>JADMNL010000023.1:233302500-238302500 GCA_016271365.2 Neoceratodus forsteri | reverse complement strand
GTTTTACTTTGCCCCACAAATGTCCTGCAAAGTTGTCAAATTCTCCTGTGCAGATCAATTTGAGAAGTTATCCCATTAAATGACAGTTTGCCATTTGTAACTTCATCTTGCGTTTGCTTTTTTAAAGTGCAAATTGCACTTAAAACAACAAAGCAAGGAGAAGTTACAAACAGCATAACCCCCTAATCCTTGTTGTCTAGTGCCCCCTACTGATCGCCTGCCCCAATCTGAAAAAAATAACATTGAATCCCTGATGTCTAGTTGTCTGCCCCCCTGCTGATCACCAGCCCCAATGTAAAAAAATAACATTAAATCCCTGGTATCTATTACCCCCCTCTTCACACCGTTTGCTGGCCCCAATGTAAAAAAGAAATATATATATATATATATATATATATATATCTTGAATGAAATCCCTGGTGTCTAGTGGACCACCCACCCCATCAGGTACTGCCCCACCACCCCACTCCCCCTCTAACCTGACCCCTGAATGGGTGTCCAGCGCAGTCCTTCACTTTCCACAATAGCTGGCTGGCTGCCAGACCAACCTCGAATGAATGCACATTAACTTGTACAAGGAAGTAAATCAACCAAGGCAGTACATTCATTTTTACCATATTAATTCTTCCCCAAATAATAAAAGGAAGCAGGCTCCACCATTCTAAACCATTCTAAATAAGCCCTGATATTATTTACTGACATATCCAAATTTAGCATTTTGTACTGAATCGGATCACTTGAAACATCTATACTCAAGTACTTCATAGTCTTTGGGACCCACTCAAAACCAAAATGCTCAATATCTGCCCTCAGTAAATATTTATTCAGTGGCATTTTAACTGGCTTGTCTATGTTTAATTTATAGTTGGACACAGAGCAAAATTGGGTGATCATTTCTAAAATCACAGGGATAGCAACTACAGGGTGCATTACATGAAGCAGAACATCATCCACATAGACCAAGAATTGTTATGAAGTAGAACAAATAGGGGTCACTGCAATGAGGGGGGTAGATTTAAGTTTTAAAATTAGAGGTTCTAAGTATAAATTAAAGAGTAATGGGGAGAGGGGGCATCCCTGTATATTGTCATTATGCAATGAGAAGGAGGAAGACAAAACCCCATTACAGTATATTTTAGCATGAGGCCGGTTATGGAACACACAAAGCCAGTTTACAAAGCCATGTGGGAAGTCGAATGTGCCTAACACAGAAAAGATGAAGGGTCCTGCCACCCTGTTGAAAGCCTTTTCAGCATTCAGGGACATGAGAGCACCTGGACAATTCAGGTCCCTGGATGCCAAAAAAATATGAGCTAATTTACGGAAATGATCCGATGCAGAGTGGGTGAGTATAAATTTGACCTGTTAAAACCCAATGAGATGACCCCATACCCTATTAATATATGTGGCAAGGACTTTATAAAGCAGGTTCAAATCTTGATTCATGAGTGAGATAAGGCTGTGGTTGGATATCTGGTCTGGATCTTTGCTTGGCTTAGGCAATAGGACAATAAGAGCTTCCGCAAGAGTGGCATCAGACATACCTTGTTCTAAGATGTCCGTAAAAACTTGGCTAAGGATGGAAGCCAGTTCATGAACATACAATAGGTTTTGTAAAATTTGGGGGTGAACCTGTTGAGGCCAGGGGCTTTTTCTAGGGTCAGTTTGGAAATAGCCAAACTAGCCTCTTCTGTGGATATACTTCAGGTTAACTCAGCTTGCTGATCCTTGGCAAAGAAAGGAAAGGGGAATGAATTCAGATACTCAGTGATAGCCTCTGTAGTTGGCATGAGGGGGTTGTAACAAGTAAAATTCCTGAACTATAGCTCTAGGTTGGGACTGAACAGATTGGTCTGTTTGGGACCATAAATGTATGATAAGCCTGGAACTTTCTTCCTTATGTAGCCTGACAGCCATTAACTTTCCAGCCTTCTCCCACTGATGTATGAATTTAGATTTAGTTTTGTAAATAGCATACTCTGCGTGCTCTCTTAACAGATCTGATGCCTTAAGATCCCCAACTCCACCATCTGGGCCTCGGTAGGTGAAGGAACCATTTCCAAGTTCCTAATTTCTGCCAACAAAAAAGATAATTTCTGCTGACACTGTTTCTTATGTTTAGAGTATATGCGAATAAATTCTCCCCATATCATAGCTTTACATGAAGCCCATTCTATATCTTGCCATCTCATAGAGCCCCAATTCTCACAGATAAAATTGTTAAGCACAATGTGAACTGGGTTGTAAAAGCAGTAGAGCTCCTAATCAAACTGTGGGTTCATCCCAATTTTCACTTTGTTGTGTGTATTGCAAGAAAGTTGTTTTTCACTTAGTGTCATCTGCAGCAGCATAGCAGATTGTATTATTTCACTGATTCTGCTGACTTGCAAGCTGACATTTTCTGTAACCACAACAATTTTCAAATCCCTCTACAGTAATATCAGAAGAGGGTTGCAGTAGTGGGAGATTCAATATCCTAAAGGCAGTTAGTGTTGTGTGAAACTGGAAAATTTTACCCAACTAAATATTTCACGGAATTTATGCATTTTGCGAAATATTTCGCCGGGTGAAATGCAAAGTTTTGCCCTCGAATGTGTGCACAATTCCTCCCCCAAACTAGAAAAATTTCACTCATGGGTGAAATTTCACCACCGTGGGTGAAATTTCACATTTTATGACTGATTTCAGAGAGACTCCTGAACCTGGTGTCTTGTGAACCCCCCCCCGGCTGCTTATGACCCATACAATATCCCTGGTGTCTAGTGACCCCCCTCCCACTGATCACCAGCTGAATGAAAGGGGCCAGGGTATGTGGATGCCAGAAAGCAGCACTGGCGGCTACCACCATGCACCCAATGGAACCCCAGTAGGTGGGCCAGGGAGGTGGGGGTGCTGTGTGTAGAGGACCCAACAGACAATGAAGGTGGGGATGTGTGTCCCATGGCATGTCTGCAGCCCTGGCATGGCCTTGTCCATGGCCAAGGAACTCTGCGATCCATGGCATTGTGCCAGATCCATGGAGGACTGGAACATAGCAGTGGATGACCCTGCCCCAACACCCCAGGTGCTGGATGCATGCTGGGTGACACTGGTAGAATACTGGCACCATGTGGTACTGGTGCCCTGCCACCCCCATGGCTGAAGCCCTCACTGCTTCCATATGCTCCCTAATGGCCACAGTGAGGTCACCAAAACAATGCTCTACAGTGTTCAGGACACATGTCATGCACTACTCAGCATGTTGCTCTGCATGGAGCATGCTGGTACTACCTCCCTGAAGAAGGACAGCTCTTTCCAGACCTCACACTGGAAGGCATGCAGGTCCTGCTGTGCAGCCATCTGGGACACCAGGGCTACTCAGAGCATTGGCCTGGAACCCTGCTCATTCTGCCTCTGTGGTAGCAACCCGTCCTGTACTGTAGGTGGTGATGGTTGTGGTTGTGGCCTGGCTGGAGGCTGCACATGTTGGGTACCCTGGGCATCACCTGCTGACCTATGGTGCATGTCATTGGGTGCCGCCTGGCCATCCACAGGCCCATGCACCCAGGGACCCTGACCTGTGAGGACAACCTGCTGCCTTGCACCTGTGGTGCCACTGTTGTGTGCAGTGCTTGTAGTGACATGCCCACTGCAGCAATCCCCCGACATGTCTACTGATGCTTGGGCATCACTGGATGGTGAACCCCCTCCCCATCAGGCCAAAGTCCATGTGGTAGTTAATGACTAGGTCACAGGTCATGCCCTCAACCTGGGCATCCTTGAGGTACTCCACATCATTATCTTAATCACCAGCACCCTCATCCAGGATGGCAGTGTGTCCCCTATCCATGTGCTGCTGTGCTGCTGCTGTCTGTATACCAGCCACAACCATCCTTGATGTTGATGGGCCCACATTTGCTTCATCTTCTGCGTGATAGACACTTTGCACTGTGGAGTGACAGGAACAGTGTAAGTGGTCTATAAACCACACAGGTATCCTAAGCCACCACCACAATGTGCAATACACAACAGTGCTGAGCATGCACACAGCCCATGCAATCCCCCTATGCTGGCCACACACAGAATGGCATGGCCTATTTGTTCACACACCTACAACCAGACCATGCAGCACCCAGTGCAGTTCAGCACCACTTCCTGCTGTGTCCAACCAACCCATGGACACATATGTGGTGCATGCTACCACACAGGTTGTGGCTATGCACCATCTATGGCGGGTCTCATGTAGGCATTCTGCATGCCATATGCCCATGTGTTCAGCCACACACACTGGCTGTCCATGGGACATCTGACAGGTGCACCTGGTGGCAACCAATATATGATGCTGTGGCCCCCCACAAGGGGTGCACGTGGCATACACAGGTCCTCATTGTATGGCTGTAGAGTCACAACCAGGCAACACTGAGCAACACCACATGCACATAGGTGTGTTCATGACTAACAACATGTGATCAACAACACTGGAAGGGTGACCAATACCCACTGTAGCTGACATGCATACCACAGTGCAGAAGTGTCTGTTACTTACATGACCTGGGGGATTCCACTTTTGTCTCACATCCCCCACCCTCAACACCATCTACAGACACTGGCCTCAGCATTGATGTTACTAATGCCATGATGGGATCTGTCTCTCTCTGCACGATGGGCATGGGTCTGCCCCCTGTCAGCAGCTGTTCACAGAGCTGGAGTGCTTCCTCATCTTTGACCTTCACTGAAAGTCATTCCACCTCTTGTGGACAGATGCAATGCTCCACCCATGGCCACCACTGGCATTTACCTCTGCGGTAATCTCTGCCCACATCTGGCGTACCATAGTGTTGGTGTTCTTATGGCACCTCATCATTCTCTCCCTCTCCTTGAATCTGAGTTTTAGGGCCCGCAGTTCATTCACCAAAAACTTGTGTGCCCAGAGCTGTGCCTGGCCATCTGCATCAGCTGTATGGGACAGACAAGATGTTAGTGTTGAGGTACAGACAGCATACACGTGAGTATATGTGTGTCTGTGTGTGTGCATGTGTGTATGTGTATCTGATGGACATGTCACAATTTGTATTGGACATGCCATGCTACTAGCTGTGTACCTGAGATGCAGGACTGTAGGAACACACAATGGTACACAGTGTCCATCCATGGCCATAGTGTACGCTTGAAACCAGCAACCTGGAAACTCGGCACAGACAGCTGAGGACCGAGCCAGGAAGAGCGCCCCCAGCCAAGCACCGGGGAAAGCTTTGGCCAGTGGGTGGTCAGCCTCCCTTGCCACCACTCGGAACCAGCAGCCCAGACACTCAGTGCAGACAGCCGAGGGCCAAGCCAGGAAGAGCACCCCCAGCCAAGCGCCAGGGAAAGCATCTGCCAGCAGGCGGTCAGCCTCCCTTTCTGCCATTCAGAACCAGCAGCCCGGACACTCGGCACAGACAGGCACGGCAAAGCCACAACCAATCGGAAGCCAAGGACTGAGTCAGGAAGAGCGCCCCTAGCCAAGCGCCGGGGAAAGCTTTGTCCGGTGGGCAGTTGGCCTCCCTTGCCACCACTGGGAACCAGCAGCCTGGACACTCGGCACAGATAACCAAGGACTGAGCCAGGAAGAGCACCCCCAGCCAAGCCCCGGGGAAAGCTTTGGTTGGTGGGCAGTCGGCCTCCCTTGCCACCACTTGGAACCAGCAGCCCAGACACTCAGCACAGACAGCCGAGGACTGAGTCAGGAAGAGCGCCCCCAGCCAAGTGCCAGGGAAAGCTACGGCCAGCAGGTGGTCAGCCTCCCTTGCCACCACTTGGAACCAGCAGCCTGGACACTTGGCCAGAGAGCTGAGGACCAAGCCAGGAGGAGCACCTCCAGCCAAGCGCCAGGGAAAGCATCCGCCAACGGGTGGTCGGCCTCCCTTGCCACCACTCAGAACCAGCAGCCCGGACACTCAGCACAGACAGCTGAGGACCGAGCCACGAAGAGCACCCCCAGCCAAGTGCTGGGGAAACCTTTGGCCAGTGGGCAGTTGGCCTCCCTTGCCACCACTCGGAACCAGCAGCCTGGACACTCGGTGCAGACAGCTGAGGACCAAGCCAGGAAGAGCGCCCCCAGCCAAGCGCCAGGGAAAGCATCCACCAGTGGGTGGTCAGCCTCCCTTGCCGCTGTTCAGAACCAGCAGCCTGGACACTCGGTGCAGACAGCTGAGGACCGAGCCAGGAACAGCGCCCCCAGCCAAGCACCGGGGAAAGCCTCGGCCAGCAGGCGGGCAGCCTCCCTTACCACCGCTCAGAACCAGCAGCCTGGACACTCAGCACAGACAGCCGAGGACCAAGCCAAGAAGAGCACCACTAGCCAAGCGCTGGGGAAAACTTTGGCCAGTGGGCGGTCAGCCTACCTTGTGCCGCTCAGAACCAGCAGCCCGGACACTCAGCACAGACAGCCGAGGACTGAGCCAGGAAAACCGGCCCAGCCAAGAGCTGGGGAAAGCTTTGGCCAGTGGGTGGTCGGCTTCCCCTTGCCGCCGTTCAGAACCAGCAGCCCAGACACTTGGCGCAGACAGCCGATGACCGAGCCAGGAAGAGCGCCCTCAGCCAAGCACTGGGGAAAGCTTCAGCCAGCGGGTGGTCAGCCTCCTTTTCCGCCACTCGGAACCAGCAGCCCGAACACTTGGCATAGACAGATATGGCAAAGCCGCAACCAATCAGAAGGCGAGCACCTGCTACGGCTTTGACTCCGATTGGTCCCCACTACCTGCAGCTTGTGATTCTCTGCTTTTCAATGTTTTTTGCTGGGACTTGTTGAAAATGTACTAAAAAAGCTGTAATTATGAAAATTGTGGGATTGGGGATCGACGGTTGATGTTTAGGAATTTAGCTGAAGTGATCCCAGTCCCCATAGGCAATTTGTGAAAGAGAAAAAAAAATCTAACATCTTGCCCAGATGCCTCGGCACCATACCCACTCCACAAGCCTTTGTCTTATAAATTTTGAGCCCCTGCAGCTTTGGAAGACACCTGTGCCTTGGTGCAGTATTTAATCTGTGCATGTCTCTTTTCCCCAGCTGAGGACTGAGACAGGAAGAGTGACCCCAGCCAAGCTCTGGGGAAAGCCACTGAGAACCAGCAGCCTGGACACTTTTATGCCCACCAAGCCCTCCCCGTCCTCCTGTCATTATTATATAGACCCTCTCCCCACCTCCTTTCATTAGTCACGCCTCTGGTAAAATGTTCACCCTATGGCAGTTTCTCCCCCTCTCCCATCAGACTTTTAATCCATAAGATAGTGTTATTTTCATATACCATCTGCTATCCTTAGCCATACTTCCCCCAGTATACATACTGCAAGCATTTATGCCATGAAAACAAATATCACCACCTCTATTGCCACACACCAGACTGACTAGATCAAAGACCATCAAACTGGGCATCCTCCTCCCTGTTTTACCTATAATGGGCGAAGGTTGTGGATTCTCCTTCTCCTCCTCCTTTATCCAGATACCTGCGGACAATGTCACCTATCTAGCCACAACCTGAGGGGAGACTGGTGGCTGCATTTGCACTATGATGATATAAGTTCAGTCACAGATTCTTCTGTACATATTCATATCTCCCTCCAGTATCAAAGGAGTCCTTGGCTACATCACTATGGCTGGACATGCTTAGACTCTCTATGACCAGATATCCAACCCCCCCTCCCCTTCCGTGGTATCCTCTTTGCAAAGGTCGGTCAGAGTTCTAGTCTCTGTTATTACAGGAGGACAAAGCTTACCACCTAGATGTGGTAAAAATCCAACTAATAGCACAAGAAAGCGGGTAAAAGCAAGACCCACAAATCATCCTTTGCTGCACTCACAAAGCTCCTGCTTCTGATATTACTATGCTCTGGCAATGTGGAACTTAATCCAGGGCCCATAGAAGCTATTGCAGCACCATCTGACATCTCCAGACTTAAAGGTTTAAGCTTCCTCCACATCAATGCATGCAGCCTGGTTAAAAAGATCACCATGATCCAAGCATGGGTAATTCACGCAGTGCCAGATATTTTGATGGTCTCAGAGACATGGCTTAGGCCAGCCACAGCAGATAGGGATGTCAACTTACCTAACTACCAACTCTTCAGAACTGATCATCAATCTAGAGGGGTCAGTGTAGCTATTTATGTGAAGAACAACCTTGCAGCAACCTGCCTTACTTCAACATCAGTGGCACACGAGTTTGAATGCATATCCCTTAAAGTGGTAATATCTCATTCCACTACACTACAGGTAGTAGGCTGCTATAGACCCCCTAATGCCGGGCTCAATTTGCTATCCCACTTAGGGGACATAATTGAAAAAGGACCTCCAGATACTGTTATTCTAGGAGACTTCAGTCTAAATTGGCTCTCCAAAGCTGCTACCCCACTCTTATCCCTCTGCAACACTCACGGCTTAAGACAACTAATTAGTGAGCTGATCAAAATTAATAAAAAGACACCAAGTAATAGTTCATTCCTGGACATTATACTGGTGAGCAAGCCCCACTTATTTACACATGCTGGCATTTTCTTCAATGATCTCAGCAACCACTGCTTTATAGCCAGCATAAGGACTTCAAACAAACCTATTTCCCTCTCTAAATTCTCAGTTTGCAGATCAAAACAGAATTTTAACATACAGGCATATTCGGATGATATGAAGCACTTGACTCGATGGCAAGAATTCTACCTGGCAAAAACCATAGATGCAGCCTATAACATCCTCAATGATAAAATCACAGGAGCTCTAAACAAATATGCACCCCTATCTGAAGTGCGAATAAGAAACAAATCCTGCCGATGGTTTACTACAGACCTTAAAATTGCGCTCCTAGAGAGAGACTACTTATGGAAAAAAGCACAGAAAACAAAGAATCAGCCAGATTGGGATCAGTTTAGAAAAGCTAGGAATGTATGTACCAGAAAGATCAGAGACGCAAAGGCAACATTCTATTGTACTGAGTTGGAATCTTCCTTCCAGAACCCTGCCAAATTCTGGAATACCATCAAGGACATATCTGTATACACACCTAGTAATTCACTTCCAGCCATGATCCTGTCCGGGACAACCATTATCAATGACAGATTAGAAATCCTAGGCTCCTTCAACAATCACTTCATGACCGCAGGCTTTGCATTCCACAACTCACCAGCTAATTTACCGCATTCCCAGTTGGGAATACAACCCTCAGAATCCATGGTGACAGACTGTAGCTTCTCACTACAACCTGCTATGCTGAAACAAGAGGAAGACTTGATTTGGCAGCTTGACACCAAGAAAAGTGCAGGTGTGGACTCCCTTGACCCCTATTTTCTGAAGGTTGCCATCCATGTATTAGCGGTACCAATAACACATCTGTTCAACCTCTCATTACTACAAGGGACCATCCCTTCTATCTGGAAAACTGTACAGGTCATCCCGCTATTTAAATCAGGAGACCCTTATGACCTCAACAATTACAGGCCAATCTCTATCCTCCCTGTACTATCTAAACTGCTGGAAAAGATTGTAAGTTCTCAACTAAAAGCCTACTTATAATCTAATAATCTCCTAAACCCTGTACAATCTGGCTTCAGGGACAAGCACAGCACCATCACAGCCCTAGCAAAAGTAACCAATGACTGGCAATCGGAATTGGATAACAGAAATTGTATCTGCTCTATATTCCTGGATTTAAGTAAGGCATTTGACACAGTTGACCATGACCTGCTTCTTACATCCCTGAAATCCATAGGTCTGGATTCTCTTTCCCTGCAGTGGTTTAATAACTACCTCTCTGGATGGCTCTAGCAGGTTAAGGCCTAAGGCAATCTATCCCCTCTTAAGTTTTTACAAAGAGGTGTACCACAGAGATCTATCCTCGGTCTGATCCTATTCACTATCTATATCAACAACATCAATATTAATATCATCAAGGCCACTGTACACCTATTCGCTGATAATACGGTACTCTATGTCAGTCACCCCTCCCCAGAGATAGCCTGTAAAGATCTACAAGCTGACTTCAACCTACTCCAGCACCAACTTCTAAGTAAAAAACGTTTGCTTAATGCAAAGAAGACAAAAGCAATGTTCTTCTCTCTATAAGCATGCAGGACATACAGGAGCACACAAGCTCCCACACTTATCCACGATTCTTGGCCAAAATCTTGAATTTGTATCCAAGTTCAAGTACCTGGGAGTCTGGCTCAACAACAGACTCTCCTTCATCGAACATATGGAAGATCTATTAAAAAGCTCCATCAGAGACTTGGCCTCTATTTTAGAATCAAGCACTTTCTCACAAGCAATGCTAAGTTAAGCTTGGTACAGGCCACATTTCTCTCCATAATTGACTATGCTGACTTCTTACATAGATGTTGCCCTGCCTCCTATCTGGGTAAGTTGGATACACTCTATCATAGGGCATTGAGGTTTGTTACAGGACTACCATATGATACCCATCATTGCTCTCTATACGCAGCAGTTGGATGGACTTCACTCTATTTTAGAAGGGACAGGAATGCAGCATTTTGGACATACAGAGCTATATCCAAGCTATTACCGCAATACATCTCAGACTCCTATAAGCAAATATGCTCTGTGAAGCTACTCATCCATCCTGCTCAAAGTACCCAAAGTCAATACCTGCTTTGGAAGATCAACCATCAGCTTCATGCTGCCCTCCCTATGGAACAAATTGCAGAAAGTCCTCAAGCTGAGTATACCCATATCATTTAAGTCCTTCAAAACCCTTTACTCAAAGCTTATCAAGGAGCAATGCAAATGCTTTCGATAGTACAAACGTGAATCGTGCCCCCTCTGATTCTGTATCACTTCTCCTTCCTACCAGCTTCCATATGTCTGCAATCTCTCCATATTGCTACTATGGCATTTCCATTTTGCACATCCTTTCCCCTCATCCTTTCACCCCTTTACTAACTGATCCCTTCCCCCTCCTTCCCTCCTGGATACCCACCTTACTCCCCCCTCCCTTCACTCCTCCCTTGAGGTAGCTGCTGAAACCCATCACAAACCATCACCTGATTCACCTTTGACTATTTCCTTGTGCACTATCCAACCCAGCCACTCACCTTGTATGCAAGTCATCAACAAACTTCCTCATTGCCACATTTTAATTTTCAGTCTATGACCCTAGAATGATGTATATATGTAAATAGATAAGAATTACAGTATTTCACTGATAATTTCAACTATGTATATTGTATAAAGCAACACTATGTATACTGTATCTTGTTCCTTGCTTTGCACTATGTCTATGTAATTGTCCCTGACCTAACCAGGCCCAACTTGCAAAAGAGCATTGCTCAATGATGTCTGCCTGGATAAATAAAGATTTGATTGATTGATTGATTGTACTGTAGCAATGCCACCCATGCCCTTGACTGTGCACAACACAGCGCCACACACGTGGCCGTACTATGTGTGCAGCATTGCTATCCCTGTTAGCCCTGCAAGTATCCAGCTGTGTGAGTGTTGTGATCTGCACAATGGTGCAGTGCAGGCACGTGGCATGCTGCCCTCATGAGGGCTGTGTGCATGGCATGTTGCACACACACATTGCTGGGTACATGGGGATGTTGGCATTATATAGTGGCATTCCACCATGACATGGCCCATGACATGTGCACACACATATCCATGCACCCAAACACACTCCCCCACCCCCTTCACTGTGTCTGTGCACATAGTGTGTGTGGTGCCTCACATATCTGGCCATCAGGGCAATGAACTACTGCCACATGCACTGCTGCCAGCCAACTGGTGTGTTGGTTGCACCATGCAGCCAGCTGCACCAGTCCTGCCATGGATTGAATGCCTGGCTAACACAATGACATCCCATGTACTGTAGTATGGATGCATGTGGTCAGCATGCTTGGCAGCCCTCTCCCAGCGTTGTCACAGTGCTATTGGCAATATGCATGCATGTGTGTGTCCCAACATGTGGTCTGTCAGGGACACACACAGTGTTCCCATGGCCTACTCTGTGTTGACACTGTAACACTGTGACAGTGTGGGCCCTCCTGCAGGCCTGCTGCATGTAGGCCTACAGTACAGTGTATACACAGTCCCACAATGACCACTACAAAGTCCCATGATATTTTATGTTCCGTATTTCACAAAATTAGTGTGCAGTGTGTGGATTCAGTATCACAGAGGCATGCTATGTGACCTGAACTCACCCGCTGCAGCATTGTTTTGGTCCTGCGGCATCCTACCTTCTGTTTACACTCACACAGAGTTCCTCTATACCTGTGTGGTACCTGTCGACTGCAGTTGGGAAGCACTGTCAGCCCTTAAAATAGCCTGGGCGGGTAATCCAAACAGTAATCCATGCAAATAAGGCTGTAATGCTATGCTAATGTGTCAGATTGCCCAGTGACTACACAAGTAGGTTCATTAGCATGCATTTGCATGCAGCCTTTGAATATTGCAAAAGTTAGCACCAGGCAAATCTGTTTGCAGCAGGCAAACAGGTAGCACAGGGCAGGTTGATTAACGTTGGGTGATTAGGGTCCTGACATGTGCCATGCTGCAGGTTCATTGTGCAGGTGGTCTAACATCTTGTATCTTGGGGGTCACAGTGGGACCACACATGCTCAGTGCATGTACTTTCATTTAGCGCTGCAATAATGCATTGGCGCAGCCCTGGCACAGTGTAGCACTGCACTACGGTATGTGCAGTTTACTTTGCAGACCTACATTTCAGGGAGTGGAAGGATTTTCCCTGTCTGTCAGTGTACTGTTTGTTGTGCATATTCACACTCAGACACAGGACAATGCCATCCAGCAGGAGAGTGAAAGCAGGGGTCCAGAGGGACCATAGGTGGTGGGAGGTCAAGCTGGACAATCTGGTGGACCTTGTCATGGGAAGGGAAGGGAAAGACATCTGTTTGGGCATGTTCAGAAAGGGGACAGGCCCCGCAGGGAGGCCTGAGTCTCCATTGGGTGATGGCTGACCCAGCGGATGGGGATCACAAGGGATGGGGAGCAGTGCTGGCATCGTTATGTTGACATGCAGTGTCGGCAGGCCCAGCAGCTAGAGCGCTACAGGTACATTGTCCTTGATGGGACAGTGCCCATGCCAGGTAGGTGTCTTCCTGTGACACATGTATGCATGTCACATGTGTGTGTGTGAAGGGGGTGGAATGGGTCTGTCTCTGGGCAAGTGTATATGTTCTATTACATTTGCACATCAATCTTGTGTGTTTGCCCTGCCCCTGGGTATGTGCATCGTCATTGCCATGCAGCCATGGGTGGGGTTCACAGTGTCAACACTGCTGGGCATGGTTGGGGCCACCATCCCTCTGTCTGTGGTTGTGCATGTGGCAAATGCTGCAGTGTGTCCATGCACTGCTCTGGGTGACACATCTCACAATGACATGCTATGTGACATGCGACATGTGGCAAGGGGGAGGCTGTTGTTTGTACTACTACTGTGTGACACGGGCATTGGAGGTGCTTAACATGGCATTCCTGCAGGTACTTATGGTGTTGTACCATCTTCACTCTGTAGACTGCAGCAGCAGGAGACAGGATAATGGCAGGATGGTGCCAGGACATGCTCAGTGCACTGAGAAGAGCAGTGATGGACAGTGGGGTGTCCTGGGTACGTATTAAACTTTGTTCACACACTTTCCTGCATGTGCTGATGGTTGCTTATGCACTGTTTACTTCTATTGTCTTGGACATCACACATATGTGTTCATGGTGCACTGTGTTGTTGCAATTGGTTGGGCTGTGTTCCTGTCTTGGCCTGGGTTACTATGGCCATGGTGTGGGTGAATGGGGTACTGCTGTCCTGCTATGGGGGGGTTGCATGGATGGGACTGTGTTACTATATTGGCCTCTGTCACAATGTCCATGATGTGGGCTGTAGGGGTCATTGCTGTCCTGCTATGGGGGGGGGTTGCATGAATGGGGCAGTGTTACTGTAAAGGCCTGGGCTACTATGTGTCTGGATGGATGGATGGCATATTGCTGTCTTGCTAAGGAGGGGTTGCATGGATGGGGCTGTGTTACTATTTTGGCCTCTGTCACAATGTCCATGACATGGGCTGTACGGGTATTGCTGTCCTGCTATGGGGGAGGGGTTGCATGGTTGGAACAGTGTTACTATATTGGCCTCTGTTACAATGTCCATTATGTGGGGATGGCGTACTGCTGTCCTGCTGGGGGGGTGGGCCTCTGGGCTGTGTCCCTTCATTGCATGGGGTGGTCTGTGCACTGCATGTCCACATTGTGTAATGCTGCCATGGTTCTAGTGTTTTGGGGGAGGACTACCATACTGCCTGTACCTCTCCAGTATAGGTCACATTCTGTTGCACTGTGGTGTGGCTGTAGGCATTCCTGCGGTGGTTGTGCATTGCTGTCTGCATCTTTGAACTGTTCCTTTGGGCAGCATGTCCCAACCGGTTTGTCATTACATGGCTTCTTTTGTGCTTAGGGCTGCTGTTCCAGTCATGTGTGGTGTTGCCTGTGTGGTTGCACTGTGTCACCGTGTACTCCAATGGACTGTGTGGTTTACTGTGGTCTGTGGTGTTGGCTTTTGCTTTTCATGCCTTCCTGTGTATTTTGGCTGGGTGGGTGTGGCCTGTGGTGTCCTGCTGCAAAATATAGGTGCATGCAGGGTTGTGCGTGAAGTACTCCAGTATATCGCCCCATGGCCATGGTTGTTGAGGCATGCTGTCCACCCCTGGACCAACAACCTGGGATGTGCATTTTACTTCCTTGTCAGTGTACCAGCCTGACATGGTCCTCTTTAATCCTCTAGGTCCACGTTGGAGCTCACTATGGGTCGCACAGCCTGAGAAGATGGAAGGGAGGGATGATCTTCTGTGATGCATGGTCCGCCAGCAGAGGACTATTATAGAACAGCAGGCAGTCCTCAATTCAGAGACCCGGAGGGTAGCTGGAATTCTGGAGGCCAGGCTGCAGAACCCGTCGTGCCAGCAACATTAAGACTGTTCCATGTTAATATGCTTTGCCCCACCCCCATTGCTGGACTGCTAGTTTTGTTGTCGCCTTGTGTTCTCTTTTGCTTTTTTTGTCCCCATCCCCTTTTCCTCCCATTTCATTTCTAGTCGTAATAGTAGTATTAGTAATAGTGATAGCAGTAGTGTTAGTAGTAGTGGTAGTAGTAGTGCTAGTGGTAGTAGTAGCGTTAGTAGTAGTGGTAGTAGTAGTGTTAGTGGTAGTGGTAGTAGTAGTAGTGGCATTAAGGTTGTATTTATTGTTGTTGTTGTTGCCTTTTTTCTTTGTGTACATTGATACATTCCACCTCCTTGACTGTACTGTATCTGGTGTCATTATTGGGTGCATAGTGTTGTTCAAGTGTTTCTTATTTGCTTTGGATTCCATTCTTGGGTCCTGAGTGTTACTGGCCATTGCCATGGCTGGCTGTGTGTCGTATTCTGGGTTGTACATTGCTGTCTGTGCTTGAGGTCACAACCAGGGTGGTATCCAATGATATTGGTGAGTCACAACTGAGCGACTCAGTATGAGTGACTCAATTTGACCACCGATAACAAAGGCGACTGTGGAACAATAGCTACTGTGTGAATAACAATGTTCGGGTACAGGAATAGAAACTGTAGAAATATGGTGACTGAAAGATGGCAGCAGGGTGGTACATGATATGGGAGTCAGAGTGACAGGGAAAAATCGAGCTGAGCATGTAGTGCAGTGGTAGAGAGTATGCCACTAGCGCAGAAGGCTCTGGGTTCGCAGCTGGTGGCCCGCAAACTTTTGCTGAATTTTACTTTTCAACTATTTGCTTGTGTCAGGCCCACCCCCGGAGTTGATTATATTAATAATGAGGGGTGCAGGGGTCACAGTCCCCCCACATAAAAAAAACTGCAATTCTTTGAATTTTAACATGCACCCGATGGTAGCTGTTTTTGTGGTTGCTGTTGTGCATGTCGTGGTTGTGGTTTTTGGCGATTTGTACTCGCTGTAATGTTCGGCGCTATTGTGCAGTCACTGACATGACGTGGAACTATTCAGGGCTGTACTTCTTTGCATGTGCTCCAGAGCATGGCAGGCTCACCTTTGCACTGTGTTCCTGTTGGTGTTTGCACTGCCTGACTGATTGCTATATTCAGAGCTGTCTTACTGGCTATATTCAGTGCTGTTTACTTCCCGGGCTATATTTGCACTGCACCTCTGGCCCAGTTTGCCTGGCTTCCTTAGCATGCTATATTCAGCATGTTTAGCACCGAGGCTATCCCTTTAAATATAGCAGGCTATTGTTTCTGGGCTAATGTAGCACACCAGGCAGTGCTAATTTTGTCCTGGGGCAAAGTTTGGAATATCTGGCCCCAGATTACTTAGTCAGCCCCAACCCAGGATCCAGGTAACTCTCCCAGGCCCACCCTGTTTATAATATGACATGGCAATGCCAGCAAATATACCATTCCTCTGAGGTAGTCAAGACCCTTATGTTATAGAAGTACTATCTGGGCTACAGACTGTGGTACACAGCTATCAGAACACTACTGATTTGTATGTGCATATAGAGTGCTCACCTCTCTTCCTAGACTGTACTTTCAATGTGTTTACCCCGGCTAGGTTTTCACTTTCTTTAGAAGCACAAGGTTCTGTTTCATTGTCCTTTTCTTTTTATTTCTTTATTTCCTTTTCTTTTCTGTCATTTAAATTGTAATGCAGTTGATTTAAGAACTGTATTGTAAAAATTTGAATATCTAATAAACACTTTGATTTAAAAAAATATCTGGATAATTCTCACTGCTATGAAACTCAAAGCAGTGGGGTATAATTGCAAAATAAGTACGAGACACTTAACATTGGAGATTAGAAGAAGTATTTTAATATATTGGGTAATAAGGTTATGGAATAATTTGAATCTAGAAGCTATAGATGCTGAATCGATTACAACATCCAAATACAGTATGTACTGGCAATTACTTAAAATGAAAGAATATGGAAAGGCATGGAGAAACAGCAAGAAAATGGGATTTGCATAATACAGCCCTGAGAGGAGACTTAACTTGGAACAGGCGTGAAAGGTAGACTATCCTGTTCTTATGCTTAAATGCTTATGATTTCATGATAAATTGCAACAGTGGGGTTTCAATTGTTTTAGTTAATTAGAAGTCTTGAATAAATTGCTCTCTGTTCAGTAGAAAATAAATTGCTTGAACTGCTGATAATATACCAGTGTGCTAAAAAGCTCCACGCTTCAAGTTAACATTCAAAATTGAATTGTGCAGAGATGTCTTGAGGGAAGACAAGAGATACTGCAGATAAAAGTGCTGAAAGATGTGAATGCACAGAATGTCCCCCTCCCCAGAGTGAGTGCATCTCCACTGCATTGAATCCACTCTCTTTTATGTCTGGAGTTTGAGACACAAGGGGCCAGCCTTGAATGCTAGCACTGTTTCATTTTTCATTATATGTGAAACAATAGGACACTGTGCATCACTTTCAGGTGATTTTGTTCTTTTACTCATTTTGTGCCTGTTCATAGCCTTCATTTTGAGACAGCTATCACACTGTCCTAGAAGTGCTTGAATGTTTTTTTTCCTCACCCTGCCCCTGTGGGAAGGGAAACTATTTTCACCCTAAAGTACCATCAATCTGCTCCCGTACCTTCCTGGTGCCTGCCCTGGCCCTGCGCTGGCATATGCTGTGACATGTTACATGAGATTCTGGACCATGAAGTTCATTATAGGTAATGCTGCAAGTTTTAGATGCTGATTTACTTTTTTTAATTAGCAGTTGTAGGATAATGGAGGACAGTCTTTGACTAGCAAGTCACTTGCCAATCAAGGGCTATCCTTCCTTAATTACCTTCCAATTGTTAAGCAACACAAGGAAATCTGCATTGAGAACTTTTACTATTGAATATAATGGAGCATGCAGTCCCATGCCTCACCATACAAATGCCACAACATACTGTATGCCAGCGTGGAGTTAGGATAAAAACCGTGAAGGTAAGGGGTCAGCTGAATGGTCCACCAGGCTAAAAATAGGATCCCTTCCAACAGGAACAGGGTGTGGAAAAAAATTGTCACACATTGCTAGGTACATTTTTACCATTTTAACACTCCTCATAGAGGAACACAAAAAGAATCCTGTAACACTTTAATCTCTGTTACACTATCATGTGCAACCTGATTACCAAGGCACATGAATTCTTACTGTCAGTATTCCATTCTCTATCATTGCTGAATGACTTGAATGATGCTTTCTGATTCTGAACAAGCATTATTAAATAGTTGATGGATGAACTGTTTTATTAGAATTATCTCTCTCAATGAGAAAACATAGTAAAGGTACATTTATAACATGTTTCTCTTGAAATCATTTTATTATGGCTGCAGTGGGCATTGCCCTGCAGTCATTTTGCTGTTACAGTCAAAAAAGGGATCTCTTCTGATTCCTAACAGACTAGATAAAATTAGAAGTTTTGTGGTATTACGCCACTTTCTTTCAGCTAAGCAGTGTTTCAAAGCATTATTTTGTGTGGTATACTTTAATCTGGTTAGAACTGTTTTTCAAGTTCCATAGCTCATAAACCTTTCAGCAGCAGACAACACTGGGACTATAATCTCAAATGCCACAAAATGTAATGTTTATATAGTAAAGTTGATGTTACAAGGCTCACTGAAGATGTTAGAGGACTCCTAAACACACTTAATTTAAGCTACATTTCTTTTTACAATAGAGGTTTGAAATGGACTATTCATATGCACTTTTTCATTTTAAAACTTACCATGCTGTTGAAATTCTGTTGCTGAAGTACTAAAAATGGAGTTTGCTTGTTTGTGCTGGTTATGTGCCTTCTTCCTGAAAACTTAGATCAGCTAAGCTAGCTGTTTTATAGGGAGTGTGCTTTTTACCTTTGGGATTTCAATACTCTTTACTGTGCTTGTGCTCACTACTCATCATGTTTGAGGTAGAGGAATATAAAGATGTTGAGAACATACATTTGAACACTGATATTGGTATCCAGCCTTA
The DNA here is from genome assembly GCA_016271365.2 of Neoceratodus forsteri. Taxonomy (NCBI): domain Eukaryota; kingdom Metazoa; phylum Chordata; order Ceratodontiformes; family Ceratodontidae; genus Neoceratodus; species Neoceratodus forsteri. The sequence continues at coordinate 238,283,536 of JADMNL010000023.1, read as the reverse complement.
CCAATCTTTGCCCACAGTTTCCGGTGTTACTCAGTGTGTGGGGGCACAAGCTGCATCTGATTCTGACATAGAGACTGATAGTTCTGATTCAGATGACACAAATCAGAGACTTATCTTGGATTGGTTAGTATTTTTAATTATAAATACTTAATCATTGCTTTATCTTTAATCTATGGGTCATGGTCATATCATCTGTAATAGCCCACCCATTATATTGTATAGCAATTTATTGACCTATGTTGCATCACAAATTGTATATTTATGTTTTTTAATGTCTTTGTACTCATCAGTTCTGAACTATATCAAGTCATACTGTTTACTGCATGTAGGTGTATGTGTGTGGGGGGCTCTACAGAGGTGCCCATGCGCACCCATTATTATCATAATTTGATAGTACTTCATATTAGTTTATAACAGGCTATGTTTGGATATTTTTTTTTCTTGTGTTCTAGCACAAGTATGTGTGGGCATTTTTTCTCATTGTATATGCTACCTTTTCTGATGTATGTGTGTTTGTGTGTGCATGTGTGTGTACGTGTGTGTGTGTTTGCATGTGCTTGTGCATATATGTGTGTGTGTGTGTGTGTGTGTGTGTGTGCAGTGAGGGTGGTCCTGACTGTCTGTTGCTGTACTGTCATCGGTGTGGCACTGGCCCCACTAGCCAAATGCTGTTAGATTTTGTTTTGGGATAGAGAAAAATCTTTGTAAGAATAAAAAAGCGCATTGCAAGTCTTACTTTTACCACTTTGAAAAACAAGACCACGATCCTGAGCATGCATGTGACATTGCTGTGGATGTGACACACATGCTCAGGATCACGGGCCCATTTTTCAAAGTGGTAAAAGTGAGACTTGCAACACTTTTCATTATTCTTATAAAGATCCCCATACTCAGAAGACCATGTGCTTTTAGCCCCATCACTTACACTTGTTCAGAAAATTTGCACATGCGCAATACATGTTCACATTGAGATGAGGCATCCAGCTGCAGAAAATTGACCAAACGATAAGGTAATGAGCTTGGTCTGAGCTAAAGTATATATTTTTAAAATTTAAGCAACAGATGTTACTGTTATTCATATTGGTGCACCAGAATAGTTTATTTTGCCATAAATATTATTACAGGTGCACTGGTCACACAAGTTCAGTATAGCTGCTGAAAGCTGATAGTATCCCTTTAATGTGTGCACTGCTCATGCACTGCATTGATAAAAGTTTCCAGAGAGTTGCAAAGTACAGTAAGCTGAAATTGAATAGCAGCTAGAAAAAAAAATAGAAACTTCTTATTAGTTCATTATAGTGAGCACTGCACACATTGAGCAACTCACTGAAAAATGCTAAACCATTGAGTTAGAGGGACAGTTTAATGTGATGTACTGCATGTTATACTGGAATATATATGCATATATGTGCATACAGTATGTATTAGTCAGTGTGTGTGTGTGTGTGTATCACACCAATTAGAAAGTGCAGTTAGGTTGCTCAGTGGAGTATGCAGACCATATCACAACACTATTACATCGAGCATGTCGATACCAACAACATTGACAGTTCACTGTAATGGTCCACCCGAGACCCTGGCATGCTGTCTCCTGGTCCTGCACCCTCCTCCCTGAATCAACTCTGACTCGGAGTTGGAATCCATTATATCAAGGGGTGCAGGGGCAGAGCCCTCTGCATGGGGGGGTTCATGGGCAAAGCCCCCTGATGGAAAAATTACTGGGGTCTCATGCTGGAATTATGTCAACTGCAACTTGTGGTCAACATAATTCTGTCTCTGTGATGTTGGTTGAACCGACATCGTAGAGCCACTCAGTGGTTAGTGCAAAAACTGATAGTCTACATTCCCCCACTATCTAGATCAGTTTCAGCCTTATGCATGTCATTGCTGATTTACATAAGTTGTCTAGTGGCAACCCCTACCCTCCGATGTCCCTCAGAGCCTAAAAAGAAGAAAATGGTCCCTCATTGACTTTTTTTTAACTGTACGAATGTGTGTAGACAGTGTACTGCTTTGTTATATTGGAATATACAGTACAGGTATATGCATACAGTAGGCTTGACAATGGTGGCTCGAAAACACTTTTGTTAACTGGCATCACAGCGACGGGATTAATGTTGACTGTAAGTTGCAGTAGAAATAAATCCCACAGGGTTCCCTGTCCTGTGGTTCTATCTGGGGGCTTTGGCCCCCCCAACCCCCCATGCAGAGGGCTCTGCCCATGTACTATGGATTGTCAACTCCAGTCAGAGTTGACTCGGGGAGAGGGTGCAGGACTTGGAGACGGTGTGCCCCGTCTCGGGTGCACCAACACAGTGAGCTGTCAGTAAAGTGTCAATTTTGCTGACAACGAGGTATTTCACTGTGTTGATGTCGCTGTCGGATCAGCATACCCATATAGTATATGTATATATGTATTAGTCAGAGTGTGTGTATCACAAGTAGAAAGTGTAGTTAGTTGGCTTAGTGGTTAGTGCAAAAATTGCTAGTCTACATTCCCCCATTATCTAATCAGTTTCAGCCTTATGCATGCTATTCTTGATTTAAATGAGGTGTCTAGTGACAACCTGCCACCCTCCGATATACTTCGGAACCTGAAAAGAAAAGCACAGTCCCTCTATGTCATTTTTTAATCTTTACAAAAAGGTCCATCACTGATACAACCCCACACCCCCAACCCAACCTCCCACTGAGTACCTGCCACCCCACAGCCCCCAGATGCACACACACACTCTCACTCATCTGAACAGATCCCACTGTGAAAATCCACTGTCCCATGGAAGACACATCTTGCTGCTGGAACCAGCAACTGCTATATGAGACATAAGATAAATGCAGTTGAAAACCCATTGGAATACTGTACATTGAACTGCACTTACCTTATTTCTCATGTTGCAGTCCCCAGTTCCTTCAGCAAGACTTGCCTTTGATGGGAGACTAGAGATCACACAGCAGTGGTATCACCTGGCTCAAACATGCATTTTCTGCTCCCACAACTTGCCTGTTCAAGTGTCGGAAGGCTTGGTAATGCTGTCCATCCAAAACCACTGGAATGGACTCAGTGATATGGCTGACCATGCTTCCTGATCATGCATGTGCATTATATACTCATTGAGTAGCTGGTACTACTCATACAGCCTCTCAAGCATATAGAGTGTGGAATTCCATTGGGTTGGCACATCAGGCTTCAAGCAGCACTGTGGTACATTATTGGCCTTCTGTAGAGCCCTGAACTCTGATCTAGCCAGTGCAGAGTGACTGAAATGGCTGCAGATTGTGTGGCTGACAGCCAACATGGTACTCACTGCTTCAAGCTCCAGAAGGTACCTCACAATGAGGTTCAACACATGAGCAAAACAGGGGACATAATAAAAGCAGCTATCAGTGATTGCTTTCATGGCACTCCGGGCATTGTCACTGGCAGTATACACTGCCTGGAATCCATTTGCCTTTAGCCACTATCTAATGGCCTCATTGATGTGGGTGAGAATTCTCACAGATGTGTGTGACACATGCATACTCTGCATACTCAATGTGGCATGCCGGCGACATCCACTAATACCGCAGCCAGAAGTCAGGGGACAAGTAGATGAGGGACAGGGGTGTAAGGCATATACCTGAGGGAAATGGGCACAGTGTACAGTAATGCTCATATAACTAACACCCGATGATGGGCCACTGGTCCAGATATGTCTGTGGTGAGGTGGATGATGTCTACAGCAGAGTGGAATAGAGCATGTGACACCATGCAGGTGAGGTCATTATACATTGCTGGAAGAGCCTTAGTGCTGAAATAAGTTCGACTGGCCACATTAAATTTAGGAGCAGCCTTTTCCATATGTTCTCTAAAACCCTGATTCTTGACAAATGAGAATGGCAAAAGGTATTTTGCCTGCATCTTGGCAACAGCTGTGTTCAGCTCTTTTGTCACTTGGTGTCTCTGATGATATTTGGTATGCTTCATTAATGCCAAATTGATATCTGACTGCTTAAACCTCAGAGTACGCTGCACTGTGGGGGGTGTTTTGACTTTGCCATTTATGGGCTTGCAGCTTTGGCTACCTTGTCCACCAGCAGGGACATGCTGGAAAAGGCTCTCTCTATGCATGCAGTATACTGATCAGATTGACTACCTCCACTTGTAGCTGCATGTGTAGTGGTGGAACACAATAAGGGGTCACATGTTACCACATCATCACCAGGCTGGGGACTCTCTCTTTCATAGTGTGCTGAACTAGCATAACTGGGCATGGCTGCCAACTGCTTATGATGTGTCCACTTAACGGGATGGTTACTTTGCATATGACTATACATACCAGTCATCCCATAGTGTGAACGTGGCTTACCCCTGCTAATTTTGGAATGACAGATGTTGCACAGAGTCACACTGTTCTCAGACTCATTGATTACAAAGAAATCCCACACAAGTGAATGTGCTTCGACATGCCAGATTTTTGTGGGTGGGGAAGATGGGGACAGGGATGTAGGAGTGGGCATAATGGTTTTTTTTTGGATGCTTCTGCTGCTTATCTCCATATCCCATTTTTGCCTATTGCTGTCCCTTGACCCTGACAGGTTGCTGCTTGTGGATTGCTGTAAAAGGGAATGCCAGTTTGTGGTTGCTGCTTGTGGAAGGGGTGGCTGTCAATTAGGGTCCACTACTGGGTCATCCTCACCCTCAACACCCTCATCCCTAGTACCCTCACTGCTTTATGACATTTCCAGCTCAGACAGTAATGGCTGAGTGTACCCCACCTCCTCATCCTCAGTAACCTTCTCTGCCACATGAACAGTGGCACTAACAGTATGTTTACTCCTCGGACACTTTTTGAAGCACTGTATGCTGTTGCTCCTTCTCTACTCCCCCCACAGTAACTGGCCCTGAGCCACCCTTACTGTCATCATCTCTGATACTGCCTGTGCCTGTACCCAAATGCCCCTTGCTCTTAGTCCCTAGCAGCTCTTGAGCTAACCCCTGGGTCTCCTGTGACTGAGACTGTTCACTACATTTCTGCTCCTCCTGAGACCCTAGGGACTCACACAGTAGTGTGGCAACATCCAGGATGGTCTTTTTAGATACTTTAGAATGGTGAGCCACAACTGTGCTGGAAGTAGCAGTGCTGCGCTGTGCCCCAAAGAAGCTGGAAGCTTTGATTTCCAATGAAGCTGGCACTGGCACAGTATGTGGCACAGTTGGCATTGCACTGCAACTAGACGTTGCAGTGCCAGAAACAGTGCTGCTCCTGCTACCACCTTTCCCAGCACCCTCTCCATCCTTCTTATGACACCCTTCTAACTGATACAGTACCAAATGACACTTTTTCCATGTCCTCCATGCTTCCCATTACCTTTGCCTGACTTGTTGTACTGACTGTGCTTTACTATTCCCTTAAAAATACCAGCAAGTATTGTAACACGCATTTGTCAATGCTGAATGTTGTCTTGCAGGCACCGGTACTGGTAGTGCAAGAGTTAGAGAGATGCACAATAGGACTGGCAGTGAAATAGTGATGTGACGCTGACCCCACTCCACCCTGCAGAGAGTGACAGGCACTGAGGTGTGCCTTTGGGTCATCAACCATAATGTTCATACCATTTCACCTCACCCTACACTGCAGAGTCTGACAAGTGTCACATTGTGCCTTGGGGGTCATCTGGCCTTACACTCACCCCATTCCATAAGGAAATACGTTGAGATGGGTGCAGTATAGGAGAATGGGGTGAACCTTGGGGCTGAAGAGTACAAGGCACACTTTGATGCCTGTCACTAGCTGCATGGTGGGGTTGGGGGTGAAATGGGTTGAGCATTGCAGCCGACAATTCAAAGCCACGCCCCTGATGCCTGTCAGTCTCGTCAGGGTGGGACGTTATGGTTAAAAAGTCCCAGGCATTTGTTGGTATTTGCACTCCAAATTTTCAACATGGGCTTTTTGTGACCCCCACTTCATGAAAGCATTTGGGATGTCTGGTTATGAACAGTGGCACTGTGATTTTCTTAATCTGTCCCAAACGTTGATTTTCCACAGCAACTGCGCCATTGTGCGACAGATGTGCGAAAACACATTTTGGGCAGGATGTGGAACATTACAGCTGTACTGTTCATAAGGAGGTGTGATAAAATGGCAATGTTGAAAATCTGGATTGAAAATATTCAAAATTCCGGAAGTTACGAGTGTGCATGGAAACTGCGCAACACAAGCTCATAATACAATTTTTCACCAAATTTTCAACATAGGATTTTTGGGACCTCTGCTTATGAACAGTGTCACTGTGATTTTCTTAATCTGTCATGAATGTTGATTTCCCACAGTGACAGTGCCATTGTGCACCAGATGTGCGAAACACATTTCGGGCAGGATGTGAAAAATAACAGCTGTACTGTTCACAAGGAGGTGTGAACAAATGGCAATGTTGAAAATCTGGAGTGAAAATATTTCAAATTCTCAATTACTAGCGTGCATGGAAACTGCTTAATGCATGCTCATAACGCAGTACTTTGTTGGAATTTTTCAACAAATTTGCAACATAGGCTTTTGGGAGCCCACCTCATGAACAGTGACACTGTCGTTTTGTTAATCAGTCCTGAAAGGTGATTCCACGCAGTGACCTCAAAATCACCTTTCATGACTGAATAATGAAATGACAGTGACTGAGTTCATGGGATGGGGTCCCAAGAACCCTATGTTGAAAATTTAAAGCCAAAAGTCACAAAAATAGCTGAGATATCCACCTAGGTTGAACCCTCCCCATTGATGCCATTATACAGCTCACTGTGATTTTTTTCAGTTCGTGGTTGGCTTTGAACAGTGCAGATGAGTTCCCGCTCCACTGAAGATCATTGCACTGGGCTCTGGAGGTATGTGTTGGGTGAAGGGGGTGTGGGGAGGTGGGGTGCACAAAGGGTGGGTGCAGGTTTGGGGAGGGGCACCACAGGCAGCAAGGGATCATTTTCTTGTTTTGAAAGAACAAAGTTAAGGCCTGCACCTGGTAACTGTGCTTGGTGAAAGCAAGTACAGTAAAGAAAGTCAAATGCCAGCACAAGCTACTCACAGCCACTTCCCACAAACTTCAGAATTTTGTCAATTTCACTACATGGAGAGAATAAAGGAAGCAAAAAGACTTTCTTAAAGTGCTAAAAAGTGCTTCATTTTATTTAAATGCACAAATGCACCCTGCTTCCATACAAAGCTGCCCTCTCTTACAGCAGGCAAGTGCCTGACGTGTGTCACACCACCTGGCACGTAGTCATAGGAATAACATCCAAACCATAAAGTGCCAATATATACTACGTGTTCTTAAAGTGCCAGTTCACCATAACATACATCTTATAGGACACATATTAGACAACTTCTATTAAAAAAACTCCAATTAAAAAACATTTTCAGTCCTTATCACCTGTAATGCAAAAGGTTTTATATTTAGATACTATTTGTGGTTATTATTATAGACTATTATCAAAAAAATGTTTTTAAAACATGGCTGTTTTATCATTTTAACTTTAGTTTTAATTTTACCACTATTATTTTGTACACCAGTGTCCTCCTCCAATTTCTTGGCATTCCACTTTGCATTCAAGTGTTAGAAGAGGTATCTATAAAAGATAAATAGAAAATGTGAATTAACACATATATCTTGCTGGTAAAGTTCTTTTTATACAGTGTTTATGTATCATATTCTAAAAATACCTGTTAAACAACAGGGCATAAAAGTTATTTCTTTAAGAATGGTTTCAAGACAATCCTTTCATTTAACCCAGGTCTTTCTGATCTTCCTGTGGCAACTATCCAATATTGTTCCCATTTTAACAGGACATTGTCATAGTCACCTCCGCTCAGGCTTTTTATGGGCTTCTCAATCCCAAAAATGACCAAATATGTTCCTTTGGGTTTGTCACTTTCCCCATATGAATTGCAAGTGCATTCTTGTTGTCACCACTCTTTATTGCTCTTAAATGTTCCCCCACTCTTTCTTTTAATTTTCTTTTTGTTTTTCCTATATAAAAACATCCACCTGTACATGTGGCCATGTAAATAACCCCTTCTGTTACACAGGTAATAAACCCTTTAACTTTTGTTTCTCTTTTTGTTTTGGGGTTAATAAAATTCTTAGTTTGTGTCAGGGATTTACAGAATTTACAATTCTCACATTTAAAGCAACCATCCTGTTGCCTCGGTATCCACATCCTTGCATGTTCTTATTCTGGTTGTACTGAATGTACTAGCTTGTCTTTTAAACTATTTCCTTTTCTGTGCACCATTCTATGTTTCATATTATTAAGATCCTTCAAGTTTGCATCCAGGCTCACCAAATGCCAATGTTTATTAACAATTTTCCCAATCTCTTCTGACTTTGCATTATATGTACTTAGAAAAATTTATTCTGAGGTCACCTTCTCTCTTTTCTCTGTCTTTCTCTGCATGACCTCAGATCTCACCATATTATCTACTTCTTCTCTAGCTCTAGTAATGGTGTTTACAGAGTATTTTCTCTCATACTGTCTACTCTCCAATTCATTAGCTCTCTTCTCATATGTTTCCTTGGTGCTGCTGTTTCTGTTCATTCTCAAAAATTGCCCTTTAGGGATACCTGCTATGGTATGATATGGGTGACTGCTATCTGCTTGTAAGAGTGTATTTCTGTCTGTATTTTTTCTATAGAGGTCTGTTTTAATCCCTCCTGTCCCATCCTTTTTGATAATCAAATCCAAAAAATTAATATGAATGGAACTAAAGGACAATGAAAAACGTAGATTTTTATTGCTCTGTTCCAAAAATTTGACAAAATCGAAGAGTTCATTCTCTGTGCCAGTTCAGATAATAAATATATCATCTATAAAACGTCTATAGATGTCTATTATATCTCTATATGGGTTAGCCTCCCTATTTATGATAATCTCATCTTCCCATTTGCCCAAATACAGATTTGCAAAGTTAGGAGCAAAAGTTGCCCTCATAGCTGTCCTTTTAACCTGTACATACTGCTCATCTGTAAAGAAAAAGGTGTTAGACATTAGTACAAATCTTGCCATATTCACCAACATTTCTGTGGGTGGAACCTTCACATCTCTTCTATCCAAATGGTACTCTAATGCTTCAAGACCTCCTTCACGAGGTATATTTGAGTATAAGGACTCGACATCCAATGTCACAAATAGGCTCTTTTCCTCAATTTAAATTTCTTCTAACTCAGGAAGTATGTCACCTGTATCTTTTATATATGAGAGAACATTCTGGGCTATGGGTTTTATGCGATAATCAATATACTGTGACAGTGGCTCAGTTAAAGAGCCATTTCCTGACACAAGGGGGTGACCTGGGGGATTTATGAAGCATTTATTTACTTTTGGGAGGATGTAGAAGCAAGCTCTCATAGGGTTCTGTACATTCAAAAATGAGAATGTGTCTTCAGTTATCCACCCCTTCTCTTTTATTTCCACTAGATAGTTATCAATCTGCTTTTTATATTCTAATGTAGGGTCTAATGATACCTTCTCATAAAATACTGTGTTACTCAGTTGCCTACCTACCTCTAACAGATATTTGTCTGTATCCATCACAACAATCGAACCATCCTTATCTGCTTTCTTGATGGTTATATTTTTATCCTTGCCTAATTCATTAATGGCAATTCTTTCTGCTGCATTCAGGTTATTTAAACCATTATAACCCCTATTTTGCAGACTTCTGTCCAGTTCTAGCAGATCCCTTTCACAACTTTTGACAAAAGTCTGTAGAGCTGGAGTAAGTGGTGGACAGAAGTTGGAAGGTGGTTTAAATTTACAAATGTTTATTTCATCAGTATCCCCAGATATCATAGTCTCACTTACCCCTGGATCTGTGATGTTACCCTCTTCTCTTCTTTTGAAAAAAAGATCGCAGCCCAAGGTTCCTTGTTAATTTATGGCAGTCCACTATTGTATCAAACAGGTCAAATCTCTGCTGTGGGACGAAGGATAGACCCTTATTTAGAAGTCCTATTTCTGTTTCGGACAGTTTTCTAGCTGAAATGTTAATGACATTGTTTATTGCTGTCCTCTTTTCATGTTGCCTCTCAAATTCCATCCTCTTCTTCCTCTGTTTCGATAGTTGCTGCCTCCTCCTCTTCCTGCCCCCTCCTCTTAATCTGTTTTTTGGGGCCTGGTTGTAATTTAAGTGTGTCTCTGCCTCAGGCCTTCTGGTGTCCTCCCTTGGTTTGACTCTCCAGTGTATTCTTTTTCTCCTAAATAGGTATCTTCTAAACTGCTTAGTTCCTCTCTTTGTCTTTCACTATGTTTATTATTAAGAATGAGTCTAGTTGGTGTACTTCCATGTGTTCTTGGGCTTGTGCTGAATCTTACTTTCTTACCCCACTCGAAAACATTGCCAGTTAGATAGTCATTAGCATCTCGATCAAACTTGGATTTTTTTATATCCTGTATTTTTTTATCATACTTTATTATACTTTGTTTAAAATTCTGGCAAAATTCTTCATAAAATGGATGATCACTGTATTTATTCAAAACTTCTTTTATTTTTATCTACTCTTCTGTTTATGATTGTATCACTGCATTTTCTTTTAGAATAAGTTTCATATATTGTTTACTGGCCTCATGGCTTATTCTTTGCCACTTCTCCAGAAAACCTTCCCTTTGCAGACCAAACAAGGGTTTATTTAATATTCGCAACCTTCGCGATGCACGCTCAACTTCTAAATATACTTTTAGCTTGATTTTTTCCCAGTATAGTCTCTTAGCCCTAAATGCTGCTCTTTCAAACTGCTGAAATGCTTGTTTTATATTAGTAGAGCCTACCTCAGGAATCTGAGTCTTCTTAAATAGTTCAGCAAAGGTATCCATTCCTGTTTCCGAGTTACTGAAGATTAAATCCTTGAAGGAAGTGTTTTCTCCTGTGTCTCTACTGTGAGCGTTTTCTGCTCTCCCGGATGTATTTTTTCCATTACCGGATGCCATTTAAGTTTACTCACTCACTCCTCATATGTTTTTCATGGCGTTCATCTTTCTCAGATCAAATCGACAGCCATGGTTTTAGTAAAATATTCCTCCTCTGTTGGCTTCTTTGTGTGGCTGTCCTTTTCTTCGATACCCATACAAAACAGCCTCCATGACACATAGAAATGAAAGAGATTGAGGGATTGAGAAGCCCATAAAAAGCCCGGGGGGGGGGTGTGACTATGACAATGTCCTGTTAAAACGAGAACAATATTGGATATTTGCCACAGGAGGGTCAGAAAGACCTGGGTTAAATGAAAGGATTGACTTGAAACCATTCTTAAAGAAATAACTTTTATGCCCTGTTGTTTAACAGGTATTTTTAGAGTATGATACATAATGACTGTGTAAAAAGAACTTTACCAGCAAGATATATGTGTTAATTATCATTTCCTGTTTATCTTTTATAGATACCTCTGCTAACACTTGAATGCAAAGTGGATCCCCAAGAAATTGGAGGAGGACACTGGTGTACAAAATAATAGTGATACAATTAAAACTAAAGTTAAAATGATAAAACAGCCATGTTTTAAAAACATTTTTTTTTGACAATAGTCTATAATAATAACCACAAGTAGTATCTGAATATAAAACCTTTTGCAGTACAGGTGATAACGACTGAAAATGTATTTTTAATTGGAGTTTTTTAAAAGAAGTTGTCTAATATATATCCTATAAGATGTATGTTATGGTGTACTGGCACTTTAAGAACACATAGGCCCAGATATTCAAACTGCGCTCAAAAGTAGCGCAACAGCAGGAGCAAGCACAAACCAGTTGTGCAAATGTGCAACAGGTGCGATATTCAAACATGGAGCAGAGCAAATAGCGCAAGCAACCAATGTCTGAATATCGCACATACTGCGCCATCGAGCAACCAGGAAGGAGAAGCTGAGCCAAAATGTTGCGCTATGGCGCAACCATGGAAGCTCAGCTGAGCATTCCAGAGCTGCCATAGCGCAAGCACAGCCCCCCAGAGCAATGGAACTGCACATCCAGGGAGGCAGGCTGGGGCCCACCGCCAGCCATGCCACACATGGGCACAGGAACACACTGCAGAACCCACACCACACCGCACACCAAGCACAGCATCACTGGGGGTGGGATGGATGATCCACGTGCCCATGGGGACAAGCCAACAAAGCATAGCAGAGCCTGACACCCCAGCACAACCACTGGCAGGCAGAGAGTGCCACACAGGGGTTGACAACCACAGTGCACATCAGCCCCCGTATGCACAGCGCACCCTGCACTGTGACCCCAAGACACCACCCATGTGCAGTGACTGGCACTCAGAAACCATGCAGTCCCCCAGCACTCATCAGCCCGCGCAACACAGAAGCCTACAAGCCAGACACACCCTGTGCACCCAGCAGTGGGTGGCAAGACAGGCAAGACCAACCAAAAGGCACTGCCATGCTGGAGATACCTCCCCATGCACACACATGCACACACACACACACACCTAGGACCATACCAGCCCAGATGGCATGTACACCCTGCAACTGAGCACCCATAGCCAGCTGCAAATCAGAGACCAACACAGTATTCATATCAAAATAGAAATGTATATTTAAAGGACTAATCACAAAACCAAGTGAAACTATGTACAAGTGGGGGACAGGTAAAAGGCAGCGTGTTCAGGGGAGGAATAACAACTTGAGAGGAAGGCAGGGTGATAGGGATGGGAGAAGTGGGAAGGAATGGGCTATGGCCCAGCTGGCTGCTGGTCCTCCCTGCTGGCGCCCCCTCCTGTGGCTCCTTCACGATCACCCTGGCACTGTATGGCCTGCAGGACCTCCTGGTTCCGATCTGCAACCTGGCTGAGGTGCTGAAGATCCTGGGACATCCTCCTGAGTACCTCTAGGCCTAGGAAAATGGGAAGACAGTCAATGGCTGAGACTGACCACAACCCTGAACACCACCCAACCTGCAAGCCATATAGCCCAATGTCCTGCACCTGTGATGGCATGCACCCACCCACAGTGAACATGCACATGGCCATCACAAACAGGCGGCACCAGCTATGCGCACCACCGCCCACACACACTGCCCACGTCAATCACAGTACAACCTAGGCTGGCAAGTGATGTGGCAACGTGGTGCGATGCCAGTTACACAGCTATGTGCCCAGTGCATGCCTGGACCACCAGTGATGCATACACAGACGTGCCGTGATACTGCACTGTGATGCAGGTCACCTGTGTCATGCCTACATACATGGATACATAGACAGTGTCAGCAGATAAGGGCCTATGGGACACCCAGTCTGTCCATTTGACCTTGTACGTTCACTCTGTTGTCCTATAAGTCCGTTCCCCCTTACCCCTGACCTCCAGAATTCCGTTATGGCTAACCCATGCATTCACAAATCCGTGACCAAGTCAGCCCCCACCACTTCCTCTGGCAGGGTTCCACTTGTCCACCACCCATTCTGTGAAGAAATACTTCCTCATGTTTCCTCTGAATCGTCCCCTCCAACTTCATCCCATGCCCTCTAGTCCTGGAACATCCTTTACGCTTAAAATATTGTTTTCCTGCACTCTGTTCCCCTGTAAGATACTTGTATGTCCCCATCATATCCCCACACCCTCCTCCTCCAGGGAGTACATGTTCAGTTCCGTCAACCTGTCTGCATAGGACCTGTGATGCAATCCATGCACCATCCATGTCGCCTCCTCTGAACCCTCTCCACCCAGTCCATGTCCATACGTAGGTATGGTCTCCGGAACTGTACACTGTACTCCAGTGTGGGGACTCACTAGTGTTTTGTATAGTGGAATTATGACCTCCCCTTTGGTTGTGTCCCGCATGGCTGGTGGTCTTGCCCCCCCAGTATGCAAAAGCATCCATGAAGTAATGATACTCACACTCCTCCAGCAGCTGGGTCTGACGCTGCTGCTGATGCTGCTGCTGCTGCTGTTGGGGCACAACACCCCCCGGCACCGGGGCCCTGGCATGGCCCACGTCACCCTGGTCCTGTGTCCTCACAATCCGGCCTGTGGGAGACATATGTTAAGACAAACATCAGTGTGACTCAAAAGCAGAGTGCCCCCTGCCCCAGTGAGAGTGCCTGCCCACACAGCCATAACCAACCATCGCATAGCTGCACACACTGACACACCTATGCACAGCCACCCAAGCACACACACACCCCTACAGAGAATATAGGTGCATAGATGGTACACTCACCTGGCCTAGGCACCACGCCCCGCCTGGCATGTGAACGCAGCCACGTCAGGAGTTCCGGCTCCCTCCGGCGGAGGTCACTGTACCGGTGCCGGCACTGCTCAGCAGACCAGCTCCAGCCAGTGACCTCCACCAGGTCAGTGGCCACTTGCTGCCACACGTGGGTCCTAGGCATGGTGAGGGGGGCCTCACCATACAGTGCCTCACAGTGGGGCTCCACCAGGGCCACCAGGTTGGCCACTTCAAGCTGGCTCCAGGACACCGCCCTCCTCCTAGCCATGGCACCAACTTTACAGCAGGCAATATGGCGCCCCGCTGTGCCATAACCCCACGTGGAGTTGTTGCGCAATAGACCACCACAGGCTCCAATCGTGCTGTTTGAACAGTGCCGTCACTTTACATGGCGCTGTCACTGGACAGCGCAATAGGGACGTACACATGGCATGCCAACAGCGCCAGGGGTCAGAGGGCATACACAAGGTCACGGCAATGACGCAAGGTTACGCACAGCGCCATGGGACGTATAGGCATCCTGTGCGACTGCCAAGCTGAGCACCAGTGCCACAATGGACTATCGCGCAGTAGTGCCACAGCGCCATATAGTGCCCAGTGCTGTAGCACCACTGGCACAATGGTGGCCATGGCCTGAATCGCCTATCGCGCTCAGCAGTTCTGCAATGTGATAGACGCATGCGTAAGCTGTCTGGGCATGCGCAATGCGGTGTGGCACGCAGCCACAAACCTGCGCCATTGGCTCAGCTGGACCTTCCGTATTGCGCAAAGCGCAAATACGCGATATTCAGCCGACGTATGCAAATCATCCGATCAGCCATTCAAAGGCGCAGTGGCGCGATTAGCATGTCATTAAAGTTGAGCCACACCTCATTTGCATGTGTTGCGCTATAAAAATGCGACTGTGGGTTGTGCTGGCCAGATTTGGTTACTGCAGGTGAGAGGTGAGTTACATGCTGTGTGATGCTCAGGACAATGCTCATGGGTGGAGGATGATAAAAGGCTGAGGGGCTGAGCATGAAAGGGCACTTAGAAAGGGACAAAGGCACCCTTTCTATCAGTATCTGCCATGCGGAGAGGAAACGGGGGCTTCTGCTCCCGGGCCGGCAGCTATGCTCATGGGGAAATGCTGTCGACTGCACAGTGACAGGTGTCCACTTCCACCCATACAGATCACCATGACTGACCAGAGCCAAGCTGAGGGTGTGGGCGGGCGGGCGAGGAGAGGCCGAACTTCACCACGGCAGAGACAGAGGCCCCTCCAGGCCTACCTGGAGGATGAGCCAACATTGAGTGGACGGAGGGGCACCCCTCAGGAGCATGCAGCTGCATGGGAGGGGGTAGCTCGGGCCGTCAACCTGCATGGAAGCCACCAGCGCTCCGTGCAGGAATGCAGGAAGAAGATAGGGACTGACTGCAGGAGGCTGAAGGAGAAGGTGGCAGCCTTCAGGGTGGCACGTGCTGGCACTGGTGGGGGCCCACCAGTGGTGTTGCAGCTGACCCCTACAGAGGAGACACTGGTCGCGGCCATGCAGCCAAGTGCCATTGCGGGCGCATTTGATGCGGAGGATTCCAGACAGGTGGAAGCCCATCACTGCACGGTATGACATGGTGATGTTGTTGGGGGCTGTTGTTCACATGCACTCACATGTTCTCTCTTTCTGTTTACAGATCCTGTTCGTCCTGCAGGAGACGGTGGTGGTGGTGGGTCCAGACAGTGAGGCAGACCTGCTGGACGTGGAGGAGGGAGCATCCACCTCCGCCACCAGCCTGCAGGCACTGCAGCAGCATGCATGCTGGGCCAACAACTCCGTGTGCAGTGATAAGGTGCAGGGGTGCACAGCCTGTGCCACAGCAGTCTGGCACGCAGGTATGCCAGCATGCTGTGCCTATGGCAGTGGCACGACCTGCACCATTGATGATAGCAGGCCTGCAATGGGCAGTGATAGGTGTGTGTCCCATGACGGACACATGGCAGGCCAGCACTGCCCCTGGGCCTTCCTGGTTCACACCTGTGTACCAGCATGCTGGCACAGTCCCAGGCTGTGCCTGTCAGCACCGGTGGGCAGCACCGTGGCTGTGCAGGTGTCTGGCACTGTTGTCAGCACGGAGGTGGAAACAGGTGGACCTGGGGGCTCAGCAGTTGGAGGGCGGCAGCAGTTGCCACACCAGGTCTGAGGGTACAGTGTCCAGCAGTGGCACATGTCCACCGCCTCCTGATCTGCCCATACCTGGTCCTGGTGAACAGCGCCACCCTCAAGGGGTGCTGTGCACCAGGACCCGTCCACACCTGGGGGTCATGATGCCATTGGGGCACAGTACCCATTGGACGCACACACCCGCCTGCTGCAGGAGTCGGTACAGCTGCAGGGGCGGGTTGCAAGGTCCGTGGAGGCACTGTCTGTGTCCGTGGAGTGGCATAGCAGGAAGTGTGCTCGGGACCGAGCCGAGCTGGTCCTTATGCGGACGGATGTGACCGCTGCCATTGACAGGCTGACCCAGGCAGTGGTCTCTGTCGCGGACTCATTGGTCACACTGTCAGGTGCCCCTGTACCACACACCCCACACAGTGCACTCTCCACTCCCCGTTCCCTGGCATCGTGCGACACCAGGCCTGTCGATGCCGGGTTCTGCTGTGGGCATCCCGAGCACCCCTGGTGCAAGTTTGTTTGGCAGGATGCAGACCCCTGTGCGGGCAAGGTCGCGTTCGCGCAGTGGGACCCCTGGTGGTGCACCAGCGCCACCCGATGTGGCCCCTGCTCAGCCTGCCAGTGCTGCTGGGCCACGGCGGGGCCACCCACGCATCTGTGGTGGCCGTGGGACAGTGCTACCTGACTGAACTGTTTCCCAGTGCAGGCCCTGTCTGGTGCTGCCCTGTGTGCAATGTGTGTCATGGTGGGCAGTGCACTGCTGGGTGCTCTGCTCACAAGCTGACACGGACCACCGCACACTCTCCCAACTGCTGTCCACAGGTGCGTGATGCATGATGCCATGCATTGCACTGTACACCAAGGTGCAGGTGCCCAGGTCCTGACACACGATATGGACAGTCCAGGTGGTGGGGTGGTTGGTGGTGCTGTGTGTTGGCAATGTCATTTCCACAGTGCTGTGCTGCCGCCATGTATGCTGCCTGGTGTGTGTGTGTCCATATGAGTGCTCCCCTCTCTGATGGTGTGTTGGTATGCCTGGAACCTTCAACTCCCCTGACCTTCATGCACGGTGTGTTCCCCTGTGTGCCTGTGGTTTGCGCATGGACAGTGTTGCCTGCACATGTCCCCTTGACTTACCTGTGTTGGGCGTAGTGCTCTTCTGCAATGGTGTCCCGGTGCAGCTGGGCCTGCCGGGTCAGTCGGGGGTCCCTCCGTCCTAGGGGGGGCTGCTCATCACCCACATCACCGGCACCACTGGCGTCCCCATCGCTGTCCCCCTCTTGGACCTGTACGGCTATCCCATGGTCCTTGGCCATGTTGTGCAGGATGCAACAGGCCAGGAATATCCCACAGGCCTTTTGGGGGCTGTACTGTAGGGCTCCGCCGGAGGTGTCCAGGCATCGGAAGTGTGCCTTGAGCATCCCAAACACCCGCTCTATGATGTTACGTGTTGCGGCATGTGCCTCATTGAAACCTAGCTGCGCTGGGGTCGTGGGGCACCGGTATGGTGTGAGCAGCCAGGGACGGAGTGGGTATCCGCAGTCACCTGTGTGGAGATAGTGGAGATCAGTGGTCATGTCAGGTCCATATTGCCCATATCCTTGTGTGCCACTACCATGGCACCTGTGTCATTCCCACCCTTGCACAGAGTTTGCATTCCATACATGTACTCACCCACTAGATGACCCGTGGGGATGTTCCCACTCGAATCGATGGCACAGTGCAGACTGGTGCCATATGAAGGCATCATGTGCTCCGCCAGGGTGTAGGCACAGACATTGATAATCGCCAGTGGCATCACACACCACCTGGCAGTTGACACTGAAAAGCCCTTCGTTCCCGACTGGCCTGCCGGGGCCAGGTGGCGTGCGAATGGCCACATGGGTGCAGTCTATGGCCCCTAGCATGCCAGGCATATGTGCTACCCTGTGGAACTCCTGAATGTTTGTTGTACGCTCTGCCGCGGTGCTGGGGAAATGGATGTACTTTGCAGCATGAGGCAGCAGTGCGCTGAGGAATTGGGTGAGGATGCGTGACATGGCCGACTGTGTAATGCCTGTGGTGTCCCCTGTCGGCCTCTGGAAGGTGCCCGTGGTGAGCAGGCACATGCAGGCTGTCACCTTGGTCTCCACGGACAGAGCATGACTCCGTCGTGAGGGTGCCTGCATCACATCACTGCACAGCTCGCAGAGCTGTCTCAGTATTGCCCTGTTCAGGCGGTACTGGGCCACAATCTCGACATCTGTGTACAGCTCGAAGCTGATGCAGGCACGATACCGCCTGTCGGGGGCATACTGCCGACGGGCCCCTCCGCGGCCACGTCCCCCTGCAGCATGGTGTCTCACCCCCCTCATTACAGCTTCCATGTGGAAGCTGACACTGTCCATCTCCCTGGCTTCTGCCCCGGCTGCTGTTCCTGTGTTACCCCCGCTGCCCCCACTGCTGCTTCCACTGCACCGGGCACCCCCCACTGGCCTCTCTGTCCTCATGGACCCACTGTCCCTCTCTGCCCTTCCAGCTCCTGTCTCTCTCTCTCTCTCTCTCTCTCTCTGTCTCTCTCCCCCAGTTTGCGGCCTGCTAGAGTTCTTGCGCCGCTTCCTTGAGCCTTTTTATTTTGGCTCAATCCGGTACTGCGCAACTTCCGGCTACGCCACTCTTGCGCATTGCGCAAGTGTTCGGATATCGCATTGCGCACTTTATGCATGGACCCGCCCCCTTCGGTTGCGCATGCCCTCATTTCCATTGCGCTGTTGCTCAGCATGTTTTCGGTGGCGCAACTGGCCCCTTCTGAATATTGCAGAATGGCGCATTTTTTGAGTTGCGCACGCGCAACCCTGTTGCGCATGGCGCAACCCTTTTGAATATCTGGGCCATAGTATATATTGGCACTTTATGGTTTGGATGTTATTCCTATGGCTAAGCACCAGGGGGTGTGAAACATGTCAGGAACTTGCCTGCTGTGACAGAGGGTAGCTTTGTATGGAAGCAGGGTGCATTTGTGCATTTAAATAAAATGAAGCACTTTTTAGCACTTTAAGAAGGTCTTTTTGCTTCCTTTATTCTCTGCATGTGGAGAAATTGACAAAATCCTGAAGTCTGTGGGAAGTGGCTGTGAGTAGCTTGTGCTAGCATTTGACTTTCTTTAATAATTTTCTTGTTTACAGGCAAAAATAAAATAAAAAAAACAATTCAGGGGAAGTTTTCTTTTTCAGGAACTACATTGGGAATACTCGGGTGGGCTCCAGTGTGCTACCTGTGTTTTTTGGGGACAGGGCACTGACGCTTACAGGGATTGGGTTCCCCTGTTGGCAGAAAGGGGAAACATTATGCCAATAGGGATTGGGCTCCCCGTCGGCAAACAAACTGGGGAGTGGGCATGCTGACAGGGGATTGGGCACTCCCTGATGTTGGCTTTGTAATAACTGTGAGAGGCAGATGGCAGGAGCCACCGACATGTTTATTGAAATGTTTCACAAGGGGCACGTAATGGAGGTGTGTGAGATCTGCCGCCGCAATGACGAGCCTGTCTCTCACTACAGTGGCAGATTTCTTTCAAGTTGGTAGCATGCTTCTGAATTGCTGTCATAGACAGCGAGCTCATTCATTAGTGCCACAGAGACCAGCTAAAGAAATCAGTGGTGCCATTGGCCACAACACAGCCACACCTCCACAGCCTGGTACTTCAACAAGCTGTCACAAAATTTTGCTTGTGCTGCATGCCCAAGACAACATAAAAAGGGGAAAAAATAAGGTTTATGTTACCTTAACTGTTTTCCAAAAACATGTTTAACTGTAGCGTTTGGCATCTGTGAAAGTCTTTCTTAGTAAACTTGTATTTTTTAGGTTCTTATACAGATCTGTTAATTTGTCACTGAGCCAGACGCACACACTGATAACAAACCCAATAGGTGCATATCACTAGTGCATAGACATGTTTCTCAGTGTCCCTGTGCTGGGCAGAAAAGAAAGAATGCACACTCACAAAGAATTATAATGCCTTTGGTATAGGCACTAAACAAGAGGCAAGAGGTGACATGATAGACATTCAGGTACATCACGGGGTAAAACAGGTGTAGGAGGGGAGACTTTCAAATGAGAACAAAATACCAGGACTAGGCTGCATGAAATGAAATGGGAGGGGGAGGTTAGGGGAGATGTGAGGAAATGTTTTTTCACTGAAAGGGTGATACATGCCTGAAATAGACTGCCAGCAGGAGCAGTGGGGGTGAACACAGTGTGGGGCTTCAAACATTTGGGGGCTACACATAGGGGTATATTAAAAAATATGCAAGGAGGGAGGTTTGCAAGAGACCTGTTAAGCTCTGCAGTGACAGATTAGGTAGGGAACATTATGGGCAGACCTGGTGGGCCAAGTGTTCTTTTTCTGCTGACAACTTCTATGTTTCTATGTTTCACTAAAGGAACTAAATGTCAGGAAGCTTAAGAGTGATGGCCCTCGGATTTCAAGAATTAAGTACTGAACTGTAATTTATTTTTTTAAATGTTCTAAATCTCCAATAAAATTAATGGTATAAAAAACATGACTGAAAAGGGCAAGTGGTTCAATACCATCCAATCATGACTGGAACATTTTGTTGTGCTGCTTCTCCAAATACACAGGTGACATAATTTCCCATATTTATACAGTTAGAGCCCACTAAATGGAACTCTGAGCCATATTTTGCAGGTAATTTGATAACCATTAATACCTACTACAGACCTTATTCGGTGGCATTTGTGAGAGCTCTGCACCAGCACTGTGCTCACACTAACAAGGGTTAGGGCATCATTTATGTGCAGTGTACAGATATTGGAAAGACCTGCTACACTTCAATCAAGTGTCACTGTCACTGACATCCCACATAAAGATTGTGAAGGCAGGCCATATGTCTTTTTCACACAGTAATGAAGACAAATTCTCATTCTCTTTCTCTCTCTCTCTCTCTCTCTCTCTCTCTCTCTCACTCCTCTCCCTCCCTCCCTCCCTCCCTCTCTCTCTCTCTCTCTCCCCCAGCTAGGGACATACTGGACAGGATCAGGGCTCCCTAGCATCTAGGGGCTCTATAACAACTGGCTGGCAACAGTGGCTTTCCACAGCTCATTTAGGGAATTCTGTTAATGTGTATTAGTGTCTTTTATAGAGCCTCAGTCTTCAAAATTGGTGCTTGGGCTGCTAGTCCATTTGCTATAATGTGGCCGGTCTGCATCCTCAAAGCTGTTCCCATGCATGGATACTAACACTTACACAGCTGTATTTGAACATTTGCATGTTGCAACGTTCCAGTTCTGATGTGGATCTTAGGCATTCAGGCACAAACCAGAAGTCAGAAACCAGCCTTTTTGCACCTGGACATATTTTTTTATTTGTTCATGTATTTACTGTATTTTGTATTCAGTAACAGCTCCTTTCCAGGTGCATCTTGGGGGTGAGTTACAATGGCCTGTTTTACTGATCAGTATACGTTGGTCTGGACAATAGGGAAATTCACCTGCTCTTATCATAAATGCCATAGGATCTTTAACTTCCAAACCATCTTCTAACTTCTAAAACCATCTTCCCTGTACTTGACTACACGGACATCATTTACAGCACTGCACCCACCTCTACCCTCACCAGACTTGGCACCCTGCTCAATACCTTTTGCCATTTTACCTTTCCACACTCATCAATACAGTATGTGTGGGATACAGATAGGGGTATATTAAAAAATAGGCAAGGAGGGAGGGTCACCAGAGACCAGTTAAGCACTGCTCCCTGTACTCATCACTGGCTATCCCCTCCCAACACTGTTGCTAGACACACTCCTTAGCTTACATCACCAAATACTGGTTTGGATAACGCCCCTCCTAACTTTCCTCCACCCTAGTCCCAGCCAGGCCCTCCTCCTACCCTCTCCACTCCAGGTCATTCTGGTCCTTCTCCCTGCTCATTCCTCACTCTCCTGCAGGACAATTAACTTTCTCCTTCCATCTAACCTCCCTCTGGAACCAACTTTCTTGTACTTTCTAGCAAACAACCTCACTCCCAGCACTCAAGCGTCTGCTCTGGCATACTCTGGTTGCTCCGTGCCATTGCCCCTAAGTTCTTCCCAAATTTGCCCTGGTTTCTTTTCTGTGCTCATTCTTTCATCTTCTTTATGCTAATCAGAATTTTGTGCCACCCAATTGTATTGTATGTTGTACTGTACTTGCAAATTATATAACTTCTGGGTGTATTACATTGTGTTCATGTTTATGTTAAATAATGTTCTTTTATACCCTGTATCCCAGGTCACACCTGAAAATAAGCCCTGGCTCAGTGTGCCTTTCCCGGTTCCCAAAAGTTAAAATAAATAAAATTCATCATGGACAGCCCCTAGAGATGAGCAGAAGGGTCCTCTGTTAAATATTTCATCTGAAGGATGGCATCTTAACAGTATAGCATCCCCCTAGGACTGAAATAAGGTGTCTGTATTGGGTATTAGTCAAAGTACCTGGTGCTAACTACACCCCATAACTGTCCAATCCTCTGGCTCTAGAGGCAAGCATGCAACCTGCTGAGTCACTGAATATGAGGCCCCAAATACTTTAATGTGTTAGTGTGGCTTAGTAGTAGCACCATTAACCAAAAGCAATGCATTCCCTCTTTGGCAGTTGCCCAAGAAGAAAAAACATCCACACCAATATTTGAATGAGATTTTGATGCCCTGAGTGTCCAGGGAAAAATATCAATTCTCAGAAACACTAGTTCTGAGATTCTTTTTGGTCTGTATAGAATGCAAGTTCTTTTTTCTACAATCTTTTCATACAGGCTGTTGACTAACAGTATGTAACTTAGTGGTTTGGAAAGCTTTTAGAGAAACTATTCTGTGTAAATTAAAAGTGCTTTATAATAAAAAAAAAATCTATTTTAATCTAATAAAAGCATACCTGTAAAAAAAAAATATAAAAAAAGAGACAAAAGAATTAAAAAATAATTTTCGTGATAAGCATTTTACACCCTTCTATTTTTCAAAAACAAAATTCTATTACTATATTTAAAAAAAAGGCTCATACAAGTTCACATAACATACAGACAGGATTGAAATCCATCAATATGAAATTGGCGTTTATTTTAGACAAATCTGACATTAGAAAATGGGCTTTTTATTTGCTGAGTTCTGACTGGCTAGTACCCCTGCCAGGCGGATATATTAATTTTCAACAGACACCCAGGAAATAAAACATGCCAGTCACCTGACCCCATCACCACCTAAGCTATCCTTGTTCCCAATCTGCTTGCTCATTGGGCAAAACCACCCTATTCAAGTTGAAATCAGCGCCATTTTTTTCTCTTGCTTAGCGAATGACACTGGCACCCACATGGCTAATACTTCAGTGCCAGCACACCCCAATGAGAAAAGTCTCCCACACCCAGCAGGATTCCCAAATATACTAGTCTTGGTTTCTACATTAATACCTGACAGATTCTGGATCCCTGCTTTGCTGTCTCCATATACAATGCGACTGCAACCCCTGACACCAAACACAGAATGCCACCTTTTCTGACCACAATTCCCACAGTGGCACCTCCAAATCTGACAACAACAATGAGCAGAAATACACACACAAGGACATCTGCATACTAAACTGTCACATACTCTGTAAAAACTGTTTATTTACTGGGACAAATCTTTCCTTTTAATCACTGGTGGTAGCAGGTTGTGTGCTCAGTGCTACTCGCAGCCAGTCTACATGACATTAGCACTAGCCTGTCACTTGCTAACTGCTGCTGGAGTGAGTCTGCCCCCCCAAACTGATCTTAACCGCATCAACAAAGAAAAAGAAAAAAAACATACAAAGTACCTCACTCTCAGACATCACTGTCCTACAGCCACCCACCCTGTCAGCATTCTCCTGCACTGTTCTTCACAGTACCGAGGACACCTGATGCCTGCCTGCTTTCTGTGCAGCCTTATCTAGCGGTGCATTGTTCCAGTCATGACTGACAGGCTAACTGGACTGTCTACTAGTATTCTGTGACAGTTTGCATCAATATATTTTGAAATAATTTACTGGTGGTGGCTGTGTACTGTTAGATAGCAAAGGCTGCAGTTTGTAATTGGATGCCAGACATAGCCTGAGGTGGGGGAAATTGTCTTCACAAGTCAGGGAGACCTGCATCACAGCCAATTGTTATGGCTTGAACATTCCAGCATTGACCAATTACTATAAACTACTGGTGTGATCCTGTTTCAGACAGAAGTCCATCTTCTTCCAAGTTGTGTAACAGGGTGTGCTTTGAAACAACTGAGAAGCTGCATGGGATATACTATATTGGACTAGATATCTGCAACAAATCTTTCTTTTGCTTACATCTGAGGGAAGTTTTCCTTACTTTACAGTCTTACATTGGTATTGCTTTGTGTTTAATTATTTTAGTTTTTAATTCAGGAAGGGGGTTTTCAAAACTGCTTATCTTGTGAACAACTTCAGAAGGGTTGAAATAACTGCATATTTGATTTTCTTTTGTTGCTAACTGGACTGTCTACTAGTATTCTGTGACAGTTTGCATCAAATTACTTTTAAACAGTTTACAAATCAGTTACTGGACGTTAGTTGAATTACTATAAAGGGCAGTACTCACCAGGGTGGTGGAGCAGTGGTGTATTTGATTGTCTCTAACAGTCACCAGTGGTTGTGGACTACCCACCACCCCTTCCCCACCCCCAGGCGTGACGCTTCCTTTATAGCCAATGTTCTGACATCACTTCCTCAACAGGTCTTTATTTTAGTTATTTATTTAAACAGCAGTTTGGAAAACCTTTGAGCCATAGGCTCATTTACAAAGGTACCTTGTCATATTCTTAATAACCCAGGACAGTGCATAAAGGGTAAGTACACACCACAAAAAAGAAGAAAAAGATAAAAAAAAACCAATGAATATATATATTACATGTTGTATATTATAAGGGAGAGGGACCTGTGGGGAGTGGTGCAATGCACTGGCTGCGGGGCAGCAGTTTTCTGGGAGACATTCTGGAAACTGTGTTTCTGTCCTATTTGCAGGCAACTGTCAGCTCTGAGGGAGGTGACTGCCCACCTCCAGGCTGAACTGGCAAGAACTAAGGAGGCCTTCCCCACCCAAAGAGCACCAGTGCCACAACCACTGCCTCAGAGGCTGCCAAGTAAGAAGAGCCGTTGGACCACAGTGGGTTCTGGGAGGGTATGGGTGGTGGAACAGAGGTGAAGCCCCCTAGTTGTATCTCTACACAAACCATACACCAGTCTGGCAGAGCAGGTTCCTCTATGATGGCACCATCAGTGGAAACCAAGAAGAATGCTGAGGACATCCACAATGGAGACCCACAGAAGGGTGTCAAGGGACACCACAGGGGAAGGAAACATCTTCTGATAGGGGACTCCATTGTTAGAGGGGTAGACCTGGGGAAGGGAGAGCAGAGGGAAGTAAGGTGCCTGCCTGATGCCATGGCTTGGAGGGACAAGAAGCAAATCCTCAGGATTACAGAAGCAGCATCACAGGAGAGGGAACTAGATATCATTGTCTACCTTGGGACAAATGACCTAGCTAGGCATGGGATCAGTGCAGTGCAGGATGAAATTGTGGAGTTGGGGAGGGGTCTCAAACAGGTAGCAAGCATGGTTACCTTCTCAGAGGTGCTGCCAGTCCATGGTCAGGGTGAGGCTAGGGTACTACACACCATGCAATATAATGAATGGTTGCAAAACTGGTGCAGAGCACAGGGCTTTGGCTTCATTGGGGACTGGGGGTACACTTGGAGAGAGATGAAGGTCTATACTGGCATGATGGTCTGCATCTGTCCACAAAGCGAACCAAGATTCTAAGTGACAGGTTTAAATGCTTCCGTGACAAGTTTTTAAACTAGCCATGGGGGGAGGTGCTAATAAGAGGCAGGAAATTTCAAGCCTCCCCCCCACAAAACATGACAGGTAGTAAGGTAAACATTGAGGTAGAGTGCTCAACAGAGGGCAGGACAGGGGTAAATGGAAAAATAGACAAGGCAAAAAGAGCAGGGATGGGGGAAAAAAGTATAAAGCCAACATTAAATGGAGAGCAATGAGTACCAATGCCCATAGTCTGGGAAACAAGCTTCCTGAGCTAGTAACTTTGATGGAAGATGAACAATTGGATATTGTGGCACTCATGGAAACATGGTACCCGGAGAACCATGACTGGAATGTCAACATACCATGGTACACAGTCTACAGAAGGGACAGGGAGGCGAAAAGAGGAGATGGAGTAGCTCTATACATAAGGGAAGGGATCAAAGCTACAGAACTAAAAAGTAAAGGGGAAGGACAAGAGGCACTCTAGGTCACCTTGGAGACAGGGAATGGCATCACAATCTGCACAGGGGTTGTCTACAGACCCTCATCTCAAGGGGAGGAAATGGACAAGAAAATAATAGAGGACATTCTCAAAATGGCTGAAAAAGGGGAGATACTGTTGATGGGGGACCTGAATATGCCAGATGTTAACTGGATGACATGTACTGCAGCCACATCCAAGAGCAGGGTCATTCTCGATGCCCTGCAGGGGGTAGACCTTAGACAGCTAGTGTTGAAACCCACTCGGGAGGGAGCAATACTAGACCTGGTACTCTCAAATTGAGAGAGGATCACAAATGTAGAAGTCAGTAGACATCTGGGAACAAGCAACCACTGCACAGTGTGCTTCACAATAAGTGCAACCATGGAGACGAGCCATACAAAAACAAGCATACTGGACTTTAGAAGGGCTGACTTTGGCAAAATGGGTGAATACCTGAGGAATACACTAGCAAATGGCCAAAAAGGAGGGGTGGAAGAACAATGGAGAAAAATCAAAACTGCCATTATAGAGGCAACAAGCCTTTGTGTGAAACAGATAAAGAAAACAAAGCGGAGTAAAAAACACTATGGTTCTCAAAAGAGGTGGCAGGGAAGGTTAAGGAGAAAAAGGCTGCATTCAAAAAGTATAAGGAATCACAGAAGGAGCACAACAGGGAATTGTATCAATTAAAGCAGAAAGAAGTGGGGAAGGCAGTCAGAATAGCAAAAGCCCAAACTGAGGAAAAAATAGCCAATTCAGTTAAGAAGGGGGATAAAACCTTTTATAGGTACATGAGGGAGCATAGAAAGGTTAAGGGAGGAATAGTGAAGATTAATAAGGGAGAGGGGAGGTGGGCAGAGGGAGACAGTGAAAAGGCAGAGTTACTGAATGAATACTTTTGCTCAGTATTCACAAAAGAAGATGAGGAGGAGTTATGTAAACCAAACAATAGAAGCACTCTGGGTAGGGGGGTTGACACCAGTCCATTTACAGAAGAAAGAGTCCTGAAAGAACTCCTAAAACTCAAGGTGGACAAAGCAATGGGGCCTGACAGAATTCACCCCAGAATCCTAAAAGAACTAAGGGAGGACCTAGTGACACCACTGACCACACTTTTTAACAAATCATGGGAGGATGGGGTGGTACCTGAAGACTGAGGAGGGCAGATGTGATTCTTCTTCACAAAAGTGGGAGCAAGGCAGAAGCAGAAAACTACAGACCTGTAAGT
The DNA here is from genome assembly GCA_016271365.2 of Neoceratodus forsteri. Lineage (NCBI taxonomy): Eukaryota > Metazoa > Chordata > Ceratodontiformes > Ceratodontidae > Neoceratodus > Neoceratodus forsteri. Next base: position 238,255,658 of record JADMNL010000023.1, on the reverse strand, counting down.
TTAACCTCAGTGGTAGGGAAAATGATGGAATCACTTCTGAAAGAAAGAATTGTTGAGTACCTTGAGGCCAGCGGGGCACAGGACCAAAAGCAGCATGGATTTACAGCAGGAAGGTCATGTCAGATGAATCTAATAGAGTTCTTTGACTGGGTGACCAAAGTAATAGACCAGGGAGGGGTTATGGATATGGTCTACCTAGACTTTAGCAAGGCATTTGACACAGACCCACACAAAAGATTGATAATCAAGTTAGCCAGCCTGGGAGTGGGTCCCAGAGTGGTAGCCTGGGTAGCAAACTGACTGTACAACAGGACACAGAAGGTAATACTGAATGGAACACATTCTGAAGAAAGGGGGGTCACTAGTGGAGTACCTCAGGCTCAGTACTAGTTCCAGTCCTCTTTAACATCTTTATAAGTGACATTGCAGAGGGTCTGGAGGGAAAGGTATGCCTCTTTGCAGATGACACAAAGATCTGTAACAGAGTTGATACACGGGGGTAGAAAGGATGAGAAGGGACTTGGCAAGGTTAGAGGAATGGTCCGACATATAGCAACTTAGATTCAATGCAAAGAAGTGCAAAGTAATGCACCTGGGAAACAAAAACCCAGGAGAAGAGTATACAATAGCAGGGGAGGTACTAACAACAACAAAAATGGAAAGGGACCTGGGGGTAGTCATATCAGATGATCTAAAGGTGGGTAAGCAATGTGAGAAGTCAGTAAGGAGAGCCAGGAGGATACTGGGATGCATAGGAAGGGGCATCACAGGTAGAAAAAGGGAAGTGGTTATCCCTCTGTACAGACAGTTGGTGAGACCCCATCTGGAGTACTGTGTGCAGTTTTGGAGACCTCATCTATGCAAGGACATAGACAGGATGGAAGCAGTCCAGAGGAGGGCAACTAAAATGGTGCAGGGTCTGCATCAGAAACCATATGAAGAGAGACTGAGACAGCTTAATATGTATACCCTTGACGAAAGGAGGGACGGGGGGAAATGATAGAAACGTTCAAGTACCTCAAGGGAATCAACAAAGTCCAGGAGGGTAGCATCTTTCAGAAAAAGAGGTATGTAAGAACAAGGGGGCACAATTTAAAGATAGAGGTGGGACAGTTCAGGGATAATGTGAGGAATTTTTTTTCCACGGAGAGAGTGGTGGATGCATGGAACTGCCTTCCTGGAGAGTCTGTGGGGTCTAAAACAGTGGAGGAATTCAAACATGCATGGGACAGACATAAGGTAATTATAGTGGGGGGTGGCAGGAAGTAGGCTGTTGGTTAACTAAAATCTGCAGGTTATCCAGTAGGTAGGGAAATGGGCAGACTGGGTGGGCCAAGTGGTCCTTATCTGCCATCAAAGTCTATGATTCTATGTTTCACTCTGCCATCCATGCTACCCTGTTCAGCTGGCTGACTACATCTAAAAAAAATTACTTGCTTTCATAAACAGGAGCACACTCCAGAAGGAGGAACAAGGAGCAACTTGAGGGAAAAGAGTGACAACTTGGGGGTGAGAGAGAGAGGGACAGTGCGTCACTACACTTTATTTTGTATTTAAATTTTGTTAACCGAGTAGGGACACTGAACAAGTTCTTTTTCAGGTCTGACCCAACACAGAACATGATAACAAAACTGACAAATATAACAACACATATAAAATAAATTACACGAAACAATTACACAACGCGAAAACCTTTCACTTTAGTGTGGTCCTGCATTCCCCTCTCGCTTTCATTGGCATTTTGAAAATAAATAAATACATTGCCTCGAAGGGATGACAGAAAGAAAATGAGAAACACAGAAAGGGGTCAGATTAATAGGGGGAGGTGAACTGAGACAGCACACTACCAAACATAACAGCACCCTCTACTGCCAATGCCAGTAGTAGAGGGACTACTTTACCAACAAAGGAGAAACAATTGAATTGTAATAATTTTTATGAATTTACTTTAGTTTTTTTTGTAATCCTATATAAAATGACACAGCCCATTTTCTAAGCACAATAGTACCCTCGGGGTGGGGGCGGTATGGGCACTTCCGGCTCTTCCAAGGGCTAACAGTACTTCCGCTTGCAACACTGGGCTTCAATACACCCCCAGGTGGCCCGGTATTGCCCAATACCACCCACCCTTTTGGGTATTATTGCTTGCTTAAATACTTTAGTTTTGTATTTCTTACAACAAAGAGTGTTATAATATTCTATTATGTATGCAAAATGCATTTTAAGAGAAAAACATGCATTTTGATGTTTCTTACAGTTTATGCTCTACATTGGCATGCTATTGCATAGCATAGTGAAAAACTCCTTCATGCTTGCCTTTTTCATTCTAAGTTACTTTATCATAAAAAAAAATTGGGATCTCCTTTAGCATTATCTCCTGCTGAACACATTATTGAGATGTCACCAGGCTTGCCTTAACCATGCGAGTGTGCAGAACAAGCCCTGAGCTGCACATTGGGTGGGCAATTAGGAGGGCATGACATCAATGGATCCACTTTCTCCTTGCCCCTCCTGCTGGCAGCCAATCAAGAGTTACCACTAGAAGCCCTCATCTTCAGACAGCTGCAAGGGTATAGAGCTAATTATGTCCCTCTGTACTAGACATCTGTTATTTAATGATTCTGTCTGAAATTCACAAAATGCATAATCTGTAACTTGTTAGCTATTGCAGTGCTTCTTGAAGCTTTATGCAAAACCTTTACAATATAAATAAGGTATGGCTCAAAGATGCTGTAAATCCCTGAATAAGTCTACATATTAAGCTAAATGCCTACTCTTAAAGATTAATTGAAACATAAAAATTACTTTATGTTCACCTCTGTTGTATAACAAAAGTACTGCTTTGTTATAACTTTTTTTATTTCAGACAATAATTTTAAGGTGTGATACTGAACTGTGTTTTGGCCCCACTTTTTCTACCCTCAGTAGTGAGAGCCAAATCCTTCTGTACATGGGAAACAACATGTCAATTTTATCTTAGACAATGGGCAAAAAAAGTCCTGATCCCTTATTGGCTGAGTGATCTCGGGATTCTTTTATGTCTACAGAGACTGGGTAGCAATAAGTCCCATGCCAACCTGCCTCTGTGCCAATTAAAATCATTGCCCTCCAGTTTCAAGCACTGAACTAGCCACCATCTTGATTCCTCATGCATACTGGCTAGTGCTATTGGCCACCCACCTGCTTTCACAACTTATGTAAGCTGGCAGCATGTCTCTATTTGTGGCAGTCAAATTCAAGACAGTACTGCTGAGCAGTACACTCACAACATGTACAGGACAGCCGCTCTGCCATCACTCTCACTTGTTACTTCCTTTCACTCCAAAAACTATCAACACAAATGAAGCAGGAGAGGGGCAAAAAGGAAGAGGGGAACAAAATCCATGAGGGAAGGGGGGTATAAACAGCACAGAGCACTCAACAAACTGGCACAATACAAAACACAATAGCATCCTCTGCTGCCAAAGCCAGCAGCAGGACTACTTCGCCAAAAAAGTTTTCATTAACTACATTTTTTTAATCTTAAATTTTTGCTCTTAAACTACAGGGCAAATTCCATTTTCTTCCACCCCCACTCCCCATATACCTGTTTAACCTGTTGTTTGAATCTCCCTCCAATCCACAGCCACAAATGCTGATTCTCTAGCTGGTGGAGATCCACATGGAGGGAGGCATATTTGGCAGCTGAAGTGCATTACATTTTTGTAGTTTTCTTCATCTTTTTCCAGAACCCATCCCACCACTCGGAAACATCTGGTGGATCCTACTGTTGGCCTCGAACATCAGTAGCACATGCTGGGCTGATGCCACCCTGCATGGTAGCAAGCTCTCCCAGTGGAGGGGGGTCACCACAGCTGTGCAGGATCCTGGCCATCTCCCTCCCTGCTTGGCATGCACACCCCCAGGAGCACTCCCCAGTCTGGCTGCCCAATTCTTATGTTCCCAGTCTTGCTTCCAAACCCAGGTCAACAGCATGGAAGTGTAACATACTTCCACTAAACAATCAGGTGACCCTCAAATCCCATTTTCTAAATGGAATAATACCTTCCAGGGTGGGTGAGTGGTATGGGCTATAATAGACCATAAAGGGGTTATAAGGCACCCCACTTGCAGCATCAGGCCTCGTTACACTCTTGAAAAGTCTGGTGTAGCCCAATACCACCCACCACGTTGATTATTATTGCTACATATGTTAGAACAGTGTCCTCCTACTAAACAATGGCACATAGAAATGACTTAATTAGTACATAAAAAAAAGAACCCTGTCTCTCTGAATGTATAATATTCTTAGAAGTAAAACATAATAAAGGGTAGGGGTAAAAATAGTTCAGAGACTAAAGAGTAAAATAAAATCATCTAATTATTTTGAGCCTGAGAAATCAGGAAATTGAACAACAATTAACAAAAGGAAAAAAAACTAGGCTGTCACAAACCCCTAGGTCAACTAGGTTGTCACAAAAACCCAAGGCAAATCTCCTGGCTGTTTAATGAAAATGGGTAGATTTGTGCTTATGATCCCACCAGGTCACCAAACAGAATGAAATTAAAAGAACACTGAGGAACTTTTTACACTTAGAGTTTGCATCATCATAGCATGCTTCTAGTACAGTAGAAATATATTTTACATGTATAATTATCTTTAAAAACATAATTCTGGAGGTCTTCCTTATTAGAGAATCAATGATGCTTATGAACAGGAAATGGGTGTTTACTCACCTGGTAAAGGTGATTGTGTTGGTTGGCATCCATGGCACTCCAGACATTACCTCATGGGTTATAGCCCACCTGATAGGCTAGTGATGCACTGACCCAGATCAGATTTCTAGCATATCCAGGTCCCAGGAACCCCTGCTCTCCAGTTTGAATCTTCCATAGCTGAAATTAAGGTCGGTTAGTATAAGAGAAAGACAAAATACAATCTAGGCACAGGCCATTTATGACAATAAAAAGAAGATGATTGGAGCCAAAAGAATGCGGACCACGACGTAGTATTAGAGGCCCGTGGGCTGGTTTTTATTCCTTCCTATTATTTACAGACTAACTCAGTCCCGAAGGTCCGACTGAAGAATAATTTGAGAGCAGTATTAGCTGTTTGTCCTGTCATGACTGAGATCCCCAAATCTAATTCCGATCACTCTGGGCTCTCTGAGGGCGGGCCTTGGAGTGCCATGGATGCCAACCAACACAATCACCTTTACCAGGTGAGTAAACACCCATTGTGATTGGTTGGCATCCATGGCACTCCAGACATTACCTCATGGGTAGATAAGAAGCAGTGAAGTACCCAAGGAAGGGAACAGAGTGAGCTAAGAGTGAGTGGTAGAGGAAGCTGCCGACAGGACCTGAGTGGTGAATGTGGGCTGGATAGCCTGCAGCTGTTCTAGCCTGTAGTGCATGGTGAAAGTGTGGAGGGAGCTCCACGTGGCTGCCTTACATATATCCTCGGAGGACACGCTAGCTCTTTCCGCCCAGGAGGTGGCGATCGCTCTGGTTGAGTGGGCCTTGATCCCTTGGGGGGGGTCATTTGGTTAGTTATGTAGGCATTCTGGATGACTCTCCCTAACCACCCAGCAATGGTGGTCTTGGAGGTGGCTCTTCCCTGCCTCTGTCCCTTCGAGATGACGAATAGTCTCTCTGTCTTTCGGATGGGATGGGTTCTGGCCAAGTACACAGAGAGAGCGGATCCGACATCAAGATAATTCGGGACCACGCTGGGGCCCTGTTGGGACCCTTCCAGGAAGGTGGGGAGTTCAATGGGTTGTTCTCTGTGAAAACCCGTGGATACCTTGGGCTGGAAGGCTGGGACTGTTCTCAGGTGGACCCCTAATGGGGTGAAGACCGTATAAGGTTCCACGCAGGATAAGGCCCCAAGTTCTCCGATCCTCCTAGCCAAACAGATTGCCACTAAGAAGCATGTCTTGAGGTCGATCCAGAACAGGTCTGCCTGGAGGATGGGTTCGTAAGGGGGGGGGACTTGAGGGACTCTAGGACTAGCAGTAGGTCCCATGGGGTGACGGCTGGCTGAGTCCTCGGGTGGAGGATCTCCACTGCCCTTAGGAAGCGGGTGGCGTCGGGGTGAGCTCCCGGGGAGTATCCCCCGATGAGGCCCATGGCTGCCCCAATGGCTGATAATTGCACCCTGAGGGAGGACAGTGCTAACCCCTTGTCTACTCCCTGTTGGAGGAACAGGAGGATGTTGGCCATGTCGGTCTGCTCGGGGACTCGGCCTCGCTCCCGGCACCATCGGGAGAAGATGGACCATTGTCTCCCATACATGGAGGTGGTAGACGAACGTCTGGAGTGGAGTAGGGTGCTGATGATGGAATCATGGTACCCCGCCTCCTTCAGTCTCTTCCTTTCAGGAGCCAGGCCGTGAGCTTGAGGGTTCGCGGGGTCGGATGGAGCACTGGCCCTTGTGAGATCATGTCCGCCTGGTACGGTATCCTGAAGCTGGCGAATGCCATCTCTCGGATCGCTGTGAACCACGACCTGCATGGTCAGTAGGGGGCCACCAGAATAATCGTGTGTTGTGATTCCCTAATTTTGGTCAGAATCTGAGGGATCAGGGGAAGTGGTGGGAAAACATAGGCGTGGCTCCGTCTCCACGGTTGTGATAGGGCGTCCGTTCCCTGGGACAGATTGTCCCTGAACTGCGAATAGTAGTCTCTGACCTGAGCATTCTCCCATGTTGCCATAAGGTCTATGGTCTCTGTTCCCCATATCGCTTGAATCATCTGGAACAGGTCCGGATGTAACCGCCATTCCCCCAGATGTACCTGTTGCCTGCTCAGCCAATCCGCACGGATGTTCAGCCTTCCTGCCAGGTGAACCGTGGTCAGGTGACTGAGGTTAGCTTGGGCCCAGTCGAGGACTGCCGTTGCCTCCCTTAGCATAGCTCTGCTCCTGGTCCCACCTTGCTTCGCTATGTAGGCCACTGTGACCCGATTGTCGGACTGGATTAGGACCGATTGTCCGTGTATCAGATGTCCGAATGCTTTTAGGGCATGTAGTACGGCTCTCATCTCCAGTATGTTGATGGAGAGCCGTGACTCTGCGGGTGACCACAGGCCCTGTGCTGTTGTGTCTCCCAGGCAGGCTCCCCAGCCGGAGAGACTCGCATCTGTTTCTATGGCGATCAAGTGGGGTGCTTCTAGGGGAACTCCCTTGGATAAGTTCTCCTCCACAGTCCACCAACCCAGTGACAGTCTTACCACCTTGGGTAGAGGAACCACCACCTGGAGGTTGAGTTCACTCAGTCCCCCCCGAGACAGCGCGTAGGTTTGTAGTGGTTGCATGCGCCACCTGGCCCAGGGTACCAGATCTATGCATGAGTCCATGCAGCCCAGTAACTGGGCTATCTTCCCCATCATCATGCTGCATTGGGCTTTCATCTGATGGGCTAGGTCCCTCAGGTTGTGGATTCTCGAGGTAGATGGTTTTGCCCACCCCTGAGCCGAGTTGATGAGCGCTCCCAGATGCTCGATCTGCTGGGTGGGGATGAGGTGGCTCTTTTCTAGGTTTACCACCCAGCCGTGGTCCTTGAGTGCCTGTAGGGTGGATCCCGTGTGCATCCACGCCAGGTGTTTGGACCTGGCCCGTATGAGCCAGTTGTCCAGGTATGGGATGATATCCAGTCCCCATTCCCTGAGTCTTGCCACCAAGGTTATGGAGACCTTGGTGAAAACTCTTGGGGCTGAGGAGAGGCTGAATGGTAAGGCCTGGTACTGGAAGTGGTGGCCCAGGATGTGGAAGCGAAGGAATTGTCTGTGCTTCCAAATGATGGGGATATGGAGGTAGGCGTCCTTGAGATCTATAGATGTCAGAAAGTCACCTCTCCGAATGCATCAGAGGGTGGATCGGATAGTCTCCATTTTGAAGCAGTGTGCGACTACATGGCGGTTTAGGTGTTTGAGGTCCAGGATGGGCCGGAGCTCGCCTGATTTCTTGGGTACTAGGAAGAAGATTGAGTATACCCCTTGATTCTGTTCTGGCACTGGTATGGGCTGAATGGCCCTGTTCCGAACCAGTTCTGACAGGATTTGCTGGACCTGGTGTGGGGAAGCTCTTTTTCTGGTTACGGGGGAGGATACGAATCTGTGGGGGATATGGGCATGGGATAACTCTATAGAGTATCCCTTGGTTACCACGTCCTGGACCCACCTGTCCGCTGTTGTGCGGAGCCAGCGGTGGGCAAATAGAGTTAGCCTTTGACCTACTGGTGGGTAGGGGTCCCGGCCCTGAGGTGCCAGGGTGGGGTAGTCACTGTTGCTTACCCCTGTAGCCTCTGCCTCATCCTCCGGATCTCTGGCCTCGGTTTCTGGAAGAGGGGGACTGATAGCTGTGAGGGTACAGGCTGCGGAAGCTGGAGGAGGTGCCTCTGCCTCGAAAGGGGTGGCCAGATTGCTGTGCATCCCTATGTGGTTGAAAGGGCCTCTGCCCCCCCGAGATCTTTGCTTCGAGGAGGGGAGATAGGAGAACCTAGACTTATTCTTGAGGAGATCCCTGCTCTCCTCTTTCTGCTTCAAGTAATCTTGTAGCCCCTCCCCAAAAACATGTTTTCCCTTCAGAGGTAAATTCTGTAGCAGAGTTTTTGACTCATTGTCCGCATCCCACAGCTTGAGCCACAGTGCCCTTTGAGCACAGTTGGTGATGGCAGTTGCCCTGGCATGAAGGTGCAGGGTGTCCACCGCCATGTCGGCCAGGTATTTAGCTGCGTCCAAGGTACAATCCAAAAGTTCTGCCTCCCTGGACTTGGGAGTGGCTTGCTCTTGAAGTTCTTCGAGCTAACGGATCTGTGCTCGGGCCATGTAGATGGCTGTGGTGGTACCGGCGGCGCAGTGCCTCGATTTTGAAGGCCTTCTTGCCATGTCCTCAACTTTCTTGTCTGTCGGGTCTCTGAGTGCTATCGTACCGCATGGCAGCACAGTCTTCTTGCTAAGGGCCGCCACCTGGGGGTCAATGGTGGGAGCCTTGCACCAGGCATCCGATTTCTCCCCTTGGACCGGGTACATCCTGTCTAGGTTCTTACGATTTGACATTCTGCCTGGTTCGGTAGATTGCCACTCCTTGCTGAAGATATCTTCTATGGCGGGGCACACCGGGAAGGTCTCAGTGGTTGACTGTCTCAGTTGGATCAGGGGGTCAAGCTTTGACTCAGGTTTGCTCTCCTCGGTGTCGAACCCCATGGTGGCCTTGATGATCTTCATGAGCCCTGGGATTGTGTCGAAGGAGCATAGCTTCGAAGTCAGGGAGGGCGTCGCTTGGAGGTCCATGTCCTCCTCGTCCGAGTCCGGTTCGTTCTCCTCCCCCATGTCGTCCTTCTCCCCGTCTTCATGTGCGTTGTCGCGAGGGCCATCTGGTGTGTCCTCCGGGATCGGGAGTTCTTCTGGTTGCCCTCCTGCCTTGTCTGGTTCTGGGTTGGGTGGTTTTGCCCTATGTTGAATAAGGGATTCCAGTTTTTCCATGATCTTGAGCATGAAGTTCTGTTGGCTCTCCATCATGGTGACCGCGGCCTGCTGATTCTGAATTAGGAGGGAGCTTGGGTCCATCCACATGGGGTTTCTGGGGCCCAGATTGCCGGGGCCTAAGGGTGGAGATTGCTCCAAGGAGGAATCATCATCGTCCAGTAGGCTGGCCGCGCAGAGGGGGACCGGAGTTTGGGGCAGGAGGGTGGCGCTGCATGAGGAGCATTTCTTTGCATTTACCATCTGGGGAGGAGAGAAAAACGTATCTTAGATCACAAACTGTACGCCACCCATGGGCAAGCCCTTCTTTATCCCCCAAGCCCAGAGGGTTTCTTCCTCTGGGCAGAAGTGTGCAGGTGTGGGGGTGCTGTGTGAGGACCCCACAACAGTTATCAAGAAGAAGGGGGAGAGGTGGAAGGAGTATGGAGGTCAGGGCCATGGCTCGCTATGGGATGGAGCCAAGGAGACCGGTGGGGCGGTTATCTGCATGGGTCGCTGTGGGAGGGACCCGAGAGGTGGGGGAGAAGGAGGGAGTCGCCGAAGGGTCGCTGAGGGAGGGACCCTGCGGGCGGGGGGGAGATCGGCCATCCGTGGAGTCCCCTTTAAACATTTAAATGAAAGGATTCCCCTCCCCCCCTTTTTTTTTTTTTTAATACATCCTTCCTAGAATGCCTGGGTGGTAAGTGACTTGCTCAGGGTCATCCAGTATGCAAGGGGAGTGGGGTTATTCAAACCCAGGTCTGATCTGCTGGGGGTAACCAGCTTGCAGCTCAGAGCCTTAACCAGAGCGTTATGCTTCCTCCTGCAGAGCAAACTGCAGAGCGCAGGGAAGGGTGATTGCACCGTCCTAGTAACTAGAGGGCTGAATCCAGCACGAATCTCCAGATGAGAGGGCTTAGCGACTGTACTGATTACCTTCCTGTGCTAATTCTGTGCCAACTGTCGTGGAAGACTCTCTCTCTCTCTCGCTGCGCTCCCCCCGCCCAGAAAAAGCGTGAGGCAGAGGCGCAGTCTGAGGCTGTGTGCCTGTAGTTGGAGGAGGGAGACACACGAGAGGAACCTCTCAGGAGTAGGCCCAAACAGGGCCTAGGGGCGCGCCGAGCGTGAGGAGGAGACGCCCTCGGCAGTTCTGTCGCCGTGTAGCTCTGACCGGGCCGAAGGAGGTCTGTAGGTGGGTGGGGGAGCAGAGGAGTTGAGGCCTGAAGGCCACGCGGGTGGGTAGGCCACGGGAGGCCTAGTAACTCGCGACCAGGCTGCTCCTGAAAGGAGGGCGCAACGCGCCAGGCCACGGGCCAGGAAGGACTCACCCTCTCTCTCCCCTTGGAGCTCCCACAGATGGAACAAGCGGGGGAGGGGGATCGCACCGCAGATTGGGAACAGACCCGGATACCGGGAGCAGTGAGGGGCTGGAAGAACGTCGAGCTAGCTGCTCCAGCCATTCCTCAAACTTGCCAGGTACAGAAAAAAACGAAGGTACAATAATTTCTGATTATATCTGTAACATCTCTGTAGCATGCTTAAACCACAAGAAAACGTTGTAGTGATTTAGAAAGTTGAGCAGATCCCTGTACCCTCACCACCAGAGGGAAGGGCCTAGCTGGGTTTTAGGTTTTATCGCTATAGATGTATCCAACAGGAGGATAGATATTTTGTGCCAAGTAAGAGAAGTATTTTAAGATGTGGTTCAGGGTCTTATCTTATAGGAGCAGACAGGGATTCCTGGTGTGCTTCTTGCCTGATCAGATGCACGATTCAAACTGGAGAGCAGGGGTTCATGGGACCTGGATATGCTAGAAATCTGATCTGGGTCAGTGCATCACTAGTCTATCAGGTGGGCTATAACCCATGAGGTAATGTCTGGAGTGCCATGGATGCCAACCAATCACAATTGTAGTATTCTGCTGCTACTGACTTTTGCTCTTTGTTTGAAACACTTGTTTCTCTGATAAGGGACAGACACCTTCTATAAGGAAATTCCCCATCTTCAAGAAAACTAAGGTCGTATTTCTTAGACTACTATTGACGTTTTTAAGAAACATCTCAAAACTGTAAATCGGGAATCCTGAATTTCCATAATTGCCCTCAGATCAAAACACTGGCATTTTAAAAATTATTTTGTGGGTAACACAGTGACAAGGGTCAATCAATCTTTACATTTTGTGGATACGGTGTCAAGTTTTGGGACTGGGGCGTCTGGTTTAAACTTTTCGGGTTAAAATGCCGAAGATACTATGCAAGTGAACTTATGCACTGGAGAATAAAAGCCATGAAATAAAGTTTTAGAAGACCACTACATCTACTAGGCAGGAAATACATAGTTAACATTGCTAGTGCAAGCTGTAAACCACCCCCTTCCCCGAACAAGCAAGCATCCTCCTCACGTAAGTACCAACCAACTGTAATAAACAGTATCATTGATGCTTCTGGAATCTGGACAGTCGCAATGGAATAAAACAAACTGCAGCAAGGACAAACCCTTTGTTGCTACATGCCAGGGCAATTTGTCTTTCGAAAAGACAGGTGCTCCTGTCATACACAAAAACTAGAAACCCTGCAGCTATCTATTCTGCAGATGACCGTTCACTGTAAAAAAGCTCTATGAGATCATTGGCAATGTATTTATTTTCACAGCCTCACTGTACCATAGAACTTGTTGGCTTTACATCCCCGGCCAACCCCAGCCCCATTCAATATCCACCATAGCCTCCTACCACAGTTTTGCGCTACCCTCCCCCATCCCATTTGCCACTTTGTATTCTGTACCTTTTCCTCCGCACCAGTCCCATTTCTACCCCTATCTGTGCAACTCCTCCCGTGACAGGTCCCATCTGCGACTCTTCCTCTGCTCATTCTTAGCTTTCTCATCAACATTCTGCACACTTTCTCAAGCTGGTCCCATCTTTCAGCCTCAGTCTGCACACCATTCCCACCTTAGTGCTGTCCAGATTTTTACACCCCCCATATTTATGGACTCGCTCTAGTCCCATCTGCCCAGACCCTATGCACACACGCCTCTGCCAAGCTTCTTCTAGTCCTAAGTAACCTTTAACTCCACCAGCTACTCCTATTGCTGTACTCTTTACCCCAACTAGCTCTAAATTCTTTACCCTGTGCACCCCTTCCCCTGCCCAGCAGAGATGCTTCCCATCATAAACCATCTACACTTTCTTCCCCCGACCCTGAAGAGCTGCTCGCAGTCATGCAGTGTTCCATCTGCACTCCCCACCCCCTGCAGGGGAAATGCTTGCAGCCCTGTACTCCCCATACCCAATCTCCCATATACCCTACCCCCCCAGCTGCTCCCAGTCCTCCACCCTCTCCCTCTGCATCTTACCCTCCACTGGGCTGTTCTCAGTCCTCTATGCATCCTGCTTTCTGCAGAGCTGTTTACCGTACTACCGCCTCTCACTACTCATGCTTGCAGGCCAGTGCAGGTAGCCTTTCATCTTGGTGAAAACCAACTCTCCGGCTTTATAGTCATGAGGACGAGGACAAGCCATTTCCCCTTTGATTCGCTGTTTTCTTATGATAAAAATATTATGGTAATTTTCCAACTTTAATTAGAAACATAGAAACATAGAAGTTGATGGCAGATGAGGACTGCAAGGCCCATCCAGTCTGCCAATTTCTTTTTTTACCTTATAAATATGCCATCGGCCTTTGCTTTGTCAATGGCCTATCTACGCATACACATCTGTTTTGCTCCTTTATGTCTATCCCATGCCTGTTTGAAGTCCTGCACTGTACTCATATCCACCACTTCCTGAGGTAGGCAGTTCCATGCATCCACCACCCTTTCTGAGAAAAAGGACTTCCTCACATTACCCCTTAATCAGTCTCCCTTTAATCTCATGCTATGTCCTCTTGTCCTGCTATTTTTCTTATATTGAAACATGTTAGACTCTTTTGCCTTGTTAATGCTCTTAAGGTGTTTGAATGTTTTGATCACATCACCTCTCTCCCTCCTTTGGTCTAGGGTATACATGTTGAGCTCTATTAATCTGTCCTCATATGTTTTCTGATGCAGTCCCTGCACCATTTTGGTTGCCCTTCTCTGGACTGCCTAAATTTGGTTAATGTCCTTGTGAAGGTGGGGCCTCCAGTACTGCATACAGTACTCCAGATTGGGCCCAACCAGTGTCTTGTAAAGTGGGATTATCACCTCCCTCTTCTGACTTGTGATAGCCCTACTAATACACCCCAACATCCCCCAGCCTTACCTACTGCTTTAGTGGTCTGCTTGGATGATTTCAGGTCATCAGTGATGATGATGCCCAGGTCTCTTTCTTCCCTTGTGACTACCAGCAACTTCCCTCCCAGCCTATAGGTGGCTTCAGGGCTTCTCTTCCATATGTGCATGATCTTGCACTTCTTTGCATTAAACCCCAGTTGCCACTCTTCTGACCATTTTGCCAGTTTATCCAGATCTCTTCTCATTCTGCCCACCCCATCTGGATCATCTACTCTGTTGCAGATCTTTGTGTCATCTGCAAACAGACAAACCTTACCCTCCAGTCCATCTGCAATGTCACTGATGAAGATATTGAAGAGGACTGGCCCCAAATCTTTCACAATACACCTTGCAAAAAATATATACATGAAAACGTACCACAAATATGAGAATGACAAAAAAGGTCTAGAAATCAATCAACCTGGCTGGTTCCTAAAACCACTTCAATAGAAAACTAGTGATTGCAAGTAGCAGATGGTGGTACCCCACGCCATGATCATTGTTATGTTATACCAGGCAAGGCATGTAGTGGAGGTGTGTCGTCGGTGCCGCTGCATGACGAGCTTGGCTCTGATTGCAGCGGCGAAATCGTCATCACTGGCATGCTCCCTAATTGGTGAATGAGAGATGCACCTTCTAAAGCATGCCCTGCTTTCGCCAGCACTGACACACCTCTGCATTTCTCCTACTGATCTCCTACTGCCACAACATGCTGCTTGCGCATGTGCAGATAACATAAAAACAACAGTGCAGCACTACTGCAGACGGCAGAACACAGACTTACACAAGATATTACTAAATAATCACAAAGATCAACAAAACTGCTGAAATATTTTTGACCCAGCACTGAAAGTACAGATAACAGCACTTTATTTCTTCTTCTGAACAAAACTGATAGATTCTCACTCTCAAAGCCTGTTCTGTGGAGTAGAACAAACAGAGCTCTTCCCTCTTCAGAAAACACTTTAGAATGAACAGTTACACAGTAAGAAATGTGTGCTACCACCTAATACCTCCTCTCTGCACTCCATGTGACTACAGAGCTGCAAAGCGTGTGACTAGAGCTTCAGTACATGCAGTGTAATTTGACCTTTTTGCAGAATTTCTGTGATAAACCGTGAAATTTATGGTATACCGTGGAATTAAAATGAATGCAATTCTTGGGTTCTGTGGAATTCAAAAGAAAGAAATGTGAAATAAAACCAAGAAAGGCAGAAAAAATTAAACAATTAAAAAACACATGACAGGTTCCTTGCTGACATCACAGTTAAGGTGCTCGTCAGGCTGGGTGCTTAAATCCAGTATGTAACCTTAAAATTTACAATTTTACCTGTAGAAAAAAAGATATGGACACACATTGCTGGTGGAAAAAATGCAGAATCACATTGAACATTGCAGATAATTACACGATATAGCGAAATAATTAACAAGACACTTTCTTTCCACATTTCATAACAAAATGTCTGCAGTTCACAAAACATTATGCACTTGTAGGTGAAAATCCACAGTAAATTAGTGAAAGCTTGGAATTCTGACACAGGCAGAAGAGTGGAAAATTCCACAAAAGTTTCGAATTTTGAGGAACTTCCACAATGGCAGAAATCCGAACTTTCACCCACCTCTATCAGAGCCTGAAAAGAAGAACACAGTCCCTCAATGTTTTTTTTTTAATCTGTTAAAAAGGGTCCATTGCTGATGCAGCCCCAGACCCCCAACCAGACTTCCCACTGAGTACCTGCCACCCCACATCCATCAGATGCCCGCACACACTCTCACTCACCTGAGCAGATTCCAGTGTGAAGAAACACTGTCCCATGGAAAACATGTCTTGCTGCTGGAACCAACTCCTAGGCACCCTGTTTGGGCCACTGTGCCACTTCCCACAGCTCCTTGAACCTCACCAGCCCACCTTGATGCCAGCAAGGATCCTAGGTGCCCCTTTATGGGCCACCGCACTGCTCCCCACGACTTCTTGGACCTCACCAGCCCACCTCAAAGCCAGCAAGGTTCTGTAGCCAGCAGGCTCCTAGGAGCCCCATTTGAGCCACTGCACTGCTCCCCATGGCTCCTTAGACCTTACCAGCCCAACTCAAAGCCAGAAAGGCTCCTAGGTGCCCCCTGTTCAGGCCACCACACCACTCCTCATGGCTCCTTGGACCTCACCAGCCCACTTCAAAGCCAGCAAGGCTCCTAGGTGCCCCTGTTCGGGCCACCATGCCACTCCCTACAGCTCCTTGGACCTCACCAGCCCATCTCAAAGCTAACAAAGTACTGTAGCCAGCAGGTACCATTTCAAGTCCTTAGGCAGCCCAGCTTTGAATTCTGGCACCAAGCAGCTCCCTGCTTTCTAAGCTGCAAAAAGCCATGTGCAGACTGACTTAAATGTGCCTCTGTCCAGCCAAGCTGTTAATTGAATTTGTGCCTTGCACTGTAGCTCCCTGGTGTATTTCTTGGTCAGCCTGAAATTGCACCTTGAGGCATTTCTGTGTGCACTGCAATATTGGAGTTTATGGCACTTTTTCTGATTTAATTGCATGCTCCTAGCCTGCTTTTCTGTGAGAGACACTGAGACACTGAAGTCAAATTTTCTCCCTTGCACCCACCCCCTCCCCCATGTCTTATTAAATGCTTGATCCTTGGGGGCGGATATTCATTTGTCCCTCAGTGATTGGACCATTTCTTTTGAGGTGAGAATTTCAAGGGAGCTAGCTCATGAATTTCATTCTTAGATTGCCCCAGGAAACTGGTGAATATCTCCACACTTAGCAAAAGCCTTAATAAGGTTTCTAGTTGCAGCTCTATAGCTCTGCCTGCTAGATAGTTTCGTTCTTGGATTTAGTTACTCTCTCACTCCTGCAGTCAACTGCACATTCACTTCTGTCCCCTCTCCAATCCTGAATTCGCTGCTTTCTCTCTTTTTCCCTAGTTCTACCTGCCCTTCTTTTCCCTGCCAGTGTACACTATGGGGATGATCTCGCCTCACTACTACTTTATAGGAGTTTTTTCCCTTCTGCTAGCCCTCCACCTCTCAGTAGATCTTCTCTGCCAACCATCTACTGACTCTGGATACTCAAATAAAGCTGAAGACTGGAGCTATTGTTTCTCAAACCTATTTATCAGGAGTAATACCTCTATCACTGAAACCTGGCTCCTAAAGTTTATTCCATTTGCTGGTAAAGCTGACTAACTAAGCCATTCCCCTTTTTATATGCCACTAGAGGGCAAACTCCAAACCTCTCTCACTGAGTCCTGGGTACCCCTATGTCATCTTTTTCTCTCCAGTGATATTGAACTTAACCCGGGCACTCCTGATGGCATCACTCCCATGAATCCGTCTTGTTGGTTCACAAAAATGGGGCTTAGGCTTTCACATATGAACATTAGAAGTCCGTCAGCTAATTTTGCACAGCTTGAAGCCTGGATTGCTCGCAACTCCCCTGATGTATTAGGTCTAACAGAGACCTGGTTAAAACCCCATATACCAGTTTCATTATGTAGGATCAATGAATATAAACTTTACAGACGTGATAGTCCAAATGCTAAAAAGGGTGGCTTGTTTTGTTTTATACCAGACAGGACCTTGACATTAAGGTCCTATCGGTCAACACTACCTGCCTATGTGAAACAATTCATATAGTTATTACCTTGAGTCTCACTAAGAAGCTAAATGTGGTGTACATCTATAACCCTCCTAAAAATGGGCTAACAGGCCTGACTAAGGTAATTGACCATCTTTCCTCACTAAAGGGTAGACAAGAGTTCATTGTTATGGAGGATCTCAACCTGGATTGGTTGGGGAAAAATTTGAATCTCTATGCAGCAGAACTCAGCAGGCTACACTTGTCTCAGTTGGTCACTTTCCCGACCAGACAGTGTAGTAACAGCAGTCTCCAGTCTCTTCTAGACTAGGTTGTCCCCAACAGGCCTGAGAGGATCAGTGCTGTTGGAATTTAACCAGACTCAATCAGTGACTAGTCTCCAGTTTACTGTGTTTGGAAGCCTACGGCCCCAAAACCACCTCCCAGAGATATTCTTTTCAGGGATTTTTCAAAAATGGATGAGTGCCCTAATCTTGGAACTACAGAACACAGACTGGGCACCTCTGTATAATACTTGCAATATGAAATGTGCTGCTTAATACCTCCTTACCACGCTTCTGAACCTTCAAGACAAATATATCCCAGTAAAAAGGTACCATATCTGGGGATCTGCTACCCACTGATTAAATTCTTCACTCCTGTCATCTCTCAAAAAGAGGGATAAAGCCTGGAAAAAACCTAAGCTAAGCCAGTCCCCATCAGATTGGGTACAGTACAGAAGACTCTGAAACCTATGCAAGGTTTCCATCAGATCTGCTAAGGGCAATTACTATCGTCAGCTCCTTAGTACCTGTAAGTGACTCTCATGGTTTTTGGAGTCATGTTAACACCATCATGCGAAAAAAACAAGTGCAATACCATCTCTGATATGGTCATGGATGGTTGTAGTTGAAATAACCCACCCACTATCGCTGAGACTCTTAACCCCAGATTCACTGACCTCTCCTCCTATACTGCACCTCCTGGGCCTTTGCCTATTGCTCTGCAGAGTGATCTTAAACCTTCCAATCCATCTTTCACCCTTCTCACAGTCTCTGAGACTAAAATCTTATGCTTACTTAAGTCCATTTCTCCTGCTGGATCGACAGGGGCAGCAGGACTCTTACCAAAATTCCTAAGAACCTTTGGCCTTTCTATAGTCTCTCCAGTGACTAGACTTTTCAACCTGTCCCTTCTTACAGGACATGTCCCTTCCCTTTGGAAGATTGCTTGAGTTGTGCCAGTCCACAAAAAGGGGGACGCTACTAACCTGGATAACTACCACCCTATTGCCATCCTCTTCACCCTCTTTAAAATACTGGAGAAAATTGTTGCTGCCCAGGTCTCTGATTACCACTACTCCTTCAAACTCCTCACCCCTGACCAACATGGTTTCTGATGTGGGCACAGTACATCCACTGCTCTCATACAGTTTACAAATTATGTCAGATTCGCAATGGACAGTGGCTATCTCACTGGGGCTACTTTTGTTGATCTTACAAAAGTGTTTGATTTAGTTGACCACCCGCTGCTCCTATCAAAGTTGTCATCCCTAGGCTTCTCTACCTCCGCCACCACCTGGTTCCAAAATAATCTTTTGAAGCATAAACAATTTGTCCAGATTGGAGATGCTAAGTCCCCTCTCGCTCCTACTTGGATCAGAGTGCTCCAGGGTTTGAGTCTTGGTCCTCCTCTGTTTACAGTCTTCATAAATGATCTCCTATCGCTCACTGGTGCTTGCTCAAGTCTGCTATATGCCAATGATCTTGTTCTTTACTCATCCAACTCAAACCTCTTGGATATCAACCTGAACCTCAATAGTAACTTCAATACCTTTCACAGCTGCTATTGCAAAACAAGCTTGTCCTAAATAAAAATAAAACTGTGACTATGCTCTTCGGCTCAGGTTCAAACATTAGGTCCTACACTCAACCATTAATTATCAGACTGCTTCATGGCTCTCCTCTTAACACAGTTACCTCCTTTAAATACCTAGGAGTAACCCTTGATCCCACCTTGGATTTTGACCTGTACCTAGCCTCAGTCATCAAATCCATCAATGTTCAACTTGGACTGGCATATAAGGTCAGACATAGCCTAACATCCACAATGAGGATGGCCTTTGCACAGGGTATCCTGAGACCCAAATTGGCTTATGGGTTAATAGCCTTTCTGGCAACTACTGGAGGGCTCCTCCGAAAGTGGGATGCCTGCTACAACAGCATTTGCCATTTTGCTCTGTTTTTACGCAAACTTACTCACCAATGCAAGCTATACTCCAGCTTAGGATGGTTTACCCCCTCAGCCTTCTGTCAGTTTACTTCTTATTGTTTTATAAAGAATATAATCTCCTCCCAGATACCTGACAAATTGGCTCTACTGCTCAAACCTGTAACCTCTGCCTACCCACTGAGATCAGCTGACAAATCCCTTCTTGTCCAACAGAGATGTAAAACCAAAATGGGGGAAAATGTTTTCTCTATCTGCGTGACTAAACTATGGAACTCTCTTCCACTAAATCTAAGAATCTCCCCTTCTCCACATGGCTTCAAACAGGAGCTTCATATGGTTCTTTAATGCTCTGAACCCTGCTTCTGTTCTCTATCCACCTACTTCTGTACTGGCTCCTCCAAGTTGCCTACCAGCTCCGACCTCTACTACTCTCAAACCTGCCTGGAAATCTTGCTATTTCCTCTCTTCTAGCACTTACTCACTAGTTGTATGACTTATGACTGTTAGTTATTTGCACTTATATTCCTGTTTTGTTACTACATATAGATTCCTACATATGTACTGTCAGTGCTGAAAATTTTGTATAAGTGTACTATGTCTGACCTCTACTTGTTCTAATGATGTTTCTTGTATTTACTATCATTTACATACCCTTTGTTGTAATATCCCGGGTCGTAACTAAACATAGGCATCTATGCTGTCTAGTGTACCTACCCAGTTAACAAAAACTAAATAAATAAACGAGAAATAAGGCAAGAGCAGTTGAAAACCCATTGAAATACATTGAAATACACTTACCTTATTTCTCATATAGGAGTCCCCAGTTCCTGCAGCAAGACTTGACTTCAATGGGAGAGTGGATCTTCACACTGGGACCAGTTCAGGTGAGTGAGGGTGTGTGACTGAGTCTGATGGTGTGGGGTGGTGGGTGCTCAGTGGGAAGTCAGGCTGGGGGGTGTGCGTCACATTACCGGCTGGTCTGCCCCATTAATCCCTATCTAGTGTGAGTCCCCATGCCCATACTGAACTCTGGAGTCCCCCTTGCCTACAGGATACTGCTGTGTCTATCCAACTTCTTCTTAAATTCTGTGACCATTTTAGCCTGTACCACCTCATCTGGTAGGCTATTCTAGGTGTCCACCACCCTCTCCATGAAAAAATATTTTCTCATGTTTCCCCTGAGCCTTCCCTCTCTAACTTCATTTTGTGCCCCCTTGACTTGAAGTATCTCTTACTTTGGAAGATGTTTTCTTCCTGTACTCTGTTTATACCGGTGATGTATTTGTATGTCTCAATCATGTCCACCATCAATCCTTACCTCCGGGGAATATATTTTTAACTCCTGTAGTGTTTCCTCATAGGTCTTGTCCCTCAGGCCCGGCACCATTTTACTTGTGACACAGAGGATAATGGATGGCCAACAGACAATAACCATGCAGTAATCATTTCTTTAGGTTTCCAATACAACTGTAAACCTCTTGAACAGTGGTCTTATGGTTTACCAAGTTGTCATGGAAACCCTTCAAAGTGATTACAGTGTGGTTATGGTCCTTTGGCCATCCATTATCCTTTATGTCACAAAACTACAAGGATGCAGCTACTGGCAGTGTAGCATCGAGTCACAGGCAGATTCAAAGGACCACTTAATACCACCACAAAAGAGCTGGGCTACCAATGCCAAAAACTGATACCACCAGTTTATGTATTTATTTATTTCAGCATTCAGAAATAACCTTTGAGCAATGTGCTTTTTTACAAAGGTTCCACGTCAAGACAGGCAAACAATACACAGACAGTACATAACATATTTTGCTCCATAATACAGAAGCACAAAAGGTGCAGAGAAAACATATCAACAAGCTAATGGTACCATTTCAGTATATCCAAATTCAGGGTAATTAAAATTTGCAGAACAAGCACAACCTGAGTAACAGAGAAAGTGCAGTGTCAAAAGATAGCAAAAAAATAGCAAGAGGTGAAGCAGCCAAGAGGAAAGCATTGTCTATGGTAACAAGGAAGAAGTTGGCTGTAAGGGGGTGGGGCAAGGAATGAGATGGTGGGAAGGGGGGAGGAAGGGGATTCAATCAGAACATGCAGGCAGAAGTAGGGAGGGTGCTAGGGGCCTGGATAGAGCCAGACAGGGGAGGAGAGAGGAGGGAGAGGCTATGTAGTTAGAGATGAGGAGGATGGTGTTAAAAGAGTAGGCTAGAGGAAAGTGCAAGGCAGGATTGTGAATCTGATGGAGGGGATATAGTAGCCCAAGCAATTTGAAGGGTTAGTATATGGGACTACTCAGTGGGGGGATGGAGGAAGTGCAAGAACCAGGGTATAGTGCCAATGCCAGGGTGAGGTTAAGAGCAGAATCCTTCATTCTCAGAGTAAATTAGAGAAACATGAGAGGTTGAACTTCAGCGTTGCTTACATCCACTGGTCAAGCTGGTAGCCTGCATGCACTGGGACCTGGTCCAGAGTGGTGTAACTTGAATTCCATTTTAAAGGATGGGAGACTGTTGTTGTTTAGTAAATGAGTGGGGATCTCACTAAGCCAAAGAGGTGCCCTATATGCAAAGAACCATTGCTCAAGAGCAGTCTTCCTAAAAGGGACAGCCAGTGAGGCCCTCGCCATACACCTGGTCTGGTAGCTCGAGTGAGTAGCTTTTATTAAATCCTTGATGTAGGATGAAGCCATCCCAAGAAGTGTTTTCTTACTCAGGAGGCATGTCTGATATTAAATCCTGTTATTTAGATTAAGCTAGCCTGTTTGCTCATAGAGTAGGCAGGAGTGAGTATGGCTGTCTGCTCTGAGGGTTAGTCTACATGCCTTATTAAGTGCAGTCATTACCCACTTGACAGCAGTGTCCTATGCCGCACCATAAACCACCAATCCATAATCTTTGATTGACAGGATGCAGCTTGCGACCGATAGCCATAGGACAGAGGGTGTAAGGTATTGGCTATGCCTATATCGAACTCCTAGTTTGATATTTACTGCTTTTACAATCTGGTCAATATACTAAGTGAAAGAGAGAGTGTTGTCAATAGTGACCTCAAGGTATCTGAAGGTATGTACCTGCTTAAGGGGTTCGGCTCTGTTGTTGGCAATAGAAAGAACTTGATATGCCTTCTTAAGTCAGTGGCTTGATATCAGCATTGTTTTGGTCTTGTTGTAATTGAGAAGAAGTTTTTGTGACTTAAACCAATCCTCAAGATCGTAGAAGGTGGACTGTAACTCCTTTTCCAGATGATCTAGCTGGTCACTGCTGCCCAGTATGACAGCATTGTCAGCATGCAATGTAATTTTGCTCAAGCAAGCATCAGGTAGGCTGTTCAGAAATAAACTGAAAAGGAGGGGGCACAGAATGGAGCCTTGTGGCACCCCAGACCAATCTCCCTAGCCATAGACATAACAGATCCTATTTTGCCACACTGGAATCTGTGGGACAGGTAGTCCTTGAACCAGAGGACAGTTTCTGAGGCAAGCCCCAGGGACAGCGGTTGCTCAAGTAGGATAGGATGATTGATGGTGTCAAAGGCCTCAGTGAGATCTATGAAAATAGATCCCACTAACCTGACACCATTCATAGCCTTGTGCACTTAGTCAGAGAATTCAACTAATGCAGTGGCCATGCTGTGGCTCCTATGAAAACCGTGCTGCAGTGGACACTGCAGATCGTACTTCTGGATGTACTCTGAGATCTGATCTGCCTAGATTCTATTGAGCACTTTTGAGAGGAGGAAAGAATAGAAATAGGCCAGTAGTTGGCCGTACAGGATCGGACACCACTCTTTAAGAGTAGAGTCACTAGGGCCAGTTACCTCACAGATGGGAATTAAGCAAAGGTGAGCAATTTAATTGGGACCAGGACTTCATCAAGGGCAACTGCCACATGCGTCATGTCTACATTGCCACTGATAAATAGTCTGATGCTAAAATAACACATTTATTAAGAACAGAAACTCTGCTAGCACCCCTCCTTCTGCCAATGGTTAATGCACTGATCCATGTGCTTTATCAAGGCAGTTAACATAATTAGTCAGAACCTCTCTTTAAATTCTACAGTCAGTTAAAAGCATGAATAATTAATTAAACACATGGTCAAAATAAGTCCCTTGTTGACCTAAAATCTACATTGACTATTTAAATCTTTCTTGCAAATTGAGACAACTCCATTAGGAAAGCTCATTGTACCACACCAAAGGTTTTTTTTTTTCAAGAATATACCTTATAATACCAAAAAAAAACAATATCAATTGCAGGACACTCAAGGAAACTGTATTATGTGAACTGTGTATTATGTCACCGATTTTAAAATGATCTGAAATTTATTTAAAAAAGGGATTAATTAAAATACCATTCTTAATGGGTATAATGCAGATGCCAAAAAATCATCTTCCCAGCCAACTGGTCTGACTAATTATGTTAATTACCTTGATAAAGTACACATGTTAGGGCATGAAATGCTGGGGCTAGGAGGGATGCTACCAGTTTTTCTGTTCCTAACAGTAAATATGTTATTTTAGCATCAAACCATGTATCTGTGGTATCAGCTTTCAGCATCGGTAGATCGCATCTTTTGTGGTGGTATGTTAATGTCATGTTTGTCATCACCCCCTCCATAATTAATGTGGCACTCAATACCATCCCATGCCTCAGCAGCACAGCAGAAGGATAATCCCCCACCACCCCTTAACTGTGTAGTGAGGCACAAAATGCCACCTGAGCACCAAGGAGGGGAGCAAATATTACTTACTTGGTATGACTAGACAAAGTCAGCTAATAGCCCATTGAATTGTCTTCCACACCGCATGGGTTTATATTTGAGTCAAACTATGGAGAAGATGGCCATCCACTCTTTTTTAAAACTTTCAAATGTTGAGATCTCAACAATTTGTCTAGGTGATAAATTCCAATATCGGATTGATCTCATTGTATAAAAATTATGTCTCTTGACTAACAAAGTAGTGTACTTGTAGCATATGCAATTGTAGCTGTCATTCAATAACCATGTGCACCATGCTTCATACATTCACAGATATTTATGTACCATGCATAAAAAGCGACAAGACCCTCCATCCAAGAAATAGACTTTGTGAGCAGGATTTGTCTTTATTTACATAAATATAACATAAATAATAGATTTTTTATTGTGCATGTCATGAGTAGATAACAGTGTCAGTGACGCTCCTCTACCTTCACAAATGCCCATAACATAAATATTCCTAAGAGGCAAATAATTTCAATAAGTTTGTCACAGCTCACTCAGCCCCAGGTGGCCATTATGAATAAGGTTAAGCGTAGAACACTTTGACTCACATTTACATTCTGAGGTTGATCAAGGAAAACAAAACACTGTTCCATTTTTCAAAACTGAGTTAAACTTGTTATTCTAATGAACACATCCTGTCCACTGAAAATATGGTTGTCATGGCAATGTTCTTTGTAAGTGAACACCATGGAAACCCATTCAAATGCAACATTAATCTAAGCACATGAGGTTACAACATTGCTTGGTAACCATGATTGCAAGCTTTTAAATATTGTCCAGTATTATGTATTTTAAGAAGAAAAGATTCACTATGATACATAAAAGCATCT
The DNA here is from genome assembly GCA_016271365.2 of Neoceratodus forsteri. Lineage (NCBI taxonomy): Eukaryota > Metazoa > Chordata > Ceratodontiformes > Ceratodontidae > Neoceratodus > Neoceratodus forsteri. The sequence goes on along the minus strand of JADMNL010000023.1, from coordinate 238,230,557 downwards.
CCAATTTTTTCCTTAAAATATTGTAACCCCACTGCCATTTTGGGTAGTTACTAAGATGCCCATTGGCATCAAGATCCAGTGTGCTGCCTGGCTTAGAAATGTTGGCGTTGCCCTAGCATCATAAGCAGCAGGGTATAGAGTGCAAGAAAGCATTCCAAAGGGAGTTCATTACTGTCAGTGTGGTGTGAGTAGGCATTTGTGGCCTGTTGCATCAGGTGAGGAAGTGGGCCACCAGTTGGACCTGGAGGGGCCCATGGCTGTGGTGGGCTGATTGATGCATTGGTCTCCCAGAAGCAGGGGGATCCCAAATGGATCCATCAGGGAGGGCAAGAAAAGTGCCACAGTGTCCTGTCAAAGGCAACGCAAGGAGAGGAGCCTGTCTAGCTCTGAGTTGGAGGAAGGCTGACTAACAGCTGGTGGCTGCCATGGCAGGCCCAGACCTGGTAAGTGGTAAGTGTTGGACATTGGAGGGTCCGGGGTGGCAAATCGGACCCATGCCATAAGCCCATGTTCACTGAAATAATTGAAAGGGAGTGACATCTGGTGTGTAGCTGCCCAGGGAAGGAACGTCTCCCATCTTACAGCCCCCCTGCAGAGTTGTTAAGGGTAGGAAGGCTTCAGGAAGGAAGAGACTGAGCTCACAAAGCATGTTCCCTGACTTGCAAGCTGTGTGGTCTCAAGCGTCCCACGGCAGGCAGTTTTGTTTCCAAGCCAAAGTCATGAGAGAGAAAAAAAGTTAGAACCCTGCCTTCCAACATGAATGTTGTGAGCCCACTTGGCTCCGAAAGAAATATGTAAGGATCCAGGTTCGGGGCCCAGGCCCCCTGAAGAGATGTGTCATGGCTGTCTGCTATTGTCTAGTAGCTTGTCACAGAATATTTCCCCTACTACTCCATGAAGCAGAAATGAAATATGTCACTTGAGCCTCTTTTGAACTTGATGGAAAAATAAATTATGTCTGATTGCAAGGGATTTTCTGACTAGACAGTAATCTTTGTGCCGTGCCAAATGAATTGCTTGACTGTTATTGCTCCTAATGACTTTGCCCCTGATGGGGATGGCCTGTTGCCCTCCATCTGCAAAAAAACATCAACACACCCTCAACCGAGTTCCAGCTGTCACCTGAATGAATCCCAATATCTAAGCTACTGTTTTAGTTATGCCATGTTTAAAGTATTGTTGAACTGTCTGAGTCTTGACCAGGAGCCCTCGCACTTTCACCACGGCTGTTGCATCAAATATACTCCTAGACATGTGAAGAGAGGAGAGGCACCCAGGGGTACCAGCAATGAGACCTGGGGGTTGCAGCCTGCCTCAAGGTGAAATGGTTTTTACAAGAGAAATCCGAGTGTACACAAAAAGGAACTTATAACTAGGCTTGCCAGGATTTGATTTTTAGTTTTTTCAATTTTCGGCCGAAAAAAATTGATGTTTATTTTTCAGCCTTTGTCCTGATTTCTATTGATGAAATCCATCACTGATGCGAGAAATTCTAACTTTGTACTCAAAGAGTTAGATTTTTTTCTATGATATCGAAATGTTCTTTGATCAGACATCACAGTAAATATAGTAAATATACTGAATGCAGTATAGTTTACTGTAATGTCTGATGTGGGGCTACAGATATGGTGCTGGTACTAGATCTTCTTTAGTAGCTCTGCAGAAACCAGCCTTTCCTCACATTAGAGCTGCTGGAACCCCAGCACTGCTTGTGACAATACTGCACTAAATCCTGCAGCTCACACACAACAGGGAGTCAACCAGGTTTGTTTTGAGGACTTTCAGGATTGTCTTCAGCAAGTCTTTCCCACTGAGTATTACATACTTCAAACTGCTTTGGTGAAAGAAATGGCTCGGCGGCTACTAAAAAAACCCGATAAATATCAATGTTAATTTTTTTTCGTAGATTTCAAGACGTGCCATGGAATCAATGTTTATCCCTTTTTAGCGATTTTTAACGAATCCTGGCAGGCCTGCTTATAATGTATGGCATCTGTTTCAAAGATGAACACATGGAGTAGGGTCTACAATAGATTTTTAGTGGCACGGGGTCATAATGTTGTGCCAGAAGTAATGCAGGCAAACAATGCCACAATTAAAATCTCATGTGCTGCAAGCAGAGTCAGTTAAAACACCAACCAAAACAAATACTGTATAGTGCAAACCACACAAATGAATGAGCAAAATTAAGATTTGTTTTGTTTTTGTGAGAAGCATCACCCCCTGCACCAACTGACATAGAGGGCTTTGCCCCCTCACCCCCTGGAACTAAAATAACTAACCCTAAGGAGGTGTGGAAAGAGGGGATAAGGGGAAACTTGGGAGGGGGAAAACTTGGCAGGAGAATAAAATAGTAAAAAAAACTATCACGGGATGGGGAATCAAACCCTGATACAGAGCCCAACACTGCCTCAGGTGCCTATGCCTTAGCCACTCCACAATGGGAGTGGCTCAACCAGGCACAGCACCTGAGGCTTCTTCAGCCCTACCTGCAGTCTATAGTTAGCGACGGGTAGCGGTAGTTCCCTACCACTTTTATTTCCCTAAATGTTTACTCGCTTTACACTGCACAGTTCTTCCTGTGCCATTTCGGCAGCACTGTGTTGACCCAGTACCATTTTCAGCAAACTAGAATACTGAGCTACACATGAAGCATTGACTCATGATTACCAAGCAATGGTAGTTGTGTCATTCATTCGCTCCCTTTGTGTACTGGAGATGCAAAATGTTATACATGTATGTTTTAAGTAAACTGCTATGCCATCACTGTTAGCTCATAATTACAAACACTTATAATGACCACATTCTTCCTGAAAAAGCTCACAAAGAGATCTTGCCAACAGACATCAGAGACTGGGTGTCACTAGTTTGCCAGGATACCACTTCCTGAGCAATGCTGATATTCATCCTGTCTCTGTGTTTGTGACTTTTGTAACCAGCAGCTGAAAATGTAAACCTGTCAATTTGGTTCAGACTGTATAAATGCTAAGCCAGTCATACCCCTAGCATGCAGTCACTTATAGATGCTTCACAGACTTGTTGTCACCACATTGCCAGGTTACTGTTTCCTTGGTAACCACACTATTCTACAGCCTCTGGATTCTGACTCTCCATGGCTCACATGCCACACGGGGAAAGACTGAGTAGCAGAACTATTTCACAGCTTTCTGACCTAAACTGAAAATAAGAAACAGCAACCCAGGAAGGTACATATCAAATAACAGGCTGTCCTTTTTATAATAGCAGTACAGTATGCCTGAGGGTTATGTTAATGACCATTTAATCACGCCCTGTGGGCATGTGGCACTCATCTACACCTCCTTCCACATTACACCCCCAGAGAGTGGTTAACACGCAATTAATAAAACCTTTTACTATACCTTATTGCTTAAGAATAGAAAGTTGTCACACATAGCCTCCTTTTTAGGGTCTATGAACCTACCAGCATACAATTCGTGGCACTGGGTGGGTAATCACTGAGTGCAGGGTATTGGAGGGTCAGAGGGCTCTGAGGGAGGATAAGGCACCAGGTCCATTCAACATACATCCCAGAGTGCTGAGGGAACCAGCAAAGGTATTGGCTGGGCTGTTGGTGGACCTATTCAACACCTCCCTGTACACAGGGTGTGTGCCAGAGGACAGGAAGATGGCCAACATGGTGCCCCTCCGTAAAGGTGGCCCTAAGGATGAACCAGGCAATTACAGACCTTTAAGCCTAATATCCATCTTGGGGAAGCTGAATGAGGCAATTCTGAAGGGGAGGCTGGTGACATTTCTGGAGGATAATGGACTCCAGGATGGTCATCAACACGGGTTTGTGTTGGGAAGGTCCTGTCATACTAACCTAGTTGAGTATTATGACTGGGTAATGAGGGAACTGGACAAAGGTCATGCATTGGATGCCATTTTTTGGACTTCAGCAAGGTCTTTGATTAAGTGCCACATGGGAGGTTGGTGGGGAAATTGAGGTATGTGGGGGTTGGGACTATGATGGCTAACTGGATTGAAAATTGGCTACAGTAAAGACAGCAGAGAGTGGAGGGGGAGCTCTCATCTCCAAAAGCAGGGACAAGCTGGGTGCCGGAGGGATTGGTACTGGGGCTAGTGTTGTTTGGGATATTCATAGTGGACATCTCACATGGCATTAGGAACAAGATCAGTCTCTTCGCTGATGATACCAAGTTGGGGCAGTGGTGAATGACATACTGTAGAGGGATGGCAGGGACTACAGAATGACCTGACTAAACTGGAGGAGTGGTCAGAAGAGTGGCAGCAGGAGTTCAATGCTAAAAACTGCAAGGTGATTCACTTTGGAACGAAGAACCCAGGGAGGAGCTATCAGCTGGGTGGAGTACAGCTAGGAACACCGATGAGGAAAAAGACCTAGGAGTGGTTAAAACTGGGAAAATGAACAACTCAGGGCAGTGCAGGAGGGTGACAGCAAAGGCCGACAGGAAGCTGGGGTGTATTGCAAGAGGAATCTCCTCCAGGAACAGGGAGGTGATTCTGCCTCTCTACAGGTCACTGGTCAGACCACATCTGGAAAACTGTATGCAGTTCTGGTGCCCATATCTAAAGAAGGATATCAGACTACTGGAAGTGGTACAGTGCAGAGCAACTAGGATGATCCAGGGACTAGGGGAAATGCCATACGAGGAGAGACTGTGTGAGTTGAATATGAACTCCCTGGAGGAGAGCAAAGATTGAGGGGGATATGATTGAGACCTTCAAGTACTTAAAGGGGATTAACAAGACATGTACAGAAGGGATATTTATGTTAAGGAGGGGGAGGGACACGAGAGGTCACTGTCTTAGCCTGAAGGGGGGAAGATGCAGGAGGGAAATGAGGAGACACTTTTTCATGGAGAGAGTTGTGGCAGAATGGAACTCTTTGCCGGAGGAGGTGGTATCCTGCAAGACAGTGGGGGGATTCAAAAGGGGTGGAACAGGATGAGAAGGGGGTTATTGTGAAGGGAAGGGTGAGGGGCAGATGCAAGATAAGGGTGCTAACTGCACATTTGAGCAGATTTGATGGACCACGTGGCCTCTTTCTGCTGGCAAATTTTGTATGTTCATATGTTTGTATTGCATTCTCTAGTTTTAAAGTTATAGTGACTTAACATTGAACTGTTTACTTACTTGAATAATTTCATTTAAACATTTGCAAATGCTTTGCTGAAACTCAGTACATAGATCCATGATGCTGAGGACATCAAATGTTTCAGTCATGCTGCAATGTGTCAAACAGCTGAAAAATTAGATGGAAATAAATGAAAATTTACATTTGACAACATTTCACTTAATGTCCTGGAAAGTTTGTGAAATTTCATGGATGTAGAATCATATATTGGCCAGATTTCAGCCAACAGTTGTTAAGATCCTGCTCCTGCCACAGATTACTGTAGAGGACAATGAATTTGCGGTCCTTAGAATTCATGATCGAAGCTCCAAAAATGTGTTTGTGGAGCTTTGAATTGGTGCATGCACTAGGGCACTCCAATTAGACATGTAAAACATCCAATTAAAAAAATAAAGCTAGTACATTTTTGGTGTCTGTTTGCTGTACACAATGAGCTACTGAGCACTACTGAGCACTCAACATGTCCTTGCTGTCGTGGTTAAAACCTAAGCTGAAGCCAGAGAGCACAGGAAAGTGGGAGTACCTGCTTAATGTGTCTAATATAGATGCAGAGTGTCTTGCACATACATTGGGTGTGACTGCACCAGTGGCTTCTGCAGTAGTCCATGAACTTGGTTGTACCCCCCCACCAAGAAGAGATGTCTGGAGAGTTATCTGCATTGCACTCCAGAGATACACTTTGAATCGGCAGGTATGCAGCTGACAACGGTGTTATGGCTGCTGTTCATTTCTATCAATTAAAAATGGAAAAAGCAAAAAATGAGAGCACTGTCTGGAAATTTAAGAAGGACTACCTAGAACAGCTTAAAAACACCCCTAACCCTGCACACCTTACTGCTGAGCTCCCTCGAAAATCTAGAGACAGATCTTCGCTGCTCATATCAGACATCATGGAGCAGCTGAAGAAAATCGTTGAAATGCTGTGCTGTGAGGGTGCTGTGGTAAATGAACCCATTGTTTTAGCCATTGCCCAGGAAATTGTAAAAACCAGTGCCCCACACCTCCTAAAAGAAAATGGAGGTACAACAGAGCTGACCAGGAAGTGGGCTTGGAAATGTTTAAATCGGATGGGGTACAGTAATGCAAAGGTACCAAAATGGCTCATAAAACCCCCACCGATTTTGTTACCTTGAAAGCTTCATTTTTAAATAGAATTGCAAATTGTGTATCCCAGCAGCCTATTCCACCAGAGCATGTCATGAATATAGATGAAACTGGTGTCAGCATATTACCAGTGTCCAAGTGGACCATGGCTGCAACTGTTTTTTGGCAAGTCTCGGTAGCTGGACTAGGAGATAAGCATCAGGTCTCCATGTTACTGGGGTGTACACTTTCTGGTGACTTTCTGCCCTCACAGTAGCTTGCCATCTCACACACAAATTTCCTGCTAGTTGGACAGTTGCTCATTCTACAAATCACTGGGCAAACGAGTGTACAATGCTGGTGCACATTGATGATGTGATAATCCCCTACTTTTCTTCCATCAAAACAAACATGGATCTACCATCAGAACAAAAAGCACTGCTACTGATGGGCTGTTTCAGGGCACACACTACAACCTCTGTCCTTATTCTTCTAGATCAAGCCAACATCGAGCCAATCTTTATCCCTGCCTCCTGCACCAATCTGTTACAGCCTCTTGACATTACCTTAAACAAACTGTTTAAAGACAGCCTGAGACGTTGTTTCACTAATTGGTATGCATGGCTGGTGGCAGAAAACATTCCTAAAGGCATCCAGGAGTTTAAAATAGACTTCATACTGCACCACCTCAAAGAAAGACATTTAACCTGGCTCAAGCAAAGCTTTGTGGAGCTCTGTGGCAGGCGTGTGGATTGCATTTGTGGCTTTGCTGAAGCAGGCATTCAAGACACACACACTAACAACTTATCATGGGTAAGTTCAACATTCATACATACAGATTTGTGTAATACCTGTTTTAGTATGGTTTAACTGATACAGTTCTCTTTGTTACAGCCTGTCTAGTAAGAGCATCAGGAGAGTCCAGAGCATTGGGAGAGATTGTGATGTCAGACGTCAAAAAGGAGGACCACGTGATCGGGTAGGCAGAAGTAGAATACACCGCTGAGAATTCCGAGGAATACAAATGAAATAGGACAGAGACAGCTCACTAGTTAATTTGCTTTTTGGTTGTTTTCTTCTTTTTAAGATTGGATTACGACAAATTAAAGAGTGTCTGCATCACATACTGATTTCTTCATTCATTAATTGTGACACGTGCACCGGCACTGCACGCTGAAACATGATGCCGGTAGGGGAGAGATGGCCAAGGAACTGTAACAGGTAATACAGTACATGTTATAGACTAAGTGACATTTAGAATAGTGTAGTGTTGTGTACTCCTCTGTTTGGCCATACCTGGCTAGTTTGATAGCAGTATGCCAGTACATCGGACTACATACTACTGTCTCAAAATTTTCACAGGCATTTTATTTTCACTTACAGATGACAATAGTGAATATAGCGAAAAGAAAGCGTCAGAGAAAATGTTGTACTCTACAGTATATTTTGCTCTCATGGGCTATGGTACTTACCTCTTGTATACCTTGGCACACTTGTACCTGTGCCAATAGCTTTATCTGTCTGCACACTATCAATGTATGCATTTTGTTGAAGGTTGTTCAATTTATCATCATTGTGTACTCTGTATTTTGCTGATTTCCATCCTGAATATTTTATGTATGTTAATTTGGTATACTTTTTCTATGTTCCTCCTTCTCCCTTTCCTTGGGTTGCTCCCAGAAACACGCCTTGGCTCAGTGTGCCCTTGTTGGTTACCAGTTTTCAATAATGAAGTAACAGTTTTCAATAAATACATTTTCCTGGCCATATCAGAGTTTTTAAATGCTGCAGTACTGGGTGCTCCGATAATTATGCTCAAATAATATCTCCTAAAGCAACCTTGTAGGTGGCAATAAGGTAAAGCACCAAAACATTTTGGCAAAAGAATTTAACAAGTACTTTGCAAAAGTGAGTAAAACTGGGGATGCCTCAGATGCTGGGGATTAAAAATAGTGAGTGCTGTAATAACAGGCTGATTCCTAACTTTTCATTTTTAAGCTGAGTTTTGAGAAAAGGAAAAACTCCATGTACAGTTGCCTTAATGGACTAATTAACAATCTATTATGATTTGTTGAACCTTAATCTGTGGACCACTTACTGGCTTGTTTAATTTGTCACTAGTTTCAGGCAAATCCCCATGCTTCTGGAAGGAAGCATTAACAGCTCCAATATTTATGTCTAGCCAGAGACAGCTATTTAATATTTGTCAACAAATACCTCTCCTGCAGGCAGTGTTAAAAATCCTTGCAAAATTGGTGGCACAGTAATTATACTCATAATTACATATAAATGAAGTTTTACCTAAGTACTAGTTAAGATTTATGGCAAAACATAATGCTCTTACTGTTGTTTTAAAAGTTACTAATAATATGCTACTGGCTAAGAAAAATTGCTTGCTGACTGGTGCAATATACATCTGCCTCTCCAGGGCCTTCTACACCACCAACAACAGAGTTCAGAAAATTAATTTGGTCTCTCTGGCATTTAGGAGAACAGTATATAAATAATCGAACAACCAATGTGATAGCTGTGAACATTTGGTTCTTGTTTAGGGAGTAAAATCGGTTTATTTGCTAATTGTTAAGGGGTGCCCCAGGGCTCTATTCTGTGACTCCTCCTGCTTTTGTTATACTTAAATGATTTGCCTCAGCATCTCGATGGCCTGTAATGTCATGTTTATCCCGACTATACTTGGTAGACTAGGATGGAAGTAAGCCTAAGCCCATTCAGTCCATCCCCCACACTCTGTGGGGCAAATACACATTGATAACCCAAGAATTTATCTAATTCACTTTTAAAGGATGTGAAGTTTGTGATGTTTACCAGATATTCTGGCAACTTATTTCATATTATTTTGGAAAACATTCTGAGGATGTTTAGCACTATTCATAGCAAGGTTTTCATTTTGCTGCAGTGCTATTGACTGCAATTGATCTGTTAAATAAAAAGAAAACTAAGACCATACTATTTTGAAAAAAGAATTTGAAATGGATCTCGAGAAGCAGACTTAAGCTATCTGCATATCAAGTGGCATTAAATTGGTGATTACAAAGTTATAAATATTTTGGTGTCTGGTTAAATGAACAGTTATAATGGACAGGTCACATTCAAACAACTGTAAATAAACTGGGCCTGTAATTACAGGTAGGTATTCTTCATGGACATACAGTCTCTCTCTCTCTCTCTCTCTCTCTCTCTCTCTCTCTCTCTCTCTCTCTCTCTCTCTCTCTCTCTCTCTCTGTCTCCTCTCTCTCAAAGCACTCAATATTTTAAACACCATGATGATTCTATTTATAGAATATGAGATATATTATGTTTTGCGGTGCAAAAGACAGCATTTGAATTCATTGGATATGTTGGTTTATTGGATGACCAGATTTATATTGGATTCCTATAGCAATTGCACCACTGTACACTATTACCAACCAGACTGGCTTCCTCTTAGAGAAAGGCAGGAACTGCATGGGGTAAAATTAATGTACAAATGTATACGAAATCAAGTACCAGCTTCTGTCTTGGATATTTTCACACAAAGATCAATAAAGGCAGGTATTTGTGCATCCATGGGCAGAGAAATTAAAGTACAACAATTCAGAATCTGAAAAGGTTCTTTTCTTGTAGACCCTGTAGTGTGAACGGCATCCCCCACTCAGCTCGCCTACAGCACCAGCTTTGGGGTAATGAGGGGTGAGAGCCAGTGTGTTCAGCATTCCCTCCCCTCACAATGATCACTAACTGCCATGTCTGGGACTGGGAGTCCCCAACTGGAAGTTCTCAGCCAGTCAGACTGTATCTACAGTGTGACAGGGTGGAGCCAAATGATTGTGTGCCACTTTCAAACTACACAAAGGTCCTGTGCTATGAGTGGCAACCTCCCCTCAACCCACCTACAGCACCGTCCTTGGGGTCACAAGGGGTGAGAGCCACTGTGTTTGGCTTCCTATACCCCCACAACAATCATTAAGTGCCAACACTAGAGGTGGGCAAAGTGGTCAAAACTTGCTCCACGAAACAATTCGCGGAATAATGCAGAATCCACAAAGTAATCCGCAATGCAAAGCAGAGTACTTCATTTCATAATGAGGAATGTGAAGTTCATTGATAATAATGACTTCACTGTACTCTGCCTTCCCCAAACAGTTTCTGCACCAATTTTATTGCGAAGTACATAGAAATCATTGTACTTCGCATTATTTTGGCTTGTTATTGAGCTCCAAGGTGAATTTTGCAGTGATTGATTTGCAGAGCCTCAGTTCTGTGTAGTGCATGTGTGTGTGTGTGTAGTGATAGCTGGAGACAGTTTGCTCTCAGAGTTCTGTGATTCAAACCCTCTAAAAGCTGTTAAAAAAGCCTTTTAGAGCCATTTTTTGGCTCCAAATTTAGTACATTAATTGTAGGAAACCTTCCTGTGCTCATATCATCTAGTGTTTATTGTCTGTGTGTGGATTTTGAATGTTAATTTAGAACATTCAGTCTGTGTACTGACAGACACTTCAAGTGTGCTTTGGGGGAGGGGTGTATATGTGATGGAGGTAGAATAACTGGGAGAAAAAGGCAGCCTTTCTGTTTTGGTTATATGTTTCTTGCATAACTGTGCTAATGTACACAGAAATATTTTCAGTAATTCTTGACATTTTTTTGCTGATTGTTGTGGTGCAGCAGTGTATAATTTCAGTTTGCTTAAAAGATTTTATTATATTACTGAAGTTTTCAATTTGCTACGCATTACTTGTAGTGTGCGTGAGTGAGCGTGCAACGCGTGCCATCAAATCAGACACCTTTAATTGTGCCACAGAATAATTACAGCAGTGTAAACCTGCTAGACACTGCACCTGTGTGATTTTGTAGTGCTTTGTGGTATCTTGGTTTTGGATTGTTACTGCAGTGCACTGCAACCCCCCCAACTGGCAAAAGGTATTCTTTTCCAGATTGGACTGTGAGTTGTGAGCACTGATTAAGGTGTTGTTGTGACTTTGTGTCTGCATCTCTTCTTGACTGCGCAGTGCAGTTTTAATCTGTCTGTGCTTTTGCATCTGTTTACTGTCCAATCTCCATCTGCAATTCACAGTTGTTGTTTTTTTTTTTTTAGCTTCACATCCACCAGCCCAGACTGAAAGTTCAGGAATCTAAATTTGTTTAGAATTTTCTTAGTGATCCCCCAAAATGCCTTCAAAAAGATGTGCACACAAAGCTGTTTCTGGCCATGGCACTGCTGCCAGTGGCAAGATAGTCCATGGGCGTGGTAGTATGCAGAAGTGCATAACTGATGTCAGTAAAGGGATTTCTCCATCAATGTTTTTTACAGCACAATCTGTAGCTTCACTCATAGTTGGAAAGGATGATGTTGTCCCAGCTGGTGGTGTTAGTGCAGTTTCTGCTGGCATGAGTATTGCTACCTCAAGTTCCACTTCTGACCAGTTAACCATTTCAAAAACTATAGTTGAGTCTAAAGCTGTGACAGACAGTGTAGATGATGTCATACTCCCCATGGTAGTTGAACATGATTCTGATCCTGGTGATGGTAACTCACAATGTTACATTTCTTCCAGCGCTGTTGAGGTCATGCCTGTGCCATCCAATGATTCAAAGTGTGGTGCAAAAATATTGGGTGATGATGATGATGCTGTGATTGGAACATGTTCTCCACATGACAGCATACAAGTTGAAAATGTGGACGTGGATGATGTTGATGAATATGATGATAATGTCAGTGACTCCTGTTGGGAACTGGAGAAAAAGAAAGTCAAGGTGGCTGTGTCTGGATCTGTTGGCATTAAATCCCCCCCTCCTCAAAAATGTTGTGATTTAGCAATTCCTGTTGATGATAATGATGATGACCCAGTAATAATCATAGGTAGTCGTAGTGGTCAGTTGGAGTTCAAGTGTGTCCAGCCTGAAAAATCATGTAGCACACTCCCCATTTCAGGTGATGGGGATAAAACAATTCAGTCCAAAAAGCAGCATCAAGGACATGCTAAAAGTAGGGGATCACAATCCCTTATTTGGGATTTTTTTGTCCAGGATGCAAATGATGAGTCAATTGCAATCTGCCAGCTTTGCCATGCACGTGTGAGTCGAGGTAAAAAGAGGAGCCATCAGGGCACGGGAGGCCAGCATACACATCTTAAGAACAGGCACATGACACTGTGGACCCAACACCAGATGGCAGCTAATGCCATAGTGGGGCATTAATAGTGGTGGGTGAAGTGGGCTCAATCTGCTCTGAGAAGCGATTCACGGAGCAAAGGCGGATTTACGGCGTGCTCCACAACGCAAAGCGGAGTACTTTACGTTATAATGAGGAATGCAAAGTCCAAAAGAAACAATGACTTTGCATTACTCTGCCTCCCCAGGCCACTAGTCTGCCAATTTTAAGGCGAATCGCATTGCTGGTAATGCACTTCACCTCATTTTGCCTTGTTTTTAAGCTCCAAAGGTGAATTTTGCAGTGATTGATGGGATTTCAGGTCACATGGGCTCTATATTGATCTGCACAGCCTCAGTTCGGGGTAGTATGAGTAGGAAGGAGTAAGAAACAATGTGCTCTGATAGCTGTCTGTGATAGGAGTCTTGTAAAAGTTGCTTAAAAAGCATTTTTGCTTGTTTTTTGGTGATCCAACTTTAGTTCATCGATTGAAGGAAACCCTCCTGTGCTCATATCATCGAGTGTTTTGGTTTTTGTGTGGATTTTGAATGTTAATTTACAACATTGAGTGTGTGTGGTGGAAGACAGTGAAAGTGTGCTTGGGGGAGGGGCGTATCTGTGGTATAGGTCGATTTAAGTTGGAGAAATAGTGATTTCTTTGTTTTTTGGTTATATTTTTGTTATATAACTGACTGTGTTAATGTACACTTAGTAACATTGTCAGTAATAGTAGACATTTTCTTGCTGTTTGTTGTGTGGATGTGGGCAGCAGTTCGCAAGTTCAGGTTGTTTAAATTACAAATTTACAATATGTAATGTGGCATAGTACTGAACTTTTGCATTTGCAGCACATTCCTTGTCAGCATTGTATATAAACTGTTCTGTGTGTGAGTGTGTGTACAGTGTTGCGTGTATCAAATAATACACCTTTTATTGTGCCACAGACTAATGTAATTGCAAGTGCAGCAGTGTGAACCTGCTATCCACTGCAGCTGCCTGATTTTGCACTGTGATCGTGGAATCTGTTCTTAGTTTTGCTGCTTGTAGTGCCGTAAAAATCAGCGCCATCTGTATCCAGTGCTCCCCCACCCCCATGTTCAAAAGATATTTTTTACCAGATTGGATTGTTTTTGTGACCTCATCAGCACCACTGGTTACTGAAGTTGTTTTAATTCTGTGACAGTCTCAGAGTAGTCTCTTATCTGTTGCTGAAACCACAATTGTTTATTTGGTTTCACATCCAGACAGCGTCCCTCCAATCAGAGGGTGAAAGTATCAGAATCTGAATTTGGTTATAATACTTGTGGTTGATCCCCCAAAACACCTGCAAAGAGACATGCAAGCAAAGCTTTTTCTCACCATGGCAATGTTGACAGTAAGATGATCTGTGGGCGTGGTAGTAGTACGCAGACACAGAAGTGCATTGCTGATGTGAGGAAAGGTATTTCTCCTGCAATGTTTTTTACAGCCCAATCAGTAGGTTCACTCATAGTTGGAAGAGATTATGTTTTCCTAGCCGGTGGTGTTAGTGTTACTGGTGTTAGTGGTGGTGGAGGTAGTATTAGTATTGTTGTGTCAAGTTCTAATTCTGACCAGTGTACCGTTTCCGAAAATATTGAGTGTGAAGCAGTGCAAGTGAGTGGCAGCGTAGATGATGTCATACTTCCCAGTAACATCCCAGTAACTGAACCTGAGGATTCTGATGATCATGTCAACAATAGCATACAATGTGATATTCTGTCCACCGTGGCACTTAATGTCATGCATTTTCCATGCAGTGATTTACAGTGTGGTGAAAAAATATCAGGTGATGGTGGTGTAGATACTGATGATATATTTGATGATGATGATGATGTTGCTGTTGTTGCAACATGCAGTCCACATGCTAGCATCCAAGTAGAAGATGTGGATGTGTGTGGTGTTGATGAATATTATGATGATGTAATTGACCCCAGTTGGGAACCAGAGAAAAAGAAATTAAAAGTGGGTGTGTCTTAGTCTGTTTGCAGGAATCACCCCCCCCATAAAAACTTGTGATCTACTGGTTTTAGTTGATGATGATGATGATGACCCAGTAATCAACATGATAGGTAGTCATGGTGGTCAGTTGCAGTACAGGTGTGGAGTGCTCGAAACATCACGTGCCCCCCCCACTTCAGTGCTTAAAATAATGGACTTAAATAAGCCACATCATCTTGGACATGTTAAAAGCAAAGCGTCACACTCCCTTGTTTGGGATTTTTTTTGTTCAAGGTGCAAATGATGATTCAGCTGCAATCTGCCAGGTTTGCCATGTGCATGTGAGTCGAGGTAAAAAGAGGAACCATCTGGGCACAGGAGGACAGCATACGCATCTTAAGAATAGGCACTTGGCACTGTGGACCCACCACAAGCTGACAGCTAATACCACAGTGGGGCATTCAACCGCATCACTGGCAACCATAGCCAGCATGTTATCCCCTTCCATGACTGTTAAGCCCAGTAGGAAATTAAACGTGTGCAGTAGTGTGGTAATAAGAGCAGAGGATTACTACAGGCATGATGAGGTGGAGGACTATAATGACTTTGAAATGTTGTCCAGTGCTGGTGAGAGTAGCAGTTTTTGTGGTGGTGGTGGTGGTGGTGAATGCAGCATGTCTAGTGCAAGTGGTATATCAACCCTGGTTGGCAAATCTGGCAAAATAACATCATTTCTGGGTTTGTCATCATTACCTGTGCAATTGTCTTCATCAAATGTCCACACTCCACACCCTGCCAATGCCATTCATCACAGAGCATAACCATTTGTGATCAACACACCATGTGTAAAACGTTTAAGTCAGCCCACGTTACAGAGTGTTTTTGCGCATAAGCTGAAGTACCCACCGAATCATACAGTGTCATGTAAACTCAATGCTGCTGTACTGGAAATGCTGGCAATTGATCTTTTGCCCTTCTCCTTTGTGGAGAATTCTGGGTTCCAGCAGTTTGCTGCACATCCCTGTCCAAAATGGAAAGTCCCATCCAGGACATACTTTTCTACCCGTGCTGTCCCCGAGTTGTTCCCCACTGTGTCCGACTCAGTAAGACATGCTCTTCAACATTCATCCTCTCCATTCATCCACTTAAGTATGGATATGTGGACAAGTGGCAAAACAGTGGGGAGTTCATATCTGTGTATAACTGCACATTGGGCGCAGGTGCCGGGGGTTGTTTGTGATGTTGGTAGTGTGAATAATCAGTGCAGTAAGGTGGATTGTCATGGTAGCAATCTTCCTGGCATTCGACAGCATGCAACAATTGCTATGTGCAGTGTGACCTGTTCACACACTGGTGAGAACATGTTGGGCATGATACTGACTGAAATAGACAGATGGCTAAACTCTCTGTCCCTGAGAGCTGGGTTCATAGCAAGTGAAAATGGGTCAAATGTGGTGAAATGCATCATGAATGGTGGTTTTTTTCATGTTCCATGCATGGCCCATTGTTTAAATCTTGTGGTTCAGGAGTTTCTGCAGCATCCTGATATAAAGGAAATGCTGACCGCTGCATGACGTATCTGCTCTCACTTTTCAAGATCTGGAAAGGCCCGTGACCAACTGCGGCAGTTGCAGATACAAAACAGCCTGCCTCAGCACCGCTTGAAGCTGGAAGTTGTCATCCGATGGAACTCCACGTTATACATGGTAGAGAGGTTGTATGAACAATATAAAGCCATCTCAGAATATCTTGTTATGCACACTAGCCGAGACAGTTCTGGGGCCTCCATGTCTATGACGACTGAACAGTGGTGCCTTATGGACTCGGTAATAACAATTTTGCATCCTTTTGAACATGCCACACAGGCAGTGAGTGGTGAGTCTGCCTCAATTAGCCAATCAATTCCACTGCTGTGGGTGCTGAGGCAGACATTGGTGAATGTACAGCATAGCCTTGATGTTGCCGGAGATGGTGGTAGCAGTATGTTGCTACAACACATGCTGACAGTATTCAACCAGAATCGTCACATTGTGACCATTCAGCGAAGTGACAACTTTGTCATAGCAACAATGCTGGACCCATGATACAAATGTGGAATTGCATCAGTACTGGAGGGAGGGCCTGAACAGGTAAAAAATATCAGTGGTCAACTGGTGCGCTTGGTTCATGGGGCACAGAAGTCATGTGCCAAGGTCAGCAAACCTCAGCAACATAATCCCGCTGAAGGTGTACCTGGAGGACCATCAAGCATATCATGCAAGGGGAAGGGGAAAGCAGTTCCAGGTGGTCTTTGATCCAAAGTGGTTGGCATCAACCCACTTTGGGAGGCTTGTCCCAAGTGGGTATTTGTGAAATAAATGATTCGGGAGAACAGGATGATGCATCAACAATTGGACTTCGTGCGGCACGGATAATGGTTGAGTCACATTTGTCTGAAAACAGGCATCTGACAATAACTGAAGATCCTCTTTTATACTGGAGTGGAAAGGTCAATGAATGGCCAGAGCTGACTGCAGTGGCACTGAAGTACCTCACATGCCCACGGCCCACCCTCCAGTGTAAGTATTGAGAGGGTATTCAGCTCAGCAGGTGCAATAGTCAGGGATCGTAGGACAAACCTGTCTCCTGCAAATGTTAGTTTGCTAAAATTCATTAAAATGAATGAGAGGTACATACCAGCAGAGACTACAACCTCGGTATTCATACCTCAGCCTAGTCATGGTGGTCTTGCTGATGTGGAAATGGAGCATCCTGGTGGCAGTGGCAGTGGCTGCCTGAAACGGCCCACCACTGATGTAGATGATGACACAATGGAGAAAGAATTTCCCAGTGGTCAGACTTCAGACATCGATGACTGTGAGGGCAGTTTTCTTTATGAGGATGATGATGTGGTTAATGTTGGCAGGTTTTAATTGAAGTTTTGAAAAGAAGATGTGCCCCCCCAGGGCCACGACCACTGGGACTGATGTTAACCACTGCCATCATGAGTCTGTCTACCCACCCCAGACCACCACCACCGGGAATGATGTTATCCACTGCCACCATGAGTCTGTCTGCCCCCACCCAAACCAACACCACCGGACTGATTTTATCAACTGCCACTATAAGTCTGTCTGCCCCTCTGGACCACCACCACTGGACTGATGTTATCTACTGCACCATGAGTCTGTCTGCCACCCGGGACCACCACTATTGGAACTGATGTTATCCACTGCCACCATGAGTCTGTCTGCCCCCTGGACCACCACCACCGGGACTGATGTTATCCACTGCCACCATGAGTCTGTCTACCCACCCCCGGACCACCACCACCGAGAATGCTGTTATCCACTGCCACCATGAGCCTGTCTGCCCCTCTGGATCACCATCACTGGGACTGAAGTTATCCACTGCCACCATGAGTCTGTCTACCCCTCCGGACCACCACCACTGGGACGGATGTTATCCACTGCCACCATAAAACTGTCTGCCCCCCTGACCACCACGACCAGGAATGATGTTATCCACTTCCACCATGAGTCTATCTGCCCCGGACCATCACCACTGGGATTGATGTTAGCCACTGCCACCATGAGTCTGTCTACCCCCCGTACCACCACCACCAGGACTGATGTTATCCACTGCCACCACTGCCACCATGAGTCTGTCTGGCCCCCAGACCACCACCACTGGGACAGATATTATCCACTGCTACCATGAGTTTGTCTGCCCCCTAGACCACCACCACCAGGACTGATGTTATCCACTACCACCATGAGTCTGTCTGCCCCCCAGAGGGCCACCACCGGGACTGATGTTAGCCACTGCCATCATGAGCATGAGTCTGTCTGCCCCCCCGGACCACCACCATTGGGGCTGATTTTATCCACTACCACCATGAGTCTGTCTGCCCTCCCTGGATCACCACCACCGGGACTGATATTATCCACTGCCACTACTGCCACCGAAGGTTTGTATGCCCCCCTGGACCACCATCACTGGGACTGATGTTAGCCACTGCCACCATGACTCTGTCTACCACCCCAGACCACCACCACTGGGCTGATGTTAGCCACTGCCACCATGAGTCTGTCTGCCTTCCCTGGACCACCACCACCACTGTGACTGATGTTAGCCACCGCAACCATGACTCTGTCTGCCACCCCAGACCACCACTACTGGGCTGATGTTAGCCACTGCCACCATGAGTCTGTCTGCCTTCCCTGGACCACCACCACTGTGACTGATGTTAGCCACTGCCACCATGACTCTGTCTGCCACCCCAGACCACCATCACTGGGCTGATGTTAGCCACTGCCACCATGATTCTGCCTGCCCTCCTGGACAACCACCACCGGGACCGATGTTATCCACTGCCACCACTGCCACCATGAGTCTGTCTACCCCCCAGACCACCATCAGGACTGATGTTATCCACTGCCACCACTACCACCATAAGTCTGTCTGCCCCCCAGACCACCACCACCGGGACTGATGTTCTCCACTGCCACCACTGCCACCATGAATCTATCTGACCCCCCAGACCACCACCACTGGGACTGATGTTATCCACTGCCACCATGAGTCTGTCTGCTCCACAGACCACCACCACCAGGACTGATGTTATCCACTGCCACCACTGCCACCATGGGTCTGTCTGGACAACCACATCCATCAGCCAGAGATAGAAAGCTTCTTAATATTTAAACCATGAAGTGAGTATGTGTACTCATGTTTGTTATGCTGCTTCACTTCCTTTAGTTGTATGTTTTTCTGTAGCTTTTCAGAGACGTAATTGTAAAACACATACAGTACACTTCTTTTGTTTCTTTTACAGGGTAACAAAAAAAGGCTCCATTGCTAAAACTCGTTGGGAATGGTACTTATTTATTTATTTTATTTATTTATTTGAAACACCAGTTTAACAACCTTTGAGCCAGAGGATCATTTACAAAGGTACCTCATCACAGAGAGGACAAGCAGTAGAGCAACAAACATCAGATCAGACAGCAATTCGGAGTACAGAATAGGAGTCAGGCAAATTACAGGCATTTGTCAGGCAGTATACAATATGCTTACAGGTGAGTTTAGCATAGTAGACAGTATACAGTAGCTACAAGAAGATTGATTCTGTAGGCAGATAAGGAAAGGCTGAGTGGAGAACACCAGTAGAGGAGTGTGGGGAAGACAGTAGAAAAAATAAAGGTAGCGCTAGTCAGAAGGTAAGACAGCTGCTCAGCGAGCATTGTCAGGATGAGAAGGAGGGGCTTATGGGCAGCTGCAGCTGCGTGTAGAGAGCAGGTAATTTCTAAGGCTGTTTTTAAAACAAGATAATGATGGGGCTTCAGTGATTCCGGCAGGGAGGGTGTTATATCAGGAGGGGGCTCTATAGGGGTAAGCCCTTTGACCTTGCGAGGTTCTCGCCCTCGGTATAACCAGTGCAGCTTTGCAGGAACTACGGGTATGCACTGTAGGGTTTGCTCGGTGGATAGTGGCTGACAGACCCGGAGGGGATAGATCATGGAGAGCTTTATTAGTTAGTAGGCAGGTTTGGTACTTGAGGCACTCATCAAGGTTGAGTAGATTTGCCATGGAGTAAAGAAGGCAGGTATGGGTAAATCTAGGAGCCCCAGTTATGAGCCTGCAGGCTTTGTTTAAGGTGAGGCGGATCTTGTGCAGGGCAGTCTGGTCTGCTGCACCATAAACAGGCAGGCCATAGTCTACTAGGGATAGAACAGAGGAGGTGACTGCAAGTCAGAGGGCATCAGTGGGGAGGCAGTTTTTATGACGATAGAGGATACCCAGCTGAGTGTTCATGGCAGAGGTAAGGGCAGAGATGTGGGCATGAAATGAGAGGGCAGGATCAAAGATTATACCTAGGTATTTATAAGAGTGGACTAGTTCAATAGGGAGATTGGAGGTGGAGTGGACAGAGAGAGGAAAGTTACTGGATTTATTTTGGGGGTGGGCAAAGAGCACGGTTTTGGTTTTCTTTAGGTTAATTACAAGTCTGTGCTCAGTGAACCAGGCTTCTGCGTCATTGTAGGATTGCTGAAGAGAAGCCTAGAGTGAGATGGGATTACTATCGGCAGCAAAGAGTGCTGCATCATCTGCATAAAGTAGGATTTAACCGGTACATTCACTGGGCAGGGAGTTGAGGAAAAGGGAGAAGAGCAAGGGTCCAAGAATGGAGCCCTGAGGGACTCCAGACCAGAAAGGGCAGGTGCTGGAAAGTGTTCCGTTGATTTTCACACATTGTGAGCGGGCTGACAAGTAGCTGGAACACCAGGAAACAGGTCCAGTGGCAAAGTCTAGGTGACTAAGGGTAACTAGCAGGAGGGGGTGAGAAACAGTATCAAAGGCTTTTGATAAGTCAATGAACACAGCACCTGCCAAGGAGCCAGAGCCCAGAGAGGCATGAAGAAAGTTAGAGAACTCCAGGAGGGCTGTATTGGTGCTGTGGCCAGCTCTGAAACCATGTTGTTCAGGGCAGAGGATGCCATATTTGCTGAGGTATTCAGAGATTTGGGTGGCCACAATTTTTTCTAAGGCCTTAGAGAGAGGAGAGAGGATTGAGATAGGCCGATAGTTGCCCCGGAGAGTCCCATCACCACCCTTGTGTATTGGGATGACAGTAGCAACCTTCCAGGTGGAGGGGAATTGCCCTAGGCAGAGAGATTTGTTAAAGAGCAGGTGATTGGTGAGATAACCTGATCCAGAACTTGTCGAAGAAGACAGGGGTCAAGGGGGTCATTGCCAATAGTGTTACTCTTTAAGGCCTTGAGTAGGAAGGGTCTGACTTCCTGGGCAGTGACACGATGCATGTAGAACAAGGGGCATGGGATAGTAGGGACAGCCCTGGGAAGGGGGCGAAGAAATTATCAGGGAGCACCGGGCTAAGGTCCGTGAAGGAGTTATTGAGGTGGGTGGCAAAAAGGATAGGGTCTGAGAAAACTGTACCATTAATGTTAATAAGCGAGGGTGGGGGGAAATGCGTGCCACCATTCAGCTGCTTGATATTGTCCAAGAAGGACCTGGGGTTCCCCCATGAGGAAGTGAGGGAGGCTTGATAGTATTCAGCCTTCACTTTGCGGATGGCCCATGTACATTTGTTCCGGGCAGCAACATAGGCCTGCCTGTCAACTGGGCGGCCAGTTTCAATGGCAATGTGCCATAGGTTATCCTGATGCTTAAGAAGTTGGCCCAGGGTGGGGGTGACCCAGGGGGCATGCCTTACTTTGGACCTGCGTGCAGTTAAAGGTGAAAAAATGTCGCAAGCAGAGTTAAAGGTGTGGATAAAGAAGGAAAGGGCCTTGTCAATGTCCAGGGCATTTTGTAACGGGGACCAGTCTATGTGGGCTAGGAGATGCTTAAGGCCTTTCAGCCCACCAGGTCTGAGATGCCGCCGATGGGTAGTTTGTACAGTGGGCTTGGGCAGGGAGGTTGACCAGTTGAAGAGAACTGGGGAGTGGTCACCAAGACAGTCCGGGAGAATTTGGATGTTGCGGATGCGGTTAGGGCAGTTTGTGAGGACCACATCCAGGAGAGTGCTAGAGCCTATTCTGGGGTTTACTGTAGTAGGTTGGGAAACTAGTTGAGTTAGGTCAATAGCTACAAAAGCATCATGGGAGGAAGTGGATGTGGGGCTAAGCCAATTGATGTTCAAGTCCCCCACAAAGATTTGGTCGGAGGAGTGGGGTAGGGAGGTAAGATAATCAATTAATGGGCCTAGTGCCTGGGCTTGATTTTTAGGAGGTATGTACGCTGTAGTCAGGTAGATGGGACCCCTAGAGGGATCAGGAGATAGTTTTAGTGTTAGGGCCTGAGCCTTGAAGTCAAGGACAGGGGCAGGGAGGGCTAGTCCAATGAGAGGGTCTTTGACATAAATGGAACAGCCCCACCTCGCCTACCAACACAGTCCTCCCGATGGAGGGAGTAGCCAGGGAGTGAGACCAGGGAGTCAGGGGTGGAGTCTGACAGCCAGGTTTCAACTATTGCGATAATGTCAGGTTTATGAACCGCAACCCAGCAATGGAGAGAGCCGAGTTTTTTAAGGAGGTTACAAATGTTCATGGACTCAATACGAAGTCCGGAAGATTCCATAGAGGAGCCATTGCAAGCAGGTCCAGGATTGGGATGTATGTTACCAGTCAGGAGCAGAAGGAGAAGAGCCGCCCTTGATAGAGGGTGGCAGAAGGAGAGTTTACGCCGATGGAGATAGGAAGAGCGGGGAGGTTTAGTAGCACAGGGGTGGGTAGGGCAGCACAGGCTGGGAAGGCAAGTGTGATAAGATGCCTGAGGGAGCAGGGGTGGAAAGGTGGTGCCCAGGTGGGGGTGAGGTGGAGAGGAGCATATTAGTGAGTGGAGGAGGAAGGAGGGGGGGCAGAGGCACAGAAGGAGGGGAGAGCAGGAGGGCAATTAGGAATGCAAGATTAGAGAGGCTGCGGGTATACAGGGACACTAGGGAAAACAGGAGACAATAGGAGGAGGTGAAGGAGGAGAGAGACAGGTAGGAAGGAGGATAGCAGGCATGATAGGAGTGGGGCAAGAACTGTAGAGAATAAAGTGGGGAACTTGGATGATAGCGGAGAAGGTGGTCGGGAGTGGATTTGGATGGGAGATGCGAGAGGTGGGGTAGGGAGACAAACACAGGGATAGTGTAGAGTTAGCTGGCAGGAGGCAATAGGCGAGGGGCACAGTGACCTCTAGTGGCTAGCAGGTATAACCTGCAAATGGGAAAGTGGGGACTTAGTAATTTGGCACACCGGAAGTGATGTAATGGGTCCAGGCCAATAAATTGAGGGCCACCCTTGGGGGGGTGGGTGGTTGGAGTGGGAGGGGCAGATGACGCGAAGCATCCTTGGGCTAGCACCCCACAGCAGTAGTCCAAAAAACAATCAGTGAGGCAGTGGGGCAGAGAATCCTAGAGTCCTTGGCTACACAGAGGGAGCACCCCACGGCAGTCTACTGGCAGGAGTTGCAGAGCGGAGCAAGCCTTTACCTGAAATGCTGCTGGCTTGTGGAAAATGAAGCTCCAGGTAGGAGCAGTATCGTCCGTTGCTGCCGCGGTCAGCGGCATTCTGTGGGGGGGGAGTGCCCACCTGTAAAGGTAGGAAGCAGGAGAGGATTAGTATGCAGCAGGAAAGGAATTGAATTGAAATTCAAACTCAGAAGCCACACTGCGCATGCACAGATTCTAAAGCCATGGCCACACGATCGAGTAACAAGTAGCCTAGTTTCAAATTAATAAGAGAATCTTCCAAGCGCTAGTGTAACATTGCATAAACACTAACTTGGCTATCCTGGGGTGAACGTTTAACAGGCTTTACTTCTAATAAAGGTACAAGCAATACAGGTCACAGTGCATGTACTTAGAGGCTGAGACTGATGCTGATATCCTAAACAACAATCTCAGGTAGCACCCCACAGCAGTAGTCCAAAAAACAATCAGTGAGGCAGTGGGACAGAGAATCCTAGAGTCCTTGGCTACACAGATAGAGCACCCCACAGCAGTCTACTGGCAGGAGTTGCAGAGCGGAGTGAGCCTTTACCTGAAATGCTGCTGGCTTGTGGAAAATGAAGCTCCAGGTAGGAGCAGTATCGTCCGTTGCTGCCGTGGTCGGCGGCGTTCTGTGGGGGGGGAGTGCCCACCTGAAATGCTGCTGGCTTGTGGAAAATGAAGTTCCATGTAGGAGCAGTATCATCCGTTGCTGCTGCAGTCGGCATCGTTCTGTGGCGGGGGGGGACTGCCCACCTGAAATGCTGCTGGTTTGTGGAAAATGAAGCTCCAGGTAGGAGCAGTATTGTCTGTTGCTGCCGCGGTCAGTGGCGTTCTGTGGGGGGTGAGTGCCTGCCTGAAATGCTGCTGGCTTGTGGAAAATGAAGCTCCAGGTAGCAGTATCTTCCGTTGCTTCCGCGGTCGGCGGCGTTCTGTGGCGGGGGGGGAGTGCCCACCTGAAATGCTGCTGGCTTGTGGAAAATGAAGCTCCAGGTAGGAGCAGTATCATCCGTTGCTGCTGCAGTCGGCGGCGTTTTGTGGCGGGGGGGGAGTGCCCACCTGAAATGCTGCTGGCTTGTGGAAAATGAAGCTCCAGGTAGGAGCAGTATTGGCCGTTGCTGCCGCGGTCAGCGGCGTTCTGTGGGAGGGGGAGTGCCCACCTGAAATGCTGCTGGTTTGTGGAAAATGAAGCTCCAGGTAGGAGCAGTATCGTCCGTTGCTGCCGCAGTCGGCGGCGTTCTGAGCTGTACCGTACAGAGTGGAAGCGATCTAATATCTAAGTGAAATCTAAGTGAAATCCATTCAGGTAGGTGTGAAGATTTTATTTCATCCATTTCATTGTTTTGTAAAGACTGCAGCAAATATTGCACACAGGTTGTATTAGTTGACAAGATGTGGCTTTGAAATGTAACTTGACTTCAGGGATTGAGATTTGAGAACCAGGGAGGGACACATAATTCAGTTGTAAGAAGTCATTCATTTCTTTTTTTAGGAAACTTCCAGATGCTTTGTTGTTCTGACAAAGTGGCCTTATCCAAACAAGTTCTTCAACATCAGTACCCCCCCCGGCCTGGGGCGCACATGCAACACACAGAAGTCATTTCATTAGATGACCATGACCATCATTAACAACCAGACTCGAGAAGGATGCAGATGAAATCTGTGAAGAAGTAAGAAAACAAGAAGGCATTACAGACAAACCTGCAAAACATGCTTCCCCTCACCCAAAAAAAAAAAATACTTATCTTCATGTGCTTGACAGTTATCCATTACAAATTTCTATGCAAAAAATTCTAATCGAGCACTGGAATGTGCACACCAACAGTATCTGTGACCTGTGATGCAGAACAATACCATGAGTACATGTTCATGTCAATCCCCCTCACCTACAAAATACAGAAACATGTATCTATATATATCAACTCACCAAGGCTACTATTAGTGTAAAGACAAAGGGTACCCTTCCATCCACTTGAGATGATCAAATTGCATTTGCCCGAATCGCAGCACACATTGCACCAGCAACAGTTCACTCATGGTCATCATTTTATTCTGGGGCACTGCGAGCATGAGTGACTGAGCAATAAATTCTGGGGTACTTTGCATGTGCTGAAACGATCCCATTTCACTTCGTTACCACTTGTCAATTTTCTGGAAACAAGACGGATGCATTTTAGGCTGGCAGAAAAAACCTGGGGACTCTGTGCCACTACTGCGCACATGACTGAGTGCGCCATTAATTCTGGGGGACTTTGTATGTGCTGAAACAAACCCATTTCACTTCGTAACCACTTGTAAATTTTCTGCACACAAGGAGGGTGCATTTTGGGCCTGCAGAAAAACTCTGGGGACTCTGTGCCACTTGTATGCGCATGACTGAGTGCGCCATTAATTCTGGGGGACTTTGTATGTGCTGAAACAGTCTAATTTTGCTGTGTAATCACATGTCAAATTCCTGCACACAAGGAGGGTGCATTTTGGACCTGCAGAAAAAATCTGGGGACTCTGTGCCACCACTGCACGCATGACTGAGTGTGCCATTAATTCTGGGGGACTTTGAATGTGCTAAAACAATCCCATTTGACTTTGTTACCACTTGTCAATTTTCTGCACACAAGGAGGATGCATTTTGGGCAGGCAGAAAACATCTGCGGACTCTGTGCCACGTTTGTGCGCATGACTGAGTGCGCCATTAATTTTGGGGGACTTTGTATGTGCTGAAACAGTTTCATTTCACTGTGTAACCACTTGTCAATTTTCTGCACACAAGGAGGGTGCATTTTGGGAATGCAGAAAAATCTCGGGACTCTGTGCCACCACTGCATGCATGACTGAGTATGCCATTAATTCTGGGGGAATTTGTATGTGTTGAAACAGTCTCATTTCACTATGTAACCACTTGTCAATTTTCTGGACACAAGGTGGATGCATTTTAGGCTGACAGAAAAATTCTGGGGACTCTGTGCCACCACTGCATGCATGACTGAGTGCGCCATTAATTCTGGGGGACATTGCATGTGCTAAAACAATCCCACTTCACTTTGTAACCATTTGTCAATTTTCTACACACAAGGAGGATGCATTTTTGGCATGCAGAAAAAATCTGGGGACTCTGTGCCACTTTTGTACACATGATTGAGTGTGCCATTAATTCTGGTGGACTTTGTATGTGATGAAACAATCCCATTTCACTTTGTAACCACTTGTCAATTTTCTGCACACAAGCAGGATGCATTTTGTGCTGGCATAAAAAATCTGGGGACTCTGTGCCACTTTTGTGCGCATGATTGAGTGCGCCATTAATTCTTGGGGACTTTTTATATGCTGAAACAATCCCATTTCACTGTGTAACCACTTGTCAATCTTCTGCACACAAGGAGGATGAATTTTGGGACTGCAGAAAAACTCTGGGGACTCTGTGCCACTTTTGTGCACATGACTGAGTGCACCATTAATTCTGGGGTACTTTGTATGTGCTAAAACAGTCTCATTTCACAGTGTAACCACTTGTCAATTTTCTGCACACAAGGCAGATGCATTTTGGGCTGGCAGAAAAAATCTGGGGAATCTGTGCCACCATTGGGCGCATGACTGAGTGCGCCATTAATTCTGGGGGACTTTGTATGTGCTAAAACAATCCTACTTCACTTTGTAACCACTTGTCAATTTTCTGGAAACAAGACGGATGCATTTTAGACTGGCAGAAAAAATCTGGGGACTCTGTGCCACTACTGCGCACATGACTGAGAGCGCCATTAATTCTGGGGGACTTTTGATGTGCTGAAACAATCCCATTTCACTTCGTAACCACTTGTAAATTTTCTGCACACAAGGAGGGTGCATTTTGGGCCTGCAGAAAAACTCTGGGGACTCTGTGCCACTTTTGTGCGCATGACTGAGTGCGCCATTAATTTTGGGGGACTTTGTATGTGCTGAAACAGTCTCATTTCACTGTGTAATCACATGTCAAATTCCTGCACACAAGGAGGGTGCATTTTGGACCTGCAGAAAAAATCTGGGGACTCTGTGCCACCACTGCACGCATGACTAAGTGTGCCATTAATTCTGGGGGACTTTGTATGTGCTAAAACAATCCCATTTGACTTTGTTACCACTTGTCAATTTTCTGCACACAAGGAGGATGTATTTTGGGCTGGCAGAAAAAATCTCAGGACTCTGTGCCACTTTTATGCGCATGACTGAGTGCGCCATTAATTCTGGGGGACTTTGTATGTGCTGAAACAGTTTCATTTCACTGTGTAACCACTTGTCAATTTTCTGCACACAAGGAGGGTGCATTTTGAGAATGCAGAAAAAATCTGGGGACTCTGTGCCACCACTGCACGCATGACTGAGTATGCCATTAATTCTGGGGGAATTTGTATGTGTTGAAACAGTCTCATTTCACTGTGTAACCATTTGTCAATTTTCTGGACACAAGGTGGATGCATTTTAGGCTGACAGAAAAATTCTGGGGACTCTGTGCCACCACTGCATGCATGACTGAGTGCGCCATTAATTCTGGGGGACATTGCATGTTCTAAAACAATCCCACATCACTTTGTAACCATTTGTCAATTTTCTACACACAAGGAGGATGCATTTTTGGCCTGCAGAAAAAATCTGGGGACTCTGTGCCACATTTGTACACATGATTGAGTGTGCCATTAATTCTGGTGGACTTTGATTGTGATGAAACAATCCAATTTCACTTTGTAACCACTTGTCAATTTTCTGCACACAAGCAGGATGCATTTTGGGCTGGCAGAAAAAATCTGGAGACTCTGTGCCACTTTTGTGCGCATGATTGAGTGCGCCATTAATTCTTGAGGACTTTTTATATGCTGAAACAATCCCATTTCACTGTATAACCACTTGTCAATCTTCTGCACACAAGGAGGATGAATTTTGGGACTGCAGAAAAACTCTGGGGACTCTGTGCACTTTGGTGCACATGACTGAGTGCACTATTAATTCTGGGGTACTTTGTATGTGCTAAAACAGTCTTATTTCACTGTGTAACCACTTGTCAATTTTCGGCACACAAGGCAGATGCATTTTGGGCTGGCAGAAAAAATCTGAGGAATCTGTGCCACCATTTTTGTGCATGACTGAGTGCGCCATTAATTCTGGGGGACTTTGTATTTGCTAAAACAATCCTACTTCACTTTGTAACCACTTGTCAATTTTCTGGAAACAAGACGGATGCATTTTAGACTGGCAGAAAAAATCTGGGGACTCTGTGCCACTACTGCGCACATGACTGAGAGCGCCATTAATTCTGGGGGACTTTGCATGTGCTGAATCAATCACATTTCACTTCATAACCACTTGTAAATTTTCTGCACACAAGGAGGGTGCATTTTGGGCCTGCAGAAAAACTCTGGGGACTCTGTGCCACTTTTGTGCACATGACTGAGTGCGCCATTAATTTTGGGGGACTTTGTATGTGCTGAAACAGTTTCATTTCACTGTGTAACCACTTGTCAATTTTCTGCACACAAGGAGGGTGCATTTTGGGAATGCAGAAAAAATCTGGGGACTCTGTGCCACCACTGCACGCATGACTGAGTATGCCATTAATTCTTGAAGAATTTGTATGTGTTGAAACACTCTCATTTCACTGTGTAACCACTTGTCAATTTTCTGGACAGAAGGTGGCTGCATTTTAGGCTGGCATAAAAATTCTGGGACTCTGTGCCACCGCTGCATGCATGACTGAGTGCGCCATTAATTTTGGGGGACATTGCATGTTCTAAAACACTCCCACTTCACTTTGTAACTATTTGTCAATTTTCTACACACAAGGAGGATGCATTTTTGGCCTGCAGAAAAAATCTGGGGACTCTGTGCCACTTGTATGCGCATGACTGAGTGCGCCATTAATTCTGGGGGACTTTGTATGTGCTGAAACAGTCTGAATTTTGCTGTGTAATCACATGTCAAATTTCTGCACAAGCGAGGATGCATTTGGACTGGCAGAAAAATCTGAGGACTCTAGTGCCACTTTTGTGCGCATGATTGAGTGTGCCATTAATTTGGGGACTTTGAATATGCTGAAACAATCCCATTTGACTTTGTTACCACTTGTCAATTTTCTGCACACAAGGAGGATGCATTTTGGGTGCAGGAGAAAAATTCGCGGACTTGTGCTATCGTTTTGCATGACTGAGTCGCCATTAATTCTGGGTGACTTTGTATGTGCTGAAACAGTTTCATTTCACTGTGTGTAACCACTTGTCAATTTTCTGCACACAAGGAGGGTGCATTTTGGAATGCAGAAAATCTCGGGACTCTGTGCCACCACCCTGCATGCATGACTTGAGTATGCCATTAATTTGGGGGAATTTGTATGTTTGAAACAGTCTCTTTTCACTATGTAACCACTTGTCAATTTTCTGGACACAAGGTGGATGCATTTTAGGCTGACAGAAAAATTTCTGGGGACTCTGTGCCACTGCATGCATGACTGAGTGCGCCATTAATTTTGGGGATATTGCACAAAGCAAACAATCCCACTTCACTTTGTAACCATTTGTCAATTTTCTACACACAAGGAGAGATGCATTTTGGCATGCAGAAAAATTGGGGACTCTTGCCACTTTTATTACACATGATTGAGTGTGCCATTAATTCTGGTGGACTTTGTATGTGATGAAACAATCCCATTTCACTTTGTAACCACTTGTCAATTTTCTGCACACAAGCAGGATGCATTTTGCGCTGGCATAAAAAATCTGGGGACTCTGTGCCACTTTTGTGCGCATGATTGAGTGCGCCATTAATTCTTGGGGACTTTTTATATGCTGAAACAATCCCATTTCACTGTGTAACCACTTGTCAATCTTCTGCACACAAGGAGGATGAATTTTGGGACTGCAGAAAAACTCTGGGGACTCTGTGCCACTTTGATGCACATGACTGAGTGCACCATTAATTCTGGGGTACTTTGTATGTGCTAAAACAGTCTCATTTCACTGTGTAACCACTTGTCAATTTTCTGCACACAAGGCAGATGCATTTTGGGCTGGCAGAAAATATCTGGGGAATCTGTGCCACTCATTGGGTTTATGACTGAGTGCGCCATTAATTCTGAGGACTTTATATGTGCTAAAACAATCTACTTCACTTTGTACTTGTCAATTTTCTGGGAAACAAGACGGGATGCATTTTAGATCAAGTAGAAAAATCTGGGGACTCCAGGCCACTACTACACATGACTGAGGCGCCATTAATTCTGGGGGACTTGTATGTGCTGAAACAATCCCATTTCACTGTGTAACCACTTGTAAATTTTCTGCACACAATGAGGGTGTATTTTGGGCCTGCAGAAAACTCTGGGGACTCTGTGCCACTTTTGTGCGCATGACTGAGTGCTTTATTAATTCTGGGGGACTTTGTATGCTGAACAGTCTCATTCACTGTGGTAATACATGTCAAATTCCTGCACACAGGAGGGTGCATTTTACCTGCAGAAAAAATCTGGGGACTTGTGCCACCACTGCACACACATGACTAAGTGTACTATTAATTGGGGACTTTTGTATGTGCTAAAACAATCTATTTGACTTTGTTACCACTTTGTCAATTTTCTGCACACAGGGAGGATGCATTTTGGGCTGGCAGAAAAATTCAAGACTTGTGCCACTTTTGCGCGCATGACTGAGGCGCCATTAATTTGGGGGACTTTGTGCGTGCTGAAACAGTTTCATTTCACTGTGTAACCACTTGTCAATTTTCTGCTCACAAGGAGGGTGCATTTTGAGAATGCAGAAAATCTGGGACTCTGTGCCACCACTGCACGAGATGACTGAGTATGCCATTAATTTGGGGAATTTGTATGTGTTGAAACAGTCTCTATTCACTGTGTAACTATTTGTCAATTTTCTGGACACAAGGTGGATGTTTGTAGCTGACAGAAAATTCTGGGGACTCTGTTGCCACCACTGCATGCATGACTGAGTGCGCCATTCTTCTGGGGACATTGTATGTTCTAAAACAATCTACATCACTTTGTAACCATTTGTCAATTTTCTACACACATGAGGATGCATTTTGCCTGCAGAAAAATCTGGGGACTCTGTGCCACATTTGTACACATGATTGAGTAAAGACACTTGTGGACTTTGATTGTGATGAACAATCCAATTTCACTTTGTAACCACTTGTCAATTTTCTGCACACAAGCAGGATGCATTTATTGGTAGAAAAAATCTGGAGACTTGTGCCACTTTTGTGCTTATGATTGGAGGCGCTATTAATTTGAGGACTTTTATGCTGAAACAATCACATTTCACTGTGTAACCACTTGTCAATCTTCTCTGCACACAAGGAGGTTGAATTTTGGGACTGCAGAAAACTCTGGGGACTCTGTACTTTGGTGCACATGACTGAGTGCACTATTAATTTGGGTACTTTTGTATGTGCTAACAGTCTTATTTCACTGTAACCATTTGTCAATTTTCGCACAAGGCAGATGCATTTTGGCTGGCAGAAAAAATCTGAGGAATCTGTGCCACCATTTTGTGTATGACTGAGTGCTCCATTAATTTGGACTTATTTCAAAACAATCCTACTTCACTTTGTAACCACTTGTCAATTTTCTGGAAACAAGACGGATGCATTAGATGGCAGAAAATCTGGGACTTGTATACTATCATGCATATGACTGAGAGCGCCATTAATTGGGGACTTGCATGCTGAATCAATCACATTTCACTTCATTTCTGTAAATTTTCTGCACACAAGGAGGGTATTTGGGCCCAGAAAACTCTGGGGACTGTGCCACTTTGTGCACTTGACTGAGGCCATTCTGGGGGATTTGTATGTGCGAAACAGTTTTTTCACTGTGTAACCACTTGTCAATTTTCTGCACACAAGGAGGGGCATTTGGGAATGCAGAAAATCTGGGGACTCTGTGCTACCACTGCACGAGACTGAGTATGCCACATTTTGAAGAATTTGTATGTTTGAAACACTTTATTTCACTGTAACCACTTGTCAATTTTCTGGACAGAAGGTGGCTGCATTTTAGGCTGGCATAAAATTCTGGGATTCTGTGTTACCGTTGCATGTATGACTGAGTGCATTAATTCTGGGGACATGTATGTTCTAAAAACACTCCACTTCACTTTGTAACTATTTGTCAATTTTCTACACACAAGGAGGATGCATTTTGGTGCAGAAAATCTGGGACTCTGCTACTTTGTACATGATTGAGGTGCCATTAATTGTGTATTTGTATGTGATGAAACAATCCTATTTGGCATTTAAATTATTACTTGTCAATTTTCTGCACACAAGCAGGATGCATTTTGGCCAGCAGAAAAATATGGGGGACTTTAAAGCACTTTTAGCATGATTGGCGCCATTAATTTTGGGATTTTTATGTTGTTAACCGATTTCACTGTGTAACTACTTGTCAATCTTTCTGCACACAAGGAGGATGAATTTGGGCTGCAGAAAACCTGGGGACTTGTGCCACTTTTGGTGCGCATGATTGAGTGCACCATTAATTTGGGGTATTTTGTATGTGCTAAACAGTTTCATTTCACTGTGTAACTACTTGTCGGTTTTCGCACACAAGGCAGATGCATTTTGGCTGGCAGAAAAATCTGGGGAATTGTGCCACCATGGGAACATGACTGAGGTACACTTGGGGATTTTGTATGCTAAACAATCGTATTTCACTTGTAACCACTTGTCAATTTTCTGGGAACAAGATGGAGGCATTTTAGACAGGCAGAAAAATCTTTGGACCTCTGAAGCACTACTGCAAGACATGACTGGAGAGCTACTTACTAACTTGGGACTTTACAAAGGAAACAATCCCATTTCACCACATAACCACTTGAAATTTTTTCACACAAGAGGGTGTATTTTGGGCCTGCAGAAAACTCTGGGGGCTCTGCTACTTTGTGGCATGACTGAGTGTTTATTTTTGGGGACTTTAAGGGAAGTAAACAGTCCATTTCTTCGTAATCCCATGTCAAATCCTGCACACAAGGAGGGTATTTTGGACATGTGAAAAATTGGGACTTGTGCCACCACTGCACGCATGACTGAGTGTGCTATTAATTTGGGGACTTTAGTAAAGTAAACAATCTCATTTGACTTTGTTACCACTTGTCAATTTTCTGCATCAAGGAGGATGCTTTTTGGCTGGCAGAAAAATTTCTAACTTGTGCCACGCTTAGCGCATGACTGAGTGCTTTAATTCTGGGGACTTTTGTGTGTTGGAACAGTTTCATTTCACTGTGTAACCACTTGTCAATTTTTCTGCAATAGAGGGTATTTGGGAATGCAGAAAAATTGGGGACCTGTGTTACCATCACGATGATGAGTATGCAATTAATCTGGGAATTTATAGGTGTTAACAGTCTCATTTCACTGTAACCATTGTCAATTTTCGGATACAAGGTGGATGCATTTTATTGGCAGAAAATTTGGGACTCTGTGCCTCCACTGCATGCATGACTGAGTGCGCCATACTTGTGGGGATATTGTGCTAAAACAATCCCACTCACTTTGTAACCATTTGTCACTTTTCTACACAAGGAGGATGCATTTTGGCCTGCAGAAAAATTGGGACTTGCCACTTTTGTACGCATATTGAGTGCCATACTCCTGTGACTTGTATGTGATAAACAATCCCATTTCACTTTGTAACCACTTTGTCAATTTTCTGCACACAAGTTAGGATGCATTTGGCTGGCATAAAAATTGGGACTTGTGTTTTGTGCTTATGATTGTTTATTAATTTGGGACTTTTATATGGAATAATCCTATTTCACTGTGTAACCACTTGTCAATCTTCTGCACACAAGGAGGATGAATTTGGGACTGGTGAAAACCTGGGACTTTGGCACTTTGCGGCCATGACTGAGTACCATTAATTTGGGTACTTGTATGCAAACAGTCTATTTTACTTAACCACTTGTCAATTTCAGCCATATATATGTATTTTAATAAGAAAAATCTGGGGAATGTGCGACCATTGGCCTGACTGAGTGCCATTAATTTGGGGACTTTGAATGCTAAACAACTTACTACTTTTAGAGTAACCACTCTGTCAATTTTCTGCACAAGCAGGATGCATTTAGACTGGTGAAAAATTGGGACTTGTGCTACTGCGTATGACTGAGATTTCATTAATTCTGGGGACTTGCATGTGCTGAAACAATCCATTTCACTTGAATCTACTTGTAAATTTAATGCACACAAGAGGGTGCATTTGGTGCAGAAAATCCTGGGATTTGTGCCACTTTTTGTACATGACTGAGGTTATTAATTTGGGACTTGAATGCTGGAATAGTCTCATTTCACTGTGTAATCACATTCACCTCTGCACAAGGAGGGTGCATTGGACCTGCAGAAATATTGGGGACTTCAGCACTACTGCACGATGACTGAGTGTGCCATTAATTGGGGACTTTGAGGTGCTTAAACAGTCTCTCAGCATTTTAATGTGTAAATTTCCTGTCAATTCTTTCTGCACACAAGGCAGATGCATTTTGGTTGGCAGAAAAATCTTGGGGAATCTGTGTTACCATTGGGCGAGATGACTGAGTGCGCCATTAATTTGGGGACTTGTGTGTAAACAATCCCATTGACTTTTTTACCACTTGTCAATTTTCGCACACAAGGAGGATGCATTTTGGCTGGCAGAAAATCTACGGACTTGTGCCAATGCTTTGTACGCATGACCGAGTGCGCACACCCTGTTGACTTGTATGTGCTGAAACAGCTTCATTTACTGTGTAACCACTTGTCAACTTTCTAACAATGAATGTATTTTGGGAATGCAGAACAAATCTGGGGACTCTGTCACCACTGCACGATGACTGAGTATGCTATTAATTCTGAGGAATTTGTATGTGGAACAGTCTCATTTCATTGTAACTACTGGTCAATTTTCTGAATATGTGATGCATTTTAGATGGCTGAAATTTGGGACTCTGTGCCATTACTGCATGCATGACTGAGTGTTATTAATTCTGGGGATATTGCAAAGCACAATCCCACTTCACTTTGTAACCATTTGTCAATTTTCATACACAAGGAGGTTGCGTTTGGCGTGCAGAGAAACATCTGGGGACTCTTGCTACTTTTTACTCATGATTGAGGTGCATAATTCTGGTGGACTTGTGTGATGAAACAATTCATTTCACTTTGTAACCATTTGTCAATTTTCTGCACACAAGAAGGATATTTGGGCTGGCATAAAAATCTGGGACTGTGTTACTTTTTGCGCATGATTGAGTATGCCCATTAATTTGGGACTTTTTATATGCTGAACAATCCCATTTCACTTCAGAACTATTTTGTAAATTTTATGCACACAAGAGTGGTGTATTTTGGGCCTGCAGAAAACTCTGGGACTTGTGTGCCTCTTTTTAGTACGACTGAGTGCATTATTAATTTGGGGTACTTTGTATGTGCTAAACAGTTTCATATTTCACAGTGTAAATCCACTTGTCAATTTCTGCACATGGCAGATGGATTTTGGGCTGGGTGAAAAAATCTGGGGAATTTGTGCCACCATTGGGCGATGACTGAGTGCGCCATTAATTCTGGGCGATTTTGTATGTGGTAAACAATCCTACTCACTTTTAACTACTCTGTCATTTTCTGAAACAAACGGATACAGTTTAGATGGCAGAAAAATCTGGGACTTGTGGATACTACACATGACTGAGATTTATTTATTCTGGGGGACTTTGTATGTGCTGAAACAACTTATTCACTTGGTATCCTCTGAAAATTTTTCTCACATAAGGAGGCGTGGGCGCATAAAACTCTGGGACTTGTTCCACTTTGTGTGCAAGACTGAGTGCGCCATTAATTTGGGACTTTTATGTGTTGAAACAGTCTCATTTCACTGTGTAATCACATGTCAAATTCCTGCACATGGAGGGTGATGGACCTAGAAAACTGGGCACTCTGTGCCACCACTGCACGCATGACTGAGGTGCTATTAATTTGGGACTTTGTATGTGCTAAACAATCCCATTTGACTTGTTACTACTTGTTAAATTTCTGCACACAAGGAAGATGGATTTTATTGCGAAAAATTCACGGACTTGTGCCACGCTTAGGTGCATGTTGAGTGGCTATTAATTCTGGGATTTGTATGGTGAACAGTCTCATTTCACTGTGTAACTACTTTTACTTTTCTGCATGTTGGATCATTTTGGGCTGGCAGAAAAATTTGGGGACTCTGTGCACCACTGCACGTATAACTGAGTATGCTTTAATTTGGGGGATTTGTATGTGGGAACAGTCCATCACTGTGTAACCACTTCAATTATATGGACACAAGGTGATGATTTTAGGATGGCAGAAAACTGTGGACTTGTGCCACCACTGCATGCATGACGAGTGCGGATATTCTGGGACACATGAGGTGAAACAATCCCATTCACTTTTGTAACCCTTGTCAATTTTCACACACATGAGGATGCATTTTTTCCTACAGAAAAATCTGGGGATTCTTGCCACTTTGTACGCATGATTGAGTGTGATTCTGGTGGACTTTATGATGAAATAATCATTTCACTTTGTAACTTGTCACTTTTCTGCACACACAGGATGATTTTGGGCTGGCAGAAAAATTGGGTACTTGCCACTTTGTGCGATGATTGAGCACCATTAATTCCGCTTTTATATGCTGAACAATCCTATTTCTTGTAACTACTTGTCAATCTTCTACACACAAGGAGGATGAATTTTGGGACTGCGGAAAAACTCTGGGGACTATGAGCCACTTTTGTGCTCATGACTGAGTGCACCATTAATTCTGGGGTACTTTGTATGTGCTAAAACAGTCTCATTTCACTGTGTAACCACTTGTCAATTTACTGCACACAAGGCAGATGCATTTTGGGCTGGCAGAAGAAATTTGCGGAATCTGTGCCACGTTTGTGCGCATGACTGAGTGCGCCATTAATCCTGGGAGAAATTGTATGTGCTAAAACAGACTCATTTCATTGTGTAACCACTTGTCAATTTTCTGTACACAAGGTAGATGCATTTTGGGCTGGCAGAAGAAATCTGCGGACTCTGTGCCACGTTTGTACGCATGACTGAGTGCGCCATTAATTTTGGGGGACTTTGTATGTGCTCAAACAGTCTCATTTCACTGTGTATCCATTTTTCACTTTCTGCACACAGGTGATGCCTTTTGGGCTGGTAGAAAAAATCGGACTTGTGCCACCACTATCGTGACTTAGTATGCCATTAATTTGGGACTTGAATGTATTGAAACAGTCCTATTTCACTGTG
Organism: Neoceratodus forsteri; assembly: GCA_016271365.2. Lineage (NCBI taxonomy): Eukaryota > Metazoa > Chordata > Ceratodontiformes > Ceratodontidae > Neoceratodus > Neoceratodus forsteri. Next base: position 238,192,970 of record JADMNL010000023.1, on the reverse strand, counting down.
AACTACTTGTAATTTTCTGGACGTAAGGTGGATGCATTTAGGATGGCAGAAAATTGGGACTTGTGCTACCACCATGAATGACAGAGGCGCTTATTTCTGGGGACATTGTACAAAGTTAAACAATCCCACTTCACTTTGTAACCATTTGTCACTTTTCACCACAGGAGGATGTGTTTGGCCTGCAGAAAAATTGGTGACTCTGTGCCATTTTTGTACGCATGATTGAGTGCCATTAATTTTGTGGACTTTGTATGATGAACAATCTCATTTCACTTGTAACCACTTGTCAATTTTCTGCACACAATCAGGGATGAATTTTAAGTTACTGCAGAAAATCTTCTGGGGACTTTAAAGCACTTTGTGCATATGACTGAGTGCACCATTAAATCTGGGGTACTTTTAGAAAAGCAGTGTCTCATTTCATCAGGTAACAATCTTGTCAATTTTCTTGTACACAAGGTAGATGCATTGGGCTGGCAGAAAAATTTAGGAATTGGTGTTCATTGGGTTGATGACTGAGTGCCATACTTGGGGACTTTGTATGTAAAACAATCCCTACTTACCTCTTTGTAACCACTTGTCAATTTTCTGGAAACAAGACGGATGCATTTTAGATCAGGAAAATCTGGGGTCTTGTCCACTATCATACACATGACTGAGTAACTATTAATTTGGGGACTTTATTTGCAACAATTCCATTCCCTTCTGAACTACTTGTAAATTTTCTTCACACAAGGAGGGTGCATTTTGGGGCTGCAGAAGAATCCTGGGGACTTCAGCTACTTTTTGAAAAGCATGTGACTGGAGTGCGCCATTAACTTGGGGACTCCTTGTATGTGCTGAAACAGTCCCTTACTCACTGAGTAACCACATGTCAATTTCCCACACAAGGAGGTGTGATTTTGAACTGCCCAAAAATCTGGATTTGTGCCACCACCGCACGCATGACTGAGTGCCTATTAATTCTGGACTAGGCGCTGAAATGGTCTCTTCACTGTGTAATCATGTCACCCCACAAGGAGGTATTTTGACCTGCAGAAAATTGGGATTCTGTGCCACTGCACGATGACTGAGTGTTTAATTTTTGGTACTTTGTATGTGTGCTAAAACAATCCCATTTGACTTTTGTTACCACTTGTCAATTTTCTGCATGAGTGATGTATTTTCTTGGGCTGGCAGAAAAAATTCATGGACTCTGTGCCACGCTTGTGCTCGCGACTGAGCATTAATTTGGGGATTTTATATGCTGAAATGTTTCATTTACTGTGTAATTACTTGTCAATTTTCTGCACACAAGGAGGGTGCATTTTGGGAATGCAGATAAAATCTAGGGACTCTGTGCCACCACTGCACGCATGACTGAGTATGCCATTAATTTTGGGGGAATTTGTATTTGTTGAAACAGTCTCATTTCACTGTGTAACCACTTGTCAGTTTTCTAGACACAAGGTGGATGCATTTTAGGCTGACAGATAGTTCTGGGGACCGGCACCACTGCATGCATGACTGAGTGCGCCATTAATTTGGGGACATTGTGTGCTAAACTATCCCACTTCACTTGTAACCATTTGTCAATTTTCAACACACAAGGAGGATGCATTATTGGCCTGCAGAAAATTGGGACTCTGTACTTTTGCGCATGATTGAGTGTACACTTGGTGACTTTGTATGTGATGAAACAATCCATTTCACTTTGAAATCATTTGTCATTTTTCTGCACACAAGCAGGATGCATTTGTTGGCAGAAAAATTTGGGACTCTGTGCCTTTAGCGCATGGATTGAGCGCCAACATTAATTGCGGGGGGACTTTGATATGCTGAACAATCCCATTTCACTGTGTAACCACTTGTCAATCTTCTGCACATAAAGGAGGATGAATTTGGGACTGCAGAAAAACTTGGGGTTTTGCAAAGTACTTTTGTACATGACTTAGTGCACCATTTTGGGGTACTTTAATGCTAAACAGTTCTATTTCACTGTGTAACTATTTGTCAATTTTCTGCACACAAGGCAGATGATTTTTGCAGAAAAACTGGGAATCTGCACATTGGCGATGACTGAGTGCGCTATTAATTCTGGGGACTTTGTAGTAAATAAGCCTACTTGTTTTCTAACCACTTGTCAATTTTTCTGAAACAAGACGGATACATTTTAGACCAGAAAAATTTGAGGACTTGTGCCACTACTGGAGCACATGACTTGTTTATTTATTCTGGATACTTTGCATGTGTTGAAACAATCCCATTTCACTTCAGAATCACTTATACCTTTTCTGCACAAGCAGGCATTCTACCTGTATAAAACCTGGGGTCTCACACTTTTTGCGCATGACTGAGTGCTTATTAATTATGGGGACTTTGTATAAAGGAAACAGTCTCATTTCACTGTGAATCACATGTCACTCCTGTACACAAGGAGGGTGCATTTGACCCAGAAAAATCTGGCACTTGTGCCACCACTGCACGTATGACTGAGTGTGCTTTTAATTCTGGGGATTTTATGTACTAAATAATCCCATTTGACTTTGTTATCACTTGTCAATTTTCTGCACACAAGGAGGATGATTTTTGGGCTGGCAGAAAATTCGTGGACTGTTAATGTTGTTGATGATTGAGTGCACCATTAATTTGGGGACTTTGTAAGTGCTGAAACAGTTTCATTTTATTTGTATCCTCTGTCAATTTTTCACACAAGGAGGGCATTTTGGGAATACAGAAAATCTGGGACTTGTGCTACCACTGTACTATGACTAGTATGCCATTAATTATGGGGAATTTTATGTGGAAACAGTCCATTTCACTGTGTAACCACTTGTCAATTTTCTGACACAAGGTGGATGATTTTAGCTGGCAGAAAATTCTGTACCAGCTAACACTGCATGCATGACTGAGTGCACCATTAAATTGGGGCATTGTTTGCTAAACAATCCTACTTCACTTTGAACTATTTGTCAATTTTCTACACAAGGAGGATGCTATTTTGCCTGCAGAAAATCTGGGGACTTCTTGTACTTTTGTACGATGATTGAGGTGCCATTAGTTCTGTGGCCTTTGTATGTGATGAACAATTCCATTTCACTTTGTAATCACTTGTCATTTTTCTGCACACTACAGGATGTATTTTGGGCTGCAAAAAATTGGGACTCTGGCACTTTTGTGCATGATTGAGTGCGCCATTAATTCTGGGACTTTTATATGCTGAACAATCCCATTTCACTGTGTAACCACTTGTCAATCTTCTGCACAAGGAGGATGAATTTGATCAGAAAAACCTGGGGACCCTAAAGTTACCTCTTGAGCACATGACTGAGTGCTCCATTAATTCTGGGGTACTGTATGTGCTAAATAGCCCAATTTCTCATCAGGTAATCACTGTCAATTTTCTGCACACAAGGTGATGATTTTGTTGTAGAAAAATTGGGAATTGTGTTAATGGGCGCATGACTGAGGCGCCATTAATTTGGGACTTTGTATGTGCTAAACATGTTTTCTTTACTTTGTAACCACTGTCAATTTTCTGAAACAAGACGGATGCATTTTAGACTGTTGAAGAAATTGGGGACTTTGTGGCACTATCAAGTATATGACTGGAGAGCCATTAATTTGGGGGACTTTGCATGTGCTGGGAACAATCCCCTTTTCACTGAATACTTGTAAATTTCTGCACAAGTAGGGTGCATTTTGGGCTCATGAAAACCTGGGGGTCTCTGCTACTTTGTGCGTCATGACTGGTGTGCACCATTAATTTTTGGGACTTTGTATGTGCTGAAACAGTCTCATTTACTGTGTAATCACATGTCAAATTCCTGCCAAGGAGGTGCATTTGGACCCAGAAAAAGTTGGGACTCTGTGCCACCACTGCATTTATGACTGAGAGTTCCATTAATTCTGGGGACTAGTAAGTAAAACAATCCTATTTGACTTTGTTACCACTGTCAATTTTCTGCACACAAGAGGATGTTTTGGGCTGGCAGAAAATCTGGGTGACTTGTGCTATGCTTTGCGCATGACTGAGGCGCCTATTAATTTTGGGGACTTGTATGTGGAACAATCCAATTTCACTGTGTAACCACTTGTAAATTTTATGCACAAGAGGGTGCATTGGGCCTGCAGAAAAACTCTGGGGACTCAGAAGACTTTTGTGCACATGACTGAGTGCACCATTAATTCTGGGTATTTTGTATGCAAACAGTCTCATTTCACAGTGTAACCATTTGTCAATTTTTGTTACCACTTGTCAATTTTCTGCACACAAGAGGATGTATTTTGGGCTGTCAAAAATCTCTGGACTCTGTGCCACGTTTGTGCTCCTGACTGAGTGCGCTATTAATTCTGGGTTTTCATGTGCTGAAACAGTTTCATTTCACTGTGTATACTTGTCAATTTTCTGCACACAATATGAGGGTGCATTTTGGGAATACAGATAAAATTGGGACTCTGTGCCACCACTGCACGTATGACTAGTTTGCCATTAATCTGGGGATTTGTATGTTGAAACAGTCTCATTTCGCTGTGTAACCACTTGTCGTTTTCTGACACAAGGTGGATGCATTTAGGCTGGCAGAAAAATTCTGGGGACTCTGTGCCACCACTGCATGCATGACAGGTCATACATTAATTCAGGACATGCATGTGCTAAAACAATCCCTTCATACATAACTTGTTTATCAATTTCCTACCCCAAGGAGGATGCATTTATTAAGCTCTGCAGAAAATTGGGACCTGTGCCACTTTTGTACGCATGATTGGGTGTGTACTTTGTATGTATGAAACAATTCCATTTCACTTTGTAACCACTTGTCGTTTCTGCACACGTTCTGGATGCATTTTGGGCTGGGAGAACAAATCAGACTTGTGCCACTTTTATGCGCATGATTGAGTCGTCATTAATTCTTGGGGACTTTTTATGTTGAAACAGTCCTGTTTCTGTGTAACTACTTGTCAATCTTCTGCACACAAGGAGGATGAATTTTGGGTCTGCAGAAAAACTCTGGGGACTCTGTGCCACTTTTGTGCACATGACTGAGTGCACCATTAATTCTGGGGTACTTTGTATGTGCTAAAACAGTCTCATTTCACTGTGGAACCACTTGTCAATTTTCTGCACACAAGTCAGATGCATTTTGGGCTGGCAGAAAAAATCTGGGGAATCTGTGCTACCATTGGGCGCATGACTGAGTGCACCATTAATTTTGGGGACTTGTGTGCTAAAACAAGCCTACTTCACTTTGTAACCACTTGTCAATTTTCTGAAACAAGACGGATGCATTTAAACTGGCAGAAAATTTTTGAGGACTCTACTTTTTCTACTTGCTTCATGACTTAGGTGCCATTAGTTCTGGGGACTTTGGCTAATGCTGAAACAATCCATTTCTTCATGGCACTCACTTGTAGAATTTTCTGCACACAGGAGGGAGGTTGCATTTTGGGCCTGCAGAGAAAAACTCTGAGGACTCTATTACCACTTTGTCACGCGCTTGACTGGTGGCATTAATTCTTAGGGACTTTGTATGTGCTGAAACAATTCTCATTTCACTGTGTAATGTCATGTCAAATTCCTCGCACAAGGAGGGTGCATTTGGACCTGCAGAAAAATCTGGGGACTGTGCCACCACTGCACACATGACTGAGTGTGCCATTAATTCTGGGGGACTTTGAATGTGCTGAAACAGTTTCATTTCACTGTGTAACCACTTGTCAATTTTCTGCACACAAGGAGGGTGCAATTTGGGAAAGCAGAAAAAATCTGGGGACTCTGTGCCACCACTGCACGCATGACCGAGAATGCCATTAATTCAGGGTTAATTTGTATGTGTTGAAACAGTCTCATTTCACTGTGTAACCACTTGTCAATTTTCTGGACAGAAGGTGGATGCATTTTAGGCTGGAAGAAAAATTCTGGGGACTCTGGGCCACCACTGCATGCATGACTGAGTGCCCCATTAATTCTGGGTGACATTGCATGTGCAAAAACAATCCCACTTCACTTTGTAACCATTTGCCAATTTTCTACACACAAGGAGGATGCATTTTTGGCCGGCAGAAAAAATCTGGGGACTCTGTTCCACTTTTGTACACATGATTGATTGTGCCATTAATTCTGGTGGACTTTGTATGTGATGAAACAATCCCATTTCACTTTGTAATCACTTGTCAATTTTCTGCACACAAGCAGGATGCATTTTGGGCAGGCAGAAAAAATCTGCGGACTCTGTGCCACTTTTGTGTGCATGATTGCGTGCACCATTAATTCTTGGAGACTTTTTATATGCTGAAACAATCCCATTTCACTGTGTAACCACTTGTCAATCTTCTGCACACAAGGAGGATAGATTTTGGGACTGCAGAAGAAGAACTCAGGGGGCAGCTGTACCCGCACCTAATGCATTACTAGGTGCACCATTAATTCCAAGGACTTTGTATGTGCTAAACAACTTACTCACTTTGTAACCACTGTCAATTTCTGAAACAAGACGGATGCACTGCAAGACTGGCAGAAAAATTCAGACCTGTGCCACCACTGGGCACATGACTGAGAGTTACTATTAATTTGGGGGATATTGCATGTGCTGAAACAATCCTCTATTTCATTGTATCACTTGTAAATTTTCTGCACACAAGGAGGTGCATTTTGGGCCTGCATATAAAAACTCTGGGGACTCTGTGCCTCTTTTTGTGCGCATGACTGAGTCATAAATTAATTCCTGGAGGACTTGTGTATGTACTGAAACAGTATCATTTTACTGTGTAATCACGTATCAAATTCCTGCACAGAAGGAGGTGTATTTTGGACCTGCAGAAAAATCTGGGGACTCTGTGCCACCACTGCACACATGACTGAGTGTGCCATTAATTCTGGGGGACTTTGTATGGTGCAAAACAATCCCATTTGACTTTGTTACCACTTGACAATTTTCTGCACACAAGGAGGATGAATTTTGGGACTGCAGAAAAAATCTAGGGGACTCTGTGCCACTTTTGTGCACCCGTGATTAAGTGCATAACTAATTCTTAGGGGACTTTTTATATGCTGAAACAACTCGCGTTTCACTGTGTAACTTTACTTCTTCTATCAATCTTCCTGCTACCAAGCAGGATGCATTTCGGCCAAGTGAAAACTCTGGGGACTTTGTGCTACTTTTTAGCGTGCATGATTGAGTGTGCCATTAATTTGGGGACTTTTTATATATGAAACAATCCCATTTCACTGTGTAACCACTTCAGAATTTTCGCAATACAAGGCAGATGCATTTTGGGCTCATAGAATAAATCTGGGAATCTGTGCCACTATTGGGCGCATGACTGAGGCGCCATTAATGGGACTTTGTATATGCAAAAATGATTTTCTTTACTTTGTAACTAACCTGTCAATTTTGTGGAAACAAGATTTATGTATTTTAGAAGGGCAGATAAAATCTGGGGACTCTGTGCACACTGTATGCATGACTGAGTGTGCTATTAATTCTGGGGAGTTTTATCTACTAAAATAATCCCATTTTGACTTTATACTTCCCTTGTCAACTTTCTGCACACAAGGAGGATGCATTTGGGCTGGCAGAAAATCTGCGGACTTGTGCCACGCTTTGTGCGATGACTGAGTGCGTCATTAATTTGGGACTTTGTATGTGCTGAAACAGTTTCATTTTATTGTGTATCCTCTTGTCAATTTTCTGCACACAAGGAGGGTGCATTTTGGGAATGCAGAAAAAATCTGGGGACTCTGTGCCACCACTGCACGCATGACTGAGTATGCCTTTAATTCTGGGGGAATTTGTATGTGTTGAAACAGTCTCATTTCACTGTGTAACCACTTGTCAATTTTCTGGACACAAGGTGGATGCATTTTAGGCTGGCAGAAAAATTCTAGGGACTCTGTGCCACCACTGCATGCCTGACTGAGTGCACCATTAAATCTGGGGGACATTGCATGTGCTAAAACAATCCCACTTCACTTTGTAACCATTTGTCAATTTTCTACACACAAGGAGGATGCATTTTTGGCCTACAGAAAAAATCAGGGGACTCTATGCCACTTTTGTACGCTTGATTGAGTGTGCCATTAATTCTGGTGGACTTTGTATGTGATGAAATAATCCCATTTCACTTTGTAACCTCTTGTCATTTTTCTGCACTCAAGCAGGATGCATTTTGGGCTGGCAGAAAAAATCTGAGGAACTCTATTGCCCACTTTGTGAGCAATGTTAAGTCGCCATTAATTCTTGGGGACTTTTTATATGCTGAAACAATCCCATTTCACTGTGTAACTACTTGTCAATCTTCTGCACACAAGGAGGATGAATTTTGGGACTGCAGAAAAACTCTGGGGACTCTGTGCCACTTTTGTGCACATGACTGAGTGCACCATTAATTTGGGGTACTTTATGTGCTGAAACAGTCTCATTTCACTGTTGTAATCACTTGTCAATTTTCTGCACACAAGGCAGATGCATTTTGAGCTGCCATGAAAAAATCTGGGGAATCTGTGCCACCATTGGTGCATGACTGAGTGCTATTAACTTGGGGACTTTGTATGCTAAAACAATCCTACTTCACTGTAACTAATTTGTAAATTTTCTGCACATAAGGAGGGTGCATTTTGGGCCTGTATAAATACTCTGGGGACTCTGTGCCACTTTTGTGCGCATGACTGAGTGCGCCATTAATTCTGGGGGACTTTGTATGTGCTGAAACACTGTCATTTTACTGTGTAATCACATGTCAAATTCCTGCACACAAGGAGGGTGCAGTTTGGACCTGCAGAAAAAATCTGGGGACTCTGTGCCACCACTGCACGCATGACTGAGTGTGCCATTAATTCTGGGGGACTTTGTATGTGCTAAAACAATCCCATTTGACTTTGTTACCACTTGTCAATTTTCTGCACACAAGGAGGATGCATTTTGGGCTCTCAGAAAAAATCTACGGACTCTGTACCACGTTTGTGCACATGACTAGAGTGCGCCATTAATTCCTGGGGACTTTGTAGGTGCTTAAACAGTTTCATTTCACTGTGTAACCACTTGTCAATTTTCTGAATACATGGAAGGTGCATTTTGGACTGTAGAAAAATCTGGGGACTCTGTGCCACCACTGCATGAATGACTGAGTATGCCATTAATTCTGGGGGAATTTGTTTGTGCTGAAACAGTTTCGCTTCACTGTGTAACCACTTGTCAATTTCTACACACAAGGTGGATGCATTTTAGGCTGGCAGAAAAATGTGGGACCCTGTGCCACCACCGTATGTATGACTGAGTGTGCCATTAATTCTGGGGACATTACATGCTAAAACAATCCCACTTCACTTTGTAACCATTTGTCAATTTTCTGCACACAGGGAGGATGCAATTTTGGCCTGCAGAAAAAATCTGGGGACTCTGTGCCACTTTTGTTCGCATGATTGAGTGTGCCATTAATTCCGGGGGACTTTGTATCTGTTAAAACAATCCCATTTCACTTTGTAACCACTTGTCCATTTTCTGCACACAAGCAGGATGCATTTGGGCTATCAGAAAAAATCTGGGGAATCTGTGTCACCATTGCGCGCATAACTGAGTGCACCATTAATTCTGGGGGACTTTGTATGTCAAAAACAATCCCACTTCACTTTGTACCCACTTGTCAATTTTCTGGAAACAAGACAGATGCATTTTAGCCTGGCAGAAAAAATCTGGGGACTCTGTGCCACTTTTGTGCGCATGATTGAGTGCGTCATTAATTCTTGGGGACTTTTTATATGCTGAATCAATCCCATTTCACTGTGTAACCATGTCAATTTTCTGCACACAAGAAGGATGAATTTTTGGGACTGCAGAAAAACTCTGGGTCCCTGTGCCACTTTTGTGCACATGACTGAGTGCGCCATTAATTCTGGGGTTCTTTATATGTGCTGAAACAGTCTCATTTCACTGTGTAACCACTTGCAATTTTCTGCACACATGGCAGATGCATTTTGGGCAGCCAGAAAAAATCTGGGGAATCTGTGCCACCATTGGGCGCATGACTGAGTGCGCCATTAATTTTGGGGGACTTTGTATGTGCTAAAACAATCCTACTTCACTTTGAAACCACTTGTCAATTTTCTGGAAACAAGACGGATGCATTTTAGACTGGCAGAAAAAATCTGGGGATTCTGTGCCACTACTGCGCACATGACTGAGAGCGCCATTAATTTTGGGGGACTTTGCATGTGCTGAAACAATTCCATTTGACTTCTGTAACACTTGTAAATTTTCTGCACACAAGGAGGGTGCATTTTGGGCCTGCAGAAAAACTCTGGGGACTCTGTGCCACTTTTGTGCGCATGACTGAGTGCACCATTAATTTTGGGGGACTTTGTATGTGCTGAAATAGTCTCATTTCACTGTGTAATCACATGTCAAATTCCTGCACACAAGGAGGGTGCATTTTGGACCTGCAGAAAAAATCTGGGGACTCTCTTCCACCACTGCACGCATGACTGAGTGCGCCATTAATTCTGGGGTACTTTGTATGTGCTAAAACAATCCCATTTGACTTTGTTACCACTTGTCAACTTTCTGCACACAAGGAGGATGCATTTTGGGCTGGCAAAAAAATCTGCGGACTCTGTGCCACGTTTGTGCTCAAGACTGAGTGCGTCATTAATTCTGGGGGACTTTGTATTTGCTGAAACAGTTTCATTTCACTGTGTAACCACTTGTCAATTTTCTGAACACAAGGAGGGTGCATTTTGGGAATACAGATAAAATCTGGGGACTCTGTGCCACCACAGCACGCATGACTGAGTATGCCATTAATTCTGGGGGAATTTGTATGTGTTGAAACAGTCTCATTTCACTGTGTAACCACTTGTCAATTTTCTGGACACAAGGTGGATGCATTTTAGGCTGGTAGAAAAATTCTGGGGACTCTGTGCCACCACTGCATGCATGACTGAGTGCGCCATTAATTCTGGGGGACATTGCATGTGCTAAAACAATCCCACTTCACTTTGTAACCATTTGTCAATTTTCTACACACAAGGAGGATGCATTATTGGCCTGCAGAAAAAATCTGGGGACTCTGTGCCACTTTTGTACGCATGATTGAGTGTGCCATTAATTCTGGTGGACTTTGTATGTGATGAAACAATTCCATTTCACTTTGTAACCACTTGTCATTTTTCTGCACACAAGCAGGATGCATTTTGGGCTGGCAGAAAAAATCTGGGGACTCTGTGCCACTTTTGTGCGCATGATTGAGTGCGCCATTAATTCTTGGGGACTTTTTATATGCTGAAACAATCCCATTTCACTGTGTAACCACTTGTCAATCTTCTGCACACAAGGAGGATGAATTTTGGGACTGCAGAAAAACTCTGGGGACTCTGTGCCACTTTTGTGCACATGACTGAGTGCACCATTAATTCTGGGGTACTTTGTATGTGATAAAACAGTCTCATTTCACTGTGTAACCACTTGTCAATTTTCTGCACACAAGGCGGATGCATTTTGGCTGGCAGAAAAAATCTGGGGAATCTGTGCTACCATTGGGCGCATGACTGAGTGCGCCATTAATTTTGGGGGACTTTGTATGTGCTAAAACAAGCCTACTTCACTTTGTAACCACTTGTCAATTTTCTGGAAACAAGACGGATGCATTTTAGACTGGCAGAAAAAATCTGGGGACTCTGTGCCACTACTGCGCACATGACTGAGAGCGCCATTAATTCTGGGGGACTTTGCATGTGCTGAAACAATCCCATTTCACTTCGTAACCACTTGAAAATTTTCTGCACACAAGGAGGGTGCATTTTGGGCCTGCAGAAAAACTCTGTGGGCTCTGTGCCACTTTTGTGCGCATGACTGAATGCGCCATTAATTCTGGGGGACTTTGTATGTGCTGAAACAGTCTCATTTCACTGTGTAATCACATGTCAAATTCCTGCACACAAGGAGGGTGCAGTTTGGACCTGCAGAAAAAATCTGGGGACTCTGTGCCGCAACTGCACGCATGACTGAGTGTGCCATTAATTCTGTTGGACTTTGTATGTGCTAAAACAATCCCATTTGACTTTGTTACCACTTGTCAATTTTCTGCACACAAGGAGGGTGCATTTTGGGCCTGCAGAACAACTCTGGGGACTCTGTGCCACTTTTGTGCGGATGACTGAGTGCGCCATTAATTCTGGGGGACTTTGTATGTGCTGAAACAGTCTCATTTCACTGTGTAATCACATGTCAAATTCCTGCACACAAGGAGGGTGCAGTTTGGACCTGCAGAAAAAATCTGGGGACTCTGTGCCACCACTGCACGCATGACTGAGTGTGCCATTAATTCTGGTGGACTTTGTATGTGCTAAAACAATCCCATTTGACTTTGTTACCACTTGTCAATTTTCTGCACACAAGGAGGATGCATTTTGGGCTGGCAGAAAAAATCTGCGGACTCTGTGCCACGTTTGTGCGCATGACTGAGTGCGCCATTAATTCTGGGGGACTTTGTATGTGCTTAAACAGTTTCATTTCACTGTGTAACCACTTGTCAATTTTCTGCACACATGGAAGGTGCATTTTGGGACTGCAGAAAAAATCTGGGGACTCTGTGCCACCACTGCATGAATGACTGAGTATGCCATTAATTCTGGGGGAATTTGTATGTGCTGAAACAGTTTTGTTTCACTGTGTAACCACTTGTCAATTTTCTACACACAAGGTGGATGCATTTTAGGCTGGCACAAAAAATCTGGGGACTCTGTGCCACCACTGCATGCATGACTGAGTGTGCCATTAATTTTGGGGGACATTACATGTGCTAAAACAATCCCACTTCACTTTGTAACCATTTGTCAATTTTCTGCACACAGGGAGGATGCAATTTTGGCCTGCAGAAAAAATCTGGGGACTCTGTGCCACTTTTGTTTGCATGATTGAGTGTGCCATTAATTCTGGGGGACTTTGTATCTGTTAAAACAATCCCATTTCACTTTGTAACCACTTGTCAATTTTCTGCACACAAGCAGGATGCATTTGGGCTGGCAGAAAAAATCTGGGGAATCTGTGTCCCATTGCGCTCATAACTGAGTGCACCTTTAATTCTGGGGGACTTTTTATATGCTGAAACAATCCCATTTCACTGTGTAACCATGTCAATTTTCTGCACACAAGGAGGATGAATTTTTGGGACTGCAGAAAAACTTGGGGACCTCCCAGCTAATTTTTGTGCATGACTGAGTGCGCTATTAACTCTGGGGTACTTTATATGTGCTGGAACAGTCTTGCATTTCACTGTGTAACCACTTGCAATTTTTTGCACACAAGGCAGATGCATTTTGGGCTGGCAGAAAAAATCTGGGGAATCTGTGCCACCGTTGTGTTCATGACTGAGTGCGCCATTAATTCTGGGGGACTTTGTATGTGCTAAAACAATCCCACTTCACTTTGTAACCACTTGTCAATTTTCTGGAAACAAGACGGATGCATTTTAGGCTGGCAGAAAAAATCTGGGGACTCTGTGCCACTACTGCACAAATGACCTAGTACGCCATTAATTTTGGGGGACTTTGTATGTGCTGAAACAATCCCATTTCACTTCATTACCACTTGTAAATTTTCTGCACACAAGGAGGGTGCATTTTGGGCCTGCGTAAAAACTCTGGGGACTCTGTGCCACTTTTGTGCGCATGACTGAGTGTGCCATTAATTCTGGGGGACTTTGTATGTGCTGAAACAGTCAGTCTCCTTTCATTGTGTAATCACATGTGAAATTGCTACACACAAGGAGGGTGCATTTTGGACCTGCAGAAAAAATCTGGGTACTCTGTGCCACCACTGCATGCATGACTGAGTGTGCCATTAATTCTGGGGGACTTTGTATGTGCTAAAACAATCCCATTTGACTTGTTACCACTTGTCAATTTTCTGCACACAAGGAGGATGCGTTTTGGGCTGGCAGAAAAAATCTGCGGACTCTGTGCCATATTTGTGCGCATGACTGAGTGTGCCACTAATTCTGGGGGACTTTGTATGTGCTGAAACAGTTTCATTTTACTGTGTAACCACTTGTCAATTTTCTGCACACAAGGAGGGTGCATTTTGGGACTGCAGAAAAATCTGGGGACTCTGTGCCACCACTGCATGCATGACTGAGTATGCCATTAATTCTGGGGGGAATTTGTATGTGTTGAAACAGTCTCATTTCACTGTGTAACCACTTGTCAATTTTCTGGACACAAGGTGGATGCATTTTAGGCTGGCAGAAAAATTCTGGGGACTCTGTGCCACCACTGCATGCATGACTGAGTGCGCCATTAAATCTGGGGGACATTGCATGTGCTAAAACAATCCCACTTCACTTTGTAACCATTTGTCAATTTTCTACACAGAAGGAGGATGCATTTTTGGCCTGCAGAAAAAATCTGGGGACTCTGTGACACTTTTGTACGCATGATTGATTGTGACATTAATTCTGGTGGACTTTGTATGTGATGAAACAATCCCATTTCACTTTGTAATCACTTGTCAATTTTCTGCACACAAGCAGGATGCATTTTGGGCAGGCATAAAAAATCTGGGGACTCTGTGCCACTTTTGTGCGCATGATTAAGTGCGCCATTAATTCTTGGGGACTTTTTATATGCTGAAACAATCCCATTTCACTGTGTAACCACTTGTCAATCTTCTGCACACAAGGAGGATGAATTTTGGGACTGCAGAAAAACTCTGGGGACTCTGTGCCACTTTTGTGCACATTACTGAGTGCACCATTAATTCTGGGGTACTTTGTATGTGCTAAAACAGTCTCATTTCACTCTGTAACCACTTGTAAATTTTCTGCACACAAGGCAGATGCATTTTGGGCTGGCAGAAAAAATCTGGGGAATCTGTGCCACCATTGGGCGCATGACTGAGTGCGCCATTAATTCTGGGGGACTTTGCATGTGCTAAAACAATCCTACTTCACTTCGTAACCACTTGTAAATTTTCTGCACATAAGGAGGGTGCATTTTGGGCCTGCATAAAAACTCTGGGGACTCTGTGCCACTTTTGTGCACATTACTGAGTGCACCATTAATTCTGGGGTACTTTGTATGTGCTAAAACAGTCTCATTTCACTCTGTAACCACTTGTCAATTTTCTGCACACAAGGTGGATTCATTTTAGGCTGGCAGAAAATATCTGGGGACTCTGTGCCACCATTGCATGCATGACTGAGTGCACCATTAATTCTGGGGGACATTGCATGTGCTAAAACAATCCCACTTCACTTTGTAACCATTTGTCAATTTTCTGCACACAAGGAGGATGCATTTTTGGCCTGCAGAAAAAATCTGGGGACTCTGTGCCACTTTTGTACGCATGATTGAATGCACCATTAATTCGGGGGGACTTTGTATGTGCTGAAACAATCCCATTTCACTTTGTAACCACTTGTCAATTTTCTGCACACAAGCAGGATGCATTTTGGGCTCTCAGAAAAAATCTGGGGACTCTGTGCCACTTTTGTGCGCATGATTGAGTGCGTCATTAATTCTTGGGGGACTTTTTATATGCTGAAACAATCCCATTTCACTGTGTAACCACTTGTCAATTTTCTGCACACAAGGAGGATAAATTTTGGGCCTGAAGAAAAAGTCTGGAGACTCTGTGCCACTTTTGCACCCATGAGTGAGTGTGTCATTAATTCTGGGGGACTTTGTATGTGCTGAAACAGTCTAATTTCACTGTGTAACCACTTGTCAAGTTTCTGCACACAAGAAGGATGCATTTTGGGCCTGCATAAAAACTCTGGGGGCTCCGTGCCACTTTTGTGCGCATGACTGAGTGTGCCGTTAATTCTGGGGGACTTTGTATGTGCTGAAACAGTTTAATTTCAGTGTGTAACCACTTGTCAATTTTCTGCACACAAGGAGGATGCATTTGGGGCTAGCAGGAAAAATCTGGGGACTCTGTGCCGCTGTTATGTGTTCTGTGATTGTTGCTGTGACCTCATTATGTCATACTGGCATTTTTACAATTAAAGCAGCATTGCAAGAATGTCTTCACAATTCTGAACTGTACTTTTTTTAGGCTACTTTACATTGCCACAGCCACCATTTCTTATGTTCGAGTCGTGACTTGAATGATATGATTCTTTTCACAATTTATGTCTGCTTTACTTACTTGAATACTTTTTTTCATGTATAAAAAAGAAAAGAGCACGTCTTCCAATATTGTTCAGACCAGGTTTGTATTTATTTGCAACTGCTTTTCAATAACTATTGTTCTGTGGTGTCATAAAACACTGCCTGATGCATAACTGTTAGGTAACAACAGAAGTGATACATAACAACTACTTGATGTGTTGGAGAAAAACAATGACAAAGACCTGGTCAGCACCAATTTAAAAGGAATGCTCCTTTCATTATTTCACACATGAAAAAAGGTAGTACAGCAGACTCAACTACTGTAAATTCTTGTATCATTCCAGTCAGTCAGGATGTACGTAAAGGATGTTGTAACATAGCATTAAAAAATATAGGTCAGAGTTATCAACAGATTGTTGCGCTGCTTTACATAGTTATGGTGATGCACATAAACTAATATGTGGGGGCATTACTACCACTGGAATATTTCTTTCTCCACAGAGTGCAATATATTTCTCTGAAAACCACCCATAATTTCATTACAGTGAGTCATGTGACAGAGGAATTACTGATCAGAAAAGCCACCCACATTCTGCCCCCCTTTCTCAGCAACATTAGGATGTGATGCCAGGGGCAGCGTAGGCGCATGCTTCACTATAGTGAATGTCTGGCAGCTATCCCAACCAATGTTTCCTTATGTTATAAGGTTCACTTTGTGGTGAAATGTGGGATGTTTTCACTAACAAGGCTCTTCTTACTGGAAATGTGGCCACACATTTCACCACAAACTGACCATTATAATATATAAAAACATTTGGAAACCTGCCAGACAATTGGATATTCACTGTAAGGAGCATGCATATGCTCTGTCCCTGCCATCACATTCTAACATTGCTGAGAAGGGAGCCAGAATGTGGGCAGATTTTCAGAATGGGAATTCCTCCATCGCGTGACACGCTGTAATGAAATTAGGGGTGGTTTTCACAAAAATGTATTGCACTATGTGGTGCAAGATAGATTCCCCTGGAAGGGAAAATGTGTATGATTAAACAATAACAAACTAAAATTACACAAAAACAGTACAATACAGTAGTGGGGTGGGGCGAGGTGTGGGGGTGAGGGGCAGAAAACAATCCCCTCACTTACTATGGCCATGGGATGCTGTGGTGGTCCAGCAGCAGGTGAAGCATTGAAAGTATTTACTGCTACTGTGCTTCCACTCTGTTCACCTGCTGCTCCAAAGCACTGAACCGCTCATTATTTTCCTCGAGCGCTGCCCACACCAGGCCGATGTCAGACTGGGTTGCAGGGACTGTGATGTTGTCCACTGCAGTGGGGAATCCAGGTAGTGGGGCTGGTGGTGGACAGGGTGGGGCTGGTGGCTGTGGGGGCAGTGATGGTGGTGGTGGTGGAACAGCTGCTGTAGTAGCCCTCCTCCTCCTCCTGCTGCGACGGTGACTGCAAAGCATATCTACCACCCAAGCAGCACCCTCGGCCACTTCCACTCTGCCCTGTGGTGGTTCAGCATGTGGGTGCACTGGCCACCGGTTCCAAAATGTGTCCTGGGGGGCCACAGCACACCAGCACACCACACACATTGCACTCCACCACTGTGCTGTCTCCCCACACACAGTTAAAAAACTCCCACACTGGGGAGCTGCGGAAGGGACTAGATACAGTCCTCACATGTCGGTCATGAGTTCCACCACCACTTACAATTTCCGGGGCCACCTCCTGTGGTTGTGGAGGCGGTGGAGGAGGTGCTGCTGGAGCCCCAACAGCTGCTGCTAGTGATGGTGGTGGTAGTAGAGGTGGTAGTGGCGGAGAAGGTGGACACGCAGCAGCCACCGGTGGCACTGTTGCTGCTGCTGCTGCTGCTCCTGTTGCTTCAACGGGGGAAGCAACAATGGCCAGGAGTGGGGAGTGGTCCAACAACACACTGCCATGTCCCCCATGGGTCAACACTCATCCCCTCCTTCTGCGTCCATGGGCCAGCAACTTGCCTTCTCCTATGTGACCATCCATCCTCCTGAAATCCACGGACCGACACACACACACACACACACACACAGACAGTGGACACACACACACAGTCAGTCACACACACACAAAACAAAACAAAACTTATACAAAAAAATTCACTAACAAAAAAAAATTACAATACAAAAACTAAATAAAGAAATAGATTTTAAAAAAGCTGTTTGTTTTGTTCTGGCACTGAAAAGCAACGAAAGGCAAGCATTAATTCCTCTCCTCTCCTCTCACAAATGCTTTCTTCCTCTACAAATGCAAAGGAGAAAGTGAAACTGCTTCTCTGACTCACTTCCTTCCTGCCTGGCTAAAGCATGTGACTTACAGTACTGCAAGCCATGTCATGTGCCTATTTTCTTCTCACTTTGCCTTACTTCGCATTAAGGCATAATGGCAATGCAATGTGGTAATAATAATAACACAAAGTGAGCACTTTACAGGGTCTACTTTGCATTGTGCTCTGTGGACGCAAAGTGCCCACTTTGCATCCACTTCGCGGGCGGATTAAAAATTAGCTGCATCTCTGGGCGTTAACCCTCATCATCAGCCTTACTGAGCATGTGATCCCCTTCCATGAATGTTAGACCAAGTAGGAATGTCTGCATTAGCGATGAAATAATACCAGAGGATTACTACAGGCATGATGAGGGGGAGGATTATGATTTAGAAATCTTGTCAAGTAGTGGTCAGAGGAGCAGGGGTGATCAATACAGTATGTCCAATGCAAGTGGTACATCAACCTATGTACATAAAATGGGGAAAATAACTTCATTTGTGGACTCATCACTTGTGCACCCCTCTTCATCACATGACCACACCCTACCCCAGTCATTTGCAGAGCAGAGTCATTTGTCACACTCCATGCAAAATGTTTAAATCAGCCCACAATGGAGAGTGTTTTTGCCCATAACCTCCTGTCTGCCTGCCTGAAGCATGTGACCAACACCATGTAAGCCATGTGATGTGTGTGGGCTGCCTGTGAATTCTCACTCTGCCTTAAAGCAGAATAAGGCAGAGTGCACAATGCGAAGTCATAATTACAATATGAAGTGGTGAAGTGAGTGTTTAAAATGGGCACTTCGCATAGCAGAATACTAATGTGAAGTGGCCACTTTGCATCCACTTAGCGGGTGGAATTTTACTTTGCTACATCTCTAGCCCGACTGGGACCCAAAGTCATCAACTGGAAGTTCTATGCCAATCAGGCTGCACCTAGAGTGTGTGCTCCTCATATAACAGCTGACACACCCAAGTAGCCCTCTGCACTGCAGTCAGAAGTGGGAAGGACCACAACACAAAGGGCAGAATAACTTGGGTGTCTGCTGTGGTCTGATGGCCAGCCACTCTGTCTATTGCTGTAAGTGCTCCAGTGACTAACACTGTGTTTTCACTGTTATACGCTACTAATCTCTTGAATTACTGTATGCATTACCACCTGTTACTAAATTGTCTAGCTACACTGCTTTTTATATGGTGCTGCTCTTCTTTTGCTCATGGCTAATAAAAGTCAGCATTGCTTGCTATTATATCCTTTTTTTAATTGCTGTCAATCCTCAGTTTATTACATGTGAATATTGCTCTATGTGTTGTACATTTTGTATCCTGTATCACTGCTTCTAACCTATGTATGCTGTTCTGCCCAGGACCTCTTTGTAAATGAGCTTGCTCAACAGAGCCTTTTCCTGGTGAAATAAATAAGTACAAATAAGTACAAATTACAGCTGTTTTACCATAATTTTCCATAGTTCTTAACTGCTGCAATCACAGTTAACTTGTGTATATTTGCTGATCTGACTGTATTATCTGCTGTTTCCATCCACCCTGGTGACTGGCATAAGTTGTCTTCCTGTCTACAATTGGCTATACTCCACCCTCACCCCTGGTTAATCTTTCATTACATTGCTTTTCTTGAACTGAGTGAAGCTCACTTCCTTACTTCAAGTGTTCCACATTATCCGGGTGATAACTATAGCCATATTGTTTAGCTCCTCCCTGTATGTGTGAAACCATGGTAAATACTCACTTTGCAATAGACTCCCCTTCCAACCTAAGTGTAGCACATTGTACCTGCTTCCTATCCACCTCCTCCACCATTTTATTCAGAGACTCCCTTTCTGGTAGTAACCTATGTATTAAAGCACTCCCTCACCTGCATCATTTTTTTCAGGACAACTGCTTAATTATGCCTCCATCATCTTGTTTATAACACTTTCTCTCCTTCCCCTCATCGCCAGTATCTCTTCACTTCCCCTCTGTCTACCTAGTCCCACTTCCATCCATCTCCCTTCAACTTCCTCCATTCTCACCCTCCTTCCCTTCCTCCTGTCATCCCTCCAGTCTGACTACTCTTTTCTTCCTGGGTGCAGCCTCCTTCCCTCCTCTCCCCTTGGATCCTTTTTGACACACTCAGGGGTCTCTGCTTTTCCTCCTTCCCCTATCCTCCCATCACTTCCTTCCATACCTCTGCTCCACAGCAGCATCTCATAAGCTACCTCAAGCTCCTTGTCCCCCTCTTGCTTCTAATAGCAGGGAGCATCAAGCTCAATCCAGGCCCTGCCCTGTCTTCCTATTATCCTCTCTCCAAAAGGTGGAGACTGGCTCATGTTAACCTCCCTAGTTTTCTCCCCAAAACTGGCCTCTTACAGCTAATCATGGTTAACCTTAAACCTGACAAGCTGGTGATCTCAGAGTCTTGGCCTTACCACAAGATCTTTGACACTGCCATCACCACCCCTAGTTTCTCCATCACCAGGCAGGATAATGTTAGAGTGTGTGTTATGTGACAGTTTTATAAGTATACATCAAAAGAAAAATAATTTAATAAAAACAAAAAATTCACTTTTGGCCATTAAAACTGTTTAGAAGCTCTTTGGTTTTCTAAACTGCTTTTTGATCTCTTCACAATCTTTCTAAACATGACTACTTGGTCTCCACTTCCCAGAAAAAGAACACCCAGTATGGTATCAAGGAAAACTATTTTATTGTATAAAAACAACAAACCCCAACAGTGACTTAGCTTTGAGAAAGTGCTTGGGGAGGCATGAAATCATTTGTCTGCACTGTGGGACGGTGCACCAAGCTAAGCCACTGCTGGGGTTTGTTATTTTTATACAATGAAATAGTTATCCTTGACACAGCATCATGTGTTCTTTTTCTGGGAAATGGAGACTGAGAAGCCGAGCTTTGGAGAGATTGTGAGTAAATGGTTTTGCTTGGCACTAGCCCACAGCCATTTCTGAGCCACCTTGGTTGTGGTTTTTGGGCTCTGACCTTTCTTGCAATTATGACATGCAGGGTGCACATGAGCAATGTATTGGGCAGATAAGATAGCATGCAGCATGGGCCAGAATGAAGGTGAGTGAATATTGCAGGAGGAGTTTATGTTATAATAAAAACATAATTTTGAGGTAGGCTTGCAGGTGCAACAGTAGCACTCTGTGCACAATGCCGGCAACCCAGGTTCAGGATCAAGCCTTGGTCATCAGAGGGCTAGATGGGGGAAAATGGCTGGCAGTCCAATTGGATGCTTGCCTCATCAGGAGTGGGATGGAGCCCAGACTCCACTTCAACACTGCCACCTGGGTCACCATGGCTTGTAATGCAAGCTGGTGCCGGCAACTGGGGGAAAGGGACTTCGGCCCTCTGACACACATTGCACACTCTGAGTGCATTTGTGCATTAGCCAAAAGGACTCCTAATGTCTGTGGGCTGGGGAACAATACCTCTGACCATGTAGGATGCTGTTCGCTACCCACAACAGCTGCCACACAACTGCTCCTGCTCTAGGACTGACTCTATACTCTTTTTGGAGGGGGAATGGGGTTGATCTCCGGCAGCTCTTCCCATGGTGGGGTATCCATGGTGGAACATGGAACAGAGGTAAGTCTCAGATAAGGCAGGTGATGGGGCTGGGAAGAGCCGTGGGGCAATGTAGACTGGCAGGGTGTAGGGAGGCATAAAAAGCATACTAATTAAAAAAAATAATAATTTTGTACACCATTGGCTTGGTATGTTATTGCCCTCTGAATAAGGAAAATTGTTATCCATGCAGGATTTCTTAGAGCAGCTGTGTTGCTCTTGAAAGCAATGGTCTAGGGCAATTAAAATTATTTTATCCACAGCGGCCAGCCTTATGTGAATCTGTTATTATTGTTTTATTACTTTCCTGGCTCATGGTCTTTTGCTGACACATTTTTGCATATTTTGGGTTCAATGAGTGGGGCTCTTGTGTATCCAACCACACATTGGGTGCTGATGGTCTCAGTTTCTATCACCTGTCTTAAGACTTCATTTTTCTCTTCCCCCACAAGGTAGTGTTTTACAATTTCTTAGAAAGAACTTTAGTGCAGACTCACAACACTAGAGCGTGGGGCTAAGAACTTAATTGCTTTTCTCTGGAGAAGGATGGTGCCTATTCCCCTACCCCACACAACCCCTACAATTATTGTTGATCCACAGACCACAAGGACTGCCATTGGGATTTTCTGGCATGGATAAATTGAGACCTCAATGTCACTTGCAACAAGATGTCTCCCCTCTCCCCATTTACACATCAGTATTTTCCAACACCATCATAACACAGAAGATTGAGGACCCCTCCCCAAGTATACTGGGGTAATGCTTTCATATATGTTGTGAAGGCAACTAATGACCTCCACCGCACTACCCTGTCTGCTGTCCTAAAGGTTGACACAGTCCTTCACAAATACAGATAGGGAGAATCTCAGAGAACATGGCAATGGCAGAGGCAATTTTATTTACATGGTGCCCAATCCCTGAGGCTCTGAGTACCTTACAATAAATAACACAAATAAAAACAATAATTAAATAACAGAACTATAAATTATCTAAAAGAAAGAATCTAGGCCAAAACATAAATTAAAAAAATAGGGTTTTCAAGGAGCTTTTAAAAGCAGCCAGGGAAGGGGCACCTCTCACTTTCTGGGGAAGGGCATTTCAAAGAATTGGGGCTTCTACACCAAATGCCCTGTCATCTGAGGATTTTAATAAAGATCTGGGTATGGAAAGGAGGTCTGCCTCCACTGACTGGAGGGTGTGACCTGGTGTGTATGGCACCAGGAGGTCTTGCAGGTAACCCAGACCCAGACCATGCAGGGACTTGTACGTCAACAAGCAAATGTTGAAGCTAATGTGCCACTGGACTGGGAGCAAGTGGACAGCATGTTGAACCAGTGTGATATGCTCAGATTGGGATGTCCCAGCAACCAGCTGAGCTGACACATTCTGAAATAGTTGCAGGTGATGCACCAGCTTTGCAGATAATCCAAGGTAGAGAACATTACAATAATCCAACATAGACAAAACTAAGGTTTGCACTAGTGTTGCCAAATCAGTTGGTTCAAGATAGGGCTTGATCCAGGTGATGTTAAAAGCCACTGTAGACAACAGCCAATAACTGGACCTCCAGAGTCAGCTTTGAGTCCACAATGACCCATAGATCCTTCACCCTAAATTAGTTAATCTCTAATATCATTTTCCTCTGTGTATAATGGATAAGGGTCCATTTGATGTTTTAGATAATGTTCCTGAATATAGATGTTCCAAGAGTCCATTTCTGCTGTTTCTGAATAATACAAATTCAGAAAAATCTTCATTTTCAGAAAATGTTGTTCCCAGATATTTGGATTGATGTACGCCTCTATAGCAGTTGTATATCCACCTTAGAACTTACTTACTAAGGTCCAGATTTTTTTGTATCTTTAGTATATACGGTCTTTCAGAGTTCTTCCCACATTTTCTTATATTTGCCTCTTTCGACTTCAAGTAACTTTTTGTATTTTTTCTTGCTTTGTTTAAATTTTGAATACATTCTTTTATCCTTACATATTTACAGTATCTTGCCAGGTTCTGTAGATTTCTTTTTGCTTTTTCACATGTTTTGCTAAACCAAGTATAATTTTTTTTTCTTTAATAATGCTCTAGATCTCATAAATGGCTGAATATATGAGGTTAACAAGAACCATTTTTCTACAATCTCATTTAATTTTTTGGAATTCAAAATATTAGAGGTGCTTATGTCATTCAGAATTTCAGTAAAAAGTATCATATTTTGGGTATCCAATCTAATTCTTTTCTCGTTAATTATTTCAAGACCATCCCCATTCCTTTTCAAATGTGATTTATATCTGAAAAGTATTGTGAATTTAGTATTATCAATTCTGGTACATGTGAAGAATCAGAACGGTCTATAATTTTTAGATCATGAATAATTTTTAGTGCCTAGTAACTGGCCCATGCCAGGTCTATGATGGAAGAACTCCAGTGATCCAAATAAATGAAGTCCCCATCGGGATCGACAGGCAGGTGACCATTAAGAAAACAAAAATTATTCTCTGACATTAATTGGAAAATATTTTTACTGTGCAAGTTGTATTTTTTTGTCCTTTTTTGTCCTATGCCAATTAACACTTGGGTTAATTATCTGAAAACTCTGCAATAATTCATAATAAAGACTTTCCAATTTCCTCTTGGTCATATGTATCCATTAAGTTATTTATAACAATTTCATATTGTGCCCAAATATTCCAAAATATTTAATATTTGGAGGAAAATAAATATTCACAAGCATAAATAATTTTGCCATTTGCTACAACTTTACATGGTAGTGAGAGGATGCTCTTCCTCCTTCTAGGGATTTGATTGTCTGCCAAAATTTAGAAAGATCACTTTTGCTAACTTCCAGAAGGCTTAGATAATAATTTGATTTGGCTTTACAAATTAATTTAGGGCATGAGTTTCTTTTTTGCCTAAACACCAGCCAGTCATGGGGCTATTTGCAGTGTCAGTGGCTCAGTAGGTAGCACACTCGCCTCTGAGGCAGGGAGATCAGAGAGCTGTGGGTTCAGTTCCCACATCTGGCACTTGGGTTAATATCCCAGTACTGACACTGTAGTGCAGCATGAGATGGGTATTGCACTTCTGAGGTGCTGTCTTTCGGATGAGATGTTAAACCGAGGTCCCATCTGCCTGGATTGGTGATAGTTCAGCTGGATGTTAAAGGTCCCATGGCACTTATCGAAAAGAGCAGGGGAATTTCTCTGGTGTCCTGGCCAAATTTCTCTCATTTACTAAAAATACCACCAACAGCTTAATCTGGTTCAAGGTCAGCTGGCATTCATCTGTATCTCCCTCCCCCGGGTTCGTGCCTGAAAATAGGCAGGATTTGTATAGTGCACTTACCCAGTCAACAAAAACTAAATAAAATAAATATTTAGTTTTTCTGGCTCTAGACCAGTGATCATCCCTATCCCTCAAGGTCTGCTTAATTTCTTTGGTAAACCAAGGGCATATTTTTTTCATAGCATTTTCACTCCAGATTTCCAACCTTGGCATTTTTCCACACCTCCTTATGAACAGTACAGCTGTCATTTTTCACATCCTGGCTAAAATTTGTTTTCGCACTTCCGGCACAGAATAGCGTGGTTGCTGTGGGAAATCAGTGTCCAGGACACATTAAGAAAATCACACTGACACTGTTCATTAGCAGATGTCCTAAAATGCCTATGTTGAACATTTAGTGAAGAAAGCCCATAAAATGACTGTGTTACGAGTATGCGTTGTGCATTTTCCACGCACCCTTGTAACTTCACAAATTTGTAATATTTTTCACTCCAAATTTTCAACATTGCCATTTTTTCATACCTCCTTATGAACAGTACAGTTGTCATTCTTCACATCCTGGCTGAAATGTGTTTTCGCACCTCTGGCACGCAATAACGCAGTTGCTGTGGGAAATCAGTGTTTGGGACAGATTAAAAAAATCACAGTGTCACTGTTCATGAGCCGAGGTACTAAAATGCCTATGTTGAAAATTTTGTGACGAAAGTCCTTAAAATGATTGTGTTATGAGTGTACATTGCACAGTTTCCACGCACCCTCATAAAATTTTCACTCCAGATTTTCAACATTGGCATTTTTTCACATCTCCTTATGAATGGTACAGCTGTCATTTTTCATATCCTGCCTGAAATATGCATTTACACAACTGGCACAGAATAGCATGGTCACTGTGGGAAATCAATGTTTGGGACAGATTAAGAAAATTATAGTGACAGTGTTCATGAGCTGAGTTCACAAAATGCCTATGTTAAAAATTTGCTGAAATAATTCCACTAAATGACTGTGTTATGCACATGCATTGTGCAGTTTCCACGTTTGCTCAGAAGTGTGAAAATGTTTAATATTTCCACTACAGATTTTCAACATTGTCATCTCTTCATACCTCCCTATGGATGGTACAGCTGTCATTCTTTGCATCCTGCCCGATCTGTGTTTTCATACATCTGGCACAGAATGACACGGTTGCTGTGGAAACTCAAAGTTCAGGACAGAGTAACAAAATCACACTGCCATTCTTCATAAGAAGAGGTCCCAAATGCTTTCATGAGGTGGGGTCACAAAAAGGCCATGTTAAACATTTGTAGTGCAAATACCAACAAACATCCAGGGCTTTAGGGTTTCTAACCATAATGTCACACCCTGTACAGACTGACAGGCATTGGGGTGTGCCTTTGGATTTCCAACTGTAATGCTCATGACATCCCACCCCCACCCCTTAGCCAGTGACAGGCATCGTGGTGTGCCATGGACTCTTCGGTCCCAGAGTTCACCCCATTCTCCTATACTGCACCCATTTCAGCATATGTCCTTATAGAATTGGGTTACTGTAAAGCCGAGCACCCCAAGGCACACCTCAACATGTGTCAGTGTCTGCAGGATAGGGTGAGGTGACATGGCATGAATGTCATGAGCGATGACCTAAATGCATACCCCAATGCCTGTCCATCTCTGCAGGGTGGAGGTGGGGTTGGTGTGAAGCTCAATACTTCACTGCCATTTCTATTCTGCATCTGTCTAACTCCTGCATTTCCAATGCTAATACCAGCAAGCAAACATTCGGCATTGACAAATTCTTGTTGTAACTTGGGGCTTCCCCCTTTCTGTGGAGGCAGTGAGGGTTTTAGCTGCCCTGAAGGCATGCTTTTCTCTTTCTGCATTGCCACAACCGCTCCCCTTCCTTTCAGAGCAGGCCTTCTCCTGGCATAGTGATCTGAGCGCTCAGCAGCCTGCTGTGTTATTCTTGGATCTCAGTCCTCTAGCTAGGTTTTCAACTCTACTGGGCAAGCCCAAAATAACTGCTCTAGTAACATAACCTCCTTAATTTTTTCTACAGAATTTGCTTCTACTCCTTCCCACCAATGTTTCAAAAACTGATGTATTCTAGTGATTTCCTCATAGCTCATGTCAGGGCTTCTCTGGAGCTTACAGAACTTAGCCCTGTATGCTTCAGGAGTTAGTACATTCTTTTTAAATAAAGCAGTTTAATGTTTATCATGATTACTACTGTCCCGATTGTCCACTTGACCTAACACCTCATGTCCTTTCCCAGTAAATAGCATGGATAGCTGGAAGCTCCAGGACTCCCTGGGTATTTTTGCCTGAATACAGACTTTTTCAAACAAATTCAAAAATGCGTCCATATCCTCCCCCTCTTTAAATGCAGCTCTAAACTTTAAATTTAAAGTATACCCCAGCCCTGGAGTTTCAGGTTAACCCCTGTTACTTACCTGCTCTGGCGTTGGTCATTGGTGTCATAGGTTTTCCAGTTCAAACTCCCTCTGCCACTATTTTTCTCTTTCCTCGACCCCTGGTTTGCTGATCGTTTAGTACACAGGGCTTGCGGCATTCTCCCAGCCGTCAATTGGGATTTTCAATCCCATGCCCCAAATATGCAAGCTAGACCAGCTTTTCCCTGGTCTAGCTTGCAGCACTCTTGGCACCCTTTTAATAGGGCAAGTGCCAGATATTTGGCACAAGCTGCTCTAAACTGAGGAAACTGTCACAACAGTGCCCGACAATAGAAAAGCAGGTGCAGTTGCAACAAAGTTGTTCAGTGCAGCTGTGACAAGCAATTTCTTCAACACAACGCTTGTGCCAGCCTTTGAAAATTGGTCCAAACACTAATAAAAAACAAGGCATAATCAGCATAAAAAGAAATTTTGTGCTGACCACCATTAATTTCTATGCCTCGAATCTCTGCTGTGTCTCGAACCCAGGCTACCAGAGGTTCAATGCAAAGTAAAAAGAGCAGAGGTGACAGAGGGCATCTCTGCTAATTCCCCCCTAGCCAGGGGGAATCATTTTCAGTTGATCCTACTTATTTTTACCACAGCCTCTGGAGACCTATACAGGACTGTGCTAGCCTGGAAGCCCAGACCAAAAGCCATCTGTTGGAGTACACTTTTGAAGAACTCCCACCGCACCCGAATCAATGCCTTCTCTGCATCCATAGAGATGGCAGGTTGAAGGTCAGTAGAATATGCCTGGGAGGTACTAAAGGAGTAATGCATGACAGGGTGTGTGTCATGCTGGGATAACATTGAGCCTCTGGTGGTTGGACACAAGGTCGCAGGTCGAATGCATCCAACATATGAGAAGTGAAATTACCCCAGCACAACACACACATTGGAGTGCATTATTCCTATTAAACTATCGTACCATGGCTCATTTGCAACAAAAAGGAAAAAAAAGAAAGAAAAATTAAAAAGTCATTTAAAATTGATTTTTACAAATATTTTAGAGTGTGTAGGAATACTAAGAAGAAAAGTAGTTCTATTTTTTTGGCCACTAGGTGGCTTTCCTATGGTTATTGCTTCTCTCATGTTCTAAACAGACTGCGTCTGTCCCTCTCAAAACTTCTTTTCATTGTGTGTACACTTGTTTTCTGTCTCAGTAGCCCCTGTGACTCTCCACACATTTCTTAACCTTTCTGTACATCTCTCCCTGTTTTACCATTTTGCTCATTTCATTTCAGTGTGAAACTGCATGTGTCTCTTTTTCTTAAAGCTGCACACCACCCTCATCCCCCACTGTCAGAACATCCTAGTGGCACTTGGGGTATGTATGTTGTTCTCCTGGTACAGCTGGTTTGCATTTTTGTACTAGAAGAAGAAAGAGAACACAAAGTGTGTGACTTAAAGACAAAACAGGTTCTGCTAAGCAACAGAAGAGCTCAGTCAGCTAAATCAGTTGGGGGCGGGCATGATTAGCTGAAGGGTGAAGCTGATTGCAATGATCCGTGTTTTTCCATTTTGCTCATTTTGTTCATTGGAAGCTGCAGGTGTCTCCATTTCATGAAGCTGCATGCCCCCCCTTCAGAACATCAACACAGAAGCACATGATCAGCTCAGTCAGTTTGGGGTGGGCAGAGAGAGCTGAAAGGTGAGGTCAATCACAATGAGGATGTTACTGGAACATTATCTGAATGTATGGCCTCATTCAGATTACTTTCTTTGGTAAGTGACAAGTGCTGCAAATTATAAGTCTTGCATCATGTCAGTAAAGAGCAGGGTCATTTCTTTTGGTCTGCCGTGTGATGTCAGTGAACTCAGTAGAGGATCGGAAACATAAAACCAATTGCGCTGGCTGCTTGAGTTTTACTTTTTTCAGTTTATGAGCACATGAGGGGAATATGTTAAATCTGTGCTGTGGGCTAGTAAGACTTTTTTTTTGTTATTTCTGTGACACTATGGGAGGGGATTATTTGTATAAATTGGAAGTATTAGGAAACTCTGTGGCAAGCATGTCAAGTGTGGAAAACTTGTATGTGGCCAGTGGAGTGTTCCTTTTAACATTTGATGTGGTCATGTTTGTGCTGGGACTAGATACGTGATGTTATGCTGGGATAACATCATGGACCTAGCCCCAGACTGATCAACCACAGGCCAGCATTCTTTCTTGCCATTGTATAATGATGTTTAAAATGTTCCTAATGTTGTCCTGAAGAACCTGTCCTTTCATCAAACCCATTTGACTTGATCCCACCAGGTTCTGTATTAACCCCTGTAGCCTGTCAGCTAAAACAGCCATGAAAATCCTCATATCCACTGGTAGCAGGGAGATAGGATGCTAAGAACTGCAGAGTTTCAAATTCTTTCCCGGTCTGGGAAAGACAGTGATTTGTGCTTGTCTCCAAGATTCAGAGGTTGGCTCACCTTCCAGAATCCTGTTATATATTTGTTGCAATAAAGTGGTGAGCTGTGTGGCAATTTTTTTTTCTATATACAATTTTCATGTTTTTTCCTGTTTTCTCCATGACCCAGGACCCCAGCAATCACTGCAGTGCATACGCATGGAGGCACACACACACTCCAGGTGCCACCTCAACCCCTTCCATCCCACCACTGGCAATTGCTGCTGCCCCCTACCACCTACACTACCCTTCAGACCTCCACTTGATGGGAGCAGAACAACAGGGGGAAGACAACTTCCCCGGAGAGCAGAGGAGAGGAGAAGAGAGCTGTCTTCTAGCTGCTCAGTTCTGCTCCTTACTGCCCACCACATGCCGGCTCTTCAATAACCCAAGGTTGCTCCTGAACCCAAGTCACCAGCTTGATGCAAGGTAAGGCATCCAGCACCTCAGCCCTCTGTGCCACTGGGCCAGCACACCTGTGTGGCAAATTTTATATAATACTCAGCAGGCAGACCATCCACACTAGCTGCCTTACGCGTTTTTAAATTTTTAATCTTATTCTCAATTTCTGGTCTTGTAACTGGAACATCCAGGCTATTTCTAATAGACTCGGATATATTTTAAGCATGAATGTGGACATAAATTGGTGCAGTGCTGACTGGTCTGCCTGATCCCAGGTATCAGAGTACGGTGGGTGTAATAATCCACAAACACTTGAGAAATGGCCATGGGGTTAGTATAAGTTTTCCTTCCCCACACCTGAATTCAGAGCACAGCCCCTGACTGTGCACATAAATTGGTGTAGTGCAAACTGATCTGCCTGATGCCAGGTATCAGAGTATGGTGGGTGTAATAATCTGCAAATTCTTGAGAAATGCCCATGGGGTTAGTATAAGTTCGCCTCCCCCACACCTAAATCCAGAGCACAGCCCTATTCAACCCTTGCTGGCACAGTTGCTACACCAGCAATTTCCCCAACTGGTTCCTGGCCTCGTAGTACCTCTGTTTAGTGTATCAAAGAGTACTGTACCTTTAATCTTGGTTTCAAGTAACTTTGTCAGCTGGTCCCTGTACTCTATCAACCGTTCCTCGATAACAGGGTTTAGAAAACCTCTGTGTTCGGCTTCAGCATCAAAGATTTTATGTTCATGTTCTAATCTCTTACAGTTCGGCTCCATCTTTTTCTTGCATGCATGGTAAAGAACCATCCCATTAGGATGGCCTTTGGCCAGTCCCACTGGGTAGCATCCAGTGTCTCTCCTTCCTTATTTAGATGGAGGTACTCAATTATAGTGGAGCTAATTTGCTTGCAAGAAACAGAGCAGTTGAGTTTGGAAACATTAAACCTCCACAAAGGGCTTTTATAAATGCGCTCCACAACCAGATAATTCACTGCAGGGGTATGATCCGAGGACGTGATATGGTGGATTTCACTACCTTGCACAGCATGAAGCCAAGGTCAGGGAATAAAAAAACAGGTCAGTCAGAGAGTACTGAAAGAGAAGGTGGGAGTAGAAGGTGTAGTCTCTCCCTCTCTCATGAAGATGATGCTACACATCTTGTAGTCCCACCTCCTTTACAAGGCATCAAAACATCCTGCTCTTGCTTGAGGGTCCCTAACTCCACCCACTCCTATCTAGATTTGGTTGGAATACACAATTAAAATCACCCAATTATAGTCAACGTCCCTTGGTCAGTGGCTAGGCAGAGTAGGTGCTTTTTAAAAAACACCAGCCTCCTCTCTCTGTCATTAGGGGAATACATATTTAAGAAAACTACCAGAACCCATCTATATAGTCCCTGCAATTGGATGCAATGACCCTCCACATCAGTTACCACATCCGTGACTGACAGAGGGGTGTTCCAGTGAACCAACATGGCCACACCATGTCTGTTAGGGTGAGCTACAAAAGATGAGGAAAAAGCCTCTCCCACCCATCCCTTTTTTAATTTACAATGTTCTGGGTTGAGGGGGATAAATGTGTTTCCTGGAGGAACACAATGGTGGCCTCCAGCTGTCCCACCTCCTGCAGTATGTATGCTCTTTTAAATGGGGGAAAGGAGACCCCTGACATTATAAGATACTATTTTTAAGTGAGTCATTGGATATCCCTAGTTTTCAAGTGACCTCCTCCAGCATGAGGCACACGAAGAAAAAACAGTCTAAAGAACAACAATTACCAAAGCAATAGCAGAAAATGCATTACTTTGGTGTGAAGGCAGGCTCAGGAGGAGAAACACCTCAAACGCAGACCCTAGTCCCTAATGTCGTGCCCCCCCAGCCACCCCACCCATGTGCGCAATAGCAAGGATTGTGACTTCAAGATGCACTTAGATAGCTCCAAAAAGGTGATGCTAATAAGCAGCCCCCTGGAGTGCTTAGGTCAGATGGTAGCATCAACGCCCTTCTTGGATGCCTGAGTGAGGACTGCCCTCTCCCCAAGGAGGGAGAAGCTGATACCCAGCTCAATGAAAACCACCATTGAGGACTGCTCTTTTTCTTCAGTCATTCCCCCCTTTCTATAATAAACTAGGGAGTACTATCTCTCTCTCAGGCCATGCATCTCTGAACATTCCCCTGTATGAGAGAGGGGGGATCACTGTGGTGCTATAGAACACCCTCAGATAGGAGTATAGCTGGGGGTAAGACCCA
Organism: Neoceratodus forsteri; assembly: GCA_016271365.2. Classification (NCBI taxonomy): domain Eukaryota; kingdom Metazoa; phylum Chordata; order Ceratodontiformes; family Ceratodontidae; genus Neoceratodus; species Neoceratodus forsteri. Next base: position 238,160,210 of record JADMNL010000023.1, on the reverse strand, counting down.
TAATGATGTAAAGCACCCGGTGTAACCTATTAAGGAAGCAATTCCAGTGGGGGAAATGAAACCCACTAAAAGAAAAAGTAACTACCAATAACATTTGGAGAAAAGAGAGGGAAAGAACCATATGTATATAAACTGCATGACCTAAAAAAAAAAAGATTCAGCTATTCCCCACTGCATCCTTCCTCCCTTCCTTTCCAAATATAATGCATGACCCCAAACAATTATTCTCTCAAACCTCTCATAACAGCTATCCCTGACAACATATGCCCAAATGGAATACCAGGATTAACAGCAAAGGGCAGAGAGAGGTAATCCATAACCAAACATGTGAAAGTAAGCAAGTCCTTAGAAACACAGTCTCAGTAGACAAGGCCTGAATCTTGAGGCAATGTAATGTTCACTCATCACCTTAGTCCACTGATAAACAGTCAGCCTGCCCCCTCCCCAGAACCTTGAGCTGCCACCACTGAGCGCTGTGAGCACCAAGCAAAGACAGAAATATAGAAACAGAGAAAAAAAGACAGCAGAAAGGACTAAGATAGCATCCGAACTCCTAGAGGTCGATGGAGCTGTATTATACTGCAACTTTCTCAAGCCATTCTACAGCCAATGTCACTATTGGAGTTTCCTCTGTCCATGTGGCACTCCTCCATCCAGACTACAGCCTGATATTCCCAGTTGGTGCAGAAACCCAGAGGACTCCTCTAGCAAATGGAAACATTTGACACTGGTCTCAATACAGACTTTAAACTGAGCAAATAGTTGGGTTCTAATGTTTTTGCCTTCAGCTCTTTGATCACTGACAAAATCTATTGCGTTTTATGCATAACCTTAGGAGTAAAATCATGCTCCAGTTAAATCTTTGTGTCCTTGAACAGCAACTCTTTCTTTTCCCAGGTTGCCCACAGGATTTTCATTTTAATTGAGTAGTCAATGAAGCGAGATACAATGGAGTGGAGGCATGCCTTAGGATCCACTGGTTTTGGAGCCTGGGCCGAATGAGCTCTCTCAATGTGTAATTCAGTGTTCTTGCCCTATCCCAGCAGCTCCAAGAGAAAAGATAATACAAATGACTCCATGTCTCCCTGCTCCATGCCCTCTGGCATTCCATGAAGTCGCAAGTTGCTCCATCTGAGTCTCTGCTCCAGATCATCTAGTTTTTCTGACATCTCCCATTCTCTTTTGAACAGGTGTAATGCTCCAAAGTTGGCCATTACAGAGAAAATATTGTAAATAGTAGAAAAGTGTCCTGTGCACTTGCAGCTTTGTGAAAAGTTAGAATTTACAAGCAAGTTGTGTCATAATAGCCTGGATGGAATGCTGTGCTAGGTGGCTCATGCACAGCATTCCAATCCAGCAGATCTAGAACTCTGGGGAGGTTCAAGTTTAAACAAGCATTCTACAGTAAAACAGTTGGACACATTTATTGCTGGGCAGAGGCTGAGGAGCCAGGACCCAGAAGTCAGGGGGACAATTTTGGCTTACCTTTTGTTTGGGGCCGTCCCTCTGGACTTGCTGTGGTCCTGTGCTGCCTCCCCTGCCCGAAGACTTCCTCTGCTGCAGTAGTCTGTCGTCGGTGGTGCCATTGGGGCACCACGAAGATGAAAACGCCAGTCCCGATGCGGTTAATGGGCTTAGAAGCCCTCCGTTTCTTTAATTTGCCCCCTCCGATTGTTTATTTAAGCCCCAAGGCATTTTAAAAAGTTTAATTCAGTCCCACGTCGGCAGCAAGCAAACTGCATCTTCCTTGATCATCGGAGGCCCCCCGGAGCCATCCCTCTCACTCCCTGCTGTTTTCCCTCCCACTTCAGCTCACCTCCCGCCTCCCAGAGCAGCCAAGAACTCTCTGCAGACTGCAGAGCGGTGAGTTGGTGGCAGCATACGTTGTGCTGACCGCCTGTATCTTAAGGGGGACTGTATTTGTTTTAAAAGCACATTAGGTGCTTAAGAAAGACGGCCGAGTGCTGCAGGGAGTATCGGGTCATTAGGACCCATGATTTTAATATTCAATAGGGAGGCGGGGCTAGCAACGCCCACAGGGAGGGGCCAGTGTATTAAGGCCATTTTAAAGGCCTATGCATATTCATTACGGGGCGGAGTGGAGGCGGGGTTTGCTGCACATAAATGACAGCAGGCATTGGGAGCCTGCAGAATTTAAAGGGGCAACGCCATTTAAAAGGGCAATTCCGGTCCAAATCTAAAGTAGGGCATTAGGCCCATTATAAAGTGGGGCATCCAGCCCAAAGTGTTGAGGGGCATCAGGCCCATTGTAAATTGGGGTACCATGCCCAATCTAAGGTGGGGCATCAGGCCCATTACAAAGTGGGGCACCTGACCCAATCTAATGTGGGGCACCTGGCCCAAGCTAACGTAGGGCTTCAGGCCTGAGGTAAAGGTAGGGTATTAGGCCCGAGGTAAAGCCTGGTCTAAGGGGAGGCCCTGGCCTAGTGGAATAGGGCAAGCCAGCCTAGTGGTATTATAGGGAGGCCCCGGTCTAGCGGAATAGGGCAAGCCAGCCTAGTGGTACTATAGGGAGGCCCCAGCCTAGCGGAATAGGGCAAGCCAGCCTAGTGGTACTAAAGGGAGGCCCTGGCCTAGCAGAATAGGGCAAGCCAGCCTAGTGGTACTAAAGGATTCCCTAGCCACAACGTACAGTAAGGGATCCTATCCCAGAATACCCTTCCTATAGAAACAGGGGTTCATTTGAGACTGTTCTATTTGCCTATACTGTGAAATTACTGTGATTACTGTACTGCTTATGCTGAACTATTGCCATAAGTACCTGAACTATTGTCCTAAGTACCTGAACTATTGTCCGAGGTATCTGAACTATTGCCCTAAGTACCTGAACTATTGTCTGAGGTACCTGAACTATTGCCCTAAGTACCTGTACTATTGTCCGAGGTACCTGAACTATTTCCCTAAGTACCTGAACTATTGTCCGAAGTACCTGAACTATTGTCTGAAGTACCTGAACTATTGGTCCAAGTACCTGAACTATTGCTCTAAGCACCTGGACATTGGCCCTTATCAGTAACAATTACCCCTGAAGTTATCATTTGCCCTCCTCCAGCAAATTATTGTACTATTCCACAGTTCTTTGGGCATTCTTCAGTTATATGTTTACTACTGTACAAAGACAGTCTCAATCTTCTACCACACTGCAGTCTCCTAGTGTGGTCTGTTATACCACATGCTCAGAATCAGTCTCTACTCAGAAGAAGACATACTTCCAACATTCTTAACTCCAGGAAGATCATCCATCAACTCATCCCATCCATTTGTGCCATCCGCGGAAGTCGAGTCTGTCGTCAGTCATACAAGTTGTACCCGCTGTTTTCTTGTTATCAGAGTTTGAAAGTATGTCCGTCGAAACGCATCATGACAGCCGTGCCAGTGTCGTTCAGTGTGGTTCATGTTCCAGATGTGCCAAAGTTGGTCACCCTCTACAGAAGAGAGAGAGCTCATCTTGGAGAACCTGTTCTGCACCCCCACCTGGTCATTCGCCGAAAGTCGAGTCCGTTGAAGCCCAGTCCGGGATGCGTCCACCATTTCTTTGTTTTGTGTTAGTTCCTGACCCTAGGATTGCAGAAGTCAACCATCATCTCTTCAGATTCTTATGGTTCCTGGTCCTGTCAGATTTCCTTCCGAGGCCAGCTGGCCCTTGGAGTGCAGCAGCATCAGTCGGATCGTGGTAGTCCTCCATTGGATTCATTGCCATGCAGATCTTGGTCTTTCTTCATCCTTGGCAACCCTAGAAGTGGTTTTTGGCTGAGGAACCTCTTGCTTCAATGTGTGTTATTTCAGGAACCAGTTGCTTTGGTTCTACATTCCAGCAGCCTCGGAGAGAGTGGACTTTTGCCGAAGATATATGGTCTGTTTACCAAATCTCTCACCACCCCAGTGGCCTTATCTAATCCCTTGCTGGGAATTGAGATTAGGGTTCCACAGTTCTGTTTTATTTCCCTTGTAGCTACCAATGAAGAACGTCGGTGTACACAAAGGCGCTGGATCTCTGGACTCTTTTGTAGATGTGTGATGCTGATCACCCTAATGTAGTGCTGAGTAGCCCATGTAACTGGATTCTTGTATAGAGTATAGAAGTATAGTACAAACTAGTATTAGAATAAGAGTAGCAATAGGCCTTAAGGTTATGCTTTTAGTGGTAACCATAAAAGTGTAGATCGAAAGTATTTCAGTATATCCCTGTTATAATTTGTCCTATTGTTTATCGGGCAACCCCCCTTCTTCCTTCTTGTGACTATGTCTGTCTACCCCTTGGTACCAAATAAACGCCCACCCTGTGGGCATCAAAATACCTAAGTCGACTCCTGCCTCTCCTTGTCCGGATACCAGTTATCCTATCCGAAATAATAATTCGGACCCTTGGTTGATCATTATTATCTTCATATCGAGTGGCCCATCACATACAAAAATGAAAATTTAGAAGTATGTGATGCTCTAGAAGATGATGATGAGCAACAGGGTCAGTATTATTCGGATAGATAAATTATCTTCATCTCGAGTGGCCCATCACATACAAAAATGAAAATTTAGAGGTATGTGATGCTCTAGAAGATGATGATGAGCAACCCAGGGTCCGAATTGTTATTTCGGATAGGATAACTGCTATCCAGACAAGGAGAGGCAGGAGTCGACTTAGGTATTTTGATGCTCACAGGGTGGGCGTTTATTTGGTACCAAGGGGTAGACAGACACAGTCACAAGAAGGAGGAAGGGGGGTTGCCCGATAAACAATAGGGCAAATTATGACAGGGATATACTGAAATACTTTCAATCTACCACTTTTATGGTTACCACTACAAGCATAACCTTTAGGCCTATTGCCACTCTTATTCTAATACTAGTTTGTACTATACTTCTATACTCTATACAAGAATCCAGTTACATGGGCTACTCAGCACTACATTAGGGTGATCAGCATCACACATCTACAAAAGAGTCCAGAGATCCGGTGTCTTCGTGTACACCATCATTCTTCGTTGGTAGCTACAAGGGAAATAAAACAGAACTGTGGAACCCTAATCTCAATTCTCAGCAAGGACCTAGATAAGGCCACTGGGGTGGTGAGAGATTTGTAAACAGACCATATATCTTCGGCCAAAGCCCACTCTCTCCGAGGCTGCCGGAATGTAGAACCAAAGCAACTGGTTCCTGAAATAACACACACTAAAGCAAGAGGTTCCTCAGCCAAAACCCAGTTCTAGGGTTGCCAAGGATGAAGAAAGACCAAGATCTGCATGGCGATGAATCCAATGGAGGACTACCACGATCCGACTGATGCTGCAGCACTTCAAGGGCCAGCTGGACTTGGAAGGAAATCTGACAGGACCAGGAACCATAAGAATCTGAAGAGATGATGGTTGACTTCTGCAATCCTAGGATCAGGAACTAACACAAAACAAAGAAACGGCGGACGCGTCCCAGACTGGGCTTCGACGGACTCGACTTTCCGTGAACGACCAGGTGGGGGCACAGAACAGGTTCTCCAAGATGAGCTCTCTCTCTTCTGTAGAGGGCGACCAACTTCAGGACATCTGGAACAGGAACCACACTGAATGACACTGGCACGGCTGTCGTGATGCGTTTCGGAGGACATACTTTCAAGCTGCGAAAATAAGAAAACGGCCGGTACGACTTGTACGACTGACGATGGACTCGACTTCGGCGGATGACACAAACGGACAGGTTGAGTTGATGGATGATCTTCCTGGAGTGAAGAATGTTGGAAGGATGTCTTCTTCTGAGTAGAGACTGATTCTGTGCACGTGGAGTAACAGACCACACTAGGAGACTGCAGTGTGGTAGAAGATTGAGACTGTCTTCATACAGTAGTAAACATATAACTGAAGAATGCCCAAAGAACTGTGGAATAGTACAATAATTTGCCGGAGGAGGGCAAATGATAACTTCAGGGGTAATTGTTACTGAAAAGGACCAATGTCCAGGTGCTTAGAGCAATAGTTCAGGTACTTGGACCAATAGTTCAGGTACTTCAGACAATAGTTCAGGTACTTAGGACAATAGTTCAGGTACTTAGGGCAATAGTTCAGGTACCTCGGACAATAGTTCAGGTACTTAGGGCAATAGTTCAGATACCTCAGACAATAGTTCAGGTACTTAGGACAATAGTTCAGGTACTTAGGGCAATAGTTCAGCATAAGCAGTACAGTAATCACAGTAATTTCACAGTATAGGCAAATAGAACAATCTCAAATGAACCCCTGTTTCTATAGGTAGGGTATTCTGGGATAGGATCCCTTACTGTACATTGTGGCTAGGGAATCCTTTAGTACCACTAGGCTGGCTTGCCCTATTCCGCTAGGCCGGGGTCTCCCTTTAGTACCACTAGGCTGCTTGCCCTATTCCGCTAGGCTGGGGCCTCCCTATAGTACCACTAGGCTGGCTTGCCCTATTCCGCTAGGCCAGGGCCTCCCTATAGTACCACTTGGCTGGCTTGCCCTATTCTGCTAGGCTGGGGCCTTCCCTTATACCAGGCTTTACCTCGGGCCTAATACCCTACCTTTACCTCGGGCCTGAAGCCCTACATTAGCTTGGGCCAGCTGCCCCACCTTAGATTGGGTCTGGTGCCCCACTTTGTAATGGGCCTGGTGCCCACCTTAGATTGGGCCTGGTGCCCCACTTTGTAATGGGCCTGGTGCCCCTCATTACCTTGGGCCTGATGCCCCACCTTAGATTGGGCCTGGTGCCCCAATTTACAATGGGCCTGATGCCCCTCAACACTTTGGGCCAGATGCCCCACTTTATAATGGGCCTAATGCCCTACTTTACATTTGAGCCGGAATTGCCCTTTTAAATGGTATTGCCCCTTTAAATTCTGCAGGCTCCCAATGCCTGCTGTCATTTATGTGCAGCAAACCCTGCTTCTGCTCCGCCCCCTAATGAATATGCATAGGCCTTTAAAATGGCCTTAATACACTGACCCCACCTGTGGACGTCGCTAGCCCCTCCTCCCTGTTGAATATTAAAATCATGGGTCCTAATGACCCAATGCTCCCTGCAGCACTGGGCCATCTTTCGTAAGCACCTAATGCGCTTTTAAAACAAATACAGTCCCCCTTAAGATACAGGCAGTCAGCACAATCTGTGCTGCCGCCAACTCACCGCTCTTCAGTCTGCAGGGAGTTCTTGGCTGCTCTGGGAGGCGGGAGGTGAGCTGAAGTGGGAAGGAAAACAGCAAGCAGTGAGGGGGATGGCTCCGGGGGGCCTCTGATGACCAAGGAAGATGCAGCTTTGCTGCCGACGGGACCAAATTAACTTTTAAAATGCCTCGGGCTTAAATAAACAATCGGAGGGGCAAATTAAAGAAACGGAGGGCTTCTAAGCCAATTAACCGCGTCGGGACTGGCCTTTTCATCTTCGTGGTGCCCCAATGGCACCACCGACAACAGACTACCGCAGCAGAGGAAGTCTTCGGGCAGGGGAAGCAGCACAGGATCACAGCAAGTCCAGAAGGACGGCCCCAAACAAAGGGTAAGCCAAAATTTTCCCCCTGACTTCTGGGTCCTGGCTCCTCAACCTCTGCCCAGCAATAACTGTGTCCAACTGTTTTACTGTAGAATGCTTGTTTAAACTTGAACCTCCCCAGGGTTCTAGATCTGCTGGATTGGAATGCTGTGCATGAGCCACCTAGCACAGCATTCCATCCAGGCTATTATGACACAACTTGCTTTTAAATTCTAACTTTTCACAAAGCTGCAAGTGCACAGGGCACTTTTCTACTATTTACAATATTTTCTCTGTAATGGCCAACTTTGGGGCATTACACAGGTGTAGCAGGGCAATACTGTGGTGCTCTTCCTGCTCAGCGATCTTCACGAGGCCCTAGTGAAAATATTTAGTTCAGGATCCTATGTCTCAGAACTCCTTTCGTGTATCTGCCAGCTCTGACTGCACACTATGGAGCAAGTGACTAATTTTTGCAGCTCTGTAATCAACTTTTTTGAAGTAATTTTGCATGATGCCTCTTCTTCCCCCCAAGTTGTAGAGACACTCCCTAACATCTGGCGGTGGAGAAGGTGATGGGGCCACTAGGCCACCTTTCAAAAGCCGCTGGGATTTCTTCAGCTGGGGCAATCTAACCCAAAGGCTTTCGACTGCTAACAAACTAACATTGTTAAGTCTTGAACCCAGACTCATATGGATGTTAATTCCATGGATGGAGTGAGAATTCTGTGTATTTTAGGAGTTCAGACTGTAGAGTTTGAACCACTAGCTGCTTATCACTTGGTGAAATCATAGGGAGTCTGAACATGTCTTCCACATCCCAAGATTAAGTCTATGACCTCTTCAGTATTATCCATTTTGTATAAATTAAACCAGAATGCACATTGGTTTACACACACATAGTGCTGTTTGTGAAAAAGTTGCATTTTTAAAAAAAACTTCTTGAAATTTCACAAAATGTTGTGAAACAGACACAATTTATGAAAAGTGCATGACACAGATTATCAAAATTTTGTCAGCATTAGAAATAAATTACCATGGCCCAGGCAAACCTGCTAGGGGTTTTAATTTTGGGGATAGATTTTTAATAATAAAAAGACTATGCATCAAAAGTTTTGGGCTGTTCTTTTCTTCAAAAGCTGTCTGAGTCCCCACCAAGATGTAGTTTACAGAGAAAGATGACAGCAGGGTGTCTACCCTTGAGAGAGGGACCATGATAGCCTTTTAGCTTGACAAAGAAACATAGAATTTGTTGACAGAAAAAGACCACTTGTATCATCCAGTCTGCCCAGATGGTCACTGCCTATTCTGTCTCTACCGACCCTAACTGGTCTCCAGTGACCCTCCCTCATCCTTACCTATTTACTAAAATTCCCAGATGTCTATCGCTTGCATGCATGAAGTCCCTTACTGTTTTTGCCTCCGCTACTTCTGCTGTCAGTCTATTTCTGGCACGTATCACTCTTTCAGTGAAGTAGCACTTCCTCAAATCCCTTCTAAACTTCCCTCCTTTCCAGCTTCATCACATGCCCTCAGGTCTTGGGGCTCCTTCTTGTTTGAAAGAGACTCCCCTCCTGTATCTCATTCACCCCATGAAATATCTGTCAGTCTCTTCCATGTCCCCTTCCTGCCTCCTCTCTTCTAGTGTGTTCAAGTTAAGATCCCTCAGTCTCAACTTGTAGGGCTTTTGATGGAATCCCCAGCCCAATTTTAGTTGCTCTTTTTCATACTGTGTCCACTCTGTCTACATCCTTTCTTAGGTGTGACCTCCAGAACTGGACACTGTACTCCAGTTGGGATCTTACCAGTGAGCGATACAGTGGTAATACCACCTCCCTCTTCTTCCTGCAGGTGATGCAGCAGGTAGTCTGGATTTTAATTCAGAAGAGGGTCCATAGTCCCATCAAAAACTTCTAGCTTAAAGAAAGGCAAAGCATCTATTTCCTTAGACTCTGCCCACATTGCAGATTTTATTAGATCACATCAACCACAAGAGAAATACAAGGGCTCAGACGTTGACCTTCCTAGTTCCACTTCTTTGACTTTCATGGAAAATGTTAAGACCAAGGATTTATAATAAAAGATTTTAGATTGTTTTTTCTTTTATCAGTTAGGAATAAAATAACACCAATTAGATCTGAGCTGACTTGAAAACTGCTTGATAGGAAATATGTCAGTAGTGTAGTGAATAGTAACAAATCTGCATAAACAATGTTTTCTGAGTTAGAATATACAATATAGCCTTTTTACTCACCCCTTTCTGTCTTCTCCATGTTTGGAGGCACACTAATTAAAGTAGTCCCAGCTTTTAAGTACCTCAGTGTGTGGCTAGACAATAGTCTAGACTTCTCTGCCCACTTTGATACCATCCATGCCAAACTCCATTCCGAACTCGGTGTCTTGTGCCACAGTAAGGACTGCCTTTCTGCCCAGGTCTACCGTGGGCTGGTCAACAAAATGTTTCTCCCAGTTTTTGACTATGATGATGTGGTTTATGGCATTGCTCCCTCTACCTCCCTTGCCAGACTGGGCACCCTCTGCAATGCCTTCTGTTGCTTTGCTACCAACTCACCCTCACATACTCATCACTGCTCTCTTTACTCCTTCCTGTCCATGCTCCCTCACCCATCATGTCACCAGTTCCACTGTGCTTCCCTCTTCTCTAAATACTGATTTAGGTCCTTCCCTTAATACCTATCCATTATCTTCTCTTCTCCCCCTCCTTTCCTGCTCCTATTACTCCCTGTGCTTAAGAGGACCACACATATTCTCCTTCCCCCACCCACATTCCTAGGCTTGGAAATCTGCTTTCTCACAGCACCTCCCCCCTGGAACCAGCTACCATTCTTCATCCATCTTTCCACCTCCCTTACCTCCATTAGACACCAGTTAAGACTTCTTCCCTCTTTCCCATGCTCCTTCCAACCCACCTCCTAAACCCTTCTTTACACTTGCCTGGCTTTTGACCACTCCTTACCTCTCCCTCCCCATATAACCTCATAGTTCTGGCAAACTCACTGAAGTTTAACAACCTGTTTTGAACCCTACATTCAGTACTAGCTCAGCCTCCCTTCACTGTGGCAGTATGCACTTTGAGTTTGCCCAATTTGTATGGATCAGATATTCTTCTATCCTCCATAGGCAACATTTTGGCACTGTCTGCACTGCATTTAACTTATGCTCTTTATGTTATACTCATTGCAACCACATCACCTGACTGGCTATATTTTTTTTGTAACTGTGCTTCTCTCCTTCGCCCAAGTGCACACCTTGACATGAGCCTCAACTCAGCGTGCCTATCCTGGTTACTAATTTGTATGTTAATTCCACTGCAGAGACCACTCTTAACACTTGTAAGAGTGGTCTCATGTGCATTCTTAGGGTATGATTACCATAAACTGTGAGTGATTCTGAATGTAAATGAGACCACTAGCACATGTGTAAGAGTGGTATCCACAGTGGTATTAGTATATCATTTATCTAGGAAGATCAGTAATATATCATGTTTTAAAAAAACTGTCATGGAACATGTCCATTTCCAGGGCATCAGTGGGTGAGACACTCTTTACAGAATAAGAGTGTTTCACATGTGCTGGCCCGGTGGCACTGGACAATAACACCTCATGCCATGCTGGTGACCCAGGTTTGGGAATGGACTAGAGACACCAGGGGTTGGCAGGGAAAGGAGAGGATTGAGCATCTGGAGGACTGCTTTCCTCTTCTTGGGAGGGTTGGGGAGCATACTTCTCTCTGTAGCAGCCCCCGGTGGAGACCAGGAGTACTGCAGAGCAGCACTGCACAGGGACTAAGAAAACCAGGAAAAATGGTTTCTCGGCTGACAGGACAACAGCAGCCTGGAGCCTTGCTATCACGGAGCCACCAGACAGCCAGGACCCACCTCAGCAGCAATCAGGACCAAGAAAGGTAAAACCACAAGGCACATTCTCTCGTGAAGGAAAGGACCCATCTGACAAAGGGATACAACAGGTTACCTTGTAGTGTGGCTGCAATGTGAGGTGGGAGCTGGTGACAGGGGTTCTTGGGGGGAGTAAGAGTGCCCCTGGTGGCCTGAAGGAGTGGTCAGTCAAGACAATGACAGGCAGATAAATGATGCCAAAAAAAAAGAGTGTTTCATGTGCAGAGAAAAGCAGCACTCCAATTGGTCATGGGCACTCCCTTGATCTATAATTAAATAAACACTTTCAGTTTAGTCAAATCAACATAACTGCCTCCATTATTAGGTGCTTAGCTCTTTTTTGCATAACCCATCGGGAGGGGCAGTGCTTTGTGGCTCCAGTCTTTTCATGGAAATAAGAGGATAAAAATATGCTTTATACATTTTACTGATGTGCTAATAACAGTTTCTTGGTTATAATTATGAATTTGCACTTGCTGTCTTTATGATGCATATAGTAGAACTGTACAGAATTGTTAAATTCCTCTTCTGATGATATGCTGCAGAATTTTGTCAATTCCACTTAATTCTGTGCAATTCTACAAGAAGCAGAATTTCAGAAATTCCAAAACTGGTCCATGGCTTTTATTCAGAACATGGATTAATATTTTGCAGTGTCCATTAACTGTGGATTAGAGTTCCACAGTTTATGTTATTCACAGATTAGCTGTTTGCAATCTGCTGAAAATTAATCTGCGATTTATATAAACCACAAAAAATGTATCTGCAGTTTCAATTGAAACACTTCAGGAATTCTGCTGAATTGATCAATAAACTTTAAAAAGTAATTTGAAGCACAATGGAGTTTGCCCATTAAGGGGCAGACCATGTTGTCCTGGTGCACCCCTTCCCTCCTGTAAGGAATGGTTGTGCTCAGAAGGGGAGGGGGAAGGAAGGGGTGGGGCCGAGAGCCAGGACAATGGGCCAGTAACAGGAAGGGGAAGGAAGAAGGGAGGTACATAAGGGACAGCACAAGGGGGCCTCATCCACTTTTTGCTGGAATTTTGATTTACATCAACTGCAGCACGTTGGATTGGCAATTTCTGTGAGGTTTGTTTAACCAGGAGAGAGAGGTAAGAAACTAGCAATTGGCTTAAGTGAATTGCAGGGTGTGCACCAGAGCAATATGGTCTGCTCCCCTTTTTTAAAGGCAAGCTCCATTAAGTTGAGTCTTCATTTCAAAAAAAAAAAAAAAGAGGGAAAGACTTTAATTGGAGGAGAATGTATAGAAAATTAGTTTCAGAACTGAGAATGTTTTAAAGGGTTAGCAAGGTTTTTCATTCCGTATACACAGTATTTAAAATAGAGATTGTGGGGCAGTGGATTGGGTGGTTACCTACAAGAGTAAGGGTTGCAGGTTTGAAACTTACAAGGAGTTGAATTTCTCCTTTAGGGAAAACATGTTGTAAATGATGGCGGGTCGATTAAGGGGCCAGGAAGGGCATTGGTAGGCATAATGTGAAGTGAGAGCGACCCAGGGCCACGTGGAGCGCAGCAAGCCACGTGGGGGGTCTGGTAAAAAGCCTATTGATTTGTCTTGATGCCTGGTGGTTTTTATGGCCTGGTTTTGTGGACTGAGAAAAGTGGGAGGCCTTGAGGAACCCCACAGACAAGGGAGAGAGAGAGTGAGTTGGGACCGCATGGCTGACGTCACACGCCTTTTTTGGAATTTGAGTAACAAAGTTTTTACAGTTTCTTGGTTTGTGTGGCATTTTAGCACCCCTTTGGGGGACAATTGAGCAGCAATGGGACGAGAAGAGCCCAGGAAGCTGTGGGTGGGAGCGAGCATGGTTCGGATCACGTGGGGGAGGCACATGCCACGTGGTGGATGGACAACAACTCCCCAAGCCTTGTTTGGGTGCTGTGTGGGGGTAATGTGGCACAGTGGCTGCCTGGAGGTTGCCTAGTAGGCCTTGAAGCACAGGCGGTGTGGTGTGATGTCACACGCCATGTGGGGGTTACGCGGAGAGTAGAAGGGCCCAGCAACAGGCCATGGTGGCTTGGTCAGCTGTCAAGGGATGGTACGGCTAAAATTCAGAGCCCCTGAGGGGTCTGTGATGATGGGGGGAGTGAGTGGGATCTGGAGCCATGCGGCGTGACGCCACACACCACGTGGGGGTGTAATAAAGCCTTTGCTTCATTTTTAGGTTTTTTAGAGGGGGTGACCATTCATGGCTCCAAGGGTGAATGGTAAGGATGAGAGGAGGCCCCGTTGCCTGGACCTAGTGGCGTGGTGTCACACACCATGGGGGGGTTGTGATGAAAAAGGCAGTGGATGACAATTTTTCAAGGGGTTCTAGCTAGAAGCCAGGACAGGAGAGGTTACGGCAGCTGTACTGGGAGGGAGGGAGAAAGGCCCAAGGTGGGTACTGCCGTTTGGCCAGTGGGGGGGGCGTGGGTTGGTGGGTGGGGTTTTTTGCTGTCCCTTTACCTGGGCATAAGGGGTCAGGATAGCAGGCTTGGGAAAGGCCTCAGAAGCCAGGGAGAGGGAGTGCAGTGGGGGACCATGTGGTGTGGTGACGCACACCGCGGATATTTTGGTTTCAAGGTTTTTGCGGCCTACTGGGGCATGTTTGGGGGAGAGCAGGAGTCTGGGTTGAGGCTTTGAGGGGGAAAAGAGACAGGGCAACCGAGGACCTCATGGGTGACATCACCCACCATGAGGTGACCATTGGGGAAGTAGTGCCCTCACCTTTCAGAGGGGCTAGTTGCTGGCTTTGGTTTATATACATAGGCATGGTGACCGTATGGCATGACCACTCCAGGGGGAGCTGGGAGGGGGAGACTGGTGGCATGACACAGGGTCAGCCCAGATAGGGGACGTCTTCCCAAAAAAAAAAAGAAAGAAGCTGGGACAGGTGCTGGGGGGAGCGCACGGCAGGAGGCAAAAAAAACGGAGACTGGGGAAGAAACAAAGAGGGAGAGAGGGGCCCGTTTTGGTGTTGGGCCTTCCACAATAAGCACGGCCAGGGGCAACCAGGGAACCGGACGACCAGGACAGTGGGATGGGGGATTTTTTATGGCGGACCCGTTTTTGGTATGGGAAGTTACGGCGCAAGGGACAGAAGGGAGAGGGGAACGGAAACAGGCATAGGTACAATTAACCCTATTTTTCTTTCCTTTTACAGGTGGCCCGGGCTATGTTGGCATGAAGGGTGGTGCGGCGGACAAGAGGAAGATGCACAGGGAAGTACAGATATACAAATGACCCTGTCTTTCTTTTTCTATAGTTGTTTTCACAGAAAAAGGATAAGACGGACATGGCATCCAAGAAGAGCAGGCCATCAAAGGAAGCTGCCTACAAGGCTATAATTGAACTGGCAGGAAAGGCGAACAAAATGTGGGAACTGGTGGAGGGGGAGGAGCCGGGGAGGCCCGGGGAGAAGAGAAAAGCAGGTGCAGAAAAAGGTGGCAAGGGGAAGAGGCCAGCCGAAGGGCCACACAGTCCCGCTAGGGTAGCACCGGTGACAGCAGGGCCCACCAAGGCAGTTGATCCAGTACCCACACGGCTGTTGGACCCGGTGACACCTGTGCTTACCCCAGATCAAAGTGGAATCTCCCCGGTAGAACTTGGACACGAAACCCAGGACAGGGGATCCTGCCCACAGACACCAGTAGTTTACCCTCCTCCTCCACCTCAATCACAGGAAGAGGCAAGGGGACCTTTGGAAGACTCCAGGCAGATTGGCCAGGCCAAGGTTACAGGTAACACATCCAATGCAGTGGGGGACAGTATAAAAGAGCATATAGGGCAAATTGTGGCGGCACTGGGGACAGGAGGGTTGGGGCAAATGGAATCTGCCCTGACGGAGATTAGGACAGGAAAAGATGTGCCAGGAGAAGCCGTACAGGGAAGGGATAGAGAGGGAAAGGGTACAAGAGAGAGATAGGCACGCCGGGAATGAGAATAGGTGAACATGTGCCATTGGCCATGAAGGAGAAAATATGAAAAGGGGAATACATGGATATATTTGCTTTAGTGAGCTGGGAGGCGGTGGCAAAGTATGAAGAAACTGAGAGCATAGGTAAGAGTGAGATGGCAGCTGCCATAGTGCTTTTAGGGAAAAAAGAGGATGACAAGTTCACGAAGGGAAAGACTTGGGACTGGTGGTTTCTAGGTTTTGCCACTTTTTCAACCATCATTCTGGAAAAGAGGCCAGATCTAGGCATTCTGCTCATTACCTACTCGCTGATAATTCGGAGAGCAAAAGCAAAAGGAGGGGTAGGATGGATATACTACGATGAATGTTTCCGGCAGAGGATGGCAGCATTCGGGGATGTAAGATGGGACACCAAGCAAATAGACTTATGGACGGATTACGTGATGGATCAGTCCACACCCAAGGGAAGGTGGGGCCAAAAGGGGTTTACGTCACTGAGAAGCTGCTGGGCTTATAACAGGGCTTTCTGCTCATGGCCACAGTGTCGTTTTCGACATACCTGTTCAAAATGCGGAGTGGGGCACCCGGCTAGCAAGTGCAGAATGGCAGGGGTACAAGGAGCACAAGGGCATGGGGGACAAGGATCAGGCCAACAGTTTTTTTGAGATGGCCATGGGTTTAAAGGGCAAGCATGGAACAAGGGAGGGAGGGGCAGGGGGATTGGGAATTGGGGGGCCAAAACCACTAAAGCAAGGAAAGTCGGATGGGAAGGAAGGGAAGGGTCAGAAAAGGGGGAAGGGTGGCACAACAGGGAGCAATTTGATTTAGCCAGAACCCCCATCAACCTGGCAGTATGGACAGTTTGCTTGGACAGATATCCGGACACGAGCGTTTGGGAAATGTTTTTAAGTGGTTTTAACACAGGGTTTTCATTGCAGTCTAGGGGACCCAGGCAGGCAAGGGAGGCAAGCAACCTGGGGTCTGTAAAAGGGAAAGAGAAAATGCTAATGCAGAAGATTGAGAAAGAGAAAGTAGCAGGCAGGGTGGAGGGCCCATTTGACACCCCCCCATTTGAAAACATGCGGATATCGCCTTTGGGCTTGGTACCCAAGAAACAAGAAGGTGAATACAGGGTGATCCACCACCTGTCTTATCCAGAAGGGGAGTTGGTGAATGACTTTATCAGTGAGGAACACAGTAGGGTGACATACGTGACCCTAGAGGATGCAGTCCAGATAATCTGGGCCACAAAGGATGCATGGATGGCAAAAACAGACATTGAGTCCACTTTCAGACTGCTTCCAGTCAGGAGGGAAGACTGGGATCTATTGGGTTTCAAAAGTGAGGGACGGTATTATTTTGACAAAGCAATGCCAATGGGGTGTTCCACAGCATGTGATACATTTGAGGCGTTCAGCACATGTTTGCAGTGGATATTCAGGAGAAAACAGGTTATAGGTCAGTCATCCATTACCTGGATAATTTTCTTCTCATTGGGGAGGGCAAAAAGGAGACACAGAGGATGCTGGGCAAGTTTCAGGAATTGTGCCGGGAGCTGGGAGTCCCATTGGCACCAGAAAAAACAGAAGGGCCCAGCAAGGTTATGGAATTCCTCGGGATAGAGATAGATGCCACGAGTGAAGTGTTTAGGTTACCGGACAAAAAAGTAAGGAGGTTGAAGGAACTAATACGGCTACATGCCAGCAGGAGATGGGTACAACTAAAATTGGCCCAGCAGGTACTGGGACATCTGAACTTTGCATGCAGGTCCATAGGTCCAGGAAGGGCATTCACAAGAAGTTTAGCCAGAGCTACAGCAGGGGTCACCAGACCACATCACTGGGTGGATCTGACTCAAGGTGTCAGGGAGGATTTTAGTAGATGGGAAGAATTCTTAATGGATTACAATGGGTGTTCGTTCTGGCAGGAGGAGTGGCTGTACAACACCAACCTTGACCTCTACACAGATGCAGCGGGAGGGTTAGGCATGGGGGGTTATCTCAGGGGCAGGTGGTTTGCAGAACCATGGCCGGTCAGTTGGGTAAAGGATGAGAAAGTGAGAGATATAACACTACTAGAGATAATGCCCATATGGGCATGTACCTTGATTTAGGGGGAGGAACTGCGGGATCAGAAGGTGACATTTTGGTGTGACAATAGAGTGGTGGTGCATGCACTAAACAACAGGGGAGCCAAGTCAGATACAGTCATACAGGTAGTTCGACAGTTAGTGTTAAGGGCTTTGCAGCTGAATATGTCTTCAGAGTGAAACACATAGAAGGGGTACGCAATACCCTGGCTGACAGCCTTTCCCTTCTGCAGCTGGACCGTTTCCGGAAGCTGGCACCAGCAGCGGAAGAACAAAAAATGCCCATACCAATGAACATCTGGGACATTGGCAAGGAGGAGCAGAAATGTTGTTTCACAGCTCATGGGCACCTCGGACTCTGAGGGCCTACGATGGGGTCTGGAGGGTTTTTCAAACATTCAGGGCAGAACACCAGATGGAGGTAAGTGGGCCACTCTCTGAGGAGCAGTTGGGAATGTTCACAGTGGAACAATGGCAGAAAGGGACTGCTCATGCCACAATGGGGGTTTATCTTGCAGGGATCAGTGTAATCTGCAGCCTAAAGGGATGGAATGACCCAACAAAATCAATGCTCATCAGGAGAATGATGCAGGGATGGGGTAGGTTAAAATGGGGACCAGGGGATAATAGGAGGCCGATAGGGGAGCAGTGGCTAATAAAGCTAAAAGAGGTGCTCCCAGCAATATGCAAATCAAAAGAGGAGGCCCAGCTATTTCACACAATTTATGTGATAATGTTTGCAGGGGTGATGAGAGCGAGTGAAGTGGTAGGCCATGGAAAAGATGACATGGAAGGAGGTGTGGAATGGGAGGATGTGAGCTGGGGGACAAGAGAAATACAGATCAAGCTAAGACGGTCAAAGGCTGACCAAAAAGGGCAAGGGTGCATCAGAACGCTAAGAGGGTGGGCAGAGATTGTGATATGCCCAGTGCAGGCCCTGTGGGTTTTCGCCGCAGAGCAGGTAACCAGAACGGGGAAGCTATTCGTGCATAGTGATGGAAAAAGGGTCACCGGCTATCAAATTATGGCAGTGCTGAAAAGGGGCATGGGTTTTTTGGGAGAGAACCCAGCTAATTACTCATCTCATTCCCTAAGGATTGGGGCGGCCTCACAGTGGGCAGCAATGGGAGAACCCGTGAAGGGCATTTTGGAGAAAGGGCGCTGGTGGTCAGCCAGTTATAAAAGATACATCAGAGCACTGGTATAAAAAAAAAAGAGGGAAAAAGAAGGTGGGGGGATAATACAATGAGGGCACGAAGAGGATACGTAAATTAATTAATGTTTCTTTGCACCCATAGGTAGAGGGAGGAGCACAGAAGTCTGGATCTGTGGCCATTCCTATATTTACTGGGCTGGTAAGAGAGCAGAGAAAAAAGCTGGGGGAAAGCAATTGCATCAGGATGTAAGACAGTGTAGGTTGGTATGGCATGGCCTACGGGGGATGAGATGGGCACAGCTTCTGCCCGCTTTGAAAGAATTTAAGGGACATCGGCCCAGTCCAGACCTGATCATTATACACCTAGGGGGCAACGACCTGGCAGGCAGACCATGGGTGCACACATATTTACAGATAAAGAGGGACCTAGTGGCAATAAGACAGTGGTGGCCTCAAGTATGCCTTGCATGGTCGGATATAATACCACGAAGGGTATGTAGACAGGAACACAGCCACAGGGCAGAGAGGGCCAGGAGAAAGATGAGTAGACAGGTGGGGACATTGATAAGGCAGATGGGAGGACAGGTGATACTGCGGGGAGTAGAAGAATGGGTAGATGACTTCTGCAGGTCGGCTGGGGTACACTTGTCAGATATAGCAATAGACATGTTCAATACGGAAACAATGGGTTTCATAGAGGAATGGAGGAAACAGAACAAAGCTGGGAAATAAAAAAAAAGGGGGGGAAGGTAGTTTCAACCCTGAGGTAAGGGAGAGTGATACCCTAAGTTGGGGGGAAGCCAGTCATCCAACGCAAGCTGGAGACTGACTAGTGGGGGAAAAAGAGGGTGAGGATGGGAGGGGGGGAAGAAAAAAGGAATAACACAAGAGGAGGAAGAAGATGAAGGAGAAAGCTGTCTTGGTTTTCACCGTTACCTAACAGAAAAGGAGAAGAAGAAGGCACCCAGGTTTTCACCTGGGGGATGGATAATCAGAGAGTGATATACGGATGGAAATAAATGGAAATTATGGAAATATGATAAATAAATGGAAAATGGAATATGGATTTATGAATATAAATAAATTAATTGCCAATCTGAGCACAACAAGCTTCGTCTCTGTGTTTTTGTGAGAGAAAAGGGGGGAATCTGGGACAATGGAGTTTGCCCTTTAAGGAGCAGACCATGTTGTCCTGCTGCACCCCTTTCCTCCTTTAAGGAATGGTTGTGCTCAGAAGGGGAGGGGGGGAAGGAAGGGAGGCTGAGAGCCAGGACAAAGGGCAGGTAACAGGAAGGGGGGAGAAGGGAGGTACATAAGGGACAGCACAAGGGGGCCTCAGCCACTTTTTGCTGGAATTTTGATTCCTCCCACCCACCCTGCAAGACGAAGTATGAGGGAAAGACAGTCAATTTGGGGCTGTATGGTGGGTCTCTCAAGGTGGAGGACAGACATGTCAGGTGGACAATAGACTGCCCAAGGTGAATGGCAGTGGTTAATAGGGTTATGGACTGCCAAAGGTGGATGGCAGGTGAGAATATGGTTTTGGGCTGCCAAAGGTGGATGGCAGGTGCAAAAATGCTTGGGACTGCCAATAAGTGGATGGCAGAGGATAATATGGAGATGGACTGCCAAGGTGGATGGCAGGGGGGAAAAGGGGGGGGGAAGGGATGGGGAAAGAAAAAAGGAATAACACAAGAGGAGGAAGAAGATGAAGGAGAAAGCGGTCTCGGTTTTCACCGTTACCTAATAGAAAAGGAGAAAAAGAAGGCACCCAGGTTTTCGCCTGGGGGATGGATAATCAGAGAGTGATATATGGATGGAAATAAATGGAAATTATGGAAATATGATAATAAAGAAATGGAAAATGGAATATGGATTTATGAATATGAATAAATTAATTGCCAATCTGAGCACAACAACAAACTATGTCTCTGTGTTTTTGTGAAGGAAAAGGGGGAAATCCGGGACAAATGCTAGTCTGTCTGAATTCTGCTGGGGGGATTCAATATTCCACACTCCTCTAGTGTATATATACTATTCATTCTGCCAGAATTCTGCTAATTGGATACAATATTCCACACACCTCAAATGTATATGCTTCTATATGTTCTGCCTACATTCCGCTGGTGGGATACTTTTATCCATACACTTCTAGTATATATACATTTGTTCATTCTGCCTGTATTCTGCTGGTGTGATTCAGTATTCCACATACCTCTAGTGTGTATACATCTATTCATTCTGCCTGAATTATGCTGGTGGGATTCAGTATTCCACACACCACGAGTGTATATATATCTACTCATTCTGCCTGTGGGTTCAGTATTCCACACACCTCTACTGTATATTCTTCTATTCATTCTACCTGAATTCCGTTGGTGGGATTCAGTATTCCATGCACCTCTAGTGTATATACTTCATTCTGCCTGAATTCTGCTGGTGGGATTCAATTTTGCACACACCTCTAGTGTATTCATTGTTATTCATTCCGCCTGAATGCAGCTGGTGGGATTCATTGTTCCACACACCTCAAATGTACTGTATATACTTCTATTCATTCTGCCTGAATTCTGCTTGAGGAATTCCACATTGTGCACACCTCTAGAGTATATTCTTCTATTCGTGCTGCCTGAAATCTGCTGGTAGAATTCCATATTCTGCCCAGCTATAGTTTGTATATGCCAACTCATCTCTTTAGTAATATTTTAATAACTGATTGTTTTTATGGTTCCATCTTGCACCTATCCTCTCTGCTTGTCATGTAACACATGGGTTTAACAATTATGTGTATTATAATAAAGAATGCAATAATATGATGAAAGTGTGGTGTAATATACCATACTATAATTTTAATTAATAACAATGATAGAACATAATAAAATATAACAAATACACATAATTTACTGAACATTTTCAAAATAAACGATTTAACATTCCAAAATACTTTTTTAACATAACCTCTTTTATTGTTTAGATAAATGAAATGTTTGACCTATTCTCTAAAAACAAAGAAACAAAAAATGATTCCATCGTTGCTGTGAGGCCTTTATCCTTTCTTCCTTTAGCTTTATTTTGTCACTAATGTTTTTAGCAGCATGTCACATTAGATGCAATATTTACAATTATATGTTCTGTGTTGCTTGGATTATCACACCAATTTATCTGATATCATGGATACAGTGCTTATTTTATCTGATCCATTAAGTGTGCATTAGATAATGTACTACCTAAACATGTTTCCATTTGAACACATGGTCAAACATGTCAGATACTGAAGTACTTTATGATCCAATTATAAGCATACAACATTTTGATTCAGATTGCAAGCTATCCTGGTAGTATGAACATGTCCTACCATGGAAAGATACAGGCCTGCTCATGAGAAGGAACTCTTCAGCACATTACAGTACCCGAAACCCATCCATGCTACTGTACCATAGTATAGTATGCCAATTAGAGTTGTAGCATGTCAGCAGATAACTAAACTGGCATGCTGCAGACTGAGCCACTGCTGTATATATTATGATTGTTTTGTACTATAATTTATTTGCTACGTGTATGCCATATATTTTTTTTATTTTTGCAGTATGTGATGCTCTACAAATTTGTGGAAAGAAACATTACAAATAATCCTTTCCTAATGTGAATACATACAAGTAAGATGCATTTTCATCTTAGCTCCGTTGAAGGTGATCTAATAAGTGAAGAAACTCATAGTTGTTCATACTTTCCTAAGAGAGCAACGCATGTGTCAACACTTGAGGATTTGTTGGTGATCAGACTGCATGGATTATAAAGCTGATTGAAGGTATCTGAATGGAAAGTTCAAGCTACAGAGAGAAAAGGTAAACATTCTGATGGAATGCAATCCTTGAAAGGATTATTGCACATCTTGTCTACTGTCATGTTACTGTGCTAATGGAAAAAAATCTGTAGGAAATGCTACTTCAGTTATAAATATTCAGGTGAAAGTGCAAATCGAAACAGTCAACCTTAGGAGCTAGTTGTTTGACACTTTGTTCAGAATTCCTGTGATTTTAAATCCCTAGATGGACTTCGTTTTTGATGCAAGGTTGTGCTCACTATTATATTATATATGTATATATATATATATATATATATATATATATATATATATATATATATATATACACATATGTATGTATGTATATATACATATGTATGTATGTGTATATATATATATATATATATATATATATATATATATATATATATATATACGTATATATTTATTGAAAGAAAACTGCAATAATGCACCAGTTAAGGTTCAACTTAAAGCAACAGAAGTACGGAAATGTGGTGTTAAGGTTTCCAACCCCTAACTCCCCAGCCCACCCCTCAACCAGCAAAAGGATAAGCCCACACAAGCAACAAGAGACAGTGATCACCAGGTAAGACAAACAAGGTACTGCTGTTTCCAGAATACTCAAATACAGTAGCACTGATTGTCACTGTAGACAGAAATCCAGGATATGGAAATCACTACAGTATTTCTGTGTGCAGATGCACAGGCCCCTGAAGCCACAGATATAAATCTATCATATCCAGATTGCAAGAGTTCTTTTGTCTGCAGAAGTGCAGGCCCATAAGGGACTATCACTTCTGTAGCTTCAGGCACCCATGCACACAGTAAGATATATGCACACTTAATGGGCCTGTACTTTTGCATCTGCAGGTGTAACACATACAAACCTGACCTTTTGCTGCAGAAGTGCAGGAGCCACAAAATCCATTATACCAAAATTGCAACAGATCTTCTGTCAGCAGAAGTGCAGGCCCCTGAGGGATCTGTACCTCATCACCCACAGGTGTATGACATACACACCGACTTCAAGGTTCAGAAGAGCAGGCAGCTGTGGAGCCTGCCATTACACAGACATAATGTGTTGGGGAGGTTCAGCGATGGTTGGGTGTTATTCCCCCACCAGGCTCAGGAAATTATGTCCCTTTGAATGCCCTCCATTGTCATCTGACACCTATTTTAGGTGTTGTGCGTTGGGCATTCTCAGGAAGAGTAGGTGAAGGTGGAGAGCTGAATCTGTTGGGGGACAGGAAGGGGGTGGGCGGATTGGGGTTTTGGGGTTCAGGAGATGCCCTGGGGTGAAATGGGGTCAGGATGGGGTTATTCTTGCCTTGTCCACATACCCAAGGGTTCCGATGTTAATGGAGAGGTGCCGAGGTCTTCCTCAACAACTCATCCCACCTTGGCGGTGTTGTGCAATGCCAGATCTATTAAAAGCAAGACAGCTATTATAGCTGATCTTGTTGGATCAACTGATCTGGCTTGCATCACCGAGACCTGGCTGGATGAAAATTCAGGCCCTATATTGGCCTCGGCAGTTCCAGCCGGGTTCTCTGTGATACACCGTCCAAGGTTGGATCGTAGGGGCGGGGGTGTGGCCATTATGTTTAAGACTGAGCTGGGCCTTGTGAATTTGCCATTAGGAAGTACCAGATCCTTTGAATATATCCTGGGAGAGGGTGTAGGTTGTGGGATTCTCCTTGTTTACCGTCCACCAGGTGACAATGGAGAATTCCTGCAGGAGATAGCAGACTTCATCGTCGATGTGGTGTTGAGGTTCCCCAGACTGATAGTTCTGGGGGACTTCAGTGCCTGGGTCGACAATGAACTCTTGCATTTTTGTCAAAATCTCCTCCAGCTGATGACGATGCTGGGCCTGTCACAGGTGGTTACCTCCTCAACCCATGTATGGGGTCATTCATTGGATCTGGTCTTTCTTTTGGGTATGGAGATCGCTGATTTGGGGGTGGAACCAGTCAGCTGGTCTGACCATCACACCATAAGGTTCAGTTTCAGGGCCTTCCCAATAGGTCTGCCCCTATGGAGATGGTTCGGTACCGCCCTTTAAGGGGGTATTAACCCCAGTGACCTAATGGTGGTACTGGATCTATCGGGTTTGTCGGGTGAATGCATGAGTCCAGATGATCTCGTACTAGCCTATAATAAGGCTGTGGGAGATGCTCTGGACAAAATTGCTTCTGTTCGTGTTCGGCATCTCTCCCTCCATCCAAGGAGCCCTTAGTTTGCTGGCTCCTTGAAGGAGTTAAGGCGAATTGGCCGAAGGTTGGAGAGAGCCTGGCGGAAGTCCAGGAATGATGCTGACAGGCTTAGGTTGATGGCATATTATGATGGCTATCAATCAGAAATCACCCGTAAGAAGGCAGAGTTCCTGTCCAGGGAGATTTCTGCTGCACAGAACTGACTGGCTCAGCTTTTCTGGACTGTGGACAGATTGTGCAATCCAATCTGTCTCCAGCCCCGAGAAGCTTTTTCCCAGCCAAGACAAGAGGAGTTCGCTAGGTTTTTTGCAGATAAGGTTGCCAGCATCAGGTCTGGCATTGATCCGATCTCTCCTATGGGGGATTGCAGTGGTCGACAGAAAGTGGCATGTAATCGGTCTGTCTGGTCAGATTTTCACTGGCTGGAGTTCAGTGACATTGTGAAAATCATCCAGACATTGCGACCAACTAGTTGTAGTTTGGATCCGGGCCCTACACCTCTCTTAGTAGGATGTGTAGAAGTTATCTGCCCAATCCTTGCTGACATTGTCTGGACGTCTTTGGAGAGGGGGGTCTTTCCTGACCTCCTCAAGGAGGCAGTCATTTGACTGCTCCTTAAAAAACCCTCTTTGGATCCAGATTGTCTAGCTAACTACTGGCATATCTCTAACCTGCCATTTGTTGGTAAGGTTAATGAAAAGGCAGTTGCATTGCAACTGGATGATCATCTTATAACTCACAATGTCTATGATACTCTCCAGTCTGGTTTTTGGAAGAAGCATAGCACAGAGACTGCCCTTGTCCAGGTATTGAGTGACCTCCTAATGGTTAGAGATCGAAAGGCATCTACCATTCTGGTCCTTCTCGATCTTTCTGCTGCATTTGACACTGTAGACTATGGTGTGCTGTTGGAGCGCCTGCGGGTTTATTGTGGGCTGTCTGGTACAGTCCTCAAATGATTTCATTCTTACCTCACAGACAGGTCTCAGAGAGTTGCCACTGGAATTTATTCCTCTGGTGCTCACTCCCTGCCTTGTGGGGTACTGCAGGGCTCCATTTTAGCTCCCATGTTGTTTGAAGTGTATATGCTGCCATTGGGAGAAATCATCAGGTGATACAGTCTGGGTTTTCACTGCTATGCAGATGATACCCATTTGTATCTTTCCTTTCTGCCCGGACAGGATGATGCACTGTCCGTGCTAAACAACTGCCTTGCTGAGATCAGACTTTGGATGAGTTCCAGCTGACTGAGACTGAATCCGGATAAGACTGAGGTATTGGTAGTGGACCCAGGTCATCCCGGGGTGGGTTTGGGAGCTGGCCAACCTTCAGGTTTGTTACTTGGTGGTATGCTGCGCCCTACCTCTGATCAGGTGCGTAATCTGAGCACTATTTTTGATGATGGTCTGACCCTAAAATCTCCGGTGTCAGCTGTCATCAAATCCTCTTTTTACCATCTGAGGAATATCCCCCAGGTGAAACACCAGGTTCCTTCGGGTGATCTTCCAACTTTTGTCCATGCCTTTGTCACTACCTGTCTTGATTACTGCAATTCCCTTTACCTAGGGCTACATGGGGTTGATATCCGCTGCCTACAGCTGGTGCAGAACGCGGCAGCCAGGCTTCTGACTGGGACATCTAGAACCAGTCATATTACACTTGTGCTCCACGAACTGCACTGGTTGCCTGTTTGGTGGCGGATCACCTTTAAGGTTGGTTTATTAACCTTTAAAGCCCTACATGATCAGGGACCCGGTTACCTGAATGATCTCCTGATTCCCTATTGCCCCCTCTGTCCTCTCCGTTCTGCCAACAAGGGATTGCTGGAGATTCCCAGGGTTCGATTAAAGACATTGGGATCTCATGCTTTTGCTTTTTCAGCACCAACCCTGTGGAATTCTTTACCTCATTGGTTGAGAGAATGCCCAACCATCGATAGTTTCAAAGTTGGTCTAAAGGCATATTTATTTAGCTTAGCTTTTATTTAGTTATGGTCGATATATTTTAATGCTGTTTTAATCTATATTATGTATATGTTTTTATATACAGTGCCTTGGCTCTGTAAGGCGCTATATAAATAAAGTTGATTTGATTTGATTTGAGACAGAACTACCATTGCAGTGTGGGTATCATGGTTTCAGCAGTGGATCTAGAAACTGTTCTTGGGGTAGCAGGTTTCCAGTTAAACAGCTGCATCTAGAAAACCAAGCAGTAGTGAATCATGCTATCTGGGGAGATACCTCACTCAGCGTGCTTGAGTACCTCTGTCTGTTGAAGCACAGGCCCCATGGGGCATTATTTCTGCAGAATACTCTGTATGATATACTCACACAGGTGTGGCTGCATAAGAACATGCCCATATGGAGCCTGTGCCGCTGCAGAAACAGATACAAATCCACTAAGGTAGCACATTAGTGCACATTGGTGCTACTGTATTTGTGTTATCTGGAAACAGTTGTGTGTTACATAGAAATATAGACCATGATGGCAGAAAAAGACCAATGGACTATGAAGTCTGTCCATGGATGCCCAAAACCTAGCATATATCCAGGGAACTGTGCCCCCCCCCTCCAGCTCATCCTTCCCATCTCCCATCTCCCACTCCCCATACCCACTGCAGAACTTCTTATTATTTTATTTACTCTTTCCCATCCATGCTTGAAGCCTTCCACAGTTTTAGTACTTACCACTTTGGTAGACAGATTGTTTAGTGGCCCCACCACCCTTTAGGTAACATTGTATCTCCTCAAGTCTCTCTTGAAGCTCCTCTTTTCCTGTTTCCATTCCTGCCTTTGTGTTAATGAGTTGGTGTTCCTATTAAATAATTATGTGTAGTTCACTTTATTAGTCCCTTTCAGAAACTTAAAGGTCTCTATCATATCTTCCCTCTCCATTATGGCCTCCAGTGAGTACAGGTGGGATTTTCAGAGCCCATGAATATCCCGTAGCTGTGGGAAAAATCTGACACAAGTTGGTTGCCACTTGCAGAGCCAAAGTTGTTCCCCGCAGCTGTGGTATTCTCAAAAGTGGAGCCTGTTTATGAGCTCCTCCGTGATTTTTGCCCCTTTGTGGATGATTTTCTGTACAACTGCAGGTAAAAGCTATGCTTGGTAAAACCAGGTGTGACATCTACCATAGCTGCACTGGCTGAAAATGTGAAACTCTTCTGATGCAGAGGCATCATCCTACAGTTGGGGCTGTGGGTCAGGACTTAGTGCCCGACCTGTTGGAAAATCCAGCCCTACGTGTTTAATACCCTCAGATATTTCTCATGGAATTCCTCCTGTAGGCTGTGTATCACATTTGTCATCCTGTGCTGTGCTGCCTCCATCCTGTCCTTATCCTTTCTGAGGTGAGGGCTCCAGAACTGGACACGGTACTCCAGATGAGGCCTCAGCAAGAGTGATCTACAAAGGGAGAGTATTATTTCTTTCCTTCTACTATCTGTACCACTCCCAGTACACTCCAAACTTCTGTTTGCCTTACTGTAGACTTTGCTGCACTGGATTGACTGCCTCAGAGTGTCACTGATAATGACCCCCAGCTCATGTTCCTCTGTTGTTGTACTAAGTTTATTTCCATTTATCCAGTGCTCTGTCCAGGGATTCTTTTTCCCCAGTTGCATTACCTTGCAGTTCTTGGCATTGAATTTTAAGTTGCTACTCATTTGAACATCTCTACTTTGGAGATCATTTTGTGATTCTCTAACTCCCTCAACCCTTTCCACCATTCTGCAGAGTTTAGTGTCAGCTGTGAAGAGGGCAATCTTACCCTGGATTCCTTAAGTAATGTCACTAAAGAAAATATTAAAAAGGACATGGCCTGGGACTCCTCCCTGTGGTATTCTACTTGTGACCTCCCCCTCTGCTGAGTTAACCCATTGATAACAACCCACTGCTACCTACCCTTGAGCTAATTTGCCACCCATTTGACTATGTCTCCTGCTGCCTCCAGATGCTCCATTTTCCTAAGTAAGCATTTATGAGGCACTGAGTTGAAAGCCTTGCTGAAGTCAAAGTATAGTAGATCCACTTCATGTCCTCTGCCTAACTCCCTTGGTTCCCAGTCAAGGAAGACAATTAGGTTGTTCTGACAGGACCTCCCTTTCACAAACCCATGCTACTTACTATCCTGAAGATCATGTTTCTCCAGGTAGTAAATGAGATCCTACTTGATCAGAGTTTCCATCAGCATTCCTACAAGAGATGTGAGACTAACCAGCCTGTAATTGCCTGCCCATTCCTTACCCCACTTTTATGTAGCAGGACCACATCAGCCATTCTCCAAACTCTAGAAACCACCCCAATCTGCAGTGAGCTGTTGAATAATTTTGTCAAAGGATCAGTCAGTTCTTCTGCTAACTCCCTTAGTATTCTCAGATGCAACCCATCTGGACCTGGAGCCTTGTCCATCTTAAGGGCTACTAGCCCTTTCTGGACTCTATCTCTTGTGAATACCCAGGTTTCCATTTTTGCAGTCCCTCTGGTAGCTGCTTGAATGACACTTTCAAGTAGTTGCCCACTATCATCCAGGATGGAAACAGAGCAAAAGTAGTGATTTAGAACAGTAGCCTTTTGCCCATTATCCTCAATTACCCTACCCCCATCTGACATCCTAATTATTCCCCATCTTTTTTTTCTTTTTTCCCCTGATGTAGTGGAAGAAATGTTTTTCTTCTGATTTGATCCCCTTAGCAATCTTTTTTTTTTCTGTATTTTTTAACAGGAAATGACTGGGCACAGTCCTTTTTCAGTCATGCCCGACATGAAAATACAGTACAATCACAAATAATAAGACATAATACAAACCACAGTCACATCATACATTACAATTACATAAGTTTTTGTCATTAAAAAATGCTTTCAGTAACTTTTTAAAGTGCTTGACATTATTAGTTTTCTTGTCTTTGAGAATCTGCTGCTCTGTGTTCCTTTTGCCTCCATAACTGCCTTCATTACTTCCCTATTTTTCTGAGCATATTTCTCCAATTCTAACTCCTCCTGTTTCTTCTTAAGCCTACAGAAAGCCTTTCTTGTGACTTTTAATTGCATCCCCTAGCCTCTCTAAGAACCACAGAGGCCTCTTGAACTTATTGCTCCTTACCATTGTCTTTGCACAAATTTATGTTCCTTTCTAGATAGCCCCTTTTATTAACCCCCCCACATCTCTTCCACATCTACGATTACTGTAACGCCCTGTACCTAGGGCTACCAGGGGTTTATATCCACTGCCTGTAGCTGGTGCAGAACGCGGCAGCTAGGCTGTTGACTAGGCTACCTCGTAGCTGTCACGTCACGCCGGTGCTGCACGATCTGCACTGGCTGTCTATTCAGCGGCGGGTCACCTTTAAGGTCGGGTTACTGACCTATAAGGCCTTACACAGACAGGGACTGAGTTATCTGCAAGATCTTCTTCATCCCTACTGCCCCTCCCATCTGCTTCGCTCCACCGATGAGGGATTGCTAGAGATTCCCAGGGTTTGTTTAAAGTCATCTGGGGTCTGTGCATTTGAATCTGTGGCCCCATCCCTGCGGAATTCTCTACCTCATCAGATTAGGCAGTGCCTGTCAGTGGAGAGCTTTAAAACTGCATTAAAAACGTATTTATTTTCTTTGGCGTTTTCTGATTTTATCTGATATGCTGCAGATGTTTATATGTGTAGTTGTTTAATATTTATTTTTATGGTCATGTACTAGCGCTATGGTTTCGAAATAATGCTATTTTATAAATAAAATGATGATAATGGTCTACAATACAACCTGCCCTGATTAATTTCATCCTACACCAGCATTCTCAGTTTTTCAGAATCTTCCTCCATTCTCCTCAGATCTTTATCGTGAGTGTTTTTTCATCCCCTAGGGTCAAGTCAAACCAAACGGAATTATGGTCACTGTTTTCTAGTGATATCTCTACTTTTACTATCCCTACTGCTTCCAAATTTGTAAAAACTGCATCCAGAATGGATCCTTATCTAGTAGGTTCTTTTACCAGTTGGATCAGTAGGCAGTCTTGAAAGGTACCCAACATAGCTTGACTGCTAGAATGCTTTGCTACTGGGGCATCCCAATCTATGTCTGGCACATTTAAATCCCCTACTACCACCACTTACCCTTTGTCACCCTTCTTTTTATTTCTTCTCCTAGCTCTCTGTCACTCAATTCTCTTTGCACCGATAGCCTTTACTTTACCCCCAGGTGACGTTTCCTGCCCGATGTTGTTGTGATCTGTACCTACAGTGACTCAGCCTCCTCCATGCCACACTTAATGTTCCCATCTTCCATTACTTCAGTACCCCTCCGACATAAAGGGCTACACCCCCCCATTTTCTCTACTACCCCTTCTAAATAGTGAGTACCCTGGCATTGTGAGGTCTAAGTCATTCTTCTCTGCAGCCCACATTTCACTGATGGCAACAAGGTAGTTAATACCTATCTCCAGTCAAGGGTAGTGGTCAGATGTCACCCAGGTACATCAGCATGGAGAGACACTGACCGGATTGCTAAAATTGTTCAGGAAGCAGGAGAAAACATTGACATCTTGGTACACATAGGGACTAATGATCTCACCAGCCAGTTCATAGTGGAGACCAAGGAATACCTGACCAGGCTGGGTGACAAACTATCATCCGTTTTGTCTGGCATCTCCTTCTTTGAGATCCTGCCAGTCTGAGAGAGGGGGCAGATGGACGGAAAGTCAGAGAAGGGGAGATAGGGGAGCTAAACATGTGGTTCAAGGGCTGGTGCCAGGAAAAAGGACACAAATTTGTAGGGAACGGACAACAGTTTTGGGAGCAAAAGTTCTTTAAATTTGATGGACTGCATCTGACAAATGAGGGAGTCAGTGCATTGGGGCAGAAGTTTGATGTCTTTGAGGAATATTTAAACTAGCAAATGGGGAGGGGGTGCAGCACCCCATACGTCGAATGAGAAGAACACCCCTCCCCCCTCAGCTAGTGGTCAAACAGGAGTTCAGCATGTTTGCAGTTCATTTGAAAAAAGGTCCAGCTCCCCATACGACACACAGGGGAAACACCAGACTTCACCCAACAACTAATACACCGAAATCTGGCCAATGGAAAGTCATGCACACAAATGCTCACAGTCTGAGAAACAAGATCCCAGACCTACAGGCAATAATGACAGTTGCTAAACTGGACATAGTAGCAATTATTTATTTAGTTTTTGTTTACTGGGTAAGTACACTAGACAAGTATTATGCCTATTTTCAGGAACGACCCGGGAGAGTACAAAAGGGTACGACAAGACTTGGTTTACCAGTAACCACACTTGGAAGACTTCAGTACCTGGCTATGTACTGTTCAGAAGAGACCGAGGTGCAAAAAGGGGGGGGGGAGTGGTTCTGCATGTCAATGAAAATATCAAAGCTACAGAAATTCAGAATATACATAAGGAGCCAGAAGAACTGTGTGTCACCCTGGAAATAGGAATTGGGACAGCCATAAGAAATGGGGTTGTCTACAGGCCCCCAGACCAGGGGGGAGGACATAAACACATTACTGTTAGAAGATATACAAAACACAACAGCTAAAGGGGAGGTTCTGATAATGGGAGACTTCAACATGCCAGATACAGATTGGTCAATAACAGCTGAAACATCTGCCAGAATTAGACACATGGTGGATTCCCTGCAGGGGGAAGGCTCTAACAACTGGTACAACAACCCGTAAGAGACAGGGCTATCCTAGATCTAGTACTTACTAACAGGGAAGGGATCAAAGATCTCCAGGTAGAAGGTCACCAGGGGCCAGTGACCATCACATGGTATGGTTCAATTTGGCCACTACAACTAAATAATCCCATTCCAAGGCAAAAATATGGGACTTCAGAGGAGCTGACTTTGATAAGATGGTCAACAGAGTTAAGCTAGCCCTGGCAAAAAGAAATACAGGTGAGGGGTACAGGCAAATGGAAGCATTAAGGATGCAGTACTTGAAGCAACATCCCATTGTGTTAGAGAGAAAAGGAAGTGCAAAAGAAGAAGGACACTACTTTAGTTCTAAAAAACAGTAGCAGAAAAGGTCAGAGCCAAAAGGCTGGCTTTCAGGAAATATAAGAGAACACAGCGGGATGAAGATAGGGAGGCATACCAGACTTCCCTAAGGGAAGCAGGGAAGGCAGTAAAGCAGGCAAAGGCCCAAACCGAGGAAACACTAGCACAAACAGTAAAAGAAGGTGACAAGACTTTCTATAAATACATTAGTGAAAGGAGAAAGTCCAGAGGGGTATTGCTAAGATCAAAAGAGATAAGGGGGCGTGTGAGGAGGAGGACCATGTAAAAGGAACTATCCTAAATAGACACTTCTGCTCAGTATTTACTGAAGGAAATGTAGGACAGGGCCCACAGCTCAGCACCATGGACACAGAGGGGAGGGAGGTGAGCACTAGTCCCATCACAAAAGAAAGGGTCCTACAAGAGCTTGATAAGCTCAGGGTGGACAAGGCATTGAGACCTAATGGCATACATCCCAGGGTACTAAAGGAGCTAAGGGTAGAACTATCAGAGCCATTATCAGAACTGTTTAGTGAGTCTCTGAGCACAGGAGAGGTCCCAGAAGACTGGAGAAGGGCTCATGTAATCCTGCTCCACAAGAACAGTAGCAGGAAGGATGCAGGGAACTACAGATCAGTCAGTCTTACCTCAGTAGTGGGCAAAATTATGGAGGCACTCCTTAAGGAAAGGATAGTGCAACACCTGCAACCCATAGGAACACAGGATCCAAGACAGCATGGGTTTACAAAAGGAAGGTCCTGTCAAACTAATCTCATAGATTTCTTTGACTGGGTAACCAGAGTGGTGGACCGGTGGGGAGCAGTTGATGTCACCTACCTTGACTTCAGCAAAGCTTTTGATACTGTTCCACATAGAAGATTAATTAATAAGCTGGGAAGGCTCGGGTGGGTCAGAAGTTGGTCAACTGGGTGGCAAACTGGTTGACATGCAGAAAACAGAGAGTGGTGGTAAACGGTATACAGTCAGAAGAGATGCAAGTCACAAGTGGGGTACCTCAGGGATCTGTCCTGGGGCCAGTCCTCTTCAATATCTTCATTAGTGACATTGCAGATGGACTAGAGGGTAAGGCTTGTCTGTTTGCAGATGACACGAAGATCTGCAACACAGTAGATGATCCAGATGGGATGGGCAGAATGAGAAGAGATCTGGATAAACTACTAAAATGGTCAGAAGAGTGGCAACTGGGATTTAATGCAAAGAAGTGCAAGATCGTGCACATAAGGAAGAGAAACCCTGAAGCCACCTATAGGCTGGGAGGGGAGTTCCTGGCAGTCACAAGGGAAGAAAGAGACTTGGGCATCATCATCATTGATGACTTGAAATCATCCAAGCAGACCACTAAAGCAGTAGGTAAGGCTAGGGGGATGTTAGGGTGTATTAGTAGGGATATCACAAGTTGGAAGAGGGAGGTAATAATCCCTCTTTACAAGACACTGGTTAGGACCCCATCTGGAGTACTGCATGCAGTACTGGAGGCCGCATCTTCACAAGGACATTAACCAAATTGAGGCAGTCCAGAGAAGGGCAACCAAAATGGTGCAGGGACTGCATCAGAAAACATATGAGGACAGATTAACTGAGCTTAATATGTATACCCTAGAGCAAAGGAGGGAGAGAGGTGTTTTGATCTAAACATTCAAACACCTTAAGGGCATTAACAAGGTGAAAGAGTCTAACATGTTTCAATATTGGAAAAATAGCAGGACAAGAGGACACTGCATGAGATTAGAGGGAGGCCGATTAAGGAGTAATGTGAGGAAGTTTTTTTTCACAAAAAAGGTTGGTGGATGCATGGAACGGCCTACCTCAGGAAGTGGTGGATATGAATACAGTGCAGGGCTTCAAACAAGCATGGGATTGTCATAAGGGAGCAATACAGATGCATATGAATAGTTAGGCCATTGACAGAGCAAAGGCCAATGGCACATTTATAAGGTAGAAAATAAATGGGCAGACTGGATGGACCTTGAGGTCCTTATCTACCATCAACTTCTATATTTTTATGTTTCTATGTCAATCTTAGTATATGTTACCATTGCCTGTAGCTCACTAATTTTGCTGCCTAGGCTCCTAGCAATGAGGCAGAACCCTTTCCTGATACTCTCTATGCTCTTTTTGTTGTGTATTGTGAGTTCTCCTTTGCAAATCCCTGGCCCCTTTTGTCTGTTGATACCTGCAATACCCTTTTTGTATCCCATTTCTATTATTTATTGCCTTCAGTTTGGGTCTAAGCTCTTTGTCCCTGCCATGTTATTTTATTTCCATCTCCCAGATGCGGTGGAGCACTAACTAGGTTCCTCTTCCTCCCTTCATCCATGATGGTTCCCCAGCCTTATATTCCCCTGCATTCAGTTTAAATGTCTAATGTAGACATTAAACTTCTGCCCTAGTGCACTGACCCTTTCTTTTATCAAGTGAGTGTATTGTCCCTGAATACCCTCTTTTCCCAGAAGTCTCCCCAGTCACCAACAAAATGAAACCCTGTATCATGACACCACCCATTGAGCCACCAGTTTAACTCAAGTATTTATTTCTTCCTGATTTTATCCTCCTTTCCACTTCTACCCCACATAAGGAGGACTTCAAAGATTGCTAGGGAGGCTGATTGCACTGCCAATCAGTCCCATAGTGTCTGAAAGCTACACTTCACTGTTTCCACTGACTGGTTCAACTGATTATTGGTTACCAAGTGAACCAGCATCCCTAACTTTCTGCTTGCCCTCTCCACCATCCTCACAATTTGTTTTATGTTGCCGTGGGACAAAGCACCAGAAGGCACCTAACCACCCTCTCTTCTTGTATTTTTTCAACAATTGCTGATTCCACCCCCCCCGACAGTAGGGTATCCTACAAGCAGGATCCTCTTATCTTTTTTATATTTGCTCTCATTCCTACCTTTTGGGTGCCACCATGATCTCACCATTCCCCACTAAGCCCTTCCCTTTTTGGTTAGCCATCTTTACCTCCATTATACCCTCCCCTCCCTTCCCCTACCCTTCACTCTCCTTCCCTACAACCTCTGTTCCACTCTTACTGCTACTTCTTCCATGCACACCTTTATTGCCCTGTAGAGTCTCACTCCCAGTCTTTTCACCCCCACCTTAATGTCTTAGTCCAACCTTCTACCCCACCTCCTGGTGCCCCTTCCCCTTTCCAGACAATGGGTAAAAGCTATTTTTTAATGGTAACCTTCAATAGTTCCGACTCCTGTTTCAACCATTGCATCTCACCCATTCACCTGACTACTGGCCATTCCCACTTCCAGGCTCCCTGGTCCTCTGAGGAAGAGTTGCCTCTGGACACTGTGTGTTTCTCCCTGTTCCCTTCCTCTGCCTAAGACCTTTGCTCCTCTGGTAAGCACCCCTCTGTTTTTCTCTTCACTGCTGGCTCCTCTCTCCTTCTTTTCATCTTTCCCAGCTCACATCTGAGCGGTCTTACTTCTGCCCTTAGTTGCTCTTTACTCCTGCACACTCAGCCTCTCTCTGCAGCCTACAACATCCCATGTCATATTGCTGCTCCACAACTATTACAGCATGCCATCCACCTCCCACTATCCTAATGTCTGTACATGTCCTTATTCACCTACATCCTCCAAGCCCTATCTTCTCCAAACTCTAAATTTGAATTTCTGTGTATAACTCAGCTAAGAATTTTTATAGCAAGCCCCAAATTTCCTCTTAACCCCTTGATAAATATATGCTAATACAACCCAGTTAGGGATGTCTGCAGGAATTGCCAAATTTACCTTGTTTCACCTACCCTCTCCTGCTTTCCTGATGCTCAGTAAAAATGTGAGCTAAACTTAGAAAGGTATTGTTTGTCTTACTTGATAATGGCTATCTGTAGTTGCTTTTGTGTGCTTATCCTTTTGCTGCTTGGTGGTTAGAAAGTTAGGGTTAGAAACCATAATGCCACATTTCCTTACTTTTGTTGCTTTCAGTTGAACCCTAACTGGAGCATTAAAGTAGTTTTTTGCAATGGATTTCCTTTCTTTTTAAAATAGTGGAATTGTATCTTCTTTCACACAGGTCCCTTTGGGACCTGCATGAACAGATATGTCTGGCTCTGAAAGTGCAGGGCTTTGCCACAGATGCAGATGTGCAGAGTCCACCTGGCCCTGTGCTAAATGAAGAGTCTGTCTGGGTGTGGAAGTGTAGGATCCTGTCCGCTCTGGACTTCCATGCCAAGTGAATAATCCACCTAGCTGCAGAAGTACAGGGACCTCCAGGCCCTGCACTTCCATATAGCTACAGATACATACACACAGGGCCTAGGATCTGAACC
The DNA here is from genome assembly GCA_016271365.2 of Neoceratodus forsteri. Lineage (NCBI taxonomy): Eukaryota > Metazoa > Chordata > Ceratodontiformes > Ceratodontidae > Neoceratodus > Neoceratodus forsteri. Next base: position 238,123,284 of record JADMNL010000023.1, on the reverse strand, counting down.
AACTGAGGTGTCTGGCCAGCTGTAGAAGAGGCCTAATGCTTTCATAAGGCAACAGATGCAGACATGCATGGCCCTTCAGGCCCTGCACCAAAAGTGGAGTCCATCAGCCTGCAGAAGCACAAACAATATTTCAATGTTCACTCATAATGTGGTCATTTTATGATATTCTACACAAAATGTTCAACATAGCCTTCTTATGACTTCACTTCATAAACCCAGTAGGTAAGGAATGTCAAATGCCCACCAAAACGTCATTTCATGTCACAGGTGTAAAAGCATATTTTTGCAGGGATTTGAAAAAATGGCAGCTGTCGTGTTCATGAGGTGGTGTGAAAAAATAACTATGTTGAAATTTTAGGATCAAAATGCTGAAAAATATCCAAAATTATAAGTGTGGATTGAACATTTTCAGCATCATCATGGTATCATGTGATGACTTGAATGAGTTAGCAGCACCTTCAGAGAGCACCGATTTCTAAATCCTATTTTCAGACAATGATTAATAAAGGTGAACTGTTTTAAAAGAAAGCAACAATCTGACTTGATACTGATATCTCCTACTGATTCAGGATATCAGAATTCATGCAGAAAGTGGATGCTGAAATGAGAAATCCTCCAGCAAAACATACTCCGCCACCAATGCCTGATAAAGCTGGAGGTCTGAAAAGAGCAAAGCAGGCCCACTCAAAATAAAAGCATATTAATTCATCCAATACCACTGACAAAAAAAAAGTTCTCCCCCCCAATTCTGTTTTTGTCTCTACAGCCCCAGTGCATCCTTCTGGGGTACCTGCTCGACTATGCTTCTGCACCATGATCTGAAACATCCCTTTCTCTGGCCTCCTCCAACCCCCATGGCAAATCCAGCAGCCCATATCACCCCCTTGGGGGAGGGTCTGCCCACCCTTGGTGGCTCTTTCTAAAATTAGAGGGACTTACTGTAGGGCTGGATCTGACATGGGAGGTACCGGAACAGGTTAGTCTGACTCTTTGGGATGTGGGCAGGCCCCCAGTGTCCCCATTATCTCCACAAGGGTGGCAGGTGACTTTCTTGTTTAGTTTCCCCTGTGGAGCTTGGATGTGCAATGGCATCTAGGAAACACACATGCTGATGTCTATCGCAGCTCCTCCCCCTTGACCATAGTGCTGCAAGTCCTGGCTAACCTTCAACCATCATCAGGGGCCACTCAGGATCAGTGCAATCCCAGGAACCTTCCCCAGGAAGGGACAGCAGTCTGCCAAATGTTCAATCCCCTCCCTCCCCAGCCAACTCCTGATGGCCCAGGCTCATTCCCAAATCTGAGTCACCAGTGTAGTGTGAGGAGTGGCATCCAGTGTTTCAACCCTCAGCATCGCTGGGCTGGCTAAAGAAAGATTTTTTTAAAGGAAATTGGCCAACTTGAAGAAGCTATACTCACACTTTTGTCAGATACAAAAGCCATCAGAGAGAAGTCTGAGGAACTATTCAGAAGGATTGGAGATGCCGAAGTGAGGATTTCCTTGGTAGATGACTGGAGTCATAGAATAGACCTTGAACTCCCATCCCTGAGGTAGAAGATGGCTAAACTTGAGGTTAAACTAGAGGACTTCAAAGGAAAAAGGAGACGTAACAACCTGATTGTGTTCAGTCTGCCTGAATCTTCGGAAGGTTCACACTTAATTCCATCTTTTGGATGAGACATTAAACTGAGGTCCCATCTGCCTGGATTGGTGGTAGTTCAGGTGGATGTTAAAGATCCCATGGCACTTATCAAAAAGAATAGGGGAATTTCCCCAGTGTCCTGGCCAAATTTCCCTCATTCACTAAAAAAAAAATACAACCAACAGCTTAATCTGGTTCAAGGTCAGTTGGCATTCATCTGTATCCCCCTCCCCCCAGGTCATGCCTGAAAATAGGCAGGATTTGTCTAGTGCACTTACCCGGTCAGCAAAAAATAAATAAATAAATAAAATTTCTCCAAAGGTGTTATCTGAAAATATCGCTGGTTCATCACCTAATGTTTAAGTGTATATTGTTGAATTCACTCATTGAGCATTGTGACCTTTGCCAAAATCGGCTACCATTCATTGAGAAATTTCTGAATTACCTTGACAGACAAGTTCTGAATAAGATCAGAACAGCCTTCAATCTGTGTTGGGACAGTAAGAAGATATGGATTACTTAAGATCTATCCCAAGTTGTTAGAGCTAGAAGAAGGGAGTTTTCTCCAATGGCAGTCAAACTCATCAATGCAGGAATAAACATTAAAATGCAGTATTCAACTAAACTAACTGTGGTGAAAGAAAACAAATCATATTCCTTGGAAACACCAGATCAAGCATATGGACATTTTTCCTGAACTGTTCAAACTGAGGTGATTTGAATATGCAGAATAGCAGATAAAATCTGTTTGTTATCTGACTAACGTGTTTAAATCTTATTTATGTCCAAGCAGTTGGTTAATTCTGCTCAAATCAGTAACAACATGTTTTTCTCCCAGAGATTACTTAATGGAAAGTTTGGTTCTAATCCTATGCAAGGTAGCCACTATGTTCATATTAATGGAGACGAGGTACTCTTTTGTACTGAACTTATTAGTAGAGATAAAATTTTGTTTTGTTTCTGAGGCAGACTGCAGTATTTAAACTGGATATGCCCACTTACTTCTTTTAGTTTCAACTTTGACTCTCCAAACCCATTTTGAGCACCTAAGTAATCCTTGCTGTGTTTGTCTCAAGGTCCAATACGTGAGGCAAAGGATAACAGCTCTTAGGCTTAGTCAACCCTTTTAGGTGCCACCTTCTTTTGATACCTCACTTCAGTTATTTTACCTTTTTTATTCTTTCCTGGCTCACTTTTAAGTCAAGGAGGTTGCTTTATACACATAAAGTGCCCTTGACTAGAAATATCTAAAGGTACATTTTCTATGGGTGCTGAATGAATGCACAGGTAGGCATTACTTAAACTTGGTAGAGTTAGCTTCTTAATTTATAAGTCAACTACAGATTTTTCAGAGGGGAAGAAGTTGACTAGTTTTAAGCAGTTAACTTTATCAGTAACCTGGAATAATTATTCTACTTCGGATCATATTTGTATGTGTGTGAAACTGAGTGACATAATAATTGTTTTTTCTAGATAGGCTGTATTCAGGAAGAGCTTTCAATCACATTAATCATCAGAATGCAGGTAACTCTTCTTACTGAATTTTTATTTGAGAAAGCACTTCTAGTTAAAGCTTACTTGTAAGACATTGTTTTCTCTATTATTATTTGTATCATGTGTTCCTGTCCTGGTAATAATTTAGTTTAATGTTCTTGGAACCTCATTTGAATGGGTGGCAAACTGCTGTTCTGCTGCAGAATCATTTTAAGGTTCTCACACTGACTTGTTTTGGTGGTTTGTTTTTGATTCATATGTGATTGATTACTTAAACCTCACTGAATTACTTAGAAAGGCTTCAACAGAAACTTACTGGAATTAAAAAAAATAAATAATCATAATATTTTACCAAGTTAATCGATTTTTTTTCTTATAAATTCATGAGGCAGGGATCAGAGGTTTGAGGGTAGATTTTGGGAGAGCTTCATTGCAATCTGAACACACAGTAGGTAGCAGGTTGGTCTTCAGGATCAGGGTGAGAGACTTTTGGGTGTTGTATATTTGGCATTTATTGTTTATTAAGAGGTTTTGTCAATGTCAACCTTTGGGGACTTAAGGAGATACTTAGCTTTAATTTGGGGGTTGGGGAAATATGCTACTTATTGGAATGATGAAGGACAATCTTGTTTTATTATTTTCTAAGGTTGTTACTATGGATCTACTTATCTTTCATGGTGAAATGCAGTCTACTCTGTTGATTCTTATTCTGCAAAATGAATATTTTCAGATATGCTTCATGACATGTAAAAGGGGCTTGTTCCAAGATAAAAGAGGCTGCAACTCCTGATACGTGCATCTTCCAAAGGATGTAATATTCTTTTTCTTCAGGAAACCAACCTTCTTTCCTCTGAAATTAATCTTTTAAGAAAGCTCAACTAACATATGGCAGCTGGGGCTGGTAACTCTATCTCTAAAAAGGGTGTAGCTATTTTTATTAATAAAAGGTTTAATTTTATCCAGAATCAAGTAACAGCTGATCCAGATGGGAGATACATTTTAAGAACAGGAAATAAACAAAACATGAACATACTTTTGGGCTCCATCTATAGCCAAAATAATGACTTTGCAGCCTTTTTAATGCTTTAATTAGTGTGTTGGCACCATTTTCATCACACAAAATAATTTTAGGGGGAGACTGAAATATTCCTCAGGATCCACACCTGGAAAAAGCTAGCCATCCAAGGGTGAGAAAGAAAGCAGAAATTAAAGCTCTGACAGAATTTCTGGAGCTTTGTGAGCTGGAAAACCCTTGGAGAACATTCAGCCCAACCTCTAGAAAATACACTTTTTTTCTCACTGGTACATAGTTCTTTCTCAAGAATTGATTATTTTGTAATCAGCAAAATGCTCTTACAAGGCATCAGTGACACTCAGATAATGGCTAGAATTATATCTGATCATTCTCTGATATGGATGAAACATAATATTAAACATAATTATGCTAAACAATCCATATGGTGTCCAAATAATCAACTTCTTAAGGACAAATGTATCATTAATCATATTAAACAGTTAATAACTTCATGGGAGATGATTTGAAATCCATAGATAAGTTTGATGTAATCTGGTCAGAATGTATGGTAAATGCTTCATTTGGGAAGAATTCATTAAACTATTTTTGAAAAGAAAAAAAAAACAAGCTAGATTAGAATAGTTGCTTATTAAAATTCAATACTTTGAGAATCAAGTCACCTTCTCTCCCTCAAAACAGATCTCACAAGAACTGAAGAATTGAAGAGACCAATATGAATCTCTAACCAAAGAAAAGATAGAATACCTTATTCTGAGAAACAAAAGTGAAAATATAGACTTAGGGGAAACACCTATCAGACTTCTTGCAAACAAGCTTAAACAGCTTGATATCTCCAAAAATATTGTTTCTAATTATTTCAGAGGAGGATGGTTCCATCAAGCCTGATCCTAGACTGATTATGCCAGAATCTGAAAATGTCTACAAGCATCTTTATGGACTGATTTTAAATTCTCCTTCTCAAAGTACGATTGATAATTATTTAAATAATTTTGTTTGTTCACAAATAGACTCCCAACAGGAATTGAATTTTATTAGGCCCATCAGTGATCAAGCAATAACTGAAGTCATAAATATTTTAAAACATGATGAATTGCCTGGACCTGATCAATTTATGGTAATTATTTTATAAAACCTTTAAAGGGACACTGTCAACCCCCTTTGGCCTCAAAGTGTCCCTTGTTTATAAAACACATTTTATGTCTGCTAACATTCTGTACAGACTGCTGATATAGCTAGTAGTTGGATTCTGATTCTTTTTTTCTTTTAAAAAGTGAAAAACAGACTGCCCACCATACTGGTGTTACCACACCAAAACAGGTTTGTTCACATTCCTTGATCAACTCCCACTGCATCTTTCCTGGACTTGGGAACACCTCCAGTACAGTCTAGCCACTCATGATGCAGTCGCGGTTTAGATAGCTACTGCCTCATGAGTGACTGCACTGTTTGGGGATGTTTCTAACATTCAGGAAGTATGCAGTAAGAACAGATCCGGGATTGTAAACAAAACAAGGTTGTTTATAAATATACATTATCATGCATTTCAGTTCTACTAAACAAGGAGACAGACAAAACAAACAGCAACAATGATGAATTTTAGAGAAGGTAAGTAATCATATGCTGTGTGTTTTTAACTAGAAATAATATGATGCAAAACAGGTTGACAGTATCCCTTTAAGAAATCACTAACACCCATTTTGCAGGCCTTATATTCGTATATCTTAAAATATGGGCAAAATGATCATAGTTTATTAAAATCCCTAGTAATATTACTGACCAAACCTGAAAATACCCAAATACAGGGTTATTAGTTATTGTTCTATCCCACTTATAAATTAAGATATGAAAATGTTGACATCCATTTTGGCTCACAGAATCAAGAACATTTGGAACCCTTTGATCTGCAGAGAACAAGTTAGTGTTATGTCCTCTAGACAAGCATCTGATTATATCAGGAAATTATCTTATGTTTTCTCTGCCTTCAGGGACTCCAAATCCCCTGTGCCTCTGGTGTCCCTGGATGCAGTGAAAGCCTTTCACAGGGTTGACATGAACATCCTCCTGGCATCTTATGAAATTTTGCTTTCTTGTTTTGTTTATTGATTGATTGAAGTTTGATATTCCCAGCCTGTAGCAAAAATATTTACTAATGGTTTATTCTCATCCTCCTTTTGGTTGTTTTGCAGCACACGGCCAGGATGTTCATTGTCCCCCATTTTATTTAATGTTTATCTAGAACCTCTTCTGTACTTTTTAAACACTAACTCATGCATCCGAGGTATCCAAGTTGGTCAGCTTTACCTAAAACTCTCAGCATATGCTTATGATATGCTTTTACATGTCTCAAATCCAAAAGATTCAATATTGGCCATTCTGGAAACAATTCAGGAGTTTAGCAAGCTATCTAACTACAGGTTAAACAAAGATAAAATGATGATCATGCTCTTAAATGGAATTCTATTCAAAGAAGACATCAGAAATCTAGAACTTTTTTGGGCATCAAAACATATCACATATATGGGGATTTACCACACCAAAAAATACTCCCAAATTATTAATTTAAATCTCAGTAATATATCTAATAGAATAAAACCAGATATTAATAGATGGAAACTACTCTATTATTTTTTGGGGAGGGTAAACATCATAAAAATTAGTATTTTCCCCAGATTTTTCATCCTTTAAATATGCTAAACTTATTTCTACCAATAAAATGTTTTGTTTCCTTACAAAATGTTATAAATGAGTTTCTATGGGGGAAAACTCAGCCAAAGTAACCTTTAATATATTAATACTATCTAAATCTCAAGGTGGTTTTAAACTACTTAATTTCTTTCCTTATTATATAGCTTCACACATTAATAAATATCTTAAGTGGCTGTCTTCTGATTTAGATTCACACAGTTAGCATCCCATTTGGCTCAACGTAGAGCTTTCCCTCCTCAAAAAGGTAAAATATGTCTTGTGGCCATGTTATTCATGATAACTGCTAATTTGTCAACTACACTGAAAAACACAGTTATAAGTATCTCCTCCAAGGTACATAATCAAATGGGCAAACTCATAGACATGCATTTCTTCAAATATATTAACCAGCCTCTCATTAATAACCATAATTTTAAACTTAATGGAAAAGTGTTAACCTGTTTCTGGTTTCTGATAACTGAAACTCTAACTGAGGCTTTCTTATTAAAGGATGACTTTCTTTTATCCTTCAGTGAAATTTTACAAAACTTATTATTAGTAAAAAATTAATTTTACAACTTTTTCCATTAAAAACCACTGTTATATAATTTTTGAACCTTTCCCTGGACCAGGGATTATCAGAAAATCTTAAACAAGCCTGAAATAATTCACATCCCATTGTAAATATATATAAAATATTGCACTTACTTAAATCCTTAAACAAACCAATCCAAACTTTAAATTGGGCACAATAAATCAATAACAACAACTTAGACTGTTCACTTATTCGAAATAATATGTATAAATACATTCCTTTGGACAACCTGAAATTAATGCAATTTAAAATCCTGCGCAATGCTTGGCCCAGTGGTTGAGAGTGCCCCCTGTGAACCATCCCTCCCCCAAAGCAATCTCAAGTTCCTTGGCCCAGTGGTCAAGAGGGACCCCCATGAAGCAGACGTCCCCCAAAGCAATCTCAAATTCCCTATCCTGGTGGTTGAGAGGGCCCCCCACAAAGCAGCCCTCCCCAAAGCAATCTCAAGTTCTCTGGCCCGGTGGTCAAGAGGGCTCCCAATGAAGCAGCCCTCCCCCAAAGCAATCTCATGGTAATTTTAGCTCCAGCAGCTTTCAGCACTACAGGGTGGCAGACTGAGCCATGGGTGAACCTTTTCCCCTTTCAACTGGAGTGGAACTGGATTTGGTGCCTTTTTCATTTTGAACTTCTGAACTTGTTCAGACTTTAACAAAAAAAAGGGTGACTTTAAGAGCTTTAAAACTCAGTATAGGATAGTTGATTCATACTGTGCCCCTGACTCCCCTACTTCTGTCATTTTGGAACTTCTGGGCTCCTTGAAATTCTGTGCTGTAGGGGGCAGGCTACGTATCTTGGGGGACTTCAATCTAAACTGGCTTGCCAGTTCTACCTCCAAGATTCATAAACAGGTAGTGGCTCTAAACTTCTCACAGATGATCTCTGAACCTACACGGCTGAACACAAAATCGAACAACCACTCTATCCTTGACTGGTCACTCACCTCAGACAAGCACTGCATAATTGCAGCAGGCCTATTGCCTGACTCATTAAGTGACCACCATATGATATATATGATTCAAAAAGTTTTCATATCCAAAGCCTCACCTCACAGAATTATTCTCACAAGGTCATACAAAATCTCTGGACCTTGTCTGGCTCCTAAGTGACCTAGCAGCCACTGATTGGTCCTTCATCTCTTGAGCACCATCAATTGACTCTGCACTGGAGTTTTTCAAGCACAAGTTCTTATTAGTGTGGGACTATCATGCCCTGCTTATATGGGCTCATGTGAGGGGCACTCACCTGCCTTGGATTTCTGCAGACATCATGTCCCTTACCAAAGCCAGAGACACAGCTTGGAAGGCCTTCACGTCTGCTGTTCCCCCACCACCCATGCAACATACCATTCCCTATGCAACACTTGCACTGGGCAAATCAGTTTAGTTTAGTTTAGTTTATTAGTCTAGGAATTAATACCTTTGAGCCAGGGTTCTTTTACAAAGGTTCCACGGCACAAAGAACATTTAACAAAGCACGATACACATTACAGGTAAAACCAGACAGGAAAGTTACATCATAAATTTGCTATTAACAGTTTAAGGCAGTAACATTTTTAAGTTTCATAGAAAACAAGCTATAACAGGTTCAAGCGGTAGACAATTTCGAGGTTAAGGAAACTTCCAGGGAGAGGGTGATCATTAGGCACCAAAAGGAGGCTAGAGAGGAGGGAAAGGTGGTGAGTGGGAGAGTAAGTGAGAGGGGACAGGAAAAAAGGGGGGGTGAGTTTGGGTGGGAGACAGGAAGTAGTAGAGGTACCAGAGGGTTCATTAGTCAGGGAGGAAGAGGCCTCAGATGTGAGGATGGACATGAGGAGTAGTAGTCTTTATCTGAATCAGGCAGATGAAAGCCAAGTACTTTCAAGCATCCCTCCAGTCCAATCTAAAATAGTCATCAAAATTCTGGAAAGTGGTCAAATCCCTCTTGTCCCCATCCTCCCAGCCACCCAGCCCTGTGTTAAATAAAGGAGGCACTGCTGTAATGAATCCCCTTGCAGTCACCTCAGAATTTAACTCCTTTTTTACAAGTTGACCTCATCCCTGCTCTTCTCCTCCCCATTCCAGCCCCTGCCTTCTGCCCACCCTGCCCCAGCCCCCAGCCACCCACTCAGGGCCCTTCCTCTGCTCCTACCTTCTCCTTCAGCAAAGTTACACCCTCAGAAGTTTACACTACCTTGATCTCCCTAAACCCATCCAAAGGTAAATGCCCCTCTGGGATGGACTCCAAGATGCTCCAGCTATCAGTCCCTGCCATCGCTGACCCTCTGACTGTTCTTCTTAATCTATCCTTCTCCCTAGCAGAACTCCTCTCAAAGTGGAAGCATGCTACTGTTATCTCTCTCTCTCCAAGGGTGGTGACCCTTCAGTCCCCGGTAACTATCATCCGATTTCCCTCCTTCCAATTCTGGCTAAGCTTCAGGAGCACCTAGTCCTCTCCCAGCTCTCTTTCTTTCTCAACTCATCTGCTTTCTTCTCCTCCTACCAGTCAGGCTTCCAGAAGGCTCACTCCACTGCCACATCTCTGTTACGGCTCACAGACTCCATTCTTGATGGCATGGACACAGGTCACATCACCTCTGCCATGTTTGTTGATCTGGCAAAGGCATTCGATACTGTCTCCCATGCTCTCCTCTTAGACAAGCTCTCTAGTGCTGGGCTCTCTGCTATTGCCATCAGCTGGTTCTGCTCCTGCCTGGTAGGCAGATCCTAGTCTGTGAAAAATGGTGACTCCTCCTCATCCTCCCTTCAGTTACCACAGGAGCCCCCCAAGGCTTGGTCCTAGGACCGCTGATATTTTCCATCTTCTTCAATGATCTGCCCACCACTTGCCCACATAGATCAATACATATGTATGTGGATGATATGGTTCTGTATACATCAGGCTCTTTGACTGTGGTCGTAGCAACCAGGCTGCAGCAGGACTTCGATGATGTCCAACTCTGGTTTCATTCAAATCAGCTTGGGTGGGTGCAGAGTGGGCTACCCTACAGGGATATGCAGTGTGTACCCACTCTACACTTTCATGCATAGGACTCCTTGAAAGTTGTGGCATGTGCATAGCCTCTTTAATCTCTTGCCAACACTTTTTCTTTTGTTCTGCTGAAACAGTCTTGTTGTTCCCTTGTCTAACATGCCTTGTTGATACTGTCTTTGTTTCTTCCTGATATTAATGTTTATAACAATGGATTAGTTCATCATGGCATTAGTTAAGTGCATAGTCACAGCACAAATTTCACTGTGGGTCCCTAGTTAAATAATGTCACAGGGTTTCAGAAATAATCAGTAATTTCAAAAACAAATTGGCTGGAAAAGGGCATCTGCAAACATCATAAAAAATTCACCATAAAGAGAAAAAAAAGATTCATTCATAGCAAATGAAAGAGAAAACACAAAAGAGAAACTAAGAAGGCATCATGCATGCTCAGACTTCCAACTATGTTAAAAAGGGTAAAGCAAAGTCTGCCTTCCCTTTAACACTGACATGAATACCACAATTTTCTGTTCAATAAATATCCATCCCTGTGTGGAGTAGGTGGGAGGGAACTATAGAGTAATGAGGGAAGACACAGAGGAATTAAATGGGTGGTTATGGAGATAGCATCAGGAGAAAGGGTACCACTTTGTGGAGGACTGGGGGACTTCTAGAACAGGATGCTCTTTAAAGGTGACAGACTTCACTTGAAAAGAGACAGAACCAACACACTGGTGAAGAGATTTGTTATCTACATTGGACAGTTAAACTGACTGCAAACGACATTGAAGCTGGCCACATCACAGTAAAGGGAGTGATAAGGGGAACTAGTATAGTGCTGCCTTTATAAAGGAGATTGGTAGCAGTAAGGTGGGCAAATATTAGGATCAAACAGGAGTAGTGGAAGAGGCAAAGGGAAAGGTCCTCAGGGTTTGCTAGCAATACAGAATATAAGGAGGTAAGGAAAATGGGAAGGAATGCAGATGTAGTATCACAAAACAGCAAGACAGGATCCTGAGCTAGTTGGAAGGAGGTCTTACCTAGTGTCAGGAGTCTGGGTAATAAGATCATAAAGATCCAGGCATTGGTGGCACATACTGAGGTGAGGTGGACCTTGTAGCCATCACAGAAACGTGGGGCAACCAAATTCATGACTGTGGCTTGTCAGTCCATGTTACACAATTTTGTGACAGGGTAGAGGGAATGACAAAAGTGGAATTGTCCTACAGGTATATATAAGGAAGAGCATCACGGATTTGGAGAATGGACACTTCAGGGGAAGCAAGTGAGAACACAGAGTTACTGTGGTTCACCTTATGCTGCCCTCAGGCAGGAAAATGCAGGTGCAGGTGATCCATAGAGCACCAGGACAAGGTGAGAAAAACATAAGGAGCCTGAGGAACAACTGGCAAGGGGAGAGAAGAAAGGGGAAGTGGTAGTTGTGGGTGATCTGAACCTGACAGATCTATACTGGGGCATTCCAATGACCAGGTACACCAGATGTCAGGCAGTGTTGGATACAGTGAAGGACTGCCTGCTGGTGCAGCTAGTTAAGGAACCCAATATACAGGTTGCCATTCTCAATGTGGTGATAACCAACTTAAAGATGGTTATTTGAGAAAGGGTAATGGAGCCACTTGGGTCCAACAACCATAATTCCATTTGATTCAGGCTGGCCCAGGGTACCAGATTACCACTATCAAAAACTGAAGTCTCAGAACTTACAAGAACTGATTTCAACCAGATGAGGGAGCTGATCCAAGACAAACTGATGAAGGTGGACAGCATCAGAGGTGTAGAGGAAGGATGGGTGGCAATCAAGGGGACCATCTCAAGGCAAAAAAGTCATGCATGAAAATGTTTTTGAAGAATGGTTAGGGGAGTCACTGGGGTCAAACAATCATAACTCCATTTGCTTCAGTGAGACCCAGAGAACCAGATTGCCCCTATCAAAAACTTAAGTCTCAGATCTCATAAGAGCTGATTTCAACCAGATGAGGGAGCTGGTCCAAGATAAACTGATGAAGGTGGACAGTATTGAAGATGTAGTGGAAATTTGGGTGGCAATCAAGGGGACCATTCTTGAGGTAAAAAAGTCATGCATGACAATTTTTGCAAAAGAAGACACGGTCAAGAAATCAATATGGTTCTTGGAAAGAGTCAGAGAAGCAGAAAAGGATAAGAAAAATGATTTCACCAGGTACAAGGAAAAGCAGGGGAAGGATGAATGGGGAGTGTACCAAATGAAAAATGGGGAAGCAAAGAGGATGCTAGGGATGCAAAGTCAGACACAGAGCTGTATATTGTGTAGGGGGTCAAGGGTGGGGAAATACAATTCTTCAGATAAATTAAAGAAAAAAAGGAAGCAGGGAGGGATATTATTAGGCTACAAGGGGAAGGGTAAAAGAAGAAGATGAACAAAAAGCAGCCATGTATATAGTCTAGCAACCTATTTTAAAACACCCTTATTTTAGGTTTTTGTTGTATCCCCTGTTAGAGAAGGTTTATCATGTTTGTAAGATAGGTATGACCCTGAGCTTTCAGGAACAATTTGTTGTGGTGTTAGGTCAATGCAGGTACTAAGATATAAGTCTACCTTTGTTGAGACCCTACCCCATGAAAGTGACATCCGGCACTGCCAATGAGAAATGCTTAACTGGCATCTAGGGATCACTATCTCAAAAAGGTTTAAAGATTTGTGTTGTTTGGTGGTGGAAACTTAATAATGTATTTTCCCTTTTCAGTTTATTGCATGTTTAAAATCATTTTATTTCTGTGTAATTCCAGAAAATGGCAAGTCAGCAAAGTATTGGACTTGTACCATCTCCAGAAAAAAATGCTACATAGATCACACCAAGACTATGCAACTATTTGTATTATTTGCCAAGACAGAGATGCTTCACAAAATCTTGTTGCAGCCAAAGCCAGAGACCAAGAAACTCTGTGCAGATGTATGAGAGAAGCAGATTATGAATCTTATAGAAGCTCTGAAACATCAGGGATGCTGGATGAGACAGGATTCACTGTTGCCATTTATTATCATCACTGGTGCTATCATAATTACACCAGCAAAGAAAACCTTTCACACAAACACAATCCACAAGCAGGTCATCTAGACTCAGCAAAGCCTGAAACAGTCTGTGGTGAGCTAGCCAAGTACCAGTCATTATTTTCTTTTGCTGTGGTGTTGCGTATCTATTCATGCCATAAGAATGCCAGTGTTAATGCAAGAGGGGCATGGGGAGTGAGACTAGATTTATTTAAAAAAATGTTTGACCTTCCTCTGTCCTGAGTAGGGCAGCTGCTTGCCTGGAAGGTAAGGTTGTATCTCTAGGCCCCTAAACAGAGATTTTTATTTTATTTTAGTCGTTGGTAACCGGGTAAGGCCCATGAGACACAAGTGCCTGTTTTCAGGGGTGACCTGGGAGCACTGGGTGGTTAAGTGACTTGTTCAGAGTCACTCAGTATGCAAGTGGAGGTTGTGAGAATCAAACCCAGGTCTGGTCTGCTGGATGTAGCAAGCTCATTCACAGTTTGTTACTCTAACCTCTAGGCTATACTGCCAGCCCAATCCAGATACGCCAAAATCCATTTGCGTGTAAAAACTAGGCACTTCAAGGGAGAGAACTGTCTTGTAAACATATTTGACATCCCTCTATGGACTTAGAACAAGCTGATTAACGGGAAACCAAGAGTCCACCTTCAGAGGGTATTTCCCTGGTTAACTTAATTGAGGGAAGCAGAGGTAATAAAAGTCAAGAGAAGAAACCTTTTCACTTCAAAGCAGGATGCTTGGGAAATCAGTTTTTACAAACTGTTGTCAAAGTTATTACCAGTAAGATAGTGTGACATCACAAAGCAACCTGGACAGTTGGGTTGTGGGGAAAGTGTAAGAATGACATCAACTGGCTCAAAGTTATGAACAAATAGTGATTTTTGACCCACTATATAAAGAGCTGAAAAACAGGGGCTTGCTCTCATTTTTCTAATGAGCATCTTCAAGGACATGCTCTCCCTACCACAAGGAAAGCAAAAGTGCTACAGTGCAGAGACTAAAACAGGAGACTGCTCTTACTCTTTATGGACTTCAATTCACTACAAACTAAGGTAGAATTTTAGATAACTGTTATAGTACTTTTTTTGTACATTTCCACTTTTTTGTTTTGTTATGCTGTGACCAAACTGATAAAACCTTTTTGTTGTAATGTATGATAATTATTTAATTATTTAGTAGAGACATTTGTTTTGTATAAGAAACCTGACTGAGTGAGATTTCTACATTGCATGTGTGATTGTGGGATGTTTCAGTAATAATTTGTGACTAAACTGTTATTGCTAAGGGGTGCCTCCATAAGCAAGTAATCGAACAAGAGTGTGTAAGGGATATCTGAGTAGAGATAAGGAGAATACCAAAGTTTCAAAGAAGAGTCTGTAGGGGATTTTGAACCAGGTTGCTGTATGTCCTGTTGGAGAAGATGAAATCAGGAGTCCACTGCTACCCCAAAGAGAGTGTGACACCTGGATCTTCTCCATTTGTGTGACAACCAAGAAGGGTTTATACTTGGCTACAAGACTCAAGACTGGTATTGTGCCCTTATCCAGAGTTTATGCCTTGGGTCCTCATGGTGGGTGTTCAATCATGACCTCAGTGAGCATTCTAAAAGGACACAAGGAGGGTATCCCTCTCCCCTCATCAAAGATTGCACTTAGGGGTGGGCACTGTGAGCTCAGTGGATCTGACCCTCAGGAGCGGGTCATGACAGATCTGGTGTGCAGTATTGGAAGCCAAAAGATCTGGTTGCATAGTGTTGAGATTCAAGAGATATTGGTGGCACAGGCATAACAGCTGGATTTCAGGCCAGTGTATCAGATTGATAAACTGAAAGCAATCCACACACAATCAAGGCAGAGATTTGGAAAAAATAATTTGGTCATAGTATAAAGTTCCCTAAATGTTTTATTTTTTTTTGCTGTAGGCTAGTGTAGTAATACTTAGGGAAGAAGATGGCTTCCATCTATAATGAATGCACTGCAGACCACCTGAAGCAGTTGTGTCAGAAAAGAGGGGTCCAGTACAAAGGTTGAACCAAAAAGCACCTCATAGCTCTTGTGCCAGCCGATAAGCTAGCTGGTGCCCAGAACCTCAAGTCAAGGCCAGTGACTGAAAAGGACCAAAGCCTGGGCATAGGGGTGCCAGAGTCCATCACAGTGTCTAGTCCCAGTGAGGAAGACAGTGAGACCAGAAGGAACCCAGAACCACAGCAGCAGTGGAAGGTAACCACACATCTGGGGTTGGAAAAGATCAGGCTGCATCTGGAGATGAAGAATTTGAGCTTGCAGAAAAGTGGTGAGAAAGGGAACTGGAGCTGGAATTCAAGCAGAAAAAGTTTGAAGCCCAGCAGGAAAGAGAGCAAGAGTTTTGAGATGGAGTTGCAAGAAAGACGGTGCCAGAGAGGCTGAGATAGAGAGAGAGAGCGAGAGGAAAAAGAGCTCCAGAGGGACTTCAAACTGGAGAAGCTAAGACTCCAATGACCAGTGCCAGAGGAGGTAAGTGGCAGGAGTGGACCCAAAACTCCAGGGCTGGGGTATAAGTTAAACTCCAAATTAATTAATTTATTATTTACTTATTTATTGAAGAGTATCAGAAACATACCTTTGAGTCAAAGACTCCATTACAAAGGTTCCATGTCAATTGAATATAGACACATCAAATAAAATGAGAACAGTTCATCAAATACAATGGAAACAGTGTGACACAGAGATGACACTAGGAGAAAGTAGTACATCCATTACAGTGTCAGACATGGTTACAGAGGTGACACAAGAAGCACGTACTACATCCTTTATAGTGTCAGACATGGTTATAGATATCAGAACATTACAGCTATTAATACACTGGTACATAGGGTTGCAGGAGTAATAGCTGAGTTTAAATAGATTCACTTTTGAACTTGTTTGAAAAGGTCTGTATCCAGGCCAAAATATTCAGGGAGTCCTGGAGCTTCCAGCTATCCCCACTACTACTGGGAAAGGGCGTGAGGTGCTAGGCCAAATGGACAATCAGTACACTTATAATTATGAGAAACTTAAAACTGCTTTGCCTAAAAAGTATGAACTAACTCCTGAAGCATACAGAGTTAAGTTCCATAAACTCCAGAGAAGCCTTGACATGAGCTATGAGGAACTTGCCACAAAGCAACATCAGTTTTTGAAACATTGGTGGGAGGGAGTAGAAGCAAATTATATGGAACAAGTTGAGGAGGTTATATTACTAGAGCAGTTTTTTGAGCTTGCCCAGCAGAGTTGAAAACCTGGCTAGAGATCCACACAGCCGGCTGCTGAGTTCTTGGATTGCTATGCCAGGAACAGGCCTACTCTGAAAGGAAGTGGAGCAGATGTGCAAGTGCAGAAAGGGAAATGCACACCTTCAGGGCTGCTAAAATTCTCACTACCTCCACAGAAAGGGGGAAGCCTCAGGTTATAAAAAAGGGATTGCATGGATAAAAGAAATTATGAATGTTGGTTTAGTTAACAACCAGGGCATCTTACTAGATAGTGTACTAAAAAGGCACAGGGTGGACAAGATGGTGCTCGAAGAGAGTTGGGTGCAATGTGTATCCTTGAAAGTATGCCTATAAACATGAGGGAGCACATACACCGGGTTACTACAAATGGAGTGCAAACCCATGGGTTAATGGACACAAGGCCATTTCTTACCTTAGTAAAATGGGATTTGGTTGGGCCTGAAGAACTCATTTCAAATCAGTTTTTAACAATGAGGGGATTCACTGGGAATGAGAAAACTGTGCCACTAGCTAGTGTTGTCCTGGACTGGGGTTAGACTGGAGAGACTATGCAAAAACTGGCAGTGGCAGACAACCTTGCCCTGGATGTGAGTATAGGGAACAATCTCCAGAAGGGGGTGGTGTGTGCAGTTACCCACAGTCAGATGGCAAAGGCCACTTGTAGTTCCCTGGACCCCATAGAAGCCCTTGTGGAAAAAAATGGGAGGCTGGTTCCCTAGCCTGTATTTCCTGAAACAGAAAGTAGTGAAAGGGATGTAGGACATCCCCAAGTAGCAGTTCAGAAAGCAGCTACAGAAGGTTACTCTGAGGAGGGAGGTGTAATAAATGGTCAGAAGGTTAAGGATGGCAGTGGCCCTGAATGCCCTGACGCTAGAGCTACGGACCCCATAGGAACTGAGAAGGACATGTCTCTTGCCTTGGGAAAAATGTAAAGATTTTGCTGATGCTCAGAGAACTGACCCTAGTATGGAGAGACTGAGGGCTTGTGCAAAATCTGATGGGACACAGGGAGGTGATGTGAGACATAGAGTATTTTGAGACAATAGAATGTTGTATGCTCAGAATGTTAGGACCAAGGGAAGGGTGATGGGCAGGCAGCTTATCATTTCCCCAAGGGTAGCATGAGTGATTGCTCAAGATCACTCATGACATTACCATGTCTGGACAGCTGAGAATCATGTGCACCATGTAGCCATTGGACCAGAATTTCTATTGGCCCATCTTCAATCAGCAGGTGATGGAATATTACTGGTCATGTCACTGATGCCAACAAATAGGGAAGGCAGGCAGTAAAACCAAATCCTACTTAATTCCTTTGCCAATTGTGGAGGAGCCATTCCAGAGGATAGAAATGGATATTGTGGGACCTTTGAGTACCCCAAGCTCCTCCAGGAAGAGGTTTATCCTTACAGTTGTAGATTACACCACCCAATACCCAGAGGCAGTCGCCATCTCCTCACTTAGGCAAACAAAGTAGCAGATGCCTTGCTAAGGATTTTCTCTAATGTCAGGTTTCTGAAGGAGGTTATCACTGATCAAGGGGGTACCTTCATGTCAGACCTGATGAAGTGTTTGTGGGAGAAGTGTGGGGTTGTGCAGAGATGCATGACACCTTATCACCCACAAGCCAATTGGCTTGTGGGAAGGTTTAATGGTACCCTAAAATCAATGGTCCAAGTGTTTGCTGTACGGCATGGGCAGGACTGGGAGAAATACCTTCCTCACCTGTTGTTCACATACAGGAAGGTGCCCCAAGAGTCGATAGGGTTGTCCCCCCTCAAACTCTTATATGGACGCAGGGTGTGTGGGCCCCAGGACTTGATCTTGGAAGAAGACTGGGAAGGTAAACACACCACCCTGTGAACTCCAATAGTGGAGTATGTCTGAAAGTTTAGGGAGAAGCTGAAGGATCTTATGGGGGTGGCACAAAGCAACCTGTCAGCTGCTGAACAGAAGCAAAAAGTCTGGTACAACCATGGAGTCAGAGCTCACTCATACAGTGTAGCTCAGGATGTCATGGTCCTAATTCCGGTCCAGAAGGACAAGCTGCAGGCAGATTGGTGGGACCATGCAAGGTAGTCTGACAGGTTAATTATGTGAACTATATTGTAGAACTGCCTGACAGGAGACATACCCATGGGATGTACCATGTCAACATGATGAAGCCATATGCAAATAGGGCTGACATGGTATTTGCAGTGTGTAGTCCTGAGTTAGGGCACAGAAGAAGAAGAAGACCCTCTACTGGACTTGCTAGATGAAAGCAATCATTTGTGGATGCAATAAAACTGTCATCCCAGTTTACTGCAGAAGAGTCCCAGGAAGTAAGAGCAGTTTTAGAGGACTTTACCCCTCTTTTTACGGCCAAGCCTGGCTGAACCCCCTTAGCGACACATGATATAGACATGGGGACACAAGTGCACATATGGTGGATGGCCTACTGGGTGTCTGAGGTTGTCCTAAAGGACATTAGAAGGGAGGTGGAGGAAATGCTGGATTTAGGGGTAATCCAGAAATTGCACAGTCCCTGAACCTCACCTATAGTCCTCGTCCCCAATCTGCATGACTCTACTCGCTTTTGTGTGGATTATCATGGACTCAACTCAGTCACATAGTCTGATGCCCACCCAATGCCACAGATGGACAAACTACTAGACAAAATTGGGAGGGGTGACATACCTCACCACCATTGACTTGATAAAAGGGTACTGGCAGGTGGAGTTAACTACCAGAGCTAGGAAGAGGTCAACCTTCATCACTCCAATAGGGTTATTCAAATTCAGGGTAATGCCTTTTGGAAAGAAGAATGCCCTGCCACCTTCCAAAGGTTAGTCAACCAGGTATTACATGGTACTGGAGTGTATGAACTAGTGTATCTGGATGATATTGCCATCTTCAGTGCCAGATGGAAGGAGCACCTGTCCCACCTGAAGGAAGTATTGGGCAGGATACAGAGGACAGGGCTTACTGTCAAGGCTTAAAAGTGCCAGCTGGCTATGGCAGAGGTGACATACCTAGTCCATGTAGTGAGGTGGAAGCAGCTTAGTCCAAATCAAGCAAAGATTGAGGTGATAAGGCATGGGCCAGGCCTGAAACCCAGAAGCATGTTGGGAGTTTCTTAGAGACAGCTGGGTTCTATCAAAAGTTTTACCAAATTACAGTACCCTGGCAGCTCCCTTGTCTGTCCTGCTAAAGAATAGAAAGTCAAAAAGGTAGACTGGGAGCCAGCCTGTGAATGAGCTTTTGCATGGCTAAAGGAAGCATTGTGCATTGCCCCTGTGTTGGCCAGTCCAGATTACAGTAAGTCATTTGTAGTCCAGACTGATGCCTCAGATGTGGAGATTAAAGCAGTCCTCAGTCAGATCTCTAATCAGGGAAAAGATCACCCAATAGTGTCCCTTAGCAAAATATTACATCCCCAGGAGCAGACATATTCCACAGTTGAAAAGGAATGCCTTGCACTGGTATGGGCCCTGACAAAATTAGAGCCGTACCTCTACAGGAGACATTTCGAGGCACAGGTTGATCATAACCTATTGGTGTGGCTAAATCAGATGGGTAAAACAAATGGTCATCTCTTAAGGTGGAGTATTACCCTACAGGCCTATGATATAATCATTAGCCACAGGGCCAGATTGGCCAATGCCAATGCAGATGGGCTTTCTCACCAGTTAGAACAGTAACAGAATTTGTTAAAACCTTACCATGCATTAGTGGGCATGTTCCCACAAATTCAGTCTTGGATGGAGGGATGTGGAGAGCTAGCCAACTGCCAGTCATTATTTGCAGATATAATTCTGTTACATATACTGTATTTTTTTTGATGTGATGTTGTGTATGTGTACATCCCACAAGAATGCCAATCTTAGTTCAAGGGGCACAGAGAGAGAGAGAGAGAGAGAGACTGACTAGATTTCTTTAAAACATGTTTCAACTTCCTTTAACCTGAGGTACAACTACTTTCCAGGAAGCTAAGGTTGCATTTCCAGGTGTCTTAGCAGAGATATGCCAAAATCCATTTGCTTATAAAAAACTATGCACATCAAGGGAGAGAACTGTCTTGCAACAATATTTGACATCCATCTATGAACTTAGAACAAGCTGATTAACAGGAAACCAAGAGTCCGTTTTCAGAGGGTATTTCCCTGGTTAACTTAATTGAGGGAAGCAGAGGTAATAAAAGTCAGGAGATGAAACCTTTTCACTTCAAAGCAGGATGCTTGGGAAACCAGTCTTGACAAACTGTTTTTAATATTATTGCTATTAAGGCAGTGTGACATCACAAGGGAACCTGGACAACTGAGTTGTGGGGAAAGCACAAAAGTGACATCTAATGGCTCAAAGTTATGACCAAACCACTGATTTTTGACCCACTATATAAAGAGTTGAACACCAGGGGCTCGTTCTAATTTTTCTGCTGAATATCTTCATGGACACTCTCCTCCCTACCACAAGAGATGCAAAACTGCCACTACACAGAGACTAAGAACCAGAGACTGCACTTACTCTTTACGGACTTCATTTCACTACAAACAAAGGTAGAACTTCAGATAACTGTTATAGTGCATTTTTTTAACATTTCCACTTTTTTGTGTTATGCTGTGACCAAATTGATCAAATCTTTTTATAATGTATGGTACGTGCCTATTAACCACCATAATCAGCAGTCACACAGCTTTGTTATGCACTGTTTAGAATTTTAAAAGTTGTTAACCACACTTTGGAACTTACAGACAGTGGCATAACAAAAAAGAATGCACCAGAGTTCCATAATTCTCACACATAGAATGCAAACAGTGGTTTTTTGACCATACACTATAAAAGATGGTGGCTGGTGGATCGGGTGACAACCACGTTGAAATCACCTCTCATGGTTCCTAGGGCTACAGTAAACCTCTTGAGCTGCTCTCTCAAGGTTTACCATGTTGCCCTAGCAACCACTCAAGGTGATTACAGTGTGGTTATCACCTGATCCCCAGCCATTATCCTCTATGTTGTAATATATCATAATTATTTAGTAAACACATTTGTTTTGTTTAAGAAACCTGCTGGAGCAAGATTTCTATATTGCATGTGGGATATTTCAGTAATAATCTGTGACTAAACTGTTATTGCTATTGGGTGCCTCCATAAGCAACCAATCAAGCAAGGGTCTGTACGGGATATCTGGGCAGAGATAAGGAGAGTACCAAAGTCATAATGAAGAGTCTGTAGGGATTTTGAACAAGGCTATTGCATGTCCTGTTGGAGAAGACAAAACCAGGCACACATTGCTACCCCGATGAGAGTGTGACACCTGGATCTTCCCCATTTGTGTAACAACAAAGAAAGGTTCATACTTAGCTACAAGACTTGAGACTGGTATTGTGCCCTTACCCAGTGTTTAGATTTACACCCTGAATCCTCATGGTGGGTGTTCAAGTTGAGACCTCAGTGAGCATTCTAAAAGGACAAAAGGAGGGTACCCCTTCCCCCAGTCACTGATTGCACTTGGGGTGGGCACTGTGAGCTCAGTGGACCTGATCCTCAGGAGTGGGTTCATGACTCAAGAATCCAGGAGCTGGCTGTGAGAACAAGACTTACACCCACAACATTCACAGATAACAAATGCATCATCTGCAATTGTGTGAAGAAACATGGTGATTCACATCTTTTCCAAATTCCAAGTGAGACAATTTTAAATGCAAAGGAACATTCAGTCAGAAACCATGTTTCTTAGTAATGCGGATCTATTGACTAAGGTACAATGTCAAGATCTCATATCCTTGAAGGCTAAGTACCACAAAAAGTGTCTACTGTAGCTCAGCTACTGGTAAGGGCCAGATGAGCCAGTTAAACTAGCACTGAACATGCAGAGGAGAGCATTGATGTCTTCACAAGAGCATTTGACATTCTTGTAAACCACATTCAGGATGACTTAACATGAGGCAGGGCATTTGACATGACAATTCTGTTCACAAAATATAGAGGATATTTGAACATGTGGTTATGCTGAATCAGGGACATATCATGTTGAAACATTAAAGAAACGTCTTGTTAGACACTTTGAAGGTTCTCTTACATTCCATCAGCCTCATTCAGCAAACAAACCAGAGCTGGTGCATAATGGCAAAATAAATTTGAAAGAAACAATCAACAAGATTGCTGAGTTTAAAAGAAAGGTTCAGGAAGTAGCAATTGAAGCAGACCTGGAGCTTCCTGATGATGGTTATGAGAATCTTAGTATTTTTCATGCAGCAACAACACTTCGTGCATCTTCCAGGAAAGCATCAGGGATATCCACCAACCCATGCATTGACTGTAGAGAGATTTGTTTTAAAAGAACAGCGTCCCTACTGCCTTGTGATCTGTACCAGTTTCTGAGTCTGTTCATGATGGGTAAACCAGCAGAACATACCCGAAATACTCCTGATGCACTCAGAAGAGTCTTACCAGTAGCCCAATATATAATCTACAGGGCTTCAAATTCTAGCTGTAAAACACTAAAGCATATTGAACTAGCCATATTAGTCCACCATTTGGCTAGGTGTTGCCAATCGTTGGATATGTTAATCAGTGAAGGGCATTTCTTGAGTTATAATGATATTTGCAGAGTCGAGACATCCACAGCAAGTGTCGTCATGTCATCAATTATACAACAATATGGAACATTTCTTCCACAAAGCATGCCTGGAATATTTTCACATGCTGCAATGGATAACATAGACATAAATGAAGAAACTCGGAGTGGTCAAGGAACAACACATATTCTAGGCAGTTTGCTGTATCAGGACAATTTGGGATCCAATGTGTCTGTTGGACAGAGACCTAAAGTAGTTAATATTAGGGGAAAAACTGTGAGCAAACTTACATGCCTTGGTGTTTTAGAGTGTCCTAACCAACTCAAGAGAAAGGGCCTACTCAGTCACCTGTCTCTTGAAATGATGTGAAGTCTTGGTTTTTAATAAACCCATCTACATCTTTGACATGCAACAGAGACTGGGGATTTGCTTGTTCATGCCCCACGAAGACCTTTACCCTTGAGCTTGAGCACCTTCAACAAGATGATCAATGTGTTTCTAAGTTGGAGTGGGTTTCATGTAATCCTTCACTACAACTTCAAAGAGGAAAGATTCAAGACCACAATAGGTTACAATCCTGTAATACCAAGCCCTCCCACTTATAAGGATATTAATACACAGTACTAAAACAATCAAGAAACAGATGCAGACACTGAACCATGGAACCCCAGTGACAACGTTGGACCTTCAGTTGTACATCATTGCCCAAGAAACCCATTTCTGCAACTGGAAGGAGCTGAAGCATCATGTTTTGAGAATGGGAGGATTCCACATTATGGAGCTCTACTGGGAGATATTTGGTAAATGTTATGCAGACAGTGGATATGAAGATTTGCTAGTTGAGGAACAGGTATTTGGAACAAATGCTGCAGCTGTGACCATGCAGGGACACAATTACAAACATTGTACATTTGCCTACAAGCTGATGTTTGAAGCCATGTGCCAGTTAGAGTGGTAAGCATTCTTTGCCTGCGTGGTGCAGAAGAAGAAAATACAATCAGGGACGCAGATCAAATTAAGCTGAAGTGCAAAAATGCCCAGCAACTAATGGCTGCAATAGCAAAAACAGGTGAAATGAATAAGAAAAATAGACCTTGCAGCCATGCTGAAAACTCAATAAGGTGATTCAAAGGAGTTCATTAACCAAAGGCAAATGCAGCATTCCACATTTCACTTCTGGCAGCAGTATTTCATAGAGGTGCAAATCACTCTTGACTACACTGCAGCTGAGAAAATTCCAAACTGGAACCGACACCTACAATGCTTTGCTGACATCCTTTGCTATGCCTTTGCATATGATTGCCAAAACTATGCCAGCTGGGGTCCTGTGTACCTCTCAGAAATGTTTCTGTTTTCCAAGACCACACCAGCAGTGTATGAGCAATTTGCCAATGGAAAGCATGTCATTACACAATCAACCTCAACCTGCTTTAACAGCATCTGGTCAGACTTAGGCCTGGAACAAACTGTCATCAGAGATTCCAAGTCAAGGCAAGGGGGATCATAGGAATAAGCAGACAAGAGAAAGTAGTTCTCAAGTGATGTCTCACAGTACATGAAATACGTGCCATCATGAGGAACTTCCAGTATATGTGTGGACTGAACAATCTTGAAGAGCAGATTGATTATTATCTTCAATGACAGTCAATCAGGAAAGACAACAAAGATGTTATGAGGATTATCAGCATAATCTTGGACCACTATGGAAATCCATTTGCTGTGGATGTACTTGAAGACTCAAGAGATCAACCTGAACCTCTCATAAATATAGCTACATGAGTTGTTGCTCCATCGCATGTCACTACTGGCCTGTTGACTGCAAAAGAACATGACAAGACTGCCTTAATGGAATTTGTTGAAGAAAGACTCAATACTGCTGCAGTACTACTCAATGACACTATCAAAAGTATGAACCTACCCAGGTGTACAAACATACAGCACTCTAGCAAACCCAAAAGCAGGGACAAGGTAAAAGCCATCAATTTAGATAGACAGCTCTTTGCCAGGCCTCTGGTGATGTCAGGAGACAGAAAGATAGACCTGCAGAAGTTATTTTTATATAAGATTCAGTCAAATGAATGCATTCTTCACCAACAAGTGTGTACAAATCAATTATTACAATTAAATTGTGGTACATTTTCTGAGCTAATGGAAGAAAAGTGAGAACAATAAAGAACATAATTAAGATGGTATTAGACATGATGACTGGACATAAGTCATGACAAATTGGTTTTAGATGTTATGCTGTACTTAAATTTAGGTTTCATTTATGGGCATTTAGGTTCAGTTTATTTAAAAGTATTTTAGCAATTTGCAAAAATTGGAAACTAATCCCCAAACTCTAGAAATATGACATTAAAAATGACAGTTTATAATTTCTTTGCATTTTCAACTATATTATTCAGATGTTCTCTACAAAATTCAATATTATCAACCATGTGATGGACACCACAACATACATTTTCTGAAAGCTGATAAATAGAGCTATTTTATGCAACCATCACACCTTCTCTAACAGGGGGGTGCAACTGGATGAACATTTTGAAACTTTGCCACTAGACTATAATGATTACTTCTGCTCTGTCTTCACAAAAGAAGATAGTGGACTACAGCCAGAAAGTGGCATCAAAGTGGATATCAGGAGCATTCCTGAAATGAGGCAGCCAGAATTTAGCAGATAAAGGGTCCAGAAGGGGCTTGAAGAACTAAAGGTACATAAAGCTAGGTAGATAAAGGCAGATAAAAATATGTACCTTGCCCTCCTTCTCAGCCTTCCCCATCTGCCAACACTACCCTGATCCCAACTCTCTCCCACCCACTTGTCCCCCTCCCTCCCTGTTCACCTTGATCTCCTTCCCCCCACCTCCCTGAGCCTAGAGTACCTCTATTGAGCTGTCCCATCCATTCCCCATTCTCCTTTCTGGCAATGTGGAAACCAACCCTGGTCCCTCTCCTCCTCCTCCTCCTCCTCCTCCTCTCTCCCCCTCCACTACTCCTAGAGGCTTAACATTTTCCACTTCAGTGCTAGAAGCCTTCTCCCTTAAATAGATCTCCTTAATGTCTTGTTTCCTAATACTCTTATGACCTCGTCTGTATCTCCAAATCCTGGTTCTCCTCCTGAATTCCTGACTCTAGCCTAGCCCTCAAAGACTACCACCCATTCTAGCAGGACCATAGCAAGTGATGGTGGTGGTGTTGCCCTCTGTGTCTGCCACAGCATCTCATGCACCATCACTTTCAAGAATTTTGTACCCTCCTTCCATGAGTTTCTCCTTGTTAAACTTTGATTTCCCTCCACCTGACCTGTTTTCATAGGGGTATTTAATGCTTCACCTAAAATCTCACCTTCTTCTCTGTTTTTTTCTGTCTCTGTCATCATCTCACACTCCTCCTCAGGTAAACTCATCCTCCATGGGGGCTCCAATATGAATTGGCTCACCCCAGCCTCCAGGCCTTCCCTTCTCAGGACTAAGTCACCCAATCACTCCAAGCTCATTGCCAAGCCCACCCATCTCAGTCCCCACTCCTCTAATCACACTCTTCTGGACTGCAGTCTCTCCTCCCAACTCTTCTGCCTTGCTGCAGCAGGTATGCTGCTGGACACCTTCAGCAACCACTGCATGATGTTTTGCATCAGGATTGTCTGGCTCCTCCCTTCTCCCCAAGTATATCTGGTCAAGATTCCTCTGGTCACTTAATATTGATACACTCCTAAGTGGCATTTCTACAGCTGACTGGTCAGACATCCTCCTGCCCCTGACATTAATGTGGCCCTCTCCCTGTTTCATTCTAAACTTTGTCTTGTCTGGGATAAGCACACCCTCCTCAGAATATCCAGGGGTTAATCTTCTCATCACTATGGCTTACTCCTGAACCCACAGATCAGTGTAAGTCCCATGATCAAGCATGGGCTTGTTATAATGTGCCAACTCCCTGCCTGTCCTCCTCTCTTACTTGGTGCTTAACAATGCATTTACTAAGGCTGTCCTTGCTGCTAATTCACTCTATTTTAATGCCAGTCTCCAGAAGAACCTTAACATCTCAGGCAAATTAAGGAAGGTGATTCACTCCCTTTCTGATTCCTCTGCACAGTCTGCTCCCCCAGTCCTCGTGGTTAATGATAAACCTGTCTCTGACCTTCCCTCTCTTGTGGCTCACTTCAACAAGTTCTTCACTACTTGTGCTCTCCAAGTTCTCCTCACTCCTGGCTCCTCTTCTCTTCCCCTCACTCCCCCTCCTCCCCATCCTACCCCTCCTCTGGGTTTTCATTTCCTTCCTGTTACTACACAAGAAAATGTGCATGCCACCTCCTCCCTCAACCTCTGTAAATCTAGTCCTGATTTCCTGTATCCAAAAACTCTACCTTTTGGCTCCTGTCATTGCCTCCTTCCTTACTTACCTGTTCAAACTCTTCTTCTCCTCCTCTGTTTGTGTTATTCCTCAGTCTTGGAATATTGGCAAAGGTCTCACACTTCATAAAAGGGGGGACCCCTTTTCTGCTAGCAACTTCCACCTTATCTACCTATCTCTTCCCTTACAAAGCTACAACAGAAACTTGTTTACTCTAGTCTTGCTGACTTCCTGTATTCATCCAGCTTCCTCTCCCCCTTCCATTCTGATTTCCAGAAGCACCACTCCACTGTCTCCTCCCTGCTGTATGGTACTGACTCCATCTTTACTGGGATAGATCAGGAGCACATCACAGTGGTCATTTTCATTGATTTAGCAAAAGCCCTTGACTCAGTGGTCCATCCACTTCTCCTAGACAAACTGAGCTCTGTTGGCCAATCACAGATCCCAGGTTGCACCACAGCAGTGAGGCCAAAGAAGCAGAGTAGGAAAGGTTATCTTCTGAGCCTGAGATAAAAGGACAAATGTTGGGTCTATACCTGGGGAAAAGACCAATCTTGCATTTTGAGCCTGGAAAAAGAACAATGGTTGTGTCTGAACTGTGAAAAAGTTGGAGTACAGAGAATGAGGAACAAGGGCATATAAATGTGCTGAGAGAAAAGAGGGACAGTGAACCTCTTCAATTCAGAGAATTGTCAGTAACTGCACAATGAGAAAAGGGACTGTGTGTGCAGGGGATGATGTGTGAGCCAGAGCAAACAGTGTGGCTGTGTCAAAGTTGAGAGACTGTGAAAGCAGAAGGATGAGAGCAGGTACTTTCTGGTCCAAGTGCTGTGGTCTGCTCCTGAGGTACAGCCAAGAGAGAAATGGATGGCTGGGGTAACTCGCCCTAGCAAGTAAAGAGGAAGAAAGAGAACAGCAGGAGCAAATGTGCTGAATGATTCTGCTGGCACCCAGGGCCAAATGGGGAAGTTGTTAACCCCCATCAAATGGGATCTGCTGCTGCAGGGGGTCATGGATCTTGTACCTGAGTGCTAGGGCACTCTGATTGAGAGAGCCAGACTGTGGGGCTACTCCTCAGTCTGGGTCCTCTGTGGTGGTAGGCCTTGCATATGTGCTCTGCAATAAAGCCTGTAATAGGCAAAAGGGGACAATCTGCAAGATCCATTAGCAAGAAGAGAAAGAGAGAGCAAGCTGCAGCCTCTGTGTCCCTGGTCAAACTTCGTGCCGGTTTTGCCTGTGATGCCATCAACCCTCCACTCCAGGACTTCAGTGAACTGTGTCAGCTAAAGACTGAGTTCTGCAGAACCATGACTAAATGGCAGGAATTGCCCTGCACCTGGGGACTGTAAATATGTTAGCACACTAGGGCTGAAGGAAAAGCCACAGGAAATGTAAAAAGGGTTAAAGTTTAATTCTTGAACTCACCAACCCGACTAATAGCTGTATCTCAAGCCTGCAACTGTAAATCTGGGTACCCAGGATATGACTTTGGGGACATGGACTTTGGGGACATGGACATGGACTGGGAATTGTGGGTATGGGATTATAGCAACTGCAGCAGATAGCTAGATAAATAGATACTGATGGCTGCATGGATTAAACATGGGAATGAATCAAAGGGAATGTGATTTGGGAAATGCAAATTGAAACTGCTTTAACTTCTATTCCACTACCCCACTCCTAAACCCTTTTTCTGTAAATCTCAGGAGATCCTTAGATGCTGAATGGGCCAGCTTATCCACATCCCTCCAGGCATCAGCCACCTGCCTTCTCCCCACTGCCTAAGGTACAGTGCAATTTGAAACTGAAGTTGCTTTGCTGAACCTGGAGGCAGTTTAACAGACTACCTCTCCAACTGAGCAGTGCCCTCAGACTGATCCTATTATTATTTTATTACCTTGGGTAAAGTCCTTAAGCAGGATGAAGAGCTGGGAGCATTGCAGCTCTTTCTCTGTGCAGCTCTTTCTCTGGGTGGTTTTTGTCCACCTCCCCCACCTCCTTCCTTTATTAAATACACTTTCTCTCTCTCCCAGTGACTCGCCCCTACTTCTCTCAGATTTCGCTCTCTCTCTCTCTCTCTTTGTCTCTCTTTAAGGGGTAGTATCTCATTCCTGAGGCATTACATTTTTTACTGTGAGATCATCGCCTGTGGAACCTTCAAGTGCTGTCTATCCCATCTGCTGATCTACCAGTTGAATAGGCCCCAGTATGGTCTTGAATCTTGTACCTTGTACACGATTGTCGGTACCTATTCTACAGTGATAACCAGGTGCCCTACCTTGACCCTGCCTATTTCTGTCCTTACCCTACTCTGTTAGTACCCCACCCAATACCAGAACCACACGCTTCCAAACTCACTATCTTCCAGCCAGACTTCATAAAATGTATCTATCCTTGATCTTTCAGATAACCACCTTACTGCTACTCCTACTAGCTCCTGAACCTCACTTCAATCTTCCCCCATAGGACCCATGGCCCCCTTAACTAAACTAACCCATTGTAGTGAAACTATTAGTGCCCCCTGCCATTTGCTTCCCAGCCTCTCTGGCCTACCACTAATCCCCATCTCACCATCCTACATTTATTTGCTCTACTAACTCACCACATCAAGTCTCTTTCCACCCTTGTGGGGTTATCAAAATCTCAACCCTACCCCCACTACCCCTCAATTAAACTTAGACTGCTAAAAATTGCAGTTCACCAGCACACACTCCTTCTCTTACTTCTAACTGGAAATATTAACCCAAACCCTGGTCTTCCTCCTTCCATCTCCTCCTCCTCTAAGGACAGGACGGATGGCCTCTAAATTGTTTCTATAAATATGTGCAGCCTCCTAAAAAAGCATGACATTCTACAAGTCTGGATGGTCCAGCATCAACTCAATATCCTGGCTGTGGCTGAAACTTAGCTCACCCCTAAGACACAAGACTCTGCTGTGGCCATTGCAGGCTACTCTGTATTCAATATTGAAAGACTTGGGACAAGGGGAGGTGGCTGTGATCTTTTATTCAATATTGACAGACTTGGGGAAAGGGGAGGTGGCTGTGATCTTTTTATAAGGGAGATGCTACAAGCCATTCTTGTCCCCTCTACCCCACTCCCTTGTGGTTCCCAGGCACTCACAATTAAATTGTTAGTGGGCAACTCTGGTAAGTTGCTTCATATCATGGTGGTTCACATTCTGCCCAGAAATCAGAAACTGGCCTTCAGTGCAGTAACCAATTACATAGCTCATTTTCCACCTAAATGTGAAATCATTGACCTAGGTGACTTCAATGTCAACTGGCTATCACCCACAGCAGCCCACTTTAAGGACAACATAGCAGCCTTGGACCTCACTCAAGTCATCCCATCCCCTATGAGACTTAATCATAAAACTGGCTTGTCCACCCTTTTGGACCTAAGCCTTGCCAACCACCCCAATGGATATTGAAGGTCACTGTCTTTCCAGATGCCCTAAGTGACCATTCTCCTGTGGTCTTCTGGTGGTCTGCCAAGGCACTAAAACCACCCCCCCAAACTAATCTATCTCCAACATCTGAAAAAAGGTTCCCCTAGCCTATTTAGAGACCATCTCTTGACTTGTGATTGGTCCCCTATTGATACTGCACAGTCCATCGACAGTGCCTTAGCTTACTTTATCTCCACTTTCAACACAGCATGTGACCTCCTCACCCCATCACAAAACAAACCATGAAAGGCCACAATACACCCTGGACCACCAAAGCCTTTCTGGATCTCATGCGACACAGGAATAACATCTTGTGCAAAGCTCATGAATCAGGCCTCCTGTATGACAGACAATGTTACAGGGAAGCTAGAAACAAATGTACTTGAGAACTCCATAAAGCCATGGCAGCCCACTATCAAGAGGCTCTTATATCATCCTTTAGCTCAAGTTGTAAGTTCTGGAATAATATCAAGGAGCTCAGTGGTTAATTATCCCTTCCCCTTCTCAACTTGTCATCAATGGTGTCCTCTCACAGGAACCCAAGATAATAGCTAATGCCTTTAACTCTGCCTTTTCGGACCTTAGTACCATGCTTCTCTCCAACGTCTTTGACCCCTTGGCTGCATGCACAATCCCATCTCTCTCTCTCTCCCCAAAACACCATCCTTCTGCTTCAGGATCATCTCTGCCCGTGAGGCCCTATTCTACCTAACTAGAGTGCTAGGCAGATCCCAGCATAGTGGTGACACCCTGGATCTTAAGCTCCTCCACCTCACCCTTGACACAGTCCTTGCCCCCCCCACCAGAATCCTCAACCTTTGCCTCTGTCTAGGCAGTTTCCAACACTCTGGAAACAGGCTGCGATTACACCCATTCATAAAGGTGGTGACTGCACCTCTCCGGGCAATTACCGCCCAGTCTCCATCCTTCTCCTCCTTATCTAAGGCTTGAAAAAATAGCTGCTGACCAGCTAACTGATTACCTGTCAAAATATAACCTACTCTCCCACGAACAGCATGGTTTTAAAAAAGGCCACCGAACCACCACTGCCCTGCTGGAGTATACTTCATTTATTTACAAAGCTCTTGATCATGAACACTTAGTTGAGGCAGTCTATATTGACCTAAGGTATTTGATACAGTTAATCATTCCCTCCTCCTCCTCAAGACCCTGCCATCCCTTAGGCTTGTGCAGGAATACACATCTTGGTTTGAGAACTATCTAAGGACAAGGTCTCAGCAAGTTAAAATTAACTCTAACCTCTCTTCTAGACTGCCTGTTCTCTCTGGGGTCCCTCGTAGATCCTTTTAGGTCCACTGCTCTTTAGTTTCTTCCTGAGCACACTTCCCTCAGCCTGTACAGGTCACCCTCCTCATTATATGGATGACACGGTTATTTACAGTAGCCACCCAAATCCCCTCACCCTCCAAACTGACCTACAGAGCTTCTTCTCCAAAGCAGAAGCCTGGTTTACTGAGCACAACCTCATGCTTAACTGTAGAAGAAAAACAAGGCTATGATCTTTGCCCATCACCAAAACAAACAAAATGACTTTCCTCTTTCCATTCTTAACTATGAAACCTCTGCACTCGAGCTGGTAAAATCTTTTAAATATCTGGGTATCACCCTAGACTCCCATCTTACCTACCAAGATCATATTCATCTTCCAACCAAGTCCATTAACTCAAGAGTTGGCCTGCTACACAGACACAAACATTGTATGCCTCCTGCAGTCCCTGCCTGGCAGTGTCATCCTCAATCCTTTCCCTGGTTGACTACAGGATTACTTTCTATGCTGCAGCTGATAACACTGCTCTCAGTTGTATCAAGGTAGTGCTGAACAAAGCCTACTAGCTAATCTCTGGGTTTGATAGGTGGACCCACACTTGTGACCTCTACAAGCTAACAAACTGGCTAAACTTTGAGGCTTGACTAAAATACCAAACCTGCCTTATAGCCAAGAAACTCTCTGCTGGTCTCTTCCCTATGGGTCTGTGTGATCAAATCCAGCATGACCCTCAAGCTAGATCCACCAGAAGCTCTACAAAAGACCCACTCCTAGTCACTCACTGCAGGATGTCCATGGGGCAATGTGCATTCCACTATAGGGTCCTCTTCTGGATGAATGACCTACCTCTAGATATCTCCTTGGAATTGAAACTAGGCCCCTTCAAATCCAAATTCAGAGAGCTACTCCTCTCCTCCTCTGTCTACAGTTACTTATAACCTTCCTCCCCTCTCCCTGCTCTCCTTACACCCCCTACTTTTTCCCCTACTAACTTTCACAAAGTCTTTTCCGACGGCAACCCCCAACCCCTTCCTCCTCCATACCTTCTCCCCCATCTCTAAAATGCTGTGTCTGTATTTGCCTCCTGAGCGGTACCCCTCATCTCTAAAATGATAGGCTTGTACCTACTCCTGAGTGTTCGCAAATAGATTGCTGCTCTATGTTGCTTATTGTACTACACTAATGTAATATACAGTTTGTTGCTTATCTGCTTGTCGTGACTCAGGTTATAGATGTCTATCTTCTGTACATCTTGTGTCCAGCTCTGTACCTCATGTATCCACTTGTTCTTTTAATTTGTATTGTACAGTTAACTTTTATTTTGACTTGGAGCCTTTACAAAGGCCTGTCTAACTCAAAGGTTTGTAATTCCGATATGTTTAATAAACGAATAAAACCCTGGAGTTATTGTTTTACAGCAGAAAAGGAATCCAGAGCATGAGTTTAGTAAGCCTGTGTATTGATGAGATGGAAAGGCAAATGTGGTAACTGGATGTGGGGAGGTTTGAATCCCGGTAAGTGCATGTCTGGGGTAACTGTTGGGGAACTGGGTTGGTACAACATCCCACGGAGTTATACTGCAAGCTATCAGATCCACTTAAAGTATACTCTGGGTGGAAGCACCACCATTTTGTTTTATCTTTTTGGAAAAGGACCCCCTTACGTCAGCTATGGGAACCCAGGCCCCTGGGCCTTGCAATGGCTGGCAAGTCAGAGGCAGTGGCCCTCTTCCAGACAGCACTGGAGAGGGGGTTACACTGTTCATAAGCCATAATTGATGAGTATAAATAGTCAATGATAATTAATATTAATACAGGTTTTGCATATAAGTAATATAACATTTAAATATACACAAGGGATGAGAAAGACATTCAAGTGTTAGGGAGGGGTAAGATCCAGGTACTACTCACCTGAGGGTCAAAGCAGTGTTCCTTTAAAATATTTAACTTGCGGTTTTCCAACTAGTACAATGGTTTATTGTTAACATGCAATACATTCAGTGCCCTGCTCCTGGTATAGTTGATTGTATTTACAATTGCAAGTAATATTTTTATTAGCTAGGCAGTATTTGAAGTCTTGCTTTGTGAACTCATTTAGAAAATAAAAACAAAATAAAAAAACATTAAACTAAATGACATGACAACTGAAACAGGCCATGTCTACTTGAAAATTGGTAACTGGGAAAGGAGCACTGAACAGAGCCTTCTTTCAAGGAGTGATCAGGTGAGGTAAAACAGAGGAAATACATGTATAGGTTACATGACTGTTCTCCAATAATTTTGAGAATGCAAAAACCTCTAGCCAGCATATTTGCATAATTGCAAAGGACTCCAAGAAGCCAAAAAGTGTAGAGCAGCCAAAATTAACATTCAAGAGATATAACAATTGTGTGGGTGTGTGGGGGTTGGGGGAACTGATGAGACAAGTATTTTTGAAATTGTAAATCAAAGCTGTTACTAGCTCCCTTTCACTCTTTGAAAGGCAACTGAGCTACTCATTGTCTCCTAGCAGATGCCTGTAGTTGTCAGTAAAATACACCGGTGTGTCCTGAGGACACATATAGAAGTCAGCTACTGACTTACTGTGTGCCCTTGCAATGTCTGCATATGTCACTTATATATTTTAATATATATTATAACAGAATATAATATATATTTGATTGCATAGCACTGTTGGAAAGGTAATTGTGTGCTGAACAACTCTGTCACTGATATTTTGTGTATATCATGTATACTTTATGAGTTATTTGCATTTGTATGATGTGTATGGCTTATGTTGTCTATTTTAGTGAAAACAATATTTTTTTTGCTGTTTAAACCAGCATAGAAAAAAAAAAGGAAATTACATATTAATATTTGCATACCACTATTGGAAAGGTAATTTTGTGCTGAATAACTTTGCCACTCATACTTTGTGTCTAGCACTTACAGTTCTTGAGCTATTAGGATTTGTTTGTGGTATACTGAATATAGG
This sequence comes from Neoceratodus forsteri, assembly GCA_016271365.2. Lineage (NCBI taxonomy): Eukaryota > Metazoa > Chordata > Ceratodontiformes > Ceratodontidae > Neoceratodus > Neoceratodus forsteri. The sequence continues at coordinate 238,087,935 of JADMNL010000023.1, read as the reverse complement.
ATGATTTTGCTTAGAAAGGCCCAGGATTCTCTGTTAACAGTATACAGGAGACAAGTGGTGCAACTTAAGAGAGCTCCTGTGGAGGCAATGAGTTAACACTTATGCAATGAACCTTGGGGGAAGGGAAGGGAAGGAGTAAAGACTGTCTGCTGTAATCTGGCTTTACTGATGACATTGCTTGTAAAAATGACATTTATAAGATATGTCTCATCAGTGATTAACAGGACATACAATCACCTCCAGCTTGTTCTGTTCTGAATATTATTTTACACTTATGCGATGTTAGCCTTCAAATAGGGACTCAGTAAAATGCTGTCCACATAGTTTTTGGTTTGACTCTTTTTGGTGAATTTTTGTTATGGCTACCTTGTGTACAGGCTCACAATCAATGGTTATGGTGTGTGTGTGTGTGTGTGTGTGTGTGTGTGTGTGTGTATGGAGGTGGTGTTACACTCATTGTCTTTGATCACGAAGGTCCCTACCACAAGTTCAAACCCCAGACCCTCATCGTACTTTGTGCAAATATGCATGTATGGGGGGGTGTGAGACTTGGATTCTCCTCAGCACAGCTCTTAACAGTTCTTTTGTCTAAGTGTGAATCTACATTTTGGCCACCTCACTTTCTGCAGTGCAAAATTACAGAAAATGGGGGAAGACACGGACTTAGCTGCTATTAGTTACCAAAAAATTTTGGGTGCTCCATGGTCTCCCTTCCCCCATTAATTGCTAATGGCTTTTGTAATTAAAAAAAAAAAAAACCTCACAATCCTTCACTGTATGCCACTGCCAAACCCAGCAGCTCGGTGGAACTACTGATTGCCATTTAGTACAGTTTTGTTATTAAAGATCTTGTACAAAGATTATCTCCATACCTTTCTACCTACATCCTTGTACTCTGAATACATTGATTCTGCCAAGTTATGCCCCAGACTGTGCAAACCAAAAAAAAAACATGCAAGGAGAAGGGAGAACTTTCTCTCCTTTTTTTTGCACAGCTGATTTTTTTTCTACCCCTTTCACCTGTGTGAAGAGTTCAAGGTTTCTGTTTATTTCTTGTTTTTTGGCAGCACTGAGCTAAAAACAGAGCTCCAGGTAGCCTTACTCTTAACCATCTAAGTGATAACTGGTAATGCCTCAAAACTGATGTTTTGGGAGTACACATGAGCAGGGCCACTGGAAAATTGAGGAAAAGGTTACCCAAAATTGCGTGGCATTTTGCAAAAATTGTGGTAAATTACGGGGCTTCACAATAAATATTTTAATGTTTTCTGCAGCATATAGTAGTCTGTATAAATTGCTAAATGAATACACTGACACCTGAATATGTTTAAAACATAAAGAAAAGTTTATGTTCCTAAAAAGAATACTAAACTGATAAGCTATTGTAAGCGTTGCTTATCTTCTAAAATTAAAAAAAATCTGCCTTATGCAGTTCTAAATATTTTATTTATTAATTTATTTATTTATTTAGCTTTTGTTTACCGGGTAAGTACACTAGACAAGTATTATGCCTATTTTCAGGAACGACCCGGGAGAATACAACATGATGGTACAGAGACACATTTCAGTACATCAGGACAGCATGGGCAACATATTAGAAAAATACAGAGGGCACAAGCAGCATAGTGATAACATAGGCAAGATAAGAGAATACAAAAGGCACATTTTACAGAGGAGTAGGCAGCAGTAGTACAGCTCATAGTCATTTAGTTACAAGCAAGACAAGTCAATAGATTCTATAAAGTGAGCCACAGCAAATCAATACTCAACAAATCCAGAAGGGATTTATTTTTGTTTGTTTCTGGTTGTAGAATAATGAAGCCCAATCAACAGCTGTTTACAGTGCTCTGCCAGCTATTCATCCCCTTTGGTACAAGAAAAAATAAACAGATAGAGTGGTGAATAATTGAGTTTTAGTAAAATGTTGTTAAAGTGTTTAATGGTCATAATGTGTACTGTAGGTACTGTACACTATTTTTGAAATCACTTATTTAAACATTAAATGTGGAGGTTATTAGGGCTGGCAGTATAATCTAGAGGTGAGAGTAACAAACTGTGAATGAGCTGATGACATCTAGCAGACCTGAGTTTGATTCCCACAACCTCCACTTGTATACTGTGTGATTCTGAGCAAGTCACTTAACCTCCTCAGTGCTCCTGCATTGTATCTGAAAACAGTCACTTGTGCCTAATGGGCTTTATGTCTTTACCAAAAAATTTAAAAAAATACCAATATATTTTTACCGTATCATACAGTAGTCAGGATACCCTGTAATTTACCTTTGTTTTACTCTGGCTGCAATGATTTTGTTTAGTTAAAGATAAATGTTAAGATACATTTTGTGTTTTATAAGCTTGTTTTTAGACTTTAGTCAGGTTTTGATTGTAGTCTTTCCATGCGAGCATCTAGAGGGTAATTGCTAAGAGTGAGATCACTATTAGCAACTAGTTTATTCAAGTTTAAAATCAGCAGGGCCATCATATGTCCTCAGTTGTTTGAATCAAAACTAGCCTGAATGAAAGTATGCTCATAATGAATAACTTGCCCTGCCACTTACAAAAAGGCTTCATAGTTAGCACCCCATTTAAGTGAATGGGATAATTTACACCTTTTCTCCCATCTTTTGTTTCAGTCTGTGTGGCCACAAAACATTTTCTGGTAGACTGCTTCAACACAAAACAAATGTTAAGTGTTTAAGTGTACTTATGCTTGGCCAGTGGATTTTGAAACCAAACAAGACAGGGATTCAAAAGAAATCAGTGTCACATAAAACCCTTGCCCTATCTTGCATTGCATTGTTTCAGCCAGACCCAAGTCTGCAAGCAAAGCTGACAATATATTTGAGAGTATTTTATTAAAAATGTTAATACTTTTTACACAGGTCAATATAAAAACTCAAAAATTGCAAGAATTTGCGGAACATGTCAGTTTTTGTGGAGAATGGTGAAAATTGCGGATTCCGCAAAAAGATTGCGGGTGCAATTTTCCAGTGGCCCTGCACATGAGTACCAAGCAAACACACATTTAAGGTGACATGTAAAAAATATTCCCAGGTGGCTAGTGGTCCAGCAATGCACCCAATCTCCTTCCTGACCTGTGAAAAAAAGTCTGTGTTGGCTAGCTGTCCCTCTCCCCACCTGATCACCCCCCACATACCAGTACAAATAATTCCCTGTGTCTAGCTACATGCAGCAGATAACTCACTCTGGACTCCTGAGACCACTGCCAGCATTGACACCAATGACCCTGGGGTTGAGGACTCCCGAGATTGCTTCCCTCCTGTGAATTAATACAGATACCTTTTCTAGTACTGTACATGAGCTTTGATAGAATTCCATCCTGTGATAACTCAAACAATGATTACAAAAGTGTGTTTTACCTTTTGGTTATCATTTTTATTTTTATGTATGTATGTGGGAGTTAATATCTTTGTTTGCTGAGCAGCAATTTTAGTCACAGTAGAAACAGATCAAGAGCCAGTTTTACATTTAGTCTCAATGATTTGTTAGTATTATCCTCTGACATAAGGCAATAATGAAATCCTTTTTTTCTTTGGTAACTTGCTTTACACACTTTCTGATGTATCATACCTGATATATATATACCTGATTGTTTTCTTGACAAGATCCATCCTGGATTTGCAGGAAGTCTTTGATTTTTTTCCTCAAAAATCCCTTGCCCCCTTGAAATTATGTGCCTGTCAGCACATATGGTTTGGAAGAAGCCATACTTTAATATTTACCTGTAATGGGGGGCACGATGTGGAGCTTAAGCAGGCACATCTGATCTATCTGGTGCCATTTGATTAAATCCTACAATATGATGATGATGAAAGGATCCATGCAAATCATTATTACTGAACTTTAGGAAATAATGGATTGTTGCAGAAAATGGGCTTCGATTGGTAAACCTCATTAACACCTGCATGATAATTTCTAAAACTGCTTTGTAAGCATTGTCCATCTAATAAGCTCTGGTTCATTGTGGAGGAAAGAAAGACACAGGCAGAGTGTGAATACAGGTGCCACTATGCTCTTGGCCTCTGAGCTGGTAGTGGGCAAATACAGTATATCTCACTGTGTTGTGTACGAGTAACAGGGTACTGTTATCTGACCAGATTGTGCTGTCTAAAACACAGCAGTAGGTAAGCCAGTGCACTGTTGGGGGGGTTCCAAGTTCCACATTACTGAAAATACTATTGCTGGATCATTACTAAGCTGTGTTGTTATTAAATAAATTAAATGGATAATATTAAAATAGCTGTCCCTTTTTCCTGGTAGTCTAGTGTCCCACCCCCCTTCAGGAACACCGATAGCTGATAAATAGAAAAATATCTGCCCATTTGCCCTGGTAATCTAGTGGCTCACCTCCTACCTGAACCCAGATCCATGATACCCTGATCAATATTCACATATATGTAATTTTTCCCTTGTAGTCTGTTGCTCCCCTCCCCTGTCTCTGAACTCTGATCATTGATAATTAAAAAAATATTCACCCCTGTTCCCTGTAAGTCAAGTGGCCCCTCTCCCCTAACCCAATTGTTGTTATAATAGCAAAATATTTTAGCCTTTACCCTGGTAGTCTAGTTTCTGGGTTTTTTTTGGGAGGGAGGGTTGCAGGATGACAGGGCACTGCCTGGTAGGGAGGCCCACTAGACTGCCAGGGAAAAGGGTAAAATATTTTATTATTTAACAACAATCAGGGTTAGGGGAGGGAGGCCACTAGACTTCCAGAAAACAGAGGCAGAAAAATATTTATCAATGATCGGGGTTCAGGGGTGTGAGGCAGACCACAAGGAAAGGGGGTATATTTTTAAAATGTATCAACAATGGGGTATGTGAGGGGAGGGGGCCTGAACTACCAGGAGTAAGAGGTAGATATTTTTATTAACAATCAGGGTTCGGGCAGCAGTGGGTCACTAGACTACCAGAGCAAAGGGCCAGATATTCTTGTATTTATCAACGGTGGGAGTTACAAAAAAATAAATAAATAAAGTTGTATCAGGCAAATGGTGACCACTGTGAACCATCCACTAACACCACTGCAGCCAAGATATTTCAGATTGATATTTAATAAGCCAAGATCACTCCTGCAAGTTATCACATTGCCTATGCAGGACTGCCATTCATGAATGAGAGTAATGTGCAGTCTCATTCATCAAAACAGTCAGATGCACTTCCCTATAACTGCCATAACACTGTCCATGGCACTGATTAAAAAATCACACCACTGACCTGCTAGTTTACAACTGTTAAGTAATGCCAGTAAGAGTTTGCCGGTAGGTGTTTGCAGCATGAGAGAAAAAGGAGATTACATGTCCATGTCTAAGCATACTCATGGCAGGCCACGGTGGGTGTGGGGGTGGTGATACTAAACTATGATCATCCTCTAGGAATTCCAGCCAGAGATAACATTTCACTGTTGTGAAGCATGACAATTTTCAACTTATGGCTATATGATGGAGCTTGCTGTGATTCCTTACTTAGAATGTATTAAACCTTCCATAGGGAGATCAAGTGATTTTGGGGACAATACATTGATACCAGTGCTTGTATTGAGATAACGCTGACAGACTAAATATCACCATCAGTCAAATAAAAGCATATTCACTACTACACTCTGAAAACTTTCTTTTTCTTATTAGCTTTTCAAATGTTAAAACACTTAAACTACATACAGGCTGTGAAAGAAAACACCTACCAAAGTCCGAATGTCACACGTCCATATGTTTAAGTAAATCATTTTTAAAAAATTTAAAAACAAATTCAAATATGTGTCAATGGATTAATGACAGTCTCAAGCATGTGGAGAGGAGTCTGTTATCTCACTAGTCAATAAGTAGCATGAGCCATAATTGGGAATCAGCAAAAAAACTCTTAAGCACACAACCATTACAATGAGATGATTACAGTATGTAGCTACATAACATGTTTGACGCATAATAAAGGTCACTTGCTATGATGAAAATTCCTTGTTTTTGTATATACCATCCATTTATGTTACTGTTTTCAATTGATTATCATGCCTTGTCACTGTATTTTTATTATGCTCTACTGACATTGTAACCTCCTGGGTCATGCTTGAAAATCATCATTTCTTGGCTAGTGCACCTACCCAGTAAACAAAAACTAACTAAATAAATAAATATTAAATAAACACAGGGACACATTAGCTGATAATGAAAGGCTTTATTACAGACAAAAAAAACAGTTAAAATGTATTTCCTATCTCCTTTAAAGTGCAGGACTGCATACAGTATCACAAACTGCCGTAGTCACAAACAAAACTTCCCAACCAGGTTTCACCCCCCTAGGCTTTCTTAGTTTGTGGTATTGTATGCACTGTTGCACTTTAACAGATTATTGATGGTACTGGAGCCTAGTACTGGTGTTTTTGTTGCTGTTGTTAACTATTTTATGGGGCCAAGAAGTTAGGAGTGGAGTGGTAGTGTTCTGCACTTATTATGTTATGGTTCTATGTGATAATGGCAAGCACCGAATGGTGACCCACATTATTACAATGTCAGGGTGGTGAAAACAATTTCACCACCCTGACATCCTCAGCACACAGAAAAACAGTGCCAATGACTTAAAACACTTGCTTTCTGCTGGCCCAGTGGTGTAGAGGGTTGAGGTGCTCGACGCCACACCTTGCATCACGCCGGTGAGCTGAGTTCAGGAATGGACTCAGGTTGCTGTGGGCTGGCAGGGGAGGATGAGGATTGAGCATCCATTGGACTGCTGTCCTCTTCTGGGGTAGATACTGGGCACATGATGCTCTGCAGCGGCCCCCGGTGGAGACCGGAAGCACTGCAAGAGGACGGCAATAGCTGTGGGACCAAGAAAAAATGGGGCTCAGCTGGATGACAGCTGCCGGACTGCCCACACCTCCTCCACACCTCCCGTGAGTCATGTCCTCCTCAACAGCATGGGGCCAATTAAGAGTGTGCTGGACCCCCTCCCGGCACCTTCCCCCTCGGAAGAGAGGGACCCGTCCAGCAAAGGGATACGCTGGGTTACCCTGATGGCTGCTATATGAGGTAAGGAGATTCGGGGTGGAATTGGAGTGGTGTGGGAGTCCTCGGCAGCCTGAAGTACTGGTTGTGACTTGAGCACGTATGGGACATAAACAGATAACACAAAAAAACCCCACTTGCTTTCTGTAAGGGGCTGCAGCCACATGGAGGCCACCCCGCACCTGCCTACTTAAGGATTCTCAACTCCAGTGGGGTGCATGTCGGAGGGGGCGAAGGCAAAACAAATTACAAGTTTTGGGCCGGGCACAACAAAACCACAGTAGTGCCCAGACCCAAACCCAGAACATCAGCACTGCAAGCGCAGGCCAACCCACTACACCATGGTGCAGCTTGGCAGCCAACCACAGTGCGACCCCCTACATCCCCTCTTCCCCCTCCCAGGTCACTCTCACTGTGCTCACTCCCCCCGTGCGTGTGTACATTTAGCGACATCCTGTTGCTACGGTCACCCACACCACCACATCCGGTCACCCTCCCTCCCCCCTCGCCATTCAGGCTTTCACCCACATCACATCACAGTTTCAGAAGGCGCCTTAATTCAGGTGCCCACCTCACATGCTATCTTATTTTATTTATTTAGTTTTCAGAAAATAACCTTTGAGTCAGAGACTCATTTACAAAGGCTTCATGTTGAGTTGTATAGAAGACATGTAAACAAGAAAGTATAGCATTGTGCAGAAACCAACAATAAAAGTTACATAGTTAAAAAAGTGACTAGGTAGCAGTCTGAGAGACACTGTCAAAACAGATGTAAATGAGCAGCTCAAATACATAAGTAATACTTGCAGTATAATACAAGGGAAGAATTTTGTTCCACAAATTGCATTAAGTTTCAGGAAGAAAAAAATATGTAACAGTCAAGGGACATAGTCAAGAGCAGCAATAAATATCAGATGAAGGGAAGGGGAATATTATGTACCCTAGCTTTGAGGCTACTCATGCTTTTGAGCCATAACTAATTAAAAAAAAATAGTGCCATCTTATGGTGATGGTAGAATGCAATAAAAAAAAGAAACCAATCGCACTCCAGGACAGTAATCCCTCTCGTACAGTTGATCATTGCCATCATGTGAATACTGTAACTGCTGGAGTGCATTTAGGCAGGTAATGTGTGCTAGTTTTCTGCACACTGAACACTGTGCTGCTGTGCCACCACCTCTGTGATGAGTCTCATGCTAAGGTACCAGATTCTTTACCAAGCGTTATGACGGGGTACTGGGGAATCTTTCTGTAATGACCACTGTAGTTGCAAAAAAATTAATTAATGCTCCAGTTAAGGTCAAAGCTACAAAAGTTGGAAAATGAGGTGTTAGGGTTTCCCTAACACCCTACCCTCCCAAACCAGGCAGGACAGCAGGTGTGGGTGTGTGTCTTGGGCTTCTCAATCCCAACACTCATCCCATTCCCTCTGTTAATTAAGTCAGATGGGTAGACTTTATGAGAATGGAGTGAGTGTTAGGCTTGAGAAGCCCAAGGCACTGCCCACACCTGATCTCCTGCCTAGATTGCCCTTTGCAGTATATGGGGCTACCTTCCAAACCACTTTGAAATGTAGCAAAACACCACTTAACAAAGCATGTCATTTAGTCCTAGGTGTACCCTGTCTCACTCACACCTGTGAGTTGTACACTCAAATGAACTGGCTCAACTTTGACAGCTGCCTCCAGTATCAAGTATGCCTGCTTTCCAAGAAGTCTATGTTAGGACTTAACACCCCAGGCCTGCAAAGCCTTCTTAGCCAACCTAATTCCATCAGATGCATTGGGGTACAAACAACTCTGCCCTCTGTATCCCTTTCTGCAGAACCACACAAGGCCAACAGTCCTAAGAACACTGGGCACCACTTTGGCTTAATGGCTTTACCTAGACATCATGAAAGAGGACAAAATATGCCCCTTTAAAGATAAAATACAAGTGGCCCTTGCCACAAACAGTAACTGTAACTGTGAGATCTGAACCCCCCACACAATCTTCCCTCCTCTTTCCTGCTACCTTCATTCTATCCTGTTCCCTTGCCTTCTCCTCTCTTCTTGCTAACTAACACTCCCCTAGTAGGCTCCAGGTCCCAACCTCAGCACTTCCCCCAGTGAGTCTAGACCTCCTCTATGACTACACTGTTTAGCACTTAAGACAAAAGAACAACTGCCCATCAAGTTCTCACATCCTTGCATATAGTATTAGTTAATCATTTTATAGACTATATCATCCTCTGTTCCCTACCTGATTTGCTCTGTATCCTAGAGATTCTCAAGTTGTTCACATAAACTTCTTGTCAACCTAGCCTGCTATAAACTATATATCTGTATATTTTAACTTATGTAATCCCTGTTATTGGAATTATGTAACTTCTGTAACCTGATGTAGTCATGTTTTTCTAAGGCATGGAACCTCATTTTATCTGTTTATGTTCATGTAACCATTATAAATGATGTTATGCTCATGTATTACTATATCGTGGAACCTCTGTAAAAGAGCCTTTGGCTCAAAGGTACTTCCTGAAAATAAATAACCAGATCATTACAATGTTTTTTGCAATGCATATCCTTACTGTTAGAGATAGTATAATAGCATCCTTATTTTACTGTTGGGAGCACAGGGTTCTTTGGACTCTGCACTCCTATCCCTCCATAGATCCATACATGTATGTAGCTATGGAAGCACAGGGCCCTACAGGCCCTGGGCTTCCATTTATAGGACAACAGTGATGAAATTGTCAACATAGGCATCTTATTACCCCACCTCATGTACCCGGTACAGAAAATTTTTGAATCCCCACCAAAAAGTAATTCTGTGCAACTGCAATGCCATTCTAAACTACAGGTGCGAAAACACATTCTGGCCAGGATTTGAAAAATGACAGCTATGACATACTGTACATGAGGTGGGGTAATAAGAAGGCTATGTTGAATATCTTGAGTAAAAATATTTACTTTTCTGAAGTTACAAGTGGGTGTAGCGAAATTGCAATGAGTGGTCATAACTTTGGCATTTTTTCATATTTTGACCCCAAATTTTCAACATAGTCTTCTTATGACCCAGCCTAATAAACCCCTTAGATATAAATTTTTAAATCCATACCAAAACATCATTCCATGCCACAGGTATGAAAATACATGTTGGACAGGATGTTTAAAATGGCAGCTGTACTGTTCATGAGGTGGTGTAAAAAATGGCTGTGTTGAAAATTTGGAGTCAAAAGATTGAAAATTACCAACGTTATGTGTGTGTTCATAGAAAAGTCTCAATGAAAGCTCATAACATGGCCATTTTAGGGAATTTGTTCACCAAATTTTCAACATGGCCTTTTTGGGACTCCACCTCACCTGGTGGTGAAATTTCATTATTTCATCCGGAAAGGTGATTTCATGCAGTGACTGTAAAATCACCTTCTGGGCTCGAATAATGAAATTTCACCAGAAGTGTTCGTGAGGTGGGGTCCCAAAAAGGCCATGTTGAAAATTTGGTGAAAAAAATTCCAAAAAATGGCAAAGTTATGAACATATGTTCAAATTGTCATTTGAAATACATTATATGCACTTACCTTGATTCCTCAATTCATGGTTCAGCTTTGAAGAGTACCGACATGTCTGGGTCCGCAGAAGATGACAGTGTACAACCTCTGGCATTAAGTATAAGGTAAGGGGTGGGTGAGGTGGTGGGTGCTCAGTAAGAGGGTCAGGATGGCAGGGGGATGGTAGGAATGATGAGGGACCATGTTCTTTTTATCAGGCATAAAAAAAATGTTGGGGACTGTTTTCTTTTTACAGGTTTCTTAAAATAATTCTGTCTTTTACTGTTTTTTACTTTCTCTGATTTGCACAAATCAGATAAAATCTAACAAAGACTAAGTAGATAGAGGCAGAAGGAGAAAGAAAGTGACTAATTGAGCTCCTGAGGGAGATATGAAGTGTTTAATAATTTAATATACCATGATGTTTTCTTGCTGTTCTGGATTATTAGCTGACACCCTGAGGAGGTTGAACAGATTTTCATCTTTAAGGCTACCAGTAGTAATTTAAGCATGGAGGTAAAGCAAATGGCAGAGGAAATCTCCTGTGGTCAGCTTTTGGGGGTCAGGGATGCAGATCTGTGATATGCACAAAGGACCATGTATGATCAGTGTGTCTGAAGCCTATTTTTTATTACTGAAATTGCTATGTTTCTGCCATTCTGGACAGCTCTGCCTCCTTATTCTCACAATGAGACCTCACTGCTGGGAGGGGGGCTTGTAATGCCAACATGGGGACTGCACCCCCCCAGTGTCAGCACTATGTGCAAAACAACTGGCTGCAGGGGTGGAGGGGACATGGACACTGAGGGTGGGCATCCTGGTGATATATTATATAAATATAAAACAAACAAGAGGAAAGGAGATTGATGGGTGGTGGGTGCCACTAGACACCAGGGACTAATATAAAAAGGTGAACATCATGTGGGGGTTACCTTTAGACACCAGGGAACTACAAATAATTAATGGGGAAGGCAATTGGTGGGTGGGCATGCCATTAGGCATCAGGCCAAGGGGGTCTCACAGTTTCCACTGCAACCAGAATCGTAAGTTCAGCTATGGCTGCAGAACTCAAGAAAATCTGCTGTTCCCATACAGAGAATGTGGGAGGACCTCATTACACTAAGCTGGACATGATATAAGGTGTTTCATAATTTAATATACACTGATGTTTTCCTGCTGTTGTGGGTTGTTAGCTGACATCCTGAGGAGGTTGAACAGATTTTCATCTTTAAGGCTGCTGGTAGTAATTTAAGGGTGGAAGTAAGGTAAATGGGATTGGAAAGCTCCTGTGGTCAGCTCTGAGTGGTCAGGGATGCAGGTTTGTGTTATGCACAAAGGATCATGTATGATCAGTGTGACTGAAACCTAGTGGCTGTAGTTTATTTTTTTTTACTGAAATTGCTATGTTTTTGCCTTTCTGTACAGCTCTGCCTCCTTAGCCTCACAATGAGACCTCACTGCTGGGGGGGTGTAATGCCGATATGGGGATTGGGCTCCCCAATGTTGGCACTATCTGCAAAACATCTGGCTGCGGGGGGGCATGGACACCAAGGGTGGGCATCTTGGTGATGTATTATATAAATATAAAACATACAAATAATGAGGAAAGAGATTGGTGGTGGGGTGCCACTAGACACCAGGGACTACAATGAAAAGATGATCAGAAGGTGGGGGGTACCACTAGACACCAGGGAACTACAAAAAATTAATGGGGAGGGTGATTGGCGGATGGGGGTGCCACTAGACACCAGACCAAGGGGGCTCACAGTTTTCACTGCAGCTGGCATCAAGAGTTCAGCTGTGGCTGCAGAACTCAAGAAAATCCATTGTTCCCATACAGAGAATGTGGGGAGGACCTCATTATATTAAGCTCAGCATCTGGGAGTTTGGTTGCCCAGAAAAAGTATTTTTGGTGCTAATTGTGAAAAACAAACACTAGACTCTAGCTAAATGGGTCCCTTTTAGCTAGGTTCTGGTGTTTGATTTGTAAAATGACAATATTTTAATGCATTTTCCACACTTTCAACTTCCTGAAAAAAAAAAACAAGATGGTGGCTCATGAAAAAATATTTTTTACTCATAAAAAAGGAACAGATCTCATGAGAAAAAATCCCTTTTCATGAGGTCAATCTTTCATTGAATGTTGTCACTCTATTCTGGATGCTGAACTTCCCATTGAAAACTTAAAAATTTAATAACTTAGCAACAGACTAATACTGTGTTTTTCACTAACCAAAGCATAGCAGTTCTGTTTCCTAAACAGTATCTACAGTACCATAGAAAAAATCTCACCAAAATTCTACACTGTCTGGACACAAGGTGATAGGAAAAACTGCAACAAATCATAACTTTTAAGTTTTTTGCACTATCCAGATCTCAGAATCTGTACATCAGATTAGAATGAAACTTGCCACATCAAAAGAACTACCCTATGGGACTCCCAGCTCATATCAAATGTTTTGCAAAGCCATTGATCAGTTTCAAAGTTATTAAAGTACAAAAAATGAGATTTAACATTAAACAGGTTACTCAACCCTAACTATAGGGGCATGACCGTGCCGCTATAATATATAATATTGGCGCAGTAGCACTACTACAGTACGGGTTGAGTGCTCATTTCTATGTGAAAACCCAATTTTTGTACTTTAATAATTTTGCAATGCTTCAACATAGGTGCATGAACTTTTGCATGTGTAATCCTGTGGGATAGGGTGGTTGATGTGCCAAATTTTGTTTGAATTGCTTGTGTGGTTTCTGAGATACTGAGTCTGAAACACCTTAAATTTCTGTGTTTTTTTTTGTTGCTGTTTCTTTGTCCACCTGTATCTCAGAAATTGTTTGAAGTTGTGATCTAAATATTTTTAGGGTAGAAAGCCATTGCCTCACAGATGTGCCTTTTGAAGGTTTGGTGAAAAAATAGCTATCCATTCTAAAGTTATTACATTTCAAAGTTTCCCATTATTTCCTGTGGGGAAAAATAGATGTTTCACATGAAAATGGATTATGTGTCACAGGAACTAATTTCTTTTTACAGACAGGTCATCCTGTTTTGCATATGGGAAATCATTTTAGGATCTGCCACCATTTTGTTTTTCCAGTTAGTGAGAGAAATGAAAAATATAAAAATAATAAAAATGATTGAATTTAAAAAAAAACAAACATCTGAACCTACTGTAGCTAAACAGAATCTGTTTAGTTACATTCTGATGTTTGTTTGTTTTTAAATTTTAGGAAGAAACACCTTTTCTGGGCACCCAAAATCCTGGATGCCCAGCTTAGTGAGAGGAGCACTTCCCTTGCATTCTCTGTATAAGAACAGCAGGATTTTCTTGACTTCTGATGCTGTAGCTGGGGCTCATGCTGGTGGCTGCAGTATCAGCTGTGAGCTGTCATTTTCCCTGGGGTCTAGTGGCATCCTCCACCCTCTGATCCCCTTGTTTTATTTTAATTACATTTATTCATTTGTGTTAGTGACATCCTTCCACCCTCCCACTCATAAAAAATATGTAGTATAGTGATCCCCCCCTACCCAGATGCCCAATCCCCATCCCAGTATAAAAAAAAAAAAACAACTGATAGTCTAGTGGTACCTCCCTCTTCCCCGATACCTGATCCCCAACCCATTATAAAAAAACTAATTTTCTTGTAGTCTAGTGGTCCCTCCCCCCTTCCCGATGTTTGTTCATGGTGTCCTCATAAGAAAATGGATCCTTGTAGTCTAGTTGTCCCTCCCCCCTCTCTGATGCTCCATCCCTGTTGCAGTATAAAAAAATTACCTGGTAAAAGTAGTGTGTGAAGGGTTAATCACTGCGGTCATGGTGCTGCTGTTCAAGTTTGCAAATTCAAAACACAGGAGAGAATGCACTCACCATCTGCACAGAAAGAGTGAGTCTCAAACAATTGCTTCAGTTCAGTTCATGAATTAAGTAATAAGGCATGACAGAGTGTGTGTTATCATGTAATAACATCACTCCTGGGGTGGGTTGAAGCACGAGGTGAAGCTGAGTGCTTCCACCACCCCAGGAGTGACATTATTACACAATAACACACACACTGGAGTGCCTTATTGCTACTATACAATGGCTCATTGTTATACAAAATAAAAAAAACATTAAACAAAAATGTTTTTAGTAGATTTTTAGTGTGGCAGTATATCTTTGTTTCTTAAGAAAATATGTGCAAAAGAATATCATCATCCATACAGTGATGTTACTGTGTAATAACATCACTGTCTCAGGCATACACTGACCAATCAGAATCTAGGATTCTTTCTTGCAATTGTATAATATGTATTTTATACCATAGCCATAGTGGGGAAAAAAAACAGTTAAACAAACAATAGTGCTGATGCACTGTCCTACTGTTTCACCCTGCTCTTTAGGGCTTTCTCAGAGCTGGTTACAACATGCACAGGTCTGCCTTTGATATCATTAGTACTTATTACACATTTTAACTGCACCAGTCAAATCACTACATTTTTAATGTGGTATTAATTGGCAAATCCTTTACATTTATTTGGTACCACATCTTAAACAAAAAGACACCTCCAAGTGATAAAGAGTTCCGTTTTCTAGATTCTGCTTCATGGTGACCTGATATCTTCACTGTGGACCTGTAATGAGGAAGAACACAAAGATATAAGAGAAACAATGAATAACTGTTTGACCACTTCTTGTATGCATCACTTCATATACTGAGCTGCATGTCTTCAACCCATCCAGTTGAACAGAAGAACACATACACCTTATTTAATTATTAACATCAAGGAGGTCTTTGGAGTCATGGGGGGTTGGTTCTGACAACATTATGGTAAGGGGATCTATTGGTGTGTTCTAAGTAAAAATGGAATAAGTTCAAATTTCCCATTACGTCCTTGGGATCTCAATGCTCTTAACTTACTGTATATATCCACCTTTGTTAATTACAGTTTAATGTGTTGTCTAAGTCAATCCCCTCTCATGCTTATCAATTGCTAAAATACCTACTGTAGTAATGTGTTTTGTATTAGGATTGTTATTTATGTGGGCTGTTAGGGCATGGTCAAGATTCTTTTTTTTACTGCAATAATGTGTTCACTGACCCTTGTTAGTAGTTTTTTTTTTTTTGGTTCCTCCACCATAATAACTACCAGATACACAATTCAATAATTAAATAACTCTTTCTGTATTACAGTCAATGGTTCCCTTATTCTTACTGTCTGTCCATTCTTCAGATTAGTAAAAGTTGTTCTCTTTTCCATAAATTTACATACATGACAAAAACCACATGGTTTTGATCCCCAGTTCTTTTTTAAAGAGCCACTGACACCTCAAGAAGAACTTTGAAAAATATAATATTTAGACACAAATTAGCTTATATTTCTTGTTAGCTCTGTATTTCTTATCCCCATTATTTATTACTGAGGTCAAATGCATGAAAACAATATAGGTGTTCATTGAGGGTTAATCAGCTCCTCTTTTATCTTCCCAACCCGATGTCAGAATGCTCCACTTGTGACATCATAGTTATTCCCATGGCAACAGACTATGATGTCACAACAGAGCATTATAATTTTAAGTAAGGAATAAGCTAGAGGCAGATAAACTCTGAGGGATAAAAACTTGTTTTTATGGAAATTTCCTGAGTAATAAGTAATGGAAGGGAGAAATCTGTAAAATAATTATACATGTATATGAAATGTGAGCTGAATTGTGTTTAAATATTATGTTTTCCAAAGTTTTTCCCAAAGCATCAGCTGTTCTTTAAAGTTTGTGATTTAGGATCAGGTTGGTAACTGTGTGCAAGCTTATCTCTAATGGTTCCTACCTCTCCTGTAGGATACTCTGAAGGGTTTCTTCAAGGTAGTTTTTATTTATTTATTTAGCTTTGTTGACCAGGTAAGTACACTAGACACGTTATATGCCTATTTTCAGGTACGACCCAGGAGAGTACAATGAGATACAGGTACAGTGAGATACAGGTTTATACAGAGGACAACATGACACAAGTTAGGCAGTATACAGAGTCAAACTAGAACCATGTGAACATAACCAGTAGATAGTAAGCACAGTTAAGATATGCACAGAATATATATATATATATATATATATATATATATACATACCGTGAGATTACACTACTTTTGAAATTCTGTGCTTGCGTCAGCTCCCTACATGAGCAGCCGACCACTTCTCCTTACTAAAGTTCCTACTAAGCCTCATCTTATGTCCTCCTTAAATATTACAGAAGCACTCTGAACTGATAGGACTGATTTAACATTGAGTACTTACTTGCATTAATTGCATCAATTGTTTTTTTACTTGTGTCATTTGGCTGTATTGTAAATATCTCTGTATGCATTGTACCATTTGACCCAGAGCTAACCAGATCCATCTTGTAAATGAGCTTGCTCAATGATGTTCACCTGGATAAATAAAGATTTTGACTGATTGATTGCTAGAGACACCAAGGCTAGGAACAGTACAATTTTACAAGGTATACACGGCTCCGAGCCACAAACAGAGCCACAGTCTGAGTATCTCCTGAAACAGAGAAAAAACACATTATATTCACCTCAGAGTCCAGTTAGACAGACTGCATCAGCATGAGCTGCAAGAGGGGTGCCAGGAAGGACATGTGAGGCCAGTACAGGGGACTGGAACTAGCTATGGAGGTCTAGGCCAGTCACGTGCAGAGGAGAGCTTCAAGTGATACCACAGGGAGCTCCTGAGGCATGCGTGGGAGGGGAGGAGTTGACTTGAGTGGGAAAGGAGTTCCATAGCCTAGGGGCACATGAAGCAAAATCGCTGTACCCCATTTGCGTGCAGGTGATAGGGACATTAAGAATGCCAGGGCCAAAAGACCTGAGGGGGTAGGTAGAAGAGACAGCTGGTTTGAGAAGTTCAGCCAGCCCTAGGGGAGTGCCAGTACTGAGCACCTTGCCCATGAAGCAGCCCAGGACAAAGTTAATGTGGTTGGGTGGGGAGAGCCACCGGAATTTGTCATATAGGTCACAGTGGTGGGTGAGGTGAGGGGCACCAAGTGCAAAGTGGCAAATGTTATTATAGGTTGTGTTCCATCTAGTGAGGTGAACTTTGGAGGTGTGTACAAACAGAAGTCCATAGCAAAGAGAGGGAAGCAACACTCCTCTGGCCAATGCAAGGTGAGCAGCAGATGTAAGATTATTCTTCACTCTGTAGGCCAGACACAGTTTGCCATTGACAGCTCTGCATACATTTTGGATAAGGCACCCAAGGTCAAGTTGGGGGCCCAGTGTCACCCCAAGGTATTTGATGGAGTCAGTGGTTAGAAGAGGAGTACCACTGATACCAGTAGCACACAGAGGGGCAGGGGAGGCCTTAATCTCGGCCAAGGACCCAAAAAGCATGGCCTGAGTTTTTTTAGGTTGAGAACCAACTTACATACTAACATACTAACATACTATTTGCCAGCAGATTAGGCCTTATGGTCTATTGAGTCTGCTCGAACCTCAGGTCCTTAGTTGGGTGCCGAGGCCCTCCCCTCCCTTGTGCTCCAGAAACCCCTATCATCAATCCCCATCCCCCTGGGACAGGCCATCATCTGATACATCCATTTTCTGTGTCTGTCCCACCCTCTCTTGATGCCCTCCACTGTGGATCTCTGAACCAGCTCACCAGGCAGTGCATTCCAAGGGTCCACCACCCTCTGAGTGAAAAACCTCCTCCTCTTTTCCACCCTCACCCTTCCACCTTCCAACTTCAAACCATGCCCTCTGGTGATACCTCCCTGCTTTAGTCTAAAGATCCCCTCCATGTTTACCCTATTTATTCCCTTGAGGTACTTGAAGACCTCAATCATGTCCCCGTCTCTCCTCTCCTCCAATGAAAACAGGCAGAGCTCCTCAAATCTGTCCTCATACGTCAAATCCCCTAGCCCTCGTATCATCTTAGTTGCCCTCCTCTGTACCCTCTCCAGGAGCTGTATGTCCCTCTTCAAGTGTGGTCTCTAGTACTGTACACAGTACTCAAGGTGTGGTCTAACCAGTCCATTGTACAGCGGCAGAATCACTTCCTTGCTCCTGGAGGTGATCCCCCTTAAGATGCATCCCAACATTCTGTTTGCCTTGCTAGCCGCTCTCCTGCACTGCTCAGAATTATTCATACATGCATCCACCATGACCCATAGGTCTTTTTCCCCTATTGAGGCCCCCAGCACCTCCCATCCCAGGGTGTACCTGTGTTTAGGGTTTCCCCGGCCAAGATGCAACACCTGGCACTTGGTGATATTGAAATTTAATTTCCATGTGTGAGCCCAGCTTTCCAGGGTGTCCAGGTCCCCTTGCAGGGCCAACCTCCTCTCTTCTTCCTCAACTACTGCTCCCATCTTGGAATCATCCACGAAGAGACTCATTTCACACCCTATACCCTCCCTGATGTCCGATATGTATGCATTAAACAGGATCAGACCCAGGACCGAGACCTGCGGTACCCCACTACCAACCTCTCTAGGGTTTGAGAGCTCCCCACAGACCACTACTCTCTGGGTGCATCCAACTAGCCAGTTTTCAATCCATCTGACCATCAAAGGGCCTACTTCTAACCCCATCAGTTTCTCCACCAGACCATTGTGGGGGACAGAGTCAAACGCCTTGCTGAAGTCAAAGAATAATACATCCACAGGCTTTTCTCTGTCCAGTTCTGATGTTACTCATTCGTAGAACTCCACAAGATTGGTTTGACATGATCTACCTGTCACAAACCCATGTTGCTGACTATCCAGACCTCCCACCTCCTCCAAGTACACCCCCAATCGTTCCTTTAGTTTACTCTCCATTAATTTTCCCACCACCGAGGTCAAACTGATGAGTCTATAGTTACCTGGTACTTCTCTCAACCCCCCTTTATGGATTGGCACCACATGTGCCTCTCGCCAATCCCTAGGTACCCTCCCTGTCTCAAGTGACCTGTTGAAGATCTCCGCCAGGGGTACAGCCAGTATGTCCACCAATTCCCATAGTACTCTTGGATGAATGCCATCCGGCCCAGGAGATTTGTCTTTCTTTAGGGCCTTAAAGGCTAACCACACCCTTTTGGTGGAGATAGCATCATCCATCCCCTCCAACTTACTGGCCTTTTTATCCTTATCCAGATGTGACACCCCTGGGATACCTCTCCCTCCCTCTTGCTCCATTTCTGTTGCTCCCCTGATCCCACTCAGTGCTGCTTCTATCCCCTTCATGCCTTGCTTTGCAGATATCCCATCCCCCTCCCTAGTGAACACAGAGGCGAAGTACTCGTTAAATACCTCTGCCTGGTCCCTCTCCTCTTCCACCCACCCTCCTTCTGATCTCAATCTGCTGAGATGGCCCTTAGTTTTTCTCTGCTCCCCAATGTACTGGAAGAACCCCTTTTCCCCTCCATGTATCCCCTGTGCCAGCCGTTGCTCTTTACTGGACTTTGCTCCCCTCACCATTCGGGTGACTTTTCTAGATGCAACTTAGCGCAGATCCTGACTGCCTCATGAAGTCCCCATTTTATGACCTCCCATCTCCTTTCCACACTTGTCATTGATGTAATCCCCTTCAAGTGATCCTTGAGAATATTTCCCATGCCCACAAAGTCTGCCCCCCTGAGTCCACTGCCAGTGTCCTAGATCTCACCCCCCATGCTTATTTGAAACCAGACAGTATTGTGGTCACTCCCAGTCAGGGGTCCTCTACAACCAGGTCCCTTACCAGATCCCCATCTGCCAGAACCATGTCCAGGACATGACCTCCCTTGTGGGCTCCATCACATGCTGTGTTAAGAACACACCTGGAAGCCGTCCAGCAGCCTCTGCCCTTGGCCACCTTAGGACATGGTTCCCCAGTTTGTACCTGGCATATTAAGGTCCCCATCAACACCACTTCTTCCCCTTTTGGTCCACACTGGGCAATGATGTTGTCCAGCAAACCATCCTCTAGAACATCACTCATCCCGTGGGGCCTATATACTACACCCAGCTTGACCTTATCTCCTGCTGGGGATTGTAAGGTGACCCATAAGGCCTCCACGTTTCCCTCTGCCTCTTCTACCCTATCAATTTCTATGTCATCTCTAATGAACATAGCCACTCCACCTCCTCTGCCCTCCTTTCTATCCTTCCTAAGCGTAGTGTACCCCAGTATGTTTAGGTCCCAGTCATGGTTTTTGTTGACCCGCATCTCCGTGACCACCACCACATCCACCCCCCCGAACAGCATGGTCTGAAACTCTGGCAACTTGTTTCCCAAGCTCCTGGCATTTACTAACACCAACCCCTTGTCACCAACTTGTGAGTCATTACCCAGGACTGGATACTTCTGAAATTCTCACTCAGTTGATGGTTGATGACCCCAATGTCCCGGGAATGGGTGAGGATGACCAGGTCATCTGTGTATAGGACAGTACTACAGTTGGTAGCAGTAGCTGGTAGATTGTTGAAAAGTATTGAGAAGAGAAGGGGCCCCAGGACTGATCCCTGGGGGACACCAGAGGTCACAGGAGTGGTGCCCAAGAGGACCTTGCTGAATTTGGTAAGTTGCTGCCCAGGGGTGTAGCCAGACATTTCAGTTTTGTACACCAAGCTGCCCCTTTACTACTCGTGCCCCTCTCGGTCTGCCCCTTTACTACCCCAGACCACTGTTGTCTTTACTGCCTGCCACAAACACTTTTCCATGCCCTGCCCACCCCTCCACTGCTTTTCCATGCCCCGCCCCTGCTCCACATCATTTGCAGCATCTCTGTACGACAATGTAAAGATGAAATGCACTCACTCAGTCAGACCAAGACTGGCTTTTAGTTACAATTTCTCAATTGTGTCAAGCCTCTGTACCACGACAAGGTAGCCAGTCCCACAGAGGACCATTCACACTCTGATTTGGGAGTCAGATCCACTTTACTGAACATTTACCCACTTTGCATTCCTCACAACTCACTGCAGTAAAGCCTGACACACCCACCCACACCAGACACACTTATTGCCTTACAAACAGACACAGCAGGGGTCATCTTTTAGAAAAGCGCCTGTCCTGGCATGGGTCAAAGTCCTTCAACAATTGTTCCACATCAATTTCCATATCCCTGTGGATGTGCAGCAGAGCTAATCCTGTGAGACGACTCCCCAATTGTGCTTCTCAGCCATGTCTTCAACCGTCACAGTGCACTAAAGACCTCTCTGCAGTTGCTACACTTACTGGCATGGTTGCCAAGATGGATAATGCAGCATTGATGTTCGGATACAGTGCCGAGTTTAGGTGCTGCAATGTTATAATTAAATTCTGGCCTCTCTTTCACTGGAATATTCACCCACTTTGCGCGCCATCTTACAAGCTCCATCCGAAATTCTGCCATGCTGCCCAAATCCACACTTTGTATGCATTACAGAGCTCCAACACTTGCTCCTCATGCATTAGCAAATGTAACTTTTGTGGGACAAGGTACTGAGCAAGGAAGCAAGGCCAACACTCAATAAGCTGCTCTTGTAGCTCAGAAATGACATGATCCAGAAATGGGATAAAGATGTTGAGCCTGTAATATTCCTTTGGGGCTAGTGGCACTGATGTTGCTGCGTTAGTTTGTCTTCCACAGGTGGGGAACAGATTCATCAGTGCACTGAGGCTGCCAGTGACATGATGTCTGTGTACAGTTCTTTTTGTAGTGTCAAACATGTTTGATACTTGCCTCATGGAGCAGGAGTGAACAATTGCAGTATTGAGGCTGTGTGCTTTGCAGACTGTATATAAGGCTTCTGGCACAACAGCCTTAATGTTTGCTTGGACCCCATTAAATCTACCACTCATATTACTGCCCTTGTCATTATCCTTGCCCTCTCATCATGTTGACATCAATGCCCCAGGCAGACAGGCGTCGCATAAAGAGATCTGCCAGTCCTCGACCTGTGTTGTCGAAGCCTTCCGTGAACTCTACAAAATCTTCACGTATCTCAGTGTCGCCTATGGTGTTGTGGTGGACGTAGCGAACGCATAAGGATATCTGTTCCTTGGTTGATACATCAGTTGTACCATCTGCAATTAGGCTGAACCATTTAGCTTCTTTGACTTTTTGTAAGATTTTTCGCTGCAGTTGCAGGCCCATAAGCTGGATCAGCTCGTTCTGGATTTGAGGAGATGTGTAGACTGCATTTCTGGGAGCTAGTCTCAGGTGATCTTGCAATTCTTGGTCCAGTTCTGCTGTGTACTGTAATAGTTCCTGGAAGTTTCCTCCATCTGCATATTTTCCTCGCAGGGCAATGTTGTTTCTTCCACAGAACAAGATTATTTTCACAATCCTGCGCAGGAAGCGGTTGGTCTGCTGGGACACCCTTGTATTTTGGTCAGTTAGAGACTGGTAGGCAGTCACCAGCTTGCCATCACAGACAGAAAGAAAACCATCTGTTTTAGCAGTGGCATTCAAGTGTTCTTTACATTTGCTGTGCCTCTCAAGGGTTTTCTTGCTGTTTGACCAGTCCCTCATTGGCGTGGATATCAACACAGTGCCACTTGTGGTACTAAACACAAAACAATGGGCACAAAACACACCATCTAAAGACTTTGAATATCTTGCAAATGTGTATGTTTGCAGGTATTGTGGATTGAATCTCCTTAAGCGTTGATTGGCAATTTCAGAACCCATTAGCCGGGAAGGAAACTGAAATCCAGATGGTGGTTGCCACTGCATTCCAAGGATGCATTTCTTCTGTGCATCAGTTAGGTGGCCACGATCCAAACAGCCAAGGTCTTCAGTGTCTGGCTGGTTCAACTCCAACTCGCCAACAAGAGTAGGTATCTGCACATCTGTCAGTGGCACAATGTCGGCCTCAACAGGCTCCGTCACAGAGTGCAGGTCAGCCTCATCAGGTTCTTGGGATGCATGTTGTGAGGTCTGGGATTCCGTGGTGGCTCGGTTTCAGTGGCAGATGCATTTGGAATCTGCACAGGTTCTTGTGTCAAGTCTTCCTGCATCTGTGGTGTAGCTGCATTGTTACCACTAAAACAATAGGTAAATAAATTTGTAAACTGACACTAGATATTTGTTTACACACAAGTGGATGAATCGGTACCATCAAAAAAGCTTACCCTGCAGTGGATGTGCGTCGGATGATGAAGGACTGCATCAGCCGAGACATTTGTGCATTTTCTTCCATTCTGGCCCGTTTGGCCTTTGCACCTGGGACCCAGATGGCTGCTTTCTCTTAATGGACTCCATTGTTCTGTGCTACTTTCCCCAGACACCGCCGCAGCTTATGCCCCTTGTACCCAACCTCGCAGATGGCACCCTTAAAATAGAAATTAGAATTAGAATGTGCCATTTTGCAATTGAAAAACTGCTTCCCTGTACAGATAGAGTTGACAGGGCCATCCAAAGTAGAATAAAGGAACGGAAACAATACCAGGGCTGTATGATTTCAAGTAGCATAAAGAAATTACTGTTTAAATCCGAGAACACCTAGACAGCTCAGGCCTGTGCAAGCAACTGCTCTGTAACAGAGCACACAGCTCCGCAGTCTGTTAGAGACCAACTAGTTCCTTCCACATGGATGGTTACTGCAGGATCACAACTGTGTTTTCCTAATGGGACAGCTACTGCCTGCACTCTGATGTGCAACAGCTGTATTATTCACTGTAGCACTATGACGGCATGTCCTCAGCACTCGAGTCACCCCTGTCGCTGACCATTCGACTACATCTCAGAGTCCAGACTTGTCTGTCCAGCAGCAGCATTGCACAGCGTCTCCCCTGCACCTGCTTTATACCCTTGAGGCACTTTAATGCCGACCACAACGTCGAAGACATGGCTGAGAAGCACAATTGGGGAGTCGCGTCTCACAGGATTAGCTCCGGTTAGGGTCACATCCTTTTATATGCTGATGATGCCATCTTGTTTACCAGTGATCCAGACCATAAGGTTCTTGAATCCAGGCTACAGAGTAATTTCATAGTCATAAAAAGATGGTTCCATATGCACAAGTTAATTATGAATTACAAGACTAACTATGCCATTTTCCTGCTTCCTGATAGGCTCAGAACTTACCCTCTTTGCATCAACTAACTGGCTCCAATCCAAAGGTACTCATGTACCAAACATGTTACTGTCCAAAAAAGCTATCAACTGTCATTGCATCAGAAGCTGTACAAGCCAGATTTTTAATGTACACTGCTGTCGCACCTCTGGGACAAAGGTTCTTTGCCTACCGTGACTGCTATGGGTTGGCAGTATAGCACAGAGGTTGGAGGAACAAGGTGTGAATGAACTTGGCACATTCAGCAGACCAGAGTTTGATTCTCACAACCTCCACTTGCATACTGTGTGACTGAACAGTGCTCCTAGGTAGCCCCTGAAAATGGGCACTTGTGCCTAGTGGGTCTTACTCAGTTACCAAAGACTAAAATAAAGAAAATAAATTAATGAACTCGCTGCACCCATGATATCACTTCAGCATCCACCTAGGATTCCTTCAAGGTTTAACTGGAGGTTAAACTTAGACAGTTGCTGATGTCAAGTTGTGACTGCTTCCAATAACCCTTCCAATAACCCTTCTTGTGACCAGCGCATATTCTAACAGCATTAACAGCAGCAGTTACTTTAGGTATTACTATTATGCATTAAGTGGTCATTCAAGACCAAGGAACAGTAATACTACATGAAAAAGCCATACAACCACTATCAAACCCAGTGGTGATCTACAGTTTTAAAGTAAATTTCATTCCTTCTGTGGGGGGCGCTTCACCCACCACACTCCCGGTCTGCAGTGCACAATTGTTGTAAGCATTAAAAAATATCACCGTTTCATTTATTTTGACAGTCCCGTGATGTAGCAGAAGTAGCATTGCCTGAATGTGCATGCGGCCGTATTACTCGCCGGTGCACTCAAATCCTAAGACAGTCCCCTAAAGTAAAAATATGCCACAATATGTATACCTTGAGTAGAGCAAAGGAGGTAAAACCACCTCAGGAGGTGGTCGATATGAATACAGCACAGGGCTTCAAACAGGCATGGGATAGGCACAAAGGGAGCAATACAGATGAGTATGAAAAAGATAGGCCATTGACAGAGTAAAGGCCTGTGGAACATTCATAAGGTAGAAAAAAATGGGTCCTTATCTGCCATCAACGCTCTGTTTCTGTGTGTCATCTGGGGACGAGATATGGACATGTTTCCCATTTTCTCCCTTTCCTCCTCTTCCCCATTTATGGATGCACATTGCTCCAGATCCTGGAGGGATGGACAGCAATATGTGGCCATCCACGCCATCAAGTGTTTCTCCACCTGCCTCCCTCCAGGAGCAGCTCATGGAGTGGTGTGAGCCATTCCCTCCTCCAGAGAGGAGATAGTCTGCGTGGTCACTCTGATACCTCCCCAGTCATCTCCCCTCCAGTTCTCTGGGGTGCAATGTGTGAAACCGGGTCACCAGCTTGCTGAGCAGGTGCCTCACTGCTCGGTGCCACAGCTTATGATTTTAAAGGGCCGCATCCCCCATTTTCATTTTCAGACACTAGGTGTTGAATCCCAGTGTCATACACTGTTCCTCATTTATTCAGAAACTAGGTACCCAATCCATTGTCTTTTTTTGTTTGTCTGTCTACCGGCTTGCCAATTTGAAACACCACTACCCACCTTCATGGGCCGCCACCACCAGTCGGGAGGGAGAGGGTGCGGCTAACAGATTACAAGCAGCAAAAATACCCTCAGTGACAAAACGAGCTGCAATGTAGCTACGGAAGCAAACAGCTAGAGCGAGACAACTAGGCTTAACAGCAGCAGCAGCACAGATGAAGGAGCACAATAGGCAGCAAGTTCAGGCAGCAAACAACGTTTCATGCAATAAGCGATACAGATTACAATGTCACAAACAGCAGCTTGCAGCAAAACTGAACAATTCAGTTCACAGCAACCTATATTGCTTCCTATTCCTTCCATTAAAATGTACACCTCCATATATTTTCCTAATAATGTATATGCCTTCTTAGAACAGAAACTAAAACAAATCGTACTACTTACAAATCATTGTGTTGTTTCTCCACAATTTCTTAATAATTCCACACACCGCCACTAGCTTCTATTTAGCCGTGGTGGACCTGACCAGAATTTGTTCTCTCTAGTGACTGCAACCTTCTTCCCTCTCTCCCTCCCTCCCGACTGCAACCTCCCATACAACTGCAATGTTACCTGTCTTTGTTTTACATCCGTTATACTCCATTATAAATCCTGAATGTCGGTTTAGAGTTTAACATTTCTAAAAGGACAGTTACTTTGGAGGAGAACATAGTTTTTATTCAAGGGCTTGTCTTTCTGTCCACATACTAAAATAAAATAATCTGAATTGCAGTTAGATCTGAACCGTTTTTAGAAAGATATATTTTACACAAACTAACCAGGAAGAAAAGGAAAAGAGCAAGATGTTAACATTTATGCAAAATTATAAATCCACATTTTTACCCTAAAACAAACACCACATAACACTGAGATTACATTTCAATGGTCAATAAAGATATAATATTTATGAAATGGCTAAGTAAAGTTAGAGGATTCTGATTAGGTAGTAGCCATGAGTTAGAAGTGACTAATGCATGGAATAAGTCCACTACTGTCCAGCTGGGCACTGATCTGGGTGACACAACCACCTTAGAACTTTACAACTCAAATGGCAGCCATTTATTTGTGCTAGCCACAGTAACCACAATGAAAAGCTATGGAAGCAACCTCCGTTTCACACAGGACACAGAAAACATTTCCTTTAATTCTCTGCACACAACAGTCACACACACACACACACACACACCAACAAAATTGATACATATCAAAATCTTTCCCCATCTGCCTGTTCACTCACTCTCCTTAATGGCCGATCTGCCAGCCACTCACTAGTTCCTTTCTTTATCATTACATCCTCCTCATTTACTTACTAAATAAATTCAAGATGCAGTATTCCTTTTCTGAAAAAAACAGCTAGCCATAATATCCGCCCCCAACCCACTTGCTGGTTCTCCTCCTCAACAGCTAGCTGGCTCTCCTCCTCAAAAGCTGAGCACTACTTTCCCTCCCTTAGCTCTTCAGCTTTACCCATTTTTATTTTATTTCATTTTTTTAAACATGCTACCCACATTCTTACCTAACTGAAAAAGCTATGGAAGTAGCCTCCAATTTCACACAGTACACAAATGTCTCTTTTAATTCCTGCTGCACATGACAGACACACATACACACACCAACAAAATTGATGCATCTCAGAATCTCTCTCCTGTCCATCCGCTTGCTGTCCTCAATGGTCAATCTGCCAGCCGCTCACTAGTTTCTTTCTTTAGCCTCACTTTTACATCCTTCTCATTTACTTACTAAATAAATTTAAGATGCAGCATTCCTTTAAAAATGCCAGCTAGCCTTAATCTCTGCTCCCCTCCTTTCAGCCTGTTGCTGGCTCTCCTCCTCAATGGTTGATCATTACTTCCCTCCTTAGCTCTTTAGCTTTACTCATTTTATCTCTCTTTTTTCAAACATGCTGCCCACATTCTTATCTAACTGCTTTGTGATTCCCCACATACTTCTGCAGGTTTCCCCCGTATCATAGAAACAGTTCTAGCATCACACAACACACACACACACACACACACACACACACACACACACACACACCATCCATCACAAGAGCAGCAGTGTCACACATTAACCAACTGAGTGAAATGAAAACATACCTGGAACAGATGATATTTTTAACCCACAGACTCACTATCAGACAGGTGCTGCTGGTGTCCAAAGTCCTCTTCTTGGCTACTGAATAGCACAGGGCTCAGCACAGCACTGACAGACTACAGGAGCAGCAGTGGCAACGAAAATGCACCGTTTTAAGGGGGAGGAGGGGGTCAGGCGAACTACATATCAGCGCGGGCGCGGCGGCTCCTAAAATCCTCTCTCTCTATCTCCCTCGTCCCTCTACAGAAGTACAGGGTAAGGTAAGGGTAACGCTCCATTGGTCGATTCGGCTTCTACAGCAGTCGGCAATGGCACACGGCACACGGCACTCGGCAGCAAGTAGTGTTCCAACTTCCAGACGTCCAGACCATCCAATCCACAGCTTGACTCGCTTTCAGGAGAGCTCCAGGGGAATTTAAAGGAGCCCGCCTGGCCCGCCCCTTACTAGGCACGCCTCCTCACAAGTGGTAGCGGACCTGATTGAGGACAAAGCACTCATGTCTCAATCAGGTCCGCTTGGTTGGTGTTGGCGTGCACGTCATCTGAGACCCGCCCCGCCTCCTTTTACTCCCTTTGACTCTGCGAGCACTGTTTGGCTGTTGGGCCCTGGAAAAGCGCGTGAAAATGAGGGAAACAATTTGCATAAAGGAATTGGAAATTTCAAAATGCACGCCGTCGACGGCCGGCTTCTGCTACCCTCGCACTGGTCTACAGCACGCCGAGGTGTGCCAGGCGTATCGGTAGCTACGCCCTTGCCTGCTCTGGAGGTAATTACTGAACCAACTCAAGA
Source organism: Neoceratodus forsteri (assembly GCA_016271365.2). Lineage (NCBI taxonomy): Eukaryota > Metazoa > Chordata > Ceratodontiformes > Ceratodontidae > Neoceratodus > Neoceratodus forsteri. The sequence goes on along the minus strand of JADMNL010000023.1, from coordinate 238,058,930 downwards.
CAGGTGGGGACAGACCAAGGGACTGAATTTGAGAGCAAAGTAAGACATGGTCAACTAGGTTGAAGGCCTTGGATAGGTCAATGAATATGGCACCTGTGAGTTTGCCTTGGTCTATGGCAGCCCAGATTCCAAAGGAGACAGTGACAAGGGCTGAGGATGTACTGTGCCCTTTTCTAAAGCTGTGCTGCACAGAGGACAGTAGTTCATGGGCCTGGATATAGTCCGTGAGTTGCCCAGCCACAACTTTCTCTAGAAGTTTACTGATAGCCTATGAGGTGGCTATCAGTTGGTAATTGTCAAGGATCTTAGGGTTGCCCTGTTTGAAAACAGAGTCAGTCCTCACCACCTTCAAGATGTCAGGGATGACACCAGAGGCTAGAGACATATTGAAGATATGGGCCACAGGGAAGGCTATAAAAGGGGCACCAAGATGGAGGAGCTTAAGTCCCTTGCCATCGTGACCAGCACTAGAATGTGGGGAGAGACCAGAGAGAAGTCTCTGCATCTCCAGTGCTGTCACAGCCTTAAAGTCAAATAACAGCTGGGAGGTGAGGGCCACCTGTGGGGTGGAGGCCAGTAGATGTGTATTACTCCCATCAGTAGAGTATAGGGAGGTGAAGGCAGACAGGTCCGAGAAGTGGGAGTTGAATGCATTGGCAACAGTTAGCAGATTGTTATAATTAGACCCATCCATGAGCAAGTCAGAAACCCCATAGTTGGAGGAACTGCCAATCATATTTTTAATGTTCCTCCAGAAATTTCTAGGGTCCTTAGCTAAGTTGAGTAAGGCAGTTTTACAGTATTCACGTTTGGCTGCCCTGATTGCTTTTTTGCATTAATTTCTGAGCCTCCTGTATTGCTGAAATATGGCTTGGTCCATCATGGCCTTGAAGTTGGCCCAACACTTGTCTCTAGACTTCATGAGGGCTAGGAGACTCCCATGCAGCCATTTTGTGGCAGACCCCCTTACTCTCTGCCTGACAAGGGGGGCATGCTTGTCCTGCAAAGCGCCAAAGGTGCTAAGAAACTGACTAACAGCAGTGGAAGGGTCCTGAGCATTAAGCACTGCAGACCAGTCAGTGAGACTCAGATCCATGTGAAATGACTCCAGGTCAAATCTGGAAAAATCCCTTACTTGAATGATTTTGTGGGGGATTTTCAAGAAGGAGATCTTCCATACACAGTACACAGGGGTATGGTCAGAGATAGAGTCAGGAAGGGTACCAGTGGAACTGATCCTGTCCGGCTGATTGGACAGGACCCAGTCCAGGAGGGAGCTAGTATCACCATTAGTAGACCACCTAGTGGGCTCCTGAATAAGTTGAGACAAGGAGATGCCAGCAAGCAGAGGTTCAAACAGCTTAGAATTTCCTTCTCGCCAGTTTAAATTAAGATCTCCCAAGATCATTACCTCATTATCCCCAGTCTTAGCACCAATAGTATCAAGGAGATAAGATAACCCAGGCAGGTCTCCCTTGGGGGGATTGTATGCACAGATGATGTGCAGCTTCTTAGTATTCCCAAGTAATCAGACAGAGTGAAGCAGCTCACACAAAGATAGGGAGGACTGCTGATGAGACACCACAGACAAATTAAGGTGACTCTTGTGGTAAATCAAGATACCACCCCCTCGCTTTTCCCCCGGCTGATCCTGTCTGATTACCTTTATCAGTACATTTTGTATACAGATTCACTGAAAGAGAGCCATCACTTTGTTTTCTTATAGTGAGGTACAGAAAGTGTACTTGGGTTTGGTCTACTATCACTTTAAATTTCAAGTTACAGTTGGGTTTCTCCAAGAACTGAATGAAATCCATAAGTTAGTTCATGGTATCCTTCCATACCAAGAATATGTCATCTATAAAGTGCTTTTAGATGTCTATATTCTCAAGGTGTGGATTCACTTTCTTATTATACACAAGTCTATCCTGCCATTCCCCTGGAAATATAGGCAGGACAGTGAATCAGCACTGTTGTTCATTTGACTGTTTTTTTTTCCACAATGGCTATGGAATAAACCACATATTCATGAACTGTACTGAAGCAACTGGTCTGAGACTCAATCTTTTTGTGCAAATGGAGAGTGCATTGTCTCCTGTGTTTTGAGTTTGCAAACTTGAACAGCAGCACCACCACCACAGTGCTAAACCCTTCACATGCTACTTGTATGTGACTTTGGTTGAGGGATGGGTTTTCCTTAAAAATTCATACCCGAAAAGTTTTCTAGCCACAAAAGGAAAATTGATAACAGCAGTGGTGAGGGAACAACAGGAGGCAGCATTTATGATTCTTTTTTATGTGAATGAACTTATGGATTTCATACAGTTATTGGAGAAATGTAACTGTAACTTGAAATTTAAAGTGACAGTAGACCAAAACCAGGAACACTTTCTGGACCTCACTACCAGAGGAGGGCTGTGCTGGTCACAGATCAGGAATAGGGATGGGGGGAATGGGGTGGTGAGTCCTTACCTTAGCATGTGGTGGGGGGAGGGCCTCTTGACCACCAGTAATATGAATGCATTTTCAGGGGAGGGATTAGGGAGGGGTGGAACCACTAGACTACCAGGTAATTTGTTGTTTTTATACTAGGATGGACATCAGGCATTGGGGGAGGGGGAGGGACTTCTAGACTATAAGGATCTGCTTTTGTAAGGACACCACAAACAGACGCCAAGGAGGGGAGAGGGACCGCTACACAACCAGGTATTTTTTTATACTGGGATGGGGATTGGGCATTGGGAAGGGGGATGGACTGCTAGACTACCAGGTAATTCTTATTTTTATATGGGAATGGGGATCAGATATCAGGAGAGGGGGGACCACTAGACTACCAGGGTATTTTTTTTATAAATAAACAGATGGTGATTGTGCATTGGGGAGGAGGGAGGGACCACTAGATTACCAAGAACAAACAGCAGTAATGGGATGGTGATTGGAGAACTGGGGGTTGGGGAAGGGAGCACTAGACTACTAGGGAAAAACAGTAGCACTAGAATGGCAATCGGAGAACGGGGGTGGGAGGAAGGACCACTAGACTACCAGGGACAAAGGGCAGTATGTGGATGGTGATCAGATATTGGGGGAGGAGGGATCACTAGACTATGAGGGACATTTTTTGGTTTAATTTCAAAGGGATTGGCATGCAACAGGATCATATTTCACAAAAACAGGATCCTTTACAGTGCTTTCCCATTCATTACAATGAGATTACCTGGATTTAAGATTCTGTTTCTGAAAAAGATCCTTTTTCATACTTTCCCATTGACTACAATGGGAAAGCATCATAAAGAATCCTTTTTTTGCGAAACAATAATGAACATCAGGCTAATCCCATTGTAGCCAAAGGGAAAGCACAATAAAAGATCCTTTTACAAAACAGGATCCTATTTTGTGCTTTGTTTCCATGTATTTAAATGGGATTTTCAACTTTTATGCATAACTCTGCCATTTTTTTATATTTTCGCACCACATTTTCAACCTGGTCTTTTGGGGACCCCTCCTCATGAACTATTTGACTGTCATTATGCAAATCCTGCCTGAAAGGTGATTTCACAGTCAGTTGGAAAAATCACAATTCAGGTGGGATTTGTGTAAATTACAATCATATTGAAGTGGGTTCATGAGAAGGCTATGTTGAAGATTTGGAGTCATAATATGTAAACATGGCAAAATTATGCCCATTCATTGACATTTCACTATGCACCCCCCAACTTGGGAATTTTTTTAAATATTTTGACCTCAAATTTTAAATAGAGCCTTCTTATTACTCCACCTCATGTACTTTATGTAATAGCTGTCATTTTTCAAATCCTGGCCAAATTAGTTTTTTGCACCTGTGGCACAGAATTGCATTACAGTTGCACGGAATTATGTTCTGGTGAGGATTTGAAAATGTTCTGCTCCAGGTACATGAGGTGGGGTAATAGGATGGCTATGCTGATAATTTGGTCACTGTTATCCTATAAATGGAAGCACAGTACCTGGAGAGACCTGTGCTTTCATAGCTACATACATACACATATCTATCATGGAATGTGTGTACAGGGCCCCTAGGGCCCTGTGCTCCTAGAGACAAGGATATAATTATACTATCTGAGATATATATATATATAATGGTATCACGGTAGTGCTACCATAGTTAGGGTTGAGGAGCCATTTCTATGTTAAACCCCAAAACTTTGCACCTTAATAACTTTGCAACCGTTTGATAGATTTGCCTGAAATTTGGAATATGTGATCAAGAACCATAGGCCTTGGGATCTGGCAAGTTTTTAACGGTTGGATATACGGCTGTGGAGTTAAGTGTGATCTGTGCGCACGTTTACCCTTTTTCTGGAATTCTATGGTCGTGCCTACAGGTCATACGGTTTGTGCGACTGGCCCGAAATCTTCAGAGAATGTGCGGCTGGGGTCCCCGATGTGCCTTTTGAAGATTTAGTGAAAAAATATTAAACGGTTCAAAAGTTATTCAAAAACAGTTTCCCATTATAAGTCAATGGGAAAAGTTAACAAAAAGTTCGACAGTGTCGCAAATGCATTTTTACTTTCGCAAATGGGCCTGTTACTTTCGCAAATCCACCATTTTGTTTTCAGTTGATGATCAGAAAAATGGTTGGCATTTAAATTTGAGACCCTTTAGCAACCTAATTCTTTTTGTATTCACCTAGTCGGGCCCTGAGGATGCTTGCCATGTCTTTATTTTGTGGTAAAACACCCCAGAAATATGTTTTTCAAATTTCTGGAAAAAGTACTTTCACAAATTACTTTCGTGCTCATGAAAGTGTCGAATTTTTTTGTGAAAGCTTTTGCAAATTGCGATAGTAGTTTTTCATCTGTGGGACAGTGAGAGCGATTCTTTGGCACTGCGCTGTAAAAGAACCGTTGGGAGTTTTGAGCTGAAATTTGGAGGAAACGGAGCCGACATCTCACAGATGTGCCTTTCAGTGTTGTATTAAAAAAATATTACACAGTGGCAAAGTTACGGCACTCCAAAGTTGACATTTTTTCCCATAGGATAACATTACGGCGCCCGACGCATTACAGAAATCCTTTGGCACCCTGCTGCTAAATAACGGTATGGTCTTTTTTCCTGAAATTTGGAGGGAAGGCAGCCAAAAGTCCACAGATGTGCCTTTCAGTGGCTGGTGAAAAAACATTACAGGGAGGCAAAGTTATGGTGCTCTGAACTTTTCTTTTTTCCCCATAGGATAACATTATGACGTTCGCCGCGCCTTTCAGGGCCCGTATCTTGGAAACGGTGAGAGATACGGACTTTTCTTCAGAAAATTTCTTAGCCCCCTAGATTCAAATTTGCCAGGACAGTTGTAAATAATATGACTTTTAAATTTTTTTTCTACGTCTTACGGTTCTTGAGATATAATGTATTTAGTATTCCAAGATCTCATTTTCTGTGCCGATACTCATTATTATGCATACATTATTTGTACTCACTGTCTTTCTCTATGCAGGTTTTGGGGAAAACCAGCCTGTGCGCTTACATTACTGTTACTTTTGCCCTTTCTTTGCGGTTCCGTACCCATTTCACTTACTGTTGACGTCTGCGCCACCATGTGCGTTATCCTTTGCGTTTTCATTTGCGCTTGTGTTTCTGTTATTTTTTGCCATTTCTGTGTACAGTACTGTTTATCTTTCTGTTTCACTTTACATCACCATGCCTATTGACATTTCTGTTTGCAGGCACCATGTTACTATGTGACAACACATCACATGGCAGACCATTTCTGTCTACTCCACCATGTGTGTTACCCTTTCTGTTCTGATTTGTGCTTGTGTTACATATGCGCCACTGTTCGCATTTCTGTTTGTGTTGCTGTCCCTGTTAGTATGCCACAAGACATCATGTATGAGAGGGCGTGAGGCCCAAAGGGACCAGCGCTCCGCCCACCTATATCTGATGGGCCCAGCGCTCCTGCCGCTGCATCACATTCACTATTTCTCGTTATCATTGTCAAAAGAAGGGAAATTAGAGCCAAAAACTCAGTTTAATGCATTAGTTAGGGTTGTTCCACGCGACAAAAGTGAGGAAATTCGTTGTTAGGGTTGAAAACCTCTCTTGCACCCCACCCACCCCACAACCAGCATTGGGGTGTGCATTGGGATCGTGGGTCCTAACTCTCACCCCATTCTATTATACTTCTGCTGCTTTACACATGTCATGGGGTGAGAGTTAGGGCTGATGATCCCAATGCACACCCCAATGCCAGCACGTGCATCATCCTGTGCGTTTTCATTTGCGCTTGCGTTTCTGTTACTTTTTTGCCATTTCTGTGTACAGTACTGTTTATCTTTCTGTTTCACTTTACATCAGCATGGCCATTGACATTTGTGTTTGCAGGCACCATGTTAGTATGTGACAACACAGCACATGGCAGACCATTTCTGTCTACGCCACCATGTGCGTTACCGTTTTTGTTCTTATTCATGCTTGTGTTACCATGTGTGCCACTGTTAGCATTTCTGTTTGCGTTGCTGTCCCTGTTAGTATGCCACAAGACATCATGTGGTGGGAGTGCGGGGCACAAAGGGCCCTGCACTCCCACCACCGCATTATGCGGTGGGAGCGTGGGGCCCAGAGGGTCCTACGCTCCTGCCGCTGCATCGCATTCACTATTTCTTGTTATCATTCTCAAAAACAAGGGAAATTAGAGCCAAAAAACTCAGTTTAAAGCATTAGTTAGGGTTGTTCCACAGCAACAAAAGTGAGGAAATTCGCTGTTAGGGTTGAAAACCCCCCTTGCACCCCCCCCAACCGGCATTGGATTGTGCATTGGGATTGTGGGTCCTAACTCTCACCCCATTGTATTATACTTCTGCTGCTTTACACATGTCATGGGGTGAGAGTTAGGGCTGATGATCCCAATGCACACCCCAATGCCAGCACGTGTGTCATCCTGTGCGTTTTCATTTGTGCTTGCGTTTCTGTTACTTTTTTGCCATTTCTGTGTACAATACTGTTTATCTTTCTGTTTCACTTTACATCAGCATGGCCATTGACATTTGTGTTTGCAGGCACCATGTTAGTATGTGACAACACAGCACATGGCAGACCATTCCCATCTACGCCACTGTGTGCGTTACCCTTTCTGTTCTCATTCGCTTGTGTTACCATGTGTGCCACTGTTAGCATTTCTGTTTGCGTTGCTGCTCCTGTTACTATGCCACAAGACATCATGTGGCGGTAGCGAATTACATTCACTATTTCTCAATATCATTCTCAAAAAGAAGGGAAATTAGAGGCAAGAAATTCCATTTAATGCATTTGTTAGGGTTGTTCCACAGTGACAAAAGTGAGGAAATTCACTGTTAGGGTTGAAAACCGTAACTCTGAGTTCACCCCCCCAGCACCACACACACACACACGGGGGTATGCTGTGGCACGAGATGTGGCTGAGTGGCACATGTCTCTATAGGGTGATTGACTGACCATTAACACAATTCTTGGGTGTGACTTATTGCTATAATAATGAAACATGTTTTTAAACAGTTTTAAACCTTGTTCAGTATATCGTCAACCTGATTTGTATGCTTAAGTCATAGACACTTAGTTTTATGTCATAATGGTATTTAAAGTAAGGAGTCGACACAGGTGGTTATGGTTTTAAAAAATTTATTGCCAATTTGTCAAATGGAGAAAAGGTCTAATCAAGAGTGAAATTTAGTTAACAGAAGCAGTCTCACAGTACAATCTTTGTATGTGTGCAATCATTGCTTGTCAAATATGTAAATGTGTAAGAATAATAGTAACTGTATAATATGGATTTGAGTAAGTGTGTGATATAATAGGAAACTAATCAGGTGTTGTGTGTTTCTAGTTATGTTTCAGTACTCACTACTCTTTATGTAAGGAAGTAGTTCCTGACATTTGACCTGGAATTCTAATAGTCAGGCTGATGCTGTGGCGGTCATTATATATTTACTATTGAATGTGAATGGAGTTTGTAAAAAAATGTAACTTTTTTAAAAATGGTTGTATGTTGTAATTATGTGTAGTGCATTACTTGTGTGTTATGTTAATTAGGCAATGTCAGTAGGTTGTGAAGTGTGATTACACACATGATAGACAAGTGTTTTGTTGTAATTGTATGACTGCTAATGTGGATGTTCCTGGGGTGGGCGAAAAACCATATGCTGACTGTTTAAGTAGTACAATTTACACAAATGTAAGTTTTGTGACATTTGATTGATATTATTTAATAATATGTCACTGACTAGGCGCAAATGGAAAATTCCCACCCGACCCCTCAATTGAGGCGATCATAAATATTGTCAGGAACAGGTAAGCAGTTTGTTGTGATCAGCCACAGTGCCTGATTTACAATTGTCAATATTTTTTACATACGGTAGAATTACTTATGTGACAAGTTAAAAAAATATAATATTTTTACATGAACAAATGACATATTATCAATTCTTACATTGGCTTGTATGTAAATTCTTAAGTTGTAAATACTAAAACTGTCATGAAATGCATTTTTTAACAAACTTATGGTTAATTAAATGTTGTTACTATAGTGCTGAATAATATCTAAAACATTCACTTGTACTTTAGTGCTACACTACTATTTTTAGTACAAGTATCAAACTAGCTATTAACAATGTACACTTGAATACAAATTTTATATTATGTACAAGTAATTTTAAACACATGTAAGAGTCAGTAAATGAGATTCAGCAATTGGTAATTATTTACAGTTGTGTAATTCAGCTTCTTGCATTATCAATAAAGGTAGTTGTTTTTACATATGTACAATACTAGTATTACGCATGAAAGTGTGATAGTTCTACACTGTTGCATGGTGATCGAATGATGTTCTCTATATGTCAAGAGTCAGTAGACAAATTGAAGTGTTGATAGACAACTTGTGACAGAGTGGAATGTTTGCTGAATGTTATAAGGGTAGCTCAGTTATCTACGATAATAACTGAGAAGTTCTCTTTGTTTGCAAAGAGTAAGAGCTTATAAGTCATATCAATTTGTTGTTATATATGAGTTGATACATGGATTTTTAAAGAGATGTACAGAGGAGGAGAGTAGTAAGTCCTCAGTTTTTAGATGTACAATCTTTGATAGACATGTAATCATGGTTTCTCTAGTGACTGTGAATATTGTTGGTGCCGATTGAAGCCACTATAACAATTTTCATGTAGTCACTGATCCACACAAGCTCTAACATGTTACAGTGTATGTAATGTCTGTATTAGAATACCATTTTGTTGAAATTGTATTGTTTATTTAGAGTCGTACATTATACAACATTGTAATGAGGCATGAATGTTTTTGGGGACAAAGTAGTCATTTTAAAATGCAACATCTTTTGTCCTATTCTTCTGAAATATGAAGGTTGTCATAATTCTTCAATATTAGAAGATATGCATTTTTCAAGTCCGTGGCAGTCTCTGTTTAAAAGTCGTTGTAGAGTCGTCACACTCTAACCATCCAGTTCTGCACCTTAGTAACGAGGTGTAATGCCCAGAATGCATGGATTGACCATGGTGATAGATTATACTGTGAGTGTCAAACACTGATTGGTTGAAGACTATTCTACTAGCTGTGTAATCTGTGATGGGAGTATCAACTCTGAGCCGTTGGGGTCAAATCTGTGCAACATAAGCAACAGATATTGAGATGAACTCCTTAGACGTATGGACTGAGTGCATCTGCCTCTGCACCTTCCACAGGCATGACTACATTCAGCGTTAGTGAATAGCTGTCGAAATTTGACACTTTTGGTTTCAGGGACAAAGAGAGTTGTCCACAGCATGTCTTGTGTGGTTTCACGCTGTGAATTGCCACATGAAACACATACATATTTTGTAACATATGTTACTGTGAAGTACTGCTGCATTGGGGTGCGTTCTTCATCCAGGTTGTTATGACAGCCATCATAAACTCAGTAGTGTCTTGCTGTATGTCTGCAGCAAATGTACTACATCCAGCATATGTAGCTAACACCTGTCGTAGTGGTGTTAGTGACTGTACATTGTTAGAGTGGTCAGAAGTCATGTTGATAATCTGCTCCAAAGCGTTTGATAGGGGATTGTCTTGTAAAGCAGATATTGCCAGCACAAACTGCGGCATGTGTAGAAAAACTTGCATAGCTGAGTTAGCATAGCAGTTTACTCTGCTGCTGTTGTCAAAGACTGGTACAGCAGCTACACCAATAGATTTCTGATGAATTGCTGGTTGTGAATGTTTACTTGAAGTTGTGGGCTTTGCTGAACTCTTTTTTGTTGAATCACTTTTGGAAGCTTGCTGCTGTTTGTTGCTACCTCTAGCTGTGACTGAATTGTGTGAGACAGACAGATATGTAGGCAGTGGTATTAAAGACATTTGTGACTGATGAGTATGTAACCTGTTGTATTCAAGAATACATACGCTTGTCAGCTCGTATTTTCTGAAGTGCTATACTAATGATGTGCAATCCAGAAAGGCTGCGTACACGTGGAAGTGCAACGTAGCTCATGCCATCCTTGAAAATGTCTGTATCTATGTCTACCATTGATGAATTCAAGCTCAATCTCTGAGATTTGTGAATGGAGACAGCATATGCAATACATAATGGGAACTGTTTCCTGTTTACGTAGATATCCTTAAAAACCTGGAATTTTATGCAGGTTCGATCTATGTGTACAGAGTGTTCCATGTTGTCAAAGTGCACTACAAGTGTCTCAATATATGTCTTCTGGACATTATAGACAAAGTCAGTGATGTTTCCCATGGCACCGTTTACCATACCTTGTTCTACATCTAGATTACGTCGCAGCATGATACGTGCATTCTTACAAACTGTGAGAACAGCTTCTAGGCCAGCTGTTCGTGAAACATCTGACTTCAGTTCACTTAGTCGTTCAGTCATCTTTGCTACTAGCTTTCGACTAAGAATAATGCCATCAACTGTATCAACTGCATGCAGAGTTAGAATCTCTTGGTTTTCTCTTTGTAGCATTAGATTGTTGAATTCAGTGCATTTCTTTAGTCGTGGCATAAGACACACTATGTGTCTGCCAGTAGAGTATATATCACTGAAGACGTTACATGCTGTTTCTATGCATGTACTATGTACTGTGATTTTTCGATCATTTAACATACAAACATGTTCTGGTGATAGAGAACCTGTACGAGCTTCATCTAAAAGTGATTTGTAAGCTAGATCACCACTTTGGCGCATGTTCTCAGACAACTCAACATAGGTAAATAATTCCCATATGTTATAGCCTGCAATGCAACCGAGGATATTCTTAGCTTGCTTGGCAGTCAGAGTTGTAAATACATGCTCTGCATTGACTGGTGCAAGTTGTCAAAGGTCTCCCAACACAAGTATACTTTTGCCACCAAATGGCACTCCATCGTCAGTACCTAAGATCTGCTGTAGACATAGATGAATACAGGCAAGCATGACATTGGAGACCATGCTGATTTCATCAACAATGAGTAACTGCATCTTTGTGAACATGGAACAGAGCTGAGATGCAACCTCAAATGACAGTTTACGATACTCTCAGTTCTCCATGTTCGACTGGCAACATAAAGAGGCGGTGTAATGTTACTCCACCAATGTTGTATGCTGCTAGTCCTGTGGGAACAGTCACAGCAACAGACATTGAAAAGCCTGTCACCTCCATTACTTCTGCAGTGATGGCTCAATCAGGGAAACTCTTTCCTGTGCCAGCTGAACCATAACTAACAAACACTAGTAGTGAAGCTTGTACTGAGTGCAGTCACATTGTTTTGTTTCATGTAGTATACCATGTTGGACAGCTTCAACCACTTGGGAGTGAACTGCATGCTGCAGCTGATTTAGTCCTTCTCTTAAGTCAGCTGGGTTGACCATAGAGTGTGTGCCATGTTGCATGGCTGTCTCCAATTCTGACATTAACACTTCTGGGGTATTTAAGGGCAGAGGGTTACCTAGAACACCATGTTCTTCTGGATCAAGGGTTGTCTTCACAGACTAACTGGGTGTCTTCCTGAGTTCTTCTCTGCCTTCTCAAGCTGTTCTTTCTCAGTTTTTAGTCTTTGTATATATGTCTGTGAGGTACTCAGTTTGAGAATTATCGTAGGTGAGATTGAACTGGTCTTGAATGTCAGAGTCACCTTTTAATTCAGACTCACTCCTCCAGGGTCTAAATAGGAATAGGAGAGCAAAGTAGTAATGTTCTGTGCTCTCTGATGTGACCTAGATGCAGTTTACTGATCTATAAACTGTGGCTTGTGCTTGCTCTTCACAAGACAACCATCTGAATCCATTGATGACCTTGTAAATGTGTCATGTTTGAGTCAGTGCTGCACCTGTCTTGTAGTCATCCCTTAGCCACCTCAAACAGACACCTTATCATTCAGCATATTGTGTCTCGTGGGTAGTATGTGTCTATCAGGTTATTCTTCAAGATATGTTTTGAAAGGTGTGTGACAGCGAGCTCCTCAATTTCGGCATGAGGAATCAGTACACTTCATTTCTCTTTGTAGTTTACACTGAGAAGCGTGCAGTGTCGAACTTCCCGTCAGATGTGTGCCATTAACGGTCACTGAAGCGTAAGCTCCACATTCTCTGTGCGAAAGAGTGCTGAAACCCAATGACCACAGCTGAGATGTCAGAGCTTTTTACTTGAAGTGGCAATATCTTCCAAAGATCTTGCAACTAGTCTATTCATGATTGAGTTGTGCAAAGTGACATACGAACCAGGGCCAATGAGTTGTCAGCCACAAACTGAACATCTATGTTTGCTTGCACATTAGGAGAAAGAGTTGGGTTGTAGTCATTGATGTACCTCTTTTTTTCATCCCTGGGTAACTTGTATACCCTCTTGGTTGATTTTGCCTTGCAAGTGGTGTCGCATTGCTGAAGCGGTCATTCATGGCACCATTCTGACAAACTCATCTAGAAATCAAAGCGACATCGTGTGTACCAATTAGAATTGTTCTTTACTACTCACCAGCAATATTTTGCGCAAATATGTCGCTGTAACTTTTGTACCAACTTCCATAGTGTAGGACTGTCATACTTGTCTGGAATGTGACAAGTGATATATTTTTTGATGAATGATAGCACTTTTGCTGCTTCATGTTCACCAATGCGTGGCGCATCCTTGATCCACAATAACATATGGATGTGAGGGGCACCTCGTGCTTGATATTCTGTCCTCCAAAAGTAATGTTGTACAATACCTAGAGGAGGATTGTCCTTTGACAAGCGAAAGTGAGATATCATGGAACCGCTTATGAAAATGTCTTATGACAGACACAGGATCAAGTGAACACATTTCTCCGACAGTCATCGATGAGATGCCTTCGACATCAAATTTTCCACTTCAACAGTTCAATGAGTTCATCAGGCATATTCAGCACAACTAAGTGTGACAAACCATATGGCTGCACCATACTCTCATAGCATTGTCATCACTTCGGAGTGTCTCGATACCAATATTCTTTGGTGCCACGTAGACTTGAAAGTATGGAAGACAGATTCACTTGCACATTTTCATCTTTCTGCTTTAATTTCTCTAGAAATTGAGCAGCTGTTATTCCATCTAGTGGACTTGTTAGACGAATGGTATGTGCTATACACGCAGACAGAATGCTAAGTTCACTCTCCCAGAGCAGATGGAACAGGTACTGTATGTTACGTCTGAATTTGCCATCTTTGCTCAGGACACGGCTAGTGCGGTACTCAGCACCCTGTACCCGTACTTCTCTTTCATCTAGGCGTCCGCCTGACCCTTTTGGAAATAGGTCTGGGAAACAGCGTGCTTCTAGTGTTGCCTCCCAAATGCTGACAGGCTCACCTTCCACCTGCTTCATTTGATAGAGATCAATGTTGTCTCTAATGGATCTCTGCCATGTAGTGGGTGGTGTGTCTTGTTCATACACATTGTCCTTGTCTGACGTAGCTGACCTTCTCAATGATTGGCTTTACTTTTTCTAATAGATCATGTTGGCAGACAGAGACTGGCCATCTGATCTATGTCAAAATCTATATAAAAGGAATTGTTACTCTTTAAATAAGCAAGAGCAAGCTTTAGCTTTTGCACATTGACAACATCTTGCCAGATGACCTTGGCCTTTAGGCACACCATTTACAAAATTGCAAGCTATTTTCAGTTGAGATTGCTTGAACATTTTCCTGTAGAGGAAGTAGTAGATACATCACAGAACCCTTTAGATATCTAACAAGCTCTTTCTGTGGAATGTTCTGTGTCTTGTATTCAGGCGACGTAGAATCGTTTGGAATGGTTTCATTGTCTGAATTAGAATACATTCAAACATATTCAATGTTGAAATCTCACTTGGTGTAACATCTGTTTCCATGTTGTTTAGCATTGACCTTGCTGGCAAAGTGTTTTACTTTAGTTTTGAAAAAACAGTGTTTGCATAGCACAATGGTGTCTTGTAAGTGAAAGTCAGATTTCAGCAAGAATGCCATGGCGGGAACTCACATGTCATTGTATGGTGACAAGGTTTCTAGGTTGACTGTGACTGTTTGTTTCATGTAGCACAAATGGTTTGCATGACACACATACAGAATCAAACTTCTGAGACTTTGCAACCTCAAACTTAGCAATTTCCTTCCGTACATGTTTCAGAATGTCATTTCTAACACTGAAACAGATTTTCTACAAGTGTTACACTGAAAATTAGTTGTTTCTGGTACAGAAGGAATGTGTTGCAGTTTTTTAGGAAAGTGATGGCACCTTGCATGTCACCTGACTGCAATAAGTCATTTAAACAAGTGTGTGATGTACAGCTCGCTGTACTTCATATACTCTATAGACAAAGTTTTGCATGCCTGTTTGATGTGCTGCAAGCATCACATGTTGTGAAAAATAATATCATAAACACCACTATCGAGACATGCAAGTGAGGACCCATGAGTCCAGATGTGGCGGATTTCACAATGGTCAATTTCTAGCAACAGTTTATCTCTCTCTTGCGATCTGTTATTACGAATAGGTTAACAAAGTGTTCTACTTTTGAAATGATGATTGCCTACGGTTGCAGGTATCATCGCATGACCATGTCAGGCAGTGGCGTTTATTGAACAGTGTGGTTTGGACCACAGTCATCATCACTATCCAACTGATTGTCATCAGAGATACTGGGACATTTTTGGTTGACGGACTCATCAATACTGAGCGTCTGTTCTTTTGTAAAAATAATGATAAGACTCTTCCAGAAATATGCTTCTAGGTGCTGTGTGTGCAGCCACTGTCCTGTGAAAACATGACAGAAGTTGTCAACAGTCAAACAAGGATACTGTTGAAGCCTTTTTAATGGCATATACAAGTTTCCTGAATTGTTCAAGCACATGACACATCTTAAGCACAATCGTTGTGGTACAAACAGTGCTCTGTTGACAAAGTTCATACTTCAGATGTAAATTCATCAGAAGGTGACTCTTGCTCTTTTGCAGGTGTGCCATAGCACAGCAGCGATAAGTCTTCGATCTTAGCTTTGCTTGCTAGTGATGGAAACACGTTCTCTTTCTGACTTGTAAGTCACTATTTTTGATTTTCCGGTGTTCTTTTGAGCGTCTCTTGATGGTTGCACTCAAAATAGTTGTGTTTCATCTCAGAGATCGACACAACATTTGTGATGGTATACATTTTTGCTTTTCTGTTAAGGATTTTTGTTTGGTTGTGCAGTGACTTGATGTAGGAGTCACTGTTGCAGTAAAGGTGTGTCGATGTTCATTTTTGGGTGTGTCTTTACTGTTTTGTTTGTTGCCCTTATACAACAGTGTAGTACTATTATACCGCTCTCGTTTTGAGACACATCTACGTCTGTATTTAGTTGGCATTTTTTGGTATAATGCTTGACAGTGACAGTAAGCAATCTTACAGAAGTATCAGGCACCTGTATGAGAGAGAAAAAAAAGTTTTAGAATAGGCTTCAGTAAATTTCTTATAACAGTGTGTATTGATAGAATATTAAGGTATTAAGTGTGTTAACAATTTGGTAAAAACATAAGTAAACGATAGTTTTTATGAATGTGCATTGCGCAGCTGCTACATAATATCAGAAGTTTGTTCATTCTCAATATTTTAGTACACATTTAAAAGTTTTTTTCTTCACATGTGTTCTTATGATTAGGGTAGGTGTGATTTTTTACCTGTGGACGAACATGTGTTTTCTACCATGTAGCGTGTCATGGCATAGTTAGTATGATAATTTACTATGGGTAGAGCAAAAACTTGAGAGTGATAGTGTGCATTACCAAATCTGTAACAATTAGTATGTTTACAATTAGAGGGAGGAGATGCCACTATTACTGTTGTGTGAGTGTGTGTACCACAGTTGCTAAGTATGCTTGCATGTTAACGAAATTTCAATATCGTGCTGCATATTATCAACATTGTGTTTTTTGTACTCCTGTGTATCACTATTGGAGCTGTTATTTTTTACAACATGGGAAAAATGTTTTTCTGCACATGTACTGTGCAATGCTGCAGTTCACTGACGAAATAACTGTGTGGGGCACAGTCACAAAATTACTGTGGCTGTGTTTATGAACAGACAACTTAAAATGAATATGTCGAAAAATTTGTGTGAGAATTCTGAAATATTTCTGATTTACAAGCTTGCTCAGTGCAGTTCACATGTACACTTGTAAGTTTGTGTATTGTCATACTTTTCAGTTGAGAATTTACTATTTTGCTTTTAACACACAACCTTGTGAATAGTACAGATTTCATTACTCACATCTTAACAATAGTGTGTTTTGCTTATGTGCTGCATTTTGGCTCAGTTATGTGAGAAATGACTATATGGTAGAAATGTATAAACATCAGAGTGAGACTGTTATGAGCAGAGGTCTTAAATGGATATATGAGTACATTTGGTGTGAAAATTACAACAAATTAATGTTTTGCAAGTCGGTGCTACAGTTGTTTATGCTGGAACATTGTAAATCTAAAATATCTGAACTGCACTGAGTTAGAAGCAGCTATGCAGCAGCTTATGTGTTTACAATTGAAAATTGAGCTATTTTCCATAAAATCTGAAATTGTGTCAATATATAGACAGTTTGGAAGTACTTTCGTGAACTGAAAGTTTTGAAAATATATTACTGTGCATTGAAGTGTCACAGATTTTACTTTCGTGCATTCGACAGCATGGTCAAAAGTACTGTCGAACACGACACTTTTCGCAAATTTCACTGCAACCGTGCTATAAAGTATACGCAGAATGTGCTTACGTGCGTCAGACGATCAAGATTAATCTAACACTTGGGAGTGGCTGAAACATTCATTATCGAATCATAAAACAGTGTGTTTGAGTGACAGCTAGCTCTACCAATGTAATTTAAGACTTGTCAGGCCACTTCTAAGAACAAATCAGAGACGGACAACACTGAAGAAGAAGTAAACAGGATCCATTTTGAATATTGCTGAGAAAGAGCAGTTTGAAACTGTAAGTACAGTCTATCTTCATATGATATTTTCTAGTATTAAAAAAACTTATTACAACATGTACATACTATTAATCAAAACATTTTTCTGTTGAATCTCATAATGTTAATTGTTATTGTTAGCAGGCTATATTCTTAACAGAAAATAGTTTAAAGTGAGAAAGCATTTTAGTACTAACTTGTACAGATACAGCTGCAAATGGAGGAGATAGGAAGGTGCTGTGGAGTTGTATGAGAAAATGGAACCAATCAGACTTGTTTCTGATGTTGTAATTGTTTAAAACTGCCTATGAAAAGGATGCATTTTTCCAGTTCTCAGTGGTTTCAGATTTTTGCAGGAACATAGTCTAGTAATACTGAATGCATGAGTTACATTGGTTAATGAAGCCAGAGCAGGAGGGAATTTTTTTTTTTTATTTGTGTGTTTTGTCTGAATGCACTGAAGCTAGCTTGAAATAAGGAGGGAAAATATCAGTTTGATTTTCAGTGCTGTCAGGTCACTGCAGGGTGAACAGTCTTAGAATGGCAGAAAATAACAAAAGGATTTTGTGGATAGTTGGAAGCAGTTACATAAGATGAGCAGCTGAGTTTGCAGTTCATAGTAATTTTGGAAGGGACCTGCAGCTCCCGAGTTGCTATATAAGATGGTTTGGTCGTGGTGTGGCGGATGGGAACATCTTATGCCAACCATGCCTGAACTTTTGAGAACTCACTCTCCTCCTGACATACTGCTAATACATCTTGGAGGCAATGATTTGGGCTCAAAACGCTGGGTAGATTTAGTTACAGAGGCAAGATGGATCTTGCTTCTATTATGTCTATGTTTGCCTGCCTGTATTATCATCTTTTCAGATATTACAAGCGTAGAGTCTGGCAAGCAGAGCATCATATGTATCTGATTGACAGAGCTCACAGAAAATAAATGTACAGATTACTGCTTTTCTACACATGCATGGAATGCATACTATCACCCTGAATAAAAAAATACTGTAATGATTGGTTATTCCTACCAGATGGTGTACATTTCTCGCATGCTGACAATTGTCATTTTCTGGGAGACCTTCAAGATGGAATCCTGAAAGTCCTTTAAGATTGTGAGACTGTTTGAGAAATATTACAGTATACACAAGGTTCTTTTCAGAACCATATTAATGTGGTCAAAAAATAGATCAACTGCATGCATCACTCACATATATGACACATATATGGGTTTGCTATATTACAATAGTGGAGGTGCAGCAATAATAATTTCCCTGCTGCTGTCAGTTCACAATTGTATGATATTGTTATGTCTCAACATTAGTAAATAGTTTGAGTATGTAAAATAGAGTGTACCATTTACTGCAGCTTACAGTATTGTAGCTGTACCAACATGGTATGCGTGCAAGTTCAATAAAACACAGTGGTACTGTAAAATGTATATGTTTCTTTACTGGTATGTGGGATATAGATTTATTTTTATATTTACAGATAGGGGTAGTTATTAGTATATGGGCTACCATGATATGCACAACAGAATTATCATGCAATTTTACTTTCAATCAGTTTGTTAGCTGTCTTCACATTTATTAAGTGCATTAATAAGGTGTGTGCACAGTTCTGCAATGTGTGGTTCATCTCTGTTTAACATCACGTTACTATGTTGTGTGAACACTTCAGTGTAGTACAGATGGATATGTCATGGTGTGTCCAATCTGATGTTCGATGCAGTACCCCCCACCCACGAGACTAGAGGATAGCATGGTGGTGGGACACCATAGTGTAGCAGCATTTGTTGTTACTGTTGAGGTGGCCGAATCCTTTTTTAGCCCTATATAATGCTACTGATCTGTGTTTCTGCTATATTGAAGGACATGTGCTCTTTAATTTACTTAGTATTATATGGAATTCATTTAAGAAATGATTTATAGTGTTACATGATACTAATGTAGATATTTGTTTTTGTTTGTATTTCAGAACTAGAACATTTAAAACATGACATAATGAGGCAGTGGACCTTCCAAGAGGTGTGTGCACTGCTTGAGGCAGTCCAGGTTAGAGGTAATACGAGAGTCTTGATGAGGGTACTAATGGAAACCGGATTCGATGTGGGCGCATTAATAGCTATCTGTATATAGCTTTGAAAGTCAAAAACAAGGTGTGGTACAATTGAAGAAGTGGAAGCTGTTGCGCAACATTTCTCGTTTAAAATAATGGGAGGATACCGGAGAATGATACGTGCTGGTACTACACTAACATGAGCTTTTAGTAAGCTGCTGGCAAGCCAGCTTTGAGGAAAACCTTACTCACCCGTAAGTAAATCAGCTCAAGTTTTCATAATAGTTGTCCATGTATTCAGAACTTGTAAAAATAATTATACTGCATGGTTAAGCAATAAGACATCAGGAGTGATTATGTCAATGTTGTGTAAATCTGTGTTTATTGGTGTAATGTGGCATGAGGCACAGCCAGTGTGCTATGCCCCACACAGTGATTAAGTGACCATTAATATAAACACTCAGAGTGCCTTATTAGTATTATCATAGCAATATTTTGTAAATAGTGTTGAACATTGTTTTGTTGTGCTTAGTCTCAACATATATGCCAATCAAAGAATTGACATACAACTATGCGTGTTTGATACTAATCAGAAACCCTGTATTTCTCTAGCGTTTTTTAATAGTTTATACTATATGTAAGGATGTTACTATCAAAACATGTACATAATTCTTCCATTTATTTACTGTGCTGTTCTTCACTGACAAACCAGGCTTGCTAAGATAGCTATGCCAGAAAATAGAACATTTATACATACGCGCACTAGTATGGTATGTTGGAAGAGAAAAATGTTACTGTTTAGTTATTGTGATGTAGTGGTTTGAAACTTGTACAAGTCTGTAATACTGTGTAATAAACAATCCCTCTCGTCATTAACGTGTCCATGGTGGTCCAGTGGAAGGAAATGGCTGATCATGTGTAGTAAGTGTAATAGACCCACCACTCCTCTCCAACGTATACCTGGTGGTTCAGTGGACTGAAATGCTTAATATACAGACAGACATGTACAAATGTACATATCAATAGTGTTTGATGCTCACAAGTTACAGATTATATATAATAATGGTGTTGGGCCTCTGCACAGAAATATAGAAGTATTATAATATGTGCCCATAATGCTTGTGGTCTGTATAATTAGAAGCAATAGTTGTGTATGTTGTGGTGATTTACTGATGATGCTTAAAAACTGTACTGTGATTTACATCTAACATAAATATTTTTTTTTGGTTCATGGTAGAACATCGGAGGTGTCCCCCAGCTGCACTCGAGGTAGTGCCAGCACAGAGTCAAGCTGTGGAGGGTGGTCAGTCGGACACCGAAAGTGTCATTTTGATTGACTCTGACAGTAAGACTTTATTATCACAAATTTGTTAGGCTGTTTACAAATAAGAAATGAGGGTTTCTCATGACACAAAGGGTGGGATATTCAAATTGTGCCATTCATACGTGCAAGCCATTGTGTTGTGCAAATTAGTTGCACAGCTGTGTGTCTGGGGCAATATTCAAACGTGACATGCAAATGGGGTATAATTCATAAAGCACGCAGTGTGGGGGCATTTGCATGATGATTATAGTGCGATTGCATGGCATAACTATGTAGGTCTGCGATCCCGAGAATGTGCGTGGTGCCTGACAGGCTGCAGCCATCGAGAACAATGCCCGCCACACCGCGATCGTAGAAAACGATGTAGATACCGGCAGCCCTCACTGGGCCGATCCACGGGTATGGTTCAATTTCCCCAACAGCCGATCACGGGCAGCAATGGTCCCCGAATGTATCCCTGCTGCGGTCAGTGGACTGAAAAGGTCGATTGGAGGTATGCGGCTTAATCACCCTCCCTGAACATAGCCCTGGTGGTGCTATGCGACCCACCACATACTGCTAAGCTCCACCACCCCACTCCCCCCTGGCAGCTGGTGGGCGTCAGCATCCACATGTCAGCATCCGCCACCTGCTGACTGACTGCCTGGTGAGAGCTGCCCGACCATTGGTGTACAGTACAGCCAATGGGTATATAAGACATACCGTACATGACAGTTCAGATTTTGAATGAATGATTGATTCACAAACCTGGAATGTGATGTACAGTATGGAGTTCTGCCCATTGGCTCTTGGTCTGCACCGGCAGTGTGTGCAGCTAATAAACAGTCTCGGTTGATAGTGGCCAGGTGGAGTGGGATGATGCTGCCGCGCTGCCTGTGAGGGGCTGAGCGAGGTACTGGTGCTTTGTGGGTGGGTTGAGTGGAGGACACTAGCCACCAGGCCTATCTTTAGGGGTTATTAAACTGCTGCCCATGATTAGGCATTTGGTCACTGGAGCATCACGGATATGTTAGGGGGAGCCAAGTGCCCAGCGGTCATCCCCTGGTGTTGAAGGTACTAATACTCACAGTCGGGCCACTGGGAGGGGTGGGAGGGATTTACAGTTGGGTGCCTGCAATTGGGATGCAGGGGGCACAGGGACTGGGTTGGGGACCAGCACTGGTGGCTACTGTGTTTCACCCTGAAATCCAGCAGCTCAGCTATCGGGTGACCCTCGAGTTAAGAGCTTTTTTGCCTCCAAGTCATGCAGGCTTGGTTGGGGGTTGTGGCTACACAGTTCTGCACAGCCCGGGTGAATGTCGGCTCTGAGTTCATGCATGGTTCCTCCCTCCACTTGACCATGCATTCATTTGATGTGCTGTTGCTCAGCCTGTTTTCAGTGAATAGCAACTGTCTTTTACTGAATATCGCAGAATGGCGGAATTTTGTACTTGCACATGTGCAACCCTATTGCGTATGGGTCAACCATTTTGAATATCCCACCCAAAATAGTTCAAAAAGGTGTTAACCAAGTCTAGTGAATGTGCAGTGCCACCATGACAGAAGATCCTGTACCACCATAACAAACTGGTATTACTACACATGTGAGTGGAACACTATTCTTCATGAATCTGAGAATGGATGTATGTCCATAGCGGTAGATGTGGTGTTGTGGAGAGGGGGCAGATCTTCTCCTCTGCTAATTTTGGTGGTGGAGTTTAATGTACAATGAGTAATAGATTACCAATTCTAATGTTGTAGGTGTCTCAGTGGTATTCAATGGTGTACTGCTTAATTTTCTGTTGGTAATTACGACATGTCCCTAGATTGTATTCACTTAATATTTCTATATGTCATGCCAATGTTTCATTTTTATTATTGCAATAGTTATTAATGGACAGCATAGAATATCACATGTTTGTTAATGTGTTTAATAGCCTGTAGAGGTAATATGGTTAATAACACATAAAGCGGCTGCCATATTCAGCTAGAGGGTCATTGAGTGAACAGTGACATTATCGTTGTGTTTGTGTTATTATTATTATAATAACTCACATTTTAAAACTGTTTAAGGAACAAATCACCATATAATTAGGTATGCATGTATGTAAATTGAACATACATGTAATGTTTTTAGGATGTTTCTGTGTAACAAATATACATTATGACAATGTTATAAGTATTACGATTGATGGGTAGGCACTGCATGTTCTGCACTGCATACTACCAATAATATATTTTGTGTTTTCTTTTGGAAAAAAACGTTATTGAAGAAACAGTGCTAGGGGAATCACCAGGAAAAAAAATGAATTTCTTATATTAACTGTTCTGGATTGGATGGACATTTGTCTTGGAAAAAGATATATACATGGTGTCATAATTTCAACTTTGTGTGGCTTTTTGCAGATGAGAAGACTTGTTATATGCATGTAATACCGAGTTAACAACATACATCTAGTTGGAGACAGAGCTGTTTCTGTAAAGAGATATGTGTTCATATGATAGATTGTATGAATGATGTAGTAGAAATTGATGTTTTAAAAAAAAACACTTTTACCTTGATATTTCATCTATTGATGTGATCATTTTTACTTGTTTGCTTTA
The DNA here is from genome assembly GCA_016271365.2 of Neoceratodus forsteri. Taxonomy (NCBI): domain Eukaryota; kingdom Metazoa; phylum Chordata; order Ceratodontiformes; family Ceratodontidae; genus Neoceratodus; species Neoceratodus forsteri. Next base: position 238,035,557 of record JADMNL010000023.1, on the reverse strand, counting down.
ATAGGCGGGAAGCTGCTGCTGTTGAACATGTGGAGGTGAAGCAGGAAGCGGCCAGCCTACCACATAAGTGAAATGTGTTGTTGCTATTATCTGCATGGTTCAGAAGTACCATATGGTTGTCAACATTCGTGGTGATCAATGCTCCTCTTGATAACACACCTTGCTGTCTTACTGCATGATAGGGGAGTGCGCACTGTCTGTTGGCATACTCACTGCAAATGTTCAATTGTCTGGAGTGTGAGCAACACACCTTCGTTGCCGAGGCAGTACCACTTTCTTTTGTTTGTTGTGGGGGGCGAATCACTGTAGACATTATTTACTTTATGTGTGCTGTGATCTTATAAGAGTGGCAATGCGTTGATCAGTGCAGATACCCAACCACCTAAAACACACAACATGGTGGGAGGATATTGTAGTGACCTAAATGGTGTGCAATGCAGTAAGTGTCCAATTATGATTTATTTATTTCTCAATTTACAAGTTAAAAATGTGCCTTGTAGTGTTCATGATCCCCTTTTCCCAGTTAAAGTGAATAGCTGTGCAGTGTGTCTGTCTTCAGCCTTGCCAGCCTCATACTTACCTCTGCAATCCAGTGTGATGCTGTTCAGTGCACTGTCAGATATGTGTATTTTTAAAAGGTTATCATGAACTGAGGGAATGTCGATAAAAGTGATAATACAGTTAATAATGGGACTGTTTGTGTGTCACCCTGTGAATATCGTACATTTCTATATAGCACTATGGAAGTTGTCTCACCACATTTAAAATGCAGTACCATGACTACTTGCAGTGGTGCAAATTCCACTACATCATACGATGTGTATTAGTGGGTTGGGTGCTATTAAAAGAAGTTCTTGAGTAGTGAAACTGTGTTAAATATTGGGCCACATACATCACATTGGTACATTATTCAATGCTGCATGGCCTTGCGACACATAGTGTCATACTTTTAATGAGCACCTATGCTGTAAAACTGTGTTTTTTATACTTTACTATATGATGCTGTGGTTTGCTGTGCGAAATAACTTTTGGGACAGTGTAAGGACATGACAGTGAGACTGTATGTGAGTAAAGGTGGTAATATGTCTATTTAAAACATTTGTTTCGAGATGAGCATTCGATGCTATCATTACAATCAGTATTACATATTCCCATACAGTAGTAGGTTTGAAAATGTTGTGTATTTATATACTAAGGGCTGGATATTCAAACTGCGCTATTCATAGGCACAAGCCCTTGCGGTGTGCAAAATAGTTGTGCTGGGGTGTGTCCAGGGCAATATTCAAAGGAGTTGTGCTATTGAGGAACTCCTTTGAATATCACCCCCAAGCACAGCCACTGTGCATGGCACAGTGGAACTTGCGCCACCGCAAGTTGAGAAAGTGGAGCATTCAACTTGTGGTGACAAAATGCTGATATTCAAAAGGTGATATGCAAATTGGGCTATAATTCATGCAAGGTGCAGGGGGGGCCATTTGCATATGATTATGGCCCCATTTGCATGCCATTAGCATGCAGGTGTGCCGATCCCCCGAGAACTTGCACCTGGCTCCCTACCAGGCAGCAGCAGTCGGGGAAGGACACCCCCTGCAGCCCAATCGCGGGCAAAGCGTAAAACCCACCACCACCCCCACTGGCCGATTGCAGGCATAGCGTAAATACCCCTCCCTCCACCAGCCCGATTGCGGGCAGCAAGTGTCTCTCCCCCCCAACACAGCCCTGGTGCTCCAGTGGACCGATAAGCACGATCATGGGATGAAGTAATTAAACACCCCACGCACCTCCCGAATATATCCCTGGTGGTCAGTGGACCGATAACGATGCGGGCTGGAGTATTCAAACACACCCCTCCCCACCTCCCGATCATATCCTGAAAATCATGATTGGGATAACCCAGTTTGGCAACCCAATACACATGTGTGTTGGGGGCACCTGATACTACCATAATTGGGCTGGTGAGGGGCACAGAGTGCATACCTCAAGTATACCACATTACGAGGCGTTCCTCATTTTACTTCACAAAAGCTCCCTGTTTCACATTTGAGGACTTGTACCACATTCAGTGTTAACATTTTAAGCAAAACTCATAGTAAATGATGCTAAATATAAATTTGATTAATAGCAGACTTTCTGAACATAAATGCAAACATTTTCACAGTGTTGTGAGTTCTAATTTAACAATTTGATAAAGTGTTCCATGTTTTGCCCATTCTTTCCACATTTTGAGAGGCAATGTTACACATTTGGGGACAAAAGGTTGAGAGGTATGAGACGAGCCAGTGTGTTGAGGGCCAGCCACAGGTGGCAGCTGCTGTGTTGCATCCTGCAATGCAGCAGCTCACCTGTGGTGGCCTCAACAATCCTTTTTGCTCAAAGTTGTGCAGGTGCAGGTTGGGGTTGCGCTGAACAGCTCTGCACAACCCGGCTCAATATCTGGTATGCTTTTGGAGCGCAAGTCATATTAGTGACTTAATTATTTAAAGTAGTGATGTGTGTTGAGGGCCTGAAACACAGGTAAAAAGCTGTTTGGTTTCAAAGTATCATTAAACTGATCATGATTGTGTACACATGAAAAGTATATTATGATAGTGTTAATGTCAAGGTACTTTGTTTTTCACTGCACACATGACTACACATTATAGGCAGACATGGTGAAGTAAAAATTCTCACACTTGATGAGGATGTATTTCAATTGTATGGTATAATAGTGTCAATAATGCAAAAGTATGTACATACTGAATATTTATGAGTAGTGAAAGAAAATATAAGAGTAGCATTCTAAGCCACAGCTAACTATACATTTTTATGTTGTCAGCTTATTAGATAATATAGATAATCAAGTATGACAGAGACAGAAATAAGATACTAAATAGTTTAGCATCATACTTAAAACTATTATCATAACTTTGAACTGAATGCATTTCTGATATTGCAGTAGATAAGAAATATTTGAAGTGAAATATTTGAAAGTCGTAATTGTTGAATTTGTGTTGTATATTCATCATAATTCTTTTTTAAATCTTTGTAGGGCACCGGCAACTGCGAAAATGCATGGCCCACTGCCGCTGCTACAGACAGCTCACGCAGGAGGTTGTCAGTCTGCGTAAAGAAAATGCTGTCATCTTTGAGAGGCTGGACAAAATCCAGTCTCTCTTGGATGCACAGCAGCAGACTGTCAACCTGGTGCTCGCTCCGATAAGTAACGGTGGGTGATAGTGCTGTGCGGTAGCAGTGCTTCACCCTCCACAGCCACCATCCTGTTTCCTGCAGCAGCCTGGGCGGAAACTGGCACCCTTCATAGCGGTCCGTATCTCCTCGGAGCGCAACAGCTTCCACTTCGTTTGCGCCTCCACATCGAATCCAGTTCCTAGCCTGGATTGCCTCAAGCAGTGCATATACCTCTCGCAAGTGTTGCACACAACTGAAAAAAAAAGACAAGACTTTTAATAGATATTTTTATTTGTGTGACAAAAGCGTTTTTGAATAATTTTTTTTTGTGTATGATGGAATACACAGTTAAATTATTTTTTTTACCCTGTTCAAATATTATTTGGGTTAATATATGTTTTTGTACTTTTATATGAAGAAAGATATTTTTGTTTGTAATTTTTTATATATAATATATTTTTATAGTAAACAAAGTTTATTTATACTCTCTTGTGTTTGGTGTGTTATTGTGTAGTACAGATGTTTCTTGAAAATAGTTTTAACAAGATTAATACAACTGTGATTTTCTGATTTGGTGAAACCTGATACCACACTATTGTGGTATTAGAGTTCGGATTCTCCATAGAAGTAAGTTAGATGTGTGACAATGCTACATTACACTATTTGTGGCAAACTGTTGTTTCATACAACTAGTGCTACAGAATGTGTGTATGTGTATCATGATGAAGATAAGTATGTACGTGCTAGTACAACAGTGAAATGTCTGTGTTGCCATACTTACAACAAATTTATGTATTCAGTACGAGCAAACCTCTTCCACCGCTGTTCACATGATTGGTGGTACCACCTCAGTTGGTAGTACAAGCACTCTATCAAATCTCAAGTTACTACAGTAACATATCCATTTGTTCAGTAGATGAACTAATGGTGTCCATGTCATGTCATATTGTCTTTTAGTTATGTACATCTTTTCATTTACATATGTGCTCACAAACAAAAGGAGTAAGACACTTTTACATAAAAACTATTACATGGAATAACAATGACAAATTACAATTAATAAAGTAATAAAAACAATATGATTAACAGTTGACTACTGTTACTGTTAATAACAGTAAATGCAACCACAAGACTTGAAATATTTCTGATATTGGAACATTTTTTTTTATATACGTGCACTATTCTTACAACTATTAATCATATACTATGGTGAGTAATAGTTCTGAAAAAGACAGGATATTCATGGCAAAAAACTCCGTTAAATGCATCAGTTAGGGTTGTTCCACAGCGACAAAAGTGAGGAAATTTGCTGTTAGGGTTGAAAACCCTAACTCTGAATTCCCAACCCGACACACACACAGACACACACACACACACAACACACACACACACACACACACACACACACATACAAGTATGAGGAGGACCAAGTCAACACAACCAATGACAGACATCCAGCAGCAGGTGACAGAAATAACAAACAATTGTCTAAATGTACTACGAGAGATCCCCACCCCCTGACCAGGTACTGCATGCTCAGTGGAGATCAACAGCAAAACTGAGGCCATGTACACCACACGTACACATCCCTGATTGCAGCTGCACACAATGTACCACACTTAGTAGTTGCATGGCCTTACCTACGGATGCCCCACACCACACGACAATGGGTACTGTGCCGTTATTCAATATAAATGCTGAAGGTGCATGATGAGAGTTGTAGAAAGGTTTTAACACTAGTGAGTATACATAAATTAAGAGAAGCACATAAATTAATTACAAGACACTAGCATGCTCAAGATAAAAGTAGTGATACATTTAGTAGGTGATTTACATAGTAGTACATTTACTGCAATGGTTTACTCAACATAGAGAGGCTGATGTAAACGTATGGAAAAGCATTCCTGTTCAACGCTGTGAAATTCGTACTGCCAGTATGACATGCATTGTTACTGATGAAGGTGTACTGGTGATGTACATACATAGACCTTCAGTGTGTTTCAATACTAAAGATGCAGTAAGTATTCTTTGTAAGAAACATTATAATTGCATGGATCAGGCCAAGCAACTTCTAAATATCATAGCACTACTGATCCAACAATGATGTACCTGTATCGGAGATGTATATAGGAGAGATTTTTGCTGTAGACACTTACTGAGTATGCTGTACCTGATAAAGACAATCTCATTGCATCTGTGATGACTAACTTATTCAAATAGTAATACATTTACTATTGTTGCAATGAGTGATCTATGCCACTTATGGACATAGTGTGATTTTTTTTAACAGTTGTTTCATACTCAGGCTGCATGCCTACTATTTGGGTTTGCCACACTTCTGTCACTGATGAGATCAAACTGATAACTAAGTTAATTGTGGTACTACAGGAATCAAGTAGGTATGCTGTAGATATAAACTGAATGTATTTTAGTATTGATTTAACTCACAATGGGGTAACTGTACTAGGATAGCAGGGGTTATCCTCTATCACTGACTCTGTCAGTTATAATCACACTAGGGTTTCGATGACTGTAATGATCAAGTTACATTGTTCATCTTCATGAGTTCATATTGACAGCCATTCTTCAGTAACTAGACAGTGTATGGTGTAAGTGGGTGGGACACTGTGCTGCAAAGCTGCTGCAGTGCCTAGCAGAGGGAGAGTATCTACTCATAAAGACAATTAAGCAATAAGGCATGACCAAGTTATATTAAATGGTCTGTTAATCACCCTGTAGGGGTTTAATGTTGAATAGCCGAGTGCCACATGTCGCTAGACAGTGATAAACTGACCATTAACATAATACCTGGGAGTGGCTTATTGCTATCATAATAAAACTGTTTTAAACAATATTAAACCATGTTCATCATATGGTTAGGCTCTACATGTCTGTTAATAAAAACTAGACATAAGAGTGTTACAATGTTTACAGTCAATTATAAAATGGGTAGGCTAAATCAAAGAATCTGACTGGCTAGTTACCCATGCGAAATCTGTTCCATGCATGGGTAAAAAAACAACTAACAGATAAAGGTCAAGATTCTGGTGCCATAGAATGTTGGCATTTTTACTGGCGAACTTATTTTAAACAGAAGAAGACACCCACTTGTTCAGAAAAGCATTCCTGAAGGCGTTGAGGCTTCCTGAAGGGCTTATTGTGGTCAACATGGCCAGCGTTGCCTCGGCTCTCTTGAGATGGCAGCCGCCACACTCTCGGGTTATTAAATCTTTACCGCAGGAGACGAGATCGAACAGCTGTGCTGTCTGAACCTTGCTGCCCGAACTGGGTTGCACTACTGCTGGTGACAGTGGTGGTGGTACGGGAGTTGAAGAAGCACTCATGGTCAAATCTCTCTCTCTCTCTTTCAGATATGCGTCGTTCATCGAGGCATGCCGTCGCACCACTCTGGGACTTGCAGTGGCATACGAGCATTGAGTGTGAGGGAGGAAAGGCATCACAAAGAGTGTAACCACACCAGGTCGTGGGTCACTAATCTCAGGCTATAAATCGTGAGTTGAATGTCCGCTTTTTTTTAACAGTCTCCCCCCCCAACGAAGCACCTGGAGTTTCATTTCTGGTGCGACGGCATGTCTTGATGAATGATGCATATCTGAGAGAGAGAGAGATTTGAGCATGACTGCTTCTTGAACTCCCGTACCACCACTGTCACCAGCAGGAGCGCAACCTAACAAGTCAGCAGTTTCTTGACAGCACAGCTGTTCGATCTCCCCTCATGCAAAGATTTAATGTTAATTGTGAGTTGAATGTCTGCTTTTTAACAGTCCCCAGCCCCTGAAGCACCTGAGTTTCATTTCCACTCACTCCATAACGGGGGAGGGACTCCAATAACAACCAGCACTACTGATGCCACAGAAAGACAAACTGTGTATAGCACCAGTATTATTTACCCATTTTGTACTGTTCTCCTTACCTGTATGTAATTTTTACCTCCGGGTTGCCCCTGAAAAAGGGACCTCCGGGGCCCAGTGGGCCTACCTGGTCAACAAAATTCAATAAATAAATAAATAATGTCATTCTGTATTAGGCGGAAGGACTATTTTATCATAAATCTGAACATGCAGATCTGTTTTTTCCACACATTAAAATTATTTTTCTTGCTGTAAAAAATAAAAACAGAAAGTAGCCCATTTTATATGCAATAAGACACTCCAGGGTTGTGCATGGAACAGATTTTACCGCACGCCAGGGGCTAAAGGCACTCGGCCAAGGCCTCGTGCCTTATTACGCCCCTAGCCGTGCGTTAAAATCTGTTCCATGCACACCCTGTCATGTCTTATTGCTTACTTAGAAAGCTGCATTTCTCAAACCCTTGTTATAATCAGAGATATTATAGCTGTACAACTCCTTGGTTTTGCTGAACTCTATTGCTCAGGTGGACCACCACAAGTGGTGTGGTGTGGTGTGGGGCATCGGTAGGTAAGGCCATGCAACTATTAAGTGTGGTATGTTGTGTGCAGCTGTAATCAGGGATGTGTACGTTTGGTGTACATGGCCTCAGTTTTGCTGTTGATCTCCACTGAGCATGCAGTACCTGGTCAGGGGAGTGGGGATGTCTCGTAGTACATTTAGACAATTGTTTGTTATTTCTGTCACCTGCTGCTGGATGTCTGTCATTGGTTGTGTTGATTTGGTCCTCCCCCATACTTGCATGTGTGTGTGTGTGTGTGTCTGTGTGTGTGTCATGCTGGGGGGGGATTTCGGAGTTAGGGTTTTCAACCCTAACAGCGAATTTCCTCACTTTTGTCACTGTGGAACAACCCTAACTGATGCATTAAACGGAGTTTTTTGCCATGAATATATATATATATATGTCTGTGGATCTGGCCAGGATGCAATGCAGTGTCTCGAGAAGCTGCATAACAACAAGGATTAACTGAGAGTGAAATTGCCTTGTTTACTTCTAAAGAGAAAAAGAGAAAAGCAGCAACACATCTCCCAAAACCACACTTGAGGTGTGCACAAGTGAGAAAATTGCAAAGTCAAAGCCACAAAACTCAACACAGCCCAGGATATCATCAAAATCTTACAACTGTATTCCATAGAAGAACTTAAGAACGCCACAGACAAATGCAGGACAGGATGCCACAAACCCTTTTTTGTGGGTTTGTGGCATTCTGTTCTGCGGTGTTCTTACATTCTTCCATGGAATAAAACTGTAATGTTTGACGATATCCTGGGCTGTGCTAAGTTTTGTGGCTTTGACCTTGCTTACTGTAGCTACTTTACTGAGGTATGCTGCAGTATTTGGTTGTATCCTGGCCTGCTCCATTGTATATACAGTATGGAATATAAACTGAACATCAGAAACATCTTGCACTCACCATCTGTTAGGCTAAAGACGCCACTCAAAAAAGACTCAGTAAACTTCCAGTTAGAAATCTATCATTTATTTAATCCCAGGTGTAATAACAGACACAGAGTCATGCCAAACACATTTCAAATCTTGGCTAGACCCTTTATCTAGGACATTTAAAAACATATGAGGACTTGTCCTGTTATACTGTCTGAACCTGATGACATCATAATCTCATGCAACATAAAGCCACATAATATTATTACATGCTGTTATTATAAATGACATATACATAAATACATAAGATTTCAATACCCTCTGCCTTTATGAACCACAACATATAAACATTAAAAAGACAATCTTTGAACTGCTAAACTGAATACATTATGACATCATATCACAACTAATTAATAACAAATAAAACTTTCCATTTGTGGGAGCACATGCGCTGCACCTGGACACCAGGAGCAGTAATGCACTACATTAAGCAGCCTACTCTTATTTTGCTAAGAAAGTCTGCCCTGCACAACCCTCTTTATCAAGATACACAATCTTGGGGAGTATGCTTTTCAGACACCTGGCTAGTATTTTAGCATATATTTTGGTGTTACAATTAAACAAGAATATAGCTTATAAGATGCACACTCCAGCAGGCCATTACCTGGTTTGGGCAAAACACAAATTGAAGCTATATAGCACAAGGCAGGTAAGCCCCCCAGCCCCCAACATTTTCAAACAACTCATGCAATGGGCTTATAAGGGCTACTCCCACTTCTTTATAAATATTCCTGTCCAAAGCAATCTGGGGTACTGTCCTTCACATCTTCAAGTGTCCTATCATCCTAGGGACCTACAGCCCAATTTGTAATGAGTTTGTGGGCCTGCAAGCATCCTTTGTCTTCATTTTGCTGCTGGGGTAATTTCCATTTTTAACATTATTTATTTATGAGCATTTCCCTGTTTTCTGCATTTACCTCACCTGCTTACCTCTGTTTCTACCCATGCCAAAATAGCTGCCCTTCCAGCATCACAGTCACACTCTACAAAGTTTGCTTCTCCAAGTGCTTCTCACAGCTTGCTCCTTTCCTCTTTGCCAAAATGTCTACATGGAGAAGGATTTGGCATAATGGGAAGCCCCATAGCTGTACTAGGTGTCCAAGTCAGTGTGCTCGCTGACAGATCATCTCAATACATAGGAAAGGGATGAATCAAATCTACCTAGCAAGAGCTATCCAGACTTGGGAGACACACATAGAGTGCATCTGATGGTACCGTGGTGAAGGACAGAAGTGTTCAGCATGGATGAAGTGCCTCCTGTCATCATCTCTGTGCTCTCACACCGAAAACCCCTTGGAATGCCACACTGGAGTAGGGAGGAGGTGTGAAGGTGGGTTTTGTGGAGACTGGCTCCAAGTTCTACACTTCAGGGTAACTTTTCTCAAACTGATAGCGGCAACCCTTCACAAAGGAAAACAGGAACTCTGTATCTGGGAGAACCTTCTCTCCCTCTGATAACCTGTCTCAGATCAGGACTGAAAAGAATACACTACTGATTCACAACTTCACTGTGCAACCAGGCTGTCACAGAGAAGGAATTCATAAAGGGCCACTGAGTATTCCATCATCTTTTTGAAGGTGAAAGGAATTTTTCAAAACATTGGCCTCAGCAAGAGTACCAGGTGTCGGATAAAATAGTCAGCAGACATTTCTGTCTTCTCTCATCCTGATTGAAATATTTTTTATTATACTCCATCCTTTTTCAATCCCTATTCTAAATGTTTTCTATTTTTGATGTCTTTCCTACACTTTTTCTCTGTCTACTACCTTATCCAGAAACAGTCACCTTGTCATCCTGCCTAAAGATAACACTAAGGCAGTGTTGAAAGCTCCAGAGACTGCTATCACTAAATAGAATGACTTCCCAGGATTGCTGAGTACATGACTTTAAATTGCAATGGCTGTTGTGCTTGACCTTGATTGAATGTAAAGAGTGTTTTTTTTTTTTTGTGGGTGAATAACATTTTCTTTAAAAAAGGAGAAAGTTATTCAACTATTTACTTTATATTTATTACACTAGTAGCAAGGTCTCATGTTTATTTACCAGGTCACTGTAAAATGAAGAATATGTCTCTCTTACTTTTCTGCTTTGCAGGATCAAAGAGAACTCTATACTTTCTGAATAGAGTTAGGCAACAGGGGTTCTATTCTTAAAATATATGTAAAGTGTATGGAAGAAAAACATGAAATATTTTGTTTAACAACTGTCTTTAGCTTTTAAAATCCTTGTTTTTTTGAGAGGTAAAGAATTGTATGAGTGCCCTATGAAGGCAGGCAGAATGTGCTTGTTTTAAAGTTGTTTACCTGCACATTTCCCATACATACATAGTTTATCCACAACTTTTGGCAATGTATGGTATTGCAAAGCTTTTATGTATACTCATATTTTACAACAATTCATTTTGTTCCATAACAAACATATCTAAGGATGTTCCAGGCAAGTAACATGTTCAGGAAGCCTGAGGACAAGAAGGGAAAATGATCGGTAAGAAGAGGCTGTGTGTGCAGGCTGATGTACATGTGCAAGCAGAAAGTAATTTATTCCAGGGTTTTAAATAATTGATTAGCAGGTGTTTTTTTTTGGGTGGGGACAATGCTTACTGAACAGAAAGTATTTATATAGGTTTCCTAGAAGTGTTATGTTTGTTAAACACAATGAGGCAAGTGCTATGCATTTCACAATGTTTTAGCATTTTTGTGAGCAAAACACTAATCACTTTTTGGAGTTAAATAAAACCCTGTATTCACCAAGTAAAAGTGCATTAACCAGCTTTTGGTCCTTATTAGCATTCATGCACAGGTTCCTATGATCATGCTTACCAATTACCAATGTATAGTACAGTGAGATCAGTCAGGATGCAGTGCAGTGCCTTTCAGTATTTTTGCAGATTGCTGCAGTATGCTGCAGGGAGCAGTATAGTACAATGGCAGTTAAGCCTTTTGCCATGCAGGAAATTGTGAGATAACATTTACATCACTGCATCCTGGTTGACCCCACTGTACATTGTGAGAGCATTAAACCAATATTATACAATGGCAAGAAAAAATCCTGGACTCTGATTGGTCAGTCTTGTGCTGGACCCGTGATGTTATCCCAGCACAACATCACGGCTCTAGTCTCATCATTATGGCTGTCCTCTCTTTTTTTGCATCTCCTTTAAGAAACAAAAATATTTTTCCACACTAATAAAAGCATTCTTTAAAATTATTTTTTTATTTTATATATAACAACGAGCCATTGTATAATAGCAATAATGCCCTCCAGGGTGTCTGTCATTTGGGATAACATCACGACTAAGTTGTTGGGTGCACTCGGCCTGCAGCCTCATGCCCAATCACCTGAGGTGTGACGTTATCCCAGCATGACACACACCCTGGTGGGTATTATTGCTTAAGTGTGTCCGCCCTAGAAAACCCAGTATTATAACTGGACATAGAATTTATACAATGGGAATGACTTACTGTGTAAGGCTTTAACTGCAAAAGTGTGATCAGGTCAACCAAAATGTTTACACCACCTATATGGCAGCCAGGTGGCAGTATAAACTATAGGCATAAAGGCAAATCTTCACATGCACTGCAGGCCAGAGACAAGATGAAGCTACAGTATGACATCTCCAAAGTGAATACATGGGGTGTTATGCAGTAAGAAACTATGGATCTCCTTTTCCCTACATCCCAGATCCTAAACTAAATCACATTTGTATGTACTGTAAAGTCAAGGAGATATTTTTAGCTAATCAATTTTTGTTTGCACTTTTGCAAAACTGGTATGCCAGTCAAGGATGGAGATTTAGAGGTAGAAACATATTTGCCAACTGAAAAGGGAACTCTCAGCTGCCCTGTCAAAAATGCTGATATAAAAATAACAAATAAATAATTACTATAGAACAGGCTATGTTTGAAGAAACATAATTATAGCTATATACAGTATAGCCTAGAGGTTAGAGTAATGAGCTGTGAATGAGCCTGGTACATCCAGCAGACCAGACATGGGTTTGATTCTCACATCCTCCACTCACATACTGTGTGACTCTGAGCAAGCCACTTAACTGCCCAGTGCTCCCAGGTCGCCCCTGAAAACAAGCACTTGTGCCTAGTGGGCCTTATCCAGTTACCAAAGACTAAAATAAAAATAAATAAATTAAATCCACTTTAATAATAATTGTGCTAACAAAAATGGTGCTAATTGGCCAAAATTGCATATTTTCAATTAACATAAATTAGGTTCTAATTCAAGTTACAAGTTTATTGCAGGAAAACTCCATTGAGCAAGCTCATTCACAAGGAGGTCCTGTGACATGTACACCGATAACGAACATACATAAATAAAATATACTTGCTAGACAATAATATAACATGTATGCATGTGAACACTTAGTACAAGCAGGATATTACATACGAGGTTACAACATGGTATGATAATAGGTGGTGAGCAAACAAATAGTACAAAGTGATAACATTTCGAGGTAGCTTGCTAACAATACAAGGCATGGTAACTGGTGTTTGTAATACATACATTTTAGTAAATTGAGCAGTAGCAGAAAATATAGGGTAAAGGAGGCATTTAAGGCTTGATAGAGTGAGAGGAGTAATATATACGTAGACAGAGCCAAGAGTAGGACGGGGAAGGGGAGCAGGAGTGGGAATGCTGCAGTAAAGGTAGCAGTTATAAAGTCAGAAGCCGGAGAATGATATAGTGTCTTGGATTAAATGATAGTGCGAACAATAAGTAATTAGCATGCATAAGGGCAATTAAAGTCTTACACAGAATGTGTATGGCACACATAGGGATGAGAAGGGGCTTAATAACAGTTGCAGATATCTTTTATCTTAGCTGCACTTAGCACTTTGTAGAATTTCAGAGCGTGAAATAAAATTTGCACCATGGTAGTTAATTAGTGCCATGCACTAAATATAATTTTCACAAGAATAAACAGTTCAACAGTACTTCTTTAGCCTGTTTGCTTATTCAGGACCTAGAGGTCCAGATTAAGTAAACAGACTAAAGAAAAAAATATTTTAATCATTATCAGGCTTGATGTTTTACTTTGTTTCTGGTTGATTCTGCATCTCCCTGCTCACTATGCAGCCAAACTAACTATCCCAGAATCCTCTGTGGCCAGCCCTGTGATGGTGTGAGTGACAGGCTAAGCTGTGGGGCTGTCTATGTGCCGGCACCTTGTTAATTAAGTTAGCACTCTAGAGTGGTGAATTTTCATTCTTAGTCTACTGGTACTAATCCCACTGGGTCAGTACCGGTAGACTAAACATGGAAAATGTGCCACTGTAGAGTCCTAACTTAATGAAAGAAATGCTGACACATAGATGATCCCAGCAACTTAACCCATCACTGTCATAATCACAGGGCTGGCTGCAGGGGATTCTGGGAGAGTCAATTCAGTGTCATGGGGTGGTGGGGGGATCCAGGGTCAACCAGATGAAAAGTAAGATAGCTGAGGTGATAATGATTAAACAAATTATTTCTTTACCATACTTGCTTAATCGGCACCACTATGTCCAATAGCATTTAGACAGAGAGCTGAGGTTTCCCTTTTAAACTGTTTTTTGTAGGCTATACACTAATCAGAGATATTCCATCCACTGCTAATTTCCAAAAAGTTTGGACTGGATATCCCCATGCAGAATGTCATACTCAACATTTATCAACATTTTAGATCATAGGAAGCATAATAATGTACCAGATGTCTCCAATCATACAGTGCAACCCTTATAAAAGCTTAGACTGTTTCAGAGTACATATTCCTTGATCTCAGTTTGTTTACTTTGCTTTTCTGAAGTATAAGTCATCACGAGCAAAAATGTTTTTCTCAAAAAAGTTAAGACTTTTGGTGCGAGATCACTTAAGGGTGGCTTGCTTTTGAACAAGTTTGAACAAAATATTTTACACTTCAGCAGAAATTTGTTAGAACTTTACTGTAAAGTAATAAAAAGAGAAATGACTACAAGACCAAAAAAGATTTTCACAGTTCAAAGTCAATGACAGGTAAAGTTTTGATTTGGGGTTTCTGGCTTAGAACATCCGTTTTGTAATACTGAATTTTACAGTCAGCCTCATGTCCCTCTAATACTCATTTCTGACACCTTTCTGTTCTCTAACTGCTCTCATACAAACTTTAGTATCACGAATTTAACCCTCTATAAACTTCTTGTAAGTAGTTTAGGGCCTTTTGTAAACAGGTCTTTAAAAATTGTTACTTGTTAAGATTGGTTGCAGTTTCATTATGTGCATAAATGGTTGGGAATCTAGTTTAAAATCAGATAAAGAATTGAACCGTTTTGTCTAACTTCATGCAATGGGCTTAAGATTTGAAGCCCCCTGACTAAAAGTGTCTAGCCCATTGCTAAAACTTAGCCTGGCAACCTGGATGTAGTACTCCTTTCAAATCTGTGTGTCTCTAGTATGTTCAAGTTTCAATCAGCCACCATCTTTGTTTTTTCATTCCCAATACAAAGCTCCCAATTGTCCTGACATGCTGCCCTACTTGAGAGACAACAGAACAGGGAAATTCAAAACTAAATACCATGTAATGGTCTGAAGGCTATTCTGCAAGGCTACCTTCTTCAAATGTGGTTAACAAAAATAAACAACAAGGGGGCCTCCTGGTAGCAGCAGAAAAAAATACTCAAACTGAAAGCAGAACTTAACATTTCTAAATATGAAGACCTTAAACCAGTAATTAAAAAAAGAACCATGGTGGAAATTACAAAAACTGCCCTATGAAAAGTGAGAACAGCATGTGGTTAGTCACTCAGTGGTATCATGAGCTGAGGAATAGAGTGTGCCATCCTCCTTGTTTATAGATTATATAAGCAGGTAGCTGGCAGATGTGTACCCAAAATAAGATGGGAGGGGGTAGACTATGATTTTATAACCCATCCTAAACTAACAACAGGGGATTTCTAGATGTTGTATTCAAAACTATACAAAACTGAATGGTATATAGTGACCCCAGAATCTATTCAGGGAATATTAGATTGGTAAACCTACACCATCTCTCCCAAGAACAGCAAGAGATGCTGGAGAGCCAATTTTCAAAGGAAGGACTTACTGAGGTCATTGAAACTCTCCATACAGGAAACATCCTGGGGCTGAATGACTTCATAGCAGAGTTGTACAAGCTCTTCCCAGAAGACTTAGTGCCAACCCTAATAGAGGTATCTAATGCAGTTCATGGACTGGACAAACTCCCTGATACTTGGAAGGAGGCTGTGATTATGGTAATCCTAAAGCCAGGGAAAGACAAGGGGGGTTACCACCCAATATCTTTCTCAAATCAGGATGTCATAATCTTCACTAAGGTGGTTGCCAACAGGTTGCAAAGATTGCAAAGTATAATAAGAACGCTGATATACCCAGACCAGACAGGATTCACCCCAGGCCACCACATTCAGGACAATATACAAAGACTACTTAATGTGATCCCAGCTTGCCAATACCTGCTGAAAGGGGAACATAGGGCTATTATTACCATAGATGGGGAGAAGGCATTGGATGCTTGAAATGGCACTTCTTAGTAGTCACCTTGTGACAATTTAAGTTTGGGGAGATATTCTGGGGGTGGATTCAGAGTCTACAATTATTTCCAATAACTAAAATTAATGTCAGTGGCAATCATTTGGAGACAGTCCTCATACAAAGAGGTATGCAGCAGGGGTTTCTACTTTCTCGCCTACTTTTTACAGTTACAGTAGTCTAGAACCTCTAGTGGAATTGCTCCAAATCTCAGGAGATGTACAAGGGATCAAAGTGGCAGGGGAGGAAGTCCAGGTGCCCCCATATGTGAATGACACCCTGATATATGTCACAGACCTGGTGCACAACTTGTCCTAGGTGTTAAAATTGCTGAGATTATGTCGGTTAGCCTTGAGTTTTAAAATTAATGAAGAAAAATCAGAGGTTATGCTACTAGGAGCTTTTATAATGCAGGAGTTAAAAGAATTGTTGCAATCTTCAAGTAGGCAACCAATGGCTTTCATTACCTGGGAGTGTGAGTGTCCCTGGATGTCACAAAATTATACCACCTCAACAGGGTTGAGACCATCCAAATTAACATTCACCCAAGGCTTAATTTCCTGTTCTCTATGTTATCAATCAGAATCCCTGTGCAAACATGGAAGCAACTGCAAAACCAGAGGGTTACTTTTATCTGGAAAGGTAAAAGGCCAAGGATAAAATGAAATGTCCCCAAAAAGAAAAGGGGGGAATGGTGTCCGAGATTTCAGAAGTTATTACTGGCTGCTGAGCTCCAAAATTTGGTGAAACTGCAATTTGGGCAACATCCCCCACGCTGGGGTGATATGGAGAAAGACAGCTTCCCCTATGTAGGATGGCAGATATCACCATTGCTAATTGTTTCCTAATAGCATTAAATATAAATAATTCATGGGTGAAGCTCACTGCTCAAGTTTGGAGCCAAGTGAATGCTACATGGAACCTCCACAGGGGCCTCAGTAAAATAACACTTCTAAAGAAATGCCAAGAATTCCCCCATGAGGTTAGACTAAGGTTATAAGAGATGGGATAAGAAAGGTCCCCAATCCTTGGGAGAGTTTATGAAGGGACCATTGGTTAAGTCATTCCTGCAGCTACAAATGGAATTCAGCTTCCCTCACCAGGGCTTGTTTAGGTTATTTACAAGTCAGTCACTTTTTAAAAACAGAACCCAGGGTTACAATGCTGAAAGCAGAAGAAAATCCTTGGCACATGGTTATACTCAATATAGTTGCTCAGCCGCAGCCTCATAAGTTGCTATCCATCCTGTATAACAGCTTTAAGTGGTTAGAAGGGGACCAGAATACACAGACAGTCACATGAGGAACAATGAATGTTAGATGTTTTGGAAAAGCAAATCATCTAAGGATGAGGAAAGAGCTACAAGAATGGAAATGGAGCATTGAATTTAAGGGCAAAACACTGGAAGAGATGTGTAATACTCTGGTTAATAAATTGAATGATTTGAGAAAGAAATTTATGCCAGACAGGAAAAAATACAACAGGCAGGGTAGAACTTTGTTTGGTACCATGTGATAATGGCAAATAACTAATGGTGACTGGCAAAACAGCAAATTTGTAATGGTCACTACAATTATGATGGCCAAAAAAAATGGCAACTGACATATACAGCAAATTTTCACCCTATAGACAGTGCACACCAGGGACCTTTTCTGTAAGTGGGGGGTTCCACCCTACACCCCCAGAACTCTGCTATCTCAATTATTCCTACTCCAAGATTCACCTTGAAACTGGGATAGATTAATGCCTCAGATTCACCATTTACAACTGGTTACTGTTAATTATAGCTCGCCCTTATTGTTTCCACTCTTATAACGTCGCCATTCTTGAGTCGTCATTTTACCATCACCGTTATTGCATGCTACCATGGAATTTCACCATGGATCAACTTCAAAGTTATTAAATTGTTCAATAAAAAAAAATAAATGTATAAAAGGGCCAAGAAAGATAGTTCTACCAACAATTGGGACAAGTATAAATTAATGGTCAAAAATTCTAAGAAGACTGTTTAAAAAGCAGAAAGGAAATACAAACTTGTTCTTGTAGATAGGGTTAAGGATGACAACAAATTTTTAATTATATAAATCATGGGAAAGGAAGGAACATGCAGGTGGGACCATTGTTGAATAAAAATGGGGACCTTGTAGTAAGGGATGAGAGAAATGCTGGTTTGTTTAATGAATAGTTTTCAACAGTGTTATGTGGAAAGGATGGACAGCTGATTATGGATTATCTTAATAAAGGGGATACATCTTTTAACCAAGATGTAAATAGTATTATGATTAGGCTGCAGCAGTTGAATCCTAATAAAGCCCCAGGCCTAGAGGGAATTCACCCAAGAGTATTAAGAGAACGTGCTACTTAATTGGAAGAACCAGTTACAAGGGTTTTTCAAGTCTCCCTAAGTAAAGGTCAAGTTGTGGATAGCTGGAAAGAGAGGCCCTAGTAGTGCCTATATTCAAGCAGGGTAATAGGGAGAATTGTGAAAAATGATAGGCCGGTAAGCCTGACATCCATATTGGGAAAAACATTATAAAGGATAATAAAGGATGTGATTGAAGAAATAATAAAAAAAAAATCTGCAGGACAGAATGCAACTTGGATTTATGAGGGGAAGGTTCTGTTAAACAAATTTGTTGCAATTTTATGACTGACTGGGACAGAGGTTTACTGGTGGATGTTGTCTATATGGACTTCAGCAAGGCCTTAGATAGGGTATCATATGAGGAAATTAATTGAAGTTTTACAGAATGCAAGGATACGTACAAGGATGATGACCTGGATAAGATCTTGGCCGACAGATAGAAGGCAGCAGGTAAACATTACGAGTGCTACATCATGGTGGATTGGGGTGACAAGTGGGGTTCCCTAGGGCTCAGTTTTGGGACCATGCCTTTTTAACCTCTATATAACAACCATGAACTGTGGGAACAGTTTATGGATGGCAAAGTTTACCAACGATACAAAGAATGGATCGATAGTGCAGAGTAAGACAGCTGTAGAAAGGCTACAGTTTGAATTAATAAAACTGGGTGAATGGGCTTAAACTTACAGGTTGGATTTTAACCTCAATAAATGTTGGATGATGCATTTGAGGAGAAGTAATGTAAGAGCACAATATAATATCAATGGGCACACACTGAGAACAACATTTAAGGAAAGAGATTTGGGGATAATTATAACAGAGGACCTCAAATTGAAAAATAATTAACAGGTTATGGCCAAAAGGGCACAAGGAATACTTACTTGGGTGTATTGTCTGGCACATTGAGAGCAGGAAAAGCAGAATACTGCCCACAGTTTACTGTGCCAAGTTCAAAACTGGACATAGCATTACTGGAGGGGGATACAGAGGAGGGCCACCAAGATGATCAAGACAGTCAGGCATTTGAGCTATAGAGATAGGCTAGATTTATTGGGAACGTATACCTTGGAGTATAGGAGAATGATGGGGAATATGTGCCTAGGATATGGGGCATTCAAAAATGAGGATCTATGGTAATGTCTTGAACTAGAAATGAAGGAGCATAATAGCAATATGAGAACTCATCTATTACAATTAAGAGTAGAATTGTACAACACAATGAAATGAGCAGGCTGGTTCAATCAAAGGGTGGTGGACATGTGGAATAAACTCCCATTGGAAGTAGTGGGAAGTGGTAATATGTAAGAATTCAAGACAAAATTGGATGAGTGCTGTCTTAAGAACAAAATATGTGGCTATTCCTTTTTAAAAAGGGCAAGTTGTGAATGGGCGAATGCCTAATTGGCTCATATAACTCTATGAAATCTATGAAGGAGTACATAACAAAACCAAATGGGCATCAGAGTCTGCAGACCCAAATACTGAAAAGAAATGGGATGCAATATGGACACAGATTCGTAAAACATCTTCCCCAAGCATAGAGACAGCATAGATGGTAGGTAGTGACTAGGTATTTTTTCACATTCGCATTTCTTTTCAAATCTTTTTTTCAAAACTCCCACCATTTGAAAACATTATGGGTCCCATTAGTCATATCTTTGTTGATGGGATTGTGGGCAGATGGGAACTCATGAAAATATTTTCTGGGACTGCCCTGAGCTTAAAACATACTGTTGGACAACTGGGGACATAATAGGGAGTACCTTGCCCATGGCACCACCTACACAATTTAAACATATGGTATTGTTTATTCCTATCTACTTTTCTTATTGGTACTGCAACTATTGTACTCTGTTTTCATTTACCTCTGCCTGTTTGTTTATCTAATCACTTATTATGTGTATTGTTCCTTTTTTGTCTATAATCTTGCACTGTTTATATTCACTGACATGGAACATTTGTAAAAGAACCTCTGGTTCAAAGGTAACTGTAATCATAGTTATGGATAAATAAAAAAATATATATATATATATATATATATATATATATATATAATTATTGGGGTGCTCCCACCACGTCTTAAGATGAAAAGCAAACAATATCTATACAATATTTTAATCACTGTAGCAACCAAACCAGTCACCCACAAATGGCTACAGTTACCCCCCCATTCAACATGTTAGCTAAGTAACTGTAAGCAGACACAGGAAATGGAAAGGATCAAAGCTTGTATTTGACACAAAGCAGGTAAACACACTGGCCAGTGGCTACTTTGTATTGCGTATATGACAGACAACAGGGGAAAAGGCATTTTAGAAGCTCTAGCCAATTCAACATAGCCCCATAAATAGACCAACAGCACAGAAGGAGTATTAGTTATTCCTGTAGGCCTCAAATCTAAGGTGATACCAGAGCCCACAGCTTACCCACTCTTACAGTGCTAAAACCCAAAAATTGGCATGTACCATAGATGTGATGTTACTGAGGTTACACATGGGATGTGAGGAAATTAATTTCACCCAATAAATGTTGTTACTTCATGTTGTATTCTCTTTTTATTTGTTATGTTACTGTCTTCTTAGTTAAGGTACTGTATGGCTGGGACAGAGTGTCTGTTTCTTGTGTAAGGGTTCTGTCCTGCCTAGTTACTTGTGACTATGTTTATGAAATATTTCCAATAACATATAACTTCAAAAAAAATTAAAAAAATTAAGGGGTCATCATGTGACCCATCCAATATTTTGCATAATAGCTCTGTAGACATAGAACAGACCACTTGCATATGATGGCAAGAAAGCCCTCAGTTATCCATGTGATGTCCCCTGAAGTTTTTACATATAGGCTTTCAATGTTATCAGCTTTGTGATCTCAATAACATCACAGCTGACCAAGAGAAGCCACTCACATTCTGACAGATGGAGCACAAATGAGTGATACCACAATTAAGGAGGTCACAGTGCTAAGAGGTATGAAGCGGTAAAACTTATGTCAGCCTCCATAGAGAATGCTGTTCAGTGATTCACATTAATATCAACAGGCAGAAAACCACCTTATTGGCAAAACAAAAGGAAGCATAAGTTAGAAAGAAAACATAACTACTGACTACGCTTAACTGTTTATGCCTGCCTTTTTAAAATAAATGTTATTTGACTGCTTTTAATGTGAACTCGTTGCTGATATTTTATGGAAAAAGAAAGGTAGAATCATGAAGGTACAGTACAAAACCCATTACAAAATGGGCAAAGAAATCTCTGAATGCTGACTGGCTAAAATGCATTTTTAGCTGTGTCCTTATAGCAGCATATTCTGCCAACCGGCACTGCTTGTGCCAAGCAAGATGGAGCACACCGAGAAATCAATGCTGCATGCCGCCGCTCTCCCGCTGCTCAGCTAGCATCACACTGAATGACAAGAGCTGTCCTGGGAAAGCAATGGCAAAGTACTGTAAAAAAACAGCACTTCAGTAAAAAACAGACCCAGGCAGTAACATGTAGCACATACATTTCTTACAGGCAGCACCTTTTCTCCATTCCCCAGTGGATTCGTCGGTGTCTCCTGCCTCCCCTCCAGACCGTCACTTCAAGCATAACCCACTTTCCTCAGAACAGGATTAAAAAAAATAATAAAATGGTCACAAAAGACATACTTTAAATCCTTTTCCTTTCCCGTGTATAGAAACACTCGGTAGACGAAACACACTGTCAGACAAAGAGGATCTCATACGGCGGATGAACAGGGACACATTCACTCTCAATAAAATGGCTGTTGTCAGTTTAAAATTACACAAAAAACTGTGCAGAAAAAAAGAATATAGTCTGTGTCTGTGGGTGACAGAGTGGGGGATCTAACCTGCACTATGTGTGTATG
This sequence comes from Neoceratodus forsteri, assembly GCA_016271365.2. Classification (NCBI taxonomy): domain Eukaryota; kingdom Metazoa; phylum Chordata; order Ceratodontiformes; family Ceratodontidae; genus Neoceratodus; species Neoceratodus forsteri. The sequence goes on along the minus strand of JADMNL010000023.1, from coordinate 238,013,246 downwards.
TGGGGAGGGGGGACCTGTACTAGCGACCAAGCTACTGTAAATACATTATAGTGTACTGTACAGGACACTACATAAATGGAGGAACTATTTTTAGTCTCCTAAGTGAAAAAAACTCTGTCCTAATTATTTCCATTTTGACCTTTTAACTTTTTCATTTTTAATTTCTACTTGTGGGGCCCATTTTATACGTGCAATAAGACACTCCGAGGTGTTGGTTATGGCCTGATAAGAGCACTTCCCTGGTGCTAGAGGCACTTGGTACAAGTGCCTTGTGCCTAATAATGTACCTGGGGCATGCTCTTATCAGGTCATAACCCACACCTTGTCGTGTCGTAGTGCTTGCTTATGTACACTATATATTACAGAAGGCATATCATAATATTTACCCATGGAGATATTTCATATGAACTGATTTTTGGTGCTACTGGCTCTTTAAATTCTCTAGTAACATGTGTTTGAAGACAGCTTAAATAATTAATAACTGAAGGGTATTTCAAGCAATGGGAAGGGCCTTTTCATGCCAGTTATTGGCCAGTACTTCAGTGTTTATTTGAAGACCAATTTGCATTTTTTTGCAGTTTTGAAGGGATTAGAGGGTTATTTGGAACCCCTTGAATGGATAAATTACGATATTTGAGGTGCAGTCAAAGCCAATTTGAAGTAATTGTGTAGAAGTCTTAATGCTTTATAAAAGAATAAAATAGCAGGAGCAGATTTTTTTAAATGGAGGAGTGTCTGAAAGAAAATGAAGACCTTTTTAGGTGAGGTCTGCAATAAAATGAATGAATGAATAGAAATACCTGACTGGGAAATAAGCAGCATGGTTGGGTGGGAGTATCTAATTTTTTTAAAGACTGGGCAGTGGGAGGGGAGTAGTGGTGGGCGAAGTGCATTAAATTCATTACCTATAGTATTTTGCATATAACCCGAACTTTGGGTCATACCACGGGTAGTGGAGAAAATAAGTACGCATCCAGAAGTAATGCAAAGTTGCCATTTTTGTGGGTACTTTGCATTACTTCAGGATGCATAAAAAACATCCCTAGTGTCTAGTCGACCCCCATCCTGACAGGTAGTACTCTACCCTGCTCCCCCCAACCCCAAGTCGGATCCATGTAAAAAATGAAAAGTACTTTCCCTGGTGTCTAGTGGCCCCCATCCCCCAACCTGTCAGGTAGCATGCCCTCCCCACTCTCCCCCCAACCCTGAGTCAGATCCAAGCAAAAAAAAAATACTTTCCCTGGTGTCTAGTGGCCCCCCTGCCCCCACCCAGACAGGTAGTACCTCCCACCCTGCTCTCCCCCAACCCCGATCGGAGCTGGCCTCTAGCACATCCCTCCACTCACCTCCATGGCTGGCAGCTTGCCCAACTCAGCTCAATGAATGAGTGCGTGCCTGTACACGCCACGCCCATTCATTGACAAGTCACATAATTGACTCAGTCCTGCAGGGTTTACATAAGGGTAGGGGGCTGCTCCGGTCACTGGCGGGTGGGGTGGTGGGATAGGAAGGAAAGGTGTTGTGGACCCCGGAGGGGTTCAGAATGCTGTTCCCTCCATCCTGCTCCCCCTGAGACACCAAATCAGCCCCCTCCCCTTCTGTCCATCCCAGCAGGACTGAGTAAATAACCATGACTTGTCAATGAATGAGTGCATGCTTGTACAAGCACACATTCATTCATTGAGCTGAGTCAGGTGGGCTGCCAGCCATGGAGGTGAGTGGAGTGATATGCCGGTGGCCCACTCCAGTTGGGGTTGGGGGGCAGTGGTGGGGAATATTATCTGACAGGGTGGGGGGTAGGCCACTGAACATCAGGGAAAAATATATTTTTTTAACTGGATCTGACTTGGGGTTGGGGAGCGGGGTGGGAGTACTATCTGACTGGGTGTTGGGTAGAGGGGTCCTACATACCAGGGGAAATACATATTTTTAACTGGATCCAAATTAGGGTTGAGGGAAGCGGGGTGAGGAATACTACCTGACAGGGTAGGTGGGTTGGGGCCACTAGACACCAGGGATAGATCAGGGGTGGTTTTGGGAGGTAGATTCTCCATTTGTGACCTCTACTAACTTTGGGGTTTTTAAGTACAATTTGCACTTAAAAAACCCCAAAGTAAGGTGAAAGCACAAATGGTGAATTATGGGTTATTTGCAAAAATTATACGAAGTGCTACGAGGGGCAAAATTACTGACTTTGTGGCAATTTCACAAACGTAGTAAAGCTTCGCTGCGTCTCTAGAGGGGAGTACTATTTCTCACAATGTGTGACAGTGGCTTAAGCCAGAAAAGAAAGAAAGAGAGAGCGAGAGAGAGAAAGAAAGAAAGAAAGAAAGAAAGAAAGAAAGAAAGAAAGAAAGAAAGAAAGAAAGAAAGAAAGAAAGAAAGAAAGAAAGAAAGAAAAATTCAGCACTTAAAGTTGTGTGGAAGTTGGGCAATATTACTCCACTAGGCATAGTGTGAAGATCCCAACTTTGTACCAAATAGGGCAGCCAAGCTAACACTTGCTGCATCTTGAATGCTGAGGTGCATTGGGTGGGGTGGGGGTCACCTACAGAACAATGGAGGTGCTGCTGCATTGCAAGGGTCACTGGTTCATTCTCACCTGGAATACAGAGTGCAGTTTTGTAGTCTGCATCTTAAGAAGGACAGGGACAGAGTGGAAGCAGTGCAGAGGCATTGTAGAAGAGGGTTACCAAGAGGTCCAGTGACAGCAGGAAAGGATTTACCAGGGGAAGCTGGGATATATGTATGCCTGAGGCAAGAAGTGAGAGAGGGGACATGATTTAAACACACAAATACACAAAGTAATTTAAGTGGATAGCTGGGCACTGTTCAGACTGAGTGGGAACACACACAGCAGGGACAATTTCATGAATCCAGTGAGGGGGCAAGTTGATGGGAGATGCCAGGAAGTATGTTTTCATGGAGAGGGTGGGGAAGGGGTGGAACTGGCTCCTGGATGAGGTTGTCTGTGCAAATTCAGTGGAGAGATCTAAGCAAGAGTGATACAATTGTACTTTGGAAAAAAGTATGCAGAAGCAAGAATGACTTGGATTGGTGTCAGTTTAGGAGGGCACGCAATAAGTGCACCAAGTTTGTCAGAGCAGCCAAGGCCACTTTCTATCACACTGAGCTATACTCTGCTCCATGGAATCCTTCAAAATTTTGGAAAACAATAAAGGACATGATTGGTCATTCACCTGGAAATTCCCTTCCATCAAAAATTCTATCTGGTAGTAACACCATTTCAGACTGATTGGAGATACTGGAAGCCCTCAATAATCATTTCGCTAGCATTTGACGCATCCCCTGCTAATGCCATCCACACTCAGCAGGGATTATTGTTTCACAAGTCTCCTGCTACCAAAGAGGCCATCTCCTTCCTGTCTGCCTCTATAAAAGAGGTTGAAGATCTATTGCTGCAGTTGGATATCAAGAAGGGCGCAGGTTCGGATTTTATAGAGCCTTACTTTCTGAAATGTGCATACCATGTGTTGGCAGTGCCAATCACGCACCTCTTCAACTTGTCACTATCCCAGGTGAGCTTCCCCTCACAATGCAAAGTAGCCCATGTCATCCCTCTACTCAAAGTAGGTGACCCTTGCAATCTTAACAATTATAGACCGATCTCCCTCCTCCCCATTCTGTCTAAATTATTGGAAAAGATAATGAGTGGTCAGCTAAGGGTGTTCCTTGAATCCAGGAGTCTGTTAAACCCAGTGCAGTCTGGATTCAGAGCAAAACACAGCACCATAACTGCCCTAGCAAAAGTGACTAATGATTGGCTCCTTGACCTTGACAATAGGAATTTTGTCTGTGCTGTTTTTTTGGATCTAAGTAAGGCCTTCGACACAGTCGACCATAGCCTGCTTCTTTCCTCCCTATGTAACTTAGGTCTGGACCCTAACTCTATGTGCTGGTTTGCTGACTACCTTGCAGAACAGAAACAGCAGGTTAAGGCTGAAGGTGATCTTTCACCACTTAAACCCCTACAGAGAGGTGTGCCTCAGGGGTCTATCCTTGGTCTCCTGTTGTTTGCGGTTTACATTAACAACATCGATGACAACATCAATAAGGCCAATATCCACTTGTTCACTGACAACACAGTACTTTATTTGAGTCATCCCATGCCAGAAGCAGCCTGTGAAGACCTCCAAGCTGAATTTAACCTATTGCAATACCAGCTCATAAGCAAAAAGCTTCTGCTTAATACAAAAAACAAAAGTGATGCTCTTTTCCCCTTCCTCCTATGCAGCGAACCCTGCTTGCATTGGGGCTATCCCTCAGATTACCACAGTACTTGGACAAAATCTAGAGCATGTGCCAAAATTCAAATATCTGGATGTATGACTCGATCACAAACTCTCCTTCTCTGAACATTTCAAAGAACTACAGAAGAATCTAAGATAATGACTAGGACTATTCTACAGAATTAACCACTTCCTTACTAGGGATGCCAAGCAGCGGTTGGTTCAAGCCACGTTCCTTTCATTAATAGATTACATGGACCATCTCTACAGCCATTGTACTGCCTCTGCCCTGGCTAAGTTGGACACCCTATACCACAGAGCAATCAGGTTCATAACGGGCCTTCCATTTTCCACACACCATTGCTCCTTGTACAGAGCGGTGGGCTGGACTTCCCTTAATTATAGGAGAAATAGAAATGCTGCTCTATGGGCTTTCAGAGCGGTTACCAACAAGCTCCCCCTATACTTCTCTGATTGTATTCCCCTGAGTGTGATAGGTGCCTATGCTCTAAGAAGCTATTCCCTAATTGCCTTGCAATTACCTAAGGTCAGATCTCATTTCGGCAGACCCGCCATAAGTTTCTCTTTGCCTTCCTTGTGGAACAATATGCAAAAAAACTTGAAGCTGAGCTGTCCTGTTAGCCTGAATATTTTCAAGTCACTCTATGACAGCTCCGTGAAGGAATCCTGCAAATGTTTCCCACATTGCTAGCTCACCTATTTTCAAGTTTCCCTCCTGCCCATCCTGCCTCCTGCCCTGCCTCTGCCCCTGCCTCTCTCTCCCTACCAAAATAACGGCTTCTCTGCCTCTCTTTAGCCATGGCCAAGTTCCACCCCCTTCCCTGAAGTATGCCAGTTAACTATTTCAACCTCATAATTTCTTCCTATGCTGGTATCCCTCTTCTTGCCTTTCTCTGTCTTTTTAAGTGAACATTCTGGCTGTACCCAGTTATGAGCCTATCTGTTATAAAGGCCCTCTCACTTAAATGTTGATGTACATACAGTATGTATATTTTTCTTCTTTGTATAATATTGCATTATGTTTTACCATGTTAATGTACTACAATTTTAGTATGACCAGGTCCATCTTGCAAATGGGCCCTGCTCAATGGTGCCCGCCTGGATAAATAAAGATTTTGATTGATTGATTGATTGATTGATTGATTGATTGATGTACACAGCCTTGGTGAAGACCTCACCAGAAAGGGAGGGAGAAGAGGACAGTGTAGAGCCTCCAGGATTTTCTCATTCAACATTAGCTAGGTAGGAATGGGCAGACATGAAGCACCAATGGGCATTTTTCTGCTGACAGATTCCAAGTTTGTGCCTGGGCCTATCAATTATCTGGCATAGTCCTGCCAAAGATTTTAACTTAAGTTCGAATCTACTGTATCTGTTATGTTACAGGGCAAACCCAAAGCTTACTCATGGGTCTAATGACCATTACCGAGCTGGTCTCCTCTCAACAGCTTTGTTGCATTGGCAGTTAAGAGTGCTGTGTCTCTCTTTCAGGCTGTGTCTCTGCCACTGTTTCTGTCTCTGTCTCTGACTGTCTCTCTCTCTCTCTCTCTCTCTCTCTCTCTCTCTGATCTGGATCAACTCCCTCCACTTAACTGGATCAGGATTCAGCTGATGTGGTTCAGCTAGGCATCTCTGCTGGGTTTCTGCTCATTCATGTGAAGTTGTTTTCACCTCTCCAGCCTTTCACCACTCAGGTTACACAATCAGGGAGGATGCAGCTGTACCTCAGTGGCCACAGCCCCTAACCCCCTGTCATGCATGGTCACCATTCTGGGAGGTCAGACATGAGCCTTCTAGTTGTTAAGACTGAGAGGCACCAGCATACCACAGCAAATGTGAGAGGCAAGAACACAGGTACCCCATACCTCTGCTCCTCTAGGGCTCTGGCTGCAATCCATTCTTGCTCAGGTGGTGGATCCACATAATCAGCCCACTGCTTTGAAAAATTCCTAGCTGGGAGTAGCTGTGGAGCAGTGCATATTTTTTTGCAACCAGTACCTCAGATCTCTGCTTCTCAAAAAGCACTCTCAGTCTATATTCAATAAACTAAAAAGTTCAGTCTCTAGGTGCATCTTTCAGACTACCAGGTCTGCAGGGCCTTGGAAGCCACAGTTTCTAACACACACAGCCTCCTTGTCATCAGACTGGTCTGATCTCTGCCATGGTTTCTGTTCAGCAGTGTCTCTAAGGATCTGTAGAACTCAACATATGATAAAATTAGATACAGTGCATCTGGTTTGCATGACAGACTCTGCAAATCCTTGGTTTATTATTTGTCCAAATTCATGGGCATAAAACTGTAATACCTCTTACCCCATTCAAGCAGTCCTTGTGGGATCAGAGGTCCTGCTATTCTCATCGCAGTAGCAATGTCTGTTTACATTTACCAATGGGCAATCCCTGGGACATTAGCATCTCCGTACTCTGTTGTTTTGCTCCTTGTGACTTTAGTATGTTAAATCCATCTCAGGTGTCTTCCCTGGGACCAGGACTAGTGTGGCAGTAGCAAGTGTGTGGCCTGATCTGTGATCAGAGCTAGAGCTCTGTTCTACCTGTGGTGTGCATGCATGCATACAGAAAGGAGTACCTCCTGCGCTGATGACTTTTCCCTTGCTCCCAGCCCCCTCTGCCTTCACTGGCTTCAGTGAATTATTTGAAGGACAGGAGCAGAGTGCAGATAGTACAGAAACAATACAAGGGATGGTAACCAAGATGCTGTAGGAACTGTAGGAAAGTACAGTATATATGATGAAAGGTTGTCAGATCTTAAGATGAACAAATCTGGTACAAAAAGGGAGAAAAGGGACCTGATTGAAACATACAAATCCCCCCACTGAGTACATAAAATGGAGAACATGGAATTGTGCAGACTGAGTAGGAAAATAAACACAAGTTGCAACTCCATGAAGCTGACAGGGGCATGTGTAAATGCATATTCTTTCTTTCTTTCTTTCTTTCTTTCTTTCTTTCTTTCTTTCTTTCTTTCTTTCTTTCTTTCTTTCTCTCGCTTTCTTTCTTTCTCTCTCTCTTTCTTTCTTTCTTGTATTTTAAATGTTTAACCAGCAAAGACATACTGAGCTGAAAATAGCTTGTTTCCCAATGCCTTCTGGGGATGAGGAAGAAAGATATGTTAGATAAAATAATAAAAAGTACATTAACAAAATACATCAGACAGTAAATGACAAGGAATATAGAGTAGAGAGCATCAACATAAGAGCCAGGTACAATGCATTTTAGATGCTCGTATTAATGGTCAATGAAGTGAAAAAAGGATACGTGCATATGGTAGCTAAAACTGCACTTAGATAGAAGCAGTAAAACAGTCTTAACTGGGGAGAATAAGTGGTGGTGGGGGGGCACCAAAATAAATAAGGGCAGGAGCAACCAGTGGAAGGATGAAGGTTGAAGCAGCAAGGTGTGAAGTCAGAGACAGTTGCAAGAGGGAGATATAAAGTGATTAAGAAGAGATTTAATGGAATAGGAGGCACAGTGGATTGACAGGGTCAGAGAAGACTAGAGTTTAAGAAAACAGCAGTAGAAGGCAGCTTAGCCAGCTACATATTTCCTATGGGGGATAGAAAGGGTGATACAAACAGTGCTGCAAAGTGGGTAAGAGGGGAAGGGAGATGGTGGGGAGGAAGGCAACCAAACAAGAATTTGGATACAAAGGAGGTACAGTGGGCAAGGTGCCTGATATCAAGGGAGAGGAGGGAGAGGGGGGAGTAAAGTGAGCAGTGGTGATTACGTGGATAACTATACAAAATGGCAGCATGAGTAAAAGAGAGGGTCAAGTCTGGATAGGTTGGATTTGGGAGTGGAATTGTAGACATCACCATAGTCAAAGATTGGGAGGATCATCTTCAAAACAAATTCACAGTGGGCAGGAAGCAGGATACTAGCTTTGTTCCTGTAGAGTGCACCAGGCTTGGAGTGGAGCTAAGATGAATAGCCTCAATGTGTTCTGAGAAATCAAGATGGTGGTCAAGCAAGACCCCAATGTACTTCAAGGAGAAGGCCTCCTCAGTCATATAGCACCATTGAGGTATGGAATGATGGGATAGAGGAGAGCCTATTAAGCCTCTACTGAGAGACAAATGTCATGAAGACAGATTTCTTGACATTGCAGTATAACTGGTTTGACCATTACCAGATCTAAACTTTGTCAAAGTCAAGTTTTAGCTCAGCAGTAAGGTTTACTAGCAAAGTACATTTTGAGAAATGCCAGGAAGTATTTTTTCACAGAAAGAACAATTGGCTGCCAGAGAAGGTAGTCTATGCAAAATATGTGGGGGCTTTCAAATGAGGGTGGAACAGATAATTGGGCTTGGTAAAGACCACACCAGAAAGGGAGGGAGAGAGGGTTGGTGAAGAGCTTCCAGGGCTCTCCCATTCAACATTAATTAGGTTAGAACAGGCAGATACGATAAACCAATGGACCTTTATCTACAGACAGATTCTACCTGGTGGAATCATCAACCACAAAATTCTTCGCCTATACCAGGGTGAGGAATGAAAGTGTGGCATGCTCCAAGATTGATAGATTTTACTTCTCAGTGACTTTGCATACTTAGAGATGGATCCATGATGCCGCGTTGACAATTTTTTGTCGCTGCGATGGTACCCTGACACCATTACATCAACCACAATTGCAGTCGGGAAGGTGCTGGTGTGTGCATTCTTCTTGTTTTATGGGGGGCTATGCCTTCCACACCCCTCATACATGGGTCTGTGCCCCCTGCACCCCCTCTTTTGGATTCCCAACTCCAAGATGGAGCTGAGTCAGGGATGAGGTGCTGGACCTTGGGGAAGGGTGCCAGGGTCCCAAGCGGACTTTACGGTGATATGGCGATGTTGTCAGTATTGACAATGTCGCTGTAAAGTTGTTGCTGTAGAGACATTATACCCTTAGAAATTAGACCAGAATACTTTCAAATCATAGTTTTGAAACTAGAATAATGGTTTTCAACATAGCCAATCCTGCAGCTGCCTACTGATATTTCAATACCACTCTATTAAAAGATAGGTGCTTTCATAGTTCATTTCAGGATTTTTGGTTGACTTGGCAAAGAAGAAAATAGTGACTTCACTATGTTTCAGCAGTGTTTTGTCAAGAATTTGTTGTGGTTGCATGCCAAATTTAAGACTAATATTTAGTAGCTTGGAAAGGAATTGGGCAAGCTGAATAAATTCTTGCCTGACTGCATGCCAGCCTGCAATCAAGGACCCACATCTGCATATGAGGAGAAAAAGAACAAGCTGTGAGACATTGCATTTAAGCAGTCTTAAGGTGCTTTTGTGTGGTTATGGGTCCCTTTCATTTTAGAGATGAACTGTTGCATGCAATTTTTTCTATGTACAACAGAAGAAAGGGGGAGCTAGTAAGCAGGTCATCAGCAGGAGGGATTCACTGTTCATCCCCACTGCCCCCTAATCAATCTTTTATTGTTTGCAGCAGCTTGTATTGATCACATGATTTGTTAGATAAATGTATTGTCACTTGTAAATGCTTTTAATAGGAAGAAATGTGTATGTTTTTGAAATGCACTGCAAAGTAATCATTATGTAGCATATCTTCTAAAAATCAAGACATCTAAATCATACAGTGCTAACTAGATTGTATTCAGTAATTTACAGTTGGTCTGTACTGCATACATCCTGAAACAACATATTTTGCCAGTTTCTAGATGTTAAATAATGAAGTCTGTTTAAACTACTTGCTTTGGTGCAAGAAAAAAACAAACAGATAACTGGGGTGCCTAACAAAGGTCTAGTAAGAAAAATGTTTATTTTGTTAAAATAATTACTGTTCTTAATCGAGGAGAGACTAAAGGAGCTTAATATGTATACCTTTGAGGAAAGAAGGGAAGGGGGACATGATAGAAACTTTTAAGTACCTCACTGAAATCAACAAAGTCCAAGAGGGTAGCAGCTTTCAGAAAAAGGGACGTGCAAGAACAAGAGGAAACAATTTAAAGATAGGGGGGGCGGTTCAGGGGCAATGTGAGGAAGTATTTCACAGAGAGGGAAGTGAATGCATGGAACAGCCTTCCTGAGGAGGTTGAGGGGTCTAAAACTGTGGGAGAATTCAAAAATGCATGGGACAGACATAAGGCAATTCTTGTGGGGGGTAGGAAGAAACAGGCTGTTGGTTAACTAGGATCTGTAGCCTATCCTGTAGGTAGGGAAATGGGCAGACTAGATGGGCCGAGCGGTCCTTATCTGCCATCAAAGTCTATGTTTCTAGATTAATCAGCACTGTAAGCACATTTTAAAATCATACAATAAAAGTATCAAATCATACCAGTAGCTTTTCATTACATCATACACTAGTTTCAATACATTGTACGTTTGTTCTACTCGGTTTGCAGTGATTTTACTTGAGTTGCAATTATTTTGTCAATTTGGAGGTAATGGTTAAACTATACTTTACCTGTTCAGCATGTTTTCAGAAATGTTTGCTTTTTGTAGGCTTTGTATGTGAGTATACAGTTGTGGCAGATTAACATGTAAGGAATCACTGTCACCAGCCCCCTAAGAAGCACATTCAAGTTTATAATCAGCAGGGCCATCCAAACTCTTGACACATTTGACTCAAAATCCTTTCAGATTGAAAGTATTTATACAAGGAAAATCTACCCTGCTATTCAAAAACAAGCATTGTGGTCAATGATTCATTTAGGTGCTTTGCACCTCTTCTCACACCTATTGTTTCAGTCCTTGTGTCACAAAAAGTTATCTGATAGTCTGCTTTAACACAGATTTCAAGTGTTCTAGTCTACATAAGTATGACCAGAGAATTTTGAAACCAAAGCAGGGAAGTCACATTTGACCCTTTCTCACCTCACACTGTACTGTTTTGGTCAAATCCAAGTCTGTGTACTAAATTGTTAGCATATCTGAGTAGATTTCCTTGATAATTTAAATATTTTATACAATTTTAGTTCAAATTTCCATAAATTGTAAGAAATTGCAAGAAATTGCAGATTTTGTGTGGAGAAGGGTGAAAATTGCGGAAATTGCGGAAAAATTGCACTCACAATTTTCCAGTGGCCCTGGTCATCAGCCTACTGGCTGAGGCTGATTCCACACTGACAGATCCATGGAGTAGGCTGAAAAGGATTTGTGTTTTCTATTATAGAAATATAGAAGCATCAAAATTGTCTGCAGATATCTGGAAAGGACTTGTGCTTTCTTTATAGAAACATAGAATTTGTCAGCAGATAAGGACCACTTGGCCCAACCGGTCTCCTTATTTTGTCTCTCCATATACGGTGACTGCAGGCCCTACTTGATCTCCACCTACTCCCCCCTCCCACATTTTCCTACCTGGATTCCTCTGTGCCTATCGTAAGCATGCTTGAAGTTCACCACTGTTTTTACTCTCACCACCTCTGCTGGAAGACTGTTTCAGGTGCCCACCACTCTTTCACTGAAGAAGTACTTCCGCAGATCCCTCCAAAATGTCCTTCCCTCCAACTTCATTGCATGCCCCTTTGTTCTCATGCACCTTCTCTTTTAAAAAATACTCCCCAGCTGTACTTTATTTACTAGAAAAATCAAAGGGTCCGGTAAGTCATGGATCATGCCATAACTCCTTGATCTTATGAAAACCAGGGATAATCTGTGGCACATAGCCAAAAGCATAGAGTCTCACACAGACCTCCAAAACTACAAAGCAGCTCAGAATAAGTGCACCAGTGCTATCCGCCAAACTAAGGGTTGCCACTTCAAAAGTGAATTCAATAACTCCTGGGGAGTCGGCCACAGGTTGTGGGAGAACATCAAATCCCTACTCAGTATTGATGAAGTAATTACACAAGAACCAAAAAACATCCCCGATGCCTTCAACAAAGCTTTCACAGACCTCAGCGGAGTGCTTTCCACAGACTTTCTTCTACCTGCTCACAGTACCAACCTTAGCGGCAACACCGCCCAATTAGTAAGCACAACTCCACCCTTCTACCTTAAGGTTCTTAATACAGCTGAGGCCAAAAAGTACCTACAAAAAGTCCTTGGGAAAACAAGATCCAGTAGTGACTCGCTCAACCTTAAGATTTTAATGCTCACCCTGGATGTTCTACTCTCCCCATTACCAAAATCCTAAATCTCTCACTTATCACAGGCAAGTTCCCTCAACTCTGGAAGGCAGCGGTGGTCACTCTGATATTCAAAAGCAGTGATAGAATCAATCTTGCCAACTACCAGCCGATTTCAATTCTCCCCCCATCTCAAAAGCCCTAGAGAAGATCGTTTATGACCAGATAGTTGAATATCTAGATAAGAACCACCTCCAATGTCCACAGCAAAATGGATCCAGGAAGGAATACAGTACTGCCACAGCCTTGGTTGAATTTACAGGCTAGCTTCATGAAGCTGTTGATTGGGGGCTCTTGGTGGTGGCCATGTTCATTGACCTCACCAAAGCCTTTGACATAGTTAATCATGGTTTACTTCCCAGTTAATTAACCAGCATTGGTATATCTGCTGATTCACTGGGTTGGTTCTGAAATTACCTCTCTAACAGAACACAGCAGGTCAAGATCCACAACATTTTATATGACCACTAGCAGGTCACCACAGGGCTGCCCCAAGGCTCTATATTGGATCCCCTGCTGTTCAGCCTGCTTATAAATGATCACTCAAAGGCATGCCAGCATAAAATCCTCCTATATGCAGATGATGCAGTACTTCTTACTTGTCACTCAGCACCAGAAGCACTTGAAGAAAACATGTAAGTTGATTTCTGTGCCATGGAAGACTGGTTCCTAAGTTTCAAGCTGCTGTTTAACTACAAAAAACAAAAAGGATGATGTTCTCCTCTCATTAAAACCACTACATTTCCTATGCCCTCAAAATACACAACAAGAAGTAGTAGATTCTTGACATGGTCAATAATTTTAAGTACCTCAGGGTTATCCTTTACTGCTCTCTTTCATATTGCCTAAACATAGACCATGTCGCCAAGGCAACTTTCTCAGCACAGACACTACCTAATGAAGAGCACAATAAAATGTGCAGTTAACAGCTCAGTAATAACAATCATAGACTATGGACTGGTTGTCTATGAAGCAGACACTGACACTGCCCTTAAGCAAATCAAGTAGGCCCTCAACAAAGCCTGTAGACTCGTACTGGGAGCACACCACTTAACTCACATGTGTGATCTTTACTCTAGCCCTGGATGGCAAAACTTGAACAACAGGATCCAATACCAGGTCTGTTTGTTAGCTAAAAAATCCACTCTTGGCCTTGTGCCCTCAGGTGTACAGAATCTCCTCAAATATGCCACCAACTCCAGACATACTAGAGAATCAAGCAAAGTTATTTTCCACATGCAGTTCTGCTGTACCTTACAAGGACAGAAATCCTTTGAGTAAAGGGCCCCCCTTTAGCTAAATTCACTCAGCACAGAACTGGTTTCAGAACCAAAACTAGGCTTTTTTAAATCCAAACTGTGAACACATCTAATCACTCTTAGCATTAGCGACTGTGATACTACAGCCTAATGCCATTAGAATTTACCCTGCTGAGAACTTATCTCATCCCCCAACCCTGAATTCCCAGCATTCTCAAATATAGCATGATCCCATCTCTAATGCCCCATCCCTTTTTCCAACCATTCCATCCCTACCCTTAAACAACATCCAGTAATCCGCTGCTGTTTCCTCCTTCATATTCCCCCCCAACCCCTACCACCTTACAACCCAAATCCCATCATCATCACCCCAAATCTTCTCCAACGAAACCCTAAGGGTGGATTCCTTACATTCCCATCCCATTACCTACATTAACTCCTGCGTAGTTTCCCCCTAACTTACCTCCTTTCCTCACCTTTTCCTCCTCAATCCTACTTCCCCAAAGCTGGGCACTTCCCTAGCTTTATTGACAACTCATCTCAAGAGGCAACACCCAGTACCTCTTTACCCCTGCGTTTTGTTTTCTTTGTAACAGGTTCTTAGCATACTTGGTGTTTTAAACTGACTTAATGTATCCATTACTTCAAACTATTGAATCTTGTAAACTACAGTATGAATCTACATTATGTTGAACTTGTTACTGTAGGATGTCTGTATTTGCACTAGTGTCTGTATCTTTCAAACGTGGAACCTTTGTAAATGAGCTATTAAGCTCAAAGGTATTAGCCTGAGATTTCCGTAACACATGAGGTACTTGTATGTGTCTGTCAAGTCCCCCTGTGAGTTCTATTCTGTGCTGTTTTCTCTAAATCCTGTCAACTTGCATCCAGAAGGGTTTGGTGTGATGGTCTTCCCACAGTTACTGTAGAGCAAGCCAAGATGCAATGCAGTATGTAAACAATAAGACACAATGGGGTATGCATTATGGTGTGATAACCACACTCATAGGGGTGTAGCTAGGCACAGTGCCAAATGCCAAGTGCTAGTCACCCCAGTGGTGCAGTTATCATACCATAATGCACACTCTGGAGTGTCTGATTGTGCTTATAAAATTGCCCTTTCTTTTTAAAAACTGTTTTTTTTTAATTCAGAAATGCATCTTTAAACATCTAGAAATATAAGTGAATATGTGTAGTGAACATAAAGTAGTCCTTCCCTTTACTGTTCCTAGTTTAAATTAGTGACATAATTAGTAATATTAATAACAGTATCAATAGAGATAGTGATTAAATTTGATTAGTTTCAGTGGTTGTTCTTTTATTTTAGTTTGGTAGGTTATGCTGTCTGTGTTTCCCTCCCTGCCCTCACAAGTAGTGAATTATCAGGCCATCTTTTTATTTTTCCTTTTTTTTTCTTAAGTAAGTGTTTTATCCTGCCCAAACTTTAGAAGCACAGCTCAGGGCAACTGACAAGTCCATCAACTTCATTCTCCCTGTGCATGCCTGAATCGCAGCTCACTTACATTAAGATAGACACGTCAAGTGCATAAACAGACACAAAGCTGGTAAACAAGTTGTCAGTACAGAGACGAGCTTAGCAGTTTGAAAACTGCAATGCAGGGAGCTGCTCTGTGCCATGTCTGCTAAGGGACACGCTCGCTATGAGTCAAGGGGGCTGCAGGCTGCAATGGTTTTTGATTCAGCTCTTTTAAAAAAAACAATGCATCTAACAGCTTTGGTAGGGAAAATCTGTTTGACTATGTTTATGGAGACACAACAGATCCTTTTGTGAGTTATAACACTAAGTTTAGATTATTGAGCAAAGGTCTACCAGTGTCCTGTTACAGTTTTAACCACACTGTGAGCCAAATGAATGTCAGCTAGTTTAACTGCCTTTCCTTTGAAACAAAACAAATGGAATACAGATCTGTAAACAGACGTAAGCATAGTTTTACTTGCTTCTAATATCTGCAAAATTCACCAAATGACATTTCTCATCCAGAGCCATGTGTCAGGCAGTGTACTGTATTTCTTTCATCTGGGTTGGCACCATAACACCTAAGTTGTAAAATATCTGACAAAGAAGTCAGGCATGCTGACACTTCCATCTGCTTGATTCACCACCCACCCTTGCCTCACTCTTAATTTAAACAAGCATTTGTCAATGCCGAACGTTCGCTTGCAGGTATTTGCAGTGGTGTTTGGCATCTATGGTGCTTTACCCTAATGCCCTGTGCGATTGCTGGTATTTGGACAATAAATTGTCAGCATGACCTTTTTGTTAGCCCCATTGTGCACTACATAGGCGGAAACACGTTTTGGGCAGGATGTGAAAAATGACAGCTGTACTGCTCATAAGGAAGTGTGGTAAAATGGCAATGTTGAAAATCTGGAGTGGAAATATTGAAAATTCACAAACCTAGGAGCGTGCGTGGGAACTGTGCAATGCACACTCATAAAACAGTCATTGTTAGGGATTTTTTCACCAAATTGTCAACATTGGCATTTTAAAACCTCTGCTAATGAACAGTGTCACTGTGATTGTCTTACTGTGTGCCATACATTGATTTTGCACACCGACTGCACCATTGTGCACTACATGGGCAGAAACACATTTTGGGCAGGATGTGAAAAATGACAGCTGTACTGCTCATAAGGAGGTGTGGTAAAATGGCAATGTTGAAAATCTGGAGTGAAAATATTGAAAATTCGCAAACTTACGAGCGTGTGTAGGAACTGCACAACACACTCTCGTAAAACAGTTATTTTTAGGAATTTGTTCACCAAATTTTCAGCATAGACATTTTAAGATCTCTGCTCATGAACAGTGACACTGTGATTTTCTTAATGTGTCCCATACACTGAGTTCACACAGCGACTGTTGCATTGTGCGCTACATGGGCGGAAACACGTTTTGGGCAAGATGTGAAAAATGACAGCTGCAGTGCTCATAAAGAGGTGTGGTAAAATGACAATGTTGAAAATGTGGAGTGAAAATATTGAAAATTCGAAAACGTACGAGCGTGCATAGGAACTGCGCAATGAACACTCATAAAACAGTAATTTCTAGGAATTTTGTCACCAAATTTTCAACACAGCCATTTTAAGACCTCTGCTCATGAACAGTGTCACTGTGATTTTCGTAATGTGTCCCATACATTGAGTTCGCACATGGACTGCGCCATTGTGTGGTACATGGGTGGAAACATGTTTTGGGCAGGATGTGAAAAATGACAGCTGTACTGCTCATAAGGAGGTGTGGTGAAATAGCAATGTTGAAAATGTGGAGTGAAAATATTGAAAATTGAGAACTTACGGCGTGCGTGGGAACTGCGCAACACACACTAAATAAAACAGTCATTTTAGAATTTTTCACCAAATTTTCAACATAGTCATTTTAAGATCTCTGCTCATGAACAGTGACACTGTGATTTTCTTACTGTGTCCCATACACTGAGTTCGAACACCGACTGTGCCATTGTGCGCTACATGGGCGGAAACACGTTTTGGGCAAGATGTGAAAAATGACAGCTGCAGTGCTCATAAGGAGGTGTGTTAAATGGCAATGCTGAAAATCTGGAGTGAAAATATTGAAAATTCACAAACTTACGAGCGTGTGTAGGAACTGCGCAACGCAAACTCGTAAAACAGTCATTTTTAGGAATTTTTTCACCAAATTTTCAGCACAGCCATTTTAAGACCTCTGCTAATGAACAGTGTCACTGTGATTTTCTTACTGTGTCCCATACATTGATTTTGCACACCGACTGTGCCATTGTGCATTACATGGGTGGAATTACTTTTTGGTGCAGGATGTGAAAAATGACAGCTGTACTGCTCATAAGAAGGTGTGATAAAATGGCAATGTTGAAAATCTGGAGTGAAAATATTGAAAATTCGTGAACTTACGAGCCTGCATAGGAACTGCGCAATGCAGGCTCGTAAAACAGTCATTTTTTGGAATTTTTGCACCAAATTTTCAACATGGGGTTTTTGCGACCCCTTCTCATGAATGATGTCACTGTCATGGCGTTATTCAAGCCTGAAGGGTGATTTCATGCAGTGACTGCACAGTGCCTGTGAAATCACCCTCGAGTCCAATAACGCCATGACAGTGACATTCATTCATGAGAAGGGGTCCCAAAAACCCCATGTTGAACATTTGGTGAAAAAATACCAAAAAATGACTGAGATATGCAATAAAGTTGAAACCCCCCTATCTAGCCCATTATACAGCTTACCGCATTTCCTCAGTTCATGGTCGCCTTTGAAGAGTGCAGACGTGTTCCCGGTCCACCAAAAATCGTTGCGCCAGAGGTAAGTATGGGGTGAAGGGGGTGTGAGGAGGCTGGGTGCGCAGTGGGTGGGTGCAGGATGTTGGAGGGGGCTGGAGATGCGCTGGGGACAGTTTTATTTTACAGGTTAAAAAAAACGATGACGTGGGATGTTTGCCACACTGGGGTGGGCTCTCAGCATGGCAGAAGATGGCTGGGGGCGTGAGGAGCCGGCGGGGATTGGGCACCCCGCCAGCAAACTACGCCGGGGTGACGAGCTGTACGGGGATTGGGCATCCGCCGGCAACAAAACATGAACGCTTGCCATGCTGGGGTAGGCTCCCAGCATGGCACCAAAGCTTTGAGGGGTGGCGGATGCACGCAGGGGAGCATGTGATGCAAGGGGGGGACAGCGGTGGTGCTCAGTATGGCAGCGGTGTTTTCCTTTGAAGCAGAGGAACACCGCTGTCATACAGAGCTCCTGCACCTATTGGTGCAGGACCACCACGCCTACTCAAGGGAGCAGTGCATTGGATGGGAGAGGCACACCTCCAAAGTGTGCTACTCTCCCAAAATGTTCCTTGCGCATGCACGCAAGCGAACATAAAAATGTGTGAGTCTGTTAGTCAGAGAGCTGCCAAACAACTTGCTACCACTGAGCAGAAGGTAGTGGTTTTAAAACTGCAAAGCAAGGCACTGCTCTGTTAGGAGGCCGATTAGAGTCATGCTCACTCCAAGTCAAGTGGGCTGGTGTCTGTATGTTTGATGAGAAAATAAAAAAAAAGATATTTTTTCCTGCTGTTTTGGTGTGCGTGTGGTGGTGGGGGGGGAGGCACAAGTACAATCATCAACAGGAAGAGTAGAGAACTTCCACCTGCCTGTCCGCCTGCTGAAGTATTTTCTTATAACATTAGCTGGTTAAAAAATGTCAATGGCAAAGTTCTGAAACATTTTGAATAGGAATGTTTAAAATGAATTAATGAGACACTGGGTTCTGTTATCTGCTGTTTTGCTAGGACTAGTTATTTATAGTGCAATATTGTTTCATATTGCACTATAAATAACTAATCAGATCACTCAGCTGGTCTCTGCCATTTTATAACTTTCATCAAATGACATTTCAAAAAATTCTGGATGACAAAAAGGCTTACTTGCCATTGACTTACACTGCTCCCTGTAGCATACTCTAGAACTTTGCAATAATACTGCAATGTATTATGTTGCAACCTAGCTGACTCTGCTGTAGTCCAGGTGACAGAGACTGACTCAAGAGTCCATTAGTTTGGACTTAGCTCCCAGTAGTCATACTTAATGTACAATATAAAATGGGTAGAGAAAATTCTATGTACTGGTTGGCCATTACTTGTGTATTAGATCTGTCAAATGCACAGATAAAACACATACTTCCAATCTGGACACAGTACAATGAAAAAATCAATGTGCCATTAGAACATTCATTTTTAAAATGCCACCATTTTTATTGTTCCCTTAGCAAGGAAATCCTCAACCACAAAAAAACATCAGTGAGCACACTAAAGAAGTAATAATAGTATATGTAAGCCCTAATTATATGGCAGCTGTTAAACTGACACAAGAAAGGATTTATAACACATTGTGCTGCTGCTCCGTGTATTTCAATCTCCCTCATTCTGTTCTGCCAGTCGCGGGTCGCACTGCCTAACGTCTCCAAATTCTTGCCCTTTACAGCTGTCACACAAGAAGTATGAACTGCCATTTATGTCCTTTATACAGTACTAAAAAAAAATCACTCTGACCTCAGAGATTCCCCAAATCCATAGAGCTTGACTCCTTCTCTCTCTCTCTCTCTCTCTCTCCTCTTCATTACACACTCGTTACTATTTGCGTATGCAGGTGGACAAGTGAAAAGATGACATAGTAAAGCTGATAAGTACAAAAAATGGCAAAAAATCAAAATGCAGACCAAGCAGTGAACTATCAATTTTAAACACTAGGAGTGGGATATTCAGAAGGATTGCGCCCCAGCGTGATATTAAAAAGGGGAAAGTCGCGTGGCACAAATTCATTCGGTGCATCAGTAATGTATGCAGCACAAGTAGGGGGGAGCGTGCACATGCATACACCTGCACATCCTGATATTCAGCCCGGATGTGCGGAACCATGCAGGTGCAACCCCTACATGCGCCGCATACAGTTGTTCCAAAAAATAAATGAACAACAGCCAGCCACCCACAAGAGAGCTGCCATATTGCAGGGTGCAACATGGCAGCTGCTAGCTGTGGGTGGCCACCTGAGCTCCGGTGGCACCCTCCGTTGGTTAGCATCCACGCATACTCAATCATGGGCATAAGTATAAATATAAGAAACCCCTATATCCCTGGTGGTCCAGTGGACCACTCACAGTCCGATCATGGGCATAAGTATAAATATAAGAAGCTCCTATATCCCTGGTGGTCCAGTGGACCACTCCCAGCCCAATCACGGGCATTAGTATAGAAATAAAACATCCTATAGCCCTTGCGGTCCAGTGGACCGCTCGCAGCCCGATCGTGGGCAGAAGTCTAAAAAAATAATAGACCCCATCCCTGGTGGTCCAGTGGTACCCCCCTCCCCACCCTCCCACTAAGCCCCGCCACCCTGTTCCCCGGTCAGTGGCAGTTGGCAGCTCCCACTCGCAAGATGCCCAGCTGCCCGCCGATTGACTGTGTACAGTACAGCTGTATGCTCATTGGTCCACAGCGTGGGCCAATGGGCGTGCAGACCGTACTGTACTAGACAGTACAGATATGTGAATGGACTCCAGGGGGTGTGCATCAGACATTTCTAAAGCACAACCGGGGCTGAAGCCACTTGGCCTGGGGCCTCATGCCTCACTGCGCTGCTGGTCATGAATTAGAAATGCCTAATGCACACAACCTCAAGTATTACTGTTTACCTAATACATTGTCTGGCATTAGGTGGCTATTGAGTTAGTTCTATGAGGCACTTTGTGATTTGCTGGGAGCTGACTTTGTTTAGGTGCCAATGGAAGCCATGGATATGGGAACATTGACTCATATCTTGCAGACATGTTCTTCTCTCATTAGTGCCATAGAAGGGGGAATCTGAATGATCTGTGGAACTTTTTAAAAGTTGTTTTAACATTTTTATTGTATCATATTGTTAATGTACTTGTTTTCCCCTTTTATGTTGGGTTGAGATGAAAAAGATGAAATCATCCTGATCAAACAAAAAAAGTCTCCTGGTGCAGTAAAAACCAAAAAGTAAGATTAAAGAATAAAACAATTTCAGAATTTACACTTTATTCAATGCTTTGACAGGGTGTTGCAATGTTTTCTTCACTCATGTCTTTACATATTCTTTTACATAAAAGAGTGAATTCCATATGAAGGATTTTGCTCTTTTTTTAAAAATACTGTATAAAGATTATGGGAAAGAGTTATGGGAAGGCCTCAGGACCTAGTACCCAGCAGACCCAGGACATGTTCGCTACATTGCTGAAACAAATGGCTGAGGTTACACTAGCCTCAAACAACACTACAATGGCTATTAACAGACTCGAAGCTCGGTTAGACCAAACAGAGATAAAAATAAAGGAGAACACTACAGCCCTGGAAGATCTTTCCTCGACAGTGCGGGAGCAGGAGAGGACAATTCTTGTACTACAGTCCAAAGTGGATGACATGGAGAACAGGAGCTGACATAATGATTTGCCACCCATAGGTTTCCCCGAAGATGCAGAGCAGGGGAACCCTATTGAATTTCTGTATGACACTTTCCCAGGTCTTCTGAAACATGATCTCCCTCCCAGCTTCACAATCGAATGTGCGCATAGAACCCTAGCCCCCAAGCCAAAACTGGGCGACAGACCTAGGCCGATCATGTTACGCATCTTAAACTTTGTGGACAAGGAGTGGATTGCATCTTGTGCCGTGAGCTTGGAGCTCTTTCTTGGTGAGGGCACAAAATCCTTGTCTTTCAGGACTATTCCCGAGATCTGGCAGTTCGTCGGAAAGAATACTCGGAAGCTTGGCAAAAAATGCATGAGCTGGGAATCAAATTCTTGCTTAGATATCCAGCGACCATGTGCCTGGTAGTGAATGGAACATACATCTCCTTTGCCACCCCGAATAGCCTCATGAAGTATCTAAATAAAAACTGTCCATCACATACTAGTGGGGACAGGGCCCAAAAGGGGACTGCTCTATCTGTGGGACTCCAAAATAAGAATGTATCGCTAGATGGTGCCTTTACTACAGAAACACAGCCATATGGCTTCCAGTTTCAGGGCTGGAGTTCACCCTTACCAGCCAGATCACGGAAGTGACAGCAAACCGAGAAGCACTACAAGAGTGTACACCCCCAAGATCGGACATGGAACGCCTCTGGTATGGCAGCTAATCCATTGTTTCCCTCTACTGAATGTGAATCTCAATTCCTCTCACCTAATAGGTATGCACTACTCGCACCGGCCACCCAGGATGACTTCCCTGCAAATCCGGAGGAGGAGATGGTGCAGGAGACCACTAAAAATGAATCCCCCTCTCGTGGAAACGCTCCAGCCGAAACTTCGCCTAGGGTTTCCCCCCAGAAGCCACAGACAAGTACTGTAGAGGATACTGGTTCAGAACTTGGCGATTACCAGTCTCCCTCAGACACTGAAATAATGCAGGTGCAGGAAGCACAGGATCAATCATAGATAAGTCCCCCTAATCTTATATCTGTTTGCTTGACTTGAGAAAGGTCGAGGGAGGGGATTGGTCCATGTTGTGGTTATTTATGTTAACTGCTGGGTTAATTTCTTCCTCGTCCTACATGGTGTAGCCCTGTAATTTATGTAGGAGTCTGGGATGTAAATACTCATTTTGACCATGTTGCTGCTATTTTTTTTTGGATGTCAGGATATCCAGTTAACCTGAAATGGGGGGGGGGGGGATCATGAATTTAAATTCATTTTCTTCTCTATGGGATAGGTCCTGGAGAATACGATTTTTTTAGGGAGGTTCAAAGGTGAGCACCATCACATAGGGGAGGGTATAGTAATATACAGGGTATTTTTTTTTTTTTTTATGTAAAGTAGATACTATGACTTAATGCAATGGATGCTAAGTGCTTTCTCAGTACTGCTATCCTTTAGTTTTTTATAACTACATAGGGAAACTATGTATATAGCATGCTGTGATGAGCAATACTCATTCTCAATGGTGTCTGCAGAGAAACATAGGACCACATATTATACCTGTATTGTTAATAGACTAGAATACTGCTATGGTAATAATGTGTGGGCTTATCAATAGTACTCCATTATAGTCAATCATAAGGATCTCCTGGGGCGAGATCGCTCACCTGGGGCGGTGTAGTCCCTATCAGTTTATAGTCTCACCACCCTCAATTTAGGTGAAGTGGTACGGCCTGTGAGGAGTAGGACCCCTCAGCCTGGGATACCACTATACACCACTGCGCAAGGTAGCGCATTGTTTGTAAATAGTTTGTGTTTTTTCTCTTTATGATTCTATTGTTATGGTTCGTCATTGTTCAGATTATGCATCTAACTCTCTCGAATAGATCAGAGAAGCATGTCACTAGCAACTCTTGGCTTTTGTTTAATCCGCAGCAGTCTGGGTCAGTAAGAACTTTCAGTTGTGTCAGTGCCTTTCTTTGGTCAGTGGACTTTATCCTTACCCATACCCCCAAAATATTTTATTATAGACTACCCAATGGGTGACATCTTCTTTATAACATGGAATGTACGAGGGTTAAATTCCCCTTCCAAAAGGAAACAGGGGTTTACCCATTTAAAGAGACTTAAAGCCCAAGTTACCTTTTTGCAAGAAACAAAACTTACTGAACAAGACTGCAAATATTTAATCAGAGACTGGGTTGGCTTAGAATTGCACTCTTGTGCTGCTATGAAAAAAAGAGGCGTGGCAATCCTGCTTCACAAGTCACTTCCTTGGTCTGTGTAAGGAGAAAGGTGGACCCCCAGGGACGATGGGTAATAGCCTTACTGGACATCCCCAATGGTCATCTCCTAGTGGTAAATAGCTATGCCCCAAATCTGGATGACCCCTCCTTTTTTCTGGATTTGAACACCAAATTAGGGTCAATGGTAGAGACCGACAAACCTATTATTTTGGGGGGGATTTTAATCTCACCTTAGTCCCTGTGTTAGGAGTGATCAAGGTAGGGAAATGCATACCCGAGGGGTGCAGGTGGCCCTTCACCCTAGCTCTGAGTACCAGCTGGTAGACATATGGCGGTTAGTGCACCCTGCAGTTCGGGATTATTCCTATCACTCTGGGATGCATGGCACATATAGCAGGCTGGACTTTTGGCTTATCTCTCAAACTCTTACACATCAGGTCTTGGAATCTGCTATTCTTCCCATGGTAATTTCGGACCATACGCCAGTGCAACTGATTATATAGTGGGCCCTCCTGCTCTACGGTCATCTACCTGGAGATTGGACCTGCTTCTTCTACTGGACTCTGATTTCATAAAATGGGCTAAATCAGAAACCATAAACTTTTTTCAGGATAACCCTATAGAAGACACCTCTGCCCAAAACACCTGGGAAGCATACAAAGCGACTATGCAGGGTAGGATCATAGGGTATGCCTCACATAGGAGGAAAACTAGAGAAGGGGAACTGACACAACTGGAAGGAGATTTGCTCAATGCTGTAAAGACTTTTAAGGCTCAATCTCACCCATCTTCACAGTCACTGTGGGGATGACGGGTCCTTGCTATAAGAACCAGGTTAAATGAACATCTATCTAAAAAGGCTGATTTGGTGCTCATCAGGATAAAGCAGTCTTATTGGGAGGGCGGGGAAAGAAGCGGGAAAATTCTGGCCCACCAACTGCGGAGGCAACAAGGGAATAGATATATGGGGGGGCTGAAAGATCCAGTCTCAGGGGTAGTGAAAACCAGTCCTCAGGAGGTGAATGATATAATGACTGCATTTTATTCTCAACTATATATGCCAACCAGAGCACAGCCATGTCCGGACATGACAGCATTCTTGCAAAGTGTTAGTCTTCCGAAGTGATCCCCAGTGCAAAGTGCCACGCTTGAAGAGCCCCTGACACATGAAGAGGTAGGGAATGTCCTGATGGCCCTAGAGAAAGTGAAGTCCCTTGGAAGTGATGGGTTTCCTGTAGATTTTCTACAGTTGATGTCCCCTCTGATATCCCCTTTGTTATGCCAGGTATTTAAGGAGACCGAAGAAAAAGGTATATTGCCCCTCACTCTTAGGGAAGCAATTATCACAGAACTTCCAAAAAAAGATAAACATCCCGAGGAGGCAGCTAGTTATCACCCTATATCACTGCTAAACTCAGATAGCAAGATCTATGCTAGAGTGTTAGCTAACAGATTGGCCCCTATCTTATCCTCCTTGATACATCCATCTCAGGTGGATTTTGTAAAAGGCAGATATAGTGCTGACCACATTAGAACACTTATTAATCTCATTCACGTGGCTAGTCAAGACATATCAGTGCCGGCAGCTGCCTTGACCATCGACTTTGAAAAGGCCTTTGATTCTGTAGAATGGTATTATTTGCAGAAAGTGTTTCAACACCTGGGCTTCGGGCCCCATTTCAGAGCAGCTGTTTCTTCCATATATACATCCCCCCTAGCTAAAGTCCTCACCAATTCTGTACTATCTGAACCCTTTCAACTGCACAGAGGCAGAAGACAGGGATGCCCTCTCTCCCCCTCTCCTGTTTGTCCTGGTAATTGAACCTTTGGCAGCTGCAATTTTACAGAACCCCCATATAAAAGGCATCGGTTTGGGGCAAGCACAAATTTCCACCTTGCTATATGCTGACGACTTACTAGTAACTCTGGGGAATGTTAAGGAATCCATACCCCAACTATTAGCTATTTGAGATCACTTCTCTACCATTTCGGGACTAAAGGTTAATCAATCCAAAACAGAAATATGTCCCCTTAACTGTCAGTGTCAAACCCAACTCTTGGCTCATTATGGTTTAAAATGGTCTCAGCATGTTTTTAAGTACCTGGGTATTAAAGTCAGGGCCAACCTTGCAAAGTGGTGGGATAATAACCTAGGCCCCTTGCTGATTAAACGTAAACTTGAGCTTGATCGTATAGATAGGCTTCATTTGACTATGGCAGGCAAGATAGCAGCCTTTAAGATGACCCTTGCCCCTAAAATATTTTATTTGCTAACACATATCCCCATGTCTCTCCCATCTCTCTGGGTTCGAAAAATAGATGTGATGATTGGTTCCTTCCCATGGGGCTCCGAGAGACCCCGCTTTAGTAGAAACCAGTTCAGGGCCCACTGGCATGGGGGGGGGTTGGGGCCTCCCCTGGATCGAAGGTTATAAACTGACTTTTCAATGTGCACAAACTTTAAAATGGTTCCATCCTTATAATAGTGAATCTCCTCAGTGGTTAGTACTTGAGCAGACTCTCTGTAATAGCCCTGTAGCAGCCTCTTTCCTCTGGTTCTCCTCTCACCATGAGTCTCTATCGCATCCCACTATTGGCTTCTCAATCAGATATTTGAGGCTCTTACACAAAAAATTAAAACTCCTGGCCCTTCCCATTGTGTATACACCTTTATGAGATAACCCCAACCTTACCATTGGGGGCCAAATGGTGGCTTGGCCTCTTTGGCAGGAGAAAGGGATTATATTTATTCAGGACATATTGGAGTCTAATTCCCTGGTGGTAGATACATATCAGAACTTGCAATCCAGATGGAATCTGGTCAAATCAGACTTTTGGAAATATTTGAAAATCCGTAACACTCTCAAGGCCCTTCTACAGCAGAGAAATGCACTTTCAGACCTTAATCCTCATTTAAAGAGATGGCTCCACTAGGTTGCTGCCTGTATGTATGCAGCAGTGAGGGCACATTACCCTCCTCTAACATAACATCTAAATCCAAATTGGAAAAGGCCCTTCATATACAAACTTCTGAGATGCAACAGAAACAATGCTGGCAAGTTGGATATAAGATTCACAAAGACACCAGCAGCAGACTCATACATAATAAAATACTGCACTCTTGGTATAGGACACCAGTAATGCTAAAGAAAATGAAAGTCCTTGTACATGATACATGCTGGAGATGTCTCCAGCCTGGGGGGATCTCTATCATATTCTCTGGCATTGCCCTCGGATCTATGGTCTATGGGAGAAGGTGGTATATGAAGCTAACCTGATCTTATATAGTCCAGTCCCAGTCAATGCAGCTCTCCTGCTGCTGGTCTTGAGATCTGAAGCTCTGCACCTTAAATATCAGGAATTTAGATGGCTAATGCTGTTTAGTGTGCAAGTGAAATGGGCAATCCTACAGAATTGAAAAAGTACTATTTTGCCTGGTATCAATGAAATTATATCAGCACTTCCTTCCATATATGAACTGGATATACGTTCACATATACTTACTGAGAAGATGGGTTCCTTCTTTCTCTGTTGGTCCCCTTTCATGGCTTATCTGTCAGCCAGGGCTGGTATCGGCTGACCTATGTTTTAATTCTCTTTTTGTTACCTCCCATGCTCTTAACTGACTGTGTATATTGTACTTATATGACCTTTCTGCTATAATTACAAGGATATTTGTGATTAGACTTCCTTAGGCTCTGTCTGAAATGATATTAGTTGTATATAGTTTACCCACAAAGTTGTACTGTTTTGTTCTGTGGGTATTAGTAGTTATCAAGGAGGATCCGTGGTTGTTTACTATGATGTTGTTATGTTATATAACTCAAATGATTTTACCAGGGACCTCCCTTTTTCAAATATATATACAAACTGTGCCTTCATGTTTCACTAACACAGTAGCAAGGCCACACAGTAGTAGTAGCTTAACATATCTTTATGACTTTGTTTACTTTGTGGTGTCATTTCTCCAGATGCAGTCTTGGGAAATGACCGTGAGAAGGTGTAACTACCGTATTCCATGATGCCATGTCTCATATGTGGTGATACCTTCCTATGGTTGTGAGTGGCTAGAATTGTTAAGGTAGGTGCATCTGTTCATCTCCTTTTATACCGTGCTGTCTGATTGCATAAGTGATACAGGCCCCAGCGGGGTCCTTTTTTTTCTCCTTCTACTTGTATATTACTTTCAAGTTAGCAACATGCTGGTACATTCAAGGAGGATGTTTGCACTCCAGTTTTATATACAGTAAGTTAGACATGTGCTTGGAGGGGCACATTGTGCTGATCCGTACAGGTTTAGTAGTGTGGTCTTGCAAATCATGTTTGTAGCTATATGTATATGTATTATAATGAAAACAATAAAACATTTAACTGAAAAAAATACTGTATAAAGGGTTATATGTTCTCTGAGAGTCAAATTATTCAACAATGTACCTATCAAAAGAAAAACAAGTATAGTATTTCTTTCCAAACTTTTCTTGCTTATTTGATGGTTTACGTTAAACTGGAGCAGTGATGACGTTGAAGCAGCAAGGAAAAAAAAATACTTTTGTTAAGTTCATCCATCAGTACATTCTTCTGACAGTTTGCCTGAGGAAACTGTGGCATCTCAGGGTGCAATGTCCATTGAGATTGCAAAACTTCCAGCAAAGAAATCTAAACTATTTTCTTTCATGAGAAGTGGAAGTTCAGCAAACAAAGAGAGAAAAGCACTATCAGATAACTTTGCAAACATATGCATGGAGCTCGACAGATACTTGGGTGAAGATCTTACTCCTGAAAACCATGCCCCATTAACATTCTGGATGAGCAAACCAACACTTTTCCATTGCTGAAACATGTAGCAATGAATGTCCTGTGCCTGGCAACTTCTTCAGCTCCTGTTGAACGTGTTTTCAATGTTGGAGGCAACATCTTGTCCCCAGAATGGAATCACCTACTAGATGAGACATTTGAGCGACTCATATTTGTGAGATGCAACAGAACCTATTGCTAATGAAGTCAATGCCTAAGTTGGTACAACTGATAAATCCAAAGTGCATGCCTAAGTGCTTAACTGCTCATTGTTCACTAAACTATTTTTTTGAAATAAGTTATTAATTGAAGTTAATAAAAATAAATGTTTTACATTTGCACAATAAAATTGTTCACAGCAGTTATTAAAAGCATTCAGTGTGTTTCTTGACAATCTTTGGGATCTATTTCTGTTTAAAAACACTATATACAGTATATATATATATATATATATATATAATAAAAACAAACATTTGTAAATATATGTAAATGTGATTAATTGTTAATTTAATAATTAATTGCAGTATCATTAATTTAATTTAATTCATTATCAGGCTAACACCTATTAATTGTTAATTTAATTGAGCAAGAGACAAGATTAATTTTATTTAATGCATTAACAGCTTGCCTTAATTGGAACAACTCAACGTGAACAG
This sequence comes from Neoceratodus forsteri, assembly GCA_016271365.2. Lineage (NCBI taxonomy): Eukaryota > Metazoa > Chordata > Ceratodontiformes > Ceratodontidae > Neoceratodus > Neoceratodus forsteri. The sequence goes on along the minus strand of JADMNL010000023.1, from coordinate 237,983,992 downwards.
GCACTTTAGTTTAAAACCACTATATTCAGCCCATCATAACATAGTTGTCATTTCATCTAGAAATGTAACAATTGGCATAAGTACCCTTTAGATGGAATCTTCACATCCTGAAGTAATGTTAACATTTGTATCAGTAATTGTAAAAATACAAGGTGTGGGAAAGCCTTAAACAGACTGATTTAAATATATTGTGCACCAGTAACAAAGGAACAGCACTGACTTCAAACCTGAAACTTTCAGGTTCATTAAATTTGGTACCAATGCAGATGTTGTGATTTTTTTGGAAATATAATCATTTAAATAGGTTATAAAGAAAATAAAAAAGTGGGTGATTGCACACAAACAGAGTTATTTTTCATAAGGTGTTTCACATACCTCAGAGAAAATCATTGTTCCATTCCTCATGCTACAGTTGAAACTGTAGTTGTACATCAAAACCAGAAACTAAAATAGTATTTTCACATTTGTGATAACATTTATACATCCTTTTATTATGATCAAAAATTTATGTGGCCAACAGGTAGCATAAGAGGAGTTAAGCATTGCATGGGTCACTCCACCTGTGAAACCCAATGAAATAATTTTTTATTCAAGGTATAGGGCTTACTTGTAGGTGTCAGGATTCCTGAGATATGAATATCTAAATCATCTTTAAATTAAATAAAGACAGCAGCCATTTCATGGTATCCTGAAGTAGAAAATAATGTCACTGGGAAGCAAGCTGCATATTATTAATTTCATATTGCCCCTCAATGACATCACTTTCTATCTTTGAAGCCACACATACTGGAAAGTTGACACTAACTTGTAGACATGTTCTCTCATTGGTGCCATAACAGGGGATCTGAATGATCTGTGGAATGTTTTTATAGGGTTTTCTTAACTTTTTTATTGTATCATATTATTAAAATACTTTTTTTTCCTTTTATATTGGGTAGAGAGGAAAAAGATGAAATCACCCTGACTAAACATAAGAAATACTCCTGGTACATTAAAAACAAAAGAGTGAGATTCAAGAAAAAAAAATAATGACAGAATTGACACTTTATTCAATGCTATGTTAGGGTGTTGCAATGTTTTGTTCATTCATGCCTTTGGATATTCCTTTACATAAAAGAGTGAATTCCATAAGAAGGATTTTGTTCTTTATAAAAAATACTGTATAAAGGGATATCCCCTGAGGGTCAAATTATTCAACAATGTAATGAAAAACAATTACAGTACTTCTTTGCAAATGTTTGTTGTTTGTTTGATGGTTAAAAACAAGTCACATGTCCCAGATCATTTCATTATTATTAACTAAACAGAAGTATTGAAAAGATATTATAGTTAGGGTTGAGTGGGTACTTTAGTTTAAACCACTATATTCAGCACGTCATAACATGTTTGTCATTTTATCTAGAAATGTAACAATTGGCATGAATACCCTTTAGGTGGAATCTTCACAACCTGAAAGGTGTTAAAATTTGTTATCAGTAATTATAAAGATACAAGGTGTGGGAAAACCTTAAGCTGACTGATTTAAAGATATTGTTAAGCACCACTACCAGCATTGACTTCAAACCTGACATTTTCAGGTTTATTATATTTGATACCAATAAAATTGATGTTAATATTTGGGATAAATAAAATATTTAAATAAATAGGCTATACAGAAAATAAAAAGTGGGTGACTGAACACACATTGGCCCCAAATTCAAAGGAGTTGTGCAGCACAAAATTGAGATGTGGGGGCGCATCTGAAAAATGTGCTGTGGTGCAATATTCAGAAACAGGAAAAGTGTCACACATGGTTGAATGAATGATCACACATATGCAATGTATACTATGGAGAAAAGGGGGCAGACATTTGCATATGCCACTCTAAATATAAATTCAGTTGAAATGTGCAGTGCATGTGCCACGCAATGCAAATTTGAGCCACACAAAACAAGGTATAAAATGAGCAGCCCTAAAGTAGCCAGACACCCAGAGGTAGGCTACTAAACTGTAGGCAGAATGGCTAGAAATGCGGTCCACATAGCTGCAGTAATGGCTGATGTGACGAGACTAAGGGAACAGTAAGGTGGACAAGGAAGGGCTCATTGGTGTTATGCCCTACAGAGATGGTACCGGAACCTCACCACGTACAAACAATTCAGTGACACAGACATCATGGGCCAATATCAACTCAACAGGGCTGTTCTGAGACACCTCTGTGAGCTGCTCCAGGATGGGCTCCAGGCACCCACACACAGACATCTTACTATGACAGCAGAGAGCAAGGTCACAGCAGCACTGTGCATGCTCACCACGGGCACCTTCCAGATACTGGTGGGTGACACCACCAGCATCACCCAGTTGACCACCTCTCATCTCTTCACACAATTCCTAAATGCTCTGCTGCCCCATGCTAGTGAAGTCATTCAATTGCCTAGCATGCAAGCAGAGTGGACAACAATGCAGCACTTTTACAGGGTTGCTTGCCTACCAGCCATGCTAGGGGCCATTGATTGCACCCATGTGGCCATCAGAGCACCACTTGGCAGTGACAAGGATATCTACATAAACAGGAAGGGGTATCACTCCATCAACTGCCAGGTGGTGTGCAATGCCACAGGACACATCTCATATGTCTGTACCTGCTACCCTGGAAGTGCACACAATGCATTCATTTGGCATCAGTCATCCCTGTGCCACCGGTTCAAGTCTGGGGAGATACCCAGTGGCTATCTTGTGGGTTAGTGCAAACACAGCCCCAAACAAAATGTTCACATGGGATCACAGTGCTGAGATGGTGGCCATAGAGTTGAGGCACAGTAAGAAGGGTGTTGCAATGGCAGACAGCCATGTGACACACAGGGGGAGGGAGGGAGGGACCTGAAAAGGACTGACAGAGAACAAACATGTAAAGCTGGCATGGGAGGGATACAATGTGGTGGTGGGCAATAGGCACAAGTTACAGGGGTGGTTCCAGCCAGTAGGGGCCTGTGACATTGTGGGAAGGGAAGTGCAAGTCATCACATTGGAAGATGTCATTACTTTGTGGAACAAGCTGGCCGAGTATGTTCCATGACACACAGAATGAATGGTATGCAGGTTGCAGTGGTAGTGACAGTGGAAATACAACAGCAGGGAAAGGGCCAGAAGATGGAGGGCATGAGTGTCCAACAGTGACACTGTGGTTGGGGAAATGTGCAGTTGAGGCTGACCATATGTAACCAGTCTGTGTGGAGAAGTGAATGTTATGATAGTAGATGGTATGTTTAACATATCACCGTTTTATACACAGGAGACAATGCATACCACCCTATAGCCATGGATGCTCACAGCAATACTGCACCCCATGTCTGAAGCAAAAGAGAGGTGCAATGAGACACACATGGCAACTAGAAACATCATAGAGCATGTGTTTAGATGCGCTTCAGATGCCTGGACAGGATTGAGGGTGCCCTATAGTATAGCAGGGACAAGGCCTGTGGCATGTTCTTGGCCTGTTGTATGCTACACAACATGGCCATAGACCATGGAATAGTTGTCCAGGTCCCAGAGGGCAACAGTGCAGAGGATGTGGAGCCAGCAGATGAGGGTGAGCATCTATGGCATGACAGGAGGGGCCCACAATTGGCCCTGAAGGGGCAGCGGCACAGGGACACTATTGTGCACAAACATTTTGGACCCTGAGGGTGAGTATAGCCTTCAGGTGAGACACTGCTTTTATGCACACAGGCACTGTAATGTGATTGCACATTTGGCCCCAAGATGGTGTTGAGTATGCACCAGTCAGTCCGGCGTGTTGTGCAACAGGTGTACAGAAGTAGCATGCACACATGTCCACAGGTAGGACAACATTGGCAAGGGTGCACAGATGTACCGGTCACAGTTTGACATGGGTCAGAGACAGACCACTGGCACATATCCAGAGTGGTAAGCCATAGCTGCACTCATCACACCCATGGAAGTTCCACAGCACCAAGGGCCACATCCATGTTCCAGATGCCATCCATACAATGTGACAATGCCACAGGGGTTGCGAGGTGGGACAGTGTGGTTCACAGGGTGTGGACACTGCACAACAGTAGGCAACACAGGGCAGCAGTAGCCCCACCTGTGGCCTGGAGGCATCACGGTCAGTCCGTAAAGGCCCCAGACTCTTCATTTTTTTTTTAATTTGCATTTTTATTAATTTTTAAGGAGTAATACAGGTGTCGCATACATCATGTGTACATAATTGTCAGACTAAAGTCTCCTATTAGTTATAATTGATATTGATACACCAAGATCGTAGATAGATAGATCAGTTGTGTCTTTTAATACAATATTGAATCATTCCTTCAGGAGTTATCCCCAACCCAAAAATCAGAAGACAAGTGTATTTCAGTATCTTCAGACTTCTCTAACGAATAATATCAGATCTGTAATTCATAACCCATAGCATCCATTTGTTCCAAAATACTGTGATCCTTTTTATTCTCAAGTTAATGCTTGCTGGGAGCTTCTTCATTAAGTATATTTGATGCACTGTATCTTCCCATTCATTTAGTGTTGGGAGATCTTTCTGTAGCCATTTTCTAGAGATAGCCTTTTTCATTGCTAACAGAAGAATGGCTAATATTTTTTTAGAGTGGGCCCCCCGAAGTTGGGCTGGAAAATGCAATAAAACTACACAGTGTGGTGAGAGCAATCTCAAATCAGGAAACAACTCCACAAGTGCATCAGATAGCACCAACCGGAATGGCCCTAGCAGACTGCAAATCCAAAATATATAAGTGTGTGTAGCCATAACCTCTCCGCATTCCCGCAATCATCCTGTTCCAAGCTGAGCTTCAAATCTGCCTGTCGTCTGTGGTGTTCTAAAAAACTTGGAAACACATTTCCAGCCAGACTGTCTCCAGCTATGTGATATAGTAGTTTAATGTTGGATGGAGTATACATTCCTCCATTCCTCTTCTGTTGATTGTATTCCCAGCTCTGCTTCCAAACGTTGTTGGGATTTCTGGACTCCTTGAGTGGTTTCCAGATGGAAAGTACTATATATCTGAGAAATGACATGCCTTGGAATTGCTTTTTCTAAAGTGGTGATGTTTAGACTGATTAGAGGATGAATCTCCTCTAAGTTGCATATCAATCCTATTGTCTCCCTACAATATTGTCATAATTGTAAATACCAGAAGTGGTCTTGCTACCTTAACTGGAACCTTTAAACTAATTCTAGAAACTAATATAAAATACCTTTTTCATACATCTGGTAATAATATTTGAGGCCTAGTTGTTGCCACCTCCTAAATGTGTGATCCACCCTGGCCGGGGCAAACCCGGGGTCATTCACCGATTTGAGTAGGAGTTTAGCTATCAGGTGTTTTATTAATGTGCAAGTGATTTTTTCTCCAAGCCATCAGGATATGCTGGGTATATATAGATTCTACCTCTCTTTCAAGAAGTGGCTTGGTAATGGGTCTACCAAACAGAAACTCATCAATTTTGTCCCTCTGTTCCCTCAGCTGTGCGGGCATGATCCAGAGTCAAGCCATTAGAGGACATGTGCCAGAGATGCTGCCTCAGGGTATTTTTCTAGATTTGGGAGAGCTAACCCCCTCTTAAACTTAGGGAGCTGTAACATCTTAAATGTCTTTCTGTTTTTTTTTCCCTTGGCAAATACAATTAGATATCAGTCTATTCCACTTTTCGAATTCCAGCTTGCTCTGTGTCAGGGAAGAGTCTGAAAAAGATATAAAAGTCTGGGAAGAACATTCATTCTGATTATTTCAGCTCATTGGTTCAGATAAAGGGGCAGATGGTACCAGTTTTGAAAGTCATCTCGAATGGCTGTGGTAAGAGGGTCATAGTTAATTTTGTATAGTTGTGCTAGGTTTTGGGGTATGATAACACCCAAATATCTTAATTTATTACCATTCCATCTAAACAGGAATTGGCGGATGGTCTCCGGGCTGGATTCATAATGAAATGTTATCACCTCTGTCTTGTTTGCATTTGACTTAACCCAGCTAATGTTTCTATTTCCCAAAGAAGGGAGAATAATTGTGGTGCAGAGGCATCTGAATGGGTCAGGTAGACTAACAGGTCATCCACATAAAAGGCCATTTTGTGTTCCATGTTCAAATAAGACAGTCCCGTAATTGAAGGGTTGTCCCTGATTGCCTGTGCCAGGGGTTCCACATAAAGAGCAAACAACAAAGGTGAAAGGGGGCATCCCTGTTGAATGCTCCGTTTCAGGGGGAGGCATGCTGAGAGGATGCCATTAACCTTTAACGTTGCCTGAGGGGACCGATAAAGTTGGGCAATGATGTCCCTGAAGGATGCAGGGAAACTAAAGGCTTCAGTGTGACTTAAAAAGAGCCACGACACTCTGTTGAATGCTTTTTGGGCATCCATACTGAATAATAGCAAAGGGGTTTGTTGTTTTTGAGCTTTTTCAAGCAGGTAGATTGTGCACTTAATTTCATCCAAAGTTTGTTGTTTAATAATAAAACCTGCCTGATCTTTATGAATAAGATCGGGAAGTAGTGTTTCCAATCTTTTAGCTAAGATAGCAGCAACATATTTGTAGTCTTGGTTTAGAACTGAAATTGGCCTATAGGAGTCACAATTTAAAGGGTCCTTGTTTGGTTTGAGGATCATTGATATATTTGAGTATTGCCAACTATGGGGGTTGGGTACTGTGGTTCCCTCCTGGATATCTCTAAAGAGGTCATTTAGTGTCTGTAGTAATTTCTTCATGAAAGTCTTATAAAATTCTGATGTGAACCCATTTGGTCTAGGACTCTTGCTACCCCAGATTCTTCAGAGGTTGCATGTGCGGCCACCACAGACAGGAACACAGCCTCATCCTGATGATGCAGGCAAAACCAATGAGGACCCATGGCCACCTGGGGTGAGGCTTATGCCTCTGAGGGAGTAGACACACGTCTGTGAATGGCTACATGTTGGGGTGGGTGTAGAGAACTGAACACCATAGCCAGGGGTGGGGGGACATACAGTGCTAGGAAATAAGGTGTTAGAGGAACAGCAGATGATGCATGGTGTTCTGGGGGCATTGGGGTTGCTACAGGCTGTGGGTTGGGTGGTACAGCCACCATGGGCAGCCAGTACTGCAGTGTTTTCTCATATAACCACCGTTATATCAGATAAGCCTGCATTAAAGTCCTTGTGGAATATGCAAAAAGCCCCAATGAGTTCTGCCTGGTGGACAGAAGTCCGAGCCTCATTGAGGTGCATCTGCCACCCTCCCCAACCCCTGCTCAGATCCATGGAGTGCATCTTGGTTTTCCATGGAGGCCCTAAGCAGCCTCATGTGTTCAAACAGCTCATTGTCCAGGGCAATGTGTTGGGGGCTGGGTGGAGGCTGCTAATCTAGGAGGGGGTCCCGGCATGAGACTGCCACCGGATGTGGTGGCCCCATGCCTTGCTGCTGGGGTTGTGGGGATGAGGCATGTGCATCTACTATGTGTGCTGGGGCTGCCTGAATGTACAGCTGGTCAGGCTGTGGCTGGTCATCATTTCCCATTGCAGAGCAACAGTGCCCATCCACTGCACCTCTGCAGGCAGCAAAATGTTGCCCTCTATCTGTGCTGTGGCTGACTGCATGTGGTGGCCCACTTGCTGCACATGGGGCCAGCCCTGGATTGCTGCTGGTGGCATGTTCAGCATGTAGGGAATCATTCCAGGGCACATGGGAGGCAGTGTCAGGGATGACACTATATCATTGTGCTGTCATCATCAGTGTTGGTGGTAAGTACCTCTGCAGAAGTGAGGAGGGCCTCAGATGACAGAGAGACAGTCTAATCATCATCAGCATCTGCCCCCCATGTGTGCAGGTCCACATCAGTGGGCACCACACTGGCTGTAGCTGTGGCCTCAGGTATGGGGCCATGCTGTGTAGGGCATGGCACAACTGGACCACCACCTGTCCCAAGATGTGATGGTGCTGTGGAAACAAACTGATAGACCATGGTTAGAGGTGCATGTCCATGGTTATGTTTACATTACTGTACATGCACAGGTACAGTAGGTGCTCATGCATGTACCAGGACAGCATGCACATAAAACCACACACAGACATGACATAGTGAGCACGGCACATTCCAGACATGCTGGGTTGCACATATATGCTGTGAAATGCACAACCATACAGTGGACATTTTGGGTGACCCACACAATGCTGCACATAATTAATAATATGATACACATGCAGGACTAGACATGAATCAAAACCTGTATACTCATAGTGCTGGGATGGGTGACCACCTGTTTCAAAGCCCCCACCAGTAAAACCATGCACAGCCACCTGCCTGAAGGTTGTGGCCATAAGTGCCTCCTGCAGTGTCATCACAGTAGTCCTGGAGGGTCCACCACCAGTTTCCCAAAGGGAAGCATGGGCCTCAGCTAGTAGGCCTTTGCAGTGCACCCAAAGGCCACTGACCCATTTCTTGCACTTCTGGGGAGTGTGGTTATAGTTTTCCTGTGCATTGACGGCCTCCCCCACCTCTCCCCAGCCCAGTTTCTGCTCTTGCAGTTTACTAGGTTTATTAGGTCAGTTGGACAAAAGGAGGCATATTTGCCTATCAAAATTGTCCCCCACATTTGTGGTTCAGTTCACACCATTCTATGTTTTGAATAATGCAGTCTGTCTAGTGCATTTTTGAAACTGTTTATGTTGTCGATGTCCACAACCTCTTGGGGCAGTCTATGCCACGCCTTGATAGTTCTTAGAGTAAAGCAATTATCCCTTTTGTGTGTAACTGCTCTTGGGACCACCAGTTTCTTGTTATGTGATCTTAGATTATTTCTGTTGTTGCAAAACTCCAGATGACACTGAGTACTTAAATCAGGGGATTGCAACATTTTATATAATAATGATAAATCTCCCCTCTGTCACCTATACTGCAATGGAAAAAGGCCTGTTTCTAATAACCTTTCAGGATAGGTCAAGCGTCATAATCATGGAATTAATTTGGTGACTGATCTCTGAATTCCCTGTATTTGCTCAATGTCTCTGATCAAGAAAAGTGACCATGACCAGGCAGGGGACCTATAATCAAGAAGAGGCTTTACATAGCTTCTATACAGTGGGGTTTTACAAACAAAAGGAAGTTTAATTCTCAAAATCTTTTCCTGGGCTTTCCGGGTCACTAACTTAAAGTGGTTGGTAGAAGAAAGTGTATTATTCACAATAATTCCAAGGTCTAGTTTTGATGAGGAAGTTTTAAGCATGTTGTTGTTCAATATATAGCTGTAGTTAGGGTTATTTTTACCGCCATGGACAACAACGCATTTACTAATGTTTAAGGTCATACCATTTTTTACAGCCCAATCTTCAATGTTACTGAGGTCACTAACAATTGATAAATTGTATTTATGATAAATGTCCGAGTTGACCCTGAAAAAGGTTTTTTTGTCCAGTGGCCTTACTCAGTTAACAAATTTAAAATAAAATAAAAATAAATGTTTGTTAAATGTATCCATTTCTCCTAATTTAGTATTGTCAGCAAATTTTATTATTTGATTTTCTATATTGTTATTCATACAGTATCACTGATGATTACTCCAAATAATGTCAGGCCTAAAACAAAGCCCGGTGGACCCCACTACCAACAACTCCCTCATTTGATAAGCATCCATTTATTCGTACCTGCTGGACTCGGTCCTGTAACCAGTTTTTAATCTACCTCATTATACTTGTACCGATACTAAGGCCCACTAGTTTAGTAATCAGTATGCTATGAGGGGCCTTGTCAAAGGCCTCAGCAAAATCTAAAAGAATTATATCAATTGGAACACCTTTATGAAGACTTTTAGTTACTCTGTTGTAAATGGTAAAAATATTGGTTGTACAAGAACTCCCTCTCTTGCAACCATGTTAATTAAAGTAACATAGTCCTAACTCCAATTTATTTTCCAACCATAGATTTATTCGTTTTTTTCCATTATTTTACAACAAAGTGAAGTTAGGCTGATAGTCCTTGAATTTGCGATCTTCGTTTTGTTTCCCTTTTTAAATATAGGGGCCACAGTTGCTAAATGCCAGTCCTTTGGAACTTCCCCATTAGCCAAAGATTTGTTCAAAATAACAAGACAGGGGATAGGCCAGGTATGTAGATGCATCTTTTAAGAACCTAGGGTTAACAGTATATCATCGGGGCCTGGGTTGGTGGAACATTTACTTTTCTTTAGTTCAGAGAGAACTTCTTTTACTGTAACATGATACATATTTTCATGATTATTGTCTAAACTTATTACCTCTGAACCCTTAAGTGAGAACACTGAACAGAAATAGTTATTGAATGTGTCTGCTACTACATCATCCTTTTCTATTATGTCCTCGTTAATTGATATAGGGCCAATGCTTCTTACTTAGGTTTTGCTATTAGAGTTAATGTAGGATTGAAGTAATTTAGTGTTCTTACTATGTGCAATTAAAACTCGATGTTAAATCAGGATTTTTTAATCATATTTTTTAATAACTTTTGCTCCTTCATGTAAATCTATTTATAAGCCTCTGTTTGATTTGATTTGTATTTCTTATAGTCTATATGCTTAATTGTCATCTGTTTTTTTACCCATGCAGTCAGCCAGCTTGGGACCTTACCCTTGCTATTATATTTATTTTTTAAAGGAACTAGGTATTTTTTGTGTATTATGAATTACCCCTTTAAAGATTCCCCATGAATTTTAATCTGATAAACCTGCTAGTTCCTGATCCCAATTTATATCTGATAGGCATTTGTATATATGCCCAAACTAAACTTTGTTGTAATCCCTGATAGTGGTACTACTAATAATTGTTTGTCTATGTAAAATTAAACTGCAGGTTACCATGTTATGGTCATTATTTCTTAATGGGCAAATTGAGCAAACGTCAGTGATGTCGTTATCTGTACTAGTCAGACTAAGATCCAATATATTACATCCTCTTGTTGGTTCAAAAACAAGTTGTTCCAGGCTATAATTTATTAATGTGTCCACAAAATGTATGCTCAAATTCATTTTTACCTGTCATGAGCTCCCAATCAATGCTTCAGAGATTGAAACCTCCCATTATTATCGTATCACCTAGATTGGATGCTTGGATAATTCCCCTAATCAATACATTATTGTACTCATTGCTTGATACAGAGGGTCTATAGCAGCATTCTATGAGAACAAAGGGTCTACATGGGAACTCTAGCTCAATCCTTAAAGTTTCTATAATTGGTTCTGATTCATCCGGCAGTTGATATATGTAAGATGTTCTTTTATTGTTAACACAAACTCCCCCTCCTAATCTATGATCTCTATTTCTATAATATTGTTTGTATCCAGGGATGTCTCTTAACCATTCTGAAGAGTCATCCCACCATGTTTCCTTGATTGCTACTATGTTAATGTTGTTTTGTAGCATAGTGGGTTCTAATTTCACCCTTTTTATACAGTTTAGATTCCTGGCATTAGCCATGAGAATGTTACATCCATGGGATTGTTTTATGTTATTTGTTAGTTTGGTGGTAGGGTCTCCCATGTCAGGACTGGGACGCTTCCATACCCTCCCCCCCAGTTGTTAGTTTAAATGGCATGAAATAAAAGCTTCTATAAAAACATAGAAACATAGAAGACAACAGCAGAAGGGGACCTGTGGTCCATCGAGTCTGCCCAAGCAAGGTATCTTGGGATCTATTGTGCACCTTTGTTCTGTCATCTAAGACACCCAGCCTAGCCCTTGCCAGTGCCATGTGTTTGTTCCCAGTACTTGTCCCACCTGTGCTTAAAGTTTGATACTGACTTTGCAGCCACCACATTGAGAGGTAATCTATTCCAAGGTTGCATCGCCTTCTCTGAGAAGTAATACTTTCTGATGTCCCTCTTGAACACTCCACCCTTCGATTTCCACTCGTGCCCTTTTGTAGTAGAGTTGACATTCCTGGTAAAAAGTTGTGCTTCTGGCACCTTGTTGATGCCTTTAAGGAACTTAAAGTTCTCAATCATATCCCCCTCCACCTCCTAGTCTCTAGTGAGTACAAATTCAGAGCCCCATGCCTCTCTTCATAAGTGATTTCCTGAAGGTCATGTATCATTTTTGTTGCCCTTCTCTGGACCACTTTCAATGTCCTTTCTTAGGTGAGGCTTCCAGAATTGAATACAGTACTCCAGATGAGTCCTCACTAATGACTGGTAAAGTGATAGTATTACCTCCCTGTCCCTGATGTCTATCTCCCTGCTAATGCATCCTAACACACTCCTAGCCCTGCTGTAAGCCTTATTGCATTGACTGTGCTGCTTGAAGTCATCCCTAATAATGACTCCCGGATCACGTTCCTGAGCAGAGGAGCTCAGCTGGACTCCATTTAGCCAGTGTTCTTCCTTGGGGTTGGTCCTGCCCAGGTGCATCACCTTACACTTCTTAGCATTGAAGTTTAATTGCCATATTTGTGACTACCTTTCCAACTTCTTAAGGTCCTGCTGCAGTTGTCATACTCCCTCTATACTATCCACTCTTCTGCTGAGTTTTGTTTAATTTGCAAATAGAGTGATGTTGCCATTTATGCACTCGCTGATGTCACTAATGAATACATTGAAGAGGACCAGCCCCAAGACCGACCCCCAGAAGCACTCCACTAGTGAACTACCTCTTGTTAGATTTTACCCCATTTACTACCACCCTTTCTTTTCTGTCTCTCAGCCAACTCCGTGCCCACTTTACTATCTGTTCTGCTACCCCAAGGTCTTCTAGCTTTTTTAAGAGGCGTCTTTGTGGGACTGTGTCAAATTCCTTACTAAAGTCAAAGTAAATCAAGTCCACCACATGTCATCTGTCCAACTCCTTAGTCACTTCGTTAAAGAACATAATAAGGTTCATTTGATGTGACCTGCCCATCATATACCCATGTTGTTTGTAGTTCTAGAGGTGATTTACTTCAAGGTATTCCACTAGATCTTGCTTGATAAGGGCCTCCATCAGTTTACACACTACTGATGTGATGCTGACTGGCCTATAGTTACCTGTATCTTCCCTTTCTCCACTCTTGTGCAGTGACACCATGTTAGCCACCATCCAGTCACCTAAAACTACCCCTGACTCTGGTGACCTGTTGAATAGGAGTGAAAGAATCACTGCCAGCTCTTCTGCAAGCTCCCTGAGCACTCTAGGGTGTAAGTCATCAGGGCCAGGGGCCTTGTTGGGTTTGATGTCTGAAAGGCCCTTCCTGATCCTGTCTATGGTGAATTCCTGGGCGCACATTATCTGAACTCCTCTGGTCTCAGCTTTGATAGCTGTCTGGCAGTGGGCCCTGATTCTCCCTCATGAAAACCATGCAAAATTATTCATTTAGGGCATCAGCTTTTTGTCCGTTGTCCTCCAGAGCCTCATCCCCCAACTTTTAACCCTACAATTCCTCCCCCTTTTTTCCTTTTTTGTTGATATAGGGGAAAAGGTTTTCTCCCCTGATTTGACTCCATGAGCTATTTGCAGCTCTTTTGCTGTCTCGGTCTCCCTCACTATTCTCCTGGCCTCCTTACTTTTCTGAGTGTAATCCTCCCACTCTCTTCACCTTTATGTTGTCTGAACCATTTGTATGTATTTTGTTTGGCCCTCATTACCTCTCTTACTGGATGGGAGAACCACAGTGATCTTTTAAAACTATTTTTCTTTGTTGTAGTCCTGATGCAGTCTTTTTGCCTCTAAAATGGTATCCCTAATATCTTTTGATTTTTCCTTCAATTCCGTCTTGTCTCTGATGTTTGTTAACTTATCCCTCACTATCTGCCTCAATCTACTGAAATCAGCATTCTGAAAGCACAGCACCTCTGTGCTGGAGGTCATTTTTAGTAGCACACATGGTTATTTTAAATTAGACTGTATTGTGATTGCTATTGGCCAAGAGTGCTTCAACCCTCAGTGATCTAATTTCTTCAGAGTTTGTGAAGATCAGATCCAAGATGGCATCCCCCCTGGTTGGGTTCTTTACTAGTTGAGAGAGCAGGCAGTCCTGGAATGTGTCCAGTAAAGCCTGACTTCTGTAGCTCTTAGCTGCTACAATATTCTAGTCCACATCTGACAGGGTTAAGGTTCCCAACCACCACTCTATCACCTTTACCAGCCATCTTTTGTAACTTCTCAGCTAATTGTTCATCTTTCCCCTCTCCCTGCCCTGTGGGTCTGTATCTTACACTGCATTGGTGGCTAAGTGGACTCAGAGTGACTCCAATCTCCCCCATCTAGCCATGGTGCTTTCATCCTCCTTTGTTTCAATGCCCTTCCTCACATAGAGGGCAAGCCCCCTGCCTCTCCCCACTTGTCTGTCCCTTCTAAACAGTGTGTAGCCTGGGATGGCCAGGTCCCATTCCTTGTTGTCCAGGGCCCAGGTTTAACTAATAGCTACCAGATCAACCTTTGTGTCTGCCAGTAGAGTCTGGAGGTCACTAATCTTGTTGTCCAGGCTCCTAGCATTGAGGCAGACTCCTTAACATGAGCTAACATCATGATTCTTGTAGGGCAATTTTGTTTCCCTTTTTTCCTGCTGGTTGTTCTTTGTGTCATTTTTCTTATGATGGCCCTATGCTGTGTGCTTCATTTGTCCTATTGTGATTGGTGCACTTATATTTGCTCTCAGTTTTCCCGTTGAGGGAGGGTTTGGCATGTCACACTACTTACGTCCATGCCTTAGCCTCCCCTCCAATTAGTTTAAATAGTCGAAGTATACTTCCATCTTCTGCGCCGGTGCTCTTGTTCCCTCTTGTGTGAGGTGAAGTCCATCCCATTTGAAGAGTTAAGAGTTCAGTTCTTTTGCCAAGTACAGTACAAGTCACATTAAGCTGTTCCTCTAATGAGTTATTTTAGCATTTCTGATTCAGTTGCTTACATGTTGCTGGATCCAGCACAATGCCCTGCGCATACTGTTTTTTAAGAGTTAAAACTCAGTTTTGCATTGCATTGTTACTGGACTGCAGATGCAGTCCAATTGAGTTACAAAAACATTTTACAAACATTGCTCTTGAGCTGGTTAAGTACTAAAAAAGAATGCAATGCGAGTTGCCAGTGCATTGCCAACTGTACAAAATAATGCTAAACCAACTCAATGGTGGAACAGTTAAATGTGACTTGTACTGTAGATTACTTCCCCATTTACTGAGATGCAACCCATCCCAGCAGTACAAATTTGATCTGTCATAGAAGCTTTCCCAATATGTCAAACATGCAAATCCCTTTGTTAAGTACCACCTCCTTAACCAGTTATTCACATCTTTAATTTTTTTCTGTTATAGCAGCTGTTGCCCTGGGAACTGGGAGGATTTTTAACACATACTGTACCTCACAACCTTTTGCAATTACTGAAGGAGTTCACAAAGTATTACAAACTCTCTTTTAATAACCTCAAGCCTTGTGGTGTTAATATTATTTGTACAAGTGTGGATAATAATTAGAGGCTTATCCCCTGCTTTACTTAACATAGTATTTATCATAGTTGTCAGGTCAGATATTTTAGCACCCCTATAACTGCTACACATTCTATTGGCTTTGTCAGGGTTGCATACCAAATGGTCAATATATGTTATCAAGTCCCGGAGGACAAATACCTGATGTTTAGTGATTGCTTCATGTTTCCCCCATTATTAATATGGACATCTTTCACCATAGGTATTTGTTGAGTATTTGCTTCATCTAGGTTGCTCCATTAAATTTCACTATTGTTTGATTCTGAGTTAGCTGGGGCTGGTTCATTTATCACCTCCTCTTGATTGTTAACTGGGTCTAATGTTTTGATGTCCATATCTATAACCGTGGTATTTGTATTCATTCTGTCACCGTTATGAGTTAGTTCGTTGGGGGTTTGGAATGTACATTCAACTGTTGTACCAAGTTCGGCATTATTAGTGGAAATGCTACCCTCATGAGTACGATCTTGTGCCATATTTACCACAAGAAAAGGGAACTGGCTGCAATGGAGGAGTTCAAAATCCATGGCCCTAGACCCTTTTTTAATGTATGCCCTGAATCAACTACTGTCCAGTCCCCATGTTCTGATGAGTTTTCACTTGCTTCATGCTCTCTTTCCCTTTTATTGTTACCCCCTGTCCGACAGTGTTTTTTAGGATTTCAGTTTCAATACTGGATCCAGACCAAAAGGAACCGTAAGTTGGAGTAGTGGGTGTTTGGTTAACTACTGTGATAACTCGTGCCTCATCTATAGCCAGCATTCTTTGCTGGATTTCAATCCGATTATTAATCACAGAGTTTAATTTCACTCTGAACATGCTAATTTTGTTTTGTAATGTTTTTATTTATTGGCATTTGCTGCAACTAAAATTATCATTTACCTCTTCCTTTTCAGAAAGTAAAAACATCAAACAAGAGACACTTTTATATCCTCAGTCCCCATCCAAAGTTTTTATTTAATCAGCCATTTTTATCACACACTCCTGCACACAGACACAAATGTATACATTCCTGACACACTAGCTAAACATAATAATGCCTTCACCCTAAGGATGTCCTTACTGTTTATATATGACACCAGGTACTGGTATTTTGATCAGTCCACCTGTGATCCTGATGATAAAGACCATAAGTGTTGTATTGGGCTTGAATGTATTAGAGTCCTCCTAGCTGTAGACCTACTATGTAGTGTTACTCTAGTATGCCTGTTTGTTATTTTGGTTACTTATACTCTCCAAAAATGAATGTATAAAAAGTTCTGTTTTACTACTAACCTTGCAGTGTTTGTTGGCCTGGTTACCTATGGTCCCTGCGGGCACTGCACACACACACAGACATGCTGTGCATGTCTTAGTGTACATCTCCACATGTAGCAACAGCACGCTTATCCCACTCATGCTCTCCACACTCACACAGGGCTCATGTTATAAGCCCTGTAAACCAGAATTGCGTTCCGGGTCAGGTGCCCCTTTTCCTGGTCACACTTGGCTGTTTAAAAGTTTAAAAATGGTTATAAGACTAAAATATGGCCTTCAGAAGAGCCTCTCAGTCCCTTCAAACACCACTGCCATTTGCCAGAGTACAAAAAGCGGCACGTTAAACAGGGTTGTAGTACTGCACAATGGCCATAGGACTATAAACCCCAACAAATTCATGCCTCATAGCATTTGTTGCTAGGAGACCTCCATGTATACTTCAAGTAGTAACCCAGAAAAAACTGTAGTCAGAAGCAGTGAGTAGCCCCTCTGGCCGTACTGTCTCATCAGTTAAGGTCTCACAGCAGGCATGCCGGCTGGACGACTCCGGGACAGCGAAGTCCTTAACATCGACAATGTTGACAAGTTTCAGCATTATCAATGTTAAGGACCCGAGGGTGGAAATCTGCCCTTTTACTGATGTTGCCCACCCTTTGAACCAACTCCTACTCAGAGTTAATAATATTAAGAAGGGGGGGTGCAGGGAGCACAGCACCCCGATACAAATACACCAATGCCTGACAGTCAAAATTTCACCTATCAACATTGGGGATCTTGCCATGCCAAACTTTAGCTACACTGTTGTGGTTTCAGAATGGTAGATCCCTCGTAGCATAGGATCAAAAGCAAGTAAACCATTTTGATCGTATGGGACTCATGTTATAAACCCTGTAACCTGGAAGTGCATTCCGGGTCACGTGCCCCTTCTCATGGTCACACACTTGGCTGTTAAAAGTTTAAAAATGGGTGTAAAACTGAAATATGGCCCTCAGAAGAGCCTCTTAGTCCCCTGAAGCACCACAACCATTTGCCAGAGTATAAGCAGTGGCAAGTTAAACAGGGTTGTAGTCCTTCACAATGGCCATAGGACTACAAACCCCACCAAACTTCATGTCTCCTATCAATCATTGTTAGGAGTCCTCTTTGTATACTTCAAGTAGTAACCCAGAAAAAACTCAAGTCAGAAGCAGTGTGTAGCCCTTGTGGCCATACTGTCTCACCAGTTAAGGTCTCACAGCATAGGCACAAATGCAAGTAAACCTGTCACTCACACGGGGCTCATGTTTTAAGCCCTGTGACCTGGAAGTGCATTCCAGGTCATGTGCCCCTTCTCCTGGTCACATACATGGCTGTTTAAATGTTTAAAAATGGATATAAAACTAAAATATGGCCCTCAGAAGAGCCTATCAATCCCCTGAAACACCACAACTGTTTGCCAGAGTACAAACAGTGGCAAGTTAAACAAAGCTGAAGTCCTGCGCAATGGCCTTAGGACTACAAAACCCCACCAAACTTCCTGTCCACTAGCGCTCATTGCTAGGAGAGTTCTGTGTATACTTCAAGTAGTAACCCAGAAAAAAACTGTTGTCAGACTCAGTGAGTAGCCCTTCTGGCCATACTGTCTCACCAGTTAAGGTCTCACAGCATACGCACAAAAGCATGTGTCCCACATTTCCCAGAGAGGAGATTCTGTTGAAGCACATAGGCCTCGGTGAGGGGTTTGAGTTCATCTTTAGTAATGTTCAGACATCTGCATCTGTCCACTTCCATTCTGGTGCTTTTGAAACAAACAGATAGAGACAGACCCAGTTACAATGACATGAAATGGAAAAAAAAACCTTTCACAGAACAATGAATGCCACACAGAAACATGATACAGCATCTACCTTCAAGGCTGCAGTACCTCTCGGTCACCTGTGTGTAGTGGTGGTGCTGGCCTGCATTTACGGAAATGTGCATGCAAATGAACTGAATACATTCCAGTAATGTGATGCATATGTACTGTTTGGGAACAGACTGTGTAATAAGGCTATTTGCATATCCTGGCTGAATATTGCACAGATGCACACAGCACAATTGGCTTGTACTCATACATTTCCATTTGCTCCATGAAACACCATGGTGCAAATACACAGGCATCTGCATGATAGACACCATACATCACTGCACTGCGCAGGACATGCACAGCACCATTCAGTGTTGTATTTTGCAGACACAAATGCGGGTCAAGTCATGCACAACACTAACCTGCCTTGCATGCCCCCTGCAGTGCACTGTATGGATGGCTGGAGTCATGGCAGTGAGTGCACTTCATGATATGGCACCACATGGCAGCTGTGCATGAGCAGTAGCATGGGGTACAACCTTAAGCTGGGGCATGGCAAAACATTATTGCACATTCGCAGTATCACGGCTGTGATACCCTATCATGCAAAGTCATGTCGCTAACACCAGCAATGTGCAGCAAATCAAGAATGCACTATCACGCTATGTAAGTGGGTCTGAGGCCTGCCAGAACATGGCTAGCATTGCATGCCATCAGCAGCACCAGCACAATGGTGAGAGCTACAGACAGGATGGCACCAAGCCAGCACATCCAGAGGTGGGCAGATGTAGAGCTGGCTAACCTGGTGGACCCAGTGGTCCTCAGGGAAGGCCAGCCATTCAGCCAGAAGGAGCTAGAGAGGCACAGTTCTGCAGTGTGGGCCAAAAAAGCAACCAGCCTCAGCAGGCGTACAAGGGTACCACAGATGCCACTGGTTCAATGACCTAACGAGGTGGGAGAGGACCTGCCTTGGACTTTACTGTGCCATGTTGGAGAAGGGACTGGTGCCAAACCCAGGTAAGTACTCCATGAGAATGTGTGACATCTTTGTTGTTGTTATCTGTCAGAGTTGTCCCTGTGTCCAACACTGACCCTTGTGGAATGTGGCATGCTGTCTCTATCGATCCATAGTTGAGAAACACTATGCCCCATACTGGTCTGTTGTGTTTGGCACAGACATGCCCCACCTTCTTTATAGTGCATATGTACAGTGGCACATGTCCATGTCTGTTCCACTGAGAGCAGCAACTGCCTACAGAGGCTGACAAGATGCTGAGCTTTACAATTAGACATTCTGCTGGGCAGCGAATGGTGCTGACATAAGTCAGGTGCACAATGGGTGATGGTGTACAGGCCACAGGACCTGTGCATTGCACCCATGTCTCCCCTGGGCAAGACCCAATGTGGTGACAGATGCATAAGTAACCAACAATGACATCAGCGACCAATATGCTATGTAGGCCAATAGCAATAGAAGGCGGCTGCTTGAAACTAGCACCAGTGCCACAACATAGTACAAGCATACAGCATAGGAGTTGGGCTACTTGGCACACCAACAAAAGTTAGACCTCAAATGTTAGATAACGTTAAAAAAATTATTTATTCAGATGTTAAAAAGGAACACACAGACCAGCTGTATCCACATAACTGAACACATATGCGGATGCTGCTGGTCTGTGTGTTGCTTTTTTATTTTTTAACTTGACCTAACGTTTGAGGTCTAACTTTTGTTAGCGTGCCGAGTAGCTCAACTCCTCTGCACCATGCTATGTAGGCCCCATGTGCACCGTGCAAGAGTGCTGGCATGCACACACACACACACTACAGGCACCTATCCGGGTATGCATACTCTGATATGCATATGTAGGTACACACTGTCTCATGTGGATGCATAGTGCAGTGTGTTGCAGTTGCCAGTTGCACATGTTCTGCCATGTATCTCCAGCTGTGCCACTGGAGGATGCCCCCATATACTACACAGCTGTCAGCAATCTGTGTCCTGTATGCACATACCCATCCTGCCTCCCACCCATGGCTGTCATGAAACATCTTCTTGTGGGCCATGGACAGCACCATTCCCTATCATTGTAACCATTGCACATTGACAGATATACTGTATGTTCAGTACAGTGCTATGCCATGTAACATGAGTGTATCTCATCCCCCGTGATGGTACATCAGTCAGACACCCAGTGTTGACATTGTGGGAGTGTGGTGCACTTTACACATACCATACACCTGGATATTAACTCCCGTTGTACATACCTCTCTGGCATGGCTTGCACACATGACCAATGCACGACCAGACATTTACAGGTTCTGACAGACAACCCCACCCTCATAGTGTATATGCACATCATTGTGAGTGTTTTATAGTCCCACCACCATGCACAGTGGCAGCGCTATAGACTTGATTATCTACCAATGTGTGAAGTCACACTGTACAGGTATGGCCACATGGATGGCAAAGAGTGCCTCGCATGTACACATGTTATCTTGGTGCTGCATGTTTCACAGAGTCATGTAGAGTATGGCACTGCAGTTGTTTCATTCCAGTGCAGATGCACCATTGGTCGAAGACACAGATGGAACATGTCTGTTGCATGCTGGTCAGCATGGCCATGTTCCAATGTGTGCTCACAGTGATGTATGGCATGGCTGTTGTGCATTGTGATGTCACAAACCCTTGCCATGCCTCTGTTGTCTGTATGGGTCCGTGCATGTGTCCACTCATGTGCCACAGGCCACGCACCAGGACCAGGTAACTAGTCACACTCTGTCTCGGCATTACCATGAGCAGCAGTCCTCCTGCAGAATCCCACATTTTCCTGTGCATCACAGTCCTCATTGTGACCTTGCATGTTGGGGTGTGTAGGCATGCATCATTGTGCATCCCTGCGATACAGTGTGGTGGTAGACATGTCACAGCACCAGGGTGTGCAGCTGACATGTTGACGTATGTGTCCAACAGGTGTCCTCTGTGTGTCCTGCACCCATTCCTAGTACCATCATAGTGTCATTGACAATGCATCCATGTATCTGTCCCTTAGTATGTGCTGCAGATCAGGGGTGATGGTGGTGGCAGGCACAGGACTGCTGTGTTGTGTCCCACCCTGATAAGATAAAGTGAGCATGCATAGCAATACACATGTAGGTGCCTGACATGGACATGGTGACCATTAGGTGCCTCGGGACATCTGGTTGACCCTCTTGTCACAGCTATATGGTCCTATGTACATCCTCAACATATCAATGGTTGACTGTACACCAGCTCTGTAGGCACATGGCCATGACAGGCCATAACAGTGACCCACATCCAGTGTTGTCCTGTCACTGTTGCCTACCATTGGTGTCACATGCCCATGTAAATCTGTGCCACACATTCTGGTGTAGAACAAATATTATTGTCAATGTGCTGACCTGTGTATCCATTGCAGGCCACACAGCAGCACCCACTGGGACCGCTGTCCATACTGTGCATTGGTTACAGATGCTGCACAGTAGGGGTGTTCCCTCAGCCTGGCTGACTGCTATGTGACCAATTATTATGGGGCATTGTCCACAGGTAACTGGCTATGTATTGTACATGTACGGCACACAATCAGGGGACTGAGGTAGGGTGTGGCTTACTTTACATGGTACACTCGCTGACTACATGCACCATTTACTTTCCCTTTACTGTCTGTGTATTCTGGTGGTAATGGGGAGGGCAATGCACAACGCTGTATCATGCCTATGCAGAGGTACACTTTATGCCATCCACTGTTGGGGGTTCATACATTCTCTCATATTTGGGTGAACTGTGGGGGACATGTGTGGTAAGGATGGCTCTGACTGGGCCGTTGTCATTGTGTTTACATTGTAGGCAGAGAGGCCAGGAGATGGGCCTAGTGATACAGGTGGAGGAGGGCCCCTGAGGACATGGGGGAGCCAGACAGTGCAGCGTAGCAAGGATGTTGCTGGAAGGACAATCACGTGAGTATGCATGTGTGTTTCACATTGCCATGCCCATTCTGTGCTGCACATTCACCATGATTCATCCACTGCTATCTTTTGTTCACCACATGCTGTCACACATGAGGTGCATGTACCCTGTACATCATGGCCTTCTCCACCCTGGTGGCCACAATGGGGGCACATCTGTACTAACATACTTAAGTTTTGCTTCAGTTATGACAATCCTGTCCTGTGCCACATGGCATGATCAAAGAAGCTGTTTAGCCCATTTCTGTGTTGGACTCACATCCCGTGTAGGGCAACACTGCACAGGGTGCACGCAGGCACATTACATTAAATATGTGACACCCTATGTGTCCCTTTCATGCTACTTGTATTCAGCACTGGGGCCATCTACACACCTGCACGTAGTTGTCTTGGTGGTGTGATCATGTGACCCATGCATGGGCCATTGTGGTTGGTGTCATGTGGCATGTACATATCCAGGTGACCCGTCAATCTTATCCTTGGAACAGTGGTGATATGCTGTTGCTTGGGTTTCCACTGCTTATAGCTTCAGGGGTCTCTGCATAGTCCAGTGTGTCACAGCTCCTGAACATATCACCAATTGCACTGTTATCAACCCACACCCATGTCCATGTCGCACCCTGTTCTGCATGTCCCCCAGTTGTGTTGTCACATTAATGTGTATGACCCTGCACAGCCATCCAAGCCCCTTTGGTGTCCACCATACATACATGATACGCTGATGTCATCCAGTGGACACCCCCCCCCAACATATCAGCCTCACACTGTATTGGAACACATTGTTCTGTTGCTGCACACTTATACTTTGCTAGTGTGATATTTGAGTTTCATGGTATATTACAGTATTTTGCCCAGATGTGCTACCCATGGATAATGGTATGGCCATAGCCACCTCCTATGAGTGCAACATTGTGCATCTATGCCCAGTACAGCATCTGCACCTCACATGGCAGTAGTGGGCAGCCATACATTCTCACATCATCGAATGTGGGATGTGTTGCCACAGCATTCACCTATGGCCATGTGTTGCATGTGCTTGTGGCCATGGCTGTATGTTGGTGTTGACCAGGGGTCACTATTGGCCAGACCCCTTGGGAAGAATTCCGGCCCAGGGAAAAGTTCAGACTCAGGGGTCCCTATGCAGCTGTGTACAGTATCATGATGGGTGGCCTGGGCCCTCTTTAATTCCGGGCCCTGGTGATTATCCCCGGCTCCCCAACCCTCACAAGGGCCCTGCCATTGTCTATTGCTTGACAGCCCCTCCGAATGGCCTACATCACCATATCACTGTGTGGCCTGAATGTGATGCACATCGAAGGCTGTGTCCACCTCCTGTTCCTCTGCTGCACATCCGCACATGTGACTGTCTGTAAACATGATGCCAACCATTGTGCAGGTGGTAGCTGTGCCATGCAGTTGTGCATACTGACACTGCATTTTACATTTGTATTGTCTACCACCATACTCAGTGTGTGTTGGCCTGTTGTGTCACCCTGATGTGCCAGCTGTACCCAATGACAGGTTTAGCTCCATGATGCCCTCTCTGTGGTGGAGACATGGGTATGTACCTTAGTCATGTTCAGGATCCTCTGCATCATGTGGTCTGTGCATAGGTGTGGCCCTGTGGTGCAGCGCACATGTTTCCATTAGGGGGCCATATCATTGAAGCATGCTTCCATTGCCCAACAGGGCTGGTGACTGGGATTATAAATCAGCCTGTGGGCTATTTCGATTGCCCAGCTGCTACACATTCTGATTCATGTCCCTGTCCACTACAGGGCCTGAAGGACTAGTTCAGGGATTTCCCCCCCATGACTGTATGATGTCCACCAGCATTCAGTTGGCATGCCATTGCCATTGTCAAAAGCTGCATATTCCTCTGTACAGCTGTTTCCAGTGCCTCCAGACTACGGGTGTAGTCCATGGGTTGTGGGGGTGGTATTGTTTTTCCACACGGGTACACGCTGCATGCTGTCCATTCTTTGCTTGCACTGGAGGGCCACTGTGGACATTCAGGGACTACTGTGAGGGGAGCTGCCCGCTACCCCTGCTTCATGGATCTGACATCTGTGGATGTCCCGCACACACTTCTGCCACTTGACGGTGTACCATAGCTGTGGCTATTGCACTTCCTACACAAGCCATGTACATCTCCACAATATTGGCCTGTGCCATTTGGACTGCATGTCATGCAGTGCCCTTTTATGGTGCCACACCCGTGACACATGTGTTGAGCTTCATGGCGCACATGTCCACCAACATCTGTGGTCACTGTTACATGTGGCACTGTGATACAACCTGTAGATGACACACCACACATGCACGGTGCGCATCACCACTGTAGTTAGGGGGTGGCCCAGACTATGTATGCATGCATGTTGACCAATTGTCACTGCTGTTGGACTGAGTTGTTGTTTTCTTCCCATAGGTCATGCTCAGGCACCAGCCGGTGCAAACAGTGTTGGACAAAGACCTGTGTGAACACACAGGAGATGGGAGGCATGAGGGACTGTGAATCTTCTAAGGGTGATACTTCTCCACCAAAGGGCCCTATTAAGAACTGTGTGAGCAATAGACAGGACATTGAGGGCCCTGCAACATAAGATGTCCTCATCATGCCTTTGACATGCACCACAGCCCTGTTGGGCCATGAGGTGAACTGCATTCTCCTTGTTGGCTAGTTTTACCCATTTCACACTCCACTCTCCCACCCTACCCCTGCACTGCATTGTAAATAGTCCCATCCCTCCCACCCTTGTCCACTGTATTCCCACCCCAGTACCTTCCCTGTTATTATTATTAGCTTTTTCATTGTTGTATTATTGATGTTGTTGTTGTGCTGGTGTTTGTTATTATTGTTCACTGTTCTTGTTATGATATATTTTTTGTTTTTTTACATATATATATATATATATTCATTGCAAAAACATAATTAATGCATCAGATAGTGTTGATAGCACAGCAACAAAAATATGGAAATGTAATGTTAGGATTACCACCCCTACCACCTCACCACCAGCCGCCTACATGCTCCACGCAACAACAGATGTCAGAGTGTGCCATGGGGTTGTGAGACCCAACTCTCACCCCATTCCATGTGTAATCAAGCTGACATGCTACAGTATAGAAGAATGGGGTGAGAGTTAGGCCTGATGACCCCATGGCACACCCTGCATCTCTTGTTGTGTGGAGGGTGGAGGGAGTGGGGTGATAGGGGTGGTAACCCTAACATCACATTTATATGTTTGTCACTATGCTATGAATCCTAACTGATGCATTAACAAAGTTTTTTGTGATGTATATATAAATATATATCTATATATATATATATATATATATATATGAACAGTGAAGCCTGCCAGGATGAAGAGCAGTATTACAGGTTTCCTGCATGACAAAAGGGATTAACTCCCATTGAAACTGGATTGTTTGATGCAGTAACTGTCCTGCAGAATTCTGCAGTGCTGCACTTCATCCTGGTGGGCGTAACTGTGTATGTGTGTGTGTATATATATATATATATATATATATATATAGAGGCAAAACTTAGCTATCGACATGATTGTTCCACACCGACAAAAGTGATGATATTGGTGTTGAGTTCTTTCAGCCTTGCCCATTGCCCCAACCGGGTGCGCATTAGGTTGCTGGCCATAACTCTCACCCCATCACATGTAAAGAAGCAGAGGTATAGGGAATGGGTGAGAGTTAGACCGACAACCCCTAATGCGCACCCCTATGCCGGTTAAGGGTGTGGGCATGGGGGGCCAAGGGGGGCTTTCATCCCTAACACCGAATTTCCTTGCTTTTATTGGTGTGGAACAACCCTAACTAATGCATTAAATGGATTTTTTTGCCTCTAATTTCCCTTCTTTTTGAGAATGATAACAAGAAATAGTGAATGTAATGTGGCGGGCTCCGCGCTCCCGCCACATGATGTCTTGTCACATAGTAACATTGTGCCCGCAAATGCAAATAGTAATGCACGTGGTTATGCAAAGTGAAACAGAAAGAGAAACAGTAGTGTAGAAAGAAATGTGAAAAACAATGCAAAAGCAAGTGCAAATGAAAACGAAAAGGGTAATGCACATGGTGGAGTAGACGTGAATGGTAAGTGAAATGGGAAAGGAACCACAAGTGAAAACAGTAACGGTAGCAGTAATGTAAGCACACAGGCTGGTTTTCCCCAAAATCTGCATAAAGAAAGACAGTGAGTACGAAGAATGTATGCATAATAATGGTTCTCGGAGCACAAAATGAGGACTTGGAATACTAAATTGTTTATATCTCAGGAACTGTACGATGTAGAAAAAAAATGTAAAAGACATATGATTTATGACTTTCCTGGCTAGTTGTGTACTTAGCCCCTGCTAGAGGGCTAAGCATTTTTCTGATGAAAAGTCTGTATCTTGCACCGTTTCCGAGATACGGGCCCTGAAAGGCGCGGCGAACACCATAATGTTATCCTATGGGAAAAACAGAGAAGTTTGTAGTGCAATAACTTTGGCTCTCTGTAACATTTTTTTACCAAACCACAAAAAGGCACATCTGTGGGATGTTGACTGTGCTCCCTCCAAATTTCAGCCCAAAACACAAAACCGTTATTTTGCAGCAGGGCACCAAAGGATTCCTGTAATGCGTTGGACGCCGTAATGTTATACTATGGGGAAAAAGCATCAACTTTGGAGTGCTGTAACTTTGTCGCCATGTAATATTTTTTCAACAAAATACTGAAAGACACATCTGTGAGATATCGGCTGCGTTCCCTCCAAAGTTTAGGCCAAAACACCAAACTGTTCTTTTGCAGCAGGGTTCCAAAGAATTGCTGTCATCTTCCCACAGCCTAGAAAAGTACTGTTGTAGTTTGCGACAGCTTTCACAAATTCATTCGACAGTGTCGCAAGTGCAATAGCACTTTGTAAAAGTACTTTTTCCAGAAATTTGAGAAACTTATTTCTGGGGTGTTTTACTCCAAAATAAAGACATGGCTAGCATCCTCGGGTCAAACTAGGTGAATACAAAAATCATTAGGTTGCTAGAGGGTCCCAATTTTAAATGCCAAGCATTTTTCTGATTGCTAACTGAAAATAAAATGGTGAATTTGTGACAGTAACAGGGCCATTTGCAAAAGTAAAAACTGCATTTGCGACACTGTTGAATGTTTTGTTAACTTTTCCCTTTGACTTATAATGGGAACTTGTTTTTTGAGTAACTTTTGAACCATTTAATATTTTTTCATGAAATCTTCAAAAGGCACATTGGGGACCCAGGCCACATGTTCCCTGAAGATTTTGGACCAGTCGCACAAACTGTGCAACCTGTAGGCATGACTGTAGAACTCCAAAAATCGTAAACTTGGTAGCAGATCATGCTTAATAACTCCCATGACCATATATCCAACCAGATCTGCTGGCAGATCCCAAGGCGTATGGGTCTTGATCATGTATTCCAAATTTCAGGCAAATCTGTCAAATAGTTGCAAAGTTATTAAGGTGCAAAATATTGGGTTTAACATGTAAATGGCTCCTCAACCTAACTATAGTGGCACTACCGCATTTACTATAACATATATATATATACATATATATATATATATATATATAATGGTAGCACGGTAGTGCTACCATAGTTAGGGTTGAGGAGCCATTTCTATGTTAAACCCCAAAACTTTGCACCTTAATAACTTTGCAACTGTATGACAGATTTGGCTGAAATTTGGAATACACGATCAAGAACCATAGGCCTTGGGATCTGCCAAGTTTTATAGTGGTTGGATATACTGCTACAGAGTTATTAAGCATGATCTGTGCATGCATTTATGCTTTTTCTGGAATTCTACGGTCGCGCCTACAGGTCGTACGGTTTGTGTGACCGGTCCAAAGTCTTCAGGGAACGTGCAGCCAGGGTCCCCGATGTGCCTTTCAAAGATTTCATGAAAAAATATTAAACGGTAGGTTCGGTAGGTAAGGCCATGCAACTACTAAGTGTGGTACGTTGTGTGCAGCTGCAATCAGGGATGTGTACCTTTGGTGTACATGGCCTCAGTTTTGCTGTTGATCTCCACTGAGCATGCAGTACCTGGTCAGGTGGGTGGGGATGTCTTGTAGTACATTTAGACAATTGTTTGTTATTTCTGTCACCTGCTGCTGGATGTCTGTCATTGGTTGTGTTGACTTGGTCCTCCCCCATACTTGAATGTGTGTGTGTGTCTGTGTGTGTGTGGTGCTGGGGGGGTGAATTCGGAGTTAGGGTTTTCAACCCTAACAGCGAATTTCCTCACTTTTGTCGCTGTGGAACAACCCTAACTAATGCATTAAACAGAGTTTTTTGCCTCTAATATATATATATATATATATACAGTATATTACACATGGCAGTCTATGGTGTGTTATTGTCTATGGATATTTGACTTGTGTTTGCCCATGTGCACCCCATCCACCTATTCACATGTGCAGGGGTGGTGTTTGTCCTTTGCTTCCCTCACTCAATCCCTGTCCCGTGGGGGCTTCATGCTGTGTGTCCCTGTGTTCACCTACACATGTTGCATGGTGGGCCTGTGGGCCTTCTGTCACACTGGCATATCTGCTGCAGTGTCCATCATCCTTCCACATTACTGCTAACCATTGGTCATGGCCACTTTTGTGCTTCCCTATCCATGGCAATGTGTGTGTGCCATGGGTGATGTGTATAGGCGTGCACATGCCTGAGCATGTATGTATGGTACACAGGGCTATCCCCTTGCAGTCCTTCTATTATGCCTTTTTGGCACCTGTGGTGTGTCTTGAACTTGCCCTGTTCTCTAGGTTACCCCACTGTTGCAGCAGTTGTGTCCTCACATGCACAAGTGCAGTGCACAATAGCCACTATTTCTGCATCAGTCACCTGTCCCTTTGTGCATGGTTCCCCAGTATTCAAATGTGGCTTTCTGCAATGAACATCTTGGACTATGTGATTGTGCATTCTTGAGATATTCAGCTGAGTTTGCTCAATCACGTTTGCTGCTGCAATTTCTGAATATCCTATTACTTTGTGCTGATGCATTTAATTGCACGGCACAATCCCATGCATTGCACACTCTGCCACTTTTGAATGTGGGGCCTCTGGGCTTCTTTTTCATAAGGTGTTTTCATGTACCACAGAGAAAACCATTATTCCATTTCTCAAGCTAGAGTTGAAACTGTAGTTGTACATCAAAACCATGCACTAAAATAGATATGTTTTCACTGTTTCTCATTACAACTCAACATCTGGTCAGAGATCACGCTAATCTAAGTCTATAACTCATTAAAGTAACTTACCTATGTCTGTCACAAATGTTATATCTTTATCTTTATTCAGATCTGGTCTGTATAATTTGTTGATGTTGAATTCCAAATGTATGTGTTTTATACAATGTTCAATGCATTTTATGTATTTATGTATTCATTAACTGGTCGCTGTGAAAAATGGCATTTATGCTAATCTACTTACCAGTTAAAAATAAAATGAAAATAGTGTTTTCACATTTGTGATAACATTTATACATTCTCTTTTATAATCAAAAATTGATGTGGCCACTAGGTACCTTAAAGAGGAACTAAGCATTGCATGGATCACTCAAATTGTGAAACCAAATTAAATTATTTTTCATTCTAGGTATAGGGCGTACTTGTAAGTTTCAAAATTCCTGCAATATGAATATCTAAATCATCTTTAAATTAAATCAAGACTGCAGCCATTTCATGGAATCCTGAAGTAGAAATAATGTCACTGGAGGTAAGCAGAATGTTATTAATTTCAGCTTGCCCCTCAATGACATCACTTTCTGTCTCTGAAGCTACTGATGCTGGAGAGTTGACCCTATCTTGTAGACATGTTCTTCTCTCAATGGTGCCATAGAAGGAGGATCTAAATGATGTGAGGAACTTTTTTAAAGCTTTTTTTAAATCTTTTTTTATTGTGTCATATTATTAATATACTTTTTTTTTCTTTTATATTGGGTTTAGAGGAAAAAGATTAAATTACCCTGATCAAACAAAAGAAATTCTCCTGTCACATTAAACACAGAAGAGTGAGATTCAAGAAAAAAATAATTACTGCATTTACATGTAATTCAATGCTTTGATAGGGTGTTGCAATGTTTTGTTCATTCATGCCTTTAGATATTGTTTTACATAAAAGGGTGAATTCCATATGAAGGATTTTGCTTTTCTTGTTTAATATACTGTATAAAGGGTCATTTGTTCTTTGAGGGTCAAAATATTCAACAATGTAGCTATCTAAAGAAATTCTTTGCAAACTTTTCTTTATTTGTTGGTTAAAAACAAGTCCTATGTCTATGACCATTTCACTACTATTAACTACACAGAAATATTGACAAGGTATTATAGTTAGGGTTGAGCAGGCACTTTACTTTAACACTGCTATATTCAGCCCTTCAAAACATAGTTGTCATTTTATCTAGAAATGTAACAATTGGCATGAATTTCCTTTGGGTGGAATATTCACATCATGAAACAACGTTAAAATTAGGATCAGTAATTGTAAAGATACTGTACAAGGTGTGGGAAAACTTTAAAACTGACTGACTTAAAGATATTTTTTGTGCACCACTAATAAAGGAACATCATTGACTTCAAACCTAAAACTTTCAGGGTCATTAAATGTGATATCAATGCAGTTGCTATGATTATTTAGGAACATAAATGGTTAAATAAATTGGTAATAAAGAAAATAAAAAGTGTGTGACTGCATACACATGAACTTCTTTTTCATAATGTGTCTTCACATACCACAGAGAAACCCATTGTTCCATTCCTCATGTTACAGCTCAACCTGTAGTTGTACATCAAAACCAGGAACTAAATAGTGTTTTCACATTTGTGATAACATTTATGCTTCCTTTTTATGATCAAAAATTGATGTGGCCACTAGGTACCTTAAAGAGGAACTAAGCATTGCAGGGGTCACTCAAACTGTGAAACCAAATTAAATTATTGTTTTATTCAAGGTATATGGCTTACTTGTAGGTGTTAGCATTACTGAGGTATGATTATCTAAATTATTTTTAAATTAAATCAAGACAGCAGCCATTTCATGGAATCCTGAAGTAGAAAATAATGTCACTGGGAGGCAAGCTACATGTTCTTAGTTTTAGTTTGCCTCTCAGTGACATCACTTTCTGTCTCAAAAGTCTGTAAAATGGCTGCTGCCATGGTTTAATTTCAGATGATTTAGATATTTATATCTCAGGATTCCTGACACCTAGAGGTAAGCCTAATACCTCATTTTAAAGATCATTTAATGGGCTTTCTTGGTGAGAGTGCCCACTGCAATATTCACTTTCCCTTTAAAAGACAGTGCTGAAGTTACTGTAGTGATGGCACTACTGTTGTTTTATTGAGAATGAAATAATCTGAGCTTACTGATCAACAAACCGCAGCTGTACCTTGTGACTGGACTAGGAGGCCCACATATATGGTACTACACTGTAACCATCCATAAAGTCAAAGACTGCAGCTCAAAAATGTGTCAGATGGGATAGAGATGGGCTTTGCCCATTCTTTGAGCATGACAACATTTCAATGACATCAACTACAGCTATTAAATCTGAATCTGGGTCCAATATTGATCCAGGGATTGGACTGCTTATCCTTTGGGGATTTCAGAGATTTTTAATAATGTACTTAATTGATCTGGGTCAAAAATATATGTTGATTTTCATTACAGATAGTTAAAAATGTTTATAAGGTTTAACAACAAAAACTGTTTTTATTCAGTTACCTCTTGACTCATTGTCAGAAAACATTTCCTTCACTGCTAGATAACAAAGACAAAATCCAGACATGTATAGTACCAGTGACCTTTGTAGAGCAAGCTCCAGCATACCATATATCAGCACATTTTAAAAAAGTGTCTCTAACAGCCTCAAAAGCTAAGTTGCTATCATTGCAGTTTTCCCTGTTTGCTTCATTTGAGCTGATGACTGAGTAGGGTCATTTCCTGGATCATTTTTTTAATTATTTTTACTGAAAGTCTATATACTATCACAATGAGAGGGGAGTTTTCAAAAAATATATTGAAAATCTTAGTTAAAAAAGAATATTCTGGGTTTAGATGTTGTGTTAAACTGAGGAGTCTTAGGTTTCTAACTCTAGATGCATTTACAAGGCTTACTAATTTATGATTGAGAGATACAGTGGGCTACATTTTCAATGAGTGATGCAAAGCCTGTGCCATGTCCTGCATCAACCCTGTTTTTTGGCACAGCTGCACCAAACCCCTTTGATGCAACTGCACCCAATTTTGGTACATTGGGTACAGTTGTGACAGTTTCTTCACTTTAAGGCAGCCTGCACCAAAGATTTGGCACAAGCTCTGTAAAAATGGTTCCCTAAATGGTGCAAGTTATACCAGAGCAAAGCTGGTCTAACTTGCAGCATTTGATACATGGAATTAAATATCCTGATCACTGGCCAGGAGAATGCCACAAACCCCAAGCACAAAATGATCGGCACCCCAGGGGCTTGCAACATTCACTGGGCTTTAAAAATCAAGCCCAGTTTCTTTAACTGTAATTTAAGAATATGATCCTGTTCTGCAAACAAGGGATGGCTGCAGAGGTGAGCAGAAAAAAGCTCAAAACAGGAACGTGTAGAGGTAGGCAGAAAAACCAAAGTGATTACTCAAAATGTTGCGAGAGCAGCACTAAATACCTAGTGTTTCATGTCTCAACCAAAAATAATTTATGAGGGGCAGGAAGTTTCACTGCCTGTCATCTGGAGGAATGGTTTTCATGGGATTTGCTGGCACCAGATATTGAATCCCTGTACTAGTCTTAACAAGGAGGAGGTAAGGGGAGGCATGGGGGCATCATACTTTATCTATATTTAAGCTTTTGACTTCAGAGTGGGCTCCTAGTATTGGAACTGAAAGGCATATATTAGGGTGGAGTATCGGGGAGTGCAACCAGATGCCAGGGATGTTTTGAATGTGATAGGTTTGGGAGAGGGTGGCACTTGATGCTAGGGATACTTTGAATAGGACAGGTTCTGTAAGGTGGTACCACTTGATGCCAAGATGATTGAAAAGGGGGGAAAGGATTGGGAATTGGTGCTACTGAATGTAAGGAATGCTTAGAACAAGGCAGGTTGTGACAGAGGGGTGTCCGTGGACAACATGGAGGCTTGGAATGGAGAAGGATTTTGAAAGGGGTGTTGGATTTCAGGGATGTTTGGAAAGCAGCAGGTTTTTTGGAGGCAGTACCACTGGAGTGTCAGGGATTGCTACTCATGGGACAGGGTGAGGAAGGGGGTGACACAGAATACCAAGGATTTCTTGCCACAAGTGCAGGGCATTGTAGGGGTATCACATGATGCCAGGGACTGTTTCATACAGGGACAGGGGTCCATTGGAAACCAGGGACTACTGCACAAAGGAAGAAGGAAGGAGTGGGTTCCAATGGTTGCCAGGACATAACTGAAGTGGGGCTGGGTGAGAGAGGAGATTGCTACTGTATAACTAGTACTGCTCGGTGCAGGGAAGGCAGGGGCTGCTACTGTGCTCCAGAGACTGCTTGCCATTAAATGTATTGACAAGGCCAGGCAAAGATTGGCATTGTCAATACAAATGTTTACAAGTGTTGTCAATTTTTTTTTTTTCTGGAAGGAAATTTATTGAAATTAAATTTTGTTCAGGCATCAGTTAGGGTTGAGTCACAAATGCCTCAAAAGTAGGAATTGTAATGTTAGGGTAAAAAAGTACCCTTAAGCTTGGTGAATGTGTGATGTGCTGTTTCTTGGGGTTTAAACCATTGCTCAACACTTTCTGGTTTTGCTGTAACTTTATGTCCCCTCTCTAAAGCAACTGTTGTGAAAGTAACTTCAAATGCAATGACTGTGATCTGGTATGCTGTAGCAAGTGGCAGGATACACCCCAAAGTTAAAACATGTACCTATGGCCTTTTTTGTATGAGCAACCCCCCCTTCCCATATGAGAATGTTTAAGAAGTTTCTCAGATTCAAAAGTGAAAGTTGCTAGCACTGCAGTTTTCTCCATTTTCTGTAATGGAGCTGAAGATGGTTGGATTTTACCTAGTATGCCAATAGGTTTGACCTGTGGTTGTCTTTTTTCTCCTAATAACAGAAGGCATTTGACTGGGTTTATAGCAAATACCTTTTTGATCCCTGCTGATATTCAGTTTTAGATTGTGTTGTGTGCCCTTCAACAGCTGCTGGATGCCTCTGCAGAGTGCTTCATCAAATTTGTGTGGTTTCTGACTCAACTCCTAATATTTTTGAGAGCAGTACATCTTGGATGCTACTTATCTAAAAAAGTGTACTCTCTTGCCATTGAGCCTTTTCTCTATTCTGACAGAGGCTGATGGGGATGATGCTTCAAGACCAAAATCTGTGTGTAGTGCTTTTCATATATGATGATAATGTGCTCCTTATAGCTCAGGATCTTCTTAATCTGAAGTGGACATCGGTACGTCAGCATCTGTATTGTCCACAGTAGGGTAAGACATTCCCAGAATCATCACAACACTTTAAGGGAAGCACCAGCAGTTTAAAATACCTGGAAGTTCACCATTTGACCACAGAGACCTCAACCCCTGAGGAATGAAGTGAGATGTGGGACTCGGTGTCTGCTTGACTAAGGGTTTTCTTGGGTCTGTTTAAACTGCTGTCTTTCAGGGGCAGAGCTCTGTTGATTGAGAAAGTATGAAATTAGGGATAGATGTTGGCTATAGTGCACATTGAGTCTCTTTTCAGTTACTCAATGGTCATATTCATTTATCCTGTATGAGTTCACGTACCTGTCTAGTCCTCTTTTTAATATTGTAAGTGAACGACTCATTACCATCGTTTCTTAAAGTTTTTTAGAGATGTCATTCATGCTCAGCCAAAATAAATAAACAAATGCCTTCTTTTCTAAAGTTACCCACCTAACTGGTGGGTATGAATAAATAAGCCATTGACAGAGTAAAGGCATATGGCACATTCATAAGGTAGAGAAAATGAGCAGACTGGATGGGCTTTCCTGTCCTTATCTGCCATTAACTTCAATGTTTCTATGTTTCTATGAGTGAAAGCCTCTTGCTTTCATTGGTTCTGTTTTATGTTTAATTAAATTGGAATGATTCAAGAAATTATTGGTCTTTTAAAGTCTTATAAACTAATGTCACCTCTGAATCATCTCCTTTCCAGTGGAAAAAGGTTCAGTTCTGACCTTTGTTCATCATAACTTAATTCCCTACACTGAATTATCATTCTTGTTGCTCTTCTCTGGACATGTTCTATCACAGAGAGAGGAGCTCTCTCTGAAAAGATGTCCAGAACTGCAGGGAATATGACACAGAGTGTCCCAACAGAGAATGATACAGTGGAGCTAATACTTCTTTAGACCTACCTGAACTATTTCTTCTGATGTATCCTAATCTTTTTTTTAAGTTTCTTGAACATTGGTTTGTACTGATGTTTGAAACTGAGTTGATTATCTGCCATGGGATTGCAGATGAACTGGAAGGGAAGGTATGCATTTTTGCAGATGATGCCACAATCTGTAATAGGGTGGACAATCATGAGGGAGTGGAAAGAATGCATATTGATCATGGGAAACTTAAGGCTTGTCAGAAACATGGCAGTTTGGGTGGAATGTCAAAATGTGTAAAATTATATACTCAGGGTACAGGAACCTAGGAACAGAGTACATGATGGGGGTAGGTACTGCCAGTCTCTAAGTAGGAAAGGACCTTGGGTTTATCATATGTGATGACCTCAAAGCTGCAAGACAGTGTGAAAAGCCATGGTTAGGGCCAGTATGGTGCACAGATGCATTGGGAGAGGTATCTCAAGCAAGAAGAGGGAAGTACTGTTGCTGCAGTATCACTCATTGTTGAGACCCACCTGGAGTATTGTATCCAGTTCTGAAGCTCACACCTCAGGAAGGAAATAGACAGAGTGGAGGCAGTCCAGTGGAGCTCAATTAAATCTGCTTTCTGCTCATGAAGAGCTCAGTCAGCTGCTGGCTGTGGTGGTGAGAGGTGGGCTATGCCAATCACCTGCTGGGTACGGGTTGGGTGATAGTGGACTGGTTTGGAACTGTCAGGTGGGGGGCCACTAGACCACCAGGTGTGTTTGGGATGGGTGTCACAGGGGATTGGGCTGGGGGATCCACTGGATCTACTAGACCTCCAATGATATGTTAATATATTAAAATGGGGGGATTGGGGCTGGGGGGGTCAGCTAGCCCAACAGGACTATTCAAATAATACTATCAGAGTTCCGGGTTGGGGAGGCACTAGCCCACCAGGGATTAATTTATATTAAAATCAGGGATCAGGGATTGGGGGGGCAATAGCCAGGGCTATATAATAATTATTATTGGGGATTGGGACTGGGGGATGCTAGCCCAATAGGGCTGTGTTATTGTTAATTTCTGGGAACGGGGCTAGGAAGGCTGCCTGACCTATGAGGGATTGGATGGGGGCACATTGGCACAATCCCCAGAGGACTGCAAAGTACACTTACACCAGCTCTTAGCTGGTGTAAATGTACTTTAACAGTTGTCCTCCAGTGGTATTTTGAAAATTACAAATTAGGGGATGTGGCAGCCACCTTTTGAGAATGGGCCCCTGTGGCTGCTGCAAACGCCTTGCACTATGTTGCATCCCAGTTTTTAGTGCAAGGATTATGCAAGTCCGTTTTGGCGCAAGCAGCCTGCGTGTTGTCGCAGGCTGCTTTTGAGAATGGTTCTGGATGCAGTAATTAGTGCAACGTGATACTTGCATCATGTATGTTGGATGCAAATCACCTTGCACCATGCAGATCCTTTTGAGAATAGCTCTCAGGGTCTGTATTATCATACCCAGCACCTTTTCTTGTATCTATTTTGTTAAGCTCTTTATATACTGTACTTCTACTAGTCCTATTTCATAAAATGAAAATAATGACCCGTTAAAATGAAATTTAAAGTCAGGCTCAATAACAGGTGCAGAAATGTTGGAGCACTCTCTTTCAAAGGACAAGCTGGCTTCAGAAAAAAAAATATTAAATGCTTTTACAGGTTCTTTTAGATCATGGATCACAATTTTGTTATTATTTAAAGTATTGGGTAGGGCATGATTAGTACCTCGCCCATGAAGAGATCTTATACCATTCCAAACTTTCCTAGAATTACCAGCATAAGAAGACAATTGTTTCATATAGTATCTTGAGTTTGCTTTTCTTATTTCCTTTGCACATTTATTTCTTATAATTCACTCACTACTGTGGTCAGGAGCCACACCTCACTGCTGGAAAATGGTAACCCCTCTCCCTCCTAAAATGAAGTCTGGTGGTTGGGTCCCTAACGCTCTGCTAAACAACACTCTCCCCCTCAGCAACATGGGACACTAGGGTGCCCATCTCTGGTGCATGAAAAGCTATGCCAGTAGTGCAGTTCCCAATCCCTAGTGCCATTCCCTGAAACATTCCCTCACCATCTTTTATTTTTTAAACCTTGTAAAAAAACAGTTCCTCAATGTCTTCTGGATCCCCTGACCTCCACTCTGAACCCACTACCAAAACCCTCAATTACCGGTGCTAAACTCCTCACTCAACCAACACATCCTGCTGATACCAACACTGACTGCAAACTGACTGAAAACAAGGTTAGTCCAGTTAATGTCTTATGAAAGCATTTTGAAGTTGTATTCATAACTTTATCATGTCTTAAAATTGTTGCCCCAAATTTTCAAAATATCCTTTTTTCCCCACCTAACGAACTCAATATTTCCACATAGCATTTTTGTCATCCCACCTCATGAACATAACATGTTTCATTTTTCAGATCCTCTGTGAAACGTTTTAGCAATCACTCCAAAACATCACCTTACAAACAGGATTTAAAGAAAA
Source organism: Neoceratodus forsteri (assembly GCA_016271365.2). NCBI lineage: Eukaryota > Metazoa > Chordata > Ceratodontiformes > Ceratodontidae > Neoceratodus > Neoceratodus forsteri. The sequence continues at coordinate 237,945,646 of JADMNL010000023.1, read as the reverse complement.
AAGACTGCTGAGAATGTGGCATCAAAATGTCAAAATAAAAACCAAAAACAATGACATTATAAATAAACAGTGAACTTATAAAGATGTTCTTTATTTTGTTCACCCCTTTTCATCATTAGGGCACCCAGATTCATAGCCCTTGTGTGACTGCACCTCCTGAAAATTATAGAAGTTATTTTTCAAATCCTCTTGGAAACATTTTTTTTAGTCACTCCATGAAATCACCTTTTAGATGGTATTTAAAAAAAAACCCTGTCATGGTAATAACATGGAGCCATAAAAAGACTGTGTTGAAAATTTGGGGTAACAATGTCAAAAGAACAGTGGAGTAATGAAGAATTAATGAGCTTATAAAGGTGTTTTTTTTTATTCTGTTCACCCTTTTTTTCAGCTCTAGGACCTCCATATTCAAATGTTTAGCACAGCAATAACCAGAATACTGCCACACAAACAATAACGAGTGCTGTCTAATGGGGTGTTGACCATATTCAAAGGCTTACAGTGTGCTCCAAATGTTTGCACCAATTATTTGAATTTTTGCCCCAAGCCAGCTGTGCACTAATTGTGGTACAGTGCTCTTGACAGCACAGCACACACAGTGGCTCAGAATTGGGGGACCTATCATAGATTCATCAATTCATAGATTACTATAAGTTAGGAGGTTGGTTGACCTAATGAAACTCACCACTTGGAGTAAGAACACACGTCTGTCAGTTACCATATAGGCATCCAATGAACTTTTGAAGCCTCCATTGTTTTGCTAGTTACCACACATTCCGGTAAAGAATTCTATACCGATATCACCCGCTGTGTTAACCACTTTTTTCTCTTCTCAGTTCTTACTATTTCACCTTTTAACTTAAAGTTATGCATCTTGGTGTTTTTATTGGTGTTATACTTCGTCAGACCCACACTCCCAAACACTGCTTCAGATTTCATAGCATTGTACACAAAGCATAAGTCTCCTCTCAAGCTCCTATACTCCACAGAAAAGAGACCTAACTCCATCAGTCTCTATCCATGTGGCTTGTGGTTCATGTCCCTGATTTTTTCAGTTGCCCTCCTCTGTACCCTCTCACTTAATTTTTTCCCTCCAATGCTTTGTGGTGCACAGAAGGGGGAGTAGTATTGCAAGTGGGGCCTGACCAGTGATGAATAAAGCTGCAGAATCACTGTTCTGTCCCTACGTTTAATGTTTCTAAATATACATCCCATGACCTTTTGACCCTTTTAAACCAATTTTCTATTGTTCTTCTCGAATGAAAGGCTATTTGTTAAAGTGACATCAAGGTCCCTTTTGTCTGTTGTCTCTTGGACGACAATGTTATTTAACAAGTAATTGTACCTAGGGCTTCTTTTTCCCAGATGCATCACTCTACGCTTTCCTTCATCCCAGCAGAATCCAAAGTACATGAGACAAATAGGGTTGCCATTAAATAGCAATCAGAATTCTCTGATGACATTTCTGGAGAAATGGAAGGGGATTAGGAGCTGAAGGAGAAGGGGAAGGGAAGGAAGAGGGCTGAGGTGATGAATAGGTAAGACAAGAGGAAGGGGTGGAGTTTAGTGAAGTCATAACTGACAGTAGATAGTAGAAGGGATGGGGACAGGTGAGGTCATGATTGGCAGATCTCAAGGGAGTGATGCATGCACCTGGAGGGACACAGGATTGGCCTGGGGGAGTGGCCTGGAGGGGTCCATGCCGGGGTTCTTAAGTGGTTTATAATGCCAGGTTGGGGAACACTCTCCATCTTTCTGCTGGGCTTTTTTGTCTTCCTACCTACCCATCCTGACTGTTTGGTTGACCAACGGAGGTTGGGGGTAGGATGCACCTAGCATGAGGTTTATGGTTGGACTGAGGACTGGAGCAGGTGAACAGTTCCTGCCAGATGGAAAGGTGGCTGCAAGAGTAAGTTTATGAAGGAAAGAGAAGTCAGGATAAGGGGGGGAATGTCATAGAGGTCTAAAGGGGGAGAGTTGGGGGAGAGAGGGAGGTAGATTTCATGGGCTGGGGGCAGAGCACCTGGACATGATTAGAAGGGGGTGGGAGTATAGAGGGGTTAGGGGTTGGTCTGTGACATCCAGACCTAGCATAGTAGAAGATAGGGAGTATTTTGTTGATGGTGGTGGGGGGAAGGGTTGGATGACATATCTGGACCCTGAGAAGAAAGAAACAGAAAAGGTGAAGATCGGGACATGCTACGGATTTCAATACAAGATTGAATTGGGGAAGTTCTATGAAAATAAATAAAACTATGATGTTTTGATGAACTATTACTGAGCAACCTGTAATATTATACAGTGGTGTAAAAATATCTAATTGCCTTTGCACATCCAAAACCTGCCTGGACATTGGGTCATTTCAGAAGGGATGGTCAGAAGACAATGACTTGTGAAGGGTAAGAAATATCTGCCTGTAGCTTCAAGATACTGTTTTTGTTTTTCTTACTTGTAGCAGCATGCAAACAAGCATGTTCAACATTGACACATACTTATTACTCTGCTGCTAAGGCCACATGCTTTTTTTCCATTAGAAGAATTCTGGTGAAATAAAGATTTTGCTTCCAGGAACCATCACAACATTTTTGGGAGCATTTCACAAAGTTTTGTCAGCATTTCAATTTCGGTTATTTCCATCTAATTTTAAAAATCTTCATCCAAATTACACCAGATTTAGTATATTGTATTTCCCATACCTTGTAGAGAAATGCCCATGTTTCAAATCTCTAGCATTGAAGGAGACTGAGCTATAAGCCTCCAGTCTTTCTGAATTTTTTAAATTACATTGTGTAAAATACATAAACTGCAGAATTTAAAAGCATTTAAACTCTAAAACTAGAGGATGCAATATCACTAGTTTTGCAAGGGTTCATCCCCCTTACAATAAGGCTGTGTGTGTGTTTGTATGTCAACTCTCTAATCTCTTGCTCAAAGACTGGCAAAGTTATAAGCAGCCAAATAATGCAACATAACATCGGTAATTAAAGTTGAATTTCATGAACTTTTGTGAAAAATGTGGAATTTTATTTGATTATTTTGTCAAATCTATTTTGCTCTGCCATATACTTGAGGTGCCATTGTGAAGGAAGAAAAAGGCTGAGAAGAATGGCAGTAAGGTGGCATTCATAGAGGGCTCCTTAATGAAAGAACTGTGGGTGTCAGATCAGTATCTTGAGTGAAAAACCATCAAAAATAGTGAAGGCTAGCACTGTGCTCTGACTATCTTCTTCCAGTAAGCTGGCTAACCTCTCAAACTCACTGACTAAATGACTTGGAAGGCACTTGCGTGCAAAACATTGTTTCTGTAAAATGCCACCAGCTGTCTCTTAAATGACTCTCTAGATAACAATGGATATTTTTAGCCTTTTAAAACAGTGGCAGCAAGTGACATCAAGCATTACAACTAGTTGTGGCTAAGGCCACTGTGATAGAAATATCTGGATTTATACAATGACTGTGAGAATAAAACTTTCAAATCATTGCATTTATTTTGATGTATGACAGACCTAATGTGTACATGCATCATTTATTTCAATGTGAGGTGGGTCATCAGCATTTATTTCCACTTTAGGGTGGTCACAAAGGAGCGCTTAACCAAGTGGAGAACAGCTTGTGCAATGCCTGGTAACATCACAGTGGCCTCTGCTGCAATTGAAAACAGAGCAGCGACATCAAATAGAAACAGTTAAATCTTCATTAAAAAAACTAATCTTGCCAGAGGGGTACCACCAGTGTATTAATTACATATGCCATGGCTGGATAAGAATATCACATTTATTTACATCTGCACAGTTTGACCTCTGCATGCCTTACTCATGGCTTTGACACATGTGGGGGCAACACTAATATTTTTAGTCCGCCCATGGCATATCTCATATATCTTTAGTCATGATGGAGCCTGATGCTAAGCATCACCATCACAGGAGCATTGGAGAGGTACTCCAGGGCCATGATGCTAGCCCAGGCAAGGAGATTTGCCTGTCTGTACTACAAGGCAAATTAAAGTGATCAATAGACAACCTGAGATGGACTGCAATTTTAGAAAAGAAGGAGGGAGTATGTTCATGTCAATGGGAAAAGAAGTCAAGGGGGTTTGAACTAAAGGGCAGGGAAGATAACTAATGTAGGGGTCGCCAGTTAAAAGTGTTCGATGCATGGGTTCACCAAGGGAATGGCAGCTGGGCTGAGTAGCAAAAAATAGTAGACAATCAGTTGGAGCAAGAAAGCATACTAAAACAGTTCTTACTTGAAAGCAGGCTGTATGAGAAATACAACCCCACAAAACTGACTGGTCTGACCACCAACTGCACTTAGAAGTCCAGAGCTTAGAGGAACTCACAGAAACTTCATAGGAGGAAAAAAAAAGCTGTGGAAACAAAAAGGAGAAATTCTAGCTATTCCACTGGGACATTTGCAACATGAAATGGAGTAGGTGACTCTCTTTAGAAGGGAGAATTTCTGTGAAAAACAAGGAGGAAGTCAGTGTGGTAAGCAGGTTGACTAAGTCTATGTGGTCAAGCTCAGAGAAACTAATTGGGTAGGAAGACAAACTACGCACTCAAAAAGGAACTATTGGACTGCAAACTACTCCACGCAGCTAAATGGATTCAGTGGTGATATGTGCATTGTGAAAGTTAAATTCCATAAGTGGAATTCTAATGGTGTTACCCTTTACGCATCCATGAATTTCTGACAAGTTTTGTCAATTAATAATTTCAAAAATTTTAGTGGCAAACTTTAACTTATTAAACTACATTTATCCACATTTTATTTATTTATTTCAGTTTGGGATTAATACCTTTGAGTCAAGAACTCATTTTCAAAGGTTCCACATTAGTGTTGAACAAACATTACAAAAATACAAGGTTTACAGAGACAAAAAAAAAAGAGGAAAACATTGAAGCATGTACACGGGCAGTAACAGTAAAATTGTAACTTATACACATCAAATTAGTAAATATTAACAGATAGACTGATTAGATAAGTGGGGGTTGGGGGGATCAGCTGAAGGTGGCATCATTTGAGGTGGGAGAGAGGTGGGAGCTTTCAACCAAGTGAGGCCATCATCAGGTAATTTGGGGTAGGGGAGTGGGTTAAGAAAAAAGTGGTACATAGCTGAAAGATATGAAGGGGGTAGGTAAATGGAAAACTGAATACGAGGTACTATCACATTAGTTCAGGCAGGTATAATTCATTTGAGAACCAAGGAGAGATTTGAGCCCAACTTTGAAGGTACTAATCTTGGTAGTATCAGTGAGGACAGCAGGTAGTTTATTGTACCATTTCGGACCTTGATACAGGATAGAGTTCTGGACAAGTTTTGTCCTTTTGAAGGGAATCACCATCTTGTCAGTGACTGTCACTATGGGTAGATTTTGTTGGGACAGCCAGCTTAAAGTGTCCACCCAGTGTGGGGGGTGTCAGTCCAAGTAGTACTTTTTTTAGAAGTAGGCAGGTCTGATATTGCACTCTAAGATGGAGTGAGAGCCATACAGTTTCACTGTACAGCTAGCAGGTGTGGGTTGTTATTTGTTAACTTCCAGGACTTACTGACACTGGATATGCATGCCTACTTTGGAATATATATATATCTGCCAAAACAGTGGAGATACACATATTCAAAAATGTTAAATGTTCACAAAATTTAGCAGAACAAACTGTGAAATTATGAACCCTGTAACTTACAATTTACTCTGTCAAATACTTCCCATTTAGCAGTTTCTAAGTTCATTCCAAGAAAGTATGCACATATATTTTCAACTACAGTACCTAGCACCAGCAGGGGCAGAGTTGTAAGCAGAGAAATATTTTCAGAAATTTTCACAAAAATAATAAATTGCCAGATGCTGAGCCCCTATAGGTCTCACACCACTTATCCAAATGTCATTGAATGTGACATTCCTTTAGGACATATTTCAGAAAGTAACCATACCATGTCACAGATCTCTATCTCAATGGAATGACTGAGTTATGACAAATTGAAGAATAAAATATCTGCATAATGCCATTACATTTTTAGAAATTTGCTGAATTTCGTGAACGTTCTGTGAAAACAGACTGCTACTTTTGCCCAGCTCTATCTGCTGCTAGCACTTACACCAAGCTGGTAAGTTACTGCATTAAGCCAGGAAGCAGAATCTGGCACAATTATATCTCCCAGACTGTGAAACTAGCTTTCAGGCAATATTTTTGTCCAATATAAAGCTTGGGTTTGTGCATGTAGTATCAACATGTAACCTCCATTATTTTGTGGAACTGGGGATATGTAAGCACTAGGGTATGATAAGGTGTGTGCTATCATGTAATAACATCACTCCTGGGGTGGGTTGAAGCACGAGGAGAAGCTGAGTGCTTCCACCACCCCAGGAGTGACATTAATACACAGTAACACACACCTTGGAGTGCCTTACTGCAATTATACAATGGCTTGTTGTTATATACAGAATAAAAAAATTGTTTTTAAAGATGTTTTTGTTAGTGTGGGAAAATATTTTTGTTTCTTAAGAGAAGATCCTCCAATGCATCAGTCAGGAGGTTCACAGTGATGTTATTGGGTAATAACATCACTGTCTCAATGGGTCAGCAGCCAATCAGCTTCTTACATTTTTCCTTGTCATTGAATAATATAGGATATTCTTTGTTTGGTTTGGTTTGCTCTCAGTACACTTGAGCAGCACATTTTGATTACGCAATCTGGCGTGACAGGGTATAAACTGTTTTAAGATAACGGCAAGCCTCTTAGTTTGACTTGCAGGTAGTAGACCAAGTAATTCCACCACCTGAGAAGTTCCCTTATCCTAGCACAATGTACACACTTAAGAGCCTTATTGTGATTATGAAATAGATATAGTTTGACTATTAGTAAACATATTTCTATAAAATTATTATTTTATGAATTAATAAAAACAGAAAAAAGGAAAACAATGCAGTGTAAAAACGTAGTCTACTTAAATGCTGCATTAGTGACTTTTGCACAGTAGGTAACAGCAATGATCTAAGAAAACTGTTGATGAACCAGTACTGAGCTACATAAAGGAAGCATCAGCATGGCTTCAGCTTCAAAGCTGCAGCAACAGTATGTGGATCTGTATCTTGGCCAGCTGAGGAGGGCTGAACCAGCATGGTCTCAGGTAATGTCCTGCCACATATGATTGGAGCCAAAGGTAGGAGCAATGTCTCCAGGTTCAGAGCTGCAGCACCAACACTTCTTAGACTGTTGGCTGGTGGGGGTGCACTATACCAGCATGGCTTTAGAACATAACAGGCCACACAATAGGCACTAAGGGCAGGAACAAGAGTTGGCAATGGAGGCCAGGGTTACACATTTTTTTGATCATTAATTCGAAAATGTTTGATGAGCCAGATTAAGGAGTTTACAAAATAAAACTACAGTCAGGTCATTGTGCAGCTAAGGACTTGTTGGTTATGTGCAGATGTGCCTAGAATAAGATTCGGCTGAAGACAGCAAAGTCACAGGATTGGCAGGAGCAAAACTGAGCTGCAGTCAGCAGCAGTTCTTGAACTGAGAGTGGAGTATGTGGGAGCAAAAATCAGCGATTTATAAAGAGGGCTAAGCAGAAGGGGCTAAAGTGAGGTGTGGGGCACAGTTTTTATATGTTTGAGTGGGAGAGAAATTGAAAATGTACAGCAGCTATTTTTTTCTTTTTAAATTGGAGGCAAATTTAATTGATTCTAGAGTAGCAATGCTTGCTGTGGCGTTGGCTGCCAAATGAGTACAGTGAAAGGATTCTGTTGGTTAAGAGGTTATGTGATTTGTTCACACGTGGTTGTGCTGTGATACTGGACCCAGATGCAATGGTCTATGGCTAATTAGGTTTCTAGGTTTGTCTACACATGTCATACTTTAAGTTAACAGGCAACTTTGACTGGTTTATTTTGAAGTTAGTACTATCTTTTCATCAGCATCCCTTGGGGAACAGACAATTGTTAATTCATAGGACTGGGCTACTCCAGAGCTTAGCTTGTTGACAGGCACTAAGGTAACTACTACTACTGTTACTATTAGCACTACTCTTGATTTTGGTCTATCTATGCCCCTTGTGCCACAATTGGCTCTAGTCTGAAATCCTGTTCAGCAGGGTCAAGCATTCTTATTAGTTTTTATTGGAATATCTGTCTGGATACTGAAGGAACTCGATGTAATTCAATAATAGTTACTCCCATCACAAATAGAACTATTAAATCTTACACATAGTTCTTGTTCCCTGCAGGAACTTGCAGCACTGAAGATGGACAAGGCTATGGGACTGGACAAGATACACCCAGGGATACTAAAGGAACTCAAGGAGATGCTAGCTGTCCCAATGATGGCCTTATTCAACACTTTACTAGAAACAGGCATGGTTCCAGAGGACTATAAAGAGAGTAGAAATGGTCTGTCTACATATAACCAGCAACAGGGAGGAAGCTAACAACTATAGGCCAGTCAGTCTCATTTCAGTAGTGGGCAGTGTAATGGAAATAACACTGATAAAACAGCATCATACAGCAGTCACAGATAATGAAGTGCAACATTTTTTATTTCACCATGAAAGTGCAAAAACACTTACAGTAGTGCAGCCTTCAGGTCAGAGACCATGGAGAAACCAAGTAGAAACTCAAAATACTCCAACTGGTTTTGCCCTACTGCACATCCTCAGGGAGAGAGGTCAGCCAGGAAGAGACACCATTGTATGTTTTTCTCTTAAAGGCATGCACAGCAGTCATTGCAACAAGTGAATCCACATAGGCAGTACACACATAAAATACAAAATATAAGTTAAAAAGCAGCTACTAAAAAGTACATATTGATGGCAACATGGGTGAAAATCATTAAAGATGTCAAAACTAAATTGGCCAAATACTCAATATATCAATCTATGCCTGCTATTGAGCAATGGGACTGATAACTCATATAGGACAATTAACAGTGTTGTCAAGAAACAGCAATGGGTGCTATTCACCAATGGGGTGTAGGTACGCACAAAATTCACATACCCTGCCTGTGGAGCTGCGCTCCCATGAACAGATGCAGTGGTACTGGCATTCACTAATGTTGGCCACCTGTCCATGGCCCCAACCCCCCAGCATGCTGGTGCACAGAGGGGTGTTACACAGACTGGGCATGCATCCAATGAGATGCCCGGACCACTCCACAACTGGATCACTTGTGCTCATGGGGCATGGAAACCAATGGAGGGTGTGGGGCTTGAGGGTGCCCAGTCCACCACTGCCCTAGCCTCCGTGCTGATCCATGGGCTGGGGCAGCATATAGGGGTGGTCTGCTGTGCTCCTCCATCTGTACCGCTGCTGGTGGTGGCATCCTGGGGTGCTTGTATCCCTTACAGCTGGGTGTTACCCAGTGTAGGGTGTGCCACCCCATGCCCAGCACTCCATACCTTTGTGAATCACATGTAGTGCGGGCATGACCCTGACATACCCTGGTGCTCTGCTGTCCTCATGTCTGTGGCATTGGTGCATACGTGTCCTGTGCCCTCCTGTAGTGAATGGCACACAGGGTCCACAGAACCCCACTAAGTGACATTCGGACTTAGCTATGCCAATGTCCCTGGGTTATGCAGAGCGTTGACATAGTGCATAGGGCCCAATGTGAATAACAGTGTAAATAAACTAAATACCTATGCCTTGGAAGCCACTCATGACCCCAGACATAGTGAGAGGATGGTCCAGTTCCATACAGAAAACACAAATGTTGTGGGGGCAAATGGTACAAAAAGTACAGGGAAAACATGAAGAACCAACCCAAAACACAACCCAAGAAGCCACATTTGAAATACAAAGAACAAAAGTAGTAAATGTATTAATCTGTTTTCTTTTGAATTGACACCAGCACAACTGAGCATTTTAAATAAGGCTTTGAGTTTCATGCCCACTGCCAGTATTTAACCCTTCAAACTCCACCTGGACTTAAAAAAAGTTCATATGCAAACTGAACCCTAAGGGTTTTTTCTACAGTGTAAAAAATGGGTATTTCATAGGATAATGACTTGGCATCCATGAGAGACAATAAAGTGATCCAAATCCATATCACTTCTATTGCTATGGTATTGAGCTTCAAATCACATTTGACCATTGTGCCACACTATACCATGGCAGTATCAGTGCTTGAAAAAGCCTGTCATAAGGACTTGGACAATTTATATGAGCCTGAGAACAATCCTTGCTTTGTTAACATAACCACAGCTGACAGTAAAGCAATTAAAGAACTTGAGTCTAACAACCAATCAACAAAAAAAAACCTGATGACAAGGTGTGTGCAGTAGTCCTTATGAATAAAGGTGACTATATTAATGAGATCAATAGACAATTGTTAAATATGACCTTTTACCAATCTCTTTTTTTTATTTTCCTCTCTTTTTGTTGCCCGTGATTGCTGAGGCATCTGCCCGGTCACAGACCCCTGAACCCCCACTTCCATATTGGCCACAGCTCCCGACACCCCCAGCTTTCCTCCTTGGGGTGGGGTTGCAGCACTCGGGCTTAGTGCCGCAAACGTGGGACCAAAATCAGAGAGATGCTTGGAAGCTAATCAGGGCCAGGGCGGGCAACATACATGGTGGCCGTGAGTTGTTTTTCTTGTTATGTTCCTCAGGGCGGGGATTTGCAATGATGGCCTGCATCTGCCCCACCCCTTTATTACTTATGATGCTGGCGCTAGCGATTCCTCCTGGTCTCTGCCAGGAGTCCTACGCATGCTGGGCATTCACTCCTAACCACCCCCTGGAAAAGGAAAGCATCCCTAAGGGTGCTCTATCCTTCTCCCCAGGCTGGCTCTTCAGCTCCCCAGGTCCACTCCCGAACCCAACCAATCTCTTAAAACAGATCCTACCATGGGTACTATGGACTTCAAGAGCAAAACTGATAATTATCGGATTACATCATATGACAAGGACAATATTTCAGAACATTCAATGCACTTTCTTATGGTCTAATAACCAATCAAGTCAACCATTTATATATTGCCCAAGGTCCACAAGAGACTCAAGGATACCCCCCCCAGTGCCCTATTATTTCTTGGATAGGTAGAATCACTGAGCCCTTGTCCTACTGCATGGATGCCTTTATGAAAAAATAAGTGTGGAAGTTCCCTTCTTACATCAGGGATAAAACCCAAAAGATAAATGTACTGGAAGAAATGGAATCTAGGGACACATGGCTGCTTGTCACCAAGGACACTGAGACAATTTTTACTAATGTACCGTTTAGGAAAACCAGTTCAGCCTGTCAATCCTTTTCTGTCTGAGCACCCACATGGTTAAACCAACAGCCAGTGCATGTGCTAAACATAAACAATGTTGCACAGGTCAAGAGGGAGTTTCTCAAATTCCTTAACCCAGCAAGACACTGCAACTACCCAGGGTGACCGTCGGGGTGATTTCCCTCGATCACCACCTCCCTGCACTCCCCCATGCACTCTTCCCTTCCTTGACAAGGCTCATTTGCTGCTATTCACCTTCCTGTCTCACCTACTGGTTAACTCACCTATTAGTAACAGCACTGAATACTGAGTTTACCTTACCAATATACAGCCTTTTGGTTAATAGTTACAACAGTGGCCCTGTGCGATACAAGACCAGACTGAAATGACTTGCTAATAGTGTAAATACTGTGTATAGCTCTGTTCTGATCCTTTTATGGCATTGACAAAGCACTGTCATGCAGCAATGACTTGCAATTGATGTAAACTCTGAACATATTTCCTTGCTTCTCCTGTTTGATAGTTTGTAATATTTCCAGTTTCCCATGCTATGCGTTGATGCCTGTACAATTTCTGTTGACGTGAAACCTTTGCAAATGAGTTTGTAGCTCAAAGATGTGCTCCGAAACAATAAATAATGTGCCTCACCAAGGGGGCTGGGGTCAGTACAAAGATGGTTGGATGCTGGTACTTGTTACGAGGACCATAATGATTTTTTTATCGAATTGTCTGAATTTGTACTTACCCCTAATTCATTCATTTCCTAGGGTAATTTCTTCCACTAGATAAAGGGTACTGCTATGTGGATGATTTTCACGCCTACAGTAATTATAGGAAGTTTTACCTGCGGGACTGGGAAAAGAACTACATTTACAAGAGTGAAAGCAATCCCTACTACCACCAGACTAAAAGGCCCTACATGGACTGGGCCCTTGTTACCTGGCTGACCTTCTTACCCATGTTGCCTCGGTTCAGCCCCATCGGTCCTCCTCTAGTGGTCTCCTGACGATTCCTAGGACAAGATTAAAAACTGCAGGTGATCGAGCTTTCAGTGTTGCCAGTCCTGTATTATGGAATTTGCTCCCGTTGTTGATGAGGGAGAACCCATCAGTGGAGGTCTTTAAGACCCACCTGAAGTTCTACATGTTCAATCAGGCATTTTCAGACTCTGACACTAGTGTTATCAGTCTTTTTAAATTTAGAGGGTTTTGTATAATTATGGGATTTGTATGAGGATATAGCTTTGTGTCTGTAAATTGAGCTTGTTTTCCTTTGTATGGCGCCCAGAGCCTCTGGGATTGGGTGCCAGAAAAATAAAATTTGCCTTGCCTTGCCTTGCCTGATGTATGGCATCATTTTATTGACATCTTGATGGTGTGTCATGGAAGCGTGGAGTAGTTGGTTGGCTTTGTTGACTATCTTTAATTTACAAATCCAAATCTTAAATTTTCAGTTAAGTATGATAGAGTGAATGTGCAGTTTCAGGATTTGGACATTTTCAAGAACACCGCTGGTACCATTAGTACTGATTTATACCGTAAAAGTACAGACCGCAACACACTCCTCCATGCTTCAAGTTTCCATCCACACCACACCATCATGAATATCCCTATTTTCAGTTGATGCATATCAAGAGAAATTTTTCCAATACAGTTACTTTTGAATCCACAGGCATTGAACTGCAGAACCATTTTCAGGATAAAAGCTATGGGCTAAATCTAGTGACAGAAACAAGGGATGTTATCAGGGATGCAACTAGGGGTGACCTGTTGAGCTACAGGAATCACAGTAATGGTACTTTCAGTAATGGCATTAAATGTATCACCTAGCGTACATTGCAATCTGTCAAAATTAATGAGATTTTGAGGAGAAACTGGCATATCTTGGAATCTAAACTGAAACTACAGAATGTTGTTAAACAGCTACCTAAAGCAATATTTGGAAAAGGACCCAATCTCTCTGATCATTTAGTCCATTGTTTCCAAACCATTCCATCAGTACGCCCCCCTCTCTTGGTTGCCTCCCCAACCTTCTGGTTGTTAAAACTGTGGTCACTGTATGTATTGTGACACAATACAAAAAACATTGGCATTCACAACTGTAAGTGCAATAAAAGTGTGTAAGATCAACAAATTCTTGAATAGCTCCACAGTAGGTGTAATTTCTCTTGCCACCTGTACATGTTCAGTGTTCTGCATAGGTATAACTAACTGTGAATTTAAAGTACTGGTGGGTGAGCACCTGAGTGCTATACAGTCATAATGGTAACAATGCCCTCTACAAACATATTGCCAGTTCTGGTGGGTCTGGTGATCACATGTCTCAATTTTGTACTATTGAGAGGGTGGTGTGGGGCAAGTGAGGAGGGGATTGGCAGTGTTTCATCCTGAGGAGGCAATCAAATTGAATCATTGTATTAGGTGTTTATGAGCCTACTGGCTTAAATGATGGAATTGAATTGGCCCCTTCTTTAAAGCTTTCAACATGAAATTGTTTTGGTTTCTGACTGCTATGTTTGCTTTTCACCTGTTTTTACCAACTAGGTAGGGAACCTATCTCCCTACTGGTAATTAGTATGTTTTTTTGATTATTTCACTGTATTTTCCTGTTTGATACTATTAAATTATTTTCGGTATTTGCAGTTCTTGAAAAAAGTTCTTCCCCTTTTTTATTAGGGTTTGGTATATAATTGTTAGTGAGCATTATTTATTTCCAACCTGTAAGTCACCTTATTTATACACTCCAGGTTGTTATTCCCTTATCTATTTTTCATTTTTTCTCTCATTATATTCTCCATTTTGTATACCTCCAATGGTACACTTTATGAGTGCTTGTTCTCCAATACCAGCATGTAGCTTACACTTAGCATATAAATTGTTTCAGTACTGGCCCAATCATTTGACTTGCGTACAGCTGTTTGTATTTCCTTTACAACAATTTAGCTTGCCCATTTTGAATTCCACTTTATGGTGCCATTATGAATGACTGCTCTTTAATAGTAACATATTGCTTACATTTAGCACAACTGCTTATTGTTTAGTTTATCTCTTATCTGAGTCAGTTTATATGTCATTTAAACAATTTTTACATTTTTTTCCCCATCGGAGTAACATAATGGTTTTGGACTAATATTAGAAACATAGAAACATAGAAGTTGATGGCAGAAAAGGACCACAAGGCCCATCCAGTCTGCCCATTTTACCAATTAGACAATGCTCATGTGACTATTATTGACAGGACAATTAACAAACCCCCGGCTGTGTGTCCCTCCTGTTTAGCATGTCCTTTTGGCAGGTTATACATGCTATATCATTATGCACTGCTTAGTGGTAATTATGTCTGTGTCAGTTCTGTATTCTAAGCCATGCCCCTCCCCCATTATTGTTACGCCATTTCTAGGGGCACGCTTTTAATTAACTACATGTAATTCTGAACAGGATCATATTGTTAGCAAAATGAATGATGAGCAGGCTGATTATCTTTAACCCACAGTAGTTGTAATGTGATGCAGCTAGATTGCATATATATATATATATATATATATATATATATATATATAATAATAATTATCTTTCATTTGTGCTCCTTCCCTGTGCTACTAGCAATTCACTGACGGCGCATTCTGTAACACATACATCTGATGCCATCAGGTATATGCCCAACTGAACAATAATTCCCCCCACCTCCCCTGATATCCCACTCATCTATATAATCTTACCTTCTAGAAATTTTTTCACCTCCTCTCCCACTCTGACCATTCCCACCTCAAATACCTTACTATCATAAACCTCTAGGGTCTCCCCTTCACATTTTCTCTCACCCTATTACCCAAATTCAATCCTCACCTATTGCCGTCATCAATGAAACCAAATGGGTTGATTTCTTTCCTATTCCTATGCCCCCACCCATGTTATCCCTTAGTACTTTCTATTATTTCTCTAACTTCTAAACTATCCCCCTCATTAACTCTACCTGAATCATGCACTTCAGTTCTTAGCAGCCTTAGGCTCTACCCCAAATAAATACCATTACTGGTTCTTCTATTGTTACAACTGTAGATTGTTCTCAGTCGTTATACTTTGTATCTTTTGGGGAGGCAGTATAGTGCAGTGGTTTAAGGCTCTGAGCTGCTAATCTGGAGGCCTGGGTTTGAATCCCCACAGCCCCCACTTGCATACTGTGTGACCCTTAGCAAGTCACTTAACTTCCCTGTGCTCCCCAGGTTGCACCTGTAAACAAGCTTTCAGCTTAGTGTGCTACTCCTGGTTAAACAACTGGGAAAAAAAAGTTGTTTGTACTTAATTTATGGCTTTATAACCTTGTTGCTTGAATTTGTAACTGAATGCTACCTGTATTTGTTAAGTGTCAACTGTCTGTAATACTTGTCTGTACCATGTCAACATGGAATCTTTGTAAATGAGCTTGCTAGCTCAAAGGTATTAATACAAGAATTCAATAAATAAATTCAGTCTATTTAAATGATTTTGGTTGATTCATTATGCTGATTCATCTTGCATTGCCGGATTTGCTATGTAGTTCATTCCGACTATTTTCATATACATATCCCTTGACTGTATGTTCACTCCTTGTACTGTCCTGATTTTATTCTGTGTTGTGCCTACGTGGTTCAACAGTGATCTGTTGCTAACGTACAGTGCATTTTGTGTAAGGAATAAGACACGATGAGCTGTGGTTTATGACCTAATAAGAGCATGCCCCAGGTGCGTAATTAGTCAAAAGACGCTAGCTCCGAGTGCCTTTAGCACCTGGGAAGTGCTCTTATCAGATCATAAACCACACTTTGGAGTGTCTTATTACACTTATGAAATGGGTCTCCAAGTAATTATTTAATGGGTTAAACATAGAAGAAAAAAGAAATCAAAAATATAGAAAAGGAAGTTTCAGTAGCTCAAATACTTAAAAAACTAGTTCCCTATTACACCAGTTTTAAAACTGTTTCATCTGTAGTAAAGGGTCCCTATGTATTGCTTAGTTATTTGCTTATCAGTGTTGTTTTAAGTACAATTAGATCCCCTTCTCACATTGATTTTTTAGTGTCTTTCACATCTAGAAATGCTAAGACCACTGTTTGCCTGACACAGATTGTCCGCTTTCATTGATGGCGAGCGTGTCTGATATGTTGTTGCATCTCTGTCACCCACCCACACATACACACAGAGTGATAAAGACTGCCACAGATAAAGATTTGTCCATGTTTTTTATGCAGTTGTCATTTTTTTTAAAGAGAAAAAAAACAGCCACTGAACTCAGGAAGTGCATGCTCCTCGCCAGCAGTATCGGGAGCGAGTGTGTCCCTTACTGGCCATGGTAGAAAGCAGATTTTCTATTTTGTGCTTTTGAAATTTAAGTGGTATTAATTTGTGCAATACCTTGAGCATTTTGTGGCATGACACAGTACATGGAAAACAGAATTATGGAGGACTGCAGACAAACAGATCAAGTTGGAGTACTGGAAACAGGATAGCGAAGCAAACCAACGGGGCACTTTGTTTGTACTGCCCACAGTATGAATAGTGGGACCGAGATGTATGGAATTCCAGTGGGACAAGTGGGCAGTGGCCAGCATACAATGTCAGTTACAAAACAACTCATGTTGGAATGGAATATTTCTATAATTCACTGTTAAATAGACAGTTGGAGGGTGGCTTTGAAAATGGCAACATGTGTCTCGGTGGCAGGGATTTACCAGTGCAGCTCTTGCAGTTCCCCGTATGCTACATGTGGAGCTGTAGTGAGAGATCCATTAGATGCACTCATTTTTACTATGTGCTGCATTTTAGTTGGCACAAGCAGTGCCGGTTGTAAAGTTATGTCCAGATTAGGACATGGCTGGAAAGGTGTTTCAGCCAATCAGGTTTGAGGGAGTTTTGTACCCATTTTATAAAGTATTTAATTAAAATACACTGTTATTCGCATTGTTCTTTCTTTACTACACTATTGATTGCTTTATATGCATTAGCACACCAATCTTTCAATAGTTGGCATAGCTTGATATATCAAGTAGTACAGCCAATTTAGTTTTGCCATCTTTAATGGATTTTCACCTATGCTACCATCAATATGTAATTTTAGTAGATGTTTTTAACTACTATTTTGTATTGTATGTCTGCACTGTCCATGTGGATTCACTTGTTGCACTAATTGCTGTGTATGTCTTTAAGAGACACAAATAAAATGATGCCCCTTCGTGGCTGACCTCACTCACTGAGGAAGCGCAGTAGGATGAAACCAGCCAGAGCATTTTGAGATCCTGCTTGGATCTCTGTAGTCACTGACCTGAGGGCTGCTTTACTGTAAGTGTTTATGCACCTTTATAGTGAAATAAAGTATTATGTACATTATTATTTGTGACTGCAGTGTGGTACCATTTTTTTTTGTTATTTCTGATTCTTAAACAGGCATGCATGCCTGTAGTTTGCAACAGCTTTTCTATTTGCTGAAATATAATGGAAACCCTGCTAAAGAAAAGGCTAGTAAAGTGTCTTGAATTCAGCAGCATGCAAGACCACAGGCAGCATGGATTCATGGGGTGGAGGACATGCCAGACCAATCTGATTGAATTCTTTGATTGAATGACCAGGGAAATAGATCAGCAGAGGGTAGTGGACATGGCCTATCTGGGTATGCCACCCTAACAGCAACATTTCTATGATGACATGCGTTAGTCTCGACAACAGCGCCTTGCCACCATAGAAGTGCAGCTGGAAGGGGGCAACCACTTCCCCTGACCTGCACCTCATCCCCGAACTTACTCTGACCTGGAATTAGAGTCCTTTAGTTCGTGGGGTGGGGGGGTTGGTGTATGAAGCCCCCCGATGTAAAAAATAGAGCCAAACTGTGCAGCTCAATGCTGACTGCAACTTGCAGTCGACATGGAGCCCATCGCTGTAATGCTGGTCATGATCTTTTTTGTCGCACTGGCATGGTAGAGCCGCCTATCTAGACATTAGCAAGGCCTTCAACACTGCTATATGGGAGACTTGATTTAGAAATTCTGAAGCCTAGGTGTAGGATTCAAAGTGCTACATTTGTTTAGAAACTGGTTAACAGACAGGCGTCGGGGGGTGGTGATTAACAGCACTCATTCAAATGATGGGTGTGTGACCAGTGGGCCACAGGGCTTAGTACTGGGACTGGCCCTTTTCAATGTCTTCATAATGACATTGCAGAAGAACTGGAAGGTGATGTTTTTTCACAGATTATACCAAAATCTGTAACAGGGTGTACACTCATGAAGCAGTGGATAGAATGCACAGGGATCTTGGGAAACTCAAGGAGTGTTTACTGGCATGGCACTTGGAGTTTAATGCCAGAAAGCACAAAATCATGCACCTAGGGCATGTGAACACAGGACCTGAGTATAGGATCAAGGGTACTGACAGTAAGTAGGAAAGGGACCTTTGGGTTATCATAACTGATGACCTCAATGTGGCAGAACAATGTGAAAAGCAGTGGGTAGGGCTAGTGGGATGCTGGGGTGCATAAGGAGGGGCATCTCCAGCAAGAGGAGGGAGGTGGTGTTACAACAGTATTACCTGCTGGTGCAACCCCACCTGGAGTATTGTAGCCAGTTCTGAAGGCTGCACCTTTGAAAGGATATAGACAAGGAGAAGGCAGTCTAGTTGAGGGCAACTATACTGATGCTGGGGTTGCACCAAAAGCTCTATGAGGAGAGATTTAGAGTTCTTAATACATACACCCTGGAAGAGAGGTGAGCGAGAGGGGACAACATAGAGACCTACAAGTATCTTACTTAACTTACAGGAGTAAACAGGGTGCAGAAGGACAGTCTCTTTCAAGTAGGAAAGATCACAAGAGTAGGGGACATGTGAAACAAAGAGTCAGCAGAAGTATTGGGAGGCAAAAACAGGAGGGGTCTTCAAGCCTGTGTGATATAGCCATAAGGGAATATTAGTAAATAAGCAAGGAGAAGGGAGGGTAGCCATAGACCATTTAGGAAATGGATTAGACAGGGAATACCTGGGCAGACTGGTTGGGCCACGTGGTCCTTTTCTGCCAACAAATTCTATGTTGCTACATTCCTAGTAGACAGCACTACATAACTGGTTTAACTTTTACCATACATTTTTGAATGTCAGAATTTGGTATACCATGCTAGAAATCACATAGATTCTCTCCAGTGTTAACTATTCATAACAACTATACTAAGTGCAGGGGATTTTATGTTGCAGAGCCACCAAACTGATTTAATTCCTGAGAGGAGATTTACATTAATTTGCTGGTTGAAAACTCACTCTCACTCTCTGAGTCTTCCCCCTACTTTGTCTCTCTCTCTCTTTTTTCTCCATCTTTCTCACACACCATATTCCTGCATCTCTCCCTCACTCTCTCTGTTGTCTAAATATTAAGTTTAATGTACTAATGACATGGTATGCCGGAGTTTCTAAAGCACAGAATACCTCATGACAGCTCTCAACAGGTGCCATTCTACCCACGCTTCAGCAGAAGAGCTAAAAATAAATGTCTTGAATAGTATTAATTATCTAATCAATTAGGTTGTACTGCATATACTCCCCTAAATGTGAAAGAATGCATGATAGTCATGAATTAGTAGATACTATGGTTTGACAACTATTAATATACAATCTTTGACTTCTGGCAATGTCATGCTAGTAGCAGCAGCTTGCTAGATGAGCTTCTGCCTTATACTTAAGCAATAATGAATAAGCTGGCGGTCATTTCCAGGGGATTAAAGATCATGTGGGGGGGGGTTGGGATACTTGAGACATAGTCAAGGGCAACCACCTTTCACATGGTCATTAATCCCCAGGAAACGACTGCCAGTGAGGTCATTACCACTATTATAATGGGTGTTTACTCACCTTTAAAGGTGATTGTGTTGGTTGACATCCATGGCACTCCAGACATTACATCATGGGTTTTAGCCCACCTGATAGGCTAGTGATGCACATGACTCTAGGATCAGATTTCTTGTATATCCAGGTCCCAGCAACCCCTGTTCTCCAGTTCGAATCTTCCACAGCTGAAATCAAGGTTAGTAATGAACAAGCATGAGGAAAAGGAAAACAGTAACCATTCCATACAATAATGCAGACTGAGACAATAGTACATGTGGGCCATTGGTCCTGGTTTTTATTTACCTATTAATACAATCTAAATTACAGTCGACATCTTGGATGTCCTTAGCATAATATATCTTAATTCCCTTCTAGATATCCGTTTGGTTAGTCTAGTCCTGGTCACTCTGAGCACTCTGTCGGGAGGGTCTTGGAGTGCCATGGATGTCAACCAACACAATCACCTTTACCAGGTGAGTAAACACCCATTGTGATTGGTTGACCATCCACGGCACTCCAGACATTACATCATGGGTAGATAAGTAGCAGTACTGTACCCTAGGGAGGGAGACAGAGTGGTCTAGGAGTGAGAGGAGGAGCTGGCGGATATTAGGGCCTGGGTGGTGAAGGTGGGCTATAGCTTGTACAGGTGCTCCAGTCTGTAATGTCTAGCAAATGTATGGATGGAAGTCCATGTCGCCACCTTGCAGATGTCTTCTGAAGACATGTTGGCCCTTTCTACCCAAGAGGTGGCTACTGCCCTCATGGAATGGGACTTGATACCTACTGGGGGTGTCAGTTGCTTAGCCATGTAGGCTTCCTGGATGGTTCTCCTGAGCCAGCCAGCAGTGGTAGACTTAGAGGCTGCCCTGCCTTGTCTTTACCCCCTTGTGACTATGAATAACCTCTCTGTCTTACGTAAGGGCGGAGTTCTAGATATGTAAATGGAAAGAGTGATCCTGACGTCTAGATGGTGTGGGACAGGCCTATCACCAGGTTGAGTGTCTCCTGTGAATGTGGGTAACTCAATGGGTTATTTCCTGTGAAATGTGGAAGCGACCTTTGGTTGGAAGGCTGGTACCGTGCGTAGGTGTACCCCCTGTGGGGTGAACATGGTGTAAGGTTCTTTGTATGATAGCACCCCTAGCTCCCCAATCCTTCGCGCTGAGCAGACAGCAATGAGGAAGCAGGTCTTCAGACCCACCCAGAAGAGGTCTACTTCGTGTAGTGGTTCAAAGGGGGCTGTACTGAGGGAGTCCAATACCAAAGGGAGATCCCATAGGGCGATGAATGGTCTGACTCTGGGTCATAGTACCTCCACTGCTCTTAGGAAGTGCAAGGCATCTGGGTGTGCTCCCAGACTGTATCCCCCAATGGGACCAATGGCCGCTCCAATGGCTGAGAGTTGTACCCTGAGTGATGAGTGGGCCAACCCCTTGTCTACTCCCTGTTGAAGGAACAAGAGGATTGTGGACATGTCTGCTAGTTCAGGATCCTTATCCTGGTCTCGGCATCACTTCACAAACACTAACCATTGTCTACCATAGGTAGAGGTGGTCAAGGATCGTCTGGACTGTAGCATCGTGGAGATGACTGATTTGTGATAACCTGCCCTCATCAGTCTCTTCCTCTCAGGAGTAAGGCTGTGAGTTTTAGGGTCTGTGGAGCCTGATGTAGTACCGACCCCTGAGTCAGCATGTCCGGCTGGTAGGGCAACCTGCGACTGTCCAATGTTATGACCAGCATTGTGTCGAACCAGGCGCTTTGTGACTAGTAGGGTGCCACCAGAATGATGGTTCATTGTGAGGACCGGATCTTGGCTAGTACTTGTGGTAGCAAGGGAATGGGGGGAAAATGTATGCATGATCCCAGGACCAAGGTTGTGACAGGGCATCGGTCCCCTGGGACCGGTATTCCCTGTATCTTGAATAGAATCATTGGACCTGTGCATTTTTCATTGTGGCCATGAGATCCATAGATACAGGTCCCCAAGTCTCCTGAATCATTTGGAACAGAGTAGTGCGGAGAAGCCATTCCCCTGGGTGGACTTGTTGCCGGCTGAGCCAGTCTGCTCGCACGTTGAGCTTGCCTGCAAGGTGTACTGCACTGAGATGTATGAGGTTGGACTGCATCCAGTTGAGGACCATAGCTGCCTCCCTCAGCATAGCTCTTGCTCCTGCTACCCCCTTGTTTGGTGATGTATGCTACTATGACCTGGTTGTTGGAACGAATCAGAACCGACTGACCAGAAATTGAGGATCTGAAAGCTTTTAGAGTGTGAAATATTGCCCTCATCTCTAGGACATTGATGGACAACTTGGCCTCTGATGTAGTCCATTGTCCCTGTGCCATCATTTTGCCCAAGCACGCTCCCCAGCCCGATAGGATTGCATCTGTTTCTATAGTGGCACTGTATGATGTCTCTAGTGGAACCCCTTGTGTGAGATTGGAGTTCACTGTCCACCATGTTAGTGACTGTCTCACTGATGGTGGTAGAGGTACTATGAGGTGCAAGTTGTATTTGTTCGGTGATCCTTAAGTGAGGACATAAGACTGTAAGGGTCGCATGTGCCACCTGGCCCAAGGGATCAGGTCGATGCAAGAAGCCATGCAACCCAGTAACTGGGCTATCCATCCCATGGTTGTCTGATGGCAAGCCCACAGGTGGCAAGCCAGTCTTATTAGGTTGTGTGCCCTTGTTTGGTATGGATTTGTCCATCCCTGTGACATATTGATTTGTGCCCCTAGGTGTTCTATCTGTTGCATGGGCACCAGATGGCTCTTGGCTTGGTTCACCACCCATCCATGCTCCTCAAGTGCTCATAGATCGATCTCGGTGTCTTAATGTGAGTGTTCCTTGGAGCATGCCTGAATCAGCCAGTCGTCCAAGTAGGGGATGATATCCAGACCCTGTTCTCGGAGTCTGGCTACTAGTACTATTGACAGTTTGGTAAACAATTTTGGTGCTGAGGTAAGACTGAAGGGTAAGGCCTGATATTGATAATGCTGGCCTAGGATGTGGGACCTGAGGTATTGTCTGTGTTTTGGCCTGATGGGTATGTGAAGGTAAGCATCCTTCAAATCTATGGATGTTAGGTAGTCGCCTACCCAGATACTGTGAAGGGTCTACTTCAGGGTCTCCATTTTGAACCTTTGAGAAACAACATGTTGGCTGAGATGCTTCAGGTCCAGGATGTGGCATAGTTTTCCTGTTTTCTTGGGCACGAGAAAGAAAATGGAGTACACTCCTAGTTTCTGTTCGTGGGGAGGGGACAGGCTGTATTGCTCTGTTTTGTAACAACTCCAACAGGATATGTTGGACCTGATGAGCTATTGTCTTCTTTTTGGCAGTGGGAGAGCTTATGACTCTGTGTGTGATGGGGGATTGGGATAGCTCTATGGAGTACCATCTCGACACCACCTCATGGATCCACCTGTCTGAGGTTGTGCAGAACCACTGGTGTCTGAAAAGTGACAACCTTTGTCCCACAGGAGGACACAGTTCTCACCCGTGAGATGTTCTGGTCATATAGTCATTGTTGCTTTCCCCTATTACCTCTACCTCTTCCTCCGAACTTGGATCCATGGGTTCTGAAGGAGGAAGGTTAATAGGAATGGATGAAGGAACTGCAGTATCCGCTGGATGTTCCTCTGCCTCGAAATGTATTGTGTTGGTACTGGGTGTCTCTCCGCATTTGGTGTGACCTGTTTCCTCCCTCCAGAAACCTCTGCCTAGTGGAAGGGAGATAGGTGTGCCTGTTCTTATTTTTGAGTAGATCTTTACCCTCCTCTTTCTGTTTCAGGAATTCCTGCACACCCTCCCCAAAAACATGTTTTCCCTTCATGGGTAGATTTTGCAGTAGTGTTTTGGACTCATTGTTGACTTCCCATAATTTTAGCCACAATGCTCTTCTGGCACGGTTAGTGATGGCTGTAGCCCTGGCATTCAGTCTGAGTGAGTCCACTGCCATGTCTGCCAGGTATTTTGCAGCATTGAGAGTGCATTCTAACAGTTCTGCCTCTCTAGATTTGGGGTTTGCCTGCTCAAGGAGCTCCTCAAGCCATCGGATCTGGGCGTGTGCCATGTAAATGGCCATAGTAGAGGCTTTGGTGGCTGTGCCCTTGGTTTTGAAGGCCTTCTTTAACATGTCCTCCACTCTCTTGTCTGTCGGGTCCTTTAACGATATGGTTCCGCAAGGTAGTATGGTTTTCTTACTGAGTGCCGCCACCTGAGGATCAATGGTCGGCGCTGTGCACCAGTAGCTGGCCTTGTCCTCCTGGACCGGATACACGCAGTACAGGTTTCTCTTGTTTGACATTCTGCTAGGCTCTGTGGATTGCCACTCTTTGTTAAAGATGTCCTCAATAGCTGGGCACACAGGGAATGTCTCCTTGATAGACGCCTTTTGCTGAATCAGAGGATCTAACTTTGATTCTGGTTTGCCTTCTTCAACGTCAAACCTCATGGTGGCCTTGACTATTTTCATAAGACCAGGAACCATGTCGAAGAAGCAAAGTTTAGATGTGAGGGATGGCATGGATTGTGGCTCCATGTCCTCTTCATCGGTCTCCATCCCATCTTCCTCTTCTGGCATCTCCTTGTCTTCTCCGGAATCCGGTCTATGTTTGTCTGGTACTGATTCTACAGGATCTGGATGCTCTTCATGGGCCCCCCTGCATTATCTGGCTCTGGTGGTGGTGCGGTAGTTGCCCTATGCTGGGTAAGGGATTCTAGCTTTTCCATTATCTTCAGCATAACATTCTGTTGGCTCTCCATCATAGCTACCGTGGCCTGTTGATTCTGAAGTAGGATAGCTCCAGGATCCATCCAGGTAGAGCCGCTGGCCCCTTGGATACTGGGGCCCATAACAGAAGTTTGCTCCATCTATAAGTCGTTGTCGTCCTCCTGCAGACAGGTGGGGCATAGGGGCCCGGAGCATGGGGCAGGAGAGTAGCACTGCAAGAGGTGCATTTCTTGGCTTTGACCATCTGGTGAAGAAAAGAAGAGAAGGATGTGTATTGTTAGGACTGGGTGACAATGAGCCTCCAACTAGTGGGTGCCCCATGGCTGCTTAATACAGTCTTAAAACATTTGAGAGTGTTGGGGATGTATAGAAGAACAACAGGTGGTGTTCAGCATGGGGGAGTCACTATAGTGAAGGACCCAGCATGAAGAAAGCCACTGAGAAGGTCGCTATGGGGAGGGACCACCATGTGCTTAGAAAATCATATAGGGTCACTATAGAGAGGGACCCCATATGGCTAGAGATAGGTAGGTATCACTTGGTTATGTTTGACAATATAGGTTCGCTATAGGGAGGGACTCCATATGGAGGTAGCGGGGAGCTGAGGTTAAAAGGAAAAAGATTATGGGCTGGGAGGATTCGTCTGGCCATCAGGAGCATTGCTTTAAAGCTTGGGTCCTGTTGCAGCTCCCTTTCTATCCCGATTTGTTTATAACCCCTCTTCTGGCACAATATGCCAGGATTTGTTCCTTTCCCTAGGAAATATGTGACCCCTATTAGCTTTGCTTGTGAAGAGAGCAAGTGCTCGTTGTTTTCAGAGTCCTTAGCTTTGCTTGTGAAGAGAGCCAGCGCTTGTTGTTTTCAGAGTCTTGCAAGTTTGCTTAGGCAGCAAGAGCGTTGCCCCCCCACGCTAGGCAGGGGACCAGTGAAAGCCAGAAGTAGGCCTAGTGAGCTGTGTGGTCGAGAAGGGGTTGGGGTTAGAATCCTATTCTTGCTCAATCTAAACTTGACCCTTAAAGAGAGTTATCCCAGAATGGGATCTTGCTTTGGGACAGCAGGGAACACTCTCCAGTAGTGCACTGGCCGGAAGTAGGCCGCGGTAACCATGAGGCCAGAATAGAGCGTGGGGTGAACACACAAAGTCGTTTTGGAGTCAAGGAACCCTTGAAAGGGGTAATTTGTACTTGTTTTCCCCAGAAAATGCTGTAGCCAGTGGCAGGGGAAGCTGATATTCGCTTGCCCTCCCCGGAAGCTCTCCCAACGGGACCAGAAAGATGCGAAGCGCTGACCACGCATCAGGGGAGGGAGGGCACCACGTGGTGCTTGTTGGCCTAGTCCTTCTTGCATTAAGCCAGAGGCCTAAGAGATGGCAAACAGCTCCCCTGGACCAAAACCAGCACGTAGCAGGTGAATACCAGGGCAGAGTACCCTTTTTGTTTGTTTGCAACTGAAGCGATTGCAACTCTACTCACTTGCGGTGCTGATCAGTGAGTGTAGAGCTTTGGGGGCGTTCTGCCTGTGTGCTGCTGTACCACGCAAGGTGGGAGAGGAGTAGGCTGGCACCAGGACCAGCGAATAAACACAGGTACAGTATTCTTTTGATGCAGAAAGGCGAAAAAACACAGCAGGGGAATCCCTTTGCTTAATCATGCTGTAATTTAGCTTTTTTTTAAATTAAACAAACTAGAAACCACAACTTGGGAACAGACAGATATGCCAAGGCAAAAATAATTTTCGAATAGTACTATGAGAAAACATAATACAACCTTACTTGCTTGCCTATAGCCCAAGAACTAGGTAGAACATATATATATGTATATATTTATAACAACCACTAGGAAAATGGTCTCAGACATTTAAGCCAATTACACAGGCTACAGTATTAAATTACCCTAGGGTGGCACACAAAAAAACTGCAGCACATAAGAATCTCTAGGTATCACAGATAAAACACTTAAGAGTTATAAAGAGAGGCTTACCTTTCTGGAGTAGAACAACAGGGATCCTGGTGTGCTACTAGCCTGATCAGATGCATGATGTGAACTGGAGAATAGGGGTTGCTGGGACCTGGATATACAAGAAATCTGATCCTAGACTCATGTGCATCACTAGCCTATCAGGTGGGCTAAAACCCATTATGTAATGTCTGGAGTGCCATGGATGGTCAACCAATCACAAGGGTAATTACAACTGCATTTAAAAAAAAAATTAAATTAGGCTTACTAACTTAATGGTTTGTGCTGATTGGAGTCTGCAGAGCGGGCACATGAGTCTATGTTGTTGTAGTGATTCGGTTCCATCTTGGTGATGCAGTATGCATCCGCCGAGCTGCCGTAAATTAGTGTGACTGTGTGGAGTTAAGGAGCTCGCCAAACTTTTGCGGGTACTTGTATTTTTTTTCTTTTGATGCAGCCGTGCGACTGGAGCATTCATTACTGGGTTCTGTTTTTTTTTTCTGTGGGATAATCTTTTTTTTCTGTTTGCATCCGGCAACCTGTTGTAAATCACTGCGACCGGATGGAGATAAGGAGGTTGTCCTAACTTCTGTGGCACTGGTGTTTTTGGGGAATTGATGCAGCCATGAAACTGGATCTCTTATTACTGTGTTCTTTTTTTTACTTTTATTGGGATACTTGTTTTTGTGGTCTTTTTGGGGGGGCAGCCTCGTGTGTGATTATCTTCTATAATGGAGTGTATCTTGTGCACACAGTGAGGGTAAGTGCTGCTGCAGGTTCCTTTTTTGGGGTTGGGTCCTTTTCTTTTTTTTGGGGGGGTTACATTTTCATTTATTTACTGCATTTTTGAATACTGTCTCTGTTCCGGTGATGTTTTGTTGCAGTCAACAAACTATACAGTTGAGACATGTGTCTGCTCTGTAATACCTGCATTTACAGTATATTGCTGAAGAGTGGTTTCATTCCTGTAACAGTCACTGCAGCTTAGTTGCAGCCCATGAATTACACAGATAAGACATGTGGGAGAGACCTATCACCTGCATGGATATTTCAGACGATGGGTTTGACTCCCATTACAGGCTCTTTGGTACTGTCGTACTTACTTTTTCTACTGTTTAATTAGTTATTTATGTAATGATATGATACAAAATATATGAAGAACAACACTACCACATCAATGTGTTTCAAATGACCATGTCAGAGTTATGACATGCCTCTTTTTTATTCATAAATTGCCATACTGAATGTAGTTAAAAATTTGAAAGTCAAGAAAATAAGTTACACTTGTTCCCCAACATTTAGCCTATTGTTGACATTTAACATTTATATTGCTAACCTGAATTCTTGAAAACAACTGAATTACATTCCTTTTTTTCTGTTAAAACTTTGTAGGTTTTTTAACCATTAACAGACTGTATCTGTAGCATGTCTGTTTGGTATGGTATCATTGTTAAGTCCTATATAAATAGTAACACTCAACACATTGAAAAACTGATTCAAATGCAAAAGTCAACATTCTGGTCAACATTTTTAAGACATTTCAACACCTTTGTAAACTTTCTTTCTATTTATTAGTTACTGATGAAATTAAAGGTACCATTGCCAGCAAAATTACACAGACAGTTTGAAAACAGTCTATCAACTGTGGTTTTAGCATATTGCTGCTTATCACTATCTGTATTACTGTCTTCATTGGGTGTGTTCTTTGCTGCACTGTCATGGTGGCTTCTGCTAAACATGGTCTGCTAAACAGAATCGGGTTCTGTGGTAATTCATCTATTTCTGTCTTTGTGGCTAAATCTTGACCATATGTGAAGTGGTTTCTTGTGCTAGTTACACATCTGGATCGGTCATTAACTGGACATTAATGATCGATTGAGTAACAAATCAGAGGGAAAACCTAATTAATATGTAATTAGCCTTATAATGCCAATTAAACCCCCAAAACTACTCCAAGTGGATGCAAAACCATTAAATTATTAAACTGTACAAAAGGAGGTACAGTAATGCCATCAGGGAGAACAATTGTGTTCAGTCACTGCCTGACTGGGTGGATGGCGATTGGTACATGCATGGCAGGACAAACAGCGATGAGTCCCAGGCCTCAGTTTTAGCCAAATAAGGCTGCACCAGAACAAACCCCCAGACCACCACATTACAGTATCAGATGGCAAGAATGCTAAAAAAAAACAAAAAAACAGGAGTTTAGCCATGAGAGGAAGCTCACCACCTCAGCCCTCCACATGGACATTGCAAAACTAGAAAAGTGGCAAGATAATACAGAGACACAACTTAACACTTTGTTCCAGTGCCTGGCTACTATCAAACAGGCCATCATTTAATTGTACCAGGAGGTCCAGGCTTTGCTAGAGATGGTGGAGGATGTTGAGAGCCAACCCTGCTGGAATAATCTCTGGATTTAAGGCCTATCTAAGGGGATGGCAGGACTCAACCCAATCTGTTATTTCCAGCATCTTCCATAAACTGAGCTCTCCCCCTCCCAGACTTGTACACCCTTGAAATGGAATGTGCACACAGTGCACTGGGCCCCAAACTCACCACCCCAGTGTCAAGGCTGCAGCGGATTGTCCTTAAACCCTGAGCTTCCAGGAGAAAGAACTGGTGCTTCACTGAGCCTGGAAGCAAAAAATAGAATATCTCAAGGAGTTCTGGCTGTACTTTGAGAATGACTATCCCCATTTAGTAATGGCTAGTCTAAAAGCCTACATTCCAGTCATGAATGCTCTCCACCAACACCGACTCAAATTCCAGACACCATATCCTTCAAAACTGATGGTTGTCTTCCCAGATGGAACATAAACATTTGCCACAGCAGAGCCATCCCCTCAGGAATTTAAAAAGAGAAACCTTAAGACACCCTTCCCACAGACAGAGTCACCCACCAAGTCGCTGTCCTCCAAGTTAGTTCAATGTTTATGGTCTCAACAGAAAGAGCAGCATAGACAGCATGGGGCAGCAGCCCTAAATAAGACAAATTTCAAGCCTACAGTTGAAACAGGACCCTGTTGATCAGCAACAGAGAAGTGAAGAGGCAGCCTCCTGATCATCATTCTCATTGCCTGATTAATCCAGGTATGGTGTTTGGGTCTTCTGGATCTCTCCTGTAGCCAGCCTTTTCCAATGATACCTAGTACTCTTCAGGTCCCACAGTCCTTGATTTGGAGCTAAACAATGTAGCCAGGTACCAGTTTAGAAATTTCAGCCATTCAAACTGGGTGATGTCCCCTTCGATGTGCCCCCCTTTGTAGTCTGCCTCAGGCACTGGTCAATACTCCCTGTTTGGTGGGTTGTCCCCCTGCAATTCCACCTGTTTGGTGCCTGAGATGTTCAGAGTAACTCTGCTCATTCCATCTCATACTATCGTGGCAAGTTTACTACCATTGTAGTAAACTTTGTGCCTTTGTGGTAGTACTGTCTGTGCATGGAGTAGCCACGTGTGCCACAGTTTCATGCATATAAGGTAAATGCCGAGGTGCAGATAATTTGCACTGTCATGACACAGTGGCCAGGGGTCTTCAACTTACAAGCCATACCCAGTAATTACCAGGAAGAGGCTGACCAGTGCCCACAGAGGAAACCTTCATTTGCTGCCTGTGACTTGCGGAGGCAAAGTCACTCAATAACCAGAAGGCCCTCCTTCCATTTACAGCAGGATCTGATGAATAACTTCAGAATATTTATAATTTCTTAGCCCCGCTCCTGGTATAAATTTACCAGAATGCTGGAGAAATGCTGGTCTGGTTGGGGATTGAAAGTACTGTATTACCTGAGGAGTGGGGTACTGGGGTCAGGGTTTCAGGTGGGTTTGGGGGGAATGGAAGGGACCTATAACCAAGCACCAGCTTGGCCACTTGGTGGCAGCTGCAATCAGGTCTCAGAAATACCACAGAGGAACCCATGAGACAGCCAGAGATCAGAAAACATTCTTTTGATATACTGAACTGACTGCTTCTGTAACTTATTTCAATGATTACAAAAAAAGGATGTTTTTGATTTTGGCTGCCTTAATATCCCTTTTGATGACTCTCAAGCCCTATATTAGCTGATTGTTTTACTTGAATTTTTTGAAGAGAAGATCAGCCCTAAGGTTGCCTTCATCACCTTAATGATTGCCTATACTATCCAGCATATTTCTGAGTCCAGAAATCTAACAGCAGGTTTTATGGGTAATTCCTGCTGTTTCTACTATTGCTTGTGTAATGACTCTGTGGCTGTCTAATAGTTGACCATTGAACCTGAACCATATAATCACAGAAGCTACCCTCAGGTTGCCCTCAATACCCCACCAAGTGACATTACTGCCCTTAGTACTGGTGAGTCCAGAAGCCTAAAAGTTGGTTTTCCAAATATTTTACTGCTGCTTATATTGCTACATGTGCTAAAAAGTAAGTACCTAACCCAAAAGGGTAGGGCAACTGAGTGAGGAAACTGCAACCCCCTTCCCAGATTATAGCTATTAAGGACTCACTTCCTTTGGTGGATTTGCTTTTCCTTCATTCGATCATTCTCCCTCTCCCTTCCCTCAACTCCTCTCACTCTATCACCTCCCAATCTACAATCCTGTCTGTTGGCATGGGCACCTTGGAAAGTTTCATGAGCTCTGACCCACCCCCATCTGGTGCTCCCCGCAATGCCCCACACTAGTCTAATGATCCACAAATGGCAAAGAAAACTAACAACTCTGAGAATTTTGGGGGGCTTCACCAGGTTCTGACCCAAACAAGCCACCTCTCTACATGACAGCAGTTAGCTAAGCATGTATTAGGGTGTTTGCAATCCTTTAGGCCTACACTGCTTTATGAACTCACTGAGGCCAATGTTAGACACCCTGGCCCCTGGTGGTGCATGGAATGCTTTAACAAACCTACTCCACACTGTTATTCTTGCCTATCTCACAGCTCCCTTCTGTGACCAGACAACACCTTACCTTTTAAAATTGTCTGACCAGATGGGGGGCATGACATCTTACTGTACCCACCACTTCCCTAGACAAACTCTTCATCTGGAGGCCACTCACTGAGGTATGTCCTCCTGAGAGGTGCAGACATCCTGCTGCATAAAACCCAGACATTGTAGGTCTCAACCTTGGAAGCTCACTGTTCTCCTTGTTCTGGTGGAAGGCTCCCTGTTGGTGCTCCCAACTTAAAAATGTATTAGTTTGCCACCTCCCAAAAGAGCCGGTATGGTTGGCCAATCTGGAATTCATGTAGCTAAGTTCTCATCCTCACAAACATTTTGTGCCACTACAATCCTAGAACTCTGTGGAAAGCCAGGGAGGTCGGAGGGAGGCTGGGGGCCAGCTGATCTATCAGTGACCCTAATGTAAATGGGTCCCCCAAAGTTTAAACATTACTCTCTCGATGTTAACAGCCTAACAAGTCCTGTAAGAAGAACTTAAATTATTAGCCAGATTAAAAAACAAGCCAGATCTAGAAAAGTTCCTCCTCAGAGCATGATTGACAAAGTACATTAATTTGGTTTGCCTCAGTATTTTCTTCCTCCTTTGAAGGTGCAAGCATAGAGGATTGGCCATTCTGGTTCTGAGGCACACCCTTTTCCAAGCACACCAGGTCTGGTTGGACCCAGATGACATCTGGTCTTGGTCCAAGACATATTGCAACAATGCAGAAGTCACATTAGATAACATTTATTTCCCTCTCAGATGCAATGTCCCTACCATTAAATCAATACCAAACCAAATCCTCACCCAAACTAAGGACAACCTTATGGCAGCAGAGGACTTAAATGTTGCTCTAGACCCTGCACTGGATGCCGCAAATCATTTCCTCACAGTCATTCCTGCATCTCAGAAATTCTTCAAAAGTCTTATATGGGAGGTGGGCTGGACCAACTTATGATGCCTCCTTCATGCTTGTTCTCAGGAGTACACATACTAGTCTAATGTACATTAGGCGTATTCTCACATTGACCACTACTATACCCAGGTCAAGCATCTCTGCTGCAAAGAAAATTGTAATTTAAGACTCATTGCCCACTCAGATACTGACCTGGTCATTAGTCTTTGGCACCCAGGCCTCAAATGCCTAGACCCACTGGCACTGCAACATTTTCAATATGAAGTCCCTTGAACTCCGGGGCCTCCTGCAGTATAAAATCACAAAGTTTTGTCATGATAATTCCAAATCCAAAATGTCCTGTTCAGTCCATTTGGATACCCTTAAGACAGTCATAGACGACACATTACTGTTGCTCAGAAAAAGAAACACCACAAACACCGACACTGGGAGGCATGCTACAGTTCTTGCAAATAGCACATCGGCCAGGTGATGTTTCTGTACTCCCCCAACTGAAACAGGTTAAGGTTGACCTAGTCTTCATTTGTCTTTAACAAACAAAAATTGCTTTTACCTTTTTAAGGCAGAATTATTATGAGGTAGGAGCTAGGCCATCCAGACACCTGGTATACCAACTCTGCAAACAATGCAAATCTGCCTCCTTTTCCTTCACCCTCCACCCAGTCTCTGGTAACAAGCAGACTAAGCTTCATGTTATAACGCAAGCTTTCTACATATACTACCAATCCCTCTATACCACAGAACATGAGGCTACTCCTGAGGAGATAACAGCATTCCTAACTTCTCTCAAACTCCCCTCCCTCTCCCAGGAAATGGGGGAGCAACTCTTCTCTTCCATCACTTGGGAGAAACTCAGTGTGCTCATTTAAGATGCAAGGACCATGAAGGCCCCTGTACCTGATAGATATGGTGTTGAGTTCTACAAAGCCATCAAGGAGCAGGCTCTCCTGATACTGTTCTCTGCCATGAAAACTGTCTTGAAGGAGTACTCTTCCCCCTCAACATGGTTCCATGCAACTATCTTGGTCATTCTTTTTTTTTTTAACCCTCAGTCCAGAAAGGATCAGAGTTCCTTTTTCCATCATAGGAAAATCTTTTGATTAGGTCTCTATTATCCAGTCATCATTTCAATTGAGAGGGGGATCCAGGAACCTTTTCTAAATTACCAAAAATAATATTTTAACATTATATAGTAACTTAAATATCACAAATTAAATTGCATAATTGCCAGTAGGAATGGTGCATAAATTTTATCAAACTCTTACTTTTTCCTTTCCTTCTCATATTGAATTTGCTCTAATTTTGCAATATAGGGGGATCCACAACTTTCCACTTTAGAAGGATACACTTTTGGCCACAACCACAGACATAGTCAAACATTTTTTTCTGATATTTATTAAATACATCGTGATTTGGATGTACTCCTAATAATTTAACCAATAATGTTAAATTGAAATCCTTCCCTAGGACTAAGTTACATACCTGTTCTGCCTCTGGCCAAAGATTTGACAGGTACGGGCAAGACGCCAAGAGATGAACCAGGGTCCCTGGGGTATTTGGGCACCTTGGACATTTATCCAATATTAAACTGATGTAGCCTTTTAGGTGTATAGTAGACTCTATGTACTGTATTTATTTTAATCTGTTTCATCGTAATGGATGCAAAATTATTAATATATGCATCAATAACTTCAAGCCACAGTTCATCTGTCAGTGCTATGCCCAAATCTCTTTCCCATTTAACCCTAATTTTATTATTTCCTCCTATTTTATACCATGATATAATAATGATATCAAACCCTTAGCTTCACATTTTTTTTCGTAATGCTTACTTTTTCTTATTTTTACAGATGTAACTCTTGCATTGATTATAACATAGACTATGGTTTTGAGATATCCCATACTGTTCAACCAGTCTATCAAATGTCTTCAAACTATCAATTTGCCATAGATCACCCACTTGTTTTAGCCCTTGACCCTGTCAGTCTTTATAAATAGCTGATTTAGATGGTTGAAAATCATAATTATTATATAAGGGAGTATATTCCAAAATGCAATTTTTTTCACCCACCAAAATTTGTAATTGAAGCCAAGATGTATAAATTGTGAGAGTTTCAATAAATACATTTTGCATATTTTTTGGCTATAAGATGAATAGAGTAAGTTAACCAAAGAGGGGTATAGTTGCATCTCTGCTTCCAATGCTAATGAAGGAATACTCAAATAATTTTTTTCCTGAGTCCAATACCATACTTGAGCAGCCTACGTAGACAAATAATAAAAATAATAATTATAAAAATCTGGCAATGCTTACCCCCTTTTCTTTCGGCAATATCAATGTTTTTCAAGCTATTCTAGAATTTGCATGTTTCCAAAGAAACTTAGTTACTATTATCTTCAGTTTTTTTTAAAAAAGTATATGGAACTGGTATTGCCAAGGCCTGGAAGAAAAAAAGCAATTTAGGTAAAACTTGAATTTTGACCAGATTGATCTTACCTGTCAAAGTCAAATATAATGTCTTCCATTTAATTAGATTTTTCTCCACCTTTGCCAACCACTCCTCATAGTTAATTGTATACATGGTCATCAAATCTTCTGCAATATTCACACCCAAATATTAATGTTAACAAACCTTGAAACTAATTGCATCTGAAAACTAATAGATTGATGAATCTATAAATTAGGATTCAATTTTAATAATGAAGTTTTCAACCAATTAATTTTATAGCCTAAAATTTTACCAAACAGTGTGATTTGGATTATTTGTGGTATTGAGCTATTAGCATTAGTTAAGAACAACATTAAATCATCTGCATATAGACCAATTTTTTTCCCCTTTTCCCCACATTTATACCCCTAATTATCCTATCATTTCTGATAGTAATTGCCAATGGCTCAATAATTAAGGCAAAGATCAGAGGGGAAAGAGGACACCCTTGTCTTGTGCCTCTACCCCCAAAAAAGTTTTGTGACACTACATTATTCACTTTCACCATAGCAATTGGAGGTTGGTATAATAATGCTATCCACCCACTGAGCTGTGCACCTAGGCCCAAACTCTCTATTACTGCCCTAATATAGGGCCATTCAATTTTGTCAAAAGCTTTCTCTGCATCTATTGTCATTAAGGCTGCATCATCCTGTTTATTTAAAGCTAGTATGTTCAAAGTGCATCTCACATTTTCCATTAATGACCTGCCTTTAATAAATCCATTTTGATCTTGATGAATTAATGATGGAACAATCAGTTCAAGTCTTTTGACAATAATTTTAGTAAAGATTTTATAATCTGTATTTAATGGGGAGATGGGCCTATCAGATGCACAGCTCAGTGGGTCCTTGTCCTTTTTAAGAAAAACCGAATAATGGCCTCTTTAAAAGTCTCCAGGATCTTCTGAAGCTCCAAAAATGATCCAAAAAGTCTCTTCAAAGGAGACATTAATAAAGAGCTAACAAATTTATAAAACTCTGCCCCGAGACCATCTGGTCCCATAGCTAGATCTTGAATAGCTGTTTGAATTTCAAATTCAGAGATGGGGAGTTCCAAATTTAATCTTACATTTTCTGTAACTGTTGGCATAGAAATAGTATCTTTAAAAGAATCTATATCCTTTTTATCACCTTCATATTCCGCAGAGTATGATAGCTTATGGAATTGTAAAAAACAATTAGTAATCTCTGCTGCTGTTTTTTTTGCAAATTACACCTGCTGAGTTTTTAATGGCTATTGCTGAATTTTGGGACTGATCTTTCTTAATTTACCACATTAGGAGCTTCAAGGGCTTGTCGGTTTTAAAGTAGTAATTTGAGCTAACACAATGAATGATGGAATCTGTCCTTTCATTAATCAATTGGTTATATTGAGCTTTTTTAGAAAACATATCTTTATAAATGTTGTTATCAAACATATCACTGTGAATCCGTGTCAACCTAATATCTCTTTCTAGCTTAGTAATTAACTTTTCTCTTATTTTATAATTAGATGACATTTTCTGAAGTAAACCTTTCATGGTTACCTTAAAAGCTTCCCAAATAATTATGGGTGTTGTTTCTCCCTCTATATTTAACTCAAAAAATTCCCTGCAGGTCTTTACTATTTGATTACCCATTTTATTTTTTATTTAAAACAGCTGCATCCATTCTCCATATTTTTTGGTGGGTGGAAATATCTAAAATTTTTAATGTCAAAAGACAAGGAGAGTGGTCGGAGATCACTGTCCCTGAATAACTCACTGTCTGCACCATATGAAGTAAAGTGTTTGATATCAAAAAAAATCAATACTTGAATAAGTCTGATGAACAACTGAAATATGAAAACATATTATCTGTCTTAAATAGTTCCCACCATGGATCCACTAACCCCAAATCAGACGTAAACAATCTAATTACTGTTCCAGCCATTGAATGTGGTTTATCCATACCATCTGTCTTATCTACTTAAGAACTAAGTTGAAATCTCCACCTATTCAAAAAGGGGCTTCAAATGAAGATAAAGTAAAAAAAAATCAGGAAAGAATCTAGGGCAGTTTTGATTTTTGCTGCATGTGCAAAGCTGATATTAAATAGCTGCAGCTGTAAAATAACATTTCCAATGAAAAGCAATTAAAACACCTCTAGCATTACTTAAATATTCTGAAAAATGCAGATTCCTCCATCTATTCTTAAACCAGTCAGTATCTGTTCTGGTTAAGTGAGTTTCTTGAAACATGGCCAAGGCTATATTTTGATTCTCCATGTGCTTAATTACATTAATTACTTTTGATATTTCTTATAGGCCCTTAACATGACACATGGCAATTTTAAAGCTCTCTTCCATAATAGGAATTTTTAATAATGTTAGGTTCCTGGATCCCCTTTATCAATCCAATTAGAATTAAAGTATAATATCCCATTATCAAACAAAACAATCTAATAATGTGGAAAAAAAAAGAAAAAATCAACATACACCTACCATGAACCCCTCCCCCAAAACCCCTCCCTTTACTACAATCATTCCTCTGCCCACCCCCCAGTTCTCCCAACCCCACGATGGCTACATAGCCAACTCAGTACACCATAAAAGCACACCTAACCTGAACAGAGAAGAGCCAGCAGATATATAAAAGCAGAAAAATAGTGCCCATCTAAGCCCCTTACATATAAACCCCTCATAAACTTACTCTCTAAATACCTTTGTTAAAGCCTATGCTACCTTTTCTAATATATATATATATATATATATATATATATATATATATATATTAATTACCCCTTCCAGCCACAATCAGCTACTTCTTCTTCTTCTTCATAACCCCTCAAACTTTCCTGCTCAAAAGCCAGGACCTAACAGTTATGTCAGCCTATCAAGTAACCCCATGTTTTTGGTTTTTTTTTTTTCATTTTAGGGGGGAGACTTGAACACTCTCAGCTCTTACTTCCTTCCCCTTCTTTAACATTTTATTACATTTTTGGTGAAAATAATAATCATATTAAAAATTGAAAATAAGAAAGAGAACAAAAAGAAAGAAAGAAAGAAAGAGAGAGAAATGACTACCCAAAGCACAAATCCTCAAGCCCTTCCCTCCATCAATCCCTTCAAAGGGCAAGAAAACTCCTTCAATAGATTCATGATGTAGTTTCTTTATAT
Organism: Neoceratodus forsteri; assembly: GCA_016271365.2. NCBI lineage: Eukaryota > Metazoa > Chordata > Ceratodontiformes > Ceratodontidae > Neoceratodus > Neoceratodus forsteri. The sequence continues at coordinate 237,907,424 of JADMNL010000023.1, read as the reverse complement.
GCCAGCTTGTATGCCTCCATTGCGTCTTCTGCTGAATCAAATGTATGGAGACGTCCATTTACAACAAACTGCAACCTTGCAGAGTATAACATTGAGAATCTGATTCCTTTTTGTGTAACTGCTGTTTTATGGACTTTAACCATTTTCGTTTCCCCATAGTCCCAGGTGACAAATGGGATAAGCATTACAATGAATATTCTCAAATTTCAAACCCTTAGTAAGTCTTGCTTTCTGTAATATGGCTTCTCTATCTAGGAATTTCAACATTTTTATAAACACAGTTCTATGAAATTCTGAGTTGCCATTATTATGGGCACCAGCCCTGTGAGCTCTGTCAATGATAACTTTTTCTTCGGGGTACTTCCAATCCAAAGCCAGCATTAAAGCTTTTTCAAAATAAGGGACTGGATCTCCTGTCCCCTCTACCCCCTCAAGAACCTTAAATAAATAGATGTTAGCTCTCCTTGCTCAATCTTCTTGCTCTGTATTTTTTAGCTGAAGGTTTTGTAATTGACGCTACAAATTCAGAATTTGCTATGGGGCCTTATTTGTGAAATCTTCTACCTGAGAGACCCTCCCCTCCAATTGTTCTGTTCTACCAACAATGCATTCAATTTACTATTCATTTCCACCAAAGTCCTGGTCATACTTGCTAGAGAACCCCAGAGCCTCAAGCATTTCTTTTCTGATGCCTGAAATTGCTTGAAGCACTTCAGTTTCAAAACATAAAGGACCCTTGGCCCCCTGTGCACAACGACTAGGAGTGATAACTTCAGAATCACCCACAGGTAGTCCCTGTTGAAAATTAACTGGAGTTTCAATGATTTCATAAGTTACAGCAATTCTATAAAGCTGTAATATACTTGTACCCTGAGGTTGATTTGCTTTATCAGAGCTCTGATTTAGTTTAACATTTTGTAACAAAAGGGGCTGTTCTTCTATAATAAGAGGAAAAAAGGGGACCTTACACTGAACTTCATTCCCCAGCATATTTGATGAAGTTACTGGTTTTGGCAAATTCTCAACACCTGTTAGCTCTTCCTGTGAGGGATCCATTCCCTCTTTCTCTAGACCCATTCTACCCTCCTGTGGCGCTACAGCTTTTTTAGAGAGGAAAGATACAATTTTACCTTGAGCCCCCTCTACATGGGGGAGCTTATTAGTGAAGAAAGAAGCTGTTGTGGCGGTTCAGAGAAAGTTACAAATTCTTGATTATTTGGCAAATCACTCTTCGATGAGGCATGTGTACCAAATGTGTTTTTTTTCTTCTTATCTGCGAATTGGGCTTCCACAATTTCTTTAAGATGTTTCACATTTTTAGACATCACGATGCCCACTTCAGATACACATAGAGAAATGCTGAAAGTCAACATGAAAAAAATAACCATTTCAGCTTACACAATGTCTTAGCAATAAAAAAGAGCATACTTTTCAGCAACTGGCCTAAACAAAAGAGACAAAAAAATAACCGCAATCGCAGTCACAACTCTCATGAGTGGCAATTCTTATTCAGCCTGTCATACCTTCCTACAAGCTTTACAAACAGCAAGGACTCTTTCATCCAAAACAATGCTGGAGCTCCTGGCTCAGGAGTGAATGGTGCTGTCTTCACCTGGCCATCTCAGAGAGATCCACGCGATGAGGTCAGAAACTAGTCATGAGCACCCATCAACCCCTATATCTCAGTCATTCTAAAGCAAAATAAGAACCCCATGCTGTGTCTGTCTTACCAACTAATATTAGTGCATTACTTTGAGTATAAATTCTTTATGTCCATTCTGGCCGACCAGCTAGATAAAATGCTTCCCGCACTAATTGGTCTAGACCAAATGGGATTCTTCACCTCCAGGACAGCTGAAGATAATACAAGATGTACAGTACTCTGCATCTGCTAAGTCTTGACACAGAAAAGGCATTTGTTTGGATCTCCTATCTGTTCTTGTACTCTGTGCTGGGATGGCTGGGATTCCCAGTCCCTTTCATCCACCTCTTGCAGAATATTTACCCCCATGCCTATGTTAAAGTTAATGGGTATCACTCAGAGGACTTCCCCCGACATAAAGGCAGTAAGTAATGATGCCCATTGTCACCCCTGCTCTTTGTTAGTTACTGCACATTGAACCTCTGTCCCAGGCTATAAAAGGGGCAAATACCATTCAAGGAATATGCATGGAAGGTGAAGAGCACCACATAGGTCTTTATGCAGATGATGTCCTGTTGTGCCTCAGCATCCCCAAAACCTCTCTACCAGTGGTGCTTGAGATTCTCTGGGCATACTGCATATTATCTGGCTACAAACTTAAAATTATGAAAACGGAATCCTTTGCATTCCACTTCTCCCTGTCTCAACAACTAAGGGAGGCTTTTCCATTCAGGTGGGAGCTAAACTAGTGGAAATATTTAGGAATGTATATAGTCAGGAAGTCAGACTGTCTATGCCAATAACTATGACCCTTCACCTGGGTGATGCAGGATTTCACTAGGTGGAATACACTTCCCCTTAATATCTCTCATAGAGTTGAAATCGTATGAATTGCCACTCTCCCAAGTTGATATATTTGTTCCAAAATGTCTCTGTCTCTTTCTCCACCTTCAAGGTCTGGAACCAGGAAATCTCCAGCTTTATTTAGGCTGGACAATGGTCATTTGTTAAACTGCAGACCTTGTTCCTCCCCAGAAACTCAGAAGGCCTTTTGTATCTCACTTGAATATATAGTACTGGGTGGCTCATCTCAACTACATCGCCTATCATCATCTTGGCAACACACACACACAGTCACACCACCTGATTTAACATGAGATATTTCCTAATTACAGTACTACTTTATTAAGGCTTTGTACCATAGCAAAAGGCCTTCTGAATTTATAGCATATTTAAACCCCTGATTTAAGAATCAAGTTAGGACCTGGGACTCCATTAAGAAGATTCTTTTGCTCACCGCTTTTCTATCCCTATTCTACCCACTGTCCCACATAGAGAATTTTCAGCCCACACAAACTGACCCAGCCTTCTGAAAATAGAACATGCCTCTCTACAGTACAGAATGAATCTACTCTGAAACCATTTGTGGAGTTATAAACCACTTATGTTCTTTGTCCTACAGATTTATTATGGTATCTGCAACTCAGACATTACAGTGGATGCCAGCCACGATGCAGTGCAGTAACTTGCAGTATGTAACATGTCACAAAATACTGCAGAAAAAAATGGCTGAAATGCAAATTATTTATACTGTTCCTTGCAGCACACTGCAACATTTTGTGATATACTGCAACATTACTCCATTGCATCCTGGCTAGCACCACTGTACATCCTAGCCCTTTTATTAAGCACCATAGATTCATACCTGTCCATAGTAGGATTGGTTATATCCTTTTGCCAAACTGGGGTGACTGTCCATCTGATTTCTCTCCTCTGTTGCTCACTAGTTGACTCACCTGGGGACTCCTATTCAGACATCACCAGGAGATTGGAGGAGGAGCTAGACATTTCAATTTCCATCCGTTCCTTAAACTCAACATGCCAAATCTCCTCTACAGTGACCAGCTCCTACCAATGGTGGGAGTACTCATGGAAACACCTAGTATGGTTTTTTAGAACCCCAGTTATCACAGCACATTTCTTAACCATGAGAGCCCCCTATTGCTTGTGACTCTGTTGAGAGAGCCAGGCTCACCTCACCCATATCATGTGGTCATGCCCTGTCTTACTTTCCTTTTTCAAAGCTCTGGAATATGACCTAACCAAACAATTTTCCAGGCCAGTAACTCTTATGGCAGAGTTCTTGCCTTTACTTCAGCCACCCAAGGGATTATATGACACCAACTCCCAGTACCCCGTTAGTTACCTAGTAACAGCTGCAATAAAAAGTCATCACCCACCACTGGCTCATCTCAATGGTTCTGAATATTACCTCCTGGTGCACAATAGTTAGATATACTATATGGAAAAAAATAAAACAATCCACGCATGATGTGGTGGAGTTATGCTCCTCTAGGTGGACTAGATGGCTCCTACATGTCATGAGAATAGACAGTAACCTTTCTCATAAGGGCAAACCCTCCTATATCCCTGAGCCATCTGGGACAGATGTGGGCTTCTAACCCCCCCAAATGGAGTTCTTTCATAGCTTCCCTACTCCATATTCTTTAGGATGGCTCCCCATATACCCCCCAGGCCCCCCTTTTCTGTAACACCCATTCTGGCTAAGGGTAATGTTAGAAATCAGTACAATCACTATAAACATTTGGTCAGTAAAATGAAAACTAATAACTAGATCATTGACTCTGAGGTAGCCTTACATCCTTGTTGACAATGCATGTAACTGTGTAAAGAAACACCCAACTCCACTAATGTCTTCATATGTAAACCTTTTTTGCCACATATTGTGTGCACGGATCTGTTCAATAAATACTATAACAAAAAATAAATGTACAATATTATAACTAAGAAGACTGGTACATATTGCATAACCAGCCTTTGCATAACACTGGATGGCAGTTTTTTTTTACAAATGGTACATTTCTTACCCGGATTCCTCAACCAGCATTTCTGTCTACTTTCATTTTACTGACAAACCTGTGGCTTAACATGTATAATTAACTTCCTAGAATCAGGAGCAAGGGGAATCATTTGAAAGACAAGTCAAAGCTGTGCACCGCACTGCCCAGTTACATGCTTACCTGGGGAATTTTATAGGATCAATACTGCCAGAGTGACATCCCTTCACTTTATTAAAAGTGACTTTTACAGCTGGTTATGAGGTCCATTACCTACACTGTTAAAATCCCACTGGAAAACTTGAAACAATTAGGGTCACAAACCACATTCTATAAAAGATAGCCCTGTCAGAACAGGTATCACAAGCTATGCTTCCTGTTGAAATAATGATAAGGCCTAAGATGAAGCACTGTCTTGTAAGTCTCTGTATAATATCGTTAGTTCTTTTATTCAAAAGCACAGAGCTTAGTTTTGATTCCTAAGGTGATTTGTGAAATACATTAAAGCAACACTGTTTCAAAATAGAAAATAAAGTTCTAGGGCAAGAGCATCATACAATTAGCAGTTTTTCAAGCTGTACTTCCAAATAACAGTGCAAGCTTCCAGTCATAAAGTCATTTTATACTAATGTTCTTTATTTTCTTGTTTTGTAAGATATAATATATGTAACCCCCAGTGGTGCTAAACTGAGAGGGCTACTACTCCTGCCTGTGTGGCTATGGACAGGTTGAAGGGCCTAGGTCCTATGACATGGTGCCTCCATTTTTATAACCTGAAATTTGGGGAGAAAGATGTCACTCTGCATGTTGGCTAGGTTTGGCTACTCTGCAACAGTTTGGGAACAATTTTCCTCAGTGTCCTGGCCAAATTTCCCTCATTCACTAAAAATGCCACCAACAGCTTAATCTGGTTCAAGGTCAGTTGGCATTCATCTGTTTCCCCCTCCCCCGGGTCATGCCTGAAAATAAGCAGGATTTGTCTAGTGCACTTACCCGGTCAACAAAAACTGAAAAACAAACAAAAAAAAAAAAAACAGGGGCACCCAAGTAACTCCAGACACAGGAAGCAACAACTGTAATGTCCAATACCAGAAGTTGGGATTCTAGAGTGTAGCTTTTATTCATATCCAACAGAATAACAAAGCATAGATGGACCCCCAAGGGGCTACACCCTGTAATGCAGATTTATGGAGATCAGAACACATCCTCTTTACACTGAAACCCTCAGGTTTTGAAACACTCTGGGCACTCTGCCCTAACTCAACTCTTTTTTGGTTTCCCTGGCTCAGCTCCCTTGCCAGCCCTCTGGACTACCTTCCTTCCATGGCTCGGCTCCCTGCCAGCCCTTTGGACACTTTTCATATAGCATGGAACATTTCTCAGTGGCTCCCTAAACCACCTCGGAGCACCTCTGGCTCTATCAGGGAATCTTTTTCAACAATCCCATGTCTGGTTACTTTCTTCAGGCACTGGCCAAGTACCTGAGAGAAAGCAACAGGTGTCCCAAAGCAAACCCGTAGAGGTGAATTTGATTGCTACTGATGGGGAGGTCTCCCACCTCTCACTCCCATAATTCATACCCAGCCATTTCTCTGGACTTTAACACCTCATCCTCTGAAAATACTTTACTGTGTAGATTCTCTTTAAATGAATGTCACATTTAATCTACTTGTTCTTCCATCCCACTTGTGCTGAACTTGAAACATACTTAATGAGTGGCTGTGTTCATTTCTTTAGACCCCCACAGAGTTAAGCAGTCCAATTCCCATAACTTTCAAAACTGTACTTGGCTGTCTTTTCCTGACCCCAGAGTAACAGTCACTTAAATTCATATTGTCTCAGGTGAAAACCCATTGGCCCTTTATCAGAGCAAGCTCACCCCTTGGTTGCAAGGGCCCCACAGAATTTTTCTTCTTCAAAGAAATCTCAACCAAAATTTCTGGTGCCTTAGCATGAACCTAGATTTAGGGAGCTTCTTCTTCCTCTAGCCAGACCAGGGAATTGCCCCTGGCAGTAGGCAGAATCCTTCCCCCCATCCCCAATAGGGATGGGGCCCTGAACCACTGGAAGTGGTCTCTACCACTTCACTTGGCTCTTCTTGTGTTCCTCTTCAGGTGAGAACACACACCGCAAACAAAAATATAGCTCTTTGTCAGAGCTGAGGGCTCTGAGGTCCTGCAACTGCAGCACACCTCTTCCCTCTTCAACACTCTACTACAGAACTAACTCCAAATTCCCCAACATTCTATCCTAGCTTATGCAGCTGCGACAGTTCTAAAATGATTTCATCCCTCAGTCTCAGCTGAGACTGAGAACAAAGTGAGACAGTGTGAAATCCATTTAACTGGAGTTTCACAAGCTGCCTTCCCTGCCTGCCACTAGGTCTAACTGGGATTCTTGTAACCCCGGGTAACAGGGGGGTTACATATATATTTTAAGTTGCATTTTTTTTGCTTTTTCCATGTTTATATTTAATCTATGCCCATTTCAGAAAAAAAACTCTTCAACCCCGAGCACGATTATAAGATTTGACTACTTACTTCTAAGCTATTATCTTCTCCAGCTCTGCAGGTATCTTTAAACTTTTTCTGTCAAAGTTATTTCCACAGGGAACAAAACTAGTTACTTGTGAAACTAGAACTATAGTGTAATCAGTTGAACCCATTTATTGTCAAAAACATCTGCATACAGTCTTTGAGTGTGTGTCAACTTTTATATTTGAAGGCATTTCATTTACTATGCCCCACCATTCATTGTGGGTTGGGGGGATTTTGTCAAGCACTGGCTAGTGTCCTTGTCTTTGCTAAAATAACTAGGATCGAAAATAGGTATTTCCCTAGTGATAGGAGAACAAGAGGTTCTGAGGCTTAGAACTTTTTTATTAGCCATGAAATGTTTCAATTGTAATCTAAGCCTTACAGCAACATTCAGAACATTTCTGTACATATTGCTTCCCTATTTGCCAATGCTGACCACCTCAGCCAGTCTACCACCCAGCCACATCTGCTCCTTTTCTTGCCACTTTGCTGATCCTCAGGGCTCCATGCACAGTGATTCCTCACTCCATGGCATTTCTCATTGGCGGGCTACCTTGGGATTATAATCATCTGTATCCTTCCTAGGACCCATTTGATGTGTAAAGGACCAGTGAACAATGGGGAACAGGTAGAACCCAAGAGTGCCAAGCTCGTCTCAATGATGCTGGTTCAACAACATTTTTGCTGACTGGCATCTCATTGACAGAAATTATGTCGACCGCAAGTTGTAGTCGACATAATTCACAATTATCTCCCAGTCCGCTGTTTTCATTGGAGGGGGCTTTGCCCCGAACCCCCCATACAGAGAACAAACCTCCCACACCCCTGTATTTAGGATTATCAACTCCAGTTGGAGTTGATTTGGGATGGGGGTGCAGGACTGGGAGACAGTGTGCCCCTGTGTCAGGCGCATCAACACAGCAACCTGTCGGCAACCTGCCGATTTTGTTGATGGGTTGGTAGGACACTGTGTTGGTGTCACTGTCAGGGAAGGCATACCCCACAGCTCCATGCTCCATAAATTGGGTCTTTTTCCTTCTATTTCTTCCAGCCCTTACAATGCCAGAGATAAGGGTGGGCAGTGTACATGTAAATCCAAATTGTGCCTATTCAGGGAGCCAGTTACTATCCCTCTTTCCATATACAGCTATAACTGCACTGCCATCTGTGGTCCTTCAGGCGGCAGTGTAGCATCAAAGTCTGCATCCCTCCCTTCCTGGAGGAGGAGATTAGCTTCAAGGACACTCAAGCTTTTTCCATCCTGCTGGCTCTGATACATAGAAATATAGAAACATAGACCATGATTGCAAAAAAAGACCAGAGGACCATCCAGTTTGCCCATATTCCTTATAATCCCTGGAATCTATAATAACCCTCCCTGTCCTATTCCCATTCTCCTCTCTAGTCTTGTTGCCCTGAGCAACCATTATTCCATTCATTATATCCCATGCCTGAATGAATCCCCTGACTGTGTTTGCACCAACCACGTCAACTGACAGACAGTTTCAAGGTTCCACTACCCTTTGCTTAACTAAGTACTTGCTCACGTCTCACCTGAAACTTCTTTCTGTTAATATCCACTCATGACTAAATGACCTTGAGTTGGTATTTAGGCTAAATAATTCCCTGAAGTTTATCTTGTTAATTCTATTAAGGAACATGAAGGCCCCTATCCTATCTCCCTTCTCATTTCTGGTTTCTAGTAAGTACATATTTAGTGCTTCCCAGCCCACCAGCTAATAGCTAATTCCCCCCCAGCCCACCAGCTAAAAGCTAATCCCCTCCAGCACTTGTTCCCCCATTACCCGCACTTCTCTCCCAATTTTGATCACTTAAAAAATCACTGAACCCGAAACTGCAGTCTGCCCCTATCCCAGTAATTGGTCTCCTGTCACTCAGGCCCCACATAGCTTTCCAGTTGTCTGCCCAGTTAATCTCATTTACAATGTGTGCCATGAAAAAAGCACCTTACTCTAATTTGCATCTGTTTGACACTTTTAACTTGCCTACTCCTCTAAATATGATATTTATAGAATATAATAGATGATTCATTGCACCCTTAACTGTGTAAATGCATTATAATGTACCAACTGATCCATTGCACGCTTAACTCTGAAAATGGGTTGCAATGTACTAGCTGATCCATTGCACTCTTAACTCTGTAAATGTATTGTAATGTACTGGACGTGCTGATTCATTGCACCCCTAACTCTGTAAATGTATGGTAATGTTCTGTATGTGCTGATTCATTGCACCCCTAACTCTGTAAATGTATTGTAATGTACTAGCTGATCCACTACACCCTTAACTCTGTAAATGTATTGTAATGTACTAGCTGATCCACTGCACCCTTAACTCAGTAAATGTATTGTAATGTACTTGCTGATCCATTGCACACTTAACTCTGAAAATGTATTGTAATGTACTAGCTGATCCACTGCACCCTTAACTCTGTAAATGTATGGTAATGTACTAGCTGATCCACTGCACCTTTAATTCAGTAAATGTATTGTAATGTACTTGCAGATTCATTGCACCTTTAACTCTGTAAATGAATTGTAATGTACTTGCTGATTCATTGCAACCCTAACTCTGTAAATGTATTGTAATGTACTAGCTGATCCACTGCACCCTTAACTCAGTAAACGTATAGTAATGTACATGCTCATTCATTGCACCTTTAACTCTGTAAATGTATTGTACTTACTAGATGATCCACAACACCTTTAACTCTTAAAATGTAGGGTAAAGTACTTGCTGATTCACTGCATCCATAACTCTCTAAATGTTTTGTAATGTTAAAGCTGATCCACTGCACCTTTAACTCTCTAAATGTATGGTAATGTACTTGCTGATTCATTGCACCCTTCACTCTGAAAATGTATTGTAATGTACTTGCTGATAAAATGCACCCTTAACTCTGTAAATGCAATGTAATGTACTAGCTAATCCACTGCATCCTTAACTCTGTAAATGTATTGTAATGTACTAGCTGATTCATTAAACCCCTAACTCTGTAAATGTATTGTAAAGTACTTGCTGATCCCTAGCACCCTTAATTCTGTAAATGTATTGTAATGTACTGTACATGCTGATTCATTGCAGCCTTAACACTTTAAATGTATTGTAATGTACTAGATGATCCACTACACCCTTAACTCTGTAAATGTAATATACTAGCTGATCCACTGCACCCTTAACTCTGGAAATGTACTGTAATGTACTTGCTGATACACTGCACCCTTAATTCTGAAAATGTATGGTAATGTACTAGCTGATCACCTGCACCCTTAACTCTGTAAATGTATTGTAATGTACTTGCTGATTCATTGCACCTTTAACTCTGTAAATGTACTGTAATGTACTTGCTGATTCATTGCACCCTTAACTCTGTAAATGTATTGTAATGTACTAGCTGATCAACTGCACCTTAACTCTGTAAATGTATTGTAATGTACTAGCTGATCCACTGCACCCTTAACTCTGTAAATGTAATGTACTAGCTGATCCACTGCACCCTTAACTCTGTAAATGTATTGTAATGTACTAGCTGATTCATCTGCCTTAACTCTGTAATTGTATTATAATGTACTTGCTGATTCACTGCACCCTTAACTCAGTAAATGTATAGTAATGTACTACTGATCCACTGCACCCTTAACTCTGTAAATGTAGTGTAATGTACATGCCTCATTCATTGCACCTTTAACTCTGGAAATGTATTATAATGTACTAACTGATGCATTGCACCCTTAACTCTGTAAAAGTATTGTATTGTACTAGCTGATGCACTGCACTCTTAACTCTGTAAATGTATTGCAATGTACGTGCTGATTCATTGTACCCTTAACTCTGTAAATGTATTGTAATGTACTGTAAGTGCTGATTCATTGCACCCATAACTCTGTAAATGTATTGTAATGTACGAGCTGATCCACTGCACCCTTAACTCTGTAAATTTAGTGAAATGTACATGCTGATTCATTGCACCCACAACTATGTAAATGTATTGTAATGTACTAGCTGATCCACTGCACCCTTTACTCAGTAAATGTACGTTAATGAACATGCTGATTCATTGCACCCTTAACTCTGTAAATGTATTGTAATGTACTAGCTGATCCACTGCACCCTGAACTCTGTAAATGTAATGTACTTGCTGATCCATGGCACCCTTAACTCTGTAAATGTATTGTAACGTACTAGCTGATACACTGCACCCTTTACTCTGTAAATGTATTGTAATGTACCTGCTGATCCATTGCACCCTTAACTCTGTAAATGTATTGTAATGTACTAGCTGATCCACTGCACCCTTAACTCTGTAAATTTATTGTAACATACTAGCTGATCCGCTGCACCCCTAACTCTGTAAATATAATATACTAGCTGATCCACTGCACCCTTAACTCTGCAAATGTATTGTAATGTACTAGGTGAACCACTGCACCTTTAACTCTGTAAATGTATTGTAAAGTACTTGTTGATTCATTGTGCCCTTAACACTATAAATGTATTATAATGTACTTGCTTATTCATTGCACCTTTAACTCTGTAAATGTATTGCAATGTACTATCTGATCCACTGCACCCTTAACTCTGTAAATGTATTGTAATATACTAGCTGATCCACTGCACCGTTAACTCTTTAAATGTAATGTACTAGCTGATCCACTGCACCCTTAACTCTGAAAATGTATTATAATGTACTAGCTGATCCAGTGCACCTTTAACTCTGCAAATGTATTGTAATGTACTTGCTGATTCATTTCACCCTTAACTCTGTAAATGTATTGTATTGTAATAGCTGATCCACTGCACCCTTAACTCTGTAAATGTAGAGTAATGTACATGCTCATTCATTGCACCTTTAACTCTGTAAATGTATTATAATGTACTAGCTGATGCATTGCACCCTTAACTCTGTAAATGTATTGTAATGTACTAGCTGATGCACTGCACCCTTAACTCTGTAAATGTATTGTAATGTACTTGCTGATTCATTGCACCCTTAACACTGAAAATGTATTGTAATGTGCTGTACATGCTGATTCATTGCAGCCTTAACTTTGTAAATGAATTGTAATGCACTAGCTGATGCACTGCACCCTTAACTCTGTAAATGTATAGTAATGTACTTGATGATTCATTGCACCGTTAACACTGTAAATGTATTGAAATGTGCTAGCTGTTCCACAACACCCTTAACTCTGTAAATGTATTTCAATGTACATGCTGATTCATTGCACCCTTAACTCTGTAAATGTATTGTAATGTACAAGCTGAACCACTGCACCCTTAACTGTGTAAATGTATTGTAATGTACTTGCAGATTCACTGAACCCTTAACACTGTAAATGTATTGTAATGCACTAGCTGATTCATTGCACCCTTAACTCTGTAAATGTATTGTAATGTACTAGCCTGTCCACAGCACCCTTAACTCTGTATATGTAATGTACTAGCTGATCCACCACACCGTTAGCTCTGTAAATGTATTGTAATGTACTAGCTGATACACTGCACCCTTAACTCTGTAAATGTATAGTAATGTATATGCTGATACATTACACCCTTAATTCTGTAAATGTATTGTTATGTACTAGCTGATCCACTGCACCCTTAACTCTGTAAATGTATTGTAATGTACTAGCTGATCCACTGCACCCTTAGCTCTGTAAATGTAATGTACTAGCTGGTCCACTGCACCCTTAACTATGTAAATGTATTGTAATGTACTGGTTGATCCACTGCACCTTTATCTCTGTAAATGTATCGTAATGTACTTGCTGATTCATTGCACCCTTAACTCTGTAAATGTATTGTAATGTACTAGCTGATCCACTGCACCCTTAACTCTGTAAACGTATTGTAATGTACATGCTCATTCGTTGCACCTTTAACTCTGTAAATGTATTGTAATGTACTAGCTGATGCATTGCACCCTTAACTCTGTAAATGTATTGTAATGTACTAGCTGATGCACTGCACCCTTAACTCTGTAAATGTATTCTAATGTACTTGCTGATTAATTGCGCCCTTAACTCTGTAAATGTATTGTAATGTACTGTACATGCGGATTCATTGCAGCCATAACTCTGTAAATGTATTGTAATTTATTAGATGATCCACAACACCTTTAACTCTTAAAATGTAGGGTAATGTACTTGCTGATTCACTGCATCCTTAACTCTGTAAATGTATTGTAATGTACTTGCTGATAAATTGCACCCTTAACTCTGTAAATGTATTGTAATGTACTAGCTGATACACTGCACCCTTAACTCTGTAAAATTATTGTAATGTACTAGCTGATTCATTAAACCCTTAACTTTGTAAATGTATTGTAACGTACTTGCTGAACCCTAGCACCCTTAACTCTGTAAATGTAATGTACTAGCTGATACACTGCATCTTTAACTCTGTAAATGGATTGTAATGTACTTGCTGATTCATTGCGCCCTCAACTCTGTAAATGTATTGTAATGCACCTGCTGATCCATTGCACCTTTAACTCTGTAAATGTATTGCAATGTACTATCTGATCAACTGCACCCTTAACTCTGTAAATGTATTGTAATATACTGGCTGATCCACTGCACCCTTAACTCTTTAAATGTAATGTACTAGCTGATCTACTGCACCCTTAACTCTGAAAATGTATTATAATGTACTAGCTGATACAGTGCACCTTTAACTCTGCAAATGTATTGTAATATACTTGCTGATTCATTTCACCCTTAACTCTGTAAATGTATTGTATTGTACTAGCTGATCCACTGCACCTTTAACTCTGTAAATGTAGAGTAATGTACATGCTCATTCATTGCACCTTTAACTCTGTAAATGTATTATAATGTACTAGCTGATGCATTGCAGCCTTAACTCTGTAAATGTATTGTAATGTACTAGCTGATGCACTGCACCCTTAACTCTTTAAAAGTATTGTAATGTATTTGCTGATTCATTGCACCCTTAACACTTAAAATGTATTGTAATGTGCTGTACGTGCTACTTCATTGCAGCCTTAACTCTGTAAATGAATTGTAATGCACTAGCTGATGCACTGCACCCTTAACTCTGTAAATGTATGGTAATGTACTTGTTGATTCATTGCACCCTTAACACTGTAAATGTATTGAAATGTACTACCTGATCCACAACACCCTTAACTCTGTAAATGTATTGTAATGTACTTGCTGATCCATTGCACAAATAACTCTGTAAATGTATTGTAATGTACTAGCTGATACTCTGCACCCTTAACTCTGTAAATGTATTGTAATGTACAAGCCTGTCCACAGCACCCTTAACTCTGTAAATGTAATGTACTCGCTGATCCACTGCACCCTTAGCTCTGTAAATGTATTGTAATGTGCTAGCTGATCCACTGCACCCTTACTCTGTAAATGTATTGTAATGTATATGCTGATACATTACAACCTTGATTCTGAAAATGTTTTGTAATGTACTAGCTGCTCCACTGCACCCTTTACTCGGTAAATGTATTGTAATGTACTAGATGATCCACTGCACCCATAGCTCTGTGAATGTAATGTACTAGCTGGTCCACTGCACCCTTAACTATGTAAATGTATTGTAATGTACTGGTTGATCCACTGCACCGTTATCTCTGTAAATGTATCGTAATGTACTAGCTGATGCAATGCACCCTTAACTCTGTAAATGTATTGTAAAGTACTAGCTGATGCACTGCACCCTTAACTCTGTAAATGTATTCTAATGTACTTGCTGATTAATTGAACCCTTAACTCTGTAAATGTATTGTAATGTACTGTACCTGCTGATTCATTGCAGCCATTACTCTGTAAAGGTAATGTAATTTATTAGATGATCCACAACACCTTTAACTCATAAAATGTAGGGTAACGTACTGGCTGATTCACTGCATCCTTAACTCTGTAAATGTATTGTAATGTACTTGCTGATAAATTGCACCCTTAACTCTGTAAAATTATTGTAATGTACTAGTTGATTCATTAAACCCTTAACTCTGTAAATGTATTGTAATGTACCTCCTGATCTCTAGCACCCTTAACTCTGTAAATGTAATGTACTAGCTGATACACTGCAACTTTAACTCTGTAAATGTATTGTAATGTACTTGCTGATTCATTGCTCCCTTAACTCTGTAAATGTATTGTAATGTACCTGCTGATCCATTGCACCCTTAACTCTGTAAATGTATTGTAATGTACTAGCTGATCCACTTCACCCTTAACTCTGTAAATGTATTGTAATGTACTAGCTGATCCGCTGCACCCCTAACTCTGTAAATATAATATACTAGCTGATCCACTGCACCCTTAACTCTGCAAATGTATTGTAATGTACTAGCTGATCCACTGCACCTTTAACTCTGTAAATGTATTGAAATGTACTTGCTGATTCATTGCACCCTTAACACTATAAATGTATTATAATGTACTTGATTATTCATTGCACCTTTAACTCTTTAAATGTATTGCAATGTACTATCTGATCCACTGCACCCTTAACTCTGTAAATGTATTATAATATACTGGCTGATCCACTGCACCCTTAACTCTTTAAATGTAATGTACTAGCTGATCCACTGCACCCTTAACTCTGTAAATGTACAGTAATGTACATGCTCACTCATTGCACCTTTAACTCTGTAAATGTATTGTAATGTACTTGCTGATTCATTGCACCCTTAACACTTAAAATGTATTGTAATGTGCTGTACGTGCTGATTCATTGCAGCCTTAACTCTGTAAATGAATTGTAATGCACTAGCTGATGCACTGCACCCTTAACTCTGTAAATGTATGGTAATGTACTTGTTGATTCATTGCACCCTTAACCCTGTAAATGTATTGAAATGTACCAGCTGATCCACAACACCGTTAACCCTGTAAATGTATTTCAATGTACTTGCTGATTCATTGCACCCTTAACTCTGTAAATGTATTGTAATGTACTTGCTGATCCTTTGCACGATAACTCTGTAAATGTATTGTAATGTACTAGCTGATCCACTGCACCCTTAACTGTGTAAATGTATTGTAATGTACTAGCAGATTCAATGAACCCTTAACACTGTAAATGTATTGTAATGCACTAGCTGATTCATTGCACCCTTATCTTTGTAAATGTATTGTAATGTACTAGCCTGTCCACAGCATCCTTAACTCGGTAAATGTAATGTACTAGCTGATCCACCGCACCCTTAGCTCATTAAATGTATTGTAATGTACTAGCTGATCCACTACGCCCTTAACTCTGTAAATGTATTGTAATGTATTTGCTGATACATTACACCCTGAACTTTGTAAATGTATTGTAATGTACTAGCTGATCCACTGCACCCTTAACTCTGTAAATGTATTGTAATGTACTAGCTGATCCACTGCACCCTTAGCTCTGTAAATGTAATGTACTTGCTGGTCCACTGCACTCCTAACTATGTAAATGTATTGTAATGTACTTGTTGATCCACTACACCTTTATCTCTGCAAATGTTTTGTAATGTACTTGCTGATTCATTGCACCCTTAACTCTGTAAATGTATTGTAATGTAATAGCTGATCCACTGCACCCTTAACTCTGTAAACGTATTGTAATGTACATGCTCATTCGTTGCAACTTTAACTCTGTAAATGTATTGTAATGTACTAGCTGATGCATTACACCCTTAACTCTGTAAGTGTATTGTAATGTACTAGCTGATGCACTGCACCCTTAACTCGGTAAATGTATTGTAATGTACTGTACATGTTGATTCATTGCAGCCATAACTCTGTAAATGTATTGTAATTTACTAGATGATCCACAACACCTTTAACTCTTAAAATGTAGGGTAACGTACTTGCTGATTCACTGCATCCTTAACTCTGTGAATATATTTTAATGTACTTGCTGATAAATTGCACCCTTAACTCTGTAAATGTATTGTAATGTACTAGCTGATCCAATGACTCAACTCTTGTAAAATTATTGTAATGTACTAGCTGATTCATTACACCCTTAACTCTGTAAATGTATTGTAATGTACTTGCTGATCCATAGCACCCTGAACTCTGTAAATGTAATGTACTAGCTGATACACTGCAACTTTAACTCTGTAAATGTATTGTAATATACTTGCTGATTCATTGTGCACTTAACTCTGTAAATGTATTGTATGTACTTGCTGATTCATTGCACACTCAACTCTGTAAATGTATTGTAATGTACTAGCTGATCCAAAGCACCCTTAACTCTGTAAATGTATTGTAATGTACTAGCTGATCCACTGCACCCTGAACTCTGTAAATGTAATGTACTAGATGATACACGGCACCCTTAACTCTGTAAATGTATTGTAACGTACTAGCTGATACACTGCACCCTTAACTCTGTAAATGTATTGTAATGTACCTGCTGATCCATTGCACCCTTAACTCTGTAAATGTATTGTAATGTACTAGCTGATCCACTGCACCCTTAACTCTGTAAATGTATTGTAATGTACTAGCTGATCCGCTGCACCCCTAACTCTGTAAATGTAATATACTAGCTGATCCACTGCACCCTTAACTCTGCAAATGTATTGAAATGTACTAGCTGATCCACTGCACCTTTAACTCAATAAATGTATTGTAATTTACTAGATGATGCTCAACACCTTTAACTCTTAAAATGTAGGGTAATGTACTTGCTGATTCACTGCATCCTTAACTCTCTAAATGTTTTGTAATGTTAAAGCTGATCCACTGCACCCTTATCTCTCTAAATGTATGGTAATGTACTTGCTGATTCATTGCACCCTTCACTCTGTAAATGTATTGTAATGTACTTGCTGATAAAATGCACCCTTAACTCTATAAATACAATGTAATGTACTAGCTGATCCACTGCATCCTTAACTCTGTAAATGTATTGTAATGTACTAGCTGATTCATTAAACCATTAACTCTGTAAATGTATTGTAAAGTACTTGCTGATCCCTAGCACCCTTAACTCTGTAAATGTATTGTAATGTACTGTAGGTGCTGATTCATTGCCGCCTTAAAACTTTAAATGTATTGTAATGTACTAGATGATCCACTGCACCCTTTACTCTGTAAATGTAATATACTAGCTGATCCACTGCACCCTTAACTCTGGAAATGTACTGTAATGTACTTGCTGATCCACTGCACCCTTAATTCTGTAAATGTATGGTAATAGCTGACCTGCAATCTAACTCTGTAAATGTAATAGACGTACTTGCTGATTCATTGCACTTTAACTCTGAAGAAAATGTATTGTAAATGTACTTGCTGATTCATTGCACCCTTAACTCTGTAAATGTATTGTAATGCACTAGCTGATCCACCGCTCCCTTAACTCTGTAAATGTATTGCAATGTACTAGCTGTTCCACTGCACCCTTAACTCTGTAAATGTAATGTACTAGCTGATCCACTGCACACTTAACTCTGTAAATGTATTGTAATGTACTAGCTGTTCCACTGCACCTTTAACTCTGTAAATGTATTGTAATGTACTTTATGATTCATTGCGTCCTTAACTCTGTAATTGTATTGTAATGTACTTGCTGATTCATTGCATCCTTAACTCTGTAAATGTATAGTAATGTACTACTGATCCACTGCACCCTTATCTCTGTAAATGTAGTGTAATGTACATGCTCATTCATTGCTCCTTTAACTCTGTAAATGTATTATGATGTACTAGCTGATGCATAGCACCCTTAACTCTGTAAATGTATTGTAATGTACTAGCTGATGCACTGCACCCTTAACTGTGTAAATGTATTGCAATGTACTTGCTGATCATTGCACCCTTAACTCTGTAAATGTTTTGTAATATACTGTAAGTGTTGAGTCATTGCACCCTGAACTCTGTAAACATATTGTAATGTACAAGCTGATCCACTGCACCCTTAACTCTATAAATTTAGTGAAATGTACATGCTGATTCATTGCACCCTGAACTCTGTAAATGTTTTGGAATGTACTAGCTGATACACTGCACCCTGAACTCTGTAAATGTAATGTACTAGCTGATCCACGGCACCCTTAACTCTGTAAATGTATTGTAATGTACTAGCTGATACACTGCACCCTTAACTCTGTAAATGTATTGTAATGTACCTGCTGATCCATTGCACCCTTAACTCTGTAAATGTATTGTAATGTACTAGCTGATCCACTGCACCCTTAATCTTGTAATTGGTTGTAATGTACTAGCTGATCCGCTGCACCTTTAACTCTGTAAATATAATATACTAGCTGATCCACTGCACCTCTTAACTCTGCAAATGTATTGCAATGTACTATCTGATCCACTGCACCTTTAACTCTGTAAATGTATTGTAATGTACTTGCTGATTCATTGCGCCCTTAACACTATAAATGTATTATACTGTACTTGCTTATTCATTGCATCTTTAACTCTGTAAATGTATTGCAATGTCCTATCTGATCCTCTGCACCCTTAACGCTGAAAACGTATTGTAATACAAGCTGATCCACTGCACCTCAACTCTTTAAATGTAATGTACTAGCAGATCCACTGCACCCTTAACTCGAAAATGTATTATAATGTACTAGCTGATCCAGGGCACTTTAATCCTCAAATGAATTGTAATGTACTTGTTGATTCATTTCACCCTCAACTCTGTAAATGATTGTATTGTACTGAAGGGATCCTTCTGCACCCTTAATCAGTAAAGGTAGAGTACGTACATGCCTATTCATGCACCTTTAACTCTGAAATGAATTATAATGTACTAGTTGATGCATTGCAACTTTAACTCTGAAAAATGTATTGTAATGTACTAGCTGATGCACTGCACCTTAACTCTGGTAAATGTGTAAATGTACTTGCTGATTGTTGCACCCTTAACACTGAAATGTATAGTGATGCGCTGTACATGCTGATTCACTGCAGCCTTAACTCGGTAAATGAATTGTAATGCACTAGCTGATGCACTGCACCCTTAACTCTGTAAATGGATGGTAATGTACTTGATGATTCATTGCACACCTAACACAGTAAATGTATTGAAATGTATTAGCTGATCCACAACACCCATAACTCTGTAAAAGTATTTCAATGTACTTGCTGATTCATTGCACGCTTAACTCTGTAAATGTATTGCAATGTAGTAGCTGATACATCAAATCTCTTGTCCTGTAAACTATTGTAATGTACTAGCTGATTCATTAAACCCTTAACTCTGTAAATGTATTGTAATGTACTTCCTGATCCCTAGCACCCTTAACTCTGTAAATGTAATGTACTAGCTGATACACTGCAACTTTAACTCTGTAAATGTATTGTGATGTACTAGCTGATTCATTACGCCCTTAACTCTGTAAATGTATTGCAATGTACCTGCTGATCCATTGCACCTAACTCTGTAAATGTATTGTAATGTACTAGCTGATACACTGCACCCTTAACTGTGTAAATGTATTGTAATGTACTAGCAGATTCACTGAACCCTTAACACTGAAAAATGTATTGTAATGCACTAGCTGATTCATTGCACCCTTAACTCTGTAAATGTATTGTAATGTACCAGCCTGTCCACAGCACCCTTAACTCGGTTAATGTAATGTACTAGCTGATCCACTGTACCCTTAGCTCTGTAAATGTATTGTAATGTACTAGCTGATCCACTGCAACCTTAACTCTGGAAAATGTATTGTAATGTATTTGCTGATAGATTACACCCTTAACTCTGTAAACGTATTGTATTGTACTAGCTGATGCTTTGCACCCTTAACTCTGTATATGTATTGTAATGTACTAGTTGATCCACTGCACCCTTAGCTCTGTAAATGCAATGTACTAGCTGGTCCACTGCACCCTTAACTATGTTAATGTATTGTACTGGTTGATCCACTGCACCTTTCTTGTAAATGTTTCGTACTGCACGGTAGATCATTGCACCCTAACTCTGTAAATGTGCTAATACTAGCTGATCCACTGCACCTAACTCTAAACGTGCAATTTCATGCTCATTCATTGCACCTTAACTCTGTAAATGTATTGTAATGTACTAGCTGATGCTTGTACCTTAACTCTGTAAATGTATTGTAATGTACTACTGATGCACCAATCTCTTAACTCTGTAAATGTATTCTGTACTATGATTAATTGCTCTAACTCTGTAGGTGTATTGTTTGGAATGTACTGTATATGATTCATTGTGCCATAACTTTGTAAATGTATTGTAATTTATTGGATATTTACAACACCTTTATCTTAAATGTGGGTAATGTACTTGTTGATTCACTGCATCCACCTGTAAATGTATTGTAATGTACTTAAGGATAAATTGCACCTTAACTTGTAAATGTATTGTAATGTACAGCTGATCCACTGCACCTTTATTTGTAAAATTCATTGGCTGCATTAGTTGATTTATTAAACCCTTTAACTTTAAAGTAATGTATTTCCTGATCCCTAGCACCATTAACTCTAATAATGTACAAGGATACCCTGCAACTTAATCAATGTATTGTAATACCGATCATTGCTTCCTCTCTGTAAATGTATTCGAATGTGCCTGTTGACTGCACTTTTAACTCTGTAATGTATTATGTACTAAGATCCACTGCACTTTAATCTGTAAATGTATTGTAATGTACTAGCGATCCGCTGCACCCTAACCTGTAAATATTATATACTAGCTGATCCACTGCACCCTAATCAGTATTGTAATGAACTAGCTGATCCATTGCACTTTTAACTTTGAAAAATGTATTCTAGTTGCTTCTGATTCATTGCACTTAATACTATAATTGTATTATAATGTACTTATTATTCATTGCACTTCTACCTCAAAATGTATTTCAATGTACTATCTGATTCACTGCATCTTTAACCCTGTAAAATGTATTGTATACTTTGTTGATCCACTGCATTTTTACCTCTTAAATGTAATGTATTGATCCACTGCACCTATAACTTGACAATTATTATAATGTACTAGTGGATCCAGTAACACTGCAAATGTATTGTACTGTACTGCTGATTTATTTCACTTCACCTGTTTTATTTAAATTGTACTAGCTGATCCACTGCACCTAACTTGTGAATGTAGTAATGTACATGCTCATTCATTGCACCTCTAACTTGTAAATGTATTGTAATTAGCTGATGATTGCACCTTTACTCTGTAAATGTATTAGACTAAATGATGGCTCTTCACTTTAACCTGTAAATGTATTGTACTGTACTTTTTCGTTCTTACTTAAGACTGAAAATGTTTTGTAATGTTGACCTGCTGATTCATTTCGTGTTTAACTCTGTAAATGAATTGTACCAGCTGATCATTGCACCTTTAACTCTGTAATGTATGGTAATGCTTGATGATTCATGCACCCTTAACACTGTAAATGTATTGAAATGTACTAGCTGATCCACAACACCCTTAACTCTGTAAATGTATTTCAATGTACTTGCTGATTCATTGCACCCTTAACTCTCTAAATGTATTGTAATGTACTTGCTGATCCATTGCACCCATAATTCTGTAAATGTATTGTAATGTACTAGCTGATCCACTGCACCCTTAACTGTGTAAATGTATTGTAATGTACTAGCAGATTCACTGAACCCTTAACACTGAAAAATGTATTGTAATGCACTAGCTGATTCATTGCACCCTTAACTCTGTAAATGTATTGTAATGTACTAGCCTGTCCACAGCACCCTTAACTCGGTAAAAGTAATGTACTAGCTGATCCACTGCACCCTTAGTTCTTTAAATGTAATGTACTAGCTGGTCCACTGCACCCGTTACGATGTAAATGTATTGTAATGTACTGGTTGGTCCACTGCACCTTTATCTCTATAAATGTTTCATTATGTACTTGTTGATTCATTGCACTTAACTCTTGTAAATGTATTGTAATGCACAGCTGATCCACTGCTCCCTTAACTCTGTAAACGTATTGTAATGTGCATGCTCATTCGTTGCACCTTTAACTCTGTAAATGTATTGTAATGTACTAGCTGATGCATTGCACCCTTAACTCTGTAAATGTATTGTAATGTACCAGCCTGTCCACAGCACCCTTAACTCGGTAAATGTAATGTACTAGCTGATCCACTGTACCCTTAGCTCTGTAAATGTATTGTAATGTACTAGCTGATCCACTGCACCCTTAACTCTGGAAAATGTATTGTAATGTATTTGCTGATAGATTACACCCTTAACTCTGTAAACGTATTGTATTGTATTATACTAGCTGATGCTTTGCACCCTTAACTCTGTATATGTATTGTAATGTACTAGCTGATCCACTGCACCCTTAGCTCTGTAAATGCAATGTACTAGCTGGTCCACTGCACCCTTAACTATGTTAATGTATTGTAATGTACTGGTTGATCCACTGCACCTTTATCTCTGTAAATGTTTCGTAATGTACTTGCAGATTCATTGCACCCCTAACTCTGTAAATGTATTGTAATGTACTAGCTGATCCACTGCACCCGTAACTCTGTAAACGTATTGTAATTTACATGCTCATTCATTGCACCTTTAACTCTGTAAATGTATTGTAATGTACTAGATGATGCTTTGCACCCTTAACTCTGTAAATGTATTGTAATGTACTAGCTGATGCACTGCACCCTTAACTCTGTAAATGTATTCTAAGGTATTTGCTGATTAATTGCGCCCTTAACTCTGTAAATGTATTGTAATGTACTGTACATGCGGATTCATTGCAGCCATAACTCTGTAAATGTATTGTAATTTTCTGGATGATTCACAACACCTTTAACTCTTAAAATGTAGGGTAACGTACTTGCTTGACTGCATCCTTAACTCTGTAAATGTATTTAATGTACTTGCTGATAAATTGCACCTCTAACTCTGTAAATGTATTTGTAATGTACTAGCTGATCCACTGCACTTTTACTCTGTAAAATTATTGTAATGTATTATTGATTCATTAAACCCTTAACTTGTAAATGTGTTGTAATGTACTTCCTGATCCCTGCACTATTAACTTGTAAATGTAATTGTATGTTATACCTGCAACTTAATCGTAATGTTTGTAATGTACTTGTTGGTTCTGCGCCTTAACTCTGTAATGTATTGAATGTACCTGTTGATCCATTGCACCTTTAACTTTGTAACGTATTGTAATGTACTAGCAGATTCATCATCCTTAACTCTGTAATGTTGTAATGCATGTTGATCTGCTGCATTCCCTATCTCTAAATATTATATACTAGCTGATCCATGTAATTCTTTAACTCTGCAAATGTATTGTATGAACTAGCTGACTGCACCTTAACTCTGAAATGTATCTAACGACTTGTTGATTCATTGTACCCTTAATACTATAATTGTATTATAATGTACTGATTGTTCATTGCACCTCTAACCTGCAAATGTATTTCAATGTACTATTTGATCCACTGCACCTTAACCTGTAAAATGTATTGTAATATACTAGCTGATCCACTGCACCCTTACCTCTTTAAATGTAATGTACTGGCTGATCCACTGCACCCATAACTCTGACAATGTATTATAATGTACTAGTGGATCCAGTGCACCTTTAACTCTGTAAATGTATGGTAATGTACTTGATGATTCATTGCACCCTTAACACTGTAAATGTATTGAAATGTACTAGCTGATCCACAACACCCTTAACTCTGTAAATGTATTTCAATGTACTTGCTGATTCATTGCACCCTTAACTCTGTAAATGTATGGTAATGTCTTTGATGATTATTGCACCTTAATGTAAATGTATTGAAATACCATTGATCCACAACACTTTAACTCTGTAAATGTATTTTAATGTACTTTGGATTCATTGCTTTAACTCTCAATATTGTAATGTACTTTATGATCCATTGCACCTTATAATTCTGTAAATGTATTGTAATGTACTGCTTATTCATCACCTTTAACTGTGTAAATGTATTGTAATGTACTACAGATTCACGAACCCTCACACTGAAAATGTATTGTAATGCACTAGCGATTCATTGCACTCTTAACTCTGTAATGTATTGTAATGTACGAGCCGTCCACAGCACCCTTAACTCGTAAAAGTAATGTACTAGCGATCCACTGCACCTTAGTTCTTTAAATGTAATGTATTAGCTGGTCCACTGCACCTGCTATTATGTAAATGTATGTAATGTACTGGTTGGTCCACTGCACTTATTTCTATAAATGTTTCATTATGTACTGCTGATTCATTGCACCTTTAACTGTATTGCATGTACTAGCTGATCCACTGCACCTTACTCTGTAAACGACTCCCTTCCCCACACTGCCATCCTCCCCCTTGCAACCGTACCCCTGCCTCCAGAGGGCTCTACAGGCCCCATTGTGGGCCCCATCTAGTACTGACCCCCTGCTGGAAGGGAGGGGCTCCAGCTCCACCTCCTTGTCTCCCCAGTTTCTCTCCAATCAGCCCAGCTTCCCTCCCCTCCTCATGTGCACATTATGTGCATCTCCCCCATTGCTTAGCATTTGTGTTCCCCCTTCTCCTCTGGGACTATTTCTATCCCTTTCCAATGCGGTCTGTGGTGCCCCTACTCCGACTCCACACCTGGCTTCTGTATAAGTTTCCTCATTCCACCAACCATTCCTCCCTCTGCATTTGCTAGCTGCTCAAATTTGTTGTGACACCTCTATGTCAGCCTCCATTAAGTAACCCGAGGTTTCCTGACTGCACCTCTAAACCGTCCCCTCTTCTTCCCTCTTGCTCTGTTCACCTTAGGAGCTCCTTCCACAGTCTGCTGCTTTGGGCTTCACACAACAGCCCCTCTGACTCTTCTCCCTCCACTCTCTTTGTATTAGAATGTTCTTGTCGCTTTCCCTTAAATCAACATCCCTATCTGAGGGTCCTCTGTTCATATATCCCCCTCTGCTTTGCTGTAACATAATGTCCCTGTAATTTCAGGTGTTGCTAGCCTCCCTCAGCCCCACCCTTCTGCTGCCCATACTCCACACCCCTTGTCATGGACACCCCCCCAGCTCTCCCAGCTTGCTCCTTAACCATATATACCTCACTCCTGATACAAGATAGCTGTCTGCAGGTGGGCAGCCTCCCTCTCCAGGCCCAATTGAGAGGTGTTGCCATCCACAGCCTGTGCAGCCTATGCAACCTTCCAAAGATGCCTGCCACGGTGGAAGTATGGCCACCTGTTTATCCCCCTCTGTTTGTAATGGCACACCCTTTTTCTCAGTCCCTTTCCCTGGAATACAGTTCTCTCTACACTGACTGCAGTTATTTATAAACCCAATTTCAACCCACCAAAAGTTCCCAAGTCTCACAAACACATACAGTCCAGTGTGTGTTCAGTCCCTAACAGTGTGTGTATGCAGACATCAGGTACCGTGATGAGTGTCACAGGCCACCAGCTCCTGTTGCTTCAAATTTCAGTCCCAAACAGAAATACTCAGCTCTTCAATCCCAACCCCAGTGGCTTTTCAGTATTTAAGAAAGCCTACAAAACAGGGTGGGTGGAGGGCTCTTACCAACACCAGGCAAACAACACATGTAAATTTCTACTCTAATTATCACTGCCAAACAACTGTTCCCAAGCCTCCAAAGTTATAATATCTCAGCCCAAGTAACAGTTCTAACTCAAGGTAATAATTTTTAACACATAGAACTAATTTCACTTACAAAACTATTCAAATATTTCAGTTAAAACAGAATATAACCCCAGACCTCTGTCCTTACCAGCTTTCTGCTTATGTTCCCAAGTGAACAATGAAGACAAAGGTAATTCCTGTTAAAGACAAGGTAATTCCTGTTAATGTCCCTCCCCTAACACCAGGCAAACAACACATTTAAATTTCACTCTAATTATCACTACCAAACAACTGTTCCCAAGCCTCCAAAGTTACAATATCACAGCCCAAGTAACAGTTCTAACTCAAGGTAATATTTTTTAACACATAGAACTAATTTCACTTACAAAACTATTCAAATATTTCAGTTAAAACAGAATATAACCCCAGACCTCTGTCCTTACCAGCCTTCTGCTCATGTTCCCAAGTTCCCAAGTAAATAAACTCATGAAGATATTTTTGATACGTTATACCACTCCATCACATATCTCATATGTATAGTTTGTTAGGAAACAACTGAAAATATCTGCAGTTTAAATAAACTTCTATAAAAAAAGAGTAATTTTGTACAGCTGTAAGTACTGAGGTCAGCTGTCTGACCTACAGATATTCCTCTAATTGGTTCCTTTGTTCCTCATTTTTGCACCCTAGACACACAATTCAACTAAAGTTTTACTCTAAATGGTTTTTTTCCCTGCTCCGATTTAGCGGCCTTTTGTCCCTGTTGTGCTCCCTCTCATAAATTCTGCTGTTTCTCTCTCTCTCTCTCTCTCTCTCTCTCTTTCTCGCTCTCTCTCCTTCAGGTTAAGTGTTGATTGGGCATCCTAAGCACCCCTTCAGCCAGCATCCAGCAGCAGCAGAAGCCTCACTGCTGGCCAAAACTCCTGCTCTCTGCTCCCACTATCCATGCCAACTTGGGCTGCTCACTCTCCACCCAGCTATGGCTGCACTTCCAGCTCGAAGCCCAGAGTCCTCGTTGGCTGACTGACTCTGTAGCTACAGCAGCTATTGGCTGCCATCTTGGCAGCCCTTTGCCGATTGGACCTAGCTCCCAACTTTTGAATGTTAGCCCTCCAGGGACCTGCTCTCAGCTTCTCAGCATGTTCTCTCCAGCACCCTAAGAAAAATTCCCTTCCTCCCACCCCGCACACCATCCCTTTTAAATACACCTTCTCCCCACCCTTTTGCCAATAGAGGTTTCCTATTGGTTGTCACTTGCACCTGAACCACACAGCCATTTGCAGCACCAGAACATGCTCGTACAGACTGAACATGATGTTTTGCACACTCCTATACTGCCAGCTTGCTGGTATGTTCTTTGTTCTGCTCAACCATGACACTGTTCCCATATCAATGATTTAATCAGACCCTGCAGAGTGCAATGTCATCAGCCCCCTTCTCCCAAATTATTCCTGTAGGTATGAGACTCCAACACTGAGTATCCTACAGCATTATTTCTTCAGCCTATTTACCAACTCACTCCCCAGTGCCTGCCCTGTAAAGATGCTGTTCTATGCAGACAATACAGTGATTTCAGTTCCTGGTTACCAACTGCCTGATATAACAGTAGCTCTACAAGATAGCTTTTCAAAGCTTGAGTCCTGGTTTTTGCAAAACAGAGATCTTTTAAACTACAGAAAAACAAAATCTATGCACTTCTGTCTTCCACGATCTAAAAGAAATGAAGACCCTCTGATCCTCCATAGCCACAAAGGAGTCATCATTGAACAGATCTCTACTTTCAAATATCTGGGCACCAACCGAGATGATGCCCTTACTTTTACCTCTCATATTGATCACTTGTTCAAATCTACTAATATTAGATTGGGGGCTCTCTACCATCACAGAAAAGCCATGACTCCAGAGACTCTTAACTTTGTCACATGGTGCTCCATTCTCACAATTATTGACTATGGCCTAGTCATATATGGTGCTGCCACTGAAACTGCTCTAAATCGTGTTCAATTACTACTCAATAAGGCCTGTCAGCTCGTACTAGCTGCTGACCACCTTACTCACATGTGTAACCTCTACTTCTCCACTGGGTGACTCCCTCTACACCTTAAGACTAAGTATCAAGCCTATTTAATTGATAAAAAAGCCCTATTAGGACTAACACCCAGATCTACAGGAACATTATTACAAGACAACTTAATCTCCAAAGCTAGCAGAAGCTCAACTAAGAGCGTACTACAAGTCTTGTTTAAAAGAACTTCCTTTGCTCAGTGGTCCCTCTCCTATCAAGGACCCCAATGGATGAATGACCTGCCTCCCCACCCTCTTACATCACGAACAAAATTGGCACATTTAACAAAGATCTTCATACCCTTCTGGGTGGAGCCAGTCACTGTGACTGCATCACTTACTCACTGGTCATGCCTCCTGTGCACTTGGCTTACTATCACTGTCTTCCTCCTCTCCCTCCCTCTCCCCTTTCTCCACTTTATGCCCCTGGACCAGTCCTTTCCACTCCACCCCCACTCCCCTCCTTCTTGCTATGCCCATCTGGATTCTCCACAGTCAAATCACAATAACGCTGCCGCCCTCCACCCCCTTACCCAGTTGCACTCTTCTATGACAATGCTACCTCTGGCTGCTACCTCACACCACCCCTATACTAACTCCACTTACCCCTACACACCTCCCTCTGACAATGCCACTGACAGCTGTTACTTCCTATCCAACTGCACTAAGCAATGTAACAATGACTACTGCAAATTACTGATATATGGCTACCTGCTTATTATGATTTCCTGTCTGTAACAAAATGTGTATCTGAAGATATTGTGTAATTTGCATCAGTATGTGCTGTACTACATCTCCCACTCTGAGCTGTAATAATGCCATTCTGTTGAATCTCCTAACTGTATCTCTTCTGTATTGTATTAATTCTTTGACTTCGAGCTTTTGTAAAAGATCCTCTGGCTCAAAGGTTATAATTCCGTAACTGAAAGAAATAAAAAATAAGTTATGGGCACTTCACAATCCATATCTGGAAGGATTTTTTATCAGTACTGCCAGCTCACTGTGTACAGCCTTTCCTTACCTTTAAGGCTAGGATGATCCTCCTTGCCTCTTTAGATCCTGTTGGACCTTGCCCTGATGATTCTCCTAATCGCTCTGCTGTCAAACCTAAAAGGGGGTGTTCTAGGCTTTTGAGAATGCTATTTAGTGTAATAAAAAAATTACTACTGATCCTTCTACTCTGTTCGGGTAACATTGAGCTAAACCCGGGCCCAGTTGCTCACATTACTGCACCTGCCAACCTAGCAAACTTAAAGGGGATTAACCTGCTCAACATGAATGCTCACAGCCTCACACAAAAATCTGATGCTATACAAAACTGATTAAACTATACCTTCCCTGATGTATTGGTGGTCACCAAAACATAGCTAAAACTGACTACCCAGGATTTTGAAATTAACATCCCTTCCTACAAAATCTTCAGAACAGACTGGCAGGCCAAAGGGAGAGGAGTAGCTATCTATCTCAAGGATAGATTTCCTGTGTCTATTGCTAACTCCACATTAAACCTAAGGAGTTTGAATGCCTTACCATTAAGGTTCAAATCTCGCCACTGCAATCACTATTGGTACCAGGGTGTTACAGACCTCCCTCTGCTGAGCTTATGCTCATAAACCATCTGAGCAACATACTGGATACTTCCACTTCTGAGACTTTTATCTTGGGCAACCTAAACCTTGTGTGGTTATCCACTTGCTCTAAACCACTTAAGGAGTTCTGTGATGCCTTCAGACTCTCACAGCTTATTATGGAACCTACCCATCCCGGCATGAAAAATCCAGCCCATAGTACTCTGCTTGATATCATTTTAGTAAATAAACCTTACCTGTTCACCCACATGGGTGTTTTTCTCAACAACCTAAGTGGCCACTGTACCATCGCTTGTATCAGGTCCTTGCTGAAACCAATCTCGGCTTCTAGATATATTTTCAAGTGATATCACCACAACTTTGACCCCCATGCCTTTGCATCTGATTTTCAGTACTCCTGCTGGCAAGATTTTTATCTTGTGCCTACCATCCACGGAGCTGATAATGTGTTCCACAATATACTCCTAAACGCTATAAATCAGCACGCACCCCTTGTGACAATACAAATGAAGAATATTTTGTGCCTTTGGTTCTCTTCCAGCCTTAAATCTGAGCTACTCCACAGGGACACCCTATGGAAAAAGGTAAGAAGACTAAATTACCTGCTAATTGGACAGCATTCAGAGCAGCTAGAAACAGGTGCACAAAGCCTATAAGTGCTGGAAAAATTTAACAATAAACTGGACACTTCCTCCAAATGCCCTTCCCAATTCTGGAAAACGTTAAGAGAGATAGAGGGTCATAGATCTCCCAGTTCTCTTCTGACAAAACTTACAGCCAGAAGCTCTACCCACACAGCCAAGCATGAGATTCTTAACTTATTTAATAACCACTTCACTACAGCATGGTTGGCATTTGATACATCCCCAGCCAACAACTTATGAAACCAGTTGTGTGGACAGTACATGCCTACCACCACTTCTGCTACTACTGGGCCTAAATCAGTATTCTCCTTCATCCCAATATCACTGAAACAAGTCAAGGATCTACTCCTTATATTAGATACTAGGAAAAGCATTGGAGTGGATCTCATAAACCCATACTTTTTAAAAGTAAGCCAACACATTCTTGTTGTTCTATTACCCATCTATTTAATCCATCCCTTACCCATGGTATCCTCCCAAATATTTGGAAAATCACTCATGTCATTCCACTTTTTAAATCTGGTGATCCTAGTGATCTCAACAACTTCAGGCCTATTTTTCTGCTTTCTGTGTTCTCCAAGTTTTTAGAAAAACTTGTAAATTTACAGATTAGAAATTACCTAGATTCTTGTAACCTACTAACTCCAGTACAATTGGGATTCAGACCACACCACAGCATGAACTCAGCACTGGCTAAATTATCCAATGACTGGCTCAATGTCTTGGATAATAAAGTCTATGTGGGTGCCTTGTTCTTGGATTTAAGCAAGGCCTTCGACACAGTGGACCATACCATACTTCTAGACATACTTCACAACTTTGGCCTTGAAGACATGACCCTTAACTGGTTCAACAGCAACCTGATTGGCCAGACTCAACAGGTGAAAGCAGAAGGAGACCTCTCCCCCCTAAAAACACTGATAAGAGGCATCCCACAGGGCTCCATATTGGGCCCCCTCTTGTTTGCCATGTATAGTAACGATAACCACACAGGAATAAAATCGGTGAATATACACCTATTTGCAGATGACACTGTATTGTGCATTTCTATTCCCACTCTCAAAAATATCTGCCTTGACCTGCAACTGGAATTTGATTGTCTTCAGATAAACCTGCTCCAACTAAAGCTACTCCTAAATACAAAAAAAAAAGCAATGCTCTTCACACCGTATTCCAAGAACTCCTCTGCCTCCAACCTGAATCCTGTACCACAGATCTCCACCCTTCTTGGTGAACCTCTAGAAGTTGTGTCAAAATTTAAATACTTGGGGGTCTGGATTGACAGCAAACTGTCATTTTACAATCATATAGATGAACTAGCAAAAAAAGTCAGGTAGAGACTCTGCATATTCTTTTGGATCATGCACTTGCTCACTGTGGAAGCAAAGACTAGACTTGTTCAACCAACTTTTCTCTCCCTACTGGATTATGCAGACCTCTTATATGGACAAGGCACTAGTTTGGCCCTAAATAAACTCGACACCTTATACCGCCAGGCTCTGAGATTCATTACAGGGGCTCCTTATTCCACTCACCATTGTGATTTATACAGATTAGTAGGTTGGACATCCCTTAACAACAGTTGACAAAAAAATGCAGCCCTCTGGACCATCTGAGCCATCACTAAGAAGCTTCCCACATACATCTCTGATTGCATCCACATATGTTCTCCTGGAAGCTACACTATGGGAAGTCTTACATACATTGCCCTTGTTATTCCTAAAGTCAGGTCTCGCTTTGGCAAATCGGCCTTCAGTCATTCCCTACCATCCTTGTGGAACAAGCTGCAGAAAACCCTTAGAATAACCACTCCAGATAAACTGTCCACCTTCAAGACATTGTTCACCCAATCCTTTTCTGAACCTTGCAACTGTAGGACCTGAGGCTTTGCATACAGTGCCTTGCTACTTGCCTCCTCCTTCCTGTAGTAACCTACTGCCTGCCTTCTCTCTCCTCTCACACTTGCTACTCCTTGTTGCTACTACAATTCACAGTATCTCCTTTTCCTCAATACTTAGTCATGTTAAGTTGCTACATTGTTATATTTTGCCTTATGTTCTTATATAGCATGTGTAATGATGCATTGTATCCTATTAGACCCTTCCCCTAGTTGCCCTACTGTTGTCTTTGTTATTTTTACATGTGCAGGTCCATCTTATAAATTAGTTCTTCTCAATGATGTTTTGCCTGGGTAAATAAAGATTTGATTGATTGCTTGATCAACTAATTGACTGATTGAAGAGGATACAATCTGAATTGTTTCTTAATTTAAGGGAGTTTTATTTTAAAGGCCTTGTTAGTGACTAAATATGGCATTCATCTTTTTTAAAAACAATCTGAGATGTCTGAAGTGAGTCATCTATGTGATTTGCACAAATTGCAAATCCCAATGCCTGAACTTGTTCTAACCTGCACACAGAGATGCTGTGAAGTTTTAATTTGCAGGTGAATTTCAGGTGAAGTTGCCAACTCTGCCCTAGTAAATCAATTCTCAAATATGTGTAATTTACTATAGAATTCCCATTGATTAACTTTGTCTGGCAACATTGCCTGTAATGTCACCTTAGAGTACATATGGGTGATGTTTTCTCAGCTTGAGGCTACTGGCAAACAAGTGCCTCAAGGTCACATGGAAAAGCTTCTGCGGGTCACATTGTTCATCTCTGTAAACTGACTGTGCTTCAGTTTCATTTCTGCAGTATCTGCAGTATCTGTTGAGAACTTAGGACTCATTTTAATTTTTGTTTCTGTATTGTTTTGTCTTTATTTCTCTTTTATATCTTCATTTTGAGATCTCTGTTTTCCCTTTAGTTTCTGTTTGTTTCTCAGTGACAGGTCTTTTAAATGTACTTCATTTGCTTCCTTTCACTTTCTCATTTCATTTTTGTTTTTCTCTGAATGGCAACATGAGCTAAAATAGCTCATTTTTTACAAGTAACCAGTTGTACAGATTAAAAACAGTGTAAAAGAAATACAGGCATTATATAAAATTCAAACATTATATCACTGGTAACAAGAGCACAAGAAGCACATAGTAACAGTCACAGTGAATACTCTTTAGTGTATAGTCTTCAGACAATTTATATGTTCTTATACTTTGTTTTTTTATTACTGAAAAAATATAAGTGGATAAGAGGAGAGAGCTGTGTCTGTGACAGGGGCATCTGGAAGAGGTCGCAGACCAAATGAAGAGATGAAGGACATGTAGTGGACATGAATCCATCTATCCTAATTGGGCAGTGCTGGCTGCAGAAGCATGGGACATCAGGAGGAGTGTTGCAGCAGCCTGCCACAGACATGCAGCCAGTAGTGGCACCCTCAGTTTCCCTTGCTTCACCACTAAAGCTGTAGTCAGAACTTCATGAACCCCCCCATAGTGCAACCATTGCCATGGTCTGATCCCCCTGAGGAGGAGCCAGATGTATCACCATCCTCTTCTGTCTCCTCACAGAGGCAGCAGATGTTGAATGTGGTAAGACAGTTCTTTGAGACTGATCCTGATGATGATCATATTTTAAAATGTAAACTGGGTGACATCCTGGTTTGGTGCAGTAAGAGGGGCAACCATTTGGGCACTGGTGGGCAGCAACACCTAACTGAAGAGCAGGCATCTCTACCAGTAAATGGAGTGAAAGAAGGAGTTGGTGGGGGCTGGTGGTGCCACTTCCAGTTGTCCTTCTGAGCAGCAGGGGGCAGATACAGTAAATTACCATGATGGTCATGTGCACACTTGCTTGAGGGGAGTGTGTATGGGTGTGGGACCAATATTCAGACTCAGGGGAAGGGACAGAGGACAGCACCTTAAGCCCCATCTTCCAATCCTCCACCACCAACATCATCAACTAGAATAGAAGTGGCACGACTCCATGTGAAGATGGGTGACATCTGCTTCAGAGCTGCATCTGTGGAATCAACCCTTCAGACCCTGCTGTCCAATCTATAAATTCCTCTGGTGGTCATGGAACAGCTCCATCATGGTTTTGTGGGTGCTTTTCCCTTTGTTCCATCTGTTTCATATATAGTTTAAAACTTTTGCTTCCATCCTGTCTTCATTGCTCCCATCTATGTTCCACTCCATTCTTAGCTATGTTAAGAATAAAATATTCTCTGCTGTCTCTTCTTAGTCTTCCTTCAATTCTCTTTGTTTATGTGAAAACAAAAAATATATAAAACTTTAAAAGAATAAATATAATTTAAAACTTGTTCAATCTCTTTGTTACTGTGTGACTCAATTCTCTCTTTTGCTCTTGTTTTAACAAAATCCTACCTTCTATCTCTGTTTTCTGTATTTGCACAGTCTATGCACCATATCATTCCCTTTTCTCTAACTACAGTTTTTGTTGTAAAGCACTGTAGTCCACATATATAGTTCATGTGAAAAGCAACATATGAAAAACAGTCTAATCTCCAAATTTGTTTTTGCCAGTCCTACAGTTACTGCACTGTGTCAGTTGCCCACTTGCCTTCTCTGCCTGAATCCCTCCACAGCCACTTTTCTTGTCACTTCCTAAAATTTTCTCCAGAACCAGAAATTATTAATGATTGTAATATGTTTGCTGCTGCTGCACTGTTGAAGTCACCCTCTCAGACTGAATATCTTCACTGTCAGTGTTTTTGAATTATTCTTTGATATCCAGGTAAGGCCCACTAGACACAATGATTGGTTTCAGGGGAGGCCTGGGAGCACTGTAGAGGTTACCTGACTTGCTCAAGGTCACACAAATATGCAAGTAGAGGTTATGAAAATCAAATTCAGATCTGCTGGATGTACCAAGCTCATTCACAGCACATTACTCTAACCTCTAAGCTATACTGCCAGTCCTTGTTAAGTCTTGGGAAGCACTTTTGTACATAAATAAATGCACAAACACAATATATCAGTTTCTCACTTCCCAAAATTTTCTCCAGAACCAGAAATTATTAATGGTTGCAATGTGCTGCTGCTGTGCTGTTTAAGTCACCCTCTCAGACTGAGTCCCTTTACAGTCAGTCTTGTTAATCATAGTGTACATAAATTCACATGCACAATATGTACATTTCTCACTTCCAGAAATTTTCTCCAAAACCAGAAAATATTAATGGCAGTATTATGTTGTCACTGTTGCACTGCTTAAGTAACCTTCCCGGACTGAGTTTGTCGCCAGTCAGTCTTGTTAAACATGTTAGTAGCAAGCGCAAATAAATGTACAAGTATAATATATCTCACTTCAGGAAATTTTCACCAGAACCAGAAATTATTAACGGCAGAAATCTACTGCTACTGCTGCACTGTTTAAATCACCCTCTCAGACTGTGTCAATCCATAGTAAGTCTTTTTAAGCCCTTTAGTACACATGGATATAGGATTACAATATACTGTATTAAATTTCTTACTTTCTGAAATTTTCTCCAGAACCAAAAATTATTAAAGGTAGCAATGTGCTTCTGCAGTCACTGTCTTGGACTAAGTAAATCCACATTTAGTCTTGTTAAGTACATTAATGCATGCCCAATATATACATTTCTTACTTACTGAATTTTTCT
The DNA here is from genome assembly GCA_016271365.2 of Neoceratodus forsteri. NCBI lineage: Eukaryota > Metazoa > Chordata > Ceratodontiformes > Ceratodontidae > Neoceratodus > Neoceratodus forsteri. The sequence continues at coordinate 237,871,004 of JADMNL010000023.1, read as the reverse complement.
CTAGAACTAGACATTATTAATGCTTGTAATATTCTGCTGCTGCAATGTTTAAGTTACCCTCTCATACTGAGTCTATCCACAGCCAATTATTCTCTTACTTCCCAAAAGAGGATGAGTTGAGACCAGTGAAGACAGGACTGAAATTATTTAGACTTTGTCCAATTTTTGGTATGCTGAACCTATAAAAGGGAAATGAAAATAAAAATGAAAAAGGCAAAGCAATTATGAAAGGATACTTATCATCCTGACAAACCCACACAACAAGAATGGGAAGACACTGGAGCACCTTTGCTGCAGCCACATCCAAGAGCAGGGTCATTCTCGATGCCCTACAGGGGGCATGCCTCAGACAGCCAGTGTTGAAACCCACTTGGGAGGGAGCAATCCTAAACCTGGTACTCATGAATGGGGATGGAGAGAGGATCTCAAATTTAGAAGTGGGTAGCCATCTGGGAGCAAGTGACCACCAGTATGGTTCACGATAAACACAGCCATAGAGTCAAGCCATACAAAAGTGAGGGTATTCAACTTTAGGAGGGCTGATTTTGTCAAAATGGGAGAGTGTCTCAGAAAATCACTAGCAAACAGGCAAGAAGGAGGGGTGGAGCAACAATGGGGAAACATCAAAACTGCCATCACAGAGGAAGCAAGCCTTTGTGTGAAGCAAATAAACAAATCAAAATGAATGAAAAAAACACTATGGTTCTCAAAAGAGGTGGTGGGAAAAATTAGGGAGAAAAAGATACCATTCAGGAAGTATAAGGAAACACAGAAGGAACAGGACAGAGAATTGTACTAGTTACAGCAGAAGGAAGCGGGAAAGACAGTCAGAATAGCAAAGGCCCAAACTAAGGAAAAGATAGCCAACTCGGTTAAGAAGGGGATAAAACCTTTCATAGATACATTAGGGAGCAAAGAAAGAGCAAGGGAGGGATAGTGAGGCTTAATAAAGGGGAGGGGAAAGTGAGTGGCAGAGGGTGACAGTGAAAAAGCAGGGATACTGAATGAATACTTCTGCTCAGTATTTACAGAAGAAGAGGAGGGGGAGGTACCTAATCCAATCAATAGAAGTACTCTGGATAGCAGGGTCAATACCAGTCCATTCACAAAAGAAAAGGTTCTGAAAGAACCCTGAAAACTGAAGGTGGACAAAGCAATGTGCCCTGATGGGGTTCACACCAGAATTATAAAAGAACTAAGGAGAGAACTAGTGACACCACTGACTACCCTCTTTAAGAAACCATGGGAGGATGGTGTGATACCTAAGGACTAGAGGTGGGTGGAAATGATTCCCCTTCACAAAAGTGGGAGCAAAGCAGAGGCAGAAAGCTAGAGATCTGTTAGTTTGACCTCAGTGGTAGGGAAAATGATGGAATCACTTTTGAAAGAAGACTTGTTGAGTACCTAGAGGTCAGCAGTGCACAGGACCCAAGACAGCATGGATTCACAGAGGGAAAGTCATGTCAGACAAATCTAATAGATTTTTTTGACTGGGTGACCAAAGTAGTAAACCAGGGAGGGGCTGTGGACATGGCCTACCTAGATTTTAGAAAGGCATTTGATACAGTCCCACACAAAAGATTAATACACAAGTTAGCCAGCCTTGGAGTGGGTCCCAAGGTGGTAGCCTGGATAAAAAATTGGCTAGACAACAGGATGCAAAGGGTAGTAGTAAATGGAGTCCACAGTGAAGAAAGGAGGGTTACTAGCAGGGTACCACAGGATTCAGTACTAGGACCGGTCCTTTTTAAATGCCTTTATAAGTGACATTGCAGTGGAACTGGAAGGAAAACTATGTCTCTTTGCAGACGACACAAAGATCTGCAACAGGGTTGATACACAAGATAGAGTGGAAAGGATGAGAAGGGACTTGGCAAGGTTGGAGGAATGGTCAGATGTATGGCAGCTCAGATTCAATGCAAGGAAGTGCAAGGTAATGCACCTGGGAAACAAAACCCAGGGAAGAGTACACAATGGGGGTGAGATACTGACAACAGTAAAATGGAAAGGGACCTGTGGGTAATTATATCAGATGACCTAAAGGTGGGAAAGCAATGTGAGAAGGCAGTAAGGAAGGCTGGGGGGATACTGGGATGCATAGGGAGAGGCATCAATAGTAGAAAACAGGAAGTTGTTATCCCTCTGTACAGACAGTTGGTGAGACCCCATCTGGAGTACTGCATGCAGTTCTGGAGACCCCATCTCCACAAAGACATAGACAGAGTGGAGGCTGTCCAGAGAAGGGCAACCAAAATGGTGCAGGGTCTGCACCAGAAGACATATGAAGAAAGACTAAACGAGCTTAATATGTATACCCTTGAGGAAAGAAGGGAGATAGGGGACATGATAGAAACTTTCAAGTACCTCAAGGGAATCAACAAAGTCCAAGAGGGCAGCATCTTTCAGAAAAAGAGATGTGCAAGAACAAGGGGGCACAATTTGAAGACAGAGGGGGGAATGCTCAGAGGCAATGTGAGGAAGTATTTTTCAGAGAGGGTTGTGGATGCATGGAACAGCCTCCTGAGGAGGTTGTGGAGTCAAGAACAGTGGGGGAATTCAAGAATGTATGGGACAGACATAAGGCAGTCCTAGTGGGGGGGTAGGAGGAAGTAAGCTGTTGGTTAACTAGGATCTGCAGCTTATCTGTTAGGTAGGAAAATGGACAGACTAGGTGGGTCAAGCGGTCCTTATCTGCCATCACATTCTATGTTTCTATGTTTCTACTTCCACCATGGAGTTGAAAAAATCGTAGAACCTGTCCTTTGTGAAAAGTTGTCTATTGAGTCGGCCTAATAAATGAGATATTTGGAACATCTTGAAAATCTGTCCTGAACCTAGGGAGTAATTATTAACAATAGTAGAGACAGGAATAAGTTTCCCCAACGGATCTAGAAAATCCTTAATCTTTATGTTCTGGAACTGGGAAATCCATGATTTAGGAATCTTTCTGCCACCTATTTTAAAATTCGAATTATCCATCAAAGGTTGGTTCCAATCTTGGGTATGTTTATATTTTAAAAACACACATAACTGAGTATGGGCTCTTATCGAAATCCCTATAGGAGAATGGGAAATGCTTAGCGGTAAGTTTTTAACTGTGTTATATAGTAACATTGATATGGATAAATGCTCCATAGCTAACATTCTCTTCTCCAGTATTAACCATTGTGGTACATATGGCTGTTGGGATAGCATTTCTTCACTGGACATCCACTTCATATATTTAGACATCTGACTGGCCCAATAATAGCCCCCAATATGTAGCAGTCTCAAACCACCCTTGGTCTTGGATGCCATCAATTTTAAATAAGATCTTCTTGTGGGTTTAGCAACCCAGATAAAGGAAGAAATAATAGAGTGGACTTTCCTGAACCAACAAATGGGTAGCCAGACATTAAGCATATTCAACAGGTAGAATATCCTAAGTGGGATATTCATTTTAACTATATTGAAGTGCCCCCAAAGAGAAATAGAGAGGGGTAACCATCTAGAACAATCTTGCTGAATAACATGTAGGGTTTTATCAAAGTTAAGTTTTTTCATCAGGGAGTCCAATTTAGTAAGATAAATGCCTAGGTATTTCAAGCATTTAGGGGTCCACTGAAACCCCAAGTGTGAAATGTCGGTTTTTTTCAATAATCTGTAATTTAATTAAAACGATGCTCTTGTCCAAATTAATTTTATAATTAGAATAAAAACCAAATTCTAAAATAATTTGCAGAGTGGCCTTAAACGCCACAACAGGATTAATGGAATGCAACAAAATATCATCTGCATAGGCAGACAGTTTAAAATCAAAACCATGCATAGAGATTCTGGGGATCAAGGAGGAACCCTGAAGTTTAAGGAGTAAAGGTTCTAAATAGATATTAAAAAGAAGTGGAGATAGTGGACACCCTTGACTCTTTCCTGAGTGGAGAAGGAATCTCTCTGGAAAAACTCCATTACAGTAAATACGGGCCTTGGGATTCCTGTAAAAAAAGGCAATCCAATAAATAAATACCTTTGGGAACCCATATTTGCCCATTGTGGAGAATAGGAAATCCCAATTTACCCTATCAAAAGCTTTCTCTGTGTCTAGGGACAACAACCCAGTTGGAACCTCTGAGTCCCTACACGTGGAGAAAATATGTGATAGTTTCCTCAAATGATCCAAGGAACTCCTACCTTTCATGAAGCCTACCTGATCCAAATGGATTATGGAGGACAAAACCACTGCCAATCTATTTGCTAACAGTTTGGCTATAATTTTCATATCACAATTTAATAAGGAGATAGGTCTATAGTTAGTGACCATTTCTGGATCCCTACCCAATTTATGTAAAACAATGATATGGGATTCTAGAAAACTGTCATCCATTTCTTTCCCCTCCAGGAACCACTTATCACACAAATAATTTTGTTTATGATTTAAATCGTATAGAGTGGGGAAGATTACATTTAATTCCAGATGTAAATTTGGCGGTTGAAGAATTTTCAAAAACTTATTTAGAGGCCTGTAATAGGCATGCACCATTTAAAAAAACTAAAACAAAGAAAAAGCGCCTTCCATGGATAAACGAATATTTGAAAAAGAAAATTCGTATCAGAGATAGACTCTGGAAAAGAGCAAATAAAACAAAAAGGGAGGAAGACTGGGTTAATTTCAAAATTAAGCAAAATGAATGCAAAACGTTAATTAGGTCTGCAAGAAAAAAATTTTACAACATTAAAATTGAGACAACTCATGATCCTAAACAATATTGGAATATGATAAAAGAATTGAAAAACCCTTTGAGAGCTAAGTCTTGTATAAAAATGTCTAATAATAAGGGTGAGCTCCTTGACTCAAAGAAAACAGCCCAAATGTTGAATAAATATTGCTTAACATTGCCTGATATTACCATCCCAGCTGGTTCACAAGTACAAACAGATTTAGTAAATAAAGAAATTAATAATGAAAATTGTCCTGTTTTTTATTTTAAAAAAATAAAAATCTTGGAAGTTAGGTGGGAGATCTTAAAATTAAATAAAAATAAATCATATGGTATGGACAATATTGAAGGGAAATTTATTAAAGATGCAGTTGAAATCTTATCACCAATACTGACTGATTTATTTACTCAAAGTTTGATGGAAAATGTTTTTCCCTCTATCTGGAAAATAGCCAAAATAGTACCTATATTTAAGGGGGGATTCAAATGACCCCTCAAACCATAGACCAATAGCAGTCCTCTCCATCCTCTATAAGTTAATGGAACGAATGGTTTTCGGTCAGTTGTATAGTTACTTAGAAAAATATTCAAAATTGACTAAATACCAACATGGCTTTAGGGCAGGTTATTCAACTTGCACTGCGCTTGTGGACTTTGTCGATAAAGTGGCAGTGGCCTTGGATAAGGGAGAGTCCACGGGCGCAGTGTTTGTTGACCTGTCCAAAGCCTTTGATTTGGTCGACCACCATTTATTGTATGAGAGGATGGAGAGGATTGGTATAGCCCCAAGGTCATTATTATGGTTTAAATCATATTTGAGTCAAAGAAAACAGCAAGTAGTAATAAATGGTTAATTTTCTGAAGTAGGTAGTATACTAAGAGGTGTCCATCAAGGTTCAATTTTGGGGCCATTATTGTTTTTGTTCTATATTAATGAATTACCTACCAAAATAAATAATACACAAATCAGGTTGTATGCAGATGATACAGTACTTTTAGCATCAGCCAAATCTCAAAATGAAATGATGGTTAAATTACAGATGGATTTTGATGTTCTACAGGATTGGTGTTCCAGCTCTAAATTAGTGATAAGTGATAAAAAAACTCAGGTTATGTTTTTCAATAAAAAAAACAAAGGTTAATAAAAAACAGATCAGAGATAGGGACATACTAATGAGGAATGGGAAAAAAATGATAATCACAGATCAATATAAATATTTAGGTGTAGAGATTGATTATACTTTATCTTTCTCAACTCATATTAATAATACAATAAAGAAAATTAATAATAAGATAGGGGCACTACGTAGGTCTTCAAGGATATTAAATCTACAAACCCGGAGGTTAATTGCAAATCAGTTAATAATGCCTGTATTAGAATATGGAAATATGGTGTATAATTTTGTGGGTCAAACACATTTAAATAAATTAGTCATATCATATAATCAATTGGCAAGATTTGATTTATCCTGAACTGTAGCTATAATACTCATCATGGCATTTTGTATAAAGACCTAAACTGGGACAGTTTATCAGTACAATTTAAAAAACAATATTCAGTATTTATCTATAAAATAATAAATGGGATGATTGATGGAAACATGGAATGCCTTCTGTTAGTAAATATTATCCATATCTTTTAAAGGATGTAAAGCATAGAGGTTAAATTTTTCAAAAAACTAATACAAGATATAGTACTATGACACTTGAGGCTCAGACTGCAAATATTTGAATAATATTCCCCCTGAATTAAAGAAAGCAACTAAACTATTCCAGTTTAAATTAGGATTGAGCACTGTATTTTATGATGAATGTACTTGTTTTTAAAATGTGGATGTTAGTTGTTGGTTTGATTGAAGATTTTTGTCTTGTATAATGTCAAAAATTATTTATTAGTTGTTTTATGTAGTCTGAATTTTTGTATGTTATATTGAATGTAATTTGTTCTTGACACAGGACAACTTTGAAAATAGGTCTATGACCTAAAGTTTGCTATCCTGTATAAAAATAAACATTTTTACTATTACTACTACTACTACTTATGCAACTGATTCAACCAGGGAGCTAATTGCTTCTTGAGGGATGGTTAGTTTAGTCCATGAATGTTTGTAACTGTCCAATGAAATTTTTTACATAATTATCAGTATTTGTACTGTTTTCTTATGCTTGAAACATTTGATTCCAAAGTCACCTGCAAAAGGAACTTGGCTGTTTCAGAGGGCCCACCCAGTCATCAAAATTTAAATAAATAAGGTTGTGGGGTCAAAAACAGTGGGGAAATTCAAGAATTCATGAGACTGACAAAAGACAATTCTGGTGGTAGGGTAGAAAGAAGTAGGTTGTTGTTTAACTAGGTAAAGATATTAAGATTGTGCTCAGGTTGTGACAGTGGGTGCCAGATTGGATACCCAGTCCAGAAGTTCTACTATAAATGAAAAGACAGCACTCCAGAAATTGCTTGTTCCCCTTATGGTATATTTATTCCTTGGTACAATACCAGAGTCGAGAGAATAACAGAATGAAAGCAAGCCCATAGCACCTCGACCGTTAGGTCTTCCAAGGGGTGTCAGTAGGCTGTTGTTTAACTAGGATATGCAGCTTATCCAATAGGTAGGGAAATGGGCAGACTGGGTGGGCCAAGCAGTCCTTATCTGCCATCACAGTCTATGTTTCTATGTATGTTTCACTGTGATGGAAATATATTTCATGGAATGACTAAAAGAAGGACTGAATTATAACCCACAAGTCCTGGTCCAATTCACTAACCAGTGGAATAACTGGCTAATGGGGGTATTGACACATTGCCCAGGCATAGTTTCCTGAAAGGTACAATTTACATTTCAACACAATCTACTAAGGCCAGAAATTAATAGAAGGAATAATATAAAGGGATGACTCAAATAAAATATTGTAATAAATGGGGATCATAGACAACATTACATCTATTGAGAATTCACATTCTGAGATAAAGGTTTTAATGAAAACATTTTAAAACCATATAATAGTAACACAAAACAAAACCAAAAAACATATAAAACTAGACAAAAATCACAAAACCACAAGCATATTTATTAGCAAAAGGTTTATTACCACAATAGAAAAATGAAAAATACATGTCTAATAGGAGAGCATTATGGAGGAGTCACGTGATGCAGGGCACCGGAGAGCAGCTTCTTGCTCCAGCTCCGACCACCCGACCCTAAAATTTCATTAAAATACAGTGATTTTCCTCTTGCACAGAGTGATTTTCAATTACCTGTTCAGCCAAAACTGTCAGCTACCTCTGACGAGGGTTTTGGTGTGAATGGATGCCGAAATGAGGAAAGCCCCTCCAAAACATACTCCTTCACAAACGCTGGAGAAGGCCACCAAGAAATCCAGGGCCTCCTCCACCGCAGATCCCAAGACATCACCAGCTGCTGTGCAGGATCAAGAACCCCTGACTGTGGCAAGATTCCTGGTGGAGTTTAAGCCCTTTAGAGAAGAGCACCACTTGATTACCGCCGAACTGAAAGTGGTCTCTCTAGCTCAGGAAGATATCACAACCAGAATCACCGATAATGAGGCACAGCTTTTTTCATTGGAGAAGAGGGTATCTAAAATGGAGCCAGACCTCATAGCAATGCAACAGAAGATTTCCAAATTGGAGGGCAAAGTGGAAGATTTGAAGAGCTGCAGTCGCCGCAATAATGCGGTACTGATAGGCCTTCCAGAGAAGGAAGAAGGATCAGATCCCATCATCTCTGCACAAAAACGTATTGAGAAAATTGCAGGCCCATCACCTTTCCAGCTCAAATATACCATAGATAGAGCTCACAGATCCCTTCGCCCAATGCCCCTGCAAGGTGCCCCCCCACTGACTTTCATGTTTCGATTTCTGAATTATCAAGAACATCCAACAATTCCTGGACAAAGTTAAGGAACTCCAGGAGATAATTTGGGAGGGTACTAAACTTCAAGTGGCACAGGATCTCCCCATTTCAATCAGGCAGAAGAGCGCTTTGTTCCACCACTTAGTAACAAAGCTTATTGCTGCAGGAATCAGATTTAGGATGGGGTACCCCGAATGTTTCCAGGTCCTCATCTCGGGCTCATGGGCCAGCTATGAAGATGTAGCTTCTGCAGCTGCAGGGTTAAAGGAAGCCTTTCTAGATTTGTTTAAAGTAACCTGAAAGATCTAAAGCCATGTGTAGGATCTGAGCCTATTGTTAGAGAAGTGGATCTGTGGGCTTAAAATTCTACAACTTATGCCAACGTGATGCCTTCAGCTATTATTTGACCTATCCTATTTGTGGCAGTTTCAGTTCTTTGTTCTATTTTGAGCTCCTGAACTTGTTATCTAATAATTACTGAATGTAAATCAGTTAGCGAGAGCCATAGCTATTGCCTCCTACCAGATTCTTCTTCAAGGTGTCAGGCCTTTGTGAGGAATTGATGACTTCCTTTTGAGCTCCAACAACTATCCCAACTCAGTGTGCATGCTAACCTGACCAGTTGCATTTCAACATTCGCAAGTTTGGGCAGAGTTTGTCTTTCCTGGTTGGATTGCCTGCAATACAGCAGTAATGACAGCAGAGGTCACTCGAAACCCAGAGTCTTGTTTTAGGAATAATTTGTTTTGGCCTGAACTCTCCTTCTTCCCTGATTGCTTCTTCAACACTATTTTCAACCTGATTGCTGATTTGTGGTCTTATCTGATTTTCATTCAGGGGGCTCTTTGTATATTTAATTTTCAGCTGCTGGGAATTACCCACTGCAATTAGTATAATGGTTGAGGTTTAGTATGGTAAAAGTATGGACCTAGGACAATATTAAGACCTCTAAGTGTAATTTGGAGCTGTGTAGGGAATGTATCCCCTTTTTCTTTTATTTTCTCTCTCTCTTTTCAACACCATAGTCTCATAAAGGTCCTATTTACTGGGTTTTCTCAATAGTGTTGATACTAATGTATAGTGTTAGTTTCATGTATCTTGGGGTCTGGGTGGTTGGGGGAGGGCTTAAAGCTGGCGAGCTGTTGTTCATGGACTATGATAGTTTGGGGTGGGGTTTGGGAGGGTGGTTGATTCTGAGTCACGATAGTCCAAGGGATGGAAATGGGGGCTCTGGTGTTTCGGTTACTCACTCCTATGTCTTATTCATAGACATAATATGTTTGGCTGGAAGAGTTTAATTTGGGAGCTTAGGATTTTGGGTGGGAGGGTACCTGGCATGGCCTCCTTAGTTATTTGCAGGATAGAGATAGCTGTTAAGTACCTCTCTGATGTCATCTCTGGTGTTTCCCTTAAACATGGCTAGCTACCTTTCCTTAGTGACCTGGAATGTTAAGGGGGCATAAAGTAAAATCATACAATACAAGTTGTTGAAACATTTGCATCTTTTCCATGCTGATATCATTTTTTTTACAGGAATCCCACTTACTCAACTCGGAGGCCTTTAAGGTGGCAGTATATTGGCCAAGTCTTCTCATCTTCTGACACTACGCAAAGCTGTAGGGTAATGATTTTGTTGGCCAGATCAATCCCATTTGTACCCAGTCAAACTATTTGTGACCCCCAAGGCAGATACATATTTATTAAAGGGTTACTACATACCTCAGAATTTCTATTTAGTAGTATATAAGGTCCTAATATAGACTCCCCATCTTTTTTATGCAACATTTGAATATTATAACCCCTTTTGTGTCCATTCTGATGATTTTGGGGGGAGACTGGAATTTAATATTCGACCCACAACTTTATCGGTCTGGGCATCCCCAAAAGGGTTTATACCCAGCACAAAGAGCACTATGAGAAATGGTGGACCACCTAGGTCTGTGTGATATTTGAAGAACCCTACACCCCTTGTCTAAGGAATATACCTTTACTTCCCCAGTGCATGGCACTTCTTCCCGACTTGATTGTATTATTTATCTGTCCTGATTTCTCTCTTGTCTGCAGTAATGGATTCTGCTATCCACCCAGGCCCCCCTCAGACCATTCCTTAGTATTATGCAAGCTTTCCCTATCATTTTTGCCCAAACCAAATGACTGCTGGAAGCTTAATAACCAGATACTAAAAGACCCTGGTGTGATACAATTAAACTCTGACCACATTAGCCAATTTACTATTATCAATGGGGGTTATGTGGGGAAGGTAGATGTGGAATGGTGTGCCTTGAAAGCATGTCTCAGGGGACTTCTTATTAGGCTTGCCTCTTCTCGTGTAAAAAAAAAAAAAAAAAAGAGAGACTAGCGTTTAATGTCATTCCTCTCTAAAATTAGAACAATGGAGGCTCACCTTTCCTCCTAGTCCACAGAGCAGTTTAGGCAGGATCTTATCAAACTCAAGGAATCTTATTTAGACCTGTTATGAGAAAAGGTTGAGTATGCCATCCTGAAGGCTAAAGCCACTTATAAAGAACATGAAGAAAAAGCTGGTCACCTTCTTGCACTCAGAATCAAGCAGCAAGAATCCTCTAGACTCATTGCTGCTATTCATTCCACTGACGAGGGCCCCCTCAAGACATCCCCTTTGGACATTGTTTCTGAATTTGAGGAATATTGCAGGAAACTGTATGGTCCCATGGCCAATCCTCCTTACCCGCAACTTCTCGAGGCCTACCTCAAAGACTTCCACCTTCATTCTCTTACAGAAGGGCAGGTACAATTGCTTTTGTCGCCCATTTCAGAACCAGAAATTATTAAAATTATTAAAACTCTCCCTTCAGATAAAGCTCCTGGTCCGGATGGATTCACTTCCAATTTTTACAAAGCTTTTGCTGACCAATTGGCCCCACTATTACAGTCCCTATATTTTCATATCCTTTTAGGCGCTACCTCTGACAAATCCCTTTTCAAAGCCTTAATTATTCTACTGCCCAAATCCGATAAGTGTACAGATCTAGTTACTAGCTATAGACCAATCTCTATGCTTAACCAAGATATTAAGATTTTATCAAAACTTTTAGCTGAACATAAATTTAGAGGCCTTTTGGCACCATGCATTTCTGCTTAAAGTTGAATCAGCATAATATTCTGTGGTGATTTGCATAGGCAGCCCATGATGCTTTTCATTATTGGGGCATGTGTGATTTTGTATTTCTTTGAAACTTGGGTTCCCGGCCAATGCCCTTTGGGGTAACCATTGCCTCAGTACTTGAGCAGTGAGGTTCTTTGTCTTTTAACCTGTTTTTTGTTCTAATTGGGTTCACTGCAACATAACCCAGATAGACCATCTTAGGGTAGCTGGTTCATTCCACTGGGGTGCCAAACAGATGAGGCACACTGATGAGTCCTGTTAGGATGAAACATGTGTCTGTGTCTTCTGTTGGCACCCATTGCAAACTGTGTAAGAGGCCTTTCGGCACCATGCAGTTCTGCTTAAAATTAAACCAGCATAATATTCTGTAGTGATTTGCATTTGCAGCCCATGATGCTTTGCATTATGGGAGCATGTGTGATTTTGTATTTCTTTGAAGCTTGACTTCCTGGCCAATGCCCTTTGGGGTAACATTGCCTCAGTGCTTGCACACTGAGGTTTTTTGTCTTTTAACTTGCTCTTTGTATAAATTTAATACTTCCCAACCTTATTGGACTGAGCAAGTGGGGTTTATGAGAGGCAGATCATCTGTGCACCCTAGCTCATGTATTCTCAGCATCTAGGGAGGCTGATTACCCAGTGGCTTTGGTCTCCCTGGATACAGAGAAGGCTTTTGATTGACTCAGTTGGGCTTTTCTTTTCCAGGCCCTCCAGACATTTGGTTTCTCTGTTAAATTCTTACAAGGAATCTGGGCTCTCTATAACTACCCATCTGCCCATATTTATTGTAATGGGGCATTTTCAGGTTTGTTCCCTCTACAATTTGGTATCAAGCAAGGTTGACCCTTGTCCCCTCTTCTGTTCAATCTGTATTTAGAGCACCTGGTCTGCGGATTATCAGCATGCCATTGGATTCAAGGCATTAAAGTTGAAGGGTTTGAAATCAAAGTAACGGCTTATGCTGATGATCTTCTCCTTCAACTGACCCATCTGACCAACTCAATACCTCCCATATTGACACTCATTGAAGAATTCAGTGTCCTGTCAAACTACAAACTGAATTGTGACAAAACAGTAGTGTTACCCCTAAACTACAGTCTTCATAAATCTGTGATCACTGCCCTTGGCCTCTCGTGGGAACCTAAGACTCTTAAATATCTAGGTATTAAGCTTGTCAGAAGTGAATCACAGTTTAAAATGGCTAATTTAGATAACCTTCTCCAAACTCTTACTCAAGATTTGAGTAGGTGGTCTCTTCTGCCCATCTCCCTTTGGGGAAGAATCAATCTCATAAAAATGAATGCCTTCCCCCACTTATTTTATTCCCTTAGTCTTCTTAATATCTGGCTCTCTCTTTCCTGGCTTAAAAAAAGTCCACAAACTCATTGCAAACTTTGTATGGGTTGGTAAAGCTCTGTGCCTGGCCTATAACAAACTGGCTGCCCCCAAACTCAGAGGGGGATTGTGCCTTCCTCACCTAGGCCTCTACTAATGGGCTAGTCAAGACAGCAGATATTTTCATTGGCTGTCTCTGGACCAGGCACAGGATTCATCCCTGTGTATACCTGTCTGGCTTCAGATTGAGCAGGCCCAATTTCATTCCCATAATCTGTCCCCTGTCATTCTCCTTTACATAAAGCCCAAAATGCTTCCTCCAATGTTGTAGCCTACATTCATAGATACTTCCTTCAGAATCCACTCTCAGCTATGTGCAGCTCTCAAATATAATCACACTTGGGATATGAGTCAGACGCTTTTGGGTAATCCTAATTTTAAATTGATGGCAAAATGCTTTCACCCACTTGGCTACCAACCCTAACCTCTCTCCCTCTCTCCTGTATATTTTCTGGATGATGCATGAGGTTGGTTATCCTCAGAGATTATTTCCAAATATGGTATCCCCAATAGCCTTATCTTTAATGTATACCAACTAAGGCATATCCTGGTACAAGTCTTTGGCCCCTCTGCCCCAATTTCTCCTCACCCCTACATCTTCTCAGAGATGGGTCCCCTTGCAGGCTCACTGCATGCTGTGTCTAAAATGTACAGGCACCTTTATGATGGGTTCTATCCAGACTCTACCGGCCCAATGGCTTATTGGTCAAAAGTTTTCCCCAGACTCTCCCGTTAATTGGGATACATTATGGCTTGGTTACCATAAGTTTGTAACTCAGGACAGACTTCATCTAATGCAATTCCAAATTCTCCATAATCTCTACTACTTTCTGGAGAAACTGGCTGGGCTCAGCATCAACATGCCTGACACCTGTACTAGATGCCATCAAGCAGTGGGAACCCTGTTTCATATTTTCTGGGATTGTCCCAAAATAGTTTCTCTATGGACTCATATTAAAGGGAAGACAGATCCATTACTGGGGATAGATGAATTATTTACATCTAAGATATGTCTTCTTGGTGACCTTTCAGAAATTGGTGTTCACACTCGGTAATATCACATAGCGCTTATAGCTATGTAATATTTATTTTATTTATTTATTTAGGAAATTGGATTTACAACCCTTTGAGTCATAGACTTGTTTCCAAAGGCTCCACATCAGAATAAAACATAGACATTCATACATTACATACATAGAATAAATGTGAGTGAGCAATCATACTGAGTATAAATACAATGGGCACGAGTTAATACCTATTCATTTGGTAGCTAAAACAGGGCAGAGCTATGAACATATTTACCTAATGAGCAGGTTAAGATCTATACAATTCATAGCTAAAGCAATGCATGATATGAGTTGGTAGTAAGCCACCTCAGGGATGCCTAATTTTATACATAATACAATGCATTCATAGTCCAGTGCAACTATATGGTAACCAAGTGAGGTGAGGAGCCTGTAGGCTAGAAATAGTGAGGGTTCTCCACTGCCTGGCCAAAGGCAGATGTGTGGCCCAGCAGCATGGTGCAGGATCCACAGGTTACCGGTTACACTGGCATTGATGTGAGGAGAAGATATGGGCCCTTAAGGCAGCTTTAAAAGGACTTAGATTGGTGATTGATGTGACAGCCTGTGGGAGGGCATTGTACCAGGATGGAGTTCAAGGGGGAAGGATTGCTGGGCCAGGGTGGCCCTAACCCTAGGCACCTTCTGGATAGTTTTTGGGGCACCCCATGTGGACGCTGAGATGGTGGCTGCCTGAAGAGAAGCTAAGACACCTATTGGGGTTAAACCCAGGTGGATTTTTTTGGTGAAGAGACAGGTCTAGTATAATTGTCTTTCCTCAAGGGAGAGGATATTGGTGAGCACATATAGGGTACAGGTATGTGTATTTCTGTCTGCACCAGAGAGGAGCCGGCAGGCCTTATTGATGACTACTTGTATCTGATGAAGCGCTGTAGGGTCAGTGGCAGCATATATTGTGAGGCCATAGTCCACCAGCGATAAGACTGATGAGGTAATGGTTAGGTGAAGTGCTTCAGGTGGCAGGCAGTTTTTATGTATGTAAAGGAGACCAATGCAGGTGTTGGTGGTGGAGGTGAGGATTTTTTTATGTTTGTGGAATGAGAGGGAAGAGTCAAATGTAATACCTAGATACTTATACTTTTGGACCTGTTCCAGTGGGATGAGAGAGGTGGAGAGTATTTCCATGGAGAAATCCTTTGATCCATTTTGGCGGTGGGCATAGAGCATCATCTTAGTTTTTTTAATGTTGACCACCGACCTGTGTTCAGCAAACCAGTGTTCGATCTGAGAGGAGTTTTGTAAGGTATGCTGGAGAGAGAGAGGATCAGGATGTGCGGAATAAAGAACAGCATCGTCCATGTAGAGGAGAAGGTTGCTGGGGCAGGATTTAGGCAGGGCATTGAGGTAGATGCTGACTAGCAGGAGACACAGGATAGATCCCTCAGGAACTCCTGAGTGCACAGGCAGCATAGTAGACATGGTATTATTAATTTTAACACATTGGATTCTAGATGAAAGATAGCTGGAGAACCATGAGAGTGGACAATGAGAGACCCCAGTTTGTTGTAATGTGTTAAGAAGGAGGGGATGAGAAACAGTGTCAAATGCCTTTGAGAGGTCAATAAACACAGCCCCTGTGAGGTGCCCCTTGTCAAGCATGGAGTGCAGGGAGTTAGCGAATTTTGTGAGGGTGGTCATAGTGCTATGACAGCTCCGAAACCATGCTGCTCCCTACATAAGTGGTTATGTGCAAGGAGGTAGTCAGTGAGCTGATTGGCCATGATCTTTTCAAGGGCTTTAGAGAGTGGGGGAAGAATCGAGATGGGCCAGTAGTTGTTTGGGAGGGAGCTGTCACCACATTTCAATATCGGTGTTATCACTGCCATTTTCCATGAGGTTGGGAACTGGTCCAGGCACAGGGACAGATTTAGAAGGTCCGTGAGTTTTGTCTTGCCACTCTGCACAGGTTCTTACCTGCAACGAAAACCTGCAGCAACAACAATTGACTGCTAGATGGTGGTAAAGTGCTTATAATGGATGTCAGTTTGCTTTACCACAGTGGTAGCTCGCAGCATAGAGGATAAGCTTACAGCTTCTGCTTTCCTGGATCTTGTGATTCCACATACATTCATTTGGTGACTAAACTGACTTCAGGTTCCACATTATTCAGAGACTTGAAGAAGATCTTAATGGAAAAATCTCAGATGCAGACTCTTGCTGTGAATTAATGGCAGCGTTTCATTTGATGGAATTTAACAGGCAGTCAATTTAACTTTTCCTTTTGACTCCTATTATAGGCATAAATTACACCCTGGTTTTAGAGTCTGGTTTTCAATTACACTTGTCTATAATTTTAATTTCACTTTCTACAACTGTTCAATGCCTGAAAACATGGCTTAAAGAGTTAGTTACAGGATCAGATCTATAGCAGTCCTGCATATTGCTAGCCAAAACACTTCCTTGATTGTGAAGAGGGCAAAATGTTACAGCCCAGTTGATTCATGATATATTTTTTAGAAATAATAAGGCTGGCTATAGTTCAGGTTCAGGATAACTTAATTCTTTTCCTCTCTAGGTTTTAAATGTTGGACTGCAATGTTCTAACTTTTAGATTTAAAGTGCTATATTGCTCAGCATTTGTTCAAAAGGGGAAAAGAGAAAACATTTTCCATGTTACATTTTTTGAAATAGGTAGCAAATTTTAAGACTGTTGGTAGATTTATAGTAATTTTACTGTTCTAGTTAGTACTTATGAGGATGGCCGGGATGGCTGGAGTGGGGGGCAAAGAATTGGTTCACTGCATATCATAGCTTGTAACAATAAGGGGAGGTGGGAGGGTGAAGGGAGTTCTACATTTTGTTATGACACTTTTGGGATATGTACATAACAGAGAAAGTGGGGAATAGTTAGATGGGGAGGGATAGGGAGAGTGGGTAACACATACAAAGATACCTCAGATATTTACAATTTCTTTAAAAAAGAGCTTAACAGGCAAGGGTTCATGGTTACTTAACTCAGAGTTAAAATTTCTAGGGCTCTAATATGGGCTTCCTGGAATATTAAAGGGGCCGACAGAAAATAAAACAATATAAAATCTTGAGGCATTTAAGCCTATTAAAAGTAAATATTCTCTGTCTGCATGAAACCCACTCATTAGACTCAGAAGCCCCTACATTCAGATGACAACAAATAGGACAAATATTCACAGCAGAGGGCTCCTCCCAAAGCTGTGGAGTAATGATCGTAATTGCTAGGACTCTACCCTTTTCTCCATCTCAAATTATTAAAGATCCACAGGGCAGATATATTTTCATCAAGGCTACTGTACAAACAGATGAAATTCTAATTGGCAGCGATATGGTATGAATGTGGACTCCCCTGAATTTTTCATGCACCTAATTAATGTTTTGACCCCCTTTGTGTCTAGTCCGATGATCATTAGAGGAGATCTAAATTTAGCATTTTACCCTTGTCTAGATCACTCTAGTACAGCCCGCAAGGGTCTTTCTCCTGCCCAAAGAGCGGTGTGGGATCTGGTGGATCAGATAGGTTATATGTGATATTTGGAGGGTGCTTCATCCCACCAAAAAACAATATACATTCACTTCCCCAGTACATCATACCTCTTCCCTTATTGATTACCTTTTAATTTCACAAACCCTTATACATGGAGTCTTAGACTCATCCATTCACCTAGGGCCCATCTCAGATCACTCTATGGTTACATGTCAGGTCTCCTTTTCTTCCCTTCCTAAACATTGGGCGAGGTGGAAAATCAATAACCAATTATTGAAAGACCCAGGTCTGGTCAAATATATCTCTGACCAAATTACCCAGTTCCTTTCCAACAACCTCAATTCCACTGGAAAGCCAGATGTGGAATGGTGCACATTTAGAGCATATATGAGAGGCTTACATGGTCTGGCTTCTAAGAGGAAAAAAGATAGAGAGGCCCAGTTAGGATCCTTGCTGTCCCAAATCTGAATAAAAGAACATACTCTATCTTCCTATTCATCAGAACAAGATAGGCAGGAATTGATTAAATTAAAAAATTCTTACTTAGAACTATTGAGAGAAAAGGGAGAGTATGCAATTCTTAAAGCCAAAGCCTCATATACGGAGCAGGTTGAAAAAGCAGGGCATCTACTGGCTCTACACATTAATCAACAAGAATTTTCTAGATTAATTGCAACAATACAATCTGGGACCAATGGTCCTTTGGAGATAGTAGCTGAATTTTGTACTTACTTTAAACACTTATATGGCCCTATGACAGACCCCCCCTTCCATTCAGCAGTGTTATCAATATCTGAAAGACTCTCAATTATCCCACATATCAAACATACAACAGATTATGCTGATTAAGCCTATTACACAACTAGAAATAGATGAAGTAATCAAAGATCTCTCCTCTGAAAAAAAAACCCAGACCAAATGGGTTTCCCCTAATTTCTATAACATTTTTGCAAAATAACTGGCACCTTTGTTGGTACAACTTTTTCAACACATCCTATCCAAGATGGAGGTAGATAAATCCTTGTATGAGGTTCTTATCATTCTTCTACCTAAATCTAGTAAAAATCCTGAATTAGTGACTAACTATAGACCAATTTTTCTTCTCAATCAAGACATTCAAATATTATCTAAACTTTTAGCCAACCGTATTAACATAGTTCTTCCATAGTTAATAGGACCAGAGCAGGTAGGTTTTATGAAGGGGAGATCCTCCTCGGACCACCTGCATACTTTGGAACATGTCTTCTCAGTATCCAGGGATGCCAATTTCCCAGCTGTCTTGGTGTCTCTGGATGCTGAGAAGGCATTTGACAGAGTTAATTGGAGTTATCTTTTGCAAGCTCTGAATGCATACCATTTTCCCGAGACGTTTCAAAAGTGGATAGGTACTCATTACAAATATCCCACAGCTTGTATTTCTTGCAATGGTGCCTTATCTGAGACATTTCTATTGTAATCTGGTACTAGACAGAGATGCCCTCTATCCCCTTTACTTTTTAATCTATATTTAGAACCCCTCATTCATAGGTTAGTTGCAGCACCTGGCATCCAAGGTATCACTATTCAAGAACACGTAATAAAAGTATCGGCATATGCAGATGACCAGCTTCTCCAGGTATCACACCCAACCTCTTCTATACCTCAAATGTTAACTATCATTGAAGAATTTAGTAAAATGTCTAATTATAAACTAAACAGAGAAAAAATAGTAGTTTTCCCTCTTAATTATAAGGTTATGAAACACAATATTTCTAGTATGGGTCTTGTCTGGAAAACAGATTCTCTGTGCTATTTAGGTATTGAATTATCAAGGAACCCCACCCACCTTCAGAAGCCTAATTTAGACTCCCTTACACATACCATTAAACAAGATTTACAAAGGTGGTCAGATCTCCCTTTATCACTTTGGGGCAAAATTAACCTTATAAAAATGAATGTTTTTCCCCGTCTCTTCTATCCTCCTTTTATATATTATATATATATATATATATATATATATATATATATATATATATATATATATATTTTACCCTCTTTTATCCTCATTGCCTTTTCCATCATGGATCCACCCTGGTCATGGTCCCCTAGTGCTTCCACTGCCTTGTTAGCCCCTCACTCCCCCGGTCACTCCTGGCTTACCCCCCAGGAGGCAGGGCATGGCACCATGGCAGAAATCAGCACTGTGTGACCATAACTGGTTGAGGGAGCCCTCAGCCAGATGGCTAATTGAAGCTTGGGGGCAGGGCATCATAGAGACATCTGGCGAGGAGGGATTTTTTATCCCCCATAGGCTGGGGTGGAGACGTGCAATGATGCCAGCATCTGTCCTTCCCCAGTACCCCCCTTGACCATGCGTCGGTGCTCAAAGCGATGCACCCAGCTTCTGCTAGGTGTCACTCTTGCACCGAACGCAGAGACCCCCTCACCCCCCGGAGAAGGAGAGCAGTCCTAGGGATGCTCGATCCTTCTCCTCCCAGCCAGCCCTCTGATGACCTTGGCTCATTCCCGAACCAGGGTTGCCGGCATCGCATACAGAGTTCAAACCGCTGTGCTGGTGGGTGGGCTTTCTATCCTCTTAGTTTATTAAATCTCTGGCTCCCATTAAAGTGGTTTAAGAATGTGCACAAGCTTTTTACAGACTTTATTTGGGCAGGGAAAAGAGCTAGACTGGCTTTTTATAAGCTAGCTGCTCCCAAAATTAAAGGCGGGTTACGATTACCACATATTTGCCTTTACTATTGGGCAAGTCAAATCAACAAATATCTCAGATGGCTAGACCCTGGAAACCAGTCAAATCCCCTTTCATTTACACCAATTTGGCTCAAGATTGAAAGAGATCTTCTGAAATTGCAAGGGCTTTCTCCAGCCTCTCTCCTATGTCTTAATCTGAAATCTCTGCCACTACTAGCTAAGACATCTACCATCGCTGTCTCCACTAGGATTCACTCTCAGTTATGCAATTTCATGAAATATGATCATACCTGTGATATATCCCAAACTATATGGGGTAACTTCAAACTTAAGATAGGAGGCCAAACTCTTTCACCTGGATGGTTACTGCAGGTAGGAGATTGTCCAGTCTGTTATTTTATCAGGGAAAATGGAACATAACTTATCTCTTCTGAGATACTAGTCAAAGCAGACATCCCAAGAACCCAGATTTTTTAAGTGTACCAACTTCGCCACCTTCTGGTTAAAAAATTTGGGCTGACTCATCAAAACCCCCTGGTTCCATCTTTCTGGACAGAGCTACAATCCTTAGTGGGGCTACCACATGCAGTCTAAAATCTATCTAACTCTATACAATTTGAAATTTCCAATATGTCTTGGCCCCACAGCATTTTGGTCCTCCCTTTTTTCCAGAAAGACTATAAATTGGCCCCTCCTGTGGCAGAATTGTCACCATTTGATCACCCAAGATAGGCTGCAACTTATGCAGTTTCAAATATTGCATAACTTATACTATTCCCCTCAGAAATTAGCTGATTTTGGCTTCTTAGACTCTTCTACCTGTGTGAGATGTCTATATGGGGAGGGAAATCTGTTCCATATTTATTGGACTTGTCCAAAAATAGCCAACCTATGGGTTCTTATTAAACAAAAGGTGGACCCCCTGCTAGGATTGAATGATCTGTTCAGTCCTGATATTTGTTTATTAGGAGATCTATTGGAGGTTCCTGTATTAAACCTTAAGTATCATATAACTATGATAGCAATGTCAGTTAAGAAACTGGTTTTGAAGCACTGGAAAGACACAGTAGAAATTACCTATACAGAATGGCTAAATGAGCTTCTGGCCAATCTCAGGACTGAGAGAACCATAGCAAGCTTCAATCAGAGGCTTACAAGATTTAACAAAATTTGGGGCCCTTTGTATGCATTATACTCAGTGTAATAAGTAAACAATAACTTTCTCTATATTGTGTAGTGGCTCTTTGAAATGATTCTGTGTAAGCGTAGGGGGTAGGGATGGGGACGGGAAGGAAGGCTGTAACTGTAAAAGCTTGAATAAACATTGAATTGAAAAAAAAAGAAGGTCCATGAGTGGGGAGATAACTGAGTCTAGCATGAGATATAGGATATGCATAGGTAGCTTTTGCTTCTGTAGGGGTAATGACTCTGAGTTTGAATCAGGGTGGAGGAGCTCAGGCGGTGGGGTAGGCTATATTGGATCAAAAAAGTTGCTAGGGAGGACTGAGCTGAGGTCTAAGAAGGTGGAGTTGAGGTAGTTAGCTATGTCAAGTGTGTCTGTGGTGGTAGTACCATTAACACTAAGTTGTGAGGGGGAAGAGCGGGATTTACCATTAAGCTCCTTGATGTTATCCCAGAACTTTCTTGTGCTACCCCAGGAGGTGGCTAGGGTGGTTTTGTAGTGATCTGCCTTGGCCTTGCAGATTGCCCAGGTACACTTATTGTGGGCAGCATTATAGGCCTGCCTATCACTTAGTAAACTGGAGGCAGTGGCATGATGCCAGAGGCCGTCATGCATTTTGAACTGTTGTAGGAGTTCTGGGGTGATCCAGGGGGCACTACATTTCTTAGTGGTCACTTTGATGGTTGATGCAAAAGCATCACAGGTGGTATTAAAGGTGGTGGTGAAGTAGTGCAATGCATCATCTATGTTCTGGGCTTGGGAAATAGGGGACCAGTCCCAGTTAATTAGATATTCTTTGAGTTTGTCTATGCCTTCTGGGCATAGTCAATGATGAAAGGTGATATTTGGTGGTGGTTTAGGTAGCTGACAGGACCAGCTGAAGATGATTGGGGAGTGGTCACTTAAGGCATTGGGTAGGACACCCAGGTCGGTAATATATTGGGGATGATTAGTGAGCAGGATATCTAGTAGGGTGTGGGTTCCATTAGTGGTGTTGGCCCTGGTAGGCTGGGATACCAGTTTGGCCATATCTAATGTAGCAAAGGTATCTTTGGCATGTGTTGATGAGCTCACCAGCCAGTTTATGTTGAGATCCCCAATTAGGATTTGTTCCATTTTGTGGGGGTGGCTGGCTAGATAGTCAGAGAGAGCTTTACAGGCAGGGGATTGGCTGCGGGGTGACATGTATGAGACAGTGAGCGTAAGAGGAGCACGGTTTGGGTCAGGGGAGAGTTTGTCTGTCAAGAAAGTGGTTCTGAAACATTGGAAGGATGCAAATACAATTTCTAACTTCAAATGGCTACAGGAATTACTTTCCAACCTCAGAACAGAAAAAATTATTGCAAGCCTTCACAACCAACTGCCCAGGGTTGAGAAAATCTGGGGTCCCCTCTTTACTTTGTACTCTCTTTGATGATTAAGGTATTGTCACTTCTCATAGCTTACAGTTTAGTTCACAAAGGAGCCCATGCTACATAGGGAGTGGGAGGGAAAGATGTGGGCAGGGTGGGTGTGGGGGTAAATACAGTTTTTTGTGGGGATGAGAGGAGGGGGATAGAAGGGGGAGGGGGATGGTTCCTCATTTAATTTGGTTCAGGTTATATGTATCAGATTTTGATGTGAATTGTTTGCTTTGTGAATGTCTGTATTCATTTTTCAAAATCTTTAATAAACTTTTAATTAAAAAAAGGAAAGCATTATGGAGGTGATTCATCAAGGGGCAAGAATAATATCTATCCCACCCATGTAGCCCCGCACACATGGAACGATGAGCTTTGGCCATATTTATGGCCACTAACCACCACATGGTCTCCTTACACAGTCCCACCCCCAGCACATAGGTGCACAGGGGCTCTTCTGTGGACATGGGCAGGCATCCAATGGGATGCCAGGACCCTGTCCACCACTGGATCCCCTGCGCCTGCAGAGTGCCACGGTAGTCAGGTGTCTGCAGAGTGGGTGGGTGCCCAGTCAGCCACCTTCAGCCCTCAATGTGGTACCTGAAGTTGGGGGTGGTGTGTTGGGGAGGTTCTCCATGTCCCTACATCTCCACCAAGGCAGGCAGCAGCATCCCGGGGGTGCATACCACCTATGTCTGGGTCATGTTGGCATAGCTTGTGCCCCCTCACCTGGTAGTCTATGCTTTCTAGAATTGTATGGAGCATGGGCACACCCCTTGCACCACCACCCTGGACCACCCCCACGTGGAAATCACCGCCGGGCAGAGGGATCCTACATGTCTCAGCCCCATTCCTCTTTGGAGAGTCAGGCACAGGGGGCACAGTGGCCATGGAGTGTCTACATGTCCCAGATACATGGCATGTAGCCACTCCGCACCTTAGAGAATGGCCCCCATTAGGAACAGAAACAGAAATGAATGGAAATAGCACAGTTAAGGAATGCTTATTTTCTCAGTTTTATTCCCTACATTCTATAATACTCTTGTGAACTGATTGTCTTCTCACTGGAGAAAAATGTATGTGTAATGAGAACAAAAGACATCAACCTGCTGGAGACAGTCCAGAGGAGGGAAACTAAGATGATTGTTTGTCAGTAGGGTAGAGCATATGAAGAGAGGTTATGGGCCCTGTATATGTACTTCACAGAGGAGATGAGGGAGAGAGGGGGACATGTTAGAAATCTTCAAGTACTTGAAAAGGGTAAATAGGGTGGATAAGGAGGCCCTTTTTAAGCTAAATGACAGCAGAACTATGAGGGGACAGAGTCTAAAGCTGGAAGGGGAGGATTAGGAGAGAGGTTAGGAAGCACTTCTTCACAGAGAGGGTGGTGGCCAGTTGGAATGTGCTTCCAGAGTAAGTGGTCTCAAAGACATTGGTGGGCAGTTTCAAGATAGACTGGGATAGGCATGTGGGGAAAGTGTAAGACATGGAGGGGCAGATGAAAAGGAAGTGAGGACCAAGGGGTAGGGTCAGTAGTGTAAGCTGAAGATCCTGCAATACAAGAAGACTACTGTAGACAGACTAAAGGGCCTTATTGAGCTGGCATCTTCATGTGTTTGTATGTTCATATTTTTCTGATGATGGATACTATGGTGGCTGCACAGTAAATCCAATTTCCACTCTACACTGTCAACTGTCAAGTAAGACATGGGAGAATTTATTTTTCTCATAATGACCACTATGGTGGCCACATGGTAAGTGTGTTGTCCACTCCCAGTTGTCACCTGTCATTAAAGACATGAAAGAAATTATTTTTCTCATGATGGCCACTATGGTGGCTGCACAGTAAATCCATTGTCCACTTTCAGCTGTCATCTGTCAAGAAAGATGAGATAAATTACTCTACTGATAAACTCTATTGGTAGAAGTGAACTACGTCAGATCCTGACTAAAGTATGTCAGTTACCCTCTGACAGTTGGTTGGTATATATCTAGTGTCATGCCTACATTGTTGATGTGCACTAGCTTCTTTACTAGTATGTACTTATTTTCTCCAGGACCACTTTGAAAATGAGCCTGCTTAATGGTGATATGCCTGGTTAAATAAAGTTTTTGATTGACTGATTGATTGAAATTATTTTTTCCATGATAGCCACAATAGTGGCCACATGATAAATCTGTTTTACACTCCCATCCTAATTCACAGCTATCAATCACCTGTAAAGACAAAAAGGAAAAAAATAGTATAATAATTTACATCATTTTGCTGATGGCCATTTAGCAGAATGATGGTGGCACAGAGATAGGTGGTGGAGGAAGGTTTAACTTGCTTGCTGCCAAGGGGGATTCATCAGTAAAGTATAAATGCAAATGTAAGTCTATGTTTCGAAGGCTGTTTGGCATGCTTCCTGGCTGCCATTTATTGTGGATTATAAGTCAGAGTTTGTTTTTGGATGCATGCAGCAGTGGCAGTGGCCTATGTTGTTTTTGGATGTGGAAGACCAAAGCAGGACAGCAGAGGAGGAGGAAGTGGTGGTGTTTTGCTTTTTGTATGACTAAAGGAGGCATAATCTGTCTGGCAATGGCATTTACATTAGATTAAGAGTCTGGGTTTGTCTCTGGATGCATCCAGTGGATTTGGTGGTGGCCTGTGCTGTTTGCAAGTATGGAGAACCCCAACAGGCCAGAGAAGAAGGAGGAGACAGTGGTTTCATCTTTGCTGGAGGACTGAAAGAGGCGTGGTCTGCCTGACAGTAGGATTAATAGTCCAGATTTGTCTCGGGATGCATAAGGAAATGTTTTAGGAAATCACTGGCACAGAAGGAGAAGGAGGGTGTAGGACCAATGGGAGAATTTTAAGGGAGCTATAGCGGATGCATTAGGCAAGTAAGCAAAACAAAGAGAAAGAAAAAAGCTCTATGGTTCTCAAAGGAAGTGGCCAAGAAGGTAAGGGCGAAATGGTTGGCATTCAGGAGGTACAAGGAAACACAGAGGGAAGAAGTCTGGAAAAGCAGAGGGAGGCGGGGAAAGAAGTCAGGAGCGCAAAGGTGCAAACAGAAGAAACGAACTCTGGCCAGAGCCAATAGGGCTGCAGCTGGGGAATCTGGGGTTAAAATATTGAAAATTACCAAAATTACGAGCCTGCGTTAGCAAAATGTAATGTAGGCTCATAAATTTGTGGTTTTGTAGTATTCATATCAAGATGCTACAACCTGTAGCATTGCATCTGGGGCAGACCAATCCCATTCCAGTTTAAACCAGTTCCTCATGCCCAGTGTAACTCTCAACCCTTCTCCCTATTCTAGAGCAGTTCTGTGGAATCCCTGGTGTCTAGAGGTGCCTGCCCTTCAGATCAGATCAAAATCCAAGCTTTTCTAGGTGCCCAGTGGATCGAACATCTTCATGTTCCAAGCACTCCCTGGTGTCCTGTGGCGCTCCCTGCCCATCACCCAGACCCATGCCTTCCCTTCAACTGATTCAGTCCCAGGCAAAAGATGCAGGTCTTCTTCATCTCTTGATGCAAGACCCCATTTACAAGTGAAACCCTCACTCTCAGTTATCCCCCGTCAAACAGAAGAAACAATAGCCCAGGCAATAACAAAAGGGTACAAGAACATTTTCAGGTACATTAATAAAAGAAAAAAAAGACTGAAAGTGGGATTGTGACACTAAAAAGGGATGGAGGAAGGGGTTCAGAGATGACCAAGAAAACACAGAAATCTTGAAGAAGTGTTTTTGTTTAGTATTCACAGAAGAAGGGGAAGTGGAAGGATAAAAGTTAGGTGATGGAAGCACCACTGGGAGGAAGGTAGATACCAATCCATTTAAGGAGGAGAGGATCCTATAGGAACTCACTAATATGAAAGTGGACAAGGTAGTGGGGCCAGAGGGATTACATTCCAGAGTATTAAGAGAACTCTGGGAGATACTGGCAGCACCATTGACAGCCCTGTTCAACAGTTCACTGGAAACAGGTGTGGTACAAAAGGACTGGATGAGGGTGAATGTAGTCCATCTCCACAAAAGTGGGAGCAGGAAGGAGGCTGGCAATTACAGGCCAGTCAGATTGTCCTTGGTGGTGGGGAAACTAATGGAATCACTACAAAAAGAAAGGTTTGTGATATATATATATATATAATCCAGTGTCACACAGGATCCAAAGCAGCACGGATTCACAGCAGGAGGATCTTGTCAAACAAATGTGATATATTTCTTTGACTGGGTGACTAGGGAAGTGGATCAAGGAGGGGTGGTGGATGTGGCCTACCTGGATTTCAGCAAGGCCTTTGACACCATCTCACATAGGAGGCTAGTAAACAAGCTGGGTAGCCAGGGAGTGGGTCTCAGGGTAGTAAACTGGGTCAAAAATTGGCTGAGTGATAGGACACAGAGGGTGGTGGTAGAGTTCAATCCAAAGAGAGGGGGTGACCTGCAGGGTGCCACAGGGATCCGTGCTTTGACCAGTCCTCTTTAATGTCTTCATAAGAGACATTGCAGAGTGGCTAGAAGGGAAAGTGTGTCTCTTTGCAGATGACACAAAGATCTGCAACAGGGCTGATACTCCAGGAGGGGTAGAGAAAATGAGAAGGGACCCTAAGCAAGCTTGAGGAGTGGTCAAGGGTGTGGCAGTGATGACTCAATGCAAAGAAGTGCAAGATCATGCACTTGGGGCACAGAAAGCCAAGGGAGCACATAATGGTTGTTGGGGGTACTGGTGGCCACCAAATAGGAAAGGGACCTGGGAGTAATCATATCTAATGAGATAAAGCAGTGGTGTCCAACCTTTTTGGGGATGGGAGCAACATTTTCATTTCTGGGTCAAGGCAAGAACAACAACATGTGGCCCATGCCTGTCCCAACATGCACCACACACAATGTCCCATAATTACTATAATTACACATATCTGCACATATTTACACATATTTGCAATGATTACAATTAAAATAATGACAGCAGCACTCAATGTTTATTAATCATAGATTCATAGAGGTAGTTCAAGTTCAGGAGGCTAAAACATATTGTAAACTCATCACCTTTTAATGGTGGTATTGCTATTTAGCAATCCCCATGTGGTCATCTAGTCTTAATTTAAAAGAGTTCATATTTTCACTGTCTACTATATTTCTTGTCAGAGAATTCCATGATTGTACTATTCTCTGCATGTAACAATTATGCTTTTTGTAAGTACGGTTTATGTCACCCTTTAATTTTATATGGTGAGTTCTTGTAGTATCAGGAACAATATGCTCAACTAATCCAATGGTTTCCATAAGGAATTCATTCTGGATGGCTTTAGAAGTGAGACAGAGATCCCCTCTAAGTCTTCTGTATTCCATAAAATATAGATGTAATTGTTGCATCCTGCTACCATAATCAAGATTTCCTATATTATGAACTCATATGGAAATTTTCCGCTGAACTTCCTCTACTAGTTTATTTTCTCTAACTGTAGATGGAGCACAGAAAGGTGCACAATAGTCTAAGTGAGGCCTTACCAGGCTGGTATACAGTGATATTAAAACTTCAGGGGATCTATTGTTTATGTTTTTAGGAATGCGTCCCATAATTCTGTGGCACTTTTTGACAGTAATATTTATTAAGTATTTTTTAAAATCAATTTTCATTTTAACATTTTTATTCCTCAATTTTTATTCATTTCTACTTTAATGGTAGCTCTGGCATTGCATATCATCAGATAACTTTATGTAGTTTGGTGTGTAGTGTGTCACAGCCATTTGCATGCAGCCATTGAGGTGGCCATCTGTCAAAGATGACCTTAACTTTAATTTTAACATTTTCTCTGTTGAAAATCCAACCTCACTCAGATATGAAGAGCCAATACAGACACTTAACTGAAGAAATAACTCTTTCAGAAGTGGAAATCTGAGTTTGTCCATTAATGACCTGAAGTCTGGCTGAGAGGATTTTGCCTTTAGTTGCACATCTGTCTGCAAATCGATGATTTCTAATTCACGTTTTGCTGAATTTACTTTGAAAACATTCTGCTTAAGTCAGTTAGTGACGAGCTATTCCAGACAGCTGTAATGGTGGAGACATGGCAGTTTGAGAAATGAAACTTAGCATCTCTGTGGTATGCTATGGAGCAGTGGGGTTATATACATTTAATTTGAAAAATCAGATCAAACTAAATTAAACAATTGATTCATATCTCGATTTGTTGAATGAATCAGCTCAGCTAATTAAGATTCACGGATAGAGGCAATACTATTAAAGTACTTCGTTACAGCAGATTTGAATTTTTTATATCTCTCCCTGGTTTCTTGTCTCTCATTGCTGTTCCTTGTTATCTCAGGGAGAGGCAAAAAATATTCATTGAGCAATCTGACTGCAACTTATAAACCACAGCCTATCTGTCTGTTTTTTACCCTGGCACAGCGAGACAGCAAATCAGACTTTATCAGTTAATTAATGATCTGTGATTTGTGGTCCATTGTTTTTCAAGGCTGCAATTTGCGATTTGTGCACAGATAATTACTCCCACTAATTACAGCCATTCACAACTTTAGAGCAATCATGGAGTCATGGAGACTGATAGACAGGTGAAATAAGGTGGTGAAATTCAGTGCCAAAATTAAATGTGAGCACAAATGACAAAGTTAAAGGGACAAGCTCAAAATATGCACAAAAGCAGTAATTTTTTTCTCAAACCTTCGCAAGCCACATAAAATGGCTTGGAGAGCCACATGTTGCTTGCGAGCCAAACATTGGACAGCTGTGATATAAAGGTTATCAAACAATGTGAGAAGGCTATGAGGAGAGCCAGTGGAATGCTGGGATGCATAGGGAGAGGTATCTCCAGCAGAAGGAAGGAGGTGGTGATGCCACTGTGTAGAACATTGGTGAGACCTCATCTAGGATACTGTGTCCAGTTCTGGAGGCCACATCTCAAAAATGACATAGACAGAGTAGAAGTGGTTCAGAGAAGTGCAACAAAAATGGTGCATGGGCTGCACCAAAAGTCATATGAGGGGAGACTGGAGGAGCGCAATATGTAATGTAGTATGTTTGCAAATTAGCTGTTCTCAATGCTAGAAGCTTAAATATAACCAAAAAAGTAGAGTTAGAACTTTTGTTTTCAAGACTCAAAATAGATATTTCACTCATAACCAAAACATGGTGGGACGATACAAATGATTGGATGAATGGAATATAGAGTTATCAACTGTTAAAAAAAACAGACCAGATAGACGTAGGGGTGGAGTGTGTTGTTATATAAAAAACAAAATTTCCTGTCACCAGATTGAAATTCAACAAGGATCAACTAGTATTACAGAAACTTTATGGTTGAAGCTCAAATTCACAAATAGTAGGAAAATGATTCTGGCCAATTGTTATCATCCCCCAGCCAGTACTAGGAACTATAATGTAGCATTATTAAAACAAATAGAACATGGGGGGGCGCTAATGAGCAGCTAAGCAGCAAGATGTGGTCTCCTTGAGCTCCACAATCTAGGAACCAAAATAAGTTATTTTTCAGATATTTAGATCCGGAACATTGAGTATAACATTGTACTAAGATAAAGCTACACAGTGATGGAAAAACCTGATGAAGCAGCCGACTGGGCCTTCGTCCGAAACAGCAGGCCCTATATCTTTTTCGGCAGCATAGCCAGTGGTACTGGGATGCAAGGTGACTACACAGGTCCTCGCTGCCTTGATTCCACACTTGGAACACAGATGGAGACTAAAATTGAGGCTAAACTACAGGAAATTGCTGAGCGGACAGCGGCTCCTGGGAAAAGGCTGGTGGAGATAGAAGTGCACACGTCCAGAGTGGAGGATATGGTGCAGCCATTGCCAGATAAAGTTACCGCACTTGAGAGGGAGCTGGAGGACCTCAGGGAGGCCGTCGATTATCAAGAAAATTATCATCGGCGCACAAACTTGCGCCTACGAGGTCTCGCTGAGGGTCAAGAAGGCACAGATATATTGAGATTCTGTACAGAGCAGCTGCCAAAAGTCCTGAATTTACAGCTGAAAGGAGGAAAGCATAAGCTCAAAAGAGTGCACTGAGCTGTGATGCCAAAGTCAGGGCCGGGTCAACCTCCCCGAAGCATTGTGATACAGTATCACAATTTCCAAGATCGAGAAGCAGTGATCAGAGCCTTTAGGCTCAACCAGCCAGTTGAAATCAACGGTGCTTGAGTCCATGTCGCACAGGACTACTCGGCCAGGCTGATCAAGAAGCGACAAGCGTTCAGCGCTGTGATGACCCAATTGAGAGAAATGCATGTGGAGCACTTTATGATTTATCCAGCCATCCTTAAAATAAAACATGAAGGAACTGTATTCTCTTTTTGGGAGGTGGATAAGGCAACTGTCTTTATCAATGAGCTTAAGAAGAAAATAGGCTGAAATAAGAGGTGGAATCAGCTGGCAGTGTTAATGGGACTTGAGACTCTTACAGTTTGCTGGTTGGGGCTGATACCCCTTGTTTATGAGGTTTTATAATATTAAGTTAAGCTGACCCTGGGAAGGCTAATAATGTGTCCACCTAATCCTTCATATGAGTGGCGGTTTGGAGTCAGCTTCACCTGTACTGCTATGAGCACTGGAGAGGATCAATTACAAAGCGCGAAGAAACAGCCAAGGAGTGCTTCCTTCAAGGTAGGCCGGGAAGGGTGTTTGGCAGCTAGGGCCTAGCACGTGTACTATTTCCTTCATGCGGCCTGCTCTGCTTACCACTGACTGGGCCAGTTACAGTACTAAGGACATTTACATAGCAGAACTGTGGAGATCGCTCAGAAGGTTTGCATGTTAGCCACAGCTGGGGGTGTTGAGGAGTCGGCCTGTTTTGCTGAGCTCCTAAGCAATGTAGTTCCTTAGGAGGGATTTTTGTTCTTCTTTAGCCATTAATAAATGCTGTACTATGGATTCAGGTCTTTTAATATACAGTGGTCTCTGGGGGGGTGAGGGAAGATAGCTGTTTAAGTAGCAGATGGTGGGATAAGTAGCCATGCTAGAAGGTGGCAAACAAGATGAAAGAAGGGCGCGGGGAGGTTGGGGTTGCACTGGAATAGGTTGGTAAGAATAGGGCTTAGGGGTGTGATTAATGTTGGAATGGGGAGGTAGAGGGAGAGGGGAAGGGATAGGGGATCAATGCAAGGGTATTATGGGATCACAAAGGGGGTTAAATGTATTTTCTCTTATTTTATGCTTAATGTCTTTTGAATTTTTTTGTTGTTGATGATTTTGATAAAAGGTTCATGTTGATCAGTGTATTGCTACTGATGTCAGGGAATAACTTGTTGATGTCATGGAGGGAAAGGGAAAAAATACAGAAAAATAATGGCTTACAATGACCTAGTTGTACAATCCTGGAATGTGCTGGGTTTCTCCTCCCCAATTAAGTGAACTGCTTTTCTGACAGCCCTACGGAGGACACACGTGCAAGTAGCCCTATTGCAGGAAACACATTTGACATTGTGGATCATGGAAAACTTCAGCGGGGCTGGGTGGGGGCCTGTTACTCCTCTTTATTTAATTCTTGTAAACAGGGGGTGGTGGCCCTGATACATAAAAATTTGCCTTTACAAGTCACGAAAGTAATTGCAGACCCAAAAGAAGGTAGATATGTGTTTGTATCGGGGAATCTCCATGGTGTACAGGTTACATTTGGGAGTATTTATGCACCAACAAATTTGGACCCGGAGTTTTTTTAATAAAATCTTGGATATATTAGTAAAAGAACAATTTGAGAACCTAATTATGGGAGGTGATTTTAACTGTACACCAGATGCAGTCCTGAATCATTCAGAGGGTAGAGGGCACAGGGACCCGTGCATCAGGAAGTGGAGGGAAGGAATCGCAGAACTGAATATGGTGGATGTTTGGAGAACGGTGCACCCTCAAGGAAAGGAGTTTACTTTTTGCTCCAATCCACACAAAACATGGTCGAGGATAGATCACATATATGCTGCGCTGAGCTGGTATGAAAAGTTGGGGAAGGTGGAACATGGGCCTATACAGATCTCAGATTATGTGGAGTAACAGCCTCTTTTCGGTTACCAAAAGAAAAAGGGGAGGTACAATCATGGAGATTCCCTATGTACATGTTAGAGTCACAGGAGTTCCAGGATTACTTAAAGGAACAATTTAAGTTTTTTCTAGACACCAATGCGACTGCCTCCTCCAAACAAACACGATGGGATGCTGGCAGAGCTTATATGAGAGGGGCAATTATAGGCTATATGGCTAAGTATAGAAAGGGCAAGTTGTAAAAACAAAAGAACCTTCAGCAGAAGGTGAGGGTATTAGAGGGAAGGGTGGCAAGAGGGGAGGGGGGTGAGCAGATGCGACAGGCATTGGTGACAACTAGAAAAGCATTAAATACCCTATTGTTAGATGAAGCCCGGACGAGGTTGTATTATCTGAAACACAAGATACTGTATATGAATGGGGTAACAAGCCAGGCCCTTTGTTGGTTAATTTGGTTAAAGGAAGAAAAGGCCCAAAGCACATTATGGGTATTAAAAATGTGAAGGGGCAAGTTGTCACTAAATATAAGGAGATAAGGGGGTATGTAAAGAATACTATGAGTCTCTGTACCAGGCAGATGGAGGAAGAAAGGAGGGATGTATGCAGGACTTCCTTAATAGGCACCAATTGCCCCAAATAACAATACACCAGCAAAAAATGCTAGGTGAGGAGATCACCAAGGAGGAAATTATGTTAGCCATCAATGCTTTGAACACTGAGAAAGCCTGTGGACCTGATGGACTGACGGCAGAATACTATAAAATATTAAAGGATGGCGTAAAGGAGATTATGTGGGAACTGTTTAAAGGGGGAGGGAGAAAGGTGAGTTACCTGGAACGTGCAGCAATGCTATGGTGTGTGTGATCCCCAAGCCAAAAAAGGACATAATGGAGTGTGCATCGTATAGACCCACATCCCTTTTAAACTGTGATGCCAAGATATATGCTAAAATCCTAGCCACGAGATTGGAGAGCATACTTCCTGAATTGATTCACCCGGATCAAACTGGTTTCATACAGGGGAGGCATTCATATCACAATATAAAAAAGGTCCTTAATGTCTTAGCGCAATCCAATCGACTTAGGGGGGTGCGCCCGTCTTGTCCATGGATGCAGAAAAGGTGTTTGATAGAATTGAATGGCCATACTTATTTGAAATTTTGAGAAGGTTCGGCCTGGGAGAGGACTATATAAAAATGTTTGGGGCACTCTATCAAACACCCAAAGCTGCAGTGTTGGTGAATGGAACTCTGTCAGAACAATTCACACTACATAGGGGTACAAGGCAGGGGTGCCCTTTCTCTCCCTTACTTTTTGCAATGGCGGTGCAGCCATTAGCCATAGTTGTTAGGGAGGATCCCAGAATACATGGAATGGAAGGGAAGAGTGGAAGGCAGCACAAGGTTACGCTATATGCTGATGATAGGATATTATACATTACGAGACTCTCCCAGTTCATGCCAGCTCTACTAGAGGTTGTCTCACAATTTGCCACATTATCTGGATATAAACTGAACCTGGAAAAATCTGAGATTATGTTTATAGGACAGGAGGTGGGAGGTGGAGACAGTACGTGGGGCCTACATAGGGTAGGATCATGTTTTACCTATCTGGGGGTAAAAATAGGGAGAGAACTCAGATTCTTATATAAATTAAATTACAGCCCATTATTGAGATCAGTGATGGATGGGTTAAACAGATGGAGAGCCCTACCTATGTCGTGGCTGGGATGTATTAATTTAATTAAGATGAACATGTTGCCTAGAATACTGTATCCATTACAAATGTTACCTATGGGGCTAACAGGGAAAGATGTTAAGGAATTTGAGAAAGTATGCTCTAAATTTATATGGCAAGGGAAGAGGCCAAGGGCCAGTCTAAGTAAACTGAAGGAAGACCAAGATAGAGGGGGTTAAATTATCTGGACATGAAGTTTTATTTTTGGGCAACGCAAATCAGGATTATTAAAGATTGGGTATATCGACCCA
This sequence comes from Neoceratodus forsteri, assembly GCA_016271365.2. Classification (NCBI taxonomy): domain Eukaryota; kingdom Metazoa; phylum Chordata; order Ceratodontiformes; family Ceratodontidae; genus Neoceratodus; species Neoceratodus forsteri. Next base: position 237,836,095 of record JADMNL010000023.1, on the reverse strand, counting down.
GGGATGCTAGCTGGTTAGACTAAGAGGAGAAGGGACAATGTGTTCGGCTATCCTCTTACTTGGCTGAAGGGGGGAGAAGGGCCTACCGGGAGAAAAAAAGGCTATAATAATTTAGTGGGTAGTATAATAGACAGTTGGGAACAAATTAAAAAACTGATTGGACATCAGAAGGGGGAGACATTTATAATACCACTGGTAGGTAAGTCTTTTTTTATACTGGGCATGGGGGACCCCTCATTTCGGACTTGGGAGGAGGGGGGAATCCTATGTCTTAATGATTTTAGAAAAAAAGAAGGGGTTTATTTATTTAGCGAACTCAGAGAAGGATTGGGTTTACCGGCCACCCATCTGTTTAGGTACTTCCAAGCCAGGAAATATATTCAGGATATAGAGAGACAGAGGGAGCAAATTCTCAAATACAGGGCCTTGAAGGATTGCTGCAGCAGGTTAAACAAGAGCCCAAAGGTGTAATAAGAAAAGCTACACACCTTTTGCGTACTCAGTTACCAGACATGACAGTCAGAACTAAATGTCTTTGGGAGAGAGATTTAGGAGTGGTTTTAACAGGGGAGCAATGGGTATTGATGAAAGATGTACACCGAGGACTCCTGCTGTACAATAAGTATAAGGAAGCAGCATATAAATTTGTGCACAGGCTTTATAGCCCACCAGTGGCAGTTAATAGGTATAACACAGCAGTTTTGGCTATATGCCAAAGATGTGACAATGCCTTGGGTACATATATTCACTCATTCTGGTCATGCCTGATACTCCAGTCATTTTGGGAGGAAGTTGCAAAAGAGCTGACGACCATGAAGGGGTGCTGCATAAAAGTGGGACCACTTCTAATGCAGTTGAGCCTGGATGATATAGACCAAGATGATTGGTTCCCTGCTGAGAGATGGGTGAGAATTCTCTTGGTGATGGTGAGACAGTGTATCTTAAATACAAGGGTATCTGGGGACAGACCTACCCTTAGGCAATGGAGGAACCTGGCTTGGGAAGCTCTGAAGCTTGAAAACATAACTTATAAAGCTAGGGGGCATGAAGAATTGTTAATGAATACGTGGGTACCATTCTGGTGCACTATGAACCCTGTAGAAAGGGAAATGATAAGATGAATACCAGGATTAGGGGGGTAAAGAGGTAGGGATTGTATTCCCCAGTTGCTAAAAGACAGAATGGGTAGGCCTAAGCTACTGAACACTCCTTATAATTCAGGACTAGTTAAGACAGAAGTGTAATATAGGATTAAAAGGCATGTCAGGGCATAGCATATACTAAAGAAGCAACTCTTAATATATGTATTAGATAAACTGAACCCTTGATTAAATTTGGTGGGGTTTTTTTGTTTGTTTTTTCTTTCTTTCTTTTCTCTTTTTGTGTAAATACATATATAGTTGTTTTTAAGCAGAAATATATGAAATGGATGGAGAATTATAATAAGTATAACTAGAAAGGATTTGAAAACTAGTGAAAAGAATACTTATGTATTTAATGGACTGCTAAATGTTGTTTTTGTTATTGTACTAATAAGATAAATTAATAAAACGTTTATGCAAAAATAAATAAAACATGCCTGTACATTAGGTGATGTATTAATCAGTGGAGATTTCAACACTTCTGGTATCACTAGGATAGACCAACAGGGGTCATCTGAATTTGAGAGAGACCTTTTGAACATAATAAACTCAAATGGACTGGAACAGCATGTAAATTGTCCTACTAGGTGAGAAAATACCTTGGACCTAATTATTACAAACCTGGAAAATTAAATCTCTGGGGTTATCACCCATAGTCCCTTGTGATCAAATGACCATTGTATACTTATGGCTTCCTGAGCAGCCAGAAAATACACCTGGAAAAACCTACAGTAAATGTATTCAAAGATTACAAACATGTTGATTGGATATCAATTAGGGAAGCATTATCAAAAATTACTTGGGATATTCTATTAACCGACCTAGAAGTTGAGAGTATCTGGGAAACTATTAAAAAAGTAATAGAGGAACTAGAAGATAAATGTGTCCTGTATTCAAGAAATATAATAATAAAGGAAGAATACCCTCGGAGGTGCACTAAAAATGTAAAAGGATACATTAATAGGCAGGAGAAGTCATATAAAAGGTAAAGAAAAATCCTTCTGACCTTGATAAACAAAAATGCAAAACTGATTTATACACTCTGAAAAAGAAACAATTAAAAAGGAGAAACTTAACTTTGAGCGTGAATTATCATTAACTAAAGATAATAACAAGGCATTGTATGCATATACGTATCAACAAAAACAAGGCCGTAACAAACATGATAGGTCCTTTAGTAGATAACAACACAACTATTTCTGATCCTAGTGAGATGGTACATTTATTTAACAAGTACTTTTGCTCAGTTTTTGGAAAGGACAGAGGCTGTGGAAAAACTTTAATAAATCACATTCATACCTCAATTTGTTTTGAAATAATAGAGGTCCTAGACTTATTGACAAATTTAAAAACCAATACTTCACCGGGACTAGACAATATCCACTCTACATTCTTAAAATGTCAGTGTCAGTGGCTCAGTAGGTAGCACACTCATCTCTGAGGCTGGAAGATCAGAGGGCTGTGGGTTCAGTTCCCACATCTGGCACTTGGGTTAATATCCCAGTACTGACACTGTAGTGCAGCATGAGAGGAGTGCTGCACTTCTGAGGTGCCGTCTTTCAGAACAGACATTAAACCGAGGTCCCATCTGCCTGGATTGGTGGTAGTTCAGGTGGATGTTAAAGATCCCATGGCACTTATCGAAAAGAGTAGGGGAATTTTTTATTAAATCATAACAAAATATATACAAATCCATAATAAATCATACAAATCATGGGAAAAAAAAGGAAAGAAACAAAAGTCAGTTTTAATTCATACACAAAAACCAACCATAAGAGAAACTTTTTTTAAAATGATACAAACACCATTTACTAAGTATTGTTCATACAAATCCTGAAACAGATAATAAAATAACCAGCATATACCCCCTTCCCCACCCATTTATAACTTTTTTTTATATAAAATCAAAATAGGCCAATTTCTCCACCAAGTCCCTTGTGTTCCCCTTTGATAATTCATCAAACTCCAATTTTTAATTTCCCGTATTATAATAAAATACAGATCTAAAGCAGAAATGTCTTGTTGCTGCAGAACTAAACAACATCTACAAATCCAGATCCAATATAAAAAATGAGCAAACAAAATCCTAACCGCACCTATATACAACTGATTAAGTTGGTATCAGGAATCATAAAAACAAAATAATGCAGAAGCTGGAGGTATAGGTAGCCTATTTTTCCATCTATTTTTTACAATATCCCAAAACTGAATAATATAAGGACAGGAATAATATAAATGATCTTTCGTTTCTATTACTTCTACACAGCCCTCTCTAGGACAATACCTATCATATAACGCTTTATGCTTCTGGTTTCCTTTAACATTTATTTTCTGATGAACCCCCAACCACACTGTGTCCCACATCTGTTCAGGGATCAGTAACGTAAGCAGATATTGACTCCTGTTGGAAGCTTGAAAGACTTGAAAAAGGGTGTTCCTGAAACTGAACTGCCAATAATTCTTCGTACAAAAGCTTCCTAGAGAAGGTTTGTCCCGTATTATATCTTACTTCCCATTTAATAATTCAATCAAAGACCCCCTCCCATCTTTTTATTAAATGAGGACTCCTTTTATTTTTATGGGAAAAAATATCCTTTTCCCATTCTAATAAGATCCCTTTAAGTAAAGAGAAACCCCATATATTCCATAACTGAGTAGTACCTTTTATCAAGGGTACTATATTTGTATATAAAAATACCGTAAAAAAAAAAAATAGGATTCAACATATTCACCCCTCCATCTTTAACTTGTTTATATAATATATTCCTTTTAATAGGGTTTAGACGGCTACCCCAAAAACAAGTAAAAAAAAATCTAGATAAAGAAACTTCAAATTTTTTAGGTAACATAAAAATAGCACTAATATATATAAAAATTGGCGTTAAAAAGGACTTAATCAGGAAAACCCTTTTCTTTTTCCTAACCTTCCATCTGTTCCACCTACTCACCATCTCACTCCCCACAGATAATAGTCTAGACCAATTATATTCCGTCATTCCCCTACCGCCAAAATAGACTCCTAGAATTTTACATGGATTTGTAGCTACCTCACAACCACCAAGCACTCTTGGAGCATCCTGAAAACCCTTTAAATCTATACATTTCGTTTTCCCAATATTCAAAGTAGCCCCTGAGGCTTTCCTCACCACCTGAATAAGATCCAGCGCAATAATCAGAGACTGTTGGTCCTGAATTAATAAACACATATCATCGGCATATGGCAGTACTTTACAAACTGAAGAAAATCCCCCGGATAAACTTAAAATTCTAGGGGATTGCTGCAAAAGTCTCATAATTGGATCAATTAGAAATACATAAAGGAGGGGGCTCAAGGGGCAACCTTGATGCACTCCTCTCAACACTTGAATTTTAGGACCCATAATACCGTTGTCGAAAGGAACTACATAAGCTAAACCATAGCAAATGTCTAACCAACCTACAAACTCTTTTGGAATCCCATATGCAAGTAAACAATCCCATAAAAAGGAATGAGATACCATATCAAATGCTTTGGCTTGATCTAAACTGACTAAAAACCCAGAATTCTCCCCATACCATTCCCTCCATCCCCTTCTACCACCTCCCTAAGTAGAAGCAAAGCATCAGTAATTCTCCTTCCAGGAATGGAACAAAATTGAGTTGGACTAATCAGATCTTCCATAACCATTGCTAATCTGTTACCTAATAATTTAGAAAATATCTTAAAATCAATATTTAACAAAGTAATCGGCCGCCAGTTAACCAAATCTGTAGGATCCCCAGATTTAAACAAAAAAAAATAATAGACCCTCATACATTTTGTGAGGTAAATAACACTCTTCTTGAAAAATATATATACATGTAACATTTCTACTGGAATAATCTCCCACAATAACTTATATATTTCATTAGGTAAACCATCAGAACCCAGTGAAATCCTCTTGCGGAGACACTTAATTACCCTATCCATTTCTAAGTTTGAAAAGGGAGATATCAGAATATCACAAAATTCTTCAGCAAGTTTCAGTAAAGCTGCTGCCTGTAAAATTTGTGAAGTAAATTGAGAAAATTCCACTGGGGTGCCAAACATTTCTTTTACATGTTGAGCAATTGTCCCCATAATAGTACCATTATCTGTTGCCAAAGTTCCTTGTGGTGTTTTTAGACCTTTAATCAATTTCCTCTCTCTACGCTTTTGACAACTGACAAAAGGATTTACACTTTCAGCTGTCCCTTGAGTGCCAAAAGTTTATTCTTTCTGAAGGGAACATAAACGGTCATACTGATATGATCTTATCTTTTGTTTAATTACAGCAATCTCCTCTCTAAGATCCACCCCTTCCTCACATTGCCTTGATATCAACTCATCTAATTCATATCTAAATACTAAGTATTCCTTGTATTTCGATATAGCTTGAAACTTCCCCTGAAACTTAAAAAATTCTACAATAAGAATTTTTAAATCTTCCCACCATAATCCTACATCATCATATAAAAATATTGTAGAAACCTTATCACTTATCAATTCTTTAAAAGCAGACAGAATTACGAGATTTTCTAATAAGGATACTTTCAATCTCCAAAACCCTAAACCAGGTTCTCATACTGGGGGGGGTTGCAATATTTACCCCGATCAACATATGATCTGATGATTCTATGGGTAAAATAAAAATTTCAGAAACTTCCGTTTGTTTCAAAAATAAAAAATCAATGCGGGAGGAAAGGTTACTTTTAAAAAAGGTGGCTTTGCCAGAGCATATACTATTTCTCTGAAAATCTTTCAGTCCTGCTTGAAATATCAGGTTTTTCAAAAAGGTCTTACCACAATATTGCTTTCCTCTATTTTCCTGAACTTGAAAATTTATATTGAAATCACCCCCACAAAAAATCTGTCTGCTAGTAAACAAGTAAGGCTGAATTTTTGTTAACAATTCGATTCTTAAAGCCTTTGACTGTGGACCATAAACTGTAATCAAGCTACACGATAAGGAATTAATAACTACATCAAATAATAATGCCCTACCAGGATCAATATCCACTAAGCGTAAGACCTGGACATTAGAAGAATGAAAACAGAAACCCACCCCACAACATGTTTCCATTCCTATCGACCAGAAGGAAGAACCTCACCACCATTCTCTAGATGCTTGTGATGTTTCAAAGAAGGTATGAAGTCTAGTGTCTTGTAACATAAACACATCAAAATTTAATTTTTGTAAAATACCAAAAGTTATTTTCCATTTATATTCTGATTTAATACTATTGACATTTAAACATGTCACTTGTAAACTGATAGTTTCAAGGAGGTTTATTTATATTTTTCTTACTGGACCTAGTAACCCTTTTTTGTAACACCACCTCTTCTGAGGACTGAACTTCTGAATCTGGGAGAACCTGGCTTAAAATCTGCGGACCTTCCTTCATAGGGTGTTCCCTATCCACTTGCTCTCCCCACGAAGCAAAAGCTGAAAATCTGTTAGAAAGAGGTAAAGGTGACAAGGGTAACTTTACATGCCCAGGGTTTGAACATTCCGCCCTTTGTAAGTTTGTGGAGGGAATTCCTGGACTCCCTGGAGAAGAAACTTCCTGCAGGACTACTACATCCATGTGCTTCTGAAGGGGAATAGATAACTGGACCAAAACCTGCCTAGGAGAACCTTGGGAGGTTGCAAAGGGAGTTACTACTACCTCTACACCAGAAAGCTCCATATCTTTATTATTAGCCAGAGGTAAAGGGGGGACTGCCGTACCCTGTTTACCCATATGCAACCACTCCCTACTACCTCTAGAGGAAGGGACACTACTTCTACCCCTTCCTGTACGCCGAAGCGGAGGAGGACGTACCATAACATGTTCTGCCTCATGCCTATAAGGCCTCTGAGCTTGAGAAAGAAACATCTCATGATCTGAGGATTCCTCTGAATTGTGGGCAGCCCATGGACATTCCTGAAAACCATGGTCTTCATCCCCACAAAGATTACAGGTTGGGGGGGCATGCATTGGGCAGCAGAATGGCCTAATACCCCACAATGAAAACATTTTATACTATCACAGTCATTGTTCAAATGTGTTAAATCACCACATCTATAACAGCTTTTAGGCTGTCCTGCATAAAACAATATACCCCTGTCCCTCCCCCCAAAAAAGGAGCTTGGCAAATGTTGAATCCCCCTATCAGTTTGTTTTAATTGAACCCGAAAGTTCCATCCTCCATTCCAAAATCCATTCCCATCCATGATTGGTCTAGGATGTTCAAAAATAGTACATCATTTTTCTAACCAAACTTTAATGTTATTTACATCTACCCCCTCATTCCTAAACAACACTGTTACAGTTTTAACTGTGGGTTTAGTTATGGGGATTGCCAAGAATTCTTTCCATTCTTCTAAGTCTTTTTGTTCATAATATAGCTTCCAAAATTTATCTAAAAGTACCATCGAGCAGAAGCTAACATCGTAGTTCCTATCCCCAGGCGCATGAATAAATGCATACACATCCATAGGGGTAAAACCCATCCGATCTTTAATAAGGGTTTTCCCCACCCAGAGCCTATCAGGAATAATTGGAGCCTTCCCAACATATCTGATTTGGACTAAGAACCTCCTTTTGGCTGCTTCTTCAGGCTTACATAAAAGCCCAGCATATGTCTTAGAACTCCCCCAATCTTGCACAGCAGGCAACGCTTCTCTAGCAAAGCTACATTCGGTTCTCTGCCCAGTCTTTTGCTGTAAACCTTCCCCCTTTTCTCCTACCTTCTCCATAGCGGTAGCTAGGAAGTCCTCTTGAACGTTCTCTTGCTGAGAACAAATGCTTAGAACCACAGAGTCCTGGCAATCCAGTGAAGGGGGAACTGCGTCTGACGCAGCATCTAAACTTAGAGCCTCCTTATCGAAATGCACAGATGTAGTAGAAGCTTTTGGGGACTTAGCCTTTTGTCCATCTATACTGCTAAGTTGTATCCCTGGGCTACCCGGAGAACCCAGAATTGGTACCAAAGGATCGGAAACCTAACGATTCCCTTTATATAGCCATCCTGCTCTTTGTAAGGCATCCTCCGGAGACCAGTCTGTTACCACTTCTGGTAACCCATTTTCATTCATCAAAACCACACAATTACTGTCAACATTTCCCTCAGGGACAGTATCAGCATTTGTAGGTAGACGTTTGCTAGAACCTAATATGGGACTAGCTACTGCCTGTTTCCTTTTTTTCCTTTCTTCCTCCAATCTGGATCTGCTTAGGATATATTCTTGTTCTGCAGTAGAAATTAGAGCCAATAATTGAGTTTTCTTTACCTCCAGTTCTTCTTGGAGTTTAATTTCTTCAGTGTTCAGGTCACAGACAGCATCAGGCAAAAAAGGTTGCTCCATACATGTCTCCGGTATAACTTCTGGTAGCAAATTCATAGCTAAGATAGCACTTTCTTCAGGCTGAATGTATGTGTCCTCTGGAGCTCCAAAAACCTGACCGTCCCCATCCATGGTCTGGGACATACTGAGCTTCTCCACACTCTCCTGCAGTGCCACAGTGCCCTCTGCAGCAAGAGTAGGGGGGAATTTCCCTGGTGTCCTGGGCAAATTTCCCTCATTCACTAAAAATACCACCAACAGCTTAATCTGTTTCAAGGTCAGTTGGCATTCATCTGTATCTCCCTCCCCCGGGTTGTGCCTGAAAATAGGCAGGATTTGTCTAGTGCAGTTACCCGGTCAACAAAAACTAAATAAAATAAATAAATAAAATAAATGGCTGAATTCCTAGTGTGTCCGCTTAAAATACTATTTAATGCATCCCTAAAATCGGGTGAAGTACCTCTTGACTGGAGACAAGTGGTAGTGGTCCCTATACACAAAAAGGGTAAGAAGAACCATATGTATGTTGTAAACTAATGGAAGAGCCCATCAAACAAATAATTGACTCTGAAATTACTTCACTGGGTTTGGAGGATGTATTTCAACACAGATACAAAAAAGACCTATCCAGCACTACTAACCTCATGTCGTTTTACAAACAAGCGAGCAGAAGTGTGGATAGTAGGAAATCATATGACATCATTACGCTAGATTTGAAAAAGGCTTTTGATATGGTGCCACACGTATTACTGATTGACAAACTGTAACATGGGAATAAATTCACATGATATTAGATTGATCACTAGCTGGCTCACAGATAGAATTAGAGGGTGAAAATATCTTGCCAGCTGTCCACGCAAGGAAGGGTGAATAGTGATGTCCCCCAGAGATCTGTCCTTGGACCTGTTTTATTTGGGCTATTCATAAGTGACATGGGTAATAACATACATAGACTGTTAACAAAGTTTGCAGAAGATACAAAACTAGATGTAGAAGCCAACACAATAGATAAACATATTGCTCTAACTTAACTTTTAAGTACTATTCACAGTTTGGCAACCAAAAATAATATGGCCTTCAATCCTGATAAATGTACTGTATAGTGTTGCACTATGGACCTAACAATCCCACATTCAGTTACTATATGGATAATATTCAACTTAAATCAGTTAACAAAGAACCGGATCTGGGAATAATTATAAATAACAAATTAACCCCTACTGACCACTGAGCACTTGTAGCAGGAAAAGTTAACCATCTGATATGCTCAACAAAGCGTTCATTGGTATCGAGAGATGCTCATTGTCTAATGCAGATCTACAAAACATACATAATCCCCCATCTTGATTACAGCTCCCCATTTTGGAATCCACACTTGAAAAGGGATATAGATTTACTGGAAAAAACACGAAGAAGAGTAAGAAAAATGATAAGAGGAATGGAGTCATTGGATTACAAAAAAAGACTTAAGAAATTGGGCATGTTTAGTCTACAAGAAAGTAGGACCAGAGGAGACTTATTATTTCTATACAACATATTATAAGATCCAATACTAATGAACCAGTTCAGTCACCATTTTAATGAGAGAACATTTCATCTGAGATCACACACTAAAAAGATCATAGTTCCACCAGCAAATACAAACAATAAAGTTAACTTTTTCAGTATAAGGGTGGCTAGACAGTGGAATTTATTGCCTGAGTACTTAGTAAATACTCAGTCCTTCAATATCTTCAAATATGAATTGGATAAATCTGTCATTCAAATTGGATCAAATAATTTACCTACTGTATAGTGGTAGACAATCTAGATGGGCTCTTGGCCTCCTTTTGTCTGAATCCACCAAGTAACAAAGTAACCAAGTATTCCCTGGAGAAGAGGAGATAGAGGGGGAGTATGATAGAGACTTTAAAATACCTCAAGGGTGTAAATAAGGTACAAAAACTTCTTCAAGAACAAGGTGCCTTCTGGCCTGGTGGTGCAGAGGGATGAGGCATTGGACACATAGATACATAGACAGTGTCAGCAGATAAGGGCCTATGGCCCACCCAGTCTGCCCATTTGAGCTTGTAAGTTCAGTTTATGTTTTCCTAGAAGTCTGTTGCCCCTTACCCCTGACCTCCAGAATTCCTTTATGTCTATCCCATGCATTCTTAAATCCTGTGATTGTTTCAGCCCCCACCACTTCCTCTGGCAGGGTGTTCCACTTGTCCACCACCAGTTCTGTGAAGAAATTCTTCCTCATGTTTCCTCTGATTCGTCCTCCCTCCAACTTCATCCCATGCCCTCTAGGCCTGGAACATCTTTTTTCGCTTAAAAATAGTGTATTCCTGCACCCTGTTCCTCCCTGTGAGATACTTGTGTGTCTCTATCATATCCCCTCTCTCCCTCCTCTCCTCCAAGGTGTACATGTTCAGTTCCTTCAACCTGTCTTCATAGGACTTGTGATACAATCCATGCACCATCTTTGTTGCCCTCCTCTGAACCTTCTCTACCCTGTCTATGTCCTTACATAGGTATGGTCTCCAGAACTGTACACTGTACTCCAGGTGGGGCCTCACTAGTGTCTTGTATAGCAGAATTATGACCTCCCTTTTCCTGCTGGTGATGCCCCAGACTATACATCCCAGCATCCTATTTGCTTTACCTGCTGCTTTGTCACACTGTTTCCCTACCTTGAGGTCATCAGAGATGATAACCCCAAGATCCCTTTCCTGCTTGGTGCATGCTATATCCTCACCCCCAACTGATATATTGTGCCAGGGTTTTGTGCCCCATATGCATTATCTTGCATTTTGCATTGAATTTCAACTGCCAAACCCCTGACCATTCTTCAAGTTTCTGCAGGTCCCTTCTCATTCTGTCTACACCCTCTGGTGTGTCTACTCTGTTACAGAGCTTTGTGTCATCAGCAAACAGTGAAATTCTGCCTTCTAGGTCCTGTGCAATATCACTGATGAAGATGTTGAATAGGACCGGTCCCAGCACTGATCCCTGTGGTACCCCACTGGTCAGTCTTCCCTCTGTGGAGTGACAGCCATTTACCACCACCCTCTGTGTCCTGCCACCCAGCCAGTTACCTACCCACCACACTACTGTCCTGCCCACACCCATATTCCCCAGTTTGTGTAATAGTCTTCTATGTGGCACAGTGTCAAGGCCTTGCTGAAGTCCAGATGGAGCCATGTCCACTGCCCTCCCCTGATCCACCTCCCTAGTCACCCAGTCAAAATTCAACGAGGTTGGTCTGACATGACCTCCCCTGGTGAAACCATGCTGCCTTGGGTCCTGTAGTCCATTGACAACCAGATGTTCCACCAATCTCTCCTTCAGTAGTGCTTCCATGATCTTCCCCACTACCGAGTTGGGGCTGACTGGTCTGTAGTTCCTGCTTCCTTTTGTTCCTGCTTTTGTATAAGGGACTACATCTGCTGTCCTCCAGTCTTTGGGTACCTCCCTGTTTCCAGTGATTGGCTAAGCAGGATAGCCAGAGGTTCAGCCACCACCTCTCTTAGTTCTTTTAAGGACCCTAGAGATTCCATTTGGCCCCATTGCTTTATCAACTCTTATTACTTCCAGTTCCTTCAGGACCCTTTTCTTGTGTAAAGGGACTTGTGTCCATTTCTGCACCATTCTCACCCCTTGTACTTCCTTCAGACCCATTACCCTCCTCTTCCTCAGTAAAGACTGAGCAGAAATACCTGTTCAATATGTCAGCTTTACTGTTGTCATCCTCCATGGCCCCCATCCTCCTCCTTCAGTCTCACTATCCTCTCCTTGTCTTTCTTTTTCATATGTACCTGTAAAGGTTTTGTCCTCTACCCACTGATTTTGCAATGTGTTCTTCTGTCTGAGCTTTGGCTTCCTTACTGACCTCCCTGCCTCCCTTTGCTTCTCCTGGTACTTCTCCCTATCCCCTTCTGCCTGTGTCTTTTTGTATTGCCTGAATGCAATCTTTTGGCTTTCACTTTCTTTGCTACCTCTTTGAAAACCATAATGGTCTCCTCTTCCTTTTCCTTTTGCTAACCTGCTTAATCGTAATTCTGTTGTTCTTGTAATCCCCATTTTAAATACTGCCCACTGTTCCTCAACCCTGATTCCTGTCCCATTCCCTTAATGCCTCTTGCAAGTATCTCCCCATTTTCCCAAAGTCTGCCCCCTAAAATCCAGGATACGTGTTTTGTGTGGTTTGGTTCTGCTCTTTCTGTGATTTCAAACCACAATGACTGGTGGTCACTGTTCCCCAGGTGCTCCCCCACTGTTACCCCATCACACTTCCCTGTTTGTGAGCACAAGGTCCAGTATTGCCTTCTGCCGAGTTGGTTCCATGACCAGTTGCTTGAGGAAGGCACCCTGAAGGGAGTCCAGGATAAATCTGCTCCTAGTTGATGCTGCTGCTGGGATGCTCCAGTCCACATCTGGAATATTGAAGTCTCCAACCAGTACTACCTCACCCTTGTCTGCCATCCTTTGGATGGCTAGCATCAGTTCCCTATCCACCACACCTCAAACCATGGCAGCAACCCTGGTTTGGGAATGGACTCGAGTCATTGGGGCTGGCTGGGGAAGGAGACGATTGAGTGTCGAAGGACTGCTCTCCTCTCTCTCCTGGGGTGGGTGGGTGGGAAGCCTCACTCAAATGTGGCCCCAGTGGGGCCGGGGTGCTACATGTAGTGATGCAGGAGGACAACCAAGCTGGAAAGCAGCTTCAGTGCTACGCGGATGATGGCCTCAGTGCTCCATGTTCCCCGGAACCTCTGGGAGCATCTTCCACCACAGTAGCACCCTCAGACTGTTGAAAGATAGTGTGCTGGGGTTCTCTGCCACCTGGTGCCTTCCCCCTCGGAGGAGGGGGACCTGCCTGGTGAGGTGATACATCGAGGACAAATCGGGGGATGGCTGTGATGTGTGTGTGGGAGGAGCTCCAGAAGAGGATAGCCGAGGCATGGAAGCACTAGGTGGCCCGAAGGAGAGGTGGACGCCAGAGTGTGAGGGGAGATAAAAAGAATATCTTTCCTATGTGCATGACCTTGAACTTTTTGGTGTTAATTCTTCAGTTGCCACACACCAGACCATTCTCCTAGTTTCTTGAGGTCAGCTTCCATCTTGCTCACTCCTTCTGAGGTGTCCACCCTGTTACATATCTTGTGTCATCTACAAACAGACAAACCTTCCCTTCCAGTCCATCAGCGATGTCAGCTATAAAAAAATTGAAGAGCAGAGGCCCCAGCACTGAGCCCTGGGGCACCCTGCTGGTCACTCTGCCTTCTGTCAATTGCATTCTGTTAACCTGTACCCTCTGGGTTCTGCCTTGTAACCAGTTTTGCACCCATCTTATTACTTCTGGATCAGCCCCTGTGTGGTCAAGCTTCTTTACCAGCCTTCTGTGAGGAACCGAGTCAAAGGCACTAATAAAATCTAGGCAGACCACATCTACTGCCCCCCGTAGTCCACTATTTTTGGACTGTAGTCAAAAAACTCAAGCAGATTTGTCTGGCATGAGCTACATGCTATGAAACCATGCTGTTTATGGTCTTGTTGGCCATTAGTTTTGAGGAATGCTATGATCCTCTGTTTGAGTGGTGTCTCCATTAGTTTCCCTACTATAGACATGAGGCTTACCGGTCTGTAATTACTAGCCTCTTCGCAACTGCCTGATTTTGAAGTGGAACCACTTTTGCCTTTTTCCAGTCTTCCAGTACCACACCACTCTTCAAGAATTTTGTGAATAGAAGTGCCAGAGGAGCTGCTAATTCTGCCCCCAGTTCCTTAAGGACACTGGTGTGCATCTTGTGTGGCTCCATGGCTTTGTCTGCTTCTAGTTTATTTAGCACCTCCAATACTTCAGCTTCTGTATAGGGACTCGAGTCTATGCCTGGTCCTGCCGTGTTGTGTTTTTTCAGGGTTGGACAATCCCCTGGGTCCTCTTTGGCAAACACCAAGCAGAAGTATTTGTTGAGGATTTCAGCTTTCTCTGGCTCATGTTTGGTGCTTTTCCCTTCTTCAGTAGCAATCTTTATTATCCCCATAGGGATAAATGCATAACTAAGCATGATCAAATATAGTTAAGCCAAAACATTGGTCATGGTTACAAGACCCCAAACAGTTGAAAATATCCATCTTCAGGGACACAAATAAAATAATAATATAACTAATCAGATTTTCAATACAGCATGTGCTGTAAATAAATAGCTCTATTGTCCCCGAGATGATATCAAGGTTAATGGCAATAGGTTAGGAGGAACTGATTATGGACTGGTTGCATGATGAATAGGAAGATTTCTTCAAAGCACTGATATGCGTTAAAGCACAGACTACTTCAAGGATTGATGATGAGAATATGGATACACAAACAAAACCTGAGTGACTCGATCATACAAATTCATGCACCTTGGGCCTCTCCTACTTGACCTATCATGCATAAACTGACCCCCTATAACCTCAGCAAACATAATTGATGTAGCCACAGAATATTTCAAAGGTAAATTTCTCAAAGTTTGGAACCAGCACGGGCCTCTATGCAAAGCTAGAGTCTATGGGAACCACCTTCCTCGGGTCACACCAGAACTCATAGCATGCCAAAGAGCAAGGGATCAAGCCTGGAAGCAACACAAAATCTTCAAGCTCCAGAAAGACTACAACAACTATTATCAGCTTCACAACAAATGCACCAAAGCCAGTCATTTGGCTAAAGCCAACTACTTTATCTCAATCTTTCAATCAAACATAAACAGCCCCTCAAAATTTTGAGAAGTAATTCACTCTCTTCTCCCCCCTTCTTCTCCTCCTCCTACCCCCTTCTCACTGTAAATAACACTATTACCTCTGACCACTTGAGTGTTGCCTCTGAATTTAATTCTTTTTTTGCCTCCTGTGCCTCTGCTCTTCTATACTCCTTACCATCTCCTCAATCTGATCCTCCCCCTAACTCACCACACATCTATCCCCAGCCCTTTCCTTCCTCATTCACTAACAATGCACCCTCTGACACCCTGGATGCCCTGCTTACCCTAAACCATTCTAAAGGCAGTTTGCCTGATGGGCTGGAACCCAAGCTGCTTTACCTTTCTGCTATGTCTATCTCTGCCCCCCTGATGGAGCTACTCAAACTCTCATTCACATTGGAAGCTGTTCCCTCTGTCTGGAAGCATGCCATTGTTCTTCCCCTCTCTAAGGGTGGTGACCCATTCTTCCCTGGGAACTATCACCCCATTTCCCTACTTCCCACCCTCACTAAGCTGCAAAAACACCTAGTTCTTACCCAAGTCTCAGCCTATCTCACTCACTCTTTTTCATCCCCTTCCAATCTGGCTTTCATAAAAACCACTCCACCACCACCTCCCTTATTAGGCTCACTGACTCCATCCTCTCTGGGAAGGACAGTGGTCAAATCATGTCCACCATCTTTGTCAACCTAGCTAAGGCTTTTGACAATGTTTCCCACTCTCCCACTCTATCCTGTTACACTCTCTCTCCACTGCAGGCTTGTTTGCTGCTGCCACAAACTGGTTCCATGCCTACCTGGTAGGTCAGACCCAGTCAGTTAGAATACCGGATTCCGTATCCTCACCCCCTCCCTATCAACACAGGGGTCCCACAGGGATCAGTGTTGGGCCCCATACTCTTCTCCATCATTCTCAATGACTTGCTGTCTGTCTGCACATCAACCTCTATTCATATGTTTGCAGACAACAAGATCCTTTACACTTCTGGCCACTCCCCTCAGACCCAGTCAGTTAGAATAGTGGATTTCATATCTTCACCCCTCCCTATTGACACAGGGGTCCCACAGGGATCAGTGTTGGGCCCCATACTCTACTCCATCTTTCTCAATGACTTGCTGTCTGTCTGCACATCTACCTCTATTCATATGTATGCAAAAAACATGGTCCTTTACACCTCTGGCCACTCCCCCACCGATGTTGCAACCAGACTTCAGAACGATTTAAAAAATGTTCAGTTCTGGTTTTGCTCACATCAGCTTTTCCTAAATGCCAAGAAGACTGTCTCCATGACCTTCAGCACTAGACAGAGACTTTCAAGGCTCTCTTCCCTACCCACTTTCCACATCCTCAACAGGATGGTCCCTGAGGATACCTCCTCATTCAGATATCCAGGGGTTTGGCTTGACCAACACCTCCTCTTCTCTGGTCACATAGACACCATCCTTAAAATGCTGCACCCCAAGTTGCGTGCACTATTTAGGAACCAGAACTGCCTCCCTCTCCCGGCTAGGCGTGAACTTGTCCAGAAGATGATCCTCTCCATCTTTGACTACTGCAACGTAGTCTACAGTGCTGTGCCCAAGACCTCCCTAGCCAGATTGGACACCCTCTTTAACTCCTTCTGATGCTTCAATCTCAACACTCCTATCCTCACTCATTACTGTCAGCTTTAACACACTTTGGCTTTACCATCTCTTGATAACAGATGTCTCCTCCACTGTGCTAAATTTGTCTCCAAATTCTGGTTTGGTTCCCTCTCTACTTATCTCAACCCTTCCCTAACAATCCCCCAAACATCCACCCATTCACTTAGGACCTCAGTTTCCCGTACTTCAAGTGTCCTGTGCCGTACGACTACTGTCGGCCAGGCAGACTTCTTGTACCACTTCCCTAAACTGTGGAATTCCCTACCCTGGATTCACCTTTCTTCTTCCCCTTCCTCTGTATCCTCAGCCTTGCACAATTACCTATCTGTGAACTGCAATTGCAACTGAGCAGACCATGTGGCATCTAAATGGGCTGTAATATTTATCCTATTACTGCACTTGAGGATCTTCTGTTCACTATGATGTAATGGAATATACATACCAACTATAATTTCTTGATGCATGTTACTGCTTGTTAATTGTTCTCTACTTGGTAATGTATCCTATGCATAATTGGCACTATATACTGTTTTGTTGTTTACCTATGGCTTATTTATATGTCTTCCAATTCCCATATATTGGCAATGTATACTGTTGTGTTGATTATGTTTTATTGTATGCCTTTCAAATCCCCATCCCCTAGGATGCACCGTAAGATGAGCAACTTGTTGTTCAGTGTGCCCTTCCTGGTGCAACTCTTAAATAAATAAACATGAATTCATGATGCGAAAATGGTGATATGGCTCTTATGAGGAAGGCTTCTTTGAAGAGGAGACATGAGTTTCTTAGGATAGGTGGAAAACAGATTCACATGAAGACTCCAGCCATTGTGGATCATGTGTTATGTTGTCAAGAATTCTGTAGCTCTGGGCAGTAGAGGTATGGAAATAACAGATCCTGGAATGATAATGATAAACAGTTGGAATAATGTTTTAAGGAGATAACCAAGCCTGCCTCCATGGAAACTGATCTTATAGTTTATGTGCACTGATGATTGATTATTTGAAGTGGCAATTAGGATGTCTACAGTATGTGAAATGCATCACTTCCATATGGAGGACTTAAGGAGAAGGAATGGTGTGGTATCACATCAACAGGGTGACTACAAATGAGCAACTCACAAATGAGTGAGTTATTTTTACTGAAATGGGTAAGGGATACCCTGCAAGGGTAGCGACCTGGTTCAAAGCGACCATTCAGAAGGGTGACCATAAGGCAGAAATAGCCAGGGGAAGGGGAAGGATAGCATAGAGGGTTTCTGTGGGGCAGTGACCCTGGTGCTGCTGAGCCAGCTCACGTGGTGTGGTATGGTGAGGTTGGCTGGCTCTGGAATAGGATGACCTGAGTTTGGGGATGGGACAGGGAGAAATATTTTGCCACTGCATGTGGCTCTTGTTTATTTTTTTCCCTTTTGGGAGTCTCGCCCCCTCCCAACATGCACCCCCTGGAGTTGATAATCTTTCAGTAGTGGGATGAGGGGGGTGAAGACCCCTATGAGGGGGTGCTGTGGGGCTACACATTGATAAGTACTGGTCAGATGTAGTGTCACCTCATGTGTATATCACTGAATAGCTTTTCAGTGATATACACTCACCATAGTAGCAATCAAACTTTTGCATTCCCTATTATGACATAGAACCTATGGTGCTGGGTCTCAAAGGTTGAACATTAGGTGGCCCAGCATGATGCCTTAGTAATGCTCAAAGTAGCAGTGACTAAATGGCTTGCTATTCTCTGAACTGCTTTCAAGGATAGCTCAGCTTGATTTGTGTTGAAGTAAGCCAAAGCTGCTGCAAATATAATGAGAAGGGTGGCTGATAATCAGGAGCATGATCCCCATGTTGATACTTGGATCAATTGAGAGACATGAAATGAGACCAGTTCCTTGAGTCAAAACAGAATTCCTGTACATAGGAGAGCTTATGGCTGACAACACATGAATGGGGTGATGGCTGGTGGAGAGGTATTGCAAAGCTGGAGGCTGAAGTAGATGGCATGAGCTAAGTTTGAACCCAGACACAAAGAGCAACCCTAGGAGGCATACTCCAAGTGCAGTCCAGCCCCTAGCCTTACTGCCTGCTGAGCTTCACTGATCTTCACCAACTAGGAGAAAGACCAATCATGGAGGGAAGGCAGACTCTGACAGGTGCAGAAGCAGGGATTCCTTTATAGCAGTTCTACCTGACTGAATCCCGCTTGGAATGCACAGTCTGGGCTCCTATCTCTGCTGAGGTGACTTCTCTCCTCAATCGCTCTGCTCAGACCCATCCAGTGGCTGCTCACTCAGCATAAGGAGCAGTTGGAACACTTACCCAGAATTCCTGACTGCTGTATGTAAATCAGCTTTGTACTGCTGTACCACTGCTGAAATAGTGGTTGACTAATAGAAAGCTCTCAGCTGGAAGCAATAGCTCAGACACAAAGGGCACCCCTAGGAGGCATACATCAAGAGTGGTTCAGCCCCTAGCCTTACTGACTACTGTACCCACTACTGAAATAGTGGTCAGCTAATAGAAAGCTCTCAGCCAGAAACAACCAAAAGCAACAGCTCAGACACAAAAGGCAGCCCTAGCAGGCATATGCCAAGTGCAGTCCAGCACCTAGCCTTACTGTCTGCTGAGCTTCACTGATCTTCACCAACTGGAAGAGAGACCTCCTTTTCTCCAGTCTCTAGTTGTGCTACTAAGTGACAGACCTTAACAAATTGATTGTTTTTTCAACAGGAAGGAGAAATAAAGATTCTGCCCCCAACCCTACCCCATAATCCCTCCCACCCTGGGTCCTCTTCCTATATAGGTTCTGCATGTCACTACTCACTTCCTACCTGAACTAACTAGAAGGCAAAAAAAAAAACTTAGGGAAAAAAGACTTTAGAAAACAGCGTTTTTTCTTACCTTTCAATTCTGTCCAGCAGAACAACTCAGACACAAAGGGCAACTCTAGGAGGCATTAGCCAAGTGCAGTCCAACCCCTAGCTTTAATGTCTGCTGAGCTTCACTGATCTTCACTTGAGGGAAGTGCAAGGAGGAGATTTAAATTCTCCCATGCACTTGCCTGCAGGCCTGCCGACTGAAGTGCTACAAGCAGAACTCACAGCAGCATAGCTGCATCTAGGTTCCATCTCTTCAGCAGCTTCTACTCTTGTTGGAAGCTTCTGCTGTAGCAGTTCCCTGGCACTCCAGCATTTGAGAAGGGTGGGTATTGTCTTGCAATCAGTAGCTCAGTCTCCTCTCCCTCACAACAGGCAGGGTTGTTTACGGCAAGCAGCTGGGACTCTAAGGGGCTGTTCTGAGCCAAAGAGAACAACTGAGCCAGTAACCAGATTCTTTCTTTCCTTGCAGAAGTATAAGCTAGACCTCTTCTGTTCAACAGCTACCTCATTGTTTTCTTACAGCATAGAGGGGAACAGTCGGATATGCCCACCCACCCTCTCCTAATCCCACCCTCCCTAATCCCACCTCCCCAAGTGTACTTGCTTTATAGGCATGTAGCAATGGTACAAAAAACTGACTCTTCTGCTTTCTTTTTTGTCCACACTTCCTGCCAAGAAACAGGAATCAGCATTATCTCTCAACTAAAACAAAAAACAGAATAAAAAAAATGGATCTTCTCAGTTATGAAAACTGTGGTGCATTATACAATTGGATCTACAAACAGTAACCAGAACCCTGCCATGCATACTGCACCATAACAGATCTTGCAGCCCAATTACAGGATGCTTGGACTATAATATACAATGTCCAATACAGAGAACTCTATAACACACCTCCTCAACCCCCCCACCACCAGTACCAGCATGTCAACCAGTTGCCAGGACTCAAGACAGGGCCCAGAGACTGACAGGTGGTAAGGAAAAAGATGCATCATCAGAGGCCCAAGAAGGAAGCAAAAAAACAGGAGCATTTCCCAGCCATCCAAGCAAAAACACAGGTTCGCTCCACTGTTACCAACCACCGACAAAGTAATACAGTGTAAAGAAATCAAACCACCAAAAAAGGCTAACTGAAAACCAATATAAATGACAATAAAACAAAAATACTAATACTCAAAATACAACCAAGAATACCAAAACCAAATGCAATAAAAACAAAACTACTAAAACTCAAAATAAAAATGACACACATATAAACAAAAGTGAAATTCTCATATTCGGAAATGTCATGATCTGAGGAGTGGAACACAACCTAGCACTAAATGTTAAAAGAGACATCATGGTAAAGTGTCCACCAGAAGGCTCTGCATGTAGGCACACTAACCGCATGAAGACAATTGTGCAGGAATCAGGGGATGTTACACATAAAACAATAAACCTTGGTGCCAATGACTTGGCAAATCACACAGATCAGGAGGCCAAGAAACACTTCGAGGACCTGGCCAACAAACTTTCTTCTCTTCCATCCAAATTAGCCTTCTCAGAAGTGCTGTCAATGTGGAAAAAAGGAAAAAGCACCAAGTGAGTCAAAGAGATTGCAGTAGGTGAATTCAACTCATGGCTGCATGATTGGTGCCAAGACAAGGGATACCACTACATAGGGAACTGGCACAACTTTTTGGAAAGAACTTTTTTTAAATACGATGGATTGCACCTAAACAGAGAAGATGTGCAAGCACTTGGACAAACATTTGATGTCTACATAGGTAGTTTAAACAAAATAAAGGGGAGCATGATGCAACTTACACCCCTGCAGTCTGTGGGATGGTCATCACTCCCCAAAATGCCAAATGCACACATACATCCTCAGAAAACAAATCAGAGCCAACATCCACCTAACCAGCAACCTCCATAATCTCTTGGCCAGAAAAAGCAAACTGGAGCAGTCCAAGAAGAGGGTACAACCTTGTGCCAAAGAGGATGTACATGGGGGGGCGTGGCTAACGCTCAACCAAGATGGCGACTTAACCCCATAGCTCCACTCGTATAAGAGCCTAGAACCCTTAATTTATACCTTCAGGGGAGGATTTTCAAGAAGAAAAATGAAGGACCAGAGATCTGAAGCTTTATCCTACCAACTGGGTGACTCCGAGTAAAAAAACTGATCGCAATCGAGCTATCTAAGAGCGAACAGAGCTGCTGTTCAGACAGCATGATACGCAGTATGGCGCATGTAGTAAAACAGAGAGAGATGAACCCAATATAAGAGAGATGTTTGTGTCCATTATGGCCAGTACTGATACCCTCACTTTGGCAGCAAATAACTCTGCCTTTTCAATACAGCAGATTAATCTGAGAGTCGATGCAGTAGAACAAAAGGCTACCATGCAGGAGGACACACTCCAGAATCACTCGGCCATCATGAGAGAACAGGCGGCCCAGATACAGCTCCTACAACATAAAGTAGATGACTTAGAGAGCAGAAGTCGTCGTAATAATTTGCGCCTTCTTGGCTTTCTGGAGGGTTGTGAGGGTGGGAGTGTGCTACTCTTCCTACAACAAACACTACCGGAGATTTTGAAACTACCACAAGGTACAAAGATTACCATGGATCGGGCACACCGTTCTTTGCAACCCAGGCCTGCGCAAGGGGAGAGGCCTCGCCCTGTCATAGTTAGAACTCTGAATTTTGCAGAAAAAGAAGTGATTTCAGACAAGGGCTAGGGAACTAGGACAGCTTCGGTGGAAGGATCACAAGATTATGAACTTCCAGGATTATTCAAGCGAGCTAGCAGCCCAATGCAAAGCCTTCTCCGAAGCCCATCGGAAGTTACATGTGCTGAACATTCCCTTCTCCCTGAGGTACCTGCAATGTTGCAAATCTCGTTTAATGGAGCGGTGCAACATTTTTCATCTCCAGATGCGGCCCTAGTCTTCATTGCTAATACCTGGCCCACCAGCTTGAGCTCTTCGTCCTCTACTCAGGCTGCAAACAACCTGAAACCTCCTATGCCCAAAGCTGATTCTCTTGATACTTCGCTCCACCCCGCTCCCCAGGTGGGATTAGAACCCTGAAATCAGAAAGTTCGGAAAAGACCACCATCCTCACCACATTTTAAATGGGGCCATCCACAGGAGAGGAAGAACACTCTCGAAATACAGGCCCTATCCTCCTCGGCAGATACTGCAGCCCAAATAGAATATGTGAGACCCTACTTTGCCCATAACCGATTTTTGATTCTGAGTGATCTTCCTGATGCAGAGGCAGGTGCAGAAATGGACACTGAGAGGGGAGATCCAGACCACAATATCCCTGAAGAACTACACACTGAATGGGCCCACAGTGCAGAGGCAGAGTCGGCAATTCCCCCACCGGACCTCCAGGCCCCAGGCTCGCCCCCAGATCGAAGCTCCAACCGAGAACTTGTAGAGGCAAAAGAGCTGAATCCTCCATGAACATTTGGAACCCTCACTAGTCTAAAATGTTGAATAGTCAGATAAGTATCTGAGGGTTGATGATATAGAGAAGTTGTAATTTGAAGGGTGGGGAATAAGGGAGAGCGATTGCAGCCTGCATAACTGGAGCAAACTTTGACCCACTTGGGACAGAGGTTTTCTATTAGTGATTGATAGCACAGCCTGTTTCAACGTAGACACACTCACTTATTTGTTGGTTTCTGTTCACTAGATGCTGTTTACTGAATGTGAAGGCTGTAAGCAATGACAATTGAAGGGACTGTATAATGATGCAATTGCTCAGAGGTTATAATTTAGAGGGGTGAGAACATCAGGTTACCCTGTTGGTACTGATCATTTACCTCTAGGGAACTTAATGGTACCCCCCTCCCCCCCATTGCTCTCCCATATGGCTCACTGCTCTCCCTTAAGGCAGATCCTAAAGTTCTTTCTTCAATTTTTCCTTCCTTATGCTGGCTCATTAATGGGCTTCCATTAGTTTGTCCTGATGGAACACCAGTAAATTACCCTTACTGGATCCCATTCCGGGCACTTTTTTTTTTGTCCTTTGCGATTGCATAGACACGTTTTGGCACTCGTTCTTATTTCAGGACGTCTCTCCATTCAAAACTTATGTTTGCTAATAGGTTTGGCATTAGGAGAAGACGCGGTCAGTCCGTGGTGCAATAAGAGGAGGAGGCAGGCATAAAAGAGCACAGATGCTAGATCTCACTCCATTACAATAAACTTCGAGTGGGATATATGCCATACTGTGCACTCAAAATAGCATTTGTGCCATTCCACCAATCCTCCCATATATTACTAATCAGCTGGTATACCAGACAATTTTATCTGGAGCTGAACTTTTTCTGTACGAGGGGTAGGGCTGTAAAATGGGTCAGCTCAAATGTTGCCTACCATAGAGTTTCACTAGAAATGTTTTCAAGCCTGTAGTACAATGGTTGAATGTATTCAGCAATTGCTAAAGATATATGTTTTGGGGACTTTCCTCTCCCTCCCCCCCCGGCCACCCTACGGGTGATACCAATATAGTTAAGAATCAAAGAGTGGTTCACCCTCACTTTTAGCCTATTCACTCTTGGGCTTCAGTTAACCTCTGCCTCCTGGCAGATTGCTGTCATCAAAGCAAGTAATCCCAAGAAGGTTAGGCTTAGTGACATAAGTGGAGTCTCTGATTTCTTTACCGGTATAAAATCTGTATACTGGTTAAGAATCTGTTGATATGACTTGTATCCTCCCCCCCATTTGAAGGGTTTTCAGGTAGATCTGGATAAGGCTCTAATAAGAGTTGATTAGCTGCTCTCCCTGATTTCACCTTGGTTCCAGATAATCTGGTATAAATACCAAAGCAGTAGTATATTTTCTTCTCCCTTGGGAAGTATCTGTTCCACACCCCCAAGGGCGATAGGGCATACTATTGGCTAGGGCGCTAGTCGGTTTAGCCCTACTGCACCTCCCTTAATATTTTGTAGGATAAGTTAGATAGTTAAGATTTGTAGACAGTATATAGTCTCTATAGTCCTGATAAATAAACCCTCGCCCTCCTACAAAGTTCTCTGTCAGGAGTGGGACAGTGATCCTAATCACTGAGTATACAGGAGCACGCTGGTTACTCTTTCTCTTAGGCGCCTCTTTATGCCTGCTATACCCTGGGGCCCTTAAATGAAATGTCTGATATTGTGATACACACATGAAATGTCAGGGGGCTAAACTCCCCAATAAAATGAAAGAAAGTTCTGGTCTACCTGAAACATATTCGACCCAAGTGGCCTTCCTGCAGGAGACCAAATTCTCTGGGGAGGATCATACCCATATGAAGAAAGACTGGGTTGGCCAGCAAGTTCACTCTAATGCCCAGACCAGGAAACATGGTGTTCTTATCCTGGTGAATAAATCTCTCATCTGGACGTTAAAGCAAACCCGTTCAGATCATAAAGGCAGATGGGTAATGGCTACTTACAATACTCCCACAGGTCTACTCACTCTCTGTAATGTTTATGCCCCCAATGAGGATGCTCCTCAGTTCTTTCATAATTTGGCAGAGGTAATTCTTGAATTTAACCCTTCAGACTATCCCCTACTTATTGGTGGGGACTTTAATCTCACTCTGATGCCTCTCCTAGATAGGAATGATGGGGGGAAAGAGGTGCATCTTAAAAGCGGAAAGGATCTCCAACAAATTATTTCTGATCAGGGGCTTACAGACCTGTGGAGACTATTCCATCCCAGAACAAGAGATTACACATTTCATTCAGCAGCAAACGCCTCATGCAGTCGGCTGGATTTTTGGCTTGGCTCATCTACCCTGACAACTAAAACCCTTGATGTCTCAATTCTTCCCTGCTGCATCTCCAACCATGCTTTAGTCCAACTCCTTATACAATGGGACCTTGTGGCTCCCCCTACTAAACAATGGAGATTGGACCCACTTCTTGTGAAGGACCCTGAATTTATCCCCTGGGTTAACTAGGAGGCTTCTCTTTTTATAGCCGAGAACCCTATAAATGATACCTCTGCCAGCACAATGTGAGAAGCCTTCAAAGCCACAATGTGAGGTAACATTATGGGGTTTGCTGCAGCCAAATGTAGGCAAAGGGAATGCAGCTGGTCACTCTTGAATGGAGACTAGCTGAAGCTGAAAGTATTTTTAAGGCTATGCCATCTACTTCTATTTACTCACCCATAGGCAAATCCATTTTGGGTATTCGGTTTGAAATTAACCAACTTTTGAACAGGAAAGCTGAATCCGCTATCCTTCACATTAAGCATACCTTCTGGGAAGGGGGGGACAAAGGGGGTAAAGTACTCGCATATCAACTACGCAAACAGCAGGCTAGCAGATATATCCCAGGTTTGAAAAACAAGCAAGGGGTACTGAGTACCACCACTGGGGGTATTAATGAGATCATGTCCTCATTTTATAAAAGGCTATACTCTTCCACCCACACTGGCCCTAACAGAGACACACAAGGCTTTTTAGATACCTTAGGCCTGCCTAAACTGCAGAGGCAGCAAACACAACTTCTAGATCTCCCCATTTCAAAAAAAGAGGTGACCACAGCCATTCAAGACTTGAAAAAAGGAAAATCCCCAGGCAGTGATGGGTACACTGCAGATTTCTACAGGTTCTGGCCTCCACTATTTCCCCCCTTTTAACCCAAGTGTTTCAGGAGATAGAACTCAAGGGAACCCTACTGCCCTCCATGCAGGAGGCAATCATAGTTGTAATTCCCAAAAAGGGCAAAGACCCTACCAAACCTGGAAAATACCACCCGATTCCCTTATAAATTTGGACAGTAAACTTTATGCTAAAATTTTAGCCTCCAGACTTAGTTCTTTACTGACTGTTCTGGTACACCCTTCACAAGTGGAATTTATACCTGGAAGACATAGTTCAGACAACCTAAGAACCCTGCTGAATCTGATCCCCTTTGCTAAGTCCCTTCATACTCCCATGGCTGCTATCACGGCTGACTTCAAAAAGGCATTTGATTCCATGGAGTGGGACTATCTATATACGACTCTTTCCCACTTTGGGTTAGGGGAAACATTTCTTGCCATGATAAAAGCCATATATGAAGGCCCCTTTGCCAGAGTTAACACCAACTCAATGCTTTCTGATCCATTCTCATTGGGCAGAGGTATGAGGCAAGAGTGCCAGCTCTCCCCCCTCCTCTTTGTGCTGGCAGTCGAACCTCTGGCTGCGGCTATTCATAACCACTGAGAGATAAAAGGGTTAACAGTGAGGAACACATCCTATACAACTTTTATGTACGCTGATGATCTCCTCCTCCTTATGGAGGATGCACACACTGCTATTTCCCCCCTCCTTACTCTCCTAGAAGTTTTCTTTAATTATTCAGGCTTACGGCTGAACCGGAACAAAACAGAAGTACTCCCTCTTAATGCCCACTGTGTACAACAAGTAATAGCCGCAGATGCCTTACTTTGGGCACCAGAAGGGATTACATATCTGGGTATTTTTTTGACCCCATCCTCAGAGACAATTTGGCAAGCTAATGTACAACCCCTTCTCTCCTCCATTAAAACAGACTTCAATAGATGGAGATTTCTTAAACTCACCTTAGTGGGAAAAGTTGCTGTGGTGACACTGATCTCAGCCCCTAAACTCTTCTATCTCCTGATGCACCTCCCTGTTCCCTTACCTACACAGTGGTTTCAGGTTATCAATAAACTAATTGGGGATTTTCTATGGGAGGGATCCAAACCCAGATTCAGTCGATCTAAACTAAGGTCACATTGGAAACTTGGTGGGTGGAGTCTCCCCTGGCCAGAGGGATACCGCCGGGCCTTTCTTTTGGCTCAAACAGTTAAATGGGCATGCTCTCCCTCCTCCCTTTCACCACAGTGGATACAACTAGAAACAGATATTATGGGTCTGCTCCATCCTTCATCCGTTTTTGTACAGAGGGGCAGTCCCAAAAAGTCCAGGGCCAGTAAGATAAATACAGACCTTATCTCACCTACAGTGACTGTGTCCAGAGACAACTGGGTCAGTTCTCATCGCAAAATGAATTTGGACCCCTTCCCACTCTTCTATGTGCCTACCTGGCAAAACCCAGCCATTACTATAGGAGGAGCTGAAAACCTATGAAGACATTGAGTGGAGTTGGGTATTACTAAATTGGGTGATTTGCTGACCCCTAATCATAATGCCCTGCAGACATTCCACTCTTTAAGACAAGAATGGGATATCCCACAATCAGACTTTTGGAGATATCTCCAACTCAGAGATGCAACTCGGCATCTTTTATCCCACACCTTAAGTTGTGACAAAACTTTGCCCTTGGCTAAATGGATACTCTGTACTAAGGGCCTTGCAGGTCAGATATATGCTACTCTTAGAGATACTCTTCCATCGCAATCAGATGAAGCAAGGCAAAGATGGGTAAAGATCCTGTGATAAAGCGTGGGTAGATACACATACTTGGTTCACAGATGCCAAATCCAGACTAATTAAAAATAAAATTGCACATTCCTGGTACAGAACTCCAGTCATTCTTCATAAAGCTAAATTAATAGATCAGGACAATTGCTGGAGATGCCAACAGCTGGGGGGTGATCTAGTGCATGTATTGTAGTTCTGCCCAAAAATCCAGCCCCTATGGCAAGAGATACAAGAAATTGCCTCTAGGGTTATGCAACAAGCCATTCCCCTGAGCCCTCTCTTCTTTCTCTTGGGTATTTGTGCTGATATACCCAAACTGGATCCATTACGATACAGGTGGCTAGCATTTTTGGCTTTACAAACAAAAAGAGCCATTCTGTGCAAATGGAGAACCCCTCTGATTCCTACAATGGCAGAAATACTGGGGTCCTTCTCTATCCTGGCCAAACTGGACAAGATATCCTACTTGCAGAAGTCCAAACTTTCCTCTTTTGAAGCCTGCTGGGATTCCTATCTTAAATATCTGGGTACGGTCCAATCACCAACAGGGATAGGGTGATCACCTTCATCCTTCTCTGCTGGTATAAAGGTAATATGACAAATGGGAGCTCTACCAAAGGACTTAATAATATGTGAGGAGGCCCAGGTTTTTCTTGGTCAGACTGGAGACTATAATTATATTTATGAGATCTTTTCAGTAAATGTATAGGTGATTGTATACATGATGATATGTAGAATGCTTTAATCCATCGGGTACAGATTTAAGCTTGGGATATACTTGTCTCTATTCCAGGATCAGTCTGGTCTCTTGCAGAGCATATACACACTCTTACCCAACTTTCTCTAGATGCCATGAAGAGGGATAAGTCTGGTTGCAGACATACAAAAGTACTGTTTGAGGTGTTTATGTCCGGCAAAGTTGACACTCTGAGTTGGCACCATGTGGTGGTGAGTACCCTTACATGTTAGTTACTTGGAGCTGATGAGGATATAGTAGTCTACCCCCTTGAACCTAATAGTATGCCTCTACATAACAGTTTTTTTGGGTAGGGAAACTCCTTTAATAAGAGTTGAGGTAGCTCACCGGGATTATACAGCTGTCACTGCCACCTGTATCAGAATGTTTATATCACCAGGAAGTATATTAATGTGTATCTAACAAGTACAATGATATGTGTCTGTACCCCCTTTCCCTCTTTCCTTTATCCCTTGACCCCTCCCTTGCTTACTGTACTGGCACTTTGTACTTACAAAAGAGACATAGGGTGGTTAAATGTATCTACAGAACATGTGACTGTATATTGTATTATGATTTTTTCATTTTTCTTATTTTTTTGGAAAACAATAACAATTATTACAACAAAGAGGATGTACATTCCTGGATAGCAATGGTTGGAAATACTACAAGCCTAACCAACAAATGTCCCAAACTCACAGCCATCTTATTGCATTTATTTATTTATTGAATTTTGGTAACCAGGTGACCCCACTGGGACACTACTGGCCCTTTCTCAGGGATGACCCAGGAAGAGTGGTACAAGCAAGAAATACAGTGTATTTACAGAGACAGAGCAGGTTACAATTGTGTTATAACTATTTCAAGGATAACTACAAACACGCAGTATATACATCACATATGATGTGTAATAAAACAATTTGGCTGAGACAGTATAATAAGTCCTTTATGAAAGGGCTAACTTAGTTGAGGCAGGCAAGAACAGCACAGGGAAAGCTGCAGCACAGGCTGAGGAGAGGATTAGACTAGCAAAGGATTCAGTCAACGTATTGTAGCTTCACACAAAAAAAAATAGGTTAGACAGGAAGTGGAGTAGTTCCACAAGGTTGAAATGCTGTTCAGGGAAGATTTGATTAGAGTCATCAGGAGCAGGCACAGACAGAGGAGGCAGAAAGGTGGGATAGCAATGAGGATTTAAATTTGGGGAAAGATACACAGAAAAGTAAATGGTACAGCAGGGAGTTCCAGGCATTAATGGCAGAGAAGACAAATGATCTAAGAGACACAGCAAGTCGCATATTGGGCATAAGGAGCAGTGGCAGGGAGGTGAAACTAAGTGCTCACTGTGGTTGCCGAAGTCAAGCAAACACACTAAGGCAGGGAGAGATGCATTTATGGACCAGTTTGTGCATCTGGCAGAGGGTGTAAAAATGAAGCTTAAATTCATAGGTTAACCAACCCAAGGAAGAAAGGACATCACAGTGGTGAGTACAGGCATTGACCTCCATGGAAAATCCACCCACCCTGTGATAGGCCTGTTTATGATGGGACAGGATGTAGGGTTGGCAGTTAGCAAAAGAGGTGCACAGTAAGTTAATAGGGGAGGAGTGAAGCAGCTGCAATCCTATGGTGAGAGACTGATGTGAGGAAGGGATGGATCCAGTAAAGCATACCAAGCTTTTAGTTTATAGATTTGGTGAGGAGGGTGACATGAGTGTCAAGAGTGAGTGCTGTATCAAGGGTGACTCACAGATATTTACAGGATTGAACTGATTCCAGAATGTCACCACTGCGGACAATGATCACAAGGGGGAGATTGTTAAGTGGAGAGGATGAAGGATGGGAGAACAACATGCTCTTAGTTTTTTTTGTATTCAGAACTAATTGATGTTCAAGGAACCAGTCCTCTAGGGTACAAAAATCACAAGCTAATTTGTTGTTTATCCACCCAATATCAGAGGAGGAGCAATAGATAATGGCATCATCTACATATAAATGCACAGAGGCCCCTCCACAGTTAATAGATAACTTGTTAATGAAGAGGAAGAATAGGAGAGGGTCCAGGATGGAGTCATGAGGTACTCCATGAGAAACGTGTCTGAGGTCAGATAAAGAGCCTGCTCACTTTATCCTTTGAGAGTGGTTAGAAAGATAGCTCTGGACCCAGAGTAGGGCATTGGAGTCAAGCCCAAGGAAATCTAGCTGATGTAGCAGAAGACCATAGTTGGCCAAGTCAAAGGCTTTAGTCAGGTCAACAAAAATAGCCTCAGTGGCAAAGTCTTGGTCCATGGCCTGAAACAGATTACAGGTGACTTTGGTTAAGGCAGTAAGGGTGCTATGGTTTTTCCAGAAACCATGCTGGAAGGGGGAGAGCAGATGATGGAATTTGAGGTAGTCCTGTAGGTGGCCATATAGACTACATTCCTGGATCTTGGCAAGTGGATAGAGGATAGAGATTAGACTGTAATTCTCAACTGGTGTATTCAGGCCACCCTTATGCACTGGAACAACCACTGCAAGTTTCCACTTATCTGGGACAATGCACGAGAGAAAGCAACTGCTGAACAGGTCACAGATGGGGTGGGCTATAAGATCAGCCCCCAATTTAAGAAATTTAGGTTCGAGTGTATCAAAGTCGGGGGAACCATCAGCTTTCAGATTGACAAGTAGTAAATAGACTTCCTTAAAGGTGGTGAGTTTCAGGTGGAAGGCAGGGTGGGCCCCAAGATGTACTGTGGGGGGGGGTCGGGGGAGGGGGAATTGGTGAATTGTGAACTGTAGCTATAAAGGTTAGTGAAGAATTCATTGAAGCCAGAAGTGATGGACTGGGGGTCAGAGAGGGCAGTGCTCTGGACAGTAATGGAGCAGGGGACTTATGTGGTCTTGCCCTTGATCAACGGGTTCACTTACCTCCTTGCCTATCAGAGATTCACTGTGTGGAAAGACCTCTAACGGAGGCACTTGGCTGAATTAATGTTGCTCTTACACTTGTTTCTGAGCTGCTTGTAGACTTTCCAGTCTGCAGGTACCCCACTATGTTTATATCTCTGCCAGGCTTTAACTCTGGAGGACATCAGTTTTCTAAGCTCCCAGGTAAGCTAATGGGCTTTTAGCCCCTTAGACCTACACTTTTTCAGTGGAGTGTGAATATTAACTATTGCAGTGAAGGTAGATATAAAGAAGTCAAGAGCCTGGTTGATGTTAGGAAGTGTATTGATGGGTCCCCAGTTAGCTTCCTTGAGGGATGCAACAAAGGCATTAGGGTTAAAATAGGACATGTCCCATACCTGGGAGATCTTTTCAGGGAGTTTAGGGAAGTTGTTGCACCTGATGAAGTAGGTGGGGGAATGATCACTAATGCTGTCAGGAAGAATACCTATATCTTTGGCCCAGTGAGCACAATTGGTGATCACCCAATCAAGCAGGGAGTGCTTGCCAGTTTTAGTAATAATTCAAGTAGGTTCACTAATTAGCTGGACTAGAATACTATCCACAACTACAGTATGTACCTTATCTGAGTGAGGGTTCAGCCAGTCAATGTTGAAGTCACAACCAAGTATGAGGTCATGACGTGGGAGGTTGGCTAGGGAGGTAATGAAGGAGAGAAGGCAGGTACTGGTCTCCTTAGGGGGCAGATAAACACACCCCACAATTATTTTCTTAGAGGATCCAAGGGCCAGGGAAAGAAATAAAGATTTCACTACCTGGGGGCTGGGACCAGTCAAGATAATCTCAGTAGCGTTCAGGTCAGATCTGATATATATAAAAGGACCCCACCACCCCTTTTTCCCTCCCTGTCCTTTCTAAAACAGTTGTAGCCTGATAATGCTACCTCATGCTGGGCTTCAGTCATGACCCAGTGATGCTAAGTACAACAGGCGCATGATGTCTGACCCAGGCTTCGAGTTCCACCATTTTAGGGAAAATGTTTTGAGCATTTAAATGGCCAATTTTCAGCCCTTTGGGGTAGAGATGCATCGAATTTCAAATTTGCTGGTGAAGTTGCAGTGAAGTGGCTGATTTCACCATGTGAAATAAACTGGGAATTTCTCCTTATTTCACCATGGCAAAATTTTGCCTGAGAAAAAGCAAAAATTTTATCTTGGAAAGCAAAATTTTACCTTACGAGGTGAAATTTCACCATTACACAGGTGAAATTTTGCAGCGAAATTTCACATTTCGCTACGCGAAATGGGTGCAATTCAAGGATTACTCCATGTAGTCAATTTTTGTTACTTCTCCACTTCTATTTAGTTGTACCATGTGCTACGGTGCAGGTGTATGTTGCAAAGGTAGGTCCAGGGTTGAGCTCAATATCACCTGCTCTAATAAGCAGCATGAGTAGGGGAAGGAAGGTTAGGAATGAGGTGCGAAGCTGACATCTACAGAATTTAGAACGAGTAATAGAAAGGCACAGAAATGTTCTTAGCCTATGGCCAAGGTACTCAGCACTACTTTTAGGAAGGCATGGAAAAACAAGATGCATATGTGTTGTATAATGTGTACAGTGATAGGATGGGGTGTGCAGACTACATATAGGAAGTGGTTTTAAGGAATGGGCAATGAGGTAGTCTGCTGAGTAAAGGAGTAGAAAGCAGGAGAGAATAACCATACAGCCAAGCTTATTCATTATAGGAGATTTGGAGAGGGTGTTAGAGGTTAGGATCCTACAATATAGGTGAAATGGGTAATTTATTGGCTGTTATCTATGTTGGAGCTGGCTTAAATGCTTTCAAAGTCAGTGTTCGGTATAAAATGAACCTTAACTTTTTAGGAAAAGAGGATTGAACTGAAAGGGCCCTCTGGTGGTTTGTCAGTATAATGAGCCAATGAGAAAATAAGGAGATTAACTAAACACTGATTGGTCAGTGCATTCTATATAAGTAAAAGCCCAGATAGAGAGGGTGGGTGAGGAGATGCCTCAGACATCAGGAATCACTCGAGCTAGCTGGCAAACTAGCAGTGGGGCTGCAGGCTGAGAAATGACTAAGTAAGTTCTGCTGGCTCCTTTAGTAAAATTGTAGTTAAAATCTGCAGGCTGCTTAATTAATATTAGCAGGTTCCCTTAATTAAAGCATCAGAAAATGTGGTGTGGGATGCTGGAAATTTTCACAAACTCCACAAAGCAAAATCTTCTTCTCTAAAACTTTCTTGTTTATTTTTTTCAGTACTGCCCTGGCGTTTCACACATAATCTTGTGTTTTTCAAAGGGTTTCTGTATTTTTTGAAATAAATTTATAAAAATATGTATATTACAATCAGGTAATCAAGTCATTTTTTAACAATTTCATGTAAATTAAATATTTCCATACTGCATTTCTTCTGCATTAATTACCCAGTATTTCTGTGTGTTTATACTTCTCCTTTTATCTTATTTTTCTCAATGCTTAAAAATAAAGATTCACTTTAGTTCACTTGTTAAATAAAAAAAAACATTATTTGTAACCATGATGGCATGGTGTTCATAGACTTAATTTTTCTCTTCAAGCTTGTTCCAAACATTGAAATGAACTGTGAGAGATTTAATCTTTTACCTTTATGTTTTACAAGTAGCCTGCTCCTGTGCATTACAAAATGCTGAAGCATTTATAATGTTTGTCTCTGTAATAGAAAAACCTTCTTAGTATTGTTTGTACTCATTTGCAACATATCCTTTTCCTCATTTTATATAATGGCTGTTTATAACAATGTTAAATACAAGAACAAAGTTTATAATGATCCTAAGAGCTTCACTAACCCCATAACCAAAAGACACTTCAAATTTCACCATGCAATGGTTCTTTTTTGTTTATTCACTTCACGTGTATGTTGGTCTTCTATGTCTGTAACACATAATACTGCATAAAAAATTGTTATATACATGAATCTAGCAAGGCTTGTGAAACCACATCTTGCGTGGTTACATGGATGAGCAGGCTTAACAGGAAGTGTAGGCCTCCACTCCATACATGTAGTGGGAACAAAAGCCTGTAGCACACACCATTACACAAAATTGCTGGAAACAAAAAGTAAGTTGACATGCAGAGCTCTTTGGAAAGCAAATTAAGTGACTAAATAGTAAGGAGGCATTAGCAATATAACAATTCTTAAAGCAGTATTTTGTGTTACAGACACAGAAGACCAAAATACACATGAAGTGAATAAACAAAAAAGAACAACTGTTTGATGAAAATGGAAGTGTCTTCTGGTTATGGGGATAGTAAAGCTCTTAGGATCATTATAAACTTTGGTCTAGCTTTTGTTCTTGTAGATAACATCACTATAAAGAGCCATTATATGAAATGAGGAAAAAGATATGTTGCATATGAGTACAAACAATACTAAGAAGGTTTCTCTATTACAGAGACAAACATAAATGCTTCAGCATTTTGTAATGCACAGGAGCAGGCAAATTGTAAAACATAAAGGTAAAAGATTAATTCTCTCACAGTTCATTTTAATGTTTGTAACAAGCTTGAATAGGTAAATTAAGTCTATGAACACCATGCCATCATGGTTACAAATAATGTTTTTTCATTTAACAGGTGAATAAAAGTGAATCTTTACTTTTAAACACAGAGAAAAATAAGATAAAAGGAGAACTATAAACACACAGAAATACTGGGTAACTAATGCAGAAGAAATGCAATATGGAAATATTTAATTTACATGAAATTGTTAAAAATGACTTGATTACCTGATTGTAATATGCACAATTTATTTCAGAAAATACAGAAGCCCTTTGAAAAAGTACAAGTTCATTGTGCAAAATGTCAGGGCAGTATTGAAAATATAAACAAGAAAGTTTTAAAGAAGAAGTTTTTGCTTTGTGGAGTTTGTGAAAATTTCCAGCATCCCACACCATATTTTCTGATGTTTCTGAGACACCATAGGGATGCAACATTGGACAGAATACATCATTTCCCTTGATATCTAGATTACTAGAATTTCTTTTCCTTAATTTAAGCAGGCAACTGCAGCCTCTTAATTCATATTAGCAGGTTCCTTAATTAAAGCAGCCTCCTTTTGCTTAAACTTCCAATTTAAAATATGCAGGCCCCTAATTAATATCTGCAGGCTCCATTTTACTAAAATTAAAGGTTACTTTTATAGCAATCAGAGGAGCTACAGGCTGCTTTTAAAACATTTACCAAAATTCAGAACAGGCTCTGCTACTTTTGCTTTTACACACACACACACACACACACACACACACACACACACACACACTCAATTAGAAGCAGTCTGCCACACTAGACTTGAGTTACAGTTAGGTAGGCTGTGTCCTAAGGTGCAGTAGAGCAGACCATGGCTAAGAAAAATATTTAAAATAGATTAGCAGCAGTCTGTATCTCTGAAAGGAATTTAGAGTTAAAGCTGAGCAAATAGATGCAAGCAGCTGAGGTGCCGCTCTCTGGGTGCGTCGCAGGAGGGCTTCTCTAAAATGGCACCAAATTTGAAAGGGTAAATTAGTCCTGGCAGGGTGTCTCAGGTTAGAACTCTGTATCTTGAGTTTTTTAGCAGGCGGTGACCGGGAAGCAGCTCCAATCGGGCATGGAGCCCTGGGAGAAGGAGGGCAGCTGAGAAGAGAAAAAAAGTTTAAATTAAGTCAGGGGTGGGTGAAGGACGGGGACAAGAAACAAAAGAAAGCTTAGGAACAACAAATTAGGGGAAATGTTGGAACAAGAGGGACAGAGGGTAGTTCAAATTATGACAAGGAAGGGCTGAGAGATGGGGGTGGGGGCTCAACAGGGGAGTGAGCCAGCAGTAAGTCATGAAAACAAAAAAGGAAAAATAGTGCAGCAGGAGGGAGTGCGTAGATAGCAGAAACAGAAAAAGAAAATGTACGACAGTTCCATAGCAGCAGATAAACCAATTCAAGATGTTAACTCTGTGGTAAAGCTACTCCAAATAAACTAGACAGCAAACAGTAACATTCACATTCTTGGAAACAGAAAGGTTGGACAGGGTGGCTGTAACAGAAACCTGGTTCATGGAAAACCATGGATGGGATACGGCCAGTCTCATTTACCATCTGTTCAAGAAGGATAGGCAGGGCAAAAAAAGAGGGGGGGCATAGCCATTTACATTTGGGAGGAAATAAAAGCCACAGAGGTAAAAGGGCAACCTGGGGACTTCGACTCACTGTGGCTAACAGAAGACATGGGCAAGGGAAAACCCTTCAGAATCGGCATTGTGTAGAGGCCTCAAAATCAAGGTGATGAAGGAGACAAAGACCTAGTAGAGGAAATCCACAAAATGTCTGATAAAGGCAAAGTAATACTGGTGGGGGACTATAACCTACCAGATATTAACTGGAGCACACTAACAGCAGCAACAACAAGAAGTAGGGACTGCTTATTGTCACTACAGGGTGCAGGACTGTGCCAGCTTGTTAAAACTCCAACAAGGTGAGATGCCATTCTTGATCTTGTCATCATAAACTCAGAAAGGATCAAGGACATTGAAGTGGAATGCCATATGGGCAACAGCAACCATCACATAGTAACCTTTAAGGTAAACATAACACAGGACACCAGTCACTGAAAGATAAAGGTGCTAGATGTTAGAAAGGCTGACTTCAATGAGGAACAACATAAATAGCCAGTTAATGGAAACAGAGGTTGAGGAGGTGGAGGTCATGCGGGGAGACTCAAGAGAGCAATAAAGATGGTTTTCCAAGGAAGTGGCTATCACAGTCAAAGAAAAAAAGAAGGCATACAGCATATACCAGGAAACCAAAACTGAGAAAGACTGGGAGTGATACAAGGAGAAAATGAGAGAGTCTAACAAACAAATTAGAAAGGTAAAAGCCTAGACAGAGGAAAAGATAGCAGAATGGGCAAAGAGAGGAGACAAATAATTTTTTAGATACATTAGTGAACGTAGGAAGACAAAAGAGGGGATAGTAAAGATTACTACTGAAGAAGGGACATGCACCAAACATGATCCAGAGAAAGCCAAAATCCTCAAGAAATACTTCTGCTTGGTGTTTACCAAAGAGGACCCAGGGATGGCCCAGCCATGAAAAAACAAAACACCACAGGACTAGGGGTAGACATGAGTTCCTTTACAGAAGCCAAAGTATGGGAGGTGATAAATAAACTAAAAGCAGACAAAGCCATGGAACCAGATGAGATGCACTTCAGAATCCTAAAGGAACTGGGGGCAGAATTAGCATCCTGTCTGGCACTTCTATTTACAAAATACCAGCAGTCTGAAAAAAGGCAATAGTGGTTCCACTTCACAAATCAGGCAGTTGCAAAGAGGTTAGTAATTACAGACTGGTGAGTCTCATGTCTATAGTAGGGAAACTAATGGAAACACTACTGAAACAGAGGATCATAGCATTCCTCCAATCTATTTTTATTTATTTATTGAAAGATATCAGAATTACAATCCTTTAAGTCACAGACTCATTTGCAAAAGCTCCACTTCAGTAAGAAACATACACTAAGGATCACACACTGAAAACACTGGGTACAGATTATACATTAGGCAACAGTACAATCTTAAAATACATGACACGGTAGTGAAAATAACATAGATAGAAGATTAGATATTTGGTGAAGTGTATAAGCATGGTTACATCATCTGGGAACCTTAAAGGAGGTCCCAGGTCTACACTTTGGTTCACAAGACAGTATTTGAGTTTCAGAGGGTCTTATAAGATAGGCCCTGAGTACATATATGATAAAGGGAGATTGAGGATACTAGCTTGGGGCTAGACATGGGTGCTAGAAGGGAAGGGAGTAACCATCTGAGTGGTATTTGAAACAAGTTATTTACTTTAACTACAGTCATCTAGTGGACAACAAGACCCTAAACAACACAGTTTCACAGCAGGTAGGTCCTGCCAGACATATCTGCTTGAGTTTTTTGACTATGTTACAAAAATAGTGGAAGATGGGGGGGCAGCATATGTGGTCTACTTAGACTTTAGTAAGGTCTTTGACTTCAGTTCCACAAGGAAGGCTGATAAAGAAGCTTGACCACACAGGGGTTGATCCAGAAGTAGTCACATGGATACAAAACTTGTTACTAGGCAGAAACCAGAGTGCATAGGTTGATGGAATGCAATCAAAGGAAGGCAGGGTTACCAGCAGGGTGCCCAGCTCTTCAATGTTTTTATAGCAGACATTGCTAATGGACTGGAAGGGAAGGTGTGTCTGTTCACAGATGACACCAAGGTACGTAACAGGGTGGACACCTCAGAAGGAGTGAGCAAGATGGAAGCTGACCTTAAGAAACCAGAAGAATGATCTGGAGTGTGGCAGCTGAGATTTAACACCAAAAAGTGTAAGGTCATGCACATAGGAAAGAAAAATCCAAGAAAGGAGTATTACCTAGGAGGTGAAAGACTGGCAGCCTCAAACCAGGAACGAGATGTGGGAATCATAATCTCAGACAACTTGAAGGTTAGTAAACAGTGTGAAAAGGCAACATTGAAGGCCAACAAAATGCTAGGCTGCATTGGGAGGGGACTCACAACCAGGAGGAGAGAGGAAGTACTACTACTGTATAGATCACTGGTCAGGCCTCAACTGGAATATGGAGTCCAATTCTAGAGGCCTCATCTCAGGAAGGACATTGACTGAGTGGAAACCGTATAGGAAAAAATGGCAAAAATGATTCAGGTTCTGCAGTACGTGTCATATGATGAAAGACTTAGGGAACTGAATATGTACTCCCTGGAGCAGAGAAGAGAGAGAGGGGACATGATTGAAACATTCAAGTACATAAAAGGTATTAACAAGTTACAGGCAAAGGAACTTTGTCACTTCAACACTGGGGGAGTCAAGAATGTATGGGATAGACACAAGGGAGCCCTGACTACAAAGGGCAACTAAAATTGTCAAAATAGGACTTAAACAAATGGGTGACTATATGGACCTAGCGGTATCATTCTGCCATCAAATTCTAGGTTTTTATGTTTCTAATTTCTAATTAGACAGTGGAAAGAAGGTAATGCAAACCTGAGAAAGTCCACTGGGAGCTTGATGTCCTTCCTTGACTTTGATGATGAAGTACCTGGATGGTTGAGGCTTGGAAGAATAAAAGAATGAAGATCTTGCAAGATGGATGGTTTTTGTAGGAGTCTGAGAGGAACCCTGTGGACCGTGTTTGGATATGAAGATGCTGAAAAAAGTCAAATCTTTGTGGAGCATGAATGTGATGGTCTTAAAAATGAATACATGCCAGAAGCAGTTCGGGTAAAACCCTGAGTACCTTCCCCCAAATCTGAGGCTTGTGTAGATTGCAAGAGGAATGCATTTGAAGAAGTCAGAGGGGAACCCATGGGACTTTCTTTGGATCTGAGAATGAAGAATGAAGAAAAGCTTGGTATTGCATGAATGAGAATGACTAAGCTCCTGAGGAAGTCTGAGGGAAACCCTGAGGACATTCCTCAAATGTGAGAATCTGTGAAGTATAATGAGGAAAGACTTTACTTGCTGGACTCATGGTAGGAGAAGTCTGAGAGGAGTTTGGATTAGACATGGAAGGAAATGAGCTTTAGGAAGAGGAATTCAATCCTTTTACAATCTTGCTACAATGGAGATGAACTCTTAAGTTGACAGGTGGCATTGTCACTGATGACATCGAAGAAGAGGTTGATTCCAATCAGCTAGGAAGAGTTGCTGGACCTTGATGAGGACAAAATTAGCTTTTGGGGCTGTATATACTTTGTAGCTTTCAAGTAGTAGGTTTGTACTTCTGGTAGGCAAAGTCAAGCCCTAAACTCAATCAGTCGGAGATCTGCTAGAATGAGGAAATATGAAATATTGTGTTGCTGATGGATTGGAGGTTACAGAGCCACTTGACTAGCAGACAAATGAGTACAGAGTCATGTTGGCAGACAAGACAAGCCCTAGTGCAAGTTGAATGTGCTAATAATGGATTGATATTAAAAAGTCTGAGGGAGCTCTGTTGATCTTCTTCAGCATAGGAAGCAAAAGTATCAATGAGAGTGCAGAAGGTATATGCCAAATGGATGTGCATCCAAGAAGTCTGATGGGAACCATGAAGACCTTTTCTGTTTCTACAGATATAGGAGCAGAGATCATAATGGCAGTACATACTTCATAATGGATTCATAAATGTGAGTGGAGGCATCTGCTGGAGAGAACGAACACCAGCAGCATGGCCAGGTACTGTTCTCTGTTAAGGATAGAATATTTCCGTAGGCTGCTAGCCTGGAGCCTTGTAGGTTGCAGGTTTTCTACTTCATAGATGAATTGAACCCTTGGGAATAATCTGTTGAATGCTGGGATGAAAGCTTATAGATCTCCTTAAGGTGTGAGCGATTTGGGAGGAAAAATAAATCCCAGGCAGGAAGCGCTGGGCCTGGATGCTGTCATGGATGGAAGACTTCAGAGGCCGCACATGTGTAGCTTTGCAGAATCTCCTGTGGTGAGCAGAGTCAAGGTTAGAATTTAGTAACAGTTGAAAACCTGTGGAGTAGTGTTCCAGAAGATATAGAAGCTGCAGAATCTAGTCTGGCAGATGAAATCAAACCCTGAGTGAGACTAAACATTATGGATGGGATGGCATGTAGAGTCTTAAATATTCAAGATAGTCCAAAGTATGAGTTAGGGAGATGAGGTCTGGAGCTGCTGGTGAGTGCTGTCAAGGAGAGAGAAAGGCTGCTTCAAATAGATGAATTGGAGAGAGACAAAATGAAGGTGAGGGCTTTCACAGGGTACAGACACTGAGATACAGCAGCAAAGAAAAAGAGTGAAAAAGTGGGTGCTTAAGGAATAAGAAGAAAGATGTGGACTATTACTGAGTCACTTTAAGGAGGAAGTACAAGTATAAGTTTCATATATATATATAGGTGTCTCTGCATTAGTTTTGAACTTGTGATTATAGCTGAAAATGTGGTTGCAGGGAGATGGTAGCCTGAGCATACCCCAAATGCCTGAGCTTGAAATATTGAAAACCTTAAAAAACATCACTTGCTGCAAGCACCTGGAAGGGAAATAGGTTAGACTCAAAGATTACTTCTAGAGAGGAATGCTTACCTGGAGTCATGGATTGAAGTGATGTTAAGCCAGTGGGGGAAGTCATATAATGAAACAAAAATAATGGAATGGAACTATGGCTGTTAGAAGATCTGGTGCCCAGGGTCAAAGAGAAAGTGCTAAGATATACAATAAAGCAATGTCTGTAGAGTTATGGCACAAAGAATAAAGCATGCTGGATATATGGTAAATGCAGGTTTGCATATTCATTGCAATATTGGGAATGCATACTGTGAAAGTGCCAATTATGCTGTCATTGGCTTGAAAGAACAAGTGAGGAATTTGTAAATAAAAATTGCTATAGTTTAGGTTCTTCTCCCTTAACTGTAGATGCGAGCTGATAACAGAAAGGATGGGTCTCTAAACCGGGCAGTTATGTCAGCATCATGACTTAGAAGATGTGGAGGGCTACACAGGTAAGAGGAGAACCCCAAAAAAACAGCAGTGAGGGCTGGAATAGAGACCCAGGAAGGGTGAGCCAAGGAGAAGTTATGGGGGAAGGGGGGATGGAACAGGGAGAAGGGTGGCAGACAGGAGAACATGGAATGGCCAGCAGGATGGTGGGTGGTGAAAGGAAACAAGATGAACAACATGATCTGTGGGATGATAAAAAGCCACAGAAGTGGCAAAAGGCAAGAAGTGCAGGAGAGGGGAAAAGAAAGAATGGGGAAAGCACAGCCACACAGACCACGCAACCACTCAGGTGCTCGAAAACCCTCTGAGCGTTGGTTGCTCAGAGAGGCTGGCTTTATCTGGAATGTGGCAGGAGTTAATTCGCCCACATTAAATTATGGAAAGAGCCCTCTCATTAAATGTTAGCATTCCAATATTTTTAGGTGACTGATTTGTATGCCTGTCCCTCATCATGGCCTCTGTTGAACTGAATACATGCTCCACGCTGACACTCTAGGGTGGACAGTTAAGGTATTTTGTTGCTACTGATGCCAGTGCTGGCCAGTCAGTGAGCTTGGTACTTAAGTATAACAAAGGTTCATCAGTGATTGTAAGGTGCCTAGTATCTGCCAAATATGCATCCACCTAGTGCTGCGCTGCCTGCAGTCCTGCTATCTCATCAGCCACCTCTTCTTCTTTTTCCTTCATTTCGTCAAGTCCATCCTGGTACAAAACATCCCAAAGTAGATTTGCTGGAATCTTTTCTTTTGCCTTGCATGTTTTCTCAGCCAGTTTCCCATGTGAGGTAACTGGACACTCGTTCACGTGTGAGTTTCCTTTTCTTATTTTTTTACTTATTGTTTTTGCACCCTTCTCACTTCATAACTGAATTCCTTTCAGACTCACCAAGGCACACCTGCTTCATCCTCTCCCCTTACCTGTGGACTGGCAGACTGGACCTTCTCCAGTGGAGCCTTGCCTATTCCTCCCGAGGTGGGGATGAGGTGGAGGGGCTTACCCTCAAGCTATCTAGTTTTGTCAGGAAGCATGAGCAGCAGGTCATGCAGGGGGGATCCTGCAGTTTGGGGTGGTCCTTTATCCTTGTGTACAAGGGTCCATTTGCCTTGTTTTCTCCCCCAGGCCCTGAGGATGTCAGCACACAAAGAGGATCTATGACTGCACATGCACTCAGAGGCATGCTGTTGTACCTGAATCCTGGCAAACATCCTCCCCTTCCCTGACATTCCTAGCTGCACTGCTACCCGTGGTCACCCAGGTGGCAGTATAGCAGTGGGGATGAATATCCTCACTCCCTGGAAGAGGAGGAGAACATTCGATGGGATGTTCAATCCCCCCACCCGGCTGGCCCCCGGCAACCTGAGCTCGCATTCAAACTCAGGTCACTGGTATTGCAAGTGGTAGCGCTACCACTATGTTAATGGGTAGGCTGTTCTGCCAAGTTTCTGTTTGTGTCTTCCATATCTTTGACTTTTTCATCTGTGCCCTGTGTATCCATCTTATTAGAAGATCTGTTAAATTTTGCACCCATTCATGTCCAACTTCAATTATTGATGCAAGCCAACATTTACAACCTGGTTCCAGCATGGTGGCAGTCCCAAAATCTGCAGACTGCAGAATGCCAGAAATATGAATACTATAGCCCAAGACATAGAGCAGGCATGTGTCCCATTAAGGTACAACTTCTGGTACTATTGCCTGCCTCCAGCACCTCCTGCACATTTAACAGCATCTGCCTCAACAGACATAGATGACCTGACTGATGCAGGCAGTGCCCCCTCTCACTGCCTGTGTTGCATGCTCAAATGGCATGAGAATCTAGGTCAGACCATCCATTAGAGTCCTCTGGTCTGTTGGAAGAGACATGGATACTTCAGCACTGTCATGGATTGAAAGATGCACCAGGTATTCTGAGATGACTTTATACTACTTATACAGGTGCTTGCTTTCAAGTTCCATCTTGCAATGACTTCCAATTCCATAATGTAATGTGGTAGTTTTTTCTTTATCTGAAGATTGCTCAGCTTGTCACAGGCATTTATGGAATGGCCAAATGGGGCACAGATGCAATGGGCCACTATCAACATAGACTTAATATCAGGATAGATTAGAAACTTCTACACAACATGATTAAGACTGTGCCAGGCAGTGCTCCCTGAAAAACTTTCCATCACTTGTGCTTTTCACTACACTTGAGCCATTATCACTATTATCACTCATAATAAAAACCCACTTTCAGTGAAGGGGGGTGAAGCCACTAATCAGTCTTGGTCAGGAGCAGTTCTTGCATTTTCTGACACTTGTGATCCAGTTGTACTCTTCTTTGCTAGTGTGGCATGCTGTTCAATAATCAGGGTTATCAAATAGGTTAGGTGGCAACCTGATATACTTGCTGAGCTCCAAACATGTGATTCAGACCAGTAGGCAAATGTTTGTGCTCAGGCACCACTGAGAAGCAAAAATCAACCCCCGCGCTTCAGTGTCTAATTCAAAAGTCACTTTTGTTGCTTAAATTACTGGTGTTGCACTACCACTGCCAA
The DNA here is from genome assembly GCA_016271365.2 of Neoceratodus forsteri. Taxonomy (NCBI): domain Eukaryota; kingdom Metazoa; phylum Chordata; order Ceratodontiformes; family Ceratodontidae; genus Neoceratodus; species Neoceratodus forsteri. The sequence goes on along the minus strand of JADMNL010000023.1, from coordinate 237,791,308 downwards.
TGCAGTGAAACTGAGAGTTGTATATAGAAGAGTGTAAATATTGTTTAGTGGGTAATGGTTCTCTTCTAGGCTCTTCGGCCCCAATCTAGGCTTTCAAATTCAAGAAAAAATATAGTAAATGTTGGGGGGTCCTTTGAAGTAAACACTCTTCGCTCAAGTTATTGTTCTTCAATCTTTCTTTTTATTTATCTTCTCCCTATGTTTCGCTTGACTTGGAGCTTGTTCATGGGGTTTATTCTTTGTTACACATCTGTAAATACATTTATTTTATGTCATTGATCAGCATTTTTTTTAATATGATATTGTTACATTTTTAAATCTTTGGTGTATACACATAATGTACCATTCAATAAAGATTATTGCTTGTGCAACCTTGTATATATTCTTAATTTTTCACAGGGTTAATTTATTTGTACTTGTTTAGATCCTAAGTTGCATCCTAAAAAGACATACGCAGTATGTTAGTGAACACAGCGCTGCTAACAACTTGGAACAAGGTTTAACTACTGCCTGTAAGACTTGTTCCCCATTTTCTTGGTTTGCAGCATACCTATATATATTACTTAAAACTTCTTGTCTTTCTTGTAAAGAATAATTTTGGGCCTGTAATGACATAAACATAATTTTTGTAAAGTTTTGCTGTTATTATGTTGTTTAATACTATAATGTGGCCACATTGTGGCTTCTATTTACTTATTTTGTTAACAGCATACCTTAAAGGCGGCTGTGAGCTTCTTAGAGTGGAATTAGTGTTCTTTGTAGTCTGTGAAAACGTAATCATAGTATTCCCCTATTGATCTCATAGCCATCATTTTACTTTTATAACTGAAGGTTCTAATACCAACTTCTAAATATTCTTTAATATTTTAACTGCTTACCCTCACTCCTTCTGACTCAAGTTTCTCCTTTTTGGTTAAGTTCCTCTGCATGTAAGCACTGAAGCCCAACAAATTTTAATGGTAGCTACTTCCTGATAACCTCTCACCCGCTTTTGTGAGATCCCATGGTGTGACTAACCATGCCGTCACACCCAGTTAATCTCCTGTGCAATCTCGGTTGCTAAACGGCGAACACTACTACACTATTAAATGCAGTTGGGTGCTCACAAAATGGGCTATTTGTTCCTAGTTGCTGCAGCTCTGTGCTAGTTTACTTTTATTTATTTTAGCTTTCTTGTGAGGTTATTAAAATGAAAACACATTATTCTCATACCATGTTTTCTTTTCACAGGGTGACATAAGAGTAAAGAGGATTTTTTGCTAATATCAACAGTTCTCTTGCCTTGATTAAAAATGCTGCAAATAAATTCCAGGTTTCTCAGAAGTATTATTTGTTATTATATCACCTTACATTACTGCTTTCTGCAACACAAACTGTGAAATTCACAATGTAATACAAACAGTCATTATTGTTTACTTGCTGAGGGGTCAATTGCAATTTGACCTTCCTATTCATTAAATACTTATCAATCACTCAGCGGCTTGAAATTGTCTTCTCAGATCAATTCTCTAGCTCACATTATACCAAGCTTGTTAAACACCGTAGTATTGTTTAAACAATCATTATTCAGATAACACTGGGGTCAAATGCAACTTGACCTCCCTGTCGTAAATACTGAAAGTTGATCTGGAGGTAAAACATCATCTTTACTGTTTTAGAAAGTGATTGTACTATGTTATTTATAACATTCCTATATTTTAACTTCTCTTACTACATTTGCTATAACAGCATTATTTGTTATCTCTCTGGGATTGATTGCTGCTTATTTATTTTGCTGAGGGGCCAGTTGCTATTTGGCCTCCCCTTCATTAAATACTTGGCACTCACTTCATGGTTTAAGATTTTCTTCACAGATCATTTCTCTAGCTTATAATAAAATAGAAACATTTATTATTCTCTGAGGGGTCAGTTGCAATTTGACCTTCCCCTTTCTTAGGTACTTGTCAATCATGCCATGACTTAAAATTATCTTCACAGATCAATTCTCTACCACACATTCTACCAAACTTGTAAATACCATAGTACTGTTTAAACAATAAGTATTTAGATACCACTGGGGTCAAATGCAACTTGATCTCCCTGTTAAAAATACTGACCTTGCTGCTTATTTATTATGCTGAGGGATCAGTTGCTATTTGACCTTCTCCCTCACAATCACTCCATGGTTTAAAATTATCTTCATAGATCAATTCTCTAGCTGACGTCAAACCAAACTTTTAAACACCATAATACTGTTTAAAACAATCAAATAACACAGGGGTTAAATGCAGCTTGACCTCTCTGTTGTCAATACTGTAAGTTGTCCTGGAGGTAAAACATCATCTTTACCCTTTTAGATAGTGATTGTACTATTATTTAGAATATCCATGTGTTTTGACTTCTCATAGTACACTTGCTACAACAATGTTATTTTTATCACCTTTGGGTCAATTGCTACTTGATCTCCCCGTTGTAAGTGTTACAAGTTGTTCTATAAGTTAAATCTCTACTTCATTTAGTATATCCCTGTACTGTTAACTTCTCATAGTTTACTTTATACAATAACATTATTGTGATCATACTGGGGTCAATTGCTATCTGACCTCCCTATTGTGAATGTCAAAAGTAATTTCTATTGGTTAAATCTTTACTTTACTAGTTTACTAATTGATTTCTGTATAATGTTTATTTGCTTTTGCATGTTATATTTTCCCTTTCAGTTCTATACGATCTAAATGCATACCTGCCAGTTTGTTTTTACATTCATCCCAATCCTGTTGTCTAATGTGTTCATGTGAAATATCCACCCCATTTCAGCTCTTAAAAGATAATCCCAGTTATTACCTCCTCTTTCTGGTGTCTGTACTTTTTCAAGTCCCCAGAACCTTAAAGAAGCTTCATTATGGCCTGCTTGTTCAAAATGTGTTGCTACTGGGGATGTCTCTTCTTTTCTTCTTATAGCTCCCTTATGTTCTCGTATGCGGGTCTTGAGCATCCTGCTGGTTTGTCCAATATACAGATTATCACAAGGGCATTGTATTACATATATTACCCCTTCTGTCATGCAGTTAATATTCTGTCTAATTGGATTACCATGCCCTGTATGTGGATGTATGAATGTTTTTTTTTGATGTATGACTACATACTGAGCACTTGCCACAAGGGACCAAGCCTGGTGCTAATGGTCCCAATAGTAGTTGTGCTTCCTTGTTTTCTGGTAATTTAAATTGCGATTTTACTAATTGATCCTTAAGATTCCGTACTCTTTTTGCAGCTATTATGGGCTTATTTAAAAGTTCTGGTATTTGTTCACTCTCCATTCCAACTAAAGGCCAATGTTTGTTTATTATTTGTCTAATTTCTTTTAACTTATGATTGTATTTAGTAGCAAATACAATTCTTTTTGGCTTTGTCTTGGGTCCTTTACTTTTTAATAGGTCCTCTTGTGTCTTATTTTTTATTTTCTCTTCTGCTTGTTTCAATGTCTTAGGCTTCTATCCTCTGTCTATGAACCTATTTAACATGATTTTTTAATTTTTCTGTGCTTCTTGTATTGCTGTACAGTTTTGTTTCACTCAAGTTAACTGAGAGTGTGGAATACTCTGTTTAAGCTTGGTTTCATGAAAACTATTACCATGTAATATGGTATTTCTATCTGTTTCCTTCCTATAAAGTGCTGTTTCTATCTTGTTGTTTACCTTTTTTATCTCGAGGTCTAGATATGGTACTTCTTTTTTATCAAAATTCATCACAAACTTAAGATTTTTATCTTTGTTGTTTAGTTCCTCATGGAATTTAATAAGTTCTTCCTGTTTTCCTTTCCATAACATAAAAATATCATCAATAAAACAAAGCCAAGTGTGTATTTTGCTGTTATTTTCTAAAAAATGAGTGTTTTTTCAAAATTGTCCATATATGCATTGGCATATGCTGGTGCTATTTTGGAACCCATTTCTGTCCCTTTATTCTGTTGATAGAATGTCCCGTCAAACTCAGACTAATTCCTTTTTAATATTATATCTGCCATTTCTTGCAGTATTCTGGTTTTAGGTGAGCTGTTCCTGCTCCTAGTATCTAGTATGTACTCCAGACATTGAATCCCTTCCTGATGTGGGATAGAGGTGTATAAATCTGCTATATCAAATGTCACTAAGATGGTTTCTTCACTTAACTTTTGTTCTGTGATTTTTTTGTAATTTCAAGATCATGTCTGTAGTATCCTTAACATAAGATTTTGCTTTTTCTATCAATGGTTGTAGGTGAAAGTTTATATATTTTGAAATTGATTCAAAGATAGATTCAATGCCTGAGACTATTGGTCGGCCAGGTGGATTAGTTGCATGTTTGTGAATTTTAGGTATAGAATAAAAAGCTGGTATTCTCTGGAAATCTTTGGATAATATTTTGGCTTCCCATGGTTCTACCCATTGCATGGCTTCATATTCATTAAGCATGGCATCAATTTCCTGTTTTATTTTTTGAGTTGGGTCTTCTTGTAAAACCTCATAATTTTCTATGTTCATAAGTACATTTGATCTGCCTCAAAACTGAGCATGAACATGTGCATGTGAGAAAAACATTCTTCTTTGTCAAGGAGGGGGAAGTGAACTGCAAATGTTCACAAAGAATCAGTTTAAAGACATTGCCAAACACACGGATGACACACTGTGTCTGTGGAATTGAACCATTTGCAGACTGTGTGAGAGACCTTTCAGTGCCATGCATTTCTGCTTAAAGTTGAACCAGCATAATATACTGTGGTGATTTGCATATATAGCCCATGGTGCTTTGCATTATGGGGGTATGTGTGATTTTGTATTTCTTTGAAACTTGGCTCCCCGGCCAGTGCCCTTTGGGGTAATCATTGCCTCAGTGCTTGCACGCTGAGGTTCTTTGTCTTTGAACCATATGTTGTTTCTGCAAGAGAAATGAGCTGTTTCTGCACATATTGCATAAGCAACAAAGGACAGTGCAGCAATGCAAAGTGTATGGGGGACTGGAGATTCTTTTGTTTAAAATCTGGGGCAAAGTTGGCAAACAGAACACCACACATGGGATTTCCTTCACCACCAGCAGCTTGGCCGAGGTCCCCGACTCCACTGCCTCAGAGGTCCCTGATTCCACCGCCGGAGAGGTCCCCGACTCCACCACCACAGAGGTCCTGACTCCACCACCACCACAGAGATCCTCGACTCCTCTGCCACGGAGATCCCTGACTCCACCACTACAGAGGTCCATGAATCCACCACTGTAGATGTCCCCAACTCCACCACTGCAAATGTCTGCAAGTCTACCAGTGCCACGATCCAGGTCTCAAAAATTGCAACAACCTCCTTCAGGTGAAGATGTACCCTTGCAACAGGAAAGCTCAACATTAATGTAAGTGTTAACATATTTCCTAGTGGGTGGGATGTAGATGTTAAGTACAGCATGAGAGTGCATCAATTACAATACAGGGTGACCTTATTCCTGATGAGAACCCCCTAATTTCTTGGGGCTTTCTAAGTTTTGGACATGGCTCTGCAGGTTGCATAAACATAGAAACATAGAATTTGATGGCAGATAAGGACCGCTTGGCCCACCCAGTCTGCCCATTTCCCTACCTAATGGATAAGCTGCAGATCCTAGTTACTCTTTTGACACCAGAATGTCAGAAGGCTGTTGGTTCTATCCCCACACCAGGCAATTGGGTTAATCCCAGTACTGACACTAGTGCAGCATGAGGGGATACTGCACTCCTGAGGTGCTCTCATTTGGAGGCGATGTTAATCAGGGTTCCAGTCTGTGGTTGTTTCAGATGGAGATTAAAAATCTCATAGCACTTCTCAAACAGTATTGAAATGTCCCTAGTGTCCAGCCAAATTTCCACTACACTGCAGCTCTGGAGTGGCAGTCTTCCAGGAAGCATTCTGGAGAATGCAGTGTTATCCCATCTGTAGGCACCTCTCTTGACTGAGGGAGAAGGTTGCTGATTGTTAGTCTCCAGTCTGGCCAGAATACGAGGAACCTCTCCCACCAAGGGACTACCAGGGCCACCACCGCTGCCTCAGAGGTCACCATGATGGAGGGGTTGGACCACAGTTGGCTCAGGGAGGGTGAGGGTGGTAGAACAGAGGCACATTCTACTAGTTATACCACAGTAAAAATACCACCAACAGCTTACTCTGGTTCACTGTCAATTGGCATCCATCCAAAAAAAAATACCCCTGGGATGAGATAGTAGAATTAACTAGTCCTCCTTTCCTGATCAACAACAGCAAAATAAATAAAACCAATTCAGCAGTAGACCTCCTACCCCACCTGAGCTGGAGATAATTATCGGAGATGATTATTTTATTTCTCAATTTCTGTTTTTTTTTAGGAAAATTAATAAAGGAAACTTTGTGGCTGTGCAGTTTACAACTGGGACAAAAAATGCACTTGTTATATACCTTGCTGAGGTTGTATCTTCTTCAGATACACAAGTCACCATCAAATATTTGCTACAGAATAAAAAATACACCTACAGTGTCGCCAATGAGGACATGGCTGAATATTCTACACAACCATTAAAAGGCATTGTTTGGAAATTTGGTGACCCTGTACAGTCAACAGTGACTCAACAGTTGCACTTTCCAGAACATGACTTTCTTCAATTAAACCATAACCTGTCTGGTTTTAAATGAATTTTCAAATAAATGTATTTTCTTGATGTGGTCTCTTTGTCATGACAGACATGGACTACACTAATATTTAGCCTATTAGCTAAGTTGTACACCTAATGGATTCCCTCTGTTCTTCTGCTTTGGGACAAGATGAAATGTTTGGTAATGATTAGCATTTTGTTTACCACTGACACAGGTGAGATTTACTCTGCATCAATTAGATGATTAAAGAGTGTGTTTAACTGCTTTTACTGTATATTAGGGGTATATTAGGATTAGCTTTATCTTCCGTATTTGTTATGTGTAAGCCATATTTATAAAGTGCTGGAGAGGTAAAGACATAGTTAGATAAAACGTCTGTGGTGTGTCCTTGTTATTCACATTATGTGTTGTGGTGTCCCTGTTACTCACGTTATGTGTTAGAAAATATTGTGTTAAAATAAAATATGCTTCACATTTCAAATAATTGTTGGTGTCTGTTTTAAGCATATAGTGCCACATATGTCTTCAGCAAAGCTGGTCTGGGGAAAGCAAAGGGATTTGAGAGAAAACTAAACTGTGATTAGCTATAGGCTGAGATTTAATGGTGTCCCACAATGGACGGTCCAGTAAAGGGTGACAGGTATGGTTTGAGACCAAATGATGAAAAGTTGATAATTACTATAACAAAGTAGAAGACCCAGGCATTGTGAGATCAATTTTACTTAAATAATGAAAATGGCAAATGAGTTATCATGGACACCATGTTACCCACGTTAAATTTTTCTTCAGATACTTTTCAGTCTTATTTTCTTAAACTTACAATTGATGGATTATCTTTATATTTGGGATTAAACAACTACCACATATAAGTTCTCAAAATAATCCACAGTCATGACATTTAAGTAAAGTTTTTTTGGGAGCATGAATGTCACACTTGCTCTCTCGAGTATTGTATATATGCCTATATATATATATATATTCTTTGCAAAAAGACTACATTAATGCATCAGTTAGTGTTAATGTTACAGCAACAAAAGTTTGGAAATTCAATGTTAGGGTTATCACTCCTACCACCCCCCCCACCCTACATGCACCAACAGGCATTAGGGCATGCCATGGGGTTGCCAGACCCAACTCTCACCCCATTCCATGTGTAAACAAGCTGGCACACTACAGTATAGGAGAATGGAGTGAGAGTTAGGCTTGATGACCCCATGGCAAGCCCCAATGCCTGTTGGTATGTGTAAGGTGGGGGGTGATAGGGATGGTAACCCTAACATCAAATTTCAAAAGTTTTGTCACTGTGACATCAACCCTAACTGATGCATTAATGGAGATTTTTGCAAAGGATTTCCCTTCTTTCTCAGATAGTATAACTGTATTCTCATTTTACTGTGGGAAAGCAGGGTCCTTCAGACCCTGCACTCCCATCCCTCAATCCAGATAATATAATAGTGTCAATATGTCATGGTGAGAGTGCAGGGTCCTTCAGACCCTGTGCTCCCATCCCTCCACAGATGCACATATATATGTAGCTGTGGAAACACAGGGGTCTCTGGCCCCTTCGCTTCCACACATAAAGTTTCCGGCAGGCATAGACAGATAGCAACAAATAGTCATAAGTGTGCTATCTGAACTGATTTTCACCCCAAATGTACAATCTAACATTCTTATCACCTCACCACAAGTACCCGGTACAGGAAACTTTCATATCCCCATCAAAATGTAATTCCACACAACTGTAACATTGTTTTTGCGACACAGGTGTAGGTAAACATTTTTAGTAGGATCTGAAAAATGACAGCTGTGCTATTCATGAGATGGTGTGAAAAAATGACAATGTTAAAAATTTGGAATGAAAATAGGAAAAATTGACAAAGTTACAAGCGTGCGTAGAAACTGCACAATGCACACTCATAACACTGTAATTTTCTGGAATTTCTTTGCCAGATTTTCAACATCAGCATTTTGGGACCTCCCCTCATGAACTGTGCAACTGCAATTTTGTTAATCCATCCCAAAAGTTGATTTTGCACAGTGACCACATCATTCTGTGCCACAGGTGTGAAAATATGTTCTGGGCAGGATGTACAAAATGACAGCTGTGCTGTTCATAAGGAGCTGTGAATAAGTGGCAATGCTGAAAATCTGAAGTGAAAACATAAAAAATTGGTGAAGTTATGAGCATGCATAGAAACCGCGTAACGCACTCTCATAGCGCAGTCATTTCATGGAATTTTTCACCAAATTTGCAACATGGACTTTTTGGGAGCACATCTCATGAAACCTGGCAGTGACGTTTCATGAATCTGTCCTGAAAGGCTCCCACTGTGCCATATGAGTTTGGGTGGCACCATGCATGATGCTGACAGGGGGACTGGGATCCCCCATCGGCAATGGAAGTGGGCTGGGGGAGACATCCAACACCAGGAGTGGGCATCTCAGTGTCAGAAAGATTAAAAAAAAACATTCATCTGGGCATACTGGGGTGGGCTTCCAGTTTGCCACTTAAGTGAACTGGGGACATCTGACACTGGGAGTAGGCATCCCAGTGTAGGAATGATTTTTAAATAAAAGACAATCTGAGCACACTGGGGTGGGCTCCTAGTATGCCACAATAGTTGGGGAGAATACACACTGACATGGGTATTGGGTATCCTGATGTAGGTGCCAAAAATAGGAATTGGGGGGCAGGATCCTGCATCATAATTATGCAAATTCCAATGCAGGATTGTGCATAAAAAAAAAACACTTGTGAAAGTCAGATTTTCTCACCAGGTTACTTGTGAAAGTCTTATTTTTGCCCCTTGACCATGCGTGCGAAAGTTAGATTTGTGCATTTTTCCCTAATTTGCACAAATCTAACTTTTGTGTTAAATACTTAAATTTTCCCTTAGGAAATAATGGGACATTAAAAAACTTTAATAACTTTTGAACGGATGAATATTTTTTCACCAAACCTTCAAAGGCACATCTGTGACCCAAGGGCGTTCTACCCTGAAAATTTCAGCCCAGAACATGAAGCTATTTCTGAGATCCAGGATGACAAATAAATGTCAAAAAAATCCAGATTTTTCTGTTTTTTCAGCACTTTGTATCTCAGAAACCACTTGCCAGATTCCCACCACATTTGTTAGGGCCAGAGAACAACCCCTAGAGATTACACTTTACAAAGTTCATGCAAATGTGTTAGATTGAAGCAACAAAAGTTAGGAAATGAGATGTTAGGGTTGACATCCTAACTCCTCCCCCACCTGACTACCCCACCCCACTCTCACTCCCACCATCCACAGACCAGCAAGCAATGGGGTGTGCCTTGGGGTCATCAGCCTTAACTCTCACCCCATTCCATGAGTAAGAAAGCTGACATGATACAGTATAGGAGGATGGGGCAGAAGTTATGCCTGATGACCTCAAGGCACACTCCATTGCCTGTTGGTCTGTGGACAGTGGGGGTGTGGTGGGGTAGTCAGGTGGGGGAGGTGTTAGGATATCAACCCTAACATCTCATTTCCTTACTTTTGTTGCTTCAACCCTAACTGATGCATTAATGAAGTTGTTTGCAATTAATTTCCTTAGTTTTTGAGAAAGTGTAATCTTACCCTTATATGTTTTTGGGAGCGCAAGGCCCGGAGATATGATCTCTCATGGTATAAGTTTTTTGGGCCCTGCGCTCCCATCTATCCATAAGTGTACAGACATTGTAATGAACTGTCATCTCCCTGAGGGCTGAGGGATGGTGCAGCAGTCATCAGCACCATCATCATATCATGCACAAGCCTTTCCTATTGTCTCCAGCTTCGAGGCCCATTTAGCTAGGTTCTGGTGTTTGATTTTTAAAATGAAATTTTTTTCCAGACTTTTTAGTTGCTGGAAAAATAAAAACATGATGGCAGCTCTCAAAAAGGAATTTTTCTCATGAAAAGGGATGTTTTCTTCATGAAACAGGAATGGATCTGATGAGAATGAATCATTTTTCATGAGATGGAATCCTTTGTCAAACTTTTTACCTCTATCCTGAATAATGAACTTCCCATAGGAAATAATGGGAACTTAAAACTGAATAACTGCAACAAGTTAATATTTTTCCACCAAACAAACACTAGTAGTTCTGTTACCCAAGTTCTTTCTACCTTAAGAAAATCACACCAAAATTCCATACCATCTGGGCGCAATGCGATGAGGAATAAACTGCAAAAAGTAGTGACTTTTTACTATTTTACATTATCTGGATCTCAGGATCTGCACATCCAACCAGAAAAAAAACTTGCCACGTCAAGAGATCTACCACAGGACAGAGCACACCAAATTTTGTGCAAATCCATTGATCAGATGCAAAGTTATTAAAGTGCAACATTTGTGGTTTAATATTAAACAGGTAACTCAACCCTAACTATAAGGACACCTGATGCACACCCCCATTGTTGGTTGCCCTGCCCCACTGAAGCCCATTGTTTTACTGACACTGCCGACATCAGGTGCCCAATCCCTGTGTTGGCATTACACGTCCCCCCAGCAGTGTGGTACACTGGGGAGCCCACTTTCAGTGTCCCAAAATATTTATTTAATTTGATCCTGTTAAAAGAAAACAGTCCCACAACATATTTTTTTTAAACCTTTAAAAAGAAAATGGTTAGCTGGCCTGGTGGTGCTGAGGGTTGAGGCACTGGATGCCACACCTCGTGCTATGTTGCTGACCTGGGTTTAGGAACAGACTCAGGTCACAGGGAGCTGGCATGGGGGTGGGAGCAGGACTGAGCCACCTAAAAATGGTTCTCATCTCCTGGGGAGGGGGGTCACCCTCCCACAGTCCATCCACCACTGGGTGGAGGTCCAGTGGTGGCACTGACAGGTAATGGGTGACCAGTAGGGTGAGGTGTCCCACAGTGAATGACACGCACATGCCTCCACACACATATGCTCACACCAAGGATATAAGAGTGGGCAAACACAGGAAAAAAATGGCTAAAACAAATAATAGAAAAAAAAAGAAAATGGTCTCATCCCCATGGTCCCCTTCCCCCATCCAGACCCTCCCACTGAACACCCACTACCCCACACCCCCTTACCCAATACTTACCACCAGAGGTCATAGGCTGTCATCTTCTGTGGACTGAGACACATCTGCACTCTTCAAAGAGGAACCATGAAATGAGGAATCAAGGTAAGTAGTGTATAATGTATTTCAATGGCGTTTTGAACTTATGTTAATAACTTTGTCATTTTTAAGAATTTGTCCACCAAATTTTCAACATGGCTTTTTTTGGACCCCACTTCATGGACACTGGCACTGTCATTTTGTTAGTTGGGCCTGAAAGGTGATTTTGTGGTTGCTCCAGAAAATCACCTTTTGGGACCGAATGATGAAACTTCACCCCAATGTTTATAAAGTGGGGTCCCAAAAATGCCATGCTGAAAATTTGGTGTAAAAATTCCTAACAATGGCTGAGTTATGAGAGTTTGTTGAAATGTTTCTATGCATGTGCATAACTTTGATCATTTTCAATATTCTGTCTCCAGATTTTCAACATAGCCATTATTTCACAGCACCTCATGAATAGTACAGCTGTCATTTTTCACATTGTGTCCAAAATGTGTTTTTCACCTGTGGCATGGAATGGCATTTTGACACAGATTTGAAAATTTTCACCTATGTGGTTTATGAGGTGGAATCATAAGAAGACTATGTTCAAGCTGTGGGTTCAAAATATGAAAACGTGTTAAAGTTATGACCACTCATTGCAATTTCATTATGCCCACTCGTAACTTTGGAAATTTTAAATATTTTGACCCCAGATTTTCAAAATAGCCTTCTTATTACCCCACTTCATGTACGTCACAGCTGTCATTTTTCAAATCCTGGCCAAAATGTGTTTTGGCACCTGTGTGACAGAATGGCATTGCAGTTGCACAGAATTATATTTTGGCAGGGATTCGAACATTTTCTCTACTGGGTAATAAGATGGCTATGCTGACAATTTGATCACTGTTGTCATATAAATGGAAGTGCAGGGCCTGTAGGGCCCTGTTCTTCCACAGCTACATGCATATATGCATCTACAAAGGGATAGGAGCACAGAGTCTGAAGGACCATGTGCTCCCACAGTAAAATAAGGATACTATTATACAGACTCAAAAAGTAATGAAATAAGTTTCAAAAAATGTTGTTAATGCTCCAGATGGGGTCAAAGAGACAAAAAAAGGGAAATGAGGTGTTAGGGTTTCCCTAACACCCCACCCTCCGAAACCAGGCAGGAGAGCAGGTATAAGGTGTGTTCTGGGCTTCTCAAGTCTAATGCTCACTCCATTCTCCTAAAGTCTATACATCTGACATTATTTACAGATGGAATGGGGTAAGGGTTAGGCTTGAAAAGCCCAAGGCACACCCACATCTACTCTCATCTCATGGACAGTCATCCATCTCATGAATAGTGTCATAGAATTATGCAAATCCAGGCCAAAAGGTGATTTTGCGTTTGCTTGGTGTAATCACCTTTCAGGTAGGATTTGAAAATTTTCACCACCTTCATTCATGATGTGGGTTTATAGGAATGGTATTTTGAAAATCTGGGGTCAAAATATTTTAAAATGGCAAAGTTATGCCTGTCTGTTGAAATTTAAATACACTCACTTGTAACTTTTGTAATTTTAAATTTCACCCCAAATTTTCAACATAGCCATCTCTTTATACCACCTCATGAACATGACTGCTGTCATTTTTAGAATGTTGGCCAAAATGTCTTTTCAGGCCTCAGAGGGGATTTGAACATTTTCTGTACCGGGTTCATGAGGTGGGGTAATAAGAAGGCTCTGCAGGCAATTTGGTTGCTGTTGTCTTACAAATGGAAGCACAGGGCCCAGAGAGCCCTATTCTTCCACATCAACATATATATACATATCTATGGAGGGATGGGAGCTTTGGCCCTGCACTTCCACAGGCAAATAAGGATATCATTATACTACTGTATCTCAAAAAGTAAGGAAATTCTTTGCAAAAAAAAAACTGAATTAATAAAAAATTTTGTTTCAGACAACTCCCTTGAAATTGACTGAGTTATGCCATAAAAACCATATACCAGATTTCTACCAATAATTCCTAAACCACTGGAGGCTAAATGTAAACCTAAATTTATGTTACTCTTTGGGGCTTGACTCATAGCATGCAGCGCCCCTCTCCTACCCTTTCTTGAATGTACACATTTCCCTTAACCATAACAGTAACCCTAACCCTAACCCTAATTCCTAAAATACCGGGAGTTAAGTGTCAGTCAACATATAGAATATATTACTCTGTGTATCAAGCCACACAAAGTAAAGGAGGGCAAGTCCCCCTCCTAAGCGTTCCTGAATGTACACATTTCCCTTAACCCCTAACTCTCCATAATTTTAAGAGATTGTAATTGTAACCCTATTTCCCTGTTGGATCACAGGGCCCTGTGCTCCCATAACTCCATACTCCTCTGCGTATTTATGTGTGGGAACATTGGGCCCACTATCCATCCATCAGTTCCTAGTAGTATCTGTATTTCTTTTTGGGAGTCCAGGGTTCTGTGGGCCCTGCACTGCCATCCATGCATTACTCCTTAATAGTATCTGTATTTGTGTGGGAGCACCATGCACTTACATCTATGTATCAGTCCTTAATAGTATCTATAGTTCTTTTTTTAACTCTCTTTATACACACCAGATCTGGACTCTCTCCAGTGTAGGCATTTGACTCACCTTCCATCTCACCCTGCTGTAGACTCAGTGCTGCCATCTGGTTTCCCCAGCTCCAAATCCACTGCTTGGTGCCTGATTCTCCAGATTTAAGCCCCTTGGGGCAGTACCCCCCCATACTCCCTCAGTAATCTTTCTGAAATCTGGGCAGGCTTTCAGGGGTGGATTGAGCACCAGAGACAGCTGGCACACTCAACATTGGGTGTGGGGAGGTGGTCCCTGGCCTCACCTTCACCAGCCAGGTCTGGGAGGATTTTTCCTTAGTGTTGACCCCTGGAGTTTAGCCATGCAATGATGTCAGGATGGAGAACCATCAACGTCTACCTTGATCCACCCTAGTCAGCTCCTTTTGCAACATATACCTCCGGTCTCCACTGGGGGCCACTGTTACTTTGGAGACTCCTTGGATCCCTCCCCAGGAAGAGGAGAGCAGTCCTAGGATGCTCAATCTTCTCTCTCCCCTGCCAACAGCTGGCGGCCTGAGCTTGTTCCCAAACCTGGGTTGCTGCATGGTGTGAGGTGTGGCATCCAGTGCCTCAACCCTCTGCGCCACCGGGCCAGCTAGTATCTACATTTCTGTGGAGGAGATCAGGGCCCTCAGAGACCTGCATTCCCATGCATAAGGTGACAAAGAAAAGCTTACATACACCTCATATTACAGTATTATTCTATAGGAAATTATGCAAAATGTAAAGCAACAGAAATCCAGAGCAAAGTAATATATTTTCATCAAACCAGCAAATGTCACATCCATGAGGCAAGCCCTCAGTACCCTGAAAACGTCAGTGCAAAATTGCAAACCATTTCTTAGCAACACAGTAATAAAGAAACAGCTCTGTAAGCATTCCAGTACAATGATATCCTATGGGAAAACAACTAAAATTGAAATCCACAGAACACCAAGCTAAAGTAATATATTTTCACCAAACAAGCAAAAGGCACATCTGTGTAGCAAGCCCTTTTTACCTAGAAACTTTCAGTCCACAATTCCAAACTGTTTCTTTGCTATGAGGTGAAAAAGAAACAGCTATATAAAATTTGTTTTTTTGCAAACTGCAATCAAGAATCCTGTGTCGCGAAACAAGAATCCTGTTTCGTGAAACAAGAATCCTGCTTTGTGAAATGAGAGTCCTGTTTCACGAACCAAGAGTCCTGTTTCGCGAAACAGGAATCCTGTTTCGCACAGCACATCTAACTTTTCCCATAGGAAATAATGGGAAACTTTGAAATATAATAACTTTTGAATGTACTAATAGTTTTTCACCAAACCGCCAAAAGGCACATCTGTAATACAAGACCAATATATCCTGAACATTTCAGACCAAAACCCTGAGATGTTTTTGTGCAGCAGTGTAACAAAGAATTTGACAAAAAGTGGTAATTTGCACATTGTTTGTCACTACGTATCTCCGCACCCGCACATCAGACCAGAATGAAACTTGCCACATCAAGAGATCCTTGGTCTCCAAAAAAGCATGCAAATTTTTTATGAGAATCAGTTGAACGGTGACAAAGTCATTAAAGATCAAACATTTGCATATAACATAAAAGTGACTGCTGAACCCTAATATACAGGTGTGACCACACCTCTATAATATTACAGTGTAAAATAACAATCCTATTATACAATGTCAGAAAAGAAGTCTGGGCTCTAATTGGTCCATCTGGGACTGGACCCATGATGTTACCCCAGCATAATATCACTTATCAAGTCCCAGCACACTCATGACTGCATTAAATATAAAATAGAAATCATTCCACAGCCAACCCTGTCATCTGCTTCAGCACTTCCTGCTCCCAGCTGAAGTGAAAGCAGTGTCTCCAATCCCTTGGCTTTAACAGTACTGTAACCCAGAACCCTTACACATTTCCCCAAACAATGTTTTATTTCCTTAGTTAAAAAAAAAATAAGCTGAGTGAAAGCTGTCTTTATTATTGGCTTCACATCAGTCCCCAATCCACAACTCTCCCTGTCTGCCCCTAACACACCGAGCACATCACTTGAAAAGCAAATCACGGATCACACAGTGTTTTTGTATCCCATTTTCTTTTCTTCGGGTACAAACAAAAGTCAACCTGTCGAGAGAACCACAATGCTGAACCTGAAAATGTTTCCTAATTTCTACATGTACAGAGCTGCGTGGAGAAGAGTGGGAGTGAGTGAGCAGAAGAACAGCTTCATTGTTCCTAGCATGTGTTCACTCCTCACTGCTCAGATCATGCTTTTCTCCCCAAATTGAAAGTGTGTTTTTTTTTTTCCATCCCTTTCTTCTCCTGGTACAAACATATGTCAACTGTACCGGGATAACCTGAAGCAGGGTGAAAAAAACAAACACACAAACTGAAAAAGCAGGTAGGCTCAGCGAGACACCTTCACTGCTGCTACCCACTCACTCCAGTCCTCAGCAAACTTCACCCTATCCCCGAGTCGGCAGCTGGACTGGGTCAATTAAACTTCTATGGCAGTAAAGAGTTCCGTGTGTGTGGGGGGAGTGGAGTAGAGCTGGGGGGGTCAGGGAACATAGAAGCGGCCCACTGTGGAAAACAAAAACCAAAACAGCAGAACCATCTACAGGGCAAACATTTCTTCTATCTACTCAGTAAATAATAGCTTAAAATATACTTTAAAATATATTTTAATCCATTTTTTTGTATTTTTTTTGCAAGACAGTCATTGTATAATAGGAATAATGTACTCTAGAGTGTGTGCTGTTCTGGGGTAACACCACTTCTATGGTGTTGGATGCACTCATCCTGCGGCCTCCTACCCAAACACCAAAGGCATGACATTATCCCAGCATGACACACACCCTGGAGTGCATTATTACTTTATTAAAACATAGAAAACTAACACTGTTAGAGACTGCCATCCTCAGTCAGAGGAGGAGACAGATTACCAGCTCTTTTATAAAAAGAGAGCAGAATTAGCATTGCTCTGTATGCCGATGATGTGTTATTATACCTAGACAATCCTGTAGATTCAGTCCTGGTGGTGTTCAGATTCTGGAGAGGTTTGGTGCCATCTCAAGATACAAGCTTAACACCACCAAAACAGATGCTATTTCCTTCCATTTCAAGCCGACCCCACAGTTCAAAGCTCAATTTCCATTCCATTGGGAGTTGGATACATTTTAAAATAACTGGTAATCTTTCTGGCCCTTACCACAGGGGAGACTATAATGAATAATTATTCCCCCCTTTTCTTATAGATGCAACAAGATTTGGCCAAATGGAACCTCCTTCCCTTCAGCCTGTACCGAAGAGTAGAGGTCATCAGAATGGTAATTCTGCCTCAAGCCTTAAAGTTATTCCAAAATGTCCCACTCTCTTGCCTTTGCACTTGTTCAAAACAATATCTAGATTTATTTGAGCTGGCCGGCATCCTATGATAAAATTATATTCATTATTTCTCCCAAAAGAGTGAGGAAGACTATCCCTCCCCAACCTCAAACTATACTATTGGGCTTCACACCTGGTGTTTATTGCACACTGACATATAGGGATCACACAAGCAAGATGGAGAGAGGTGGAGGAGGTGATCCTACCAACTCAGAAATTTATAGCAACTACTCTATGTCTTGATTCACCCCTTGGGTGGCAAGTGGCACCCAACCTGTGGCGTAGGCATCAATGTCGTGCATGAATAACCATCCATAGATCGATGCATCTAACCCCTTTCTTGAATTTACTCTGCCCAATAGCACTTCTTGAACACTCTCAGTGGGCACGGACTGACTGTGCATTCCATAACTGGGAACACTCCTCATTATTTTACATTTTTCTTTTTTTTTATCATAGAATATTTTATTGATTTTCGTTCAGCAGAACATCAGAACATCAGCACATTGCAATGTTTCTCACAGACATCATATTCAACATGCGACTAGTTTCATCCATAAATACTCATGGTAATATGGTGGTGTGTATACATATAATTATGACAAATAAAGTACAATAATTGCACATGATCCAACTTGAGATTCAGCGTATAGCAACTTATTTAACAGTAGAGACAGCCCAATAACATTAAGAAGAAGAAAATTAAAGAAGCAAAAGTGATAGTGAGGTATCATAGAGCCTAGGTGGGAGGGTTGCTGTAAAGGATAGGGGTTTTACAAAGGGGTGAATGAAGGTAGGCATCCCATCTGGCAGTTTGCTGGTCCATACAGCCTAGGTGCCTACAAGACAGACGTTCTAGTATAGACAACTTTGCAAGGGCAGCGTACCAGTTAGCATGAGGTGGGGGTGTCGGTTGGCGCCGATGCATAAGTAGGAGCCGTTTGACCTCAATAAGAGCCAGTGCTACCCACTGCCGCTGGGGTTGGGATAAAGTAGTTAAGGAGGAAGAGTCCCCTAAAAGGAGCTTTGCATTGAATAGGAGTATCTGGGCACCTAGTATCTTCGAGCAGTCCTGGGTTATGAATGCCCAAAAGGGTGAAAGCAGAGGGCACGTCCATAAGATATGGAGCAGGTGGACCCCTGGTTGCTGACCGCACCAACAATTTGAGTGCTTTGAAAGGCCATGAGAGTGAAGGGCTGCTGGAGTGAGATACCAGAACAGCAATATTTAAGCTGTAGGAAACGACTCTTGATGTCTGTATAAGTGTAGTGGCATTCTCAAAGATAACGGTTCCAGGAGTCCTCAGAGATGTGGGCATTTAGGATAGACATCCATTTCAGCAGGCATGCGGTTGAGGGATCTACCTGGGCATCCCACCATGTCCTATAGAAGTGACCAATGAGGCCTCCAGAAGAGGGGGCATTATGTCTTTGGGCTAGCCAATTCCATTTAGGGTAAGGGCAGATACATAGTCTGGCAGCTTGCAATCCACTGCGTAACTGAAGGAACTTCCAAAAATCACTACTCGGGAGATGGAATATGTGTTGTATTTGTTCAAAGGATATCAACACAGAGGAGCCTGAGATGCACACATCCTGTACATGGTGGCTGCCCTGAGCTTCCCAAGTGGGCCAGTACAGGGGGGTATCACCAATTACCAGAGCCATATTGTGCCATAAAGGGGTATAGGGCAAAGGAGAGGATTGAGCATCTCGGGGCATATGAGACAGGGACATGAGCGAGTGCCACGCCTGTTTGGTCTCGGCCAATAAAGGAGTTAGGGTGCGCTGGTTCCAGCTCTGTGGATGTAACAGCAAATGCAAATTAGTATCCACCGCCAGATTAGTTTCCAACTGAACCCATGGTGAAAGGGGTAAAGGGCTTAGGACAAACCACTTAGTGGCTGTAGCAGCTGTACAGGACAGGTGATAACCATGAAACCAAGGGGATCCTAGTCCCCCCTTGGACCAGTGCTCTCTTAATTTGTGCTTGCTCCACCTGGGTGATTTCCCTTCCCATAAGAAGCAAGGAACCTGGGTTTCCAAAGAGGCAAAAAGTTTGGGAGAGAGACATATTGGAAGATTCTTAAAAAAGTACATGACTCGTGGTGAGAAGAGCATACTGATTGCTGCCACTTTCCCGGGCATAGATAGCTGGAGTTTCCTCCATCTCTCTACCTCCGCAGATAGTTGAGTCACAAGTGGTAAAAAATTGACTGGTTCTAGATCTGACCATTTAAAGGTAATGGTTATACCAAGGTAGGAGAAGCCCCATGTAGCCCATGAGAACTCTGTTCCCTGCAGACAACTTCTTGTACAGGCTGTGTTCAAAGGGGCCAGGATGGTTTTCTTCTGATTTGCACAAAGGCCTGAGAGAGTTGAGAAAGTGTGCAGGAGGGGTAGGACATGCCGCAGTGCCTGCTCCGGTTGGGAGAGGGTTAGTAACAAGTCATCGGCATATGTTGCCACTAGATAGGATTTGCCAGCAAATTCAATGCCAGAAATATTCTTCAATGCAATAAAGGCCTGTATGAGAGGGTCCAAGGCCACTAAGAAGAGGAGAGGAGATAAGGGCAACCCTGCCTAGTGCCTCTATGCAATGGAAAAGGTGTGGAGATAGTGGTATTGGTCAAGATTCTAGCCATTGGGGAACCGTATAGTGTAGACACCCACTGACAGAAAGTAGGGCCAAAGCCATATAATCTCAGGACCTGGTGTAGGTAATGCCATTCAATGGAGTCAAAGGCTTTAGTAAAATCTATGGCTAGTGTAGCCATGGGGCAGGAGGAGTAGGAGGCTATTCATTTTAAATTGAGTAGGAGCCTGGTGTTATCTGAGCTGGATTTACCTTTCATAAAGCCGACTTGAGCTGGATGTATGATGGATGGTAACACCTCCAGCATCTTAGTGGCTAGAATCTTGGCTAAAATTTTTGTATTCACAGGTAGCAAGGAGATAGGGCAATAGTTTGCACAGTCTAGAGGATTGTTTGATTTTTTTCGGGAGGAGGGTGATGAGGGCTTCTCGCATAGCTGGGGGGAAATGAGCTAACTGTATGGGCTTCTTGGAAAGCAAGAAGCAGTGGATGTGATATGCCCTCCACCAGTGCTTGATATAACTCGACTGTCATTGAATCTGGGCCAGGGGCCTTACCTTTATCTATTTGGAACACAGCTTGGCGTAGCTTTGCTGAGGTGATCGGGGCATCTAAGGTGGTCACTTGCGAAGGGATAAGTCCTGGTCTGTCGAACCGACAGAAGAACTTATCCATCTAACTGGGGCAAAGAGAGATTGGACTGTGACTGATACAGAGCTTGATAGAAAGCCCTCATGGTGTTGTTTATGTCCTGTGAATTATGTACGATCTTACCCAAGGAGTTACGAAGAGCATGTATTCGAGAGGAAGCCTGTTGCTTCCGAAGTCAAAAAGCCAATAGCCGGCTGGTTTTCTCTCCCCCATCTCAATAGGCGTGTTTAGAAAGCATTATTAACTACTCGGCCTTCTGATGCAAGGTGGCATTAATTTGATATTTAAGGCCCACGAAGCACCGTATAAGGGAGTTGTCCCATCTGGAAGGGTGAGTATCTTTAAAACGGGACTCTAGTGAAGCAAGATCGGTTGCCACTGAGCCAGGGTAGCTTTACGTGCTTTGTTTTTAGCAGCCAGAAAGGAGATAATACGGCCTCTGAGGACTGCCTTAAAGGCTTCCCAAACTGTACCGATGAGTCACCACACTGTGAGTTGATGGCAAAATAATCCTTTGCAGCTTGAGAAATCACCTTGTGAAAGTCTGGATCTTTTAAAAGCAGTGGGTTGCATCTCCAGAGGGTGCCGGTTTGGGATTGTCCACCTAATGTGTAAGATGCAAATACTGGGGCATGATCGGAGATGATAATATTCCCAATTTTAGTGTTGAAGATATTCTGAGCCGCCACCGTACTGCCTAAAAAGAAGTCTATACGACTGTGGGTAAAATTTACCAGGGAATAAAAGGTATAATCCAGAGGGATTATCTCTGCGCCACACATCTGCTAAACCCCATTCCTCTTGCAGCTCATGGAGAGCTAAACTTGCCTTGGATCTGGCCTGAGGGGTAGGCTTCGATTTGTCCACTAAGACATCCAAAACCATATTGTAATCTCCTCCTATTATGATTGGGGTCACCCTGTCCTCCAGGGAAAGGGAAGAAATGGCTTGACTGATTGAGGGAAAGAAATCTACATGGTCGGTATTTGGGGCATACAAATTGCAGAGGATCAGTTTCCCCTCTGAGGAGGAAAGCCTAGCTGCCACCCACCTACCTTGCGAATCATGTCGGGATTCTTCCAAGACCCAGAGAGAAGAATGTTGGATTAGGATAGCTACCACTCTCATCTTGGAGGGTGCCGAGCTAGCACACACGGTGCCCACCCAGGATTTCTTCAACCAGGAGACTGCCCTCTTCAGGAGATGGGTTTCCTGTAGCAGGGCAATGTCTGTATGTAGAGAACAAAGATGTTGAAGTACCTTAGTTTTTTTAATGGGGTGATTCAAACCATTGACATTCCATCATACCAGTACTGTTGAGGACTGGGTTGTGCTGGCCATGGCTATTGGGGGGCAAATAGAAGACTCTTAAGGAGAAAAGTGTGTACTTACCCAGGATATAGAGTTAGCCAACTGAGGGGGAACTCACCACTCTAAAAGCTCTCTGAAATGCTGGGATACCAACCTGGGATGCCAGATGGGAAAAAAAGAGAAACTTAGGAGGTAAAAAAGATATACACACCTTGGAAGACTAGCTGCAAAAAAACAAACAAAGAACAGTTTTGTGAGCAGACTTAATCAATATACGCAAAATGAAGTTTAACCTGAAGGCAGTCAACAGAGAAATCTGCCCCACATGCAATAAACAATTCTTATAATGAACACTAATAACCTGTGATGTAACAATGTGCAATTGCGCTACAGATTCGAATCTATAGATGAATGAGACTAACTTTGTACTGTTAGTCTCAGCTACACTAGCTTTTGAAGCCTAATAAGTGGGAGGTGTTTATAACCAACTGAATTTGAGACTTCTGGGCTGGTAATATACACAAGGTCGGGCAGCCGACCCTCGGGGGGGAGGGAGAAGGGAGGAGGTACAAAGTGGAGGAACTGTGGGGGGTGTTGAGGGAGTTAGGAGGGGATACTTTAAAAAAGGGGGGGAAGGGGAACCGCCTTACCCGAAAGGTAGAGGCCCCTGATTGGCATCAGGGTGTTATAACAGGAAGAAGAAGGCTACTACCATACCTTAACTCTATAGTCTCTGTAACATCCATGTGCTCACTCTATTACCTAAGCAAGCAGTGACAGCAAAGGGTTTGGAAGCCACAAACTCCCCATAGGAGTCTAACTCACTGTACCCCTTATCCAACTATTCAAGGAACTAGAGCAGAGATACCATGTAATCTTAGGTATCCATGGCATAGAAAAAACACCACCAATGCAACTAGCAGGGTATAGGTGCAGTAAACGGCATGGCAAACCCAAAAATACATCTCATAACTGAGTTGGCTGACAAAAGGCAGCCCGAATCAAGAAAGTTCAACTTTTAGGCAGGAGGATCCTCAGCAAGCCCGGTGCTCATTGGAGGAGAAAATGCAGTCTGAGAACTATCTGTGGCCACAGCTACTGCATATGAGATCAGTCCAGGTCTTACAGGAATCAAGTCATCCACTGCCTCCACCAGAGAGGCTTCTGATAGATCTGCTCAATCCGAAGCTGTAGCAGTATCCATATCAAGGGAGTCAGTTGATTTAAGCTGTGCACTGCGAGAAGGGGATATTCTGTTTTCCGGAGAAACTTTAGCAGTGGGGGCCATCATATGAAGTCCTGTATCAAATGGTTTCCACTTCTGGACCTCTGACGTTGCTGAGAAGATGCGGCTGATGAATGCGGGGACATAGCAGGAGTAGCTTTAAATAAGAACTGTGGAACTAAGGCAGGGCATGGCTGAGTATGTTCAGGAGGGCCCGTGGCTACTGCGGGACCATTTCTTGGTGATGCACGTCCACCCACATTGTTGTCCTTCAGATTTCTGTTCCCTAAAAAATGGTTCTTTTTAGGAGTATTAGGCTCCCAAAGCTTCCTGGGTATTGTAGTCAGCACTGGCAGTTAAGGCCAGAATTTAGCAAGCCATCTCTCTATATCCAGTGGGTGGTCTGCCAGCAATTCCCTACCATCTTTAGCAACTAATAAGCTGGAGAGTCCCTTAAATTTGAACTGAAAATTGAATTGGTACAGGAACTTTTTGAGAGGGCCAAAAGCTCATCGTTTGTTTGCAGTTTCATCAGCAAAGTCCCGATAGAATGAGACAGGGGTTCCTTGCCATCGCACCTCTCCTAAGTCCCTTGCCACCCTGAGGACCCTTTCTTTTGTTGTGTAGCATAAGAAATACATAATTATTGGCCTTGGCGTGGAAGAATTCCTGTCCCTTCAGGCGGATATTCTATGCGCCTTCTCCACATCCATAGTTCCCCTCCATCTGTCTCCCAGCATAATGGGCAAAGTCTCATTCAAGAATCTGTCCATGTTCTGCCCCACTGCCCCTTCTGGTATCCCTATTATGTGCAGATTATTGCATCTGGCTCGGTTCTCTTGGTCCTCAATTCTGTCCCATTACACTGCAATTTTCTCCTCTTGTATTTGCAGGCTGTGTAGTAGTTTAGATTGTTGCTGTTCACAGGATTCCACCCATTGTTCAGATACATTAATATGGTCTTGCAGATTCCTAACTTCAGCAATGGTACCCGATAATGTAGTGTTGATATCTTCCACCCGATTGAGCACTGTCTCCAACATGCGCGTTATATTTTGTAAGACCTCATCAACTAAATGTGGCTGCGAAGGTGGTTGTGCTGGCAATGCTATCTGGTTATTTTCACCTTGTGAAGCCATGATGTCCCCAAGAGAGCAAATAATGGGAGAGAGAGTAGTCTGCATATACCAGGAGTGTGGTCAGGAGGTCCTGGTGCTCCAGCCATTCTGCTCGCAGTTACTGTGTTGCGGTATTAGTGGGGCCTACATGGCCTAGTGAGCGAGGCACTGCACGAAAACCAACGCTTTCTAATGCCGCAAAACACATCCAATTTCGATCCCTGTAAGCGTTGGCAGGTAAGTGGAGGTTACCCCATCGAAAATCAATAGTCGAGGAGTTCAGTAAGCCGAGGTCTTGACGCCAGAGCTCCGATACTACCCAGCCAAGAGCAAGCTCTGAATTTTAGGCTGCCATTGTGTTGGTGGCTAAACCATGCCCCCTTATTTTACATTTTTCCATTACTCATGGGCCCAATTTTTAAAACTTTTGACCAAATAAAACAAGAATATAAGCTAAGGCAAAGTGACTTTCTTAGGTACTTACAATTACGCCATTTTTATGACAGACTCCTGTTTGGTGTCCGGCACCCAAAAACACACCCATCAATTCTCACAACTCTTATCTCGGTAATAAGAACAAGGAATTTAGCTAATGCAATCTTTATCTTCTATAGGGTCTTGTCTGATTCTAATGGCTATTCAACTGAATGTGTACTTTCCAAATGGAATTAAGAACTAGACCAACAAATAACTTTAGAACAATGGCAAAACTCATGCTGTTTGATCTCTAAAATAACAAGTTCACAACAATGGCATGGTATTTTCATACCCCTGCTGTCACCATCCATTTCCATACTACAAGAGATGCCACACATTGGAAGCAGTGCAGTAGTAATGACGCCTGTCATTCTCACATACTCTGATCCTGCCCTAAGTTGCATCACTTCTTTCAGTGCTTTCAGAAAGAACTGGAAGAACTGTATGGCAGACCAGTTCCATTAACTGCAGAGCTGCTTCTGTTCTGCATAATGCTATGTGGTTTCTGAGACACCAACACACATTACCTACTGGGCATTTTGTTATTGGCTGCAAAAGAGGCATTCACCAAAGCCTGGCTTACTTCCTGGGTCCCCACCCTGAGCATTTGGAGAGCTACAGTAAATCAGACATACAAAGCAGAGAACATAACCCAGAGACTCAATGATACAGTAGAAATTGTGCTTATCTAAGCTGAATGTGTGGATCATACATGTGATGTTTTAGGACTCAGAGTTCATCCCCTAATTGACAATGCTGATCAATTAGAGTTAACCTGAATTGAACCGAAACAAATTCCTTTTCAAAACTCCTGATGTGGGCGGAGGATAGTACTCACTTTAGTAACCCCTAGAGGATGAGAAGGATGGCCTCCTATTCTCACCCCAACATCTGGCTGCATATAGATTTTATAGTGGGATGGGGAAGCTCCTGGGGCAAGTGGTTTCTTATTTTTTCCACAGCATGATAATTATGTTATCCTCCCCTCCGCACTGTATCTAAGGAAAGGAAGGCACAATATCTACTGTGTCTTGGGAGTCTGACCAGTAAAGTATTACATGTATTAAATTGTATTTGTACTTTGCTTTCTGTACTCTTTTAACTGTACCAAGTGGATTTGCTGACTATAAAAATGTTTAATAAAGAGTATGTTGACCAACAAAGAAACTGTTTGTGCAAGGCTTTGTACTGGATTCAGCAACATTTACACAACTCAGTCAGAAATGTTAAAATGACTGAATGGAGGAACAGCTTGATGTGACTTGTACTGTACAAACGGGCGCACCTGAGTATTGCTGGCCAAGCCATGCTTGAGGGTGACACATGCACTGTATGAATGCTGTATATTAGTGACACCTGCTGGTTGCCACAGAAAGTACCTCACCTGATAACTTCTGATATCGGAGTGGAATGGAGACCAAAGCCACAAAGTAAGTCCGATGCCTGGCACCACGGTGCAAAGCAAAATCTTTATATGTGCTGATGGCTGTGATGCAAGTTTTGCTTTTTGCCAAAACTTGCCATTTTTTTCTATTATTTTTCTTTTTGTCCTCCTGTCTCACTTCATTGCCAACTTTTGTCTTGTATGACAGAAGAGCTGTCAATCCATTGTCCATTGTCATAAACACAAGTACAATATTTAATTTTCATAAGCCAAAAGGAATCATATACAGGGTATATCAATTGATAAGTCTCAGTAATTAAATCCAGACTGTAAATTATGGGCCCGATTCCAAGATGGGCCATGCCGGTGTAAGGTGAGATACGCCAATCCCCATGATGTATCCTGCTAGTTACACCATGCGTTATGCTCAGTGCAATTCCAGGAGGCCACCTATGCCATGGCATCTGCGGGCTGCGACAACTGCAAGATACGATCACAGTTACACATAGTCCGCAACACATGGCACAACTGTGGGTTGCGACAGCAACTTTGCCCAATTCCAGGAGGACCACTGTTGCAACCTGCAGTTTTTATTCTGTGACATGCATTGGCATAGGTCTCCTCTGACAGCTCAGAGCTGTCTTAAGTGGCTTCTGATGGTTGGCACCATAAGATGCAGCCATGCAGCGCATGGCAATGGTGCCATGCTTTCCCCCTGGTCCCTACATTCACATGCCCACCTTCCAAACCCCCAATCATGAGGGACTCCAGGGGTCCATTTCAGAAGTGCTCCCCCAGATGCCTGTGCCATCTGTCCTGGCCCCCCATGCCCCCTGATGTGTGCTGCAGTGGTCTGAGGTGGGGGTGCTCTGGGGAGCCACCTGTCACTCACCGCAAGTTGTGACATGCAGCTGTGATATGCCATGCATGGGCTACCACTACATGCATGGCATATCCCACATGTCGCAAGTGCTGGGACCCTGCCACTTCTGGAATTCAGCGTAGGGTCCCTGACATTATGGTGACTGGCGTAACTCAGAACTGCATGCCAGTTATGCCAGCCATCCTGGAATCGGCCTCTATGTTTTTGAGCTATAGTGACCCAAAGTAGAGAGCACTTTTGTTACTAAAATTCATAAAATATGCTCACTTATTATTCCAGAATGGAACATTTTGGTTTACAAACCTAAGCAGCCTTTGTTTATTTATTTTGTTTATATATTTAAAACCTTGTCTGGGAAATTATTCTGAGCTGAGACACATTTTCAGATGTAACTTGTGGGTGGGGCATAGAATAAAAGTTAATACCATGTGAAGGGTGTCACATGCTATAGGAAATTCCTAGCTTGAGATTTGGGTAAAAGGGCCACTGTATAATGCTGAATGATTCTGTCTACCAAAATCCCATTAGAGGAATCTCTCCTATGATAAGCAACAATCCTCAGTGGCTCTAGTAACTTATAAATCACTCAAGTTAGTTAGAGTGATTCATAATACATTTTAAGTACTTGTTTTAAATTTTAAAAGTTTCTTTTGCTGCCCCCCTCGACCTGACATTGTAAACTCTACTTGAAATGCCCATGTAAAAGAGGCCATTGTACAGAGGATAAGAGGTATAGTGGCTCTGTCTGCTCATTGACTGGAATAAAATAAGTGATTTCTAATAATAATAAGAAGAAGAATCAGCATTTATATAGCGCTTTCATATACAATGTATCCCAAAGCACTTTACAAGCAATACTAGACTGGTAGTGAAATTACTAAATGCATAGTGGTGGCCATATCTCACATCAGCACCCACACACAACCTGGACAATTGCATGAACAGGTTTTATGGGAAGGAGAATATTGGCCAAGACACCAGGAATGTCCCTTACGCATTACAAAGAATGCTTTGGGTTCTTTTACTTCCACCTGGACACACACCAGGACAGCAAGAAGAAGGGACCTTGGTTTAACAGCTCATCTGAAGGACGGCACACACCAACAGCACAGCATCCCCTAATACTGCACTGGGGTGCCAGCATTTTTTAGATACAAGTCCAATCCCAGTGTGGGACAAGAACCCAAAGCCTTCTGGTCCAGAGGTGGATGTGCTGCCAACTGAGCCATGCTGACACCAAAATAAAATACAATGGAAGCAGAAGAAGTACAAAATATTACAACATTTTGGTACAACAGAAAATATAAAACTTGCAGCAAACATTCAAAATATCACAAAACATTTACCATAGGAAATATAGAGGCAGAAACAGTATGTTTCAACAAATGGAAGCAACGCAGCTATGATACAAAAATGAAAAAGTGGTTATATTGTTTATATTGTTATATAGTGGTTACATATATATAGTGGTTATATTGTCTAACAGCCAAACACAGTTGAATACAGTGAGAACCAATATACTGTAAGTTGGGGAGGTTATAGCAGCAGACAGGCAGGCGGGGCATGGAATATAATTTCTCTCGTTTCCTACTCAGTGTGCCTTTTCCATCTGTAATTGTGATCATCTTTTGTCTGAAAGAAGGGCTTACTTTATTTCACTGTAGTATAAACCATAACTACAGTTAAATAAGTGACAGAAGGTAACTGAGAACAAGAACTGCAAAATAAAGATCTGAATTGCTTTCTTGGAGGTATGTGAGGAAATCTCACACTGTTCGGTCACACGTCATTTCTTTATAAAGATTCTTGCAAATGACATTTTCAGTGTGAGCACAAATCTTGCTGACTAAGACATGCATGGATACATTTCTGCAAGCTGGAAATGTTTTTTTTAACACATTTGTTATTTTCAATGCTACTTATTTAAAAAAGAAATTGATGAAGAAGAACTCTCATCACTTTTTTAAAGAGCAGCTACACACTTCAGTGTGTGTACTTAAAAGAGCATAATGTTTCAGTTTCCAAATGGTTCTTTGTTAAGAATTAAAGAAGCTTGATTTGAAGCCTTCTAAAAGAATATAATTATAAATTCCTGTATATAAAGTCCATATATTTAAAATTGGTGTACAGTCAACACAGATTACACATAAATAATAATGTCAAAGTAAATATATCTGTAATTATTTGAACATATGCAGACAAGGAGACAATGCAACAAAAACAGTGTTAGAAAACAGCAGAGTAAATCTTGGCATTCTGATTGGCTAGGAGACTAACATTAGCAGGTGGGTATGTTTCAATAGAGCCCTCTAAATAACTAGTTCTAGCTGTTGCCAGTTGGGGTGCCCAATCACCCAAAAACTTATCAAAGTGCCATGTAACACACACCTGGCAAGTGGCAACAGCAGCACAAACTAAAAATTAAAACAAAGTAACTGCCATTTTTTTCCCATTCGGTAACAGAATGAGTGATGCAGACAGCCCCCCCTCCCTCGAAGAGAGAAGTCACCTCCCCACACCCCATATAGCCAATGATTCATTTAGAACAAAAATCAGGTCTTTAACATACAAAGAAACTTTTTAAGACACAGCAGAGTTTCAAAAGGGGATAGAGGTGCTCACAGCCCCTGCTGCTTCAAAAGCCGGCACCTGTAGTTGTTCTTGAAATCGACAAGGAGTCTGCACTTCCAGGGAGCAGAAGTTAAGCAAGTCTGCCTCTGCTCCTCAGTCCCATTCTCCCAATCTCGTAACAGCCCTGATAACCCCCACCCTGTTGGGTGCATTTTCTTAACTACTGCATCCTCTCCTTACAACCCAAGACTTCCTCTTTTGTTTTTGGTTTTTAGAAACAGCACCCAGCTCCATCGCTGCCAGGACTCCTAACAATGTATTCCCCATCCGTTCTCATAATCACCAGTACTAGTGCAGCAAAACTCCATCTGAAGTGCCAAATTGCACATTTGTTCCATTCAAAAAGCAGTCATAAATACTCTCCTCAGTCCTTAGTGTGCTGGCACTACCAACTGTAGCCTTGCATCCCTTCACAATGTTTCACATAGGACTACAAGTCCGATAAACCCACTGGGCAACTATACACTCAGGCAAATAGCATCTCCTCTTCAAAAGCAACCACTACTGCCAAGGACAGCACAATACAGGGACTTCTTTACAAGATAAATGTATTTTATTCTTTTTTTAGTCATTAATTACATTTGTTAAAAAACTTCTTTTTTAAATTTGCTAAAATATATAACTTCTGGGCAATTTTCTAAGTGCAATAGTACCTTCCAGGGTGAGCATTATTGGGAAACACTGGACCTTCTAGGGGCTGTAAGGCCCTCCACCTGTGATATTGTGCCCTTTTATGCCACTGGGTAGTCCAGTATTTCCCAATATCACCCATCCTGTCGGGTATTATTGCTTACATAAAGAAACTGCTTAGGCACGCATTGTCCCATGTCTCCTTTAATGCATCATAGAGGGTGCCAGCAGGAGGGATGACTGATAGAAGTAGAGAAACTCTGCTGGGAGGTCATTCCCCCATGCCTTCCCTGCCAGAACAGTATTCAACACATGCTTAAGTTCCTTGAGAGGTAGGGGCTTGTCCAGAGCCTCCTTAAAATTCAAATGCAAAGCATCAACAATTTACTTTTTGTCCCTCCGTGAAGACAGGTAGGCCTCATTTGTTACAAATAAAGTTCAAGAATTGCAATTAGTCATCTAAGAATTCTATTTTGATGCCTCTCTTATTTGCTCATTTTACAAAAAATTCCCCATACTTTTTCAAACAAGCCAGCAGAATTTTGGATTGGTACTGATGTCATTCAAGTGACAATTACATAATTTCCCTTCAGATCCTGGCAGCTTAGTACACACAGCTGGGCTGATTCTCAAAACCCAGTGCAAGTTGTGCTAAAGGTGACTTGAGCAGATTGCCAGTGTGCCAGGGACTCTGCACCCGATTGTCTATTGGGTAAATCCCAGCGGCAAAGTCCCATGGCTTGCAGCAACTTTAGTCATGTGCCAAACAAAGGGTGCATCTGGACAGGTTGCCACAAGCTATGGGCAGCTGTGTAGCAATGTAAATAGGCATTCCATGGTCATCTAGCAGCCCCCACCCAATCCCCATATCATATAAATATTCCTTGGTAGTCTAGCAGCTCCCCCAAACACTGATCCCCATTATGTAGAATTAAAACACCCCTGGTGGTCTAGCAGACCCCCAAGCCATGATCCCAATATCATTTTAATTTTTCAATATTCCCTGATGGCCTAGCAGATCCCCCCCATCCCCACCCAATCCCCATATCAAATAAATATTCCCTGGTGGTCTAACAGACACACCAAGCCTTAATCCCCTGTTATGTCATATGACATACTTTCCTTGTGGTCGGATCCCCTCCCACCTGACGAGCGGTGCTCCAACACCCTGCTTCCTATCTTGGAACTGAGCCAGTGTCTGGCACAGCCCACTGCTCACCATGATGGCCAACTGCCAACAGAGCTCTCAATGAACACATACTATATTCAGCATACACTCAGTGACTGACAGCCCACTGAGCTGTCAGTGAATGAGCTCATACTGAATACAGTAAACACTCATTGACAGCTCAGTTGGTGGCTGGCCATGGTGGTGAGCAGTGGACTGTGTCAGTTTCTGGCTCAGGTTTGGGATGGGAAATCATTGTGGTGGGACACTGCCTGCCAGGGTGGGGTTGGGGTTCCACCAGACCACCAGGGAAGTTTTCATATGACATAAAGGAGGATCAGGGCTTGGGGTGGTTTGCTAGATCATCAGGAACTTATTTTAAGAAAAGGGGGATCAGGACTGGGAAGGAGAACCATGGCCCATTGCCGCATGGTGCTCAACTCTTCCAGAGGGCATATTTCTAAGAACCCTTATACCAGCCTAAGCTTTTGCCATGCCACAGCCCATTTTGTGGCACATAGCGCATATGGGCGGTGCAAGCCCATTTGGTGCACACAACCTGCAGATGATGCAAGTTGCCTTTGAGAATCGCTCCTGGCACATCTTTTGGTGCAAGGGGCACTTTGCAGTATTCTTTGTGGCACAAACCCTTTGCACCATGCTGGGAGCTTTAAGATTCAGGCCAGGTATATCAAATTGTCAAAAATCAGTATTTTCTATCAGTTTTCTGATGGGACTTATATAAATATCTAGCAAGTTCCCTAGGTTGATCACCAACCATCGGAGCACCATATGTTACACACCAAAAAACTCTTATACTCATAAAATGTAACTTTTTTCTTGTGTTCTCATTCCAGCCCTGAATGCAGCCTCCACAACTCTCTCCTAATTTATTCTTTTCAGATTCACTCCCTTTGCTGAGGTTCCAAAGGGTACTATTACCCCAGTACCTCTGCCCAAATGTATAATCCCACAAAAATGTACAACTCTATCCTGCACCTCCATTGTAATTATTCCAAAAACATGCCCACACAGTTTCTAACTCCACCTTACACCACTCTTGTGACCTATACCCTTTCTCCCACACACCTCCTGAAATGTATACTTACCACTGCACCCCCTCCTATAATGTATTCCTCTGCACTTCTCAAAAAATGTACCCTTAAATCTGCTCCCTCGGCTTTTATATCTCTATTCCTACCCTGCACCCATTCTAATATTTTCCCATTCACCCCTCACACCCCTCACAGAAGTTGTACTCTCACCCTACCCCAATAACATTTATATCCCATCCCCACTCACCCAAGGTGTGTACCCAACTCTGCATGTTCTAAATTTATACCAAACATTCTCCTACAACCATTTGTACTGCTACCCCATGACTCCTGAAGGTTGTACCCCTTGCATAGCTCCACCAAACATGCAATCACTCACAACTTTGCCCCCCCCCCGCAACACACACTAAATCTATACTTTCTCCTCTCTCTCTTCCCAAAATTTCTGCCCCTGCATCTGGAACCTTAAAATGTTTTACTCCTTCCCCACAGTCTGAAAACTATTTACCCCTACTTCCATTCTCCCCATGATATCAATCCCTTCTTATGTACCCCTCCCATAATTCATTCCACAATCCACATTATTACCCAAATGTTTTACTCCATTCACTGCACAAATATCAACATTTCTAAGACTGCCAAAAATTACATTCCTTTTCTTGTAAACCTCACACAATTTACATGCCTACCATTACAACCCTCACATATTAGTACCCTTTGCCTCACACTACTCCAATGGTATGTATCTTTCACACACTACTCCCAAAGTCTGCACATCAGCCCTTTGTACAGTTTAAGAGGTGTGAGAGGGTAAAGTTTGGGAGGGATGCCTATTTCAACAGGGGTGCAAGTACAAAATTTGGAACAGATGCAAGTATAACTTTCAGTATAAGTGCAGTGGTACAAGTCTAAATTTTGGAAAGGGTGTGTAGTGGAAGTTCAATTATGGAGAGGGGTGCAGGGGTAGTACTACACATTTTTGAAGGGGTGCAGGGGTACAGTTACACATTTTGAAAGATGTGCAGGGGTACAATTACACATTTTAGGTATGTGCAGAGGTAAAAGTACAAATTTTGGGAGAAATGCAGGGGTAGAAGTACAAATTCTGGGAAGGATGCAGGGGTACAAGGACAAACTTTGGGCAAAATGCAGGGGTAGAAGAAACGATTTCGGGAACAGTGCAGGGGTGCAAGTACAAATTTAGGGAGGTGTGCAGGGTACAATTACAAATTTTAGGTGGTATATAGGAATACAAGTACATTTTTGGGAGGGGTGGATTGGTGCAAGTCCAAATTTGGAGAGGGATGCAGTAGTAGAAGTACACATTTTGGGAGTGGTGCAGGGGTACAAGTATACATTTCAGGAGGGTTGCAGGATAGAAGTACAAATATTGGGAGGGGTGCAGGTAGAAATTTGGGGATGGGTGTAGGGGTGCAAGTACAAATTTTGGGAAGGGTGCAGGGGTAGAAGTATGAATTTTGGGAGGGGTTAGGGAAAATGGTAAAATTTGAGGAGGGTTGCAGGGGAACAAGTACAAATTTGTGTATGGGAACAAGTATAAATTTTGTGAGGGTGCTGGGGAATAAGTACACATTTTGTGAGGGGTGCAGAGGTACAAGTACAGATTTCAGGAGGGATACAGGAGTAGGAGTAATATTTTGGGAGGGGTGCAGGTACAAATTTTGGGAGCGGTGCAGGGGAACAAGTACAAATTTTGGAAGTTGAATAGGGGTACAAGTACAAATTTGGGGAAGGGTGCAGGGATAAAAATTCAAATTTGGGGTGGCAGGTGTGAATGTACATTTACTGTATGACTGAAACTATACACTGTCTAACAAATCTTTTAAGGATCTATGCATAAAATGGAAAAATGCTCAATAAAATGATTAACTGAAGTATAAATTTTGAGTGTGGTGCATGGGTACAATCACAAATTTTGGAAGGTGTGCAGGGGTACAAATAGAAATTGTAGATATGTGCAAAGGTACAAGTACATATTTTGGGAGGGAGGTAGGGGTACAAGTACAAATTTTGGGAGGGGTGCAGGGTGCAAATATAAATTTTGGGAGGGGTGCAAGTGCAAATTTTGGGAGGGGTGAAGGGGTGCAAGTACAGTTTGGGGGAGTAAGTCAGTGGTATACATACAAAGTTCAGGATGGGTGTAGGGGTACAAGTGCAAACTATGGATATACAAGTTCAGATTTCAGAAGGGCTGCTTGGGTGCAAGTGTAAATTTTGGGAGTGGTGTAGTTACAGATTTGGCAAGGGGTACAAGTGGTGTACCTTTGAGGGGAGTGAAGGGGTCAATGCACACTTATATGTTTATGTGGGCTAAAGTACTGATTTTGAGAGAAGGTGTAGAGGATGGGGTTCATATTTGGAAGGATGCAGGAGTAAAAAGTGCACATTTTTAGAGGGTATGGGTAGATATAAAAATATTGGGATCCATGACAGTTGATCAACAAATTATTTGTCCACCGACATTACAGTGACTCCCTTATGTCGACCACATTTGTGGTCGGCATGAAGGGAGTCAGTGGACACATTGTTTACTTCAGGTGGCTTTGCCCACCGAATCCTCCACATGGGGGGGGGGGCTCTGCCCCCTGCACCCTGCTACTAAAATAAGCAACTCTGAGTCAGAGTTGTTATGGGAAGGGGGTGCAGCATCCCCGGAAAGCAGTGGCGGGGTCCCAAGCCAACACTACAGCGACCTGGTCCTGTTGTCACTGTAGTGTTGGGCACTGTTGAATTGTCGTGGTAGCTTCAGTATACCAAAATATTGTGAGTGTACAGTAAAAGAGGTGCACATTTTCAGAAAGTTGAATACAGGTCTTACATTAGTAGATGACAGGGTAGAATACAAATTACAAAGAGGTGCATGACATAAGTAAATATTTTGGACGAGTTATTAGGGCAATGGTACAAATTCTGGGAGGAAGAGAACCCATTATAGGGAAAATGAGTAATATTGAGAGTGTTGTAGAACCTCAGCAAATAGGGTGAAACAAAATACAACTACATTTAGGGTAGGAAGGAAAATGGGGGAAAACTTGCATGACCTGAGGATGTTTGAGCACCCCTCCTCTTGTTCAATACTGTCCCCAAATTTTTACTGATCAGCCCATGAAAGTTACTAGATATTTAATATCTTACAGCACATTTAATGCTGTTTGACGTGACAACTGATTTTTGCCATTTCATAATCTGATGCACTGTGTGTATACTAAGCTGCCAGGACCTTAATGAAAATGATGTCATTCTTGCTTAAATGACATCACTGATCAGCCAAAATTCCACCAGCTGGTCTGAAAAAGTCTGTGGGACTTTCTGTGAAGCCATCAAATAAGATATGCAATAAAACAGCATTTATGCATAAAATATTGCAATTCCTGCAGTTTCTTTGTAATACATAAGGCCTGATTGTCCTTGTACTAGCAAAAAGGGTTAATTTTTAAAATACTTTTGTGTTGCTCTTTAAGGGATGGCTTCAGCATCAGCAGCTGACCATAAAGGAGGAGAGGTCCTTTTCTGTTGGCATTATCTTTTGTTTATATGGTGCCTGGTAGAAGTTGCTGAAGGCAGTGTTGATGCCTTCTTCACTTGTTATAGTGTCACCTCTGGGCACTCTGACCCTGATTATCCTGGAATTCTCCTGTTGCTGATATGCCAGCAGGCATCCCGTTTTCTCTCCTGCCTCCCACAAGTTTTGCTTAAGTCAGAACAAAGCATGTTCAGCCTTCTGATGCAGATGTAGGTTATTAACTAGCAATGGTTCCACATCATAATAGCGAAAACTAAACAGTGCTGACCACATAGGCTACTACACTATACCACCCACAACAACAGTTCATACTAAACACACTGACCTTCAAAAACAGTGACTCTACCAGTAAAACAAAACACAAAAAAAAACACTGCAGACCACAGCCAACTCAGTTTCCAAGCATCACTCTTGCAGCTGGAAGTTGTAGGCAAGCTCCCGCAGAAACGATTAATGGGACTAAACACCTATAACAGCTCAACAAAGCACAATCACACACACCAGGCCAGACCTCTTTGCAAAATAAAACTGAAAAAACACACACACACACACATATACTCATATCCACACATTACCCACTCCAGTAATACACACATCAACGATGGCGTTTGGTGAACTTCACAAGGCAACCACTACTCTCTACCGAGTGGTTCCAGCACTACAGATGGCAACCATGGGTCTTGAACCCACAACACAAATGGCACTACACACATACACACACCCTACCTACCTAACACCACACTCTACACACTGAGCCATGACGGAAGCATGCTCCAAACCCATACCACAATGCCCCACGTACTCAATACTCAGACCTCATCACATAGATATATTTCGCATGTTTTATGTGAGGGGCATCACCCCTGTTCCCCCCTTTGGGAGCTTCATCCCCGAACCACCCTAACTTACTATAACTAACACCAAGACCACATATGACACCACATTATGCATACTTGTCCCCTCCGGCAGAAGTCCCCCTTGCTGATATCAGTGGTCAACATTGCAGCCGCTATCATGCAGCAGTCACTATTTTGATAGGTGTTCAATCTGAGTCACTCAAACTGAGTCATCCACTTAACAGAATACCCTAGCAGCTCATGGGTGTGGGTTGGATTAGCTCTGTATTTTTCTTCCAGGACCTTCAGCTTCTGGAGCTGATCATGGAGGTCCCTTGTTCTGGCCTTCTTTTGGTGAGAGGTAAAGCTGATGCAACTACCCCTGATGCATGCTTTCAGGGCATTCCAATCAGTGGCTGCAGATGTGCCTTCTGGGTGAATTGTTTCAAAGAAGAGTTGTATATCCACCTCTAGCAACTTGCAAAATTCCTGAAGCTTGATTCTCAAATGGGGCTTTGATCAGCACAAGCTGTGGCAAACAGCAGTTTGTGCCAAAGCCCAGTGAGCTTTGAATGAATGTGAGGAAAAACTCTTGGGGTTTTCCCCCAAGAATGCCACACATTTTTTAAGCACCGCTGTCACCTGATAGCCTGTGGCTCTTTTTCCGTCCTCGTGAATAAAGAACCAGCCTGCTTGGGGTGGACGCACTGCAGCGTAGGCCCACAATGCTCTGACTGGGCAGCTAGCCAGCTCCTCATGTCTGTCTAGTCATACCTGTGCTCCCTCGCCCTCTTTGGTCTGTCTTTGATTTTCTGATCCTTATGTCAATTGTGTCCTCCTGCCAGGTAAGGTCCTCCTGTTCTAGACTGCCTCCCAGGCTTCCTCTGTCATGCCCAACTGCTTTGCTCACCCTTAGTGCTCCATAATACATTGTTGTAAATACTGCGTGAAATAATAATGTTTCAAATGCTGTGCTGCATATGGCTGCCACTGCCTGCCCCATACTTTCCATCTTGCTGTGTGATACTGGTTTCTGTTCATCCATTGCCTTTCGTCCCAAGCCTTCCCCAACCCTGGACCATGCGCTGTATTAACATGGACTTTGTTGGGTTCTGCCACTGTCTTAGGTTACAAACAATGCCAATGGCCACCTGGTCGACTCCCATGGTGACTTGTGCCATTCCCTTTTCCCATTGGTGCACTATGTATTTTCCAACTTGATCAGCTGTGACTTGCCCATTACCTTCATATGGTGCAGTTCCCTGAACTTCTGGAATGTTCCCCAAACCCCTTCATAGGCTCTTAGCATCCTGGTGGGCCAGGAGTTCTGAAACAGGACCTCGGCTCCTTCCAGCCAACTTCCCATATATCCTCTAGTATTGGCATCTGTCGCGCCTCTGCCTTCAGTGCTGAGGCCCAGAATCTGTCCAGCTGCAGATGGGAGAGGCTGTCAGCTATAGTGTTTTTGATCCCTCTATGTGCCTAGCCCTGAATGTCATGTTAAGCCTCAGCCCTTGTAACACCAACTGCCTCAATACCCAAAGCACTGGCCCAGTCTATGCGATCCTGTTGTTGAGGACATCCACCACTGCTTTGTTGTCACACCAAAAAGTCACTTTTTTGTTCCAAAGCTCAGGTCCCCACACTAACGTGCAGACCCAGACTGGCATGATTTCAAGCAGGGTGATGTCCCTGGTCAGACCTAAATCTATCCATTTCTGCAGCCATGCTGTGGAAAACCATTTTCCTCTACTGTATCCTCCCATCCCCTGCCCCCCCAGTGGCATCAGTACACAGTTCCAAATCTGTATTAAAGACCCAGTCATCCTGCCAAAAAGATGTGTCATTGAATACATCTAGGAATGTGTCACATGTCTTCAAGTCCTACCTGGTGTCCCTTGTGATATCTACTCAGTGATGTGGGTCAGTCACTCCCTGTGTAGTTTGTGCTATTCGCCTGGTGAATGCTCTCCCCAGGCTGATGGCCCAGCACACAAAATTAAGGTGTCCTATCAGTTGTTGAACCTTCTTCCTTGCCTATGGTCTTTCAGGAGCCCCCTCAACTTATTCAGCTTACCTTCCGGCAATCTAAAGACCTGTTTTTCTGCATCGGTCTCTATGCCCAGGAACTCCATGGTCCTGCTAGGTCCCTCTGTCTTGTCTGGTGCCAATGGTACCTCCAGGTCTCTGCACAGTGTCTGAAAGCTCTTTAGCATATCCTCAGTCTATTCCCTCCCACTTCTGATCAGTAAGAAATCATCTAGGTAGTGGATCACTGTCCTATATCCTGATTATCTTTGAAATATCCCCTGTAGGCAAGAACTAAAGAGTTCAAAAGAGGCACAGGCTGTGGAACAACCCATGGGCATGGCTTTGTCGAAGTAATATTCCCCATCTAGCTTAAAGCCCAACAAGTCCCAATCTAGAGGACACACTGGAAGGAGCCTGATGGCAGCCTCTATGTTGGTCTTCGCTAGCCATTCTTGTGGGGTTGCCTTAATGATTTCCACTGCTAGTGTGGCATAAGTCACCTTGGAGTGCCTTTCATCAGTGTAATGGTTCACTGACTCCCCCTGTAGGAACAATAGGTGATGTATCACCCTAAATTCCCCACGCTATTTCTTGGGCACTAAACCTAATGGGGATATTCTCAGATTATCAAAATAGGTATCCAAAATGGGCCTTCTATCCTCCCTGCTTCCTTCTATTTTTGCAGTTTCCTCCTCAAGATCTCTTCCTTCCCCTTCCCCTTCCCTTTCACTGACCCTAAATTGTTGCTGTCCCATCATGCCCTGGGGCCCTGACAATGCAGGCTGAAACCTTCCTTAAACCCTTTCAGCAGTTTATGTGCTGCTATCTGGTCAGTGTGTCCTTGTAACACTATTTTGCAATTTTTCACTGATCGGTGTCCTTGCCATGTTAAATATCTGACTCTCCCCAACCTGCTAGGCTTTTCCTCAATACTTGTTCCCCTCCCGAAACCCCTAGCTGCTAGCTGGCCCGTAACCCCCTGGGTCACCAAAGGGCTGGATGGCACTGCCCTGTGCCCCATTGGGTTGCCCCCTGTTCCCCAGTTCATCCTGCATCTGGATGTTGGGTGGGTTCCCCCGTGCTTCGAGCATGCATGGCGGAATCTACACTGTGGCCAGAAGCAAAAGGCTTGATTGTAGCCCCAGCAACATTTTTGTATCAGCGGGGTCCTCTTAACTTCCCCATCTGGTGTGGACTGGTCCATGATGTCATCTGTTCACAGATCAAGCTGTTTGATGTCCCACCTAATGTCTCTGTAGATGGCCATCCATTGTTTGAAACATTCATGGTAGTATATCCACCCCAACCCTCCTTTGGCTTTTGCCCTCCATATTATGAGCTGATAAGTTATCAAGGGGATTCCCAATTCAGGCTTCTTCTCTAACACTATGGCCATATACGTGGTGAAGCCCATGGACCACCTGTCCCATGTCTTGCCTTTGGTAAATTTGTCCTCCTCCTCCTCCTCCTTCCTGAGAAGGACAACTGCTGCAGCCATCTCTAGTTTCCCAATGCTCTCCTTCTCATCATATTTCAACACTGCTTCTATGCTTACCAGGGCAAAAACATCTATGTATTCTCCCTTCCATATCTTTCCTTTTGCCACTATGGGGACATGTTTGCCTATTCTCATCCCTGGTGAACCTATGTGCTGGGACCCCCTGGTAACATTCCAGCATCTGACATGCTCCTGGTTCCTTCCCCTTCCCCCGTCTTAGTCTTGATTTCACCTAGGGCTTTTTCTAGCAGACCTAGCCCATCTTGCCCCATAGCCATAATCATTTGTTCTATGTATTCTTTTATGCCACTGTTCACATTACCTACCACATTACCTGGTGTTGGGCTTGGTATTGTTCTGCTCGCCCATGAGAACTGTTCTCCTGCTGGATTTGGTGTTTCCAGCTCTAGTCCTGGCCATCTCCGGCAGTAATGGGGTGATTGGGATGGGCACTGGAATCAGGATCTCAGGGGCTGCAGAGGCAGCTGGCACGGGGCTCGGGGCCCTTGGCTCTGGCCCTTCTGGGCTCTCTCATCTGGGTGGTGGCCTTTTTGGACTAGGCAATCTGGCTGGACTGCACCCCCTGCCACTGCCCCCATGCCCCCTTTCCACTTTTCCTTCAAACCCTGTGCATCCATATCCTCTAACAGCTCCCATACCTTACTGGCCCTTTCTGCCAACTCAGTGATGGCCTTGTAAGCATCCTCCTTGGTTGGCTTGACCTTTTTCAGTGCCATCCTCCTCTGCTCTTCCTCCTGTTCCTACTGCTAACAAAATGCTGTAAAAGAAAGTGCACATGTTAATATAACAGGGTCTCCAATCTGTCATTTGATCTGGGTGCCCGGGAAACCATCCCCTGCTCCTGTCTTCTAGGACCTGTGCCTTGGTCCCCTCCTCTGTGTTTATAATGGTTCCTTTCTCTCTTTGTCACTGTCTGTGGGCTCCCAGTGTGTACCCCTTTCTGCTCCCCCCAGGTTCACCGATGCCCACTCCCCTGTTCACAAATCAGGCCTCCCCAAGGTAGGCTGCATGGCCTACTCCTCAACTATGTGTGGGTTTTTTCAATCTTTTTTTTTTAATATATGCCCCCCGTCCCATTCATTATGCACATTGCGTACTTGTTAGCTAGTCTGAATAGCATTGTTTGTCCAGGTTCTTCCCCTTTTGTTCTGGGGAGCCCAGCAAACACATGTCTGTATCCAAAATGGTGGCTGCATATGCCTTCTGGCCTTACTTCCTCCCATGACCCTTTCTGTCCTCCTTGTGATGTAGAAAACCCTCCAATCAACTGGTTTATTTTGTGTGCCTTTTTTTTTTTTGTGCCCCATCTTGGGCCTGGTGCCCTTCTCAAACCCCCCCCATACTGCAGCCTGAGGGGTCCCTTCCATCTGGGGTCTGGTCAGCCACCCACATGGCCTGCACCCCGTGTTCCAGCTTGAGCCCCTCCATTTGGCTGGTCATGTCATTTTAGCTCCCAAAACCTCCTTGTGTTTTTTTTTATTTCCAGAACACTGTATCACAAAGGGTTTCCCAAATGAAAGAAAATGTGTTCCAGAGCCATCAAGTAAATTAAAGGAGGGGCCCAAAAGAAATCCATCATGTGACCTCCATTGCCACCTATTCACCCCACCCCCATGATTCTCCTCTGGGCCTAACTGCCCATGCAGTGCCCTACCCCCCCATGCTTCCCACTATGTGCGTGGCACTGTGAAAAAGGCAAAGCCTTTGTTTGAAAGCTGCCAAAATGGGTACACATTGTGTGTGTATATATATATACATTTTTTTTTTAATCTGCGCGCCTGCCCCAGATGTACAAGAAAGGTTCTTGCTAGCTTGAAAGCATCCATAACATAACTGGATGCCTTCTCTTTTTGCCTGTAGCAAACACCGCTGGCTAGGCCCCCACACATTGCCCATTCCCAACCCCACATTCAACTGTAGGCCAAGCCCTTCTCTCCCATGACCTCTGACCAGGCAAAACTCCCCTTATTGTATATAATGCTCTCTGGCAAATCTAAAAAAACCCACAAATGGTAGTCCCAATCTCAAGAAACTTTCAGCCCTTTTTTGGAAGCTCTGCCTCACCTGCAGCTGTTTTGTTTCGCCCCCCCCCAGTTGGTCTAGGCCACATGGTCTCACATGTCAAAACAACCTGGGTGTCTTGATCTCCCGGCGAATTAGCAATGCACCTGAAAAATAGCTCAGGAGACTGGCAATCTACTTGCCTTTGCCTCGTGGTACCCTCTTTAGCATTTCCTCGCAAACACAAAGGCAAGCCTCTCTTCATGGCAGGCAATCGGCCCATGCCTTGGACACAGCCCCTAGTTGCACTGTGTAATCTCTCCAAACACAGGCAAAAATGCTCCTTTCTCAGCTGCATTAAAACCCCCCACTGAAACCGAGAACCAAACAGAGC
The DNA here is from genome assembly GCA_016271365.2 of Neoceratodus forsteri. Classification (NCBI taxonomy): domain Eukaryota; kingdom Metazoa; phylum Chordata; order Ceratodontiformes; family Ceratodontidae; genus Neoceratodus; species Neoceratodus forsteri. The sequence continues at coordinate 237,748,191 of JADMNL010000023.1, read as the reverse complement.
CTTAACCTGAGGGGCAGAACCAAAAATGGAGGTTATAACCTGAAGGGGCAGCATTACCCCAGCCCCCTGCACTTAGGACTCCAGCTCCTAGGGTGAGCTGCTCTCCTGACAGGCACAAATCACAAACAAACAAAAAAAACAGGCAGCATGAAACCCTTGCACATAAAAATTACCCAGTGAATTCAAACTGTCTTATCAGCCACAAAGCACAACAAGCAAAACAGCCAGAAGTTAACAAAAACCCAGAACCTAACAAACCACAGTGAATTTAACCTACTGGGTTCTGCATTTCTCTCTCTCCCCGTGCAAGCTTCCCCATGTTACTCTCAGGTAAGAAACTGTGCACCTTCCAATGTACCTGCCATGTGGCGTTCCAGGGAAATTCTCTTGTTCTCCCAGCACCAGATCTTGCTCCTCTGGCTCCACCTTGTGTTTTAAATCCTGTTTTTTTTTTGTTTTTTTTTGTAATAGTTCCAGCTTTCGTTAGTTATTGTAAGCCAGCAGTAGCACCTAGTTTTGGTACTGGGTAAGCTAGATTAACTTGAAATAAATTGCTGATCTGATGTGCTGCTTCCAGCTTTTTTAACAGCTGGAGAGTAGCAAGCTAAAAGAGGGCTCTTCCTTCCTTGCAGCCCCTTAAAATGCTAGCATGGCCCCTTCTCTTCCTGCTTATCTAGCCAATTGTCTGCTACTCCTGACCCCTTGATAACTCCACCCCTTTGTGGTGTCACCTCCTTGTCCCCCTCTCCTCACCCCCTTCTTCTCTTCTGAGTCACCACCCTTAGCTCCTCTTGTTTTCTTTTATTTCCATCATTTTGGCCCTTCTTGGCTGGTCACCAGGACAACCTGGTCTGCCCTTTAGAGGCAAACTCCACTATCCATCATGACCAAACATGTTTTATAGGTGAAAGGAAACTTACAGATAATATAAAACGGATGTTAGACCTAATGGAGACAATTAAATAAAAAAATGTAGCAGTAATAGCCTTAGATGCTGAAAAGGCCTTTTATAGAGTCAATTGGAACTTCCTCCTAACCGTGCCAGAAAACGTGGGAATTCTCCTGAATTTCTGCAAAATGAACACATTAATATACAATGCTCCTATAGCCATAGTAAGAACTAATGATCACATTTTCTAGACCCATTAAACTCCAAAGGGGAACAAGACAGGGCTGTCCACTCACCCCTCTCCTGGTTGTTGTCTTCATGGAACCCTTTGCACAGAGTGTTAGGCAAAGTTCAGAAATAGAAGGCCTGAAAGTGAAAAATCATCAACACTTTATCTCACTTTATGCAAATGATGTCTTAATCTATCTGAAGGATAATTTCTTTTCTTCATTCTTCTTAACCTAGTGGCAACTTCCTCCTCGGTTTCAGGGTACACAATAAATTGGGGTAAAACTGAAGTACAGGTACTCCCATTACATAAGGAATCTGGGATTTAAAATGCTCTGCTTCAGTATAATATTCCAATCAAGAAGAGTATTAAATTGCTAGGTGTAACATTACTTAGCAGACTGAGATCAGAAGGAGGGTGGGTGGAAGAGGCGAGGGATCAGGCAGAGGTATTTAACGAGTACTTTTACTCTGTGTTCACTAGGGAGGGGGATGGGATATCTACAAAGCAAGGCATGATGGGGATAGAAGTGGCAGTGAGTGGGATCAGGCAACAGAAATGGAGCAAGAGGGAGGAGAGGTACCCCGGGGTGTCACATCAGGGTAGGGATAAAAGGCCAGTAAGGTGGAGGAACAGATGATGCTATCTCCGCCAAAGGGTGTGGTTAGCCTCAAGGCCTAAGAAAGACAAATCCCTGGGCGGATGGCATTTATCCGAGTACTATAGAATTGGCCGGACATACTGGCTGCACCCCTGGCAGAGCTCTTCAACAGGTCACTTGAGACAGGGAGGGTACACTAGGGATTGGCGAGAGGCACATGTGGTGCCAATCCATAAAGGGGGGTCAAGGGAAGTACCAGGTAACTATAGACCCATCAGTTTGACCTCGGTGGTGGGAAAATTAATGGAGAGTATACTAAAGGAACGATCGGGGGTGTACTTGGAGGAAGCGGGAGGTCTGGATAGTCGGCAACATGGGTTTGTGTCAGATAGATCATGTCAAACCAATCTTGTGTTCTACAAATGGGTAACATCAGAACTAGACAGGGGAAAGCCTTTGGATGTATTATTCTTGGACTTCAGCAAGGCATTTGACTCTGTCCCCCACAATGGTCTGGTGGAGAAACTGATGGGGTTGGGAGTAGGCCCTTTGATGGTCAGATGGATTGAAAACTGGCTAGCTGGACACACCCAGAGTAGTGGTCTGTGGGAGCTCTCGAACCTAGAGGTTGGTAGTGATGGGGTACACAGGAGGCTCGGTCCTAGGTCCGATCCTGTTTAATGCATACATATTGGACATCAAGGAGGGTATGGGTGTGAAATGAGTCTCTTCGTGATGACTTCAAGATGGGAGCAGTAGTTGAGGGAGAAAGGGAAGTTGGCCTGCAAGGACCTGGACACCCTGGAAAGCTGGCTCACACATGGAAATTAAATTTCAATATCACCAAGTGCAAGGTGTTACATCTTGGGCGGAAACCCTAAACACAGGTACACCCTGGGAGGAGGCGCTGGAGGCCTCAACAGGGGAAAAAGACCTAGGGGTCATGGTGGATGCATGTATGAATAACTCTGAGCAGTGCAGGAGAGTGGCTAGCAAGGCAAATAGGATGTTGGGATGCATCGTAAGGGGGATCACCTCTAGGAGCAAGGAAGTGATTCTGCCGCTGTACAATGGACTGGTTAGACCACACCTTGAGTACTGTGTACAGTACTGGAGACCACACTTGAAGAGGGACATACAGCTCCTGGAGAGGGTACAGAGGAGGGCAACTAAGATGATACGAGGGCTAGGGGATCTGACGTATGAGGACAGGCTTGAGGAGCTCTGCCTGTTTTCATTGGAGGAGAGGAGAGACGGAGGGACATGATTGAGGTCTTCAAGTACCTCAAGGGAATAAATAAGGTAAACATGGAGTGGATCTTTAGACTAAAGCAGGAGGTATCACCAGAGGCATGGTTTGAAGTTGGAAGGTGGAAGGGTGAGGGGGAAAAGAGGAGGAGGTTTTCACTGAGAGGGTGGTGGACCCTTGGAATGCACTGCCTGGTGAGCTGGTTCAGAGATCCACAGTGGAGGGCTTCAAGAGAGAGTGGGACAGAGACAGAAAGTGGATGTATCAGATGATGGCCTGTCCCAGAGGGGTGGGGATGGATGATAGGGGTTTCTGGAACACAAGGGGGGGAAGGACTCGGCACCCAACTAGGGATCTGAGGTTCGAGCAGACTCAATAGACCGTAAGACCTAATCTGCTGTCAAATAGTATGTTAGTATGTAGCAAAACTCGTTAAAGCAAATTATGAAGTTCTACTGGAAAAATATATAGAAATTTTGAGAAAGGGGTTTATCTCCTACTAACGTTTACAGGCTGAGTAAACATCATCAGAATGAATGTCCTGCCAAGCCTTCTATTTCCTTTACAAGCCCTTCCCATATGGATATCTAAAAATGTATTCCAGAATTGGGAATGCAAACTGAGAAAATGTTTATGGCAAAATAAGAAACCAATGATTTTGCTACAAGTACTACATGCTCCGATGGAGCAAGTTGGACTGGGTCTACCCAATATGTAGTTATACTACTTGACAGCACAACTAGAGCAGATAAATGACTGGTTTAAAACCAAAAGAGTTGCATCATGGGTAGAAATTGAACAGCAAAGAGCTGGAATATATGATCTGAAAGGGATTTGGGGCTTTGACTTAGCCTCTAATAGATGCTTCAAACCTTGCTTATCCTCCACTAAGCTCTTGGTTAAAATCTGGCAAAAGGCTAATTCAATCTTGAGGTGGAAATCCAATCTATCACAATATACATATGTAAAATATCTGAATGGAATCACTAACATCAGGAATAATCAGTTTATAAGAACCTGGTAACAAAAAGGAATTACTCAATTGCAACAATTACATAAGGAAGAGAAATTTCTTGAGTTTGAAGATATAAAAAATTAATAAAAACTACAAACTGGCCACTTCTTAACATATCCTCAAATCAGGAATTTTTTAAGGAAAAAAATAGGCAACCTGAACCACTTTCCATTCTCCCCACTAGAGAATATATTAATAAAAAGGAAAAAAAAACTTATTGGTAAGGTTTACAAGACACTGAATGAGCACAACCATATTTCCCTACTGAAATTAAAGGCAGCCTGCGAGAGTGATGCAGAAGCTCCTATAAGTGAGCAGAAGTGATTAGAAATTTTTTGCACATTAGAGTGGTACCCAGTGACATGGGTGAGTCAAATTGAGCAACCCAATATGAGCGACTCAATTTGACTGCCTGAAATAAGAGCGAGTAGGAAAGGATAGCGAGGAGGGGAACAGCAACTATAATTGGCAAGAATTGCAAAACAGAGATATGGTGACTATGACAGGGAGGTATAGGGGAACAGCATATGAGAGGATGTGTGGACAAGCAGTTCCCAGCTCACCATTTGGCATAGTGGTAGGGGTGTGTGGCTGTGGTGTGAGGGGCTCTGGATTTGGAGTTAGCTGCATACACTAAATTTGTTTATGCTGGTTGTGGTTGGGACTTAAAATTGTTTACCCTGTGTGTCCTGATCAGAATTGCTCCATCCTGTAGATGCCCCATACTCCAGAGTTAGACACCCCTCAGTGTTGATAATCTTAATAATGGGGTGTGTAGGGAACAAGCCCCCCCACATGGGGGGGTGGGAGGTGTTGCCCTGCCAGCATAAAAAAGAAAAGGTTACTGTCACATGTTGCGAGTATGGTGCAGATGGGTGCTGTTTTTGTCATCGGTGTATTGCACATTGCTGTTTGTGTTTTCACTGATGTGCTCTCATTGATATGGTGATCACTATTTTGCATTTGCTCATATCACATAAAAACTCATTAAGGTTGGTACGAAAAAGTTAATTAAAACAGATTCAATTCAACATTCTTCATACAACATACTATACACCTGCCAAATTGCATAAATTCAAGAATGAGATTCCAAAAAATGGACCTAGATTTGAAAACAAGGTGGGAACAAATAAATATATGTTTGTTTCCTGTCCTTGCTTATTAGAATACTGGAATAACATCAGGACAATAGCAGGATTAGCAATAGGATTAGATGCCCACTTCGACACTGGCACACTATATTTGGTAGCCCATTTTTAAACTGTGAAGCATGGACAACTGAGGATAAATCTATTTGTCATAAATGCTAAGAAGCTGATCCTACAGCACTTGAAAGATAACAATCCCACACATCAACAAGTGGATGAAATTAATGATTGATGGAACCAACCTTGAAAGAATATACTACAACACAAATAATAACAAGCAACTGTTACAACAAATATGGGAACTTTTCTTAAAATATCTAAATAATCAAAATTCCCATAAACTTAAATCAAGGCTAAAAAAATAATCATAGAATATAGGACAGAACAACTGAAAAACTAGGATTTAGAATCAGAGGTTAGGCTTACAGGCTCATAGGATGGAATATGATGATTGGCGTTACAGTTCCGTAACAAAGCACATTGGGAACATATGCCATATCCCCCCCAAAAAAACAGAAAAAAAACATTGGTTTATTGGCTAGGTAGCACATTTTATACCCACCACTGTAACTGATTCAAAATAAGTCTTGAGAAGATTTTGTTTATGCATTTACAGTATTTATTTAGTTTTTGTTGACCAGGTAAGTGCACTAGAGAAATCCTGCATATTTTCAGGCACAACCCGGGGAGGGGGATACAGATGAATGTCAACTGATCTTGAACCAGATAAAGCTGTTGGTGGTATTTTTAGTGAATGGGGTGAAATTTGGCCAGGGCACCAGGGAAATTCCCCAATTCTCCTGGAAGGGTCCATCTTGTGCGATGCCCAGTCCAGCTGGTGAACTGAAGAAGATGGATGAGGAGGAGGCTGGGGTCTCGGTCTCTACTCCAGCATTGATCGTTCAGGAAACTGAAATGTTCTTCAATGCAGCAGATCTAAATGATGTGAATATTTCTACAGGCCAAGTAAATATATCAGGACAAATGGAACATGCAGACAATTCCAAGGATAAAATGATTGAGGAGAGTTTAAAGTCAGTTAAAACAGTTGATGACTTAAAGAAACTTATACTGACAGAGGAAGCACAGTACCAGTTAAAACAATGAACCCTGCAGAGAGCTTTGGCACTGTTTACTGAGGAACAAAAAGCACCACACCCGTCTGGAGGCCTCCACATCAACGAGACCAGCTGTAGCAGTTCCTCCTTAGTTACGGATGCCACATCTGGCGCACCACACCACAGAACCCAGGTACCACTTTCTAAAACTATTTACTAGACAACACCTGATACACATGAGGCAACAACTGTTTTTACATTTTCAGGGAACTGTGTTGTAAATATGGGAGTGGGGGGGACCAGCCTATCATTAGCCTCTCAGGAATCACCATCACTTCTATACCAAACCCGAAGGTTGTAGCTGCAATATCTACTCTGACAACTGTTACACATAAATATGGGGCTTCGAAAAAGCTAATTCCAGAAGAACACTCACAGGTCAGCCAAGAGTCTGGTGATAGCACAGCGGGACAGCAGGTCGGCACACATAGAAACATAGAATTTGATGGCAGATAAGTACCGCTTGGCCCACCTAGTCTGCTCATTTTCCTACCTAACAGATAAGCTGCAGATCCTAGTTAACCAACAGCTTACTTCCTCCTACTCCCCACTAAGAATGCCTTAGGACACAGCTGTCTTTGGCAGTGAATTCCTTGCCTCAGACTGCAAATATATTGCAGCAACCATCAAAGGCACCTGGATCTTAAATACACATGGAAATTGAATCAGGAATGGCACATATGAAGTCTAAACACCCTGGCCAAAGACTCCCACTTAAGGAGCAAGTATTTACAGAGGTTGCTTCAGAAGCACAGTAGCTCGATCAGCCCCCAGATATTTCTGATTCAGACTTGTCTGAGAGAAACAATGCATTATTAAAAATGTTGTCAGAGGATGAAGGGGGTTTTAAATGGAGGATCGATGATTCCAGAAGGAAAAGGGACAGTGTGGTGCTTTAGCACAGATATCTCTTGACTGGTACCAAACATAACAAACCAGAGGCCCAGGACTTGGCAAGTCAGTTGTAAGCGACTTTCCCACCTCCTAAGTCTGCAGCCATGGCTATTAAGAATGCTTTTGAGATTTCCAGGGCAACTGAAGTGGATAAATCCTTGTCAGATTATGCCTTAAAAGGGGCAGGGTGGATTCAAAACTCAGTAGGGAAGTGGTTTCTCGAACCCACTTGGGATCCTACTTCCTTTTCCCAATCCTCTTCAACTCCAGAACGGTGCCCCATATTGGTGACTCCGGTAATCACAGGCATGAACATTAACACCCCTACACTACCCAAAAACACACAGGAATAAGTGGAACTGCAGCCTTGGGTGTCCTACCCCCCCCCCCGACAGACACAGGCATGACTAAACCCTTGGAGGTAGGCCATATGGATATGACTGGTACTGACAGTTCCAACCCAAAATACCAGACTGTGCTTTATCGTCTCAAAGAAAAACAACAATTCCAATCTCAAATGACTAAATTTTACCAGATGCAACCAAGGAGCCACAATCTACACAAGGAAACACAGGACCTTCAAACTCCACAACTCAAGAACCACCACAAGAACAACTACAGAGACCCCTATTATCCGAACTATTCAAAGCAAATAAAACAGAACCACTGCCCAGAAGACATGCTGTACATCTTAAATATAAAGAGGGGGTTGAATCGTCGTCCAGATGGACAATATGTTGGCAAAACACCTATAAAAGATTCACTACACTTTTATCATGTGGATGTGTTTACATTTATCCATATCCCTGGGGAGGACATATTCGATACCAACTTCAGGTCAGCACACTTTCTGGATCTTTTTTGGATAAAATATAATCAGCTAACATTTTCCCCACTTTGGACCCCTTTTGTAGCCATCCCACTTACAAAGCCACTAATCAAATCTATGACAATCATATTCAGAAATGAGAGTGTACCAGTGGGGGATATTTACCTCTGGCTGCAACAGAAAATTGAAGTTTTGAGTGCTCCAGAAGCCATACTTGATGGAGAACAATTCTGGATGGTGGTGGGGGAGATTTAAAGTTAAACTTAGAGATACAGAAGATGGCATAATGCATATTCCAAACTGTTTTTTTCTGGGGGCGGGACTGGGGGCTTTTTACCCTGGACAGCCAAAGGCATGTTATCGCTGTGTTTGCAGGACAGACCTCTCCAGCATCTTTAATAAGATGGCCAACAGAGTTAAGCTAGTCCTGGCAAGAAGAAATACAGGTGAGGGGGTTACAGGCAAAGTGGGCAGGCATTAAGGATGCAATACTTGAAACATCATCCCATTATGTTAGGGAGAAAAGAAAGAGCAAAACAAGGAAGAAATCACTTTGGGTCTCAAAAACAGTAGCAGAAAAGGTCAGAGACAAAAGGTTGGCTTCAGGAAATATAAGGGAATGCAGCAGGATGAAGATAGAGAGGCACACCAAACTTCCCTAAGGGAAACTGGGAATGCAGTAAGGCCGGCAAAGGCCAAACCAGAGGAAACACTAGCATGTACAGTAAAAGAAGGGGACAAGACTTTCTATAGATACATTAGTGAAAGGATAAAGTCCAAAGGGGGTATTGCTAAGATCAAAGGGGATAAGGGGGAGTGTGTGGAAGAGGACCAAGAAAAAGCATCTATCCTAAACAGATACTTCTGCTCAGTTTTTACTGAGGAGAAGGTAGAGCAGGGCCCACAGCTCAGCACCATGGACACAGGGAGGAGGGAGGTGTGCACAAGTTCCTTCACAAAAGAAAGGGTCCTACAAGAGCTCACTGAGCTCAGGGTAGGCAAGGCAATACGACCTGATGGTATTCATCCAAGGGTACTAATGGGGCTAAGAATGGAAGTAGCAGAGCCATTAGCAGAACTGTTTAGTGAGTCACTGAGCACAGGAGAGATCCCAGAAGACTGGAGAAGGACCCATGAGATCCTGCCCCAAAAGTGTGGCAGCAGGGAGGAGGCAGAGAACTACAAATCAGTCAGTCTTACCTCAGTAGTGGGCAAGATTATGGAGGCACTCCTTAAGGAAAGGATAGTGCAACACCTGGAATCCATAGGAGCACAGGAACCAAGACAGCATGGGTTTACAACTGCAATATCCTGTCAAACTAATCTCATAGATTTTTTTTATTGGGTAACCAGAGTAGTGGACCAAGTGGGTGCAGTTGATGTCACCTACCTTGACTTCAGCAAAGCTTTCAATACTGTTCTACTTAGAAAATTGATTAATAAGCTGGGTAGGTTCGAGGTGGGTCAGAAGTTAGTCAACTGCATGGCAAATTGGTCGGTGGGCAGAAAACAGTGAGTGGTGGAAAACAGTATACAGTTAGAAGAGCTGAAAGTCACGAGTGAGGTACCTCAGGGATCAGTCCTGGGCCAGTCCTCTTCAATATCTTTATCAGTGGCATTGCAGATGGACTGGAAGGTAAGGTCTGCCTGTTTGCAGATGACACAAATAGCTGCAACAGAGTAGATGATCCAGATGGGGTGGGCAGAATGAGAAGAGATCTGGAACAACTGGCAAAATGGTCTGAATAGTGGCAACTGGGGTTTAGCGTATAGAAGCACAAGGTCATGCACATAGGGAAGACAAACCCTGAAGCTACCTATAGGTTGGGAGGGGAGTTGCTGGCAATCACAAGGGAAGAAAGAGACTTGGGCATCATCATCATCACAGATGACCTGAAATCATCCAAGCAGACCACTAAAGCAGAAGGTAAGGCTAGATGGATGTTGGGGTGTATTAATAGTGGTATCACAAGGCATAAGAGGGAGGTAATAATCCCTCTTTACAAGACACTGGTTAGGCCCCATTTGGAGTACTGCATGCAGTACTGAAGACTGCACCTGCACAAGGACATTAACAAAATGGAAGCAGTCCAGAGACGGGCAACCAAAATGGTGCAGCGACTGCATCAGCAAACATATGAGGACAGATTAACGTAGATCAATATGTATATCCTAGAGCAAAGGAGGGAGAGAGGTGATATGAGCAAAATATTTAAACATCTTCATGGCATTAACACATTGAAAGAGTGTAACATGTTTCAATATAAGAAAAATAGCAGGACAAGAGGAAACAGCATGAGATTAGAGGGAGGCTGATTAAGGGGTAATGTAAGAAAGTTCTTTTTCACCGGAAGGGTGGTGGATGCATGGAACAGCCTACCTCAGGAAGTGGTAGATATGAATACAGTGCAGGGTTTCTGACAGGCATGGGATAGGCTTAAGGGAGCAATACAGATAAGTATGAATAAATAGACCATTGACAGAGTAAAAGCCAATGGCGCATTCATAAGGTAGAAAAAATGGGCAGACTGAATTGGCCTTGAGGTCCTTATCTGCTGTCAACTTTTATGTTTCTATGCAACAAATCCAGATGCAGTCTCTGCAGTGAGGTGGTGCATATTAGCTCGCAATGCTGCAACCATTCAAGATGAACCTCTGTGAGGAATATGGCCATCTTTACAAAAATTGCCAGTGGGCATCAGTCAATAAGACACATGACTTGAATCCAGAAGATTTAATAAGAAATGAACAATCTGAGGATTCCCCAGAGGCAGATGCCCCCCTTCCCCACCACGAGATTCTACAAAAGATACCGGAAACAAGGTGCTCACAACACCTGACCTCACCTCCACCTCCAGCATAGTAATGGAAACAGAAGTCCTTCTTGCTGAGGACCCAGAATAGAGTGGTATAGAGCTCAACTCAGCATCTAACCTGCTTAATCCAGTTTGCTATATGGACTCTCCAGAGATGGGACAACCTGAACTACCATATACCTCTCAGAACTTTGTTTTATCAAAAAAAACGGAGATCCTCCAGACTACAGAAAAAAGAAGAAACTAGCCAGCCAATTGACACTGACAATCCATATGAGGTACTAGTGACACTGACCTGGGCTGAATCAGAAATGGAGGAGGAGAAGCTAGTAGATTCAATGGATCTGGATTAGAGATGGGCGGAGTGGCCCCAATTCGGTCTGCGATGTGATTCATGGAGTGAAGGCAAATTCGCGAAGTGCTCCGCAACATGAAACGGAGTACTTCGCGTTATAATGGCTAACGCGAAGTCCATTGAAAACAATGACTTCAGGTTACTCCGCCTTCCCAAACCACTACTCCATCAATTCTTAAGGTGAAGTACCTTGAAAACCAAGTACTTCACTCACTTTTCCTTCTTTTTTAGCCGCAAAAGGTGAATTTTGCAGTGATTCATGGGATTTCAGATCACATGGGCTCTAGATTGTTCTGCACAGTCTCAGTTTGGGGTAGTGTGTGTAGGAAGCTATAGGAGACAATCTGTTGTGACAGCTCTCTGTGATTCAAACCTTCTAAAAGCTGTTAAAAAAGCCTTTTTGGGTCATTTTGTTTGCTGAAACTTTAGTTCATCGATTATGGGAAACCCTCCCGTGCTCATATCATCGAGCGTTTATTGTTTGTGAGGATTTTGAATGTTAATGTACAACATTCAGTCTGCCTACTGAGAGACAGTGGAAGTGTGCTTTGGGGGAGGGACGTATCCATGGTGTAGGTAGATTAACTTGGAGAAAAAGACCGTGCTTTCTGTTTTGGTGATATTTTTCTTGTATAATTGTGTTAATGTACACACAGTAATATTTTCAATAATTCTTGCCATTTTTTTGCTGTTTGTTGTGGCGCAGCAGTGCATAGTTCTAGTTTGTTTAAAATATGTGGTTATATTACTGAAGTTTTCAATTTGCTACGCATTACTTAGTGTGTGTGTGTGTATATGCTTCATGTGTGTCATCAAATTAGACACCTATTACTGTGCCACATAATAATTTCAGCAATGTGAACCTGCTATCCACTGCAGCTGTGTGATTTTTGTACTTCTTTGTGGTATCTTTACTGGTACTAGTACTAGTGACTGTTACTGCTGCAGTGCAATACACTGCCTCCCCCCCCTCCGCAGCACACCCCAACCGGCAAAGGTATTCTTTTTCAGATTTTAATTTCTGATGGTGAGCACTGGTTAGGTGTTGTGCTTTTGCATCTGCATCTCTTCAGTGAGCAGCACAATCTTAATCTGTCTGTGCATTTGCATCTCTTTAGGGCCCAATCTCCATCTGTAACTTAAGTTACAGTTGTTTCTTTGGCTTCCCTTCAGAGTACTGAACAGGTGTGGTGCATAATTCTGCATGAACACTGTACTCAGTAATATGCGTTTTTAAGTCAGGACCAATATCACGAATCACTCATGATACAAATCACATTCTTCATCATCACGGTCACAAATGCAGTCACAAATCACTATTCACAATGAACTACAGCAGTAGGCATTTGTGTTCCCAATACAGTTCCATATTGGTTATCTCACACCGTCAACACCGAATCACATTCTTCATCATCACGGTCACAAATGCAGTCACAAATCATGATTCACGATCACGTCATGAATCACAACATTCATTTTTTTACTAGTTACTTGGATGTACTGTAAGCATGTTTTGTAGTATCTTTCCAGGCTTCACCACTCCACCATTGTACTCATTAATAAGCATTTTTAAGTTAGGGAGTTTTGTGCTACAGCTCGTCAGGGAGGTACAGCCATAGGCATCCATGTTCATTCCCATACAGCATGTGAGTTACAGTACTGTAAGTAATGGTGGGCCAAGTGGCCCCAATTTTCTCAGTGAAGTGATTCACTGAGTAACGTGGAATCTGCGGAGAACTCCACAATGTGAAGCAGAATACTTTGCTTCATAATGAGGAATGTGAAGTCCAGTGAAACCAATGACTTTGCATTATTCCACCTTCCCGAAACTACTTCTCCACCAATTTTAAGGCGAAGTACATTGAAATCAATGTAATTCCCTCACTTCGCCATGCAATTGCGCTCCAAATGAAATTATGCAGTTATTCATGGGATTGCAGGTCACATGCCCTCTAGATTGTTTGGCACAGCCCCAGTTCTGGCCTGGGAAGTGTGTGTGCAATGGTAACTGGATACAGTTTGCTCTCAGAGCTCTGCAATTCAAAACCTCTAAAAGCTGTTAAAATGTCTTTTTGAGCAATATTATTTGCTCAAAATTTAGTACATCGATTGTAGGAAACCCTTCTGTGTTCATATCGAGTGCATATTGGTGTGTGTGGATTTTGAATGTTAATTTAGAACAGACAGTCTGTGTACTGTGAAGTGTACTTTGGGGGAAGGGCTTATTTGTGGTGTAGGTAGATTAGCTGGGAGAAAAAGGCAGTCTTTCTGTTTTGGTTATATTTTTCATGTATAACTGTGTTAATGTACACACAGTAATATTTTCAGAAATTCTTGAAATTTTTTTTGCTGATTGTTGTGGTGCAGCAGTGTACAATTTGTCTGTTTAAAACATTTGGTGATATTACTAAAGGTTTTCAATTTGCTATGCATTACTTGAGTGTGCATGTGAGTGTGTGTGTGTGTGTGTGTGATGCCTGCCATTAAATCAGACACCTTTTATTGTGTTAATGAGTAATTGCAGAAGTATGAACCTGCTATCCACCGCAACTGCATTAATATTTTATACTGCTTTGTGGTATCTTTACTGGTAGTGGATTGTTACTGCTGTGCACTAATCCCCCAACTAGCAAAATGTATTCCTTTCCAGATTTGGATTTGTGACTTGTGAGCACTGGTTAGGTGTTGCTGTGCATTTTCGTATGCATCCCTTGAGTGTGCAGTACAATCTTAATCTGTCTGTGTGTTTGCATGGCACCATTTCTTGTTATGCTCCCATTTCACTTCGTCAGCACTGCAGAATTTTCTGGACACAAGACAGTAGCATTTTGGAGATGCACATTAATTCTGGTAATTCTGTGTGTGACCTGACCACTGCACGCATGACTGAGTGCACCATTAATTCTGGGAGACTTTGCATGTCTTGTTACACTCACATTTCACTTCATCAGCACTAGGGAGTTTTCTGGACATAAGACAGTAGCACTTTGGGGATGCACATTCATTCTGGTGACTGTGTGGGTGGGATGCTGCCAGTATTGTTGTCACTCCACCTTACTTCACATTTAAGGTGGAATGGCAATGCAAAGTAATAATAACAAGGCTAAGTGAGTCTTTTCTATGTGGCACTCCACATAGCGAAGTACCAATGCAAAGTGGCCACTTCACATTCACTTGGCCAGTGGATTTTAAATTCACTGCATCTCTAATCTGGATGTCCTACTCCCACAACCATTGGAGAAATTGTACAGTGGAAAAAAGAAAAGACAGAAAAAGAGATGAACAGGAAGACCTGATCTGTAATCAGTATCGACCATAACTGACACCAAGGTGGCATCTCTTAAATGCCACAGTCTTGTGAACAATGCCACAAGACAGGCAGTATTCAAGTTATTGCATGGCTTACATATTGATATTATCTTCTTACAGGAGACATGGATGGGGTCTGTATCCCAACAGTCTCAGTTCTGATCAGAATGGCCATGGGGACCTACTTATTGGTCTTTTGGGACAAACAGGGCTGTTGGGATAGGGATATTGTTTTCAGGTCACATATTTTCTCATTTTAGGTTGATAACACTCATCCTGGGAAGGTGTTGAACTTGGATGGATACTGGGACAAGGTCTCATGTTATTTCATTAATATTTATGAACCCCAACTTAAGGCAGACAGGGTTGCCTTGCTAGAAAAAATCCAGTCATGTTTGGCTACTGCAAAAATTTTCATACTTGGTGGTGACTTTTAATTGTAGCTTGAACATCCCAACAGGTCATAACCCCCCACCTAAAATGTATTGTGATTCTATTGCATTAAAAATGTATCACTGTAGCAGAGTTGCTATATTGCAAAGACTGGATCAAACAGACCCATATTTCTCATACAAAAGGACACAATTTACAATGATCATCGATTATGTGTTTGTATCCAAATATCTGACAGTTGTAGCCGCTGTATTATATCTGATTGAATTTTCAGACCACCAGATGATTATCTCCACTTTAGATCCAGACCCTTATCATTTTGTTGCTAAAGCTTGATGGAAACTGAATACACAAGCACTCTCAAATCTCAAAATTCAGTCCTCAGTGAGACATCATTTGCTAGCCCGGGCATCGGTGCTCAACCTGTATGATGATATAGGAGAGTGGTGGGCCCAAATCAAAAAAAGACATTCAGGCATATTTTCAAAAAAATGGAAAAAACAAAGCTAAACAAAACTAGTATTGATATCAAGCATTATGTCACCACCTACAGCATTTATTTTCCTTATCTCCCACTTCAAAGAATGATTTAGCTCCCCAAATTGAAAAAAATTTAAGCAGAAATGCAAGCTCTACAATATGAAAGAGCCAGTTCCATCAAAGCTGAATTGTACTTCGGCACCCAGAAAAAGACGGGTCTTTGATCCATGTGCAGCTTGTAAGGCTGAACAACAGGCAGCCTCTAACACCACCCTCCAAAATAAAGATGGATCCCTGGTGTCCTCCTTTATGGACCTGGTAGGGGTAGTCATGGATTCCTTACAGGACCATGTTGTCACAGTGAAGTCAAGCACTGTCACCATATCCAGTATCTTTCAAATATCACACCACAAACATTATGCCCAGAAGCCTCCTCAAACTTAAAAAACTATCACTGTCCCAGAAATTTCCACAGTAATTCAAACAAGAAAATTAGAGTTTTCCCCAGGTCCTGACCATTTGAATTTTATAAAACATTTCTCCCAGAACTAGGCATTTCTTTAGAGCAGTTATTTTTTTTTTCCAAACAAAATGAAGTCCCGGGATCTTTCTCTAAAAGCATAGTGATTTATCTATACAAATATGGAGACAGAACACTTCTACAAAACTGCAGACAAATCAGTTTGCTTAACACGGATTTTAAAATATTATCACAGATTTTACATCTCCTTTTAAGATCTATAGTCACCCGTATGATCCATCCACTCAATTCTGTGGGTTACCAGACAGAGCAATACATCACCCTTTGATAATCTTACATAAACTCTGGAAGTTCTACCAACAATCCCAGAAAACAGGATGGATTATCTCCTTAGACCAGTAGAAAGCCTTTGACAGAATGAACTAATCTTTCTGTTCCAAGTGTTACAGGCATATAGTATACCTAGGGGATTCATCGATAAACTCAGAATGCTGTATACCAAGTCCTGCTGTAATCCTCTCATTCATGGTAAATTGGAGCCAGATTGTGTAATAAAAGCAGGGGTAAGACAGGGTTGTCCTTTGAGCTCTTTGGTTTACATTTTTTCCCCGAATCCACTTTTGGAACATATCGTCCATAACCAGCAAATACAGGGACTTTCCGGGGATATACAAAGAGATGAGGTGAAAGTCCTGACGTATGCAGATGATATCTATCTAACCTTAGAAAACCACGGGAGTATCATAGAAGTGGGCAAAGAGCTGCAGAAATATTCTGAAGTCTCATCTGCTAAATTACAGTACAAGTCACATTAAACTGTTCCTCAAACTCACTGCTCTGGCATTGTTATTTTGTGCAGCTAATGTTGTGGCAATTCTAAATGCTTAAAACACAAACTCTTTTTCAGCTAGTCATCAGCTCACAGGAAATGCACTTCCAACTACTAAACAATTCATTTCAGATCCCACTTCAGTGGTCATGTAATGCATTTTAAAATGCATTTACAGTGCAGTACTGTGCTGTACATAATTCCAGCACTACAGTATCTACCATCTTGCCTCTCGCTTGCTATACAGTACTGTACATTAGATCTAGGCTTGACTGCCTATCCACAGTTTTTATTTATTAAACATATTTCCATGTACAGTATTGTACTTAACTGTGGCTGCATGCAGTACTGCACAGTAAATGTGCTGTGTGACGTGTACTGTAGAAAACTCCACAGCCGCTCACATCGCTTACTATTGTACAATACAGAAACTTTTGAGTTTGATGTACTGTACCTTTTGTCTCCACCTCAGCTCTGATAATACAAAAAGTTAACCTGAACCCCCTCCCCCCAGCCTGTTCCATTCATATTATCAGTAAAAGTAAAATATATATTTTTTCCCTGGTGGTCTAGTGGTAGTACCCCTGCCCCATCACTGACTGAGTCCCGATCTTCAATACTGTAGTATCCCCGCTCATGCCCCATCCCTGAGTCCTGATCTTCAATATTGTAATTTTTACAATGTATTCCTCTGGTGGTCTAGTGGTCCCTCCCACACCCCCTCTGCATCCCAACAGGAATCACGCTCATTCATTGACTACTTAGTGGGCTGCCAGCCATGGAGGAGAGCAGAGGGCTGTGCCAGTCACTCACTCTGTTTGGGGATGGGGTGAGTGAGGTGGGATATTACTGGACCTGTTGAGATGTGGAGGGGGTGTGGGAGGGACCACTAGACCATCAGGGAATAAATTGTAAAAATTACAATGTTGAAGATTGTAACTCAGGGATGGGGCAGGGGGGTGTGGGTACTACAGTACTGAAGATCGGAACTTGGGGATGGGGCGTGGGTACTACCACTAGACCACCAGAGAAAAAAAAATATTTTACTTTTACTGGTGATAGGGATGGCACCAGCTGTTGGGGGGCTATGGTGACTGGTTTTCTTTCTTTTTACATGTACCTCCAGTGGGCAGGTAATGGGGGGGTACCTCTAGGAACAGTGCAGAAATATCAAATAGCAATATACTGTACTGTACTGCTGCACAGAAATAAACATTAAGTTGCACAGTATACTGTAAAAGTATTTGACTGAAAGCCTTGGGACCTGGATTACTGTTTAATACAGTGTACAGTACTATACAATAGTTTATCATTTTTATGGGTTGCTTAATGTGTGCCCTCATTATTGCACTGCATTGGATAAAAGTTTCCTGAGAGTTGCAAAGTAAGCTGCAACTGATTAGCAGCTAACAGACAAACCATCAGGAAACTCTTCATAATTCACTGCAGTAAGAAGTGCACACATTAAGGAACTCACTGAAAAATGCTAAACCAGTGAGTTGGAGGAACAGTTTAATGTGACTTGTACTGTAAATATGGGGAAATGCAAGGCAATCCCAATCAGCCCCTTTGTCAACCCCCCCCAGAGGTAGTGGATAACTTTACAGTTGTTACAGAACATAGAAACATAGAAACATAGACTTTGACGGCAGATAAGGACCACTTGGCCCACCAAGTCTGCCCATTTCCCTACCTACAGGATAAGCCGCAGATCCTAGTTAACCAACAGCCTATTTCTTCCTACCCCCCACAAGAATTGCCTTATGTCTGTCCCATGCATTCTTGAATTCTCCCACAGTTTTAGGCCCCACAACCTCCTCAGGAAGGCTGTTCCATGCATCCACTATTGAAAATATTAGATGTCACTTTTGGGACACAACATTTTGCTACATTAAATTGGGTCAGAGTGCTACAGGGGTGTGAGAATACAGTGAATGTATGGAAGGGATGGAAACTCTCCAAGTTGAAAAGGATACATATAATTAAACAATTTTTGATACCTAGTCTGATATACGTTGGTACAATATTTCCATTGCCAATAGCATTAGAGACCCTCATGTACAGTATTTTTTTTTATATGCTGTGGGAAAGCCGCTTGAACCCTATTAAAAGAGGCTATACATACCTCCCTCATCAGTAAGATGGGTTGGGACTGATAGAGCTGATCACCTTTTTCCACTCCCTATTCTTGGCCATTTTCAACAGGAAACCATGCCAGATGTTACATTCATTGGTTAATTTATGGTTTATGAACAATTGGTGAGTTTTTACGACTAAATGGGAGGAACCGCCCCCAAAATTTTCTAACTTTCTACAAATCCCTGATTCCATGAAATCCTCAGTACAAAAACTTATTAAATTGAACATTTTAAAATCTTTCTTAGGGTCAGCAACTTGAAAACAGTTTTACCAACATATTTTGGAGCTTGGTGTCCTCACGCATCCAGAATTCAAAAATTGTATCCCCCAGAACACAGATAGGGTTTTAACTATGCTTAATGAGGAAAGAATCCCAGAAAACATGTGGAAAACCATCTGGTTTAGTGCTTATGGATGGTTAAATGTCCGTGGCAACCTTATGCACAAACCAGTTGAAGAATGATCATGTCCGTACACAGACTGTGGAGCCCCGGAAGAATCCATGGAACATTTTGCTCTTCATTGTTCATATTCGAGTAACCTATGGATTTTTAAAGCCCAAGCATGGAACTTCCCTTGGCTGAAAAATATTACATATGAAGCATTGATATTAGGGGAATATACATACCATTTGGCTAAACACCATGAAAGTTCCTTATCTGTTTTTTTCACTGTATTAAAATATTATTTACACAAGGTTACAATGGGTGCTTAGGCAGCAGAGACTGCCATATGCAATATTCAAAGTTGTTTGAAAAAATGCCTTTTGAACTATTGTTGATAAGGAACTGTTAGCTTATAATGTGCAGAAAGTTAAATTATGATGGAGAGGCCTCTCCTTTTTTATAAAATTTAAAATAGAGATTGGGCTTGAAAACTAATCAAGAGTATACATGGGTGAGACATAGAATACTTTAGGCAATAGTTTCTTTTAGGTATATTATGGGTTATAGCAGGTTATTTAGGGTTTATATAATTCTGTTTGTTTGTACCAAGCAAGGGCTTATTTATTTAGTTATATGATGTATCCTGATTTATGAACTTTCCTTTATTTTTATTGTGAATTTGTTTCCCTGTCTGCATTGTTATTTTCTTTGTATTTGTTTTGTAACCTTCAATAAAACATTTCCCTACTCTTTTCTAGAAGTGCTATGGGATCTTTAACATCCACCTGAACTACAGCCGGAAGAGACAGATGGTATCTCAGTTTAACATCTCATCTGAAAGACAGCACCTCAGGAGTGCAGTACCCACCTCATGCTTCACTACAGTGTCAGTATTTAACCCAAGTGCTTGTTGTGGGGATAGAACCCACAGCCTTCTGATCTTCCAGTCTCAGAGGTGAGTGTGCTACCTGCTGAGCCACTCACACTGAGAGTGGCTCAGCAGGTAGTGCAATAGAGAAAAGAGTAAAAGGCCTGAAGTTCTGTATACTAGATTTAGGGGTCTTTTTTTATGAATTGGAACAATTACACCCAAGTTCCATGAATCTGGGATTTGTTAGATGGCAATTATGGTATTGAAAAAGTCAGCCCATTAAGCAGGATCTGCCTGATAAAGTTTGGCTGCAAGCCCGTTAACACCAGGCAACTTATTTTCCTTTTGCAGCTTTTTTGCCTCAACCACTTCAGATGGAGTAAAGTCTATCCAGTTTTCACCATTATTTATTGTAATCGGTGTGTTAACTAAACACATCCTTAGCTCTTGCTCACTGATCTCTTTGTCACAAAAATGCATCTTTGTGAAGTGTTCTAGTCACTCTATAGGGCCAATAATTACCCTGGTTTTTGTCTGTTGGCTTATTTGTTGGTAATACATTAGTATTGCAATTATCCCTTTGTTGCTTATATTCATTTTTCTTTAATATCCTTCTTTATCTTCTCTTTTTCACATTGAACTTTTGGCTTGTCTTTGCTTTGAGGTTCAATATTTACATCCTGTTCATTGCCCTCCCATTTTAGGGCTGCATGGGCAGAGCCTGCAGTTCTTTAGTGATCAGAGTGAGGACTCCTCATTTTTTCCTTTAAAAAAAAAACAGATTCTCTCCACCCATCACAACCCCACCCCTCTCTGGTGCCAGTGCTCTTTTAGTGCTGCAGTAGCTCCTCCCCACCAATCTCTTGAAAATTCTCCTGCTACCACCCACTGTGCACTGTACTGCCCCACTCCTCTGTTCCCATCCCCTTTATTCTGAACATCACACTCAACTAGCCTTAGCCTTGCCTTGTGGCCTTTCTTAATTCTTCAAAGTCGTTGTTTAAAAAAATCATTAAAAGGATGGTCGGGAGCCACCATGAGTGCAAGCATCTTGCCTCCCGGCCTGCCAGCCTGTACAGAGAACAAATCTGACCCTGCCTCCACCAATAGTCCTTTTTAAAGGAGTTCCATTTTAAAAGGCTCTTCAACTTTCTCCTTTCTGCTTGAGGATGTTCCCAGATCCAGGATTCAAAGAACTGGTTTCACCACTGTATCATAGATCATTTAGCAGGTGGTGAAGCTGTTGCTTAAGCAGCATGTTGTCGGTGTACTCAACATTTTGTAAAAGGACACTCAACAAAATGATTCAAAATGCTGACTAGTAAAATCATCGGGGGTAGAGAAAAAAGTGCTTTGTAATCCCATAAATCTATACAAAAGTGTTTATCTAAATGCAGGACTCTCAAAAAACTGACTCAAAATGCTGACTTGTAAAATCATTGGGAGAGATTCCACTATCTGGGGAGAAAGGAAAAAAAACACTTTATAATCCTGCGAATCTATACAAAAGCACTTATTCAAATGCAGTATGCTAAAAAAGTAACTGCAGTTTCATTCATAAAAATTTACCACAGTCTTTTTTGGAAGGCAGCCAATGAGAAGCAGGTAGAGCATAGCAGGGAGTGAATAATGGCTAAGTCTTTTAATTTTGATATGAAGTATCACATATAGTAGCACCGTCATAGTGTGCTTTAGTCGGAATTGTTTCCATTAGCCAATTTACATCTTCACCTGTCAGCATTTGGTCCAATTTTCATTTTCTTTGCATAAATGCTTTGACAAAGGTACATAAAGATTTACAACAGCAGAAACACTGCCTTATTGGGAGAGCAAGACTTGCAGTAGGACTGTCAGGTCTCTGAGGCAGAACTGATACCAGTGCCTCTCTCCCAATTTAGTGAATGCATAAGCTAAAGATGGCAAAGAAGTGTTTCTGTATAAAAAAATAAATACATCACTGGAACACAGCAGTGACTGCTCCCCATCTCATAGCAGAGACAGAAGGCCAACTCCTTTTAGCTCCTTTCATCCTGCTGCTCCCCATTCCCAGCTCCTCGGTTCGGTGATGTTCACTGTATGGAGACTAGATGTCACCATCAGTTTAGCTAACAATAACCCCGCTCACTGGTTCAGTGTGGTTCAGAGTCTGGAGAACAGATTTCACTAATGTTAGTCAATTTCCCTACACTCTGACCTTTACACCTTCTGCCACTCTTTAATATATTTATTTTCAGAAATGGCTGATCATTTGTTAACTCTTCTTCATTCTACTCACCCTTGCCCTTAATTCAATGACCACTGTTCTACCCTGGCAAAATAACTTGCAGAAACAAAATCAGCTCAGGTTGTTTCCACTGTAACCCAGTAAGAGTGCTGGATAATCCAAAGGCTTTGGAGTCGGCAATGACCATGGCTGAAATAGGATATACAGTTTTCGGCTAAACTCAAAAAGGTACACTGGAATTTAAGGAACATTTACTTTTAAGGCTGGGGAACATCCAACTTGTGGGGTAGCTGTGTAAATTGAGTTCATTCATTAATTTTTTTTTTTTGCTTTTGCTTGTTGGAGCCTGCGTTAGGGTTGGTAGGGTTAAATTTGTGCCCCCCCTCAACATTTGAAAATGTAAAAGAAAAATATTTATAAAGTAACCTGGGAATATTTCATTGATTCTGAGTGTCACTGGATGTTTTTTGGGAGGCTCTGTTGCTGCTACTGAGTCCAGACAAATTGTGTTATTTACATTGACACTCAATAAATATGATTAAAAAGACATTTTGATACTCTGCTTAACCGAGCAGTCTGTATTGTTTCAGAAAAAAAGTACTTGGAAGTTCACCAGCTTAAGAGATACTCTGTAAGAGCTACTACTGATTCTGCACTAATTCAATGTTTATTTGTTTTTTCCTTTCTCTGTGCATCAAATTATTCGGCACAGTTTGTAACTGCCAATAATCTCCAAAACAATGGACTGTAATTTTGGGGCTACAGTTAGCAAATTGAAAATGGAAGTTTGATTGCCACTTTGACATATATCAGACATTGAAAATATGCAGCTCTCTTTGCAGTCACAGATGCTTTCACCTTTTAAATTAAATACACATTTATAACTTCTTGATAAAGCCTACTTCTATGCATTCATACAGTGCATCGGTCATCAGAACAGAAAAGCAGGCCCACAGAGGATAGTTTTTGGTTCTTGTTTAAACTAACTTGAGGTCTAAGGGGAATGATGTCCTTTTAAATAAAAGCCAGAATGTTGGAAATTGCATGGCTTTGAAACTGAAATGGTTGTAAATCAAACTGCCCCTTCATTACAGAAACCTGACATAAAATAACGAGTGCCATTCCAGATTTGTTATTTAGGCTGCAGCACCCTGAAAAGTGATTACCACATGAGTTAAACTGTTAAACAGTTAAAATTGTTTGCCTAACACTCCAAAGCATCTGCTTTCTGTTACCCGGGTGGGTTGTAATAGTCTCAGTGGATGTACCCAGTCACCAAAACTCAAATAAATAAATAATGTCAGAGTGTCTCTAAAACCTGCAGAGAGAAGCAAGTACTGTACCAGGTCCATTTAAGAAGCTAGACATAAAAATGTCATGTTGTCTTGTGTTTCTTTTCTCCTGGTCACACAAACGCTCCTTCTTATTACTTTCACCACAAATTAACTACTTAGCTGCTTTGAGGAGCAAGGTGGCGAATCACATGGACAGCGCTGAGCATAGAGCTCTCTCTCTCCCTCTGTGCCCCCATCTCTGTCTGTCTCTGTCTCTCTCTCTCTTTGCAGTAGCAAAACATACCCTCAACAGTACACTGACACTGCATAAATATGTTTAAAAAGACAATTTGATACTCTGCTTAACCGAGCAGTCTGTATTGCATCGGAACATTGTCAACTGAGACTCATTGTCCAGTAGAGAGAATATTCTTGAAACTGAAGGTGTTCCTTGTACTGTATGTGGGGAATCACTGAAACAAGGCGCTGCCACTTAAATGGCATAATCCAGTGCAAGATTTTAAAGAAATAACATTCCTGCTACTGTACAATGAAGCTAACAGAAGAGCAACTGTGAAAGGAGCAGAACTATTAAGGAGGTTGCACCTCGATAAGTAAAAAGGTGAAAAAATGCAAGAACTTGCAATGCAAATGCCCTGACTCTCCGTCCTTGATTTTTCTAATAAACCCCCATTAAATGTGCAGATCTCTAATTAATTATTAAGCTAAAGCAGATGATTTTAAAGTTGCTGTATGACTGTATTATTAAGGTCTCTTCTCTTTGATAGTTCTGTTTCTTTCACCATTGCTCTTCTGTTGACTTCATTTGTACAGTACCAGGAATATATTACTTCTACATCAAATTGCTCTGGATTATGCTATTTAAGCAGCAACATCTTGTTTCGGTGATTTCCACATTAAGTAGAAGGAACATTTAGTGTTTCACCAATAAACATTCTCTTTACTTGGCAGTGGAGTTCTCAGTACTGTAAAGAACAAAGCATGCTACTGAGCTGAACCGCATGGCAAGGCACTTTGGGGTTCTTGTCTATTTCCCTGAGTCCCATATATTTTATTTATTTTGCATACTGTCACCGTTGGCTACTAGGGGGAGAGAGAGAGAGAGAGAGAGAGAGATTGCATTTCAAGGTTTCCTATGTGGCTGTTTCACCTTCCTCACCACTTGGAAAAAAAAACAGTGTGCATTTTCACTCCTGGCCTGAGTCCATTTGTGGCTGGCTAGTCTGCATATAGGGTAGAAATTATGTCACAGACAGCCAGATCATCCATGCACAACACAAATCAACTCCAGAGATCAAACGTCTCCAGCATTAATTGTAGACTTCAAGGTACCTTCCCAGCAACATAAACCAATTCTATCCCCCCTCCCCAAGCCTGTTAGAGAATTTCACACCTAGGCATCAGGGAGGGTCATTTTCACACCACTGAACAACTCCCTGTCTACTTCATCCTTTCTAAAGGGAATTGCATTATACTTTCCTAAAAAAAAGTAGTTTGCATCATTATTATGATAAGGTTGCACTCTCAAAAGTCCAACCCACTACTGCATAGCCACAACTGTAAATCCCTTCCCCGTCTTCATTCATGATGAACTTGAGCATGAAGTAATATATACTTTATCTGTAGCTACTAAAAAACAACCAGTTTGAAGAACTGTTCAAATGGAGATACTTTTTGTGCTGCTGTTGTTAGAAACATGTATTGACTCCCAACCCTTGATACTGTAGTCTCTGCACTGCTGCCCCAAATCCCACTGCTTGTAACAAAAACCTTTATTCCAGCAGAATTGATGTGTTAGTCTGAACCATAGAACTGTGTTTATTTATACTGCTAAGCTATGATGGAGGAACTGTTATTAACATTGCTGCTCAACAGCTGAAATCTCTCATAAGGTGACTGGAAAAAGTATCAGTGTGACCATGGGGAGGGGATTTAGACAATTTACTTTTACAGAGAAAAGGTTTTTAGACATGCACACTGGGTGATCTAAAAGGACTGGGTCTAAATGCTAGTTTTAATATCCACCACTTTCTATGTAAGAAATGAAATCTGCCTTAATTATCTGGCAATTATAGAGGAAAATAAAAAACAATAACTGAAATGGATTGAGTTTTTGGTTGTATAGCCTAAACTACCACAATAGTATTCTAAGATATGGGGAACAGATGGTTAAACATATTGGGGATAAAAAGGACAGTTAAAATGGATTTACAAAGAAACAGATGTATCCAGTGTTGAGATCCTTTAAAAAATAAGATTAAAAATGTAAAATAAGCATGCATATGAACTGCTATTTAAGATTGAAAGCAAATTTGGTGTGTATTATTTTTATCCTTTGACCTCCTGTTGCAAAAAGCTGCATGGCAGCATGACAAAGTGCCCAAATGTTCAAATTGACTGCACCCATAGTAAAATGTAAAATGGTAACAGAAACTTACAAAATAGCACATTGTATGGTAAGGAAGCACACAACGAGCTGATTGTACATTTGAGTAATTTAAGAACTACGTTGATCTTCCAATTACTAATCATAATATAGGGGTCATCAGTGTCTCCGCTGTGAATATGATATTTCAAAATGTTGCAAAAAGTATTATTGAAGGAATATTCATGAACATCAAGAGATATTTACTACTTTTGTTTTTGACCTACTTAACCTCTCATTTCAGTAATTGTTGTACTAAAAGAATAGTAAGCACACTATTCTACTTAACTGGAAAACTACTTTTAAATGAAAAATCAATGAATTATTCTATGTGCATATACTATGGAATTCAAATAAACAAAGTTATCTCAAGTACAAACTGTGAATTAAGAATAAGGTAGAATGAGTTGGGTTTAGTGATTTTATATCACAATGTTTAGAATAAACAAAAAATAAAAATTTATAGAGTGTGCATAGTAGTTCTTCACCTTTTCACCTCCCAGTGCAAAAAGCAGCATCATTGAATGGTTCAAACATACATATTGAGTGCATCCACAAGATAAGAGTTAATGGTGACAAAAAATTCTATAATAGAGCATTGTATGATAAGGCAACCGGACGATGATCAGACTGTAAGTCTGAAAAATTAAACTGCTATGCAAATCTTTCCATTAGTAAACATAAACATGATATGGGATTAATCAGTGGTTCAGATAAGACTATGTTCCTTCAAACTGGTATATAACATTTGGTATCTTCTCCTTTAATATATAGCTGAAGCCCTAAAAGTTTAAAATGAACAATACTGTTTAAATCTTGATTCTTTCCTTCAATATAGTATTGAAGTTAGAACACAAAAGAGATAAAGTAGCCTGCATTGTAAACAAACATTTAAAGGAAAACTACACCCAAAACTTGAAAAAATATATGCTGTGCAGAGTGTTTTAATTTGTATGTGAAGTTCTAGTGTTTCTTTCCTCTGACTGGTATTAGGAGTTTTTCCTAAATTAGCCTGCTAGCTTTAGGGTAGTTTACGACCCTGGATATCTCCATATCAAATAGGTTTATTGCATTTCTTTGACCTACAATGCACCTTGTTTCATGTAATGGTGATGTAGCAGCCCATAAATCCAGCAGAAAGCATTGCATTACAATCAGTTCACAACAATAGAGATGGCTATATTTAAAATCTGTAGAATTCAGCTTGGTGACCACCCTCATCCTAAAGGTTTTACTGTCCTAAAAACTTTGCTGCTGGTAATTTTGTGTGCAGCTTGTAAAGCTTCAAGATATTTAGTTTGTTTGGCATGTGTGTGCTGAATGTTGGGTCTCTCTTACATCACAGTCACATGAGACAAGATGCACTGTGGGAACAAGAAATACAATTACACTATCAGGTATGAAGATTCCCAGGGGTCGTAAAACTAGCATAAAGCTAGCAAGCTAATTTGGGAAAAACTCCTAATACCAGTCAGAGGGAAGGAAACACTAGAACTTCACATACAAATTAAAACACTCTGCACAACATATATTTTTTCAAGTTTTGGGTGTAGTTTTCCTTTAAGTGACTTCTATCATACTATTGACAGCAAGAGAGAGAGAGAGAGAGATAGAGACAGAGAGAGAGAGGCTTAAAGTTTGCAAGCACATAGTATGGGTAGAAAAAAACTAGTACACGGTGTCTCTAGGGAAATTTCCTGAGCTTGACTTCCTCGTGTCCTTGTGTGATATTAAGTGAATAACTGCTGATAAAAACTTGGATGAGGGGGAGGCTCCTCTTGGGTTATCCTCACTTCTGCTAGAGGGAGCACAAAGAGACCAACCATCATGGATTATAAAGACATAGCTGCACCTAGTCCAACGGGATGGAGACAGGTGTGCATTTGAGCAACATGGGTACCAAGCAACTTCCAGTCATCCAGTTGGGTACCCCTGGCTACCTGTTGTCATTTGAGGGCTTCTTAACTTGAAATACAGTGCATTGTAAAGTTCACTTCACGGGCTTTTATGACAGTCGCTGCTTTCCTGTGCCTTTAACCGGCTGGAAACCAAAAGACTGGAAATTTATACATTTTTTAAAGTTTGGAAATAGTAAACGATAAATGTTGAAGAGCAACCTCAAGACTTTTCATGCGGGGGGCAATGATGGCAAACAGAAACTGAGTGTATAACTGTAAAGATTTTTAAAATGTATTTTTATTTTGAAAAGCAAATTCAATGGTACAAGAAGAATATCGGCTATTTTCAATGCAGTGTGTGATGCTTACAGCACCTGGTCCAGAACCAAAGAGCATCATAGAAGGATGTAATTACATGCAAAGGAAAATATGTCCACCCTTTAGGATGATAGAAATAAAGGACTATGCCAATGCTCGACACAGCACTGTTGTGTACTAAGCCAAAAACAACAACAGCAGCTCTAGCTCTCACCTGGGTGCCGAAATGCAAAAAAATTAGTACCATACCAAAATAAACAAAATAACTTGCTCTGCTTAAATGTAGCACAATAAACCATTAGTTCGGTTACGATAAAAAGTCATTTTTATTGTGGTCAAAAAGACAGACAATTGTTAATTTTTCCAGGAAAAAGCATCAGAGTGATGCGAAACATCAACTACACCCATTTTTTGGTTAGGGGTGCACTTACTTACTATATGTTTTATGTCTGTTAACAATTGTCTGCCTTTTTGACCACGATAAAATAACTTTTTATCGGAACCAAACTAGTGGTTTATTGTGCTACTGGTGAGCAAGCAAGTACTTTTGTTTATTTTACTGTTGTGTACTACCTGGAAAGTGCACACAATGCCTGATAAACCAAGAAACAGCAAGCTATAGCTTCTTATGACTGGATTGCTATAAGGGCAGATGACATGACTTAAGACTGTGAAGTTCTATATGACAAACTTATGACTAATCCACTCCACGTTATAGATTATTAATTATTATTATATTATCTAATGGCAGCTGTCTGGTCCTTGGTGCCCCTGCTAAGTGCCCAGTGCCCCCCTCAATATTGTTGTACTCTATTCCTGCTGAAAAACTGTGAAATAGATGGAAGTGGCTCTCTACTGAAGAATCTGTCTGTCGGGGCTGACGACAAAGGTGTTTTTTCTCAGCCTGTCCCCAAACAACACTTTTAACTCTTCTTTTACTACCTGAGTACTCATGTTATTTTATTTTCTATATTGCTGTTTTCCCATGTTGCCTTAGCTGTAACACTTTATCTAAAACTCCCTTTTTTAACTCTTGTGTTGTCCTGTACCCCTTTCATATTTCTCTGCTCTCTCTACTTCATTTTCTCCATATTAACCTAGTTTTTCTTTTAACAGGTATGCCAAGCTGCTGACTTCTTCCCTATTAGGTAAGTATTAGTCTATGCCTAACTTGTCCTGTCCTTCCAATTTACTCCCTAAGAACTACGGATCCTCTGTGACCCCTTTCCTATATTTTATTTTACTGGTCCAACAGATGTCTTCCCTTCCAGTTCCCTATTACCCGGGTAAGAGACCCTCTACATATTATCTACACTTGTTGGGTTTACTGTAATGGTTCATCTGCACCTATTACAGTGTGTGTGAGTGTGTGTGTGTGTGGTGTGTGTGTGTGACTCAAGGCTACATGTTAAGGTCCCCCACTCCCCGATTTCCCCTTACTACAAAAGAAGCCATGGTTTTGGGGGACATGCTCTCTCCATGTTATTAGTATCTCCCCAAGCAGTACTGTTAATGGTTTCACTATCATGACTTTGTGGCATGACTGAGGGAACACTGTACCAAAGCATAAAGTCCTTTTGTAAATACAGCACTATCACAGTTGGAAAAGTCAGAAGAGTACTGTATACTAACACTGTATAAAAGTATATCCCACCATTCCCAGTTATAGATATCCTCCCCACCCTACCCTCCATCTGTAACTCCCCACCCCCACCCCAACACATGCAGCCCTTTCAGCTCTGGCCAGATTTCTTTGTCTGTGTTTTGACTTTTTTGATCTAGAGATCAATTTCTTTGTTTCTACCTGCCCAAGATTTCAAAATTGTTCTGTTGTTTTCAAAATGTTATCTTTGCTTTCCATGGAATTTAATTTAGTGGATATACAGTAGTTGTTATCTCTGTGGCAGAATTATTGCCCTCTTTATCCCTTATGGTTCCTTCTTCCACATCCTGACCATCTATGCCTTTTCCTAGTAAAACTGTTCTGAGGAGCCCAATTATTTTCATAAGCAAGTGATTATTAGTAACCAAGAGGGCTGTGTAGAATGGTAAATTTCCAGCAGAGCAGAATTCTGTGGAATGTTTGAAAATTCCACTGATTCCCACCATTTGCAGAATTTCAACATTCCGTATGTGAAATGTTTTTTACAGAATAATAATCCACAGGTAACATAAACCACAGTCTTTTTATGAAATCCATGGAACATTATATAGTGGTTTACATGATCCATGGAACATTATTCCACAGTTTGCCAGAAATGCTTTTTGAAATTCTGTAAAATTTAAAAAGAAATTCTGAAAAGTATTTCAAAGCAGAATTGCCATTACATTAATTTCAATGGCAGAATTTTGCATTCCATAGCCCTAATAACCAGGTCTTTTCTTAATATCCAGGAGCTGGTCTTCCATTTGTATATCTTCCTTTATCTCACCAATATCTTCACCTATATATTTTTCACATCCCCAGACTTGGTTTGCTGGCCAAGGCACCTAGCTTCACCTGAGCTCTTTCCTTCTAAGATTGCTTGAAAGGACAGAACAGAGAACCTTACCAGAGCAAGGGAAATGGATTAAGACTTCCTTTGGCTAAGCAGATTTACTGTGTGTTGTTATTTTTATTTCGTACTCACAGGGATTGCTACTGTTTGTTGCTAACATTTCATTGCTTTATTTTTCTCTGATTCAGATTGTTGTTGCTGGTATACCTTCTTCTGCTTTATTACAAGGTGTGCCTACAGGTGTGTGCTAACAGATTACTGCAGTAATCTTCTGATTCAAATTGTCTTTTGCAAGGTATATCTTCTGTTACTGCTTTATTTTTCTCTGCAGCAAAGTGTTTCTTACAGGGTATATCTTCTCTGAAATTATTACAGCTGGTGCTTTACAGGTTTTACAGTTTTATCTAACATTAGGATAAGCTTTTAGGGTTACTGCATTTGTTGTTGATTGATTGTTTCTGCTCTTACCTCCTTGTTCTTTCATCCATGGTTCTTCTTTTTCGGCAGGGGAAGGGCCCAGTCACCCACCCCCATCCCCAACCACCCCACACTATACTCCTTTTATAGGGTACCACAGTTGTGTCATTTCCTGTGGCAAAGCAGGAAGGGGCGGATCAGTGGGGCGTCCACACGGTGAGCTCATTTACAGGGGCACTAGTAATTTAACTTGTTATAACAAGTTATATGAAAACAAAAGACAAAATCAAACCATTACTTGCATTTTCTTCCTTCTAATTACTCTGACAAGGTTATAAACCCAGCAACTTATCTGGAATGGATATCATTAACTGCAGGTACTGCGGAACACTTTTCAGAAGGACAGTCTTACAGGATTTAGGACACTGTCCTACATGCTGGGCCATTGGAGATCTTAGGGCTCAGCTCCGGGCAGCATGGGCAGAGATTGCGCACCTCAAATTTCATATTCAAGAGGAAATACATTATAAGAGCCACCTGCCATTTCCCCAACATCCAAAGAAGAACCTCGACTGCACAGGGTAGTTGGTCCAGGAGGTTGGCAGGTGGTTAGAAGAGCAGATCAGGTGCCCATCACTCTGTGTTCTCCAACATATTACCTCCAAAAACCATATAAACACTGCAAACAGGTATCTGCCTCTATCTCCAAAATCAAACAAAGGGGCAGAGGACACTGCAGAACAGGAGCTAGCACAACAAAACTCACCCAAATCAGGAACCAAAACAAAAAAGCAAAAAGGAAATTCAAAAAACTTCTGATCATAGGAGAATCCATGATTTGGGGAGTTGGTACCCATCTCCAGCCAGGGGTAATGGTCAGATGCCCCCCAGGTACATCAGCATGAAGTGACACTGACCGCATTGCTAAAATTGTTCACAAAGCAGGAGAAAACATTGACATCCTGGTACACATAGGGACTAATGATCTCACCAGCTAGTCAGTTGTGGAGTCCAAGGAACACCTGACCAGGCTGGGTGACAAACTATCATCCATTTCGTCCAACATCTCCTTCTCTGAGATCCTGCCAGTCTGGGAGAGGGGCAGATGGATGGAAGGTCAGAGAAGGGGAGATAGGGGAGCTAAACATGTGGCTCAAGGGCTGGTGCCAGGAAAAAGGACACAGATTTGTAGGGAATTGGCAACAGTTCTGAGAGCGAAAGTTCTTTAAATTTGATGGACTGCATCTGACTAAGGAGGGAGTCAGTGCATTGGGGCAGAAAGTTTTGCAGAATATTTAAACTAGAAAATGGGCAGAGGGTGCAGCACCCCATACGTCGAATGGGAAGAACACCTCCCACTCAGCTAGTGGTCAAACAGGAATTCAGCATGTTTGCAGTTCATTTGCATCACCAGGTAAGAAAAAAGGTCTGTCTCCCCATACGATGCACAGGGGAAATGCCAAACCTCACCCAACAACTAACACACTGAAATCTGGTCAATGGAAAATCATGTACACAAATGCTCACAGCCTGGGAAATAAGATCCCAGACATGCAGACAATAATGTCAGAGGCTAAACTGGACATAGTAGCAATTAGTGAGACATGGTTTACCAGTAACCACACTTGGGAGACTTCAGTACCTGGCTATGGACTGTTCAGAAGAGACCGAGGTGCAAAAAGGGGGTGTGGAGTGGCCCTGTATGTCAATGAAAATATCAAAACTACAGAAATTCAGAATACACATAAGGAGCCAGAAGAACTGTGGGTCACCCTGGAAACAGGAAATGGGACAGCCATAAGAACTGGGGTTGTCTACAGGCTCCAAGACCAGGGGGAGGACACAGACACATTACTGTTAGAAGATATACAAAACATGACAGCTAAAGGGGAGGTTCTGATAATGGGAGACTTCAACATGCCGGATACAGATTGGTCAATACCAGCAGGAACATCTGCCAGAACTACACACATGGTGGATTCCCTGTAGGGGGAGGGCCTCAAACAACTGGTACAACAACCCACAAGAGACAGGGCTATCCTAGATCTAGTACTGACTAACAGGGAAGGGATCACAGATCTCAAGGTGGAAGGTCACCTGGGTGCCAGTGACCATCTCAGGGTATGGTTCAATTTGGTGATTACATCTAAATCATCCCATTCCAAGGCAAAAATATGGGACTTCAAAGGAGCTGACTTTGATAAGATGGAAAACAGAATTAAGCTAGCCCTGGCAAAAAAAAACACAGGTGAGGGGTACAGGCAAAGTGGGCAAGCATTAAGGATGCAATACTTGAAGCAACATCCCATTGTGTTAGACAGAAAAGGAAGTGCAAAAGAAGAAGGAAACAACTTTGGTTCTCAAATACAGTAGCAGAAAAGGTCAGAGCCAAAAGGCTGGCCTTCAGGAAATATAAAGGGACACAGCGGGATGAAGATAGGGAGGCATACCAAACTGCCGTAAGGGAAGCAGGGAAGGCAGTAAGGCAGGCAAAGTCCCAAACTGAGGAAACACTAGCATGAACAGTAAAAGAAGGTAACAAGACTTTCTATAGCTACATTAGTGAAAGGAGAATGTCCAGAGAGGGTATTGCTAAGCTCAAAGGAGAAAAGGGGGCATGTGAGGAGGAGGACTCTGTAAAAGCATCTATCCTAAATAGATACTTTTGCTCAGTATTTACTGAAGAGAGGAGGCAGGGCCCACAGCTCAGCACCATGGACACAGGGGAGGGAGGTGAGCACTACTCCTTCACAAAATAAAGGGTCCTACAAAAGCTGCTAAGCTCAGGGTGGACAAGGCAATGGGACCTGATGGCATACATCCCAGAGTACTTAAGGAGCTAAGGTGAAACTAGCAGAGCCATTAGCAGAACTGTTTAGTGAGTCTCTGAGCACAGGAGAGGTCCCAGAAGACTGGAGAAGGGCTCATGTGATCCTGCTCCACAAGTGTGGTAGCAGGGAGGAGGCAGGGAACTATAGACCAATCAGTCTTACCTCAGTAGTGGGCAACATTATGGAGGCACTCCTTAAGGAAAGGATAGTGCAACACCTGGAATCCATAGGGGCACAGGATCCAAGACAGCATGGGTTTACAAAAGGATGGTCCTGTCAAACTAATCTCATAGATTTCTTTGACTGGGTAACCAGAGTGGTGGACCAAGGGGGAGCAGTTGATGTCACCTACCTTGACTTCAGCAAAGCTTTCGACACTGTTCCACATAGAAGATTAATAAATAAGCTGGGTAGGCTCGGGTGGGTCAGAAGTTGGTCAACTGGGTGGAAAACTGGTTGACGGGCAGAAAACAGAGAGTGGTGTTAAATGGTATACAGTCAGAAGAGATCCAAGTCACAAGTGGGGTACCTCAGGGATCAGTCCTGGGGCCAGTCCTCTTCAATATCTTAATTAGTGACATTGCAGATGGACTAGAGGGTAAGGCTTGTCTGTTTGTAGATGACACCAAGATCTGCAACAGAGTAGTTGATCCAGATGGGGTGGGCAGAATAAGAAGAGATCTGGATAAACTAGCAAAATGGTCAGAAGAGTGGCAACTGGGATTTAATGCAAAGAAGTGCAAGATCATGCATATAGGAAGAGAACCCTGAAGCCACCTATAGGCTGGGAGGAGAGTTGCTGGCAGTCACAAAGGAAGAAAGAGACTTGGGCATCATCATCACTGATGACCTGAAATCATCCAAGCAGACCTCTAAAGCAGTAGGTAAGGCTAGGGGGATGTTAAGGTGTATTAGTAGGGGTATCACAAGTTGTAAGAGGGAGGTAATAATCCCTCTTTACAAGACACTGATTAGGCCCCATCTGGAGAACTGCATGCAGTGCTGGAGGCCACACCTTCACAAGGACATTAACCAAATTGAGGCAGTCCAGAGAAGGGCAACCAAAATGGTGCAGGGACTGCATCAGAAGACATATGAGGACAGATTAATGGAGTTCAATATGTATACCCTTGAGCAAAGGAGGGAGACAGGTGTTATGATTGAAACATTCAAACACCTTAAGGGCATTAACAAGGTGAAAGAGTCTAACATGTTTAAATATAAGAAAAATAGCAGGACAGGAGGACACAGCAGAGATTAGAGGGAGGCTGATTAGGGGAATGTGAGGAAATTCTTTTCACAGAAAGAGTGATGGGTGGATGCATGGAACGGCATACCTCAGGAAGTGGTGGCTATGATTACAGTGCAGGGCTTCAAACAGGCATGGGATAGGCATAAGAGAGCAATACAGATGAGTATGAATAGATAGGCCACTGACAGAGCAAAGGCCGATGACACATTTATAAGGTAGAAAAAGAAATGGGTAGGCTGGATGGGTCTTGCGGTCCTTATCTGCCGTCAACTTCTATGTTTCTATGTTTATATTCAGGGTTTGAGTTGTTCCACAAGTGTGGTAAATCTGGAGGACATTGAGAAGATGGAAGAAGTTTTGTTTTCATCACATATGGAGTGAGGAATCCCTCAAAATCATCCAGAAAGCTAGGCATTATTTTCTCTTTAATATTGGTGGTCAATATTTTGTCAGACTGTATCTGGTTTTTTTTTCTGGGCTATTATCTCTTGCCGAAGTTCAATGATATGTGGGCCAGCATGTACTTCAATTATCTAAACTTCAGAACTGACTTTATTACTCAATTTCTCTAAATTATTGCCTATAGCAAGGCCTCTTATGTTCTTTTATATGTGGTGTAATACTTTTCACCTCAGATTCCTTTCAGAATTCATAGGTTTACCTTCCTCCAGTAATTTAATTTCTTTAAGAAGTGGATTATGAGAGCTTTCTAGTCTTGCCTCTGAGTTAGTGTGTTTAACTGGTGAAGAGGCTTTAGAGATGCTGAGGTGATCCTTAAATCCTTAAAATTTTCCTTCTCCCAACAAGAATGACTGTAAGCAGCATTTTCAATTTACTACTACCAGCAGTTCACAAGAAATACCATTTTGGACATCACAATATTACGCTATAGCAAAGGATGAAAGACCAGACTAAACAGAAAAAGATCCATAAAATACAACACTGCATACCAGCAGTATTAATCTGGAACGATGAATAGTATACCATATTCTCATCTCCTGATAGCAAGTGTAATTGCAGTACCCATAACTTTGGGTTAACACTGCTGGCAGCCCAAGGGGAGGGAGTTATCCTCAACACATAGCCACAACACCACGGCTGCCTCTAGTTACAAGGCAGACCAGTTGGGTAATTTTATAGTTGATTATGTTTCTAAATGGGCTGGACATAATCACTTATTCATTTAGGCTGAGAAAGACAAATATATGTCATCCTGGATTCAAAGCATGTCCAACACATTTTCAAAAATGAGTCATCTACTTTTATGCTTTTTATGTGGCTTATAGTGATCAACAAAAATTACTAAAAAGCCACAATTCTGTATTAGCTACACAGGTCCACAATTTCAGGACACAGTTTGCTTAACTCCAGGATCAATATAACCGAGTAAGGGACCTCATGTTAGGGGCCACCGACTTTGCCAATAAGGCACAGCAACACAACCAATATTTAACATTTAAACTGCTTTTAAAGATCCCAGTCCTATCACTGTTTCTAACCAAGGGTCAGCAATAGCAAAGTTGCCTTCTACTAATTCTAGTTTTATGGGTGCACAAGGTTCTATCACTAATCAGGATACAGCATCTGTGCATCCTCTAATATAGCTCTCAGGAGTCCAGCTCCACCACCCCACTTTACTGTAGTAACCTCTACCCCACCCCTTCCGCCTAGGTACTCTCACTACCCTTGTGACTATTCCAATAATACTCAGTGTCAGGACAATTAGTTACCAACCAGTCTATGCTTACATCTGTCTTCCCATTATTCACTTGCAGTAATGCTGCTATTACATTTACAGAGCCAAAGGTTTTTTATGGTTTGGCTCAGCTCATATACAGCTGCTTTGCCATAATTGCTCTTTTAAAACAAATGTTATCCTTTTTGTTTCTGTCCACACAGCTACCTCTCATGTAGCTTTTTTTTCTTTTATTACTTTGTCTATGTGCCATCTCAATTGCAGGGGTCCTCCACTATACTATCACCTTACTTAAAGCCACGTGGTTTTACCGTTATGTTTTCCCAGTGCACCTTTCACTATTACATTGGCCATATGTTACTTCTTTGGGTACAGTCACCCTGTATGCTATCTACCACTTGCCTTTCCCAGGAGGGGTGCAAAGTGCCTCTGCTCCTTGTTTAGCAAACCCAGATGCAGCCAAACCCTTCCATTTGGAAGTGGCAGTCTCACCGACTTTGCTGGCTGCAGTATTGACCCAGTCTGTTCACTCCCACCTGTGCCCAGTAGCTTATGCCTCTCGACTTCTTACTCCAGTTAAACAGTGATACACTCCATGTGAAAAATATTTATTAGGTACCTTCTGGGCTGCTAAATACTTTACCTACATCACTGGGTTCACTAAAATCATCCTGCACTCTCCACATAAATCTACTGCTTTCCTTCTTTCACCCAAGCTAAAGGAGGGTACAGTTTCAAACTCTTGGATTACACAGTGGGCTCTACTGTTGCAGGACAGAGACCTTAAAGTTTCACACACTGCAACCTCTCAGCTTGTTGGCCCTTTCCTTTCAGGGGAACTGCATGACTGTGCAGTTTCTGCTAACCCCATCCTCCAAGGCCCTCCCTCAGACTGCTATTTTAAAAAAATGCCCTTCTGTTGCATTTGCTTCACTGCCTCCTGTATTTTACTAATGGTTCTTCTTTTTATGTGAGCAGAAGACATTCCATCCCTTGATTTATCTATTGCCCCTATGTTGTACTCCACACTTGGCATAAGCAGCCGAACTCACAACCATTTGCTATGCTTTGCATTTACTGCCCACTCTTGCCCTTCCACCTCCCATGGTTCTTTGTTCTGACTCATCTTGGCTCTGCCTAGCATTAACAGAGCTCCTTCCCCTCTGGCAGCATAACAACTTCACATCCTCAGATGGCAAACCCATTAAACACCTGTCTCACTGGTCCTTTATTTCAACCCTGCCATTACATCAGGTTTCCCCATCTATGTTTAAGGTTAAGGCACACTCTAAGTGTGCTCCTTTTACTACACTAAATGTGCAGGCTGACTTCCTGGCTCTTAAGGTGCCCAGGCAGAGGAAGTGCAATGGCAGCTT
The DNA here is from genome assembly GCA_016271365.2 of Neoceratodus forsteri. Taxonomy (NCBI): domain Eukaryota; kingdom Metazoa; phylum Chordata; order Ceratodontiformes; family Ceratodontidae; genus Neoceratodus; species Neoceratodus forsteri. The sequence continues at coordinate 237,709,930 of JADMNL010000023.1, read as the reverse complement.
CCTTCTCCTAGGAGGCCACCATGGTGAGCACTGTGAAGCAGGATTTGGAGATCTTGGACTTGAAACAAATGCAGGACGCTGACCCTCAGTTAAAACAACTCAGAGCATAAATCAGGCTAAATGATCAAGCTTCTTCAAACATGTACATGGATGAGAAGTCAGGATTATTGATGTACAAAAATCCAAAGACAGGAGAGACTGTTTTTTACACCAGAGTATATCAGACATGAATTGTTAAAGTTATGCCATGATCAGAAAGGACATCAAGGAGTATTAAAAAACTGGCAACTGGTTAGAAAACTAGCCTGGTGGCCAAAGATGATCAAGGACATAGAAAAGTACTGTTCCAACTGTATAGTATGTGCACAAACCAATTCAGCATGGCATACACAAAAGGTTTTGCTCAGACCACAAATTAAGCATGGCCCATGGTGTAATTTGCAAATTGACTTCATAGGACCACTGCCATCTACTGCTAGGGGTAACAAGTACATACTAATTGTCGCAGACATGTATTCAAAATGGGTAGAAGCAATTCCAAGCAAAACTGACACAGCTTCTGTTACAGCAAAGCATCTGGTGGAGAAAATGTTTTGTGCTTGGGGGCTCCCAGGCACCACTGAGTCAGGCAAAGGAACACATTTTACAAATCATGTAATGCAAAATAGTCTGACTGCTTTGGGAGCAAACAAAAATATCACATTCCCTATCACCCTCAGTCCTCCGGTCAGGTGGAGAGGGCGAATAGGACTATCAAAACAATGCTGAGGAAATACAGTATGTCTCAATCTTTGAGAAGGATTGGGATGTTAAACTGCCTCTGGTACTCATGGCAATTCAAGCAACCCCAAATTCCTCCACTGGGCTCACCCCATTTGAAGTCATGACAGGGAGGCAGATGAGAACACCTGCCCACCTGTGGTATGATGGTCTGGGGACAGCTATATGTGATAAATTACATCTGGACAAGTATATGTCTGTTCTGAAGGAAAACCTCCAAGCCATTAACAAGTTTGTGTCCATTAATCTGGCACGGGTACAAAAGCAGCATTTTGATGCCAAGGTAAACCCCTTGGAATATCAGCTGGGAGACAAGGTCATGATTTTGGATTATCAAACCCTGATCATGCCCTGCATAAATTCTGGAGGGTTCTCTTTTGCAGTAACAGACAAATTGTCCCCAGCTGTCATAAAAGTCCGAATCACAGATAAGAAAAAACCTGTAGAAAAGTGGTTACATGTAAACTAAACAAAACCTTTCAAGGGTAATTAATTGCCACAATTTTGTACTAATGTCTGCTCTTTTCTCTTAGTATTTCTCCCTTTTTCTTAAGACCTAATTAGCTGGATCCCACTCAAATTAAATCCAAATGAACTAACAGGAAAATACCCATGCTATTAAAAGCAGCAAGGTGCTGGTCATTTCCCCAGGAAATTCTCAAGACAGCATGTGTTTTGTGTTACTTATCTGAACTGACAGACACTACAGACATTGAACTTTTACACATCTATTCACTCTAAACACTGCAAGCTTCCACTGCTCTTGCTACAACTCCTAAAGACTAAGAAAGACTGATTTGTCTGGAGTATTGCACCTTGAATTTTGGTTGCTTCACAGACTTGAACTCTGTACACTTTGCACTTTCATCATGGACACAAAGAAGAAACTTTTGTGTGTTTTTACCTCACTGCTGGTACTGTGGATTTCAGTCATAGCAGCCTGTGTGATAAAAATATGGCTATAGTCATTTCACTAAGAAAAGTGGGATGCTATCTTTAAGGTGTGCTCTACTAATATGACTTATGAGATAAGTAATCTTCATGACTCACTTCAAGCTACTAATGTCACTTTAAATTTATGTCTATTAAGAAAGCATGAACACCTAAAAGTGGCCTACACTCAGTGGGACATGCTCATACAAGTGGGTAAGGGAATTGTTTATGATCAGTTAATGTATCCAATGTTTCTAAGTAATCAAACCTTGGTTATACCAGTTAAAATCCCACTGAGTCCACTGGGTCTTTATAAACAAATGATTGGAGGTTCAAGCTATATAACTCGGTTGGTACAGAATAATAAAGATGATGGTCCTTTGGATTCAATTAGTAAATATTTTAATAATCTATATAATACCTATAAGAGAAATATTCCTAATTTTGATTTCTCTTTTAGGTATTCACATTTAGTAAAAGAAACCAACAACAAAATGTTTTGATGCCTTTGGCCTGTGTGCCATCCTTACTCTTGGAAATAATCCTGAGGGTATGCTGGGAGCACGTGGAGAGACAGAGGTGTACATTATTAGGGATCCCATGAGGCCCTCAAGGTCATAAACTGAACTGCAATTGTACAACACAAAGCCATTTTGGCCTGCCCAGATGGGTTGTATAACTTTAAATATCTCACTCAAAATTCTAACTGACATTTCTCAATGCCATGGCTCATCAGAACATTAAATGGAAAAAATGTCTTCTGCTACTTTTGTTCCACCTTGGTGTCAGTATACGTATTGTGATCACAAAAGGCAAAAATGGAAAGTTGAAGGTCAGGATATTTCTATAGAGGTGCTACATTGCTACAATATTAGAACCATAATTGGTAGTCAGTGTACTATACTCACTGCTAACTTTGACTCCCCACAAGAATTACGTAATGCAATCCAGACTCCTTATACCTGTGCAGATACTACTGTTCAGGGTGATGATGAGGCTGGTAATCTTTCTTTGCCTGTGTCTGTAGGGATAGTCATCCACTGTATTGCACAACTATTAATTTTACCTCCACAGTCTTGCTTTCCAACGATGTCGTCAACCAACAGTGGGATGACACACTTAGAGACAGTATTATTAGTAGCTGCAAAAGTCTCAGGGCTTCATAGCCAAGGCAATGACTGCCACTTTTATGAGCCAGTAGACACAAACTGTTAGGTAACACCCATGTAGAGTGCTGATTATTGGCGCTGCACTTTTGAGCGACTCAATAACAGCGCTCTGAACAGCAGTGGTGCAATATATACGTTATATCCTGCATAGGTACAGCAGGGCTATACTCACTACTGCAGGATATAATATGCTGTGTGGCCAATACTCACCAAACTGCTTGCATAAGCGTAGTGGTGTACACCACTGCTTGCGATACAAGCAGTCCAGATTGGAAGTCCGGCTACAGGCAGAAATATTTTTGCCTCACAATCCAGTGACTTGCCCGTGGTCTGCACCCTCCTCGGGTTGGCTATTTAAGTTTGGGGCGAGGGGGTTGCAGGGGCACAGCCCTCCACATAAAAAAGATTTCTGTGAGGTTTACTTAGGTATTGTAGCGACCATCACTATTTGCAATAGTTGGTACAATATCCATACAGCCCTTTGCTTATGGTCTCAAGTTTGCTCGCTCTATGTGATAGGCAGTTTTTGGACTCGCCTTTATCACATAGAACCAACTATTATTAGTTCTCAAAAGACCTAAACAATTTTTGGGTCTTGTTGGGGCACTACTTGGAATATGTGACACTTATTTATTGTCCAAACAGGGAGCTACCATTGATCACTTAATGAATGCAATTGTAGCAGCATCATAACAAAACTGAGAGAAATTTTCAGAATATTATTTTGGGAAGAGAAATGTCTTTTCATATTACACAAAAATATCCTAGAGGCTCAACATGACAGTGTGGTGCAAGCAGAAGTGCACAGACTATTGGAAAGAACCCTTTCTGGTTTAAAACAGTATTCTGCCAATGGAATTAGTGGAGGCCAGACTTTGTCCAATTATTAATTTACAGTCTAGATTCAGAAATTGCTCAGTTACTAGATTTAACAACCATGGCCTTTGCAGCCACATTCTACCCCTACCATTCATCCTCTAAGGATTGTGGCTCTTGTTTAGAATTTATTTGACGAATGCCTGTCATTTTTAGAGGACAGTCTGGTACTGGTATTCTGTGCTTAATTTGGGATTTTACTCCCCTGATAGAGCATTACAAGCCATCCTAAACATACCCTTTTCCTTCATTACATATGGTAATGAAAACTGGAAAGCCTTTCCGTATGATTATTGTGAACTCTGGCATGACAGACCTTACACTTGTGAAGGGACAGCCTACACTCCTTGTGAGATATCTCAGACCTGTCCACTACAAGTTACTCAGGTTTCTGGCCCAACTCATAATATAGTACATCAGCTGACAAATGGCTCTTATGTCATTTTAGACCCTGACTGTTTTCTTACTGAGGGGTCTACCTGACCTCTGATTGTCACTTTTCTAACCCATACTCAGGCATGTGAGTATGATTTCCTGCCCATTGTGCCAGCTGTGTATACCATTTATCCTGATCTACAATCTATTCATCTTATTCAGGTACCATATGGTTTAAAAGATTTTGTCAAACTACATGAGGTGCTCACCCTTGCTTCCCTAAACCCTGGCATTCAGAACAGTACTCAAGAGCTGTTCCTTGCTGCTCTGCAGAAGAACACCACTCTCCAGTTCAGACCTCAAGCTTTATGGGAAATTATTTCTAAAATATCAAATTGGTTTTCCAGCCTCATTCCTGGGTTGGGTTTCTTCTGGAATTGTCTGTTGGTAGTATTTCTTCTCATTGTAGTCCTTTGCATGATAATTCCCTTATTTAGCAGGGGTAATTCCATTGCACGCCTCACCCTGAAGTCAGAACTAAGCCATTTAAAGTTTTCAAATTCCCAAGAGGAAAACATATCGCAGAGTCCTCTGTTTAAGGAGTGGTTAGAAAAGATAACCGCTGTCCTTATGCTTCAAACTGGGCTTGAGTGCAGTTTCCTAATTCAGTCATATGACCCTTTGCCTTGCTCAAAGCCTTATCTCTAGGGTCAAGCTGTTTGGAAGACTGAGTAGAGAGCAAGTTTTTTTTTTAGTTTGACCACTCATGCTCTGCACCTTGGCCCCTGTTTGCTACTTATCCACAGCACAAGGAGTCTTGTCTAGCTCTCATAATCTTGGAGGGTCCCTCTAGTCCCTCTCAGAGTAGAAGAGTCTCATATGACTTGCATTCCTTGTTTTATGATTCTGCCTGCTTCTTTAAAATTTTGCTCTGCTTGGGGGGTGTTTTTTTTTTTATAACATTTATTTTTGTGCCTTGGTGAACACCCTTGAGTTACAAACTCTAGGGCATTCAGGGCGAGCCATGTAATGAAATGATTTATCCCAGTATGTTATTACCCAATATTTTATATAGCTAATTATGCTAGAGTATTCATTGGCTATGAAGGAGAGACACAGAGACTCACACTTATAATTTGATATACCATTATATGGGAAGACTGCCTTGTCATGCTGACCAGAGTGAACTAGACTCAGAGAACATGACATGCACAGAAATGCTTGCTCAGAATGAACATACAAATATAATGTTTTTCAGTCCTTTTACAAAAGCAGCCTTTATCTATAGACAACAGAATCGGTGTGACTTGTAACTGTTATAAGCTAATGGATAGAGAAAAACATATCAGTGTGTTGCTTTTAGAGTTTTACTATAGTGATATTGCTTATTGACGTCAGATGTCAGTACCTTCTCCGAAGTGTTTGTACAGCAGGTATACACCCTGTTTTTCAAGAAATGTTATTTGTAATTTTTATACTAAGAAATGTTTTTGACGAAGTAGTTATGACATAATTACTAGGAAAAGATGATATCTTGGTCTTATGTAAGTAGAAAGAGTATATAATGTCAGCCCGAGACCCTACTTGGTGTGTGTGCTTCCATGGCCACACCAGAAGATGGTCCAAAGAAACTTCAGCAAATCCCAGAGATGACTCTGATGATGATGATAGCATTGTAAGCTTCCAAATAGCCACAGCGGGTTTATGGAGTCTGTGGACAATGCTGTAAGTTTACCTTTTCTTTGTTCCCCAAATAAAGGGTTTATGAAATGTTACATGAGTGCTGGATGGTCTTTTGTCACAACTCATATAGAACCCTACATAATTGTTTATCATTAGAGTTATTTACTTCTTAGTGTTCTATTCATTGTTGTTTTTACTAAGTTATGATATGATAGACAATGTATTCCTTACACCTGAGCTAAAAAACGTAATGTCTCATAGAGACAAAGCCTGGGGGATCTATTAATGCTGTGGTCTTAAGACTGTGCAAAAAGAATACAAAGGCAGCTAAGAAGGATTATGTTAGGAGGCTACAGGACAAAGATATGACCATCTCTAAGTGATTCTGGGTGCAAATTAACACCCTACTGAAAGGGCATACTCCCTCCACTGTAGGTAAATTGTGGCTAATGGCCAGAGCATCAGTGAATCTGAACTCTTTGATAATGCCTTTAACTGCATTTTCACAGATCTAACTAGATTCAGAACCACCTCCTGCAGGTCATGTCTCCCACCCATGGGTCAGGAGGTAAACAGTGCTCAGCAGCCCCGTTTCCATCTCTGACTTGTCCAGAAACAGGAATTGTACACCCTCCTAAAATGTATTAAATTGGATGGCGCAGCTGGGTTTGACAAATGGGAGCCCAAACTGCTCAACCTAGCCACCGCAGTCATTGTTCTCCCTGTTACCCTCCTCCTTAATAGACCTTCATTGAAGGCAAAATCCTAGAAAAATGGAAAATGGCAGTAGTTGTTCCTATCCACGAGGATGGCCATAAGGACCTTGTGGAAACTGCCACCAATCTCCTCCTTAGCCCACTGGCTAAGGAACATGAAACTACAATCAAGTTCAAGACTATGTGGAGTTGCCCCACCTGCTTACTGATGAACAGCATGACTTTAGGATGCACCATGTACTAACACTGCCCTGATTAGACTAACTGTAGATGTTTTGGATGCTACAGACAAAAGGGTGCCAACCAGAGTTATCTTTATCAGTCTTACCAAAGCATTAAACTTGGTTGATCATAATTTACTCCTCCACAACTTGCAATGCATGGAATCTGATCATCACTCACTACAACGGTTCATGCTTTACCATACCAATAGGATTCAGGAAGTTAAATGCCTCAGAGCCCACACCTGTTTGAGGTGTATTAATGACAGCATTCTGCAAGGGTCTATGCTGGGTCCCCTGCATTTCTCTATATTTATCAATGACCTGCCCAACCATTGTAGGGGAGGGAACCTACTTCTATATGCAGATTTTGCGGTTCTCTAGCAAAGCTGCTCCGATGTAAACCTGATCAATTCCTAGCTTACCTCTGATTTCTCTACACTTGAAAATTGGTTCCATGGCAACAGGCTTATCCTGAATACTACTAAAACCAAGGTGGTATTCTTTGGCCCCAAGCATCTTGGACTGGTCAGGCAGCACCTGGTCTTGCTTACCACCTCAGCTGATGCACAAATTGAAGTAGTGGACAAGATAAAATACTTGGGGGTCCTCATCAACCAGGAATTCATCTTTAAATCCCAAATAGATCAGATTACCAAGCCTATACACCAGAACATTGGTCTATTATATCACTTGGTTCATGATCTTATTTCAGAATTTAGAATTGCCATTGTACATTGTGTCCTCCCCCCACCCACTAAATGGTGTTGCTATACTCCAGTTTCTCAAGAACACAGACACTAGTAGGCTCAAGGTTCTACAAAATAAAATTAGCTGCTTCACAGCTTGGGCCTCTCCAAGGAACCATCACTGTGAGGTTCAATCCTCTTTGAGTTGGCCCTCCCTTGAGAAGCGAAAGATGTACCTCATGTTATGCCAAGCCTACAAATTCATCTCACATCCCCCCCCCCACTTTAATGGCTCATTAGTTCCCAAGCCTGAAAGGCACCTCCTCTGGTTCTCTAGTCATAAACTGCTTGAAGTGCCTAAAGTTAAAACAAATATAGGGATGAGGTCTTATGTTTATTCTGCCATCTCTCTCTCTCTCTCTCTCTCTCTCTCTCTCTCTCTGTGGAACTCCCTACCTCCTGAGCTTCAAAACTCCCCCTTGCACGAGTGCTTCAAAAAATGAATAAAAACCTTTCTGCTTGACAGCTCACATTGTACTTGCTATCATTGATTACGTGCCCTTTTTTGGAATGTACCCTGCATTTTTATATGCCACATTGTGCACTATAGTATTGTGTTTATGTCCATCCAGTTACTTGTTGTCATGTATGGTGCTAGTTGGGTAATTAATCTTATAAATATAGCATATTCACATTATCTCCATCCACTGTTTGTGAACTGTGTATATTTTAAACTCATGCCATATGAAGTGTTGTGTTCTATGTTCCTCCTTACTGTCTTAGCTCATGCCTGTAATTAACTCTGGGTTACCCCTGAGAAGGGGACGTCTGGTTCCAGTTGGCACACCCAGCAACCAAAATTCAATAAATAAATAGCTAATTGAGACTATTACAATGTGCAAAACAACTTATCTTCCTAGGTTGAAACACACACCACTAGTCCCATTTTGCACCCATAAACAAAGCTAGCAGTTTTGGCTTTTAGGGAAATGGCTTCCTAGTAATGATGCGTGCTGCATCTGGCGACATCACTTGACATCCACCACACCCCCACTTGCTGTTGGTACAGGAGGGCAAGCCTGCTGTGGGCTCAGTGCTGATGGTTTTTCACCACACCCTGAAGCTGTCAATAAACTCTGCACTTAAAACCTTGCTAAACATAATGGATTTCATGTTTCTGAACATTATTGGCAGGATGTGCTGTAGGCTTTATCTTTAATACATAACTTTACACACACTCTGCCACAGTGAATATAATCAATTTAGCATTTTGGAGCACTATTGGCAGTATATGTTTAAGGCTTTATCTACAACAGATAGCTTGTCTCACAATTAGCAGTTTTAAACAGTGCAGGGAGACTGTGCTGAAGGATTATGTGATAGGCATAATTTTTTATTGGACAGAGTAGAAGTTTCAACAAATATTGCCCATAAGTGAGGTAGATATTAGAAACTTTAGATAAGGTAATTGTTGACAATAGATAGTAAAAGCAAATGGTTTACATAGAGAAACATAACAGTCTAGTAAGATTAGAATAGCAATTCACCACCATGCTATGGGATTATGCTCCAGCATGCTCACATCAATTCTAACATGCTGAAACCTTTCGCGTCTGAATAAAAAAAATTCCACAAGAGATAACAGCATGGGGAGGTCACATGATGCACCTCAGCTAGCAACAGCTTGGCTGTCAAGGCTCCACTCTGATTTGTGTAAAAAGTGGTTCCCTGCCACTAAAAATAGCTATCCTTGCCAATACTAAGTGTCGGAGATATTTGTTACTTTGTGAGGTACAGTACGGCTAGAGATAACCAATCTACTAATTTGGCTGCAAAAAAGTATAAACTATCCACATTTCGAGAGAGATTTGTGAGATAAAGACTTTTATGCATGCAATTAGGTCCAATCTCAGTAATATTACTCTGGCTTTAACAGTGATGAAACTTTCTGTGGACTCACTCAGGAACAGAATTGAGCAAACTGAACAGCGAGTTTGCAAGTTGGAGAACTGAGCCCATCCTGCTGAATGCAGGTTAGCATTAGCGGAGAGGGAGGACCAGCAATTATGGGACCATCTAGATGATTATGAAACTTGGGCTCGCTGACACAATCTGAGTGTTTTCAGTCTCATGTGGGGAGTCAAAGGATCAGACCCTGTACTATTTCTTCAGAAAAGGCACATTCAGTTGCTGCCATTGAAGGAGGACTCCCTTATAGAGATTGATATGGCCCATCAGATTCCTTCAGGCCTGCCATCATCCTCATCAGGAGCTTTCCAGTGGCCCATGATCTTCCATCTGCTAAGGTATCAGGACAGGGAATATATTTTGCAGTGGCCAAGTCTGCTAAGGACCTTCATTAGCAGAGAACTAAGATCTCAGTACAAGTGGAAATCCCTTGGCATGTGGTAGAAAAAGGAAGGCATTCCACAGAGTGAGAGACTTAGTAAAGAAAGGGGTCTCAAATGCTTCATTGTCCTCCAGCGACTTTTCAAATTTTTTCCCATACAAAGTTGAAATGTTTACCTGTCCCAGTGAGAGCGTTGATTTCTCTTCAATTGTGTTAATTTCTTGGGTGTGCCCTCAGTTGACAGGGGTTCTAAGGCTGCGGACACTAAGCCACAATGACTGGGATCAAAATTATTGCAGAATTCTCCAGGTGATCCTTGGAATGGTACTCAGGAGGCAGAGAAAACAGAGCAATCATCAGAGGAGCCAATGGAATTCTCAGTGGAGGCAGTGGGTTGATTACACCTTCTCCCAACCTTGGAACAGCTTGTAAACTTTATTCTTTATACTCTGGTATTGTACGACTTTCCTCTCTGTTGGTTTTAATGGTGCTAGCCACCCTCTGTACTGTGAATGCATTTGCTCCTTCATTCTGCAGGGGAGGGTTTGGATTTGATTGCTCTGAGCCAATTTTCTTATAATAAGGAGAGATGGTGTTGGCATTGATATGTGGATGTGTTGGTTAGGTTATGCTATCTCTCACTTTTAGTTGTGCACCCTGATATCTTCATTTGGTTCAGCATAGGGTTCAATGGCTGTATGGCCTCCCACCTCCTCCTCAGATTAGGGTATAATTTACATGAGCCGGTTTTATGTGATAAGGGTGAGTCTGAAAGACCACCGATCACATACACCAACTAAAAAACAGCATATTGTCAAAAGGGTGACATACATTGCAATATTCATCACAAATAGCAACAGCTCACTACATTCAATTAGTGCAACAAGCAAAATAGAGATATTTTTATGTAAAGTATGTCCCCCACACCCCCAAACTTAAAATACTCAACTTCACAGGGGATGCAGATCCAGAGAAAAGTTATTTAAAAACAAATAATAAATTATTTCCCCTGAAACCAGACCCTAACCTGGGTCTACTGGCATCACAAGTGGTGGCTTCTGCCACTTCTCTAAATGGCCAGCTCGGCAGAGATTGGCCACACAACATCCTAGATCATGTAGTAGTGAGTGTAGCTCCCTGCTATACTCACTGTACAGGATATATTGATGTTTTTCACCACTCGTTCTCAGTGTGAGTTGACATTATTGAGTCACTCATATTGACGCATTCAATAATACTCGCTCATATAACATGATGCCAGGAGCTCATTGGGATATGTTTGTGTGGGTCCAACCAAGGATATTGGCTGATCTGCATTGTGGGGATCCTTACTAAATGTACCCCTACTACCTGGATCTTTCTGGGGACCATGATCTTTAGGTAGGTATGTGGTTTACTTGGTGAGGGTTGGGAGGGCAAGGTTCATTGAATGGGATAGCTGTTTTTTACTTTGAGCTCACCTTTGTTTAATTTTGAGGGTGAGATTCTAATAGTAGGATAACATACTGGACTTGCACATGTATGTTTATTTCTTGGATTTAGGATGGTAGCGTTTAGCTGGGGTCTCATAGTGTTGTTTAACACAAGGTTCCCTCTACTTAAAGATTTCATTCCTGTGCCATTTTATTCTACATTTAGGTTACCATATTTTTTGATTTGGCATTGTGGTATAGGATTTCTTGGATGAATCAAAGGGACCGAGGGGGAGGTGAAGTACGTTACATGTTGGTGTTGACATTTCTGTTTTGTGGGTGGAGAATAGTGGCCTCACACTACACCAGATGAAAAAGGTTAGTGGGACACAACATTCAGATTTAAAAATATCAGGTTATACCTTGTTCTCTATTCTTATTGTTAGGTCTATGATGTTAATTCAATTTATTAAGAGCAGAGTTGGATTTATAAAGTATTTTTATTCCACTGGGTGGAAGGGGGTATGGGAGAGCCCAATTTGCTGGTTTCTTTCTTCTGGAGATGGAATACAAAGTGATTTTTTGGAATGTCTGGGGGTTGAACAGGCCAGTTGAACAGTGCAGGGTATTTTCTCGTATAAAGAAGTTAAAAAGGCCAAATTGCTATGCTGCAAGAAATCTATTATCTTAAGAAAGAAATGGATAAGCTCAAGAAGATTTGCATGGGGTGGGATCAGGTCTTTGCTGCCCCATATTTTTAAAAAAGCAGAGGGGTGATGATTTTATTTTCCAAAGAGGTTAATTAGATGACAGCAGAAATATGAGATCCTCAGGAGTGCTGGTTGATTCATGTAGGTAATCTTGACAGTTTTACTATAACTCTGGGGTTGGTACATGGTCCTAACAAAGGGGTGAAGATTTTCCATCACCTTTCATAAGTGCTAGTACTAGTACAACAGTTTTTATTGTTTCAGCAGATATGCCTTTACAAAATTTACATTAGTCGTTAATAATAATCAAGAATGAACAAAATAATTAAAATCATGATTCATCCACATTTACATTGTTGATAAAACATCAGTTCACGTACTTTAAGTGTTGGGTAGATCCAAAAGGTTTTCAAAGTTTTACACTTTTTAAACAGTTCACAAGTCTTTGTAGAGCATTCATATTTGTTGATGTAAAAAGATCCTTTATAATGTGTATTTTGTCATGAGGGGTATTATAGTTCTTTAGAATGGGACCTAACCAATGCTTCCTTTGTCTCTCATATCTGTGGCAATATAGCAGCACATGCTCTAGATCTTCCTCAACCTTCAGATTATATTTGCAGTAAGGGTTTGTGACACTGCTTCTTTTTTGTTTATAGTGTATATAATTGGCATTATATATTTCCAATGTAAATCTTGTCAATATCCTTCTGTCAGTTGTTTGGATTAATTTAAGTAAATATGGTTCCACTCCATGTTGGAGCTTAATGATCTTAAACCATGTAAAAGTTGCATTTCTTTTATTTTATAGCAGCCTTCATCAAACTGGTGTCACAGATCCTTCCTCCAATATTATCACTTATTTCTAAAAATGTCATTGATAAATTTCATAGAAAAGAGAACCAAGCCCGAGGGGAGTATCAATTCTTTTATATCTTTAATGATTGGAAATAAAAAAAAAAAACAATGGTTATATTCTATGGCTTCTTCTAGAATAAGCCTAAGTACAGGAGGTGAGATTCAGGAATTAAAAATAGCTTCAAAATATGCTTAATTTTCAGTATTTGTCCCATTGATGAAATTGAAAATTGTCCAAGTTTTTTCTGAACCACTTCTATAGGGACTGAATTATGGATTCTCAGAAAATATCTGTATAATTTATTTAATATTATTATTAATGGCTTTATATGCTCATCTACCCAAATTTCAGCCCCATACAGTATGTTTGTTTTTAGCTTTATATTTATTACTTTTAAAAGTCGCATAGTACTTTCGTTCCCATATTTTCCAGCAAGCCTTTTGAAAGCATTAATTCATGTATTTAGTTATGTCTTGAGTAGCAGTATATGTTCATTCCAAGATGCATTTTTTGAATATTTTATTCCTTAGTAATTATATTATTTGGCAGTTGATATTTTGCTTTTGTTAATATATAAAGATGGAACCTTCCACTGTTTATTCCCAAATATCACCAAATGTGTGTTTTGATTGTTATCAGTTTACTATCTATACAAAGGTTGGAAAAATGGTTTAATTTCCTTTGTAATCCTAGAAATGATGTTGACATCAGCACAATGTCATTGGCATAGGCCAAGCATGGGATCTTCTGGCACTGAAGAGGAGAAGGAGATCCTAGCCCCCAAATCAGGGTAGTTATGAGGTAAACATCAAGATAGAGCAGTCGATAGGGAGAAGAGCAGGGGTGAATGGAGAAAAGACAAAGGCAGTAGGGATAGGGATGGGGCAAAAAGAAATAAAGCCATAGAAAAATGGAAGGTAATGAGTACCAATGCCAGTAGTCTAGGTAAAAAGCTCCCTGAAATGGTGGCTTTGATGGAAAAGGGATGCCTGGATATTGTGGCAGTCACAGAAACATGGTACACAGAGAACCATGACTGGGATGTCAACATACCAGGGTACACAATCTACCGGAGGGATAGGGAGGGAAGAAGAGGAGGAGGAGGAGGAGTAGTTCTCTATGTAAGGAAAGGGATCAAAGCAAAAGAGCTAAAGGGTAAACAGGGAAGAGAGGAGGCACTGTGGGTAACCCTGGAGACTGGAAATGGCTCCACAATCTGCACAGGGGTTGTATACAGACCCCCATCTCAGGGGGAGGAAATGGACAAGGAAATGATAGAAGGCATCCTTGGGATAGCAGATAAAGGGGAGATATTGCTGATGGGAGACCTGAATATGCCAGATGTTGATTGAAGCACCTTTGCTGCAGCCACATTCAAGAGCAAGGCCATTCTCGATGCCCTACAGGGGACATGCCTCAGACAGGTAGTTTTGGAACCCACTCGGGAGAGAGCAATCTTAGACCTGGTACTCTCAAATGGGGACAGAGAGAGGATCTCTGATCTTGAAGTGGGTAGCCATCTGGGAACAAGCTACCACCAAACAGTGTGGTTCATGATAAACTTAGCTGTAGAGTCAAGCCACACCAAAGTGAGGGCATTGGATTTCAGGAGGGCTGATACTGTCAAAATGGGAGAGTGCCTCAGAAAAGCACTAGCAAACAGGCAAGAAGGTGGGATGGAACAACAATGGGGAAACATCAAAATTGCCATTACAGAGCCAACAAGCCTTTGTGTGAAGCAAATAAACAAATCAAAATGAAAGAAAAAAATACTGTGGTTCTCAAAAGAAGTGGTGGGGAAGGTAAGGGAGAAAAAGATAGCATTCGGGAAGTATAAGGAAACACAGAAGGAGCAGGACAGAGAACTGTACCAGTGAAAACAGAAGGAAGAGCGTAAGGCAGTCAGAATAGCAAAGGCCCAAACTGTGGAAAAGATAGCCAACAGTTAAGAAGTATCAGTGAAAACAGAAGGAAGAGGGTAAGGCAGTCAGAATAGCAAAGGCCCAAACTGTGGAAAAGATAGCCAACAGTTAAAAAGGGCAATAAAACCTTTTATAGGTACATTATGGAGCAAAGAAAGATTAAGGCAGGGATACTCAGGCCGAACAAAGACGAAGATGGTTGGGCAGAGAGCAACAGTAAAAAAGCAGGGATACTGAACGAATACTTCTGCTCAGTATTCACAATGGAAAAGCAGGGGGAAATACCTAATCTGGTCAATAGAAGCACTCTGGATAGGGGGGTTGATATTAGTCCTTTCACAGAAGAAAGGGTTCTGAAAGAGCATTTAAAACTGAAGGTGGATAAATCAATGGGGCCTGATGGGATTCACCCAAGAACTCTAAAAGAACTAAGGGAAGAACTAGTAACACCAATGACTACCCTTTTTAACAAATCATGGGAGGATGGTGTGGTACCTGAGGACTGGAGGAGGGCAGATGTGATTCCTCTTCACAAAAGTTGGAGCAAGACAGAGGCAGGAAACTACAGAACTGTCAGTTTGGCCTCAGTGGTAGGAAAATGATGGAATCACTTCTGAGGAAAGAATTGTTGAGTACCTAGAGGCCAGTGGGGCACAGGACCCAAGGCAGCATGGATTCACAGCGGAAGGTCATGTCAGACAAATCTAATTGATTTCTTTGACTGGGTGACCAAAGCAGTAGACCAGGGAGGGGCTGTGGACATGGCCTACCTAGACTTTAGCAAGGCAGTTGACACAGTCCAGCACAAAATATTAATAAACAAATTAGCCAGCCTGGGAGTGGGTCCCAGGGTGGTAGCCTGAGTAAAACACTGGTTGGACAACAGGACACAGTGGGTAATCGTAAATGGAGTCCACAGTGAAGAAAGGAGGGTTACTAGTGGGGTACTGCAGGGTTCAGTACAGGGGCCAGTCCTTTTTAATGTCTTTATAAGTGACATTGCAGAGGGACTGGAAGGGAAAGTATGTCTCTTTGCAGATGACACAAGGATCTGCCACAGGGTTGATACACAAGGTGGGGTGGAAAGAATGAAAAGGGACTTGGCAAGGTTGGAGGAATGGTCAAATGTCTGGCAGCTTGGGTTCAATGCAAAGAAGTGCAAAGTAATGCACCTGGGAAACAAAAACCCAAGGGAAGAGTACACAATAGGGGTGAGATACTGACAACAACAAAAATGGAAAGGAACCTGGGGGTAGTCATATCAGATGACCTAAAAGTGGGCCAGCAATGTGAGAAGGCAGTAAGGAGGGCTGGGGTGATACTGGGATGCATGGGGAGAGGCATCACCAGTAGAAAACAAGAAGTTGTTGGCCCTCTGTACAGACAGTTGGTAAGACCACATCTGGAGTACTGTGTACAGTTCTGGAGACCCCATCTCTGCAAAGACATAGACAGGGTGGAGGCTGTCCAGAGAAAAGCAACCAAAATGATGCAGGGTCTGCATCAGAAGACATATGAAGAAAGACTAAAAGAACTAAAGATGAATAGCCTCGAGGAAAGGAGGGAGAGGGGGGACACGATAGAAACATTCAAATACCTCAAAAGAATCAACAAAGTCCCAGAGGGTAGCATCTTTCAGAAAAAGAAATGTACAAAAACAAGGGGCACAATTTGAAGATGGGGGGTGGCTCAGAGGTAATGTGAGGAAGTATTTCTTCACAGAGAGGGTTGTGGATACATAGAACAGCATTCCTGAGGAGGTCATAGAGTCAAAAACATTGGGGGATTTCAAGAATGCATGGGACAGACATAGGGCAATTCTAGTGGGGGGTAGGAGGAAGTAGGCTGTTGGTTAACTAGGATCTGCAGCTTATCTGTTAAGTAGGAAATGGGCAGACTAGGTGGGCCATGCAGTCCTTATCCGCCGTCAAATTCTACTGTGTGTTTCTATGTTATGTAATGAAGAGTGGAATTCAGGATCATCTAGCCCTTCTATTATTGAATTAATATATAAATTGAATAAAAGGGGAGTCAGAAGACACCCCTTTCTAACCCCACCATTAGTATGTAGTCTATGTGATAGGTTCCCATTCTGACTGTATTGAACTTGAATCCATGTGTTATTATGGAGTCATATCAATGTGTCTAAAAGATTTTGATCTTACCCATCACTTGCTAATTTGTGCCATAACAATGGACTATTAACTGTGTCAAATGCTGTTTTTAAATCTACAAAACAGCAGAATAATTTGTGCTTTTTTATTTTAAGATATTTCCATATCAAGTGGGACAAAACATGGCAGTGCTGTAGTGTAGTTCTATTTGTTCTAACCATTTTGTAGCTCACTTATATTATTGTCCTCATCTGCCCATATCAGAATTCTTTTTAAAATGATTTATGTAAACAGCTTCTGTGCAGTGTCTAATAGACTTATAGGTCTATACAACATTGGGTCATTGGTATCTCCCTTTTTAAATATTGAGCATATATTACTACCCAGCCATGTTTGTGGGAATTGTTCCCCCGGGCAAACTTGTTAAAAAGTGTATAAAAAATTGGAATACACCACTGTGGGAAAGAATTATATAATTCCACAATTATACTGTCTGGACCTTATTAGTGACAGTATCCTTAGTACTACCAGATTCCTTCTTCTCTATGAATATTGGTCTAGGACCTATTACATTTTGATAATGTGTTGTGTATTATTGATTATTCTCCACTGAAACGAACAATGCTGAGTAATGAATATCCCATTGTTTTGGTGTTATTGATGCCTCCATTTGATTTGTATGTTACCAGAGTCCCGAATATTTTCAATTTTTTTTATGATAGAATTTTTCAACTTCATCCACATGTTATAGTGATATTTTTCTTTTTCCTTATCTAGTACTTGGTTATAGTGTTTCCTAGCTTAGTTTAGTGCTTTCAGTTTAGATTTATAAGGATAAGCTTTATAGTTCCTTATAGATGATTAGTGTCCTTTTTTAGTTTGTCTACATTTAAAGTTAAACCATGTTTTTGGTTTGATACTTTTTTTAAGTGTATTGATTGACAAAAATGGTTTTAAGTACCATGTTATGAACTCCCAGTTTTATTTGTTTTATTTGTATTTTCACCCATTAAAATTTGCTCTCTTAGAACCATCAACTGTCCAGAGTTTAATATTTCTCAAATTATATTGAGTAAGTGTGAATTCCATCAAATTATTTAAGAGTTTACAATCTCTAAATTGTTTTTATTTTGCCCTTTAGTTGTACTAATCAATTTTTGGTCATTAACCACTATTGTTAGTATCAAAGGGAGATGTAACAATGCTACCCTGTCTCCTATTACCATATCATCTATCAAAGGGATAGCTTCTTGGTTTATCCATATTAAATCGATCCTGTATAGCATTAGGTGAAGAAAGTATATCCTCCATAAGTATCACTTTTTATTCCATCATTAATTAAACGAAAATCTTGTTTTTTCAAAACCATGAGAAGTAACTGTCTTTGAGCGTTTGTATTTTTATCTTTAGCTGCTCTAGTTGCTCTGATTTTATTATTAGTTATATTTATACCTTTCAGAAGTTCATCTTCTAAAGTGTACATTTCTTTTCCTTTATAAATTCTAGCACTAAATCCCCTAAGATTATGATTTGTACTAAGTCATATTTATTAAGTCACTCTAGAAATTGCTCAGATGTGTCCCAGGAAAATGCATTATTCCTTGCACTTCTTGGTGGAATGTACATGAGATATCTAGTTCCCTTGTTTTCTAATAATAAACATTTTTGGATCCAATAGCTGTTTCTACAAATCCACTGTAACTGGGCAGCATCGAAGGATTTTTATCTAAAACAAAGTTTCATGGACACATATTATGTCTGCCGTATTTAAAAAGTCTAGAACACTGGTGTCTTCCAGCTTATTTATTAACCCATCCATGTTCCATGTTATGTGTTAATACATCCCCCGAATCCACTCATTGCTGAAAACAAGTGGTTTCACGTGCCTTCAGCTGAGCTAATATAGTGAAGCTAAGTTGAGCTGTTCTGGCTCAAGCTAAAGGCAAATGAAACAACTTGTTTTCAGCAACAAGTGGTTCTGGGGAAATATTAATATAGTATTGATCAAGAACGATCAATAATATATTTAAAAAAAATAAACTTCCCAGAATGTGACCATTTCCAGGGCATCTGCTTGTGAGATGCTCTTCATAGAATAAGAGTGCCTCATGCACAGGGGAAAGGAGTGCTCTGATTGATCAGGATTGCTCCCTCGATCTATAATATTATTTTAATTGTGGTTTTTGGTTGTTATGTAACGTCTTTATTGTGTCTTTCTTTCTTTGAGTCAGTCATTTTTTCTAG
The DNA here is from genome assembly GCA_016271365.2 of Neoceratodus forsteri. Lineage (NCBI taxonomy): Eukaryota > Metazoa > Chordata > Ceratodontiformes > Ceratodontidae > Neoceratodus > Neoceratodus forsteri. The sequence goes on along the minus strand of JADMNL010000023.1, from coordinate 237,690,877 downwards.
TATATTGTGAATCCTGTAACAGATTTACAGGGTGTTTTGCACCCTGCAATTCCCATACTGATGAATCTACCAAATGAATCCCTAAGGGATCCAGTTTTCTTGCCTTTTCCAACACTAATGCTGCAAGTTTCGGTGAAGTAAATAATACATCTATTTGTGGCGAACTGTGAATTGCCTCATGTATTTTAAATCTGGCTATTAAGTTGAAATGTATGTTTAACTTAAGCATGCATGAGAGAAAAGTGACTATTTCCTTCTTTGTTTGTCTGATTGTCTGGCCTTTAGTTAAATGCCAGCCAAACATAAAGACAGTTTTACTTTCCCTTATTTCTGTTTGATTTTTCTTACAGTTTTGATTACTGAGACCAACTTGTCTATCCTAACCTTATTTGTTACTGTGACCTTTTTCCTAGATCTTGTATATTGACAGTTGGCCATAGGGACTAATTGGGCAGAAGTATATTAATTTTTTTTCGTTAAATCTTTCTCCATGCTTCAAATTTTATTAGCAGTTTTCTTCTGATTTAGTATAAACTAATCACGCAGTCCGACTAAAGAATGTTGTGAGGTCTGAGGACAAAAATGTCTTCTTGCTCATCATCTATATGTAGCAATTTTAGGATCCACTCAGACTGAGACTCTTGTGTCTCATGGTACAAAGTTGGTATATCATATAGATCCATTAAATACTCTTTAGTATTGCGAAATAATTTATCTAATGTTTCCGACGGAGATTGCCTGTTTGCTATCGCTGTCTCATTGGTTTCTTGTTCTGGTACCCTATTTTGAGTATTTAGGTCATTGTTATATTTCTTGGGTTATGTTCTTCCACTTTTAACTACAGAGGTCCTTGTAACTTGCTTTTGTTGTTTCTCTGTTGGAGAAGCTAATTTATTTAACTGATTCCTAACCATATTCTCTTTTGACAGTTGTGTATTATGTTGGAATGTGTCATCTAATTTATTAACCTCTCTTGTATCTAAAGGGGCAACTTCTTTTTTTTTTTGTGTTGAAGTTCATTGATAGTTTGTCCTTAATCGTTATCTCCTGGTTTTTAGTGGTTTGCTTTTTAGTTTTCTTTTCTTAGTTTATTTTTCTGCTTATGTTGTGCCTTTGTAGTTTCATTTGTAAATTGATAAATTCTATGGTATCATCTTTACCTTTTCGGGGGTAGATTAACTTGGGAAGCTTTGTTAGCTTTGTTACCTTGATCTATTACTTGCTCATTATCCAAGCTTCCATTTGCATCATTGATTAGTTTGATCCCTGTCCCTTAATATTATTCAGAGTGTTCTATTATGGAACACATCCACCCTTAAGTGACAATCTCTTCTTTTATTACCCAAAGATTTTCCAGGAGCACTTAGTTTGCTAATAATAAGGATTCTTAGCTATTTCCAGCATCTGTCTGGAAAGTGCTGTGGAAATAGTAAATTCACTTTGATTTTTTAGTGTTCTCTATCATAGTTTATATGGTCATAATACCTGTCTCAGTGAGATGGCCTCAAGGAACTGGAAGAGAATCTAGGGGAATCCCCTTCAGATGACTCTGACTCATTACTTGGGAAATCTTCAGATTGTAATCCTGAGTTAGAGTAACTAGTTTCCAGTCTTCTGATTCAGAAGACAGTCAACACACAGCTTAGGCAGTATCTGGAGAACCACAACCTCCTTAATCTTCTTCAATCTGGCTTTAGAGCACAACACAGCATAGTATCGGCCCTTGCCAAGGTTTCAAATGACTGGCTAAACATGCTGGATTCTACCAAACATATATGTGCACTTTTCCTTGACCTGAGCAAAGCATTTGATACCATGGACCACGACCTTCTGTTAACCACACTAAGAGTCACTGGGTTGGACAGTTTGGTGCTAAACTGGTTTACACACTACCTCATTGGGCATCATTAGCAAGTTAAGGCTGAAGGAGAACTGTCTCCTTTAAAAGTACTTCAAAGGGGAGTGCTGCAAGGGTCTATTTTAGGCCCCTTACTCTTTGCTGTCTATATTAATAACATCGATACAGGCATCAAATTGACAAACATTCACTTGTTTGCTGATGATACTGTTATTTATATTGACAGACCCTCAAATGAGCTAGTGTTCAGTGACCTCCAGTTGGGATTTTAACATTTTGAAGAGAAATCTATTACACTTAAAACTACTTCTAAATGCCAAAAAAAGACTATGCTCTTTTCCCCATTGGTCAATGCTCCCTATAAACCTAACCATGGTAATATACCATATATAACTACTCTCTTAGGTAAGCCTCTTAAACATGTTGACACCTTTAAACATCTTAGGGATCTGGATAGACCAGAAACTTTCACTCATTGATCACATTGAGAAGCTCTCCAAGAAGCTCAGGCAAATGCTGGGTCTCTTTTCCAGGATCAGGAACCTGTTATCCTTGGAGGCAAAAACTAAGTTGGTCCAAACAACCTTTATATCACTGCTGGACTATGCTGACTTTTGTATGGTCAAGGACCGAAAAGTGCCTTATCTAAATTTGACACTTTATACCCAAGAGCACTTAGATTTATTACAGATGCACCCTATACCACCCATCATTGCTTTCTTTACACAGCTATAGGATGGTGCTCGCTGAGCCATAGGTGCCAAAGAAATTCAGTTCTCTGGACCTATAGAGCCATTATCAACAAGCTCCCTTGATATAGCATGGATTGCTTGCCTCTGTGTGCCATGGGTAGCTATCCACTGAGAAGTCTATCCTATATTTCTCTTGTCGTCCCCAAGGTCAGATCACATTTTAGTAAATTGGCTATAAGCTACACCCTCCCTGCACTCTGGAAAACCATACAAAAGTCACTCAAACTTGCAGTTCCTGTAAAGTTACCCTTCTTTAAAACCCTGTTAAATCATTCTATAAAAGAGATGTGCAAATGTCCTCATTAGTGTCCCCTTGCTTGAATAAGTAGTGCAGCTAGAACCACTGCTTCTCTCCACTATTCCTCCTTCTAACTCATTTTCTACCATAACAACTGTCTGTACTGCACTGTCAACCTGAACCTTTGATGGACATAAATCCTTCTGGCTAATTTCTAGCCTATGTGGCGATCCACTGTGGTGTGGATATGTGTGTATGTTTGTAAGTATATATGTGGGTGTATACAGGGCTGTGTGTGTGTATGCATGTATATAAATATTTATGCATATGTTTATCTTGCCATGTATGTACAGGTGTATGTACATGTATGTATATGTATGTATACATGTAATTATATGTAATCATTGGTATGATGTGCTGAAAGGTAATGTACTACTGTGACCATAAAGTACACTAAGTTTTCTACATTACTGTTCACTGTATCCTATTTTGCTCGCATCTAAATATGTTCATATGTAAATATGTATATGCTCATATGTAATTATGTTTTGCTTCGCTGTCTATTTTGTTCTTCCTCTGTGATTACCTTGATCCCCCCAGGTCCACCATGTAAATCAGTTTTACTCAATGGTGTTTCACCTGGTAAAATAAAGATCTGCTTAATTGATTGAGTGATTGATTTTTATTAGTTCATATAAATTCTGAATTACCGTTGATAAATTATCTCTCTGCATTAAATACAATGACCTTAAGACAATACCATGGATCCTCAAACTTGATTCTAATAGTTCTAATCCTAATGGGTTCTTGTATGTCTTTAAATTGTTCCTTATAACTCCATCTTTTCCTAGTCCCAGGGTCCCTTTACACTTTTTTTTCTTTTCAACCCTATGTTCCAGTATATCGCTACCCCTCAGATCACTGTTAAGAGGGTTTTGTGGGTTCAATTATATCAAGAAAATTTTAGAGCACCTTTTTGTCCTCTAAAAGAGGGAATCTCTTTATGGTTATGTGGCTTTGTAGGGGTATTCCAAGGCAAATTACCACAGGTACTGGTCAATTTTGGTGAGAGTGTCCCAGGAACATGTTTCTTACTTAATTGAGCATCAGCCCCTGTTTATGTGGATACAGCTAATTGCCCCCAACAAACTGGTATAGAATAAATATTTTCTGTTTCAGTTATATAATCCTTAAAATAAGAAGAAATTTGTATCTGATTTTTTATCTGTGGTTGTTTCTAATTTAGGTTTCAGCGCATTTTTTCCTATATACATTAATTGATCCAATTCTTTCTTACTTTTCAGTTTTGCTTTTATGGTTAATTTGCTATGCTCTGTGTTTATCTCACCAGAGCAATTCAGTCTGCTCCTGGTGCTCACCGGTTTAGCCTCTATAATTAACTAGTACCTTGTGGCTAGGCTTGAAATATACAGAGATAAACTAGTAGTTTTTATTGAATAATAGTTGATCTTAGATGTATTTAGAGAGCAAATTACCAATGACTGTAATGGTATTCTTAAAGAACTGAAGCAAGTACTAGTTAATAAATTTGAAGCTTAAATCAAGCCTTAGATATTGCTTGCTAACTTAATCATTCAGAAAAAAAACAAACAAAAAAAAAAAACAAAGCAGCAATAAATGGGCAGACTAGGTGGGCCAAGCGGTCCTTATCTGCCATCAAATTCTATGTTTCTATGTTTCTAAATGTCCAGAAAATAAATACCAGTTTCCACTATAAATGTCCCATGAATGACCTTGAAAGTTCAGATGTTGAGCACAGAATGGCCCAAAATGCTTGATATTAAGATATCTTATTCAGTTCAGTGCTGCAATTGACTGGAAATGCTTATCCTGATGCTCCTCAGCAGGTTTTCAAAAATGATGCAATTGTTCAAGAATGGTCCTTTAAGTGTCTGGTTAAAGTTCTTCTGGATTTCAATTCCAGCAGTAATCAAGATTAAAAAAAGTACACTGGAAGGGAAACAAATCAGATTTGCCAGAATAATATATACACATTGTTTGTTAAAAACATTAAAGCATTTCCAGGGTATTTGGAAAAATGATATTTCTTTCATTCTAAATTCCTCAAATTCCTTCCCTTATCATGATCTTGATACAGCCTTAACACAGCTTATGTTGTGCATCTCAAATATCGGCTGTTGTTTTAACTCTTATTCTAAAAGAACTCACTTGTTCTATCGTGTGGTATTTGCTGTAATCAAGCTACCATTAATGTGTACATATTTTTAAAAATTATAGCAGACCGATAGCAGCTGGTGATATAGCTAACTTTCAAATAACCAAAGTATTTAAAAGTATTATGTTCCCTATTTAATCATTTTGATCCTTGTATATATTGAATATTTGTTTTAATATACCTGTTGGGAGTTAAGAAGTTTGCCCTCCTTTCAGTGTACAAAACACAGCTCTTAGATGAGTTCCTTTTTAAACACATGCACCTATGCTTTCTTAAGCTTATAGTACTGAGCCACCCTCCAGTACAAAGAAAGCAGATATTTTTCTAAAAATAAAAAGTTAACTTCTAGTATAATAAGTAATATATATATCATGTTTAATTTATAGTATATTTATAATACTTTCAATCATGTTTTGAGTCCATAGCTACATGTCATTTTGTGGGAGTTATGCTTTTCTCGTTCACTTTCAGCTTTGTAAGCATATGTACTTGCCCTTGTACTCTGCCAATAAAGCTTTGTTTGTGAAGACTTGCTGGACAGGTTGAATTTGTTTGACTTCAAAAGCTCCTCTGAGCTCAAAAAATAGATAAATATAAGCAAATGTACTCAGCGTCACACAGTAAAGGCATAAGTATTAACTCTACAGAATGGTTCTCAGTAAGATCTCATTAAGAATATTACCATTGTGTGAGCACTCCGTATTCAGGCAGCTGCTTTCTTCACCTATTACCAACAACTAAATTTTAGAACCTATGCTTGTATGTGTTTTATACTTAATAGACAATTAAGCTAAATTGGAGATAAATTGGATAGTTAAATTTAGGTGTGTGTTTGGTTTACATGCATGTCCTTGCACTTGAGCAATAAATTAAGATTTAGTTTAAAAGTTGAATAATAAATGAATAAATTGAATGATAATTTTCAGGTACAATTACAGCTTTGAGGCACTTTAAAGCACAGGAACCTAAATTAACTACCCGTGTAACTATAAAATGTAGACTATAAACTGGTTTGTTCAATTAACACTAGTGCTGATGTTACAGGAAATAGTGGTGGTTGAAAACTAAAACTTCTTAGAGATTCAAGTTAATAATGTAATTGTGGTAACAGACTAGAACTTGGGTTTTATAATAAAGCTCATCATACAGATGTACTAACATTTGTGTGAAATAAAAATAAAAGTAATAACATTTTGACGATACAATAACCGTAATGAAATTATCATGAATTTTATCACTTGTGCAACAATGTTAGAAAAAGTATTTAAATGTATTTTTTTACATAATTTACATATCTGACTCTTTTTCAAGCAGTGCTATGCAGTTATACACATTATTTTGAAGTCTTTGTTGTAAAATAATGCAAAGAGTAAAATATTTCAAAAATAAATATTTAATTTTTTTTACATTAAAATCTCTGAACTTTAAAGAAATTGCTTGTATTTTTTACATAAAAATTCAAATACACAATACATGTGTTATATATACTGGCTGGGATATTCAAAGGGGTTGCACCCAGGCGTGATATTCAAAAGGGGATGTTGCACTGCGCAAATCCCGGTGCGCCGGGGTGCACCAGTAATGTATGCAGCGCAAGTGCAGGGGGCATGCACATGCATAATTGGCATATCCCAGTATTCAGCCCAGGATGTGTGGTGCATATGCAGGCACACACCTGACTTGCACCACACAGGGGGGCACAAAGATCCACTGGAAAAAAAGGAGCAAGGCCTGGTCACCCACAAGGAGCTGCTGTATTGCAGGGTGCAACATGGCAGCCGTCAGCTGTGGGTGACCATCTGACTCAGAGCCACGGTCCATCATCGTTTTCCCCCACCCGCTCATGTGGGCTTAATCAAAAATGAAATCTCCTAGGGTCCACTGGATCTGCTCCAAGACACGATCATGGGGGTCATAAGTAATGCTATTCCCTGGTGGTGCAGTGGACCTGCTCCCCAGCCTGATCGCAGGCTTATTAAAAATAAATGTATCCTGGTGGTCCTGTTGACCAAACCCAGCCTGACCATGGGCTTAATAAAGTAAATGTATCTCTGGTGGTTCAGTGGACTGAATCCAGCCCGATTGTAGGCTTTGTAAAGAAAATATTCCTGGTGGTCCCAGCGGTACCCCCTCCCCACCCACCCACTCAGACCCACCACCCCGGCTTCCCCAGTCAGTGGAAAGCAGCAGCTCCCCACCCACAAGCCACCCAGCCACCCACCTACTGCATCAAAAACCCTATGAGGAAAGGCTAAAGGAGCTCAGTTATGTACACCCTGGAGAAAAGGGTGGGGGGATGTGATAGAAACTTTCAAATACCTCACGGGTATAAATAGGGAACAAGAGGGAAGTATTTTTCAGAAGAAATATGCTCAAGAAAGGGGTCACGCTATGATGCCAGAGGGGGGTAGATTCAGGGGAAATGTGAGGAAATACTTCTTCACAGAAATAGTGGTGAATAGCTGAAAAAGCCTCCCAGCAGAAGTAGTCGGGGCAACAACTGTAACGGGATTCAGGAAAGCATAGGATAGGTATAAGAGAACCTTACTGGTTATTAAAGGAAGGATAAAATCAGAGACCAAGTAGGGATTGCGGTATTACAGTAGAGTAAGGAAAATGGGCAGACTAGGTGGGCCAAGCAGGCCTTATCTGTCATCAGTTTCTATGTTTCTATGTAAGTAAGTCGACTGGTGCACATACCTTCCTGCCCCATTTCTTTTTCCCATCCCTTGGGCTGGCATACGTGCAATGGTGCGAGTGTGTGCAGTAAAGATATTGCATGTACCAGACGGTCAGAAGGCTGTTACTGCTGCATCATCCAGCCTCTGCTAGATGGTGATCAAGAAACGGCTTGCACTGTCCCCCCTCCTCAAGGCAAGAGAGTCATCAATAGATGCTCAGTCCTCCTTCGTGCAGTCTGTCCTCAAGTGACCCAGGTCTATTCCTGAACCTGGTTTACCAGCATGGCGACAGGTGAGGTGACCAGGCCCTCAAAACTCCATGCCACATGGCCAGCACTGCATTTCTTATTTTAAGGAAAAATACTAAAAATCTGACAGGAGGATGGTCGGGAATCAGGAATCATGGTTGCACCTGGAAAGGGATGCACTGCTGGTAAAGCAAGCTGAGGTGCTTTATCACTATTTGTAACATGGCTCTGAGTCGGGGTCTGGAAAGTGGTGCAGCGATAGGCGCAATCGCCACAGCTGACTGAAACGGAGCGGGTATTAAGCCACGGGTAACGCCCGCTTGGTCAGTACCAGCTGTGGCCATGGAGGCTGCCGAGAGTAGCAGCCTGCTCCGGTACTACCTAAATCTGCCAGGAGCGAGAGGGTGCAGCACTGAGCTTGTAATGTACAGTGTGAGAGAGCGAACTCAGAAAACGGGAGCGCGCCTTGGAACAGTGGTATAGAGAAGCAGTTCCAGTAGCTACCCGTAGAACCTTGTAACATGGTGGTCCATGGTCCTGTAAACTTCTGCTGTGGACCAGTGATGAAGCCGCAAGAGTAGAGTACAGTGGAGCCCCGCCCATCCCGGGATGTCCCACCCCTTGCCACACTGTAGAGAAGCAGACACTGAATCACACCAGTCCAGCCTGTGTGAGCAAGGCGGCGCCAACCCGGATATGATGCCTGCGCTGTGGTTTCCGCGGTCCACCTCGGTGTCCCCGGAACCGACATGTATAGCGTCCGTCCTCACTAGCGTCACATGCACATCGCTGGGCAGCACTTGGTCGACCCTTACATGTAGACCGACCGGCTCCGATGTACGCCAGGTGGGAGAAAGGATTGGAGACTCCTGTTTCGCAGAGCAAAGCACTGCAGTCGTGAATCTGTTCCTACCCATCCCGTGGTACTACCTGAGGAATGGAGCTCTTCTCGACCTCGCAGATGGTGGGAGCGGCCAACCCCGTAGCTCCCCGACGACAGGCAGACAGGCAGGGATGATGACAGCTTGTCCAACAGTTGGAGCCGCTGAATCATTGAAGTGCGCTCCAGCACGTACGATTGTAGCAGTGTACGGTAATAAAAAAAAAAGTTGTTTCCACACCTGAATCCCGCCTTCTGTGTTCGTAGGGCTCCGGCTGGAAGAGACACAAAGTGTGAGCGTACCGAGGAGAAGGTGATGTCGCCGCAGGCGATGCCGGTAACAGAGGTTGTGCGGCGCGTGTAGAGCCTCTGTTACAAGCACATTAATCACCTTCTGCCTCGGGCTCTACCGGTGATTAATGCCCGCTGGGGGGCGCCCTCGGGCACGCGCCCCCTCCCCAGCGGGCATTAATCCACCGGTACAGCCCTCATCTGGCGGTGATTAATGCTTACATATCATAGTATATCATGCGGCATGATTATCGCAATACTGTTTTTTTATAACAATAAATTATCGCTAGTGGTAATTATCATGATATATCATCATATTGTGTTATTGTAACATCCCTACTTGTATATAAGAAACTTTGTATCCCAACAGATCCCTCATTTGTATAGAAGAACCTTTTTATCTAGCAAGTATATTACAGTGTCAGTCTGAAACCTCTTGTATTACAGCTATGTAAATAAGAAACTTTGTATCAAAGTAGGACAACTTTGTAAACAGGGATGCAAATTCCTAGCAGTTCTATCCTGTTGAAAAATAAAGATGTATCATCATTTACCTATAAACTAGATCCTCGCTGTTGAAGTACATCTGGCCATTGAAGTTGTCCATTTTTCTTGGTGCACTCTTATACTGACCAACATGCAAGTGAGGATGTCTGTGATTCTTTTATGAGAACAGAAGAATCATAGACAGTGAGAGCAATGTCTCAGCAAGGGGAATCACCTTGGTATGCTGCTGAGCTTATCCATTTGTTTCAACTGAAACAATAGTCAGCTATATGAGATGCCATGATTAAATGATAGCTTTCATAAGTTAATTCAGCTTAATTCCATTGGACAGAAGACTTGTGAAATGTCTTCAGACCCCACTTACTGAGCCGGTAATTAGTACCAGGCACACAATAGCAGTGCACATGAGATAGCACATGGTTGGTCAGAGGGACATATTCAGACAGGCAGTCAACTCGAATTGGTCCATACTGACTGCCTGAATATGGAAGCTGTGGAACAGCAGTGCACAGTGGCTCTACACTGAACCACCACAACCCACTTCAGGAAAATTACTCAAAGGAGCAAAGGGAGATAGCCCATCCCAAACAGGAGAACACCTTTGCCCCTGAAAGCCATTTTCAGTTGCTGGAATGCTAATAAGCATGTATCTGCAAAGCACTAAGGGGCTATTTGCATGCAATTGTGTGATCATTAACATCTCCACCCAATGCCTACCATGCATGACTCTGGCTGCCCCTACACCATGATTGCAGGCCTGTGTCTGAGCTATTAAAACCCCTTTACCATAGTAGTGAAGTGGACCCCTATTCCTTGCATTACATTTCCAACATGTCTAGATTTTCCAAAACCCATTACCCTGGTAGTCTAGGGGACCCCCCACCCCTCAATCACAGATCTGATGTGTCTAAATGGTCCAAACCCTAGCTCCTTCATAGTCTTGTTGAACCCCTACCCCTGCCTAGTAGTTCACCATCCCACACACCCTCCAAATCCTGCCCACTCAGCACCCACTATCCCTACCCCCTAATTGGCACCCCTCACTCTATATGGCTGGAACTGGCAGTTGCTGCCTCTTGGGTACAGCAACCACCACAGCATCTCTGCTCACTACCACCATCTGAGTGCCAGAGCTCGCTCTCACAGCTACTTTAGAAAATTCTGGGAGACACTAGCAGGGACTGATGGCCTGTACTGTCAATGAAAACAAAACAAAATACCCACCCAAAGACTGACACAGCACACAGAGATACTAGTGCTGAATTTTCTTCATGATACAGTGCCAAGACAGGGTGCTGCTAGCCATCAACATTTCACAAAAATGCTTCTCAAAGAGTGTTAGTCTTTGAGTGCACTTTTTTTTGTTTTCATTGCTCAGCCTGTTACCACTTGCACCTAAGTTCCCAGCATGACTTTTTGTTTTCCCAGCCCATACTGTCAGTATGCTACCCAGTGCTTGGCCAGAGGGGCATCATACAGCACTGTACACTTTGATAAGAGTAGGGGCTTGAGTTTTAAATATAACTTTGACAACAGTTTAGTTCATTCAAAACTGTAGAATACATTGCTGTGAATTGTATGCAAGATCGATCCCTCATTTAAAAATTTTTTTTTTTTGCTTTGGGGTAGCAGTATGTTATGCATGTGAATGTATCAGTTTATCAACACACACTGGGGCTTTTGAATATGGCCCCACACTGTCCAATTATACTGCTCCTTTTAGGGCATCATTAAAGTGCTTTGTGATTCACTAATCTTCTGAACATTTGGGCCTAAGCATTTTGGTTTTATAACATGAAAGAAGAGACTGTTTGGGCAAATCAGTTCTCTTTTTGGGAACCGGTTTGCAGAATGTTATTAATTCAGTCTTGGGAGGATGTAAAGTAGAAGACAGATCTCATTTCTGAGTAGGGGCAAAATAAGGTATTCAAGAACACTAGTAACACATGTTGTATTCACATTACAGAGTAAAGCATTATCACAAACAAAAAGAACATGCACAGTAAAACCATGACAAAGTCCTTTTACACGTTAGCTAAACACTCACACGCTTATCTGCAGGAGTCTGAAACAGTGCCTCATTTACTTTGCCCTTATCCAATGAAATAAGTATAGATCTCAATGACTGCCATGAAAACATCATGCCTCTTAATTGCCATAAAAGGAAGAAGTGCATTTGCAAAACAGTAAAGGGTTAGCCATGTCTGTCTTTCTGCACATTGCCAAGTTTAGGGCCCCATTTACTTTGGGTCTTTATCCAATGAAATAAGTATAGATCTCAATGACTGCCATGAAAACATCATGCTCTTAATTGCCGTAAAAGGGAAGAAATGCATTTGCAGAACAGTAAAGGGTTAGCCATGTTTGTCTTCTGCAACATTGCCAAGTTTAGGGTCCAGTCACCTTAGAATGGTTACTCTGAACTGCATCAGTTTTATTTTTTAAAGATAGTTCTGAGGGTTACTTATGAGCACTCCCAAATGTGAGCAAAGCCTGCCCCTTTCTATTGAGGTGTTATCCCACATGGATAGGAATTCCTTGGAGGAGTCAACAGATTAAAAGATAAAGAATGGGCCCAGACACTATTGGATCAGCATTGACAACTGATGGTCCCATTTTCAAGGTCTAATAAGGATGGAAGCTAGTCATTCTCACAGTGTTGATGGTCACAGGTCTGATCAGCCTTTGCACCAAACCCTTTGATAGACAGTATGTATGTATATATAGTATGCATGTATTTATTTATTAAATTGATAACTGAAGATAAAGATAATAGACTCACAAAACATTTATGATTATGTCCTTTTGTCAGTAGCAGCATAGTTTCTATTCATTCATAGAAGTAAAATTTCCATCACATACTGTGCCACAGTAAACCCAGTAGCCCTTCTACTTTTGGGGAGTACAGCAGTTCACAAACCATATTCCTGCTTGAGATTTCAGCCCTGTAGTTCCAGGTTTCAGGGTTTCGAAAGGAAGCTTCTGGTCAATCAGGTTAAACACCTTGACAGTCTACAAAGATGACCCTTCTATTCTGGCTGCATGCCCAATGTGGTAAAATATGTCACCTTGAGGATAGCAGTTGTTGTGGGGTGGTTCGATGTGAAACTAGACATGACATCTGTCAGGAAATGATGATCTTGTAAAGTGAATAGTTGGCCTTTGAACATTGATTAGTCTGCTAGATGTTTGTGCAAGACCTTCCACCTGAAACAAAATAACTTCAATAACTATGGTGACATTTTCTGAAGAAGACCTAATGGTTGAATTGTAAATTATGACAGTATTTTCCATTTCTAGTATACATTAAATGTTACTTTTGTTTTGTTTGAGTTGTATCTTTTATGATGATGCAGCACATTGTTTTTCTGGAATATACATTTTACTGTTTTGCTTATTTTTTATTTATTTATTTTTGGGATTACATATTAGGAAAACATATGTCTTTCAAAATATAACAACTTTACCAGTATTAAGCGATTCAAATATGGTGTGACTGTTATAAAATATTAATGTACATTCATACCCCATAAAGGTTTGAGTGGCAAAGGCTAAAGGCATTACAACTGTCTTCAAAGTGCTCTCCTATTCCTATTGGATACTTTCTTCTTACATTTTTAAACATTATTGTAGCACATTGCAGTCCAACATTCACACAGACCAGTAGTCAGAGTCAGTTCCTAACTAATAATTGTTAACCTCTAGGTCTTGTTGCAGTGAACTCGAGCATGTTAAAGTACTGCAGTCATCTAGTTCAGTCACTGGTCTATCTTTTTCCACACATGCACTCTCTAATGTGTCCACAAGCTAGCCTTCTGAATACAGGAAAGGTGCACATCACACAGATGTGTCATAGGTGCAGGTACACATATTGGGCCAATTTTAGTGTGAAGATTATGCCTCTAAAGTAATCCATCTTTGTGGAGCCTGATTAGTTCTGTTTTGGAAGCATACCTCTGAAATACTTATTTTGCAAATAAAATAAATTTGCATTGTTCACAGACTCATTCACAGTTTACTTTTTGTCCTGCTTTTCATTAAATTATATTTGCATAAATGCTGCAACAGAAAATATCAATCTTTTAGCTGGGAAAGGAAAAACAACTTAAATATCAGTGGGAAATGAGTTTAAAAAATCTTTATACAAAATAACTTGAATTATTCCTCCTGACAAAATAACCTATGAAGTCAAACCCAAAACATTGTTGAAGAATGCACAAAGCAGTTAATTAAAGATTAAGTGCAACAGAAGCAGTCACATCTGTTTTCCTTTATATGATTGATGGGTTTTAGAGCCATCATTCGACTGCTGACCAAAGAGTTTTCAAAAACTAAATGATTTATAATTCATATGTCATATCAATTATTTATTGAGAGAAGCACAATTTTTTATGAATTTCATTAATAATTAGAATAATATAAACAGATGCCACATGCAATGAGACTTTCAATAATTCAATATTGTGGTCAATTTTCCAATACTAAAATGAAGAGAGAATGTGTAAAATGTGAGAGGTGCAAAGAAAAGAGAGTGATTATGATACAGCCTCAGTGCAATCATTCACATTGAAGCTCGTGGGCTTCACAGGGAGATGTTCTTACTCCACACAATTATTTTTGCTGAATAAGTTGGTTCAAAATATACAGTGCTTGTAGCCCTTTGTCAAACTTACATCTTCATAGACTGGGACAAAAATAAGAAATAATTTCTGTGTAACACAAAGCTAACAAAAGTTTAGGGTTAGGATTTTATACCCTGGGTGGACAACTACAAAATAATGATACTATTACTTGCAATACAATAATCATTTTCTTCTGCATTAAAAAGAAAGGTGTTAGCACAATCAGAATGACTGTGAGCATTACAACCCCAACATGATTCTTCCCCATGTCTGGTAAACATTCACACACTAACCTATGGGACTCCAAAGCTGGTGGTCCCAACAAATACGTGGGATCAGAGTAAAAATTCTCCTGTATCTTGATTAATTCATAATGTGGCATTCCTCAGGTTTTGAGAAATTGTTCAAAGCAGCAATAGCACAACCCAAACGTTCTCTGGGTCCCCCTTGAAAATAGTCATCTGGGCCTTGAGTCACAAAAAAAATCACAAAGGCAACTCAAAATTTAATGTTTTGCTTTGGGGTTGCCCAGGCATCCCAAATTGCTATTCACAGTTGGATAGCACACCACGCTATCTGACTGTGAATGGGGTAGTCTGAAGCAGCAGTAACCCCAGTACTGCCATCACTACCCCAGTAGTGCTGCCCTGACATGCAGCCAGGACCTGGGCCTGCAAAGAATACTGCAGGGGTACTATTTCCAATTCACAAAGGCAGTCATGAAAATGAGCCCATTGGCATGCAAGGCACTAGGTGGCTGCTTGCATGTTCATTATGGTTCCATTTGCATAGGCTGCGAGGAGTGTACCCTGGACCCCCCCCCAGCGCCTGCCCCATAATAAGTTGCAGTCCCTGGTGCTAGTGGTTCCTCCCCCCACTGTTTGTTAATTGCCAGCCTGAGAAGAAAACAACAGTTTCCCTGGTGGTTAGTGCCCACCCGCTACCATTTGTCAATAGCCAGACTGATATACAATATAAATAATCTCTGGTGGTCTAGTGGCTCCCACTTCATCAAACACTGGCCCAATATAAATAAAGACATTTCCTGGTGGTCCAGCCCTCCCCACCTAGTTACCGATTGCCACCTGAAATCAAAAATATAAGATTTCCCTGGAATCCAGTGGTCATTAGTGGGGTCCCACAGGGATCAGTCCTTGGGCCCCTCCTGTTCAACGCCTACATCTCTGACATAAGGATAGGTATCAGGAGTGAAATGAGTCTCTTTGCGGATGACTCAAAACTGGGGGCCGTGGTGGATGGGAAGGAGGGGAGGGTGTCCCTACGGGGGAACCTGGAGGCTCTGGAAAGATGGTCTAGAAAGTGGAAGCTGAGGTTCAATGCAGGGAAACGCAAGGTACTGTACCTGGGGGCCAGAACAGAAACCCGGGCGAAGTGTACACCCTGGGGGGGGGGAATGCTACAAGTCTCAATGGCTGAGATGGACCTGGGGGTGGTGGTGGATGTCAAGATGAACAACTCGAGACTTGTAGGAGGGCAGCAGCCAAGGCCAACAGGATGCTGGGATGCATCGCTAGGGGGATCACCTCCAGAAGGAGGGAAATGATACTCCCTCTGTATAACTGCTTGGTGAGGCCGCACCTCAAGTACTGCATGCAGTTTTGGAGGCCACACTTAAAGAGGGACATTAAACTCCTGGAGAGGGTCCAGAGGAGGGTAACCAAAATGATTTGGGGCTTGGGGGACAGGACCTATGCGGAGCGGCTCGAAGAGCTAAATATGTACACATTGGAAGAGAGAAGGGACCGGGGGGACATGATAGAGGTCTTCAGGTACATGAAGGGGGTAAACAGGGGAGGAACAGTCAGGGTGCTTCGAAGGAAGGAGGAGGGGGCCACTAGAGGGTATGGGTGGAAGCTGGAGGGGAAGATCTGGGGAGAAAGGAGGAGGTGCTACTTCACTGAGAGGGTAGTGGGGCCATGGAATGCGCTGTCTAGGGGCTTGTGGCAGCAGAGACGGTGGAGGGGTTCAAGAGGGGTGGATAGGTACAGGGAAGGGTTCTGGAAGCAAAATCCAATGCAGCGAGAACATCCGAACTGAGAAGGAGAAGCCAGAGAAGGCGAGGCAGCAAGGTCAGCTCCCAGGGTGGGGCTGACCAAACAAGCAGATGAAAAGACTGTTAGGCCTATTCTGCTGGCATTTTAGTATGTTAGTATGTCACCCCACCCCACCCAAAGCCCTGCCCAAAATAGAAATAATATTCTCTGGTGGCTAGCGGTTCTCCACCCCTAGCTGGTCACCATCCCTATGTTGACAACTCATTCCCTGGTGTCCAGTGTAATCTATCATCCCAGTCCCCTATCTGGACAGTGAGCATCCCGACATAAGGAATCCTAAGGGACATCAAGAGGGTAAGGTAGCAGATGTGATGGCTTGCTACCTACCCTGTCCCTGGATTAAAATCTATGAGGACCAGAGGCTGGCTGAGCTGCCCCAGTGGTGTTTGGACTACACCATGGTGGCTCAGCCTGCATGCTGTGGAGGTGTGGGTTCTATGCATGCTGCAGGAGACATTACCCCACAGAACTAATTTATTTCTAACTCTGAGGTCTGTCCCCTCGAAATTAGATATTTTAGTTCCGGGTGGGAGGTGGAGCCCCACATGGGTGCTTCAGGGGGCTTTGCCCTCCTGATTTGCCTTGTAGTTTTGCAATCAGATGCCTGAAATAGTATTTTCGGGCATCTGATTCATTCAGCAGGCTGGAGTTCGGGCCATTGGGGTCGGTATCCTGAGACTCAGGATTCTGAGTTTAGGGATACCATAATATATCTTTTTCAAAGACAGTTTCCTAAAACAGCATGTCTAGCTATGAACTATTTTTATTGTGCAAATTACTTTATTGAAATTTTAAATATAAAAACCAAACAAGAGGTACATAACCATTATACATAGCAGTAGTAACACATAAATGCAATTGAGAAAGAATAAAGAGAACCTGACCAGGGAACTCTGACTGGACATATAACTCTAAATGTGTTAGATAAAATGGAAGAATAATACAGTTTTATTTACTATAATGAAAAATGGATATAATAAACTGTCACATGGAATGAACAAATAAATAGATATAATTAAGAGGCCTACAGAGAAAAATCATTTACATACATTTAACGATGGATTACTGTTTGGACAGGATTTGATTCATATAATGGAATGGGCAAATATAAATGGGATGATTTTCAACAAGGAGAAATGTATTATAATGCATTTTGGAAGGAATAATATTCAGCAGACCTACTATATGCAGGGCCTTAAATTGAAGGTCTCAAAGTGTGAAAAAGATGTGGGTGTGTATGTACAGAATGACCTTAAAAATGGTGCCCAAAGTAAAATAGCATCAAACAAAGCTATGCAGTTGGTAAATTGTGTAAGAAGGAGTTTTCAATCAAAAAGTGAGGAGGTTTTGTTGCCACTGTATAGGGCAATGGTTAGGCCCATCTTGGACTATTGCTCCACCGTCTTCAGTCTTTCCTCATAAAGCATATTAAATTAATGGAGAGGCCCCAGAGATCTTTTACCAGATTAATTTCTGGATGTCAGGGGATCTCGTATGAGGAGAGATTGGATAAGCTGGGTCTGTGGTCCATGGTAAATAGAAGGATAAGGGGTGACTTATTGTTACTATATAAGGCTTTGGGAGATGAAGATCTTAAATTGGAATTAGGATTGGAGTTGGGGGTAAAATCATATAACCTGAGAGTACATAATAAGCAACTGAGGAAGGAAACAACAAGAACTGAATTGAGAAGAAATACCTCTAAGTGTAGAGCAGTCAGGATGTGGAATAAACTGCCACAGGATATGGTGGATGCTGATAGCTTGGTAATTTTCAAAAATGGATTGGATAAATTCCTTGTAGAAGTTGGCGATGTATGGCACCGCCACTGAATTGTGGGGGAAGTCTATATGGGCTTTGCCTTCTTGACTTCCTTAAACCTCCGGTATGAAATCCAGTATGAACACTACTTCTTATTAAATGAGCACACCTAGATGTAACATACTAAGCAACATTAATATTATCAAAGATAAGCCAGCCCGGTGGCACTGAGGGTTGATGTGCTGGATGCCACACCTCGCTTCATGCTGGTGACTCAGGTTCGTGAACGGACTCAGGTTGCTGTTGGATCGGCCGCGGGAGATAGGCTTGAGTGTCTGACTACAGTTTGCCTTCTTCAGGGAGGGTTGTGGCCACAACCCACGCACTTGCCTGACTCTGAGCGGAGGCTCGGGGTACTGCATGCCCCAGTCACTGGGGACAGGCAGCCACCTCACAGTGTGGGCATCCGCGCTTGGTGCCATGACATCAGGGGTTAAACACTGCAGAGGGAGGGAGGAAAAGTGGAAAAACACCTGCTGGCTCCGGGAAGACAGGTTTCCCGGAGCATGCCTCCGATGTGCCACGCTCACCAGGACCACCACCTCCTCAACCTGACGAGATGAAGGATTATGGAGTGAATGCCCCCTACCTCGTCCCCGCTCGGGGGGAAAAACCAAAGCTCTATGGAGAAGCGAGGGGTGAGTCCGGGTGGGCATGTGGCAGGAGGATGACTCCTTGGATGCCCCAAAGGGTCGGGGCCAGCAGGCAGTGGGGGAGGGATAAACAGAATAAAAACATAAATAAATATTACCAAAGATACATCCATAATCACTAAATTGTGTTTTCATATTTTTAGCCATCAGGGAAATAGGCTACACTGTCAAAGTGGGGAATTTATGAAAATTGGGATTTGATGGGTGGGTTTTTCTGTCAGTCTGAGGGGTCTATTGTCATAGTGTCTCACTGCAAGTGAAGAATAATGCTAGCTGTCAACATATTATGGGTCGCCGGTCAAGCCAGTGTTTATAGGGAGGCTGGACCATGCCTATTATGGGGGAGAGACTGCAGTCTGGATTTCAACCACAGGGTCCAGACATCCATGAATTTTACCTCCATATTTCAACTATGGTGGAGGACCTGTCATATGGAACATCAAGGGGTGTCAAACTGAAAACAAAACCGAGTCATTTCAAAAAC
This sequence comes from Neoceratodus forsteri, assembly GCA_016271365.2. Taxonomy (NCBI): domain Eukaryota; kingdom Metazoa; phylum Chordata; order Ceratodontiformes; family Ceratodontidae; genus Neoceratodus; species Neoceratodus forsteri. Next base: position 237,671,570 of record JADMNL010000023.1, on the reverse strand, counting down.
CTGACCAAATTAATCTCTCCAGAAAAGAATGAATAGGATAGGCATTTGGGGCAGGGAACATCAATTGCCAATCAGAAGGTAGCATGAAACACCAGATTCCAGTTAATGTCAATAGTAATAGGTATCAATTATAGATATTTCTTCCTAAAATAAATACTGGGCACTATTGATGTAGTCCTTGGCAGCATGTCTGGCTAAAACACTGATGACTGGCAATTCAGCATGAACTTGCTGGCACATTGGGCATATCACAACATGATTCCACTAATCTTAGCCAGAAACTGGACATTAGTGCTGGAACATTGCTCTAACAGATCAGGAACAAGCACAAAGGGACTTTCCTCAAGACATAGGCACTCCGAGAATTGCAGAACACCCATGTTGGACCAATGGAGAACACTCCATGCAGACCTGATGGACCAAAGCTATTACACCCCTCTCATGACACCCACTCTGGGATCTATGTCTGCCTAATAAACCAGAATATACTATCTGGCATATACATCACCAAAATGTCAAGCAAGGCCAATTTTGACCATGACCAGCACAATTAATACTCTGTTTCCTCCAAAATGTGGAGTGTGACAGGTGCTGGAGACTAAATAATTGCTTGATGAGAGATCAATGGTGCATAACAAAGTTAAAAGAACTCACAATCCACTTTTTCAAAGAAATGCTGAGCTCTACCACAAACCTAGAACAGGTGTGAGCAGCAGCTAAATGTACAGTAGGGGAGGGGAGTTAATCAGACTAACCAATAACTGCAAAAGGAAAAATGAAAAAAAAAATTAAAGCACTAGTGACATACATTTGTATGCTAATAATACAGCTTTCATCACAAACACAACAGCAGGTTTGGATAAAACTGTCTTCTCTAAAAGCCAAATATGCTGAGATGGGGAGGACCATAATTTAGAAATCAAAATTAAAGTACAGGGACAAAGGCAAGACAGCTGGTAAACTGCTGGTATTGTGCCTTAGACAGCAAGAAATCAGTAGAATGATTAAAGTACTCAACGATAGAAATTCCACCACTACACTCGCTAAGCCAAGTGACATAACCAGGGTGTTCCATAATTTCTAAGCACAATTATGTTGGGGGGATCACCAGTTGTGAAAGATATAAGCAGATACAACTTCCTAAAAAACTAATAAATAAAGAGCAGCAAGTGGAGAAGCAAACAACATTAATAGGTATTAAAACTATAATTTCTTTATGTCTCATACAAGCTCCAGGGCCAGATGCCCCTTCGCCTGATTTTTGCAAAGTTCTGTCAGAGGAACTAGGGCAGCATATGGCAGTAATGTTTAACCAGGCTTTTGCAAGGGGGAGCCTGGAATCCACTCTGCAGGATACTTTTTCCTTTATTCCTAATTCTGATTAAGCAATAAGGCATGCCGGGGGGGGGGGTGTTGTGATGTGATAACAGCCTGCCTTAGGTGAGTTGAAGCACAGGCAAAGCTACACAAGAAGGGCCATTAACCCACCACAGTGATCTTGCTGGTGTGACTTATTGTGACTATGAAATGGGTCCAACAATGTTAATAAATACGTATTTTTAAACAATTGTGTTTTAAATTAGTAAAAAAGTGAAAACTACAAACTATAATAAAAGAAATAGTGCCCTTGTCCCATGCAGTACTTTGTGGTGCTGGAAGCTGCCCTATAGGTGGTAACAATGCTGCACATATGGAGCAAGTATAAGCAACAGTCAGGAAAGTGAAGACAGCAGTGGTTTCATATAGCACGGTATGTGTAACTGCAATCCGTAGCATCAGTTTGCTGAGAATAGTCTACAGCTTGGGGAGTACAGACGAGAAAAATGTTTAGCATCTTGAGGAGCAGCATTCTTTTTGTAGGCTCACTGGGGTCTTTCAAAAAGTGACAATACTGGTGACACATTCTGGATCAAAAAGTGTGTGTGGCATAGTGGGGAGAGAGAGAGACTGAGCTGTAGTTGTAAGGCACTGACAACTGAGGTGCGGCTGTAACTTTGTCTTGACTGTATGCCTGAGTGGTAGCCATGAGGGAGCCTTTAGTTTGAGTCAAGTTTGGTGGCTGAAGTTGGAGACTCCACATTACTGAGAGCAGGAACTACGACTCAGCATTCATGGTTTGCAGGAAGGAGACCAAGGTGTTCCTGAAGAGCAGAGAAGGTAGGAGCTTGTGAGGAAAGGGAAGATCAACAAGGTAGCCATGTTTGTTGTGAGCATTTTTGCCCTGAATGAGAGGTGGATTCCCAAGGTTTAAGTTCTGAAGCCTGTTTGTGCGGAGCTACTTTCAGCCAGGCTGTTATGCTTTGATAACGGCCCAGCTTAAAGTACCTCTCATCCAGTCAGGATTCAGCATTCTTCTTACCCAATTCACGATAAAGATCATGGATTAAACTGTACTATAGAATAATCTCCCTGCTAAACATTAACCTTAAGATGTTGGCAAAGATTTTGGTGAACCCCCTTGGTAGAGTATTGCACAGGCTGGTGGTCCCAGACAAGTGGGCTTATGCAATAGCGGCTCTTCTCAGATTACATGAGGAAATGCTTCCACCTGTTAGTTGCATCTAGGGACTCAGTAACCCCTGCATTGCTGATGATCACAGATGCTGATAAAGCCTTTGATAGAGTCTTGTGAGTCCTATATAGTGTACTGAAGGAACTGGGAATACTAGAAACTTTCATTTCCTGGATCAAATTCATATATTCCCACCCTACAGGAAGACTCACCTACAATGGTGTACTGAGAGCAGGTACTCTGACTCAGCAGTCATGGTTTGCAGGAATGAGTATTGACAGACAAACTTAAATTTAAAAAGGGTACCAGCCAGAAATATCCACTGTCTCCCTACTTTTTAACCTAAATCTATAATTGCTTTCAAGATGTTTAAAGCACTGTAAACAGATTTAAGGCATCTAAGGAGGACAGGAAAGGTACATGATTCTACTTTTGCGGATGACTTCATGCTGCATGCACCTAATATCTCCATCCTGGTAGCTCACCAGATCATCGTGGATGTTGGGATTCTATGAGGAAGAAAACGTAAGATGGAGAGGACATTAATTATACCTGTCAAACATAATCACTAGGAAGGAGGGGACAAAATGGGGCTGTAACTGCATGCCAGATTCTCTGATATCTCTGCGTATCACAGTGCCAAGAAATTGGAAAACATCATACACCAAAAACTTAGATACAGTTAAAACTGCCTAACAAACAATTTAACTAGGTGTGATAAGTTGGTCATCTCCCTCTGTGAGACAGTAAACATTATTTAGATCAATGTTCTCCTCCTGCTTCCTATACCCTGTGAGAATGCTGGGATATCTCAACCCTATGAAATGATTCAGGCAGCTGCAGTCACATTTGTCTGCCTTTCTGTGGACTGAGAAAATGCCCCATAGGTTTTCAGTAAAACTAATGGTTAAAAAGTTGCACGGGTCTTCAGCTTCCAGACATCCACCTCTACTTCCCTGCCTTATACATCAGTAAATATTAATAGTGGAAACTAAAAAACAACACAGATCTCCAAAATGAAATAGAGGACAGCTTGTGCCACCAAGCAGTGGTGTATACTGGTGCACATTTGTATATACATGCAGTAGCTCGAGAATAATGGCCTGGGCTATAAAACATAGTCCCATACCTAGATCAATCAAATCTAATCTTCAACTGTACCAAATATGAGGAACTTCAGAACATATCTACCAACCCCATGAGACTACTCCCCATTTTCTGATTGGCAAAATAAACATTCCCAACAACTTGCCAGAGGCAAGAGGAGGCAGTATAGTGCAGTGGTTTAAGGCTCTGAGCTGCAAATCTGGTAACATCCAGTAGACCAGACCTGGGTTAGAATCCCACAGCTTCCACCTGCATACTGTATGACCCTGAGCAAGTCACTTATCTTCCCTGTGCTCCCAGGTCACTCCTGTAAAAAAGCTTTCAGCTTAGTGTGCTACTCCTGGTTAAACAACTTAAAAAAAAAAACTTCCCTACAAACAGGTAACAGACTCAGTTGCACACCTCAAGTTTCTTTAAATAACTTTGCCTTGTAAAGTTGAGGTGACATTGGGAAACTTCACCCAGCTACGCATACAGCACAGTTCTCAACTTAACCACAACCTAATAGGCAATGCAATATTTCACAATTTCCCTCTTTATGATATATTATCATAGTTTTAGGGATAGAAATTTTTTTTAACATATTCATTTTTTTCCTCGGGCCTGAATTTGGGTGACTAGCTCCATTCCATCCCACCCCCGTGACCAGTTACTGCCTCCTACAGACCCAATCCAAGACCCCCACAGTTCCTCACTGTGGCAGGACCAGGACGGCGATGGCCATCTTCCCCCCACCTGGAGGACAATGGCTCAGGGCAGGTGGGCAGAACTTCATGGAACCAGAGTTCCACCATTGCACCGTTCCACCATTTTTCTGCAGCATTTTTCTCCCCCAGCCTCTCCTGGTGTGAACCATGCCTGTATTAGCCTCACATAGCCACAGTTGTCCCCATGCAACAGGAACAAGATCCATGGCTCAGCCAAAGGGGTCACTGCAGTGGTGGACTCCACCGCCAACTCTGTCTGGACAAGACACACTGCTTAGTGGCAGCTGTCCCAGCCATGGCCTGTCCACCCACATGACTTCCTGGGCTTGCTTCTGAACCCAGGTTATCAACATAGCAGAAGAATGTGCTGCCACATGACTAACAGGGAGCTAAAAGGACTAGAAATGTATGGTTTATGTTTATATGTTTATTTGGCTACATTAAGTCATATATAAGGAATAATAGCACCAAAGTGTTAATAAAAAACTTGTTTACATGTCATTTGGCATCTGAGGGAAGCTCAAGCACCTTAATCAAATCACAACACCAACAAGGTGTTTGAACTAGTGAGGCTATAATACTTTCATGTTTTATTTTTTATACCACAGTTAACATGTTTTTAAACATTGACACAGAATAAATTGAAAACAAACTGTGATTTGTCCCATTATGTGGCTTTAATTTAAACAGTGAGACTGCAGCTGAGTGTACACTTTACTTAGCTGTAGTTCTGTAGTGAGCACATGGTTCTGATTGCGGCAGCTGTGCAGTGTTGTTCTGAATGTTGTGAAAAAGTTGTTCACAGCATATAACCAGAAAAATCCTAACTTTGTGTTACATTATATTCTTTTAATCTCAAAAACTAGAAAATGTGCGTTTGTTCTTTGAACAGCCTCCAGTATCTTACACCCACTGTGTCCACTCTTCTGCACTAAGTTCTCAGCTATTTTACAGTATGTTAAACTTGTTCTGTTGTATAGTAACATCACATTGCTTTTCATATGTGATTTATTTGAAATTTATATAACTGTGACAGCCTAACTGAAATTTCAGGTTCTGCTTCTTTTTATGCATAGTTTATCCTCCTTTCTGGTGGAGCTGGCAGGCAGCTCCAGTCCCTCCCTCAGAAGGGCTCAGTTTCTGGTCCCCAGCTTCCCCGCACCCAACCTTCCCGGTAATCCCCCATGGGTTACCCACCTCATGACAGGGCTGAAGGTGAAGGGCATTGACTTTACCTCCCCCCGCCCCCGGAGACCAACATCCAGACTGAATCATGGAGCCTCCCAGCTCCATTTTCCACCTTTTCCTTCCCTCCCCTTTGCCATGGTTGCTTGCATCAATGTGGAGGCACATGCATGCAGCAACCCATGGCACTCTCCCTAGGCTTGTCGCTCCCATCTGCACTACCTCCAGGCCTCTACCCGGGGCAGCCTTGAAGTGGGTGAAGCTAAGTCCCCATCCAAGAGGGGAGAGCTGCCCTCCTGCTGCTCAGTCCATCTCCTGGCCTCCCCCTCACCAACCACTGATGATCTAGGCTCATTTCTGAACCCAGATCACTGGCATAGCGTGAGGTGTAGTGTCCAGTGCCTCAACCCTCAGTGCCACCGTGCTAGCTGGTCCTACTTCTTTTACAGTTATGACGGGTGAAACACAAAGAGGTCAAGTGAATTGTGCCAGTCATAAAGCTAGTCAGTGGTTATGGTCTCCTAGTTTTTAGTTCACTGTCACAACCTCTGGGTCCTACAATCTCCATCCTTGTATACTAAATCTAGTGTACCCACGGCGCATTAAGTGAGCTGTACTGAATTGTAAGTATGTGTACTACCTTTTATCAGTACTTTTTTATGCATTACTACTGAAAACAAGTTTGCTGTGTAGATACTGTATGTGTCTAAATGTGTCAGTATACAGTATGTTTGTTAAAGACATGTATATCAATACTATTTTTTTTTCCTTTTCAAAGATAGTGTTTGGAAACTTATAACTGTAGATTATCATCATGTATGTACATAAATTATTACACTTACATTTTGACACAAGATTTCAGATACTGATACCGAAATAGTGAGATGTTTTTTAATTAAAGGAATTTCAGTTCTATTTGAGCTAATATTATGAGGAACTGTGCTGGTTTCAACCTTCTAAATCTAAATTTTAGACCCTCTATGGCATCATAAACTTTCTGTTTTCCCTCTAATAAACAGTATAGTTCCTTACTTTCAGTCTTCACCTGCTAAAGCTGTGGAACATTATGTATTTCAGAAAGAAAGCAGCTACTATATGGTACTATACAGTATAGCATGATATAAACAGCACACTTAATAACATATATTAACAATGGTACAGTGTGATATTGCAAAGCATACTTTTTCATGTCATTTCATTTAAACAAGGGCCTTTGGACAAATATTGCCCATATTTAAAGACTACTGTGGTCAGAAACACAGGCAAAACATTGAATACATACAATGCAGTATACAATTACACAAGTTATAGTGTTTCAGAAGAGTGTACATACTTCTTGAGATACATAAGGATAACAATTTTCAACATCTCTTAAAAATCACAAGCAACAAAAGAGGATGCTCGGCTGCCTGTGCAGGTAAACAATGACTCCACTGCTAGGGTGCATTTAAAAATAATTTATTAACAAACATACAAGTAAGTAGCACCCCCTCAAAAATGTGTCAATGGGTCAAACTGCCCTAGTGCTTTTTCAAGACAACACTGCCATCTAGTGGACACTATAAATACTAACATTACCAGCACATAAGGTGAACATTCAAACCCTAATTCACCACATATATTGCACATTATATATATTGCATACTGTATAAACTGCACTCTGTCCTATACATTAAACCTATGTTAGGTAAAATTTCATCACTCATTTATCAATATATCAAATTGCTTGTGAAGCCAAATATTTAAAATGCTATAAATATCATGTGAATATAGACACACTCCAACAACTTCAAATACAGAGACAGAATAACATGTATATATACATACTTGCCACCCCACTTTTTATTCATTTCTCCCTCCCCTATAAGGGAAAGCACATTAAAGAAGTAATACAAAAAAAGGCTCCACCATCATAAGCTGTTTCATAATATTTATGTAAACATTTAAAGCAGTAGTAGCTAAATAAATCAGCAATCAATCATAATGATAAAGTCAGCAATCATTTTCTATGTAAAAGAAGGGCTAACTAGAAATGTCCATTCAAGCCCGGTTGACTCCCTGCCTTCAACTTATATTGCCAAAATGTTTCTCTGCACAGCAATTTTTTTTCCAAGTCACCACCACGGGGTCCTATGATCACTTTCTCAGTCCTTTTCTCTTTGTCATCCTGAACTTTGTAACCTTTATCTGCAGTGGGTGTCCTCTTGTTGTCATGTTATTGTTTTTAATTCTAAATTTTAATTTGTTTCTTAGCATGTCATCTTGTAATACATCGTAGAGTAAAAGTAGGTCTCCTCTTTTCCTTCTGACCTCTAGAGAGTAAAGGTTAAGCATGTCCAGCCTGTTTTTTGTAAGAATAGTGCTGTACATTTCTGACCAACTTAGTTATCCTACATTGAACTCTTTCAACTATTTCTGTATCTAGCTTCCTAGAAGGACACTATATCTGTCCTTCGTAATCTAGTTGTGGTCTTACATAGCAGACATAAAGAGGCATCAATACATCAGCTTTATGACTTTTTATGTTCCTCTTGATTGCTCCCATAACTGTTTGCCTTTTTCTACTACCACAGTGCATTACTCCTTAAAGTCAAAGTTTGTGTCCACAATGACACCAATGTCCTTTTTTCTGCTAACAGATCTTAAAGTGGTATTACTTAGCATACAGCTACATAGCTATGGGGGTGGGAGGACACTTCTTACCCATATAAAGAACACAACTTTTTTCCGTATTAAATGACATCCCCCAGTTGTATGCCCATGTGGCTATTTTGTCCAAATCTGACTGTATAGTCTAGATTTATTCCTGAGTACTACATGGACCCCAAATTTGGTGTCATCTGCATACTTTACATTGTAGTTTTCTACATGTTTACTTAAGTCAGCAATGAAGATCAGCCCGGTGGCACTGAGGGCTGAGGTGCTGAACGCCACACCTCATGCCACGCTGGTAACCAAAGTTGGGGAATGAACTCGGGCTACTGGAATCCACAGAAGAGGGAAAGGATTGAGCATCCAGAGGATTGCTTTCCCTTCCCAGGGAGGGATACAGGGCCAGCGCTGCTCCTCAGCAACTCCTGATGGAAACTAGGGGCACTGCCAGGAACTTGCAGTGCATTGATGAGGGGGTGGAGTGGTGGCAGATGTCAGCACACATTGCCCAGATGTCATTGCACATCTGTGCTCCAAGGGGAAGCTGCCATATAAAACAAAAATCCCTTGATGGATCAGGGAGGCAATGGGGGCTCCAGTGACTCTGCCCACATCCCCAGTGCTGGACCATGTCTCCTCTGGATCCCCTCGGCTCTCCTCCAGGATTGACCATCTAATTCCAGAAAGGCCACCAGGTAGGTGGGCAAGTCCTCACCCGAGGTGTGATCTGGGGGTCCTGGGGAAGGTTCCAGAGAGAGAGAGAGAGACAGAGAGAGGAAAAGGTCTCAGGTGGGAAATAGCTGCAGTGGTTGAGCAAGCACCTCTGAGAGATGCCCTGACTCATCGAGTGCAGAAATAGACATTACAAAAAAAAAAGCCAGTGATGAAGATCTGAAATATGATGTGTCCCAGGACTGACCCCTGAGGCACTTCACTTGTCACCTGCCTTTCCCCAGAAGTGAAACCATTCCCTGATACCTTCTGCATTCTGTCTGTAAGACAATTTGTTATCCATTGGACAATAGAATTATTGTCACATTTTAATAGTTTTTCTGTAACTGTCTAATGCGGAACCTTGTCAAATGCCTTATAGAACTCCAGTAAAATCACAACCACCACTTCCACTTCATCCAATAGGTTGCTCACATGTTCATAAAAACATGCCAGATTCATTGTGCAGGACCTCCCTTTAGTTAAACTGTACTGGTTGCTATCACTTTTATTATTCATGGTCATATAGGCTAATATTTTGTCCTTTATAATAGACTCTAATATTTTCCCCTAGGACCGATGTCAGACTTATTGGTCTATGATTTTGCACATGTTGCCTGATCTCTTTTTATATATTAGTGTGACTCTTGAGACCTTCCAATCTCTGGCTATCTTCCCTGTATTCAAAGTTTTCTCAAAGAGTATTTTGAGTGGGTGACAGATGGTACTTTCAATCATTTTTAACATTTGGGTGTAATCTCATCCAGCCCTGGTGCCCCAAATGGTTTTCGTCCCACTATTTTCTATTTTAGTTCTCCTGAATATATGGCGTGATTCCCTTTCAGTTCTATTTTGATTGGATTATTAATATTAGTTTTTGTGAGAATTGTGCAATAATACTCATTAACAAGTTCTGCTATTTCATCTGGTGTTTCCATATTCTTGTTATCTGAGATTGCTGTTATACCACATTGAGAATCAGCCATCCATTGGCATTCCCACATGCCACAAGGAATGAACAAAGCCTGCAACCATCAAAGATGTATGAGTCATGGCATGACCCAAGGTACTTGTCACACACTTTGGTGATGCTACCACCTGCATCACACTCACACACTATCAAGCAATATATGCTATGAAATCCCTTATGGTTCATGCATGACTCCTCACCCACAGTTGGTGCCAGGATTGCCATATGTGTACAATCTATTGCCCCAAGTACTTTGGACAAGCCATGCATCACGTGGAATGCCTCCTTAGTCATCCACATGTCACCTTCTGCAGTGGAGAATGCTACATACTCATGCATGTGCAGTGGCAGGGTGTCTGTGACCTGGTGCAGGGCCCTGGACATGGATGACTGGCTGGCACCAAAGATGGCACCATCGTCTCCACAGACATCATCCACGACCTCTGTGTTTGTGATGCCAGATGTGCACAGACCATGTCACAAATCACGGTGATTGTGGCACTGTCCTGTCAGAATCTTTCAAGACAGTGTGTGTCCCACACTTGTCCAGCCTTCAGCCATGGCCTGAGTATGCATGGTCTCAGGCGTGCCCTCATAGCCAATTGCTGCTCCCTCTCAACCTCCATCAGGGGGCATCAGGAGGACAGAAGTAGGAGATCCAAATGAAATGCTGCATTTCACAGTGATGAACTGGACACCATACCATGAACTGGAGTGAAGTAGATACTTTATTTAGGAAATCAAGGTGTCCAACCAAACTTTCTCCAGCTCACTGCTACTCAGACAAATACCACAGTGCTTCAGCTCTTGCGGGTGCATCTGTAGGAAGCACAGATACTATCTTATATACATGTGTTCATTATTAGTAAGTGTCAGACATATATAATATAATCAAATTCCCATTGCATAAAACAGCATTCACTAATACAAAAAAAATCAATATTTAAATACATTACTTTGTAAATATAGAAAGAATTATAATAACTACCAACAAACTATTAGCAGGACTATATCTAATAGCAGTATAATGTAATAGCGGAAAGAGCTGCAAAAGTGACGCATTATATTCCAGATACCTGTTAAATTTCAAAAAAGTCTCTAGTGTAGAGGAGATGAAAATTTGAAGAGCGCTGTGCTCTCCCAAAATTTCATTTCAAGGCATCCAATTAAACACAAACTCTGCTCAGGCTATATCTTGCTGGTGATGGGGGGGGCAAGGTGATCCATCAACAAAACTTCATAGCAAAAGACCTAGAAAAAACAACAAGGGCAGTATTAGAGACAATAGGAAATAGATAGCATCTTTTGGATACTTCACAAAGGTTCAGAACTGATACAGAAATGGTTTTAGATCTAACTGATCATTCAATCCCATGGGTTTTACACTACTGAGTTTAAATATCCAGCTGCTCTTTATCTTGAGCAGTGAGTTTTCTTTGTGTCCTCCTAGTTTAGGTTGTGCTATCCATTCTAAACCAATAAATTTGAAATCTTCTTGTTTAGATTTATGATACATGGCAAAATGTAGCCATACAGGCAGATTTTCTTTTTTATTAACAATGAACCTAACATGTTCTTGTACTCTCTGCTTGAGATGATATACATTATTGCCCACATAAACCAGTTTGCAGGTACAGCACAAGGCACTGACTGTGAAGAAGGTTTCACAAGTTATCAGTTCTCTGATATCAGCATTCACGTTTAAATTCAAATCATTAGGGGGTGTAAATGTGTTTCCATTAAATGCATATCAACAAATATTTCCTGTTGAGCATTTAAAGAAACCTTTCACTCTCTTATACTGTTATTAAATATAGTCCTGCTAATAGTATGATGGCTGTTATTTTAATATTTGTTTATATTTACAATGTGATGTATTTAAATGCTATTGATTGCTTTTTACGGTGGTAGTGGGCATAACCCTGCAACCATCGTGTGAGCACAGTAGAGTAAAGGGAGTTCACCGGATATATAATGGACTTTTAAATAATGGAGGTGAATGGCAATCAGTGCACATTCACCATGCCATGCTATTTAGTGCATCAGCAGAACACAGCACTGTGCACGTGTCCAAGATGGCCACCAGAGTTTCCTGCGCATGCTCAACAACTCGCACATGCGCACTGGGGCCCAGTGGCCAGGCCATCTTGTACATGGTGAACTGTTCCCCATTATCAAATTGCAATTTTTTTTTTATTTTAATTAGGCTGTATTTTAAAAAGAGGTACCATTTTTCACATTCTGTTGGGTTCGGTGATGTATATAAAATATGATATTATTTTAAGCTGTTAACTGACACCATGTATTGAATTAGCATCAAAAAAAGAAATTGCACAGCAGAAATAGAAAGCAGAAAGGGAAGCAGTATAGCGCAGTGGTTTAAGGCTCTGATCTGCAAATCTGGTGACATCCAGCAGACCAAACCTGGGTTTGAATCTCACAGCTTCCACTTGCATACTGTGTGACCTTGAGCAAGTCACTTAACTTCCCTGTGCTCCCAGGTCACACCTGTAAAAAAGCTTTCAGCTTAGTGTGCTACTCCTGGTTAAACAACTAAAAAAAAAAATTGTATTTGGGATTGGAAGGAAAGGCTGCTGTACAGCCATGGCTCTCACACCATGATCCTCCTTTCTATTGCTGTGGGCTCTTTCTCAAAAATAAGCTTGCCCGTACCCCAGCCCCGGTACTGAAAAAACAAGGCAAAATTGCACAGAATATATATCTCAGGGAAAACTTTTAGACTCAGCTTTAAAAGAAGACAGGAACAAAACAAGGCAGGCAGTGCCATGCTCTCATGGCTGCAGCCATATTGGCTCTTTCTAGAGGTTGTTTGTATTTGTGAACACTGTTTTATGTACTGGGAAAATGATTATATTATATTATATTATATTATATTATATTATATTATATATGCATGTTTGACACTTAATAATAATGAGCACCTGTACATAACATAGTACCTGTGCTCCCTACAGATACACCCCCTGAGGAAGACTGACAAGAATTGAAGTGCTAGGGTAGTTGTTTGAACAGCAGTGAGCTGGAGAATGTTTAGACACCTGGATTTTCTAAATAAAATATTTACTTTGGTCCATTTCATAGTATAGTGTCCAATTCATCACTGTCGAGTGCAGCACTTCATTTGGATCTAGTATTATAGCCTGGGGCAGGCAGACCCTTGTGTTTATGCTACATCAGCCTTGCACTGTGTAAGTTCATAGACCCAATCTCTACTGTTTTAACATTTAGAAGTAGGCCTGGGCACATCCTGTGTATCCCCTTGTGAATGCTACACAGTGTGTAGTGTCCACCAACCCTCATCCCACACACAAGCACTGTCTGTTCTGCTGGTCAAGTCTCCATTGCTGACATGGCCCACTTTCAATGGGAAGTGACCTCGCATGATGGTGGTATAATATGGTTTAATCCAGCATCAGGAGACCTCCAAGGTATTTACTGGTAGTGTTATGGCTGGGGCTGTGTGGGCCAGCTGTGCACAGCAGAGGCTCTACATACACAGATTACTCATAACTGTCCTCTTTTGTATTGTTTTACAGTGGTTTAGTGATCCTCTCCATTGGCTGTTCCTCATATACTGTAGTTCAAACACACAGGTGCTTTGCGCTTACATGAAGCAAGTGGGTGCTATGTCCAAAGAATACAAATAAAAGCACAAATGACAAAAAGCACTCAGGGGTCAAATAAGCACACATAAGAAAAAGGCATTCAGGAGCAAGTGAATCCGCAAAGCACACTACCCCAGTGCTTCGTGTCCTCTCTGGGACATTTTATCAGGAGGAGGGTCCTGGTGCTCAGGATCTTCCTTTTATTCATAATACATATTAAAGTGACAGTGCACCAAATCATCAAGGACATATAAAAATACATTTCCAAAACAACAACAGAGACCACCAGTACTAGACACCATAATATAAATAAGTGACAAATGAAAGAAAGGTTATTTTAAAGAAACCTAAAGAAGGGCAAAACTAAATATGAGAGGGCAAAAGCACATGCAAAAGGTCAAATTACCAAACTGAACAAAAAAGAGGAATGAAAAAAGCTGAATTTATATTCAGCAACAGTAATTTATACAGATAGTAAATAAATACACAATTTTAACAACAGTAAATAGATAACTGGACAAATCATCCCCTACAAATACCATACCAGCTAAAATTACCTATATAATATATTTAGGACTTAAATAGATAGCCAAAAATATTTGTTATGGCTAAAAAGCATAAAAAGAAATCAATTCATGCATTTTGCTCTCATATATTGTAGAAATGGTACATGCACACTACACTGAAGGAGTCAAGCAAGGGACTTTCAGGACAAAGAGGACTGACTATAGAGTGATGTTGGTGGCACAGGCCAGTACAGCCCTGTTGTCCAGGGCCCCGGCTGGCAAGACTGTCATTTTATGGTTCTGTCACTATTTAAGTGGCAGGGCCTGGATGGTCCATTTGTACCAGTTGTGTTTGTACAGCACTGTTGTATATTAAAAATATTTTTGTAACCCCTTTGGTGTGGTTGTTATTCAGGGCAGTGATGCATTGAAACATAACATGGAAACATAGACTTTGATGGCAGATAAGGACTGCTTGGCCCATCTAGTCTGCCCATTTCCCTACCTACTGGATAAGCTGCAGATCCTACTTAACCAACAGCCTATTTCTTCCTACCCCCACAAGAATTGTCTTATGTATGTCCCATGCATTCTTGAATTCTCCAACAGTTTTAGACCCCACAACCTTCTCAGGAAGGCGATTCCATGCATCCAACACACCACCTTCTTTGTGAAAAAATACTTCCTCACATTGCCCCTGAGCCACCCCCTCTCTATCTTCAAATTGTGTCTCCCTGTTCTTGCACATCACTTTTTCTAAAAGATGCTACCCTCTTGGACTTGTTGATTCCACTGAGGTACTTAAAAGTTTCTATCATGTCCCCCCTCTCCCTCCTTTCCTCAAGGGTATACATATTAATTTCCTTTAGTCTTTCCTCATATGGCTTCTCTTGTAGACTCTGTACCATTTTAGTAGCCCTCCTCTGGATTGCCTCAATCCTGTCTATGTCTTTGTGGAGATGAGGTCTCCAGAACTAGAAACAGTACTCCAGATAGGGTCTCACTAATTGTCTGTACAGAGGAATAACAACTTCTTGTTTTCTGCTGGTGATGCCTCTCCCTATACATCCCAGAATACCCCCAGCCCTCCCTACTGCCTTCTCACATTGCTTGCCAACCTTAAGGTCATCTGATATGATTTCCCCCAGGTCCCTTCCCATTTTTGTTGTTGTTACTACCTCCCCTGCATTGTGTACTCTTCCCCTGGGTTTTTGGTTCCCAGGTGCATTATTTTGCACTTCTTTGAATTGAATCCAAGCTGCCATACTTCTGACCATTCCTCCAACCTTTCCAAGTCCCTTCTCATCCTTTCCATGTCCCTTGTGTATTAACTCTGTTGCAGATCTTTGTGTCATCTGCAAAGAGGCATACTTTTCCTTCCAGTCCATCTGCAATGTCATTTATAAAGACATTAAAAAGGGCTGGACCCAGTATTGAACCCTGTGGTACCTCACTAGTAACCCCCCCTTTCTTCAGAGTGGACTCCATTTACTATTACCTTCTGTGTCCTGTTGTCCAGCCAATGTTTTACCCAGGCTACCACCCTGGGACCCACTCCCTGGCTGGCTAATTTGTTTATTAATCTTTTGTGTGGGACTGTGTCAAATGCCTTGCCAAAATCTAGGTAGGCCATGTCCACAGACCCTACCTGGTCTACTACTTTGGTCACCCAGTCAAAGAAATCTATTAGATTAGTCTGATGTGACCTTCCCACTGTGAATCCATGCTGCTTTGGGTCCTGTGCTCCGATGGCCTCTAGGTACTCAAAAATTCTTTTCTTCAGAAGTGAGTCCATTATTTTCCCTACCACAGAGGTCAAACTGACAGGTCTGCAGTTTCCTGCCTCTGTCTTGCTCCCACTTTGTGAAGGAGAATTACATCCACCCTCCTACAGTCCTCAGGTACCACACCATCCTCCCATGATTGTTAAAAAGGATAGTCTGTGGTGTCACTAGTTCTTCTCTTGATTGTTTCAGAATTCTGGGGTGAATCCCATCAGGCCCCATTGCTTTGCCCACCTTCACTTTTAGGAGTTCTTTTAGAACCCTTTCTTCTGTAAAAGGACTGGGACTGACCCCCCCTCCCATCCAGAGTGCTTCTGTTAATTGGATTTGATACCTCCCCCTCCTCCTCTTTTGTGAATACTGAGCAGAAATATTCATTCAGTATCCCTGCTTTTTTACTGTCCCTCTCTGCCCACCTACATCCATTCTATTCAGCATCAACGTCACTCCCTTTGTCTTTCTACGCTCCCTAATGTACCTGTAAAAGGTTTTATCCCCCTTCTTGACCGAAATGGCTATCTTTTCCTCAGTTTGGGCCTTTACTATTCTGACTGTCTTTCCTGCTTCCTGCTGCCTTAACTGGTACAGTTCTCTGTCCTGATCCTTCTGTCTTTCCTTATACTTCCTAAATGCTGTCTTCTTCTCCCTAACCTTCCCTGCCACCTCTTTTGAGAACCATAGTGGCTTTTTTTTTGGTTTGATTTGTTTATTTGCTTCACACACAGGCTTGTTGCCGATGTTTCCCCATTGTTGCTCCACCCCTCTTTCTTGCCTGTTTGTTAGTGCTTTTCTAAGGCACGTTCCCATTTTGCCAAAGTCAGCCCTCCTGAAGTCCAGTACCCTCACTTTTGTATGGACTGACTCTGCAGCCGAGTTTATCATGAATCACACTGTTTGGTGGTCACTTGTTCCCAGATGGCTACACACTTCTAGATCTGAGGTCCTCTCACTGTCCCCATTTGAGAGTACAAGGTCTAAGACTGCTCCCTCCCAAGTGAGTTCCAGCGCTAGCTGTCTGAGGCTTGCCCCCTGTAGGGCATTGAGAATGACCCTGCTCTTTGATGTGGCTGCAGCAAAGGTGCTCCAGTTAACATCTGGCATATTCAGGTCCCCCATCAACAGTATCTCCCCTTTCTCTGCCATCCTATGGATGCATTCTATCATATCCATTGCTGCCATCTGGGTCTGTGCACCTGGGGTAGGGGACAGTGTGACCACCTGCCCTTTTCTTCCCTGAGTGGTGCTTTGGGCCACAGTTGTCTACCTGATCCTGTGCCCATGGGCCCATGCACAAGAGACATTCCTTGCTGCAACATGTGCACCTGTGTTTGCTTGGCTGCAGTTTAAGGCAGCCCTTTACATGATGTAGTGCTGCGCATGCTGCTTCCTGAGCCCAGGTGACTTAGTGCACATCATGCATGTGCGTATGTGTGCTACGTGCATGCAGATATGTGGCAATGCCTCAAAACATGTGTGTAGTGTAGCCAACAGATAGCTACATTTGTGACCAGTTTGCTTGCCTCCGTGCATCCTATATGCAAGCCCCTCAGGTGTGGCATGCATGGTATACAGACATAAACCCTAATGCATGCATTTTGCATGCTGTGTAAACACTGATCTGGGTTCATGCTTAGGCCCTAGTGTAATAATGTCTGGCATGCAGAAGAATAAATTACCAGGCCATAATTAATAATGGGAAATGTGTATTACACCACTAAAAGCATTTTGGCTTTGTGAGTGAGATTCAAACAATTTCAGAAAAGCAATCCAAATTTTTGGTTTGCATGCTTTATCAAATTCTCAGTATGGTTAGAGTAACTTAACTTACAATCCAGAGTCAAACCAAAAGTACCTATCTGTTCCAAGACAGTACCACTACAAGTGTTAATATGAAGACTTGGAGAGGTACTCCGAATCTTTCTGGAATTGAAAAACATTGCTTTGGTTTCCTTTGTATCCAGTCACACATTGTGACTGATAAACCAGGACAGTACCAAATCAAAATCAGACTCTACAGAGCAGATTAAATTCTGAATATAATTGCCTTTTGCATATATCACTATATCATCAATGAACAACAGTATGTTCAAAGTTTTTATTGACATGGGAAGATCATTTAAGAATAAACTCAGTTTACTTGATTTATTTAGACACTAAAAGGCATGTGCCCATTTGTTGTGTCTCTCACTGCTAGTGAGTATCTTAATTAAATGTTGTTATCCTTAGAGCTGAGGTGCTTATCTAACCTATTTTTTGAACACCGTTGGATTTTTTGAATTAACCACCCCTTGGGGAAGTGGTCTCAAAATTGAACCTTGTGGGATATCCAAGGTAACTGGAAGAGAAGAGAAAGTATGAAATTGTACTGCTGTATGCAGTGAGATAAATATTCTTGAAACCACTGCAAAACAAGAGAAGAAAAATCTATGCAACCTAGATTATGTAATAATAATGGATTATAAACAAGATCAAATGCCTTGGAAAAATCAGTATATGTGGAACCTACAGTTTCACCACTACTGAAGACCTTGTGTATGTAGTTTGTAACATAAGCAAGAGTTGTAGTGGTACAGTGTTTCTTTCTAAATCCATGTTGTTTTTCATTAAGTACTTGGATAATGGGGAAGATATTGAAATTGGACTATCATTAGAAATACCCTGTCTATAGTCAGTTTCAAATATAAGTGAAACAAATGCAAGCTTCCAAACAGAAGGAATCTCCCTGTTTATGAATGAATGATTAATCAATCTGGTAATTGAAACAGCCAATTTGTCTAATGCAACAATAATAACTTCATAGCTAATTGATCAGGACCAAACCAGGCTTTTAGCTTTAATTTATGTAAATGATTTGAACAAATTTTGACACTTATAACTCTGAAATAGAACAGTGGGTATTGTGTGTCCTCTTGAATAGATGGAGATTACAACCAACTACAATTACAGGAAAGAATATTAATAGCCAGTTTTTCATCTTCACAAGTAAAGAACTTGGTGAAGGCATCCAAAATAAGTAAGGGCTCAGAACAAAGCATTCAGTTCAATTAAATTAAACCAGTTATAACCTGGGGATTTATTCCTCACAAATAATTTTATCCTTTCCAAAAATTATGTGAATCTTTGATAGATATCAGCTGTTTTTCAGTATAACAGTGCAACATACATTCACAAGTTTCTACTGGTTTGATCATGTTACAGTGAAATTCTTGTTTTGGGCACCCCCCAAAAGTCCTTCCTCTGTGGAGATGGTCAGCTATCACCCTTTGAGGGGATTGCCCCCAGAGGGACTTCTGGCAATAGCTGACTTATCTAATGTAGATGCTGCACATGTGGTTGGCATGGGTGAGGTGGTGGCTGCCTATAATAGGGTGGTCTCTGAAGTGCTCAATGACATCACACCAGTTCATATTTGACCCAGATCCTTTAAGTTGATATCTCCTTGGTTTGATGGGATCTCAAGGTAATGAAGATCAGGGGTCGGAAGTTGGAGCATTGCTGGTGGAACACCTGATCGAGGATGACAAACTTGCCTTGTGTGCTCATTATTATAAGTACCATGGGGCAATCAATCATAAGAAGGCAGCATTTCTGTCCAGGGAGATTGATACAGGGAGAAATGGAGCATCTCAGCTCTTTATAACTGTGCACAGACTTTTACATCCTGTGTGTCTAGCTACAGCTTAAAAAAGCTTTTTTGACCACTCTATGTGAGGAGTTTGCTCTGTTCTTCTCTGACAGGGTGCCCTCCATCAGATCGGGGATCCCGTTTGCGAGGCAAGTATTGCCTAGCAGTGGTTGGCCTGTTATGAGCAAAGGCACTCCATCTGTCTGGGATGGGTTTAAGCCAGTGGAGGTGGCCGAGGTCATTGAAGTGATCTCAAAACTAAAGCACATTTATTGTGAACTGGACCCAGCCCCAACTCATTTCTTGATGAGATGTGTCAGGTCCATTGGCCTGGTGTCCGATGAGATTGCCTGGTGTTCGATGTCAGAAGGGGCATTCACAGATGCCTTTAAAGAGGCTCTGGTAAGACCTCTCCTCTCTCTCAAACTCTCCTCTCTCTTTACCCTGATGTCCTAACAAACTACCGTCCAATCTCCAACCTGCCATTTTTGGGCAAGGTTGTTGAGAAGTTAGTGGTGTAACAGCTCGAAGAACACCTCATGTCCTTTGATATCTATGAGCCATTCAAGTTTGGTTTAATTGCTATGCATAGCACTGAAATGGCATTAGTTAGGGTGCATAATAACCTCCTCAGGGCTAGAGATAGAGGAGACAGGTCAATTCTTGTTCTCCTAGATCTCTCCTTGGTGTTTTATACCATGGATCACATGGTGCTTCTGGATCACATTCAAGAGTATTGTGGACTCACCAGCTCTGTCATCTACTGGTCTGAGTCCTTTTTCTTAGTCAGGGTGCAAAGGGTAGTGATGGGGAATTTCTCCTCCTCCCCAAGACTCCTGTCCTGTGGAGTTCATCAGGGTTCAATCCTGTCATCTATGCTATTTGTGCTATACATGTAGACCCTGGGGGGAGCTCATTCAACAATACAGTGTGGGTTTTCACTTGTTTGCAGATGATACCCAACTGTATCTGTCATTTGCCCCTGGAACACATGATGCCATGGGAGTGCTTAACAACTGACTGGCTGAAATCAATAACTGGATGTCCACCAGCTGGCTGTGACTTAACCCGGATAAGATGGAGGCACTGGTGATTGAAGCAGGTAGCAGGCATGATGGGAGTGCCTCCAGAATGGGTACAGGATGATTTCTGGGTTCCGGTCCGTTGATGGCTTCCCTAGGGTACAAAGCCTTGGTGTTATCCTTGATAGTAGATTAACACTTGAAGCTTAGGTGTCATCTGTGGTCAGTATTGTTTTTTACCACTTGAAGAATATCACCAGGATCAAGACCCTAGTTTAGTCCAAAGACCTGCCAACACTGGTACATGCATTTTCTATGTTAAGACTCAACTACTGCAACACTCTTTACTTCAGGGTCACTGGAGGGACTCTCCACTAGCTGCAGCTGGTGCAGAGTGCAGCAGCTCAATTATTGATGGGCCTGGCTAGGTCTAGTCATGTGGCCCCAGTTCTGCGGGCTTGTCACTGGCAGCCGCTTAGGTGGAGAGTCATCTTCATGGTGGGCTTGCTCACCTACAAGGCCCAATATGGATTGGGCCCTGCCTATCTGGCTGATATCCTTACACCTATCACCTCAATCCATTCCCTCTGGTCTTCAACTAGGGGTGTCCTTGATGTTCCCAGGGTCAGGTTGAAAACATCTGGTGACTGCGCTTTTAGTGTCACTGGGCCAACCCTGTGGAACACCTTTCCAGCTGCTATCAGGGAGCCCCTGTGTGTCAAGGTCTTTAGAAAGGGGCTAAAGACTCACCTGTTCTCCCTGGCTTTCTCTAGTGAAGCTATTTGACCTGTACTGACCACCAGTGGCCTTACTTATTCTGAATTTTAATGACTGTTTTAAATAATCTTGTTTGCATATAATTTTAAAGAACTGTATTGTTCCTGCCTAACTTATTTTAATCTATGGCGCCCAGATCCTCAGGGATTGGATGCCTTAAAAATAAAATTTGCCTTGCCTTTGCCTTGCCTTGCACATATGTCATAATTCCCATTATTTAACTAATTACCTGTGGTCTCTATTGACTCGATAATTATCCCATGCCTTGTCCCTGTTTCTCATCAAGTGCACTAGTTCTGGAGAAGCTCATTTTCGAGAATTTACCTTCAGTCTTGTGACTTTGCAAGGGGCATAAACTTTGCAAATTCTGGAAAATTTGGAACAGACAAAGTCAAAAACATCACCAATACCTGGAAAAAAGTCCATAAATGACAATTTGATTTCTTGCTGAGCTTCTTTATATTTTACTATGTTACTTTTTGGTAAAATCGAAATGTTTTAAGTAGTACAAGATAATTTAATAGCTTTGCAAAACCAGACACATTTAACTGGAGAATGGTCGCTCAGGGAATCGGATAAGACTGTATAGACCAGCTGTAGATGGAGGTGGGATGTCACCTGAGAGCTAAATAAATGCCGATGGTTGTTTAATGTAGCATATATACCCAAAATTTATGATGTGTCTGTTGATCACATGAACGCTGGGGCAAAATAGTAGTTTGCAACAATTTTGTAGTGACACCATGACATATTTTGTGATTTTCAGCTCCACGTACTTAATGCAGATTTTTGGGCCATTATTTTGAAAGTAAGTTAAATATACATTCAGGAGTAGTCTCAATGAATAAGTGGAAGTCAGCACTTTAAAATGACGTCAAAGATTAATGTTAAAAGTTATAGGGTTAAATACCAACCGCCACCCCTTAATTTCATGTGAAATTTCAAAATATTCTTATATGTAATTGTCAGACAGGATTTATTGCACTTTCTAATACAATTTTACATTGTCTAAAATGGTAAGAATTCTGCTTTGAAATGCATATGTGGTTTTAAATTCTTAAGGTAATATAAGTGGATAAACTGATACAACTGAAGACACTATTAATAGTAAAATTTTAGCAAGTTTATACCTTGTCAAATTTTGCGATATTCAGCAATGTGTACTTAATTCATATTCCTGGGCCATTACTTTGAAACTAATTTAAATATGCATTCAAGTGTGATCTCAATGAATAGGTGGGAGTTAAAGCTTCAAACTGCATACCCATAAGTTACCTCAAAGGTTATTTTAAAAAGTTTTTAAAGAAAGAGATTTATCTAAAAGAAAAAAAAAACACCTTTGTTTACACAAAACATTTTTATTTAAAAAATTGTAAAATTTAAAATATGATTGTTGGTAAAGTAGTGGAACTTAATCTTGTCCAGCTAGGAAAAATCTTCATCATCCCCAGATATGCCAGTATCATCTAGGTAATCACATATATGTTGGTCCTCATCATTTAAATTATAGAGCTGAGACATAACATTATCTGGAAATGGTGTGTCTATCCACTTTACATTGAGATCATCAGTGCATCCGTGCAAAGCTGCATTTGGGGCATTGATAACTGCAACAGAAGAAAGCCTCAACAATCAGCAGATGTAGATGGCTCATAGAATATGTAACTTAAGGGTTTTCTGGCAGGGTGGTAGCAGAGACAGATCAGTTATTCTGTTGTCTTTGTTATATTTCTCCCAGAAGAATTGCTGCTTTGCTATATTTACACTAGTAACTTGCTTCCTTCTATACAGTTTACAGACATACAGAGCTGCAACACCCTTATCCATTGCCAATCACTTCCAAGTTTCTGAAAGGCATCCAGGAATTTAGGGTACTTTTGAAGGATGTTCCAGCAAATCTTCTTACCTTTTTTGAAGGTTTACTAGGTGTTAATGGATAAAAAGAGGCTGAATCCCATCAAGATTGTCCCCCCACCCTCTGGGGTCATTAGACCATTTGTAATTTACCCTGAAGCCAGATATATAGACTGTTTCTGAACTTTTTCAGAGTTTTAAGATCGACCAGTTCCTGAAGAAGGGTATTCCAGATTTTAGCTGCCCTAATTGTAAAGAAATTATCCCGCTTGTTTGATTTTGCTTTGCCAATTAGGATTAGTCTATTGTGTTGCCTGGGTACTATGCGTCTGATGGATAATTCTAGATCTTGTTGATGCATATGTACTGGAGATTTGAGAATTTTGTTTAGGTATAGAATGGAATGCATGGAAACTGATTAATATTTCCAACACAGTAGTCAAAGATCAAAGTTGTTTTTTTTTATTTCTGTGTGGAGCAAATGCTACCGATCCATTATATCCAGATATGTCATTCAGAGCTGTGCAGTTTTGCCCAGCTCACCATGATGAATATGCTGCCTGAAGGATTCATACTTAGTCTAGAAAGTGACAATCTCATCTTCCTGAAGCAGTTTATAGAAGTCTGTGAGTTGAGGTGATTATCTAATCAGGTCAAGCAATACTGCGGGGGTAGCATTCAATTCTGTTGAATACTCTAGAACTGTGACCTGAAGCAATCGCTCTAAGCCA
Source organism: Neoceratodus forsteri (assembly GCA_016271365.2). Lineage (NCBI taxonomy): Eukaryota > Metazoa > Chordata > Ceratodontiformes > Ceratodontidae > Neoceratodus > Neoceratodus forsteri. Next base: position 237,647,801 of record JADMNL010000023.1, on the reverse strand, counting down.
TCTGCAAAATGTTCATGCATAGTCCATGCCAGATTGTAATGCTTCCCATGCAAAACTTCACTTATGCTGCCAGAGGCACAAAGACCAGCCTGAAATATTATGTCCTGAAAGCCACTGCCACCAACTAACTGTCCTATAATGCCAAAGTTTTCCAAGAATAGATGTAAATCTCCCAAATGAATTATGACATTGTGGAACTAATCAGAGAAATTCCACACAGCATAATATGCCTTTGCTGCTGCTCCAACATCAAATGTCAGGTGAACATAGGCATATTTACTTGCTGAGCTATTTCTTGTGTTTGTGTGAGGTATTCAACTACAGTGGCATAATCAGTGATGGGATTGTGGATGGGTGAAAGATATGTGATAACCATCTTCTTAAGTGAACTTGAATGTTTGTTGCAAATTAGCATCACCCTACCAGGAAACGTCGGGACAAGCTGATTCTCCCTTGTGTGCCTCCCAACTGAGTTTCCAAAAAATTAGATTTGTCTTGACAATATCTACCACTGATGTTGTCACAGTAGACTTGGCCATATTGCCAAATGTAGCTGGCTCCTTTTTTGAATTCACCTGTCGATGTTCTAATTCCATTTTGTTAGATACAATTGCCCTTCTTTTTGAGTGATGAATTTCAATAGAATCTTCTCAGAGAATGAAGCCTTTAGATTCTTCTTGGTATGCAACACCATGTTTATTGTGTATTGTTCCATGTCCAGTTACTGTTTCAATGTTCTGATCAAAGTTATCTATCCAGAAAACTGTTGAGACAACAGAAGACTCTGACTTTGGCTGAAGTGGCAGACCTTGCTCTTGAAAATGCTGAGACAGTTCCGCTAAACCAGTTTCAATTTCGCACACTTGGTCATAACTGCAACTATTTCTTAAATGAATCAGAATGTTCATGGCATTTTCTGTCCAGTCATATTATGCAGCACAGCTCCAACAAGTGCATGTTTTATAGTGAGAAACTTGCTGCATGTGACACAATGAATTAAATCTTCTGAGTAGGACTGTGACAACCCGGAGACTTGTTCACTTTCTGTTTGTTTGAGGAATTTTAGTACATGCAAGAAAAATGATTGAACTCTCCGGGGGCTGTCGTTTTTTACTCAGGAGAGCATCCTTATTAGTGACCATGGTAGTGAAGTTGCTGTCTCTATAAATCTTAGGCGATATGTTCAAGCAACAAGGAAGCAGCATGCTTGATAACTTCATTGTCATCCATTCTCAAAAGCTCAGTGATTGATGCACCACCAGTTAATGATTCAGCACTGATTACAACTAGTGTTTTTTGAGAATCAACTGTTAAAAAGAAAAATGAATCCCCATATTTGATTTTCAGCTGGTTTCTAAGTTTATAACGTTATCGTTGATCTCCTACTCTGACACCCAAGATTTCATTCAACACCTTCATTGAACTGTCTTGGTGTCTTTGAAGTACATTGTCTTCAATTACACAACAAACAACTTCAAACCCAGTTCCATCTGACTGCTCATTGTCATCCTCATTATCACTTCTATTCTGATCATCTGGTGTCTTGTCCCTTGTGATTACTGTATAATTTAGGTAGCACTTGTCATGTTTATGAAACTCCCTTGCAATAAGGTCCTCTGTTTTAACATTTGTGAGCATATCTTGGTTATCACATAGCTCTGCCACCCTTTTCATTGTGGTTTCAGCTGGTTTTGTAACAATAGCAGTTGGATATTGCTTCTTCCCATTCACTTTGATTACATACAGTATCTGTTACAGATTCCATATATATCAGAAAATAACACTCTAGATGATAAGGCACAAGAAAAACCACCCCTGAGATAATGATGATGATGATGTGAGCTACTTTCACCAGTGTCTGCATGTTATCCTGATTTTCTGATACTTTTGTTTTTTTGTGAACTTTTTACAGCATTGTTTAAGGTAGCCATCCTTGGCAGGGTCATAGTTAGGCATTGGAATTGATGCACACTGCTCATCATGAGGATTTGTATCACCTAACTAGGTTTATATATCTTTGCTGTCTATAAGTGTGCAGTAACATTTGTCACTCAGAGGAGTTGCTTCAAAGTCTCTTTTTGTCAGGGAAGGGTAATGCACTACACATTGCAGGGTCCTATGATTTTCATCTCCACATTTCTGCTTGACAAAAAAAGTTTAGAGACATCCTCAATGAGTGTGAAATAAAAAGAAATGTTGTGTTAGTGTGTGTATGTATATATATATATATTCATTGCAAAAAACTTTGTTAATACATCAGTTAGGGTTGAAGAGCCCTGCGCTCCAACCAACACATACCATTTACTAGTTACATTACACTTTGTTAATAATTAAGGAAATTAATTGAAAAAAACTTTGTCAATGCATCAATTAGGGTTGATGTCACATGACAAAAGTTTTTAAATTCTATGTTAGGGTTACCCGCCTACCACCCCAACCCACCCCACATCCTCCAAACACCAATAGACATTGGGGTGTGCCATGGGGTCATCAGGCCCAATTCTCACCCCATTCCATGTGTAAGCAAGCTGACATGCAACAGTATAGAGACTGGGGTGAGAGTTAGACTGATGATCCCATGGCACACCCCGACATCCGCTTGGTGTGTGGAGGATGGGGGTATGGGTGGAGTGGTAGGGGAGTAACCCTAACATTGAATTTCTAAACTTTTGTTGCTGTGACATCAACCTAACTGATGCATTAATAAAAATGTTTGCAATGAATTTCCTTACTTTTTGAAAAAGTGTAATGTAACTAGTAAATGGTATGTGTTAGTGGGAGCTTAGGGCCCACCAAACTGCTCATTTGTGCATAATGATATGTGTCTTTGGGAGTGTGGGCCCTCTGGGCTATGTGTTCCCACTTACACATAACAACGGAACCATTCAGTAGCTCTATAGGCTTAAAAAAAATCCTTGTCACACCAATTTGCCAATATCTCAGTAACCGTACAACCTATGAAAATGTCTCTTGCTAACTGAAAACAAGAAGGCAGCAGCACAAAAATAAATTTAGGGAGCACAACAACAAAAATGCGATTGTGAAAGTTTTCACAATGCACATATAAATTTTTCCATAGGCTATAATGGGACATGAAAAACTTGCATAACTTTTGAATGGATTAATATTTTTTCACGAAATCTTCAAAAAACACCAGTTTAAACCAGGCCATGTATAGACAGGCACATATGAATCCACTGAGATGCATTCTTTAGTCATTTATGGTGAACTGAAAAATGCTCAAAAGTAGTTTTTTTTTGTTTCACTTTTTGGACGCTCTGTGGTTCTGCATCTGTACATCTGACCAGAATGAATCTTTCCAGAGCCAGAGATCTATGATTGGACCCGTGCATGCAAAATTTCAGGCAAATCAGACAAATGGTTGTAAAGTTATTAAAGGTGCTCCAACCTAACTATACTGGCCCTACTGGGCCAATATCGTATGTATATATATATATATATATATATATATATATATATATATATATTAAAGAGTTAATCTCACTCCCCATTCCATGTGTAAACATGCTGACATGGTACACCATAGGAGATTGGGGTGAGAGTTAGCCTAATGACCCCATGGCACACCCCAATGCCTGTTGATGTGTGGAGGATGGGGGTGGGTGGGGTGGTAGGATGGGGGGTTAGGGGGCTCAACTCCAATGTCTAATTTCTCTACTTTAGTCACTTTAACCCTAACTGCTGCATTAACAAACTTTTTTGCAATGAATGTCCTTACTTTTTGAGAAAGTGTAATGTAACTAGTAAATGGTATGTGTTGGTTGGAGTGTGGGGCCCTGACCAAGCAGCCCATTTGCACATAACGATATCCATCTGTGGGAGCATGGGCTCTCTGGGCCCTGCAGTCCCACTTACACATAACAACAGAGCCATACAGTAGCCCTATAGGGCTGAAAAGGAACCTTTGTAGCACTAGTTTGCTAATATCTCAGTAACCGTACAAGCTATGAAAATATTGCCACTGCAGTTGTAATCATGACTTCAAAACCTCCATGCATGCTTAGTCCAACTAAAGGTGGACTAAGCTGTGGGTAGCAAAAAAATCCATATCTTGCTTCATTTCTGAGATATGGGCACCAAAGGTCACTGTGTGCACCGCAATGTTATCCTAAGAGAAAAATCTCAATTTTGTAATGGCATATCTATGTAACCAAATACCTTTTTTTTACACCTAAACAGCATCATTCACATCTCTGGGAAATCCCCTTTATACCCTGCAAGTTTCAAGCCAAAAGAACAAAGCATTTATTTACAGTGCACTGGCAAAGTTTTTAAATTCCTAGTTCGTGAGTGGCAAGATTCCCTTTCGCAAGGTCAATCCCCATTTGCGAGCTGTCAAAATCGCAAGAAATCCTTGATTGTCAGATTTTGGTCATCTGGTCTGGAAGTCGCGATCAAGGATTTTGTCAGCTTGAGAAAGGGAATTGGCTGGCAAAAGGGGATTTTGACTGCTAGCGAACAGGGAATTTGTCAGCTCATGAACAAGGAATTAAAAAAACAATCCCCTTTCACGAGCTGACAAAATCCCCATTTGCGAGTCGATCCCCTTTTGCAAAGTGTCAAAATCTCCTTTTGCAAGGCAATCCTCATTCTCTAGAAGGGTCATCTGGTCGTGAAATGATGATCAAGGCTTTTGTCACCTCACAAAAAGGTATCGGCTCGCAAAAGGGGATTTTGACACCTCACGAAAGGGGATTTCGTCAGCTAGTGAAAGGGGATTCAAAAACCCAATTCTGTTTCATAAGCTGATAAATTCCACTTTCACTAGCCAATACCCTTTTGTGAGGTGACAAAATCCCCATTCACGAGCTGATCGTTGTTTGTGATATAGGGCCATCTGGTCTCTAAGTTGCGATCAAGGATTTTGCTACCTAGCGAAAGGGGATCAGCTTGCGAACGGGGGTTTTGTCACCTCACGAGCGAGGATCGGAAGTGAATCATGAAAGGAGAATTTTAAAATGTAAAACAGATGTCTTTTGGCCAAAATGAAGGAAACCAAATGCATGGGTTTGTAGAGGGCATCACCCTGAATAAAACCCATGCCTCATCTGTAAAAGAAGTCAGCTGCAACATTTTGTTTCTGGGAAAAAATGAAAACAAGATGGCGGCTCATAAGCAAGGAATTTTTCCTCATGAACAGCGATTTTATAAATCCCCTTTTGTGAGGTGACAAAATCCTTGATTGCAAGCCCAGTCCCCTTTCGCAAAACATACATATAAATCATGAAATGAACTAAGCATGCTCAGAACCCAAAAATTCAAAAATAAATAACTTTTGAACAGATTAATATTTTTTCACCAACCAAAGCTGGATTATTCTTTGACCAAACCTATTTCTACCCTGAAAACTTCAGACCAAAATTCCAAATGGTGTTCCTGTAGCGTGATGGTCAAAAATAAGCAAAACAGTGCAAAAAAAAAAAAAAAAAACATGTTTTCTGGTGCTTTGCTGCATGGAAACTACAAGTCTGATCAAAACACAACTTGGGAAATCAACAGACCTTCCATACAAAACCTTTCCAAATCCAGAGATCAGGAATGAGGCATTAGGGTTTCTAACTAATTCCCCACCCCTGGTTCCTATCAGATTATCTCACTTTCCACTATCTACAGGTGTCAGGGTGTGTCATGATGTCATAAGGCCTAACTCTACCCTATTGTACTATACTGCAGTGTGTAAGAATAATTCACATGTGGAATGGGGTGGGCGTTGGGCCTTATGACCCCATGGCACACTCTAACACCCTGTAGATGTGCGGAGGGTGGGGGATGAGTGGGGGTGGGATGAAACACAGAGGTGGGGAATTAGGGTTGGAAACCCTAACGCCTCATTTCCTGCTTTTGTTGTTGCTGTATCCACCTTAACTGATGCATTAACAAAGTTTTTTTTGCAAAGAATCTATATATGATTCATGAAAACTGCATTTAATGCATGTTAAAGCAAACAGTGAGGAATGACATTAGGTTGAACCCTTAAACCTCCCACACTACATACACATTCATCCTTCACAGACTGACAGACACCATGGTGTGCCATCGGGTCTTGTAGCCCAGCTCTCACTCCATTCCATCTGTCAACAGGCTGACATGCTACAGTAAAGGAGAATAGGGTGAGAGTTAGGCATCATGACCCCATGGCACACCCCAGCATCTCTCAGTCTGTGGAGGATGGAGGTGTGTGTGGTGTGGGGGGATTAGGGGCTCAACCCTAACATCTCATTTCCTAACTTTTGTTGCTTTAACCCTAACTGATGCATTAAATGCAGTTTTTTGCCATGAATGTTCTTACTTTTTGAAAAAGTGTAATATAAATAGTAAATAGCATGTGTTGGTGGAGGGCCCTGTGCTCCCACCAAGCTGCCCATTTCTGCATAACAATATGCATTTGTGGGGTCACGGACCCTCTGGACCCTACACTCCCACTTACACATAGCTACAGAGCCATATAGCAGCCCTATAGGGCAAGGAACCCTTGTAACACTAATTTGCCAATATCTGGGGAAACCAAAGCAGCTAGAAAAAAAAATTCAAGTGTCATTGTAATCATGACAATGAGTTCTGCTCACAATGTAAATCTACTGAATCCATATTTCACATCGTTTCCGAGATATGGTTGCCGACAAACGCAGTGGGTGGCACAATGTAATCCTATGGGGATAATCTGAAATTTGTGATGGCATATGTATGGGACCACTTAATTCCCCAGCACCTAAATAGAATACATCACATCTGTAGGACATCCCCTCAGTACCCTGAAAATTTCAAGTAAAAATACCAAACCATTCATTAGCAATGCAATGATAACGTTTTTAAAATCCTAGCCTGCGAGGTAGCAAAATCCTTGACCGTCAGCTCGCAGACTAGGATTTTGGCAGCTCGTGGACTAGGATTGTTAGCGAGTCACAGTGAAAGAATTTTTCAATTTTAAAAAGCAATTTTTTTGACCAAAATGAGCCAAAGCAAAGGCCTGGCATTATAGAGGGGGTCACCCTGAACAAAACCCATTCCTCACTTGGCCCAAAAGTCACCTGTGGAGAAAGTTACAACATTTTGTTTTGGGGAAAAATTGAAAACAAGATGATGGCTCGCTAACAAGGAATTTTCTGGGGACCATGGTCCTAGTCTGCGAGCTACAAAATTTTTTCCCATGAGCCAATCTTCATCTGAAAAATAACCATATAAATCTTGGAGTGAAATGAGCATGCTCAGAACCTGAAAATTTAAAATGTTATAACTTTGGAATGGATTAATACTTTTTTACCAAACCAATGTTGGATTGATTCCTGATGCAACCTCTTTCTATGTTCCAAATTTCAGACCAAAATACCTCATGGTGTGATCGCAGCGCCATGGGCAAAAAAATGTGTCAAAAGTGGTGAAAAATGCATTTTAGCATTCTGCTGTTCAGAAACCATAAGTCCAACCAAAACGCAACTTGGTAAATCAAGAGATCTGCCATACCAGACCGTGCAGTCAAATTTTGTGCAAATCCATTGAACGGTTGCAAAGTTATTAACGAGCAAAAATTTAGGTATAACATCAAAGTGCCTACTGTACCTTAACTATAGGGGTGACTGCACCCCTATAATATATATATATATATATATATATATATATATATATATATATATATATGATAGAGAACCCACTCTTAGGTGTGTGGTCATGCTCTGATACAGTATACACATGCCTTGGTGTCGTCAACCACCCAATGCATGCGTATGTCAGGCGCAACAGCATACCGTAGAGTGGGTCATCTATCTTATAAAGTGGCAAAATTGTTTGAGGGGGTAAAGTGCAGGTGTGCTGTCACGCCTGATATATGCAAGGTCATGTGATGTGTTTTATACAATCAGAACATTGGATTTGGGAGGATCTCTCCATTTTATAAATACTGTATATATATATATAGTATATATATATATATAAATATATATATATAGATAGATAGATAGATAGATAGATAGATAGATAGATAGATAGATAGATAGATAGATAGACAGATATAAATATACATATATATTATACTGGCACAGTCGCACTAGTATAGTTAGGGTGAAATGGCACTTCTATGTTAAAGTCCATACTTTGAGCCTTAATAATTTTAGAGCCCTTCAATGGATGTATATGGATTTTGGCATGCATAGATGCTAGGGACAGATCTCTCGACCCGCTAAATGTCATAGGAATCCATTGAGTGGTTTCTGAGATATAAAGTGTTGAAATGACAGAAACATCATTTTTTTTTTATTTCTTTGCTCACCTGTGTCTCAGGAATGCCTTTATGTTGTATTTTGAAATTTTCAGGATAGAAAGCCTTTGCATCACCAATGTGCCTTTTGAAGGTTTGGTTAAAAAATACTAATGTTTTCAAAAGTTGTGACATTTTTATTTTCCCCATGATTTCCTATAGGAAAGTTTATATGTCAGGCATAGAAAATAGATTTTTCACACAATAGGAGTACTGTGCGAAAAATATCGGCTTCTTTTCACAAAGAATGCTGGTATTTTTCGTACAGTTCACCATCCTGTGATCTACTGAGCTGTGTCGTGGCCACCATCTTGTTTTGCCATTTAGCAAGGATGTTGAAGCACCGAAGGTTTTAAATCACAGAAAAAAAAACACACCAGAAAACAGCTAAAGAGAACCTCTTTAGCTGTTTTGTGATTTTTTTTTGTGTGTTTTAAGTTGGACCCAAAGAAGTTTTTTTCTCGGGTGCCAGCTTACACAGAGAATGACTTGGTGTCCATTCTCTGTATGAGAAGAGTGGTATTTTTTTGACTTCTGCAGCTGCAACTGGAATTCGTGTTGCTGACTGCAGAGTCAAGGAAGACCCGCTTTGTGCACACAATACATAATGTGTACTAGGCATACTGGGAGCCCACCCCAGTGTGCACAAATGTATTATGTATTTATAAAAACCTGTGAAAAGAAGAAAATCATCATCTGAGGCATTTTCTTTGATGCAGAATCCTGCATCGATATTTTCAATAATTTTGATGCAGCATCCTGCATCGAAGTACTGTAATGTACTGTAAAATGTTTTCCGACAATGGGTGCCCAATCCCTGTGTCTGCATTGTACGCACATTACTACTGTACTGCATCTCCACCCACACTATTCTGGCACACTGGGAGCCCACCTCAGTGTGCTGAGAGAACTTAATCTTTGATTTCCAACACCGGGATGCCCACTCCCGGTGTTGGATGCCCCCCCACCATCTTGTACTGCCGAAATTGGTGTCCTGTCCCCCTGTCAGCATCATGTATTCCCCCACTCAACTTAAGTGGCACACTGGGAGCCCACCCCAGTGTGCCCCAGTTTTTCTTTTCTTTTTTTTTCTTCCTGTAAATGAATAAACCTGTCCCCCAAAGTCTTTTTATTTTTATTTTTGGACCTGTAAAGAAGAAGGTCCATCATCATTTCCCGCCCCCTCCCCCATCCCCACCCTCTCTCTGTGCACCCACCTCCTGCATCCCCCTCACCCATATTTACCCTCCGGAAGTCAGGAGCCACAATCACAATCTTTTCTGTACCAGGACACATCTGCACTCTTCAAAGCTGAACTGCGAACTGAGGAATCAGATAAGCTCTGTATAATGGGACTCAATGGAGGTTCAACTTATGTTGATATCTTGGACAATTTTAGGAATTTTTTCATCAAATTTTCAACATGGGTTTCCTGCAACCCCAAATCATGAACACTGAAACTGTTGTTTCATTTCTCGGTCCCAAAAGGTGATTTCATGGTGATGTGTGAGTCACCTTTTGGGACCGAGAAATGAAACAACAGTGCAACTATTCATGAGGCGGAGTCCAAAAAAGCCCATGTTGCAAATTTGGTGAAATAATTCCAAAAAATGACTGCGTTACAAGTGTGCATTGCTCAGTTTCTATACACTCTCATAAATTCAAGAGTTTTTAATATTTTCATTTCAGATTTTCATCATTGCCATTTTTTCACATCTCCTTATGAACAGTACAGCTGTCATTTTGCACATCCTTCCCAAAATGTGTTTTTGCAACTGTGTCCCAGAATGGCACTGTTGCTGAGCAAAATCAACCTTTGGGATGGACTAACAAAATCAGAATTCCACTGTTCATGAGGGGAGGTCCCAAAATGGTGATGTTTAAAATTTGTTGAAAAAATAAAAAAATGACTGGGTTGCGAGTGTGCGTTGCGCAGTTTCTATGCACACTCATATATTCGTCAATTTGTCATATTTTTCACTCCTGAATTTTAACATATAGAATAATGTATGGGGTTGTGTATTTAACAAGATTTTACACACATCCCAAGGTGTTGGATGCTGCATAAACACTAAGAGCGAAGCTCCAGGGGTTTATTTAAGCATCCAACACTGAGGGGTGTGTATAAAATCTCAAATAAAACACAGCATCCCATTTTTTATTTTATATAATTGTTGGGGAGCATTTTCTTGTCACAGCAACTATATAAAATAAAATGCATTCCTGTTCACCTGTGGTTGTCTTGAAGTGCCTTTCCTTGTTGCATGCCCCAATCTGTGCTCGTGCTGAAGTGCAGGTGCAACTTGTTTAAATTATTTTACTGATTCCTCTAAGTAAAGGAAATTGCAGTGAAAAAGTCAGAAGTCAATGGCTATAAACTTACTGGCTGTGGAGTTTGGTTGGAGAAATGTAGCTGGGGTCCTTGGCTTTACAGTGACCATGGGAAGACTGTGGGTGCCGCATGTGTGGAGTGAGAGAAACCTGGCTCATGTTTGCCATTATAACGGTGAATTATAACCAGATTTCTCTATGGGAGAAAACTCTTCCCAGTTATTATATTACCATTATGGACACTGTTGTATTATCTGCTTGGAGGGATGGGGGACCCCGCGCTGCCACCCATGATGTTTAGATACTGTTGTACTATCTCAATGGAGGGATGGGAGCGCAGGGTCCAAAGGACCCTGCATTCCCATTGTGGCATTTTGACACTGTTGTACTCAGACCCTGCACACCCACCGTGATACATGGATACTGGGTATGCCACCTCTACAGCAACACTATTACAGTGAACCTGTCGATGCTGACAACATCGACATTTTCACTGCAATAATCTTATGAGACCCTGGCACTCTGTCTCCCAGTCCTGCACCCCATCACTGATCCAACTCTGACTCTGAATTTGAATCCTATAGATTGGGGGTGGGGGGGCAAAGCCCCCTGCATTGGGGGTTCAAGGGATAAAGCCCCCATATGAAAAAACAGGCAGGGTCTCCAGTCAGATTTATGTCAACCACAGGTTGCGGTCAACATAAATCCATTGCTGTAATGGTGATTGACAACTTAGTTGTCAAACTGGCATTGTAGAGCCTGGATACTGTTCGGACCCTGTGCTCCCACCATGACATATGGACACTGTTGTATTATCTGGATGGAGGGATAGGAGCGCTGGGTCCAAAAGACCCTGTGCTATCAACATAACATATGGATACTGTTGTACTATCTTGATGGAGGGATGACTGTGCTCCCACATTAAAATGAGGATACAATTATACTATCTTAAAAAGAAGGGAAATCCTTTGCAAAAAACTTTGTTAATGCATTAGTTAGGGTACATACCACAGCAACAAAAGGAGGGGAATGAGGTGTTAGGGTTTCCAACCCTAACACCCACCCCCAGAGTTCCACCCCTACCACACCACCCCCATCCACTTACCCTACATACACCACTAGGCATTGGGGTGTGCCATTGGGTCATCGGGCCTAACTCTTACCCCATAGTCTCATACTGTAGCATGTAAGCTTGTTTACACATTGGGTGGGGTGGGAAGTGGGCCTGATAACCCAATAGCACACACCCTAATGCCTGCTGGTGTGTGGAGGGTAAGGGGTTGGGTGGGTGGTAGGGGTGAGAACTCTGGGGGTGGGGCTTTAGGGTTGGAAAACCTAATGCTTCATTTCCCTGCCTTTATGGCTGTGGTATTCATCCTAACTGATGCTTCAATTAAATTTTTTGTGAAGAATATATATATGTATAGAAAGATAGATAGATAGATAGATAGATAGATAGATAGATAGATAGATAGATAGATATACACACACATATGCAGTACATACATACATACGTATGCCACACATATAAACACAGAAGATACGGCGTGAAGAACTTAGAAAGTATAAACTTGCTAAAATTTTGTCTATTAATGGTATCCCTTCTTATCAGTTTATCCTCTTATATTAACTTAAAACTTCACAACCACATATGCATTTCAAGCATTTAAGCATTTCAAAGCAGAGTCCTTACCCATTTAGACAACATAAAATTAAATTATAAAGCACAATAAATCATATCTGACAAGACTGAATATAAGAATATTTTGAAATTTCATAAGAAATTAAGGGGTGGTGGTTGGTATTTAACCCTATACCTTTTAACATTAGTCTTTTGAGGTATCATATGAGTATGCATTTTAAATCTCCAACTCTTGCATATTCATTGAGACCACACTTGAATGTATATTTCACTTACTCTCTAAGAAATGGCCCAAAAATCTGCATTAAGTACGTGGAGCTGAAAATCGCAAAATGTTTCAAGGTGTCAGTACAAAATTGATGCAAACTACCATTTTGCTCCAGTGTTCATGCAGTCAACAGACAGATCATGTATTTTGGGTATATCTGCTACATTAAACAACCACTGGCATTTATTTAGCTCTCAAGTGACACCCCACCTCCATCTACACCTGGTCTAATAACATTATTAACATGATCTAAATGAGACACAAGCAGCCAATCAATCTGAGAACTATTTTCAATCTTACAATTTTTTAAAGTAGATGCCTCATTAACCAACTGAGATAAATTAAATTAATTACTCTTTCCACAAAATTTATTACCATTTTGAAGAGACCAGTCGATGTTGAAATAACAAACAATTATTTTTTTGGTACTTCGATCATCTATTTTAATACAGTTCCAGTTGTGCTATTATTGGGAGGTAAATAAGCATTAGAAACACTTAAGTTTTTATGCCTGCCAAAGATGTAACTTTAAAGATAGGAATTTACAAATATCAACAGCAGTAATTTGAAGCTTGGTGGTAATCAAGGAATCCTTAACATAAAATCCACAACCCCCCTTGACTGATATTGTATGGTACAGTATAGTCTGATAAAATGTAATACACTGTTCATGTCAGGCATGGTACAGTGTGGCACATTATGATATACCACCCAGAGAGGAAATCTGGAATATATCTTCAGGATGGTTGAGAATAAATAATGGAGGCTGTCTGTTTAACAGCTAGCTCATAGGTCTGGTGATCTGTGATAAGTAAGCAATAAGCCATGACAGGGTTTGCATTACATGATTTTAGTGCACTCCCCAGGTGAGTGAAGCATCTGGCTGAAGGTTGAGTGAACTTATACCCCTGGGAAGTGTATTCAAATTCATTAATGCACACCCGTAGTGCCTCACTGTACTCATAAAATAGCTCACTGCTCTTTTGTATTATATGTAATGTGATGCATGTCTAATAGTTTAACATACAATCATTTGTTTAAATACAAATGTCACAAATATATACATGAAAGTTACCTTATTTTGTAGGTAATGAGGCTTGTTTGCATTAGTAATGAGATCTGGCACCTGACTGTGTATCGCTAGCTTTTTAATGCATGGTCAGGTAATGTCTCTCAGCCAATGAGGTTTCAAGACTTTTTCTGCCATTTTACACAGACAGTTGTCATATTCACAGTGATGTTATACAATATATGTGCAATAATGTTATATGGAGCTAGGTATTTAGGGTTTAATCTACAAAGCCATACACATCCCTATGTGGTGCTTAGTTGAGCCTGGAAGCGCATTCTCTGTAGGTGCATAGGTATCAACAACAAAACATCTAAAAGTTGCAGTTGTTTCACTGATCCAGTCCATAAACTGAGAAAGCATTTGGGTACTATCAATGGTTTCACTCAATAACCATGCACAGAGTAATGAGATGGATGTTGTTGATTGAATTAGCAATAAACTAAAACTGTATGAAAATTTCAGTAAGGTTTGATTACTGAGAGAACTTTTTAGAACCATGCACAATGTTCTCAACCAGGAATGTAGATTAATTCTAATAGAAAAGCATAACGGTTGATTTCTTTTTCTTCATGATATGCAAAACTTCCATATTTACATAGAAGATATTGTCCTACTAGTCTCATACCCCTTCCCATGGAACAATACACACAATACAGGTCTTGGAGAAATGGCCACAGCCATATGTTTATTAAATGTATTTTACACTATTGGAATGGCATGCACAGCTGGAAGAGCTCAACAGTAAGGGCCTTACCCCTTGTCCATGCCAAGGGAATTATGTATCTCCTATGTACTTCAGCGCCTGGACTGGAGAGGACATGTGACCTATCTGGTGGCACTACTACTGCAGACAAGTCCAATGAGACAGGACCATGACCCCCCCCCCAAAATGGATTCCAAATCATGCAGACCCACAGACCTTATGCTGACCAGGGAAGACAAAACCTTCAGAAGAATTCTACTCATCCCATTTTCCCTTGTACCATCGATCTGAGAGACTCCCAGGCTGCCATGTTACAATGGCTGTGCCTGTTTGTGATTTATGCTAACCTGCCTTGTTAACCCCTTTGGAGGAGGCACAAAACCTTGCGAAAACCTGTCTGAGGAAAAGCTGGGAAAACTGATTCTCTGAACCCTAGGGCAGTCACCCCTACTGGGTCAAAGGGTTACCTGTTCTACCCTGGCTGACCGTAATCTTCCTTTTATGAGGGATGGTGGGTGGAAGATCTGTACAGGGAGATAGAAATGAGGGGAAGCTGCTGGCTTCAGCTCTTTTTAACCCATCATTTTTCACCCCCTCCAGTTGCCCCTTCCATGTGGGTGGCCCCAGTGATTCCTTCCATGGGGTGGTGCCAGAGCTAAGCCCCAACTCCCTTGGATGAACCCTACCTGCCTGTCTATGCCCAGATTGCAGTGTAGGGGACACAGACAAGGAGACAGCTGCTGCAATGCTATGGCAAACTTTATATTGTTTCAGTTGTCCTCATATCCCTTTCCCGGAAGAATACACTGAACACAGGTCTTGGAGAAATGGTCACAACCATATGTTTTTTAAAGGTATTTTACAGAAGTGGACTGGCATACACAGATGGGAACTCTTGTTAGTCACCTTAGGCCTCCAAAGGTTCATACCCCTTGTGTGGACTGAGAGAATAATGTACCTCCTGAGTTGTTAACCAAACCACAAGAGTTGGGAGGTCATGTGGCTGGATAGCAAGAGACCACTCCCATCTGGTGGCATTGCACCCTCAGACAAATCCAAAGAGGTTGGACCTTGACACCCCCCCAAATGGAGTCTAGTTCTTGTAGCCCCACAGACATCATGCTGACCAGGGAAGATGACCCCTTCAAAATAATTTACTCATTCCTCTTTTCCCTTGGTGCCATCAGTCTGAGAGACTCCCAAGCCACCAGAGGAATGACACAGTCCACCCCCCCCACCAAGCAGCTCATTTCAATTCTTGCTCAAAGATCTAATAGAAAGAGTATAGCAACATGTCCCAGCCATTGTCCCACTACTGCACATCAACCATAGTCTAAAGTCCCTGACAGAAGGTGCCAATGTCACGGTGCTGAACCACAGTTCTCCAATGATCTACATAAACATCTACATTTCTGGACTGATGTGTATACATGCTTTGTCCTTAGCTTTAAAGCCAAATGCATGCCAGCAATGAAGCTGTTGAATGACGTGGGCCAAATCAGCTTAGTCTTTGGACACCGCTCTCTGATGGATCATAAGCCCTCCTTCATCCTTAGAAGCAAATAAACATTTTTCCAGAGCTCAAGGTTGTTCCCAACCAGGTGAATCAGAAGGATGACCAGTGAACTTCCTAATCAGGCCTCTGCCACCAGACTGGGGAGATGTTCCTCCCAGCACATGCTTCTCTTGCTCAATCAGTGAATATGTGCATTCTGCCTTGGAAACATTAGGGTCCTCCCCAGGCTGATATCTTGCTCTTTCCACTGCCCAATGGATGAAGGAATGTCCACAGATCCAGACCTGCATTGAACCAGCTGGGGAAAACAGAAAACAGGAAAACAATGTTAAAGGAAATACTGTTGAACATAATGTAAAAACACTTGGGACCTCCACCACCCTATGGCCTGATCTCACCATCCGAGAGCCCCTGGGTCCTGGCAGCTGTTCCTGTTCTAATCAGAAAGAAATAGATGTTGTACTCTTTGGCATTCAAACTGGCCTGCTAGACTGTGAATCCCAATATATGTCAGAACTGATAGGCTTTTATGGGCTTGCAATCTACATGCTGTAGTTATTCCTCACCGTCAGCTGAGTGGACAGAGACGTAAGTGGCCATCATAGATTTTATATCCCATGCTGATCCCACTGGGGCCTTCACTGTACACCAGCAACCAATACCCTTCTGGTCAGTTTTGCTCTGGCACAACCATACAAAGACCCCCTCCAGTGGTCACTGTTATGTCTGAGTCCTTTAGGCACACAGCAACTCTAATTTAGGCAGATTGCACCAATTTGGAGACCCAGAGTGCCTTATAAAATTCCAAAGCAAAGGCAGTCTTAAATAATTCAGTCTTATATGGAACCAGCAAACAACTGGCAGAACAACCCACACTTGCTGCAGAATAACTGGCATAAAAAGGTGCCGAAGGTCTGCCCATGTGGGAAGGTCCTTACTCCATCCTTCAAGAACCTTCCAGATCTTAAAAGAATAGGTGATGTTGGTGTATCCCCTAACTCAGGAAAACCATACCAGACCTGCAAGTTGTAACACAACTTCTGGCATAATAGCCTGCTGTTTGGATTTTGTAATATAGTTGCACAGTTGATCCTTGGAAATACTGTAGGCCAGCAGTTTGGCCATATCATTTTCACATGGTAATATTCCATGCCTCGACAGTAGGCTGTTCTGGTCCTGGAAGCAATAGTGTTACCTAAACACTCCCAGGTCTTTGGGTCTTTACCTTCCATAGAAATGATATAACTGGTTGTGGATTCTGTTCTGCTGTTGGAACCAATTCCCTGAATTTCTGCCACTGTGAATAATATAATGCATCAGCAATATCATTTTCAATGCCAGGAGCAAGTACAGCCTTCAAATGGACCTTCAACAACATGCATTTCAGGACAAATGTCCTCATCAGGTCACCCAATGGGAACTTGCCCCCTAACTGTCCATTTATGGTGTGTATGGTGTGTACCACACCCATCTTGTCTGACCAAACTATGGCCCCGATTCTAGAAGGTTGGCACAAGTCACTGCCAAATGCAACTTGCTCCAACTGCAACTGCAACATTGACTCTGCGCCCTATTCTAGAAGGGGCAGGGTCTCCACAGCTAAGTCCTGCGATTTGCTACATGTGGCCAGGTACGCCAACTAGAGGGCACACCTGGTGAGCATGTTGCAAGACGCAATGCAGAGCGCAAGTGCCCCCCATGCCCAGCTAGCCAAATTAGGTGACCCACAGGGCTGCCCACATCAACTGCCCCCCTGAAGTGCACAAGCAGAGCCCCACAGGGCTGCCCACCAACCATGCCACCCAAAACCTTCATTAACTGCCCTGCAGGGCTGCCCACACCAACTGCCCCCAAATCCCTGTGTAATCAATGCCCCACAGGGCTGCCCACACCCCCAGCCCCTAAGAGCCCCCCATTGTGAAGTGCCCTGCAGGGTTGCCCACACCCACTGCCCTCCAAATCCCCCATTGCAAAATGCCCTGCAGGGCGGCGCTGTCATCCTCCCATGCATGCCCCGACCCTGAGTCGCTGGCCGCAAATGCGGCATATACCCAGACAATCCCTGGTAGTCTAGTGGCCCACCCCACCCAGCAGTGCCAGTCCACCCAGAACCCCCTACCTATCCCAGCTGGCAACTGGCACAGTCCACCTCTCACCACCATGGCCAGCCACCGACTGAGTTCTGTAGGAGTACTACAGTAAAGGCGTGCTCAGAAATTAATTTCTGAGGCACATCTTACATAAGCTCCTACAGAACTCAGTCGGTAGCTGGGGGAGGTGAGAGGTGGCTGTGCCAGTCGCCAGCTGGGATGGGTGAGTGCTGGGTGGACTGGCATGGCTGGGTGGGGGGCCACTAGACTACCAGGGATTGTCTGGGTATATGCCGCATTTGCAGCCGGTGACTCGGTGTCAGGGCACAGGTGGGGGGGATGACAGTGCTGCCCTGTGGGGTGTTTCACAAAGGGGGATCTGGTGGGCAGTTGGTGTGGGCAGCCTGAGGGACATTTGGACATGTCAGGGGAAGTTGGTGTGGGCAACCTGTGGGGCACATTTTGACACGCCAGAGGGCAGGGGTAAAGAACTCATGGGCACATGTTAAGTATGTCGGGAGCCAGGATACCCACAGGGTATGCTGGGCCATGGGGGTGGTCAACTGTCACATGACTGCGGGTCTACAGGACCCCTGGTATTCATAAGTTACACCAGCTAAAAGCTGGTGTAACTTATGTTACCAGTTCTCTTCCTGGGGTTCTTGTAGAATCCTGACATTGGGGACTTTTTTGCTGCCCTTCTGGAATGGGGCGCAACAGCTGCTGTAAACTCCCTAGTGCCATGTTGCAGGGGGTTTATGGCACAACTGCTGACTTAACTGCTGTTCGGCACATGTGGCCTGCATCATGTTGTAGGCCACATTGTAGAATTGTGCATGTCACAACTGTTGGCATAAGTTGCTACATGCGCCATTCTACTTGGCTCAAGTGCCGTTACGCCGGGCGTAACTGTACTAGAATTGGGCCCCATGACTTTATTGTCAGTCAACTGAAAGCACCATATGCACAAGGCCATCACAATTGGAAAGAATTCCAAGAGTGTGATCTGTTTCATGAGGTCAACTGATGCCCATGAAGAATGCCATTCCTAAGCACACCATTCACCATTAAAATATAGCCTGAAACTCTACCCCCGATGTGTCAATTGACAGTTCCAGCTCCCATCTGTCTACTGTGTCTGGCCACATTAATAAGTCATTGAAGTGGATTATTTTATTTATTTATTGCATAAGATCGGAATTACAATCCTTTGAGTCATAGACTCTTTTGCAAAGGCTCCACGTCGGATATGAACATCATCCGCACTTTCAAGTCTTCAAGGAAACCCTCTGTCACCCGAATCCAGTGATGACACTTCTGGGTGCTGGTTCACAACTTCCCCATATGTTGAAAAAGGTCCTCCCCATGGGGATGACCCAGCAGGCAAAATTGAGGAAGTTGTTGTAGCTCATTTAGTGTTACCTTCCTTGCCTCTATGGCATTGCTTAAAAGGCACCTTAGGGAATCAATATTATTGTAGGCCAGGCAAAATTCCAGCCTCCTTGTGTCAATCTCTACCCCATGAAACATTTTTATCAATGTCAGTGCTTCAACTTTCCCATGTGCCAGGGGAACACCAAAGACTTCACAGAGTTCAAAAAAGTTATCAGTGTTTGATCACAGACTGGCAAGTCTGCCAGCCCACCAAACAACAAACTGTCCAAATAATGAAAAATCGCCTGGTTCTTTGACTCCTAAGCAGAGATGTTGAAAAGTTTTACTTCACTGGTGTAGTTCCGGCAAAGTTACAAAATTCACTTTTGCAAATAACTTTGTGTATTGCCCACTTTGACAACTTTGCCTTCAGTTTTCCTGGGGAAATGGCACTTTTTTCAGGCCAAGACAGGCAAAGTTAAGGTGAAGCTGCAATTTCTCCACTGAAATTGCATAACTGCTCTTTAAACATTGCCACTTTGCTTGCCAGAAACTTTGTGAAATCAGCACTTTGTGAATGTGGCAAACATAGCAAATTATTTCACAGAGCAAAGTTTGCCAGCTTCGCACATCTCTACTTCTCAGCCTTTGGCCATGGCTGGAGGTTTCAAAAACTGTGCAGGTTACAGAGCAGCTCATGGACATACCATTATTCACACAGTTTTGGCCATCAAATATTTTCCTAAGCAAGTACCGGTCATCTGGATGTACTGGCAGTAGTCAGAATGCTGACTCTGTGTCCACCTTGGCCATTAACACCTGCAGACCTGACAATCATACTGCATCAACAGCTCTGGTGAATGGCACATATTGAACTGCAGTGGTGTGGCTCATTGTGGTCATTGACTGGTTTACCCTCTTGATGTGACAAGTGGTTGATCATGCAGAAGTCTCCCAGGGCCTTCTTGGGAACTAAATCAAATGGAAACATCTTGCGATTTGGCAAGGACGTGGAGTGGTAAAGGCCACTCACTCTCCCAAGCTGCATATCTTTTTCTAGTTTCTTCTGGGCCACTTGCAGTGGTCTTCAGTGTATTTCTGGTTCTCATCCTCATACTCCTAGCATGGCCCAGTGTATCTGATTCTGAAACCCACTGAGAAGCCATCTGTCAAAAGGTGGGCCAACCTGCAGTCTGGGTAACATTCAATCCAAGGTCTAACCCTGTCCACCCTTACAGGAATGGGCAGGCTTGAATTTGGGTTGCTGAACTTTCTATGAAAGGGATGGTTTCCTTGTTTCTGAGGTCTTTGGAGATTGTGCAGTACAAGAAGATGGCGCTGTCCATAGGTGGCACATTCATGCTAAAACCTGCAGGGGCTTTTAGTACAACTCCCCTCATTGAAACTGAAACAAATTTGTGTGGTGGAACTGGCAGTGTCAGACCTCTGTGGCTGAAGTGCCTTGATGGGCAAACCATTGTCTATGTGGAGGACCCCTTATTCATGCATGCCCTTGACTAACTGGGAAATATCTAGGATGCCCCGATCTAGTGTCATGCCATACTGCATGCTGCACCTGAAGTCTGCATCATATTCTTTCCAAGCCATCCCCTGTCTGTGGCTGTGGGCCAGCATGATCCTGTTCAGGTAATTGAGCCTGTCGACACATTTCTCCCTGGCTGTCTGACCAATTGTTCTGGCAAAAACTATTAACGTCACCAACCAACTGTCAAACGTGCATTCAGGCTTTACCTTCTTTTTCTCCTGATCATCCTTCCTATCCTTGTCTTTCTGTTCACCTGAGTAGTTAATTAAGGAGAACTTGTTGGCATACTCTTGTTCCTGGATCTGTTGCCAGACCTTGTCCATCAAGTGGGAACTCACTGATTTTGCCATGCTGATGTAGTATTCCAGGACTGCTGCTGCTGCCTGCAGTGCTGTGCTACTACTTGTGGAGTCTGTGGCCACCTTGCCCATTCTTCCCTCTTGCTTCTGACTCTGGACAGAAGTGGCAAAACCAACCATGAGGTCCATGAGCCTGTCAAGCTTCTCCTCTGTGGTAGGAGGCTTTTCAGCACCTGGCTGACTTTGGAGGGCCCAGGCTGGGCCAGATCCACCCATGCTGGCTCAGTCATAAGGGGGTGGGTGGGTTGCCACCACCTCCTCCTCATCTGAATCTGTACATTTTGGGTTTGTTTTTTAGGACTTAGTATTGGACTTGTATGGAGGAAGTACCCTGTGTGGAGCTCCATCCAAAGCCTTATACTATTTGTTTGAATTTTTAATCTGACAACTCTGAAACCCTTGTCTGGGTATTATCTTTCAGGGGTTTCCTAGGTACCATAGATGGAGCTGCTGTAGGCTCCTTCGCTGGTCGCATCCATTTCTGCAGTTGCTGATGCCTTTGTGAATGGGTCTTATTCTTGCTGAGCAACGTGCAAGAGTTCAAATGAAAAAACTACTTTCCCCAAAAGAAACTGTTAATCTCTGTACCTGTAACCTGGGCACACAGGGGGAAGGCCTTGCCATGGCTGTCTGACTTCACACCAACACTTTCTTCAAATGCCTGGTAAAGCTTTTTTTAAATAAATAATACCCAAGGGGCAGTGTGTGGGGTGGGGGTGAGCACCAGTACCAGCCATTTGCGTGCCGGCATAAATGCATGGCATTTTTTTAAAGTATGACTACAAAAGGAAAGGGATGTTTAATAGCCAAATTAAACAGCCCTATTAACTACATACTATTTTGTCCTAAGGAGAAGTGTTACTACACTTGGGGACCTATCCATCCAGGTTAACAAAGAGATAACAGGGGCTCATAATTATGTTGTAGGAATGAACAGTGCCTTCTGACACAGTAATGCAGCTAGAAAGGCGCTTAAAATTAATTACTTATAAACATGTGAATCACTGTTTTGCTAACTTATGTTGTTAAACCATCTGCAGTTGGTATTCTAAACTGCCAACCAGGATGGTAGCTGGTTAGGCTAGAAAAGTGCAAGCCCCTCCTAAATCATCCTGTCAGGGAGATGCTGCATTGAGCTGCTTGCATGATGGCATAGCTGTGCCCATTAGGAATGGTGGCTACAGCTAACCAACTCACCTAGCTTGAGTGGCTTTGCTAGACAGTCCAACAAACCACTATGTGACAGTCACCATCTTGACCCCCAGCACAGATCAAGCTTGCTGTATTTGTGTTTTAAACTGGGGAGAAAATTTCCACCCCCGTTCCCCGGAACATGCTTTAATAACTCTGGTCTGATATTTTCTGTACATTAGAAAACAGGCCATCTGCCAAAGAACTGTTATACCTGGAAAAGACAGGGATTAGCATTGTGTCCTCTGAGCCCCTTCTTTCCGGCTGATTCTGCCATACTGTGACTATCCCTGGTTATAATATCCATTTGATAAATGAATACTTCTGGGTCGGTGTTGTATCTCAGGGCAAAGTACATGGAACAAAGGCTTTTTTGTTTTCTCTAGAAAATTGATTATTGGGAACATGATATAAAAGTGAAGTCAAATGATGAGTATCAAGGAAAAGTAGGAAGAAGTGTAGACCTGTAGAAAAGATACCATTTACACTAAACTATGGCCTCTTTTTAAGGCATGTTGCTGCTGCATGGTGAGGGAGTGAGGATGCCGCAACCACATGGCTCTCCATCATATATGTGAAGGATCAGCTAAGCGGCCTGCAATTTGAGCAGAATGTTGCTAGGTGACCCACTAGAAAATGCACGCCCTTCAGTGGAGTGAATCCAAGCCCCCTGTGAATACAAGCTTACCATGCCCCTAGACTGCATTGATGAGTTTGGGGGCTCACTGTATGAGGTAGAAGGCAACAGGGTGCAAGGGAGTCCCCGGCATGCTAAACCCAGATCTGGCACTGTATTCTCTGTTCTCGGTGCCTTTCACTGACCAATGTGCAGCACAGGAGTAGCCATCAGATGTATTGGTGAGAATTAATGTTTGCGTTCATAAAAGGAGAACTGTATCCCATGGACACATCAGTTTCTTGTTTAAGGGACTCTCTGCTGTGATTCAAAGAATCACTACATTAACTTAAGAGGTTACTTTGTAAGTTACTATCCATATGTCTAAATCATTAGTTTAGTCAGCAGCCCAATATGTTGGATAAGAACACCAAAGCCCTGACCACCATAATGGGGAGTACAACTAAGGACACCATAACATGTGGCCACAGGTCCGGCACATGGACTTATGGCACCCCCCCCGCACACATACAGACCTGCCATTCAGACTTACATAGAAACATAGAAAACATAGAAAAAAAGACAGCAGAAGGAGATGAAGGGTCCATCTAGTCTGCCCATGTATTCCTTATCCATTCTTAGATCCCAGGACCTAACCTCCTTCTGCACAATACCTCTTACTGTTCCTGTTGCTTTTGATTGCACTTTAGCCTTGTCCTACCCCAGCTCCCAGCTTGAATGATGTCATGGACTTTGCTTCCACTACCTCAGCTGGTAGTTTATTCCATGGCTTCACAACTCTTTCTGTAAAACAGTGTTTCCTAATCTCCCTCTTGACGCTCCTCCCTTCAATTTCCACTCATGCCTCCTAGTGTTAGATTCAGAGAGTCTATTAAATAGGTCTGAGAGTGGCACCTTATGTATTCCTCTCAGAAACTTGCATGTTTCAATCATACCTCCCCTCTCCCTCCTTGACTCATGTGAGAACATATTTGATGCTTCCAGATGCTCCTTGCACGTGTGCCATTGAAGGCCCTGGATCATTTTGGTCACTCTACTCTGAACAGTCTCCAATTGTATCCTTTTTCAGATGTGGACTCCAGATCTGGACACAGTACTCCAGATGGGGTCTTACCATGGACCTGTAGAGTGGCAGTATTACCTCCTTCCTCCTGCTGTCAAATCCCCTCTGTATGCATTCCAGCATTTTATTGGCTTTGCAATAAGTTTTGTTACATTGACTTGTCTGTTTAAGGTTGCTGCTTATGTTGACACTTAGGTCCCATTATTCGTGCATGGCGCTGAGCTGGACTCCATTGAGGTGGTACTCTTTCATTAGGTTCCCTTTACCCAGATGTAGCAGCTTAAATTTTTTTGCATTGACATTCAGCTGCCAGATGTTGGATCATCTTTCCAGCCGATGTAGTTTTTTTTGAAGGTCCTTAACTGCCTCCTCACTGTTAACCCTTCCTCTTAGATTGGTATTGTCCATGATTAGGGCAATTTTGCCCTGAATACCTATGATGATGTCACTGATAAAGGCATTAAACAGGACTGGCCCCAACACTAAGCCTTGGGGCACACCACAAGTGACCGTGCCTTCATCAGACCTCACCCCATTGACCACTTCTCTCTGTTTTCTGTTCTTAAACCAATTACCTACCCAGCTGACTATGCACTTGGCTGCACCCAGGTCCACCAACTTTTTCAGAAGGTGGTTTTGCGGCACTGAAGCAAAGGTCTTTCTGAAACTGAAGTAGAGGAGATCCACTTGGTAGCCTCTAATTCCCTAGTGACCCAGTCATAAAATATGATTAGGTTAGTTTGGCACAACCTTTCCACCATGAACCCATGTTGCCTGTCATCCTGCAGACTGTTCTTATTTAGGTACTCTACCAAGTCTTATTTTATTAAGGTTACCATCAGTTTGTCCACTACCGACATAAGGCTGACTGGTCGGTAGTTGACTGGTTCCTCCCAACTCCCTCCCTTATGGAGAGGTACCACATCAGCTCTTCTCCAGTCTCCCAGCACTACCCCATCTGAAGTAATCTGCTGAATAAATGTGCTAAGGGACCTGCCAATTCACTTGCTAGCTCTTTTAGCACCCTCGGGTATATTCCATCAGGCGTAATGACTTGTCTTCCCTGAGTTGATCCAGGGCCTCTCTAACCCTACTGTTAGTGACTGATGGTGCTTCCGTTTGCGGAACACCTTCGTCAGCAGCCTTGATGCCACTGTCTGATACTGGGCCTCTGTGTTCCTTGGTGAACAGTGAGCAAGTGAGCAAAAAAAGTTGTTCAGAACACTGGCCTTCTGCCTATCCTCCTCCACTACTCTGTCACCATCTCTGAGTCTAATGATTCCTCCCCTTTTCTTTCTTTTTTTCTTGTATATATCAAAAAATGTGTTTGTTCCCTTCTTTAACCCCTTCCATAAGCTGAAGCTCCAGTGTGGACTTAGCTGATTTCACCATTATCTTTGCTTCTTTGTTCTTCTGAACATAGATTTCCCATGTGCTGTCTTCCTGAGTTCTTTTTTAGTTCCAATAGCACTCCCTTTTGGTTCTGATTGCTGTCCTTACCTGATTACTGAACCATGTTGTTTTTTTGTGTTTGTTCTTTTTGGTCACTGTTCTTATGCACATCCTGGTAGTCTCTAAAATGGCTAACTTAACCAGCCCCTAATTTCTTTCACATATAAATGCTCCTGGATCCTTAACAGCTTGCGTCTGACTATATCACTCATTTTGTCAATATTGGCTCTGCTAAAGTTTAAAACCTCTGCCTTGGATTGCAGTTTTTCTACCCCAGAGCTAACTGAAACCACACAGAGTTGTGGTCACTGTTGGTCAGTGGTTCTCCAACCCCTGTAGCTCTTATTACCTCTAGTGACAACCACATCCAGGATGGTGTCCAGCCTAGTCGGGGCACTAGCTAGTTGTATAAGTAAGCAGTCTTGTAGGGCATCGACCACCTTTTGCCTCCTAGTAAAACCTGCCACTTGGATGGTCCAGTTAACATTGGGCATATTCAGTTCTCTTACTGCCACTGTTTCCTTTTTGCACACACTGATCTCCTCTGAGATCTTTTGCCCCGCCTCAGCCTGCCCCAGAAGCAGTATACCACACCCTGTAGATCCTCTCCCCATTGCTGAGCTGAGTGTCATCCACAGGTATTCCACACCCTCCTTTTTGATGCTATCTACTGAGATGGCATTTATCCCATCCTTTGCATATAATGCTCCCCCTCCCCCTCCACCCTCCATTCTATCCTGTCTAAACTGGGCATAGCCCGGGACAAAAATATCCCAGTCATTTTTCTCTGAGCCTCAAGTCTCCATGATGGCCTTGAGATCCACTCAGGAATCCACCATCATTGCCTTCAGGTCACTTATTTTGTTTTCTAGGCTTCTGGCATTGTCTGGTATCCCTGCTGCTATTTGCTACTATTAGTTCTGCTATTGGACCTGTGGATCTGTGGCCCTGTGTTTGGTTCCAGATAGTTTCCAACCATTTTCTATGTGTTTTCTTAGACTGTGGGAGAGAAGCTTCTGCTTGTGGGCGAGTAACGACTAAGTTCCTATCAGAAGTGTATCTTCTGATAGGTTCCATAGCATTAGACTGCCCCTCACCTAGTTTAAATGTCCAAGAAGAACGCTTAATTTCTGCCCAAACACACTCTCTCCTTCCTTTGTTAGGTGAAGTCCATCAAACCAGAATAGCTTCCTTTCCCAGAAACTCCCCCATGAGCCTATGATGTGATATATTTTTTTACAGCTTGGTCCCATCCAGTCATCTACTGCATAATGTTCACCAGGCCTTGCCCTCGGGCTCCACTCTGGCAGGAAAGGGCAGGCAACATGTGGAGTTGGAGGAAGAAAATGCCATGGTCCAAGTCTCTTGCTCGGGCACCCTCCCAGTCATGTGGTGCTGGCACATCAGCCCTGCAGTTACCCCACCTAGCTGCTTTCCTGTATCTTTAGAAATCTCATCTCCAAGAGAGCCCACTGCTGCCCTGCCTGCCAGCCTTTGGTGGCTTAGTCTTCTTAATCTGCTGCCAAACTCCCAGTGTCCACACGGCAAGGTACACTGTAAAGGTAGCAAGAGGCCTCTCCCTCTCAGAGATCAGTTGGGAACATGACAGGCTGGGGATGATGCAGTGAGCAGTTTGTTCTAACACCGCCAGACGCCAGTCTCCCAGAGCCCCAAAACAGCAGAAAGAACTTCGAGAAGCTTGGGAAAAGGAACCACAATGGAAAGCAGTCTGCAACTTCAGCTGGTCCCCCAAGTACAAACACCTTGCAAAATGCAACAGGTAAAACAAAATGCAAGGAGCAATGTAGCCTGGCAAAAAATGTTGTGTAAGCCTCTGACGGAATAAGCAATATTTTGGTTTGAGAAACTGGGCTGAACTTAACAATCATAGCTAGCTGAGTGAACAAAAATGGCCAAATATCCCTTAGCCAAGTAGAATCAAGCAGGCTGCAGTTGTCCCCTGAAGTCCTAGTGCCCTGGTATCTTCTAGCAGAATTGGAGATCTTTAGAGGGAGGCAGAAGTGAGGGGAGTTGTTGACTTCAGCCCATTTAAGCCCCTCATTCTCCACTCTCTCCAGGTGCCCTAAGTCCTGTGGGGAGCTAAAGTGGTTCCTCCTCTGGGGTTGTGCCAGGCCTAAGTACCCACCCCATTGGGTGGAACCATACATGCCTGTCTAAGGTCAAGTTACAGGGAAGGGGAAACAGACAAGGGTATGTCTACTGCAGTGCTTTGTCAGGCTATAATATTGAAAAAACCTATGGAAAAACTAAACAAAACAACTGATTTGGAACAGGTATTTACAAAATAGTATCTCCCTGACCTTCTTGTAATGCAATTGTTTTCCTGTCACTCCATGGTTCTCTTTCTATGTTTATATATGTTATGGATTCTATAAGTGTTGTAATGTT
Source organism: Neoceratodus forsteri (assembly GCA_016271365.2). NCBI lineage: Eukaryota > Metazoa > Chordata > Ceratodontiformes > Ceratodontidae > Neoceratodus > Neoceratodus forsteri. Next base: position 237,619,876 of record JADMNL010000023.1, on the reverse strand, counting down.
CTATAGTACATTGAGTGTAGGAAAGGGTCTGTCTGTCTATTCTAAAAGCTCAAAATGGAGCTGGGGCACACTGACTCTGCTTTTATAGGTCGCAGGCTGCTCCTAATTAGCTGTCTCAATTAGCAGTTAAGTGATTGGATGGAGGGGAAGTTGTAGCTGCCTTCCCTGTCCCTCTCCCACATTTACTTCCCTGATCCTCTCCCAGATCTGATTCTCTGATGTCTTGAACAAAAAAAAAAGTCCAAGGTTTTTGTCTTTGGCTCAGCAGCACTTGCTCTGCCTAACCAGCTCATCTGGCTCACAGATCAAAGTGGTTGACAAACTACAGTACTTTGGAGTCTGTATCAATCTAGAAATCACTTTTAGACCTCATGTGGATCATAACACAAAATCTCTGTATCAACAAATTGAACTTCTATATGGCCTGGGTGATGTTCTAACCCAGGAGTCAAGGTTAGCCATTGCAAACAGCATCTTGCTCCCCATGCTGCTATTTGGTGCCACTATACTTCAGTCCCTTAGGAGCTCTGAGGCTAACAGGCTCAAGGTTTTGTACAACAAAATTAGTTGTTTCACATCTGGGACCCCCTCACAGGAAACATCACTGTGATGTCCTCTCCTCCTTGAATTGTCCCTTCCTGAAGGAGAAGATGCTATACCCTTTGTTATGCCTGAAACTTTAGCTCACCAAAATGTATACCCTGCTGAGTCTATCTGATATATTGTTTCCTAAACCTGAGAGGCACTTATGCCAGTCCTCAAACTTTAAATTCCTTGAAGTACCCAGGGTTAAAACAAACACCTGAAAAAGGTCACATGGTTACACTGCCCCATCTTACTGGAACTCTCTTCCAGCTGAGCTGTAAAACTCCTCTTCTATCGAGAGGGTTTAAAAAAGGACGGAAGACCTTTTCCTTGACAGCTGTCACTGTTCCTGCTACCACTGAATGATAGCAATATCTCAAGTGTTTCCCTCATGTTGCTGTTACAGATTTTATGCTGCTGTAACTTTCTCTAGTTGTGTACCCATGTTAATGTGTTATCTGAGCTATATTCAGTGATACACTGTGTGTTATATATATGATGTTATCATGTTCCTCCAGTAAAAAAAATATGTGCCTTGCATGTTCAATGTCTGTATATTGTTGCTTGTAAGTGACCCCATACCTTGTAATTGAATTACACATTGTACCTGTGTTTGTCTGTATATCTATTATCTATCTGTAATTAATGCTGGGTCTAACCTGAAAAAGTAATCTCTGGTTTCAGTGGGCCTACCTGGTTACCAAACTTCAATAAATAATTAAATACATTTCCATAAAATTGGGATCTCGATGAAGAAATGTTAACAATAAATATTTGAAAACACAGTATCAGGCCAGCCCACTGATTCAGCAGCAAGGCGTCCACTTGCGATGTTGACATTCTGGGTCCTGTGACTGACTCAGGAGTCGGAGAGCCGGCTGGGAGAGAAGGATTGCAATCCCAGGGACTGCTCTCCTTCTTTGGGGAGAGGGAGGAAGAGTGTCTGGTGCTATGTGGACCTCTAGCAGAGGCTGGGGGTACTGCCGCTGCCAGCACCTCATGCAAGGGGGATGGGGTGGATGCTGGCATCATTACATGTCCCCTCCACCAGGGATCTCAGTGTACTGGAAAAATTCTGGCTCCACTCATGAGAGTCACCACTTCTGATGCCACTCCTGTTGTGACTAATTCCCGTTAGGGGTCCTTTTCCCATGGCCCAGCCCTGGGGGGTAAGCCAGGGCAAGAAACCATGTTCCTTGGGGAAGGGGCACCTGCCTGGCTGCATTGCCTAGGGGGATTAGTCTGGGCATAGGGGGGATGGAAAGTGGGGTGGAGGTTCAAACCCTCCAGCTTGGGGGTAGGGAGCCCAGGTGAAAAAAAAACACAGTCTTATCATTGGGTATGAGTTTTTGCTATTGAAATTACTATCAATCAATGAATCAATCAATCAATCTTTATTTATTTAAGGCGCCTTTCTTAAACCAAGGCACCTTTACAAATGACATAAAACAATAAATATTTAAAACAGGATTTAAACAAGATTAAGATTAAATAATTAACAGTCATTAAAAGCTTTGTTAAAAAGGTAGGTTTTCAAATGATGGTTATGTGTTTCCTTTGAACCCAGACAAAACTGTGTGACATTAGCATGAATTTCCACTCCAATAATGTTTCTAACCAATACTTACAAGTGTACTACCATGATTTTCTCCACCTTATTTTATTCACATCAAAGTTCCTGTGTGTAGTGCTGTGAATCACACTGTGGGGTGGGTGCCGAGGGGGGGCAGCCAGCCCAGACATGCATATGAGCCTGACTCCAAAACCTTGGCGCTCATATAGACAAACAATTATCCATAAGAAAAAACAATAAACAACAGCTGAAAAAGTAAAATATTTATTGTAGTGACTGAAAATAGAGCAGTGGCAAATGCCTGTCCCCAGCGCTTCCGAATCTACTTTCCTCATGGATGTGTAGCCACAACAAAAAATATGTTTCACTTTACACAACCCCACAAAATTAGAAATAGGTGAAAACAATATAATTTCACAGTTAAATCAAAAATCAATCACAAATCTATAACAAAGGGAAGAACATTTATTTATTTTATTATTTATTTACTAGAATTTTGATGACCGGGTGGGCCCACTGAGACAGACATCTCCCTTTTTGAGGGGCAACCTGGGGAATGGAGACATTCCATACATAGAGAGATACTGCAGGTGTACAATTGGTAGCCAGGAACAAATATATAAGCACAAAGGTATAATAAAAGATGCTTCAAATCCATGAAATTCTATAGTAATTATCGATTCCTTCAGATCCATAAAAATCCATCGCTGGTAATCCTTTGCGGGGTCATGAAGCAAGGTACAGGTGCATGGCATGCTTAGCCATGTAGCATTTACAGATTATACATTCATATAATGCATTATATTACATATGTACAATTATAGGAGTGGATAAAGGTGAAGTCAGGGGGTGTAGAGAAGATTGAGTATCAAATAGTGAAGGGCGAGGAAAGAGAAAAAGGGGGGAGGACAGGGAGGTGCAGCAGATTGATAGGAGGGGATTAGGTGCAGTTACAGTTACAAGTAGGAAGTGAAAAGATTTCTTTGAAGTGACTCTTAAACTGGGGAACAGACTTACATGAAAGTAAAGTATGTGGGAGGATATTCCATTTATTAGGTGCTCCGGAAGAGAAGGATCATTTGCCTATGGCTAGGTGAGTTTTAGGTATACTTAGTATAGGGAGATGGGAGGATCTAAGGGTCCTAGGGAAGGATTTCAGCATGAGTAGATTGAAAAGGATGGATGGGGAAGTAAGGTGGATGAGTTTGAAGATGGTGCATGGAACAGGGAATTCCATTTTGGCCTCAAAGGTCGATCAGCCTAGGATGTTGAGCATGTCACAGTGGTGGGTCCAAGCTGGTGCCATGGCAGCAAAGCGAGTGATTCTGTGATAGGCCTGTCTGAGTTTGGCCAGAATAAAGGTCTTGACAGAATGAATTACTGGGGCACCATAAAATAGGCCTGGGAGAAGTGTAGCCGAGGCAATAGTCTTCCTTGCTTGAGGCGTAAGGTAGGGAGCAATAGGATATAGGAGGCCATGTTTCTGATTAGTAGTCTTAATAACATGGTTTGTATGTATTTCAAAGGATAGATTCTCATCAAGCATCATGCCCACGTATTTGAAGGAGCCCACTCCTTCTAAAGACACATCAGAGGAGGTATTGACTCCCAGGGTAGGCTGGTGGTTAAGTAGAAGGAGGTATGACGGAACAACATGGTTTTAGTTTTCTTTGTATTTGACAAAATAGTTATATCTAGTTGTATTGAGCAGTGCTGTTCTGATAGATACTAGTTCAGTACAGACATTTTAAACAATAGGGAACACTGCACGTAAACAATATGCAAGAGTCGTACAGTCAAGGCTGAAGTAATTACTTATATAGATTTCAGTTCAGCCTTTGACACAATCTTCTGACAAATCTTGTGGAAAGAAATGGTCTCTTGGGGTATTTCTCCACAACTAGTGCATATCATTAGAGATCTATATACAGACACTTGGGCACAAATCAGGCTGGGTTCTCATGGTCAGGCGTCATCTGCTTTCCCCACTAACTAGGCAGTAAGACAAGGTTGTGTTCCAGCCCCTTATTGTTTTGTCTTTACATAAACAAACTTTTAATTTTATTAGAAACCCCATGCACAGACTCTCCAAATATATTTACAAGAGAATGTACAGCCATTGCATTTGCGGACAATCTGGCACTTATTTCTTTAACTCAATCAGGTCTATCCAAAAAATTGAGCATACTGAATGAGTATGCCATTAATTATGGACTGAAAATAAATGAGGCAAAGAGCCAGGTAATGATTTCTGGTTCTAAAAATCAAGCAAAAACCTGGCATATAGGTGGAAAAAAATTAAAAGCAGTGACTCAATACAACTACCTGGGACTACAGTGTCAGTGTCAGTGGTTCAATAGGTAGCACACTCACCTCTAAGGCTGGGAGATCAGAGGGCTGTGGGTTCAGTTCCCACATCTGGCACTTGGGTTAATATCCCAGTACTGACACTGTAGTGCAGCATGAGAGGGGGTGCTGCACTTCCGAGGTGCCGTCTTTCGGATGAGATGATAAACCAAGGTCCCATCTGCCTGAATTGGTGGTAGTTCAGGTGGATGTTAAAGATCCCATGGCACTTATCGAAAAAAGTAGGGGAGTTTTTATTGAAATAATTAACATAGAAAAACAACTTCATGAAAACATCATCCGTACAAACAAAACTATAGATAAACAGTGTAAATAGCTACAGATAATGAACAGAAATAGAAAAAAGAAAACCTAATGCACACGTGATAACTAATCATAGAAAAGGAAAATAACCCAGAGGAAAATTATAAAAAATAAGCAAGGAATAACAACTACTGTAAGAAATAATGATTAATATCACCTTATTTAAACTTAATAAAATGGAGAAATCCTTTCCACCATTTAAGTAGTGTAGCCGAAGTTACTCTTAGTACATCCTGAGAATGAATTCTTAAGAGTTCCTTTACAATCAAAATACTAACACAGGAGTAGGGCATTTTCCTTTGATAAATGACCCATTGACACCGAGCTTGCCATAAACAATATCTTAAACAACCCAGAAATAAAGATAGCGTCCCTTCATGAAAACCTGACAGGTTAACCGGATAACATCCTAGAATTAGAATTTCATATGACATACAATTTAACCACTTGAAACCCCACAAATTCGCTAAATATGCCCATAAACCCTTAGCATAAGAACATCTAAGAAAAAAATGTTCCATCGACTCTTCCACATTTATACACTCTAAATATGGACACTTTCTTTCTTCTAATGCCTTATACTTAGCGTTGCCCCGAACATTCAGGTGGCCATAAAAGATTAACCACTGAGTTTCCCATTGATTTTGAGGCAACCTAAGATTGTTTAACTGAGCCAGTACTATAGAGTTTAGAGCCAAAGGGCAATTCTTAAAACAAGGCTCAGAGGGAAGTAACTGTGACATCAAATATTGATAAAATCCCTTCGTACCGTTACTCAGAATTGTATGCTTCTGAATTTTCCATTTAAATAATTTTTGCGCTGCGGATCTAAAATACAGCGGGAGATAAATATGACGATTTAATTTTGAGGCAAAATTGTGCCAATTCTTAAAATATTTACTCATTGACCTTAAATTCCAGGAATCTTCTGCCCTTAATTCAGCTACTAATCCACCTTTAATTGAACTTATAATAAATAAAGAATGCACAAAAACTACTGGGTCTATCATTCCCAGACCTCCCAAATTCTTTTGCAAATACGTATAACCCCGCTTCACAGGATTTAACCGGTTTCCCCAAAGCATCTGGAAAAATAAACTGTACATTCTAGTCTCCAGAGGGACCGGAAGTGGAAAAATCATAGCCACATACTGCACACAAGGAGTAAGAAACTGTTTGATCACCTGTACATATTTTAATTTTGACAACTTCCACTGTTTCCATCTGTTCACCTTTAACTCTACCGTTTGAAGAGCAGATTCCCAGTTTTCTATTGGCATATTTTGGTGACCAAACTTAATCCCCAAAATTTTAAGTGGATTTCTAGAAAAGTGGATGCCTTCCTGCCACACCTCCTCGGAGCCTATTGCTCCAATGAATAATCCCTTAATCTTATGTAAATTAAATTTTGCATTTGAGACCTTAGAGAAGGCATCAAAAGCCATCACAAAGCTGGATACAGAAGCCATTTCTTCGAAATATAATACTAAATCATCTGCATAGGCTTGTACCATAAATGGGAATCAATAAGTGCATTATCTAAAATATCCTTCCATTTCTGTGAGGAAATTAAGGTTTGCAATAGGGGATCTAGTGCAAAATTATAAAGAAGAGGACTAAGAGGACACCCCTGGCAAACTCCTGTATATAATTGAAAACCTTCTGCCTTACAACCTTTCAAAAACGGGAACACCACATAATTGTCATATAACCTCTCTATCATCTTCACCATTTGTAAAGGAACCCCATAATGTACTAGAGTTAAAAAAAGACAGGGCAAATACACTCTGTCAAAGGCTTTGTCTAAATCTGCTGCTATCAAACTATTTGTCACACCTATGTCGGTGAGATGTTCAATGACATCTCGTATCAACATAAGAGCTGGTTGAACCCGTCTATCAGGTAGGCCGCTGAATTGGTAAGGTGAAATGATCCATCTAGCATAGTTTTTCAACCGATTGTTCAATATACTGGTAAAGATTTTATAATCTGAGTTTAAAAGGGTAATTGGTCGCCAATTAGCAATATTGTGTCTGTCCCCAGATTTAAATATATAGATTAACAACCCTTCAGAAAAAGAGGAAAAAAAATAGCAACGTTCTTCAAAAAATACTGAAATAAAATATACAAACATTGGCTCAATTCTTCTGCAAAACCTTTGTACAAATTATTAGAAAGGCCATCCGTTCTGGGGGAAATGTTTAATTTCAGTTTCCCAATTGTACTTAAAATTTCCATTTGAGAAATTGGACCCCACAGCTCTGAGGCTTCTGTTACTTTAGCAGGGACTGCAATCGTACCCCAAATAGGAGAGCATAGATGTGTTAGAAATTAAAACAGAGGGTTCAAGAGACCGAAAATGCTCCACTATTACCTCTCGAAGTTGTGCAACCGAGGTAGCCAATGTATCGTCCGATTTCTTTAGCACATCTATATTCTAGGAATCTCTTAGATGCTTGCACATCTCAAAAGGATCACCAATAGGTGATTTTTTTAATACCATTAGTAAGAACAGCTTGCATAGTTTTACCTCTATTATATTGAAAAACTCTCATTTTCTCTTTTAGTATAGTAATTTGATCAGAGTAATCTAACCTAGAGGTATAAGCTATGGTTGTGAGTCTCTGCAATTGTTGCCTAAGACCCAAATAATGCATAAATTTATAATTTTTTGTTCTAACTCCTTGTTTCTTAAACCAATTCCTTAAGTCTGCCTTTGTCTCTAACCAACAATCCCCCAAATCCGAATACAAAAAGGCCACTGATAACCTTGCTTTTAAAAGATATTTAACCCCAGATTGTATATAAGGTAATTCTAACGTGGAATTATTAAGTTTCCACCTAATTTGTCTGTATTCTTGTATGCCTGCAAGCTGAAAATTACAATGCAAAAAAGAATGCTCTGAGAATTCACAGGGAAACATTTTAAAAGATTCCACTTGCATATTCGGTGAGACTAGTATGTAATCAATCAAGGTGAAACTTTTTCCCTTCTTAAAAGAGAATCTAGGTCCTGCAGGCAGGTAGGTATTACAATTCAGTAGACCAGCAACTTTGATGATTTTACCCAATACGTTAGAATCACAGTATAGTTTCTTGTTTTGTAAGGAGTCCTGAATGGTGCAATTAAAGTCTCCTCCCCACAATACCCTGACCGTCGTTAACAAAAAAGGTTGAATAGCTGTTAGGCAATTTACTTTGCCCGCTTTTGTTTGAGGGTTATAGATGTTGATAAACCGAAAACATAAGCCTTGCCATTTCCCATCCACTATCAATACCCTTCCTGGTATAAGATCAATCAAATTGTGCAACTGAAGAGAATATGAGTTAAACACAATGCCTATGCCATCTGCTGTATCCTCACCAAATGACCAAAAAGAAGGGCCCCACACCCAATCCCTTTTGAAAGATGCAAGCTGATCTATGGAATGCATCCATATTTCCTGTAAAAAACATACAGAAAAATGTTGGTCATGAATATAATGAAAAAGGGCTTGTCTCTTAGTCGCATTCAACAAACTATGTGTATTTAAAGAGCCCCAAACCAACCGTATACCTGTTTATATTAAAAACAAAAAAAACTTTATTTTTTCCTCTTTTTCATTTTTTTCTCTTTGTAGTTATCCACTGGCTGTGACCTAGTCAATAGGGAGGATTTTTGTGAATCTGAGTCCCCCAAATTCCTCTCTGTATCCCCCCATGGGGCAAAAAGGGCAGCATAAGAATTACTCGTTTCAATCAAAGCCACCGGGGGGGGGGTTTGGGATGCAAGTTCCTAGAGGATCTTCTTTTGGGCAAAACTGTCTCAGGTCCAAGCACTTTAGAGTCGTTACCTGCAACCTCTGAGACCTCTTCCGTATAGCATACAGGGGGAAATTGTAAAGGATCAGGGGGGGCCCATGCTGACCTTTGCAGGTGTAACCAAGCCTGGAGCAAATCCTTGCCCATCCTTATCAGTTACCGTTAAAAGCTTACTGTTAGCCAGGACCTTGTCTTTTACCTCCCCTTCTGTTCCATTTTGTTTTCTAACTGGAGGATGTATTGGCTGGATACTAGAGGAAAGAGGAGGTGGATGGGAGGAGGAGGGTGGAAGAACTACGGCTTCCTGAGCTTTCTGAATGAGAAGATCGGAATTAGAACAGGAGGATTTGTTTTTGGCTGCCCAAGGGCATACCTTAAACACATGACCTTTTTCTTCACACAGGTCACATTGAGACTGACTATTACAGAACATGGTTAAATGCCCTACTTCCCCACAATTGTCACAGCATGGTTGATCACATACACTTGAGAGATGTGTCCTGGCTCCACACTTGTAACATGCTCGGGGTTGCCCCCTATAGAAACACACAACCCTATCCCTTTCCAGCAAAAAGGAGTTAGGAATATGCTCCATCCCTGCCTCAGATTGCCTTAATTTAATTTTGTACTTCCAGCCCCCTGTCCAAAATTGTTCCGAATCCAAAATGGGTTCCGACTCACTCAGAACCTCACATTTTTGGGTTAGCCAAAAGGTGATGTCCTCCACACGGACCCCTTCATTCCTAAACATGACCGTGACAAATTTAATCAAAGGTTTAGATAAAGGAATAACCAAAAAAGGGGTCCACATGGGAGAGAACTTAACCTGACCGTACCTATCCCAAAATAGATCTAAGGCATGTTGTGTTCAAAAACTGATATCAAAATTGTCCTCCCCCAAAATATTTATAAAGGCATAAACATCATGAGGAGTAAAATGCAATGAGTCCTTCAGCAATGTTTTCCCAACGTAGTGCCTATCTGGTCTGACCTCCAACCCTCCTTTATAACGCAGCCACACAGCATTTCGTCTGGGTGCTGCTTCCCTTTTTGAATTAGAGAAGAGTTCTGACATCAGAGGCTTCTGGGTTGGGGGGGTTGTAATATCAGTGGATCTTGTCCCTTATAGAGAATCTCCTGTGGTTGTTTTTCCAGGTTCAAATGGGGTAACAAAGTTAAGGGTGTTTGTTTGTCCGGCCCCAAAGTTTCCAAGGGAAGCTGTAAACCCTCAGTTACAGCCTTTTTATTGTTCAAGTTATTCTTCTCCTCTAGCTGCTGAATAGCTGGTTTCCACTCTGGAGAGTGTTGTGAAAAAGTTAAATCAGTATCCCATGCTGGGTCAGGCTTCCACATGCCTGTTTCCACCTGCTTCCAGCCTGCCTCCCGAAGAGCTTTATGAGTAGACCAGGATTCCCAAGGACTATCCTGAAAGCGAGGAAGTTCGGCCCCCCGGAGTGAGTGTCAATTGTAGTTATCTGTTTTGGAGCAGTTTTACTGGGAAAATAAAATTCTGTAACCCCCATTTGTGAGCTATCTGAGGATTGATAAATCACCTCAGTTAGGGCTGATGATTCTTCCTGAATATTGCTTTTAAACACAAAACCGGCAATTTTGCTCAAGGGAGCAGTCTCATTCTGAGCAAAAGTAGTAGTCGGGAATTTTAGAGAAGCAGTGCTTTGGCGTGCATTTACAATACCTTCCCGAACTGTGTTATCAGAGGCAGAACCAGGCTGTAGGCACTCGCTTTCCCCTGCGATAAGATTGCCGGCCTGTAAAGGAGCTGAAAACCCCATATTCATCCCAGGTTTTAAATCGGAGTTATGCGGTGCGGAGCTATGCCCTATGGGACCTACAGCACTTCTGAGGTCTATCAGAGATTTGTCAATGCTCCTAGCACAGCTGTCAATGCAGGATTCACTTTGAATGGGAGGCGCAGAGCAAGGCTGCGAACCTGTGTACTGCTGCGATGTAGTCTCAGATGCGTGGGCTGTTTCTTTCTTTTCTAGTTCCAACAAGCCCGTTTTAACATAAAAGGAAGTCACTGTACCTGTATGCCTTGAATTCTCCTGCTCCAGAGCCACTGTATGCGAAACACCACTCTCTTTTAAGTTTGCTTGTCCCCTTGTTGCGTCTTCCGACTGTATGACACGATCGCACCCCTCAGGACCTCCCGAGGGAGCTATCTCTTCAGTGAAAGCAGTAAAGGCAGCCGTGTTACTCTCACGGCTCGGACTACCACTGTGCTGTTGTAAGTCCACAATTTCTTTATTCAGTGCTGAGTCTGTTCCATGTATGTTAATTTCCACATCAGGCATTACTGTTCCAAATATCAAAAGAGAAGCGTTTACTTGATTTTTTGCTGTGTGCACTGAGTCTTCCCAGTGCATTACAGCATCGTGAAATTCCATATCTGAATCAATTTCAGCCATAGCAAAGGCTGGAGCCTCCATGTTGCCTGAGCGGGAGGTGAGGCTAGCTCTCCCACTCTGCAGACGTCCTCCTCCTTCGATAGTCCACTTCGAGTGGCCATCTTGGCAATGGCCTGTCCCCCTACTGGCAGCGATGCAGCAGCAGAGCAGGGGAATTTCCCCGGTGCATGGCCAAATTTCCCTCTTTCACTAAAAATACCACCAACAGCTTAATCTGGTTCAAGGTCAGTTGGCATTCATCTGTATCCCCCTCCCCCCCCCCCCGGTTGTGCCTGAAAATAGGCAGGATTTGTCTAGTGCACTTACCCAGTCAACAAAAACTAAATAAATAAATAAACACATTTTTAATCAAATGGTACATGGACAAAACATATCAATACATTGAAGATTAAATTAAAACAAACTGCCAGTTCTTTAAATTTATTTAATAAAAGTATGGTGGCAACACCATTTGACCACTACTAGTAGCAGCTAAATCAAAACATAACTCCCAGGCTTGTTATAGCATTGAGGTATGGGATGTTTAAGCAATAATGCATGACAGGGTGTGTGTTGTGCTGGGATAACGTCACGCCTGGGGTGATTAGGCACGAGGCCGCAGGCCGAGTGCGACTAATCACCCCAGAAGTGACGTTATCCCAGCACAACACACACCCTGGAGTGCATTATTGCTATTATACAATGGCTTCTTTGTAAAAAAAAAAAAATGAGAAATAGAGATAAAAATACTCTTTTAAAAGCATTTTTAGCTATGTGTATGTTTACATATATAAAAAAATCCCTTGTTGCTAGTGCTGGCCAGCAGGTGGCAGTGTGTGTATATCCCCGTTTCATTCTGTCATGCTTTCAAAGTCCCTGTGCTGTTTTGCGGTTTCCCTTTGAGCAGCTGAGAACACAGTAACCCCCAGCATGTCTGCTAATTTTTTTCTGCTTTGTTTAGCGATTTACTGCAGGGTCTGTGACGGATGTTCATGAAACTGCTTAGCGAGGATTACAGGCATTTCAGTTTCACTGTTGGGTTGGCTGGTGAACAGTGGAGATGGTTTAATGAGGAAGGTAACATTGTGTTCTGGGACAAGAAGCGGTTTTAAAATATGCGTTTACTGTTCAAGGAGAAAGGAAAATGACCTGGCAGTTGTAAATTTAAGCAAGGTTGACTACAGGTGGTCTCGCTGCTTGTGTCAGCTCAGTCAGCTGGACCGCTATGGTGTTGAAAAGTGAAGCCAACAACTTTGCTGAGATTTAGGAAAAAAAAAGAGAAAACAAACTGCCGGTGACGTTTTTTGTTATTGTTGGAATAAATACTGACTTGGTGGGAGGGAAGTTTGCAGTTTTAATGGGATGTATTGTGGAGATGGCATTGGAGGAGCGATGACTTAAGCCGTGCTGTGCAGCGGGGATCACTCCAGTGGGCTGTGTGGAGCGATCCCCATCATGATTGATGTGGTCATCTGGCTGCTGGGACTAGACCCGTGATGTTGTACTGGGATAACATCACGGGTCTAGTCTCAGACTGACCAATCAGAGCACAAGATTTTTTTTGCCATTGTATAATAAGAAATACTGACCTCTGGAAGTTCCACTTATGAAGTTGTTAAGATCTGGGTTGGGCCTGGTACAGACCACACCAACATCTTTGGTTAGGGTTGAACTTGGTGTAACAGGGTTTATGGCCTTCCATATCTGTGTCTGAGGGAAAAATATTTTTGGAATGACTGTAACATCCTACAATCAAGTTGGCTAGAAAAATCTCTTTCATTCTAAAAGAAAATAACCTAGATTTTCTGGAAAACTATGTTGCCAAAGGAATTGGTATAAGCCTTAAGCATCAGAATTTTGTCATCCCCAAAATATCAGAAAATCACAATGTAAAAGACTTAATGGGTATTCAAAAATGGTATCAGGTCAGGTACAAGCGCTAGAAGAAGAAGAAGAAGAATCAGCATTTATATAGCGCTTTTCTTACGCAGTATCCCAAAGTGCTTTACAAGCAATGCTAGGCAGGTAGCGAAGTGACTGAATGTGTGGTGGCGGCCATATCGCACATCATCACCCACACACAGCCTGGATAATTGAATGAACCGGTTTATGGGAAGGGGAATGTTGGCCAGGACCCCGGGAATGTTCCCTGCTCTTTGCGAAGAGTGCCCCGGGTTCTTTTACTTCCACCTGGACACCCACCAGGACAACACCAGGATGGGCAGAAGGGACCTCGGTTTAACATCTCATCCGAAGGATGGCACCCCCTAGCAGTACAGCACCCCCCGATACTGCACTCAGATGTCAATGATTTTTAGGTGCAAGTCCAATCCTGGTGTGGGACGAGAACCCACAACCTTCTGGTCCAGAGGTGGATGTGCTACCAACTGAGCCATGCTGACATCCAAACAGAAACAGCACTGTACATGACAGTGAGAGGGTACAATACCATGAATGGTTACGTGTGCAGTACTGCACCCTCTCACTGTCCCAGGCAGAGGATAAGATGCCTTTTGGGATGGATTTCCACTGAGCAGCTGCCATGGCTTGACGAGATGAGGCACTAGCAGCAAGGGATGTAAGCAGAGCGTTTGGGACCAGGTAAGATTCCTGGTCCCAGACGCATGGTAATCTTATTTTTTTTTACACTTTGTGCGATATTTACTGTAACCTCCCCCCCCAGAGTTAGTAATCTTAGTTGACGGGGGTGTGGGGTGCGGAGCCCCCCGCAGAACAAGAGACTTGTGCTGCATGCAAGAAATCATGCTGTATTGGCAGCATGCTTTATGGATGCATCATAATGTCTTGCAACATTATGACTCAGTGCCTTCAAAAACGACATATTTCCCACTGGCTAGTACAGAATGATGTGAATCGCTACTACAGGTTTTATCTAGATGTTTTGATTGATACCAATCAAAGGAAATGGTATACTAAATACCGTTTGGAACTGTTTCCAAGTAGATTCATAAATGCTACGTACAATAAGTGTACTGATTTGCATACAAGGTACTGTGCTTGTAACAATAGTGATGTGGAAGATTTGAAGCATGTCATGTTTGACTGCTGTTGGCATGACAAACCAAGGCTAAAATGAGTTGCACCATTTTTGCATTACATACAGTCAAATGACTACCACCTAATCTTAAAAATATTATTTTCCACTAATGATGATTTAATCATTAAAACTACTGCTTACTATCTAGAAGCAGCCTCCAGAATCCGTATCAAGAAAGGATTCTAATAACAAACTGAGCTGACTAACTTTGTTTGTTACAACTGTGTCTAGCACATGTATAACTTGTAACTCTGCACAAGTTCAGTGTACAGTATGTATTTATAATTACTGGTAAGCCCCAATATCAACCAGTTTAAAAAGTCATATCAACCGGCTGGTTTATATGAAAAGCTGTGCAAAGCTGCAATAAGTCACGCAAAGCCTCTCTAAGTCGTGCAATGCCATGCTAAGCCTCGCAAACAGTGCAAAACACCAGTGATTATAAAAAATAAAAGATAGGCAAGTGTGTGTTAAGGATTCTTGTTACACACCCTCGGTGCATGATGACTATGTAAACCTCACGAGCTTCGCTCTCGAGGTTTACGAGTCATGACACACCTCAGGTGTGCAATAAAAATCCATAACACACACTTGCCTAACCATTATTTTCTATATAATTATTGTCTTGTGAGATGTATATCTGTGATTTTAACTACTGTCCATCAAGCGTGGAGCAGTTTTTGTATATTTTAAGCTTGTAATGGTCCTTGACCAAACAATAAACTTGAAACTCAACTACTTATAAAGGCAAATTACATTTCATAATTAAGCAATAAGGCACGACAGGGTGTGGTATATCATGGGATATCGTCAAGCCTCGGGTGGTTGGGCATGAGTGCGTCCAACCTTCTGAGAAGTGACGATATCCCATGATATACCACACCCTGGAGTGACTTATTGCTATATGAACTGGATTAAATAAATTTTTTTCAAGAAAAAAAATACTTTTAAAACCTTTTGAAATTGCTTCTTTTAGCATGTTGGAAGAGTATGTTTTGACAAAATAGACCTGAAGGGCTCGGCCAGCAGGTGGCACTGTTATAACTAACACTGTGTCACTTTGGTAATACTGGTCCTTTCAAGTATGCTCTCCGTGGGTTTCACGTGGTCGTGCTGCCTAGTCTGGGACAGAGTGAATGTGTGTTTAATTTGCAGTTTCTTTTTGGTAGTTAGGCAGAGCTTGTCGGCGCCACAATTGTGATTTTCTTTTTTTTTTATTTTGTAACATGACAGTCAAGCACTAGTGACGCTGTGGAAATGATGCTGCTCACTCTGTCAACATCACATTCCTCAGGAGTTTGGCTGCGGTAAGAAAATGTATGGTAGGCTTTGTAAAGTACTGGCAGTAGCAGTGGTTGTAGGAGGGATGGCGTTTATTTCGATTTTTGGAGCATGTCTCCATCAATGGTTGTGCCTTTCTACAGTTTGATGTGAGGTGGAAATACTGGCGGAGCAGAGCGATGTGTGGTGCTGCAGGTGAGGAGGCTGGTGGCCGGAGGTTTTCTGAAGCCGTGATGATGTAGCTTGATATCATCATGGCTTCAAAAACATCTCGGCCAATCAGCGACGTCCATTTACAATCCCCAGTTCATAATGCCAGTTATACAATCCATTATATAAAGCCTGTGACTAAATGCAATAAAAAATAGTAAAGGTGTAAAAGAAAGAAAGTAGAACTGTGATCACCCAATCATCTTTCAGGGACAATTCCAATAAAGTTCTATGGGATCCACATGCTGCAACTGCAGGGCAACCCAGACAGAGCCTACAAATGATAGAAATAGAAAAAAAACCTTATACAGTCTCATACTGGAAAGAGTCAAACTCAAAGGAACATATGTAACATATTAGACAATATTTAGGACTCCAAATGAAATAAAAAAGTTAAAAATACTTTTTTTACAAACTCCCAAATAATTTCTTATGGAAAAAATGCCAGAGATGCCAATTATCATTTAGGCACACTGGTTATTCACATTTCAATCTAAAAATCCACTGACTTTCTTTTTGTAATAATAAGTTCACCCTGTCTCCAACATGTCTGAGTACAGGTAAATATTTCAGTCCCATGAACCTCAAACATTTTGGATCAAAGTTGTGTTTCTGCAAATAGTGCAGTCCCACTGGTTTGTCCTCTTTTTTATTTCTGATAGATCTTATGTGTTCCTGTATGCATGCTTTTAAATTCCTGGTTGTACATTCAGTGTACACCAGCTTACAGGGACACCATAATACATAAACGACAAGCACAGTGTCACAGGTAAGGAACTCACAAATTTTAAATTTAAGCTCTTGGTCATCTGGATATATGAACAGATTACCTGTACAACAGTGCTCACAGACATTGCATCTCTTGCATTTGTGCATAAAGTGAAAAGTATTTTTTTTATTGTAGCCATACCCCCTGAGAAAGGTGGTTGCCAAAGTGCTGGGGATTGGTGCTTGCCACTGCTCTATGTTCAGCTACTACAATAAATTCTTTACCTTTGCAGCTATTGTTTATTGTTGTTTTTTTCGTAGGCTCTGTCTGGGTTGCCATGCAGCTGCAGCATGAAGATCCCCTAGAACTTTAGTGGAATTGTCCCTGAAAGATGATTTAGTGATCCCAGTTCTTCCTTCTATCTTTTGCATCTTTGCTACTTTTTGTTGAATTTAGTCACAGGCTTTATATAATGGATTGCATAAATGGCATTATGAAATGCAACTTGCCTTTATAAGTAATTAATTAAGCCTTGACTGTACGATTATGACATATTGTTTAAGTGCAGTGTTCCCCATTGTTTGAAATGTGTGTAGTAGACCTGTATCTATCAGAACAACACTGCTCTAATCAGTTAGGTCTAACTACTTGATCAAAATTGTTTTTTACTTTGCTATAGATTTGCAATTGATTTTTGATTTAATTGAGAAACTATATTGTTTTCACCTGTTTCTAAATTTGTGGGATTGTATAAAGTAAAATGTATTTTTTGTTGTAGCCACACACCCCTGAGGAAGACAGTTGCTGAAGCGCTGGGGACAGATGCTTGCCACTGCTCTATTTTCAACCACTACAATAAATTCTTTACTTTTGAAATCAACCAATGAAATGGACAGTTGCATGCAATAAAGATTCCAGAACAACAATACTAATAGTTTGTAACTGTAAACACACAAATGTCTTTTTTTATACCATGTTGTTACTATAGCCACAATCACGTGCTCATGATTGCATGTGAAAGCCATAAGAAAACTATAACAAGTTGGTACATTTGCATGTAATCATGATCCAAATGCTATGCTGCCCATGCTTGTTATTTTAGATCACACTATTATCATTTAATTCCACCTATGTATATACATGTATTGAAAAAATATGATATCACGCAAAAACAATGTACATGTTTGCAGGACGAAAGACAGCATGGCTTCACGAATGGGAAGTCATGTCAGACCAACATGATAGTTTTTTTGATTGGGTGATGCAGGTAGTGGACCAGGAAGGGGCGGTGGATGTGGCCTATCAGGACTTCAATAAGGCCTTTGACACCATCCCACAAAGAAGGCTAGTAAATAAACTGGAGAGCTTAGGGGTGGGCCAGAAGGTAACTAGGTGGGTGGAAAACTGGTTGATGGGAATGAGCCAAACAGTGGTGGTAAATGGGGTACATTCCAGGGTAAAGGAGGTAATGAGTGGGGTGCTTCAGGGGTCAGTACTGGGACCCCTACTTTTTTTTTATATCAACTATTTTTTATCCTCCTTGCAGCCACAGCCCTGCTTATCTCCAGCCACCACTCCTCCTCACCTCCAACCCTGAAGTTGAACATGCCCAGCTCCATATGCAGCTGTACCATTGAGAGGGCTTCCCTATGCTCCCGCACCCGGCCAGGATCCAATACCAGCACATGCCTCTGTCTCAGGCATTCATCAGCTAGTGAAGCTGCGATCATCAAGCTGCCACGGACCTGTGCTGCCATTTTCCTCCTTTTGTTAGTGCCCCTGGAGTGCGAGCATGCAATGACATCAGGCGTTATGCGACGATGTCTGCCGCACTCCACCCCTTGCTGGCACCACTCTGGTAGTGCCCCCACCGGTCATCACCAGGGGCTGCTACAGAGCGATGGTTCCCTGGATCCCTCCCCTGGAAGGGGAAGAATAGTCCTCCAGATGCTCTAGCCCATCCCTCCCCTGCCAACCCCTGGCAACCCAGGCTCACATCCGAACCCAGGTCGCCAGTGTAGCGCGAGGTGTGGCATCCAGCGCCTCAACCCTCAGCACCACCAGGCCGGCCTGAGACCCCTACTTTTTAACATTTATATCAGTGATCTAGCAGAAGGACTAGAGGGTAGGGTATGCCTATTCATGGATGATATGAAAGTCTGCAATAGGATGGACACCCAAGGTGGAGTGGAGGCCATGAGGCAAGGACTGGAGAAGCTGGAGAGGTGGTTGGAAACCTAGCAACTAACCTTCAATATGAAAAAAATATGTGGTGATGCACCTGGGACGGAAAAACATTTGAGTAGCTTATACCCGGGGGGAGGGGAGGAAATCAAGGAAACAGAGCAGGAGAGGGATCTGAGGATTATTATATTGAGCAATCTTAAGGTCGGGAACCAGTGCAGCAAGACAGTGGGAAAGGCAAATGATATGTTGGGCTGCATTGGAAGGGGTATAACTAGCAGAAAGATGGAGGTGCTTATGCCACTGTACAAAACAATGGTGAGGCCACACTTGGAGTACAGGGTACAGTTATGGAGACTGTGCCTATGTAAGGACATTGAGGGGATGGAGAGGGTTCAGACAAGAGCAACCAAGATGGTTTATGGGATTTGGGGAAAAACATATGAACAGAGGTGGAGGAGCTGAATCAATACCCACTAGAGACTATTTGGCAGAGGGGGTTCACGATTGAAACTTTTAAGTATTTGAAGGGGATCAATAAGGTGAAGGAGGGGAGCTTGTTCAAAAGGAAGGAGGGGACTAGGTCAAGGGGCCTAGCCTCAAATTGGAAGGAGGGAAATACAGAGGCAGTGTATGTAGAAAGTTCTTCACAGAGAGGGTGGTGGAGGCCTGGAACAGGCTACCAGATGAGGTGGTGGGATC
Source organism: Neoceratodus forsteri (assembly GCA_016271365.2). Taxonomy (NCBI): domain Eukaryota; kingdom Metazoa; phylum Chordata; order Ceratodontiformes; family Ceratodontidae; genus Neoceratodus; species Neoceratodus forsteri. The sequence continues at coordinate 237,600,695 of JADMNL010000023.1, read as the reverse complement.
TGAAATTGTGGGGAGATTCAAGAGGGCATGGGACAGACATATGGGTTTGGGAAGAGGGGGGAAAGTTTTGAGCCAGTAAAAGAAGGAAGGAGGAAGGGGTGGAAATAAAGGCAGACTAGATGGGCATGTGTGGTCCTTTTCTGCTGTCAAATTTTTGTGAATCTGTGAATGACATTTGCATCCTAATGTTGCAATGTTGCCCTTTGCTGTTTTTAGCAAACAATTATAATTTGCTATGTTTATTCATAATTGAAATTATCATTCTGTCATAATGATGTATAAGTGTTTTACCTAACAAAGCACTTCGGGACATCTGCATAAAACTTTGATCCCACTGCAGTACCATAACTAAACAGTATTTAGAGGTGCACTACTGACATTTCCTTCCATTGTCTATTATTAACATTAGCTTGGAATCAACATTCCATCCAAAATTGAAATAAAAAAAGACAATTTGCATGCAATTTTGATCCTATGTCTTACAAATAAGAATAGTACACAATCATGATTACACTAATGTTAAAATAAAATATTTGAAACATTTAGTAAATTACTGAATATATACAACACAGTGACACTGTTACATATTATATAAAATAACTACAGCCTGAAGTGGGTATGGATGTATTGAATTGTGCATGTGAATCCATGGCTGCAGAGGGGCTGGACCATGATGATAGATGTCTCTTGTTTTATCTGGAATGAGATGTATGTTGTCTGACCTGATGATTGCTTTCTGTGGTTGTTTGTATTGTCTTGTCCCTTTGGTTGCTTGTGGGGCAATGGATAGTTAGGGTTGGAAACCTTAATGCCACATTTACCTACTTGTGTTGCTTTAAGCTGAACCCAAATTGGTGTATTAAGGCAGTTTTTATTTTTGCAAAGAATATATTTATATCTATACATAAAGGGAAAAAGGGAAAGGGGAACTTGTTTAACCAGGAAAGGCACACTGAGCCAACGCTTGTTTCCAGGTGTTAACTGGGAGCACAAGAAAGTTAAGAGACTTGCTCAGGGTCACACAGTATGCAAGTGGGGACTGATGGGATTCAAACCCAGGTCTCCAGGTTTGTAGCTCAGTGCCTTTAACTACTACGATACACTGCATCTATCTATCTATCTATCTATCTATCTATCTATCCCTAACAGTTTAAATAGAGAATTTTACATTATTAAAATATGTTAATATATAAATATTCATAAAACCTATGCTTATGGTTAAATATTTCCTTTGAGGAAGCAAAGCAGCAGATGTTATGGACTTATGGCTTGCTATTGACTACAATTTGTTGCCGCCTCCTGAGCCACTCTGATACATATGCTTCAACTGTTGCTGCTTCCCTGCAGGTAAGGTTATGGTAATATTAAGCCCTTTCTGCCACTGTGCTATTAGTCCACCGCTTCCTTGTCATTTCTTCAACCATGTCCTGCAGAGCAACTTGTGAATGTATCCATTTAAGGTATGAACCCATTCATTCTTGCTGTCATTTATACACCACACTTGTCAGCTTGCACAGTGGTCTCTCCAGTCTGCACTAATCCAGTATTGTTATGGGGCTTTGAGTTTGATTCTGACCCTGACAGTCAGTTAGGAATTCAAATTTATGTATGCACACACTGTGTGTTATTGTCTAATCCCTGATGTTCCAGGCAATAGTAAAAGCACTCCTAGTAGAGCTGATGCAACCTGGAAATACACTACATGAAGGAAAATAGAAGGGTAGAAAAGAACGTGTATTCTGCATTTTATTTAGCCATCCCTCATATTACTGGTTCCAGATCAATAATAACCAATGGCACCATTCCCATGAAGCACAGAGAGCAGCATGTGGCCACCAGTGGTCTGCTAAAACTGGTACCATTAAGACTTAATATTCTCCAGGAGATGAAGAGTTAGCTACCTGACAGTGTTCTGCTTCCTGAAATTTTATTCCCAATTCCAGGTCACTGGTATGACAGCAGGTAAGACGCTAGGCTCCTCAGGAAGATAGCACCTGTAGAATACTCAATCCTCCTGCCCCTGGCTGACCCCTGGCTCCCCAGGATCATTCCTGATTCCTGAAATTGCATTCCCTATTTCTCATGCTTGCTGCCGTATAAGGCAGTAATGCTTCAGGTTGTGAGAAAATGCAAGGCTGCTGACCCCCTCAACCAGTTTAACTTTGCTCCTTTTTTCTCATGATGAACTACTTCAGTCTGGTGGTGTGTGTGAGTGAATGGCAAAAAAGGCAGACAATGATAAGCCACAGGGAACAGTAACAGCAGCAAAGCAAGTTAAGAAAGGAGGGAAGGAAGGCAAAGTAGAACATCATAAGAAAACAAAACGTTATTAGGAGGATATGGTGACTGAAGGTCTGAAGGACTCAGAGGACAAAAAGAAATAATAGGAACAGGTATATCCGGGTTAAAAGAAGAGGAAGAAAAATTAAAAGTAGCAAAGTGTTTTTAGATTTCTTCTTAAATGGGAGGAAAACAGTTGTGACAAAAAAAGTAATCACAACAAGAAAATTAAACATGTTGTACTTCAGAAATAAATGAGTATAGTAAGGCAAATAATACAGATTGAACTGATTTATTTCATTGCCCTTTAAGGAACAGACGTAGTAAAGTATCATAATGATAGTACTCAGACTGATGTATATGTGGTACAAAAATGAAACCACTGACAGTATTTCATCTTGTTTGGTAAGTGAGTTGAAGCCTGTAGCCATTTTGCACAACATGCTGCTGTAGTTACTGGATTAGTTCAGTGTCAGTCTTCTTTATTTGGTTCATAAGTAATACAAAGTCAGAAAACTGGTGTAATCACTTCTTTCACATTCAAGGTGTTTGCTATTCCTCATACAATATTCATTCAAAATAATTTTTGCATTTAAAAATCTGGTATCACTTTAAATTCAGCAGCATAACAAGAAGTTAATAAACACATAGCTGTATAGCTATTGTCCTATTGTCCTCTGAGCCCCCAGAAATGATTTACGCTAACTTCTAACTTTGGATGCTCACTGGCAATATTTATTTAAAGGCACATGTTATAATCTTTACATCCCAATACATCATAGAAAACACACAGTCCATTTTACAATTAGACATATCAGTTCATTTTCTTGGACCTATCAGTCCATGTCTTCCTCCCTGTACTTCTTCTTTCCTTGATCCTTCTTCTGCTTCGGATTGCTCTTTGGGGTCCAGACATTCTGATCTCGCTCCCCTCCATCACCAGAACCAGCTACCAGACTCTTACATGGATTCCCCTCCCCCGCTAGGTGCGAACACGGTGATCCGCCCCTAGCTCTATCCCTCTCCCTCTGTTACTCCCACACCAGGGTTCCTTTGTCTTCAGCCCATTGCCCCCCACCCCCTCTTCCTACCCCCATTTTCCCATGCTCCCACCCTTCCTCCCTTCACCTCGCCTGCCGACGGGGCTCCACCTAGCCCCCTGGACCACCAGCTGCCCTCTGCAGCTCACCAGGCCCACTTTTGGGCTCCAAAACTGAGGCAACCTTTCTTCCTTGCCTCACTCTTCTTTGTGCTCTCCTTCTCACAAACCACTCCTCCTACTAGAGAGGGTGGGTTGGGAATTCAAATCAGCAAGAAAAGAATGCTCCCTTAGGGCTGCCTAGCCTTATAAAGACCCTAAGGTCCCCAGATCAGGACCTCTGAAAGCCCCTCCCCTTGGCCAATGGCCAGTGAGCCTTATTGCTTAGTCATATTACCCTCCCCTGTCCCCTCCCCCCATGATGTCACTAGCCCACCCCCCTCCACCTTTCCTTGCTTTCTTGCTAGGTCCATGGGACAAAATGGCTTACCCCTTATTGGCAAGCTTAATTGTCCCCCACCCCAGAAATGATTCACGCTACAACTTCTAACTCTGGATGCTCACTGGCAATATTTATTTAAAGGCACGTATTATAATCTTTACATCCCAATACATCATAGAAAACACACAGCCATTTTACAATTAGACATATCAGTCCTTTTTCTTGGACCTATCAGTCCATGTCTTCCTCCCTGTACTTCTTCTTTCCTTGATCCATCTGCTTCGGATTGCTCTTCGGGGTCTGGACACTCTGATCCAGCTCCCCCTTCCATCACCAGAACCAGGTATCAGACTCTTTCCTGGACTCCCCTTCCCCACTTGGTGCAAACATGGTGATCTTCCCCCTAGCTCTATCCCTCTCCCTCCATTACTCCCATGCCTGGGTTCCTTTGTCCCCAGCCCATGGCCCACCCCACCCCTCTTCCTGCCCCCTTTCTCCTGCTCCCACCCCCTTTCCATTGACCCACCTCCCACTTGCGATGGAAGATGGGGCACTCCCTTGCGGGCTAGTATCTCAGGCCTTTTTTATTGATCACTCCCACTAGGTTCCCTAATGGCAGCAGGAACAGGTACATGCCAAATTCTGACAGGTGCACCCCATCTACTCTGTACACCTCTGCATGCTCAAATGAGATCTCTCTGTGTTGAAGGTGCACCCCGCCATCATGATCACTGTCCTAGCCACCTTTCTATTAAGGTATTTTTGTGCCACTTCCACCACTTTGACCCCTTTTGCCGCCCCTCCAAACCCGTCGGGATATGACCTCAGACCAGCCAAGCACCATGCCGGGCCACCAACTCTTTATTTTCTCCAGGTCCACTATAGTGTCTTTCACCAGGGTTCTCCATGGTACCCCCCTAGGTCATTTCTCCCCAAATGAATGATAATGCAGTTCAGCCTAGGCCACCGCACCAGCAATTCCTCCAGCAAGGGTAGTAGCTGGGCCCACCTCATGCCACTGATGCCTTTCCACTAAGTTTCCGTGTGCTCCACCTCTGGGTGAAACTGCATCCCTCTCCTCATGGTGGCCACAAACCTCTATGCCCAATAGATGAACAAGTGCCCCATGATCCAGACCTGTCACTTGGAGCCCTCTGTGGAAAGAAAGGAACAAGAGTTATCCATCAGCACCTCATATACCTCTTGTAACACTTGGATTTCCAACATCCCACCAGTTTTACCACCTCTTCCGTCTCTCACCTCACGGCCACCTCAGATGCAGCCCCTATCCTGAAAGAGTGCTGGCATATTCCCTGTGGTCCTTGCCCGTAAATGCCATGGCCTTCTTGAGGACAGCCCCAACCTGGAAACTCATCACTGGAGCTCCATCTCCATGTTAGAACCATGCTCTTCTTCCTGCCCCCCCGTACTATCTTGCATTCCTCCATGGCCTTGACCATGCACACCCCATCCCCCAGATGCCTATGCACCATCACTGAGGTGCCCCTGTCTCTCTGGTTGGTCTTGGACCTAGGTAGTCAAATGCCCAACTCATCCTTCCCCAATGTGACATTCTCCAGTTGCAGCTCCAGGGGGGCCATCCCCTTCTTGTGCGCCACTACGTCACCTACCCTGAATGCACCCCTGGCCATGACTGAGAAGATGGCCTTGAACAGGCAGGCCTCCTTGGCTGATGTACACACTTGCTCCAATGCCCTTATCATCATTGTGAGCAACGGTCCCATTATGGGCCACCTCCTATCTTGTCTGGTGCCCTGTCCCCTCTTCCAGCCTGTCGCCATCTACCATACTATTCTCCCTCCTGCTGCATCTGCCCACCCATGGTTGATGCACACCCAACTGATGCCCGCTAGTTGTACCACCATAGTGGCATTGGCCGTTTCCGCCTCCCACCTTTCCACTATATATTGCATCACCTGCTCTTCCTGTACTGGCTCCGCCATCTCCAAACCCTGCTGGGCCCTGAATTCCGGGAAGCCTGCCCATGCCCCTTCATAAGCTTTTAGAGTGTTGTCTGACCAGGATCCCCTATACAACCCCTGGCTTTTTCCCTCCAATCCACCATAACATGTCCGGAACCCTGGTCCAGAATGGTGCTGCTCTGCGCCCTAACTCCCAGAACCTCTCCATCTGAAAATGGGAAAGACAGTCAGCAACCTCATTTTGGAGCCCCTTGATATGCTGCACTGTGAATGTTAAGTTCAGCTGCAAACTCAACAGCACCATGCGCCTCAAGATTCACCCCACTGATTCTGTGTTCCCACTCTGCCTGTTGATGACCTCTACCATTCCCTTGTTGTCACACCACAACATGATCCACTTACCTCTCATCTGTTCTCCCCAGACTTCCATTGCTACCCAAATGGGGAAAATCTCCAGGAAGGTGATATCCTTGACAATTCCCCATTTCTTCCACTGTGCCGGCCATGCTTCTGACATTCATTCCCTTCTAAAATAAGCCCCCATCCCCAGGGCCACTGAGGCATCCGTATACAGTTCAAGGTCTGTATTGTATACCCAGTCCTCCTGCCAGAACGTCACCCCATTGTATGCCCCCATGAATTCCACCCACACTTTGAGATTCTGCCATACTCCTTTGCTGATATCTATCCAGTGGTCTGGCTGTTTTGCCTTCCCCATGGCCCTCCCCAAAGGCCTTGTAAATGCCCTGCCTGGGCTGATTCAATTCAATTCAATTCAATTCAATTCAACTTTATTTTTAAAAGGCGCTTTTCTTAAAATCAAAGCGCCTGTACAGATACATATAACAATAAATATAATAAGTCAAACTAATAAAAATCCTTAAAAGCTATATTAAAAAGGTGGGTTTTCACCGCTCCTTAAAACTAAGGACTCGGCATCCAAGACCTGACCGAGGTAGAGAATTCCACAGGTAGGTGCCATAAAAACTAAATGATCTAGCACCAGATGTTTTCAAGCATACCCTGGGAATCTCTAGCAATCCCTCGTCAGTGGATCGGAGGGGGAGAGAGGGACTATAGGGGCAAAGGAGCTCTTTCAGGTAGGTAGGTATGGCCTTGTAGGTGAAATTAAGGTGCCCCAGTAGTTGTTACACTTGTACCAGCGGTGCCTTCCTCCTCCCCCAACCTGTGCCGGCAGGCCCCGCAACCATGTTACCTTGTCCCCCGGTAGCCAAAAATACTCCTGCTCTATATCAACCTCAATCCCCAAGAACTCTAATGTGCGGGCTGGTCCTTCCATTTTTCCCTCCACTAGGGGTATTCCTATGATCCTGCACATGTCCTGGAAGTCCTGGAGTATCGCCTGCATCTCGGCGAGGGTATCCCCAATCAACAGGAAGTCATCCAAGTAATGGACCACCCTCCGGTGTCCATATCAAGACCCAAACACCCATTGCACCCAGGAGCTGAAGGTCTCAAATGTTGAGCATGCTACCAAGCACCCCATAGGCATGGCCTTATCAAAATACAACCCACCATCTAACTGGAATCCAAGCAGGTCCCACTCTGCCAGCCACACTGGCAATAGGCAGAAAGCTGACTCGATGTCTGTCTTTGCCAGCCAAGCCCCTTCCACTGCCCTAATCAACATGACTACCTGGTCCAGAGATGTGTAGAAGACCACGCTCAGATGCTCTCAGATCCCCTCATTGACTGAGCCCCTGTTTGGGTAAGAGAGGTGGTGAAGGAACCTGAACTTACCCTTCTGCTTCTTGGGCACCACCCCCAGTGGTGATACCTGAAAATTCCTGCAAGGTGGGTCCTGTAAAGGCCCCTCCACCCTTCCTGCCCGAACCTCTTTCTGGATTTTGGCCTGGACAATGTCCTCTTTTCTCTTTCCTGAACCTAGGTTCTGAGCCCTCATAGCCACCTATCCCCCCAACCCAGCAGGAAACCCTCCCTCAGCATCTCGGCCTTCCCTGTCTTGGGGTATCCTGCTGTCCATGCTTCAATCACCCCAAGCATGATGGGTGTGCAGGTCAGGTCACAGCCCCACTGCCTTACTTCCCTTAGTTCCATCCGTAGTTGGAATTATAACTCCCTCTGCTAGTCCCCCCCGCCCCATGCCCAGTCCCCCTATCCTCCCTGAAAAGGCTCTTCCTGGTGCTGCCCCCCTTGCTGGAAGGCCTTGTCCCATCCTACCTTGCAGGCCATTGCTGGGTGCGTCCCCCCACACTGGGAACAAACATGTCAGAACATGCAGCTGGGCCAGGTACACGATGCTCTGTTGTATGTCCAGCAGGTTTTGGCTCCCAGTGCCTGCGAGGTTCTCCTCACTTGGTCAGCCACTGATCGGCCCAGATAGGGTCCTCACCCATAATTCTGAATAGGTGTAGTCCCACCTTAAATTCCCCTTCACCGCCATACGCTTCCAGAATGCCTCATCATTCTTCAACCATCCATAACCAAGCTTTACCTTATATGCATCCCTAATGAGTGCTGTATAGATCAAGCGTGGTATGGCCAACTCGGGCTATTTTTCCAATACCAATGCACTGTAGATCAGAAAACCAGCCTGCCAAGTGTCACTGCTCTTCCCCTTGTACTTCGCCTCCTCAAAATTATGTCCTACCATCGCCAGTGCTACCGCCATCTCCGACTTGCCCGCCGACTCCTCATCCACCAAGCCAAAAATATCTGCGTATTCACCCTTCCAAATTTTCTCCTTCAGGGAGGGCATAACGTGGTCTGCCAGTGTGAAACCTGGTGGTACATCATACAACTTCTGGCTCCCTGCGGTCTTGCTCGCACCACTGTCCCCCGCCTGCTATCCTGATGGTTTGCAGTGTAAGCTCCATCTTTTCACCCCCTCATCCCCCATGTTGCCCAGCAGGCTCTCTAGATACTAATTCAAATTCCCTTCATTGTTAACGTCCATGCCATTCTTACCCCTGGCCGGCTGTGGCACTGGTGTTGTTGTCATCATATCCGGTACAGGGACTGGGGCCAGAGTGGGGCTGTGTCCAGCTCCCCTGGGTCTCTTGTTTGGCCTCCTGCCCCCAGAACCCCTGTCTCTCTCTTTCCTTTTCCTATGGTGCTCCTCTTCCACTTCCCTCCTCTTGGTTGCCTCCATCCGCTCCATCATTTGGCTCATCAGCTTTGCTGCCTGTTCCAACATCTTGGCGCTGGATGCAGGGGTTTTCTTGGGAGCCATCCTCTCTGTTTCCTACTAGAATATGTATAAAACACAGTGATTATCAATGCCTAGCTTCCCCTTCTGCCTCCTTCTTATACGGTTACCGCGAGCACACCATCCTCTGTCCTGCGGCATTCCTGCCAGTCCCTTTCCAGGCTGACCGATCACTCCCCCTACCGTGGGTGTTAGCACCCTGCTTCCCCAGCTGCCCCCCATACTGGGGGTGTTCTCTTTCTCTGGGCCTTCCTTCCAGAAATGTCCCATACTCTGCTTTGCCCAGCTTTCTGCCGCAGTGGTGACCGGTCCACCTAATGCGTCAACCCCTTGGCCCCACCCCCCGGTACCTTGGACTGTCCTGGCAGCATCTGGGAGGACCCCCCTCCCACTGCTCAGCCTGTCACCAGCCAATGCTGTGGGTGTGCAGGCCTGCTGTGGTGCTGAACCCAAATCCCCACTGCCCCGAACTTTGAGCGGGTGATCCCATCCTTCTTGTACTGGCATAAGCTCCAGACCCAGCACTGAACTTGGCCTCCATGCCTCCTCCTCCCCCTCGGTGCACCCATAGGCTGCATTGCCCCTCCTGACTCCTTTTCCCATCATCCAAGATGGTGGCCCACCATGTGGCCATGCTTGTGTGATCTCTGGGCCCCATGCCCATGCAGTCCCACTGCTCCTGGTCCTCTCGGGCCTCCCACAGAACCATGAGCTGGGGGGTGCTCCATGACCCCCCTGCCAAACCAATTACCACATACATGATTTTCCCAGCATCGGATTACCTCATGTCTTACATTGCCACCTGCCCAGTACCCAAACAACAGCTACGTCGTGGTCCTCCCAAAAATCCCCCATCACCCTTCCCACTATTGCTGCAACCATGAAAAACTCTACCTTGCTCCTGGAAGTTTTATTCACCCCCAGGCTCCCCATGCTGCAGGCCAATCCTAATCCAAATGGTCAATCCATCTGCTTTTAATTATCATAGGCCACTCTCAAGTCAAACCTTTCAGGACCCCCTCCAGGCATCCAGACCTGCACCTCCCTCCCATGATATGCCTGGATCTCCCCCACATCTCTCGCTGTGCCCCTCATACGTTCAGCCTGCCATAATGCCCTGAAAGTCATATCCCCTGCCCACATGGGCCCTTTATCCCACATGGCCCTCAGGCCGTCTCTCACTGCCAACAGCTGGAATGCTATACCAGAACCAAGTTAAGAAATATGATACCCCAGTGAGACGACCCCCTTATTTAAGCATAACCCTAATCCAGCTGATCAGCCAGAAGAACAAAGCATATGCTACCCATCAGATCTAGTCAGCTATACATTGTGTAATATTAGATGCCTTCCCAGCTGTGCCAAGCACATCACACAGGAGTTCCCCCAATGGAACGAGCACAGCAAAACAGTGGCGAACTTGGCCAAAACGTACAGAATCACAGCTCAAAGCAGTTTCTTGGGTATCTTAGCCTCCTTGTCATGGCAGGCACCTCAGCCTCAACATTGATGCCTTGCATCCATCTGCTGTATGCCACCATCCTGAAGGAGGAGAAAAATTGTGAAAACCCAGCATGCAGCATGAAGGTCATAACCCGATATGCAGACACCACACTCACTGACCTAGGCAGCCTCCAAATACCAAGCAGAACCAACGTTTATGGCGGGGACCTAGTCCATGCCTGCCGACTTCCTTCATGTGGAGGGGATACCACAGGTGACTACTGGAGGTAAATAAGCACTAGGAAAATGTGGGGTGACATGGTTGGTAGAGGGTGACATACCTTAGAAGGTCAGGAAGGGCAGCTTGGAGGGGGAAGCATCTAAGTCAAACACAAAAAGTGTTCTCAACCTGTCCCTTTACCATCCTGCAAACCAGAAGCCCTTTGGTTAGTGTTAAGCCTACTGGGATAGCTGCCCAATTTTGTCCACAAATCACATTTGAAAAAAATATTGTTGTGTGTTTTCCAGATCATCCTACTGCTTAAAAAAAGTGTTCTCGTGAAAACATGGACAGAAGTGGGACTACGAAGAATGATGGTGGGCTGCAAGGCAGTTTGCCACAAAAAGTTAGAAAAAAGTAGGAAGTTGATTAGGCTATTACAAGCAGTACTACCGGTCACAATCCTAGTGTTTGACAATAAAAAGAAAAACAATAATTCTTAGTCTGTGAGTGACATCAGAAGCACATGTCCTTTCCTTACAATTGATCCACTCTTGGCTCAGGTACTTTGCCTTGTAAGAGGAGTAAGGAACAAGGTAGTAGAGGCACTGCTATTAAAAATGCAAAGGTCATTAGGGGGCATCACTCACAGAGGTACTGAAAGGATGACTACATATGCTTTTAGTGTTCCACTATCCCAATCAACTCACAACTCAGACACCAAAACAGACAATACTGGCGGTTGCATCAACTTTTATTGGCTGGAAATTGAGTTGTCTGATTCGTCTTCTGATATGGATGTGCTGCAGAGCAAAAGTTCCATCAGAATCCCTGCAGATGGGCCATCAGGGGAGGCCACCACAAATGGAAGTGGTAAGGACAATAGTACTGTCTTCCCTGCTGACAATTTGTTTTTCATGAGGAGGATATTGTCCTTGTTGCTAATAAAGATGATGGCATAACTAATGAGAACATTTACTGCTAGCCAATAAGTACTGTACCTACAATATACCAGGGGGTAAAAGTACAAAGGCCACTTCTTGGATATGGAATTACTATCATATTGACTCCCAAAATGCTTGCTGTGCAATACTTCACACTTTATAAAACTGGTGTTAGCAGGGGGAAACAAGAGAATCACCTTGGCACATCTATTTAATAAGACACTTAAAGAGAATGCACCCAGTTGCATGTAACAGAAAAGATCAGATGTCAGAGTCTTACGAGACAGAGGATGAGGCATTTGACAGTGACCTAGAAGGTGTCTCTTTGCTATCAAAATATTTTGCCATAGTCAACTATTTTTAACTCCGTTTAACAACTCCCCCAAAAAAACACAACATGATCTTTCATCTCCATCACCGTCACCTTCTGGCACCTTTGTATCTGACAGTTCACCTCAATTACATGCTCTCCATTTCTCTTTCAACACACCAAGCCCCAAATTAAAAAGTTAACCATGTAATAGTAATTTCAAAGGACATGTAAATATGATCACACCTATCCAGTTGCCCAGAAATTAAATAGGTCAATAGCAGAAATCATAGCTCTTGACTTACATCCCTTTTCTTTTGTTGAACCTGTGGGCTTCAAACAAGTAATGCAGACTGGCATTACACAATATCAAATACCATCCAGAAAATATGTTATCAGGGAGGCACTACCAAATGTCATTTTGAATTGCATGAAAAAGTGATGCAGACCTTGAAGCTCACAGCAGTGCCACAGATTCATATTACAACTTAAATGTGAGCCAGCGGCCAAACTGTGTACTATATGACAGTCACTCGTCATCCTTCTATGATTCCTCTGCCTCATCCTTTGCCTTAAACTCTTCCACCACAATATGTAAGAATCAGGCTACCTTATGTATTACTGTTTAAAAAACCGAACTCTGCTATTGTTTGACTGCTTTGAAGTGCTTATGTTGGTGATGTTTTGCTGGTTCAATTTAAATTAATTGTGCTCCTGCAGCTCATTATTTGGCCACCACCCCCCACCCCAGCACTCTTTAGTGGACTACTGCTCCTCCCCTTTTTACCAGGTGACTTTTGCAGCATTGCTTGTGTCAGTGTGCTGATTGGGGTTCAAGCTCAGGAAGTAGCTGCCCTATTTCTGCACTGTATTCAATTTCTTCAGGTACCTCATAAGAGCCAGGACACACTGAAATATTCCTGATCTTCTCAAAGTTTAGCAAGGGCTAGTACAGAAGAATCTATTTGTACTGATCATAGCTTGGTATTCTTGGTCATCTGCTAGTGAACTTTAATGACCCCCCTGGACCAGCCCTGCTTCCCTATGTTGTTTTGGCTCCATTGACTGTGTCACAGCCTGGTGCAGGTGATTAGGACTGGGTTCTGTGACCTCAGGATGTGTCCTCTCTTCCTCAGTTTAGCTGGCTTGTCATATTAGATGGAAAAATGTTTCTGGGTCTGTCATTGGAAAGTATTTATATTCTGTTTGTCTTGTGTACTGACCAATTGTTAATGAATACTAGGCTGGACAATAGTCAGTCTGTCAGTCTCACTCAAGCCCATTTTCCATGGGTCTACCCCCAAACTGACACTTACCCTGCCCTCCTCACTTTGGATAGTCTCAGAAAAGGAGGGGATTGGTATTTGGCTATGGTGTACTTAAGGGTGCTCAAACGCCAGTTTTTCCATTCCCCACTCCAGTTGCCCAAGAAGGTATGGCTCATTTTAAAGTTGCTGCTATCAGGATATTGACAGCACTAATGTCCCTAATGTAACTCTCTCCCTGCCCATCTGGGCCAACACAAAAGGGTTAAAATGGGTTCATATAAATGCTAATAGCCTCAGGCCCAAGTCACAAGAACTTGAGATCTGGCTTGACCAATATTCCCTGGATGTATTAACCATCTCAGAAACCTGGCTTAAACCAAGCATCTTAATGCATGAAATTGAGATCCTTGAATTCAATTCTTTTAGGCAGGACAGAACTGGTAAAAAGGGCGGAGGGGTTGTAATATACGTTAAGGCATCCCTAACTGTTTCCATTGTAGTGACACCAGCTCCGACTGATTCAGTTTGTGAAGCACTATTCATCAAACTCCTGCTAGGTGGTATTATGCTCTTATTAATAGGCTGTATATATAACCCTCCTAGGACTGTAGCAGACACAATAAACGCCCTTACCAGGCATAGCCCTGGCCTTCCTCCCTGCGAGAAAATAATCCTGGGTGACTTCAATCTTCACTGGGGCCTGTCAACCAAGGATGACATTAAGTACAACCTGCAAGAGGTTAGCTTGACCCAGCTTATCCAGGAAACCACTAGACTAGACTTAAAATCTGGGAACCATACCACTCTAGATTGGATCCTTGTATCCAACCCCAGCAGAATCAAGTTGGCTGGCACTTTTGCAGACTCCTGAGGTGACCACACCCCTATCTTTGCAATATGGAAAAATGATTATCCCACCCCAATCCCCAGAACCTTTTTGGCACAAAACTACTCCAAGTCTGACACAGGTTCCTTCCTTGGAACCCTATCAGTAGTGGACTGGTCCCAGATCAAATTCATCCCCTGTCTAGACATGGCCCTGGACTTTTTCACCAAAAATGTCCTTTTGGCAGCTAATAAGCATGCCCCCCTCAAACAAATGAGGGTCAAAGGGCAACAGTCTAGGTGGTTGACATGCAACCTCAAAAAAATTAATGAGGGATAGAGACAGGGTTTGGGGTAAATACAAATCCACTAACTTATTCAAAGACTGGGCCCAGTACCGTGACCTCAGGGATAAGTACCAAAGAGAACTAAAAGGGGCCAAGAGGCAGTACTTTTAAAACTTGCAATCAAATAATCTATATGACCCTAGAAAATTCTGATTCCAAATTAATGTCCTTCTAAAGGGACATACCACGTAAAATGACTGTGACATTGTAGTGGGTGGCGTCTATCATACGAATCTGCAAGAATCCGCAAATGCCTTCAATGCATTTTTCACCAACCTTGGTAGATATAAGGCTTACCCCAGCAGCTCTAATCCACTATCCCATGATTTAACAACAGATCCTTCCCCGTCACTAAACTTCCACCTTAAACTGGTGTCAAAACCTAAGGTTTTAAAGCTGCTCAAAAGCCCTAAGATCACTGGTTCAGCAGGTTATGATAAACTTGAACCCAGATTACTCAGATGAGCAGCCCAAGCCATTGTCACTCCAGTCACATGGTTTTTCAATAGGTCACTGCTGGAAGATAAGGTTCCCACAGCCTGGAAAGCTGCTCTGGTTACTCCCATTCCCAAAGGGGGGACCAAGTGAGCTGGTGGAGAATTACAGACCAATTACTATATTATGCATGCTAAGCAAAATACTAGGAGAATTGTGTACCAACAAGTCCAAGAATATATTGTACAACATAACCTCCTCACTCCCCAGCAACACGGGTTAAAAAAGCAACATGGCACTGATACAGACTAGGTTAGCCTCATGTCAGACATCCTGGCAGCCCAAGATAAGGGCCAACTAACTGATGTGATCTTTATAGACCTCACCAAGGCCTTTGATCTAGTGGACCATCAGCTGCTACTCTCGCAGCTCAGAGCCCTTGGACTGGATAACCACTCACTGCAGTGGTTCACTGATTATCAGCATGGTAGATCTTAAATAGTCAGATGGCAGGGGGCAAAGTCTGATAAATGCCCCATCTGTGATGTAGTCCCCCAGGGTTCAATTCTGGGCCCCCCCTTGTTTTCACTGTTCATCAACAACTTGCCCAAGCACTGTGGCAGTGCCAAGGTGACCCTTTGCACTGAGGACACTGTGCTGTACAGATCATCTCATGATGCCGCGCACCTAAATAAACTCCTCAGCCAAAACCTCTCCATATTAGAGAACTGGCTCCTGACCAATCAGCTGGTCCTTAATGGGAAAAAAAAATAAAGCTATCTTTTTGGGCCCAAAAGCCTGGGCCTAGATAAATTACACCTATTGTCCCCCTATCTGTCGTATGGTTCTATGGTAGAGGTTGTGGATTGCATCAAATAGCTGAGTGTGTATGTAGATTAAAACTGTTCCTTCAAAGGTCATGTTGACCATCTAACCAAGATGCTTAACCAGAAACGTGGTCTCCTGTATCGTCTGAGCCCCTTTCTTTCTCAGACATCTAAGCTAAGAGTAGCCACTGGCACACTCTTTCCCACATTGTTCTATGGGGCCCTGGTGCTACACTCACTGAGAAGAATAGAGATGCACAAACTGAGAATGTTATATGATAGGGTTGGGCATTTTGCCCTAGGTGCACTGCCCCAAGAACATCACTGGCAACTATTGCACTCACTGAACTAGCCTTCTTTTGAGGACAGATTAATGTACCCTTCTCTTTGTTTAACCTTAAAGCTTCAGCAACCTAATGGCACCCCCTAGTCTGATTGGTACTGTTATGCCTAAGCAGGCTGAAAGAGTGTTAAGGTCCTCTGAGTGGCAGCTCCTCCATGTCCTCAGAGTGTGGACATCTCAAGGGCTCCTGTCCTTTGCAGTTTACATACCATCCCTCTGGAACGGCCTCCCTAATTACCTCCAAGCATGCTGGTCTCTTGGAGGCTTTAAGAAAGGCCTCAAGACCCACCTGTTGGGGATAAGTCTTTGCTCACGCTACTGCTGAGCATTGGAACACTATAAAAGACTACCTCATCAGCCTTTGTCAGCATCCTGGCTGGCCCTCATTCCATATTATGACCCTTACTGTTCTGATAAGTTATGTGTAATTGTTTTATTCATGTGAAACTGTTTTTATTCCTCATCCTGACCTTCGGTTGTACCTAACTTGCTTATGTATCATTTAATATGTCTTCCTTGTAATGCACTACCCCATTTGCTCTCAGATGTAATTGTTGTTTATTTTGTATGTAATTATCCCCGGGTCACCCCTGAAAAAGGGATTGTAATGGTCTCAGTGGGCCTACCCATTTACCAAAATTTAAATAAATAAAAGAAATAGTTTAGAGTTGAAAGATCACTCTACTGCGAACATTCTTACAGGAATTAAGAAGATGGTTTGCTGTATGACTTACTCTTCATCTCCTGTCTCCAACATTTTTAGTATCTGATAATGGGGCTAACATCACACGTGCTGAAGTTGATTGGACTGGAACCAGAGCAGAACATTGTGAAAGTCTTGCTGAAGTGAGATTTCCAAAGATGCAGTGAAGAACTAGAGGTGAACAGAACTGTGTCATCTGCATACATGTGACTCTGCAAGTTGACACAGGAAGAGGGGAGGTCATTTAGGAAGATGGAGAAGAGGACTGGACCCAGAATTGAGCCCTGTGGGATGCTGTCCTGTATAGGGAGGGATGAAGAGATGATGCCTCCTACCTATACCGACTGTTGACAGTCTGAGAGGTAGGAATTAAATTAGTTGACAGCATGGGCTTAGAGGCCAGCAGAACTTGGCTTATCCAGTAGGAATGAGTGGGACACTGAATCAAAGGCTTTGGCTAGATTGAGGAACATCACTGTAGTGATATTCCCTGATCCATCCCAGACAGGTTGGAGTCAGTGACCTTAAGTAAGGAGGGGGTGGTGGAATGATCCTTCATAAAGCCAGACTGGAAGGGAAATAGGAAACTGGAGGAGTGGAGAAAGTCTGCCTCCTCTGAGTAAACTAGTCTCACTTGCAGCTTTGCAAGAGAAGGGAGAAGGAAGATAGGGCAGAAGTTGACAGGAGTGGAGGGCACACTCCTTTGTAGTGGGGAGACCTTGGCAATATTTCAAGACTGAGAGGTTGCACAAAGGGTGATGGATAAATATAGGAGGTGAGTAAGGGGGGAGGCAATGGCAGGACCTAACAAATAGAAACATTTAAGGTTCAAGCTAGCCAAGCTAAATTTGGAAGGGTTGAGTGTGGAAAGGGTAAGAAGGTCTCTTAGGGAGTGATGGGAGAAATCAAATCCTGGGGGTGTAAGAGGAGGAGGGATAAGCAGGGGGGAGGACAGGAGGCAGGAGGGACAGGAGGTGGGAGGAAGAGAGGGAGGTAGCAGAGAGCTGAAGTGGTAAATAGCTCAATGAGGTGAGAAGCAACAGAGGGAAGGTTAGACAGTGGTGAATCATCAACCATGAAGACAGAAGGAGAGAACTGAGCTGGGGGGTCAAAAAGGGATTGAATCATCTTCCAGAATTTAGCTGGGGAACTAAGATTATTCTGGTTGTTGACCTTGAAGTAAAGTGATTTTGAAGTACATACTGCCTTAGTGCAAGGGTTCCTAACCACCCTGTAGGAAAGGGAAGTACAAAAGTTGGGCTAACAGTTTGCCAAGGTAAAAAGACCTAATGACTATGCAAAACATTGGCACAGGTGGGGTAGGAGCAGCTGTACCTGTTATTACCTTGGCAGACTGTTAGCCTAACTTTTTTGGTTTTCTGTTTTACTGAAGTGTTATAGTTGGCTGCAGTCAAGTTTTAAGTAGCTGCCTTTGTTGGTACATATGGTACAATGGCTTCCTGAGCAGCATAAAGCAGAGCATCAATACAACATGGATCACTTAGTAGGGAAAAGGGATGTGTCACTCAGTTCAAGCCAGGGGACCCTGATGACACAGTTGTGGTCAATTCCTCACACACTTAAGGAAGCCACTCCGAAATGAGCACATAAAATGCCAATCTAAATAACACCCCTGATATTCCTTCTTAGATGTAAACTCAAAAAGCAGAAAGAAACATTTTTTTGAGGATGGTACAGCTGTTTCTCTTGTCAACAAGCTAGCTATATCCTTGGAAACAGACTCCAGAATACCAATGATGATAGAATCAGAACATTATATTCTGGCTACAATTTTAGACCATTGATTTAAGGTTAGCCAGTCATCCTTTCTCCGCTCTGGCTTTACAGAAATCAACAGGTGTAAGACATACTCATTGAAAAAGCATCAGAAGAAATGATGGATACTGTTTCAATTTCACAACCAACTAAGCAGCACCTCCTAAAGCTCACTGTCAGCAGGAGAAACATCCAACGGAAAAGACAGCAAAATGTGGTCAGGACTACATGGTATTGGTAAAGGCGTTAGTTCTGCCTGCGTTCACCAAGGTCATACTCCTACCATTATGGTTGAAGAGAATCTAAAAGACCCTAGGAAACTCAATAAATAGAATAACCCTTTGAGATATTGGCAACATTAGAGAAAAATACAGCCTGCATTGTGCAGATTTACCATTTTATATTTAGGTTGCCCTCTAACTGTAATAGAATCGTCAGCACCACTGGCAATATTGCTTCAGATTTGCACAACCCTTTGCTGCCTGCAAAAGTGGAACATTAGACATTTGTTAAAGTAAACCTTGGTCTCTTCTTTGCTGGTTCTACCAGTTCTCTCAAACTTATTTCCTGATTTCACCAGTTCTCCAGAAAATCATTTTGATACAGATGATTTTTAATTTTTCATTTTTATTGTCTACACTTGCAAGGCATGTGGGCAAAATTGCCCATTTCACACACATCCAGTGATGACATTTGGTACAATAGCACATATTGGGGAACATTACATCATTAGGAATAACAGTTATACAAAGGGGATAGATTATAATAGACAGGTAATAGTAAAGCTAACATAACTATATAATAATTTTAAAGAGAAAAGCAAAAAATATGCCAGGTGAGAAGCGCAGGAAATTGAAAAGAAGAGATTGGAGCTAAAGATGATGATGATGATGAATCAGTATGCACTGATTAATTGGCAACTGTATCTATGTGAGGAGTTATCCTGCTTTATCTTTCTGATGGATATAAGGCCAGAGGGGTTAAAAAAATTATAATAAGAAAATGAAAAAAAACAACCATGTTGTCTGTTAAATGGTGAATGAATAAGAACAAAGAGATCATTGCTCTTATCTATGTAAAAATTAAATGAATAAAAAAAGTGTGGGGGGATTGGGGGTGTAATTGGCCTTTAGCTGAAATGTTGAGTTTGGAATGAAATATCCTGTGGGATTCTAGTGCTGGAATAAAGAAATATCAAAGGCAGACATAACTCAGTGGTGTGCTAAAAATCTGTCCTAATATGAAAGAAAACAAAACAGAGACATGCCCAATGGCCACTGCCTCATGCCCACCAGGTTCTATAAAAATTACATTATTTGCTTGCTGTGCTACATTTTCTATTGGACCTCATTTTCAGCTGACCATGTCAGGGTAGATGGGGGTCCTGTAAGCCATGTTTAATTTCACACCCTACATTTTGGCTTTTTGCTTTGCAAATTGGTCATGGTCAGGCACAAAAACAAATAATGTTTAACCAGCGGAATGCATTGTGTCTCACACAGTATACTCTGTAGTGTTTTTCCACTGTCCCATTACATTTTGTGGTGTTTTCCTCCTGAAAAAAAAATTTCCACCACATATCAACACAGACCAGAACCAGACAAATTCAGATCCTTTGCAAAACCAAATGCAAACTCATACTTGAGTTGGTAAATCCAAAACCAAATCTAAACTCACCTCAGCTTTGCCCATCCCTATTTATTAGTCAAAAGAAAACAACACCATCACATAGTTTTTCAGCAAAACAAATATATTTCTGACATCCTTAGATTCCTCCCCAGTTTATGTTTAGTTTTCTCAGGTATTTTCAAAAAAGATTTTATATCTAATTCTGCACTTAATGGCCTTGGTAATTAAAGATGGCTGCCTCTTGCAATTTGTAAAAATCTCTTCTGTTGTGGTTACTTGTTGAGTGTACATGCTAGATTCATTATGTGGATATATTAAAATGATGTTGACTCATGATTCTGATGGCAAAAATCACAGCACTATGACAAGATTTGTAATTTTTTTCATGGCTGGCATGGTACAGGAGTGGGAATATTTAAACACTTTGTAAACTTTGTATCTTACTTCAATAATGAAAGAAAATGAAAAGAAAAACAGTATCTTAATATTTTTGCCAGACAACCAATATTGCTGAAAAAAATATATGTTGATTAACAAAGCAGAGCACAGTGGGTAAAAATTAGGTTGACGTTCTAACAGGGTTAGGGGAAGAACCTAAGCCGGGAGGGCTCACAAAGCCTGAAATCAACATGAAAAACAAGAAGTTAATGAGATTAAGGAAAGAATAAGAGAGGAAGATGATTAAAACACCAAAGGGAACCAGGAGTTACATGGAAGGGGATTTGTCTTTTTGCCAGAAGTCTGCATAATAAAATCAGCGAACTCCAGGAAATGATGACAGAAACTGAGATGGCATGCACAGATGAAAACCAGATAGGTTTCCTACCCCTGTAATGCTGATCTGGAGCTAACAGATACATAAGTGAACAGACGAAAAGCAATGCAGGGATATTAAGACTAAAAGAGGAGGGTGTGAGTGGAGGAAGACCAGAAGAAAGGTGACATACTGAATAAGTGCTTTTGCTCAGTATTCACAAAGGAAGGGGTAGGTGATGGGCCACAGATAATGGAGAAGGGCATTAAGTGAAGGGAGGTGGACACTAGCCATTTTACAGAGGACAGAGTCCTAAGGGAACCAGCAAACTAAAAGTAGACAAGGCTATGGGTCTTGAAGGGGCTCACACTAGGATACTGAAGGAACTAAATGAGGAACTGTCTGCACCTCTGATGGCCCTGTTCAATCTATCACTGGATATATGGGAAGTTCTGGGGGATTGAATGATGGTAGACATGGTCCCAGTACACAAAAGTGGGAATAGGGAGGAGTCAGGAAACTACCGACCTGTAAGCCTGACTTCGGTAGTGGGCAAGGTTGTGGAAATTCTAATTAAAAAAATGATTGGGGAATACCTTAACACCAGTGGATTGCAGGATCTGGGGCAGCATGGGTTCACAGGGGGAAGATCTTGCCAAACAAACTTGATAGAGTGTTTTGACTGGTTTACCAGGGAGGTGGATCAGGGAGGATCACTGGATGTGGCCTACCTGGATTTCAGTAAGACCTTTGATACTGTTCCAAACAGAAGACTGGTAAACAAGCTAGGCAGCATGGGAGTTGCTCCAAAGATAGTAAAATGGGTACAAAGTCAGCTAAGTGGTGAATGGAGTTCACTAGGAGGAAGGTAAGGGTGCCATAGGGGTCAGTACTGGGACCGGTCCTCTTCAATGTCTTTATTAAGGACATTGCAGAGGGTCTGGAAGGAAAGGTATGCCTGTTCACAGATGACACATAAATCTGCAACACAGTGGCCACACCAGGTTGCGGGGGATTGGAGAAAATGAAGGACGATCTAAAAAAACTGAAAGACTGGTCAAGGGTTTCACAACTGTGCTGTAACACCAAAAAATGTAGAAATTATGCACATGGGGCACAGAAACCCAAGGGCAACATATCATTTTGGGAAGAGATGTTAACAACAACAAAAAAGGAAAGGAATCTGGGGGTCATCATATTTGATGACCTGAAGGTAGCAAAGCAACAAGATAAGGCAGTAGGAAAGGATAATCGGATGCTGGGGTGCATAGAGAGGGGTTTTACCATCAGAAAAAGGGAGGTAGTGTTACCCCTATATAGATCAAATGTGAGGTCACACCTGGAGTACTGAGTCCAGTTCTGGAGGCCCCATCTCAGGAGCAACATAGAATGGGTGGAGGCGGTACAGAGAAAGGCAACCAAAATGACGCATGGCCTGCATCAGAAGCTCTATGAGGAAAGACTCAGGGAACTGGATATGTACTCACTGGAGGAAAGGAGAGAAATGATAGAAACTTTCAACTACTTTCAAGGATATCAATAAAGTACAGAAGGGTAACATATTACATAGAAAGAGATGCTCAAGGATGAGGGGGCATGATATGAAACTTGAAGGGGGAGACTTAGCGGGGATGTGAGGAAATATTTATTCACTGAAAGGGTGGTGAGCACCTGGAACAGCCTCCCAGCAGAGGTGGTGGGTACCAAAATGGTAACAGATTTCACACATGCATGGGATGGTAGCCCATGACATGGGCGACCACAATTGAGCACAAACAAAAACAGCGACTCAATCACGACACATGTCATGGGGGCTACGGATGAGGTAGGGTGACCAGATGAGGATGTGGTCACGCATATAGTGACAAGATGTTGCTACATGTAGGCACGCAGTGGGGAGTGAGCATGCTCAATGAGAGGCGGGAAGGGAGGGAGGGTTTTTGAGGGGTGGTACTATGGTGAGCTGCTGAGCTGGCCCTGTGGCATGGTTGGTGGGTTCAGGGCTTGGGTGGACAGGGTGCTGGGTTTGGGTCCAGGCGTGGGTATGTTTTGTTGCACCCGGCCTGACTTGCACCACCCTGGAGTTGAGAATCCTAAAGTAGGTGGACGTGGGGGTGAAGCCCCCCAGGGTGTGTGTGTGGGGGGCACATCACACCACATAAAATTTAGAACTGTAAGTCCTCAGTGCCCTTTTGCTGTGCACCAGGGAGTCACATCACCGAAATAGATGTTCAGTGATGTGACGTCACCCTAACAGCGATCGCCTTTTGGCACTCACCGTTATAACATGGAACCCATAGGATAGACACAGGGGAACCTTAGTGACAGGGCTGCTGGGAAGGGGTAAGGCCAGAGATCTATTAGAGTCTATGGCAGCACAGTAGGTAGGAAATTTAGGGTGGACTAGGTGGGCCAAGAGGTCCTTTTCTGCTGACAGCTTCTTTGTTTCTATGGAACCACTTACTAAAAAATAGACAGAGCAGCCTATTGTTGCAGTAGAGATGTCTTTATTAAAGTGTATTTGTGTTGAAGTGCTTACCCTACAAGGAAGTTAGTGCAGAGCACAACATGGCAACAGAACTGGAAGATACAGCATAAAAATAACAACATTTACTGTCACCACATTGATGCTTACAGAGCAGTTGAGAAAAAGCAACCAGGCAGCTGACACCCTGCATACACATGGCATGCATGCACCAATCAGTTGATATTTTGACTAGACACACCTTCCTCAGAGCTGAGATGGACCCATATCCATCACATAAACTGGGCATCAGAAAATAACAAATGGGACTTGACAAACCCTAGTTACCTAATGTTTAAGAGTGCTAGTGGAAAAGGTATGGGATTAGCACTATATGTCAGGTGAAGCAATGAAGTTGTGGTAGATTAATACATCCAAGGAAGTATTGGGGAGAGTGACTGCAGCTCACAGTGGCCTCAGGCAAGAAACTAACATTGGTGATGATCTATAGATTGCCACAATAAGGAGAAGAGGGGGATAGGGAGCTTGGGGAAGAACTAGAAAGGAAAGCGGAAATGGGGAAGCTACTGGTGGCGAGTGATCTGAACCTGACAGATATTGATTGTGACATTTGAGTTGCCAGGAGTACCAGAAGTCAGGCCCTGCTAGAGACATTTCTGGACTGTTGGCTGGTGCAGCTGGTTAAGAAATCCACCAGGCAGTCTGCTATTCTTTAGGTGGTGCTCACCAACTCAGATGTGGTAGGAGGTGTGCCGGTAGGGAAGCCACAAGGTTCCAGCAACCTTAACTCTATTTGGCTTGAGCTGGCCCTTTTGACCAGAAGGTCTCGATCAATAGCTAAAGTTTGTATTTTCACAAGGGCAGACTTCAACAGGATGAGGGAGTTTGTCTTGGACAAGTTAGTCAGGGCAGACAGCATCGGACATGTGGAGGAGAGATGAGGGCAATAAATGGGGCCATTCTTGAGGCATCTTAGTTATGCTTGAGAACAGTAACTTAAAGAAAGAGGTACAGGAGACCAATATGGATTATGGAAAGGGTCAGGGAAGCGGTGAAGGACAAAAAATGCCTTCACCAGGTACAAGGAAATGGAGAGGGAGGAAGAATTGGGGAATACCAATTGAGAAAGAAGGAAGTAAAAACAGCTGTTGAGGAGGCAAACATGCACACTGAGCTGCATGATGTGGGGGGGTCAAGAGTGGGGAAAAACTGTTATTCAGGTATATTAGAGAAAAGAAGAGAGGAGGACTTGTTAGGCTATCTGAGGGAAGCAGGGTAATAGAGGAGGACATGCAAAAGCAGCCATCCATAATGATTAGAAACAGAGAAACATAGACTTTGATGGCAGATAAGGACCTCTTGGTTGACCTAGTCTGCCCATTTCCCTACCTAGAGGATAAGCTGCAGAGCCTATTTAACCAACAGCCTATTTCTTCCTACCCCCCACAAAAATTGCCTTACGTCTGTCCCATGCATTCTTGAATTCTCTCACAGTTTTAGACCCCACAACCTCCTCAGGAAGGCTGTTCCATGCATCCACCACCATCTCTGTGAAAAAATATTTCCTCAAATTGCCCCTGAGCCATCCCCCCACTGTCTTCAAATTGTGTCCCCTTGTTCTTGCACATCTCTTTTTATGAAAGGTGCTAACCTCTTGGACTTTGTTGATTCCACTGAGGTACTTAAACATTTCTATCATGTCCCCCCATTCCCTCCTTTCCTCAAGGGTATACATATTAAACTCCTGTAGTCTCTCCTTGTATGGCTTCTCTTGCAGACCCTGCACCATTTTAGTTGCTCTCCTCTGAACTGCCTCCATCCTGTCTATGTCCTTGTGGAGATGGGGTCTCCAGAACTGGATGCCATACTCCAGATGGGGTCTCACCAACTGTCTGTACAGAGGGTAACAACTTCCTGTTTTCTGCTGGTGATACCTCTCCCTATACATCCCAGTATCCCCCCAGCCCTCCCTACTGCCTTCCACATTGCTTGCCAACCTTAATGTCATCTGATATGATTACCCCAGGTCCCTTTCCATTTTGTTGTTGTTACTACCTCCCCCTTCCCCATTGTGTATTCTTCCCCTGGGTTTTTGTTTCCCAGGTGCACTATTTTGCACTTCTTTGTATTGAATCCAAGCTGTCATACTTCTGACCATTCCTCCAACCTTGCCAAGTCCCTTCTCATCCTTTCCATGCCTTCTTGTGTATCAACCCTGTTGCAGATCTTTGTGTCATCTGCAAAGAGGCATACTTTTCCTTCCAGTCCTCTGTAATGTCAATTATAAAGACATTAAAAAGGACTGGACCCAGTACTGAACCCTGCTGTACCCCTCTAGTAACCCTTCTTTCTTCAGAGTGGACTCCATTTATAATTACCTTCTGTGTCCTGTTGTCCAGCCAATGTTTTACCCAGGCTACCACCCTGGGACCCACTACCAGGCTGGTTAATTTGACTATTACTCTTTTGTGTGGGACTGTGTCAAATGCCTTGTTAAAGTCTAGGTAGGCCATGTCCATAGCCCCTCCCTGGTCTATTACTTTGGTCACCCAGTCAAAGAAATCAATTAGATTCATCTGACATGACCTTCCCACTGTGAACCTATGCTGCCTTAGGTCCTGTGCCCCACTGGCCTCTAGGTACTCAATCGTTCTTTCCTTCAGAAGTGATTCCATCACTTTGCCTACTACAGAGGTCAAACTGACAGGTTTGTAGTTTCTTGCCTCTGTCTTGGTCCCACTTTTGTGAAGGGGAATCACATTTGACTTCCTCCAGTCCTCAGGTACTACACCATCCTCCCATGATTTGTTAAAAAGAGTAGTCAGTGGTGTCACCAGTTCCCCCCTTAATTCTTTTAGAATTCTGGGGTGAATTCCATCTAGCCCCATTGATTTGTCCATTCTTTTAGAATTCTGGGGTGAATTCCATCTGGCCCCATTGCTTTGTCCCCATTGTTTTGATTAGTTTGGTTCTGTCTTCACAGTGGAAGAAAATGGGCCCCTGTAGAGGGGGTCCTGCAGATCAGATAATCATTATTTACCAGAGAAATGGTCTGGAAAGGGCCAGCAACCCTAAAGATAGATAAGGTCCTGGGGCCTAATGGGATGCATCCGAGGGTCTTCAAGGAACTTGCAGCAGGATTGATTGACTCCCTGGTTGAGCTATTGAGTAACTCATTACAGATCAGTGTAGTTCCAAAAGACTGGAAGGTAGTGGATGTAGTTCATGTCTGTAAGGGCAAGACAAACAGCAAAAGGAGAACTAAAGACATGTTAGCCTTACCTCTATTGTGGATAAGCTAATTGAGTCACTGGTCAAACAGGACCTTGTGGACTACCTAGACAGAAACAGTCTCCAGGATAGTAAACAGCATGGGTTCATGGCAGACAGGACTTGTCAGACCAACCTGATTGTTTTCTTTGACTGGGTGGTATGGATATTGGATAGGGAACATGCCATGGATTTACTATTCTTCAACAAGGCTTTTGATTCGGTGCCTAAGAGAAGCTTGCTGAAGAAGATAGAGCATCTGAATGTGGCAAGGTACATTGTAAAATGGGTTGGAAATTGGTTGAAGGATAGGCAGCAGAGAGTAGTGATTAATGGTGTCTAATCTGAAGAGAGAGAGGTCATGAGTTGGGTGCCACAGGGATCCGTTCTAGGTTCTCTCCTCTTCAATATGTTCATCAACATTATTGGAGAAAGAATTCAGGGCAAGCTGTGTCTCTTTGCAGATGATACTAAACTCTGCGGCAGGGTAGATAGTTACGAGTGAATTAAGGACATGCAAAGTTATCAGCAAAGGCTAGAGAGGTGGTGTAAGGTTTAGCAGTTAAAATTCAACCCCAAAACGTGCAAGCTGATGTACCTATGGAACAAGAACCCTAGGACAGAGTATTGAATGGGAGTGGTAAAACTGAGCACTATGGTTGAGGAAAGAGACCTTAAACAATCAAGACAGTGCAACAGGGCCTCAAGTAAGGCAAATAGGATGCTGGGATGTATCAGAAAGAAAAGAGGTATTACTAGCTCTTTGAAGAGCACTGTTGAGGCCACACCTGAAGTATTGTGCCTCGTACTAGAGTCTTCACCTCTGGAAAAATAAGGACAGACTAGAGACAGTGCAATATAGGGTGAGCAGGATGAATAAGAGGTAGTAGGGCACATCTTACAGGGATTGACTTAAGGCACTGAATAAGTACTTTTTTTTAATTCACATTTTTCCCCCACCTGTCAGCAAGGGCTCTGCATTATGGCCCTGTCTACTTTCTTTGTGGATCACTTGGCATGGCAGTGGGGGTAAGGGATTATTTGTGCTTAGTTAAGTGAGTGACTATTGCAGTCCCTAACCCTCCCCATGAGTCGCTGTCAGGCAGGACTGAAGTTCAGGCAAGAAGCCATGTGAAGACACGGCTTCTGCCAAGTGTCTAACAGCACCCTTCCCTCTCGACACCATCCACTAACTGGACTAGTGCCCAACCTTCCCCAGGAGAGGACAGGAGAGCTGTTGGACAACAGCTTGATTCAGCTCATCCTCCCCAGCCATCCTCCAATGTTCCAGAATCATTCTCGAACCCAGTTCTCTGGCACAGAGCAATGTGTGGTGTCCAGTGCCTTAACCCTCAGTGCCACCAGGTTGGCACTGAACATGTACTTGTTGAAGATCAGATGAAAGAGAGGTTATTTTGATCCTTAGATTCCTGAAAGGAATAAACAAGGTGAATTGTGAAGAACTATTTAGCATGAGTAACAAACAGTTCAAGTACATGGGGGCACATTTGGAAACTGATGGGAGGGAGGTTCAAGAGGGATGTAAAAAGTTTTATTTTCCAGAGAGCGTGGTGGAACTGTGGAACAATCTGCCTACCGAAGTGGTTGATGCCAAAACCTAAATGGTTTCAGGCACTGGTAGGATGAAGTGAAGGGTATAGTGGTTACTCAGGGCAGTAGCAGTAGGGAAGGGAACAGGGCTGGATAGTGGGCACTAGTACCCTGTATGGACAATAGGTCCCATGGTTTGAGAGGGAACTATAGGCAGACTGAATATGTGAGTGTGTTGGAGCCCTGCTCTCAAAATAACTGGAAGCAGGAAGAGAAGGCAGTAGTTTGCAATGCATAGTAGAGTGAACTACTGCCTTAGTTTTAAAGTGGATTTTTTACTTTAAGAGTGGCCAAGGGCATTTGGAATAAAGCCAGGGTCACACATGAGTGTTCTTCATTCACACAAACCAGTGGGTTTAATTTTGCACGTTTAAGGCTAGAGCTGCGAGTCCCTGGCCCTGGCTGTATTTCCAGGTCAGATCAATGGTTTTAAACAAGCCCTGCTGCGAGCAGGGCATGCACGGTGATAAGCGTGGAGATGTCTGCAGAGACACGTGCATTGTAGTGCATGAGAGCTGTGTTCACTGGGGACGAAGGGACAGAGGGCTATAATCTATACAGCTACAGAGTTGTAAGTAAAAATAACCCGCTACATATCTAGGCATTCTTGAGATCCAGTCCGAATTGTTTAATCCCCTCTGTCGGTAGTCAAATAAATGGTAGCAAGAGATTGTGTTACTGAAGACTAATTGTGGTTATCAAGGAGGAACTAGAGCAGCAAACATGGAGGCGGTCCTTCTCGGGTGCAAGAAACATAATATGTTTACCAGAGGAGTCCCAGACTTGGAGTTTGTGTGTGACTTGTTTCCACCCTACAGCAGAAGATTCTAATACTTCAACATAGACTTGACACATAAGCAGATATAGGAATACTGGAACATTATATAGATCAGGTAGCTGAAGGGATAGCAACACCCCAGCCACTAAATGCAAAACAAAGCAGTTTACACAAAACAGAAATAGAAGGCAGAAACATCTCCCCACAAAACCAGGAGCACAAAGCAACACGTTGGTCCCTAGTCCAACCCTACCCCAGCAAAAGAAGAGGACAGATTTGTAATAGTGCACCTATCAAGCTTTCAAATAGCTATGGAATACTGACCCCAGATCCTGGGAAGGAGATAACCAGAGTGGAAATTCAAGATGACTCAAATTTTTTGTTGCACAGAAAGGTCATGAAAATCCCATGGAATATCATGCTAGCAAAAATAAGTCAGAAAAGGGTTTAAAGTGTGCTACTCAAAAATAAATTGCAGGAAGGAAAAACCAAATTAAATGGAAAGAAGTTCTGGTTATAGGTGATTCTATAATCAGAGGAATAGATACTGCAATCTGCAAAGGTAGAAATGATTAAACAACAGTAAGCACACTCTCCAGAGCCAAGATAATTGATATTAAGAACATGCTAAATGGTCTGATAGGAAACTTAGAGAAACCATTGGTGATACTTCATGCAGGGGTAAATGATGCTACAAAACATAGAACTGGACATATATGCAGAGACTTAGAGTCAGTGCAGCTGAGATTGTACAGAAAGGGGGGGCATTATTGTTTCTAGTATCCTCCCTACTCACGACTCTCATAGGGCTAAAATGAACGACATCACTATAATAAACAACATGCTGAGATTTATGTGTAAACAACAGAAATACACCTTTTTGAATAATGGTAACATCTTTAAGGATAGAATTCTATTTAGACCAGCTGGGATGCATTTAAAACAAAATGGGGACAAGGATTCTGGCCAAACGGTTTAATGAGGCAATAGCTAGAAATGTAATCTTGTAACAGGGGGGTCAAAGGGGGATAAAGGGATTTCAAATTGGGTAAACACACCCCACAGTTCAGATGCTCATAATAATAAATCAAAATGGAAGGGCCTCCTCATTAACGCAAGAAGCCTGGTAAAAAAAATGGATGAACTTAGGTTATTACTAAAAACAAATGATGTGCAAATATACACAGTGACTGAGACATGGTGGAATAGGTCAGATACATGGAATCAAAACATTGAAGGATACAACTTATCTACAAATTCAATGGAATATAGGAAGGGTGGAGGTGTAGCCATTTACATACAAGATAATATTCAGTCACAGGAAATTCAAAATGAAAGCCAACATTTGGAGCATATCTGGATAAAATTGTCTCCTACAAATAAACCACAAAAAATATTTTGTGTATAATATATAGACCCCCCCCCATCTATATCAACAGAAAATGATTGTCTGTTACTGCAACATTTGCAGGTATTAAATCCAACCGACAGGTTATTGATCATGGGCAAGCTCAAATTGCCAGGTATAGACTGGACTATGTTAAAAGGAACAAATGGCACAGAAAATATTTACATAGAGACATTAGACAACATAGGATTAGATCAGAGGGTTCAGGAACCAACAAGTGGATCAAATACCCTTGATCTGATCCTAACAAATTTGAGAGACTCGATACTAAATTGTACAACAGCGACCCCCTTGGGCAATAGTGACCATCAAGTGGTACAGTTTGAGTTGCAAGAAAGACTTCCCATACAGCTGGGCACAACAAAGGTCCTAAACTTCAACAAGGCTAATTTTCCTGAACTAAAGAATAGCATGGCCAAATGGAATTGGGCTAAGGATTTTCAAAATAAGACAATTCACAATAAATGGAGCATCCTTTGCAAGAAAATTGAACAAGAGACCTACAAATACATACCTGTAAAATTAAAATATAATAGCTGCAGGAGAACACCAAGCTGGATGACTCCAAAAATTAGGGGATTAATCAAAAAAAAGAAAGCTTTATTAAAAAAAAACAAGGGCAGATGGAGTGAACAAGGGCAAACTGTCTATAGGAAATTGAATAAAACAGTGAAAAGGAGATCCAAAAAGCTAAATCAACTTTTAAGTTAAAATTAGCCATTAAATCAAAAGATAATTATAAAGCAGTTTATGCTCATATAAATAAAACAAAACGAACAATTCCTGGGTCCCCTTAAAAATCAGGAAGAAGAGACGGTATCAGACCTGAACCAAATAGCTTCCATGCAAAATGAGTACTTCACTTCAGTTTTTGGCCCTAAAGTACCTTACAGCCTGATTAAGAAAACAGAAGATATGGCCTCTCAAATGCTTATACAACTTCAGGATGTAGAAAACAGGCTAAAACAACTAAAGCCAAATAAATTCCCAGGACCAGATGGTATGCACCCAAACATTATCAAGATGCTTTGTACAGAACTGGCACCACCTATAACCCACATTTTTCAGGAATCTATAGATAAGGAAGTGGTAGTTGAGGCCTGGAGGACAGCCATAGTCATCCCACTACACAAGAAAGGACCAAGGGCAGTTTCAGCAAATTATTGTCGCATTAGCCTAACATCCATACTGTCCAAAATACTCGAGGGCATCCTTAAAGATAACATCACAAACCATTTAATATAGGAAACCTACTGGATGAAACTCAACGTGGGTTTACAAAGGGAAGATCATGTCATACAAACATGTTGCTGTTTTATGACAAGGTAAATAAAGCCTTAGACCAGGGAACCCCAGTGGACCTGGTCTTTTTGGATTACTCAAAGGCTTTTGATAAGCTGCCTCACACAGAACTGTTAATTACACTTCAAGAACTGGGGATACATCATAACTTGATATCATGGGTAAATTCTTGGCTTTCAAACAGGAAGCAAAGGGTATGCATAAAGGGAGCCTTTTCAGATTGGAGGGAGGTGATGAGTGGGGTTCCCCAGGGGTATGTTCTGGGCCCATGCTTGTTCAATATATATGTCTCCTCCATACAACATGATCACAAAAACATCTAGGTGACAATGTTTGCAGATGACTGCAGACTGGGGGCCATGGTCAGAAATCAGGATGATGCAGCTGCACTCTAACAAGCTCTAAACTTAATACAAGATTGGACAAAAAAATACAAACTGCCATTAAACCAGGATAAATGCACAATCATGTACAAGGGGAAGAGGAATCACAACTGTAATTACACATTAAATGGAACAGCCCTAGGTACTACTAGAGAAGAAAGGGATCTAGGTATTATGATCACATGGGATCTTTCATTTAAAACACATTGTTGTAACATAGCATAGAAAGGAAATACAATCTTAAATTGTATATTAAGACACATTGAGAGCAGAACAAGGGTGGTACTGGCTCCCTTGTAGTCATCCCTGGTGCATCTCATCCTTGAATATGGAGTACAGGTTTGGTCCCCATATAACAAGGTTGAAATCCATATGATAGAAAAAATACAAAAAAGAGCCACTAGAAACATAGAGGGGCTAAAGACTATGACTTATCAGCAGAGGGAGTTGGAGCTAGACATGTATACCCTGGAGTATAGGAGGCTAAGGGGGGATATGTGTTTAGTTAATACAGCATGGGAAGAAAATGAACTATGGGATCTCCTGACCCTACAAGGAAAGGGTGAACCAGGTCACACCCTCTGCAACTGGAAGACAGTCAGTGCAATCTAGTGAGCAGAGCTAAATGGTTCAATAAAAGGGTTGTTACCACTTGGAATATACTCCCGTTAGAGGTTGTTGACCGCAAGAAATTAGATAGGTTTAAACTAAAACTAGACAGACACTTTGGCAAGAGAACTTTTGGTCTGCAAAGTTTAAACAAGTGAGCACTATGGACGAAAGGCTGAATAATGCTTTGTATTGCCTATGCTACCTATGTTATGTTACCGCTGTTACCTATTGGTCTTTTTCTGGCATCATTTTCTGCCTTTCTATGCATCTAACTACTGCTGCTTTAAGAAACTTATAATAATGCAGTTCTTCTTACTTTATTGAGCAACACATTTATCTTTTGTAAGCATCCAAAAATGTTATGATAGATGTGCACTTGCTATTTAAAAATGTCCTGTTGTAACTTTACTACCCTGTGCTAATAGGCGAGATACCAGAGTTTGCATCAAATATTTAGGAATTTTACTTATATTAAATTCAGTAGCCAGGTAGTCAATGATTACTGAAAATTTACTAGTGGCAACTAATAAAAATGCTTGTTTTACTTTATTTAGCCCTCAACTAATCTTTAAAAGCAACAACAATTTTTTTTAATAGATGTGAATTTGCCATTTTATATGCAGTGATATTCTGATGGTGTAGCCAGTGTTCTAATTGGTCACCTAAACATGGGCATGACATCTTCTTAACAGCTTTTACATTCCCCACTCAGGTCCAACAGTCCAGCAGCAGCAGCAAGAACATGGTGGTGGGATAAGATGGCATAAGCATCCATGGCAGCAAATTACTTCAGAAGCATCACTCCAGGCAACACCAGCCAGGCCCAGTAGTGCATGAAACACCACCACCACTAGTTCAGAATTTGTGTCAACACAACAAAGTACAGCGCTTAAGTTACTACAAAGAGTGTGGCACAAGGTCAGTGGTGCTAACCCACAAAATGACATTGTAAGACAGGATGGGAGCACACACTACTCACCCAGGAGAAAATAAAATGTGCGAACTGCTACTTAAAGCAAATGCAGTTTATTCACATCCAAACCACCAAAGACAATCAAACAGTGCTCGTAGCACCGACTCTGTGCTTACGTTTCACCCAGCACTCTGGGCTTCTTCAGGGCTAGTGCAACCAAATGGACAATACTCTTCTATACACTGAAAGGGTCTCATTGATTCATTACATATCCAGTTAAGACATTTGTCTTAACGATACACATAAAAAACATTATGAGACATAAAATCATATACTAAACAGTAATTATTTTGTACATTTTATACAGTACCCTTTCAAGTTTTTACAGTATTCTAAAAAATGTTAAACTTTGAAAAATATATTTTGAAGGAATCTGTGAAAAAATATATCTAGGAAAAAGCTCATGCATCTGACAGATGAACAGCCTGGATTGTCCCATTGGACTTAAAATAATTTACACCTAGAGAAAATGATAGAGAGAAATCATAGTAAAAAAAAAATATATATATGTATGTATATTGCACACAGATGTAAAGATATTTCTATTCATACAGTATACTTAACTTGCACTGTTACTTGCACTGTTACATTTCTTCAAACACTCAGTTATATTACATAATTCTTAGAGACAAAATCTGCTACAATACACTGAATGTACTACGTGACCAAAAGCATATTTGTAAGAAATTATCTTTCACACAGTACTCTTCAATTTCATACTGATGGGAACACCTGTCTTCTCCTACTTTTCAAAAAAAGTCCAAATTCAAATTTATCATTTTTTTTATGTTGCTTGCACGCATGTGCAAGAAACATAGTGCCATCATCGGAGATTTCGCAGGTGTGTCACCTCCTCCTCCAATTCAGTCAGTGGTGTTGGTGGATGCTGTTCTGAGGTTAATGCATTCTGGCTGTGATGACACGCCCAAAATGCAGTGGCATACAGTTGAAAGGGGAGCAGCACTCAGTGAGCACCGATAAGATATCAGCTGCTCGCGCGCAGCCCCCCCCCACGCAGGCGCGCACGCCCGCCCCGCACGCAATGTATAACCACAGGGTGCCCAATCCCCCATCGGCTGAGCTGCATCCCCCAGTAGTAAGTGCCATGCTGGGAGCCCACCCCAGCATAGCAAGCGGTCCTTTGGCTGACGGGTGCCTAATCCCGCCGACTGAACGTCTCCCCATCCTTGTGCCATGCTGGGAGCCCACCCCAGCGTGGCAACAATGCCATGGCTGACAGGGTGCCCAATCCCGTCAGCTGGAACGCCCCAACATCCTTGTGCCATGCAGGAGCCCACCCCAGTGTGGCAAATGTTCTCGGACGCCTTTTAAAAAAAAAACCTGTAAACAAAAACTATCCCGTGTGCGCCTCTCAACCCGCACTCACCCACTGCGCACCCAGCCTCCCCACACCCCTCACCCCATACTTACCTCCGGACCTGGCGCGACGATCTTCGTGGACCGGAACACGCCTGCACTCTTCAAAGCTGACCGCGAACTGAGGAAATGCCAGTAAGCTGTATAATGGGCTAGATAGGGGTTTTCAACTTGTTGCATATCTCAGGCATTTTTGGGAATTTTGCCAAATTTTCAACATGGGTTTTGGGACCCTTCATGAATGATGTCACTGTCATGGCGTTATTTGGGCCTGAAGGTGATTTCGCAGTCACTGCGCAAAATCACCCTTCGGCCTGAATAACACCATGACAGTGACATCATTCATGAGAAGGGGTCCCAAAAATCCCATGTTGAAAATTTGGTGCCAAAATTCCAAAAAATGACTGTTTTACGAGCGTGCGTTGTGCAGTTCCTACGCAGGCTCGTAAGTCGTGAAATTTCAATATTTTCACTCCAGATTTTCAACATTGCCATTTTACCACACCTTCTTATGAGTAGTACAGCTGCCATTTTTCACATCTCACCCAAAACGTGTTTCTGCCCATGTAGCACACAATGGCGCAGTCGGTGTGTGAGATCAATGTACGGAACAAATTAAGAAAATCTCAGTGACACTGTTCATGAGCTCAGGTGTTAAAATGGCTATGTTGAAAATTCGGTGAAAAAATTCCAAAAAATGACTGTTTTACGAGCGTGCGTTGTACAGTTCCTATGCACACTCGTAAGTTCGCGAATTTTCAATATTTTCACTCCAGATTTCAAACATTGCCATTTTACCACACCTTCTTATAAATAGTACAGCTGTCATTTTTCACATCTCACCCAAAATGTAAGCTCGTCTATGTAGCTTAAATGGCGCAGTCGGTAATGTAAATCAATGTATGGGATAAATTAAGAAAATCACAGTGACACTGTTCATGAGCAAAGGTCTTAAATGACTATGTTGAAAATTTGGTGAAAAAATTCAAAATGATTGTTTTACGAGTGTGCATTGTACAGTTCCTACGCACGCTCGTAAGTTCGTGAATTTTCAATATTTTCACTCCAGATTTTCAACATTGCCATTTTACCACACCTTCTTATGAGTAGTATAGCTGTCATTTTTCACATCTCACCCAAAATGTGTTTCCGCCTATGTAGCGCACAATGGCGCAGTTGGTGTGCTAAATCAATGTATGGGACAAATTAAGAAAATCACAGTGACACTGTTCATGAGCAGAGGTCTTAAAATGGCTATGTTGAAAATTTGGTGAAAAAATTCCCTTCAGATGTTCTGCAATATTACTAATGAAGCCATTGAACAGAACTGGCCCCAGGACTGATCCCTGCAGCACCCCACTGGTCGCCCCCTCTCCCTAGACTGCATACCATTTACCACCACTCTCTGCCTCCTGTCTGTTAGCCAGTTTCTAACCCAGTTTACCACCCTTTCCCCCATGTCCAGCCTACCCAGCTAGTTTATTAGCCTCCTATATGGGATGGTGTCAAAGGCTTTGCTGAAATCAAGGTAAGCGTTGTCCGCTGCCCCACCCTAATTCACTTCCTTTGTCACCCAGTCAAATAAATCAACCAGATTTATCTGACATGATATCCCCACTGTGAATCCGTCTTGTCTATGGTCCTGGGTTCCGATGGCATCTAGATGCCTCACTATCCTTTCTTTAAGCAATGTCTCCATGATCTTCCCCACTACTGAGGTGAGGCTGAATGGCCTATTGTTCCCTGCCTCCTGCCTGCTGCCGGACTTGTGTAGAGGGACCACATGTGCCCTCCTCCAATTCACTCATGTTGAATGACTCAGTGAACATGGCTGCCAGAGGTACTGCTATCTCCCTTCGCAGTTCTGTTAATATCCTTGGGCGTATGCCATCTGGTTCCATAGCTTTGTCTACCTTCAATTTAGTGAGCTCCTGCAGGACTCTTTTGTCCACCTCTTCACCCCCTTGGCAACTGCTGTACTACTGTGGCCCTTGCCCCTCCCACTCTTCTGTGAATACTGAATGGAAAGACACAGTAGATGTCTTGGGAGGAAGGCATGAAACTGTCACTTCCAAATACCTAAACAGCACATACAAGCAAGCAACATTCGGCATTGACAAATGCTTGTTTTGTGGTATTTCTTCTGGAGCTCCTGGCTGCAAGCTTGCCATCAGCTGTCACCCCAGCGCCAGCCCCAAAGGTCAGACCCCTTCCCTTGTGCACCCACAACTTACCCTTTGTGGTAGGGTGGTGGGGAGCGACTCGACCCACACCAACGGATCAATGCCAGGGAGGTGCCTTCTCGGGGGAGGTGCTGCGGAGACAACTTCATTCTTCTGGGGCTATTTTCTGCTTTACTCCCTTGTGTGTGGAGGTGGGGCATGGAATGATGCCTGCGGTGAGAGTGCGCACACTTCCACACAAGCTCTCTCCGAACGTCAGCCCCCATCTCCTCCCCTTAGCTGCAGTGTTGGCGCGCTGCCCCCCAGCAGCTGCTAGGGGCCAGTGGAGCATCGACAACTGAAATCCCCCCACCCCAGAGAAGGAGAGCAGTCCCGTGGATGCTCAGTCCTTCTCCTCCCCTGCCGACTCCCGATGGCCCATGCTCATTCCAGAACATGGGTCACTAGCATGGCTTGAGTTAAGGCATCCAGCGCCTCAGCCCTCAGTGTCACTGGGACAGCTCAGATTTATCCTTTAACCCATTGCCTTGCAGTGCTCTGAGTCTGTGACTCCATTTCTCTTCACAACAATCAAGAGCATTATCAAAGTCTCCACCTCTTACATCCATCGGGACCACTTCCAGTTCAAAAGCTGTAACCCGATGATTAACCCCAGGATTTGCATGAATGTGTGCTGCAATGGCATATGTGAGATTTTTATTTCTAGTTGCTACTAGATGCTCATTTATTCTGAACCACAACTTCCTTTTCATTCTCCCTACATAGAATGCACCACATGTGCAGTTCAAACAATAAACTACACCTGTTGTATTACAGTCTATAGTACCAATGATTTTCTCTATTGTCCCATTTCTGGGGTTCAAAAAACTATCTTTGGTCTCCATGGTACCACAGGTTCTGCAAAATCTACACCTTTTTGTGTCCCATTTCTTCCTCTGCAGATTCTTTTTTAAATCAGCCTGATTGTTGAGGAAGAAACTCAGTTATCAGTGGCCGGGTTTTTATTCATCCAGATTAAAGAAACATTGGAATGGCACACTTGGGTTTGGGGGTGTGTGAGGGGAGAGCGAATTTTTGGGTTTGTAAGTTTTTTACTTCCTTCTGCATCTGTATTTTGGAGGGAGGGGTGGGGGACTGGAATTGGGGGTGGGGGTGTTTGGTTCTACCATGTACTTTTCATGTTATGTCTACCTGGCATGTTGTTATGTTTTTTGTTTTATATTTGTAAAATTAATAAACTTAAATTTCAAAAAAATAAATCAGCCTGATAACTTTTCACCAGTTTATCTCTAATGTTGCTACCTTTATAGTACACAACATGAAGAGGGCTCTCCAGCCATGTTTTCAATTCTGGGACACTACACAAAATAGCAATATTTTTCTTTACAATTCCTGCTATTTCCTGTGTGCCCCCCCCCCGAAATGTAGTCACAAAAGTGAGGGGAGTTTCCTTTTTCTTAGTATTTTTTGGCATGAAAGGGGATTCCCTGGATATCGTTCTAACATCTTATGCAATATCTCTGACAAATCTCTCATCATAACCTCTATCAGCAAATTTCCTACCCAATTCCCCTGCTCTTGCATCGAACAGCTCTGGTTCTGAACAATTTCATTTAACCCTTTTGGTAGATTTCTAATTAACCGTGGTGGATGGCAACTAGTAGCAAATAGAAGACTGTTCATATCAGTCAGTTTAGTGAATAAATCAGTCACCAAAGTGCCATCAAAATGTTTAATTACAGTAAGATCGAGAAAGTTAATACATTCTCGATCCACTGTGATTTTGAAAATTGCAAATTCTCATTACTTATCCAGATATCTCACAACCCCTGCTTAATTCTTATTCTGTTCCTTTCCACACTAGAAGAATATCGTCTATAAAGTGTTTATAGACATCTATTTTCTGTATGTATTTGTTCACTCCAACATCAAAAATCGCTCTATCCTCCCATTTGCTTAAATATACAGTATGTTTGCTAAGCTCGGTGCTAAAGTAGCACCCATTGCAGTGCCTTTCACTTGTTGAAAAAGATTACCCTCGAACATAAATATTTTGCTGCTCAATACAATGTCTGTCAATGCAGTTATCGTATTTATCAGTGATGGATTGCTATTCATATATTTCAACAATGCCTGTTCGATTGCTGAAATGCCCTCCTCCTTAGGAATATTAGAGTATAAGGAGTCCACATCAAGTGTTACAAGCAGCCATTCATTTTCAATTTGCATCTCACCCAAAATAGTCAGCATGTGGCTAGTATCCTTGATGTGGCTACTAGTTTTACTCACTATAAGGCCAATAAAGCTATCAACAAATCTAGAACTCGGCTCAGTAATCTAACCCAAACCTGATACTAACGGGCATCCTGGTGGTGAAATTAGGTCCTTATGGACCATAGGGAGCATGTAAAAAGCTGGAATTTTAGGTGCTTGCACTGTAAGGTAACATAACTCATCTGGATAACCATCCCATTTTCAAACAATTCTAGCAGGTATCTTTCCACCTCCATTAGACAGCACCATGACAGCCCCTGCAATTACAGAGAACAATGAGGGACCACGCTCTATTTTGAAACAAACCTCGTCAGTGGAACAGACTGATTATAGCATGGGAGATAGCACATCAGATTTCAATAGTGAGCCAGATACGAATCCTTTTTTAAGATTTACTCCTCCTGGATGAGGACAGCCCAGGAGGAGGAGCAGCAGAAGAACCAGGTTCTGTTTTCCAGCAGAGACAAACAATGGTGGAAGACACGGCATGGCAAGGGGAAGAGGATGAGGAAGTTGCTGGAGTTAAGCATCAAAGTGGGGAGATGATGACCCTTGATCTTCAAATAGATTAAAGATAACATGTTCCAGCCAGGCATAAAATGTTGATAAATTAAACAGAAATAATTCCTTCTAGGGAGGCTGCTGGTTTTTGGTTATGCATACACTTAAATAAAAACCCAGCACCACCACCAACATGTGCTGCCCAGATAAGGTTTACATATTTAATCTGTTTTTTTTCTAGTTCTTACTTTAGTAAAATGGAGGTAGTTAGTTGCATGTTTCAGCTGTGAAATCAGTGAACATTGCACTGCTTAGGAGGTCCGCTCATTCATCACATCCAAAACTGTTCTACAGTCTTTAATACTCATAGTGAGTTGCAGTATTAGGCTTTCTCTCTGTCATCAATATAGCCCTCAAGTTTTTCTTTATTGAATTTTTCTTTCCATTTCAGATTTTCTTAAATGATCATAGGCCCTTGTTCTTCAGTTAGTCAACATTGTACAGGACACTGTCTTTCAAAGAATGTAGCATGAACTGAAACTCAAGTACAACATTACATCATACTTCACATTTTCTAGGCATGTTTTCCATATTATGTATGAGTCAGTACATATGCAGATGGTGATACCTCTGAAGGGGTGGGTGGGGGGTGGTTTCTGTGCATTTTATTAATGATATCTGAAGATGTAGGTCAAACCAAAGCTTTTTAAGATTCATTGTCCATTGGATTGTATCCACATCGAGAAGCTCCACAAACATTCCCAGCTTACTTCCATTACCACCAGCCTCTGCAGGAGTTATATCGAAGCATTCAGCCTCACGGTGTTTGTGTGTGTTGAGGGGGGTGGCAATAGTATGTCATCAATACACTACTAGGCTGCTACAGGCATATGGTGTATTGCTCAGTTGCATTATAGAAATATACTACCAGGCACAGTCTAGGCTTGTGGTGATTTTAGGTGTGGAGTGGTGTAGGAATGCAGTACTGTGTTGTCATTACACTAACCCATGTTTCTGACATATAGTGTGTCACTTTCAGGCCTCACACCCATGGTCTCTGCTGCCTTTGGTGGGGGGGATTTGCAAGCATGTATTATTTCTGCTCACCTGTTATCCAACCATACTCTATCCAGGCTTTTGGTGTTTTTCTGGTTTGGGGTGAGGGACAATGGGATGTGAGCAGTACAGTAATCTGCTTGCTCCAGGCTTGTGGTGGCTTGGGGGGGTGGCAAGAAATGTAATTTGGACAATACATTACTACCTGCCTTGCACATGTAGTACATCACTTGCAGTCCACATAACCATGGTCTCTGATGCCTTTGTGGGTGGTGCTTGGCTAAGATATTATTCCTGTTGGCCTGTTACCCCACCATGCTCATTCAAGGCTTATGACACTTTTCAGTGGGGATGGGGGGGGTGGGAGCAATTGGAAGTGGGTAATACAGTTAGCTACTTGCTCCATGCTTTCCCTGTGTGGGGGAGGCGGCAATGCAATGTTGCCAATACACTACTCTCTACTTTGCACATGTGGTGTGTCATTTG
Source organism: Neoceratodus forsteri (assembly GCA_016271365.2). Classification (NCBI taxonomy): domain Eukaryota; kingdom Metazoa; phylum Chordata; order Ceratodontiformes; family Ceratodontidae; genus Neoceratodus; species Neoceratodus forsteri. The sequence goes on along the minus strand of JADMNL010000023.1, from coordinate 237,559,278 downwards.
TAGTATACACACACACATGGTCTCAGCTGCCTCTGGGGGTCTGGGTTGGTAAACATATGTTATTGCTGGTGACCTGACAGTAGCCCATGCATTGCATGTCGTGTGTGTGTGTGTGTTTTGTTTTAAAGTATACCCAACCTGTTCCATCCAGGTCACCCAGTCTTACGGTGCTTTTTGGTTGGGGGTGCCAATGGGATGTTGCAATGCAGTTGCTCCTTGTACACTACACAGGCTGCACACTCCCTTTCTGTCCATACGGCAGCCAGCTGAGAAGGCAAGAGGATGGCAGTACCGGTCACCATATTAGAGCCGTAGCACTGGTGTCGATGGGCTGAGGCATGACAGACTAGTTTGCACAGTGCTGGTGGTGCAGGGAGCTGCCTGATGCCAAGGAGTTCTCTCTTGCCATGGGGATGGCAATAGGAAGGTGGCAGGTACCAATATCACCAGGAATTACCTTTTCATGTGTGGGTATGGTGATTGAAGGGTTGGGATGCCACTGGAAACAAGGGAACATTGTATTTTGAAAACACAAAAAAACACCACGCACTTCAGAGCCAGGAGAGTATCTCACCCTCCAGTGAAGATGTGCAGCAAATAACACAAGTACAGCTTTTTACTGCAAAAGTATTACTTTACTTTTAAATTCAAAGTTCAACAAAAGGAAAAGTGAGTGAAGGCACAACAACTGTGTGCAGCAAAAAAAAAGGGGGGGCCTCGCATGCAGTTGTTGTGCCTTCACTCACTTTTCCTTTTGTTAAACTTTGAATTTAAAAGTAAAGTAATATTATTGCAGTTAAAAGTTATACTTGTGTTATTTGCTGCACATCTTCACTGGAGGGTAAGATACTCTCCTGACTCTGGAGTCCATGGTGTTTTTTTGTGTTTTCCGGATTGTTTTGGGTTCGCTACCCACACCTGCACCCCAGCCCAGCTTGGAAGCGCAGCACTATAGTCTGTTGTGAACATTGTATTTTGAACTGGGACAGGGATCACTGGAAGGCGGGCAATGGGGCAAAAGAGACTTCACTGTTTTCAACAGGGCTAGGGACTGGTGGATGGGGAACCACAGGACACCAGGGACTTCATTGTTTTTAATGGGGCCAGGGAATCAGTTGATGGGGGGACCACAAAACAACAGGGACTATTCTGTCCTATATGTGGCAGCGATCAGAGGACAGGGGGACCACTGGACATCAGGCAGTTATTTTTCTCTACCTGGGCATGTGATTGGTGGCACCACTAGGCATCAGTGATGAAGTAAATTACATCAAGGCTGGTAACTGGAGGGGGACCACTATACACCAGGGATTACTTCATTTTACAGAACTGGGCAATCAGGGTTGGGGCGGAGCAAGTCTCAGGGGTGCAAACCTGCCACTGCTTCCCATACAAATGGCACCTTAGAGCCTTGCATGCTTAATAGGATGATTTGCATGGGGCAATGTGAATATCACGCCAGAAGCTATCGGCTCTATTGGGTCTGTTTGTGCTGTTCCCTGCACTACAGGATTATTTGTTGGGGCACAGTTAATGCTTAGTGCTGCACTGACATGCCTGTATATTCAGTCAGATAGTGCCAGTGCACTACCTGACTGAATATAGCATCCTCTGGTTCATGGGCAATGGGCATATGCAGTGAAAAATGTTGCATTCTGCTTTGCTCAATTTTGAATATCAGGCCCCATATGTTTCCAGATGCTGCTCCAGTTGCACAGCCACCACCTTCTCAATCACTTGCCCATAAAGGGAAGGTTAGATACAGGTCTGTAGTTTGTGAGAATATCAGGGTTCAAAGATGGCTTCTTTAGAAGGGGTCTAACCATTGCCCATTTCAATGATTTAGGGGAAAAAACTCCTTAAGCGAACACCTAACAATCTGTTCAACAATTGGACAGAGTGTTCTCCAACACTCCAAAAGAAGCAGAGTTGTCCCAGGGTTCAATGTACAGTTGCTGGGGGACAGTCCAGAAACCACCTGAAGGACAACCTCCTCCAATACCGGCTCAAACTCCACCCATAAAGATGAAGCGCACCATCGGAAACGTGGACAGGCTGCTTGAGCATATCCCAGCCCTGCCAGAGGACACCTTGCCCAAAAAGAACCTATGAAACTCATTGCATTTTTCTTTGCAAAATACTCTGTAGGACTGGAGGCAAATAGGATTTTAATCTGTCCATAGTGTTGAAGAGTCACGGTGGCTGGTTCTTTCCAGCACCAATCACATATGATGGCAACACTGATTTTTTTCCAGTGATTTCCCACTGGTACTCATAATAATGAGCCCTCAGTGCCAATTTATCCTCCTCTAAGTGGGATCTTTGCCAACAATACTCCAAGCTCCACCCCTTAGCATTTAACCTTGTTGGGTCGCCATTGAACCAAAGTGACCTGTGGTGGGAAATCTGTACACAGAGAGGTGCTATGGAATCAGCAGGTGTGGTAAGAACCATGCTGCAACCCTCCACTGCTGCCTCAACTCGCATTGCACAAGCCATCTCAATGTTCAAGATGTCCAGGACTGCCATAAGACCCTGAGGCACCAGATTTCAAAAAGAGTGGTAACTGACCATCTCCACAGAAGAGTTATCATGAGGAGCCCCACAAAGAAACTGCTACTTTGGGGGAAAAAACCCAAGGACAAAATACTGGTTGGGTGGTGTACAGGTGACCAGGGCAGAGGAGAAAATGGACCTGGGTATAATTAACAAGAGTGACCCGAAACACTCAGCACAATACAGGAAGACTGCAGCCAAAGCAAATTGGATGCTGGGCTGCATAGCCAGGGGAATCACCAGCAGGAAGGCAGAGGTCATTTTGCCACTGTACAGGTCTCTGTTGAGACCACACCTGGAGTACAGCATGCCGTATTGGTGCTCTTATCTCCAGAAAGATATCAGCTTGCTGGAAACTGTTAAGAAATGGGAAATCAAGATGATCCAAGGCCAGCAAGGCAACACCTATGAGGAGAGGCTCAGGGGACTCAGCATGTACTTTCTTGAGGACAGAACATACGAACATACAAAAATGCCAGCAGGAACTGGCCTCATGGTATATCAGGTCTGCTCGAGTATGCATCTAGCATCCCTAGGTTGCAGCTGCCCCACCCCCCTTTCCCCTCTCACCCTAGTTGCCCAGCTGCACCCAGGTGCCCTGTCCCATGCCCTTTTGAAACCTACCCACTATATTACATGAGATCACCCTCCTTGGTAGGGCATTCCATTTCAACATGATTGAGATGTTTAAATACCTTAAAATGTATAAACAAGGTTAGCACTGAGGGTCTCTTCTACTTTAGTGAAAACAAGACCACAAGGGGTAACAGCCTAACGCAGGTGGGGAGACATTTAAGAAGGGAGTTGAGGTGGCATTTTTTCACCAAGAAGGTGGCGGCTAATTGGAATGAGTTGTCAGAGGAGGTGATATCCCTAAAAGTGGTGGATAACCTCAAGAGAGGTTGAGACAGGATAAGCAGGAAAGTTTCAGGTGGGGGAAAGGGATGGGGGTATTTGACTGTAGTCAATGGGGAATATGAGGGGCAATCCTCTCTGCAAACAGAGTGGGAACTGCACATTCAAGCAGACAAGATAGACTGTAAGGCCTTTATCTGTTGCCACATTTGTATGTATGTATGTTCATATGACTATCAGAGGGCAATAAATGAGAAAGGAAAAATTCTTCTTATGAGCTACTGCCTCAGCTGGGAGTAGCCCAGATTATCTGTTCCACACTGTGAATAGGCTAATTCATCCTTTTTGTCTGCAGTCCAGAGGATTACTATCCTAAGATATGTATGACAAGTTTTATTTCTTTTTTCTTGGACGGAGTGTCTGACATTAGGTCCAGGATATCTACAGGTGGCCTGTTAGGGGTCAGCAGTTGTGAAGCAAAGAGTCACTGGGATACTCTGGTGAGGGGTATGGAGTAAATTTCAGCCAGTTTCTTTGGAAATGATGCTAAAGGAGGTCTCAGGGCTGTGCCACACCTGCTAAGACTTGGACCCCGAGCCTAAATATTAACAATTCAAGCTGGGTTTCAGGCCTCCTCATGTTTATGTAGACCAAGCTTGTCAAGGTATTTAATGATCTGCTCCTCATGAGGCTAGGGGTTAGTAATCTATTATCATTCTCTTTATTCTGTCATCAGCATTTGACACCATTGATCATGGGTTGGTGTTGATAGAAGACCTTGGGGAATAAAGGGAAGCTCATGAGGCAATCCTTAAGTAGTTTGAGTCCTTCAGGTCCAGCAGATCACAATGGGTTGTGTATACCTCTTTCCTGTTGCAGACTGCTGCGGTCAGCTAGGGAGTTTCCCAGAGTATGATTATGTCCCTTATGTTTTTTGCAGTGGGCTGTATTTATGAAAAAGGGTTCTCAAAGTATGGCATGATGGACACATTTTCAATTCAACTGTAGCATCGTTTTGTGATGTATTTTAAGATACTACTGCCCAATTGTGAAAAAAGAATCATGCTGTGAGATAAATGCCTCACAGACACCTGAGGTGAAAAATACCTTCTATGTAGGGAACACACACCATGGTGAATGTAACAAAGGACATCGCATATGGCTCCAGGGATGAGCCAGATAACTACAGACCAGTGAGCCTTACCTCCATTGTAGGGAAGTTAATGGAGACCATTCTAAAAGAGAGATTAGTGATCTTTCTGGAGGAAAATGGTCTCCATAATGAAAGGCAACATGGATTTGTCTCGGAGATATCCTACCAGACCAACCTAATCGACTTTTTAGATTGGGTCACAAGGGCACTAAACAGGGGCCATGCTGTAGATGTCCTGAATCTGGACTTCAGCAAAGCCTTTCACTCAGTGCCACATGGAAGATTGCTCAGCAAACTGAAGAACCTGGGAGCCAGGGACAAACTAATAGGTTGGATCAGGAGCTCACTGCAGAACAGACAGCAGAGGGTAATTGTAAGGGGCGGGAACCCTCAAAGCCAAGACTTGTGATCAGTGGGGTCCCTCAGGGCTCAGTGTTTGGACCAGTGTTATTTAACATTTTTACTGGGGATATAGCAGATGAGATAAAGAGTAAGATCAGCCTGTTCGCAGATGACACAAAGACCTGTGCAACAGTAGACAGTAAAGAAGGGAGACAAGAACTCAAGGAGGACCTGTCAAAACTTGAGCACTGTTTGAGTATATGGCAGTTGGGATTTAACACTAAGAAGTGCAAGGTCATGCACCTCGGAGCTAGAAACCCAAGGACTAACTATTGGCTGGGGTGTGTGCAGGTATCCATTCCGGAGAAGGAAATAACCTAGGGGTGCTAGTCACAGGGCACATGAAACATTATGTGCAGTGCCATAGGGCAGCAGAAAGAGCCAACAAAATGCTAGGGTGCATAGTCAGAGGTATCTCATCTAGGAAGGAGGAAGTCATCCTGCCATTGTACAGGTAACTGGTGAGGCATTTGGAGTACTGTGTGCCGTTCTGATTCCTCTATTTAAAGAAGGATGTCAAACTACTGGAGGGGTACAGTGAAGGGCAACAAAGATGATCCTAGGACTGGGAGATAAACCCTATGAGGAAAGATTGAAGGAGCTCAACATGTATTCCCTGGAAGATAGAATGGAAAGGGGGGATATGATAGAGACATTCAAATACTTAGGGGGTATCAATAGGGTTAGTACAGAGGACATGTTCAGCTTAAAGGGAGGAAGGGTCATGAAGGGACATAGTCTAATGTTGGAGGGGGAAGATTCAGGAAGGAAATGAAGAGACACTATTTCATGGAAAGGGTGGTGGCAAGGAGGAATGTATTACTGGTGCAGGTGATCTCACTGAAGACTGTGGGCAGTTTTAAAAGGGGTGGGACAGGTTCATGAGAAAGGTCAATACTGAAGGGAGGCAAGGGAGAACATTGGTGGCAGACTGGGATGTTCAAGAGGGGGACTGAGAGTGGGGGGGCTGCAGCAGTAAAGTAAACTGCAAGCTGCACACTCAGGCAGACTTGATGGACCTTTAGGCCTTTTTCTGCTTGTGTTTTCATATGTTTGTATGTACATATTTGTTTTAGTTGAAAAAACGTCACTAATCATGCCTAATGGCTAAAATAATACTACAATACATTATACATTTACAATAATTACATTCCCAGGAATTCTAATGTTTTATTTTATTGATTCCTTGGTAACCAGGTAAGATCAACTAGGCATAGGTGCCTATTTTCAGGGGTGACCTGGGAGCACTTCAGAGGTTAAGTGACGTTTAGAGTCACACAGTATACAAGAGGAGGTTGTGGGAAACAAATTCGGGTCTATCTGCTAGATGTTCGAAGCTCATTCGCAGCTCAGTACTCTAACCTCTAGGCTATACTGCCAGCCTCAATTAGCAATTAGCAAAGACAATCTCAAATGTTTTAGTATTGTGTATAAATATGACATTTTGACAACTCAGGAGAAATAAAATGTCTCATTGGCATTGATGCTGTTCATTTACAGCACCCACATTTGTCAGTTTGTAATGTGCTGTGTAAATAGAAAAATGCAGAATGGTTTCATTGTAGTGAATATAACACGGACACCACTATCAGTTAGTTCCTGCCCGATTTTAGCTTTTCACAATTACTGTTGATTGTCTACAGTTCATTGGATTAACATGTAGAAGTAAGTTTGATCAGCTGCGCTATAGTGAGTGTCCGAGGCAGTGGCCATCCCATGCTAAGTCTCCAGTCTTAAAAAAAACATTGCAGCACTCACCAGACTCAGTGAGCACACAGGATTCTTGTTGCACGTGACCGTATTTACCGACAAACTGGTAAACAAAAGAAATCAAACCAGCTTACAGAGTATTAGGTGCAAACTAATGCAGCCGGTCACAATGTGCAGATACTTACTCCAGCACTTCGTTAGAAGGCTTTATCAGGGATCAGATTGAAGTTTAAATGTGCCCCACATTCATAGGTTATCAATCCATAAAATATGAGCTTTGTCTTCCATACTGCATCATTGTCCTGGTGCCCTGCCTATGTGAAACTGCTATCCCCCACAATAATGTAGAAACATAAAATGGTAACTTTTCTCTCATCTACAGTTGTTAGCTGTTCAATGCAGAAGTTGTTAGTGCAGTGCATGGTAGGGATGGGCAGGTCAAAAAGGTTTTGATTTACTCTGATGAATTGTAGACCTATTGTAGTCTGTCTGAGTATGAGAAATGCATCAGTATTAGTTTCCACTGTTAAAAAAATAAAATTTAACCTTTTTTAAAGAAATTTTTGTCTGCAAGCAGCCAACAGCAATAAAACAAGTTGACTGTTGTTCTTGCCAATCCTGTGTGTTAGCCATCATGAGATTGATAGGAAACAGTGGTCTGGATTCACAAAACTCTTGAAAATCCCACAGCTGCAGGACAAACTTGGTTCAAGTGGATTGACACTTGTAGAATCACAGTTTCTCCTGCAGCTACAGTATTCTCAAAAGTGGAGCTGGTTTATGACTGGCTCCACAATTTACAGCAGCTTGCTGGTAGTGTTGCCATTTAAATCCCTGCAGCTGCAGAAAAATGCTGCAGCTGGTGGGACCAACCATAACATCTTCTGCAGCTGCTGTGGATGTCCATAGCAATCTCCACAGCAAATTCTCATAAATAGGCATCCACAATATCAGACAAAGGCAAAGAAGGCAGCTCCACAACAGACACATCTAAATTATCAGTTTCCGTGAATGTTGACCAAAAAGTGGTAGAGTCATCTGTATGCTTTTCAGAATGACATGCCTTTCACAAGGACCATTAAAGAGGACGTTGTGCAGCACTACCCAAAGCTGATGAAGGTGCCTATGGTGGCACTAAGAGGGAATTATTGTTGTCACCACCAGTAGATGTTTCATCATTAGATGCAGCATACACATCACATGATTCACTTGTATTGTCAAAAACAGTTCTTTCCTTTTCCTGTGCAATTGCTGAAATCAACATGTTTTTGTAGTTGAGATAAGAGTCACCAAGATCTGAAGGAAGCAGCTGTTGCAACTTAAACTGAGGGTCAAGAAGGATGGAAAGAAGAAAATGTTTGTCTGTTGAGATATTGTGAAGTCTTCTGCAATTTTGGAATTGCAGTATCAATCTGTCTGTAAGGGATACACCAGATTTGCCCCCTTTTTGGTCAAAACCTCTGTACAGCCTCCCGAGTCTCCTGTTCAATAAATTTATTATCAGAAGAACATGGCTTAGAGTAGCATTCTCTTTGCTAATCTGTTGAGTTGCTTCCTCAAAGGGAGACAAGAAGAATGTAAGATGCTCCATGAGGCTCCACTGGAATGAATTCAGCAAAACACCATCTGTTATATTGTTCTCTATGGTATATTCATGAACTACCTTTTTTGTGTGAGAAGACTCTCACACACGTAAAACATGAAGGTCCATCTTGTCAGAACATCTTGTTTTAGTTGCTGTGTTGGCAAGCCGTCTTTTTTTCTGGAGGTTAGCCAAGACACTACATAATTTTACAGAGTGACAAAAATGACCACAGATTTTTTTTGCGATTCCCACTGGTGTTACTATACTGTTGTCACTGGAAAGGAAAGCTCATACTAACAGATTTAATGAGTGTGCAAGGCATGGAATGTGAGTAACACCACCACATTTCAATGCACTAACAATATTGGCACCATTGTCTGAAAATACACACATTCAGTAATAAGTCCCAGCTGGCCTGGTGGTGCTGAGGGTTGAGGCACTGGACTCCACCTCGCACCATGCCAGTGACCCAGGGTCAGGACTGACTGCAGGCAATGGATGGTCAGCCAGGTGGAGGAGGATCGAGCATTCCAAGGACTGCTCTACTCCTCTGGGGTGGGTGGGGAGGGAATACCAAGGTCACAATGGCTCCTGGCAGTGGCTGGGGGGTGGTGCATGCTGCAGTTAAGATGTGGGGTGGAGTGGATGACTTTGGATATGCGGTGTACGGATGCACGCATGACAGCATCATTGGCATCGTTGCACACCCACACCGAGGGGAAGGGGAGGTCACATTGGGAAAAAATCCTCTGTGCGTACAATGACAGCTGATCCACAGTGTCATGCCAGATGCACCCCATTTAGCTCCCTTGGTGTCTGCCCCCTGGCCTTCTGCAGTGAGCAGGGTAAGTCTAAACTGTGATGTGGCTGGGAAGGAGAAAGACATTGGGGTGAAGAGCTCTAGCTGCTGCTGCTGGGGCAGAGCTGATGACACAGTTGGATGGAGGGGGGGCATAGGTATAACTAGCCCAGCAGAGGATCAATAAAGAAAAAAGAAAAAGAAAAGTAATTAGTCCCAGGTGTTCTTACCATGCAGAACTTTTGTCATGCAACTCTTTCAGTTATATTGTCAGTGGTGTGATGCTTACCAAACATGGTAACAGAAAGAGCTGCCATTCTTTGTATTCCTGCCCGTACACTGCTACTTGTGGTGGTGTTTGAAGATGATTGTGACACTCAATATGCTGTGATGCACATATAATCAGTGGTTTGAGAACTCATCCATATGTCTATAGTCAGATGCACAGAACCACATTCATTATCTTGAAGAGCCAATTTTATTTTACTTCACATACATTCATACATTTTGGGAATAGCCACAGTCACAAAGTATTTACGGCTTGGTATATTGTAACATGGACCAAAATATTTTAAAAGGGCTCTAATACCATCTTTCTCCAACACAGAAAATGGTCCTTGGCAATAAATGCAGCTTTTAACTGATTAATTTTTAATGTGACTTCATGTGATCTACTGTAGGCAGTTTTCTGTTCAAGCATCGCAGTAATGGTCAACTGTTTAGTTCATGCAGGGGCCAAAACCATGGAATTGCGAAATACTATAAAACTGTTAATATTGGTGTTTTGTTAATTTTGTGGTGTCAACATACCACAGCCAGGGGCACAATTCAAATTTCGAGGTTGGGGTAGGAAGCAGTTTTCCATGATAGCCTCACTGTTTTGTAGCTGTAGATTATCTGCCTTGGCTAAATCATGAGTACTACTTTTGTATTTGAATATTTTTTTTAGCAGATGCCTGTGTGATGCACCTGCTTTGGATGCACTTAGTTGTCAAGAACTGTGTAAACACTATAAACACTGCTCACTGCAGGTCAGTCAAGGCAAAGTCCAGTCCACTGGTGGCATCAGCACAGAGGATGGTCAGCAGGAGCACTGCAGCAGCAGAGTGACAGCACCTTTGTCAATTGCTGAAGTGGTGAGTGAGTCGCCAGCAGTTGCTGTTAGTCTTGTCAGAACATCAGTACCAGCAGCAGAGTGAGAGAGAGCAGTGACAAGACATGATGGTGGTAGGGTCGCAGTACACAGCAACAGTGACAGCAGCAGGATCGGGTAATTCGGGCTTCAACAGAACTGCACCGATCCCTTCACCCAACAACTTGGTTAGGGTACAGGTGCTGAGGTGGTGACAGCACCATTGACAGGTGCTGTCTGCCTGTTCCACATTTTAGCTAAAACATTTCGGGCATGACTTTCATGTCTAAGTGGCACAGACTGGCAGGTTCTTCAAGAAATCTTCTTAATTTTCTTGGATAAACAGCAGCTCAGAGGGTTCTGCAGGTGTACTGACACAAGATTGACACCACAAGAGTGAAGTCCAGCACAGCAACAGATTTCCCCTGGATGTGGTGAGTTGCTGTGCTGGTAGACAGCAGAGACTGGCGGTGCAGCTCCCGGTGTTGGCCCCCCTCCCGGTGCAACTCAGACTCGGAGTTAGACAGATATAGACCAGTGGGTGTGGGGGGTGGAGCCCCCCACATGGGTGGCTTGGGGGGGTGCAGCCCCACAATAGAAACACATTGCCGTCCCCGACACTCGGCATTGTGTCTGTTACTGTGGGGGATGCCGGAGTGCGCGCTGTTGAAGAGCGATAGTAAAACCAGTTCTGCATTTTACAAGTTTCTTCAGCAAATTTAGTATTTACTGCATGTGTTTTTAATGTGATTTAACAGACATTGCTTTCATAACATTTCATATCTTTCATTTCATGCTTTCCTCAGAAGTGCGAGTGTAGCAAGATTAATTTTGCATTAATAATAACCTGTTCTACAATTCTTTTGTCAGTGCAGTCAAACATGTTTTTTTTCTGCTCTGTATCTTAGTCTCTTCACTACCGCTATTGGGCCCTATGCACGTATGGGCAGGTAATATGTGCTGGATGTGCGTTACCAACCCGCAGAGTTCTGCATCTGCAGACAAGTGTGCACAGGCCGGTAGTCACTATCAGCTGCCACCTGTCCATGGCACCAACCCCCCAGCATGCAGACATGTGGAGGACATGTCCACAAACTGGGCATGCATCTGATGGAATGCCCAGACCTAGTCCACAAATGGATCACTTGTGCCCACAGGCATGGAAACATTGGAGGGTACGATGTGCACCTCATGCTTGGGGCAGGTGGGTGCTCAGTTGGCCGCCCCTTGCCCTCCATGATGAACCATGGGCTGGGGTGGCATGTGGGGGGAGTCTGCAGTGCCCCCACATCAGTGCCACTGTCGGCTGATGGCATGCTCAAGGGGGGCACATATCCCTTATGGCTAGGTGTTACCCAGTGTAAGGTGTGTCCCCTGAACCAGAACTCTGCACCTCTGTGAACAGTGCAGAGTGTGGGCACACCCCAACACCCCATGCCTGCTCACATGGCTGGGGGATCAGTTGCCAAGGTGCCAAGGTGCTGAGCACCTGAATTGATGAATGCAGTGCGAGGGGTGCAATGGGTTCAAAGTGGCTATGCGCCACAGATATGCGACACCTAGCCATTCCAAACAATAGTGCATAGAGCCCATTGTCTGTAGTATTATTTTCATCACAGATATTCTTGCCTTACTCAGGATTGCTGCCCAGCCAAATGGTTGGATGTGCTCTATGGAAATGTCTATTTAGTGATGTTGTCTTGAACTGGCCCATCACTTTCTCCCTGTTAACTTCCTGATGACAAAAAGTGCAGATAGCAACACATTCATTTTTAGGACTGAAAAGTAAATAGTTCTACACAGCTGAGGTGGAACATTTTGTCATCATGCCAGGAACTGCAGCAATTTTGGACAACAAAAAGCAGCTTTTAAATATTTGAACATATATATGGACCTCTGCTTGAGCATTTTACCCAATATTGAAAGATTGGGTAAGGAAAGAAATCAAAATTAGGATTCTTGTAGAGGAATGGTAACTCCTTGTCTGACCAGGCTCGAGTAATTATAGCTAAGCAGGTTCTTGTGCCTACTATTGAGTATGGTAGTTATCTTTCATTACTGCAATGGCATTTTTGAGTCTAAGAATACAAAACACTGCATAACAACATATGTAGATTTGCCCTTAGGGCTCCATTAAGAACTCATCATTGTCACCTATATACCACACTGGGAGTATTATCTCCGGAGAGGTGGTTATAGAGTCTTGTAATTACCTTTGCATATTGTATTGCTAGATCAGCAGAATGTCAGGTTTTATCAAATTCCCTGATACAGAAAAATGGCTAGAAGTGCACTAGAAATAGTAGCTTTACACCCTATCAAACCCCTGCCTTTAAACTCCAAATGAGAAGAATGGCTTTTACAATGTATGCACCAACTTTATTAAATGAGTATGGAAAACTGATTAGTAGAGCCAATAGTGTTTTACATTTTAAACATATGTTGCACAAATGTTTGTATACTGAAAATGTGTGTAAATGTACTTAATTGTATTAACTGTACTATTTGTATTGTATTATGTATGTGATGTCTTATATGTCAGGCATGGTAAAAAAAGGGCAGTGCCCAGACCATTTCCTGATAAAAAATTAAAATTGAAAAATGAAATGGTGGCAGATGTTTCTGACCCTGATTCAGGCACACTGTGGCTGTCACCAGAAGAACAACCATTATTATTGATTGTTTCTCCACTACTGGCTGTGGCTAGTGGGGGTTCTTGCTGTATGTGTTTTTTTCTTTTGGGGTGCGGGGAAACTAGGTTGCATCCTCTACCTCAGCAGTATGACATTCTGATTCATCACCTTTGGAAGAGCATCACTGTGATACATCATGACCTTGTTCTTGTGCATTTATAACCACTTCTTCATCTGAGGCACTGCTTTCTGATGAAGGAGTCTGATATGCATGAGTGACATATCATGGAGTGCCACATCTAGTGGTACTAGATAGAGCCTTTTCCTTAACCATTGACATTCTAGGGCTAACTGTTTTGGCTACCTGTTTTTGTGTTTTACTTTTATCTGATTTTTCTGGCTATGCCGACAATGCTGCACTATTTTGATCAAGGGATTCACCAACATTATTTTCCTTTTCTGGTTATGTTCCTTCAGCTTCTTCTGGTTGTGTTGCTTCGTTTTCATCAGTTGTAGTAATTACATCTTCAGAAATGAATTTCTTTTATTTTTCTGACTTTTTTTCGCGGGAAATATTTTTATTGTTATGTGTACCAATTTCAGCCATATGGCTGCTGTTGGCCACATGTTCCATTTCCAGAATTTACCAAAATGGGGAACTATGTGCGGGAGGCAATAAGGAGGCTGGAATGCAAGAAGGGGGTAGAGGACATGTGGGATTGCTTAAAAGTGGCCATAATTGGGGCAACAGATCTCTGTCTCAGGAGGTTTAATAAGATGAGGAAGAAGAGGAAGCCTCTTTGGTTCAGCAGTGAGGTGCCAGGCAGGGTTAGGGAGAAGAGGAGGGCATTCAGGAGGTTCAAGATAATGCAAAGGGGGGAGGACTGGGAAACATACCAGAGGGGGCAAAAGGAGGTGGGCAGAGAAGTGTAGAGGACAAAGGTCAGAGCAGAAGAAGAAACTGCAAAATCAGTCATGACTGGGGACAAAGTTTTTTTTGGTATGTCAGTGAGAGAAGGAAAACTGGATGGGGGATAACCAGACATAAAAACAATGAGGGGTTTTCAATGGAGGAGGACAAAGAGAAGGTGCAGTTATTGAATGACTTTTTTTGCTCAGTATTTATGGTGGGGTGGAGTTTGGGGACATCAGTACTAAGGACAAGTCAGAGACAGGTGTTGATATGAGCCTGTTTGTGGGTAGTGCAGTCTTGAGAGAGCTGGAGCAAGTAAGGGTGGATAAGGCCATGGGGCCAGATGGGGTGCACCCTAGGCTGTTGAGGGAACCTAGGGATATTCTGGCAACTGCCTTGTCAGTTCTATTTAGTAGGTCCCTGGAGACAGGGGAGGACCTGGAGGATTGGAAGAGGGCAGACCTGGTCTCATCTCCACAAAGGGTGGGGATAGGGAGGAGGTGGGTAACCATAGGCATGTGAGCTTAACATCCATAGCAGGTAAAATTATGGAGAAGTTACTGAAGGGCAGGATTCTGCATTATTTAGAAGAAAATGACCTTATGGACAAGCATCAGCATGGATTCATCAAAGGGAGGTCCTGTCCACTAGGGAGATGGATCAGGGGAGCTTGGTGGATTTTGCGTATCTTGATTATAGGAAGGCGTCTGATTCCGTACCGCAATGGGGGACTCTTTTATAATTGGATGGTCTGGGCCTGGGGGGGTGGTAGGATGGGTGCAAAACTGGCTAAACAGTAGAAGTCAGAGGGTAATAGTAAATGGGGTCACCTCAGGGGAGGGAATGGTCACCAGTGGAGTTCCCCGGGGTCGGTGCTGGGACCACTGCTCTTTAACATATTTGTGTTAGATATAATGGAAGGACTAAGGGGAAGGGTGTGCCTCTTCATGGATGATGTGAAAGTCTGTAATAGAGTGGATGACCAAGTGGGGATGGAGAATATGCACAGGGACCTGAGACTGATAGCTGCTTGGTCTAAGAGATGGAAACTGGCCTTCAACATAAAAAAGTGCAAAATCATGTACTTAGGGAGGAGAAACTGGAGTGAGACTTACTATCTGGGTGGTTTGGCCCTGGAAGTGACAGAGGAGGAGAGGTACTTGGGAATTATTGTATCTGAGGGATCTCAAGGTAGCTAAGCAGTGTGAGAGGGTGGTATCCAAGGCTTGCAGGATGTTGGGCTGCATCAGGAGGGGATTCACCAGCAGGAAGAAAGAGGTCATCATCCCTCTATATCAGCAGCTGGTTAGACCACATTTGGAGGATGGGGTGCAGTTCTAGAGGCCATTCCTGAGAAGGGATGTGGACAGGATGGAGTGTGTACAGAGGAGAGCTACCAAGATGATGGCAGGGCTCAGTCGCTTGCCATATGAGGATAGATTGAAGAAACTGGACATGTACTCCCTTGAGCAGAGGAGGGATGGGGGAATATGACTGAGAACTTTAAATATGTTAAGGGGATCAACAGAGAGCCAGTAGAGGGCTTTTAAAACTACAGGGGCAGAAGAGAACCAGGAGGCATGCATTACAGGTAAAGGGAGGCAGGTTCCAAGGGAACAACAGGAAGAACTTTTTCATGGAAAAGGTGGTAGAGAAATGGAATGGGCTCCTGGAGGATGTGGCAGCAGAGACCACTGTAAAGGGCTTTAAGAAAGCATGGCACAGCCACATGGTTCTGGTATTGGGGGGATAGGAGTAGGGTGCTGGATGAAGGAGTAGGGTACCGGATGAAGTCTCAGCCTTCAGGTAGGTGCCTTGGGCAGACTGAGTGGGCCAGGTGGTCCGTTTCTGCGATCATGTTTCTATGTTTCTATAACAGACTCTGATTCTGAATTCATTTTTTGGGGGTCCAACTTTATTGCTTACTTAGCAGTATTAGTTTGGATGCAGAGATGGGTAACACAGAGTCTGAGATGTGACCCCCCCTTCACAATCCATATGGCACTATGACCTAGTAGTCGTTCATGCACAGAGATGGACAATAGAGTCTGAGACATGATGAACCCCTTCACAATCAGTATGGCACTATGACCTTCATAAGTAGTAGTTCATACATAGAGATGGGCAACACAGAGTCAACGCTATGGCAGCATGACCTAGTAATAGTTCAGGCACAGAGACTGCCAACACAGAGTCTGAGATGTGACCCCCCCCTTCACAGTCTGTATGGGAGTATGACCTACTAGTAGCTCAGGCACAGAAATGGCCAATACAAAGTCTGAGATGTGCCCTCTGTCACAATCTGTATGGCACTATGATCAAGTGGTAGTTCAGGCACAGAGATGGGCAACTTTGAGTGTACGCTACAGCTGTAGGACCTGGTAGTAGTTCAGGCACAGAGATGGGCAACAGAGAGAGAGAGAAAGTTGGAGACATAATCACTCCTTCACAATCTGTATGGTACTCTGGCCTAGTAGTACTTCAGGCACAGAGATGGGCAACACAGAGTCTATGGCAGTATGACCTTTCAGGGCGGCACAGAGATAAGTAATACAGAGTCTGAGATGTGGGTTATTCCTCACCATTCAACATCTGTATGGAACAATAAGCCCCCTCAAAATTACTGAGGCACTATGTCCTTCAGATAGACTCCTCCTGTCCCTCAACATTTGTTTTTCTGCACTCTGCTGTTGTCTGCTGTTGAGTTCATTGGTCTCTCTCTCTCTCTCTCTCTCTGTATATATATATATATATATATACATATATATATATAAAAATATACACACATACACTCTTTCTCTCTCTGACTAATAAAAACAAATGTTTTTTTTTACTGTGGAGCCTGCAATGTCTGCACTCTGCTGTCATCTGCTGTTGAATCTGTTGGTCTCTCTAATCTCTCTCTCTCTCTCTCTCTCTCTCCCCTCCTCTTTCTCCCTTTCTCTCTCTTTCTAAGGAAAGAAGAAAATGAAAAATGGCACACACACATGACTGTCTTCTTTCAATGCAAATCTCCAAATGCTCATAATATACTGTTTCCTAGGGATGTCCTGTCATGACTGACATACAGGATTGGCTAGAACATGAGTCAATCACAGAACAGAGACCCTCATTGGTTGATTCACTTTAGTGTACCAGTATCAAGAGTGTTTGCCTTTTATTTCTGAACCCTGTCCTGCCTTGTCTCATGACTTGCATGCAGTACTGGTGGTGAGAGTGTTATTTCCAGACTGGACTGCACTTCTGAATCAGGTCAACTCTCCAACTTGGGTCAAACATTCAAAGGCTCATATTTCCTGGTCAGAGCAGAATTGGCCTGGTCCGGGGGGGGGGTCGGTGGTGTGACAGAGTCGGCTCGCTCATCCCTAGTGCATGGCATAAAAGTTGTTGACCTACAGTATATGTGTTCCAGTTTCCTTGGGGACTACACAGTAGCTGAACCAACAGATGGAGGAGTGGTTGTTGCAAGACCCTGGCTGGTGGTGGAGCTGCATGATGGTGCACCCAGAGTATCTACAAGACATCATGTCTTTGTCAGGATGAACAGGCATTACAGTATCTGCAGCAGGAACAGCAGATGATGTGGGAGGAGATGCAGAGGTCACATGGGTGTCTAGCATGTCATCACTGGAATCCAGAGCACAAACATTAAAAGGGAAGACAGAAGATGTCTGTGTGGTGACAACATGGTTACCTTGCATGACATCACTTTCTGTTACAGAAGATGAATACACAGAACATTTTTCTCATGGGATTCATTCCAGAATACTAAAAGAACTAAGGGTAGAACTAGTGACACCACTGACTAACCTCTTTAACAAATCATGGAAGGAAGGGGTGGTACCTGAGGACTGGAGGAAGGTAGATGTTATTCCACTTCACAAAAGTGGGAGCAGGGCTGAAGCAGGGAACTACAGACCTGTTAGTTTACCCTCAGTGATTGGGAAAATGATGGAATCACTTCTGAAGGAAAGAACTGTTGAGTACTTAGAGGCCAGAGGGGCACAGGACCCAAGGCAGCATGGATTTACAATGGGAATGTCATGTCAGATAAATCTAATAGATTTCTTTGACTGGGTGACCAAAGTAATAGATCAAGGAGGGGCTATGGACATGGCCTACCTAGACTTTAGCAAGGCATTTGACACAGTCCCACACAAAAGATTAATATACAAGCTGGCCAGCATGGGAGTGGGTCCCAAGATGAGAGCCTGGGTAAAGAATTGGCTGGAGAATAGGACACAGAGGGTAATAGTAAACAGAATCCACTCTGAAGAAAGGGGAGTTACTAGTGGGGTACCACAGGGTTCAGTACTAGGACCGGTCCTCTTTAATGTCTTTATAAGTGACATTGCAGATGGATTGGAAGGAAAAGTATGTCTCTGCAGATGACACAAAGATCTGCAACAGAGTTGATACACAGGGTGGAGTGGAAAGGATGAGAAGGGACTTGGCAAGGTTGGACGAATGGTCAAATGTATGGCAGCTTAGATTCAATGCTAAGAAGTACAAAGTAATGCGCCTGGGAAATGAAAACCCAGGGGAAGAGTACACAATGGGGGGTGAGATACTAACAACAACAAAAATGGAAAGGGACCTGGGGTAGTCATATCAGATGACCTAAAGGTGGGCAAGCAATGTGAGAGGGCAGTAAGGAGGGCTGGGGGTTACTGGGATGCATAGGGAGATGTATCACCAGTAGAAAACAGGAAGTTGTTATCCCTCTGTACAGACAGCTGGTGAGACCTCATCTGGGGTACTGCGTGCAGTTCTGGAGACCAAATCTCCGCAAAGACATAGACAAGATGGAGGCAGTCCAGAAGAGGGCAGCTAAAATGATTCAGGGTCTGCACCAGAAGACATATGAAAAGAGACTTAAGGAGCTTAATATATATAGCCTCAAGAAAAGGAGGGAGAGTGGGGACATGATAGAAACGTTCAATCCCTCAAGGGAATCAACAAAGTCCAAGAGGGCAGCATCTTTCAGAAAAAGACATGTGCAAGAACAAGGGGCCACAATCTGAAGATTGAGGGGGGCAGCTCAGAGGAAATGTGAGGAAGTATTTTTTTCATGGAGAGGGTTGTGGATGCATGGAACAGCCTTCATGATGAGGTTGTGGAGTCAAAAACAGTGGTGGATTTCAAGAATGCATGGGACAGTCATAAGACAATTCTGGGGGGAGTAGGAAGAAGTAGGCTGTTGGTTAACAAGGATCTGCAGCTTATCCATTAGGTAGGGCAATGGGTGGACTGGATTGGCCAAGCGGTCCTTATCTGCCATCAAATTCTATGTTTCTATGTTTCTATGTTTCTAGCTTCCATGCTTCCATATGGCAAGTCTTCTCATATGAGCCATTTCCCAATTGGCATGGTCTGTAGAAACAATTGAGTCCTCCTGTTGCGACCACACCATCAGCCATAGACCTTCACTGGATCCTTCATGTTTCTGAAAGTCTTTTAACTTCTGGTCCTGCTTGCCATTTTATTATCTTTTCGCTCACCCAAAACAATGTTCCTAGAAAATGGCTGCACCCTTCAGTGTCAGGGCCCCTTGTTAGAAAATGTTTGTAGTATTGGAACAATTGTTCTACATTAGTAATCACATCCTGCTAGGATTGTACTGCTTGACATGTGAGTGATTTTATTACAGTAGTTTTTCCATGATGTAAAAAAATAATTAAAAAGATTGTGAATAAGAAATCCATTCTGTGTTGGTGTGGATGGAACTGCATTACAATCCCACTTAGATATGTACTGGCTTCCACAGCCATCTGTAAACTGCACTGTCTCTCAATAGTGAGTTGCAGATGTTCATTAGATGTTAACTGGCAAGCTCAACAAAATGGTGAACGTGGTCATGCTTAAGGTCACTTGATTTGCATACAAGTGACTCGCTGAGTATACCTTTACATTGAGGACACCGGTAGTATGTGACAACAGGGAAGAACAGTGGCCTGCTCATGTTGAAAATGATAGGACTAAATTTTATCCGAAAATTTACAGCCATAATTCTCTACAAAGTCTAAGACCATGAGGACTCAACTTGTTGGCATTTTTTTTTATTTTAGAGTCCTTAATTGGTTTTGCTACAACATGAAGCTGCCATCCCAAAAACATTACTTCTTCCTTTTGTAATTCCACAAGTTATGATATAGTTGTTTATTTTCTTTGAAGCACTTTTCATGTCTGTTTCATCTCAATGCCATTTATGTCTTGGGTCACACTAATGGTTTTCATTGCAACCATTTTGCTTGTTCATTGCCATGTTTCTGCAAGAGTTCCTCAATGCTTTTTTAGATTGTATGTGTACTGCAGCATTCCCATATTTTCTTTATACATTCCTTTGTGAAGAATTTCTCACCTGGTGTCCTTGGGCACATGGTGATGTCAACAGCCCTGTAGATGCTGGAAATGTTGCCCTGTGGAATTTTTTTGACATCAGCAAAATGGTTTAAGGATAACAGATTTATTGCTGAATTAGTGAAATATTTGCAAAGCACTGGTCAAGTGCTTGCTCCCTGGCCGGCTTTGTATTCTGTGGACTCTGACTGCAGGATTTGGATGATCCTGTTGTTTCAGGTCATTTTGGAAAAACTCTTGGTAAAGACCATAAAGGGTCTGGTCTTGGAATGCCTTTGTTTTCTTGGTTCTTTTTGAAAATGCCTTCTGTGAGGCAATGGTGTGGATGAGGCCTCAAATAAATTTCCACCTTTCTGCACTGTTTCTACAGAGAACGCTAATCTGTGCCTCTTGCTCCTTGACTCTCATTCACTCTGTGATGCCCTCGTTATCCTCCTCCAAATGATTCCTAGGGATGTGCTTGCACTTTGGAGTATTCAGTATTTTTTTCAGTACCAAAAGGGAACTGATTTAGAGTACCTTTGAATTCTTACTGCTCTTTGGTATTGCATTTCTTTAACTGGAACTAGGGTGGGTGAACACCTGGGGACCAGAGACAATCACACAGTATGGTTCAACACGATAACTACAACAGGGTCATGCCACATGAAAGCAATGATTCTGGATTTCAGGAGAGTGGACTTCAATAGGATGGGGGTATGTCTCAGGGAGGCCCTGGCAGGGGTCAAGAAGAGGGGGAAATTGAGGTGCAATGGGTCCATCTAAAAGCAGATATAGTGTTGACAACTAACCTTTGTATTCGGCAAATAGACAAAGGCAAAAGGAAAAGAAAACCACTGTGGTTCTTTCGGGAAGTGGCTAGGAAAGTAAGGGCCAAAAAGTTGGCTTTCAGGAAATATAAGGAGACAAAGAAGGAAGAGGATAGGGCAGTGCATCCATAAAAATGGAGGGAGGCAGGGAAGGCAGTCAGGGGCACAAAGAAAAAATAGGAAAAAACAGCAAAATAAATTAAAAAAGAGGACAAGACTTTCTACAGATACATTAGCAAAAGGAGAAAGACCGGGGGGACTGTAAGGCTAACATGGGAGGAAGGAGTGGGAGTGGAAAGAGATCAGGATAAAACATCAATCCTGAACAAATATTTCTGTTCAGTTTTCATGGAGGAAGGGGAAAGGGAAGGTCCACAGCTAAGAATCAGGATTGGAAATAAGGTGAATAGCAGTCCATTTCAAGAGGAGAGAGTCCTAAAAGAACTAACAAAACTGAAGGTGGATTAGGCAATAGGACCAGGCAGGATACACCATACAATATTAAAAGAGTTGAGGGAGGTACTGGCAGCACCACTGACAGCCCTGTTCAGTGAGTCACTGGAGACAGCAGTGGTTACAGAGGTCTGGAGAAGAGCTGATGTAGTCCCTCTCCACAAAAGTGGGAGCAGAGAGGAGGCTGCAAACTACAGACTTGTCAGCCTGATCTTGGTGGTGGGTAAAATAATGGAATTGTTGCTAAAGGAAAGGATAGTGGAGCACCTCAAATCATGTGATGCACAAGATCCAAAACAGCACAGGTTCACATCAGGAAAGTCATGTCAAAGTAATCTAATAGAGTTCTTTGACTGTGTAACCACCCAGTCCCCTGGGGTTACTAGAATCCCATTGGAAGTAGACTAGGAAGGTAGTGAGCAGCTGGTAGAGGATTTATTAGATGCTCTCTACAGATGACAACACTGTTTGGTTAGTTAGCCTGGGGAGAGAATGGATTATGTCATTTAGAACTCTCACAGCAGCCTGAGCCACTTTGGCATCAGCTGCCTGGGGACAGTTTAGAATGCTGAGACAAGTGTAGTCAGTCATTAGCAGTCAGAGGAAGTCATCAGTGTGAGCAGCAGTGTTATGAGTGTGGAGATGCTTGCCAACCTGTTCTGAGGCTGGGTGAAGGACCGCTGGTAATATTTCTCACCCTATTGAGTAAAATAGCAGCAGCGCCACAGGAATTGGTGGAGACCTGTAATTCCAGGATCCCAGTGGGTCATTCCTGACAAAGAGAATGGGACTGAGAAATTCAGGGGTTTCAAAGGCAATTCCCTGAGGGACCAGAAGGGTGTTCAACTACCCAGAGAACAGACAAAGAGGATCTTGGGGTAAAGCTATGGAAAAGTAATTGGGAGAAGTGTGTTTTCTCTATCAATCTGATGTCTTTTAACAAGGGACAAACAAAACTGTGAGTACAGAAACAGAGACTAGTTTCAGAGGGAGTCATCTGGTGGTGCATGTGCCCAGAGGTAAGATGAGATTACACCACTCAGGATCCCTGTATTACCACAAAAATATGCTCAGTGTGAAGATGTAAATATATGGATGCCTTTAGCAATCTAGTGAGATTGAAGGATCTGATTTGTGTAACTCCAAAGGGATGGCAGAGGCTGGCTGGGGCTAGGGTGGGCAGACCCTCACCTCAAATTCCAGCCAGGGCTAACTGGTCACCAGAATGGCACAAATTTACTCTGCAGATGTTAACTAAACCCATCAGGTCAGGAGGATATAATGTTTCAAAGTGTGTGGCAACCCCATGTAATAGACACTTAGAGAGAAAAGAAATGTTGAATGTGAAGTGTGTGGCAAGTCCCATGTAACAGATACTTTTGGAAAAAGGAGGTCCTTGTATATCCTTAGTACAGAGGGATGGACTGGTCATAGTTTGTGATAAGAAGAATGTGCGAAGCCCAAGAAATACATTGTTCTAGAAAAGAAGAGTACTTGTGTGATCCTGTAATGTACAGTTTCAAACCTGGGGGACCACCCCATTCTGTTTTTCCATCTGTGACAGAACAAAGCAATACTGTATGTGTCTATGGGATCCCTTAGAAGATAGACATAGCATAGCCCTTGCATTTCTCTCCCAGAACTCGGTGTAAGTGTAAATGTTATTTTGCTCTCTAATCCCACCCCCACCCTCTTAGATGCTGAGCCAGGTATTTGCCCCAGTGCCAGGCATGATGACTATTGTTTGCAAACTTGTGCTTTGCTGCCTTGTCTGGGTACAAGTTGGGGGGGGTCCTGGTTTCAAGATGCCACTCCTGGCTGGGGTAAGGGTTGCAACTGAGTGATAATGGAAGTGGATCAGGGGGGAGTGGTGGATGTGGCCTACCTGGACTTCAGCAAGGCATTCAACATCATTCCACATAGAAGGCTTGTGAACAAGCTGGGCAGCCTGTGATTGGGACATAAGGTAGTGAATTGGGTTGGAAATTGGCTAAGGAATAGAACACAAAGGATGGTGGTAAAAGGGGCTAAATCCAAAGTAGGGAGGGTGACCAGTGGGCTGCCATAGGTATCAGTTCTTGAGCCAGTGCTGTTTAACATCTTCATCAGCGATATTCCAGAGGGGCTGGAGGGCAAGGTATGCCTCTTTGCAGATGACACAAAGATCTGCAATAAGTTAATGGCCGAGAGGGGTGGAGCAAATTAGGAGGCTCCTAGCTAAGCTAGAGGAATGGTCTAAAGTGTGGCAGCTAGGATTCAGTGTGAAGAAGTACAAAATCATTCACTTGGGGTGCATGAACTCAGGGTAGGATTACATGATGGGGGGGGGACATATTAGTGGCCACAAACAGGAAAGAGATCTGGATGTGATCAAAACTGATGACCTAAAGGTGGATAAACAATGTGCCAAGGCAGTGGGGAGAGCCAGTGGGATGCTGGGGTGCATAAGGAGAGGTATCTCCAGCAGAAGAAGAGAAGGTGTAATGCCACTGTTCAGGTCACTGGTGAGACCTCACCTGGAGTACTGTTTCCAGTTCTGGAGGCTTCATCTCTGAAAGGACATAGACAGGGTAGAGGTAATTCAAAGAAGGGCAACAAAAATGGTGCAAGGCCTACACCAAAGGTCATATGAGAAGAGATTGGGGGAGCTCATTATGTATACCCTGGAGGAGAGGAGGGAGAGGAAAGACATGATATAGACTTTCAAGCATCTCAAGGGAATTTATAAGATACAGGACGGCAACATCTTTTAAAAGAAAAGATGCTCTAAAACAACAAGACAACATGACATGAGACTGGAAGGGGGTTGACTAAGGGTCAATGTGAGAAAGTACTTCTTCTTAGAAAGGGTGTTGGAGGCATGGAACAGCCTCCCAGCAGAGGTGGTTGAGGCAAAGACCACTTTTTCAACATAGCCTTGTTATGACCCTGCCTCATGAAGAAGGGCAAAGAAAATGTTCACCTCCTGGTCTAAAAAAGAACTGCACACTTAGCTTCGATCACAGCCACCAGAACCCATCTCTGAAGGGAAGGGGGTAACTTATCCAAGGAAGAGGAGTCACCAAGAAGCAACATGGTGTTAGAGTGCTGGATAGGACAAGCAACTCTCTTTGAACAATATTCAAACACCACCTCCCAAAAAGGGAGAAGCTTCGGGCATAGCCACAGAATATGTAGTAGATGAGCAGAAGGTTGGCCACATCTCCAACAATTGGAATGGCCAAGGAGGCCCATACTTTGCAAAGCAGCAGGGTCCTGTACCACCTAAGAATACTTTTCCTCTGTATAGTCTGACTCTTTGCATCCCTGTATGCAGTGTGTGCTAGCCTTAGACATCGACTCCAGGCGTCAGTCGGGAGGGTGATTCCAAGATCTTCCTCCCAGTGTGTTCTACATGCTTCAGTGGGGGTCGGGTTGGGCCTCTCTCATAGTTCTATAGAACCCCCCGCAATACCCCTTTGGTCAATGGCCACTTGCACCCGAAGCTCAGTTGTCGCACTATGTATTTGTAGAAATTTCCAAAAATCCCTAGCCGGGAGGGAGTACCATGCCTTTAACTGTTCAAAGAACATAAGCTCCTGAGTACCTGGGACATAGAGATCCTGAAGGAGTTTAATGCCCTGGTTGGCCCAGGTTGCCCAATCAATAGGCTGGCCACCTATGAGCAGCTGCCCATTGTTCCAAAGGGGTGTATACCACACCGGTGGGCACCAGGCCTTTTTTGGCATGCAGGAAAGAGTCATACATCTCCTCCAGGCCCTCACCATTTTCATCATAAATGGTGTAACTTTGTCAGCCACCTATGAGGTGGGTAACAGAAGAGACCAAAGTGGGGTACTAGGCAATAAGTTCTGTTCCAGACCAACCCATGTGGAAGGGGGTAGCGAGGGAACAAACCATTTAATCACTTGGGAGGTAAGATAGGCTGTTCAGTAGTTCTAGAAACAAGGGAGTCCCAGCCCCCCACACAGTCCAGTGTGCCCACAGCTTTGCCTTACTCCACCTGGGGACTTTCCCCTCCCAAAGTAGCAGGGATATCAGCTTATCAATATTGTAAAATATGTGCTGGGATAGATGAATAGGAAGGTTGTTAAAGAGGTAAGCATAATTTGGTAGTTTTTTAATATTTTTACACCCAATTTTCAACATAGTCTTCTTCAGACTCCACCTCATGAACAAGGACAGACAACATTTTCAGCTACTTCCCATAAGGTGATTTCATTCAGGGACCACAAAATCACCTTTTGTGATGTATAACAAACTTTATGGCAAGGATTTAAAAAATGACAGCTGTCACACTCATTAGGTGCTGTAAAGATATGGCTATGTTGTGCATGTGGTGGACAAATATTGAAAACTGCCAAAGTTATGAGCATGCATTCACAAAATTCAATGTAGGCTCATAACATAGTTGTTTTTTTAATATTTTTGCACCAAATGTTCAACACAGCCTTTGTATGGCCCCACCTCATAAACAAGGGCAGAGAAAATGTTCAGTTCATGCCCAAAAGGTGATTTTGCACAGGGACTGCAAAATCACCTTTCAGGAAAGATCTGCCTAATGACAGCGCCACTGTTCATGAGGTAGAGTCCCAAAGAAAGTATGTTGAAAATTCAGGGCAAACATATGCAAAAATGACCAAGTTATGGCACGAAGTTCAAATCTCCTTTGAAATACATTCAACTGCATACCTGTTTCCTCAGTTCATGATCCAGCTTTGAAGAGTGAAGACGTGTCTGCGGTCCAGAGAGGATGACAGCATTGTACCCCAAATTGTCAAGTAAGGGCTTGGGGGAGTGGGGTGCTGGGTGCTGAATGGGGGGGTCAGGTGGGGTAGTCTAATAGCTGCAAAAGACATTGATGGATGTTTTTTCTTTTTACATTCATAAAAAAAAGACAGAGGATTCCTACACTGTGGGATTGGGCACACCCAGTGCCATGATTATGTTTCTTAGAGGGAAGTGGGGTGGTGGGTGCTGAGTGGGAGAGTTGTGTGGAGTGGGCATTTAAAACAAATTATAATGATAATAACCATGCAAGTGCAGTAGTGGAGGGGGGCACCTCCCCCCAAAAAAAACAGGATCATAAAATGATCAGTGGCATCTTTAAACAAAGACTTTCACACAAAAGCAAACTTCACAAAATACAGTACTGTGCAGTATAAGATAAAAAAAAAGAATATCTGTCAATTGTGCCAGTGAGAGCAAATACTACCATTAAGTTAAGAGCTAAAACCTTTTTGCAGATACTGATCAGATTTTGTGATTATTTGACACAATGCAGTACTATGGGGGGGGGGGTCAAAACCATTTTAAACATTGGTCAGACACTTCAGAATAACTTGTCCAAGAAATAGATTTTTTTTTAACTTCTGCATATAGCTTATTTTATTGGCATACATCTCACTCAGGGAAACCTGCATATTAATGAGCATCCAAACAAGAAAGGATAAAATGAACAAATACAGTCACTGCTGGTGTTGCCAGCAAATGCACTTGAATAAATCTAATGAACATCACACATGCATGAGATTCTGCAAAGGGTATGCAAATAGTGTACAAATGGCAACACATAGGTATTAGATTCAGGCTCTTGAATCACATAGATTGCTGGAAGCAATCAAATGAGGTGCATTTTATACATAATAGAAAATAGATTTTGTGTTACCATTCAATCAACTAATGCCCTAGTACAGGTTGCATAGTTACACTTCTTGGAGGTTATATTCATCAACAGCAACCATTTAATATTGCTATTGAAGTCTCTGATTTGAACACACATTCAAAAAAAATATCAGCCACTGTGCTTCTAAATAGTGATTAACAAAGTTAGCAGCATTCAAAATATTGCACTGAATCCTGGCTTGAAAAGGATACACATTTATATTACATATCAGACAATTTGCTTTTAAAATTTGCAGCAAACTTCAAAAATTGCGTAAAGTTCTTCAACTATCACTTGAATAAGTGCTTGTGTTTAATCCTTATGTTTTTACATTTGCACATTCTGTACCACTCCACGTTGTCAATGTGGAATATTTACTTATGTGTAATGTACTTCCCCATTACGGTAGTGGTACATCACAAAGCTGTGACCTCAGTTAGAACCATAGGGGCATGAGGATTCTGGATACATTAGTTTCTCAGTTTCAGCTGTACCACTGACTATGCAGTAGCAACATAGGTAGGAGCCCTTGGAAGAATTACATTCCTATTTTTTTTCCATTGAGGAACTGCATTACTCTGGGGCAGATTAGGGCTCCCTGGTAAATGGGGGCACCCCTAGTATTAGAAATCCATTCCCTTTAAGCTGAGGCTTTCATATTTACTAACCTGCCAGCTAACACTCATCATCAGTGCCTACAGCACCTGACTGAGTATCATATGTCATTGTTTTGGTGTTCTGAGTCTACTAATTATACAGCGTGGTGCCTGCAGTTAAGTAAGTCTTTTTCCTCTGTGGGGTTGTTATTCACATAGTTATGTGTGGTTGTTTGTTAGGTTTGTGTCTCCACCCATGTCTATAAGCTTGTTTGTTTTGTCTCCTTCCTGGCTAGTTTACCCCTTGGTACTGCTGTTTAAACAGTTGCACATCTTTCCCCTATGAAAGAGCCTGGCATCTTGCCATTTACTGCCAGGTGGGACTATAGGAGTCGGTTTTGGCACCTTCTGCACTGGGGCTAATAGCCCCTTGATAGTATCAAGTAGTCTCCTGCATTAATGTTTTTTTTTTCAAAGAATCTCCTTTCTTTTTGAGATACTGGAATGGTATCCTCATTAACTCAGGTTCCTTTAGGACCTGCATGAACAGATGCAGATGCCCTGTGCCAAGGAAGATTCTGTCCACCTGCGGAAGTGCAGTGACAGATGTGAAGAATTCATTTGGCTGTCTGGTGTACTGCGGAAGTGCAGGGCACTGTGGTTCCTGTGCCACTATGTGGCCACAGACACAGATGCACAGGGAAAAGAGTGCATTTGTCAGCCACTGCACAGAGTCCTCTGCCGCCCACAGCTGAAGAGGTGCAGGGTCCTTTGCTAAGAGATCAATTGTCTTCATTATATGGTACCCAGACCTATGAGAACAACTCTGCAACTTTCATTTCCTGGCTGGGTGGGTGTTGTATAAGAGTGCCACCCCCCCACCATAACTCAATCCAGCTGGGTCATTTTGCTCACTACCAAACTCAGCTTACCAGTACAGGATCATAAAGCATACCCACTGAGGTCAAGAATGGCACTACGCATAGAGTCTGTTAACAATTTTGACCCCAAATTTTCAAGATACTCATTTTATCATTCGCCTTATAAACATGACATGTACCATTTATAGTATATTGGATGAAATGTAATTTCACACTACAAGAGTGGAAACACATCTCATTCAGGATTTAGAAAATTGTATGTGTCATGTTTATGAGGTGTGTGGAGAATGGAGATGCAGCGAATTTAAATTCTGCCGGCAAAGTGCCTGTGAAGTGGCCAATTCAAAAGGCTCACATTACCTAGTAATTTTTACTTCACATTGTCATTCTGCCTTAACTCGAAGTAAGGTGAAGTGACAACAATACTTGGCAGCCCTTCACACACACAGTCACCAGAATTAATGTGCATCCCCAAAATGCTTATGTCTTGTGTCCATAAAACTCCTCAGTGCTGACGAAGTGTAATGAGAGCACAAGAAATGCAAAGTCTCCCAAAAATGAATAGTGCACTCAGATGTCATGCATGCAGTAGTCACACACAGTCACCAGAATTAACGTGCATCCCTAAAATGCTACTGTCTTGTGTCCAGAAAATTCCCCAGTGCTGACGAAGTGAAATGAGAGCGTAACAAGAAAGGCAAAGTTTCTCAGAATTAATGGTGCACTCTGTCATATGCGCAGTAGTCACTCACTGTCACCAGAATTAATGTGCATCCCCAAAATACAACTGTCTTTTTTCCAAAAAAGTACCCAGTCCTGATGAAGTGAAGTGAGAACGTAACAAGAAAAACAGAAAGACTGCCTTTTTCTCCCAGTTAATCTACCTACTCCACAGATACACCCCTCCCCCAAAGCACACTTCACAGTACACAGACTGACTGTTCTAAATTAACATTCAAAATCCACACACAAACAATAAACACTCAATAATATGAGCATAGGAGGGTTTCCTATACTCGATGTAGTAAATTGTGAGCAAAAAAAAAATCTCAAAAATACTTTTTTAACAGCTTTTAGAGGATTTGAATCACAGAGCTCTGAGAGGAAACTGTCTCCATCTTCCACTATGCACGCACTACACAGAACAGAGGCTGTGCAGAACAATCTAGAGCCCATGTGATCTGCAATCCCATAAAGCACTGCAAAATTCACCTTTGGAGCTCAAGAACAAGGCGAGGTGAGGCAAAGTACATTGATTTCAATGTACTTCACCTTAAAATTGGTGGAGAAGTGGTTTGGGGAAGGCAGAATAACACAAAGTCATTCTTTCCAATGGACTTCGCCTTCTCCATTATAACGCAAAGTACTCCCATTGTGGAGCACTTCACGGATTACGCGTTACTCCACGAATCACTTTCTGAGTGAATTTCAGCCACTTCACCCACCACTAATGGAGAAATGGCTGTGTTGAAAGTCTGAAGTCAAAAAATCTAAATCAGTGAAGTTATGAGTGAACATTGAAATACTACAACTTTCACTCATACCCTGATTATTTTACCATATTTGTACACCAAATGTTCAGCATAGCCTTCTAATTGCCCCAACTCAAAAACCAGGTAAGTGAAAATGTTCAAATCCCTGCTAAAATGTCCTTCCATGCACTGAAACGACATTCTGGGTAACAGGTGCAAAAACACATTTTAGACAGGATTTAAAAAATGACATCTGTCATATTTGTAAGCTGGTGTGAAAAAAATAACTATGTTGAAAATTTGGGGTCATGACCAAGCATAGAAAAATGTCATTGTATCAGCATAACTTGCCATTTTTTTACATATTTTGACCCTATATTTTCAACATAGTCTTCTTATGATCCCTCCTCTTCAACAATGGTGGTGAACATTTTCAAAACCTGCCTGAAAGGTGATTTTGCCAAGCAAATGAGCAATTGCCTTTCACACCTGATTTACATAATTCCACCACTATCGGTCATAAGATGGGTTCCCAAAAAGGTCATGTTGAAAATTTGGGGTCAAAATATGCAAAAGTGGCAAAGTTATTCATCAAAGTTCAAAACCCCTTTGAAATACATTTAACCACACTTACCTTAGCATCTTATATTGCAGTCAGCAGTTCCAACAGCAAGATGTATCTTCAGTTAGAGAGGATCTTCACCATGGGACATGTTCAGGTGAGTGAGAATGTGTTGGGGTGGGTGGCTGTGTGGTAGTTGGTGCTGAATGGGAGGTCTGGGTGAGGGGGTCAGATTACTGAGGGACAGCTTTATTTTTACAGGTAAAAAAAACAACAGCAAGGAATGTTATCTTTTTTTTGGCAAACACTGAGATTCCAGCACTGGGGATTGGGCACCCCAGTGTCAGGCCACTGCTCAACAGCACCTGGGGTGGGCACCCTGGTGATACCTCATATTTAGTGGGAAAGGGGGGTGAGTTAGTGGGAAGAAGGTGTCACAAGAAGCGGTACCAGGGGTGGGCACCCCAGTCCCCTAATATGATATAAACATTGGGAACTGCGGGTAGGTGACCCTGAGGGGAGGGGGTAGAAAGAAATGGTACCAGAGGTGGGCACCCTTGTCCGCATGACAGATAGATAGATAGATAGATAGATAGATAGATAGATAGATAGTGGGGATCAGGAAATCACCATTGTCACTGCAGCCTGCAGCAAGACTCAAGCAGAAGTCAAAAAAGTCCCACTGTTCTCATACAGAGAGCAGCAGGTGAATAGCTCCTCTTGCTAAGCTGGGCACCCTGGATTTTGGGGTGCCCATAAAGGTATTCCCTGCCATTATTTTGAAAAGTAAACATCAGAATCTAGCTAAACAAGCCCCATTTAGCAAGGTTAAGAATTTTTTTTTTAATTACAGCATTTCCTTTTTTTTTCATGTTTTTTTATTTTGAGGGGAGAAAACAAGTTGGTGACTCACTCAGCATAAAAAACATTTTGGTGCTTTGAAAAGCAAGTGGTAAGAAACTAGAAATGGTCATGCAATACAGAATTTTTGGTATCACATCAGAATGTTATCCTAAAAAACTTACATGCTCAGAACAGAAACAACAAACTGTAAATCGTTATCTCTCTGGAACCGTTTGATATTTTTTCACACAACCTTCCAAATGCACCACCTTTGCACAGCACACTTTCACCATGAAAGTTTTGGGAAAAATAGGATACCATGTAGGCTGTACAGTATGTTAGAGCAAACCCAAATCCCTCAAATAAAGGAAACAAATTAGACATTCACAGGAAAATGACATATGCTGATCTCAGAAACTGCACATGCTGCCATCATGAAACTTTTCATGGATTTAGACATTGCCTCCTAGACAACACATGCAAATTTTCAGCTAATTTCGTCAAACGCTGTCAAAACTATTAAGGTGCAAAGTAAGGGGTTTAACATTGAACACTACTCAACCCTAACTATAGGGGTAACATGAAAAAGCAATGAAAGACCCGCACATCAATTGTCTCAAAGGGGTTGTTAGCACTGTTTTCTGACATGCTGTGTCTTATGAATATTTTAAATAAAAAAATGCAGTTTATTTTTCTGAAACTCAGCTTTGGTGTGTGCCCAGTTCTTTTTTGGTTTTTGACCTAACTATAGGGGCATTACCATATCCTTATAATACATTGTTTGGTTGTACTGTATAGACAGATGTTAAACTGAGGAAGTGATGTATCTGGAATCCTCATGTCCTTAGAATTCTATGCTGTGGTCACAGCTTTGGGCTGCACCACTCCCCCAGTGGGTGAGAACATTATCCATAGATAATTATTCCTTTGACAACATTGGAGCTAACAGAATGGACATTGCAATAAATGTGAAGGAATTTCTCCTATATTTGCATAACTTTTGCAGACTCCTATGCATATGCAGTATTCATTAAATTTTGTCAAGTGATTTTGCTGTCAAAACCTGTAGTTGCTGTGTTTGCATTTTTTTGGATGCTTATTGATACGCAAGTTTTTCTGAGCGATCTGCATGATATTACAAGAAGCTATATGCAAAACAATTAGCCCTTTTCAAAACTACTTTTGGATGCATTATTCTGAATGATCTTAATGAGGTTTAAACAATTTTTGGTCAGAACCATTTCTCACCCCCCCCCCCAGAAATACAGTGCTGTATTGTGTCTTCATGTGATTTACAAGTGGCAGTTCTAAGCACCCTCTCCATCACATGAGTTTCATTCTCCTGGGCTCAATTTTCAAAAGAAAACTTTGATGCAATGTGCCTGTGCAAAGGTGTATGATGCAACTGACACCTTGCATCAAAGTTTGTGGCTAACCTGATTTTCAAGTGCTGGCTGTGGTGAAATTGGGATGCCATGTGGCAAAGCACTCCTGCAACACCCTTGGCACCCATGCATCAGGTGGCAAGGGTTGTTGCACCATGGTATGGCTGGGTATCCAGTGAACAGGACCACCATAATAGAGTGCTTACAAAAATGGTGACTCAGTTACGATGCCTGTGTTCAGGGCTACCTGGCAAGGTAGCGACTGGATACCTGGGTGGGCGAGGTAGAGTGATGGGATGAACACACATTTAGGGGGGAGAGGAAGGGTGGAAGGTATGTGGGAGAGGGGTAGCAGGCAGCTGCTGAGCTGGTCCGCTAGCATGGTGGGGAGGGTGGTTGGTTGGGAGGTGCAGGGTACAGGGTTTGGGTCCGGCATGGTGAAGTAAGTTTTTTGCCGGCAGACAGCTTTTTATTTTTTTAAGTATTTCAACTTCCCCCCTGACATGCACCCCCCTGGAGTTGAGAATATTTTAGTAGGGGGGTTCAGGGGTTGAAACCCCCCACGAGGGGGGTGTAGCCCCCCGCATTAAAGAAAATACAGTGGATCTAGGGTGCCCTCTTTCCATTTGCCACAAGTGTGTATCAGCAAAATTTATTTTTGACGATGTACACTCACCCTAATGTCTATTGTTCTTCTGCAATTGCCATTATCACATAGAACCTTGTGGCTGCAATATCCCTTTTTTTTTGTAATTCCAGAAGCCCTGCCATGGTTGCAAGAGGGGGCTCAGGATAGACTAGCCAGGAGCTGGTCTTAGGGCCCTGTGCTACTGCCTGGCAGGGCAGCGAGTGGAGTATAGGACCTGGAAAGCAGGGACAGGGGGCCACTGGAGCAGTGGAGGT
This sequence comes from Neoceratodus forsteri, assembly GCA_016271365.2. Taxonomy (NCBI): domain Eukaryota; kingdom Metazoa; phylum Chordata; order Ceratodontiformes; family Ceratodontidae; genus Neoceratodus; species Neoceratodus forsteri. Next base: position 237,525,611 of record JADMNL010000023.1, on the reverse strand, counting down.
ACCACAGAGAATGAACGGGGCACGGTGGCACTGAGAGGGTGTGGAGGAGGCACCTGGCAGAGGTGTCACCCAAAATAGCAGACAGCCGCTCAGACCCGATAGGGGGATGATAAGGCAACAGCATTCTGACATGGACCCCATGTGGAAACTGCTCTGACACCTGACCCATGTTACCCACAATCCCCTACATGGGGCTGGTGGCAGTTGGTGTAGGTTGTGGGTGCCTGCAATGGAGGGATACATGCACCAGGCACTGCAACATTCCCATGGTACACAGCCCCCCTGCATGGATCCAGGCAGATGCCAGACTACACTGCCATGGATTGTGGGTCCCATGGGGTAGGTGCCAGGGCTGCTACCACCTAGGGTCCATATCAGGATGTTGTCACCATGCCAACTATCTACCCAGTTTTATTAAATCACAGATCCCAGGAGTCTGACCAATGTATACAAATGCAAAGTGCTACTCTTGGGGAGGAAAAACGGAGTTAGGAGCTCTACACCATGTACGACTCCTCTTGCTACAGTGAAGGAGGGAAAGGACCTGGGGGCCATAACAGATATGGGAGTGAAGTATTTATTTAATTATCTGTTTTATTTATTAGTTTGGATAAACACCTTTGAGGTAAAATAGCTCATTTACAAAGGTTCCATGTCAAACACAAAGTAACAATTTACAAATAATTGACAAGTGCAAAAATTACACTGGCTCAGTTATAGTCAACAAAGAACACAGGTTTACATTGCTGCATTACAATTGAACTTACAGTGTCTTAACATACAAACACAGAAATTAATGGCAGATAAGGACCGCTAGGCCCACCCAGTCTGATCATTTTTTCTACCTGCTGCAGAAACCACAGACCCTTCTTGATCTCTGGCTTTGATATCTTTCCTATCACTAGGGTTCCCCTATGCCTATCACATTAATTTTTGAATTCCCCTACAGAGTCTTGAATACAAAATCATTTTACAATTAAAACAGCATACAATAAGCTTTGCCAGTGGTTAGTTAAGAAAGCTGATGGGAGGTGCTAGCAAGTGTGGGGGGGGGTACAGGGAGCTCAGATGGAGCATTGTCCTAGGATTTAGCGGGGGAGAAATCAAGGGCAACAACAGGTGACATCAGGAGAAATTAGACATCTGAGTGGTCTCTTAAACTGGCCAATGTTGTTTAGACTTGGGACAGATTCCAGGAGGTCATTAAACCACTGAGGGACTCTCACAGCAAAGGTATGCCTTGCTAGTGTTGCTTTATGTTACGGGAGTTTAAGATTATTTTTGGTCATAGCCCTAGTAGGGTAAGGAATTAGGGATGGCCCCAGTACGTTCTGTATTCCAGAAGGTGTGAGACCCAAGAGTGCTTTTTTTCCTAGGATGCAGGTTTGGAATTTGATTCTATCCTGCAGAGGGAGCGCGACTGATAGGGGCTAAAATGAGCAAGTGTATGTATACCTGTCAGCACCCAGTATTAAGTAACAGGCCTTGTTCAGGACTAGCCTGATTCTATTAAGAGCACTGTCTGAGGCCACTCCATAGATCGTAATCCTGTAGTCAATGATGGAGAGGATTGAGCTGGTGACTGCATTTCACCTGGCTTTCTGGGTGAAATTGTGTCTTTGTCCACAAAGAGCCCTTAAATTTTTGTTGACTGAATTTATGACATAATTCAACGAGGCACAAATGAAAGAGTGTCATCAAAGGTGACACCCAAGTACTTGAAAGTACTGATTTGCTCCAGTGGCACGTCATTCTTATTTATAATGGTCAGTGGTAGAGCTTTGTTACTCATGTGAGGCCCTCAAACAGCATTGTCTTAGTCTTTTTGTAGATTACAACCAGGGCCCCTACTTTTCTGCGGCACAGTGGGACCAAGTTTTGTGGCAAGACTACCATTTGCCGCAGAACTTCTGCGGCGGTGGTTTGTAATTTCTGCGGAAGTTCTGCGGCATTAACAAACTACCACATCACAGTGTCAGCTTGTCATCCTGACTTCACTTTCATGGCAGTGGTTATACCAATCAGGATGGTGGAAAGCACAGTAACACTAGTTCAAAAAATAACAGACTTATAAAAATAATTTTATGCCTAAAAAAGCAAAACAAATGTCTCTCCCTTAAGGTCCTAGCCTGTTGCATAAATGACATATGCAGAGGGGATCTTATGTGATAAATAAGGTATTTCTGTATGCATGCTGTCTATTCCACTAATGAGGTTTCCACTGTCTATCACTTACATATTTGCATGTGCTTTCTACACCACTCATGAGGTTCCCACTGTGTATTACTTATATATTTATATGCAATCTGTAACATACATACAAATGTGTGTGTGTGTGGTGAGACAGAGGTACTGTGTGTGTGTGTGTGTGTGTGTGCGTATAAATATATATATTCATGTCACCAACCTGCTTACCCTGACACACTGCGTAACACTATTAGGCCATGACATGCATGTGAAACTATTGTGAGATAGAGCTCTCCAGCCAATCACAATGTGTCCACCATGTGACAGAACACTTCACCATACCTTCCCAGGCTCTGAGCAGTGATGTGTTCCACCAATCCTTGTGCTGCCCAGCCAGCTCACAGAGCTAATCTCTGAACCTGAGTTGCCGGCACGGAAACAAAGCATACTACCCTCTGGCCCAACAGCTGTCCCTGCACACAACATTTCTCCATAACCTTTAGGTGATTCTATCAACCAGTGATGATATGTAATCAATAACCCTGGCAAAAATGTGTACAGTGCAATTTATTTAACAGGTCTAGCCTTTCAACAGGTCTACACATTATTATATTCCCCTTTTCTGGGCATAATTACTTTATTTTTCTTAAAAATGACAGTTAAATTCATTTTACCAGTTATTCATTTCAGATGGCATCTCTATACCTTAAAGGCACAAATAGGTTTGTACAAAGTGAGGTATGGATTTAACAGGTCTATGCTATTGACAAGGTTTTGTTTAAGTTGGCCCTAGCGCAATAATGTAAGACTGAAAATTGTATTAGGCTGTAGTGCAGGTTGAGCAAATATCATCATTCATGATGTGCTGTGCCACCATTTCTGGCAGTGGGAGCTGTGGTAAAGTGACTGTTCATTTCTGTTGCAGAATGCAGCCATTTCGTTAGCTAATGTATGATAAAGCAATTATAACATCACATTCTAAGCATATAGGGGGGTTTTGGATATAAAAAGAGGGGAAGGGAACCAGATTCTATGGATAAACAGAAATATTAATAAAAATCACCAAGAAGAGAATTCTGCTGGCACAGAAAGTTCTGCAGTAGATTGCAAGTTCTGTGCAAAATTCTGCGGCCGCAGAATTCTAGGGGCCTTCATTACAACTAATCTGTTACTTTTGACTCACCCCTCAAGCACTCTAAAGCTATCCTAGAGGTCACTTGTTATGAAGTCCTGCCATGGGTTACTAGAGAAACTTATAGCGTTGTCCACGTAGCGCAATATCCTAGATGTAGAACAGGCACCTGGAAGATTGTTGATAAAGAGACTAAAGAGAAATGGTCCCAAAATTGAGCCCTGTGGTAACTGACAGTCACATCTTTGGGGTCAGATAGCACTCCATTGATTTGGATATGCTGCTTTCTACCAGTAAGATACTGTAGCTACTGAACCATGACACAGTATCCTGTGACAGCCACAGAAAGATTATGACAAACAGTGCCCAGCCATGATCTAGAGGACTGGCAGAATGTTGGGACACATCAAAAGTAGGTGAGCAGCACAAGGGAAATAATTCTGCCATTTTTCAAGGCTCTGGAAAGGCCCTATCTGGAGTGTTCCATGCAGTTATGGGCTCCACAATACAAAAAAGATGTTGAGGCAGTTGAGGGAGAACAATGCACGGCCATTAAAATATTCAGGGGTATGGGAGGGCAAAAGCTATGGGGAGAGGCTGGGGACCAGCAACATGCTTACCATGGAGAAAGAGGCTTAAGGGGAGACTTCCTTTAAAAAAATACAAGTGTGCAACATGCATGCTGTGAACTTGTATTTTCATAAGGGATGAAGATCTCAGTCTTCAGAACAAGAACAAACAGATGGGGGTGTTTGACTTGGCATTCTCTGGCAGGATCTGGGAACAAGTGCTGAAGCACAGAGGTGGTCAATTTAGGGGTAATGTTAGGAGACACTTCTCTCAGAAGGTGGTGAACCTATGGTACAGGAGACTGCGACTATGAAAACAATACAAGCCTTCAAGGTAAGCCTGGTCAAATTTCTACTTGACAAGGGAATCACAGAGTACCTTGGGTAGTAGGATGGCTGGGTTAACCCTGTAAAATTAGTAAATGATTAAATAGCACTTATTTAGTTTGGAGGGGACTGGAGGACATAGCATCCCTTTTGACCTTAATTTACTATGTTACTATGACATGGGAGATGTACTTCTTTGTACGAGCAATGGTGCAGCAACTAAACATACCAAGCTCCTTAGCCGGACAATAGAAATCCTCCACTCCACTTGCTCATCAAAAACTGGGCCTGGGAAGGGAAGAGTCCAATGACTTCTCCAAGACTGTTACAACCAATGCAGTAATGCTGCAGTATAGCACAAAATGCTGCAGCATGCCGCAGAAAACAGTGTAATTCAATGGTAATTAGGCCCTTTTCACTACAGTATTTTGTGACGTCTTCATTTATTGCAATTTACTACATTGCATTGTGACTGGCTCCACCATATATGGCCTTTCTGGTGTACCATTGATCAGTCAAGCTTGTGGGTGGTGATGCTTGCTACCAGCTCAGTATCACATTGGCCTTGTGACTTGCTGCCCAAAGTCATTTCCCCCATGTGAGTCACCTGACTCCTTTACTCTTCAGCTGTATCTGGTGCTCACCAACCGTATCTGCTTTTATACCCCAGTGGTATTATCCCCCCCCCCCCGGCTGGCATAGTGCCACTGTATACAAGATGGCCATGTTTACCTTTAGCTTGGAGGCACTACTCCTGTTATGCCTGCACTAGGCCCCTGAACTGTTCAGGCTAATGCCTCACTCCCAAGATTCACCATTCTCCTATGACAGCCAACCTGCTTTATTTACCCAGTGGAGATGCCTGTGACTGACCAAGATTACCTATAGTATCCTCACCGATGACAATCCCCCAACCTGCACATGACAGTGGTGCCAAAAATGGCTGCGCTCTGCTTCACTGTGCATCCAGTCCCACCAAGTCTGCGCACAGCTACAAGCATTCTGGACTGATTCCTTTTCCCCAAGAAGCATTCCATAATGGGTCCCAGTGCCCCATCATGTACCATCCTGACACTGTGATTTCCCACATTTTGCCCGTCAGTAGCACTGGCATGCTTCCTTGCCACTGTCCCACTAGAACCCCGGAAGCTACTGCATCTAGTCAGCTTTACAAGATAGAGTATCTTATGGACCATTTGTCATGGACTTTTTTTAATTCCATAATGCTAAGCCTTGGTTCTTGATACAAAAGAACCCATGCACTTGTACCAGTCTGCTATCCCCACAGTGTCTATACAGCTTCCAGAGTCGAAAAGGGGCTCGAAGGGAGTTACTAAAAATTGCTGGGGGATGGCCTCTTCATATGAATACACACTAATAACCACCCTAATCGTAACTGGTTTGTTTGAGTATGCTTAATTCATTTACGCTCCGTGAGCTGGCCCATATCTGTGCATGAATCCATCTCCCCAAGTGCTCAGCACGCGCTGTCCCTTATGGCAAGGATTTTATTTATTTATTTATTTATTTGAACAAGTTGGATTTACAACCTTTGAGTCAGAGACTCATTTACAAAGGCACCTCGTCACAGGGAGGGCAAGACAATAGAACATAGTGCAGATATAACATTGGACAACATTACAGGTGCAGACATTGAACACAGAATACACTTAGTTACATGTTGGTATAAAATACAGATTTACAATTAAAGATGTACAATTTCTCTGGAGTTGCAGTGGAATACATCCTTGTGTAAACCTAAGGGGTAGGTAAAAAGGGGTAGGTGGAAAGATGGATCGGCAGTCCAGGGGACCTGTCAGATTGCTCCACTCCTGCCTCTTCCCTGACTCCTATTCCCAGTCTACCTTGCTGCAGTTTCTCCAACCATGGGAAATGGTATCGGAGCACTCTTGGAGAAACCTTTAATAATTTAGCTTTATTTTATTATTCATTTGTTTCTTTATGAAGACCGCTTGGTCGAAGCGCCATGTTTCATTGAATTTGCTGAAAACACACTCCCCCAATGTTCCAGGCACTGTCAAAATGATGAGGCTCATATCATGCTAGCCACTTTCTTGACTCTCACTTCTGGTTCTCGTCTATCACATTTCATCAGCCACAGGAGATGGGATTAAAGCACACCTTTGGAGCCCTATTAAATTATTGTTGTTTTTTTAAACAAGGCCGCTGGATCAGGTAGCCTGACATTGTTTGAACACCTGCTAAACTGAGTTGAAAGACTGTTTCTCTTCAAGTCACGCTGACCTCATTTGCCCCTCAGTGCCACAGTACTCTGCCTAGCTATCCCTTTGCTACCTCTTTCCCCTCAACTGGCTACAGCAGTATCTGACCTACCACACTGTACTGCATCAAAAACCCTTACAAAAGTTCTCACCCTTGTCCTTTGTCCTTTGGTCCAGCTGCTTCATCACTGTCCTGCTGCAATCTCATTAGATGAAAGAGTAAAAAGGCTGGGCTCCCATATCTTAGGCCTTTATAGCCTCTTTGCTCCTCCCCCAAGACCAACATTCCCCACCCTTTGGTGGCCACCTACAGTAATTGTACTAATCCTATCCCTTTCCCCTCCCCATGCCATACACCTCCTAATCACCTTCTGCCAGCCATAGGGGGAAGTGCCCACAGACAAAAGCTTGCAGGCTTCAAGGAGCCCCTTTGCCTGCTCTCTGTTAGCTGGGGTAATGGTTTCAGTTAGTGTACTTTTGTTTTCTATCTGCAGACAGTTTGCACTGCATAAACTGTCTGAAAATGAACAAACTGAACATCAGCTGCACAATCCCAGGCTTTTGGGAGTATCAGTAGATATTATGGGTGGGGGGGATGAGGTGCTCATGTGGGTCTGGGGAGATGTCAGCAGATGGGAAACAGGTTTTGAAGACCACCTTGCACTACAGAATCTAAAATTGCTTTACATTATACAATGGGGTATGAAAATCCTGTAATCTCACTGGTCAAAGCACATCACATGACCATGGTGAGTACTGTAATAACCCACGGCTGAGAAATGGCATTGATAAAAAACATACTTAAACACATTTAAAATTTATTTTACAAAAGGGCCCATTGTATAATCGCAATAAGGCACTCCAGGGTGTGGATTATTGGGGGATTTACCCACTTCTTGTGTGGTTAAGTCACTCGGTTGTGCCTCGTGATACACCACACAAGGCGTGGGTAAATCCCCCAGTAACCCACACCCTGTCATGCCTTATTGCTTAAATCAACACTCACTTCAATCTTGCTCTCCATAATCACATTTACAATCATTGATTAAAACCAGGTTAATCTGTCGGTTGGCTACTGAATAGAGATAATTTGGCCAGGACACTATGGACATTTCACTACTCTTGCAGGAAGTAGAACAGGATCTTTAATTGCTACCTAAAGAATCATCAAAACAGACCCATGGGTTATCTGAAAGGTAACATGGAATTGGCCATCCACCTCCCAAATTAAATATAAATTTTTAGCAAGTAGGTAGAAAAGGTAATCTGGCAACACCTTTATGCTGAGATATTCACTGTTTAGCTTTTCCTAGGATCTCATATAGCTTCAGTAATATTTGATCTCTAGTAGGTGGACAGCACTGGCTGGTTTGCAGTGGGTGAAATGATGGAACCTATCACAGGCCATGCATTCATGCTTGAACCTGTACCATTCCATCTTGCAATCCCCGTGGGTTGTAGTTTTAAAAACAGCCCATCTAGGTCTCTACCTCAGCTGAAGCCCCTTGCACTCCCCTCCTTGGGGACAGGACCCTTTTCACCAGGAAACCACTGTCTGTTTATTGCCCTCCCATGTCCTATGGCCCACAACAGTGTCACATCCAACACACCCCAATATCTACAAGTTGGCTGGAGTTAATGGTAGCACTGTCTAACCATTACATAACTGGAAGCTGCAGCAGGTTCATAGAAAGATCATCTCTGGAAACTGAAACATGGATATATTATGAGATTATTTATCTGAGGTTGCTTTATTATTTGAAAGGCTGTGGCCTGTGATTCAATGGCTGAAGCAACAGCCATGACCCCCCTGCCTGATCTATTTAAACTCTTCCTTCCTGTTTCATTCAGAAGCTATTTCCTTTGCTGACCCAAGACTCTGTTGGTCTGTTTTCTCCCTTGGGGCCTGCTGGGGCTTGCCCCACCCCAGCATTACTTGTGCTCTGGGCTCTGCTTGGTTTGTGCTGGGATTTGTTTGTTGTGGTTCTGCTGCTTTTGGTTAGCATTTTCTTCCTCCAGCTGCTGCATGCTTCTTGTGTTGCTTGTTTTTCTGTTCTCCTGTGCTTGTTTTTTTCATTTTCTGCTTTTCTTTTTTGGCTGGGCTTTCTAGTTTTCCTACCATCCTGTTGCCCTTTGTTTGTGTTGTCCTAATCCTGTGCCTGAGATGAGGCTCCCATTTACTCACCAGATAATGCAAATACTCAATTCACTGCATTATCTGTATGCTTCCACTCAAGTCTGCTTCCCTTTCTAGCAATCCTCAGTTTCCTGAAATTGTTGTCATATGCTTCAGCTCACACTGTTGTTTATCTGCTGTGTCCTGTGCTTCCACCTTGCTTGTACCTGGTCTGCTCAGCTAGCTGCCACTCCCTGTGTTTGTTTTATCCAGGCTCATGTGTTGCTATTTCAAAATAGCCTCCTACCTCTCCCAGGCTGCTGGCTTTGCCCGGACTCCTCGTCACTAACCTGCTACCTAATCTACAGCCTCAGAATTTTACCAAATCTTTTTTTTACCCAAAACCTCAGCAGTCCATTTCTGACTTCTGCTATACTAAAACTTTAACCATTCAATAAGCTCTCTATTTTTTTTGGGGGGGTTCTTCACTATCAACATCTCAGTTGCTATTTGGTCTCATAGTGCTCAGCTTGTGACTTCTCTGTTTTTCCCATGGGTGTGGAGCTGTGATGTCATGGTGGGGCATCGCAGTTCTAAGTAGTAGGAGCATGCTTTTATGTGAGCTATATGATTTTGACCTGCTCCTTTTGCCTACTTGGCTTTTCAGTTATCCATGCATAAATACATTAACCTCACAGCCTACATGGCTTCAAGTTCTTCATTCCATTCCATTACTGGGGGGGGGGGAATTGTTTAATCAGAAAAGGCACACTAAGCCGGAACTTGTTTCCAGGTGTGACCTGGGAGCACAAGGAAGTTAAGTGACTTGCTCAGGGTCACACAGTATGCAAGTGGGGGATGATGGGATTCAAACCCAGGTCTCCAGGTTTGCATCTCATTGCCTTTAACCACTACACTATATTGCCTCCTTACTGCCTACTGCATTGCAAATGCTCCTTACATGAATAACCTAACTCTGCCTCAAAGGCATTTATGGTCTTCATGGCACTCATATCAATTCTCTATTTATGCTGTAACCATAGCAATCACTGCTGAACCTCATCAATTCAATTATGCCAAACCTCATTTCTGGTAGCAGCAAAGCTAGAGGCCACAAGGCTAAAGTGTTGAGCTTTTTTTTAGCATTTTAATTATTTTTAACAAATTATTCTGTTAGGGGCAATCCTTGGATGACTTGGGGATAGCCTATTGTGTGACACAGGAACCAGGAAGTGCCTGAGTTACAGGAGACAAGGAAGGCCACACTAAAAACTTTGGGAGATGCTGTTTTTAACTTGATTCTGTCCTCTACACATTTGTGTGTCCTTTTAAAGATATTTTATCATGGTTTAACCAGTTGGTGGGACTAGTTCTGTAGTGAGAAAACTGAAAGAGAGCTAAGTGCTACTTCCAATTCCCATACAAGAAAAAAATGAGTGTTGAAGTGCCTGGACAGATTTCTGGTAGCATCAAAGCTAGAGGCTGCAAGGCTAAGGTACTGAGCTGTTTTTTAGTACTTTAATATAGCAAATTATTCTGTGCAGGGGTGATCCCTGAATGAACTGGGGACAGCCTGTTGGGTGACACAGGAACCAGGATGAGCCTAAGTTACAAAAGACACAAAAGAGCACACTAAAAACCTTGGGAGACACTATTTTTAAACTTTTTTCTGTCCTCCTCATGTTTGGGTGTCCAGTTAAGGATACTTTAAAGTGGTTTAACCAGTTGGTGGGACTAGTTCTGTAGCTAGGAAACCAGAAGAGAGCCATATGCTACTTCTGGTTCCCCCACTATATATATCCTTCCAATTGAAAATGTCAGCAAGCTCAGGCATTGGTGAGCCCAGCAAAGGTGACACAGCTAAGGCAAATAGCTTAGCTGTGTCTGTCATGTCAGCCATGGCAGCAGGAGCAGCAGGGGGGACTTATTGCCAATTTAACATTAGAAAACAACAAAAACATATATAAAAGACACGCTGGTTAAGGTAGGAGCTGTTCTAGACCTGACAGATAAATTGCCATGGATTCTAACATAGTGAAGCTTATAACAGCAGAATTAGGTATAATATTCATCATTTGTAGTAATATTAGCATGGAAGTAATTAATGATGTGCTGGTGTACACATATGGTGAAAGCCAAATGATAAGGGAATTAAATAATAAAATCGTGATGTTAGAAATGCAGCTAGTGACATTACAACCACAAAATGTTATTCATGATTGCTGTTACTATAGAGCAGAATGAGGAGAGCAGGCAAGGGGTATAGAAAATAATACAGAACATAGGAAAAGGACTAGAGACTCTGACCAAGATGGTACCTGGATTGTATAGAACAGAAAATATAAAAAGGCCACAGAGCAGGGATATTTAGTTCAGATATTAAACTGAAATTTATAAAAGAACTGTCTAAAGAACTTTTGGGGCCCTTAACTGCTTTATTTAACACTTCTGTCAAGGGAGGGAATGTAATACAATCTTGGAGAGTTGCCAATATCTCACCTATTATAAAAGGTGGCGACAAACAACTGACAGGTAACTATAGGACTATCAGCCTTACATCCATAATCAGCAAATTATTGGAAAGACTTATACAATATAAAATAATTGACCACATCAATATTACAGGATGCATCGATGTATCCCAGCATGGCTTTACACCTGGTAGATCATGCTTGACAAGCCTCATTAATTTCTTTGAATAGTGATGCCCTAGAAAATGGAATGCCCATAGATGTTGTGTTTCTAGACTATGAAAAAGCATTTGATACAGTTTCCCATAAAATTCTCATCAAGCAACTAGTCAAAATAAATCTGGATTCAAAACTCATAAAATGAGTAGCTTCTTGACTGCATAACAGACAACAGAGGGTAGTTATCCAGGGACACGAGTCTAAATGAAGTGCTATCAGTAGTGGAGTACCCCAGGGCTCTGTGTTGGGTCCGCTTTTATTTAACATACTTGTTTCCAGTATGCAAATGATGGATGGCGTCTTGATAAATAAATACACAGACGATTGCAAACTAGGGCATGTTGTAAACAATGCCCAGTCTGTAGCTACGTTGCAAGATAACTTAAATAAATTTTGTAACTGGGTGGCAGATAACAAAATTAATTTTAATGTGGTTAAGTGTAAGGTTATACATATGGGGAGGAATAACAATGAGGCCACCTACGTAATGAACAATATAAAGCTTACAGTTACAGCAAAAGAAAAATATTTGGGTGTTACAATATCTGATAACTTAAAATTTGACACACATACAAATAAAACAGTTAAAATGTTACGGTGCTTTAGGTAGTATTCTAAAGCACATAAAATGTAGGAAGCCAGAGGTCATTCTTCTTCTATATGCTAGCCTCATATGACCTTACCTGGATTATTGTGTGCCTTTCTGTACTCCCACTTCAATAGGTTGCCAAACTATGACTGAAAAAGTTCAGCGTAAGGTCACCATGAAAACTGATAACATGACTAATAAAGACTATGAGGGTAGATTAAAATCACTTAAGTTATTCTCCTTGTAATATAGATCCCTAAGGGGAGATCTAATTTACATTTTTAAGGCTTTCCAGATGGAGTCTATGTTAGACACTATTTGTCTTTCAAGACAAGTAACAAACAATAATGCAAGATTCAACAATCTTAAGTTAAAAGCCTCCGTGTGCAAAACAACAAAGAGAAAGAGTTTTTTTACCCAGAGGATTCCACCCATATGGAACTCACTACCTAGTGACATTGTTAAGAGTAATAATGTGGAACAAATTAAAAGAAGACTAGCTCTTTATATCAGTAATAAGAAATATAGTTTCCACCATTACCCATGATAGTGGCAGGGGGCATGGCTTACCGGCAAGCATGGTGGATGCTTGCTAAAGCAGCTCCTCAGGGCAACTCTTTAAATGTATTCTAACAGCTGAATTTAGACACATCTGGCTCTATATCTGGCAATATTCTCTATATGCATTGATGGCATCTGGGAAATTAAAAAATAAACAAGTGAAACTGCATTTTGACACCCATCAACAGCCTAAAAGAAGTGGCACTGAACCTCGTGGCTTGGGGCCTACAACATCAGGTACTAAGCCTGTAGCATAAAAATGGACACCGGCCAGATGGAGTTAACAAAATCACTTGCAAGAGTCCCAGACACCTTATTGCAAATGCAGCATGATATGAAGATGGGCTTTAGCAACCTTAATACCCAGTTTGCTCACCTCCAATCTGTAGTCACCAATCTCATAGAAACCACTACCACACATACCTCACAAATATGTGAACTGGAAAAAAGGGTGAGTGACATGGAAGATTCATATGTGGGGGTTCATGTGGAGAGGAATGGCCTAATGTCCACCACCGAAGAGCTCCGAGACTAACTCAACATCAGGAAAACAGATCCCGCCATTCAAATTTGTGAATTGTTGGTCTGCCTGAGGGTGCTGAAGGGAGGAATCCTAATGTGGAGCTCCATTGGTGGCTGATTAAGCACCTAGGCCTCCCAGATGAAGCACTGAGCTATGGAATCGAATGAGCATATTGGGTGGGCCCACCACCAAAAGCAGGGGACTGGCCACGACATTGTCTAGTCAAATATCTGCATTTCAGGGATAAAGAAGAGGTGCTTCATAAGGCTAAAACACAGGGTCCCATAAACTTTGAAAATGCTGAAGTTTATATTTTTTAGGATTTCAGTCTGGAGCTTCAAGTAAAGCACCAGAAGTTCAACCAGGCTAAAAGTGGACTATACAAGCTAGGTTGGAAGTTCTCGTTCTCATACCCAGCATGACTGTGAGTAGATAGGCCGGGTCAGAGTCCCCGGTATTTTACTTGCCACAGATCGCTGGAAAATTGGATCGAGTAGGAGGAGGCCAGAAGGGAAGGAGTGCAGCCTAATGCAGAGCAAGGTACCTTGACCCTTTATTTCATTTACCTAAGTGGCTGTTCTGCAGGGCACAACTAGTACTGTTACAGTTTTAGCCATTTAATGTGACCCTGGTGTTCTTATTTCCTCTTCCTCATATATCGAGAGGATCATGGTAGATGTGATTAGTGGTAGTGATTTTGGCCTTGCTGTACCCCTGACTGGGTCTAGGGACTCAGGTACCAGTGGGAGGTGTACAAACAGGTTGTATCGAACTGAATTACTAATGGCTCAAATCCCTGCCTTATGTTTTGGAAGTGTGGTGGGACAGGTTCACCCGTTACAGTACTGTGGTAGGCCTAAAGGATCGCAGGCCTATCTCCTTGGTTGGAGTGCTGTTGTGGAGATTTTATGTTTCCTATCTGATGCCTCGCTGTGCCTACAGAAGGCAGGGGCTCGGTGGTTATAATTTATTCCATGGGTCTAACTGCACCGACCCTGTTTTGTCTGAACTGACCTGTGTGACCAGTTTTGAGTTCTTGACTTACTGATGTATATAATTTAACCCTACTTTCTCACCCGACCTTGTCTAGGGACTCGGGGTTAAAGTGGGCTAACTCTTCTGGGCACTTCAAGTGATGTTTCATCAGACATTTAGGAATGGAGCGCTTGTTAATGCATGGGCCTCTCATCCATTTTTTACCCTGCAGGAGACAGTTCATGCTCTAAAGCGTGCCTTTTCTTTTCTTTTAATGCTATAGATATTTATATTGTTACTGTTTGATACAACTAAGTCACAGCTGTTATATACTTTGTTCATTATACTTGTTTGTTGCCCCACTGCTTATGTTCATTGAACTAGACATGATGTCTTTTGTCTGCCAATTGTTTGCAGTGGAATTACTGGCTGGTTTCTATTCACTGGGGAGAACAGTCCCAGTTGGACTGCATGGGGGTAGGTTTGATCACTGTATGGGGGGAGAAGTGAACTTCAGCTGAACAGGGGGAAGATAATAGATGATGGAGAGCCCCCAGACCTCTGTTGTGCAGATTTGATGTTGGGGCACCTTGGCAGTACTTTACATTGCAGCTATTGCTACATGCTGAGTTAAGGCCCCAAACAGGCAACAATCTGTCTACTCAATGTGCTCAAGCTAGTAGTCATGCCAATATGAATGGGGAAATTCTTCAGATCTTGGCAGGGTGAGGGGGGGAAGGGGGTTAATAAGGGAAAACTGTGTGGATATGTGTTTGCTCTATGGCAGATGGAAACAGGAATTAAGACTGATTTGGCATGATGGTGAAAGATTTAAGATGCATATCATGGAATATCAATGGTCTTAAAACCATTGTGAAATACAAAAAGGTTGCTGCAGAGGTACGTAGACAAAGGGGATCAATAATATTACTGCAGGAAATGCACTTCTCCCAAGTTGAGGCACAAAATACTGCAAACTTTATGGGTGGTCTGTGGGTGGCTTCTGTCTTTTCCTCCAAGGCATGAGGGGCATCTATTTGGATTCATAGGGATTCGCCAATACAGATTTTGGATAGATTAGTGGACCAGTATGGTCGCTATGCAGTGGCAAAGGTTAACATTCTGGGTAGGGGAATATTTTTGATTGGCTCTATATATGACCCAAATGTGGAGAGCCCCAGCTTTTTTCAAAAACTGGCCCTTGATACGGCCAAATGGGAGGGTTTCTGGGTGCTGGGAGATGACTATAACTGTGTTTTGGACATGGTACTAGACCAGTCGAACAGAACTCCTGTACCTAAATCACACAATGCTAGGGTTCTCAAGGTATTGCAGACAGATTTCAATTTGACTGATGCTTGGCAACACCTCTATCCCACCTTATGCATGTATAGACTACCTAGTTGTTTCCAATGAATTGATCACATACTTAAAGGAGGCGGGATACTTGCCCATCTTGGTTTCTGATCATGCAATACATTACATTGTCATTTGGGGCATTGGGATCCTACCTGGTCCCAAGGCCTGGGAACTAGATCCCCTACTTCTTAAACAGCAGGAATATCTATCACATGTCTGGGGTAGTCTGCAAGAATTTTTAAGCTTTAACCATCGTGGGGATGCATCTCACATAGCCAGATGGGAGGCCCTAAAGGCTT
Organism: Neoceratodus forsteri; assembly: GCA_016271365.2. Taxonomy (NCBI): domain Eukaryota; kingdom Metazoa; phylum Chordata; order Ceratodontiformes; family Ceratodontidae; genus Neoceratodus; species Neoceratodus forsteri. Next base: position 237,510,041 of record JADMNL010000023.1, on the reverse strand, counting down.
ATGTGAGAGGGAAAACTGTTTCTTTCACTTCATATGCCAAAAGGAATGCAGCCAGGGACTTACAGTTTCTCAGAAAAAAATTGCAGCCTGTGATCGGGCGCATATGCAAAATCCCACAGCAGCCCTCTATGCTTCCAAAAGCTGAAGTAGAGCTATAACATTCTATCTAGTGCATAATTGGAGAGAACTATCTTATTATCCAATTCAGGAACCTATTTTGATGGAGACAGGGTGGGGAAATATCTGGCCTGGCAGTTGAAGTGAAGAGAAACAGCCAAGACAATTAGTCAAATATATGACGACCAAGGGAATCTGGTATGTGGACCTAGGGAAATTGGCAATGCATTTGGCGGATTCTATAAAACCTTGTACACTTCTGAATGTGACCCCTGTCAAGGGGAGTAAGACCAGTTTTTTGATGGCATACCCCTCAGTAAGCTCACAGGAGAGCAGGCCGAGAGGCTAGATATGCCCTTGTCCAAACTGGAGATTTGGGAGGCCATGAGGGCTCTTAAAAGTTGGAAGGCTCCTGGACCTGATGGCCTTCCTATCAACTTTTACAAAGTCTTTGAGAGTCAACTATTAGACCCCCTATTTGATGCTGTTAAGGAGGGACTATCCACTGGCACATTACCCCCATCCACACAGTCTGCAACAATCACTGTTTTGCCAAAGCCGGGTAAAGATATTACCCATTGTGCTTCTTACAGGCCCATCTCGCTCCTTACTGTGGACTATAAAATAGTGGTGAGAGCCCTAGCATCCCATCTAGAGATGCTACTTCGGGGTATTATACATCTGGATCAGTCTGGCTTTGTTAAAGGCCCCATGGGGAAGCACAATATCGGATGCACCCTTAATGTTATCTTTAGGTGGGCTTGTACTAAAAAACTCATGGAGCGCCAGTGGTGGCATTAGATGCAGAAAAAGCTTTTCACCATGTGGATTGGGGGTATCTGTTTAATACCCTGGGTAGACTGGGGGTGGGTCCAACATTCTGTTCCTGGATCAAAGCCCTGTATCAAGGTCCTTTGGCACAAGTGTTGGTTAATGAAGAATTATCTTGCCCTTTCTTTCAGGGTAGGGGTACGTGGTAGGGCTACCCATATCCCCATTGCTATACGTGTTAGTATTGGAACCTCTGGGAGATGCCTTAAGGGCTAAAGAGGGGATCAGAGGCTTTTGGCGGGGAGGCAGAGAACATAAAATAGCTATGTATGTGGATGATCAACTCCTATATTTACAACACCCTAGCAAGGATTTACCAGCGGTACATAAACTGATGCAGGAGTTTGGAGCCATCTTGGGACATAACATTAATTGGTCCAAAACTGAAATACTGCCTGTAGGCTCCTTGAATCATCCCCAACTCATGGTCCAGCTTAGTGGTCTTCACGTAGTACATAAACTAAGGTATCTGGGAGTACAGATCTCTGCAGTGCCTGGGGAGCTATATAACTTGAACCTAAAATCCTTACTGGCAGGGATTGCAGAAGATTGCGAGAGATGGGCGGCTTTGCCTATCTCCCTGCTAGGGTGAGTTGGGGTCATTAAGATAACCAATTTACCAAAAGTCTTTTATTTGTATCAGGTCCTCCCCATTAAGGTACCACAAGGTCATTTTAAGCAGCTAGATGCACTTATGCACAAGTTTCTGTGGCAGGGAAGGAGATCCAAAATTGCAAGGGCTGTGCTGCAGAAAAGTCCAAAAGTGGGTGGGGCAGGGCTACCAAAGTTTAAGACTTATTACTGGGCTGCTCAATTGGCTTTGCTCCCCACTGGCTCTTTGGAACTAGACTGCCCATGGTTGAGACTCGAGGAGGAAATGGTGTGTGGAACCTTCAAAATGATGTGTTAGTTGGAAGCTTGCAGGGCATGGGAGAAGTGCTGGTCAGCAATCAGTTTACTTCAGCCTTTGTCCGTGCTTGGCTGCAGGCCCACAAATGTATTGGTTATACGGGGGGGGGGGTAAGTCCCCAAATCTCAGCTTACTTAATTTTATGCCAGCAGGTGGTAAATGCACACTAATGATGATTCAGAAATTGTGGGTTTGGAGGAGGAAAGGCCTGCTCCCAACAAATCAACTATATGAAGGGGGCTTGCTAAAAAGTCTTATACAACTCTGTACTGAGTGGCAGATCTCAACAAGTGATTTCTTTCTGTACCTGTCAATACATCAGAGATGTGGTACTATACTTACTGCCTCAAATGGGTGGGTAACTCCCTCCCCCATAGAAGAGGAGGTGTTCTGCCCCCAGTCAGGGAGTAAACCTTCATCTATTTATTATCAATTGCTCTGTGGTTCTTCCTCCCTTGAGCTGAATACTAGTCAGCAAAAATGGAGTGATGATCTTCAACTACCTATTAATCAAAAAAACTGGTCTATAGCATGTACCCATTACCACCAATGCTCATGCAGTAATAAGATGTGACACATTCAGTTATATTTCCTACATAGAGCATATGCAACTCCCCTATATCTACAAGAACTGGACGATACCAAACCACATCAATGCCCCAAATGCTTTACAGACAGGGTGAATTTTATCCATCTAACATTTGTGTGCCCTAGGGTTGCTCCTTTCTGGCACTTAGTGTGCAATATTATGACTGGAGTCCTGGGCTACAGTCCATCCAAATCTCCTTTGGAGCTGCTACTTGGGGCAGACCCTTCCCATCCAAATTACAAGACATTGAATCCCCTCTGGTCTATTGCCCTTATTAATGCAAGATGAACCATTACACAATTGTGGATGTCAGCTACTCCTCCATCAGTTACAAGATGGATGCAAAATATGCAATCTTGCAAGATGCTGGAACGGGCACAGTTGGGTGCCCTAGGCAACATGGCGCAATTTTGGTTGGTCACAGTTGAAGCTGATCTTATTCTAAACTGACACTTTGGCCCTAGAGGCAACTTTCTGAGTCTGGGATATATAGACGGGGGAGATTTTGGGGTCCTAATGGTTCTTTGTTTTGCATATTTTCATTCTTCTCGCTTACCTTCTGATGTATTTTAATGTAAGTTTAATGTAATACACCAGCCCACTGTCTGTATCAACAGTTGTATACTCATCTATGCTTGTACTCTGACTGTGACGTAACCTTACCCACACTCTTAATAAAAAAATTTTACAAAAAAGAAAAAATGACGGTAGCAAGTTTTCTATGGGCTAACACCTTTTGAACTTGTATCCATCTATGAAACTATATGACTAATAAGTTTGAACCCCTAGTTAAAATAGATAGTAGTGAGGGGCATGAGGAAATAGCACAAGGGGTAGGGGATTATGGTAAAGAAATACCAAACCCAGTTGAGTCAGGTACAGGTGAAATTTATCCAGAAGGCTGCATACTGAATAAGGAACTGAGTGAAGGAGATTGGAAGGAAGCAAGTACAAGTACAAGAAGGGCAATGTTTGGTAATAAAATTAGATTAGAAAATGTTTTAATGCCTAATAACATATGGTACAACCTGAGGGATGCCATGTCAAGAACCAGGTCAGTGATATGCAGAAAACCAATATGGAGAATGAGCATAATAATGTGCAATAAATGCAAACTGAGGAAACTGCACCATCTACTGTTAATGCTGAAGGAGAGGGTCAGGAAAACGTAAAACAAGTATATGTGCTAGGGGATTCTATCCTCAAATATACAGATAGGTACATGGCAAAGGGTAATAAAGAGCATATCACCACAAGTTACTTCCCAGGTGCTAAAACAGGTGATGTACAATGAATGCTACCAAATATTGTTAAGGGTAAGGAACAGACAGCAGCCATTATTTTGAATCCAGGGACAAATAATATTCAGCAGTAGTCTGTGTTGGAGATAATGGATGAATTAAAAAAAAATAAAACAAGAAGTTCAAAGTCTTAAGTGCAGAATATTTTTTTTTCAGAAATCCTTCAGGTGCCAAGAGCTAGCACTTCATGATCAACAAAAATTAAACTGATAAATAACTGGTTAAGATTATGCATATTGCAGGAGGGGAGAGGATGCATTACTCACTGGGAGAACTTCTCAAATAATATGTATTATTACTGTGGGGATGAGTTACCTCTCAACAAGATAGGCAGCAGAAAGTTGGGAACAAAGTTGAAACAAACTATAGATATATGTTTAAACTGAAGGGAAGGAGGAGAGGGGTGAAGGGTGATGAGAGTAAACCTTTGATAGAAAAAGGTCAAGAGATAAGATCATTAAGAAGTAAAGACAGAGGATTTAAGGTATGGTCACTTAATGCATGGAGTTTGAACATTAGTAAGAAATTGGAACTGGAAGTACTAATAAGTAAAGAGAATGTGGATATACGTACCATAACTGAAATATGGTGGGACAGAAATAGTAACTGGAATAAAAATATAGAGGGATATACACATTACACTAAGGATAGGTCAGAAAAAAAGGGATGGGGTGTAGCAATATACTGTATATAAAACAGACTATTAGTAGTAAGGTTCACAATGTATTGAGTAAGGAACAAAGTGTTGAGTCACTATGGGTAGAAGTCGATATCCTAAATGTAAAAAAAAAACTATGCATAGGCATCATTTATAGGGCCCCCAACATGAACACTGTAATAGATAATGAAATTTATAGACAATTAGGGCATATGGCAGGTGTGGGAGATATATTGGTAACTGGTGACTTTAATTATCAACGTATAAAATTGGAAACACTAACCTCCACATGGCGGCCGAAAAAAAAACAACTTCTTAGAGACCTTGACTGCAGCTGGCCTAAATCAAATGGTTTATAAACCTACTAGAGGCAATAAAATATTAGATTTAAAAATAGCTAATGTATGTAACATTGTAAGAAATATCAGCATTAGAGAAAATCTGGGGAACAGTGATCATAATAATATAGAGTATAGCCTTAAGAGAAATGTGTTGAGAGCTAAAGGGTGAACGATAATAAATAAATTACAACAAAGCAAACTTTGCAGGAATTAGGGAGAAACGGATCACTTGGGACTAGGAGAGATCATTCATGAATAAAAATGTGAAGTATATTTAAGAATATACTATTGCAAATAGAAGAACTCTACAAGAAAATCTTCTTTCCTCCTTCTACTTGCAGATGTCACTAATTTGCGATACCTCTACTGCCTTCCCTCTTTTCTCCTTTCTCCCTCACCCCTGCTCTCCTGACTGTCCCCTTCCCCACTCATATTCTCTTCTGTTATGCTGCAGGCTGAGTTCCAACCTACTATACTTTAGGAGGAGACTGAAACTCCCCAACCAGTATGAACTTGATGTTTGAGTTAATATTTTGTCTGCACTTTATTTGTCTATTGTCCACTATTCATTTGCACTTTTTAATTGTTAATTGCTTTATATGCTAACACTGAAGAAGTGTCTGCGCACACTCCCCTTATACTTGTTCATGTTAAGTGTCTACATACACTTCCTTTTACTCCTCTTGTTACCCCTCCCACAAGTCGCCCCTGAAAAAGGGACCTTGTCTCAGTGGGCCCACTCGGTTATCAAAATTCAAATAAATAATAAAATAAAATAAGATATTTGGCATTGAGGTAAAGAGTATTAATTCTCCATACATGGGTAAAAAACAACAGAAAGGAAGCTATAATTTCTTATTAACTAATGCTAGGAGCTTTAACATCATTAAGAAGAGTAAATTAGAAACACACATAAAACACTATGATCTCCACGTGATGGCAATCACTGAAACATGGTGGGATGATTCAAGTAATTGGATAAGGGATATTCCTGGCTTTAAGTTATATAACAAAGATAGAAATCACAGAATAGGGGGTGGCATGTGTATATATGTGTCTAATTCAATTCCACCACATTCAGTTCAGCATTTTAAGCAAATAACAAATAATGTGGACACTATCTGGGCACAATTAAAACTTTCAGGTCACCCACCTATCATTCTTGGAAACTGTTATAGACCTCCAGTACCTCACCATGAACATACAACTGTTCTGTGTCGAGATTGCACAAGTATCAGAACAAGGCAACGTAGTTATAATGTTTTAGTTTTTTTTTTTTAACCAGGTATAGCACACTAAGCTGAAAGCTTTTTTACAGGAGTGACCTGGGAGCACAGGGAGGTTAAGTGACTTGCTTAGGGTCACACAGTATGCAAGTGGAAGCTGTGGGATTCAAACCCAGGTCTGGTCTGCTGGATGTCACCAGATTTGCAGCTCAGAGCCTTAGACTACTGTGCTATGGCTAGATAGACTTCAATCTACCAGGTATTGATTGGGCTAACTTAAAAGCAAAATTTGAACTTGAATCCCTTTTCTTGGATACGGCCATAAACAGCAACCTAGAACTGATGTTTTTTGAACCATCCAGAGGTGCTAACACCTTAGATTTAATTCTAACCAACGTTGGTCATCTCTAAAGCAATGTTGCTAAGTTACCACCACTGGAGAATAGCAATCATAATATGATTGTTTGCTTACTAAAGCATTGCAAATTGAACCCTTCTAATATTAAAATTAAAATAAGTAATTATAGCCAGCCAGGTGCTGAGGGTTGAGGCACTGGATGCCACACCTCACGCCACGCCGGTAACCCGGGTTTGGGAACAAGCCTGTGTTGCCGGGGTTGGCAGGGGAGGAGAAGGATGGAGCATCTGTAGGACTGCTCTCCTTCTCCGGGGAGGGGGGATGACTGCCATCGGTGCTCTGGTGGCCTCTGACGGTGGCCGGGGGTGGCTACAAGAGCACTGGCAGACATAGAGGGAACATGCTGGGGCAGACGCTTGGCTCAGAGTGCGTGCGGAGATGCATGCGCTTGGGTCCTTAGGCGTCTGTGCACGCCTCAAGCCGAAAGGGGAGAAAAAGTTGAAATAGGGGCACTAGTTGCGGTGGCATGATGGCCATCTCCAGAGTGGACTTGTTCGGCTCTGAGGGTGCATGGCAGTACTGGATCCTGACCGGGTGGGTTGAGCACTGAGGGAGTGCTCCCCACCACCCTGCCATGGGGGGCAAGCCGCGGGGGTAGCTGTGGGACCCGAATTTGAGCCGGAGGAAGTTCTAGGAGATGGCAGCCTGAGTACTCAGGAGGATGCCTGATGTATAGAGGTAAGGCAGACTGGTGGCAAAAAAAAAAAAAAAAAAGGGAATTATAACAAGGCCAAAAACCTTGCTGTTAACCACCTTAGCAATATAGACTGGTACAGATTACTTCTCAATTTAGGGATAGAAGAAGCATGGAAGTGCTTTAAGGATATTATAACTTCCACAACTGAAAAGTTTGTCCCACTAAAAAACAAATATAATAAAGAGGGTAAGATATCCAACTGGATTACTTTGGGAATTAGAAGACAACTCAAACTTTAGCTTGAAGCATATAGGAAATATAATCAGCGTCCTTCACCTTTTAACAAAGTACATTACATCAAAGTACACAAAGAATTGAAAAGCATGATTAGGAAAGCAAGATATAAAACAGAATTTAAAATTGCACATAGCAAATATATCAAATTGCTATATTCCTCCATAAACTCCAACAAATCTCCACCAAACATTATATAATCTGTCCATGAAAATGGAAATATGATAAGCTATCCTATCAAAATAGCTGACAGCTCCAATAACTATTTTTCTTTATTATTTAGCCCCAAGGTGACAGTTCTAACATTAACCTTAATGTTACAAATAGTCATTATATTTTATCTATGACAGACGTACAACAGAAATTGTTGAATGTTAAAATATCCACTGCCTCTGGTCTGGACAATATACATCCTAAGCTACTTAAAGCTGGATCTCATATACTAGCATTCCCTCTATCCATTATTTTTAACAAATCTTTAGAAAGTGGGATTGTACCATCTGACTGGAGATCAGCTAATGTGACACCTATATTCAGGGCCCCTGGTGTTCTGCGGCAGAATTTTCTGATTTCTGTGGCAGGGCTCCTTGACTTCTGCAGCAGCATTTTTTATTTCTGCGGCATGATTTATTCATTTCTCTGGCAGAATGCAGTCCTGTCACTGGCTAAATATGATGTGATGTCATCGATGACATCATATGCTGAGCATAGAGGAGGGGCTTCAGAATAAACCAGGTGGGAAAGAAAGCTTGACACTATGGAAAAACGGTATATTTATATGAAAATTCACCAAAAACAATGAATTCTGTGGCACTATATATATTCTGAGGCATGATGCAAATTCTGCGGCAAATTCCGCAACTGCAGAACTGCAGAATTCCAGGGGCCTTGACTATATTTAAGAAGGGAGATAAAACTAGATTTGAAAACTGTAGGCCTATTAGCCTTACTTCTATCCCTCATAAAATAATGGAAAGACTCAAAAAGGCAAGACTAGATCTGGGCAAAATCAACTTAGATATTCCTGACAATGAGCAACATGGGTTCCAAAAAGGAAGGTCCTGCACTATAAATCTGATCACCTTTTATGAGAAGATCAGTGAAAGCCTTGATAGGAGGTGCCCTTCAGATGTGATACTAATGGATTTTTCTAAAGCCATTGAAAGGTTCTGCATACCACCTTGGTCACTAAGTTGTTGAAACTCAGCTTCAGCCATTCACTGGTATGGTGGATAAACAATTGGCTAGAAGACTGTGTACAAATTGTAAAACTTAATGGATTTGCATCAAATAAGAAAGATGTCACTAGTGGGGTCCCTTAGGGCTCAGTTCTGGGCCCAGTTTTGTTCAGTATATTCATTAGTGACATCCAATATGACATTTAAAAAATCTGGTCAAATGTGCTGACGATTTAAAACTAGGTGGTGAGGTTGACAGTTGTAATAAGCATTTGACAATGGTCAATGGGCCTAAACAAAATTATGAAATGGGCAGAAATTAATGGGATACAGTTTAATATCAATAAATGTTTTGTACTTCATTATAGTATCCAAAAATCATAATTACAGTTACATTCTAGGTAACCAAAAACTACGTACCGTGACCTCTGAACGGGATCTTGGGGTCATAATAAATAATTCTCTCACCCCCACAGATCACTGTAGACAGGTGTCCTTTAAAGCAAGAGGCCTTATTAAAAGAATAAAATGATCATTTGTATGCAGATCTGAGCAGTGTATCATCCCTTTGTAGAGGAGCTATAGTTGGCCTTTACTCAGCTATGGAGCTCCAGCTTGGTCACCTTATCATATGAAAGACATTAATATGATCAAAGTGGTGCAACGATCAGTAACCAATTAATTCCACATTGAAAGGGACTACCTCATGCAGCTAGATTGAAAAAAATGGTCTGTACTCCTTACAACTAACAAGACAGAGAGGGGATCTTTTATTGCTACAAAGAATACTGGATTCACCTGAGCTTATGGAACTATGTGGCCTTATATATAGAAATACTAGAGATAATCTCAGATCCCATGGCAGGAAATTAGTTGTATCAAGGGCATATACCACAAAAACAGACAACTTCTTCGCAGTAAGGAGTATTAAGGCCTGGAATAGGCAACCTAAAGAGGGAGTTGAAGCTCTAAGTGTTTTGCAATTTAAAAACACTTTGGATAGACTGTTTTATGTTGACTATAAGATGGTTTAATTATGTCCACAGGCATGGGGGACAATCCAGATGGGCTTCATGCCACCTTTTGTCCATATATTCCTAGTAATCCTAGTAAAAGACAGTTCTGTGCCTAGCAAGAGAAAATATAACAGACGAGGAAAACTACCATTACGGTGTACACACAGGATTGTAAAACAATATAAGAGAAAGAAAAAAACCTTTGATGTTATGAAAGCTCATCAATCAGAGGAGTCAGAGGGAGATTAAGAAGGAGAACTGAGAAGGTTAGAAAAATGGTAAGAAATGAAAACACAGGTTAGAATTCTGCATTATCCATAGGAAGGACAATGGAAAAAGGTTTTATTCATACAATATCTACAAGCAAGCTAACACACAAATATACCCTATAGTATGCAATGGTAAGGACATTACAGCACCAATTGAGATGGCCAGTGCCTTTAAAAATATTTTTGTTCAGTATTTAATCATAATAATGGAATTTATTATAACAATATTGAAATGGAAAGTTTGGGCTCAAAAATCAATATAAGTGCATCAGCAGTAGAAGATTTGCTGAGTAAATTAAATGACATTAAATATCCATGCCCAAATTCCATACATCCAAGGCTCCTTAGAGAGGTAAAAATACAAATATCAAAACCCCTGGCACATTTGCTGAATGCTTCTTTTCGACAGGAGATTTAACACATGACTGGACAACTGCCATGGAAATACCCTTATTTAAGAAATGGGATAGATCTGAGTTAGCAAACAATAAACCAGTCAACTTAACATTGATTGCTGTAAACTAGTGGTAAGCTTTCTGAAAATAAAGATTGAAGAGAACCTACAGGGTTTAGGCTATAAAGATGTTAAGCAGCATGGCCTTTGCCAGAATAGGGCTTGCATAACTAACCAGTTATGCTTTTGTGCAAATATGAATAAAAGACTTAACAATGTTCCAGTAGATGTACTTTATCTGGATTTCCAGAAAGCCTTGACAAAGTACCGCATAAGCAACTTATTGAAAAGTTATTGAAAATAGGTATACACGTAAATCTTATCAAACGGATTAGTAACTGGTTGAAGGGAAGGAAACAAAGGGTTCGAGTTAGGGGATGCTATTCGGAGGAGGGTGAGGTGACAAGTGGAGTCCCACAGGGCTCGGTCCGGGGACCAGAGCTATTTGCCCTATTATAAGTGACTTACATCACAATGTTAGCAGCTGGTTAGTAAAGTTTGCAGATGATGTGAAGTTGGGTGGGCCCATGGATACAGTACAAAATGCTATGCAACTCAAATCAGATCTAGAGACAATAGAGAAATGGGCACTGGAAAATGGAATGCAGTTTAATATTGACAAGTGTACCCTAATGCATGTAAGAAAAGAAAACAAACAACAAGTGTATCTCCTAAATGGCAAAATACTTAATAAGGTGGTAATAGAAAAAGACTTTGGGGTCTCTGTAGATCAGAATTTGAACTTTAGAGAGCACTATATCAAAGTAATTCAAAAGGCGATAAGGAATATTGAAATAACTTTTATAAACCACTCTGTTACTTACATAATGCCTCTATATTCAGCATACATTAGGCCACACTTGGATTATGGATCATCATTATGTAGGTGGGGGAACCGACCAGGGAGGCACGGGTACTGGATGTGGTCCTGGCAGACAGTGACCAGATTGGGGGCCTGGAGGTAAGGGACCCATTGGCGGGGAGTGACCATGCCACAGTCTGGTTCTGCCTGGACCTAGGAGGGGTAGAAGGCTGCACAAAGACGGAGGTAACAGACTTCAGGGGTGGATTTAAGGAAATGGGAAGGATCCTATGAGCATTTGATGGATTGGGTCAGACATGGACGCTGATAGGGTGGGAAATCATCAGGAGAGGGTGCAGGATGCTACCAGCACCTGTGCAAGAGTAAGACGAAAATGCAGTAGGGCCGAAAACCCTGCTGGTGGACCAGGAGGTCCAGGAGGTGGTGCGGGAAAGAAGGCAGCCTATAGGCATCAAGTGCTCAAGGAGTGAAGGGATCGAGGGAGTACGAGCTGATGGCTAGAAGGGCCACTAGGGTGGTGAGAGTGGCTAAGGCAAGGAAGGAGTAGAACCTGGCCAGGGAAATTAGGAGAGGGAACAAGGGGTTCTTTAGATACGTTGGGAAAAATGAAGGGTGAAGGGGCAGATTGGCAGGATTAAAACAGGGGAGAGATGGGCACAAGACCCTGGGGAGCAGGCTGAGGTACTAAATGAGTACTTCACCTCAGTTTTCACCAAGGAAAATGGGGGTCCTGCATCATACATGGGAGGAGACAGTGATATTGAGGAAGGGGGGACCCTTACTGATCAGTGGGTCTGGGGAGAGGGGGGGAGGCATCACTGGCAGGAGGGGGGAAGGCTAAGCAAGGAGAAGAGGTAGCAGAAGTGGAAATCACAGCAGAGAGAGTGAGGGAAGCCCTCAGGTCTTCTAAGATGGCGAAAGCACCGGGGCCAGATAAATTACATCCCAGAGTGCTGAAGGAACTTGCAGATGTCCTGGTAAAACCCCTGGCGGAGCTTTTCACCATCTCTCTGAGAACAGGGTGGGTGCCCCAGGACTGGAAGGTGGCACATATAGTGCCTATCCACAAGGGGGGATCAAGAGAGGTGACACGGAACTACAGGCCTGTCAGCCTGACATCGGTGGTGGGCAAGGTGATGGAGGGCATTGTCAAGGAGAGGCTAGGGGGGACCTGAAAAAGTCAGGGTGCCTGGATGATAGACAGCATGGATTCGTCCCGGGGAAATCGTGTCAGACAAACCTTGTGGAGTTCTATGACTGGGTAGACCAGTGGACGTCCTCTTTCTAGACTTCAGCAAGGCATTTGACTCTGTTCCTCATGTGGGCCTGTTGGATAAGCTGGGAGAAATGGGGGTGGGGAACCAAATGATCAGATGGATAAGCAATTGGCTCCAGGACCGGACCCAGAGGGTCATAGTTGGCGGGATAGTCTCACCCCCAAGGAGGGTCATTAGTGGGGTCCCAAAGGGATCAGTCCTTGGGCCCCTTCTGTTCAACACCTATGTCTCTGACATAAGGACAGGTATCAGGAGTGAGATGAGTCTCTTTGCAGATGACTCAAAACTGGGGGCAGCGGTGGATGGGGAGGAGGGGAAGGGAGGGTGTCCCTACAGAGGGAACTGGAGACTATGGAAAGATGGTCTAGAAAGTGGAAGCTGAGGCTCAATGCAGGAAAATGCAAGGTACTGCACCTGGGGGCCAGAAACCCAGGCCAAGTGTACACCCTGGGGGGGGGGGAGAATGCTACAAGTCTCGAAGGCTGAGAGGGACCTGGGGGTGGTGGTGGATGTCAAGATGAACAACTTGGAGACTTGTAGGAGAGCAGCAGCCAAGGTCAACAGGATGCTGGGATTCATCGCTAGGGGGATCACCTCCAGAAGGAGGGAAGTGCTACTCCCTCTGTATAACTGCTTGGTGAGGCCACACCTCGAGTACTGCATGCAGTTTTTGAGGCCACACTTAAAGAGGGACATTAACCTCCTGGAGAGGGTCCAGAGGAGGGTAACCAAAATGATTTGGGGCTTGGGGGACAGGACCTATGAGGAGAAGCTTGAATAGCTAAATATGTACACATTGGAAGAGAAGGACGGGGGACGTGATAGAGGTCTTCAGGTACATGAAGGGGGTAAATAGGGGAGGAACAGTCAGGGTGCTTCGAAGGAAGGAGGAGGGGGCCACTAGAGGGCATGGGTGGAAGCTGGAGGGGGGAAGATTCAGGGGAGAAAGGAGGAGGTGCTACTTCACTGAGCGGGTGGTGGAGCCATGGAATGTGCTGCCTAGGGGGCTGGTGGAGGTAGAGATGGTGGAGGGGTTCAAGAGGGGGTGGGACAGGTACAGGGAAGGGTTCTGGAAGCAAAATCCAATGCAGCGAGAATATCTGGAACTGGGAAGGGAGAAGCCAGAGAAGGCAAGGGGGGCAGCAAGGTCAGCTCCCAGGGTGGGGGCTGACCAAACGAGCAGACACGAAAGACCGTTAGGCCTATTCTGCTGGCATTTTAGTATGTTAGTCCATATTTAAGTGGAGAGGAGGAAAGGGTGGAGTAGGTTTAATGAAGAGTGATAAAGATGAGTGATGAAGTGGAGGCTGTCCAGAGGAGGGCAACCAAAATGGTGCAGGGTCTGCACCAGAAGACATACAAAGAGAATCTAAAGGAGATTAATATGTATAGCCTCAAGGAAAGGAGGGAGAGGGAGGACATAATAAAAACTTTCAAGTACTTCAATGAAGTCAACAAAATCAAAGCGGGTAGCATCTTTTAGAAAAAGAGATGTGCAAGAACAAGGGGGCACAATTTGAAGATAGAGGGGGGACGGCTCAGAGGTAATGTGAGGAAGTATTTTTTCATGAGGAGGTCATGGAGTCAAAAACAGTGGGGGAATTCAAGAATGCGTGGGACAGACATACGGCAATTCTAGTAGGGGGCAGGAGGAAGTAGGCTGTTGGTTAACTAGGATCTGCAGCTTATCCATTAGGTAGGGAAATGGGCAGACTAGGTGGGCCAAGTGGTCCTTTCGTGCCATCAAATTCTATGTTTCTGTGTTAAGATGATCAGAGGTCTGAAGGGCTATACACACAAGGAAAGGTGGCAATGAATCAAACATTATAGTTTGGAGCAGAGAAGGATCAGGGGAAACTTACTGACACCATACAAGATCATTCATGATTATGAACTTATGAAAGAGCTTGGTCTGGAGATCCAGCAGAAACCAGATGGCCTAAGAGGTCATAAATTATAGATTAAACTGGACAATGTAGTATCATTTTTATACACATCGCACTGCAAGGCAGTGGAATAGACTGCTAGGAAAAATAGAGGAGAGTGAGAATCTAGATACATTCAAATGAAGATTTGATATAGATATGTTGTAGGATGGGATCAAATGGGACGGCTAATGTGGTCGGATGGTACTTATGGACATATCCCCTTCTTCTGTCCAACTCTCAAGTATGGTAATCCATTTCTGGCATCACAGCCTCTCACTGCTTAATGACTTCATAGCCTCTTACTATTTGAGCACCTACCTTCTATGGCACCATTAATTTGGCTTCCATAATGGAAATGTTTGACTTGCCATCTCTGGCTTGCTCATATATGTCAGTCACATTAAGCGTTCCTATCCATCACTCTCATCAGTCAATCATATCATTCCATTGTATCAGTCAATCATCTCAGTCAATCATCTTAGTCATTCATATCGCATACCAATAACTAACTGATGGCCACTGGCTTCACCTAGCCTTCTCATATTTTGCACTTCAGAGCTGACTGTATAGTTTCCTTTATAAATCAGAGGCATGCCAACAATGACTATTACTTTCTATGGCTCAGGGCAGCCCTACAACTGATGGATCTCGCTCTGCACCAAAGTCTGCAACTTGAGCATGCAAAACTCGAGGCGGGATCCTTCTCATCTGGCCCATACTGGGAATGTCCTCACTCCAGGAAGAGCTTTAGCCATTTCCACAGATCAATGGCACCTCTCAATTTAGAATTTAAGACTTCAGGTGTGAGTAGGGCTGAACTTTTTTCACGGGGGTCACGGATTTCATGATTACCGTGAAATCGGTAGTACCCCGTGAAAATCACCAAATCCAAAATAACAGCAGATGTTTCTGTTTTACAGCGAGCAACTAAGGAAAGGAGGGGAACACCATGTCCCAAATGGCTTGTGGCAGATGAAACAGAGCCACAATGTGGGACGCACACTTACTCTACCTACTGTGGGGATTTTAAGAAATACAGTACCATGTAGTCAGCACAAAGCTTAGCCCTTTATTCAGTGCTCATATCTGTGATGTTGTTAGTTGAACCTTGGAAAGATTAATCACATTGCACTGATGCTGTGGTTCTTGTTAGTCTGTGTTGTTTATTTTACTTACTGGTGCTGCATTCTCCCTTGAAAATGAACTTGTTTGTTTCTAGTGCCCTTGTAATTCTTCCTTCCACTTTGTTGTACCCCATCTGCCCCTTCTTGTCAGCCTCTTTTTAAGTTTCTGGGGATCCTCCTCTGTCTTGCGGGGGGTGGACAGTGACAGAGAGCATGTCTCTTCTAAAATAAATTGTTGACTGGCTGTCAAATTCTCCAGAACTAGCCTCACTGCTGGCGTTCAACTTATAACTTATAATACAGGCACCACTAATCACTACTATAATCTACCAGCAGATGACAGAGACACACTAAATGATTTGACAAACACCACATTTGTTCTCATAAATGTAATTTTTTTACCATGAAATCAGCTGATTTTTACTGTGAAAATATTTCAGCCCTAGCTATGAGGAATGGGGCACTCACACCCAAGAGCGCTCCTTTGGCTAGCCAGATTAGGTTCGGTGGCACCCTCTATGCCATTCTCCCCATGACCGCCTCTGGTTTACCTGGTTTATTTTTAGTTGGTAAGCTGGCTAAGTGCCTCAGAGGTCATTGCTGTCCTCCTCCGGCCTTGGCAGTCTCACTCTAGCTTCAGAGTATTCATTGTTGTAGAGGACTCTTGCAACCCTTCATGACATTTCTGTTAGAGGGATCATGAGAAATTTTTCACCAAACTGGAATATTTTCCTTCCCTTGGATTGGGTTTCTAAACTGCAGCAGCAGAGCCATTACTAAATAAAACATCCTTAGCCTGCGAGGAAGTTGATCTAGACCTTGGATCTCCAGAGGTTTTGCCATCAAAGGGGATTTTTCCTCTCCTCTGTGCCAAGGTCATACTTTCTAGTTACTCCCTAAGTTACTTAAGTAGTTTTCTGCAGTTATTTAGGTAGGTTTCTTCTGTTGGATGGAGATGGATGGTGGCCCTTCTTTGCCATTCCCTTTCTCCTTGGGAAGTCATTTCCTCTCCTTATAATTCATTCAACCTACTTTAAAATCATTACTCATTTCAGTTATCTCTGACAATTACCCTCATCTCTGATGACTAATGTGTATTTTCCAATCTTGATACCAACTCATTACCTCTGCAAGGCTTTCTGATCTACTCTTTTTGGCTTTTCCTAAACTACCTTGTATTTATATTTATTTATTCAGTCTCAGATTACAAAATACTTTTGTGCACAAGTAGCTCATTTACAAAGGTTCCACATCAGCGGGGAGGGTAACAAACGGCACTGGAAGGACTAACACTAGAATTACATAAATACAGTGACAGAGTTAATTACATCATAAAAACTGGCACTATGTAGAATAATAGAAAGGAGTGAAGGTAAGAAGGAGAAGAAGAGAAGGGAGTAGGGTTTAAGGTCCAAAGGAGATGGGTAGCAGCCAGAGGCATTGTGAAAGTACTGCGGAAGAAGGCAAGAATGAGGGATGAGAAAATGGAGAAGAGGGCAAAGGTGTTGAAGAACAACAGAAAGGGGTAGCAGCCAGCAGCCTAGACAATATTTCATACTATGTAATCGAGGAGGGGTGGACAGGGAGTAGTGAGCTGGTCTAAGTTGAGGGACAGGCATACCTTTGCTTAAGTGACACAATCACTGGAGCTTCAGATATGAGATACTGCCAGAGCATGTACTTGAAAAGGCCAATTCTGGGTAGATTACTTAATACATTGTTCAATCCATTGAACCAGAGTTGCAGTCTATAAGCAAAGAAATGAAGACCTTAAGTTGTTTTGGCACCTAGGAACTAGGAGAAGTTGGGTGGTAGAAGTGCGAGTGTGTTGGGTCCTTTGAGATTGGCAAAGAAGGTTTCCCCATTTGTGGAGGCAGGAGCCCAAGGATTACTTTTTTAGTTAGTAGGCATGTTTGGTATTTGATCCTATCACTTAACTGAAACCACTCAGATTGAGCATATCACTCACAAGTATGTGTGAGACATGCTGCAACCGTAAGAAGTCTACACATTTTGTTTAAAGGGACAGTAAGCCTTTTAAGTGAGGTAGCAGTGGCAGACCCGTATATGATCAGGCTATAATCGATGATAATTTACCCTAAGAGCCTGACTATTTAGCTTAAGAGAATCCTTCCTACAGCATCTCTAGGGATGGAACACTCCTCCAGGGTTCCTGCCTTTGGCATTCCTACAAGAGTTATTCCCAAGGCACAGAGAGGTGAACGGCCACAACAAAGTTTCTTTAGCAAGTTGCATAAGCACAATCTCACATTAAGTTCCATAAGCACATTGAACTGAAAGGCCAGAGAGTGGCTGGAAAGTTTTACCACATGTTTTTGCACCAGTAGTTCTTCTAGGAACTAGCTTTCAGCCAGTAATGTTTTATTGTGTAGTATAATATGTACTGTATTAATAGCTTTTGTATTGTGTGATTATGGTTATGTTTATATGTATATGTATATGTATTGTATTAATTGGTTTGTGTTGTGTGATTATGTTTATATGTGTATATATATATGCATATATATATATATATATATATATATATATATATATATATATATATATGTACAATGGGTGAGTGATACATGAGTGAGATAAAACAGTGTACCATCCACTGCAGTGTGATATTTTTACCCTCTGCTCCATTGTGATGATATCAGCCATTTACACACAGGTCACAAAAGGTCACTGATATCATCACTCTAGGCAGCTTTCCCCTCAGCATATAAGAAACATCTGTGCTGTTACCATAGACACAAATGCAGAACTACATGAGAGGTCTCACTGCTGTCTACAGCTAACTCAGTGAGCATTACAAAACACACCTATCCCCTTCCCACTAACCTCCAGCTCATAACTGTGATACTTTCAGCTTGACTGCAGCCAGAATTCTAAACAGCACAGCTTCCCAGAACAGTCTGTTCCTCACTGCTGCCTGCAGCTAACTCAATTACCACTAACAACATATCTGCTGTTTTGCCACTCTGCCTCTCAACCCATTGCAATTACTGTGATGCTGTCGGCTTCATTGCAGCCAGACTTCTAAAGAATACAGCTTCACAACAGTATGTTTCTCACTCCTACCTAAAACTAACTCATTTAGCATTGCAAAACACACTCATGTGTCCCAGAGTTTACAACACTGTCAGCCCACTCACAAAAGCTCAACTACAAAATGAGCAAACACATAAACAGGAACAGAACACAAGACAGCATAACAAAACTTCTGAAACTCTTGCCCTATTGTATATATCGAATACATGATGTGCAGATTATGTGCTATGGCAAATATTGTCACTCCTGCATCGTGAGCTCTGGATATCTCACTCATGCTTTTGGCACTTGTGAGATATCCAGAGCTCACTCTGCCAGGATTGACAATATTGCCATATCACCTCATGCCCATCATGTATTATATATATATATATATATATATATATAATATATATATATATATATATATATATAATAATAGCTTTTGTATTGTGTGATTATGTTTATATGTATATGCATTGTATTAATAGCTTTGTATTGTGTGATTATGTTTATATGTGTGTGTGTGTATATATATATATATAGATATATATAGTAGTAATAGCTTTGCATTGTGTGATTATGTTTATATGTATATGTATTGTATTATTGGCATTGTATTGTGTGGTTATATATATATAGTATTAGTAGTTTTGCATTGTGTAATTATGTTTATATGTATTATTTGCCACTTGTGAAAATGGGCAGTGATGCTCATCACGTTATCAAGTATAAAAAAAAATGAAATGAAAGCCAGTAGTTCATTGGCTGAAGCAATAACTACGCCCCTGTTTAAACTCTTCCTTCATGCTTCATTCAGGAGCTTTTTTCTTTGCCCCACCATTCTGCCTTCCTCCTCCAGTGGCTAGCCTCCATCCTCAGAGACTTTTCCTAAGCTACTTTTAGCTTAAGGGAATCCTTCCTATGGCACCTCTTGGGATGGAACCTTCCTCCTGAATTCTTGCCTTCAGCATCCCTACAGGGTGGTATTCCCAAGACACAGAGAGGTAAACAGCAAAAACAAAGTTTATTCAGCAAGTTGCATAAGCACAACACCGCACTAAGTTACATAAGCACATTGAAATACTGTTAATGTGTACAAAACTGTATAGGATGCTGGCTGTGAAACAATGGTTGTACTGTACTGTCTAACTAGCTTACAGCTGTCCTCCAGTATCTCCTTAACATGAGAGGCTGACCCTCAATGGACTATACCTAAGACAGCAAATCAGTAAGGAAATGAATAATGTACATTGGTTTACAATGTGGGTGACAAGGTGGGAGGAGAAAAATATGCAACCCGACTAAAGTACTGTATGCAGTGGTATCCTAATAGGTTAGCTAGGGAAGCTTCTCTTTCAGCTTGAGGGGAGACCCCTGCATTAGGAGTTAGAGGGTTGAAAGTTCAAATCCTGGATCTGTCCCCTAAAGGATTAAAGAGCAGCTGACGCCTTCAGGAGAATTTTACCAAAACATAACATTTTAGACACAGTGCAGCTTGCATTTCACATTAGTTCTTAATTCCCCTTCCCTGTTATTTATTCATTTATTGCTGAGGTCATGTGCATGAAAATGGGATCTTTGCTCCTGAAGAGTTCATCTATTCCTGTGGCTGTCTCCCTACCTGAGGTCATAATGCACTGCCTGTGACATCACAGTTACTCCCATGGCAACAAACTGTGATGTCACAACAGAGGATTATGACTTGAAGTAGGGAGTCAGCTGTAGAGGCAGATAAACCCTGAGGGATAACGATCATGCCTTCATGCAAATGTTGTTAGTAACAAATGCTGGGGAGGATGAATCTTTAGAATACATATGGAATGGATGCTGAATTGTACCTAATTATTGTGTTTTTCAAAGTTTGTTTTAAGGTGTCAGCAGCTCTTTAAAGGTGTGAGGCTGCAGTAGTAGTGAATTCTCAGCAGGTGGTGGAACCTTTACATGACATCTGAAAGTGTGAGGAGAGACGGAAGGCAGTTGAAAGGAATTTGGTTTTATGTGGCAGCTCTTGTACAGACTGTACACCAACAAGCTCTAAAATCGATATACAGGAAGTTTAAACAAGCACAGAGGTAGATTAGTCAGGGATTAGAAACTGTTAAGACCAGACATGTTAAGTTTTATTTTCAGAGTCACACAGCAAATAAAAGTGAATTTAGAGTACAAACCTGAGTCATGGGGTTCGTGGTTCTGGACCCTTACCGCTATTGTGAACTGCCTCCCTCACCAGAATAAAGGGAGCTGACTTTGTTTGCTAGTTTGGAGGGTTTGCACATATAGGAAGGGTATGGCATGTAGAGAAGTGAGGGGGTTGCAATGATTTATAAAAGATGATTATAAATTATCGAAAAAAATGTATCTGTACCAGATAATGTCTCTTACCTTTGTAAATAAGATGGCATTGCATTGGGTCCAGTCCTTTTTAATGTCTTTATAAGTGACATTGCAGAGGGACTGGATGGAAAAGTATGCCTCTTTGCAGATGACACAAAGATCTGCAACAGGGTTGATACACAAGGAGGCGTGGAAAGGGTTAGAAGGGACTTGGCAAGGTTGGAGGAATGGTCAGAAGTACGGCAGTTTGGATTCAATGGAAAGAAATGCAAATTAATGCACCTGGGAAACAAAAACCCAGTGGAAGATTACACAATGGTGGGGGAGGAAGTAACAACAACAACAAAAATGGAAAGGGACCTGGGGGCAATCATATCAGATGACCTTAAGGTTGGCAAGCAATGTGAGAAGGCGGTAGGGAGGGCTGTGGGGATACTGGGATGTATAGGGAGAGGCATCACCAGCAGAAAACAGGAAGTTGTTATCCCCCTGTACAGACAGTTGGTGAGACCCCATCTGGAGTACTGCACCCAGTTCTGGAGACCCCATCTCCGCAAGGACATAGACAGGATGGAGGCAGTTCAGAGGAGGGCAACTAAAATGGTGCAGGGCCTGCAAGAGAAGCCATATAAGGACAGGCTAAAGGAGCTTAATATGTATAGCCTTGAGGAAAGGAGGGAGAGGGGGGGACACGATAGAAACATTTAAGTACCTCAGTGGAATCAACAAAGTTCAAGAAGATAGCATCTTTCAGAAAAAGAGATGTGTAAGAACAAGGGGACACAATTTGAAGATAGAGGGGGGATGGCTCGGGGCAACGTGAGGAAGTATTTTTTCACAGAGAGGGTGGTGGACGCATGGAACAGCCTTCCTGAGGATGCTGTGGGGTCTAAAACTGTGGGAGAATTCAAGAATGCATGGGACAGACATAAGGCAGTTTTTGTGGGGGGTAGGAAGAAATAGGCTGTTGGTTAAATAGGATCTGCAGCTTATCCTCTAGGTAGGGAAATGGGCAGACTAGGTGGGCCAAGCGGTCCTTATCTGCCATCAAAGTCTATGTTTCTATGTTTCTACACAAAGCTCCCACCTGGCACTCTGAAATTAGATCACATTCTAAGGTGCACAGAGATACTTTCTTTTGTGTAAAAGAATTTAAAAATTCTAAACGGCATACTTTTTTCTTTTGAAAAGTTATCCCATGTGTGTAACAACAAAAGCCCCTTTTATTCAGTCTAAGTAGTTTAGCTTTTGGCATTGAAATGTTTTTCTAGCAACTCATACCACAGGTTCATTTATTACTTCCTGTTCTGAGATATAGCCCACATCATAAAAAAAATCTTACATTTACTATATACATACCATGCTCTTTCATACAGTATGCATTTATTTTATCCTTAGTAATTCTGTTTGCATTCCATCCTACTCAGAACATTTTCTTTACGTGTAAAGTGCAGATCACTAATGCATACCAAATTAAAAGGTTTAATCTGAATAGAGTTTTCCATTAGTGTGAACAGCCCTTCACGTTCATGGAACTGTCTGTATTCTATTTCATCGTTTGCTGACAAAGATAGTACATTCACCACAATAACAGAATCAGAGCTGAATTAAAGTTGAAGGTCTAGTCTTTCAGCTAACACACTGCATGCTACCCTTGAATAGAAGTCAGCCAAATATGTTTTCTAGCTAAATATTTGTTTGGGAATGTTTCTTATTTCAAAGCTCTCTAACAAAAGAAAAATAAATATAAGGATATTTAGAGAATGCTGAATAACATATTAGCCTTTACCTGCAACCTTATCTTAAATTTAACTCTTACTAACATGAATAGAAATCATTTTGACAATCAGACGTAATTTTTTCAATGATAATGAAAGTATAATTAGGCATGATTCATGATCATATAAAATACATAAGAAGTGGGAATCAGTTACAAATGAATTCAGTTGAATTGTTTAAGGGGTACAAATTTGGACAAAGTCAATATTTTAACTCTAGTGGCATCATTATCAATAAGACAATTGATGCTGGGAACCAGATGTCCTGCATAACATTAGATATTTGACAAAATAAGACATTTTTTTCCATTAAGTTTATTCTATAGAAGAGTCCTTTTTTGCCCTGGACAATGGCACTCTGGTAACAGTGAAGCCAATATGAAAAGACAAATTAATTTAAAGGGGACATACAATGTACTGTATGTAGCTGTTTATTTTATATAATAGTGAACTGATGGTAATACTGTAAAAATCATATTTTCTGCATTTCTGTGTCTTTTGCATTATTTATATTGCTTTTTTGATATGTAACAATCATATCAAAAAAGACAGAGGGTGGTGGTGAATAGGGTGCACTCAGCAGAGGTGGGGGCGATGAGCAGTATCCCCCAGGGGTTGGTGTTGGGGCCCAACCTTTTCAATGTCTATGTCAGTGACATAGCAGACGGACAGCAGAGGAAGGTCTGTCTTTTTGCAGACAATACAAAGATCTGCTACAGGGTAGACATGCCAGAGGGTGTGGAGGCAATGAAGGATGATCTAAGGTTGCTGGAGGGGTGATTGGAAACATGGCAGCTGAAATTCAGTGCCAGGAAATGCAGAGTGATGCACATGGAGAGGAATAATCCACAAGCAAAATACACACTGAGGGAGAGGAAATAGAGGCATCTGAGCAGGAAAAGGACCTGGGAATCATAATCACAGACAACCTTAAGGTAGGGACGCAGTGCAGCAAGGTGGTGGGCAAAGCAAACAGAATGTTGGTGTAACCCCTAGGTGGCGCTACCCCAAGGGCTACTACCCCTGCCTGCTGGGCAACCAGTAGGTTGAGGGGCCTGAGTTCTGAAATGGGTACCTCCACCCAGAGGTCAGGGTTTTTAGTGGTCACACTAGCTTGGGCACAGCCCTCTGGGACACTGTACCCCCCCTCAGTTCCTGCAAGTGGTCCACACAGAATGCAACAGTGACCTTCACAGTACCCCTGATATGCTTTACCAGTATCCAAACCTTTGGCACTTACCACCAGGATTGATTTCTCCAGCTCAACCCTGGGGACCCCCTGTAAAACAAGGTTAAACAGAGCAAATGGCAGCAACACAATACTTCAGGCATAAACAGGATCTACAGTCTGTTTGAAAGGCAGAAAAAGTAGATCTGATTTATTCAGTGGGGTTTGAACAAGGATAGGGGCAATCAGGTTAATTAGCTTACTTTCCCTAACAATCACACAGTTATGCCAGCAGTCAGAGTCCCTAGCACAGTCACACTTCTGGGTACCCAGGTGAATGGGGGGTGGGCTAGCCAGGACCGTTGCCTGGGGTAGGCTGGCATTGCAGCTGGTAGGGTCCCTGTGATGGAAAAAAACACACCTTGCACAACACAATATTTGTAATCCAGAGCCAGATAGCTCAGTTTATGAAAGAGGAAAACAACACAGTAATCAGATGACACACTCAGATTAAAAGATATTTGCAGGGAGCTACCCTGATAATTACTCACGATACCAAGGACTGCACACAGGATGGACGATGGTTTAGACAGCAGATGAATTCTCTGGATTGCCAGAAGAAGCAGGGCCCACACAATTTGCTACAGCGTTGTTCCTATTCAGGCATGGAGCAGGGGACTGATCCCCTGGCAGGTCTCTGATTGATGGTTCTTCTCTGCACAGTAGGGTAGGATGACAGGGCCTATGTGGCAAGGCCCAACTGCATGTGGATAGCAGTGGATTCAGTCCATTCGAGCTGTGTACCACTTCCAGCCCTCAGCACTCAGTTACACAAGGGAGAAAACCAGATCACAACCCTCTTCCAGTTCACAGCACATTTATATGTACGGGGAAACTTACAGCACCAGGCACAGCAGTCCCTGGTCACAATCACTTCACTCTCTACACCCCACAGGAACATCTAGTTGAGAGAGGATTTCAGGCGGGCTGATCGCATTCAGCACAATCTTCGGTCCTCCTCAGGTAAAGCCTGATCACCCTTCAGTCACTCACTGGGTTCTCCAGACTTGGATTTAGTCCAATAAATACTCTCCCTCTCTCTTCTCTCTCACAACAAGCCGACTTGCAGGCCGCTATTTAGGCCTTCGCACAGTTCTCCCGCTCGAAACTACGCAAGGCTTGCTCAGCTATCAAGAGCTGTTTCTCTCTCGACTCCCAGCTTAGATCTGGCTCGCCAGCAGACAGTTTGTGGTATTTCCCCCAGATCCAAATGGTTTGGTTGGCCAGCACAACTGTCAATCACATAAGAGCTCCCCTTTCAGTAGCAAAAGGTGCTAACAGTCGAGAACTACAAATCCCACGGGTTTGGGTCCATACAGCCCCTACGAGAAAGCTCCATTTTAGAGCCCCCTGTTACTGATTGGTCCAATTTGGCACTTCGGGACCAAAATGGAGGAGATAATCAGAACAGTCTCATCTGCAAAGAAGGCAGGTTAGAACAAGCTACATTATCACTATTTCACCAAAATATTCAGCAAATAGTTACATCCTTCAACAGAACTCCTTCTGCGCAACTGGCGAAGGCAAAAACTGAGCAATTAGCAGGCAGCCCAGGTGGGACCAGAGCATGGAAACACTCAGTCCCCCTCCCGAATTAATTATTACTGCAAACAGGCAGCCCTTAAAGTGACAGTACACGGAGGCCACGCAGGCAATCACTGGCAATACATTTAAATGGCTATGGCGCCGAACACCAGCCAGACAGCGAGCAATTAGGCAAGCCCGTGGAAGACTTTTTGGGAAACCCCATTTATAGGGGGGTTACACCAGCATGCATAGGGAGAGGGCTAACCAGTAGAGGATGGGAGGTGCTTATGCCACTCTACAGTTCCATGGTGAGGCCCCGCCTGGAGTATGGGGTACAGTTTTGGAGACCTCATCTAGATGCTATACAGAGAGTAAAGAGAAGGGCCACTAAAATGGTGCATAGGCTAAGTTGGAGGCCATACTGTACAAAGAGCGATTGAGGGTGTTGAATTTATACCCATTGGAGACCAGAAGGGAGAGGGGGATATGATGGAAACATTCAAGTATGTAAAGGGAATCAACAGAGTGGAGGGGGGCTTATTCACAGGGAAGGTAGATGCTAGAACTAGAGGACATGGACTGAGGGTGTAGTGGAATAGGTTTAAGGGGAACATGAGGGGGCATTACTTTACTAAGGGTGTGGCAGCACCCTAGAACAGTCTGCCGAGTGATGTAGTGGAGGTCGAAACACTGAAGGGTTTCAAGAGGACATGGGATAATCTCAAGGGGTTGTCTAGAGTATTGGGGGGACACTATGGGGGACATGTAGTGAGAGAAGAATGGGACAGACTCAATGGGCCAAGAAGGTTCTTTTTCTACTGACACATATCTATGAATCTATGAATTACCTGACTCCCTGATCCTCAGTGTTCTGATTTAGGCTCAAGAGCATCAGTATAATTAGACATCACCAGTGACATTACTGTTTGTTCACCTTGTATGGTTTGGCTGTAGGTTCAAAGGCAGATCCTAAATTCTGATTTCCTGTTAAATAATTTGTATCTACAATACCTGTCAAGCCATTCATGTTTGATCTATGTAGTCTCTGTAAACCTTCCCCCCTTCCCCAGCAATCCATTTCTTAGATCCACAGTGAAGTCTGTTTAGGAGCACATCTCTCAGTTAGTAGCTGCTTTGTTGACAGGCTATTTAAATTGCCTCTACTGTCTTTATTTTTACTCTGCGCTTTTACTGTGTGTTTAATCTTTGTTATCTTATTGCAGATCTTGTTACTATATCACACTATTATTCAGTGCCAATCAGAGTTGCCCTAGTTGCTCCTAGTAGCCCTGCTTTTTTACACCATGTGGAGAATGGAATGTTTCTCAGCTTTGTCTATCAGCTGTCATAGAAGCAGGCTGTTTAGATCATATCTCTCCATATTTACCAGGTCTGCTCTGCTCTGTTGTGAGACCTACCACTAACATGAATACCTGCACCACATTACCCAGTTACCAGAAAATCTACTCAGTCAGCAAAACTAAGGCTAATCTACTGATTGAACTGTTGTGCCCCTCCCCAAAAAAAAGCCTTTCACAGCAGCTTGAGTCAGAAGGAGAGCGAGAGAGAAGGTTTGGGAGTTGGGCAGAGAGTGAATGTCTGTATGCAAGTGTGAAATTTACATAAAAGAGAGAGAGAGCGAGAGAGAGGGAAAGAGAGAGAGAGAGAGAGAGAGAGAGAGAGAAAGATTTGGGAGCTGACCCCAGAGCAAGCTTATAACAGTAAGTATGAAACTTACATAAAAGAATGTTAAAGGCAGTGCTCCTTTCTCAAGTCAGGATCTCCAGCCTTTGCTAAATATCTGTGGGAGTGAGAGAGCAGGTTTGGGAGCTGGGCTGTTGACCTGAAAGCAAGTGTATGTGTAAAACCTACGTAAGGCAGCCCTCCTTTATCAAGTCGGTATTTCCAACATTTGCTAAATATCTGTGAGAAACACAGCCTTATGAATGCATGACTGTTTAAATAATTTCTTAATGTGCATTTCTAACAGCTTTATTGAACAAAAGGTGTGTGTGTGTGTATGTGTTAGGGTGCAGGAGCAGCTGAAATTGTGCATGAAGTTTCTTTTTGCATATTGTTCTAATATATTTCTGATGTCTGCTAGGAGAATGAAAAGAATTACCACAGAAAATAATAAAGTATATTAAACATACAGATAGGTACTACACAAGGACTGCCCCCACACTTTTATGAAAATTAATCCTTTATGAATGTGCAAGCTGCATTAAGCACAATCTGCCTATGCAAACCATTTGACACTTCCTAGTTGTTGACCCAATTGATTCACAAGGACAGCATGGCAGCGGCGCATGAGAACAAATAAGGATGTTACTGGCTCGCTCACTTCAAAACTGTAAAAAATAACAATAATAATAATCTTTATTTCTATTGTGCCTTTCTAAAATCAAGGCACATTACAATAAAAACAACATATAAAACATCATAAAACAATTAAAATCAAGATTAAAATACACAACATCAGTCAGTGTCTACATCATCTCCAAAAGCTTTTTTCCATAAAAAAAGATTTTAAATCTCTTTTAAAACCCTCCACCGTTATGCACTCTCTAATCCAGCAGGGTAGAGAATTCCAGAGAGTCGGCGCCGCAAACAAAAGCTTGGGCGCCAGAAGATTTTAAGACTACCTTCGGAATCTCTAGCAACCCCTCGTTGGTTGAGTGGAGTGGTCACGTCGGAAGGTAAGGAACCAGAAGATCTTTCAGGTAGTCAGGGCCCAGACTGTGTAGGGCTTTATATGTCAGTAATCAGACTTTAAAGGTGGTCCGCCACTGAACCGGCAGCCAGTGCAGATCCCACAGCACCGGTGTAATATGGGAGGAACGAGAAGTCCCCATTAACAACTGGGCCGCTGAGTTTTGCACTAGCTGCAAGCGGTGGATATCAACCCCAGGAAGCCCAAAGTAAAGGGAATTGCAGTAGTCCAAATGTGAGGTCACAAAGGCGTGGATCAGCGTGGGCAGGTCGCCGGACAGAACAAGGTGCTTGATCCTAGCGATGTTCCTTAGATGGTAAGAGGATACCTTAACAACCGCTGACACCTGCACACACAATGTCAGCCGATCATCAAGGATCACCCCTAGGTCACGCACCCCTTCGGAGACAGGGAGCTCAACATCCCCCAAGAATAAACCTGAGGTTTGATTTGCCCCCAACCCCTCAATCCGGCGGCCAGGATCCACAACCATCACCTCCGTCTTCCCAGAATTCAACTTCAACCAGCTGGATCTCATCCAACCCTGGATCTCGCTGAGACAGTTATTAAACACTGAGAGTGCTCTATTCTGGTCAGGTGCAAAAGACAGATAGAGCTGGGTATCATCGGCTTAGCAATGAAACTCCAGCCCATATATAAATGGAATCAATAAGCAAACTGAGACCGGCCCAGTGGCGCTGAGGGTTGAGGAGCTGGATGTCACATCTCACACCACGCCAGTGACCTGGGTTCAGGAGCAAGCCTGGGCGCTGCGGGGGGGGGCCCAGGTCTTCCTGGCACAGTAGAGACCCCATGGTGGAAACCAGGGGGTACTACTTGCATGGGAACAAGAATCAGGGACAAGCATGGCAGGCATCTACGGGGCAGCCACGTGCTGACGCCACTGCACGGCTGCACTCGGGGCAAGCACAAGTAAAAAAAAAAATCCTTCTAGATCACCAGTGAGATGACGGTGGCCCCAATGGAACACCCACATCCCAAATGCTGGCCCAAGCATGCCTGGGTCTTTCCATGGCCGACCCGATGACCGAAAGTAAGGAACCTCAAACTTAGGAGATGACCACCAGGGGGAGGGCTGAACTGGACCTGGAGGTGATCCGGGGATTGGGCCTGCCTAGATCATTTGGGGGAGAGAGCCTGGGAGATGTGGGGGTTCAGGCTGGGAGTTAGGGTTGTAACCGCATGAGCACCCCTGAAGGATGCTCAGGGGTCTGGGTGCACAAACAGAGTTAAAAAAATAAATAAGTAAACTGAATCAGTAGCTACCATTTTGTTGAAATCAATAAACAATCACATTTGGAAAAAGGTATTATTTATTCAGTGTTATTTTATAATGTGGCTCACATATGTATTTTAATCAAAAATGACAGGACACATTTGTTCATGTGAAAAACATTTTTTGTTTTCTGTCCTTTTTAAAACTAAAATGAATACTAGACTGAAACAACACTTAACTGGTAAGCCAATACGTAACTGCTGAGTGTGTTTTACATTGCGAACTGTATTAAAATTATTTTATACTGTTTATACCTGCATCTTGCAAGTGGACTTTCTTTTTTTTTTTTCTGCTCTGTTTCTGATCTCTTAATGGATGGCCCCAACATGCCTGGACACCCTAGCCCTGTTATTTCAATGTCCACTAGGTCTTACCTGCCAGTTAGTCTTCCTCCAGGGCTTGCCCCCCCTTCTGAGGTTGATGATCCTCCCAACCACTGTTGGGAATAGGATCCAGTTCCTGGTATGATGAACCCAGCTGGTTGATTGTCAGGTCTGCGGGTGTCCGGTGCCATCCAGCCACCAGTAGCAATTTTTTTCCTTTTTGGTTCCCTTGAGTGATGTGATGTGCAATGACACCATGATGTATGCTGTGTGCTTCTTCACACTGCATATCAGCATCTGCCCCTCCCCCATGATGTATGCTGTATACTTCTTCTAACTGCACATCAACATCTGCCTCTGCCCCACGATGTATACTGAGTGCTTCTTCACACTGCACATCAGCATCTGCCTCTCCCCATGATGTAGCTGTGTGCTTCTGCACACTGCACATCAGCATCTGCCTCTCCTCCATGATGTATCCTGTGTGCTTCTTCACTGTACATCAACATCTGCCTCTCCCCCATGATGTATGCTGTGTGCTTCCTCACACTGTACATCAACATCTGCCTCTCCCCCATAATGTATGCTGTGTGCTTCTTCACACTGCACATCAGCATCTGCCTCTCCTCCATGATGTATCCTGTGTGCTTCTTCACTGTACATCAACATCTGCCTCTCCCCCATTATGTATCATGTGTGCTTCTTCACACTGCACATCAACATGTGCCTCTCCTCCATGATGGATGCTGTGTGCTTCTTCACACTGCACATCAGCATCTGCCTCTCCCACATGATGTAGCCTTGTGCTTCTGCACACTGCATATCAGCATCTGCCTCTCTCCCATGATGTATGCTGTGTGCGTCTTCACACTGCACATCAGCATCTGCCTCTCCCTCATGATGAATGCTGTGTGCTTCTTCACACTGTACATCAGCATCTGCCTCTCCCCATGCTGTATACTGTGTGCTTCTTCACACTGTACATCAACATCTGCTTCTCCCCCATGATCAAGGCCACTGTTTTTCGGTTTTTAACGGAAAATCCAGTAAAATTCCGGAATTAGGGCTGCCTGAAGACCGGTAAAAACAAAGATTTCATGGAATCTGGCATTTTATATCAGATCAGTAGATCTACAAAACTTGTGTTTTTCTTTTAATTCCTTCCTGTACTATTTTCAATTTGCTCTATTTAATGCTCTGTATATTAAGCCTTCTTTAATTCTGATTACTTATGCACATACTAAAAGAATGATAGCAGAATCCCGGTAAAATCCGGAAATTAGAGTAACAATCACTGGTGTAATTCCGGAATCTGAAGTCTTGAAAACGGAATTTCATTATTTTAGTCACCGTAAATCAGTGGCCTTGCCCATGATGTATCATGTGTGCTTCTTCACACTGCACATCAACATGTGCCTCTCCTCTGTGATGTATGCTGTGTGCTTCTTCACACTGCACATCAGCATCTGCCTCTCCCCCATGATGTATACTGAGTGCTGCTTCACACTGCACATCAGCATCTGCCTCTCCCACATGATGTAGCCGTGTGCTTCTGCACACTGCATATCAGCATCTGCCTCTCTCCCATGATGTATGCTGTGTGTGTCTTCACACTGCACATCAGCATCTGCCTCTCCCCCCATGATGTATGCTGTAGGCTTCCTCACAAGGCACATCAGCATCTGCCTCTCCTCCATTCCTTCTGGGGCAGTCCCAGATGCTTTTCCCCCAGCTTCTTCTTGGGACAAAGCAATCTCCAGGCTCTGCAAGCTTTCCCCCCAGACAAGGAGAGCAGATCCTCTGGATGCTTGATCCTCCTACCCCAGCTGGCCCTCTGATGCACAGAGTTCACTTCTAAACCTGGGTCACCATCACCACAAGCATTAGCTTAACTGCTGTGCCATCTGGCTGACCTGCAAATGCATTTTCCATAATTATTGTACTTATATTATGATTGTCATCTTAGCTGATTTTGTCAGCTCATGGCACTCCTGAAGAAGGTTACACAATTTGGGGTGTGGGTTGGTTCCCTTCAATAAGTTTGAAGTCCTGTTTATGATAGAGGGGCTGATATACAGATGTATGTACAATCTAGTTTCGAAAGTACCAGCCTCATAACAAAATATCTTTAAATAACTCTTCTCCTCTATTCAGGAACATTTTTCTCAACCAGATCCCCAGATGATGCCCAACGTTTCACCTCTAGGGGCTTCCTCAGGGACTAGGATCAAAGTTTAAACATGTATAAAATATTGTTTACAACACAATGAAAGAGAGAAAAAAAAAATCCACAACAAAATGTGCTCCTGAAAAAGAGCCTTTCACTCAGAGTGCTAACCTGGTCAACAAATAAAGTAAATATATATTATAAAGGCTCGATAGTGCCCTTATAGTAAGGGTTGGTAAAGCCTTTCAATGTTAAATCTGAATTTTTGCACCATAATAACTTTGGCATTTTTCAACAGAATTGCACAAATATTAGTATGTGCTGTCATGTTGCCAGTGTCACAAGATAGGTACATAGGTTAATAGGCTGAGATTTCAAGTCCAATAACTTTAGTAGCCAATTTCAGACTTGCCACCAACAGTGGATGTATTTGAATTTACTTCCCCCATTTGTTTATCCAGCTGGTACTTAAAGGATTCCATACTGGTAGCTCCTACTACTTTCTCAAGTAGTCCATTCCATGTTTTCACCATCCTTTGACTAAACCAGTTACCTCTTCTAGTGGTTTTATACTGATCACCCTTCAGTTGGTAGGTATGCATTCTAGTGGCTCTTTCCAGGGCTCCTTTTCTGGAAAGGCCTGATATTTCCCAAATTAACTCATCAAGAAATGCTTTGTATACATAACTCAAGTCCCCTCTCATCTTACGGTATAACATTGAGTGTAGGCCCAATTCCCGAAGTCTTTCCTCATATGCTCTTCCGTTAACACTTTTCACTACTCTGGTTAGTTTTCTTTGTCCCCTTTCTACAGCTAATGCACTGCCTTTGCTTTGTGATGTACAGACTAGAGCTCCATACTCTAGCACTGGTCGGACCAGTGATCTATACAGGGGCAACACCACCTCCTCACTCCTACTCTTTATGTTTCTCAATATGTTTCCTTTTATTCTGTTTGCTCTATTTATACATTCCATACTATGTGTTTCAAAACTTTGGGTATTTTTTATCCATACCCACAGATCTTTTTTTCTTCTCAACACTCACTATGGGTAAATTGTTGATCTTATATGAGGCCCTGGGATTATTTACTCCAAACTGCATGACTTTACACCTTGGCGCATTAAACACCAACTTGTGCCTGTTTGCCCATTGTTCTAGTTTGGCCATTTGTTTTTGAAACCTTATTATGGACTTCTGGTCATTTACTATCGCCCCCACCTTGGTGTCCTTGGCGTAGTTGCATAACCACACCCCTTCTGTTACTTACATTGAAGACACAAGGATTCTGAACAATGTGGGACCCAATACTGAGCCTTGCAGGATACCACTTGTCACCATCCCCCATTCTCACAAGTGTCCTCATATGGCCACCTTCTGTTTCCTACCACACATCCAAGAACTTATCCAGTTCAGTAATTTTGCTTAGAGGCCCATGTCATATAGGGTGTAATAAGTTATCGTTTGATATGGAGTCAAAGGCTTTAGAATAATCTAAGTATATTACATCTACAGGTAAGCTTGCTTCAAGTGCCTGACTCACGGGTTCAAAGAATGTTAACAGATTTTTTCATGCATGATCTTCCCTGTACAAATCCATGTTGTGTGACATCCACAACCCCCAGTCTTCTCAATTCCTGTTCAATAAATCCCTTTACCAAACTCTCCAGAATTTTTCCTACCACTGAAGTTATGCTTATGGGGTGATAATTTTTATATCTGACCTTATTCTTCTTTTATAGAGTGGTGTAATGTAAGCCATTTTCCGTTCTTTTAACAACTCTCCTGTATCCAGGGACAAATTAAACAACATTGTGAGAGGCCCAGACAATTCCTCCACTGCCTCATTAAGAAGAAAAGGGTGACTCCCATCTGGACCACACGATTTATATTCATTTAGATCTTTTAACTTTCTACATACATCTCCTTTTAAAATTATTCTTCTTTTATTACCAGCTGTGCTTTTACTCTCTTTCCATTCACCCTCTAGATCCTGTCTCTGGAAAAGATCTAGGAAGTGTTTGTTAAAAACTTATGCCAGTTCTTTTTCATCCTCTATTGTTTTGTCCTGTTCTTTTGGACTCTGCTTTTGTGAATTTCTTAAAACTCCCTACATGGTTATAAAATTGTCTATAATTATCCTTTTTCAGTGTAGCTAGTCTTAGTTCTGATTTTATGTTTGCCTTTCTTATAGTCGATTTACATTCCTTTATCTTTCTTTTATGATTATCCCAGTTTACGTGTGATTAGTTCTTTTTATATTTTTTATATGCCCTTTCTTTCTTCCTTATTAGTGTTCATATTTTCCTTGAAAACCACTTAGAGATCCTGCCTTTCCCATTATATTTTTGAATCATTGGCATGTATTTGTCACAATATTCAATTCTGTTACGTATTCTTTCCCATGTTTTCTCTAGTGATAGATATCTTAATTCATGCCTCCAGTTCCACTGTCTTAGGGACTGTCTTATTTCTTCATAATTTGCTTTTCTATAATTTCTTATCAATGTCTTTACCTTGATTACCCTTTTATTTTCTAATATTTCAAATTTAATCATATTGTGGTCACTTGTCCCAAGTGGTTGTATTACATCTACATTACCTAGTTTTTCCCCCATGTTACTTAACACCAGGTCTAACACCTTATCCCCTCTTGTATTTTCCTTAACAATCTGTTCTAGAGTATTTTGGTGGCAATATTCCAAGAATCTATTCTCCCATGGACCAGTCCCACTTATTAAGTTCCAATTTATTTTGGGGAAATTAAAATCTCCTAGAATAATATAATCTATTTTTCCATGAAGATTAAATTCTCTGCATCATTTAAATTTGGGGATCTATAACATAATCCCAGAATGATGTCCTTGTTCTTTCCTCTAATTTTTATCTAGGTTTGTTCTAGCTTACTAATACCTCCTCCTTCATCTTCCCCAATTTCCTGTGGCCCTAGGTGTGTTGCTACATAAAAGGCTGTTCCTCTTCCTTTTTATGCTTGCTTGCATGCATGCGCTAGAAACATTTCGTCACAGTTTAGGAGAGAAGCAGGATTTTGGAGGTACGGCACTGTGGGGGCCAATGCCCCCAGTGCCTTTTGAGGCTTGGCCCACTTTACTCAATGCAGTGACACACTGCTGCTGACACTAGTTCAGCCAGCATGCCACCACCTTGAAACGAATCCCCCGCTGCAATGAGGGAGCGACCAGTCATTGCAGGATGCTACCTTGCCATCTGCATGCCTCTGACCCAGTTCATTTGAAGACGGGACAGCCCACTCCCAGTTGGCATATTGTAACCCCTCCCCCATTTGTTGTGTGCCAAGGGGGTGCACAATCCCGCTCAGCATCATGCTCCCCCCAACAGTCTTTCTTTGCTGACGGGGGCCCCAATCCTCATCAACTCAGTTCCCCCCTTCACAGTTCAATTTGCTGATGGGGGCCCTCCCCAATTGGCTTAATGCCCCCAATTTATTGTGTGCCAGGGGTGCCCAATCCCCTGATCTCCCCTGGTATGTGCTGATGGGGTGCCTAATCCCTTATCAGCTACAACCCCCAAAACACTCAGGTAGCACACTGGGGGCCCACCACAGTGTGCCAAATGTCCCTGAAAAAAAGTTCTGCAATGTTTTTTTAAACTGTAAAACGAAAACGGTCCCTCATTGGTTCACTGGCCCCTCCCCAAACCCACGCCCACCCTCTGTGCACCCTGCCTCCCCACACCCCCTCACCCCATACTTAACTTCGGATCCCAGTGCGATAATCTTCGGTGGACCGGGAACATGTCTGCACTCTTTTAAGCTGACCGTGAACTGAAGAAATGCCGGAAAGCTGTATAATGGCATAAATAGGGGTTTTTCAACTTTGGTGCATATCTCAGACATGTTTGGGAATTTTGGCACCAAATTTTCATCATGGTGTTATTGGGACCCCTCCTCATGAATTGAGTCACTGCCATGGCATTATTCGGTCCAGAAAGATGATTTCGCAGTCACTGCATGGAATTACCTTTTGGGACTGATTAACAAAATGATAGTGCCAGTGTTCAAGAGGTGGGCTCTCAAAAAGCCTATGTTGGAAATTTGGTGGAAAAAAATTAAAAAAAATTACTGTTTTACGAGCGTGCATTGTGCAGTTTCCATGCATGCTGATACCTTCGAGAATTTGTAATATTTTCACTCCAGATTTTTTTTTTAGTACTTTTTCTCCCTGGCAACCAGTCTGCTTACCTCTCACACATCCAGGCATCCTCCTGGGGTCTCTGGCCACCATCCAGAGGACTCCTCAGCTCCATTTGTGGGCCCTGCAGCTTACCCCTTGGTTTGCCCCCCCGTGGCGGGGAGGCGGAGAGCCCTCCTACGCTCTGCTACCAGGACCAGATCCAGTACTGCCACATACCCTCAGTGCCTAGCTGATCCCCCCATGGAGATGCCCATCAAGCCGCCATGAATGGTGCCCTTTTCCCTGTTCTCCTCTTGGCATGTGTGGTGTGCAATGGCGCCAATGGACAGGACCGTGCACACTACTGCATGCACTCCTTCCCGGTGTTGGCCCCAGCACATTCCCCCAAGTCTGCCTGTGCCCTGCATTGTCCCCATCCATCACTAGAGGCCACCAGGACACTGACAGCAGCACATCCCCCTCCTCAGAGAAGGAAAGCAGTCCTACAGATGCTCAATCCTTCTCCTTCCCTGCCAACTCCCGACAACAAAG
The DNA here is from genome assembly GCA_016271365.2 of Neoceratodus forsteri. NCBI lineage: Eukaryota > Metazoa > Chordata > Ceratodontiformes > Ceratodontidae > Neoceratodus > Neoceratodus forsteri. The sequence goes on along the minus strand of JADMNL010000023.1, from coordinate 237,473,538 downwards.
GCTCATTCCCAAACCATGGTCACTGGTGTCGTGCGAGGTGTGGTGTCCAGCACCTCAACCCTCAGCACCACCAGGCTGGCCATTCACTCCAGATTTTCAGCACTGTCATTTTTCCACACCTCCTTATGAACTGTACAGCTGTCATTTTTTACATCCTGGCTGAAATGTGTTTTTGCACTTCCGGCACAGAATAGCATGGTCGCTGAGGGGAATCAGTGTTTGGGACACATTAAGAAAATCATAGTGACACTGCTCATGAGCAGAGGACCTAAAATGCCTATGTTGAAAATTTGGTGACAAAAGTCCATAAAATGACTGTGTTACAAGCGTGTGTTGCACAGTTTCCATGTATGCTCGGAAGTGCGCAAATTTGAAATATTTTCACTCCAGGTTTTCAAAATTGGCATTTTGCCACACCTCCTTATAAACAATACAGCTGTCATTTTTCATATCCTGCCCAAAATATGCATTTGCATATCTGGCGCACAATGGGGCTGTCGCTATGGGAAATTAATGTTTCGGCAGATTAAGAAAATCATAGTGACAGTGTTCATGAGCAGAGGTCACAAAATGCCTAAGTTGAAAATTTGGTGACATAAGTCCATAAAATGACTGTGTTACAAGCGTCTGTTGCACAGTTTCCATGTATGCTCGGATGTGCGTAAATTTGAAATATTTTCACTCCAGATTTTCAACATTGGCATCTCTTCACACGTCCCTGTGGATGGTACAGCTGTCATTCTTCACATCCTGCCTGATCTATGTTTTCACACATCTGGTACAGAATGGCACAGTCACTGTTGGAACTCAAAGTTTGGGACACATTAACAAAATCACACTGCCACTGTTCATGAGAAGAGTTCCCAAATGCTTTCATGAGTGGGGTCACAGAAAGACCATGGTGAAAATTTGTAGTGCAAGTACCAACACACACCTGGGGTGTTAGGGTTTCTAACCATAATGTCACACCCTGTACAGACTGACAGGCATCAGAGGTGTAACTTTGGATCACTGGCTGTAATGCTCATGCCATCCCACCCCCACCCTGAAGCCAGAGACAGGCATCGAGGTGTGCCTTGCACTCTTTAGCCCCAGACTTCACCCCAGTCTCCTGTACTGCACCCATTTGAGTGTATGTCCTTAGGAAATGGGGTGACTGTGAAGCTGAACACCCCAAGGCACACCTCAACATGTTTTGGTGTCTACAGGATAGGGTGAGGTGAAATGTCGTGACCATTATGGGTAACGACCCACAGGCACACCCCAATGCCTGTCCATCTCTGCAGAGTGGAGGTGGGATTGACATGAGTTCAATACTTCTCTGCCATTCCTATTCTGCATCTGTCTAACTCCTGCACATCTAATGTTAATATCAGCAAGCAAACATTCGGCATTGACAAATGCTTGTTTATCTTGTCTTGTGCTATGAAATAAATTGTATTCCTGTATTATATCAACCCAGTCATCCTTTCTATGCCACGTTTCTGTAATACGACATATTTCTATGCTATCCTTAAAATGTATTTCAGTTCGTTCATTTTGTTTTTTAAATTTCTTGCGTTGAGCAGAAAGACCTTGATTTTATGTATGTCTGAATTCAGATTCTTGTCATTTTTTATACACTTCTTTATTTTATTTTGAGGTTTTATCCCTCTCCCCCTAACTTTTAGCTTAAAATGCTTTAAATTTTTTCTTTAAAAATAAGTCCCAGCTTCCTACAGCCTTTTTTAGACAAATGTAATCCATCACTACAATACAAGTTCATATTTTCTCTAAAAAGCTCCCAGGTTATTACACACTGTACACCTTGCATTAGGCACCAGCTTCACATCCAGTTATTTATTCGCATTGCTTTCTGGTTTATCTCATTGCTGGCCCTGGGAATTGGCAAGATTTCTGAAAGTATTGTTATACCATTCACTTTCGTTACCTCTTTCTCTATCTGCATGAACTTCAGTAGCATTTGATCTTCTCTACTGTTGACTAAATCATTTGTACCAACGTGCACCATAACAACTGGTTTATCTTCCTCTTTCCTAACAATTTTAGATATGACTCTACATATATCAGTCAATCTTGCCCCAGGAAGTAGGAACTTGTCACCATTTCTTTATCTACTATTGTTCTGTAAGAGTTTGTATATTTTAATATTGAATCCCCAAAAATAAAAATAATTTTTCCATCATTCGTACCTGTTCCTTTATTAGTGTCCCAGTCCATAGTACAGTTATCAGGTTGCTCCCCATTCTATGAATTTGTCTTGCTTTTGTCCTGTCCATTACTCACATTGGGCATTTCTTTTTCCCCTTGGTGTATATGTTCACTATCTACTGCTTCATTATTATTTGCCTCATTAACCTTTTCTGTTTCATTAATTGTTTTATTTATTGTTTCTTTATGTTTTCCTGTTTCACTGTTCAAGGTGGTAAACCTATTCACCAATGGAACTGGGAATTGCTTGGCCCTTCTACCCTTTTTTCGATTACAGCTACTTTCCTGTACTTCCCATATATCATCTTTCTCTATACTTTCTCTGTCTCTTTTGTCTGTGATTTCATTATCTATGTTGATATTTGTGTTGCTTCCAATGACCTGAGCTTGTTTTATGCACTTTAACTCCTTCTCCAGACCCAGAATTTTCATCCTCAGTTCCTTTAACTCTTGGCATTGTTTACAAACAAAAACTCCAACCCCTGTATATCTATCCAAACTAATTTTATTACACTCTTTACATGTTACATCAAGGTCACCACTTTTGAGGGTGACAAACTGACTTTCCATGTTTATTACTTTATAGTTCTGTTCACTTACTTATTTGTATTTTGGCCACAACTACTCTGTCTCTCTTTGCGACTTACTCATTGCAGTCATAAACTACATCCTCCCTCCTTTCCCCTCTTCACCTACATAACATGAGTGCTGAGATGCTCATGTCTCTGTGCTCTTCTCCACGTGCAGACACTGTGTGCTTGAGCTTGTGATACTTGCTTAAGCACTGCCTTATATATCTCATGACCCGGAAGTTCTTGTGTGGGCTCATGAGCACCTGGTAACCCCCTGCAATCACACAAATGTTCCCTGATTACCAGAAAATGCAGCTTCCTAACTGTTTCTGATGTGTTGATTTGCACTACCTAGATTTTGACTCGGGTCATTAACCTGTAGTTCCACCAGACACATTACTAAACTACAGGCCCCGGAGTACTTCCTGGTGTACTATGCTTTGAGTCTCTGGACCAGATATTAACCCATAGGTTACAGAAGATTCAATACTGAGCACAATTCAGAAGACTCCTGCTCCCTGTCACTCTGCTTTTGGCAGACACACAGGGAAACAGGCTTCTTAGTATCGGTGCTCACTCAAGCACTGCCCTTATATGTCTCACAACCCGGAAGTTCTTGTGTGGGTCACGAGCACCTGGTAACCTCCTGCAGTCACACAAATGTTAAGAAATCACCTAAAAATGTTCCCTGATTACCTTAAAATGCAGCCTCCTGACTGTTTCTGCTGTGCTGATTTACACTACCCAGATTCTGACTCTGGTCAATAACCTGTAGTTCCACCAGACACACTACTGAACTACAGGCCCTGGAGTACTTCCTTGTGTACTGTGCTTTGGGTCTCTGGGCCAGATATTAACCCCTAGGTTACAGAAGATTCAATACTGAGCACAATTCCCCAGACTCTTGCCCCCTGTCACTCTGCTTTCAGCAGACACACAGGGAGACAGGTGCCTAAGATGTGGCCTGTGCCAAGTCAATGACCACTGCTTCCATCAACTTCCCCTCCTCTGATGCATTAAGAGCAGTGCTTGTTAACTTGACCAAGGCTATCTATGTACCAAAATGTTTTCTGAATCCATGTTGGCCCTTGCTTAACAACTCAGACTTATGGAGGTATGCTACAATCTTTTTTTTCAATAAAAGTGTTTATTCTCCCTCGTGGCCAGGACAGGTTGTGCTCCCTTCAGCTCTGCCCCACCGATCCCCACTGGCTCACATCTCCCGGGACATACAGATGTGTCAAGCCAGGATGAAGCACAGAAATGCTGCAGAATATCACAGAATACTACAATTTATTGCAGTGGCCATTGTAAGTCAATGGCAATTAAGCCCTTTTGTCATGCAGGATTTTGTGACATGACATTACTGCAAGTTACTGCACTTAATCATGGCTGACACATCTGTACCTGGTAACTGGAGCACCCCCATGGATTACCCCCTTCCCCTTGCCTGGGTCAGGGTGGGCAGACCATATTCCCACCTGAAGCACAAATCCAGTTTCTAGTCTCTGGGTCCCATCAATGGGGTGGGTGTGGGATCATGCATTTTCATCCATTTTTCTTCCATTCCCCATTCTGGGGTGCACTCATCAATGTGTGCATGTGAAGGCACAAGCATGCTGTGGAGTAGCACAGCACAACTTTACTTCTGCTGTTTCCATTCTGCACTACCACCAAGCCTCCACTTGCTGGCAGTCATTGGACTGAGCACAGAGTTCTCCCCCTGGGAGAGAAGAGCAGTGATTCAGATGCTCGACTCTCCCCCCAAGGCCAACCTCATCAAGCCATGCTCATTTCAGAACACAGGTCACTGATGTGGAGCAAGGTGTGTTGTCCAGTGCCTCAACCCACAGTGCCACCGGGCCCATTAAGTATGCTGCAGTCTGATCATATACACATCTTTCAAGCAATTTTGCTATAATGTGAGGATTAAAATTGGGTGGTAATGAAATAAAGAGGCCCTATCACCAGCGTTTAAAATGGATATGATCATAGATTCTTTCCAACTTCAAGGTACACAACCAAATTTCAAAAACATTGAATAAATGTACCAGTGGTTTAGAAACAATACTAGCAGCAGTTTTCAATTATATAAAATCTGGTCCACAGCCCTTAGGATCATCCAGTGTCAAAAGATTTTTTTTTACAACTTCTTTCTTGGCATTTAAGTTTAAGTAGTCCAGTTTCTTCATCATAATTAACATGTTCTTCAAACTCACTAGACCTCATCATTTTACTAGTATCACTCTTACTTGAGAATGTAGTTAAAAATGTATTTCACTAGCTGGCCATCTCTAATGTATCCATTATCTGACTACTGTTATTTAAAAACTTAATCAGGGCTTCATCAATTGATTTACAAAGTGAGTCAAATGAAGACCAGAATAACTGAGCATTCTTTAGGTGTTTTAGCTATTGTGATTTATAGAACATGGATTTAATTAGCAATGCATTATATTTAAGCTATTTTCCTAGCTGCCTATATTTCTATACTCTCTACATCTCCATTCATTGTGAAGGACTTCCAGAAAGTAGCCCTGAGCCTTATCTTATAACACAACTCTCAGGTCATCCAAAGGGGCAATTTTATCCTTTACCCTCTCACTGATAAGAGGGTTACTCTTATTTAATGCATCCAACAATTGCTTAGTCAAAAAAATTATGAATTCATCCACATTTGCAAGACTCAAATAATAATTATAGTTCTCATTCAGTAACAGTGCTGTAAAAACATTCACTTCTAACACTTTTAAATTCTATGGGTCTGATTTGCAAACCCCTCGTAGATCGTCGCAAGTTGTGCTAAACCCCTGCTTGTGACAATCATCAGTGTGCCTGGGACCTCGTGCTAGATTTTCATAAAAATGGGTACCTGGTGCCCAATTTCCCCAAGTTTGACACAAGCTGTCCTGTGCAAAAATAAAGCGCACAGTGGAGGGGATTGCTGCAAGCCTCAGGAGGATTGTGCAACTTCACCTGTCAGTGAAGCACCACATCTACATGGCAGGACACTGATGGAGTGTCCACTGTAGACATCACACTGCGCAGATGGTGCCACAACTGTGTTCTGTGTTGAGTTATGCAGTCAGTCACCAAGGTAGCAAAACTTACTACCTGGGAGGTGTGTGGATGGCCTTGAGAGGCAGTTCACTGATGAGTGTGGCAGTAGAAGGGAGGGACAGAAGGGGCAATACAAAACCGGTACAAGATCAAATTGGTGTAAGACAGTTTCCAAAGGACAATGCATAGGAAGGGGAATTGGCATTACACTTTTACCCATGGAGACATGTCAGATCAGTGGATGCTATATTTTGTGTGTTTTTCAGGGAGTGAGGAGACTCATCACTTTGTGCATTATTACCACCTCCATTAATATTGTACTGGTGTGTGGGGGGTTACAGCAGGCACAATACCATGGCACACCATCTTACCCATGATTTAAACCTGTGATCTACTCCTATTAGAGCAACACAATGCATTACATATCAACTTCTTGTAAACACAAGACACTGTTAAAATACTACAGACAAATATATTAATGGACTCCCCCAAAACTTGATGAAATATTCATGTAATTACATGTCAGCAATCTCTCCCACTTTTAGAATAGTTTACAAAAGTCAGATACAGTTAACGTTCAGAAATCTGTTGTAGGTTACAACAGTGTATATGGTATGACTGTGTGAGCAATTTTATAGGAATGTTATGGGCTTTTGAGAGACACCAAAGCAAAGTACCATTAAATGGGTTCAGCAAGTAATTCATTGTGATGTGTAACATGTCAGGCTGTCATTCTACCCTTTGTAGATGATGTAAGCCAGTTCATAGCAGCAAACAGTTTTGGTCAGCTAAAGTACACAACACAAATATACTACTGTCATTTATCAGCCCATGTCAGTTTCTTAATTTTCTTGTTAAAATTCTCCACATGGATAACTTCACGATATAAAACTTTTAATGCATTTTACATCAGCTGTGCTCACAACAGATCACATTCGCAATTTTATGCAGGACACTATATACCTGTAAAATTCATTTGTTATTGGATATTATGGCATGATAGCACATTGCTGTACTGTGCTAGTTGCCCAGGTGCTGAGAGGGTTTAGAGCCCAAAGGCATCTGATTGTTGAAGGAGGGCAAGGGAGCACCTCCCACCTGACTTTCAGTAGCGTACAGGTGCATGGGCTGGTACATAAGGGCATGGCTGGTCTAACCAAAGCTGGGGCTTGCAGCCACACTGAGGCTTTGAAAATCCCAGATTAGGGGATGCAGCAGCCCTAGTGTGGTGCAAGCCCCCTTCCACCATAGCGCACCCCTTTTTCTGGTGCAGTGGTGGTGCTGGGCTAATCTGGTGCAAGGGTTCCAGTTTTCGATGCATCTTATGTTTGAAAATGAGTATAGATGCAAGTTTGTTTGGTGCAGGCACCTTGCATCACACTTGGGGCTTTGAAAATCGAGCCCCATGACTTTTGGTTTAAATCATGGCAGCTGATATTTATGAATCCAGCTATAGTACAAGTCACATTAAACTGTTTCTCCAACTCACTGCTCTATCGTTATTTTTTGTGCTGTCAATGCAGTGTCAATTCTAAATGCTTAAAACACAAACTCTTTTTCAACCATTCTTTAACTCAAATGCTGCACACATGCAATGCAGTTTCAGCCACTCAACTGTACTTGTCAATGCAGTGCACTACCGGTAAACTACTTGTAATTAATCTGTAAAGGAATAATTACAATATGTGTGTAACCCTCCCCCCCCCACCAGCCCCTCTTTTTAACCAGCAGGCCTTCTCCTCTCATCACAAAAATGTCTAGGGGCAACAGAGAGGGGTGGGGGTTTACATACCAAAAAAGACATAGAGAAAACACAGAAGGTGGCCACCATTAGGCTAGGTGGACCAGACTGTTACACAAAAACAGTCGACCAAGTGTGGCAACTACCTGGCACATACCTGGTGGTATCATTTACCATCACCAGTAACCCAGGTCCCTGGGAGAAAATGTTTGCTCACAATTATGCTAGGTTTGCGTTTCTGGACAAGGGCACCCAAGTAAATCCAGACACATGCAAGCAATAACAATACTGTCCAAACCAGGTTGAGATTTTAGAGTGTGGCTTTTATTCATGCAACAAAGTAGGAATAATACACAAAGTGAAGATGGGCCCCCATGGGGCTACACATACTGGTATTGCTCCACGGTACAGAAATTGCTGAAATTCCTATTTAGCATAGGGTGAAGAAACACAAAACAGCAAACACTCTGGTTCTGAATTGGAGGTTGGCACACATGGCTGGACTAGTACTGATCCCATTTCCTACAGGGATGAAAGTGGTACCCATGACCACACTGAGCACATCCAGGCTCAAATCTTCCAGAACTCACTACACTGGGGTAAACTGAAGAAACAGAAATTCCAGACCCACATCTCAGGGTAAGTACTTCCATTAGGCATTGACCAGTTGCACTAAATGAAAATGTTATGATTCCCAAACTGAACTCGAAGAGGTAAACTGGGTAGTCCAGATGGGGGGGTCACCCACCTTTCACTTCCAAGTTTATACTTGACCATTCATCTGGTTAATAACACCCACACAGAAGAAAACTTGCAGTTGTTGTCTTAAATGTTTACCACACATAACAAACTACGGACACACCCCTGGGTGTCAAAGTTAAAAGTTTTGTACTTGGACAGTCACATTCTTGGACTCCAATGTAGGAAGAAACTTTAATTAGTACTGGGTGTTTGGTCCCACTGACAGAGAAATTCACCCCAAGGTATTGCAGATGCCCCTGGGCTTACAGAGAAAAATTTGTACTTACAACCAATGAAGATATACAAGGCAGCTTCACCAACCAAAATGGATCAAGGGGATTGCCCCTGAATGCTGGAGTTCACCCCCATCCCTCCTGGGATGGGACAAGGAAAACCTTCTGGCACAGGTCTCTACCACTTCGGACAACTGCTTTCTTTGTTCTTCTTCTAGATTGAGAACAACTACCACAAAAGAAAAAGGGGTAGCTCTTTGTCAGAGCTAATCTGAGGAGTTGTCAAGCAGCTGCAGCCTCCTCCTTGAACTCCACTCTACAACCAACTCAATGAACATTCCAATTCACTCCAAAGCTAGCTGAGGACTGTGGCTTATGCTGCTGTGAGAGTTCTGTGATTACATCATCACTCCAGCTAAGCTGGGAGTGAAAACAGAGTGTGACAGTGTGAAACCCATTTACCTGGCATTTCAGAAGCTGCCTTCCCTGCCTGCCTCTGATTCTAATTGGGATTCTAGTAATGCTGGGGAACAAGGGGGTTACATCCACCGTTAGCCAGGAAATTGACTGTCCACAGTCATTACCTACCCAGCATTGGACCATCCTACCCTATGTGCTATGGAGAGGGGTGATCAGGACCGCTCCTACCATGTGCCAGCACAAGCAGGCACCACTAAGGGCCCAGAGGCCATTGGCTGATGCATCAGCCTCTACACTATGATCTTACTATGGATAATCAGTGGCTCTGGAAGAACTGCCCACAGCATGGCCCTCACAGATCAGCACTGCAGCCCCTACGGCCGGTCAGGACCACAGCCTGTCTTTCCCACTAGCCCTCTAGGGAAAACCTATCTGACCAAAAAGACCTACCCAAAAAAGGGGAACCTCCCCCCAACCCAGGACACATGCAAACAAAAACACAGCTAACACTTTACCTAAGCATCACACTCCTACTATCCCCCATACACTAACACCTGTGGAAGGAAAACTGTTAACACCTGTTAACTATACAATTCTACTAAACACACTACAAAAGCAGGATAATTCGGCTGAGTTCCCATATTCTCTTCTGGCTGTCTCTTCTTTCTTCTTTAGCAGGAACCACCTGAAAGAGAAAAAGAGACAAAACACACCCCAAATCTGCAAAATACACAGTACCACACCCCCTCCATCAAAACACTGGACAATACCCCAAAAAATATTTTTTTAGAAAAGTAGCAAAAGTAGAAAACAGCAGAAAATCTCTAACTTAATGTACAGTATACCTTCTGTGGGGGGATGGCATGCCCTAAATATCCAAACTAGTGACAGCAATGGTGCTTGAAGGCAGGGTCCTTAAAAGAGTCTCTCCTGGGCCGGAGCCCACTGAAGCACAGTTCCTGAAATACTGTAGTCCCAAGGGGGAGATTCTTTCTGGAGAGTTCAACAGTTTAACGTCTGCCATGTGTAGGTGTGTATTGCAATGTCAATAAAGCAAGAAAAGTCTGGACTTACAAGTCCCTTGAAGAATGGAATATGGATATCACCTACATTTCCAGCTGAAGACTCTCCCCTGGCAGCATTTTTCAGATACAGCTGGGAAGAAATTTTCTGGAAAACAAATGGTGAACTGGAAACTGCTAGACTGATGTTATCTAGAGATGGAACATTGGAACAGGAAAGAACAGTTGGGATGATGTCATCTGAAATCCCAGGCAATGAATCAGGAGAACAGCTGGGATGATGCAATCTCAGCTATCTGGAAGACCAGGTAATGAAATTGGAAAGGCACACTGCAAGGCTGATGAATCTGCACCTGGATCCTAGAATGCCAGTCTGGTAGAACAACATGGGTACAGCAACGGCTGGGTGGCAGACACTTGCTACCACTGCTCTGCTACCCTCTAGGTAGGCACAGGCGTATTCTCAGGAGGATGGTACACTTGAGGGTAGTACCACTCTGGGTCTGATGCATGAATTATGACCCCATCTGAGTGCACATAATCAATGAAATGGAAAGTCTCTTTCCCTCTGTTGTCCACAATTCACACAGTATCTATGAACAATGTCCTGTACAATTTCCAAAATTGCAGTCTATATCTTATGACTTTGTTTCTGACATAACGGGTTTCACCTGGATGCATATTCTCACTTGTTTCTTCCACTAGCCAGGCTCCCCTGTTTTGCTCATTCTCCTCCCCGACTCTCTGAGGAAAGGTAGGAAAGAACCACCCATAGATGTCATGGGCCTTCCTATGAACCAGTCTTTAATCCTTACTGCACTTCATCAGTGTACAACCTTCGGCCTGGCTTGGGGGTGGCCTGTCCTGGTTCAGCCAGTGTTGCATACTCAAAGCAATGTAGAACTTGTCTCTGACCACTTCCGAGGGCAGAGCTGTGGAGTCACTAACTTTTTCTTCTGGTTCCTCTGACGCAAAATCTTGAGGCTGCAGACTGGGACCCTCAACAGAAAGATACATATCTTCCTCCTCCTCTTCCTTACTTAGAATTTGGGCCAAGGAATGAGCAGTCATCCTCACTCCCGAGACAGTCCACTCTTCACTGGGCATGGAGGTAGACACCTCTCATTCAAGAGTCTCTAGAACCTCATCCTCTCCAATGAGGTTAGGGCTAGGACCCTCTCTCCATGGATCTACTGACGCTCCCTCCGCACTGTCCATCTGTGACACAGGCATGAAGACATCATGAGGAATCTGCCCTGGCAGTAAATCTACACTCTTTTCCTTTGTGCCACACTCTGCTGGGCCCTCCCCAACAGATTCAACCACGTGTTGTGTGCTGCTACATACAGGGTTTTCTACTTTTGTCCAAGTGGGAGCCAAACAAATCTGTGATGTTCTAGACAGACCTTGCTTCTTTAACCACACTGAACAGTGCGGAATCAAGAATATATCCCTTCCTGCCTTGAAGCACATTATGCATACTCTCACAGAGTAATTCAGAATGACAACATGAGAAGGCAAACTTCCGCCATAGAAACAGTGCTCAATTTCTTTAAGCTTGGCAACCTCCTCTGCTATCATAGCTTGGGCATGATTTGGGGAGCGGAATGGTCCCGAAGCCATATCTGCAAATAAGCACATAAAAGTTCATTGTTACTACTGAGTTCACTATACTTGGAACAGTCTCTCAAAATGGCTCCCACCTGCTGTATTTACATTACTGCCCCACACTGTAATGGGGGTGGCAGCACTCCAGTCGCATCAAAAAAATCTGTCTCTGACTCAAGCCATTGCACATCTGACCTTCTGCTACTGATAATTTACTCAAACTGTTACGATTACACTGCTTTCCCCTTTCTCAGCAAATTTGTGTGATTTTTGGACTTTATGATTAGCATTTCAATCAATTTTACTTGCTCAAAGTCACTAAAAGCCACAGTATTTCTAGAACAGGATTGCCTGCTTATTGCAGCCTCTCATTCAACTCACAGTCTCTCGATTGCTCAGAAAATTATACTGTTGCTGAATCCATAATACATGCTCACAGTCTATTGCTTAGAATTCTTGTTTGTTTTGATTATATTTTACAGTCCTTCTTTGCAGAATTAATCTCATTGTTTACACACTGATCCAGCTGGCTTTGCTAAAATCACAACACAGTTAGAGCTCAGTTTTGCTGAATGATACTCACTGAATCAGTAGCTGGCTTGCTCTGATGGAAAATCTCAGCCTAAAGCCAATCCTGGAGGGCCTCTGAGTTGAAACGGGCTGGCGATCCCTCTGATTGTCACTACGAACACCACGCTTGCTTCCCTGTTGGTCAGATAATGGGTTGGGCACAAACTAGCACAAAAAGTGTATATTTCACAATATTTAGAACATTTACTGTCCCTGCGATGATTCTCCTGGCTACCAGCTCACATACCACTTGCTGTCTCCCTCTTGAATGCTGGGCTACACTCTGAAGCTGGCTTGGGGCGGGACTGATTGTAGTCTCACCAATCACTCGACACCATGCAAAAGAGACTCTCTCTTTTCTCTTGCTGTTCTTCCATGGCAATCATCAAGCAGGCAAAATTTTAACCGCAAAACAACTTTTTTTCTCGGCTGACCTTTTTCATGGTGGGAATACAGTTTTTGACCATTTCTTGTCAGAACTTGGCATTTTCTTTAGCAACTCCCCCAATTTTCACAGCAAGCATTAGAAACTTTCAGGGCACAATTGTTGTTTTGTTTCCTAAAGTCCACAATACTTTTCTGTCATAAACTTGAGAAAATAAGCACTGTAAATGCTCTCTTATGATGCAGGATAAGGGGTATACACAATCTGGCTTCACAGCTCCTTGATAAATGATGGCACAACACACAGCAGCACATGAATAGCAAGCACACAGCGGCACATACAGATGGCACTATTCTGGGCAAATCCTTCTGTGCAAAGCTTCCAGTTTGGGTGCCAAACTGCCAGACAGGCGAAACACTAGTCACAACTTGAGCAAACCAAATCTGTTTTCTCCCAAAATTCAAAAACACATCATTGGATGAGCCCCCAATTTTGTTGCACCCCCCCACCAGCCCCCCTTTTTAACCAGCAGGGCTTCTTCTCTCACCACAAAAATGTCCAGGGGCAACAGAAAAGGGTTGGGGTTTACATATATCAAAAAAGACATAGAGAAAACACAGAAGGTGGCTACCATTAGGTTAGATGGACCAGACTGTTATACAAAAACAGTCAAACAATTGTGGCAACTACCTGGCACACACCTGGTGGTACCATTTACCATCGTCAGCAACCCAGGTCCCTCGGAGAAAACATTTGCTCACAATTATGCTAGGTTTGCACTTATGGACGGGGCACCCAAGTAAATCCAGACACATGGAAGCAATAACAATACTGTCTAAACCAGGTTGGGATTCTGGAGTGTGGCTTTTATTCATGTAACAAAGTAGGAATAATACACAAAGTGAAGATGAACCCCGATGGGGCTTCACATACTGGTATTGCAGATTCTCAAGGGTACAGACATTTCTGAAATTCCCATTTTGCATAGAGTGAAGAAATACAAAACAGCAAACACTCTGGTTCTGAACTGGAGGTTGGCACACATGGCTGGACTAGTACTGATCCCATTTCCCACAGGGATGAAAGTGGTACCCATGACCACACTGAGCACATCCAGGCTCAAATCTTCCAGAACTCACTATACTGGGGTAAACTGAAGAAAGAGAAATTCTAACCCTACTTCTCGTGGTAATTACTTCCATAGGCATTGGCCAGATGCACTAAATGGAAATGTACTGATTCCCAAACTGAACTCGGAGAGGTAAACTGGTTAGTCCAGATGGGGGTCACCCACCTTTTGCTCCCAAGTTTATACTCGACCATTCATCTGGTTAATAACACCCACACAGAAGAAAACTTGCAGTTGTCTTAAATGTTTACCACACTTAACAAACTATGGACGCACCCCTGGGTGTCAAAATTAAAAGTTCTGTACTTGGACAGTCACATTCTTGGACTCCAACGTATGCAGAAACTTCACATAGTACTTGGTGACAGGTCCCATTGACAGATAAATTCACCTGAAGGAATTGCAGATGCCCCTGGGCTTACACAGAAAAGATTTGTACTTACAACCAATGAAGATGTACAAGGCAGCTTCACCAACCAAAATGGATAATGGGGATTGTCCCTGAATCCTGGAGTTCACCCCCATCCCTCCTGGGATGGGACAGGGAAAACCTTCTGGCACAGGTTTCCACCACTTCAGACAACTGTCTTCTTTGTTTTTCTTCTAGGGAGAGAACACATTTCCACAGAACAAAAAGGGGTAGCTCTTTGTCAGAGCTAATCTGAGGAGCTGCCCAGCAGCTGCAACCTCATCCTCAGACTCCACTATACAACTAAATAACTGAACATTCCAATTCAGTCCAAAGCCAGATGAGGACTGTGGCTTATGCTGCTGTGAGAGTTCTATGATTACATCATCAGTCCAGCTCAGCTGAGACTGAAGACAGAGTGTGACAGTGTGAAACGCATTTACCTGGCTTTTCATAAATTGCCTTACCTGCCTGCCATTAATTAAATTGGGATTCTAGTCATCTTAGGGAACAAGAGGGTTACACCCACCCTTAACCAGAAAATGACTGTCCCCTGTCATTACCTACCCATCATTGGACCATCCTAGCCTATGTGCTATGGAGAGGGGTGATCAGGCCCTGTCCTTCCATGTGCCAGCAAAAGCAGGCAGCACTAAGGGCCCAGAGACCATTGGCTGATGCATCAGCCTCTGCATTACAATCTTTCTATGGATAATCAGTGGCTCTGGAAGAACTGTCCAAAGCATTGTCCTAACAGACCAGCACTGTGGCCTCTATGGTGAGTCCGGACCACAGCCTGTTTTTCCCACTAGCCCTCTATGGAAAACCTATCTGACCAAAAAAGCCTACCCAAAAAGTGGAACCTCCCCCCAACCCAGGACATCTGCAAACCAAAACACAGCTAACACTTTACCTAAGCATTACAATTCTACTTTCCCCCATGCACTAACACCTGTGGAAGGAAAACTATTAACACCTGTTAACCATACAATTCTACTAAACAGTCTACAAAAGCAGGAGACCTTGGCTGAGTTCCCACATCCTCTTCTGGTCTTCTATTCTTTCTTCTTTACCAGGAACCATCTGAAAGAGAAAAAGAGACAAAACACACACTAAATCTGCAAAACACACAGTACCATACCCCCTCCATCAAAACACTGGAAAATTCCCCCCAAAAATATTTTTTTAGAAAAGTAGAAAAAGTAGAAAACAGCAGAAAATCTCTAACTTTATGTGCAATATACCTTCTGGGGGATGGAATGCCCTAAATGTCCAAACTAGTGACAGCAATGGTGCCTGAAGGCAGGGTCCATACAAGAGTCTCTCCTTGGCCAGAGCCAGCTGAAGCACAGTTCTTGAAATACTGTAGTCCCAAAGGGGACAGTCTTTGTGGAGAGTTCAACAGTTTGATGTCTGCCATGTGTAGGATGAGTATTGCAATGTCAATAAAGTAAGAAAAGTCTGGACTTACCAGTCCTTTGAAGAACAAAAAATGGACATCACCTACTTTTCCAGCCAAAGACTCTCCCTGGCAGCATTTTTTGGATACAGCCTGGGAGAAATCTTCCAGAAAACAGATGGTGAACTAGAAACTGCTAGACTGATGTCATCTAGGAGTTGGAACCTTGGAACAGGAAGGAACAGCTGTGCTGATGTCATCCAAAATCCAAGGCAATGAATCAGGAGAACAGCTGGGCTGATATCATCTCAGCTATCTGGAAGACCAGGTGATGAAATTGGAAAGGCACACTGCAAGGCTGATGAACCTGGATGCACCTGGATCCTGGAATGCCAGTCTGACAGAACAACATGGATATGGCAACAGCTGGATTGCAGACACTTTCTACCACTGCTCTGCTACCCTATGGGTAGGCATGGGCATATTCTGAAGAGGACGATACACTTAAGGATAGTACCACTCTGGGTCTGCTGCATGAATTATGACCCCATCTATGTGCACATAATCAATGAAATGTAAAGTCTGTTTCCCTGTGTTGTCCACAATCCACATAGTATCTATGAACAAAGTCCTGCCCAATTTTCAAAACTGCAGTCCATCTCTTATGACTTTGTTTCTGACATAACGGGTGGCACCTAGATGCATATTCTCGCTTGCTTCCTCCTCTAGCCAGGATCTCATGTTTTGCTCAATCTCCTCCCGGACTCTCTGAGGAGAGGTAGGAAAGGACTACCCATAGATGTAATGTTCCTTCCTAAGAACCAGTCTTTCCTCCTTACTGCATTTCATCAGTGTACGACCCTTGGCCTGGCTTGGGGGTGGCCTGTTCTGGTTCAGCCAGTGTCACATACTCAAAGCAATGTAGAACTTGTCCCTGACCACTTCTGAGGGCAGGGCATGTAGAGTCACCAGCTTTTTCTTCTGGTTCCTCTGACGCAAAAGCTTGAGGCTATAGACTGGGACCCTCAACAGAAAGATACATATCTTCCTCCTCTTCTTCCTCACTTAGAATTTGGGCCAAGGAGTGAGCAGTCATCCTCACTCCTGAGACAGTCCACTCTTCACTGGGCATGGAGGTAGACACCTCCCATTCTAAAGTGTCTTGAACCTCATCCTCTCCAATGAGGCTAGAGCTATGACCCTTTCTCCATGGATCTACTGACACTCCCTCTGCGCTGTCCATCTGTGACACAGACATGGAGACATCTTGAGGAATCTGCCCTGGCAGTAAATCTACACTCTTTTCCTTTGTGCCACACTCTGCTGGGCCCTCCCCAACAGATTCAACCACGTGTTGTGTGCTGCTACATACAGGGTTTTCTACTTTTGTCCAAGTGGGAGCCAAACACATTTGTGATGTCCTAGACAGACCTTGCTTCTCTAAACACACTGAACAGTGAGGAATCAAGAATATGTCCCTTCCAGCCTTGAGGCACATTATGCATACTCTCACAGGGTAGTTCGGAATCATAACATGAGGAAGCAAATTTCCACCATAGAAACAGTGCTCAATTTCTTTAAGCTTGGCAACCTCCTCTGCTATTATAGCTCGGGCATGATCTGGGTAACGGGATGGTCCTGAAGCCATGTCTGTAAATAAGCACATAAAAGTTCATTGTTACTACTGATTTCACTATATTTGGAAGTCTCTCAAAATGGCTCCCTGCTGCTGTATTTACATTACTGCCCCACACTGTAATGGTGGGGGCAGCACTCCTGTCGCTTCAAAAAAATCTGTCTTTGACTCAAGCCATTGCACAGCTGACCTTCTGCTACTGATAATTTACTCAAACTGTTACGATTGCACTGCTTTCCCCTTTCTCAGCAAATTCGTGTGATTTTTGGACTTTACGATTAGCATTTCAATCAATTTTACTTGCTCAAAGTCACTAAAAGCCACAGTATTTCTAGAACAGGATTGCCTGCTTGTTGCAGCCTCTCATACAACTCACAGTCTCTCAATTGCTCAGAAAATTATACTGTTGCTGAATCCATAATACATGCTCACACTCTATTGCATATAATTCTTGTTTGTTTTGATTACATTTTACAGTCCTTCTTTGCAAAATCAATCTCATTGTTTACACACTGATCCAGCTGGCTTTGCTAAAATTACAACACAGTTTGAGCTCAGTTTTGCTGAATGGTACTCACTGAATCAGTGGCTGGCTTGCTCCGATGGAAAATCTCAGTCTAAAGCCAATCCGGGAAGGTCTCTGGGTTGAAGCGGGCTGGCGATCCTGCTGATTGTCACTACGAACACCACGCATGCTTCCCAGTTGGTCAGATAATGGGTTGAGCCTTAACTATCACAACAAGTCAATATTTCACAGTATTTAGAACGTTTACTGTCCCCATGACAATTATCCTGGCTACCAGCTCACACACCACTCTCTCTCTCTCCCTCTCGGGGACTGGGCTGAACTCTGAAGCTGGCTAGGAGTGGGACTGATTTCAGTCTCACCAATCACTTGACGCCATGCAAATGAGACTCTCTCTCTCTTCTCTGGTGCTCTTCCTCTGTGGTGATTGTCGAGCAGGCAAAATTTAAACTACAAGACAGCTTTTTTTCTCAGCTGACCTTTTTCACAGTGGGAACACAGTTTTTGACCATATCGTGTCAGAACATTGCTGTTTCTTTAGCAACTCCCCCAATTTTCACAGCAAGCATTTGAAACTTTCAGGGCACAATTGTTTTGTTGTTTCCTAAAGTCCGCAATACATTTCTGTCACAAACTTGAGAAAATAAGCACTGTAAATGCTCTCCTTCTACGCAGAACAAGGGACACACACAATTTGGCTTTACAGCTCCTTGGTAAATGATGGCACAAAACACTGCAGCACATGAATAGCAAGCACACAATGGCACATATGGATGGCACTGCTCTGGGCAAATCCTTCTGTGCAAAGCCTCCAATTTTGGGTGCCAAACTGCCAGACAGGCAAAACGTTAGCCACAACCTGAGCAAACCAAATCTGTTTTCTCCCAAAATTCAAAAACACATTGTCAGAATGAGCTCCCATTTTTGTAACCCCCCTCACTGGCCCCCCTTTTTAACCAGCAAACCTTCTTCTCTCACCACAAAAATGTCCAGGGGCAACAAAGAGAGGTTGGGGTTTTCATATCAAAAAAGACATAGAGTCACAGAAGGTGGCTACCATTAGGCTAGGTGGACCAGACTGTTACACACAAACAGTTGAACAATTGTGGCAACTACCTGGCACACACCTGGTGGTACCATTTACCATCACCAGCAACCCAGGTCTCTGGGAGAAAAAGTTTGCTCACAATTATGCTAGGTTTGCAGTTCTGGACAGGGGCACCCAAGTAAATCCAGACACATGGAAGCAATAACAATACTGTCCAAACAAGGTTGGGATTCTAGAGTGTGGCTTTTATTCATGTAACAAAGTATGAACAATACACAAAGTGAAGATGGACCCCAATGAGGCTACACATACTGGTATTGCAGATTCTCAAGGGTACAGAAACTCCTGAAATTCCCATTTAGGATAGGGTGAAGAAACACAAAACAGTGAACACTCTGGTTCTGAATTGGAGGTTGTCACACATGATTGGACTAGTACTGTTCCCATTTCCCACATGGATGAAAGTGGTACCCGTGACCACACTGAGCACATCTAGGCTCAAATATTCCAGAACCCACTATACTGGGGTAAACTAAAGAAACAGAAATTACAACCCCACTTCTCATGGTAATTACTTTCATTAGACATTGGCCAGATGCACTAAATAAGAATGTACTGTTGTCCAAACTGAACTCGGAGTGGTAAACTGGTTATTCCAGATTGGGGGTCTCCCACCTTTTACTCCCAAGTTTATACTTGGCCATTCATCTGGTTAATAACACCCACACAGAAGAAAACCTGCAGTTGGTTGTCTTAAATGTCTACCACGATTAACAAACTACGGACACACCCCAGGGTGTCAAAGTTAAAAGTTCTGTACTTGGACAGTCACAGTCTTGGATTCCAATGTAGGCAGAAACTTTACTTAGTACTGGGTGACTGGTCCCATTGAAAGAGAATTTCACCCTAAGGTATTGCAGATGCCCCTGAGTTTACACAGAAAAGATTTGTATTCACAACCAGTGAAGATGTACAAGGCAGCTTCACGAAACAAAATGGATCAAGGGGATTGCCCCTGAATCCTGGCGTTTGCTCCATCCCTCCTGGGATGGGACAAGGAAAACCTTCTGGCACAGGTCTCCACCACTTTAGACAACTGTCTTCTTTGCTCTTCTTCAAGGTTGAGAACAAATTACCACAAAATAAAAAGGGGTAGTTCTTTGTAAGAGCTAATCTGAGGAGCTGCCCAGAAGCTGTAGCCTCCTCCTTGAACTTCACTATACAACTAACTAACTGAACATTCCAATTCACTCTAAAGCTAGCTGAGGACTGTGGCTTATGCTGCTGTGAGAGTTCTATGATTACATCATCACTCCAGCTCAGCTGAGACTGAAAACAGAATGTGACAGTGTGAAACCCATTTACCTGGCATTTCACAAGTTACCTTCCCTGCCTGCCACTGATTCTAACTGGGTTTCTAGTAACCCTGGGGAACAAGGGTGTTACATGTGGAAAAAATGTAGTCAGGATGTGTGGGTGGGTGAGGAACTCAAAATGCAATCGGGATGAAATCGGGCACCATCGCAGTGGTTAAACATTTTTAATGGGTTGCATGCTGTGTGCACAGATCAATGCACTGCACTAACAAAAAATTTCCAGAAAGCTGTAAAGTAAGCTGAACTGGAAAAGCACCCATACACAGACCATTAGAAAACTTTTATTAATGCAGTGCAATGAGCGGTGCACACATTAAGCAACCCATGGACAAATGCTAAACCAGTGCATTGAAGGAACAGTTTAATTTGACTTGTACTGTAATTGGACAGTGGTTAGTAATTGTGTCAGCTAGCACTTAGGAAAACTGAATACTGAATAGTCTATCTGATAGTAACCAATAAATTGTTGTATGATTGCCTGTCTTTAAATTATATTCTTTGCAGAAAACTATGATAAGACACCAGTTATGGTGACTTAATGCCACAACAGTCAAGCAATGGGACATTAGGGTTTCCAACCCTAACTCCCCACTCCCACCCTGCAGGCAGCAACAGGAGAAAAACATTTTGGTTTCACCTCTCTTGCATCTTTGCAAATCAGGTATGTGGTGTGCCTTGGGTTTATCAACCCTAGCACTCACCCCAGTCCATCAGTAAATGATCTGAGATGGATACTGTATATAAGAATGGGGTGAATGTTAGGGTTGACAACCCCAAGGCATACCACACACCTGATTTGTGATGATATAAGAGAGGTGAAACCATAAGGGATTTGGGAGGAGTGAGGGACACTAGACAATCAGGGAATATTAAATTCATTTACTGAATTGCAATCAGAGGACAGAGAGGGGGGAGGGAACCACTAGCGTGCCAGGGAAAGGTTTTTAAACCTACAGGATGGATCCCCATTCAGAAATATAGAAGCATAGAAGATGATGGAAGAAGGAGACCATAGGTCCATCTAGTCTGTCCAAGGATTACTGAGGCCTTCTATGATTCCCATGACCTAGCCACCCTCCACCTTCTGTACCTTTTTAACTCTTATCCTCTCTTGGAAGTAGCCATGATTTTAGTGCCCACCACCTCAGTGGGCAGTCTATTCCATCGTTCAATGACTCTTTAAGTGAAGTAATACTTCATCAGATCCCTTTTGAAGCTCCCATTCCATAGTTTACATATGTATCCTCTGGTGGCTGAGCCTTCTATTCTGTTAAAAAATTCTGAGTAGGGCATTTTGTTAATGTCCTCATGAATTTGAATGTCTCAATCATATCACCCCTCTCTCTCTTTTAGTCTCTAGAGAGTACATGTTCAATGCTTTTAGTTGCTTCTCGTAAGACAGCCCCTGGAGGCCCTGAACCATCTTGTTCACCCTTCTCTGCACAGTCTCCAAACTATCTCTGTCCTTCCTAAGGTGAGGGCTCCAGAACTGGACATAGTATTCCAGGTGGGGTGTCACCAGGGACCTATATAGTGGAAGGATCACTTCCCTGTTCCTATTGTAGAAACCTTTTCCTATACACCCCAGCATTTTATTTTTTTTGTTGTAAGTTTTCTTGCACTGGCTTGACTGCTTAAGGGTGTCTCATATGATGAACTTGAGATCCCTTTCCTCATGTGAGGTGCTGAGTTGGATCCCATTAAGCCATTTAGTGCTCTGTGCATGTGAAACTTTACCTACAGACCAACTAATTTCACTTTCTTTCTGTGCATGCAGTGTGTTATCTCGGAGCCCAATTTTGAGCAGAATGGGAAATCGTAAAAACACAATTTTTCAAATGTAAATAACTTAAAAAATAAAAATTCCACAAGCATCAAACCTCCCTAGGAAATTCTTTCCCACCAACCTCTACAGCCGTAAAAAATTTGCAGTTTAAAGATGTATAGTATTTTATCTAGACTAGAGCAAATATGAAAAAAAGGAAACCACCATTGAAATCAAAAGAAAAATTGTATTGTTTCCACACTTTAATATTTCTAAAAATACTGAACCGATGTACATGAAACTTTCAGGGATGGTAGATTCTGGCATGGACAACAGATTGTGAATGTTGTATGTACATCAACAAAGCTGTCTTTCTGCAAGCAATAAACAAATTAATTGAGTTTATCATAGAACTCACCAGATACCCTAACTATAGGAGTGCGATAATAAATAAAATCACTAATTATCTATTTATTAGAAGTGAGCAAATGCTCTTTAAATCTTCAAACAACAGATTTGAATGTTATACCTAGCAAGTTGATGTAGTTTAAATCAAATATGCAATTAATTTATTTATTGAAATTTGGTAATCATGAAACTAATTCGGAGCCAAGGCTCCTTTCAAGGTACAATGATCTGGCTCATGATACAGTATGTTGTTATCTCAATTCCAAGACAGAAACAGAAGGCAAGTTGTTTGTCATCATTCACATTTTAATTTTTATAGTATATGGTTTGTAGAGGGAACTAGTGAGCGGTGCTGAGCAGCAGTATATATATATCTATATATATATATATATATATATATATATATATATATATATATATATAGAGAGAGAGATAGTGACCAAGGAGCAGCTCTGCCAAGTGTTTCCTATATGTCAAAAATATAGGTAATCTGGTAAAGAGGGAGTGAGTGAGTGCCAGCACAGAGAGAGTGAGCAAGTTGAAGAGTGACTCTGTCTAGCAAGTGCTACTATGCTTGGAGGGAATCATCTCACATACTCTGAGGGCAGGCATCGCAAACTACCTTCATGACTGCACTAGAAGACTGTGGTCTGCACAAGTAGTACTCAATGAATACTAAAGCAGGTGCCAGGCAGGTGCGAGCATGAGCACAGACACCAGTGCTCTTGATGATAGAATGTGCACAAGAACTTTCAGGATGTGTATAACAACTTTTAGAACATACACAAAAACCTTTGAGTAGTTACGGAAACCACAGAAGTCTTAAATACATTAGAAGACCTACAACTGGAGCAACCCTGGTGGCTAGCATCCCTAGACATAGAGGCACTACACACCAATATCCCCCATGAGGAAGAAATAGCAGCACTGCTCCACTGGCTGGAGAGTGGTACTGACTTTGAGGACAGTTTCATAGAATTCATGTGTGACTGTACCAAGCTGGTTTTAACCTCTAACATGTTCGTGTTTCAGGATGAACACTAATTGTAGTTAAAATGCACAGCTATGAGAGTGATCTTCATTCCCAATTATACTAATTTATATCTAGGTTACTGGGAAACAAGAACAATCTATAGCCCTGAGACCAACCCCTATCACTATGGGTTGGATCTCTGGAGGCGCTATATAGATGACATCCTTATGGTATGGAAAGGCAGCAGACGTGAGTTGAATACATTTGTACAATTCCTGGAGAGTACCATTCCTAACTTGAGATTCCCAGTAAATGCAGACCAGGAAGAAGTGAACTTCCTGGACCTGAACATAAGGAAGCAACAGGATGGTACTATAAGGACTAACGTAGTTAGAAAGCCATCTGATAGGAACACCATACTGTATGCTACAAGCCATCATCCAAGACATCTAATATGGAATATTTCAAAATCCCAGTACCTCTGCGCAAATTGTAACTGCAGCAAAGCAAGTGACCATAAGGAACAGGGTGGTCAAATGGGGCAGAGGTATAAGGATGGGGGTACACTCCACAGATTTTTGACCAGGCAGAAAAAGAAGCTGAAGAAGTCAGTAGGGAAAACATTTCAGTGGTCAAACCTAAAGGAGTAGCTGGAGAACAACTGCTGATCTTTTTAACAACATGGCAGACAGGCAGGGGCAATCAGAAATGTAATCCAGAAAAATTGGAACATGATACGCAGTGACCCTATACTGCACAACTGTTGCCCTGATCCACTTTGGTTTACCAACTTGGCAGACACTCTAACACATAGACTACAGACAGTAGAGGCTACCAATAAGGGGGATATGGCTACTTAGGTTACCACAGGGATGTCATACATGTGAGAGATGTACTGTAAATATCACACAGTGATAGAAAAAAACATGACACTTTACAAGTACTAATGCAACAAAGAATTTTGAAATCTGTAAGTGTATAAATTGCGACTCCGCCCACATAGTATACTTGCCTACCTGTGTTTGTGGAGCCTTCTATGTGGGGAAAACCACATGGCTATTGAAAGAGAGGGTGGAGGAACAACAAAGGGCAATAATAAACAGAGATATGACCAATGCATTGGCAACACATGTGCATACACAACACAATCCCACTACACACAAGTTTAAATACTGTGGTATCGAAAAAGTAGCATTGGAAAAGAGGAGTGTGGAAATCTTGAGGACCTAGTGCTACAATGGGAAATGATGTAGATAGTGCAACTCAGTAGTCATTATCCAAAAGGTCTCAATGATATAATGGAGATATCAGCAATAGTCAGGAGGAAATGGGTAGTTAATTTTTTCCCCTAAAAAACAAGTAAATGTTGAACTAGAAATGGGACTCTAGTATAATGCAAAGGTAACTGAAACATTTTCTTCTTTTGGTTTCTTAGATATCAAATGGTGTTGGTTACCTAAAGTCATGGAGTACACAGGGGATAATACGGACCTATGCTGGAAGTGTGGTACTATCCTGCCTGACTCACCTGGAATCTTCATAAAGATATCAGGAATTAGAGGTGTTAGCCAAAAACGGAAAAGAGGAATTTTTCTAAAAAGCATAATATAGAACCCTTCTCTGTCAGAACTTTTGTCTCCTTGTTATTTTAAAACAACATATTAATAGGCACAACCCTAGGACAGAAAAACAGCTATGTTACACTATAAGTAAATTCTTAAATTATGTAGTAGTGATTAACACTGTTACCTGTGTTGTGCCTAAGTGACTCTGCATTGTTTTAAGATAGTAACTGTTCAGTAAAGTTGGTATCTACCCCTAATATGGGGGTCAGCTTATGATTAATTGTTTTAACTCTTTATAATAGGTTTCACATGACTGAAACACTGTCTCTTAAGAGACACTGGGTACTTAAAGGATTCACTTTACTGTGTAATAGTGATTCTTGAGAAAAGTTCTCAAGCGAAACAAGTTGGGTCACTGTGGGCTCTGCACTGCTTTGCACTTTCTGTTATTACTTGAACTGAATCAGCCTGTTCTACTTGTAAGTACTTTTTTAATCTTTATTTGATAAACTTAGATTTTTCCTGGTGAGTCTGTGTTGGCTATCCTTGCTGTCAACCTTTGAGTAGGCACTCATTTTTATACACACTAAGCCATGTCCCCTAAACATATACTATAGAGAGTTATGTGGCCATTCACAAACTCTGCCCTTTTTTGAGGACTGCCACTTGTTTGGGGTGCTGTGAAGGCAAGGCGCAGTGATCGTCTTGAGAGGGTTCCATTCCAGCCGTGCTGTAGAAATGGAGTTACCTTTAGCTTAAGGTACTGTTGGAAAAAGACCCATGGATGAGAGGTAAGTCACTGGTGAAGGAGTGGAGGCTGTAGGAGCAAGTCAGTCTAACTGCTCAGTGATCATATATTACTTAGCCATACAGCCCACCCTCTATAATAACTTCCTCCTGGCACCTATCCAGCTGCTTTTGAATGGTCCCACTTTTGTACTATGTACCTCCACCACCCCCTTAGGCAGGCTTGGTCAGGCTATTATATACTTTGCCTACACTCTGGGTGAAGTAGTGCTTGCTTATTTTCCACTTAAACGTCCCTTGATTTTGAACTAGTATCCTCTGCAGGTGTACTCAATTAGCTCATGGAGATGGAGATCTAATAGAAGCATATAAAACTGTCAGAGGCTAAGGGTCCAATGAAAAGTAGGACTTGCTGCAATTGCTAGGGAACTGCACAACAA
This sequence comes from Neoceratodus forsteri, assembly GCA_016271365.2. Taxonomy (NCBI): domain Eukaryota; kingdom Metazoa; phylum Chordata; order Ceratodontiformes; family Ceratodontidae; genus Neoceratodus; species Neoceratodus forsteri. The sequence goes on along the minus strand of JADMNL010000023.1, from coordinate 237,447,554 downwards.
GGGGCTCTTGAAGTGCAGTTCCTCAGCAGTTGTAGCAAGTCCTACTTTTGACTAGACCCCTAGCCTCTGACAATTTTATATGCCTCTATTAGATCTCCATCTCCATGAGCAAGTTGTGTGCATTTTGTTTTAAGATTCTGATGGAGAGGAGGACTTTTGTGATGTCAGTGGCAGAAATGGCAGGCACAGGCTGATTTTCAACTACCCCTTGAATCCTCCATAAACTACCCTAAATGCTGCCTCTTTTTTCAATAAAATCAAGTAAATATGACTTAGGGATTGGCATCGTCTATATCTAATTTAACTGGGAAACTGACCTCTGACAGGTGATCGACAGGCACTCTCCTAAAAAAAAAAAACTTGACCTGATCCTAGTGGAGTTGAGCATTTGTAATTACAGTTTGCTGAGTTCCACTTTGATTTGGCTGCACACAGCACTCAAACCACAATAGAGCAATTATTTACAAGTAACCCCACACTTCTCCAAGACAGCATCATGGGCTTGCTCTGCACTGCTCCAGATCCGCTGCTCATGCTACACAACCACTTGCCAGTACAAAAAAAAATCCTTTTATTTTAAATTGCTTGCTTCTAAGTAAGTAACTTTAGTTCACTCTGTCCTGGAATGATGTTGAAAAGGAAAACTTCCTGCATGATGGATCACTGGTGAGACAAATGCAAGCCAGACTGATGCTGAAAACCCACTCCCTCTCACTCCACAACAGTCAGTAGGACAAGGGCTAATCACCCCAAAGCTGACATGTGTGCTGAGGTATACAAACCACATGACTCCTACGGTCCACTACAGAGTCATGTAGTAAGTTCACAGCACATGTCCCCCCACCCCAAGTCTGAAGACTGTCTGCTTCTAACAAAAAAAAACAACGTTTTGTCCTGTGGTGGTGTCTGGGCATCTGGAGGAGTGAGGACTCAGGGATTCCCCAGCTGAAGCACATCTGACAAACAAGGTGGGGGATGATCCAAAAAAAAAAAAAGAAATTTAATTCTTTAAATTCCTGACAGAACCATTCACTTCAATGATGATTGGGCATTTGTTTGACCTGTGCCCCCCCACTACACCCCTGAATCACTAGCCACATTAAACCCTGCATTTATCTGACACTAATAGCCCAGCTGCTTTCATTTTCCCTTTTCTGATCCCATTCAACAGCATTGAAACTGTTCTGCTCCTGAAGGACGTTATCTCAAAGCCCATTTGTGAGCAGACCCCCGGAAACCGTAAAAACATGCATTTTTCAAATGTAAATAGCTTAAAAATACAAAACTCACAAGCAGTAAACCTCGCTAGGAAATCCTTCCCCACCAACCTCTACCACCATACAAAATTTCACAATTTAAAGATGTATAGTTTTTATCTAGATGAGAGCAAAAATTCAAAAAAACAAACATTGAAGTCAACAGAAAAATGTATTTTTTTCACACTTTAATATCTCTAAAAATACTAAACTAATTTACATGAAACTTTCAGGGATTGTAGATTCTGCAACAGACAACAGATCCTGAAAGTTTTATGTAAATTTGTAAAACTGTCTTTCTGTTAGCAGCAAACAAAAATCAAGTTGATATAATAATAATAACCTTTATTTATAATAGTGCTCTTCACTGAGTACCAGAGCGCTGTACAATAAACAACAATTAAAACCATAAAATACTAAAGGACATTTCCAGTATATAGATACATCTCAATAATGAAATCCAGCTACAAAACAACACAAAAAGTTGAACAGAGAACTCACTTGCCACCTTAACTATAGGGACACTACTGCAACCCTATAATATTGCTAGGCTGGACTTTTGAAACAGTCCCATACAAAAAAATAAGTTAGCATATAACTAGCGATTACCTTTTCATTAGGTAATGGCTAACTAAAAAGTTAAGCATTATGCCTGATCATTGGTTGAGGAATTTTTCTCAATTAATGTTTAACTTTTGCCATCTAGCACTTAGCTGGGAATTGTTTTTGTTTTCTTATTCATTAGTTAAGAAATGAGACTGAAAAATACTGTAGCTAGGAATTAATTGAAGTTTTCTATTTAAACATAATCCAGCTTGAGCGTTAGTTGTTTATATGACTTAGAAAAATGTTCAGTGGTTTTACTTGAAATGCAAGAAATGGCTCAGTTATTAATTACTTGAGATTTTAACTTCGCATATTTTGCAGTCACAAGCTACTTGATAATGGACTCATCTGTCCAGGAGTATGATCCACTCTAGGGGCAGGATTCACAAAAAGGATGCATCCAGCACACCTGAGATGTGCTGGTACAACCCCAACTTGTGCACTGGTGCAATTCTGGCTAGGGATTGATGTGCATCACACACCACCCTTAATGTTATGTAGCACAACTGGAGGGGTTGTGCAGGGGGCATGCCCATGCATATGGTGCACAGACCCATTCACAATCCACATTGGAGGCGCATCCCCAGAGCAAGTCTGGAGATGTGTCTCCTCAAGATAAATCTACAACAAGTAGTTTAAGTGGGTATTCACCCACTGGCAGGCCACTGTACTGCAGACAGGAGTTGGCAGCTTTCCCACTCTGGCAGTCCAGTGTCCCCCCACCTGCCATCCCAATTGTATGCTACATACTACAACAGTAAATAAAACATATATGAGCCCCATCCCTGCCCACCACTCTGATTTTATACTGCACACTGTAGTGGTAAAGGAATAATAACTGCCCCCCCACCAGCTTGACCTAATCACACATTCACCGTAATCCCTTAAGTCAACCCGGTGGACCGGTAGAGCCTCCCACCCACTCAGGCACCCCGACCCACCCCAGTCCCCATCATGGCATGGTCCTAATGTGTGAGGCAGCTCAAGCCACCCGTATGCTGCCACAGCTGCCTGCTGATAGAGCTGTCAGAATGACAGCTACTGCACACCTGGAAGCCCATTGGTGGATCTCGCCAACCAGTGGACTTGCAATGTGTACTGTACCCTGTCATTCACAAAGTTTCCCAAGTCTTGATAGAATGGAACTAAGATGGAACACCAGATGCACAACATTCACTCTAGCTGAACAATGTTGGATATGGCTGATCAATGCTAGAACTGCCTCCATTACCCTCAGCCACCAGAAGGAACACCACCATCCTACCTGTCCTATGTGGTGCTGGGATTGCAGTCTTATGCTCTGGTGACTGCCAAGGCACTGAATGGTAGGAAGATCAGGGGATGATTACCAACTATGCACCCCAAATTACTTTCCTGTTACAGAATTGCAGGTGGGGTGGGGGATTACTAGTCTTATACCCTTGATCAATACCTCTGCCCAGGGGCAGCCATATTTTCACCAATCAATGCCCCAGTACTGAAAGACATATTTCCGGAGGATAATGCATAGCCTTTGTGATTCCAATTGCTGCCTATCTACTGCATAGAGTTTAGGGGGGATAGGTGTTGCCAGTATTCTTTGATCAACTTGAACAACTCTGCCCTCCCCATGCAGTCTAACCCTGTTGGACACTTTTATATTAGAGTTTAGATTTTGATCTGTTCCATGCCTGCCCTGACTGCCATTAGCACTCTTGCACAGCAAATGCTGCAAACCCTGTCTGCCAGATTTCTTTTCCACACCCTAGGCAATGTCCCAGAATGTTTGCCTGCATAAATCATTAAATAAATATTAAATTATATTCTATGATCCACTGAGACTCATGTGTTGTGGACAAGATTCCAACTTGTTAGCCTGGAACAGCACATAGCTGCTCCTGCACGGTAGTGCGGGGATTCGATGGGAAAGCTATGTCTGGCCTGCCTGCTACCATCTTCCAGTGTGAAGAAGCCTGCAGTCTGATATTGGACTTTATCCAAATTGCTGTTATTGAGACTGGAATCCTGAATTGTGAGACAGTGAATTTTGCCTGGGGGAAAGACTTGCCCCTGGAGCAATCGGCCAGTCAGGAATTGGAGAGAACCACAGAGTGTATAGTTTGCACAAAGGCACTGCTTTATTGCAACTAGACTGTCATCCAAACTGTGGTATGTGGCTGTTTTGGTTATAATTGTGCTGAATGTGTAATGTGGGTCACGATTTGGTTCCCCACACCCCTGAATGTGTCGCACTAGCTGGATGTTGCATCCAGTACCCAAAATGGACTGCAATCCAAACTGTTCACCTGGTCTGGGCCTCACCATCTCAGCCTAGACTACCACTCATGCTGCAGAGATTCATCCAATGAAAGACTCACTCGGGACTTTGGCTCCCTGCTCAACACCATCAAACAGGATCGACCATCATGGTGCATCGTGTGGGCCTTGTTTCCCCTTGCAAACAGCATACCATCCCGAGGTTTTCATCTTGTCAATCCTGCCTCCTGGTCTGGGTAGCGTGAGTAACCATCAGAGTAGTTCCCTGCAACAAAGCTAAAATCATTGTGGGTCTTGGGTAATGAGTGCTCAAAATCTGCAATGAAGGGGATAGGAGAGGGGTTGGAGATCAGCAGGAGTGGAGGGGAGATCAATAGGGAAAGCCCAATAGGCAGAAGTCAGGCTGATAAGATGATTGGAGGATAAGAGGAGCAGGGCAGAGACAGGGAGTGAGGTGGAAACAGGGGGAGCAGTTGCAGGAGATACAGAGGGTGCAGCTGGAGTGTGTAAGGAGCAGGGCAGTATGAACTCTGGAGTAAAGGAAAGGGTAAAAGAGAGGAAAGTAGGTAAGGGACAGGAAAAGGGAGTTACTCATGCTGGGGGATTCTATACTGAGAAAGGGGGGTTACTCATGCTGGGGGATTCTATACTGAAAAGGGGTTAGATGGGATGGAAGGGGGAAGGCACAAACATATTTGGGTTGAAGATACTCCTGTACTCCTGTGTTGACCAAGGGAAGGGCAGGGCAGTCACTGCTCAAGTGCGCATCGAAGGGGAAGAAGAAACCTCACTTAGTGTTGCACGTGGGTACAAATGACTTGGCAGGGGAGCCTGTAGAAGTGGCAAAGGGGAGTTTCGAGGAGTTGGGCAGGCAGTGTGAGGGGGTTGGGGAGTCAGTGGCATTCTCAGAGGTACTCCCGGTACCATGTGTGAGCATGGGGAAGAAGGGAAGGGTAGAGGAGTTCAATGAGTGGCTGAGAGAATGGTGCCACACCAAGAATTATGGTTTAGTGACAAACTGGGGTAGAATCTCAGGGAATAGTGACCTGAATGCAGGAGACAGGCTACACTTGAGTGGGGAGGGAGTACTAAAGGGTGGAATTGAGGGGTATATATCAACTAAGGTGGATTTAAACTGGGGGGGTGGCAAGAGGACTGAGGATAGTAAAAAGGTCCGGATAGGGGAGCCTAGTGAGCTCACCTCCCTAGATACAGGTAAAGGTAGAGGCGAAGTGACTCAGGGAAGGGGCATGCAGGGTAGGCAGCGTGAAGTGCAGAAGGCATGACCACCCTGTAATAACAAGGTGAAAAAAGGGTGTGGCTACCAAGAGGAAGAGAGCAGACCAAGGAGAAGAGGGGAAAGAGGAAGGAGGGGTATGGATGTAAGGTGGTCTCCTAAATGCAAGAAGCCTGGGAAACAAAATTGTGGAACTTCAGACACTCCTCTCAGAGGGGAATGTGGATATTGCTGCAGTAACAGAGACTTGGGCCACTGAGTACCATGACTTGGATCTAGCTCCTGGGGTACAGTATATACAGGAGGGACTGAGGAGATGGAAGAAGGGGTAGCACTCTATGTGAGAGAAGGGATCAAATGCATGAGGCACGAGGGGGAGGATGGGAGGATGGAGGCAATTTGGGTGCAGCTTCTGGACTCCAAGGGTAGAAAACTGAGGCTGGGAGTGGTGTACAGACCACCAACCTAGTAGGGGGAACTGGATAGGGAGCTGGCAGAGCAGATAAGGAGAGTGTGTAGGAGGGGGAGTGTGGTGATGGTGGGGGATTTCAACCTACCAGGGGTTGACTGGAGCACCCCTGCCACCAACAGTGCCAGGTAGCATGTACTCCTGGATGCGATCCAGGATGGCCTTCTGACACAAATGGTAAGTGGGCCTACAAGACTTGGTAACACACTGGACCTGGTACTAGCAAATGGTGAGGCAGTGGGAGAGTAGAGGCTGAGAACCCACTAGCTGTAGTGACCACCAAACAGTGTGGTTCATACTCACATTGGGCAGGGAGACTGGAGGCATGAGCATGAAGGTGGTGGACTTTAGGAGGGTGGACTTTGGGAGGATGGGAGAAATACTGCAAGGGAGACTCCAGGATATAAGGCTTGGGATGGATGCAGAGCAAAAGTGGGAAGTTATTAAAGCTGGGCTAACGGAGGCCACAGTAGCCTGCACCAGGGCTAGGAGTAAGAAGAGGAGAGCCACAAAACTATGATGGCTGAACAGTGAAGTGCTGCAGGGCGTGAGGGAAAAGAGGCCTGCATATTGGAAGTACAGGAGAACAAGGAAGGAAGCGGATAAGGAGGCTTTATGGGAGCTGGTCCAAGGAGGTGGCCAGGAGGGTGAAAAAAGCCAAGGCCTCCAGGGAATTAAGGTTAGCACAGGGCCTAAAGGGAGGGGAGAATGACCTTTTTAGATATGTCAGGGAAAAGAGGAAGTACAAAGAACACATGGATAAAATGGGGAGGGGAATGGGTGGAAGACAGAGCGAATAAAGTGGAAATACTGAATGAGTACTTCTGCTCTGCTTTCACTAAGGAGAGGGATGGACCACTACCATTATGGACTGGAGGGGTGGATGAAGAGGGAGAGGAGGTGAAAGACAAAATGATCATCTGGAATAGAGTGCTAGAGAGGCTAAGGGTGTTAAGGGTGGACAAGGCACCAGGTCCTGATGGCATCCACCCCAGGGTGCTGAGGGAGATGACGGAGGTGTTGGCTGAGCCACTGGCAGATCTGTTGAACACCTCCCTGGAAACAGGGTGTGTGCCTCCGGATTGGAGGGTGGCCCACGTGGTGCCCATACACAGGAATGGGCCTAGGGAAGATCCAGGAAACTATTGGTTGGTCAGTCTCACTTCCACATTGGGAAAGCTTATAGAGACTATACTGAAGGAGAGGCTGGTGGCATTCCTCGAGGTTAATGGCCTCCAGGATGGGTGGCAACATAGGTTTGTCTCAGAAAGGGCCTGCCAAACAAACCTAATAGAGAATTATGACTGAGTAACAAAGGAGCTAGATGGGGGTCATGTGGTAAATGTCCTGTACTTGGACTTCAGCAAGGCTTTTGATACATTGCCTCATGGGAGGATGGAGGGAAGCTGACTGCTGTGGGGGTGGAGAAAAAGCTGACAAACTGGATAGAGAACTGGTTACAAGGGAGGGTGCAGAGGGCAGTTGGGGGGAGTTCTCGACACCCAGAGCAGTGACAAGTGGGGTGCCACAGAGTTCAGTGCTGGGCCTGGTGCTATTTGGGCTCTTTATCTCCGATATAGCCAAATGGAATTGGGAGCAGGGTCAGTCTGTTTCAGATGATACCAAAATGGGGCCGGTGGTGGACAAAGAGGATGGATGGAAACAATTGCACAAGGACCTCACCAAACTAGAGACATGGTCAGAGAAGTGTCAGTTAGGATTCCACGTGAAGAGGTATAAGGTGATGCACTTCGGGGCAAAAAAACATAGGAGGGACTACTGGTTGGAGGGGTGAGGCTAGGGGTCACTGAGGAGAAGGAGGACCTTGGGGTGTTGGTAACAGTGAGTATGAACAACTCAGTCCAATGCAGGAAAACAGCAGCTAAGGCAAACAGGATGCTGGGTTGTATCGCAAGGGGTTTCTCATCCAGGCATAGGGATGTGATCCTGTCTCTATACAGATCCTTGGTCAGACTGCATTTGGAGTACTGTGTGCAATACTGGAGGCAATACCTGAAGAGAGATATAAAATTACTGAAGGGGGCACGAAGGAGGGCTACACAAATGTTAAAGGGGATGGAAGGAAAGGACTATGAAGTCAGGCTGCAGGAGCTGAATATGTGCACACTGGAGGAGAGGAAGGATGGGGGATATGATTGAAACATTCAAATACTTGAGGGGGGTAAATAAACGTAGCACTGAGTGGGTGCTCAAACTGAGGAAAGGTAAGGAGACAAGGGGGCATGGACTAAGGATGGAGGGGGGACGATTTAAGAGGCAGATGAGGAGGCACTACTTCATTGAGAGGGTGGTGTCTAACTGGAATGAGTTGCCAGCGGGGGTGGTAACATGTCAGAGGCTTTAAAGAAGGAGTGGGACAAAGTAAGAGGAAGGGTCTGGGGCAGGGGCTATGACAGGTATGGGAAGGACAGTGGGGAGGAGGCTGGGGCAGCTGCAATCTAGGGTGCTAGCTGCACACTTAGGCAGACTTAGATAGACCAGTTGGTCTGTTCTGCTGGTAGATTTGTATGTTTGCATGTATTGTGTGTCACCTGATTTATTTTGGTTGATCATTATGAACTGAGTCATCCAGCTCCGGAATATAAATTGTGGGTTAAAGTGCATGTTGCTTGTTTCTTTTCTAAGGGCCCCAACAACAACTTCAGTGCCAGCTTACCCTGGGCAATGCATCAGGCTAGCCTGAGTAATAACTGTGTACCCAGGGTGTGTGTAACTGTGCTAGAGGGACTCTTAGTGCATGCATGTTTAACATGACTAAATCAGATAGGAAATCAAATGCCAGATTGCTGCCCCACCCTTGTTCATGTTCTTCGAATAAACCAGATTCTGTTCTTTTTGCATTTAACTTGGCTAGTGTGTACCATTGTGGAAGGGATACTGTATTGCCATTGCACTGTTCTAGTGCAGGTCCTGTTTTACAGTGGGTCTCCAGGTCCAGTGCAGCTGAACCAGCCTTGGTGGTAAGTGTGCCAAGATTGGGTTCAACATTGCATTCTGACATTTATGGTGATTGTTTATCTGCTGACCAGTGCAAGCCATTGGGTGGGGTATCAGTGTCCCGAAAAGGCTATACCCAAAGCAGCTACCCTACCCTTAAACCAACTGTTACGGTGGTGGCACCCATTTACCTAGCTCAGGCCCCTCAACCTGCACCTAGTCATGCAGGCAGGGGTAGTATTCCTTGGGATAGCGCCACCTAGGGATTACAGTTGTTTCTCACAGAACTTGAATGAAAGAAAGACTGGTCAGGAAGCTTTGCAGTATTAGACTTCCGAGAACTCCAAGACTGGTCAGGAAGTATTGCAACTTTGGACTTGCGGTTCAGTAGCCCGTGAAACACAGAACTCAAAAGAATATGGTAATGATTGGTGAAAATGGGAGGATGCACGGGACATAGCGTACTGGTTTAACACAAAAAAAATCAACCTCAAAGAGTTACACAAGGAGTGACCAGAATGAGTAGAAATAAAACAAGCAGAAGTGACATCAAGCTTTATGTAGGTGAGTAAAAGCAGGAAGTGAGCAGTGTGGCAGACTGCAATCCTTGATGTATGGCTGCATATCAAATTATGGTGAGAGTACCATGATGTTCCCTCATGTAATGGGGAATTTAATGCAGGGCCATTGGCAGCTGGAGTTCATATGAACCCCTTCCCCTTTCTTTGGACCTCTGTTTTTTTTTTGTTTCTTTTTTTACTTAACCACCAACTGTGATCCCCCTCCCTTTGCCGTAGGATCCCAGAGCCATCCCCTATCCCATGCTGGGGACTCTGCGCACTGCCCACTACACATGGATGTTAATGTGGTCATTTCTGGCTCTGACAGTTACAAGAAGTTGGCTCAACATTCATCAGTGTTCATCAAACAAAAAGGACACTGATGTGTTGCAGGACAGTAATTACATTTACTGAATTCAACGTACACATAAGTATGTATAAGCTCCAAAATGCACCACAGAGCTTCTGAGGTTATAGCAGTCCCCAAACCCCCAACATTTAGATACACTATTTCCTCCAGAAAATCTCCTGAAAATTTGCTAAAATAATCTAGCAAAGCTTCAGACCTCCCTTGGAAGGTATGCAGTATTACAATGAGTTAGAATTAGTACTTCAGAAATGTTGGAAAAAGCAAATTGCTAATAAATTCAAAGGTGATGCTGGACGCTTGTGTAAACAGGCAGCAATGCTCACATGCCTTTCCAGTTTAACCAATAAAAATGAAAATAAATGGAAAAAAAAACATGAAAAATGAAATTCCAAGGTGATCAGTTCATTCACTCAGTGCTGATGTATGGAAGCAGATTATTAAATCTGTGAGTCTGTGGTGTGTTTTTTGGAGGAAAAATACAGGTACAGTATGTGACCCAATCAATACTGAAAGTGGCAATACCTTGGGATTGAGGTACAGTGGATTCCATGCATTGACATTCTAAATAATAAAAAACTAAATAAGGAAGTGCATGCTTGTGATACATAAGGAGATATGAAAACTGATCACAACACAGATCATTTGTTTATGATATTTATTCATTCAAACATTCTCTGTGTTAAGCATATGCTGTCATTAATACCGGTTCAGACAGAGCAGCACTCTGACACTTTGCACTACACACTGGATTAAAATATGCGTCACTTATTTCTGTCCCCATTTACTGACAGGTGGAACCACACGTTGGCAGTATTTGCTCAACATGGGACATTATTCAGTGTGACACTGTACAAGACTTGATGTGCTGACACAGAGAAAAGGACCTCTTTAAGCTCAAATGGATGGCAGACTGCATATTTATTTATTTTATTAATAAAAACTTTAGCAATCAAGCAATTTAAAAAAAAACACAGTATATTACAAGCGAGACCTCCAGGAACAATCACAGCTGATAAGGTGAGGAAAACAAACTCCTAGAGTGTACAAGAGACTTCTCCTTTACAAAAAGTATGCCAGGCCCACTGCAACCCTGCTTTGCCATACCTGCCTGCAACACTGCTGACACACATTGAAGGTAGATCATTCTCATTTACTTCAGTTTTCCTTTTAAATCCTGTGCCAGTTTGAACTTTGAAAAAATGGGAAGCACACCGTTTGTCTGCTGGTTGTGTTGTGACATTGGAGGGGTGGTAGACAGGTGTAAGACTTGTGATGCTGCGTACAAAGTGGAAACAAATCTTGCAGGGGTAATTTTTTTGAAAATCACATCTGCAGTATGGCCCTGGACATAAAACTGCAAACAAATACTTAAAAAGGAAAGCCTACAGCAGTTTTCTTTGCCAGGGTTGTCTATATAATATATATTATATTATATTGTGTTGTGTTGTGAAGTGAGGGGGGAGGGTGGAGAAATTAATCTGGCCAGTTTGTTTATATTTGTGTTGGGTGTCAGCTTGCTGGGGCTATAATTCTGTGATTGCTGCCAGCCATAGTGCAACACATTTTTTATCTTGTGTCTTCCAGCATTTTCTGCCTGCATATTGGGCAGGATCTAATGGGCAAGGCACTTTGGGGGAGATTACTGCCTGCCAACTACATCCAGTTGCACAGGCAAGTGTTCCAGAATGTAAGACAAAAAGTTCTATGAAGTGTTAGAGGTACCACCAGTGTGATGCTCTTGGTGGTGGTGGTTGGTGGGGTAATATACAGCAAGGTGATTCACTATGGTTGGTGGGTACAGCTGATTTGGACATGGATACATGTGACTGATTTTGGGTGGAGGCAGCTAGATTATTATGCTGGTGTTGGGTGTTTGGTCTATGCTTGGAGGGGAGCAGGCTGAATGATGATGATCGTGTGCAGTGTGCCAGTAAGGAGCGCTGTGCTAATGCAAGGGTATGGACTCTGGATATGTGGTCAGTAAGGTGGTCCCAGTGGTGTTGTGGGATGCAGTCTGTATTTGAAGGGGAGGATAGCCAGATGTGAGGTTGGATGTTGTCCATGCATATGACAGGATGTAGTGACTTGGGCAAGCACATGTATGGGAAAAGGGGAGTGTAATGTGAGTGACAAGGGGGCTGGCAGGGTTTAAAATAATTGATTAGCAGTTTTTTTCTTGGGACAATACTAACTGTTCAGAAAGTATTTATATAGGTTTTCTAGAAGTGTTATGTTTGTTAAACACAGTGAAGCAGGTGCTATGCATTTTCACAATGTTTTAGCACTTTTATGAGCAAAACGCTTATCAATTTTTAGAGTTAAATAAAACCCTGGGGCTGGCCATGTGGTTGGGGTAGCTGGCTGTGTTGGTAAAAGGGGGAGACGTTGGGAGGGAGACTGTGGGGTTAAGGGAAGCTGGCTGTTAGTTTTATTTGGAGGAGAGGGAGGCTGACCATGCTGGTAGGCTGTTGAGCTACTTATGTTGGTACGATGGAAGAGTCTGTTCTTTTTCACTTGGGTGTGGTGAATAGAATGCCCATGTTGGTGAAAGCAGTGAGTACACTGGCTCTTCTCATTTTTTCTGTTGGTGGACTGATAGAGTTCAAAAATACATGGATCTGAGCACATGGTGAGGTCTGACAAGACTATGTACTGTCGCATGAGGTGGGCCGGCATGAAAACTGCAAAAATAGCAGCTGCCAGTATGAAGCCACAGTCAGAGCAGGCCCTGCACCATGGAGAAGTGCCATACTGCCACCAGCAACCTAGCTACATCACCCACCATCCCATGGACTAAATTTGGACCTTCAGTACAGCCACTCCCTCTGTGGGGGGGAGGCAGAGGGGGGGAAGGGTCATTCTTCTCATTAGCCATGGCAACCCATTCCAAGATGCTTTACCAGTTTGGCAGTCCAGAGCCCTGTCAATGGTGCAAGAAGGATAACAGCTGGTGTCTTTGTCCTGCCCTGTGTCAGTCGATTGCTGGAGTACAATGCCCCCCCACCCCAAGAGAAAATCAGTTCTAGGGGCACTGACTTTCCTTCATGATGGCCCCTGAGTGACAGAGTCCATTCTAAAACCCAGGTCGATGGTGAGGTACCAGTCTCTATCTCCCCCCAAACACATAACCCACTTTTTTTCAACCATTATAAGTCCTTCCCAGTTGACCCAGCTGATCAGTATTTTTATTCTTCATAGTGACCCATTTTCCCTTATATGTCCACAAGTCTGACAGGATGCTGACTGGATGAAGGAGGACACTGACCACATGTGTCAGATAAGTATTGTTTTTTGTTTATCCTACATTGTTTGTCATTGTTATTTCTTATAGAGCTGCAGATCCTTTGTGACCCCATGGCTGTTTTTGTTTTACAGGTACAACTGGATAGTCTCCTGAGACCCCATTATCCCAGGCTCCACAGGAACCCAGTAAGAGATCTCTTATCTGTGCTAGGATGTTAACCCGTAATGGTGCTAACTGTAGGCTTTCACTTGATAGGTGGTTGGTGATGCAGGGTTTGACATCTCTAAACTGTTCTTTTACAATTCTACCATCATAAAAGGAGGGAAATTTATTCCAGTTCGCGGGTGGTTGGAGAGCACTCAGGCTTTGCCCTCATGCCTCACAGTGCACCCAGGGCATGCATTAATGCCCCAATTCTCCATTGTGGGCAAGCTTATGAAGACCATTCTAAAGGAAGGGTTAGTGGAATATCTAGAGGAGCATGGTCTCCTGGATGAGAGGCAGCATGGATTCATGGGGGGGAGATCATGTCAAACAAATCTGATTGACTTATTTAACTGTGTCACTAAGACAGCAGACTGGGGCCAAGCAGTAGACATCCTCTATTTTAATTTCAGCAAGGTCTTTGACTCTGTGCCCCACAAAAGGTTGATCAGGAAGTTGATGGATCTTGCAGTTGGGGAAAAGATGGCTAGATGGGTGGAAAACTGGCTGAGGGACAGAACCCAGAGGGTGGTTGTGGGGGGAGAGTTATATGGCACTAGAGAGGTAACCAGTGGGGTCCCACAGGGCTCGGTGCTGGGCTGGTGTTGTTCAGTGTCTTCATCAGTGACAATGGGGATAGCATTAAGGGCAAAATGTGCCTATTCACAGATGACACCAAACTCTGTGGGAGAGTGGACACAGCTGAAGGGATAACGGACCTCCAGGAAGATCTGGAAAGCTGGGGAGGTGGTCCAGGATCTGGTAGCTTGGCTTTAATGCCTGTAAATGCAAAGTTACACATCTTGGAGCCAAGAATCCCAGGACAGAGTACTACCTGGGTGGAGTCCGAGTATCTGCATCCAAGGAGAAGGATCTGGGAGTGATGATCACTAGTGACCTGAAATACTCCACACAGTGCAAGAAAGCAGCAGCAAAGGCAAACAAGATGCTGGGATGTATAGCTAGGGGGATCAGTAGTAGGAGCGAGGAGGTTGTACTGTCCTTGTACAGGTCACTAGTAAGGCCACATCTAGAGTATGGAGTTCAGTACTGGTGCCCACACCTCAAAAAGGATATTAAAGGGACACTGTCAACCTTTTTTGCATCATATTATTTCTAGTAAAAACACACATGTTATTATTGCTTACCTTCTCTAAAATTCATTGATGTTGCTGGTTGTTTAATCTGCCTCCTTGCTTATTAGAACTGAAATGCATGGGAATGTATAGTTATACATAGCTTTGTTTTGCTCCAAATTGTTTACCTAAGCTTACTGCATACCTCCTGAACATTAAAAACACCCTAAAACAGTGCAGCCACTCATGATACAATAGTCTCCTCTACTCCCACTGCATAAAGAATAGCTAGATTGTGTTAGGGGTGTTCCTGAGTCCAGAAAAGATGCAGTTGTAGTTGGTCAAGAAATGTAAACAAACATGTTTTGGTGTGATAACACCAATATGGTTGACACTCAGTTTTTTACTTTTTAAAATGAAGAAGATGTCTGAATCAAACAACCAGCTACATCAGCAGTCTCTACAGAATGATAACAATCATAAAATGCATTTTTAAAACTATGGACACTTTAAGTCAAAAGAGGGTTGACAGTGTCCCTTTAACCTGCTGGAGAAGATCCAGAGGAGGGCTGTAAAGATGATAGCTAGTCAGTAGGGTGAGGCATACATGGAGAGGTTGAGGGCACTTAACATGTACTCCCTGGAAGACAGGAGAGAAAGAGGGGACATTACTGGAACCTTCAAGTACTTGAAAGGGATAAATAAGGTTGATAGGGAGAGTTTCTTTAATCTGAGTGGCAACCATAACATGAGGGGGGGCACAGTTTTAAACTGGAGAATGGAAGGTTTAGGAGGGAGGTCAGGAAGCACTTCTTCACAGAGAGGGTGGTGGACACTTGGAATGCACTTCTGGAAGAGGTCATCTCGTTGAAGACAGTGGGCAGCTCTAAGAGAGGCTGGGATAGGCATAGGGGAGAAAGGTAAGGATCATGGGTAGGGGGATGGGAGTAGTGGGGAGGGAGGGCAGCGACATTAGCTCAAGCTGTGGACCCTGCAATACAAGCAGACTTGACAGACCCAATGGCTTTCTTCTGCTGGCTTCTTTGTATGTTCGTATATAATTCACCCACGGTCTGTTATGGGTTATTGCTTACTTTAAGTTTGGCTAACTCCTATTGGCCACTGCTTTTCAACTCAAAGAAATGGAAAAGGAGAGCCTGGGAACCATAAAAAAGTACTGGAATTTAGTTTTTTTATTTGTTACCTTTTAAAGAGCAACTGATGCCTTCAGTAGAACTTCAAAAAACAGTATTTAGACACAGTTCAGATTGTATTTCACATTCATTCTGTATTTTTCCTCCTCATTATTTATTACTGAGGTCAGCTGCATGACAACAGGATCTTTGCTCCTGAAGAGTTCATCTATTCCTGCTGCTTTCTCCCTACCCGAGGTCATAATGCACTGATTTGACATCACAGTTTCTTCCACGACAACAGTTTGTTATGTCACAACAGAAGATTATGACTTGAAGTTGGGAGTCAGCTGTAGAGGTAGATGAACTCTAAGAAATAAAGATCACATATTCATGCAAATGTTCTCAGTAATGATCAATGGACCAGGAGAACTCTATAGAATATATACAGAATGCAAGCTGAATTGTACCCAAACAGTATGTTTTTCAAAGTTTTGAGGAGTCAGCAGTTCTTCAGGCTCCCCTTCCCCAAAGCTTTGTTTACATTTGCAGTGCTGTCGTTGGTGGGGAACTGTTGTCTGGAGCAACCAAGGCCACACAATGTAGTTGGGCACTTCCTTAGAAAGATACTTTGGCACCACCTCATTGTGAGCTCTCAGCTGCCCAAAGACATCAGTTCCCCACTGGTACTAGCGCTGCAGTTGTAAACTACATTGCGGGTGAGGGAACATTTAAAGGATAATAAAAAAATAAAAATTACAGCATATATTTAAACTAAGCATGGTTCACAGACTTTCGTTTCCGTTTCTTTGAATTGGAAAGCAATACCCAATAGGACATAGTCACTTCTTCAGAAATATTGGGCAGGCCATGTGTTTATGGGGAACACGGTTGGTGGGGAGGGTTGTGAAACTGTGAAGTTTAAGACAAAAGGCCAAAGGCAAAGTGCATCACCCAGCACTCAGTGAGAGCACCACATTCAATTGAATGTGTGGCCATCCGTGGAGGTCCGGGTGCAGGTTGCCTGATTCTCCTGATTTACCACCCTTCTGGGGTGGTGGGAGATTTCTTGCAGGAGATGGCCAATTTCATCATCGGGGAAACATTGGAGGCCCCCAGATGTTTAGTGCTGGGGGACTTCAATGTTTGGGCCAAGGATGAATTTTCTCTGCTTGGTTACAACTTCCTCCAGATGATGTCATCTCTGGGCTTTACTCAAGGAGTTTCCTCCATGACTCATCAGGGTGGCCACATGTTGGATCTGGTGCTCTCATTGTGGCTTGAGATAAATAGTCTCAGCATTGATCAGGTCGTTTGGTCTGATCATTGCACGGTGAAGTTCTGGTTTGGGCCCCTCTTGATAGCCCTTCCTCTACAGAGATGGTCAGCTATCGCCCTTTGAGGAGGTTGGCCCCTGAGGGTGTTTTGGTGATGGCTGACCTATCTAGCTGACCTATCTAGTGTGGACAGTGCATGCGTTGGGGGGTGTGTGCACGGCAGTGGATGCCTATAATAAGGCGCTGTCTGGTGCGCTCGACTCCCTCGCACCAGCCCGTGTACAACCAAGGTCTTCTCACTTGAGGTCTCCTTGGTATGATGGGGAGCTCAAGGTAATGAAGACTTTGGGTTGGAGATTAGAGCACTGCTAGCAGAAGTCCGGCCTGGAGGTAGACAAACTGGCCCTGCATGTGCACTACAGTGCATACCAGGGGGCAATCAACAGTAAGAAGGCAGAATTCCTGTCCAGGGAGATTGCTGCCGGGAGGAACCAACCAACTGTGCTCTTTCAGACTGTGGACAGGCTTCTTCTTCCTTTCTGTCTACAGCTGAAGGTATCCTTTTCGAACGCATTTTGTGAGAAGTTTGCTCAGTTCTTCTTGGACAGAGCGTCTGCCATCAGGCAGTGGACCAGACTTTGGCTGACAGTGGTTGCCATGGGCGACTGGAGAGCACTCTGCCTGGTTGGGCTGAGTTTAGAGTGGTGGAGGTGGCTGAGGTCAGTGAGATTGCCTCCAAGCTTCGGCACACCTTTTGTGAACTGGACCCGGTGCCAACTCATTTCTTAATAAGATGTGTTGACTCCATTGGCCTGGTGTTTGCCTTGATTGTCCGGTGTTCCTTGTTGGAGGGGGTTTTCCCCGATGTCTTGAAGGAGACATTGGTGAGACCCCTTTTGAAAAAAACATTGTTGGACCCTGACGTCAAGGCAAATTACCGTCCTATCTCCAATCTCCCATTTTTGGGTATGATTGTGGAGAAGCTGGTGGCGCTTCAGCTTGAGGAGCATCTCGTGGCCCATGATCTGTACAAGCCACTCCAGTCTGGGTTTCATGTGAGGCATAGTACAGAAACTGCACTAGTTTGGATGCATAATGACCTCCTTAGGGCTAGAGATAGAAGGGAGGGGACAATTCTTGTTATCCTCAATCTCTCTTCAGCATTTGACATGGTGGATGATCGAGTGTTTCTTGACCACCTAAGAGAATTCTGTGGACTCGCTGGCACTGTCATCTGCTGGTTTGAGTCTTTTTCTGTCTAACAGGAGGCAGAGGGTAGTGATGGGGAATTTCTCCTCCTCCTCCCCTGGCCACCTGTCATGTGGCGTTCCCCAGGGTTCGGTCTTGTTGCCGATGTTGTTTGCCATGTATATGCTGCCCCTGGGAGAGCTTATTAGGAAGTACAGTCTGGGTTTTCACTGCTTTGCTGATGATACCCAGCTGTATCTCTCCTTTGGCCCGGAAGATCTTGCGCAGTGGAAGTGCTTAACAGCTGCCTTGCTGAGATCAATGACTGGGTGGCCTCCAGCTGGTTGTGACTGAACCCCAGTAAGATGGAGGTACTGGTGGTGGAGTCGAACAGAGGGTATGATCGGTCGGCCTCTGGTGCAGAGACAGGGCTTTGTCTTGGCTCTGTACCATTGAAGGCCTCCTCTAGGGTGCGTGATCTGGGTGTTATTCTTCACAGCAGATTGACACTTGAGTTTCAGGTGGCATCCGTTTTCCGTACCAGTTTTTATCATCTGAGGAATATCGCTAGGATAAAGTCCCTAGTTCTGCCACTGGACCTCCCCACTTTGGTGCATACCTTCATGACGTCCAGGCTTGACTACTGTAATGCACTCTATCTTGGGGTCTCTGGGGGTACCATGCACCAACTGCAGCTGGTGCAGAACATGGCAGCGAGGCTGTTGACAGGACAGCCTAAGTAGTGTCACATCACTCCAGTGCTGCGGCAACTGCACTGGCTGCAGGTTAGGTGGAGGGTCCTCTTTAAGGTGGGTTTGCTTGCCTTTAAGGCCATACACTGCCTGGGCCCTGGCTACCTGAAGGACCTTCTTGCACCTGCTGTCTCGGTCCGCTCCCTCCGCTCCTCCTCTAGGGGCCTCCTCGCAATTCCCAGGATAAGGTTAAAAACTGCTGGTGACAGAGCATTTAGTGTCGCCACCCCCATCCTGTGGAACTCGCTTTCTTTAGCCATCAGAGAGTTCCCTTCTGTGGAGGTATTTAGGGCCCGCCTCAAGGCCTTCTTGTATAATCAGGCCCTCTCGGACTATGTTTTATAGTCCCTACTTGTCTTTTAGAAATGGATGCTTAATTTAGTTTCTACCTATTCTGATTTTAGTTGCTGTCGAGGGTAATAAATTCTGTTTTAACTGTTTGGTATATTGTATATAAATGTTTATTATTATGTTGTCTTGTATCTATTTTGATTGTTGTATGGTGCCCAGATCCTCCGGGATTGGCATCTCTTAAATAAAACTTGCCTTGCCATTCAACAACCAAAGAGGTGAAATAATCCTCATCGTATACTAGAGCATTGGGCTGAATGTCTTAGTGCACTAACTGGCTACGCAAGAAGGCAACTTCACAGAAGGAGTCTGCTAATGTAAACAAATAGTCTAAGCATGCACTCCAGCCACTCACACTGTTTAAAATGCACCAAAAGGTGAGTTTCCAAACATTTTTACAATAGCAATAATACCCTGGGAAGTGTAGGGCATCTTCTGGAGTTATTGACCTTGGAAAAAGGTAGAGCCTTTGCTTCACCTCGTGTTCTTTGACAGCTTCCATGTCAATAACAGACCAGGAAAAGCTCACTTCATCAGGTAACATTGTTTAAATTGGGCAGCAGTTTCTTGAGTTTCAAAGTTGTAACTGTACTCCTTGTACTTCGCTATAAAATATTGCCATGTTGTACACCCAGAATAAATAGTAAGCAAAATTTTGAGAATTACAGTTAACTTATTTAAATAACAAAATAATAGATTAAGACATTAGTCTCTCTGTTTTTTTTTTATCTGAGTGAGAATTTTCTTAAAGGGAAACTCCTGTACCACCCCTAAGTGCAGCAGCTGCTGTAGAAATGCCCGATTAGGGTTTTTAACATCAAACAAATTATTTTATTTACCTGCTGTCTTGTGGTTTTAATTAGAAAGACCCCCACCATCTATAATGGCTGCAGAGCCCTTGGTGGATATTTCACAAACCCCGGATGGCTTCCACCACAAAGGTTATGCTAATGAGGGCTACCAACAAATGGCAGAGTTGGCAGCCCTCATTAGCATAACCTTCATGGTGGAAGCCATCCGAGATATGCGAAATGTAGACGCGGAGCTCTTCAGTCATTATATATATGGTGGGTCTTTCTAATTTCATAGGAGTTTCCCTTTGAGTCTTTTACTCAGATGCATACTAGTTGGTATTTATCTTGTGTTAGGCACATACTTTTAATTATTGTACATTTTAAAGCAGCAGTACTACCTAATCAGAAAGTGATCTGTTACGACTGTTGTAGTGCCACAGAAAATATGGTGGCTGCTATCTAGTACTACTGCTGTCAATGCAGCAGACAGCAGATATGTAAATAAAAAAATAGGATAACTGAACAAATTACAGGGTGATAGTACAATACTGGCAGGAAAGAGTACCAGGTACATGCTTAGTAGAGCACAGAGAATAAACCGTCAAAAAAGCACTTTTTTTCCCATGGTACACTGCTTTAAATTCAAAGAAATGTATCATAAATGCAAATTTTAGTTTTTATTTTCTTTATTGTAAGGTATTATATGCATCATATACAATTTCAGGAAAACAAAAAACTTAAATGTCACAAGAAAGGGTAAAAGTGTTTGGGGGGGCTGTGCCCCCTGCACCCTCTGAATATAGATTATCAACTCCGGGGGAGGTGTGCATGTCGGGCAAGGGGCAAAATTCCATATCGCACAAAAATTAAGTGCCACAGGCAGCAGCAGCAGAGTTTATGCACACCCGGTCCAGAACCCTGTACCTGCTGCACCAGAATTATCCATCCACACCACAAGGCTTGCTCAGTGGCAACAGACACACCCATCTCTCAAAACCCCTTCATTGTGCCTCTCCTTCTCCTCACTATCCCTCCTTCCTGACACAGTCCACTACCCTCATGTTTGTGTACAGTTTCTACCCTTGCAGGGTAGCCCAAGAATATAGCGCCGAATATGAGTCGCCGTTTTTACCTGGTGCCCATATTCTGTTGCTGTACTGATGGTATACCCTCCTTTCCTCCAGTGAGTACATATTGAGGTCTCTTAGTCTGTCCCCATATGTTTTGTGATGCAAACCATGCACCATCTTTGCCACCCTTCTCTGGATAGCCTCCACCTTGTTAATGTCCTTATGCATACATGGTCTCTAGTACTGCATGCAGTTTTCCAAGTGAGGCCTTACCAGTGTTTTATACAATGGCATCACCCCACCTCCTACTAGTAATACCTCCTGCCTATGCACCCCAGCATGCAACTGGCCCTTCTTGCAGCCTTTGCACACCACTTTGGTACCTTTAGGGCATTAAATATGATAACCTCTAGGTCCCTTTCCTCTTTGGTGACAGCACCTCCCCCCATCCTGTAGCTCTCCCTGGGGTTCCCCTTACCCAAGTGCATTATCTTGCAATTTTTTGCACTGAACCTCAGTTGCCACACCTCTGACCACCTTTCAAGCTTCTCCAGGTCCCTCTTCATTTTCTGCACCTTTTCTGGAGTATCCACCCTGTTGCAGATCTTGGTATCATCTGCTGATAGGCAGACCTTTCCTTCCAGCCCATCTGCAGTGTCACTAATGAAGACATTGAACATGGCTGGTCCCAGAACTGATCCTTGTGATCATGCTTGTCACTCCTCTCTCCCCAGATTGGGTCTCATTTACCACCGCCCTTTGCCGTCTGCTTGTCAGTCAGTTTCTACCCAGTGTATCACCTTATGCACCATGCCCAGGCTACTTATCTTGTTAACCAACTTTCTGTGTGGGACGGTATTGAAGGCTTTGCTGAAATCTAGGTAGATGACGTCTATGGCCCCTCCCTGATTCAATTTCCTAGTCACCCAATAAAAAACAACTATCAGATTAATTTGACAAGACCTTCCTGATGTGAATCCTTGCTGCCTTAGATCTTAGGCACAAGTGGATTCCAGGTGTGCCACTGTCCTTTCTTTCAGCAGTGCCTCCATGATCTTCCCCACCACTGAAGTGAGGCTGACTCACCTGTAGTTCCCTGCTTCCACCCTACTGCCACTTTTGTGCAGTGAGACTACATGCACCCTCCTCCAGTCCTCTGGAACCCCACACCTGTGTTGAGTGACTCTGTGAAAAGGGTGGCCAGAGGCGCTGCTAGTTCCCTGTGCAGCTCCCATAATATCCTCAGGTGTATGTCATCTGACCCCATGGCTTTATCCACCTTCAGCTTTGTGAGTTCCTCCAGAACTCTTTCCACTGTGAATGGACTGGTGTCCACTTCTCCCCCCAGTTGCCCCTGCTCCCCAACTGTGGTCCTTGACCCTCTCCCTCCTCAGTGAATACTAAACAGAAGTATTTGTTCAGTATTTCTGCCTTGTTTAATTCCTCCCCCTTACACTCTCCCTCCTCCCCTTTGAGTCTCACAGTCCCACCCTTCGTTTTGTTTATGTACCTGTGGAATGTCTTGTCCCCTTTTCTTCACAGTCTGTGCTAAACTCTCTGTCTGTGCCTTGGCTTTCTTTACAGCCTTCCCTTCTTCTCTTAGACATTCAAGGTTCACATCCCTGTCCTCCCTCCCTTTGGATTCCCTTATGCTTCCTGAAACTTGCTCTTTTAGCCCTTACTTAGTCTCCCACCTCTTTAGAGAACTATAGTGGTTTCTTTCTTCTTTTTCCTTTGGCCACTATCCTAATGCATTGGTTAGTTACCTCCATAATGACTCCTTTTAGTCTCCCCCACTGTTTCTCCACCCCCTCTATTACCAGGCTGCTCTTAAACATCTACACATTTCATTGAAAGATGCCCTCCTGATATCTAATACTTTTGCCCTTGTGTGGCTTAACGGAGTCCCTGTCTCTATGCCAGACCATACCACAGTGTATAGATCTCCATACACAATGATGTTCCACCATGCACTATAGTGTTTATCATACAGATGGAGGTTGGGGCCACCGGACACCAGGGAATGGCACAATATTGGGAAAGCCAGACAAATGCCACTAGACAACAGAAAACTTTGCATGGGGTGGGAAGAAGGTGCCACTAGAAACCAGGGAGTGGTCCATATAGGATGAGTGGAAAGAGGGTGGCACTGTACAGCAGAGAATGCCTGTTACAGGATGGGGAGGAGGAGGCATCAGTCTTGTGCAGGGAAAGACTGTCCAAACTGGGCGGGGGGGTGTTGTTTGGGTGATGGCCATGTCAAAATTCCACAACAAAGCTCTTCCCAGCTTGCTAGTGGTTTGAAGATGATGCCCAAAACAAAACTGGCATATTGATATGCAACAAAACAGGGTAACCGTCAGCATATAGAAAATACTGAATGGGTAACTATGCACAGTCAGTGTGCTCTGCCACAGATGGCATGTGATTCTCTCTGACCTTGAGGATGAAGCTCGAGTGGTCCATGGGAATCAGAACCCCGAGGTGGCACAACACACTGGTTATACATAAAGTTGCTCATCCTGTGTTTTTACAGTGTATATTATTATGTGAAATATGTGCATTGTTTTTATATTTACTGGTTAGTAGTTATAAACCACTGCCAGTGAGTGCCCAACAGCTTCGTAAACCACAAATATTGTTTATGAAGCTCCATAAACCATGGGCAGAACAGTACTGCAACATCACCTGAAAAAACACCGAACAAGCTGTTCTCGTTCTGGATGTTCACAAGCACTACACAGTCAGTCACTCAGCATGTGACAAGCTTGTCAGCAGTAACAGTTACTCTCGAAAAGCGTCAAAGACAATTTAAACCAAAAAACTCCAAAAAACAGTAAATGAAAAAATAAAACATGGAGAAGTGTGATTCTATGGGGATTTTATGCACCATCTCGGTGTGTGATGCCCATAGAAACCCCTCAGGCTTCATGGGGCATCACACACCTCGGGATGCATAAAATCCCCATAAACCACACTTCTCTGTGCATTATTTTATATTTCTCTTTCACAGTGAAATTAACTTGTGCATGTCTCTAGAGGTTTTAGAATGCTGTTCTACCACAGAAGGGTACAATCACATTCCATGACGTTTGAACTGTGGTACAACAGCATTTTGAAAACTGTGGGTTTCTATGTAGAATAGTACTTTGCTATACACTGTATCACTGCTACTGTATGCTTAGCCTTGCTCTTAATCCACCTGTGACCAGGCCTGTTGAACCCCATATGGTATCCAACCAAGCAGCTGCTTCTTTTGCAGCTTCATCTGCATGTTCCAGCTTGCTGTTTTCTACATGGAAATAAATGGAAGGGCCTGCAGTTTTAGGAGCAACTAACGTGATTGCCATTTCCAGGCAGGCAACTCATAACATGATGGTGCCTACCACAGAAGCTATTTTAGCCATCTATCACATATATTGGTTTGCATAAAGAGTTTAGTCCATAAAGCCTGGCTTATAATTTCCTTGTGCAAGTCAAGTGGCTACTGAGCACTGCAGCCCTAGCCCTAAAACAGCATAATGATTATGCTAGGCAAATAGCCCCATACATGTATACCTGCCAGCAAAGATGATCCAAGTATATTTAGGTGTCCCCCCTCCCCGATCCCACTGCAATGCCCACAGAGTGCCTGCAGCCTCATCCCCTACTAAATGTCATCATTATGGTGTTTTTAGGGGTTATTTAATAACTGAGAGGGTTCTTGGGCAATAAATACCAGTTTACAAAAATGCACCAGATAGGATCTGGGGCTGCAGCAGTCAGTAGGGAAATGGGCAGACTAGGTGGGCCATATGGTCATTGTCTGCTGACAGATTCTGTGTTTATTAGGGCAGAAATAGCCACAAAAAATAAGATGATAGGACCTACGACTACACATGTGGATGTGCAGACAAGTTACATTTCACAGATCTTAGATTTTTGCAGGCCCACCATTGCAGTGATGGTTCTGTACTTGCAGTGCTGAAGACCCAAGTTTCAGGTGTTATCTTGGGATTTGGAAAGTCAGCAAGAGGGCAGAAGATTGAGTTCCTGTTGGATTGCTCATCTCAGGGTGGGGTGGAGAAGAGTTTGGTGCTTGCCAGATACTATCAGTGGCTGAGGATAAGCAGGCTGAAACCACCAGAGTTGGGAAGAGAAGAGGCAGATGTCAAGTGTACAGCACATGAGGGCATGCTGCACTTTAGGGGTAGTACTAGGAAAATCTGTGCACTGGCTGCATGATGACTCCAGCTGCCTGTACACCCTGTACCTGATGACCCAGACCATGCTGCCTCTGAGGGATAGCAAGTCCTGGGGGGTGTTGGCTGGGGTGGCTGGTATAATGGAAGCTGCCAGTGCATGAGAGAGAAATAAGACTAACTGGGAAAAATAATTAGTTGACAGTAAAATTACTTTTAAAATGTTTTGTTGTTTGACCATAACATAAACATTTTGGTGTAGAGTTGGTGTTAAAGGGACACTTGTCAATCCTTTTTGCATTATATTATTTATAATTGAAAAGATATGTTTAATGATTGCTTACCTTCTCTACAATTCACTCAAGTTCTTGGTTGTTTTAACCACTGTGCTTTTCTTAGCTTAACTGAAATGCATGCAAATAGTGTATTTATTCCCATTTTGTTGCAAATCCTTGATCTACTCTTGTTGCATGCTTCTTGAACATTAGGAACACCCCCAAAGAGTGTATTTACTCATGATACAATAGTCTCCTTTCCTCCCACTGCACCGTGAGTGTCTATGCTGTATTGGGAGTATTCACAGTTTCTAGGAAGACGCAAAGAGAGTTGAGGATGGTGTCCATTGAACTTCATGATAGAAAAATGTGGTCTTGTATGGGCTTCAGTTTCATTTCTAAACAGTGTATATGACCTTTACCTTTCTTTTCTGAACACATTCAGGAATTAACTCCCAAGAAATTATGAAAAAGTTAATGTTTGAGAAAGATGAAGACTTCACTGTGTTTAATTCAACGAGCAGAAATGAAAGTACACCAGCGGCCTCCTGAAGAAAGCTCCACTGCCAGTAAGTAAATGTCCTAAGATATGGAAGGGGGGGTGTAGTGTTGAATTGTGGTTAGTTGGACCTTCTTTCCATCATAATATTGTCTCTGAAACTGTGAAGCAGGATATCTGCGTTCAAGCACAACCACAGCCTCTGACTCACAGTGTGTCCCTGAGAAAGTGATCTTGATCTCCAATGAGCTTCTGCTCCAAGTTGTAAAATTATAGACCCCACTGAAATGTTGCATCTCTAAGGTTTTCTTGGTCATTATGTGATAAAACACTATTTGACACCATGCTGCTGACTGGGGGTCAGCTTGAAAAGGAATGTGAACACTGAGTAATGAATAGCAGAGTATCTGAGGTGCAAAAGTATTTGCCAGTGAAAATCTGAAAAAAGGTACTTGTACGCTCCTATGTGACGGCTTCCAGGACTCCCTAAGCCTCATTTAAAAAAAATAAAATGCACACCCCATCCCTTTTCTTAGTCCTGCTCTGCTTGCAGATTTGTGTGGCTAGTCAGGTCAGAGGCTGAGAAACTGACATGAGGGCAAGACCATGTTCTGAGTACCAGATTTGCCTAGTTCAGTTCTCTGGGAGGGCACTGAAGCTACACAGAGATGGGCCCATCACCCCATTGTGGCACACTGGTCTCTTCTGGAAAGTTTTGATTTACAATTGTGCCCTAACTGTGAGGATATTTTACAGTGAAAGATTGAAGTTTACTCAAGAAGGTACTTAAATTGCATTTTAGGTGCACTTGCAAAGTACGGGTACCCAATTTGAAGTGTATATACTATAATTCTGAGGCACTTCAATAACATTTTTGGAACACACTCTAAAGGTGCTTTTCTGGAATAATGCAGGAGTGTCCCAACTGAGAAGGTACTCTATTGGAGGTATATCAGGAACAACTATATGGCACTTCATTAGCATTTTTACAACACACTCCCAGTTTACTCAACACTTATCAGTCGATTGCTTGATAGTTACCATAAAGTTGCTTGAATTTTTAGTGGCACATTTGGAACATGTACCCAGTCTATGTGCTAGTAAGTGACTACAAAATTACAAACAAGTGACTCCAGCTGGGTAAGGGAGTCTTTACTTGCATAAATGCAGTTTATTTCAGATAGTCATTTGCGACTTACCTCTGCCTCCTTTTTAACATTCAGGCCATCCCCAAGAGCTGTACCGGTGGGATGGAGCCTACCCCAGACAGAGACTAGTTTCTGGTTTTGGGGGGGTGGAGGGGTACCTCAGGGTGCCTCAGTCAGATGTGTGGCACCTTCAGTGAGGAGTGGATGTGCTCCTACAGCTTACCTGGACTCCCAGCTGGGTAGTTTCTAGCAGCACTGCGCAAATGAGCTGGTTAAGAATTAGTTATTCTTAATTAATAACTATGCTTACTATGTGGTGTACAGTTACTTATCAGCTAATGCTCAATAAGTTGAGTATTGATCGCAATTTATTTATTACATAAGCTCAACTAGTAATTAATGAATGCCAAACTAATACTCAATTCATGGGGATTAGTTAATTCTTAATTAGGAAATAGGTCAATGACTAACTTCTGAAACTGTTAAGAATTAGTTAGCAGTAGGTTGAGCTAGAAGGAGTTAGCCACTAACTCATTTGCATATGAAAAAATCAACCAAAGCAAAACTGAGGAATAATTAACAATTAACTAATTATTAGTGATTTGAGATAGTTGAGCATTAGGCCTATTTTTTGTATGGGGTCTCTTTCCCCCACCTCATTTTTGTCAATCACGGTGAAGGCTGTAAAATAGAATAGCAAAACAAATGGTGCTTATTCCCTGCAGACACTATTCTGTCTCTGCATCTTCTATGTCAGTGGACTCAGTGGAGCACTGACAGCAGGGCCTGACTTTATCATAGCACTGGTCCATACTTAGAAAAAAAAAATGCCATTTTTGGCTTCACTAGTGCCTGACTGCAAGTGCTGACTCCCGTGTGAAAACACCTCTTCTTCCTTAGTGCCAACAGCCCTGATTCAGTGCTCTGCACATGTGGTCCTTTACCTACAGCCCAACTCCTTTCACTGCATATGCAGGACATTATTGCACAGCCTGATTTTTGAGCAGATGGGAAACCACAAAAACACAATTTTTTTAAATGCAAATTGATTAAAAAATACAAAACCTATAAGCATCAACCCCCGAAATCCTTCCACACCAACCTCTACACCCATACAAAATTTCACAATTTAAAGATGTATAGTTTTTATCTAGACTAGAGCAAAAATACAGAAAAAGAACATCACTGAAATTAATGGAAGATTGAAGATTCTGCCACGGAGAACAAATTCTAAAAGTTTCATGTATATCTGTGAAACCGTCTTTCTGCAAGCTGCAAACACAAAATCAAGTTTAATATAGAATTCACCAGCCACCATATCTATAGGGGCACTGTCACACCTATAATACTTATTTTTATATATGACATATTTATCTGATGCAACTTCCAGAATAAAATATACTGAACCATGCTGGACTGTGCAAGTTTCAAAGGCACGTTTCCTTTTTTAAGTTTTGGCAGATGGAGCAACTGTCTTAGGGTGAAATGGCAAACTGTCATTCCGTGCAGTTGTATAATTATTCTTTTTCACTTGTCTGTGATAAAGGAGAGTGATTTGGTTTTATTCCCTTTGTTTGTTATTCACTTCTCACTGATTGAAAAATTATTTATCTGTGTTGTTACAGGTTTAACCCCCCCCACCCCATCTTCAACATATTAACGCAGATGACAGCATCATTATTGGGTACTATTTGCAATGCAAGGTCACAAGTTAGTGACAGGGTTTGAATACACTATTTGCAAGTTGTTGTGCTGTGTGTTCTTGGGGTGTGTGTGTGTGTGTGTGTGTGTGCTGTCTTCTGGACGTATAGAGCCATTATTAATAAGCTCCTTCGTTATATTTCATACTGCCTGCCTCTATGTGTTGCGGGTTGTTACCCCTTGAGAAGCTGCTTCTGTATTTTGCTTATCATCCCTAAGGTTAAAACTCGCTATGGTAGATCTGCAGCAAGTCATGCCCTCCCTGCTCTTTGTAATGATATACAAAAATCCCTAAAACTTGCTAACCCTGTGAAGCTGTCCTTCTTCAAAATTCTATCTGGACGCTCATTCAAGGAGACATGTAATTGTTTCCACTGATGACCATTAAACTCTGTCTAGGCCTACCTCACCACTGCCTTCACCCTTAACTTGTGGCACCATCACATGTGTTACAAGGTCCTGTCTTTCTCCACCCCTTCCTGGGCCGCCATACTTTGTTGCTATTCTTTTTCTTCCCTAGCTCATTACTCCTTTACCCTATTGTGTCCACACTTTACAGATGTACATAGGTTATGTTGTATATTCCAGAGTACTGTATTGTTGATATTATTTCTCATTGTTTTCTGTACTATCTTGATGTTACGTTGTCCTTGTAAAATTGTGTTGTACAGTGACCTACCCAGGTCCACCTTGTAAATGAGTTCACTCAATGGTGTTTCGCCTGGTAAAAAAATAAAGATTAATTGACTGATATTGTGTGTGTGTGTGTGATGTCAAAGTTAGCAATCTATAATACATTTTTATTATCTTCTAATATTTCATGGTGGGGGAGTGTTTAGCTGGATGGTTAGGCAGCACCAGGATACCATCAGGAAAGTGTAGACAGTCATAATGACACTGACAGCTAAAGCACCTATTTAAACACATACTCAACTGGCGCTCAAATAAAGCTCAATATCTCTGAATTACTGGCTGTGTATAGAATAAATGAGATTGGTGGTTAGTAAATTAACAATTCTGAAAAACAAGCTATTTAGCTGCATTATCTCAGCTCCAGCAGCAAAGGAGCAATACAGGATTTGTTTTACTGTGGTGAAACTGACCAAAAAAGTCAAGTATGTTACAAAATGCTTGCACAAATAGTAGTGCAAATGTTGTAGTTTACATGCAAGGGGCAGTGCATTAAAATATGTTAATATAAAAACTGAACCCAAAAATAGAGCATTACACAGTGGTCTAAATTGCACTAAATTGCCTGCTGCTGCTGCTGCTGACTCACAGTCAAGATTCTGGGCTACTGTGGTAGCTGAAGATGTTCCTCTTCCAAACTACAACTCCTCAGGAGCTGAGGAGCATGAAAAGGAGGTGAAACTAGAGCACCACAAGCCCTCTCCATGGGAAATCCACTGGGGACTATCTGCAGCAGTTAACTTGAACCTGGGACATAAACACTATGAATACACTTTTTTCTCTTGACCTCTGGGCTGCTGCATATTCCAAGATCAGAAGAAGTGGGGGAGAGATAATGTATGGACTGCCTTATGGCTCTCTGGATCAGATCATGTTTTACACCCCAACCCCCCCCCGACACCCTCCTCACTGTGATGCACATGGTCACCTCCAGCTAAAAGACTCACAGCACAGTCCCCTGCATTGCCTGTTAACTCCGGGCAGATGACATAATGCACTCCGTAGATTGGGACTCCAGGTCAGACCTCAGTGTGATGTGGTCATCCCCTTTTGATTTCCTTCCAGATTCCCATGTCTCCAGCTTCACCAGGTGCATCCTTACTAACTCTGCTACATCTGTAGCCAACACTTCTGTTCTGATACTTCATCACAGTGCAGCAGCCTGTACTTTTGATCAGAACTGACTGTGTCCACAGCAACCATGCACAGGGATACTCTACAAACTTCTCAGATCCCCATTATGAATATAAGCATTCCTGAACAGACTAGATGCCCCTATAGCAGCTTGAATGAGGGAAAACACATCTTAAAATTTACTTGTAGTTCAGACTGCTAAAATTCATTTGGAGGGGCTCTTTTTAAATGTGTTGAATACTTCAGACAAAAGGGTTTGCAATTTTAATGTAGGTCTGGTAGACTTGGGATAAAGCTTAATACTTCACCCATCTAAGAAGCGTTATAATGCACAATCACACACAGAGGAGAAGGACCTAGGAGTGATCATTACAGGGAGCATGAACAACTCTGCTCAGTGCAGGAAAGTGGCAGCAAAAGCCAACAAAATGCTGGGGTGTATTGCAAGAGAGTTCTCCTTCAGAAGGAGGGAGGTTATCCTGCCCCTGTATGGGTCATTGGTCAGGCTCCATCTGGAGTACTGCATGCAGTACTGGTGCCCATTCCTGAAGCAGGACATCGTATTGTTGGAGTGGTTGCAGCAAAAAGCCACAAAGATGATCCAGGGATTGGAGAGCAATCCCCTACAAGGACAGCCTGGGAGAGTTGAATATGTATTCACTGGAGGAGAGGAGGGACAGGATATGATTGAAACCTTTAAGTAACTGAAGGGGATAAACAATCCAACACAGAAGGGATTTTTCAGATTTGAAGGGGGAGGGACATGAGAGGGCATGGACTGAGATTGGAGGGGGAAGATTCAAGAGGGAGATGAGGAGACATTTTTTCATGGAATGAGTGGTGGACAAATGGAACACCTGACCAGATGAGACAGTGTCCTGTACGATGGTGGGCAGTTTAAAGAGGGGATGGGACAGGGTAAAGGTAAGGGATAATGGGAAGAGGGGGGCTGGAGGGGCAGCTGTGTGATGAGGGCCTAGCTGCACACTTGAGCAGACTCGACAGACCATGAGGTCGGTTTCTGCTGGCTATTTCATATGTTCATATATTTGTAATCAACTGGCCAGAATTTTTAATCAAGTATTAAACTGCTGTCTGTAGGCATTGATATTTAATGAAGGTTTTCTCCACAAACACTGGAACCACGTCATTCACTGAGCACATACTGTTTACAGTACATGCTGATAGAAGAGCTCTGTTGATGGCTGACAATGGTGGTGAGACATGGGCTTTGCCAGTAGCCATCGCTAAGTGGGGGGAGGAGGTGGTCTGCATTGCTAGGTGGGGGGCCACCAGACCACCAGTTAATTTGGAAACATTAGACATGATAATAATTTGGTTTACAGGGATTGGGGATCAGGACTGTGGGGGGCTCACAAGCTCATAAGAACTGATATTTACAAATATTTGGATCAGGGCTGTGGGGAGGGGGTCTGCTAGCCCATAATGGCTGATATTTACAAATATCAGAATTATGGCTGTGGGGGGGGGGTCTGCTAGCCCATAAGGGCTTCATTTTTTCAATACTCGAGGATCGGGGCTTGGGGGTCCAGTAGCCTATGAGGGCCTATTTATTATTATAATGGGGGCACATTGGTGCAACTCCCAGTGGATGGAAAAGTGCACTTACACCAGTTCATAGCTGGTGTAAATGTGCTTGGATGGATGTCCTCTGGGGGTTGTTTCAGGATCCCAAATTAGGGATGTGGTCGCCTCCCACTGTGAAAAGGACGCAACAGCTGCCGTAAACCCCCTTGTGCCATGTCACATCAGAGTTTATGGTGCAACAATGGCACATATCATTTTTGGTGCAAGCAGCCTGTGTCATGTCACTGACTGCTTTGGAGAATCCCAAATGGCACAACTAATGGCACAAAGTGTTATTTGCATCATTCCTGTTGGTGCAAGTCACTTTCCAACATGTGCAGCTTTCTGAAAATCCGCCCAATGATTTCAAAATTTGTGCCTAGTTAGGAAAAAAACTTTCTATAGCAAATGAGCACTTTTGATTGCAGGAATCCCCACATGTAAATGTCAGACAGAATATGAGGGTTCATGGTTCATCACTAACATGACCTGCAGGAAAACATGACATTTTTTACTCCCCAAGACTTCCCTGCCAGTCTTAAAAAAGTAATATTTAATTACACAGGAAGAGTTGCAGGTGAATTCTAGCTTTATTTTTTGATGTACGACAATGCAGCACCTGAGACAAAGGATGAGACAACCTCCCTTTCCCCTCTCCATTCACCCCTTCTCCCCCTTCTCTGCTCCTCCCTGGGTTGCATTGGACCCCTGCAGCCTATTCTCCTAACCTCTTCAGACAATGGAACTGATCCACCAACATGTTCTGGCATCCTCACTGGTATCTCAGTCTTCCTAACTAATAAAGTCCCACCCAATCTGCTACTGTTCTGGATATATTTTATTTTAAGCACTTGGCAACACCTAATTGAACCTGATCATGTATTATCCTGGCATTAATTAATGAAACTTGCTACATGATATCTCTCATCCTGTATTTAACTTATCTCAACTACTGCTATTCTAAGTCTGCTGACTATTTTTGTAATGAAAACTCTGTATATGTATTTGTTCTCTGTACCATTGTTATGTTTACTGATGTGGAACCTCTGTAAATGAGCCTCTGGCTCAAAGGTACTTCCGAAAATTAAATAAATAAATAAAAAAATAAAAACTGTGAATCTTACAAAAAAAACCAAAAAGCTATCCTTGTTCTGAGTTACTCAATCAATTATTAAAGAGGCAGTATAGTGCAGAGTGGGTTAAGGCTCTGAGCTGCAGATCTGAAAACCTGGGTTTAAATCTTACAGCCGTCTAGGTGCATAGTGTGTGATCCTGAGCAAGTCACTTAACTTCCTTGTACTCCCAGGTCACATCTGAAAACAAGCTTTGGTTTAGTGTGCTACTCCTGCTTAAACAATGTTTCCTTTCCCAATCACTTGTATTTCTTCAACACTACCTTACTCTGGGTTGTCCCCGCCTTACTCTGTTTTTTTCTGCTAGTTAATTAATGCTTACATATGCCTCAAGGAAAATGATCACAATTGTAACAATCTGACATTTCAGCTCATGGTTCATTGCAAAAGATTCTGCTAAGTAACAGTTAAGTAAAAGGTATGATCTATACTTCATGCTGAAAAACAGGAAATCAGCATAAGGGTAACTCAACATTGCAAACACTGGGAAATGTAACATAGCCATTTGCATTTGCAACCCGAGCAGTACAATGATATGACTTTACAGGTGGTAATGCTGCTGATGTATGAAGGCATATAATTGACAAAACATCTAATTACTCAGCATGCCTTTAGCAGTACTGGGACAGATTGTGAAATATAGTACAGTAGCTATACTGTCATGCATACAGACATTAGAAGGTGGATTCAAAATGTCTTGTGGTATTTACTGAAGTGGGATTTGGTATCAGTTTCATTAAAAAAAGTGTCATTCACTAGTAAGCATAGTTTAATTCTTGAAGTAGAACTGCTGACATGCAAAATTGCTGATAGTGTCATAATATATTGATTTTAATAGTTCTACCTCCTATTTTTAAATTACACTGCAAAACAGCAAGTGAAGCAGTTTGTAGCAACTGCAGTGCTTTTTTCTACAGTATGTAATACTAATAGATTGCACAACATAAAAGGGCAAAAATAACGTTCTACATGTCTAGTCAATGCCTTGTACTCTGTAGCTCCAAAATTATGTAATTTTAAAATGTAATATGTTTCAATAAAGTGTAAATGATCATTTGCATCCATAATGCTTTAGTGTAGCTGTAATAGATGAACTTGCAACTTCCCTCAATCTTGTGCCTGCATTCTGAATTATATGTGATAACACCTAAAACAGTATATATCACGTAGGTTTTTAAATCTGGTAGTAAATTTGATTTGACAGCTTATTTGATGGCTGGCCTTGTGCACAAAATGCCTGTTTTCATAGGAGGCCAAGAACATAAAAGCAAACAAAACAAACACATGACATACTTATAATACAGCAAATAACATCTTATAAAATAAGTACAAAAGAAAAAGCTAATTACAAACCTTTAAGCTGATGTTTAAATGAACAAATGATGCTAATGTTCAAAATATAGGCAGTGCATTAAATACTTTAAGTGCACGGAAGCCAAGATTATTATTGTTAAGGGTGTGTGAAATATTTTAATCCCCCACAGAATTCTCATATTTCTGTTTCAGCAGAAACATAATTTGAATATTACTTCTTCCCTAACTGACATTCAAGGATATTATAGTATATCACTAATGTGCATGTGTCAGACTGTAGTTCTACTATGTATGCATACTAAGTACAACCCAAAACTAAGACTTACTTCTGTCTAATTGTTTTCCACATCTCAAGTTCATTATGGCCCAGATATTCAGACTTGCACCAAAGGTGGACGCAAGTCCGATGCAGCGCAAGTCAGATGCACCATGGGGTAAAGGGAGACATATTCAGAAGTTGTGCCCCCAAAATGCTCCAGTGCAACCAGGCTAAATATGGCAAAGATGCACCGCTGCCCAACCAAAAATGCACCGCTGCAACCAGGAATGCATGGGAGCATGCTAAAGCACAAAACTCAGTGAGCTTAGCAAGAGCAACAGGCAGCAGGGATGCACAGAGAAGGAAGCACAGGGGCAGGGGGCACAGGACACCACCAGCACGGTATACCTGGGTACACATATGCACCATCCCAGAGGCAACACAGAGGACTAGAAAATGGTGTACAAAGAACCCCGGGCCACCCACTGTGGAACAAGCACCAGGCCGACACACTGACACCACCGCCGCCAATGGCACAGCCATGCAAGAGACACCCACCTGGCATGCCCGCAGGGAGCCGTGGCTATGGAGTCAGGAGAACAAGCAACCACAGAGATCCATTGCCCAGGGGTGAGAGAGAGGCACCCAGCCACCCATGGCCACACAGGCCACTTCCCGGAGTGGGGAAGGGCACTGTACCACTGCCCACAGTGGAGATGTGCAGCACGACAGGTGAAAGGAAGGGCGGGCAGACAACTACACAAGGTGCAGGGCCAGCCACAGGCAACCATGGGACAGCTGACAGAGAGCCACATACAGGACAGGGACAAGGACATATGTCTGGTGCACACAGGAGCAGTGGTACAAGGGGACAGTGGAGGGACACCAGAGACACGACAATGCACAGTGGAACTGACACCTGCAGCATGGCTCCACAGGCCAGCTGCAAAGAAAATACAGACACAGTGATGTAGTAACATAAATGCTTTACTCAAAATACAAACAGAACTATGTACAAGAGGTAGGAGAGGCACAGGGGAGGGTACAGGAGGATGGGGACAGGATCCAGGGGTTATATAATGTGATGGGGGTGCTGGCCAGGGCAACAGGGTAAGTTCAGGCCAAAGAGGGGCTATTTACAAGGCCAAAGGGATAATGATGGCCACAGAGCTCCACCACCATCTGCAGCAGGACCCTCCTGACTGCCAACGTCTCTCAGATCAGCCTCCACAACAGGAGTGTTGTATACAGCTGGTACGCCACCTGGTTCCTTATGGCTACCAGCAACCTGCCTGAACCCCTCTGGGCCACCATCCTGAGAACACCTAAGAAAAGGGACAGGACAGGTACTGAGTGATATGCTCCAATGAATCCCAGCCCACCCTAGGTGTGCACTGGACAGCGGGGGCACACACCACCAGATGGATCCTAAGGGACTTGCACATGGAAGACCACACCAGCCATCCACACAGCAAACCACAGTGGTGCAGAAAAGGTGGCAGTGCCACACAGTGGGCACATGTGTGCACAGGGATGGGCACACAGCACAGAGTGCAGGCACCCATTGCTGCAGACACGGGGGAAGCAGTGCGCACCCCCCCAGGTGGCACAAGGCCAGCACAGGCTGTGCAACACCAGCACTGCCCACCCAAAACCCACAGTGACATGGTGAAGAAATGAGAAATGTGATCAAGCCTACCTGGCTGACATAGTGCTGCCGGTTGTGCAGCTACACCCTTTGCCGGTCCTGCAACTGCACCCCTAGCCAGTCCCTGCCCCACAATTGTGGCCGCCATGGCCTCTGGTGGTCCCCCTGTGGAAGGAAACAAGAGAGGTGGACATGAGTATACATTAATGCACAGACAGCCCTCCCACCACCACACAGCCCGCATGGTGCAGGGCATGACGCCAGCTGCCCAGTGACCCTGTCGCCTGCATGACTGCAACATGTGCAGCCACCACGCAGGACATACATTGGCCACCGGGACCATGATAATCCCTCACAGCAGCATACGCTGTGCATTCATATACCCACCATAGCATTGCCCTGTTCAGGCATGCCACATGCACATATTAGCCTGACTGTGGCACTGCACCAGACTGCACATGTGCCTGCAGGCATCTGAACCTGTCTGGGGTCCCTGCAGCACAGTTCCCCATAATGGTGCCTGTACTGCTCCATTGTCCGTGGCACTCCAGTGTGGTGCTCCATGGTCATGGCCACCTGCTGCCACACATCCCCACGTGCCTGCTGCAGGGGTACCTGGCCTAATAGCTGGCCCTCAAAAGGCTGGACCACGGCCACCAGGTTAACAACTTCAACTTCAATCCAGTTAACTGCCCTCCTGGTACTTGCGTTGAGTGCCATGTTACCCAGTGTATTATCGGCTGAAGGTGTAATGGCAGACACAGCAGGCATGTGGAGCTGCACATGGATGATGCACAATAGGGAATAGTGTTATGCGACTGTACAGCATGTGGATGCATGATTGCCATGCACTGTGTAGGTGTATAGTGAAGCAATGCGCATGTGCACTGTGCCATGCCATGGTGGGTGAACGGGGTCATGTACACGACCCCAAGGGCATATGGCATGACCCTGCACAGTGTTGTCATTGACCTGGGCATGCACAGCATGTGGCATTGTGCAAGTCATGCAGCTGCACAATAGCCCACTGCGCCATGTTGCGTGTGCATCCATGATGGGTAAACAGTACCGCATGCGCACCGGCACCACTACGCACAAGTAGGATGCTCACATGATATAGGACCATGCTATGGTGTGCACACACGTGCACTGCAGCCATGTGCACCACGCATGCACCATACTTGTGCAACACAGATGCTCTGGCACAAGTCAATTGAACACAGTGCAAAATCGTGATATTCAGCCACGGTATGCAAATCACCTCATCAGCCTATGTTCGGCACATTAGGATGCATTAGCATATCATTACCATTGTGCACAAACCCATTTGCATTCAATGCACCTTATAAGCTCCATGGACCCGCACAGGGCATGGACCAGTATTGCAGTCATTTAGGTATGTTGATGCTAGCTGGGATTGAGAGGCCTACACCAGCACTGCTACGGTTCACCACTCTGGCCCATGCTGACACTGACCCCATATGCTGTCACTGTCTACAGGTTGCAAAATGTCCAAGAATGAGGGAGAGGAGGGGTGTGGGCCTGCCCGCAAGCACAGGCCTAACTTTACTAAGGAGGAACAGCAGGCCCTGTATGAGGTCTACCTGGACAGGGAGTCCCTGCTGACTGGTGCCATGGGTACCCCTCAGGAAAGGTTGGCAGGGTGGGATGCCATGGTGACATATGTCAACACTCATGGCAGGTATCAGCGCACTGCACAGGAGTGCAAGAAAAAGGTCAGGACCAACAAGCACAGGATCAAGAAGAAGGTGACATCCATCTGGGCATCCCTCAAGAGGACCGATGGGGACCTATGCACTGCACCCACCCTGTCAGCCACAGAGGAGCTGGTGGCATCCACCATCAGCTGAGTAGCAGTTGAAGGTGTGACCGGTGGCAGATTTCAGACAGGTGGCAGCCCCTCACAGCATGGTGAGTATGCACACTACCTGTGTGTCTGGCATATGTGGGCTATCACATGCAGGTGTGCCGCCCACCATGCAGCATGCCACATCCATGAGTTGCCTGCTGCCATGCATGATGCACCATCAGGCTGTGGAAACAGTGCAATGCACACCAGGGGGGGAATGTGCATGGGGCCTACAGAAGCCATAACACTGTGCTCCTTTCTTGCAGCACCATCACGTCTCCATGGAGTGGCCCAGGCAGAGGCAGTCGCAGCCACAGTCCCAAAGGAGGAACCATCCACATCCACATCCATGGGCATCCATGGCAGAGACCAGCCACAGTGCAGCAATGTGGGGATGGAGGACATCCTTGGACTGGGATCAGACGATGTACTGGTAGAGCTCCTGCTGGATGCTAATCTGCCGGTGTTCTCTGCTGGCACCCAGCTAGGGTCCGTGTCTGACTCCAATGATGACATCACACTGATCCTGGACAGCACTGGGTATGTGGTGCCTGAGATGCCCCATGCACTGGCATGGGCGATATCAGGGCCCAGTGCTGCACCTGCAGTTGCACAGCTGCCACCCATCCCCACCGGTGCAGTGGTGTGTGGAGCCACTCCTGTACATTGAGAGGGTGGTGGTGCTGTGGCAGATGCAGCAGCACCAGGTGATGCCCAGCACAGTAAGGCAACAGCAGCAGGATGCAGATAACATTGGGCAGCACACCATGGGGTCCTCCACTGGGGCATCTGTTGGAACAGTACCCCCTGTACAGTACCTTGTGCAGCATCTACCAAAGCGGGGTGCCAGACAGTGTGCCGTGTCACCCTCAGCTTGCCAGTATCATGCCCAAGAGGTGCAGGATGCCACTCAGCTGGCAGAGCATGCCCGGTTGCTGCAGGCATCCATGGATGACCAGGCACTGCTTGCCATGGAAATGCATGCGCTGTGGGTAGAGGTGCATCAGCTGGCCGAACATCAGGACAGGAGTCATGTGCAGCTTATTGATGGACTCTGTCAGCTGTGGGGGGCCACAGCCACATCACTGGACCACATGACCGGTACCATTGCACCCGGATTTGCATTGCTAGCTGTCTCTGGGCTCAGCTGTGTGCAGAGGACCCCCCGCATTGCTCTGTCAACTCCATGGTTCTGGCATCTGATGACCCCTGCACAGTGGACACCGGGCTCCGATATTGGCATCCCTGGTACCCGTGGTGTGAGCCTGTTTGGCTGCCTGTACACCCCAATGAGAACACGTTCAAGTTCTCAGTCATTCACCCCTGTGGGTGTGTTGGACACACCCCGTTGGCTGATCTGCAGCCTGCAGCTGCTGACTGGCCTAGGTGTGACCACCCATGTGGCCGTGGTGGCTGAGGGAACATGCAGTTGTCCTGATGTGTGTGATGCCCTTACCTTCTTCTGCTGCTGCTGCCCGAGGCACACTTGGGGGGTGGTGGTGCAGTATGCATGTGGTGGCACACATGTGTGTTGTGATGCATGCACCCTGTGTGTGCTGTCCAGGCTGCTGGGCCTTGTGGCATGAGTGTGATGACAGCATCTCCGCTCCGGTTGTGCCTTTGCACCGGTGTCATGCATCTGATCCATGCCATGTTCCTCAGCCCATATGTGTGTGTGTGTGTGTGTGTCCATGCCTGTGCTGTGTGTGTGTGTGTGTGTCCATGTGTCGCTGACTCTATCTTGCCTGCTGTGTGCCCCATTCCCAGCATGCATCCCGTTGTGCATGTCCAGACCTGTGTGTGGTGTTGTGGTCTTTGTGACGCATGCATGCGTGTTGGTGCACTTACCTGCGTTCTCCAAAATGCTCCTGTGTTATTGTGGCCCAGTGCCTCCTGGACTCTGCTGCCAACCTGGGGTCCTGCCTCCCAAGGGTGGTTGCCCACCACTCTCCAGCCCATTGTCACTGTCATCCTCACTGCTATCACCCTCATCCACCTGGACTGCTATCCCACTGTCAATAGCTATGTTGTGCATTATGCAGCAGGCCAGGAATAGGCCACTGGCTTTCGATGGGCTGTATTGTAGGGCACCACCTGACCTGTCCAGGCAATGTAAATGCATCTTCAGCATGCCAAAGACATGATCAATGATACTGCTTGTGGAGGTGTGTGCCTCATTGTATCTCTCTTCTGCGGGGGATGACGGTCACCGGTAGCAGGTGAGCAGCCAGGGCCTGAGTGGGTATGCACTGTCACCTGTGTGGGGAAGGGCATGGTTAGCACTGTGCTGTGTTGTTGCCACCCCCTTGCCCATGCTTCCCAATGCCCCCAGTGCCCCATCCACCCTGTTTGCCCTCCTTCCTCCCACATCCATGCTGCACCCACACCCTGCCCTGTGCCCTACTAACCCAACAGGTGCCCTATGGGGATGTCCCCACATTCAAATCTCTGGCACAGTTTAGAGCTGTGCCAGATGAATGCATTGTGTGCACTCCTGGGGTGTGTGGCGCAGACCTTCATTATGCGCCCCAAGGCATTACACACCACCTGGCAGTTGATTGAGGGGTAGCCCTTGTGGTTCATGTATGCAGCTCCCTTAGGGCCAGGTGGTGTTTGTATGGCCACATGGGTGCAGTCTATGGCCCCTATCATGCCTGGCATGTATGCCGCCCTGTGGAAGTCCTGCATGTTTGCTGTATGCTCAGCCTGTGTGCTTGGGAATTATATGAACTCCAAAGCATGTGGAAGCAGAGTGTTGAGGAACTGTGTGAGGAGGTGGGATGTGGCCAACTGGGTGATGCCATTGGTGTCATCCATTGGCCTCTGGAAGGTGCCTGTGGTGAGCAGGCACATCACAGCTGTCGCCTTTGTCTCCATTGACATTGCTTGGCTCCATCTAGTGGGTACCTGAATCTCCTCACTGCACAGCTTATAGAGCTGCCTCACAATAGCTCAGTTCAGGCAGTACTGGACCACTATTTCTCCATTACTATAATCCTCAAATGTGAGAAGGCACGGTACCACCTGTCTTGGGCATATCACTGACGGGACCTTCCTTGGCCATGTTGCTGTTCCTCCCACCTGCTCACACCTCTCATTACCTCATCCATCATGAATGGTGCACCATCCATCTGTCTCCTATTGCTAGGGCTGCACATCTGCTGTATCTGTATTTGAGCCTGTTTTTATAGGCTCAGGTCCGCATGGTGCAACTTCTGTTTTGCACCTGATTTGTGCCATGGTTTAGGGTTGAATATGCCATTGCACTGCATATTTATGGGAATGCCCCCTTTACTGGTGCTGCATACATTATATTTGTGCCACAGCGCAATGGGACTTGAGCTGCATAGCCGCACTGGTTGATTATCACTCTGTTGTGCAAGTCTGTAGCTGTGCTGGCGCAACTCAGTTGTGCCGTGCATAACTGCTCTGAATATCTAGGCCTATGTGTCAAGAATTTAAATACATAAATGTTATCATATGATATGAATGTCTGAGCCTTGTCAGCATATTTTTTTGGTTTTTGCCATTATTGTGCAACGGGATAAGATCAAACACTGCAAAAATCCAATTTCTGTATTACTAACTCATGCAGGCAGCAATTTCAAAACATTAGTGCCATGTTACATTTCAGTAGCATAGCTGGCAGCTTATTTGCATAACTGTTGCTATTTCTAATAACAGGACATAGGGCTTTGCTAAGCCAGTAGTGGGTTTGCTCTAAAGACACCAATGCACCCATGCAAAGGAGGGGTCCCTGTGCATATATAGTACACTGGTGCCTTAAATGGTTTCTGGAAGTGCTAACAGGCTGCATGTGCAGTTCTCATTAATGCTGCCATAAACCTGTTTAATAAAGCACTGATGAAAGTACATTACTAAAGCTAAATGATCAAGCATGCTTCCTCCATAACCTGGTGTCAGTTTGCATTCAAAACAATTTCCCCCACCCCAGATGCTTCATTCACTTACAGGACTCTTAGGCCTTCCAGTACCTTGCTCGCTGGGATTCCTCCATCAGTTAATCCCCCAAGCCCACCCCCCATATCTTGTGGCATCGACCCTTGCTTCTCCCTGGTAAACACAGAGCAGAAGTAGTCATTGAGCGCTTTTGCCTGATCAACCCCCCTCTCTGTCCACCCACCCACCCATCTTTCCTGATCCTTACAATCTCATCCTTGCAGTTCCTTCTCTCACTTATGCACCTTAAGAAATCCTTCTCCCCTTCTCTGATACCTTCTTCCCTTCTGTGACACCTTGTGCTAGCCTGAGTTCCCTCAAAGTCTCCCTCATATCATCATTGTGTGATTTTATTGGAGACCCGAACCCAGCAGATAGAATTGTCTTATTGGGGACTTCAATGTGCCAGGAATAGCTTGGCAAATAATGAGTGGAACAACACCAAACAAAGAATGATATCTAGAAGCATTTGGACAAGCAGGGTTGGAGCAATATGTAAAAGAGCAGACTAGGGGTGTGAATATTTTTGATCTAGTCCTTAGTAACATGGGTGAGATCATACAAGACTGTGTAGTGACCATGCCCCTAGGGGACAGTGACCATGCCATAGTGCATTTTCAGTCACAAGAACAAAGCACTAATTATCATGTGGTAGCCAAGACACTATATTTTGGCAAGACTAATTTTGAAAATATGAGATGGGAAATAGTAGGTTGGGGTTGGCAGGACAAGTTTGCTGGTAAACCACTGAATAATGTGTGACTTACTGATCACTAAATTAAATAGTCTGATTAACAATTACATACCAAAGAAAAGAAAATACAATAGAGTAAGCAAAATACCAGTATGGATGAATAACAAGGTTAAGAACATGATTAAAAAAAATAGCAGAGCCTATAAGAATGTCTGACTAAGCAATTATTCCAGGGGATGGGCCCACTACCAAAAAACCCTCAAGGCAGCCAAAAGGGTTATTAAGAAAGCTAAGCGAGACTATGAGATAAGATTAGTAGTAAAGACAAGAGATAATTACAAATTATTCTA
This sequence comes from Neoceratodus forsteri, assembly GCA_016271365.2. NCBI lineage: Eukaryota > Metazoa > Chordata > Ceratodontiformes > Ceratodontidae > Neoceratodus > Neoceratodus forsteri. Next base: position 237,404,310 of record JADMNL010000023.1, on the reverse strand, counting down.
TAGCTATATAAATAACAAAAAGGGGAGCAACCCTAAGGTGGGACCGCTTGTTGATTCTGAGGAGGTTTCAGTGATGGAACCCAAACGGATAACTGAAGTACAAAATAAATATTTTTCATCAGTATTCAACACTAAGCCAATAAGTATCAGTATTCCCACAAATGGAATAAATGCTAGACCTTTTACTTTGGACAGGGGGGACATCAGTGCCAGGATATTAAACATAGACCCTAATACTGTAAATCCCCAGGTCCTGACAGAATCCACCCAAAAATGATAAAAGAATTGGCTGAAGAATTGACAAATCCAATAACACTTACTTTCCAGCAATATTTAGATGAAGGGGTTGTAGCTGACTCAAAGAGAACAGCTACAGTTATACCCATATAAAACAAATTCTGGCCAGAGCCGAAAGGGCTACTGGTGAAGAATTTGGGGTAAAAATATTGAAATTTATCAAATGTACAAGCCTGAGCTCTCAAAATGTAATGTAGGCCCATACTTTTGTTGTTCTGTAGTATTCTTATACCAAATTTGCAACATAGCCTTGTTATGATCCTGCCTCATGAAGAAGGACAGAGATAATGTTCAACTCCTGGCTTAAAGGTGATTTTGCACATAGACAATGAAATCAACTTTCAGGACACAAAAACATATTTTGGGCAGGAGCTGAAAATTGACAGCTGTCACATTCACAAGGTGCTGTAAAGAAATGGCTATGTTGAAAATATGGGATAAAAATATCCCAATATTACCAAATTTATGAGCCTGTGTTTATAAAATTCAATGTAGGCTCATACATTTATCGTTTTTTAATATTTGTACACCCAATTTTCAACATAGCCTTCGTATGACTCCACCACATGATCAAGGGCAGAGAAAGTTTTCAACTCCTGCCTAAGAGGTGATTTCGCACAGGGCCCACAAAATCATCTTTTGGGATATAAAAAAAACAAATTTGACCAGGATTTGAAAAAGGACAGCTGTCACGGTCATGAGGAAGCTATAAGGATCTGGCTATGTTGTGAATATGCAAAATTGCCAAAGTTACGAGGCTGCATTTGCAAAATTGTATGTAGGCTCATAACTTTGTTGTTTTTTTCAATATTTTTACACCAGGTATTCAGCATACCCTTCTTATGACCCCCACCTCATGAAGAAGGAGAGGGAAACTTTTCAACTCCTGCCTGAAAATTGATTTTGCACAGGTACCACAAAATCACTTTTCAGCACAGATCTGCCTAATGACAGTGCAATTGTTCTTGAGGTGGGGTACCAAGGAAGGCATGTTGAAAATTTGGGGCAAACATATGCAAAAATGGTCATGTTATGCCACTAAGTTCAAATCTCCATTAAAATACATTAAACAAGCATGTTCAGTCATTGCCAATTCATGCAGAACTGAGGCAGATCATTACTGTCACTAACATCGACACTGAACTGGGGCTGGCTCGGTGATGCTGAGGGTTGAGCTGCTGGACGCCACACCTCGCGCCATGCCAGCGACCCGGGTTTGGGAATGGCCTGGGTTACTGGGGTTGATGGGGGAAGGAGAGGACTGAGCATCCGGAGGACAGCTCTCCTCTCCCAGGGAGGGACAGATGTCCCAATTCGGTGCTCTGCTGATCTCTGGCAGAGGCTGGAGATACAGCAGGCACTGAGGAGTAGAGAGAAGGAGTGGGGGAGTGACAGACATCGGATACACCTTGACGTCAGGGCACCATCCACTCCCCAGAGAAAAACAGAGAAAATGCCTCTCAGTTCCGGTGGAGATGGAGCACCAGAGCTTGCCCCTGATTTGTGGCCACTTGCCTCGGCCCCACCCGGGGGGTACAACTGAGGCTACGTGGGTGATGGAGGATGGCCAGGTAGGATGTGTGCCGTAGGGGGATGACTCCATGTGCTGCTGAGGAAGACCAGAGCTGAGGGGGTATAAAGGAGGCATAAATAGTAAAATATAAAAAAAAAACACTGAGCTGAACAGTCAGTGTGGTCAGCACTTTTTTTTTTCATTTCCCCACCTCGGCATAAGGTGGTTAAGACAAATAGTATTTATTTTAAATTAGAAAATGGCTAGGTAAATGCTAGCAACCTGATTGGCTAGGATTCTAGGATTAGTGGGTGGGTATTTTTCCGTACAGCCCTCTAAATAAAAAGTTCCAACAGCATGGCACAAAGACAGACTCATATCCTTGTGCCACTACAAATTCAAACAAAGTACCCACCATTTTTTGTCATCGCTCTGTAACGGAATCTGTGACTGAGGAGGCCCATCTCCAAATGACAAAAGTCACCTCCCTGACACCTGGAACCAGTCTCTGCCCCTCAAAAACTTCTCCTTAAAAGAAAATAAATTATTTTAAAACACTCCACTATCTCAAAACACACACACACACACGCACCCAGTGCTGAAAAGCCACCCACTGTAGCAGTCAAATCAAGCCAGCTAAGGATCTCCATGTCTGGGCAGACACACCTATGAAAGTGCCAGCTCCACTCCACAGTCCTCATCAACTTGCAACCCCTGCTAACACCCACCCTCTCCACAGAAATCAATTACCTCTTGCACGCACAGAACTCTCATCTGCTTATGGACTTTCATATGGTGCTTATCCAATCTGAATTGTTGTATAGGTGGGACTCCTGGGTGGTCAGTTGTGTGCCTAATTAACCTGCTGGATATGCATAGCAAGGAGTCACACCTCTGCCCCAGTAAATATACTTCTGCTATTTGACCATATTCACAGTCTGATAAATGTTTACTGCAGTTAATATTCTTGTTGGTGTATTCAGTACTGTGTAATCTTTATCCTGAGTTGGTTTCAGGCTTCAGCATAGCTTATTCTACCCTGAGTGGGCCTGGCTGAGTATATTTTTTACAACCACTGTTGACTAATTGACTGCAATTAATTGTGGTGGGAATTGACTGCAATCTACTGAATAATTTCTGCCTGTCTATCTATCATGTCTCAGCAACTTTAGTCAGGAAATGTCTCTATTGGCTTGTTAATGTATTGTGCTCAGTAGCTATCTCTACTAGCCTCGCCTCCAGTGAGGCTTACTACCATGGAACCTGGTAATCCTTCCAGTAGCTGGCAGTGTGCACCTACATAATGGGGGATTGTCTACTGACCCTTGCTGTGGGGGCATCTGTTTGTATAGACCTCCACAAATTGGGTGCTCCTCTGGGGCCCACTTGGATGGCTTGTGGGATCTGGTGTGCAAGTACTGCTTGGTTCTCTCCTCAGGGCCTTCCTAGTGTTTGACAAAATAGCCCCTCTGGCTTCTGGTAAGCCTTGACCTGTCTACCTGACCTGTCCACAACATTGTCTCCCTTCAGTGCCCTGGTTAGTCCCAGGGACAGGTCCTTTTTGACACTGGGGTTCCTAAGCTCCTCAGGGAGGGTGTTAAGCATTCCCATTTATCAATGTCCTCATCATTGGCCTTCTCCCTGCCTTATGCCTCCCCCTACTTATTGCTGATTGCTCCCCTCCCTTGGGGGGGCCCTCGGTTACACTTGAACAGCATGAGGAGCATGACTTCACCTTCCCCATCTAATAGCCTATGGCAGACAGCCCTTCTGGCCTATCTGCTGTCTTGACCTCAGGTGCTTTCTGTATCCTGCCATAGTGGTCAGGCATCTTACTCGCAAGCCTTCGGCTGGAGGTGGTTATCTCACTATAAGGCATATCCTCTGGCTCCTCCTGGTGACATTAGCCCTGGCTGGGGACATTGATCTTAACCCTGGTCCTACTTATCAAGCCTTCTCATTTCCTGTGGGCTGGCTGTCAGACAAGGGGACAAAAATAGCTTACCTCAGCATCTGCAGCATCCTGCTCAATCTGGCTGAACTCTCTGCCTGGGTCACTCACTACAAGCCTGACATCCTTGGTATTACCGAGACCTGACTGAAACCTTCCACCACTGACTCAGCCTGTGTGCTTCCTGTCCTTGTTCTCATTAGGCAAGATCGGCCTGGGAAAAAGCATGGGGGTGGTATCTTGGTCTACTACAAGAGTCATCTAAACCTGTCTGTTGTATCCCACCAACAGCCCTTACTGTCTTCTTGTGAGCTGCTTCACACAGTCCTATTACTCAGGAACACTAAGAAGCTGCACATCATCTGTACATACAGTACTCCCAAGGGTGGTCTGTTGGGGTTATCCTACCTCCTTGATACTGTTGGTGCTAAGACTGGGGATAATGAGCTAATGATCATGGGAGATCTTAATTTAAACTGGCTTGGAGGAAACTCCAAGCTGTATGAACCTCTGCTTGCTGGCCTCTCCTTGTCTCAACTTATTCAGGACCCACTAGGTGGTCTACCACTGGCAGTATTAGCTCCCTCTTGGGCTGGGTCCTGTCCAAGAGACTTGAGAGGATCAGCTCCTCTGGTACCTTCCTAACACCATCTATGACCACACCCATGTGTACTGTGTATGGAAGATCTCCTCCCAGAAAATTCCTCACAAAATCATCCAAGTAAGAGATTTCTCCAGGTTTGACCTAAGGTCCTTCCATGAGGATCTGAAGCTTACAGACTGGTCTGTGGTGCTAAATGATCAGGACTCTTCAACTGCTGTTAGTCATTTTCTCAGCAACTTCAGGGCACTGCAGCAGAAGCATGCCCTTCTTATCAGGTGGAGGGTAAGGGGGTCTGTCACTAAGTGGCTGCTTGGGAACCTCCTAGCCCTTATGAGGGCTAGAGACAAGTGCTGGACCAACTTCAAGGTCACAATGGAGCAGGCCATATTTCAGCAATATAGGACACTCAGGAATGAATGCAAAAAAGCAATCAGGGCTGCCAAAAGTGAATACTGCAAAACTGCCTTACTAAACTCAGCTAAGGACCCTAAGCATTTCTGAAGGAACATAAAAAGTATAGTAAGTGGTTCCTCCAACTGTTGGGTCTCTGACATGCTCATAGATGGATCTAATTGTAACAATTCACTAACCATCACCAATGCATTCAACTCCCACTTCTCGGATCTGTCTGCCTTCACTTCCCTATTCTCTACTGGTGGGAGCGATATTCGTGTCCCACATTCTGCCCCTGTCTCCCATCCTTTACTCTACTTCAGGGCTGTGACAGCACAGTAGATGCAGAGAATTCCCCCTCTGGTCTTTCCCCTCACTCTAGTGCTGGCCAAGATAGCATGGAACCTAAGCTCCTCCATCTTGGTGCCTTTTACATTGCCTCCCCAGTGGCCCACATCTTCAACATGTCCCTAGCCTCTGGAGTTATCCCCAACCTCTGGAAGGTGGTAAAGGATTATCCCTATTCTCAAACAGGGCAACCCAATGATCCTCGACAACTACCGCCTGATAGCAATCTTGTCTGCTATCAGTAAACTTCTGGAAAAAGTTGTGGCTGGGCAACTCATGGAGTATATTCAGGCCTATGAGCTACTGTCTCCCATGCAGCATGGCTTTTGCAAAGGGCACAGTATGTCCTCTGCCCTTGTCTCTGTCTCCTTTGGGATCAGGGCAGCTATGGACCAGGGTAAGCTCTCAGACACCATCTTCATTGACCTATCTAAGGCCTTCGACCTAGTTGACCATGTCATACTTTGCTCTCAACTTTGGTCCCTTGGTCTGTCCCCACCTTTCCTAAGATGGTTCACTAATTACCTCCAGGGCAGACAGCAACTTACTAAATTCAGTAAGGTCTACTTGGCCACCACTCCTGTGACCTCTGGTGTCCCCCAGGGTTCAGTTCTAGGGCCCCCTCTCTTCTCTATCTTTGTCATTAATCTCCTCTCTACTTCTTCCAACTGTAGCTGTATCTTATATGTGGATGACCTGGTTATCCTCACCCATTACCATGACATTGGGGTCACCAAGCACCAACTGAGTGAGGATTTCAGGAATATCCAGTCCTGGATAACAACCCACAAGCTGATCCTCAACCTTAAAAAAACTCAGGCCATGCTGTTTGGGTCCTTGACCAAGATAAAGGCCTCCACTGTCCCACTGAGTATTACTGGTATTGATGGTACTCCTGTCCTAATCACTGACTCCATCAAATACTTTGGGGAGACACTGGACCCCCGGCTTGACCTTGGGCATCATATCCAAAATATGTGCAGAGCTGTCAACTGCAAACTGGGTCTGGCCTACAGAGTGAAGAACAATCTTACTTCTGCTGCTCACCTTGCACTGGCCAGAGGTGTGTTTCTACCTTCTCCCTTATCTCTGCTATGGACTCATCCTGTTTGCACACACCTCCAAAATTCACCTCTCTAGGTGGAACATAGCCTATAATAACATTTGCCACTTTGCACTTGCTGCCCCTTGCCTCACCCACCACTGTGACCTGTATAACAAACTTGACTGGCTCTCCCCACCCAACCACATGAATTTTGTCTTGGGCAGCTTCACGGGCAAGGTTCTCAGAACTGGCACTCCCCCAGGACTGGCTGAGCTCCTCAAACTGACGGCCTCTTCTTTTTTACTCCCTTAGGTCATTGGGCCCTTCTGTTCTCAAAGTTCCTGCCACTCAACGGCAAATGGGGGACAGGGATTTTGCTTCATGTGCCCCCAGAGTATGGAACTCCTTTCCCGGCCAGGTCCACTCCTCACCCTCTCACTCATGCCATCAGAGCTGCCTGTGGAATTACTTGATGCTCTCCTCTGCATGTGGTTGTCTTAAACTGCCATAACTAGCCTTGGTTCCCTGCACTGGACTTACATGTCCTTCTTTTGGTACCCTTGCACAGGTCCTGCTGGTGCACCCTGCCTGCTTGGGTTCTGCTCTGTATATAATATACTTACTCTCTGTTTCAGGTGATGCTTTGACTTCAGTTCTGCTTTTGGGGCTCTGAGATATATAGAATTGCATAATGCACTGTTCATAGCCTTGGCCACTCTCTGTATATATTTTGTTCCTATTCTAACTGTGTTTATTGACTGCTTGTGTTATGTTCCTCTGGTTCTACCTGATTCTGTGTAATGCCTAACTTGTATCATGTTATCCTCTGTATGAACTTGTATTTCATTGTACTCTCCTGGGTCATATCTGAAAATAGGCAACTGTCTTGTCTAGTGTACTTATCTGGTCAACAAAAACTAAATAAATAAATAAATGCTGCTTCCTGTCCTCAGACTGTGATTTGCTGTAAGAGATTCTTATTTTTCCACACTGCACTCGACTCCGGTGATGATGCCCTCCCCGCCTGGTCTCAGAACCACAGCCTGCTGTTAGTGTGGTGTAAAACTACAACTCCCATGAATCTATGGGGAAACTGCACCAGTCTGATAAACAGGATTTTTTAAACAGCAGTGCCCTCTCCTGTTTACTACAGCACACTACAGGGACTACATTACCAAAAAATGAATCTATATTCTTTTTAAAACATTAAAAAACCTCTTTGTAATATTTTAATTTGTTTTATAAAAATGTTACTAATTGAGCCATTTTCTAAGTGCAATAATACCCTCCAGGGTAAGCAGTTTTGGGGAATATGCTATAGGTTGCAGTCACTCTCCTTGACACCCCCTCCACACACTGTCCTGGCCACTCACATTGCTCTCTGAAACAGCTGGAATCAGGTAGGGGCACATACAGGTCTCCAATGGACTGTTTGTGAATGCCATGGGTGGCATTAGTGGTGTGTACTTATGGTGAACTGGGCCCTTAGAATTTTGTGCTCAAAGTGGTTTTCAGAATAAGCCACTTTGCTGTAGAATCTGCAAAATGCATCTCAATTTAGTAAAAAAAAAATACCTCCACTCCAAAGGCAGTATTTGTAACAAAAAGAGTGCTTCCAAGCCAACAACAATCCATTTGAAAAGACAGCCGAGATCCGATTCTTAAAGGATGCAGTTTCTCTGAAATTATTAAATTTCTTATCCAGTCATGTCTAATCTGTTTGTTCAACTGCTTTCTAAATGGTGAAATGTGATTTCTGTCTTGCATTTGAAACAAGTCAAAGTCAAAGTTTATTGATGTACAAATGTATAAAATGACATACTTTATAACATTACATGCACACAAATTCTCATATAATTAAAAATAAGAGAAATTCCAACATTCACAGTTTAACAAGATATTGCACATTTAGAATAAGCTTATTAAATCTTAACCGCCATCAGAAATTTAGCTAGCAAAATATTTCTTTTGTTTTATCTAACTTCAATAAATTCATATGGATATCAATAGTTGCCTTATGTTGTATTGATGAGCATAGAGGTGTCACCCATTTATTCCTTTCTTCTTTCCAGCAATCACACTTAAAGATGGCATGTAGCATTCTTGTCTATACAATATTAACACATTTGGAATTATGCACATTCATTTTACCATAATCCTGCTTTAAATGTGATGTATCCACTCCTAATGTATGTAACCTAAATGTACATAGGCTATTTCTATGATAACTGCTTGCACAGATCATTAAACAGTTCTCCATACCCCACGACTGTTTAGCACAAGTATATAGACCATATCTGTCAATATCATGGATTTTTAACCTTAGTGTTGCATCATCCACAAATCTGGTTGTATTTTGATCTGCCCTATCAGACCATAACTCCTCCAGGCCCACTTTTTTTCAGTACTGTATTTAATCTTATACACCAGCTATACCTAACTATTTTATGTTAAGATTTAGTGATAAAATCCCACCAACATATCTTTGGAAATCTTTCATTATCCATTACCAGAATCTTACCCCAGTAATTAACTGCCCATATCCTTCTAAATGATCTGCCTAACTCTTGCTCCACTACCACAATCCACATGTATGCAGACGACACAGTCCTCTTTACCTCCGTCCGGACTCATGAAGAACTCACCTCCAAACTTCAAACCGATTTCAACAAAATCCGACACTGGTTCAATACCAACCAACTCTACCTAAATGCCAAGAAAACTGTCTCTATGTCTTTTGGCACTAGACAGCATCTATCCAAACTCACCCACCCTCTGATCTTCCATACCCTAAATAACACCTTCCTTGATGAAGTGCCCTCCTTCAGGTATCTAGGGGTTTGGCTTGATTGCCACCTCTCCTTTTCCATGCACGTGGATGCCATAATTTCAAAACTGCACCCAAAACTTGGTGCCCTCTATAGAAACTGCACTAGTCTCCCGCTACCTGTCAGACGTGAATTAATCCAGAAATGATTCTACCCTTCTTCGACTACTGTGATGCCATTTACAGCTCTGCCTATAAGACCACCCTAGCCAGACTTGACCCCCTCTTTAATGCCTTCTGCTGCTTTGCCCTCGATGCCCCTCCCACTCACATCACTGCAAGCTCTACCGTTCACTGGCCCTGCCATCCCTGAGTAACCGGCACCTAATTCATAGTGTTAAATTCACTTCCAACTTCTGGCTCAGCTCCCTTCCTACATCGTATCCTCCCTATCTTCCCCACCTACCCCCACCCATGCCCTCAGGTCTACTGACACTAGGCTATTAGTCATCCCTCACAGAAGGACCACCGCTGGCCAATCGGCCTTCTCTTACCTCTTCCCTAAACTCTGGAATGGCCTGCTGACCCAGATCCACCATTCTTCATCCAAACGCTCCCTATCCTCTGCCCTCACTAACTACCTTGCACCAAATTGCAACTGCCCCTGACCTTCCCCCCCGATAGCTTCTCTTCCCCCGTCCCCCCTTAGCACCTGACCAGCTGCTCGGCCTTCGCCTAATTGTCTGGCTTATACACTGCCCTACACACTTACACTCTCACTCTTATACACTCTTATTCACTCCTATATCTCCCTTCCCTCCCTCCTTCCTAAATTACCTACGCTGTTCAGCCTTACTCACAGCTACTAATTCCCCTCTCCTTCCCCCCACCGCACCTAAACCACCCCCCCTAACCACCTAGTGTTTACTAGTCAACTCCTCCTCTGCCCTCTGTCTTCACTCTCCAACTCCTACTGTCAACTTGGTGCATCTCGCTTCAGCTCAAGTTCTGTTACTGGCACTCAAGTTCTGTCACTGGCACTTATGTATTCATGTATTGCGCTCGATGTGTACCCATGATATGTATACCCTGTCCTTGAAGATCATGTTCTGTACTGTTCTTCTTATGTAACAAGTTCAAATGTAATCCCACTCAACTACGTATATTACCTGTATTGTTCTACTTCTAAATTCAACTTTTGTATGTATGCCTGCCTCCTCTGTAACCCCTCCCCCCAGGTGGCACTGTGAGACAAGCATCTTTTTGCTCAGTGTGCCTTTCCTGGTGAAACATTTTCAATAAATATATAAATAAATATCTGAATTTTAGTTATTAAGGGTAGCATACCTGTTTCTACCCTTAAAAGGATGAGGGGCAATCCCTAGGAAGATTCAGAGTGTATTTGATAAATTTATTTTGAATTGCCTCAGTATTGTTTGTATTATCAATATAGACATCCCAGATGTCACTTCCATATATTGATTGGATGACAGTTTTAGCCTTAAATGTAGTTTTTAGGGACTTAAAACTGTTTCCTGCAAATTTGTTAGCAAATGACCTTATGGCCCCTGTAGTTTTATAGGATTTACTATTTACTTCCATTAAGTACAGCTTCCAGGAGTGATTTCTATTTACAATTACACTAAGATATTTATACTCTTTAACAACTTCTAATTCTATCCCATTTACAACTCAATGATCTTTTTTTTTTACCATTATTTTTCCAATTATCATGATATTGGATTTATTCACATTTAAATCCAGATCTAATTCCTTTAAGGAAGACATAATACTGGGGATTCCTCTCTTTAGTCTAAGAGGAGTTCTTGATAATATAATTGCATTGTCTGCATATAATAACACTTTTATTTCTTCATTATCTATGATGGGGCAAAGGTATCTATACCTGCAATCTGTTTTATTAATATTTTAATATATAGATTGAACAAAAGAGATGCTAACAAACAGCCCTGTTTCATTCCTCTAGTAATTCTTATTTTGTTCTAAAGTGCCCCCTCTTTAGTATATCAAACCTTAACAGTGGTACTAGTATGCAGCATTTTTATTATGGCCAATAGTTATTTATCAATTTGCAAATTTTCCATGATCTCCCATAGCATTACTGAGTCAAAGGTCGATTTTACATCAGCAAAACATACAGTAAAGCCCACCAGGATGAAGCGCAGCACTGCAGAATTCTGCAGTAGAGTTACTGCAGCAAACAATGCAATTTCAATGGGAGTTAATCCCATGTGTCATGCAGTAAACCTGTGACACTGTGCTTCATCTTGGTGGGCTTCATTGTATGTATATAGGCCCTCTTTTCCCTTCTATATACACATTAATAATATAATTTAGGATGAAGTTTAAAAATATAGTGCTATATTGCTTTCTGAATCCGCATTTAAAATTTTGAAATCAACTTATTCTCTTCTGCCCAAGTATTTAATCTGTTTAGAATAAGTCTTGTGTATATTTTTTGTACTACAGAGAGCAAGGTAATTGGTCTGTAATTTTTTTGGTACCTGCTTATTGCCTTTTTTGAATAATGGAACAATAATGCCTTGATTCCAATCATGTGGTAAAACTACATGATGATTTATCAAAGTAAATAATGGTGCCAGTAAATGTGACCAAAAATCCAGGTTATGGAGAAATACTTCTGCTAACAGTCCATCATGTTCTGCTGCCTTATTCCTTTTTTGAGATAGGATAGTCCCTCTTACTTCAGCCACAGTGAATATAAATTAAGCTGCATATTCATTATTTGAGAAATGCTCAATTAAGGGTACCATCTCTTCACAATCTTTTTGCATTTTATATATTCTTAAAGTATACAACCCATTTTTCTTCAGTGATCATTCCATCAAGTTATAGCTTCATTATTCTCATTACACTCATAAGTGACTAATGTCCAAAATTTTGGAGAATCCTTTTCCCAAATAGCTTTCTGTAACTGGTACCAGAGCTAATTTTTATAGCATTTTTTCTTAAATTTTAACAGGTTTATGTACTCTGCTTTGAGATTCTTAAGGGCATATAATACAGGTGGTATAGTTAGTTTAGATCTTAACTTTCCAATGCTTCTAATGTCCACCCTTAATTCCCTACATTCTTTATCAAACCAGGGTTTGGAAGTACCAACATTTATTGACGACCTTGGCCTTTTTTCCTTACACAGCTGAATTTCACAATTGTCCATAAAGTTATCAAATCATTTAATACCTTAACACAGGTAGCCTTCTCTGCATCAGATGTAGGAGAAATTATGGTCATAATGGTGTTATTACTTATTATCCTGTCCACTGTTGCTTTAGTATGTTCATTCCACCTTATTGTTTTACCGTACTTAATGAACATTGTTTGATTTACTTCTACTTCTACAGTTTTGTCTTTGACACATTTTAAACATTCTAATCTGCTTTTCCATTCAAGCAGAAAATGCTCACTGTCCCAAATTGTATGTATTTTTCAATATTTTATATTAGGGTAATCAGAGGAATCTACAATACAATAATCCAGCACACTTCCCCCTTTGACTGTAGGAAATGTTATTTCACCTATCCAGTCTCCATTTATACAACCATTTAAGATTCTAAGATTATTTTTACCCAAGAACCATATCAGAAGTTTACCATTAGCTGTAACAGTTTTGTCTCTAGAGTACCTAATTGGCATATTTAGTGTATCAATCTATTCCTCATTCATTTCTTCAATCATGTCACCTAGGCATACATTAAGGTCACCTACAATAAATAGGAAAATACCTGAATAATGTGACTTAATAGTATCCAGCTCATCACCTAACATTTTAGCACATCACCAAATTCTTTTTGCTTTAACTGAGGCAGAATATAAATGTTGAAGAATACCACAATTTTACTCTAAACAGCTTATATTATGTACATAAAAAAGTCATTATATAGACTTGCTTCAGTACTTTTTTGACCAAGGATTATATCAATAAAAACAGCCAGTGCCCCTTGCATCTCACAAATTTACTTTGCCTGTATGCAGGGATACACCAAACATTATAGCCCTCTATCGGGCAGAATGAGAAGAGATCTGGATAAACTGCCAAAATGGTTGGAAGAGTGACAACTGGGGTTTAATGCATGGAAGTGCAAGATCATGCACATAGGGAAGAGAAACCCTGAAGCCACCTATAGGCTGGGAGGGAAGTTGCTGGCAGTCACAAGGGAAGAAAGAAACTTGAACATCATCATCACAGATGACCTGAAATCATCCAAGCAGATCACTAAAGTGGTAGGTAAGGTTGGGGTATATTAGTAGGGGTATCACTCATAGCAAGAGAGAGGTAATAATCCCTCTTTCGAAGACACTGGTTAGGCCCCATGTGGAGTACTGCATGCAATACTTGAGGCCACATCTTCACACAGACATTAAACAAATTGAGGCACTCCAGAGACAGGCAACCAAAATGGTGCAGGGACTGCATCATAAAACATATGAGGACAGATTAACGGAGCTCAGTATGTATACCCTAGAGCAAAGGAGGGAGAGAGGTGATTTGATTGAAACATTCAAACACCTTAAAGACATTACCAAGGTGAAAGAGTATAACATGTTTCAATATAAGAAAAATAGTACAAGAGGACACAGCATGAGATTAGAGGGAGATCAATTAAGGGGTAATGTAAGGAAGTTCTTTTTCACAGAAAGGGTGGTGGATGCATGGCCTACCTCAGGAAGTGTTGGATATGAATACAGTGCAGGGTTTCAAACAGGCATTGTATAGGCATAAGGGAGTAATACAGATGAGTATGAATAGACAGGTCATTGACAGAGCAAAGGCCGATGGCACATTCATAAGGTAGAAAAAGAAATGGACTGACTGGATGGGCCTTGTCCTCCTTATCTGCCATCAACTTCTGTGTTTTAATGTAAGGCATATCCATTCTTTTAGAGGTTTAGCTTTGTACCTCTATGCAGATACAATGTTCTGCCATCCCATTTTATGGCCCATTACTCACTTAATTAAGTTATAGGTTGTGAATTTCAGAATATACACATTTTCATTTTACCCATAGGGATGCCCTTTATATAGACAGTTGGAAGCATATCACCTGACTCTGTCAAGTAATTTTTCCTTTCCTCATTCGATTATTTTTTCTTTTCTACACCATTTTTGCATTTTTTAGTGTTCCTATTGAACGTTACCTTTTTGCTAGTCATCCTACCCTCATAAACTCTCTCCTTCACTATCTTATTATTTTTTTTGACAATTGGTTTATCAATAATATCTACATCAGAACATTCTTTCTGGGTTTTATTTTCCATTGTAGCAACTTTATTGTCCCTCTTTTATCTGATGTTTTGTTTGATTTAGTTCTTTAATTAGATGATCTAGTTCCCTAACCTCTTTACTACCTATCTCTTCAGTTATTGTTTTTATTGATTTTGTTCCTGTTCCTACCTCAATTGGAATAACCCTTTTAACTTGATGTTGACTTTCTTTTTTCCCCTTTTTCAGATTGTACTTTCCTCTGCCTTTCTTTTAGGTGCAATCTAATCTGGCTTCCTTAGCAACATTTGTAGAATTATTTCCACCTATTTCAGTTATTTTCATAAAGGAGTCTATACATGTCTGTAAAAAAACAACTAGTCCCATAAGCTGTCTGTTAAGGAAGCATATTTCTTTTTTAAGCTCATTAAGTTTGTCAGTGATGCAGTTGTTTCCCAGTTGAGAATCTTGTTCTCCCTGTTTAGTAATCTGGTTTACATTACCTTCTCCCAGCTGAGAATTTTCATCATTAGACCATACGTGAGGTACTTTACCCATAGCTTTAGATGGAGTGCCAGGGTTACAGTTGTTCATGTAAGGTGTGAGAAAATAATTAAAATCTCTTAGATATGAGCCATTTTTACTAGAATTGTTGTTACTTTTTTGTGGGAGATCTATTTTACCACTTCGGTTTTCATCCACAGCTTCTGTTACTAGACTGGGCAAACCTATTACACTTCTATTCACAGCAATCTTATTTGCATCATTTGTGCTCTTTGACACATCTAGATCTGATCTGTGTAGTTCTGGACCAATTATATCAATCAACTTATCTCGAATTCCATTGCCTGTTACTATCTCACATTCTTCAAGATTCCTAATTTCATCCAGTAATAGATGTGGGGATAGCTGATTACCTTTAGAACAATCTTTATGAACTAGTGATGAGGTTAAATTTAGGTAAAAATCTCTAAGAAATTTTGTGTTACCTCTCAATTCTATATGATTTGAAATGGGATGTAGAAACAGGGCTATTTTAGAAATGCCAAGTTGAGCATCACTTCTTAAATCAGGCTTTGCTGATATATCAGGCTTGTCCTGTATTTTGTTTTTTTTTTACTATATGTTTTCACTTTTTAACACTTTATTAGACATTTTCATTATGATTTGTGCTTAGATAACTAAGTAGCCACTAGTAATAATATATGATGCCGTACAAATAAGGAAACAGAGTATATACACATATAGATGAAATATGTATACCTTCTTTTTCCTAAGAGCAAGCTAATACTAACTCAATGGAAAAGAATAATGATAAAATATAATTATAACAAAGGATAGCAGTGGGGCATGTGAAAATCCACCTATCTACCTATTAATCTTCACAGGGGGAAATAATGAGAGCTGTTCAATTACTTTAAGCAGGTACAGTTATCATAACCAGTTATAACCAAATTGTGTTCACTGATATATGGGCTTACATAAGCCTGATTAAAGCTACCTTGTTGTAGATAGTCACCAATCACTATAAGCTGGTCCACCAAATGATCAGCATTGTGCACAGATAGTTCTTGTTAAAGGAAGAGAGATAGAATTCTAGTTGTCTTCCTCACAAAATTTTCCAGTTTCAATATACAGGTTTAAATTGAATGCCCTCAATTTCCAGTTCCCAACCTTCTTATTGTGCTGATTTGCAGGATTATGGAGCTCCACCACTGATTTAGACTGGGGGTGGGATATTCAAAAGGGTTCTGCATGGCACAACAGGGTTGCACCATGTGCGACCCACTGATGTGCCCCGGCATGATATTCAATGGGACAGGTTGAGCTGCACAACCCCTGGAGCACCTGGGCACAACAGTAATGTATGCAGCACAAGTGCGGAGGGCATGCCTATGCATATGCGGCACATCCTGATATTCAGCCTGGTATGTGTGGCACATATGCTGACACATGCCCACCTTGCACTGCTCAGGGGGGCACAAAGTTGAGCCTGGCTAAACCAGGAACAAATCCTCGCCACCCACAGGTGAGCTGCCATATTGCAAGGTGCAACATGGCAGCTGCCTTCTGTGGGTGGCCATCCGACCACCAAGGACATGGTCCACATGCCCCCTTCCCAGGGGGTGTGCCCCCTTGCCCATTCATGGGCCTCTGCTACATACATCACTGATAGTCCAGTGGACTGCTGTCCATTGTCTGATCATGGGCATAAGATAATTATCACCCTGGTGGTCCAGTGGACCGATCCCAATTGCCCGAACATGGGTATATAATGGGACTATTTAAAACCAAAGAAAGTATAAACCCAGAATGGAATAATTTAACTAAAAAAGAAAGAAAAGCATTAGAGAATGTAAAGCAAGATCAAACAATCATAATTAAGCATACTGATAAAGGTATAGTTGTCCAAGATAGGACACAATATAAGGAAATGTGCATGAACTTACTTAAGAACAGAGAAAATTATGACGTTTTACAACAAGACCCAACAAAAAAAATAAAATCAGAAATTGATGCAATGCTTAATGAATAAGAAGCCATGCAATGTATAGTACCATGGGAAGCTGAATTATTATACAAAGATTTCCTGAGAATATCAGCTTTTTATTCTATACCTAAAATTCACAAACATGCAACTAATCCACCTGGCCAACCAATAGTCTCAGGCATTGAATCTATCTTTGAACCATTTTCTGAATATATAAACTTTCTCCTACAAGCATTGGCAGAAAAAACAAAATCTTATGTTAAGAATACTACAGACATGATCTTGAAATTATAAAAAATCACAGAATGAGATTTAAGTGAAGAAACCATCTTAGTGACATTAGATGTAGCAGATTTATAAGCATCTATCCTGCATCAGGAAGGGATTCAATATCTGGGGTTCATACTAGATGCTAGAGGCAGGAACAGCTCACCTAAAACCAGAATACTGCAAGAAATGGCAGATATAATATTAAAAAGGAATTATTTTGAGTTTGATTGGACATTCTATCAACAGAATAAGGGGACAGCAATGAGTTCCACAATGGCACCAGCATGTGGCAATGCATATATGGACAATTTTGGAAAAACAACGCATTTTTTTTTAGAAAAAAACAGCAAAATGCACACTTGGCTTCATTCTATTGATGATATTTTTATGTTATGGAAAGGAACACAGGAAGAACTTATTCAGTTCCATGAGGAACTGAACAACAAAGATAAAAATCTTAAGTTTGTGATGAATTTTGATAAAAAAATACCATATCTAGACCTCAAGATAAAAAAGGTAAACAACAAGACAGAAACAACACTTTATAGGAAGGAAACAGATAGAAACACCATATTACATGGTAATAGTCTCCCTGAAACCAAGCATAAACAGATTATTCCATACTCTCAGTTAACTCGAGTGAAACAAAACTGTACAGCAATACAAGAAGCACAGAAAGAATAAAAATCATGTTAAATACGTTCATAGACAGACGATATAAGCCAAAGACATTGAAACAAGCAGAAGAAAAAATTAAAAATAAGACACAAGAGGACCTATTAAAAAGTAAAGGACCCAAAACAAAGCCACAAAGAATTGTATTTGCTACTAAATACAACCATAAGTTAAAAGAAATTAGACAAATAATAAACAAACATTGGCCTTTAGTTGGAATGGGGAGTGAACAAATACCAGAACTTTTAAATAAGCCCATAATAGCTGCAAAAAGAGTATGGAATCTTAAGGATCATTTAGTAAAATATCAATTTAAATTACCAGAAAACAAGGAAGCACAACTACTACTGGGCCCATTAGCACCAGGCATGTTCCCTTGTGGCAAGTGCTCGATAAGTAGTCATACATCAAAAAAACCAAACATTCATACATCCACATACAGGGTATAGTCATCCAGTTAGACAGCATATTAACTGCATGACAGAAGGGGTAATATATGTAATACAATGCCTTTGTGATAAGCTGTATATTGGACAAACTAGCAGGATGCTCAAGACCCGCATACAAGAACATAAGGGAGATATAAGAAGAAAAGAAGAGACATTCCCAGTAGCAACACATTTTGAACAAGCAGGCCATAAGGGAGGTTCTTTAAGGTTTTGGGGACTTGAAAAAGTACAGACACCAGAAAGAGGAGGTAATAACCGGGATTATCTTTTAAGAGCTGAAATGAGGTGGATATTTCATATGAACACATTAGACAGCAAGATTCGGATGACTGTAAAAACAAACTGGAGGCATGCACTTAAGTCAAGTCAAATTTATTTATAAAGCGCCTTTCAAAATCAAGGCGCTGTGCAACAATAAAATAAAACAAAAACAGAAAATCCAAACATTAACAACCATAACTATAAAGAATAAGCCAAAGTAAAAAGATGTGTTTTTAAAGCAATTTTAAAACTGTCAACGGTCGGGCATTCTCTTAACCAGCGAGGTAGAGAATTCCACAGGATTGGAGCCGAAAAGGCAAAAGCACGAGATCCCGATAACTTCAAACGAACCCTGGGAATCTCTAGCAATCCCTCACTGGCAGAGCGGAGAGGATGGAGAGGGCAACAGGGAACCAGAAGATCTTTCAGGTAACCGGGTCCCTGATCATGTAGGGCTTTAAAGGTTAGTAAACTAACCTTAAAGATAATCTGCCACCGAACAGGCAGCCAGTGCAGTTCACGAAGCACAGGCATAATATGACTGGTTCTTAAAGTCCCAGTCAAAAGCCTGGCTGCAGTGTTCTGCACCAGCTGAAGGCGGCAGATATCAACCCCTGGTAGCCCTAGGTAGAGGGAATTGCAGTAGTCCAGACGGGTGGTAACAAAGGCGTGGACTAAAGTTGGAAGGTCCTCCCGGGGAATCAGATGTTTCACCCGGGCGATATTCCTCAGATGGTAAAAAGAGGATTTGACAACAGCTGACACTTGTGATTTCAAGGTCAGACCGTCATCAAAAATAACGCCCAGATTTCGAACCTGTGAAGAACTAGAGAGCGGTACACCACCAAGTAATAAGCTTGATTGCTTTCCAACACCTAATCCCCCCCAGGATGACCTAATCCACAACCAATACCTCGGTCTTATCCGGTTAAGTTTTAACAGCTCGAATCATCCAAGTTCTGATCTCATCCAGGCAGTTATTAAGTACAGAGTGCATCACTCTGATCGGGAGAAAGGACATATACAGCTGAGTATCATCTGCATAGCAGTGAAAACTCAAACTGTATCTCTTGATGATTTCTCCCAATGGCAGCATATACACTGCAAACAACATGGGAGCTAAATGGAGCCCTGTGGTACCCCACATGGTAGGGAGAAAGCGTCAGAGGAATAAATTCCAGTGACAACTCTCTGAGACCTACCAGTGAGGTAAGAACGAAACCACTTGTGGACTGTACCAGACAGCCCACAAAAGACCCGCAGTCGCTCCAATAGCACCCCATGGTCTACAGTGTCAAATGCCGCAGAAAGATCAAGAAGGACCAAGATGGTACAAGCCTTTCGATCTCTGGCCATTAGGAGGTCGCTCAATACCCGAACAAGGGCAGTCTCAGTACTGTGCCTTTTCCTGAAGCCAGACTGGAGAGTATCATAGACATTATGAGAGGTGAGATGATCATCCAATTATGATGCTAACTGCCTTTTCAATAACCTTACCAACAAATGGCAGGTTAGAGATAGGCCGGTAGTTAGCTAGACAGTCTGGGTCCAAGGAGGATTTTTTAAGGAGTGGTCAAATTACCGACTCCTTAAGGGGATCAGGAAAAACCCCCATCTCCAAGGATTTCCAGACAATGTCAGCAAGGATAGGGTAGATAACTTCTACACAACCTAGTAACAGTGGTGTAGGACCCGGATCCAAACTACAACTAATTGGTCGCATTGTTTGGATGATCTTCACAATGTCCATGAATTCCGTGCGGTGAAAATCCAACCAAACAGGCCGAGGATTAGATACCACCAGTCGTCCACCACAATCCCCCGAAGGAGAGGCCGGACCAATACCGGACCTGATGCTGGCAACCTTATCTGCAAGAAAGCGAGCGAACTCCTCGCATCTAAGCTGAGAAAAAGCTTCTCTAGGCTGAAGATAGACTGGATTGCACAGTCTGTCCACAGTCTGGAAAAGCTGAGCCGGTCGATTCCTTGCAGCAGAAATCTCTCTGGACAGAAATTCTGCCATCTTAGGAGTGATTTCTGATTGGTAGCCTTCATAATGGGCTAGCAATCTAAGCTTGTCAGCATCAAGGCCCGATTTCCTCCAGGCTCTCTCCAGCCTTCAGCCTACTCGCCTTAATTCCTTCAAGGAGCCATCAAACCATGGGCTCCTTGGACGGATGGTGAGAGGCCGAACCCGAACAGGAGCAATTTTGTCCAGAGCATCTCTCACAGCCTCATTATAGGCAGAGACAAGATCATCTGGACTCATGCATTCACCCGACACACTCGATAGATCCAGCACCGCCATTAGGTCATCGGGGCTGATACCCCTTAAAGGGCGGTATTGGACCATCTCCATAGAGGCAGACCTATTAGAGGGGGCCCTGAAGCTGAACCTTATGGTGTAATGATCCAACCAACTGATTGGTTCCACCCCCAAATCAGTGATCTCCATACCCAAGAGAAAGACCAGATCCAATGAATGCCCCCCTATATGGGTAGAGGTGGTAACCACCTGTGTCAGGCCCAGTGTATTCATCAACTGGAGGAGATTTTGACCAAAATGAGAGAGTTCATCATCGACCCAGGCGTTGAAGTCACCCAGAAGTATTAATCTGGGAAACCTCAACACCAGGTTGACAATGAAGTCTGCAATCTCCTGTAGGAATTCACCTCCGTCACCTGGTGGACGGTAGACGAGGAGAATCCCACAACCTGCACCATCACCCAGGATATATTCAAAAGATCTGGTGTTCCCCAATGGCACATCCACAAGGCCCAGTTCAGATTTAAACATAATGGCCACACCTCCGCCACTACGATCCAGCCTTGGACGGTGTATCACTGAGAACCCAGCTGGAGTTGCCAAGGCCAATATAGGGCCAGGATTTTCATCCAGCCAGGTCTCGGTGATGCAAGTCAGATCAGATGACCCAACAAGATCAGCTATAATAGCTGTCTTGTTTTTTATAGATCTGGCATTGCACAACACCGCCAAGGTAGGATGAGATGTCGGGGAAGACCTCGGTACCTGTCCGAAATCTTCGGGACTCTTGGGTATGGGGACAAGATAAGAGGAACCTCTATCCTGACCCCATTTCACCCCAGGACGTCTTCTGGACCCTAGAACCCCAATCTGTCCTCCCTCTCTGTCCCCCACAAGGCCCAGCTTTCCACCTTCGTCTCTCGCCTTCAAAATGCTCAATGCTCACACCTCAAAATAGGTGTCGGATGACAATGTAGGCACTGAATGGACGAATTCCTCAAGCCTAGTGGGGAATAGTGCCCAAATCATTACTTTAAATAAAATAAAAACCTAAGAATATCAAACCTATAAATAACACACTCAATAACACACTCTCCTCCCTCTCTCTCACTGAGGGAGGACAGGTAAAACAAAATAAACTAACATAAACCAAAATAAACCCCAGCTCAAATACAAAGGCAAAAAAATAAAATAAAATACAATAATTTAAAACACAATAAAATAACTAATCAATTATTAAACAAATTTGTGTTTTAAACAGTGTAGCACCTCTCACATGCAGCACTGCTAAAAATGTTATGTAATAATCTCCCAATACCACCTCTCACATGGCAGGGAGTTAAATAAATAAATCGAATTTGTAATAAAATTAAAATAAATAAAAATACATCACTAAAAATCAGAGAAAAACAATTCTCCGATAATCCAACCATAACATCCAGGCAAAGTCAAAGAGTTCTCAGGAGAGAAATCAAATTATTCAAATGTGCAAACATGGGAACCCAGAGAATGTCCAATAGATCTTCCAACAGTTGCTCTTCAGACGTCAACAGTTCTAGCAGTTAATTATCCAAGACAGCAAGAGCTTCAGAAGGCGAAAATATGTTTCTGCAGGGAGTATTACCCTCACTCAATCAACAGCCAACTGCTAAAGCTGTCCCATAAGTCAGCCCAAACTGCTGGCCCTGAGGCAGCCTAGGAGAAGCCCTAGTCCCCCCAGCTCCCTTGGGAAGCACCCAGGGCGACTCCTGCTCGGCTGAAGATCAACAAGGGCAACACTCCTACAAATTAAAACAATCGCCTATTGTAGCAGTTTCATGGATAATAGGCAACCACAACACAATTTAAGGGAACCCTTATCCCACAACTGAAGCTTAAACCTCAAAGAATGTCCGAGAATCCCCAGGCACAGTTAGACACTCCCAAATCAAGTTTCCTCAGCAAAAACAGAAACAACACCACCAGTCCAGGAAGAATGATGCAGAATCCTCTCCACTGCTCTCCGATTCCTCAGTCTGCCACACTGCGGTCGGGTAAGCGGTCACACAAACGCCAAAACTCGCTTAAGGGATATCAACAAAGTAGACTCCCCAGTTCAAGAGAACAAAATCCCTCCGCAACCCCTGACTCCACAGGCTAGCACAAGCTAGCACATCACAAGTAAGAGCATAGCATACACAAAAGCAGAGAAGACAGGTACCAAACTTAAAAACCGCAACTCAATACCCGGAATACGGCAAGTTCGGCAAACCGAAACTCGATATACGGAACCCTAGTCTAGCTCACTTCTTCAACCCTAATCTAGTCTTTCAACATTTAAAATAACATAAACGTAAAATAAACACAGTAAAAACAAATAAGCAAATAAACAAGATAAACGAAAAATAAACGATGGGAACGGAGCTAGTACTCAGGCTGGCTCAGCTCAGCCGCCATATTCAGAAGTCAGGGTCATACTTAGATCGTATAGAACTGAAAGGGTAGACATAACATGTAAAAACAAATAAACATTATACAGAAATCAATTAGCAAACTAGTAAAGTAGAGATTTAACCAGTAGAAATAACTTTTGATAGTCACAATAGGGAGGTCAGATAGCAATTGACCCCAGTATGATCACAATAATGTTACTGTATAAGGTAAACTATGAGAAGCTAATTGTACAGGGATATTCTAAATGAAATAGAGATTTAACTTATAGAACAACTTGTAACACTTACAACAGGGAGGTCAAGTAGCAATTGACCCAAAGGTGATAAAAATAACATTGTTGTAGTAAGTGTACTAATAGAAGTCAAAACACATGGATATTCTAAATAACAGTACAATCACTATCTAAAAGGGTAAAGATGACGTTTTGCCTCCAGAACAACTTACAGTATTGACAACAGAGAAGTCGAGCTGCACTTAACCCCTGTGTTATTTGATTGTTTTAAACAGTATGCTGGTGTTTAAAAGTCTGGTTTGATGTGAGCTAGAGAATCGATCTATGAAGATAATTTTAAACCATGGAGTGATTGTCAAGTATCAAATGAAGGAGAAGGCCAAATAGCAACTGACCCCTCAGCATAATAAATAAATAACAAGTTCAATATTGTTAACAGGGAGGTCAAGTTGCATTTGACCCCAGTGGTATCAAAATACTTACTGTTTAAACAGTGCTATGGTGTTTACAAGTTTGGTAGAATGTGAACTAGAGAATTCATCTGTGAAGATAATTTTAAGTCATGGAGTGATTGACAAGTACCTAAGGAATGGGAAGGTCAAATTGCAACTGACCCCTCAGAAAATAATAAATGTTTGTTTTTCATTATAAGCTAGAGTAGTGATCTGTGAAGATAATCTTAAACCATGGAGTGAGTGCCAATTATTTAATGAAGAGGGAGGCCAAATAGCAACTGATCCCTCAGCAAAATAAATAAGCAGCAATCGATCCCAGAGAGAGATAAATAATGTTGTTATAGCTAATGTACTAAGAGAAGTTAAAATATAGGGATATTATAAATACCATAGTACAATCACTATCTAAAACAGTAAAGCTAATGTTTTACCTCCAGAACAACATTCAGTATTTATGACAGGGAAGTCATGTTGCATTTGACCCCAGTGTTATCTGAATAATGATTGTTTAAACAATATCATGGTGTTTAACAATTTGGTATGATGTGAGCTACAGAATCGATCTGTGAAGGCAATTGTAAGCTACTGAGTGATTGATAAGTATTTAATCAATCAGTCAATCAATCAATCAAATCTTTATTTATCCAGGTGAACTTCATTGAGCACAGCTTATTTGCAAGATGGACCTGGTAAGGTCAAGGTTCAATTTACATAGATACATAAAAATATTCAATATACACACACTCTAGGATACTACATGGAATATTCAGTATACACACAGTCTAAGGATACATTCTAATCAGACTATATATTAAATTCAGGTGTAGTGGTAATAAGGGGTGAGGGGAAGGGGAGCGGGAAGTGGTGTGCCTGGCTGGTGGGGGAGGAGGAAGATGGTGGGGGCCTATACTGTAGAATAGATAAAGTGTGGGCCTTATGAAGAGGGCAGGAGGTCGGCACTGAGGGGTTTGTATAACAGGGGTATAGGGCTGTGATATATGACAAGGGATTAAGGGGAGGCGAATGGAAAGGAGGGGTTCATGGAGTGTGAGGGGTGGTGACTCTTAGTAAAGGTGGATACCTTCCGTGAGTTGGCTATCTGGGGAGGGAGATGGATAAGATTAGTAATACTCTACTGTTTGTAGAAACAATTGCATTTTTCTTTGATAAGTCTCGAATACAGATATTTAAAGGATGTAAATGAGATGTATCTGTTCACTTTCAGGGTCTTTTGCATCGTATTCCATAAGGCAGATAAGAGATAGCTGATAGCAGATCTACCATATCGAGAATTGAATTTGGGCACTTTAAGCATGATGAAGTTTAGACTTCTTAGGGCATATTTACTTGATGTGATTTGTGTGAAGCAGTCTGAGATGTAGTTTGGTAGCATCTTTGATATTGCTCTATAAATCCATAGTGTGGAATTCCTGTCTCTTCTAAATTGGAGCGAGGTCCATCCAACTGCAGCATAAAGTGAGCAGTGGTGAGTGCTGAGAGGAAGAGCTGTAATAAACCTCAGGGCTCTATGGTAAAGTGTGTCCAGTTTGCTCAGATATGAGTTGGGGCAACAACCATATAGGAAATCTGCATAATCTAATACTGACAGAAATGTGGCCTGGACCAGCTTCTTTTTAGAATCACGTCTGAGAAAGTGCTTTATTCTGTAATAGAGCCCAAGCCTCTGACAGAGTTTTTTTTAGCAGATCTTCCAGATGATCTAAGTAGTCGAGTCTACTGTCTACCCAGACCCCCAGATATTTGAATTTTGTAACATATTCAAGATTTTCACCAAGGACAGTGGATATGTGGGGGATATTGTTTGGGAAGGAGAGTCCAGCTTGTGTTTGAGGGGAGAAAAACATTGCCTTTGTTTTTTTTGCATTTAGCAGGATTTTTTTTCCAGTAGTTGGTGTTGTAATAGGTTGAATTCTGCTTGTAGCTCTATGCATGCTGTTACAGGAGAGGGGTGACTGACATACAATACTGTATCATCTGCAAACAGGTGTACAGTGGCTTTGGTGAGGTTATTGTCAATGCTATTGATATAGATGGCAAATAGGATTGGGCCGAGGATGGATCCTTGGGGAACTCCTCTTTGAGAGATTTGAGTGGTGATAGGTCTCCTCAGCCTTCACCTGCTGGGTCCTTCCCTTGAGATAGTTATTAAACCATCTAATGGAGGTTGAGTCGAGTCCTATGGATTTGGGAGGAGGAGCAGTTCGTGGTCGACCGTATCGAATGCCTTACTCAGGTCTAAAATACAGCACACACAATTTTTTTTTGTCCAGTTCTAGTTGCTAATCATTGTTACTTTAGCCAGGGCTGTGATGGTGTTGTGGTTGGTCTCTAAACCCAGAATGCGCTTGGATTTAAAAGATTAGTCTCTTCAAGATATCCTCTTAGTTGAGTGCTTATGATTTTTCTAGCAGCTTGATAGCACAGGGAGGATAGAGATTGGCCTGTAGTTGTTGAGGTCCATGGGTCCCTTGCTTTCAGTAGCGGGATAACTTGGGCTGTTTTCCAGATCAATGGAATAGATCCTAGTTGTAGTGAGAGGTTAAATAGGTGTGTTATTGGCACTGCTAATACTTGTATGGCAATTTAAAAAAATAGGATCAAGGAGTCTGCACCTGCACTTTTTTGGTGTCCAGCTGTGATATCAATTCTTCCACCTGCTACAGGGTGGCTGGTATGAAGGAGAAGGTGGACTCCGATACCCTTGCTTCAGTGTTCTTGATACCTAACTGGGAACACATTTGGTTAGCCGGAGAGGTGTCGAATGCTAGACCAGCAGTTGTAAAGTGATTGTTGAATGATTCCAGGACTTCCAGTCTATCAGAGATGGTTCCCTTGCCATTGTGCATTTTGGCTGGGAGTGTGTTACTTGGATCGTATCCTGTTATGTCTTTTATGGTGTTCCAGAACTTGGCAGGGTTGTGGCAGGAGGAGTCTAGTTCAGACATATAATAAGCAACCTTAGCATCTCGTACTTTCCTGGTACAAATATTCCTGGCTTTTTTGAACAGCTCCTAATCAGTTGATATCTTAGTTTTTCGTGCCTTTTTCCATAACTTATCTCTGTCAAGGAGGGCGGCTTTAAGGTCAGGAATGAACCAGCAGTAGGTTTTATTTTTGATGCGTACCTTAGAAATTGGAGCATGGATATTAAGGGCACCTGTAATAATGTCATTTAGCACCTCATACACTATCTCCACTGTGTTTGCTAAGTAAAACTCTTGCCATCGTGTGAAGTGGTTTATCTCTTTCAGATATGCCTCAGCGTTGAATTTTTGCTTTTATCTCCTCATTGTGAACTTGATGGGGGATGACGGCTTGCATGCTGATCTTATTCCCGCAATAAGGCAGTGGTCACTGATGTCATTGAATAGTACTTCAGCATGCGAGAAAAGGTGAGGTTTATTCACTAGTATAACATCTAATAGTGTGCTGTTGCTTGTATTCTTTTTGTTGATTCTGGTGGGTTCATTTATGAGCTGTGTAAACCCATGTGTATCGCAGAATGATATTAAGGGTGCAGCTGCCTTTGAGAGCCAGTTTAGATTTAGGTCTCCTATGATTATAGTTTCTTCTGTTCCCTTTTTGATTAGGTCACCCAGGTGGGATAATAGCTTGAGGTCAGCTGAGGGGGGGCCTATAGCAGACAATTAGCTGCAGTGATGTGGTATGGGAGAGGGCCACTTCGAGTGCTAGGCATTCAAATTCCTTTACCATGGATAATGAGTCAAGGCAGGTTACAGATAGGCTGTCCTTCACATATATCACTACACCCCCACCCCTAGTTTGGCGGTCAACTCTGAATACTTGATAATTAGGTAAGTTTATGTCTTTGTCGGCTGTGACAGGCCTGAGCCATGTCTCAGACACTACTAGTATATCTGGTAGGGTATGGTTAACCCAGGCTTGGATCATCGTGATCTTCTTTAACAGACTGCATACATTAATATGGAGAAAGCTTAGCCCTTTGATCTTGGCTAAGTCTGTTGGTGCAGATGACCTCTGGGAGTCCTGGGTTAAGTTCTACATTTCCTGAGCATATTAATAATAGTATCAATAGTTTCATAGTTGCCGAAAGAGATAGGTTAAAGATTCTTGCCATTGCCCATTTTTTTAATTCAGATACCATTTTGTTTGCCATCCGGATATGGAGCTTTGGCCTCTTGTTAGAGCGCTGATTAGTAGTCTTGCAGACAGGCGCATTGAATAATTTTCTGTACAGAGTTGAAGCAAGGTCCCATAAGATAGTAAATCCACCTGAGTCCCTCCATGGCAACTGCTCCATGGGTTATGTTGTAGCATTGGGAGGTCATATATACATACTCAGTACCTTGTGACTGTTGCAGTATTGCAGTAAGTCGAGTAATGTAATACATCTCCTCCCTGTGTGGCATCCTCTGAGAGATATCCTTTTTCACTGTACTCTGGATACAGTAATAGAGCTAGCAGAATCCAGAGAAATCCCCCTATTATGAAAAGTATAACTGGTATGCAGAAGGTACTATATCAAATGTCTTTCGTGGTGCCCTCAGTAGATTGCTAATATAAACAACTTATTCAGCTACTGTCCAGTGAGTAGAGTTTAAAAAAAGGGAAAATAAATAAGAGGGAGAAGGATAGAAAAACACAATAGGGGGTGCCTAGCATATGTGTTTCTCACTGTGATGTTTAAGGGCAAACAATGGTCAAGCTTAGGCTCAACAGTGTGGACAGCATGAGCGAGCAGAAAGGGAGTCTGCTGATTCAGTAGCTAACAAGGGGATGTAGAGCAGGCTACAGGGCAGCGAGACACGGGGGCATGATTTATGTTTTGGCGGAAGGTGTCTATATAAGAAAGGCTACAGAAGGGAAGAGGCGGGTGGGCATAAAATTGCTGTTTTGCGTACCTTTCCATGGCAGTCCCTCCGGTCTGGCAGTTCCGAGCGTTGGCTTGTGGCTGCCGACCACCTGCTGGCAGAGACTGGTCCCGGCGCTCGACTGTGGGCACTTAGCGAGGGTCCTCTTCTGAGGAAAAAAGACAGAGCACAGCAGGTTAAACGCTTTGCAATGGCAAGCGTCAGTAGTGCAGCAGGGGGCCGAAAATTAGCACTTTAAAGGCAATGATAATGATATTGAGAATGATAATGCAGGCCATATTGCCCACTATTGAGTACAGTGATTTGTGTAGAAAGACCAAGAATCCCTCTAGTGGCAGGTCTGTATAACCTGCTAATGGAAAATTAGCCACTTAAAAAAATGAATAGGAAGGTCAAATTGCAATTGACCCCTCAGAAAACAAACAATAATGACTGAATTACATTTTGAATTTCACAGTTTGGGTTGCAGAAAGCAGTAATGTAAGGCGATATAATAACAAATAATACTTCTGAGAAACCTGGAATTTATTTGCAGCATTTTTAATCAAGGCAAGAGAACCGTTGATATTAGCAAAAAATCCTCTTTACTGTCATGTCACCCTGTGAAAAGAAAACATGGTATGAGAAAAATGTATTTTCATTTTCTTTAATAACCTCACAAGAAAGTTAAAAAATAAAAAAGTAAACTAGCACAGAGCTGCAGCAACTAGGAACAAATAGCCCATTTTTGTGAGCACCCAACTGCACTGATCAGTGCAGTAGTGCTTGGTTGCTTAGCAATGGAGATCGCACAGGTGCGATCAACTGGGTGTGACAACATGGCTAGTCACACCATGGGATCTCACAAAAACCGGTGAGAGGTTATCAGGAAGTAGCTACCATTAAAATGTTTTGGGCTTTAATGCTTACATGCAGAGGAACTTAACCAAAAAGGAGAAACTTGAGCCAGAAGGAGTGAGGGTAATCAGTTAAAGTATTAAAGAACATTTAGAAGTTGGTATTTGAACTTTTAATTATAAAAGTAAAATGATAGCTATGGGACCAACAGGGGAATACTGTACTATGATTATGTTTTCACAGACTACAAAAAACACTAATACCACTCTAAGAAGCTCACAGCCTCCTTTAAGGTATGTTGTTAACAAAATAAGTAAATAGAAGCCACAATGTGGCCACATTGTAATATTAAACAACATAATAACAGCAAAGCTTTACAAAAAATTATGTTTATGTCATTACAGGCCCAAAATTATTCTTTACAAGAAAGACAAGAAGTTTTAAGTAACATATAAGGAATGCTGCAAACCAAGAAATATGGGGAACAAGCCTTACAGTCAGTAGTTAAACTTTGTTCCAAGTTGTTAGCAACGCTGTGTTCACTAACATACTGTGTATGTCTTTTTAGGATGCAACTTAGGATCTAAACAAGTACAATTAAATTAACCCTGTGGAAAATTAAGAATATATACAAGGGTGCACAAGCAATAATCTTTATTGAATGGTGTGTATTTACACCAAAGAATTAAAAATGTAACACTATCATATTAAAAAAATGCTGATCAATGGCATAAAATAAAAGTATTTACAGATGTGTAACAAATAATAAACCCTGTGAACAAGCTCCAAGTTGAGTGAAACATAGGGGGAAGAGAAATAAAAAGAAAGACTGAAGAACAGTATCTTGAGCGAAGAGTGTTTACTTCAAAGGGCCCACCAACATTTCCTATATTTTTTCATAAGTTGCACAGCCCTGGTGGTCCAGTGGAAACCCCCCCAGTGCCTGATCATGGGCGGAATGATCAAAAGACACCCTGGTGGTCCAATGGTCCCCCCCAGCTGCCCACTGAGGCCCCGTCACCCTGCACCCCAATCAGCGGCAGGCAACAGCACTATTTTGCATGTCTGCTGGCTCCGCCGACTGACAGCATATAGTAGGTCTGTACACCTATTGGTCCACTGCATTGGCCAATGGGAGTGCAGATCATACTGTACTACACAGGCTCAAAATGTGAATGGTTCATTCACAAGTCAGGCCTGTGTAGTACAGTATGGTCTGCATGCCCACTGGCACACACAGTGAATCAATAGGCATACAGACCCTTCTATACGCTGTCAGTCAGTGGGCAGCCAGGCAGCTTGCAGATGGGGTGCTGCCATCCACCACTGACTGAGGGGTGCAGGATGGCGGCACCTCAGTGGGCAGGTGGAAAAGGGGGGTATACCACTGGATCACTAGGGTGTCCTTTGACCATTCCATCCATGATAGGGCGCTGGGGGTGATTCCACTGGACCACCAGAGAATTGTAACATATGACTATGATCGGGTGATGGGGATTGGTCCACTGGACCACCAGGGAGATAATTATCTTATGACCGTGATCGGGCAATGGGGATTGGTTCAGTGGACCACCAGGGATTACAGTTGCACATGCCCATGATCGGGCAATGGAGTTTGGTCCACTGGACCACCAGGGCTTAATATAACATGTGCCCACCAACTAGACACAATGTTGTGCCTTCTTTTCTCTTGGCTGGTTCTTTATTAAATAATGATCTATTTGGGAATGTAAGTATCACATCAGAGTCCTGTAATAAACCTCTGTTTATCCATATGTAATTGGCATCTCTTGGTGTCAAAAACATTATCTCTATAAGGGCAGCTCCCATTAAAGGGGTACTCTTGACACCTACTATGTATTATTCTGTCAATTTAGTATCCAATGTATTACTAAGGTACTGCAAAATCCCATTTTCATTAGCCAGTGGGTAAAAAAAAAAACATTTTAGTGGACCATAAAGCCTAATTATGGGATAAATATTTGTCTATTCATCAAATGTCTTTCCTATTGCATTTGGTTTTAAAGGGACATTGTTTTTTTTTTATTGGAGACCTTATCTAAAATTTTCATTATAATGTCCCTTGTATCCATTGCTTTAGTTTTTCCCATTTCTTCAGTATTAGACAAACAGTCTAAATTGGAAGTGAGTTTAGTAATTTATTTTTCCAATAAATCCAATGCTACAAATATGGCTGATTGCTTGTGACTATAATCTGTCCTTCCTGCAGTTTTAGATTTTTTTTGTAGCAACTGCTCTTTTGCCTGTGGATCATGAAATATTAGATGAATCCTCTTTGTCATCCTGGACATTCACTAAATATCCTAGTTTGGGTTCTTGATCGGACTTCTTACTTACTTGTTTTTAACTATTTGTTTTTTTTCCTTGTTTCCCCCTTATCTTGTTTTTGTGGACACTTTATCCCTGCTTGTCTTTTTTTAATTCCACATTATCTAATGATGTAGAAAATACAACTGCACTGAAATACAGTCTATTTCCCTCATCAGTGCCTCTATCAGTATCAAGCTCAGTTTCAGGGCTTGATACTGCATCTTCTCTTCATGCGTTAAATGTATGAGAAAGCTATTAATTTTGAATCTATTTGTAGCTATTACTGTCCTCAAAGCTTCCATTATGTTTTTGTTAATCACCATTTGTTTCATAATTATTAAATGTGCATTATATGGATTTTTTAACAACTCTATTGAATCTTAATTTAGACAAGTGGGCTTAAGGATTTCTTGTGCTCTATGGTACGGACTTGAAGTTTGTCTGTTGCTATCATTAGGATAAAACCTGACACCCCTGGTGTTTTCTTCTAGGTGTTTTGGACCCTCTATAGTATGGTGCAGGTCTATTATAACTTCACCCAATTTAGTATTTACATTTAAAGGAGTGTATTCCTCTTGTTCACCTCTCTCCATAGAATAATGTTATCTTGTTCTGAACAATTATTCCAAAATGTGGGTGATTGTTCATCAGTCAAGCTCTCTACCCTACTTTTGTCTTGAATAAAAGAGTTATTGGCTAGGATATCCTTAGATTGCTGAACTTTAGAAGAAATGTTAGTTATCAGACTATTTTCAGTCTGTAAGTCCCTTCTTGATACCACATAACTCAACACATCTTCTTGTATAGTATCACTACTACTTGTGGAAATGTACTGGGTTAGTTTCACTTTATAACTAAGCTGTTCCATACCATGATCACAACTTTCCAATAGGGGTGCTTCAGATGGAAACAGTCTTGGTGTGGAAGTCCTGCTCATTGGTGGGAACAAATGCTCAGTTATTTTAAACTGTCTGTTTTTTTTAAGTTTATTGACAATTCTTGTAATGGTGAAATACCTCTGTTTTGTTGTCTTTGTAGACGTGTATTCACCATTATGCTATAGAAGGAGGGAACATTTGAATAAATTAAATTAGGTCTAAATCAGGTCTAAATCTGGCCTTATCAGTCCTTGTCAACCCCTTTTACAGGATCAGAGCAATCTGTAAAGATCTAGATGAACTAAATTACCCTCGATTTTGCTTTCACAGTACTCTCTAAACCGGTAAAATAAGTAAAAACCAAATCCACAACAATAAACATGTACACCAGTGCACTAAAAAATACACTAGATGGTATTAATAGAATACTTGTAGAAAACAAAAATAGGCAGTGCATTGAAGCATAAAGAATTTCTCCTTCCGATGTTGCCGCAAACGTTGTTTCCCCTTTCAGTAAACAATGGAGTACAAACTTGTCTATTTATTGAACAAAGTGGCTAAAAGCTGCTGGGATATTCCAGGGCAAGGAAAGAAGTTTGTCCAACTATATCAAGTTTAGAAAAAATGTAGTACCTGATAGTAGAGCTAGAGTTAATAAATGATCAGATTCTTCAGGGACTTTCTAAAGTGTTTCCTAATATGTCCTGTTGTTCCAATACTGTTTTCTCTTCCCCCTGAAAGGGAGTAATCAAACAGTCATGACAGTCCCAGTTAGCAATCCCCAGTGAGCAAAAATGCTAATTCCAGTCAGAGCTCCAATCAAAGTTGTAATGGATTTTACACTGTTTTTCAGTACTGGTGTTCTTCACAATAGCATTCCAGTGTCTCACTACATGGGGTAAAGGAAAAGATCAAGGCTGTAACAAATAAAGAGGCAAAACTATTACTATGTATATTTTTATTCTATAAAAACAGGTTCCAGAGCATGTAACTCAGTTCTTCTTAGATGCAAATCTGGTTTTAAGATTTCATTTAATTGCTCATTTATCTAAATATTCAAACATTCAAATTATAATTTTTTACTCCATACAATAATAGAGAAAATAAGGAAACAAATTAATTCCTCCTACATGAGGTCCACACGTAAAGATTTTTTAGCTATAAAATCATAAAAGTGCTTTTAAAATTATATTAATTCAACTTGCTTGTGGTGCAGCCTACGAGCTAGTGCAATGGGCTTATAATCTGTGTCTATAGCTCTCAGAAATTTTTTCTCTGAAAATTCTGAGTAGACAATTACAAGGAGCTCAGTGGCTTTAACTGGCACAAATAATACAAAGCAAGTTTGTGCAATATGGTGCGTGTACTTTTCTTGTATGGAGTGGACACCAGCTTTAATTCTTTCTGAAAATACAGCTACTAAGTACCAAGCACTAAACACAAATACGGCAAAGCAGATCCAAAAGTTTGCACTGTGACAGTAAGACACCTGGCTCCGTAATGCTACAGCCAGAATTGAGATGATCGACACAAGGACAAGGAGGAGCTCTTAAACCTTTGCTTGGATTGTTAAAGCTAAATGGCACACTTACCTCATTAAATCAAAGTATTTTAAATTAATATAATTTAATGTCTATTGGTATAATTAGTGTGTCATCAGTTGATGGCTCAAAAACTATACAACCAACTGAACGGGCAACCACTAATTAAATCAATCTATCTGTTAGCTATCTATTAAGACACAGGCTGCACTCTATTAGAGATTCTAACATCAAGCATATCTAGCATCAGAATTATAACAATTATAACAAGCTAGCCAGATAGGTGGAAGGAGTTTACAAAATTCCATGCTAGCCGAAGCAGCCTTATATCCCAAAGCGCTCTCCTGCAAACAAAAGGGTTCAAGAACAAAAATAAAAACTTATGAACAGATTTATGGAAGTTCTAAGTTAAAATTGTGGTTACTTGTAACTAGGATGAAACAACCATAATAGCCCAGTCAAATAGCGTACCATATGTATGCCACAATAAAAGTACCACAGAAACAGCAGTACAAATTTTAGATGTCCTTTTCTTAAAAACACTACCGATACACTATAAATAGTATAACTAAAAATTAAAAATAATGAATTTAAATGCACCCTTGAAAAAAGGGGGAAAAACCCTAAGGGAAAAGACCCTAAGGTAGGGACATTGCAAGCAGCTAATAAAAATAAAGTTATTTTCCAGAACAGCAGTAGGCACAACAGCAGTCATAATGCCTTCCACTTGCTCCAGAGGAGCAGGCTGCTCCACTGTCCTCAACACTCCTAGCTCTCTCTGGAGTAGTGGGTACAAAGACTGCAATTCCAATTTGGGTGATCAAGAGTTTCTGGTAAAGAGCTGTACACTTGCCACAGGTATAACCTAGTGAGGCAATGGTGATATACCTGTTATAGGCAGAAAAAAGCATTGTACAGTTCCTGCTCTCTCAGTTCAACTCCACAACTGAGCAGCATGCAGCACCTAGCATCCTCGCAAGACCCAAGTCCAGTATCCAAAATAAATAATTTGAAATACATAAATACAAAGTAAAACCCATGTGTAATAGGACAGAATAGAGAAGGTTTGTGCAAATAAAAGAGTTTTTGACTTGGTCTTGAACTCCTCCACTGATAGTAATAGGTGCACTACCTCAGGAAGGGTATTCCAAAACAGAGGCATACCAACGCCGAAGGCTCTGTCCACTGACTGCTTTAATCTGAATCAAAGGACTTGAAGAAGGCTTATATCCATGGAGTGGAGGGGGCATGTGGGAGTGTAGAATACCAGAAGAACTTTCACATAGCTTGGGGTCAGACCGTGTAATGCCTTAGACTGGTCCAGTCGACATTTCCAACTTTACTAGACTACGCTGACTTCCTCTACAGCTAAGGTCCCAGTGCTGCTCTATCAAAACTCGACACTATACCACTGAGCTCTAAGATTTATCACTTGTGCCCCATACTCCACCCACCATTGCCATCATCACTCAAACTTAGGTGCCAAAAAATGCTGTAACTAGGATTTACAGGTCTATTGTCTCAGATTTCCCCCTTTTCCTTCACAAAAAGACGGAGACCATTGTTCGTTGATGTGCTCAGATTGGAAATTAATTTATTTATCCATCTCTGATCATCCCTCTTTCTTTCTCTTTTTCTCCCCCCAGGTGAAAACCTGGGTGCCTTCTTCTTCTCCTTTTCTGTTAGGTAATGGTGAAAACAGAGACCGCTTTTCTCCTTCACCTTCTTCCTCTTTTGGTCTTATTCCTTTTTCTTTCCCCCCTTCCCTCCTTCCCACCCCTTTTCCCCCCTTTTTCCTGCCATCCACCTTTGGCAGTCCAATACCCATATCCTTATCTGCCATCTATCTTTGGCAGTCCAATAACTGTCCTACTGGATGCATCTGTCATCCACCTTTGACAGCCTACCATACAGTCCCATCTTGACTGTCTTCCCTCTTAATCTGTCTTGTAGGGTGGGTGGAGGGATCAAAACTCCAGCAAAAGTGGCTGAAACCCTCTGTGCTGTCCATTGTGTACCTCCACTTGCCCCTCCCCTTCCTGTTGCCCTACCATTGTTCTATCCCTGGCCCCTCCCCTTCCTTCCCCCCTCGTCTTCTGAGCACACCATCTTGATGGAAAGGGAAGGAGTGCACCAGGACAACCTGGTCTGCCTCTTAAAGGGCAAACTCCATTGTCCTGGATTCTCCCCTTTTCCTTCACAAAAAGACAGAGACCATTGTTTGTTATTGTGCTCAGTTTGGAAATTAATTTATTTATATATCATAATTCCATGTTCCATTTCATCATCTTTTATTATTATATCTCTCACAATTTCATTTATTTTCTTCCATATATCCATCTCTGATCATCCCTCTTTCTTCCTCTTTTTCTCCATCCAGGTGAAAACCTGGGTGCCTTCTTCTTCTCCTTTTCCGTTAGGTAACAGTGAAAACCGAGACCGCTTTTCTCCTTCAGCTTCTTCCTCTTTTAGTCTTATTCCTTTTTCTTTACCTCCTCCCCTCTTTCCCCCCCTTTTTCCCCATTAGCCAGTCTCCAGCTTGCGTTGGACGACTGGCTTCCCCCTCACTTAGGGTATTATTCTCCCTTACCTCAGGAGAACCTCCTTCCTAATCCTCCTGTTCTCCCCTCTGTTATTTATATTCCCCCCTTCCTTTTTTTAACTTCCGTTTTTTGCATGCCTCCTCCATGCTTCTATGAAACCCATGATTTCTGTATTAAACATGTCTATGGCTAGATTCGACAGGTGCACCCCATCTGACCTGTAGAAATCTTTTACCCACTCTTCCACACCCCACAGTATTACCTGTCCTCCCATTTTTCTTACCAGTGTCCCTACCCTTCTGTTCATCTTTCTCCTAGCCCTATCCACAGCTCTATGGCTGTGCTCCTGTCTCCAAACCCTCCTTGGTATCATATCCGACCAGGCAAAACTTACCCTAGGCCACCACTGCTGTATTTATTCTAGGTCCCTTTTTACCTGCAAGTATGTGTCCACCCATGGCTTGCTCACAAGGTCATTGTCCCCTAAATGTATAATAATTAAGTCTGGACAGGGTCGCCATTCCTTAAGTTCCTTTAAGGTGGGAAGCAGTTGTGCCCATCTCATCCCCCGGATGCCACGCCAAACCAACCTACATTGTTTCACATCTTGGTAAAGCTGCTTCCCCCCAGCCTTTTTCTCTACTCTCCTTTCTACCCAATAAACATAGGAGTGGATGCAGATCCAGACTTCTATGATCCTCCCTCTTCCTATGGGGTTTAAGCAAAAATAATTATCTTATATATGGTCTTAGCTTCTTCACCATAGTATCCCTCTCCCTGTCCCACCCTCCCCATTTTGTCTCTAGATCTGTAACAAAACATAGGTAAAACGTTAATCTCCACACTGCAGTGCTCGAATGTATCTCTTATAACTGGTAGACCACCAGCGTCCTTTTTCCAAAATACTATTCACAGTTTTGCCTGCCGCTGCCCACTGTGAGGCAGCCCCAATCTGCAAGGAGTGGGATGAATAATTAACTGGATCCTCCCCCAGGAATTGCATGCATTTTTTGAGCAATGCTGTGACTTGATAACCTGTGACCCTTCTTCCATCACCATGCACAAATAATCTCCCTGCCCTGTTCCCATGCTCTGCCGCGAAAGTCCACAAAGCCTACATTGGGCACACTGTGCCCTCTACATGTTTCTTTAGTGTCACCATGCAACCCTGTCCCCTTTGATCCATCTTTGACCTCTTAATCCTGATCTGTATCTCCTTCATCCCCCAGCTTATATCTTTCCACTCTAATCCCCCTTCCTTGTCTTTTTTGCCATGGCCTACCACCTCACTCACCCTCATGGTCCCTGCAAACATCACCACATAAATCATTTGAAATAGCTGGGCCTCGGTCTTCGATATGCATATTGCCGGTAGCACATCCTTTAATTTTGCTAGCAACTGCTCCCCTATTGGTCTTCTATTGTCTACTTGCCCTTGTTTCAACCTACCCCATCCCTACATCATTCTTCTAATGAACATTGATTTTGTCGGATCCTTCCATCCTTTCAGACTGCAGATAACACTAATCCCTGCCAAATAGACCCCCATTGTGGCATGGGCTGTTCTTTTCTGCCATTGCTCTACGGTGAACTTCCCTAATTGCTCCTCTGTGAGTGGCCTACTTACCTCCATATGGTGTGTTGCCCTGAATGTTTGAAACACTTGCCAGGCCCCATCGTAGGCCCTCAGAGTCTGAGGCACCCATGAGCTGTGAAACAACAGTTCTGCTCCTTCTTGCCAATGTCCCAGATGTTCACTGGTATGGGCATTTTTTGCTCCTCCACTGTTGTCACCAGCCTCCAAAAACAGTCCAGCTGCAGATGGGAAAGGCTGTCTGCCAGGGTATTGTGTACCTCTTCTATGTGTTTTGCTCTGAATGACATGTTCAGCTGCAATGCCCTTAGCACTAAACATTGCAAGACTTGCATAACTGTTTCTGACCTGGCTCCCCTGTTGTTTAGGACCTCCACCACTGCTCTATTGTCACACCAGAATGTCACTCTCTGATCCCGTAATTCCTCCCCCCAAACCAGGGTGCATGCCCAGTTGGGCATGATCTCTAACAATGTTATATCTCTTACCTTGCCTTACCTTACCCAGTCAGAAGGCTATGGTTCTGCAAACTACCTGCCCCTCAGGTAGCCCCCCCATGCCTAGGCCTCTGGCTGCATCTGTGTAAAGCTCGAGGTCTGTGTTATACACCCACTGCTCTTGCCAGAAAGAGCAGCCATTATACTCCCTGAGGAATTCCTCCCATACGCTAAAATCCTCCCTGACACCTTTTGTCAGGTCCACCCAATGGTGTGGTATGGTGACCCCGGCTGTAGCCCTTGCTAACCTTTTTGTGAATGCCCTTCCTGTCCCAATAGTCTTGCAGGCGAAGTTCAGGTGTCCTAGTACCTGCTGTACTTGTTTTAGTTGTACCCTTCTCCTGCTGGTGTGTACCTGGATCAGTCCTCTCAGTTTTTCCACCTTTTTGTCCGGCAGCCTGAATATTTCTCTCGGGGCATCTATCTCAATACCCAGGAATTCAAGCACCCTGTTGGGCCTTTCTGTTTTTCCCGGTGCCAGCGGAACCCCTAACTCTTTGCACAGCTCTTGAAACTTGTCCAGCATTTGTTGTGTCTCCCTTTTCCCCTTACCGATGAAAACAAAATAATCCAAATAGTGGATGACCGTTCTATACCCAGTTTTCTCTTAAAATATCCACTGCAAACAGGTGCTGAATGCTTCAAATGTTGCACATGCTATAGAACATCCCATGAGCATGGCTTTGTCAAGACAGTACTGACCCTCAATTTTAAAACCCAATAGGTCCCAGTCTTCTCTCCTAACTGGCAGCAGTCTGAATGCAGATTCGATATCCGTTTTTGCCATCCATGTGTCCTGAGTAGCCCTGATTTTCCGGACTGCATCCTCTGATGTCACATATGTCACCTTACTATACTCCTCCCAGATAAAATCATTCACCGAATCCCCTTCTGGATAGGATAGGTGGTGAATCACCCTGTACTCTCCTTCCTGTTTCTTGGGTACCAAGCCCAATGGCGAGATCCGCATGTTCTGCAATGGGGGGGTATCAAATGGGCCTTCTATTCTCCCTGCTGCCTTTTCTTTCTCTATCTTCTGTCTTAACATCCCTTCCCTCCCTTTGACTGACCCCAGGTTGCTCGCCTCCCTCGCTTGTCTCGGACCCTCGCACTTCAGTGAAAAACCTGTGCAAAAACCTTTTATGATCATCTCCGCTACTCTTTTGTTCGGATATCTGTCCAACTAAACTGCCCATGCTTCTAACCTGATGGGGGTTCTGGTCACCCCAAACTGGTCACTGTCTTCCCTCCCTTTCACCCTCCCCGGTCCCTTTCTCTTGGTCAGTGCTTGGTTTTCCTGGTCAGTGATTCTGACCTCCTCTACTCGTGTTCTCCCTACCACTCTCTCCCTCCCCTGTTCCATGCCTGCCCTTTAAACCCCTGTCGCTCCTGAAAAAACTGTTGACCTGAACTATGACCCCCAGATCCTTGTGCTCCTTGGGCCCATGTCGTTCTGCATCTGCTTGCCGGGTGCATGCCTCCGCATTTTGAACATGAGTGCCGAAAACAACATTGAGGCCATGAACAGAAGGCCCTCTTGTAAGCCCAGCAGCAACTCTGGGGCGTAACTCCTTTCCTCCCCCACTCCCCTTCAAGTATGGACTGTTCCATTACATAATCTGTCCATAAGTCTAATTGCTTCATATCCCATCTTACAACCCTGTATGTTGCCATTCTCTGCCAAAAGAATTCATCATAGTACATCCACCCTACTCCCCTTTTGCCTTTACCCGCCTTATTATCAGGGAATATGTGATGAGCAGGATGCCCAGCTCTGGCTTTTTCTCCAGCACAATGGCTCAGAAGGTGGCAAAACCAACGAACCACCCATCCCAAGTCTTCCCTTTCATGAATTTGTCCTCCTTCTTCTTCTCTAACAACACTACTGCTGCTGCCATTTCACTCTTTCCTATGTTCTCCACTTCCTCATACTTCGCTGCCTCTTCCCGGCTCACCAAAGTGAATATATCCACCTACTC
The DNA here is from genome assembly GCA_016271365.2 of Neoceratodus forsteri. Lineage (NCBI taxonomy): Eukaryota > Metazoa > Chordata > Ceratodontiformes > Ceratodontidae > Neoceratodus > Neoceratodus forsteri. The sequence goes on along the minus strand of JADMNL010000023.1, from coordinate 237,363,541 downwards.
TCCTTTCCATAGTTTTTCCTTTGTGGCCAGTGGGACATGCTCACCTACCCTCATCCTGGGGGCACCTATCTCCCTTGTTCCTTTTCCTTCTTTCTCTGTAACCCCTTCATTCCCTTTAGGCACCTCTTTCTCTGTCCTAATCTCTGCCAGGGCCGATTCCATTTGCCCTAAACCTCCTGTCCCAAGTGCCGACACAATTTGACTTATGTATTCTTTTATACTGTCACTCACTGTGCTGGGTGTGTTACCTGTATCCTTGTCCGAGCCTTGTCGCCTGTCATCTTCCTGGTGCCCCTTTATGGTACCCTGTGGTTGAGGGGGTGGGTGACTCACAAGGGGTTGTGGAGGAAACACTATGTTCTGGGGATCCGGTCTGGGTTTCCAGGGGAGATCCCGACTTGGTCTTGGGAAGATACTGGTTGTGCTGGGTCCAGGGGCTGCAGAGGTACTGGATTAGCACCTTGGTGGGTCCCACTGCTAGTGGTTGCACCCTAGTGGGACTGCATGGCCTTTCTGCTGGTCATTTCCCTCTGCCTCCTTTTCTCATTCCTGCTTTCCTTTTCTTCCCAGGTATCCCTGATTCCTCCCCTTCCACCAGTTCCCACATTCTGTTGGCTTTTTCTGCCAACTTGATTATAGCCCTGTAAGCATCTTCCTTTGAGGGCCTGCTCCTTTTTGGTGCCATGTCCTTTGATCCTTCCAACTGTGAAGACAACTGACAGGAAGAAAACAAAGATTCCGTTGTTAAATTATGGTTACAGCATGCCTTCATGTGGAAGGGCCCCCTTTCATATATATATATATATATTATTATTATTATTCATATATATATATATATATATATATATATATATATATTTATTATTATGTTTTTATTATTTATTATTAATTAATTTATTTTAAAAACCTCTGCCTGGCTCAGCCACTTGCCCTTCCTGCAGCCCTCAAGATGATCACGGCCTTCCTGGGTCTCAGGTGACCCGCCTGTGGCCTCCCTGTCTGTTGACCTTCCAAGCCCCCCTCCCCTCTTTTTTTTTGTCCCGAGCCCCGCCCGCTCATGGCCTTCCCCAGTTCTTTACTCACTGCCTCCTGTGATCATCAGGCTTACCCCCTTTCTTTTTTTTTTTAATGCCCTTGTTCCATGGCTGTGGACCCCCCCAATGCCCATCCAATCCCTGATTCTGTTCCTTGCCCATTTTCCCCTTTTTTGCCCCTCATAGCCAATGGCCACTCTCCCGTGGCCCCGCTGTTCCTTTAGGGCCGCCTTTTGTGGCCTGGTTACTGGCCTGTCCCCCCCTCCATTGCTACCCTCCCCAGCATCTGCTGATACCCGTAGCACCCTAGGCCTTTCCCGCCAGTTCGAGGCACTTCCCTCAGCTTGCCCAGATCCTTTCTGTGCAGCCATTTTGGTCCTCTGGGCGTGTGGCATCATGCACAGCATTTTTTCAGGACTTCCCCTGTGTGCCCAGACCTCTACTCACCTTCCTCCTTTTTCCGCCACGATTGCTCTCTCATTCTCTTGCTTTTCCGTAGTGTACACCCCCCATAGCCTTTTCTTTGGCCCCCCTTTACCTTCCCAATCTCCGCTGGCTCCCAGTCGCAGTGCAGCATGTGACATCACGCCACATGGCCGCCTGCATGGGTCCCATGCTACCCTCACACTTCGGGCTTCACTACAGCCCTTTGGGGTGTTCCCCCCTCCATCAGCCAACAACTAACAGCCGACGAACAACCCCAGGATTTTTTTTTTTAAAACACAGGACTTTTCCATTCCTTGCTCAATCCTCGGGTCTCGTTCTGTTCCCCCAGCCCATTCCTTGGCTTTGACTTGCTAGACCTGACCACACTAGTGTACTGTCCCCTCTCCTAATGTCTCTTCCCTTCTTAATGCCTGCTCACCGGGCCCATACTGTGGCCTACTTCCCCTACTTCCTCTAACTTTCCTGGCACTGCTCGAGACACCTCTGCTTTATTCCTTAGTGCCTCACTTCTGTCCCATACAAAACCTAGCTATCGTTGTTGCTGCTGCGCACCATAGCTGCATCCAGACAATAAAATCATTACCAGTACAACTTTCTGTGCTAAAAAGAGCATACTTCCACCTCAGCACTTCACTCCTGCTTGCAGCAAACAGCCTTGCTACCTGGACCTTTACTTACAACCTAACCAATACCATCGCTGTATTTGTATTCGTTAACCATGCAATTCCTTACACTAACAGGTGCCTAATTCCACATCAGCTCTTTCCTTAGTGCTGTACTTCTGTAAGCAATGCATTTTTTTCTCACCTTTTCTTCCTTTTTTTTACACAGCATCTTATTAACCCCTGCTTCTCTCTTTCCTTCATCCTATATCTTATATGTCATTCTGCCCAAAACTATATCTAAAAGATATATATGTTTTTTTTAAATAAACCTCTTCAAATATCCTTGCCCAACTTAGTTGCTTGTTTCCTTACCTTTCTCTCCTGGTGAAAACCTCAAATCAATATGCCAATCCGGCGTGCTGCAGTTAAGTGTAGATCAAAACTCCAGCAAAAAGTGGCTGAAACCCTCTGTGCTGTCCATTATGTATCTCCACTTGCCCCTTCCCTTCCTGTTGCCCAACCATTGTTCTATCCCCTGGCCCCACCCCTCCCTTCCCCCTTCCCTTCTGAGTACACCATCTTGATGGAAAGGGAAGGGGTGTACCAGGATAACCTGGTCTGCCCCTTAAAGGGCAAACTCCATTATCAACAAACTACCCCAGTACATTTCAGACTGCCTTCAAGCCTGCACTGAGGGTACCTACCCTCTCAGGAGTCTTTCCCACATCTCACTTGTCATTCCCAGAGTTAGAACAAGCTTTGGCAGGGCCTCCATAATCCATGTCCTTAGTGACTTGTGGAATGACTTAAAAAACAAACTAAAAATATCGCTACCTGTCAAATTGACCACCTTCAAAACCCTGGTTGCACGCATTTTCACTGAATCATGTAAGTGCTTCTCATGATGGCATGCAGTACTACAGTCCTGTATCCCTAATCTACTCTTCCTCCTGCTGAATTGTTCCTAACTATCTGCCTAGCTTTAGTCACTCACCTGTTGCACCTGGTTCTAGTCTATGTATATATTGCAATTAGTTCATGCTGGGAGTACTCTGTATCTGGTGCTCAAACACTTCATAAACAGATTCAACACCATCTGTGACAAGTATGCCCTGGTAAAGACAAGGAAAATAAAAGGGCACTGCAGTCCCTGGATCACCCCGGACATAGTGGATCAGCTCGATGCCAGAGATCTTCTCTGGCAGATCGTGAGAGTGCATGGTACCAGCACTAACATCCAAAGGCACAAACAAGCCCGAAATAAGTGCACAAAAGCCATCTGACATGCCAAAAGTGCATTCTACAAGGAAGCCCTCTCCAGCTCCTGGAACAACAGCAAGTCATTCTGGGATAATCCCAACAACATAACTGGCAAAGAACCCAGAAAGGCTCCATCAATGTTCATGGTTGACTGTGCACCATCCTTGGACCAATAGTGAATTGCCAATGCACTTAACAATGCATTCATGGACCTCAGCAGTGGACTACCAGCAGACTACTTTATTCCCTAAATCCCAGCTGACCCTAACACAGTCCAGCAACCAACCTCCAACAGACCGCTCTTCTGTTTCAAGGTAATCTCCAAATCTGAAACAAGAAAGTACCTCATGCGAGCTCTGGGAAAATCAAGACACAGCGGAGATACCTTGAACCTTAAGTTCATCAGCATGGCATTGGAGGAAGTCCTTGGCACTCTCACTAAGATTATCAACCTCTTCCTCTGCCATTCCAAATTCCCCTGTGATGGAAATCGGCATTAGTAACCCTTGTATACAAAGTCGGACTCTACACAACAACTACAGACCTATCGCCATACTCTTCCCCCCAAAGCTTTAGAGTGGACTGTAGCAGATCAGCTTGTTGAGTATCTGAACCAGTGCCAACTCCTCTGTCCTAACCAACATTGCTTTTGACCAGGTCATAGTACCATCACAGCATTACTGGAATTCACAGGTTAAATCCACCATTTCCTAGACCAAGGCCTTCTGGCAGGAGCAGCATTTATTGACCTACCAAAAGCTTTTGATGTGGTGCACTTTGAGCTCCTTCTGAATCAGTTGTTTGCTATTGGGCTCTTTCCAGAATCTGTTTCATGGTTCAACAGCTACCTTGACAAATGATTGCAAAAGGTCAGGCTCGGAGACACCACCTATGTTAGCAGACTTGTACGCTCGAGGATCCCACAGGGGTAAATTCTGGGGCCCCTACTATTTAGTCTTTTCCTATACCAACTGTTGGCCTCCTGTCTGACCCAGATGCTCCTTTATGCAGATGATGTGGTTATCTTCTCCAGAACCCCCTCATCTAGAACAACTAACAGCAGAACTCCAAAAGGGATTCTCATCTGCAGAGAAATAATTTAAGGAGCATAGACTAATCATGAACTGCAAAAGACAATGTTCTAATCCTGTACCCAGTGTAAGTTCAAAGCATTAACCCTTGCGATCAGAAATGAAAGTGGTGACACTCTGGAGCACTTCCAGTTTTTCAGATAGCTGGGTATCACAATAGACTCTTCTTTGTCTTATGTCCAACACATTGGTAACACTGCAAAGGCTATCAGTACAAGAACTAGGATTCCTTACCACCACAAGCACTGCTGAAGCTATGAGACATTGAATCTGGCCATCAACAGCTCAATAGTCTCCCTTGTTGATTATGGATCAGCAACTGACACCGCTCTACAATACATTTCCATCACTCCTAATAAGGTGTGTTGCCTTCTCACAGGTGCTGCAAGGCTCACACACACCTGTGACCTCTACTCACAGGCTGGTTGGCTCCAACTGAAGGAAAGAATAAGATACAAATCTTGCCTCCTTGCCCAGAAATGCTTTCTCAGTCTACTACCAGCAGCAGTCCCGAAACCTCCTAGCCATGCACTCAAGATCCAATTTCACAAGGAATTCCACCACCCAGATCTACAAAATTCCTAGACTTCACACTGCCTTGGCACAATGTACATTCTGCTACTGTGCTCCTCACTGAACCAATGTCTTACCACCTGACATTTCCAGTGCTGCAATTATTGGGGTTTTCAAATACAAACTACAACAGCACCTTATCTCAACCAGCAGCTATGGCTGCATCAACTAACACTCCTCCTGTGCCTCAATGACACCCTAGCACTCTTATCTCACATCTAACCTAGTCGTCTGAAGTGACATATCCTTAGCACTTCAGATCACCACCCTACCTCACAACCTTTGCCACCTCTACCCCACCCATTCTGTGTACTCCCACCACTCCCTACCCACGCTTTAGCACCCTTGCCACTATCCTCCTACTATCATCTCCTCTCATGCAACCCAGTAGGTTGCCCTAACTTTGACTCAGGAAAATTACTTGCTGCCTAATTTGATCCTAAATTTGGTGTGTTCATTATAGGAACTCTGTCAAAAATGTATTACTGTAGTTTACTGTTACCCTGTCTAAAACAGGTACTACTGTTTTGATGTATCATTATCCTTGTAACTGATGTGGAACCCATAAATGAGCCACTGCTCATGGGTGTAATCCAAGAACTCAATAAATAAAAATAAAATAAAAAACATTCACCTGCCACTTCTTCTGCATTGTGTATATACAGTATTGTAAATAGTGTATGCTGGGAGTCCCCTGTAATATTGCTCTAACACTCCTTCTCTGTAATCCTCACCCTTGTCATTATTTTGATGCTATTTAAATTTCTATTGTATCAATGGGGATTTTTCTTTTACCCATGTAATTTGCCCAGGTCCATCTTGTAAATGAGATTGCCTCTCAATGATGTTTCACCTGGTAAAATAAAGATTGCTTGATTGATTAAATGTTAATAAACATACCTGGTAGGTGAAATGCTGCTGAGTTGGCAGTCAGTGCAGAGTCCACAGCACAGGTGTCATAGAATCATGTCAGAGAAGCTTGACAGCAGAAAATGACCATACCAGCACATTTAGTCTGCCCTACACCTCCCCCTCCCTGCCAGCCCCTGCTCTCCCTGATACTCAGTCCCATATGCTTGTCTCATGCCCTCTTGAATTCTTCCACTGATTTAGCCCCACCACTCTGTCTGGTAGTTTGTTCCATTGCTCCATCACCCTCTCCATAAAGAAACGCCCTCTCACATTGCCCCTGTATCTTTTTTCTTGCAGTCTGAGGCTGTGCCCTCTAGTTTTAACCCCTCCTTCCTCTTAAGTAAACCCTCTTCTCCCACTTTATTGAGCCCCTTTACATATTTAAAGGTTTCAATCATGTCTCCCTTTCCCTCCTTGTCTCCAGTGTGTACAGATCCAGCTCCTTACACCTGTGCTTGTATGACTTTCCCTGCATACCCTGCACCATCTTGGTTGCCCTTCTCTGAACTCTCTCCAATGCATCTATATCCTTGTGGAGATGTGGCCTCCAGAACTGAACCCCATACACCTGGTATGGCCTCACCATGGCTTTGTAAAGGGTGCATGATGCGATCTCTTCAAGAAGTTCCCACCGCCAGGCAGCCCACTGCATTCCGGACTAACTGCAGACAATGCATCAAACAAGTAAAGGGCATTGCAGTCATCCAGACTGAAGGTGACAAAAGCATGGACTATTTTCTGCAGGTCAGCAGGCACTAGATGTGGCTTGATCTGGGCAATGTTACACAGATGGTAAAACCCACTTCAGACTGCTGCTGATACCTATTGTTCTAGGGTCAGCTTGCAGTCTAAAATGACCACCAGATCCTTCACCACATCCACAGCTCTAAGTGTCTGACCATTCACAGATGGCAGCAGATAGTTGCCACTTATCCTTGTTGACCCCTGCCAGCCCAGATAGACAATCATCAACTTTGTCTTTCCTGGGTTGAGGCACAACCAATTGTATGCCATCTAGTCATTTATTTCTTGCTAACCCAGAAATAATCCTGAGATCAACAGTGTCTATGCCAGTATTAGGAATGAGTGTGGGCTGAGACAGGCCTAGTGACATAAGCACTGGGAAGCACCCATCATTATAACAGTCAATTTAGCATTTTTTCCCTCTTTGTATCCTGTGCACTGAGCACTCCAGATGTTAACCTCAGTGTCTGCTGCTGCTCCAGCCCACCGAGCAGTTGGCCAGTGTATGTGGCCACCCATGTTATCAAGGCCTCCCCACTACCTGCAGGAAGCAGTGGTGTAATCAGAATGGATCACCCCCATGGAGCCTGGGAGGGCTGCCTCTTTAGTGCACCCATGGCTCAACTAAATTAGAGTGGGTTGTTGGATAGTACAGAGAACCCAGGTCCCTCAAATGGGAATATAATGCACTCCTCCTGCACCATTGAGAGCGGCTGGTCACCAGTTAGAAATGTGATGTGTGTGGTTGCATCACAGATGGTAAAGGTGGCTTGACAATGAGCTCCGAATGTTACCTTGTTTAATCTCCTGCAATCCTCCTGAAAACTGACATAAGAACCTCCTACAGCATTCAGAACAGCAAGCTGACATGGGTCTGCCTACAAAATGCACTAGGTATTGGGCTGTTTGCCTGATTCTCATTCACAAGGACTGACACAAAATCAGCATAGCAATGATATTGCATCAGTCACTTGTGTGCAAAGATAGAAAAGGGGTAGCACCAGCACACCTTTCTCACACCAGTGCACATCAAAATGTGATTGTGCCTGGGATGGGGGATTGCCATGCTAATGGCATGCATGGGCATTCTATAAAAGCTTTATAATCCTATTGCAGTGGTTTCAGAGTTTTGCAGTGTCATCTTCTCTTAGAATCCAGGTGAAAGGGGAGTCAGAACACTGTGACCACTGTGCAGACACTTCAGAAGACAGAGATTGGTGAGGGACCAATTCAATAAAAAGACATATTTTTGGAGCCAGGGCAAGTAAGGGGGGGGGTCCACTGAACTATCAAGGTATGCTAGTGGCTGGCAGCCAACTGGACTATCAGGGAGAACAATGAGGGATGGAAGAATGACAATGGACTTCAGCCCACAATCACGCCTCAGGTACAGGTTGGGTGGGGGAACAAGCATACACACATCACACACACACATACATACACAGCTGTGCATGGCAGTGCTGCATGTGGCGATATGCATAAGTTCTTAATGTGAGCTGCTATTGGGTATGGGTATAATATCAGTTTGTATGGAGTAATAGCTGGAATGCCTAATTGACATTCCACATTATATTTGTGCAAGGGGCTCTCCACCTTCTGGTGTTTGATGTATATTCTTAGTATTGCACTATTATGGGTGGGCAAAATTGGGTGCCTATTTGTGCACCATTTTGCAGCCAATCCATTTTGATGGAGAATCATGTCTTCTATCTCACCCATTTGTTCTCTGTTCTTTTTTAAGATTCTAAGTGTCAACAACATGTTTGTAGTGAAAATAGCATGTTCTATTATAAATACTACTGTGTGTTCTAAGAGAAATTAAATTTGTATTTAGTTTGAAAAATAACAAATTATTTATCAAAGTTATTCATGACTGTTCTGGAATGTTAACAAATCCACACTAAGTGCATGATGAATATTTAGGGGAAGTCTATTTTACAAGGCAGGGCTACTTTATAAAATGCCCCTTCTCTGACAGTGTGGAGCCAGGCATGATTAACAAACAGCAGCCTTTGCCTTGCTGAGAAAGTAGCCTGCAAGGTTCAATTGGAGTCAGGAAGTCCAGCATATAAATGAGTCTCAATCTATTTGAGCCCTAATTGCAATCAAGTAAAAACTTGATGATCACTTGCTGTCTAACCAGCAGACAGTGCAGCTCCCTCAAAAGGATAAAACAAGTCCCATGGACAAATTTTCTCAGGTACCCTTGCCACAGTGATCAGTGCTGGAAATGGAGAATATGTGGGGACTCAGTTCTGGGAGAGAAGTTAAAAGTCTGACTGAGTTCCAGGAGCCAAATGGAGAAGGGAAGGACTGCTGCAGTGTAAATTGTACCTCCCTAATGGCATAAAACTGAACTAAATGTAAACATACAACATAAATATCCATCAAAGGTGGTGAGTTCCTCTAGTGAATTTTTTTCCATTTCCATCACGGACAGTGATATACAGTATGCTAGCTGCAGACAATGAGACAATATTAGCATTATTTATAGCAGGGCTCATTATATATAAGTGTTTGTCATCTTTTCCCTGCCATTTATTTCGGGAGCCTGGTATATTTTACAGTCCACCTTAGTTTGACTGACAGGCTCCATGAAAATGCACCAGTTTGCAGCAAGATCAAGAAACTTCATTCTCAAGTTAAAAGCCTTGAGGTTTATTTCTCTTTCTGTCAAATCATTAATGACATTTTTTTGTTATTATTTAGACTACTTAGTATTTGTAATTCATAATTCACAAATAGTTCAGGTCTATATCAGCTTTGCAGTTCCATTTTGTGACTCACTACTGTCTCCACCCTGATTGAATTGCTATAACCTCACCATAAATCAGATCAAAATTCAGAGTAAATGCTTTGGGATGTATTCACTCAAAAGTCGACATACTAATCTGTCTCATAGGCATTCATTCCAATAACTCTTGAACGTAGAGATTTTTGTTTTTTTTTTCAGTTTGGCAGTACAGTATATACACTGCTGTCCTCTCCCCCTGCTGATCATGCTAATGAAATCTATCTCTCTGTGCTATCACCAGTGGCTTAGGTGACAAATTGTTCCATAAAATGGCAACAATCTCATTAAATGATTTGTTTGTAGGCTTCTCTGGTGCTGTCAGGCCATGAAGCAAACTGTATATTTTCCCAAGTCAAATTTAATAGAGCTGAAATTCTCTTTCTTTAGCTACATTATTGGAAATAAAGTATTCTTCTATGCATTTTAAAGTGATGCAGTCAGCACTCTGGCATTTATTAAAAAAAATACTTCTGCTGCGAATGGGTTCACCCCCCATTCTGCTAACCACATCCTTGTCACTCTGGAGGTAGCTCTTGCCACCTTCTAATTCAAGATTCCGTTCATTAGTGAATTTGGCAGTTGGTCCCATCAAGAAGGGAACATGTTTAAAAGTAATATTTCAAGGTTTCCAAATGTGTTTCTCTTATGGTAGGAACCTCTTTGGATGGCTACAAAGTTTGCTATCCATGCATGGCTGTCTGGCAGCAAGTCATTCCTGGTCTTAGTCTTCAGTTATGTCCCAATTGCCATTGGAATGCGGTCCTGTTACTTATTTGTAATTTTTGACCTGGAAAGGTACATTGAGTTGTGAAAAGGTACATTGAGCTCATTTCCAGGTTGCATTCCAGAGGGTGGCTTATGTGGGCCCTGTTTTATTCTTGCTTCAAGGGTCTTTGTCTCAACATAATATCTCCGAAAGGACTCAGGCTCCACTGGTTACCTGTGGATATATAGTACAAGGACCTCCATAACTCCAGCATGATGAACACCAAAGTGGTGGAGACTGCAGTTTTTGCTTGCAACCTGCACATCAAGTTCAATTCTCCCTTAAAATTGTGGCATGTTGTCCACTCCCTTTTGACCAGCCCCAACCAGTTAACATTCCCAGTTTTCAAACATGATGATTCTTCTGTCCTTCTCGCCTTCCCACCTAAAGTGGCAGCTGCTTTCAACCAATCCTTCCCTATGCACTCCACTACCACTAAATAATTCTTCCACTATGTCTGATCTCCCTTTTACCCTCACCACTTCTTTTCACTGCATCTGTTTTACCCATAACATCCCTCCTAGGGCTGTGTCTGCTCTGTACTCTCTTAATCCCTCAAAGGGTCACAATCCTAATGGTCTTGACTCAACCTCCTTCATCTCTCTGCTCTTGCTTTTCCTACCAGCCTCTACAAGCTCCTTAACATCTCTTTTAATCTTGGGACTGATCTCCACTCTTGGAGACACACCAAAAACCTCCATTTACACAATGGGTAAGGACCCATCCTCTCTTGGTAACTATCGCACTATCTGTTTTTTCCTTTCACTGGCTAAACTCTGGGAGAAACTGGTGCTTTTTTAGCTCTCCGCCTGACTTTACACATTGTCTATCCACTTCAAATTCCATTCTGGCTGTCAGAAGGCCCAGTCCTCTATATTTTGTCTCCTTGATGTCACTGATGCTATCCTAAAAGGGGTGGATGAGGGGCAGGCCATTGTTGTAATATTCATTGACCTAGCTAAGGCCTTTGATACAGTGTCTAACCCCACTTTCCATTCCAGGGCAAGCAAGCTGAGTGTGGTGGGACTGTTTGACCTGGTTGTAGGATGTCTCTACTTCAAACTCAGTGGATGATAGTAGTCAGGAAACTTAGCTATGAGTAACACTACATGTAGTTTCCCACTTTTATGTAGTTCTTCACCTGTAAATTTCCAAATTCAGCTGGCAAAACAATGAGTAGTGGCCATGCATTTGCCAGTGAAAGTATCAGTGAAGTGCAACTACAGTTTGTATACTTTTGCTGTGTGGAGCAGTATTTGCCAGTTAGTATTTTGCAATGTGCTTGAAAAAACATTAATTTTAAGAAGAATAATCCTTACCCAGAAATTGAGAAATAGTGTACCCACTCCCATCCCACCTCTCAAACCCCTTTCATGTATGTACCCACACACTACTCACCTTCTAGCACCCTCTTTTCTCACAGTCTAGGTAAACTGTTGTTGATTAGTAGCTATTTATAGGTACACTAAAGACTGACCCTCCACCACCTGAGCCACATTTCAGTTTTAACACATACCCACTCACCTCTTCAAACTCTTACATGTCAAATAGGCCCCACCCTTCCCATCTGCTAGCACACAACATCCTTCCACCCCAAGCCTCCAAATTAATACATTAAAAGAAAAATCTGTCCCCACCCCAAAAAAAAAAAAAGGCTGGAGTGAGCGTGTTCACTTTCTGGTGTTCAGCTTCACAATGAATGAACAATGATGTCCTCACACCCGATTTGCAGCTTGATAGCCAATCAGATGTCACTATTAGTGAGGATGTCATTGTTCATTCATTGTGAAGCAAAACAATGAAGAAAGAGTATGCTAATTTCAGTTCAGAATGATTTTCTTCCTTTTGCAGGTTTTTCATTTAATGCAGTACTTTGAACTTTGGTGGGAGGGAGGGAGTTTGGATTCCAGTAGGTGGGTAGGGTGGAGGCTATATGAACGTTGTTGTTTTGACTCAGATTGGATGGAGGATATGGGTCAGTGTGTGTTAATACAAACATGCTGCTTGGGTGAGGGAAGGGTCAGTCTGTAGTGTTCCTATAAATAGCTATCAATAAAACCTCACTGGGACTGTTGGGGGAGCCAAGAGTATGCTATATGGTTGGTAGGGTGGTGATTTATTATTATTATATTAAAGGAGCCTGGGTAGTGGGAGAGGGTGTGTACACTATGCAGCATGGGATTGAATAGAAACCTGGATTTCTTCACCTACATTGATACTACACACAACAAACTCTACCTGAAGTTTGGCACCTTATAAAAGAACTGGTCCTGCCTGCCAATCCCAGTTCAACAAGAAATGCTCCTAAGAATCATCTTTCCACCATTTAACTATGTGGGAGTGGTCAATGGTGCTTTCTCCAAGTCCACACTGTGTAGGCTAGAACCCCTTTTCATTCCTACTGTAGCTTTGCTACTGATTCCCCTATGCACTGATCCCTGCTCATGGTACCAGCACCTTTCTATCCCTCTCTTGTATTTCAGTGCCTCTGCCACTGTGCTGCTTTCCTATTATACTGACATTCCTCATTCCCTTCCTACCTTATTGTCTTCTTCTCAGCCTGCATCCCCTCTTCCCGCTGTCCCCACTCCTTGGCATCTTGCTTGTTTAGTGTTCCTTGCTGCAATGCCTTTGCTGGTCATTCTGCCTTTCCTGTAAGAATAATCTCCCTCTGGAACTCCCTTCCTTCTGCTATCCACTACTCTCTGTCCTACCCCTTTGTTAAATATTTTTTTCCAGCTGACTGCACCCCTGTCTGCTCATACCTCAGGCTCCCTGACTTATTCACTGCCAAACTCCTCCATTTCCATTACTCTCCCCAGTTTGCCTACTTAGCAGAACTCATTTTCAGTTACACTATAGATTTTCTGTGCTTGCAGTGTCCAGCAGCAGATATGGATTTCACAATGGATGGAAAGGGTTGGGTCTTCAGGGTGGGACTTGGTATGTAAATGTTATGCAATTGTTGAAATCCTTCATATAGCCTAGCACTTTTTATTTAAGTTTTAATACAGAAAACAAATGAAATTCTGTAGTTTCAAACATATGTTTTATCCTTATGCACAATAATTTGTGCTCTTGATCTATTATTTGTTTTATAAAAACAAGAAAGTGAAATGCTTGACATCAGATGCGTTAGACAAGCAACAATCATCAATATTCAGGTTGCCTCGCAAAGCAGTCAGTGGTATTTTCAGTTATGATATTTATGTTGTCGGTCAAGTCTTGATGAATAAAGTCATTTTGGAACTGCATCTTAATCGTTTTCAGGTAGGCAAGAGTAGACAAGAATATTCACCAGTCACTGAAATAGTATCAAAGACCTTTAGCAATATGTAGATTTTGTGAAAGAATAATGGGACATACAGAGCAAGTGTTTCAGTAACAGTATTGGATATGATCATCTTTTTGCCAGTGCCTCCTCCATTGCTAATACTCATTGGAGATCTGGTCCTCATCAACTTGTAGATATGGCAGGTAGTGGCTTACAGATTCTGTAAATTCATTGAAATTGTATTAGTTGAAGTACAAAGGTAACAAAGAAAGAAAACCACAGGCAGTTTCAATGATATCCCCGAATCTGTATTTCAGCTGCATTAGCAGCCATGATATAATCCAATATTTCCTGATATTTCATGAAATATCTAAAGAGATTTTCTCTGGTGGTCCATAGTGGTACTGCAGGCAGGCAGGAGATTTCTCCAGCGATATCACAGAGATTTCATGAAATATCTGACTGTGTCTGTGGCTGCCACTAATATTCCTAAAAAGGAACAGTAAACACTTTTAGTATTGTTCTACAGAGTATGATGGAAAATTGTGGTAGTTGTCTTTTTTTGATGCTGTTTTAGGTATGCAGGGCTAGGCAAAGTCAATGCTAATATTATGTCCCTTTTTTTCTTTCTTTTTTTGTTTTATGCTTTTGCTTTTGTGAAGAATCTGCCAAATTCCTCTTCACCATTACAGTACACTTTTCATGGAAGATCTATTTCACTGTTTCAGTATGCTTGTTAGCCTGAAGGAACTGTGGTATTCTGTAGTTCAGTGTTGACGCTTTTTGACTCATGAAAGCTGCTTCAAGAATCTTGTGTGGGATGATAAGCTCTGTGTTGTGCAAATTATGAAGAAGCAAGATGAAGGAATAAAGGCTGTAGAAAGTAATGGCAGCATCATGTTGATCAGCCCATGCAGGATCAGTGAATGTGCAAAGCAATTTTCTGGCAATGTCATCAGAAACACTCTTGGGATTGTGGTCCAGATGTGTCATTCATGATGTTGAGCTAGTGATAAAAGTGGATGTCCTTTCAATTGTATTCCAGCAACTGTTAATTATAGGAACCTCACTAGATTTATTGATCACCAAGTTTAGACAGGAACTTGCACAGCGGCCATAAAGTGCAACTGGGTACAGGTCAGGTATAATACAATACTGCCCACTCTGGAGGGTATTATTGCACTAAAAAAATTGGTAATAGGTAACATTTTTAAGAAAATAAAATCCAAGAGTAAAAAGAAATAAAATAAATGTTAAAATGGAATAAAAATACCCTCTGATGCAAAGTAATCCCTCTAATACTATACTTGCCAGGAGAGGGAACTGCTAATTTGGAGGACCTGTTCCAGTCTCTGGTGTTTCCTGCTCTTGTACTTTCTGCTCTCTAAACTAACCTTTTTCCTAGTGCCTGAAATGCCTGCCCCCTTCCCCATTATGCATGATAGGGCACAATTGAAAATGAGTTGTGAAGTCAGAATTATTTTGTTTGTTCCCCCACAGACCCCAACCCTAACAGCAGAGTAACTGTTATTTTTTTTTTTTGAAGGAGAGAGAGAAAGAGCAAGAGTAAAGATATGCATTGGCATTGAAGAGGAGAACACTAATGAATGAACAGTGGGAGAGCTGCAGTGCTGCTGAGGAGGAGTGTGGAGAGTGTGAGTGCCACACCAGAGATGCGGAGTTGCTGAAGAGGAGGAGTGTGAAGAATATGATTGCCCCCCCCTCAGAGTTGCAGCGCTGCTGAGGAGGAGAAGTGTGGTGAGTGCGACTGTCACACCAGCTGGCAAGGAGTTTGCAAGAGAGAGAGAGAGAGAGAGAGCAATGGCAGACAGCTGCATCACCACTGAAGAGGAGAGCACTAATGAATTTAGAGTAGGACAGCTGAGGCAGACAAGAAGAGACAGAGTAGTAGACTCAGTAGTAGTTTTTATTTAAATAGTGAGCATGATTGTTGAACACACTCATGTTCTCTCTCTCTCTCACCATAGTAGAAATGGAACATTCAACAGTACAGCTGAGATGAGAGGACTCGGAGTGGTAGTAGTTTCAGGTTAAAGTACGGTGAATGTTTTTTGACACTATCTGTGAGCTATTTCTCTATGCAGCAGTGTCCATGGATAGTGAAAACAGAGTCTGATCAGGAGTATTCTCTAGTGATAGACACTGTAATAATGAATAAGAGCACTTTCCCATTAATGACAGGGGAGTTGAAGTTTTAAACTGATCGGGTCGGTTGTGCAAAAGTGCAGCTGTATGCACAGTTGATTGGGACTCAGGAGTGAATTTTGAAGGGTTAAAGAGAGCTTGGGATAGCAGACAGGAGTGTGAGGCATAAAATAAAAAAAAAACAAAAAACAAAGGAGTCAGGTTATGCTCATTCACTCACTCATTTAGCAAGTTCAGGAACATAGCGGTTGGGACAGTTATGCTCCCTGATTGTTCTGAGTGAGGTTTTGAAACCTATCTGTTTTCCCTCCCAACCTACCCAAGAGTATAACTGTCTCCTTTTTTGTTTGGAAAATTTTTACTTGATGGTGGCAGCAGATAGTTGATGGGGTGACAGGGAGGGGGGATCTTGGTGCTTTTAGAAAATAGGATGTGGAAATCATCACCCTCTCTCTCTCTCTCTCTCTCTCTCTCTCTCTCTCTGTCTTTCACTAAGTGAGAGGGAAAAAATGGTGGTTTTCAAAAATTGAAGGTTCTATGGCCCCATCATTTTTTATGATAAACAAGCAGGCAGAGACTGGTGCACATTATTTCCTGGTCTCAGTTGCCTGATACCAGACTAGGTAGCTGGTGGCCTAAGCCAGTGAGCTTCCAGGATTTCCAAAACCCATTTTCTAAATCTAATTAATTTGTGGTTACAAATAATTTCTGAATACACTATACACCCTAATAGACTACTTGCTGAATGCTGCATCTTTAGGGGATCCTTATTAACTGTATTTTCTACCACTATAGAGAATAACTACCCCCATCAGGAAAAACATGTTGGTAACTTCAGGTGAGCTAGTCTGGTGATATCATGGACATGAGAGAGAAGCTCTGGTGCCCTTATGATGTCAACACACTAAAACCTATAAAGTTTCTGATATGTTTTCCTTAGATGGAATTATTTATTTTATATAATGCAAAAGAAGCCTGTTTCATAAACACTTTGGGAGCAGCTGCAGCATACACCCACTCGAAGAGTATTATGAGTTAAGAGCTCCTCTTTAAGAGTTTTTTCTCAATATAAGGCTTTGTGTGGATTTATTTTAATAAGTTGCCATTATGAGATGCCACTCATAAAGTGGCCCTAGTTTGAGCTAACTTAATCAGCTCGTGCTCCAAGTCATCTGCCTCATCGGCTAGCAAATGACTCAGGTTAAGGCAGCTGAGTGGAGAACTATTTCAAAACCATTAATTATTGATCTGAACATTCTAAAGTGTTGACCATCAGTTTTGAAAATATCAAGGAAAGGGCACTGAGTGCATTAATACTGGGGAATGGAAAAGTAGGGCTTAGAAGATCCTACCATTGGAATAGAGAAACATTGTAATATTTGGGCAACAACATCCTATTATAAACCAGATAATGAACTCCAGAATCTGAGATTTCTAGTTATTACTTTTTCACCTAAATGGTTATACACAATGTTGCATCCATCCAAGAAAGGGAATGCCTGGCTACAAAAGCTGTCTCTATTTATTTTGTTGCTCAATTAAGATGGGTGCATGATTAGTGGAGCATACAAAATAAATTAACATACAGATGAAACATCAGTTTAGAGACATTGGGCAGGAATTTCGAAGAGTGACGCAGGGCTTGTATTAAGCTCTGCTTCAGTCCCATTTTTTGGCGCAGCAGCACCAAGTACCTTTGCTGCAACTGCACCCGATTTTAGTACATCAGGTGCAGTTACAACAGTTTTCCCTCTTTATGGCAGTTTGTGCCACTTATTTGGTGCAAGCCCTGTGAAAAGGGTACCTGGTAATGATGCAAGCTAGAACAGCAAAAAACTGGTATAACTATTGGCACACTGGCTAGAAAATCCCATTTGCTGGCCAGGTGAATGCCACAAGCTCCATACTCCATATATTCAGCATGCCCAGGGCTTGCGACATTCGCTAGTGTTTGAAAATATGGCAATTTTTTTTTAAGATTTTGACAGAAAACTATTTACTGTACACACTTTAGATGATTTATCTCAGACATTTCAGTTTGCCCGTTAGTAAGCTGTATACCAAAATGTCAATTCAAAATAAAAGACAGGCTGCGTCACAGTAGTGATGTAAAAGAACATTTCTTGCAATTACTGGATACTGAATGAGTTGACAAAAGGGTATACACTCCACACACTCTGTGGAGAAACTGGATATTTTTGTCATGATTCAGATCACCCTATTGAACCCACATGTGGACACTCAATATAAGTGCTTTCTTTAGATGATTAACAATGCTACCTTGTAACCGGTTTCATTTGGATCGACAAGCCACACTGCCCTTCCCACTCAGCTAAATAACTATACAAAGAAACATCAAAAGTTAAATTTCTACAATCATAGGTTTATTAAAAGCTCCATCGTATGACATGTCATTCAAAGTGGCATATGCTGCTGGGAGTCTCATCCTTGGCACCAAGACCTTCCCCCCACTCAGTAGTGGCCCAGCTGAATCTAAAGAGGGTCTGGCACCCTGCTTGGATTTGCTCTCTTGTCAAAGGATAGTGATCAACTATGAGGACCCATCTTTAAACAACAACACAGAATCTTTAGGCCAATAATAGGGTTTCTTTTTCCCATCTGTGACAGCTCTTCAAACTATGGGAAAAACATGATGGGTATATCTGAGGTCTGCCTGGGCTGGGCTTGAGCTTTGTGGCTCCACTTCCATGCCTACTCAAGGGTACACTTTCTGGACAGACAGTGCACAGGTACACCTTCCCTCTTGTTATCTTACCTTTGAGAGATTCCTAAACTGCCACCAACAGGCCTCATCAATCCCTCAAGCACTAGACATTCTCACACTGCATCATGAATTGCTAGGCTGATCCAGTCATATCCCTAGTCCAACATGTACACTCCATCCCTCGTATAAAAATCCCATTCCCATGTTTTAGATGGAGTTGTGTCTAATAAATCTTCCTCAAATGAAATACATATATGAGCCTATTTCCATGTTAATGCACTGCCAGGCTTTGTTACTGACCCCCCCCAGGTGTGAGCCCAGTTACTCACTGTACCATATAGGACCACACCAGTGATGTTTTGGGCCATGATTGTCTCAAGTCCCTTAGATCTACTTTAATCTTCTACAGCAGGCCGACCGATGTCCTGAGGCCAAAGTAATTTCCTCCCAAGTATATCACCAGCAAGTCAAGATGACCATCGCTAGTCCAACCATCACATGCTCTGTCTGCTCAGCCATCTGAACTGCACTTTGCTAGGCTCTAGGAAGTGATTCCAATCCCCAGGCTTCCACCTCGCCAGTTGTTCTCCCCAGTGGATGTACAAGTATCTACAATTCAAACCTTTGGAGCCATGTGACGTGTAAAATAGACCTACTTGATGTGGAAACAGAAAACATGAGTTAATATAAATGGGAGCATACCTATTTCATGCTCTTGACTTCCAATGCCCCCACATCTGTATCTGTCTGTCTGACAACACCTGTGTCTTTGCTACTGTTGTTGTTTTTGTTCTGAATTAATTTGTCCCTTATTCCAACTGATCTATCCCTACTACTTCCAAGGCCTTCCAGAATATGTGTCTGAACTGATATTGCATGACTCAGGAACAATCCCCGCGCCTGAGTAAGGCCTACTCATTTCTTTGCCTAGCTGATATGTAATCTGGCACCCACTGCTTCACAGGCCATCTAGTTTCATCCAGTATTAGTATCTTATGCTAGGTCTCTTTGCCAGTCTGGTACATCTTACTTCCATCTTACTTCTTCTGAGGTCCACAGATCATACACCCAGCCATGGTTATCACTACTGCAGATTTATGCAAACCTGGTTTATAGCCACAGACCTAGTCTTTGCCACCAGTACTAATATCCAAAATGACCCACAAGTTTCTATCATGAAGGCCACATGAAATATATGGGCTTTGTATGCAGCCCAGCATACTCCTGGGAAGGTTACCCAGAGCGCTTCTAACCTGTAGGGTGTCAGTTGCCAACGAGTATATGATTACATCCAAACTCTCTTTTTCCTGCTCTTTAGTGTGTTCCAGTCTCAGAATGACTTTACTTCCTCTCCTGTGCCCAATACTTTACTTTTGAGATTTACACTATTCCTGCCAAGTGCTGCCACACTGTCCACAGGGTCATGCTTCTGTGCTTGGCAGACATTATGTAGTAGTACCCAGATAAAGACACTTCCCCATCTTTGGTGCCAGTGACCTGAACATTAAAAATGAGACTAGGCATTTGTGATCCTGCTATCAACCCTGAGGGCCTGTTTGCCTTGAAACATGTTAAGTAGAATGCACTTCAGCATGAATACCATGATATGGTCTTCTGATGACCATTTGTGCCCCGAATACCCATTCACAGAGTATCCTACATGAGTTTTATGCATCTAAAACACTATCTGCTTGTCCCTCAGCCTATTCACCCAAGTCACCGTGGGCACCACTATGGTGAAGAATCCCAGAGGGTAGCATTTTATGTTACCCCATGGTGACCAACCTCTTACTGTAAAGCTTGTCAACAGAGCTTGAGCCAAACTGAGGAAAAAGGGGAGAAGTGAGAGGAGGAAGAAAACAATAGAGTAAAACTAAAAATAAAAAATAAAATCCTAGAGGATGTAACTAAAGTCTATTTAATGGAACAGGAAGGTCACAACAAATGTGATTGGAATGGTGCAGTGCAGTGGCTGTGGGGTGGCAAGCTTCAGGGAGACTTTCTGGGGGCTGCGATGCTGCCCTATCTACATGCACCTCTCTGGGTTGTGGGAGGAGGTTACCTGTCCCTGGGCTAAATTGACTGTGGATCCTGAGGTCACAGCCACAGTGGAAGTTGACCAATAATCATTAGTGTAACACCAACCTGATAGCAACCACACATAGGTTACAACACTGGGAACTTGCATGGCCTCAATATTTGAATGCTCCCCACGCCCACCAAAAGTAAGCACTGTATCCTGAGATCACAGCCACAGGCCAGCTAAACATTACTGTAACACTTCCCTGATACTGACTACAAATATGTTTTAACCCTGAGACCTTTACGGTTTTAAAATGGGAATCCCCCCCCCAACACCAGGCACTGGATTCTGAGATTACAGCCACAGGGCAACTGAACCCAAAAACATTACCATAATACCAACCTGATAGGAACCACACATGTTAGAACACAGGGATCTTGCATGGTCTGAATCTGGAAATGCCTCCCCCTCCTCAACACCAGGTGCTGTATACTGAGATCACAGTCACAGCCCAAACTG
The DNA here is from genome assembly GCA_016271365.2 of Neoceratodus forsteri. Lineage (NCBI taxonomy): Eukaryota > Metazoa > Chordata > Ceratodontiformes > Ceratodontidae > Neoceratodus > Neoceratodus forsteri. The sequence continues at coordinate 237,342,608 of JADMNL010000023.1, read as the reverse complement.
AACCTGTAAACACTGGTGAAACACTTCCATGATACCACCCACACATATGTTTTTACAATGGAATATTTCTCGGTATCAATCTGATAAAGCCCCCCCCCCAAAAAAAAAACAGAAGGCACTGGGTCTTGAGGTCAGATCACAGCTCAACTGAACCTGTTAACAATACTGTTACACCTTTCTGACAGCAAACACATATATGTTTGCACCCTGGGGCCTTTATGGTGTCACTTTGGGAATGCCCTCCCACCAGCACCAGGAACTGGATCCTGAGGTCACAGCCACAGTGCAACGTAACCCATAAAAATCACTGTAACAGGTTCTGGATAGCAACGTCACATGTGTTGGAACACTGGGGACTTGTATGGTGTCACTCAGGGAATGCCCACTCTGACCCCCCCCCCCACACACACACACACAAAGCACCAGGTGCTGGAACCTGAGGGCACATTGATACTACAACTAAGCTCATAAACATTGCTATTACACCTCCCTGTTAACTGATACACATATGTTTGAAGATGTAGGTTTTGAACAATGTGAGATAGGCAATGCCCCTCTCCACCCCAGAAACAGCACATACTACATTTTAAGGTCACAGGTGCAGCCAGGTAAACCCATAAACATTACTTGTTACATCGTTGTGCAGAGCTGCAGTAAAAACAGTATCTTTGAATTTCATTCACAGTGACATGGTATGTATCAAGATAATATATGACAACCTGTGAGACATGTAAACATTCATACCAGAAAGAAACATAGACACGTAAACTTTGACAGCAGATAAGGACAGCTTGGTCCACCCAGTCTGCCCATTTCCCCACCTATTAGATAAGCTGCAGATCCTAGTTAACCAATAGTCTACTTCTTTCTAACCCCCACCAGAATTGCCTTATGTATGTGCCATGCATTCTTGAATTCCCCCACTGTTTTTGACCCCACAACTTCCTCCGGAAGGCCATTCCATGTGTCCACCACCTTCTCCATGAAAAAATATTTCCTCACATTACCTCTGAGCCATCCCCCCTCTATCTCCAAATTGTGCCTCCTTGTTCTTGCCCATCTCTTTTTCTGAAAGATACTACCCTCTTGGACTTTGTTGATTCCCTTGAGGTACTTGAAAGTTTCTGTCATGACCCCCCATTCCTGTCGCAAAAGACTATAGCAATTTTTTGGTCATACAACAACTATGCACATTGTCCAAAAGTTGTGCATGACATCAATTTTGCAAAACCACTCAGTGATGCCAGAAAATTAGTAATACTTTCCAGACAGAACCAATAAGTACTACATTTAAACATATAGACAAAATATTTTTTTTTCTGACAGTGCTGCTAAATGTAAAAACAATGTGTAAAATACAAAACTACTGACGCAGTACTAATGGCAGTATTGCAAATTCAGATTACCCACAGCCATAAGTTTTTAAACAAGTTGTATACTACTGACAGTTATGTTACCACATAGTGTCTCAAAATCATCGGTATTGTTGCAAAATCAACATTACTTTTGAAAAATAAGACATATCTTGAGTTTGTGAGGCATAGAACATTTCTAAACTAACAAAACAATTTATACTTTTTAATAATTGAAGATTGCAATGGATTGTACTTACTACTACTGTTTTGCAGTTCCTCAGTTGTAATGCTAATTACAAAATGGAGTCTTTCATAAAAATGGCTGCCTTTTCCAGTGCTCTGATTGGTTGGTTCAAAAGATGCATTGTTGTTTTTGCAATAGTATCATATATGTTCATGAAAGTGCTCATTATTTTGTTACAGTGGTATGTCAATTGCCTTTTTCATGCCTCTGATTAGACAGTTTGAAAGATGCAACATGCTGTTTCGCTAATGCGTTGTTTGTTTCGTGACACTAACATATGTGCTCATGAAAGTACTCAGAGTTTTGCAACAGTTTTATGTCAACATTTGTTTTATTGAGCTCTGATTGGCCAATTTGAAAGATGCAACACATTGTTAGTTTTGTAGCACCAATACAGGCATTTGCAAAACTACTTGGAGTTTCACAACAATACTATGGCAAGAACCTTTTCCAGGCTTTTGATTGGCTGATTTGAGTGATGCCACATATTTGTTCCATTGATGTGTTGTTGGTTTTGCCACACTGATATATATGTTCATGAAAGTACGTGTGATTTTGAGATACTAACATCTCAATTGACACTTGAACTGCAAAAAACAGCTGCTATTTTGCAAACCTACTGTCAATTTTGCAAGACTAATGGTCCTTTTAGTCATTTCACGCATACATTCACAAATTCAATGCAATGCTTATAGCATCTTTGTACAGCATCTTAGTGACCTTGAGTATTTCCTAAGAAATTGTCAGTATATATTACCTACTTAGCTACATATATGATTTGTACATCTATTGCACAATACACCACAAGAAGGCATCAGTGATGGCTTGATTTAGTCACACCTTGTATGTTGGTTTCTTCACAAGGCTTTCTCATGGTATATTGCTTAACTAACCAGTAATCTGTCTCTGTGCTTATGAGTTATTAGAGCCAGGTCCTGAACACTTACAGTACCTACCAGTAAGTACAGATTGAAAGCTTAGTCATGCACATATTGAAATCAACCTTATTGATTATGTCTGAAGCATACTTATTTCAAAATACTTGTAACTTTTATTAAATCAGTCTGGAAATGTCAACCTAATCTCCCATCCCCCCCCCCACACACACACCTATACAGCAGATGATCTATTTTGAGGCTAGATATGTAGACTAGTTGAAGGTTTGATCATTACTGTTCCAGCTTTGTTAAGTGAAACATGATTTAATTAAAAACTGGTAGGCTGTGCAGTGCCAGTGAGAGTATATGCCACCCACACCCCCATCCCTGACTGTACAGAACATACACTAGTTTTTGGATTTAGAGGATATGACTAGGGGCAAAATGATCCTCTAATGATAACAGTTATACATTTGTGACAAAACTATTTTTAGTTTTTAACAGTGAGATGTATTCTACCATTCACAGAATATATACATTATGTACATTGTAATACAGTCTTGCCTACTCCCCCCCAGCACAACTCACACACGCATTCCATGCTTCTGTTCCCACACATCATATTACATGTAATGAATAATGAAATACAACAGTCTTTAATAATCAAGGTGGTACTTTACTTTTCTTATTTAAAACTATAATACAATTAAAATTTACTTTTTTGGAAACAATATGCATTTTTTTTTATAAAAATAAAATAATTATGTTTGAGTGTGATACATGCTGTTAATGACAAATAATTATCTTATATTTATAGGTTGTAAAAACATAATATTCTTACATAAAATAAAAATATTCTGTTAAAAAAAATGAAAAACAATTAGCTTTTTGATGCAGTACCTCTGTTGGTGGAGGTTGAATTTTGATGAGGGGCTGGAAGGGTGTGGCCAGGTAACATGTGGAAGTTGGTCTGGGAGTGAAAGTACCCAAAGTCATGGAGGGGAGGACTAGTTTTTAGCCTTGGTTAGACTGGGGCCTGGTGTTGCTTCTGGTAGTCACTGCAGGATTGCTTCTGTCACTGCCTTGATACACTGACACAGCTGTTCATTCTGATTTGATTTTTGTTTCTAAATAGCTTATAATTGTTTTGTTTTGTTGAAATTTTCTTCGAGATCTTGATTTTGTTTTTCCGTTAGCTGTGTCAGCGTATCAAGGTGCTGACATATTGCAATGTCTTCACTTCTGCTTGTACCTGAAAAGAGAAGAAAAATAATAGTATCAATGTATGCATGTTACAAAGTACTAGTCAATAAACAATGTTGACAACTACTGAATGCTCAATGTGCCAGACTTCATGTGACAGTGAGCTTACTCTTGTTTTTTGATATATTGCTCCTTATGTGTAAAACAACTATTTATCACTGAAGCATTAATACTTCCGCCACACAGATATAGGCATTGTCTCTTGAAAACACACTCAGTGTGCAAGTGAACTGTTAATTAGTAGTGTTACAGGTTCGCAACACCAACTACACTTACTTTCTCACACTGTTAACTTGCACAATATCACTTAGGCTATGCCCCCTCACCCACACTACAACCTTGTTATGTCATCAATATGATGTTGCTCTATTGTTAACTCTTCTTGAGTATGTCATATTAATTTTTTACAAAATGAAATGCTCACAAAAAATTCATGTTACGTTTTGAGAATAGCAATCATTAGTAGCTGTTTGCATTTGAGACTGAAATTCCATTTTCTTTTTTTTCTCTCCTAGTGACCTTTCTCAAGTAACTGTCCACTCAGGCCATGATCTCTTGTATGCAATTGTACTGACTTGAACCTGTGATGGTTATGTATTGTTGTTAGCATAATTCAGTTCATGTAGTACCCATGTGTTTAGTGGTGACTACGCAATCTTGGTACCTCTAAGTTCTAAGTTGTGGGTAGAGTTGATCAGAACCTCTAATTGTTTCTGTCACAGCTCTGTACTGCACTTTGGAACAAAAAATCCAAAGAGAAGTTACCATTGGGGGTGCGGCTGGAGGTAACAGAAGAGGAGAAGGATCTAGAGGTGCTCATCATGGGAGCAATGAACAATTCCATGCAATGCAGAAAGGCAGCAGCAATGGCCCACAAATTGCTGGAGTACATTGCAAGGGGCATTACCTCGAGAAGAAGAGAGGTTATTCTACCATTATACAGATCATTGGTTAGACCCCGTCTGGATTACTGCGTGCAGTACTGGTGCCCATACCTACAAAAAGGACACTAGGCTGCTGGAGGAGGTGAGGAATTGTCATATGAGGTCAGACTAAGAGAGTTAAACATATACACATTGGAGGAGAGGAGGGATGGGGACATTTATTTTATTTATTCATTTGTATACTGGAAAGCATGTGAGCAAAAATGCCCGTTTTCAAAAATGTCCAGTGGGGAATACAACAAAAAGGTAATGAACAGCAGACAAAAGTACAGCAGGTATGTATAAACATATCATCAAGGAAACAGTAAAATATAATTCAGTGGCAGGAAAAATAAATTACAGAATGTTAGGCAACACAGTTCAGATGTTATTTACATGATTAACATAGCTTTTAAATTAATTGATTCATTAGTGAGGAAGAATAGAAACAGACGGGGCAGTAACCATAAGTGCGAGAAGAGGAGGGAGTGCGAGGCTGGATGGAGTGTGGGACAGATGATGTGGAAAATAGGGAGGAAAGAAATGTGAATGTCTGAGGGGGGAAGGGGATAGAAGGGGTTTCCTTAGTAAAAGACTCAGTGGGGCTGAGTAGGTGGGATGGGGGATGTTGGACGGGTTTAGTATGTGGGCCACCCTGGGCAACTACAGTAGGACAAATTTAGGAGGTGACATGATTGAGAACTTCAAATATATGAAGGTGATAATCAAAACAGACACAGAGGGTCAATTCAGGAGGAGGGTGGGGAGAGACACTAGGGGTCATGCCATGAGATCGGAGGGGGGTAGATTTAGGAGGGAGGTGAGGAGCCATTTTTTTATGGAGAGGGTGGTGGCAAAGTGGAATGCACTACCAGCTGAGGTGGTAACATGTAGCACAGTGGAATGCTTCAAGAAGGGGTGGGGCAGGACAAGAGGGAGGGTAAAGGGAGGGAAGAGGAGGGGGTGGGGCAGCTGCTGAATAGGGAGCTAGCTGCAGTCTCGGGCAGCCTAGATAAACCAGGATGGCCTTTTGCTGCTGACAACTTTTGTATGTTTTTAACCATCAGAGTTACTTTAAAGCACTATATCCTTGCATGTCACCAGTTAGGGTATGCTCTTCTTACCCCCACCTCCCCTAACATACATACATATACACACAGTCACATATTGGATTGTCACAGATTCCCCCCTCTTCTCTCACAAAAAACACAGAGACCATTGCTTGTTGTTGTGCTCAGATTGACAATTGATTTATTTAAATCCATCAATCCATAATTCCTTTTCCATTTCTTTATTGTCATATATCCAATAATTTCCATTTATTTCCATCCATCTATCACTTTCTGATTATCCATCCCCCAGGCGAAAACCTGGGTGCCTTCTTCTTCTCCTTTTCTGTTAGGTAACGGTGAAAACCGAGACCGCTTTCTCCTTCATCTTCTTCTTCCTCTCGTGTTACTCCTTTTTTCTTCCCCCTTCCTGTCCTCCCCCCTTTCCACCCCTGCTATCCAGCTTGGCAGTCCATAGCCTTCTTATTATCATCTGCCCCCACTTCCTAACAGACTTCAAGGCTTTCTGCCTGCCGTCCCTCCTCGGCAGTCCCTAAACCTTTTCCCCCTGCCATCCACCTTTGGCAGTCCATGACCTTATTATTTTCTGTCATTCACCTTTGGCAGTCCATACCATATTATTATCCTCTGCCATTCCCTTTGGCAGTCCACCGCCCTAATGGATATGTCTGTCCTCCACCATGACAGACCCTCTTACAGTCCCAGATTGACTCTACTTCCCATCATACCATTCCTTCTAGGGTGGGTGGGAGGATCAAAACTCCAGCAAAAGTGGCTGAGGCTCCCTTGTGCTGTCCCTTAGGTACCTCCCTACCCCCCTCCCCTTCCTGTTGCCTGGCCATTGTTCTGGTTCCTGGCTCCTCCCCTTCCCTATTCCCTCCCCTTCCGAGCACAACTATTCCTTACAGGAGGGAAGGGATGCACCAGGGCAACATGGTCTGCCCCTTAAAGGGAAAACTCCATTGTCAGTTTGAAACAAGAGGTCAGTTTGATCAGTAATGTTTTACTGGCACTTCTTTGAATGCAACCACAGTATGCTTTCAACATTACCATGTTGGATGCCACTATGCATGGAATGTCTCTTCACAGATATAGCAAGTGGTTTATTATGATGTTTCAGGTGCAGATTACCTGATCCTGTAAGCATTAGTGTTATGATTACATGCCATCAATCAGAGTTAGTTTTGAACTGTGTAACAGTACATTGTATCACTTGGGCAATGATCTTCTCCTAAGATGCTCTACTATTCCGTCATACAACATGTCTTGAATTCTGAGGTCATTAGCAGATCTTATTCAGCCATTAAACATGGGAGCAGTCAAAGTTACTTTTTTAAAATGGGATTTTTCACTGTATCAGGCTGGCAATATACCCTCCCCTTCCTCCATTTTAAACTAGGACTGTTCAATTCTGTTCTAGGAAAACATAAACTGAACTTACAAGCTCAAATGGGCAGACTGGGTGGGCCATAGGCCCTTATCTGCTGACACTGTCTATGTATCTATGTATCTGTTGTGACAGCTAGAGTAGAATTGAGACTTAAATCAATTCTGTCACTGTTTTCTGAGAACAAGCAGTGTAATTTTTTAGTGCTGCAAATGTGCACAATACTAAACAGAAAATACAACCACCCCACACCACCACAGATACACACCCCTCTCCTGAGTTTCAGCAGCTGTTACAATCTGAGTGCAAAGGCACAGTCCAATTGAAGTACTAATGTTCACTTTTATTTCTTCATGACACCAAGCAATGTCATCTTTTACCAGTGCTACCTTACATGGTAGTAGTCAAGTAATTCCTCTCCTCCTCTTTCAGCACATTTTGAATTATCATATGACAGGCATAGTTAAATTGAACCTCTAATCATTGGCATCACATCTTCATGGGAGCAAGCAGAGTTCTTTTAAACCACTGTGATCTTGACTGCTATCAATTAAGAAAGCTGCTGTTATCAACAAACAGTAAGTGTTGCATTCTGAGGCAACAACTACTGCATAATTGAATTAGAAATGTTTTGCATTAGTTGTTTGTCACTGCAAGTACATTTTCTTTTAAACACTGGGTTCTTGTGTGGCAGCAGTCATGCAATGTCCCTGCACCATATAATAGGTATTCTATTCTGTTGTGACTCCTATACATGAAGTGAGGCTCTAATCATTCTTGTTACAGATTTGTGGCATGAAGTTTCCTTTCATTAAAAGAGTGTAAGCTTGTACAGTATCATAGTTGTACATTAAATACAATGTGCATATGTATGACTTTTAGTTCCGTTATTACCTACTTACGGTTCCTGTATCAACAAAGTCATCTGTTGCAGTACAAGGCCCTTCCTCCATGACTTGCTTGCTTTCCTGGACAATTGGCCTATCTGTTGTGGGTACATAATGTTCTGCAAAATAGATTAACAAAAAAGTGCATATTGAATGAAAAAGATATAATGTTGTAACAATGGATTATACTGTATGTGCAGTATCATTAGTTGGAAAATTAAATAATCTCATAATATGAAAAATGAGAACATTGCTAGCTATGAAAAAAATGAATTACTATTTTATAGTGCATGGTGGAATGCGGTTGTGTTTGGAAATCCATACACCGCAAAAAGTAATTTTGCTTTAGTAGTGATGTGTTCAGTAACACGGAAAGACTTTTCATTCTGCATTAGTGAGGATGTCACAATGCAACCAACCCCATCAGCACCGTTCATAGGACAGGGGACAGTTCCTGCACATGGAGCTATCTGGCAGGCTGTGGAGACCAGGAGTGAGAGTCTACGGTGGCAGATGCTGGCAAAAAAGTGTAAGTGATCCTGTTTTAGGTCACCATACACTATACTGAATAGCGTATGGCCTCCTAAACAATTCAACAACTCTTCCCCCCTCATGTTTTCTATGACAGCAGAGGGACTTCACTCTCTATGTCACTCCCCCAACCCCGACACTACTTACTAACTTCTATTTAGTTACCAAAATGCTGTTGCTTCAGAAAACGAAAGTACACTTTTCCTTTCTTTCACACTTCTGCAGTATGTCCCCCATCACACACACACACACACACACACACACACACACACACACACACACTCCACCTTATTACTAATTACATAAAACTAGCCAGCCTGGTGGCACTGAGGGTTGAGATGCTGGACACCACACCTCGCACCACACAGGTGACCCAGGTTAGGGAATGGACTCGGGTCATCGGTGGGTTGGCAGGGTAGGATCAGGATTGAGCATCTGTAGACTGCTATCCTAATCCTGGGGAGGGCTGGGGAAATCCACTGCACTGTAGCAGCCCCTGGGAATGCCCGCGGGCACTACATGCCAGTGTTCATGTTGGAGGGAGTGCGGCAGACTTTGGTATACTGTGCCCAGATGTCATTGCACGTCCATCTTCCAGTGGGCACAAGCAGGTGGAAAATGGCTGGGCACAACCATGCAGCTTGATAGCCACACCCTGCCTCGCTGGGAGAACTCTTGTGGAATCACACTGGGGGAGGGTCTGGGGCCAGTCCAGGTAGGCAGGGTACGGGGAGGCCCTCCAGCAGACTGGTGATGGCTGTACCGGATCTCCAATCATGTGAGTGAGCATGGTGCTCTCCCAGTGGGCAGGTCTGGTGGCTGGATGCCCCCAGTGATAGTTGCCACAGTAAGACAGGAAAAAGAAGAGATGCAATAAAAACTAATCTCATAAAACTGAAACATTTCTACTTAATGTCATCATTTTTCAGAAACAAATTTTATTTACAGTGATCCCCCGCCTGATCTTGCTCCCACAGGCTCCCTGTTCCTACTCTTTCAACATCTTGCTGGCTGAATTCTGCAGTGTCAAAAGTACTCACTCCTCCAAAACTGAGTAGTAAACTATGCCCCCACATTAAGACATGTACCATTTTTGTGAAAAGTAGTAAATTAAATTTTCTTTTATCGAAACGGACTGCAAGCTTCATAACGCTCCCTAAGCTGTCTCATGAAGCAGCTCCACCATTTTCTTAAAATTAACACAATTCAGTCCTAAACCAAGACACTAATTAGCTGCTATGCAGCAGCAGTAATCATAAAGCTATGACATGACTGCCTAGCAATGCCCATAGGAGTAGGACATGAAACATGGAGGAACACAAAGATATTTAAAAAACACAATTCTCTTATTAATTAATAAAAAAATTACACCTTGCCCTGTTGCATAAATCAAATATGCGAGGGCACCTGTGGGGTAACCAGGTTATTTGTACAGATGCCAGTGAACACTCATAACAACACTTGTGCCTTTGCCACTTGTGAGGTTACCTGAGGTCACAGGCAACTGTGCAAAAAACGTGGTTATTCCACAGGTGCCCCCACATATCACTTATATTACCTACCCCTTCTCTCTTCTCTGTAGTCTTCACTCTCAAGTAGACACTCATTTAAACACACTTTCTTCAGGATGCTCCATTATATTTTTTTGATAATTAGCTGTATTTGTATGCTTTTCGAGTGGCAGTAATGAGATGACAGCTACACGTAACACCTATTCTACCTTTTAAAATGGTAGCTAGAGAGACACAGAGACACAGAAATGCAATCAGAAAGCCACAGACACACATAGATGTGGAGATACACACACACACACACACACGCATATGTATAGAGACACATATGGAGACAGACACACAAATGCACACAGACACAGGTGCACATACACACACTCACACACATTGGCATGTACATACATACATACAGTCACACACACACACACATATAGACATACATACACAGTCACATACATACACAGAGACACACATACATACACAGAAGCACATATGGAGAGATAGACTCACATAAACAGATAGAAACACACAAACACACACATAGACACACACATATACACACATGCAAACAGAGAGGCACATATGGAGAGATAGACTCACATGAACACAGAGAGACACACACACACATGCTCACACACACTCACACACACAAGCACACACACACAACCTCTCATGTATATAGACAGACAACATGCATACACACACACACACATACATACACACACACACATATCATGTGGCAGTTGTCATGTCTGGTTTTATGTATGTAATTCTTCTGTTTTTTGAAAAACAGTATTTGGCTCTTAAAAGAGCCTTTTTTTCACCTTGTAGTTATTTGTCAGACATACTGTTCTTCAGAGCACTGGAGGATGCCATGTTGGATGTCCCCCAGGAAGAGGCAATTGCCAGCATCTGAAAAGTGCACACCATCTGTTTGGTAGAGCCAATCTTTAAAATACTTAATTTTGGGGTGACGAATGGTATGCATCCCAAGATCACATAAAAGTGCAGAAAAGTGGATGTTTGCCTTTTTTCTGGCTCTGTCAAGAAGATGCATATGCTGATCTCCTCGCCAGGTCAATCACTCTGTAATGTCTGAGTACAGAATTTCATAGGCGGGCAACATCTCTCTCAGTGAAGCTAGGTCCAGTTTTGCTTCAGTCACTAGATCTAGCCACCTTTTCTTGCCGAAATCATTACCTCCAAGATGGATCAGCAGACTTTCTGGTGCAGGGTGGTTGCTCAGTAGCCAGTGCATGGTTGTCATGAGCTGCTGCCATTTCATGCTTCCCTTACCAAACCATTGCACTCTGCAGTTTGGCAGGTGCAAGTCACTCCCAGAGTGACTTCTTCAAGCACATTCACCAGTCCTACAAATTATGCTTCTGCTTACCATCCAAGCAGTGGTTCTGGAGTTTGCTGCCATACTGTGTCTTGTCAAAAAACAAAGTGACAGCTCTAAAAAGTCATTCTGTGTCTCTCAGTAGCCTGTCAGCTCTCAGTAGCAAAGTGTGCAGTTATCCCTATGCTAGTAGAATGCTGAGCAGGCAGCTAGCAACTGTGTGTGGAAAAAAAACATGGATTGGTTAGTCTAATTAGGTGTTTGCCAATAAAAATATTTCACTGTTGAGATGCTAGCTTCATACAGTATGTCTAATTGGGTGGAATACAGACAAAACATTCTATCTTCTGGGGGGAATTTAATGTTTCATAATAGGGTGTTTAAAAAAAAAAAACAAGCCAGAGGTCCCACTGTGATTGGCTATAGGTTGTCTACATATACACATGCCCAGTGTGTTTTCCCTCCCTTTTGAACTGGCATTTGTGGTGGTAAGAACCTTTCTCTAGCTCTTTCTTACATCATTGAAAACTTTTATTTTCACCAAACCAACATACTGACTCTTGTACTGTGTGTTCCAGCTATAAAAAGTCTTCTGATAATGTGATTTTGGTTTAAAAAGAAGCCAAAATAATATGTTTTTTGAAAGAAAAATTTGTTTTATGTACTTACTGTAGCTGCTGCCTTCTCTCAGAGTTTTGGGGGAAGGATTGCTCTGTGATGGTTGTTCACAAAATGTGATGTCTGATTTGCTGTCTCTTGGGTATCCTGTAGTGGCTCAAATTACTTTTTAAAATATGCATTCTTTATACAAGTGGCACAGTGTCATTAGCTGTTTGTCTGTCAGTCATGGACTACTTAAGATGTAAGTGATCAGAACTGTGGTGTGGGCATTTTTTCATAAAGAAAAGTCATGATTGCCTTTAGTGGGCATTAGTGTATCATTTTCTTAGATTTCCACAAAACTGTATAATAATATAATCAAGTAATGTGGTTTCTTGTGAATGACATGATTTTGCGAGTATTTGGATTGATTTGTGCTGCATTATGTGGTCACCAGTGTTTTAACAGGGAATTTGAGCCACTTCCTGGTGAAATGCATCATGAGAATTAGAGGTAAAAGACCATTGAATGTGCAAAACTACTATATACTATTGCAAAAGTATTTCTTTCTTTAGCAACACCTGTGCTATGTTATTAATAAGTAGACTTTGGGCACGGGGTCATAATGTTGCAAGATATTATGCTGCATGGCAAAATCAAGCTGCCAATACAGTGCGATTTCTGCCGTGATGCATACATCTCTTTTTTGTAGGGGGCTTCACCCCAACACCCTCTGCTACAGGGAGCTGAACCCCCCAATAAAGATTCTCAACTCTGTGGGGGGGGACCTCAGGGAGCACACAAAGTCCCCCCAAAAATAAAAGGTTCTTTAACCAACAGCTAGTATTGGAACCCACTCGGGAGGGAGCAATCTTAGACCTGGTACTCTCAAATGGGGACGGAGAAAGAATCTCAGATTTAGAAGTGGGTAGCCATCTGGGAACAAGCGACCACCAAACAGTGTGGTTCATGATAAACACAGCCATACAATCAAGCCATACAAAAGCAAGAGTATTGGACTTTAGGAGGACTGACTATGGGAAAATGAAAGAGTGCCTCAGAAAAGCACTAACAAACAGGCAAGAAGGAGGGCTGGAGGATCAATGGGGAGTAATCAAAACAGCCATCACAGAGGCAACAAGCCTTTGTGTAAAGCAAATCAACAAAACACAACGAAGGAAAAAAATGCTATGGTTCTCAAAAGAGGTGGCAGGTAAAGTTAAGGAGAAAAGGATAGCATTCAGAAAATATAAGGAAACACAGAAGAAGCAGGACAGAGAACTTTATCAGTTAAAGCAGAAAGAGGCTGGGAAGGCAGTCAGAATAGCAAAGGTCCAAACTGAGGAAAGGATAGCCAACTCTGTTAAGAAGGTGGATAAGACCTTTTATAGGTACATTAGGGAGAGAAGAAAGACCAAAGGAGGGATACTGAGGCTTAATAAAAGGGAGGGAATGTGGGTAGAGGGTGACAGTGAAAAAGCAGGGATTCTGAACGAATATTTCTGCTCAGTATTCACAAAGGAAGAGGAGGGGGAGGTACCTAAACAAACAAGAGAAACACTCTGAAGAAGGGGGTTGATACCAGCCATTTACAGAAGAAAGGGTTCTGAATGAACTAATAAAATTGAAGGTGGACAAAGCAATGGGGCCTGATGGGATTTACCCAATAATTCTAAAAGAACTAAGGGTAGAACTAGAGACGCAGCTGACTACTCTATTTAACAAATCATGGGAGGATGGGGTGGTACCGGAGGACTGGAGGAGGGAAGATGTGATTTCTCTTCACAAAAGTGGGAGCAGGACAGAGGCAGGAAACTACAGACCAGTTAGTTTGACCTCAGTGGTAGGGAACATGATGGAATCACTTCTGAAGGAATGGATTGTTGAGTACCTAGAGGACAGTGGGGCACAGGACCCAAGGCAGCATGGATTCATGATGGGAAAATCATGTCAGATGAATCTAATAGATTTCTTTGACTGGGTGACCAAAGTGGTAGACCGGGGGGGGGCTGTGGACATGGCCTACCTAGATTTTAGCAAAGCATTTGATACAGTCCCACACAAAAGATTAAAACACAAGTTAGCCAGCTTTGGAGTGGGTCCTAAGGTGGTAGCCTGGATAAAAAATTGTCTAGACAACAGGACGCAAAGGATAGTAGTAAATGGAGTCCACAGTGAAGAAAGGAGGGTTATTAGTGGGGTACCACAGGGTTCAGTACTGGGACCGGTCCTTTTTAATGTCCTTATATGTGACATTGCAGAGGAACTGGAAGGAAAAGTATGCCTCTTTGCAGACAACACAAAGATCTGCAACAGGGTTGATACACCAGATGGAGTGGAAAGGATGAGAAGGGACTTGACAAGGTTGGAGGAATGGTCAAATGTATGGCAGCTCAGATTCAATGCAAAGATGTGCAAGGTAATGCACCTGGGAAACAAAAACCCAGGGGAAGAGTACAAAATGGGGGGGGAGATACTGACAACAGTAAAAATGGAAACGGACCTGGGGGTAATTAAATCAGATGACCTAAAGGTGGGCAAGCAGTGTGAGAAGGCAATAAGAAAGGCTGGGGGGGATACTGGAATGTATAGGGAGAGGCATCACTAATAGAAAACAGGAAGATTTTATCCCTCTGTACAGACAGTTGGTGAGACCCCATCTGGAGTACTGTGTGCAGTTCTGGAAACCCCATCTCCACAAAGACATAGAGAGAGTGGAGGCTGTCCAGAGGAGGGCAACCAAAATGGTGCAGGGTCTGCACCAGAAGACATATGAAGAAAGACTAAAGGAGCTTAATATGTATACCCTTGAGGAAAGGAGGAGAGAGGGACATGATAGAAACTTTCAAGTACCACAAGGGAATCAACAAAGTCCAAGAGGGTGGCATCTTTCAGAAAAAGAGATGTGCAAGAACAAGGGGGTACAATTTGAAGATAGAGGGGGGGATGGCTCAGAGGTAATGTGAGGAAGTATTTTTTCACAGAGAGGGTTGTGGATGCATGGAATGGCTTCCTTGAAGAGGTTGGGTAGTCAAGAACAGTGGGGGAGTTCAAGAATGCATGGGACAGACATAAGGCAGTCCCAGTAAGGGGTAGGAGGAAGTAAGCTGTTGGTTAACTAGGATCTGCAGCTTAACTGTTAGGTAGGAAAATGGGCAGACTAGGTGGGCCAATCGGTCCTTATCTGCCATCAAATTCTATGTTTCTATGTTTCTATGTTGGTCCCAGACACAGTACCTGGTTCCTACTGCTGTGGCTCAGTCCAGTGAGGCACAGCAGCTGCTCAGCGGAACCCACTCCCAGCAGAGGTCTTATCTTCTGCCTGGGAGAATGAGAATGGTGCAATACCACATACAGCAGTATACACAGTATTGCACCATTCACTCAGAGTTACAGCGCTGTAAGGGTTTAGCCATAATGTCATACGCTATTAAGCTTGCAGCATTATGACCCGGTAAGTTGACTTTGTAAGTAGCATGAGTGTCATGAAAGTAGTATGTAATTTCACAAAATTTACAGATAACTAAATGTTTTGCAAGTTTCACGAAAATACTGTACATTTGCAAGAGAAAGGTATAGAAATTAACAGGAGAAAGTCAAAAATAGTAGTACTTTTGCAACACATTGTGTGCTTTTGTGCCACTAATATAGAAATAAATGGTGATACCTTAAAAGTAGTGGTGCTTTCACAAAATTATTTGGTGTTTTCGAGACATTGATAAATTTAATGTGTGATCTTCACAGTTACTTTCACTCATATAGCATTCAATCTTGTGAAAGTGCCATACACATCTATAAAGAGACTCATAAGTTATGCTACTTTCACGAAAATGGTGTGCATTTTCCAGGAAGTGGCATGTTGCTGAATGGGACAGCTCAAAAGCAATGTTACTTTCATGAAAATTTGTCTGTGCTATCATGTTACAGTAATAGAAATGAAAGGGGACATTGCACAATTACTGTACTGGTGGTTTCGTGAAATCACTATTTTTGAGAACTTGTCATACATTTAAATGTGTGAACCTCAAAAACAGATTAACATTCGCCCAACTAAGATTTAGTTTCATATTTTGAAAAATGAATCGTAAGCCTTGCAAAAGAATTTTACATTCTCACAATCATTGTGTGTTTTACAGTAAATACAAATGCTTTGAATGAATGGGAGAGTTAACAACTCCAAACCATTTTTGAGAACAGTTTGTGACTCAGTGTGACTTTCATGGAAATAAATGTAAAAACTCCAAAGTAGTGTGACTTTTAATAATAAGAGATGCAATTCCATGTAAATCTAATCAATATATGTAGAACAAACATAGAAATACTTTTTTGGGTGTGTATATAGTATGCATCTTTGAGAAACTCTTGTGGCTATGAAGGGGGGTAGTTTGAAAATACTGGCACTTTAATTGAATAATGAGAACTCACAATCTATTTCACGTGAGTCATTTTGTGTTTTTTTTTTCCTTTTGCAGGTTTGTGATAGTGTGAATTCTTTTATACTGTGCCCTGTTCATTTGAGTTTCAGAGATGCGAAGCAAAAGCAGAGAAGCAAGCAGGCATAAAAGAGATACAGTAGGTACCACGAAAGTGTGGTGTTGCCAAAGGGTACTAAATCTAGTAAGAGTCCTCCTACACAGCATATAAGCACTGTCTGTTTAGTGAGCAAGAAAGTTTTGCATGTTGGTCAGAAGAAGTCTTCCACAAGGAGTTGCTCATTAGCAACTAGAAAATGCATTGCTGCTAATGACATGGTGAGTAGCAAGCACCATAGGAATTTTGCTGTTGTTGCTGGTATGAACAAAGCAACATGCAAACAGAAGCATACTTCTGTTGTCACTGACCATCTAAGCAAGTTAAGGTGTATCCAAAACCTAGCAGCAAAGGCAAAAATTGATCAGATAATTACTACTATCATGAGACTTGAAAGGCAAGAGACTTGAAAGCCAGCTTGCCTTGATGAAACTATGTCTCAGAGTTCACATAAGTGTGTGCTAAAACCTCATGATGAGATTGAGGAACTGGCTCTGAACCGACCTTCTTCAAATAATATCTTGTAGAGTAATCTCATTGACACATACTACCCCAACAGACACAATGACATGGACAACATGTGTCTGTTTCAGGTAGCAAAATGGCACGACTACAAGACTGAAATAGCACCTGATATCACACAAGACATTTACAAGGTCAGAGGCTGTGATGGTTGCCTGGCTAAGAAAGGTAAATCATGGCTCATTGACCACTGTAAACTGAGTTTCTTCACCACTGACAGCAGAGAACATTATTACATTGCTCTTCTGTTTCTTTTCAAGCCATGGAGGATGAGAGCAAACTGAAAGGAGACTGTGATACTGTACCTATGAGGAGCAGTTCTACCTGACATATGAACACTCTGAAGCTTACATTTAGAGATAGGAGTTAGAGAAGGAGAAAACTGAACAAGCTAAGAAACATCTTGATGAGGATACTCCAGGTAATTTACAGGAAAACATTAATCCAGAGGGAGAGGGTGTTCTTGGAGTGCCCCCTCACCAATGAATGATCCTGTTGTACCGATGAATGAAGTGGAAAGTGCCATGTAACATGGTTGTTGTGGCAACAAGGATTCGAGTCTGCTGAAAGAGAAACTGAATGGACAGCAACTTCTCATTTACCTTGGCATGGTAGAAGCAGTAAGACACAGAATCTACCATGAACAGAACAAATGTCATTGTGGGAACTATATCCCATTACACATGTTTGTTAGTGGTTTTGCAGGTACAGGCAAAAGTTTTCTTATTGAATGGTTACCCACCCAACAGCAACTTTTCAACAGCAGGGTCCCCTACAGTGACTACAGTGTCATGTTGCAGAAAGGAACCCGCTGGAACCTGGTGCTGCTCTGACTCAGAGTTTATAATCCTAAGTGGGGGTGTATGGGGAATGCAGTCCACTGCTCTGGGGGTTGTGGGAATGAAGCCCCCTGAAGAAAACACTTACTGGCACTGTTGAACATCTGTCATGGATCCCTTATTGGCACCATAACATCTGAGACAAGAGAACACAGGAGAAACAATGTCTGTAGCTGTTACTACTCCGACTAGGCTGGCCGCATACAACATTGGTGGTGTTACTCTACACAGGGTGTTCATGCTGCCAGTAGAGCATGGTAAAACAGGAGAGTATCGTAAGTTATCTCATGAGGTGGCATCTGAACTCCATTCCATGTTTACCAAGATGAAGCTTTTGATCAATGATAAAATCAGTATGATCTCAAAAGTCATGTATGTTTGCATACATCTTCGTCTCCAGGAGATTCTTGGAAGTGATGACAGTAATGCATTAGGTGGAATGAGTATTGCTGTGTTTGAGGACCTTCTACAGCTTGCACCCATGAATGGTGAACATGTCTTTATGGCCCTGTGTATTCAGCAAGCCAAAAAGACAATAAGGTGTATTGGAGGTATTAACCTCTGGGAGATGTTTGGCTATATTGAGTTGTATGAGAACATGTGACAGAATGGTGATCTGGCTTATAAGGCATTGTTGGACCATGCTCGCACTGGTACTTTAACACCAGCAAATCTTTCTGTGTTGAACACAATCATTACTGACACTGCTTCCATGTCTGCTGCATGTGATGTGTTCAGTAGAGTGTACTCAGTCAGTGCATGTATTGTGTGCATCATGCCCTGTCTTAAATAATATGCAAAATTCAATGCCATCATGTTGCAGAGAGAAAGTCAAGAAATCATCACTCTGCATGCAGTTGATACTGTTGATGGTGTTTACTTAAGCAGCAAACTTGTAGCAAAACTTACTGAATGACTGTCAGAACAAAAGTCTGATGTGTCCCGTACAGCTGTACTAAAAGCTGTTCTCACTTTGTGTAAGAATGCATGCATTATGCTACAATGCAACCTTGATGTTGAGCATGGTATGGTGAATGGTGCAATGGATCATGTAATAGACTTTAAGAAAAATGTACAGAAAGGATTCGTAGAGGCACTGATTTTCAGGTTTGACAATATTGAATAGTCACTACCAATTGAATGACCAACTGTGAAGTTCCAGGAAGCAAAGGACATATATGTAACCAGGAAACAATTTCTACTGTGTGTTGCATATGCTGTTTCCATACACAAGTCACAAGGCTTGAGCCTGGATTCAACCATGGTTGACATAGGTACTGGCATCTTTAAAGATGGCATGAGCTATGTAGCACTAATGTGCCATCATCAGCATTTTGCCACAAAAACTTTGTGCTGACAAGCATTGTATTGTAGAATGGAATAGATTATGTACTCTGTACCAGCCAAGGTTGCCTCTTATACCACAGTCCATGGATGCAGCAGCACGGAATGCTACTCTGACTGTTTCTGCTATGAAGAACAGAAAGTGAGCAAGTAGACATGAATTGAATCCTGACATTACTAAGAAGGATCCCACATCACCAAATGGGACAAACTCACCCCCACAAACTTGGGGTTGCTGTCCCACCATTTGATAACAGCACTGGAGTAAACTGCTAATATGTCACGTTTTGTAGAAAGTATCAAAGCTTCTTGTGGCACACTGTTGACAATGTCATTGAGACAAATTGTCAATGATAGTACAGCGCATGACAATATCATTCAGAGTCTCACACCTTTGTGACTTGTTTTAGGTGCATATGACAGTCACAGAACATTTGCAGATAACATCCAAAAGGATGTGACTGAGTCCATGATGGCCATCATTAACACATTGGATGATGAACACATTCCTGTGTGACATTACTTTACTGTCACCTATGTGACAAAGTACACTTGTCTATCTTGCAACAAATCACACAGAGAAGTAACAGAGGATATGCTCTGGATTTCTTTATATATTCCGCACTGACAAAGTGTCAAGCTCAAGGAGCTCTTTTAAAATGCACAATGTGGTTGGAGGTGTACTCGGTGTGGAGGGGAGTGTTCTCACTCCGTATGACCTAGGTCCTGGGACCTCCTCTCAATATCAGCTAGTTGTCTTGCAGAGATTCAACTCTCATGAACTAAGAGTTGACACACCAATCACTGATTTCATAGCTGGTAGAGTACAGGTTTGTGGTTCCCGATTTGATACTCAGGCTGTGATTTTCCACTATGGGCCATCCATACACTCAGGACATTTATGTTACTTGGCTAAGGTACAGCAATAGATAGGTGGAGTGTAATAACTACATGAGTACTTTTAAACAGAGATTACATAATAAATTAAAAGATATTTATGTTTTGGTTCTGAAAGATTTCAACAACCTTCATCAAGCAGAAGAGCAGTCATAGTGAGTGTGACATCTGTGTCTTTTACACTGTGTGCTGATGACTATCTTGGCCAAACTTTTCTTATTATGTGTATGATGTCTTATTTTACTTTATAGCATAATACAGAATAAAGACATTTGTTACACAATTGCTGACTTATGTATTTCACGGCTAAGATGGATGTGTCAATGATTTATGCAATAAACATGGTTTAAGCAGGTCAAAATCGGTGCAAACTATGTGCCTAACCACTGTGTATAGCACACTTGTTTTAGCTGTGGAATAGTCATAAGAACAGCATATTCTCAGTTTGATATATGCTAAGATGTGAAAATAGGCAGTTATTTTTAGGCCTGTGTGGTGTCTGTGTCAATTAGTACTATGATTACTTGCAGCACCATAATATGTTAATGCACTGCACATGAACAACCATAAGAAACATCAGTACATATGTTTGCTGAGAAATGTTTTACATATATGTGGCATATGTTGCATATGTTTAACATCTTATGCTCAATGTACCACAAGTTATTCTTATGGCTCACAGTTTTGCAAGTGTTGTCATTAGGGTGCTGCATATATATCACATTCAGATATATTTCGTGATATTATATTCATAACTATCACAATGTCTTGTCTGTCTTTCTACAGATTTACTGAACAAGTAATAGATTTATTGTTTAAATGAACTTATTCTGCCAACACTACACTACAATGTGACAACATGACATATGCCGTACTGTCATAGTGTGTTCAGTTCACTGTGCATATATACTGATAGGGTTTATTGATTGTATATGTATAACTTTGTATGGTTATGAACTTTTATGTAACTATGTGTTAAGAGAAGATGTGAGCTGCAATACTACAGTTTAAATTAATTGAATGCCAATGTATGTTTAGATTTGCTATGAATTAATAATATTTCATCTTACAAGAATTAATAAATTGAGAAATGCGGTGTTTCCATTGACATTTATTAATTGATAAATAATAGTTTTAAGAACTATTTCAATAGCTGTTGTCAGATTTAAAACACTTGTTACTTCAAATTGTTTATAACGTTTTTAAACAAAAAACACAGTATAGTTTCAGCTGTTCATAATCATTTTTTGTTTAATAACATATGTAAATAAGTTGCCAATGGTTAACAGTATGTAGAATTAATTCTGAGACTAACATTTTTATCAGCTAATGTTCATACTTTGATTATGCCTGCTGTATATTTTGAATGATGCTAAAGCTTTTCTTTGTACTGAACAATGTAAATCACTCACTGTCCTTCAGTTTAATTTATGTTCCTGATTTTTTATGATCGTCTTAATTGAGGGGGTCGAGTGAGGAATGTTTCTAGCTGTACCTTACCATAGTATCTGTAATTTAGTTGGTAAACAGCTGCAACTTAATTCGTTTAGTGTTGCTGATTGTGTACTACATATTGATTTCTTATGATCATCTGGTTTTTGACCACTCCAGGAACATTGACTTGCTCAGCCACATATCATAAATGTTACTATGTAGCAAATTTGCTTAGTGAGACCGAAAATTATGTTCTGAGGTTGACTAAGTTAACAAATTTGGCCTTTATAAATGCCCAATTGGCATTTTAATCAATATTTTTTTAAAATAATTTACTTTCATGTGTCTTGTGTTTTCTTCTACATTATTTTACAGTCATAGATGCTTGACATTTGTTGTATGGCTATTATAAAAACAAGATGAATACTGGGCAAAAAGAGGGAAAGTACTGGCTTGTATTGTAGGTGGCATATCTCAACAAAAGTATTGAGAGTGTATATCAGAGGCTGTGTATATTAAAATTATAATCTGAAAAAGAAAGAATATTCATTGAAAAAACTCTGTTAATGCATTGATCAGGGTTAATGTTACAGCAACACAATTTTGAAAACTTTAGTTTTACGCTTGAGGGTCCAAGATGTTCAGTCAGTTGACACAGTTAAGAATAGGTGGGAGTGCAGGGCCCAGAGGACCCATGCTCCCACCTATACATATCATTTTGCAAAACTGAGTACATAGCTACATGACAATAAAATCTCAAAAAGAAAGGAAATTTATTGCAAAAAACCTCAATTAATGCAATTGATTTGGTTGCTTTCACAGCAACAAAAGTTGGGAAATTCAGCATTAGAGATTTCAACCCTAGCTCCGCACCCACCCAACATACACACGCACAGTCAAAGGATGGGCCAAGGCAGCACAACCAATCAGAAACAGTCACCATCAGGTAAGAAAAAGTACATACTACTCCATGAACACACCACAAGAGCCATCCATCATCATGGCTGAGTAACTGTATGACTTCTGCTGAGTTCATGCTGCCATGGAACTGCATGCAGCATCACAAAACCATCAGTAGTTTCACAACAATGCAAGGATACGTGCATTCAACAGCACAAATAGTTTTGCTAAAGTGGTCGAAGTTGCATGAGACTTAACATTCTTTTGCAAAACTACACATACTTCTCAACAATCACATATGATTGAATTGTGATGTTACAAGGGTTCACTAGAATTTGTGAATGTATGAATGAAATGGATGGAAGAACTGTTACTTTCACAACATTGAGAACAGGGTTGTGATATTGGTGCTGGTTGCATAGTTCAACCATATATTGACAGGCAATGGACGTGAAACTACAAACAATTTCGTGAGCGTATGTCTTGATGTCGCAAAATTAACAATAGTTCATCTGGACCATATGTAGCATCTTTCAAACCAACCAATCAAAAGTCTATTAAGGTCAGTCACTGTAACATTCAGCACTGGGAGCAACATTCACTTTCATGAAACCATGGCTAGTGTTGCAGCATCAACCCATGTACAAAGAGTTTTGCAGTAGTGGTCATGCTCAGGTGACAGCATCATTTCTCGGGCAATAACATATGGATCATTAGTATCATCTCAAAACCAGCAACCATTTTGCAAACATACTCTCAGTTTCTCAAAACTATTAATTATTCCGACTGTTATATCAGTAACCATAGTAAACCAGATTTACAAAATGGTGTTCATAGTTTTTT
Source organism: Neoceratodus forsteri (assembly GCA_016271365.2). Lineage (NCBI taxonomy): Eukaryota > Metazoa > Chordata > Ceratodontiformes > Ceratodontidae > Neoceratodus > Neoceratodus forsteri. The sequence goes on along the minus strand of JADMNL010000023.1, from coordinate 237,319,308 downwards.
AATTTTATTTATTTATTTATTAAATTCAGTCTTGGAATTAATACCTTTGAGCTAATGGCTCTTTTTACCTAGGCTTCACATCATAACAAAGAACAGAACAAACAGTATAGTGAGAAAATGCATAGTGATCCTAGGAGTAAAGGAAACAATGCAAAAGCACATATGGATTTAAGGTACAAAGGCAGGTATTTTGCAGACATAAAGAGGCTAGGAGTAAGCTTAACTAGCAGGGAAGGGCATTAGGGTTGGGATCCAGCTACAGGACAAAAATGATGCAGCAAAATGGCATTGTCAGAGACAAAATGAGGGAAAGACAACAACTAGGGACATGGTCTTACAGGATAGACAGAAGCTAAGGGCTAGGGCCTAACATTTTTCCAGAGTAGGGATACAGCCAAAGGAATTGCTTGAGCAAGGGGGTGCACTGCAAGCAGGGGAATATCAGCAGACGAATGTGGGCTGTGTCATTCAGTTTAAGAGTGTACTCCAGTGGGGTAATCAGTGCAGGAACTGATGATGCCCTCTATTGAGCAGGAAGCATAGTCTGATGCTGGGATTGGCCAGTGGGGACCACAGGAAGGCAGGTTTAAGGATAGGTCATCTGAGGCCTGTGCTCCCACCCACCCATAACTATAGAGATGTAGCATATGAGTATGCTGTCCTCTCACTTTTCCATGATGCAACACATAGGTACAAGTGTAGGCTTCTAGGGCTTGCGCTTCCACTGAGCCATGAGTATAGAGCGATAGCATAGGAAGGCCCAGTAGTGCCAGTTTAGCATTAGTAGCATGAATATATATTAGTGCAGGCTGTCTGGAATCTACACTGCCACAAACATGTCACCATACCATGCTTCATCTCCCTGCACCCCCCCGACTTAAGGATTTTCAACTCCATGGGGTGCATGTCGGGGGGGGGAAGTAACAAAAAAAAAAAAGACCCAGCACAAAAACCATGAGCATGCCCAGAACTGAATCTAGCACCCTCCCAACCCCAGACTGCCACCAATCCACCATGCCACATGGACAGCTCAGCAGCCCACTGCCACACTACACCCCAAAAACCCTCCCTCTCATTCTGCCCGTTGCAAGGCGTGGTCCCTCCCCAGTCTCCCAGAGCATGTGTATATGTAGCAACATCTCATCGCTAAATTCACCAAACCCCCTATTCAGTCACCCCCCCGCCAGGTAACCCTGTGCATAGGTGCCGTGATTGAATCATCCTTTTTGAAAGTGCTCAGTTGTGGTAGTCTTGAACACAGAATACCGTGTGAGTGTAGCCTTTCTTAGTCTTACAGTATCAGCCACTCGTAAGTGCATAGACATAGCGTAGGACTACAGTGTCCTTCTAATTTTGTATAATGCAATCCATAGGTGGCATAGTGATATTCTGGGTTGTGCACTCCCACCTACTCATGAGTATAGAGGTATAGCATAGGGAGACTCAGTGTTTCAACTGTAATAGTGCTGTGCAGAATGCAGAATTCTGCCTGCAGAATTAGTGCAGAATGACCATTCGGCCGGCAGACTTTTTACTGGAATTTAGCTTATTCGCCTGCGGAATTCCGCCTACTGTGATCCATGGAACTGAAATGTTTCCATGGAAAATTATTCTGCAACAATTTCCATGGAAAATATTGAGATCATGGTGATCGTTCTGTGAAAAACCATTCTACAACTGTTTTATGCTGTGGAATTCTGCCATTCCGTTCCCGGTGGAATTCAGTGGAATTTCGGTGGAATTTTGAATATTCCACGGAATTTAATTCTGCTGGAATTTGAAAATTCCACACAGCACTAAACTGTAGCATTAATAGCATTAATTTAGCATTGTATAACATTGTGCTAGTCACAGGTATCAATTAATATATGTACTGGTGAGGCCTAAATGCCTTGTTGTGGAATCATTGATGTTTGTACAGAGAATCTTCCCTATTAATACATTTGACATGGTCAAAATAATTGTTACACTCATGAAACTGTGACTTGGTTCATGAAATTGGTACTGGTTTTGAGCTCGCACTGTTGATTCATATGTGATTGTCAAGAAAGTATGTGTAATTTAGCAAAAGTATGTTAAGTCTTGCACAAGTACGACCACTTCAACAAAACTTTTTAAATTTGAGGCATCAATCCTTGTATTGTTGCAAAACCATTGATGGTTTCATGATGCTGCATGAAATTTTACAGAAGCATGAAAGCAGCAGAAGTCATACAGTTGCTCAACCATGATGATGGATGGCTCTTGTGGTATGTTAACAGAGAAGTATGTACTTTCTGTTACCTGATGGTGACTGTTTCTGTTTGATTCTGTTGCCTTGGCCCATCCTTTGACAGTATGTGTGTGTGTGTGTGTGTATTGGGGGCAGAAGGCAGAGTTAGGGTTGAAAACCTAATGCTGAATTTCCCCGCTTTATTTGCTGTGAAAGCAATCCTAAGTGTTGCATTAATGGAGTATTTTTGCAATGCATATATATACCTATATTTATATATATATATTCATGGCAAAAAACTCCGTTCAATGCATCAGTTAGGGTTGTTCCACAGTGACAAAAGTGAGGAAATTTGGTGTTAGGGTTGAAAACCCTAACTCCAAATTCACCCCCCCCAGCACCACACACACACACACAGACATGCACACACACACACACATATGCAAGTACGGGGGAGGACCAAGGCAACACGACCAATGACAGACAACCAGAAGCAGGTGACAGAAATAACAAAAAATTGTCTAAATGTACTACAAGACATCCCCACCCACCTTACCAGGTACTGCATGCTCAGTGGAGATCAACAGCAAAACTGAGGCCATGTACACCAAACATACACATCCCTGATTGCAGCTGCACACAAAGTACCACACTTAGTAGTTGCATGGCCTTAACTACCAATGCCCCACACCCCACCACACCTGGTGGGCCACCTCAGCTACAGAGCTGAGCAAAACCAAGGAGTTGTGCAGGTATAATATGTCTGATTATAACAAGGGTCTGAGAAATGGAGCTTCCGGATTGGCTGTAAACATTCTAACAGCCTTATGTTAATCTCTTATTAACATACATATAGAGCTTAACCATATGATGAACATGGTTTAACACTGTTTAAAAAACAGTTTTATTATAATAGCAATAAGGAACTCTCAGGGATTATGTTAATGGTCAGTTAATCACCGTCTAGCGACATGTGGCACTCGGCTATGTCTCGTTCAACATTACACCCCCAGAGGGTGATTAACAGACCATTTAACATAACCCTTGGTCATGCCTTATTGCTTAATTATCTTCATGTGTAGATAATCTCCCTCTGCTAGGCACTGCAGGAGCTTTGCAACACAGTGCCCCACCCAGTCACCCCATCTACTGTGTAGTTACTGGAGAATGGCAGCGAAAATGAACTCATGAAGATGAACAATGTAACTTGATCATTGCAGCCATCGAAACCTTAGTGTGATTATAACTGACAGAGTCTGTGATACAGAATGACCCCTCCCATCCTACTACACTATCCCATTGTGAGTGAAATCAATACTAAAAGACATTCTATTTATATCTATACTATACCTACTTGATTCCTGTTGTAGCACAATTAACATAGTTATTACTTTGATAGCATCAGTGACAGAATTGTGCCAAACCCAAAGACTAGGCACTGCAGCCTGAGTATGAAACAACTGTTAAACAAATTAGGCTGTGTCCATAAGTGATATAGATCACTTATTGCAACAATACTAAATGTACCACTATTTCAATAAGTGAGTCATCACAGAGGCAATGACATTGTCTTTACCAGGTAGTACATCCTTAGTAAGTGCCTACAGGAAAATCTATTGTATAGACATCTGCCATACAGCTACGTCATTGTTGGCTCAGTAGTGCTAGGATATTTAGAAGTTGCTTGGCCTCACCCATGCAATTACACTGTTTCTTACAAAGAATAGTTACTGCATCTTTAGTATACAAACACACTGAAGGTATATATATGTACATCAGCAGTACACCTTCATCAGTAAACTGTGTATCTGATACTGGCAGTAGGAGTTTTGCAGCCTTGTACAGGCAATGCTTTTCCATACCTTGACTTCAGCCTCTCTATCTTGAGTATACAGTTGCAGTAAATGTACTACTATGTAAATAACATACTAAATGCAACACTACTTTTATCTTGACAATGGCTGTGTCTTGTAGTTAATTTATGTTGTTCTCTTAATTCATGTATACTCAGTAGTGTTAAAACCTTTGTACAAATGTGATCATGCACCTTCATCATTGATATTGACTAACGGTACAGTACCAGGTCTGGTGGGGTGTGGGGCATCGGTAAGTAAGGCCATGCAACTACTAAGTGTGGTACGTTGTGTGCAGCTGCAATCAGGGATGTGTACATTTGGTGTACATGGCCTCAGTTTTGCTGTTGATCTCCACTGAGCATGCAGTACCTGGTCAGGTGGGTGTGGATGTCTTGTAGTACATTTAGACAATTGTTTGTTAGTTCTGTCACCTGCTGCTGGCTGTCTGTCATTGGTCGTGTTGCCTTGGTGCTCCCCCATACTTGCATGTATGTGTGTGTGTGTGTGTGTGGTGCTGGGGTGGTGAATTTGGAGTTAGGGTTTTCAACCCTAACACCGAATTTTCTCACTTTTGTCGCTGTGGAACAACCGTAACTGATGCATTGAACAGAGTTTTTTGCCATGAATATCCAGTCTTTTTGAGAATGATTAGTACCAATAGTATATGATTTTTTGTTGTACCAGTACTGCACATACATACTGAAATGTACCAAGATGAAGAATACAATAACTCATCTAATGCTATTTTCTGTTATGAAGACTAAGACATCCATCTGAACCATATTGCTTTTTATATTTATGTATTTACTTTCACTTACCACTGTTATGTCAATACTAATTTTTCATGTTGCAGTGTTTTACTCATTATCTTTGTGTAGTCAATGTACCTACTCTTCTGACACATAATGAATGTATTACTCTATTTGTAAGAACACTTTTTCAATATTCATATTTTACAACTTCCTCTTCTGTTTCTGTACTAGACAAAAAAATCAGACAGACTCATACTTACAAATGTCGGTACAAGAATGTTCTCATAGCACTGCAACATCCGTTACATTAGAATAATTGAAATGTGCTATCTGTTAAAACCTTAAATGCTTTCTATAACAATCTTCTTCATCAAAGTATGTAAGCCGAATGGTTTCTTATATAATATATAAGCAATAAAGCATGACCATCAGTTGTATTAATGGTCTGTTAATCAACTGCTACTGTTGTACCATGGTTCAAGATGTACAGCATAACAAATGCACTCACATGCTGATAAACTATCCATTGACATAATTCCTGGAAGTCCCTTATGGCTACAATTATTAAACTCATCTTACAGAGTGCGACACCTTTTTCAATATATATTATAGAAAGGGTCTGAAGAATGTAGCTTTCTGATTGGCTGCAAACATTCTAACAACCTTATGTTAATCTTGTATTACCATACATGTAGAGCTTAACCATATGCTGTATAAGCTGTAACTCTGTTTAGAAACATTCTTAATTATAAGAACAATAAGGTACTCCCACGGATTATGTTAATGGTCAGTTAATCAACATGTAGGGGCATGTGTCACTTGGCTACACCTCATGCTACAGTACACCCCTAGAAGGTGATTGACAGACTTTTAACATAATCCTTCGTCATGGCTTATTGGGTTATTAGCCTACATATGTATCTTGATTTTAATCCCACATGAATCTGCTATAATGTTTCAGGAAATGATTAAATAACACTTGTGTAACCCTTTGTCACAAATGTTGATGATAAACATCCCCACGATAGAATAACACCGCAACCAAAAAGTGCTATTTATGAAATATTTTTTTATAAAAGTATAAAATTTTTTTTTTATCAAATGGTAAATAAAAAAGTCATTTTTCACGAAGTAAAATACAAAAATATACAACTTTGAGAATCTTGAGAAAAGGATAAACAAATTAAAATATTGATTTTTTACAAATTTTTAAATATTATACATAAAAAATATATATTTATTATTAATCTTTCTTGTTTATAAAACATTAAAAAAATAAATAAAAAAATATGATTATAGAAATAGTTGTAAAAAACATTATTAGCAGCCACTGCTTGAGAGAGGTGTGTGCTGCTTGAGGCAGTCCAAGCTACAAACTGGATCTGGTGTGGAGGTGCAGTGGAAGTGGAAGCTGTTGCGCCCTCCAGAGGAGATAACAGACTCTGGTGGAGGGTGGTCACTTCACCCCAGGGAAGCTGGCAGGTACAGGTGGTGGTGGTGGTAGTGGAGGTGAAGTGCTGGTACTGGCCACGGTGTCATCAGCCGCTGTCACCACAGGCTCAAGCACAAGGTTGATGGTTCATTGTTGCGCTTCCATGAAGGACTGAATTCTTTGCTGTCCTTCAAGGAGCGAAACATTATCTTTTTTTAGACCATCAACTTTGTGCTCAAGCCTGCGGTAACAGCGGCAGTGGCCAGTACAGCGTTTCACACAGCGGCGCCCTACAAAGTGTAAAAAAAATAAAGCAATACATCAGCCTCAAAACAGTGATGTCCTTTCTGTCTTCCACCTTACAATATTTATAGCTAATTCAATAATAGTTATACATTTATTTTCCACTACTGACACTATTTAGAACTCTGATACAAATATAGATTGTTGTCTTGCCTGTTCAGTTATAATATTTTCACACCATATTATGTCGTTTGTTGACAACATAAAAAGAGTTGTAAGAACAGTACACTTCCTATGCTATTCTTGTATGTAACTTACTATACAGCAATAGTCAGTATCTAAATGGTTTAGCATAATAAACAGTACAGTCTCATACAGTGATAGTGCATCTTCATTGTGTGTGAACAGCTAAACTTTAGCATCTGTGGCTATGGTGTTTCTTCACACCTACAAGAGAATATTTGACTACCTGCACACCAACAGTATGATTACATAATTTGATGTTTACGTCATCATCATCAGTTTAACGATTGCTACAAAAGACACACACATATCGAGTTGTTATTCACCCTCTGTACACATTTTGATGTATAAAAATAATTTTTAACTGACATTACATTGATTAAGCAGTAAACCATGAACAAACTGTCATTTTGTGTTTTATTCTCATGCTCTGCGTGACTGTAGGGTGGCAAAAACTGTTACCAAATACCAAAATTTCCTAAGTCATGATTAACTGACCAGCAATACAATCAGTGAAAGTTTCTTATTTTAATTTTAATTAAACAACTTAGCAACACTCTTAAGCCTTATTCACCATACGATCTACTTCACAATAGTGTTTCTGATAGATGCCCATGACCAGTTATAATGTTTTCATCAAATTGTCAACTTCATCTGTCACAATGGTTTTGTAACACTTAAAACCATCTTACAGATTTAGTAAGCAAGAGTTGACTGAGTTTACTAAGTACTTACTCTAACACATTCCGCACACAGCATGTAAATAAATAGTAGGAGTTGTGTTCAGAGGTGGTGTGCAAGAAATACAACTTTACACCATGCACAACACAGTGATGCATGTCAGTGTGATATTAGAAAGTGCTATTGAACTGCAATTAAATACCAGTCTATTGAAACAAAACAGTAGAATCTGCAACACAATTATCATGTTAATTCTCATTCCATGTTACATACAAAACCAATATGCAGTCCAGGAAGTAGTAAAACATCAGCTGGATAATCAGTTGGCTCCAACAATGAACCCAGAGCTACATCATTGGCAGGATATTCTCATTCCCAAGGAGGTTCATCAGTAGCTTTCCACAGGGATCACTACCTGGGCCCCTCCTGTTCACCACCTACATGTCTGACATAAGGCCAGGTATCAGGAGTAAGATTGCTCTGTTTGCGGTGACTCAGAACTGGGGTTGTTAGTGGATGGGCAGAAGGGCCAGCTGGGTCTACAGACTGCCCTGGACTAATGGAAAGATGCAGTAGAAAGAGTATGCTGAGTTAAATGCAGTGAAGTGCAAGGTACTGCACCTGAGACACAGAAACGCATACCAAGTGTGCACCCGGGGAGCGGATGAAATGCTACAAGTTTTTATTGCTGTCAGGGACTTGAAGCTGTTGTATGTCAAGATGAACAACCTTGACACTTGTACAACAGCTAAGAACAACAGGATGCTGGATGCATTGCTAGTGGGATTGCCTCCAGAAGGAGGGAAGTTATAATACATCCGTGTAAGTCGTTTGTGAGAACGCATCTCAAGTACTGTTTGCAGCTGCGGATGCCACAGTTAAAGACAGACATTTAACTCCTGGGGAGCGTCCAGAGTATGGCGATAAAAAAAATGTGGGTCTTGGGGAACAGGACCTATGTGGAGAGGCACAAAGACCTAAATATGTGCACATTGGCAGACACAAGGGACTGAAGAGACATGGTAGACGTCTTCAGGTACATGAAGGGGATAAATAAGACAGTAGCAGTTAGGATGGCTCGAAGGAATGAAGAGGGGGAACCATCGCTGCAACCAGAGGAGGGAAAATTCTGGGGAAAAGAAGGAGGTGTACTTCACTAGGAGGGTGGTGGATCCATGTAATGTGGTGCCCAGGGGGCTGGTGCACGCAGACATGGTGCAGGGGTTCAAGAGGATGTGGGACAGTAATAGGACAATGGTTCCAGAATAAAAGTTAAATGCAGTCAGAATATCTGGAACTGGGAGGGGAGCAGCCAGAGAAGCCCAGGGGGCAGACAGCAAGCTGAGATGCCAGGGCAGCAGCTGTCCAAATGAGTAGGCACAAGAGGCTGAGACACCTGTTCTGGTGGCATTCTTACTATATCAGTGTACACCCAGACGTACGGGTTGTACTTTAATGAGTGCAATTGCTGTTTTAAATGTTCTACAACTGTCACTCACAGTTTGGTTGTCACATCAGACCTTGCAGCATGACAGCTGACAGTTCTGAGTGACCTCCCAAGCTACTGCTTCACTTTCATCCTACACGGTATGTTGACTGTGTGTATTACTACAGTAATTGTGCTTCCTATGTCCCTGGTGTCCCACTACAACACTCACAGGCCTATTACAGAAATCCCTGCAATATAATATCAAAGTCAAATATCGTTTGTCATCTTGTTGTACACCGTTATTCTCCCAACCACTAACCAGCAACATTTACCCTCCCCATCCTTCAATCCTGTCAGTGGCAGTACGTACCTGCATGCGAATTTGAATGCATGATGCATAATTACTGACTCCGTGTAATACGGCTGAACACACATTGTACACAACAGAAGCAAATGAACATGAACCTTGCACCATACTAGTGATCACAGATGTATAATGTATTCATTTGCATCTCTGAATAATGTAGTACTATACAGCCTTCATATGTATTCTTAACGTAATACAAGAATGCTGAACAGTCCTACTATATGATATCAGTCATTACACAACCGCCTAACTAACACACAATGATAATAACATACATTCTGAGTTCAGGATACTGTAACACTACATCTGGCATGGATATCTGTTGTGATGGTACTTACGTGGTGAGCTGGCGCCTGGCTCCTGCTTCACCTCCACTGTTGTCTCACACTCAGCTTCCCCGGGCTGTATGAAACAAACAAGTAAAAACAATGATAACATATACCAAAAAATATCAAGGTACAACTATACTTTTTTTATAAACTGCATTTTTAATACTCTGTCATTGTGTAACTGAAACATGTGAACACATCCCTCTTTGCAATAACACTTCTGTGTTTATATGGTGTTCTGTTATTAATCAACCGAGACATGCACACAGCAACTGTTCTCATCTGTACAGTGAGAAAGTGACTTACATGAACAGCATCAACAATGTTACAGATAATTCCTAAGATTTGTGACCACATCATAATTATACGCTGCACTGTGATTGTTATACCATGTGTGTACAATGCTGTAGATGTCCACAGACCTATTCAGTGATGTCCACCCCATTTCCTGGTACTATGGCAGGGTCAACATACCCCAAAACTTGGCCCTGACACACTCACAGTCAGCAGCCCTTAGACAAGAAACCACCTGCAGCACATCAATGTGCCCACAGCCCAAGCGCAGGCTGAAGTCAAATAATGCAAACCTACAGTATGTCCCTGGTGTTCCAATAGACACGTGCATCCAATCCTGCACAGAATTTATATAAAATAAACCAATAGCTCTGGTGGTTCTCTGTACATGTCTCTCTCCAATTACAGTTGAAAAAAAAACAGTAACAGAAATATATAATACCTAGTAGGCAGTGGACAACCCCCCATACCTACCCGTTAATTCCAATTAAAACAAGGGTCTGAGAATTTCAGTTTTCTGATTGACTGCAAACATTGTAATAGCCTTATGTTAATCCTTTATTAACATACATGTAGAGATTATCCATATGATGAACAAGGTTTAACACTGTTTATAAACATGTTTTCTTATTATAGAAATAAGGCAGTCCCAGGGGAATATATAAATGATCACTTAATAACCATCTAGGGGCATGTGGCACTTGGCTACACCTCATTCCACACTATAACCCTGGAAGGTGAGTAACAGACCATTAACATAACCCTTGATTATGCTTTATTCCTTAAACATAAAACTCCACCCCCCCATTAGTGGTGCAGAACAGCTAACCCACCCATCCCGCCATATGCCAAGTTAAATAGTTCTACGGCTGTGCATCCATTGTCACACAGCATGAACAATGGTTGTACAGCCCATATGATAGTACACATTAGACATATTTGCATTGATCAATTCACATCTTTGCATTCTGTTGAACAATATGTGCTGCACGACCATTGGCTCACACTGTGTAATTATGGACATACAGCCCTACCAGTAGTGTCGGTCACCAGACAGCAGAACAGCAGGTGGGTGCTGTACTACTGACTCTCATTCATCAGGAGGGTGGGTGAAGCATTACAGCAGGTATTATTTGGCTGTCAAGGACTGGTTTCAACTTAAAGAGCACAGTTAGCAGTTTACTCTTATTTGTACTTTGTTCCAGAATTGACCACACATATAAACTTGAGTACCAGGTGAAACAGGTGGATTTTATGTTAATTCTGACTGCGAGCACTCATACATGTCCACTAAAACAACAGGGTTAGTGCTGAATGTAATATTTATGTAGCCTATGATCAGGCGGGCAGTTGTACAGTGGAACACCAAGGATATATAAAAAATGACACTTAAAAAAATGCACATGAAAGGGACAGAGAAGCACCTACTACACTATCAATGTTTTATAAAATCAGCAAGTGGGTGTAATATGTACTATGGTATGGGCACACACCCACTGGTTCACGCTGTGGACCAATGGGCATACAGTTCTACCAAAGTGTCAGTCAGCGGAATTTGTCCTGTGAGGACAGTGAGGACCTGACACCCACTGGCTGAACAGGGAGGAGTAGCAGGGTGCTGGGGCTCAGTGGGCAGTTGCAGGGGTACCACTAGATCACCACAGGGATTGGAAGTATTTGTTTTCACAAATACCCATGATCAGGCAAATAGCGGTCCACTGGACCACCAGGAGTATTAGACAAAAGTCTTTTTTGTTATACAGATGGACGCGATTGTGTAGACAGTGTCACACTATACCACCAGAGAAATTGTGTAATTCTACATTTATTTGTACAGATGTCCACAATCGGGAGATATTGTTCCACTGGACCACCATGGATATTAAACAGAACAGCAAAATCTTGTCACTGCAAATGACCGTGATTCTGCTGCAGGTGGTGTCAGTCCCCAACGTCTGTTGTCTCAGAAGGTGCCAGGTGCAACTCATCAGGGATCGGTGCGACTGTATGCAAATGTACCATGATAACATACAAATGGACCCATATGCACCTTGCATGCATCATGGCCCCATTGGTATGTTATTTTTTGAGTATTTAGGTTGCTGGCAAAGGCAAAATGTTACTTGTGGTACCACATCCCCATGCTTCGCTCTGGCCACTTACACTAGCGCAGTTGCACTGCGCCATGCACACTGGGGGGGGGCAGCCACATTGCAATCTTCAACACTGCTGAGCCATGTCACAATTCCATTGAATATCACCCACTACACACCTCCTGTACAGCAGAATTTAGCTGCATCCAAGCTCACACCACAGCTTGGCACAGTTTAAATATCTGAAGCAAAGTTGTCTGTTTCTCCAGTGCTCTGTGTATTTGTTTCTTTGGAGGCTCAACTGTGTTCATGATGGAGGGGGGTGTGGGGGTGTAACCTATTGTAGCCTGATGAGGAGTCACCACTTCTGTCATGACATTTTCTGTTTTGCTAGCTGAAGGAAAAAATTTTGCATCACAGCTAAGTCAGCTGGCAGCCAGAGGGACAGACAAGGCAGGCACAAAGAAGACTTGGCAGGAGGAATGAGTGTGAAAGTGTTATGCACAGTGTGTGTGTGTGTGTGTGTGTGTGTGTGTGTGTGTGTGTGTGTGTTATCTATCTGTGTGCGGTTCACTTACATATTAAGAAAAACATGGCTGTATTAACAAAATGAAGATTCTGTTTTAACAAGGATCTGAGACCTAATCAGGCAGTAGACGCACAGACTCATTATTAACTGGTCTCTATTGCCAGATGGCAGACTGGTTGTTTGTTTGTCTTAGTCAATCACCTAAAACAATTTTTCCAACCCATTTTCTAAATACAAATAATACATAGATGCTTCAAGTAATACTTACTTACTAAATAGTATTTCCTAAAAATAATTTACTTATGTTGTGCAGGTCACATCTTACATGATATCCTCATAGCACCCCAATTACATAGTACAATTATTTCTATCAGCATCTTACCATTGGACTGGATGGTGTCTGATTGGCCACCCTCCACAGCTTCACGCTGTGCTGGTACTACCTTGCGGGCAGGCGGGGGAGTCCTACGTTGGCCTGTCATAAAAGAAAAAACAAAGGCATCATTAAGTCTTGAATGGTAATTACATCACATTTTTTAAACAGTTGATGCAAACATTAAACATGCTTCACATAGGTAACATTGCTTCTCATCAGGTACACCACAAGCATTGTGGGTACATATTAAATTACAAGTGCTGTTAATATCAAATATAATGTTTGAAGAGCAGTAGAGAACAACTGTAAATCAACATCAGTAGTTGTTCCAGAAACATAGAGAACATTTCAACAAGTCGAGACATCTACAATCCCCTATTAAGTACAAATATTGACTTGACCATATTTCAGATGAGACACCCAAACATCATTCTTAATGCTGCATGCTACAAAAAACACTATTTTCATTTTGTGTGCCAGAATACTGCAAAACACGTGCATTTTCTTTTATTCTACCAGTGTTCTGAAGTTTGCATCACTAAGTTGCATGATTGCATAGCATGGTACCTAATATACACTAGAGATACAGATAAAAAATTAAGTTGAAGAACACAGCATAAACTCACTAGATTCACCAAATGTAATAGCTATGTAAACCTTAAATGAAGTAAAATATTGTCTATATACAATGGATACTGTATAGTCACTGCACCACTATCATTACCAGATTCTGCTGTTATTCAGTCACTCAGCTAAACCTCTCAGCTGAACCACAGCAGGCATTTCAAATAAACCTTATACTATGGGGTATGAAAATCCTGTAACCTCATTGGTCAAAACAGATCAAATGACTGTGGAAAAATCCTACAGTATATCCACTGTAACAACTTTGATATCACTATAAAAAACCAAAAGAACATTTGAACATTGTATTATTTCAACATACCATGATAGGGAGTGGGTATATGGATGGATTTACCACTTCTGGTGTGGCTACGTTATCGGCTATGCCTCATGACTGAACAACACCAGACGTGGTAAATCCACCAATTTATCCACTCCTTGTCATGGTACATTCTTACATACACTATTAACTATCATACCATATGTCATGATTTCAATCTAAATCTATATGAAGTCACATGCATTGTGAAAACTTCTGTTGAGTAACTTACAGTGAGTTAGGTGCTCCCCCGCATCTGGCTTCCCAGCAGCCTCCCAGAGTTCGTACACGAGGTAGTACCAGCACGTATCATTGTCCGGTATCTCCTCATGCTGTTTAAGAACATAAAAGCACTGGCGCAACAGCTTCCACTTCCGCTTCAACTGCGTGATTGTCTTGTTCTTTACTTTCAGTATCACATGCAGGAAACTGTTGATGCGCCTCCACATCGGATCCAGTTTGCAGTTCGTGCTCCGCATTTATATGCGAACATTCCCCCTCATTTGGACTGCCCAAGCAGCAAGCACACCTCTCGCAAGGTCCACTGCCTGATGGTTAACTTTTTTCTCTGCAATAGAAGCATAAAGAAACATTTCCATGACTGTCATGTCCCATAGTAAATTAATTTTTATGCATTGTATTACGTTTAGTACTTAGAAAATGAAACACTGCGCCCCACTCTTACCCAATTGTGTGTTTTCTGTCTAAGAGTAACCATTTTGCTGTACTTCAGCTACCACTACACATTTATTTAACAAAAAAATAGAACTAACAATGGCACTAGGCATTACTGTAAACAATCATTACCCATTATAATGTGATAGGCAACACTACACTGTACTACTACATTTCTTGTTTTCTTTAAAGAAACTTTTCAAATATATTTGAAAAGTGATTTTTTTTAAAGAAAACAAGAAATGTGGTAGTACAGTGTAGTGTTACCTATCACGACTGGGGGGTGGTGGTGGTGGTGTCATCAGTCAAGAACATAGCCTAAGTTAGCCAATACAAGCAACAACTCAGTAAAGCAGAGGATACCTGCATACTAATAATGGCTTCATAATATGAAAAAAAACTACTTAGCTTATGTGTTGCATACAACATGGCTCCATTTGCACAAATAGTACTAAATAATGTCAAACATAAGCCTGCCACCACTGCGTTTCACTGTTGTAACACCCCTACTCCTCTCTGCCACGTACAGTACTGTAATGCCACAGTAAATGTTAAATGAACCTTACAGACTGAAAAATATTACAATGTGAACATATAACAACATCATGAAATTGTGTACTAAGAAAAACATGATGCATTGCTATTGCACTTTCCCCAGTGTAGTTACACAGCATGGCACAATCTGGATGTTCCCAACCCATGTGTTACATGTGTGTGAGAGACGCATGCAGCTGATCTAATTTTTGACCACATTCATAGGGTTCTGAAAAGAACCTCTGTTTACACTGTAATATTTGATAAACAGTCTGACAGTCTTAGAGGACTTTGAGGATTGCATCTCGAAGGTCTCCCAGGAAATGACAATTGCTAGCATGCGAGAAATGTACACCATCTGGTAGGTATAGCCAATCATAACAATACTTCATTTCTGGGTGACGTATAGTATACATTCCATACATGCATAGAAAAGCAGATATTTGTATGTTGACTTTTCTTCGAGCTCTGTCAATCAGATACATATGGTGTTCTGCTTGCCAGACCCTACACTCTGTAATATCTGAAAATATGATTATACAGGCAGACAACATACTCATAATAGAAGCAAGGTCCAGTTTTGCCTCTGTTACTAAATCTACCTAGCGTTAGGTGCACAAATCATTGCCTCCAAGATGTATCAGCAGTATGTCAGGATGAGGCTGAGTACTCAAAAGTCTGTGCATGGTTGGCATGTGGTGTTCCCACCTCATTCCACCCCTTCCAAACCATTTCATAGAGCAATTTGGGAGCTACAGGTTTCTCCCAAAAATCACTATTGTGAGCATAATCAGATGCTCGTCTCACGATACTGCTTCCAACTATCCACAAAGTCCTTTTGCAATTTTCTGCCGTTCTCAGTTTCTAAACTCAGAACTGGACAGAGAGCTACCAAAAAAGCCAGTGTTCACTCTTCAGTGGCTAGGCAGTAGTGAAAGTAAAACTGATATTTTCCCTCTTAACTTCAAGCCAGTTCACTGGCCTGATTCATAACACACAAATAAAAAAATAATTGGCTAGTACTCTGACTTCATTAACCAATGTAAGCTATGCACTCACTATTACTAGACTTCTGCTGCAGCTAAAATGTGCAAACATTGAGAGGTGGGAAAAATGCATCCTTTTCATAGGCAGTTTTAAACAATTACAACTGCAGAAACATGTCTGATTGGTTCCCTCTTCTGTTATGGGTCCACATGCAGCTTCCTATCTCCCTCTATTTGCAGCTGTATCTGTACAAGTTAGTACTCAACCACTATCTGACTTTAAACACTTTTATCTAAATTATACAGCAAGTTAGATGATTACAAGTAACATTATCAAATATGGCACTAAAAAACATTTTGATTAATAGTATTTACGTGTTGCTAACACTTTTTTTATCATACTGGAAAAATGCTTAATAAAATATACTGTACTTTCAGTTTTTGATATGCTGCTCTCAGTTGGCACTATGATGGCTGCTGCTGACTTCTTCTTCAGTGTTGTCCACCTCTGATTGGTTGTCTCACATGGCCTGACAAATCTTGCATTACATTGGTAGAACAAACTGTCACTCAAATACAATCAGATCTGATTTGATAATGAATGCATTTTCCACTCCCAAGTGTTAAATTTGCGACACTTTTGAACACACAAAAGTAATTTGCGACAGTGTCGAATGCACGAAAGTACTTTTTGCGATACTTTGAATGCACGAAAGTAACTTTTGCGAAACTTTTGAACTTCGACATTACTTTCTACCATACTGTTGAATGCAAGAAAGTAACATTTGTGACACTGTCGAATGCAAGACACTACTATTTGTGACACTTTCGTGCATTCAACAGTATTTTTTAAGAATTGTCTATTTTCAACACAATTTGATGCTTAATGGCAAAATAACCAATTTTTCAATGCTAAACACTGCTCAACAGCACTCCCACTCTCACAACTGGAGAAGCATAGTATTGCGACTTGGTAAAAACACCCACAAAAAGGTGGTTATCTTCAGTTACAATGGCACCATGCAACTGACTTGTAGTAATGCATAGTTTGTCAGTTGTTAATTAACACCGCAAACAGTCATTTTATGCAGCATTCGCACCAAATTTCCAACTAAGTCACTTGAGGATGTAAATACAATGTTACCAAACTGACATTGCAATACTTCAAAAACATCAACTGACAAATGTGTGTTGTGAAGTTCATATGCACACTCACATAAACAGTCATAGTACAGGCTATCATTATCAAATTTTGTACGTACTCATTTTACACCTCTGCTCATGAGCAGTGTGACTGTCAGTATCACAATGTGCTCTGAACAGTGGTTTCACACAACACCTGTAGCAGTGGTCACTGTAACTACATACAAAACAGTTCAGCAAACATGTGAAAAATGACAGCTGTGTAATTGCAAATTGGTTGTAGTAAAATGCCAATCTGAACAATCTCACATGAAAATATTCATAACTCACTGACTTCAGCTGTGTTCAAAGTTGACTTATTAATGTGTCAGTAATTAACAGAAGATCATCAATAAAGTTATTGTGTTACAGAACTGTGACAGCATAAGCTATATAAAAGTTTCTTAATAATACTAATTATTAATAACTGAACATGGAAATCACACTAAACAAAATGTAGATTCTATAGTGATAATGATATGCAAGACAATGTGACAGAAATGAAGTACAACTGTAGCAATGTAAATAACGTATGTGATTAAAAGACTGCAAACATTTTCTTTTTAAATTGATGTGATACTTAAATCAGATGATTCAATGCACAACATTAGAAGGCATGAACAAAGGCATATAGTAACATTTTCTTTTTCTCTGTATTTCATACAGGTGCCTGATACTTCTGTAAGATTGCTAACTGCCACTGTGAACTATCATATCAAAACATGCCAACTAAATACAGATGTAGATGTATAGGGAAACGAGACAGGTATCATAGTACTTCACTGTTGTATAAGGGCGATAAAGAAAACACAAATGTTACATCACAATATGAACAGAGATAGATCTCTACTGCAACAGTGAGCCCTACAACAACTCACTGCACATCAAAAGCACATACTTACTCAAGAGCAAGTAAAAAATGCTTTCCTCTACAACAGTTGTGCAGATCTCTCAGACGAAACACAACTATTGTGACTGCAACAATCAACAAACCTCCCAAACAATGCCGTAGACTCACACCTGGTGATTTGCAAGTGAGAAAGCAGAAGTATTTCCGATCACTAGCAAGTAAAGCTAAGATCGACAGACTTATTGCTGCTGTGATGAGACATGCATGCAAAAAGACAAGCAGTCATCTGTCTTTGATAAACTTGTTTCTCAAAATACACACTTTTGTTAACAGAGCAGTGTATGTGCTGCAGCGCTTGTGGCATAAGATGTCTCAGGTGCTTGAACTATTCAGGAAAGTTGTGTATGGCATCAAAAAAAGGCTACAACAGTATCCTTCTTTGACTGTCCACAATTTCTGTGATGTTTTCACAGGTCACTGGATGCACACGCAGCACTCAGAGGCATATTTCTGGGAAGAATCTTATTATTCCCAGAAAAAGGAACACAAGTTCACCATTGATGACTACAGCAAACTGGAAAATGTCCTCAGTATCTGTGAGGACACTGCAATGGATACAGATGATGACTGTGATTCAATAACAGTCTCCAATATATGGCACTGCCTGTCATTGGCATGTGATGAGATCTGCAACTGTAGGCAATCATCATTTGAAAAAGTTGAACAGTTTGTCAACCTATTTGTGACAACAGATCACAAAGAAAGATATAAAGTGTTTGACAAAATTGACCTTTGTGAAATTCGTCCACATACTGGACTAATGGGTCACTCACTGGCATGCCTCGATAGTGGTGTTTGTGATAATATTTTTCACAACATGCAGATGCTTGGAGTGCATCAAACAGGCATGCAAAACTTTGCATACAGAGTATATGAAGTACGGCAAGTTGTAAATCACTACACTTGTTTAAATGACTTATTGCAGTCAGGTGACATGCAGGGTGCCATCACATTTCTCAAAAAACTGCAACATGTTACTTCTGTACCAGACACAACAATTTCTTAATTAAGCACTTCAGCTGAAACATCTGTTTCAGTGTTAGAAACTGACATACTGAGACAGTATGACAAAGAAATAGCAAAATTTGAGCTGGCAAAGTCTCAGAAGTTTGACTCTGTATGTGTGTCATGTGAACGTTTGTGCTACACTAAACAGACAGTCACAGTGAACCTCGAAACCTTGTCACCATACAATGACATGTGGTTCCGTCTTTCTGCATTTTTGCTGCTTAAGTCTGACTTTCAGTTAGAAAACACCATTCTACTATGCAAGCACTGTTTCTCCAAACTGAAGTCTAACATTTTGCCACCAAGGTCACTTCTGAACAACATGGAGGCACATGTTACACCACGTGAGATTTCAACATTGAATATGTTTGAACGCATTCTAATTCAGACAATGAAACCATTACAAACCATTCTGTGTCTGAACACAAAGACATGGAACATTCCACAGAAAGAACTTGTTAGATCTCTAAAAGGTTCCATGATGTATCTACCACTTCCTCTACAGGAAAATGTGGAAGCAATTTCAACAGAAAATAGTTTGGCGATTCTTGTAAATGGTGTTCCAATGAAGTCCAAGGTCATCTGGCAAGATGTCAATGTACAAAAGGTGAAGCATGCTCTTACTTATTTAAAGACTAACAATCCCTTTCATACAGACCTTGACATCGATCAGATGGCCAGTATCTCTGTCCAACATGATCTATTGGAAGAAACTAAACCAATCATTGAGAAGGTCAGTGGACAGACAAGTGACAATGTGTATGAACAGTACACAATTCACCCACTACATGGTAGAGATCCAGTAGGAGACAACATTGATCTCTATCAAATGAAACAGGTGGAAGGTGAGCCTGTCAGCATTTGGGAGGCAACACTAGAAGCACGCTGTTTCCAAGACCTATTCCCAAAAGGGTCAGGTGGACACCTAGATGAAAGAGAAGTGCGTGTACAGGGTGCTGAGTACCGCACTAGCAGTGTGTTCAGTAAAGATGGCAAATTCAGACATAACATACAGTACCTGTTTCATCTCCTCTGGGAGAGTAAACTTAGCATTCTCTCTGCTTCCATTGCACATACTATTCATCTCACAAGTCCACTGGATGGAATAACAGCTGCTCAATTTCTAGAGAAATTAAAGCAGAAAGATGAAAATTTGCAAGTGAATCTGTCTTCTATTCTTTCAAGTCTTTGAGGTACCAAAGAATATTGGTATCACGAACACTCTGAAGTGATGACAATGCAGCAAGAGTATGGTGCAGCCACATGGTTTGTCACACTTAGTTGTGCTGAATGTGCCTGGGCCGAGCTCATTGAACTGTTGAAGTGGGCAAATTCTGATGTCGACGGCATCTCATCAATGTCTGTCAGAGAAATGTGTTCACTTGATCCTGTGTCTGTCACAAGACGTTTTCACAAGCGGTTCCATGATATTTTGACTTTCATCTTGTCAAAGGACAATCCACCTCTTGGTATTGTGGAACATTACTTTTGGAGGATGGAATATCAAGCACAGAGTGCCCCTCATATCCATATGTTATTGTGGGTCAAGGATGCACCATGCATAGGTGAACATGAAGCAGCAGAAGTGCTAGCATTCATCAAGAAATATATAACTTGTCACATTCCAGACAAGTAAGACAGTCCTACACTGTGGAAGTTTGTTCAAAAGTTCCAGTGACATATTGTGCAAAATACTGCCAGTGAGTAATAAAGAACACATCTAATTGGTACACACAATGTCGCTTTGGATTTCCTAGACGAGTTTGTCAGGATGGTGCCATGAATGACCTTTTCTCAGCAATGCGACACCACTTGAAGGCAAAATCAACCAAGAAGGTACATGAGTTACCCAGAGATGAGAAAGAGGTGTACATAAATGACTACAACCCAACTCTTCTCCTAATGTGGCAAGCAAACATAGATGTTCAGTTTGTGTCTGATAACTCATTGGCCCTGGTGCGGTACATCACTTCGTACATAACCAAACATGAGCAGACTAGCTTGCAAGATCTTTGGGAAGATATTGCCAGTTCAAGCAGAAACCTGACTTCTCAGCTCTGGTCATTGGGCTTGAAGACTCTTTCATGCAGAGAATGTGGAGCTTATGAAGCCAGTGACTGTTTAATGGGTACACACCTGTACAGGAAGTCTGACGCTGTCCAATTTCTCAGTGTAAACTACAAAGAGAAATGCAAATGTGTACTGATTCCTCATGCTGAAATTGAGGAGCTCGCTGCCAGTAGACCTTCTTCAAACCATATATTGAAGAATAACCTGATAGACACATACTACCCCCGTAGACATGGTGACATGGATGATATGTGTCTCTTTCAGGTGGCTAAGTGGTATGACTTCAAGGTAAATGTATCACCTGACTCAACATGCCAGATTTACAAGGTGAATGGAGTGGATGGCTGTCTCATAAAGAGACACAAGCCATGGCTCATAGACCACTGTAAATTGCATCTAGGCACATCGGAGAGCAGAGAACACTGCTACTTTGCTCTCCTATTCCTATTTAGACCCTGGAGAAGTGAGTCTGAATTAAAAGATGACTGCGATACATTTGAGGAAGAATTCAATCTTAGTTACGAGACTTTCAAAACTGAATACTCAGAGAAATACATACAGAGACTAGAGGCTGAGAAAGAGCAGCTTGAGAAGGCAGAGAAGCAGATTCAGGAAGACAATCTTGTTAGTTCACAAGACAACATTGATCCAGAAGGACAAGCTGTTGTAGGTGAACCTCTGCCCTTAAATGCCCCAGAAGTGTTAATGTCAGAAATTGAGACAGCCATGGAACATGGAACACACTCCACTGTCAACCCAGCTGACTTGAGAGAAAGACTAAATCAGCAGCAGTGTACAGTTCACTCTCAAGTAGTTGAAGCTGTCCAACATGGCCTACAACATAAAACAAAAGAATGTGACTGTCGTGACTATAAGCCACTACTGATCTTTGTTAGCTGTTCAGCTTTCACAGGAAAGAGTTTCCTTATTGAAGCCATCACTGCTGAAATACGGAGCCTGAAAGGGTCATCAATGTCTGTTGCTGTTACTGCTCCCACAGGACTAACCACATACAACATTGGTGGAGTTACCTTACACTGTCTCTTTATGTTGCCAGTGGAACATAGCAGAACTGGAGAGTATCGTAAACTGTCATTTGATGTTGCATCTCAGCTCCGTTCCATGTTCACAAAGATGAAGTTACTAATCATTGATGAAATCAGCATGGTCTCCAATGTCATGCTTGCCCATATTCATCTACGTCTACAGGAGATCTTAGGTACTGACGATGGAGTTCCATTTGGTGGCAAAACTATTGTTGTGTTGTGAGACCTTTTATGGCTTGCACTAGTCAATGCAGAGCATGTATTTACAACTCTAACTGCCAAGCAAGCTAAGAATATTCTTGGCTGCATTGCAGGTCATAACATACGTGAATTATTTACCTATGTTGAGTTGTCTGAGAACATGTGCTAAAGTGGTGATCTGGCTTACAAATCACTTTTAGATGAAGCTCGTACAGGTTCTCTATCACCAGAACATGTTTGTATGTTAAACAATCGGCGAATCACAGTAGATACTGCATCCATAGAAACAGCATGTAATGTTTTCAGTGATGTATACTCCACAGGGACACACATAGTGTGTCTTATGCCATGACTAAAGAAATGCACTGAGTTCAACAATCTAATGCTGCAGACAGAAAACCAAGAAATTCTAAGTCTGTATGCTGTTGATACAGTTGATGGTGTCTTTCTTAGTCACAACCTAGTAGCAAAGATGACTGAATGACTCAGTGAACTCAAGTCAGATGTTTCACGCACAGCTGGCCTAGAAGCTTGTCTCACACTTTGTAAGAATGCACGTATCATGCTTTGGCGTAATCTAGATGTAGAATGAGGCATGGTAAACCGTGCCATGGGGAACATCACTGACTTTGTCTACAATGTCCAGAAGACATATATTGAGATGCTTGTAGTTCACTTTGACAACATGGAACAGCCTGTATACACAGAACGGACCTGCGTAAAATTCCAGGTATTTAAGGATATCTATGTAAACAGGAAACAGTTTCCATTATGTGTTGCATATGCTGTATCCATTCATAAATCTCAGGGTTTGAGTTTGGATTCAGCAATGGAGGACATAGGTACAGACATTTTCAAAGATGGCATGAGCTACGTGGCACTTTTACGTGTCCGCAGCCTTTTTGGGTTGCACATTATAACTCTAGCACCTCAGAAAATACGAGCTGACAAGTGATGTATTCTTGAGTACAACAGGTTACGTACTCTACATCAGCGACAAATGTCTTTAATACCACTGCCTACATATTTGGCTGCCTCACATCATTCAGTAAAATCTACAGGTGTCAACAAACAGCCACAAGCTTCCAGAAGTGATTCAACTCAAAAGAGTTCAACAAAGGCCACAACTTCAAATAAACATTCACAGTCAGCAATTCATCAGAAATCTGTTGGTATAGCTGCTGTACCAGTCTTTGACAACAGCACTAGAGTGAACTGCTATGCTAACTCAGCTATGCAAGTTTTTCTACACGTGCCTCACTTTGTGCAGGCAATATCTGCTTCACAGGACAATTCCCTATCAAATGTTTTGAAGCAGATTGTCAACATGACTTTTGACCAGTCTAACAATGTACAGTCATTAACACCATTACGACAGGTGTTAGGTACATATGACAGATGTAGTACACTTGCTACTGACATACAGCAAGACACTAGTGAGTTTAAGATGGCTGTCATAAACAACCTGGATGAAGACGGTACCCCTATACGACAGTACTTCACAGTATCATATGTAACCAAATATGTATGTATTTCATGTGGCTATTCACAGCGTGAAACCACAGAAGACATGCTGTGGATTAATCTTTTTGTCCCTCAAACCAAAAGTGTCAAATTTAAAAGGTGTGGAGGCAGATGCACTCAGTCCATACATCTCAGGAGTTCATCTCAATATCTGTTGCTTATCTTGCACAGGTTTGACTCTAACGGGCTCAGAGTTGACATTCCTATCACAGATTACACAGCTGGTAGAATAGTCTTCAACCAATCAGTGTTTGACACTCACAGTATAATCTATCACTATGGACAATCCATGCATTCTGGCCATTACACCTGCTTACTTAGGTACAGAACTGGATGGGTAGAGTGTGATGACTCTACAAGCAGTTTTAAACAGAGACTGCCATGACACTTAAAAAATACATATCTTCTAATATTGAAAAATTATGATGACCTTCATATTTCAGAAGAATAGGACAAAACATGTTGCATTTTTCAAATTACTAGTTTGTGACAGGAACAGTCGTAGGTCAGTACAATTGTGATCAATCTACAACTCTCAATAAACCATTGCATTTCAACAAAGTGCTATACTGGCAGACACATTTCATGCACTGTGACATTTAAGATCTTGTGTGGATCAGTAACAACATGGAAATTGTTGTAGTGGCTTCAATCAGCGCCAACAGTATTCACAGTCACTAGAGAAACCATGCTTACATGTCTATTGAAGATTGTACATCTCAAAACAGAGGTCTTAGTGTTCTCCTCTTCTGTACATATCTTTTATTGTTAGTGTATGATACCCATACATAACAAGAAGTTGCTACCAGTTTTTAACTGTTACTTTCTGCAGATTAAGAAAAGTTCTCAGTTATCATCGTAAATAACTGAACAACACTTGTCCCATTCACCAAACAGTGCACTCTGTCACAAGTTGTCTATCACCACTTGTTTTTGTCTATTGACTCTTGACATGTAGACAACAATATCATTCGTTCACCTTGCAACATTGTAGAACTATGCCTCCTTTATTTGTAATACTGATACTGTACATATGTAAAAATAACAGCCTTTATTGATAATGCAAGAAGCTGAATGAAACAACTGTAAATACCAAACAATTGCATCATATTATTAACTGACTTTGCCATGACTTTGTAATTACTTGTAAATAATATTAACATTCTTATTGCACCTTACCATTGTTACTAACTACTTTCATAGTTCTACTAAAAGTATTAGTATAAGAGAAAAGTACAAATCAATGTTTAACATATAATACAGAACTATACTGATTACATTAAATTAACCATATCTTTGATAAAAAAAACAGCATACCATACACATTTTTAAACTTACTAGTTAAGAGTTAACATAGAAGCCAATGTAACAATTGAAAAAATGTTTTTTGTTCCTGTAAGAATATTCAGTTTTTTGTACTTGTCATGTAAGTCATTTTAACCTATGTTAACAATGTTGACAATTGTAAATCAGACACTGTTACTGATCACAACACACCTCATACCTGTTCCTGACAATATTTATGTTCGCCTCTATTGAGGGGTTGGGTGGGAATTTTCCATATGCGCCTAGTCAGTGACACATCATTAAATGCCAGTAATCGAATGTCACTAAAATCAGATTTTTTTATATTCTATTACTTAAACACTTAGCATATGGTTTTTTGCTCACCCCAGGAACATCCACATTATCAGTCACACAGTAACAACTAAACACTTCTGTATCATGTGTATAATCACTGTTTAGAAGCTCCTGACATACCTTTATTAACATAGTACAAAAGTAATGGACGACACATAATTAGGACATTGAACTACTTTAAAAAAAATGTTAATATTCTTTACCAAAGTCTCTTCAAGTTTAGTAGCAAATATATAATGAAGAGCCATAGGTTCAGCTTGAGTATCACAACTTCAGGAGCAAAGTCAGAAAGCACTTCTTAACACAAAGAGTAGTGAACACTTAAACATCACTGTAAACACAGAACACCTACTTAAAGACAGTGACCACCTAGTAAAGAACCAGGTATATGCATAAAAGGCAGATAACAACCCAGCCAGCAAAAGATGGGAGAACACTGCAGGGATAGCAAACACCTGAGTCAAGATGTGTACCATGTTAAACAACCACAATAAATAGAACACATTACCTTCTTATGCTACCTTTTTGTCTATACTTTATTATAATATCACATACTTCCTCCAATTCATGTAATCCAGTCACTATAAATGTGACACATTAACATATATTCCAAGCAATGATTGCACACATACAAGGATTGTATTGTGAGACTGATTTTATAAAAAAAATACAGTCTTAATTGGGCCTTTTTTTTCAGTTGAACCAATTGGCAATACATCTTTTAAAATCATAACCACCTGTGTCGAATCTTTACTTAAAATAGCATAACGATATTAGAACATAAGTGTTGCCTTTATTAAGCATGCAAATCAACTGCAACAAATAGTGCCACAACTATATCTCCATGAATTTCTTTGGTTCCTATGCTGTCCACTCAGTATCACAACATAGGCAATGATGTGGCACATTGCATGTCACACTTTCCATAATTCCTAAGGGTATGAAAAACTCAGCAATGTACTTACTGTTCTTGTGCCTATACAGTCATCATGTAGTAATTACTGTACCAAGGTGCCGTACATCAGCACCCAACAGTAGGCAGCTGTGACTATACACTTAGGATGCAGTCACTGCTATGTCTACTTCAATTCCCTGTCTAAGCTTCTGCAACTCCCAACTGTAGTAACTTAACTATACCTACAATTACAGAGGTGTCCCATAGATCTCAAGTCCCGTATGATTCCTATAGATAACCAGTCATAATGCAGTACAAATATCAGTAGGCACAGCAGCTCTAGCTGCCTAAATCCATCCAAATCCTAACAAATGTAACTACAGTTTCCCTGTAATCATTCATGTGTGGCATTGATGTACAAATAGTCACCTGTGTTCTGTATGTGCACTGAAATGTACCTACCCTAACTTGTCATCCATATCTCCAATTACAATGTACTACCTACTGTCACATTTGTACACACATTGCCTGCCTGAATCCATTCAAATGGCAACTGTGCTAACTGGACTATTCCTGTGATCAGAGAGCTGTACATCTGCTGTACATTCCCTATCATTTCCTGTGGCTGTTTACTTAGGATGCAGCAAGTGTTATGAAAAAGCAGTCCCCCCATCACACTGTTTACCTCTATGTTTTTTCCTATTCTGTATTGTCAACTCAGTGTACAATATGTGGACTAGGTGTTCATACATTGACTTACAGAACTCCTGTAATTCCTAACTTAACTAGCATGTACCACACTTATATCTACTGTCAGTATACAGTCAGACTGCAGTACCTGCTGTAGAAAGCTGTGTGACATTCTACCTAAGCACATGCAGTTGTGAATGTATAGTCAGTATCAGTAACTGGTATGCGTGTGTAAATTGTCTGTGTAAAACCATAGAAACCCTAACTGTGCTAAGTTGTGTATATCAACAATTACAGACCTGTACCATTGATGTTGCTTGCCTCATTCTTGCTATGTATCTATACTCATGATGCAGTTCAAACTTTGGGGGAGTGGGTATTATCTGTGTCAGCCAACACAAACACTAAGTGTCCTAACTTGAGTGTCCCTGAAATCACTGATGTCTACCATTGATGTCCATACCCTGAAATCTTCTGTGGGTCTCTACTAAGGATCCAGTACCAGGTGTTGCAGTTTGAAAAGACATTACCTTACTGAAGCCATTCAAGTGACAACAGTGCTAACTACACTTTATCTGTAATCAGGAAGTTGTCAAACTGATCTGCATCACCCTTCTTTGCCTCTGTCTCTTCACTTAACATACAGAAAGTCTATAACTGTTCCTGTTACCATGGCTCTCCCCCCATTTCCATGAGTGTCTGTCTCCCTCTGTGCAACTCTTGATCAGGAGGAATATGTGCCACATGATGTCTTCACACATACTAAAACAGTGGCACCAAACAGAAATGTAAATGGACATGGTAGCACAAATCAAAACAGAAAGGTAAACAGTTTTAAAAATACTGAATCTAATAGAGTGACATTAGTGCAGGTCCCTTTGGGCACCATGCTCCTCGACCACAAAACACTAACATCAACAGTACTAAAATATACTAAATATGAAACAGCAGCGGGAGCATGGGGCCCTACCAAGCACGCATTCCAACATACAAAAACAATAATATACAGTACTGTAAAATACAAAATGTACTAGTGATAGGAGCGCGGGACCCTTCCGGCCCCATGCTCCCACCTTGTAATGCAGCAGGCTGGGCTGGAGACTGCAAAGGGGGGGTTGAACCCTAACATTGAATTCCCTCACTTTTGTCACTGTGGCACAACCCTAACTGATGCAGTAAATGGAGTTATTTGCATCTAATTTCTCTTTTTTTTTGAGAATAATAATGAGAAATAGTGAATGTAATGCTGCGGCAGGAGCACATGGCCCTTCGGGCACCGCTTTCCCACCATGTCATACAGTAGCGGAAGCGCGGGGCCCTGAGGAACCCACGTTCCCACCACTTAATTACCCATGTTTTTGGGAATAATAATGAGAAATAGTGCACATAATGCGGCAGCGGGAGCACGGGCTCTTCGGACACCATACTCCCACCACATAATGCAGCAGGGTGGGCTGGAGGGGTGCAAAGGGGGTACTTCAACCCTAACATTGAATTTCCTCGCTTTTATCACTGTGGTACAACCCTAACTGATGCAGTAAACAGAGTTATTTGCCTCTAATTTCCCTTGTTTTTGAGAATAATAATGAGAAATAGTGAACATAATGCAGCGACAGGAGCGTGGGGCCCTTCAGGCACCATGCTCCCACCACATTATACAACGGTGGGAGAGCAGGTCCCCATGCTCCCACCACATAATTACCCTTGTTTTTGAGAATAATAATGAGAACTAGTGAACATAATGCAGCAACAGGAGCACAGGGCCCTTTGGGCACTGCGTTCCCACCACATAATTACCCTTGTTTTGAGAAAAATAATGAAAAAAGTGAACATGATGCAGCAACAGGAGCACAGGGCCCTTTGGGCACTGCGTTCCCACCACATAATTACCCTTGTTTTGAGAAAAATAATGAAAAAAGTGAACATGATGCAGCAACAGGAGCATGGGGCCCTTCGGACCCCACGCACCCACCACATAATGTGGCAGCGCGAGCATGGGGCACTTCACACACCACGCTCTCACCACATAACACAGCAGGGTGGGCTGTATGAGTGCAAAGGGGGGGCTTTAACCCTAACACTGAATTTCCTCACTTTTGTTACTGTGGTACAACCCTAACTGATGCAGTAAACTGACTTATTTGCCTCTAATTTTCCTTGTTTTTGAGAATAATAATGAGAAATAGTGAATGTAATGCAGCAGCGGGAGTGCGGGGCTCTTCGGGCATTGTGCTCCCACCACATTTTACAGCAGCAGAAGCATGGGACCCTGAGGGCCCTGCACTCCCACCATGTAATTACCCTTGTTTTTGAGAATAATAATGAGAAATAGTGAACATAATGCAGCAGTGGTAGCACAGGGCCCTTCGGGCACCATGCTCCCACCACATTATACAGTGGTGGAAGCACGGGGCCCAGTGGGCCCCACACTCCCACCACATAATTACTCTTGTTTTTGTGAATAATAATGAGAAATAGTGAAAATAATGCAGCAACTGGAGCGCGGAGTCCTTCGGACACCACACTCTCACCACATTATATAATGGCAGAAGTGCAGGGCCCTGCCCTCCCACCACATAATTACCTTTGTTTTTGAGAAAAATAATGAGAACTAGTGAACATAATGCAGCAACAGGAGCGTGGAGCCCTTCGGGCACCATGCTCCCACCACATAATTACCCTTGTTTTGAGAAAAATAATGAAAATAGTGAACATAATGCAGCGACGGTAGTGCAGGGCCCTTCGGGCCCCATGCTCCCACCACATAATGCAGCAGCGGGAGCATGGGGCCCTTTGGGCACCACGCTCCTACCACATTTTACAGCGGTGGAAGCACAGGGACTTGTGGGTCCCACGATCCCGCCACATGATATCTTGTCACATAGTTATATTGTGCCCACAAATGCAAATCTTTATACGCATGCTGATGCAAAGTGAAACAGAAAGAGAAACAGTACTGTAGACAGAAATGTGAAAAACAATGCAAACGCAACCGCAAATGAAAACGCAAAGGGTAACGCACATAGTGGCGTAAACGTGAACGGTAAGTAAAATGAGTACAGAACCGCAAGCAGAAACGGTAATGGTAACAGTAATGTAAGCACACAGGCTGGTTTTCCCCAAAAGCTGTATAGAGAAAGACAGTGCGTACAAAGAATGTATGCAATATAACGACTCTCGGAACAGAAAAATGAGGACTTGGAATAGTAAATTGCTTATATCTCAGGAACTGTATGACATAGAAAAAAATTTAAAAGTCATATGAATTATCACTTTCCTGGCTAGTTTTCTACTTAGCTCCCTGCAGGGGGCAAAGTATTTTTTTGATGAAAAGTCTGTATCTCGCACTGTTTCTGAGATACAGGCCCTGAAAGACACTCTGAATGCCGTAATGTTATCCTATGGGAAAAAACAGAAGTTTGGACTGCCATTACTTTGCCTCCTTATAATATTTTTTCACCAAGCCACTGAAAGGCACATTTTTCAGATGTTGGCTGTCTTCTCTGCAAATGTCAGCCCAAAAGACCAAACTGTTATTTTGCAGCAGGGCGCCAAACGATTGCTGCAATGCGTCGTACGCCGTAATGTTATCCTATGGGAAAAAGTGTCAAATTTGGAGTACCATAACTTTGCCATCGTGTAAAATTTTTTTGACATAACACTGAACGGCACATCTGTGAGATGTTGGCTGCATTCCCTCCAAATTTCAGCCCCAAACTCCGAACTGTTCTTTTGCAGCAGGCTGCCAAAGAATTGCTGTCATTTTCCCACAGCCTAGAGAAGTACTGTGGCAATTTGCAAAAGCTTTCGTAAAAATTTGAGATGCTTTCATCAGTGCAACACTACTTGGTGAAAGTACTTTTTCCAGAAATTTGAAAAACATATTTCTGGGGTGTTTTACCTCAAAATAAAGACATGGCCAGCATCCTCAGGGTCTGACTAAGTGAATACAAAAAGAATTAGGGTGCTAGACGGTCCCAAATTTAAATACCAAGCATTTTTCTGATCGCTAACTGAAAACAAGATGGCGGATTTGCAAAAGTAAAAACTGCATTTGCGACACTTTCGAACTTTTTGTTTACTTTTCCCATTGACTTATAATGGGAACTTGTTTTTTGAATAACTTTTGAACTGTTTAATATTTTTTCACAAAATCTTTGAAAAGCACATCGGGGACCCCAGCTTCATGTTCCCTGAAGATTTCAGACCGGTCATGCAAACCATAGGACCTGTAGGGGTGACCATAGAATTCCAGAAAAAGAGCAAATGCACGCGCAGATCATGCTTAATAACTCTGCAGCTGTATATCCAGCTGGTACGAAACTTGGCAGATCCGAAGGTGTATGGATCTTGATCGTGTATTCCAGATTTCAGGTAAATCCATCAAACGGTTGCAAAGTTATTAAGGTACAAAATTTTGGGTTTAACATGTAAATGGCTCCTCAACCCTAACTATGGTAGCACTACCGTGCTACCATAATATATATATATTCATGGCAAAAAACTCTATTTAATGCATCAGTTAGGGTTTTTCCACAGCAATAAAAGCAAGGAAATTCAGTGTTATGGCTGAAAACCCTAACTCCAAATTCATCCCCCAGCACCACATGCACACAAACACACACACACGCTTTCAATAAAGTCTCACATGAAAAACTCATTACTAAAATGCACAATCTAGGTTTGTCACCTGATATTGTCAACTGGACTTTAAACTGGTTGACAAATCATTCTCAGAGAGTCAGAATTAATGACATCTTGTCTGATTCGGGTAGTGTGACAAGTGGTGTACCACAGGGGTCGGTCTTGGGACCAACATTGTTTAATCTCTTTATCAGTGATTTACAAACAGGACCAAATAACTTTGTGGTTAAATTTGCAGATGATACTAAATTGGGGGGTAAGATTAATAATCAAGAAAATATTTCTGCATTAAAGAAGGATTTGGAAAAATTAACACTTTGGGCAAATGAAAATCATATGCAGTTTAATCAAGACAAATGTTTAGTAGTGCATTTCGGTGTAAATAATCCAAAAATGATATATTATATAAACGGACTACCATTTCACTCATAAATTGTAAAAAAGCTTTAGGGATATATGTTAATAATAAACTTACATCAAATGATCACTGTGTTATAACTGCTTGCATGACCAACAGACTTTTGAGGCAAATAAAATGCACTTTTGTTAATCGCACTGAACAATGCCTTATTCCATTGTATAGGGCATACATTAGACCATATCTAGACTATGGCTTCCTTTTGAATCCAAACCAAAAAAGACATAGCAATTCTTGAACAGGTTCAAAAGAGAGTAACTAGAATGATTCCAAGATTAACAAACTTGGATTATCAGAACAGATTAAAAGCTACTGGTGTCTTCTCTCTTCAAACTAGAAGATTAAGAGGTGATATGCTTATGGTTTTTAATTTAATAAATTCACCAGATCTAATGGAAAAATGTGGTCTAACACTATCCAGAAAGAGACATGTTCTGAGACTGCATAATAAACAGCTTGAAGTAAAAACTTATAAAACCAGCAAAAGGGGATAGTTTTTTCCAATAAGAGCATCCAAGCATCCATTGTATGGAACACCTTGCCACAAGAATTGGTAGAGGCAACTAGTGCCACTGTCTTTAAAAACAAATTAGATATTTTGTTGCTGGATAATAGATAAATAATGTCCCACATAGTGTGGGGAACAGTCTCGACTGGCTCTGGTCTTCTTCTGTTCTTTCATACCAAGTAATACCAAGTTATACATGCAAGTAGGGGGGAGGACCAAGGCAACATGACCAATGACAGACAACCAGCAGCAGGTGACATAAATAAAAAAAACAACTGTCTAAATGTACTGTAAGAAATCCCCACCCACCTAACCAGGTACTGCATGCTCAGTGGAGATCAACAGCAAAACTGAGGCCATGTACACCAAACGTACACATCCCTGATTGCAGGTGCACACAACGTAACACACTTAGTAGTTGCATGGCCTTACTTAGCAGTGCCCCACACCCCACCACACCTGGTACTACACCTCAGCTATAGAGCACTGCAAAACTAAGTAGTTGTACAGGTATAATATGTGTGGTTGATTTCATGTATACACAACCTCTCACTGTTAGGCACTGGAGGACTTTCGCAAGGCAGTGCCCCACCCACTCATACCAGGTACTGAGTAGTTACTGGAGAACCCCAGTTAAAATGAACCCATGAAGATCAACACTGTTACTCCATGATTGCAACCTTGCAAAGATTAGTACAATTATGACTCACAGACTCTGTGGTAGAGAATGCACCCTCCCGTCCTACAACACTTGGCCCATTGTCACTAAAAGCTATAGTAAAATCAATTCTATTTATATCTACAGTACACCTACTTGATTGTTGGTATACTACAATTAACATAGTTATCACTTGCATGCCGTCAGCCACAGAATGGTCTGCCAAACCCAAAGACTAGGTACTACAATCTGAGTGTAGACCAACTACTAAAAAGTAAGGCTGTGGGCATAACTGGTACAGCTCACTCATTGCAAGGATACTCAACTTACCACAATTTTGATAACTGTGTGTGAGAGGCAATGTCATTGTCTTTACCAGGTAGTACATCCTCAGTAGAGAGCTACAGCAAAATTGAGCCTATAGACATCCGTGAAACATCTCCGTCATTGTAGGTACAGTAATTTTAGCACATTTAGAAGTTGCTTGGCCTTAGCCAGCTAATTCCACTCCATGTTAGACAGACCAGGTACTGCATTCTTAGTATACAAACACACTAAAGGTAAGTATATGAACATCAACAGTACACCTACACCACTGAAACTGTATATCTGATACTGACATTAGGAGTTGCACAGTCTTGTACAAGCAATAGTTTTCCCATACCTCGAGATCAGCCTGTGTATCTTGAGTGGACAGATGCAGTAAATTTACCACTACATAAATTACATACTTAAATGCAGTAGCTCTTGTATCTTGATGATGGATGTGTCATTTAGTACATTTATGTTGTTGTCTTTATTTCTGTTTACTCATAAGTGTACAAACCTTTGTATAGCTGCAATCAGAGAGTTGCATCACTGATGTCCAGTCAGGGTGCAGTACCAGGTGTGGTGCGGTGTGGGGCATCGCTAGGTAAGGCCATGCAACTACTAAGTGTGGTACATTGTGTGCACCTGCAATAAAGGATGTGTAGGTTTGGTATACATGGTCTCAGTTTTGCTGTTGATCTCCACTGAGCATGCAGTACCTGGTCAGGTGGGTGGGCATGTCTTGTAGTACATTTAGATAGTTGTTTTTTATTTCTGTCACCTGCTGCTGGTTGTCTGTCATTGGTCATGGTGCCTTGGTCCTCCACCCTACTTGCATATGTGTGTGTGTGTGTGTGGTGCTGGGGGTGGTGAATTTGGAGTTAGGGTTTTCAGCCCTAACACCAAATTTCCTCTCTTTTGTCGCTGTGGAACAACCCTAACTGATGCATTAAACTGAGTTTTCATGATGATATATATATATATATATATATATATATATATATATATATATATAAGTTAGAGGCAAAAACTCATTTAATGCATTGGTTAGGAGTTATTCTGAGAAGTTTAAAAGTAATCGGTGTTAGGGTGAAAGTCCCATGGACCCCAACCGAGCATCAGGGTGCGCATTGGGTTCGCCAACCCAACTCTCACCCCATCACATGTGTAAAGAAGCAGAGGTATTGGAGAATGGGGTGAGAGTTAGGATCGACAACCCCAATGCGCACCTCGATGCCAGTTGTGGGTGGACTGGTGGGTCCAAGGGGGGCTTTCAACCCTAACACCAAATTTCCTCACTTTTTGTCGCTGTGGAACAACCCTAACTGATGCATTAAATGGAGTGTTTTGCCTCTAATTTCCCTTCTTTTTGAGAATGAGGACGATAAATAGTGAATGGAATGTGGTGGCAGGAACACGGGTCCCACCACATGATGTCTTGTTACATAGTAACAGGAACTGCAAAGGAAACACAAGCAGCAATGGTTATGCACATGGTAAAGCAAACATAAATTGTAAAGCAAATGTTAATAGAAACACAAGTGTAAAGTGATGCCGAAGTGAACAATGATACAAACGGACACGCAATCGCGTATAAAAAAGCAATTTGTAGCATGCACAGTGACGGCACTGGTATTGTAAATGCAAATGTTAAGTGTTACAGCAACAAGAATGCTAAACGTAACAGAAATGAAAACGTGAATGGAAGCGCGCACGTAAACGCGAACCGTAATGCGCATGGGCATGGTACCACAATTGTAAATGCAAATGGTAAAGTTAACATGAAAAATAATGCCAAAGGAAACAGAAGCATAAACATGAATGCAAATATGTACGTAAACGCAAACCATAACACCCACGGTCACGTTACTGCAATTGTAAATGCAAATGGTAATGGTAACAGCAACAATAACACCAAAGGTAACAGAAACGCAAAAGGAAATGCAAGCACATATGGACATGCAAACCGTAATGTGCATGGGCACAGTAACACAATAGAAAATGCAAATGGTAACAGTAACAGCAACGAAGACGCAAAACAAAAGAGAAAAAATGTAAACGCAAATGAAAGGGCTGCCGAAAATGCTAATGGCAATGCACACAGTGATGCAAACTGAAATGCAAACACAAACACTAGTTGAAATGCAAATGGTAAGAGTAACACAAATGCAAGTGCAAACAAGAACACAAAGCATAACGCACACGGTGATGCACACAGGAACGGTTATGCACACGGGTACATAAATGCAAGTGGAAACAGTAACTGTAACATTAACAGAAGCACATAAACTGTTTTTCCCCAACAGCTGCATAGAGAAACACAGTGTGCACAAAGAATGTATGCATAATAATGGGCCTTGGAGCTGAAAATGAGCAGTTGGAATACTAAATTGCTAGTATCTCAGGAACCTTACGAAGTAGAAAAAAATGTTTTTTTGCATGATTCATGAGTTTCCAGGCTAGGTTTTCATTGAATGAAAACTTCATGATGAAAATTTCCTATCTTGCACCATTTTCGAGACAAGAGCCCCAAAAGGTGATACTAATATGGCTACAACAACAGAGACTTCAATAAGAAAAATACTTTTTTATACCCAATTGTGTACCTTCTTGTATTTGTGAGGGGAAGCACAGAACCCAGAGGGCCCACACTGACACAGATGCATATAGTTATGCAGAAATCAGTAACTTGATTGGAGTGCAGAGTCCACCAACACATGCTCTTTACTAGTTATATTACACTTTTCAAAAAGTAAGGAAATTCATTACAAAAAAACCTTTGCTAATGCATCAGCAAAGGTTAAACTGAAAAAAATGAGGAAAAGAGATATTAGGATAGAGCCCCATCCCCCCAACACCCCATACCCTGTCCTCCACAGACCGAAAGATGGCGGGGTGTGCCCAGGGAGTCGGGAGGCCTAACTCTTCCCCATTTTCTTTTACTGTAATATGTCAAACTGTTTACACATGGAATGGGGTGAGAGTTGGGCCTCATGATCCCGTGGCATACCCCAGCATCTGTCAGTCTATGGAGGATGAGGGGTTGGGGTAGTGGGGGATAGGGGCTCTACCTTCGCATCTCATTTCCCCACTTTTGTTGGTTTAACCCTAACTGATGCATTAACAAAGTTTTTTGCAATGAATATCAATTATATATGAATCGTGTGACCAGTCTGGTGGTGCTGAGGGCTAGGGCATTGGACACCTTACCTCGTGCCATGCTGGCAACCCGTGTTCGGGAATGGGCAAGGGCAGCCAGAGGATGGCAGTGGTGGAGAGGGATAGAGCAATCGAGTGACTGCTCTTCTCTCCAGGAGGGGTGACTCCAACGGTCGGCGTGCTTCTGGCCCCTGATGGAGGTTATGGGGCAGTGCACTGATGCTGCAAAGAAGGGGCTAAGATGGTGCAGGTACCCAGAGGAGCTTGCGTGGATACATGTGCGCTCTCTCCGCTGGTGTCATTGCACACCTCTCGCACGTAAGGGATGCAAATGAGAAAAAGGGTCCTGCCAGTCAATCAAGATGAAGCAGCCAACTGCCACAGGCCCCGACCTTGAATGGCGTTCCCTGAACTGGATCCTAGGAGAGTTGAGTTGAGCTAATGGGGCTCCTAGCCATGCCTCCATGCCATTGGGGGTAATCTGTGTGGGAAGAGAGGGAGCTGCCAGATGAAGTGGTATGGTGCTGGAAGGGTGGCTGGAGATGGGTGCTGACACTACTAGTTGTCTGCACAAATCTCTAGCCACCAGGGAAGAAATAGATCAAAATTTGTGTATATATATATATATATATATATATATATATGAAAATTGGGCACCCTCTAGTGTGTGGTGCCAACAAACGGCAGATGGGGAAGTGGATTGATTAAAAAGTGCAGGTAATCAAGCTGACTCTAATACAAAGTATATGCAACTTTAGTGGAACCCAAAGAAACAAAAGAAATAAAAACAAATCAGTTCACTGGCTAAGAACTGAGCAAGGCTACCCAGAATTCTGTTCAATTAATAAATGAGCAAAACTCAAATATTGTGCTGTCGTTATCCTTATGCTTCTAACAGCAAGTAGCCCATTCCCCTTAAAACTTACTATGCTACAGTAGTAGCCACAGACATTGCCAGCTATTTCCAGATATTTCACGGAATTTCTAAAGAGTTTCTCTCTGCTGCCCCTACTGTGGAAATGGAGAAAGCATGAGATATTTCTGGAAATATCACAGAAATTTCGGGAAATAGCTGGCAGTGTCTGTGGCTGTTACTGTACATGCACTTATTTCCAAACTACATGATCTTAAAGACTAGACCAGCTAGTTAACCGTGCTCTCAGGTGGTGCACTGGATGTGTCTTGGCTTCACAAGCAAAAGGTCAGGGCTTTGATCTCTAGATGAGTGCATTTTTGTACTGACAGATGAAGGACATGCAAGAATTATGCAGTAACAATTATCACAGTTTCTCCATGCCCTTCCTGTTTTCACTTGCAATACTGTTTATACTGCGACCCCAACAATTACTACAAAAAAACAAAGGGGAGGGCCTCTTGATATGGTCTGCAAAATAGTGCAGAGGTTAAAGCACTGAGTTACGAACAAAAAGACCTCATAGTCATAGGTCTGAATCCACAGCCATCACATGTACATTGTTCCCTGAACCAGCAACTGCATGTGTCAGAGCTTCTGATTTTGCCACATAGTCAGCATGCAAGCCCCGCCTCCAATATCAACCCACATAAGTCCTGCCTCTAATCTCACCCCATGTAAGCTCTCCCTCCAGTATCACCCAATGTAAGCCCCACCTCCAGTAGCACCACATGTAAGCCACACCTCCAATATCAACCCATGTAAGCCCTGCCTCCAATATCAACCCAAGTAATTCCTGCCTCCAATCTCACCCCGTGTAAGCCCTGCCTCCAATATCACCCAATATAAGTCCCACCTTCAATAGCACCCAATATAAGTCCTGTCTCCAATATCACCCATTGCAAGCTCTGCCTCCAATCTCACCCCATGAAAGCTCTGCCTTCAATTTCACCCAGTGTAAGCCCCACCTCCAAAATAACCACATGTAAGCCCTGCCTCCAATATCAACCCATGTAATTCCTGCCTCCAATCTCACCCTATGTAAGCCCTGCCTCCAATATCACCCAATGTAAGCTCCACCTCCAATATCACTACATGTAAGCCCCGCCTCAAATATCAACCCATGTAACCCCACCTCCAATATCACCCCATGTTAGCCATGTTAGGGTGGTACTGGACCCCACTTCATGAACAATGATACTGTCATCTCATTACTCAATCCAGAATGGTGATTTCATGGTCACTGCATGGAATCAACTTTTGGGACATAAAATCACCTTTCAGAAATGATTAACAAAATTACAATCCTGGTCTTGATGAGTGGAGGTCCCAAGAAGCCAATGTTGAAAATTTGGTTCAAAAAATTCCAGAAATGGCCGTGTAACGAGCATGCATTGCACAGTTTCTACGCATGCTCATAACTTGGCTAATTTTTAATATTTTCACTCCAGAATTTCAACATTGCCATTTTTTCACACCTCCTCATGAACAGCATAGCTGTCATTTCTCACATCCTCCTGGAAGTGTTTTTTCGCACCTCTGTCACAGAATGGCGCGTCACTGTGTGAAATCAAATTTCAGGATGGATTAACAAAATCACAGTGCCAGTATTCATGAAGGGATTTCCCAAAAAGCTCATGTTGGAAACTTGGTTAAGAAATTCCAAAAAACGACCAGGTTACTAGCATGCATTGCACAGTTTCTACGCATGCTCATAACTTTGCCAGTTTTTCATATTTTCCCTCCTGGTTTTCAACATTACCCTTTTCCACACCTCCTCATCAACATTATACAGCTGTCATTTTTTACATCCTGTCCAAAACATGATTTTGCCCCTGTGGTGCAGAATGGTGCATTCACTGTACAAACTCAACTTTTGGGACAGATTAATGAAATGACAGTGACATTGTTCATGACGTGGGTCCTCAAAATATCATGTTGAAAATTGGGTGGAAAGAATTCTAAAAATGTCTGAGTTACATGTGCCATTGAATTGTGGCCACAGTAGCACCTCTAACTCAAAAACTCTGTGAAATAGAAGTTTCTTCAAATTCGTCGTGCATGGAGGTATCGCTGTCATCAATACAATGACATTTGGATTGTTTTTGTAACTGCTATGGTCACAGAGATATTGGGATGTTAGTGGCACAGTTTATTTCACTATATGGCTGCTGTACAGCTCCATAGTTGTATTTGTGAGGGGTAGTGCAGAGTCCGGAGGGCCCACACTCCCACAGATGCATATAGTTATGCAGAAATAAGCAACTTGGTGGCAGCGCAGAGTCCACCAACACATGCTCTTTACTAGTTAAAGTAAGGAAATTCATTACAAAAAAACCTTTGTTAATATATCAGCAAGGGTTAAACTGACAAAAGTGAGGAAATGAGATATTAGGATAGAGCTTCATCCCCCCAACACCCCATTCCCTGTCCTCCACAGACTGACAGATGACGGGGTGTGCCCAGGGGGTTGGAAGGCCTAACTCTCCCTCATTCTCTTTTACTGTAGTATGTCAATTTGTTTACACATGGAATGGGGTGAGAGTTGGGCCTCATGATACTGTGGCATACCCCAGCATCTGTCAGTCTGTGGAGGATGAGAGGATGGGGTAGTGGGGGATAGGGGCTCTACCCCACATCTCATTTCCTCACTTTTGTCAGTTTAACCCTAACTGATGCAATGAATATCAATTATATATAAATCGTGTGACCAGCCTGGTGGTGCTGAGGGCTGAGGCACTGGAAACCTTAACTCGTGCCATGCCGGTGACCTGTGTTTGGGAATGGGCAAAGGCAGCCAGAGGATAGCAGTGGTGGGGAGGTATCTAGCATCCGAGGAAATGTTCTTCCTCTCCTCGAGGGGTGACTCCAGTGGTTTGCATGCTTCTGGCCCCTTATGGAGGTTAGGGGGCAGGGTGCTGATGCTGCAAAGAAGGGGCTAAGATGGTGCAGGCACCCAGAGGAGCTTGAATGGATGCATTTGCGCTCCTTCCACTGGTGTCATTGCACACCCCTCATGTGTAAGTGGTGCAAATAAGGAAAATGGCCCTGCCAGTCGATCTGGATGAAGCAGCCACCTGCCGCAGGCTCTGACCTTGAATGGCGCTCCCTGAACTGGATCCTAGTAGAGTTGAGTTGAGCTAGTGGGACTCCTCAGCATGCCAACCCTCCATGGGGGGTAATCCATGGGGGAAGAGTGGGAGCTGCCAGATGTTGGGGTATGGTGACTAATGGGGGGCTGGAGATGGGTGCCAACACCACCCCTGCTCTGCACCCATCTCCAGCCACCAGGGAAGAAATAGATCAAAATTTATATATATATATATATATATATATAAAAACATGAAGAGTGAGCACCCTATAGTGTGTGGTGCAGACAAACTGCAGTTGGGGAAGTGGATTGATTAAAAAAATGCAGGCAATCAAGCTGACTGTAATACAAAGTATACGCATCTTTAGTGGAACCCAGAGAAATAGAAGAAATAAAAACAAATCAGTGCATTGGCTAAGATTTGAACCCAGGCTACCCAGAATTCTGTTCAAATAATAAAGGAGCAATACTCAAATATTGTGCTGTCGCTATACTCATACTTCTAACAGCAAGCAGCCCATTCCCCTTAAAACTTACTATGCTATATGCACTTATTATCAAACTACATGCTCTTAAAGACTAGACCAGCTAGTTAACCATGCATCAGGTGGTGCACTGGATGTGTCTTGGCTTTACAAGCAAAAGGTCAGACTTTAATCTCTAGATGAGGGCACTTCTGTACTGCCTTATCAAGGACATGCAAGAATTGTGCAGTCTCTATTATCGTGGTTTCACCATGCCCTTCCTGTTTTCAATTGCTATAC
Organism: Neoceratodus forsteri; assembly: GCA_016271365.2. Taxonomy (NCBI): domain Eukaryota; kingdom Metazoa; phylum Chordata; order Ceratodontiformes; family Ceratodontidae; genus Neoceratodus; species Neoceratodus forsteri. The sequence goes on along the minus strand of JADMNL010000023.1, from coordinate 237,277,703 downwards.
TGTTTATACTACGACCCCAACAATTACTACAAAAAATAAAGAAGGTGGTCTTTTGATAGGGTCTGCAAAACAGCACAGAGGTTAAAGCACTGAATTACAAACCAAAAGACCTCATAGTCTTAGGTTTGAATCAAACAACCACCAGATGTACATTGTTCCCTGAACCAGCAAGTGCATGTTTCAGAGCTTCTGATTTTGCCACATAGTCAGCATGCAAGCCCCACCTCCAGTATCACCGCATGTAAGCTCCACCTCCAATCTAATTCTATCTAAGCTGCGCCTCCAATATCAACCCATGAAAGTCCTGCCTCCAATCTCACTCCATGTAAGCCCTTCCTCCAATATCAACCCATGTAAGCCCCACCTCCAATATCAACCCATGTAATTCCTGTCTGCAATCTCACTCCAAGTAAGCCCTGCCTCCAAATAACCCAATATAAGCCACAACTCCAATATCACTACATGTAAGCCCCACCTCCAATATCAACCCATGTAACCCCATTTCCAAAATCACCCCATGTTAGCCATAGGATGGTATTGGACCCCACCTCATGAACAATGATACTGTCATCTCGTTACTCAGTCCAGAATGGTGATTTCACAGTTGCTGCACGGAATCAACTTTTGGGACATAAAATCACCTTTCAGAACTGAGTAACAAAATCACAATATGGTCTTGATGAGTGGAGGTCCCAAGAAGCCAATGTTGAAAATTTGGTGCAAAAAATTCCAAAAATGGCTGGGTTACAAGCATGCATTGCACAGTTTCTATGCATGCTCATAACTTCGCCAATGTTTAATATTTTCAATCCAGATTTTCAACATTGCCATTTTTTCACACCTCCTCATGAACAGTATAGCTGTCTTTTCTCACATCCTGCTGGAAGTGTGTTTTCATATCTCTGCTGCAGAATGGTGTGTCACTGTGCAAAATCAAATTTTGTGAAGGGATTTCCCAAAAAGATCATTTTGAAAATTTGGTTAACAAATTCCAAAAAAGTACCAGGTTATGAGCTTGCATTGCAGTTTCTACGCTTGCTGATAACTTTGCTACTTTTCCATATTTTCCCTGCTGGTTTTCCACATTACCCTTTTCCACACCTCCTCATCAACATTAAACAGCTGTCATTTTTTACATCCTGCCCAAGACATGATTTTGCCCTGTGGCACAGAATGGCGCTTTCGCTGTACAAACTCAACTTTTGGGACAGATCAATGAAATGGCAGTGACATTGTTCATGACGTGGGATCCTCAAAATGCCATGTTGAAAATTGGGTGGAGAGAATTCTAAAAATGCCCGAGTTACATGTGTCTGTTGAATTGTGGCCACCGTGGTGCCTCTAATTTGAAAACTACGCAAAATAGAGTTTTCTTCAACCCATCATGTGTGGAGGTCTCGCTGTCATCATTACAATGACATTTGAATTGTTTTTGTAGCTACTGTGGTTGCTGAGATATTGGCACATTAGTGGCATGATTCCATGCCCTACATGGCTGCTGTACATCTCTGTACCTGTATTTGTGAGGGGCAGCGCAGACTCTGGAAGGCCCACACTCCCACAGATGCATTTAGTTATGCAGAAATGAGCAACTTGGTGGGAGCGCAGAGTCCATCAACATATGCTCTTTACTAGTTATATTACACTTTTTCAAAAAGTAAGGAAATTCATTACAAAAAAACCTTTGTTAATGCATTAGCTAGTGTTAAACTGTCAAAAGTGAGGAAATGAGTTATTAGGATAGAGCCCCATCCACCCCAACACCCCATACCCCATTCTCCACAGACCAACAGATGGCGGGGTGTGCCCAGTGGGTTGGAAGGCCTAACTCTCCCCCCATTCTTTTTTACTGTAGCATTTGAATCTGTTTGCACATGGAATGGGGTGAGAGTTGGGCCTCGTGATCCCATGGCATACCCTGGCATCTGTCGCTCTGTGGAGGATGGGGGGGATGGGGTAGTGGGGGTTAGGGGCTCTACCCTCACATCTCAATTCCCCACTTTTGTCATTTTAACCCTAACTGATGCATTAACAAAGATTTTGCTATGAATATCAATTACATATAAATTGTGTGACCAGCCCAGTGGTGCTGAGGGCTGAGGCACTGAGCACCTTACCTCATGCCATGCCAGTGACCTGTGTTTGGGAATGGTCATGGGCAGCTGGAGGATGGCAGGGGTGGAGAGGGATTGAGCATCTGAGGGACTGCTCTCCCTCTCCGGAAGGGGTGACTCCAGTGGTCGGCATGCTTCTGGATCCTAATGGAGGCTGAGGGGCAGTGTGCTGATGCTGCAGAGAAGGGGCTGAGATGGGGCAGGCACCCAGAAGAGCATGTGTGGACATGTGTGTGCTCCCTCCACTGGTGTCATTTCACATTCCTCACATGTAAGGGGTGCAAATGAGAAAAATTGTCCTGCCAGTTGATCAGGATGAAGTAGCAACCCACCGCAGGCCCCAGCCTTGAATGGTGCTCCCTGAACTGGATCGTGGTAGAGTTGAGTTGAGCTAGTGGAGATCTGCACCATGCCAACCTGCCATGGAGGGTAATCCATGGGAGAAGAGTGGGAGCTGCCAGATGTCAGGGTACAGTGCTGGATGGGTGGCTGGATATGGGTGCCAACACCACCCCCAGTCTACATCTAGCGCCAGCCACCAGGGAAGAAATAGATCAAAATTTATATATTCATGACAAAAAACCATTTAATTATTAGTCATGTTTATTCCACAGTGACAAAAGTGAGAGGTTTGATGTTGTTCCTTACCTTTCTTCACTTCCTACATTACCTCCTGCCCTCACTAATAGGCATCGGGTGCAGGCTGAGGTCATCGGTTCTAACTGTCACCCCATTCCATGTGCAAACAAGCTGAGGTGGTGCAGTATGGGAGAATGGGGTGAGAGTTAGGACTGACAACCCAACGCACACCCCGATGCCTGTTGGTGGGGACGGGGTGGGGGTGGAGTGCAAGGGGGATGGGGTGGGAACCCTAACATTGAATTTTCTCACTTTTTTCACTGTGGAACAACCCTAACTGATGCATTAAATGGAGTCTTTTGACATAAATATATATATATACACACACACACACACATATATTCCATGCAAAAACTTTCTTAATGCATCATTTAGGGCTAAAACACAAAAAGTCATGAAATGAGAACTTTAGGGTTGCCCTCTCCCCTCCTTGTGGGCCCGCTGATCATCCCGAGATTGACTGCTGATGGGGTGTGTCATTACAATTGTGAGGCCTAAATGTCACCCTATTCCATGTATAATCATATTGACAAGCCTCAGGAAAGAAGAATGGGGTGACATTTAGGCCTCACAACTGTAATGACACACCCCATCAGCTGTCAACCTTGGGATGATGGGTGGGTCCCGGGGGGAAGGGGCATCCCTAAAGGTCTAATTTAATGACTTTTTGTGTTTTAACCCTAAATGATGTGTTAATGAAGTTTTTTGAATAGAATTTCCTTACTTTTTGAGAAAGAATAGAAAAGTACAACATTGCAGAAGTTGGTGGGAGTGCCAGCCCTTCAGGTCCCATGCTCTCACCAAATTGTAAATGTCTGTGTATGATAAGAGTACAAGTACTGAATATCATATGTATTGCTGGGAGCACATATGGGTGGGAGTGTAGGGCCCGAAAGCTCCCACCATGTTGAAAGAAAGCAAAGTGTCAGTCATCAGAGTGGCATAATTCAACAGCTGTTTACATGTCAGACACGTAACCACTGAAAAGTACCTCTATGGCAGTAACACTAGGCACCCTATAAATGTGAAACCAGTAACACAAGGCAAAACACCATATGCAAAACCTAAAGTGAGTCACACAATAGGTCCACAACAAATTAATTTTATAACACCTAAACACCATAATTCACATGTACAGGACATCTCCTGAAGACCTTACACATTTCAGTATAAAAGACAAAACCATTTCTGAGATATATCATGTGAAAGTTTAAGATTTTCATTTGTTGGAGTGGCAGAGTTCCACACCTGTTAAGATTTTAGACACCTAATGACTGAAAAGTATATCCATGGCAGTAAGGCTAGCTACCTTACAAATTTCAAGCCACTATTACAATGGAAAATGCTGTTCATAAAACGTAAACTGCACCATGCAATATCTCTGCAAACAATATATTGTTTGACATGTAAACATGATAATTCCCATGTGCAATACATCCCATGAACACCCTCCAAATTTCAAGTAAAAAGACCAAACTGTTTCTGAGATATTTAATGTGAAAGATTGTTAAAATTGGCCTGTTGCATTAAAATCTGGCCAACTAGTTCTTCCCGCGTGACCAAAGATTGCAATCAAAGAATCTCACAATCAAAGAATTTCCAGGCTCACGATCAAAGAATTTGCAGGCTCGCGATCAAAGAAAAAAATGGTTAAAGTCAAATTTTAGACACAAATACATGAAACCACCAGCATTGTTCAATAAAATGAAGCCACCCTGAGCAAAACCCAGCCTAGTTTGTATTTGTAGGTCACCCCTGGGCTGAGAAATGTAATTTTTTCATCTGGTGATCTGGTCGTAACCTCACAATCAAAGATCGCGGTCAGAGAATCTCACAATCAAAGAATTTGCAGGCTCACGATCAAAGATTTTGCAGGCTCATGATCAAAGAATAAAAGTGGTGGAATTCAAATTTTAGACAGACGTTCATGAAACCACTGGCATGGTTTGATAAAACGAAGCCCCCTGAGCAAAATCCACCCTCATTTGTGTTAATAAACCTCCCCTGAGCTAAGAAATATGCTTTTTTCAACTGACCATCTTGTCCCTCATTCGCGATCAAAGATTGCGGTCATAGAATCTCACAATCAAAGAATTTGTAGCATCACTATCAAAGATCGTTAGTGAGCCACGATCAAAGAATAAAAATGTTTAAAACTCTATTTTTCACCATTTTGAAGCAAACCACAGCCATGGCTTGATAGAGCGATGCCCCCTGAGTAAAACTCATCTAATATTTATTCAGGAGTGACCCCTGAGCCGAGATATCTGAATTTTTCCGATGGCAAAATCAAAACAAGATGGCGGCTGTCACAATCAAAGAATTTCTCAGTGTCAAAGATTCTTTGATCATGAGCCTGCAAATTATTTGATCATGAGGAGGGACCAGATGGCCAAAACCCCATTCTTCATTTGCAAAATACCACATAAATGTTCCCCTTGACTTATAATGGGAACTTAAAAGTTTAATAACTTTTGAATGGATTCATATTTTTTCACCAAACAAAAAGCAGCATGTTCCTTGACCCAAGCTCATGCAGATGAGCCAAAATGCAGAGTAGCATGACACACAACAGTTGTGCAGCAGCACGGACAAAATCCAAAAAACTTCCCACATACAGTAACTGGCGAAAAGTGCATTTTTCAGTGTTTTGGTGTGCAAAAATTGTTAGTCCGACCTAAACAAAATTTGGCATATCAAGAGACCTACCAAGCCCCACCATACATACCAACTTTCATACATATCCATTGAATGGGTCCAAAGTTATTAACACACAAAATTTCGAGTTTAACATAGAAGTGCCATCATAACCCTATATATATACATATATATAATATTGAAATAATAAAAAAAAAATGTTTTACAAAAACATATTTATGCCAGCCCAGTGGAGCTGAAGGTTGAGGTGCTGGATACCACACCTCTCGCCATGCCAGTACCCGGGTTCAGGAATGAGCCCAGGACATCAGGGGTCGGCAGGGACAGGAAAGGATTGAGCACCTGGAGGACTGGTCTCCTTTCCTGGGGGCTGGGAGTTTGGCTGGCCACTGTTCTGGGGGCCCCTAGCAGATGCTGGAGGTCACAGCATCTAGCGGCTCTCAAATAGAGGGTGAGCTGTGGCGGACGTCTTACAAGTGTGCACGGGAATATGTACACTTCATGCAAGACATCATTGCCTGTCCCAGCTCAGGGGAACAGTAACAAGGAAAATCCATGATCCCTGGTAGGTGACAGTGGGGACCAGGGACCACCCCCCCATGTCCAGCCCCAACTGCTTCAGCTACCTTTGGTGCTCCTCCACTTCCTGGATCCCATCCAGATTCCAGCTAGGTCACCAGAGGAGAGTGACAGTCCCACCCCTGGGGAGCTTAAATCCAGGTGAATGGGCATCGGGAATGGTGGATCAGAGTTGAGCCAACTGAATGTTAGGACTGAGCTTTCGGGTGGGCAGGATGCAGGTGTTCCCACTGGAGAGAGTCTGGTGGTCGGAGTGAGAAGGAGTGAATAAAGTTAAAAAAAAATATTCATACACTTATTGATCATAATACAAATGAGACAAGGATACAAGTATTATTAGTTTACCTAAGAACTAAAAACCCTTCCCACCTCCTTCTTCCTGCTTCCTGAAGTATATATTGGAAACCAGGGTGGAAACATCTGTATAAGTTCCCTCCAAGATGTTTCCATTGGCTCATCAGTTTCTTCTGTAATATAAACTACAGTAGTTGCTCAAATATTAGAGTCTCGTTTAATGTTTAACACTATTCCTGCTTAGTGGTCAGAGGTAAACTTTGGCTGTTCCAGTATTTAAGTATTATTCACTTTAGTGCTAATAAACCAAGGCATAAGGCTTTATCTTGGTACGTTGACAGTTCTAGATTCACATATGAATTAAACAATGCCACTTGTGGAGTACATAGAATTGCCACCCTCACAATTTGTGATAAACACCTGGTGATAGTCTCTCACCATTCCTGAATTTGAGGACATTACCAAATATTTTGCAGAATGGTTCCTACTTTATTACAACTGTTTCAGCAAAGATTACTATACTCTGGAATAAATTTTGCTATTGCACTTTGGGGATGATATAGGCTCTGTTAATAATTTTCTGCTGAATAGATCTGTTTCTGCTAATGCTAAGTTTTCATTTGCTCTAATTCTTTTTTCCTCCATTCCTTGTCCTGTAATTTGATACCCAGTTCTTTTTTCCCATTTTGTGTTAGTTCTATTCCATCTTAGGTTTAGGGATTCAGAAAGAAATTACTATATTTTAGACATTGTTTTGGTACCTAAATGTGCAAGTAGTTTCTTTCTCTTAACACTTCGACGTGGTAAATCAGAGCCATGCAAATTAACTGTTCTGCAGTATGTTTTAAAAAAAATCATATAAGGTTCTATAGGAGATATAATTATTTATAATACCCCATGGGTTATTACATGATATAATTGAAATGAAGGAAATTGATTATCTTGTAACCGATGTATCCAGCCAAAAATGCCCTTTCCCCCAGAACTTTAACTGTGTTCCTCAGGAGTTCTATTCTTGTACTGACCTTTAAAGGTGCATGGAGTCATGGACTTCTCCCTTTCCCAAATTTAGTTTTCCCTTGATGAATATGGCTAATGAGATTCCCAAAAAATAATTTTTAAGCACTCTCTTGTTGGGTTCAGAAAGGATATCTGCAAGTTTAACATTTACCCGATCCCTTGTTATTGTTGCCTGTAAGATTTTCTGGTCTTGGTTCTTACAACAAGCCCATACTCTTAGGTTAGCTATCAACAGACTCCAAAAAAAACTATATATATATATATATATATATATATATATACACACACACACACACATACATACATATATATTCAGAAAGCCAACAGTCCCCCTCCTCTTTTTTTCTAGATAATACCATATCGGACCATGCAATACGTGTTTTTTTCTCCTCTCCATAAAAATTTTTAAAAAATCATTTTAATATATACAAATAATTTTAATCAAGTGCACCAGAATAGAACTGGATAAAACAAACTAAGTGAGAGAGTGTCATCTTCATAATAACTTCTACTCAGCCCAAAAGTAACAAGGACATATTCTTCCAATTCTCTAGTTTTTGTTGTTCTTTTTTTCTTTGGCAATAGTGTAGTTTAACTTAATATTTTACTCAAAATAGTTTGTCATAAAATACTTAAATATTTAACCTTATCTACCTTTTTGAAGTTACCTATTTTTTAGGTAGTCCCTGTCCTTGCTTCTTCTAGACAGTTGCATTAGTATTGATTTTTGCTGATTGATAAATATATTTTCCTTCTTTGCTGGCTATAAAGTCAGTTTCAGCAAAGCTTCAATTGAATTATTTAAATCTTTAAATAACACCAGAGTAGCATCTGCAAATATGCTTAGTTTATATTCATATGTATCCACCTTAATTCCTTTAATCTGTTGTTCTGACTTAATATGAGAATGCAGTGGTTCAGTGCATAAAATAAAAATAATTAGAGACAAGGGGCAACCTTGTCTAACCCCGTTGTTCATTTGTATACTATCTGCTAAAGAGACATTGACTATAACATTAATTGTAGCTTTGCTATGTAATTTCTCAATAATTCTCATAATCATGGTTGGCAACCCCCAACACTCCCGAACTTAAAGCAAGTATTCTCTATCAATTAAGTCAAAAACTTTTCTGGCATCTAGCAGCAATGGAAATTAGGTATTGCTTTCTTTTTCAGTGTACTCAGTTGGAGTCTGAACCCTTTTTATAGCCCCAGCTTTTGTTCTACCAGGAACAAAACCATATTGATCTGAGTGTATGGAGGAAGGAAGATCAATTAGTAATATGTTTGCAATTAATGTTGCTATGATTTTATAACTTGAGTTTAGAAGAGCAATTGGTCTATAATTTTGTATGGCTTCACAGAGTTTAGATTCTTTAAGTATTAAGGCCGTTTTTGCTTTCATCATAGAATTAGGGATCTCTAGTGACCCACACACCCATTCCAATATCATCCTTAATATCCAGGGTGCAATTTGATCCATGAAAGTTTGGCAGAACTCAATAGGAAATCATCAGACCCTGGACTTTTGTTCTTCAGTAATGCCTTAATAACCTTCTGTATTTCTCCTACTATAAATTGCGCACTACTGATTTATTTGTTTAAAATTTGATGACTAGGAAAGGCATATTGAGCCAAGGATCATTTCCAGGTACAACCCGGGTACATAGTGTACAATGAAGAAAAAGTGTAACAGATAGCAAAAAATACAAACAGTATGTACAAACATTACACACAGAATACAATGTATTATTCATAATAAACAATTAATTTTGGCCAGCATGGTAAAAGATCAAGGTAGGGCAAGGTTACAGACAGGGGCTAGGGCAAGTGAGTAGAGACAGAGAGGGGCCCCTACTGTGAACTGGGACTATTGGTACATTTGGGATATTGTGGGGTTGGTAGGAACCTGAGGAGTTGTGAAAAGGCAGAACGAGAAGGGGCCAGGCGTAGGTTGGAGGGGATGTTGTTCCAGAGAAGTGAGAGATGGTATGAGGGGGCAGCTTGGCAAGTGATAGTGTGAGGCCAGGGCAGGTTGAAAGTGCATGGGTCCCTGTGATGAAGAGGGTAGTTTAGAGAGGTGGCTGAGGTGAGGCAGGAGGAGAGGTAGGAGGGAAGAGACTCAAGCCAAGATTTTGATATGAAGGAGGCACTGTGGATGGATCACCTGCGGGAGAGCAGTGCAAGGGAGAGAGAAGTGTAGAGTAGGCAGTGGTTAGTGAGTAGGGGGAGGCAGTGGTGAAGGGGCAGAAGGAGTTGAGAAGGATGTCTGATCTGGAGAGAGAGAGGGGTGGCTGGGGCTATTCTGTAGACTATATTGGCATATTCTATAATGGGCAAGATAGTTTTACATATGAGCTCAAAATGGGTGGGGATGTGCAGACTGGCTTTGTGGTGGTAGGGGATGGCGAGTTTGGTGCAGATGGCCTCAATATGGGTGAAGAAGTTAAGGTGGCAGTCCAGCCAAACACCCAGGTACTTGAAAGCAGGGACTAGCTCCAGTGGAGAGCCATCCTGGGTGGTGTTCACAGAGTGGGAAGGGAGGGTAGCAAGCTTTTGCCTGGAACCGAAGACCATGGTGACAGGTTCTTTTGTGTTGAGTGTAAGCAGGTTCTTACAGAACCAGGACTGGATTTGGTTAAAGTCTTTTTGGAGATTGGGTAGGACATTGCTGTAGGAGGGGCCTGAGGCAAAGATGATAGCATCAGCTGCATATAGATGCATGTTTGAGGAGAGGCAGGCAGAGGGAAGGTCATTAATGAAGAGGAAGAAGAGGATGGGACAAAGGATAGAGCCTTGGGGGATACCTGATAAGATAGGGAGAGGAGTGGAGAGAGCATCACCTATATGAACAGATTGTTGTCTATTATGGAGCTACAAGTGGAACCAGGCGATGGCAGGTTGGACGATGCCAAAAGAACTGAGTTTGCAGAGTAGCAGTGAGTGGGAGACTGAGTCAAAGGCTTTAGCCAGGTCTATGAATATGGTGGCTGTGACTTTTCTGCAGTCCATGGCAGAGAGGATGGAATCAGTTCTGCATAAGAGGGAGGTGATGGTAGAGTGGTGTTTTCTAAAGCCTGACTGTACAGGTGAGAGGGAGTTGTTTGAAAAGAGAAAGTCTGACAGTTTGGACAAGTTGAAGGATTTCCAGACTTTGGCAAGGGCAGGGAGGAGTGAAATAGGCCTGTAGTTACCTGGTATGGAGGGATTACCACCTTTGTACAGAGAGATGATTTTGGCGATTTTCCAGGCTTTGGGGACAGTGGCTGTGGACAAAGAGAGATTTAGTATGTGAGTCAAGGAGGCCACAATAGTGGAGGCTGAGATCCATAGTAGACTGGGGTGAATACCGTCAGGGCTGGATTTGGTTGAGCTTAGAGCATCTAGTGCATTGTATACTTCTAGCAGGATGAGGGGAGGAAAGATGAAGCCAGGGGATGGAGAGGATGGTTTGGCTGTGTTGGGGGTGGGGTGGAAATGGGGAGGACACAGGAAATGAAGAACTTATTGAAGACCTCTACCAGAGAGGCAGGATCTGAGATGGTGATGCCATTTATGTTAAGGGCCAGGCTTGCCTGTTTAGTTGGAAGGGGCAAGAAGAGAGTTAACCATCTTCCAGTAGGATGTGTGGGGGTTTTGGTTCCATGAAAATTGCTCCTTAAAGTATGAGGATGCTGGATGGTCTTGGTACATTTGTTTCTTAAATGTCTGTAAGATTGCAGATCCCATGCAGTGTGGGAGGTTTTGAACAGTCTCCATGCCTTGTCCTTGGAATGACACAGGTCGATAAGGTCGTGAGTAATCCAGGGATGATGGTAGCATTTTACCTTGTCTTTCTTCAGGGGAGCATGTATGTTCCAGAAGCGCTGAAAGATGCCGCAGAACTGGGGTAGGACAATGTCTACATCAGATGCGGAAAAGACTGGTAGCCAGTCTGCATTTGTGAGGTCTTGCAGTAGGGCATATTCAGTTAGGATGTGTAAGTAGCGAGACCAGATGAATTTGGGATGGGAGAGTGGGGAGTGGATTTTGCAGATGCAATATATAACACAGTGGTCACTAAGGGCATTGGATAGAATTCCTGAGGCTGATATACAGTGTGGATTGATTGATAAAATCCAATCTAGAAGTGTGTGATTCTGGGACCGATGATTTAGACGGGTGGGTTTGAGGATTAACTGTGAGAGGGTCAGGGCTTCAATCCTAAGGGTGGTGTGTTTTGTGGAGGAGGAGAGCCAGTCAAGATTGAAGTTGCCAAGAAGCACAAGTTCACCATTTGATGTTCTGGAGGAGATTGATGAGATGGCCTTAATGACGGAGTCGGGCGATTTCTTTGGTGGAACATAAAGATCTCCAGTGTAGAGGGGGGTGGAGGAGGGCAGGGATAGGTATGCAAGACTGGATTTGTAGGAAGAGTGGCAAGATTCACTGAAAATGACTGAGCACGAGAAGGATTGCCTGATGAATATTGCCATACCCCCACCTCACCTGCCCTGGTCCTGGTGAAATAAGTTGTAGTCAGGAATGCCAAGAGAGGAGTTAGGGATTTTGGTGGACAGCCATGATTCCATGATGCAGAGAAAGTCAGGGCAGTACTGAGTGACCCATACAGTTAGAGCATCCACTTTAGGGAGGAGGCTCCTGGCACTGAGGTGGAAAAATGTGGAGACCCTAAGGGAGTGAGTAGTGGGAGAAGTGAGAGGGTAGGCTAGGTGAGGTGGTGGTTGAAATAGGGGTTTGCCTGGACATGGAGGGGCCAGGGTTGGGATGAATGTCACCCACCAGAAGCAAGAGGAAGATGGAGTATTTGAGGAGAGGGGAGTGTTTTGATGCCCCAGAGATGTCACCCTCCAGAAGCAAGAGGATGATGGAGTATGTGAGGAGAGGGGAGTGTTTTGACCTCCCAGAGCAGCACTTGAAGGGAGGTGCATGGAGGTTCAAGCATCTTAGTAGTGCCTCCAGGTTGAGGAGATGGGAGTGTAGCAGGGAAGGGTGAGTGGATTTGGTGGGTAGAAAGGGGTTGATAAGGGGAGAGACAGTGGAGAGAATGTGAGAGGGGAGGGGGAAGTAAGCAATGGGGTGGGATATGTGGGTGGACAGGATGACTCCTGGGGGATGGTTAGAGTAGAGGATTTTTGGGTGGGTGGAGAGAGGTTATCAAAAAGAGTGTTAATGAGGGGGGTGTGGGTGTAGAGAGCAGAAAGGTGTGTAGGAGAAGACAGTTTAGTGGAGGTGATCACATTTTGCTCAGTTTTGCTAGTCTTCAGCTGAGTGTAGTTGAAATAGCAGCCACTAGGTGCAGGAGCAGATAAGCTTTGGAAAGGAAATCATGGCTGTCAATGTGGGTTATGATGGCTAGCAGTCACTAGAGGTGATTGCAGATAACCTGCAGATGGTGAAAACTGCTGATAGGTTTTGGGTGTCATGTGGTAGCAGCCATAAAGATCACTATCTGTCAAGAGTGGTGGTGGTGGGGCAGCCAACACTCCACATCAGTGGGGTCCTTTCCTGGCTGTTGCAGCCGGACATGATGGAGCTCCTGATTGCCGCTGGATCATACCTTTTCTGTTCAGCAGGTGTGGGAGCTGTGAGGGAGGGCTGCTTCCTCTTTCCCTTATGACCCTCATCAGGCACCCTCAGGGGAGCCTTGTAGTTTGTGGAGACGGCATAGAAGATTTCAATAAATACAGGTATGATTTAGAAGGTGTGGTTGAGCAAAAATAGAAGAGTGGGAAGGAGTCACAATAGCCAGCTAAAGAGGATGAGGAGCAAAATGAATGAGCTACAAAAAGAGTAGAGTGGGTCTGGGGAAAGATGAGAGTTTAAATTTAGCCAACTCATGGGGAATGCTACAAAATGAATGGAAAGAGTCTTGGGAAAGCTAAGAGTTTAAATTTAGGAAACTCATGGGGAATGCTACAAAATGAATTTTTAGTTATCTATTTACCTAGGTAAGAAAATCCTCCATTTTTTGGTAATCTATATTGGTACTGTATTGCTAAATTCCTTTATAATATTATAATAATATTATAATATTCAAGAATGATTTCTTCTATCTCCTCTCATTCAGTTATGAGTCTACCTTGTACATTTTTGAGAGAAGTCATAAGGTTTTCCTCCTTCTTCTAGCCAATCAGTTCCCCCAGTTTATCCCCCCATAAATATCTTGTTTTTTTTCACATTGTTAATGTGCTGTTGGCATATATATGTCCTAAAAACCTATATGCTCTAACTTTTTCTGGCAGCCTAAGGGTTTTAAGGTTAGAATCAATCTCTTTAGTGAGTCTTTCTTGTAATTTCAGACTGTAGTTTAACCATTCATAGTGGTATTTATCATATTCCTACAAAGACAGGTTATCTAGCTCTATTAATCTAGAAGCTAGTTCTGTCTCTTCATCCTTCCTCTTTTTGTTTATCCATGCCTGAAATAAAATAATTGCCCCCTCATAACCACTTCAAGAACTCTGTAGAATTTAGAAATAACATGCTGTTTGAATAAAGTACCAACATTCATGTATAACTTCATTTAATTTATAGTTAAACTCTTCATTTTGAATAAGCCATTAATAAATTGCCAAGTATTCTTTTTCACAGAGGAGTCACATATAAAGTTTAGTTCTACCTCCACTACAGCATGATTGCAAAAAATAATTGATCCGATTGAGCTCTTTTCAAAGTTTTCCATCAATTACTTCAAAATAAAGATATAATCAAGTCTGGAGAAATACTTATTTTGTTATCATGATTTGTGTATTCCAGTGTGGTTCAATGTTTAATCATCCAAGGATCTACCAGTTCATTAGAATCTAAACACCTACCCAATAATTGCAAGACTTTTATTTATGTCTAGTAACTTCTGATGTTTTATCCAGACAGGGATTTAGCAGGGCATTATAATCTCCCATTACAGTATTATGATGTTTTCTACCTCCGTCTCAAATACGTCTTCCACTATTTTTGTGAGAAACTCATTATAGTTATCAAAGGTGCTGTAGATTGATCCGACTGTCACTGATGTATTAAACATTTTTGGTGTCAGAGTCATAGTAATGAATGGATGCAGACATAGATGTTACTTGATGAGCCAAGCACATGCCAGGCAAGTTCTTTATTACTATCCAGTGGAACTTAAGCATAAAAGAAAATAAACATGGACTGTATACAACAAAAATAAATCAGAAGCAAAATTCATCCAAAGGTTCTCCAGGAAACAGGTAGAGCATAATATTAGGTCAGCACTTCACCAACCTCTCCACTCATCCGAGGAGGTAGTGAAAGGGTGCTTCTTTTATACTAGGGGTGTCAGATGGTTTACCTGAGACTCCACCCACTTACTTCTATAAACATTTTATTTCAAACAAAAGCTTTATTTTAATACAAATCATACAGAAAAAAAACCTTACTTTAGTCTAAATATTGACACTAGCACCTTTTAACCTTAAAATATATAGCTTATTTCAGTTTTCATAATACTTCCCAGTTGCAGGCCCCTCCCTTTGAACTAGCCAGTATAAAGTATTGTGCAACAGGGCCAGCTGGCTCTTAAAGACACTGGGGAGCTCAAGGAAGAGGTACTACAGCCAGGGTTTGTAGTTTTCTTTATAGACCTTTCTTATAAATTGTTACTATTCATTATCTACATTCCACAGTTTGGTTTATCACTGCAAAGCAAAGTCAAGAAAGCAAATAGAACACAGTTTTGTATATCTAGGCAAACATTACTATTTTTATATACCCAGTCAGGTATGTGGGAGCATTTCATACAGTACCAAAACCATGTAGTTCCTGTTAAACTCCTTTCCATAATCATCTTTATTTTGAGAAGTTAGTGTGAACATAAACCTCAATTCAAGGAGAAAAAGGTAACTGTGAGCCTGCAGTCATTCAGTATGCTTGTACTTTTATAGGCACCTATTCTAAACTAAGCTGACAAGAGTCTCTCTGTAAGGTGATCACTACACTATAGCACCTTTAAAACCCTGAAACAGTAAGAGTGCATTCAACACTCTTCGCACTGCAGCAAATCCCTGTACTGTAGTAACAGAGAAAGCAAGACAAACAAACACAAACTCCAAAAATAAAGCACTTTCACATACTTTCCAGAGTTTTCTTATTGCTCCTTGTAACTGAGTTTCTGCACTCAAATAATATCCTGCTTGTAGATTGGGCACCGGTCGCTAAGGACTGAGACAATAAAAAACAATGATAAAAGTAAACGCTACCATCGCCGTGACAAAGCACTCGTCAGCAGTATCCTGCTTAGCACTGCTCGAGCGATCATCTAAAGTAACCACAAAAGGAAACAAAACTAAGCAAGATGAGAGCACGTCATTCTGTACTATTTCCTTGTAGCTAGGTAAGACTGTCTTTATTTACAAGTGCAATTAGTGCAACTAGTGCTTAACTAATCCTGCAGCCCACTACCTAAAACAAAATGTATTTACTTCAGTGGCTACAAGAGAAATAAACTTACCAGGACTTACAGCCATTCAGCCTGGTATCGTTAGGTAGGTATTAGTTCCAGTTGGTGGGGCGGGGGTATCAAGGGCAGGCAGACCTCATTTCTCTGGACCCAAACAGCAATAAATAGGGATAGTATAAAAACTTTCCCAGATGGTCTAACTGGGAAAGGGGGGAAAACAATAGTGGATAGAAAAAGATTAATCAAGACAGTTTAGGAGAATGCTGCTGCAGCAGACTTAAGGCTGAAAAAAGAGGATGGTTTACAGGAAACTTAAAATGGTCTCACAACACCCTACGGCATTGGGAATAACTAATAAAATTCTGCCCTCACTGTCAGATCATTCTTTTAAGAATTGAAAATTGCACCCTTTTCTAAAAATCAATGCAACCCCTGCCTTAATTTTTTGAACTGGGCACATAAAATAGATGAGACATCCAGTCTCTCTTTAGTTTTTTTCAATTCTTGCATATCTGGATGGGTTTCTTGTAACCCTATAATATCAGCTTTAATTTCAATCAAATAGCCCAGATCTAAACTTCTTGATTGGAGAGTTCAGAACATTTATGTTAAAAGAGGTGAACTTAATGCTTGTTGTCATGTTATGCACGTCACATCTTGTGCACATAATATGCAATAATGAGGAAAATAATATTAAGTACATTCTAATTGTAATTATCCTTCCCTTGAATTCCAGGAAGCATTCCCCTCAAGTCAGCCCCCAGGACACCCTCCTTCAAAACCTTCCCATCCCTCACATGTGTTACTAAGTTTAATCTAAACATAAGTGACATGAAACTATTCCTTTGCAGCCAAACAGGGTTGCTCCACTCCATTCAATTGTATTCCAGGACTCCCCCACCACTCCATAGCCATGTCTCACTACAGAATAGGAAAAAGAGGAGGGGAATACGTATATGTGATGTACTGTAGACCATACTGTAGTTCCTTTCACCTTAGAAAGTATCAAGCTATTTAAAAAAAATAACGAGCATAGACTTAATACAAGAGGCCAAAAACAAAGCCCACAACCAAACTTCAAAGTCAATAATGCACTTAGTACTGCAGTACTTAATTTCATTCACCAGACAAAATGCCTTGCCATTTCCTTGATAATTCTTCCATGGATTCATTTGCATTCTCAAATACCATTCTTTGTCCATCTATTATTACCTTCAGTTTTGCAGGTTACAACATTGATGTTTTCAATCAATCAGTCAATCAAAATCTTTATTTATTCAGGCAGACATCATTGAGTAATTGCTCATTTGCGAGATGGACCTGGGTGGAACATAACTGAACATAACAATACAAGGTAATGCAATTGAATACAGATATATAATGAAAACAGGTCAACAAGAAATGATAGAACATACAAGCCTGAAGCAATCTGAGGCAAAAGTGCAAAAAAAGGAGCATATGCATATATTCAACCTGGGCACAGTAAGGGAGGAAAAGAGAAAGAGAGGAGGAGAAAGAAGAATCATGATTGGAGTAATATAGTAGAGTAAGAAGCAGCACGGGCAGTAGGAAGTTAGAATAGAGGGGAGTGAAGGGAAGAGGAGATAAGTAGGGGTGCAGGGGGGAGAACAGGTAGGGTAGGAGAAGCATGTATACAAGGGGTAGTGGAGGAGAACATATGGAAGGTGAGAGAGATGCAAAGGAAGGGGCACAGAGATAGTGTCAACCAGAGGGTACAAGCAATTCCTACCCTGAAGATGGGAGACTTAGACAGAGGATAAGGTGGGAAGCAAGTGAGGGAAAGGTAGGGAAGGAGATGATATAATGTCTAGGGTTTGGGAAGGCGGTAGACAAGTACTAAGAGTTCTTGGGATTTTGAGTACTGTGTAGGGTGGGATAGGATACTATGGAGGACACTGGTGCAGATCTTGGGAGGGGAAAAACAATTGCATACTTGTTTGAATGAGTGGGATTATAGAGAATTAAAGGCAGAGAGGCAGACAGGGAAGCACAATTTAAGAGTATTTTGAAATTTGTTCCATAATGAGGGCAGCATGAAGTTTAGGGCTGCTCTGCCAAAGCAAGATTTAGCCATAGGTACCTTGAGTGAGATAGATGAGTAAATTCATAATGCGTAGTTACCTATTACGCTTAGTGGAAGACAGTTGGTAATATAGTGTGGCAGTTTTTTTGAAATAGCTCTGAGGGTCCAAAGTGTGGCATTTATATCTCTCCTGGACTTAAGGGAGACCCATCCTACAGCCACTTACAGAGAGCAGTGGTGTATGCTGAAGGGAAGTCCTGTTATGAACCTCAGAGCTCTGTGATAAAGTATATCCAATTTTGTCAAGCAACAGGTGGGACACTGGCTGTATAGGGAGTCTGTGTAATCTACCAATGATAGAAATGTGGATTGGACCAGCCATGTCTTAGCATCTCTGGTTAGGAATTGACTAATTCTAAAGAAAATTCCCAGCCTCTGCCTTAGTCTTTTTAGTAGATCCTCAACGTGTTCAGTGAATGAAAGTCTGTAGTCTAGCCACACTCCCAGGTACTTGAATTTTGTGATGTAGTCCAACTTTTCTCCTAACAAGGTGGTAATCTATGGGACTGAACCAATAGTTGCAGGGTTAATTGAGAGGATAAATGGAGAGAGGAGCATCGCTTTAGTTTTTTTGGCATTAAGGAGGAGCTTTTTATGGATTAGTTGGCTCTGAAATAGATTGAATTCAGATTGGAGGTCTTCACAGGCAGCTTCTTGAGTTGGGTGGCTTAAGTAAAGGACAATATAATCTGAAAACAAATGAATATTGGCCTTGTTTATGCAATTGTCGATATTGTTAATGTATATCGCAAACAGTAAGGGACCTAATATAGATCCCTGGCGCACGACCCACTGGAGAGGTTTAGGAGGTGACAATTTGCCTTCAGCTTTGACTTGCTGAAGGCGTCCTGTTAGATAGTCAGTGAACCAATGCAACGATGGAGAGTCCATGCCTATAGTTTTCAGGGAGTGGAGGAGCAGGCTATGATCAATGGTGTCAAAAGTCTTACTTGAATCCAGAAATACAGCACAGACATAATTCTTGATGTCTAACTCCTTCTGCCAATCATTAGTCACTTTGGCAAGGGCTGTGATAGTACTGTGGTTAGCTCTGAAGCCAGACTGCATTGGGTTTGGTAGATTCATAGTTTCAAGATAGGACCGCAGCTGTACATTCACTATTTTCTCCAGTAATTTAGACAATACACAAAGGAGGGAGATTGGTCTGTAGTTATAGGGCTGGCAGTATAGCCTAGAGATTAGAGGAATGAGGTGTGAGCGAGCTTGATACATCCAGCAGACCAGATCTGAGTTTGATTCTCACAACCTCTACTTGCATACTGTGTGACTCTGAGCAAGTCACTTAACTGCCCATTGCTCCCAGGTCACCCTGAAAACAGGCACTTGTGCCTAGTGAACCTTACCCAGTTACCAAAGACTAAAATAAAAAAATAAAAAAATTAAGATCACAGGGGTCACCTGATTTAAACAGGTGGAATGACATAGGCAGTCTTCCATATAGGTGGCAGCATACCCTGAGACAGAGATAGATTAAATAGGTGGGTAATGGGCACAGCAAGTACATGAAGGACAATCTTTATAAAGTATAGATCTAAGAAGTCAGCACCAGCATTTTTCCTGGTGTCCATCTGCAAAAGGAGATCCTCCACCTCTTTTAGTGATGCAGGTTGGAGTGAGAATGCCAAGTTTGTGGCAGGAGGATCAGGATAAGGGGTACCAACCTGGGTACGCTGGGAGCATGCTGGGGAAATATTGAATGCTAGACCTGCAGTGGCAAAATGATTATTGAACAAATCTAAAATCTCCAACCTATCAGTGATGGTTGAATTCCCAGAGTTGATCTTAGTCAGAAGGGGGTTGCCAGAAGTGTGGCCGGACACAAGTCCTTAATAGTTTTCCAGAATTTAGCTGAGCTCTTGGCAGCAGAGTTGAATTCCGAGCGAAAGAAGGCAGCTTTGATTCTCTGACCATTTTCATGCAGACATTTTGTAGTCTCCTAAACTGATTCCAGTCCATAGAGGTATTGAATCTACAAGCTTTTTTCCAAAGCTTATCCCTTTCGAGCAGCATAGTCTTGAGTTCAGGGGAGAACCATCTAGTCTTTATTCCTTACGCGGATTTTTATCAGAGGAGCGTATTTGTTGAGAGCCCCTGACAAGATATCATGGAAGATGTCATATGCAGTGATGACCATTTTTGCCAGGTAGAAATCCTGTCAACACAAAGACTATTTAAGCTCATTGAGGTAGGCAAACAAGTCAAAGTTACGCCTTGATCTCTTCACAGAGAACTTAGCTGTGTAAGGGGGTTTGCTGACAGCTCTTACTCCGGCAATGAAGCAGTGGTCACTGACATCAGAAAAAAAGGTGCCGGCATGGATAAAGAAATGAGGTTTACTCACCATGGTAACATCCCGTAGGGTGCTGTTGCTAGGGTTCCTTTTATTGGGGTGCATCAGTTCAGCAATAATTTGTGTTAACCCATGATCATCACAGAAGGATGTGAGTGGAGCTGAGGCATTAGACAGCCAATTGAGGTTAATGTCCCCAAGGAGGATTGTTTCTAGGGAGCCTTGTTCCAGGTTTGCAGATAGATGAGACAGAAGCTGTAAACCTGCAGATGGAGACAGAGACCTATAGCATCCTATTACACTGATCACGCTAGTCTGTGAAACATCCATCTTCAGAGAAAAGCATTTGAATTCACTGGTGACAGAGGACGAGTCAAGGCAGGTGGCCGCAAACTTGTTCTTAACATAAATGCCCACCCCTCCACCTCTGAATTGCCTGTCAGCTCTAAACAAGGCATAGTTAGGGATGTTGACCTCCCTGTCTGAGGTGGCTGGTTTAAACCAGGATTCCAAAACTATTAGTACATCAGGAGAGGTGTGACTCATCCAGGCTTGGATCATAGTAAGCTTTTTTAACAAGCTGCATACACTAATACGCAAGAAGCTCATGCCTTTGACTCTTGCTAGATCAGCTGGTGAGGCTATAGTATCCAAAGGGCCGGGGTTGAGCTCAACATTGCCTGAGCTCAGTTGAAGGATGAGTAATAATTTTCTAACAGCGGCTATAGTTAGCTTGAGGTTCCTAGTTTTTTCACGTCTATGAGAATTATTAGATATGACATGCAGAGTATTTCCACAGTAGCTATTCTGGCCTAGCACTGTCAAAACTAACACTCTAACTGCAACATGCAGAGGGTTATAAAAGTTATGCACAGCAGAAGGAGGAGGACCTTGTAGGGGGAGTTCAGTACACATCCTACCAAAAGGACTAAGCCAGGGGTAAGGCTGCAGCAGTACATGCTCAGGATCACATAGGCAATCAAGCATTAGGCTGCTATGACACAATGGGGTGTTGAGAACAGTGCATGGTAGTGGCTGTGATGGCTGGAGGGGACCAACCAGCACTGCAGCAAGAAGCAGCAATAAGAAGAGCCATGGGGATCCTCTCATGATGTATCCTTAAGGTGAGGTACTGCCACTTATATGTCCTAACAACAAGGTTAGGCTACTAGGCTACTTATATGTCCTGAAGACAAGGTTAGGCTGCTAGACAATAGGGTTGATGGAGCCAGCAGGGAGTCTCAAGTTAACAACACAATCGGATATGGAATGCTTTGCCGCTCAAGGTTTGGGGCCAGATAGGGAGGATGAGAGGATGTTAAAGAGGTTCCTGGTTTATGCTAAATACGCTGCGTGGTAAAGGGTTAAATACATAGAATGCTAAATTGGTTAGAGCAAGAAGATGTTAATAGAGGGGTTCATAGGTTATACTAAAATATGAGAGGAGTAGCACCAAAACTTTTGAGGAATAAGCCAGGAGTGTTCAGGGTAAAGTAGTAGGACATAATGGACCAAGCCAGTAGTGGTGATTTTAATACAGTGGCGTGAAAAAGTATTTGCCCCCTCCTGATTTTCTCTATTATTGCATATTTGTCACACTGGATGTTTTTGGGTCTTTAGAGAAAATGTAATATTAGATAAAGGGAACCTGAGTGAACAAATAACACTTGTTTTTTTTTTTTTTTAATTTCACTTATTTAATGAAAAAAAGTTAACCAACACCAACTGGCACTGTGTGAAAAAGTAATTGCCCCCTTACACTTAATAACTGGTTACGACACATTTAGCTGCAATGACTGCAACCAAACTTCCTATAATTCAATATCAGTCTTTCACAGCTGTGGAGGAATTTAACCCACTCTTCCTCGCAGAACTGCTTTAATTCAGTAACATTTGGTAGGTTTTGTTATGTACTGCTCGTTTCAGGTCCTGCCACAGCATCTCTATTGGGTTTAAGTCTGGACTTTGACTAGGCCACTCCAAAACTTTAATTTTACTTCTTTTTAGCCATTCTGATGTGGACTTGCTTTTGTGTTTTGGATCATTGTCTTGCTGCATGACCCATCTACGCTTCAGCTTCAGCTGACGGAAGGATAACCGGACATTCTTCTTAAGAATTTTCTGGTACAGAGCAGAATTCATGGTTCCTTTAATTATGGCAAGTCATCCAGGTCCTTAGGCAGCAAAGCATCCCCACACCATCACACTACCACCACCATGTTTGACTGTTGGTATGGTGTTCTTACTGTGGAATGCTGTGTTTGCTTTCATGAAGACATTATGGGATCCATGTCATCCAAAAGTTCCACTTTGGACTCATCTGTCCATAGAACATTTTCCCAAAAGGCTTGTGGATCATCCAGGTGCTTCTTGGCAAATGAGAGACGAGCGTTTATGTTCTTCTTGGTTAGCAGTGGTTTCCGCCTTGCTACTCACATGAAGCCCATTTTGCCCAGTCTCTTTCTGATTGTGGAGTCATGAACACTGACCTTAGCTGAGGCAAGAGAAGCCTGCAGTTCTTTGGATGTTGTTTTAGGATCCTTTGAGACTTCCTGGATGATTTTACGCTGCGTCCTTGGAGTAATTTTGGCAGGCTGCCCACTCCTGGGAAGATTCACTACTGTTCCAAGTGTTCTCCATTTAGAGATTATGGCTCTCACTGTGGTTCGATGGAGTCCCAGAGCCTTAGAAATAGCTTTGTAACCCTTTCCAGACTGATAGAGGGCAACAAAATTTCTTCTGATCTTTTCAGGAACTTCCTTTGATCATGGCATAATGTGCTTGTTGAATCTTTGTGCTGGCAACGTGACTCTGATGGTAAGGGTCAAAATAAGTGAGGTTTATATTGAGCAGGGCTGGCTGTAATCAAGCCTGGCTGTGTTCAATCAGCTGACTCTAATTATCCCTTTAATTGGGTTGATTTAAATAGGGGGCAATTACTTTTTCACACAGTGCCAGTTGGTGTTGGTTAACTTTTTTCATTAAATAAATGAAATAAGTAAAAAAAAAAGTGTTATTTGTTCACTCAGGTTCCCTTTATCTAATATTATATTTTGTCTAAAGACCTGAAAACATCCAGTGTGACAAATATGCAATAATAGAGAAAATCAGGAAGGGGGCCAATACTTTTTCACGCCACTGTACCTTTGGATCAAAGTTTATGGCAAGAATATTAAATGTCCTTCTTTTAACCTCTAATTCTTATGGTGAATCATGGCATATGGATACAGATGATCCCATTATTTGTAAGTGCTTCTTTTCAAACACCTGTGATATGAGTTTGTCTTTGTGCTCTGATTTTAGAAAATTTACAATAATTGTTCTAGGCAGTTTTCCTTCCTCCACTTTTGACCTTAAAGATCTGTGGAGTCTATCAATTTCAGTATTCACATTATCTGGATCAGTTTCTAAATATGTGACAGCAATTTTAGCAAAAGTGTTTCTCAGGTTGGAATGTTGGCCCCATTCCTCTGGAACTCCTAATATTCTCACATTCTTCCTTCATGCCCTCATTTCAAAGTCCAACATCTTGGCCTGTATTTATTTTTGTGCAGCTTCCATCAGTTTAACTTGCCTCACCAGTGGGCATTGTTGCTCCTCTATATTGGATAAATGTTACCAGGGTTTGGACAACTGTTTTTTTAAAGGAATGTTTTTTCTATTGTCAGACCTTCTAGTGTTTTTTTGAAAATTATTCACTTTTTGCCCCAGATCAGTAATTTTGGCAAACTTTTTTTTAATAGCTGCAACTTATTTTAAGATTAAGTATGCTCATGAGGGCATCTCAAAATCTGATTCAAGATCAAACTCCTCTCCACTGTATATTTCAGTGTACAGGTCAGATTATATTTCTCCCTTCTTGGCATCTGATTTCATTTCTGTTGAACACACTATAGAGTGGTTCTTCCCTTGTAATGATTCAGATGTACCAGCTCCCTCATTCATGGAAAGCCTTTCCTTACTTTGTATAGCATCTACAAAAGTATTCTTGGATTCTAAAAGCTGGAATGTGGGGTAAATTTCTAATACAGTTACAGTATATTACTCAACTCTGCTCTTATCCTGAGACACTTTGTTAGTTCCAGTGTTACCAAATGTAGTAAAGTTCAGGCTACTCACCCTTTCAGCAGAAGAAATATTATTACCAGGAGAAAATAGGATGGGATGAGATGCTGTTCCCTGGATGGCTTCTAAAATGATACTGCTCAAGATTTCCCCACTTGCTTTGAGCAGTGACACTGATACTGGTGAGGTTTCTTGTCGATTATTATACAGAGGACCTGCCTTTTGAATTTTTTTAGCAATTCTTCGAGCTGGAGATACGCTTTTGAGATCACCTGTAAATATATCAGTTTCCAGCTCCACTAATACTTGATTGGAATTTTTGCAAGGGGAGTTTGGCTGACAAGAGGTCCCTTCCCCATTCATTTTTTCTCTCTGGAAATTGTTAAGCTCCATAGCTGAGGAATTTGCCTCTATAGCCTTTAAGATCAAATTACTCTATTTGGAAGTCTCTGTGGTGGTGAATTAAAACCCCTCTCTAGAGTGCAGGTTCCTGCTAAGGAATTTCATTATTTTGCTTTTGTGCCATGACTTGGTCTGTTGCTCGGCTGGAGGGAGAGTAATGCAAGTAATAATTTAGCAGGTGATTCCATATCTGGTGCAGCCATTAACTGAGCTGCTACCAAGTTTCCATTCTGAGCCTCAAGACTTTTTTCTGTTACCAACAGGGATGCACTAGATCTTGAAGGAGGCTCTAGTGGTCCCAACTCCACCATTACAGGTTTTGCCTTGAAGCTTTTTAGAGCTGCTTTCCTCAAAATATTTGGTGTTTGTTAATTTTGCTTGCATTCTTCGAAGACCACCCTTTTTAAAAGTTTTTCCTTGGTGTCATTATCCCAAATGCCAAGACTCCTTTGTACTGTTTCTTTGTTAAATTAGATCTGCATACAGAAAACTCCCTCTCTGATACAGAAGGCATATACAGAACTCATCGGAGATGGCCGGTTAACAACAATGTTATCAGGGGCAGTGGAGTAGCTGCTTCAGCCAGCATTCTGCTGATCTCCATCTTATTTCCCCTCTTTCCTTCCTTCCACTTTCAGAGCCAGGTTGGCTTAATCATCTTACCACAATGGCATCTAAAACTGGGATTATCTGATGAATAGGAAGATAACATGGTAAGTGTGGTAAGGGTTTGGAAGCCAATGGATATCAAGAACCATAATAAGAAGACATTTAAGGTGATAGGTGGAAGATACAAAAATAAGATGAAAGTGGCAGATTATGGAGATGCTAGTTTTGATAAACATAGGGAGATGGTTTGGGCTAAATTGCTAAATAGACCTGTGAATTTGAATCCTAACACCAAGTGGGAAATCTTGAACCAGTATATAATGAATAGTCTTCAAAGGACTGATGCTGATCCAGCCGAACTCCAAGATATTTGACTATCTGGACATTTTTGAGAAGCTAACCAAAGAAAGAAACTCAATATGGTTCACAATGGATATGGGTAAGGAAAGAGTGGAATCCAGTACGAGGGTACTGGACTTCAGGAGGGCCAACTTTGGGAGGATAGTGCAAGTGGTAAAATGGTACCTGGCCAGAATTTAACCTAGTATGGGCACTAACCCAGAGGCGGGAGTTCATAAAGCTGGGGATAGTGGAGGCAACCAGAACCTGCAGCAAGGCCCAGAGCAAGAAGACTAGGGCAAGGAAACCAAGATGGGTGAGCAAGGAGATCATGGAAAAGATAAGGATGAAAAAAGCTGCCTTTAGGAGGTACAAAAAATGGAGAGGGAGGACAGGGAGGATTTCCTGAAGGATTTGAAGGAGGTGACAAGGGCAGTATGGACAGCCAAGGCATCTAAGGAGCTCAGATTGGTGCAGGGCATTAAGAAGGGGGAGAAGGACTTCTTCACTTCTTCAGGTACAACATGGAGAAAAGGAGCTGTAAGGAACTTATAGTAAAGATTAGAAAGGAGGGAGGGCGGGTGGGTGGAAGCAGGGGACGATAAGGCAGAAGCACTAAACAAATTACTTCTGCTTGGTATCCACTAAGGAGAAGGTGGGGTGATATCCAAGGGGGGAGGTAGGGCAGGAATGGAGAGGGAAGGGAGACAGATGGGGACATCATGGAGGGCAGGGTTCTCAAATGTTTGAGGGCACTAAGGGTGAACAAGGCACCAGGCCCAGATGGCATCATCCCCAGGGTACTGAAAGTACTGGCAGAGGTCCTGGTGTGACCTTTGGCAAACCTATTCAATGCCTCACTATACTCAGGGTGTACCTCAGGACTGGAGGATGGCTCATGTGGTGCCCCCTACAAGAGCGGTCCCAAGGATGAACTGGGGAACTAGAGACTGGTGACCCTCACATCCATTGTGGGTAAGCTGATAAAGAATATCCTGAAGGAGAGGCTGGTAGCACTCCTGGAGGCCAAAGGGCTACAGGACAGCAGACAGCATGGCTTTGTAAGTGGTAGTTCCTGGCAAACCAACCTGGTGGAGTTCTATGACAGAGTAACTAGACAACTGGATGGGGGCATGCAGTGGTTGTCCTGTACCTGGACTTCAGTAAGGCATTTGACTTGGTGCCACATGAGAGGCTGGGAAGTAAGTTAGATGGCACAAGAATGGGTATAAAGCTGGTGAGATGGGTAGGCAACTGGCTTCAGGGATGGCAACAGAGGGTGGTAGTGGGTGCAGAGCTCTCATCCCCAAGGGTAGTGACAAGCGTTGTTCCACAGTGCTCAGTGTTGGGACCAGTGTTGTTTGGGATAGTCATTACAAACATATAATTGGGCATCAACAGTAAGACCAGTCTGTTTGCTGATGACCCCAAAATGGGAGCAGTGGTGGACAACTTAGGGGGATGGCAGGGGTTGCAGGATGATCTGGAATAGCTGGAAACCTGATCGGACAGCTGTCAACTGGGGTTTAATGCCAAAAAGTGCAAGGTGCTACATTTTGGGGTGAAAAACCCCAAGAAGGAGTTACCAGCCAGGAGGAGTGCAGCTAGCCGAGACAGAGGAGGAGGAGGAGGAGGAGAAGGATCTGGGGTGATCATTACGGGGTCAATGAACAACTCGGCACAATGTAGAAAGGCAGCTGCAAAGGCCAACAAAATGCTGGGTTGAATTGCAAGTGGTATATCCTCGAGGGGGCAGGTGATTCTGCCACTGTACAGATCATTAGTTAGATCACACCTGGAGTACTGTGTGCAGTACTGATGCCCGTATCTGAAGAAGGACATTAAGTTACTGGAGGGGGCAACACAGGGTGACAAAGATGATCCAGGGGCTGGGGGAACTTACCATACGACAGGAGGCTGGAGGAGTTGAACATGTACTCACTGGAGGAGAGGAGGGATGGGAGGATATGATTGAAACCTTCAAGTACATGAAAGAAATAAACTAGACAGGTACGGCAGGGCAGTTCAAAGTAGGGGAGGGAGGGACACCCGGGGCCATGATATGAGGCTGGAGGGAGGAAGGTTCAGGAGGGAGATTAGGAGACACTTTTTTACAGAGATGGTGGTGGCAGGGTGGAATGCTTTACTGGCAGAAGTGGTATCCAATAGAACAGTAGGCTGCTTCAAAAGGGGCTGGAACAAGGCAAGGAGGAGGGTCAAGGGAGGGGTAGCTGCAGGATAAGGGGTGCTAGCTGCACATTCAAGCAGACTTGATAGACCACTAGGCCATTATCTGCTGGCAAATTTTGTTTGTTCGTATGTTCATAAAAGCCTTTCCTAGATTAAGGTTTTCTTTAGGAGGAGTTTAGTTATGGTCTGTTTGATATACAGAATTATGGCCTTTTGTGACATACAGTACAATAATGAACATCATCAAGTTTTTTCTGTAACAACTGGTTTCTGCACAGTTGGTGAGTTTTTATCACTGCATATACTGATGTCATAAATGTGACTGGGGGTGTCACAGAATATCTGGGCATCATGGAGAAAGTGAGGATGCCAGTGTACATTAAAGGGTGCTTATTGTGGGCCAGAGTTACAAGGGGGTGTGCCATTGAACACAAGGAAAGCATGTAATGGGACTTGGAGAGGGTGGCTGTATCACTGGAAACAATAAAAGTCTTGCAATTGGATGGAAATAGTGCAGGCATGCTACTGTATACCAGCGAGTTCTTTTACTGTATGAAAACAGAATCTTGATTTTTGTCTACTCAAAAGATCTCCAGAGAGAAGTCATTCTAGCAGCCAGAATAATAAAGAGAACAATATTATAACAATATGTCAGGATTGTATTAACTTTAGTACTGTATATGTACTATGTTTACATGTATTGTCTTATACATTGTTTTTTATCATATCTCACTTATGCCTGTTATCCACTATGGGACATCACTGTAAATTAGCATCAGCTCAATTAATTATTTCCATGAACAAAACAAACAAATAAATAAACAATGAATTTTGCACCAGAGCTACTAACATGCTAGCAGTAGTGTGTTGTTTACTAAGCAGTCTTAGAGCAAATGCGCAGGTCCCTTACCGGATTATTTTACAGAGGCACTGCTAAGTAGGAGGAAAACAAAAAGTGGTGAAGAAAAGCACACCCTGTACTGGTTTCAGGTTTTAGAGAAACATTCATAAGAGAAAGATTCTTCACCCATCTCTACAAGTTTCAAGCTGAAATAAATTTGTTTCATGAAGAACATGTAAGTCTGCTCTTTGGATTTTCCTGTTTAGCAGTGCAGCTACAAACCAGACTGACTGGGGCCTGCACCCGCAGAGTGGAATAAGGATTGAGCACAGGGAGGTGAAACACAAAAATGTCACAACTTAAAGTGTATTATATGAGACAGTCAACTATGTCTACAAAATTTACAATATCTGCCCCTTTGAAATCTAAGCTACATGGCAGTAGAGAGGCATTGCCATTGGAGTGACCATGTGGTCCTTTTTTACTGTTTATTTAACTCTGCTGAGCTGCAACATCTCATTTCCAGAGGGGTTTTGCCTCTACTCGTTTTTGCAGCTGGGTGGCCTAGAACACTAAGCAATTAACTGACTTGCCTAGCATCATAGTTAGGCTCTAGCAGGATCTGAACCTGTGATCTTCCAGCTAGATCCCATTCCGCTGCTCTAACCATCAGACCAGACTTCCTGAAATGAGATCAACAATGGTTCTGAATTCAAAAATGCATACTTAATTTCCTGCTGTGAACACTGGGGACAGTTCAGCAATTCTTTAAATACTGCATTTCCTTTAACTTTCTTTCATGTTTCCCCTAATCTTTTAAGGGTTTAATACATCAATGGAAACTGACTTTTATTTAAGCAAATATATATGGTATTTAGAGATATTTCCTGGCCCTTTGAGAGTATAATGTTAGTTTGCACGATGGATTTAATGTTGAGTACTTCACTGGCTGGGGATAAGTGCCAAAATAAGTAAATAAAAAAAAAAGACAAAAAAATGTACATTACAGAAATGACAAAATTACCCATGAATCTCAGGGAGCATAAAATAAATGTTGAATATTTTGTCTCCATAGTTCTAATGGATCTCAGATGGGCAAAAAAATGCTTCAAATAATTTGTAGGAATAGACTTAGAGAACTGTAATGTCATCCATTTTTTATTAATGTGAATCAATCAGCAGAAGGGAAGAATACAAAATCTGCAAGAAGCATATCAATTACCCTGTTACAACAAGAAATCAAAAGAAGACCACAGAAATATGCCTATGAATTTTAAAGGATCACCTTGTTCCTTTGTCACTGTCAGTTGCAGCTTGAAAAAGGGCCTTTTCATTACTTCCCTCAAGATACTCATTGTCTTAAAGAATATGTAAATGGTTTGCTTGGGTGATGAGTATGCACTTCTATGCAGAGCAACTTAACATTTGAAAGATCCATGTTCCCCATGGTATAGCTTTTGCACTTTGAGGACAGACAGGTCAGGTAATAGTGAATAAAAAATTAATGTTATTTTCCATGGACATACATTTTAAAACTATAGCTTTATTCTGTCTGTAATCATCAGTAGTTGCCATGTTCTACCTTTATCATTAAGATGTTATGAACTCAGATAGACTGCAAGTGTACGCATTTTAGTAGCTGAATTTATTTAAACGTTTTTAGTTTGCTGATCAACACATGCACAAAAAAAACATTCTTACTCATATTAATATACCACGTCAACTGGAAAGGACAAAAACATAAGTTAAGAATAACACAGTGCATGTGCACCTTATTTTAATGAAACAGCCATAATGTAAATTATTTTAGGGTGTATTGGCATTGATAACACATGAAATTAAGTGGAAAGACAATATGCTGGCAATCTACTGTGAATGTAATCATTTACGTAAACCATGCCTCGACTTGTAGAAAGTGTTGCCCTGAATGATTCTGTCTAATTATTACAGACAGAACCACCTTGGCAGAACTACATTAACCGCAAAGGTTATTAGCATCATGTGACCTCCAACAATAAACATGACAGTCTCTGTTGAGTAAGAATAATGAATTGACTACTATTTGTTTGAATGCTGTTATTCATGAAGCAGTTTCACTTGGCATGAAGACTTTTAATTTACCACACTACTCATGAAGCACTTACTGTACATCTTTTTGTGTTTTTATTCTATTTCCAATTCTGCTCTGCATTTAAGAGTGGAATAAAAACAAGAAACAAGTGAAATACAGTCAAATAAAGCACAAATTAAACTAATGAAGTGCTTTATAGATAATGGAGTTAAAGCACATAAAAATACTATGTGTTTTGTGAATACCAAAGGTTTATGAACAAAGGACATTTTTTTTGTAATTGCCTTTAGGTACGGTTGTCTGAAGCATTCCATGATATACATAAAATCACTATCTACATAACAATTTCCAATGAAAAAGAGACTTACCTGGGACCAATAGTGAAGCTGTGCATCCATATAGTTAGGATGACACATAGTATAGCATTGTTTCTTATGAACAAATCCATATCAAGAGAGAATTATAACCATTATAACACTGTAATTGTTATTTTTGTTTTAAAAGTGTAACCCACCTGAAGTTGAGGTACCACATTAAGGCTGGGCTCTGGCACAGTGCCACATTAAGCATAAGAAGTATGAGCACCATCAATAAAATAGTTGAGGGCACAAGGTTCAGAAAGGGCAAGAAGCTCACATGTGTGTGAAAGGAGAATGGATTAGTAGTTAATGATCTGACCCTCATTAAGGCAGGAGGTTGGACTCACCCATCTAAGATCGACATTGTTGCAGGGACACTGGCAGTGTTGCTTAAGACAGACACAAAACTCTCAAGGTGGGGGCTGCAGTTTTTTAAAGCAATCTCCTTCATTTGGCATACTGGCCTAACATCCATTGCTTGTCATGTCCTCTGTGGCCAAACCAACAATTTTCCTCTCGTCACTGACTGATGAGCATTCACTCAGCTGAGAATGCAACTTGTGCCAAGTCCCCAAGTATGGATGGCATCGAACCAACTGACCTAGGTTCTATGATTACGGTCCCCAGCTAATGTGTCTTAAAATGTTTAAACTTAATTAATTTTACAGGATTTATCTTGGAGTACAGTGAACTAAGCAGGACCTGAGTGAAATGCATTATAGTTCTGTGTGCTTATGCAACCTGATATGATGTATGCTTCTGTGACTTAGATACATTGTGGCTGTTCACCTCTCTATCCATCGGATACACCACCCAACAGGGGTACAATGGTGAGGAACCCTAGAGGAGGATCCATCTCTATAGGTGCCACAGGAATGATTCCCTTGGCTAAAGGTAGCCTGGAAGAAGCCTCAAAAGAATAGCTATAAGGGAGTTGAGCATCGAAGAGGTGAGAAATCAGAATATATCGAGACTGGAAATTAAGGTGATAGACGTAGAAGGGAAGGACAGAAGAAGAACGAAATATGACGAGGACAACAAATGAAAGGAAATCTGTCAAGATGCAGAAGGGGGTGCTTCCTAAGGAGAGAGGGAACAGCTGGGGTCACCATCCGACTCCCTCCAACAACAGAATCTAACAACAGGATCTGTGAAAAGCACTAACCCTGTCTAAGACTATGACCATCGTCACTGAGGACAGGAAAAGCCTCCTTTGAGAAGGAAACATCTGTGGATCCAAGGCCTAGGTTGACTTCCCTCCAGGCTGAAGGATGTTTTGATTAGTGATGGCTCAGTTACTGCAATTCAGAGTCGATAGTGAGGGAAGAGGAAACAATTCCAATTTAGATGAAGCTCTCACTCTGTCCTTCTAACAGGAATGCTGTTGAGGTTGTGAGCGATGTCTCTGCAACTAGATGCCCAAAAGCAAAGGAGGAGAGAAAGACCACTGAGGCACTCAGCAAGCCTACACAAACCTATGAAACAGACCAGGCGAACCAGAGGCAGTCTTGATGGAGAATAGCATACAGGGAGCTTCTGAACCCACTTGGGCAGCCAAAGGGGATCTGATGATAAGAGCCCCACGTCTCGCAGCTTGAAGTCACAAATTCTATATCCAGAGGAGCCGCCAAAATGAGGGATGACTGAAGGTCCACCTGGAGCAAAAACATTCTCACTATGGGCCAGGGAGAAAGACCCCGCTCTGAGCTTTGCATGCTCTAGATGTGGACTTCATAGGTGCAGAGCAAGATCATTGGCTATAGGCTGGCCCTGAGCCATGGAGCAATGAACACGGAAGGCACATCTCTGAATGGAGACCAGGTCGAGTCAAGGTAGCATAGGACCTACATGAGGGGTATGCTCAATTAGGTGATGTGAATTAGGAGACATACAGAGAGGTTGGATTGAGTGACAGAGACCCTGACATAGGTCTGGAGGAGGCAGGTCACAGTGGTAACCAGTGCGTACCAACTGGGCCCATTGAGAAGCCAAAACAGGAGAGAAGCAAACTTGATGAGTTAGGAATGAGAATGGCCGGGCAAAGTCGGTGGCTGACAGGGAAGGTACTAAGTACCAGGACTAGTGAAATTGGAGCTACAAAATTGGAATGGATGAGTGGAGAGCGAGATGGATATATGCTTTGCTGGTGGAGGAAAGCCTGAAAGCTGACAGCAATGGAACATGTCTAGGCAATGCCAGCAGCCATAGCTGGGGTTGCATGAAAGAGAACGATACAGAGAATATCATGCCCAGGGACTAGGAAGGGAGGAAAACACGGAAACAGTAATGGAAAAGGAATGATAAGACAGACAAGGTGGCAATGCAATGATTGTTTTTGGTTTTTGTTAAATTTTGCTGACCTGGTAAGCCCACTGGACCTAGAAGTCCCTTTTTCAGGGGTGACTGGGGATACAGATGGTAAGCAACTGAAATTGAACCAGATTAAGCTGTTGGTGGTATTTTTAGTGAATGAGGGAAATTTGGCCAGGACACCATGGAAATTCCCCCTACTCTGCTTTCTGTGAGCAGGGGTGACCTTTTGCAGGTGACTCCAAAATGGCTGCTGTTCCAGATCCTGATGGAGGTGGTGGAAATGCTGCTCTCTGTCCCCAGGTTCCAGCTCCTGCTCTTCAGCCTACTTCTCCTGCTATAGATTACAGAAATGGTCTCTTAGACTTTGTGCCTCCTGTCAATGCCTCAACTGTGGTGCTTCAGTCTCCCACTGCTGCTATTACCACAGATGTTACACAGTCTCCTGTGAACCCCTCTACAGCACCGATTCCTGAGCCTAGTACTGCTTCCTTGTCCCCTGTGCATCTATGCCTTCTCTACCAACACCATCGCTCTCTCCTGAGGCATTTTGTGCATGAAGATGATGCCTCTCATCCAGCCCCACTGTCGATTTCCAGTCCGACTGGGCTGTCTGCTATGCTACCTTCTACTCTGTCACCTACTCATACTGCGAACACTACCTGCTCTGCCGAGACGCATCAAGGTTCCTTTTCTCCTGCTCTCGTCCATGGAATTAATGCCTCTTCAGACTTAGCCTGGTCCCTAGCTTCTGCTTTACGGGCTGTGGGCTGGATGCAACCACTTCCTGGTGCATCTTGGTCTTCCCCTCAGGCAGTTAGTGCACAGGACATTATTCACAGTGCCTCAATTCCTATTCCTTCCACTTCAACTGTTTCTCTACTGTCCACACCTCCTCAGTTGCTACCACACAGGGAATTTTCAACTCCCACCCAGGACTCCAATGTTGGCCAACCACCTCTTCCTTTAATGACCACCATGCCAGCTCAGGACCATGGTTCTGCTCCTCAGCTCCTTGCTTCTGTACTTTCTACCTCAGATGACGCGTTCCAGCTTGGCAAGAATGACATAGCTCAGCCTCCTCTGCCTACAGGTGAGACATTGCAAGATCGCTCCTTTCACCTTAGCGATCATTTTCAGAATTTGGGTGCCCCAGCTCAGCGTAGGAATGCTGTTCGCCTGAAATATTTTGGTGACCTTTCTGATGCTCCTGATCGTAAAACTGTCTACACTCGATGTTATGGGACTCTTTGGGCATCTCTGCTAGTGAATTGTTTGCTTTTATACATGTTAAGGGGGAATCTATTTATGACATTAGTTTTAAAAATGTGTACACCTTAGAGAGATTTTGGACTAAATATGAACTGGTGAGATCTCAGCCTTTATGGGCCCCCTTTATGCTCATTCCCCTTACTAAACCTACTATTAAACTTATTACTCTTCTGTTTCATAATGAGGGAGTGAGCATAGTGGATGTCCAATACTGGCTTAAGTAGCACTGCTATATCCTTGAGGCTCCTCGACCTATCTTGGACGAGAACCTCGTTTGGACTGGGGGCTGGACGGTTAAAATACAATTAGGGCAAACAGACCAGGGTATTACCCACTTGCCAGGCAGCTTCTACATTGGTCAGGACAGGGGTTTGTGTTTTTACCTGGGCCAGCCTCATACCTGCCATAAATGTGGGGCTCGTACACACCTCAGCCACAGCTGCGATAAACCCTGCTGCTCTCTCTCTCTGGCCTATGGTCATGTCAGCCTTGGCTGTCCAGATCCACAGAAATGTAACCTCTGTGATGAGTCTGGTGATACCTACCTCCTGTGCCCTTGGGCGGACCACAATAGACTGGATCGTACCCCTCAGGACCATGTTTCCCTTATTTCTGATACCCAATCTCAGATCCTTCGTCAGCAAGTGGAGAAGCTCCGGGACAAAGTGCCTCCCCGCTGTCATTAACTCTGATTTCCATTCTGTGGTTTGTACGGCCGATCCTTTGCCACTGGACCAAGTCCCACCCAGTTCAGACCTGGATCTACAGATTGTTACCTCGTCAGACCCTATGCCCCCTCCTCTCTCTCCAGACCAGGTTCCCTTAGAGGAGGTTTCCCAGGGTAAGCAGGATAAGTCTAAAGGCAAGCGGAAGGCTCCCGGTCTCCCTCCTAGGCAGTCCATTCTGACTAGGAACCGGTACCAGGCCTTGACAAAGTGGAAACAGTGGAGTGACATAATGGAAGAAGAAAATGATTCGAAGTCCTCTCAAGCTTCTTCTATCCACATGAATTACTCCTCTGATTCCCAGCGAGATCCCTCCCCCACCAGACCCGACACTGGACAGTGATCTGCGGTTACTTGATTTTCTTAGTTTGCCCTTGTGGGTTTTTTCCCCTAGTTTTTCATTTTCTGCTCTTTTTTCCTATGTTGGGGTGTTTCAGCCTCCACTGTTTTGTGCTTAATGTATGCAGAATGAAATCTCATAGGAAACTGCTCACCTCTTTACAATACCTTTTGTATCTTCCTCATGATTTTTATTTGCTCCAGGATACCAGATTAAAGACCCATTATGAATTGTCTCGGGCTTCTGTGGGTTGGACCGGGGTCCTTCTTATTGGTCCTCGGGAGTGGATTCCTGTGATGGTCTGGGCATTTTATTTTCTGCTTTTGATTGCACCGTTATCCGACTGGTTGACATTGTTCCTGGTAGAGCCCTTATGCTTGACTGCACTTTCCATCGCCTATGGCTCTGGATTCTGTATGTTTAGGCACCCCAAAGTATTGCTGCATGCTCTGACTTGTTCAGATCTTTACAACCTTACTTAGATACCTCCCGTCATCTTTACATGGGGGGGTATTTCAACTGCAGTCTTTCCCTGATGGATAGAGGGGGTTCCACTCAGAAACTTTTTGGTGACTCTACTGCTCTACGTACCATTCTTCAGAATGTCTCTCTTAAGGATGGCTACTGTGAGGCACACTCCATGGGAGCTAAAACCTATCACAGAGGACTTCTGGCCACTCATATTGATTTTTTCTTTCTGTCACAGAATTTTAAGGTTCACCAGGCTAAAGTTCTTCCCTGCGAAACCTCAGATCACATAGCCATTTTGATGCTCTGCTCTCCTTCTACTGCTTCTCACCCTCTGGTTGTTTCATCGCATTAGAAATTGAATAGCTCCTTGTTGTCTGATGCTAGTCTCATTTGGGATTGTCGGGATTTTTTGTTGGCCCAAGCCTCGGTGCTAGATGCTTATACCACCCCCCTTCCTTGGTGGGAAGATATTAAACTGGATCGCAAGTGTTTCTTTCTTCAGCACGCTAGGAGGAAATCGGCTTTCTCTTAACATCGGTACTTGCTTTTACAATGACATTTACAGGATTCTATCTTGAGAGCATCTGAGTCCGGTTTTGATCTCTCCCCTCTTATTACTTCTCTGAAGACCCAGATGGAAGTGTACCAGTATGATAGAGCCCGCTCCTTGTGTTTAGAGGCGTCTTCTGGCACTGGGCCTTCCAAAGCTTCATTTGACATCTATAAGTGTTGTTCTGACAGAGTGTTGGCCACGCATATTGACTGTCTTGTAGACCCTGAATCTGTATCTGTTTATGATACTATTACCTCCCTTTAGGGTAAGGTTTTTTCACATCTGGAAAGTGCCTTTGGTACCCCTACAGTGACTTCACCTCTAGATTTTTCTTTTCTTGATTTTCCTCTCCCTTCTCCCCCTCTAGATCTCTGTACCAGGTTGATTGCCCTGATATCCGTGTTGGAGGTCCAGACTGCCATCAAAAAGCAAAAACGATGTACTCTCCAGGATCAGATGGTCTAACAGCAGAGCTTTACCACACGTTTACTGATATTCTTTCTCCTTTCCTTACCATGCTTTTTAATGCTATTATTTCTTCTCATTCTCTCCCCCTACACTTCTTGGACACCATCATGTTTCTTTTGTATAAGAAGGGGGATAGGGCAGATATTAGGAATTGGAGACCACTGAGCCTTTTGAACGTAGACTACAAGATTTTTGCCTCTGTTTTGCTCGATCGACTTCTTCCTGTTGCATCACATGTTATCTCTGAAGTTCAGACTTGTGCTTTTCCACATCACTCCATTGTTTTGAATCTTTCTCTTCTACGGGATGTCTCTGCTTTCAGCTCTCCTTCTTCTCCCTCACTTCTTCTTTCTTTAGATCAGGAGAAGGTGTTCGACAGGGTGAATCATGATTATCTTTTCCATGTCCTTTCTCACTATGGTATCCCATGTCATTTCATCCAGTGGCTCAAATTGCTTTATTCTACTGCATGGATCCAGCCTTATGTGAATGGCAGGCCTTGTCCCTCATTCTTGAGTAGGACTGAAGTTCGGCAAGGTTGCCCATTGAGTCCTCTTCTCTACGTTTTTCATATTGATCCCTTACTTCGCAGGATTTTGCATCATCCTTCTATTCCTCATCTCTCTCTTTTTTTTCTTGCACCCTCTGTACCTCTGGTGTTAGCTTATGCAGATGACCTATGTATTCTCACCACACCACAACTTCAAGAAACAG
Source organism: Neoceratodus forsteri (assembly GCA_016271365.2). Lineage (NCBI taxonomy): Eukaryota > Metazoa > Chordata > Ceratodontiformes > Ceratodontidae > Neoceratodus > Neoceratodus forsteri. The sequence goes on along the minus strand of JADMNL010000023.1, from coordinate 237,239,833 downwards.
CCTTATTCCATCTTCTCTCAGACTTTGAGTGAGTATCTGGCTCTAGGTTGAATTTCAGTTAAAGCTCCGCTGTATACCTCCCATTGTTGCCTCTTCCAAGTTCTCCTACTTCTACTCATCGTATTGCTGGGGTACTGGTCTGTTATACCCCGATCAAGATTTTAGGGCTGTCCTTTGGGTGTACCGGATGATGCCCTCTCCAACTGGACTGTTGTTTTGGACACGGCTTTTCACACTGTTGCTTCCTGGAAGGGTCATACTATTTTTAAATGGAAACGAGTTTTGCTGTTGAAAACTTTTGTCCTTCCTCTGTTTGTTCACTTGACTTCTGTTTTTCTGGTTCCTTTTTCTTTGGAAGCTCATTTGTATAATGTTTTCTTTCAGGGCTTCTGGGGTAGTCACTTGAAACTGGTGAAAAGGAATTACACGTATCTTGGTTATAGCCATGGCAGTGTTCGAATGTTGAACCCTTTGGTGTTCTTTCACTGTTTGTTTCTCAAGACCACTTTTTCTTCCTTATTGCAAGCCCAGCCGGTTTTTGGGTTTTCCCTTCTCCATCATTGTGCTGCTCCATTGTGTGTGGCATGGCGTCTTCCACCAATGGAGATTCCCTTGAATTTTCAGAAATATAATCTCCCTCATTTTATTATCCCAACTTTTTTAAAGATTCGTCAATGGTTTTGACTCCTACAATGCTTCTTTCTTCATCCAGGAAGCAATTATATCAGTCTATTCTGGGATCATCCTTTCTGGACCTCCCGGCATTGTGGAACCCTCTTGGTTCTGTTCTGGACTCTTCTTGTGTCTTTCACCAATTGACTGATCTCCGCATTCCACAGAGGGTTTGGGATGTGATCTGGCTTTCATGTCACAGCAGGCTAGATGTTCAGGATAACCTGAAACATAAATCTCAGGAGGAAAGAACTTGTCCTTGTGACTCGTACCCATCTATTCCTGAAACCATGTTTCATTTTTTTTATTGATTGCCCCTCTACGTGACCTGTTTGGACCCTTCTCCTTCACAAGTGGAAAGACAAGACCCTTTCTTCTCTCACCTATGATATTTTAATTTATGGCATCTATCCTTCTGGTCTGAGTCACTATCACCCCAGTACATTGCATTTGATTTTTGCCTTTGCCACAACTATTATGGCAGGCCAGATGTGCTTTTCTGTGCAAAAGGTGTGTACTCCCACTCAAATAGTAAACTAAATTTTGCAGGGTTTGTGCATTATTCATAACTCGAGCAGGCTTCATTACCATCTGGGGTTTTCTGATGCTACTGGGGTTTCTGCTCCTGGATTTTTTCCTGAGTTTATTTTTCTTTGTATTGTGATGTTTCCCTGCCTTTTCATTTGGACTGGGTTGGGAGTCAGGGATGGTTTTTATCTCCTAATGTAAATATTTTCTGTTTGTGGTTACTGTATGCTGTAATACTTCTTTATGTTTTGATTTTCCTTTATTATGAATTGTATGATGTAACATGTTCTTGTATGTCATCTTTTCCTTATTGAACTCCCCAACTTTTTTAATGGGGATGAGACGGGGGTTTTGTACAGTAACAGCTTATTTTTGTTTGTAATTTCAAGTATGCTTTTATTCCTCTTTTTGTTTTTTCTCTTTATGGTTTATGTATGAAGCAATACATTTCTGTACATTTTGTTTTCAGTTTTTGAATAAAAAATTCCCCTACTCTTTTCGATAAGTGCCATGGGATCTTTTACATCCATCTGAACTACCACCAATCCAGGCAGATGGGACCTTGGTTTAATGTCTCATTCGAAAGACGGCACCTCAGAAGTGCAGCACTCCACTCATGCTGCACTACAGTGTCAATATTGGGATATTAACCCAATTGCCAGATGTGGGAACTGAACCCACAGCATTCTGATCTCCCAGCCTCAGAGGTGAGTGTGCTACCTACTGAGTCACTGACACTGCAATGATAGGGTATAGGAAGGGATAAAAGGAGCAAAGGAGGGATTGGTGAAGGAACAATGAGCTTAGGAAATGGATGTAGGGGGCAGGAAACCGAAAAGAGAAGCAAGGCATCCATAGACACACCCAAGGGGAAGGGAGTGAGAAAGGATGGAGGAAGTCCAGGGCACAATGCTAGGTAGGAGAAGAAATGAAGGAGAATCAGGAAAAGGCAAGGTGGCATGCCCAGGATAGTCAGGTTGCAGAAGCAAACAGAAAAGTCATGGGAAAGGGGATGATGGGCAGAGTCTCAGAGATGGTAGAGGCAGGAAGAAGGAAGCTAACCAATGATGCCAATGACAGAAGCCCAAGCATGAAGCAACGCATGTGAGTCAAGTTAGACCCCCCAGGAAGTCGGTCCAGCAGAAGTGAATTCAGGAGCAGCTACATTAACAATGGCATACCATTTCAGGCCACATTAGGGTGGTAGATGAGCAGTGAAAATTCATGGCCAGGAAATGTAGCAGACTTGTGAAACAGCATCCTGAAGGTGGACGCCTGTGAACCAATGAGGTTGCAACCACTAGGAGACTCAGCAGGCAAGCTAGGTGGGTGAATGGCAGAGAGAACAAACAAGGAGCTGAGCAGAGGCTGTGGCAGGAAGGAGGGAGCAAGTGCAAGAGAGCCAAGAGGGGCAGCTGAATGCCACCACAAATCATGGTCAGCATACCAGGGAATGTGGAACATGGAGGCAGTGAGAGGAGGGGGTGACAAGGGAATAAAGGATGGAACAATGGAAAGGAAAAGTTGGCTGCAAAAGCAGCAGATAGGAGGAGGTAAGCACAGCAGGCAAGCTGCCCTAAAACAGCAACAGCAGTGACAGAGCAAACGATCAATGATACGGAGTGAGCTGGTGGCCGGAGGCAACCGCAGAAACAGGGATAAGGAAGAGCAGCACCTCTGGCTGCAACAAAGATACAAACCCTGGAACAGTCCAGGAGGTGTGGATTTTGAAGGCATGATGGGGGAGTGATGTTGTTGCTCCACCCATTGAACCACAGGAATAGCCTTACCAATGTATCTGTGCAATGCCACTCATATTTCAGTTTGGAACCGGGGGTGGAAGGCCGATTCCTAGGTTACTCTCTAGGTGTTTTACCATCTGCCTTTCAGTCAAACATAGAAACACAGACTTTGATAGCAGATAAGGACTGTTTGGGCCCCCTAGTCTGCCCATTTCCTTACCTATTGGATAAGCTGCAGATCCTCATTAACTAACAGCCTACTTCTTCCTACCTCGCACCACAATTGCCTTATGTCTGTCCCATGCATTCTTAAATTCCCCCACTGTTTTTGACTCCACAACCTCCTCAGGAAGGCCATTCCGTGCATCCATGACCCATTCTGTGAAAACATACTTTCTCAAATTGCCCCTGTGTCACCCCCATCTTCAAATTGTGTCCCCTTGTTCTTGCACATCTCTTTTTCTGAAGGATGATACTCTCTTGGACATTGTTGATTCCCTTGAGGTACTTGAAAGTTTCTATCAAGTCCCCCTCTCTCCCTCCTTTCCTCATGGGCATACATATTAAGCTCCTTTAGTCTTTCTTCATATGGCTTCTGTGGCAGACCCTGCACCATTTTAGTTGCCTTCCTCTAGACTGTCTTCATTTTGTATATGTCCTTGTGGGGATGGGGTCTCCAGAACTGTATGCAGTACTCTAGACGAGGTCTCACCAATAGTCTGTACAGAGGGATAAGAACTTCCTGTTTTCTACTGGTGATGCCTCTCCCTATACATCCTAGTATCCCTCCAGCCATCCCTACTGCCTTCTCACATTGCTTGCTTACCTTTAGGTCATCTGCTATGACTACCCCAGGTCCCTTTCCATTTTTGTTGCTGTTAATACCTCCTCCCCCACTGTGTACTCTTCTTCTGGGTTTTTGTTTTCCAGGTGCATTACTTTGCACTTCTTTGCATTGAATCTAAACTCCCATACATTTGACAATTCCTCCAGCCTTACCAAGTCCCATATTTTCCTTTCCACACCCACCCCCTTGTGTATTAACCCTGTTGCAGATCATTGTGTCATCTGCAAATATGCATAATTTTCCTTTAAATCCCTCTGCAATGTCACTTATAAAGATGTTATAAAAGATCTGACCCAGTACTGAACCCTGCGGTACACCGCTAGTAACCCCCTTTTCTTCTGAGTGGACCCCATTTACTATTACCCTCTGTGTCCTGTTGTCTAGCCAATTTGTTACCCAGGCTACCACCCTGGGATCCACTCTCAGGCTGGCTAATTTCTTTATTAATCTTTTGTGTGGGACTGTGTCAAATGCCTTTGCTAATTTCTAGGTAGGCCATGTCCACAGCCCCTCCCTGATCAACTTCTTTGGTCACCCAGTCAAAGAAATCTATTAGATTCATCTGACATGACCTTCCCACCGTGAATCTATCCTGCTTTAGGTCCTGTGCCCCACTGGCCTCTAGGTATTCAACAATTCTTTCTTTCAGAAGTGATTCCATCATTTTCCCTACCACTGAGGTCATGCTAACAGCTAACATGTTCATCATAAAAGGTGACTTGAACATAACTAGATATGTGAAGCCCAAGTTATATTTGCTACTGACACTCTGATACTCTGCACTTGACCTGCCAGGAGTTGTTTTGTGAATTTGATACCTGCCTTCCTTCAGGATTGTTTGCAGTTGTTTTGCATCAGATATCAGACACCTAGCTGTGACTGGGTCTACCTCACTTTGTCATCTGTACCATTTTAGTTTGTCAGGTTTTCTGAGCTTGATACTGGAAGAGAAATTATGTGTTTTCATCTGAACGAGTCTACATTTGCTTTGTTCTGCAAATGCTGACATCCTGCTGTTTCAGTGAGAAATGTCAGGTCAGTATGATGCTATAAAAAATAAGTGAAGTATTGTACACCACACAGAGTTCCCCAGTAGTAGATCTACGATTTTACAATGGGGCTTGCTGGGGTTGGTACTTGGTAGGAAAATTGTTTTGCATGGTATTTAAATCCTTTATATAAGCATCATAGTTATGTTCTCCAGGACCAGGCAGCAGAAGAACATGATTGCTCCATTTGTTGAAACCAATGGAAAATAATTAGAGGCCAGTGGGTTGTTATGATCGATTGGGTAGTAATCCAAATGGTAGATTAGCATGTTTGGTCTAAAACTGACACTTCTGATTGCCCCAGCTTTATGTCAGACTGCTACCTGTCAGAGTGAACAGACTTCTGGAAATCTTGCTGGGCCAGAAGACAGAGATAGTCAGCTTCAAGTGCTGCAGCCACTAAAGGGAGCACAGGAGACATGCACATGCAAGTCAGGATAGATAGTCAGCACAACAAAACAAATTCTGGTCAGACCCAATATGGCTGTGGAGAGCTTTGTGGATGTTTTTAACCAGTATTTCTAATGAATTTAAAGAATGTAGATCTGCTGAAAGGCAGTTTCAATGTGGTCTTCCTTTTACACATTTGTACGATGTATTTTCCTAGAATATGCCTGCTGAATGCTATATCTTTAGCCTGGATAGTTCACAGAACTGGCAGCTTATTTTTGGGTAGGGAAGCACTAGCAGAAGGAAGCTGAAATGTGTCATATATAGGTACGAGCTGTGTGCAGGCAATAATGCCCAGTGGCCTTACACCTCAAGCACTCACATGCAGATCCATCATCCCAGTGCCATGTCACCACTCAGTGTGGGTGAAAGCCAATGCTGTACCCACTCACACAGTTCCAGCAACAGGCATGTTACAGCTGACCTCCCATTTGTTTGTACAATTGGGGAACCACGAATGCAGTTTCCATAGCCTGGAGCATACACTACAAATGAAATTGCAGGATACCGCACCCCATGGCAGCAAGGATACCTCAGCAGTCTGGAGGGTGGCATGTTACACAGGGAATGGGTAAGAGTGTATGACATCAGAAAGATACAGCACCGACAAGGCATGCATAGAAGGTATGTCACTTCCCTCGTATGGTTTACCAGGGCCCTACACACAGCTGCATACACTGGTAGGTCCACAGCTTGTGTAGTGTCCCAGTGTATGGTATAGCCACTTGGGTCATTCTGGAGTGCAGGTCCCCGGTCCTGGTCCAGTGCAGTCAGTGGTTGGCTGTGGCAGGGTGTAGAGGGCAGTGCCAGTCTCCACAACAGGTAAAGTATTGGGGGATCAGGGTTGTCTATGTACCAAGGTGGTGGGTAGGAGTCCTCTGTGCTATGGATATGAACCCTGGTTTCCTCTGGTGCAACTGGGTCCATGGGGACCTTACACTATGGAGCTCTTTTGGGATGGAGTTGGATAGATCAGGGATGGGAGGGGGTACCTCTAGTCCACCAGGGCTGCCAGACTGCTGTCCATCTGGGTGCACTTCTGCAGCCTACCTTTGGGTGGCTGGCCAGGTTAGGCCAGCTATTCATGGCCAAGCTGTGGGCCACACTGCTCTGGGCTGCAAGGGGTGAATTTACCACTGAGTATGCCACAGGGCAGCATATGCATGGAAACACACCCTCGACTTGCACGGCATACTATTTCTGTGTACGTGGCCCATTCCCTTGTGGTAGGTGCATCTTGCACATTTGAATATCATGCTGCAGTGCATCGTTAGAGTTGCACAACACATCTCCCATTTCTGCCGGGATGCACCGTGCATCTCCTTTGAATATGGGGGCACTGGACTAGCTACCCTGAAGAAATAACTTATTAAAATGAGAAAATCATGACCCCACTGAAAACAAGATATTGCATCTAATCTGGGACAGCCTGAGTAAATACAGTGCAAATATGTCTAAATGAAGATCCCTATGACAATGAGATGTAGCACCTTCCCTGCTCTATCCAGGATACAAAATATAGGATAAGAAATATTTAAAGGAAATCTACTCTAAATTGAACTTCACTGTGGTCACTGACACAAACAAACACTTCCTTTATTGTAACGATCACACAGGAGTGTGGTGTGCATATTTTATGAAACACATACAAACAGAGGGGAGAAAGAATAAGTGCCTCAGCTGGGACTTGAACCCAGTCCACCCAGAATACCATTCTGATTGCACTAACGAGCTGTGACACTGAGACAACTGGAACCTGGGCCATTCCCGAGCAAATTACTCTTTCTCAAATACACAACCCAATGGCAACACAAATGTTTACTTGTAACAATCACACAGGAGTGTGGTGTGCATATTTTATGGAACACATACAAACAGAGATGAGAAAGAGTAAGTGCCTCAGCTGGGACTGGAACCCAGGCCGCCTGTCAGTATTGAGGCATGAGGACAGTGTGTGTGTGTGTGTGTGTGTGCGTGTGTGTGCAAAATATAGGATAAGAAATATTTAAGGGAAATCTACTCTAAACTGAACTTCACTGTGCTCACTGACATAAACAGTTTCTTTATAACATATTAGAATGCAATATTTATTTTGAATGTTGTGGTAATGAGGATGGTGTTTTCAGAGTGTGTGCGCAAGTGTTTGCTGTAGCTCAATGTATTTTTCCCAAAAAGCATAGTAGAAAATGGCTTCTGATTACTACATAATTAGTCTAAGCAGTTCACTGACGATGTGGCATATGTCTGAGACTGATCATCTGATAGTGTCTGTAGAGGTTAAAAAACAGTGTAAATCATGATTTGCTGGGAACGAGTGACATTTGTGAGGTATTAATCTTTCTTGAAAGACAATGCATTACCAAGTTAAACTAGTATCAAGGAGTTGTTTAAATACTAAGTATTTAAATGTGCAAATCTCCAGTTTAATAGGCAAGCAATATTTACCAATTTTTTAACAAGCTGTTTCAGTTTCCTAATGGCATCTTTATTTTTATTTTAGTCTTTGGTAACCGAGTAAGGCCCACTAGGCATAAGTGCCTGTTTTCAGGGGCAACCTGGGAGCACTGGGCAGTTAAGTGACTTGCTCAGAGTCACACAGTATGCAAATGGAGATTGTGATAATCAAACTCAGGTCTGGTCTTCTGGATGTATCAAGCTCACTCACACCTTGTTCCTCTAACCTCTAGTCTATACTGCCAGCCCAGCTTTGAGTTATGTCTCCAACATTCTTAACAGAAAGAAGGGAATATTTCATTTCAGATGGCATGGAAGGATACATTGAAAAGTAAAAAACATTTGTTCCAAGATACTCAATTTTCCAGCTACAGATAGCAAGATGGCTGTAGGCTCCGCCCACAGCCATAAAAAGTAGCAGCAGGCATGCACCTGGTCATAGAAACATAGAAACATAGACTTTGACGGCAGATAAGGACCGCTTGGCCCATCTAGTCTGCCCATTTCCCTACCTACAGGATAAGCTGCAGATCCTAGTTAACCTGCAGCCTATTTCTTCCTACCCCCCACAAAATTGCCTTATGTCTGGCCCATGCATTCTTGAATTCTCCCACAGTTTTAGAACCCACAACCTCCTCAGGAAGGCTGTTCCATGCATCCACCACCCTCTCTGTGAAAAAATACTTCCTCACATTGCCCCTGAACTGCCCCCCCATCTTCAAATTGTGTCCACTTGTTCTTGCACATCTCTTTTTCTGAAAGCTGCTACCCTCTTGGACTTTGATGATTCCACTGAGGTACTTAAAAGTTTCTATCATGTCCCCCCTCTCCCTCCTTTACTCAAGGGTATACATATTAAGCTCCTTTAGTCTCTCCTCATATGGCTTCTCTTGCAGACCCTGCACCATTTTAGTTGCCCTCCTCTGGACTGCCTCTATCCTGTCTATGTCCATGCAGAGATGGGGTCTCCAGAACTGGATGCAGTACTCCAGACAAGTTCTCTCCAACTGTCTGTACAGAGGGATAACAACTTCCTGTTTTCTGCTGGTGATGCCTCTCCCTATACATCCCAGTATCCCCCCCAGCCCTCCCTACTGCCTTCTCACATTGCTTGCTAACCTTAAGGTCATCTGATATGATTACGCCCAGGTCCCTTTCCACGTTTGTTGTTGTTACTACCTCTCCCCCATTGTGTAATCTTCCCAAGGGTTTCTGTTTCCCAGGTGCATTACTTTGCACTTCTTTGCATTGAATCCAAGCTGCCATACTTCTGACCATTCCTCCAACCTTGCCAAGTCCCTTCTCATCCTTCCCACACCTCCTTGTGTATCAACCATGTTGCAGATCTTTGTGTTATCTGCAAAGAAGCATACTTTGCCTTCCAGTCCCTCTACAATGTCACTTATGAAGACATTAAAAAGGACTGGACCCAGTACTGAACCCTGCGGTACCTCACTAGTAACCTCTCTTTCTCCAGAGTGGACTCCATTTACAATTACCTTCTGTGTCCGGTTGTCCACCCAATGTTTTACCCAGGCTACCACCCCCAGGACCCAGTTTCAGGCTGGTTAATATGACTATTAATCTTTTGTGTGGGACTGTGTCAAATGCCTTGCTAAAGTCTAAGTAGGCCATGTCCACAGCTCCTCCCTGCTCTACTGCTTTGGTCACCCAATCAAAGAAATCAATTAGATTTGTCTGACATGACCTTCCAGCTGTGAACCCATGCTGTATTGGGTCCTGTGCCCCACTGGCCTCTAGATACTCAACAATTCTTTCCTTCAGAAGTGATTCCATCACTTTCCCTACCACAGAGGTGAAACTGACAGGCCTGTAGTTCCTGCCTCTGTCTTGGTTCCACTTTTGTGAAGGGGAATCACATCTGCCTTCCTCCAGTCCTCAGGTACCACACCATCCTACAATTATTTTTTAAAAAGGGTAGTCAGTGGTTTCACTAATTCTCCCTTTAATTCTTTTAGTTTTCTGGGGTGAATTCCGTCAGGCCCCATTGCTTTGTCCACCTTCAGTTTTAGGGGTTCTTTCAGAACCCTTTCTTCTGTGAAAGGACTAGAATCGACTCCCCTATCCGGAGTGCTTCTGTTAATTAGATTAGGCACCTCCCCCTCCTCCTCTTTTGTGAATACTGAGCAGAAATATTCATTCAGTATCCCTGCTTTTTCACTGTCCCCCTCTGCCCACCCACAGTCCATTCTATTCAGCCTCACTATCCCTCCCTTTGTCTTTCTACACTCACTGATGTTCCTTATTAAAGGTTTTATCCCCCTCCTTAACCGAGTTGGATATCTTTTCCTCAGTTTGCACCTTTGCTATTCTGACTTCCCTCCCTGCTGGTGAGAGAGTCATGCTGTCTATTTGCAACTGCTACAGAAGAGGCCAGGATGGACTTTGGGAATGTGGAAAAACTGCACTTACCTGTAATTACTTTCACACAATAAAAAGAAAGCATGTGCCAGTTTGTGCTGTAGATGTGACTTGATCAGTTGCACACTGTGTGATCTGCTCCACGCTACTAAAATTTCCAGATAGTCATCCAGGCCAGTGAAACACTATAAGAGCAAGCAAGTCAAAATGACTGTCTTTACCTTCCTTGTGCCCCGTAGATCCACTACAGACATATTAAGCCTCCATCCTTCACCACATGACTAAAGAAACTCCTTGGAATAACAGAGCTGTGGGTCACAGAGTACCCTTGCCTCACCAATGGGTAGCCCAAGGTTACAAAAGAATAATAAAAATACTCAAAATCAGCAGTCATTGTTTTTAAGATTTCGTTTCTGTGTGTGAATTTAGTGCTCATGAAAGTTACTGGATTGACAGCACTGGAACCTGAAGTCCTCTATTTATCCACATGACATGTACAGCATAGCCGATAACAGTGCACACTTCCACACCGAGCCCTGCCAATGTGCATCAATCCTGCCATGGAGGGACTACCATGTAGGTGAGTGAGTAGTTCAGATTTCATGCCCATTCAGTCCTTGGTCTCTTGTCTGAGACTGCCAACATGGGTGCCCATTAGTGCCAAATGTGTTGGTGGTCTTGTGACGAAGACACCTGCCCACTGAGAACTATTGAACTGAGTCTACTACAACTGATTTTACAAAGGCCACTGAACAGCCTCAGGTGATAATGTCTTTTAGCTACTACCAACCTGTGCTTCATTTCAACCTGTGACCTAAATGTGAAAGGCTCTTTAACCCACTACCAGTCCACTGAGCCATCCAGGTCCCCTAAAACTAGCAGTCTTTTGTTAAAAAAGAGCATGCATATTCTTTGGACTCATGACAGTGGCACAAATGTGCAACTATACTTAAGGGGGGAAAAGGCACTTAGTGTTCAACCCTGATTTTTGTACATTAATTCTGTGGCAATCATTACTCAGAATAACCTATGATGTGTATAAATTAAGGCCCTGGGATGATTATCAATCAGCCCTTATATTAGCGTAGGGTGCATCGATCTATGGCTGCAGCAAATTCTGGAGGTGTCAGGGGCCATGTGCCATATTCTAGAAAACTGGTGGTCCCCATGGCAAAGTCCCAAGAGTTGCCATAGCTGCAGGGTTGTGCCAAACATTTGGCACACCTGAGGGGTTTGACAAAGGGTCCCATCAAGCTCCCCCCCACCTGGCACAATTCCACAGGAGCTGTGAAGGTGGGGGGGTAATATGCCTGGAAGATGGGGATCAGAGGCAGAGGGAGGCATGGGGGAACTATAGGGGATGATGGGGCACATGGGTAATGTGAGGGTTCAAGGGTGGCACCCGGTGGAGGAGCCATGCTCTGTGGGACAGAGCTGACTGTCCTAGGTAGAGGGGTAGTGGAACAGATGGGCCATGACCCAGACCCCAGGTGGCAACAACCCTGGCATCTGCCCCAGAGGAGCCATAGTCCCCAGCAGTCTAGTTGAGCATCATTCTGCTGTCACACTGAGGGCTGTGTACCAGGGGAATGTTACGGTGCCCAGGAAATGTACCAATCCACCAACTGCACCCCACAATCTGCAGCCACTGCCACCCACCACATGTAGGGGACTGTGGCTCCTCTGGGGCAAGTGCCAGGGCTGTTTCCAGCTGTTGTCTGGGTCATGGTCCATCCATGTCAACCCCCTCTATCAAGGTGATCATCTCTGTCCCACATAGCATGGAACCTCAACTGGGTGCCCCCTCTGAACCCTCACACTGCCACTGTGCCTCTGGTGCTCCCATGGTATCCCCACCATTACCTCTGCACCCGGTCCCCACCTTCCAGATTTCCACCAACTCACCACCCTCCAAGGCAGTGGCACAGGGCCCATAGACCAGCTCCAGGCTGGTCTAAACTCAGACCCCTGTAGCGATCATGGTGGGGCTTCTAAAATCCACAAAAGAGGATAGTGCAGACCCACTGTGGTGCAAGTCCCCTTGTGACCTTGCACAATGGCACTTCTGCTGCAAGTGTAGCACAGGGAAGCTTTGGTTCAATGCATCCCTATTTTGACAGAAACTGCATTTAAAAATCGGAATTGCCACAAACTTTGCTGCAAATTGCCACTTGCATCAAATCCTTTTGGAAAAGGCACCTTGCACCAAATTTCTAGCTTTTAAAGTCGCGCTCCCTATTTCTAATCAATTTGTATTAATATGCTAAAGGAACACTATTAAGCATCCTGGGCCTGAGCAGAGACTCAATGTAGTACAAACATACTTGACTTGAATTCACATGAAACACAGATTATTTTTCTGTCATTGCGATTATTTATATGTAAGGATTCATAGAGAATAAAAATAGAACTCATCTATTTTAGTATGTTCTCACTAAAAATCCAGTTGTATGATGAAACCACTGCAAGGTAATTATTTTTCAATAAAAATCTTTACTTTTTAAGCTGAAGTAATGGATGTGTATTCTGTATTTAATAGGTTTTCTTTTAAGAGTTGCAGACATACTATAGATTGATAAATTATTCAAACCTCTAGAACCTACAGAGAGCTGTGGATGTTGGTCCAAAATGCAGTCTCTGGTTCATGTCAAAACCCTGTTCACAAATCTGTAAAATTATATGAATAACTTTTTTATTATTATTGTGTTTGTCCAATTTTTCACCCTGCCTGCCCTCTTCCTGGTAACCCTCTCCAGCCTTGTCATACACCATCTCTAGGACTTACCCCCTCATAACCTTCTCCCTCATTTCAGGATCGGGAGGTTCTTTACCTTGCCTCCACCACAAGCAGGATCCATTTTGTGGGTGCCTAGTCGGGGGTGCCAAGCCTAAGGTAGGGCCTTTCATTATTCTGCATATCAAGATGTTTTCCTCCAGTTTGTTCCCCATACAGAAGTCAGCAATCAGCATGCAGTGACACAGTTGTGCCTTGCTGTCTTCCCTGGACTTCACAGACCTCCCAATTGCCATGACACCCAGCTGTCATGAACATTGTGGGAGGCATAACCTACCCTCCCAAAGAAAGGAGAGCAGTCTTCTGGGTGCATAATCCTCTTCCCCCGATTGACCCCTTGCAACTCGTTCCAGCTCCCAAACTCAAGTCACTGTCCTGGCAGGCAGTGGCACTATTGCTGTGCTACTGAGCCAGCAAACCCTTTTTTTACCTGCAGGTTCACTACCCTCTCTTTCATTTGTAACATCCTTGTACATTTTCTTGTAGGCAAAATCATGAATGGGGCACAGGATTTCTGTTGTGCTGTGTTTGCAGCATGAGCTACAGAACTTGCATTCTGCCACATCATATATGAAGAGCCACTGAAAAAATAATTTTTGGTGATAATTGTTGATTTTTCTTCAACATGTGCAGTTTTGCATAGTCTCTCCTGCTTTTTCATTATCCTTCATCTTCTCTTTCATGCCCATAATGTTGCATCATAGATGACATCATATAAAATTCTTGCCAATGGTTGGACTGCATCCTGCATGGATAATTGAATAATTGAACCACAGAACTGAACAAACATTACAGCAGCAGCTCAGGAACTGCACCACAGAAATGAGGACTAAAGGGTTAATGAGAAAAAGGGGCCTTGACCTGAGAACCCTTTCTCTGACCTGTTTCTTTCAAATGTCACTAGGATTCCACTCCTGAGTCTTCACTAGAGTAGTGCAGAAGATACAGTTTTGCTGGGTGAAATTCTGGTGAAATTATCATTCCAGTTCTGCAAAATGTTGTGGAATTTTTGTGAAACTTCTTCACATTTCTGCCCCAATTTAAATTTAAGTTTTTTTTTGTGTCTGTGTAATTTTAAAGGGACACAGTCAACCCCACTTAGGCATCAAAGTGTCTTTAGTTAAAAAAGAACACATTAGGAGTGGTCACATTCTGTAGAGATTGCCGACGTATCTGGCAGTTTGATTTTGATTATCTTTTTCTTTTTAAAAGTGAAAAACAGACAGCCCACTAACAACCCTTGATCAAATCTTACTGCAACTTTCTTGGACTTGAAAACACCCACTACGCAATCTAACTCCTCATGATGCAAAGGGAAGAGAAGACACTATTGGAGCATGAGATGATGCACTCTGGGGGTGTTACTAATATTCAGGAGGTATGCAGTAAGAGTAGATCAAGGGTTTGAAACAGAACAAGGTTGGATGTAGTCACACATGTATCATGTATTTCAGTTTTACTAAGAAAATAACCAGCTAAATAAAATCGCTCATCTAAAAGTTACCAAATTGAGCAGGTATACAGGTCCATAACCCATGTATATATAAGGGATATGCAGGGGGGACCTGTGTAATATATGATTTATCTATGAGTGCTGTTTGACCTTGGGTAACCTCATGGGTGGTGTAAGCCACAAGTGAGATGTCCAAGGTCAAAGAGCATGAGTGTAGATAAATCAGATATTACACAAGGCCCCTCTGCATATTTCATTTATGCAATAGGGCAAGACCATGAGTGTTCAGTTATTTTTGTTTGACTGTTTTTTTATTTTCTGATTCATCATGGAGTTTGAGAGTTTATTTTGTGAAAAAGTGTTCCTGTGCTTTTTGAGAGTCCCGTTGTTAAGGGTGTTACTATGGATGCAGTGTGTTGACATCACTGCTGCTGTAGCCACTAATTGATGGAGAATGCGGAGTTCAAAAAATGTCTCACAAACATGGCGGCTACATTTAGCGGGGAATTTAAATGGAGTTCTGACATCTGTCACAGCGAAAAGTCATACAAGATGGAGTTAATATTTAGTTGTGTTTGGTATGTAAGGCAGAATTTATTTCTTTTCTTTTCATGTGGTATCATGTGTGCAAGGTAATGAGCTGGGGATAGGATGGTCACGGAGCATGGTGTAGCAGCTGGAGCGCCATGGAAAAAGAAATGGGAAAGACAAGCTCTTTCCCTTTTCAGCCTGTAAGTGTTGTTTAAATTTGTTAAAAAAAGCACATTAGGTGGAAACAGGAAAAGCAGTTTTGCTTTTTTGCTTTTTTTTTTAAAAGCAGTGTCTCTGTGTGGAGTGAGAGAAGGCTCTGTGTGCAGCCAGGGTGACATGAGCAGGATGAAACAGGAGAAGCAGTTTTGATTTAAAAGAATCATTTTTTTTAAAGTAGTATCTCTGTGTAAAGTGAGAATGGGTGCAATGTGCAGCAAGGATGACGTGAACAGCAGTGGCTGTTGTGCAAATGGGGTTTGTTTGTGGTCATAATGGTGGATTAGAAGTGTAGTTAGTAAGAAAAAGAAAAGCGAAAGTGAGGAAAAATAATACCGACAGCTGGGGGGGGGGGGGCTGTACAAAGTCTGTGGATAAATGGCCTGTCAAGTAGGAACTGTGTGTATAAATAAAATGTATACACACAGTTACTCAGATAAATGGAGTTTCACACTGCTTATATGTCCACCTATATTGCATAAATGGGAAATGACATGGCCTGACTGAAGATATCATATTTATCTTCATCAGAGTCAACGATTCTGTCATATTTTAGTAATGGCAAAGCCACAAGTGAAATGTCTTAATATAATTGGCCTCAAATTAAGATAAATATGATATGTTCAGTCAGGACATGTCATGTTCTGTTTATACAGACATTTGTTTTGGGATAAACTTGATTTGGAATGTGTAAAATTGCTTATGAGTTTGAAATGTGTAACTACATTTCAACTTCTTTTACAGTTACAGTTAGTGTACTTGTTTGATTGAGAATGGTTTCAAGATTTACTACTACTTCTATTTAACTTGCAGAGTCCATAGCTTTACATTATGGCCAGTGCACAAAGAAAAAGTTTGAAGTATAATTTGTTCGCCCAACAATTGAAAAACATTTGTTTTTTTCCGCCATTTTTGCTATTATAAAAAATCTAAAACATATTTATAATTGAAACACTATTCATTTTGTAGATATTTCTCTTCTGAACAAATGTCATGATCAAAGTACCATACAATCACGTTTTATTTTATTGTTATTTGTGTTAGTTCATGAAACATGTAAAATAAATACATTAAAAAATGCTGCCAATTTTTGCTGATTATAAATAATTCTAAAATGTATCTAAAAATGAAACACCGCTCATTTTGCAAATACGTTTGTGCTGAACAACTTTTGTGCTCAAAGTACCATCCTATCATTTTTTGTTTTGTTTTAAAGTTATTCACATTTGTTTGTCAAAAATGGGAAAACATTGAATGTTCTTCCATTTTTTGCTGATTATAAAAAAAAATCTAAAAGGTATCTAACAATGAAACACCACTTATTTTGCAGATAATTTTATGCTGAACTTTCGTGCTCACTGTACCATGATATCATTCTTTGTTTCAAAGTTATTTGCATTTTAATATGGTTAGAACTGCTACTGAAGCTGAACATTCTAAACCTAACAAAGATTACACTACCACATGAAAAGATATTATCATCTCACATTCAGAAATATATCACTTTTTATCTGGACAGTTATCTCAAACACATATTGTATAAATGGGGATATATGATCATGGCTTATGAGATATGCTGTTTATCAAAGAAGGTAAGGGTCCAGCCCAGCCAACTTCAATAAAAAGAAAAAAACTTTATTAAGGGAGAAGCTTGCACCAATCACTGACAATGAAACAGCAAACTACAGATTGGTCAATAAAGGCCCACTCACTAAAGAGATTTGATATTGTATCAATATGTATTTTTTTGCTATCATGAATGCAGATACAGAACTAGAAATCCACACATAGTCTTAGAATTCCACAAGTATATGTTTCAGAAAAACCTTCTTCAGTACAGTACCATATCTGATAACAAATAAAATAATTACGTGATGTATTACAGGTTGCGCAAGAAAAATTATAAGAAATTCCAAAAAGATAACAAATAACATGTACTACGGCAACACTCATTAAACTCTGCTCACCAATTCAAGACTACACTGCTTGCCATAGTTTCATCTTCTTGATAAGCATATAGAATATACAGTCCACTCCATTTATACCACCCTTGTTTTAGATGGGCAATCGGTTTAACCGGGCAGATCTCATTTGCCATTGCCATAGGCTGCAATGTTAAAAATGGTGTTTATAGCATTCCTTGCCCACCATCTATATTGGGCAGATTAGCCACTAACTTCTGTCAATTCACACTTCGGCATGAAGTTTGCCAACCTTGCCTAAGTGTGAACAGACACTATTTATTTGCTAATTAGTGGCTAATCAGCATGAATAGAAAGGGCATAGAATGTTATAGCCATGTCTACAGTATTTTTCGAACTCCCCAAGTGCTAGTCTCATTTGGCTCCCAACCCCATTGCATTCTGTGTGAGATTTTGAAACTCCCTGCTAGCAGTGACATATTTCACTGTCCGATCCCCATTAGCCTGAAATTATCCTGTTCAAGTGCCACAGCCTACCAGGAGTGTTTTTGCAGTAACCACAAAAGAACCCTAGTTCTTAGATCCACTTTATCACTGATTTTAGTTATAACACCCACTCGCTGTAACGGGCAAAATCTGCCTACACAGATGTGCCCGTTATAAGTGGCGTTGACTGTAAATGTATCTCCTAAAAGAGTTTTTTTATACAGAAATAAGTTTTTATCATTAAATTATTGCAAGGAGCCCTGATAATAAATCTCATACATATTAAATATGCCCTTTGTTATGAAGTTCCAACACTGCAGCAATTTACAGGCTGCTTATTACATCACATTCAATGTGTTATCTTTAACAAATCACATATACACTTTTATGAATTTAGATAAACATATAAAAAGCATAAAAATAAAATAGAAAAAAGTATCAAGCAGGTGCCTTTTCCTTTGACAGATACATGACAGAAGGTCGCAAATCCTCTATGACAAGTACATTATATGGATGTTTTCCATGTAAAACAGACATATTTTGTTAATGTCTTGTCTGTAGCATCGTTTATAACCAGTAAACTATTATTTACATGGGTACTGTAAATGACAGGTTTTTATTCAGAAATCCAATCTTGATAAATTTGTTTAGCAGTTCTACAAACATACAAAATTTGCCAGCAGATAAAGGCCTAGAGGTCTATCAAGTCTGCTCGAATGTGCAGCTAACACCCCTTATTCTGCAGCTGTCTCACCCTTCCACTCTTCCCCTTCATTAACCCTCCCCCTTGTCCTGTCCCATCCTCTTTTGAAGCAGTTCACTATTCTACTGGATACCACTTCTGCAGGTAATGCATTCCACCCAGCCACCACCCTCTCTGTAAAAAAGTGTATCCTCATCTCCCTCTTGAACCTTCCACCCTCCAGTCTCAAACCATGGCTCCTGGTGTCTGTCCCCTCCCTTAGTTTGAACAGCTCCTCTGTACCTGTCTTGTTTATTCCTTTCATGTACTTAAAAGTTTCAATCATGTCCCCCCGTCCCTCCTCTCCTCCAGCGAGTAAATGTTCAGCTCCCTCAGCCTCCTCTCGTATGATGAGTCCCCCAGCCCCTTGATCATCTTTTTCACCCTGCACTGCACCCCGTCCAGTAACTTAATGTACCTCTTCAGATACGGGTGCCAGTACTGCACGCAGTACTCTGGGTGTGGTCTAACTAATGACCTATACAGTGGCAGAATCACCTCCTCCCTCTTTGAGGATATACCCCTTGCAATACAATCCAGCATTTTGTTGGCCTTTGCAGCTGCCTTCCTACATTGTGCTGAGTTGTTCTTTGATCCTGTAATGAGCACACCCATATCCTTCTTCTCCTCCTCTTCTGTCTCGGCTAGCTGCACTCCTCCCAGCTGGTAACTCCTTCTTGGGTTTTTCACCCCAAAATGTAGCACCTTGCACTTTTTGGCATTAAACCCCAGTTGCCAGGTGTCTGACTAGGTTTCAAGCTTTGCCAGATCATCCTGCAACCCCTGCCATCCCCCAAGGTCATCCACCACTGCTCCTACCTTGGTATCATCAGCAAACAGACTGATCTTGTTCTTGATGTCCAATGATATGTCTGTAATGAATATCCCAAACAACACTGGTCCCAACACCAAACCTTGTGGAACACCACTTGTCACTACCCTTGGGTGTGAGAGCTCCCCACCCACCACCACCCTCTGTCGCCTTCCCTGAATCCAGTTTCCTACCTATTTCACCAGCTTTGCACCCGGCCCTGTGCCTACTAACTTACTTCCATGTGGCATTGAGTCGAATGCCTTACTGAAGTCCAGATACAGGACATCCACTGCATGGCCCCTGTCCAGTTGCCTAGTTATCCAGTAATAAAACTCAACCAGGTTTGTTTGGCAGGATATGCCCCATATGAAGCCATGCTGTCTGCTGTCCTGTAGTCCTTTGTCCTCTAGGAGGGCCAACAGCCTCTCCTTCAGGATAGTCTCCATTAGCTTACCCATGATAGATGTGAAGCTCACTGGTCTGTAGTTTCCCAGTTCATCCTTGGGGCCACAGTTGTGGAGGGGCACCACATGAGCTATCCTCCAGTCCTGAGGTACACACACTGAATGTAGTGAGGCATTAAAAAGGTATTCCAAAGGCCCTGCAAGGACCTCTGCCAGCTCCTTCAGTACCCTGGTGTAGATGCCATCTTGGCCTGGCGCCTTGTCCACCCTCAGTGCCTTCAAACCCTCCTGAACTCTGCCATCCATGATTTCCCCATCTGTTACCCTTCCCCTTCCCCCCATTTCTGCCATTTCTACCCCCTTGGGTGTTACCCCCCTCTTCTCTTTAGTAAATACTGAGCAGAAGTACTCATTTAGTGCTTCTGCCTTATCTCACCCTGCTTCCACCCAACCCTCCTTCCTAATCTTACTATGTGGTCCTTACAGTTCCTTTTCTCCATGATGTACCTAAAGAAGTCCTTCTCTCCCTTCTTAATGCCTTGTGCCAGCCTGAGTTCTGTAGATGCCTTGGTTCCCCTTACTGCCCTTGTCACCTCTTTCGATTCTGTCAAGTACTCCTCCATGTCCTCCCCCTCCCTGTTTTCTTGTACTTCCTAAAGGCAGCTCTTTTCCTCCTTACCTTTTCCATGACCTCCTTGCTCAACCAGCTTGGTTTCTTAGCCCTAGCCTTCTTGCTCTGGGCCTTGCAGCATGTTTTGGTTGCCTCCACTATCCACAGCTTTATGAGCTCCCACCTCTGGTTAGTGTCCATACTAGATTGAATTCTGGCCAGGTACCATTTTACTACTTCCCCCATCCTTCCAAAGTCAGCCCTCCGGAAGTCCAGCACTCTTGTGCCAGATTCCACTCCTTCCTTGCCCATATCCAATGAGAGCCAAACTGAGTGGTGGTCACTCCCTGACAGCGGTTCCACCACTGTAAGTTCTCTCACAAACTCCCCATTTGCCAGCACAAGGTCAAGGGTATTCCCTAACCTAGTTGGTTGACTGACCATTTGCAGCAGGAAGCTGTCATAGAAGGCATCCAGCAGTACCTGCTCCCTTCTGTTCCTGGTTGTTGGGGTACTCCAGTCCACTCCTTGCATGTTGAAGTCCCCCACAATCACCACACTACCCTTCTCGCAGGTCCTCCTGATCTGTCCCGCTAGTTCCCTGTCTAACTTCTCCATCTGAGATGATGACCTGTACACCACTCCCAATCTAAGAATCCTATTCTTGGAATCCTGGATTTGTATCCAAAGTGACTCCATACTACCCTCCTCCTCTTCCTCCCTTACACACTTCAGTCCTTTCTTCACATATAGTGCTATTCCCCCTCCTTTCCCAATCACCCTGTCCCTATGAAATAACCTGTACCCTGGTCCAGACATGTCCCAGGCATTGTATTGGGTGGCCCATGTTTCTGTGATGGCTGTAATGTCCACCTCTCCCTCTGCCATGAGCACCTGTAACTCTGCAGTTTTCCTCCCTGAATCCTAGCTGCCATACTTCTGACCATTCCTCCAACCTTGCCAAGTCCCTTTTCATCCTTTCCACGCCTCCTTATGTATCAACCCTGTTGCAGATTTTTGTGTCATCTGCAAAAAGGCATGCTTTTCCTTCCAGTCCCTCTGCAATGTCACTGATGAAGACATTAAAAAGGACTGGACCCAATACTGAACCCTGCGGTACCCCACAAGTAACCCCCCTTTCTTCAGAATGGACTCCATTTACAATTACCTTCTGTGTCCTGTTGTCCAGCCAATGTTTTACCCAGGCTACCACCCTGGGTCCCACTCCAAAGGCTGGTTAATTTGACTATTAATCTTTTGTGTGGGACTGTGTCAAATGCCTTGCTAAAGTCTAGGTAGGCCATGTCCACAGCCCCTCCTGGTCTACTACTTGGTCACACAGTCAAAGAAATCTATTAGATTGGTCTGACATGACCTTCCTGGCCAGAACCCATGCTGCCTTGGGTCCTGTGCTCCACTGGCCTCTAGGTACTGAACTATTCTTTCCTTCAGAAGTGACTTCATCACTTTCCCTACCACAGAGGTCAGACTGACAGGTCTGTAGTTTTCTGCCTCTGTCTTGGACCCACTTTTGTGAAGGGAATCACATCCGCCTTCCTCCAGTCCTCGGGTACCACACCATCCTCCCAGGATTTATTAAAAGAGTAGCCAGTGGTTTCACTAGTTCCTCCTTAATTTTTTAGAATTCTGGGTGAATTCCATCAGGACCCATTGCTTTGTCCACCTTCAGTTTTAGGAGTTCTTGCAGAACCCTTTCTTCTGTGAAAGGACTGGGATTGACCCCTATCAAGAGTGCTTCTGTTAATTGGATTAGGCACTTCCTCCTCTTTCGTGAATACTGAGCAGAAATATTCATTCAGTATTCCTGCTTTTTCACTGTCCCCTCTGCCCACCCACTGTTCATTCTATTCAGCCTCACTATCCCTCCTTGTCTTTCACGCTCGCTGATGTACCTATAAAGGTTTTATCCCCCTTCTTAAGTGAGTTGGCTATCTTTTCCTCAGTTTGGGCCTTTGCTATTCTGACTTCCCTCCCTGCTTCCTTCTGCCTTAACTGGAACAGCTCTCTGTCCTGCTCCTTCTGTGTTTCCTTATACTTCCAGAATGCTATCATTTTCTTCCTGACTTTCACAGCCACCTCTTTTGAGAACCAGAGTAGCCTTTTCTTTCATTTTGATTTGTTCATTTGCTTCACACAAAGGCTTGTTGCCTCTGTGATGGCAGTTTTGATAATTTCCCATTGTTGCTCCACACCTCCTTCTAGCCTGTTTGCTAGTGATTTTCTGAGGCACTCTCCCATCTTGCCAAAGTCAGCCCTCCTAAAGTCCAGTACCCTCACTTTTGTATGGCTTGACTCTGTAGCTGAGTTTAACGTGAACCACACTGTTTGATGGTCACTTGTCTCCAGATGGCAACCCACTTCTAGATCTGAGATCCTCTCACTGCCCCCGTTTGAGAGTACAAGGTCTAAGATTGCTCCCTCACGAGTGGGTTCCGAAACTAGCTGTCTAATGCCTGCCATCTGTAAGGCATCAAGAATGGCCCTGCTCTTGGATGTGGCTGCAGCAAATGTGCTCCAGTTAACATCTGGCATATTCAGGTCTCCCATCAACAGTATCTCCCCTTTCTCTGCCATTCTAAGAATGCCTTATATCATATCCTTCTCCATTCCTTCCCCCTGACATGGGGGTCTGTCCACAACCCCTGTGCAGATTGTGGTGCCCTTTCCAGTCTCCAAGGTGACCCACAGTGCCTCCTCTCCTTCCTGTTTACTCTTTTGTTCAGTTGCTTTTATCCCTTCCTTTACATAGAGAGCTACTCCTCCCCCTCTTCTCCCCTGCCTGTCTCTCCTGTAGGTTATGTACCCTGGTATGTTAACATCCCAGTCATGGTTCTCTGTGTATCATGTTTCTGTGACTGCTATGATATCCAGGCATCCCTCTTTCATTAAGGCCATCAGCTCAGGGAGCTTGTTGCCCAATATAAATAATAAAATTTATTTAATTGAGCACCTTTCAAAATCTCAAGGCACTGCACAGCAAATACAAACATAAAAACTTATTCAAATACATTCAATATAAAATCAAATACAAACACATATTCAAATACATTCAATATAAAATCAGAAAAAAGTAGGAAACACCTTTTCCCATAAAAAAGTCTCTAGTGTCTGCTTAAAACTCCCCACTGTCCTGCACTCCCAGAGCTGATGGGGCAGAGAATTCCAGAGGGTAGGTGCAGCAAATCCAAATGTACGAGCACCAGATGACTTCAAATTTACCCTCAGAATCTCCATCAACCCCTCGTCAGCCAAGTGGAGCTGTCGCAGAGGGGTGTAAGGCACCAGGAACTCTTTCAAGTAATCGGGACCCAAACCATGTAGGGCTTTGTAGGTCAAAAGACCCACTTTAAAGGTGATCCACCACTGTATTGGCAGCCAGTGCAGAGCACGCAGCACAGGGGTGATGTGCAATCTTCTGGAAGCCCCAGTCAACAAACGTGCTGCTGCGTTCTACACTAGCTGCAAGCAGCGGATATCAACCCCAGGAAGCCCAAGGTAAAGGGAGTTACAGTAATCAAGGTGTGATGTCACAAAGGCATGGACCAAGACCGGCAGGTCACTGGGTGGAACAAGGTGCCTAATCCTGGCAATGTTCCTAAGATGGAAAAAGGCCAGCTTGATGACTGCAGACACCTGCTGTCGAAGGGTCAGGCCAACATCAAGCTCTACTCCCAGGTTACGCACCTGTTCAGAGGTGAGGATCTGGTCGTCCCCCAGGATTAAACTGGAGGGAAGACCAGTCCTCAGTCCCTCTACCCTATGACCTGGGTCCACAACCATAACCTCAGTCTTTCCTGGGTTCAACCTTAAACCATGGAATTCATCCAGTCTTAGATTTCTGTGAGGCAGTTGTTCAGTACTGAGATAGCACCAACCTGGTAAGGTGTGAAAGACAGGTAGAGCTGGGTATCATCAGCATATCAGTGAAACCTCAGCTTGTACCATCTTACAATGTCTCTGAGGGGTAGCATATATACCGCAAATAACATGGGGGACAGCATCAAGCCCAGAGGCACCCTGCATGGCAGAGAGAAGGCCCCAGATGAAAACAAACCCGAGACTACTCTCTGCATTCTCCCTGTGAGGAAAGATGAAAACCATCTGAGGACTGTACCCGACAGCCCACAAATGGACCTCAGACATTCGAGCAGAATCCCATGATCCACAGTATCAAAAGCAGATGATAGATCAAGGAGAACCAAGATAGAATGGTGTCTCCGATCTCTCACCATCAGGAGATCATTGAGCACCCGAACCAGAGCAGTCTCATTACTATGCTTCTTATGAAAACCAGACAGGAGAGGTTCATATAAACTATGGATGGTCAAGTGGTTATCCAATTGAGCAGCCACAACTTTCTCAATAACCTTCCCCACAAAAGGGAGGTTAGAGATTGGCCTGTAGTTTGCTAGGTCATCTGGGTCTAAAGAAGCTTTCTTCAGAAAGGGGATCACCACACCCTCCTTCAGGGAGCTGGAAAACACTCCCATATCTAAAGAACACCCAATAATCCGAGCTAAGACCAGCCCGATGATCTCACTACAACCCAAAATCAAGGAGATAGGGCCAGGGTCTAAACTACAGCATGTGGGACGCATCTCCTGGACAATCCTCATAGTATCTATGAGATCCAGCAGGTCAAAGGCACACCAGGAAACTCCTGGCTCTGCGACAGGGCACCAATCAACTGCAACACCCTTAGAATGAAGTTGGGGGTACTCCCTCCTGATGTCTTCAACCTTATTCGCAGAGAATCGAGCGATCTCCTCACAATCAATTTAAGTAAAAACTCAACGGATCTGCTGACAGGCTGGGTTGCACATTCTGTCAGCAGTTCTGAAGAGCTGAGCCAGTCGATTCCGTGTGACAGAAATTTCCCTGGACAGGCATTCTGCCTTCTTATGGTAAATTTCTGTTTGGTAGAGTTTAGAATGCTCTAGCAAAATAAAGTGGTCGACATCAGTGGACATCTTCCTCCAACGATGCTCTAACCTATGCCCCGTCCTCTGCAACCCTCTCAGAGCTCCATCAAACCATGAAGCACTGGGATGAAGTGGAAGGGGGCGAACAAGGACTGGCGCAATCTGATTGAGAGCTACCGATATGGCCCTATTATAGGCCACTACCAACTGCTAAGGATCAGTGCAAAACTTGTCCAGCAACGAGAGGTCAATAACTGCCATCAGGTCTTCAGGGAGCACGTCCTGCAATGGGCGGTACCTGACCAACTCCACAGGGGCTGACCTACCTAGGGGGGCCTCAAAATTGAACCCAACTGAGTAGTGATTGGACCAACTGACTGGTTCAATCACCAAATCGGAGGCTTCGATCCCCAGGAGGAAGACCAGGTCAAGAGAGTGACCTCCCTTGTGTGTAGCTGAGGAAACAACCTGTGTAAAGGCCAGAGATGTCATCTCCTGGAGGAAAAGTTGACCAAAAAGTGAAGATTCATCATTGACCCAAGCATTGAAGTCACCCAGAACCATCCGTCTGGGTGACTCCAAGGCCATGTCAGCAGTGAAATCTGCTATTTCCTGCAGAAAAAGCTTCTCATCACCTGGTGGATGATAGATGAGGGCAATCCTGCACCCTACACCAGCTACCACAGTACACTCGAATAACCTGGCCTCCTCAACTGGTACACCAGTTAGGCCCAATTTGGTCTTGAAACAGGCCACCACCCCCCCCGCGATCCAATCTCGGGCGATGTATAACCGAGTACGTGGTGGGAACAGTGGCCTCTAAAAAAGGGGGCCACATTCCCATCCAACCAGGTCTCGGTAATGCAAACCAGATCTGCCCTCACAACAAAATCTGCAATAAGACCAGTCTTGTTGCAGACAGATCTGGCATTGCATAACAACGCCTGAGTTGGACGAGGTTGGCGAGTTGTCCCTACCACTTGCCCTCCCAAACTGGAGGTGCCCTTGGGTATGGGAACCAGAACAGAATCACCATGTTCTAGATACCATTTCACCCCAGTGCATCTTCTGGGCCTAACCACCCATATGGGAAGGCCCCGCTCACTCCGCTGTCCACAACCCCCACCCAACCCCGACTCCCTCCACTTCGAGCAATCCCCAGCACCCGACAACGATGATAAACATGAACAGGCAGGGGAAGTGAAGAAAAGGGGCAGAGGGCACGGAGAGTGGAGGCCGAATAGCACATGACAGGAGGGGCAAGCAGGCTCATCTAGCTGCTCAATTTATAAAACAATAAGTATAATAAAATCACAAAAATGCCACCGATCTTGAGCTACTCTTGAACTTACTACAACTAAAATTGCACAACTTCAAATTATAACAAACAACTAAAATTAAAATTAAACTAAACCAACTCCCTACCACATAATCTAATTTATTGATTAAACCAACAGGTCTTCTCATAGCCTGGGGGTCAACCAAAAATTAACCAAAAACAATTTTAAATTACTCCCAGGTCCTCTCACTACCTGGTACCTACAAAAACAAATTAAACACTCTCACAAAAAATAAACAAACAGCAAAATAATAATAATTACATAATAATAATAAAATCATAAACAAAGGAAATAATTTAGAAGCCACCCTCCGGGAATCTCTCACAATACCGGAAAACAGGTGGAATCAAAGATGTTATAAGGCACTCTCACTGCTCACATTATTTCCACTAAACAAACAAAAAAGAAGAAATATTTGCAGTCAGCAGAGGTCCCGTCTAGCTGTGGATATTTCCAAATACAGCTACTGCATAAGCACAGGATACAAAAGTCAGAAAACCACCCTATTGTCAGTAAAAACAGCAAACAATATAAGTCATTCTTCTAAATCTCAGACTTCAAATTCCATCTCCAATTCGAATCGCAGAAAGGCCACTAGCAGGTCACAGGTTCCAATCAGCCTTCCAAGGGGAAAAATTATCTCAGAAAGTCAGTGGCCCACTACTTTAGCTCCAGGAGGAGTCATCCCCCAGCTGGCTACCCCAGGAGTCTAGAGGAAGGTGAATAAAGGACAAGCCCTCCAGCCTACCCCACTCCCCACCTCTGTGTGTGACACTGACCCTGAGGTCCTTCAGGAACCCTGCAAGCCCAGCTATTAAAGCCCAGAATTACCAGTCTCAGGGAAAAGCATTCAATTTACCAGAAATGACACTAAGACTTCCTGTCATACTTATCTTAGAGGCTCTTAGTAACCTGTTCTCTTCTTTCCACTCCATGACTTTTGCCACTTCTTTGCCTCCCCTCACAAGTCCCTATCTCCTCCTTCCATTTGTCTTTTGTCTCCTGACCTAGTTTCCCTGGCAATCGTTCTTCCTGGCCTGGGCCCCTTTGTCTCTACTTCCCTTCTTCTGACCCTCTCCTCACCACTGTTGGCTTAAATCACCCTCCCTCATCTCCCCTTCTTCCTCCCTCCAGTATTGGGCTAAACCCACCCCCAATCTGCCTTGCCTGTCTTAGTTCCTCCTGCAGACCCTCAATCTCCTTTCTAAGTTTCTCTTTGTGGTTGCACACTAAACATCCTCCCACACTCCAGGCAATTTTTAGAAAGATTGGTGCACCACAGTTGTTGCAGCCTACCACCCTACCCATTGCTGTCGTTGCCCACTAGCGACCCCCCACCTTTCCAGATGCAGGATACCAAACACTCCCCCAAGTCTCCCCTTTACCACCTCTATCAGTGCAAACCATTCTTTTCTTAATTTCTCTTACCCACTTTGTTGTACACATTTAGATAGATTGAGCAACTACTTTTTTATATCCCTATCCACACTCAAAAAGAGACTTTAAGTAGCTATTGCACAACCTTCCTCAAACTCCTACTCCACCTTTCCCCAATGCAACTGCAATGCAAAGAAGTAACAATGAAAGCTCCTAGATTTCTGTAAGATTTTTGTCTGTCTGATGTAAGACTGCATAGCATAGAAATGAAAGAGTTTCTGTAATTGATTGTTGTTTGCACGAGAATTGGGCATGGCAGTGGCATACAAAAGTGAAGTCTAAATTGTTTCTTGGCCATTCTGGGATTTAAAGTTTAACACTATTGTGTGAAGAGAATAAACTCTTGTGTTTTTTGCCTTCGAATAGATTTAGTGCTTTGAAGTTAAAATATATAAATATATATACATAGTGTCATGGTCACCTGAAAAGAAAGGAGATACTACTAAAATAAATGTTATTCTGATATTTTATTTATTTATGTGTGAGATTTTAAGTGTAGTTTTGCCTAGGTCACAGACACATAAGCTATTACTAAGGATGGATGTATTTGTCAAAGCTTGTAGTAGCAAAATAAAGTAAGAAAAATAATATATTGTGTTTTTGTTCTTTCAATTGTTTAACCAGGAGTGGCACACTAAGCTGAAAACTTGTTTACAGGGGCAACCTGGGAGCACTTGGAAGTTAAGTGACTTGCTCATGGTCACCCAGTGTGCAAGTGGGGGCTGTGAGATTCAAACCCAGATCTCCAGATTTGCGGTTAAGAGCCTTAACCCACTGCGTTATACTGCCTCCATAATTATGGCAGTCATCTGTTTTATGGTTCATGATGTTGGTGTAGTAAGCATACTAACATACAAAAATGTCAGCAGAATAGGCCTAGTGGGCCTTCATGTCTGCTCGTTTGGTCAGTCCCCACCCTGGGAGCTGACCTTGCTGCCCCCCCACCTTCTCAGGCTTCTCTCTTCACATTTCAGGGTATTCCCACTTCATTGGACTTTGCATCCACAACCCTGCCCCTGGACTTGTCCCACCCCCTTTTGAAACCCTCCACAGTCTGTGCCTACACCAGCCCCCAGGCAGCACATTCCATGGTTATACCACCCTCTTAGTGAAGTAGCACCTCTTCCTTTCTCCCCTGAGTCTCCCCTTCCAGCTTCCACCCATGCCCTCTAGATGCCTCTCTCCTTCCTTTGGAGCACTGTGACTACACCTCCCCTATTTAACCCATTCATGTACTTGATGACCTCTATCTTGTCCCCCCATCTCTTCTCTCTTCCAATGTGTATATATTTAGCTCTTCAAGCCTCTCTTTCTCCCCATAGGTCCTTTCCCCCAAGCCACAGATCATTTTAGTTGCCTTCCTCTGGACCGTCTCCAGGAGTTCAATGTCCCTCTTTAAGTGTGGCCTCCAAAACTGCATGCAGTACTCGACGTGCAGCCTCACCACGCAGTTTTACAGAGGGAGTATCACTTCCCTCCTTCTGGAGTGATCCCCCTAGCGATGCATTCTAGCATCATGTTGGCCTTGGCCTTGGCCATCCTACAAGTCTCTGAGTTGTTCTTCTTGACATCCACCACCACCCCCAGGTCCCTCTCAGCCATACAGCAATAGCAGCAGTACATTGCATAGCAGATATAAAATGTCAATAAGCAGGTCATGCAACAGATGTGCTGAGCAGTTACTGAAGCAAGAAATGTGCAGCTATCATGTTTTACATCCTGTTCAAAATGTGTTTTTGTACCTGTGGTGCCAAATGGCACAATCGCTGTGAAAAATCTCCTTTTGGCTAATGAACTAACAGTGTCACTGTTCATGCAGTGGGGTCACAAAAAGCCCATGCCGAAAACTTGGAGAGAAAATACCAAGAAACGGCCAGGGTATTAGGGTTTCTGACAACAACATCCTGCACTGTAGGGACCGACAGGCATCAGGGATGTGACTTGAGATTGCCAATAGTAATTCTCATGCCATTCCACCCCCAATCCCCACCCTGCAGCCAGTGACACGTATCGAGGTGTACCTTTGACTCTTCAGCCCCAAAGTGCACTCCATTCTCTTATACTGTACCCATTTCAGTGTATTTCCTTATGGAATGGGGTGAGTGTAAAGTTTAAAAACCCCAAAGTGCACCTTGACTCTTGTCTGTGTCTGCAGGGTAGGGTGAGGTGAAATGGCGTGAGTGTTATGGGCAATGACCCAAAGGCACACTCCAATGCCTGTCCATGTCTGCTGGGTGGGGGTGGGGTTGGCGTCACTTCAGTACTTCACTGCCATTCCTATTCTGCCTGTCTGTCTGTCTCTCTGTGACAAGCTGGCCTCTGGCAACACACTGGGTTTAAAGTTCACAGAAGAAAATGTACTTTTATTGCTCCAAATGCAAGTTATTGTTCCTGAAAAAGCATAACCAGTCAGTTCAACTTCTCCAGCCTGGTCAGATAACATAAAGGTTAACACAAAACAGTTCTTTCAGTCTGACTTGACAAAAGGAATCTTTGAACCAATAATCTGGGCCGGATAAATGACATCCCAGAGTGCTGAAGGAACTTGCAGATGTCCTGGCAAAACCCCTGGCAGGGCTTTTCACCATCTCTCTGAGGATGGGGTGGGTGCCCCAAGACTGGAAGGTGGTGCATATAGTGCCTATCCACAAGGGGGATCAAGGGAGGTGGCAGGGAACTACAGGCCTGTCAGCCTGACCTCGGTGGTGGGCAAGGTGATGGAGGGCATTGTCAAGGAGAGGCTAGGGGGACCTGGATAAGTCAGGGTGCCTGGATGATAGACAGCATGGATTCATCCCGGGGAAATCATGTCAGACAAACCTGGTGGAGTTCTATGACTGGGTGACAAGTGCCTTGGACCTGGGTAGACCAGTGGATGTCCTCTTTCTAGACTTCAGCAAGGCATTTGACTCTGTTCCTCACATGGGACTGTTGGATAAGCTGGGAGAAATGGGGGTTGGGAACCAGATGATCAGATGGATAGGCAATTGGCTCCAGGACCGGACCCAGAGGGTCGCAGTTGGTGGGATAGTCTCATCCCCAAGGAGGATCATTAGTGGGGTCCCACAGGGAATCAGTCCTTGGGCCCCTTCTGTTCAATGCCTACGTATCTGACATAAGGACAGGAATCAGGAGTGAGATGAGTCTCTTTGCAGATGACTCGAAACTGGGGGCGGTGGTGGATGGGGAGGAGGGAGGTGGCCCTACAGGGGGACCTGGAGGCTCTGGAAAGATGGTCTAGAAAGTGGAAGCTGAGGTTCAATGCAGGGAAATGCAAGGTACTCCACCTGGGGGCCAGAAACCCAGGCCAAGTGTACACCCTGGGAGGGAATGCTACAAGTCTCGATGGCTGAGAGGGACCTGGGGGTGGTGGTGGATGTCAAGATGAACAACTCTGAGACTTGTAGGAGGGCAGCAGCTAAGGCCAACAGGATGCTGGGATGCATCGCTAGGGATCACCTCCAGAAGGAGGAAGTGATACTCCCTCTGTATAACTGCTTGGTGAGGCGCACCTTGAGTACTGCGTGCAGTTTGGAGGCCACACTAAATCAGGACATTAACCTCCTGGAGAGGGTCCAGAGGAGAACAACCAAAATGATTTGGGGCTTGGGGACAGGACCTATGAGGAGAGGCTCGAAGAGCTAAATATGTACACATTGGAGGAGAGAAGGGACCGGGGGGACATGATAGAGGTCTTTAGGTACATGAAGAGGGTAAATAGGGGAGAAACAGTGGGTGCTTGAGAAGGAGGAGGAAGGGCCACTAGAGGCATGGGTGGAAGCTGGAGGGAAGATTCAGGGAGAAAGGAGGAGGTGCTACTTCACTGAGAGGGTGGTGGAGCCATGGAATGCACTACCTAGGGGGCTGGTGGAGGCAGAGACAGTGGAGGGGTTCAAGAGGGGGTGGGACAGGTACAGGGGAAGGGTTCTGGAAGCAAAATCCAATGCAGCAAGAATATCCGGAACTGGGAAGGGAGAAGCCAGAGAAGGCGAGGGGGACAGCAAGGTCAGCACCCAGGTTGGGGACTGACCAAACGAGCAGACACAAAAGACCATTAGGCCTATTCTGCTGGCATTTTAGTATGTTAGTATGTAACCACCTATGTGGGCCAGAAGTTTTTTTCAATATACAGCCTCAAACAAAACAAACGGTTTGTGGGCCAGCAGTTTTGAATGCACAGTCTCAAATAAAACACAAACAGTTTCCCCTTTTAGCCTTATTTGCAGGCCGTTATCAGCAATACATACCACTCCTTGTTTTTGGCCCAGCTGGCTTGGCTGATCCTTTATCTCAGGGCTCCTGTTCTTGAAATGGTCTTTTTCTCCGCAGCAGGCTTCAGCTTCCTCACAAAGGCTCTCTCCAACAATTAACCATTCTCCTTGGCTTACTGCTCTCGTTCCTGTCTTACATTCCACCCTCCATCTTGCAGGGTTTTCTGCCTAGGATTATCTCTTCCCTGCAGCAGTTTCCAGCTTCCCACTGACTCCTTGCTGGATTAACTCTGCCTTTCAACAATCTCTCTCTAATCAGCAACCCCTAGGGAGGTACCCCCCCATTGCCTGTTCATGTTGCATTCCCTGTATTTCCTCATCCTCAGCCAAGGTGTTAACCTCTTGTTTCCCAGGGTAGTGTTTATACTGTCACAGTCTCTCTCTCTCTCTCTCTCCATCTATATTTCAATGTAATTATCTATCTTTCTATTAATTGCATGTATCACTATTTTTACCTATTTCTAAAACAAACCTGCATGTCACGTTTGCCTGCACTCTGAGCACATACTTATGAAACCTGCATAGACCTCATACTTTCCTTATATTTCCATTATCACAAGAATAACTACCTTGCTCTTATCAAAAGCAACCATCACATTTTCTCTAACAGTCCATCATCATTACACCTGACTTTCTGACATCAACACATTGCTTAAATATATCATACATCACCTCATGGACAACAACCCAGATTCTCTTAAAAACAAAAAACTGTAAATAATCCCAAGGCTGAACATATGCCAGCCATTACTTGTTCATGTACTGCTACCTTCCGTACCATCATGGGTATTTACATATTTTTTCCTTGATGCTTTGCATTACTGGGATATGTGCAATTGTGTTTTCTTTAAAATGTGGCTGTCTAGCCCATATCATCTGGGATAACACATACATCAGTGGCATTTGCTCTGGGGTTCTTTTGTAAGCTTCCCATTCCTTCTGTTAAAATGTACACCTCCATATAGTTTGTTAATAATGTGTATGCCTTCTTTAGAACAGAAACTAAAACAAATTTTACTACTTACAACTCAGTGTGTTGTTTCTCCATACCTCCTTAACAATTTCATACAACTTCATTAACTTCATTATGTAGCCGTGGTGGATCTGACCAGCTCATGTTTTTAGAAGTTGTCAGTCAAAGAGGCTGTGATTCTACAAGTTACAGTGTCCATGGGACCAGGTGCCTAACAACAGTTGCTAGGGTGTTTCCAATGGATACTATAATGGAAGCTTTAATGATATTGACTGTCATTGAAATGGACACTTCAGTAACTATCTGCTGCATGTACAGTCTCAGTGTGTAGCTTGCCATCGATCAGTGAAGATATGCTGTACTGCAGACCAGGGAGAATTGGTGAGGTTTAGACCAGGGAAGTAATTTTGTATGCCAGCTGCAAGGAGAAGTGGCCCTTAGATGGAACTGCATACACGTGGGATATTGTAGAAGTTGCAAATGCTTAAGGATTTGGGGTTTTACAGTGAGGTGGTCCAGGTGTATGAGATGTCTAGAAGAGTAAAGAAGGAGATTATTTGTTTTCAAGGTTGATATTTTTTTTTTACAGGTAACAATGTCACTGGGTTTAAAGTGTTGCCAGCTGGCCTGTGCTGTTAAGCATGATTAGCTTGTGTTGTCAGGACAGAAGTGATCCACAGCTTAGAACAGGTGAATGAGAATCTATCTATGATGTAGTAAACTAGCTAGATACATTTTGTGACATACCCTACCATGGTATCCAGTGAACACTGCAACCAATATTGAGTGACTGCAAAATGGGCAACTCAGTCATGGCACCTGTGTTCTGGGCTACCTGGCAGGGTAGCGATGGGATGGGGTGGGTGAGTATAGTGACAAAATCTATGTAGATGCACATGTGTGGGAGGGAGAGACCATGCTGCACAATGGGTGGAAGAGGAGGGAGGGTATGTGAGGTGTAGTGTGGCGATCAGCTGCTGAGCTGGCCATGTGGTGTGGTGGGTAAGGTTGCAAGCTGGGGTGGGGAGACTTCTGGGTTTGGGTCTGGTGCATGATTGCTTTTTGCATCGGGTCCATTTTTTTATTTTTTTTTAAGTTTTACACCACCCCCCTGACATGCACACACTTGGAGTTGAGAATCTTTAACTAGGGGAGTGCAGGGGGCAAAGCCCCACATAACAGAAAACTGTTGCTGTTTTGTAGTTGCTATGAGTGTACATCGTCATTATTTATTTTTGGCGATGTACACTCACCCAAATGGTGATCGCTATTCCGCGATTGCCATTATGACATAGAACCCCCTACTGTGGGAAAACAAAATGTTCTAGCTAGATGGTGTGCTGAGAAAGTAAAGTTTTTATTAGAAAATATGGTGCTGTGCATTATATAAATATGCATTACTGTTTAACCCACCACAAGAAATACTAGTGTATGCAGTCTATCTGCACTGTAATATTTAGAGAAAAAAGAAGAAATGATAAATTGGTCAAATCTTACCACATCTTCTTTACTTCTTGTGACCTTGTGCACAATATGAACAAAGAACAAATTTGATTGTTTCGTTTAAATACATCAAAGCAGCTCTCCTTTGGTTAGTGGCTCAACTGCCTATTGCCTATTCCAGAAAGTCTTGCTGCCTTAGTTTATCATGTCTTTACATTTTAAATTGCATCCATGGATGGACTGCTGGAGCAAGCTTGACATGCATGTGTGCTCATGCATGCATGTGTAATGTTGCAGCCAATGTTTTGACACCCAGAACACACCGTCTACTGAGCTCCACCTAACTCCCCATCCCCACAAAGCAACGAAAAGGACAAGACCACACAAGCACCATGGACAACCATCATCAGGTAAGACAAACAACATACAACTGTTTCCAGATTACACAAATGCAGTAGCATTGATGTGCTACATGCACTACCTTCCCAAAATTGTATCTGTGCATGCACAGTTCAAGACATACACAGTCCGCAATAATCAAATCAAAATACTACTTCTCTGTGCAGAAGCACAAGCATCTGCAGCCACAAATAGAAATCCCTAAATTTCAAATTACAAGAGTTCTTTTGTCTGCAGACACACAAGCACCTGTGCAGCAAGTGGTTTTGTAGCCTTAGGTACTCATGAACACTGTAAGACATGCCCACACTTGACAGACCTGCACCTCTGCAGCTGCAGGTGTAAGACATATACACTAACCTCTGGCTTCAGAAACACAGGCACCACAAAATCCATAATATTATAATTGCAACAGTACTTCTGTCTACAGAAGCACAAGCCACTGAGGGGCCTGCACCTTTATAATCACAGGTGTAAGACATGCATGCCAACTTCCGACTCCAGACAGTCAGGCTGCTTTGAGACTAGTGGTAATGCAGCCAGAGGTAGTGTTACAATGTGGGTATCATGATTTCAGGAATGGATCTAGAAACTATTCAAGAGGTTAGCAGGTTTTTAAATATACAGCTGCATATAGAACACCATGCACTAACAGATTATGCTATCTATCAAGCTACCTCATACAGTATGTATGAGTTCCTCTGGCTGCAGAATCACATGCCCCAAGGGGCCTCTGCCTGCAGAAGCATAGGCCGATATAGGCCCTGCACTTTTGCTGCCACATGTACTCATGCATGATGTATGACATACACACAGTGTGGCTGCATAAGAACAAGCCCCTGTGGGGCCTGTGCATATGCAGATATAGATACAAATCCAAAATATAGCACATCTATGCTGCTAGATTTGTGTTATCTGGAAGCAGTTCTATCTTGTTTATTTTACCTAATGAGTGTTGTCTGTGGTTTCTTGTGCGTCTCTCCTTTTACTACTTGGGTGGGGGAGAGCTAGGGTTAGAATCCCTAACACCACATTTCCCTACTTTTGTTGTGTTAAGCTGATCCCTAATTGGTGCATTAAAACAGTTTTGTTGTAAATAATTTCCTTTCTTTTTGAGTTAGTAAATCATATCATCATTCACAAAGGTACCCTTCAGGATCTGCATAAACAGATGCAGACAGGTACGGCCATCCAATTTTAAACAATCCCCCCTCACCAGCCCCTTCTAGTCTTCCTCTGTAAACAATAGTCTCATTCTGCCAGCACCCATGTCACACTTCCAAACTTCCCTTGCGACCATCGCTCTCCTCATATCAAAGCCACCATTGGCATTCCATTCACTGGTCCAAGAACATTCCTCCTCTGGATTCCCATTAGGCTGTATGCTATGTTCTCCTCTCGCTCAGCTGACATGCCCACTCAGAGTCATTCCTCAGTCATGCACAGATGTATTTCTACATAACAGCATCAAAACCTGAAGGGCCCCGTGCTCCTGCCACATGATGTCTTGTCACATAGTAACATTGTGGCCACAAACGTAAATAGTCACGCGTAATGGTATGCATAAAGTGAAACAGAAAGAAACAGTAGTGTAGACAGAAATGTAAAAATAACGCAAAAGCAAGTGCAAATGAAAACGCAAAGGGTAACGCACATGGTGGCGTAGACGTGAACGGTAAGTGAAATGGGAATGGAACTGCAAGCAAAAACGGTAACGGTAACAGCAATGTAAGCGCACAGGCTGGTTTTCCCCAAAAGCTGCATAAAGAAAGACAGTGACTACAAAGAATGTATGCATAATAATGGTTCTCAGAGCAGAAAATGAGGAGTTGGAATAATAAATTGCTTATATCTCAGGAACCGTATGACGTAGAAAAAAAAATTAAAAGTAATATGATTTATGACTTTCCTGACTAGTTTTGTGCTTAGCCCCATTTAGAGGGCTAAGCATTTTTCTGATGAAAAGTTTGTATCACACCGTTTCCGAGATACGAGCCCTGAAAGGCGTGGTGAATGCTGTAATGTTATCCTATGGGAAAAAAAGAGAAGTGCAGAGTGCCATAACTTTGGCTCCCTGTAATATTTTTTCACCAAGCCACAAAAAGGCACATCTGTGGGAAATTGGCTGTGTTCCCTCCAAATTTCAGCCCAAATGACTAAACTGTTATTTTGCAGCAGGGCACCAAAGGATTCCTGTAATGCATCGGACGCCATAATGTTATCCTATGGGAAAAGTGTCAACTTTGGAGTGCCATAACTTTGCCGCCATGTAATATTTTTTTCAATGAAACATTGAAGGGCACACCTGTGAGATGTCTGCTGCGTTCCCTCCAAATTTCAGGCCAAAACACCAAACCGTTCTTTTGCAGCAGGGTGCCAAAGAATTGCTGTCATTTTCCCACAGTCTAGAAAAGTACTGTCGAAGTTTGCGAAAGCTTTCACAAATTCATTCGACAGTGTTGCAAGTGTGACAGTACTTTGCCAAAGTACTTTTTCCAGAAATTTGAAAAACATATTTCTGGGGTGTTTTACCCCAAAATAAAGACATGGCTAGCATCATCAGGGTCTGACTAGGTGAATACAAAAAGAATTAGGTTGCTGAATGGTCTCAAATTTAAATGCCAAGCATTTTTCTGATCACTAACTGAAAACAAAATGGCAGATTTGTGACAGTAAAAGGGCCATTTGCGATGGTAAAAACTGCATTTGCAACACTGTCAAATTTTTTGTTAACTTTTCCCATTGACTTATAATGGGAACCTGTTTTTTGAATAACTTTTGAACCGTTTAATATTTTTTCATGAAATCTTCAAAAGGCACATTGGGGAGCCTGGCCGCACATTCCCTGAAGATTTTGGACCTGTCACGCACACCGTGTGACCTGTACGTGCGACAGTAAAATTCCAGAAAAGCATAAACGTGAGCACAGATCACGCTCAATAACTCTGCAGCTGTATATGTGACCAATACAAAACTTGGCACATCCCAAGGCGTAAGGGTCTTGATACTGTATTCCAAATTTCAGGCAAATCTGTCAAATGGTTGCAAAGTTATTAAGGTGCAAAATTTTGGGTTTAACATGTAAATGGCTCCTCAACCCTAACTATAGTGACACTACGTGCCACTACCATATATATATATATATATATATATATATATATATATATATATATATGTATATATATATATATATATATATATATATATATATATATATATATACACACACACACACACACATATATTATGCAGGCATGGTCAAAACTGTATACTAGGGTTGTGTAAGCACTTTAAAGTTAAATCCCAATATTTGCAGATTAACAACTTTGCCCCAATTTAACTGATTTACTTGCAATCTGGAAAGGACATAAATTGTATAAGTATCTCTGGATCCTGACAATTTCATTGACAATTGTTTCACAGGTGGCAGTTACAGAGAGGAAGGAAAAAAACAATCACACAAACTGATCTTTGTTTGCTGGCCTGCAGTATAACTAAAACACTAGGAGGTTTTGAGACATGACACTTGCAGGTTTGATAGAGTATGGCCCAATGTGTGTGATTTTGTGATTTTTTTTTATCTCTCAGATTTAAGTATTTTTTTAAATATTTAAGAAAAACAGTTTAATTTCTCAATATGCATACTTTAAGAAATTAGTGTTCTAAAGATAACTGAACTTTTATAATCGCATTGTTAATGTGATCATTTTATGAAAATGCATTACTGTGTCAGGTGGCCGGGCTTGTTTCATGTTTCCATATGCCATATTGCTGTTTGCATTAAGCAGGGATGAGGTTACGTGTGAGAGTGTAACCCCACACCTGCTGACTGTGATGTGTGTGTGTGTTTTTCCTCAGCAGAGTGTTCACCATTAGCCACAGGAGTGGCTTTATTTTTTGAACTGGACACTGGGGTGCCCAATCCCAGGTGCCAGTTTAATAATTAATAATATACTCCAACACCCCCAGTGCCAGTTCATTTCACTGCTTTGCTCTATAAGGTCCACCCATGCCCATAATTTCAACTTGCTGCTGACACCAGGGTACCCAATCCTCAGTGTCAATGTAGACACCCTCCCCAGACCCAGCAATCTATGATACTGGGATGCCCACCTCTGGTGCCCCTCAAGTATAATGACAACACTGGGGTGCCCATTTTCTAGTGATGGAGGTACCTTAAATAAAGAAAACTGTCCTGTGGCAGCTTTGTCTTTTTTTACCATGAAATAAGGAAAATGGTCCCTCATTGTCTGCTGCCATCTCCATCTTCACCCCCACCCTATCCCAACCCCCAACCACTAAACACCAACAACTCACACAGCCCCATTACCTTCTACTTACCTAGCCAAGCTCCAGTGCCTTATTCCCCTCTGGACCAGAGACATGTATTCACTCTTCAATGCCACACCAGGAATAGAGGAAGACAAGTAAGTGTGTATATAAAGCATTTTCAATTTTTATTCATAACTTGGTCATTTTTTAATATTTTAGCCCAAATGTTTAACATGGCCTTTTTGGGACATCCACCTCATGAACAAGGGCTATGACATTTTCCCAATCTAGCCCTAAAGGTGATTTTATGTTCACTGTACAAAATCACATTTTGGGTGGGATTTGAGCATTTTTAGCTACTGGGTTCATGAGGTGGGTTCATAAGAAGGCTATGTTTAAAATTGTGGGTCAAAATCTTAAAGAACAACACAGCTATGAAGTATTTTGTAATTTTTCAATGCATGCTCATAACTTTGGTAATTTTGCCATGTTGATATTTTGACCCACATTTTCAACCTAGCCATTTTTTCACACCATCTCATGAATGTGATAGCTGTAATTTTTCAATTCAAATTTTCAAATGATATTTCAGCTGGGATTTGAAAATTGTCACCTACCTGGATGGTGAGGTGGGGTTATACGAAGACTGTGTTAAACATTTCAGGTCACGATATTGAAAAAAAACAAAAGTATGATGGCATGTTGCAATGCTTCTATGTACACTCATAACTTTGGTCATTTTCAATATTTTAACCCTAAATTTTCAACATATCCATTTTTTCATACCACCTTATGAATGTGACAGCTGTTGTTTTTTTTAATCCTTGCCAAAATGTGATTTTGCACTTCTGGCATGAAATTATATTTTGTCCAATATTTTATTAAAGGACACCTGTCATGTTCAGAAAAAAAAGGAACATAAAAACACTATGTGGGATTACTTTGGTCAAAATGTCACAAAAAATAAAATACAAAGTAACTTTGTTTGCAAGGATATCCATTGGCCCAGTTGGGACCGCATTGCCTTCCTATGCCATGCCAGTGACCAGAGTTCAGTTGCAAGCTCAGTGGCCTGACTTAATGTGCAGAGGCTGGGAGAAGGCTCTGTGATATGCAGCAGTGGCCCTAGACTAGTTAGGGATGGAGTAGTGTTCTGGCACTCACACATATACAACACCTTGTGGTGGATCAGAGAGCCTTTCCTGACATGAATGTAGAGGGATGGTGTGCCCACACACTGGGTCAGGACTATCTCCAGTATTCTATTTATTTTGAACTATTTCATTTTGTGCAGGACACTTTGGGATGTGCACATATGAAGATGTAATTCCACTATCAGAAACAGAAGGGAAATTAATTACAAAAAACTACTATTGAATTGAAAAACATTATGGTGTTGGGTCTCTGGAGTATTGACAAATCAGTAGTGGGGTTGTCCTTGGGCTTGTCAACCCTGATGCAAACCCTCTGCTGTTTTGAGGAATTTTAAAATTCCAGTGGAACAATATTCTGTGGAATTTTCAACATTCCATCAAAATTCCACAGAGTTTCGAAAGCAACGGAATGGTGAAATTCTGTGGCAGAAAATGGTTGTGGAATGACGTTCTTCACTAATGCCAACAGTGGAATTCCACATTCCGCACAGCACTAAAAACCCCTCCCCTGAACAAATATTGTTAAGCCTTGTATTAATGTCAGGAAACCCATATAAGAAGATTTGCCGCAATACTATCATTCAAGCTGTGATGACAGTATTATAAAATCTCGTAATACCAGATTTTTTGTCCAATAATGATATTATTAGGAGACAGTATACAAACTGTGGGGAACAACCACAAATAGGAATGGTAGTGTCACTGTCAAACAATATCAAATGCAAGGAAGTCTTTAAGAACAGAGGGACCAGCACCTGTCAAGGCTTACAGAATACGTAAAACATACTGTCTGTGTAATAGTTTGAAAGTTGGTGGAGAGACTCACCTGATGCTGGTTTCAAGCTTGGTGCAAAAATTATTTCTTTATTCAAGTAAATCCAGGTGAAAAAACATTGTGCAAACAATGCAGCAATACAGCAAAACAATTGTGGTCACAACTTTCTTCTTCCTACCCACTTCCAAGGTCCATGTCACCTTGTAGTCACCTGATATAGTATCAGGAAACCCACACAAAAATATTTTCCATAATACTATAATTTAAGCTGTAATGATAGTTTTATGAGATTGCGTAATACTTGACATTTTTGTCCAATAATGATAGTATTAGAATACAGTGCTATTCCCATGTGGTACTGTGTTCCTCGTGGAAGCGTGAGTAGTCTTTTACTGTAACCATCATGTACAGTAAAAGCCAACTAACTGTTAATGAGGGTGCAGGAAGAAAATGGCAAAGTGCGAAAATGTTGTGTATTTCTTGGCCTATTTTGTGATACTGGACTCATATATTACAAAATATAATAAACGCAGTATTGTGTATTTCTTAGCCTATGATATTATCTTGTGGTTCAGATAACATGTTGGAACCTTGAAAGAGAACTCCACATGTAGCCAAAATCACTTGATGATATAACCTCATGATACACATCCCTCTCTCTATTATTCTATAATATTTAAAACTTTTTTTTACTGAGAACACTAGTCAAAATTTTAAACTTTGTAACATTATGAATAATTTAATTGTGTGAGTGATGTCCCTTGCCTCACCTGGGCCAGCTTCATGGGATGATTCTGCACTGTTCTGGGGGGGGAGCCAGCCTCTATGCTATCAAGATGAATCTGGGTTCTGCACTTCTGCCTGTTTCCAGAACCATCAGATAAGGCTCCCTAGGATAGCCCAGAGTGAGGGGGGCTCATGAGATGGATTACTGACTCTTTTACATGATACATCCAGGTGTGCGTGAATTTTTATTCCCAACATCCTTCCTGCATTGAATCCCTCATATTTGAATAAATCCTACCCAACTCAATATTGGGTGGAGAGTGGTATGTTAACAATTAGCTTTCATTTCCCATTTATAGCAAAAATGAAATGGTAATAAGTGTCTCACATATACCTCTCAACGGTCGTGAATTTCACCCAGTACTAGGATTTTTGCCCTCAAATTCACCCTTGCTCTGTGAAGGTCCACCAGCATCCTGAATAATGTCAGAGCTGTTTCTGGACACACAAGCTATTAAAACATGAAGCGAACTTGATAGAAACATTCCATAACACTACGCATATGGGGCCTCAAATTCCAACACATGTTATCCATTATACTAAGAAATTGCAACTCATTCTGCTCATCTGCACTGAGTTTTGTAGGCCACTGCTATACCTTGTAAAGCTTGAGGCTGGAGAGGTATGTTCCCCCATGCCACAACATTCTAACCCACACCCCTGGGTCATGCATACATCTGCATATATATCCTTACAGTCACACAGTCCATGAGAAGCTCTCTCTCATTTCTGTTGTGGAGAGCATTCCATGTTAAGTAACATTAATTCTGTCTGCAAACAAGCACTTGCATCAAATAGCCATGCTGGCTAACTCTGCAGTGCAAGATCAGGACATTTATTATCAGAAGAGCTAAGTCATAGGAACTGCTAGAGGGATATTATCCAAGTTTTCCAGTACTTAAAATAACCCTCTACAGTTCATGCCTCAAGAAGTGTCCCTTGCAGTAGTGCAAGTGTGTGGATGTTCTGGTCTGGAGTGGTCAAGTTGCTTGCATTTGTAGCTTGCAGTTCCCAGAGATACTGTTCCTCCTTCTGATGAGTTGTGAAAAGTTTCTCATTGTGCCTGACATCCAGGCATTTTCTCTGGCTGTGCTCGGACTGTCTCCTCTACCAGGAGCTCTATCCTGATTGGACCGCTGACTGCACAGGCTCTGTGGTGAGTGGACCACTGATTGCACCAGCATTGCAGTCCTTGAGCCAGACCTCTCTCTTCTACTTTTATTGCCTATTATATGAGTGCTCCTGCGCTAAGCTATCCTATCTAAATTTTCTTCTGCCTGCCCACCCCACCTACCACAACTTTAAATACTCCTTGATCCCGCCCACTTGTACGTGTTAGTTTCCCATTGGCTCTCCTCAACCTGACAGTCTTAACAGAGCACACAGATCTTCTTCAAGGTTCCAAGTTCCAAACAATTGCTATCTTCCATTAAGGTAATATTGCTCGGAGCTTAACACCTTGTTCTTCATTTTATGGGGACATTGATGGTGGAAATGTGGGCCTTACTCATTGTATGCTTCTTGGTTGGCTTACTGCCCAGTTCCCTTGCTGTATGCTCAGGTGCATTCACTACGGTTGGCAGTTCCCTCCCCCATGTATAAATGACCCCACACTATGACTTCTTTTTCAATATCTCTAGATCTCCCTTGTAGGTCTCCATGGCATGCTGGAACTACAGCATCATTACCAAATACATATTCTACCCAAAGCACACCACCCCCGCCCTACACAGTAGTGCTTTCGTTCCATGCCAGGGTGCTTCTTCATGCAATCCTGGGCTGTCTTGGTGCACACTTTAGTCACCATGAACCTCACACACAGCCCTTCCACAAATGGGACTGTGAAAGGTCCTATAGGCTGTTGCTGAGTGCACTTAAAAGGATTTTAGTGCTGCTGTACTCTGCTCAGGTACTGTCAAACTAAACCAAGGTCTACCACTACCAATGCATGCTCCCCAGGACCTGGCACATCTCAAAGGACTGAGAATTCTTCATATAAATTCATGCAACCTCTGAAAAAATCTTGACGGTATCCAGATTTGGATATCACATACCAAGCTGGATGTCCTGGTGATCATGGAGTCCTGGCTTAAACTCTTCACCTTGGACTCTGAGGTGAATATTCCATCCTACAATATTTTCTGTTCAGATAGACTGACCAGCAGAGGTGGATAACTTTACTGTCTCTATCACTGACTCAGTTTCAGTCCCAAAGGAATTTGAAAGTCTAACCATCAAGGTTCAGCTTTCCTCTTCTTCTTCCCTGTTCATCACAGGATGTTATATGCC
This sequence comes from Neoceratodus forsteri, assembly GCA_016271365.2. NCBI lineage: Eukaryota > Metazoa > Chordata > Ceratodontiformes > Ceratodontidae > Neoceratodus > Neoceratodus forsteri. Next base: position 237,195,655 of record JADMNL010000023.1, on the reverse strand, counting down.
TCCCTCCGCAGGCCTTCAGCTGTTGAGCTACCTATCCAACTACCTGAGTTCAGTGCTATCCAAAGCCATTATCCTGGGTGTCTTCAATCTAGACTGGCTCTCAGACTGCTCCAAACCACTCAAAAACCTGTGCGACACCTTTGGGCTTGTCCAAATTATCTCTGAATCAACATGTCCAAACAAAAAAAAAACAGCAAAAGCTCCTTGTTAGACCTTATATTAGTAAGCAAGCCTCACTTATTTTCCCACTCTGGTGTCCTTTTCTCAGATATTAGTGATAATTGACTCATTGCTTGCATAAGGTCTGTGCCAAAACCTATCACTGGTGTACCATCACAACAGCGAACCCCTCCTGCATGAAGACCATCACAGTGACAGGAATCAGGCAAAAACCACATGTTGTTGTGATGGTCTCTGCTGGTCCCAGGACTGCCTTGCAGGGTGTATTGCCCCATCCCCCAGGACAACTCCAACTCAGAGTTGTAGTCCTAGAGACCGGGGTGTGTGGGGGGCAGAACCCTCCACATGGGGGGTTGGGGCACAGACCCATGATAGAACCACAGAGACATCCCCAACACTGCAATGATGACACTTGGCAATGAGACTGTCACTGTCTGGGATGTCTCCATTGGAGCCGTTGCAGTGTCATAGTAAAACCCCCATCACTACATCTAGGTACATCTTCAAAAGATGTTTACGTAATTTTGATCCCTTGGCCTTTCTCTTGGACTTACAGAATTCCCTTCTCTGACAGGACTTCTATTTAGCCAAGTCAGTTGAGGAGACATATAGGACCTTCTGCATCATTGTCCTAGGAGCACTTGATAGACATGCCCCCCGGTCAAAATCCACACTAAGAAGAAGTAGTTTCCATTGTTTACAGCCGATCTGAGGTTCTCCCTGCATAACAGTGATGCATTCTGGAAAAAGGCACAGAAAACAAACCTCACTTCTGATTTCACCTCCTTCAGGACCACCAGAAATCTCTATATGAAGCTTATCAGAACTGAAAAAGTGAATTATTACTGCACAATGTTGGATTCCTTCACCGTATGTCCTGCCAAGTTCTGGAAAACACTTAAAGATATCGAAGAGCAAGCATCCCCTGGCTCCCTCCCTACAAAAATCTCACATGATGGCTTATCTATTACTGACAAAGCCAGGATTCTAGATCTCCTAAATTACCATTTTGCCACCACAGGGATGGACTTCGACTCCTGACCTGCCAGTTATCTTCAAACCCAGCTCTCGTCAAACCTTGCCCCTACCCCCCATGCCTAGGCCTTGGTTTTCTCTTTTCAGCATGTCACACTCAAAGAAGTGGAGGACCTGCTTCTACAACTGGATACCAAAAAAAGCATGGGTGTGGACCTGTACTTTTTAAAGCTTATTTACCATATCTTGGCTGTGCCAATCACACATCTCTTTAACCTATCCCTTGCCCTGAGAGAACTCCCAATGGTCTGGAAGACTGCTCAAGTTGTACCACTGTCTATGTAGTCCTTCTTAATGATGTACCGACAAAGTGTTTCTGTTATACTATTGTTCTGATTTGTATATCCACCCAGGCCCAGCTTAATAAATGAGCTTGTTCAAGGGTATTCCACCTGGTGAAATATAGATTGATTGATTGATCGATTGATGAAGTGGCCACTTACATTAGCTGATGATAATACTGATGAGGAATTGAGGTAACAAGGAGTGGAAGGTTACCAAAAAAGGTTTTCAAAGATTATGATGGCAGTCTCAGTTATCTGCTGAGATGCATGCTTTCAAGATAGTTGTTAGCTATCTTGTTATGTGCTGTGAGCTCTTGTTGGACTCATTGAGGTGGAGTGGCCAGAGATATGGCTGTCCATTCTCATATACAGGTTTGGTTTTGTACACTGTGCCTTTGGAAATGCTGAGGTTATCAGAATTAGGCTTTATCCCATCTGTGTTGTTGAACTACAAGGCTGAGCAGCACGTCTTGAGCTGGGCAGGCCAGATGGATGACGGGGCCTTTTGTTCTCAGGGTTGGATCTTGTTTGCTCAGTCTGTAGTGAAGGGATCTATTTATTTTGGACCCAAAGTTTCCTTAGATGATCTGGCAGGGTACGTATAGGGAAAGGTGTTAGGAAATTCACCAGCTTGTACTTTGTCTGATTCCTTTACACAGAAATGGCAAGTATTTATTTCCATCTAATTTATCCCTGCCAAATTATGTGCATGACTCAAGTTTGGCCAACAAACTTACAGGTAGGTGAAAGAGACCTTGCTGCAAACAATAAAAAAAGCTATACATGTTCTAGGCTGGGTACTGTGGTGATGGGCTGTTGTGCTGTAAAGCGTTTGTATCCAAGGCTGCGGCAGTGTGGCTACGAGAGTCTGGGAGGAGGCACATCAAAATGAATGGGACTCTTCCCTCTCTTCTTCTCTACAAGGCTGGATGTCACAAAAGCCAATAGCAAATCTTTGACATACCCAGGTCAGTTTTTATGTCTTTGCTCTGTTTTCAGTTGTTCTGCTCTTCAGATGTTTTACTTCAACAGACTATAGCTTTTTGTGCCATTGTGACTGCAGCAGTAAATACAGTATCACAGCTGCCTTGGGTTGTGAAATAATTCATATTGACTTGTTTTGTGAGGAAATCTGCACTCAAAGTTGGAACCACATTCATTGCATCTCTTCCCCTTCAGAAAAACACCATCCCCAAACAGAATGCACACATATGCATTGGAATGCCACATTAAAAGAACCTGTCTAGAATATGACATTGTCCCAATTTACCACTCTCTTTACAAACAACATAATCTGTACCTCTAGCTATTCAGTTTTAACTTTCACAAAATAAAAATACATATATACACTTGTTGCACTGGCACTGGCCTTTTTCTTCAGAAACTAGAATATGTAAAACCTTAACCTGGCAAAATTGTTACTATCTTCAGTGGAAACTGCATTTCCTGTGTGAAGCATCATTCTCTGAACATAAAAAACTTAAAAAGAGCAACCTATTCAACTCTATCTGAAGCCCTTGTCAATTCATTCATTTCTAAGCCCCACCACGCTGCTCTCAATCAGTGGCTTCATCATCTCATAATTAGGGCTGTGCATGGGCCGAATAGTATTTCCTGAATATCATGAATGGTAGGCTTCCCAAATATTCGTATGCCCTTCCTGAATAGTTTGCTCTTTGGCCACTATTCGGGAACAACTGTTTGATAAGATTTCCAAGTCTTGCAGAGCTTCATTGGCCAATCGAAGGACATGTTTGGAGCTCATAGACAAGCACACCATGTGACTTCCTTACTCTGAGTTAGTAGAGAGCAGGAGACAGTTGTTTTTGAAAGCTAGTTTTGAAGTACTTTAGAGATTTTAAATGTGCCAAAAAAAGAAATTATTTTTTCTCCTTAGGCATTGGCTTAGTATTATTTATTTGATCAGTGCCAGAAAAGCTGATTTGACTTTCTGACTGGGTATTTTTCCTTTTGCTGTGCTCAGTTACAGGGACCAGAAGGGCTGTCTGTTAGCACCACTTCTCCGTTGCTCTCTGACACAATGCTCCATTGTGATTTTTTTGGTGAAGCACATTTGTTTTTGTGTATTCTTTTTGCTGTCTTCTGGTTCCAGGCTCAATTCCCTGCACAACTGAAGCAGGTGTTTGCTAACTCCTTCTCCTGTAGCTCACTGCACATAATTTGCCTATGCGTGCATAATATTTGATTTTGTGAGGCTGGACCCTGTATGTGCAGCTTACTGTGCACAAGTTGCATGTGCATGCATAAATAGGTTTGCCTCCTAAAAAGGCAGCCTCAGTTGTCCCTGGCCCTGAACAATGGAGTGGATGTAGGCAAGGAAAAAGATGCAGGGAAGGGGTGGAGGGTTGGGGCTGGGGTGCTGAGCTGAGGACATACCGATGAAGGAGAGAGACAGGCAAGGGACGTCCAAAAGAGGCGGAGCCTCATGACATCATGCAAGGAGAGGGGAAGTTGATTGGGTGAGGGAAGAGAGAGAGGGGTGAGCAAAAGAGGGGTTTAAAAGAAGCAAGCAAGGCAGAGGAAGCTCACCATTTTGCTTCTGTAAAATTAAATCTTTACTATGAAGCACATCAGTTGGCAATTACAATCAGTAGCACATCAGTGGGGCAGATGATTTAGTTTTCTTAACTTGTTGAGCCACTGAGAGATAGTTTCCATTAGTGTTTGATCCAAGGAGATACTTGCAGTGATTTTGTTTGGTGAGTTGGTTGTGTTACCACAAGGGTAAGTAAAAATAAATAAATTAATAAAGTAGTATATTCAACTATATGGATATATGCCAATTGTGGTCTATGCAACAGTATTGCTGGGCAGGCTGCAAGAAAGATAGCAAAGCAAGGCACTGGTGATTAAGCAGGCAATGTAAAGCAGTTTAAAATGGATTAGGTTGTTCCGAAGCAGTACTGAGAGGAAGCGACCAGGGTATTCTTGGTATGTAAGTTAATGCTGACATGGTTTGTTTTGCAAGGGTTGTTGTGCAGCCTATGCCTTGATGCAGATCTGTAGTAGGAGTACAATCAGGTGGATGATACGACTGAGCTGCACGGGGCTCATGATCAGTAACATGGTCCTTATTTGGTATGTGAATGAAAGCTGCGTTGTTTTACTATTAGTCGAGTGTCCTGGTAGCAGCAACACACGTTCAACAGCATGGAGAGGTGGTCATTTAGAGCAGACAGAAAGAGATGCATGCCAGTTTTGTGGTGGCGCTTGCTCAGGGGCTTAGTCCCTCATTCAGCACTCTAGGGGAAGGGAGAGGTTGAGTTGGGTACCATGCCAGTCACAGAGGGAAAAGTCATGGGAGTGGTTCACTGGCCAGGGGCATAGCGGGGAGAAGAGAGGCACAGGCCTGAACTGCAGCATGTATTCCTGAATGTTAAGAGTCCAACTGCTGTTCTGCATTGAGATGTAGTTGCAAGACAATTTTTGTGACCAGAGCAGCAAAGGTGGGTAGAGGGGCACTTGCTAATACTTTGTGGACTCCAGGGGGTAAGGGGATGTTACGATGTTGGCTGCACGGGTGCAGCATGAAAAAAAAAAGAAAGGTGAGCAGAGGTTTTACCTTCTCGCCAGGAGCTCAGTGGGTACAGCAATCCAAAGAGGTTGCCATCCCTCCGATCTGCCAGGTGAGGGCTGGAGGGACTCAGACAGAGCCAGGTCAACATTTTCTAGCAGACATGTAGCCATCAGTTGGGGAGCTTTGTTGGCTGTTTGCTGAATGCCTTGTTAGGGAAGGCAGGTGACCACAAGATGGCCACCATCTTAGATAAGTGATATCTAGCTCACAGCTGGAGATAGGGCTTGAGAATCATGAGGGGAACTGACTGAAGGATAAAGTAAAGGTGATAGGTCATTGGATTGGGCATTAGTCCTTGGTGTCAAGGGTGCTGAGTTCAAGCCTTGCTGGGGGAAATTCTTTTGCAGCTTATGTTGTTAATTGAGAACATTTATAAAAAGGGCCATCAGCAGGAGAAAGGATGCTAGGTGGTACAATACTGGCGAGGTTTGAAAAAACTGATCAAGGGACAAAAGGATAATGCAGCGTTATGTGGCCTCAAAAGAACAAAAAAAAAAAAAGGATTTTGGCCACACATGGAGAGAAGAGATTGTAGGTCCTGAAATGTGATCGTATAGGAAAAAAATGAACAATTTACATACATCTGAGCATAAAAGTAATGGGGAAGATAGGAAGGTACCGAAGGTTAGCGGTTTGTTAAGGTACTTGTTGAGGCACCGGAATAGGACAGGACCTCTTGCAGTGGGCAGTCCCTGGGGTAGGGAAGGTTTTAGAAGCACATGACTGGACCTGGGGGGCAACACATAGTGGGGGGTTTCTATCACAAAAAAAGGGGGGGAATAAGACAGAGGGGATGAAGGTTTCGGACTATGAACCTTGGGGACTGCAGGGGAGTCTCCTTGCCAAACAAATCAAACAAAACGGAAGAAAATGTATTTAAGAATTTCATTGGGGGACAGACTAAGCACACTTAAAGAACCGGGGAAGGGGTTCTGGGGTGACATTTGAAAGAGAAAATCTGATATATAAAAGTTAACAGATTTTTGCATAATTTCAGCTTCAAGTTGCAGAGCCGCACATCATGGCACCAAAGGAAGGACCACCACTGAAGAGGAAAATTGCAGAGTCTTTATGGACTATGGTGGTGAAGGGTCAAACAAGGCCCTGGATGACATGGAGGAATGTCAGAGGGGGCTAGAGAGGAAATGGGCAGGAAAAAAGGGCGTATTAGATGAGGCAGCAGGGAGGCTCTTAAAACTGTCTCTCCATAGGTCCTTTCCCCCAAGTCACAGATCATTTTAGTTGCCTTTCTCTGGACCCTCTCCAGGAGTTCAATGTCCCTCTTTATTTGAGGTGTCAGCATGGCTCAGTTGGTAGCACATCCACCTCTGGACCAGAAGGTCGTGAGTTCTCGTCCCACACCGGGATGGACTTGCACATAAAAATCACTGGCATTCGTGTGCAGTATTGGGGAGTGCTGTACTGCTGGGGTGTGCCGTCCTTTGGAGGAGACATTAAACCGAGGTCCCTTCTGCTCATCCTGGTGTTGTCCTGGTGGGTGTCCAGGTGGAAGTAAAAGAACCCAGGGTACTCTTCGTAAAGAGCAGGGAACATTCCTGGTGTCCTGGCCAACATTCCCTTTCCCATAAACTGGTTTATGCAATTATCCAGGCTCTGGGTGGGTGATGATGTGCGATATGGCCGCCACCACACATTCAGTCACTTCCCTACCAGTCTAGCATTGCTTGTAAAGCGCTTTGGGATACTGTGTATGGAAAGCGCTATATAAATGCTGATTCTTCTTCTTCTTCTTCTTCTTCTTCTTCTTCTTCTTTAAGTGTGGCCTCCAAAACTGCACACAGTACTCGAGGTGCAGCCTCACCACTCAGTTTTACAGAGGGAGTGTCACTTCCCTCCTTCTGGAGTGATCCACCTAGAGATACATTCTGACATCATGTTGGCCTTGGTCACTGCCCTCCTACAAGTCTCCAAGTTGTTCATCTTGACATACACCACCACCCCCAGGTCCCTCTCAGCCATACAGCAATAGCAGCAGTACATTGCATAGCAGATATAAAATGTCAATAAGCAGGCCATGCAACAGATGTGCTGAGCAGTTACTGAAGCAAGAAATGTACAACTGTCATGTTTTACATCCTGTTCAAAACGTGTTTTTGCACCTGTGGTGCCAAATGGCACAATCGCTGTGCAAAATCTCCTTTTGGCTAATGAACTGATAGTGTCACTGTTCATGCGGTGGGGTCACAAATAGCCCATGCTGAAAACTTGGAAGTGAAAATACCAAGAAACGGCGAGGGAGTTAGGGTTTCGGACCATAATGCTATGCACTGTAGGGACTGACAGGCATCAGGGGTTTGACTTGGGATTGTCATCAGTAATGCTCACACCATTACACCCCATCCCCACCCTGCAGCCAGTGACAGGTATTGAAGTGTACCTTTGACTCTTCAGCCCCAAAGTGCACTCCATTCTCTTATACTGTACCCTTTTCAGTGTATTTCCTTATGGAATGGGGTGAGTGTAAAGTTTAAAAACCCCAAAGTGCACCTTGACTCTTGTGTGTGTCTGCAGAGCAGGGTGAAGTGAAATGGCATGAGCATTATGGGCAAAGACCCAAAGTCACACCCCAATGCCTGTACATGTCTGCAGGGTGGGGGTGGGGTTGGCATCACTTCAATACTTCACTGTCATTCCTATTCTGCCTGTCTGTCTGTCTGTGTCTCTGTGACAAGCTGGCCTGTGGTAGATGGAGAGGCAACACACTGTGTTTAAAGTTCACAGAAGAAAATGTACTTTTATTGCTCCAAATGTAAGTTATTGCTCCAGAAAAGCATAATTAGTCAGTTGAACTTCTCCAGCCTGGTCAGGTAACATAAAGGTTAACACAAAACAATTCTTTCAGTCTGACTTGACAAAAGGAATCTTTGAGCCACCTATGTGGGTCAGCAGTTTTTTCAATATATAGTCTCTAACAAAACAAACAGTTTGTGGGCCAGCAGTTTTGAATGCACAGTCTCAAATGAAACACAAACAGTTTTCCCTTTTAGCCTTATTTGCAGGCTGTTATCAGCAATACATTCTACTCCTTGTTTTTGGCCCAGCTGGCTAGGCTGATCCTTTACCTCAGGGCTCTCTGCTCTTGAAATGGTCTTTTTCTCAGCAGCAGGTTTTCAGCCTCTCCCCAAAGGCTCTCTCCAACAATTAACCATTCTTCTTGGCTTACTGCTCTGGTTTCTGTCTTACATTCCACCCTCCACCTTGCAGGGTTTTCAGCCTAGGATTATCTCTTCCCTGCAGCAGTTTCCAGCTTCCCACTGTCTCCTTGCTGGACTCCCTCTGCCTTTCAACAATCTCTGTAATCAGCAACCCCTGGGGAGGCACCCCCTTTGCCTGTTCATGTTGCATTCCCTGCATTTCCTTATCCTCAGCCAAGGTGTTAACCTCTTGTTTCCCAGGGTAGTGTTTATACTGTCACAGTCTCTCTCTCTCTCTCTCTCTCCATCTATATTTCAATGTAATTATCTATCTTTCTATTAATTGCATGTATCACTATTTTTACCTATTTCTAAAACAAACCTGCATGTCTCATTTGCCTGCACTCTGAGCACATACTTATGAAACCTGCGTATACCTCATACTTTCCTAATATTCCCATTAACACAAGCATAACTACCTTGCCCTTATTAGAAGCGACCCCCTCTGCAAGTTAATATCACATTTTCTGTAACAGTCCATCATCATTACACCTGACTTCCTAACATCAACACATTGCTTAAATATATCTTACATCACCTCATGGACAAAAACCCTATTTCTCTTAAAAACCAAAAACTGTGTAAATAATCCCAAGGCTGAATATATGCCAGCCATTTCTTTTTCATGTACTGCTGCCTTCTCTACCATTGTGGGGATTTACATATGTTTTTCTTGATGCTTTGCATTATTAGCATATGTGCAATTGTGTTTTCTTAAAAATGTGGCTGTCTGGCCAATATCTTCCGGGATAACACATACATCAGTGGCATTTGCTCTGGGGTTCTTTTGTAAGCTTCCTATTCCTTCTATTAAAATGTACACCTCCATATATTTTCTTAACAATGTGTATGCCTTCCTTAGAACAGAAACTAAAACAAATCTTACCACTTACAACTCAGTGTGTTGTTTCTCCATGCATCCTTAACAATTCCATACAACTTCATTAACTTCATTATGCAGCCGTGGTGGATCTGACCAGCTCATGTTTTTAGAAGTTGTCAGTCAAAGAAGATGTGGTACTCCAAGTTACAGTGTCCATGGGACCAGGTGCCTAAGCAACAGTTGCTAGGGTGTTTCCAATGGATACTATAATGTGGAAGCTTTAATGATATTGACTGTCACTGAAATGGACTCTTCAGTAACTATCTGCTGCATGTACAATCTCAGTGTGTAGCTTGCCATCTATCAGTGAAGATATGCTGTACTGCAGACCAGGGAGAATTGGTGAGGTTTAGACCAGTGAAGTAATTTTTTATGCCGGCTGCAAGGAGAAGTGGGCCTCTGTTGGAACTGCAGACACAAGGGACATTGTAAAAGTTGCAAATGCTTAAGGATTTGGGGTTTTACAGTGAGGTGGTCCAGGTGTATGAGATGTCTAGACATGTAAAGAAGGAGATTATTTGTTTTCAAGGTTGATATTTTTTTTTTACAGGTAACAATGTCACTGAGTTTAAAGTGTAGCCAGCTGGCCTGTTCTGTTAAGCATGATTAGCTTGTGTTGTCAGGACAGAAATGATCCATAGCTCAGAACAGCTGAATGGGAATCTATCTATGAAACAGTAAACTAGCTAGATACATTTTGTGACATACCCTACCATGGTATCCAGTGAACACTACAACCGTGATTGAGTGACTGCAAAATGGGCAACTCAGTCATGGCACCTGTGTTCTGGGCTACCTGGAAGGGTAGTGATGGGATAGGTGTGGGTGAGTATAGTGACAGGATCTATGTAGATACACGTGTGTGGGAAGGAGGGACCACACCACACAATGGGTGGAAGAGGAGGGAGGGTATATGAGGTGTAATGTGGTGGTCGGCTGCTGAGCTGGCCATGTGGTGTGGTGGGTAGGGTGGTAAGCTGGGATGTGGAAAGTGCTGGGTTTGGGTCTGGTGAATGATTACTTTTTGCATCGGGTCCATTTTTTTATTTTTTTTTAAGTTTTACAACACCCCCCTGACATGCACACACTTGGAGTTGAGAATCTTTAACTAGGGAGTGCAGGGGCAAAGCCCACATAACAGAAAACTGTTGCTGTTTTGTAGTTGCTATGAGTGTACATCGTCATTATTTATTTTTGGCGATGTACACTCACCCAAATGGTGATCGCTATTCCGCGATTGCCATTATGACATAGAACCCCCTACTGTGGGAAAACAAAATGTTCTAGCTAGATGGTGTGCTGAGAAAGTAAAGTTTTTATTAGAAAATATGGTGCTGTGCATCATATAAATATGCATTATTGTTTAACCCACCACAAGAAATTCAAGTTTATGCAGTCTATCTGCACTGTAATATTTAGAGAAAAAAGAAGAAATGATAAATTGGTCAACTCTTACCACACCTTCTTTACTTCTTGTGACCTTGTGCACAATATAAACAAAGAACAAATATGTTTGTTTCTTATAAATACATCAAAGCAGCTCTCCTTTGGTTACTGGCTAAATTGCCTATTGCCTATTCCAGAAAGTCTTGCTGCCTTAGTTTATCATGTCTTTACATTTTAAGTTGCATCCATGGATGGACTGCTGGAGCAAGCTTGACATGCATGTGTGCTCATGCATGCACGTGTGATGTTGCAGCCAATGTTTTGGCACCCAGAACACACCTTCTATTGATCTCCACCTAACTCCCCATCCCCACAAAGCAACAAAAAGGACAAGACCACACAAGCACCACAGACAACCATCATCAGGTAAGACAAACAACATACAACTGTTTCCAGATTACACAAATGCAGTAGCACTGATGTACTACCTTCACACAATTGTATCTGTGCATGCACAGTTCAAGACATACACAGTTCACAGTAATCAAATAAAAATACTACTTCTGTGTGCAGAAGCACAAGCCACTGTAGCCAAAGATAGAAATCCATAATACACAAATTACAAGAGTTCTTTTGCCTGCAGAAGCACAGGCACCTGTGCAGCAAGTGGTTTTGTAGCCTTAGGTACTCATGCACACTGTAAGACATACACACACTTGATAAACCTGCACCTCTGCAGCTGCAGGTGTAAGACATATACACTAACCTCTGGCTGTAGAAACACAGGCACCACAAAATCCATAATATCATAATTGCAACAGTACTTCTATCTACAGCAGCACAAGCCACTGAGGGGCCTGCACATTTTTAATCACAGGTGTAAGACATGCATGCCATCTTCAGACTCCAGACAGTCAGGCCACTTTGGGGCCAGTGGTAATGCAGCCAGAGGTAGTGTTACAATGTGTGTGTATCATGATTTTAGGAATGGATCTAGAAACTGTTCAAGGGGTTAGCAGGTTTTCAAATATACAGCTGCATATAGAAACCATGTACTAACAGATTATGTTATCTATCAAGCTACCTCATACAGCATGTATGAGTTCCTCTGGCTGCAGAATCACATGCCCCAAGGGGCTTCTGCCTGCAGAAGCATAGGACCATATAGGCCCTGCACTTTTGCTGCCACATGTACTCATGCATGATGTATGACATACACACAGTGTGGCTGCATAAGAGCAAGCCCCTGTGGGTCCTGTGCATTTGCAAATGTAGATACAAATCCAAAAGGTAGCACATGTATGTTACTAGATTTGTGTTATCTGGAAACAGTTCTATGTTGTTTGTTTTACCTAATGAGTGTTGTCTGTGGTTTCTTCTGTGGTCTTCTCCTTTTGCTGCTTGGGTGGGGGAGAGCTAGGGTTAGAAACCCTAACACCACATTTCCCTACTTTTGTTGTGTTAAGCCGAACCCTAATTGGTGCATTAAAACAGTTTTGTTGCAAATAATTTCCTTTCTTTTTGAGTTAGTAAATCATATCATCATTCACACAGGTCCCTTCAGGATCTGCATAAACAGATGCAGACAGGTATGGCCATCCAATTTTAAACAACCCCCTCTTACCATTCCCTTCTAGTCTTCCTCTGCAAACAATAGTCTCATTCTGCCAGCACCCATGGCACACTTCCAAACTGCTCTTGTGACCATCACTCTCCTCATATCAAAGCCACCATTGACATTCCATTCACTGGTCCAAAAAATAGGCTGCATGCTGTGTTCTCCTCTCCCTCAGCTGACATGCCCACTCAGAGTCATTCCTCAGTCATGCGCATTTGTATTTCTGCATAACAGCATCAAAACTCACAACAACTGCTGTGGAATCCTGAAACCACTGGAACATTGAAAATAAGATACAAAATTTTTAAAGCAGTTTACAAATATTCAAACTGCATAAAAACAGGTGTAGTACAAATCAAATATGCTACAGTTCCCATGGGACTATGACTGATATATTTCCCTTGTTCATCTCGTGCTTTACCACTCATGATTTCATAAGGTCAAGCTGCATTCAAAAAAACTATCAATCATATTCCCATTATATAAATATATATATGGGATATACAATGGTGAGCTGTCAGATAAATGATTTATCTACACAAGTGCTGTTTGACCTTGGGGAACCTCACAAGTGGTGTAAGCCACGAGTGAGGTGTCCGATGTCAAACAGCACAAGTGTAGGTAAATCCTTTATCTGACAGCTCACCATTGTATATTTCATTTATGCAATAGGGATGTTTCTAGCAGTGCAGGAACATTTGGTTTTGACTGTGTATCTTTATTTTAAATGATAATTTCTGGGAGTTTTGGTTAACTTTCCTAGAGTATGTCTGCCTAGCATAGTGGTTGCTATTAAATGAAACACACTCATTTTGTAGAATACTTCTTGCTGAACAAATGTCATGCTCACAGTACTATGCTGTCTTTTTCATTTTAAAGTTATTCACATTTGTTTGCCAAAAAAGGGAAAAGAAAATTGAATGTTATGCTTTTTTTTGCTAATTATAAAAAAAAAATAAAATATATCTATAAATGAAACACCACTCATTTTGTAGATATTTTTGTGCTGAACATTTTTCATGCTCACAGTACTATGCTATATCTTCGCTCCTCTGACAGTCCGCCGCTCCAAGGTGCAAAATGCTCCTTGGGTGACCCCAGCCCTGATCCAACAACTCAGACATAGGGATAATCTATGGCACCGTGCTACTGAAACTGGCCGGCCTAGCGATAGGCAGGTGTATGCCGCTGCCAGAAATAAGTGTTCCTGGGCCATCAGAAAGGCCAAGGCTGAACACTATCGGGCCTCGCTTACCTCCTCTTGGGGGAATCCTAGAACCTTCTGGGATAGTATCAAACAGTTAAATGGAAGTACGCGCTCCCCCCTCCCTCCCAGATCAATATCAATGGCTCTATCTCCTCCGACCCTGCCCTTATTATTAACTGCCTCAATACCTCCTTTATGGATCTTAGCCCTATCCTCCCCAAGGATTTCTTCAATCCCCCCCTCACCTGCACCGGTCTCTACACACCCGTACTTTCACCTCCGCCAGGTCACTGCTCAGGAACTCAGACCTCACCTAGTCAATGCCCTTAGGAGCAATAGTACGGGTAGTGACACCCTGGACCCCTGTACCCTTCGACAAGTTCTAGATCTGGTCCTTACACTGATTACCAATCTCCTCAATAAATCTCTCTGCCTGGGGTAATTCCCATCAATCTGGAAAATTGCCACAGTCACACTCATTCTTAAAGGTGGAGACAGGTCTATGGTCGGAAATTACAGGCCTATCTCCATTCTCTCCCCTCTTTCCAAAGCCCTGGAAAAAGTTATGGCCTCCCAAATTACTGACTACCTCTCCAACTATGACATTCTCTGCCCAGAACAGCACGGTTTCTGTGCTGGCCACAGTATCACTACTGCCCTCCTAGAATTCTCCAATTTCCTGCACTCCTCCCTAGACTGGGGCTCCCTGGCTGCTGCTGTGTTTGTAGACCTTTCAAAAGCATTCAGCACCGTCTCCCATCCCCTCCTTCTGGATGCCCTTAGTTACTCTGGCTTTGCCGCTGGGCCTATCTTCTGGTGCACCAGCTATCTGTCAGCCCACTCACAGTGTGTAAAAATTGGTGGGGCTCTCTCTGACATCCATCCCATCCTCTCCGGCATTCCCCAGGGCTCCATTCTTGGACCGCTACTCTTCTCCCTTTGCCTTAACTCACTTCCAGGTTCCTGTACTGGTAATATATTACTGTATGCGGATGACGCCGTCATCTTTGCCGCTGATCGTAACCCTATCGCTCTCCGAGACTCCCTGCAAAGATCCTTTAATGAAGCTGAGGGATGGTTCAAGGAACATAGGCTGGTGATAAATCTCAAAAAAACTAAAACCATGGTCTTTGCTTATTCACAAAATAAGTTGTGCAACTTTAAGCTCCTCATACACTCAAGCTCCTTGCTCATGCTTGAGCAAGTCTGCTCCTATAAATACCTTGGGAACTACTTTGACCCCTCTCTCTCCTTCCATGGCCACATATCAGCCCTTGTCACAGCTGCAAATATCCGACTAGGCATATTACACCGGCACAAAAATTGTCTGCCCCCCGAGGCTCTTCAACTGCCAGTCACCTCATCCATCCTGTCACTGGTGGACTATGGGCTGCCTGTGTACGGCGCTGCTTATCAGACCACTCTCAACAAAATTCACACCATACTAAACAAAGCCTGTAGGCTAATCTGGGGCCTCTAGGCTACCACACACCTGTCAGTTATATGCAAGCCGTACTGCTTGACCTTGATGAACGACTTAAATATCAGACCTGTATCATAACTAAAAAAACCCTTCTTGGGCTATCCCCTCCAGGTCTGATGGCCACCACCCAATGTGCAAACTCTCAAGTGCATACCCATTCCTCTGACAAAACCACCCTATCCATCCCTAGGGCTAGGACTGTGCACGGTCAAAGAGCCTACTGTTACAGAGCCCCATCCTGGTTCAACACATTACCCCGATCCATCTCTGATGCCTCTTCTATATCTTGCTTCAAATCCTCCCTACGAAATCACCTAATTAGTATTCATAGCTGTAATTGCTGCTAGTTTTAGCCTGGCACTAACAATATGACAATGCCACTTGTAAGCTGCTTATGACTATTGAAGTTAGAGTGCCTCACAATATTATTGTTTGCCTCCCTCTGCTGTATCAACTTGATGTACTACCCATTGTTTTGTACTCGATACTGTTTACATGCTGTTGTACTGTGATCTGCCTTTTTGTGACAAGGTACCTTTGTAAATTAGCCTCTGGCTCAAAGGTTTTCAAACTGCTGTTCAAATAAATAAATAAATCATTTTTTGTTTGGCAAAAAAGTGAACAAAAAATCAAATTTTCTTCTGTTTTTTTGATAACTGTAAAAAATCTATAAGATATCTATAAATGAAACGCCACTGATTTTGTAGATCATTTTGTGCTGAACAATTTTCGTGCTCACAGTACCATGCTATATTTTTTCATTTTAAAGTTATTCCCATTTGAACATGGTTAGTACTGCTTCTGAGGTCGAACATTCTAAATGAATTCCAAAGAGATTTGTGACATAGTCACTGTGTGTATAAATGGTCACTGTATGTATAATTTATTTATACATACAGTGACTCAGATAAATTGATTTATTTAACTACATAAATGGCCACCCATACTGCATAAATATATATATATATATATATATATATATATATATATATATATATATATATATATATATATATATATATACACACACACACACACACATACTATTATGCAGGCATGATAAAAACTGTATACTAGGATTGTGTAAGCACTTTAAAGTTAAATCCCAATATTTGCAGATTAACAGCTTTCTCCCAATTTAACTGATTTACTTGCAATCTGGACAGGACAGAAATAGTACAAGTATCTATGGATCCTGACAATATCATGACAATTGTTTCACAGGTGGCAGTTACAGAGAGACAGGAAAAAAAAACAATCACACAAACTGATCTTTTTGTGCTCCCCTACAGTATAACTAAAACACTAGGAGGTTTTGAGACCTGAAACTTGCAGGTTTGATAGAGTTTGGCCCAATGTGTGTGATTTTATTTTTTGTATCTATCAGATTTAAGTATTTTTTTAAAATATTTAAGAAAAACAGTTTCATTTCTCAGTATGCACACTTTAAGAAATCAGTGTTCTAAAGATAACTGAACTTTTATAATCACATTGTTAATGTGGTAATTTTATGAAAATGCATTACTGTGTCAGGTGGCAGGGCTTGTTTCATGTTTCCATATGCCATATTGCTGTTTGCAATAAGCAGAGATGAGGTTACATGTGAGAGTGTAACCCTGCACCTGCTGATTGTGATATGTGTGTGTGTTTTTCCTCAGCAGAGTGTCCAACATAAGCCACAGGAGTGGCTTTATTTATTTGAACTGGACACTGGGGTTCCCAATCCCAGGTGCCAGTTTAATAATTAATAATATACTCCAACACCCCAGTACCAGTTCAATCCACCCCTTTTCTCTATAAGGTCCACCCATGCCCATAATTTCAACTTGCTGCTGACACCTGGGTACCCAATCCTCAGTGTCGATGTAGACAACCTCCCCAGACCCAGCAATCTATGATACTGGCTTGCCCATCTCTGGGACCCCTCAAGTATAATGACAACACTGGGGTGCCCATTTCCTGGTGATGGAGGTACCTTAAATAAAGAAAACTGTCCTGTGGTAGCTTTGTCTTTTTTTTACCATGAAATAAGGAAAACGGTCCCTCATTGTCTGCTGCCATCTCCATCTTCACCCCCACCCTATCCCAACCCCCAACCACTCAACACTAACAACTCACACAGCCCCATTACCCTCTAGTTACTTATCAAAGCTCCAGTGCCCTATTCCCCTCTGGATCAGAGACATGTCTTCACTCTTCAATGCCACACAAGGAATAGAGAAAAACAAGTAAGTGTGTATTTAAAGCATTTTTAATTTTTACTCATAACCTGGTCATTTTTTAATATTTTAGCCCAAATGTTTAACATGGTCTTTTTGGGACATCCACCTCATGAACAAGGGCTATAAATTTTTTCCAATCCAGACCTAAAAGTGATTTTGTGTTCACTGTGCAAAATCACATTTTGGGTGGGATTTGAGCATTTTTAGCTACTGGGTTCACGAGGTGGGTTCATAAGAAGGCTATGTTTAAAATTGTGGGGTCAAAATATTAAAGAACATCAAAGCTATGAAGTATTTTGTAATTTTTCTATGCATGCTCATAACTTTGGTAATTTTGGCACGTTGGTAGTTTGACCCACATTTTCAACCTAGCCATTTTTTCACACCATCTCATGAATGTCATAGCTGTCATTTTTCAAGTCAATTTTTCAAATGACATTTCAGCTGGGATTTGAAAATTGTCGCCTACCTGGATGATGAGGTGAGGTTATACAAAGACTGTGTTAAACATTTGGGGTCACGATATTGAAAAAAACAAAAGTATGATGGTATGTTGCAATGTTTCTATGTACACTCATAACTTTGGTCATTTTCAATATTTTAACCCTAAATTTTCAACATATCCATTTTTTCATACCACCTTATGAATGTGACAGCTGTAGTTTTTCGAAATCCTTGCCAAAATGTGATTTTGCACTTCTGGCATGAAATTATGTTTTGTCCAGTATTTTATTAAAGGACACCTGTCATATTCAGATAAAAAGGGAACATATTTTGGTCAAAATGTCACAAAAAAATTAAATACTAAGTAACTTTGTTTGCAGGCATATCCATTAGCCCAGTTGGGACCACATTGCCTTCCTATGCCATGCCAGTGACCAGAGTTCAGCTGCAAGCTCAGTGAGCTGGCTTAATGTGTAGAGGCTGGGGGAAGGCTCTGTGATATGCAGCAGTGGCCCTAGACAGGGTAGGGATGGAGTAGTGTTCTGGCACTCACACACACAACACCTTGTGGTGGGTCAAAGAGTCTTTCCTGACATGAATGTAGAGGAATGGTGTGCCCACGCACTTGGTCAGGACTATCTCCAGTATTCTATTTATTTTGAACTATTTAATTTTGTGCAGGTCACTTTGGAAGCTGCACATATGAAGATGCAATTCCACTATCAGAAACATAAGGGAAAGTAAATGCAAAAAACTACTATTGAATTGAAAAAAAATATGCTGTTGGGTCTCTGGAGTATTGACAAATCAGTAGTGGGGTTGTCCTTGGGCTTGTCAACTTTGATGCAAACCCCTACTGTTTTGAGGAATTTTAAAATTCCAGTGAAACAATATTCTGTGGAATTTTCAAAATTCCATCAAAATTCCACAGAGTTTCGCCAGCAATGGAATGGTGAAATTCTGCAGTAGAAAATGGTTGTGGAATGACGTTCTGCATTAATGCCAACAGTGGAATTCCACATTCCGCACAGCACTAAAACCCCTTTCCCTGAACAAATATTGTTAAGCCTTGTAATAGTATCAGGAAACCCATATAAGAAGATTTGCCACAATACTATTATTCCAGCTGTGATGACAGTATTATAAGATCTCGTAATACTAGATTTTTTGTCCAAAAATGATATTATTAGGAGACAGTATACAAACTGTGGGGAACAACCATAAATAGGAATGGCAGTGTCACTGTCAAACAATATGAAGTGCAAGGAAATCTTTAAGAACAGAGGGACCAGCACCTGCCAAGGCTTATAGAATACTTGAAATGTACTGTCTGTGTAGTAGTTTGAAAGTTGGTGGAAAGACTCACCTGATGCAGGTTTCAAGCTTGGTGCAAAAATGATTTCTTTATTCAAGTAAATCCAGGTGAAAAAACATTGTGCAAACAATGCAGCAATACAGCAAAACAATTGTGGTCACAACTTCCTTCTTCCTACCCATTTATAAGGTCCACGTAACCTTGTAGTCACCTGTAATAGTATCAGGAAACCCACACAAAAAGATTTTCCATAATACTATAATTCAGGCTGTGATGATAGTTTTATGAGATCTCATAATACTAGACATGTTTGTCCAATAATGATAATATTAGAAGACTGAGCCATTCCCATGTGGTACTGTGTTCTTCATGGAAGCGTGAGTAGTCTTTTACTGTAACCATCATGTACAGTAAAAGCCAACTAGCTGCTGATGAGGGTGCAGGAAGAAAATGGCAAAGTCCGAAAATGTTGTGTATTTCTTGGCCTATTTTGGGAAACTGGAGCCATATATTACAAAATATAATAAACATGGTACTGTGTATTTCTCAGCCTATGATATTATCTCATGGTTCCGATAACATGTTGGAACCTTGAGCGAGAACTTCCCATGTAACCAGAATCAGTTGATGGCATAACCTCATGATACACATCCCTCTGTCAATTATTGTATAATATTTAAAACTTTTTTTCTAAGAACATTAGTCAAAATTTTAAACTTTGTAACATTATGAATATTTTACTTGTGTGAGTGATGTCCCTTGCCTCACCTGGGCCAGCTTCATGGGATGATGCTGCACTGTCCTGGGGGGGGGCAGCCTCTATGCTATCAAGGTGTATCTGGGTTCTGCACTTCTGCCTGTTTCCAGAACCATCAGATAAGGCTCCCTAGGATAGCCCAGAGTGAGGGGGGGCTCATGAGATGGATTACTGACTCTTTTCCATGATACATCCAGGTGTGTGTGAATTTTTGTTCCCCAACATCCTTCCTGCATTGAATCCCTCATATTTGAATAAATCCTACCCAACTCAATATTGGGTGGAGCGTGGTATGTTAACAATTAGCTTTCATTTCCCATTTATAGCAAAAATGAAATGGTAACACGTGTCCCACATATACCTCTCAACGGTCATGAATGTCACCCAGTACTAGCATTTTTGCCCTCAAATTCACCTTGCTCTGCGAAGGTCCACCAGCATCCTGAATAATGTCAGAGCTGTTTCTGGACACACAAGCTATTAAAACATGAAGCAAACTTGATAGAAACATTCCATAACACTATGCATATGGGGTCTCCTATTCCTAGACATGTTATCCATTATACTAAGAAATTGCCACTCATTTTGCTCATCTGCACTGAGTTTTGTAGGCCACTGCTATACCTTGTAAAACTGGAGGCTGGAGAGGTATGTTTCCCATGTCACAACTTTCTAACCCACACCCCGGAGTCATGCATGCATCTGTATATTTATCCTTACAGTCACACTGTCCATGAGAAGCTCTCTCCCATTTCTGCTGTGGAGAGCATTCCATGTTAAGTAACGTTAATCCTGTCTACAAACAAGCACTTGTATCAAATAGCCATGCTGGCTAACTCTGCAGTGCAAGATCAGGACATTTATTATCAGAAGAGCTAAGTCATAGGAACTGCTAGAGGGATATTATCCAAGTTTTCCAGTACTTAAAATAACCCTCTGCGGTTCATGCCTCAAGAAGTGTCCCTTGCAGTAGTGTAAGTGTGTGGATGTTCTGGTCTGGAGTGGTCAAGCTGCTTACATTTGTGGCTTGAAGTTCCCAGAGGTACTGCTCCACCTTCTGATGAGTTGTGAAAATGTTCCCATTATGCCTGACATCCTGGCACTTTCTCTGGCTGTGCTCGGACTGTCTCCTCTACCAGGAGCTCTGTCCTGACTGGACCGCTGACTACACAGGCTGTGTGGTGATTGGACCACTGATTGCACCAGCTTTGCGGTCTTGAGCCAGACCGCTCTCTTCTGCTTTTACTGCCTATTATATGAGTGCTCCTGCGCTAAGCTCTCCTATCTAAATTTTCTTCTGCCTGCCCACCCCCACCTTCCACAACTTTAAATTCTCCTTGATCCCGCCCCCTTGTAAGTGTTAGTTTCCCATTGGCTCTCCTCAACCTGCCAGTCTTAACAGAGCACACAGATCTTCTTCAAGGCTCCAAGATTCCAAACAATTGCTATCCTCCATTGAGGTAAGATTGCTCGGAGCTTAACACCTTGTTCTTCATTTTATGGGGACATTGCTGGTAAAAATGTTGGCCTTACTCTTTGTATGCCTCTTGGTTGGCTTACTACCCTGTTCCCTTGCTGTATGCTCAGGAGTATTCACTACGGTAGGCAATTCCCTCTCCCATGAATAAATGACCCCACAGTATAACTCCTATTTCAATACCTCTAGATCCCCCTTTTCAGTCTCTATGGCATGCTGGGACTACAGCATCATTACCAAATAGGTGTTCTGCCCAAAGCACATGACCCCCACCCTACACAGCATTGCTTTCTTTCCAGGCCAGGATACTTCTTCATGCAATCCTGGGCTGTCTTGGTGCATGCTTTAGTAACCATGAGCCTCACACACAGCCCTTCCACAAACGGAAATGACAAAGGTCCTATAGGCTGTTGCTGAGTGCACTTAAAAGGATTTTAGTGCTGCTCTGCTCTGCTCAGGTAGTGTCAAACTAAACCAATGTCCACCACTACCAATCCATGCTCCCAGGGACCTGGCACACCTCAAAGGACTGAGAATTCTTCATATAAATTCATGCAGCCTCATGAAAAAGCTTGACGCTATCCAGACTTGGATATCACATACCAAGCAGGATGTCCTGGTGGTCTCAGAGTCCTGGATTAAACTCTTCATCTTGGACTCTGAGGTGAATATTCCATCCTACAATATTTTCTGTTTGGATAGACTGACCAGAGGAGGTGGAATTGCCATCTACATACTGGATAACTTTACTGTCTCTATCACTGACTCAATTTCTGTCCAAAAGGAATTTTAAAGTCTAACCATCAAGGTTCAGCTTTCCTCTTTTTCTTCTCTGTACATCACAGGATGTTATATGCCTCCCTCTGCAGGCCTTCAGCTGTTGAGCCACCTATCCAGCTACCTGAGTTCAGTGCAATCCAAAGCCATTATCCTGGGTGTCTTCAATCTAGACTGGCTCTCAGACTGCTCCAAACCACTCAAAAACCTGTGCGACACCTTTGGGCTTGTCCAATTATCTCTGAATCAACACGTCCAAACAAAAAAAAAAACAGCAGAAGCTCCTTGTTAGACCTTATATTAGTAAGCAAACCTCACTTATTTTCCCACTCTGGGTCCTTTTCTCAGATATTAGTGATCATTGACTCATTGACTGCATAAGTTCTGTGCCAAAACCTATCACTGGTGTACCGTCACAACAGCGAACCCCCCAGCATGAAGACCATCACAGCGACAGGAATCGGGCAAAAACCACATGTTGCTGTGATGGTCTCTGCTAGCCCTGGGCTGCCTTGCAGGGTATATTGTCCCCTCCCCCAGGACAACTTCAACTCAGAGTTGTAGTCCTCGAGATCGGGGTGTGTGGGGGCAGAACCCCCCACATGGGGGGTTGGGGCACAGACTCCTGATAGACATACAGAGACATCCCTGACACTGCAATGCTGACACTTGGCAACGAGGCTGTCACTGTCTGGGATGTCTCCATTGGGGCCGTTGCAGTGGCATAGTAAAACCCCCATCACTACATCTAGTTATATCTTCAAAAGATGTGTATGTAATTTTGATCCTTTGGCCTTCCACTTGGACTTACAGAATTCCTTCATCTGACAGGTCTTCTATTTGGTCAAGTCAGTTGAGGAGACATATAAGACCTTCCACATCCTTGTCCTAGGAGCATTTGATAAACATGCCCCCCTGGTCAAAATCCACACTAAGAAGAAGTAGTTTCCCTTGTTTACAGCTGATCTGAGGTCATCCCTGCATAAGAACAACAAATTCTGGAAAAGGGCACAGAAAACAAAGCTCCCTTCTGATTAGACTGCCTTCAGAACCACCAGAAATCTCTATACGAAGCTTATCAGAACAGAAAAAGTGAATTATTACTGCACAGTGTTGGATTCCTTCACCATATGTCCTGCCAAGTTCTGGAAAATGCTTAAAGATATCGAAGGGCAAGCATCCCCTGGCTCCTTCCCTACAAAAGCTCACATGGTGGCTCATCTATTACTGACAAAGCCAGGATTCTAGATCTCCTAAATGACCATTTTGCCACCGCAGGGATGGACTTCGACTCCTCACCTGCCGGTTATCTTTGAACCCAGCTCTCAGCCCAGGTCTCATCAAACCCTGCCCCTACCCCCCATGCCTAGGCCTTGGTTTTCTCCTTTCAACCTGTCACACTCAAAGAAGTGGAGGGCCTGCTTCTACAACTGGATACCAGAGAAAGAGTGGGTGCAGACCTGTACTTTTTAAAGCTTACTTACCATATCTTGGCTGTGCCAAACACGCACCTCTTTAAACTATCCCTTGCCCTGAGAGAACTCCCAATGATCTGGAAGACTGCTTAAGTTATACCAATGTTCAAATCAGGAGACCCAAGCAACCTCTTTAATTATAGGTCTATTTCTCTACTCCACATCCTCTCTAAATTGCTAGAGAAAGTAGTTAATTCACAACTTAGGAATTATCTGGACTCCTTCAACCTGCTCAGTCCTGTTCAACCATTCTTCAGGCTTTGGCAATGTACAATTTCTGCTCTTGCAAAGATAATGAATGATTGGCAGACAGCCCTTGATGGAATGAATTTCACGTGTGCTGTCTTTCTGGTTCTAAGTAAGGCTTTCGACACTGTGGACCATGACCTGGTCCTGGGTACCCTTTGTAACATTGGCATGGACAAACTATCCCTGAAATGGTTCTCTTGCTACCTTACCAGTCAAACACAGCAAGTCAAAGCAGTGGGTGATCTCTCACCACAAAAACCAATCATCAGAGGTGTGCCGCATGGCTCCATTTTGGGTCCTCTACTATTCGCTTTATACATCAACAGTATCTACAATGGAATCAAAGCATCAGACATCCATCTTTTTATGGATGACATGGTCCTGTACACTGCTAGGCCTACCCCTGAGTGTGCCTGTATGGACCTTCTGTCAGACTTTAACATATTACAATGAAACCTGCTCAATCAAAAATTACTCTTAAGTGCCCCAAAAACAAAGGCTATGCTCCTGTCTCTGACCAATTCAGCCTCTCATCCATCCTTGCCCGATATTGCAACACCTATTATCATGCTGCTAGGTGAATCACTGGATTATGTAGAAAAATTCAAATACTTAGGGATGTGGATTGACAGTCGACTTTCCTTCACTGAGCATGTAGAGGAACTCTCAAAAAAACTGAAGCAAAGGATTGGTCTATTTTATAGAATCAAATATCTGCTTATTCAAGAGACTAGGTAGAGGTTGATTGAATCAACCTTCCTAGCACTCTTGGACTGTGTTAACTTCTTATATGGTCAAGTTCCAGGGTCAGCCCTAGCTATGCTCAATGTCTTGTACCATAGGGCTCTATGATTAATTTCTGGTGCATCCTACACCACACATCATTGCGCACTGTATGCCTTAATGGGTTGGCTATCCCTTACATTCAGGAGACAGAGGAATGCTGCTCTTTGGACCTATAAAGTGATTATTAAGTTGCTACCACAGTGTATCTCTGACTGCTTGCCCTTTTCTGTCCGTGGTAAATATGCCCTGAGGAGTTACTCCTACATCTCCTTATATGTAGCTAAGGTAAAATCCCAATTTGGTAGATCCTCTATCAGTTTTGTACTACTCCAGCTATGGAATAAGCTTCAAAAAACCTTAAAACTGGCTAGTCCAGTTAAGCTGTGAGAATTCAAAACACTGTACACAAGATTCTTCCCCAAATGATGTAAGTGTTTCACTTGACGTGATCCTTGTCACCATATCCACTTCATTTCATATGATTTTACCCATGGTGCTCCCTCTTGCTGTCTACCATCCTCCCACCTTTCTTCTATGCTTCCTCATACTTTTTTTTTACCTAGCTCAGTAGGTCTTTCTCTTAGTATTTGCAGCCATTTTACAAATGCTGTTAATTGCTATCATTATATGTGAGTTATTATATTGTACAAATGCTGTAAATTGTTCTTTCATATGGGAGATTATTGTATAATTCTATGTAACTGTTGTATTCTGTGTAGTTGTCCTCCCCTTTACATTCCTCATATCCATGTTGTCCTTCTTAATGATGTACCAACAAAGTGTTTCTTTTATACTATTGTTCTCATTTTTATATCCATCCATGCCCACCTTAATAAATGAACATGTTCAAGGGTGTTCCACCTGGTAAAATAAAGACTGATTGATTGATTGATCGATTGATGAAGTGGCTATCCTACATTAGCTGATGATAACACTGATGAGGAATTGAGGTAACAAGGAGTGGAAGGTTACTGAAAAAGGTTTTCACAGATTATGATGGCAGTCTCAGTTATCTGCTGAGATGCGTGCTTTCAAGATAGCTGTTAGCTATCTTGCTATGTGCTCTGGGCTCTTGCTGGACTCACTGAGGTGGAGTGGCCAGAGATATGGCTGTCCATTCTCATATACAGGTTCAGTTCTTCACACTGTGCCTTTGGAAATGCTGAGGTTATCAGAATTAGGTTTTATCCCATCTATGTTGTTGAACTACAAGGCTGAGCAGCACGTCTTGAGCTGGGCAGGTGAGATGGATGACAAAGCCATTTTTTTTCTCAGGGTTGGATCTTGTTTGCTCAGGCTGTAGTGAAGGGCTCTATTTATTTTGGACCCAAATTGTCCTTGGATGATCTGGCAGGGTACGTATAGGGAAAGTTGTTAGGAAATTCACCAGCTTGCACTTTCTCTGCTTCCTTCACACAGAAATGGCAAGCATTTATTACCATCTAATTTATCCCTGTCAAATTAGGAGCATGACTCAAGTTTGGCCAACAAACTTACAGGTAGGTGAAAGAGACCTTGCTGTAAACAAGAACAAAGCTATACATGTTTTAGGCTGGGTACTGTGGAGATGGCCTGTTGTGCTTTTAAGCGTTTGTATCCAAGGCTGCTGTGGAGTGGCCACGAGAGTCTGGGAGGAGGCACATCAAAATGAATGGGACTCTTCCCTCTCTTCTTCTCTACAAGGCTGGATGCCACAAAAGCCAATAATAAATTTTGACATAGCCAAGGTCAGTTTTTATGTCTTTGCTCTGTTTTCAGATGTTCTGCTCTTCAGATGTTTTACTTCAACAGACTATAGCCTTTTGTGCCATTGTGACTGCAGCAGTAAATACAGTATCACAGCTGCCTTGCAATGTGAAATAATTCATATTGACATGTTTTGTGAGGAAATCTGCTCTCAGAGTTGGAACCACATTCATTGCATTTCTTCTCCTTCAAAAAACACCATCCCCCAAACAGAATGCACACACATGCATTAGAATGCCACATTAAAAGAACCTGCTTAGAATATGACATTGTTCCAACTTATCACTCTCTTTACATGCAACATAATCTGTATCTCTAGCTACTTAGTTGCAATTCCAAGTTTTAACTTGCACAAAATAAAAATACTTATATACAAGGGTTTCACTGACACTGGCCTTTTTCTTCAGAAACTAGAATGTGTAAAACCTTAACCTGGCAAAGTTGTTACTATCGTCAGTGGAAACTGCATTTCCATTGTAAAGCATCATTCTCTGAACATAAAAAACTTAAAAAGAACAACCTATTCAACTCTATCTGAAGCCCTTGTCAATTCATTCATTTCTAAGCCACAACACGCTGCTCTCAACCAGTGGCTTCATAATTAGGGCTGTGAATCGGCCAAATAGTTTTTCCCTGAATATCATGAATGGTAAGCTTCCCAAATATTTGGATGCCCTTCCTGAATAGTTCACTATTTGGCCACTATTTGGGAACAACTATTTGGTAAGATTTCCAAGTCTTGCAGAGCTTCATTGCCCAATCAAAGGACATGTTCAGAGCTCATAAGCAAGCACACCATGTGACTTCCTTACTCTGAGTTAGTAGAGAGCAGGAGACAGTTGTTTCTGAAAGCTAGTTTTGAAGTACTTCAGAGATTTCGAATGTGCCAAAAAAAGAAATTATTTTTTGCTCCTCAGGCTTTGGCTTAGTTTTATTTATTTGATCAGTGCCAGAAAAGCTGATGTGGCTTTCTGACTGGGTATTTTTCCTTATGCTGTGCTCAGTTACAAGGGCCAGAAGGGCTGTCTGTTAACACCACTTCTCTGTTGCTCTCTGACACACAGCTCCATTGTGATTTTTTGGTGAAGCACATTTGTTTCTGTGTTTTCTTTTTGCTGTCTTCTGGTTCCAGGCTCAGTACCCTGCACAACTGAAGCAGGTGTTAGCTAACTCCTTCTCCTGTAGCTCACTGCACATAATTTGCCTATGTGTGCATAATATTTGATTTTGTGAGGCTGGGCCCTATATGTGCAGCTTACTGTGCACAAGTTGCATGTGCATGCATAAATAGGTTTGCCTCCTAAAAAGGCAGATTCATTTGTCCCTGGCCCTGAACAATGGAGGGGATGTAGGCAAGGGAAAAAGAGGCAGGGAAGGAGGGGAGGGGTTGGGGGCTGGGGAGTTGAGCTGAGGACATACCAATGAAGGAGAGAGACAGGCAAGGGGACTTCCAAAAGAGGTGGAGTCTCATGACATCATGCAAGGAGAGGGGAAGTTGATTGGGTTAGGGAAGAGTGAGAGGGGTGAGCAAAGGGGGGTTTAAAAGAGGAAAGCAAGGCAGAGGAAGCTCACAATTTTGCTTCTATAAAATTAAATCTTTACTATGAAGCACATCAGTTGGCAATTACAATCAGATAGCACATTAGTGGGGCAGTTGATTTAGTTTTCTTAGCTTGTTGAGCCACTGAGAGACAGTTTCCATTAGTGTTTGATCCAAGGAGATACTTGCAGTGATTTTGTTTAGTGAGTTGGTTTTGTTGCTACAAGGGTAAATAAAAATAAACAAATAAATAAAGTAGTATATACAACTATAGGGATATATGCCAATTGTCGTCTATGCAACAGTATTGCTGGGCAGGCTGCAAGAAAGATAGTGAAGGAAGGCACTGGTGATTAAGCAGGCAATGTAAAGCAGTTTAAAATGGATTAGGTTGTTCTGAAGCAGTACTGAGAGGAAGCAACCAGGGTATGCCTGGTATGTAAGTTAATGTTAACATGGTTTGTTTTGCAAGGGTTGTTGTGCAGCCTATGCCTTAATGCAGATCTGTAGTAGGAGTACAGTCGGGTGGACGATACAACTGAGCCGCAGGGGGCTCATGATCCGTAACATGGTGCCTAGTTGTTATGTGAATGAAAGCCGCATTGTTTTACTGTTAGTTGAGTGTCCCAGTAGCAGCAACACACATTCAACAGCATGGAGAGGTGGTCATTTAGAGCAGACAGAAAGAGATGCATGCCGGTTTTGCTGTGGCACTAACTCGGGGGCTTAGTCCCTCATTCAGCACGCTAGGGGAAGGGAGAGGTTGAGTCAGGTACCATGCTAGTCACAGAGGGAAAAGTCATGGGAGCGGTTCACTGGCAGGGGGTATAGAGGGGAGAAGAGAGGCACTGGCCTGAACTGCAGCACGTGTTCCTGAATGTTAAGCATCCAACTGCTATTCAGCATTGAGATGTAGTTGCAAGACAATTTTTGTGACCAGAGCAGTAGAGGTGGGTAGAGGGGCTCTTGTGATCACTTTGTGGACTTCAGGGGGTAAGGGGATGTTACTGCGTTGGCCTCACGGGTGCCGCAAGGTGGAAAAAAAAAGGTGAGCAGGGGTTTTACCTTCTCGCCAGGAGCTTAGTGGGTACAGCAATCCAAGGAGGTCGCTAGCTGTCCAATCTGCCAGGGGAGGGCAGGAGGGACTCAGACAAAGCCTGGTCAACATTTTCTAGCAGACATGTGGCCATATGTTGGGGAGCTTTGTCGGCTGTTTGATGAACGGTATGTTAGGGAAGGCAGGTGACCACAAGATGGCTGCTGTCTTAGATTATTAAGTCCTAGCTCATGACTGGAGATAGGGCTTGAGAATCAAGAGGGGAACTGATTGACGGATCAAGTAAAGGTGATAGGTCAGTGGATTGGGCATTAGTCCTTGGTGTGAAGGGCGCAGAGTTCAAGGCTGTCTGGGGGGAATTCTTTTGTAGCTTATGTTGTTAATTGAGAAGAGTTATAAAAAGGGCCATCAGCAGGAGAAGGGATGCTAGGTGGTACGATACTGGCGAGGTTTGAAAAAAACTGATCAAGGGGCAAAAGGATAATGCAGCGTTATGTGGCCTCAAAAGAACAAAACAAAAAAAAAGAGGTTTTTGGCCATACATGGGGAGAAGAGATTCTAGGTACTGCAATGTGATTGTATAGGAACAAACTGAACAATTTACATACACCTGAGTATAAAAGTAATGATATGATTTCCAGCTATTCCAGGATGTGCACAGAATACACAACAGGGCCAATGGGCCTCACATAGCCAAGGGCACCAAAGCAGGGAGAACGAAGCGTAATGGTGCATATGATGAAAAAAAAAGGGGGGGGGACTGGGGAGGGTACTGGGGATAAGAAATACACACCAGATGGTTCAGCTAATGCAGCATAGGGGGAACACTTGATGAAGGGGGGAGTAGGCCATGATCTCCTGGTCCAGCTGCCATTTTTAGACCAGCATGTGGCTGGGGGGGGAAGCTGTGACAGGGATGGGGCAGGCCTAGTGCATATTAAATATAGCCAAAAAAAAAAAAAAATAAATAAAGCAAAATAGTAATAATAAAGAAATACAATTCTACTAGATAAAACCTCTAGAAATTGGAGAATGTAGGCCAACATGGTACAGCATTAAGTTGTTTTTTGGCAGAAGTGGTTACTCGATACGGAGTGGGAGATGGGTAGGTACTGGGGGTTATCGATGGTTATGGCATTTGCTGAGGCACCTGAGTAGGTTATACTAGGATGTTATACTAGGAAAAGTTAGATGAAGGAGGCAGGCCTGGTGCATAGGAACTATATATAATAATAATAAATAGATATAATAATACTATGCAAAAATGCTACAAATTGGGGGTGGGAGCCCAACAGGGTACAGCGATATATTGTTTTTTGGCAGAATTTTGTTACTTGGTATGAGGGGGAAGATAGGAAGGTACCGAAGGTTAGTGGTTTGTTAAGGTACTTGCTGAGGCACCCGAGTAGGACAGGACCTCTTGCAGTGGGCAGTACCCTGGGGTAGGGAAGGCTTTAGAAGTACACGATAGGACCTGGGGGGCAACACATAGCAGGGTGTTTCCATCGCAAAAAAAAAAAAGGGGGAATAGGACACGGGGGATGGAGGTTTCTGACTATGAACCATGGGGACTGCAGGGGAGTCTCCTTGCGATACTCCAAAAAAGGAAAAAAGTCAAACAAAACAGGTGACAATTTATTTAAGAATTTCATTGGGGGACAGGCTAAGCGCACTAAAAGAACCAGGAGAAGGGGTTCTGGAAGGACATCTGAAAGAGAAAGTCTGATGTCTAAAAGTTAACAGTTTTTTGCTTAATTTCAGCTTCAAGTGGCAGAGCAGCACAGCATGGCACCCAAGGAAGGACCACCATTGAAGAGGAAAATTGCAGAGTCTTTATGGACTATGGTGGTGAAGGGTTAGCCTAGGCCCTGGATGAGCATGGAGGAATGCCAGAGGGGCTAGAGAGGAAATGGGGGCAGAAAAAAAGGGCGCATTAGATGAGGCAGCAGAGGGCACTTAAAACTTATACAGCCAGGGGGGCAGCAGGCCCGTGCCACCACCGACACTTTTCGCAGAACCAGTCCCCTGGTTTTCCCCAACACCCCAACCACCCCTATGACTCCACAGGCCTCCATAGAGGTAACAGTGCCTTCTTGCTCCTACAGCAACTCCCAGTCCACAGGGCAGAGGCCAGCAATGAACCCACTAGCTCAAAGCACGGGCGAGGCTGCCCCTCAACACATGAAGGAGGGGCTGCACATCAGAGTGTACTTCTGCATGGTGTGGAATGGTGGGTAAGCACCTGGAGGGGCAAGAAGCAGGAATAGTTCAGATTGCGGGGTGCCGGGGAGGGCTGTTAAGTGAGAGAAAACAATAGAGCAAGGAAGGAGTGGGTCCTTGGGGGACTCGGAAGCCTCCATATGGTCTGACCTTTCCTTTTACAGTGGTGCTTGAGCTGATAATCGAAGGTTACCATGCTTCTCATGGGCTGCTGAACCTAAATACAATCACAAGGTCTGCACAGGAAATTTTTAATTCAGGTTATGCTACTAGAGTAAGATAGGGCAATCATTACGGAGCATCTTTCCCCATGCACGGCATTTTGGCAGTAAGCACTGATAGTTTAAGACAAATGGAAAATCAGGGAGATTAGTGGCAAGGTTTGCTCACATGTCTCACTCACATAGGAATCTGACCCAGTTTAGTTAAAGAGATGGGTATGCAAGTGGGGGTGGGGTGGGGAGACGGAACAGTGAAGTGAAAATGTGTCAGTGGCCTGCAGGCATTAGTTGAAAGGAAGGCTTGGTTCAATATGACAGAGGACCGGCAGGATAGAAGTGAAAGGGGTTTTAAACAGTGTGGCGGGAGGTCAGCCCACAGCTCTGGAGAAAACCTTACAGAGCAAAAAAAAAAATATATATATATATATTTATTTTATAAATAAATAGATAAAAAAAATATAAATAAATAAATAAGCTAATAAATGGTGGTGTTAGTGGGGTACTGGTGGCACCACTCTGGAAACAATCAATAACGGACAATAATATTTTCAATCTGGAAGGGGAAGTAGGTGCAGGTAAGAATGACAAACAATGTCCAGGGGAGGAGTCAGAAGCTGTTGTCCCCCAGGGACTGGATGTATAGGTGGGCTGAAGCAACAGATCAAAAGTAAAAAAAAAAAAGGGGGGTCCTTTATTCACTTATCAGACAGAACTGCCAGTGGACTGATGGGACAACCAAAATGAAAGCAGCTATCCCAGGATTTTCCAGTAGACAAAAACATTGCAAAAACTATCTGGAAGATTAGCAGAACAATGTTAGTACCTTTTCTGTGCCCAGGCTACACCAGTTCAAGTTATCAAGTAACAAATAATGGGGGCCACTGCTTGGTGTGTTGCAGCCATTAATGCTCTCTCAGATGGGACATAGTGTTCAGTGAAGGCTTTGCTGAAGTTTCATTGCCTCCTGCCCACCCGGCTAGAAGAAGAATGGGGAGAGCTTTTTTTTTGGGTGGGGGTGGCTTGGATGGTCTGTCAAAGGTGCATAACGATAGGCGTCCTGTATGGATGTTGGTGAACTGCCAGAGGTGAATGGCAGAGGGAAAAAAGGGGGGGGGATGATAAAGGAACATGTGGCCAAGAAGAAACAACTGAAGGAGAGAAAATCTGTATCGGTCTACACCATTACCTACAGGAAACAGTGGAGAAGATGGCACCCAGGTTTTCACATTAAAAAAAAGGGTGAAGAAGAGGAAGAATGAGGGGTGGTTGGATAACTTGCCCCTGCACTGTTTGGCCCAGTGGGCTGCCTTTAGACATCTACCCAGTGTTAGCCGCATGCCCTTACAGTCTAAGGGGAACAGAGTGCTGTGCACTATGTGCCCCATATAATAGGCTAGGTGCAAAGCTGCATAAGATATAAAAGAGGGAAAAAGCCTAAACTTTGGGCGGGGGGCAGGTCAATCATTTACAGTTGGGTTTCACGGCATAGGAAAAGGAAACGGGATTCTGACTTTAGCAGAGGATAATTACTGTAATAGCCAGTTGACACCTTACAATGAATAAGGGGATGTAGGGAGTAACACAAGGACCGACAGTCCCTTCCGGTGGTGTGATCATATGGTTTCCATGTTCAGAATTAAGGAAATCAGTTGATCACAGGAAATAAGAATGGGGCAGCATCGCTGTATAAATATCACATTGCCTGCCCGGGTATGGCAGTGTATGGCCAAGGATTTTCTACTGGGCGATTGGGGAATAGGAACTCAGGATATGTAGCCTTGGAAGAAGGGCAAGCGGGTATACAGCAGCCAGCTGGTTCCTACAGTGAAGAATGGTTGGGGAACCCAGTTGTCCTTCTTCCCAACCTTTCCCAACAAGTTCAGAAGCTGCACTTACATCATGGGGAGCAGTTCAACAAGGAACAGCCAGAGATATGGGACATGGCTAGGTGCCCAGGGGTGGCCAGTAATTAAGAAGAGGTCAGATTAATGACCTGCAGAAGAGTCTTTACTATGCAAAGCTGATGGACAGGATACAAATTAAGTCCACCAGGAAGGGAGTATTGGGGTTGCCTGTGGCATTGGGGGCGGTTGTGCCCTTTCAGGAGGTGAGTTTAAAAAAAAAAAAAGGAAAGGAAAAGGAGCACACCTACTTGGGGGAAAGCCCACTGTCCATTGCAAGCTGAGGTGAGTTAGTGGAAAAAGAAAGGTGTAGGTGAGCAGGAGAGGGGCAGACTGCTGAAGGTGGACAACAGGTCTGCCAGGACTGCCAAAGGTGGATGGCAGAGAAGAAGAAGGGGCACAGAAAACAGGGAGGGGGAAGGGAAAAGGGGGTGGGTTAATTTGACTCAGAGGGACACAGAACAACACCAGACAGATGAGGGGTATGTGTTTACATCCATACCCAGCAAGAGAGAAGAAAATGAAGAGAGGTGTACGTCTGGGGGTGAGAAGAGGAAACAAGAAAGAAAATGTGGTTATGAATATTGTGGCAGCTCCCCAGCTTCAAGTCGGGGGGGGGCGAGATGGGCAAACAATGAAGAAAATGTGGTTTATGAAAATTGTGTATAGTAATGATAATAAGGAGCATGATTTTGTAAAATATGATGATGGAAATGTGGAAGTGAACTTTTGGAAGAGAATTTAATAAATGAATTGCCAACTGAGCATCCACACAATTGGTAGTCTGTGTTTCATTGGTCAGGGCTCTAGGGACAATATATTTTTTCATGAAGATGGGCCCTGCATGTGCACAGCTATATGCACACAGTTTTAGAAATAGACTTGTACAGTTCTCAGCCAGACAGGCTTGACTCCCTGAATTATAGTTGATAGTCTTCTTATTCTGGGTTTGGAACTCTGTACAACTGAGGAGTGTGCTGACTGACTTCCCTCTTCTGCAGTTCATCTCGCACGATTACCCTGTGCTCCTGGGGGGTTGTAGCCAACAGCCGAGATGTAAACAGCATTTCAGAGTCACTGCACATCTTACAATGAATTTCTGAATAAAACTACTTTAACTTGTTGGAGTTTGGATAAATAATTTACTACATCTGAAAGATCTCATCATGTGCTGTTCTAAGATCATAAATAATTGGCAATTCTAATGACTAGTAATCAATAATGGTGACAGGAAACAAAGCGGGAGTTGGTACTGAGGAGGTCCAACCAAAATTACCTAAATCAGGTACTAGTAAAGACTCACAGGTCCGGGAGGGCTAGTCCACCAGCACAGTGGTTGGTTTTCTGCTTGCATCCCTCATGACCTGGGTTCATGAACAGACCCAGGAGTCAGAGGACCAGCTGGGGAAGAAGGATCAAGCATCCTAAGGACTGCTCTCCTTCTCTGGGCAAAGGAGGGGAAGAGTGTCTGGTGCATCATGAACCCCTAGCGAAGGCTGTGGGTACCACCACGACCGGCGCCATCACGTTTTGGTTAGTGGGGCAGATGCTGGATATCATTACACTTCCCCGGCCCCAGGGATAAAGCATTGGGAAAAGCTGTCCCCCACCGGCATAACACTTCTCTCTGCCATCCACTGCCTCCAAAGTGCTGGGAGGGTCCCACTCCTGTGGCCCTGATCCAGAGGTTAAGCCAGGGCTTTGCCCACAATGTCCATTGGGGGGAGCTCCCCCTAGCAGACTCACCCATGGGGGTAAGCCTTGGCACAGGGGGCAGCAGGCAGGGAGGGTCTGAGCTCAAAAAAGGGGGGGCTGGAACACAAAAATGAAAATAAATAAAAAGACTCAGAGGTTGGGCCGGAGATTTCAGCTTATCTCAGCCCACAAATGCAGCACTGCTCAGAGCAATCCAAGGATTAGATAAGAAAACAGGATTTTTCCATGCAGCTAAAGCTGCTTGATGCAAAGGTGGGATCATTAACTGAAGATACAAAGAGAGCAACTAAAACAGCAGATAAAGCCCTATCAGTTATTGCGACTCTAACTATAGAAAATGGCCAAATACGGAGATGGCTAGAAAATCTTGAAAACAATGCCCAATCCACTAATGTTTGTTTGTTGGGTCTACCAGAGGAGACAGAAGGAGATAATCCATTAGTATTCTTGCAAGACTGGGTGAAAGAACTCATGAATCTAGAGGAGGACTTTGCCTTTGTTAAAGTTTATAGAATTTCACCACGTGGCAGTAGAGCTTGAGCTGTCACATGAGAACCTTGCCAAGAACCTTTTGCTTCAGCTTCACACCTCGTCAGAGAGAGATATGCACCTTCAGTATGCAACAAATGTAAGCCCCTTTCAATGGAATGACACCAGGGGCTGGATTTTCTAACATCTGAGAATGTTGCAAGCCCCTGGTGTGCCGAACATATTGCACACAGGGCTTGTGACATTCTTCTGGTGGGGATCAGGATTTTCTATCCTATGTGCCAAATTGCTGAAAGTTAGACCACCTTTTGTGGTCCACCTTGTGGCAATCCTGAGGGCCATTTTTACGGAGCTTGCATTAGATCTTTGTACTCTCGGGATACACCATGTACTTCTTATGCCTTTCAGTCTAAGGGTGCTTTGTGGAGGTAAGGTGTTTCAGTCCTCAGACATGATCAAGGCCACCAAACTACTATCAAAAACAGAGAATCAGTTTTTGCTAAGGGATGAGGATTCCAGTTCAAATGATAATGAGGAGCCTTAAAATGACTA
Source organism: Neoceratodus forsteri (assembly GCA_016271365.2). NCBI lineage: Eukaryota > Metazoa > Chordata > Ceratodontiformes > Ceratodontidae > Neoceratodus > Neoceratodus forsteri. The sequence continues at coordinate 237,159,822 of JADMNL010000023.1, read as the reverse complement.
TGCAGATTTACCGCAATAAATGGGAAAGGAGATAAGCAGTAATGAGGCAATAGGTAGTTTTTCAATGATATTATTGTCTCTAAAATATATTTCATTACTGAATGAATATATGTTATTTTGGGGCTTTAAATCACAGAATATGACTTTCCAAATTGTTGTAGTTTGACGCAGTAGATATTGCCTTTCGTCGTGTTCCCTCTCCTTTCCCCTAGTTTTTCTTCCATCACAAACTTTTGTTCTGCACTAAAACACCATCTTGAAAGGTGGTAGAATGCAGCACTGGGGATTCAGCTCTGGCTGGATTCTTTTGAACTGATTGGCACACACAAACTACCTGTTCTGATTAATGTTGTTGGTTTTTTCTCCTTTATCATATAAGTATTCATGTACCCAGATGGTTCATTGGCTGCCACATGCTATACAGACTTTTAAGGGTTAGTCAACAATGCTCTTGAATTCATTATCATCTGTTGTTAGGTGGTAATGCACAGAATGCCATTTATTCGTTAATAGCAATATTTGTTTAGTGAGGATTATTAACCTGGTATTTAGGGTGAAAGATGTTTGTTTCCATATTTTAGGAATCCGTGCTCATGGCTGTACTTGTTTTCTTTTTTGCAGAAATATTCTAAGTTATTCAGCTTACAGACATTCATTGGTACCTTAGTTGGTTATAATTTTTATAACAACACATTTATCCCTCCAGATGATGTAACAAAATAAACGGGTGCTTTGAAACAATATCAACATCTGTTCACATATTATAAATGGCTTATTATAAGCTATGAATTTAAAATTGTTTGCCTGTAGGCTCATTGAGGTAATGTGAGTTTTACATAAATGCAATAAAATACATTTAAAAAAATATGTCTGAAATATATTTTTTCATGAGGCTGTGCCTTGTGTGTGCACGGCTGTATGCATGCCCTTTTTTTTTAATAAAACTGCTGCCATTCTTAATGGTACAGGAATGATTCACTGAGCCTGATTTTCAAACATTTTGTGAATCCCACAAGCCCCTAGTGCACCAAACACATGGCACAGGGGACTTGTGGGATTCTTTTGGTGCCAGACACCCTTTTTGGTCAGTGAGACAAATGCCGCAAGTTAGACCAGCTCTCCAGTGGTCTAACTTGCACCATTTGGGGGACTGTTTTGGGGGCGCTTAGAAACAGAGAAACATAGACTTTGACGCCAGATAAGGACCGTTTGCCCCACCCATTCTGCCAATTTCCCTACCTATTGTACAAGCTGCAGATCCTAGTTAACCAACAGCCTACTTCCTCCTACCCCCCACTAGAATTGGTATATGTATGTCCCATGCATTCTTGAATTCCCCCAATTTTTTTGACCCCACGATCTGCTCAGGAAGGCCATTCCATGCATCCACTACCCTCTCTATGAAAAATGCTTCCTCACCTTGCCCCTGAGCCATCCCCCACTCTGTCTTTAAATTGTGCCCCCTAGTTCATACACATCTCTTTTTCTGAAAGATGCTACCCTCTTGGACTTTGTTGATTTCCTTGAGGTACTTAACTGTTTTTATCATGTCCCCCCTTCCTCCTTTCCTCAAGGATATACATATTAAGCTCCTTTAATTTTTCTTCGTATGGCTTCTGGTGCAGACTCTGCACCATTTCAGTTGCCCTTCTCTAGACTGCTTCAATCCTGTCTATGTCCTTGTGGAGATGGGGTCTCCAGAACTACACACAGCATTCCAGATGGGGTCCCACCAACTGTCTGTAAAGAGGGATAACAAGTTCTTGTTTTCTACTGGTAATGCCTCTTCCTATGCATCCCAGTATCCTCCCAGCCTTCCTTACTGCCCTTTCACATTGCTTGCCTACCTTTAAGTCATATGATGTGATTACCCCAGGTCCCTTTCCATTTTTGTTGTTGTTAGTACCTCCCCCCCCCCCGCATTGTGTACTCTTCCCCTGGGTTTTTGTTTCCCAGGTGCATTACTTTGCACTTGCATGAATATATGAAATTGCCAGCAGAAATAGGCCTTATGGTCTATCGAGTCTGCTCAAGTGTGCAGCTAGCCCCTCATCATGCAGCTTCCCTTCCAGACCCCTCTTCTCAGTATCCCTTCTTCTTACCCTGTCCCAACCCTTCTTGAAACTGCCCACCATCTTGAAGGACACTGTCTTATCTGGTAAGGGGTTCCATTTTTCCTCCACTCTTTCCATGAAAAAATGTCTCCTCAACTCCCTGCTGAATCTTCGCCCTTCCAGTCTCAGTCCATGCCCTCTCATGTCCCTCCCCCTTCTCATTTGAAAAATCCCTTCTGTGTTGATCTTGTTTATCCTCTTCAGATACTTAAAGGTCTTGATCATATCACCCCTATCCCTCTTCTCCTCCAGTTAATACATATTCATCTCTCCCAGCCTATTCTCATAGGAATTGCTCTCAAATCCTTGTATCATCTTTGTGGCTCTTCGCTGCACCCCCTCCAACAATCTGATGTGCTTCTTCAAGAATGGGTGCCAGAACTTCATGCAGTACTCCAGGTGGGGTCTGACCAATGATCTACACAGGGGCAGGATAAACTCCCTCCTTCTGGAGGAGATCCCTCTTGCAATACACCCCAGCATTTTGTTGGCTTTTGCTGCTGCCTTTCTGCACTGAGCAGAGTTGTTCTTGCTCCCCATAATGTTCACTCCTAGGTCCTTCTCCTCTGTGGAGCTCCCCATCTGTACCCCATTTAAATATAATCCCTTCCCTGGTTCCTGGCTCTGAAGTGCATAACCTTGCACTTCTTGGTGTTGGACCCCAACTGCCATGTTTCAGCCCACTCTTGCAGCATAGTCAGGTCCTCCTGCAACCCCTTCCACCCCTCAGTGTCATCAACCACATCTCCCATCTTGGTATCATCTGCAAACAGGCTGATCTTGCTCTGGATCCCATGTAAGATATCTGCAATAAAAACCCAAACAGCACCAGTCCCAGTACTGATCCCTGAGGTAACCCGCTCATCACCACTCTCTGTGATGAGAGACCCCCTCCCACATCATACTTTGCTGCTTTCCCTTTAGCCAGTTTGTGATACATTTCACCATTCTTGGTCCTGCCCCCACATATTCCAGTTTCCCTCCCAACCTCCCATGTGGTACTGAATCAAAGGCCTTTGGCGCAAGCTGCCATAAACTGTGGAAAATTTAACAACTGCATCAAATGTACTAAAATTTGGTGTAGTTGTGTCCAAGGTGTTTGGTGCAATCATGTCAAACATCAGGGTTGATGCAGGGCTTGACACAAAGTCTGCATCAAACTTTGAAAGTCAGGCCAACTGAGTTGAGTGTGTATTATCTGTCAGTTCCTTGCTCAGTGCCATGTTTGACTCAAGAGGTTGCCTTCTTCTTCCCCTTTCTCTTCTTCACCATTCTTAGTACTGTAGCACTGTTTTTTAATTGCTGCTGCTTTTTGTGGTAGAGTTGACATGTGTGTTATTGTTGTTCCACAAACACTAAGTAAAGAGTCACCACGCACAGGTACTACCTAGTAGTAGATTGTATTTTCACAGTATCTGGTACTGGCCTAATCCATTATGTCTTAGCAACTTCGCAAACATATTAGGTTCAGCCTCAGCAAAGCATCTGAATCACCTACTCCAAGCAGTGCAGGAGAGGGTGATAGACCTACAAAAGTACAGCATGCCCAGGAGACTATTGCCAGTGCGGTCCTTGGGCTGCCAAATCCTAAAACAATCTCTGCAGAACAAAGGAAGCATTCAGGAGGGGGGCACAGTAACAAAATACAATTAAGAGTGGAGGATAAAGTTGCTAATATATTTATTTGAGCTAAGGCTGGAGGATGCCATGAAAGCTCCAGTGCTTTGATGGGAACCTGGTCTTTGTCATGGGGCATGTTGGCAACATACATGCACACCATAAATTAGTAAAGTCATAATAAATGGGACTGAGATGCCCTATAATGAAACAGTCATAAAGGATCATGCCCAAGGATGGAACACTGCATCAGGATTACAAAACATCATAAGATCAGTTCCTAAATTGGCCTTAGACAGTATGCAGTGCAGCATCTTGCAAAAGTACTGCAAAATGCCTCAGGATGCTGCAGGGAGCAATGTAATTCAATGGCACTTTATCCCTCTTGTCATGCAATATTTTGTGACATGTTGCTTACTGCAAAGTATTGAATTGCATCTTGTCTTGCTCTACTGTATATTATTGATACATAATCCAATTCTAGAGAACAGTGTAAGATAGAATACATAGACAGACTGCTGTTTCTCCATATTCAGTGGGTTTAAATATTTTTCACCTCAACCAAGTCTTTTAGTTCTGGTAGCACTGGGAACAATACTACTACTACTAATACTACCAGTATTACTACTAGTATTAGTGTCACCACTTGTTCCAGCTGCACAATCTCTGTCACATCCTTATATGCTAGTAAAAGGATGGCATTAGAGTGTACATACCTTGTGCAGGAAGCAGCAGACACCACCACCAGTGTTTCCACTGCTACCACTATGGCTGCTAAATCCACAGCCAGTGTACTTCCCACCACTACCAGTACCATTCTTGCAGCAGCCATCTTTTCAGCTTTCACCACCACTGCAGCCCCAGTTCCTGTATTCCTGTGCCCATTGCCAGAGCACCTTCTTCCCTGTGACTGTGACTGAATGACCTGTGACAATAAAGTGGTAAAAATATAAATACATTGAAAAGAAATGGGCCCAACACATTTCCAATAAATATCCCCTTATATGCCTTAAATATAATGGGTACAAGTCCAGTTGGTACATTCTAGATTCATAAGGCTCATGTCTCAGGCCATGGATAATCTTTGTTATTCTCCACTGCAACTTCTCTATTCCATTGAGAAAGAAAATGAAAACAGATAAAATAAAATATTGCTTTACAATGAGAATTGTGAATGCATGGAACTCACTACCATTAGACATTATATTAAGTAAAACTAAGCAGGAATTTAAAAAGAGTTTGGAGAGATATACTGTATCTCACCTGGGAAAGGCATTAATTACTTAATGGACTAGACTACATAGGAGCTCTCATGGGCTAACAGCCCCCATGTGCCTCACATTTCCTAGTATGAATTGTAGTATAAACAGTGTTGATACAACACAGTGCTTAATATTGTTTTTGCAGTGCTATGTGTGTTGTGTGGTGGACTGAGTGTGCCGCATGTAGCTTGTGCTGCATTAATGACAGCTCTATGTTGGTCATCAAAGTGTTAAGGTGTATATGGTACACCAGTTTCGAAGGTGGCTTAATGGTGTTACTTAAGTGCTTTTTAAGCTATTCTGAAAAAAACACCTCTCCTGGCTGAATATCAAATAACAAATATCCGAGTACTGAATATTTGGCTGAATATTTAGGAAAAGGTATTCGCACAGCCCTACTCATAATCCCCCATGAGGTTGGCTCAAGTGGTAAATATATGCATATTCAATTTCTCAGTCCAGAGGGATATACAAGTGCTTCTGACACATGTGTATTGAATTTTTACACGTTTACCATAAGAGCAGTGTTGTGTGTTCTACCTCTTGATTGTCTACGAACTGACTTAGCAAACACTCATGTGGCTCCCCCTACATTCTAGGGCAAGAAAGTATTTTAAGAACTATTGCAGGTATTTGTTTCCACTTGCAGTATAAGTGGTTCTGTCTATAAATGAATTTATGTACTACTGTATCTTAACGATACAGTTATTTGCTTATAGCTACCTTGCCATTAAAATATTGAATACCATAGCAGACCACATACTGTAAGTTTTTTGATAAACATAACTAATTTACCTAACCTGACTAGTAAATCCTTTCTCACAACAAGTAAATAATGAAAAATAATCCTTCATGATCTGAGTTTTGTTTGTATTCATATCAGAGAGGTATTCAAAAACACATTATAAATCATTATAACTCTGGAACCTTTTAATATCTTTTTCACAAAACCTTCGGAAGGCACAACCTCAGCACATGCCACTTCTACTCTGAAGGTTTTCTGTAAAAAAGTCTTCTGCACCATCTACACTGTGCATGAGAGCAAACAAAAAAATGCCAAAAAACATGCTAACCAATTGGAAACTATTTTCACTTTTACAAAAATCAGCATTTAAGATCTCGGAAACTGCCAAAGATGCTGGCAGGAAAATGTTCAAGTCTTAAAACTTTGTCACCTTGACTGTACATGCAAATATCTAAGATATTCCATGAAATTACACCAAAGTTATTAATGTGCAGTGTTAGGTGTTAACATTAAACACCCTGTTTAACTCTAACCGTAGGAGTGCATCACAATAATGCTTAGTGGCATTCAGTCATAGCGATGCCAACAAGCCCGGTTTATGCAGCGCATTATATCGTGCATAGGGCACAATATTTTGATTCAGCTGCCTGGAAAAATATTTCAGACATATTTAGTGTTAAGTATTCTTAGTCTTCAAGCAGATTTTCAGCTTGTTTCCTTTATTACTTTTCTTCTGTGCTTTCATTCATGGCTGTAGCACTAATTCACTGGAGTGCATTTTTAATAAGAATTTCCCAATATTTCAAGGAGGTAATTAATGACTAAGAAAGCAACCAGGCCCATTAGATACTGTACAAACCCATAAAAGTGTGTTACATATTTTGGTGTTTTGGCATATCACCTGTTGTCCCCAGAACCCCATCAAATAAAGACACAAACAATTTCAGTATGGTTGCTCAGTTTGGCAATAATTTTACTCATTTGTCAAAATCACAGTTCATAAACATTGTCATCAACTGATAACGTTTTCCACATTTCCATTTTCTCATCTCTTCCCACTATATTTATATACAGTATATACATTTCTATTTGTTTTTGAATGCTCCATTCTATCATCTCTTCTCTTCATCTTCTGCCCCCCAGACATACATCCTTGGGGGCTCTGCCTCTTCCTTTAATGCTGTCAATGTGTACAAGCGTACACACTGTACCCCTGCCTCTTGGTTCTCACTGCTGTGACCTTTGATTGTTTTCTGTTTTTTCCTTCCTTTCTTTCCTGTCCTCCTCCCCCTTTTTCTGCTGTCCACCTTCGGCAGTCCGTACTAGCAGCCTGTCACTGTGCTCCACCTGCCACAGTGGTGCCCTGTGCTCCACCTACCACAGGACCTTCTGCTCCTTACTTCAGGGTGGGTGGTTGAGAAAATTCTTGGAGCAACTTTGTGAGCTCCCATCTGCTGTAGAGCCCATTAAGAGAGGCCCCTCCTTTGTGCATCCCCCTGGCTCCCTGGTCCAATCTCTTGATGCCACCTCATTGCTCCCACTCCTCTCCTTTCTCTGCCACCTTTGTGACCTCATCTGTTCCTCCCCCTCTGAGGTCCAATGTCTATCCTGGGTCCCCCACTACCTGAGCTTTCCACACTTATTTGTTGATGCCTTGGGACAATGGGGTCTACCCTTTAAAGGGGTCAACCCACTTTGTCCCCAGAACCCCATCAAATAAAGACACAAACAATTTAATTGTGGTTGCTCAGTTTGGCAATAATTTTACTCATTTGTCAAAATTACAGTTCATAATACATTGTCATCAACTGATAACTTTTTCCACATTTCCATTTTCTCATCTCTTCCCACTATATTTATAAACAGTATATAAATTTCTGCTTCTTTTCGAATGCTCCATTTTATCATCCCTTCTTTTCATCTTCTGACCCCCAGACGTACATCCTGGGGGGGGCTCTGCCTCTTCCTTTTATGCTGTCAATGGGTACGAGTGTACACACAGTACCCCTGCTTCTTGGTTCTCACTGCTGTGTCCTTTGATTGTTTTCCCTTTTTTCTTTCCTTTCTTTCCTGTCCTCCTTCTCCTTTTTCCAGAAGTCCACCTCCAGCTTGCAATGGACATGGACTTCTCCCCTTCAATTGTCTCCCTGCCATTCCCCCCACCCTCTCGCTTTCCCACTAGCTCTCCTCACCTCTCCGTCGCAGCCAACCCTCCACGGCATTCCCTATCTCTGCATTAAATAATGCCAAACCTTATCCTAATAGGTGTACCCCATCTCACCTATAAAATTCATCCACCCATTCCAAAATCCATGCCAGATGACTACTCCCCCCACACCCTCAAATAATCTGCCTACACGGGCATTCATGCACTTCCTGGCCCTGTCTACTCCCTTGTGGCTCTCAGCCTGCCACCACACCCTTCAGGGTGTGATCTCTGACCAGGCCAGTGTGACCTCTGGCCACCACTCTTTTATTTTTTCCACATCATGTTTTATTTGGTAGAATATATCCAGCCAAGGCCTTGTACCCAGGTTGTTGCCTCCCAGATGTATCACCAATAAATCTGGCAGCGTATGCTCCTTCCTGAGACCCCTAAGTTCTGGTAACAGTTGCACCCACTTCATTCCCCTCTGACCTCTCCAAACCAGCTGGATAGTGTCACTGTCCAAACACAACTGCTTTCCCCCTTGTCTCCTGGCCGCCCATTTCTCCACCTAGTGTATAAATGAATGCCCACAGATCCATGCCTCAAGCCTCTGTGACCTCCCTGTATAATCCAAAATATAAGCAGATTAGTCTCTTATGTCCTTCAATGCCCCATTCCCCTCCCCCTTCCCCCTTACCCTTGTACCTGCTAAGGGAAAGAAAAAAACATTGTTAGTGTGGTAATTTCTGTATGTACTTCTTAGAACAATCCGACTTCCACCTACCCTTGTCCTTGATCTCTCCAGGCCTGCTGCCCTGCGCTGCCATGGTAGAGGTGGCTCTAATCCTAAAAGAGTGGGAGGAGTAGCCCTCCCTTGATTCTCCAAGACACCTAAGGCCTTTGTGCAGCACCACTGTCACCTGGTATCCCGACAATAGCCTGCCATCCCCATGAATAAACAGCGCCGTACCGCCAACCCTTGGGCACTCTGCCATATACATGTGCAGAGCCCCTACTGGGCAAATGCTTGTATTGGGATGCTTCCTTAACCACACCCTACTACCTTGCCCCTGTTGATCTGTCTTTGATCTCCTCAGTAAAATGGCAATTGCCTCCACGGTCCACTCCAAATCCTCCCATTGTAGCCCCACTCCCTCTCTCTTCTTGCCATGCCCTACCACTTCACTCACTGTGAACACTCCATCATACTTGGTGGCATACAGGGCTTTGAACAGCACCCCTTCTCCCTCCTAGCTGCAGACCTGGGGTAATATTCCCAGCAAGCACCCCATCAAAGTCTCTGATATCAGCTTTCTGCCATCCTGCCTCCTCTCCTGCCCTTGCATCCATCCCTGCATCATTCTGCATATCAAGATGCTTTTTGTTGGGTCCTTCCAGATCCTCAAGGTACACATCTGTCCTATTGCTACCAGGTGCACCACCATGATCGCATGCGCCATGTCCCACTGCCATGCTGCCACTATGAATCAGGTTACCTGCTCACTCATCACTGCCCCACTTACCTGCCTGCCATATTGTTCCCAGAATTTTTGAAATGCTTTCCAAGAGGTTTCATAAGCTCTATGGGTCCTGGTGGCCCAAAAGTTGTGGAACAGTGCTGTGGCTCTCCCAGTCCAATCGTCCATACATGCTTCAGGATGGTGGTCCCCCAGATATCCACTCTGGGTGCGACGGTCTGGAATTTGTCCATCTGCAGTCGGGAGAGGCAATCAGCAATCACATTGTCCACACCATCAATATGCTTGGCCCTGAATGACATGTTTAGGGTCAGGCCCAAACATACCATCCTGCTTAAGACCCTCATGACCCTATCTGTCTTTGTCCTCTTTTTATTCAGCACCTCCACCACTGCTTTGTTATCACTCCAGAAAGTTACCTTCTTGTTCCTCAATTGCCTTCCCCATACCAGCATCACTACCCATATAGGGAAGCGTTCCAGAAAAGTGATGTCTTTTGTCACACCTTCCCTTACCCACTCATTTGGCCACACTGCCGCAAACCATTTCCCTTGAAAATAGCCCCGATGCCTAATCCGCCCACCACATTTCTGTACAGCTGGAGATCGGTATTGAATAACCATTCATCCTGCCAAAACATTTGCCCATTGTACTGTTGCAGGAAATGTTCCCATATCACCATATCATCCCTGGTCCCCTTGTTAAGATTTACCCAATGGTGGGGCTGTGATGCACACCACATTGCCCATGCCAGCCACCATGTAAACATGTGTCCTGGAGCAATAGCCCTGCATGCGAAATTCAGGTGTCCCAAAAGCTGTGGCACCTGCTGTAGCTAAACCCTCCTGTGGCCTCCCCATCTTCCCCATACAATTCCTGTAATTTCTCCGCCTTCTTCCTTGGTAACCAGAACAGTTCTTGTGTCGTGTCCAACTCCAGCCCTAGGTACTCTATCGTTCAACTAGGACCTTCCGTTTTGTCCTCTACTGTGGGTTCCCCTAAGTCCTGGCACAGTGCTTTGAAGTCATGCAGCACGGCCTCAGTCTCTTTTTCCCCTTCCCCTATAAACAGAAAATCATCCAACTAGTGCACCACTGTCTGGTACCCATACCTTGTCTGGAATGCCCACTGCACCCATGTACTGAACATTTCAAACATGGCACATGTTATGGAACATCCCTTCAGCATGGCCTTGTCAAAATAATACTGCCCCTCTACCTGAAACCCCAGCAAATCTGTCTTCTTGTCTAACAGGAAGTACATGGAAAGAAGACTCTATGTCCGTTTTTGCCAGCCAGGCATTCTCCTTAGTCCTGATCAGTCGCACCACGTCCTCCAAAGTGGCGTATGTGACCCTATTGTCCTCTTCACCTATCACATCATTGACTGACGTCCCTTCAGGGTATGATAGGTGATGTATCACCCAGTACTCCCTGGCCTGCTTCTTGGGCACTAGGCCCAGGGGAGAAATCCTTAGGCTTGGAAAAGGAGAGGAGGCGAATGGCCACTCCACTCTCCCCACTGCCACCTCTTTTTGGATATTCTGTGCCAATGTGAACCCCCCCAGTGGATTTGAAGTTCCTTGCTACCATTGCTTCCCAGTGTCCCTGAAACTGTAAACTAAAACCTATGCTGAAACCTTCTGATAATTTCCTAGCTGCTTCCTTATCCGGGTAAACCCCGAGCCATCTCCCCATTGCCACCAATCGTATGGGCATCTATGCCAGATGGAACACCCCTCTGTCTGGGCCCTCAATTGTCCTAGTGTCGGGTTTGATAGTTATGAACCTCCCCTCCCACTGCCCCCCGTTGCTCCTCCCTGACCCCTAAAGGAAATGGGATTGGCCTGAAAGGGTTGCTGATAAGAGCTCTCCTGATTACCGGTCCCTTTTTCCCAATTGTACCTGCACATGGACGCCAGGTGATGTCCACTGCACTTAGAGCAGTTGTGCCAAAATTGACAGTTGGGCCAAGAGTAAAATGCTCTGTTGTATCCCCAGCAAGCCTTTGCCCCGTCCCTCCTCACTTGTCACCCTCTATCTCCTTCTCTGTTACTCCAGTGTATATCTCCAACCACAGGTCTATCTGCCTGGCATCCCACTTTACATCACCGAAATGCACCATTCTCTTCCTAAATTTCTCATCATACCTCAACAAGCTGTGGCCCCCCCTTCTTATATCCATTTTTTATTATGAGTGAATAGGTGAGGAGCAGGGTGGCTAATTCCGGCTGCTTTTCAATAATTATGGCCATAAAGTACGTGAACCCCATGGACCAGTTGTCCCACGTTTTACCTCTCCCTGCTTTATCCTCTTCTCCTTTTCCTAATAAAGCAACTGCGACCACCATATCTTTCTTCTCAAAGCAATCCTTTTCTTTGTACTTATCCATGGCATCAACATTTGCAAGAGCGAATATGTCCACATACTCACCTTTCCAAATTTTTTCTTTCATCGTCATGGGGACGTGATCTGCCAGTCGTACCCCTGGAGCCCCTATCTCTCACCCTGTCATGGGGGTCGCGGTCAGTGTCCCCATCCCCACAATGGCTTCAACCCCTTAATCTCACTTAAAGCCTTTTCCAATTGCCTCACCCCATTCTCCCCCATATTTTTAAGCATTTGTTCTACATATTCTTTCACACTGCTTTCCATTGTCACCACCTGTTTACCTGTTGTGCCTGGCTGGGGTACTCCTGATGGGCCAGATGTGAGCGTCACTACCTATGTCAGCTGCTCTGGCTCTGGCAGGGGCAGCGGTGCCACTGGCATGAGGGTTGTGGGACTGGTGCTGATACTGGCTCCAGGTTAGACTCGGGAGTCAGTCACAGGGAGGCTGACTGCATGGGGCTAGTGCCAGTGCATCTCTTTCCTCAGTCCCAGCACCCCCTGCCTTATGGGCACCCTCTTACTCATCTTCTGTTCCTTCCCATGCCTCCTCTCCTTCTTAGTGCCTCTCCCCCCCAACAGGCTTCGCCACCTCCAGCAGCTGGTTTGCCTTCTCTACTAGGTCCATCACTGTGCGGTAGCATTCCTCCTTTTTGGGCTTGACTCTCTTTGGTACCATCCTGTCACCTCTGGGGTACCTGATGAAAACAACAAAATTGTTATATACTTTTTTTTTAAGACCAGAGGCCTTCCCTTCTCCTACTTGGGCCCTAGGCCTCGTGGGGCTAGATGACCCCTCCTTTATTATTGATCCCCAACAATACAATCAACAAACCCCCTTTTGGTTTATTTTATGCCCTTGAAACATCACTCCACCAAGTAAACATCCCAGCCCCTTTTGCTTCATGCACTCTTCTGTTAGGGCTTCCATCTCTCTGTGCTCAGACCTTGGGCTCTCTGTGCCTGCAAACCAAGAGAGAAGGAGGTGGTCCTTCTATCCCCCTTGCCTCCTTAGCCTGTCCTGTGTTCCTCACCACCATCTTCTATGGGGGGAAAGCCCACCAGATGCCTACCACCGCGATAGCTGACCCCTGTCTTTGCTTGTAAAAGGCCATCCCCACCCTTGCCTGCTATTTGTGCTGATCCCCTGGCCTATCCCCATGTAGTGATGGTGTCCGACACCATCCAATGCGGTAGGCTGGTTTCTCAGTGTTTCTGTCTGGCGCTCACTCCTCCTCTTAAATTGAACCCTTTCTTACACCAGTCCTTCTTCCCTGGTTCTAAGACCCCATATTTTGTTAAATTCCCCTTCCTTTCCCTTGTTCCATCAGGCGTGGTCCTCCTAATGTCCCCCAAGGCTCTGTACTGTGTGGTGATGACATCAGATGCCATCCCACCTGGTAGGCCCCCAGCTCTGTCTCCCTTGGTTGCCCATTTCTGTCTTGCTCCCACTGACATCGCTCCTTGCCCCTCCAAATTTGCTTCATCACTAGCGGTCAGGCTTCTTTAACTTTTCTCCCCTCACACCTTTGCTTCCCTTTGTGTGTTCTTTTACTCCTATCCCTCGGGCCTTGTACCGCGTGGCGATGACATCAAACACTACCCCACACTGTAGGACCAACTTTCCAAGCATGGTCCACTTTACTGATGCATTTTTGCAAGGTTTTGTGAGGAATTGTCACACTTAGCTTTAATTTTTTCCACAAAACAAGTGGCTATGGGCTTCTTCTAAAAATGCTGTGTGCCCTCCAGAAGACTTGCCTCACTGCGAGCATGCTTCTGCCTTCCACAGCCCTGCTTCTATGCCACCCTTCCATCCATTTGTCCCCAAAACCTAGAGCTCTCAGCTCACTTTTCTTGTCCTGCCCCCACTCCCAGGCAGTCCCCTTTGTTCACCCATACAGGCTTTCAGTGCCTTTCCCACCATGCTCTATAGCCAAAAACACCTGTTCCTGGGCCTTCCTCACCCCACACTGCTCCTTTAGTGTACCTAGCCAGCTGTAGCCTCCACCCAGGAGTGTAGCCAGAAATTTCTGTTTTGTACACAATCTCCAACAATTACACCCCCTCCCCAATAAAAAATGTACACATTCTCTCCAAATGGCATCCCCTTCCAAACAAGTCAGATTGCTGTCAGATGATTCCTCTACTCTCTAAAGAGGTTACACATGTATCTGTCTCCTAAACAACAGACGTTTAAACAGAGTCACTCCTCAGTGGCCTACACTAATCCACATACTACAGATTAAAATGAAAATGTTAACAGAAAGGTATATGGTTTGTGACCTGCACTCAACAAAACTGTACACAAATTTGTACAGTGAGTATACCTGCCTACACCTCACCCACCTGTCTCCTTTCCCAGCAGCTTCTTATTTGGTGAATGCCTTTCCTGCGATTTGTGTCACAAAAACCTGGCCACACTGCCTGCCCAGCAGGACTTTCCTTCTACAGGCCGCTTCTGCTCTCCCCAATGGCCTGGGTGGACACACATCCCTGGGTGCAACTTGCTGACTTGTACAAACCACCGCCTGTTGACCCTGCCTAGCATATCCTCAGCAGTGCTCTTTTACAGCGATTAAATCTCTGACCTAACATTGCTTCCAGCAAAACGCCCATTTACTTACATATGAGGAGGCCTCCAAATCCACTTACTCATCTCCTGTATCAATTTTTTTTTTAAATGTAGTACAATTTCTACTGGTACTGTTATGCCCTTTAACTGAGAATACCCTTACTCCTCTATGCCCAATGGCTCAATAATTTTTTGCCAAACTGACGCACTTCCAAGATTAGAGTTTAAAATTCTTGGAGCAACTTTGTGAGCTCCCATCTGCTGTGCAGCCCTTTATGAGAGGCCCCCCTTTGTGCCTCCCCATGGCTCCGTGGTCCAATCTCTTGATGCCACCTCATTTCTCCCACCCCTTCCCTTTCTCTGCCCCTTTGTCATGTCATCTGGTCCTCCCCCTCTGAGGCCCAATTTCTTTCCTGGGTCCCTCCCCCCTCCCCCTACTACTTGAGCTTTCCACACTTACTTGTTGAGGCCTTGGGACGGTGGGGTCTACCCTTTAAGCAGGGCAACCCACTTTATCCTGAGGTACAGGAGCACCTCTCATGCTTCTGTTTGATATGTGGAATGCAACTTTTTTTAACAAATGAGGAATTGGATCAGTGACTGTTTGGAAGAAAGGGTTGTGGAGCAAAGATCTGTTTCACTTTCCCTGTTTTATCATGGTTCTCACTCACTGTGGCTCACTGAGCTGTCAAGTCAAAGTTCAGTTGATGGAATTCAGTGCGTGTGTGTGGTCCCAGCAACACACCAAAATACTAGGCAGTTAAGTGAGGTCGTCACTCATGTCACTGTCTCAGCTGGATTGGTCATTAACTGACCATTAATGATTGAGCCAGTAACCAATCGCAGAGTGCCATTAGCTAGGTACTATGTAATTAGACGGGATGGGATCAGTTCGAATTCCTGACACATTAACGCCCGACAGTAATTCAACCAACACCGACTGCCCGTACTGTACAGTTCGCCGACAGAAATTTTCCCGTAAGCTGACATCCCATAAGCACCTGCAAAACAAACGTGCTGTAGAACAAATAGCAAGTCCTGAAATAGCAAGAACAAATAAAAACAAATGAAAACAAAGAGCAACATACCTTCATGTGGGAGCGAGTAGCCTGTCATGCTCAGTATGAAATCCACTAGTCCATTTAAAATAAATGTTATTAAATAAAAATATTAAAACCCATTCCATGTCATACTCATTGTTGTCAGTGATTAGTCAGATGACTAGGCTGTGTGCAGTTCTTCTAAAGAAATCCTTAGCGGTTCTGTGTTCACGGTCTGCAACAATTGAGGAAATCTTTCCCTCCCATTTGGCATAGTTTTTTCCTCATTGTCGATTTCGTCATTCCCCTCAATATTTTTTCTATTGTGCTGTCAGTGGATACCTGTTCATTGTGCAGTTCTTCCGTGAATCTATGTACCACTACGTGTGTGGCACCCACTAATGTTCCCAAATAGCAGTGCCAAGCCTCGACCTTATTCTGGGTTCTTGGTATCCCAAGCATCATTGGACTGTGCACTGACCAGAACTCTGGTGGGTATAAAGGGGGGCACAGACAGCAGTATTGTTCTGCATTCTTCGTCTAACCTGACCAAGGATATAGTTTTCTTCAAACCACTCCTTGACACTCTCACTGTCAGGTGGCTTGTCTCCCTTTAGTTCTGCAAATACACTTGGGATCTGTTCTGGTGGAAGGAAGGACAAGGCAATGATTTTGTGCCGTAGTAAGCTGAATTCCAGTTCATTACTGTATTTTGTTGCAAGCCCAGACCCTTGTATTTTGCGCCAAACTATTTGCCCCAGGTGAAACAAACACCTCTTGTTGATACTCATTGGGAATTCAGTTTTGCGTGGACTTATGGCAGCCTGCTCAAAGTACGTTATGACAATCTTGGGGGACAGACAGATGCCATGTTCATCTGCAAAATCCTGCAAGTCCTGAAACATTCGCAGGTAACAATCATAGTACTTTGCAAACATCAAGCAGTAAACCAGTGGGAGAATTTGGCATGTAGCTTCATTGCACACAGGTGCATGAACAGAGTACAATTGTCTGAACAGTGTCGGTATGATCTTAAAGGTACCATCCATTATTCAGTAAGCAGATGAGCTCAGCTTTTCAACATTTTTTTTTTTGTTGGGAGCAATAGTATTTTTTCAGCCTTACAAGCAGTCTCCCAGACTAGGAATAATAGGCCATTAACTGTTCTGTATTCAGGTGCTATACAGATATCATCTAATGACTTGGGCTCTGGTGGAATATTGACTCTTCAAGCACACTTGACCACTTGCCTAAATGAAGGCAGGTCTGACATATTATGCCTCACCTCCTCAGACACTTTCAAAAGCTCAGTCTGGATGAGCTGTGCAGGGGTATCATGTGTAGTAACTGCTCGATATTTCAATGAGGCAACTGCACTGGCAACTGGGGCATTTGTTGGATCAGGGGAATGATTATGTACGGCAGTAGATCTTAAGTGGTGGTGTCCGCCGATAAGCACTGTAGAAGATCATCCTCTACATCCCCACTTCCCGTGCTGACAACACCAGTAATGCAAATTAGCATGATGTCGTTCTTTCACATATAAATAGCTGGCAACACTCAGTTTCATGTTCCCCTGTTGTGAAGGCACAATTGCACAAACTCGAGGAACCGAATCAGACATTGCTACACCACAATCCACAGGTAACGTGGACAGTCAATTACCAAGTTATTATGTAGTGAGCTGCTAATTGACAGTTGCTGAAGTAATTAACAAATCATCGGGAGAATACAATGATGGGTGAAATTAACATTTGGGATGATTGAAGTCAGCAAATCAGAGATGGGAATTGACAAGTCAGGACATTCATGGTTGGGAATTCGTACTAGACCCAATTAGACTTATAATCAACCCAAATATACAGCTATAACTCTGCCTATATAATATATACTCTATATAATCAAAACTTAGTTTTCACTTGTTTCTGTCTAATTTTAAAATATCTAATTAAAATGTATCCACAGTTTCAGGACCTGAAGAATCCTTAAACATGGGTACATATGCAAGTTTAAGGTCGTAAGCTATAGTGTGGGCTGAAATATAGGCAGCTAAGCATTTTGCCAAAATGTAAATTTCTTTTATTTCCATCTAATATTATAATTACTTATCTAAATTTCACCAAATTTGACATTTTCAAACCTATGAAATACATGGATATGTGTGTCATATTAAATGTTTCTATCTTTAAAGGAGACTGAACTATAAGTGGAAAAATGTTCAGAAATCTTTAAATAAAATTTTGGAAGTACAAACTACATATTTATAAGCCCATGTACATTTAAAACTAGAGAATACAATGCCTTTAAATCTGGTAGGTTCTTAGATGTTGAAACAGGGCTGTGTATATCATTTTTGTAATCTCTTGCTTAAAGGATGTCAATGACATAAGCTACCAAAAATTGCAAAGTAACCTCAGTACCTAAAGTTAAAATCCATTATTCTTGAGAAAATTGTGGAATTTCATGATAATTTTGTTGAAGACATTGTTATGAATATTGCTCAGCCATATATCTGGCCTGTTATGAAGGAGCACAGAAAAGGCTGATAAGAGTAATGAAAAGGTTTGGGTATAATGGGGACTCCATTATAAAAGAAGCAGGAGAGTTGAAGATATACTACAGGTCATTTATGCAAACTCAGATAAGGCCATTTTCTGTCCTGCAGAGTGAGTCAAACAAATATCATCCATAATTCAGCAATGCAGACTTCCGGTTGGCCATGGATCAGTGAAGTAGCTAAAGAAGGAGACCCTTCTATGCCCTGCAACAAAAAAAAACAAAACATTTTGTTGCTAAAGTACCTGAAAAAGCATCTACAATGCCCGAGGGGATACACAGAAGGACAGGGGACCTAGATCTGGATCCCAGCAGCCCAGGCACAAGAAGGATGGTGGTGGATCTAAACATAACTTGCCAACCAGCATAGCTGCTCTGCTCCATGCAGCAGATCCCAACATTGCCTATGACACCAATGAGGAGAATGAGAAACTATCATGACAGCGATTCGATGTGATATTAAAGGAAATGAGGGAAATGAGAACAGAGAACAAAGTTGAATTTCGCCACCTGAATGAAAAGATAACCTAAGTGGGGTGATGGGTCTAGGAGGCTGAGGATCAGCTTGAGACAATGGAGGATGGAGTTCAACATCTAGGCCAGATGGTGCAGATCTTATACCAACATGCGACTGATATGGAGTGAAAATGTATAGACTTAAAGAGGAGATCCAGATGAGAGAATTTATGATTGTATGGGATGAAAGAAGGTGCTGAGACAGGCCAGAAGACTGATTTTATCACCGACCTCCTGCAGGATGTATTGGAACTTCCTCCCAGGTATGACCTTCACATAAAGCATGCTCATAGAGCCCTACAACCTAGGCCTAAAGACTCATCAGGCAAGCCTTGCTCTATTATAATTAAATTCCATAGTTATCATACGAAGCAAGATATTCTATGGCACACCTGGCAGAAAAGGGAGGTAAGTACCTGGACTCTAGATTATATTTTGACCAGGATTACCAACCTGAGATACAGTGCCAGTGTATGGAATATGCCCAGGTAATCAAGGCAATGCAAGACAAATAGATCAGAATACAGACCCCTTATCCTGCCCAACTACATGTACATTGAAAGGGGGCCCAGAGATTTATGATGCACCGCAAGATGCCAGGGAAGCTTTGCAAAAATGGTGCTTTGACCTTCCTGCCCCAATTAAACAGACCCCACAGAAATTGGAAGAAATGGCCCAGGAGTGGCAACTCATACTGCTGAGGCGCACTAAAATTCCAGCACTGCAGAATACTTCTCAGGCAATGTTGCTTCTACAAGACCTGATAAAGAAGTTACCGGGAGTGCCTGAAAATGAGCTAGAAACAACAGAATGGTGATATGCAGAACATGAACATTCACTGTTGGGTTCAGATTTTTTGTCTGATGAGTAGCCCCCTTTCATATACTTAATAAGGGAAATATCTTCATTTTTGTCATTGCTCAGTTGACCCTGGACTACCAACCCATGCCTTGGTGAAGCACTTGGATATTGAATCTGTTGGGTTTCTTTCATTATGTTAACTTTATTCTGAGGTGCAACCTAATTACCCCACTGCAAAATACTTTTATCAATTACAGCTCCTCAGTGTGGATCTGTAGATCACTCATCCTTCAGATGGACAGCTCAGCCCCCCTTCCCAGAGAGACTCTCTCAAAGGCGCCTACATAAGATCGAGTTCAGATAAGTTACCCCTTTAGTGTGTCAAGAAGAGCATTCCCAGAAATGCCATACACATTCATAACTTTGGGAACTTTTATTGATTTGTATATGACTCCTTGCCTTCAGCTTCATTTGTGGAACAAGCAGTAGCTACAACTCTTTCCACCCTGTTTGCTTTCTGCACTGGGGGCGCTGGTCAAAAAAGAAACCCTTGCCTGGGTGATGAAGGACAATGAGTATCTTTGCTGCCTGAAGTTAACTATATATCTATACAAGAATTCCATGTGGGGTTGGGAGGGGGCTTGAAGTGACATGAGGAGATGTAAATTGTACCAATATGACTAGGATTAATTGGGACAATATCCCTATTGGAAAGTATTCCTGCAAGTTATTGTGCTTTGTCATGTATATATGCACAAACATGGCCTTTGGGTAGTGGGGGCTGACAGGTGTAAACTGGGTTGGAAGGGGGTCTGGATGGAATAAAGAATATTTTAATAACCCGCCAGAAGCAGATACTGTTCATTGATCTGGGTGGTCTGGGATAAAGGTCCTCCCCTTCCCATCTGAAAGGATGGGACAGGTGGCCCTATATGGGGTCTAGGGTAGTGGGGGTTGGAGGTGTCAATCCATCCCTCCTCCTCCTCTCCCTCCCTTTATTGTTGTTTGTTCTCAATTTCATGATTAAGTTTGCGTGGCAGAGAGAAAGAAGAATAGTAGTTCTTATCTTTTTTCCTTCTCCCTCTGAATATCTGTCCCAAGTTTGGGACTCTGATCAGGTGGCTACTTATTTCTTATGAGCCCCACATATTGAGTGAGGACTCAGGAAGAGGGCCCCCCCCCCCGCAGGTGGCACTATCACCTCTTCCTCCCTCTCCTAAATTCACCACACCCCATGTGGGTTCAAAAGGAAGGGGCGAAAGGCCATCTGTGTTCCAGCCTTCCACCTTAGGAGTACAAGATAAATTAAAATGAAATGTTTACTGTTATCCATGTTCTTGTTTGCAGTTAGCAAAAAAGTTATTGTGTTATACTTACTGTTCTTACTTGGCATTAGTTTACATGCTGCAGGTCCTCTAAAAACCTACATTCCAGAGTCACCTTACTATGGTTTGTAACATTCCAGGGAACTTAGATTCAAGCAGGATAACTTTTAGTTCACACAAATGGTTGAGTCATACACATCATTCCTTTCATTTAATGCTAATGGCCTTACTAATCCAATAAAATGAAGCAAAATCATATCCTATATTTGGAAATCTGTGCAGATTTATGTCTGCTTCAGGAACCCCATCTCTCTAAGATTGGACATGGAAAATTAAGTACATTTAGATTCTCTCATTATTTGGCTTCATCCTGTAAGGGAGGGGGTTGTAGAGGCACTCTGATATTGGTGCCAAAACAGGTCCCATTTGAACTAAAAAATACATTAGTAGACTCAGAGGGGTGCTATACACTCCTAAAAGGGACATATAATATACAGCTAATTACCATAGCCTCAATATATGCCCCTCCAGGCTCTGATTACAATTTTTATAGAAATCTAATAATGAAAATTTCTGAGCTGACAGAGGGCCCTTCAATTCTGGAAGCGACTTAAATTTGGCACTTAACGACCATTTGGATTCCACCTCAGGAACCCGCAGAGCAGATAGTGGGGTGGCCTTGAAAGTAAGTAAGCTATTGGGAGAGCTGGGATATGCTGATTCATGGAGACAGGCGCGTGGTCAGAAGAGGGACTATACCTTCTACTCGGCAGTGCACAAGGTCTTTTCATGAATAGATTACATATTTGTCTCAAAGCAACAGGTGGTGACACATCTGGGGAAGGTAGATATTGGTGAAATACTCTTGTCTGACCATGCTCCTCTTTTCATGCAAGTAAGCCTAGAACAAACTTGGAAAAATACTTTATGGTGCCTTAATCTGTCCCTTTTGCAGTGGAAGGAGATGCAGGAGTCAGTGAAACAAATGATTTCAGAAACCCAGAAATTTAATGACACCCCAGAGGTCTCCCAAATGATTTTATGGGACATTATAAATGCAGTGATGCAAGGTAAACATATTGTCTTAGCGGTATGCCATAAAAAGGAAATAGAGGCCAAGAAGAATACGCTACTAACAGAGATTAAAGATCTAAAAACCAGTTTAAAAACCCATTATGTAGCTCAAATAGCTATAAATCTTCAAAAACATAAGTAGGAGCTTAATTCCATCCTGGATTATCAGGTGGGACAAAACTTGTTCTACCTGAGACAAAGGTATTTCGAGGGTGGCCCCAGAGCACTTTGATTATTAGCCAGTAGACCAAGACAACAGAAATCTAATGCTACAATAAATAAAATAATTCATCTAATCACAAAGTGACAACTAGTAACTATACCTGATATCACTGAGGCCTTTACTAAATACTGTAGGGATTTGTATGTGGCAGGGTCCCTCCCAAGATGCAGACCACATCAAAAAATTCTTAAAAGCACTACATCTCCCAAAGCTTGCACAGGAGGAGGCGGCTAGACTTATAGCCCCAATTTGGGAGTCAGAGATTTGGTAAGAAATAGGCCATCTCAAAACAGGAAAATGTCCGGGGGCTGATGGGTTCCCAGCGGAATTGTATAAAATGTTCCGGGACCAATTGGTTCCCACATTGGGAAGGGTTTACAATTCCCTTTTGGGAGAGGAGGGAGCTGTACCTCCATCATGGACCCAGGCGGTGATCACAGTGATCCCCAAGCTGGCCAGGGACACACAGTTATGCACATTTCATAGACCTATCTCAGTTTTTAACACAGATTATAAAATACTTTCCGGCATCATCAACAAGGACCTTGGAGTCTATAGTTCCACAACTTATCCATATAGACCAAACAGGGTTTGTACCTAGTTGTCAGGCCCAGGACAACACATGAAGGGCAGTGAACATCATGGAAAACCTAGCCAACAAGAAACAACCAGCACTGGTGATGAGTCTAGATGCCAAAAAGGCTTTCAACAAAGTTTTATGGACTTTTCTTCAGGCATCCCTGCTCGACTTGGCTTCCTGGAGGCATTTTGTCATCTGATCTCCTGTCTATACATGGAGCCCAAGGGAAGTGTATGACTAAATGGTCATGTTGGACAATTGTTTAACTTGGAACGGGGCACCAGGCAAGGCTGTCCCCTTTCCACCCATTTATTTGCCCTTTTTAAAGAACCTTTGGCACAAGCCATTAGACTTAAGCAGAAGATCAAGGAGGTTGAAACAAGAGGTACAAAGCATAAACTTGGCTTGTATGCTGATGACATATTACTTTTTCTTAGCGACCCTGTGTGTTCTTTGACTGAAATTTTCAGGCAGATAGAAATTTTCTCAGAAATATCTAGTTACTCTCTAAATGCCACTAAAACAGAGGTGTTAACATTTTCATATCAGGCTCCCTTTCAGGTACAGAGGAAATACCATATGAGAATGGATTGCCTAGGATGAAGTATCAAGGGGTGAGCCTGGCTAATACTCCAGCTATTCTCTTACAGGACAACTATAATGTCAGCCTGATATCAGTGGTGGGCAAGATAATGGAGGCAATCTTGAAAGAGAAACTGGAGTTGTTCCTGGGGACTCAGGGCCAGCTGGATGATGCCAGATGAACCTTGTGGAGTTCTATGATTGGGTGACAAAGGCACTGGAGCAGGGATGCCCATTGGATGTCCTCTTTCTGAACTTCAGCAAAGGCGTTTGACTTGGTGCCACACTCAGGGTTGTTGGACAAGCTGGGGGGAATGGTGGTGGGGAAACGATGGTGAGATGGATAAGGAGTTGGTTAACTGGGCAGTTTCAGAGGGTGGTGGTTGGGGTAAGGTATCATCTCCTAGAAGGGTCATTAGCGAGGTTCCACAGGCGTCAGTGTTGGGCTCACTCCTGTTTAATGCTTACATGCTGGACATCAGGGATGGTATCAGGAATGAAAATGAGCCTCTTTGCTGATGACTCAAAGCTGGGGTGTTCATTGACAACAGACTGAATAACACTGAACAGTGTAGGAGGGGGCGGCTAATGCGAATAGAATACTTGGGTGCATTGCCAGGGAGATAACCCCGAGGAGACGGGAGGTATGTCTTCCTCTATATAACTGCCTGGTCAGACCACACTTGAAGTACTGCATGCAGTTTTTGCGCCCGTACTTAAAAAAGGATACTACCTTCATGGAAAGGGTCCAGAGGAGGGTGACCAGGATGATACAGGGTCTGGGGGAAAGATCCTATGAGGAGAGACTTGAGGAGCTGAACATGTACTCCCTGGAGGAGAGGAGGGACAGGGGGGATATGATTGAGGTCTTTACATATCTAAATGGAGTGAATAGGTTCAGCCTTAATAGGGTGTTCCAGCTAAGGGAGGAAGGGACCACCAGTGGGCATTCAATTAAGCTGGTTGACAGGAGGCTTAGGGGTGAGACTAGGAAATGTTACTTTACCGAGAGGGTGGTGGCCCCATGGAATGCCATGCCTGTGGAACTGGTGGCTGTTGATACAGTGAGGGGTTCAAGAGGAGTTGGGACAGTTACAAGGGAAAAGTAAAGCTGAGGAATGCCAGAAATGGAGGAGTAACTCTGGTGAGGGATGTGATCAGGGAGGATTATGGGGCAGGTGAGAGGGTAGCAATGTCATGACCATGTGCTGCTATTTGAGCAGACCCGATAGGCCATTTGGCCTGCTACTATTACTCTCTGGGGGGAGAAAGTTATCCTGGGGGACTGCAATACACACTGGGGGCCCCACATCACTGATTACCTTAAATCCTCCTTACTAAAGGCTGAACTCACCCAATTAATATAGGAACCAACCAGGCTAAATATAAAAAACTGGCAACCACACCACTCTGGATCGGGTCCTGGTCACTGACCTGAATAGATTCAAGATGGCAGGCACCTTAGCAGATTCATTGAGGGGCCACTCACCCACATTTGGTGTCTGGAAAAATGACTCCCCTTCCCCAGAACCTTCTGGACTAGGGACTACTCTAAATTTGACTCATGCTCCTTTCTCAATACCCTGGCTGAGGTCAACTGGCAACAAATTAAACTTGCTCCTAACCTTTACACACCCCTTGATTATTTCTTTAATAACTTCTTGTCTGCCATCAATAAGCACGCACCACAAAAACAGATCAGAGTGAAAGAACAAGAAGCCAAGTGGCTTACTCATGATCTGGGGAAACTCATGAGGGACAGAGACAGGTCTTGGGGTCATTTAAATCCTCTGACCTAGCCTCAGACTGGCAGAAATACAGGGAATGCAAAAACAGATGCAAAGTAGAGTTAAAAAAAGCCAAAAAACAACACTTCCGAGACATTCAGGAAAATAATCTATCAAACCCAGAAAAATTCTGGCTGCTAATTAATACCTTTATCAAGGGCTGCAATGAACAAGAAAGGGGTGACATTATAGCAAAAGGAAGCTCTCACACGAACCCTATTGATGCTGCCAGAGCTTTCAACATCTCCTTCACAGAACTGGATAAGTTCAAGATCTTATGTCCTGGACCAACTAAATCACCACAAAACACCAATAAAGGTAGTCCCAACACCCCGGATATTTACTTCAAATTAATTTCCAGCACTGATGTCCTGAAATTACTAAAGGGGATCAAAACCTATGGAACAGTGGGGTATGACAAACTCGAACTCAAGCTTCTAAATATTGCTGCTGCAGTCATTGCCATGCCAATTTCATGGTTATTTAGCCGATCCCTCCTAGAAGGGAAAGTTCCTTCTCTCTGGAAAGTGGCCCTGGTCACACCAGTCCACAAATGTGGACCCCAATAACCAGTAAAAAACTACCACCCAATATCCCTCTTTTTAATACTAAGAAAAGTGATGGAGGGGGTGGTGTACAATCAGGTGGTGGGATATGCTGAGAGATGCAACATATACACAGCTGCCCAACATGGCCTCAGAAAGAGCCATGGAATGAATACAGCCTTAGTAAATCTAAGCACAAATATATTTTCTGCTCTTGATAAGGAAATGCTCACTGGTGCGATCTTTATTGATCTCACCAAAGCATTCGACCTGGTAGACCATCAACTACTCCTTGTAAAACTAAAGCAGATCAGCCTGGACAGTCTGGCAGCACAATGGTTTACTGGCTATCTCCAAGGAAGGTCCCAACTAGTCAGATGGCAAGGTGCCACATCAGATAAGTGCCCAATTAAGGATGGCATCCCTCAGGGATCAACCCATGGGCCACTGCTATTCTCCTTATTTATTAATGAATTGTCTACTTCCTGTAATGATGCAAAGATCACCTTGTATGCAGATGATACAGTGCTATACTGGTCCACAGAGGACCTAGATGACCTAAACAGAAAGCTATCTAAAAGACCTCCTGGAATTGGAGGGATAGCTGAATAAAAACAAACTTATCCTAAATAGCAAAAAAACAAAGGCAATGCTATTCAGGCCTAAAAACCTTGGGCCAAGTAAACCTAATAAACTAACTCTCTCACTATTGACCGGGTCAAGGGTCGAGGTAGTTGAGTCCCTAAAGTACCTAGGAATTACCATTGACCAGGACTGCACCTTCAAGGCTCATTTTGATCAGCTAATGAAAGAAAACACTGAAGCACAAGACTGGATTCCTGTACCACCTTAGTCCCTATATTACTCAGAACTCCTGTGTTAAGGTTGCCCAAGGTTCCCTCCTACCCACCCTATTCTATGGCTCCCCTGTAATGCTCTCTGTTAAAAGCACTGAGCTGCAGAAGCTTAGAACTCTGTACCATAGAATTTTCAGGTTTGCGGTAGGGGCACCCCACAGAGAACATCACTGTCAGGACCTCCAAGCCCTATCCTGGCCCACATTTGAAGGTAGATTACAATATCCATCTCTATGCCTAGCCTACAAGTTCAGACTGGCTAGTCCCCCCCAAGCCTGGCAGAGTTGCTGCCAACAAGAAAGAATGGCAGGACACTAAGGTCCTCAAGCAGACAGCTCCTCGAGGTTCCCCAAGTGATGTCCACCCAAGGGTCTTGGGCTTTCTCAGCCTTCGTACCTCCCCTCTGGAACACATTGCCAACAAATCTACAGTAGTGTGACTCACTAGGGGGATTCAAAAGGGGACTAAAGGTCCACTTGCTTGAGCTAAGTCAATGCACTTGTCACCACTGACATCTCTACTATGGTCCTGTTGACTCAAAAATTCTGTCAGTGAGTGGGTGTATTTCTAATATGTATAAATATAGTAACAATAATTGCTGTGTCGTATGTTGAAAATTGTTCTCCATTACATGTGATGTGTAAATAATTGCATATTGTAATTTCTGCAAATGTTATATTTTGATGTACAGAATCTGTAATTAATTCTGGGTTGCCCTTGAAAAAGGGACCATTAATGGACTCAGTGGGCCTACTCAGTTACCAAAAATAAATAAATAAAATAAAATAAATAAATACTCTGCTGGCATCTAAGCATGTTAGTATATTGTCTTTTGTCAAAATGACAAAAACTCACTGGTGTGCAGGTAACAGTCTGTAGAAGTGACATAGTTAACCAGCAGTCCCCATTCAGATATCTCATAAATAGCAGATTCAGTAACATGTGAACATAAAAGAATGTAGATTATATTTTGGGCCTCGAGAAGTTAGGCTAGAAGGGTAGAGGCACCCTGGATCCAGCCTCCACAGGTCCAGGCATGTGTACAAGCAGAGTGAGTCCAATGGGTCATGGCCTGATGTGTGGAATCAGTCACTCTGTAAATCCATGCCATACATAATGTGCATACCTTGTTCCCCTTTCTATTCCTAGTCCCTCCCCCCCATGGGCACTGCTGGGAGTGAGGTAGTGTCATCTCAGTAATACAGAACCTATGTGTTAGAGTTGCATACAATTGGGAAGCCATAAAGAAGAGAAGGAGGGGGTGATCATGAGCCCCTTAGTCTGTTTCAATGAGTGGTGTTCCCCTTCTTTGCAGCCACCCTACCACCAGTTGCCAGCAGTCAGCACTTAGGCATGCCACTCAGTACAATGGAGAAGGGTGTGTCATCACTTAAATAGAAGAGAGTGTAATTATGCTGGGGTCAGCAGGTGTCCCCATGGATTGGGTCACAGGCAACCTCATTTTGAAACAGTCATCTGAGGAAGATGGAGAGATGTGCTCACTCCATTGTATTCCAGCTGATTGCTGGTGAGTGTGTCAGCGTGGGTACAAGCATCTGGGAAGGGATTAGGGGAATTTGGAGGGACCACAAGACTTATTGACCTGAACCCTTAGTGCTACCCATTCCAAACGTGGAGAAAGTTATGGCTGGCGCATGGGGAAGGATAGGTATAGGAGGCATAAGAGGAAAAGGAGGATCAGTCTTTCTGGGAGTGGATTTCTGCAGCAAAAGAATGCTTCTCTGTTCCATTGTTCACTACTCATTGAGTCATGCAGGAGAGTGGTAGAGAGAAGCAGTTTATCTGGAGGATGGTCAGGAGCTTCCTAACTACCTGGCTGTGGTGAACAGTGGCTCTGTCTGGGAGGAGGTGGGTAGCTGTACATCTTCCTACCCACTAGTGGTCCATATGGGAGTCAAGTGCAGAATCATTATGAGTGATGGTATGGGCTGCCGAACTCTATAGGTAGGCTGGGAAATCTTTAGAGAGAAAATATGGCAGCATTTCCCTGAAAAATAGTGTAAGGGTATGCATCGCTCTCCTTAGTGGGCGCTGGACAGCCTTATCAGTAGTTCCCATCATTCAAAGATTTATACAGCTTGAATGTGTATCTCAGAGGGAGGGTTTGGTGCAGGTATGGCAGCCCGAGCCAGTCAGAATCCACAAGAGTCTATGGCCCCAAAATCCTTTTTCTCCTTGCTCCCATACAAATTCTCCACTATCACCACTGCTCCATCAATACATTAGTGAACCCCAGCAGGACCCTAGTTCCTGAGAATGGGCCTATTCCTAGTTGTTGTGGTATCCTATAAGATTCAGTTAGGTCCAAACATTAGCTGCCCATCCTCCCCCTCCTATGGTTGTCCCATAGTTGTATTTGTCAGGCCATATGTTCCCAGGCTGTCTTGCCTGGTTGTGATGAATTTTAGAAGCTATTGTGAATTACTGCAGTGCCTACACATCAGGGATCTATGGGGAAGGGAATCTCCAGGGTTGCTTTATTACATTTCCGTATAGGGAGATGGCCAGGTCACAGGCTTTTTTTTCTTTTTTTTCTTTTACAGAAATTAAGCTCCGGGACAAAGCATGAGAGCAGCATACCCCCACTGCCTTCCTGCCCTTTCGGTCTGAATTTATTTTATATAGCTGCAGAGAACTAATGAGAACCCACCTGCACTTACAATATAAAGACACACAAACAGGAAAGATGTCAAAAATAATGTATGGGGAGTCAGCTTATTAAGGATACAGGACCACCATGGTGGGATAGCGAGAGAGAGAGAGAGAGAGAGAGAGAGAGAGATCAATAGGCTGCTTTCCAGTTAATGGCTGAAACCATTGCTCATTCAAGTGTCTGCAGTGGGTTTTGGAGTTGTAGTCCACCAGTCCAGTGAAACAGCCACTTGTACTTTCCCCTCTAATTGTGCCTCCACTATTTCAGCCCAGGAAGGTGGGTCAGTTTCTTGCTGGTGTCTGGTGCTGGGTGTGGGCTGTTTGATCTTGTGCTGCTCCCTGTCCTCCATGGCAGTTGCTATCAGACTGGTGGTCAACAGGATGGATTGCTCTGCCCCTGCATGTTTGACAGCTGGCTCTCCCAGAGTATAGGAACCATGCCAGGAGGAGCTGGATTCTTTGCTTCCATCTCTACAGCTTCATGTGGAGTCACTAGTTTTCTTTTTCTTCCTGTCTTGGGATCTCTTTATTCTAGTGTGTTGCCAGTCCATGTTGTGTTGGTCTGCCTCTGTTTGGGGTTTTGTGGTTCAATAGGGATCAGATGCTGATTGGGTTGCTGGGGGCAAACAATTGTGAGGACTGGCATTGTGGAGTCTGATACAATGATCTTTCACCTTCTATGGCCAGTATTTCTAGTGGGCTTCCTTGGGAGATTCAAAAGTATTTGTCACCGCATTCCAAGCGATCTTTAATTTGGCTGGATACTGTAACTGATACTGTATGCCCAGATCTTGAGTGACCTTTTTTCTGCAATTAATTCTTTCTTCCTTTCAGCCGGCTCAGGAGAGTAATCATTAAAGATAAGGATCCTGTGACCCTCCCAGATTAGGAAGCCATTTTCCCTAGTAAGGGACATGATCCTCACTTACTTTGGGTATCAAAGCAGCTTTGTCAAAGAACAGAGGATGATCATTTCTGGGAAAAATAACTAAAAGCAGAAACAAGTGTAGAGGAGGGCAAATCTACCACAGTGCCCCGTTCCCCTGCAAAACAAATATGAATTACTTAGCCCACAAGATCCTCTTGACATAATTAAAGAGGCAACTATTCCTCAGGAAAGTTCTACATTAATGGATGATAAAATTCCCAAAGTCATTACTAAGGGT
Organism: Neoceratodus forsteri; assembly: GCA_016271365.2. Lineage (NCBI taxonomy): Eukaryota > Metazoa > Chordata > Ceratodontiformes > Ceratodontidae > Neoceratodus > Neoceratodus forsteri. The sequence goes on along the minus strand of JADMNL010000023.1, from coordinate 237,129,769 downwards.
AAGAGAGCAGAGAGAAAGGCAATATTGGCACCCAGGCACTTACAAACAGACACTACCAATTCTCCAACCAAGTTTGAGACAAATTTAGCTCCTGAATCTCTGACTCAACTAGGCAGATATTTGTTTTAGGAGATTCCATTACTAAACACATAGACAGATTAATTTGTAACCAAGACAAGATAAATAGTACAAGTTCTAGCTTTAGGGGGGCAAAGGTCACATATATTACTTTAATGGTACGCAACATTTTAAAAGATGCTGGGCATAACCCATTAGTGGTCATTCATGCTGGAACTAATGATATTGATAAAACTCCAGATGAACAATTAAAACATGACTACATGGCATTAAACAACCTGTTGGTAGAAAAGGGGTGCACAGTAAGTTTTTTCAGAAATTCTACCTGTACCCAGAGCAAGTAATCATAAAACACATAAAATAAAACTTTTCAATGAATGGTTAAGAAAATGCTGCTTGAAACAAAATATCCCTTGCATCACACACTGGGAAGAATTTTCCAACAAACCCTCCCTGTTCTGCTGGGATGGTCTACACCTCAGCTGAAGGGGTAGCACCATGTTTGGAAAGCATATTTTATCACACAATGAGAGTCATTTGAACTGATAAAAAAGTGGGAGAATGGGAAAATTCCCAATGCTCTAGTGCTAAGTACGCTAAATAGTAACTCCAGCTTTTGTAGAATGCTCTCGTTTACTAACATACTAGCATAATAAAATGCCAGCAGAATAGGCCTAACGGTCTTTCGTGTCTGCTCGTTTGGTCAGCCCCCACCCTGGGAGCTGACCTTGCTGCCCCCCTCACCTTCTCTGGCTTCTCCTTTCCCAGTTCTGGATATTCTCACTGCATTGGATTTTGCTTCCAGAACCCTTCCCCTGTACCTGTCCCACCACCTTTGGAACCCCTCCACCATCTCTGCCTCCACCAGCCCCCTAGGCAGCACATTCCATGGCTCCACCACCCTCTCAGTGAAGTAGCACCTCCTCTTTTCTCCCCTGAATCTTCCCCCTCCAGCTTCCACCCATGCCCTCTAGTGGCCCCCTCCTCCTTCCTTCGAAGCACCCTGACTGTTCCTCCCCTATTTACCCCCTTCATGTATCTGAAGATCTCTATCATGTCCCTTCTCTCTTCCAATGTGTACATATTTAGCTCTTCGAGCCTCTCCTCATAGGTCCTGTCCCCCAAGCCCCAAATCATTTTGGTTGCCCTCCTCTGAACCCTCTCCAGGAGTTTAATGTCCCACTTTAAGTGTGGCCTCCAAAACTGCATGCAGTACTTGAGGTGCGGCCTCACCAAGCAGTTATACAGAGGGAGTATCACTTCCCTCCTTCTGGGAGTGATCCCCAGCGATGCATCCAAGCATCCTGTTGGCCTTGGCTGCTGCCCTCCTACAAATCTCTGAGTTGTTCATCTTGACATCCACCACCACCCCCAGGTCCCTCTCAGCCATCGAGACTTGTAGCATTCCCCTCCCCAGGGTGTACACTTGGCCCGGGTTTCTGGCCCCCAGGTGCAGTACCTTGCATTTCCCTGCATTGAACCTCAGCTTCCACTTTCTATATCATCTTTCCAGAGCCTCCAGGTCCCCCTGTAGGGCCACCCTCCCCTCCGCTCCTCCCCATCCACCACCGCCCCAGTTTTGAGTCATCCACAAAGAGACTCATCTCACTCCTGATACCTGTCCTTATGTCAGAGACGTAGGCATTGAACAGGAGGGGCCCAAGGACTGACCTCTGTGGGATCCCACTAATGACTGTCCTTGGGGATGAGACTATCCCACCAACTACGACCCTCTGGGTCTGGTCCTGGAGCCAATTGCCTATCCATCTGATTATCTGGTTCCCCACCCCCATTTCTCCCAGCTTTCCAACAGGCCCACATGAGGAACAGAGTCAAATGCCTTGCTGAAGTCTAGAAAGAGGATGTCCACTGGTCTACCCAGGTCCAAGGCACTCATCACCCAGTCATAGAACTCCACAAGGTTTGTCTGACACGGTTTCCCCAGGATGAATCCATGCTGTCTAATGCAAGATCCTTAAATACAGTTAAACTGGCAGAACTAACACCAAGGTGTACTGATCTTGCAGTAGACTTAACAGCAGTACCAGAAACATGGTGGGACCCACACTTATCCTGGATGAAGGAAATATCTCGGTGCAAATGTTACCACAGGGATCGATTAGAAAGGACAGGTGGTGGGTTTGTATATATGTAAATCAAGAAATTCCTTTATATGAAATCCAACTTGAATCAGCTACAGAAACTATATGGGTTAATATACAACATGAGGGACAGCCTCAAATCACTCTAGGGAACTACTATCACCTCCCCAAGCTAATCTTAACTACACTGCCCAACTCCTGCATGACATCTCACACTTTGCAGACAAGGGAGTTGACATTATTCTGGGGGATTTTAACATGTCAAGCACTAGTGGGTTCCAATCAACATGATAAACTCTTAATTACTACCCTCATTGACTTAGAACTTGAACAACTTATAAGTCAACCAACTAGAGGGAGTAACATCCTTGACCTCCTCATTACTAATGTAGAAGGGAAAATATCCAGCCAAGAGATCTTGGCTCCACCTGAAAACAACAACCACAATACAATTCTGTTCAATATATTATATAGATCAAAGCTACAGGTGAACTACACAACTTTGAAAAATTATGATAGGACAGATTTTAACCAAATTGGAACATCCCTAGCTGAACTAAATTGGAATACTTCCCTTCAGAACCTTACAATTGAGAAAGGTTGGACCCTATTCAAAACCACCATATACAATTTAGAAAAAAATGTATGTCCCAAACAAAAAGAGATACAACAAAAAGGGAAAGATTCCTGAATGGATGAACAAATTCATAATGGCACAAATCCATAGAAAACAGAAATTATGTCAGAAACTCAAATCCAGCAAAACACATAAAGCAGGGCTCTATGCTATCTTCAAGACCTCAGTATCCACCTTAAAAAACATGATAAAAAAATCTATAAGTAACCTTGAATTTAGACTAGCCCACTTGAAAAATAATCAGAAACTACTGTTTTCCTACATAAATAATAAAATAATCTAACTCCAACGTTATTGGTCCTATAGTCAGCAGTCAAAACACCCTTACAACTGAAAAAGATATAGAAAATTATTTTAATGACTACTTTTGTTCATTTTTTTCAGAAAAAGATCCCCACAAGGTGGTTTACTCAGCAGAAGATAGACCTAGTCTGAAATATAGTATGACATCATATGAAGTATGCTGTGCTATGACAACTTTGAAGAAAGACACAAGCTCAGGACCAGATGACATTAATGCAAGATTTCTGATAGAAACAATGGGAAGAGATAGTGTATCCCCTATGGGTTATTTTTAACAAATAGCTCAGTGATAACCAAATTCCATCTGATTGGCTGCAAGCCACAGTTATTCCAATATTTAAAACAGATAATAGAATACATTCTCAAAACTACCGTCCTATCAGTTTAACTTCTATTATCTGCAAAGTAATGGAAATAATCATTAAATCCTATATAGACAAGGAAATTAAATGTTAAACATCATTGAACAGACACAACATGGCTTCAGACAAGGCTATTCCTGTACATCCAATTTAATTACTTTCCACAATCATATAAGCCAGGAACTAGACACCAACATCCCAATGGATGTTTTCCTTTTGGATTTTAGTAAGGCTTATAATAAAGTCCTGCATGGCAAACTGAACAATAAGCTCTCACTATTTGAGTTCTCTGAATTCTTAATAAAATGGATTAATACCTGGCTCTCAAACAGGACTCAGAGAGTCAAAATCAATGGCTTTTTTTCTAAATTAGGGTCAGTCACTAGTGGTATGCCCCAGGGATCAGTACTGGGCCCCACTTTGTTCAACATTTTCATTAGTGACATGCAGATCAAATCAGATAACATCTTATCCAAATTTGCAGATGGTACTAAAATGGGAGGAAGGATAGATAATCATAACCATATGGCAGCCCTGACCTTGGATCTCAAATTCATTGAATTCTGGTCAGAAATCAACTCAATGCAGTTCAACATCGACAAATACATAGTTCTGCACTTTGTAAAAAATAACTCTCAACAAAGTTATCATCTTAACAATACTCCCCTTAAAAAATCAGAAAGAGAGAGACAGACTTAGCAGTCCTGGTTAATAAGAAACTCTCTTCATCAGATCATTGTACAAAAATTACTCACACAGCCAATGGACTACTTGAACAAATGAAGTGCACCTTTGTCACCAGAACTGAACAATGTATTATATCAATCTATTGGGCCTATGTAAGACCTTATATGGACTATGGATCCCCTATTTGGAATCCATATTTAAAAAGTGACATTTCAAGGATGGAAAGAGTGCAAAGGCATGCAACCAAAATGGTACACCATCTTGCATCACTTTATTATTCACAAAGATTGCAGGAAACAGGATAGCCAGTCAGTAGTGGAGACCAAGGAACACCTGACCAGGCCGGGTGACAAACTATCATCCATTTTGTCTGGCATCTCCTTCTCTGAGATCCTGCCAGTCTGGGAGAGGGGGGGCAGATGGACAGAAGGTCAGAGAAGGAGAGATAGAGGAGCTAAACATGTGGTTCAATGGTTGGTGCCAGGAAAAAGGACACAAATTTGTAGGGAACTGGCAACACTTTTGGGAGTGAAAGTTCTTTAAATTTGATGGACTGCATCTGACTAAGGTGGGAGTCAGTGCATTGGAGCAGAAGTTTGACGTCTTTGCAGAATATTTAAACTAGCAAATGAGAAGAGAGGTGCAGCAACCCATATGTCGAATGGGAAGAACACCCTTCCTCCCTCAGCTAGTGGTCAAACAGGAGTTCAGCATGTTTGCAGTTCATTTACATCACCAGGTAAGGAAAAAGGTCTGGCTCCCCATATGATGCACAGGAGAAATGCCAGACCTCACCCAACAACTAACACACCAAAATCTGGCCAATGGAAAATCATGTACACAAAAGCTTGCAGTCTGGGAAACAAGATCCCAGACCTGCAGGCAATAATGACAGAGGCTAAACTTGACATAGTAGCAATTAGTGAGATGTGGTTTACCAGTAACCACAGTTGGCAGACTTCAGTACATGGCTATGTACTGTTCAAAAGAGACTGAGGTGCAAAAAGGGGGGGAGGGAGTGGCCCTGTATGTCAATGAAAATATCAAAGCTACAGAAATTCAGAATACACATAAGGAGCCAGAAAAACTGTGGGTCACCCTGGAAACAGGAAATGTGACAACCATATGAACTGGGGTTGTCTACAGGTCCCCACACCAGGAGGAGGACATAGACACATTACTGTTAGAAGATATGCAAAGCATGACAGCTAAAGGGGATGTTCTGATAATGGGAGACTTCAACATGCCAGATACAGATTGGTCAATACCAGCAGGAACATCTGCCAGAGCTAGACACATGGTGGATTCCCTGCAGGGGGAATGTCTCAAACAACTGGTACAACAACCCACAAGAGACAGGGCTATCCTAGATCACGTACTGACTAAAAGGAAAGGATCAAAGACAAAACACTGTGGCTCAAGTCAGCATCTGAAAACTGGAGCTCCGCTACAACGAATCAAATTCATATCCAACAGAGAACGTGGGCTCTGCAGCTATCAGTGAAGAAATGTCCACAATGACAGGATACACTAAAACAGCTTTTTAATAATATAAGATGCAGTAACAACAATAGCTTTTTATAAAAGGTACAAAATAGTGGTAGCAACCTCCAAAAAAGTCAACATTTCACGTTGTAATCAGACACTTTGTCAAGACGTCAGCAGCTCATCATTTCATTACTTAAATAGTACTCACATGCCCCCCTGCCAAAAACATGCAATCAACTCACAAAAGTTTGCTAATTAGTCTGAAGCTACATCAATTGGTACCCATAGAAACAGGAATAATATACATAGTCCTAATATTAAGCTATTATTAAACTAATATTATTATTAAACTAGTATTATTATTATTATTAAACTAATATTAAACAAATAAATATACATATAGTCAATAATATACAAATACCAAAAGAGCATGCAAAATGGAGAAAACACCATGCTACAATGCCATATTAACTGGTAATAGATGTTGAGTCTCCACCTAACTGTATAAAATATATCCAAAACCAATATAAACAAAAAATGCAAAAATATCATGACACTAATACCTAATAACTCCAAGAAAATACTGATCAATCTACATCTAGCTGTACAAAAAGCATTGATCTAAATTAGATATTATGCTAACACTTCACATACACATTATCAATAAAAAAGGAGTGCAACAATCATACATTTATGCTTTTTCGAGGAGGAAGTTAATTACAAGACAAAAATACATTAACACTATAGCCTAATAACTCCAAAAGATGATGTTAAATATACATCAAGCTCTTATGAAAGCACTAATCTAAATTGAATATTTTACTAACACTTCGCATACACATTAGCATTGAAAAAGTGTGCAACAATCATTCATTTATGCTTTTTCAAGAAAGGAGTTAACTGAAAAACATCATTTAAACCTGGATAATGACTAGATTGCAGTTTGTATTGCCAAAAGGTTTCTCTGCACATCAAAATGTTGTCCAGATCACCTCCCTTAAGTCCCAAGGAGACTTGTTCAAGTCCCCTAAAGGTAAAGGAGTGACCAGGACTGACTCGTGATATGTGCTGAGCCAATGCATTTTCTATTTTTTTTGATTTGATATAATTCAAATGCTCTAGAATCCTATGCTTAAATTTTCTAATTGTCTTTCCCACATAAAAACAGTTGCACTTGCACGTAGCTAAATAGACCATAGATTCTCTATTGACATTTTGCATCTGATGAGAATCCTCTGTCTTTGGTAGTGAACAAACTGATCCCACCTGGATATTTTTACAGGCACTGCAAGTTCCACATCTATAATTTCCATTCAGGAGTATAGAACCACCTTTAGATATGATATTATTCTTTCCTTGTACCAGCAAATCTCCAAGTTATTTCCCTTTGTTAGACAAACTTCGAACCCTGATCAAATATTTCTTTCAATTTTGGTTCCACACTTAGAATACCCTTGTTGTTCTGTATGATATTAGAGATGTTCACTTGGGAGCTTAAGCATTGTTCACTTGGGAGCTTAAGCAACAGGTTGGTAGAAAAGAGGTCAGGAGTTATATTTTGTTTTAACTGAAATATTTGAATAGTTTGTAAGTGAAATTAGTTCTATGTGTTAAAAATTATTACCTTGAATTTGAACTGTTACTTGGGCTGTGATATTGTAGGTTTGGGGATAGTTGTTTGGCAGGGAAAATTAGAAGGACATTTGTTTGCCTGGTGTTTAGTAAGAGCCCTCCCACTTTCTTAAATACTGAAAAGCCACTGGGGGTTGGGATTGAAGGGCTGAATATTTCTGTTTGGGACTGAAATTTGAAGCAACAGGAGTTGGTGGGCCTGTGACATCATACGGTACCTGGTGTCTGCTTACACACACTGTTAGTGGGACCAAACACATACTGGACTGTATGCGTTTGTGAGACTTGGGAACTTTGTTGGTGGGGTTGAAATTGGGTTTGTAAATAACTACAGTCAGTATAGAGAGAAACTGTACTCCAGGGGAAAGGGACTGAGAAAAGGGGGTGTGCTATTATAAACAGAGGAGGATAATCAGGGTGGCCATATTCCACCATGGCAGGCATCTTCGGAAGGGTTGTAGGCTGCACAGGCTGTGGGATGGCAATAATTCTAAATTGGGCTGGGAGAGAGGGAGGCTGCCCACTCTGTAGACAGCTATCTTGTATCAGGAGTGAGGTATATTGGTTAAGGAGTAAGCTGTGGGAGCTGGGGTGGGTCCAAGGATAAGGGGTGTGGATATGGGCAGCAGAAGGGTGGGGCTGAGGGGAGGCTGGGGCAATGCTCTGAAATTACAGGACATTATGCTACAGCAAGCAGAAGGGGGGATATTAGGGACAGAGGACCCTTAGATAGGGAAGTTGATGCTAAGGGGAAAGCGTTCAGGGTGAACATTCTAAATTCAAAGAGACTGGAGGGGAAGAGTCAGGAGGGGCTGTTGTGCAGAAGCTTAAAACAGCAGACTGTGGGAAGGGAGCTCCTAAGGTAAACAGTGCAAGAGAGGAAGAAGAGGGTCAGTTTAGAGATGCAGTCAGGGGAAACTCGGGTTACTTGATGGAGGCTGACATAGAGTGTCACAATAAATTTGAGATACTAAGCATCCTAGAGGGGGAGGAAGGGGTTGGTGGAAATGAGGAAACTTATACAGAGGCCGGGGGGAGGGAGTCAGATACCCATAGGGCATCACAGACCAGCTATGGAAAGGATAGACGTAGTCCCAGAGGGAGAAGGGGAAACATATATGTTAAGCAAATGGGGGAGATGCAACATATTCCAGACATGAGGGAGGAGAGCATGATTGGAGAGAAGCTGGGAGACAAGGAGGTGGGAGAGGAGCCCCCCTTCAGCAGGGAGGTCAGTACCAAGGATGGGGCCCTAGCTAAAGGGGACCCACAGAGAGCCTCTGGAGACAGGGGTACTATTACAAGGGGGGGGTGGTGGTGCAGGGGAAGGGGAAACCATCAGGGCCAGGCTAAATGGTTCAGATAAGAGAGGGTTAAAGGAGACACCTATTCAGAGGGGGTTTGAGTTAAGTTGGCAAAATAGCAAGGGAGGCAGAAAGGGGAGGGTGACAAGGGGGTCTCAAATAAGGCAGGAAGACTCCCATGAAATTGCCATCATGAATAAAGTGGGGGAAGGGGGCTGAGAGGGCATAGTGGAGGTAACCATAAGGATGATGGCGGTGTTAAGGTTCTGTTACTGGGAGACTCGATGATTAAGGGTATCCATTGGGAGGGACAGGGGGGTGGATGCCATAGCCAGGTGAAGGTAGTGAGTATCTCTGGGCTGACAGTGCACAGAGCAAAGTTCGTGGTGTATGAAATGGTTAGGGATTGTGGAGGGAAACCGGAATTCCTGGTGCATTTGGGAACTACTGATCTAGAGGGAAATAGCATTTTGGAAATCCAAGCAAGGTTCCAAGAACTTGCCAGAGTCTGTCGGGATAATGGATGCAACATTTCCTTTTCGGAGATATTGCCAGTACCAAAGGCCTCAGTGGAGAAAAAAATGAAGCTCACAGAGGTTAATGACTGGCTCAGGAAGTGGGGTTAAGAGAATGGGTTGGGGGTATTAGGGAACTGGAATGGAGTTTGGGAGGATAAGGGACTATATGCCAAGGACAGGTTTCATCTTGCCCCATTAGGGAAGGAAGTCCTTAAACAGGGGATGGCTGACTACATACAAGCAAGGTGGGGTTTAAACTTGTAAGGGGAGGATAAGGGAGGGGCTGACCGAAGCCCTCCTCCAGATGAGGAAGTAGCCTTCAAGCCCAAGGGGAGGAAACAGACTGGAGGTGGAGGTTTCAGGGGAGGATGGAAGTATAAGGAATCTGGGTGGGGTTCGACAAAGGAGGATCAGGGATAAGGGTGGGGGTTAGTGTTAGTAAATGCCAGGAGCTTGGAAACAAGTTGCCAGAGTTCCAGGCCATGCTGTTCGAGGGGGTGGATGTGCAGCAGTCACGGAAACGTGAGCCAACAAAAACCATGACTGGGACCTAAATGTATGGGGTACACTATGCTTAGGAAGGATAGAAAGGAGGGCAGAGGGGTGGGTGGCTATGTTCATTAGAGATGACATAGAAATTGCTATGGTAGAAGAGGCAGAGGAAGCGTGGAGGCCTTATAGGGTCTGCCACGATCCCCAGCAGGAGATAAGGTCAAGCTGGGAGTAGCATATAGGCCCCGGGATGAGTGATGTTCTAGAGGATGGTTTGCTGGACAACATCATTGCCCAGTGTGGTCCAAAAGGGGAAGGAGTGGTGTTGATGAGGGACCTTAATATGCAGGTACAAACTGGGAACCATGTCCTCTAAGGTGGCCAAGGAGCAGAGGCTGCTGGATGGCTTCCAGGATGTGTTCTTAACACAGCATGTGATGGAGCCCACAAGGGAGGGCATGTCCTGGATGTGGTTCTGGCAGATGGGGATCTGGTAAGGGACATGGTTGTACAGGACCCCTGACTGGGAGTGACCACAATACTGTCTGGTTTCAAATAAGCATTGGGGAGTGGGGGTGAGATCTAGGACACTGGCAGTGGACTTCAGGGGGCAGACTTTATGGGCATGGGAAATATTCTCAAGGATCACTTGAAGGGGATTACCTCAACGATAAGTGTGGAAAGGAGATGGGAGGTCATAAAGCGAGGACTTCATGAGGCAGTCAGGATCTACGCTAAGTTGAAACGTAAGGAGCAAGGTCACATAAACCATGCTGGTGGTCCAGTGAGGTCCAGGTAGCAGTCAGAGAAAGAAGGCGGCTTACAAAAATATAAAACAACAAGAGGGATAGGGATAAGGAAATGTACCAGCTTGCATCTAGAAAAGTCACCCGTATGGTGAGGGAGCAAAGTCCAGTAAAGAGCAGCAGCTGGCACAGGATACATGGAGGGAAAGGGTTCTTCTGGTACATTGGGAGGCGGAGGAAAACTAAGGGCCATCTCAGCAGATTGAGATCAGAAGGAGGGTGGGTGGAAGAGGCGAGGACCAGGCAGAGGTATTTAATGAGTACTTTGCCTCTGTGTTCACTAGGGAGGGCGATGGGATATCTACAAAGCAAGGCACAAAGGGGATAGAAGCGGCAGGGGTGGGATCAGGGAGCAACAGAAATGGAGCAAAAGGAGGAAAGGTACCCCAGGGTGTCACATCTGGATAAGGATAAAAGACCAGTAAGGTGGAGGGGACGGATGATGCCATCCCGCCAAAAGTGTGGTTTGCCCTCAAGGCCTAAAGAAAGACAAATCTCCTGGGCGGATGGCATTCATCCGAGAGTACTATGGGAATTGGCGGACATACTGGCTGCACCCTGGTGGAGCTTTTCAGCAGGTCACTTGAGACAGGGATGGTACCTAGGGATTGGCGAGAGGCACATGTGGTACCAATCCATAAAGGGGGGTCGAGGAAGTACCAGGTAACTATAAACCCATCAGTTTAACCTCGGTGGTGGGAAAATTAATGGAGAGTATACTAAAGGAACGATTGGGGGTTTACTTGGAGGAGGTGGGAGGTCTGGATAGTGGCAGCATGGGTTTGTGCCAGGTAGATCATGTCAAACCAACCTTGTGGAGTTCTATGAATGGGTAACATCAGAACTGGACAGGGGTAAGCCTGTGGATGTATTATTCTTGGACTTCAGCAAGGCGTTTGACTCTGTCCCCACAATGGTCTGGTGGAGAAACCTGATGGGGTTAGGAGTAGGCCCTTTGATGGTCAGATGGATTGAAAACTGGATAGCTGGGCGCACTCAGAGGTAGTGGTCTGTGGGAGCAGACCCTACAGAGGTTGGTAGTAGGGTACCACAGGGCTCGGTCCTGGGTCCAATCCTGTTTAATGCATACATATCGGACATCAGGGATGGTATAGGGTGTGAAATGAGTCTCTTCGCGGATGACTCCAAGATGGGAGCAGTAGTTGAGGGAGAAGAGGGGAGGTTGGCCCTGCAAGGGGACCTGGACACCCTGGAAAGCTGGGCTCACACATGGAAATTAAATTTCAATATAAGGTGTTGCATCTTGGTCGGGAAAACCCTAAACACAGGTACACCCTGGGAGGGGAGGTGCTGGAAGCCTCAACAGGGGAAAAAGACCTAGGGGTCATGGTGGATACATGTATGAATAACTCTGAGCAGTGCAGGAGAGCAGCTAGCAAGGCAAACAGGATGTTGGGATGCATCATAGGGATCACCTCTAGGAGCAAGGAAGTGATTCTGCCACTGTACAATGGACTGGTTAGACCACACCTTGAGTACTGTGTACAGTGGAGACCACATGAAGAGGGACATACAGCTCCTGGAGAGGGTACAGAGGAGGGCAACAAAGATGATCAGAGGGCTAGGGGATTTGACTTATGAGGACAGACTTGAGGAGCTCTGCCTGTTTTCATTGGAGGAGAGGAGAGACAGGGGGGACATGATTGAGGTCTTCAAGTACCTCAAGGGAATAAATAGGGTAAACATGGAGGGGATCTTTAGACTAAAGCAGGGAGGCATCACCAGAGGGCATGGTTTGAAGTTGGAAGGTGGAAGGGTGAGGGAGGAAAAGAGGAGGAGGTTTTTCACTGAGAGGGTGGTGGACCCTTGGAATGCTCTGCCTGGTGAGCTGGTTCAGAGATCCACAGTGGAGGGCTTTAAGAGAGGTGGGACAGACACAGAAAGTGGATGTATCAGATGATGGCCTGTCCCGGGGGGGGGGTGGGGATGGATGATAGGGGTTTCTGGAGCACAAGGGATGGGAGGGTCTCGGCACCCAACTAAGGATCTAGGTTCGAGCAGACTCGATAGACCATAAGGCCTAATCTGCTGGCAAATAGTATGTTAGTATGTTAGATGTCAGACACCTGTAAATACAGTGATAAAATAAGGAACATGCATTTTATTTGTTATTGCTTTATCTTTCTTTTACAACAAACATGTTCTCTGCATGTTATCTACTTTATCAATAGTACCCTGTATACTCTGATTACTGTAACCTCTTGATTTAAACCTACTGCACATTTTATCTCTCTCCTTTGAATAGTTTTCATCAGTGCTACAGTTTCTTTTTAATCGCATAAACTGTCCAAGCATGATATTTCTGACTACATGTCTTGTTTGATTACTATTAAAGTGTAAAATACCATTTCGATCAGTTGGTTTTCTAAATAATTTTGTGGCCAAACCTCCCTCTGTATCCTTATAGATCAAAAGATCCAAAAATGCTATATGTTTTTTACTTGCAATAATGGTAAATTTCAAATTCGAATTAGTTTTTTCTAAACATTTAACAAAATCACATAACTGATACATGTTTCCCTTCCATATCAGGATTATATCGTCGATAAAACAGTGATAAAAGTCAGTATATTTCAAAAAAGCATTGTTGTCACCATTATGCACCCATTCCGTTTCGAATTCTGACAAAAAAAAATTGCATAATTAGGTGCCATACAAGCACCCATGGCAGTGCCTTTTGTTTGATGGTATAATTCCTCATTGAATAGAAATACCTTCTTTGTAAGCATCATTTCCTACAAATCTAATAAAAACAAAACAAAAGAGTTTGAGTACGTTGTGTATTTACACAACGAATCATAAACTGCCTGTAAACCTGATTGATGTGGAATGTTAGTGTACAAGGACTGTACGTCCAATGCTACCAAATACCATTCAGGCTCAACTGCTATGTTCTCCAGTAAATTCAATGTGTGCGTAGTGTCTTTCAAAAATGTTCTATAGCCCATTGCTATTTCTTTTATATGGGCATCTATATGTTGTGCAAGGGGTTCAGTTAATGATCCCTTGCTAGACACTATCGGTCTCATTGGTGGACAATCCATGTTTTTATATATTTTTGGTAAACCATATATATGTGCTGTAACAGGACTCAATACTGTCAAAAAATCACAAGCCTGTTTGGAAATGGTGCCTGATATTACTGCCTCATGCAATAGTATATCTATTTCTTGTTTATGTTGATTTAAAACATTTTTATGAATCATTGCATAGTATTCAGTGTTATTTAAATGGTCAATCATTGCCAAATCATACTTAACTTTGTCCATCACCATGATGGCTCCGCCTTTATCAGCAGGCCTAATGGTGATGGCATGATGTTCCTGTAATGTTTTAATAGCATCCTTTTCCAATAGTGTGCAGTTATAAAATTTTGGTTTGGGTAAAGTCTGATGTAACTTGTCGATGTCCTCTTCACATTTTTTTTTAAAAAACATTGACTGTAGGATTCATAATAGGCATGTACACAGGTGTTTTTTTTTCAGGTTCTTATCTAGTAAGTCTTTGCTATCAATGTAGGTTTTTTCTTCTTCAATAAGTTGTTCACATTCATCAGAATTTACTTCTTTATGGAACAATATCTTTAAATTCAGCTTATGTGCATAACAATAAAAATCAACAATGGTGTTAAATTCATTATTATTGTTGGTTGAATAAGAGATAGTCCCTTAGAAAGCAATTGCTTTTCATTTTCTTTTAAAGCATATGATGAAATATTGACAATAAGCGAATCAACTTCCTTAGGACATGATCCTGAACTAATATCAGATGTTGATGTAACACTCTGAATATAAGATTCAGAATTAGAGCAAGAAATTAACATTGCCGTCGACCGCTCCTGCATTGAGAGAATACCCCGCTGGTTTGTCTGTTCTGATCTATTTGTCTCCCCTTTCTGTTGTAAGTTTGTATCCACTGCTTGTGGGAATGTTCGAATCCTTCTTGTACCTTTTCCTCTAGTACCCTTCCTTGTACTTCATTGGTGAAATGCATCAGTCTGGGACTTCTCCAAGTGTTTGTTTGCATTGTTCTGAAAGGTACAATCGGGAGGGTAGGATACACAACTTTCATTATTGATTGATCCATTAGATTTTCGGTTCTTAGGACCATATTCTCCCCTTGCATCTACACCAATGCTATTAGGCTAGAAATTGGGGCACTGTGACAATAGTTCTGTTTCGATTGTACTGTCTAAGTTATATGGGGCATTACAACCATTTTGTCCCTTAGTTCCTGATGCATGTTCTCTTCCACTACATTTCCCAAATCCCCTGTAATGGATTGGGGGGTACGATATGAAAAAGGTTGCTCTTGGGGCATTATTGTACTTTGTGCATCCTCAATATCAGAGGGGTCCTCACTGTCCATTCCCGATGTGCTTATATATATACATTGGTTCTTTTGTTTTTCAAAATTGAATGTATTTCCTCATGTTTTCTGCTCCAATTAAAAATCGTGCCTCTCTCATAGTCTCTACGGTCATGTTCAAAGTTGTTGGTTTTAATCCTTTTAATTCTATTGTCTTGATTATTTAATGTGTTCTTGAGTTTAATTTTATAGCCTTCATATTCAGAATGACTGTTTAAATATTCAAAATTGGCTTCACATTTAGTCAATTCCAACTTTAATTCCTGTTCCATAATTGCCCCATGCTTTAGAATGATTCTATTTAATCCAGCTGCTGATTCTAACAGGTGTACTTGTCAATCTCTAAGAAAATCATGTTGCTGATGTCCAAAACTAGGTTGCTTAACTAAACGTAGACCTCATGGAACCCAATTTACTTCTATGTAAGCCTGCCTATTAACTTTTTGCCAGTAAAGTCTATGTGCTTTTAATGCTGCTCTCTCAAGCAATACATAGGCTTGTTTTATATCCATGACTTGATTTTCTATAGCAACCAAGTATACTTTCATACCATTACATCTAATTGGTACATCACTGTGCAACAATGGATTCACATCTCCCTCTTTAAAAAATAAAGTATCAATCAAGGTACTTTCTTCTGTGTTGGAAACAATTATATGAGATTCTGCAGGTGAACCAGAAAAGGGAGTGCTACTCACTGTACCATTGCTTGTTCTAGATTCCATAGCCATAATTCTTCATGCAAAATGAGCACACTTGTGAAAAACACCAAAGGTAAAAGACAAAACAATGTGGCTCAAGTCAGTATCTGGAAATTGGAGCTCTGCTACAATGAATCAAATTCATATTCAACAGAGAATGCTGGCTCTACAGCTATCAGTGAAGAAAAGCCCACAATGCTAGGACATACTAAAACTGCTTTTTAATAATAAAAGATGCAGTAACAGCAATAGCTTTGTATAAAAGGTACAAAATAATGGCAGCAACCCCCCAGAAAGTCAATATTTCAAGTCATAATCAGATGCTTTGTCAAGACATCAGCAGCTCATCATTTCATTACTTAAATAGTACTCATATGCCCCCCCAACAAAAACATACAATCAACTCACAATAGTCTGCTAATTAGTCTGAAGCTACATCAATTGGTACTCATAGAAACAGGAATAATATACACACTCCTAATATTATTACAACTAAACAAATAAATATACATACAGTCAATAACATACATATACCAAAAGAGCATGCAAAATGGAGAAAACACCATGCTACAATGCCATATTAACTGGTAATAGATGCTGAGTCTATATCTAACTGCATAAAATATATCCAAAATCAATATAAACAAAAAATGCAACAATATCATGACACTAATATTGAATAACTCCAAGAAAATACTGCTAAATCTACATCTAGCACTATAAAAAGCACTGATCTAAATTAAATATTATGCTAACACTTTGCATACACATTAGCAATAAAAAGGAACTTATCTAAATTAGATGTTATGCTAACACTTCACGAACAGATTAGCAATAAAAAAGAGTGCAACAATCATACATTTATGCTTTTTCAAGGAGGGAGTTAATTATGAGACAAAAATACATTAACTCTAAAAGGTAATGTTAAATTTATATCTAGCTCTTATGAAAGCACTAATCTAAATTGAATATTTTACTAACACTTCGCATACACATTAGCAATGAAAATGTGTGCAATAATCATTCATTTACGCTTTTTCAAGAAAGGAGTTAATTGAAAAACATCATTTAAATCTAGATAATGACTAGATTGCAGTTTGTACTGCCAAAATGTTTCTCTGCACATCATTTTGCCAGTTTATCCAGATCTCTCCTCATTCTGCCCACCCCATCTGGATCATCTACTCTGTTGCAGATCTTGGTGTTATCTGCAAACAGACAAACCTTACCCTCCAGTCCATCTGCAATGTCACTGATGAAAATAATGAAGAGGACTGGCCACCAATGAGACCGATAGTGTCTAGCAGGAGATCATTAACTGAACCCCTTGCACAATATATGGATGCCCATATAAAAGAAATAGCAATGCGCTATAGAACTTTTTTAAAAGACACTATGCATACATTGAATTTGCTGGAGGACATAGCAGTTGAGCCTGAATGGTATTTGGTAGCATTGGATGTACAGTCCTTGTACACTAACATTCCACATCAATCAGATTTACAGGCAGTTTATGAGTCATTGTGTAAATACACAACGTACTCAAACTCTTTTGTTTTGTTTTTATTAGATTTGTTGAAAATGGTGCTTTCAAAGAATATATTTCTATTCAATGAGGAGTTATACCATCAAACAAAAGGCACTGCCATGGGTGCTTGTATGGCACCTAATTATGCATTTTTTTTTGTCAGAATGGGAAAAGGAATGGGTGCATAATGGTGACAACAATGCTTTTTTGAAATATATTGATTTTTATTGCTGTTTTATCGATGACATAATCCTGATATGGAAGGGAGACATGTATCAGTTACATGATTTGCTTAAATATTTAGAAAAAACTAATTCAAATTTGAAATTTACCATTACTGCAAGTAAAAAACAGATAGTATTTTTGGATCTTTTGATCTATAAGGATACAGATGGAGGTTTGGCCACAAAATTATTTAGAAAACCAACTGATCGAAATGGCATTTTACACTTTAATAGTAATCATCCAAGACATGTAGTCAGAAATATCATGCTTGGACAGTTTATGCGATTAAAAAGAAACTGTAGCACTGATGAAAACTATTCAAAGGAGAGAGATGAAATGTGCAATAGGTTTAAATCAAGAGGTTACAGTAATCAGAGTATACAAGGTACTATTGATAAAGTAGATAACATGCAGAGAACATGTTTGTTGCAAAAGAAAGATAAAGCAATAACAAATAAAATGCATGTTCCTAATTTTATCACTGTATTTAATAAACAGGTGTCTGACATCTCTAATATCATACAGAACAACTAGGGAATTCTAAGTGTGGAACCAAAATTGAAAGAAATATTTGATCAGGGTCCAAAGTTTGTCTATTGAAGGGGAAGTAACTTGGCAGATTTGCTGGTACATGGAAATAATAATATTGTATCTAAACGTGGTCCTATACTCCCGAATGGAAATTATAGATGTGGAACTTGCGGTGCCTGTAAACATATCCAGGTGGGATCAGTTTTTTCACTACCAGACATGGAGGATTCTCATCAGATGCAAAATTTCATTTACCGCAATACCGAATCTGTGGTCTATTTAGCTACATGCAAGTGTAACTGTTTTTATGTGGGAAAGACAATTAGAAAATGTAAGCATAGGATTCTAGAGCATTTGAATTGTATCAAAATGAAAAAACTAGAAAATGCATTGGCTCTGCACATATCACGAGTCAGTCCTGGTCACTCTTTTACCTTTAGCGGACTTGAACAAGTCACCTTGGGACCTAAGGGAGGTGATCTGGACAACATTTTGATGTGCAGAGAAACCTTGTGGCAATACAAACTGCAATCTAGTTATTATCCTGGTTTAAATAGAGAATAATGCATATGTATGGAGTTGATATGGAGTGTTTTTACACACCCAAGTTGTGTGATAATATATAAACCTCGAGAGCGAAGCTTGAGAGGTTTTACTATTATCACACAACCAGGGTGTGTAAAAAAACTCAGTTTCTACTCCATACATAATGTTTTATTTTTTATAATAACTGGTGATCCTAAAAACAATTCAATAGAACAATTAACAGTAAGAAGAGAAGTGAGGCGAAAATGCTGTAATTTCCTTACTAGTAGGCACGCCCCCACGCTATTCAAGGAATGACATCACATAACGTGCTAGCATGAGGGCATGCCTACTAGTAAGGAAGTGCAAGCGTTTTGTTATCATTTTGAATCTATTTACTCTGGAATGCGAGTGCTGCAGGCTTCTTGGCGCGAGGGTTGATACGACTTTTTACAGTACTCGAAAACGGGTTGATAACAAGGGTCACCAGTTATAATATTATGTTTTTCAATTAACCCCTTGCTTGAAAAAGCATAAATGAATGATTGTTGCACACTTTTTCACTGCTAATGTGTATGCGAAGTGTTAGTAATATATTCAATTTAGATTAGTGCTTTCATGAGAGCTAGATGTAAATTTAACATCATCTTTTGGAGTTATTAGGTTATATTGTTAATTTTTTTTGTCTTGTAATTAACTCCCTCCTTAAAAAAGCAAAATGCATGATTGTTGCACTCTTTTTTTATTGCTAATGTGTATGAGAAGTGTTAGCATAATATCTAATTTTGTTCAGTGCTTTTTTTATTGCTAATGTGTATGTGAAGTGTTAGCATAATATCTAATTTAGATCAGTGCTTTTTGTAGAGCTAGATGTAGATTTAGCAGTATTTTCTTGGAGTTATTAGGCATTAGTGTCCTGATATTGTTGCATTTTTTGTTTATATTGATTTTGGATATATTTTATGCAGTTAGATATAGACTCAACATCTATTACCAGTTAATATGGCATTGTAGCATGGTGTTTTCTCTATTTTGCACGCTCTTTTGGTATTTGTATATTATTAACTGTATGTATATTTATTGGATTAGTTGTAGTAATATTAGGAGTGTGTATCTTATTCCTGTTTCTATGAGTACCAATTGATGTAGCTTCAGACTAATTAGCTGACTATTGTGAGTTGATTGTATGTTTTGGCGGGGGGCATATGAGTACTATTTAAGTAATGAAATGATGAGCTGCTGAAGTCTTGACAAAGCATCTGATTATGACGTGAAACGTTGACCTTTTTGGGGGTTGATGCCACTATTTTGTATCTTTTACAAAAAGCTATTGTTGTTACTGCATCTTTTTTTATTAAAGAGCAGTTTTAGTGTGTCCTATTGTTCTGGACTTTTCTTCACTGATAGCTGTAGAGCCCATGTTCTCTGCTGAATATGAATCTGATTCATTGTAGTGGAGCTTCAGTTTCCAGATGCTGACTTGAGCCACAGTGTTTTGTCTTTTACCTTTGGTGTTTTTCACAAGTGTGCTCATTTTACATGAAGAATTATGGCTTCGGAATCTACAACAAGCAATGGTACTGTGAGCAGCACTCCCTTTTCTGGTTTACCTGCAGAAACTTGTATAATTGTTTCCAACAGAGAAGAAAGTCCCTTGATTGATACTTTATTTTGGGAGATGTGAATCCATTGTTGCACAGTGAAGAACCAATTAGAAATAATGGTACGAATTTATACTCGGTTGCTATAGAAAATCAAGGCGTGGATATAAAATAAGCCTTATGTATTTCTTGAGAGAGCATCATTAAAAGCACGTAGACTTTACTGGCAAAAAGTGATTAAGCAGGCTTACATAGAAGTAAATCAGGCTCCACGAGGTCTATGTTTAGTTAAGCAACCTAGTTTTGGACCTAAGCAACATGATTTTCTTAGAGATTGGCAAGTACACCTGTTAGAATCAGCAGCTGGATTAATTAGAATCATTCTCAAGCATGGGGCTATTATGGAACAGGAATTAAATTTGGAATTGACTAAATGTGAAGCCAATTTTGATTCTTTCAACAGTCATTCTGAATATGAAGGCTATAAAATTTAACTCAAGAACACATTAAATAATCAAGACAATAAAATTAAAAGGATTAAAACCATAAGTTTGAATGTGACCATAGAGACTACAAGAGAGGCATGATTTTTAATTGGAGCAGAAAACACGAGGAAATACATTCAATTTTTAAAAACAAAAAAAAAACTGATGTATATACAAACACATCAGGAATGGACAGTGAGGACCCCTCTGATACTGAGGATGCACAAAGTACAATAATTCCCCAAGAGCAGCCTTTTTTATATTGTACCCCCCAATCCATCATAGGGGATCTGGGAAAGGTAATGGAAGAGAACATGCATCAGGAACCAGGGGACAAAATGGTTGTAATGCCCCATGTAACTCAGACAGTATGATCAAAACAGAATGATTGTCACAGCGCCCCATTTTCCAGCATAACAGCATCTGTGCAAATGCAAGGGGAGAATATGGTCCTACGAACTGAAAATCTAGCAGACCAATCAATAATGAAAGTTGTATATCCTACCCTCCCGATTGTATCTTTCAGAACAATGCAAACAAACACTCAGAGATGTCTCAGATTGATGCGCTTCACCGAAGAAGTACAAGGAGAGGTACTAGAGAAAAAGGTACAGGAAGGATTCGAACATTCCCACAAGCAGTGGATACAAATGTACAACAGAAGGGGGAGACAAATAGATCTGAACAGACAAACCAGCAAGGTATTCTCTCAACGTAGGAGGGGTCAACGGCAACATTAATTTCTTGCTCTAATTCTGAATCTTATATTCAGAGCGTTACATCAACATCTGATATTAGTCCAGGATCATGTCCTAAGGAAGTTGATTTGCTTATTGTAAATATTTCATCATATGCTTTAAAAGAAAATGAAAACCAAATGGTTTCTAAGGGACTATCTTTTATTCCAACCAACAATAATAATGAATTTAACACCATTGTTGATTTGCATAGTTATGCACGTAAGCTGAATTTAAAGATATTGTTCCATAACGAAGTAAATTCTGATGAATGTGAACAACTTATTGAAGAAGAAAAAAACTACACTGATTGCAAAAACATACTAGATAAGAACCTGAAAAAAGCATCTGTGTACATGCCTATTATGAATCCTATGGTCAATGTTTTTTTTTTTTTTAAATGTGAAGAGGACATCGGCAAGTTACATCAGTCTTTACCCAAACCAAAATTTTATAATTGCACACTATTGGAAAAGGATGCTATTAAAATATTACAGGAACATCATGCTATCACCATTAGGCCAGCTGATAAAGGCAGAGCCATCGTGGTGATGGACAAAGTTAAGTATGATTTGGCAATGATTGACCATTTAAATAACACTGAATACTATGCAATGATTCATAATAATGTTTTAAATCAACATAAACAAGAAATAGATATACTATTGCATGAGGCAGTAATGTCAGGGGGGAAGGAGGTGTGCACTAGTCCCTTCACAAAAGAAAGGGTCATACAAGACCTTGATAAACTCAGGGTGGACAAGGCAATGGGACCTGATGGCATACATCCCAGGGTACTAAAGGAGCTAAGGGTGGAAGTAGCAGAGCCATTATCAGAACTATTTAGTGAGTCTCTGAGCACAGGAGAGGTCCCAGAAGACTGGAGAAGGGCTCATGTGATCCCACTCCACAAGATTGGTAGCAGGGAGGAGGCAGGGAACTACAGACCAGTCAGTCTTACTTCAGTAGTGGGCAAGATTATGGAGGCACTCCTTAAGGAAAGGATAGTGCAACACCTGGAATCCATAGGGCCACAGTATCCATGACAGCATGGGTTTACAAAAGGAAGGTCCTGTCAAACTAATTTCATAGATTTCTTTGACTGAGTAACCAGAGTGGTGGACAAAGGGCGAGCAGTTGATGTTGTCTACCTTGACTTCAGCAAAGCTTTTGATACTGTTCCACATAGAAGATTGAATAATAAGCTGGGTAGGATCAGGGTGGGTCAGAAGTTGATCAACTGGGTGGCAAACTGGTTGATGGGCAGAAAACAGATAGTGGTGGTAAACAGTATACAATCAGAAGAGATGCAAGTCATAAGTGGGGTACCTCAGGGATCAGTCCTGGGGCCAGTCCTCTTCAATATCTTCACCAGTGACATTGTAGATGAACTAGAGGGTAAGGTTTGTCTGTTTGCAGATGACACCAAGATCTGCAAAAGAGTAGATGATCCAGATGGGGTGGGCAGAATGAGAAGAGAGATCTGCATAAACTGGCAAAATGGTTTGAAGAGTGGCAACTGGGTTTTAATGCAAAGAAGTGCAAGATCATGCACATAGGGAAGAGAAACCCTGAAGACACCTATAGACTGGGAGGGGAGTTGCTGGAAGTCACAAGGAAAGAAAGAGACTTGGGCAACATCATCACCAATGACCTGAAATCATTCAAGCAGATGACTAAAACAGTAGGTAAAGCTAGGGGGATGTTGGGGTGCATTAGTAGGAGTATCACAAGTTGAAAGAGGGAGGTAATAATCCCTCCTTAAAAGACATTGGTTAGGCCCCATCTGGAGTACTGCATGCAGTACTGGAGGCCACACCTTCACAAGGACATTAACCAAATTGAGGCAGTCCAGAGAAGGGCAACCAAAATGGTGCAGGGACTGCATCAGAAAACATATGAGGACAGATTAATGGAGCTCAATATGTATACCATAGAGCAAAGAAGGGAGAGAGGTGATATGATTGAAACTTTCAAACAATGTAAGGGCATTAACAAGGTGAAAGAGTATAACATGTTTAAATATAAGAAAAATAGCAGGACAAGAGGACACAGCATGAGATTAAAGGGAGGCCGATTAAGGGGGAATGTGAGGAAATTCTTTTACACAGAAAGGGTGGTGGATGCATGGAATGGCCTACTTCTGGAAGTGGTGGCTATGAATACAGTGCGGGGCTTCAAACAGGCATGAGATAGGCATAAGGGAGCAATGCAGATGAGTATGAATAGATAGGCCACTGACAGAGCAAAGGCCGATGGCACATTTATAAGGTAGAAAAAGAAATGGGCAGACTGGATGGGTCTTGCGGTCCTTATCTGCCGTCAATTTCTATGTTTCTATGTTTCTGTGATTGCCCCACCATGATTCCATGCTGCCTCACATCCTGTAGACCATGCTCCTCTAGATAATCCACCAACCTTTCCTTTAGTATTGTCTCCAAGAGTTTGCCCACAATGGAGATCAGACTAACTGGTCTGTAATTCCCTGGGTCAACTTTTATGTTTCTATGTTTCACTCATTATACCAATGAAGAACTAGAAGAGATAGTCTATACTTATGCAACATACTTAAATCCCCAAAGTAAATGTTTCAGCATTGACTCATGTTCACAAATAAGCAGATAGTACCAAGGCGCCATCATAGATATGAAAGCAAGAACAAATAAAAGGGGTAATTATTTCACAATAAGATCTGCTAAGCTTTGGAAAACTCTTCCCCAAGAATTATTTAACTCTACCAACATAAACCAGTTTAAAACTGGTCTTGATAACTGGCTTCTGGGGAACTTGTCTGAAATGTAATGACCCACAAGGTGGGAGACAATCCCTATGGACCTTGGCCTACTTTTGTCCACATCAACCTAGTAAACCTAATACATCTTTTCTTTAGGAGGAGATGCAGGTGACCTGTTCACCTTCTCTAGTTCCAGTGAGGTTCTCCAAAAATAGTTTTTTATCTTGGGAAGTTCTCTTTGTTGGAAGGTAACTGAGTCTGTTCTCTCCACTCCATCAGGTAGCCCAGTGATGCAGATAGTATTTCTCAGGTTCCTGTTTTTTTGCATCCTCAGCTCTGTACCACAGGACCCCCACCATACTTTAAATCCAGCATGAGGGTTTCATGGCAGAAGTCATTTTCTTCGACATAGGATAGAAAGTGGCCTGTATCCTGCTATTTGTGCTGCAGGCTGTACCTTGTCCTGAAGGTTGACCACTGCTTGTTTGAAAGTCAAGATGCTGGTAAGCACTTGTTGGATGATACCCTTCAGGATCACCCCATCTGTTGCTGATAGAAGATTGGCCGATGAAGTTGGTGTGGCATCCATTGTATTGTTCAATCAGGCTGAGTTGTGTCACTTTGGTCTGTGATTTCACTGTGGCTACCACTCCAAAAGGTTTGCTTCACTTACTTTAAATTGGGGAGAAGGTCTAATGAAAGAGTGTTTTCCATGGGTTTCAAGTGGATCTGAGTGTAAATTTTAACAGATAATTTCCAGACTTCACAGAGCTATGGGACTAAGAATTCATTACTGTGTGCAGCTCGCGTATGCACCAGAATGCACTTCTTTACAGAGAGAATGCTGTCAGGAAGAAATATACACCCAGCTGAAGTTGTCAGTCAACAGGCTATGGGGAGGTGGGGTCAAGAGATGGTCAGACAGGGCAAAGGTAAGGGTCTGTTTTGGAGGACAGGGGGTTTGGGGCTCACTGTAATCTCTAGATCGGGGGTCTATAATTGAGCAGACTCGATAGACCATAATGCATTCTTCTGCTGGCTGTTTCATACTGTATGCTCATAAATAGAATAAACCAAAACTAATATTTTTGTACCTACCTTGCAAAATATCATCATAATTTACATTTTGGGAAATGTCAAAATTGATACATAGCAAAGCGGGGAACATCACTCTGTAATACTGAACAAATTAGACAGCAGCTTTAAAAATGCTGATGGCATCACAACAGACATATGCAGCACTGAAGACAGTAGTTGAAATCAAAGGGAAATATTGCAGGTAATTCTTCCTGCAAACAGAAGATTAAGCTGCCATTATAAGGGGAGGCAGTATAGTGCAGTGGTTTAAGGCTCTGAGCTGCAAATCAGGAGACCTGGGTTTGAATCCCACAGCCCCCACTTGCATACTGTGTGACCCTGACCAAGTCATTTAACTTCCCTGTGCTCCCAGGTTGCACCTGTAAACAAGCTTTCAGATTAACGTGTCTTACCTGGTTAAACAATTGGAAAAAAATAAACTGATTGAATATGAATTTAATATGATATATGCTGACTCCAGTTATCCAGTGTACCATAACTTGTGAAGGGGAAGGACATTTATAATTCACTTATGGCGCCACACATCTAGGTAAGACCATTGGGATTAATAGGGTCAAAGGCTTTGAAGAGATTGAAGACAATAGCTCTTGTATACCAGTCCAAATCTGTGACAGTAATGATGTCTCAGCATCCTTTAATACTGGGTAGTGATAGAATTGCTTGATCTAAAGCCAGGCAGCAGCGGTGCCAAAGATGCTAGAGAAGCATCAACATTTTTATTAACTGGTGTAGAACAGAACTTCAACTTAGTTTATTTTTAAAAAGTGCAAATCACCATGTATCCAAGAGACTGTGCAATAATTAAGACAATGAGTAAGACAATAATTAAAATACAGTCATCAAGCAATAAGCCAATAAATTCATTCATAATCTGGAAAGGCAAGGCTAAAAAGGTGCACTTTTAGTGCAGATTTAAAACTCTCCACAGTAAGGCACTCCCTTATTCGGCATGGTAGAGAACTCCACAGGGTTGGGGCCACATACATAAATGCCAGAGCACCTGAGGTCATTAAACAGACCCTGGGAATCTCTAGCAATCCCTCTTCGGTGGAGCTGAGTGGGCGGTGGGGGCAATAGGAGCACAGAAAATCTTACAGGTAACCCAGTCCCTGTCCATGTAGGGCTTTATAGGTTAGTAACCTGACCTTGAAGGTGATACGCCACTGAACAGGCAGCCAGTGCATGCCGAGGAGCACAGGCGTGACATGGCAAGATCGAAGTAAGCCAGTCAACAGCCTGGCAGCCACATTCTGCACTAGCTGCAGGTGACAAATATCAACCCCCAGTAGCCCTACGTATAGGGAGTTACAGTAGTCAAGGCAAGAAGTCACAAAGGTGTGGACCAGCGTTGGAAGGCCATCAGGCAGAATAAGGTGCTTGATCCGAGTGATATTCCTAAAATGGTAAATTGAGGACTTGATGATGGATGACACCTAAGACTTGAGCATCAATCCATTATCAAGAATAATGCCCAGATTTTGCACCCGATCAGAGGTCATTAGCTGGCTGCCCTGAGGCCAACGTTCAGTGGCTGCCCTGCCCGTGCTCCCTCTGCCTGACAACCCAGGTCCCCACACTTCTCTTGCCTGGAGGTGAAATCAGGCTGCTTTTAACAATGAAAAAGGAAAAAATCTCCTCCTTTATATGTTTCTTAAAAATGTAGTATATACAGAGTTAATTGTACTTATCTGTAAAATATAAAAAATGAGGGAAGTACATACTTGAATTTACAAATATGTGCTCTCCGCTTACTCATGCCCTTTCTTTTGAACTCATTTCTTTTTAGAAAAATGCTCCTTTGTAAGCACAAGTGTTGAAATGGAATGTATGAAAATAGCTGTAGTAATAGCACAGTGAGAGATGTGTCAGTGTTGGCGAATACAAGGCAAGATTTAGTAGGCGCATCCCTCATTCCCCAATTAGCCAACATGCTAGCGTTGACACAAGAATTATGTAAAGTACCACCAACTTGAAAGAAATGTACCACTGCAATCAGACACAAACTTGTCATGCAGCAGCAGAGATGACATGCCTCCCTTACATACCTTTCCTGTTAAAACATTTCAATAACGTGGCAGCAGCAGCTGCCGTAACACAATCACCAAACAAAGCCGACATCAGGGGTGCAACCCCTGTGTCAGCACGCCCCCCCCACTTTGTGTGGCACACTGGGAGCCCACCCCAGTGTGCCTCTGCTCACAAAAAGCCGATTGTATTGGCACTGCGATATCTGGGTGCATTTTGTCCCTCACCCCCCAACATTGTCTGACACACTGGGAGCCCAACCCAGTGTGCTGCAGCTCACACGTGTTGGCACCACGATGTCCAGGTCTTTTTTTTTGTTACCTGAAAAAAAAAGAAAACAGTCCCTTGTTGTCCATGGTGCCCCCTTCCCAATCCACACCCACCCTCTGTGCAGTCCACCTCCCTACACCCCCATCCCATAATTACCTTGGGAGGTCCGGTGCTGTGATCTTCAGTGGAGCGGGAATACGTCTTATCTCTTCAAAGCCAAACTGCAAAATGAAGAAATGCCAGAAAGCTGTATAATGGCCTCAATGGGGGGCAGGGGTCAACTTAGTTGAATATCACAGCTATTTTTTTGAATTTTGACTCCAAATTTTCAACATGGGATTTTTGGGACCCCACCTCATGAACACATGCACCTTCATCTCATTATTCGGTCCCAAAAGGTGATTTTGTGGTCACTTTGTGGAATCATCTTTTGGGACTAGTTAATGAACTGACAGTGCTGCTGTTCATGAGGTGGGGTCTCAAAATTCCTATGTTGCAAATTTGGTGAAAAAAATCCAAAACATGACTGTGTTACCAGCGTGCATTGTGCAGTTTCCATGCGCGCTCGTAACTTCAACAATTTTTAATATTTTCACTTCAGATTTTCAAAATTGCCATCTTTTCATACCTCTTTATGAACAGTACAACTGTCATTTTTCACATCCTGCCCAAAATGTGTTTTCACATATCTGGCGCACAATGGCGCGGTAGTGATGAGAAATCAATTTTTAGGACAGATTAACAAAATCACAGTGCCACTGGTCATGAGCAGAGGTCCCAAAATGCCTATGTTGAAAATTTGGCTAAATCAAATCCCCCCAAAAATTGCATTATGTACGTGCATTGTGCAGTTTCTAGGCACAGTCACAGCTAAACCAATTTTTCATAGTTTAACTCTAGTTTTTCAACATTGCCATTTTTTACACCTCCTCATAAACAGTACAGCTGTCATTTTTCACATCCTGCCCGAAATGTGTTTTCGGACCTGTGGCACCCAATGGCGCAGTCACTGTGCAAAATAACCTTTCGGCTAACAAACTGATAGTGCCACTGTTCATGAGGTGAGGGTCACAAAAAGCCCATGTTGAAAATTTGGAGTGAAAATACCAACAAACACATGGTGTGTTAGAGTTTACAACTTTAACATCCCATCCTGTAGAGACTTAAAGGCATTAGGGGTGTGACTTGGGATTGTCAGCTGTAATGCTCACATCATTCCACACCCACATCCACCCTGCATCCAATGACAGGCATCGAAGTGCGCCTTGGACTCTTTGGGCCCCAAAGTTCACCCCATTCTCCTATACTGTACCCATCTCAGCATATTTCCTTATGGAATGGAGTGAGCATAAGGCCCGAAAACCCAAAGGCACACCTCAACACTTGTCAATGTCTGCAGGGTAGGGTGAGGTGAAATGGCATGAACATTATGGCGGATGACCCAAAGGCACACCCCAATGCCTGTCAGTCTCTGCAGGGTAGGGGTGAGGTTGGCATCAGTTCAATACTTCACTGCTATTCCTATTATGTATCTCTCTCTAACTTCAGCACTACCTATGCCAATGCCAGCAAGACAACATTCGGCATTGACAAATGCTTGTTTCTAGGTGAAATGGTTTATACCAGGATGCTGTGTTACTCAGTTAAAAGAATAAAAGATAAACTATAGCTAGAAGTGCAATTATAAAGGCGTGGGTATTTTTAAGTTGTGTTATCTAGTGGTTTTGAATGAATCACATATTTTTAGGTGTATTTAACTTATTGGGTTTTGAAATGTAGAAACGTGTACTTTAAGCACTATTAGCACTTTAAATGGAATCATGTGACTGTGGCACTTAGGGTATATTTAAGCAAATCAGTAACTGGATCACACTATCTTCTGGAAAGCCATTGATGTGGTGAAACATTAAAAGCATACTGTGTGCTTTCTATGTCCAGGCATGAATAGGCATTCGCTAAATGTGGTGAGAATAAATCTTCTAAACTGTTCATTCTGTGCTGAGGACTTTTATTGTGTGTGAGGCGTGTCATGACTGTTGTTCTAAAGTACTGTAACTTGTGTCATTGAGTACCCAGAACCTTGCTGCAGCTCTGCCTTTGCAATAGTTTAGTTTAGTTTAGTTTAGTTTAGTTTATTCATCACGGTTGCAATCAAACCCCGAAAGGAGAGGCTGAAGTTAAATACATTCAGGAACACCCCACACATTACAAAAATTAGCTTACAAACCAAAATATAACACATCAAGAACTTAAACAAGGTCATTATGATTAGAAAAAGATAGCACAAATCTAAATACATAAAATAACTATAGGATCTGAACACACTATTTTTAAACATGTAGAGTACTATATGGACAACCAAACACAACAAGGCTATGTTCCCATCGAAGGTTTCTGATGACATCTTAGAGACCTCGAGAGCAAAGCTTGAGAGGTATCTGATGTCTTCACAAACCCAAGATGAAAAAGAAGCCTTGCTGTGTATGATTGTCCATATACTGCTTTATATAGCATATGGCAGCCCAAGATTACAAAAAAACACTAAGACATTGTTTTCAATTAAACAAATCAGTTTTATTTATTATTTATTTAATGAATATTGTTGACCCGGTAGGCTCACTGGAACTAGAAGTCCCTTTTTCAGGGGCGACACAAATGGTAAGCAACTGAAATTGAACCAGATTAAGCTGTTGGTGGCATTTTCAGTGAATGGGAGAAATTTGGCCAGAACACCGGGAAAATCCCCTACTCTTTTTGATAAGTGCCATGGGATCTTTAACATCCACCTAAACTACCACCAATCCAGGCAGATGGGACCTTGGTTTATCATATCATCTGAAAGACGGCATCTCAGAAGTGCAGCACCCCCCTCATGCTGGCTCTACAGTGTCAGTATTGTGATATTAAACCAAGTGTCAGATGTGGGAATTGAACCCACAGCCCACTGATCTCCTGGCCTCAGAGGTGAGTGTGCTACATACTGAGCCACTGACACTGCTTTATAAAGCTTATACAGAAAAAGTCAAGTCATTTAACTTCCCTGTGCTTCCAGGTTGCACCTGTAAAAAAGCTTTCAGCTTAGTGTGTCTCACCTGGTTAAACAATAAAAAAAAAAAAAAAAAAATAAGTAAAAAACACTGGTCAGAATAGTGTGTGTTTCAAGCAGGAAACAACACGCTACACATGCTGCTACATATGCTGTCAGTTTCAAATTTTAAAACATGCATTCAAGCATCTATACGGCTCCTATCATTTTCAAAACAAGAAAGGACTAAATTTAAACTGTAAATCAGAGAGCCAGTAGGAGTGAGTGAATGGCATGCTTGAGCAGAATCGTAGAGCAGTTCAGTTTATTTAAGCAACAGAAATGATACAGCAGACTTCACTCTTTGCCTGCAGTTCTGGTCTTTCTTTCTGAAAGGGAGAGAGAGCAAGATTCCTTATTTACTGTACAGGCATAAGTTTGGTATCCCTACCCCACCACCACTACCTACCATTTACGATGGAAATACTCTCCCATGATATCCTGACCTTGTACTAATGAATTTCTGTTGTTTTTCTTTTATGTGTGTGAGATTATTTACGTAGTCAGAGTCAAACGAGTCATAAATAACTGTTATTCTGCAATGCTTCTCTAGTTTCCTGTAATGATTCATAGTAATGGTCAATCCGTGCTGAAAGATGCAGTGCTGGCCAAAGATTTGCACAGGTAGTGTTTCATCTAGGGTGGTATTTGGACACTGAACAAGAACTGATGTCACGGTGTTTGCTGCCCCATTCGTAGCTGCCTCTGCAGAGGAAGTACTTGTTGATGAGGAAGTCGATGGGTGTTCAGCTACTATTCCAAAGAACATAGAGGAGTTCCTGAACTGCTTATTTTCTGACAAGACGCTGTATGAATTTATGCTTTGTAAGTTGTGATGGCCTGAAATTTGTGCAATTTCCATGGGGGGCACATTATGGTCAACCAGTGTCCATATTGAAGTTTTGTGAGTTGAGTGATTAGTTATTTTTTTTTTGTTTCTGGCAAATCTTTTTTTTTTTATTAGTTGTTTATCCATGAGTAGCACACTAAGCTGAAAGCTTTTTTACAGGTGCAACCTGGGAGCACAGGGAAGTTAAGTGACTTGCTCAGGGTCACACAGTATGCAAGTGGAAGTTGTGGGATTCAAACCCAGGTCTGGTCTGCTGGATGTCACCAGATTTGCGGCTCAGAACCTTAAACCACTGCACGATACTGCCTGCCTAAATCTGTTGCTATCTTCATGGTGTGCATTAGATTTCTAATTTTGTTGTCCCCGATGGCCATGTTACAGTACCACAGTGAAACTCCTGCCTTATAATTCAGACTTGGGGCAAATGAGGAGTCTGGAATGTTCATTGATTCTAGCCTCTGAGATGTATATTCATAGTATGCTGGTATCAGGTCTCGGTCTCTTCTTGAGGTGTTTTCATACATACAAGTTTTAACAGTTCTGATGTTCCTTGGATTTTCTCCAGTGCGGGTCTTGTTCTGCCACTCGTTGCATTCCAAATATATATCACCATTTGTGTCAGTTAGTAGTGACAGATCTCCCCATTTTAATTTATACAGCTCCATGGTTCTTAAAGCAAACTATAAATCATTATTAAAAAAAATCATATTCAGTAGTGATGTGGGGTTATTGAGGCCAAGGGTAACTGTGCTGAAGAGAAGCTTTATATCTATTTCTGACAGGGCTTCTGCTGTGTTAGGTTTGTTGCCATTGCCATGTTTTTTTAATTATTTTAATTTTGCTGTCATAGTTCAGAGCATTTCAGTGAAGGGACTAATTTTGATGTGGTAGATAGAGTGATTATAATTATTCTTAATAAGATGTCGGTCTATGCTACCTAACATACTGTACCTGTGACTGTGACAGGTTCATAATCAGTCCTGATTACAGTTTTTACTGTGAAGACAAAGTCTGCCAGTAACATGTCCAGCTCGTTTATTGGGATAGTCTACAGCTCTTTGCATTCTCCAGCATTTCTCAGGTAATTGTTAAAACTTTTTACATCTGATGCTGTTTTCTGAAGAGTCCTGGCATTTTCCTAATCTTTTATAAACTGCTGCCTTTCAGACTGCCATTGTGAGTTAGCCATCGCTGTCAGTTGTACGATTTTACTGCTTAGATGCTGTACTGTTTTGAAGAGGTTCTGTCTCATTAAAGAGTCATTAGAAAAGCATTAAAAAAACTGTGGCATCATGCGCTTGTTCAAAGGATCAGAAAAGCTGTTCTACTATCGATGTGATGTCAGATTGATAGTACAACAACTTTTTTGACCTTTACACTGTGCTAGAAATTGAAAGCCACTAAATTCTATCTACAATTGAGGGCTGACATATACTATATTATTACTCTTCACCAAAATCAGCCTGCATTTTCAACTTCCTTCCAAGTAAGTAGACAAGACAACATCACAAAACTTAGACAAACTCATTCATTTAAAAAAACACATTTTGTATTTGCATATAAAAGATTTGTAACGGTATGAAAAAGAAGTTCTAACCCTAAGAATACATTAAAATAAAAAAGTTTGTTTCATGCTGAAAATCAGAACTCTGATAGAATGTTGAAGGTTTGAGAAAAATAATTTAGTTAAATAATTGTTGTATTTGCTGGAGAGACATCTTACATGTTCCTATAAACAAGAGTAGGACAAACATAAAGGCTACTGATTAATTTAAAAAATTTTAAGGTCTCTTTTTTTTATTGACAAATCAACTTCATGAAATGACACTGTACATGCCTACATTACCTAGTAACACTTGTCTACACAACACATACTAGAAATATAGACTGGAAAGCATCTTAGTCGATAGCTATTATCTTCTACTGAAGGAAAATGGCCATTTTTTCTCAGCAGGAGCAAACAACCGTAAGCAAGTGTTTACATTTACAAAAATATAATGCAGCTGAAATTCATAGGCAATTGGTGGAAGCATATAGGTTAGAACTATTTCAGACAGGATGGACTGTGAGCATAAACAATGAATGAAGGGGAAAGTAGTACAGAAATGCTGAAAACCCAGCTTAGGCAGGCCTTTTACCATCACCACCAGTTTAATCACTGTGATTTGTGTGCGAACACTGATGATGTAAGATCACAGAATTACACTTAATAAGCGATCTTTGTGCAAATTTTAGAGAACACAGCTTGATACAGTTGAAAACTTGGCATAAGTTATCAGCATAAATTAGATTCTTGCTAGATGAAAGCTCAGAATGTTAATGCAACAGGAATACCTTGACTTGACAAGCCAAGTGGAGTGTTCTGTGCTTCAATAAATGAGTCCCTGTCCTAGGGGCAAAATCAGATGCCTCACCAACTAGGATGGCATATGGCAGGGACATCAAAGACATGATGGGCTCCCTCAGTGAGAAAGAAAGAATACAATTCTTCATTTTCTGCTTGTACCATTTATACTGTAACTGAATAATGAGCTGGGCCTGGTAGAGTCTTGTTCAAAGTTCAAAGTTCAAACTTTATTGATGCAAAACAGTATACAATATGTTGAAAAAATAGATCTACAGATATATCATATAATAAAAGTTCATCATAAAACCCTAGAATTAAAGAACTACAGTGTAGTAATAAAGTGCTTAAATGGCAGAGTCACCAACTTGTACTTTCAGCAAGGTCTTAATTGCAGCTTGTCATTACATATGTTTTTTTTATATGAGAACTGCATAAGACCCAACTCTTCACTCTTGTAAGATCTTGCCCCATATTGATCTAAATTTGTAAGAATCACAATCTCATTTCTTTATTCACTAATTTACAACCATAATCCCTATGTGACACAGTGATCCTAGGATTAGGATCAAATTTACATATGTTTAAATCTCTCCAAGAATGGTTGAACCCAAATATCCTGCTTCCTCCATCTAGTAACTCTGTCATAAATCTGTGCAAAGTGGCTCTGTTTAGCATTCTCACAACCCTAATGAAGTTAGGAAACAAAGTACTGTGTCATCAGTATATAACTGGAGCTGAATCATGGCTCATTTATATATTGAGGAAAATAATCCTTATCCACTTCTTCCAGGGCTTTCAGTAGTGTCTCCAAGTATAACTTCAAAAATAAGGATGTCAAAAGGCACTCCTATTTCATTCTTTTCTTGACTCCTATTTCCTAGGTGAAAGTTCCATCTCTCCCTCCTGGAACTCTGGATTTATATTTGTATGTATTAATTTAAGAATCAGTAGCAGACTATCATCTATTCCTCAATATATAGGATTTCCCGTAGGATATCCTGATTGACACTGTTGAACATGGCATATATATCCAAAAATGCCACATACACATTAGCTCTTTTGTTAGTCACGCACTTTTCAATTAAATATTGTATTGTTATGTAAGTCATTAATTGTGCCTTTCTCTCTGCAGAATCCTGCCTGAAGATTCAATATTAGCTTATTTCCCTTGACCCAATCTGCCAACCTTGACACTGACACTCTAGTGTATATATAGGCTTACTTAAAGAAGCAATATTGGCTGATGGTTTTCTGGTTTGGTAGGATCCCCAATTTTAAATAGTGGGATGATAAGCACAGTTTTTTTTAACCCTGTGGGTACTGTAGCTAGTTAGAGCATTAAAATGGGCCAACATTATTTTTGCCCACTAGTCAATAATGATCTGTACTGGGATGTTTTCACATCATGGAGACGTATTCTTTTTCTGCCAATGAAATCACTTTTCACTTTGCTTAAAGAAAATGTTATATGGGCATACTCTTTCATAGTCAATGAGGAATCATTCATTATGGTATCTTGAATTGCTGTTAACCTTGATCCTTCAGCATGTTTTCCCTGGAAGTACCTTCACCATGTCCCAGAACTAATTACAGAGATAGTATTTATTGTCATGTTATTGGCACCTGGAGCTGCCAACTTCCAAAATGCTTTACAATTCTTATCAGTTATTCCCGTGTGCATGGAGGTCCCTAACTGCTCATTGTAATTATTTTTATTTTTAGTAGCTCTCTGTATTCTTTCGTGGTATAAATGAATGTTGGTTAAGACAGGAAAAGCAGCTCTAGTACCCGTTGTGCACTGTAATAAACAATAGTCCTTCCCAAGAAACAAGCACCAACACCAAGGACAATGAAAATGAATGGTTTTATTCCTTGCAAATGCAAGTCCAGCACTTAACGCCATCACAAAAGTAAACAGTCAACTGACCCTTACTGATTTCATGCATGTGCACTTCCTCAAGGAGGCAGGACTTGTGTCACAACTTCATTTTTATACATTTACAAAACAGATGGTTTCCCTTAATCAATTATTGAGATGCACACAACACCCAGCAAATATTTAATTAGCATTTAAAAAAAAACAAGTTCTACCTTAATGGTACAGCAACCACAGCATGTGTTAGACAATGTAAACAAACTAATATATGTGCACACAGTATTTGGTAAAAGGCAAGTATAATTAAGTACGGTATGCATAACTGTTAATCAAAATACAGAATTAGTATGTGTGCATATGGATATCCATTCAACATTTTATTGGTCATGTTTTGTATTGGGAGGTCAAAATGCCAACATCTAGAATTATGCTCACAGAAGTTCATACCAAGGTATTGTGAAGAGGAATACCTAATTTTATAGAATATTCAATTGTACCAGTCACATTTTCAATACTTGGAGGCTGGGATGCCAAAAAGGTCAACTCGATTGATATGCTCACAGTTACAAAAAATCAGTTAATTATTTATACTCCATCTCCTTTTATATTACATTTGAATATACAAAGAAGCCAGCAGAAGAAGGCCAAAATATCAATCAAGTCTGCTCATATTGCAGGGTCCATAGCTTTAGCTAATGTCCCTGCCCTCCTTCCCCCACTCCTCCCATCCTCCCAACCCATAACCCTTAACCTCCCCTATGCCTGTCTCAGCCTCTCTTTAAGCTGTCCACTGTCTTCAACAAGATTACCTCTTCTAGCACTGCATTCCAACTGTCCACCATCCTCTCTGTGAAGAAGTGCTTCCTGACCTCCCTCTGAAACTTCCCACCATCTACTTTAACTGTGCCCCCTTGTGTTATGGTTGCCACTCAGCTTAAATAGACTCTCCTTATCAACCTTATTTATCCCTTTCAAGTACTTGAAGGTCCCAATCATGTCCCCTCTCTCTCTTCTGTCTTACATGGAGTATATGTTCAGTGCCTTCAACCTCTCCTCATATGCCTTACCCTGCTGACCAGCTATCATCTTTGTAGCCCTCCTCTGGATCTTCTCCAGCAGGTTAATGCCCTTTTTGAGGTTTGGGCACCAGTACTGAACTCCATACTCTAGATGCAGCCTTACCAATGATGTAAGATAATTACTATATTACTGTAATATACTACTGTATTACTACATTACTGTACAGTCTATTCACTAGTTTGTGATAAAATTAATGGTATGCTCATGCATGTCATTATTTTGTTTTTGTTTTGCTCTACTCCAACTGTGTAGAAAAAATCCTGTGGTCCTTTCTATGTTCTCAGACCTAACAGTAAAACCAGTAATATGTTTTAGTACAGTTGCTGGTGATAGTGTAGAATTTTATTTATTTTCTTAAAAATTGATAATCGGGAAAAGCACCTTGAGCAGAGACTCATTTCCAGGTGCTACCAGGGGGAAGGAAACAAGTGGGAGAAAGTTCACAAAAAGCAGCATAAAAGACACATAGAACAGAGAACAAATCCAGTGTTGGGATTACAAGAGCCTGCTACAATATAAAGCACTAAGCAACATTGCAACAATTGTAAAGTACAGTCAAAAGTCACATAATCTAGAGATGGGGTTAAGTTATACAGTCCCCCAAAAACAGTTACAATAGCCATATCCAGTATATCAGCTCAAGCAGAGTAGCACATAAATAAGATGGTAAAGGCTGAGGGCACTTGGAGCATGGCTGATAGGGAAGGTGTCTTAGGAGCCTCTTGAGAGTAAAGGGGGATTAACATGAGCAGAGGTCAGAGGGGAGTTTGTTCCAGAGGGAAGGGAAGTGGAAGGAAAATGCAGATTATCCAGAGACAGAGTGAGGGAGAGAGGGGGAAAAGGAGTGATAGTCTCTGTGATGAAGGGAATAATTTGAGGGGGCAGCTTTGGAGAGTTGGGTGGAGAGGTAGTAGGGGAGGGAACTGAACCAGAATTTAGCAATAAAGGTAGCACAGTGTATCATGCACCTGTATGGTAGGAGAAAAAGGGATAAGGGGGATAGAGGAGACAGTGGTGAGTGAGGGGGAGAGGCAGTGGCAAAACAACAGAGTTTAGGAGAATGTTGAGTTTGCTTAGTGAAGTCTGAGAGGCAGTTCCATACACCACGTCTGCATAATCAAAAGTCAGTTGTGTCATTTTGGAGACCAAGTCATGACGAGTTGGAAGAGGGAGGCTGGCTTTGTGATGTAAAGGGGGCCCAGTCTGGAGAAAAGTTTGGCACAAATAGCATCAACCTGGATGGAGAAATTCAGTTTTTCATTCAACCACTCCCCTAGGTACTTGAACACAGGGACGTTCTCAAGGATGGATCCATCCAAGGCAGAAAAAGTGGGGGATTCTTTAGGGTGGCCAGCTTTTGTCTGGATCTGCAGGTCATAGCCAAGGTTTTCTTGATGTTACGTTTATGTTTGTTGTCCTTGAACCAGGACTGGACTCTGTTGAAATAATCCTGGGGGGGACTGTAT
The DNA here is from genome assembly GCA_016271365.2 of Neoceratodus forsteri. Taxonomy (NCBI): domain Eukaryota; kingdom Metazoa; phylum Chordata; order Ceratodontiformes; family Ceratodontidae; genus Neoceratodus; species Neoceratodus forsteri. The sequence goes on along the minus strand of JADMNL010000023.1, from coordinate 237,091,807 downwards.
GCTAGTGATAGAGGGCCCTGAAAAGAAGAGAATTGTGTCATCAGCTTACATGTGAATTTCTGCTGATCTGCAGACTGAGGAGAGATTATTTATAAGGAGAGAGAAGAGGATAGGGCCAAGTATGAAACCTTGGGGGATGCCAGAGATGATAGGAAGTGGGGAGGATTGAGCATCACCAGTCAGAACTAATTGTTCCCTGTCATGAAGGCAGGATTGGAACCAGTTTACAGCTGGTACAGCAAGACCAACAGAGCCAAGAGTTTGTAGAAGACAGGGGTGAGAGACAGAATTGAAGGCTTTCACAAGGTCAGTGGAAATGTTGGCTGTAATGTGGCTCCTGTCCATCACAGTGAGTATGGAGTTAGTGACACACAGTAGAGAAGATATAGTCGAGTGATGCTTCCTAAAGCCAGACTGGATGGGGGAGAGCATGTTGGATCTGGCAAGGAAGTCAGATAGCCTTGAATGAATAAGCTATTCTTGCAATTTAGCTAGGGTGGGGAGGAGGGAGATGGGCCTGTAGTTTCCAGGGAAGGAGGGGTCCCCTTGTTTGTGGAAAGGAAGAACTCCAGCCAACTTTCACACATTGGGAATAGTGGAGGAGGAGAAAGAAAGGTTTAGGATATGGGTAAGTGGGGTGAAAATGGCAGAAGCAGAGAAATGGAGAAGCCTGGAGTGGAGACCATTGTGGCTAGACTTAGAGGGGCTTAGGGCAAGAAGGGCAGAGTAGACTACTAGAGGAGTGAGAGGGGGAAATTGTACTCAGAGGGCTGGTCAGTCACAACCTTGTGGGCTGTAGGGTGTGAGGGAGATGAAGGTGAACTAGTGTCTGGGATAGCACAAGTGGCAAAGAATTTGTTAAAAATCTTAGCTAATGAGGCAGGGTCGGAAAAAGAGAGACCCTTCTACATTGAGAACAGGGGATGTATATTTGGTCAGAGGGTCTAGGAGAGAGTGAAGAACCTTCCAGAAGGATACAAGTTTATGTTGATTTTGCTGCAAGTGGCTCCTGAAGTAGTTTGCCTTTGAGAGATGTATGGCCTTCGTGCAGGTATTTCTGAGGGCCCTGTATTCTTGTAGGTCAAACTAGAAAAGCGAGACTTTGTAGCAGTGGCAAGCTTTATCCCTGGCCCTGCACTTGGCAAGTAGGTTGGCTGTGATCCAGGGGTGATGCTGTCTCTTTAACCTGGTTTTCTTAAGGGAGGACATGGTGGTTCCAGATGTGCAGCAGGAGGTTGGAGAAAAGAGATAAGGCAGAATCAATGCCTATTGCAGAGTAGATTGGCACCCAGTCTGCCATAGCTAGGTCATGTTGAAAGGCAGTAATTTTTGTGTTGTGAAGGGAATGGGACCAAATGTGTTTAGGTGCTGTTGGGGGGGGTGAATCTTTCTTATGCAATAAGTGATACAATAATCACTGATAGTATCAGGGAGTACTCTGGCAGCAGTGATGTGATGGGGTGAGAGGCTAGAACCCAATCAAGAAGAGTGCTATTTTGGGAGTGTGGGATAAGGTGACTAGATTCTTGGATTAATTGAATGAGGTTTGGGGCTTCTACTTTAAGGATAGTGGACTAGGAAGTGGATGACAGCCAATCAAGGTTGAAGTCCCTGAGGAGGAGCAGCAGCTCACTGCTGGAAGTGAGTGAAGAGATAAAGGAGATAGTGAATATGAGTGTATCAGGAGAGGTTTTGGGAGGGGCATAGAAGGTTTCCAACAAAGAGCTGGGCTGATGAGGGGATGAATAGCTGTGCTATGATTACCTCATGGGAGGCAGTTAGGGCCTCCTTGAAGATGATGGAACAAGAGACTGCCTAATATACGGGGCAACACAACACCACCACCATGCTTGCCTTGGTCTTTATGAAGTAGATTGAAATCCAGAGTGGAGATGGCAGAGTCAGGGATTTTACATGAGAGCCAGGTTTCACTTGCACGAAGGATATCTGTGGGGTATTGGGAGACCTATAGCTTAAGCAAGTCAAGGTTTGGAAGTAGGCTGTGAGCATTTAAATGAAAAGACCCAAGCATTTTTGGCAGAGGGGAGAAGTTAGCATTTAAGACTGTGTGCATTGGTGTTGCAGGTGAGGGGTTAGACAGAAGACCAGGGTTAGGGTGAACATCACCAGAAAGGAGTAGAAGAAGCAATAGAAGAGGAAAGTAGGGGGATATCTAGATTTCCTACAGGAACAAGAGTGGTAAGGGGGAGAAAAGATGTGAGACGGAGCAGGGCTTTGCAGTTAAGAAGAGTGGAGGGGAGTGGTCCTTGGTGGATACAATGTGAGGGTGGGGGAAAAGAAAAGGGGTGTCAGCAATAGGAGGCAGACTGATGTGAGACAAAAGAAATGGGAAAGGAGAATGGCAGAAAAAGGGGAGATTTTGTTGATGGGGGACCTGTATATGCCAGATGTTAACTGGAGCACATGTACTGCAGCTACATCCAAGAGCAGGGTCATTCTAGATGCCCTGCAGGGGGCATGACTGAGACAGTTAATGTTGGAACCCACTTGGGAGGGAGCAATCTTAGACCTGGCACTCTCAAATGGAGATGGTGAGAGGATCACAGATTTAGAAGTGGATAGCCATCTGGGAACTAGCAACCACTGAACAGTGTGGTTCATGATAAACACAACTGTAGAGTCAAGCCATACAAAGACAAAAGTACTGGGCTTCAGAAGGGCTGATTTTGGCAAAATGGGTGAGTGCCTAAGGAATGCACTAGAAAATGGTCAGGAAGGAGTGGTAGAAGAACAATGGAAGAAAATCAAAACTGCCATCACAGAGGCAACAAGTCTTTGTGTGAAGCAAATAAACAAAACAAAACAGAGTAAAAAAAAACACTGTGGTTCTCAAAAGAGAGAGAAAGGTTGGGGGAAAAACGATAGCATTCTAGAAGTATAGGGAATAAAAGAATGAGCAAGACAGAGAACTGTATTGGTTAAAGCAGAAGAAAGCAGGTAAGGCAGTCAGAATGGTGAAGGCCCAAACTGGGGAAAAGATAACCAACTCTGTTAAGAAGTGCGATCAAATCTTTTTAGGTGCATCATGGAGTGAAGGAAGGCCAAGGAAAGGATAGTGAGAATTAATAAAGGGGAGGGGAGGTGGGCAGAGGATGACAGTGGAAAGGCAGATATGCTGAATCAGTACTTTTGCTCGGTATTCATAAAAGAAGAAGAGGGGGAGGTACCTAAACCAAGCAATAGAAGCACTCTGGACGGGGGGGTCGATAACAGTCCATTCACAGAAGAAAGGGTGTTGCGAGAACTCCTAAAACTCAGGGTGGACAAAGCAATGGGGCATGATGGGATTCACCCCAGAATTCTAAAAGAACTAAGGAGAGACCTAGTGATGTCACTGACTACCCTTTTCAACAAATTGTGAGAGGGCGGTGTGGTACCTGAGGATTGGAGGAGGGCAGATGTGATCCCTCATCACAAAAGTGGGAGCAAGGCAGAGTCAGGGAACTACAGACCTGTTAGTTTAACCTCAGTAGTAGGGAAAATGATGGAATCATTTCTGAAAGAGGGAATTGTTGAGTACCTAGAGGCCAGTGGGGCACAGGACCTGAGCAGCATGGATTCACAGCAGGAAGATCATGTTAGACGAATCTACTAGATTTCTTTGACTGGATGACCAAAGTAGTAGACCAGAGAGGGGCTGTAGATATGGCCTACCTAGACTTTAGCAAGGCATTTGACACAGTCCCACACAAAAGATTAAAAAACAAGCTAGCCACCCTGGGAGTGGGTCCCAGGGTGATAGCCTGAGTAACAAATTGGCTGACCAACAAGACGCAGAAGGTAATAGTAAATGGAGTACACTCTGAAGAAAAGGTGGTTACTATTGGGGCACCACAGGGTTCAGTACTGGGACTTGTCCTCTTTAATGTCTTTATAGGAGACATTGCAGAGGGGCTGGAAGGAAAAGTATGCCTCTTTGCAGACGATACAAAAATCTGCATCAGGGTTGATACACAAGGGGGGTGGAAAGGATGAAAAGGGACTTGGCTAAGTTGGAGGAATGGTCATAAATATGACAGCTTAGATTAAATGCAAAAAAAGTGCAAAGTAATGCACCTGGGAAAAAAAAACAGTGGAAGAGTACACAATGGGGGGAGGCACTAACAACAACAAAAATGGAAAAGGGACCTCGGGGTAGTTATATTAGATGACCTTAAGGTAGGCAAACAATGTGAGAAGGCATTAAGGAGGGCTGGAGGGATACTGGGATGTACAGGGAGAGGCATCACCAGTAGAAAACAGGAAGGTGTTATCCCTCTATACAGACAGTTGGTGAAACCCAATTTAGAGTACTGCATGCTGTTCTAGAGACCCCATCTCTGTAAGGACATAGACAGGATGGAGGCAGTCCCGGAGGAGGGCAGCTAAAATGATGCAGGGTCTGCAACAGAAGCCATATGAGGAGGGGCTGAAAGAGCTTAATAGGTATACTCTCGAGGACAAGAAGGAGAGGGGAGACAGGATAGAAACATTCAAGTACCTCAAGGGACTAGACAAAGTCCAAGATGGGATCATCTTTGAGAGAAAGAGATGTGCAAGAACAAGGGGGCACAGTTTGAAGAAAGAGGGGGGCCGCTCAGGGGCAACATCAGAAAGTATATTTTCACAAAGAGGGTGGTGGATGCGTGGAACCACCTTACAGAGGAGGTTGTGGGGTCAAAAACAGTTGGGGAATTTAGGAATGCATGTGATAGACATAAGACAAGTATAGTGAATGACAGGAGGAAGTAGGCTGTTGGTTAACTAGAATCTGCAACTTATCCAATACATAGGGAATGGGCAGACTATGTCCTTATCTGCCTTCAAAGTCTATATTTCTATGTTTCAATAAAGGGGGAAGGAAAAAGAAAGAAAAATGTGGGGCGTTGAGGAAGCTAGGATGTGATGGTAAGCGCCAAAGGATTGGAGAGTCATAGAGGAGGAACAGGGAGATGGTAAGTGGGAGGAGGAAAATAGGTGCTGGCATAGTAAGGAGACGTGGAGGTAGGAAAAAGGTGAAAAATTGAGAGCTGGAAGGAGACTAGATGATAACTAGATGAGTCTGAAGGAGACTAGGGAAGAGTTGCTTTGGTGAACTGAGGAGGAAAAATTGGGGGAGAAGGAAGAGGTATGAAAGAGTGGCAGGTAAAACTGAGTGGCATATAGGATAGAGAAATCAGAGGAGCACTGGGCTAAAGCATGGACTAGTTTAGCCACAGTTTAGCCAGTCAGTTATGTTGTTTTGCAGGGTAGAGAAAGAGAAGAGAATAAGTTAACAGTGGTGGGCAGAGAGAGAGAGAGAGAGAGAGAGAGACAAAAAGTAGGAGTAGGTGAAAGATGAGAGAGGTCACTTAAAGAGGGAGTAGCTTAGGGAAGCTCAAGAAGGGGCAGGAAGTTGTGGCCACACAAGAGCATTTAAAAAGTGCCAGGGTGGAGGAGTGTGGGTGGGCCAAAACACTCCCACTAAGAGAAAAGCAGCAAGAAAAAACACAGCAGCCTAGCTAGAAGCTCATAAATGAGCTATCCAGTTTAGCAAAGGAGCTGGGAGCTGTGAGGACCCGATTGGCCATGGCTTCACTGCAGCAGAGAAAACAGTCAATCAGGTGAGAAGCGTGGATGTGCCTAAAATTCAAAAGGTAGCGTGAGCAAAAACAGTGGGGTGAATGTTTGCACCTTAACTGAGGAGGAGCTTCTGAACACACCACTGCCACCTTTATTCCACTTTGCATTGGCTGTCCTCCCTATTCCAGCACTCCTTCTCACTGGGTTGTTTTATTTACTCCATGAACAAGACTCCCCACACAGACTGTATAGGTGCCATGCTCTCCCCTGTGACATACTCCTGCACACAAAATATGGTCATCAAATCAACCCCTATTCTCCGTCCCTCTTTGCTCACCCAAGATGGGGGAACAAGCCTTCTCCCATTTTGCCCCTAAATTCTGGAACTCCTTACCAGCCAATTTAATGGGCTCCTTATCTAACTCTGCCTTTAAATATGCATTTTTCTCCCACCTTCATGCACTCATCTCCTGCCACTGTACCTAAGCATCCCAGTACTCCTCTTACTCATCCTTATTCTGCTCTACCAAGGTGTCACTGTACTGAATTGCCTGACTGTGTCAATGGTCCTATCCATCCCTGCGTGGATGGCTACTGCTTGTTGTTATACCTTGACTTTCTCTGTGGAGGTCAACTCTGTTATGTAATTGCTACTTGTGTTTGCTTGTTATAATTTATTCAAAATTATGTCTGTTTCTTTTGGATGCCTGTTAATGCTAATGATCTGTACCTGTTTGTGTTAATTCTCTGGTTTATGTATGTACTCTCCCTGGTCATGCTTGAAAATAGGCAGGCCTCTTGCCTAATGCACTTACCCAGTTACCAAAAGCAAATAAATAAATAGAGAGAGTAAAGTGGCAGCCGTGGCACAGGGTACAAGCCACATCACAGGCAGCCGAGAGGTATGCCCAGTCAGGGACAAAATCTGGGAGAAAGAAAAAGACTCAGAATTAATATGCACACACTTGGACAAAAGACGGGGGGGGGGTGAAGAGAAGGGGAGAGACAAAGACACTACAGGGTGTCTAGGAAACAGGAGCCAGACCTGGGTGTGTAGAAGTTGGGGGAGAACAACGGAGAGACTGGGAAAGGTCACAGACAGGAACTGCAAAAAAGAGTTTGACCAGAGAAAGAAATTAGGTGGGGAAAGCAGCTAAAAAAAGAAAACAAATTTTAGAGAGAAAGAAAGAGAGTAAAAAAAGGATTAAGCCAGAGAATGAAAATAAACAGGGAAAGCACACAACTCAGAAAGGAATACTACACAAAATGCATACAGAATCTAGCAAAAACTGGACAAAGCTTCAAATTGATTAATTAAGATACTGCACATAAGTGAAAATTGGTACATTTATAGCTAACAGGATTAAATCAGTATTTACAGGCATAAGATAATCTACAAATCAGGTTCCAGAAACTCTCTAGCAATTAGCCCACTAACAATTAAAATTTCCCTCTGTGAAAATACTCCCACTAAGAGAAAAGCAGCAGGAACAAAAAACAGCAACCTAGTTAAAAGCTCATAAACAAGTTAGTTTAACGAAGTAGCAAGGCGCTGTGAGGACCCAATTCGCCAAGGAGTAACTGCAGCAGAGAAAGCAGCCAATCAGGTAAGAAGCGTGGATGCACCAAAAATTCCAAAAGGTAGCTTGGGCAAAAACAGCGGGGTGAATGTCCTCATCTTAGCTGAGGAGGAGCTTCTGAAGTAGGGAGAGTAGAGTGGTGGCCATGACACAAGGTTCAAGTGATGCCACTGGCAACTGAGAGGTGCTCCTGGTCGGGGTGAAATCATAGCCGAGGGTACACTGTATTCAGGAAACTTTTAGGGTGAGCTTCCTAGGTGTACCTGGTATTCTACACAATCACCCAGTTGCCATCTCCTTTCTACTATTAATAACAACTATCTCAAAGTATTCGGTGTTATTTATGTGATTAGCACAAAAAAAGTATAATCAATTCACTATGCAATTTTCATAACAAACATTTCTATATCCCCCTTATTGACACAATATGTATCATATCAACCTCATTTCTTTTCTTCCCCTTTTCTTTCCTTTTTAAAAATCATTATCTTTTCTTTAGGAAAGGAGTCAGATTAATTCCATCATTTAATCCTGTTTTTTTGAGGCCTTGTAGATGGAAAATCCAAAATGTTTCTCTCTGAAGCAGGAGACTGTCAATGTTACCACCCCACTCACCCAGCTTGGCCTTCTCTATGTCATTACATTTGAATGAATCTTCCTCTCTATTACTACTTAAATGTATATGTTTAGCCAGAGCATTTTTCAGTTCCCCATTCCTTATAGCTCCTTTATGTTCCCCTACACATACCTCCAGAGTCCTACCAGTCCTTTCAACATGAAATGCATTACATTTAAAAATTAGCAGAAGTAAATACATTAATTTTCATGATAGCATCACAATGAGTGCAGTGGCCACATGTTTTTTTTTTTTTTTAGTTTCTGTTGACCGGGTAAGTGCACTAGACAAATTCTGCCTATTTTCAGGCACGACCCGGGAGAGTGGGATACAGATGAATATCAACTGACCTTGAACCAGATTAAGCTGTTTGTGATATTTTTAGTGAATGAGGGAAATTTGGCCAGAACACCAGGGAAATTCCCTTACTCTTTTCGATAAGTGCCATGGGATCTTTAACATCCTGAACTACCACAAATCCAGGCAGATAGGACCTCGGTTTAATGTCTCATCCAAAGATGGCACCTCAGAAGTGCAGCACCCCTCTCATGCTGCACTACAGTGTCAGTACTGGGATATTAACCCAAGTGCCAGATGTGGGAACTGAACCCACAGCCCTCTGATCTCCTGGCCTCAGAGGCGAGTGTGCTACCTATTGAGCCACTGACACTGCTACCCATCAGGATGGGGGTATCCAGGTTTCTTTTGGGGGGGTAGGTTGGAGGTTTTGAACAAGTTTGTCTCTCAGGTTTGGACTCCTTCTATATACCATCCTGGGGAGATTGCAGACAGATGGTTCAAGCATTGGATCAGTCTGTAACATCCCACAGTGTCTGTGTAAAATGTCTTATACCAAGTGGGATTTTTTGGTATATGTAGAGATGAAATTCATTGTGTCCCCATGTGTATCATCCCTATTCCTGTTTTTATATACCAATAAATCATCCCTCTCTCTTGATAGAACTTTTTCTTTAGCTTCCTGAATGCATTCTGCTCTATATCCACTAACTAAAGATCACTATTCCATTTCCTGTGACCTATGCTGGTATGCTTCATCAGTGGAACAGTTCCTTGTAATTCTAAGAAACTGTGGGCCAGGGATATTTTCTATCATGTGCCTTGAGTGGCAGCTAGATGGCAATACAATTGTACTGGGATCAATTGTCTTCCTAGAGAGATCAGTGTGAAGTACCCCTGTTTCATCCTTGGTTACCTGTAAATAGACGGAGTGTATGTATGTAGTGCTACTTTCTACCTTAAATCTCAGATTCCTGTTGGTGTTCTCTAAGTAGGTAATGAATTCCATGAGTTGAGTCTCATCCCCCTTCCAAATAAGCAAGATGTCATCAAACAAAACATGTCCATTGGCCAACCATTTCAAAAACAGGGGTTGAACTGCGGTGCTAGAACTACATCATGTTCCCAGGTGCCCAAATACGAATTGACATAATTGAGGGCAAACATGGCCCTCATTGTTGTTCCCTTTATTTGCTGATAAAAGTTTTTTTGAAAGGTAAACACATTGCACTCTAACCCCCATCTGGTACATTCCAAAACAAATTCACATTTGTCCTAATTTAACCCATCATTGTTTCCCAAACATTTCTGTAGGACTTCCAACCCTTCACGGTGTGAAATATTCATATACAAGGACTCAATGTCCATTGTACACAATATCCACTCTTGTATCCTCTGTTCTTTCATCACATTAAGAATATCTGTAGCATTTCTCACACACGATGGAAGCAATTTTATATGGTCCCTGATAAAAGTGTCCACCTATTGGGACAAAAGTTCTGTAATAGATCCAATGCCTGCCACTATGGGCCTGCCTGGGGGATCAATCGGGGATTTGTGAACTTTAGGCAAAATGTAGATTGTGCTTCTAATGGGGCATTTAACCTTTAGAAATTCGGCTGTATCATTATCAGTGCAACCATCAATTTTTGCATCATCTACAAGATTATCTATTTCAGCTCTAAACCTTGGTGTAGGGTCATGACCATGTTTAATATAAACACTCTGATCATTAAGTTGTCTCTGGTCCTCCTGCACATATTTCACAGTGTACAGAGCAACTACAGATTCACCTTTATCAACTGGTTTGATGGTAATTAGTTCATTATCTACCAGATCCTTCATTGTGTGTTGCTCCTATGTAAACACGATTCTATAATAATCGGTATCTGAAGTGGAGCGTAATGAGTTCTTGTCCTTCATACATACTCTTTCAAATACTTTTACTGTAGAGTTCATTGGTAGTATAAAAGTAGATGGAGGCTTTCATTTTTCTGACATTGGTTCCTGTATATCTATTACACTCTGTTCATCTTTAGCTGTATTGTTCACAGTTACTAATACTGAATCCAAACTCATTGTACTTCTGGTGAAAAAAAGCTTTTAAATTCAGTTTCCTAGAAAATTTGTAATATTCAAGAATGATTCATATGGATGCTGTACTATAGTGGGGACAAATGTCAGTCCTTTATTCAACACTTGTAGTTGTGAACTGGTCAATTTCATTGTAGAGAGATTGATAACATTTATCTGTCTTCCACTGCTGTTCCTGCCTCTGCATCTGCCCCTGGTTTGGGTCAAACCCCATTGATTGTATATTGATGCCTGCGACATTCCTCCTCTTTCTCCACCGGCACCCTCCCTGTCTTGTATGTCAGACTGGAAGTGAACCAGTCTGCTGCTGCTTCGACTCAGATCTGGGGTACTGTCTGTCTGAGACAAATATTCTAAATCCTCCTCCCCTTCAGATTCAGTCTTGTGAAAGCTTCTATTTTGATTTTTAAGACTGGAGTGTGGTGCAGTAGCACGTCCCTTCTTTTTATTACTGTTTGTCCATGTCCAGACTCAATCTAACTCATAGTCCTTTTGGTCCCATTAAAACTTGGTTAGCTTGGGGGCGCTGTTGAGCAGCTCAACCAGAGGCAGCATGTTTGGAAAGCTCTGCAGAAAGTATAAATTTAATTATATAAAGCCTGCTCTTTTCCAAATCTCGCTTTGGTTTCTATGCTCCTACGGGGTTCAATAACCTACCAGGAAGGCTCATGGTGAAAATTAAAGGCAACGTGGCTGCCTCTTCAGACTTTTTTACACCAAAAGGTCGACGGGATGTTGGGCCTACTGGAAGTGGTGCACCAGGGCCCTCTGTTGTGGTGAATACTGATGAGATCACACTTGCCACTGTGAATGCTACACTGCTAAAACTAGTTGCCACAGTCCAGGAGTTGGATAAGAAATTCGATGTTCTAACACCGCGGGTGGCCACTTTGGAGACTAAAGTGGACATTACCGACCAAAAACTGGCTAAAATGGACATTATTTTGAATAAGAACATTGATGTCTCCACTAAGCTAGTTAAAGATAATACGTGGTTGAGACAATGGTTGGAAATGGTGGAAAACCAGGTTCGTGAATGGAATCTACGGATTTTAGGATTACCTGAAGCTGCTGAAGGAGATGACCCATTGGGCTTTGTGTGCACTTTTTTGCCAGGAATACTGGGGTTAGGAGAAGAAGATCCACTGTTATCATTTGAGAGGGCCTTCTGAATCACCCCTCATAGAGGGCTGATAAATCAGTCTGGGCCCTGTACTCTGGTGGTGATATGTTCCGGGATTGGGGATCATGACAGGGTGTTATCAGAGGCCAGAAGGAAATGGCGCTTGAAGTATGGGGAGGCAGACATATCTGTGTTCCCAGACTTGTCTTTTGGAACAAGGCAGTGATGCAAGGCATATGATAGGGTGAGGAGTCAACTTCGTAGCCTGGGGGTCCAGCATCAGCTCATTTTCCCTGCACTTCTCAGACTGTCATGGCAGGATAAGATGTACCTGTTCAGCACTCCAAAGGAGGCAGAAAAAATTCTCCCGATTATAGAGCAGGGGGTACTTGAAAGCCAGGACGATGAGGACTGAATGGCTATGAGAGCTGTATTTGTAATGTACTGAATTTATCTTTGGTACCGTGGCCCTAAACCTCTGATTTTTTTGTCATGCTGAATGTTATTTTCGCTTGGCTAGGTGGGTAGTAATGTTATTTTAACAGCCTGTTGCTGTTTAGGGACTTACTACTGACTGGCATACCACTGCTAAATGTTTAATGGCTGATGTTTCTCTGATTTATCTTAACAGTTTTATGTTATAAATGGGGGGTGTTGACCTAGTAATAGAAACCTGTAATTTCTATTTTTTAAGAGCATAGAGGCTGTAATGGCTGCTTTATTTTATTTCCTGGAGCTGTTAATAAAGACATGGGGAAAATATACTCAGGGGAAAGTGGGTCTTTTGACCTACTCACTGGCTGGCTCAGGTTGCTAGCCAGGTAGGTAGTTTCTCTGAGCTACTATGTGAGCTGTTTACCAATGACATATTCTAAGATTTTTTCTTCTTATGTTTTGTACTTCCCACAATGTGGTGAGTGAACCTTGGGGTGTCTCCTTAGCCCATTCTATAATTCTGGGAACTATGTGTATAACATCAGTTATTGTATGGACTCACCTGTGTATCTATGCTTTTTGTGAGCTGTTTTTGCAAAAAAGCTTAATAAAAATATTATGCAAAAAAAAAAAAAAACTTGGTTAGCTTAATTGCTTTTATTGTTTGATCCTGTTTTTCTACTTTATCTTTCAAGGCAGCTTCTAATTCTGCAAATTCTGGTGCTTCCTTAAGTGCAACGACTGGCGTTTCCTTTCCTGAAACCTCTGTTTTTTTCTTTTCTTCTTGGTCTATATAGTCCTGGATAATACTGTTGACAAAAAGCAATGTGGTTTTCTGTATCTGATCCTTTGAATCATCATAAATATGGATCTTTCCTGATCATATCCTGGCCACTTAAGGACATGCAACCCTCTTGGCATTCTATCAACTTTAACATATGCCTCAAGCAATGTTTTGTTCCAAATGTTTCTGTGTGCCATTAAAGTGCGCTTTTCAAGTTCAAAAATGGCATTATAGTTGGTTATTTACTTCTGTTATGGGCGTTAAGTGCTGGACTTCTGTTTGCAAGGAATAAAACCACTGATTTTCATTGTTCTAGGTGTCGGTGCTTGCTCTTTGGGAAGGATAAATGAATGAATGTTGGCATGAATGGTCAGTCCAGTATATTCATATAGTTTTTTCTAGCTTGTCACAGTTTCTCATACATTGACCCTCCCCATTAAACCATTTCTTGCCATACACATGTCCTGTGGTATTGATCATGCTGTATTCAATAGTTAATGTCTCCACCATGTCTTGTATAGTCTTAAAGTACACTTCAAAGATCTGTGAGTTCATTATAACTTTTTCCCCATGGCCATATCAGATAAGAACATTTGGATTATATTGCAGTTTTCCATGGACCTCAACAGCACATCTTAAATCTTGAGTTTTGTACATGGGCTCCTATGATTTTTTTTTCTGACTAACAATGGTCATGCATTGATTAGCTTCTATTTCCTTTACCCTATATGTATCTTGATTTAACTCCATGTCTAGGGTCACAGAGATGGCAATTAGTAAACAAACTCTAACCAGAGCTGATAGGGCTGTGAAAAGCTACCAAGTGACCAAAGTTATTTTCTTGTTGATGTCATGCAATGCTGTTTAGTCACAATCATCAAAAACTGCCATGCTGCTAAATCAGTCCTCAGTGCTCCCAGATTAAGTTTGCCTTTTTCCTGTAACTGCAGAGCAATTTTCCTATAGATTACATTATTTCCAGTGGAAGTCAAATTCCTTTATTTTCCCATATAACTAAAGCAAGTCTATGGGAAGAATTTCCCCGTAGATGGCTCCAAAGCCCTATAAGCAGAGTTCCTTACCATTTAGATAAAATACCTGACATTCCCTACAAGTTTAGTTAAAGGAGAACTGCACTGAACCTGTGAATAATGTTTCCTGTGGAAGATTTTGTTTTTCATATAGTGGGTCCCCTTCTGTTTCTGCCCCATTTTTGCTGGCCTTTCAGTTAACCCATTGGATATGTATGGGTTACACACTGCTGCAAAGCGTCATCTAAGAATTGTATGATGTTGTTTATGTCCCCATGAACCTAAGAATTCCAAATTAGAACACAGATGCATTGTACTGACATTGTAAGTTCTTCTTGAAGCAACATCCCATTGTGTTATACAGAAAAGGAAGTGCAAAAGAAAAAGGAAACCACTTTGGTTCTCAAATACAGGAGCAGAAAAGGTCAGAGCCAAAAGGCTGTCTTTCAGGAAATATAAGGGAACACAGTGGGATGAAGATAGGGAGGCATACCAAACTGCCCTAAGGGAAGCAGGGAAGGCAGTAAGGCAGGCAAAGTCCCAAACTGAGGAAACACTAGCATGTACAGTAAAAGAAGGTGACAAGACTTTCTATAGATACATTAGTGAAAGGAGAAAGTCCAGAGGGGGTATTGCTAAGCTCAAAGGAGAAATGGAGGCATGTGAGGAGGAAGACCCTGTAAAAGCATCTATCCTAAATAGATACTTTTGCTCAGTATTTACTGAAGAGAAGGTAGGGCAGGGCCCACAGCTCAGCACCATGGACACAGGGGGGAGGGAGGAGAGCACTAGTCCCTTCACAAAAGAAAGGGTCCTACAAGACCTCACTAAAGTCAGGGTGGACAAGGCAATGGGACCTGATGGCATACATCCCAGGGTACTTAAGGAGCTAAGGGTGGAACTAGCAGAGCCATTAGCAGAACTGTTTAGTGAATCTCAGAGCACAGGAGAGGTCCCAGAAGACTGGATAAGGGCTCATGTGATCCCGCTCCACAAGAGTGGTAGCAGGGAGGAGGCAGGGAACTACAGACCAGTCAGTCTTACCTCAGTGGTGGGCAAGATTATGGAAGCACTCCTTAAGGAAAGGATAGTGCAACACCTGGAATCTATAGGGGCACAGGATCCAAGACAGCATAGGTTTACAAAAGGAAGGTCCTGTCAAACTAATCTCATAGATTTCTTTTACTGGGTAACCAGAGTGGTGGACCGTGGGGAGCAGTTGATGTCACCTACCTTGACTTCAGTAAAGCTTTCGACAATGTTCCACATAGAAGATTGATAAAAAAGCTGGTCAGGCTCAGGGTGGGTCAGAAGTTGGTCAACTGGGTGGCAAACTGGTTGACGTGCAGAAAACAGAGAGTGGTGGTAAATGGTATACAGTCAGAAGAGATGCAAGTCACAAGTGGGGTACCTCAGGGATCTGTCCTGGGGCCAGTCCTCTTCAATATCTTCATTAGTGACATTGCAGATGGACTAGAGGGTTAGGCTTGTCTGTTTGCAGATGACACCAAGATCTGCAACAGTGTAGATGATCCAGATGGGGTGGGCAGAATGAGAAGAGATCTGGGTAAACTAGAAAAATGGTCAGAAAAGTGGCAACTGGGATTTAATGCAAAGAAGTTCAAGATCATGCACATAGGAAAGAGAAACCCTGAAGCCACCTATAGGCTGGGAGGGGAGTTGCTGGCAGTATCAAAGGAAGAAAGAGCCTTGGGCATCATCATCACTGATGACCTGAAATCATCCAAGCAGACCTCTAAAGGAGTAGGTAAGGTTAGGGCGATGTTAGGATGTATTAGTTGGGGTATCACAAATCATAAGAGGGAGGTAATAATCCCTCTTTACAAGCCATTGGTTAGGCCCCATCTGGAGTACTACATGCAGTACTTGAGGCCACACCTTCACAAGGACATTAACCAAATTGAGGCAGTCCAGAGAAGGGCAAGCAAAATGGTGTAGGGACTGCATCAGAAGACATATGAGGACAGATTAACAGAGCTCAGTATGTATACCCTTGAGCAAAGGAAGGAGAGAGGTGATATGATCGAGACATTCAAACACCTTAAGGGCATTAACAAGGTGAAAGAGTCTAACATGTTTAAATATAAGAAAAATAGCAGGACAAGAGGACACAGCATGAGATTAAAGGGAGGCCGATTAAGGGGGAATGTGAGGAAATTCTTTTACACAGAAAGGGTGGTGGATGCATGGAATGGCCTACTTCTGGAAGTGGTGGCTATGAATACAGTGCGGGGCTTCAAACAGGCATGGGATAGGCATAAGGGAGTAATGCAGATGAGTATGAATAGATAGGCCACTGACAGAGCAAAGGCTGATGGCACATTTATAAGGTAGAAAAAGAAATGGGCAGACTGGATGGGTCTTGCGGTCCTTATCTGCCGTCAATTTCTATGTTTCTATGTTTCTGTGATTGCCCTACCATGATTCCATGCTGCCTCACATCCTGTAGACCATGCTCCTCTAGATAATCCACCAACCTTTCCTTTAGTATTGTCTCCAAGAGTTTGCCCACAATGGAGATCAGACTAACTGGTCTGTAATTCCCTGGGTCATCCTTGGGGCCACTTTTGTGAAGGGGCACTACATGTGCTGTTATCCAGTCCTGCGGTACCACTCCTGACTCTAGTGAACTATTAAATAGGTCTGACAGTGGACCCGAAAGCTCCTTGGCCAGTTCCTTTAGTACTCTTGGATGTGCTCTGTCCGGGCCTTGTGATTTGTCCACCTTCAATGCCAGCAGCCCCTCCCTCACTCTATCCTCCTCTATCATTACATTTGTGTTCCCCCCACCCTGCCCTGTCTTTTCCCTCCTGAAGGCACTGATCCATCCTTCTCCCTGGTGAAGACAGAACAGAAGTATTAATTTAGTATGTCTGCTTTTTCCCCCAATGTCCTCCACCCGCTCCTCCCCTCTCTTAATCCTAACAATCTCATCCTTCTTGTCCCTTTTCTCATTTATATAGTGAATGAAAGCCTTCTCCCCCTACTTAATGCCTTCAGTTATCTGCAGCTCCTTCTGTGCCTTTGCTCACCGGACTTTCTTACTTCCCTCACTAAACAACCTTGGGTAATTTTCCCTATCCACCTCTCTCTTGGTCTTCCTGAATTTTGTATAGGCCAACCTCTTTTCCCTTACTGCCTGAGCAACCCCAGAACTGAACCAGCTGGGCACTTTGGCCCTTGTGTTCTTCCCTCTGAGCCTAATGCACTCATCTGTGGCAACCAGTATCCCTTCCTTAATGATGGACCACCTTTTGTCCACCCCCATATCTGTTCTGATGCCCACCAGATGGCTCCTTAGCACTTCACCCATTTTCTTGAAGTCCGTCCTCCTGAAATCCAAGATTTTGGTCTTAGTCAGGATGCTTTTTCTGCCCATACCCAACTGGAACCACACTGTGCAATGGTCACTTCCACCCGGTTGCTTCCTGACCATTATTTCCTGTACATGCTCCCCATTTGTGAGCACCAGATCAAGAATTGCATCAGCCCTTGCTGGTTCTGTAATGCCCTGTGTCAGAAACCCACTCTGCAGTCCTCCCAAAATCACCTGACTCCTAGCACATGTTGTGAATGCTATGCTCCAGTCCATCTTGGGCAGATTGAAGTCCCCAACAACTGCCACCTATCCTTTCCCTGCAGCTTCCAATATTTGTGAGCTCAGCTCCTTGTCCTTCTCCTTATCCTGACTGGGTGGTCTGTAAAGCTTCTCAGCCATTTCCTTTAGTACTCGTAGATGTGCTCTGTCCGGGCCTTGTGATTTGTCCACCTTCAATGCCAGCATCCTGTCCCTCACTCAATCCTTTTTGGTCACTGCAGCTATGTCCACCCTCCTGTCTGCTAATAGTTACTGCAGATTGTCCATCTTGTTTCCAAGACTCCTTGTCAATAGACTGAGATACCATACCTGCCTCATGGCTAGAAAGAGCTCTACTGGCCTGACCTCCCCCGGGCTTTCCACCCTCCTGCAACCAGCCCCAATTACCAAAAACACCCATAGCTCCACCAAATCTTCCTTTCTTCTCCTCCATTTCAGGACATCGATGGCACAGAGAACCTTTTCCTACAGAGACCCCCTTTGGATGAACTCCTTACCTAGCTCCATTACCTCTGAACGTAAGCTCTGCCACTTTAAAACTCTTCTCAAGGATCACCTCTCTGACTGCTAATGCCTGTGACTGCCCTTAGTCCTACTCCTCCAACCCTACAACTGCCCTACTTTCTCACCCTCCCCTATCCCTCTCCTTCTATGTCTATTTATGGCACAATTTTCCCTCCCTCTCCCTAGTAACACCTTGATGCAGCCTGGCTGTGAGACTAGGCTCAGTGTGTATAGCCTGAGTCATTATGACCTGTTGTTCTGTAATTTTACTGTATACATTATTTTTTGTCTGTCTCATTTACTATGTAAATTGTCATTTGATGTGGAGCCATGCAAATGAGTCTCAGACTCAAAGGTTTGTAATTCTGAAATGTTCAATAAATAAATAAATTAAACCACCCCCAACCTCACATTTCTCCCTCTATTGTTCCTTAACTAAACTCATAATGCCTCCACTTTACCTTCCTCTGACTCCTCCCTTGTGCACTTGATTCCCTCCCTGATATGAAATGCCACTCCTTCTCAACTATCTTGTTCCTCCTGTATAGTTTATACCCAGGGATTGCGAGGTCCCAGCCATGGTGTGATGTTGCCCAAGTCTCTGTTACTGCAGCTATGTCCACCCTCCTGTCAGTTAATAGTGCCTGCAGGTTGTCCTTCTTGTTTCCAAGACTCCACGCATTCAGAGACATCACCCTCCACCTAGAATCTGACATTCTTTCTTTTCCCTCTATTATTCTATTCACATTTATCCCCTCTGTGTGTACTCTCCATGTACCATTGTTATCTGTTCCTCACCCCCTCCACCCTTTGCTAACTGTGTTCTCACCCCATCCACCTTCTCCCTCTATACCTCTTCCATCACTGGGGTGGGGGTTCACTGACCTCCTCCTCTCAGAGTCTGTGGGCCTGCACACCCACTGCCCCCCCAGCAGTTTAAATTAAGTGTAGTGGTTATGTATTCCCCAGTTTGTCCCTGATAACCCTCAAACCCTCCCTACTGAGGTGTAGCCTGTCTGGTGAAAAGAATGCTTTGTTTGACCGGGTCTCCTCTCAGTCCCCAATACAGATAAACATCTCCTCCCAGCACCATTTCCTCAGCCAGTCATTAAAATCCTCTATTTTTCTTTTCCTGTCTGTGTTGGCCCTTAGTACTGGTATCACCTATGAGAAGGCCAGTGAACTTCCTTCCTCCTTACAGATCTTTCCTAACTCTCTGAACCTATGTTGCACTACCTAATCCTCCTCCCCAGCTAGGTTGTTGGTTCCCAAATGTATAACTAAATTAGGTATTCCTCCAACCTTCCTTACTATTTCCTTAATTCTTGGACCCACCTTTCCCATTGTCATCCCTGGCATACAAACCACCCTTCTGCTTGCATTTGGGTCCCCTTTCTTTCCCCAGTTATTACTCCTAATTATGGAGCCACCTATGATTGCCACCCTTCCATCCCCTGCATAGAAACATAGAAACATAGACTTTGACTGTAGATAAGGACCGCTTGGCCCATCTAGTCTGACCATTTCCCTACCTACAGGATAGGCCGCAGATCCTAGTTAACCAACAGATTATTTCTTCCTACCCCCCACAAGAATTGCCTTATGTCTGTCCCATGCATATCTGAATTCTCCCACAGTTTTAGACCCCACAACCTCCTCAGGAAGCTGTTCCATGCATCCACTACCCTCTCTGTGAAATAATACTTCCTCACATTGCCCCTGAACCTCCCCCCCATCTTTAAATTGTGTCCCCTTGTTCTTGCATGTTTCTTTTTCTGAAAGATGCTACCCTCTTGGACTTTGTTGATTCCACTGAGGTACTTAAAAGTTTCTATCATGTCCCCCCTCTCCCTTCTTTCCTCAAGGGTATACATATTAAGCTCCTTTAGTCTCTCCTCGTACGGCTTCTTTTGCAGACCCTGCACCATTTTAGTTGCCCAATTCTGGACTGCCTCTATCCTGTCTATGTCCTTGTGGAGATGGGGTCTCCAGAACTGGACACAGTACTCCAGATGGGGTTTCACCAATTGTCTGTACAGAGGGATAACAACTTCCTGTTTTCTGCTGGTGATGCCTCTCCCTATGCATCCCAGTATACCCCAAGCCCTCCCTACTGCCTTCTCACATTGCTTGCTAACCTTAAAGCCATCTGATATGATTACCCCCAGGTCCCTTTCCTTTTTTGCTGTTGTTACTACCTCCCCCTCCATTGCGTATTCTTCCCCTGAGTTCTTGTTTCCCAGGTGCATTATTTTGCACTTCTTTGCATTGAATCCTAGCTGCCATACTTCTGACCATTCCTCCAACCTTGCCAAGTCCCTTCTCATCCTTTCCACGCCTCCTTGTGTATCAACCCTGTTGCAGATCTTTGTGTCATCTGCAAAGAGGCATACTTTTCCTTCCAGTCCCTCTGCAATGTCACTTATGAAGACATTAAAAAGGACTGGACCCAATACTGAACCCTGCGGTACCCCACTAGTAACCCCTCTTTCTTCAGAGTGGACTCCATTTACAATTACCTTCTGTGTCCTGTTGTCCAGCCAATGTTTTACCCAGGCTACCACCCTGGGACCCACTCCCAGGCTGGTTAATTTGACTATTAATCTTTTGTGTGGGACTGTGTCAAATTCCTTGCTAAAGTCTAGGTAGGCCATGTCCACAGCCCCTTCCCGGTCTACTACTTTGGTCACCCAGTCAAAGAAATCTATTAGATTCATCTGACATGACCTTCCCGTTGTGAACCCATGCTGCCTTGGGTCCTGTGCTCCACTGGCCTCTAGCTACTCAACAATTCTTTCCTTCAGAAGTGACTCCATCACTTTCCCTACCACAGAGGTCAAACTGACAGGTCTGTAGTTTCCTGCCTCTGTCTTGGTCCCACCTTTATGAAGGGGAATCACATCCGCCTTCCTCCAGTCCTCGGGTACCACACCATCCTCCCATAATTTATTAAAAAGAGTAGCCAGTGATTTCACTAGTTCTCCCCTTAATTCTTTTAGAATTCTGGGGTGAATTCCATCAGGCCCCATTGCTTTGTTCACCTTCAGTTTTAGGAGTTCTTGCAAAACCCTTTCTTCTGTGAAAGGACTGGGATCGACCCCCCCATCAAGAGTGCTTCTGTTAATTGTATTAGGCACTTCCCCCTCCTCTTTTATGACTACTGAGCAGAAATATTAGTTCAGTATCCCTGCTTTTTCACTGTCCCCTTCTGCTCACCCACTGTTCATTCTATTCAGCATCACTATCCCTCCCTTTGTCTTTCTACGCTCGCTGATGTACCTATAAAAGGTTTTATCCCCCTTCTTAAGCAAGTTGGCTATCTTTTCCTCAGTTTTGGCCTTTGCTATTCTGACTTCCCTCCCTGCTTCCTTCTGCCTTAACTGGTACAGCTCTCTGTCCTGCTCCTTCTGAGTTTCCTTATACTTCTGGAATGCTATCTTTTTCTTCCTGACTTTCACAGCCACCTCTTTTGAGAACCATAGTGGCTTTTTCTTTCATTTTGATTTGTTTATTTGCTTCACACAAAGGCTTGTTGCCTCTGTGATGGCAGTTTTGATGATTCCCCATTGTTGGTCCACACCTCCTTCTAGCCTGTTTGCTAGTGCTTTTCTGAGGCACTCTCCCATCTTGACAAAGTCAGCCCTCCTGAAGTCCAGTACCCTCATTTTTGTATGGCTTGAATCTGTAGCTGAGTTTAACGTGAACCACACTGTTTGATGGTCACTTGTTCCCAGATGGCAATCCATTTCTAGATCTGAGATCCTCTCACTGCACCTGTGCTCCCCGTCGTACCTTTCTTACCTTCATTTCTAGCTGCTTCCCCACCTAACTGCTCCCTCTGCACCCTGGTGACCTTATCTCCACATCCACAGTTTATACACATAACTGTTTATCCATCTCCCACTCTGCTCCTCCCCTTCTGACTATCTGTATTTGCTTTCAGTTTTCCAGGCCCTCTTCCTTTCCATTTCTCTTCCTCCCCCTATCCTCCACTCCATTTTGCCTGCCTCCTCTTCCCTACCTACTCTGATTAGTTCTCTTCCCTCTCCTCCCCTGTACTCCTACTCTCAGCCCTGGCTCAACTTGACCACCTATCTAACCTCCTGCTGCCCCCTTCTTTCTTCCAGACAGTGGTGCAAATCTATTCAATAAAGGCACCCCTTCTGAATGTCTCACCTCTAATGCTACCCTCACATTCCCACCCCTTCCCCTTACCACTTGCCATTCCTCACCCTAGGCTCCCTGGCCTTCTGAGGGAAAGATATTCCTGTGTACTGGGTGGTCCTCCTCACTCCCATCCCCTACCTGATGCCCTCATTCCCTTGGACACCACCTCTCTGCCTTTTCCTCAACTGCTCTGCTCCTCTGGCTTCCCACACCATTCTTCCAAGCTCCCATCTGAGCAGCCTTATTTCAGCCCTTAGCTGCTCCAGGCTCTTACACACAGGACATCCCTCTTTACTCCACATCACCCCCAAAAAGACTGATGCCCCACAACTATTGCAGTTACCACTCTGCTGCTTCCCATACATGTACCTATTCCTCTAAAGCCTCCAAGCCCAGCTTCTCCTAGCCTCCAGTTATACATAATTATAAAATTTTAAAAATATATGTAACCTCTGTGCCAAGTTTGGGAGTTTACTAATTTAGATGCCCTGTTGGCATTCAGAAGAGCATGCATTGCTAGGCTTGCCAAGGGGGCAGGGCCTGAGCAGTTCAAGAGGGAATTCAAGTGCTGACTGGCATAAGGGGAACTGCTGGAGGGTAGTTTGTGAGGGAGTTGTCATGAGGGAGGAGTAAGGTGCAACTTGTACACCTGAGGGAGGGCCTCCAGTTGGGACCGTGTAGGCTGGGGATGGGTAGGGGAGATTGCCCCCCTGCCCCAGCTTGCCACAATTCCATCATGGGGAAAGAAGTAGGAATCCAGCAGTGAATTAGAGAGAGAGAGAGAGAGAGAAAAGGTTGATTTGGAGCCCTTTCAGCTCTGCTTGGGACTGAAGGTAAGAGGCAGCTGCCACGATGCAGAGACCAAGGCTAAAGTGGCAGTGATGTCTTAGAAAGGCTGTTAGGGCAGAAGTGGTCCCAACCCTCCATGTCCACCAAAGAAAAGTGTTGGGAGGTGGATGAAGATTTCCTGGTGACTGTAGAGTGAGGGGCAGTCATCATGTGTGAACCCTGCTGTGGATCAGGCGGTGTCCTGCCCCGAGAGAAAGAAAGGACTGTGCCCAGAGACCATGTGATGCAGTGCAGCTGGTAACAGCTCCCTTTCACTGTTCCAGCCACCCAACCAGTTAATTTTGTATCTTCAATTGCTAAAAGTACCAGCAAACTTTATCAGAGGGACTATAAGGAATCGTCTTCACTTCTGCCTATTTCCATTACTCGATATCTGGTCTATGGAGGCAGAAATGCATAAAGCTTTTCCTTGGCACACCCCTTTGGTCACTTCACAGAAGACCCTGAAAAAACCTAGGGCTTCACCTACTCCTGATCTGCTGAGCTCGAATACCACATCGCCGGAGCAAGAGCCACTTACTCTTAGTCGGTTTTTGGAAGAATTCCAACCATTCTGAGATGAAATGTGCTCAATATCTGCCAACTTACAATTCCTAGCACAAGCAATGGAGGACCTTGCAAACCATACCTCAGATGGAGAAGCACATCTAACCTCGCTAGAGAAGAGAGCCAACAGGATAGATCCAGAGCTTGTTGCAACAAGACAAAAACTCACAAGGATGGAACTTAAAATAGAGGATCTTGAGGGCTACAGTCAGAGGAACAATGCGGTCCTCATAGGCTTACCGGAAAATGAGGAAGGGCTGGACACTGTCCTGTCCATCCAATAATTGGTAGAAAAAATCACGGGTCCCTCTCCTTTTGGACCCAGATATATTATAGAGCTAGCGCACCAAGCTCTTTGCCCTATTCCCCCTTCAGGAGCCCAACCAAGACCGCTAATCTTCCGATTTTTGAACTACTTGGAGCAGCAGCACTTCTTTTTAAAGGTTAAGGAGCTACAAGAAGTTTGCTGGGAGGGGATAAAGATAAGGGTAGCCCAATACCTTCCTGCTTCAGTCAGAGCATGGAGAACAGAGTTCCACCCTCTAGTTTCCAAATCATCGCTACGGGGATCCTGATGCAGTGCTGAAAAGTTTGAAATCCTCTCTTCCTGAACTTTTTCAGGACACTTGACCCAGTATGCTTCGTTTGAGCACTCATTCTGGCAAGAGCTTTGTCAGTATAGGCCTGTGAAGTTTAGTCACTTTTGGGAGCATCTCACAGTGTAGCTCGGTGTTTAAAGACTCTGACCAAAGTTCACTGCTCCCTGAGACTGATGTTAATTTTGTACATTTTGTGGGCTGGTTTATTGACCCTATCTCTTTTCAAAAATAGATCTCCACTGTTTGTTTGGCCCTTCACTAATACACACAATTTGCAGCCAGTACAAAAGATTTCTTCTATATCATATGTTACGATTGCCACTAGATGAAGCAGTGTAACTATACATTTGGGAGTAGTGGTCACTTAGTTAGCAGGGCTCGCTGTCAATATGAGTCTGTCCTCTGTTGGATATGTAAATGTTCATCACTGGGAAAAAGGTGGAGCAGGGGAGAGGGTCTCCTTTTTTATTACTGACCCTATGTCCTTTCAAAAATAGATCTCCACTATTTGTTTGGCCCCTTGCTAATGCACATGTTTGTGCAGCCAGTACAAATGATTTTTCACATGCCATATGTTGCAATTGCTGCTAGATGGAGCAGCGTAACCAGGCATTTGGGTGTAGCCATTTAGTTAGCAAGGCTAGCTGTCAATATGAATATCTCCCATGTTGGATCTGTAACTGTTCATTGTTGGTGAAGAGGTGGAGAAGGGGAGAGGGTCTCCCTTTTTCTTTTCTCTCTCTTTTTTCTTTCTTCTTTTTTTTTTTTACCAGGTAGCTTGGTAAGTTCAATTGGGCTAAAGAGCAAAGTCTCGTTTCAATTACTATCTAAATCTAGACAGCTTCTGCTGATAGTTTGGGTGAGAATTATCACACAACAGATATTTTTGGGTTACAGACCTCCGTGTATGCTCCTGTATTCTAAAAAGGTTGCATTTAATAATATTTTTCCCAATTACAGTGGTCTGCAGATCAAAGTTTATGTTAAACCTCCTTTTGTTAAAGGTAAAGGTAAATAATAGTAATATTAGAGCACTAAGGGATGTATTCTGAGTCCCTCACTTTATTTTCTTTCCATGGTTTTTGATGGGGTGACTGGTTTAGTCTTCCAACCAGGGGAGTGGTCTGGTCTCAATATAGGGTGGCTGGAGGGTGGGAGCAGTGAAAGCAAGTGCTGCATAATGTAGTCTGTAACAGTAAGGAATTTAAGGGGGTGTAGGTTTCCTCCTTTTCAGTGGGAACTTTGGTTGTTTTCTTCTGATGTTTTTGGAATATGGGGTAGAATTATTAGTAAGGATAGGGTTGGGGTGGGTTGAAGGCACAGAGATTAAAGTGCTTAGAACACCACTGTTATTTTCACAGAGTTTGAGGGTCATCGACTTAACATCTGCTGTTATCTGGGACCATGGCTAGAAATCTCTGCCTGGCTTTGTGGAATATTAAAGGGGCTAGACAGAAAACTAAACAGTGTAACATTTTGAAACATATTGGGATATTGAAGGTTGAAATTTTTTTTTACAGGAAACTCATCTGTTAAATGTTGAAACCACTCAAATGAGAAGACTTCAGGTTGGTCAGGTTTTCTCCACAGAAGATAATACTCAAAGTTGAGGGGTTATGATATTAGTAAATAGGTCAATTCCGTTCTTTCCTGTTCAGGTGATACAGGACCCACAAGGCAGATATTTATTTGTTAGGGGCGCTTTGCACACGACTGAGGTTTTATTGGGGAGTGTTTATGGTCCTAATTTGGACTCTACTGGTTTCTTCATGCAGT
Source organism: Neoceratodus forsteri (assembly GCA_016271365.2). NCBI lineage: Eukaryota > Metazoa > Chordata > Ceratodontiformes > Ceratodontidae > Neoceratodus > Neoceratodus forsteri. The sequence continues at coordinate 237,066,225 of JADMNL010000023.1, read as the reverse complement.
TGTTAAATATATTAACCCCTCACCTCTCCCTCCTGATAATTATTGGAGGTGATTTCAACTTGATCACTGACCCATCTATGGATCGATCTGGGCCATCTTGAAAAGGGCTGTCCCCTGCTCAACGAGCATTTCGAGAGTTGATAGATCAACTTGGTCTATGCGATGTTTAGTGTGTTTTGCATCCCTCTGAGAAAAGTTACACCTTTACTTCCCAGGTACATGGGACGGCATCAAGGATTGACTATTTATTAATTACCCAGACCCTTCTTCCAGGGACACTTGATTCATCTATTCAACCAGGCCCACCCTCTGATCATTCCATAGTTACATGTCAGATCACCTTTGTATCCCTTCCAAAACTGGTGGGTAGATGGAAACTCAATAATCAACTGCTGAAAGACCAGGAAGTGTCCAATTATATTTCTGATCAAATACCCCACTTTATTAATATAAACCAAAACTCCATCATGAGACCTGACATAGACTGGTGTGCTTTAAAGGCATATATTAAAGGTCTTCTGATTGGTCTAGCCTCTCATGAAAAAAAAAACGGAACAACAACTTCTCTCTCTTCTTTCTCAAATACGTGCTATAGAACATAAGCTCTCTCCTTATTTTTTTATTTAGTTGTTTAACCAGGTATAGCACACTAAGCTGGAAGCTTTTTTACAGGAGTGACCTGGAAGCACAAGGAGGTTAAGTGACTTGCTCAGGGTCTCGCAGTATGCAAGTGGAAGCTGTGGGATTCAAACCCAGGTCTGGTCTGCTGGATGTCACCAGATTTGCAACTCAGAACCTCAGACCAGTGCGCTATACTGCCTCGAAGCAGCTGTACACCTGTACAAACTAGACATGACCTGGCTAAATTAAGAAACAGAAATTTAGATATTCTTATAGAACGTGCTTAATTTGCAATATTGAAAGCTAAAGCATCCTATACAGATCAGGGTGAAAAAGCTGGGCGCCTACTTGCATTACGTATCAAGCAGCAAGAAACTTCTCAATTCATAACTGCTATTAGGTCATGGACCGACGGTTCCCTTTAAACCTCCCCAAAGACATTGTCTCTGAATTTAGTCAGTTCTACAGATACCTTTATGGTCCAATTCCAAACCCACCCTCAGAGGCTGAACTTAACGAATACCTTCGAGACTCTTAACTTCCCTCTCTGTCGGAATCCCAACAGAGATCTCTGGTTGATCCACTTTCAGAGGAAGAGCTTATAAAAGTCATTAAGGATCTGCCATCTGATAAGACCCCAGGACCAGATGGTTTCTCTCCTAACTTCTACAAGCATTTTACTAACCTGCTTATTCCCCTACTGTTACCGTTATATCAACACATCTTAGCTGGGAACACATCAGACAAAACCTTATTTGAAGCACTGATCATTTTTTTGCCAAAACAGGATAAAGACCTAGAACAAGTAACTAGTTATTGACCAATTTAACTGCTAAATCAGGACATCAAAATCCTGACTAAGCCTTTAGGCGATCATATTAGTCATGTCCTTCCTGACTGAATAGGTTCAGAGCAAGTAGGATGTATGAAAGGCAGGAATTCCACAGATCATTTACGAACCCTCTCCTATGCCTGCTCATCATACAGGGATGCTGACTATCCCACTGCATTGGTGTCTCTGGATGCCGAGAAGGCTTTCGATAGGGTTAATTTGATTTTTTTGTTTTGTACTCGTGCTGCTTTTAAGTTCCCTACCTTGTTTCAGAACTGGATGCTGCCCTGTACAAATCTTTCTGCCGAAGTCTCAGGAAATGGGGCAACTTCAGAGCTTTTCCGTTTATTGTCAGGCACAAGACAGGGATGTCCCTGTCTCCCCTGCTCTTCAATCTTTATTTAGAACCTCTGATCCGCAGGATTGCAGTATGTCAAAGGATTCAGGCTATACTAATCTAAGGATATGAAGTCAAGGTCTCTGCCTATGCAGATGATCTTCTTCTACAATTAGCCCACCCCGAGACCTCTATCCCATCCTTGTTAAACAAAATCAAGCAATTTAGTACCAAGTCTAATTATAAATTGAACATAAATAAGATTATAGTGTTTTCTCTCAATTATAACCTTTTTAAGAATAATATTTCAGGTTTTGGGTTTTCCTGGAAAGCAGACTCCCTTAGATATTTAGGAATTGAACTGGCAGCAATCCCTCAACATCTTTAACAGTTAAATTTGGATTTTCTCATAAATACTATCACCCAAGATCTAAATCGATGGTCCCATCTTCCATTATCCCTGTGGAGTAAAATCAATTTGATTAAAATTAATGTTTTTCCTCGGCTTTTCTATCCCATCAATTTATTGAATATCTGGTTACCTCTCACATGGTTTAGGAAAGTTCATGGCCTTATTACACAATTTATATGGTCCAGAAAATTACCCAGAATAGCTTACTTTAAACTGGCTTCCCCGAAAATTAGAGAAGGCCTTCGCCTCCCACATCTTGGACTATATTACTGGGCAAGTCATGCAAATAAATATCTCCAGTGGTTCACTGCTGAGAACCTCAAGGATCCCGTAACTTATACCCCACTTTGGCTCAAAATTGAAACTGCACAAATAAAGGTATTTGGTCTTTCCCCATCTAATCTCTTACATGCAAAGTTAAAATCTCTTCCTTCAATTATCAAAACCTCCCAGATAGCTATATCTCTTAGGATTAATTCACAGTTATGTTCTTTTCTCAAATATGACCATATTCTGGACCTATCCCAAACAATATACAATAATAGTAACTTTAAGATAGACAATATCATGATCTTCTCTAGCTGGTTACCTAACCTGGGTGATGGTACAATATTTCACTTTGTCAACGAAGACCGAACTTGGCTCTCTTCTGTAGAACTTCTGGCTAAATTCAACATCCCAAGTTCCATGATTTTCAAGGTATTTCAAGTGAGACATCTTCTCTTGAAAGTTTTAGGCAAGATGCCACCACCACTAATGAAAGTCTTCACATATAGAGAACTGGGCTCAGTAGTAGGATCCCAACATGCAGTGTCCAAGTTATATATGTATTTATATGACTGGTTGTATCCAGATAGTTTTGGTCCCACTGCTTTCTGGTCATCTTATTTTCCAGACTTGGCTAGAAACTGGTCAACTTTATAGCATGGTTGTCACAAACTTATACTCCAAGATAGGTTACGGTTAGTGCAGTTTCACATCCTGCATATTTTATATTACTCTCCACAAAAGCTAGCCAAATTTGGTTTATCATATCCCCTTTGTACAAGATGTACACTAGAGGAAGGTTCCTTATTTCACATTTTCTGGTCATGCCATAAGGTTGCCCCTTTGTGGTCTTTAATTCAACAGAAGGCGGATCCTATACTGGGTTTGAATGATCTATTCACAGCAGAGATCTGCCTACTAGGCGATTTTTCAGGGATTACAGTGCTTAATCGTAAATATTATATGGCATTGATCTCAATGTCAGTTAAGAAACCAGTGCCAAAACATTGGAAAGATCAGGATGACATCACATATCCAGAATGGTTAAATGAATTACTATCAATTCTCAGAATGGAGAAGACTATAGCTAGTGTGCACAGTAGATCCAAGAGATTTGCCAAGACATGGGGCCCCTTTTACACTCTTTACTCTTTATAATGATGTGGATGGTTCTATAAGAAACATGTCCTATTAGCCCATTTTGTGCCGGGAGGGTGGGGTGGTGGAGAAGGAGGGCCAGGAAGGGCGGAGAGAGGTACCATTACAGTTAAATTACTGGAGATTTCTTTCAAACATATGTATGTTGTGGAACCTTTCACTGTATGGAAAAACCTTAATAAACTTTGAACTGAAAAAAAAAAGAAAGGACTGTGCCCTGAGAAATAAGAACCCCTCCCCCCATGTTTCAAGGTCAGTGAGAAGTATAGATAAAGCACCCTGCTCCCATGGGCAGGGATGGCTGAGGGGAAAGTGAGACTTGTCAGAACACTGTGAGTGTTTTGCTGTTTGAATTGGAGCACCAAATGGCTCTGTTTTGAAGGGGAAGAGTTGTCAGGATCTAGGCTCGAACCTGGATCCCCCAAAGTGATGTGCCATGGCACCTTGCCATAGTGGAAAATGGGACTGTAACCAATGAATTGTGCACCCTCCATGGAGTTTCTGTTTCTTGAGCTTTTGGCACAAAAAATAAAACTGCTTGTTTGACTTTATTCTGTTTGGACTGCAATCACTTGAGTCCTGCAAATATGTATGTGCTGTGCCTCACTCAGTGTTCCCACAGAGTCTTGCAGTGAAGGATGCCACCAGTCATGGAGGGGGGATTGTCATCTGCCTGCATCTCGATGGAGTTCATGCTGTCAATGGAGGAATCCTATCTCTACAAACCAAAAATACTATGTATTTGCCCTGCTATTGTGCTACTTAGTCTAGCTGGTACCCCACCCTTTTTCAAGAGACAGTAACTTCCAAAACCCCTATATAGGGAAGGTAGGGGGAAGGGCTGCTTTGTAATGCAACCATTCTGGGACTGAGAGCAGAGGCCTGCTAGTGACTAATCCAAACTACCCCAAGCAGAAGCGAGTAAGTCTAGAGGCTGAAAAATTCTTCTACCACAGTAAATTATAGTTGGAATTACCAGCAGGGAGAGGAGGTTACAAAAAATGGGGGCTGTCATCTGAGATTTGTAAGGAGGTGCTAATTACATACCTGACATGGTGTGAAGGAGTCTCTGAGGTGATGGAACATTGGTGGGTCACAACCTGTTCTAGGAGTTTGAGTTACAGTTTTGGGACTGTGAAATGCATCATGAGGAGACAAAATGGCACCTTCCCCTTATGCAGTAAAAACATGATGATTGAATAAAAGGAAATTAAGTGATTTGATTGGTGGATGGGACTAATGAGATGCAGCATTAGAAAAGGGAGGTCACTCGCTGATTTTATATGGGGTTACAAAAAGGCCAGGATGTCATATTCTAAATTAGCAGCTCCCAAGATTCTCAGTGGTTTAAGAATGCCTCATTTTGCACTTTATTTTTGGGCGGCACATTTAAATAAATATGGGAGATGGATGTATTATGACAACGCTGTTATGAATACAGGATATACCCCATTGTGGGTTCCTTTGGAGCTTAATCTCATTAAAAGTGTAGATATTAACCCTAAGGCTTTTACCCTACGCTCCTGCCCGCTTGCTTCCTTTCCTTGTTGAAAGAATCCCTATTGGACTTTCTCTTAGAATACATAACCAATTATGTAATTTTCTGAAGTACGTAATACATATGGGACTAAAGTGTTTTATCTGGGGAACCCACACGGAGGATAGTATATCGGTCTAATAGCGGAATTGGTTGCTTTCTTAGTCTCTTGCTCCTGAAGGATTTTATAAACATGGATGGTAGAGTGATTTCGACAGAACAGATCTTGGTGAAGTTCGATCTGTCTCAGAGATATTTTTAAAATATACCAATTACGTCATGCTTTGATTCAGAGAGTTGTAACAAACCGGTTTACTCCCCTTCTATCTCCTTTGGGATGATCTCCGGCCTACGTTGGTGCCCCACAAGCTATTTCCAAGATTTATTTATTATTGTTTAATTGGGCTTTAAGATAACCTTGCACCTACTTCATACTGGGCCAAAATATTTCCTGATATTTCATGGATTGACGCTTATCTGGCGAAACTGCCATAAATGGATCCAACAAGATCATCTCAGATTAGTACAATTTAAAATACTACATAATATTTATTATACACCTCAGAAGTTACAGGACTTAAAGTTAGCACAGGATTCTCTGTGTTACAGATGGCAGGAAGGGGTGACCTTCTCCATATTTTTGGTTATGCCCTAACTTAACCTCTATGGAATGAAATCAAAAATAAAACGGATCCTTTACTGGGTTTAGAAGAATTGTTTACTCCAGAAGTATGTTTACTAGGTGATATGTCGGGTTGTAGGGTTAAACAGAGGAAATTTCATATATCCATGATTGCCTGTGTAGTTAAAAAACTGGTGTTGAGATATTGGAAGGATCCTCGCCTTATTTCATATTCTGAATGGTTGACGGAGCTCCTTTCTTCTCTTAGAACTGAGAGGATGATTGCCATACTGCATAATGAGCTGCCCCGCTATGAGAAAATCTGGTCTCCTCTAGTAACAGCTTATTTATAAGGAATTCATGTTACAGATACCCCTTTCTTTTTTTTTTCTTTTTCTTTCTCTTATGTATTTACCAATTGCAGTGCCTTATAAGGGGAGTGGGAGGATGGGTGGGAGGGACGGAGGGATTAGGGAAATATTTGGTTCGCTTTTCTGTTACAAAGTATTCTGACTGTCGACTATATGATTCTATTTTGTCTTACTGTTTATCTTGATATTGTTCCGCATTTGTCTGCTTGAAATGCTTAATAAAATGTTAATTGCAAAAAAAGAAAAGGGAGGTCAGGTGGTCTTTGTTTAGATTGTTGAAAACTTCAGAGGAGAAAGGAGTGTTGTTGTTGTGCTGAGAAAAGTTGTTGTTTCACATCCAATGGTGGAGCCTGCTGCCAGATCTAGTGTCATGAGAAGTAAAGGTAAAGTTTTACTCAACTTCTGCAGTTGTGAGAATTTTTTTTTCCGAAGATTAATTTTTGAATACTTTCATTGGAATATTTTGATACCCTGGACATTGGAAGAGAACAAGCCATGGCATATACACCTTGGTTTGGAGGTTAGACCATGAATGTGCCTGAAGGTCTGGTGAACTTGCTATGGAGCATGGTCGAGAGGAGTGGCTCTGGTGAGTCATGTATCTTGTGGGCAATGTGGGGGTTGGGTGATCAGACAACCAGTTTGCATTTCATGTGCTACTGGGAATGTTCCTAGGGTGATTTGACCTTCTAATTTACCCATGCAGGAAGGAAGCTGTGTGGCCCATGTGGCCCCAACTACTGAATCCTGGCAATGGCCTCAACCAGTAAATAGAGTATCCCCCACATCTAGTGTGGCCACTACAGTGCATCCACTGGAGCAATGGGAGAAGGTTGCAGCTGAGTTACCTGAAATTAAGCCAGAGGTGGTACCAGGACCCAGCTGTCTGCCCAGCACTGTACCACCACTGAGTGCCCCAGAACTTTCCAGTGGCAAAGTGAGGGGCTGAGGGTGGACCTCAAGAATTAGAAATACTGCTGCAGGATATGTAAGGGACATGACTGAGCACTCAGTTACCCCTGAGACTGTGATGTGAGGCTTGCAGGACAAGAATAAAGTGCCAAGCAAACCCAAATTCTCCCAGGAACCCACGGTGAGGCCTTAGACTTTACCTAAAAAAATTAGAAGAGGCCAAACTTTGAAGTTAAGATCCCTGCTCCCCTTGGTGCCTGAAAAGGACCCAGGTGCTACTGATCCAGACCTCATATTGGAATCTGTAGAAGGAGACATTGACATGGAGGAAGACAGTACTATTGATCGTGCTGAAGTAATTTCCATATATGATCAGCACAAGAAAGGCATTACCCGCATGTTTGAGGATCTAGTGAAAGAGAGAGGCATCCCAAGACCATACGCTATGCTCCCTGACATTTGCAAACATCATATAGTGGACATGGATGCTATGCATCATTTGGACCTCACAGTGCTAAACTACTGAGATGGCATATGGCTGCCAAGGGGAGTGGCCACATGGCCTAACATCAGGACCCTACCCAACTGGAGCCAAGTTGAGAGGTGGGTAGGGAGGTATTTAAAGGTTGAGGGCCCGGGATCCAGTTACCCTTATGTAAGTGAAAGGACTTGGGATCTCATTGAAAGCCAGAAATCTGGCTGGGTGTTCCAAGGGGCTGTAGAGAAAGTGCACCTCAGGCACAGAGTGGACTTGCAAGAACAGGCTTATGATCAGAACAAAATAAATTCTCTGGCCAGATCTATGTGCTCATCTTCAGCTTGGGGAAGGACTGACTTTGTTTTAAACCTTTGCATTGGTGCAGGACAAGATTGGACACTGTATAAAGTAGTTTGTAGTCTGCCATGACAGTAGAGGGATTGAATGCACCAAAGCTGACCACTGCCTGTACTTTGCACCTGAGGACCCAAATGCCAGATATAGAACCCCCTCCCAAAGAAAAGAAAACCTTTTAAAGGCCCTACGCCATGTTGTAGAGAGAGACTGTGACGAGAGGACTGCAACCACTGGTGACACCTTTTAATTTAATTTTTTTTACAAAACAAAAAGACACTTGCACTTCAGATGGATAGAAATGTGCAAGAGTTGCATTGCCTTTTGGAAAAAAAAATCTTTGCTGTTTGTTTTTAAATTCAGCCATTGTAATTTTTTTCTACTTATGTACCATCTAATGTGAATATTTTTCGAATCTGCGTATTTAGTTAGATAGGTCATCGTAATGTTTGATATCATAGGACTATAGGTTTTTAGGATTGTTAAGTAGGGATCCCTTAAAGATTAAGCACACTTACTCACTGGTGCTGTTTATGGGATTACTTGGACTTTGCTTAATAGAGACAGTTTTCCAAAGACTTCAATAAGCACCATAGCATTTGGTATGGACTTTTAAAAGGGTAACATGTCCCCCACTCCCCAATTGCTAAGTATGTTATCATGCTAGAATTGTAGAAGTAGGTTCAATTTAGATAGCATGTTTCTGCCAGTAGTTAGCAATATTTTGAGTAGTAGTCAGAAATTTCTGGGGAGGGAACAAGTTCAGTAATGCAAGTGTAGAGCCAGTGTTTAGTAGCCTATGCAGTAGAATGCAGCTCAGTAGTAATGTTTATGTAGGAGTAAAAGCAGACTAGTAGTCAGGGGTTAGCCTACCACCACCTGGTGGTGTAGCATAGTCAAGTCCTTTCTAGCAGTAGAGAGACAGGAATGCTGTGGTAAAGTAAATGTTTTGGAAAAAAGTGTTGTGTTTTAAAAATTGTTTTTGGCTGCCAGATTGGCCTGATTGGGTACTGAGCAAGGTAAAATGGGGCACATTTTGGAGCTGTAAATAGACAGAGTAGGGTGTGCCTGGGTGGTGAATTAGGGTAGGACGTTGCCTTGGTGGAACAGCCATTGTTTGGGAAGTCAGGTTGAGTTGCCATGCTCCTTAGTGGAGCCAGGGAACTGTAGGTAGGTGGATATACTCACCTAGATCTTATTTGATTGATGCCATGCTGTCAGACTGGTACAGCCTGGATGTGGTGGCCTGTGGCAGAGTGTGCTTTACTCCACAAAGCACAGTAGCCATGGTTTGCCATGATGGAAACAGCTACCCCAGGAGGTGAAGCATTTCTATGGGGGGAAGTGTAACCCCCATGCTGAATTTGGGGGGTTTACTAATTTGGATGCCCTGTTGGAATCGGGGGGGAACATGTGCTGCCAGTCTTGCCAAGGCACTGGGGCCTGGTAAGCATGAGAGGGAGTTCAAGTGCCGACTGGCATGAGGGGAACCATTGGATAGTAGTTTGTGAGGGAGTCATTGGGACAGAGGAGTGAGGTGCAGCTCTTAGGCCTCAGGGAGGCCCTCCAGTGTAGGCCATGTAGGCTAGGGCCAGGGTGGGGAGATTGCACCCCTGGCCCTCAGCTTGCCACAATTTCATCGAGGGGAAAGAAGAATGAAGCCAGAAGCTATTTAGCAAGATAGAGAGAGAGAGAAAAGGATGATTTGGGGCCCATTTAGCTCCACTTGGGATTGAAGGCAAGAGATGACTGCCACAATGCAGGGACCGAGGCTAAAGTGGCAGCGATGTCTTGGAGGGGCTGTTGCTTCTAGTCTTCTATCAGAACTAGAACACTATGCCAGGGAAGCTATTTCTTAGCAACAGCCTGATTATAGTTCAAAAAATATTTTCAAAAAATGCCTTTTAAATCATCAGCCCAGAAATCCCAATAAACAGTGACAGTGACAAAGTCACAGTATCACATGTACAACATGCCATCACACAGTAACAAGCCAGCAAATCCTGGTGACAAGGACAACCTCACGAAAATCACAAACTGCCCAACTACTTTATATAAACCAAATGAAACCTACACAAGATGTGATGAGCCCTGAAAGCCCATCAAATAGTGACAAACAAAATCAAAGTACCATATAAACAACAGGCCACCACACAGCAACAAGCCAGCTACTCCTGGTGACAAGGACAACCCCACAAAATTCTCAAACTGCCTAACTACTGTATATAAACAAAATGAAACCTACACAAGATGTTATTCCCACAGAACAAACATACTGACTATTCTGTTCCAAACCAACATGAAACATACAAATCTCACACCTTCCTGTAGGCATCAATACCCTCCTTCTCAATCCACAAACTGCACACAAAAATATTTAAAAACTAGAAAAAATATAGAAAATTTTCACTTAGCTATGGGAGCTCCACATAGACACAACCACTCTGTAACAGGGGGATATATGAATTAATAATAATGAACTCAGTCTTCTTATTTGAAAATACAGATATACATAGAAAATAAGGATATTGGAAAGTCAGTAGAGAGTTTGATTCAAACTTGGTTGTTGATATTAAACACTGGAGGGCATATGCTGTATATGTATATGAGGCCTCTCATACCTCTACCAGACTTGCTTGACTTTCTGTACTAATCTCAAATTCCCAGCTACTGTAAACTTAGAATATACATAATTTGTTATTTATAGATTGAGAGAGAGTGCTCCTGATGAATTGGAGTACATCTTTTCTCTGCATGTAAGACAATCTCTCATGCAAGTGCCCTGGAAATGAGCAGTTTCATGGCAGACATTTTTAGAATTGTAGTATAGTATTGATCTATCTCTATCAGTAATATATTAATACTACCACCGAGACCACTCCTAAAGTTGTAAGAATGGTCTCACTTATATCCGTAGAGTATCGGAACCACTCATCATTGACTCATGGTTATCATACCCAGAGAATACATGGAGACCACTCTTAAAACTGTGAATGTGGTCTTAGCAGTGGTATTAACACAAAAAAGCCATGCTTCCTTTTAAAGTGTTACATCATACTGTTTCATAAATTCAACCCAGCCCTGGTCTGCTAATTTAGATGCTAATCCTGCTATGTTTCAAGTAATTATAGTTACATTACCTTTCATCCTGTTTGACTCAGTCTATATCTAGTAAACCAATTATGATAGATATTTATTTTCTAGAAGTATTCACACTACTTTCTATGTAACTGTAAATAGTTTCTTTCTTTAATTCACTGGAATCCTGCAGGATTGTACTAACATGCATGCATGACCTGTTTTGCCTCCTTCCCTGGATTTCATTTCTTGCCTTCCAAATAGCAAATTGTTTTTCCTCCATAAGGCAGTGTGCGTCCCCTACAGGATTAGTACATTCAGTGAACTTCTTTTTACATCTGTTGTCCCATACTTTGGGGATTACTTTAATTGTGTTTTGTTTTTTTAACTTTTTAGTTTGTTTCTTGTCTGAGCTCTTCGCTTTTTAACATTACGTAATTGTGGTTTCTTCATTACTATGTCTAGGGTATTTTCTAAACTCCCTCTTTTAAATGAAGTTCCTTTCTTGCTTATAAAACACAGTGCTCCCTCCTTTATCACCCTCTTTTCTACCATCTTCACTTAACAGCAGTGTGCGCTCTTGTCCTGTTTTCCAGAAATGTTAACTTCCCCACTTCAACTGTCACACACTGTTATCCACCACTCTGTTTTATCTACCATTATTTAAGATGTATAGAGGTCGGTGGATAAAAGTAGGGGCACTGTAACTGTACTTAGACCAGGGGATTTTGCAGCAAAACATATACAGCATACGCCTTCACTTTACCAGTCTGTGGCTAGACTTCCAAAGCCCCAAGGGACTAAGTCTCACTCTACAGCCAACACTGTGGGCTGAAATCTCCCACCTGCAGAGTTTAAATTTGTTGCCAGTGCAGCTGCAAAGGATGTCATGCCTGGTCCCACCAGGTATAGCTTTCTTCCACAACTATGCTGAACAATTGGCCATAAGTTGCCATAAATCATGGAGCTGGTTGTAATCCAGCTCTAACTTTGAAAATACCATGGCTATGGGAGAAACTGCAGTTCCTCAATTGGAAACCCACTTGTGCTAATTTTTTCCCCATGACCATGTTTATTTCAGGGGCATTGAAAATCTAGACCCTTATATCTATATGTTGACAATATATCTGTCCAACTTTTTCATTAGCAATGACCGTGTTGCACATGTTATATACCATCACCTTCAAAGATCCAAATTCTCATTCTGGTTTTATTCCTTTTCCCATGCTCAGTTTGTTTTTATTTCATGATTTTACTAGATTCAGCATCCTCAGTGTCTAATCCTAAGGTCTCTTCTGTGCTCTCCTGAGCTCTGCCTATATGAGTTTTCCTTTTAGTAGCTAGTTGCTTTTTTTATTTTATTATAGTGCATTTGTTCTCCTCCCATGTTTTCTCTGTGTTTCACTGCCTGTGGTCCCCTTATCGTTGCCATTAATTCTGGCTTTCTTGTTCTTTGCTTTTTTTTCCCCTTATTTTCCTCCTTAACTTTGTGGACTAATTTTTGTATTTCCCTGACCTCCTTTTCTGCTACAAGTTCTATTAAATGTTTGGTCACTTTATTGTTTGCCATTATGAAGATAGCATTATCCTGCCTTTTTTCCAGCTGCACTTGTTTAACTTGAACATTCTCTTTCAATTTCTCCTCTACTCATAATGTTAATAATTTTATCATCTGGTTAAAAAAATCATTACTTTTATATCCATATTTTGATTTCATATAGTCCTATTTGTAACATTATCAGTTCCACATAACAATTGTCTAACCCATTTGTTGTCAAATTATTTGGAACACAATCTCCTTGAGTAATAATAATAGTATTAATTTGAATTTTCTGCTGTTGCAAAATGTGTTGGAAGTTCAGCGGACAAAATGAGGGTGGTTCCAGACTAGTTTGTTATCCCGTGGGGAAATGAACTTTTCAAAATCCATGAAGAAAGATCTCCTATTATTAATTGATTTACTAAATTCCTTTTGGGTAGTTTCTGATATCAAGTTTATATTTTGCTTTAGGTCCATTGCCTTACTAGTCTCTTTAGCTTGTACAGTATTTGTTTCAATCTAGTATCCTTTTCTGGACTAGTTTTTCATTTCCATAGATATCCTTTTCTGTTGCTGCCTTCAACGATGTTTTTTGCTCTAGCAATGGATCCACCCCTTTATTAGTTATTTTCTTTATTTCTTTTACAGCTTTACAGATTTAAAGATGTGGCAAAGGAATGGGACCTGTGCATCATCATTAGTGTCTCCCTCAAACAATCAATCCAATGTAACAAGGGACAGGCTGGAGACGATGCAATGCAGGGTGAATTAGATCATTCAGGACCAATGGGGCAGATCTTATGAAGATTATCTGAAGGCAATGAACAAGTACTAACTGGAGATCAGGTCAGAGATGGGGGATATGATATACACCTTCAAATCCTGGATGGAAATAAGCAAGGTGAATTGTGGGGAACTACAGTACAAGTCACATAAAACTGTTCTATCAGTTACTCGGTTTAGCATTGTTTTTTTGAGTTGGCAATCATATTGAATTATTTTTCAGTGCTTAACCAGCTGAAGAGCAATGTTTGCAGAATTATTTTGCAACTCAGTTGGAATGCATCTGCAGTCCAGTCATACTGAAATGCGAAGCTGCATTTTAACTCTTAAGAAACAGTTTGTGTAATGCTTCGTGCTGGATCCAGCAACACTTATGCAGCTCATTCAGAAATGCTACAATAACTTATTGGAGGAACAGTTTAATGTGACTTGTACTGTATTTAGCAGGAGTACAGAGCAAAGAACATGAGGTCATGAATGGAAACTAGAGTGGGAAGTATAAGAGGGCTGTGAGGAAGTTGTATTTTACAGATAGGGAGGTGGCACTGTGGAACAGTCTACCAGCAGAAGTGGTGTGTGTCCAGACTGTAAATGGCTTGATTCTTGAGTGGAACAGAGAGAAGGCTTTGTTGGTTGCTCAAATTGGTAGCAGTATGGAGGGAAACAAGGTGGTGGACATGGAGGGATAAAACCCTGTATGGGCAATAGGTCCCTTGGCAGATAGGGAACTCTAAGCAGACTAGATGGACCTTTGGCCTTTTGCTGCAATCGTCATCTATGTTTCTTTGTTTTTAATTTTCTAAATCCCTAATGTGTACCAGCATTGTGCACTCCATTAAAAGTGGAAGGGAGACTATCCTTCCTGAATAGGGGAGGAAGAGCAGTTCAAGACTAGCAACTCTTTGATGCCACTATGCTATGCATACTTTCAATTCACCCTTTTTTCCTCGGCAGCCTTTTATGTGTGTGTGTTTAGAGTGTATACAGGTTTCCTTTCTTACCTGCCATATGAATGGATTAACGTACAAGCCCCTATTTCACAGTTCAATATGCTAAAAAAAGTGTCAGCCTTATATAACAGTAAAAACAAAACAATAATTGCTACCCACTAAAACTGTATGGTTTGAAATTTTATGAAAATAAAACAGTCCATTTATTTAAATATGAAAATCCTGCAGACTGAAGTCATGTATCATGCAATGTCTTTAAACATTTATACCACCACTCAATGCAGACTTCATGACTTTCCTACAGTGTGTGTGTGTATTTTCCCTGGTGAGTTGCACTTAATTTTTCCTCTGGTTGTTCTAGGTTCCAGGGCTCATGCAATGGCATTGCTCTGTTCTTCCTCTGCCTTAGCAGGGTCCTCTCACCAGAGTCCCAATTTCCTTTATGCCTAGAGGAAATATGCACACTTCATTCACAGAAAAAACAAACCAAGAAAAAAACATAAAGTTTCAATCTTACTCGAGCAATGCACCCTGTTCTTGACCACAGTGGCTGCAATACAGTACAGCAAAGATAACAATATAAATTGTTTATTTTTACTGTAGTTTAATATAGTTTGCCATACAGTTTTGTTTTGTAAATAATTGAATGCTTCCAAACAAATGCAGTTTGTTTGCTTTGCTTAGGCTGATTGAAGCTAGGTAATAACCATGCACAGGCTCTTCACACAAACTCACTTCCTTGCTGTTTTTATTTTGCTGGGTTTTTTTGCAATTTTTATTGCCTTTTGTTTGGCTGCCTGGTGATGTCACCATGCTGATGTACTGTAATGAGTAGCAGAGATATAAGGGACTGTGACAGGATAGTAAGACTGTTATTTTCCCCATAGGCGATACAGAACTGGGGCAAAGTGCAAGCCCTCCACTTCTATTTTATATGGCAAAAACTAGTATAGAAGAAGTGCCCTTTGTACCCTCACAAGTGCCCTTCTGAGTCTCAACCACCTCAGGTTTTACTATCTTCCAGCACCCTTGATTTTCCCCTCAGTGGTTTGGCTGGGCATGACTCACAACTGTCTGCCATTGTCTCCATTTATAACAGTGGTATTTTTGTGTCTGGCCCCTCCTCCAACTTTGCCTACTCTAGACTGCACTATTTCATTGCTGGACTGTAAGTTTCAGATAGGCACTTCAACTATCACTTCTTTTAAATCAGTTTAACAGCACCTTAAATAATTGTGCCTATTAAGAGAGTTTTAGGTAGTCATTGCTTTGATTCCTATTGAAATGCGTATTCATCATTCTGAGGGCATGTGAGATAGAGAGCTTTATGTATAGTGCTAACCACAATGATTTTCATAATATACAGCAAGTATTGTTTTAAAACAAGGACTCTTTCATATAGTAATTTGCTCTTTAAAAAGTGAAACATTAAACAGAGCATGCACACTGCAGAGCACTGAGGAAGGATAGCTCTGGGATAGGCAAACCCCATGAAGCTTTGCAGCAGAAAGAGCATGGAACAGAGGGGGTGTAGCCTGCCAAACCTTGAATGTTAAAAACATTAACAAAACACTCTGAGTTACTTTAAACTAATGCCTTTGTTTAGCATGTGCTCCCCTCCCCCATCTCTCGCTCTCTCTCTCTCTTGCTCACTCTCATTTTACACACACACATACACATACATACACACACACCTTTTCTGTTCTGCTGCATTTCCTTCTCTCTCTCTCTCTCTGTGGCTTGCTTGCTCTCACACTGAGCTGAATCAAATTACAGAGCTGGTTTTCATTATTCACTCTTTACAGAGGGAACATGTAATCTTTGATTATCCTGGTAGTTTATCTTCAGTCACTTGCAATGATATGTTTTTATTTGCATTTCCCATTCAGATCAGACTTATATTAAATACATTTTTTTTATACAGTAGTCCTCACTTGTGTTATTTTATCATAAAATACCCCCCCAACAAGCTCACTAGGTCACTGAGGTCTTCCAACAGTCACTCTATTGTATAGCATCCTACAAAAGAATAACATGGTATTTGCTTTTATCTTAAGAAACTCTGCCTAGCAGCCTATACAGTGCTTTGTATGTCTGTGCACTTCTAATTGATTGATTGATTACACTGTAGAAAATGTTACTGTGATCTTGAACTACACTGTACTTGTAAGTCTTTTTCATTTATTTTCTTTTTTTTTCCTGTACTCTGTACTTGGATTTCTTCTTTTCTGTACTTGTACCTTGTACTTGTTTGTAATCGTTGCACCATATTCATGGCCTGGGTCATGCCTAAAAATGATCCACTGGATCAGGGTGCCCACTCAGTTAACAAATACATACATACATACATACATAAACAAATAAATAATGCTGTTCAGTGTGAACCTCCATGTATCCTTTTTTTTTGAAATTTTTTTTGATCAAGTTTCACAGCCGGTGGGGCAAGGTAGAAGGAAGTTTCACAGCTGTATCTTTACAGTATTGATCTCATTTCATTACCATGTTTTGTGTTTCAGCAGCAGTCTGTATGTTCAGGTCCCAATCCATAAATGGTTTGCTGCCCCTCCATGAGTGCAGAGGTCCTGGAAAAGCCATGGAGCATCCCTTATGCACCACATACACACTGTCTAGGTACCTGCTACCCCGGGTGAAGTCATTAGGAAATATGGCTTGAGTTTTCATTGCTATGCCGATGATACCCAGCTGTAATTTTCCTTTGCCCCTAGAGCTTCTAGTGCAGTGGAAGAACTAAACAGCTGCCTTGCAGAGATCAATGACTGGATGTCCTCCAGCTGGTTGTGACTGAACCCCAACAAGACAGAGGTACTGGTGGTTGAGTCAAACAGAAGACCTCTGGCACCAAAACCAGCTTATTTCTGGGATATGTGCCATTAAGAGCCTCTTCTAGGGTTTGAAACCTTGGCATGACCTTCAACAGCGGATTGTCATTTGATTTCCAGGTGTCGTCCATTGTTCGGACTAGCTTTTACCATTTTAGGAATATCACCAGAGTTAAGCCCCTAGTTCCATTTGTAGACCTCCCCATCTTAATACATACCTTTGTGGCATCCAGACTTGATTACTGTAATGCGCTCTACCTCTGCGTCTCTGGGGTAACCTCCACTGGCTACAGCTAGCACAGAATGTCTCTGCAAGGCTGCTCACTGGGCAGCCTAAATTCTGTCTTACTACTCTGGTTCTGAATGATCTGCACTGGCTGCCAGCAAGGAGGAGGATCCTCTTTAAGGTGGGCTTGTTCACTATTAAGCCCTACACAGGCTGAGTCCTGGCTATCTGTCAGACCTTCTTACACCTGCTGTCTCTGTCTGCTCCCTCTGGTCCTCCTCAAGGGGGCCTCCTGGTAATTCCTAGGATGAGGCTTAAAACTGCTGGCAACAGAGTATTTAGTGTCACCGGCCACATCCTGTGGAATTCACTTCCTCCATCTATTCAGGATGCCCCTTCAGCTAAGGATTTTAAGGCTCACCTCAAGGCCTTCCTGTTCAATCAGACCTTCCACGACATTATGTATTAGTCCTCCCTGGGTGCCCTGCCCTTCAGCCTCTGAGTTTCAGTTTTAATATAGATGTTTATTAGTTACTGTATATTTATTTTTGCTGCTATTTTTACTGCTTTAGTTATACTTATTTAAATTATTGTACTGACAGCGTGTTTTTATTGTATAACACCCAGAGCCTCCAGGATTGAGTGCCTGAAAAATAAAATTTGCCTTGTCTACTACAAAATATCCACAGTATTGATGTGTGCCCCCTACATACCCTGTGCCTGACCAGTGCACTTCTCTATACTGGTGGATGGGATGGTGGGGAATAGCCCAGTATCCACCCAATCCTAGACACAAACTACTTGAGGCATAGAGCCAGTGGAGGGGGCCATTAGCTATGCCAACCTAACAGCAGCAGTAGCAGCTATGCAGCCCCCTCTGCCTGTCCACAAACCACTTATCCTACCCTCTCTGACCCAATCTCCTCAGGCTCCCAGTTCTCGGAGCCTCTGCAGTGTGCCGAGGGTACTCTGGCAACAGGCAGTGTTCAATAAAATTCTGTTTATTTTTCAGTGTGGATGTAGCAGTCCAGGAGGTCTGCACCCTCTTCAACTACCCCACCAATAAAATGTTATTTAAACACAATGCAAATAGTAAGCACCCCATTGCTTGTTTAACTTACTAATTATGATCCATCCAATCTCAGGTGCAGCTCTTCTTTGGGCTACCCCTGTACCAGAACTCTATCACCTCTGACTGCAGTGTACCACTTCCATCAAACTGTGGCACTGCACCACAGACAGAAACAAGAATGGGCAGTAGCCTTCCCAAATCATTAATGTTGCATCAAGCAGCATGGTGAGAGTAGTGTGGAGTCCTCAAGATATACTGGAGGATCATCTCTGACTACTGCTGTTTGTTTTTTTGGTTTCTCCCTTTCACTGGACTATCCACACAAAAGGCTCTGAACAGCAGTATGCATATCTGCATACCTGCTATAAGACCAGCAGATTTCCTGCCCATCATGCCTCTGCTATGCTTCCACGTGTGTTCACCCAGATAGCAGCTTGCAGAGGAGACAGAGACCCTCACACTGTGGAGGAGGGGAGCGTCCTGTGAGACACTCAGTCCTTCACTCCCGTGTCATCCTCAAATGATTCTGGCTTATTCCAGAACTCAGGTTGCTGTCCCTATGAATGGGAGCTATACTACTGTGTCAATGTGAAGACATCAAAACATAGAAACATAGAAGCTGATAGCAGAAAAAGACCACAAGGTCCATCCAGTCTGCCCATTTCTTTTTCTACCTTATGAATGTGCCATCGGCCTTTGCTCTGTCAATGGCCTATCTATTCATAGTCATCTGTATTGCTCCCTTATGCCTATACCATGTCTGTTTGAAGACCTGCACTCTATTCATATCCACCACTTCCTGAGGTAGACTATTCCATGCATCCACCACCCTTTCTGTGAAAAAGAACTTCCTCACATTACCCCTTAATTGGCCTCCCTCTAATCTCATGCTGTGTCCTCTTGTCCTGCTATTTTTCTTATATTGAAACATGTGAGACTCTTTCACCTTAAGGTGTTTGAATGTTTCGATCATATCACATCTCTCCCTCCTTTGCTCAAGGGTATACATATTGAGCTCTGTTAATCTGTCCTCATATGTTTTCTGATGCAGTCCCTGCACCATTTTGGTTGCCCTTCTCTGGACAGCCTCAATTTGGTTAATGTCCTTGTGAAGGTGTGGCCTCCAGTACTGCACATAGCAGTCCAGATGGGGCCCAATCAGTGTCTTGTAAAGAGGGATTATTACCTCCCTCTTCTGACTTGTGATACCCCTACTAATACACCCCAACATCCCCCTAGCCTTATCTTTTGCTTTAGTGGTCTGCTTGGATGATTTCAGATCATCGGTGATGATGATGCTCAAGTCTCTTTCTTCCTTTGTGACTGCCAGCAACTCCCCTCCCAGCCTATAGGTGGCTTCAGGGTTTCTCTTCCCTATGTGCATGATCTTGCACTTCTTTGTGTTAAACCCCAGTTGCCACTTTTCCGACCATTTTGTCAGTTTATCCAGATCTCTTCTCATTCTGCCCACCCTATCTGGATCATCTACTCTGTTGCAGATCTTGGTGTCATCTGCAAACAAACAACCCTTAACCTCCAGTCCATCTGCAATGTCACTGATGAAGATATTGAAGAGGACTGGCCCTAGAACTGATCCCTGAGGTACCCAACTTATGACTTGAATCTCTTTTGACTGTACCGTTTACCACCACTCTCTGTTTTCTGTCCATCAACCAGTTTGCCACCCAGTTGACCAACTTCTGACCCACCCTGAGCCTACCCAGCTTATTAATCAATCTTCTATGTGGGACAGTATCGAAAGCTTTGCTGAAGGCAAGGTAGGCAACATCAACTGCTCCCCCTTGGTCTGCCACTCTGGTTACCCACTCAAAGAAATCTATGCGATTAGTTTGACAGGACCTTCCTTTTGTAAACCCATGTTGTCTTGGATCCTGTGCTCCTATGGATTCCAGGTGTTGCACTATACTTTCCTTAAGGAGTGCTTCCATAATCTTGCCTACTACTGAGGTAAGAATGACTGGTCTGTAGTTCCCTGCCTCTTCCCTGCTACCACTCTTGTGGAGTGGGATCACATGAGCCCTTCTCCAGTCTTCTGAAACCTCTCCTGTGCTCAGAGACTCACTGAACAGTTCTGATAATGGCTCTACTAGTTCCACCCTTAGCTCCTTTAGTACCCTGGGATGTATACCATCGGGTCCCATTGCCTTGTCCACCTTGAGCTTATCGAACTCTTGTAGGACACTTTCTTTTGTAAAGGGACTAGTGCACACCCCCTTCCCCCTGTGTCCATGGTGCTGAGCTGTGGGCCGTGCCCTACCTTCTCTTCAGTAAATACTGAGCAGAAGTATCTATTTAGTATAAATGCTTTACATGGTCCTCCTCCTCCTCACATGCCCCCTTATCCCTTAGAAATACCCCCTCTGGATGTTCTCCTTTCACTAATCTAGCTATAGAAAGTCTTGTCACCTTCCCTTACTGTTTGTGCTAATGTTTCCTCATTTTGGGCCTTTGCCTGCCTTACTGCCTTCCCTGCTACCCTTAGGGAAGTTTGGTATGCCTCCCTATCTTCATCCTGCTGCGTTCCCTTATATTTCCTGAAGGCCAGCCTTTTGCTTCTGATGTTTTCTGCTGCTGTTTTTGAGAACCAAAGTGGCTTCCTTATTCTTTTGCACTTCATTTTCTCTCTAACTCAGTTGGATGTTGCTTTAAGTATTGCATCCTTATTGCTTGCCCACTTTGCCTATACCCCCTCACCTGTATTTCTTTTCCCAGGGCTAGCTTAACTTTGTTGGCCATCTTATCAAGGTCAGCTCCTCTGAAGTCCCATATGTTTGCCTTGGAATGGGATGATTTAGTTCTAGTGGCCAAACTGAACCATACCATGTGATAGTCACTGCCCCCCCTGGAAGTCCTGGGTGATGAGCAAGCACAAGACCTGCACAAGACAATAGGAACTTAATTTACTGCAGTATGTACTGTACTGTGCTGTGTGGGAAATAAGATCTGTTGTATTAAGGGAATGGGATGAAAAATGTAAAGTGCAAAACCACCAGTAATTTTTGGTGGCTGCTATGTGTGGCCTGCCAGATATATGGCTCGAAAACCACTGGTTTATTGTAGTATGCCTGTGTGTATCATAAGAGTGTGCTCAGTGGCCTCTGTATGTGTGAAGCATATAATCCCTTACTCCCTGTAACTTGGTGCTTTGTAAACCATTTAGGTTTACAGTGCATATAAACAGCATTATATTGTATTGTTAGGGTCTGTACTGCATGTCTTTCCATCCACATTGAAAAGCTTTGGTGCCACAGGATATAGAATGCTGTTGCACTTGTCTGTGGTGCAATAACTTTTTTAAAAAGAATGGAAAATCAGCACCACCTGTACTCTGTTCTTTTCACAGTTGCTGTCTCTCCTCAGCACACATGCACACATAGCCCTAAACATATAAACTTTCTATTTTGAAATAATTTTAACTAATACACCTACTCTGCACCCAGCTGCTAATGTCCAACCCAGTACCACTGATAGTGTTTTGCTTTCAAAATCATTTAAAAAGAATCTTACTTACAAAAATGAAAGAAACTGGGAAATCAGCAGGAGCACAATCTGAACTATAATGTATTTGTGTAAATCTGTGTTTATTTACATGGAAGCCAATAAGTGCAGATCTTGTTCTTGCTCATCACCCAGGACTTCCTTTTTTATGAAGTAAGCATTTTTCATATGATTTTAAAAGCAAATACTGTACACTGTCAGCAACATGGCAAGGAGAATTAGCAGTTGGGTGTAGAGTGGCTTTATTAGTTTTACAATGTCCCCAAATTATGTGTCTTTTGTGTGTGTTTGGGGGGGCAATAACATATTTTTTTAAGATAAAAAATGTACTGCATAAAACAGTGGATGCCCAGTCACATGCACAACAAGTCTGCATTGCCAGCAGGGTTCTGACTACTATCGAGGTTGGTGACAAAACAGGCATGGGTTGCATAGCTGGCCATCCACAATCTACTGTACACAACATTATACATTGTGACATAATTCTTAGCTAATCATGACTGTTTATTTCTAAACATTTCAAGTATTAGTTTTTCCCACAAAACACCTCATGAAAACTGTTTTAATGCTACAGTTCTTAGTTCAGATAGTGCAGCTCATTTCATCACACAGGGGTTTCTCTAATGTTCCACTAAATTTAACAGTTTTGTTTTAAATTCAAGTTGCATTTCTTAACAGAAATCTTCAACATGATTTATAATAGTTTTATGTATTTACAGTTCCCATGTGTCTTGTGGCTACAAGAGTTCCTGCTCAAGTCCTTTGTGTCACAGAACTGCTCAGCTTCCTTTTGTAGTTCGGTCACCCGAAGAACTCAAGAATGCACCATGAGAGACACAGTACATGCACATGCAAGCATGTATCAAATTCTATTCTGTTCTATTATTCTACACTAAACCTGAAAATGCATGCAGCATTTTGGGGCACCACCACCTGAGAGGATTAGTGTCTTGAAAGCTATTTCACTCCAAGGGTGTTCTTATTGTTAAAGCATGCAGGGGAATTACACTCCAGGAATAACACCAGTTTGTAGAGGTTAAACAAAAACAGATTGGATCAGTATTTTCAATTTTAGGAACATTTTATTATGTTACAGCCGCACAGAGACACTGCACTTACTTGGTGCTTGAGACATAACCTCAGTTCTTCATCAGGTGGCCCACTGATGAAGAAAATAAGTGAGTTTATGTCTGAAGCGCTAGGTAAAAATTTTAGGTACTAACCAAGTCTGTATTTTTTTACCTCTACAAATTGGTGTTACTCCTGGATTGCAGTCTTGTGCCTGTTGTTCCTCTTGATTTATTCAGGTAGCACAAGAACACCATCAGCTGCGCCAGCACCTTTGAGTAGTTTTCACTCAGACTTGTGGCTCTGAAGCAGCCATTTTGGCTCTGACCAGAGTTTGTTCTTTAGAGCAGCGGTAGCTTCCAGACTCAAAATGATGCTCTTACAATGTTGGCACGGTATGTCATAAGTACTTCTTTCCTAGAGCACATGGCACAACAGATGTCTAGAAAGTGATCTTAGTGGTAAATATAACATTTTAAAACTAATATACAGTAGTTATTTACCAAAACAAATCAACACTTTTCCTTATTGTGTTAATTATTAAACAACTTACAGTATATGCTGAATATGCACCATATATAAGATCTGTACTTTGTAATTGCCCTAGTTGAACAGGCAAGTTAAAAATTGTTTACACACATATAGTGACATTTGAAAACAACATTAAAATGTCTTCTACCATACAGAAAGGTACTTTCTCATACAAATTCAATGTGTGCAAGATGTTGCACTTGACTGGGAAAACCTCTTCATATAAATTTCCATTTGTCAGTTTAGGTAGAAAATAGTCAACACATTATAGTACTTGCATTTGTTTGGGCTGTAAGCTCAATGGCACAAATTCTGCACTGGCTACAAAGACCATATTTAGTACCCCAATATTGTTTCTATGTAACAAACATTTTTCACACATTTATCTCCATCTCCCAGTCACTCGATTTTCCTCACCCTTCCTCAGCCTTTTCCACTGCTGTTCTCAGTGTAGTATAGACAGGGGTATAGCTAGGAATTTGTAGTTTGCATGCCACCTTGCCAATCTGTTACCTCCATGGACACATATAGGCAGTACTTTTCAAACCATATTTTTTTGCACTGTCCAATACTATCTATTTATGTGACTTCTGTTCATCAACACTCTCCCACAGTCTACCGGAAGAAATTTGCAGCAAAGCTTGCACTTGATTATCCCTTACACTGAAAAAACCTGCAGCACAAATATTCATTCTGATTTAGACACAGACATGCTCAGCCCTACCCCATGTGGAAGGCAGCAACAAACAATCAACACATCAACATGTGATCAGCATTACAGATTGCTTCCAAGTTCCAAAAAATGCAGCATGACAATAAGTTAGTCCATTTTAGTAGACAAAAGTATTTAAGCACATCGAGTTGCACAAATCCCAGCCCCATTTTCATTAAATAGAAAAAAAACAACGGTTTCACACATATTGGCAAAATCCTACAACAGAACTGAATATTTAGCAATAGAAAACAGGCACTGCATGTAATATGGTCTAGTGGTTTAAACACCAGCTTGGGAACCATTAGATCACAATTATACAATGGCAAGAATGAACCATGGGCTCTAATTGGTTAGTGGCCTCCTTGAACAGTGATGTTATCCTAGTACAACATCACTGTATCAAGGTCAGGCACACCTGACTGCAACAAAAACAACAGAAATCACTCTTTTCTGTTCTTCGCTCCCCCACCCAATGTTACCATCCTCATGCACAAAACCGTGTCAGTTTACTGTAGGTGGACAAATAAAACTGTTCAAAAGAATCCAAGTGCCAAACAAAAATCAGCTGCTGACCAAAACCCAAATACCAAAGGCAACTAACCTGTGTTTCCTTCAAAATGCCTGCAGCTTCACAGTAGCACATGAGGAGCACTGCACACACTACCTTTGCTGCCCCACTCTTTCTCTTGTCTTCCCACTCTGTTATTTCTCCAGAATGCAACACACATCGGCTCTTTCAAACACTGCTTCTTCCTTTTTCAAGTGGTGAACCACTTCCATTTACTGTTGTCTTCCCACCTTAGCAACCTAGTCACATCGAACCCAAAACTGCAAGTATCACACTAGCAGCTCTCACTCAATCAATCACCCAATCAAATCTGATTCAAACAAATGCCAGTCCTGCTGGTAGTCATGGAAAACACAGCTTTCTATCCCACTGCCAACATCATAGAAACATAGAAGCACAGAAACATAGACTTTGACTGCAGATTAGGACTGCTTGGCCCACCTAGTCTGCCCATTTCCCTACCTACTGGATAAGCTGCAGATCCTAGTTAACCAACAGCCTATGTCTTCCTACCCCCCACAAGAATTGCCTTTTGTCTGTTCCACACATTCTTAAATTCTCCCACAGTTTTAGGCCCCATAACCTCCTCAGAAAGGCTGTTCCATACATCCAACACCCTCTCTGTGAAAAAATACTTCCTCACATTGCCCCTGAGCCATCCCCCTGCTATCTTCAAACTGTGTCCCCTTGTTCTTGCACATCTCTTTTTCTGAAAGATGCTACTCTCTTGAACTTTGTTGATTCCACTGAAGTACTTAAAAGTTTCAATCATGTCCCCTCTCTCCCTCCTTTCCTGAAGGGTATACATATTAAGCTCCTTTAGTTTCTCCTCATATGGCTTCTCTTGCAGACCCTGCACCATTTTAGCTGCCCTCCTCTGGACTTCCTCCATTCTGTCTATGTCCTTGTGGAGATGGGGTCTCTAGAACTGGATGCAGAACTCCAGATGGGGTCTCACCAACTGTCTGTACAGAGGGATAACAACTTCCTGTTTTCTGCTGGTGATGCTTCTCCCTATACATCCCAGTATCCCCCCAGCCCTCCCTACTGCCTTCTTACATTGCTTGCTAACCATAAGGTCATCTGATATGATTACCCCCAGGTCCCTTTCCATTTTTTATGTTGTTACTACCTCCCCCCCATTGTGTACTCTTCTACTGGGTTTTTGTTTCCCAGGTGCATTATTTTGCACTTTTTTGCATTCAGTCCAAGCTGCCATACTTTTGATTGTTCCTCCAACCTTGTCAAGTCCCTTCTCATCCTTTCCAACCCCTTCTTGTGTATCAACCCTGTTGCAGATCTTTGTGTCATCTGCAAGGAGGCATACGTTTCCTTCCAGTCCCTCTGTGATGTCACCTATAAAGACATTAAAATGGACTGGACCCGTACTGACCCCTGCAGTACCCCATAAGTAACTCCCCTTTCTTCAGAGTGGACTCTGTTTACTATTACCTTCTCTGTTCTGTTGTTCAGCCAATGTTTTACCCAGACTACCACCCTGGGGCCCACTCCCAGGCTGGCTAATTTGTTTATTAATCATCTGTGTGGGACTGTGTCAAATGCCTTGCCAAAGTCTAGATAGACCATGTCCACAGCCTTTCCCTGGTCTAGTACTTTGGCCACCCAGTCAAAGAAATCAATTAGATTCATCTGGCATGACCTTCCCGCTGTGAACCCATGCTGCCTTGGGTCCTGTGCCCTACTGGACTCTATGTACTCAACAATTCTTTGCTTCAGAAGTGATTCCATCATTTTCCCTACCACAGAGGTTAAACTGACAGGTCTGTAGTTTCCTGCCTCTGTCTTACTCCCACTTTTGTGAAGGGGAATCACATCTGCCCTCCTCCAATCCTCAGGTACCACACCATCCTCCAATGATTTGTTAAAAACGGTAGTCAGTGGTGTCACTAGTTCTCTCCTTAATTCTTTTAGAATTCTGGGGTAAATCCCATCAGGCCCCATTGCTTTGTCCACCTTCAGTTTTAGGAGTTCTTTGAGAACCCTTTCTTCTGCGAAAGGACTGGGATTGACCCCCCCATCTAGAGTGCTTCTGTTAATTGGATTAGGTACCTCCCCCTCCTCCTTTGTTGTGAATACTGAGCAAAAGTATTTATTCAATATCCCTGCTTTTTCACTGTCCCTCTCTGCCCACCCACCATCCATTCTATTTAGCCTCATATCCCTCCCTTTGTCTTTCTATGCTCCCTAATGTACCTATAAAAGGTTTTATCCCCCTTCTTAACCGAGTTGGCTATCTTTTCCTCAGTCAATGTAGTAAGTAAAAGACTGCTTCCTTCCTGCAACAGAACAGACATTCCTGTGGAGGGGGGTTGGTACTGCCCACTAGACAAGAAGAACCACAGCAAGGACTGGGGAGTATTAGAAATAGCAGCAGCACCACCTACTGCACATAATACAAATTGTGGATTTTTTTTTAAACTAGGATATCTCAACCTACAAAATGTAATAAAAAAACTTAAAAAAAAGTATTTTTCATGTGTTACATTTTGTTTGAACAAATTAGCCTTTGTATAATTGCAATAATGCACTCCAGGGTGTGTGTCGTGCTGGGATAACATCACTTCTCAGGTGCTGAATACACTAGACCTGCGACCTTGTGCTTCAACCACCCAATACATGACATTATCTCAGCACGGCACACATCCTGTCATGCATTATTGCTTAAATGCAAACCCCTGCTACAGTCACATATTTACAATGTGACCACAGGCAAGCTGCAGAAATGGGCAGAAGGCAAAGCATAACCCTACTGGAAATTAGATATTGTACCTCCTCTGCAATATTTAGACTAAATAAATTGTCCCCCAAAATAACCTCAATTTCCACTACTGCACTGAATGTAAAAACAACAATACAGGCACTGAAGACAGTCTAATGGTCTATGCCCAAGCTTGGAAACTGAGGAATGGCAGATGCAAACATCAGAACTGCCAAATATTCACTCTATGGACATGGGTAAGACATGTAACCTTCAGAGTTTCAGTCCATCCCGTTGTAGAATCAAGGTGAAGCATGACACCACTGAAAATAAGACTAGCCTTGGCCATGTGGTGGTGGTGGTGGAAATGGTTTAAAAAAAATAATTGTGGGAGAATACCAAATGCAAAGAATGAATGCATGGATATTTGACTGCCAAATATGAATACCCAGACAAATGCATATTTTTTTAAAGTTTTCATCCCCACCTAAGTTTTGTGTTCTATTTCTGGAAGTTGTAATTGTGCCTGCTTATTTATAAAACTAGTGTTGACCTGGAACTATGACAAATGAGGACACCAGTGGAAAGGATGTGTTGCATCTCATAGCTGGACTATCCAGGGTGAATAAACTGTATAATTAAAACAAAAAATAACATTTACCCCCCCATTTCTGCCAATGCACTAAATAGTTGCAAAACTGAAGGTAGAATGGTCTAATGGTTTAAGCAACAGCTTGGGAACTGGGATATCACAGATGCATGCCCTGCCACAGTCACCACAAAATGTTGTTCATTCATGGGTAAATATCAGACTCCCTATAAGGAAATGTAAGAGGAAAACATATTCTTTAAATCAGTTGGACCTGTTTATTTGTTGGTTTTTTTGGGGGGGATCTGATGTTTAATATTTACATGGAATAAAAAAAGACACAATACACAGAAAAACATTAAAAAACATGAATTAAGGCTGGGTCAGTGGTGTGGAGGGCTGAGGGAGCATGCACCTCTCCTCCTGTCACACCAGCAACCCAGGCTTGGGAACGAGCATAGGCTTCTGTAGGTCAGCTTGGGGCCAGTGCTGGGAGAGTATTGAGCTGCCAACAGGCACCTCTCCTCTCCCAGATTAGGGAGGTTGGCCATACTGGCTCTTGGCTGCCACCACGTGGAGGCCCAGTTGTAATACCTGAAGAGTGTCAGGAGGCAGATGTAAGTTAGAGAGAGGGGAAGGGAGTCAAAGTCTCGGGGCATGTGCACACCTCCATGCACATGTGTTCTTTGAGTAAGCTACAGCTGAGGCAAAGGGGAGAAAATCAGGAGAAAAATGAATTACACAGCAGGGACATATAACACTTGTTCACCACACCCCCACCCACCTGTTCACTGGGTCAATCTGTGGTGACAGCCTGGATTTCAGGCATTGGGTCAGATGACTGCTCCCTCTCCTGACCCTGTCACGGAGTGCAATCTGTGAGATCCTGAGCCACAAGGTGAGCCTTTGGGGGGGCTACAGATGGTGGAGGGGAGCAGCAAAGACTTAGCTGATCCCTTGGTCTGGACATCAGACACCAGTCCTCCCCCTCCTGTCTGAGCTATATATGCTCACACTGCCTGAATTGAATGCTGGATTTTATCTGGAACACAGAACTATGGAGTCAGTTGGAACTGTATATTCACTCCCATAAGCAGCCACTTGCTTATTGGCAGAGTGTAGACCATGTACCTGAAGAGATGCAGCAGCAGCAGAGTCAGTCACTAATACTGCATCATTAACACTAACAGCAGAAAGATGTGAAAATGGACAGTATGGGAGTCATTGGCATGATGGGGGACTAAGTGAGACTAGAGAGGGCAGCAGGTCTCAGTGAAATTAATTTAGCAAAAAAAAACCACTGAGGGCTGACTCTAGGAGCGAGTCACTAGACTGCTGCTGCCTTCTGTGGAAAACCAGAAAAAATGTGATTCTTGAATCTGCAACTCTAATAGCCATTAAATGAAAAGACAACTGGCCAGTCACAGTCTAGAGAAAGACAAGTTAAAGTAGCAACATGGTCATGATTTAAACTGTATAGGAGGTGGGCAATCAGCTACTGAGCCACATGACTCAGTGTGTAGGTGTAGGGCAGCAGTATTCCTACAATTGACAGCATGTGTGAGCCACACAGCTGTTGTCCTGATTGGCAGTGAATTCTATGCCATGGTGTACCTGGCATATTGGTGCCTATGCCGATGACTATAGACACCACAGTGTTGAACAATTAACTGCATCACTGTCCACAATCTTTGGTGTTCTTCATTATCCATGGATGGTGATCAGGACTTCGGGACCCAAGCTCCAGAGGGGGTTTCAGTGTGACACTGTATAGAACCCTTTAGTACTGGCACACCAGCAGACACTTCCTTAGTTTCTATTAAAAAAGAAAAGAAACACTCTGGGAATAATGGCTATAGTGAGTCTGATATTACAACATACAATTATTCCAATCAGTAGGACAATGGTGACATGCATGTAATTTTATACAGTTGAGCCTGACAGATCACCATGTTGTCTGCCAGTATACTTTGAGTCTCTTATTTGCACCTGTACATCTATGCTCTGGGAAAAAAGGCTGCGTGATCACATTGCGGTTAAATATGAGTGTGCAGTGCACACTGGGAATAGCACAGGTGCACACTGGGAATACCACAGAGGGGAGTGGATGACAGTGATGTATCTTGCCCCTCTACAATACTGCTCTGTATACAGTATATCATTCTTGGTATTTTGCCTACTACATGGTCCTACATTGAAAATGAATAACTGATTCCATCAATTCACCAAAAGTAATGACTTGATACTTTAAATTAAGCTTTTCACCCCTATGAGTCACCCAGAAGCTGATCCCTGACACATTTATTTTGGCATTGATTTAGGCCCCATGAATTTGGTTCAGTTTTTGAGAATTAGGCCAAACCACTTTGGGTCCCAATCAGGGAAAATGAAAGCCCTGAGGACAAGAATGAATGTTTATTGCTGTAGCATCCTTGTAGCTGGCTGTGTTGGGACACCACTCTTGGGCAGTGCTATGTTTTTGGTATTCTGATAGAGTCTGCAACCCACAAAGGATGCCATGCCTAGTGCTGTGCTTCATTGCTTATCTCAAAGCTTATACTCACCTGTAGTTTATGTTTTACCTCAATGCCAATTAATATATTATTCCTTGCCCAAAATTTTAATTTTTATATATTAAACTAATACATCAAGAATCATAAAAAAATAAATAAATCTAGAACATTGTACTGCCTGTTACAGTATTTTGCCATCCATTGATTACAATATTTTTTTCTTATATTTTACATATACATTATTATTTTTGTGATTCTATATTTAAAACAACAAATGGTTGTCATGGAACAGTGTGAAGAGGATGATGATAAGAAAGACTGAGAGGTAACAATATAGCAGTACACTGACTCATGAGAAGCTGGGAAGTGTATGGTTACTCAACATGTTCATGCTGGGGTTCTACTTAGTGATAATGCCTCTGTGTGACAAACATCATGAGTCACATGAGCTATTTGGTTATGACAATATTAAATTTATAGTACAATCATTATGATGACTTATAGTGGTGCGTGTGTGTGTCAGAAGAGCCAGTGTGATGTTGCCAGTGCTGCTGCTGGCAGTGATAAACCAGAATGTTTCAGTTCAATGTTGCTGGGGGTCAGTGAAGATGTGTCATCAGGAGACATGAAAGTAGGAATAGATGATGCCACTTGATTAATGCATATTTAAAGCTGATCTGTGATGTATTCAAGATTTTCTGGATCTAGCCATGAGCTATGTTGTTAGGCAAATTCCCCAGGTGCTTTGAAAAGTCTTTCAGAAACAACAGATGCTGGAGTACATCTGAAGAAATGCAGAGCCCCTTGACCCAGTGTAGGAAAATGGTTTGCCTGTCGTGCCAAAATTAGATTGGATTTGTATATCTCCTAGACATCGGCTCTGCTAGATAATCCTGCATCATATAATCTGTGAACATGTCAAAGTCTTCCTCAAAATGTTCCAAGTGGTATTGGCATAACTTATCCAAAAAACTTCCAAATGCCCTTAGGCATTTCAGGATCTTCACTATCAAGGTAGTTGTTGTCACACTCTCACCTGGTTCTGTCACCATGAGAAGATAGACAAGGAGGAGAGGGCAATATGAGCAGGAGGTGGTGTATGCACATTCCTTCTGTTTTATTTCAAGGTGTTTTTTCTGCTCGAGCACACTGTAAGAGTATGTATCAGTTTCTATTGTATGTACTCCATCCATTCAGTGAGAAATAACATGCCCTGATATTTGGCATCCACTAGTGTTGATAAGGCAAATCACATATCTGATCTAATATTGTTGAAATGATCTTCGAGTTGTGTAAGAAAGATCAGTACCACTTTTTACTAGTAAGCCATACTTCTGCTGCTGAGAGGGTTCAGATGAACTACAGCTGTCACTTTCTCCAGCACAATCATCATGTCATCATCAGCACCACCATCAGTAATGCCAACAGCCTTGCTTTGTTAGGTTGCTGTGGATGATATTAAATAACAGCATGAATGATTTTCTAGTACACTCACCAAGGGAAGGATCATGTTAAAGGTTGCTGATTCTGCACCGAAATATTGTTTGTCTGATAAAATGTTCATAAATGTGGATAACTGTTTTGCACAACACACAACTCTAAAAATGCCAGATAATGCACCACAGTCCATATTGTCAAATCCCATAGCCCAAACACATCTTTATGTTGTAGGAGTCTCTGCACCATATAAAATATGGAGTTTCACCATGTGGCTGTCTTTAATTAACAAATGTTGAGGAGCATTCTTCTCCTTTTAGTAACGACTGAGAAGCTCCACACATTTAAAGAATGATGGAAATATTTTCAAATGTCCTATGGAGTGTAAAGTATTTATTTCACCTGTACATGGTTTTCAAGCACATGACTCAAAATCACCAC
Organism: Neoceratodus forsteri; assembly: GCA_016271365.2. NCBI lineage: Eukaryota > Metazoa > Chordata > Ceratodontiformes > Ceratodontidae > Neoceratodus > Neoceratodus forsteri. The sequence continues at coordinate 237,033,735 of JADMNL010000023.1, read as the reverse complement.
CAGGATTAGTGTGTGTGTGCGCGTGTGCATGTGTGTGTGTGTGTGTGTGTGTGTGTGTGTGTAAAATCAGGTACAATACTGAAACACCCAGCATCCACATCCTTCAGCATGCTACTGCCACTGTCCATCTCAAATATGTTCACATCCAGATTGTGAGTGTATGTCTTGATATCTAGCAGTGTTTGGATGAACTGCTGAATATGTTTCCCACTGTGAGTCCCTGTATTAACACATAATGTAAGGCACTTCCTCTATTATTGTTCCTGTGTGAGGCTGATGGGTTCAAAATAACTCATGCAGGTTGTGTTGGTGGTGGTGGGATGGGAATAACGGAGAAGGTTGATATGGAGATAGCCCAGTGGACAGGAATCTTTAGATGCACTGCTACTCCAGATGTCAATTGAGAAATGTATATAACACCCCTCTGCCTCCTTCAAAAGTGTCACAATTTGTATATGTACTGCATCGTGTATAGTGGGGAAAGCATGCTAAGAAAATGTGAAGCATCATAGAATGATGCATTTTGCCATGATTTCATCCAAAAGTCTTCAAAAGCCAGTGTCTTCCACCATGGAGAATGGTTGAAGATTAGTTAGTTAATTAGTTAGTTAATTACTTAGTTAGTTAGTTCAACATTTTTCCAGGAAGGACATGTTGAGCTGGTATCACCTCATTTCCAGATGCATCCTGTGGGAGGAGGGAAAAGGGGAGAAGAGTGCAAACACAATGTATAATATTCAGAAATGCAACAATGGAAATAAACATAATAAAATCTGTGGTTATATGCAATGCTACTGAGCAGGAATTATGCAACGCAATACATTTGTGGAGCAGAACAGTAAAAAATGCAGTAAGCAACAATGCAATAATAAGAGTGGTAGGGATAGTGATTCAGAACTGGGGTGGGACAGATAAAATAGTGGCAGTGAATGTTAGAGGTAAGCAGACAAAAGTCCAAGACCCACTGTCAGGAACAGCTGACCTGAGGAGTAGTCAAGCATATAGTAGCCGGGTTTCAATGTTCAAACTAATGCATTTAGGGCAGAAAAAATGGGTTGGAACACAAAATGGGTGTGGCAGTACTGATTACCACCAAACAGGAAAGAGATCTGGGTTAATCATATCAGATTACCTAATGAAGGCCAGGCAATATGACATGGCAGTTGGGAGGGCTAGTGGGATGCTAGAGTGCATGGGAGGGTATCACCAGTAGCAAGAGAGAGGTGGTGTTGCCTCTGTATAGAGCACTGGTAAGGCCCCACAAAGAGTACTGTGTCATGTTCTGGAGACCACATGTCCAGAAGGACATAGAAAGAGTAAGGCTACCCAGAGGAGGACAACTAAAATAGTGCAGGGTCTGCAACACAAGCCCTGTGAGGAAAGACATAAGGACCTGAATATGTACACACTGGAAGACGGGGGGAAGGGGAGATATGATAGAGACATGTAAATTCCTAAACAGGGTAAATACTGTGCAGGAGGGAAGTATTTAAAAAAAATGTACCCATGAACAAAGGGACATGATATGAAGTTGGAAGGAGGTAAATTCAGGAGATGTGAGGAAGTACTTCAGAGAAAGAGTGGTAGATTCCTGGAACAGCCTTCCAGCAGAGGTGGTGGTGAAAACAGTGGAGAGGATAGGCACAACAGAATTGTAGAGGAAAGGAAGAGGGGGAAGGATAATGGATCAGAGATCAAGTAGGATCTGTGGTGATATTGTAGGCATGGAAACATGGGCAGACTAGGTGGGCCTTATCTGCTGGCAAATTCTATGTTTTTATGCAGGAGTGAGTTGTGAAATCATGGAAGAGATATTTTAGAGCACTAAAGGGAAGGGAAGGAGTAGAGCAAATGGAAGGTGAGGGGGAGCCCCTGAGTTTAGGGAAACAGAATTCATTGGAGGGAGAGCATGTGAGTGAATGCAAGAGTTGCAAAGGGAGAAAGAGGTAGTGGAGGGAAGAGAGAAACAAGATAACAAGGGAGAGAGAAAAAAAACTAAATTTAGATATGGAGGCACAGTGGAAAGGCACCTGATATCAGGGAAGGAAGGGGGGGTACAAAGGACAGTGCCAAGTGTAGAAGGCTATTTCAAGGGACAAGTAACAAAAGGAGAGAAGGATGGGGTGTCCAGTCTGGTTAAGATGCATTTAGGAACAGCACTCTAAACAATGTTACCATAGTTGAAAATGAGGAGACTCATCTTCAGGAGGCTCTCTCTGTGGCAAAAAGTGAGATGCTCCTCTTATTCCTTTAAAATACACCAGGTTTAGGGAACAGCTTCTTGTTGATTGCATCCACAGGAACAGAGAAATCAAGGTGACAAACCAGCCAGACCTCAAGACACTTGAAGGAGGAGGCATAATCAATGCACCATCAAGGGTATGAAAGAAAGGGAGACTGGTGAGTCTAGCAATCCTCTGCCTGGTACCAAAAGTCACAGAGACCATTTTCTTGGTGATGAGGGAAAACTAGTTTTCATAGAACCAGCGCTGGATGTTACTTAAGTGCAGTTAGTGTTGAACCATGAGGTCAAGGGCAGAGGAGCCAGAGGTAAAGAGAATTGTATCCTCTACATGCATATGAATAGACAGAGAGAAGCAGGCATTGGGGAGGTCATTTAGAAAAATGGAGAAAAAAATAGGGCCAGGAAAGACCCTTGGTAGATGCCTTAGCAAAGTTGGAGTGGAAGGAGTGGGAGTCTTCAGTACAGACAGTTTGAGACCTGCCCTCAAAGTAGCAGCAGAACCACTCAGTTGAGGAGACAGAGGGTCCAGCTAGCTCAACCTTGTCCAGGGAATGGGGTAGGCAACAGTACTCTAAAGCTTTGGCCAAGTTGATAAAGATGGCAGAGACTAATAGGTCCTGATCCATACCAGAGACGATAATATCAGTAAGCCATTTCTGAAGCCAGCCTGTCTCCTCAAAAGAGATTGCACTCAGAGAAAAACAACATCATTGCTCAGTTGTGCTGCATCATAGGCTTATTTATTAGAATAGAGCTTCTCTCTGTCTCACAAGTAGCAAGAAAAATATTACAACTGTGCAGAACCACTTACAAAAGGAAGTCAAAAAGCCAAGGCACTTCAGCATCTCCAGATCTTCTTCAGGAGGCCAAAATGAACAGCATTGTTGTTGCCTTTGAGTATGCTCTCATATGAAAAGTTTGTTGGCAGGAGCTGGGGCTTAATGCCCATGGAATTGCACCACCAGAGTTCTCAGTAACACAACCACAGTCATGGGAAGTAGCTGAAGTACTGGAACAGTATGAAGAAGTAGAGTGAGTCAAGAAAAGAGAGTTGGGAGAGAAGAAGATGTTCTTGGAGTTTGGCCAGAGTGGAAAGTAGAGAGATAGAAAAGTAGTTTCCAAGGGAAGAGGGGTCATCCCTTTTAGAAAGGGGGATAACTGTGACCAGGTTCTATGGATTATGGATAAGAAGATGGAGAGGCTAAAGTCATAGGTGATAGAGAGGGCAATGGCATGAGCAGAGAACTAATGGATTTTGGGGTGAAGGCCATCAGGGCTCCCATCCTTGTAGAGGTTTAGAGCCAAGAGGGTCCAAACAGATGCAGCAGGAGTGATGGAACAGAAGGAAAAATGGGAAGAAGGGGACAGTACAGAGGGAGACGTAGAAGATAGAGATGGTAGAGAAGAGTAAGGGTGAGGAGGAGGAGGAGGAGGAACATAGAAGGGAGAGGGCACAGGATTTGAAAAATGAATGGAAAGAGGAGGCAACTGCAGTAATGTCAGAGAGTGGAGAGTCACCCTTTTTAAGAACAAGGAGAGGAGACTTGGTCAGAGGGGAGGCAAGTGCATAGATTACCCTTCAGATTGTGGACAGGTGATTAAGGTTGTTCTGGATTGTGATGCAAAATATTCAGACTTTGCAAGCTTAGTAGCTCCAGTACAGCAATTTAGAGATGTTGTGAAATAAAATTTCACCAGCAAAATCGGCAATTTCACCATGCAAAATATTTTGTGAAATTTGCTAAATATTTCACGTGTGCAAAATTTCACATGAAAATTGCAAAATGCCACCTGGAAATTGTGGAATTTCACATTTTGCTGCTAAATGTTGCTTTTTCAGGTGAAATGTCACATTTTGCACTCGAAAAATATTTAGCTATATTCTTGAATTTCGAAAAATATTTCATGTAACAAAATTTTCCAATTTCACACAACACTACAGCCATTATGAAGCGCCCAATAATTTGCAAAGACTGGTGACTTACTGGTCTTCCAGGCAAGATCATGTAAATGGATAGCACATGTTTATAATTTACATCCACATCAGCCTGATGCCTTCACCTTAGACTGGGATGAAATTTGGCATGCAAGTGGCCTCTCAAATCCTAGATCTGAGGTTTCCAATGTCTGAAGGCATGAGAGAGAGACACCATTAATTTCAAACATTATTCTGGCATTTCAGCAGTGGCTGGAATGGCAAAACATGCATGCATCATGCCATTGCCCCACACTCTTAGTCAAACTATGATGGAGGCCCTCCAAACTGAACAAAAAGTTGGCCACCTCCTGGACAATGAGGACATCCACTGTATGAAAATAATATCCCTGGTGGCTAGTGGTCCCTCCTCCCACCCAATCATCTGCCCATTGTATGAAAATAATATCCAAGGAGGCTACTGGACCCCTCATCTCTGATCCCTATATAGGTTAAGTAACTCGTTCCCTGGTGGTATATGGACCCCTCATCCCCCATCCCATCAGGTAGTGTCCCACCAGCCCACTCCCCCCATCCTGAATCAGAATCAATGACCAGAACAGCACTCCATTCACCACCACAGCTGGCTGCCAACTAAGCTTTCAATGAGATCATACTGTATATAATATGCGCTCATTAAATGACAGCTATCATTCAGTGAGTGCATATTATATACAGCACAAGCTCAGTCAGTGAGTAACTGTGGTGATGAGAGCAGGGCTGCGCTGGTAGCTGGCTCATCTTTGGGATGGGGGAGCCAGGTAGTGGGACACTACATGACTGGTTGGGGGCTGAGGGGGTCCATTGGACCACCAGGTAATGAGTTACTTGACCTAAACAGGGAATCAGGGATGGCGGGACATGCTAGACACAAGCAATATTATTTTCATACAGTGGGCAGATGATCGGGTGGGAGGAGAAACCCACCAGCCACCAGAGAAATTATTTTCATGCAGCAGGTGGATGATCAGGTGCAGAGATGGACCACTTACCACCAGTTATTCTATTTTCGTTCAGAAGGCAGATGATCGGGTGAGGGGGAGGGACGCTATCCACCAAGGATACTGTGATGCCTCACTATAGCAAACCTAGTAATTTGCATATTTTTGACAATCATAACAAAATACAAAAAGTCTTAAGTCAATGTGAGAAAATATTATTCATATGTGTTGGCTCATAACAAGGGTAACATAAACGATAGCATAAGGCCTGAGATGTATTATACCTCATATTTTGGGGAAGATTTCATATAAGGCCAGAATGAAAGACCTCTCCGATTTAGCTGACATACAGTATGTGCATGCAACTTAGATAGGTTGGCAACTCATGGTTCCACCGAAGTAAATAAATCATTCAACAACATACACTATTTGCAACAAAGACCCCTAAGAGTAGGCATTACTCCAGTTCTGAGAGCTTGTCATTTAGGTTGGTGGCAGCCACGCCACAAAAGAGTGTTGATCATTGCAGCTATAAGCGAGGCACATGCAAATTTTTCCTTGTCTCTGAATATATTTTATGAATTGTGTTTTATTTAAGGTGAAAAAAAGAAAATCAAACAAAAGATGTTAGAAATCACAAGGGAATTTAAATGTATATGCTTACAGCTGAATGATAATCAAGGTAAACATCGGCCTCTGTAACAAATAAAGGAAGGACCTTCATTTAAAATGTGTCTTGGTTTGTCCAGTAACTTTCCAGAAAATGTTGAGGAAATATGTTACTGTACTCCTGAGCCACAATATGATTCTTTGTTACATATAAAACAAAAATACAGTAATTTGTGTTCTTTGATTTGGCAACTACAGGAATTACTAGGTAATATTATGCTTTCATTTGTCAAATGTCATGCTGTGCTAGTGGAGAGAAGTGTATTGATGCATATGTGAGGTACAGTACTCCCATAACACCTTATGTGTCTCGCATCACTCATCTCAAAGGAGTGGATAATATAGCACACTATCGAAATAGACCAGTGAATGGACTGTCATTGACTGATGGCCTGTCACAGTTACTTTTGTTTCTGAAAGACCATCATGAAACAGTTATAAAGGTAGGGCACAATTTAAAGTCTTTTGATAATTTATATGTTCTGAGTCATGTAATTATGGAAAGCAGGGTGTCCGACTTCCAACTTTAAATATTAGGCTTCATTGCTGATTTGATCAAAGAGCTTTATCCCACAAGAAAATTGTATTCTCAGGGTACTCTGTATGATGAAATTGTCTAGGGCCAAACAGTATGTGGGACATAATGCACTGGATGACTGTCTGACTCTCCAAAAAATGACATCAGCCACTGTAGAGCAGAATCCATCTCCAGATCTTAGGAAACACTCTTGCAACTTTGACTCATCTGTAAAACATGCATAATTGGCTAAAAATCTAAAAAAAAATGCACACAGCAAAGACTGAAATCCTGAAAAAAAATTTGAGTGATGGGTAAAGAACACAACTATTACTGCACACATAGCAAGAAAGTGTGCAGGGTCAGGTTTGAAACTACATCACTTTCAGACAGCATTTGAAAGAGATGCGACACTTATGCTTGATCTGAAATTGGTAGAAAAAAGTGAGAAGGATTGTCATGTACTGTAACTAAATGCAAAAAATAAAAAAAATTCACAGGTAGCAGAATCTGCACAGTGTAAGTAATTGAAGTCTGTTGAGAGTAGTATGCTTGTTTTCCTGTAGCGTCAGGAGTGAAGGGTTCCTTCATTTATTCATTTAATTTTTTTCAGTAACTTCACTCTGCTGCTGCAGCAGCAACATTTAATTTCATATTGCTTTCTTTAAGATACTTTACAGTAAGCTGTGGATCTACACTGACTTTGAAAACCATGATGATTGTTATTTTACTGGTTTCTGATGGCAAATATGAAAATAATTAAAGTTACAATTTTAGGCAGTCATGTTCACAATATTTTCGTTTATTCATAAGTTCAAATTTTGTAATGTGGTGTTTACTGTGGAAAACAAATATAATTTTGATATGGGTGTAGAAATATGTCATGTTTCTGTTATTCTCATTATCAGTGTGTGTGCTGGATGCCTGATTGTCATTCCTGTGCTATCTTCCCAGCTCTCAGATAACCAACCCCCCACCTCACCCTACCCATTCATTCCAAAAGCAATCTCTCCTCTGTAGAACAAAATTGAGAACTGCACAACATGATTCCCATCATGAAATAAAAGTGGGCAATCATTTGTTAGATACAGACACTTGGACAGGAAAACATGGGCCCTCAGACAGATATAAAAAATAAGTCACAAGTTCCTAACTCCCTGATTCAATAAAGACCCCCCAACCCCACCCCAACAAGTAACTGTGTTTGATGGTGGTGATGGTGGTGGGGTCTTTGTAGAATTGATAGGTTTGGAACTTGTGGCTTGTGCCAGGGTGAGGGGAGGCTTTTGCTTTAGCATGGGTGAGTGGCAGTTTTTTTTTTTCATTATAAGTAATACAGCAATTTAAAGTGGAATAGTTAGCACTAAAAGATCCACACTCAATATTTTGGCTGATACCAGTTTACACATTGTTTTTTTTCACTTACTGTTTATAGCAGTGTAGTAGATTGTAACAGATGATTGAGAGCTAACATTTTCAGTAGATACAAATCCAGAATCCCTTACAGCTGAAATCAGAGGAGGACTGCATCAGTAAGATATTCAATAGCCTGCAGGGTATAATAGAGCTTTTATAAGCTTTGATATTTTGTTTGATTGTCCTATTGTTCTCCCTGGGCAAAGTACAGTCACAGAGAACTGTTATTTGCCCCAGGAGAACAGTGGGACCAGCAAACAACTGATTAGAGCTTATAACAACACTGATATGCACTGCAGGTTATTGAGGCTCCCACTACTGCAGCCAACCACTGATGTCAGCTGCAGGGGCTTCTGGGATTTATTTTTACAGAAAATCTCAGATTGTAAGTCAGCAAAATCAGTCTGATGTAATATACTATACTGCAGTACACAATAAATGAAATAAATGTTTTTGCATACAAAGTGAAAATGGAATCAGACCCACAGTTGGGTGTGGGACTGTTAGTATTGACTGCTCCCCTTTTAGTAATAATATATGCTCTCAGTGGGCTTCAGGGAAGTAGGGAGGTTGTGAGTTATAGGGTAGTTTGGGAGGGGGGTTTACTTTTATCATTGGGTCAGGGAGGCTTGCATGGAGTGTTTTTGGTTTTTAAAGTCACACGCCACAAAGTCCAAATCCAATCTGTTGTCCTTATATGTATCTGATTTGGAAAGCTAATATTCATGATTTAGGCTTTTCAGCAGATGTATCCAGAATTTCTTTACCTTATCTAAAAATTCTGTATTATAAATTTTGGCTAAAAGTTGAGATATCTGTTTTTAAAATGGATATTCGATCAAGACTGCTCTGTATATTATTATGCACTTTTTAACCCTTTTATCATATTATAATTGGATTATGTGCAGCTTTTTGTGGCTTTCACTATACTCTGGGGTAACTGCATATGGAGATAAATAAACCTCTACAGTTCACAGAGCTTGCCACAACATGTGCCAATTAAATATTTCATGAAATTCAACAGATTTTACTGTGTGAATTGACACACTACACACATTGTGACAAAGTTTACTAAGCACATTGATGCACTTTGCATCAAAAATTACCACCAAGTGGTGAGTTGCATCAATTCACATAGCAAAATTATGCAATTGCAATGAACTGCGAAGTGTGCATAACACAAAGACTCCACATGGTGCATAGTGCACAGTGCACAAATTTGCCTACATTTATGGGCAAATGTCATATTTGCAACAGGACTACTCTGGAGCTGTATACCATCACTACTGTGACAACTTTACCGTGCCTGACACAACAGTGAAAACAGTGCCAGTTCGTGGTAGTGTCGGCATGGGACACTGGCACTGCTTTCTGGGGCTATTGCACCCCCTCTGCAAAGGAACTACAACTCAGAGTTGATTAATTAAATAGCAGGAGGTACGGGGGCAGAGCATCTCACATGGGGGGGTTCAGGGGAAAAAACAGTTGGATGTAACTCCCTTTATGCCAAGAGCAAATGCAGTCAACATACTGGAGTCGCTGTAATGTTGGTCGACAACAAAATTGTTGACTGACTGTCATAGTTCCCTCTGTAGCTATCACTTTCATGATTGAATCTCATGACACTATCAGTTATAAATGTGGAGCTATTGTGGCTGCTTTACAACAGTACTATTATTATTAGAAAGAAGTAGGCTGTTGGTTAACTACAGTACAAGTCACATTAAACTGTTCCCTCAATTCACTGGTGTAGCATTGTTTAATTAGTTTTCTAATCTGTGCAGTGTTTAATTCAGTGAATTAGTAAAAGGTTAGTATTGGTTTGCAACTAGCTGTTAGGACTATAAGCTTTTTTTCAGCTGAGTGCTTATGAGTTTCATTTCAGAAGGCAGACTAAATAACTCTTCAGGAATGCTGTGATATTTATAAACAATGTTCTTAAGGAATGCTGTGATATTTGTAAACAATGCCATGAAAATGTATTGCATAAACTCTGCAAAACAGCTACTCCCATTTCACTAAATAGGTACAAGTGAGCTGAATAGGCAGTGAAGGATAATTGGAAAACAGTTCAAAGCTTCAGCAGTTCGAGCTGCCAATGCAGTAGCATCACACAAAAAAAATGCTACACCAGTGAGTTGATGGAACAGTTTAATGTGACTTGTACTGCAGGATTTGCAGCTTATCCAATAGGTAGTGAAATGGGCAGACTGGGTGGACCAAGCGATCCTTTTCTGCCATCAAAGTCTATGTTTCTATTACAGTTTTGCTGTACTGACTATCATTATGATCCAAATGTTGTAACTGTTCAGTACCTTATACCTTCTTTTACATTTTCTGTGTTATGTTATTGTTTTAATTATTTATGCACCTCGTTGTTGTATTGTTTTTTGTGCTCTTGCTCCCCACTTCCCCTTTCGCCCAGGATGCACCTAGAAATAAACTGCTTTCAGCTCAGTGTGTCTTTCTAGTAACATTTTGAAATAAATAAGTAAATAACTAAGCAAATAAATACATACATATTTTCATTTCTCATAACTGTTAGAAAATATGACATTTCATGGTATTGAAAAGTATGACATTTCATGGTACTGAAGTTCATACCTCCCATATTATTGTTCTGTCATGTTCTTTTTTTAACTGGAACAAGTGATAACTGGATAACAGGGTGCTCTCACTTATTCTTTTATTTGGCAGCTTAAATTATTTAATTAATATAAATTCCTGTCCACCAAAGCTAATGTCAGCAACAACAACTTGAGATATAACACACCACATGTGAGAGACAACAAAAGCCTAACACTTAGAAATGCTGCTTCTGCTGCCAGGGACTTGGAAGGCAAGGGAAAAGCTACTGCTTTGAGTAAAACATAAAAAAAAGGTCTCAGGCTCCACAATTTTCACTTTGCAGGTAGGGTGGTAAAAAAATTCATACAGACATGATCTGGAGCCTCTGTGATAAACTTGTTTTATGGCTACCTGAGCTGATTTAATAACCTGACAGTAAGCTACGAATTGGTTTTATGGCTAAACGCTTTATTGTGAGCATCTAGAAGGGAGAGTGACATTTGATGATTTCTAGCTGACAGTTAATGTGCCTTTCAACTATGCAAATGGTGTCTCAGTTCTAAACAGATCATTGAACATATTTCAGATTGTAGCATGTGAAAATCTTGTAGTTGTATAAGAAGCCTTCACATGCTGCAGTCTTTCTTCTGCTTCCATGAAAAGAAAAAGAAGAAATGCTTTATAATTCACACGATAAAGAATATGTTTCTCTGTGAACAGACTGGCATTTTTTATGCAGGAAGTGTGGGAGGAGAGTGTTGGATTCTTTGTGCTTTAACATAGTAGCAGTAGGGGATGTGGATCTAGATTTTGGCTGAGAACTGTGGGATGTCAAGGTCAGAGAAGTACGTCTTAGATATGATAACAAATAATCTATTGTAGCTTACTGAAAATATTATCACAATTCATAGAAACCAACATATTCTCAACATCCTCATAATGGAGTGGTTATTGGTAATGAGCAAGGACATACTTTGCTCAGAGAAAGTATAAACTACAGCTAAGTAAATTAAAACTACTCCACATGCTCTCCTCTCCCTTCACTGCTTACCTCCTCACTTCTACCCCTAACCTTTTTTTCCATTACCAACTTACCCCTGCTCAGCTTTGACCTCTGACAGGGTTCTCTAGCACTGGGCAAGCCTCCTCCTTCCCCTCCCCTTCCCCCTTCCCCCTTCCCCCTCTCTCCTTTCTACCCAACTTGTCCTCACCTAACTTTGCCCTCTATCAGGATGCTTAGCACACTGGCAGTGTTTGCTCTCAATTACGTTTCTTCCCTCCCTCCTTCTTTTTTCCTTTCCTCTTCTATCCCTCCTATTCCCTTTGCTCAACTTGTCCTCACCTAATTCTATCCCCTGGCAGGGTTCTCTGCATCCTGGAGGGGCCCAGCACTGGGCAGTTACTTTTCCTTTACTCCCCATCCCCCTATATCCTTTCTACCCAACTAGACCTCACCTGATTCTGTGCTCTGGCAGGGTTCTCAGCATCCTGGAGTGGCCGAGTCTTAGGCAAGCTTGTTCTTTCCCTCCTTTTCCCTCCTTCCCCTTCATTCTTTCTTTTCTCTCTTCCCAACTTGTCCTCACCTAGTTCTGCCCCTGGCAGGATTTTCAGCATCCTGGAGGTGTCTAGCACTGGGAAATAACTCTTCCTTCCCTCCCCCTTCCCTTCCATCCTCTCTATCTAACTCATCCTCTCCTGACTCTGCTCTCTGGCAGGGTTCTCAGCATCCTGTAGAGGATTAGTCTTTGGCAAGTTTCTCCCACCCTTCCTCCTTCCCCTTACCATCCCCTCTACTATCGCTACCCAACTTTTCCACATTTTCCAACATTTCTCTTCTCAATGGGAATGTGTTTTTCTAACAAGTTACCCTGCATCACCCTGCTTCCAACTGAACTGGTTGTGAGACTGAAAATAGACTTAAAAAGTAAGTTAATTAACCTGTGTATATCAAGGTTTTCCAGCCATCCTTTATTTGTGACTGAAAATGGAGTTATAGAGTTAGCTACTAAACTTGTGTACATCAAGGTTTTCCAGAGACACTTTCAGCTGCCTTCTGTCTCTCAGTGTTTTTATTTGACTTCAAGGGCAGCCAATGAGATGGGTGCATTCCAGGTACTAAATCTTTAACTGTCCAAGAGTCTTTAATTTAAGCTTTCATCTAGCAAAGTTGAAATATGCTGCTTGAGGTGACTTGTCATTTCTGTGCTCAGTGAGAATGTGTTTTCCTAGCAAGTTGTCCTACATCACCCTGCTTCCACCTGAATTGGTTCTGAGACTGAAAATTGACTTAAAAAGTAAGATAATTAACCTGTGTATATCAAGGTTTTCCAGAGATCATTTATTTGTGACTGAAAGTGGAGTTAAAAAAATAACTAATTATCCTGTGTACATCAAGGTTTTCCAGAAACACTTTCAGCTCCCTTCTGCTTCTCAGTGTTCGGTCCTTCCCCCAACCCCCTCCTCCACCACCACCATTTATTAAATGCTCTGTGAATGGGATTGGCCTTTTCACTGCTCAGGTCTTGTCTGTTTCATTGGTCGACTAAGGGGAGAGGGAGCTCAGGGTTGTGTGATTTGGTTGTGTTCTACCATACTGTATGTTGAAGCCTGCCTATTGTATGCTTCTTCTGGGAGGGGGGGTCATTGTCATGTAGTCATCAGCAATTCTCACTTGTCTTGTGCTACTAGTACATTCTAAGCATAGTACTACTGTCAACCCACCCAATACTATTTTATTTCTCTGGTTTCCTATGTTAGCCCTTCCATCTGCAACTCTGCATTCTGTTCCCTCCCTTGCCATGCACTCTCTCTGTTTTCTTCTAACCCTCCTCATTTCCATAACTCTTCCCCTACTCATAACAACTCCTGCCCCCTCCCCCTCACCAGCAATCTGCCCCCCATCCTCCCACACTTCTCCACTTGGTCCCTAACAATGCTGTTTTCCCATCCCCCCTTCTCTTCCTTGGAATCACTTCCCTCTTCACCCTATGCCTCTCTCATGTTCATCCCTCTCTACTGTTCACTTGTACACTCTATTAGTTTCCTTCCTCCTATGGACAGCCCCCCTCCCTTCCTACTAGTCAAGCCTCTATGATACCCCTGTAAAAAGAGTGCTAAACTCCATTACCTAATCATTGCATTCCTGCTCCTATCATCTGGAGACATAAATCCTAACCCTTGTCCTTGCTCCTTAAATGGCACAATGCCTCGATCTGCAACCCCTGTAGCCCTGCTACCTCAACTCTCTGCTTTGCCCTGAGGTTTGAAAACTCTGCACCTAAACATACATAGCCTTCTCCCTAAAATTTACTTACTCCAGCCCCTTGTTGCTTAGCTAGGTCCTGACATAATTATTCTGATTGAAACATGGTTAAATAATAAAAGAAGTGACCCCCCCCCCCCCCCACTCACCATCCTGGGCTTCTCTATATCATGACAAGACAATTCAGGGAGGGGCAGAGGTGTGGCAATATACATCTCCTTTTATATCTAATTCGCTACCATTTATTCTGCCTCTGTCCATAAAGCATAACGAAGTACTCATCTTACAATTATCTCTCAATCCCTATTTTTATTGCAGGGGCCTACTCCTGCCCAGGCCACAACCCCTCCCTGGTTACTGATCTCATCTCTACCATAGGTTCCCACACCTCCTCGGGTGAAGTCTATATTATGGGTGATTTTAACCGAAACTGGTTATCCCCTTCCCAACTCGAAGTAAAATACAACATTGTTGTCCATGATTTAACCCCAACTCATCCTTAAACCTACTAGGATAAACCCCAAAACAAGCAACCATTTCTTAATTGACTGGTCTGTCACTTCCCATCCATGCAGAACCATCACATCTGGAGTGTTATCAGATGCTGTGAGTGACCATCGCATGAACTTCTTGGTATGCAAATTTCACAATGCCAAAGTCCCCCACAAAATCTTAGTGACTTGCTCATACAAATCCATGCATCTTGGGCTCCTCCATTTGACCTATCATGCACAAACTAGTCCCCTATAACCTCAGCAAACATGATTAACGCAGCTGCAGAATATTTCAAAAGTAAATTTCTCAAAGTTTGGAACCAGCATGCTCCTCTATGCAAAGTTAGAGTTCATGGGAACCACCTTCCTTGGGTCACATCAGAACTCTTAGCATGCCAGAGAACAAGGGACCAAGCCTGGAAGGAACACAAAATCTCCTAGCTCCAGAAAGACTACTACATCTGTCGTCAGCTTCACAACAAAGGCACCAAAGCCACTTGTTTGGCTAAAGCTGACTACTTTACCTCAACCTTTCAATCGAACATAAACAGCCCTCAAAATTTTGGAAAGTCATTCACTCTCCCTTCTTCCCCCCTTCTTCTTCTCCTACTCCCTTCTCACTATAACAACACTATTACCTCTGACCACTTGAGTGTCACCTCTGAATTTAATTCTTTTTTCACCTTCTGTGCCTCTGTCCTTCTATCCTCCTTACCATCTCCTCAGTTTGATCCTCCCCCAACTCACCACACACCTATCCCCAGCCCCTTCCTTCCTTATTCACTATCATCACATTCTCTGACACCCTGGATGCCCTGCTTGCCCTAAACCCTTCTTAAGGGCAGTTTGCCTGATGGTCTGGGCCACAGATGTTAACTGGAGCACACTTGCTGCAGCCACATCCAAGAGCAGGGCCATTCTCGAAGCCCTACAGGTGGCAGGCCTCAGGCAGCTAGTTTTGGAACCCACTCATGAGGGAGCAATCTTAGACCTCATACTCTCAAATAAGGACAGTGAGAGGATCTCAGATCTAGAAGTGGGTTGCCCTCTGGAAACATGTGATCACCAAACAATGTGGTTCACGTTAAACTCAGCTCACAGAGTCAAGCCATGCAAAAGTGAGGGTACTGGACTTCAGGAGGGCTGACATTGGCAAGATGGGAGAGTGCCTCAGAAAAGCACTAGCAAACAGGCTAGAAGGAGGGGTGGAGCAATAATGGGGAATCATCAGAACTGCCGTCACAGAGGCAACAAGCTTTTGTGTGAAGCAAATAACAAATCAAAATGAAAGAAAAAGCCACTACGGTTCTCAAAAGAGGTGGCAGGAAAAGTCAGGGAGAAAAAGATAGCATTCAGGAAGTATAAGGAAACATAGAAGGAGCAGGACAGAGAGCTGTACCAGTTAAGGCAGAAAGAAGCAGGGAAGGAAGTCAGAATAGCAAAGGCCCAAACTGAGGAAAGGATAGCCAACTTGGTTAAGAAGGGGGATAAAACCTTTTATAGGTTCATCAGTGAGCATAGAAAGACAAAGGGAGGGATAGTGAGGCTGAATAGAATGAACGGTTAGTGAGCAGAGGGGGATAGTGAAAAAGCAGGGATACTGAATGAATATTTCAGCTCAGTATTCACAAAAGAGAAGGGGAAGGTGCCTAATCCAATTAACAGAAGCACTCTAGATGGGGGGGTCAATCCCAGTCCTTTCACAGAAGAAAGGGTTCTGAAAGAA
Organism: Neoceratodus forsteri; assembly: GCA_016271365.2. Taxonomy (NCBI): domain Eukaryota; kingdom Metazoa; phylum Chordata; order Ceratodontiformes; family Ceratodontidae; genus Neoceratodus; species Neoceratodus forsteri. The sequence goes on along the minus strand of JADMNL010000023.1, from coordinate 237,017,922 downwards.
CCCCTAAAACCAAGGTGGGAAAAGCAATGGGGCCTGATGGAATTCACCCCAGAATTCTAAAAGAATTAAGGTAAGAACTAGTGAAACCACTGACTACCGTTTTTAACAAATCATGAGAGGATGGTGTGGTACCTGAGAACTGGAGGAAGGTAGATGTGATTCCCCTTCACAAAAGTGGGACCAAGACAGAGGCAGGAAACTACAGACCTGTCAATTTGACCTCTGTGGTAGGGAAAGTGATGGAATCACTTCTGAAGGAAAAAATTGTTGAGCACCTAAAGGCCAGTGGGGCACAGGACCCAAGGCAGCATGGGTTCACAGCGGGAAGGTCATGTCAGATGAATCTAATTGATTTCTTTGACTGGGTGACCAAAGTAGTAGACCAGGGAGGGGCTGTGGACATGGCCTACCTAGACTTTGGCAAGGCATTTGACACATTAATAAAAAAGATTAATAGTCATATTAACCATCCTGGGAGTGGGTCCCAGGGTGGTAGCCTGGGTAAAACATTGGCTGGACAACAGGACACAGAAGGTAATTGTAAATGGAGTCCACTCTGAAGAAAGAGGGGTTACTAGTCCGGTACTGCAGGGTTCAGTACTGGGTCCAGTCCTTTCTAATGTCATCATAAGTGACATTGCAGAGGAACTGGAAGGAAATGTATGCCTCTTTGCAGATGACACAAAGATCTGCAACAGGGTTGATACACAAGGAGGCGTGGAAAGGATGAGAAGGGACTTGGCAAGGTTGGAGGTATGGTCGGAAGTATAGCAGCTAGGATTCAATGCAAAGAAGTGCAAAATAATGCACCTGGGAAACAAAAACCCAGGGGAAGATTAAACAGTGGGGGGGAGGTAGTAACAAAAACAAAAAAGGAAAGGGACCTGGGGGTAATCATATCAGATGACCTTAAGGTTAGCAAGCAATGTGAGAAGGCAGTAGGGAGATCTGGAGGTATACTGGGATGCATAGGGAGAGGCATCACCAGCAGAAAACAGGAAGTTGTTATCCCTCTGTACAGACAGTTGGTGAAACCCTATCTGGAGTACTGCATCCAGTTCTGGAGACCCCATCTCCACAAGGACATAAACAGGATAGAGGCAGTCCAGAGGAGGGCAACTAAAATGGTGCAGGGTCTGCAAGAGAAGCCATACGAGGAAAGACTAAAAGAGCTTGATATGTATACCCTTGAGGAAAGGAGGGAGAGGGGGGACATGATAGAAACATTTAAGTACCTCAGTCTAATCAACAAAGTCCAAGAGGGTAGCATCTTTCAGAAAAAGAGACATGCAAGAACGAGGGGACACAATTTAAAGATGGGGGGGTTGTTCAGGGGCAATGTGAGGAAGTATTTTTTCACAGAGAGGGTAGTGGATGCATGGAACAGCCTTCCTAAGGAGGTTGTGGGATCTAAAACTGTGTGAGAATTCAAGAATGCATGGGACAGACATAAGGCAATTCTTGTGGGGGTAGGAAGAAATAGGCTGTTGGTTAACTAGGGTCTGTGGCTTATCCTGTAGGTAGGGAAATGGGCAGACTAGGTGGGCCAAGCGGTACTTATCTGCCATCAAAGTCTATGTTTCTATGTCTATGTTTCTATGTAATCTGCTTTACCTTTCTGCTATGGCTATCTCTGCCCCCCTGACCAAGCTACTCAACCTCTCATTCACATTGAAAGCCATCACCTCTGTCTGGAAACATGCCATTGTTCTTCCCTTCCCTATGGGCAGTGACCCATCCTTCCCTGGGAACTATCACCCCATATCCCTACTTCCCACCCTCACTAAGCTGCAAGAACACCTAATTCTTACCCAACTCTCTCCCTGTCTCTCTCTCTCTCTAACTTTTTCACCCCCTTTCAATCTGTCTTTGATAAAAAGCACTTCACCACCACCTCCCTGATTAGGCTCTCTGGCTCCATTCTCACTGGGATAGACAGTGGTCAAATCACATCTGCCATCTTTGCTGACCTAGCAAGGCTTTTGACACTGTCTCCCACTCTAGCCTGTTACACTCTCTCTCTGTCGCAGGCTTATAGACTGCTGTCACAAACTGGTTTCTTGCCTACCTGGTAGATCAGACTCAGTCAATTAGAATAGCAGATTCTGCATCCTCACCCCTCCCTATTGACATGACTCACAGGTATCAGTGTTGGGCCCCATACTCTTCTCCATCTTTCTCCATGACTTGCTATCCATCTGCACATCTACCTCTATTCATAAGGTATACTGATGACACAGTCCTTTATAACTCCGGCCACTCCCCCACCAATGTTGCAACCAGACTTCAGAATGATTTCAACAACATTCAGTGCTGGTTTTGCTCACATCAACTTTTCTAAATGCCAAGAAGACTGTCTCCATGACTTTTGGCACTAAGGAGAGACTTTCAAGGCTCCCCTCCCTACCCACTTTCCACATCCTTAACAGGATGGTCTTCAAGGACACCTCCTCATTCAGATATCTGGGGGTTTGGCTTGACCAACACCTCACCTTCTCTGGTCACATGAATGCCATCCTTAAAAACCTGCACCCCAGGTTAGGTGCACTATTTAGGAACCAGAACTGCCTCCCTCTCCTGTCTAGGCATGAACTTGTCCAGAAGATGATCGTCCCTCTGTGTGATGTAGTCTACAGTGCCATGCCTAAGACTTCCTTAGCCAGATTGGACACCCTCTTTAACTCCTTCTGCTGCTTCACACTTGATATGCATACCCTCATTCATCACTGTCAACTTTACCATACTTTGGCTTTCCCATCTCTTGATAACATACATCTCCTACACTGTGCTAAAGTCATCTCCAAATTTTGGTTTGACTCCCTCCCTACTTATCTCAACTCTTCCATAGCAATCCCTTCTTCATCCACCCATTCACTTAGGTCCTCAGTTTTCTGAACCTTAGTCATCCCATTCCATATGACTACTGTTGGCCAGGCAGCCTTCTCATACCACTTCCCTAAACTGTGGAATTCCACCCTGATTCACCTTTCCTCTTCCTCTTCCTCTATCTCCTCAGCCTTACCCAATTACCTGCCTGTGAACTACAGCTGCAACTGAGCAGACCATGTTGCATCTAAATAGGCTGTAATAGTTATCCTATTACCACACTTGTGGGCCTTCTGTTCACTATGATGTAATAGAATATACATACCAACTGTAATTTCTTGGTGCCTGTTACTGCTTGTTAATTGTTCTTTACTTGGTAACATACCCTATGCATAACTGGCACTATATACTATTTTGTTGTTTGCCTATGACTTATTTGTATGTCTTCCAATTCCCAAGTATTGGCAATGTATACTGTTGTATTATTGTGTGCCTTCCAACTCCCCCACCCGCTAGGACACACTGACACACTGTGAAATGAGCAACTTATTGTTCAGTGTGCCCTTCCTGGTAAAACTCTTCAAAATAAATAAATAAATAAAATAAATAAATAAACTTGTCCTTACCTATTCCTGCCCCATTCCACCACTTGCAGTGATCTCCGCACTCTGAAGGGGCCAGTTCCAGGTATAACTCATTCTTCCCTTCCCTATCCCTTTATCCAAACCTCTCTCCTACCCCCTCTCTACCTCCCTGCACTTAATCAAATGAATTAGCTCACTTGAGCTAATAATTTGCACTTTTTGTTCTGTCTGAGGTGCTCCCAGATTTCACTAGGCCTGTGTTAACTTGCCATTCACAACTGATTTTTTTTTTTTGCTCACTTTTCTTTGGTAATGTTCCCCCCATCTTTATCCTCTCCTTTCCGCAGTTGGTTTCACCTGTCTACCCCTCTGCCCTGCTTGATGTCCCCCCCCCATTTGATCTCATTCATTCAATAATTGCTAAATAATCTGCATCTTAACTGTGATCCATTCCTGCAAGGAGTTGGCGCTAAGACTACATTAAATTTCTGCACTATGTTCCTCTGATATGCCACTTGTAATTAAATGCATATTCCACAGGTATGATATATTTAATTGTATGTTATGTCACAAATGCAACTGTATGATTATTTATGATATTTTTTTAACTGTATGTCTTGTTACAAATGTAATTGAATGTTTAATTTCTCAGGTATGTTAAATGTTAACTTGTATGTCTAATTACTCATCCAATTCCCCCCCCCCCAGGTTGCACCGGGAAGACAAGCAACTTGTTGTTCAGTGTACCTTCCAGGTGAAACAGTTAAATAAATAAATAAATAAAACAAAACAAACAAAGACAGTGGCAGCAGTCAACAATAAATGTGTTCTGGAGACAAATATGTTATGTAATAGAAATATTAGTGTAACCCAGACCCCTGCCACTTTATTCTTAAGTTAGCACCCCTTAACTGAATCCCTGGCATCCTTAGCTGGCATGCCCATACTTAGGTTTGGTATCAAACCCTGGCTTTGGGAAAGTATACCTAGCTCACTATTCAGGACAGTGGGGTGGGCTCAGGTTAAAGATCCTGGATCCTGGAGAGAGAATTTTGCTATGTGCATGCCAGATCTAATACTTGGATGGGTACCCAGTAAGTCCACACAGAAGCAATAAGTGTATTGTCCAAATGTTCGAATGGGATTCTTCAGTGGGTCTTTTATTTAGATGTAAAGATGGTATCAGAAAGATTTGAGTGACCCCCACAGGCTTGCTACAGCTGGACACTGAATTTAAACAGGAACAACCTGCTTGGCAGAATAATATGCTTGGCAGAACAACATGCTTGGCAGAACATTATTCTTGGTAGAACCATCTTTCCTATGACCTCTATCTTTCCACAGGTATGGGACATCATACTTGTGAGACTTTTCACCAACTTTTGCATTTCCTCTGTATATTTTCCTGAGTAAATCACTTTGTTACTACAATGCTGGTTAGCACTGAAATTGAAACTTGGCCAGAAGCCCCAGATATTACCCTTATACTGTAAAACATGACATTGTCCTGGAAAATCTGATCTAGTCCCTTGCTCTGGACTCTATCCTTCTAAGCACACCTGGCTAAATGATATTCTGTACCATGTGTACTCACAGCTTTGAAGTGCCTTTGTTCAGACACTGGACCCATCAGAATGTTCCTATTTCCTCTGAGGAAGAAGAAATTGTGAGAAAACCTTCTTGAAACCTCTCAGGCAGTAAGAAAAACACCTTGGACTGAACATGGAATGGCATTGCAATCAACACAAATTATCAATCATTTTTTCTCCCCTCCCCTCCCTTCCCTTGGGGGAACAACAGGAATCCTGTAATGAAAGAGTCTCCACTACTTCAGTTGACAAGCTGGAAAAGACCAGACTAGGGAGAGAAAATCAGGGCCCACTAGGATTGAGCCCACAGGCAGATAACTGCTCTACCCTTCTTCTCAATTCAAACTCGATCCTCCAACTTACTACTCTACTCTAACATTCCATCCCACACTCCAGCCAGCTGTGGCTTATACTGCCGCAAGAGTTCTAAATGACCTCATCTCTCTCATCTCAGTTGAAGCTAAGTAAACAAGACAGTGAATAGGTGAAACCCCCATTTAACTGGTTAATCTCCAGCTGCCTTTCTCTACCTAGCACTGGCACTGAGGGGATTCTTGTAACCCCCAGGGGACTTGGTGGTTATACTAGCAAACAAGAGCTGGTACAAGAGGAAACCATAACCATTCAAGGGAACAACAATTTCCCTTCTAGACAGAAAAAGGGACCAGTAAAGAAAAACGCAGGATGTAATGAACAGGAGAAAAAGAATTAGAATAAGAGAGAAGAAAAATAATTGAATGGTAACATCACCAAAGAGGACATATTGAGACCAATAAAAGGGCTAAAAACAAAAAGGAAAATTAATGCCACAATTAAAAATATTAAGTGTTGTACATCACAGGACATGGTGATAAACACAACCTTGCCATTAGTCCATACAAAGGATCCATCAAATAGCAACACAGCCATAAATGAAGTGATGAAGGGAGATGAGGGAATACTTTTTCCTTCATGGTATATTCAGCCAAGAATAGATAACACCAGAGTCCCAGAGGAACTTGAATGTGACTTCTGTAATCTGGGCCTCACTAATACTAATATTTGGTTATGTAAAGTATAACCGGCTAAACTGAGTTAATATTATAGTGGTGAGGTAGCACTACTATAGTTAGGGTTGAGCAGGAGTTTCTGTGTTAAACCCCAATTTTGCACTTTAATAGCTTCACAAACATTCAATGGATTTGCATGAAATTTTGCATCTGTCGTCTTGGGGGCAAAATCTCATTCCAGTCAGATATGCAGATTCCATGATAATGATAGTAAACAAAAGTGAAAACCCGGGGGAGGGGCTGTTTTTTTCTCATCACCAGCACCCAGACAGTTTGGAATTTTACTTTGAATTTTTCAGGATAGAAAGCCCTTGGCTAATAGTCATTCCTTTCACTGGCTTAGTGAAAAAATTATTAATCTGCTCCAAAGTCATAAGATTTTAAAGTTTTGGTTATGAGCATGCTCAATGCAGTCTTTTGGAAAGCAGTTTGGAATGGAAGAAAAAATGTGAGCCATACAAAGAAGGATAATTTTTTTGCATGGTGTTAATCCTTTTTTTGTGAGGAAAATTTCTTTTTTTGTATGGTCACCATCTTGTTTTCTTTTTCCAGAAATTTTTTTTGAAGAATCATAAAAAATGAGATGCTGCAGAGATACCAACATATGTATCTTGTTAATTGGGACCCTGTTAAGCAGGTTCTGTAGTTACATTGGGGGGAAATGACCCAGAAATATATTTTTTATACATTTTAAAATCTTTTTGTATGGCTTGATTTCCTTTTCTCGTATGGCCATATGAAAAAATAATTGGGCTATACAAAAAAGGATCCTTTCTTGCAAAAAAAAGAACTGGGGGAAAAATACCAAATTTTTTTCTCATATGAAGGGATAATGTTTCATGTTTTCTTCATTCATATGAAAAAGGATGCCTTCATATGAAAAAAAAAGTTGGACTTAGTTTTGTTTTCTGATTCTTTTTTTTTAATGCAGGAATCCTTTTTCATAGTTTTTTTTTCCATTCATATGAAAAAGGATGTTCTCATATGAAAAAATAATTTGGACTTAGTTCTTTCCCTGAATCTTATCTACAGTATCTACTTATCTATCTATCTATCTATCTATCTATCTATCTATCTATCTATCTATCTATCTATCTATCTTCTTAAAAACTTGGTTAATGCATAAGTTAGGTTTAAAGCAACAAAAGTAGGGAAATGTGGGTGTTAGGGTTTCTAATCCTCACCCCCTACCACAGACCAAGAGATGTTGGGGCTGGCATTTGGGGTCCATCTGCCTAACTCTAACCCCATTCCATTAGAACATAAGCTGGGTGGGTACAGTGTAGTAGAATGTGATGAGTGTTAGTGTTTATGACCCCAATGCCAGCCCCACGCCTCTTGGTCTGTGTAGGATGGGGGTTGGTGTTAGAGTTGGAAACCCTAATACCACATTTCCCAACTTTTGTTGCTTTAACCCTAACTGATGTATTAATGAAGTTTTTTGCAATTTATTTCCTTAATTTTTGAGATAGTATAATAGTATCTTTATTTTACTCTGGAAGCACAGGGTCCTTCGGACCCTGCTTTCCCATCCCTCCATAAATGTGCATATGTAACTGTGGAAGCACAAGGCTGTCTGGGCCCTGTGCTTCCATTTCAAGGACAGCAGCAAACAAAGTATCAGCATATCCTTATTATTACCCCATCTCATTTACCCATAACATTTTTGAATCCCCACTAAAGTGTAATTCAAGGAAAATGCAACGCTATTCCACACCATAGGGGAGGAAACACATTTTAGGAAGGATTTGAATAACAGATATTACATACATGAGGTGGCATAATACAAAGGCTTTGTTGAAAATCTGGTGTCAGAATATTGAAAATTGCCAAAGTTATGTACATATGCAGAAAGATTTCAATGAACGTGTGTAACTTGGTGATATTTTGCAATTTGTGCACCAGATTTTCAACATGGCCTTTTTGGGACTCCAACTCTTGAATACTGGTGGAGAAATTTCGTTATTTGGTCCCAAAAGGTGATTTTTGGCAGCAACTGAAAATTCACCTTCTGGGCCTGATGAATGAAATGACAGTTGCAGTGTTCATGTCCTGTTCATGTTCATGTCCCTGACTACCTGAAAGATCTCTTGACTCCTTACCTCCCGGTGAGGTCACTCCAGTCAGCTGATGAGGGGTTGCTAGAGATCCCTAGGGTCACACTGAAATCAGCTTGTGCCCAGGCTTTTATGTTTGCGGCACCAACCCTTTGGAATTCTCTACCACTTCGGTTAAGGGAGTGCTCGACCGTGGGGAGCTTTAAACAGGTGCTTAAATCCTTCTTATGGAATAAGACATATGGACTTGATTAATGTTTGGTGCTTGTTCTTAATAGTTTTTATATTATTGTCTGTTTGTTATGTTTGTATTTAATCTTTTTGGAATGTGCCTTGGTTTTGAAAAGGCACAATATAAATAAAGTTTATTATTATTATTATTCATGGGGTGGGGTCCTGAAAAGGCCATGTTAAAATAAATTGGTGCAAAACTTCCAAAAGGTGGCAAAGATATTAACATGAGTTCAAAATGCAACTGAAATATATTATAGGGCACTTACCTTTATTCCTGAGTTTGTGGTTTGGCTTTGAAGAGTGCAGATGTGTCCCAGTCCACAGAAGATGACAGCATATGATCTCTGGAGGTAAGTATAGGGTAAGGGGGTGTTGAGAGGTGGGTGCTCATAGAGTGGGTCAGGATGTGGGGAAGGGAACAACGGCAATGATGAGGGACCATTTTCTTTATTTCAGGTAAAAAAAAAAGACAGTGGGGACAGTTTTCTTTTTTTTCAGGTAAATAATTAAATCTATTTTGGGGCACTTGGGGTTGGTTCCTCAGTGTTCCACTCTGCTGGTGGGATTCTGTATGCCAGCACAATATATAAATAAACACCACTTATCCAAATACAAGGGGGGACAAGAAAAATATTCTGATAAGTGGGAGCTGAGCATTTCAGCACAGTATAGCACCGGGGAAATCAGTAGTTATGGTTTGTGCTTATCTTGTTATGAATACTGTACAAGCACAGAAATCAAGAGTTGGGTGGGTCATGCTGCTTAAGTTGTGAATGGGCCGGTGCTCATTGAAAAATCAAACAACCCAAAATCAAATGACCAAAAGGGACATGGCTGGTTCTGTTTTACTGGAACTGACTGCACTTCTCTACAGTGATTAAAAAAAAACAGAATGCTGCTTGAGAAGATATTGCTTAATTAAGCCAATTGTTTTCCCATTCATCGTATACTTTGAGATCGCTGATGAAAGAACTTTGCAAAGGTCTTCAGATTCAGGGCATTACAAGTTATTACACAATGGCAAAAAAGAATGCTGGCCTCTCATTGATCAGTCTGGGACTGGGCCCATGATGTTATCCCAGCACAACATCACAGGTCTAGTCCCAGCACACAGATGACCATCTCTACTTTTGATGTAAATCACTCCATGAAGCCTGCTGCATGGACACCGCTCGGCAATTGCTACACAGATTCCAGCTAGCCTTCACAAAAGTCCTCCTCTCCTCTCCTGTCCTACAAATGGTGACATGACCCACAATGATATTTTTAAAGATAGACGTTTGCAGCACACAGGAAAAATTAAATTTTCATGACTTTTTTTTCTGAGTAACAGGCTGCTTCTTTGAACCATGGAAACTGTAACTGCTGATCACGCAGTTCAATGACTCTACTCACTTCATGGGACAAAAAAAGCTGGCATGAAAATTCAGTTTACTTTTATTTCAAGTTGCAGACATCCTCCATCCCTGCTCTGGCCCTGTAAACCCATACCTTTAATAAGTTTCCTCTCGCTACTATAGTAATCCACTCACCTGCTGACTGCGGTCCTTGTAATCGGTTTGGCAGACACGCAGCTCACAAGTTTTCTCCTGCTACTATAATAATCCACTCAGCTGCCAACTGCAGTCCTTGTGATTGGTTTGGTAGACAAGCAGCTCACATGTTTTCTCCTGCTACTATAGTAATCCACTCAGCTGCTGACCGCAGTCCTTGTGATCAGTTTGGCATACCTGCTGCTCAGTAACAAGCCATTCTGTACACTATAAACATTACCACAAACTGGAAAAGGGGGGGTCACCTAGAAGGTCACCATTTAAGTGGCAGGCACAAAACAGAAATGGCAAACAGCCAGCATAAGGAAGTTAAAACAATGACACTGAGAAGCAGATACATAAGGACACTGACACCTACTGGCAAATATCAGTAACAATGGACTTTTTTTTATAAATGTACACCTACACATAGAAAACAAATGCTAAAAATAGTTTTAAAACTGTACTTTTTTGTCTTTTTATTTTTTGTTTTACGTAAGAGCCATTGTATAACAGCTATAATGCATTCTACGGTGTATTGTGCTGGGATAAAGTCACTTCTGGGGTGGTTGATCACACTCGGCCTGCAGCCTTGTGCCCAACCATGCCAGTTGTGATATTATCCCAGCAACCCTGTTGTACATTATTGCTTAATTCTCCTCTCTCAAGCATCTGCCTCCATCTCAGAAAAGAAAGCACCAAAATGAAAGAGTGCTGCGACACTCCACCATGTAAACAAATGACCAGACTTTTAAACAATCTTTTCCATGCTGCCTTATTGAGAACTAGTTAACCGCTGAATTGCTGCATGCCACACCAGGAGTCAGGGTAGTCATGCAGTCCAGTTGCCACAATACTGTTCTGCACATCTCTCCTGAAAACTGAGCATTAAAGTGAGTGAATATTTCTACCTCCCTTCTTCCTTGTCACCTCCTGAACTCTTTCAATTTTTTTTTAATTCTGAGCTCTCATAGAGGAGAGCAGAGAGAGAGAGAGAGAGAGAGATGGCAACACTTCTACTGCCTATCTTTCATACATGCCCAGTGATCTGATTCCCCTCCATATCATCCTACTTGATCTTAAGGCACTCCTGTTCCTGTTTAAGCAGCTGGAGTTCTCTTTCAGGCGATTGCCTTTGCAATCCTGATTAGTAATTGGTGAATGTTTAACCAGGTTCTAATAACCAGCACAGATGAAGAGTTAATTGTGCTGTCACTATGGCTCAGTTGTTCAGGATTGCAAGGCATAAATCCAGCTTACATGTGGGGGACATGACTTTGTAATGCCAAAAACAGGGAGGTAATGAGGGTGCAACTAGATACCAGGGAAATACATTACAGAATGGGGACAGCAAAGAAATAGTTCATGTGATCATGAAAAAGGATTCCTAACAGTAAATAAAACACATTTCTGTGGCATATCTCTAACATTGAAGTGAAGATTGCACCTAAAAGGGTCCCGATCAGCCAGCTAGGTGTGTTGGTCTCTCTCTCTCCAGGATGTCATTTCTGAGGGTTTTCAAATTTCTTTTTGTAAAAAACTGGAAATCAATATGGCGACTCACGAAAAATGATTTTTTTCTGACAAGAAGGGATTTAATTCTTGTGAAAAAGGAATGGGTCTCACAAGAGTGACTCTTATTTCACTTGAGCAAATCCTTCACTAAACTTTCTCTATCCTAAAAAGTGATCTTCCCATTGAAAACAATGGGAAATAAAAAATGTTATAACTTTGCAACAGTTTAAAATTTTTTTACAAACTGAGCATGCCTGTTAAGTAACCCAAGCTGGTTCTACCATAAAAAAATCATACCAAAATTCCATACCACCTGGACACATGGTGATGTTGAAAAAACTTCAAAAAGTGATGACTTTATGACTTTTTGCACTGTCTAGATCTCACAATCCACATATCCAACCAGACCGAAGCTTGCCACAGGAAGAGAACTACCCCATGGGACAGCACCTACCAAATATTGAGCAAATCCATTGATCAGTTGTAAAGTTAATAAACTGCAACATTTGAGGTTTAACATTAAACATGCTACTCAACCCTTATTATAGGGGCCCTATTACACCTATATACAGTGCATATATATACATATACATATATATATATATATATATATATATATATATATTCATAGCAAAAAAAACAACTCCGTTTAATGCATCAGTTAGGTTGTTCCACAGTGACAAAAGTGAGGAATTCAGCATTAGGGTTGAAAACCCTAACTCCGCATTCACCCCCAGCACCACACACACACAGACACACACACACACACACACACACACACGTAGGGGGGAGGACCAAGGCAACACGACCAATCACAGACAACCAGCAGCAGGTGACAGAAATAAAAAATAACTGCCTAAATGTACTACAAGACATCCCCACCCACATGACCAGGTACTGCATGCTCAGTGGAGGTCCACAGCAAAACTGAGGCCATGTACACCAAATGTACACATCCCTGATTGCAGGTCCACACAAAGTACCACACTTAGGAGTTGCATGACCTTACCTAGTGATGCCCCACACCCCACCACACCTGGTACTGCACCCTGACTGGACATCAACAATGCAACTCTTTGATTGCAACTGTACAAAGGTTTGTACACTTATGAGTAAACAGAAATAAAAAACAACTATGTAAATGTAGTAAAAGAGCTGGCCCGGTGGTGCTGAGGGTTGAGGCGCTGGACACCACACCTCACTCCACGCCGGCGACCCGGATTCGGGAGTGGACTCGGGTCGCTGGTGGGCCAGCCAGGGGGAGTTAGGCTTGAGTGTCCCATGACAACTCACCTACTCTGGGGAGGGTTAAGGCTATAGCCCGAACACTTGTCTGACTCTGAGCGGAGGCTCGGAGTACTGCAAACCCCCAATGTTATGGGGAAGGGCTGCCAACATACAGCGTGACATCGGTGCTCTGTGCATTGATGTCAGGGGTCCTACGCTGTAGAGGGTGGGAGAAAAAGTGGAAAAATGCCTGCCATCACCGGGGGAAGATGGAGCCTCCAGAGACATGCCCTCGATGTGCCTTCACCCGCCCGATGGCCCCAGGACTGACGAAAGTTGATTGTTGGGGTAAGGGGGCTCTGCTCCATCCCCACTCGGGGGGGCAAACCAAAGCTCTATGGGGTTCCTGTGGGGTCATACGGGCAGGGTGGAAGGCAGAGGGATGTCTACCTTGAGGCTGCTGAAGGGTCGGGGATGGCAGGCAGGAAGGCGAATAAATAGCAATTTAAAAAAAAATGTAGTAAAACACACATCCATCATCAAGATACAAGAACTGTTGCATTTAAGTATGTGATGTGCGTAGTAGTAGGTTTACTGCATCTGTCCACTCGAGACACACAACCTGATCTGGAGGTATGGGGGGACCTATTGCCTGTACAAGGCTATGCAACTCCTAATGGCACTAACAGATATACAGTTTCAGTGACGCAAGTGTACTGTTGATGTCCATGGACTTACTTTCACTGTGTTTGTATACTAAGAATGCAGTAACTAGTCTGTCTATTAGGGAGTGGAATTAGCTGGCTGAGGCCAAGCAACTTCTAAATGTGCTAACATGAGTGTATCTCCAATGATGGAGGTGTATCATGGATGTCCATAGGCTCAGTTTTGCTGTAGCTCTCTACTGAGGATGTAGTACCTGGTAAAGATAATGGCATTGCCTGTCTGACACCACACAAATCCGAACTGTGGTAAGTTGAGTGTCCTTGCAATGAGTGTGGTGCACCATTTATCTCCACACCCTCAGTTTTTTGCAGTCGGTCTCCACTCAGGTTATAGTACCTGGTCTTTGGGTTTGGCAGACCATTACATGGCTGACATCATACAAGTGATAACTATGCTAATTGTACTACACCAGCAATCAGGTAGGTGTACCATACATATAAGCAGACTTTCTTTTACTATAGCTTTCAGTCACAATGGACCAAGTGTTGTAGGAGGGGAGGGGGCATTCTCTGCCACAGACTGTGTGACTCATTATTGTACTAACCTTTGCAAGGCTGCAGACATGGAGTAACAGTGTTGCTGTTCATGGGTTCATTTTAACTGGGGTTCTCCAGTAAGTATGCAGTACCTGGTCTCAGTGGGTGGGGCATTGCTTTGTGAAGGTCCTCCATTGCCTAACAGTGGGAGGTTGTGTATACTTGAAATCAACCGCACATACCATACCTGTCCAACTACTTAGTTTTGCTGTGCTCTATAGCTGGGGTGCAGTACCAGGTGTGGTGGGGTGTGGGGCATCGCTAGGTAAGGCCATGCAACTGTTAAGTGTGGTACACTGTGTGCACCTGCAATCAGAGATGCGTACATTTGGTGTACATGGCCTCAGTTTTGCTGTGGATCTCCACTGAGCATGCAGTACCTGGTCATGTGGGTGGGGATGTCTTGTAGTACATTTAGACAGTTGTTTTTTATTTCTGTTACTTGCTGTTGGTTGTCTGTGATTGGTTGTGTTGCCTTGGTCTTCCCCCCATGTGTGTGTGTGTGTGTGTGTGTGTGTGTGGTGCTGGGGGGGGGTAAATTCAGAGCTAGGGTTCTCAACCCTAACACCGAATTTCCTCACTTTTGTCACTGCGGAACAACCCTAACAGATGCATTAAACAGAGTTTTTTGCCATGAATTTCCCTTCTTTTTGAGAATGAAGACTATAAATAGTAAATGGAATATGGTGGTGAGGGTATGCCACAGCAAAACTAAGGCCTTGGACATGTATCGTATACCTACCTGATTTCAGAAATACACAACATAACACACTTAGATGCTGTGGCCCTTCTGCAGGCAATTCCCCAGTACCACAGGACAAGGTACTGCATACCAACTGGACAGCCACAGCAAAAATAAGGCCATGGACATTCGAAGTGCAATTCCCTCATTGTATCCATACAGAGGTTTGTACACTTAGAAGTTGCACAGTCTCTTAGTTACAAAATCCCCACCCCCCACCACTTGTTGCATCTTGACTGCAAAGCCAGGAAAACAAAGTCCATGGACATTAACGGTACACCTGCCTGATTGCAGGAACACTCCAGTTACCACAGTTGTGAGTTTCATAGCCTCAGTTAGGCAATGCTCCCCCAAAACCACAAGAGCAGATACTGCATCCTGAGTGGGGACCTACAGCAAAACTGAGGGCATGAAGATCAATGGTACATGTCTGTCATTGCAAGGATACTCAATGTAGGACAGTTAGGATTTGCATGGCCTCACCCAGGGAATGCCATCATCCTAGCCAGATAGTGCATCCTGAGTAGAGAGCTATAACTAAACTGAGTCTATGGGCATCCATGGTACACCTACAGTATTGAAGCTATAGTCATCTTTGCACACTTAGGAGTTGCATGTCCTCATCCGGGTAGTCTCCCTCCCAGCACACAGAACAGTTATTGCATTCTGAGTGTACAGCCACAGCAAAAGTAAGTCAATGGACATCAATGGTACACTTCCATCACTGAGGCTGCACACCTGTTAGCAGCATTAGAACTTGCACACCCTTGTACAGGCAATGACTTGCCAAGCCTCCAGATCAGGTTCTGCATACTGAGTGGACAGGCACAGAAAACATACTGCTAAGCACAACACATGCTGAAATGCTACAGTTGTTTTATGATGATGCATGTGTGTTGCAGTTGATTTAGACAGTTGTATTTTATTTCTGTCTACTCATAAGTGTACAAACATCTGTATACCTGCAATCATGGAGTTTCATTGTTGATGTACAGTCACAGTGCAGTAGCGGGTGTTGTGGGGTGTGTGACATCACTAGGTAAGGCCATGCAACTCCTAAGTCTGGTACATTGTGTGCACCTGCAATCAGGGATGTGTACATTTGGTGTACATGGCCTCAGTTTTGCTGTGGATCTCCACTGAGCATGCAGTACCTGGTCAGGTGGGTGGGGATGTCTTGTAGTACATTTAGACAACCCAAACTGATGCATTAAATGGATTTTTTTTTGCCATGAATTTCCATTGTTTTTGAGAATGAGAAGTTTTAATAATAAATGAAGATGATGTGGTGGTGGCAGCAAGGTCTGTTTTGGTAGCATGCTTTCAGTACATCAGTGGCTGTATTTATCCAATGGTGGCACTCCATTCCTGTGACTTACATACTCTAAGAACATCATTTGATATTCTGATACACTTATAGTCCCATGTTACCCTTTAGAGACCGTAGTACCACAACCTCATTTGGTAAATAATTGTAGTGTTGTAGGCACAATGTTTTTTTAGATGTACTCACACTATATCATTCAATGAACAGGTGTGTTACTGTGAAAACTAGTTCTTCTCTCCAATGGTCACAGTATTTTACTTCTTGTGTGAATCCTATTGTAAATCATTGAACTTCATCTGTCAGAGCCTTGTTATCATATCTCAGATACAAAAACTTTTTAATGAACTTTTTTAGAAGATGTTCCCCATTAAGTGATAATGAAACACAAACAACAGTTGTAAAAGAGAATAGTATGTTTATATTCTGATTTTTCATACAAAAACTTAAAATAAATGTTTCATAGCAAAAATAGAAGTTTTTCTGATATAAAAAATACAGAATTTTATAGAAAACTATGAAAATATAACATTTACACACAATTAAAATATAGTGTTAGAAAACAGAAATAACAACAAAACAGTGCTTCACATAAAATCTTGCAAAGAAAAACTGGGTATTATTATCCCAAAACAAGAAAAATAGAAAATAAAAAAGTCCATTCTGTGCTGAGGTGTTCTGTTGCTTGAGGCAGCCCAGTCCAAAAGTTGGACAGCAAGTGGAGGTGCATAAATAAAAAAAGTGGATACTGGTGCGCCAGGGCTAAATGGAGAGGGAGGGAGATACCAGTAGAGCCGTGAAGGCTGCTCATTGTGGGTCAGAAAGGCTCGATGTTGTTGGTACAGGTGAGCTGGAGCTGGTGGGTGCAGCCCCATCTGCCACTCTGCCCACAGGCTTGAGCACAAGATTGATAGTAGCCTGCTGCACTGTGAAGAGGGACAATAGTTTGTCTTGCCCCTCCCGCAGAGCAGCAGTCTCCTCTTTTAAACCATCAGTCTTGCACTTGAGCCAGCGAACAGAGTGACAGTGGACCTTGCACATGTGCTTACGAGGTTTTTCTACAAAAAGACAAACAGAAAAACAGTACAATATTATGCTTATCATTTACCTCTACCTATATTGTGTCACAGTTCGTATCATTTAATTTTTCTTCCTATATATATATATATATATGTGTTCTATTAAACACACATAGTTCACCCCCCCATCCATGCTAAACCTTAGTCTTTTATATAAATAATTATTCATGGTGTGCCAGTGGACCCTATTTGAAACAGCTGAATCACAACCATTCAGTGTGTTAACTATCTATGGTTGCCCAGTGGACCCTATCCTCAATACACAATCATAGTCAATCAGTTGAATAAAAATATCTGGTGGTCCAGTGGAAGCTATCCTGATCTGATCACAAGCTTCAAATAAGGAATAATGCCTTGGGGTACAGTGCTACCCTCCTCCCAACCTACCCACTCAGTGCTGATATCCCAATCTCCCTCCAGCCTCTGAATGACAGATAGCAGCACTCCACCTATAACTGATCTATACAGTTGTCTACACACGGTGTTCCTTATGGCTGTATAACAATAATCCCATGGCATGCTCCAATGGGTGTTAAAACTGTGCTGCAGTACACAATAAAAAGATGTGAATTGAGCAATTTAAACATCAGGAGTGTTCCATACATTATGGTCCGCATGTTCATTGGGGCACACAGTCCTCCAGTGGCTACACAGCCATATTGTTTGCTGTCAGTCAGTAGGCAATCTAATTGGTTGTGGGTGTGGTGCTGCCACCTGTTATCAACCAGGGTGGAGTATGGCAGCAGAACTCAGATGATGGGATGTGAGGCGGGACCACTAGATCAATGGTGATAATTCTTTAACTGTTCAGCACAAACATTAAAGGACTATATTCTAACAATGGTAAACATGCAATCTTCAACTTTATGTGCAGACTTTCAAAACTGAAACATCAGCATTGTCAGGTATTCTTTTAACATGAGATGACCTGTTCAGATTTTGATACGAAACACAATACGCAAGCAAGTGATGCAATAATTAAAATTTTTTACATATTTCATCACTATAGTAACTATTGAAATGTTATGTCACACTTTATATTGTAAGTGCCTCTCAGAATAATGCAGAAGCTCAGTATTTTTAAAGTTTCACTATTGTATTACAAAGAAGAATGAATGAATGAGACACATTGTGAACATTTGTGATTATATGAACGTACTTAACAATTTGAGAAGTCCCTGACACGAAACATACTAGACTGTCACACTAATAAATACAGTATATCAATCTCACACAATAAATTAGTATAACAAGGCATTCAGAGTCAATTGAGTGGGACATAACTTGGTGGGACAATGTGTTTAACAGTATGTTTTTTCTCTATGCTTTTGGTGTACTTACGTTCAACACCAGCACCTTCTTCCTGCTTCACCTGTACCACAGATGTTGCCAAAGCCTCCCTGGCCACTATGTTGAAATAACAGAAAACATTTGATAAGTATAATGTTATTAAAATCACAATATATATGAATACTTTAAGTATATAACATATTCAGCATTTTAACATAATACTGGTATCTAACTACATGGTTTAATTCTGTATATGGCTGTCTACTACACCTTTAAAGTGACACTTCTCAGATAACATAACACATTATATCAAGCATATTAACCTTGTGTCAGACTATGACAGGACACTGCATAAGCTGTCAGTGGGGTGTTCCACTGCATTGGCAGTACTGATTGAGCACCTTGGAATGGCATTACCGGCACCCACTAGTGAAGACTTTCATGATATCACCTGATATGACATTGATGTGAACACTGTGCAGTACTGATAATGAATAATTCATGAATCACATAGTTGGCTTGTGTTAGCATGCCACTGTCGCACCATGGTAAACTATGGTATCAAAACACCACAATCTGCTGAGATGATACAGTTACTGAACAGTCAACACTGTGTACTACCACCAAACCCATACAAACATGCTACTGGTAGCTGAGAGTTACAGAACTATTCCACATGTTTGAGCAGAATAGTTTCACATGCACTGATGTCTGGTAAACCAGCACAACAGAACACCTACCATGGACATTGATCAGATTGTCAAAGTATTTCCACCCTCACACTGCAATGCGCTGTTTAAGATGTTGACACTTACAATTACTCATTCCATATGCAAAGTTACTCATCACAGCTTTAAGTTCCCACTACACTTTCTGCAGAAATCATACTGTGCAATCATTGTGTCATATGCATGTACTGTATTTCATCCAGACAAATAGTTTGTCAACATGGTCATTTTTTTTTTTTTTTTTTTGTCTTCTGTAACTGAGCTTGTAGAACACTGCTCATTTGAGAACCAATAAAAAACTTTATTATCTCACCCTGACTGTTTGCTTAATGTCATAATTGTGATACAGAAGAAACAGTGATAGCACATAGTCAACATAATCACTTCTTGGTGTTATTTGCCGTCTGACTCTACAAGGATAACAGAGTCAGAGTCAGACTCTGCAGTCTTCACAGCCTCTGCCTGTGCTGGCACTACCTCTGCAGCTGGACGGGAGCTCCTCCAACGAGCTGTGAAGAAATATAAAAAAAAGGACATTCACTAACTGTGGCATTTGTACTTACACTTATTTAGTATCACTCAGTATACAAGATTTACCTGTTTCTACAACCTATAATAATAAGTGATCAAGCATTGAACAGTTGCTGAATAACCATGCAATGGATACAACATAGGGTTACTGCCAAGCAAGGTATTTACACTATTTCAACAGGTATAACTGTTATGTTCTTACAAGTATTTACTTAGTCATTTTCATATAATTATACCCTCTTCTGCATACAGATGTGCCAGTCCCCACTGGATCACACCTGGTGCCCTTCCTGGCAGAAGTCATCTTGAACCAATGCACCATGACACTGATCATCAACACAGTGTTACACATGTCCATGACTTTCAACTCGAAAGCCTGTCCCTGGTGGAATACAGCCCCCCCCATATCCAATCACACTTCCCTGTTATAAAACCTACCTGTGGGTATACAGTTGTAACCCCATGTCCATTCACATGCTGCTCAGTGTTAAGACTTGCTGTTTTAGTCCATTGGCGCCCCAACCCCTATTCAACAATGTCCTCAATGGCATTAAAGCAAGTCTAGTGTTCCACTGCACCTAAACAATTCCCAAATCACAATCCACTATGTATTTAATCTAGGCCTGGTAGCCTGCTTGCATCCCACACCATTATTGACTTTAATTTTCTCAGTTCAAGGTATATCCTGCTGGTACAGCAAATACTACCCCTCAGTTTCATCACATACTTCCTATGATAACCATACACTAGTGCTATAGCAGTAACCTCCTTGCCAACAAGACACTGAGTCCCGCCACACTACTTCCCTTCCTTTGTAGTCCGTAGCAGGTTGCAGCCAAGAACTGACACTGAATGGTATGGCTGTGCAGCCGTTGCCACACTGTCAAGCAATGCCACACATTGTAGTCGGCGAAGTGCTGATTGTCAGCTGCTGCACACCGCTGGCTAGGTATCTGGTTAGTGGGTTGATGTGATGGAGTGAATGAATAGGAAAAGGTAGAAATGTCACAGCACCAGAGTACATCTACCATGCAAAACTACACTATGGCACTGACTTAAGGATCCAGTATACTGCCAAAGCTACATTAACCCTCATGGAGAACATTATTGGAATAGGTACGGCAACTGTGCCAGCATGAGTATATATTAATCACAGAGTCTGCAATTGAACATCCCAGAGGTGTGGCAGTTGAACATCACAACTATGGCTGTTTCCGTGCCACCCCATGATCAGGCATGAAACAGGGTTGAATAAATCACGAGGAGTATGTTGTTAACAAAACACAGCATAATCAGGCATTACAGGTATGCTACTGCACCAACAGGGTTACTTTTATAACTAAACATCTTGAATAATGGAAGGGTGGGGATGGAGGGCAATAGGGCACACTGACAGACAGAGCTCCTACAGCTGACCTGACCACAAACAGTTCACACCAACCCCATAACACTGTACAACACATCACATCATTTGTGACTGGCCAGATATTGCTGCTTTGCTAAAACTATAACTTTTTGTGTGGTACATACACAGTACTGGATATCAAACTAAATATTTTAAAAAATAATAATAGCATATTAACTTATGGTGTGTGAGGCACTCTCCTGCATGTGGCTTTCCAGCTGCCTCCCACAGTTTGTATCTGAGGCAGTACCAGCACTTGTCATTATCTGGTACCTCCTCCCTCTCTTCCAAGTTGTAGAAATGCTGACGCACCAGCTTCCACTTTTTTTTACACTGCAAAACTGTTTTGTTCTTAACCTTCAAGATCGTACACAGGTAAGACTTTATATGCCTCGACATGCTGTCCAACTTTTGGTTCGTGCTGCGCATTAAGATGCGCGCACTACCCCATGCCTGGACTGTCTCCAGCAACAGACACACCTCATGGTTAGTCCAGATTCTCATACTGCCACTTAGTTGTTTGTCTTTTACTGAAAATCTGCAGGAAAAATACACAGAAAAAGCAGAGCATTACTGTCATCTTTTGTTACATGTGTACAATTTTATGTTCTGCTTATTAGTACATAACTTTAGTGTTTGTCACAAACATGATGTCTGTACGCACACATGTTTTACACATATTCTTATATTTAGACTGTAATATGCTGACATATTCAGAAACATCCCTAATTGTACTATACAGTATTGAGGGATAAATAAAATATGTATTTATAAATAACATATTGATACCCACAGTTCAGCTGCCATATTGTATAGAGCAGCACAGCAGCTGATGTATATTTGGGTGCCCACATCAACTGTAGGACCAGCATGTGCTGGTGGAACCCTCCCATCACCAGTCATAGAGATATACAAAATTCATAGCACATTTAAATGTTGGACAGTGCTGAGGCATTATACAGCACTGCTAAATATTGCAGTATGGAAGCTTTCCATGCATCTGAGTAGCACTGTGCCAAGACTTTATTTACAAGGTGGCACACTTGCAAGAATCTTGTACTATCTGTGACACATGTGGAAACAATACTTGTAGTTGTTCTATTTTTTGACCAACAGTTTATAGTTCTGAAAAGAAACTTTTTTTGTACTTTCTATTTGTGTAAACAGTCTGACAATTTCAAAGAACTTTGAAGATTGCATCTCAAAGATCTCCTAGGAAACGACAATTGCCAGCATGTGAGAAGTATACACCATCTGGTAGGTATAGCCAATCATAAGAATACTTAATTTCCGGGTGACGTATGGTGTACATTCCAGCCATGCGTAGAAATGCAGATATTTGTATGTTGACTTTTCTGCAAACTCTGTCAATCAGGTACATACGGTGTTCTGCTTGCCAGACCCTACACTCTGTAATACCTGAAAAAATGATTTTACAGGTAGTCAACATACTCATAATAGAAGCGAGGTCCAGTTTTGCTTCTGTTACTAAATCTACCCAGCGTTTGGTTCCCAAACCATTGCCTCCAAGATGTATCAGCAATATGTCCAGATGAGCCTGAGTACTCAAACTTCTGTGCATGGTCGGCATGAGGTGCTCCCACCTCATTCCACCACTGTCAAACCACTTAACACAGCAATTTGGGAGCTGCAGGTTTCTCCCAAAATCACTGTTCTGAGCATACTCACATGCTCGCCTCACTATACTACCGCCAACAATCCACAAAGTCCTTTTGCTGTTTTCTGCCATTCTCAGCATTTTAACTTAGAAGTGACCAGAGAGCTACCAAAAAAGTCAGTGTTCACCCTGCAGTACCTAAGCAGTAGTGAAAGTAAAACTGCTATTTTGCCTCCTAAGTTCAACTCAGTTTCAGTGGGCTGATTCATGACACACAAATAAAACAAACCATTGACTACTACTGTTGAAGGCTGGAGGGATACTGGGATGCATAGGAAGAGGCATCAATAGCAGAAAACAGGAAGTTGTTTTCCCTCTGTACAGACAGTTGGTGAGACCCCATCTGGAGTACTGTGTGCAGTTCTGGAGACCCCATCTCCACAAAGACATAGACAGAGTGGAGGCTGTCCAGAGGAGGGCAACCAAAATGGTGCAGGATCTGCACCAGAAGACATACGAAGAAAGACTAAGGGAGCTTAATATGTATACTCTTGAGGAAAGAAGGGAGAGGGGACATGATAGAAACTTTCAAGTACCTCAAGGGAATTAACAAAGTCCAAGAGGGTAGCATCTTCCAGAAAAAGAGATGTGCAAGAACAAGGGGGCACAATTTGAAGATAGAGGGGAGATGACTCATGGGTAATGTGAGGAAGTATTTTTTCACTGAGAGGGTTGTGGATGCATGGAACAGCCTCCCTGAGGAGGTCGTGAAGTCAAGAACAGTGGGGGACTTCAAGAATGCATGGGACAGGCATAAGGAAGTCCTAGTGGTGGGTAAGAGGAAGTAAGCTGTTGGTTAACTAGGATCTGCAGCTTATCTGTTAAGTAGGAAAATGGGCAGACTAGGTGGGCCAAGCGGTCCTTATCTGCCATCAAATTCTATGTTTCTATGTACTGTGCCTTCATTAACCAATGTTGTGTGTGCACTGACTATCACTGCAGTTCTGCTCCAGCTAGAATGTGCAAAAATTTTAAGGTGGCAAAAATGCATCCTTTTGATAGGCAGTTTTAAACAATTACAAGTGCAGAGACATGTCTGATTGGTTCCCTCTTCTGTTGTGGTACACGTGCACCTTGCTATCTCCCTCCATTTGCAGCTGTATCTGTGCAAGTAAGTACCAAATTACTGTTTGACTTTAAACAGTTTTAGCTAAGTAATGAAACATCATAGCTTATTTCAATCTACATAGTCAAATAGAGCACTAAAAAATGTTTAGCTTAATACTATTTAACTGTTTCTAACACTTTTTATCATAATAGAAAAATTATTTATAAAATGTGATGTACTTACAATGAACAATGTGCTGTATCTCAGTTAAGTCTAAGATAGCTGCTATGTCCTTCTTCTTTGTTCTTCTCCATCTCTGATTGGTTGTCTTACATGGCCTGATAAATCTAGCACACAATTGGTAGAAGTACCTGTCACTCTAATAGCAATCAAGATATGATTGGATAATGAATACAGTTGTTACTCCCAAGCTAAAATTTACGACACTTTCGCATGCATGATACTACTTTTGCAACACTTTTGCTCGCACGACACTACTTTTGCTACACTTTTGAAAGCACAACACCATATTTTGTGACACTTTCATGCACACGACACTGTTTTTAGTGACACTTTTGAATGTACGACATTATTCGATGATTTTTTCCCCAAAATGAAGATTACTGAAGGAAAAATGTTCCTGCTTCTTACCTAATGTGCAAATACATAAGTTCACACAATTTCACATACTTATTCTGAAATCATAACTCAACTTGCACAGCTTTCTCATTTCTGAAGCTAAATTTTCTCATTTAGTTATTTTCTGTCACTGCATGAGTGACCTGGTTAGTCATTCCTAATCAATAATTGTGATTATTTGTCTTACCAATAACACATGAACAGAGCTTGGCTTAACAATATGTTAAGCACTACCTAGGGGTGTAATGTGGCACAAGGTAGAGCCAAGTGTCATATTTCCCCAAAGATGTCATTAAGTAACTGTCAGTGTGACTCCTGTGAATGCCTTATTGCTATCATGAAAATTAATATTCGAAAGTTAAGCATTTAAAGTATTCTTTATTAATGTGTTCCTCATTTACAGAAAGATTTTAAATAAAGTAGTTCTTTCACCAACAGTTTAACAATACTATATCAAAATCACTATAAGTAATTGCAGTAATTCTGCATTGCTCAACGATGAAATAGTAAGAAAAAGAATCCATGCGCCATGGTGATAACGCTATACAGGACAGTGTAGCATGAATTAAAATAAGACTGTCAAAATTTGAGCAACCAGTCAGTTTACAGCACTTCTGAGACCTTTTTTTTGTAATAGTGCATAAATAACTCATCTGGGCCATATATTCAGACTGCGCCAGGCTGTGGCACAAGCCTGGGCACAGCGCAACTGGGCTGCGCAAGGGCATTGACAGGGTGATATTTAATGGAGCTGCACCATGGCACAGCAACATTGAATATCGCACTTTGGCCACCAGCAGTGAGCATGGTGCAGTGGAACTGTGCCAAGGCAAGTGGCCAGAGTGGAGCAGGGGGATGTGCTAGAGCAAGTTCCATTGTGCTAGGCACAACAACCATGATATTCAAAAGTGCACATGCAAATGGAGCCATAATAAATGCAAGGCACAAATGGGGCCATTTGCATGTCATTATAGCCCCATTTTCATATGGGTGCGCTGATCCCTGGTGACTTGTGCCTGGCACCCTGCCAGGCTGCAGCCGTCGGGGACTGACGCCACCTGCACATCATGGCAAAGTGCCCCACTGCCCGATGGCAGGCAAATGTGGTATAGTAGACTTATCCTATATCCCTGGTGGTACAGTGGGCCACCTGCAGCCCGATCACGGGCATAGGTCTGTTTAAAACATTTAACACTATCCCTGGCAGTCCAGTGGACTGCTTGCAGCACAATCATGGGCATAGGTCTGTTTAAAACATTTAAGACTATCCCTGGTGGTCCAGTGGACCGCTTGCAGCCTGATCGCAGGCATGTGTTGAGAATTATAAATGTCCTATATCCCTGGTGGTCCAGTGGACCCTCACAACTCTGACTGCGAAGGCCAGTGAAAGAGCCGCAAACAGCAATCCAACACTGGTGGTCTAGCTGTACCTCTCCCCACCTGCCCACTGGAGCCCCACTGCCCTACTCCCTGGTCAGTGGTGGGCAGCAGCTTTCCACTCACTTGCCACCCCACCACCCACTGACTGATACCTTATGGTAGGGCTGTATGCCCATTGGTCCACAGCATGAGCCAATGGGCGTGCAGCCCGTACCGTACTACACAGTCCAGATATGTGAATGGACCATCATGGTTGGATTGGTGTTGCATTAATTTTCACTGACGCCTGTGATCAGGCTGTGAGCGGTCCACTGGACCACCAGGGATATGGGACATTTATATTTCTTAACATATTCCCATGATCGGGCTGAGAGCAGTCCACTGGACCACCAGGGATAGTGCTGCGTGTTTTAAACAGACCTTTGCCTGCAATTGGGCTGCAAGTGGTCCACTGGACCACCAGAAATATAGGACAATCCTTCTTCTACATATGCCCATGATCAGGCATGCGGGGCACCACCATGAAGGTGCAACCGGAGCTCGGGTGGCCACCCACACGTGGCAACTGCCGTGTTGTGCCCTGCAATATGGCAGCTCACCTGTGGGTGGCCAACTGTTGATCCTTTTTTTTTTGGCTCACCTGTGTGCAGCACAGGTAGGGGTTGCACATGCATGGGCTCAGCACATCCTGGGCTGAATATTGGTGTGTGCAGAGTATGCATGGCATGCACCCCCACCTGTGCTGCATACATTACTGATGCGCTCCGGCGCATCGGGATTGTGCCAGGCTCAATTTCCATTTGAATATCATGCCGTGGAGTATCAGTGGGTTGCACGTGGTGCAACAGTGTTGTGCCATGTGCAACCCTTCTAAATATCCCGCCCCCTGTGTCAATATACAATGTTAGAAGTGATCAACACAAACGTATACTAAAATTTCCTTTTTCTGTCTTTTATGCAGGTGACTGATACTTCTGTAACATTGCTGACTGCTACTATGAAGTAACACATTGAATGATACCTAGTAAACACAGACATGCATGTTTTCTGCTGCTGATGCCTCTTCCTATGCATCCCAGTATACCCCCAGCCCTCCCCACTGCCTTCTCACATTGCTTGCTAATCTTAAGGTCATCTGATATGATTACCCCCAGGTCCCTTTCCTTTTTTGTTGTTGTTACTAACCCCCAATTGTGTATTGTTCCCCTGGGTTCTTGTTTTCCAGGTGCATTATTTTGCACTTCTTTGCATTGAATCCTAGCTGCCATATTTCTGACCATTCCTCCAACCTTGCCAAGTCCCTTCTCATCCTTTCCACACCTCCTTGTGTATCAACCCTGTTACAGATCTTTGTGTCATCTGCAAAAAGGTATACTTTTCCTTCCAGTCCCTCTGCAATGTCACTGATGAAGACATTAAAAAGGACTGGACCCAATACTGAACCCTCACTGCTACTCACTAGTAACCCCTCTTTCTTCAGAGTGGATTCCATTTACAATTACCTTCTGTGTCCTGTTGTGCAGCCAATGTTTTATCGAAGCTACCACCCTGGGACCCACTCCCAGGCTGGCTAATTTGACTATTAATCTTTTGTGTGGGACTGTGTCAAATGCCTTGCCAAAGTCTAGGTAGGCCATGTCCACAGCCCCTCCCTGGTCTACTACTTTGGTCACCCAGTCAAAGAAATCTATTAGATTTGTCTGACATGACCTTCCCACTGTGAACCCATGCTGCCTTGAGTCCTGTGCCCCACTGGCTTCTAGGTACTCAGCTATTCTTTCCTTCAGAAGTGACTCCATCACTTTCCCTACCACAGAGGTCAGACTGACAGGTCTGTAGTTTTCTGTCTCTGTCTTGGTCCCACTTTTGTGAAGGGGAATCACATCCACCTTCCTCCAGTCCTCGGGTACCACACCATCCTCCCATGATTTATTAAAAAGAGTAGCCAGTGGTTTCACTAGTTCCTCACTTAATTCTTTTAGAATTCTGGGGTGAATTCCATCAGGACCCATTGCTTTATCCACCTTCACTTTTAGGAGTTCTTGCAGAACCCTTTCTTCTGTGAAAGGACTGGGATCAACCCCCCTATCAAGAGTGCTTCTGTTAATTGGATTAGGCACTTCCTTCTCCTCTTTTGTGAATACAGAGCAGAAATATTCCTTCAGTATCCCTGCTTTTTCACTGTCCCCCTCTGCCCACCCACCGTTCATTCTGTTCAGCCTCACTATTCCTCCCTTTGTCTTTCTACACTCACTGATGTACCTATAAAAGGTTTTATCCCCCTTCTTAACTGAGTTGGCTATTTTTTCCTCAGTTTGGGCCTTTGCTATTCTGACTTCCCTCCCTGCTTCCTTCTGCCTTAACTGGTACAGCTTTCTGTCCTGCTCCTTCTGTGTTACCTTTACTTCTTGAATGCTATCTTTTCTTCCTGACTTTCACAGCCACCTCTTTTGAGAACCATAGTGGCTTTTTCTTTCATTTTGATTTGTTTCTTCACACAAAGGCTTGTTGCCTCTGTGATGGCAGTTTTGATGATTCCCCATTGTTGCTCCACAACTCTTCTAGCTTGTTTACTAGTGCTTTTCTGAGGCACTCTCCCATCTTGCCAAAGTCAGCCCTCCTAAAGTCCAGTACCCTCACTTTTGTATGGCTTGACTCTGTAGCTGAGTTTAACGTGAACCACACTGTTTGATGGTCACTTGTTCCCAGATGGCAACCCACTTCTAGATCTGAGATCCTCTCACTGCCCCCATTTGAGAGTATGAGGTCTAAGATTGCTCCCTCATGAGTGGGTTCTGAAACTAGCTGTCTGAGGCCTGTCACCTGTAGGACATCAAGAATGGCCCTGCTCTTAGATGTGGCTGCAGCAAATGTGCTCCAGTTAACATCTGGCATATTCAGGTCTCCCATCAACAGTATCTCCCCTTTCTCTGCCATTCTAAGAATGCCTTCTGTCATATCCTTGTCCATTCCCTTCCCCTGACATGGGGGTCTGTACACAACCTCTGTGCGGATTGTGGTGCCCTTTCCAGTCTCCAAGGTGACCCACAGTGCCTCCTCTACTCCCTGTTTACTGTTTTGTTCAGTTGCTTTTATCCCTTCCTTTACATAGAGAGCTACTCCATCCCCTCTTCTTCCCTGCCTGTCTCTCCTGTAGGTTATGTACCCTGGTATGTTAACATCCCAGTCATGGTTCTCTGTGTACCATGTTTCTGTGACTGCTATGATATCCAGGCATCCCTCTTCCATCAAGGCCACCAGCTCAGGGAGCTTGTTACCTACACTATGGGCATTGGTACTCATTACCCTACATTTCCTGATGGCCTTACTCCTTTTTGCCCCATCCCTGTCCTTCTTGCCTTTGTCACTTTCTCCATTTAACCCTTCCCTTCTCCCTATCGTCACCTCTATGTTGGTGTTTGCTGCACTAACTACTGTGATTTTTTGGGGGGCTAGGATTTCCCTGCTCCTTTCCAGTGCTTCCCCCTTGGCTAGTTTAAATGCTTGCCAATGAAGCATTTAAACCTATCACCTAAGATCCTCATTCCCCTCCTGGACAGATGCAGCCCATCATGCCAGTATAGGCTTGTGTCACTCCAGGTGGACCCCCAGTCTCCAATGAAGCCAAATCCATGAGCTCCACACCAGTTTTTCAACCACTGATTGAATCCCATGGTGCAGAACACCCTTGCCTCTCCTATGCCATAGATGGGCAGCACCTCCGAGAAGGTTACCTTGCATGCTACTTGTCTAAGGCCCCTCCCCAACTCCACAAACTCTTCCTGCACTTCTCTAATCCTTTTCTTAGCCAGATCATTTGTCCCTAGGTGGACAATGACATCCAGCTCCCTCCCCTGTACAACTGCTCTGACAATCCTGAAGATTCACTCCCTGTCCCTCCAAGCCATGGCACCAGGCAGGCACCTTACCTCCCTCTCCCCTTCCTCCCCCAGTTCTACCTTCCTAACAATGGAGTCCCCCACCAGGAGTTGTTTCCTTCCCCTGTGGGGTCCCCTGCCACCCTCCTGTGGGTCTCCTTTGTGGAGGTTCCCAGCATCCTCCTTGGTCTCCACTGCAGGTGCCTCCATAGAGGAACCACACTTTGCCAGAAAGACATAGAGTCATCTGACTTTGATGAAATTGTGTCTCAAAGTATGAACATTTGTTAATAGAGCAGTATTAGTTCTTCAACGTTTATGGCGTAAGATGTCTCTTGTGCTTGAACTATTCAGAAAAGTTGTGTACGACATCAAGAAAAGGCTACAATGCTATCCTGCCTTGACTGTGCACAATTTCTGTGATGTATTCACAGGTCGCTGGATGCACACACAGCACTCAGATGCATATTTCTGGGAAGAATCTTATTATTCACAGAAAAAGAGAGCAAGTTCACCATTGATGAGTCCAGTAAGCTGGTCAATGTGCTCAGTGCCTGTGATGACACAGCAATAGAGGCAAATGATGACTGTGATGCAACCACTGTGTCCCGTAAATGGCACTGTCTCTCATGGCCATGTGATGCAACCTGCAACCGTAGGCAATCGTCATTTGAAAAAAGTTGAACAGTTTGTCAACCTATTTGTGATAACAGATCATAAAGAAAGATATAAACTGTTTAACAAGATTGACCTTTATGAAATCCATTCACATACTTGACTTATGGGTCACTCACTAGCATGCCTCAATAGTGGTGTTTGTGACAGTGTCTTTCACAACATGCGGATGCTAGGAGTGCATCAAACAGGCATGCAGAACTTTGTATACAGGGTATATGAAGTCTGAGGAGTTGTCAATTAGTACACTTGTTTAAATGACTTATTGCAGCCTGGTGACATGCAGGGTGCCATCACATTTCTCAAACATCTGCAACGTGAGACTTCTGTACCAGACACAAGTATTTATCAGTCACCAAGTTCTGGTGAAACGTCTGTTTCTGTGTTAGAAAGTGACATACTGAAACAGTACGGCAAAGAAATTGCTAAATTTGAGCTGGCAAAGGCTCAGAAGTTTGACTCTGTATGTGTGCCATGTGACAATCTGTGCTACAGCAAACAAACAGTCACAGTGAACCTGGAAACCATGTCACCATACAATGACATGTGGTTCCATCACTCAGCATTTTTGCTGATGAAATCTGACTTTCAGTTACAGACCAGCATTGTGCTGTGCAAACACTGTTTCTCCAAACTAAAGTCCAACATTCTGCCACCAAGGTCACTGTTGAATAATATGGAGGCACATGTTACACCAAGTGAGATTGCGATATTGAATATGTTTGAGCGCATTCTAATTCAGACAATGAAACCATTTCAAACAATTCTACCTCTGAACACAAAGACACGGAACATTCCACAGAAAGAACTCATTAGATCTCTAAAGGGTTCCATGATGTATCTCCCACTTCCTCTACAGTAAAATGTGGAGGCAATCTCTATGGAAAATAGTTTGGTGATTCTTGTAAATGGTGTTCCAACTAAGTCCAAGGTCATCTGGCAAGATGTTGTCAATGTACAGAAGGTAAAGCTTGCTCTTACTTATTTAAAGAGCAACAGTCCCTTTTATACAGATCTTGACATTGATCACATGAGTAGTCTTTCAGTTCAACTTAATGTTTTAGAAACAACTAAGCCAATGATTGAGAAGGTCAGTGGACAGACAAGTGACAATGTGTATGAACAGTGCACAATTCACCCACTACATGGCAGAGATCCAGTAAGGGACAACACTGATTTCTATCAAATGAAACAGGTGGAAGTTGGGCCTGTCAGCATTTGGGAGGCAACACTAGAAGCACGCTGTTTCTCAGACTTATTCCCAAAAGGGTCAGGTGGATGGCTAAATGAAAGGGAAGTACATGTACTGGGTGCTGAGTAGTGCACTAGCCGTGTGCTCAGCAGAGATGGAAAATTCAGACGTAACATACATTACCTGTTTCATCTCCTCTTGGAGAGTGAACTTAGCATTCTGTCTGTGTCTATTGCACGTACTATTCATCTCTCAAGTCCACTAGATGGAATGACAGCTGCTCAATTTCTAGAGAAATTAAAGCAGAAAGATGAAAATGTACAAGTGAATCTGTCTTCCATTCTGTCAAGTCTACGTGGCACCAAAGAATATTGGTATCGCAGACACTCTGAAGTGATGACAATGCTGCATGAGTATGGTGCAGCCACATGGCTTGTCACACTTAGTTGTGCTGAATATGCCTGGGACGAGCTCATTGAACTGTTGAAGTGGGCAAATTCTGATGTCAATGGCATCTCATCAATGATTGTCGGAGAAATGTGTTCGCTTGATCCTGTTTCTGTCACAAGACATTTTCACAAGTGGTTCCATGAGATTCTGACTTTCATTTTGTCCAAGGACAATCCACCTCTTGGTACTGTGGAGCATTACTTTTGGAGGATGGAATATCAAGCACGGGGTGCTCCTCATATTCATATGTTATTGTGGATCAAGTATGCACCACGCATAGGTGAACATGAAGCAGCACAAGTGCTAGCATTCATCAAGCAATATATCACATGTCACATTCTGGACAAGTATGACAGTCCTACACTATGGAAGTTGGTACAAAAGTTCCAGCGACATATTTGTGCAAAATACTGCCAGCGAGTAATAAAGAATAAATCTGATCGGTACACACAATGTCGCTTCCGATTACCTAGAAGAGTTTGTCTGGATGGTTCCATGAATGAACTTTTTTCAGCAATGCGACACCACTTGAAGGCAAAATCAACCAAGAGGGTATACGAGTTACCCAGAGATGAGAAAGAGGTGTACATCAATGACTACAACCCAACTCTTCTAATGTGGCAAGCAAACATAGATGTTCAGTTTGTGGCTGACAACTCATTGGCCCTGGTGCGGTATGTTACTTTGTACATAACCAAGCATGAGCAGAGTAGCTTGCAAGATCTTTGGGAAGATATTGCCAGTTCAAGCCAGAGCCTGACATCTCAGCTGTGGTCATTGGGCTTGAAGACCCTTTCACACAGAGAATGTGGAGCTTATGAAGCCAGTGACCATGTGATGGGTACACATCTGTACGGGAAGTCTGATGCTGTCCGATTTCTCAGTGTGAACTACAAAGAGAAACACAAACATGTACTGATTCCCCATGCTGACATTGAGGAACTCACTGCCAATAGAACTTCTTCAAAACATATCTTGAAGAATAACCTGCTAGACACATACTACCCCTGTAGACATGATGACATGGATGATATGTGTCTATTTCAGGTGGCTAAGTGGTATGACTACAAGGCAGATATATCACCTGACTCAACATGGCACATTTACAAAGTGAACAGAGTGGATGGCTGTCTCATGAAGAGACACAAGTTATGGCTCATAGACCACTATAAATTACATCTAGGCATATCGGAGAGCAGAGAGCATTACTACTTTGCTCTCCTATTCTTATTTAGACCCTGGAGGAATGAGTCTGAATTAAAAGGTGACTGTGATACATTCGAAGAAGAATTCAATCTCAGTTACGAGACTTTCAAAACTGAATACTCAGGGACATACATAAAGACACTGGAGGCTGAGAAAGAACAGCTTGAGAAGGCAGAGAAGCAGCTTCTGGAAGACACTCCTGTTAGCTCACAAGACTATCTTGATACAGAAGGACAAGCTGTTCTAGGTGAACCTCTGCCTTTAAATGCCCCACAAGTGTTAATCTCAGAAATTGAGACTGCCATGGAACATAGAACACACTCCACTGTCAACCCAGCTGACTTGAGAGAAAGACTGAATCAGCAGCAGCATGTAGTTCACTCTCAAGTCATTGATGCTGTTCGACATGGCCTACTCCATGAAGCAAAAAAAATGTGACTGTCTTGACTATAAACCACTACTGATCTTTGCTAGTTGTTCAGCTGGTACAGGAAAGAGTTTCCTTATTGAAGCCTTCACTGCTGAAATACGGAGGTTGACAGGGTCATCAATGTCTGTTGCTGTTACTGCTCCCACAGGACTAGTTGCATACAACATTGGTAGAGTTACATTACACCGCCTCTTTATGTTGCCAGTGGAACATGGCAAAACAGGAGAGTATCATAAACTGTCATTTGAGGTTGCATCTCAGCTCCATTCCATGTTCACAAAGATGAAGTTACTCATCATTGAGGAAATCAGCATGGGCTCCAATATAATGCTAGCCTGTATACACCTACGTTTACAAGAGATCTTAGATACTGACTATGGAGTACCATTTGGTGGCAAAAGTATTGTTGTATTGGGAGACCTTTTACAGCTTGAACCAGTTAATGCAGATCATGTGTTTGCAACTCTGACTGCCAAGCAAGCTAAGAACACACTAGGCTGCATTGCAGGTTTTAACATTTGGGAGTTATTCACCTATTTCGAGTTGCATGAGAACATGTGCCAAAGTGGTGATCTGGCTTACAAATCACTTTTAGATGAAGCTCATCCAGGTTCTCCATCACCAGAACATGTTACTATGTTAAATGTTTGGAGAATCAGAATAGATACAACATCCATAGAAACAGCATGCAATGTTTTCAGTGATGTGTACTCTACAGGCCACATATAGTGTGTCTTATGCCATGACTAAATAAATGCACTGAGTTCAACAATGTTATGCTGCAGAGAGAAAACCAAGAAGTTCTAACTCTGCATGCTCTTGACACAGTTGATGGTGTCATTCTCAGTCTTAAACTGGTAGCAAAGATGACTGAATGACTCACTGAACTGAAGTGAGATGTTTCACTCACAGCTGGCCTAGAAGCTGTTCTTACACTTTGTAGAAACGCACATGTCATGCTGCGACATAATCTCGATGTTGAACGAGGCTTCGTAAATGGTGCCATGGGTAACATCACTGACTTTGTCTACAATGTCCAGAGGACATATATCGAGACACTTGTAGTTCACTTTGACAACATGGAACAGTCTGTACAGATAGACCGTACCTGTGTGAAATTTCAGGCATTTAAGGATATCTATGTAAACAGGAAACAGTTCCCACTATGTGTTGCATATGCTGTTTCTATTCCCAAATCTCAGGGCTTGAATTAGGATTCAGCAGTGGTGGACATAAGTACAGACATTTTCAAGGATGGCATGAGCTATGTTGCACTTTCACATGTCTGTAGTCTTTCTGGGTTGCACATTATAACTCTTGCACCTCAGAAGATACAAGCTGACAAGCAATGTATTGTTGAATACAACAGGTTACATACTGTCTATCAGCCACACATGTCTTTAATACCACTGCCTACGTATCTGGCTGTCTCACATCGTGCAGTCATATCTACACCTGTCAGCAAACAGGCAAGAGCTTCCACAAGTGATTCAACTCTAAAGAGTTCAACAAAGGTCATGATATCAACTACACATTCAGAGCCAGCTGTTCATCAGAAATCAGTTGGTGTAGCTGCTGTGCCAGTCTTTGACAACATCACTAGAGTGAACTGCTATGCTAACTCAGCTATGCAAGTTTTTCTCCATATGCCACACTTTGTGCAGGCAATATCTGCTTAACAACACACTCCAATATCAAAGGCATTGAAGCAGATTGTCAACATAGCTTCTGATCAGTTTAACAATGTGCAGTCACTAACACCACTACGGCTGGTGTTAGGTACATATGACAGATGCAGTACATTTGCTGCAGACATACTGCAAGACACTAGTGAGTTTATGATGGCAATCATAAACAGCTTGGATGAAGATGGCATTCCAATGCACCAGTACTTCACTGTGTCATATGTAACCAAATATGTATGTGTATCATGTGGTCATTCACAGCGTGAAACCACAGAAGACATGTTGTGGATTACTCTTTTTGTCCCTCAAGCCAAAAGTGTCAAATTTCAACAACTATTTACCAATGCTGAATGTGGTCACTCCTGTGAAAGGTGTGGAGGCAGATGTACTCAGGCCATACATCTCAGGACTTCATCTCAATATCTGTTGCTGATATTGCACAGATTTGACTCCAACAGGCTCAGAGTTCAAACTCCCATCACAGATTACACAGCTGGTAGAATAGTTTTTAACCAGTCAGTGTTTGACACTCACAGTGTAGTCTATCACCATGGTCTATCTATGCATTCTGGCCATTACACCTGTTTGTTAAGGTACACAAAAGTGGGACCAAGACAGAGGCAGGAAACTACAGACCTGTCAGTCTGACCTCTGTGGTAGGGAAAGTGATGGAGTCACTTCTGAAGGAAAGAATAGTTGAGTACCTAGAAGCCAGTGGGGCACAGGACCCAAGGCAGCATGGGTTCACAGTGGGAAGGTCATGTCAGATGAATCTAATAGTTTTCTTTGACTGGGTAACCAAAGTAGTGGACCAGGGAGGGGCTGTGGACATGGCCTACCTAGACTTTAGCAAGGCATTTGACACAGTCCCACACAAAAGATTAATAGTCAAATTAACCAGCCTGGGAGTGGGTCCCAGGGTGGTAGCCTGGCAAAACATTGGCTGCACAACAGGACACAGAAGGTAATTGTAAATGGAGTCCACTCTGAAGAAAGAGGGGTTACTAGTGGGATACCGCAGGTTCAGTATTGGGTCCAGTCCTTTTTAATGTCTTCATCAGTGACATTGCAGAGGGACTGGAAGGAAAAGTATACCTTTTTGCAGATGACACAAAGATCTGCAACAGGGTTGATACACAAGGAGGTGTGGAAAGGATGAAAAGGGACTTGGCAAGGTTGGAGGAATGGTCAGAAGTATGGCAGCTAGGATTCAATGCAAAGAAGTGCAAAATAATGCACCTGGGAAACAAGAACATAGGGGAAGAATACACAATAGGGGGGAGGTAGTAACAACAACAAAAAAGGAAAGGGACCTGGGGTAATCATATCAGATGACCTTAAGGTTAGCAAGCAATGTGAGAAGGCAGTAGGGAGGGCTGGGGGTATACTGGGAAGTATAGGGAGAGGCATCAGCAGCAGAAAACAGGAAGTTGTTATCCCTCTGTACAGACAGTTGGTGAGACCCCATCTGGAGTACTGTGTCCAGTTCTGGAGACCCCATCTCCACAAGGACATAAACAGGATAGAGGCAGTCCAGAGGAGGGCAACTAAATGGTGCAGGGTCTGCAAGAGAAGCTGTAAGGAGGAGAGACTAAAGGAGCTTAATAAGTATACCTTGAGGAAAGAAGGAGAGAGGGGACATGATAGAAACTTTTAAGTACCTCAGTGGAATCAACAAAGTCCAAAAGGGTAGCATCTTTCAGAAAAAGAGATGTGCAAGAACAAGGGGGCACAATTTAAAGATAGAAGGAGGGCAGTTCAGGGGCAATGTGAGGAAGTATTATTTCACAGAGAGGGTAGTGGATGCATGGAACAGCCTTCCTGAGGAGGTTGTGGGGTCTAAAGCTGTGGGAGAATTCAAGAATGCATAGGACAGACATAAGGCAATTCTTGTGGGGGTAAGAAGAAATAGGCTGTTGGTTAACTACGATCTGTGGCCTATCCTGTAGGTAGGGAAATGGGCAGACTAGATGGGCCAAGCGGTCCTTATCTGCTGTCAAAGTCTATGTTTCTATGTTACAGAAGTGGATGGGTAGAGTGTGATGACTCTACAAGCAGTTTAAAACAGAGACTGCCACAACACTTAAAAAAATGCATATCTTCTAATATTGAAGAATTATGATGACCTTCATATCTCAGAAGAATAGCACACAACATGTGGCATTTTTTACTGACTACTTTGTGACACACTCAGTTGTAGGGCAGAACAATTGTTTCCAATCTACGACTGTCAATAAATCGTAGCATATCAACAAAATGATATACTGCCAGAGATATTTCATGCACTATGACATATACGATCTTGTGTGGATCAGTGACAACATGGAAATTGTTGTAGTGGCTTCAATCAGTGCCAACAGTCTTCACAGTTACTAGAGAAACCATGCTTACGTGTCTATTGAAGGTTGTACATGTCAAAACAGAGTCCTTTCTGGCTCTCCTGTTCTGTACATATCTTTTGTTGTAGGTGTATCATACTCAAACATAACAAGAAGTTGTTGCCAGTTGCTGTTTGCCTCTGCAGAAACACAAAAGTTGTCCCTTCTCATTTTAAATAAGTGTGTAACACGTCTCATTCACCAAAGAGAGCATTCTGTCACAAGTTTTCTATCACCAGCTTTTTTTGTCTATTATCTGTTGACATCTTGACAACATCATCATTCTTTCACCATGCAACAGTGTTGAACTATGCCTGATGTATTTGTTACACTGAAACTGTACATATGTAAATATAAAACTCTTTAGTCATAACGAAGTAAGTGAAATGAACCAAGTGTGAATACTGATATATTGCAGCTTATTATCAAATGACTCTTGCATACCTATGTAATGACATATAAATAATATTTACATTCTCATTTCGTCTGACCATTGTTGTTAACTAGTTTAATTGTTCTAGTAAAAGTATTACTATAAGAGTCAAGTAAGAATTTCTCCTTAACATATAATAGAATTCCATAGCGAATAAGTTCATTGACCTATATCTTTGATAAAAACAACATGCTACACACATTTGTTATTTGCTAGTTCAGAACTGATATAGTAACTAATGTAACCATTGAAAGAAATGTATATTGTACCTGTAATAATATGAAATGTGTTGTACATGTCATACAAGTAAATGTAATCTATGTTAATAATACTTGAAATTGTAAATCAGACACTTTTACTGTTAACAACGCACTTCATACCTGTTCCTGACAATGTTTATGATCACCTCTATTGAGGGGTCGGGTGGCAATTTTCCATATGCACCTAATCAGAGATATATCTTAAAATATTTAACTGAACATACCAGTTATCTAATGTCACTGAAATCATTACATTTTTATATTCTATTTCTTGAGCACTTAGCATCTGGTTTTTCGCCCACCCCAGGAACATACACATTATCAGTCACACAATAACAACAAATCATCACTATTCCATGTGTGTAATCACTGCTTAGAAGCTCCTGACATACCTTTATTAATGTAGGACAGGAGAGAGGGATGGACGTGATTAGAACATTCAAGTACTTAAAAGGGATAAAGAATGTTGATAACCAAAGTCTCTTCAAGCTAAGTGGCAACCATATCATGAGGGGCACAGTCTTAAGCTGGAGGGTGGGAGGTTTAGGAGGGATGTCAAAAAGCTACTTCTTCCCACAAAGGGTGGTGAACACTTGGCATGCACTGCTAGAAGAAGTCACCTCATTAAAGACAGTGAGAAGCTATTAAAGATCCTGGTATAGGCATAGGGGGAAGATAAGAATCATGCCTAGGGAGGATGGGAGGACTGCGGAGGGATGGCAGAGACATTAGCTCAAGGTGTGGACCCTGCAATACGAGCAGACTAGATAGACCAAATGGCCTTCTTCTGCTGACTTTTTTCTATGCTCATATTTCTGTATCTACATACTTATTTCAATTTATATCATCTACTTACTATGCATGACACACATTTAGATATATTCCAAGCAATGATTACACACATGCAAGGATTGTATTGTGAGACTGATTTTGTAAAACAATTTAAATCTTAATTGGCCCTTTCTCAGTTTCACCATTTGGCAATAAATCTTTTTTAAACTTAACCACCTGTGTTGAGTCTTTACTGAACCATAACATTATAACATTAGAATATAACTGTTGTTCCTTTTAAGCATACAAATCAACTGGAAGAAGTAGTACCACACATACATGTCCATGGGCTTAACATAGAAACATAGAATTTGACGGCAGATAAGGACCGTTTGGCCCACCCAGTATGCCCATTTCCCTACCTAATGGATAAGCTGCAGATCCTAGTTAACCAGCAGCCTACTTCTTTCTACCCCCACCCCCCTAGAATTGCCTTATGACTGTCCCATGCATGCTTGAATTCAGCCACTGTTTTTGACTCCACAACATCCTCCAGAAGGCCATTCTATGCATCCACAACCATCTCTGTGAAAAATACTTCCTCACATTACCTCTGAGCCACCCCCATCTTCAAATTGTGCCCCTTATTCTTGCATATCTGTTTTTTGAAAGATACTACCTCTTGGACTTTGTTGATTCCTTGAGGTACTTGAAAGTTTCTATCATGTCCCCCTTTCCTCCTTTCCTCGAGGCTACACATATTAAGCTCCTTCAGTCTCTCTTCATATGTCTTCTGGTGCAGACCCTGCACCATTTTAGTTGCCCTCCTCTGGACAGCTTCCATCCTGTCTATGTCCTTGTGGAGAATGGGCCTCCAGAACTGCATGCAGTACTCCAGATGGGGTCTCACCACCTGTCTGTACAGAGGGATAACAACTTCCTGTTTTTTACTAGTGATGCCTCTCTCTATGCATCCCAGTATCCCCCCAGCCCTCCTTACTGCCCTCTCACATTGCTTGCCCACCTTTAAGTCATCTGATATGACTACTCCCAGGTCCCTTTCCATTTTTGTTGTTGTTAGTATCTCAGCCCCCATTGTGTACTCTTCCCCTGGGTTTTTGTTTCCCAGGTGCATTACCTTGCACTTTTTAGCACTGAATCTAGCTGTCATACATTTGACCATTCCTCTAACCTTGCCAAGTCCCTTCTCATCCTTTCCATCCCACCTTGTGCATCAACTGTGTTGCAGATCTTTGTGTCATCTGCAAAGAGACATACTTTTCCTTCCAGTCCCTCTGCAATGTTGCTTATAAAGACATTGAAGAGGACCGGTCCTAATACTGAACCCTTCGGTACCACACTAGTAACCCCCCTTTCTTCAGAGTGAATGCCATTTACTATTACCCTCTGTGTCCTATTCGACAGCCAATTATTTACCCAGGCTATTATCTTGGGACCCACTCCCAGGATGGCTAACTTGTATATTAATCTTTTGTGTAGGACTGTGTCAAATGCCTTGCTAATGTCTAGGTAGGCCATGTCCACAGCCCCTCCCTGATCTACTACTTTGGTCACCCAGTCAAAGAAATCTATTAGATTCATCTGGTATGACCTTCTTACTCTGAATCCAAGCTGTCTTGGGTCCTGTGCCCCTCTGGCCTCTAGGTACTCGACAATTCTTTCCTTCAGAAGTGATTCCATCATTTTCCCTATCACTGAGGTTAAACTAACAGGTCTGTAGTTTCCTGTTTCTGCCCTGCTCCCACTTTTGTGAAGAGGAAACACATCTGCCCTCCTCCAGTCCTCAGGTTCCACTCCATCCTCCCATGATTTGTTAAAGAGGGTAGTCAGCGGTGTCACTAGTTCTATCCTTAGTTCTTTTAGAATTCTGGGATGAATCCCATCAGGCCCCATTGCTTTGTCCACCTTCGGTTTTGAGAGTTCTTTCAGAACCCTTTCTTCTGTAAATGGGCTGGTATCAACTTCTGTATCCAGAGTGTTTCTATTGTCTATAGTCAGGCTTATTTTTGCTATTGCTATCCACTCAGTATGAACCATGTGGGTTAAGGTGTGGCGCATTGCCTGACACAGGTCCCGTAATTCCTAAGTGTGTTAAGTAGTCTGTACCACTCTTAGTTTTCCTGTGCCTCTCCAGTCAGCGGGCAGTAGCTGCTGTAGTGAGGTGTGGGACTTTGTTATCTAACACTATGCAGCTGTGGCTATACACTCAGGATGCAATAACTGCTATGTGTGCTGCAATTGCCTGGCTGAGCCTATGCAACTCCTAATTGTGCTAACTTCACTGTACCTACAATTACAGAGGTGTGCCATTGATCTCCATTGCCTCATTGTTGCTGTGGATCAGCACTCATGATGCAGTACAAATTTTTTTGGAGGAGCAGCATTAGCTGTCTGAGTCCATGCAAATCCTAACTGAGCTAACTTCAGTATCCCTGCAATCAGTGATGTCTACCATTGATGTCCATACCCTCACCTGTGCTGCGTATCTCCACTGAGGATGCAGTACCTGCTGTCACATTTGAAGAAACATTGCCTCCCTGAATCCATTCAAGTGATAACTGTGCTATCTGAACTGTATCTGCAATCAGGGAGCTGCACAACTGATGTGCCTTTGCCTATCTTTTCCTGTGGCTGTTCACTCAGGATGCAGCAAGTGGTCTGGAAGTGCAGTCCCCCATGACACTGTACAACTCCTAAGTGTGGAAACTTCTGTACAGCTACAATGTGAGAGCTACACTGTTCATCTCCATAGGCTTTTTTGTTCTGTAGCCCTCCACTCAGTATGCAGTATGTGGGCTAGGGGTTTGGACATTACCTGACAGTGGTCCTGTAATTCCTAACTAAGTTAACTAGTATGTACCACACTTACTTTTCCTGCCAGTCTCCAGTCAGGGTGCAGTAGCTGGTGTAAAGAGATGTGTGACATTGCTACCTAAGGCCATGCAGCTGTGGCTGTACA
This sequence comes from Neoceratodus forsteri, assembly GCA_016271365.2. Lineage (NCBI taxonomy): Eukaryota > Metazoa > Chordata > Ceratodontiformes > Ceratodontidae > Neoceratodus > Neoceratodus forsteri. Next base: position 236,975,865 of record JADMNL010000023.1, on the reverse strand, counting down.
GTCAGGATAAGTAACTGGTATGTGTGGGGAAATTGCCTGGGTGAACCCATGCAAATCCTAACTGTGCTAACTTGTGTCTACCAACAATTACAGATGTGTACCATTGATGTTCATTGCCTCAGGCTTGCTGTGCATCAGTACTCATGATGCAGTATGAATTCTGGGGGGGGCATTGCCTGTCTGAGCCCACACAAATGCTAACTGTGCTAACTTGAGTGTCCCTGCAATCACTGACATCTACCATTGATATCCATACCCTCAGCTGTGCTGTGCATCTCTACTGAGGATCCAGTACCTGGTGTCACAGTTTGGAAAGGCATTGCCTGGCTGAGGCCATTCAAGTGATAACTATGCTAACTACACTGTACCTGTAATCAGGGAGGTGTACAACTGATCTGCATCACCCTTCTTTGCCTGTGGTCTAGAGGTGTAGTCCCCCACCCTGTGAGACTGTGCAACTCCTAAATGTGCTAACTTCTGTACACCTGCAATGACAGAGCTACACTGTTCATGTCCATGGGCTTATTTTTGCTGGGGATCTCCACTCAGTATAGATATGTGAGCTAGGGGCTGGTTCACTAACTGACAGAGGTCATCTAATTCCTAACTGTGTTAACTACTATGTACCACCCTTACTTTTCCTGTGGCTCTGCAGTCAGGGTGCAGTAGCTGCTGTTCTGAACTGTGCAACATTGCTACCTAAGACAATAAAGCTGTGGTTGTACAATCAGGATGCAGTAACTGCTATATGTGGTGGAACTGCCTGGCTACATCCATGCAACTCCTAACTGTGCTAACTGAACTGTACCTACAGTTATACAGGTGTACAGTTGATGTCCATCACTTCACTTTTGTTATGGCTCAGCACTCAGGATGCAGTATGTATTCAGATGGGGGGGCCATTGCCTGTATCATTGCATGCAAATGCTAACTGTGCTAACTTGACTGTGCCTACAGTCACTGAGCTGTACCATTGATGTCCACATCCTCATCTATGCTGTGGCTCTCTGCAGATCAATCAATCAATCAAATCTTTATTTATTCAGGTGAACATCGTTGAGCACAGCTCATTTGCAAGATGGACCTGATAAGGTCAAGGTTCAATAATTGATACATATACAGATATATTCAAAACACTTATATATACAGTAAGAAAAAGGCAGAAATTGATTAAACATAACAGTACAAGGTAGGACAATGAAAGCAGACTAGAAAATCTAATATATACATATCAACTATGGAGGTATCATGACATACATTCAACATATGGCACCCAAAACTTAAGGTTCCTGGGCAAGCCAATGTAGACAAGGAGACACAGTGTTTGAGTGACTGAAAATGGTGATCATAGTCTCTGTAAGTGACAAGGTAGGAAGGGGTATGAGGGACTAGAACAGGGCTGGGGCTAGTACAAGAGGTGTGTGGGAGTGATAAGGGCTAAGGTAAGGGCCAGGAGGAGTGGGTGAGGATTATAGCCAGGAGTTGAGAGATCTGTGGAGATAAATTTATCGGAACAGAAATGTCATAATATGAAGGCTGCCTGAGAGGAGATCTGTGGAGATAAGTTATAGGAAGTGAATTGCCAAATTAAGATGGCTGACTGAGAGGGAGAGGGTTAGGAATGCGAATAAATTAGAACTTGTGGAAGCAGTTGCATTTATCTGGGAAGAGACTTAGGTAAAGATGTTTGAAGGATGCTAATGATATCAAGTTGAACAGCTTCAGGGTCTTCTGTAAAGTATTCCATGATATAGCTAGAGTATAGCTGATAGCAGATCTCCCATGCCGGGATGTTGATTTTAGGCACCTTGAGCATGATGAAGTTGTGGCTTCTTAGGGCATAGGTACTAGCTCTGACCTGTATGAAGCAGTCTAGAATATAGTTTGGAAGCTTCTTAGTCAATGCTCTGTAAATTCAAAATGCAGCATTTCTGTTTCTTCTGAGGTGTAGGGAAGTCCAACCGACTGCAGCATAGAGAGAGCAGTGATGAGTGTTAAGTGGAAGATCTGAAATGAACCTTAGTGCTCTGTGGTATAATGTATCCAATTTGCTTAGGTAGGAGATGGGGCAGTGACTGTAAAGGAAATCTGCATAGTCAAGCACTGAGAGAAATGTGGCCTGAACCAACCTCATCTTGGAGTCTCTGGTTAGGAAGTGCCTTATTCTGAAGAATAGACCAAGTCTCTGGCGAAGCTTTTTTAGAAGTTCTTCAATGTGAACTGTGTAGTCAAGCCTGCTATCTATCTACACACCCAAGTACTTGAATTTTTCTACATAGTCAAGGCTTTCTCCTAGGATAGTGGAAAGCTGGGGGAGATTGTTTAGTGAGGAGGGACTTGTATGGCTTTGGTTGGAGAACAGCATTGCTTTTGTTTTCTTTGCATTTAAAATAAGTTTTTTCCAATAGTTGATGTTGTAATAAGAAGAATTCCGCTTGTAGAATTTCACAAGCTGTAGTAGGCGATGGGTTGCTGACATATAAAACAGTGTCATCTGCAAACAAGTGAACAGTGGCTCTGGTAAGATTTGAATCAATATTATTAATATAAATGGCAAAAAGGATAGGGCCCAGAATACAACCTTGTGGAACTCCTCTTAGAAGTGGTTTTAGTGGAGATAGATCACCTTCAGCTTTCACTTGTTGTGTCCTTCCCGTGAGGTAACACCTAAACCATCTAAGGGAGGATGGATCCAGGCCTATGGAATGCAAGGAGGAGAGTAGCAGTTCATGGTCCACCATGTCAAATGCCTTGCTTAGATCTAGGAATACAGCACAAACACTATTCTTTTTATCCAATTTGGTTTGCCAGTCATTTGTAACTTTAGCCAGTGCAGAAATAGTACAATGCCTAGCTCTAAACCCAGATTGTGCTGGATTTAAGAGATTAGTTTCTTCAAGGTATTCTCTTAGCTGGATGCTCACTAATTTTTCTAGCAGCTTGGATAGCACTGGAAGGATAGATATTGGTCTATAATTGTTGAGATCCATGGGGTCCCCTGATTTCAGTAGGGGGAAAACTTGGGCTGTTTTCCACATAGCAGGAATAGAACCAGATGTTAATGACAGATTAAAAAGATGTGTTAAAGGAATTGCAAGTGTATGTATTGCAATCTTTAGAAAGTAGGGGTCAAGGGAGTCTGCACCTGCACTTTTTTTGATATCCATCTGCAAAATTAGATCCTCCACTTGTTTCAACAGAACCGGTTTGAAGGAGAAGGAGGAATCAGGTCTCTGAATCCCTGTGTACTGGGAGCTTAATTGTGCACATAGCAGGTTAGCTGGAGAGGTATCAAATGCAAGGCCAGCAGTTGTAAAGTGGTTATTGAATGCATCCAGTATTTCCACCCTGTCTGAAATTATGCCCTCACTGTGGTGCATTTGGATTGGTAGTGAGGTGCTAGAGTCTTGGCCTATTATGCCCTTAATGGTGCTCCAGAACTTGGCAGGATTGTGGTAGGAGGAGTCGAGTTCAGCCCTATAATAGGCAGCCTTTGCATCCCGTACTTTCCTGGTACAGCTATTTCTGGCTTTCTTAAATATCATCCAGTCATTTGGGTTCTTAGTCTTCCTCACCTTTTTCCATAGCTTATCTCTCTCCATCAGTGCTGATTTAAGGTCAGCTGAAAACCAACGGCAAGATTTGTTTTTTATTCGAACACAAGTGATTGGTGCATGAGTGTTAAGGGCACCTAGTATTATGCTGTTTAACACCTGATGTGCTTTTTCCACAGAGTCTGCTAGGTAGAACTCTTGCCATCTGGTAGAGTGATTTAGATCATGCAGATAAGCCTCAATATTGAAGATTTTCTTGGATCTCCTCAGTAGGAATTTAGCTGGGGCATTAGTTTGTTGGATGATCTTACTCCAGCAATAAGGCAGTGGTCACTTATACCACTAAAAAGCACTCCAGTGTGCGTGAATAGGTGGGGTTTATTCACCAGTATGATGGCGAGTAGTGTGCTGTTGCTCAGGTTCTTTTTGTTGATTCTTGTTGGTTCGTTTATCAGTTGTGAAAACCCATATGTGTCACAGAATGATACTAAAGGTGCTGCAGCCTTGGATAGCCAATTTAGGTTTAGATCACCTAGGATTATTTCTTCTTCAGTACCCGACTTGAGTAAATTCCCCAAGTGGTTTAGAAGCTTGTAATCAGCTGAGGGGGGCCTGTAACAGCCAATTAGCTGAAAAGCTGCCTTGTTGGAGAGAGCCACTTTGAGGGATAGACATTCGAATTCTTTGGACATGGATGTTGCATCTAAGCAGGTTACAGATATACTGGATTTTACAAAAATAACTACTCCCCCACACCTTGTCTGGCGATCCGCTATGAATATTTAATAATTGGGTAAATTAATGTCCCTATCTGCTGTGGTGTGTTTGAGCCATGTCTCAGACACCACTAGAAAGTCGGGCAAAGTATGGGCAACCCAGGCTTGTATCATCGTAGACTTTTTTAGGAGGCTGCGGGCATTGATATGTATAAAGCTTAGAACTTTGGCTGAGGCTAAGTCTGCTGGTGAGGTAGTGCACCAGGAGGGCCGGCTATTCTCACATTTCCAATACAGATCAATAAAAAAAATAGTAGATTCATAAGGGCTTCAAGAGATAAGATGAGGGGACTGTCTTTGGCCCTCCTTTTCCTATTCAGGGGCCTCTGTTTTGAGGTATTCCAATCGGGGTTATGGATTCGTGCCAACTCACTAAATAGCAAACTGGTGGACAGGTGTAATGGGGAACTGTATACCCAATAATGGAGCACCGAGCAAAACGTAGACAGGGTAGTTTGAGTCCCTTCATGGAGCTTGACCCACTGATTGTGATGTGGCATAGGTAGGGCATAAATGAGGATCTGGTCCTTCTTCAATAAAGGTGAAACAGAGAGACTAGAAAAGTGGGTTGCATTTTTTAATATGGTAGTGACCGGGAGGATATCATTCTCATTGAACACCATGAACAATAGAGATAGAAATAGCCAAAGGGATCCCCCCATTATGAAAGCAGCACTGGTGCCTAAATCCAGCTGAAAAGCAACAGTGTAGTTATAGGGAGAGCAGTAAGGAAGGGCTGCTGGTTGGACGACACAGCAGGGGCAAAGAGCCTGGTTACTGGTTAGCGTGGCACTGGGGGTTGGAGATGCAACTCTGCAGGAAGATGCCTATAAAATTAACACCCAAAGAGGGGGAAGGGTGGATGGGCAAAAATTTTGCAGCTTTCCCGTACCTTCCCTCGCTGTCTCCCATGGCTTCCTGGTCCCTGAAGGTGGCCAAGTGGTTGACAACCGCCCGCTGGTGGAGCGTGGCCCTGGTCACTCAGCTGAGGGCTTCAGACAGGTAGCTTCGACTCGGAAGAGACAGAGGAAGGCACAGTAATTAAAATTTTAGCAGGAACAAGCGTTTCTGCTGGGCAAAGTGACAAAAATTAACACAACAAAAGGCTGTGGGGGGGCTGGGGTGCCATAGCGTCTGGCCCACTTTAAAGTATCCTAAAAGGCTGTAATCACTTAAACACAGTTTCTCTAACAATAGCCCCAAGGATTCCCCTTTTTCATGCAGACAGCTCTTTTTTAGCAAAAGTTAACAAGTGGTTCAAAACCCCAGAAAACAGCTTTAGCAGTGAAAATTTAAGCAATGCAAGTCAATGGAGCAAGGGGACCAATAGAATGCGAGGCCTTGAGAGCGCCCGCCTTCCGATGCAGATGCAGTCCCACATCCCTGAGACTGTGCAACTCCTAAGTGTGCTAACTTCTCTATAGCTCCAAAGATGGAGCTACACTATTCATGTTCATAGGCATATTTTTGCTGTGGCTCTCCACTCAGTGGCAGTATGTGGGCTAGGGGGTGGGGCATTACCTGACAGAGGTCCTGTAATTCCTAACTGTGTTAACTAGTGTGTACCACCATTAGTTTTCCTGTGGCTCTCCAGTCAGTTGGTGTATCAGCTGGTGTAGCGAGGTGTGGGACATCGTTACATAAGGCCATACAACTCCTAACTGTGGTAACTTGTGTACACCTTGAATCAGGAACATGTACCATTGCTGTACATGACCTCAATTGTGCTGAGGATGTATGCTGAACATGCAGTATGTACTTTCAAGGACTGGGGATCTCTTGTAGTACATTTAGACAGTTCTATTTTATTTCTGACACCTCCTGCTGGTTGCCTGTAATTGATCCTGTTGCCTTGGTTCTCCCCCCTACTTCCATGTGTGTGTGTGTGTGTGTGTCTCTGTGTGCCTGTGGTGCTGGAGGGGTTGGGGTGAATGCACAGTTATGCTTTTGAACTCTAACACAGAATTTCCTCACTTCTGTTGCTGTGGAACAACCCTAACTGATGCAGTAAACAGAGGTTTTTCCTTCTAATTTCCCTTCTTTTTGAGAATTACTCTGAGAAATAGTGAATGTAATACAGCGGCAGGCCGTCACGTGATGTCTTGTCACATAGTAACATGGTGCCCGCAAACACAAATGGTAATGCACATGGTGATGCAAAGTGAAACACAAAGATAAACAGTACTGTAGACACAAATGGTTAAAATAATGCAAACACAAGCACAAATGAAAACGCAAAGGGTAACGCACATGCTGGCGTAGACAGGAACAGTAAGTGAAACGTGTATGGAACTGCAAGCAGAAGCGGTAAGGGCAACAGTAGTGTAAGCACACAGGCTGGTTTTCCCCAAAAGCAGCATAGAGAAAGACAGTGAGTACAAAGAATGTATACATAATAATGGGTCTCAGAGCAGAAAATGAGGAGTTGGAATACTAAATTGCTTATATCTTAGGAACCATAAGACATAGAAAAAAATTTAAAAGTCATATGATTTATGACTTTCCTGGCTAGTTTTGTATTAAGCCCCCATTAGGGGGCTAAGCAGTTTTCTGATGAAAAGTCTGTATCTCATACCGTTTCCGAGATACGAGCCCTGAAAAGCACGGCGAACACCATAATGTTATCCTATGGGAAAAAAAAGAAGTTCGGAGTGCCATAACTTTGCCTCCCTGTAATATTTTTTCACCAAACCACCAAAAGGCATATCTGTGGGATGTTGACTTTCTTCCCTTCAAATTTCAGTCTAAAAGACCAAACCGTTATTTTGCTGCAGGGTGGCAAAGAATTCCTGTCATGCAGCGGACGCTGCAATGTTAGTCTAAGGGAAAAAGTGTCAACTTTGGAGTACCATAACTTTGCACCCGTGCAATATTTTGTCACCAAACCACCAAAAGGCACATCTGTGTGATGTTGACTGCCTTCCCTCCAAATTTCAGCTCAAAAGACCAAATTGTTCATTTGCAGCAGGGTGGCAAAGAACTGCTGTCATTTTGGCCATAGTCTGAAAAAGTAGTGTGATTTGCAACAGCTTTCACAAGCATTTGCAAAAGTGTCATGCAGGCAACACTACTTGGTGACACTACTTTTTCCAGAAATTGGAAAAACATATTTCTAGGGTGTTTAACCTCAAAATAAAGACGTGCCTAATATCCTCAGGGTCTGACTAGGTAAACACAAAAAGAATTGTGTTGCTAGAGGGTCCCAAATTTAAATGCCAAGCATTTTTCTGATCACCAACTGAAAACAAAAAGGTGGATATGCGACACTACTGGGGCCATTTGCGACACTAAAAAGTGCATTTGCGACACTGTCAAACTTTTTGTTAACTTTTCCCATTGACTTATAATGGGAAACTGTTTTTTGAATAACTTTTGAACCTTTTAATATTTTTTCACAAAATCTTAAAAAGGCACATCAGGAACACACGTTCCCTGACATTTTCAGACCAGTCGCACAAACCGTGCGACCTGTAGGGACGAGCAAAGAATTCAAAAAAGCATAAATGCACACACAGGTCATGCTTAATAACTCTGCAGCCGTATATTCGAACAGTACAAAAGTTGGCATATCCCAAGGTGTATGGTTCTTGATCAGGTATTCCAAATATCAGGCAAATCCATTGAATGGTTGCAAAGTTATCAAGGTGCAAAATTTTAGGTTTAACATGTAAATGGCTCCTCAACCCTAACTATGGTAGCACTACCATGCTACCATAATATATATATATATATACACACACATATATATGTCAAAAAAACTTCATTAATGCTGTAGTTAAGGTTAAAGCCACAAAAGTTGGGAAATGTGGCATTAGGGTTTACAATCCTAAAACCCCACCCCTCATGCTGTTCACACCAACAGGCATCAGGGGTGTGCCTTGGGGTCATCAGCCCTAAAACTCATCGCATTCTCCTATACTGTACCCATCTCAGTTTATTTACTTATGGAATGGGGAGAGCATCAGGGCTCACCACCCCAAGAAACACCACTAGCCTTTGATGGTGTATGCATCATGGGGATGAGGTGTTAGGTTTGGAAATCCTAGCACCACATTTCCCTACTTTTGTGATCTTAACCCAAACCAGAGCATCAATGGAGTTTTTTGCAAGTGTGTATATATATATATATATATATATATATATATTATAGTGGTGCAGTCATACCACTATAAGTAGAGTTGAGTAGGCAGTTTAATGTTAACCCCCAAATTTTGTACCTTAATAACTTTCCAACAGTTCAATGAATTTGCACAAAATTTGGAATGTGTGATCTTGTATGGTAGATCTCTTAATTTGCAAAGTTGTGTTTTGATCGGACTTACTTGCTTTGCTCACTGAAGCACCAAAAATATGTTTTTCACTTTTTTTGGCCCATTTTTGCTGATTTCTGTCCATCATGCTGTGGCCACACCAGTATGAATTTTGGTCTGAACGTTTCAGGGTAGAAAAAGGTTTTCCCAAAGAGCAGTCCAACATTTTTTTGAAGAAAAAATATTAATCCATTCAAAAGTTATTTAATTTAGAATTTTTGAGTTCCAAGCATGCTCAGTTCAGTCTGAGATTTATATGTACATTTTGCAAAAGCGGATTGGGCTTGTGACCAAGAATTTAGTCACCTCATGAATGGGGACTTATAAAATCCCCGTTTGTGAGCAAAATTCCTCTTTTGCGAGCTGTCATCTTGTTTTCATTTTTCCCCACAACAAAATGTTGTAGCTTGCCCCATGGATGTGTACTGTTGTAAACTAAGCATGAGTTTTGTTCAGGGTGACACCCTTTACAAACTGATGGCTTTGGTTTTCTTTATTTTGGTCAAAAAATGGCAATTTTACATTTAAAAATTCTTCATTTTATACTCGCTTCTGATCCTCGTTCGTGAGGTGACAAAATCCCCTTTCATGGGCTGCCAAAATCCTTGATCATGACTTCGGGACTAGATGGCCTTATCTTGCAAATAAGGATTAGTTTGCGAATGGGGATTTTGTCACCTCACAAAAGGGGATCAACTCACGATAGGGGATTTTGACAGCTCACAAAAGGGAATTGGTTTTTTGAATCCCCATTTGCAAGGTGTCAAAATCCCCTTTCGTGAGCTGTCAGAATCCCCTTTCATGAGTTGATCCCCTTTCGTGAGCTGAGAAAATCCTTGCTCGTCATATCCAGACCAGATGTCCCTTCTTGCAAAAAAAGATTGGCTCTCGAATGGGGATTTTGTCACCTCATGAAAGGGGATTGACTTGCAAAAGAAGATTTTTTGACAGCACATGAAAGGGGATTCGTTTTTTTAATCCTTGATAGTGAGGTGTCAAAATCCTCATTTGTGAGCTGTCAGAATCCCCCTTTGGTGAGTCAATCCCATTTCATCAGCTGGCAAAATCCTTGATCGTGACATTCAGACCAGATGGCCAAAATCTGACGAACAAGGATTTCTCGCCATTGGTGATTTTAACAGCTTGGGAATAGGGACTGACCTCACGAATGGGGATTTTGCCACCTCATGAAGTAGGAATTTTAAAACCTTCCCAGGGCACTGTAAATAAAAGGTTTGGTCTTTAGGCTTGAAATTTTCAGAATATAAAGGGGGTATCCCAAAGATGTGAACTATGCTGTTTAGGTGCAGAAAATTCTATCTGTTCCATAGATTTGCCATAACAAAGTTGATATTTTCCCATAGGATAACATTGTGGCACCCACAATGCCTTTCCGTGCCCGTAGCTTGGAAATGATGTGAGATATGGATTTTTTGCTTTGGGCAGCTTAGCTAAGCACATGTGGAGGTTTCAAAGTCATGATTACAACTGCGGTGGAATTTTTTGTCATAGCTGATATGGTTACTGAGATATTGGCAAATTAGTGTCACAAGGGTTACTTTTCAGCCCTATTGGGCTACTGTATGGCTACATTGTTATGTGTAAGAGGGACCATGGGTCCTGGGGGCCCACACTCCCACAGATGCATATCGTTATGCAAAAATTGGCATCTTGAAGGGAGCACAGGGCCTGGATGGCTCACGCTCCTGCCAACACATACCAGTTAAAAGTTACATTACACTTTCTCAAAAAGTAAGGAAATTCATTGCAAAAAACTGTGTTAATACACCAGTTAGGGTTGAAGTGACAAAAGTAGGGAAATGAGACATTTGGGTTGTGCCCCTACTTCCCCTCCTTACCATCCCCCACCCCCATCCTCCACACACCAAGAGGCATCAGGGTGTGGTATGGGGTTGCTAGGCCTAACTCTCACCCCATTCTCCTATGCTGTACCATGTCAGCCAATGTACACATGGAATGGGATGAGAGTTGGTCCTAATGTCCCCATGGTACATCAGGGTGATGCCTCTTGGTGTGTGGAGGATGGGGGTTGGTAGGGTGGGGGGTAGGGGCTCAGCCCTAACATCTCATTTCCCTACTTTTGTTTCTTCAATCCTAAATGATGCATTAATAAAGTATTTTGCAATGAATATACATATATATGTGTGTGTGTGTGTGTGTGTGTGTGTATATATATATAAAACACTGGTACAGTAATACCAGTATAGTTAAGGTTAATGAGAGTGTTTAATGTTAAAGCCTATTTTTGCACCTTAATAACTTTGTAATAATTCAATAATTCAGTGGATGTGCATGACATTTTGCACACATACTCTCATGGGATAGGTCTGTTGATATGGCAAATTTAGTTTGAATCAATTATGTGATTTCTGAGATACACATTGTTGAAAAATCATAAATGGCAGTGTTTTTTTTTTCCTGTTTCTTTGTTGACCTGTATCTCAGAAACTGTTTTAAATTGTGGCCTGGAATTTTCAGGGTTGAAAGCCAGAATCTCACAGTGGTGCCTTCTGAGGGTTTGGTGAAAACAATTTAATTTGTTACATAGTTATTAAATGTTGAAGTTCCCTTTATTTCCTATTGGAAAAATAGATGTTCCTCCCGAAAATGGATTATGTGTTGCAGAAGCTAATCCCTTTTGAAGATAAGGTCATCCTGTGTCACAGGAGGCTAATGCCTTTTTGAACATGGGTCATCCTGTGTCACAAGTGAGAAATTCTTTTCATGTGTCGGACATTTTGTTTTTCCACTTAATAAGAGAAACGAAACAAAACACAAAAGTGAATGAATTTTAAAAGATAAACATGAGAACCTAGATAAAGGGCACTCATTTAGCTACATTTCTGATGTTGGTTTTTTAAAATTATCCCAATAAAGAGCTTTTCTGGGTACCCAAAATCCCTGGTGGCTAGCTTAGCGAGAGGAGCGCTTCCCGTGTTCTCTGTATGAGAACATGGGGATTTTCTTGACTTCTGCAACCACAGCTGGAGCTTGTGCTGCTGGCTGCAGTTTTAGATGTAAGCCACCCTTTTCCTGGTGTCTAGTGGCAGCCCTCACCTTCCAATCCCTGTCCCTATTCTTTATCTTTTTATATTGATAATAACCTGACACTCTGATGCCCACTCCCTGTATAGGATGCCCCTCCCCTGCCCCTCACCCATTGTTGCAATAATAATAATTGCTGACATCGAGAGGCCCAGTCCCTGTGTTGGCATTCACAAGTCCCCCCCAGCAGAGTGGGACACTGGGGAGCCAGCTCCCTGTGTCACCAAATACTTTCAATATTTTATTTTTTTACCGAAAACACTGTCCTGCAATGTCTTTCATTTTTTTAAAACCTGACATGAAGAAAATGGTCTCGCATCATCTTCACTGACCCTTCTCCTTTCCCAATCCTCCAACTGAGCACCCTCCACCCCACACATCCCTTTACCCAGTACATACCACTGGAGGTCATAGGCTGTTATCTTATGAGGACCGAGACATGTCTGCACTCTTCAAACCAAACTGTGAACTGAGAAATCAAGTTAAGTGCTGTATAATGTATTTCAGTGGCATTTTGAACTTATGTTCATAACTTTGCCATTTTTAGGAATTTGTTCTTCAAATTTTCAATATGGCCTTTTTGGGACTCCACATAATGAACATTGCAACTGTCATTTTGTTAATCATGCCCAGAATGTGATTTTAGGGTTGCTGCATAAAATCACCTTTTTGGACTGAATAATGAAATTTCACCACCTTGTTCACGAGGTGGGGTCTCAAAATGGCCATGTTTAAAATTTTGTGGAAAAAATCCTAAAATTGGCCGAGTTATGAGTGTTCCTTGACATGTTTTTATGCAGGTGTGTAACTTTGGTAATTTTCAATATTTTCACTCCAAATTTTCAACATAGCCATTTTTTCACCCCCCCCCCCATGAACAGTACAGCTGTCATTTTTCACATCCTGTTCAAAATATGTTTTTGCAGCTGTGGCACTGAATTGTGTTTTGGCACAGATTTGAAAATGTTCACATCTGTGGAGTGTGAGGTTGGCTCATCAGGAGACTATGTTCAAAATTTGGAGTCAAAATATGAAAAAATGACAAAGTTATGATCATTTGTTGTAATTTCGCTGTGCCCACTCTTAACTTCAGAAATGTCATACATTGTGACCCCAGATTTTAAAAAAAGCCTTCTTATTACAACACCTCATGTTTGTCACAGCTGCCATTTTCCAGACTGTGCCCAAAATGTGTTTTCGCACATGCAGCGTGGAATGGCTTTGCAGTTGCGCATTATTATGTTTTGGCAGAGATTTGAAAATATCCTGTACCGGATACATGAGGTGGGGTAACAAGATGCTATGCTGACAATCTGGTCACTGTTGTTGTATAAATGGAAGTGCAGGACCCAGATGGTCCTGTGCTTCCACAGCTACATACATATACACATCAAAGGAGGGATGGCAGCACAGGTAGTGGTAGGCAAAGTGGGCTCAATCCGCTCTGCAAAGTGATTCGCAGAGCAAAGGCAGAATCGTGGAGTGCTCCACAATGCGAAGCGGAGTACTTCGCGTTATAATGAGGAACATGAAGTGCATTGAAAACAGCTACTTCGCGTTACTCCGCCTCCATTGGTCACTTCTCTTTCAATTTTTAAGGTGAAGTACATTGGTGGCAGTTCACTTTGCCTCACTTCACCTTGTTTTCAAGCTCCGAAGGAGGATTTTGCAGTGATTCATGGGAGTTCAGGTCACATGGGCTCTATATTGATCTGCACAGCCTCAGTTCGAGGTAGTATGAGTAGGAAGGAATAGGAGACAGTGTGCTCTGATAGCTGTCTGTAGGAATCTTTTAAAAGCTGTTCAAAAAGTATTTTTGCTTTTTTGGGGGGATCCAACTGTAGTTCATTGATTGTAGGAAACCGTCCTGTGCTCACATCATCGAGCATTTTTGTTTGTGTGTGGATGTTAAATGTAAATTTACAACATTGAGTGTGCTCGGTGAAAGACAGTGAAGTGTGCTGTGTGGGTGAGGGGCATATCTGTGTGTAGGTAGATTTAAGTTGAAGAACTAGTGATTTCTTTGTGTTTTGGTAATATTTTTGTTATATAACTGACTGTGCTACTGTACACATAGTAAAATTGTCAGTGATAGTACAAATGTTCTTGCTGCTTGTTGTGTGAATGTGGTGCAGCATTTCATAAAGTCAGGTTGTTTAAATTACAAATTTACATTACGTGGCACTGAGTACACTAAACTTCTGCATTTGCATTGCATTCCTCATTCAGCATTGTACACAAAGTGTTCTGTGTTGTGTGTGCAGTGTTGAGTGCATCAAATATAATACACCTTTTAAAATTTGTGACACAGATCAGTGTAAGTGCAACTAAGTGCAGCAGTGTGAAACTGCTATCCACTGCAGCTGCCTGATTTTGTACTGCGATTGTGTTCTCTCTTCTTAGTGTTGCTGCATGTTGTGCCATAAAAATCAGCACTGTATGTGTTCAGTGCCCCTCCATGTTGAAAAGGTATTTTTTACCAGACTGGATTGTTTTTGTGAACCCTTCCGCACCACTGGTTACTGAAGTTGTTTTAATTCAGTGACAGTGTCACAACACAGTAGTCCCTAATCTGTTGCTGAAGCCACAGTTGTTTATTTTGCTTCACACACAGCTAGCGATAGTAGTGAGTAGCAACCCTCCAGTCAGAAAGTGAATGTATCAAAATCTGAATATGGTAATAATATTTGTGGTTGACCCCGAAAATGCCTGCAAAGAGACGTGCAAGTAAAGCTGTTTCTGGCCATGGCAATGTTTGCAGTAAGAGGGTCTGTGGGCATGGTAGCAGGTAGCAGTACGCGGACGGAGAAGTGCATTGCTGATGTGAGGAAAGGTATTTCTCCTGCAGTGTGTTTTACAGCCCAATCAGTAGCTTCACTGATAGTTGGAGGAGATGATGTTTTCCCAGCCAGTGGTATTAGCGTTACTGGTGTTAGTGGTGGTGGAGGTAGTATTAGCATTGTTGCATCAAGTTCTAATTCCGACCAGTGTACCGTATCCAAACATATTGAGTGTGAAGCAGTGCTAGTGAATGACAGCGCAGATGATGTCATACTTCCCAGTAACATCCCACTAACTGAACCTGTTTCTGATGATCATGTCAAGATTGCACACAATGTGATATTCCATCCACTGTGGCACTTAACGTCACTCATTTTCCATGCAACAGTGATTCACAGTGTGGTGAAAAAAATATCAGGTGATGGTGGTGTAGATGCTGATGATGAATGTGATGATGCTGGTGATGATGATGTTGCTGTTGTTGCAACATGCAGTCCACATGTTAGCATCCAAGCAGAAGATGTGGATATGTGTGACAGTGACGTTGATGAATATGATGATGATTTAATTGACCTCAGTTGGGAACCGGAGAAAAAGAAAGTAAAAGTGGTTGCGTCTGAAATTTCTGAATCTGTTTGCAGGAATCCCCCCCCGTAAATACTTGTGATTTACCAGTTTTAGTGGATGATGATGATGATGACGACCCAGTACTCAATATGATAGGTAGTCATGGTGGTCAGTTGCAATCCAGGTGTGCAGTGACAGAAATATCTCATGCCCCCCCACTTCAGTGCTTAAAATAACAGACTTAAATAAGACACATCATCATGGACATGTTAAAAGCAGAGCATCACAGTCCCTTGTTTGGGATTTTTTTTGGTCAAGATGCAAATGATGATTCAGTTGCAATCTGCCAGGTTTGCCATGTGCGTGAGTCGAGGTAAAAAGGGGAGCCATCTTGGGACAGGAGGACAGCATACGCATCTTAAGAATAGGGACTTGGCTCTGAGGACCCAGCACAAGCTGGCAGCTAATACCAGACTTGGGCATTCACCCGTATCACCGGCGGCAACCATAGTCAGCATGTTATCCCCTTCCATGACTGTTAAGCCCAGTAGGAAATTAAATGTGTGCAGTAGTGTGGTAATAAGAGCAGAGGCTTACTACAGGCATGATGAGGTGGAGGACCATAATGACTTTGAAATGTTGTCCAGTGCTGGTGAGAGTAGCAGTTTTTGTGGTGGTAGTGGTGGTGAATGCAGTATGTCTAGTGCAAGTGGTACATCAACCCCAGTTGGCAAATCCGGAAAAATAACATCATTTTTGGGTTTGTCATCATCACCTGTGCAACCGTCTTCACAAATGTCCACACTCCACCCCCTGCCAATGCCATTCATCACAGAGCACAACCATTTGTGACCAACAATACACACTCTGTAAAATGTTTAAGTCAGCCCACGTTACAGAGTGTTTTTGTGCATAAGCTGAATTACCCCCCCAATCATACAGTGTCACATGAACTTAATGCTGCTGTAGTGGAAATGCTGCCAATTGATCTTTTGCTCTTCTCCTTTGTGGAGAATTCTGGGTTCCAGCTGTTTGCTGCCCGTGCCTGTCCAAAATGGAAAGTCCCATCCAGGACATACTTTTCTACCCGTTCTGTTCCCGAGTTGTTCCACACTGTCTCAGACTCAGTAAGACATGCCCTTCAACATTCCTCCTCTCCATTCATCCATTTAAGTATGGATATGTGGACAAGTGGAAAAACAGTGGGGAGTTCATATCTGTGTATAACTGCACACTGGGTGCAGGTGCCGGGGGTTGTTTGTGATGCTGGTAGTGTGAATTATCAGTGCAGGAAGGTGGATTGTCATGGTAACAATCTTCCTGGAATTCGCTAGCATGCAACAATTGCTATACTCAGTGTGACCTGTTCACACACTGGTGAGAACATGTTGGACATGGTACTGACTGAAATTGACAGATGGCTAAACCCTCTGTCCCTTAGATCTGAGTTCATAGCAAGTTACAATGGGTCAAATGTGGTGACATGCATCATGAATGGTGTTTTTTTTCGTGTTCCATGCATTGCCCACCATTTAAATCTTGTGGTTCAGGGGTTTCTGCAGCATTCTGACATAAAGGAAATGCTGACCATTGCATGATGTATCTGCTCTCACTTTTCAAGATCTGGAAAGGCCTGTGACCAACTGCGGCAGTTGCAGATACAAAACAGCCTGCCTCAGCACCGCTTGAAGCTGGAAGTTGTCACATGATGGAACTCCATGTTATACATGGCAGAGAGGTTGTATGAACAATACAAAGCCATCACAAAATATCTTGTTATGCACACTAGCCGTGACAGTTCTGGGGCCTCCATGTCTATGATGACTGAACAGTGGTGCCTAATGGACTCTGTAATAACAATTTTGCAGCCTTTTGAACATGCCACACAGGCAGTGAGTGGCGAGTCTGCCTGCATTAGCCAATCAAATCCACTGCTGCGGGTGCTGAGGCAGACATTGGTGAATGTACAGCATAGCCTTGATGTTGTCGGAGACGGTGGTAGCAGTATGTTGCTGCAACACAGGCTGACAGTATTCGACCAGAATCTTCACATTGTGAGCATTCAGCGTAGTGACAACTTTGCCATGGCAACAATGCTGGACCCATGATACAAATGTGGAATTGCATCAGTACTGGAGAGAGGGCCTGAACAGGTAAAAAATATCAGTGGTCAACTGGTTCGCTTGGTTCATAGGGCACAGAAGTCACGTGCCAAGGTTTGCAATCCTCAGCAGCATAATCCACCTGAAGGTGTAGCTGGAGGACCAGCAACCATATCATGCAAGGGTAAGGGGACTGTAGTTCCTGGTGGTCAGTCATCCAAAGTGGTTGGCATCAACCCGCTTTGGGAGACTTTGTCCCAAGTGGGTATTTGTGACATCAATGATTCCGGGGAACAGGCTGATGCATCAACAATTGGACTTAGTGTGGCACAGAGAATGGTTGAGTCATATTTGTCTGAAAACAGGCATCTGACAATAAGTGAAGACCCTCTTTTGAACTGGAGTGGAAAGGTCAGTGAATGGCCAGAAAGAACAAATTAAGTAAAAAACAGTACAGAAAAGACAAAAAAAAATGTAGCTTTTAAAAAAGCTGTTGGGTTAAGTATCAAATTTTAACTCTCCTCCTCTGTAATCAAAACACTCCTGTCTCTAGTACACACTCCTCTCTCTTAGTCTGCACAGGAGAAACTGAAACTGTGTGGCTCACATCCATCTTGCCTGGATAGAAAGCATGTGACTTACAGTACTGTAAGCCATGTGATGTGTAGGAGGGGATGCCAAGTCTGAAGCACCAAGTGGATCACTTAGAGTCATAATGAGGAACACAAAGTCCATTGAAATCAATGACTTCGCCTTACCTTGCATTCTCATTATGCCAACACGAAGTGGTAATGACAAGGCAAAGTGTGCACTTTGCATTGCACACTCTGCATAGTGGAGTGGCTATGTAAAGTGCCCACTTCTTGTGCACTTCGCCAGCGAATTTTAAATTTGTTGCGTCTCTAAGCACAGGGTGCACAGTCAAATAAGGATATGATTATACTATCTGAAAAAGTAAGGAAATTCATTGCAAAAAACTATGTTAATGCATGAGTTATGGTTGTTTCTAAAGCGACAAAAGTAGGGAAATGTAATCTTAGAGTTTCCAACCCTGACACCACACCCTGAAGACAGTGACAGGCATCGGGGGTGAACCTTGAGGTTGTCAGCCCTGACGCTCACCACATTCTCCTTATTTACTTATGGAATGGGGTGAGCATTAGGGCTGACAACCCCAAGGCACACCGCTGATGCCTGTCAGTGTCTGCAGGTTGGAAGAGGGGTGTTAGGGTTGGAAACCCTAAGATTACATTTCCCTAATTTTGTCACTTTAGTAACAACCCTAACTGATGCAGTAACAAAGCTTTTTGCAATGAATATATATATATATATATATATATATATATATATATTATAGTGGCACGGTAGTGCCACTATGGTTAGGGTTGAGTACCTCATTTAAGGTTAAATCTGAACATTGGCAGCTTAATAACTTTGCCACTGTATGATGGATTTGCCTGAAATTTGGCATGCATGTTCTGGTACCATAGCTCTCTGGATCTTCCGTGTTCTGTTATGGTCAGATGTACAGTTGCGGAGCTACAGAGTGCTGAAAAATGCACAAATGATGCATTTTTGTGCATTCTATGCTTGCGCCTATAAGTTGTACGGTCTGTGTGACCACTCCAAAACCTTCAGGGAACATGCAGACAGGTTCTCCGATGTGCCTTTCGAAGATTTCATGAAAAAATATCAAACAGTTCAAAAGTCATTCAAAAACAAGTTTCCCATTATAGTCAATGGAAAAAGTTAACAAAAAGTTTGAAAGTGTCGCAAATGCAGTTTTTAGTGTTACAAATCACCCTTGTAGTGTAACAAATCAACCATCTTGTTTTCAGTTGGTGGTCACAGAAACGCTTCCCATTTAAATTTGGGACCCTCTAGGGACACAATTCTTGTTGTGTTCACCTAGTCGAGCCCTGAGGATGACAGCCATGTCTTTTTTTTGTGGGGTAAAACACCCCTGAAATATGTTTTTAAAATGTTTTTAAAAAGTAGCGTCACACATGAGACACTTTCATGATTTTTTTGTGTGAAAGTGTTGCAAATCATGACACTACTTTGCGACACTGCCCAAAAGAATAGAAAATCTTTGCTACCCTGCTGCAAAGGAACAGTTTGGTCTTTTGGGCTAAACAATTGGAGGGAAGAAAGCCAAGATCCCGCAGATGTGCCTTTTTGTGGTTTGGTGACAAAATATTAGAGGGTTGCAAAGTTATAGCACTCCGAAGTTGACAATTTTTTCCATAGGCTAACATTACGGCGTCCGCCGCGCCTTTCGGGGCCTGTATCTCCAAAATGCTTTGAGATACGGACTTTTTGTGTGAAGAATTCTTAGCCCCCTACTAGGTGGCTAAATACAAAACTAGCCAAGAAAGTTGTAAATAATATGAGAGTTTAAATTTTTTTCTACATCATACGGTTCCTACCTGTAAAATATAAGCAATTTAGTATTCCAAGTGTTCATTTTTGGCTCTGAGGGCCATTATTATGAATACATTCTTTATAGTCACTGTGCTTCTGAATACACCTTTTTGGGAAAATAGTGTGTGCGTTTGCGTTACTGTTACAGTTAGCGTTTCTGTTTGTGCTTCCGTAACTGTTTGCATTAGCATTTCCATTTACGTCACCGTGTGCGTTACCCTTTGTGTTTGCATTTGCGCTTGCATTTGTGTTACTGTTACCATTTGCATTTCCATTACTGTTTTTGTTTGCATTTCCTTTTGTGTCACCGTGTGCATTACCATTTGCATTTGCGTGTGTGCTTCCATTTTCATTTGTGTTTCCTTTGGTGTCATCGTTGGTGTTACCATAACTGTTTGTGTTTCCAATTGCATTACCATTACTGTTTGAGTGTTCGTCACCATTTGCATTTCTGTTAGTCTTAACATTTGCATTTTAGATAGCATTTCCATTGTCGATTGTGTTACTGTTTCCTTCTGCGTCGCCGTTGCCATTACCTTTTGCGTGTCTGTTTGCGTTTGTGTTACCGTTTGCTTTTTCGTTTCCATTTGCGTTTCTGTTGGCGTTACCGTTAGCATTACTATTTTCTTTTACCTCACTGTTTCCATCACTGTTTGCATTAACATTACCATTTGTGTTTTTGTGTTCGCGTAGGGCAGTGCAAAACATTATGTTTTTGCTATTTTTCTGCACTATCTTCCATGATGCATAGCACAGCCAGTGTGTGGTTGATTGTTCTGTAGCTTGTCATGTAGAACGACCTTTGTTCAAGGAACATGTCAGTTTTTGTTTGGTGAACAAATGTTGTTCTGTTCCAGAGTTATGGGCATTTGAATTTGGCTCACTTCACAGTTACTGATTTTTCAGCCACCAGGTCTGCCATTTTAGCGCATTTTCGGCTGCAATTTCTGCCAATTTGTGGTGGAAGACTTCTTAAAGGTACAGAAACATAAAAATTGAATATCTCTGGAACGGTTTGGTCTTTTCACAAGAAATTTGGAGGCTGTTGAGTGGATGTCCTGGAGATGTGATTTATGCTGTTACATGTTTGAAAAATTATTTGCTGTGGAGATACTATGTGACACAGTTAATGTTTTGCTTATAGTATTGTGCATGGTGCTACTGCTTTTAAATTTATAACGTAGGTTGCCCTAGTGGCACGAAGGTGCCTTTCAGTGGTTTTGTGTCTAAAACATTAACAGGAGTGGAATTATGCCACTCCAACAAATGAAAATTTGGTTAATTACACTTCAATAACTTCTGGACCATGTATCTGAGTTGCCTCAGATTTGGAATGTACAATGATTTATAATTCATCTGTTACTGTGCCAATTTTCAGATCACTGGCACTTACAGTTGCTGAATTGTGCATGTTACATTGTTTGCTCGTGGCGCTGTGCGACCGTTAAATGGATGTACACACAATTTTGGACACACGGTGTGCCATGGTACATATATTCATTTAACAATTTTCACTTCAGTTGATCATACAATTTTTGTGCAGCAAAGTGACAAAAAAAATCACAGGATGGTCCCGTGCTCCCACCACCACATTCCATTCACTATTTATAGTGCACATTCTCAAAAAGAAGGGAAATTCATGGCAAACAATCCATTTAATGCATCAGTTAGGGTTGTTCCACAGCAACAAAAGTGAGGAAATTTGGTGTTAGGGTTGCCACCCCTTGCACCCCATGACCACCCCGTCCCCACCTGCAGACATCGGGGTGTGCGTTGGGGTCGTCGGCTCTAACTCTTACCCCATTCCATGTGTAAATAAGCTGAGGCAGTGCAGTATAGGAGAATGGGGTGAGAGTTAGGACCAATGACCCCAACGCACACCCCAATGCCTGCTGGTGGGGACAGGGTGGATGTGGGGTGCAAAGGGTGGCAACCCTAACACCAAATTTCCTTGCTTTTGTCACTGTGGAAGAACTCTAACTGATGCACTAAATGAATGTTTTTGCCATGAATGAATATATATACATATATATATATGAAATACAAAATCACACAACCCCCACAATGCAAAGCATCATGGGCTGCATATATGATTTGCATATGCAGCCTAGGATGCTTTGCATTGTGGGGTCATGTGTGATTTTGTATTTCTCTGAAACTTGGCTTCCCGGCCAAATGCCCTTTGGGGTTACTATTGCCTCAGTGCTTGCACACAGAGGTTCTTTGTCTCTTACACACACACACACACACACACATATATATATATATATATATATATATATATATATATAAATATTGCTGGGTCTCATAACAAGTTTAAAATATCCCAACTACCAATCTCTAACAACACTGGTACACTACTTGAGCAGGTACCTAACTTTAAGTATCTGGTCATCACCCTGGACAGTATTCTCTCCTATCAAGAGCACATTACTAACATCTCCAAAACTGCTAGTATCAGGCTAGGCCTTCTCTATAGACTTCAGCACTATATAACTCAAGAGGATCTATGCCTCGCAGTGACTAGCTCCATGCTTTCTATCATTGACCATGACATTGCAATACTGAACATAGGATTTGCAAGAAAGCGAGTTGTGCTCACAACAGAGGGAAGGGAACCTTTCAATTGTCTTTGGTTTGTAGCAGATACACTGCAGGTGGAGGCTGCTTCTAACTGAAAGGTGAAATAAGGAATTTACAATTATCAAGAAAAGACAGTCTTGTTACAATTCTTACGATTTTCAGTGCAGGAAGATTTTAAACTCTGGACGAAACATTTGTCACAAATCCTGAAATAAGTGCAGGTACAGGTTGTGTATTTGACCCAGACAGTAAACTGTTTTCTGTGTTTATCTTTGTTTGCCTTAAAAGTCAATTCCAAACTTTCTCAGGAAGTGATTACATCACAAAGACTTAATCAGCCAATAGCTTAGGTAACAGACCTGAGAACAATAGTGTTATAAGCAAGTGTTTATAGCAAACTCATCAGAACAGCTAATGTTTTGCCTAGTCAAACTATTTCTTGTTGGGAGCTGCAATACTGAACATAGGATTTGTAAGAAAGTGAGTTGTGCTCACAACAGAGGGAGGGGAACCTTTCAATTGTCTTTGGTTTGTAGCAGATATACTGCAGGTGGAGGCTGCTTCTATCTGAAAGGTGAAATAAGGAATTTACAATAATCATGAAAAGACAGTCTTGTTACAATTCTTAAGATTTTCAGTGCAGGAAGAGTTCAAAGCACAGCTGACTTATTTTGGGGCTGACTGCTTTCAGAGCACAAACCACTAGGCTGTTTTGGGGCTGGGGAGGTTTACCTGTGTCTGACTTGGATGTCTGGATATTTCTCTGTTTGATTAGCAGGGGATTTTCTCTGTCAAATTGTTGTGTATAGTATCTTGCAGACAGGAAGGCACTCATCGCAGCGGTGGGTCAGAGCTCTTAGCTGATTGTTTTGTGAGGGCACAGTTTAGGCCCAACCCCTTCCCACCCCAGCCCTGGAAATAGTTCCTTTATACCTGGGGTTCTGACATAATTTCCTCAAGAGTGCAAGGTGCATATCAATGTCATATCCTCTCTAGCACACAGCACTGAAAATATATGCATACACATTGTATAATATATATATTTCTATATAGCAAACCAATCACACACACAAGCACACACACACACAAAAAAAAAGTACATAGTCATGTGGGGAGTAGTGCAATGTAATGGCTGTGGGGCAGCAGTCTTCCGGGAGTCTTTCTGGAGGCTGAGATACTGCCCTATTTGCAGACAACTCTCTGCCCTAAGGGAGGAAGTTACCCGTCTTCAGGCCACACTGGACTGCAGTAAGAGAACCTTCCCCCAGGCCAGACTGGATGGTAGGAAGGGAACCCCCCCATCCAGGGAGCACCAGAGCCACCACCACTACCTCAGAGGTTGCAAAGAAAGCACAGCAGTTGGACCACAGTGGGCTCAGGGAGGGTGAGGAGGGTGGAACAGAGGCACACCCAGTCAGTTGTTCCACTCCACAATCCATACACCATTCTGGGGGAGCACAGCTCCCCTATGGATGCACCCACAGAGGAGATTAAGGAGGCTGAGGACACCTGTCACAAGGGAGGCCCACAGGAAGGAGGCAGAGGATGCCACAAGGAAAGGAAGCAGCTCCTGGTGGGGGACTCAATTATTAGGGGATAGAACTGGGGAGCAGGAAAACTGAAGTAAAGTGCCTGCCTGGTGCCATGGCTTGTAGGGACAGGAAGCGCATCCTCAGGATCACGAGAACAGCTGCACGGGAGTCTGAGCTGGATGTCATTGTCCACCTAGGGACAAATGACTTGGCTCAACATGAGATTAGAGCAGTGCAGAAGGACTTTGTAGAACTGGGGAGAGGCCTAAGACAAGTAGCACACACAGTATCCTTCTCAGAGGTGCTGCCTATAAATGGCATGAGTGAGGCAAGGGTACTTTGCACCATGCAGTTTAATGAGTGGTTGAAAAAATGGTGTGAGCACAGGGGTTTGGCTTCAATGGGGACTGGGGTTCCACCTGGAGGGACACCAGCCTATACTGGCAGGATGGTCTGCATCTGTCCAGGAAGGGAACAAGTCTTTTGAGCAATCAGATTAAATGCTTCATTGGCAAGCTTTTAAACTAGTCAAGGGGGGAGGCACTGATAAGCAGCAGGAAAATCCCAGCCTCTCCCTACAAAACAGGGTACTAAATGGGAAAAAGACAGAGGTAGAAAGGTCAGTGGGGGATGCTGCAACAGAAAGTAAAGCCATCAAAAAATGAAAAGCAATGAGTACCAATGCACGTAGTCTGAGTAACAAGCTTCCTGAATTAGTGGTCTTGATGGAGGAGGAACATCTGGATATCATGGCAGTCACAGAAACATGGTTCGCACAAAACCATGACTGGGATGTAAACATACCAGGATACACTATCTACAGGAGAGACAGAGAGGGTAAAAGAGGGAGGAGGAGGAGGAGGAGTAGCTCTTTACATAAGGGAAGGAATCAAAGTAACAGAACAAAAGAGAAAACAGGGAGGAGAAGAAGCACTGTGGGTAAATTTGGAGACCGGCAATGGCACCACAATCCGCACAGGGGTTGTATACAGACCCCCTTCTCAGGGGGAGGAAACGGACAAGGAAATGATAGAAAGTATACTTAGTATGGCAAAAAAAGGGGAGATATTGCTGATGGGTCATCTGAATATGCCAGATGTTAACTGGAGTGCAGTTGCCACAGCCACTTCGAAGAGTGGGTTTATTCTAGATGATCTACAGGGGGCGTGCCTTAGACAACTAATATTGGAGCCCACTCGAGAGGGAACAATCTTAGACCTGGTTCTCTCAAATGGAGATGAAGAGAGGATCACAGATGTAGAAGTGGGTAGCCATCTGGGAACTAGCAACCATCGAACAGTATGGTTCACAATAAACACAGCAATAGAGTCAAGCCATACAAAGGCAAAGATACTGGACTTTAGGAGGGCTGACTTTGTCAAAATGGGTAAGTGACTAAGGAATGCACTAGCAAATGGGCAGGAAGGAGGGGTGGAAGAACAATGGGAATAATAAAACTGCCATCACAGAGGCAACAAGCCTTTGTGTGAAGCAAATAAACAAAACTAAACGATGTAAGAAACCACTATGGTTCTCAAAGGAAGTGGCAGTGAAGGTTCAAGAGAAAAGAAAGCTTTAGGAAGTACAAGGAATCACAGAAGGAGCAGGACAGAGAACTGTATCAGTTAAAGCAAAAGGAAGCTGGGAAGGCAGTCAGAACAGCAAAGGCCCAAACCGAGGAAAAGATAGCCAACTCAGTTAAGAAGGGGATAAAACCTTTTATAGGTACATAAGGGAGCAAGGAAGACCAAGGGAGGGATAGTGAGGCTTAATAAAGGGGGAGGGTGGGCAGAGGAGACTGTGAAAGGCAGAGATACTAAACAAATATTTTTGCTCAGTATTTACAAAGGAAGGGGTACCTAGAACAAACAGTAGAAACACACTGGATACAGAAGTTAATACCAGCCCATTTACAGAAGAAAGGGTTCTGAAAGAACTCTTAAAACTGAAGGTGGACAAAGCAATGGGGCCTGATGGGATTCATCCCAGAATTCTAAAAGAACTAAGGGTAGAATTAGTGACACCACTGACTAACCTGTTTAACAAATCATGTGAGGATGGGGTGGTACCTGAGGACTGGAGGAGGGCAGATGTGATTCTCCTTCACAAAAGTGGGAGCAAAGCAGAAGCAGGAAACTACAGACCTGTTAGTTTAACCTCAGTGGTAGGGAAAATGATGGAATCACTTCTGAAGGAAAGTATTGTCGAGTATCTAGAGGCCAGAGGGGCACAGGACCCAAGGCAGCATGGATTCACAGCAGGAAGGTCATGCCAGACAAATCTGATAGATTTCTTTGACTGGGTGACCAAAGTAGTAGATCAGGGAGGGGCTGTGGACATGGCCTACCTAGACTTTAGCAAGGCATTTGACACAGTCCCACACAAAAGATTAATATACAAGTTAGCTAGCCTGGGAGTGGGTCCCAAGATGACAGCCTGGGTAAAAAATTGGCTGGAAAATAGGACACAGAGAGTAATAGTAAATGGAGTCCACTCTGATGAAAGGGGGGTTACTAGTGGGGTACCGCAGGGTTCAGTATTAGGACCAGTCCTCTTCAATGTCTTTATAAGCGACATTGCAGAGGGACTGGAAGGAAAAGTATGTCTCTTTGCAGATGACACAAAGATCTGCAACAGAGTTGATGCACAAGGTGGGGTGGAAAGGATGAAAAGGGACTTGGCAAGGTTAGAGGAATGGTCAAATGTATGGCAGCTTAGATTCAATGCTAAGAAGTGCAAGGTAATGCACCTGGGAAACAAAAACCCAGGGGAAGAGTACACAATGGGGGTGAGATACTAACAACAAAATGGAAAGGGACCTGGGGTAGTCATATCAAATGACCTAAAGGTGGGCAAGCAATGTGAGAGGGCAGCAATGAGGGCTGGGGATATTGGGATGCATAGGGACAGGCATCACCAGTAGAAAACAGGAAGTTATTATCCTCTGTACAGACAGCTGGTCAGACCCCATCTGGAGTACTGCGTGCAGTTCTGGAGACCCAGTCTTCGCAAAGACATAGACAGGATGGAAGCTGTCCAGAGGAAAGCAACTAAAATGGTGCAGGGTCTGCACCGGAAGACATATGAAGAGAGACTAAAGGAGCTTAATATGTACAGACTCGAGGAAAGAAGGGAGAAGGGGGACATGATACAAACTTTCAAGTACCTCAAGGGAATCAACAAAGTCCAAGAGGGTAGCATCTTCAAAAAAAGAGGTGTGCAAGAACAAGGGGGCACAATTTGAAGATGGGGGCAGCTCAGAGGTAATTTAAGGAAGTATTTTTCACAAAGAGGTTGTGTATGCATGGAGCGCTTCCGGAGGAGGTCGTGAGTCAAAAACAGTGGTGGAATTCAAGCATGCATGGGACAGTCATAAGGCAATTCTAGGGGATGGGGGTAGGAAGAAGTAGGCTGCTGGTTAACTAGGATCTGCAGCTTATCCAGTAGGCAGGGAAATGGGCAGACTGGGTGGGCCAAGCGGTCCTTATCTGCCATCAAATTCTATGTTTCTGTGTTTCTATTGTATTTTATGGTGCTGCCTCCACCACTGCAATCAGAAAGTTAGGGGTTACCATAACAAAGCCTGCAGGTTAGTTACTGGTGCTAGTAGGGACACACACACCTGTGACCTATACAAGCAGACCAATTGGCTTAACCTCCAGAACAGAATCAACTATCACACCTGTCTTTTTGTGAAAAAGCTCACCTTGGGGTTAGTCCCCCTCTACTCAACAACTCCTAAACAAGACCACTACCTACACAAGCAGCACAAGGAGCACACCCAGTCTAACCTTTCAGGTACCATTTTACCAGACATACCAAGGACAATGAATATTTATGTACAGAGTGCCCAGCTGTTATAGCAACCTCCCTGCACACATTCAAGCAATTCCCAAAATTTGGGCTTTCAAAAACTGTCTTCGACAGCATCTAGTCAGCCTCAGCTGCTGCGAATGTCTCACTTAATCTTGATGGTCTCCTGTTTACACCTATCCAACTATTTTTCTGACAAAGCCCCCTTGGGCTGCCATGTTATGTCACAGCTGAGTTCACTTTCCCCTGTGCTTTCCCACATTATTTCTTGGAAAACTACCACAATCATCCTTACCTGAATCAACCTCCTTAAATGCTTCCCCTACTCCTTTTCCTCCCCCATCTCTCTGTCCTGTCTACACCATATTACAATGTATTACTCAGTACAATCCCTGTCCCTAACTTCCTTTCTCTAGTTGTAAACCTGCCCCCAACCTCTAATTTCCTTAACCATAGCACTTAATGCCAGTCTTATATACAGGGGCCCAGACATTCAAACTGCACCATAAAGTAGCGCAATAGCAGGACCAGGTGCAAGTACAGTGTGCCTATGCACAACACATGTGATATTCAAACATTGCACAGGACTAGATGTGCTTGCATCACACAACTGACTATCGCTGCAACTGCACCATGGTGCAACCAGGGATGCGCAGTGGCGCAGGTCTGGTATGCAATAGCACAACCAGGGTTGCACAGTGGAGCAGGGTAGCAGTGCATCAGCACAACCAGGGATGCTCAGGGACAGGATGCAGGGGTCCACCATGCATGGAAGATATGGGCTGAGGAGCACACAGCAGAACAGACAGTGCACTCCACACCCCATGAACTGCCCAACCAGAGGAGAGCTGGAAGAACCACTGGCCCATGGAAACCAGCCACAATCCCACAGCTGGGGCATGGTGCCTCAGCACACATCCTGGCAAGCTGTGACTGGCAAACAAGGAGGTCTGTCCACCCAGAGCTACACCATCCCACCAATGCAGAGGACACCCTGCACAGTGTTCCAGAGACACCCTGCCCAGTAGTAGTGCCCAACACTGCAGGACACCCCATGCATGCCACCACCCCCACTGTGACAATGCAATCCTGTGCACCATTGAGACATGCAAGGCAGCCCCATCATGAGCTCCCTGAAGCATGCAGCAGCAGACACCAATGCAAAAACTGCAGACACAGAGCCGCCCTGCATGGTCCCCCCCCAATGTACAGCTGAGAGACTGACCATGCGTTGGCACACGAGGTACTACACATATGACAGGGCATGCCCCGGACACCACCACCAGCAGTACAGTACCCTGCACACCCTCCCAAGGACACACCCCATCCCAGCACTGGCCTTAACAGCCAGCAAAGAAGCCCACAGTGGTGCATGGAAGCATGCGCCACACAGGATGCAACACAGTGCATAGACAAACACCAACCCATACCCAAGTGCACACCAACACAGGGACACAGTAGAGGGTCAACAAACCCACTGGCATGTGGCCACAGCAGCAGTGTACCCCTGGCTAGCACCCCTCCATGGCACAGGTGTACCAGCCACCCTGCGCATGCACCATGAAGCCGTATGCCACCAGCACGTGGCTGGAGCACAAGTGACAGACAGTGGAGCACATCCCTGCAACAGACACAAGTGACAGCATGGAGGGGAAACAAAAACAGCTGAGGCCACAGTGCCACCCGAGGCACACGTGCACCACACCGGTGACAGGAGGCAACCTGGCATTGTGCCGGGTACAGTGGTTGTCCAGCATGAACAGCCACAACTGACATGCCAGCAAATGGTGCATATCACAGACATGCAAGGGTGTCAGCTGCACAGCCCATGGATGGTCTGACAGGGGCACCATGGACACAGAGCATGCACCGTGGACCACTGCACAGGCAACCAGTGCACAAGGAACAACACACAAACCACAGACAGTGACTGATTCCTCCACTCACACCATAGGCGGTTCCCCTCTGGACACACACACATGCCCATGCCTGCAACAACCCTGACGCCATGCACACCACTGCAGCTGAGCACCTGTAGCCTGCTGCAAATCATAGACCACCACAGTTGTCATAACAAAACAAGTGTATTATAAATATCCAATAAACACAACTGTATACATGTATATTCACAATTGGGGGGATAGGGGCACAAACCAGGTGGGGGCAGGTAAGGGGCAGGGGTGAACAACTAGGAGAGGGAAGAAGGGGTGTGAGGGTGGGTCCAGGGAGGTAGAAATCATCCAGGGTGCATTGAGGGCCTAACGTCTGCCCCGCTCTTCAGTCCTGTGGCATCTGTGCTACCTCTGCCTATGCACACCATGCCTCTCTAGCCACTGGAGTATCTCAAGGGACACCCTTGACAGCCACAACAACTCCTGCAATGCCCTCTCCAGAGCGATCCAACACCGATCACCTAGGACAAGGGAGCAGAGTCAATAGGTGTGACTGTCCATCCCTCTGCAGCCCACCCATTGTGCATGGCATACAGCCGTGGGCCATGCCCCTGTGATGGTGTGCAACCACCCACAGTGATCATGTCCACAAGACCTGCCCACCCAGGTGCACACAGCCATGTGGACCACTGCACACACCCACCACCTAAGTCCTGCACAGCACCACCGTGGCTGCACAGTGACATGGCTATGCAGTGCGAAGGCAGTGGCACAGCCATGTACCTGGTGCATGCATGGACCACCAGTGATGCACACCCACACATGCAGTGCCACAGGATAGTGCTGAGTGTACCATGTGGCAGGCACATCAGTGGCATCATTGGATGGTGGCCATGCCCCACCACCTACCCTGCAACACAGCATGCACAGAATATCCATGAAGAAAGGCACTCACCTGCATCTACAACATCTTGGCACTGATGTACATGTTGCTTGCCATCATGTGGCTGTTGCTGGGCAGCCTCCTGATCCACCCGAGCCTCTTGGGCTCATTGCCTCTCCTCAGGGGTAGGGTGAAAACATGGAGAGATGAACATTAGTACAAAACAGTAGCAGAGGTCCCCCCAGTGTGTGTGATCCCACACAACCCAGCCATGTTGCAACCCCACCATGACCAAAACTGCCCACACTGGACAGCCCCCCAGGTGGACACATGCCCACTGTGAAACCCGGACATACACTACCAGTGTATGGATGGAGCACCTACTGGGACGTGGCACTGTGCCTCACCTGGTGCGTGCCCATAGATGGGAAAGCCTGTCTGGGTCCCTCCGCTGGAGGTCCCCATAGTGGTGCCGACACTGATCTGGAGTCCTGGAGATGCCGGTGGCCTCCTAAAGTGACACTGCCACCTCCTCCTACACTGCACTCCTAGCCTTATCCAAGGGCACATCCCCAAAAAGGGCCCCAGCATGGGGCTCTACACTGGCCACCAAATTGACCAGCTCAAGAGGGCTCCACAGCACTGCTCTCCAGCATGCCATTGCTAAAGTTGCTAGGATAACAAAATGGCACACTGTAGCGCATGTCCACCATGTGCAGATGCTGTGCAGTACAGCACTGCCATTCCCCATCGTGCTGTCACTGAACAGCGTAATAGGGGTGCACCCATGCAGATGCATGGTGCCTAGGGGGCAAAGGTTGAATGGAGAGTCAAGGGTCTATCGCTCACGGACCGCCACAGCACGATTGGGACTCCCTGCATGTAGCACAGTTGGGTGCCTGTGTGTGACACCCTGCAGTGGCCTACCACCCTGTGGCACCATGGCACTTACAGCGTTCCAGGGCACAAGCACTATATGTGTGAACAGCACACTAGTGCCGCTGGCATAGTGGTGGCTGTGCCCTGCATTGCCTCCTGTGCTCAGTACGCCATCAGCGTGGCAAGCATCGGCATCAGCACCCATGGGCATGCACCATGTGGTGCCTACTGTGCATGTCACAGAGCTGCACCTTTGCCTGAGCACGCTTAACACAATTGCGTAAGGCGCAACAATGCAATATTCAGCCAGCATATGCAAATCAGCTCATCAGCAATTCCATGGTGCAGCCACTGCATTAGCATCCACTTAAAGTTGCGCCTCACCTCATTTGCATGCCTTGCACTATATAAATGTGACATGGGGCTTCAGAGAAAATTGTTTGGTAATGCAGTCTATTGTGGTGGTTTGCATGCTGTTTGGAAGTGTGGACTGTGGTGTGTGGGACATGCATGGGACTGCACATTCAGAGGTAACACCTGTCATTCCCACAGGATCAATAATGACCAAAAGTGAGGAGGAGGAGGAGAAGGAGGAGGAACAGAGACATGGGAGATGGAGGAGGCCCAACTTCACCTGGTCGGAATCAGATGCCCTCTTTGAGGCCTACCTCGACAGGGGAACCGCTGCTCAGCAGACAGCGGGGAACACCACAGGTCCATGCTGTGGCATGGGATGAGGCAGCACATGCTGTCAACCAGCATGGCAGCCACCAGCAGTCCGTGCATGAGTGCAAGAAGAAGGTGTGCATGGATAAGAGAAGGATAAAAGATAAGGTGGCTGCCATCTGGGCAGCACGTGCTGCAACTGGTGGTGGACAGCTGGATGTGCCACACCTGACACCACTGGAGGAGTGGGTGGCTGGTAGCATGCAGTATTGTGTCCTAGTGGGAATTCCAGGTGGTGGCTTCCAGATGGGTGGCAGCCTGTCACTGCATGGTAGGTCCTGTTCTGTCACTGTGTGGGGGGTTGGGGGAATGCCACAGGGTAGGGCAGAGACATTAATGCTACTGTGTTCCCTTACAACTCCTAAGCATCTACATGGGTCAGCAGTGGAGGGTGTGTCCACTGAGGGTGATACCCTAGACACGGAGGAGTGCCCATCCACCTCCACAAGTGTCCGAGGGTCAGGACAACAGTATACCCGCCTGTCTGTCTGTACTGAAGTTGGTGGTGCTGGTGCGGAGGAGGCCCTGCCCATGTCCCAGCATGACAGCATCCATGGATGTCAGCATGCTGTGACATGGACTGGTGCTGGATCCAGCACTGATGATGATGGAGCACACGTCATGGACAGTGATATGTGTGGGTTGCAGGATGGCCCCACAGCAGGTAACAACACAGGCATAGCCATGGTTGGTGCCACCATGGAGGCCTGCGCAACATCACAGTCCCAGCCTGTGCCTTTATGCACCAGTGGGGCAACACTGGTGTGCATCCAGGCCAGTGGGGCTGTTGCAGCCACTGCAGCAGCACCAGTGAGCCCTGGCAAGTGGCGGCCAGAGGGGCAGTGTTGGCAGTCAGCCAATGGCGATGGGGGGACAGTGTCGGGGGCAGCATCAGTGCATTGCATGTGGCTCTGGTGTGCAGCGCCCATCATCAAGGGGTGATGCCCAGCATGGCCAGGAACACCATGAGGGACATTGTGCCAATCCGGCGGATGACCTCTTTGATGAGCACAGTTGACTACTCCAGGCTTCCGTGGATCAACAGTCGCAGCTTGTTAGGGTGGTGGACACACTCAGTGAGGTTCTGCACCAGGCAGTGGACTGGCGCAGCAGAGACCACACTTTGCTCCTGGCAGAGATGGCCCAGCAGTGGGAGGATGTGACCGCTGCCATTGACAGGCAGACATGTACATTCACAGCTGTCATGGCCACATTGGGCACACAGTTTGTTGCACATGCACCACAGACACCGCGCAGTGTCATGTCCAACCCCCATTCCTGGTGTCATGTGACTCCCTCCATGTCGACACTGGGTTCAGCTGTGGGCATCCTGATCACACCTGGCACTGGCATGTTCAGTGGGCTGCAGACCCCTGCTTGAGCATGGTCATGTTCCTGCAGCGTCACCCCTAGGAGACCATCGGTGCCACCCCATGAGGCCATTGGTCAGCATGTCAAGGCTGGCAGGTCTTGGGGCTGCCCACACATCTGTGGTGGCCGTGGCACTGTGCCGCATGACTGACCTGTCTCCCACCATGGCTACTGTCTGACGCTGTCCTGTGTGCAGTGT
Organism: Neoceratodus forsteri; assembly: GCA_016271365.2. Taxonomy (NCBI): domain Eukaryota; kingdom Metazoa; phylum Chordata; order Ceratodontiformes; family Ceratodontidae; genus Neoceratodus; species Neoceratodus forsteri. The sequence continues at coordinate 236,942,407 of JADMNL010000023.1, read as the reverse complement.
GTTGTGCAACGTGAGATGCACGGTTGGGGTACCCAGCCCTGCACACACACACACGGTACATGTGCACACCCTCCCGGCTGCTGGCCACTGTGGCATGTGCATGATGATGCCTGCATTGCACTGTCTGCCAGTGTGCAATGGTGGCCAGCATCTGAGACACGCACAATGCCGTGCACTGGGCATGGTTGTCTGTGGACCTGTGTGTGGCTAGAGGTAGCAGTCGGTGTTGGTGTGCCTTCTAACCCTTGTGCATGTCTTGTGGGGTGTGTGGGTGGTTGTGTGTGTGTGACCGCATGTCATGTTAGGCCTTGCCCATCCCTGACTGCATGTGCGGTTCCACACTCAACCAAGTCCCTTGCCGCCATACACCCCTGGTGTTCGGTCGTGCGTGTTTGTGGGTTGTGCCCTTGCCATTGGTGGTTGCACATGGCCCCATGACCTACCTGTGTTGGTTGAAGTGCTCCTCTGTGATGGTGTCCTGGTGCAGCTGCGACATCCAGATCAGTTGGGGGTCCCTTCGCCAAAGGGGTGGCTGCCCATCACCATCTGTACCGGTGTCCTCATTGTCCCCATCACTGTCCTCCTCTCTGACCTCTACTGCTATCCCACAGTCGTTGGCCATGTTGTGCAGGATGCAACAGGCCAGGAATAGCCCACAGGCCTTCGAGAGGCTGTACTGTAGGGCACCACCAGACATGTCCAGGCAATGGAAACATGCCTTCAGCATCCCAAACACCCACTGTATGACATTATGTGTGGTGGCATGTGCCTCATTGTACCTTTGCTGTGATGGGGTCATGGGGCACCGGTATGGTGTGAGCAGCCAGGGATGGAGTGGGTAGCCACTGTCACCTGTGTGTAGAGGGTGGACATTAGTATGGTGGTCAGCATCACTCTGCCATGGGCCATCAAGGCCGGTATCCATGGCACCTCTGAATATGCACCTCCCACCCCTGATGCCCATGTCATCCTGCGTGATGTGCATACTCACCCACTAGGTGGCCAGTGGGGATGTCCCCACTCTCAAACCTGTGGCACAGTGCAGACTGGTGCCAGATGAAGGCATCATGTGCTCCCCCAGTGCGTGGCACAGACATTGGTTATGCACCCCCTGACATTGCACACCACCTGACAGTTGATGCTGGCATAACCCTTTCTGTTGATGTATGCTACACCATCCAGGCCAGGTGGTGTGCAGATGGCCACATGGGTGCAGTCAGTGGCCCAGAGCATGCCAGGCATAAGTGCTACCCTGTGGAACTCTTGTATGTGTGCTGTGCACTCCACCTGTGTGCTGGGGAAACTAATGTACTCCACAGCATGTGGCAGCAGTGCACTGAGGAATTGTGTGAGTAGGCATGATGCGACTGACTGGGTTATGCCTGTTGTGTCCCTTGTTGGTCTTTGGAAAGTGCCCGTGGTGAGCAGGCACATGACAGCTGTCACCTTTGTCTCCACTGACAGAGCATGGCTCTGTCGTGTGGGTGCCTGCATCTTATCACTGCACAGCTCACAGAGCCACCTCAGGATCACCCAGTTCAGGCGGTACTGGCCCAAAATCTCTGTGTCACTGTAGTGCTCGAAGGTGGTGTGGGCTCGATACCACCTGTTAGGGGCATACTGCTAAGGGGCCCTTCCACGGCCGTGTCCCCCTGCTGCCTGCCTTCTCACACCCCTCATTACCACCTCCATCTGAAAGGTGGCACTGGTCATTTCCCTGGCTGGTGTTTCCCCCCCCCGGCGGCTGTTATTCCATTCCCCCCGCTGTCCTTAGTGATGCTCCCTCTGCACCGGGTGCACCTCCAGTCTTTGGCTGTCATGCCTACTGCCAATGCCCTCAGTCCACTGTGGCACCTCCCTGTCTCTCCTGCACAGTGGCATAGGCTCCCCACTCCTGTCCTGTTCCTGTTCGTTCCCAGGTGTGCTCTGTCCTGCTCCTGCCCAGTCCCACTCACTGCTACCCTCTTTCCTGTTGCTGTCACCTTGCTCTCACCTCTGGCTTCCCTGTAGCATTCTTGTGCCTCTCACTTGTTCCTTTTTATTTTGGATCATTTCCGCTATCGCGCAACTTCCGCTTGCTCCCCTATTGTGCATGGCGCATGCTGTTGAATATCGCACTGCACCATTTATTCATGGTTCCTCCCCCTACAGTTGCACATGCATTCATTACCATTGCAGTCTTGCTCATTGCAACTTGTGCGGCGCAGTTGTCTCCCGCTGAATATTGCAGAATGGTGCATTTTTGTATTTGCGCTGGCACATCTCTGTTGTGCATGGCGAAACCCTTTTGAATATCTGGGCCTGAATGTACTAGGATCATTATCAAGTGTTCTGAGTTTTTTGTATCTCATCCAGCCTGCTTACTTGTATCCAATGTATTTGTAACAAGTATTCTTGTCTGTTTCTTTCATCTCTGTATAATTTCCTTGTGTCCTGGGTTTATTGTATCCCACCCAGCCTGCTTACTTGTACCCACTGTATTTTGTAACCAATGTATTCATGTCTGTTACTCTTTCTCTGTGTAATTTCCTTATTGATGAGGAGCCTTTGTAAAAGAGCCCTCTGAGACTCAATAAAATAAAATAAATATGTATTATATATATATATATATATATATATATAGGATACATGATGGGTGACTTTGGAATATGGGAAATATTTCCATGAGTGCAGGGTGAACTGGGGTAATATCATGAGTGACAAAGCCATGAGTGATATTATCGCAGTTCACCTGCTTGAGAGTAAATATTTACCATATTTCTCTTATCGCACATCATGTGTGCGATTTATACAATAGGGCCCTATTGCCCTATTTTAGTATGTAGTGCATTTTATATTCATTGTTCTCTGTGAATTGCTGTTTTACATTTTCTTTTTCTGCCTAGGTAGAGCTGCATATGTTGTTTGGTTCTAGCAAGGTTAGTTTCACTGTGTGTTAGGTTGTGAATGGGGAGGTTGTAGTATTTTATTCATTGTTTAAATGAATGGAAACTTTTTGATTGGTTGGTGATGCTTGGTATGCATTCTGAGTCCTTTATGATTGGTGTGCTCTTGTTTGTGGGCAGGATTATGTTCAGGAACAGTGCTCCCATTAAGATTCGAATGGTCAGTTGTTTTATTTTTTGGATTCAGATTTTAATGGGGCTGATAAAAGTACTGTTTTATGCATTTTGGTTTTTAAGAAAGTGTTTGCTGAATCAGGTGGATATTGATTGGGTTTTACAGTTTCATTTTGGTTTGTTGCCAGTCCATGACAGGGATTGAAATTCAGTTGGGGATGGCTTCTGATGATAAGTCACAGAAGAATTTTATGCTGATGAGTTAACTTTTTCTTTTATTGTCTGCTGTGTGTTGGGGTCTTACTGGGAGACCGTCATCGATGGAGTGTGCACTTTGAAGTAGATGAGCTTCCGTGGGTCACATTTTCAGTTATCGAGCAGCTCCTGTTATGTGAGCAGAGATAAAGAACACTGTGTAGGTACAGATGAGATTTTTAGTCAGGATTGTTTTTTACAGTGTTCATGTGTAGACAGTGAGGGTTTGTGTGGTTGATCTGATGTTTTGGGCACTTGGCATTTTTTTATATTTTAATCTTCTGGTTGTTTTGAAAAGAAGCCCAGTCAGGAAGGTGCTACTACTGAGGTAGCCATTGTTGGAATAACAGCTACTGATGTAGACACTGTAGAATATTTGCTAAGATATTCCACAGTGTCTACATCAGCTCTCTGATATTCAATAGTGGTGAAAATAACAACATTTATTCAGAGTGTTATTTTTTCACCCCATTGTATAAATATATATATATATATATATATATATATGCATTGCAAAAAAAAAAAAAACATTGTTAATTCTCCAATTAGAATCAAAGCAAAAAAAGATGGGAAATGAGGTGTTATGGTTTCAAACCCTAAGACCCCACTGCCCCAAACCATGGAGGAGAGAAGGTGTTGGGTGAGCCTTGGGCTTCTCACCCTTAATGCTCACCCCATTGCATTTGTAAATAAGGTCTGATGTGTAGTCTTTATGAGAATGGGGTAAGCATTAGGCTTGAAAAGCCCAAGGCACATGCCACACATGCTCCCCTGCCTGGCTTGGGGGTGGGGCATTAGGGGTTGAAATCCTAATGCCTCATTTCCCAACTTTTGTCACTTTGACACTGACTGGAACATTAACAAAGTTTTTTGCACATTATTTCATTACTTTTTGAGATAGTATAATTAGATCCATAAATGCATATATGTATGTAGCTGTGGAAGCACAGGGACCTCCAGGCCCTTTGCTTTTATTTATAGGACAACAGTGACCAAATTGTCAGCATAGCCACCTTATTACCCCACCTCATGTACCCAGTACAGAACATTTTTGAATCCTCACCAAATTGTAAATTTTGTACAACTGCAATGCCATTCTGTGCCATTGGTGTAAAAACACATTTTGAGCATGATTTAAAAAATGACAGCTGTGACATACATAAGGTGGGGATAATAAGGAAGCTATGGTGAAAATCTGGGGTCAAAATATTTTACAAAGTTATGAGTGTGCGTAGTGGAATTGCAGCAAAACCTTGGCATTTTTTTCAATATTTTGACCCAAAACTACAAACATAGCCTTCTTATTACCCCACCTCATGTGCCTGTTACATAAAAGTTTTGAATTCTCACCAGAACTTAATTCTGTACAACTGCAATGCCATTCCATGCCACAGACGCAAAAACACATTTTGCCCAGGATTTGAAAAATTACAGCTGTGACCTACATGAGGTGGGATAATAAAAAGGCTATGTTGAAAACCTGAGGTCAAAATACAGTATTTAAAATTTCCAAAGTTATGAGTGTGTGTAGCGAAATTGCAATGAATGGTCATAGTATTGCCATGTTCAATAATTTTGACCCCAGGTTTTCAATGTAGCCGTCTCATGACCCCACCTCATGAACAAGGTCAGGAAAAATGGCCAAATCCTACCCTAAAGGTGATTTCACCAACTGACCACAAACCACCTTTTGGGCAGAATTTGCATAATGACAGTCCAGTTTGTCATGAGGTTGGGTGACCAAAATGCCATGTTGAAAATGTGGGGTCAAAATCTCAAAAAATGGTGAAGGTATGCATAAACATTGAAACCCCCATTGAAACACATTGAACCGCATTTACCTTATTTTCTCATATTGCAGTTGCCAGTTCCAGCAGCAAGATGTGTCTTTAATCAGAGAGTGATTTCAAACCTCAGACCTGTTCAGGTGAGTGAGGATGTGTGGGGTGTATTTTGGTGGTGTGGGTGGTGGTGCTTAGTTAGTGGGGTGAGGGGCTGATTGGTCAGGGACTGTTTTTTTCTACAGATTTTACAAAACAAAACACGTAGAGGGAATGTTTTCTTTATTTCTGGCTTTTTTTTTAGCATAGTGTAATGGATGCCACTAGACACCAGGGAATGAAACTAGAATTACAGGGATGGTGATTGGATGGGTGGGGGGTGCCACTAGACATCTGAGACTTAAAGAACAATTACAGGGATTGCGATTGGAGGGTGGGGGTGCCACAAGACACCAGTGATACAAGAAAAATGAAGGGGATGGTGATAGGAAGGTAAGAGTTCCACTAGTCACCAGGGACTTAAAGAGAAATTACAGGGACAGTGATTGGAGGGGGGGTGCTACTAGACACCAGGGATACAAGAAAAATTATGGAGATGGTGATCAGATGGTGTAGGATGCCACTAATATTATGAAACAGCCTCCTAGTGCATTCCTTGGGAGGGGTTGGGGTACAAGAGGAAGCAAAGACAGCTATGGCAGTAAACATAAACACAAATGCCTTACATGAGAAAACACTTACGTGCCATACACTGCAAGAAAAAGTGACCAATGTAGGTGTGTAAAAAAAGATAAAAAGGGAGCTCAGCAGCAAAGATCACTGGGCATCTTAGCAAATCCAAGAGAGCAAGGGGATTAACAATATGCGGTGGTGGTCAGAAGCAGATGTTGGTGGTATGGGCCAGGTGAAGTGCTTTCAGGGATACAACTAGGAAGAAGAATGCATGGGGAGGTGGGGGAGACCAGAAATGAAGCAGTCTGCATGAGGATGTACACTGACATGCAATAGTTTTTTCCTGAGGAATAGAAAAGAATCAAAGATCAGAAAGAAGGAGCAGTGTGTAGTGCATAATAGGAGTGAGTTGGAACAGTTGGGGAGAGGGATTCAAACCAGCACTCTGACATTAGAAAGGCTCAATGGGAGCCATTGTGACCTTTAAGTGTGAGAGTGGGGCAAGAAAGAGGAATAATGGTAAAGGTAATGAGTGAAACTGGTAATTCTGGCAGTCATTGCACCAGCAGTTGTCAAACATACCAGCAGTATCGAAAGAGGAGATCGGATACAGGGATATTGGTGGTTTTCAGCTCAGATATCTGAAACTGTATCAGCTGGAAATAGATCCAGAGGGGGTGCTTAGACATCAGAAACATTCTGTGAGTGTTGGCTAGAAATGGGTTGGGGGCAAACTGGGAGCTTGTAACTTATAAGCAGAGCACCATCTAAGAAGAAAAGATTTAAAAGGTTCCAGTGTCATTTGAGGAATTGTGGAGAGCTGAGTGTAATATTCTGTGGAGCACTCTTATTTATGGAGCACTCACTTGAACCAGGGTTTTCTGAACAAACTTGTGCTTTGTTAACTATTATACTCCGTGCCCGAGGAGGGTGAGGAGAGAAACACCTGAGGTAAAAGTCCCTTCAGTGCAGGATACATGCTGCCTGGCCAGTGCAGGTTACTTCAAACTTGGTCTAAAATGGTGACTGTGACTTAATCTGTTTCATGGTATCATGTTTTGTTTGAAACCTCATCAGTGGTTGCAGTTCGGTAGCCAGGAGTTCAGATGCAGCTGCAGAAGTCAAGAAAATCCATTGTTCTCATACAGAGAACACAGGGGAAGGCTCCTTTCGCAAAGCTAGGCACCCAGCATTTTGAGTACCCAGACAAGTATTTCTGGCCCCAATTTTGAAAACAAACATCAGAATCTAGCATAACAGGGCCCCTTTAGCTAGGTTCTGATGTTTGAGTTTTTAAAATGATAACAGTTTCATGTATTTTCCATGCTTTTTAGTTCATATGAAAAAAAGATGGTAGCTCACGAAAAAGGAATTTTTCTGGCAAAAAAAGATTGGCCCCTTATAAAAAAATTATTTTTTGTGAGAACAAATCCTTTGTTGAACTTTCTCCCTCTATTTTGGAAAGTGATATTCCCTTTGAAAACAATGGGAACTACAGATATTGCAAAATTATATTTCACTAGCCGAAATTCCCACGAAATCTGCAGTTTCACCTCACAAATTTCTTAGTGAAATTTGCCCATTAAGTAAAATATTTTGAGGGCTGTGAAATGCAGAATTTTGCCAGTGAAATTTCACCAGAAAAGTGGCAACATTTCACTGACAAAAGACAAATTTCACCATTTCACCTTGAAATTTTGCCTTTCTTGGGTGAAATTTCACATTCTGTGGGTGAAATTCTGAATTTTGCTTCCACAAAAAATTTCAAGAAACAGGCACATTTCACAAAAAATTTTGCCTAACAAAATTTGCCAGTTTCACGTATCTCTAATGGGAACTTAAAAATTGAATAATGTTGCAACAGATTAATATTTTTTTACCAGACAAAAACGTGGCAGTTCTGTTACTCAAGTAGGTTCTACCACAAAACAATCACTCCAAAATTCCACACCATCTGGATGCTAGGCAGTGAGGAAAAAAGTAAAAGAAGGGGTGACCCTAACACCCCATACCCACCCTACAGACAGCAAAAGGAAAAAACACAATGGTTTCACCTCTCCTGAGTCTTCACAAATCAGGCTTGGGCTGTTCCTTGGGGTTTTCACTCTTAACACTCATCCCATTCTCATATAGTCTGCACATCTCAGCTTTTTACTGAGGCAATTGGGTGAGCTTTAGGGTTGACAACCCCAAGGAACACCCCAGGCCTGATTTTCAAAGACTTAGGAGCACTGAAACAGTAATGGCTTTTCCTTTTGCTTCCTGTGGGGGGGGTGTTAGGGTTCGGAACCATAACACCACATTCCACTACTTTTGTCACTTTAATCTGAGTGCTAACTGGTGCATTAATGAAGTTTTTTGCAAATATTAAAATTTGACTGTTTAGTCAAGAAACCTTTGTTTTGAAATATTCATTATCCTATACATTGATGATTCTAGTGTGCCTAGTTTAGCTTTGTCTAATTAGAACATAAATTAAGGGCTAAGTAGTGTAGAATGAAGACAAACAACAAATATGTTGCAGTTGATACCTTTTATTTGACAAACAAACTAATTTCAGAGACTAGCTTTCAAGAGATTATACTCGCTTCTTCAGGTCGAGTTAGTTCTTCTACATTGTCGATTGGACTAACACAGCTACTCCATTTCTGTTTTCAACAGGGCTAAGTAATCTAAGTAGTAAACATTATAATCCCCCAAAGGCTACCTTACATCCAGTTAGTGCATGAGGGAGGGCAGTCCCCCCCAAAAAAGGACTGTTATAAAGAAAAGGTGTATTAGCAATTGAATAAACATTATGTTGCGTATTGATTTTTTTAAACAGCACATTACAGTATAGTGTACATTAAATAATTAAAATTAATGGAATTTAACAAATCCCATTCATGCAGTGTAAAAAATAATATACAGTGAGATGTGAAACTTTTTGGTTGAAAGGATTTGATCAGGACTATTTTTTTTTTAAATCACAGGATACCAATAGAAAATGAGGAGAGTAAAATGAAGATTTGTACAAACCCAAGTACTGAATTTATAGGCCCAGATATTCAAAAGGGTTGCGCCATGCACAACAGGGTTGCGCGTGCGCAACTCCAAAAATGCGCCATTCTGCGATATTCAGAAGGGGCCAGTTGCACCACCGAAAACATGCTGAGCAACAGCGCAATGGAAATGAAGGCATGTGCAACCGAAGGGGGCAGGTCCATGCATAAAGTGCGCAATGCGATATCCGAACACTTGCGCAATGCGCAAGAGTGGCTCAGCCGGAAGTTGCACAGTACCGGATTTGAGCCAAAATAAAAAGGCTCAAGGAAGCAGCGCAAGAACCCTAGCAGGCCGCAAACTGGGGGAGAGAGACAGAGAGAGAGAGAGAGAGAGAGAGAGAACAGGAGCTGGAAGGGCAGAGAGGGACAGTGGGTCGAGGAGGACAGAGAGGCCAGTGGGGGGTGCCTGGTGCAGTGGAAGCAGCAGTGGGGGCAGCGGGGGTAACACAGGAACAGCAGCCGGGGGGGCAGAAGCCAGGGAGATGGACAGTGTCAGCTTCCACATGGAAGCTGTAATGAGGGGTGAGACAACATGCTGCAGGGGACGTGGCGAGGAGGGCCCGTCGGCGGTATGCCCCGACAGGCGGTATCGTGCCGCATCAGCCTGAGCTGTACACAGACGCCGAGATTGTGGCCTGCACCGCCAGAACAGGGCAATACTGAGACGGCTCTGCGAGCTGTGCAGTGATGTGATGCAGGCACCTCACGACGGAGTCATGCTCTGTCCATGGAGACCAAGGTGACAGCCTGCATGTGCCTGCTCGCCACGGGAACCTTCCAGAGGCCGACAGGGGACACCACAGGCATTACACAGTCAGCCACGTCTCGCATCCTCACCCAATTCCTCAGCACACTGCTGCCTCATGCTGCGGAGTACATCCATTTCCCCAGCACCGCGGCAGAGCATACAACAAACATGCAGGAGTTCCACAGGGTAGCACGTATGGCTGGCGTGCTAGGGGCCATAGACTGCACCCATGTGGCCATTCGCACGCCACCTGGCCCCGACGGCCAGGCTTATCGGAACCGAAAGGGCTTTTCCAGTGTCAACTGCCAGGTGGTGTGTGATGCCACTGGGCGATTATCAATGTCTGTGCCACACACCTGGTGGAGCACATGATGCCTTCATATGGCACCAGTCTGCACTGTGCCATCGATTCGAGAGTGGGAACATCCCGGACGGTCATCTAGTGGTGAGTAACATGTATGGAATGCAAGGTGGGAATGACACAGGTGCCATGGTAGTGGCACACAAGGATATGGGCAATATGGACCTGACATGACACTGATCTCCACTATCTCCACACAGGTGACTGCGGATACCCACTCCGTCCCTGGCTGCTCACTCCGTACCGGCGCCTCATGACCCCAGCGCAGCTATGTTTCAATGAGGCACATGCCGCAACACGTAACATCATAGAGCGGGTGTTTGGGATGCTCAAGGCACGCTTCCGATGCCTGGACACCTCCGGCGGAGCCTTACAGTACAGCCCCCAAAAGGCCTGTGGGATATTCCTGGCCTGTTGCATCCTGCACAACATGGCCAAAGACCATGGGATAGCCGTACAGGTCCAAGAGGGGGACAGCGATGGGGACGCAAGTGGCGCCAGTGATGTGGGTGATGAGCAGCCCCCCCTAGGATGTAGGGACCCCCGACTGACCCGGCAGGCCCAGCTGCACCGGGACACCATTGCAGAAGAGCACTACGCCCAACACAGGTAAGGCAAGGGGACATGTGCAGGCAACACTGTCCATGTGCAAACCACAGGCACACAGGGGAACACATCGTGCATGAAGGTCAGGGGAGTTGAAGGTTCCAGGCATACCAACACACCAGCAGAGAGGGGTGAGCACTCATATGGAGACACACACACACACCAGGCAGCATACATGGGCAGCAGCACAGCACTGCGGAAATGACATTGCCAACACACAGCACCACCAACCACCCCCACCACCTGGACTGTCCACGTACGTGTGTCAGGACCTGGGCACCCTTGCACCTTGGTGTACAGTGCAATGCAGGCATCATCATGCACATGCACCTGTGGACAGCAGTTGGGAGAGTGTGCAAGTGGTCCGTGTGTCAGCTTGGTGAGCAGAGCACCCAGCAGTGCACTGCCCACCATGACACACGTTGCACACAGGGCAGCACCAGACAGGGCCTGCACTGGGAGACAGCTCAGTCAGGTAGCACTGTCCCACGGCCACCACGGATGCATGGGCAGCCCCGCTGTGGCCCAGCAGCACTGGCAGGCTGAGCAGGGGCCACATCGGGTGGTGCTGGTGCACCACCAGGGGTCCCACTGCACGAACGCGACCTTGCCCGCACAGGGGTCTGCATCCTGCCAAACAAACTTGCACCAGGGGTGCTCGGGATGCCCACAGCAGAACCCGGCGTCAACAGGCCTGGTGTCGCATGATGCCGGGAATGGGGAGTGGAGAGTGCACTGTGTGGGGTGTGTGGTACAGGGGGCACCTGACAGTGTGGCCAATGCATCCTCGACAGAGACCACTGCCTGGGTCAGCCTGTCAATGGCAGCAGTCACATCCATCCACATAAGGACCAGCTCGGCTCGGTCCCAAGCACACTCCCTGCTATGCCGCTCCACGGACACAGACAGTGCCTCCACGGACCTTGCAACCCACCCCTGCAGCTGTACCGAGTCCTGCAGCAGGCGGGTGTGCACATCCAATGGGTACTGTGCCCCAATGGAATCGTGACCCCCAGGGTGTGGACGGTCCTGGTGCACAGCACCCCTTGAGGGTGGGCGCTGTTCACCAGGACCAGGTATGGGCGGATCAAAGGGCGGTCGACATGTGCCACTGCTTGACACTGTACCCCCAGACCTGGTGTGCGACTGCTGCTGCCGCCCCTTCAACTGCTGAGCCCCCAGGTCCACCTGTTCCACCTCCGTGCTGACAACAGTGCCAGACACCTGCACAGCCACTGGTGCTGCCCCACGGTGCTGACAGGCACAGCCTGGGACTGTGCCAGCATGCTGGTACACAGGTGTGAACCAGGAAGGCCCAGGGCAGCGTGCTGGCCTGCCATGTGTCCGTCATGGGCACACACCTATCACTGCCCATTGCAGGCCTGCTATCATCAATGGTGCAGGTGCGTGCCACTGCCATAGGCACAGCATGCTGGCATACCTGCATGCCAGACTGCTGTGACACAGGTTGTGCACCCCCTGCACCCGTATCACTGACACCGGAGTTGTTGGCCCAGCCTGCATGTTGCTGCAGTGCCTGCAGGCTGGTGGCGGAGGTGGATGGTCCCTCCTCCACGTCCAGCAGGTCTGCCTCACTGTCTGGACCCACCACCACCACCGTCTCCTGCAGACGAACAGGATCTGTAACAGAAAGAGAGTACATGTGAGTGCATGTGAACAACAGCCCCCCCCAACAACACCACCATGTCATACCGTGCAGTGATGGGCTTCCACCTGTCTGGAATCCTCCGCCTGTCGCCCCTCAATGGCACTCGGCTGCATGGCGCGACCAGTGTCTCCTCTGTAGGGGTCGCTGCAACACCACTGGTGGGCCCCCACCAGTGCCAGCACGTGCCGCCTGAAGGCTGCCACCTTCTCCTTCAGCCTCCTGCGGTCACTCCCCATCTTCTTCCTGCATTCCTGCACGGAGCACTGGTGGCTTCCGTGCAGGTTGACTGCCCGAGCTACTCCCTCCCATGCAGCTGCACGCTCCTGAGGGGTGCCCCTCCATCCACTCAATAGTGGCTCATCCTCCAGGTAGGCCTGGAAGAGGGTCTCTGTCTCTGCCGCGGTGAAGTTCGGCCTCCTCCTACACCCGCCGTCCACACCCTCAGCTTGGCTCTGGTCAGTCATGGTGATCTGTATGGGTGGAAGTGGACACCTGTCACTGTGCAGTCGACAGCATTACCCCATGAGCATAGCTGCCGGCCGGGGCAGAAGCCCCCGTTTCCTCTCCGCATGGCAGATACTGATAGAAAGGGTGCCCTTTGTCCCTTTCTGTGCCCTTTCATGCTCAGCCCCTCAGCCTTTATCATCCTCCACCCATGAGCATTGTCCTGAGCATCACACAGCATGTAACTCACCTCTCACCTGCAGTAACCAAATCTGGCCAGCACAACCCACTGTCGCATTTTTATAGTGCAACACATGCAAATGAGGTGTGGCGCAACTTTAATGACATGCTAATCGCGCCACTGCGCCTTTGAATGGCTGATTGCATGATTTTCATATGTCGGCTGAATATCACGTATTTGCGCTTAGCGCAATACGGAAGGTCCGGCTGAGCCAATGGCGCAGGTTTGTGGCTGTGTGCCACACTGCATTGCGTATGCCCAGACAGCGTACGCATGTGTCTATCGTGCTGCAGACCTGCTGAGCTCAATAGGCGATTCAGACCATGGCCACCATTGTGCCAGTGATGCTACAGCACTGGGCACTATATGGCGCTGTGGCACTACTGCGCGATAGTCCACTGTGGCACTGGTGCTCAGCTTGGCAGTCGCGCAGGATGCCTATACGTCCTATGGCGCTGCGCGTAGCCTTGCATCATTGCCGTGACCTTATGTATGCCCTCTGACCCCTGGCGCTGTTGGCATGCCATGTGTACGTCCCTATTGTGCTGTCTGGTGACAGTGCCATGTAAAGTGACGGCGCTGTTTGAACAGAGCGATTGGAGCCTGTGGTGGTCTATTGTGCAACAACTCCACGTGGGGTTACAGCGCGGCGCCATATTGCCTGCTGTAAAGTTGGTGCCATGGCTAGGAGGAGGGCGGTGTCCTGGAGCCAGCTTGAAGTGGCCAACCTGGTGGCCCTGGTGGAGCCCCACTGTGAGGCACTGTATGGTGAGGCCCCCCTCACCATGCCTAGGACCCACGTATGGCAGCAAGTGGCCACTGACTTGGTGGAGGTCACTGGCCGGGGCCGGTCTGCTGAGCAGTGCTGGCACCGGTACAGTGACCTCCGCCGGAGGGAGCCGGAACTTTTGACTCAGCTGCGGTCACGTGCCAGGCGGGGCGTAGTCCCTAGGCCAGGTGAGTGTACCATCTATGCACCTATATTCTCTGTAGGGGTGTGTGTGTGCTTGGGTGGCTGTGCATAGGTGCCGGCTCGGACACGGTTGGCTGTGTCAGTGTGTGCAGCTGTGCAATGGATGGTTATGGCTGTGTGGGCAGGCACTCTCACTGGGGCAGGGGGCACTCTGCTTTTGAGTCACACTGATGTTTGCCTCAACATATGTCTCCCACAGGCCAGACTTTGAGGACGCAGGCCGAGGCTGACACGGGCCGTGCCAGGGCCCAGGTGCCGGGGGATGTTGTGCCCCAACAACAGCAGCAGCAGCAGCGGCAGCAGCAGCAGCGCCAGACCCAGCTGCTGGAGGAGTGTGAGTATCATTACTTCATGGATGCTATTGCATGCTGGGGGGGGCAAGACCACCAGCCATGCACAACACAACCAAAGGTGAGGTCATAATTCCACTATACAAGACACTAGTGAGGCCCCACACTGGAGTACAGTGTACAGTTCTCTAGACCATACCTACGTATGGACATGGACTGGGTAGAGAGGGTTCAGAGGAGGGCAACACGGATGGTGCATGGATTGCATCACAAGTCCTATGAAGACAGGTTGACAAACCTGAACATGTACTCCCTGGAGGAGAGGGGGGAGAGGGGGATATGATGGGGACATACAAGTATCTTACAGGGGGGGACAGAGTGCAGGACAACCTATTTTTAAGCGTAAGAGATATTCCAGGACTAGAGGGCATGGGATGAAGTTGGAGGGGGGATGATTCAGAGGACACATGAGACAGAATTTCTTCACAGAACAGGTGGTGGACAAGTGGAACACCCTGCCAGAGGAAGTGGTGGGGGCTGACTTGGTCACGGGATTTAAGAATGCATGGGATAGCCATAAAGGAATTCTGGAGGTCAGGGGTAAGGTGCAACAGACTTATCGGAAAACAGAGTGAACTTACAAGGTCAAATGGCCAGACTGGGTGGCCCATAGGCCCTTATCTGCCAACACTGTCTATGTATCCATGTATGTAGGCACGACACAGGTGACATGCATCACAGTGCAGTATCACAGCACGTCTGTGTATGCATCACTGGTGGTCCAGGCATGCACTGGGCACATAGCTGTGTAACTGGCATCGCACCACGTTGCCACATCACTTGCCAGCCTAGTTTGTACTGTGATTGACGTGGGCAGTGTGTGTGGGTGGTGGTGCGCATAGCTGGTGCCGCCTGTTTGTGATGGCCATGTGCATGTGCACTGTGGGTGGGTGTATGCCATCACAGGTGCGGGACATTGGGCTATATGGCTTGCAGGTTGGGTGGTGTTCAGGGTTGTGGTCAGTCACAGCCATTGACTGTGTTCCCATTTTCCTAGGCCTCGAGGTGCTGTGGAGGATGGAGAGGGATGTCAGGGCCATCCACCAACTTGTGGGGCAGAACGCCGAGATCCTGCAGTTTATCCACCATCATGGTGTACAGAGGAGGCGGCACAGACCTGCAGGACACCAGCAGGAAGACGGGCAACCAGCTGGGCCATGAATTCTCCACCTTTCCACTTCTCCCATCCCTACCACCCTGCCTTCCCTCTCCAAGTTTGTAATCCCTACCCCTTGACCAAACCCAACCTTGTACCCATCCCCCCTTGTAAATAGTTGGACTTGTTTCTATACTGTTTGTTGTTGTTTAATACATTTTTATATGTTTATATGAATAATGTGTTGGTCTGTGATTTGCAGCTGCCTATGGGTGCCCAGTTGCAGGGGTACATACCATCTGGGCTGGTATGGTCCTGGTATGTGTGTGTGTGTGTGTGTGTGCATGTGTGTGCATGGGGAGGTATCTCCAGCATGGCAGTGACTTTCGGTTGGTCTTGCCATCTGCTGCCACCCACTGCTGGGTGCATAGGGTGTGTCTGACTTGTAGGCTTCTGTGTTGCATGGTGCTGATGAGTGCTGGGGGGCTGCATGGTTTCCTGCAGTGCCAGTCACTGCACATGGGTGGTGTCTTGGGGTCACAGTGCAGGGTGTGCTGTGCGTACAGGGGGCTGATGTGCACTGTGGTTGTCAACCCCCTGTGTGTGGCACTCTCCACCTGCCAGTGGTTGTGCTGGGGTGTCATGGCTCTGCTATGCTTTGTTGGCTTGTCCCCATGGGCACGTGGATCATCCATCCCACCCCCAGTGATGCTGTGCTTGGGGTGTGCTGGTGTGGTGTGGGTTCTGCAGTGTGTTCCTGTGCCCATGTGTGGCATGGCTGGCGGTGGGCCCCAGCCTGCCTCCCTGGATGTGCAGTTCCATTGCTCTGGGGGGGGCTGTGCTTGTGCTATGGCAGCTCTGGACTGCTCAGCTGAGCTTCCCTGGCTGCGCCATAGCGCAACATTCTGGCTCAGCTTCTCCTTCCTGGTTGCGCGATGGTGCAGTATGTGCGATATTCAGACGTTGGTTGCTTGCGCAATTTGCTCTGCTCCATGTTTGAATATCGCACCTGTTGCGCATTTGCGCAACTGGTTTGCGCTTGGTCCTGCTGTTGCGCCAGTTTTGAGCGCAGTTTGAATATCCAGGCCATAGTCTCTTTTCCATGGCTTATTTTGAGCACACTGATCAAATATGGTACTACAGTAGCAAAAGATTATTTTTTAAATATGACCACTACTCAAGACTAAGCAGTTCCTCAATGAGATGTCAATTGGCATGGTGCCCAGTGGAATGAAATTACCATACTTTGATTTTTTAACTGGAGATAGGTTCTTATCCTTTTCTTCTAAACAGTATAATAACAAGAGGATTTAATTCCAAAGAATGGAAAGGAAATCTAATAGTTCCAATTCTGAAAAAGACTCAGTCAATAAACCTATAATGCATGGTCCAATTAGCCACCTTAACAAAATCATGAAAACATTTCCTAAGGTTATACTATTTTTAAATTTTGTACATGGGTTAATAGTAGTAATATTCAAAACAAAACACCAGGGAAGTCTGTGAGTCTTCATTATACTTCTATTACATTGGATTGAAAAGTTCAGTATAATTAAGAAAAAATAAATGTTAATTGCAGAATTATATTTGAAACCAGCCCTCAACTATATATCCAGGATTATAATATGGTTTAAGCTTAATGTGATTTACTGGAATTCATGAATTTTTTAAATAAGATCTAGCAATACTGTACAATTATTATATTTTTCATTGCTTTTCCAAATTTATTTTCCTTTACTCTTTATTCCTGATGTTATTTGCATGAAAACAGAATGCTTGTCCCCTGGTCCTTCTGTTTCATCCTCTATGAAATTACAGTACTCTCTTTTTGCTGTCATTATCATTTCCACAGCATAAAAACTATGATGTCACTGATGACTGTGACTTCATCAGTGGCTACAGCAGGAGTTGCTTATTAAGTCAAAGGAAACTGATCCTGGGTCTGATTCTCAAAAGTCAGCACAAACTGCGCTAAATGCAACTTGCGCTGATTGCTGGTGCTCCAGGGACCCTTCACCCAATTCTGTATTGGGTATGGTCCCAGCATCAAACTTCTGTGGCTTGTGGCAACCTTAGCACTGCACCAAACAGATGGTGCATTGTGAAGGTGTGCCATAAGCTGTGTGGCAGCTGTATGGCAAGAATACCATGGACAGCAGTCCATGAGGGCTAGCACCCCTCTCCAGCCCTTATCACCAATCTCCATGTACAAAATGTGTGAATAATGTCCCCCGGTAGTGCAGCTATCCCCTCCAGCTACAATCCATGATCTCCATGTACAATATATGTAAATAATGTCCCCTGGTTGTATAGCACCCCCTCCTGTCCCGATTTCTAATCTCCATGTACAATATGTGTAAATAATGTCCCCCAGTAGTTAGCACCCCCAGCCCCAATTCTTGATGTCCACAAAATTACTGCATTGACAGTCCTGGTGGTCTAGCAGTGTCCTCACCCACCACCCCAATCAGGCAGACCCGCACCAGCTAGCTACCCCATCCCCTAACTGGCAACCAGTACAGCCCTCCACACACCTCCACAGCTGGCTGCTGACAGAGCTATCAATGTGTACATTCCAGTATGCACTCACTGATTGCCCAGTCAGCAGTCTGCCGTGGAGGTGTGTGGAGGGCTGTACTGGTCACCAGCTCGGGGATAGGGGGAGTGGGGTGGTGGGGGACATCCTGCTGTGGTGGGGGCACAGCTAGACCACCAGGACTGTCAATGCAATGGTTTGGGGGGGCATCTAGGATCAGGGCAGGGGGTGCTAAACTACCAGGGGACATTATATTCAAATATTCTACATGGCAATTAGGGATCAGGGCTGGGGGGGTGCTACACTACCAGTGGACATTATTTACATATACTGTACATGAAGATAAGGGGTCAGGGCTGGGGGAGTGCTAGTCTATCGGAGACATTATTTTCAAATATTGTACATAGAGATCATGGATCGGGGCTCTGGGGGCATTACACTAACGGGGGAAATTATTTACGTATATTGTACATGGAGATCAAGGATCAGGGCTGGAGGGGGGGCACTAGACTACCTGGTGACATTATTTACATACAGTATATTGTACATGGAGAGTGGGGATCGGGAAAGGGGGTAGTAATTTGGTGCAGGATTCACAACCCTCCCAGAGGGTGTCTAAGTACCCTTAGACTAGCCCTTGGTTGGTGTAAGGGTACTTAGACCTTTGCCCTTTGGGACGGTTTTGAGAATAGCAACTTAGGGGATATGTCAGCTTGTGTCTGCTGCAAGCACCCTAGCACCAAGCCGCAGACCATTTTGTGGTGCATGGCTGGCACATGCCTTTGGCAAAAGCAGCCTGTGTTTGATGCATGCTGCTTTTGAGAATAGCTCAGGGTGCAATTTTTGACAGAAGGTGTCACTTTTGTCATTTATGTTTGACACAGGCACCTTGCATCAATTTAAGGGCTTTGAAAATTGGGCCCCCTGTTTTT
Organism: Neoceratodus forsteri; assembly: GCA_016271365.2. Lineage (NCBI taxonomy): Eukaryota > Metazoa > Chordata > Ceratodontiformes > Ceratodontidae > Neoceratodus > Neoceratodus forsteri. The sequence continues at coordinate 236,923,640 of JADMNL010000023.1, read as the reverse complement.
ATTCAGATGTTATTAGTAGTAAAGAATGCAGTTAGGTGCATTCAGAAAATGAATTACATATAAGTTGAATTTTCTGTTTACTATATTCTTAAGAAATTACTGGATATTCTAATATCACTTTAAAGACCAGGGGCCCAATATTCAAAACTTTGCCCGTGGGCAACATTTGCACTGCCTGGCAGGCAAAATTAGACTACATCCAACTGCATGCAATATTCAAAGGAAAAGTCCAGGGAAAAACACAGCTGAATATAACAGGCAAACAAAGATAGGCAAACATGGCTGAGATTGCAGTGCAAAAATAGCCCAGCAAAGAAGACAGCTCTGAATATAGCAACCAGGCAGTGCAAAAAGCAACAGCAGCACAGTGCACACAGTGGTGGAGACAGGCACAGGTGAACCATGTGGCAACTGGGAGCACCAGCAAAGAAGTGGTGTATAAAATGTGAAAACCTGGGCAAAGAGCAGTGTACAACACAAACAACAGCAACAGAAACAGAAACACCAAAGTCAAGCCCAAAAGAGATGAATCCCAAAATGTAGCACCACTGTATGGATGTGAATTGTGGAAAAAGAGCAGGAAAAGGACAGTGGGGATGTGTCCTGCACAAAGGACCAACCAGGTTTGTGTGCCAGTATGACACCAACCAGTGCCCACTGTGCACAGGGGGAGGGGACAAGGATCTCTGAAACAGAGCAAAGGACAGCACACCACATGACACACAGTGGGAGGACTCAGGGGGATGAATGTCAGCCATGGTTACATGGACAAAGCCAAACACAGACCCGCAGATCAAGGTTCCCCTCCCCAGCAAGGCTATGCCAGTGGGATCCACCCAAGAAACAGGGACCAGACCACATTCATGGGCAGTCACAAACCAGACGTTGTCTAGCACAAACACACAGGCCATGTAGGGTACACATGGAGAACAGAATGTGTCAGTCAACTGGAGGAGAAACCTACCATTCCCACAACAATGTACAGCCAGATGTGCAGCGACAGACAATGCAGGGAGAGCTGTGGGGAAACCCGCAGCACATGAGAGGCCAGGATGGCAGCTACCAGGGTGAATTAGAAAGTCAGTAAGTGCAACTCAGAACATCAATGAAACTGACTACAGTAAACCAAGAAAGACACAGGACACATGAGTATAACAATCAAAAATATATATTGTGAAAACAGTAATATAAACTATTGTATTTACAGCAAAACAGGTAGCTGAACAATAAAAACAAAGGGTGGCAGGGAAGGGGAAAAACAAGGGAATGGGGAATTTATGAGTTGGCAGCTGGGCACTGCCCCTTAACCAGTAGCTCCACAGTCCACCTGGAATGGCCCACCAACATGGCCTGTTGTTCCAGCATTATTTGCTACTGCCTCATGATATACCACTGCAGGTCTTAGATAAATAAATAGATAGATAACAACCTTTATTTTTTATCTGGAATTAACCTTTAGGAATGTAAAGCCCTGTTTTACCATACCTGACATAAGGGTACTAAGAAGTCCATTGACTGGGTGAGCTGTGCACTGCATGGCACTGTGCCAGCGGTCACCCACCATTGCCCCAAACACTGATACCACCTCTTATGACTGCATACAGTAATTCCCTCAAACCTGGTGGTCTAGTGGTCTCCCCACCCCTGATAGGCCCAGTATGAACCTGTAATTTCATTTTACCTGGTGGTCTAGTGCACCCACCTCCCTGAAGCCCGGTGCCACAGTTGCTGATAGCAGTAATATTCCCCCAACCTCAATTGCGGTTTTAAGAATATGAGTGCCAAAGTCAATTTCCTGATGATCAAGTGCCCCTCCACACCCAGCAGGTAGTGGCACCACCCAGCACCCCAACATCCCGCGACAGAGCTGGCACTGGCACAGCCCTCCTCTCACCTCTATGGCCAGCACTGATTGAACTGCCATTGAATGCTGTAATGTACAGTTTATTTATTTTTATTTATTTATTTGCTTTTGGTAACTGGGTAAGTGCACTAGGCACAAGGATGCCTATTTTCAGGCACGACCCAGGAGAGCACATTTTAGAAATACAAAATTGTATATGTGACACAGCACATGAAAGCAGTACAGTACAGAGTCAAGTCAAAACTTCAGGTATGGGGAGACAAAATTTTGGCAACAAACACGAGTAGGTTTACAGAGTATGATGAAATTATAGCACAGTAGGACAGGGATCACAAAATAAAGAAAAGTAAGCACATAGGCATTGCAATAGCGGGCATACATAGAGACAATATATCAAGTAATAAAGAGGTGGTTGAACTGGGAGGAGAGGAAGGGAGAGCAATAGGAGGGGGGGGAGAGAGAGAGAGCGGGAGAGGCAGAGAGAGAAAAAATGAGAGACAGCGAGAGAGAGAGAGAGAAAGCAGAGAGAGGGAGGGAGAGGACCAAGAAAATTGAAACAGAGCGTGGAGCTAAGGTGGATTAAAGCAAGTGCAGGGGTTGATAAAGTGTAAGTGCTCTTTGTGAAGTGTCTTTAAAGTGGTATGGGAGGCTGCTTGTCGAATAGCTTGGGGTATGGAATTCCAGTCTTTTGAAGCCACATTAGAAAAGGCACGTGCACCCATATTGGTTCTGTGTCTGGAAATGTGAAAAAGGACTTGGTGAGTCGAACGCAGTCCATAGGAGAGAGGCTGTGTGTCCAGTAGGGATGAAAGGGATAGGGGGAGGCCAGATCTGACAATACAGTCAATTAATGAGCTGAAGGCCTGGAGTCTGTGAGCAGAGGGGCACGGCCATTTTAGGTCGCTATAGAGCTGGCAATGATGTTTGAAACATGGAGATGCGACATAGCAGCAGATGCTGTTGTAGGTGGTGTCCCACTTATGGTGGAATGATTTGGAGGCAAAGAGGTAGGTGACTGAGCCATATGCAAGGGCTGGGAGAAGAAAGCCTTGGGCTACAGCAAGTCTAGCAGATGGGGTAAGGGCATATCTAGTTCGGTAGGCACTACCTATTTTGGCGTTAACTGACTTACAAGTGGTTGTAATGTGTAGGTCAAAGTCAAGAGATTGATAGAGAGTAACACCCAGGTATTTAAAGGAATTGGTTCTAATCAGTGAGAAGCCATCCACGCAAGGGATAATTAGGGCATTTTGATTCACTTAAAATCTGGCAGAGGAGCTAAAGAGCATGGAGTAAGTTTTACTAGAGTTGAAAATAAGTTTGTTTTCAGTGAGCCACGATTGAGTATTAGCAAAATCAACGGCGAGAGGGTGGATTAGGTCGACAACAGTTCTGGCACTGTGGTAAATAACTAGATCATCAGCATAGAGCAGAGATGAACAGTTGGGTGCAAGGAGTGGGATGTCATTAATAAAGATAGAGAAAAGTAAGGGCCCAAGGATTGAACCCTGGGGCACTCCAACGTGAATAGTGGAAAGATCTGATATGGCTAAGTTAAACACTACAGCTTGTTTTCTGTCAGACAGGTAGCTTCCAAACCAGGCCACTGCATCGGTGGTGAAGCCTAGGGAGCGTAGTTTAGTAAGAAGAATGGTATGGTTGACCAGGTCAAATGCCTTAGTTAGGTCAATGAAGACTGCACCTGTTAGGAGGCCCGAGTCCATGGAGGCATATATGTCATTGGTGAGTTTGAGGAGGGCAGCGGAGGTGCTGTTTCCTTTGTAGAAGCCATGCTGTGAGCTAGATAGAAGGTTGTATCTTTGGAGATATTTTATGGATTGGGTGGACACTAGTTTTTCCTAAAGTTTGCTAAGTACAGAGAGAATTGCAATGGGGTGGTAGTTATTTATTTCCTTAGGGTCACCCTTTTTTGGGATTGGGGTGACTTTGGCTATTTTCCATATATTAGGTACTATGCCCTGGCATAGAGACAGGTTGAAAATTTTGGTTAGGGGAGAGGCAATGAGTGGAGCTGCAGCTTTTAGGAGCCTTGGTTCAAGTCCATCAGACCCTGTGCTTGTGCTGTCAGGAATAGTGAGTAGCAGTTTTAACACTTCTCCTCTTTTAATACTCTGGAACCTAAAGGGTGGGTGCATGAGTATCGGATTGGTATCACCAGGGAGTACGGTGTTGAGGACAGGAGGGAGGGAGATGAGGTAGTTTGAGAGATCTGTGAAATGGTGGTTAAAAGGGTTTGCTATGGTCGTTGGGTTATTGCAGTGAATGCCATTTAACAGCATGTCACTGGTATCTGCCCTGTGATTAGCTCCAAGGAGCGTTTTTATGGTGGACCAAAATTTCCTAGAGTCTCCTGAGGCTTTTATTAGCAGGTCCTTGCAGAAAGAACTTTTGGCTAAGCGTATGTTTTTCTTGCAAGAGTTTCTCAGAGAATGATATAGATTGTGGTTAGTTTGCAACCCAGTGATCTTGAACTGCCGCCATGCCTTATCCCTGGCTCTTATTTGGGTAAATAGGGCTTTTGTTAACCATTTTGTCTGGGTTCCATGAATCCGGCGGGTGACACGGGGAGCATGGGTGTCTTGGAGAGGGCTAAAGTGGTCCAAGAAGTAGTCAAGGGCCGCCTGGGCATTAGTTGAAGTGTAGATAGGGGACCAGTCAATCAGTGAGAGATCATAAGTAAACTGCGCTAAGTTAATATTGGCCAGATTCCGGAAGGTAATGAGTTTTGGGGGTGGAGATGGTTTACTGGTAGAGTGCCAGATACAGTAGATAGAGGAGTGATCACTAATAGCATCCACAAGGGTGCCTGCACCTATTATGCTATCTGGGCGGTTTGTTAGGATCCAGTCAATCAGAGTACTGGTCTGAGGGGGAGCCATGACCCTAGTTGGGTCTGTGATCATTTGGTGAAGGTTGTGGCCTTGTACCAGGGTGTGAGAGGACTGGTTTGCGGTACTAATCCAGTTCAGGTTTAAGTCTCCCAGTATAAGGACTTTGTTACAACTAATGGTGCAGTCTATTAGGGAGAGGAGTTCTTCAAGACCCTTATTGCCACTAGCAGGAGGGTTGTAGGTGCAGACTATGTGTAATTTCTTTGAGCCTAGCTGTAGTGTGGCATGGAGTGCTTCACAGTGAGATAGTGTAGACAGTACATTATGGGATAGCAACAGGTGTTGCTTATAGAAGATGGCAACTCCTCCTCTGCGTTTAGATGAAGGTCTGTCTTGTCTGATGAGATTGTAGTTGGGCAGGGAGCAGAGATCATCAGGGATGGAGGGTTTTAGCCAAGTTTCAGATAGGCACAGGATATCAGGGTGGTGTTGAACAGCCCATGCCTCAAGTTTAGCAATGTTATGAAGGAGGCTCCTAATGTTCATGTGTGCAATGCGGAGGCCTTTGGTGTCATTCCAGATTGTATTATTTAGAGGGAGGTTACCCACTGGCCCCGGGTTTAGTTCAACATCCCCAGCTAGCATTAGGGCCAAGAGCAAGAGGTACCATAGCTTACGATGGATGAAAGGGGTGAGCAGGGTGATGCTAGGCACTGGTGATTTTTGCAGGGTGTAGGATAGGTGGTAGATGAGTTTATGAGGGATGAGAAGAGGGGAGGTGTCGCGTGGCCAGTATGAAGGCATTCCCGGTATGGAGAGTGTGAAGTCATCTGGGTGGGTGCAGTGATGATAAAATCTTGGAAGGTAATATAAAATAGGTAGCCATATAAGGCTGAGGAGAAAAGAGATTAGTAGCAATGTACCAAATGGGCTTAAGGCCATGTTGAAATACTTTGAGTGAGTTATTTGTGAGTGGAATATAGGGTAAAAGAAATCCTTGAAATGAGAAAAGCAGGACTTATCTAGCCAATCGAGTTGGATTTTAGATCTGGCGTGAAAGGAGCTAAAACTTTTAGGCGCACAACTGGAAAGGGTAGAGGGTTAGTGGTAAGGTGGGTTGTGTTTTAGATAATAACAGCAACTATGCCTTTAACTGAGAGGCACTTGACAGAGAGAGCTCTGTTTGGCACCAGCAAGGCAAGAATAGCACCAAAAAGTCTGATATCCACCTAAGATTCAGGCTTTTCAAACTGTATGAAAATGGGAGCGGCTTAATTAGCAAGGTTTCGGTCATTCAACACAGCTACTAAGGAGGAAGTGAAATTAGCACTGCCGGTACTGAAAGCTTATTTAGGGAGCAAGGGAAGTAGCCCTGCTGGGGATTGCAGTGGGAGTTAGGTTAACAGGCAGAGCACAAACTGCTGGAGGGGCTGTCCAGAGTACACTACAGGCTGCTGGTTTATGCTAACTTCATTTATAAATTAGCAGGTTCTGTGTTTGTTTGTGTACAATAGGATTTAAGACTAAACAGGCAGAGCCCAAAAATGCTTAGGAGCTGTCCAGACTGCACTACAGGCTGCTGGTTTATGTTAAATTAAGCTTATTAGGTTCCTAGTGTTTTAGTGGCCGAGAGTACATGTGTATGCGAGAGATAGGGGAAAATGTGGTGCTGCCTCAAGTGGTAGAAAGCTATAAGCTGTGGGTGGGAAAGTGAGCTGATTGGTTAAAACGCACCTGGACAGCCCTATATAAGGGAGAGCCGACCAAGGGTGGTGGTGGGGTTGGTGAGGAGCCAGCATGTAGCGCCGGCGGGGTCAAACTCTGTATCCTAATGCTGCTGGCATCCTCCAACAGCTTGCGGCTCAGCCGTCCGTACCTGTCTTAATGATTTCACCAGCTGGAGGGGAGGGAGGGCTTCAGGAGCTGCCTGACCCTCATGACCACCAACCACCCGCTGCTTCGCGGGGTGGACCGAGTGACAATCTAAGGGAAGAGGAGACACATTTCAATGAGATGGGGTCTATTGTTTGGCACACAGGGGGAGGTAGTGAGAGAAAGGGGAAGGTTCAGGCAAGGCAAGAGAGAAAGAAAAAAGTTCAAGTTTTACAGGGTTTTACACTACGGAGCAGGGCTGAAAAGGCGCGAGCTTTAAACAATGCAAGTTAAAGCACCAGTTCACTCAATTCTAGTAGCCACAGAATTGGAGATCTTAACTTATAATGAGCATCAAAATTTACTTGTTAATAGTTACGTGGCTACACAAGGCAGTGGCGTGGTACAAAATGTCTAAATTACAGTTCAACAGATTCAAAAGAAGTCGGCACCAGCCAGAGAGGTGAGAGGAAGGTTGTGCCAGTGCCGGCTCTGGGGCAGGATGGGGGGTGCTGGGGGGTGGTCACTACCTGCTGGATGGGGGCAGGGGTCCACTTGATCACCAGGGAATTGACTTCAGCACTCATATTCTTACAACTGCAGTCGAGGTTGGGGGCATATTATTGCTATCAGCAACTGCGAACATACAAAAACGCCAGCAGAAACAGGCCTCACATTCTATCGAGTCTGCTAGAGTGTGCAGCTAGCACCTTATAATGATGCTGCCCCTCCCTGCCCCATCCTATTACCCCTTCCTCTTACCCTATCCCAACCCCTCTTGAAGCTGTCTATCATCTTGCAGACCACTACCTCATCCAGCAAGGAGTTCCACTTTTCTACCATTCTTTCCATGAAAAAAATGTCTCCTCATCTGTCTCCTGAATCTAACCCCCTCCAATCTCAGTTGGTGTCCTCTTGTGTCCCTCCCCTTTCTCCTCTGGAAAATCCTCTCTGTATTAGTCTTGTTTATTCCCTTCAGGTACTTAAAGCTCTCAATCATATCTCCCCATCCCTCCTCTCTTCCATAAAGTACATATTCAACTCCCCCAGACTTTCCTCATATGGCTTGCCCTCCATCCCTGGATCATCTTTGTAGCGCTATGCTTTAACCCCTTCAACAATCTGATGTCCTTCTTCAGGAACAAGTGCCAGTATTGCACGCAGTACTCCAGGTGGGGCCAGACCAATGACCTATACAGGAGCGGGATAGCCTCCCTACTTCTGGAGGAGATCCCTCTAGCTATACACCCCAGCATTTTGTTGGCTTTTGCCATTGCCCTTCTGCATTGAACAGAGTTGTTCATGGTCCCTATTATGATTATCCCTAGCTCCTTCTCTTCTGTGGAGCAACCCAACTGAACCCCATTTAAGTGATAATCCCATCCCTGGTACTGAGCTCTGAAGTGCAGAACCTTGCACTTCTTAGCGTTGAACCCTTGCTGCCATTTATCTTCCCACTCCTGCAGCTTTTTCAGGTCCTCCTGCAACCCCTTCCCCCTCTCTGTGTCATCTGCCACAGCTCCAATCATGGTATCACCTGCGAACAGACTGATTTTGCTCCAGATCCCATTTGAGATAGCTGCAATGAAATTCCGAAACAGTACTGGTCCCAACATGGATCCCTGTGGTACCCTGCTCGTCACCGCTCTCGGTGGTGAGAGTTCCCCCTACCACCACCCTTTGCTGTCTCCCCCTCAGCCAGTTCCTGATCCAGGTCACCATTTTTGGTCTGCCCCCACATACTCCAGCTTCCTCCCCAATCTCCCATGCAGCATTGAGTCAAAGGCCTTACTGAAGTCCAAGTACAGAACATCCACAGCATGGTCCTTGTCCTATTCCCATGTCACCCAGTAATAGAATTCTACCAGGCTTGTCTGGCATGATCTGCCCACAACACATCCATGTTGCTGCATGTTGCAGCATCGGGACTCAGGGAGGAGGGACCACTAGACCTCCAGGTGACATGGCATTATGGGTTAATGATGGGCATATCAGGGCAAGGGTTGGGGCACTGGACACCAAGGGCCCTGCTGGATTGGCGCACAGCTGCCTTACAGCTTGCAGCAAGCCCTCCTGTTGTGCTGTGTGTTTGGCACCAGTCAGGCTTGCTGCAAGCCTAGGGACTTAGCCGCCAGGACCCTGCCTTTTAGAGAATTGGGTACAGGGTCCCTGGTGCTCCAGGCTTTGGTGGAAGCTACCTTTCCAAGCATGTTTGAGAATCAGGCCCATTTTGTTGTAAACTTATGTTAAATAGATTGGTTAAAATTGGGTTATTTGTTCAACTTGAGGATTTTAAGAATTTCATTTCAACTTGATCTGGCCTTGTTGCCTTTTGTGAATTTAGTTTATTAATTTGATATCACACTTCCTTCGGTTAAATAGCTCAAAAGTAAAATCGAGGTAACTTACTTTCAGAGTTTCAGATTTTATTTATGTATTGTTGAATAACTCTAGTGTCATCTGCTGATTTATCTATTTTTATGTCTGGGCGGTGACAAAAGTAATGATTCAAGCTGTTAGCTACCTGGTAAGTTGGCATTTCCATTCCTATCTCATCTTTTAGTGAAATATTTCATTCTTTTTTTGTATTTCATTCTAATTATTTTATAAGCTTCCAGGACTGAGTAGGGTTTTGTGTCTGACTTATTTTGTTTTGATAGTACCTTTTCCTGGCCTTTTTTGTTACACTTTTATACTTATTTCTTATTAAACAGATCCCTGTCTTCTGCTTTTAAGGATCGGTTTGCCTTTTTCCAGACTCTATCCTTCCATGTTATTTGCTTTTTAATTTTCTCGTCATCCCAGCGATGGTATTGGGCTCACTCTTTCAGCTTTTTGAAGGGGGCATTTTTGTCACAAATCTCCACAAATGTTTCAGTAAACTCTCTAATTGCTAGATCCAAAGTTGGTATCAAGTTTATACATGCCCAGTTTACTTGCCCTAGTTGTTGCTGAAAAGAGATTTTATAAAAGTTTTTAAAATCCCTTAAATATTTATGTTTTGATGGATTTATCAGTTCACATTTATACTCCAAGTTACATTCTAAATAACAGTGATCCCCAAATTTGGTGGCACTACTTATGGACCAATAAGTTAATTCCCTCAGTCTTAAAGATTATATCCAGAACATTTTTGACTTGAATATTAGTTTTTATGTGTTGGAGTACTTACTATTTGCATAAATCTTAATGATTGGAATTCAGTTTGCAGTTTAAGACCTCTATCAGCTCCCCATGCTGCATCAAAATCACCAATCAAGATTGCTTCTTTTTGTCCAATTAAAATATTTAATTTCAAAGACAATGTCTCAAAAACTCTGACTTTGATTTTAGGATGAGAGTAAATTACCCCAATATATGTTTTTAACTTGATGACATAAACTAGGATCAATTCTTCCCCTTCAATATTGCCTGAAAAGAGAATGTCTGTTTGCCCCAGATCATTTTTAATATATAGGGTGACCCCTCCCCCTCTATGTGGTGTGTTATATCTAATTAAGTCATAATTCTTAATATTAATTTCTGAGTCAGAGTATTTATTTGTGAGCCAGGTTTCTGTGAGTCCAATACTATCATATTCATTTTCATTTATCCAATTATCCAAAAATAAACCTGTTTCCCCACTAGGTTTCTAGCATTGTCATGAGCTATTTTGACAGTGCCTAACTGTTGTGTATATACTGGGTTTGTCTTAATCTCTCCACTCACTGAAAGGATGATTAGAATAATTATCAGTTCCATGCTAAAATCTACACTACCAACTTTATAATAAAGCAACTCTGAGCTGTTTCATGGCTTTCATGAAGTTTGTTGCAATAATAATTTTGGAACTTATTTCTTCAGCTTGGTTTCCTCTGCTTAGTCTTTTCTTTGAGTCCGCAGTCAGTGCAGCCAAAAAGGTGCATAAGCCCTGTTCAGATTTGGCCTGGGTTCCTTTTTCCTGTATATCTAAGGCCACAATGACTGTCAGGCCCATCCAAAAAGTAAGAAAAAATATTTTAATAAGACCAAATAAATCTTGGTTTATATGATAATATATTAAATAATATTTGTATGGTCTGTATTAACCAAAGGTGTATGTGTGTGAGGGAGGGTGTAAGGTCTCTAGCAACAATCACAGCACCTAATGTGTTTAAATTACAGTTTTATTTACTTACCTATTACAGTATAAATAATCTTAGCTATTTCTCAGCTCAGTATGAAACAGTATAAAATTATCTGTAAAAGGATAATAGATTCCCTTATCCCAAGCTTTTAAAATTTATTCAGAATAGTTGTAGAATAACACATACCCTTGAGAGCCCCAGGTACTCCACACTGGCCATTTTGCTTCTACCGATTTACATAAAAAGAAATTTGCAAATCGGCTGATTATAATTCTTTTTGCTTTATAAGAAGGGATGTCTGAGGCCCTCAGGATATTACAAAACATTAACAATATTTTTAAGAATCACAATATAGGTCTTTCTTGTATCCAAAAATCTCTGTTGAGTGGTGCAGACACTCACGCTCGAGCCACACACTTAGTCTTCCCTCCTCCAGCCATCTGGCCCATGCAGAACTGCAACAATGACCTATGGGGGAAGATGCCCATGTACAAATGATGTGTTGACACTGTGGAGCAATGTAGAACTCAGGATGTGGCACCAGAGAAGGACAGCATGTCCCAAATAGTATGCCCATGTACCCAACAATGGAAACAGTGCACATGCCACCCAACATGTTGTAGGCCTGGGATAAATGACTGACAACCAGACAGCAGGCAAATGCATAAAAACACAAATAAATGTGTTTATTATTTTATTTTAAATTCAAAAGGAAAGTCCAGAAATCACTATTTACAGAAAGAAAACTAATGGTGTTAACTTCATACTCCACAGGAAATAATTTATTCTTAGACTTCTGTCTTTCTTCTGTAAAATGATAGTGTTTTCTAAGTATGTGCAAACTCCCACATACACCTTCTTCTCACTCAGTGGTTAGGCACTTACTGACCCACTTCTCTCTTCTCAACTGCTAGGAGGAACTTTATATACTCTCAGTCATGAATTATGGCTCCTCCCCTTTTTGTGACATCACCACCCCTGCTTCCTATAAAACCTGTCAGAAGGGGGGCTGCCAGCCCTATAGAAGGAGGCTACAAAAATAACTGAGGCATCAGGTAAAAGAAATTCTTAACCTTATTTTTTTATCTTGTAAAAAGGAATACTCAGTCTAAAAAGGGGAACTGCAAAAGTGGGGCACGCTCCCTCTTTGCATTACCCTGACAGCCAGAGAGACCTAACAAATGTTTGGGGAAAATTAATCTAAAAACAAACATAGCAGGAATATCCTCTTGGTGTAATTGTATTTCCAACATGTTGATTTTGACTGCTTTCCTTTTAAATCCTGCACAATGCTGCACCCTCTAATGCAATACTTTACATAGCTATGTTTCTTTTAAACAACCCAACAGCTGAAAAATCAGCCATCAGCAAAACATTTCATTTCAGCCTTTTTAACAACTTTCAGGCCCTTTTAACCAAGTTGTAGTTTAAACACCACCTCTACAGCCTTGTAATGCTACAGGAGACTTGGGGAGTTCCCTTTTTCACAGGAGCTCCTGATAAGGAAGCTCCTTCCTTCACATTCCTTGCCCTGTGTGTCGCTTTCTCTTTTTTCTTTCCTGAAACAACCTGCTTCAGAGTACACACAGCGTTGCACTGCCCCGTAGTCATTGAGGTGTTTTCCTGCTCTGATACACAATGCAGCACAGGGGGTTTCTCTTTTGCTGCTGAAGGCAGCTTTCCAAATTATAAGCTCTTACAGAGAACTTTCTTTACTACCACTTACAACAGTTCCATCTTTAAATTATTCAGCCCAACTTTGGGCTTACATCGAGATGCCTCAGGGTTACATCGGAGTGTTTACTCACTCTGATGTAGGATTCAGCGTTTATGATTTTAAACAGGCAGCTAGTGGCTGCAGCAAAGAAAGAAACATGGCTCCTGTTTGTAACCATAAGCTCCTAAATCAGGAGTTAAATAAACTTACTGCAACGGTGGTTAATTTATTAAGAAGCTCAACATTGAGCTTTCAATACAGGGCTCATAGCATTTTCAGCATTACAGCACAAAGCACTCTAGTCAAAATAGGGGCACCTTTTAAGTATAGCCACTGATGTTACCATTGTACTACTTGTACTCTTAAATATGTGCTGGATTCAAACAGGGCTTAGAACAAAGGGATAGTAAAGTATACTAAGAAATGCCAGGTTGGCCACCCTGACATGAAAAAATAGAAAAAAGAAGAGACAAAAAAGGTAATAGACAAGCAAGAAAAGAATTAGGGAAGGGGAGCACATATCTTTCTTTTGACTATTTACATTCGTAACAGGGCAACCTGTTAAACACGTGCCAGTATGCAGCAGCACACAACCGCATGGTACACACAGATGTGAAGGCCCATAAGACCTTTGCCACCACCACCACTGATGGAACAGTGCCCCATGCATACCCAATGTAGCCCTGTCACACTACTGCCACACAACCCTCCTGCGGTAAACCCCAGTCAACCCTATAGCAATATCAAACAATCCATAGCAACAGAATGACAAGAACATGCTGCCAAATGGAACAGAATATAGACCCATAAAGCATAGCAATATCACTATAAGAAACCCCACAACCACTGTCCACATGGCAACATACTGTGGCCTGCAGTAGCAATCCACAGGGATGTGCAGCAGACACTGAACAAGTGTTCCTACATTCCCCTGGAATGCCAGACATACTGCCCATGACACAAGTGTGTCATGTGGTCATGAAAAGGACACAGTACTCTAGGTCATGACACACCATGGAGCCATACATCAATAGCAACAACACCTCCCCCCTGGGCAGACTAAGGGTCTGTGGCCATAGTGTATAGCACAGCCCTGTCATGGTGGCACACCAGAACAGCACAGTGCAATGTGACCGGTACAGTATGCATGCCTGACATGGATGATGCACGCATGCTCACACCACTGCGAGCACACAATGTCCACAGAGACCATCTCCAGGCCACAGCCATGTGTAACCCCCCTACAAATGGGAGTTCCTAAAAGCCTTCACAGAGCTTGCCCAAGTGCTCCCTTCCTAACTGGCGTTTGGCGTAATGCCACTTAAATGTGGGCGCTATGAGTGCTATTAGAGCCTCTGGTACTGTCTCTTTAAGAACTGCCTGCTCACAGGCTTAATTAGCTTGTATAAGGGGGGCTGTGGGTTTAATGCTCGAATCCCACCCGAGCTGCTGTTTAAATCGCTCCATTTCTGTAGTCTCTAAGCAAGCAGAGGGAGCCTTATTGGCAGATGTAACTGTTTGCGGGACATATGTAGCTTAACAGTAATAATGCAGTTTGTTTAGCCTGCCTTTATTGCAGCTGGGACTCTGTGTGTTTGGCCCCTCCATTTTGGACCTGGGCTTCTGAGATGGGCCATTTGGAGGGGGGAGGGACTTTAAAATGGAGATCGCTTGAGCCAACCAGAACTTGGACTCCCGCTGGGAGCCTGCCTGAAGAGGAATAAATGGCAGGTGCTCTTGGGAAGTGGTTTGGACCCTGGCACCTTTTCGCACCTATAGAGGGCATAGGAGGTGACTGACAGAACCAAGTAGCCAATCGGAGCCCTGTGGAGCGAAAGGTAACTGCTCTGCAACTGTCCTGGAGGGGCAGAGTCGTTGGTGATCGTGAAGGGAGAAGGAGCTCTGGCTCCTGCGCTCGGCAAGTTTTCACGTGGGAAGAGCGTGTGCAGGCCAAGGAGTCGGGCGGCAGAATCGCCATAAGGAGCGGACAAGATCCATGGAGGAGTGCAGACAGAGGAGGCTGTACGATTACAGCTACCTACCAGGCTCACCCTGTAGAGGACTGGAGAATCGGCTACAATCACACTCGGTCTGTCAGGACAAGTGAAGCTGCGTTGCGTCACCTGGTTTGTGCAGTGAAACTGATCAGGAGTCTAAAGCAGCTGCCTGGTATAGTACCCCTCTGTTCTACATATAAATGTGTGGAGAAGTGTCTGGATCACAGGCTATGTCCTGCAAGTGGTGTGAGAGGGATCTTTCTGCAGGAGTCGTGAGTACTAAATCAGGGTAGCTCCCTGTCAGATGTTCATTTGAGGGCAAGATCTGTCTGGCTGCTCCACTGGCTGCATGAACTGAGCCTGGTGGCTCTGATTAGCCAATTTGGGTATCGAATACTTGTTTTCTCTGTCAGGGCCCCAACCAGCTGCACCGAATAGGCTAGCCTCTTAGTGCCTGGGTACCCAGAGACAGTGACTTATAGGTCTGGCCTGTGCACAGTGCCCTGATATAGTAGAGTGTTAAACTAATCAACCTGATTTCCCCCGCCCTTGTTACTTCCCCTTCAATAAATCAGATTTGTTGTTTGCAAGGTACACTGTCTGAACTGTATGTTTGTGCTCCCCTCTTGTGCATGGGTTATTGTGTCACTGAATCTTATTTTACAGGGGATCCTCAGCACCAAGTTGGTCATTCCACTTTGGGGGTAAGTGTAAATCATAACAATTGGGTGGGAAGTGTTCATGGGCTACTAGCAGAAGGAAAGGGGGGTTACAGTGACCCAGAGGGCTGTGACCAAGTCGTGTTTGACTGTTCCAACCCCAACCTCTGGGTTTAGGCACCCGCCATTGGATCCAGGCCCCTGAACCTGTTAGTGGCAAAGCAGGCAGGGGTAGTATCCCTTGGGATAGCACCCCCTTGGGGTTACACATGCCATGCAGTGTATGCATGCTATGGGCATACACACAACCACAGGAATCAGATAATACACCCACCCATCATGACACAGTTATGCATACTGCACACCACACAGCTGCCGTACAATGTATACAATGCAAACACACCCAGGACAGGTGTACTGGAGTAGTACACCACATGACACAGGAGGAGACAGCTGCAAGCAACGGTATAATACAACTGTGGAATGGTAGCAGATGGTCCATGCACAGCACACATGGAGAACACATTGGGATAACAGCGCCCTCTAAACAGCCCCTTGATGTTGACTGACGTGCCCACCATGGACCGTAGGTCACCAAGCATAGTCCGATGTGCAAGGTGCAAGGAGGCAGACATGCCCATGCCAGCATGTCACAGACAAATATGTGAGACAGGGCCACTGAATGACTGACATGCAACACCCAGGGTGATGATGCAGGACAGCAGCACCAAGGAGGGCATGTGCCCATGTAGGTGAGTGCTACATGCAGAGTACAACCACTGCATGGTCCGGGCATGCATGACACACCATGATGAAGCAGTGCAGGACTATGAGCAGCCATTTGCTGTCACAACATAGGCCCACAGGCTGTGTGGCCAGGCTAGGCAGTGGCCAAGTGCACTGTACCACAGGATGCAGTAGGTGTGTGTGATGCCTTGCCAGGCAGCACAGCACCATGGGCACCCCATGGCCATGTGGCCATGGGACCAGTGACATGACACAGGACAAATGCTCAAATGATGGTGACACTGTGCTGTAAAAGGTTACCATGCATGCCCCACTCAGCAAGGTATGTAACATATGTTAACCACAAAGGAGCATACTCATGTGTGCCATCCTGCTGCCCATCACTGCCATCTCTGGTATGCTGGCCATGAGTCATGGTCACCCGGCTGCACCCTCGCTGCTGTCCCCTGGCAATGAGATCTGCAGTGTGAAGTGAATAGAACAGTGTCACTACCATCATGGACATTAATAATTCCCCCTCCCAAACAGTGTCAGTTACAATGTGCACAACTGTTAAACAGTGTACTGTGTCCCTCCTTACCCAGCATATGGCATATGGGACACATGTGGAATGTTGGTACATTGTACTGTAGTAGCCCATGTACAGCACATATGCTAGCCCATCTGATGTCAACTTGAGAAGCAAAGCAGAGACAACAATGGGACAGACGTGTACACATCTGTATGCACCCAGCACTTGAGTGCTATGGGTGACAGACAACCAAATGGCATATGTGACAGTATACCCCTGACGTACAGCATGGATGGGCCACACCTGTGATCTGCCTGTGTCCCCCCCCAATGGCCCATTCCACACTTCCAATATGTACAGGTGGTGACCTAGTGATGAGCTCATATGTCCTGCATGACTGTATGACCATGGTATACAGGGGATACTGTGGCACAGCTGTGGCCAGCACACCCCACACAGACAGAGACACTACAGTGCCCAGTACTGTGACAGACGTGTGTCAGCTGACCACTGAACACAGCAAGGCCCAATGTCATGGAGCCCATGGGGCACATGGATACACTGCAGTGTGCTCAGGGAATGTGACCAGCAGCTATCCGTCACTCACAGGCAAATGTTTGCCCACACTGGGCAGATGCTATCAACATCTGTAGCAGTGGTCAGCAACAGTCCTGGCCCAGTTACACTGTATGCACCATCTCCACCAACAGGGAGGATCCATTGCCACCATGCCAGGAACACAGGCAGTGGTGTGTCTGCAACCTACAGACACATCTGGACAGTGTGTGGCCATAGGTCCCCCACAGCCAACCTTGTTACTATACAGAGGTGTAACTGACCATATCGGTGTGGTATACACAACATCCAACTGCACAACCATTGTGATATATGTGCATATGTGCAACATGTGCTACATTACCAATGACAGAGCACACCGATGCCAATCAAAAGATAACACTGCACACATCATATGTACCACTGCTGACACAGGCACTGTTCACTCACACAAGGGCACCACTGTACCCATAGTGGTGTACACACAGCAATGCGTGTGAATGACCCTGCAGCATGCCAGGCATGTATGCAGAGACCCATCCCACACATGCGTATCTACATGTGTACTGTGTACATTCATGCCCACACACCTTGACATGCATAAAGCTGGGCTATGAGAAATGTGTCCACTTACCTGGTGCAGGCACAGTGCCATCACGCACCATGCACAGGAACCTGTCCAGCCTCTGTTGCTCCCTGCACTGCAGGTCCATATACTAGTGCCTACACTGCTCCCAAGTGTGTTGTATGCCTGTGCAGGCTGTGAGGTGGCATGCAACAGGGGACCACAATGCATGCCAAGGCCTATTGCCCTGGTGCACCTCTCCATACAGCAGGTGCTCCCTGGAGTGCACCAGCTGAAACATGTTGGTCAGCTCTACCTTCCCTCATCTCTGGTCTCTCTGAATCACCACTCAGAACCTTCTTTTGTCTGCCATGGTTGTTTTTGCACTGTGGGAGGCAACACCCTGACACCAATGTGAATAGAATGGTGTCCAGAACACAATTGAAAATGTGAGTAACATAGCATGGCGATTGCAAAGGACACTAACACAGAATGGCCTAACTGAGCAAGCATAACCCTTGCATGACCTTCCTGGTGATGACATCATTATGCATGCATTCTATGAGCGGTGTAAAAGCAGTTTGCTTCGCACAAGCCAGTTATTTCTGTGCCGCGGCATTATTCGTTTGTCTAACACATGCACAATTGCTCAGCACTATTGACTGCAATATTCAGAGGTGCTGTGCAAATGAGCCTATGTAGGCAGTCGGAGTGCAAACCACCTCATTAGCATGTCATTCTGGCCTAATTTGCATGCATTGCCATGTGTGGATTGCTAGGACTATTTCAGTGAGGACACAGCACCACCTGCACAGCTCATTGGAACTACAAGCTGTAGGCTGACATCTGTGCTTTACCCAGTAGGCCTTAACATGTCCCAGGAATCAAGTTCCACAGGAACAGGTAGGTGTTCTTCAGACAATCCACTGCTATCATGGTCTGTAACAGTGTGAGAAATCTGCTAAAATGACCTGGGCTATGGTATTGGACGGTGAACATATATGACATCTTTTGTGTCAGGTACTGCCAAATGATGCTGTCACACATGCATCAGGCCCAGCTGGCAGGTGAGGACAAACATTGTACTTCACTGTTGTACTGTCCTAGCACATGTACATAGGGTGACAGTGACACTGGAGTCGCACATTGTGACACACAGAGGGATGCCCATGTGCATATTTATTTATTTATTTGTTTGTTTGTTTGTTTATTTATTTATAGAACCAGAATTACAACCTTTTGAATCATAGACTCTTTTGCAAAGACTCCACATCTGTTAAAAGAAAAATACAAATACAGAGGAAAAAACATATAGTACACATGCATAATTAGTATCAAGTAATACATAGTCATACAGCACATGATTATACAAATTGGAGGGTTATATCACCAGGGAGCATAAAGAAGGTCCTGGGTCAGAGTTAAGACATGCTACAGGTCCAGAGGGACAAGAGAGGGAGATTATTTACAGTCACAGGTTGCAGAGTCAAGGAGTAGGGTTTTTAGACTTGATTTAAACAGGTTGTGGCTGTGGGCCTGGGAGATGGAGGATGGAAGGCTGTTCAGCCATAAAGGAGCACAATATCGGAAGGATCTTCTACAGTGAGGGACTAGGAGAGTGGAGTTTGCAGAGTGCCTATGGGACCTCCTATGTGGGGCAGCATGTATAAGTGGGTGTAGGCCGACTGGAGCCTGCTTAAGTTGTATCTTTTTTGCAAGTATGCAGGTATGGTACTTAAGCTGCCTTGGAAGTTTAGCCAGCCAGCACGCCTATAAAGCTCGCAAATGTGGGTTAATCTGGCACATCCAGAGGCTAGTCAGCATGCTTTATTGAGGGCAAGGTTTATGCTGCGGAGGGCAGTTTGATCAGCGGACCCATAAATCACTATTCCGTAGTCCACCAAGGTTAGAATAGATGATGACACTGCCAGGTGCATGGCCTGAGGAGGTAGGCAGTGCTTATGTCTGTACAGGATCCCTAGTCTAGTGTTAATAGAGGAGGAGACTTGTATGTGTGAGTGGCAGGAGAGGGAAGTGTCCAACGTGAGTCCGAGGTATTTGAAGTACGGGACCTGTTCAAGTGCATAGCCTTGGGAGTATAAGACAATTAAGGGTGCATGACAGAGAGGGTTCTGGTGGTGGGGAAATATCATGATTTTGGTTTTCTTGTAGTTAATTATTAGGCACTGTCCAGTGAACCAGGTTTCTGGATCTCTAAAGAAGCCCTGTAGAGCAGTTTGTAGTGAATTGGGATGGGGATGTTTCCAGAAGACTACCGCATCATCAGCATAAAGCAGCATCTTACTGCTGCATGATTTAAGGAGGGAGTTCAGAAAGAGGGTGAAGAGTAATGGGCCTAGAATTGACCCTTGCGGTACACCAGCTTGGACCAGTCTGCTTGAAGAGATAGTTGTATTGATTTTGACTTGTTGTGTCTGACCTGAGAGATAATCTTTGAACCAGGTGGTAACCTCCGGTGCGAAATTTAGGGATGGAAGGGTGTGGAGAAGTAGAGCATGACTGACAGTATCAAACGCTTTGGTCAGATCAATGTAGAGAGCCCTTGCCACAGAGCCCTGTTCCAGTGCTTCATGTATATGTGTTGTAAATTCAGTGAGGGCTGGGGAGGTGCTGTATCCCTTCTGGAATCCGTGTTCGTTGCAGAGCAGGTTGTGTTTGGATAGATAGTCTTTTAGTTGGTCCAACACTATTTTTTCAAGGGCCTGTGAGAGAGGGGACAGGATTGATATTGGTCTATAATTGTTAGTGGAGGTGGGGTCGCCACTTTTTAGTATTGAGGTTATTAATGCTCTTTTCCAGGTTGTGGGAAATTGGCTGAAGCATAAGGACAGATTGAGAATCTTGGTGATATGAGGTATTGTCACATCCAGAGTAAGTCAAATGAGTTTGAGGTCCAGGGAATCACTACTATAGTGGGAGTTCACCAGAGCTTTGGTGAGATAGCATTTGGCCTCATTACAGGAGATGATTCTGAGCCTGAGGGGGTTTGGGATGGTAGTGTCAGAAATGTCAAATAGGCGGTCGGTGACAGGATCAAAGAAGTTCGGTGGGAGGATGTGCGTGAGGTCGGAGAAGGAGGTGTTTAAGTGCATCGGCAATAAGATTAGGGTCCTGGGTGGTAGCACCATCAATTAGAAGCTGGACTGGGGCAGGGGATACAGATATCCCACAGAGCTCCTTAATATTGCTCCAGAACTTTTTTCCAGAGCCCAGGAGGCGGTGAGGGGTTTGTTTATAGTATGCAGCTTTGGCTTGCCGGGTAGCCCATGTGCATTTATTTCTATCCTCTCTGTACAGTTGTCTGTCATGTGAAAGTTGGGAGTCAAGGGCCTTATGCCATAGATCATCCCTCTGGTGCATTTGGTCTAGTAGTGCTTGGGTGATCCAGGGAGTATTTCTGTGTTTTACAAGTTATTTGGAGAAAGGTGCAAATATGTCACAGGCCGAACTGAAGATGGCAATAAAGTAGGTAAGGGCAGCGTCTACTGACTGGGCAGTGTGAATAGGGGACCAGTCACAGGAGGCAAGATGTGACTTGAGCCGTGCAAGGGTACCTTTTTTTAGGCATCTTTGGACAGAGACTTTAGAGGGGGTAGGGGGAATTTTAGTGGACCACAGGCAGGTCACAGGTGAATGATCGCTTATTGAGTCTGGGAGGACTTTGATATGGGAGAAATTATTAGACTTGTTGGTGAGGATTAGGTCTATTAAGGTTGAGGTCCCGGTCCTTGAGTTCAATCTGGTAGGGGATTGGACAACCTGGGTGAGGTCACAAGCTAGGGCTGAGTTTTTGTATGGGGATGATGCAGTAGATAACAAGTTCACATTGAAATCTCCCATAAAAATGACTTCTCTCTAAGGTGGGAGGTGGGTGATACAGTCCAGGACTGAGTCGAAAGTGAGCTTTTGGTTGCAATGGGGAAATGTACACCGCCACAATGTAGAGGCTTTTGCCCTGATTGCCAAGGCTAAGCTTGACTGCTAGGGTCTGGGCACCATGTGTGGATGGTGGAATGGGGAACTCGAGGGAGCGAAGGGAGGATCTAACATAGATGGCACAACCTCCTCCCCGCTTATTAATCCTGTCAGCTTGATAAAAGTATGCTGTATGTTCCCCGGGGGGGGGCAGTCACAACACAGCTGAAGGCCCTGGCTGATGTATTCAAGGCCAGGGAGCACAACATGCAGTGCTACAAGACTGCCAATGCCGCAGTACAGGTCTTGTGGGGTGAGATCACAGTGGAGATGAACGCTGTTTGTTGCAGGGAATGCACAATGATGCTGTCTGCAAATGGCGATATGATCAACACACAAGCATACTGTTCACATGGCAGATCTCTGTGATACCATCATGTGGATGTGTACCCCATGCTGTGCTGTGCATCGACCTGGACACTGTGTGCGCTCTGTTGTCACAGCAGGTTCCAGCATCCAACACATGTCCCACACCTGTTGGTGTAGCCACACAACACAGGACCTGCTGCAGCCCACACTATGCAGGCTGCAGCTGGATTGTACTTGGCACTTACACACCGTCTTGTGGCCACCACCCACAGACAGACATGTGGGTTCCATTGATGGGAAGGGACAGCGGGGGGGTGGCCACAACCGATGCCAAGGTGTGGCCCATATGTGTCACACACACACACACCACTCACAGAACCGCCAATGACCTCTGGATCTTTTCCATCCATGATCACCTCTGAAGCCACACATTCTCTGGGGATGAGCTGAAGGCCCTGGCTGATGCATTCAAGGCCAGGGAGCACAACATGCAGTGCTACAAGACTGCCAATGCCGCAGTACAGGTCTTGTGGGGTGAGATCACAGTGGAGATGAACGCTGTTTGTTGCAGGGAATGCACAATGATGCTGTCTGCAAATGGTGATATGATCAACAGCACCATGCGAAGGATGACCTGGAAGCATGCCCCCCATGCATTGCTCAGCATGGGTGGTGGGCCTTGGCTGGCAGAGGTTGCAAGACCTGTCAACCCTGTGGTGAAGGTGGTGGCGTCAACACTCAGGACTGTGACTGTGGAATGTGTCAATGGTGGTGGGTGCGAGACACAGGTGGCATCCCTCAGAACATGTGAGTTCATGGCTGAATACCAGCATGGTGTGCATGGGTAAATGAGCATCCCTGCTTGTGTTGTGGGCACAATGCAGCCCTGGTCAGTGCACACATGTGTGCATTGTGACGGCCTGTGTGCAGTAGTGCTCTGTCTGCTGCTGTGTATACTGTACTGCAGGCTTGCAGTATGTGCCACACTAACACAGTCTTGTTGTACTCTGCATACCAATGCCCTGTGTCTATGCACATGGTGTGTATCACAGCAGCAAGTGTTCCTTCCACGTGCAGTGTTTCATGCTGCTGCATGTGTCACTGGGTGTGTTTCCTATGCCATCCCTGTGGGTCGCAGTCTTCACATGTGTGGGGTGGGTGGAATACATTGGTGTTAGGTGTGGGCATGCCTGTAGGATCCACATTCCCCCATAGGTGAGCATGCACCCTGGATATGTGGGTGTATAGGCTGTAGTCACCTGTTCAGTGCTGGCACTTGGTGACTTAGTCAGCAATGTTGGAGTATGCATGTGTCAGCACTGGTACCGGACAACTGTGTACTGTACAACTCACTGACAGTACTATTCTCTTTCCACAGCACAGGGAGGTGGCACCACCGAAGAGATTGACCTTGAGGGGGACACTGGGCTGTCCACATCAGGTGTCCAGTGGCAGGTGGCAAAAGAAGATGAGGGGAAGTCTTTGGACACCTTCTGTGATGACCTGTGAGACACCGACATGGACACCTACATTCCCCCTCTGGACTATTTACTCATCATCAGAGGTGTCCCTTGACATTCCCAACCAGGAACTGGCAGACACCAGGGGGGCCATCACAGCCACAACATAGTCACCCACCAGGTACACAGTGCCATCTGTGCTTTCAGGATCTCTGGAGGGTCATGCCTCCTCCTCTTCTTCTGCAACTGCCACCACCACAATCACTGCCACAGGTGTGACCACCACACCCACCAGCTCCCATGCCACATGGCTCACACCACAGATTTCTGTGAGCACCAAGCATGTCGCCCCACCTAACCACTCAAGTGACATGTGTGGCTCCACAGCCAGTGAGGCACTGCCTCTAACATCCACACAGGGTGTGGGGTGCACTCACCCCATATGTCACCCATGCCCACAACCATCCACTATCCCAGGTAACCATGCCCCCCAGAGACTGGATAGCTTAGAGGCCCAGCAGTTCCTCTGGCCTGTGGTGGACTCCCAGTCTACCACACAGCGGGAGCTGCATGCATTCTGGAGGGAAATGTGGCAGGAATTTGCCCATCTCTGGGAGACCCTGCATGCTGATCTAAGGCATGCAGAACAGCATGCCAAGGAGCAACAAGCATGTTGCCTGGATGCTCTCCAACAGATGTTTGGTGACCTCACTGTGTGGGAGCTCACTGCCATGGTGAGGGAGGCTGGAAAAGCTGGGCAGCAATGTCACACTGGC
The DNA here is from genome assembly GCA_016271365.2 of Neoceratodus forsteri. Lineage (NCBI taxonomy): Eukaryota > Metazoa > Chordata > Ceratodontiformes > Ceratodontidae > Neoceratodus > Neoceratodus forsteri. The sequence goes on along the minus strand of JADMNL010000023.1, from coordinate 236,899,654 downwards.
ACACACTGTTAGTATATGGGTACTGTCTCCTGGCATGTGTCATTGGCACAAAGTGGCAGGTCAGGGTCTGCCAGCACTGCTGCAATGGTGTTGTTCATGGGCACTCCCCATACCACTGGGCAATGCATATTCTTGGCTTCACCCAGCCCAGGTGTGGGAATGCCTGTCCCAGGGTGCACCATCCCCTCAAACGTCACCCAAAAGATCCTCAGTCCACATCACCCCACCTACACAGCTTCGAAATTGGGCTTCTGTCAAGACCCGTGGCAGGAGCAGGCAACAATGTTGTGTGCTGCCCCTTATATTACCCTTCCACACCTGCACCCTTCCCATGCACCCCGTTGCACCCACACCACCCCTATCCCTGTATCACCACTATGGAATACTGTTTTTGTTTTCTGTTGTATGCATCCTCTCACAGTTGTTTGTATATAATAAGTAAACACTATTGCAAGCATGTCTGTTATCCATGTTGTTTTCACTCATCTGCCCATCCCTGTCAGTGTTCCAGTGATGTTCTGGTGATGTTTCTGGGATTACTGCTCCACTACCCTATGAACCTCTGGCTCCATATCAGTATTGGCATGTTCCTCACATTCTGGCTGGTGTATTCTATGGTTGAGCATCTGTATTCTATGGTTGAGCATCATGTTGTCCAACAAACAACAAGCTAGGAATATGCAACACGCCTTCTGAGGGGTATATTGTAGGGCACTACCAGAGCGGTCCAGGCATCTGAATAGCATCTTGAGCATGCCAAAGACTTGCTAAAAGATATTCTATGTTGCGATGTGTGCCTCACTGTATGTCTCCTCATCCACATTTGCTGGCTGAACGAGTAGGGTGAGAAGCCAGGGTTGTAAGGGATAGGCACTGTCCCCTGTAGGAAACATTACCACATGTTAGCAGTGTATACTATGTTGCTGACCCTGTCCACTTGGCAGCCCCTACTGTGTAGGCCATCCTCTGTACCTGTACACCCTCTCCTTCCCACCCTCCCCTCTATATCTCTTGTGTGTGCTGTTTTGTGGCACTGTCCCACCATTGGGGGGATTGTGGTTGTGCATGCTGCAGATACTCACCAACAAGGTGTCCACTGGGTAGTTGGCCACCCCCAAATGCCTGGCCCAGCTGTGACTGGTGCCAGATGAAGGCATTGTGGACACTGCCAGGGTACCATGCTAGGACATGGATGATACACCCAGTTGCATAACACACCACCTGGTAATTGATGGACTAGTACCCCTTCCTCTTCAGGAAGGTGTCTCCCAATTCACTAGGCAGCACCTGGATTACAACATGGATGCAGTCAATGGCACTGATTACCGCTGTTAGGTACATAATCCGATAGAATTGCTGCATTGTTTCTGTAAGCTCCTCTGCCATGCTGAGGAATACAATGAATTTGACAGAATGTGGCAGCAGGGTATCTAGAAATTGGGCCATGAGGTACATGTTGGCAGATTGCGACACGCCAATGGTGTCCCCAACTGGTGTCTGGAAGTTCCCAGTGGCTAGGAAACACACTGCAGCTGTCAACATTTCCTATGGTGACAGGACATGGCTGCCCCTGATGGTAGACTGCAGCTGCTCATGCAGAAGCTCACAGAACTGCCTCAGTAGGGCCCTACTGAGTCAATACCAACCCACAAGGTGGTCATCTGTGAGTGTCTCAAAGGACACTAGGGGATGAGACATTCTGTTTGCAGCAAAGCAACTCCTTGGCCTATGGAGTGGTCCAGGGTGGTCTTCTTCCTCTCATCCTCCTCAATGACTGCCGCCATCAGGTACACCATGATGCCATTGTTGCCTACAGCCATGTTGCCTGTTGTTACTGTGGCCATGCATCCCTCATTGTTTTTGCCCAGGGTTAAGATTGCCTTTTAATGGGTGGCATCTTGTGCCATGCTGCATGTTGTACTAGCACACGTTGCACAGCACTGTGGTGCTGAATATACCATTGTGCCTGTATTCATGTCCCCACCCCTTACTTTGCCCCTCCCATGTATTATCTGTTAATACTGGCACTATTTGGTCTTTTGAATGTAGGGGACCCACGCTAATGGAGTGCGATCCCAGAGCAAATGGTTTGTACCCAGCACAACGTTTTGACTATCTGGCCCCAGGGGCTTAATCCCAATGTGCTTAGGATAAACATTGCTTTACATAGTAATATTTGGCCTCAGGTAAGATCTTCATCCCAAGTAGAATTAACAGAGAAATTAAAAACAAATAAATAAGTTAGACACAGCTGTATCTTGGCCTAGATTCTTTATAATAGCAATATAAATGATGCACTCAAACAGCAGGAATACACAAATTATCACTTGCCTCTGATTTTAAATAAGGGATAATCACCTGCCATTGCAAACCCCTGACAGCCATATCTCCTTGTCCAATAGGAACCCCATTGTTGCAATTTGTGCCTTGCTCTCTGTATTTCTTTTTGCCCTGACCTATTATTTATTTTTTGGTGCAACGGCCTGTCCTGCAACTGGACGGTGATGCTATCTATGGATAAACTGGTTTATTTGCTTTAGTGTTGTACTCCTGTACCTTGATGCTACCTACTGTTATGGGTATTGTAACCGTAAGCCTTCTTTCTTGTTACTGATGTTTTTTTTGTCATATGTAAACGTACTATTTTCCAATGTTGCCTTTCTGCAGGTCACACCTAGAAATGAGTCTCAGCTAATTGGTGCCAATTTTTAAATAAATTATCAATTTTTAAATAAATTAAAACTAAATATGGTTATTAGGTTTTTGCCAATGGTGTGATGTTAATATGGCAGTATATCCTAGAGGTTAGAGTAATGTGCTGTGAATGAGCTTGGTACACCCAGCAGCCTTGTGTTTAATTCCCACAACCTCCACTTACATACTGTTTGACTCTAAGCAAGTCACTTAACTACCCAGTGCCCCCAGGTCACCCCTGAAAGCAGACGCTTGTGCCTAGTGGGCCTTACCCGGTTACCAAAGAATTAAAAAATATATATATATATATGTATCAATTGTACCAATTCACCTACATAGAAAATTATTATTTTCAGCATTATCCACTGAATAGAGATTTGCGCAGGGAGGTAATTCACTTTGAAAGTACTTTGTGAAGTTTCCCCAAATTTGCTTCACATGGGGCCACATTTCATATAGATTTCCCCTAGTGAAATGCCCACTGTCTCTTGGTGAAGACTATGCACAGTTGCACTTCACTGCCAAAAGTGTTGGCAAAGTGCCACTACACATTGTTTTCACCAATCAGAGTAGTACTTCCCTGGCAAAAATTATTTAAAGTGGTTTTGTTAAAATAAATAAATGATGCTTTCTAAATGTAAAACCCAGCCTCACCCAATGTGCCAAACAATTCCCACTACCCAGATTACCCAGATCATTTAAAATCATGTTCTTCCACCCTCACAGACTTTAACAGCCACCTCACTCCTCCCTCACCACTGTATGCACATCACACATCACCCTCCTCCCCTACCACATCCCTCTCCCTCATATTAGTGAAAACTACCCCCCTCAGACTTCCACCCTCTGGAACCCAAACTGTATTTTTCCCAAGCCCCATGATAAGAAAGGATATGTGCCTGTAAAGAAGAAAACTGCCCCAAACTGTTCAGTGTTCTGGCTGCTACTAAATGGAGGAATGATTAATTCTAACCTATAGTTTTTTCAGAGTTGTATTATCTGTGACTTCCTTGTTTCATCTCTAAGAAAAAAAAAATAAAGTATTAAAAAGTCAAACCTGCAGTATACTAACACTGATTTGCTGTTGGAGCTAATGGGTGTAGAGGGAGAAGCCATGTCAGAGTAGCTACAGGTATAGGTTCAGGGCAAATTGAAAGTATTCAAAATCTTTTTCTGCCTTTATCTTTCCATGTTTCTATGTACTGTAAAAGGGTTTTCTTTTGAGGTGCTATAAATAGCAGTTTAGTGTTACTTTGCATTAAAGATAAGACAAAGACTATCTCTGGTCTGATGAAGACAATGCAAACCTGGACTCATTAAGTAATTCTAAGATGGTTAGGACACCAAAATCACTTCTGCATAATTTGTGGTCATACACGTAAAAGAAATTCCCTTGCAAGATGATTACACTTTTTAATTATTATAGAGATTAAAATAAGAGTTATATTTTTTTTAATATCTTAAAATAAGGTAGGATATCTTGCCAAAGTTGTACAATATTACTTTTAATCTTATTATAAAAATCGTATTTTTAGCTATACAGTTTTTCTTATTTGAATTGCTTTGTTTTATTTTATAACATACTCAAACTCTAAAAAAAAATTTCTTATTTTAAAAGATATTACTAAGAGAAATAGTTGACCCCTGTGGCATATAATCTGGATTATATGAAAAGTAACATATTGTATTTTTTTTTCTCATTTTAAGATTGTGGGCTTCTTGTTGTTTTCTCCCCTCTCCATGTAGGGTTAATTCTATATATGTGTCTTACATTACATGTAGTTATAAATGTATATATTCATTGCAAAAATGTTAATGCATCAGTTAGGGTGATATTAAAGCTACAGAAGTATGGAAATATGATGTTAGGGTTTTCAACCCTAACTCTGGATCCCCCCAAGCAGCCAAATGGGGGCAAGGTAATACAAGCAACCACAGACATCCATCATCAGGTAAGACAAACAAAATACAACTCTTTCCACATGACACATGCGACATCAATCATCATGGTCCCGTGCTTCCATAGCCATGGATAGACATGCCACAGATGGCAGAAGGCACTCGGCACCTGCATGCAATCATCCATGTGGGCACAGAAATGCAGGGCCCTTAGGGCCCTGTGCCTTCATGGCAGCGTATGTGCCTTTGGCACCTGAGTGAAGACATCTGCTCTTACCAAGTGTTTTTTTTTTTACAATTCTCTTCATTGTCCTTCTGCAGGTCATCAACTTTGTCTGCCAATGCTACCGGTCTCAGCATCTTTTGGGATCTTATGGCACTATGCACACCCCAGCACATTCCCAGAGCTGGTCCACAGGCTTCATCCAGGTGACCCCTGATGTTTCCTTCATTTTTATCTCCGTGAGTCAGTCCTACTCCCGAGACCCCAGAAGTGGTGATGCATGCATGTGGAGGTGCACATGCGCACCACAGCTCCAGTGCCAGTCTCTTCAACCCCTCCCTCAGCCTAGTACAGGCAGTTCTCAGAGCAATGCAGCCACTCTAGCCTTAACCGGGGGTGACCAAGTTCAGAGGAAACCTATTCCTCCCTCCCAAGGCAGAGGGCCTCTAACCAGCAGCCACTCGCATCTTCTCCCTTCCCCAACTGCTGACCTCAGATGACCCAGGCTCATTCCAAAACCCAGGTCACTGGCGTTGCATGAGGTGTGGTGCCCAGCACCTCAACCCTCTACACCATTGGGCCAGTGACTTCACAAGTGATTGTGGTATTTGGGTTTACCTTGTGCCTCACAGCCCAGCAGGAGCATGCAGTAATTTAGCATTACCACACATAAGATACTGGTCAATAGTTACTTAATGGGACCTTATCTCATGTCTTTAATAACAGAATTATATGAGCAGTTTTTCACAGTAGTGGGATTTTGCAATTTACTATCAACAGGTTGAAGAGATGGGTTATAGAAGCAGTTAGGAAAAAAAAAGTATACAGTTTTAGGGATTTTCTCAATATTATCAGCACCAGTACTGTTTTGGGATCTAAATTTTGAAAAAGCTGTTCTGCCTGCAAAACAGAGAACAGCTGGAACTAGAATAGGTCAGAGCTGGTGGTTGTCAATTTAGATGATTTTTGGTCAGGTAATGGAATATTGGCTAAAGAAGAGTTTTCAAACCCTTTCCCAGCAGAAGCAAAGTGTGAGTTTAATTTCTCCACTGTTTATCTTGTCTAATTAATTTCCCAATATTTAGTTGCCTAGGTAGTGCTGAGAGGGCAGATCCTCATTAAAGGCCTTCACAGTTTTCAAAATCTGGAGGGATCATTCTTATTTTCATCCAACAAGGTTACATAATAATTTGCCTCAGTCAAGTGAATTAATTTGGTACACTGATTTCTCTTTTGCCTAAAGGTTGTCCAATCCTGTGTTGCCTTGGTAGTTGTAGCTGAAGCCCAGTGCAGATCTCTATCCCTCAAATCTTGTTTTAATTCACTGGAAAACTTGGGAGGGGTTAGTAGTGGGAGAAAATTTGTTTATAATGTTAGTACTTGTTGAGTAAATAATTCATATGCAACATGTACTGAGGGTGCTAAATAAAAGTCCTCCCAGTTTATAGCAGCCAAATGGTACAGATATTTTTCTTTAGTAAAATTAATGAATGAGCATTTATAAAGAAATGAGGACTTATTGCATAACTTTTTTACCCCTTTAGCACAAACCACCACATTATGGTCACTGAAGTCATTATGAAAGACAGCAGTGAATGTCATCTTCTGGGGTCATTTAGTAAGAATAATATCTAATATGAATGAGTTTGAAAGTCTTTTGGGGTTTGGTCTGGTAGGCTCCGAGATTAGCTGTGTAAACCAAATTCATCGCATAGTATCTTTAACTTGTTTGACTTTAAAGTCAGTCAGTGAAAGTTTTAGACCTCATGATAAAGGCTTCTATGTTAGTGCCACTAGCAAATTTAGATAGCTAGTTTAGGCTATCCATTCCCCTAGTAGAGGGCCTATAGCAGCTAATCACATTAATCAATTCACATTTTGAAATGGTTATTGTTAACTGCAATAATACATTCAAATTCAGATGGTTTCAATACAGAATCATTTAGAGAGGATGGTAATCTCTTCTTGACATAGAGTACAGCTCCACCATCATGAGCTGAATGATTCTGCCTGTATAAGTCATATTCTGGGAGGGAGATCTCTTTAGAATCTAAGGAAGTGTTAAGCCATGTTTCGGTTAATAACAGCCCATCTTGGTTAGAATGGGCAACCCCAATTTTTTATTTGTCCAATTTGCCCATTATGCACTGAAAGTTGATGGCCTAAATATCACTCCATTTGCAGAACCACAATCAGAAGGTATTAGATTTATGGATTTAATACAATATTTCCAGAACAGAGTAGTAATAGGATAAGAAAATGTTTGCTTAAGTAGATAACATTTTTGTAGAAACACTTGCTGTGTCTGGTATTAATTCTACATTGAGGTGCTTTATTAACTGCAATGCTCTACCAGTTATTTAGCAAACTGAAAAATGGCAACAAAAAGGGCTTCTATGTTTTTGAGATATGTCTTTTCAGATGTCTCGACAGTTGGGCAACAAAAGATGATCACAACTGGGCAGAATATCAACACAGCTCATGTTAACTATGGTATACATTTGCATATCTAGCACCCAGCTTCCTATGGTGGAGACAAACCCATTGAAGGGTAAAGAAATAAAAGCAGCAGTAGCCACATTTTGAGAAAAAAAGAGTAGGTTATTTTTTGATTATTTTGTTTATGAACCCCTAGAGAGTAACTGGCAAAATAAGGATAAGCATAAATTATGTCTCACTAACAAGTTATATAGCTAACTTACAATTGTTACAGTACTTCTTGAGGACTCCTACCACAAGCAGTTGTGTAAGGACACTTTAGAAATTAAAGCTATTTGAGAGCTACACAGGGATCACCCACATTGGTAGGAAAGCAACTAAGTTACAACTTAACACCACTTCTTGAAGGTTACATGCTACAGTATAAGCAGTTGTGTAAGGGGCACCATAAAAATTAAGGCTAGCTGATAGCTACACGGGGATCACCCATATAAGGGATGAGCTAAATAACAAATTTAACTAAACTTCTCAAGGGCTTCTGGTATGAGCAGTTGTCAGAGGGGCACCTTAAAAACTAAAAAAAGATAGGTTGGAAGCCATACAGAAAAGGGCATTGAAAAAGCCAATGGGGACTTAGGGTAGATCCTATGGAAATAGATTGGAGTGTCTCAATATGTACTCTCTGGTGGAAAGAAGGAAGGGAGGAACATGATAGAAACATTCAAATACGAACAGGACACTATAGGATGAACTTCACAAAGTTGTCCAAGTTATCTAACAGTTTATCTACAAGGGGGCACACTAGCAAGCTGGAAGGGGAAACATTTAAAAAGGATGTTACATAGGTGGTGGATGGGCAGAATAGTCTATCAGGCTTATGTGATCAATCATGGGCTATAATTGAGTTATAACACATTATTGGACGCCTTTATGTGGGTTATTCCATTGTAATACATTGTAAGGCTTTGAGATAGACTTGATGGACATACATTATTTTTATGTTCTTATTCTTCTGTTTCTATGTCCAGTAGTGGTCCTGTAACTCCTACCATCAACAATGAACTGAAGTACTATACTCATTCAGTATACTACCTTTCCTCTTGTCCTTTTTCACAGCCTCTTCATTGTTTTTGTCTTCTTATGCCTTCTCTTGCTTGTGTTTTTCCCTAATGTATCTGAAGGTTTTATCATTTTCTTTACCCCTTCTACTGTCCATCCTTTGCTCTGTGTTCGCCTTCAGCCTCCTAACACACACACACACACACACACACACACACACAAACACACATCCTATCATTGAATTCCTCCTCTGTAGACTCCAAAAACTTTGTTTGTTCTGATTATATACTACACTCATTTGTCCAGCAATATCGGTTTGCAGTGCCTTTTGTTTTATTAATAAATTCAATGCACTCTTTGGTTGCTTCTAATAATGTCCCCTACATTTCTGTTCACTTTTGTTTGTCCCTTCCATCCTGATCTTAGATTTATTCAGTCATTTTGTGAAAGTCAGTGTTCCTAAAATCGGGTAGCACAATGTTGGAATTCAGTGAATGGGAATGTAACAAAATAATAAACTTCATAGTGTTGCGGTTACTCTGTCCTATTGTATCAACAGTCAAGGTATCCTTGATAATGTCCTTGTTGGATATTATGAGGTCCATGATTGCGACCTCCTGGATGCCTCCCACAATCATTGGGTGAGAAAGCAGCTATGCATAAAGTTTATTCATGTCTTTCCATTTTGACTCTACTTCTGTTGTGTCCCAGACTATGTTTGGAAGTCTGAAGCTGTCCATTATTAAAATTGCTCCCTGGCTCACTGCCTCACTAATTTCCTTTGTTAGTACCTATCTATTCTTCACCTATGTCAGTCATCTCAATAGGAGGCATACAGAATATTCCTCTCCTGTGTCTTTTCTTCCTATTTTCAGCCACATGCGACAATTGTGACTCTACATCCATTTCCAATATAAAGTAGATTTATACTCCAATACCTTAATGGCCTTTCTACATTAGTATACACTGTTACTCCCCTCCCACCTGGGTGACCACTGGAGAAGTGCAGGTAGAGTTTCTTGGGAGGGAGGGATGATATGTACCAACTCTCGTGGCACTACAGAAATGTATATGTGTGCACACAGTGAAGCCCAACATGTGATTATCCTTGGGGAGGAAAACTGTGGGGAACAGTTCCCTGAGCCACAGCATGTTCCCCAGTATATCTGGGATTTGCACAACAAAATGTACCCCTTACTAGCTATTTATGTCTCCAGAGAAGAGACCTGCATACTCTTTAGCCCAGCCTTGTGAGACAAGCTATGGAGAGATAAGGTGAGGGCTGCAGGTAACAAGGCTGGGTGATTACCAGTCCAGATGTGGTAGTTGCCCAGGTTGGAAAAAGTATAGATTATAAAAATGCAACTCTATCTGCAACTGTTCTCAATTTGCCACCAAATTCCCTGAATCTGACCTTATCCTCTTCTACACTGCTATTGGGAGCATTTGTAACTTGGTGTATGACAAAGCCTTGCTTCCCACCTTCCTCTTATGTCAGCTTCTCCCACCTGGGAACCACCCTGTCCTGGTCACCCCTGGAAGACATAGACTGAATAGCTCCTCTAGGTTTGAATTGTGTACCAGCATCTCCATCTATGGAATCCCTTATGACTACTATAGAGTGCATTTCCTGTTTCTCCAGGCTCTACTCTTACCTCCTGACACCCTGCTGGTATCCCCTGCTCTGGAAGCCTATTCTACATGTTCTACTGTACACAATAACATAATATTTTACTTATGAAAGGGACCTGGAATTTATTTTGTCCACCTCAATGCTGCATGGTAGTGATTATACCAAATGTTCAGATGTTGTCTATGGAGTCACAATCTAATCCGCTATGGCCAGGCTGGCTCCTCTATTAAACATTTTGTGCCATTTTATTACTGTTTTATTACTGTTTCCAGTCCCTTCACTCACTACTGCTCCCTCAACCAGAGCATCTCCTTCCCCTCTCTTGAGTTCTGTGGCCAGACAAAGTCTGTAGGGGTTTCACCTAGATGATCCATGTCAATTTAAAGCAGCCCACCTCAGAGGATCTGATCTCAGACAGGAATTGGCAACATATCAATAGCTTAGCTTAGATTCCAGCCTGGATCTCTTGGAATTTGATGCAGATAACCCAACTAATCAGAAGCAGCTCAGCAGGGAGGGAGGGGTGTCTCTGGATCTGCACTGGTTAACCAATCCCTAGCCTGGACCACACATTTCTATCATTCCAGGCAGAATCTAAGTATGAAAGGTGTCAACATGGGATCTGAGTGTCATCCTTAAGGAGAAGCCTTTTTCCTATTTCAAATTCCTCTTCCATTTGGCTCAGTGATGGCAATACACAAGCATCTTATCACTGATCCACTTGGGTTCATTACTTCCATCCCTCTCCCTGATTGAACTAATTATTGTCTTCTTAAACCCTGCAGAATAAAGTTGCAGAAATGTAATGTATTAAACAACTCTCAGTCTGGCAACAAGGGTGCTGAAAGAGTAGAATGATGTTACCCTCTGTCAGAGAGGCAGAGCATACTGCCTCAGATAATATTTCCATCTTGGATGCCAGACTGCAGGGATCTAAGCTCATTATGTGAATCCAAACCTCCTGAATGATATCTCTGTTCACTACCACTGGGGCATACAGTTGTTCCAAGGGGGAGGATTTACCTGTCTATTATACTTTACTACAGTGTATCTATTCAGAAATTAGTTAAGAGAACATATGCACTGATTGAAGCCTAAGGAGCAGTATGGTAAAGGAGCAGCATGGTACATCTCCGCCTGAATGTCTACTCATTATTTATGTATTTGTTTGTTTGTTTGTTAACCAGGTAGGCACAGTGGTCAGTGGACCTTTTCAGGCACACTCCTGGCCCTGTCAGGCAGTATGTACTGTAAGCTTAAAGTTGCAACAAGTTGTATAGCAATGCTTAGAATTGAATCATGCCTTAGTCACTTGTAATGATTTGTGCATTAATATACATTGGAAATAAATTCAAATATGCAAGCCAAATTGTTAGTGCACAATACTATTGTCATATAAAACATTTTCAAACAATGCTGATCAACAGGTAATCCATATTCTGAGCTTTATAGGGAAAATAAGAATGAGCAGAATATAGGTGATAGGGGAGGAAATTCAAGAAGCAGTGGGAAGCAATGAACAAGGCCTCCAAGCCCATGTTTGTCATGAAATGAGGCTTAGCAAGAAGCAGAGTTCTACAGAGTGGAAATTATGTGAGCAGTTTGTAATCCTAAAAAACTCATATACACTACAGAGAGGTCAGAATCCAACAGGAATTCATTTATAAGGCAGCCCAAAGACTAGTCTCGGTAAGCTGGTGGGGGGGGGCAATCAATATCTGGATATAAGCTGCAGAGGTGAGGTCTTTAGGGAGCCAACCAGTCACATCAGTAGCCATTACTGAAAATGGTATACAGATGGATAATATCCTTAGCAGGATTTTTTCAGATGTTTAAGGACTACCAAATATTTTTCAGAGCCAAATTCCACCTCAATTTTGTATAGATAATTGCATTTCTAACCTCCCTAGATTTTATTATGTCCCTCTCTTCCTCTTGCTTGATTTATCAGTTGGTTTTTAATTAGTAACATTTTATTTGAATCAAGGGCACTGGACAGGTTAATCCAACCCGCAGTCCATTTTCAAACAATAAATATTTAATCATAGCATATCCTACATTACATGACAATGTTCCTATCACCTCATCCCAGAATGATCAGGGCAGCCGATGTTGAGGGAATGCTGTAACCCAGTAGCTCATTGCTCTACATTTAACCTTAATAGAAAGGCAGACAATTCCTAACTCCAGCTTCAATAATATGACAGGGAGAAACCTAAAATACTTCTCAGGAAAGTATTTTCTACAGATTGAAGACATAAAAGGTTCTGCATGCCCCAAAGTTCTGCAGTGTGAAAGATACTGTATATTTGTTACTTGGTGTTTGTCATCAAGGACAGGCCAGGAAGCATAGGAAGACCAGGAGCAGTTTCAAATTTTGCAAATAGTGTTTAATTTTTCTCAATAACAGCAAAATACAAAATAAAAATTATTCAGCATAACTATTGACAAAGGCAGTACAAACAGAAAACTAAGTCCTTCTTCTGAGAGTATCTCTTAATTCCAAGTTTCAGTGTCTCAGTCTCTCACTCTCCTTGTCTCTCTAGCAAAAGGATTACTGCTCTTTTTAAAAATCTTTGTCTGAGAACTGGTTAAGAAGCCTGCTTCTCACAGAATGTTTTTGCAAGTTTACAGAATGTTCTTGTCAGTTTCTATGCAGGTGCAGCAAAAAAAAAAAAAAAAATGACCCAGAACTGACCAACTGTTTGCAGCTCTGCAAAAGGCTTAAAAAATATCTCAGGTTAACCCCTTGCATTCCAAATAGCTTTGCAATCATTTCAATGGTATAACTATATACTATGACAAAGGGGTTCAAGTATCAGTGACATTTCCACCTAAAGATTCACATACATTTTTATACCCACAGATAATCAAGGGGGAAAAAAACAGACATGACAATGGAAGGCAGAGAGATAACAATGGGCAGAGAATCACAAGATCATCAGAGTGATCAGTTCCTGGGTCTCACAAGAAAATTTGGTTGCACAACCAGACAGAGAAGAGAAAGAAAAGGAGAGGATAGAACAGACCCTTGCATTTAAAATATTTCTGCATAACAAATGGCGCAGGGCCTTATTCAACCCTATCACATACCTCCCTCTTTAAAAGGGAACCTTTTTTTATAAAAACAGGTTTCCAAAATGTTCTATTAAATTCCTGTCTAACATTAGCTTATAACCTTTATAGTTCAGTGCATATGCAGCAGAGCAAACAGAGAAGTTTCAACTCACATTTTTTCAGCCTTCGGAATTCTCAATTCCTGATCCATATCTTGAAAGAAAATCAGCACTAACATTCTCTTTCCCAGATTTATGCATCACTTTAAATTTAAATGGCTGTAATGCCAGGTACTACCGTGTGATTCTAGAATTTTTATCTTTCATTTGCTTAAGCCAGCAGAGAGGATTGTGGCCTGTTACAAGTACAAAGTCAGCTCCAAGTAAATAAAACTTAAGGAACTTGATGGCCCACTTTACCGCAAGGCATTCCTTTTCAATGGTGGAGTACCTTTTCTCTCTGTCATGCAATTTCCTACTCATGTATAGAATAGGATGTTCTTTCCCATCTATATGCAGACTCAAGACTGCACCTCATACTATCTCTGATGCAACAGTCTGTAACAGAAATTGTTTCTCAAAGTCTGGGCTTCTTAAAACAGGGGCTGAACATAATGCATCCTTAATGGTCTGAAAAGCCTCGTCACACTCTGTAGTCCATTTCACATTATTCAGGAACCATTTCTTTGTGAGTTCAGTGAGGAGAGTAGCTAACTTGGCAAAACTGGGACAAATCTCCGATAATAACCAGCCGGCCCTAAAAATTACCTGACATGTTTCTTGGTTTTGGGGACAGGGCAGTTAGTTACAGCTTCTGTCTTGGAAACCTCAGGCTTGACTTCTTTTTTTCTAAAACATAGCCCAAATACCTTTTTTCCTGCATGCCCATTGCACACTTGGTAGAATTAATTGTCAGACCTGTCTTTTTGATCAATTGGATAACTGCTCATAGGTGTTCCAGGAGGTTTTTCCAGTCTGGACTGTACACCATGACATCATCCAGGTATGCAGCACAATAACTAGTATGAGGGGATAAAATGACATCCATGTAGCACTGAAATGTAACAGATGCACCATGTAAACCAAAGAGCATGGTGGTGAACTAATAGAATCCTGTAGGATTAGCAAATGCAGTTTTGTCTCTGGTTTCTTTTCCTAGGGGAATTTGCCCATAACCCTTGGTGAGATCGAGGGTGATGTTATACTTGACACTTCCCAGTCTGTCCACCAAATCATCTATTCTGGGCATAGGATAACTGTCAAATTCTGACACTTGATTAAGTTTCCTAAAATCAAGGCAGATTCTTGTACTCTCTTTATTTGTTGTTTACAATCACCATTGGTGATGACTAAGCACTTCTCAACTCTTCTATGATATCCAATTCTTTCATTTTCTGTATTTCCTTAACCACATCTGCTCTTAACTGCTCTGGTAATCTGTATGTTTTTAGTCTAATAGGGCAAGCTTTCCTTGTTACTATTACATACTCTACTCCTTTGCTCATCCCTGCCTTTGTGGTTGAAGTACTGTTAAGTGTCTTTAGTGAGTTACAAATGTTTGTGGTTTATATGAAGGTTAAGGAAACATTCACTTTTATAGCATCAACAGTTACAGTTTGTTTCATTCTGTCATAAGCTACATTGATATCTTCTTTATCAGTTTCTGGAAAAACCAGCAAAACAGCTTTTGGTGTTTTTTTTTTCAACCCATTTCTTGAGAAGGTTAACATGGTATATCTTAGTAGGAGTTTTCCTATCAGGGTTCTCAATCTCATAGTTAACTGTGCCAGTACATCTAAACACTTTATAGGGCCCTTGCCACTTCATTAAGAGTTTATTTTCTGTAGTGGGTAACAGTAGCAAGACCTTTTCACCTGGCTCAAAAACGTTCTTTTACCCCTTGATCATAATACACCTTCTGCTGGTTTTGGGCCTCTTCCTGATTACTATGGATGGGAAGCACCAAGTTTGGTCGACAGCAACAATGCCGACCTCCCCCACAGTGATGGCACAATACCGATGCAGGTCTTGTGCCGCTTGTTCTCAAGGTGTTTTCTTTGGGGGGCTGTGCCCTCCCACATCCCCCATGTGGGGGGTTGTGCCCCCTCACCCCCCAGAATTTAGGATTCCAACTCCAGATCACAGTTGGTCCAGGGAGGGGGTGGAACACTGGTGGAAGGTGAAACACAGAAAAAAGACCATTACCGCGAATGTCACCGTAATGGTCTTTTTTCCAGTTTTGCCATCGAGGTGTCAACGACAAGGAGTGCACCACTATGGGTGATATCAACATATTTTGTCAGCTTCTATCTCAAGGCACACATAAGATGTAACAGATTGTTTCTGATGGGGTTATCTTCCCATGTTTCTTTTATTACATCTAGTGGCCGTCTAGGTTGTCTACCATACAGGATTTAAAATGGTGAAAAACCTGTTGATGCCCATGGCACTTCTCTGTAAGCAAAAGTAGATAAGGTAAGTATTGGTCCCAGTCTTTCACTTCCCCTTTTACAAAACTTTTTAACATGCATTTTAGGGTTTGATTAAAATGCTCAACAAGACTGTCTGTCTGAGGGTGATAAGGGGAGATTCTTATGGGAGTGATACCTAGTAGTCAGTACAGCTCTTTCAGTAATGCAGCACCAAAATTATTACTCTGGTAAGTAATAATCTCTTTTGATATGCCAACCCTGCTGAACATTTTGCCAAGCTCAGCTGCCACTTTTGGGGCTCTGACAGTATGTTTTGGAACTGCCTCTGGGTATTGAGTAGCATAGTCACATACTACCGAAATGAATTGATTACCCTTTTTACTTTTGTCTAAGGGTCCAACCACATCCATTGCAATTCTTTCAAAAGGCATATCTATCAAAGGTTGGAGCACCAGGTGCACCTTGTTATTTTTTAATCACAGGGGCTACTTGCGGACACTCAGCACAGGAACTGCAATAGGTAGCAGCATCTTCACAAATTCCAGGCCAGTAAAATCTGTACAGCAGTCTGGCAAAGGCACAATCCCTCCCTGAGTGATCAGCCATAGGACTATCATGTGCTAGCTATAATAACTCAAATCTATACATTTGTGGTATGATCAATTGTTCTATCTGTTTCCATGTCTGAGGTTTAACCCAAACTCTGTTTAGTAGCCCATTACATTTTTTAAACATAGGTTCACCCTGTTTTGGTTTCACCCCCAGCTGCTTAAAATAACCCTTGAGAGAATCATTATTAGCTTTGTTCTGAAAAAAAAAAACACAATAAGTGATCAGTTTAGTTTCAGCATTTTCATATGTTAACTAGGGCTGTGCATAGCTCAAATATCATTTGCCAAATACCATTAATACTGCACTACTAGGTATTCAGATCCCAAATAATGAAGAGTTCACTATTTGTCTGGTATTTGGGAAACACTGTTCAAAAATAAAAAAGACAATAAATTGCCCCCTCCCTCATCTCCCATCCCATGCCAACAGCAAAACCTGCAGTCCTCCACCTTCCATCAAAAAAAGCATATTCCCTCCCCCCCAAGTACCCACAAATTGTTTTTTCTTTTAATTAATGCCCCCCAAAAAATATTAATATAGATTGTGGGTGTTGGGTGACTGATTCTATCTGCCCACTTCCACAGTCCATTTTAGGCTTTTGAAGCAGTCTTCTGAAGCAAACATTGTACATTATGACCCACCAAGCACCTGACCCTGGCACCCACCAGTCCATTATCCAGTTATTCAAATTCAAAGCTGAGAAGGTGCCAGCAGAACCCCCCCAACTTGGCTGACTACCTTCTCTTGAATGAAACACTTGTGTGCTTGCTGTAGTAAATACAACTGATCATGTGATCAGCTGGTTTTACTATAGCAAGTGTGCAAGCACTTTATTCATGAGATGGTAGTCGGCCATGGAGGAGGGAGAGTTATGCCAGCACCTTCTCAGCTTTGAATTTGAATAACTGGATGCTGGACTTGTGGATGCCAGGGTCAGGTGCTGTCAGTGGGTGAGGGTTCATAATGTACTATTTTCACTTTAGAAGACTGTCTCACAAGCCTACAATGGACACTGGAAGCAAGTGGGTAGAATCAGTCACTTGACACCCGTAATCTACATTAATATTTTTTGGGGGGCATGCATAAAAAGAAAAAACAACTTATGGGTGCTGGGGAGGAGGGAGGGGGTATGGTTTTTTGAGGGATGGTAAATGGCTGGGGGTTTTGCTGCTTCTATGGACTGGGAGATGAAGGAAGGGCTGGTTCCCATCAATTTCAGAAATGGCCGAATACCGAATAATGAATACCAAATATTTGGCCGCTAAATACCAAATGTTTGGGAAATGGTATTTGCACAGCCCTAATATTAACCCTTTACATACATCAGTCTTTTGTTGCCACTGTTTCTTCAGGTATCATCTTTCTTTCCTGGACTTCTGGATTTTGGAGCTGTGCTCAAACAAGTCCGAATCAAAGTCAGCAAAAGGAAAAGCGTCCCCACCATTCAAGATTTTCTTTGCCTGAGATCTTGACATTACAGCAGCTGAAACATCAGGTTTTACTCCATCTTTGATTAACTCAGTAAATCCAGGAAAGTCATTTCCAATAATCACAGGTACAGGTAACTTAGATACTACCCCCAATTTCATTTGGTGTGACACACCCTTAATATTCAGAGTCACTTGAGGGGTGGGATAGTATCAAGTGTCCCAGTGGATGCAGATGACACCAGTATGTAGTCCTTTTGGACATTGTTTTCCCAGCATATAAATATGCACTAGGGTCTGTCTGCTGCCCAAATCTGTAAGTCCCTTCACAGTCTTATCTTTCACCTTCACATCTGTTTAGTATTTGCAGCAATTTGCTAAGGGCAAATCTGTTCCAGTGACACTCTTCTTACTATAGCAATTTCTTGCAGTATAACCTGACTTATTATAATTATAGCAAATGAAGTCATTGTGTGCAGATTTGTTACCCCCACCAGAGTTCTTATCAGACATGGAAATTAAATGGGAAAAAGAGTGTTTTGCTGGTGCTTGGCTGTTTTTTCACTGCTGTGGCATCTGTTTGGCCATTTGTTAGTCTTCAAAACCAAAGAAACAGCCTTTTCCCCATTTTCTGGTCGGTGTTCTTTTACCCAAAGCTGAATGTCTGTGAGGAGGATGTTAATGAACTGCTCCATTACAAATGTTTTGATGATCTGTGGGAGTGTTTTGCCCTCTGGTTGGAGTCATTTTATAAGAAGTTCTCTGAGTCAGGTGAAGGCTTCTCTATGATTGTCAAATGAGTTGTACTTCAGAGACCAAAATCTCTACCTGTAGGTCTCTCATGAGATGTCATATCTTTTAAGGACCTTCACCAGGTCATAGTTTTATGACTCTGCAGTGTCCATATTGCTGTAGGCAAGTTGGGCATTCCCTGTCAGGTAAGGTACCAGTTTGATTGCCCGTTGCTCCTTTGCCCACTAGCTGGCTGCAGCAACCCTTTTAAAAGTTGTCAGGTATGCTTCAAGAAAATCTGAGGGACACAGCTTTGTAAGTTTAAGGTCTTTTAAGTTGTTAGTGTTTTGTTGCTCTGCTGGACCTGTTCCAGAACCTCCAGCTTTGATAGCTTGCAAGGCATCCAGCCATCATAGCACCAGTTGCTGCATCTCTTCTTTTTTTTCTACTGCTCCTGTCACTGCATCTTTTCTTTTCTTTTCTTTTCTTTTCTTTTCTTTTCTTTTCTTTTCTTTTCTTTTCTTTTCATTTCTTTTCTTTTCTCCACTGCTCCTCTTCATTTCTCTGCTGTTCCTGTCACTGCATCTCTTCTTTTCTCTGTTTCTCCATCTCTTGTTGTTGTATAGCCCACCATTTGAAAAAAGGCATTGAGTCTTTCAGGTTCTGTCACTGCTCTTTTTTTTCCATGACTGGTGTTGGCTGAACAGTCTCAGTTTGGACTTTTGTTTCTGCTTCTAGTTTGGCTACCATTCTTCTGATAATCACTCCTGGACTTGCTGCTGCAGAATCCATACTTTTTTTTCTGTGCTTCCTTGGTACCAGGTCTAGTACCCATGCACAAAACTCCTGGCTTAGAATATGAATGGCATGAATCCCACTGAATCTGACACCATCTGTCATCAAGGCACAGGTCAGGAACCATAGGAAGACCATAAGCAGTTTCAAAATTTGAAAATAACATTTTATTTTTCTCAATAACATCAAAATAAAAAATAAAAATTATTCAGTATAACTATTTACAAAGGCAATACAAAGAGAGAAAACTAAAGTCCTTCTGAGAGTAACTCTTAATTTCAAATTTCTGCCTCTCAGTCTTTCACTCTCCTTGTTTCTCTAGCAGAAGCATTGCTGTTCCTTATTTAAGCCTTTCTCTGGGAACTAGTTAGGTGCACCTGCTTCTCACAGAATGTTCTTGTAAATTTGCAACGTGTCCTTATCAGTTTTGATGCAGGTAAAGCAAAAAGAGCATAGTGACCCAGAACTGACCTCTTGTTTACAGCTCTGCAAAAGACTTAAAAACTGCATCTCAGGTTAATCCATTGAGTTTCAAATAGCTTTGCAATCATTTCAAAAGTACAACTATATACAGTTTTAAACAAAGGGATCCCAGTATCAGTGACATTTCCACATAAAGTTTCACATGTATTTTTATACCCACAGCTATGCAAGGGAGAAGAAAAGACAGAAATAATAAGGGAAGACAGAGAGATAGCAAGGGGCAGAGAATCGTGAGACCATTGAAGTGATCAGTTCCTAGGTCTCACAAGAAAATTTGATTGTGCAACCCGATGGAGAAGAGACAGAAAAGGAGAGGATAGACAAGACCCTTGTGTTTAAACTCTTTCTGCATAACAAATGGGGCATGACCTTATTCAACCCTATCACAGTGTTACATATTCTTAGAAAGTAGTCCAACGAAAAGCCAATTTTCTGTTAAGCAGATCATTCTCAGCAGTTATCTAGACACCCATATTTTGACTTCCATGTGGTGCTGTTTTCATGTAAGATTCTGAATGAAGGAAATGCCAAAGCATATATATATATATATATATACATGTATTTATTGACTGCCTCTGGGTTATTATTGCTCATAAACAGCTTGATTTTGCCCTCATCTAGTTGAAAAAAGTAATCTCTTTTGTTTTAGAAGTATTAATGGACAGTTTGTTTGTATCATAGAGTTTTTCTAATAGATATAGTTGCCTTAGAAGCTCAACCTGAGTCTTCAAAATCAATATGATATCATCTATTGTACATATTGGAATCTGGTGTGTGTGGTCACATATTTTTAACATTAGTGGCTGCTACAGAGAGAAACACTGGGATATTATCAATATACACACTGAGTAGGACTGAGAAAATATATCTTCTGCCAGTGGAGTTATGGTGATATTAAGAGTTCGCTTCTGGGATAACTCACAAAATTTCTGCATAACTTTCACAAAATGTTGCTAGCATTGTAATGTAATTTATTTCCACCTGATTCTTAGAGTAGACAACTAAATTGCACCAAAGATTGTATGGTGACTTTACCATTCCCATGTAGAAGTGTACCAAGTTTAAGATCGTGTTTTATACTGTAAAGGTAACTGAGTTATAAGCATCTACACTTTCTAAAATTAAAAAATTACAGTTTGCATGTATGTAAACTGCAGAATTTTAAACCCTAATACATTACAGCTAGAGAACAGAATGTTAGTGATGTCGTTAGCTTCATTGCTCATAAAAATGAAGAAGTATGTGTGTCAACTCTCTGATCATTTGTTCAAAGGATGGCCAAAATCTAAGCAGCCAACAATTACAAAATAACATCAGTAAAGTTGAATTTCATGAGCTTGTATGAAAATCATGAAATTTTGGAATACTTTTACTAAAGCCATATCTATACATTTTGCCCAGTAATACACTTGAGCTGTCATTGTGTAGTTGGGAGTACACTGACGTTAAGCAACAATGAGGCAGCATTAACATGAGGCTTCATAGTAAAATTATAGCGGTGCCTTTGTTTTAGTATCTTGAGCAAAGAACCACGAGGCATTGTCATGGACATCATCATGAGCTAGTCTAACTTCTTACAATATGCCAGCTAACCACTAGAACTCACTGACTAAATAACTTGTGGAAGTACATGCATACACAGGATTGTTTCTGTACAATGCCACTTGCTGACTCTTTAACAACCCTGTAGATAACATTGTATATTTTCAGGATTTTAAACAGTGGCACTAAGTGATGCCAAGCATTACAACTAGCTGTGACTGAGGCAACTGTTGTAGAAGTATATGAATATCATTAGTGATGATGTAACATGATGCTGAGCCTTACCATCACAGGAGTGTTGGAGGGGCATTGCAGGGCCATGATGCTAGTACAGGTAAGGTGATTTTCCTACCTACAATACAAGTTAAATGAATGTGATCAGAAGCCAGCCCAAGATGGACCAATGTTCTGCAAGGGATGAGGGTATAGTCATGTCACTGAAAAGGGAACTCAAGGGGATTTGAACTACTGTGTAAGACAGGGGACATAGCCAGTCCAAGAGTCACCAGTGGAAGGTTCACCAATTGAATGGGAGCTTGGCTAAGTAGCAAGAGAATAGCTGACTGCCAGTTGGAGCAAAAATACATGAACAATTCTCATTGGAAAGCAGGACATATGAGAATCACACTCCACAAAACAGACTAGTCTGAGCACCAAATATATTTGGAAACCAGAAATTAGAGGAACTCACAGAGATGGGGGGTGACTGGGGAAACAAGAAGGAGAAATTCAGGCTGTTCCAAAGGGATAGGTCCTACAGGAAAAGATGCATGAGGTACTCTCTTTAGAAGTTGGCTTTTCTGTTAAAAACAAGGAGGAAATCAGTGTGACAAGCAGGTCCACAGAGTACATCTAGTTAAGCTTAGAGAAAAAGGCATGGGGAGGGAACTAAAGTGTCACCCAGAAAGAGAATCTGGTACTGCAAATGGCTCAGCACAGATAAATGGATTCAGTGGAGGAAGTGTTTTGTGAGTGTTAGATTTCACAGATGGAATTATAGTGGCATGATCTGTTATGCATCCATGCATTTTGAGAACATTTTTCCAATTCATGATTTCTGACATTTCCACTGTAAATTTTAATATTCTTCAATAAATGCTTTTAGAACCCTATTAAATGAAAACTTAAGGATATATGCACTTGCTATTGAATCTCTGAGTCTGATACTCTTTGTGTTGGCTGTACAACATAAGGCTTGGCAGTATTAGATTTAAATTGGTAAATATCAACAAATGTCAGTTTCACTGCACACACACAAACCGATGAAAAAATATTTTCAGCTATAATAATCTACATTTACAGATAGGCAAATTAAGTTCTATTGCTATTTTGATATGTAATGATAACAATTTGTGTTTTTATCAGTTTGTAAATCCTCAGCGTTTACTGTCATTAACTGCAACTGTGAAAAAATTAAATAGATACAAATCGAAATAAATGCTTAAAAATCCATAACATTTGTGCAAATGTGAAAATTTAAATTGATAAAACTTGGGGAAAAAAGGTTTAAAAATAAAAATCAATATTTTCCATTAAAATGATAAAAAAATGGAAGTCTGCCAACCCTAAACATAACCAACTTAGAAACATTATAAATAGCAGATTATGGAATTATAACTATTGTAAATGTGATTTGTAAATGTCATCTTGAATGAAAATGTGCACCTCCTTGTAACAAAGTAGGACAACTTTCTAAACAGGGCTGCCAAGTCCTAACAGTTCTATCCTATTAAAAAACCAAAACAAAGAAAGAAAGGAAATAAAAACAGAAATCACATTTATCTAACTTTTTTAGATTTCGGGAACTATTTACATTTGGCATTCATGCTAAAATATTGGGTGTATGCCTGTAATAACAGAGGAGCCAAACACATCCAAATATTCTGAAAATGTTCACACAATTTCGCAAGTCGATTAACTGTGAAACTGTGAAGTCCTGCAACTTGTAGTTTATGTAACAACCTACCTCACTATTTAACAAAACACAGGTGAGCACATGCTCTTGGTCTAAATGGGTGCTAAGGCAAAAACTGGAAACTGTAAAAAACACAAAACAGCAGCACCCATATAGTTCTAGGTACAAAATAAATATTCTCAAGATGTTAGATTTTATGCCAAACCAAAGTTTTAATGTGCACTGAAGAGACCTACACTAAGCCCTGGAACTTTGTACCATTAGCATGACACTTAAGTCCCTATTTAGCAGTTTCCATGACTCTTCATAAAAGAGGTTTTGTAAAGGAGGAAAGGGGTCAGAAGAGGGGAGAGAGAAAGGGAGCACAAAGGGAAAGAGTAAGGATCATCAAGCAGTATTATATAAAGGTCCCTTACTTAAGTCTATCAACATGGAAAAGGATAAAAATTGGACAAAAACAAATATATTAGGTATACTGGAACCAATAAAAAATGTTAAAGGTCTAGGAACAGATAGCATATGGCTCAAAAGGGAAGGTACTGGATGTGGAAATTAACATACCCTTAAGCAAGTACAAATGTTAGTTTTAGAATGAATACAATGTTGAGAAGCACTACCTGGAATGTAAAGGGACTTAAAAGAGAATTAAAACCAACTACGTTATTAAACATATGGAAAATAACTGCTTAATGCTACAAGGAGCTCATTTTACAAAGCAAGAGTATGAGTGATTTCAAAATAGATGGACTATATACACCATACCATCATAACGCTGGAGCAATTGCAATCTTATTTAGAAGAAACAAAATTAACCCTGAAATTAGGAAAACATTTTTTCACTGGTGCAATATATTATTGCAGAAATAAAAATACACAATCAAAATTATACAATTTTGTCCATTTCTGTACCAAATCAAAATAATCCACGATTTTTTACAGAATATTTCTTACAACTATCAACATTTTCAACACCATACATTATTGGGGAGGACTGTAATATAACATTAATGAATAAAGATAGATCAACAGGAATAGATAAATTTCTCAAAACACCAAAAAAAGTTATTCAAGCTTTTATTCAAGATTTAAAATTAATCGTCCCACAGCGTGAAACACATTACGTTAAAAAAAAATCATACTTCTCTAATACCCATCAATTAAATACATGAATAGACTTCTTTCTGACTTTGGAAACCTTAAAATACTGTACCAACTCAAAGAAACAATATATACTGGAATATGCATCTCAGACCATTCCCCATGCATTATGACCCTTAAGCTATTACAAGAACAAGAGACAAGAATTAAATCATGTATAGATCACTTAATATTAAATGACAATAAAATATATACAAAAACATGAGAAGAAATAGAAAACTTTTTTTCAATAGGACTCAAACACAGCCTCTTCCATATTGATAGAATTGAATGCCTTTAAGGCCTGACTTAGGGGAAGGATGCAATTCAAAACAAAAAAATCAAAATAAGAAGTGGCAAAATACTGTAAGCAATCCCAAACTGAAAAAGGTATTCAGCTACTACAACAAATATATATGACTGCCTTAGACCCCAAAACCTATGAAAAATTTACACAAAAAATAGAATATGATATTCTCATAACAAAAACAGCAGAATATCAAATACTTTAAGCTTGAATGAAATATCACTTTATGTCAGACAAACCATTGAAACTTCTAGCCTGGTAAATAAAAAAAGAACAAGAAAACAACACAAATCTCAAAATCAAAGACCCGCAAGCAGATATTAAAGACAATCCCAAAGAAATTAACCAACAATTCAGCAATTATTACCAGACATTATATACATCACAAATCCCTAGTAACTCAGTAGAACCAGATAACTTGAGTCAGATAGAATTCCCCAAAATACCTGAAAAAATACTTGAAATGTTAGATAACTCTATCACATTACAAGAAACGCAGAATGCAATACAAGCTATACCTAGTAGCAAAGCGCCAGGGCCTGACATAATAAGTATTGAAACATATAAAGCATTACAATCTGTATTAGCCCCCAAACTTATAGAACTGTTCAACCCATTTGACTCACTACAAGACATCCCACAGTCATTTAATGCAGCTACAATACAATTATTTCATAAAAAAGAAAGACAATACAGAATGCTCCTCATGTACTGAAGGCCAATTTCATTACTAAATGCAGACTATAAAATATTTACAAAAATATTAGCTACCAGACTTGAACAAATTCTACTTCACATGATATCACATGTCCAGAAATGATTTATAAAAGGAAGACAAATAACGGACAGCATAAGAAGAACCCTTAACATAATAGCAAATAATACATCCAACGATGCCATATTACTGACCATTGATGCAGAAAAAGACTTCAACAGGCTTGGATGGCAATACTTAAATCAGGTAATACAAAAAATAAGAATTAAGAATCAATTTGCTAATTGGATTAATATACAATAACCCGCTAGGCAAAATAAAAATAAATAACATTTCAGGAAAAATAATGTTCTCTAGAGGAACCAGACAATGATGTCCTATCTCACTCTTAATTTTTGCATTAGCAATAGAGACATTAGCTATAAACATTAGACAAAACAATAATATATCTGGAATTAAAATTAATAATCATACCCACAAAATTATCTTATATGCAGAAGCATTACTATACATTACGGAACCAACAAAATCAATAACAGAATTATTCAATTTAGCAGAACAGTTTGGTAAAGCATTGGGTTATAAAGTAAATTGGAACAAAACAGCAATCTTTCCACTCAATCATAAATATTCCCTCAAAATCTCCACAAACTGCCCATGCTTGATTAAGAAAACTACAAATTATTTTGGAATAAATATTTCAAATCAAGTAGAACAATTCTTTCAAGACAACTACCCTCTATAACTAGATAAAGTTAAAATTTTAAAAAATAAATAACTTTATCATTAATGACGTCATTGCTCTAGTTCATGTACAACCAAGCTCTTCTCACTTGAGATCCACTTGGTTTGATGGGGATCTCAAGGCAATGAAGATCAAGGGTCAGATATTGGAGTGTTGCTGGCAGAAGACCCGGTTGGAGGCCAACAAACTGGCCCTGCATGCCCACTATGGTGAGTACCAGGAGGCAGTATTCCTGCCCGGGGAAATTGCTGAAGGGAGAAACAGACCTTCTTAGCTTTTCCAGACTATAGATAGGCTACTCCATCCTGCCTGTCTACAGCCAAAAAAGTACTTTTCATCCACCTTATATGAAGAGTTTGCTCTCTTTTTCTCTGATGGAGGGTCTTCTGTCTGGTTGGGGATTCCATCAGTGAGGTCACTGATGCCTCACAGTGGTTGGACTGGGAGGAACTGAGGCACTCTGCCAATCTGGGAGGAGTTTAAGCCAGTGGAGGTGACGGAGGTCACTGAGGTGATCTTAGAGCTGAAGCACACCTATTGTGAATTGAACCCAGACCTGACACATTTCTTAATGAGATGTGCTGAAACTGTTGGCCCGGTGTTCACCAGGATTGCCAGGTGTTTGATGGCAGAGGGTGTTTCCCAGTGGCTTTGAAAGAAGTGCTGGTGATACCCCTCCTAAAGAAACAATCTCTTGACCCAGACATCCTGGCAAAATTACCATCCTATCTCCAACCTGCCTTTTTTGAGCAAGGTTGTTGAGAAACTTGTGGCACAACAGATTGAGGACTGCCTCGTGTCCTTCGACATCTATGAGCCATTTCATTCAGATTTTTGTGCCAGACACAGCATGGAGACAGCATTAGTTAGGGTGCATAATGATCTGCTCAGCACTAGAGATAGAGGAGACAAGTCAATTCTTGTGCTCCTTAATCTCTCTTTAACTTTTGATACTGTGGATCACTTTGTGCTTCTAGATCTGCTCTGTGAGTATTGTGGATCGCCAGTGTTGTCATCAAATGGTTTGAGTCATATCTTTCTGATAGGGTGCCAGAGGGTGGTGATGGGGAATTTCTCCTCCTCCCCAATGCCCCATCATGTGGAGTACCACAGGGCTCGATCCTGTCACCGATGCTAATCACAGTGTACATGCTGCCCCTGGGTGAGATCATCTTACAGTTCAGCATGGAGTTTCATTGCAATGCTGATGATAACCAGCTGTATCTGTCATTTGCGTCCAGAACATCTGATGTTGTAGATGTGCTAAACACCTGTCTGGCTAAAATCAATGACTTGCTGTCTTCCAGCTGACTGTGAATTAACCCAGATAAGATGGAGGTAACTGTGATCGAGCTGGGTCGTGGGAGTAATGGGCTGCTGTCCAGAGGTAACGCAAGTCTTTTCCTGGGGTCTGCTCTGTTGATGGCTTCCCTGAGGGTGTGTGATCTTGGTGTGATCCTCAACAGCAGACTGACCTTTGAAGATCATGTATTGCCTGTAGTCAAAAGTGTTTTTACCACTTGAGAAACATTGCCAGGATAAAGCCCCTTGTTCCACCCGAAGCTCTATCAACTCTAGTACATGCCTTTATTACCTCTAGGTTTGACTACTGTATCTCTTTATACTTCAGGGTCACAGAAGGGACCCTCTTCAGATTGCAGCTGGTACAGAACGCAGTGGCACAGTTACTGATGGGCCTGTCCTGGTCCAGTCATGTGACCCCAGTCCTGCGTGCTCTGCACTTGCTGCCAGTCAGGTGGAGGGTCCTTTTTAAGGTGGGCTTGCTCACCTTCAAGGCCCTATATGGCAGTCCAGGCTACCTGACTGAGCTCCTTACACCTTTAATTTTTGTCTGCTCCCTCCACTCCTCTTCGAGGGGGCCCCCTGGATGTCCCCAGGTTCCAGCTCAAGACATCAGATGATCGTGCTTTTAGTGTCACCAGGCCGGCCCAGTTGAACTCGCTACCATCTTCAGTCCAGGACTCCCCCTCGATTGGGATATTCAAACTGAGGCTAAAGGCCCACCTCTTCTGCCAGACCTACCCAGGATAACTGCCCCAACTCATCCATTTGAGATCATATAAGATAGCAATGACAGATATATTTTAAACTGTATTCTGGGTTTTATTTATTACTTATGTTTTGCTTCCCTGCTTGTATTGTCTTATTGTCAGGTGCCCAGAGCCTCAGGGATTGGGTGCCATACAAATAAAATTTGTCTTGTCTTTAACTTTAATAGGGAAAATAAATATTATTAAAATGAAAATATTACCAAAATGTGTCTATTTATTTCAACCATTGTCAATCCCAATACCAGAGTAATGTTTTAATAAATTTAAGAAAAAATAACAAGCAACTTTATAAGGAAGAACAAATAAACAAGAATTGCATATGACAAGCAAACACTATTAAAAAGTAAAGGAGGCTTAGCTCACACCAATATGGACATATACAATATAGCAACTCAAATAAGCATAATACGGAACTGGTTACATGAATATAAAGGAACACAAATGACTGGAGATATTAAACAAGAATCACATCCATACCAAAAACTTAAATATGTATTATTTTCAGGCTATTATCAAAATAAAAAAACAAAACACAAAAAAAAAACTATACAACTCAAACAACTATTAACTGTTGGAGCAAAGCCCATAATTAAATAAACATAAAAACCCAACTAATAATAATAATAATAATAACTTTGTTTATAACAAGTGCAATTCACAATAGTATCAAAGTGCTTTTACAAAGTAAAGTTTTAAAAACAATACATTTAAAGTCAAGAAAGATCAGGTTCACAAGCTAAAATTCAGGATAAGCAAGTGAAAATAAATACATTTTGAGAGCAGATGTAAAGTTCTCCACAGTCAGGCACCCTCTAACCCGATGAGGGAGAGAATTCCACAGAGTCAGAGCTACAAAAACAAAAGTTTGAGCTCCAGAACTGGACCCTGGAAATTTATTATTATTTATTTATTTATTGAAGTTGTTAACCCAGTAAACCCACTGGGCCTAGAAGTCCCTTTTTCAGGGGTGACCGGGGGAGGGGGGATACAGATGGTAAGCAACTGAAATTGAACCAGATTAAGCTCTTGGTGGTATTTTTAGTGAATGGAAGAAATTTGGCCAGGACACTGGGGAAATTCCCCTACTCTGCCAGCAGGGGGCTTGATTTTCTGAGAGCAGAGTGGAGGAGCACAGTTTGGAGCCAGATAGCAGAGAAGGAGGAAGTGCTAATGTGGCATGGGAGAGGGCCTCCTCCCCTGTTTTGTATACCACTAGAGGCCAGAAAATGAGTTCAGACACTTTTATGGATCAAGAAGATTAAAGTGAGGAGCTAGAAAGGAAAAAGAAGGAATTAAGAGAGAAAACTTCTTCTGTGGAGATGGAGGGAGGAGATGTTGCAAGCGGGGCTGCTGCTAAGGAGGCTGACGTGATGGAAGTTCATTCTGCTGGTGAACCTGTGGGTGAGTAGGTCTCCCAGCCCACAGGTCCAGTTCAGGAGACCACATCTATTATGAATTATGAATGCTTTGCTAGAATTTGAAAATGCTGAAAATACTCATGCACAGGATACAGTTACTGCTCCTCAGGGGCTGTTTGCAACCAATGAAGTATGGCTTGACCACATATTTAAGCAAAACAAATCATTGCGGTATGGAGGTTCTGATAATGCTACTAAGGAAATGTGTAAAGCTGTATTACAAGTATCTGATACATTACAGCCTGACTCAATAGACCCTGAGCTTATGAAAGATGTTGTGCAAGTCATGCAGGCCGTACTAGCAGAAGAAACTGCCAGTACACTTGAAGCAGAGAGTTGGTTGACTCAGCCCTGTGATGTGCAAGCTTCAAAGACATTCTATCAGCCAGAGTCAATTTCAGCAGAGGAGTCACTGACAGCTGCAATGGCGCCTTTACTGCTGGATGCATCAGCGCCTGTGTGTGTTGAAACAGCAGAAACTGTGAGTTCTGTGTTTACTATTGAGTAGCAAAACCACTGTGCTTCTGTTTGTGATCTTGGCCTATGAAAGGTAAAAGAAGGGGAAACTGTTACTGAACCAAAGTACGGGAAATCCTTGACTTCATTAGAGAGGTCTTTGCTTAACGCTGACTGGAAATGGGGAGATAATGGTATTTGAATCCCAGACTTGGAGCATAGCCCAATTCCAGGGCATTCTCTCCCAACTGTAGCTGAACAGTCCTGTCCTACAGTGATAAATTGCATACAGCAGTCAAATGGAACCTTTCAACAGTCTGACGTTAGTGAAGCAGGGTGGCCTAGTGAACACAAACCGCCTCAGTGTATGGAGTCGTCCTCCTCAGAAATGGAGGGTGAAATTACAGAACCTGCTAACTGACGAGATACTGGGGAGGAAGAGACTGAAGAACCCGGTGAAAAGTCTGCTTTTCAAGAATGTTCAAAATCAGCGTGGGAATCATTCAGGAAGAAGGACCCGTTTTCAGGCCATAGTCCAATTAGAGTATCTAGGGGGCTTAGATATTGCCCCAGATTGCATATGTGTTGGACACAGTTTACTGAAGGGGTCATTAGATTTTTTTTCCACAGAAATTCATGCCTTAATCCATGTTTCAGGGACTGCATTATGTGACAAAAGTTTTTCTTCTCCACAGGGACTGGATCATTTTTGGACAAAATATTACTCATTATAATTTATTGAATTGTGGTTATCTTTTATGGCTATTCCTTTAACTAAACCTTCTATCAGAAATATGACAGTCTTATTTGGGAATGAATCAGTATCAATCCATGCTATTATTTATTGGTTACAAAAGAAATGTGATGTGCTTGATGTTCCACAGCCCATATTTGATGAAGAATGTAATTGGAACGGGGGTTGGAAATTCAAAGTCCATTTAAGGAGTAGCAGCCTAGGCCCTGTACACCTCCTCAACAGTTTGTTTTTAGGCAGTGAGAGGGGTCATTGTTTTTACCCAGGACAGCCATGGGCCTGCTTTAAATGTGGGGCCTATACACGCTTAGGTTCAGCCTGTGACCGCTTGAAGTGCAATCTTTGTTTGGCCTTTGGACACCATAGTTCAGATTGCAAGGAAGAGTTAAGGTGCAACTTATGTGAAGAGACAGGCCATACCTATAGGTCCTGTCCCTGGGCCACTCATAATTGCACTGACCACAGGAATCAGGACACAATACTTCAGGAGGCTCAAAAGAAAGAAATAGTGAAAAAAGAGACCTTTTACTGATAGACCTCCTCCTGATAAAACTAATGCCCCACCCCCACCCTCTTCACCCAGGACAGAGAACACAATTATTGTTACAGATGAAACTCCCTTACCAACCCCTGAACCAACCATGTATTCAGAGCCTGAAACACTGTTACATGAGACAACACAAATTCCAGTGCCAGAAGTATTGGTAGTTGAAATGCCCCCCCCCCCCAAGAGAGTGACGAGTATAGCTAAAAAGATGGGTATGAAACAAGCTAGGCCTAAGCCTAAAGTAGCAAAGGCTTGTGTTCTTAAGGAGGATGAGATATCTTTGACAAATAAATTTACTGTGTTAGCAAACACCACATTGGATTCAGAACACGTAGGTGATTCAGAAGCCTCTTCCATAGCCCCACTATCTTCAGATCCTGAAGGGGAACAGCAAGTGTGTAGAGAAGTTAAAGACAGGAAAAATGGATAGAAGCTAGGGTTCGGATGAAGTTCTAGGATATGGAAACCCCCTTAAATAATCCTTTCCCCTTCTTCATTACATTTAAGTATTGCTACTACAAATGTTAATAGCATCAATATTTCAAAACAGAGACTGTTAACATTTACAGCTTTAAAATATTTGGGAGGTGATATTTGTGTACTGCAAGACACTAGGTTAAACACTTTGTCATTAGTAAGAGCAGCACAACAATTATGGTGTTGGGGTCCTTCTTTTTTTTCCTTTGGCACTGCAGTTTGAGAAGGGGTAGGTATTTTATTTAAAGAGGACAGGTTTAGTGACAAAATTGGTAGATATATGTTTGGGCAGGGCATTAATGTTGGATTTTATGTATAAGGGGGAAGGATGGAGATTAATAAATATTTATGACCCTCTTACAAAAAAAAAGATAGAATTTTATTATATCAGGATGTCAAACCTTATTTAATTACAACAAAGAAAGTTCTTTGGGCAGAGTATTTTAACTGTGTGGTGAACAGCAGGGATAGAGGTGCTAATACTAGGAAAATGTACTGTGATTTGAACTGTTTTAATGACATTATTAAACAGAGTGGTCTGTAGGATACATTTTGGACTATACATAAGGAGGGAGGATACACATATTTTAGGGGAGCTCTATCTACCAGGATAGATTTCCTCTTTTCAAAGAAAGATGTTATATTTATAGGGCAGAAACTATTCCTTTAGAAACCTCTGCTCATGTCTTACTACATGTCACACTGGGGGGTATGGCAGGGTTGCATTATGGAAGGGGATATTGGAAACTGAATACTGCAGTATTACAAGAAGCAAAAGTAAAAGTGAAAGTGACCGACTTTCTTAATTCTAGAATGTCAGAAGCAGTACTGGCTGACAACAACAGCACTTGGTAGGAGGGGATGAAACACGGTTTAAAAGTGCTGTTTTGAAAGTATTCAACAATGACTAGACAGAATAAGTATAAAGACTATCTCAAACTATGATTGCAATCGAGTAAACTTTATTCGATAATTAACATGCAGCATATTAATCTGACACCTCAAATATTAAACCTTAAAAAAGCTATGTCAGAACTACAGTATTCTAGAACTATGACTATGTTGCACGAACACAGGATTTGTTCACTGGGAAAAACTGGGTTTGTGGATGCCTTCAAATATTGCACTCAGAGGGCATCGGATAGGTTAATGGAGTCAGTCACTGATGCTGCTGGTATTACAGTAACTACTGGACCCCATATCTTGCACACAGTAACACATTACTTGTTGGATATGTATAAGATTTCTCCTATTGATGAGAGGGTAGTAACCGAGTTCTTATCTTCCTTTGAAGTACCCGGTATACCGTTTGTCTTTCTCAGAGATTTAATGAAGCCTGTTACAATGATGGAAATTGAGTTGGTTATCAAGAAGCTCAAAAAGAATACTGCCATGGGTATTGATGGTTTACCATCAGAATTTTATATTTCCTTTTTTGAATCAGTTAAATATGTTTTGGTGGTGGTGTTTAATTGGGTGTTAGCTAATTTGAAGGTAGATATGCATTTCTGTATTGCCATTCAAATATTAGTATTTAAACAAGGGGATAGGTCCAACCTTGATAATTGGAGATCTTTAAGCCTATTAAATACTGATTACAAGATTCTAATGAAAATTTTTCATGATCATTTTATCAATATAGCTGTGGTGTTTATTTCAGCAGCACAAACCTGTACTGTACCAGAACGATCAATAAAACATAATTTATTATTACTTCGAGAAATTGTGTAACAGGGTAAAGAGGGGGAGTTACAGGGTTATATTATGTCGTTAGATCAAGAAAAGACTTGTGATCAGGTACCACATACATTTATTTCCCGTATATTGTCTCATTATGGAATACCATCCTTTTTTGTGGACTGGATGACATTACTATATGAAAATGCAAGGGCGATCCCTTTGGTGAATGGATATTTAGGAACTTATATAGAGATTTCCCGGGGAGTCAGGCAGGGGTGTCCACTAAGCCCATTGCTTTATGTGTTTTGTCTTGACCCCCAATACGGTGATTACAACAGGATATTGGTATAAGAGGTATTGTACCAATAGGAGGTGGTGTGGAGGCAAGAGTTACAGCTTATGCAGATGATGTATGTGTTATAGTTGCAGATCGAAAGTCAGAAGAATAAGTACTAGACCTCGTTGAGAAATATTCTATACCAACAGGACAGGTGCTCACCTTAATAAAGAGAAAAGTATCATTTATCCTCTGTGTGATACTGAAACATCACAAGAAACATGGCGAGGTATAAGGATATCCACAGACCCATTTCAATATTTAGGTGCATGGTTTGGGAGCGGTGACAATTGTATTTTGAACTGAAAAAATAAACTAGATTTAGCCTCCACTAAAGTTGCTATTTGGAAAACATGGAATCAGACAAAGAAGAAGAAGGTGGCAGTAGTTAGAACATTCCTGATTCCAATACTTTTATTTATCAGTGCGGTCTATCCTTTGCCTGGGACCTTAGAATCTTCACTTTTAAGTTTAGTTTTTCACATAATGTGGGGAAGTTGGTTGAATCCCATTAAGAGGGAGGTTTTATATTTACCTGTGGAAAAAGGAGGATTACATCTTATAAACCCAGTAGGTTTTTTTTTTTTATAGCATCTTTTTTCATACTAATTTGGTAGATTATGATAAACTGAGTTTAGCTCTTTGAACCCTCTATGCCAGTCATTGGTCATGGCCCCTTTATTATATATGGAAGATTCAGGGGGTTTTTAAGGCCCAGGTTAAGACCAACTGTGTGTTTTTTAGGCCAGCACTTAAGAAATTAAAACAATGGAAATTACAGCTAAATGTTTTGACTTTGACCACAAATAAAGTAGTTTATACCTCTATAGGTCTTCACATTAGATAACCAATGGTGCAATTTAAGGATATAGATCCACAGTTGTATGTAGACATTTTGGAATCCTTATGAGACCCTTGTATTCCACCAAGGATCTGGGATATCTCCTGGTTAAGTGCCCATGGACATCTATTTGTAAAGGGTAATGCCAAGCACAAAAAGCTTGAAGAACGGATGTGCCCTAGGCTGTGTTGTATTGGCCAGTTGGAAACTATGTCTCATTTTCTTATTCATTGTCCTTTCATGAGAGAACTGTGAGAGACATTGGCACATGCCTGTCAAAACCCTTACTGGACACAACTGACATATATAGAAGTGGTAGGGGGATTTAGTCTGGGAGATTTGGGCTTGGCAAAGGAGATGGTATGTTTGATTCTTTCATTTATTAAATGTACACTATGGAAAGTGAGATGTAAATTTGTCTTGCAACAATTTTATCAAGATCCAGGGAAGCTAGTTACTATTGTGGAAAAGGAACTTTGTAATCAATGCATGTATGAAAAGAAGCATGTTTTCCTGCAAATGGGCTTAACGTTGGAATGATGTACCTTTCATGAAAGATAAAATTGGATGATTTCTTTTATTTTTCCTTTTACAGTTTATATGTTTTGTTATGTTATGTCACAGTAATTTGTGTACTGCATTATTGCTCTGTTTTGTTCAGTTTTCTTCTATAAAATTTTCCCCTACTCTTTTTCGATAAGTGCCATGGGATCTTTGGCATCCACCTGAGCTACCACCAATCCAGGAAGATGGGACATCGGTTTAATGTCTCATCCAAAAGACGGCACCTCAGAAGTGCAGCACCCCCCTCATGCTGCACTAAAGTGTCAGTACTGGGATATTAACCCAAGTGCCAGATGTGCCAGCAATCCCTCGTCGGTGGAGCAGAGTGGTCCGGAGGGGCAGTAGGGGCACAGGAGCTCTTGCAGATAACTCGGTCCCTGTCTGTGTTAGGCTTTGTAGGTCAACAGATCCACCTTGAAGGTGATTCACCACTGAATTGGCAGCCAGTGCAGACTGTGCAGTACAGGTGTGATATGGCTAGTACACGGAAGCCCCATTAACAACCTGACTGAAGCTTTCTACACTAGCTCCAAGTGGTGGATAGCAACCCCAGAAAGCCCTAGATACAGGGGATTACAATAATCAAAGCAGGAGGTTATGAAGGTATGGACCAGTGTTGGAAGGTCACTGGGCAGGACCAGATGCTTAATTTGGGTGATATTCTTCAGATGGTAAAATGAGGCCTTGACGATGGCTGACACCTGAAATTTCAGGGTCAATTAATTAACATACTCCTGTGTTTAAAAACTTTTTTATTCCCACCGTCAATCACAGGTGATACATTTCAAAAATGGCAAAATAAAGGATTTCAGGAAGTAGGTCAATTATTTGAAAACATTTTTTAAACATTTGATCGACTTAAAAGATAATTTAATTTACTGCAATCACACTTTTTCTGGTATCTCTAAATAAGAAACTTCATAGCTAAAAACAATGGAACATTAGCACTGTTACAATGCTCCCCAATATAAAAATTCATAATGGATAAAACAGAAAATACCAAAATGATAACAGCAAGTTATCAATGTTTAATTAATGAAACAGGACAAGATCTTGATACATTTAAAAAAATAGTCACAAGAATTTGGAATTCAATTATCAGACAAGACATGGCAAGAAATTATAAATATTCCTATTAAAGAAGTAAAAACCTCCAAGCTACAACAAATTCACATTAATACATTTCATAGAATATACTACACACCAGCAAGACTCCACAAAATAAATAACAGCATTACACCCACATGTCCAAGATATACACACACCTCAGGGACATTAATACACATTATACATTAGTGCCCATATCTAACAAACTTCTGGAAAAAAACTTTCTTAAAATATATCTAAAACTTTGCAAGCCAACAAAAACAGTCACAAATGTTAGCACTTTTAGCAGTACCAGACATGTGGCAACTGCTTAACCATCGTCAATAACTTTACATATCAACTGCAATAATGATAGCAAGAAAATGTATATTGTTAAAGTGGAAAAATGCAGCTCTTCCTGTATATGATATGGACTAACTATATGAATGATATTATGGAATTTAAACAGATACAATACATATAAATGGGTAAAAAAGATATCCATGATAGGATTTGTCTCCCATTCCAGATAGCTTTAACACAACTGTGAAACTTAAAACCTGTAAAAATACCATAGTTTGTTATAAAGGACACTGAGGAACTAAAATTACTTTATATACTTTGAAATTACAGGAGATATGCTCTCAAAGTCATGTTGACTGGTAAAAGCCTAAAAATAAATAAATGGAATTATGTTTGAGAGTAGTAAGTTAGCTAGGTTCCTAGATCTTAAGTACGGACAAAAGGAGGACAAGGATATGATGATATAGTGGTTTATAAACTTATTGACAAGTCAAGTCAGATGAAAAATGATGCCCTTAAACTTATCTGATCCCCCCCAAATAAATAAATAAAAAGAGAGGGGAATTATTACCTGTTTTTTATAACAGAGACATTTGGGATCAGGGAGAGGGGCCATTGAATCACCAATGAATGGGGAATTCACAACTTGTTTTTGCAATGGGGACATCAGGGATTGCGGAGGGGTGCCACTAAACCACCACTGAATGGGGAATGAATAATTATATTTATGATGGGGATATTGGGGATTGGGGAGGCTGGTCACTAGACCCAGGAAGGGTATTCCTGTTGTTAAACAGGAGATCAGGGATGGGGGACAGTTTGTCTTTGCCACAAGGAGCCTTCGGCAAACCCTTCTGTGTGCCTTGTGCTTACCACATGGTAGAGGTTGATGCAAGTGAGGGGACCTAGGTGCTGGGACCCCTCCTGTCCCAAAATCTGGTGCAGGGTCCCTAGAGCACTGAGCTTTGATGCAACCTGCTTTTTGCAGCAGCTTGCACTGACCTAAACCCATTTTGAAAACCGAGCCCTTGGACTTCAAAAGGTCAGATCTCTTGAAGATAGGGGAATACCTCAGGAATAACCTGAACAGGGGGTGAGGACCTGGACAGGGAGGAGGAAAAGTGACCCTGGACCAAACTAAAAGAGGGGATAGTTAGTACAACAAACCTATACATCAATCAGGTAAGTAAAAGTAAAAGGAAGAGGAGACCACTGTGGTTCTCCAAAGAGATGGTAGAAAAAGTAAAGGCTAAAGGAATAGCATTCAGAAAGTATAAGGAGACCCTGAGGGAGGAGAATGGGGAGGTTTACCTGGTAAAACAAAGGGAGGCAGGAAAAGCTTTAAGGGGCACAAAGGCGCAGACTGAGAAAAGAAAACCTCAGGGAATATCGAAAGGGAACAATACATTTTTAGGCATATGAGTAAGCAAAAGAAGACAAAGTGAGGGATTGCATGGTTAAAGAGGGAAGGTGGAAATTGTACAGAGGGGAAATTAAGAAAAAGCAGACATCTTGAATAAATATTTATGCTCAGTATTCACAGTAGAAGGAGAGAGGGATGGACCTCGAAAATGCACTATGGACTTTGGGGGAGTGAAGTGGATACCAGCCCATTTTCTGAGGAGGAAGTCTGAAAAGCACTGGCTAACCTGAAAGTAGACAAGGCTACGGGACAAGATGGGGTACATCTGAGGGTGCTGAGGGAACTCAGGGAGCTGCTGGCTGCACCTCTAGAAGACCTATTTAACATATCCCTGGAGACTGGCATGGTTCCTGGGGACTGGAGGAGGGCAGAAGAAGTCCCACTTCACAAAAGTGGCAGCAAGGAGAAGGCAGGCAACTATAGACCTATCAGCCTGATGTCAGTGGTAAGTTGATGGAAACACTACTCAAAGAAAGGCTAGTGGAATATTTTGTATCAAACGAATTACAGGATCCAAGGCAACATGGGGTCAAGGAGGAAAGGTAATACCAAACAAACCTGATAGATTTCTTTGATTGGGTTACCAAGGAATTGGATCAGGGTGGGGCAGTGGATTTGACCTGCCTGGACATAAGCAAGGTTTTCAACAGAGTTCTACATAGGAGACTGGTAATCAAGTTGGAGGGCATAGGGATAGGTAATAAGGTAGCAACCTGGGTAGAAATCTGGTTAGTGGACAGGACACAAAGGGTAGTGGTTAATGGAGTTTGCTCCTAGGAGGAGAGGGTGACCAGCAGGGTACCTCAGAGATCCCTGTCCACTTCTTCTGCCTGCCCTGGAGGTCTGTATATCACCCCTTTGTGTATCGTCATGCCATTTCTAGGTTCAAGGGTGAACCACAGTGCCTCAGCCTCCCCCTGCCTACCCTGTATCTTTGTTGTCTTTATACCCTCTCTTCTGCCTCTTAGTTCTGGTGTCTTTTCCATATGGAAGTGGGCTGCTTAAGGTTTTCTGCTGTCCCCCCCCCCCAGCTAGTTTAAATGCTCATCAGTGATGCATTTGAACACATCCATTGAGGGCTGCTTTCCCGTTCCTGGACAGATGCAGCCCATCCCCACTGTACAGGGCCACATCATTCCATGAAGGGCCCCAGTCCCAAAGAAGCCATATCCCTACTCAAAATCAATTAAGTCCCTCACTGACCAATACCATAGTAAAGACGCTGCTCACTGAAGTAGAAAAAAGTGTTCACTTCAGTGAAGATTTTATCAGACTGCATCCAAGGTTGAGACCTAGGAGAGAACAAGTATAAATATAATTAGTGTCAATACACTATATTCCCAGATGGACATGTTAAACATATATATAACTCCCCCCTTGTCACCATTAGATGTATGGATAAAATTCTTGATAGATTGGAATAAAAAGACACACCATGAGGGATGCATCCCATAAATTTATCTGTAACAAAGCTATGCCAAATATCAACCTTGGATACATTCTGGTAAAACCTTCATTGGAGTGACCCCTTTTACGCAGGTGTATGTGTTCTCACAGGACTTTCATAGTTATGAAAATTGGGACTCCTTTTGGATTTTATTTTACACCATCCTGTTCCAAGTATATTATTTTGGTTTGTGATAATACGTATTATGTTAGTATTTATTCTATTGTTTTTAACTTTTCAATCACACTTCACCTTGTGTGTTCACTTTACTGTTACAGATATGTGACACCCATTTGTGTATTTAAGGCATCACCTCTGCTACATGGGCATGTCTTTTGAAAAAGGACTCAGGTCCAAAGCATGTTAAGACATGCCATTGCACTGGCACTTTTAATACACCTTGGCACTTTTTTCTACTCCAGCAAGTGGTGTTTTTATTATGGTGGTGGTGACTGAAGGACTCAATTGATTCTGATTTGCTGTTTTTTTTTAACCTGGCACCCCAGCCTTGTTCATTCATCTCTTTGAAATTGCCATATCTCTTCTCACTGCACCAGCCCTTCAAACATATGTTAAAGTTACTAATGCAGAGGTTCCTATCCCCCTCCCTGCCGTGGAATGGCAGCACCTCTGAAAATGTCATGGATCTTGTTACCTTCCCCAGGCACCCACCCAACACTGTGAAGTCCTCTTTCACCTGTTTCAAGCTTGCCTTGTCTTGGATAGGTAATTTTTTCTCAGGTGGACAATGACCTCCATCCCCTTCCCCTCCTTGCCACTGCTTCAGTGATCCTCTGGATCAGCTCCCCCTCCCGCCAAGCTGTGCCCCCTGGAAGTTAATTGACCTCCCTTTCCTCCCTACTGTCTGTGCCCAGGCCCAATCTTTGGAAAGCTGAGTCCCCCAGCAGGAGTACCTTCCCATACAAAAAAAAAAATAAGTTAGCAATTAGTCATTGTTTCCCTTTTCATTAAATAATGGATAACTAAAAAGCTGAGCATTAAGCTTGACCATTGGTTGAGGGATTTTACTCAACTAATGTGTAATTCTTGCTATCAAGTGATTAGTTGAGCATTTATTTAGTTGTGCATTTGCTGAGAAATGAGACTTTGAAAAACACTGTAGTTAAGGATTGATTGAATCTTTTAACTTAAACAGAATCCATCCTGGGAGTTAGTTGTTTATATGACTTAGAATTGTTTTTCAGTTGTTAATTAGTTGAAACATAATACTTAGAAGATTTCTCAGTTATTAAATACTTAAGATTTTAGCTTACATTTTCTTGCAGTCAGTAACTACTTAATGGACCACTTTAAGATCTTTCTTATAGAGAGCCCTAAAGTAAAACAAGTGAAAGGGGGTCACGAAGAAAACACAATTGAGGAGAAACAATCTAAATAATGAACAACTAGTGGACAAATATCTGATAACTGTGGGAAGGAACCAAACCAGTAAAACAAAAAAAAACAAATTAAGAATATGTAAAAGTTAGAAATGCTAAGCAGAATAGTAAGGGATTCTCCTTCTGCAGTCTAAGGTGGTCTGCTTGGGCAATGTGGTATTTGGGCTTTTTCCAGCTTTAGGGAGGGTTGCATGATGGGGGCAATCTGTTATGGAGACTTAGAGTGTGATCCACCTGCAGCAAGGAGGGTACCCAGCTTGGGAAGGAGGCTGGTCTGTGGCTGGAAGGGTGGCTCACCTACGGGGAGGGCAGTCAGCTGTAGTTATAAGGCCGGTCCAGCATCTGGGGGTTGTCCAGCTGCAGGGAGAGTTGTCTGCTAGGAGGACAAGGTTGGTTTGTGGGTAGAAAAGAGTGTTCAAGTGCAGGGAGAAAGGTCAGCTGAAGGGTTGGCAGAAGGTAAGAGAAGGTAGTCCAGTGATAGAGAAGGTGGGTCTGCTGAAGGTGGTGCCACAAGCTCTTAATCTCCCCCCCAGCTATGGTGTCATACGCCCTATCACAACCCCTCCTAGCCCTGGCAGCAGGCTCTCAAGCCCCATCCCCAGCTTCAGGCTTCTCAGCCCCCACAGCTATATTATCAGGTTCCTGACTACCCCGATCATGGCTGTAGGCTGCCAATCCCTCAGTTAATGTTCTGGGTAGAGGCAGCATGGTTCAGATGGTACCCTTACTACGCCCCTGGGTGTGTGGTAACATCTGCTCCATTCACACCCCGGTGTGTCACATTGCTTACAAAACACACTGTATTTTATGATCAACAGCAAAAGTATCATCACCAATTGTATTTGATAACCATCTCAGTGTTGGTCAAGGCATCAGACTGGTTCTTTTTAATCCAGGTCATCATCATATCATTATGTTGATGTGCACTTTAAATTGAATCATTACCCTTAAGTAACACATTTCTAAAGTTGTCTGGCCTAGGTTAACATGAATGTTAACCAACAGTAAAAAGAAACTAATAACTAAGTTCCTACTGCTATACTTCTGCAGATTGTTTGCTTTGTTCCCATGTCACCACTGTCATAT
The DNA here is from genome assembly GCA_016271365.2 of Neoceratodus forsteri. NCBI lineage: Eukaryota > Metazoa > Chordata > Ceratodontiformes > Ceratodontidae > Neoceratodus > Neoceratodus forsteri. Next base: position 236,857,918 of record JADMNL010000023.1, on the reverse strand, counting down.
ATAAACCAATTTAAAATTGTTCACAGTATGCATTGTGTGTAAAATTCAGAAATATAACATTCCTCCATAAACATAAAGCCAGCTAGGTTATTTATAATTAACAGTTCAGCTGAGTTCACAGAATGTATAACCCCAACACTCACAGTTAAGAGAGACTGGATACAAAACATACAGTTGGTGGGTTTATTATCATTACAATCTGTGGACTTAAGGACAACCACCTGGTAATTTGTTGACAACAATGCAATAGCAGATGTAAACACCATTAATAACATTTGCAGAGTCATGATTAAAATAGTGCATGCAATGTTAAAAGAATATGTAACCACATTAAAATAAAACACTTTTTCCTGTTACACAATATTTTCTCCTAAATTTTACCTATAGAACCCTATATTAGCCATCAACATTTATTTAAAGTAAAACATACAACATAGATTCCCAAATTTTTCAGTAGCCTCCTGCATAACCTCCCACCTGTGACACCCACAGAGTACTCCCATGACTCCTGCAGGAGCAACTCACATGGAACAATGCTCACTGGAGTGCTATCTGTGTGGCTTTCCATTTGTAGCAGTGGAGCACCACCTCCAGTTATTTTGTCTGCCTCCCCTCTGACATAGAAACGTGTAATCTGAGTGCGGATAAGGACCACTTGGCACACGCAGTGTGGCCATTTATCCCTACCTGCAGTATTACATCAGACTGTGCCCAGTCTGCAGCTCTTTCTCCCTTCCCCTCGTCCTTTCCACTATGATTCCTTTGTGCTTATCCCATGCATTCTTAAGCCGCACCACTGTTTTTGACCCCACCACTTCCACTGGAAGGCTGCTCCAGGAATCCACCACTCTTTCTGCGAAGAAGTACTTCCTCACATCTCTCCTGAATTTACCCCCTCCAGCTTCATAGCATGTACCCTTGTTCTTGAACATCTTTTCTTCTGTAAAATACTCCCCCCCCATACCTTACCCCTCTGATGTATTTAATGGTCTCTATCATATCTTCCCTCTCCCTTTTCTGTTCTTGGGTGTATATATTGAGATCATTTAGTCTCTACTCATAGAGCTTTTGATGCAGACCCTGCACCATTTTAGTTACCTCCTTTCCTCCAATCTGTCTATGTGCTTCCAGAAATGTGGTCTCCAGAACTGAATACAATATTCTAAGTAGGTTCTTACCAGCAATCTATACAGAGGCAAAACCCCATCCCTCTTCCTGCTTGTGATACCCCTCCCTATGCACCCCAGTATCCCACTTGCCCTCCCTACTGCCTTGTCATACTGCCTGGCCACCTTTTGGCCATTTGATATGATAACCTCCTGGTCTCTTTCCTGCTTGTTGGTCATCAAGAAAACTCCACCCTTTTTGTTATCTTCTGTGTTTCTGTACCCTAGGTGCATTATTCTGTAGTTTTTTGTTTTTTTTTGGCATTGAATGCTATCTGCTATACCCTTGACCACTCTTCCAGTATTCTCAGGTCTCTGCCCAGACTTTCCAACTCCCCAGAGTGTCTACCCTATTGCAGATTTTGGTGTCATCCTCAAAGAGGCAGACCTTCCATTACAGCTCCTCTGCAATGTCACTTATAAAGACAATACCAGCACTGATACCTGAGGCACCCCACTGGTCACCCTCCCTTCCTAGGAGTGAAGTGCATTTACCACCATCCTCTGTCACTTCCTATCCCCTAACCAATTTCTTATCCAGTTTACCACCATTGGACCCACTTCTAAGAAATCCAGATTGCTTAGTAGTCTCCTATGTGAAATGGTGTTGAATGCCTTACTGAAATCTAGGTAGGTCACATCCACCACACCACCCTGATCTAGTTCCTTGGTCACCCAATCAAAGAAATCTATCAGATTCATTTGAGATTACCCCCTCCTTCTGAAACCATGACGCCTTGTGTCTTCTAACCCAGTGAATTCAAAATATTCCACAAACCTTTCCTTCATCAGACATTCCATTAACTTCCCCACCACTGATGTCAGGCTGACTGGCCTATAATTACCAGCCTTCTCACTGCTACCACATCTGTGTAGAGGCACTACATCCACCATTCTCCAGTTCTCCAGAACCACTCCTGTTTCCAGTGAGCTATTAAATAGAACTGTCAGGGGTGCAGCCAGTATTTCCGTGAGTGCCCTCAGATACCCTTGGATGCACCACATCTGGCCCCATTGCTTTGTCAACCTTCAGATTAGCAAGTCCTTAAATGACTCTCTCCTCCAAAAAAGGACTAGTGTCCACCTCCCTCCCTCTAGAGCTTTTGTTACTTTTTTGTGGCCCCTTCCCTTCTCCTTCCTTCTGTGAACACTGAACAAAAGTATTTGTTCAGGATGTCTGCTTTTCCTGATCCCCCTTTGCACAGTCCCCCCCCTTCCCTTTTTAACCTTACAATCCCACCCTTGCCCTTCCTTTTTTTCACTTACATATCTAAAACATGTCTTGCCCCTTTCATTACCTCCTTGACTAGTCTCTCTTCAGGTTGCACCTTTGCACTCCATACTGCTTTCCCTGCTCTCCTCAGTATCCTGTGTACAAGGCAACTGCAACTGAGCGCTTTCAGAAAGGGTGACTCAATCACGACACTTGTGCACAGGGCTACCTGGCAGGGGAGGTGACTGGATAGGGTGTTTGGTGAATATAGCAGCAGGATGTCACTATGTATACATGCACCTAGGGGGTTGGGAGGGATGATGCAGTGCAACGGGTGGAAGAGGAGGGAGGGTTTGTGCAGTGTAGTGCAATGGTGGACTGCTGAACTGGCTGTATGGTGTGGTGGGTTGGTGGCAGGCTGGGGTTGGGATGGTGCCGGGTTCAGTTCTGGGTGTGCTTGTGGTTTTTGCACTGTGTCGGGTTTCATTTTTATTTTACTTTTGCACCCCCCCAACACTCACCCTCCTGAAGTTGAGAATCCTTAAGTAGGGTGTTGTGGGGGGCACAGTCTCCCCCATAAATGTAAGAAACCTATATCTCAGGCACTCTCTTGCTGTTCATCATGAGTCTACATCACTGAAATTTATTTTTGGTGATGTAGACTCACCCAAATGGTGATCGTTATTCTGTGATCGCCATTATCACATGGAACCCTTTCCTCTGTGTCCCCTGATACACCTCCCTATCTTCCTCCCATGGTCCATGGTTGCTGCTACCACAATCAGCATGGGATGATGATGATTATTCTTAACATGGGTGAACTTTTTTATTCTTTAAAAACTAGGAAAGGCACATTAGGCACATGGCATGTTTTCAGGGGCAACCTGGGAGCATGGTGAAGGTTAAGTGCCATGTTCAGGGTCTCACAGTATGCAAGTGTAGGTTGTAGAAATCAATTCAAGGTCTGCTAGATGTACAAAGCTCATTAATAGCTCATTACTCTATCATCTAGGCTATAGTGCCAGCCCACCTGTGAAACCCACAGTGAAATTAAGAAGAGAAGGCTGCCTTACATGCTGTATCATGGCATCAGTTTTCCTCATGCATTGTTTGTGTCAGTTACAAATTGGGATGCAGTTAAGTGGATCTGAGTGGCTCCTCCTCTGCCTTGGGTGGGAGTTCTGCCTTAAGCAATTATATCTGCATGCCATCCAAACTGGTTGCATGTTGACTCCTGTACAACTGGCCTAGGAAGGTAATGCACAATCTTGGTAGGGATGAACATAGGAGGTGAGTGCAGCCTGAGCTGTTGTAGCATGGCATTAGAGCTCCTCAAGCACTGTCCCTTGCAACTTTGGGCAGAGTTGAGCAGCTTCCATATTTGTAGTAGGGGAGGGAGAAAGCCTTCTAGAAATGGCATCTACCTGCTGTCCAACATAGTCCCTTGCAGATGCTGTCACAATGGCCTGGAAAGATGATGCTCAGTCATGGCTGGGGTGAACATACTAGGAGATGTCTGTGTAGAATGCTGTAGCATGGTGTCAGGTCTTATTTTTTCACTGTCTGTATTAGTTTTAGCTTTGGGAACAGCTGGCACATTTGAGCTGCTCCTCCTTTGTAGCAGGAGGGAGCCCCACCTCCATTGATGATGTCTGCCTGCAGCTTGAACTGGCCTCTGTTACTGCCACCAAACTAGCCTGGGAATGTGAGGTTTAGTCTAGGCAGGGATGATCTTAAGAGAGGAGGGCTGCATCAGATGCTGCAGCATGGTGTCAATTCTCCTCAGGGCACAGCACATCTTCTGTATCATGACAGGAGGATAATCAAAAGTTAAATTTATGTTACTTTTTTCATGTTTTACCCACTTTTATTACCTCTAAGACTCAAGAAGCAGAAGTCCTATCTCACACAGATGGATTTTGCTCAGGAAAAGGGAAATTACCATTGTAGTGAAAAACATCTTATGAAAAGATTTTGAAAAAACAAAACAACTGTGCATGTGCAAAAACTGCATTTTATTTTCTAAACTGAAAAACGGTACAGTTCTCTGTAAAATTGCAAATAAAAAAAATCATTCCTTGGCCTAACTTTAACCAAACTTAAATTCTCAGGTTTCAACTCAGAGACATTTGTGCTATTGGTGAGCAAATAAATAAATAACCTAAAAAAAGATATGTTTCCATTTTTCCAACTTTCTTGATATTTTAAACCACTAAACCTGTTTTTACCAAATTTTCTGAATCCAGAAATCCTGGCTCTGAGAATGTATTGCATATGTCAAATTGTATGCTGTTCTGTCCGGGGACAGTCACAGTATTAAGGTATAAATTTGGGGTTTAACATAGGAGTGCCTACTCAACTCTAATATCAGGGGCACTACTGTGCCCCTATAATACCATAAGAAGTACCAAAATGCAGAAGATTTGGTTCTGCTGCTTTTGAGAAAATTGCAAAGTGCAGCAAGTTTCAGAATGGTATCTCTAGCAAACATTATCCAAAAAATAAACTATTATTTTCAGCAGTGGACTGCTACAGCACCTCAAAACAACAGAACAGAATATATTACACTTGCACTGTACTTAATAAAGATAACATTTAATAACGTACTTGTGTATTTGCTACTTGTTAGTTATATGTCTCATTCTTACATGTTATTATGACAGTACAAAACCTTGTACATCATCTTGGCAAATGTGACACAGTTGAAACTTAGCATTCATCCCTTTTCCTGAATGGTACTGGAAACATTGATACTGCATAATCTATTTTCTTTGACATGACACCGCTAATACTTACGTTATAAATGTATCAATGCACTCTCTGTTACATGGAATAATCAATCAAATAAAGAAACATAAATACATTTAGTGTGTGGTTCACAAAGGGTTACATTGCCCTACTTAATATGGCATTCCTGGTTTTATTTGCCTCATGGTACCAATTTTGAAAATATAAGAAAACTCACGTCATTAAGTGACACATGGCAATTTTTATCTCACCTGATGTGCATAAATTACTTATATAAAACTCTCTAATAAAATGGCAAGAACTATAGCTATTAATATTTAAAATGCAATTCCACCTACTTTAATGGGAGCAGATAATGTGAATCTTCAATGTGATGAACTGTATCAAAAGTTGACTGGCTAGAAAGGTTTCTATTGTTAAATAAATGTCTTTTAGTTATCTTACATGAATCATTCTTTGCTGCCAGTGCATTTATTATATTTCTCATAGCATAAGTCTTCTGTGTATCTTCAGTGATGCAGACCATTTGAGGAAGGGAACTACATTGGCATTAGACAGCATCTGTGACTTGTAATTTCAGTCACACTTCACCTGCTGTTTTATTGGGACTGAATTACTGAGAGACAAAAAACTACCATTCAGTGGTAATGAACTGCAGCCTGCCATACATATTGCTTAAGAAGGTGAGACTGAGGTGTTTGAAACAGGACTGTTGAATAATTCAAAACAGAATTAACTTATTGCAGACCAGACTGGAGGCACCACATCTGTGATGCACTTGCAGGACAATGTTGTTTTTAAGATTCTATATTCTAATGCTATTTTTTTTTTATTAATGACACCATTATACCCTCCAGTTTTTGTCTGCTTCCTCAGTGAAAGGTTTGGTTTCCTGGAGGTAAGTGTTCTGGCACTGGTCTGTTATTGGGCAAGGTCAAAGAACTATAAATACAAATATTTGTTCCACAGTATTGCAACAACTCAGTCCCAACTCCTCTAAGCTATTTTGAAGCTGAACTGAGGGTTTCTGTTTGTGGATAATTTTGATACCCTTTTCCTTGCCAAACACAACCCATTTGAGATTTTAGCGGGTGCTCAGGGATCAAACTGAATGAGAACAGAGTCATGGACTTAGTCTTGCTGGTTTTATATCTCGTATCAGGGATCTCCCCTGTGGCATTTCACAGAGATTCAGTTTGGTGTCTGTATGCTGATATTGGTAAATATTGTTAGGACATGTGGTATTGGCTGTCATTACTACACAGATGATACCCAGCAATATTTGTCATTTTCAGCAAAGCCCATTAGGACAGAAGTAAGTCTTATGCACTTGTCTGATTGAAATATTGGACTGTGTACTATATGGTGAGCAGCTGGGTTGCTGGCTAAGACTGATCACAAAGAAATCCAAGGTGATTCAAATAGGCTTTGGCAGAGCGGTGATGGGACAGAGTCTGACTGTAGTGCTCCCCTGTAATGTATCAGTGAAGTGTCCTGGCAGAGGGTCAATGCTGCATGCAGTTTAAATGGTGCTACAAATGTTGCCTGCATTTAATAGGGTGCTCATTGACAGGGATATATTCAGAGTTCAGATAGTAGCAACTGCCAAGATTAGGAGTGCCTCCATGTTGCAAGACTGCATTTATGTCACCCACATGGTAGTCCATGACCATAGTGACTGAGATTGAGCACCTAGGAAAATAGCGAGTCAATCTCGATGACTGCAATCATGGCTACCTAGGGAGGAGGGTAACTGGATACTGTGATTGGCAAAAATCGAAAGAGGAACTCACGCATATACATGCACACATGCCCGAGGGGAGGGGAGATGCAGGGGAGGGATGGCATGTGGGAGGGGTTGCAGTGAGCAGCAGCTGAGCTGGATCACTGACATTGTGGGGAGGGTGGTTGGCTGGGAGGCATGGGGTACAGGGTTCTGGTCCGGTATGGTGCATTTATTTTTTTTTTTGCCACCTGGCGGCATGTATTTAGTCAAGTCCCCCCAACATGTACCCCTTTGCAGTTGAGAATCCATAATTGATGTGGTGAGGGTGGAAAAGCCCCCCACCGGGGTGGTGTGGGGGGGCACATTACCATGCATTAAAAATGAGACCTGTAGGTCTTGGGCACTGTTTTTCTGTGCGCTGCCAATGTGCATCACTGAAATTATTTTTCTGCAATGTACGCTTGCCATAATAGCAATTACTGTTGCTCAGTCACTATTATGACATTGACCCCTCCCACATCCTTCTCATGAGACATCGGTCCATGCCTCTGGCTATACATGATATGCTAGCCTTTCAGTTTACTTATTTATCAGTTTTATCTGGTTCCGAATACAGATACACATTCATGAAATGGTGTGGTTGAATTGATCTCATTACACTGGTGATGCATGCACTTGTCTGGCTGTCTTTCAATTTTTGGATTGAATTCAACATGTTAATATTAGTATAAAAGGCCATTCACGGTCTGGTGCCATTAAACATCTCCGACATCTTCACACCTCACCAAAAGCTTACAGTTTGCAACTCAATGGCTCTACTAGTAGGGCCTCATACACCACAATGTTTTGATGAATGGGCTTTCATGCGTGCAAGTTAAGGGAAGTGTATAACAATCCACTGTACTCAATCAGTGTACTATACTTTAACTTTACAACATGAATTAACCAGAGCTGAATTGGGAGGAGTAGGGTGCTGGGGGAGTGGAAGGGGTTATGAGATATAAAAGTATTTTTGGAGGTGCTGGGAGTGGAATAACAGTGCAGCTGATGGGGGAAGAGACTCTATGGAACTTTTGATGGTTTTGAAAAATCAGCCTGCAAAATTTGTGCACCTGCCAAGAAATTTGCAAAGCTTTGTAAATTACAAATTTCCTGATTTTGCAAAAATTTACAGCACCTACAGTGAAGAGAAGTCAGAGAGGGGATATAGATTTCAGTAGCCTATTGGAGAAGCACCACATTTATGAGTGAGCATAGACGGGGAAGAGGAACATGGAAATAGAGAAGGGTCACAGTGGGGCAGAGGACAGGAAGTTGGAATGACCAGTCTATACTTGTGAATTCTCTGTCACGCCAGCTCCCCAACAGACCTGCACCACAGGTGGAACATAGCAAGGATGAATAGAGGCAATCAAGGCACCACACTAGCAAGGCTGAATCTGTAATGAGCATGTGCCAGTTACTAATGGTAGGGAACTCTGTGCTGAAATCATGATGTTAGCTGTGCAGACATAGTCCTGAGAATGTCCAAGTTTGACACTGACTGCTAAGATGGTGGACCTCACAAAGCAGGTGGACAACAAGTTGAAGGAGGCTCAATTTGCTCAAGAACTGGCAACCCATTTGGTATAGCCTGCACCTAAAATAAAGGGCTACTAAAGAAAACAGTTAGAGTGGTGATGAAGCTATCATGCTAAGCATTTGTGGCAAAGGACTGATGCTCTGACTTTATTTATTTATTTAAAATGTAATAACCAGGAAAGGCACACTGAGCTGAAGTTAGTTTCCAGTGGTGACCCAGGGAAAGGTTGGGTAGGAGAATAAACATAATCACAAGCAAAAACAGTGGGCATTTCAAACAAACTTTGAGTACAGCAAAACATAAATTTGATGTAAGAACAACATTTCAGAAAACAAGAAGGTACAATCAAATCAATTCTGACAGAGAATGAGTGACCACAAATAGAATTACACCATTTGAATATGAGAACTAGTGCTTGGAAATATTGAAGGAGGTAAGAGTGTTTGAAGGACAAAGTAGGGGTAATTGGTCAAGGTGAAGGAAGCACTAGGGGTAGCTTTGGCTAGAAGGAGAGAGACTGGGTAGAGGAGAAGCATGAGCAGTCAGTGCTAGGGAGAAGGTGCAGAATGGACTTAAGGTAGGTAAGCATAATGGAGTGACATACTTCCCAGGAAAGCTAACTCCAGAGAGAGGGGAGGTGATAGGAAAAATCAGATGTCCCGAACTTTGAAGGAGGGAGAAAGAATGAGTATCCCTTGATCTAATGGAGTAGTAGACAGGGGAGCAGGTGATAAGCAGAAGGAGAGATTGGAGGTGAGGGTTCAGAACCAGTATTTGGCAATTAGGGAGACACTGTGAAACAGATGCCTGTTGGAAAGAGGAGCAATTGAATGGGAGCAGTAGAGGAGACAGTGGTGAATGAGGGATGGTGAGGCGGTAGCAAAGTGACAGAAAGAATTTTAGAGGGTGTCAAGTTTAGAGAGGGAAGTCATGGGGCAGAAGCGTAAACAGTGTTGGCATAGTCGAAGATGGGTAAGATTGTTCTGATGACAAGGTAATGTTGAGTAGCTAAAGGGAGACAATCTTTCTGATGGTAGAGGATGCCATGCTTTGGGCAGAGTCTGATGCAGACATCAATATGGGTAGAGAAATTTAGGTTACTGTCAAGCCAGACTCCTAGATATTTTAAGGTACTGTAGGAACCACCTCAAGAGGGGAACCATTCAGAGTGATAAACATGGGGGTGGATTCAAATCAAGACAGCCTCTGTCTCGAACCAAAGAAAATAGAAACAGTTTTATTTGAGTTTAGGATCAGCTGGTTTTCCTGGAACCAGTGTTGTACTTTATCAAAGTCATACTGTAGAGGGGTAACAACATCATTGGGGGTGGGACCAGAGGAATAGAGAACAGTGTCATCCACATACATACTGTATATATGTGGGACACTGAGCAGATGGAGGGGAGGCCATTAATAAAAACTGGGAACAGAATGGGACTGAGTATTGAGTCTTGGAGTATGCCTACAAGGATAGGGAGGGATGATAATAGGGCATTGCCAACTAGGATTGATTGCTGTCTGTTGTACAGGAGTGAGCTGAACCGGATGACTGTAGTTTGAGACAACGCTAAAGAGTGGAGTTTGTGGAGCAATAGGTGGTGGGAAAAAGAATCAAAGGCCTTTGGCAGGTCTATAAAAATGGCTGTGGTAATTTGGATTTGGTCCATTGTGGATTGGCTAGAGCTGGTGACTTGCAGCAGGGAGGTGGTAGTGAAATGCTGTTTTCTGAAACCTGACTGGAATGGGGAGAGAATGCCTGTCACTGAGAGCTGGTCCACGACCCTGGTATAAACCAGAGACTCTTGCAGTTTGGCAAGAGAGGGCAGGAGACAGAAGGGCCTGTAGTTAGTGGGGAGGTCAGATCCCCCCCTTTGTGGAGTGAAATCACTTTAGACAGTTTCCAGGCCTGGTGGATGGTGCCTGTTGAGAGGAAGAGATTTAACAGGTGGGCTAGGGGGTAGGTGATGGCTGAGGCAGAGGTGTGGAGGAGCTTAGGGTGTAGTCCATCTGGGAAATAAGTGCTCTGTATGTCTTTGAGGGTAGGATAGGAGGGAGATGATAGCCAGTACCAGGAGAAGGGGGAAGGAGATTTGAGGTGGCAGCAAAGAGATTGTTGGGCAGGGCACAGGAGGTGAAAAATTTGTTGAAGGTCTCAATTATGGCAGCAGGGTCCAAGATAGATCAGCCATCAAGTTTTAGGATGGGGGGGCAAGACAGGTCAGGGGATCAAGGAGGGAGTGTATGACATTTCAAAATCTAGTATGGGAGCCAGAGGTAGCCCAGGACACAAATTATACAGGAAGGACAGTAAGGAGGGGAAGGGGTGGGGTGGCAGTCTATGTGAGGGATGGGATCAAATGCACAAGAGATGAGGGAGAAGAAAGGAGAACAGAGGCAATCTGGCTGCAGCTCCTAGACTCAAGGGATAGGAAACTAAGGTTTGGGGTGGCATACAGGCCACCGTCCCAGTCTGAGGAGCTTGACAGGGCAGGACAAATCAAAAAGATATGTAGAAAAGGAAAGGTGGTCATCATGGGGGATTTCAACTTGTCGGGGGTTGACTGGAGTACTCTGATCACCTCCAGTGCTATGGAGCAATTGCTCCTGGATGCGATCCAGGATGGTCTCCTGACACAGTTGATTACTGTACCTACTAGGCTAAAGAACACTTTAGATCTGGTATTGTCGAATGGGGATGCAGTGAAGGAAATAAAGGTAGAGGACCCACTATCTGACAATGATCACCAAACAGTGTGGTTTAATATCACGATGTGTGGGGAGCCAGAGAAATCAGTTACTCGGGTGGTAAACTTCAGAGGGGTGGACTTTGGGAGGATGCAGGAGGTACTGAAAGGGAAACTGGAGAGCATAAGGCATGAGATGGACATGGAGATGAAATGGGATATTATTAAAAGAGGGTTACAAAGGCAACAGAAGCCTGCACCAAGGCACAGAGTAAAAGAAGCAGAGCAAGAAAACCATGCTGATTGAACAGCAAAGTTGTGGAGGTGGTGAGGGAAAAATGAGTTGCTCACCAGAGGTTTAAAAGGACAGGGAATGAAGTGGACAGGGAGGAATATGCAGGATGGTCCAGGGAGGTGACCAGAAAAGTGAGAGAAGCCAAGGCCCAGAGGGAGTTGTAATTAGCAGAGGGAATTAATGGGGAGGGGGGGAAAGACTTCTTCAGATATATCAGGTAGAAAAGAAAGTGCAAGGAGACAACAGTGAGGATAAAAAGGGGTGGGGAGCGGACAGAAAAGGAGGAGGAGCAGACAGAAGCACTGAATAAATACTTTTGTTCCATGTTCACAGAAGAAAAGGGGGAACCGCTACCAGCATGGGCTGGGAGGTGGGGACAGGAGGAGAGGAGATGACAGATGGAAGAATTGAAGCAAGTAGAGTCCTAGAGGGACTGAGGGCACTGAAGATAGACAAGGCACCAGGGCCAGATGGTATCCACCCCAGGGTGCTGAGGGAGATGGCGGAGGTGTTGGCGGAGTCACTGGCAGATCTGTACAGCACCTCCCTGGAGTTGGGATGTGCGCCAATGGACTGGAGGATGGCACATGTAGTGCCATTACACAAGAGCGGGCCAAGGGATAAACTGGGTAATTATCTTCTGGTAAGTCTTACATCCATAGTGTGCAAACTTATGGAAACAATACTAAAAGAAAGACTGGTGTCATACCTGGAGGACAATGGCCTCCAAGATATAAGACAGCATGGGTTTGTTTCAGGGAAGTCTTGTCAAACCAACCTGATACAATATTATGACTGGGTGACGGGTGAACTGGATAAGGGTCGTGCGGTGGATGTTCTTTACTTGGACTTCAGCAAAGCCTTCTATTAGGTGCCTCATGGGCGGCTTGGGGGGAAGTTAACTGGTGTAGGAATAGGGGCAAAAATGATAAACTGGATTACAAGCTGGCTAAGTGGGAAGCTGCAACGGGTGGTGGTGAGAGGAGAGCTCTCAACTCCAAGGCCAGTGACAAGTGGGGTACCACAGGGCTCTGTGTTGGGGCCAGTATTGTTTGGGCCCTTCATATCAGACATTGGACATGGGGTGGTGAGCAAGGTATGTCTGTTTGCTGATGACTCCAAAATCAGAGCAGTGGTGCATGGAGAGGAGGGGTGGAAGCAGTTGCAGGGGGACCTAAGTAAGCTAGAGGAGTGGTCAGAGAGGTGGCAGTTGGGGTTCAGTGCAAAGAAGCGTAAGGTTATGCACTTTGGGGTGAAGAACCTGAAGAGAGAATACTGGCTGGGGGTGTTAAGCTGGGGATCCAAGAGGAGGAGAAGGACCTTGGGGTAATGATAACGGGGACCATGAACAACACTGCCCAATGCAGGAGAGTGGCTGCAAAAGCGAACAAAATGCTGGGGTGCATAGCAAGGGGGTTTTCTTCCAGGTGAAGTAAGGTTATCTTGCCCCTCTACAGATCACTGGTAAGGTCACACTTAGAGTATTGTGTGGAGTTTTGGAGGCCATACCTAAAGCATGACAGGTTGCTGGAGGGGGTGCAGAGGAGGGCAACAAAGATGATATGTGTAAGGGAGGGGAGAAACTATGACAACAGGCTGGGAGACCTCAATATGTATACCCTGGAGGATAGAAGGGACAGGGGGGACATGATAGAGACATTCAAGTATTTGAGGGGAATCAATAAGGGTGGGGTAGATGGGCTCTTTAAGTTAAGGAGGGGAAGGGTCTCCAGGGGGTATGGGCTATGAATAGAGGGGGGGAAGCTTTAGGAAGGAAATGAAGAGACACTATTTCACAGAAAGGGTGGTAGCAAAATGGAACACCCTACCAGAACGGGTGGTATCACGTAAATCTGTGAACAGCTTCAAAAGGGCATGGGACAGGGAACGGGGAGAGTGAGGGTTGGGGTGGCAGTGGGATGACAAAAGGGAGGGGGGTTGGGGCAGCTGCAAACTAGGGTTGTTGCCTGCACACTCGAGCAGACTTAGATAGAATGGGTGGTCTGTTTCTGCTGGCACATTTGTATGCTCGTATGGAATTGTGACTTAAAGTAGACAGCTTTAGCCTGATAGATAGCTTTAGTACAAGTATTTCTGTGGGCTTTGTACAGAAGTAGGATTGCAGGGGTCATAGATGATTTAAATAATGCCCAGTATTTGTCCCGAACATTGCAGAGGGATAAGAGGTCTGGTGTGATTCACAGGTGGTGGAGATGTTTAACCATGGTCCTCTTCAGGGGGGGCATGGGAATTCCAGATCAGTGTAAGAGTGTCAGTTAAGATGTGGAGGGCAGAGTCAGTGTCAGCCGTTGTGAACATTGGGACCAGCTGGCATGGCTAAGGTCTTGGAGTAGAGTGGCAGTATCACGGGCATGGAGGGGGTGGCAGCAGATATATTTGGGGGTTAAAAGTGGGACAGTGCCTTTTCTTATACAATGGGAGATGCAGTGATCACTGAGGGCATCATGGAGGATGCCAGCAGCAGTGATCCTATGGGGAAGTCTTCGTTACCTCTAGGCTCGACCACTGTAACTCTCTATACTTCAAGGTCACTGGAAGGATCCTCAGCAGACTGCAGCTGGTGCAGAATGCAGCAGCCCAATTACTGATGGGCCTGTCCTGGTCCAGTCATGTGACCCCGGTACTGTGTGCTCTGCACTGGCTGCTAGTCAGGTGGAGGGTCCTTTTCAAGGTGGGCTTGCTCAACTTCAAGGCACTATATGACTGGGTCCAGGCTACCAGACTGAGCTCCTTACACCTTTTACTTCGGTTCGTTCCCTCCGCTCCTCTTTGAGGGGCCTCCTGGATGTTTCCAGGGTTCAGCTCAAGACATCAGGTGATCATGCTTTTAGTCTCATCAGGCCAATCCTGTGGAACTCGTTACCATCCACAGTCCAGGAGGCCCCCTCAATTGGGGTATTCAAACTGAGGCTAAAGACCCACCTTTTCTGCCTGGCCTATCCAGGCTAACTGCCCCTGCCCATCCATTTGAGGTCATATAAGATAGCGATGACAGATATATTTTAAACTGTATTCTGGATTTTGTTTATTATTTATACAAATAAAATTTGCCTTGCCTTGCCATTAACTTTAATAGGGAGAATAAATATTACTAAAATTAAAACATTGCCAAAACGTGTCTATTTCAACCATTGCCAATCTCAATAACAGAGGAATTGTTTAATAAACTTTAAAAAAATAAACAACTTTATATGTAAGAACAAAAAAATACGAATTTCATACGACAAGTGAGCACTCTTAAAAAGTAAAGGAGACGTAGCTCTCCCCAGTTTTTACATATACTATATAGCAACCCAAATAAGCATAATACGGAACTGGTTACATGAATATAAAGGAACACAAATGACTGTAGATATCGAACAAGAATCACATACATACCAAAAACATAAATATGTATTATTTTCAGGCTATTATCAAAATAAAAAAAAAAACACTAAAAAAAGATACAATTCAAACAACTATTAATTGCTGGAGTGAAGCCCATACTATAAATAAATATAAAAACCCAATTATTAATAATAATACCTTTATATCAAGCTCAATTTACAATAGTATCAAAGTGCTTTTACAAAGTAAAATCTTAAATACAGTACAGCTAAAGTCAAGCAAGATGAGGTTCACAAGCTAAAATTCAGGATAAACAAGGGAAAATAAATACATTTTGAGAGCAGATTTAACGCTCTCCATAGGCAGGCACCCTCTAACCCAATGAGGCAAAGAATTCCACACGGTTGGAGCTACAAAAACAAATGTCTGAACCCCAGAAGACTTTAACTGGTCCCTGGGAATCTCCAGCAATCCCTCATCGGTGGAGCAGAGTGGTCAGGAGGGGCAGTAGGGGCACAGGAGCTCTTGCAGATAACTAGGTCCCTGTCCATGTAAGTCTTGGTAGGGCAACAGACCCACCTTGAAGATGATCCACCACTGAATCAGCAGCCAGTGCAGACTGTGCAGCAAAGGTGTGATATGGCTAGTATTCAGAAGCCCCATCAACAACCTGACTGCAGCTTTCTGCACTAGCTGCAAGTGGCAGACATCAACCCCAGAAAGCCCTAGGTGCAGGGGGTTACAATAATCAAGGTGGGAGGTTATGAAGGCATGGACCAGTGTTGGAAGGTCACCAGGCAGAATCAGATGCTTAATCCAGGCGATATTCCTCCGGTAGAAAAATAAGGCCTTGACGACGGGCTGCCACCTGAAATGTCAGGGTCAATTAATCAACATATTCCTGTAGTTAAAAACTTTTTATTCCCACCATCAATCACAGATGATACATTTAAAATATGGCAAAATAAAGGATTGCAGGAAGTAAGTCAATTATTTGAAAACAACATTTTTAAAACATTTGATCAACTTAAAAGACTATTTAATTTACTGCAATCACAATTTTTGGATATCTCCAAACAAGGTAATAGCAAATTGCTTTTAAATCAGACTGATATGGAATTACTGTATACAAAGAATCAATGTCTAATGTAGCAAAGTACCATGTTTCATGCATTTCTAAGTCCTCCATAATATTGATTACTTGCATCAAGTCCCTTAAATATGATCTTTGTGTTTGAACAAAAGGCTGCAAGAAACTGTCAACATATACTGACAGGGTTTCAGTCACCCAACCCTTCTCTGAGATTATGGGATGACCAGGGGGTGCCGCCAAGCTTTAATGCATCTTGGGTGAGCTGTAAATTATAGGCACCACCAGGTGTGTCACTGTGAGGTCTTTACAGTATATGCACTTTCTGATAGGTAACCACGAACAAAACCCATACTCAATATATCATCTGTCTGGTCTTTATAAACATTAATGTGATTGAACTGCAACCTTTCATAAAAATAAATGTTGTCATGTTGTCTTCTAATTTCTGAAACATAATATTTTCTATTTAACACAACTACTGCTTCGCCCCTTGTCCATTTGTTTTACAACAATGTTGTTATTATTAGAAAGATTTATCAACGCTCTTTTTTCTTGTGTTGTACAATTATAGTACTGAGATCCTGAACAATATGATTTACATTTTTCAAGATTATTTTCATATTTTCTAATAAACATAACAAATACTGGACTATGGGTGGGGGGGGGGGGCAGTATGTAGGTCTAACATGTAGCACTTCAGTATCTTTCTGCACTTTACTTGTTTCATCTTGTATTGTTTTGAACATTAAATTTCTTGCAAAACAATGAATATCTACAGTGGTTCTGAAAAAATCAGTGTTTACAAAGGTGAAAAAGACATTCCTTTACTTATTACTGAGTTGTCAGCATCAGTCAATATGTGACTAGAAAGATTAATGACTGGACATAACTGATTGTGTTGCAGTTAAATGGGGGTGGGGGTTGTTCTGAGGCAGCCAGGGTACACACTATTGATTTTTCTTTCTGCCTCTTCCATGCCATCCCACCCCCTGCCTTGTTTTCCTTTTCCTGCTTGATAAGTTTGACACTGATCCTGGAATCTGGTTCTTCACCTGCTCCTCCTCGGTCAGTGTTCTTCCCCAGTACCATCTTTTAAAGGGTCTTGTTTGGAGCTATCAGTATCTGAAGGTCCTGTTGTATAATCTAGAACTGACCATGTGTTGTCATTCACATTAGTTTGATTTGCACTTGTGGTGGGATGCTTGAGAATGGACCTCAGTTGTTTAGTATTTTTCTTATCTTGACAATTATAGACTCGATCCAGTTTATAATCATTCTCATCTCATAAAAAAAAATCTTGTTATTTTGTCCTGTAGTTTTTTTGAATATTTATCAAACTCCTCATTGGTGCTATGTTGTTTTAAAGCAGTCCCAGAAAGAGTGATATTTTTACTTAATTGTTCTGTAATGGGACCAACATATTGCAAGATCAACTGAATATTGTCTATGGCTGCTCTTTCCTTATTACCCCACCACTTTCTCATGAATTCTACATTATCTGGCCCATATGCCGGTTTACTGAGGATTCTCAAACCTCTGGGTATTCTTTTTACTTCCAAATATGCCTTGAGCATTATTTTATGCCAGTACATGCGTTGGGCTTTCAAAGACAGTTTTTCCAGCTGTTTAAACAAACTTCTAGCTCTGAGCTCCTCTGTACTTTGAGCATTTGTAGATGTTGCCTCAGTGATGTCATTATGACTTAGTAAAGGATTTGTACCTCTCACTGAAGAAAAAAGTAAAGCAGCAAAATCCCGGTCTGTTCAGTCTGTTTGAGGTTTCCACTCGGACCCTTCTTGTTGCCTGCCATGACTCACTGTTAGCTCCTGAGCCATGGCTCCTTTGTTCAACCTGAAGGGAACTACTGACACCTCTTCCAAGGGAATGCATTCTCAAAAGTCTAATTTCAACTTCGACGCACTGCTCCATAGAATGACCCATGGTGCGCACTGAAAAATTGCCTATACCACACTTACATAAGCGGTCTTTTTCCAATGGATCATTGCCACTTTTTTATATCCTCCCACTGGACAACCTGTGCTCTATCAAAAACACAAATGAGTAAAGTGGAAGATATATAGCACAGGATTAAATGGTGGTGCTCTCACAAAATTGCAAACATAAAAAATTAAATAAAGCACCCACCAAAAATGTGACAGAGTTGAAACAGTTCATAGTTAAAAACCTTTTATTAAGGTTTCTATACTTTTGTTTATGCTCCTCCACTTCTGGCAGCCCATGTTCAGCTGAGTACCCCAGCCCCCTCTGTCGACCTCCACCAGGCCTTGTACAGCCTAAGTCTGCTTCCAGGGGTTGCTCCTCTGGTGGGGTTGGAGGGGGTGACTCTAGACCCCAGCTGCTCACAAGATTCAGTTTTCAGGCTGGTGATCTCGACTGATCAGGGTGGGGCCCACGAGTGCCCCGCCATCATCCAACCATCAGAAGATCATTTCCCCTGTTTTTTCTTCCCCAGCAGAGGGAGGCATGCAAGGGATGCCAATGGTTGTGAAACACACACTCCTGTATATGGCAAACTGGGCATTTGCCACACCTCTACCCCTCCTTCTTATAGCTTTGGTGTGCCAGATCACAGCCTCCACTAGGGGCCAGAATAACACTGAACACTGTCCCCCACCCTCCACAGAGGAGGACAGCTGTCCTAGGGATGCTTGATCCTCCTCCTTGACTGTCCTCTGGTGACCTGCTCACATCTTGAACACAGGTTGCCAGCATGGCAGGAGGTAATGCAATGATGCCCTTAGCCCTCTATGCCACTGGGCCAGCATTTACATTTAAACAATTTTTATTTATTTATTTCATTTTTGGTTTCCACTTCCATGCAAGAATCAGGATGCACTCATTCTCAGACATCATGATGAGGGTGTCTCCTTGGGTGAGAGGAAGAAGTTGAAGCAGCCTTATGCAGTGTGCATTTGAGAGTCAGTGATCAGGTAGATTACTGCTCCTCCACATCAGGTGACATTCGAGGAGGGGGCTTTGGTGGAGGATCCTGCTATTCCATCTCAGGGAGTAGTTTCACCCATTAAATACCTTGATTCATTGGATTTCTGTGTTTGTATCTTTTCTACTGGAGTGCTGGTATATTTGGAGTTCCATCTCAGGGAGGGCCTGCTCCCACTTTTGCAGTTGGAGCTGGATTAGGTGTTGTATTCCCTCCAAGATCTGCAGTTGTTCCTTCACCAATCTGCTCAAGAGACCATGAGAGGTCTCCCGAGCAGCAGCATGACTCCCGTGGGTCTCGGTGTGCTCCCGGATACTCCGGGTGAGCTCAGAATTGCAGTTCTGAAGACCCTGGAGGGCCTCGTACATCTGCCACTCTAAGAAACCACTCTGATGCACAGTTCCCAAAATCTCTTTCTGCTGTTCTAAGAGCTGTTGTTGTTGCTCTTGCACCAACATGTTGCCCTGAGTGGCAGAGCAGAAGCCCTCCGTCAAGGTCTTGTGAAACTGGCAGAGGTCCTCCAGCAGTGTTCTAATTTCTGCCATGGTTTCTGTTGTGAAAAAGAGAACATGACTTTAGTCTTTTTCTGATATTTTGGTGTGTATGTACTGTACTTCAGAAGTTGTTTCCAATTCTTGATGCCAATATGTTGTCCTGTGGATAGAATAACTAGTATTGATGTTGTGGCAGGGCTTTATAATCTGAAAAAAATGATCTCTATTTCATTCTATACTTCACATACTTGAGGGTACTGTGCTGTGTGTCTACTAACAAAATACAGTAAAATGACTATTAATTCTTGTGCTTCATGTCAGTGCTGTACTGTAGATAGAATTACTACTTTTAAGAGTAATATAGAGACTCTAAACATCTAAATTAATAAATGATTGTATCTTTCTGGTATACTTGTTGTATCTGACAATTGCATTACTTGATTTTTGTTCCTGTGGATATGAAGATTGTTGTTAGTGGAAGTGAGGATGTAATACTGCTGTAAATTTAAATAATGGATTAATAAGCATTAAAAATCATAATGCTTGTTAATGGTAATAATCAATAAAATTGTGTTCTAATTAAGAGTAATGGATTACTATAAACACTGTAATGTGTGTTGACTGTTACATACTTCTGTAAGAGAGTACTTATTGTTAAGTTGTGCTACTATATTTCTCAGTACATTGTGTGAATGCAATTCTTAAAGGTAAGTACATAAGTATACAACCATGCATGTCATTTGTACACTTTTAATATATTGACAGCATAATGCAGATGTCTACAATTATTGTGCTTTGCATTACTGCATATGACTTTGAAAGCAAGCTAATATGTATGTATTTATTTATTTATTTCAGATTTGGATTTGAGCCAGGGCTCATTTACAAAGGTTCCAAGTCAGAGAGAGACAGTACAATACAATACAATGCAATACATGGGTTACAGAGCAAGTAGGAGGAATAATCAGCAAATAAGATATGTTTGCTGGGATACAGCTGTTGACAAAGAACGAGAATATTACACAATTTCAAACAAATGCGAGTTACCACTTGAAGGATGCAGCAATAAACAACACTTAATCAGTGTAGAATAACCATTGTTTAAGTGCCAGGTATTAAGGTAGGAGGGGCCTCCAGGTGAAGTGGAAGGAGGGGGAGCCAGAGCAGCCAGAGAAGGCATTGTCATGGTATAGTCAAATAGGCAGGGCAGAGAAGTGTGGGTGGGAGGAACAGGGGAAGGGGTAGGAAAGGAGGGGAGGCAAGTAAGAAGGTGGTAGGTCAGATGTGGTTGGGGTGGTAAAGATAGAGTAGGGGTTGGCCAAAGGTAGCTGGTGGCATGTTAATAGTGAGTCTGTAGGCTAGCTAGAGTTATGTATTGCAGGAACAAACATTTTCAAGTGCAAGGTGTGAGTGAAGCCCAGATATGAATTGACTGAGTTTTTCACAGTCGCAGAGTGCAAAAGGCAGGTCATTGAACTATGTGGCTCCTTGATATGAGATGGATCTCTGAGCCAGTGTTGTGTGCTTTAAAGGCACTAGGAACCCACCTTTAGCTGTGCTTCTAGTGTTGGCACTGGAATGCCCATATTTGAACAGGGAGGAGGTTGAATCAGGGGTTTGGCCAAGAAAGGATTTTTTTACCGGCAGGCAGGTCTGGTACTGGGCCTTAGATTGAAGGGGAAGCCATTTGGTTTCTTTGTATAGGATGCACGTATGGGTGAGATGGTCGGTCCCTAGGACCAGACAGAACACCTTCTTGAGTAGTGTCATGGCCTTCTTTAATGCAGTGTAAGAGCCAACACCATAGATGACAAGGCTTTAGTCTATGGTGGATAATACCAAGCAGCGTGTAACTAGCTTTAAGGTGTCCAGAGTCATGGACTGTCTGTGGTGATATAAGATGCCCAGTTTTGTGTTAGTCATTTTGACTACATGGTTGATATGCTTAGAGAAGGTGAGGGTGTCATCTAGGTGAACACCAAGATATTTGAAGGCAGATACTTGTTCCAGAGGGTCCCCCTTGGAGCTATGAATCAAGAGTGGGCAAAACTTTTTTTGCTCTGAGGGACAGTGAAGAGCATGCTCTTTGTCTTTTTATACTTGAGCAGCAGTTTGTTCCTAGTGAACCAATGCTAAAGTTCATGAAAGTTATCTTACGGCTCAGCGGTGATTGTGGTCAGCTGTTTGCCAGATACTGAGATGACTGCATCATCAGCATATAATATTGAGTGTGCTGGGCAGTTATAGGGTAAGTTGTTGATGAATAAGCTAAAGAGGAGTGGTCCAAGGATGGTCCCTTAGGGGACTCCACGGTTCACTTCACTATGTTCTGAGATCTGGCCGCTAATCCTCACACATTGTGTTCTATGTGAGAGATAACTGCGAAAACAGGCCACAGTGTCTGTGGATAGGCCAGTAGATAAGAGGCAGTTTAGTAGCAGGTGGTGATTATCAGTATCAAATGCCTTTGTAAGATCTATACAAATAGACCCCACAGTGTGACCTTTGTCAAGGGCATTATAAATCTGAGAGGTGTCATCAATTAGTGCAGTGTGGGTTGAGTGTTTTTTTCCAGATCCCGTGTTGTTGGTTACAGAGAAGGTTATTTTTGTCCAGGTATTTGGTGAGTTGGTCTGCGACCACTCACTCCAGGGTTGGAAGGTGGGGTAGAATGGAGATAGGTCTGTAATTGGGAGAGGTTTGTTCCAGCCCCTGATTTAAAACTGGGGTGACAAGTGCCACCTTCCACTTGTGGGGGAACACACATGTTCTAAGTGAGACATTAAAGATTTTTGAAAGAGGGTTAGCAAGTTCGTTAAGGGTGAGGGCTATCATCTTTATGTCTACTTAGTCATTCCCCATCCTAGTTTTTCCTAGAACCCACTTGATGTACCTGATGGTCTCTGACTGGGTGACCAGCTTGAAATAGGAAAGGAGAGGCTTCATTGCTACAGGGAGCTTGCTTGTTTGTTTTGGGGAGTTCATCTTGTGATGCCTGGGTGAGGTAGTCACAAGGCAGCACAGAGTTTAGGTTGGTGAATGGTCAGTTGAAAGCATGTGCAATATCCCTCGGCTCCTGGAGGGTCTCTGAGCCTGTTATAATGAGATCCAGCAGTGCTCTGGATGTCTTTCCAGTGAGGGAATATTTGCAGGATTTCTTACAGATAGCAAAACTACTTGATTATTATGCAACACATCATGCAATCCATGGATAACTTCAGTTGTACTACTGCAACATTGTGGTAGAGGCATACACTGTAGACACATAGGTGTGCTCGATAATTCAGCATGTAAACAAACTATGTTGTTTCTTGAGAGGAAGTGTTGATGAGACCTTAGCTGTGGGTTTGTCTTCATTTTCTCCACATGTACCTGTTTACTATAAGGAATGGTGAAATAGGAAAAAAGTTCATGTGGTATGCATTACATACAAGCCAGGCTTGCTTAGTGAATGACTTTTTACACCAAGTCAAAGTACTTTGCACTATTCATCTCCTCTGTTTCATTTACATGTTGTGCCATCACATACTGTATTCGATGACCAGGCTCCCCTTCCCTCTTTCTTACATTATTAATAAGGTTGAATCCTGTTTTCATTTGTGTATTTAGCAGATGTGCAGGCCACTGTTACAGGCATCCATGAAAGTTTAATAAGTTCTACCTGCTAATCAGTCTGACTCTGTACTGGTACAGTTTCATAATGCGATGTCTTTCCCCCAACGCTGTTTTTCTATGGTAAATACAGCAACAGATACACTAGTCATTGTTTTCGTATAATTTCAACATGGGGGGGGGGCTTGAAGTAGCGCAGGGTACACTAAAAGCATCTATGTGTTCTGAGCCCACCAAACATTATGATATTTGTGATGTACACTACTAAGTGTCTATCTGTTATTGCACAGGTTATAAAATGGGTTCCAAAAATCATGTGTTCTGAGTCATCAAAGCAGATCACACATGGGTGGTTGGAGCAACTTGGCTTGCAACATTGGTCCTCACCCGTCCCCGAATGGATTCATTCTAAGTAAACCCAGGCAGTGTCATGATTTAATACTTTTATGTTTCATACAATTTCACAGTCTGCTTAGTGTTTTCTAATGTTTCATAAGTGCAATTATTGCTTACCTTTCTCAGCAGGAATGGAATGTTGACACTGAGGAGGTAGAGCTATGTCACAAGAGATGCATTTCAGTTGTTAGGACAGGTATATTAATGGTCTACAATATTGTAGTACGTAAGATTCATGATGTGATCTTAATGTCAAACGTTTACAGCATTACAGAGCTCTGTTTGCTCGCATGCTATATAATGTTCTGGAGATAGTTTACTGCAGAGGATTTAGTATATTTTGTTTTTCATAATATTCTTTATTGATTTTTATTGAAACAAATTATTACATTGTCACTTGAAGACTTAATGAATTCATCACAAACATGAAAACAGTTATGTTCAGACCCCCCCCCAACACACACACACACACCCTTTATCTACTTACAGTTTGGAGTATTCACTTATGTTTAACCCTTTTATGTACTTTTGGACTTTTATGCTCTTTGTAATAATTCATAAGAGTAACTATGTACCTGTGGTGGGAATACAAATTCTATATCGTTATTCTTAAAAATCCTAGATATCTGTTTTATTGTATTTCTTTGTCTACTGTAAATCCATTAGGGTCTTCCTAATATTAGTAATGGAGACATATTGTCGTCTATTTCTCTCCAATGTGTACCATATATCATCTATTTTTTCATCAATGTCATATATACATTTTTCTATTAAAACAGTTTCTTTAAAGGTATACCACCATATCTGTAATTCAAAGGATGGAAGTACTTTAGTTTCCAATGATCCAAAATGTGTTTTCTTAATGCCGTTGTTGTCAGAGCAAACATTTTTACAGTCACTTTTTCCTGAGTCATTTTTATTGTGTTGTTAAATAAAAATATATCAGGTTGTAGTGTAATATGTGTCTTTATTACATCTTATAAAATTATTTTTGGTTTGTACCATCATTCTTTAATCTGTGGGCAATCCCATAAACAATGAAGAAGTGTGGCTCTTTCCCAACAACTGTGCCAGCATAAAGCGGAGTACTCTGGGCTGATTTTTGATATTAGCATTGTAGTTATGTAAGCACAGTCTGAAATCTTTCTTTGAATGGTTTTATTTGCAGAAATGTGGAGTTTATTGCCTTGTATTCTTAATAATTTCCAATGTGAGTGGGTTGAGTTTAAATCTGCTTGTTTTTCCCATCCTTTGTTGATTTTGTTTGTACATTCTCTGTTACTTGCTACCAAAATGTCACATTTGCTAAATGTGTTTGGAACCTTTTTCTATCAGTCTTTTCTAGTTTATAGTATCTCTTTGGAAATTATTAGATTCTTTATTAAAGATTTTTTTAATATCCCAGAATTTTTTCTGCAGAGTATAATATTATAATTTTTTACATTTTGGTTCTTTTAATCGTGTTTTAGTTGCTCATATGATGGAAATGAGTTGTCCCATAAAATATAATTTCATGTTGTTGTATTGCTATTATAAAAAGGGTTATAATTAAATGTTTCATTATCTTCCATATACTTTTATTTGGCCAGATTTTAAACATAACAAGGGTATCTGAAGCTTTGTAGGTTGTTTGATACTTTTATATATCTGTTGTAGCCAGGAAAAGAGAAAGTTATTTTTCTTTTTAAACATTTCCTGACCCAAGCAAAGATTGTATAAAGTAGACATTTGTATTTGTCTGTTGGAAAGCATTTTCTGCTTTGGATTATTACCTTGATCTGGGAAGAAGACCTATCGGTATATGACAATGCCAATACATGGGCTTCCATATAAAGTTTTGGATCTGGGCAGCCTAGTCCTCCCATTCCCCTTGGTGTAATCAGACCCCTCCAAGTGATCCTTGGTTTCCACCTCTCCAGAAAATGTTGAAAAAACTCTTTCTAAATTGGCAAACCAGGCTTGTGATGGAGAACCCAAAATGTTTTGAAGTGTATAAACAAAATGGGGTATTGCCATCATTTTTATTTCATCATCATGCCTCCATAAGGACAAAGAGAAGCCCCTCGAATTTTCTAATAGGTTAGTTATTTTTTATTTTGCCTTATCATAATTTATTTTTATGTTGTTTTGCTGCTCAGGAGTCAGTTGAATTTCTAAGTATTTAATTGAGTTTTGTATACTGAAGTCCTTTTCATACTTTTCATTATATATATTTTTTTTTAATTTTGTTATTGCTGACTTGCTTTTATTAATTTGATAACCTGCTACTGCTTGAGTATATTTAACTTCTTGGAGGAATGCATCCAAAGAGGTATGAATATTGTTTATGATTAATAAGATATCATCTGTATATATACTTAATTTAAGATGTTCATGTTCAAATTTATACCTTCTGTATTTGGGTTATTTCTTATGCATTGATGTAGGGGCTCTAATCCTAATAAAAAAATAATTGGGGTTTGTGAGCATCTTTGGCACACACCATTTAGCATTTGAAAATCTGAAGTCCAGAATTTATTTATTTGAAATTTAATCATAGTGTTTTTGTATAACTGTTTTATTAATGTTATTAATTCTTGCAGGATACCCCACTTAGGTAACCTGTAAAATATGCAGTCTCCATGAGATTGAAGGCTTTAAAACAGAGGGTTTAGTATATGATTACATACTGTGTTATGTACATAGCTGTATGTAAATCCAAACCATCTATACCATTTGCTTTGTTAATAGGTAGTAGTAGTAAACATTTTATTCATTAGTATTAATGAATCGGCAGCTCAGCTGAGTTAAAAACTAATTTCCAGTGAGATCCGTAAAAATTTTGCATACATTAATTACACTCTAAACATATTATCTAAATATGCAACATACAGACCTACATCAATTATACAAATGATTAATAGGTTGTCACGCTTATGTTATGGGACAGAACAGCTGTGCACTAGGACACTTTGCTGAATGTTTGCTACATATTTAATATTTTATTTTATACTGTCTAATACACTTAAGTAGTAGTTCACTTATATTAACCACCTTTTATTTTACAGCCTGTAGGGAAAAAAACGATTGCAGACATACAAGCTACATGAATACTGTTAAGTATTTATTATTAAATGAAAAGCTTGCAATTTGTTTGTGATGTACAAGGCAGTAGTTGCAACTGTGACAATGAATAGTACAAGGCAACACCCAAGACAAAAACACTGTGAATACTTATACATACATTTATTCTACTAGTACAACAGCCCCCCCTCACACACACACAACTCACAGGCATAAAACCACACTGATACTGAAATTCATGACTGACCTGCTACCTTAGCAGAAGCCTTGCATCTGTCACCCACTTCTACTAATATGCTATTTATTGTCTCCTGTTATAGTTATCAGCACTGCCATTTCTGAATTACCTTTTATTAACATTCCTGTCAGTCTCTCATGATGTGGCATTTTCCACTGTTGTTGTGCTCATATCACATTTCACTAATATTTGCCTTTCATCCTGGTGGTTTTACAGACATATGCCCAACCCTCCCACACCCACACATGCTACCCTTACACACACAGTTCTCATCTGCCCACATAGTAATACATATCATTATATGGCTTGAACTGCCTCCTCCACCTCTCCAATGTGTGAGTTATTGTGTACAACCACTGTCTATGCTAGCACCATTCTTCAGCTGGACAGTGGTAGATACCTTCATCTATCATTGCAGGTTCCAGCTGAGTGAACTTTGAATGACATCAACTGTTAATTTTCACCAGACTACACTGTATGTTGTATGCAACAACTGGGTGTATACTTCAGAACTGTGATGGATATTGTAAGGGAATACTTGTTCACTTATGTTGTGCAGCTACAGACCTGCATCAAATTGCAGCTTTTGAGATTCCTGAGGGACTAGGCTGGGGCTCCTCTTCAGGTTGTTGCTCAGAAGAACCACCAGCACCTGGTACTGCTTCGTGCTCAGCAACAAATGCATCTTCCTGGTCTGGCCTTTCTTCCTCTGTGGCCTGTCCTTCTGCACCACCAGTGACCCCCCCCGAGAGTGTCCTGAACTGAAAAATACAAATTTAAGAAAAAGCTATACAATTCTATTGTGTTCATACAGGATTGTTTATCATCACTACCTATTTTGTACATTTTCTATATGTAATAATTTATTGTGCTTTACTACATATATCCTGCAATTAGATTCACTAAGCACTTTTAATGAGAGATGAAAGCAAGAGTAGTTTCACTCTGTGGTACTGTATACAAACATATACACATTCTTTATTTGGTATTGATTTAAGATTGATGTTTCTTACTATGTGGGATAATCATTTTATTATGTTTGAATAACATTATCCTCATGCTGAATACTGTATATTGACTACAAACCATAGTATGTATGCTTACATAGCAATCACATAGTAACTCAGTACTAATTTGTGATTTTTACATTATAGGGTGTTGGAGCAAAGGATTGGGAAGGGTTGCTATCACATATTGCATAAAATACAGTGCCTACAGATGTAACTCAATGCTCATGTGTTTTTTTCAAAACAGTGTTCTTTATATGGTATGATTTGAATCATACTATGTCGCAAACAGCAGTATGTGTTTCTGTGCATGTTACAGACTGCAGAACAAGGGTGCTAATTTAATGTACTACAGGTCAACAGGATGACAGGTTTGTGTCAACTGAGTGTAATGTGTTGATAGAGTGCACTGGTGGTGTACTACATGATATTCTTCCTTATGTACTGATGGCCTTAGCACACATCTATTACAACATATTTGCACAGTTTTTAAACATATGAATTTCCACCACTTCAATATATAAAGGATTGTATATGAGCAATCATGCATAACAAGCCTGTTTTTCAATTGAGTGGTTTCTGTGGCAACAGGACGTGTCTAGAGCACTGCTTGAGAGCTCTCATTACAATGGAAACCATGAGATCAAAGAACAGTATTGTGTGTGTGTATCGTTGCTCATACACATTTTTTAATACTGTAAAAACAACCAATATTCTGTTTCTGTGTCAAAAATTACCCCCACTACTTGTATTAGCCTTACTGAAGCAACCTTACTGAAGCACATTTCTTTACAGCACTCTTCTTTTCCTGGTCAGGTGTCACTGTCGCGGCCACTTTAACATGCGTTAGTTGTGACATCTCTAGTGCAGCACTAACAACATTTGTACATCACTACTGCAGCAAAACAAGATGAATCCAATAATCAAATTTCATGCAGATTCAGGGTCTTCTATACACTGTATGATAGTTATGTAAAGCTATCTATTCTTTTTTTACTGATTGCTTGTTCTGTACCACTATGGTTGCTCACCAACACCTGCTCGACCACAGGATCCTCCTCCACCTGATTATGAGGGATGAGCCAAATCCTTTTACTGGATGTTGCAAGGAATCCTGTTCTGTGAAAACAGGGCAGACATTGTGATATATTAGTTGTTATGTCTCTTTCTATGAAATCCTGTTTTCAGTAAGAAAAATATCTTACATTACAGACTAAATTTGTATTAGCTTTCATAGCAGTTATCCACTATGGGCATACTTAATAGGCTGATATGAGGTTTGAGTTTCATTATAGTCTTACAATAATTTACTGAATTAAGATGTCCATGCTGATTTTTACATTTTCATTGTTTTTTTAGGCATTCCAGAACAATGAATTATGACTCACTGTGAGACCATGTTATACACGCTTTCACTGTAACAGTCGCTATGCCTACATTGTATGCATCTGACAGACACAACTGAATACTTAAGTTGTGCATTTATTCTCCTATTCTGCTGAGATAAATTGGCCCCTGACATTGATCCTTCTTGCAACTCAACTCTGCTTTAAAGGAAAGGTACCATTTTTTTCACAAGAAATACATTTCCTGCATAGTAAGTAGTAATCATTAGGAAAACTTTTTTATACTACAATTCTTAAGGTATACTTACTACCATGATATTGCTCACCAAATGTAAGATTCACTGCTTCCTCCCACATTTTCAGGGTCAGCTTGTACCAGTCCCATTCTCTCACATGCAAACTTCTTGCAGCCTTTGATTTGTAAAACTTCCGCTGAAGCTGCTTCCACTTCTTCCTACATTTGTCAGGGTTTTTTTTTCAACCCCTGCTCACCCAAGGAGTGGGCAATTTTCTTCCATGTCTTCTTCTGTGTGCAGCTGGTTACCTTCATCATGATGTCCTCATTTCTAAGTGTCTGGATGGCTTGCACTAGAGTAAGTGCGTTGCTAGCCTTCCACAGTTTAAGCATTGTTGTTTCTGTTGACAAAAAAAGCAACCAGATATGTACATATTTATTGTGTGAGCGGCTTACTGTATATGACAGTTTCATTACTCCCTGTTGTAGCACTTTAATGAGTAACAGAAATGTCACAGGATTATAGTGATATTTTTTAACATTGCAAAATGTGATGTGGATCCGTGACACTGAATGATGGTGGATGACTCAGCAGTCTGCCATCTTGTTCATGTTACAAGCAGAGACACTGTGAGCAGATCCTATCAGCAATACAGTCTAAACATCATTTGTGCACTTCCCTCCTTGGGGAGGGGAGTTCACATTGAAACTTGTTTGCATCAGATTCTGCCATTAATTTCCACCATGTGTATGATGACATGGGTGACCACACAGTTGTATATGACCACATGACTATATGCTGACTGACTAGCATGAGTTTGGTATAATAGATGTCAACACTAGAAGATGGAAATTATTCTGGCTGTGTTTCTGGATCATAGAACTTGGCCTCATATGTTTCAATGCTATGTTACCATTTTTCCCCACCCTATTATATCATTGCAGTACTTATAGGAATTACCTACTATTCCTTCATTGGTGGGGGGGGGTGGAAGGCAAATAGAAGAGATATGCCAGAATACTCACACATGTTGTATGATGGTGGTGGGGGGGCACTGTGACAGAAACACAACTGTGTGGGTGCTGCTCTGTTGCAGCAGGGGCTGTACAATGATGAACCTGAAAGACCTGCCATACTAGCTTCAATACAAGGGGAAAAATAAAAAAATAAATAAATACAGAATAACAAAAAATGTTGAATAATATGTGCAATACTCTCCCTTGAATGTATAATCAGTGTATGCAGACTGTCCACAAGGTAACAATAGAGTAGTCCCACTGTTACACATATTGCATGCCCCCTCAAACCTCCATCCACTGTTGTACTCTACATGTGGAAACAATGTACTCCACTGTTCTTTTGTTTCTGTGCTGCTACCCTGGCCCAGCTGAAACAGTAGCACATGTAATGAAAAAACAAGAGGAAAAAGAAACAAAAATAAAATAAAAATTAAACAGCAATAAAATATAGCTGCGAAGAATGCAATTAAAAAAATGAGTGTTACAATCAATACATGTCAGATGCATGCAGTGTGGTTGTAACTGATCTACTTTTCTTACCAATATATATGTATGAATTTGAAAAAAGCCACTGTGGGGTTGGTGTGGTGGTACTGATAGTGCATTGTACAACACATTCAGAACATTGTTAGGATTCCATGTCAGAGATCCCCTAGGAAAAATCATATTGCCAGTGTCTGAGAGATGCACAACATCTCTTAGATACAGCCATTCTTTAAAATGTTTAATTTGGTGGTGACGTATAGTGCTGCATTTGTTAGATTAGCTGTTTCCACAGTACTAAAGTGCTAGCTGCTTATAATGGGCACATCTGTGCAAGAGGATTTTGCCCATTGTATGAAGTGGGTGCTATAACCAAAAGCCTTTTTTGTGCATTATAACACGGACACAGTGGGTGCTACTAGCAGACACTTAATTTCCCTCCTTAGGTCAAACAGTATTTGTGTACAGAGAGAGAACTTTTATATTTATTTCTGTACAGTCCAGTACTGTACTTCACTTCCCTCTTTCAGACAAACAGGCGGTGATGTTCAATCTTAGCACTGTCCAATACCTAGCAACATGCCTAGCAACCTTGGGACCTAGCAACATGCCTAGCAACCTCAGGACCTAGCAACAGTGACAGACTAAGGTACTGTGCTGCATTAAAAAAAACAGAGAAAATCATTTTGAAAGGGAGGAAGGGTATTGTACAGTCAATCCTAATCCATAAGCACTTTATAAGACATCGCACTTACCCAAGGTAATGCTCCCATTCCCCCGATTCCTTCTTCGGTGATCATGGCATATTTGTACCGGCAGCAGGAGGTGGCTGAATTAGAATTAAGTGACCTCCAAGATTCTGATCTGACACTGCAGCATGTAGCCATGCCCACCTTCTACAGTGTTTTGGCCATGTTAGCTGCTAATTAATGTCAGTTCACACTTTGGTTAGCTCAGAATGCTATATGCTGCAGTGTGAACTGACACTAACTGACAATAGCTAGCAGCAAATCTGCCCACAGTAGAAGGCTGGCATAGAGCGTTATAACCACAGTTCTTAACATTACAGCCCATGGAATTGGCAAATGGTAAATTAAATTTGCCCACTATAGCCTATTACCTGCCATAGCCATGAGCGGTATAAGTGTAGTTGACTGTATTTATAATGACAGCTCTATATAGTTTGATGTTGAATTATAATAGGTGCTCACATATTGTTTTTTTTATACTTTATTTTCATATGTCATTCTTTCTTATACACCCAGTTTTGTCATTGTCATACTTTTCAACTTAGTAATGCATTTCTTATTTGCTCATTAACTCTCATAATTCCTTGTCTACCTTTCCTTTTTCATTTAATTCTACATTTCCATGATGTTATTCCAGGTGTGTTTCCTTTCGACTTGAGCATTCCTTTACATCTGATCATCTTTTCTTGTCCTTCTCTTAAGATTCTAGTACTTTGAGTTCCTCTTATAACCTTAACTCCTATCTTACAAAATATGTTCTATAATTATTAAAATGAACTAATACAGGCACAAGACATGGACTATCATTCTGTATATAGTCCACTTTTTGGCTCATGCAGCATGCTGCCTCTACTGAGAGGGGGTTCTTTGAGAGGAAGGAATGTCTTCTAGCTTGTGTATTCACTCATTCTCACTCTTCTCACCTTGTACTTTAATTTTGATTATTTATTTATGTGTTTGTGGGTTAGCTGTTACTACCCCCTTTCCTAAATAGTGCCTACTTGCCCCTTCCTTACTTCTATTCTATAGTAATTATCCATTTGGGCCATCTATCTCTAAATTTTTCTGTCTTACCTTGTGTGAGGTGTGTTAACCTTTCCATCCCTTGTATCCCATTTACTATATTTGCCCATTCTTGCACTGTGGGTGCTTCCTCTTTTAACCACTTTTTGGTGATGGCCTTACCTATTGCTACTATACACACCCTCCACAGATATTTTGTGTTTGTTCCTTTTATGTCTGTTGGTGGAAGCCTGAGGACCATGTGCTGTATCTGTACCATCCCCTGTATCTGGAATATGTCTCTCAGTTTTTCTGTTATATCTCTTCTAAACTCAGCTAACCCTGGACACATTTTCAATATATATATATATATATATATATATATATATATATATGTGTGTGTGTGTGTGTGTGTGTGTGTGTCTATATATATATATATATATATATGTATTAACCAGGTGAAACACACTAAGCTAAAGCTTATTTACAGGTGAGATCTGGGAGCACAAGGAAGTTAAGCGACTTGCTCAGGGTCACACAGTATTCAAATATGGGCTCTGGGGTTCAAACCCATATATATCTGTGTGTTGCTTTGGTTTCTCTACACTTCCTCCAGCATGTGGCATCTCCAACTCCATACCCTCAGCCTTCCTTTGTGGAGTTATGAAGTATCTCATATTGACCTTCCAAGCAAATTCCCTCCATTTGGGATCTGAGGTTGGTCTGAAAGATCCTTCCCAAATGTTGTTCCATTCCTTGACTGTAAGGTGAAACACCACCCCCTCTTCCAATTTTCTTTTTACGTGGTCACTTTATATGCCCCTGTGGACTAGAAGAAATTGGTATATTTGGGATATTGCCCCTTCGGAGTCTTGTTTATTCTTTATTTGTTCTAATGTCACCTCTCCATCTTTGGTGTGTGTCATGTTACCATATTTCCTCTTTTGAGTCTGTTTATAGTCTTTTATTTGGTAGTATCTCAGTCTGTGTGCCTCAGTCCACCCATATGTTATCCTACATTCTGCAAAGGTCAATGTATTGTCCCCTTTTTATATGTCTGTCGGATTTTTAAGTCCGATTTGTATCCGTCTTTCATACCAACTATCTGATTCCCCTGGTCTAAAGTCTGTGTTTCCAGTCAGCCATCTATATTTCCACCCTTCTTTTTTCAGTTCTACATATTGTTGAAATCTCTGCAATGCCATTCCAGATGTTTGTATTGATATATTCCCCATGTATTCTCTCCCCTCCAGCTGTCCTGGGTTGAATATACTGCCCTCTAGTTCTCTTCCCTCCCCCTCCCATTCCTATAGGGCTCTCCACTGTGCATCTACTTTTGGATTTCCCCATTGGGACACCCATCTTAGCTGTGTTGCTATCCAGTAGTACCCAACGTCAGGCAGCTCCCACCCCCCCCACATTTCTTTCTGGTATTAAATATTTTGTTTCTTATTCTTGGTCTTTTCCCTCCCCATATACATTTGTATATTTCTCTTTGTATGTCCTTCAGTCTTTGTTTGGTTATGGGTTGGGGCACACATTGAAAGACATATAATAGCTTTGGTAATGCATTCATTTTTATAGCCTGTATGCGAGCATGTATTGAGAGAGGCAGCAGCCCCCATCATTTGGAATCTTACTACAGCTGCTTTATTAATTGTTCCAGGTTATCCTAGGGGAGATGTTTATTGGAGTAGTGTAGCCTGATTCCTAAGTACTTCAGTGATTTTAGATTATGTTTCATTGGCAATTTAGAAGCAGTCAATAGGGCTGGTGCCTAATGAAATCGGAGTGTCTCTGCTTTGCTAGTGTTCAACGCATATCCCAACATTTTAGAGAATTCTTCCACTCGTCTCATTAGGTTTGGTATTGAGGTGTCTGGGCTTGTTAAGTACATTAATATGTCATCCACATATAAGACTGTTTTTTGTTCCTGTCCTCCTAACTGTACTCCCATTGATTCCAGAGTGTTGTCTAATCAATTGGGCCAAGGGTTCTAGATATAGAGCAAAAAGCAGTAGGGACATTAGGCACCCCTGTCTCGTCCGTCTCCCCAACTTGAACCTCTCTGAAAGGTGACCGAATGTGGTAATTTCAACAATTGCCTGAGGAACAGAATTCCATAATCTATAGGCTTTTATGATGAAATAATTATTTATTTATTTGTTGATGTCTTGGGCACTAAAAGCTGTCCATTATGGCATTGTAGGTTATCAGGCTTTATTGCCTTAAGTATATTACATTCATTAGCTAGATCAGGATCTTTTAGAATATTGAATAACATCAGAATGTCCACTCTGTTCCTTCTTAATTGCAGGTCATAGAGATTTAGGGAATGCACTATACCTGGGTATGATAAGCATCTAACTCTAGGAATCAACTTTGTGGTTTTCTTTTGTCTTTAACCAGATGTGAGGACCAGAATGAGACAGCATAATCCGAGTGGGGCCTTATGTAGGATTTGTAGAGTGGAACTATGCAGTTTTCTTTTTCTAGTTATAAAAGACTTTGTGATGGCTCTGAGTAGCTGTCAGAGCTACATTTCTACAGTTCTGCCCTGATGTTAAATCATTGCTGATAATAATCTCTCAATCTGTCAAAATTAATTTTATTAATTTTTTACAGATTTTATTATTGCTTCATTTAGTGCATATTCATTTAACCTTTTTTTTCCAGGTGAATAACAGAACTTTTGCTGACACTGAATTCCATTTTATTTGATGTAGCCAAATGTTCTATGTGACATAGGTCTCTAGTGATCAACTTCAGCTGCAATTTTGGTGTCATATGGGAATTTACTTATATTGCATTGTACTTTAGCATGCATATTGCCTATAATATTCCAAATAGCATCGGGAATCCCATTAGTGACAGTTATCTCTCTGGATAGGGTGCTGGACACCTTAACTTGTTGATACTTATCTCAAACTCATTCCTTGACCCATCTTGTAATGTATGCATCAAAACCCATTTTTGACATTTTATCAACCATCTATAAATGTGGAACTAAATCAAATGCCTTCCTGAAATCCAGGAAGATTACATCTATGGATATCTCTCTGTCTAAGCTACAATTCAATTTTTCATAAAATGATATTAAATTAGTTGTGCATGACCATCCTGACTGAAAACCATGCTGTGATGCGTCCTTGAGTCCTTTATTGGATAGTTCCTGCCTAGTCTGTTTTTTAAATATCCTCTCCACAGTTTTGCACACTACGGACATTAAGCTAATTGGTCTGAAGTTTTCTGCCTTGGATTTATTACCCTTTTATTTTAAATTTTTGATTTTTATGTGCTTTTTCCCCTGGTTTTCGCCGCAACACGGGACCCCAGCGGACACGAGCATGCATGTGCACGGAGGAGCACATGCATGCTGGGAACTGGCTCAGCCCCTTCCACCCCACCCTTGGCAATCACTGCCACCCCCTCCCACCTACACATCCCTGGACCTCCAGCCAATGGGAGAGGAACTACAGGAAGGGTGGACAACCACTGTGAGAGGGAGGGCTGCCTTTCAGCTGCTTAGTCATGCTCCCTCCTTCCCCCATGCTAGCTCCCTAACAACCTGAGGCCATTCCCTAACCTGGGTTGCTAGCATGGCATGAGGTAAGACATCCAGTGCCTCAGCCCTCTGTGCCACTGGGCTGGTTTACTACCCTTTTTATGTATTGGGACCAAAATAGCTGTTGTCCGGTCTCTTGACACCATGCCAGCACTTAATGATTTTTTAAACAGTATGGTTAGTGTTAAAGTCATAATCTAGGAGATAAAGTAATTGGGTGTAAGGTGGAGAATGGTAGAAACAAGAGGGAGAAGGAGATAAGTTGCACAGGAGGTGGAGAGGAAAGTAGAGTAGATGCAAAGGAGGTAATGGGGATAGAGAGATGAGAGGATGGGGAGGTGGAAGGAGGGAAATGGGATGAGTGCAGAGAGAATGGGCGAGAGCTGGTGAAGTGAGGGGGAGGAAGATAAATTAATAGTATAAGAAGAAGAGGTGGTGTTTAGTCAAGAGAGGGGGCAGCTTAGCAGGCCTTGTCAAAAACCCAAGGGAGAGAGTAATATGGGTGGGAGAGATGTAAGAGAGAGAAACATAGGGAGAAGGAGGGGAAGAAGTTGCAAAACTGATGGCATGAGATAAGAGAATGGGTGAAGGGTGGAAGAGGGATGGTGAGGAGGAGCAAGGGAAGAACTTGAAGATGCACAAGCAGAGAAGAAGCAGGGTTGAGAAGTGGAGGGAAAAAGGCTCAAGGGTAGGATTGAAATGAAGTGCCAAGAGTTAAAAGTGCTGAAAAGTATAAGTACAATGACAAAATAAGCGGAAAGCTGCTAAGGGCAGCAGTCACATAAACTGTTTGCTAGTAGATGCTGTCAGAGTTTGTGTTTGAAAGAGCCAAGTTTTGACTCAGCAGAGATGTCCCTACCCAGTGAGTTGAGCCAAAGGAGGGCTCTGTAAGCAAAAGACCTCTGACCTAAAGTGGCGCAGCATCTGGGAACAGTAAAGACCTGAGTTGCCAAGCTGCGAGTATGTTGGGTACTGTGACAAGGGCTAAGAAGCTGTTGGACCCCAGTGGGTAACAAGCCAAGGTGTGCCTTCTTGGCAAGTAAGCAGGTTTGACATTGGATCCAGCTGAATAATTGAAGTCACCCAGTCTGAGCTTATACTGTAGGTCACACATGTGTGTGAGGCAGGCAGCCCCAGTAAGGAGTTTGCATGCTTTGTTAACAGCATCAGTGATCCTGTGAACGGATGTAGCAGAAGCAGAGCCATAAACAACCAGACCATTATCGGTGATGGTAATGACAAAGCTGAAAATTGCTATTCTCAGTGCCTCGGGAGTGAGGCTATGTTTGTGCCTGTGGAGTAGGCCAATCCTTATGTTGACAGCTCGAGCTATGTTATCAGTATGTTGTGGGCAGGTGAGTGTGCTATCAACAGTGACCCCTAGATATCTGAAGGAGTGGATGTGTTCAAGTGGGGTGCCAATGCAGTTTGTGATGAACAAGGGTTTGAACTTGTGTTTCTTATGGGCATTGTTGAAAAGCATCACTTTTGTCTTTTTATAGTTTAGCACCAGTTTTTGAGTGCTGAACCACTTTTCCACTTCTGAGAAACTGTGTTGAAGGTTATCCTGGAGGCTCTTAGGGACAGGGTTACTAGAGTAAATCATGGCATCATTCGCGTAAACAGAATCTGTTCATGACAGGCTCGTGGGAGGTTATTCAAGTAGATACTGTAGAAGGGGCCCCGGTATAGATCCCTGAGGCACTTCAGAATGGACTGGCTTCCTTTTGGAGAGCTCATTGGGTATCTTGACCTGCTGCAAAGGTCTCCCATATAACTTTTAAACCAGTTGACAGCATCATTCGACACACCTGTGAGAGATAATTGTCTGAGTAGCAGTGAGTGGCTCACAGTATCAAAGGCCTTCATCAGGTTGATAAAAGCAGCCCCAATCAGATGGCCTTGGTTGAGTGCATTATGTATGAAACCAGTGATCTCTAACAGTGCAGTGGTAGTACTATGACCTTTACGAAAGCAATGCTGCTGGGCTAAGGACATTGGATATTGTATTTGTCCAGGTATTCCACAAGCTGATCTGCAATTACACACTCTAGTGCTTTCCATAGAGGAGGTAGAATGGAGATTGGCCTGTAGTTTGTGTGGTGTGCCCTATCTCCACCTTTGTGCACCAGAGTTACTAGGGCCTATTTCCATTTTGGGGGGAACTGCCCAAGCCTTAGAGAAAGGTTCAGAATCTTGGTAAGAGGTGTATGAGTTTTCTCGAGGGTTAGGGCAAGAAATTTGAGATCTAGATTATCCCCACTGACTCTTGCTTTACTGAGTACTTTGTGTATGTACTTTCTAGTGTCATGCTTAGTAACCTCTTGAAGTAAAAAGGGGGAGAAGCCTGCTGCTGAGGATCACATACTAGGGGGGTGGCAGGGGCAGAGACCATGAAAAAATCAGGGGGAAGGACACTGCTGAAGTCTGTAAAGGCATCATTAAAAATATTGGCTATGACCATTGGGTCAAGAGTTGGGCTTCCATCAATCTTAAGCATGGTGGGTACTGTCTTGAGGTCTTTGCCAGTGACTTCCTTTATGTTGCTCCAGAAATGTTTACTGTCACCCCACAATTTGGAAAGTGCCTCCCTAAAGTATAGACTTTTTTGCAAAATGGATGGCTCTGATACAAACATTTCTGGATTTTTTATAAGCCTGAATATCTGCTTGCTTGCCTGTGGCTTTTGCCTGGTGCCAGAGGTGGTCCCAAGTCTTCATAAATCCCAGTAGTTCAGGTGTTATCCAAGGGTTGCACACTCCTTTTACTTTCCACTATTTTAGGGGGAGTGGAAATCACATGCAGCATTAAAGCTGTCAATGAAGAAATCAAGTGCCTCAACAATGTCATTGGTAGAGTCCAGTGGTGACCAATCCTGGCTCCAAAGGTGTGATCTGAGTGGTTCTAGCTGTCCGGAAGTTAGGATCCTACTGAGAATAACCTTAGGTGGAGATTTGCTGAACTTGTTGGACCAACTACAAAGTATAGGAGAGTGGTCGCTTAGGGTGTCAGGGAGTACAGAGACATTTGTGATTCATTCAGGGTGACTAGACAGAACCCAAACTAGTAAGGTACTTGATCCAGTTCTATAGTTAATTCTGGTTGGGATGTTAACTAGCTGGGTAAGGTGGAAGGTGGAGATGGCATCTTTAATGTGTCCAATGTCAGATGAGAACCAGTTTACATTGAAATCTCCCAGTATTATGGTTTCAGTGTTCTGAGGCACACTGCGAATATATTCCATGAAGTTATGAATGCCAGAGGCAGATTCTTTGGGTAGTATGTAAACAGATGGCACAGTTAATTTTTCATTTGGGCTCCTAGGAGAACCTTGATGGCCAGGGCCTGAAAGGAGTTTCCTATGCAGGGCAATTCAAGGGTGTGACCCATTAGAGTTTCTTTTAAGTATATAACACAGCCACCACCTCTTTTAATGAGCCTATCCTTCCTAAAAGTAGAGTAGCCAGGTATGGTGATAGCAGAATCAGGGATTTTGGGTGACAACCAAGTTTCTACAACAGAAAGAATATCAGGGTTGTGTTGTGTAATCCATACCTTGAGGTTGTCTAACTTACATATAAGACTACACATATTGATAGATGCGAGGGAGAGCATACAGGACTTTGCCCTAGCAGGGCCAGGGTTAGGGTGCACATTTCCAGACTGGCGCAGAAGCAGTAGAATTAGTTTCAGTAGGTATGCCTATGCTTTTCCTAAATAGTGTATTATAATGTACTTTCAGATGGAATGCACAGGCATGCTCTTGATATTCTAGTCACTCTTGATGTCTATGATGTTTCATGTGATAAAAGACATTTTAAAGGACCCTGTCAACTTTGGAATGGGCCATGAATTAAACGTATGCTTTAAAGGTGCAGAGATGTCACTGGCAGAAAGGACAATGACTGTTATTAAAAGTATGCTCCCACTTCTGTGGCATATGTATATAGATGTAATGGGAAAAAAAACACACAGCCATATGTAAGATGAACAACATTTTTGATGTAACAGTACTCCTCAAAGATCACCCCTATTATTTTGAGTGGTGCATGGCATATGTGTGTATGTTTTGTACCCACCACATCACCAGGGGAAAGTGGATGAAGCCCTTGCTTGTGTGAAACATACAGCCAAAAAGTTACTTTCTCTAGGAATGGTAGAATGTGTAAGAAACTGGTACTGTAAAAACAGGATATTATGTAATCATTGCATACCTGCTATGTGTTATAGGCCATATATGCTTTTTAAAATACTGGTATGCCTTTTGTAGGTAGTCACTATACAGTATGTATCAGTTTATATATTATTATGCATGCTATGTGTTACAGTACATATGAACTTTTTAAAATACTGTTATGACTTGTGTATGTATAAGTAAAGTATAATTACTCATTGCACTTTGTGGTTGTCATAGATTGTTTTAAGGAATAACAGAGCATATACTTTATTTTACTGGTGACAAGAGTTTTGCTGGCTAACTGATGTATTGGGGGTTGATGAAAGATGACTGATCAACTGCTCCAGAAGATATATTTTAATGGAAAAAAAAATGGGTAGTTTCACAGTGGTAACTCAGCTACATAAGGCTGCAAAAAAAAAATGATTAAAGGGTCACCAGGGAAGGTGTTGCTGAATGGCTTGTGAAGCAGGATCCCTATTCACTACAGAAAGCAGCCAGGATCTAATTTAAGAGAAATCCTGTCATTGTTTCTGACATAGATAGACAATGGAAGGCCAATTTCCTGGATATGAGTCAATATGCAAAGTACAATAATGGGTTTAAGTACATACTGACGTGCATCAATGTGCTGTCCAAGTATGCCTGGGTAGTGACTTTTAAAAGACAAATCAGGCAAGGCAGTGATGCAAGCCTTTAAAACTATTTTTGAAAGCGGACGCACACCTCAGAAGTTGCAGACTGATCAGGCTAATGAGTTTGTAAATGCCTCTTTAAAGAACCTATTAAAATAAAAAAATACACCATTTTGTGACAACTAATGAAGTTAAGGCCAGCAGTGTAGAGCGATTTAGTAGAACTTTAAAGTCACATATGTGGCATTACTTTACATCTCAGAATACGTGAAAATATATTGATGTGTTGCCTGACCTGATGCACAGCTATAATCATACTTATCACGGAAGCATTAAATGCAGGCCTGTGGATATTAACCCTTCCAATGCCATGGGTATATGGAAGACCCTCTACAGCAATACTGTTCTTGGGAAAAAAAAAAAAACCGTACACTTCAGAAAGGTGATCACGTAAAAATATCTAAGCTGAAATGGGTGTTTGAAAAGGGATATGAATAGAGATACACAGATGAGATATTTTTTGTGATGGAGGTCTTAAAAACACAGAGACGGGGCGTGGCTTGGATCCTGAAGGAAATGGCTGCTTGATTCCTAGAGCTATCTCTACCGCAACAATTATCCAGAATTATACATCTTAAAACTGATCCTCACTTTCCATTACCTGCATTGCTATATTCAGTTAAATTTACTGATTCTGGGAAGGTGACTTTAGTTTCTGGACTTCTTGCAGCAACAGAGATCTAAGTTTCTTATCGTCTACACAAGGTCAGGCCTGAGGGTAAAGGCGGATCCTCAACATGGCAGTAGTGGCTGCCCAAACTGGAGTCTCCAACCTGCTGGAAATCAAAGGCATGTTTGTGGAGCTGCTTACAAAAATTAGCAAATTAGAACTTGCAGCACAAAGCAATGCCTTAGACATTGTTGACTTGCTCCAGTGGACCTGTGTCATGGAGCAGTGACTCGCAGATCACAAAAAAACTGATCTACCACATGGACATTGTGCAGGACCTAGAAGGCAGAATTTCACTGTTCACTGATGACACAAAGCTCTGTAACAGAGTAGACACACCAGAGGGTGTAGACAGAATGAGAAGCGACCTGCAGAAACTTGAAGAATGGTCAGGGGTTTGGCAGTTGAAATTCAATGCAAAGAAGTGCAAGATAATGCATATGGGGCACAAAACCCTGGCACAATATATCAGTTGGGGGGTGAGGATATAGCATGCACCAAGCAGGAAAGGGATCTTGGGGTTGTCATCTCTGATGACCTCAAGGTAGGGAAACAGTGTGACAAGGCAGCAGGTAAAGCAAATAGGATGCTGGGATGTATAGGCAGGGGCATCACCAGCAGGAAAAGGGAGGTCATAATTCCGCTATACAAGACATTAGTGAGGTGCCACCTGGAGTACAGTGTACAGTTCTGGAGACCATACCTACGTAAGGACATAGACAGGGTAGAGAAGGTTCAGAGGAGGGCAACAAAGATGGTGCATGGATTGCATCACAAGTCCCATGAAGACAGGTTGAAGGAACTGAACATGTACTCCCTGGAGGAGAGGAGGGAGAGAGGGGATATGATAGAGACATACAAGTATCTTACAGGGAGGAACAGGGTGCAGGAAAACCCTATTTTTAAGTGAAAAAGATGTTCCAGGACTAGAGGGCATGGGATGAAGTTGGAGGGAGGACAATTCAGAGGAAACATGAGAAAGAATTTCTTCACAGAACGGGTGGTGGAAAGTGGAACACCCTGCCAGAGGAAGTGGTGGGGGCTGAAACAATCACGGGATTTAAGAATGCATGGGATAGACATAAAGGAATTCTGGAGGTCAGGGGTAAGGGGCAACAGACTTCTAGGAAAACAAACTGAACTTACAAGCTCAAATGGGCAGACTGGGTGGGCCATAGGCCCTTATCTGCCGACACTGTCTATGTATCTATGTATCTATGTATCTATGACATGAAGCTCCATCACCAGGATAAAACCCTACACTTACTATGGAACTGAGTGGAGGATCTTGAAAACAGAAGCTACCGAAATAATCTTTCACTGGTCAGTTTTCTGGAAGGCTGCAAGAGCCAAGGCTGCACTTCCTTTCTTCAACAGGAGTTCCCCAGAATTTTGGGCTGGCAAGGGATGGGTCCGCTGGAAATCAACCAGGCTCACAGATCCTTAGCCCCGAGACCTGTGGCAGGGAGCAGACCATGCCCAATCCTGGCGCACTTCCTCCATTTCCGTGATCGAGACACCATCCTGATGGGGACCACAGCCCAAGGAATTCTAACATGGAAAGGGTAAACTTTTTAAAATTATGCTGATTTTTTCCCAGGAGCTGTTCGCCCACAGGCATGCCTTCACACTTGCTCACAGAGCCTGTGCTGAAATAGGCCTCGAGTACTCTCTTCATTATCTGGCCATGCTGCAGGTCCTGATCAACAGACCCCCAAATTACTAGATTCTTCTGAAGCAACAGAGCAGTTTCTGGCATCATATGCCCTCAATCTCAACTGCAGCAAACTAGACAATCCCCCCAAATAGGCCCACTCACAAAAACATTCAAATCATATGGACTGCACATCACAAGAGGCCTATGTGCAGACCCCGACCCCTAAGGTGCCATCTGTCTCCAATCAGCACCATGAGTCAGGAGAGGCATAGGCCCCAGCTCCTAAATTACAATGCTGCAACAGGTGAAAGAGGCCCCCAAAGGCTCACCTCTAGACAAATCACCCAGACTCCAGTCTCAGAGCCACAGCCAGGACTCTAGTGAGTCCTCATAAATATTGGATTACCCACCTGGCTCCAATCATTTCTGTGCCCTCTGGGACTTACCAGATGAGGGCTCTCCAGAAGCAGTGCTCCTGAATGTTGAGCTGGATCCTGTAGGTAGTAGGGTTCCAACTCTGACCCCTCCAACATCCTGTGTCAAGGCATCTCTAGGGGATGAAGAGAGTGATAGAGGGCCTAATCCACCAGCAGATTGTACTGTGCAGAACTGCTTGAGGCCTTCTCCCCTCTCAGCTGACATGCTGCCCACTCTGGCAGGTGAATG
The DNA here is from genome assembly GCA_016271365.2 of Neoceratodus forsteri. Lineage (NCBI taxonomy): Eukaryota > Metazoa > Chordata > Ceratodontiformes > Ceratodontidae > Neoceratodus > Neoceratodus forsteri. The sequence goes on along the minus strand of JADMNL010000023.1, from coordinate 236,814,026 downwards.
AAAGAACTCTAGTGGAGGTTGTTGCTACCGCATGCTGTGCTTATGTTTTGAGAGGTGATCAGTACAAGTATGGGGTAACAGTGGGGGGGTGTTTGATTGTGGTGAAGCTGTATGTATTAGCCTGACCCCCCCCCCACCTGTGAGTGGGATCTGTCTAAATGTGGGTGCTGCCATTTTGGGTTATTGCAGGTGTGTCCTGGGTTCCAGTTATTAAAGGTATAATACCCTGTTGGGTACGCAGGTTAAACTGTTTTTTTACTCTCTATTTGATGTTTCAAGTTTGGTCTGGAGAGTTAGCCAAGGCTGATATCGGCTCACACAGAGTGTGATACAGACTTGAGTAGCATGGCTAGGAGTGGGGACTGGGAGATCAGCTGGTACTGTGGCTTATTGTTGACTGGGATATGCAATCCTCTGTGCATCAGACTGGTTGAGCACATGAGCACATCTGCCCCCATGTGGAGATGCCCCATTCAAGGGTTGCCAGGAAACACCATATCACTCCTGAAGGGAATACCACAGACCTCCTGTACAGTAGCCCCAGGAAGCTCGTGCTGACTTTTCTCCTCCTGGCTCTTTGACCAGGAATTGTTAATTCTTTTGTTGGAGGGGCAGGGGAATAGCATGTTAGGGTAGAGAGATATGGGAGGCTGCTGCTAAGTGGATGCAAGGTTAGAGAACACCCCAGTGACTGACACTTACATCTGGGCTACAGTTAGCCAAAGGGAATGGTATTTGCTGATCTATATGGTAAGGAATAGTGGGTTGTTTACAGTACATTTATGTATTGTTATTTCACTCTTCTCTTTGTGTTATAGGCATTCAAGTGTACATGCCATCTGACAGATATGTGATCATATGCTTAAGCAATCATGATGGGGTGGACAAGGGGAGGCTGGGATCTGGGGGGTTAACATGATGACACATTGGGGCATAAAGTGTATGTTATTATATAAATGTATAGGTGGAGGTTATAATGGTGTCATGGAACATCAGGGGGCTCAATTCACCTAGTAAAAGAAAAAAGTTGTATTACAACTTAAGAGAATGAGCCATCAGATAGTGTTCCTACAAGGAACTAAACTCTGCTCCAGAGAAGCCTTGAAACTGAGACAGGGATAGGTATGAGAGGAGATGCATAGCACTGCCCCCTCACACAAAAGAAGGGTATCTAATTTGTTCCATAAAGACCTGGGCTGGAAGGTAGGCAGGTGTATGTCTGACAAAGAGAGGAGATGACTGATGCTGGAGATGACTACACCTCAGGGGTCCCTGATCCTCATGAATATGTATGTGCCAAATCAGGACATGCCAGAATGTTTTTTACCAGGTTAATCAGAGCTTATTGGATACTAATGCGAGTAAATGCCAGGTGGTCTCGGGTGGGGATTTTAACCCTACTTTGGACCATACAGTGGACAGAAGCAGAGGGACAGAAGAACCACATAGATGGGTGGTTCTCGCAGCCGCAGACTGATGGACAAGCATACCCTTTTGGATGCCTGGCACAAAAAACATACCTGCTTTTTGGCCATTCATGGTACATCGAGCAGGATAGACCTATGCCTTCTCTCCAACTAAGTAAATGAGATGGTGGACAAGGTGCAAATGCATCAGTTCATAATTTCTGACCATGCACCTCTTCGAACTGTGCCTGAACTGGGGCACCTTGGAACCCAAAACTTCATCCTGGAGACTGGACATCCTCCTATTAGAAGAGTCACAGTTCAGGAGTGGCTTAAAGCAGGGGTACAGAAATACTGGGTGAATAATGACAACAGGGAGGTTTCTGATTCTACCCTCTTGGAGGCCTTTAAAGCCATGATCAGGGGCAGAATCATAGCATTTGCTTCCGCAGATGAAAAAAAGGCAGGCTGCACAGGCCACCTTAGAGCACAACCTGACACCTCTGGAGACCCAAAACTAAAGTTTTGCTATTCGGGACCCACCCAAGGCTCTCTTGGCACAACTTACCATCACAAGGGTACAGTTGGAAGCCCATCTGACTGGGCAGGCTGAGGTCAGCTTAAGGAGGGTTAACCATGCATTCTGGGAAGGTGGGGAAAAAACCAACAAACTTTTGGCCTACTGCCTGACAAGTAGGCAGGCAGCCAGAACCATCCAGGCCCTGAAGGATATGACTGGCACTCCCATTTACTCAATGGCCAGAATCAACCATATAATGGTGAGATTCTATGAGACCTTGTATGCCTCCTGCCCCCCAAGAGAAGGACAAAATAAGATTCTTTTTTGGAGGGCCTTCCAATCCCTCACCTAGGGGACACACAATCAGCCAAGCTAGAAGCACTCCTGATGGAGGAGAAAATATCCTTGGCCATCAACACCATGAACCCTAAGAAATTACTGGGCAAAGATGGACTTCCTATTGACTTTTACCAAGTTGAAGGTCTCCAGTTGGAGAAGTATTTACTCAGGGCCTTCACCCACTCCTTGGCAACTGGGTCCCTGCCGCTGACATTCAGAGAGGCTGTGATAACTGTGCTCCCTAAAAAGGGTAAGAACCCTCTGGATCCTGTGGGGGATACAGGCCGATATCCCATATCAATGCCAATGCTAAAATCCTGGCAAAGGTCCTAGCTGGACACCTAGATGAACTTCTTCCAAGATTGATACACCACGCTCAAGCGGGTTTTGTTAAAGGGTGAATGGGGTCTGACCATCATAGAACACTGACCACAATCATGCACATGACAAAAGACTCCTTATCCCCATCAGTGGCTCTAGTGATAGACTTTGAGAAAGCCTTTGACTGTGTCAAATAGTCATACCTGATGCTCACATTAGAGAAGATCAGGGTGGGGGACAAGTTTCGGGCTTGAGTGCAACTGCTGTACAGCTTTCCCATGGCCTCGGTCCTTACAAACAAGATAATATCCTCCCCATTTTATTTACATAGAGGTACCCAGCAGGGCTTCCCCTTATCACCCCTACTATTCATCCTCACTATAGAGCCCTTAGATATTGCCATTAGAGAGGCAGAGGGCATCCCTGGGATTCGGGTAGGGGATGCGAGTTTCAAGACCTTTCTGTATGATGATGATCTTTTAGTCATCATGGCATATATCCTCCAGGTTCTGCAGGAGATCCTCCAGATCCTTGACTGATTCAGCTCAGTCTCATGCCTCAATATCAATCAGACCAAAACAGAGGTACTCCACCTGAACAAAGTGAGTTAAAGTCAGGATTTCACATCCGTAAGCCTCAGATGGTCCCCTGAGGGACTCAAATACAAAGGAGTAACCACCCATCCCAACCACATGATGCAAAATAAGGTCAACTTTGGATCCCTGCTCTCTACCATCAGAGGAGACTTGGATTGGTGGAAGCCACTTAAGCTATCTCTGGCTTATAAAATAGATTCAATCAAGCTTATGCCCACACCTAAGGTCCTATACCTCCTGGCCCATACTCCAATGGATATAATACATAAAAATGGTTCCAGAAGCTAGACTCAATGATAGGGGGATACTTATGGGAAGGACTCCCCCCCCGCTTCAGTAGGCAAAAACTAAGACAGCACTGGAGTGGGGGGGCTGGGGGATATCCTGGTTTCAGGGATACCATCTGGCATTTCTCACAGCTCAAACTTTAAAATGGTTCACTTGTAATTATATTGCAGCACCTCTGTGGGTATGCTTAGAGGCACAGATCATTGGGTCCCCCTTCTCTGCCACAGTGCTTTATGCCACCAGGAAACCCATGCTAAAATTCCCTCCCTCGATCTTGCTGTCCATCAAGGCCTGGAAAAAAGTGCACACAATTCTGAATCTCCCTCCAACTCCGTGGGTGCAACAACTGCTTTGGGGCAACCCGCTGGTTACCATAGCTGGTTCCCCCATCCATTGGAAACTGTGGGATACTGAAGGCATCCAGTACATAAAGTATTTGCTGCTGCAAGGCACTCTATCAGTGGATACCTTTTAAGCCCTCACAGAGAGATATCACCTCCCCTCACACCACTTCTGAAGGTATCTACAAATTAGGGATGCGGTCAAAAGACCGGCATCAGCAGGTTTGGCCAGCACCTACAGTGGTCTCCTCTCCCCACTTATGGCCTGGCTCCATCTTGGTAAAGGGAGGGCTGGCATAATCTATCAGGCCATGACAGAGACGCTCACCCTGATCCTGCCAAACAGGTCAAGGCCCAGTGGGAAAGGGAGATAGGAGTGCACATGTCAGACAGACAATGGGATTACTGCTGGTTCAGGATCCATCATGCCCGCAAGATGGTAGGACCCACTTAATAAGGAACAAAACATTGCACAGGTGGTATTTCACACTGGCCAAATGATCACAGCTGGGGTTAATACCTGCTGACACCTGTTAGAGGTGTAGACATCCTGGATCACACTTGCATCACATCCTGTGGTCTTGCTCATGAATCCAGCACTTCTGGAGCTAGGCCATAGACATGGCACAAGAAATATTACCCCAAATCCAGATGGATGCCCCACTACTCATTTTAGGGTGCTGTCCTGAAACTACCCACAAAACAGATCCTGGGGCTCTCTGACTCACTGTAGTGGGAGCAGCAGCCAAGTGACTCCTTCTCAGGAGATGGCACACTCCCAACTGTCCATCTCTGACTGAACTGCTCAGGTTCTTAACCCAAGTAGCCACATATACAAGATTGTCCAATTTTGCAGTGGGGTCCATAGCAAAGTATGATCAAATGTGGGTCCCTTTTCTGACCTTTGCATTCTGTCATAATACACAGTGAAGCCCTGGACATGCTTAAGCCCATTCTCCTACCAGCCCCTGACTGCACAAGCTCACATGCCCTTGGAGAATCAGTTGTGTATTACTTGAAGTTAACTGTTAGCAGTAATGAACAAAGTGCATGTGATCTTGAAGAAATTAAAGTTTATGTCATAGTTTCATGTACTTGCACATTCTTTGTATAGATGGGCCCTATTAATTAGGGTCAGGCATTTGTCTGTATTGTATCTAATGTATACTTTTGTATACTGTTGTGTACTATTTGAAAATAAAAAGTTTTCAACTTAAAAATAAAACACAGATACCCACCGATAAGTTAAAAGACTATCGGGGGAAGACATCAAATGTACTTTTTAAGAAGAGGCATCGCAGAAAACTGAACCAGATGAGGACAGAGTGTAAAGGGCACAGAAAATCCCGGCAGAGAAAAAGCGTGGAAGAAAAACTTGGTATCTGGTAAAGTGGCTGGGGTGGCCTGATAAATTCAATAGCTGGGTTGAGGCAACACAGGTTAGGGACATTAGAAGCAGATAAGATTAAAAACAATTTCAAAAATGGGTTTTATTTTACCTTGCCCAACAACACCTCATAGAACATTTTCCCCAATAATACCATATCTTCTTTTACAGTAAACTTGCCTTAAACGCTTGAACTACCTGGTGAATGGGAAGTGAGACGAGCAGAAATTCAGTACCCTCATACCTGGGACAATGTATCAACAAATAAAAACAGGTTCAGTATGCTAAATCAACCTGTTAACATCACCCATAGTAAAACACTCCCAACCAGTCCCATACCGAGTAAGAAGTGTTTAAAATTCTATCAGGCCATTATCATAACATGGCAAGTGTTATCAGTGAAATCAATAATAACATATTTGAAGCAGAAGAACTAGCTGTAGTTTTGGAACAACAAGATGTTGAGAGAGAAATAAGCATTGACAGTCATAGCAAATGCATTCTGTTCATGCAAGGGCAATTACAGTACCTTTTGGGTTTTAGCAGACTCGAGGTAGGCATAGGAAAGACTATAGCAAAGAACTCTGCAGATATTAATAGGGCTTTTGCACATTATATATCTACACTGACATTACTATGAATGAAATAGTGGGAGACAGTGCTTTTGTTCAGATGCATACCCATGAAAGGCCAAGACAATGAGATGGTGACCGTGACCTACGATAAACCCCAGTACCAAACAGTCAGTAAACATCAGATCAATGCAGTCACTGTTGAAATAAAGAATGATTAAAATGAACCTGTGCCATTTCAGTTTGGAAAGGAGATCATGAAGTTACATTTCTGCCCCCAGAGATTATTTTAAAAATTAAGCAAAGTTGGTAATTGTTTGACATTATGGGGACCCTGCCTTGTATGGAAGATATTACAAGGCACAGTCAGGATACGGCCTTCTGAGCTTTCATGGACTTCCTACTATGTATGGTTCTGGTGGTATCATGTAATAATAGTGGCCCAAAATGAGTGACTAGAAAAATAGTGACTCATTTTGGGTGCTATAATTCTGGGCTACCCTACAGAATAGCAAGGGTATGGGATAGCGACTATAGGGAAGGGCGAATGGAAGAGGGGAATAGAGAGGGGAAGAGGAGGGACAGGGAAGGGGTTTTCAGAGACTGGAGTACCTGCTGCTACTGAGCTAGCCATGTGGCATGGTGGTGTGGGAGGCTAGCTCTGTGAGAGCAGGTACTGGGTTTGGGACCAGGAGTGGGTTATATTTTGCCACAGCTGTGAGCTGCGGCACTTAATTTTTCCCAGCTATCTGGATTTTGCCCTATCCCCAACATGCACCCACTGGAGTTGAGAATCCTAATTCAGAGGGCATAGAGGCAAGTTCCCATGTAGGGGGCATGAGGGGAGCACAACCCCACAAAAACGCACATTTTATCAGGAAGTCAGGTCGCCCTAAAGAGTATATCACTGATTTGCTTTACAGTGATATACACTCACCATAATAGTGATCACTGTTTTGCAATCGCTATTATGATATGGAACTGGTTCTGGTATAGGAGGGGTATTTTGTAGTCTGTTCAGAAAAGCAGTTCCATTTTTTAAGAAGGGGGTTCAAAATTGCCAAACCACATCTACAAACAGCTGCTAAAAATGTCACAAAGGATGCTATGGGGCATGTGACTAGTGCTGTCACTCAAAATATGTCAGGGAAAGATAAGCCTGCTCTGGGTAGTTCAGGTCTGATTGTGGTCAAGAGAGGTAGAAAGAAAAAGTGCAGAGTACCCCTCTCGCTTCTCATCGGACCTCCCAGCTACTTTAAAAGATGCATTTCAAAATGCAAAATGTCACATAAAAGACAGAGTTCAAAGTCCAAAGGACCTTCAAAGCGGCATAAAAAAACAGAGACCTGTTCTATAAACAAAACATGGCCTTTGTGAACTGAGAGTCTGAAGAATGCACAAAATCAGAACTAGACTTATTTACTGTTGCTCCCACTCAGACAAGCATTGAAAAAAGTATTTATATAGAGATACCCCCTCTGGCTGCCCTTTTAGAAAACTCACCAATTGAATTTCATATAGCAGTGAATGGCAATGACTATTTGGATCTAAACAACATGCTTCTTTACCTGATTTGCAAAATCAATGAAGTGGATGGTGGTGATTTACCTGCAGTGGCCAAGGTGGGCCTCATAAACTAGTACCCACCATTTTCAGTCAACTGAATTTAACTGTTGGGGATTGGCTTATCAGTCAGAGCAATAACTGTTACCCCTACGGGGCTATCATAAAATCTGTGCTGAACTTCAATGAAGAGACCCTTTCTACCCAATTCACAGCAGAGTTATTTTACAAAGTCACCCTGGGGAAACATGAATTCACAGACAGAGCCAGTGACAATGCAGGGTTTAATAAAATAAGCTCTTTCACACAACTCAGTCGAGAGGTACAGCTTCTGGGTCACTTGGACACAGACTTGTTTTTTCAATAGAAACTGATGCTGAATAGTGTGGATATTAAAATTAAACTGACACGTGACAGGGACAGCTTTAGTCTGATGAGCGGAGATGCTGAGGCCTGTAAGCTAAAAATCATGGACACCTCTCTGTTTGTCACACTCAGAAGCTCTGCTGACCTCCAACTCTAAACACCCTGTAGACAGAGTAGGAATGAAAGTGTTCAGCACCCCTGCAGCCAGCAGGGTACGTAATGAAGATAATTTGTTTTTGGGACAATTACCAAAAAAATGGTCATAGGGTTTGTTGACAATGATACTTTTAGCAGTTCCTACACTAAAAATCCCTTCAACTTTAAACACAATAACATTAATTTTACGTCCCTGTATCTGGACGGTGAGCAAATCCCCACTAAACCTTTGCAGCCCAAATTTAGAAATGGGATTGCTGTGAGAGAATATTTTAATCTAGTACAGGCTGCCAGAAAAAATATAAAAGATCACCCCCTGGTTGTCAACCATCAGGAATTCACCCAAGGGTACACACTGTTTGCCTTTGATCTGACTCTGGACCAAGAATGTGCTGATCATTACTCTTTCATTAAAACAGGGAACCTCAGAGATGAAATCAGATTTACAGAAACCTTTCTTCATACAGTTAATCTCATTGTCTATGTTGTGTTTGATAATGTCATTGAAATAAACCAGAGAAGAAATATCAGTTTTCATTATATGTGATAAACCATAAAAATGAACACAAAGAAGCTGGAAAGAATTGTAAACAATGCCTCCATGTCCGTGACTGCTTTCTGGGTATATTTCCTTGTGATTTGCTACCCAAGGAGAGACTAAGAAATCTCCCCATGGCATTAGTCATCAATACTGACCCCCATGACCTTCCTGGACAGCACTGGTTAGCTGTATACATTTCTTCAACAGCTACAGTTTTCATCCTGACAATTATACACAAATGATAAGGGACTTCTTAAACAGAAATACAAAGACCATTCTATACCAAAACATAGAGTTGCAAGATACCTTCAGTACAACCTGCAGATTCCACTGCATCTTTTTCTTACATCACAGGTGTAAAGGATTGTCTTATGATTCAGTTCTAAAAATGTACTCTAATGATTTGCTCAGAAATGGTGCCATGGTAACTAGTTTTGTGCATCACCCTTTCAGATACCTACACATATCAAGGACAGCATGTAACAGTGGGATTGCAACATGTTCAGCCTTGTTTGTCTTGTAATGAATTTAAAATATGCAATCACTTGTAATTTGATTCAAAACCATCACTTATAAAATCATAAATGACCCTCATGATCTGTGTGTCTCTTTGTCAATTTTTTTCTGGGTGGGGGCTGTGTTTGAAATTGGAAGGGGACCTGTGTTTGAAATTGGAGGAGGGACCTGTGTTTGAAATTCAAATGTGATGTCATCAATAATGAAACAATGTATAAAATATAAAGGTATTTTTTGTGAAAATGTATCAATAAAATATGACATACATCAGAGGTAAAATCATGGATAAGATACAAAAAAAAAATAAAAGCATCTCTTGATAAAAATGCACATTACATGTGACATACCACTGAGGTAGGATTATAACATGCATTAGTACTGTGTAAGCACCTTTTTTTGTAAAAAAACCATGCTAACATATTTAAATATGAGGTTGGCTAACATGTATCAATTTATTTATTTAAGATTTTCACTAGAAAAGCATACAGAGCAACAAGTTGCTCATCTCCTGGTGCATCCTGGGGAAAGGATGGTGGGAAGTACATAGCAGCAATGCAATTTACAAGTTACAATGACAAAATACAGTGATGATAAGTTGTACAAGGGAAGTGCTATAGGAGTGTAACCAAAGCATACAGCTGAAAAACATGCTTGCCTTAGGTAAAGTTACATAAGAATAAAAGAGAAAAGTGCCAAGTGAGACAAGTTGATATAAATCATTAAGAGGAAGATATGTAGGGCTCATGTTTTAGAAATTAAGTAGTTATAGATGTGGAGCCCAAAAGAGAGCAGGCAGGAAAGGAGCTAGTGAGCTAAAAGCAAGTACAATTTACAGACAGAAAATTATGACGGGCTGAGGAGATAGAGGGCGGGGAAGAGTAGTGACGCATTTGGTGGGGAAGAGCATTCCAAAGTTTGGGGAATCAGTGTGAGAACGCACCCTGGCCTATAGTGATGGAGCATTTTTGTAAACAAATGATTACATACTGAATATAAAATAAGCTAACATGCATCGTTATAAACAAGCTAACATACATCATTATAAACACTTCTTGTAAAAAGAGGATTGCATATTTAATATGAGGTAAATGGTTAATATAGACACTACACATCAGTCATTGAGGTATATAATATTCATACATAAAGGTAGCATTTAAGTTTTACATAGTAAGCCACCCAGGTTTCTTAAATATCTTTCACCTTTTGGGTGTCGCTAACCATTGGCTAACTGGAGATGGCTGTGGAGGTTTTGCAGCAGCTGTTTTCAGGCTTTCCACAAACTGTAGCCCCTGTTTGCCAAATGACCAAACACAGAGGTGGGTATGTTAGCCTCAGCCACCACTTTGACAAAGACATCACAGCCCTTTGGCTTTCTGTGGTAAGGGATTGTGCGAGTGGCTGTAGCTGATCTTACCAAATTGACCAAGTAAGACCCAGAAACAACACTACCTTTATACATTAATTCCCCCTTATCATTCCAAAAAAGACTATCCTTGTTCTTTGTCATTTGTTTTAATAAAAGTTCAGCTTTGGTTTTAGTCTGTGAGAAACACTACTTAAAATGTCTTTTTCTACAGCATTCAGGGCAGAAACTGTCTCAGCAGCAGCAGCAGTGGCAGGGGGCTGCTCAGAAACTGTTTCACTCTCAGGCATGAGTATGGTCAAACTGGTTTTAGCTTGTTCTTCTTGTCTTACCAAAGTCAGATAGCACTGTAACACAGCAGAGTACAGTTTGGCTTTGTTGTAGTCTGATAAATCGGTCTGGGATAGTATTGCTCTCATTTCAGTGTCCAAGCTGTTAGTTGCAACTTTTCTCATGTCCTCATCAGGATAATTTGTTTTAATATGATGCATCTGTTGCTGATGTACCAAATACATTTTCTGAGTAAAATCCATTATCTGTTAGCCAGCAGTCAAATGATCAGAGGAATAGTGATTCTGAGCAGGGTCCCTATAAAACCGCCTGTCTGGTTTACAATCTGTTTTTTTTCTTTTTTAACAGCACCTTTTTGTTGCTTAAGGTTTTAATGACTCTCCTACTTTTTTTCGAAAAGCTAGCTGTTTAGCTGACGACGGAATATTTCTTTCTTGAGTATTTAATGCTATCGCAGGTATAGCTGATATCAAGTCATCAGAGGCTGAACATAAAATAGCTTTCCTTAAACCAGGATGTGCTTTTACTAGTAACTTTAAGACAGATAGATTTATCTGAAGTCTTTTAGACATAATGACAATACAGTACCATAGAGTTTTAAAACCAGAATGTATTTTCTTCAAGACATACGCCACAGGCCAGTTGGGGTAAACAACCCACTGTGAGGTCTATAGTCATCTGGCATACTGGATCTTAAATCAACTAGTAAATAACCATAAGACTTTCTTGTGGCATCTTCAAAAGCATCTAAAAAAAATTTTGTCCAACCAGGGTACATCTGCCTAGCCAGAATTATGATCTGCAGCCTGTCCCTTGGGGTTTTAAACAGGACCATGTATTTGGCATTTAGTGTGATGGTCCTGCTTTTTTTTTACCTTGACAGAACACATTCTGGACAATTAAAAATATCAACTGTTTATGATGGCTGTACTTGGTAAACCCGTACTTGACTTCACTATTTTGACAGAGTCCATTAAATCATCTATAACAACAAAATTTACCTTCCCAGGGGGGTAAGAGATTATCATGGGCTAATGACACTGGTAGCCCATCCACAAATGTAACCTGTGGAAGCTCATTAGTCAGCTCTCCAAAATAGTCACCTAGAAGTGGGTTCCAGTCACCCAGCCTAGACACAAAAATGACAGAGTCTGTGTCATGATACAAGCACCTGTCCTGTAACTTATCTAGCAGTTTGTAGAGTTCCACTCTGGCATATGCTGTGGTTAAACTAGCCATGAATATGTTGATATTATTAGAATTCGGGTAGTGGTCTTTGGTGTATTTCCAGCACAAACATGTTGTTTCATCATTGATAACACAGCATCAGGCAATATCATAGTAGGAGGAAAACACATACTAAAACAGCTCATTGGGGTCTGCTACTAAGCTCATGGTCAGCAAATTAGCTCTCTGCCCAAATTTACCCCAAACAACATTTAAAAACAGTTAAGATATCTGTCTCCTCACAGGGTTAACAGCTATGTCAGTGGGGTTCAAATGTGCATTTTCTCTTTCAAAATACTGCATAATGTACTTGACTTTATCTGCTTCATTTTGTACCCATGAAGGGAAACCAGACGCCTCTTGCTTGCCTTTCAGATACAGTTTGATGTAGTCTGCAAACAGCTCTGTGCATGACTCTTTAAAATGCAAAGCTTCATAAATCCTTATTATTTGGTAGCTGTTTTCCAGTGCCAGGTTTAGTTCCATAGTACAGTAGGCACCTATCAGTGCCATTTGTTCATCACTGTGTGTGTACAATGTTGTCTGAAGTCTTTCTTCAGCACACATGTGACATAATGTGAACACAAGTTTCTTACCAATTCTGAATGGTAGCATTGGAAAAAAGAGGCCCTTAGGGGATAACACTTTTACTTTTGCTAAACCAAAGTACTGAGTAAGGTCATCAAAATTTTCATAAATGTCAGGATGACCGACTGGATACTGTTTGGTTTTGTTAACAAAAGGGTAGAGGCTGGTAAAATCATAATAGTAGATTTTCTCATCAGGCTGCATCTCATAGTAAAGGCAGATGGCATTTGTTCTCCCACAAACAGTGACTGTCTAGGGTATAGTGGTTGTGGTTGCTACCTGTCCCTCAAAAAATCATTCAGCACCTGATCAGTGGCCAACATTTCTTTCCACTCGTGCTCCCACGGGATACTAATGGCAAACCCCTTGCTTTTTAAAAAATGAAATTTGTCCATGGTCCTATTGTATAACTGCCCAAAACAAATCCCTATCGGATGATTCCAGTCTCTGTCACTGTAACAGATGTCGCAGCTGTGAAAAAAACACTCACTGACTTCAAAGGACATGGGCATTTCATTTACTACCACAAAACCTTCTAGAAAATAGGTCCTACTTTAAATTCACCACTACAGAGTGCGTGCTAAATAGAAATGTTTTCTTTCTCAGCTATGTACATTAGCCACTGGATCACAGGTGTCGAGAATCATTTTTGCTGCCCTTGGTAGTTCTCTGGAGTGAGAATTGCAATGATGCATTCTTCCAGAAATAAGAATCTATATATGGCCATGCTGACTGAGGCTATGGTGGTGTACTGAAAGGGAACAAAACAAACTACTTCGTACTCTGGTTTCTCACCATCTGACTGTTCTAAAAACCTTTTGGCTGTCATGTTCATCACTTCTTTCCTAAATCTGTCACAGACTTTTTGAAGAATTTCAACATTTAACTGACAATAGTAGTGAAGCTCTTTTTTCAGATCGAATTATGTATGTCGACTGGCTAGGTACCATTGCATAAACTGATGCTTTCCTCTAGGGAGCATATAATAAGCACCATAAAATGTAGCATTGGGCAAGGGTCCTATATAATTTTCATTGGCCTTGGTGTTAAAAAAATGTGGAAAGTACCCTTTAGGTATCTCATTCCTGAACCCGAGCACTGCAGGAATTTTTGCAAGCTTAAATGGCATAAAGCAATCATTGTCTATGAATCTGATGTTTTGGAGTGATATGGTCACAAAAAGTAATTTTGCTCTTTGGGTGAGCAATTTAATATCATTTTTTTTCTTGACTAGTGTTCTAACGCTAAAATAACTGTCATAGCCTTTGACATTGTGGGCTATAAATGTGTAGTGTCTGAATGGCGCATTTATAAAATGTCTGAAAAAATATTTTATACAATCATCCCTTCAAATTCCCAATACATCTTTCCATCTAATTGTTTAGCATACCACAATTTGGTATCTGAGTGCCATCTTCTTGTCTGGCCTCAAAATCAAACACAATATATTTCTCAGAGGTTTTTACTTCTGTGAGTGGTGCCACGTAACAGAGATGCTTGTCTGTGGTCATGAAAGACCTACATCTGTCACACTGAATCAATTTACAATCATGAGAACTCTTGTAAAAGACAAAACATTCTTCACCCAGTTTAATTGATTCTCAAGACACCATACCTACATCAGCTTTAGCTAAATGCCTTTCTAGGCAAGCTGATGACCTACAAATCTTTTTACAACAGGGGCAAGATGCAGTGTCAGCTTCCTGTTCTATACAATTTGGATCACAACAAGCATTACAAAACAATGTACAAGAATAGGTGCTTTTGTGACTAAATGGTGTACAGCAATATTCACAGAGGTATCTGGTCCCTATAAATTTCTTCACATCTTTCACACCATAATAGTGATTGTCATGCAGTAATACAAACACTTTTTTAGAGTCTTTCCGGTCCTGTTGAAAATGTTTGCCAATGTCCTTCATGATATAAAATCTTAATTCTGACACCTAAAAACAATTTAAACTGTGGCACATCATGAAAAGTGACAGGGGTTTGGTCTGACAAACCTAGCTCAGCATGCAATATTTTAGCCTTATTGAGCAACTGATTGTCTGTCATGTGGGGATTTAGGACAGAGAGGACAGAGCCAACAAAACACATGGTATTATCTCTATTGTTTAAATCAATCAAGGATCATCTTTTTTGTCATTCATTTTACTACACGAAACAGAGCTCAGTGTCCATCTACTCCCCAGCCCCGTCCCCTGGTGATTTTCTATAGTCGTTACCATCAACTGTAAAGATTCATCCGTAATTATTTCTGCATTGCTCTGTAACATGTCAATTATGTGATCTAAGGAGGTAGCTGCATTTAACTCTTTAGGATGTGTTCTCTTTGAAAATAGGAGGTGATTTAAAAAGTCAGCATTCAAACGCAATTGTATGAAGTCTTGTGGACCCAGCTGTGACATGACCCTATCTAACAGACTTTGAATAGCTTGGTGTATTGTACTAATAGCATCTGTAAATGATTCTAGCCTGTCAAGATTGGCAAACCGGAACCTTTCATAATACTCAACAACCCTGAGCCTCTGTAATATCCATTCATAATGCTGCACAATTTCTAAAAAAAACTGCAGGAGGAGAGGGTGGTTTTCTAACAAAGTATCTTGTTGATTTTCTAAACTGGTAGTTTGCTGAGAAACAGCAACATGCTGTGATGCCCTATCACATATTATTTTTTGGTACACCTTACTTTCCTTCTCAGATTTTCTGATTGTTTTATTTTTTACCTGCTTTTTTTTGGTTTTTGATCCTATCTATTATTTTTTTTTTAGTGCTGCCCCCCTTTTCACTTAGCCTCTGAGATTTTCTGTCCCTTCACTGTTTTTTTTTTGACTGCTCCATTTCCAGTGCCTTGATCCTCATACATTTCGGACAGATACACAGCCTGTTTTAGCTCTGAGCTCGAGTACATGGCTGCACATAACATTGAAAATACGCCATTTAGCAAAGCACCTTTTAAAAATTTAGTTTTCAAAAAGATGTATATTACATTCATCATTCTGTAACTTGTTTTCATCAACCATACCTTTGATCAAGGGATCAGCTATATCACTGAAACACCTCTTCTATGAGTTTAATGCTTCAATATATTTTCCTCGGAACCTTGGATGTGGTGCCTCTTTGTCTATGACTTTGTCTTTTATCCCTGCACTACTTGTTGATTGTTGTACATCTTGACTCAGATTCAAACAAGGGTTGTTTTGTTCATGGCTCAGAGCAGCAGAAACTTCAGAATGTCTCTGGTTTCCTTCACAGTCAGTTGAATGGCTTGTTTTTTTCCCTCCCTTCCCTGAAGCAT
This sequence comes from Neoceratodus forsteri, assembly GCA_016271365.2. Taxonomy (NCBI): domain Eukaryota; kingdom Metazoa; phylum Chordata; order Ceratodontiformes; family Ceratodontidae; genus Neoceratodus; species Neoceratodus forsteri. The sequence goes on along the minus strand of JADMNL010000023.1, from coordinate 236,798,341 downwards.
AATTCTCAACTGTTGACCAAAACAGAAAATACCCCATCAGAAATTTATTTCCAGCATTATAGGACAAATATCAGATCTAAAACCTGCAACCTTTTTTAATAAACATCTACACAATAAAGCTATATTGGGATAATGCCAAACAAATACAACAGCAGTCTTTTTAAACAAACATCTAAATCTAAACTTTCATTCATTGTAAAAATTAAAAAGTACCTTCGGGGCTGGTGTCATGGCATTCTCTTCTAAACCATCCATAACTGCCAGTGACAAAACTAATTTATCTATGGCATTATAGAACAAATATCAGATCTAAAACCTGCAATCTTTTTTTTTTCCGTAAGTAGTTTGCACATTTTTTGACTTTTTGTTGCACGACCCCATGCATCCAGGCATTGTGAACACATGTGGAGTCATGCACATGCCATGCACTATGGGATGCCCCCACCCTACCTGTCATGCTGTTACCACCTGCGCCTGTCACTGGACCTCCATCCAGTGATGGTGGGACTACTGGTGGGTGACCACCCCAGGAGAGGAGAGGAGAGCCAGTGCTCAATCCTGCTCCCATCCCCCTGTGCCAGCACACCGATGATCTGAGGTCATTCCCGAACCTTGGTCACTGGTGTAGCATGAGGTATTGTGTCCAGTGCCTCAGCCCTCAGTGCCACAGGGCCAGCCTACCTGCAATCTTTTTTAACAAATATCTACACAAAAAAAGCTATATCAAAATAGCACCAAATAAATACAACCACAGTCTTTTTTAACAAGCATCTAAATTTAAACTTCTTCTCATTGTTAAAATTTAAAAAAGTACCTTCGGGGAGTTGTTATGGCATTTTCTTCTAAGCCATCCATAACTACCAGGGCATTGATAAAATATTTGGAATCTGACCGCAGCTCTCCAGTATTTTTTGATTATTTGATGCTTCTTTCTAACAGTTTTAAAACTAAACTGTATTTCTCTGTGCCTTCTCTTTTGTTAGTTGCTAAAAGAACTATATACTGTATGCAGGCAGTGGGGGTTTTACAAGTTTTTGTGAGACTACCATCTCTTCAGACATTACTTCAAATGATTACAGCCACAGCACAACCAACATTCTTTTCCTTTTTACATTCACTTGCTCGCATGCGCAAGGAACGTTTTGGGAGAGTAGCACACATGGAGGTGTGCCTTTCCCACCCAATGCACTGCTCCCTTGAGCAGGCTTGGTGGTCCTGCACCAATGGGTGCAGGAGCTCAATTGACAGTGGTGTTCCTCTGCTTCAGAAGAAAACACCACTGCCATACTAGTGCCGCTACCATCATCTTCACGCGCGCTCCCCGTGCGCATCGCGCCCCAAAGCTTTCCTGCCATGCTGGGGCCCACCCCAGTGTGGCAAAGGTTGTTTGTTTTGCCGACGAGGGTGCCCAATCTCCCATCAGCTCCATGCCCCCCAAGCCATCCTGCTGCCATGCTGGGAGCCCACCCCAGCGTGGCAAACTGTTAGTTTGTTTTGCCGATGGGGTGCCCAATCCCCCGTCTGCTCCTCAGCCCCCACACATCTTCTGCCATGCTGGAAGCCCACCCCAGCATGGCAAAGGTCGCGTAGTTGTTTTATTTTTTGTTTAAACCTAGCAAAACAAAAGCGGTCCCGTGGCACATTCTAACCCCCACAACCGCACCACCCACTGCAGCCAGCCTCCCCACCCCCCACCCCATACTTACCTCCAGATCTGGCGATCGATCTTCGTGGACTGGGAACACGCTCTGCACTCTTCAAAGCCGACCTCGAACTGAGGAAATGCCGGTAAGCTGTATAATGGGCTACATGGGGGGGGTTCAACTTTATTGCATATCTCAGTCATTTTTTGGAATTTTTGCACCAAATTTTCAACATGGGGTTTTTGGGACCCCTTCTCATGAATGATGTCACTGTCATGGTGTTATTCAGGCCCAAAGGATGATTTCACAGGCACTGCGCAGTCACTGCATGAAATCACCCTTCAGCCTTGAATAACACCATGACAGTGACATCATTCATGAGAAGGGGTCCCAAAAACCCCATGTTGAAAATTTGGTGCAGAAATTCTAAAAAATGACTGTTTTACGAGCGTGCATTGCACAGTTCCTACGCAGGCTGGTAAGTTCACAAATTTTCAATATTTTCACTCCAGATTTTCAACATTGCCATTTTATCACACCTTCTTATGAGTTGTACAGCTGTCATTTTTCACATCTCACCCAAAATGTGTTTCCGCCCATGTAGCGCACAATGGCGAAATCAATGTATGGAACACATTAAGAAAATCACAGTGACACTGTTCATGAGCAGAGGTCTTAAAATGGCTATGTTGAAAATTTGGTGAAAAAATTCCTAAAAATGACTGTTTTACAAGAGTGCGTTGGCAAGTTCCTATGTACGCTCGTAAGTTTGCGAATTTCCAATATTTTCACTCCAGATTTTCAACATTGCCATTTTACCACACCTCCTTATGAGCAGTACAGCTGTCATTTTTCACATCCTGCCCAAAACGTCTTTCCCCCCATGTAGTGCACAAAGGCGCAGTCGGTGTACGAAATCAATGTGTGGGACACAGTAAGAAAATCACAATGACACTGTTCATTAGCACAGGTTTTAAAATGGCAATGTTGAAAATTTGGTGAAAAAATTCCTAAAATGGCTGTGTTTCAGGCGTGCATTGCACAGGTTCCCAGCACGCTTAGTAGGTTTGCGAATTTTCAATATTTCCACCAGATTTTCAACATTGGCATTTACCACACTTCCTTATGAGTCAGTACAGCTGTCATTTTCACATCCTGCCCAAAATGTGTTTCTGCCTATGTAGCGCACAATGGGGGTAACAAAAAGATCATGCTGACAATTTATTGTGCAAATACCAGCAATCGTACAGGGCATTAGGGTAAAGCACCATACATGCCAAACACCACTGCAAATACCTGCAAGCGAACGTTTGGCATTGACAAATGCTTGTTAGATCTAACACACTATAATCAGTAACACACAAATACAGTAGTCCCTCACTATAGCGAACCTTGCTATAATGAACTCCCACATATAACGAATGCAGTGTATGGCTCCTGATCAGCAATTCACTTTCACTGCAGAAAATACTTTCTGCCATAATGTGGCTATCTGTAGTACAAGCTTCTGTGCTGCCTAGTACTGCCTGATTGCTAATCATGTATTCAAACATTTTGGACAGTTGTCAATTACTGTTACAGTTACTATAATTAAGTTAGTTGCAGTACCTGCATCATCCATATCACCCGAGCTATTTTTCTTTTAAAAGCTGGCTCTACAGTGTGAGCTGCATGCTGTTTCACAATGAAGCATTCAGGATACACAGTGGAACTGAAGCTTGTAGTGCTAGACCGACTTCGTGCAGGTGAAAGCCTTGCCAAGAAATCAATGGAGACAGGTTATTCCAAATCAGTGATTTGTACCTGGAGAAAGCAGGAGGGATCACTTATTTATTTATTTAATTATTTAGACAGCAGTTTGGAAAACCTTTGAGCCATAGGCTCATTTACAAAGGTACCTTGTCACAGTAAGACAAATGAAAATACACAGTATAACAGTATAACACAGTATAACAGTAACTTAAGACGTAGATACGAACAAGCTGGTACAGGTAGGATTGATGCAAATAATACCAGAGTTATGTTGTCCTTAGCAGCTTAGTAGTAAGCTCTGTCATAAGTATTGAGTATTGAGTACGGCTTTGATTAGTGGCAATTACAGCTTCGGGTGTTAACAAGGTGGTTCTGTAAGGATGTTTTGAAGCACGATATAGTTGGAGCTTCAGAGATGGAGGGGGGCAGTGTGTTGAACCAGGAGGGGGCCCTAAAGCTGAAGGCTCTATGGCCGTGAGAGGTCCTAGCTCTAGGGATAACAAGAGAGGTTTTCCCAGAGGTCCGAGTATGAACTAGTGGGACAGAGTGGCGGATGGTGGTGGTCAATCCTGGCAGGGATAGCCCAAGGAGGGTCTTTTTTGTAAGGGTACAGGTCAGATATTTGAGGCGCTCATCAAGATCAAGTACCAGCGCTTTAGCGTACAGTAGACAGGTGTGTGTTAGCCTAGGTGCCCCAGTAATTAACCTGCAGGCCTTATTCAGAGTAGTTCAAATTTTATGGAGTGCGGTCTGATCAGCAGCACCATACACCGGCAGTCCATAGTCCACTAGGGACAGGATATAGGAGGTGACTGTGGTGGCGAAGAGCCTCAGGGAGGCAGTGTTTATACCAATGTAAGATGCCCAATCGGATATTAGTGGCAGTGGCTAGGCAGTGATGTGTCCATGGAAGGAGATGGAGGGTCAAAATGGATCCCTAGGTATTTATAGGAGCAAACTTGTTCGAGTGGAAAAGAAGACCCAGAGTGAATGAGGAGTTTGAAGTTGCAGGACTTTTTCTGAGGATGAGTGAAGATCATGGTTTTTGGTTTTTAAGATTTATCACCAATCTATGTTCCTTGAACCAGCCCTCGGCTTCGGTGAAGGACTTCTGCAGCGAGTTCTGGAGGGCAATAGGATTACGACTTGAGGCAAATATGACTGCATCATCAGCGTACAATAGAATGTTCCCCGAGCAAGAGTGTGGAAGGGTGTTAAGGTAAAGGGAGAATAGTAAGGGGCCCAGAATGGAGCCCTGGGGAATCCCAGAAAAGATGGGACAGATGTCTGAGTAGGTCCCATTAATTTTTACACGCTGTGAGCAGTCAGACAGATAACTGGTGCACCAGGAGATAGGCCCAGCAGCAAAACCAGAGAGACTAAGGGCATCAAGAAGGAGGGGGTGGGAGACAGTGTTGAAAGCTTTAGAGAGGTCAATGAAGACCGCAACAGCCAGAGAACCAGTGTCTAAGGAGGAGTGGAGAAAGTTGGAGAACTCTAGGAGGGCTGTGTTGGTACTGTGGCCTGCTCGGAAGCCATACTGCTCAGGACATAGGACAGTGTAGGTGGAGAGGTAGTCAGAGATTTGAGAGGCCACCACTTTTTCCAAGGCCTTGGAGAGAGGAGAGAGAATGGAGATTGGCCGATAGTTTCCAGCCACAGTCCTATCACCACCTTTAAAGATAGGGGTGACAGTGGTGACTTTCCAGGCAGTTGGAACCTTCCCCAGGCAAACAGAGTGGTTGATGAGGCACGTGATTGGGGTAAGGACTGTGTCTAAGACCAGCCGTAGGATACATGGATCCAAGGTGTCACTGCCCGTACTATTACTCTTGAGGGCAGTGACAAGGTGCAGCCTAAGTTCTTGGGCAGAAACACAGTGGAGGAGAAAATAAGGGCTAGAAAGATTTACAGCAGGTGCTGGGGGAGGAAGGTCAAAAGAATTTGTAGGGAGGATAGGGCTAAGGTCAGTGAATGAGGTGTTGAGGTGGTTGGCTATGAGGCTGGGTCTGAGGAGATCACGCCATTAATGTTGATCTGGGAGGGTGGGGGAGTGTGCACTCCCATTTAACTGTTTAATGTTATCCCAGAAGGTTCTGGGGTTCCCCATGAGGCAGTGAGTGAGGACTGATAGTGCTCAGACTTGGCCTTTCTGATGGCCTGAGTGCACTTGTTTCGGGTGGCAGCATATAACTGCCTGTCACTGGGCCGGCAAGTCTCAATGGCATGGTGCCATAGGTTGTCCCTATGTTTGAGTTGGTGGATCAAAGCTGGGGTTACCCAGAGGACATTCTGCCTTTTAGAATGGCGGGTCGACATTGGGGCAAAGATATCACAGGCATTATTAAAAGTTCAGGTAAAGAAGGAGAGAGCTGTGTCGATGTCAGGAGTTGCCTGTATAGGAGACCAGTAAATTTGGAACAGAAGTTCCTTAAGTTTTATCAGTCCACCAGGTATTAGACACCACCATTAGAGAGTTCACTGACGATTGCAGAGATGCCAATGACATGACTAGGAAAAAACTAAGGAGATCCGAGGAGGCTGAAATTGACCATGAAACTCAGCTGTAGTTCACACAGCAACGGACAAGTGGTGTGCCCTTGTCTGGCTCTCTCGTGAAGTCCAAAGTGGAGCAGTTTGATAAGGACATTCATGGTGAGCAATCCAAGTTTAAGTCCAGTTCTGGTTGGATCTGGCATTTTCAAGGAAGACAAGGAATTTGCCATGTTTGCATAACAGGGGAGTAAAGGTCTTATGAAGATGCAGCTGCCGCTGCTTTTATTTCCAAATTGCAAGACATTCTTAATGCTTGGGGGGGGCTACATTCCAGAAGAGGTCCACAGTGCCAATCTGACTTGCCTGTTCTGGAGGTGCCTTTCTGATGTGACTCTGGCAGCAAAAAATAAAAGCAAATGCTTCGAAGGGATTTAAAGTGTGTAGAGATTGGGTAACATTCCTTTTTTATACAAATGCTTCTGGAACACATAAGGTGCACCTGCTGTGCATAGGGAAGTTTAAACAACCAAGGTGTTTCTAACATGTCAGCATGTCATCCCTCCCTGCCAGCTACTCCAATATCCATAATGCTTGGATGACTTCAGAACTTTTTCGTATTTGGTTTTTGGATAACTTTATGCCATCAGTCAGGGCACATCTAAGAAAACAAAAACTGCCTTTAAAAGACATTCTTCTCTTAGAACAATGCCCTGCCAACCCCCCTGAATCAGAATTAAAATCCTGTGATGGCCACATTAAGGCTTTGTTTTCACCCAAAAAACACTACATCCCGTATTCAGCCTTTGGACGGTGGGATTATTGTAACCTTCAAGAAACATAGAAAATGGACCAACGGGGCAAATAAAACTACACAACCCCTAACTGTATTTTTTTGGGGAGAGAAGCATAGGAGGGAAGCGTGGATGCAAGGTGGGTGGTGGTGATGCTGCAAGGGGGAGGAGGTATGAGGTTTGGGTACAGGGAACGGAGGATGAGGGACTAAGGTTTGAGCTAGGATGGTGGGACAACAGTTCAACCTAGGATGGTGTGGCAGGGGTTCAAGGGGTAGTGATTAAGGAGGATGAAGGACTTGGGATTGAGCTAGGATGGTATGACAAGTGTGGAGGAGGTACTAGGACTCAGGTTCAAGCCAGGATGGCATGGCAGGTGTTTGATGGATGGGGATGGAGGATGAGGGACGTAGGCTGCTTAGAAAATGGTGAAGTTATGTCATTTCCAGGTTCGAGGACATATCACTTCCTGGATTTGGGGTGGAACTTCCCACATTAAGAGAGGTACATCTGGCACAACACAGGGACAATTCTGATTGGTCCATTTTAGGCCATGTCCACCTGTCAAAAGACATGGCATGCACTGATTGGCTGAAATATAACATGTCTTGAGTTATATGAACTTATTCTACTCACTGTTTGCCAGGCATTATTTTCAGTATGTCTAAGAAGGCAGAGGGGGGCAGTTGTCCCCCTCCAACATTTGTGCCTAGGTTGTTCTTATGGTGTGGCAATAATGACATTAAATTTGGATTTAATCTTTTGCACAATAAGTGTCCCACCCAGCCTGTGTATGCTTATGCTGCAGGTGCACTCCTGACTCCACTGAGTCTGTATTGTGTTGCCCACTCTCTCCACCCATTAGTGGCAGCACCATCACATGTGATATGGAGGCGCTCCAGCCAAGCAAGAGTACATGAGTCATGCGAGTGTGACACTTTCTTTCCTGCCACAGAGCAGATAGGCTGCACACTACAGCTAGGAGGAGCTGGAGAGCACTGAACTCTCAATAGCAGTGTTGCGGCAGCATATTTTTGTTGGTCAGCTCTTACTGAGACTCTGTCTACCCTGGTGGCTAAAGGGCCAGAGGATGAGCTAGAAGCTAAATTGGGAGTAGGCTAGCTACTTACTCTACTATGCTCACCTCACAAAAAAATTAAACAGCACAGGCCCCCCATATCCACAAGCTAGACCTAGCAGCAGCAGCAGTGACAGCAGTGTGGGCAGCCTTCATAGGTCCTGATTAGTGTAGTGTGACAGCAGCAATGGCAGCAGCCTGGCCAGACACAAGTAACACAGGTTGGGTTGGTTTGTATGGTGAGGTAACTTGGTCATGGACCACACTGGGGACCTGGGATGGATGGTTGGTTCTAGCATACAGCCTCTGGCAGAAGGCCAGTGGAGGAGTGGACAAAAAACTAGACTGGTGGAACACTGGGCCAGGCTGCAGGTTCTGGTCAGATGGTCAGGTAAGTAAAAATAAATCATTTTATTTTACAGAGGGATTGGGGAAGGAGGAAGGACTGAAATATTGATGTGTTTTTCACATTTCTGCACCTTTGGGTGGCTTCATGATTCATATGGGATGGGTATTGAATCGAATAGAGCTGGGGAGAGAAATTTGGGCAAAGTTTTTTTTGGGGGGTAGAACTTTAATCCATGGAATGCTTCTGATTTGGAGTTGCAGAATGATCATTCCACAACTCCAAACCACTCCGACTCCCCCCAGTGGGTGCAGTATTTCTTCTAGTAAAACTTACACTGATCCACTCATCAAAAGCTGTGGACTCCACCCGGTGTCACTGAGGGTTGAGGCGCTGGATGCCACACCTCACACCATGCCAGTGACATAAGTTCAGGAACAGACTCAGGCCACTGGGGGTCAGCTGGGGGGGAGGATTGAGTGCCTGATGGCTTGCTGTCCTTCTCCAGGATGGGGTAGGAAGCTTGCCCCGCCGTTATACCGCCACCACCTGGGTGACCTCAGATGGTGCTAGTGCAGACAGGGAAGCAGCAGCGAGGGTCAATGTCAGCAGAGGACAGGAGCAGATGCATGTCTCTGAGTCCATCTGACTCATTGGTCCTCATTGCATGCTGACATCGGGGGGATGAACACAGAACAAGGAAACTCCTCTGTGCCTGCTTCAGGCAAAGAACCCATGGCACCACGACTGCAAAAAGGAACCAGAAGGCAGATTCCAATGTGTTGGTGCTTCAGGATTGAGATTCAGGGGAGATTGGGGCCCTCTCCTGCCCTGTCCAAGGGTTGCTGGGGGCTCTAGTGGTAAGAATGGAGCAACGCACCCTAGGAACAGACCACTTCATCCTTGGTGTGGAGTGGGAGCTTGGGGGTTCTGAGAGAGGGAGGAAGCGAGCACAGAACAGTGAGAGGGGATACAAAAAAAGCTGTGGACTGCCAGCTGTTGTCACAGCAAAATCAGCTTTATTACTTCATAAGGCCAGTGTTGGGTAAGTTACTTTTTCTTTTACTTTCTATTACTTTTTAAAACTTGTTCCAGAAAGCTCTGTACAGTCACTAGCAAGGATGGAGAAGTACTAGAAGAAGTAATGCACCTTACAGTTACAATTACTTATGTCTTTTTATATAAAAGTAATATATAACTGTAACTGATTACATTTATTTGACAGTAACTAGTAACTAACCTATTACTTTCAAATAAATGCCATCTGTTATAGTTATTTATTATTTTTGTATTGTTTTTGTATAAAAATAAAGAAGTAACTGTAACTGTAGGTGTATACTTTCAATGCTTCTCCTTCTTAATCAGTGCACAGTGCACAGAGCTTCCTGAATCAAGTTTCCAAAAGAAATAGAAAAGTAATAGAAAAAGTAACTTACCCAACACTGCTTAAGGCACTGAAAAAAATTCGTATAAAAGGAAGCACTCACATATACACATACAGCACATCCAAAGTCAGATGAAATAAAAATGTATACGGTCTATTCACAAAGAACCAGCTAGTCCGGCTAAAATATTCAGGCTCAGAACCTGCCTTTAGCCTGTAATCACCTTAAGTCATTCATTTTATGTGAATTTAAACAGCACCTCAGCAGCTCACCAAAACATTTTCAGTTTAAACATTGCAACTATGTGACAGCTGAACCTGGTAAAACATTGTTTTTTCTTTATTTCTTTTTTTGTTTTCCTTTTGCAGTCTGCCTGTCTCTCTGGCTGTAATTAATTCACTTAGTCATTGCAACTATCTGACAGCTGAACCTGGTGAAACATTTTTTCCTTTGTTTTATTTCTTTTTTTGTTTTCCTTCAGCAGTCTGCCATTCTCGCTGCCTGTAATTAATTCACTCAGCCATTTAAATAAAATAACAAAAGTCTATTACCATTGTGAAACCCTTTTGTGCCATATCATTTTTTTCAAGGAATTGTGTGCAAAAAATTGCTACTGTGCAAAAACAGGAGCCCTCACACAAACATCTAAGATATTCTATTCCATAATCTGCCATTATCTGAAAGTGGTCACTCCCTGGGCAACTGTCTTTATATGCAATCCATTAAAGGTATTATAGTGCTAAATTGCCCAGGTTCTCACAATGACTTCTCTAAAGACTGTTAGCTAACATGTTTTTGCCTTTTTGCCTTTTTTGAAATAGTCCACTGGCTCAGCTTAAGTCCCAGGTGCTGGCTCTTTGTGAATTCCACTCAAAATTCTACCCATAGTTCCCTCTACATATAAATAAATACTGCTAATTTGAAGCATGCAATACAACTGATTAAGCATTGGTGTATGTGAAGAACTTGGTGGTAATTTTATCTTGTGAAGCAGGATGCAAGATAAGAAACTCCACCTACTGCTCTGTAGCTTACTCTACCCCCCCAGCTTTACATAATTAAATTACCATCTTGCTCTTCACCCACCCCCTTGCACAAACCTCTGTATAATCAGCCCTTGTAGTTCACAAAAAACACACATTTTTGTCATCATTCACAGTTGTGATGTCAAAACTGTGAATTATGGCTTTTATTGGAATATCTGTGTCACTATCTGAAACATTCCTCTTACTCTAAAACTTTGTAAGATAAACAATTCATGCTTGCTCTACAAACTACTGACAAAGAAACAGCTTCATTACTCTGTAACACTTTTAAATCCTATAAACAGTCTTTGACCACATATTAATCATAACTAGAAAAGGGTGTGTTTTTATGTAATAGAAAGACTTCTAGTATCTTTTGACCATGAATTGATTTTAGCAGCAGTGGACTAGTCCAGATGGACTTTCAGAACTGTGTTTCATCCACTTCAGTAAAAACAGCAGTAGGGTACCTGCATACAAATACTTGCCAAGTATGTGCATGACACCTCATCACTCTGCAAATAAAGCAGGTCAAAAGGGCATCTAGAAACCTGATATGCTTAAAGTGTTTTGTAGCACATTTTGCATTTGCAGCTGGAAGTTACTACTAGCAGTTCACTGGCTTTATATAACCATTTCAATTTGCATTTGACTGTCCTGTATGGCACTGCTGTTTTACATGGTTTTAAGATATAAGTATAGAACAAAATGCACTTATAGTATATACTTGTCTTAAATACTGCATTAATATTTCTTCAACAAACAATAAAGGATGTGCAATATGAAATTCTTCCTGCAAACATTTTTTCTATTGCACTGCATTTGTTACAGATGATGTTTAGGAGTTCATTATGTTAATACAATGCAGTAAGGGCCCAGCTGTTCCATCTTTTTTTTTCATTTAGTATACTTTATTGAATTTTTGTTGATACAGAATGAGTGTATAGAAAAGAAACAAGAAGAAGACAAAACATTGAAGAAAAAAATTCTATAGGAGCCAATAATCCAAAAATCAATAAATCAATACACATAATCTATTTTTGATAAAGGAAATGGATAATAACACTGAGAATGAAGAAGGGTATGGGGAACCAGCAGGATAACTGGAGTAATGTAAAACAGGTTAAAGAGGTCTTTGACTTATAGCACAGACACAAGCAAAGGGAGTTAAGGGAACTGAAGTAACAGAAACAGATAACCTAGGGATATTGAGTGAATTGGAAACCCTGTGGGTATTAGCAGCAACAGGGAAGAGGAAAACAAATCCAGACTGTGGTGGTCTATGGGCCACCAAACCAGCATTAAGGGACAGAAAGGGACTAAGGAGAGGCACTTATGAAGGCAGCCAATCTAGGGGAAGGTGTAGTGGTGGTAGTTGAGGATTTTAATACGCTGGATATGAACTGACAAGTTCCAATCATGGTTAGTAATAAGAGTCAGATTGTGTTGAATGCCTGCCAGGTGGCATTTCTAGAGTAACTAGCTCAGGGACCAACAAGGGAGGATGCCCTGTAGAATCTGATGCTCACTAACAGTGAGAGGATTCAGAACATGGCAGTCCTGGAACCACTTAGTTCCAATGACCACAGGGCAGTAGTGTTGGAGGTCCAGTCAGGCAAAGGCAAGGTGGAAAAAGGAAAAGGGTGTGGGATTTCAAAAAAGTGTATGTCAGCAAAATAAGAGAAAAATTTAAAATTTATGAAGGAAGAAGTGGACATAGGGGGTGTAGAAAAAAGTGTATAGTATTTGTAAAGGTGATGACAGAAGTGATGGATAGCTTAATTCTTAAGGTACCTAAAGGAAAAAGGGCTAAGTGGCCAGTATAGTTCACAACTGATGTAAATGTGATTGTAAGAGCAAAAAGGAGGGCACTTTCTAAGTACAGGGAAAGTCAAAGTGAGACAGGGTAAAGTCAGACAGGGTAAAGCATCTTAATGCAATATGGGAAACCAGCAGGAAAGTGAGGGAGGCCTAAGTGGATAAAAAAGTTCTGGTTGACAAAAGGGGTGAAAAATGGTGCTAATGCATTCCTTTGGTACATTTCAAAGTGGCAAAATGTCAAAGGGGATATAGTGAGACTTAAGTGCAATGAGGAGGGTAACAAAGGGAAATCAGTGATACCAAACAATTACTTGTTTGGTTACTATGGGCCACTTCCAGAATGTGGAGTTGGGAAGAGAGGGAGCAAAAACTCTGGTGGAATGGTCAAGATAACAGAGAAAAGGGTGTTTTGGAAACTCTCCAGCTTGAAAGTGGATAAACCTATGGGACCTGATAGCTTACACCTGCAGATTCTATCAGAGGCAGCAGAGGTTATTGCAAGGCTGTTAGTGGACATTTGTAATTGTTCCCTAGCAACAAGGGTGTTCCCCAAGTACTGGAGGACAGTGGATGGGGTTTTGCTATATGAGAGTGGGAAGATGGATGATTGAGGGAACTAGAGGCCACTTAACTTGACATCTATAGTGGGGTAAATTATGGAATCACTACTGAGGGAGGATCTGGTGGACTTCCAGGAGGGAATGGGCTGCAGAGCACCAGGCAGCATGAGTTTACAAGGGGAAGGTCTTGTCAGATTATTTTGGTCAAGTTCTTCAACTGGGTAACCACAGCAACAGATGAGAAGCAGGTGGTAGATGTAATATACCTAGTTTTGAGCAAAGTATTTGACTCAGTCCCTCACAGGAGGCTGGTCAGAAAGATTAGGTACTTCTGAGTAGAGAAAAAAATGGCAAATTGGATAGAGAGTTGGCTAAGGGGTATCTCACAGAGGTGGTAGTCAGTGGGGAGTTTTCAGAGGTGAAAGAGGTGACAAGTGGGGTACCTCAGACATCAGTACTAGCACTGGTCCTCTTCAGTGTATTAATCTGTGACATAGGTTAAGATATCAAGGGTAAGATTTGTGCAAGGGTAGACATGTAGGAGAGGATAAGAAACTAAGGGAGGATCTGGGCAGGTTGGAGCTAATCCAAGATTTGGCAGCTAAACTTCAACACTAAAAAAGGTAAAGTTATGCATGTTGGGAAAAGGAACCCAATGGTGCAATAGGAAATAAGGGAGTGCTGGATAGTAATACGTAAGAAAAGGATTTAGGGGTGATGATATCAGAGACCATAAAAATGTCTGCACACTGTAACAGGACGGTGAGCAAAGCAAAGAATGCTGGAATGCTTTGGTAGGTGGATAACCGGTAGAACTTGGGAGGTCATCTGCCTACTGCCAGGTCACTGTGTGGTCACAGATGAAATACTGTGCAGGATATTGAAGCCCACATGTGAGGAAAGACTGCAATGACATGGAAGTAGTACAGTGCAGGATAACTAAGATAACTAAGATAATCCATGGCTTTGGGAAAATAATGTACAAGAAGAAGCTGTATGATTTAAACATGCATACCTCTGAGAAGAGGAGGGGAGAGGTCACAAGACTGAGACAAACAGTACAACTATGTGCACAAGATAAATAAAGTGGACATGAAAAAACTCTTCTGTTTGAGTTTAAGCACAAGGTTGTGAGGGAATTAATAAAAGCTGGCAGAAGAAGATTCAAAAATAATGTCTATAAGCACTTCCTCATGGAAACAGTGGTCCACCAGAGTGATCAATTGCCAGAAGAAGTGGTACAGGCCAGATCATTTAGCAGCTTCAAGCTGGAGTGGGACAGGCATGTGGTTTAGTTAAAAAAGAGGGGACAGTAACAAAAAGGAGAATTGCCACTGCATCAAAACAGAATAATTAGGTAGGGTGGACAGGTGAGCAGACTGGATGGGTCAAGAACCTTCCTTTGCTGTCAACTTCTATGTGCAGTATCTATGTATCTATGTATGTATCTATGCAAAAACTACTAAATGGCCTCTTTCTGTGATACAAATTTCCCTTTTACATTCTTACTCTGTATGTGCCCTTTTTATAGCTGCGTGGGCGGAGCTCTGCAGATGTTATGCCATCATATGCTTTTAGAAGAGCACTGTTGAAGCATGTGACTGAACTGCTGTCTGGTGTGCTTCCACAGTGCTCTGGCAAATGTATAGTGGTGCTGTTTATGTGGCCCTTCCCTTCTTCGGGCCACATAAACAACCCCTCTTCCTGGTGCGCTACTTTTTCTTCCACAACCGTGGAACTGACAGCCGCCGTGCTCAAGATGGCAGTGCCAACTCAAACTACGAGTATCACGCATGTGCAGTTCTGTCATCACTGTCATCTTGGACATGGCAGACTCCAGAGCAAACTGCTCATGCGTGATTATCACGCATGTGCAGTTCTATTATTGCAGCCATTCTAGATATGGCTGACTCTGGTGTGGTGAGAGCACCATGTATTCTTTTCATTGCTCTTGCCACTCTGAGCAGCCATATTGACTCTGACCAGGGGCGCCATTTCAGATTTCAATGGGGGGGGCAACAACCAGTCAGAGGGGCTGTGGGGACAGAGTGGGACGGAGCCAGGGGCTGAGTGTGGGCAGGGCCAGGGGCATGTAGGCCACTACAAACTAAGCCATATAATTCCAGAGCCTAGCAGCATCCTCTCCCCTACACATAATGGCTACCCACAAATTCTGAAGAAGTAATAAAATAACCCATAATAAACACATCTACCACCCACACTCATACAATTATACAACAAGTAACAACATTCACTCCATATAATTCACTAAATAAAATACAAACATATGACAGAGATGGAGAAGAGAGAAGCAAGGGTGCAACTTAATAATGCTTATACACCTCCAATGTTCTAAATTAAACTAAAACTCCTACTCCTCACTGCTGCCACACTGAAGAACAAAACAAATAATGTCCAGATAAATATTATCAACAGACTGCTTGTGTCCAGACTAGGCTACATAAAAACTGAAAGTTTCTGTAAACCGAAAAAATGAAGATGCTGAAGCACAAATTGTATAGGAGCACTTCGATGGAGCAAGGCCCAAGCATATGCCATGCTCTCTCACTGTGTGGCACCACTTGCATATATTCATGGATAGGGAGCATGCCCTCCCCAGTGTCCTCTGTAAAGGTAAGGCAGACCTACGTCTCAAGTCTCACCCAGTTCAGTCATCCACAAAACACTGAGGGACAGAAACATATATTACAGCTGCCCAGACTGGAATGCATGTGGGCAAGTCAGCCAGCAGGCAGGGACAATTAAGTAGTTCTCTAAAAAACACTACCTCCAGACTTAAAAGCCTCTCAGTTGGGCCAGCAAATCAAACTGCAATACCCACTTCTGAATCAAGCAGGGGTGGAGAGGGGACGTCAGCAAGCCAAATGGAGTGGCTAACAATCACTGCAGGCTTCATGACCAGCGGGATCAAAGTATAGCAAAAGCCACCAGGGCTGCTGAACAACCACAATAGCATGTATGGTCTGATCCACCATGCAAAGGAAATAGCACAAAAGCAGTTTAGGTGGCTGTGACAATAGTGAATAGTACTAACTTTACAATTAAATTACACTGTCTATGCCCATTGAAGCAACCAGGCCTCCATTTGGCTCTACTGAAAAATGTTAAATGTTAACACTACTCAGTGCATCCAGGCAGGTCCTATCTCACACCACAACACAACCCAGCACTGGCAGGGAACAGAAATGGTAAAACCCACTGCAAGAACACTTTTTAAATTCTACCTACCCTGCCTACTGTCCCTCCAATGAGTCAGACTCAGAAAGTGCCCAGCAACCTCCCAAAAACCACTATAACTGGTGACTAGTTGCGGGAAAATAATAAATGATGCCATAAGCAGAGAAGAGGAATGGGAATGATAGGGCCAAGGAGAAAAAAGACAGCAGCAGGGAACAGACAGGAACAGACTGAGCAAATACTCCACTGTAAGTGCCATAAACTCTGTTTCACCCACCTGTTCCATTTTTTTTTGCTTTGCTGACTTTCCTTTGCTTTACCACAATCCGATCAGTCACGGTGACCATCTGACCAAGTGAATCGAGTATGACTTCTCTCTCCCTCACTCCTCCAACTCTGTGATCTGTGCCTCTCTTCACTCTGAAATGATGGCATACACCTAACTGCTCCTACCCGCCATCACTGCAAAGTCCTCCTTTCTCCTGCGGCAGGCAGACATCACGAGGATCCTGAGTATGTGTCCAAAAAAACTCACCATGGCACTACCATTGCTATTCTGCAGCGGTCAAGCAGAACAGCCACAGAATGGTGTGCAGCTCATGGACATGGGGGGGGTCAGAGGGTGCAAGAAAACAAAAAAAAAAAAAGATGGGCAATCCCAGTACAGTAATGCAGTAATGCAGCCCAGGGGGAAGAAATCACTTGTCCTCAGGGCGGGCTGACGTCGGGCAGTGGAATTTGCAACAAAAAAAAACAATGGCATGCAATGTAGGGGGGCAGTGCCTCCCCTGCCACCCCAAAATGGCACCCCTGGCTCTGACCTGAACCTGCTGATTATGCAGACCAAATATACTGCACTATGTCCTCCCCTTCATTAGCCAGGCTAGACTTCCTCTTCTATGCTTTCTGCTGCTTTGCCACAATCTCTCCCCTCAGAACACACAACTGCTCTCTCCTCTCCACCCTTGATTTATCACCTCTGTCCCATCATTGTCTCATTCATTCCATCTCCCTAATTTTCAAATATTAGTTTAACATACTCCCCTCGTACCTCTCTGAGAAGCTAACACCTGCACTTATTTCACCTTACACCCTACACTCTAGGGATTCCCTCTCCTCTCACTCCTTACACCCTCCTTGACTGCTGGCAAATCTGCTTTCACCAATAGGCTCCCTTCACTATGGAACAATCAACCACCTCTCTTAAGAAACAACCCTATTAAAAACCAACTATGCCTCCTGCCACGGTGCCACTGCCCATCAGCTCCTGCCCATAAACCAACAAATTTGCACCCCTCTCTGCTCTCCCCTTCCTTGTGGTATCAACCTACTAACTTCTGCTATTAGTTGTCTGTATCATCTGGCACTGTATCATCAGGCATGCATGCGCTTTTTTCCTACATAACTCATACTGTTTATCAACTTTGGTAACAATATGTTTTTAGCATGTAATACCTTCCACATGCTTGTATTCCTGTATTTATTTTTGTTTATGTATCTATGAATATGTATTTTAACTTATTGTGTACAATAATCCTTTTACTCCTGCCTCCGGGTTGCACCTGGAAATGAGCCTCAGCTTAGTGTGCCTTTCTCAGTTACCAAATGATTAAATAAAAATAAATAAAAACAAAATCCAGGCAATATTCCTTAAGTGGTAGAAACCACTTTGGACAACAGATGATACCTGATCATTATGTGTCAGCCTGTCATCAAGGAAGACAGCCAGATTTCTCACCCTTGAGGATGCCATCTATGGGGTAGATCCCAGGATGAGTTCTGTTGTCACCCCAGAGGCATTCCCATCACATCCATGACCAGGCTTGATCACCAGCACCTCTGTCTTGCCAGGGCTCAGCCTTAGCCAGTTAGAGGACATCCAGTCCTGGATCTTGGCCAGGCAATTATTTAGCACTTTAATTGCATCATTTGTTCCAACAGGACACATACAGCTCGGTATCAACTGCATAGTAGTGAAAACCTAGACTGTAATGTCTAATGAGCTCTCCCCCCCAGGGGCAGCATGTACACTGCAAACAATGTTGACGACAGGATCGTACTTTGAGGAACTCTGCATTGTAGGAGCTTCAGAGATGAGGAGAAATTCCCTGTCACTACCTGTTGCTTCCTACCCTAGAGATAGGACTCAAACGAATTGATGACCATACCGGCGAGGCCACAATACTCTAAGGTGAACCACAAAAAAACACAATGTTGTCCATGGTGTCAAATGCTGAGGAGAGATCAAGGAGAACAAGAATAGACTGGTCTCCTCTATCCCTTGCCCTGAGGAGGTCATTTAGCACCCTAACCAACACCATTTTGGTGCTATGCCTAGCCCTAAATCTAGAATGGAATGGCTCATAGATGTCAATGGCCATGAGGTCTGCCTCGAACTGCAATGCCACCACTTTCTAAACCACCTTCCCAAGGAATGGGAGGTTGGAGATAGGTCAATAATTCACCAAGACATCAGGGTGAATCATAGTTTTTACAGAAGGGCCTCACTAATGCCTCCTTCAAAACATCAGGGAAATCCCCTCTGACAGTAAACACTGGATCATCCTGGTGAACACTGGACCAATGATCTTGGTGGATCCCACTAGAAGATGGGTAGGGCTGGGCCCATTTCACAAAAAGTGAGCTGCAGCTTTGAGATCACCTCAACTATCTCAGCCACCTCCATTGGCTGGAACTCCTCCCAGACAATAGGAGTACCCATGCCTCTCAGGACCCCTTACCACAGAGCTGATCTTGCCCCACTGGGAAGATCCCGGATCAAATAGAGAACACCCTGTCAGAGAAGAACTAAGCAAACACTTCGCACAATGCAATTGAAAATGCCCTTTTTGACTGCAGACAGACAGGATGAAATAGTCTGTCTATAGTCTGAAAGAGCTAAGCTGGTCTGTTCTTCCCTGCGCAATCTCCTTGGACAAGAACTCTGCCTTTTTATTGTCGATTGCCTCTTGATACTCATGATAGTGAGTTCTCAAGGCCAGTTGTCCTCCTCAGACCGGGTCTTCTGCCAGCAACACTCCATCTTCCAACCCTTAATTTTCTTCTCCTTAAGAGCCCCATCAAACCATGGGGGTCTCAACAGAGAAGATCTGGGTCACATATGGACCGGCACGATTACCTCAAGCTCTTCAGAGACAGCCTTATTATAGGCTGCCACCACATCGCCTCTGCCAACTGCACATGCGGCACTCACACCAGACAGATCTACCATTTCCAAAAGGCCTTCTGAGAACAATCCCTTTAAAGGGTCATATCTTACCATCACAATGGGGGAGGCCATCGGGGGGGCCCAAACAAGAACTCTGTTGTGCAATGTTCAGACCAGGTGACCCAATCAGTCCTGAGGTTCATAACCTCAAGTTCCAGTGAGAACACCAAGTCCAAGATGTGGCAGTGATGACTGGTCACAGCAGCAACTGCTTGTGCCAGGTCCAGTGATGTCATCAACTGGAGGAGGTCATGTCCAAGATGTGAGGATTCATCATCAACCCAAGCATTGAAGTCTCCAAGAATTAACCATCTAGGCAACTCTAACACTCTGTCGACAGCAAAATCTGTGAAGTTCTACAGGAAATACCCTTCCCTATCCCAGAGGAAGGTAAGCAAGGAGAATCCTGCAACCCACACCTGGACCCCCACACACTGCCATACATTCATAAGATGAGATCAAACCCACTGACTGCATTGCAAAGTTCATGCTGGATCTACAACAGATGGCCACACCCCCAACCCTGCATTTTCTCTGCAGGCAGTGCACTACAGAGTACCTGGCAGGGATAGATGCCTCCAAAGTTGGCCCCGTATCATCCCCCAGCCAGGCCTGTGTGAGGCAGGCCAGATCAATTGAAGAAATTAAGTCCGCCATAATTGCAGTCTTGTTTCTCATTGATCTGACATTGCACAGCACAGCCTGAAGGGGACTGATGAAGACTGCAGGCCCACTAGCTACCTGCTCACTTGGTCTCGTGGGAACCCTGGGAATGGGTACTAAACACGTTGGACCTCTCTCCTGGCTTCATTTAGCCCAAGGACACCTCCTACTCCTAACCTCCCCAGTATCACTTGCCTTTGCTGTGCCCAAAGCACCCCGCTGCCAACCAGATTACTCAGTACTAATGCCTACCTCCTGACAGTACCTGACCACTATAGCTGGAAGAGGGAGGTTGGCAAAGGGGTAGAGGTCATGCAACAGGGATGCTGTATATGTAATGTAGAGGGGTCTATAATTCCAACACATCATGTAGCAGCTATCTACTAATTAAAATCCCTGCTACAGCTTTAGTGGAAAGGCTTTAAGCCTGAGGCTCAATGGGCAGAGCAACTATGTTGCTCCCCCATCAGGCCTTAAAAGGCCACTCCTCCTGGATTGTTCCAGAATTCGTCTCTCTGTTGCAGCTGGAGGTGCTGCCCTCTCTTGTGTTGGGCTGTTTTCATGTTTCTCTTGCACCTCCAGCCACCACCTCCTTCTTGTGTCTGCTGCTCGTTCCACAGCTTTCAGTTGTTCCATTTGCCTTGTCTTTGCCTGGCTGTCTCCTATACTACCCCCTCTTTCATTTCTTGGCCTCCATGGCTTTGTTTCAGAGCCCCCACCCCCCCATACCTTGTTCTCATCTAGTGGATCTGCTCAATCCTTCTGTTTCACCTGCCCATTTGTACCCCAACACTTCCTGAGTCTGAGGTCTTCCTCTAGTGCTTGGATTGCCATGCAGCTTCCTACCTTCCCGTACTTCCCCTTTGTTGTCCTCTGTCTTCATTTAGTTTCATCCTTGCTCCTCTGCATCGTGCAGTCTCACTGTACTCTGCTCCATGTTGTTTGCAGATTCCCTTTAAAACCAAGTACTTTCTCTTTGGCAATGTGATCTTTAACTGCTTCCTCATACTTGTATGAATCATTTTACTTATTACCCAAATGAAGATTTTCATATGGTCATAAGCTGCTTGC
This sequence comes from Neoceratodus forsteri, assembly GCA_016271365.2. Lineage (NCBI taxonomy): Eukaryota > Metazoa > Chordata > Ceratodontiformes > Ceratodontidae > Neoceratodus > Neoceratodus forsteri. The sequence goes on along the minus strand of JADMNL010000023.1, from coordinate 236,777,283 downwards.
TGACCCTCGTCCTTGAGTTGAACGTCCTCAATTCCACTAGATGGTACTACAATAACTCTCAAGCCTTGAGGGCCTTGTTCTGTACCTAAATATTCTTCTAGGGTTGAACTAGTATATGACCTGTCACTCTCTTTGCACAGTGGAACATTGCCTCTTCTAATTCATTAACTGCAACTTGGATAGTATTCATGCTTTTAGTATGTACCTCGGCTCCTGGTAGCCATGTTCTCCCTCTCCTCCTTCAATTTCCATGCCTGTCAGCATCCTCACACTTGTTGCTCCTTCATTCCCCAGCAGTTACTGCTCTTACAGGTTGATTCATGATTTTTTAAATGATTCAAATTTTTGCAAAACAACAAAAATTATAAAAAAAACTGACTCATTCCATTGCACAGGTGATTCTTCTGGGGCCTTTTTTACTGCCAGGAGTGCCATCTCTGTTTCCCCTCTTACCTCCTCATGGTTTCTGTGGTTCCTGCCCTCTACCTGCACTTTGTTGATCGCCTCCTTGTTTTCCTGGTCATCAGTTCTGGGCCCCTCACATTCTGCTAGCATTTCATTCAAGTGTTCTATTCCATTTCCCATGGCTATTAGCATTGCTCCTGTCACTGGTGTTCACTCCGGCCATGGTCGCTGGTATCACCCAACCACTCCTTGTCTGATTCTGCCCCTCTTTGTCCCTCATTTTGAGTGTCTATGTCCCTCATTTCAGGTCAACTGGTTGAGGGGTATGTTTTTCCCCTAGTCCACTTCCTCTTGCCCTCTCGGGGTTGCCTATCATAGCATTGGCCTCCATAGCACTGGTCTTTACATCTGCTCATTCCTGCCTGTATATTTAGCACTTTCTTGGTTTTAGCAATTCTTCAGGATTGATGTGCTCTGTATGCGGTGTCATCTTGGTAGTGTGGTTTTCTTTTGGCACACCTCCTGCTGTTGGGCTATTCATGGCCACACAATCTGTTCCTTTATCTGCTTGGTTGATTGCCTCAGTCCTTCTGTCTACCTCCATCCACTGTTCTGGGATTGTCTGCCCCTGTCTATTCCACTTGTTGCCTTCCTCCTCCTCCCATTCCCTCCACCCTCCGTTCTGCTCCTTATCTGACCTTTGCTTTTTTTTAGGGTTTTTCCCTATCCTGCCATCCCCTTCCCTATTCAGATCCTCCTCTTACTTTAGTCCATGTGGTGTCCAGGTGCTTGAGTCCAGTTCTCCTTTGCTCAGTCTGACCTCAGGGTCTAGTCATTTACATCGCTTAGTCGAACATGCCTCTCATTGGATCCTATGCTACCTCATTGAACTGCTGCATTACTGCGGTTATTATCACCATCAGTCTTCTCATGCCCACATCTGGATATTCCTTGCTCATCTGACCTCTATGTTGGTCTACTTCTTCACATCACCTACTTGAGAGTAACCCTCTCAGGTCCATGCTACCTTGACTTGACTTGCTCTCCACTCAAAGACATGCCTTCATATCTATTGCCCCTTTGCTAGGGTCTGGCAGGCTTCTCTCCATCATCATTCATTTCATGTCTCACCTTAAATCATTCAGGCCTTCAAGACTTTTTTCCATCATTGTACTTGTTCTCTTGCTTTTGAGTGTCTAGTTGCAGACATCACTAGCATCCCTCGACAGCTGTCCATTTAGAAGGACAGAGTGAGAGCTTCCTCTAAAATTTAAGTTTTTCCTCCTTCCTTGGTCTCTACTTTAAATTGCTGTAGTGGAGCCAACCCTAATCAAAATGTCCTTCATCCTGGAGGGAAAGTGACCTAGGCCTTGGATCCCCAGAGCTTTCCTCCTCAAAGGTTTTTTTTTCCTCTCCTCTATGCCAATGGTCATAGTATTAATCAGGGTTAGTGCTTTCATAGTTTCCTTAGTTAGGTTCCACTGTTGGATGGAGTCAGATGGTGGTCCCAGCTGTTACCTCTCTCCTTAGGAAGTCTGCCCTTCTGCATCTTGTCAGACTTCCTTTCATTCATTGTCCTTGCCATTTCTCATTCTTCTCCTGTCTTTCCTGTCTATATCTGTTACTTCTATTTCTGGTCTAGATATCTTCTAATTTCTTGCATCTTCGATGCTTGACACCCTTTTGGTATTCTTTTTGGGCTTCTTCCTAAGCTACCTTTAACCAAGGGAATTTCCCGTGGCACCTATGGGGGAGCCCTCCTCTAGGGTTCCTTGCATCATACCCCTACATTGTGGTATATCCCATGGATAGAGAAGTGAATGGCCACAATTTATCGAAGTCACATAAGCATACATCTCATCCAGTTGCGTAAGCACAATTGAATGGGAAGGCTTCAAGCCTGAGGTTCAATGGGTGGAGCAACTATGTCACTCCCCCATCAGGCCTTAAAAGGCCACTCCTCTTGGACTGTTCCAAGATTTGTCTCTTCGTTGCCCCACCATCCACCCCATCTCCTCCAGTGACTCATCTCTCTTTCACACGGGCTACTTCCTAAGCTACCTTTAGCCAAGGGAACTTCCCATGGCACCTATGGGGGGGAACCCTCCTCTAGGGCTCCTTGCATTGTACCCCTACAGGGTGGTATATCCCACAGATAGAGAGGTGAACAGCCACAATGTATCGAAGTCACACAAGCATACATCTCATCCAGTTGCATAAGCACAATTGAACTAATAAACTAAAAACAGCCCAGAACAAAATAAAACCTAACGCTAAACATGCATCCATCATCCACACAATAAGATACAAAATAACATCCTACTCACACTCAAACCACACTCACATACTATCTAAACCCACACACCATCCCAAAAGAAAATAACCCCTAAATAAAATTAAATTAAACAAAACAAACAGGAGAATCCAAGCTATTTTTAAGTTCAGAGGATAAGCCCAAATGTCAGTATTGCAGATATAAAATTTAACTAAGATACATGTCCAAATCCACAGAGACTCACTGGTCTACTGCAGTGCTCTCACCGCTGCTAACAGGGAAATGCAAGACAGAAGGAGCACTCTCACTACTCTTTCATATAGATGACACAGGCAACCAGTTTAGGTACTGCAGCACCAGAAATCCATGAGTGGTGCTCCCACCACCATCTCAGAAAATGATAGAAAAGATACAGAACTCACTGGAGGAGGTTCACAAGAGGGGGTCCACCACAGAAATACAGCTGGCCTGCTAGCTGTAATTTTTCAGGGTCTCTGCTCACTATGGCAAGCCAGTCTTAGAGTAGTCCACAGATCGAAAAAGGGCAATACCATCCCAAGTCTCACTCCTCCTGGTCTGTCACTTTGTCCCATTCATGGTTTGGATTCAGAGTTCCAATAGCATAAAAACAGTCAGCATAGGGCTACTCAGCCCACAGTCTGCTGCAGAGCCTACTCAGTCATTGCCAGATACTGCTTACTGTGGAACCCCAGCAAGCCTACAAAGACACTCTACAGTAAACACTCTGGAATGCTGCTACATGGTGTTCAGCTGGACTCCTCCCTCCGGCAATTTTTTCCCTCACCAGAAGTTCCCAGCCAATGATTTCTAAAGGTTGGAGCAAGTCCTTGTTTCCAACTGGGTCCCTAAATACAGGCACCACTGAAACTGTGCTAAATTTGAAAAATTGAGGTCATGTGGACAAAAAACACTATAGATTCTGAAAAACAACAAAACTATCTCCTGAAGCTACCTCACTTTTTATCCCTTACCTAACCCTTATCATCCTACACCTCAATGGTAAAATGTTAACCTTACTTACTACTAAAATAAATAAAGCCAATGCTCGCCAAATGAAAATGTCTGGAGGGCAACGAACTAACAGGATCCTCCTGACAAAAACTTCGGTAAAAATGTTTAGAAGGTGAAAAAATTGTTGTGCTAACAGGAGCATAAAAGACAGATGCCCAACCTGGCAGTCATCTTACCTTGTTCACTGAAGAAAGAATACTCACTGCCTTATCTCAGAATCTTTGGACCAGGAAAGTGCCAAATAAATAACCAGGGCACAAAATACATCAATAGTCTTATGAAAGAAAAAAATAAAACAGCCCTGCAACTTGGTATAAATTGTTAAAAACAAAATCATGCTTCCATACTAAAAGCTAGCACATAAAAAAGTTGCACCATGATTCTAATGGTTGTGCAGGTGAAAGTGGAGTCACTGTTCTGTCCCATATGAATCTGTAATGGTGAGTCCAGGTTAAGAGTGGAGAGACATTATAACATCATTGAGTAATCACCTGATATTGAAGCCTATCAACATTTAAAAAAGATATACTTTTATATTTATATTTATATTTGCAAATGTACTAAAAGTAGTAAGACTACTGTCAAAATTAAAGTCTTTATTTTAAAATTAAATTAAGCCTACTTGAAACAATTTGCACTGGCACTATAAATGAATGTTATATTACAAATAGAAACCTCTACAAATAAGGATACTATTTCAGTATTTAGAGCTTCCCTTGGTCTCTCTTTTTTTTTTGCATGGAATTCTCAGTGTTCCTTCTTTTGACTATTGACTAGGTCCACTACTTTCATGATGGTGGAACAATGAGCTGTCATGTTCCCAACTACAAAGGTTAACAGCTGGACAAGATCTCCTCTCTTGTACCAAACCCCAAAATCTCCAATGTCTGATCTGTATCTCTGAAATACAAAGTTGAAAGAAGGGCTCCACTTCTCCAGACTATTCCTCCAGACAGTTTTCCAACTTGGCATTTTGCTGGAAAACACAGGACAAAAGCCCTGGGGAAAGCAATGACCTGAAATAGAATGGAACAGAAAAACACCCTTTTCTCAAGGTTGTAGTTTTAAAAGATCAGTTTTAAAAGCTGTGTGCAAGTCAATTGTTTATGATATATTGAATACCATGAATAGGTAAATGCAATGCCTTAAAACATAAGAGAATCACTGTTGCATGTGGCAAACCTCATAGCAAAGCTATCTCAGTCTTCATCTTGATCTCAACTGCATAAAAATCTGTTATAGGGTAGACACCAAGGAGGGAGCAGAGACAATGGGGAGGGATCTGGAGAAACATTTGGAGTGGTCAAGGACATGGAAACTGGGGTTCAATGCCAACAAGTGCACAATTGAGTGCATATAGCACAAGAACCCCAAAGGTGACTATGAAGATGTGGGGGCAAGATGTAGGCAGTCACTAGACAAGAACAGACTTTTGGGTTGTTATATCTGAGGAACTCAATGTAGCAACACAATGTGGCAAGGCTGTGGGCAGAGGTAGTGGGATGCTGGGCTGCATAGGGAGGGGCATCACCAGCAGGAGGTGGGAGGTTGTGCTGCCACTGTATCACTCCCTGGTATGCTTACACCTGGAGTAAAGTGCACAGTTCTGGACATTGCACTTTCAAAAGGACATTGACCAGGTTGAAGTGGTCCAGGGAATTGCAACCAAGATGGTGCAGGGTTGCAGGGGATGCCTTATGAGGACAGGCTAAAGGACCTCAACATGTACATTCTGGAGCACAGGAGTGAGGGGTATCATAATTGAGACCTTTACAGGGGTAGACATCTTGCAGGTGAGAACCTCGTCCTAGAGAGAATAAGCACCAGAACTAGAAGCCATGCAATGCAGTTTGGAAGGGGCAAGTTCAAGACTGACAAGAAGAAATTATTATTCACTGAGATGGCTGTGGAAGAATGGAATCAACTGCCAGTGGAAGGGGTGAAGTCAAGAATTGTGTCAGGCTTCAAGCATACATGGGACAGACATATGGGCATAATAGTACAAAAACAGGATGGAGGAGGGACCCCAGGGACCATTTAAGGTCCACAGAAGTGCAATAGGTATGGAATGTTTGGGCAGATGGTTCCATGTGATAATGGCAATCACTGAATAGCGATCACCATTTGGGCAAGTGTACATCCCTGGAAAAGAATTTTGGTTATGTACACTCGCAGCAAACAGCAAGAGGGCACCCACAGATTTAGGTTTCTTTATTTTATGTGGGGGGCTGTGCCACCACCCCACATGGGGCTTTACCCACCACACCCTCCTACAAAAGAATTTTCAACTCCAGGAGAGTGCATGTCTGGGGGTGCAAAACAAAAAAAAAAACCACCCAGCGCAAAAAAACATGAGTGCTCCCAGAACCCATCTTGGCACCCTCCCAGCCCCAGCCTGCCACCAGCCCACCATGCCAAATGACCAGCTCAGCAGCCCATCACCACACTACACCCCACAAACCCTCCCTCCCCTTCCACCTGTTGCACAGCGTGGTCCCTCCCCACCCCCGTGCACGTGTGTATACATAGTGACATCCCATCACTATATTTGCCTACCCCCCTTTTCAGTCACCCCCTGCCAGGTAGCCCTGTGCACAGGCATCATGACTGAGTCACCCTTTTTGAAAGCACTCAATCGTGGTCACCCTGTATATGGGATACCTGGCAGGTTGGGTGGGACAAGCAGTCCTTTTCTGGCAACAATTTCTATGTTTCTGTATAGAAGGCTGAATGAAGAGGCCACACATTTAACATTATCGGGGTGAGTGAACAAGAGAGGCTGCATATGTCATGTGATATAAAAACATAGAAAATGATGGCAGAAAAAGACCCATGGTGCATCCATCTGCCAGAGTTCCTTATTTAGATCTGACAACTTATGTGCTACTATTTACATCCAGACAAGCTATTTGCATAAGTTAAGCTGTACCTACCACTGTCACATAGAAAAAATGCATCTCCTGCAGACAGAATATCTCATTTGTGTACATCAGTTCTAATATGTGATGGTAAAGGGAGCACTGTGTTCCTTCGACTAGCACCACCAAGTACTGCAACAGTATGTGGATTTCTTTTTATCTCTGCCCAAGGAGAGGAAGGACATTTCCTCAAGATCTCATTTATTTGGGTCATCTTGAGCTCCCCCCAAAACACAATTTAAAAGTAAAGAACTTCACTACAAAAGCATTGCAGCACGAGTTACACTGAATGATACTGGCAACAAAATCAAGTTTTAGAGACCTTATGAGGAGAGACTAAAGGACCTTAATATGTATGCCCTGAAAGAAAGAAGGTAGGGGCGGGATATGATAGAGACTTTCAAATATCTCACTGGCAGAAATAAGGTACAAGAAGGAAGCATTTTTCAGAAAAAAGGATGCTGAAGAACAAAGGTGCATGATATGAAGCTGGAGGGGGGTAGACTCAGGGGAGATGTAAGGAAGTACATCTTCACAGAAAAAGTTGTGGATGCCTGGAGCAGCCTTCCAGCAGTTGTGGTGGGGGAAAAAACTATAATTGGATTTAACAATACATGGGATAGGCATATGGGAACCTTAGTGGTAAGGGAAGGGAGGGCAAAGCTGGAGATCAAGTAGGTTCTGTGGTATTACAGTAGGTAGGGAAAATGGGCAAACTACATGGGCCAAGCGGTCCCTATCTACCATCAAATTCTGTTTCTATGTTTTTAAATGCAAAATTGCACACATTTTACTAACTCAAAGCAACATGAGAAGTGTGCTCATTGATTAGCATACGCTCCCTATGTTGCTTTGCATTAGTGTGTTATTTGGAATTCTGTATACATTTAAGTCCTTCTATGCAATCTCCATAGAGATGTATTTTGGCAGGCAGCATTTATTTATTTATTTTAAGTCTCAGATTACAAGTACCTTTGGGCCAGGGCTCATTTACAAAGGTTCCACATCAAACAAAATACAACACAAATGTGAAAACTGTACAGGTTCAATCAATGAGCAAGAGACAAAGTATATATGAGGACTATAAAGATACTAACAACAAGATTGCTGTGCTAGGAGCAATTATAAATGGAAAGGATAGAATATGCGCAGTTAGCAGTCTGACCTTGTCAGGAGTGGCCAGAGTTGTTGGCAGGGAGCAGAGGGAAAGGAGGAGCTGCCAGCAGGTGACTTTGTCATGAAAAGAGTAGTTAAATGGAGGGGAGAGAGGGAGAAAGTGGAGGGTGAGGGGGAAGAGAAATAAGAGCAAGGGAACTGAAGCAGGAGGCTGTTCAGGACAGAGGTTTGGTTTTATCTTCTGTTTTAACTGAAATATTTCAATAGTTTTGTACTTGAAATTAATTGTGTGTTAAAAATTACTATTTTGAGTAGAAATGTTACTTGGGCTGTGATATTGTAACTTTTGGGGCTTGGGAACACTTGTTTGGCAGTGATAATTAGAGTGAAATTTAAATGTGATGTTTCCACTGGGGGTTGGGATTGAAGGGCTCTGTTTTTCTATTTGTGACTGAAATTTGAAGCAACAGGAACTGGTGGGCCTGTGACATCATACGGTACCTGATGTCTGCATACACACACTGTTAGTGGGACTGGACACACACTGGACTGTATGTGTTTGTGAGACTTGGGAACATTATTGGTGGGGTTGAAATTGGGTTTGTAAATAACTGCAGTCAGTATAGAGAGAGATTGTATTCCAGGGGGAAGGGACTGAAAAAAGGGGTGTGTGCCATTATAAACAGAGGGACAAACAGGGTGGCCCTATTCCACCATGGCAGGCATCTTCGGAAGGGTTGTAGGCTGCACAGGCTGTGAAATGGCAATAATTGTCAATTGCGCCTGGAGAGAGGGAGGCTGCCCACTTTGTAGACAGCTATCTTGTATCAGGAGTGAAGTATATTGGTTAAGGAGTAAGCAGGAGGAATTGGGGGGGTGTCCAAGGATAAGGGGTGTGGACATGGGCAGAAGGGTGGAGCTGAGGGGAGGCCGAGGCAACATTCAGAAATTACAGGACGTTATGTTACAGCAAGCAGGAGGGGGGATATTAGGGACAGAGGACCCTTAGATAGGGATGTTGACGCTAAGGGGAAAGCGTACGGGGTAAACATTCTGAACATAAAGAGAGTGGAGGGAGAAGAGTCAGGAGGGGCTGTTGTGGGGAAGCCTAAAAGAGCAGACTGTGGGAAGGGAGCTCCTAAGGAGAACAGAGCAAGAGGGGAGGAAGAGGGGCAGTTTAGAGGGGCAGTCGGGGGAAACTCAGGTTACTTGATGGAGGCTGGCATAGAGTGTCATAATAAATTTGAGCTACTAAGCAACCTAGAGGGGGAGAAAGGGGTTGGTGGAAATGAGGACACTGATACAGAGGCCGGGGGGAGGGAGTCGGATACCCATAGGGCATCACAGACCGGCAATGGAAAGGATAGAAATAGTCCCAGAGGGAGAAGGGGAAACATAAATGTTAATAAGATGGAGGAGATGCAACATATTGCAGACATGAGGGAGGAGAGCATGACTGGAGAGAAACTAGGAGACAAGGAGGCAGGGGAGGGGCCCCCCTTCAGCAGGGGAGTCTGTACTAAGGATGGGGCCCTAGGTAAAGGGGACCCACAGAGAGCCTCTGGAGGTAGGGTACTATTACAAGGGGGGAGGATGGCGGTGTGGGGGAAAGGGAAACCATCAGGTCCAGGATAAATGGTTCAGATAAGAGAGGGTTAAAGGGACACCTATTCGGGGGTCTGAGTTAGTGGGAAAAATAACAAGGGAGGCAGAAAGGAGAGGGTGACAAGGGGGTCTCTAATAAGGCAGGAAGACTCCCATGGAATTGAGATCATGAATAAAGGGGGAGGTTGAGCGTCCATAGTGGAGGTAACCATAAGGATGATGGCGGTGTTAAGGTTCTGTTATTGGGAGACTCGATGATTAGGGGTATCCAGTGGGAGGGACAGGGGGGTGGATGCCATAGGTGAAGGTAGTGAGTATCTCTGGGCTGACAGTGCACAGAGCAAAGTTCATGGTGTACGAACTGGTTAGGGATTGTGGAGGGAAATCGGATTTCCTGGTGCATTTGGGAACTAACGATCTAGAGGGAAACAGCATTTTGGAAATCCAAGCAAGGTTCCAAGAACTTGCCAGAGTCTGTCAGGATAATGAATGCAACATTTTCTCGTCAGAGATATTGCCAGTACCAAAGGCCTCAGTGGAGAAAAAAATGAAGATCACAGAGGTTAATGACTGGCTCAGGAAGTGGGGTGAAGAGAGTGGGTTGGGGGTATTAGGGAACTGGAAAGGAGTTTGGGAGGATAAGGGACTGTATGCCAAGGACAGGCTTCATCTTGCCCCATTATGGAAGGAAGTCCTTAAACAGGGGATGGCTGATTACATTCAAGAAAGGTGGGGTTTAAACTTGTGAGGGGGGAGGGATAAGGGAGGGGCTGACCAGAAGCCCTGTCCTCCAGATGAGAGAAGTAGCCTTCAAACCCAAGGGGAGGGGAACAGACTGGGGTGGAGGTTTCAGGAGGAGCAGAGGGAGGATGTAAGTATAAGGAACCTGGGTGGGGTTTGACAAAGGGATCAGGGTGGGGTGGTGTTAGTAAATGCCAGGAGCTTGGGAAACAAGTTGCCAGAGTTCCAGGCCATGCTGTCCGAGGAGGGGTGGATGTGGTGGCTGTCATGGAGATGTGGGCCAACAAAAACCATGACTGGGACCTAAACATGTGGGGGTACACTATGCTTAGGAAGGATAGAAAGGAGGGTAGAGGGGGTGGAGTGGCTATGTTCATTACAGATGACATAGAAATTGCTAGCGTAGAATAAGCAAAGGGAAATGTGGAGGCCTTATGGGTCACCTTACGAACCCCAGCAGGAGATACGGTCAAGCTGGGTGTAGTATATAGGCCCCCCGGGATGGGTGATGTTCTGGAGGATGGTTTGCTGGGCTAACCTCAAGGCCCTAAAGAAAGACAAATCTCCTGGGCCAGATGGCATTTATCTGAGAGTACTATGGGAATTGGCGGACATACTGGCTGCACCCCTGGCAGAGCTCTTCAACAGGTCGCTTGAGACAGGGAGGGTACCTAGGGATTGGCGAGAGGCACATGTGGTGCCAACCCATAAAGGGGGGTTGAGGGAAGTACCAGGCAACTATAGACCCATCAGTTTGACCTTGGTGGTGGGAAAATTAATGGAGAGTATACTAAAGGAATGATTGGGGGTGTACTTGGAGGAGATGGGAGGTCTGGATAGTTGGCAACATGGGTTTGTGCCAAGTAAACCAATCTTGTGGAGTTCTATGAATGGGTAACATCAGAACTGGACAGGGGAAAGCCTGTGGATGTATTATTCTTGGACTTCAGCAAGGCATTTGACTCTGTCCCCCACAATGGTCTGGTGGAGAAACTGATGGGGTTGGGAGTAGGCCCTTTGATGGTCAGATGGATTGAAAACCGGCTAGCTGGATGCACCCAGAGAGTATTGGTCAGTGGGGAGCTCTCGAACTCTAGAGAGGTCAGTAGTGGGGTACCGCAGGGCTCGGTCCTGGGTCCGATCCTGTTTAATGCATACATATCGGACATCAGGGAGGATATAGGGTGTGAAATCAGTCTCTTCGCTGATGACTCCAAGATGGGAGCAGTAGTTGAGGAAGAAGAGGGGAGGTTGGCCCTGCAAGGGGACCTGGACACCCTGGAAAGCTGGACTCACACATGGAAATTAAATTTCAATATCACCAAGTGCAAGGTGTTACATCTTGGGCGGGGAAACCCTAAACACAGGTACACCCTGGGAGGGGAGGCACTGGAGGCCTCAATGGGGAAAAAGACCTAGGGGTCATGGTGGATGCATGTATAAATAACTCTGAGCAGTGCAGGAGAGTGGCTAGCAAGACAAACAGGATGTTGGGATGCATTATAAGGGGGATCACCTCTAGGAACAGGGAAGTGATTCTGCCGTTGTACAATGGACTGGTTAGACCACACCTTGAGTACTGTGTACAGTACTGGAGACCACACTTGAAGAGGGACATACAGCTCCTGGAGAGGGTACAGAGGAGGGCAACTAAGATGATACGAGGGCTAGGGGATTTGACATATGAGGACAGACTTGAGGAGCTCTGCCTGTTTTCATTGGAGGAGAGGAAAGACAGGGGGGACATGATTGAGGTCTTCAAGTATCTCAAGGAAATAAATAGGGTAAACATGGAGGGAATCTTTAGACTAAAGCAGGGAGGTATCACCAGAGGGCATGGTTTGAAGTTGGAAGGTGGAAGGGTGAGGGGGTAAAAGAGGAGGAGGTTTTTCACTGAGAGGGTGGTGGACCCTTGGAATGCACTGCCTGACAAGCTGGATCAGAGACCCACAGTGGAGGGCTTCAAGAGAAGGTGGGACAGACACAGAAAGTGGATATATCAGATGATGGTCTGGCCCAGGGGGGTGTGGATGGATGATAGGGGTTTCTGGAACACAAGGGGGGGGAGAGCCTCGGCACCTAACTAGGGATCTGAGGTTCGAGCAGACTCGATAGTCCATAAGGCTAATCTGCTGGCAATTAGTATGTTAGTATGTGGAATCAGGGCCTAGGAGGAGGGGAGAGCTAAACAAAGCAGTCGCAGTTGCTAAAAGCATTTGGGTGTTGTCTAAGTTTGAGTTAGGCAGAGGCACACACAAATATAGTCCAGAATTCACTGGGAGATTTTCCTGCCTCCTTCCTGTATAGACATACCATTGTGAGCTAACAAAAAGTCTGGGATATGCCAAGTAGTCTTAAAAAGGGAGAAGAGGGAAAATAGGCATTACCACCCAGTCATTCTAACTTCAATGATTTGTAAAATAATAGAAAAAATCATAACGTGGGGAATTGAAAGCTTCTTGATATAATGCAATATTTAATAATAATAATTTTATTTCTTAAGTGCAGTTCAACTGATATCAAAGCGCTGTCCAAGACACACAGTCTCTAAAAAAATATCACAAATAAAATATAAAAACTTGATAAAATATTCATAAGATATACCAATCAAATAATCCATAATTAAAAATCAGGGAAGGCACATAACTATAAATAGGCTTTTAAACATTTTTAAAATTCTCCACTTTCTGGCACTCTCGTATCTGACGAGGTAGAGAATTCCACAGGGAGAGAGCAGCAAAGACAAAAGCCAAAGCTCCTGAGGTCTTCAAAAGCACCCTGGGAATCTCTAGCAATCCCTCGTCAGTTGAGCGGAGTGGTCTGACAGGGCAGTAGGGTTTCAGAAGCTCTTATAGGTAACTCGGACCCAAACCATGTAGGGCCCTAAAAGTCAGTAAACCAACTTTAAAGGTGAACTGCCACTGAACTGGCAGCCAATGCAGAGTATGCAGCACAAGCGAAATATGACTAAATTGGGTTGACCCAGACAATAACCTGGCTGCAGCATTCTACACTAGCTGCAAGTGGTGGATATCAACCCCTGGAAGTCCCAGGTAAAGGGAGTTACAATAGTCAAGGTGCGAGGTCACAAAAGCATGGACAAGGGTTGGAAGATCGTCAGATGGAGCAAGGTGCTTAATCCGGGTGATGTCCCTCAGATGGTAAAATGAGGACTTGACCACAGCTAACACCTGTGAATGAAGCGTCAGCCCATCGTCAAGTATCACCCCCAGATTTCGCACCTGTTCAGAGATCAAAAGCTGAGTGCCCCCAAGCCAAAGCCTGGAAGGCCAACCAGCAGCCAACCCCTCTGTCTGGTGACCCGGTTTCACCACTAACATCTCTGTCATGTCATAGTTTAACTTTAAGCAACTGGAATTCATCCAGTCTTGGATTTCAGTGAGACAGTTGGAGAAGACTGAGAGTGCACTATCCTGGTCGGGCACAAAAGACAGGTAGAGCTGAGTGTCAGCTGCATAACAATGAAAACTCAGCCCATACCATCTTACAATGTCTTCTAATGGAAGCATGTACACCGTGAACAACATGGGGGACAACACTGAACCCTGTGGGACCCCACATGGCAGGGGGAAAGAGTCACAGGAAAAAATCCCTGATACTACCCTCTGTGACCTGCCAGTGAGAAAGGAATGGAACTATCTGAGCACTGTACCAGACAGGTCACAGATGATCCGCAGGTGATCAAGAAGCACCCCATGGTCCACGGTGTCAAAAGTCAACGAGAGATGCGGAAGGACCAAGATGGAATGGCGCTTCTGGTCTCTGGCCATCAGGAGATCACTGAGTACCCGAACCAGAGCAGTCTCAGTACTATGTCTCTTATGGAAACCAGACTGGAGTGGATCATAGATAGCATGGATGGTAAGATGGTTCTCCAACTGATTCCACTCAGCAAAGCTGTACATACAAGACGTCCTCTTCAGCTTTTCCAAAACACATCCAAAGGCCTTTGACAAAAACATTTCAGTAGACACTGTTTGCCTGGAACTAAGTAAGGCCTATAATGCAGTCCTTGAAATGGAACTCATCAGAAAATTAATACATTTTGATCTGCCAACATTTAAAATGCTGCATTAGCGAATAGGTATAAAAAGGGGGGAAAGGAAAGAAAAAGTAGTTACACATCTTAGTGAAGGGATGTACAGTACACTATCTATCATAATCCCTCAGGGCATGGTGCTGTGCCACCCCTTGTTTAATTTGTTCTTTATAGATAAGTGTAAAAATTGTAAAGGATGGATATCCAAATCTGCAGATGATACCAACACTGCTAGTGAAGTAGAACTCGCCTTGTAAGGGCTAGAAATACAAAGTTACCTAGATTAACAGGGTCATTGGGTCATATAATCCAAAATGAAATTTAATATTGATAAATGCACTGTGCTAAATTTTGGCCACAATAATATGTGGGAACAATACTCACTAAATAACTGACAGACCAAATCTTAAGATTGTAAAAAGGATCTGGAAGTACACTGACAGCTAAATTTATGCATAATCTACATTGTGATACTGCAGCCTGTAAATCTAATCAGATACTTGGAGCATAGAATTTGACAGCAGATAAAGACCACTTGTCCCACCTAGTCTGCCTGATTTTCCCTACGTACTATATCACCGCAGACCCTACTTGATCTCCAGATTATCCCCCCCCATCTCATCACTAAGGCTTCCTTATGCCTATCACATGCTTTTTTGAACCCCGTTACAGTTTTTGCCCCACCACCTCTGCTGGGTGGTCATCCAGGCATCCACCACCCTCTCCATGAAGAAGTACTTCCTCACATCTCCTGAGTCTACCCCCTCCAGCTTCATAGTATGGACCTTTGTCCCTGAGCATCTTTTTATCTGAAAGATGCTTCCCTCTTGAACCTTATTTATATTTGTAAACTATTTGAAAATTTCTATTATATTCCCCCTCTACCTCCATCCCTCCAGTGTGCACATATTAATGTCCTTCAGTCTTTCCTCATAGGGCTTTAATGCAGACCCTGCACCCCTTTGGTTGCCCTCCTCTGGACCCCCTCCACTCTTTCTGTGTCCTTCCAGAGATGAGGTCTCCAGAACTGGACACAGTACTCCAGGTGATGTCTCACTAGTGGTCTATACAGGAGTAACACCACCTCCCTCTTTCTGCTGATTATTCCCCTCACTATGTACCCCAGCATCCTGCTAGCTCTCCCAACTGCCTTGTCACACTGCCTAACCACCTTTAGGTCATCAGCTATGAAAACTCTCAGGTCTCTTTCCTGTTTAGTGACTGTCAATACATATCCTTCCATTTTGTACTCCTCCCCCCGCCCGAGTTTCTGTGTCCCAAGTGCATGATCTTGCACTTTGTTCCATTAAAGCCCAGTTGCCATACCCTTGACCACTCCTCTAACCTTTTTAGCTTCCCTCTCATTTTTTTACACACACTCCATCTCCAGATTGTCTACCCTATTACAGATTTTAGTGTCATCCACAAACAGGCACACCTTTCCCTCCAGTGCCTCTGCATTATCACTTATAAGAGGACTGATCCCAGTACAGATCCCTGATGTACTGCACTGGTCATCCTTCTTTTCTCAGAGTGAACTCCATTTACTACCACCATTTGTCTCCTATCCCTTAGCCAATTTCTTACCAGTTTACCACCTTTGATCCCAATCCTAGGCTACCTTACTTGCTTACAAATCTCCTATGTGGGATGGTGTTGAAGGTCTTGCTGTAATCCAGGTAGGCCACATCCACTGCTCCTCCCTGATCCAATTCCCTGGTCACCTAGTCAAAGAAATCTATAAGATACATTTGATAAGAACTCCCCACATGAATCCATGCTGTCTTGTGTCCTGAAAGCCAGTGGATTCAAGATATTCCACAATCCTTTCCTTCAGTAGTGATTCCAATAATTTCCCCACCACCGAAGTTGGGTTGACTGGCCTGTAGTAGCCAGCTTCCTCCGTACAACCACTTTTGTGAAATGGGACTACATCTGCCCTTTCCAGTGCCCCGGAACCTCTCCTGTCTCCAGTGAAAGGTTTAACAGGACTGTCAGAGGTGCAGCCAGCACCTCCATGAAGAGGTGCAGCCAGCACCTCCGTGAGTTTCCTCAATATCCTTGGATGGACCTGTCTGGCCCTATTGCCTTATCCACTTTCAGATTTGTGAGTTCCTTCAGGACTCTCTCCTCTGTAAATAAACTAGTGTCCACCTATCTTCCTTCGAAGATCCTGTTACTTTTCTGTGACTCCCTCCTTCTCCTTCTTCTGTGAACACTGAATAAAAGCATTTGTTCAATATGTCTGCTTTTTCTTAGTCCCACTTCACACAATCCCCCCTTCCTTTCTTAGTCTTGCAATCCCACCCCTGGTCTTTCCCTTTTTGCTTACATACCTAAAAAATGTCTTGTTTCCTTTCTTTACTTCCTGGGCTAGTTTCTCCTCTGACTGTGCCTTTTTGCCCCTTACTGATTTCTCTGCTTCAATCTGTTTCTCCAGATACAGCTCCCTGTCCTCCTCTTTCTGTGTTTTCTTATACTTCCTGAATGCTAATGTTTTTACCCTTACCTTCCCAGCCACCTCCTTACAGAACCATAGTGGTCTCTTTTTCCTCTTGGCTCTGCTTACTAGCCTGACACAGTGGTTTGTTCCCTTCTCTATTCCCCCATTTAGCGTCACTTAAAGTTTCTCCAGTCCACCCAATTACCCCCCTGCCAGAGCATCCCTGAGGCACTCCCCCAGGTTTTTAAAATTGTCCATCCTGAAATCCAGCACCTTCTTCCTTGTGTGACTTGATTCTGCCCTAGTTCTTATATTGAACTACACAGTATGGTGATCACTAGTCCCCAGGTGGCCACCCACTATGACACCTGTAACACTGTCCCCATTAGTTAGTACAAGGTCCGGTATTGCCCCCTCATGTGTGGGCTCCCTAAGTTGTTCCCTGAGGAATGCCCGCTGCAATCAGCCCAGGACATCCCTGCTCCAAGCTGTAGCTGCAGCTGGGATGCTCCAATATACATCTGGCAGATTGAAGTCTCCCACCAGTAGCACCTCCCCATTATTTACTATCTTTTGAACGGCTTCCTGCAGAACCGTGTTCAACTCCCCTTCCTGTGCTGGAGGTCTGTAGATCACACTAGTGCAAACAGTGGCACCATTCCCCATCTTTAGGGTGACCCACACTACCTCCTCCCCTCTCTGTGCTCCCTGTACCTCTGTCACATTTATGCTATCTCTCACATAAAGAGCAACTCCTATCCCTTTTTTACCACCCTATCCTTCCTGAACAGAGTATAGCTTGATATGGTTATATCCCAGTCATGGTTCCCAGTGCACCATGTTTTTGTAATGGCAACAATGTACAGGTCAGCCTCTGCCATAATGGCCTCCATGTCCAGAATTTTATTTCCCAGACTTCAAGCAATAGGGAGGAACTGAAGTAGCCTTTGCTCTGTATGACTACGATATACTAATCTGTCTACTGAAATTGTATTTATCCATATGATGATGTTTTTAGTAATTCATTTGCCTGCATTGTTGCTTGTCGTTGTATGACGTGTAACCTATGCAAAAGAGTCTTCTGACTCATTGGTAATTGTAATCCAAGAATTAAATAAATAAAAATAAATAAATACATTTTCTAACCTTGAAAAAGGAATATCTTGCACTCTTTATACAGTATGATTCTTTTATGAGACCTCAAGTTGAGTACTGTAGTCAGTTCTGGGCTGCACACCTCAGGAGAGATGTTCACAGTCTGGAAAGTATTCAAAGTAGGTCTACAAGAATAGTGCAGGGATTAAAGGAACTGACTTATGAAGAGAAACTTAAGGAACTGATATATTCAGTTTCGAAGAGAAGAAGCATGAGGAGAACCTAGGCAATGCCCTCTCCTCCCCTCTCCCTATCAACAAAGGGGTCTCTCAAGGGTTAGTCCTTGGCCTGGCACTCTTCTTAATGTTCTTTAATGACATTCCTACCACCTGCTCCTCCATGGATATTCTCATGTATATGGATGATATTGTTCTGATTGCCACTGGCACCTCCCCCTCTGATGTATAGATCAGCCTCCAGCCGGACTTCAATAAAGTCCAACTCTGGTTTCACTCTAATCAATTGCCCCGAATGCCAAGAAGACAGTCTTTATGATCTTTGGGGGCAGCAGGTAAAGGCTTGCCAGGCTTATGACCACCCCATCATTCCACTCCACTGAGGGATGCCTATTAGAGGATGTCACCTTATTCAAATACCTTGGGATCTGGCTCAACCAGCACCCAGACTTTTCCAGACTTGTGGATGCCATCTACAAAAAAATTGCATCCTAAACTTGGTGCTCTATACAGACACCATGGTTGCATCACCCAGTCGGCCCACCATGAAATTGTCCAGAAAACGATCCTCCCATTTTTTGACTATGGTGACATAGTCTACAATGTAGCCACTAAGACCATGCTAACCAGACTGGACATCCTTTTCAACTCTTTTTGTTAGTTCGCTCCTATCTGCCTGCCCCATACACACCATTGTGACCTGTATACTGCTCTCTCTCTTTCCCATCTCTGGGGGCCAGATGCCTCACCCACTGTTCCTCCCTTGTTGGGAAGTACTGTCTCAGTTCCAACTTTCCCTAGCTCACTGACCTCCTTTCCACCCCCCCTCCTCCCAACTACTCATTCCATAACTCTGGCTTCCTGATCCTTGCCCTCCCTATCCATTCATCCTCCTTAGGACAGGCTGCTTTCTCCCACCAGTTCCCTAAAATTTGGAACTCCCTTCCCTTAATCATCCACTCTGCCCTGTCCACTTGTTTGTTATCCTCTCTTCTTCACAACTACATTTCTCCTTCCTGCAACTGCACCTAACCCCCTCTCCAATAGCCCATATTTTCTGTCAATAAACCATACCCTAACTCACTCCCTCTCTTGCTCTCACCTACTCTTTCTTCAGTCAGGCTAGCTATATTCTCTCTCTTCCCCTAAACTACTCTATCTCTGATTGGGTCAGGCTGCCTAACTCATGTTTTAAATGTGCAATTACTGTATTTCTATTTTTTTATCATATGCTCATCTTAGCTGTTCATAGCTATAATTTTGTTCAGTGTATGTCATTATATTGTTCTATTTTTTGTGAATATTGGTTTTATGTATTCACCAATTGTATTCTCCTATTCCCCTATCCCCCAGGACACATCTGGAAATGAGTTATTTTTGGCTTAGTATGCCTTTCCTTGTGAAACTTTTCAAATAAATATGTCTTTGCTAGATCAAGTCATGATATCTTTAAATGGGTATCACCACTGATGATAGCAATAACATTCAAACACAGTAGATGGAGGTGCATGGCAAGTCACATGTTGAGGCCATTCCAGAAAAAAAAAACTATAGTCCCCCCAGTTTACACAAGCTCAGGTAAAAAAGGAAAATGGTGTTTCTTTCCCCTATGAGCTACTGTACATCTGTCACAACACTGCTTCTTCATGAGAGCAATGCAAGGCAGGTTACTCATCAGTTGAGTTGGCCAGTACAGCCCACCACAGTACTGATCCATACTGAACAAAAAAAACCTGCACTCTGGACTTTAAACTTTTGTATTTAGCATCAAAGACTGACCACTACTCTAACCAGTGATGGTGATTACAGAAAACCATGTGTGTGGGGGGGGGATGGGGGGCATAGCATGCTTGCTCTTCAACAGGCTGAATTTTCTTTGGGGCAGAGGCAGTGAGTCTTCTTCATCAGGTCCTCTCTCACACTACCAGGAACAAATGTACAAATGCCCCTCACAATGCTCCATACCCTTAACAACTTGAAAAGTTCTGGAACAGGAGTGATGTTGTTCCACGCCTTTGTGACCTCCTGCCTTGACTACTGCAATGCTCTGTACCTAGGGTTGCCGTGGGTCGATATTCACTGCTTGCAGCCGGTGCAGGATGCGGCTGATAGGCTGTTGACTGGTTTATCTAGATCATGTCATGTCACTCCTGTGCTCCGTGGCCTGCACTGGCTGCTTGTTCAGTGGCAGATCACCTTCAAGGTCAGTTTACTGACCTATAAGACCCTACACAAACAGGGGCCATGTTACCTGCAAGATCTTCTTTGCCCCTATTGCCCCTTTCGTCCTCTCTGCTCCACCAAAACAAGGGATTGCTAGAAGTTCCAAGGGTCTGTTTGAAGACCTTGGGTGCCCAGGCATTTGCATTTGTGGCCCCTACCCTGTGGCACTCTTTACCTCATCAGATAACAGGCTGCCTGACCGTGGAGAGTTTTAAATCAGAACTTTAAACCCATTTATTTAAACTTGCCTTGCCGAGTCTTGATTAGTTTTAGTTTATGCTGATATATATTTTAATATTTATTAGATATTTTAATTTCAAGATTTGTACTGCTTATGTACAAACACTTTGATCATGTGAGAATTGCACTTTTTTACAAATAAAGCATTGATTGATGCACTAACAGATGTTTCAATGAAATGCAAGTATGAATGGACTGTGACCTCATTTAAAATACTGTAATAGAGACAAGCTATCCTCAACACCAGAGGATCTGGAAGTGACCTCAGAAACCTCTTGCTAGCCAATTGGTCTGATACATTAAATTATAGATCAATTGTGTTTCAAATACTTAGAATTGATTGGTGTTATGACAATATATGCTTCATATTGAAATTATTTCTAATAGAAGTATTTTAATTGGAGAAAAAATGCAAAGTCATGTCATGAAGTTAAAGCTAGTGAACAGCTCAGCTAGCAGAATGTCAGAATGGCATTTGTGGGGCCTGGGTTCAGAAGTTAGATAACATTACACCTTTCTGAATACAATTTGTATTTCAAATCCTTAGCAGTTGTTAGTAATGCAAAACCAATCCTTTACCACCTATATTCAAAATCAAACCTATCATAATTTCTGTTTTCAAGGATGTCGTCTCTAATTTTCGAAAGACTGTCACTCATATCACCTCTATATTGTGTTTAGTGATATAAATTTGTCCATAACACCAACTATTTGAACTCAAGTACTGCTAGCTATTAAAATGACAATCTGTCAGTTTAGTCTTGTACTATATTGTAATCCTGTTTCTATTTGACCTGCATTGTATGAGTAAGTCACTCCATTTACTTTTTGACCACTTTTAGTATTACTTTTTACAGCACTAACTTTGTCCTGGAAACCTCTTTGTTAAATAATCTTTTATTTTCAGTAATTCATCTTTTGGCAGTAGAACATCCTGCTCTATACAGAGAGGCCCCTGTTTGATCATGTTTCACAACATAATGCTGTCTGAGCTTCTATCACTGTAGACGCCTGCCACTGTATATCTGCTTCAATTTTAGTGCTTTCTGAACTTTTGAAGTCTAATCAATAAAAAACCTCAGGTAAGGTAACTTTATGCCAAACTTTCTTTGACCTCATTACAAGTTTCAGCTGAATCAGGTATCTTTAAATTGCAAAACTTTGAATCATGTACTTGTTACACTCCAGTTATAACCTGAAGTTCTTGAGTTTGGCCTGTATTCACATTGGTTCATTAGTGTCCTTTTCGTTGTGCTACAGGCTTTGTATTTTTTTCATATCAGGTGAAATATTTTGTTGTCACATTTAGCTGTAGCATTAAAAAAAGCCATGACTATTTTGACAGAGTTACAGATCTCCAGTTTACAGCAAACATATCCATTTTATGATGCTATCAAGTTTGAGCAAGTATATCTCTCAATATACTGCATCTATATATGCTTTAAAAAAATCCGTCAACAAAGGTAATGTATTGCTTACTGACCAATAGATGAAGTCTCACAATGCAATGTCAAAAAAATGCACTGCATATAGAGGTGCATGCATCTCTCTCTTATCTTCAAGAAAAGTAGGGTCTTACTTGTGTTGATTTCATGGGTTTTTAAAGATGCTGTACTGACAGGATTTTCAAAAGCAAGTTTAAGACACTAGTCCCTTTTGCGTCTAACTTAGAATGCCACAGGAAAAGTGTCCAAATGGTAGAATTCCCCATACCTGCTTCAGAGGGATGACCACTCTACCATATTTACAATGGTCTAGAGAGCATTTTGTGGCTGCCTGTGTCCAAATTTGAACACAAGCTCTTCAGCCCAGTGGCACTGAGGGTTGAGGTGCTGGACACCATACCTCATGCTATACTGGCGGCCTGGTTTCAGGAATGGGCCCGGCCACCAAGGGTTGGCAGGGGAAAGGGAGGATGGAGTGTCACTCGACTGCTCTCCTCTTTCTGGGGTGGATGCAGGGGTTCATGTCACTTTGCAGTAGCACCTGACAGAAGTTGGGCACACTACAGCAGTGGTGCATAACAGAAGGCTGTAGCTTGGTGGGCATCTGCACATCAGTGATCCGATGTCATTGCATGTCCGACTCTAGTGAGCAAAAATCAGGCAGAGAATGGTGAGGCAGTCATGCTGGCTGATGGCAGTGAGCTGCGCCCCTTGACCTAGAGAGGTGCACCCCCTGTGTTGGCCAGCCTGCATGGAGGACAATATATCGTAGATAAGACCCAAGTCCAGAGGTGTGGGTGCTAGTGGCTGAATGACCAACATGCCTGCGCTGCAGAAGAGAAAAGAATATCATGATAAAAACAAGTTTGAACACAAGCTGTCACAATGCACTCCCAGCTGCTACAAAATCAATGTCCAGCAGAAAACAGTGCAGTTGCAGTCAAATGATAAGGTGAGTTAGCTGTGTTTAAATACATGGATGTACCTGCATTGCCAGGAAATGTGGAAATCCTGCTAGCTGTCTCTTGAAATGTTTCTGTTTTATTGGGCCATTTTAACTTTTAATAGTATGTTTGTACTATGTTAGTCTACATTAGTTCCATTTTAAATTCTTGATTTTTTTACAATATTTAAATTCAGCACTTAGAGAATTAACCTGCAGTTTCAGAGAAATAGAGATGCTCAGATAATACTCACTGATCACCAGGGAATACATAGTGTGTCTGTATTTTGTTATAATTTTGGGAAACCAGGGAGAGATAGAAAGAATGCCTGGAACCCCCAACCCCACCCAATGATAATTAGCTGTTATGCAATATGGTTTGAGAGTGAATTTGCAAATGAAACTGGAATTCAGAGAATTAAGTGTTGTTTCCTATGTCAAAGAATGGAATGTATGACCATATTCTTCCATGCTTATTTACCTTTTTGGAAAAAATATAGAGAATACTGGTTAGGCAACAATTTGCAAGCAGCCAGTGGATTCACAGAAGGGTTCTAGGTGAAATAAGTTAAAGCAAATTAGTGTGAGCAAGAATACAAAACAGCACAGCAGAAAAAAAAGCTCAGTGAAATAAGAGCTAAAATACCATACAGCGTGACAACTTACAGGCAGCCCATATGGAAATGACACATACAGAACAAAACACACAGCACATCGACTGTTACAGTTCTGAACACATACATGTATTATGTACTGTTCACATGTTTCATTTTCGTTTGGACTGCCCGCATGTTGTCACACTGTATGGTATGTTAGCTCTTATTTCACTGAGCTCTTTTTTGCCATGTGGTTTTGTTTGCACTATACTTGTTCAGGCAATTTTGCTTTAGCTTATTTCACCTAGAACCCACAGAGGGTTTCTGATTACATCAGATTTTTGAGAGCAAAGCTTGAGAAGTCCAATGTAATGAGAAGTCCAACATGACAGCACAGTCTGCTTATGCATGTGTTTGCCCAATCCAGTATTTTTAATAGTGTATAGCTTTTGTGTGTGTGTGTGTGAACATGTGTGTGAGTGTGTGTGTGTGTATGTGTGTGTGTGTGTGCACATGTATGCATGTGTATTTTCTGTTTGCTCTTTAAAAAGAACTGCCAAACCACTTCGTGTGTGCAACTCTCAGGATGTCTCCGTTTTCACTTTCATGCTCACTCGCACCCGGAGGCATGGCAGTTTCATTTAAAAAAAACAGTGTGAGCACAGTAGTTCTGAGCACAGGTGGCCACAGATGTCTAATTAGCAGGGCTATAATAAAATCACAGTAAAATTTTCCAATTTTTGCAGTTCAAATTTTCAAAAAATAAGCTGATTTCAAGGAAATACATAAATCAGTTTGGTAGTGCAAAAATATTTAATGCAATAAACATTAATATATAGTCACACAAGTATGGCAGTAAGTTAAAAACAATAGTTTAACATCTATTTCTTAGCTTACGTTATTTTGTTTTAGCAAGAGTATATTTTGAGGTTCTCCAGTTTAATTCGTCTTCTGTTGTTTGTCAAAAGTGCCCCATACCTTGAGAATGAGTGCTCTAAGCTAGCGCTATGAACTGGCAAACTTAAGCAGCTTAAGGCAATGCTGCTTAAATTAGGAAATCTGTCTCTACAATCGCTCCAGAATTCAGTAATATTCCGTTCATGCAGGGCAAGATTGTTAGACTGCACATCAGCGATGTAAATTCTTAGTTCAGAACGGGCACGTAAGTTGTCATCAAATGCTGGTATGCCACTGCATATCTCTGTTTCATCAACTGCTAGAGTTGCTAGCCTGACCATATTAAAAACTCTAACTGCTTGAAAAAAATGAGAGGCAGACTGGTTGAAGCGTCCTTTTCCAGACACTGAAACCTGGTATAATGTTAACCACGACTGGGAGATGGCCATACCTGGCTACAACGTATTCAGAAGAGACAGGGCAGGCAGGAAGGGAGGAGGAGTGGCACTGTATGTGAAAAATGACATAAGGGCCACATAGATCCAGGAGGAACAAAATGGGGGAGAGATACTGTGTGTTAAGCTGGAAAGGAAAATGGGGCCATCCATCCGCACAGGTGCGGTCTATAGACCACCAGCCCAGGAGGAAGAAACAGATAGGAAGTTGATGCTAGCCATCCAAAGGATGGCAGACAAGGGTGAGGTAGTACTGGTTGGAGACTTCAGTATTCCAGACGTGGACTGCAGCATCCCAGCAGCAGCATCAACTAGGAGCAGATTATCCTGGACTCCCTTCAGGGTGCCTTCCTCAAGCAACTGGTCATGGAACCAACTCAGCAGAAGGCAATACTGGACCTTGTGCTCACAAACAGGGACAGTGTGATGGGGGTAATAGTGGGGGAGAACCTTGGGAACAGTGACCACCAGTCATTGTGGTTTGAAATCACAGAAAAAGCAGAACCAAACCACACAAAAACACGTATCCTGGATTTTAGGAGGGCAGACTTTGGGAAAATGGGGAGATACTTGAAAGAGGCATTAAGGGGAATGGGGCAGGAATCAGGGTTGAGGAACAGTGGGCAGTATTTAAAATGGGGATTACAAGGGCAACAGAATTATGCATTAAGCAGGTTAGCAAGAAGAAAAGGAAGAGACCATTATGGTTTTCCAAAGAGGTAGCAAAGAAAGTGAAAGCCAAAAGATTGCATTCAGGCAATTCAAAAGACACAGGCAGAAGGGGATAGGGAGAAGTACCAGGAGAAGCAAAGGGAGGCAGGGAGGTCAGTAAGGAAGCCAAAGCTCAGACAGAAGAACACATTGCAAAATCAGTGGGTAGAGGGACAAAACCTTTTACAGGTACCTAAGTGAAAAAGAAAGGCAAAGGAGGGATAGTAAGACTGAAGGGGAGGATGGGGCTATGTGGAGGATGACAACAGTAAAGCTGACATATTGAACAGGTATTTCTGCTCAGTCTTTACTGAGGAAGAGGAGGGTAATGGGTCTGAAGGGAGTACAAGGGGTGAGAATGGTGCAAAAATGGACACAAGTCCCTTTACACAAGAAAGGATCCTGAAGGAACTGGAAGTAATAAGGGTTGATAAAGCAATGGGACCAGATGGGGTGCACCCCAGGGTCCTTAAAGAACTAAGAGAGGTGGTGGCTGAACTTCTGGCTATCCTGTTTAGCGATCACTGGAAACAGGGAGGTACCCAAAGACTGGAGGAGAGCAGATGTAGTCCCCTTATACAAAAGTGGGAACAAAGAGGGAAGGAACTACAGACCAGTCAGCCTCACCTCGGTAGTGAGGAAGATCAAGGAAGCACTACTGAAGAAGAGATTGGTGGAACATCTGGTTGTCAATGGACTACAGGACCCAAGGCAGCATGGTTTCACCAGGGGGAGGTCAAGTCAGACCAACCTCATTGAATTTTTTGACTGGGTGACTAGGGAGGTGGATCAGAGGAGGGCAGTGGACATGGCCTATCTGGACTTCAGCAAGGCCTTTGACACTGTGCCACATAGAAGACTGTTACACAAACTGGGGAATATGGGTGTGACCAGGACAGTAGTGTTGTGGGTAGGTAACTGGCTGGGAGGCAGGACACAGAGGGTGGTGGTAAATGGCTGTCACTCCACAGAGGGAAGATTGACCAGTGGGGTACCACAGATATCAGTACTGGGACCGGTCCTATTCAACATCTTCATCAGTGACATTGCACAGGACCTAGAAGGCAGAATTTCACTGTTCGCTGATGACACAAAGCTCTGTAACAGAGTAGACACACCAGAGGGTGTAGACAGAATGAGAAGGGTCCTGCAGAAACTTGAAGAATGGTCAGGGGTTTGGCAGTTGAAATTCAATGCAAAGGAGTGCAAGATAATGCATATGGGGCACAAAAACCCTGGCACAATATATCATTTGGGGGGGTGAGGATATAGCATGCAACAAGCAGGAAAGGGATCTTGGGGTTATCATCTCTGATGACCTCAAGGTAGGGAAACAGTGTGATAAGACAGCAGGTAAAGCAAATAGAATGCTGGGATGCATAGGCAGAGGCATCACCAGCAGGAAAAGGGAGGTCATAATTCCACTATACAAGACACTAGTGAGGCCCCACCTGGAGTACAGTGTACAGTTCTGGAGACATTACCTACGTAAGGACATAGACAGGGTAGAGAAGGTTCAGAGGAGGGCAACAAAGATGGTGCATGGATTGCATCACAAGTCCTATGAGGACAGGTTGAAGGAACTGAACATGTACTCCCTGGAGGAAGGAGGAGAAAGGGGATATGATAGAGACATACAAGTATCTTACAGGGAGGAACAGGTGCAGGAATACATTATTTTTAAGTGAAAAGATATTCCAGGACTAGAAGGCAAGGATGAATTGGAGGGAGGACTTCAGAGGAAACGTGAGGAAGAATTTTTTCACAGAACGCGTGGTGGACAAGTGGAACACCCTGCTAGAGGAAGTGGTGGGGGCTGAAACAATCATGGGATTTAAGAAGGCATGGGATAGACATAAAGGAATTCTGGAGGTCAGGGGTAAGGGGCAACAGACTTCTAGGAAAACATAAACTGAACTTACAAGCTCATATGGGCAGACTGGGTGGGCCATAAGCCCTTATCTGCCGACACTGTCTATGTATCTACGTATCTGTGTAGTCGAATATTTTTTGTGAGCAGGCAGATATCATGGCTTTGGTTGGTGGGTTGTCTGTTGCTTCTGCTTTGACCTGCAAGAATATTGAAAAATCAGTTAATTCATCATACACTAGGTGTGATTTCACTTTGTCGCCTTCATAACCTTCTAACATCTTGATGAGTGGAGGGGAATTAACAGCTGCTTCATTTATACTTCTCACTACTGCATGATTTGATGACAAAGAAATACCTTCTTCACAAGCTGCGCTTTTATCCTTAAAGCATTCAATATACTCTTGCAAATGTTCAGCATGATAAAAAGCTGCATAGAACCAAATGTTCCACTGTGTTATCACTGGGGTTGGGGCAGTGCTATTGACAGTTCCTTACTATTTAAACATTGTTTAAATCCAGCTTTTCTTACAGGACATGCTGTAAATGCTTTTTTTACAGATACCACCAGATCATTCACATTGGGGTGATTTTTACGCCAAATGTCACAATGGAGATTAAGCAGGTGTGCAGAACATGTTACATGTATTGCATTTAGTAAAATATGCTTTAAACTTTGTAACCAGCATTTATTCGTATACATCGCATTGTCAGTGACAAATGCGAAAACCTTTGTGTACTCGACCTCAAATGCCTGCAAGCACTGCAAAACTGCTTGTGAAACTGTCTTAAAGTTAGTTACCTCAAGAACAATGCAGTCCAGCAAAATAGGTTCCAGATTAGGTTGCAGCTCTTTCTCCGAAATGCAATTTACAGACAGAACAGCTACAATGTTCAGAACATATCTGTCTGGAACGTCTGTAGTTTCACCGCAGATGACTGAGCGTGAAACAGCATCAGCTACTTTTTTTTTATTTCAGAGAGGTAGTATGTAAATGCTTTAGGCAGATATTTCTCTCTTAGCTACTGAGATGTGGGGATAATACCAACATTTTTTAGGTTAGATTCAAGGAAGCAATGAAGACAGGGATTGTCCAGTGCATGAAGTGGTATGTTGGCAGACATGAATGCTTCTACAAGATTAAATAGGGCAATTTTTCTACTTTCTTGCTGTACTGATTTGGCAGAGAACAGCTCAGTAACAGTTATTTGCTTTGTATTGTATGAAGCTGTGTTTATCGCGATCTTCCTCTTTTTGACAGTATGGGAAAATGCATTGAGATGCCGATCACAGCTGGCTTTTCATTTGTGATCCACCGGTATGTTACAAGACGTACAGAAAAGCACTTCACCAGAAACATGAAAAGTCCCATGTTTGTGTTGAAAACACCATTGTTGTGCATTCACATTGCCAGTCTTGGAAGCAGGAGACTGTTTCAGTTTCACCGACATTATTTAGTTTATCAAAAACCGGGTAAGGCAAGATGCAGTAGCACAGTAATCGGACGTTTTGCAGCACATCTACTTACTAGTTATCTGAAACCCAGATATATCAAGATGTTAATTAAGGGTAATTAAATTACACGTGCCACAACACAGATGATTTAAATTTTTAA
Organism: Neoceratodus forsteri; assembly: GCA_016271365.2. Classification (NCBI taxonomy): domain Eukaryota; kingdom Metazoa; phylum Chordata; order Ceratodontiformes; family Ceratodontidae; genus Neoceratodus; species Neoceratodus forsteri. The sequence goes on along the minus strand of JADMNL010000023.1, from coordinate 236,748,361 downwards.
TCTGTGATGTAGTGGTCCTCGAATTACCTCGTTTGCTGCATCAGCAAGAGATGTAGGAGAACCGCTCAATTAAGTACTTGGACATGCTTTAATTACCTCGTTAGAGAAATGTAAAAATAAAGAACTGAAAATACTTCCATTGTCACCAGTTTCAGCGATTTCACAGAGACTGCACTGCCGATAATAAAATAATATTTTTCACGGTATCCGTGAAGGATGTGCATGCCGTGAAAAACTTACAGCCCTACTGATTAGCTGATATGTTGTTGTACCACAGAAAGTTACAACCATGTTCCATGACCTTTGAACTGTGGTACAACAACATTTAAGCAAGGATGGAAATCCATGCTAAATAAGGACCCACAATGCACTATAATTCAGTTTATTATGAACCAATCATGACAAAACCTTATACACTCAATAATATATTCTAGCAGATACGCAGGGAATAATGACACATTTTCAGAGTGATCCCATGAAAGTGAAATTAAAGGGGGAAAAATAAACCTGAGCAGTTTATATATTACATTCAGATGTGATAATTTTCCACTATAGTTATATTCTCAGTCACAATGGATACACATCTTAGGCTCGATTTTCAAAAGTAAAGCATTAGCCCAGGTGCCTGATCAAAGGGTTGTGATACAGGAGTCACCTTGCCTCAAAGTTTGCAGCCATGCCAATTTTTGAATGCAGGTTGCATCAAAATCAGGATGCCATGCACTGAAGCCACCCCTGTGCCACCTTTGCAGCAAAAACACCCTTGCATCAGGTTGCAATAGTGTTTGCAGCACAGTAGGACTGCAACATCCCCTTATTTGGAATTCCAGAAGCCCTGACATGCTCACAGGATGGGGTTCAGGTTAGACCAGTCAGGAGATGGTCTAAGGGTCCTGTGCCACTGCCTGTCAGGGTGGCAAATGTAGGAGACCTGGAAAGAGGGGACTGGGGGCTGATGGAGCAGTGGGGTTGATGGGGTCACAGCGGCAGTGAGAGGGAGCTGAGGAGGCACCTGGCAGAGGTGGCTTATGCAGTAGCACACAACCAATTGGACCAGGTTGGGGGGTTGGCACAGCCACACCGTCATGACCCAGATGCTAGGTGACACTAGCCCACCTGCCCCACAGGACCCACAATCCCCTACATAGGGTGGGTGACAGAGGGTGCAGGTTGTGGGGTGCACAGGGTGGATGGATATTTTCCCTGGGCACTGCATCTTTCCCTGATACACAGCCCCTTGTGAGGTGGCTGCTGGATGCCCGACTACACTGCTGGGAACTGTTGGTCCTGTGAGGCTGGTTCCAGGGCTGCTTCCACCTGGGGTCCAGATCATGATGGTATGACTCTGCCAAACCCCCCTCATCCATTCCAATTGGATGTGTCCTACTGCAGATGGCACCTCTCACATGTGCCTCCTCAGCTCTCTCTTTTACTGCCAGCATGCTTCCACCATCCCCTATGGCACCCCCACTGCTCTATTAGCCTCCAGTCCCCACCTTCTAGCCAGATTAATCTACCCACCTCTGCAGCTCATCTATGCTTGCGCCAAGTGGGGGAGCTTGAAGGGACCCCCTGTCACATCCCTCTGGTGCCTCACATGTTTGGCTCAACCCTGTGTCTGTAGCAACTCTTGAGACTTTGGCACAGGGACCTTCTGTTTTATAAAATAGGGTGCAGGTTCCCTGATGCACCCGGAGTTTGCCGCAGCCCAAGATCAGTGCACATTATGTTGCTCCAAGGGCCATTTGGAAATTGAGACCCTTGTCTCCTGAAGTGGTTAATCTGCATAATATTCCATTTATGTAAGCAATATTCCACAACTGGGCTTTTCTAGGAAATTAATGCCACTCAACGTGAATTAGAAGACACAAGGTCAACAACAGAGTATCTTTCAATGCACCCAGAAAGTGCATTAATTCTCATGAAATCCAGGTCCTGGAGAGGGCTGTTGTGCTTAACGTGGATTTTTTATAATGGAAAAGGGTTTTACTTTGTTTTAATTAAGTTGTTGCTAGGTAAAATGGGTGAGTTTGGTAACAAAGACCATATGCCTTTGAATTAACTAGGGAACCGTATTTATTCTGACAAAACCTGTACCATGTTTTGCTTTTTTAAATAAATTTTCATCAAGAAAACATTTTTTTCAACTGCATAACACAGACACAATAGAATACAGCATAGGTAAGCTGGAAACAGTTCAAGAATCCGGTTTGCAATCTCATAACATTGATATAAAGGGAGACAGGCAGAACATTTACAGGCAACAGTACATTTCACCCATACAGGTGCCATACTGTAATAGAAACCAAAATCATACATCATTTAATATAAACACTGACCCATCTGTGAAATAAGCCTAAGGATTTACTTTGGAACAGTGATTCCAGAATTCAAGCTAAATTTAGGGATCTAAACATTTAAAGAATTAATTCTGGATCTATCTCTAATTGAAACAAAACCCAGTGGTGCCGGGACTCTTCACCCTGCATCTGAAGTCCATGGAAAGAGGATGTAAGGGTCTCCATTCTGTAACCGAAAATGACTATTTTAAACCAGTTTATCTTGGATGGGGTGTTTTAATAACCAGATTCTGGTAATTACATTTTTTAGTTGCTAATATCAATATCAATAGCAATAGCAATTTCAGAGTCTTGCCTCTAACCCCTTCCAAAGGAACAATCCTTAGATGGAGTGAGCAAGTTTGGGTCTGTAAAAACCTGGCTTAAAGAATTATTTATCTCTTTCCAATACTCTGCCAGAAAGGGGTAACACCAAAAATATGTGTGGTTAGTATTCTCCTCCTAGCACCCTCTCCAGCATACTCCCATATTATGGCACAACAATGTTGCTTGCATAGCCAGGGTGTGGAGAAGAATCTTAACCTGCATTTCCAGAAGAAATCCCTCCACTGGTTTGCAGAGGAAATCCAATAATTATGGATAGAATATTTGGTCTATGTATCCAAGGTGTGGGTTGTTAGTATCTCTGAGTGGACACAACACCGAAAGGCACCCGTCCAAGTGCGCCCATCATTAGGGTGCCAGAGATTTCATTTTGCATCCCACTTTGCCCCCATACACCCCCTAACAATTTATTCCAACTCCAGGGGGGGGGGCATACTTTGGGGAAGAAGAAGAAGGAGAAGGAGAATCAGCATTTATATAGCACTTTTCATACACAGTATCCTAAAGTGCTTTACAAGCAATGCTAGACTGGTAGTGGAATGACTGAATGTGTGGTGGCGGCCATATCACACATCATCACCCACACACAGCCTGGATAATTGCATGAACTGGTTTATGGGAAGGGGAATGTTGACCAGGACACCGAGAATGTTCCCTGCTCTTTGCGAAGAGTGCCCCGGGTTCTTTTACTTCTACCTGGACACCCACCAGAACAACACCAGGATGGGCAGAAGGGACCTCAGTTTAACGTCTCATCCGAAGGATGGCACACCCCAGCAATACAGCACCCCCCAATCCTGCACTTGGATGCCAGCGATTTTTAGGTGCAAGTCCAATCCCAGTGTGGAACGAGAACCCACTACCTTCTGGTCCAGAGGCGGGTGTGCTACCAACTGAGCCACACTGGAAGGGACAGTGATTTCTGAAATTTGGTGCCCTATTGATGGGCGCACTTGGACTGGTGCACGGATGGCTGGAAAGGTCTCTGAGTTCCATCCACAAAGAACATCTGCAGTGGAATCTGGGATGAAGTCCAACATGCCCCTGTGAAGGCAACCTATCAAATAATTGCAGTGGATCCACTGTTGATGGTCCTTATGTATACTATAAAGAGCAGGAGCCTTTTCATGGAGTTTTTAAATGCGGAACATCACCACTGGATATAGGACCTAACCTATGAATGTCTGAAATGAGCATTCTGGGGGTCATCAAATTCCTGTTACAAGTCTTGCAATGCATGAAAAGCTTTTTCAGTAGAAAACTGATATATATGTTGGATGCCCCTGGACTCTCACTGGCAGAGCATATTATCTATGGATTTGGGCAGAAAATCTTGATCATGTTTCAGGGAGCCCTGTTGTGGGTTTTTGTGTTTAAAAGTGGAAAAAAAGGTAAATAATAAATGATCAGATGCTGCATTTAATCAAAAAAGTTTATCAATTTGGTAAGCTTTTTATACCCCATTTTATAAATGAATCTACTTAACAAGCAGTAGATAAGCAATTAAAGTAAATTCACAGGCAAAAAGAAAGGAAAACAAAAGGCATATGTAGTAAGTTGACCTGGAATGAGGCACCATTTTGAAACGTACAAGGCCATCTGATATGGGAAACCAAAATAAAATTATTTTCTCCCTATTAGATGCCCTACAAGGTTACAAATATGTGCTACAAAGAACTCATAATGAACGCTTTGTGGAACATTTCTTACTTTATACCCCTTGGAACTATAACCAAAGGGGTTGCAAGTCTTTCCCTGAGCTAGCGGTCAGTACACAAGTATAGAGGAAATCATAGGGGCATCTCACATAAAGAGTGTGCTGGTATTCAGGGAGAAATTGTGATATGCACAAGTAGGAAGTAGGCTGTTGGTTAACTAGGATCTGCAGCTTATCTGTTAGGTAGGGAAATGGGCAGACTAGGTGGGCAAAGCGGTCCTTATCTGACGTCAAATTCTATGTTTCTGTGTTTCTAGCTCCCCAGCACCTTCACTCTACTTGTGAGTCACAGTAACCCTGCCATGCTAGAACTACAAAAAGTAATTCTTGCAGGGGTTGTAGCCTTGACAGCCAGAATGTTCATTCTGGCTGGGGAAAGGAGCAACAGTTAGGGAAGGGAACAGGGCTAGGGACAGAGACTTACCAGATGCCTGGGATGTGGCTGAACAGTGGGAAGGACTATGGGGCCACTGAACCACTAGGAAATAGAGGCAAGACTTAAAATAATTATATATTAGCATGCCCATCAAGGTATAGGCTGAGGTGTGTGGGAATGATTTTGTACAGTAGTGCCATGTGCCTGTAGCATGGGACATGGCATGGCAAAGTGCACTTCATGCCATGCCACGGGCCGACCCCTGCAGCTGTCATATTCTAGTATTTCACTGGTCGCATAGCCTCTGTGTGACCACTAACATTTGTACAGGCCATTTGTATAAGTTTATTCTTTACCATAGATACAGAGGAGACACAACCCTTGTAGACAGTTGCCCCCATTTGTATTACACAGTTTTGGTAGTATGGAAGTCCTGTGCACCCCAGCAGACTGCCCCCACCAATGCAACTGTGTAGATGACCCCAGCTGTTTTTAAATAACAAGTGTCATGACATTTGCACCAAATGTAGGAAGTGATTAGTTGAGGATGGCCTCACATCTGGAAACCTGTTCAGTGTTCAATCACCAGAATTACAAAAACTAGGCCCTATGCATGATGCCACCATGCCTGAGTAAACCAGGTGCATTGGCATTGTGTGCATGAATGCCATGGAGCAGTGGCCATGCGGTTTCACGGCACGGGCGCGAAGGGGTTATGTGCCTGATCTTCCGGCTGAGCGGACAGCAATGTGCCGGGGTGGGCAGGGGGAAATATGGGGGTGTGCCAGCACTACACGGTATGCACAAACCCACTTAGTGCTGGCAGCATAGATATGGAGTGGGGCGCAGGTTATGGGAGGGGGGACCCTGCCATAAACCACTGCTGACCCCCACGGACACATGCCGCAGGTCACCAGAGGACCAGGACAGGGCTCACCATGATGCCCCTGACCACTAGTCAGCTGGAGATGGCAGGGGCAGCTGGAAGAACAAGTCACTGGCAATGAACGGGTGTGGTGGTACCAGAATGGGATGGTGCCGCGTGGTTCTGGGTGCCTGCAATTGGCATGCACAGCCCCAAACCTGTGCCTTCCTATGTGAGGGATCCACTAAGGGTCCCAGAAAGGCATCCCATTAGATGCCCACCCCAGGATGATGACTCCTCCCCTGGCCACCTTGCAGAGTCCTGCATGCTTGGGGGGGTGGAGCCGCGTACAGTTGGCCGGCTTTTGTGCATGTCAGTATGGATGCACCTGTTCGTGGGTGCTAAGTACTGCGGGTGGGGTATGCACCTTTTCCATGTACCCCCACCCGCTTGGTGCATAGTGCCCATTATTAGAACTGAATAGACAGAGGAAATAGGCAGCAAACAGGAATCACATAAAAATCAAAGAACATTGCTGAACTTTAGTCCCATCTGAGTGCCAGCACATAGGGAAACAGTCCAAAGTAAGTAATACTCACCACACAACAAAGTGTATGCAGCACAGCAAAGCCAGAGAGTCAAAACAACATCACTTCTGAGGAAAGTTCACTGTACCATACCTGTGGTGCAAAGGAGTTCTGTATAATATTCTTTATTATGCTGTCAGCTTGAAGTGGTTGGTAGCACATCTATGTCTTGACCACAAAGTTGTGGGTTCTAGAGCCACACCGAGATTGGGTTCTTACAATAATTTTTGGCAGCTCAGTTTAGTATTAAGGGGATTTCACTGTATGAGTTGATTTCACTGTTTGAGCTGATCATGAAACCTTGCAATTGACTGCAATTCTTCCATCTGATGGATTCATTGGGCCTCATGCATGTTGTTTCCATCACTGCCCATGAACATGGCCAAAACTTGGACTATACATTTTCTCTGGGGCTAAACAACTTGGATTTCAGAGTGGATCCAGCAGGGTGTTCACATCATAACACTGTTTGCCTTTTGCCAGGGGACCCTCAGAAGCCATTGCCTCCTGCGATGATGATTCAGTACCATCTGAAACATTCCTTGGTGCCACAAAAGCTCCTGGCAGTGTTGGACATCTTGAGTATGGAGGCAGCATGTCATAGAGGCATGGAGGTAGCCATCAATGGCTATAATATGGCCATTATGGCAGTGCTCGACTCCACTGCATCGAAGATCCATGTCTCACCTCTGACCTCCTGCCACAACTTGCTGTGCTGTAATGACAAGCCAAGGTGGCTGAGTGCCACTGGGCAGATGTTGGAGTATTCCTGGAAGGGGACGGGCTCCATGGACAACAGGGTAGCTCTGGGGTCCCATTATAAGGGCTATCACAGGGTAATAACTAAAAAAAGCAAAGTTCCTTTAATGGGTTATTACCTTAGGAAGAAACAGAAGCATAGAAACATAGACTTTGATGGCAGATAAGGACCGCTTGACCCACCTGGTCTGCCCATTTCCCTACCTACTGGATAAGAAATAGGCCTGCTCAACTCTTTGGCACCATAGACAGGTTAAGTCACACACACACACACACACACACACACACACCCCAATGCAGTAGGGGCTAACAGCAGTGGAGAGGAAAGGTGAGGATGAACTCTGGGAGTATGGAGTAAGTTTCAGCCAGTAGTTATGGAGGAGTTGTTCAAGGTATTTACTGTGTTTTTCCCCATCTGCTGTATTTTAGATACCAGTCCTACTCAGGTGATCACCTTTAGGCTTTTGCCATTATCACATAGAACCACACTCTATACATAGGGTTATTTGGATGTTTGGTGCACCACCTGCAGATGGTGCAGAATGCCACAGCCAGGTTGGCACTAGGGTGTCATATATAGACATATTTCTCCTGTGCTGAGGCAGCTGCACTAGCTTCTGATTAGGGAATGCATTACCTTCAATACTGCTTTAACATACAAAGCTCTGCATAGTTCAGGCCTTGCCTATCTTAATGACCCCTTGGCCTGATATACTCCAACACACTATCTCTGCTCCACTGAGGAATGATTGCTGTCTACCCCCCATGATCATGCTTAAATAATCTGGCAATACAGCTTTCTTAGTGGCGGCCCCAGCAATATTACACTCTTTACTTTCCATCTGAGGAGGGGGCTGAAAAGCTAGCTGCTTAACATGGCATATGGCCTGAATCCCTGAGTTGTTTTATTTCTACCTCAAGCTACATTTTAAAGTGTTATTGTTAAATGAGTTTGTTTTTAATTGCTGTATTTACATGAAGTATCCTAAACCTTTGTGATAACAACAAGAAAAACTGCCCTGCTTTGCCTCATCTTGCCCTTATACAGAGTGGACAAGACAGTCTAGCTCATAATCAAGAAAATGACTGAAATAGATCCTACGTAACCAGAGTATTTTTGTCTCTCATTTTTCAGGGATATGAACAGCCTTCTCAATAGCTGCATCTGTAAAGTCAAGATAAACATTTGGGTACAGTACACCTTTCAACTATCAATAAACTAATACTTCACTCATTTGGGTCATTTGTCCTTTTACACAACTAACTGTATTTACATAATTATGCATAATGCTCAAATAAGCATCATAAAGTTGACCTAGTGGATCGGGACTTTTAATTATGTCCTGTTTATATTGAAGGTTCTGCACTGAAGTCAGTTCTCTATCCATTTCCTGAATGTCTGCATTGCTACTCCCATAAATATACATATTTGCTGGAGTCTGCTGATCTCTATAAAATGTCTCACATGCATTCAGAAATAAAAAAATAGTCATGCAATGTCATACCCATCAATGGCAATGTCACAGAAAATACATCTGCTGGAAAATTAATGCAGTCTTAACTATACCCTCAAAATATTTATTTTTCTACAAACTATTGAAAATAGAACTTCTCAACATTTTGACATGATTCAGTTACTGTGTACCTTTGCATACTGGTTTTCATGCAAAAACATTCTCAATCAAATGGCTTGACCCAATTGTCATACATGTCCCACACATTCTCTGCTACAAAATATGCTGAAGACTGGGGCAATAATTTTGTTTCTTATTTTAGACATCGCTTTGTTCACAAGACATGCTTAGCAAATATTATGCATGGTCAGAATATAATAGAATATAAAGTCCCTATTGCACTGTGAGTGTGCCTCCAGAATACAATAGAACATAAAAGTTCCTACAGTCCTGTTCATGTGCCATAATGAGAACACTCAATTAACACACTTCTCACAGTACAGTTGACCTTTTAACTTCCACACAGCACAGTACTCGATCATACATAAATGTGAATGTGCGGTAGTTTCAGAGGAGAATATATGCTATGCAATGCTCCATGCAAAGGCTCCAGGGTACATTTTGTTTAACTCTCTGAGCTGTGGCTCACTAGCAATTAAGGACATCTTTTGAGAAAAGAAATTAAGATCAGATCTTCATTTTCTCTGCAGTATTCTAGACCAAAGAGCTGCATTAAGGATCCGTTTCCTCTACTAGAAGATTTTTGTAAAATTTTTTGGAAGAAATTTATTTACTTCTACATCATATTTCCTTCTCGACATTCACTAATATGCACGTGATGTCATTGACAACACTAGATACTGAGTAAGTGGGAGAGACTACAGCACAAAGTGGGAAAATTAGGCAGGAATTGTAGTATTTTTGTAAATACAAATCACTACAAATAGTGAATGCATAGGATCACATGGCCTTCACCCTCTGATGGAAATTCTGAGGCTTGTTTGGTGGCTACAGGATCAAAGAATTTCAGGATCTTTGGTTAAGACTGTTTTGTTGTGTATACATTGTATAATACAGTAATGCTACTTATTTTGCTGTGTGAGTATCAGTACTTTTGGGAGATTCAGTAGAAGCTTTGCAAGACATACATTTATAACCCAGATGTTTGGCTATGAAAAGGCAAGATTCTGCAGTATCACATAATAATAGTGACCCAAAATGAGCAACTACAAAAACAGTGACTCATTTTGGGTGCTATGTATTTAACCATTTTACCAGGAAAGGCATACTTAGCAGAATACTGCTTGATTTCAGATGCGTCCTGGGGGAAGGGGGAACATAGGTAGACAGTTGAAAACAGTATAGACAAGTGAATACATAGTGGGAGAACACTAACATTTGGTTCTGATTACAAGTCAGTAGTAGATTGAGATAGTCAATTGGTAACCGCAATACATACGGCATGAGGTAGACAGTTGAAGACGGTATAGACAAATGAATACATAGTGGGAGATCACTAACATTTGGTTCTGATTCCACGATTGTAGTGGATTGAGAGAGTAAGATGGTAACCACAGTTAAATACAGCAAGTGTACAATAAATTAACTTTCAGCCATAAGAGAAACAGCATAAGGCGAGAAAGCTATAGTTAGGCATCAATTAATTGCAATTTGCTAAGTGCAGACATACCCTGAGGTTTTACTAGTGATTGGGAAACACCTAGACACAAGCACAGGTAGTGACAAAATGATCTTGGAGTATGGAGTTTAGGTTAAAAGGGAAGTGAAGCAACGAATGTTAGCTTGGAGGGAGTTCCACAGCATGGGAATGCGGTAGCTAAATCCTAACTGCCCTGTGGAAGTAAACTGGTAGGGGACAGCTAGGGATCTGGAGTCTGAGTTTCTGAGTGTGTATGCTTGTGTGCTAGGGTTTGTTAAGATGTTGGAGAGGTAGGAGGGGAGACGCTGCGACCAATACTTGGCCGGGATCTTTGCGCCATGGGTTAGCCTGCGATTGTCAAGAGAGGTGAGGTTCATTGCTTGATATAGGGCACAGTGGTGTCTGTGGAGTTGGGGCTGTTCAGGGCGAAGTGGCAGAAAAAGTGGAAGAGAGGGTCCAGCCTGGCTAATGTGGTCTTTGGGCCAGTGCCATAGACTATATCCCCATAGTCGAAGACAGGGAGGATAATTTTTTTCACAGTGTCCTTCCTGGCTGGAAGGGGGATGCTGTCATGATTCCGGTAAAGTGCACAAAGCCTAGGGTGCAGCTTCTTGAGTAAAAAGTCAATATGTGTGGAAAGGCTGAGGTGCTGGTCAAGACAGACACTGAGGTATCTGAAGGTGGTGCTGGACTCCAGAGGGGACCCTTCCAGGGTGTGGAATACTAATGGTGAAGGGAGCCTAGAAATTTTTTGCCTCGTGCCAAAGGTTAAGGAGACTGTTTTGTTGGCATTTAGGAGGAGGTTATTTGAGCATAATCAGTGCTGGACTGAGATGAAGTCTTGCTGTAGTCTGGTCGCAACTTCCAAGGATGAGGGACCGGATGCGTATAGCACCATTATTCTGGGCTACCTTGCAGATTAGTGAGGGTATGGGACAGCGACTATGGGGAAGGGTGAATGGAAGGGGGGAATAGCGAGGGGAAGGGGAGTGACAGGGAAGGGTTTGTCAGGGACTGGAGTACCAGCTGCTGCCAAGCTAGCCATGTGGCATGGTGGTGTGGGTGTCTAGCTCTGGCACTGCAGGTACTGGGTTACAGACTGGGAGTGGGTTACATTTTCCACAGCTGCAAGCTGTGTGCTGCAGCACTTAATTTTTTGCCGACACCCAGATTTTGCCCCCTCCCTGACATGCACCCCCCTGGGCTTGAAAATCCTAATTCAGTGGGGTGCGGGGGGGCAAGACCGGGTGGGGCACGCCCGTCCCAAAAAAACACTGTTTTAATATCCAGATGCGGGGTTGCCTTAAAGTGTACATTGTCAATTTGCTTTTTGGTGATATACATTAGCCATGATAGCAATCACTGTTTTGCGATCGCTATTATGACATGGAACCAATTCTGCCATGATCTGTATGTTTTCTTTTTTTTGTTGTTATCCCAGTGAAGGAAAAATCTTCCACCCTTTTCTTTGTGTGTCTTTGATTATGTTAAGTACCAAAATCATGGGGTTGCAATGACAGAGAATGATGAAGCAGATACAGTAGTACAGATCTTAAGGTATTCCAGTAGCGTTTCACTGTGGCACACAAGAGAGTATCACTTTATATGCAGTATATTTTGGTAGTGAAGTGAAGGGGTGAAGACCAGTGGTCCACCACATTTCTCCCTCCTACCAGCTCAGTGGTTCTCTTGATATAATTAGCAGGACCTCTAGGTGAATGTAAAAGAAGTGAGCAAACAGAAAACTAGCAGGTATTGCTAGAAGAATGCTAAAGCTAGGCCATCTGTCTTAACGATGGGATCCCATAGAGGAAAGCTCTTCTACACAGCTTGCGAATATTGAATGACCCCTCTCACATGACACTACTGTGTCTATATGGTGTGTGATACCCAGAAACAGAAATGACTGAGCCGTATTTAAACATGTGCATGTGGTTATAGATTTTCTATGGAATCTTTAAGATTGTGCAGGTCTAGAAAAGGTGTAGTTTTTCATTCATCTTGGTTGTGTGGTAAAGTTCATAAAGCAATAAAATGCTGATGACGTTTACACCTAATTCAGTTAGAAAGTGCCGATGGAGCAAGAACATAACTGCATTTCACAGTTATCACATAGGTGGAACTCTGCAGAATCATAAGGTGATGTTAGCTGCAGCCTTCTCCAATTCTGTAGAAAATTCTGCTTCATATCATAATCATGTCTCTATTACCCCTCTCAGTTCTGATGCAAGCCATATTAAGAGGAGTCATGAATTTGGGGGGGGGGTAGGTGATGGCATTCATTTCTCACTGCACTCTTTTATCATGTACTCCCTAGCTGGCACTTGTTCATGTAACCTCTCCATCCCTCTGGCTCCACTGATGTAACTTTTGATAGAATGCTCAGTATTTACTCGCCCCTGCCCTGGGGATTCTTTGTACAAAAACTCACACAGTCTATGAACAGGAAAACAGCTCACTCACTCCCAGTCTCAAGAATGACACTTCTCTGTGGCTTCCCTCATCCCCTCCCTGTCTAGGGATTTGATGTAATCAGTTCATGGGGGGGGTATCTGCAGTCTGACTAGGCAGTGACACATTTGAAGCAGAGCAATAAATGTTACAGTACCCTTTGATATGCGGAGTTAGGATTTGTTCTGTGATCGCATGGACTCTGTCAAGATGATGGCTGTTGTTATCTCATCCTTCTCATCACAACTGGTGGGTGCAAGCGTAAGACTGATTGTCTAGGAATAAACTTGGTTAGGAACACAACAACAACAGTCTTTAACTCAGACAGTAATGATTCAGTCCATGCAGTTAATTGGATGCAATCAGGCACCTTTTATTTTAAGAGTCAAAGGCTCAAGCCACAACACTTAGTCTCCATGGAGAGATGGTATTTACAGCTCATGTACTTTCCTCACAGAACACTACAGCATAGCAGCTGTGGCACAATCTACTTTGAGGGACCTGGGTCCTGAACCGGAATCCCTTTGCACCACAGTTCTTTCTTTGTTAGCCATAAAGGCAGTGGCACAGCCAGGTTTGGGAGCATTTGGGAGCTGGAGGAGGGGGGCATTCAGTCAGTCATAAGCTCCACATTGGACACTAAACAGTGAATAAAGATGGAGGTGGGGCACCACTAGTCACACTGAGGCAACCAGGAGGGGTGACCACCCCCCAGCCCCCAGCTCCGCCACTGCATAAAGGGCTCCTTCTTTTCCCAGCAGCACTTTAAGGTGAACAGAACAGGAAATCTCTCTAAAATACTTTTCCTGCCAGTGGGATTGAGTCAAATCCTACTTCAGACTTCATTCTTAAAGGGCTCTGATGTTAAATGGGCAGAGACCAGCCTCCACCAGCTGACCACCCTGCCAATACATGGGCAGGGTTCGTACAGAGCAGCAGCCACCTCTCTTCTTCTGGGCACCTCTGTCTTATTCCTCCACCACAGCAGCTCCTTACTCCTAACTGTAACTGAAACTGTAAAATGGTATGATTGTTTGGGTGTTCGCCTTTCTCACAATTTTAAATGGAACAATCATCTTAAGTATATACAGGATAACATAAAAACTGCAGTTAATGCCTTTAAAGTTTTTCATAAAAAATTAGGTTAAAGTTCTGTGCAAGGTTTAATTATGACACTTAATGCTAAAATTAAAACAAGCATTTTATATGCTTCAGAAATATGGTCAGTCTCTGATCTCTCAGATTTAGAGATAGTTATAAATAAGCTATACCTATATATATAGGTATAGCTTATAAATAAGCTATACCTATATATACTTAACATTCTACAATCAGCACCTGTGGAAATCTTACATATTGAATTAGGTCAATATACCTTGAAATCAATGGCACTGGAGAGCAGACCAATCTTCCTGTTGAAACTTTTTAAACTTTCTGAATGCAGACTTCCTAGATGATGTATTGAGGAAGAAATCCAGTTTGCTGCTAGAGGTTTCATATTTCCTTCTATACAGTTAATACAAAAGGAGTTTTATCCATTGGGGAAGGGCTCCCTTCTTTACAATATATATATATATATATATATATATTAGACCTTTGTCTCAGATTACCTCTTGCATCAAGGAAAGAGTGATGGACACATCAATAAATAAGAATTTTTCACGATTATCAACTATGAAGAATTTTAGAAGGTATAAAAAAAAACAAAACATCTTGTCAACTGGAGTTTTGTCACATTTTTCAGATCCTAATGCTCAGAGAATACTTACTAGATATAGGATGGAATTATATGCAGCAAATTATATACACTATATTCAAAAAAGACCAGGTGTTCTGAGCCCATATTACAACTGCAGTCATCATCACGAGGATGACCTAAAACATATTTTGTTGACCTATCCACTTTATACAAAAAGAAATGAGGAAAGTGGCTATCGGAAATATTACAGGAACTTGATCTCTCACCTGACCATATAGTAGTCTATGGCCCGGATATTCAAACTGCTCCCAAAATGTGCGCAACAGCAGGAGCAAGCACAAACCAATTGCGCATATGCGCAACAGGTGTGATATTCAAACATGGAGCAGAAAAAATTGCGCAAGCAGCCAACGTCTGAATATCGCACTAACTGTGCCATAGCGCAACCAGGAAGGAGAAGCTGAGCAGAAATGTTGTGCTATAGCGCAACCAGGGCAGCCCAGCTGAGCAGTCCAGAGGTGCCATAGCGCAAGCAGAGCCCCCCCCCCAGAGCAATGGAACTGCACATCCAGGAAGGCAGGCTGGGGCCCACCGCCAGCAATGCCACACATGGGCACAGGAACACACTGCAGAACCAACACCACACCTGCACACCCCAAGCACAGCATCACTGGGGGGTGGACGGATGATCTACTGGCCCATGGGGACAAGCCAACAAAGCACAGCAGAGCCATGACACCCCAGCACAACCACTGGCAGACTGAGAGTGCCACACACAGGGTTGACAACCACAGTGCACATCAGCTCCCTGCAGCACAGCACACCCGCACTGTGACCCCAAGACACCACCCATGTGCAGTGACTGGCACTGCAGGAAACCATGCATCCCCCAGCACACGTCCAACCCCTGCGCAGCACAGAAGCACAAGCCAGACACACCCTGTGCACCCAGCAGTGGGTGGCAGCAGACGGCAAGACCAACAGAAAGTCACTGCCATGCTGGAGATACCTCCCCATGCACACACACGCCACACACACACACACACACACACACACACACACACACACACACATATACCCAGGACCATACCACCCCAGATGGCATGTACACCCCTGCAACTGAGCACCCATAGCCAGCTGCAAATCAGAGACCAACACAGTATTCATATGAAAATACAAATGTATATTTAAATATCTAAATACTAAATAACCAAAACAATAACAACTATTTACAAGGGGGGGAAGGGTACAAGGTAGGGGTGTTCAAGGGGTAGGGATGAACAACTTGGAGAGGGACGGCAGGGTGGTAGGGATGAGAGAAGTGGGAAGGGTATCATCTGCTACGGCCCAGCTGGCTGCTCATCCTCTGCCTGGTTCCACACCGTCCTGTGCCGCCTCCTCCGAAGGCCATGGTGCCTGATGGACTGGAGGATGGCCTGGTTCTCCATGGACACTTGTGTGAGGCCCCGAATATCCTGCCAAATCCTCCGGAGAACCTTGAGGCCTAGGAAAATGGGAACACAGTCAATGGCTGTGACTGACCACAACCCTGAACACCACCCAACCTGCAAGCCATATAGCCCAATGTCCCCGCACCGCACCTGTGATGGCATGCACCCACCCACAGTGAACATGCACATGGCCATCACAAACAGGCGGCACCAGCTATGCGCACCACTGCACACACACACTGCCCATGTCCATCACAGCACAAACAAGGCTGTCAAGTGACGTGGCAACGTGGTGCGATGCCAGTTACACAGCTATGTGCCCAGTGCATGCATGGACCACCAGTGACGCATACACAGACGTGCTGTGATACTGGACAGTGATGCATGTCACCTGTGTCGTGCATACATACATAGATACATAGACGGTGTCGGCAGATAAGGGCCTATGGCCCACCCAGTCTGTCCATTTGAGCCTGTAAGTTCACTTTGTTTTCCTATAAGTCTGTTGCCCCTTACCCCTGACCTCTAGAATTCCTTTATGTCTATCCCGTGCATTCTGAAATCCCTTGATTGTTTCAGCCCCCACCACTTCCTCTGGCAGGGTGTTCCACTTGTCCACCACCCGTTCTGTGAAGAAATTCTTTCTCATGTTTCCTCTGAATCGTCCTCCCTCCAACTTCATCCCACGCCTTCTAGTCCTGGAACGTCTTTTTCACTTAAAAATAGTGTTTTCCTGCACCCTGTTCCTCCCTTTAAGATACTTGTATGTCTCTATCATATCCCCTCTTCTCCAGGGAGTACATGTTCAGTTCCTTCAACCTGTCTTCATCGGACTTGTGATGCAAGCCATGCACCATCTTTGTTGCCCTCCCTGAACCTTCTCTGCCCAGTCTATGTCCTTACGTAGGTATGGTCTCCAGAACTGTACACTGTACTCCAGGTGGGGCCTCACTAGTGTCTTGTATAGTGGAATTATGACCTCCCTTTCCTGCATGGTTGTGTTGTGCAGGGCTAGTGGTCTTCCCCAGCATGCAATAGCATCCATGAGTAATGATACTCACACTGCTCAAGCAGCTGTGTCTGCCGCTGCTGCTGATGCTGCTGCTGCTGCTGGGGTGCAACTCCCACTGGCACGGGGCCCTGTCGCAGCCCTCCTCAACCGGGCCTGCATCCTCACATCCCGGCCTGTGGGAGACATATGTTGAGACAAACATCAGTGTGACTCCAAAGCAGACTGCCCCTGCCCCAGTGAGAGTGCCTGCCACACAGCCAGACCCATTCATCTCACAGCTGCACACTGACACAGCCAACCATAGCAGAGCCATCACCTATGCACAGCCACCAAAACACACTCACACCCCTACAGAGAATACAGGTGCATAGATGGTACACCCACCTGGCCTAGGCACCACGCCCCGCCTGGCACGTGACCGCAGCCTATCCAGAAGGTCCGGATCCCTCCGGCGGAGGTCACTGTACCGGTGCCGGCTCTGCTCATCAGACCGGCACCATCCAGTGACCCCCACCGGGTCAGTTGCCACTTGATGCCACACCTGAGTGCGGGCAGTGGTGAGGGGCGCCTCACCATAAAGTGCCCCATAGTGGGGCTCTATTAGGGCCATCAAGTTGGCCAGTTCCAATTGGCTCCAGGGAACAGCTCTTCTCCTAGCCATGGTACCAACTTTACAGCAGGCAATATGGCGCCCCACTGCGCCGTAACCCCACATGGAGATGTTGCGCAATAGACCACCACACGCTCCAATCGCGCTGTTCGAACAGCGCCGTCACTTCACATAGCGCTGTCACCAGACAGCGCAATAGGGCCGCACACATGGCAGGCAAATAGCGCCAGGGGTCAAAGGTCGGACACAAGGTCATGGGCCATGACACAAGGCCACACACAGCACCATCTGCCGTATAGGCATCCTGCGCGACCGACCAGCTGCGTACCAGTGCCACAGTGAACTATTGTGCAGTAGTGCCACAGCACCATATAGTGCCCAGTGCTGTAGTGCCACTGGCACAATGGTGGCCATGGCCTGAATTGCCAATCACGCACAGCACGTCAGCAGCGCGGCAGACGCCTGCGTAAGCTATCTGGGCATGCGCAATGCAGTGTACCACACAGGCACAGATCTGCGCCATTGGCTCAGCCGACTCAACCGTATTACGCCAGCGCAGATTCATTGATATTCAGCCGACACATGCAAATCATCTGATCAGCGATTCAAAGGCGCGGTGGCGCGATTTGCATGTCATTATAGTTCTCCACTCCTAATTTGCATGCATTGCGCTATAAATGTGCGACATTGGGCTGCGCTGGCCAGATTCGGTTACTGCAGGTGAGAGGTGAGTTGCATGCTGTGTGATGTTCTGGACAATGGTCATGGGAAAATGCTGTAGACTGCACAGTGACAGGTGTCCACTTGCCCCATACAGATCGCCATGACCGAGCAGAGACAAGGTGAGGGTGAGGACGGTGGGCGTAGGACAAGGCCCAACTTTACAGCAACAGAGACAGAGGCCCTCTTCCAGGCCTACCTGGATGAGGAGCCAGTACAGGTGGAAGCCCATCACTGCACGGTATGACATGGTGGTGGTGTTGGGGGGGGTTGGGGGGAAGGTTGTTCACATGCACTCAGATGTACTCTCTTTCTGTTACAGATCCTGTTCGTCTTCAGGAGACGGTGGTGGTGGGTCCAGGCAGTGATGATGACCTGCTGGACATGGAGGAGGGTCCATCCACCTCTATCACCAGCCAGCAGGCACTGCCAGCAGCATGCACACTGGGCCGCCAACTCTGGTGTCAGTGATTGGTGCGGGGTGCACAGCCTGTGTTCAGCAGTCTGGCATGCAAGCATGCCAGCACGCTGTGACTATGGCTATAGCATACCTGCACCATTGATGATGCAAGGACTGCAATGGGCAGTGATAGGTGTGTGTCCATGATGGACACACAGCAGGCCAACACATGCCCTGGGCCTTTCTGGTTCCAACTTGTGTACCAGCATGCTGGCACAGTCCCAGGCTGTGCCTGTCAGCACTGGTGGGGCAGCACCGGTGGCTGTGCAGGTGTCTGGCACTGTTGCTAGCACAGCGGTGGAACGAGTGGACCCTGGGGCACAGCAGTTGGTGGGGCAGCAGCAGCAGTCACCCACCAGGTCTGGGGGTACAGTGTCAAGCGGTGGCACATGTCCGCCACCCTTTGATATGCCCATTCCTGGTCCTGGTGAACAGTGCCCACCCTCAAGGGGTGTTGTGCATCAGGACCTTCCACACCCTGGGGGACAGGATGCCTTTGGGGCACAGTACCCTTGTGATGAGCACACCCGCCTGCTGTGGGAATCAGTACAGCTGCAGAGGCGGGTTGCAATGTCCGTGGAGGCACTGTCTGTGGCTGTGGAGGCGCACAGCAGGGGTGTGCTCTGGACGTGCAGAGCTGAAGGTGCGATGCGGACGGATATGACAGCTGCCATTGACAGGCTGACAGGCAGTGGTCTCTGTCGTGGATGCATTGGGCACACAGTCAGGTGCCCTACCGCACACCCCACACAGTTCACTCTCCACTCCCCACTCCCGGTGTCGTGCGACACCAGGCCTGTCGACGCTGGGTTCTGCTGTGGCCATCCCGAGCACCCCTGGTGCAGGTTTGTTTGGCATGCTGCAGACCCCTGTGCGGGCAAGGTCGCGTTCACACAGTGGGACCCCTGGTGGTGCAACAGTGCCACCCTGTGTGGCCTCTGCTCAGCCTGCCAGTGCTGTTGGGTCACAGGCGGGGCCATGCGCATCCGCGGTGGCCGTGGGACAGTGCTACATGACTGAGCTGTCTCCCAGTGCGGGCCCTGTCTGGTGCTGCCATGTGTGCATGTGTGTCATGGTGGACAGTGCACTGCTGGGTGCTCTGCCACACGCCGACACACGGACCACCTGCACACCTCCCAACTGCTGTCCACAGTGCTGTGCATGATGATGCTTGCATTGTACTGTACACCAAGGTGCAAGGGTGCCAGCATCTGACACACGTACTTGGACAGTACAGGTGGTGGGGTGGTCGGTGCTGTGTGTCAGCAATGTCGGTTCTGCTATGCTGTGCATCTGCCCATGTACGCTCTGTGCCTGGTGTGTGTGTGTCCATATGAGTGCTCACCCCTCCTGATGGTGTTTGTATGCCTGGACCCTTCCACTCCTGGCCATCATGCACCCCTGGTGTGTTACCCTGTGTGCCTGTGGTTTCGCATGGACAGTGTTGGTTGCACATGTCCCTTGACTACCTGTGTTGTGCATAGTGCTCTCTGTGATGGTGTCCCGGTGCAGCTGGGCCTGCCGGATCAGTCAGGGGTCCCGCCGTCCTAGGGGGGGGCTGCTCATCACCATCAACACCGGCGCCACTGGCGTCCCCATTGCTGTCCCCTTCTTCAACCTGTATGGCTATCCCATAGTCTTTGGCCATGTTGTGCAGGATGCAACAGGCCAGGAATATCCCACAGGCCTTTTGGGGGCTGTACTGTAGGGCACTGCCGGAGGATCTAGGCATCGGAAGCGTGCCTTGAGCATCCCAAACACCCGCTCTATGATGTTGCATGTGGAAACATGTGCCTCATTATAGCATTGCTGCGATGGGGTCATGGGGTGCCGGTACAGTGTGAGCAGCCAGGGACGGAGTGGGTATCCGCTGTCACCTGTGTGGAGATAGTGGAGATCAGTCTCATGTTCAGGTCCATATTTCCCATATCCCTGTGTGCCACTACCATGGCACCTGTGGCATTCCCACCCTTGCCCCGAGTTTGCATTCCATACATGTGTACTCACCCACTAGATGTCCTGTGGGGATGTCCCCACTCTCGAATCGATGGCACAGTGCGGACTGATACCATATGAAGGCATCATGTGCTCCACCAGGGTGTGTGGCACAGACATTGATTATGCGCCCAGTGGCATCACACACCACCTGGCAGTTGACACTGGAGAATCCCTTTCTGTTCCTATATGCGAGCCCATCGGGGCCAGGTGGCTTGCGAATGGCCACATGGGTGCAGTCTATGGCCCCTAGCACGCCAGGCATACGTGCTACCTTGTGGAACTCCTGCATGTTTGCTGTATGCTCTGCCGTGGTGCTGGGGAAATGGATGTACTCTGCAGCATGTGGCAGCAGTGCGCTGAGGAATTGGGTGCAGATGCGTGATGTGGCCAACTGTGTGATGCCTGTGGTGTCCCCTGTCGGCCTCTGGAAGGTGCCTGTGGCGAGCAGGCACATGCAGGCTGTCACCTTGGTCTCCACCGACAGAGCGTGACTCGGTCATGAGGGTGCCTGCATCGCATCACTGCACAGCTCACAGAGCCGTCTCAGTATTGCCCTGTTCAGGTGGTACTGGCCCATGATCTCTACATCTGTGTACAGCTCAAAGCTGATGAGGGCACGGTACTGCCTGTTGGGGGCATACCGCCGACGGGCCCTTCCACGACCACATCCCCCTGCAGCATGCATTCTCACCCCCCTCATTACAGCTTCCATGTGGAAGCTGGCACTGTCCATCTCCCTGGCTTCTGACCCCGGCTGGTGTTGCTGTGTTACCCCCGTTGTCCGCACTGCTACTTCCACTGCACCGGGCACCCCCCGCTGGCCTCTACTGCCTATGGCCCACGCTTTCCTTGCCTGCCCTAGCCTGTCTGTTGTCTGTCTGTCTGTCTGTCTCTCTCTCTCTCTTCCCACTTGCAGCCTTGTAGCATTCTTGTGCCGCTTCCTTGAGCCTTTTATTTTGGCTCATTTCCGTAGTGCACAATTTCTGGCTGTGCCGCTATTCATCATAGAATCTTGAATACTCGCATTAGCTTCTTTATGCATGGATTCACCCCCTTCGGTTCGCATGCCTTCATTTTCATTGCGCTGTTGCTCAGCATGTTTTCTCGTGGCGATCTGCCTCCTTCTGAATATCGCATAATACTTTGGACTTTGGCAAATGGCTAAACCCTTTTGAATATCCGGGCCTATGTGTTTAATTCCACAGACATTAGAATTATCCAGAAACTTTCTTGTTTTATTTTTTCTATTCATCTATAGCAAAAGAACTTTTTCCTATATGACTATTGGTGAGGTAATTAGTCCAGATGCCCTCACCATCCACACTATGTTCCCCTCTGTATGATGCTGTACATTTCAAATACAGTATCTCACAAATTATTGTTGTTTTTCTATTTTAATTGACTCCTACTATAACTTGTTAAAATTTGATCTATATTATATAGCAAGGAAAAGATATTCCTTCCTATTTTTGGGACCTCTGGTCTATTTTTCCATATGGATCTGAGATTTCCAGCTAAAATACATATGAACAAGGCGTAGGTAACCAAACCAGAATCCTTCTATGTCCTGATTAAATTTTGATAGTATGAAATTAACTAAAACATCATGCTTATCTTCTCCCATTATATAGATTAAATTAAAAATAAAAATTAGTGGGAGTATTTTATAAAGGGATTTGCATTCCTAAGAATGATGGCTTTCAGATGATGGAAAAATTACTTTTGTAATAATAATAATAATAATAATAATAATAATACATTTGTTCAACTTACTGATGGATGTCTGTAAAATATTCCAGGACATGTATGTAAATATTTTATTTTTTTAAATTGGGAATTTATATTTATTTATTTATTTTGTATATAAATTGTAAAGACTTTAAATGTTGAACAATAAACTTTAAAACCTAAAAAAAAAACTACTGCTAATTGGTGGACATGTAACAGGCATGGGTCTGAACTGCTGCTACAGCCACCCCCCCCACAGGCACTTTTCTGCCACCTCAGTGACCCAGGCCCTCCATGGCAGCCACCCAGTCTATGGCTTTCTCTTCATGGAGCCAATGGGCTCCAACAGTTATCTCTCTTTCTTCTCTGCTGCCGCAGACATGGTCTGCCCACCCCACTGATGAGCTGTGGGGGTCCATCTTGCTGCTGTGGGGCTAGGGGGACAATCTCCCCACCCCAGCTCTGGGCCTACCCATCCAAGATTGGTGGCCCTCCCAACATGACCTAGGAGCTGGTTCCAACTGCTCCTCACCTTTCAAACTCTCAAACACATCTCCCTTCAACAGCTGCCCTAATACCCATTGGTGCTTGAATTCCCCTTACTCTGCCCAGGCTCCAACCCCTGGTAAGCCTAGTTGCACTCATACATGATGGCAATGCCAACAGGGCATCATGGTAACCCCCAAGTTGACATGGGGATTACACTTCCCCCCACAGAAATGCTTCTTCTCCTGGGGAAGCTCTCTGGCACACCAGGCTGTTGGGCCTTGTGTAATTATGCACACTCTCCTACAGGCCACCACAGCCAGGCTCCACCAGTCAGGCTGCATAAGACAGCCACCCCATCACTAGGAGGGCATACCCACCTACCTGCAGTTCTCTGGTCACTACTATAGGGGCATGGCTACCTGGCCTGAGTTCCCTATGACAAATCACTGATACTGTCAGAGCCAATGTCTCACCCATCTCTCCACAAATAGGGACCCCCAAATCCTAAACCTTGTCTCTAACAGGACACAAACTATGTCCAGGGGTCATATTCAGTGCATCCAAACATTTGCCAAACATTTCTCTTAAACTAACACATATTCCTATCTATCTAGTCATGTAACCAATTTACCAACACTCCACAAGGGTGGAACACTGTATCTTATTGCTTTTAAAAGGAAATAAACTGTAAGGTTGTGGCTGCTGTTCCTCCCACAGAACTACCTGGTACCCTATGCAGATCTAAATGCTTGTCTAAGAAACTACTTCACTTTTTAAGCTAGACATAAATCTAGCACACTGTCTCACTACACTAACTTCTAGACTACTTAACAGTATGAATGTACTTACTAGAGGCTTAAGGAAAAAAATATTTTCAGAGTGCTCAAATTGCAAAGTCTCATGGAGTCCATTAGGTGGCAGTCTCTGTAGCTTGAGTCCATATATCCAGCTCTACTTTTTTCTAGCACAAAATCTAATAAATGTCTCTACATAGCAATTCTACTTAGCAATGCTACTCTAGTTTCACCTTACACTATAGCTGCTACCTAACTACTGCTAGCTAATTCTTAACCACACATTTCTATAAATACAATTCACATATTAAAAACATTTTTTTTCAAACAAGCAAGCATGTCCACTACTTTCAGTCCTTGCTAACTTTTTTTAAACAGAAAAATAATAAGAACAGTCTCACCAGGTAATCTTTTAAGTGCACACATAGGGCAACAGTCCACTGCAATGCCAGGGGGGAACCAGGGTTGCAAGATTTTTCTTCTGGTTGGTGCCTTGGAACCTGTAAAAGGATCTTCCAGAGCATAAGAAAAGCAAGGGTCAAGTCAAGTCCAGGAGAGTCACGGCTGACCACATAATATTTGATCCTATTGCCGATCTTGTCCTGAACCAATGCAAAACTTTTGGCTATGGTTGTTCCTTCCCACACAAATGAGACACACATTGATCTGGCTAGGGACACCACTGTGTTTTGGTCATAAGCAGAGTCAGAAGGGTACATCCTGTTTCTCATATGGACCTTCTCCACTGCACCATGGAATGCCCAGTCTGATCTACAGCATTCTATTAAGTCCCAAATCCTTTCACTGACATAAGGTTAGTCTTCTTCTGGACACTTCATCTGCAGATACCTCCTCATCCAATACTCAGCTTGGATCCAAATGGGGATGGAATACACACTGGACTGTGGGGCCAGTTTCTTATACAACCAAATGCCATCTCAATAGTGGATGTAAATCAAATCCATATGGTGCCTGACATCCATGTCCACCATCCTGCACCTGTATTTTCTGGGAGCAAGGAAGTTGTCTCCAGCACCCCCAAAATGGGCATAACATAGGCCTAGGAATGTCTCTTTCTACTACCAAGTCCTCAAAGATGTACATCACTCCATCCTTTGGCTGATCATAAATGGACGCTACTGGGGGGTGTTCACCATCAGTGTCTATGTCAGAAGCTGGGCCTTGCATTACAGCCTCCACCACTACATTTGAAGTTTCCTGGGCCTGAGCACATTCCAGCTCAGTGTGGAGTGTGGTAAATTTTTTGGGAGCTGTGGTCCTCTCCAATTTTCTGGAAGGGTTGATGTCGAAGGTACTTTTCTCTCCTCCTTCTTCCTTGGGGGTGGTGCCTGTGCTGCAGCAACAGAAGTGGGTACCACAGAATTGGTGTGTCTCAGTGACTCTGGTTTGTCACTGACAAAGCCAGCACCAACATTCTTTATGTATGTACTCCACCCTCGGCCCCTCCCTCTGCAAGGGGGAAGTTCTTGGCCACTCAGCTATCGGGAAGGGCTGGACAGATGATTGTGCCCTTCAACCACAGATGGCTCTGCTTCAGGTAAATTGGTTGCCACATCATCCCACCATTCCAGAGGTTCAGTGGTGGAACATTCACTCCTAGTGAGGGACACTACCCTGGGAGCATGACTCCATGTCCATGGCAACATAGGTGGTGGCCCTGTTGCCAGAGGCGGCACATTGACAGGACCATGAGAACACTGCAGGTACACTGGCTGTCTCAGAACCCCACTCCCACTAATCCCACAAAAGATGCAGGATTCACCAGAACTTCATCTTTCCACCATAGTCCATAACCAAGTGAGGAATTACTCAGGCATATTTACAGTCATTCCAGCAACTTCTAGGGAAAACACCATTTTTCTAGAATTGGTGCTTTCCTTCTTGCTCCCCCTCTTACAGTCACAAACAATTTATTCCACAAATTTGTAATCTACAATGTTTGGGTTTCCTTTGCAGGAAAACACTTCAGCAACTCCTTGGAGTCAGTGGATGTATTTTATCAATGTGAGTCCTAAGGCAGAATAACAGTCTGTCACATGGTTTCACTCTTATCTACTCACATCTCATTAGTCCCATTTACCAATCCAATCATACAAGTCTCTAATTAATTATGCATTCATCACGTTCTTTTACTTGAGGAATGGGCATCATTTTGTCTCCTCACTAAGCACTTCACACTCAGGTGGCAACTCAAAACTTCCACTCAGTGCTGCGGCCCACCAACATTCCATCACCTCAGAACAATGCCCTCCAGTCATGACAGGTAGATGATTGCACCTCTTTTTCAAATTCCAGATGATGTCCTCCATTTTTGTAACCTCTCTGTCACTCCTGCTCCACTGATGTAACTTTGAGTAAAATGCTCAGTCTTTACCAGCTCCTGCCCTAGG
Source organism: Neoceratodus forsteri (assembly GCA_016271365.2). Taxonomy (NCBI): domain Eukaryota; kingdom Metazoa; phylum Chordata; order Ceratodontiformes; family Ceratodontidae; genus Neoceratodus; species Neoceratodus forsteri. The sequence goes on along the minus strand of JADMNL010000023.1, from coordinate 236,722,436 downwards.
GATTCTTTGGACAAACACTTACACAGTCAATGAACAGGCAGGCAGTTCACTCACTCACTCCCAGTCCCAAGAATGACACTTCTCTGTGGCTCCCCTCCTTCCCTCCCCGTCTAGTTGTTTGATGGAATCAGTTAGCAGAGGGGGGCACTAGCAGTCTGACTAGGCAGTGTCACATTTGAAGCAGGGCAATAAATCTTGCAGTACATTTTGATATGCAGAGTTAGGATTCGTTCCGTGATTGTGTGGACTCCATCGAGATGCTGGCTGATGTTATCTCTTCCTCCTCATTACAACTGGTGGGCAAAGGCATAGGATTGATCATCTAGGAATAAACTTGGTAACACAAAAAACAACAATATTTAACTTGGACAGCAATGATTCAGTCCATGCAGTAAATCGGAAGCAATCAGACACATTTTAGTTTAAGAGTCAAAGACTTCAAGCCACAACACATAGTCTCCATGGACAGGGAGTATTTACAGTTCATGTACTTTCCTCACAGAACACTACAGCATAGCAGATGTGGCACAATCTACTTTGAGAGACCTGGGTCCTGAACCTGGATCCCTTAAGTCTACAGTTCTTTCTATGTGAGTCATAAAGGGCTTCTTCTTTCCTCAGCAGCACTCTAAGGTGCTCAGAACAGGCAATCTCTCTAAAATACTTTCCCTGCCAGTGGAAGCAAGGAAAATATTCCCTTAGGCTTCTATCTTTGGGACTCTGATGTTAAATGGGCACAGTCCAACCTTTCCTAACCGACTGCCCTGCTGATCCATGGCAGGGTTCGCTAAAGGTGGCAGCCACCTCTCTTTCTCTGGGTACCACTCTCTTAATTCCTCCACCACAGCAGTTTCTTACTCCTAATGGGTGTAAATGGAATGGGCAGGGGTCTGAACTGCCACTATAAACCATCCGGGCACTTTCCTGCCACCTCGGTGATCTGGGCCCTCCATGGCAGCCACCCAGGCTATGGCTTTCTCTTCATGGAGCCAACAGGCTCCACCCAGTCATCCCTCTTTCTTCTTTTCTCTGATGGACATTGTCTGCCCTCCCCACCAATGGGCTGTGGTGATCCATCTTGCTGCTATGGGGCTAGGGGTAATCTCCCCACCCCAGCCCAGAGCCTACCTGGCCCTGACTGGTGGCCCTCCCTGCACAGCACAGGAGCTAGCTCCAACTTCTCCTCACCCTTCAAACTCTCGACCACTTCTCCCTTCAACGGCTGCTCTCATGCCCATTGGCACTTGAATTCCCCTCATGCTGCTCAGGATCTGCCCCCTGGCAAGCTTGGCAGCATGCATACACAGACAGTGATGCCAACAGGGCATCTTGGTAACCACCAATTCAGCATGGGGGTTACACTCATAACAGAAAGACTCATATTGCCCTCCTCCCCACCACCCACTTATGCCGAAGTGAAGAGAGGTAATTCTCTTTCTGCTTCATGAGCTGCACTTAATTCAGTAAACAATTTCATTTAAACAATGTAAACCATGGCTAGCTTGGAAAAACATCACAAAAATCCAGTGCAGGTTCCCCTCCATCACATCAGTGGTAAAGTGATAAAAACATTACTGGCAGCCTCTGCAGAGAGTATACTGTGAGCACTTTGCTATAGGCAAAAACTGTACAACAATGCTAATTGAACAGAGTGGATCTTGAGTTATCTGTTACAAGCTGGAGAAAGCGGTGCAGCCTGTACACAGGGCTGCTTACATGCTTGCTCTCTAATGTATCCCTAACACTGCTGCGGCCAGGACAATGTAGTGACCTGAACTCTCAGATTGCTGCAGTGCAAATGTTGTGGCAGTGTAAACAGACATATAAACATGTGATCCCTGTTCATCTCTGGATGCTGTGGAGACCAGTAAGACAATCATGATCAACCACTGTGTCTCCATGCTGAACAACTCTGTTTTTGTTGCAAAGTGAATTGTTTGTTTAGGAGTGTGCTGCAGAATATTATCATTGTAGGGTGCTCCTTTTAAAAGAAAGGTTAGAATCTAGTTATTGTAGGGGAAAAGCAACTCCAGTGTGTGTGTGTGTGTGTGTGTATGTGTCTGCTTGTCCATGTGATATTAAGTGTATGCACACTTGGGGCTCAATGTTCAATTGCTATCACTGATGCGAATTGGTAGCAAAGACCACTTAGTTGTGCTGTGACCTCTTTGAGCTATGCTCAGTAGGGATCACAGACTCTTAGAAAAGCAAATTTTCAGGATGGGTTCTCTTCTAGTAGATTAAAGTTGGTAATGTAGGGGCACAGCAAGTGAGCTCAGTCCAAAGAATAAGATACTAGCCACTCCAAAAAATCTTCACTTTTGGTTACTGCTTTATTTCAAGGATTTCAAACATAGATCCTTATCCCAACATTTCACCTCAAAGTCTTCTTCAGGAGATCTTTTATTTAAAACAGTAATTATATTTATTTATTTTATTTTATTTATTTATCAAGTCTAGGATTACAAATACCTTTGAGCCAAGGCTTTTTTACAAAGATTCCAAGTCAGAGAAATACAAATTATGGGGAACATCAAGACAGACATTACAACAATGTGGACATTGCAAACAGGTTACAGATTAATACAATTCAAGGGTAACATTGTAAGCAAGGCAGCCAGTGGCATTTCTCAGAGAAAACAGACAAGAGATAGGAAGTGCCAGAGTCATAGGGAGAGGGAAGAGGGGAGGGGAGAAGGAATGTAGGTAGGGTGGGGAGAGGGTGAAAAGTGCGGCATTGTGTATACCAAGATGTGAGGGTAGCATACAGTGTGGAGGGGAGGGAGGACCACTACAGCAGGCAGGGAAGTGGAGAAACAAGGTTAAGTTGGGCAGTCACAGGAGCTGTTGGTAGTGAGATAGTCCCGGAGCCTAGTTTTAAACATACCAATTGTCGGGGCAGAGGAGATGGTGGGGCTGAGGCCATTGAACCAGAGTGGCACTCGATAAGCAAAAGAGCATTGTCCCTGTGAAGTGTGACAGTGGGGGACTTTCAGCAGCTGTAGCGTGGATTTCTGAAAGCACCGTTTGTTGGTTCAGTTTTGTAACAGAGTTGAGATCCCAGAAAGTGCAAGGCCAAGGTAGATTTTTTTCACCATGGAGCAGGTAAGAAACTTTATGCAGTTTGATAGTTGGAGCCAGCTGGTCTGGGTGTACAGGTCACATGTGTGTGTGAGACGGTGAGCACCAGTGATGAGCCGACATGCCTTATTTGAGGCAGTTGAGAGGCATCTAAGGGTTGTGGTTGTGGCCGAGCCATAAATGATGAGACCATAGTCTATTACAGAGATCACAGAGCTCAAGACTGGAACCTTCAAAGCTTCTGGTGTGAGGTGTTGTCTGTGTTTGTAGAGGAGACCAAGCCGTGTATCAGCGGCTCTAGTTACATTATCTACATGAGGTCCATTGGACAGATTAGGGTCAAGCTGTATCCCTAAGTATTTGAATGACCCCACCTGATCTAGAGTGTTCCCCTGGGTGGTGGAGATAGCCAAGTGGTGTAGCTTGTGTGGGTTATGAGAGCTGCAGAAGAGCATAGATTTGGTTTTCTTGTCATTGAGGACCAGTTTATGATTAAGAAACCAAATCTCTACAGTACTGAAACCAAGTTGAAGGTTGTGTTGAAGAGTTGCAGGATCTTTGTGAGTGGAGAATACAACAGCATCATCAGCATATATTATGATCTGCTCAGAGCAGTGGTAAGGGAGGGAGATTAAGAATAGGCTAAAAAGGAGGGGGCCCAGTATGGATCCCTGTGGGATACCCGAGTGAACAGGCAGGGTGTCAGAAAGAGCATCAGCAATTTTTACTCTCTGTGACCGGTTTTCTAAGTAGCTTTTAAACCGGAGAGAAGAGTCATGTGATAGCCAGGCATTCAGTAGTTGGTCAATTAGTAGTCCATGGTGCACTGTATTGAAGGCCTTAGAGAGGTCGATGAAAACTGCCCCTGTGAGAAGGCCATTGTCAAGGGATTTGTGCAAAGCTCCAGTGAACTCAAGAAGGGCTGTGGTGGTGCTGTGACCTTTCCAGAAACTGCGTTGTTGTGAACAAGGTATATTGTATTTATCCAAGTGGTGGGTAAGTTGATCAGCCACGATGTGCTCGAGTGCCTTAAAGAGTGGGGGCAGTATGGAGATAGAGTGATAATTTGAGTGATTCATCTTAGCCCCACTTTTATGGACAGGTGTCACAGTGGCTGTTTTCCATAAGTCCAGGAATTTTCCACAGCTGAGAGAGATGTTTAGGATTTTTGTTAATGGATGAATTACCTCATCGAGGGTGAGCAACAGAAGCTTAAGGCCCAAGGTGTCGCTACTAGATCTAGATTTAGAGATAGGTGCAGTAATATAGCAGCAAGCTTTATTCAGCCTTTCCACCCTGAAGTAGAAGAGGGGATGGTTAGACTGTGGGGCTGAGGAATTTGGGGGAGTAGGACCTGTTTTCGAAAAAGTCATGTGGTAGGACAGCACTAAGGTCTGAAAAAGCCATGTTAAAGATGTTTGCGATCACCTTGGGGTCGAGGGTTGAGGATCCATCAACCATTAACATGGCTGGAGAGGTTTTTGGCTGCTTCCCTGTGACATCCTTGATATTGTCCCAGAATGCACTACCATTTCCCCATGTATTGGTGAGAGCGTCTTTGTAATAGGTGGATTTCATGAGCTGGATGGCTTTTGTGCAGGCATTTCATGCTTGTTTGTAATTTGGGATGTCCAGTTGTTTGCCAGTGGCCCAGGCAACTGCCCAGAGGTGGGGGTGGTCCCTTAGTTTCAGCTGTGAGAGAAGAGTTGCAATGAGCCATGGGTTAGAGAGAGATTTTGTTTTGCACCTTTTAGCAGGGGCAAAGAGGTCACAGGCTTTGTTGAAAATTGAGATGAAGTGATCAAGAGCCAAGATAACATCTGTTGCCTTGTAGATGGGTAGCCAGTCTTGTAGAAGCAGGTATTGTTTGAGATGTGGAAGTTTTCCATGAGGAAGGACTCTGCTAGCGATAATTTTGGGAGGGGGGCTTGAGGAATTTGTTAGAGCAAGCACATATGACTGGGGAGTGGTCACTGAGAGAGTCTGGGAGAATGGTCTTATGATGAATCCTTGTGGGGTGAGAGGTAAGGACCCAATCCAGGAGGGTACTGGTGCCAGTCTTGTAGTTAATCCTAGTAGGGGAGTTTACCATTTGCGTGAGGTTAGCAGCTGAGATGGAGTCTTTATAGGCACTGGCACTCGATGCTAACCAGTTTATGTTGAAATCCCCTAGTAGAATAAGTTCAGCTTCAGGAGGATGAGAGTTGATAAAGTTTAGGACATCTTTGAAGCCGTGTTTAGGGTCCCTGGGTGGGATGTATATGGACACAATAGTCAGGGCTTTATGGTTGGGACCTAGGATGATTTTTGTTGGCGAATCTGGGCCGAGGTAAAAAGTGATGGAGTTGCTACAGGGTGCCATGACAGGGAGTCTTTGATACAGATTGCGCAACCACCACCTTTTTTGGATATCCGGACCAGCCTGTGGACATTGTAGCCTTGTATTGTTACTGCTGAGTCAGGAACTTTAGGCGTCAGCCAAGTTTCCACCACTGCAGGAATGTCAGGATTGTGTTGGCATATGAAGGCTTGGATTGCATCCAGCTTTGGTAGTAGGCTGTAGATATTAATGGTTGCAAGGAGAAGGGCACCTGGAGTTTGTGTGTGGCCTGAGCTTCTAGGGCCAGGATTGGGATGGACGCTGCCTGAGATGAGAAGGAGGAGGAGGAGGAGTTTTAAGGAGCAGAGTCACAGCTCTTTGAGAGATAGTTTTGATCATTGTTTCCAGGAGTAGAGGTTGCAAGGTTCCAGGCGGTATCCCATATGCACTGCAAGGTGGTACAGTGTAGAGAGGTGGCCACACTTGTTGAAAGTAGTGGTTGGGGTAAGTAACCAGGAATATCTAAACAGTGGACCAAGCACAAGTCTTGAGCGGAAGTGGAGGTTTCCCTTAGAGTAGCAGTGGAAACCAGAGTAGAGGGTAGAGGGGTTGGGGTGGTGGGGTGGCTAGAACCAGGGAGAGAGAAGGGGGGGCTGGGCAAGGAGGAGAGGCAAGAGAAAGGCAGAGAGAACCTGCATGGTTTGTGTACTAACACAGTAGGGGTGGGGAAGTGAGTTGAACAGGAGGGAGAAACTTGGCTAGCAGGAGGCAGATAGAAAGAGAGATTGAGAGAGGGAGCACCTCAGTCAGTAAGCACTTCGTGAGATGAGAGAAGGGGGATGGGAGGCATAGGCAGAGCAGAGGAAGCTACAAGTGTTTGTCAATAGGCAGTGGGAGATGGGGTATGTAAGAGGGAGGGTGGGGTTAGAGGTCTATTTAAGTAAGGTAGGGGGGGTGGGTGAAATTTTGCTGCAAAACTAATGCAAAGTCAATGGGCACAGCACCCGAAGAGCAAAGCAAGGCAGTGAAGACAGGGCAGGCCAATCAGCTGCTGTTCAAGAGGTGTGTTTACAGGTGGTGGGAGAGTGTCTGTGTTTAACCCCTGTAGGTAGACAGGAGCTAGAAGCACAAGTGGTTAGAGGTGAGAGTGGATGGCAGGCTTATCTAGTTTATTTAGAAGGCAGAGAGAGAGAGGAAAAGGAGAGCCCACTGAGGAGGGAGCATTGTGATGATAAAAGAACAGAGTGTGTGATGTGCCAGATAGGATAGGAGCTACTACCAGAGATATAGCCCTCTAGTGGTGAGAGGATATAATCTGCTAATGGAAAAAAAAGCTCAAAATTCACTTCTAATATCAACTCAGAACTTAAAATGACAGTAAGGATTAAACAAATTATTAAACCCTGGCACATCTGTTCAACTAGAGATACAGAGGGAGATACAGTAGTTAGAGATGTGTTCAGCAGGAGATAGTGTGGGCCACTTGGAAATCAGCTTCCACTGGTACCAAATCCAAAAGTCTGGGCTAGTACCTTGCAGAATCAGCTGAGCTGTAGCTCATGGAGGATTTCTGAACCGCTATTTAGGTTCAAGAATTTGAGGGGTCCCTGGCCTTGTCAAGGCTCGCTGGATCCCTGACAGAATCAGTAGAGCTGTAGCTCATGGAGGATTTCTGAACCACTGTTCAGGTTCAAGAATTGAGGGGTCCCTGGCCTTGTCAAGGCTCACTGGATCCCTGGCAGAAACAGTTGAGCTGTAGCTCATGGAGGATTTCTGAACCACTGTTTAGGTTCAAGAAATTGAGGGGTCCCTGGTCTTGTCAAGGCTCGCTGGATCCCATTACATAATTTTTTAATTTTTTAAAACAAAGTTTTTTATAAACACTAGTTCATTTAAGTTGATTTCCTGTTCTGTACATTAATTTCAAATGAAATCTTTATACGTTACACAATAGACATGTAAATTCCTTCATTCAAACATGAAATTTCATATTTGTTCCTTTTCTATTTTACAAATGTTTACAATAGAACATTTCTTGTACAGTTCATATCCCTATATTAACATTGCTTTTGTGCCCTCTGTTGTCCAAAAGACAGAACAAGATGTGGGGTCAGTGCGAGTCATGATTTTTAACATCAGTTCTACCAGTTGCAGTGTTAAGAATAATAAAAACATTATCTAGAATAACTTGTGTTTAAGGAGCATGATGTGCACTCTTAAGTATGTGTTGTATGTTACTAAGTTGCCTAACTTTTTTCTAGTATCGAATGTTAATGTTATACAAATGTGCTTGCACTTTTTATACCTTTATAATGGCTTCTCATTCATGTAAACCCTAAGCAGTTTATCATTCGATTTTTCAAGTTCTGTAAAAAATGTTTAAAAAATGTTTTTATTATTTTTTATTTGTGTCTTTTGTTTTCTACCACAATTTCTTCTAGCATGGTGTGTAATCCTGCTCTTTGTATACTAAATTTGTAGTTCATATATGCACCATGTACTGCTATGCTTCTGGCTAACTTTTTACGTTCGCATTCGGCCATGCGCAAGGAATGTTTAGGGAGAGTAGCACACTTTGGAGGTGTGCCTCTCCTGTTCAATCCACTGCTCCGTTGAGCAGGCGTGGCGGTCCTGCACCAATGAGTGTGGGAGCTGTGTATGACAGATGTGGTCTTCTCTTCAGAGAAAACCACCGCTGTCATACACAGCACTGGTAGGCCTCAGGCCCCCCCAAAGCTTTGGTGCCACGCTGGGAGCCCACCCCAACATGGCAAACGTCCTGCGTCCTCTGCCGATGGGGGTGCCCAATCCCCCATCGGCTCCACGTCCCCCCAAAGGCCCCCCAAAGCTTTGGTGCCACACTGGGAGCCCATCCCAGCATGACAAATGTCCTGCGTCCTCTGCCGATGGGGTGCCCAATCCCCCATTGGCTCCACGTCCCCCCAAAGGCCCCCTCCAAAGCTTTGGTGCCACACTGGGAGCCCACCCCAGCGTGGCAAACATCCCGTGTTGTCTGCCAACGGGGGTGCCCAATCCCCGCCGGCTCCATGTCCCCCAAAGGCCCCCCAGTTTTGGTGCCACGCTGAGCCCACCCCAGTGTGGCAAACATCCCATCGCTGTCTTTTTTTACTTAGAAATAAAATGGTCCCACGGCGATTCTCCTGAACCCCTCCCACAACCCGCACCCACCCACTGTGCACCCTGCCTCCCCACACCCCCCACCTCATACTTACCTCCGGAGCTCGGCGCAATGATCATCACTGGACCGGGAACACATCTGCACTCTTCAAAGCCGACCGTGAACTGAGGAAATGCCGGTAAGCTGTATAATGGGCTAGATGGTGTTTTTTCAACTTTGTTGCATATCTCAGGCATTTTTTGGAAATTTTGCACCAAATTTTCAACATGGGGTTTTAGGGACCCCTTCTCATGAATGATGTCACTGTCATGGCGTTATTCGGGCCTGAAGGGTGATTTCGAAGTCACTGCATGAAATCACCTTTCGGGCCCAATTAATGAAATGACACTGCCAGCGTTCATAAGGTGGCCTCTCAAAAAGCCTATTTTGAAAATTTGGTGGAAAAATTCCTTAAAATGACAGTTTTATGAGCGTGCGTTGCCCAGTTCCTATGCAGGCTCGTAAGTTAGCGAATTTTTAATATTTTCACTCCAGATTTTCAACATTGCCATTTTACCACACCTTCTTATGAGTAGTACAGCTGTCATTTTTCACATCTCACCCAAAATGTGTTTCCGCCCATGTAGTGCACAATGGCGCAGTCGGTGTGCGCAATCAATGTATGGGACACATTAAGAAAATCACAGTGACACTGTTCATGAGCAGAGATCTTAAAATGGCTATGTTGAAAATTTGGTGAAAAAATTCCTAAAAATAACTGTTTTACGAGCGTGCGTTGTGCAGTTCCTACGCACGCTTGTAAATTTTTGAATTTTCAATATTTACACTCCAGATTTTCAACATTGCCATTAAGTTTGCGAATTTTCAATATTTTCACTCCAGTTTTTCAACATTGGCATTTTACCACACCTCCTTATGAGCAGTGCAGCTGTCATTTTTCACGTCTTGCCCAAAACGTGTTTCCGTCCATGTAGCGCACAATGGCAGTCGCTGTGCGAACTCAGTGTATGAGACACATTAAGAAAATCACAGTGTCACTGTTCTTGAGCAGAGATCTTAAAATGGCTATGTTGAAAATTTGGTGAAAAAATTCCTAAAATAACACTGTTTCTGATGGTTGTGCAGTTCCTCGCTTCGCTTGTAAATTTTGAATTTTCAATATTTACACTCCAGATTTTCAACATTGCCATTTTACCACACCTCCTTATGAGCAGTACAGCTGTCATTTTTCACATCCTGCCCAAAACGTGTTTCCACCCATGTAGTGCACAATAGCGCAGTCCGTGTGTGAAATCAATGTGTGGGACAAAATAAGAAAATCACAGTGACATTGTTCATTAGCAGAGGTTTAAAATGGCAATGTTGAAAATTTGGTGAAAAAATTCCTAAAAATGACTGTTTTATGAGTGTGCGTTGCGCAGTTCCCTCACACGCTTGTAGATTTGCGAATTTTCAATATTTCCACTCCAGATTTTCAACATTGCCATTTTACTACACCTCCTTATGAGCAGTACAGCTGTCATTTTTCACATCCTGCCCAAAACGTGTTTCTGCTCATGTAGCGCACAATGGCGCAGTCGGTGTGTGAACTCAATGTATGGGACACATTAAGAAAATCACAGTGATACTGTTCATGAGCAGAGGTCTTAAAATGGCTAAGTTGAAAATTTGGTGAAAAAATTCCTAAAAATGACTGTTTTATGAGCGTGCATTGCGCAGTTCCTATGCACGCTCGTAAGTTCGCGAATTTTCAATATTTGCACTCCAGTGACTTCCAAATACCTAAACAGCACATAGAAGCAAGCAACATTTGGCATTGACAAATGCTTGTTTAATTTTGCATTTGCTTGCATGCATGTGCAAGGAACGTTTTGGGACAGTACGACTTTTTGAATGTGTGTGACCCTCCTGTCCAATGCAGTGCTCAGTGTAACGTGTGCAACCCTACTGCACCAATGGATGCATGAGCTGTCTATGACAGCAGTTTGGCTGCAGTGGTCTTCAGTTAAAAGAAAAGCACCACTGCAATTAGCGGTGGTAACGTGTGTGTATTTAGCATATTGACGTCACCCTTTTCCCTCTGGCTGCTAATAAAATCCCTCCCACTTCCTCCCTCTGCTGCTGTCTACCCTGCTCCCTTGTTATTGCCCCCACCAAACACATTGTATGTGCAGATGGAGTGCACAGTCCCCATTGTCTCCAGGCCCCCAACAAACACCCAGGTGACATGCTGGGAGCCCACCCCAGCATGCCCATTGTCCCTGTAAATGGGAAAACTGTCCAAACATCTTTTGTTTTTTAAACCTGTGAAACAGAAAACCATCCTCGCTGTGTCTTATGCCCTCCCAAACCCACACCCACCTCTGCATACCCCACCTCTCCTCACCCCATACTTACCTCCAGAGCCTGGGCGAATGATCTTCAGTGGAGTGGGAACACGCCTGCACTCTTGAAAGCTGAGCAAAACTGAAGAAATGATGGTAAGCTGTATAATGGCATAAATGTTTTTTTTTTTCAACTTAGGTGGCTATCTCGGGCATTTTTGCAAATTTTGGCACCACATTTTCAACAGGGGGTTCTTGGGACACCACCTCATGAATTCAGTTACTGTCATGTGAGTTATTCGGTCCCCAAAGGTGATTTCATGGTCACTGCACAAAATCACCTTTTGGGATTGATTAACTAAACAACAGTGTCACTGTTAATGAGGTGGGCTCCCAAAGTCCTGTGTTGCAAATTTGGAAAAATGTCAAAAATGATCAGGTCCTGAGACGCTGCACAGTTTCAACGCACACTCATAACTTCAAGAATTTGAAATATTTTCACCCAGATTTTCAACACCGCATTTTTCACACCTCCTTATGAACAGTACAGCTGACATTTTCACATCCTGGCTGAAATGTGTTTTTGCACATCCAGCACACAATGGTGTGGTCACAGTGAGAAATCAATGCTCAGGACAGATTATGAAAATCACAGTGACGCTGTTCATGAGCAGATGTCCCACAATGCCTATGTTGAAAATTTGTGACAAAAGTCCACAAATGACTGTGTCATGAGCGTTCATTGTGCAGTTTCCATGTACGCTCGTAAGTTTGAGAAATTGTTGTATTTTCACTCCAGATGTTCAACATTGCCATCCCTTCACACCTCCCTATGAATGCTACAGCTGTCATTTTTCACATCCTGCCCGAACTGTGTTTTTGTACATGTGGACCACAATGGTGTGGTCACTGTGGGAAATCAACTCTCAGGACAGATTAACAAAATAACAGTGGGACTGTTCATAAGCAGATGTCTCAAATGCTTTTATGAGGTGGGGGTAACAAAAAGGTCATGCTGAAAATTTATAGTGCAAATACCAGCAATCGCACAGGGCATTAGGGTAAAGCACCATACATGCCAAACACCACTGCAAATACCTGCAAGCGAACGTTCCGCATTGACAAGTGCTTGTTCTATTTATATCAACATGATACAGGATGGAACTCCAGGAGACCAATGGGAGTGCAACAAGCAATGGATGTTATTAATTTATCAAGTTATACATTAAATGAAACATAATTGGATGTTTTAAATCATGAAGTTTCATTTATACCTACTGCAAGACTGAACTTTTTGGATTCAGTCAGGGATCTTAACAAATTTGTTAGAAACTTAAGTCTAAAATCATATTTCGAAAGGAGAGAAGTGGAAAATATGGGAGCCCTAGAAGACAACCTGGTAAGTGAGTCCACACAAGATGAAACCCCAGAACAGTAGACTGATATTAATGTTAACAGATTTAGACCAAAATCCCAGTTTTGTCCACCTTTAACTCCAGCATTAACTGCATTTCTTAAATGTTGTGAAAATTACATTATGAACATGGACAGAACAACTAATAATGACTTGTTTTATACTCTGAGTAATACAGAGATGTACTGTATGCATTCAGAATCTAGGTAACAATAAAGAAATCACAATCAAGTCTGCGATAAGGGCTGGTCAGTTGCAATCATGGACAGTGAGAAATATGACTGTGAAGTTTATAGATAGGTACATAATGCTGAATACAGTGCTCCCTCACTAAAACAAACACTCCAGGAGTCATGTACTCTGTTCATTATATTGGCTTGTTAATTAAATTGAGGGAAGCAGTTTCCATAATGCTATTTTAGTTTAGCGTAATTTATGAGTCGAGACAGAACACATATACATAAACTTAAGTAAGTTAATCAAAGCAGAGCTTTATTATTTCAGGTTCATGAGCTTAAAATGTATTTGTTTCATTTCATTTTTATGTTGCTTGCACACATGTGCAAGAAACATAGTGCTACATCCAAGTTTTCGGAGGTGTGGCACCCCGTCTTCCAATTCAGTCACTGAGTTTGCAGGCGCGGCCGCAGTTCTTCCAATGACTGCTGCAGCTGTCTATGACAGCAGATGAAAATGCAGTGGCATACAGTTGAAAGGGAGAGCTCTGCTTCAGTGAGCAGAGCTCTCCCTCCCACACACACACACACACACACACACACACACACACACACGCATGCAAGCACGCATATTGCGTGCTGATGCGCCTCCTCCCTCCACACACTGTATGGCAGGACGGGGTGCCCAAACCCCCGCGGCTCCATGCCCCAAACAAAAGCTGCCCAGATGCCACACTGGGAGCCCACCCCAGTGTAGCAAAAAATGTTATAGCCAATGAGGGTGCCCAATCCCCGTTGGCTCCACGGCTGCACACACCCCCAAAAATCTTTCCAGGTGCCACGCTGGGAGCCCACCCCAGCGTGCAAATCTTGTTATGGCCGACTGAGGTGCCCAATCCCCATCAGCTCCAGCCCCCAAACAGCCTTTCAGCTGCCATGCTGGGAGCCCACCCCAGCATGATAAACATCCTCGTCATCTTAATTTAAAAAAAAACTGTAAATAAAAATGGTCCTCGGTCTCGCTACCCCACCCGCACCCACCCACTGATCACCCTGCCTCCCCACACCCCCAACCCCATACTTACCTCTGAAGCTCGCAGACGATCATCGGTGGACTGGGAACACGCTTACACTCTTCAAAGCCGACCGCGAACTGAGGAAGTGCCGGTAAGCTGTATAATGGAATAAACAGGGTTTTTTCAAGTTTGTTGTATATCTCAGGCATTTTTGGGAATTTGGGGTCCAAATTTTCAACATGGGGTTTTTGGGACCCCTCCTCATGAATTCTTGCACTGTCATGGCGTTAATCGGGCCCAAAGGGTGATTCCACTGTCACTGCGCGAAATCACCTTTTGGGGCTGATTAATGAAATGACACTGCCAGTGTTCATAAGGCGGGCTCTCAAAAAGCCTATGTTGAAAATTTGGTGAAAAATTTCTAAAATGATTTGTTTAACGCTGCTATGCAGTTCCTACGCACGCTCGTAAGTTCGCAACTTTTCAATATTTTTCACTCCAGATTTTCAACATTGCCATTTTACCACACCTCCTTATGAACAGTACAGCTGTCATTTTTCACATCCTGCCCAAAACGTGTTTCCGCCCAGGTAGTGCATAATGGCGCAGTCGGTGTATGAAATCAATGTATGGGACACATTAAGAAAATAACAGTGACACTGTTCATGAGAAGAGGTCTTAAAATGGCTATGTTGAAAATTTGGTGAAAAATTCTAAAATGACTGTTTTATTGAGCGCATGCTGAGCAGTTCCTACGCACGCTCGTAAGTTCGTGAATTTTCAATATTTGCACTCCAATGACTTCTAAACAGCTAAACAGCACATAGAAGCAAGCAACATTCAGCACTGACAAATGCTTGTTAAGTGTAACTACAGTACTCTCTGTCAAACTCCCCAGAGTCCATTCAGTACAGTTCAGCATCATACTCATTCACTCACTCACTGCTGCCCTGTTTCTCTGCAGGTCTGCTGCGGCATGCAAACTCTGTTATTTTTGAATGTATGGTGGATTTAGCTGCTAGATCCTTAACATAACAAACCAGGTGCCTTAGATGATGCACTATGACCGAATCGGCTTCCTGACATTGAAGCCAATCAAGCTGACCCTCTAGTCCCCTGATTACCTCCATGGGTAGCATGTGAGGTGGGCGCCTGAATTAAGGTGTCATCCAAAATGGTGACATGATGTGAGCGAAAGTCTGAATGGCAAGGGGGGAGGGAGGGTGACTGGATGTGGTGGGTGGGCGACCGTAGTGACAGGATGTCACTATATGTACACGTGCCGGGGGGGAGCGAGCATGGTGAGAGTGGCCTGGGAGAGGGTGGAGGGGATGTAGGGGGTGGCACTGTTGTCAGCTGCTGAGCTGTGCTGTGGTGTCAGGGGTTGGCTTCTTCTTGAGGTGCTGGGGTTCCGGGTTTGGGTCTGGGTCCAGGCGCTACTGTGGTTTTGTTGCACCTGGCCAAAAACTTGCATTTTTTTCTACTTTTATCCCCCCGACTTGCACCTTCCTGGAGTTGAGAATCTATAAGTAGAGGGGTACAGGGGATGAAGCCCCCCATGTGGGATGTGTGTGTGTGGGGGTGCAGGCCCCCCACAGAAAGCAAATGATTTACATCCCAGGTGCCATTCTTCCATGTGCCAAGGATGTCAGGGTGGCAAAATTGTTTTTGCCACCCTGACTTCACGATAATGCGGGTTGCTGTTCAGCACTCACCATTATCACATGGAACCCCTCCATGTAATTTGGCATGTCAATCTCTTCATCTGATTCCTCAGCTGTGTGATAGCTTCAAGAATGTCAGAGTCTTACATTTGACTTCTCTGTGATTGAAACTGACAGATATGGTGCACATCCGAATCAGATCTGACAGTTTCAATTTGGGTGCCACAACCAGCCTTCGTTATATGTGGGGATTCATTATAGACAGGTTTGCTATTGCGTGGGAGCACTGTATCATGAAAAATTGAATGGTGATCCAAGTCTCATGTTCAAAAAGGTTATTGATGAATATCTATCTCTTGTGGTACAAAATAATTGGTTACCAATGCATACTGTGTAGTTTCTTACTGTGAAGGTCCCAGGAAGGGCCTCATTTTATTGCTTCCCAAAACATTCATAGAAATGTGGTTTATCCTCCAAGTTAGCCCACTGTTTCAGGGAATGAATCCCTCAAAGAGCTACCAGTTAAGTTTGTGGATTCATTCATTGGCCCTCTGGCATAGAAATTACCTGCATACTTTAAAGATACTGGTGATATTCTGAGAGTTATTAGAAATTTAAAGAGCTAGTGCAGCTAACACAGGCAGACAGGAAAATAATAAAAATTTTAAGAAGTAGTCAATTGTAACTTTTTTTTATTTCTGGAGTATTTTTCTTTTTCCTTTTGCTCATCAGGAAGTATTACATGTGATAATATTGTGCTGGATGTGTGTAACATGCTCTTAGCCTGGCAGCTGACATATCTAACTCTGCTGCCCCACACTACATCATCAGCATTATGATCTCACTGACTGTGATATCACAGGTGAATGATGTGGCAGTGACTCACTTGCTGTTTCTAAGTAGCAGTGATGTCACAGTCAGTGAGGTCACAATGCTGATGATGTAGTGTGGGGGCAGTAGAGCAATATATGCCAGCTGCCAGGCTAAGAGCTTTTCAACATATCACACCTACTAACATCAGGTAAACAATCTTCTAATTAAACAAAGAGAAAAGAAAAGGTACCTCAGATATAAAAGGTAATGGTTGACTGCTTTTAAAATCTAATATTAGTTTTAGTCAGTGTACACGGTCATTAACTATAGTGGATAACAGCCTGCTGCTCACTTTAGATGTGGAATCCTTGTATTCCAATATCCCTCATGATAAGGGGAATTGATGCCATGACACACTACTTGAATGAAAAGGCCACAGCAGATCCATCCTGACTGGATGGGCCAGATGGTCCTTTTCTACCAACAACTTCTATGTTTCTGTGTTTCTATCCTCAGAGGTACTTACCCAACTTTCCAGGTTTGTCTTAGAGTTGAATACCTTTTTCTGTAAGGATACATTCTTTTTATAGAAGAAAGGTACAGGAGTGGGTGTGAGTATTGCACCCAGTTATACCAACATATTCCTTGTGTAATGAAAAAGTGAGGTGGTGATAAATGTAGATGTGAACCCCTTTGTGGAAAAAGTAACCTTTGGAGGCACTGTATTCATGATCTCTTTATTGTGTGGTGTGGATTGGAGGAAGAACTGCTTAAATTTGTCAAGTTCCTTGAAGCAAGTAATACTAATCTGAGGTTCATTATTTCCTTTGGTCTCACACAAATCAGCTTCTTCGGCATTGTAATTCTGAAGGACAGCAGGGAAGCAGTCATTACAGACCTCTATAGGAAAACTACAGACAGAAACACTCTGCTGTTAGCCAGCCATAGTCATCCACACTACACAACCTCTGGCATCCCAAAGGGTCAATTTATAGCAACAAAAAGAAACTGTTGTGACCATGTGAAGCATCAAAATAGAGCAGATGAGCTGTCTACTAGACTAAAAGAAAGCAGTTATGAGGACAGACTTATTACTTCAGCCAGGATGGAAGTGGATCAGATGCCTAGAGCTGTGCTCCTTGAAGAAAAAACACAGTATTAATATGAGGGACCCACAAATGAATGTTGATACAGTACCACATATAATGGACAATAAAAAAAACTGGAGACATTATTAGAAAACATTGGCATTTGGTGGGCTTAGATGTGGGGCTCAATAGCACTGCAGACACGTACCCTAGGACGGTACACTGAAAGGGTCAAAATATTAAGGATTTTGTTGTACACTCTGTTCAGCCACTAGAGGAAGGCCACACATATGGTTTCTAAGTAGGAAGCTAGTAGTAATAGATGTGGGAACTGCAAATATTACCCAGTTATAACTATGGGTAAATCTTTTTTGAATCCCAAAACAGGCAGAGAAGCCAAAGTGAGATGGTTTATCACTTATGCCATGGAGGGGTTTATTTATATGGCCAATTGTAATTTGATGTGCTTACTCAACTGGATGAGATAATATGAGATGATGCTTGTGTAACTTGATTTGCTTTGTGGCTTTCTGCCTCTCTATCCATGGGATATACCACCATTTAGGGGTACTATGCAAGAAACCTTAGAGGATGGTTCCCCTTACAGGTGCTGGGAATGAATGCATTAACTAAAGGTAGGTTAGGAAGAAGCCCATGGGGAAGAGAGACGAACCACTGGAGGAGGTGGGGTGGATGGTGGGGAACAAAAAAGAATCCTTGCAAAGCCCAGGATGTTGTGACCTTTTGAGCTCGATGAGGGAGTGATGTTGTTACTCTGCCCATCGAACCTCGGGCTTAAAGCCCTCCCATTCAATGTGCCTATGCAACTGGATGAGATAATATGAGATGATGCTTGTGTAACTTGATTTGCTTTGTGGCTTTCCACCTCTCTATCCATGGGATATACCACCTTGTAGGGGTGCTGCGCAAGGAACCCTAGAGTAGGGTTCCCCCCTACAGGTGCCAGGAAAGAATGCATAGGCTAAAGGTAGGTTAGGAAGAAGCCCAAAAAGAATACCCAAAGATGTCACACTTCAAAGAGGCGAGGATGATAAATGAATTCTGTGACAAGAAGGGCTTACTTAATGAGGGGAAAGCCAGTGCCATCATCCGCTTCCATCGAACAGCGGAACCTAACTAACTAACGTGAAGAAAGCAATAACTCACTAATATTATGACCATTGGCATGGAGGAGAGGAAAAAAACCCTTTGAGGAGGAAACCTCTGGGGATCCAAGGCCTAGGTCACCTTCCCTCAAGGCTGATGATGTTTGATTTGAGGATGCATGTCAGTAAAGAGAATGGTTCATAGATGAGGGATATAAGTAGGGAGGATGATGATGGGATATGAAAAAAACTCAAAGAAGCACAGATTAAATAAGGAACATGAGGTAGCAGGGACCCAAGGAGGGTATGCTCGAGTAGTCGATGAGAGATAGTAGATCAGAGGAGCAAGGATGGGAGGGAGCAAGTCCATGTATAAGTCAGAGGAACAAGGGGTATCCAGATGTGCTCACAAGGATATTCCAGATGTGCTGATGAGGAGACAGATAACAATGCAGACTGGCTTGATTGAGCGACATGAGTGAGTAGACACTGAGGTTGAAGAAGCATACTTGATTATGTGATGTGAACGATTAGACCCTGAATGAATAGACCCTGAGGTTGTAGTCAATGAGGTAGTATGGAATTCGATGATAGGAATGTTCAAGTAAGTGATGTAAATAGATAAACCTTGAGGTAAAGCTGAGTGAATGATGCCTGGATTTATGAACTCGATATGACTGGAGTTATGAACGTGATACATGTGGCAGAATGGCTGTGGGTAGATAGATGGCATAGGAATCATGATAGGTATGCTCAAAAAGAAATATTGATAGCAGGCCACGATTGGAGTGAAGCCTGAAAAGCCGGTACTGAATTGGAAGAAGACGGGATCGAAATGAACTCGAATGAAGGCATCATACTCTATGGAGTGATGCGAACAATGATGCTCCTCGAAAGAAGGCAGACTCTGAGGCCAAGAAGGCATGTCAGGAACCAAAGGGTATGCGAACCAGAGGGTAAGCTCAGGATGGCGATCAAAGGGAGTCAAATCAGATGATGTACAATGAGAAGGGAAGCCATGAGTGGAAAAAATCCATGACAGTCAGGATGAGAATAAGTGCTAGGCTCAGGAAGGTAACAAAGGAACGGATGAGGTACAATGAGGGAATAATGCCATTAAAGGCAGATATTGGAAAGCAAGGTATGAAAGGACGAAGAATGGTAGGGAGATCCATAGGGTAGCATAGGACCCAGCTGGTATGGGATAAGAATTACATGGGGGCGAGTTAGATTAGATGGTATATGATCCATGATAGGTATGCCCAAAGAATTTTCGAAACCCGGCCAGATGGAGCAAATGAATAATGCACACTTGGCAGTGAACCACACCAAGGCATACTGATAGAGTGATTGAATTAGATGAGCAGGTCGAGGCGAGGTATCATGGTACTGAGGGGACTAATGAGTCAAAGGTTTTCCGATGAAGGGAACTATGACGGATGACATGTAGTAAGTAGACTCTGATGTGAATGATTAGATCCTGATGTTGTGGATGAAGGAAGATAGGAAGATCAATGGGGTAGCATAGGACCCATCCGGTACAAGTCATAGTGAAGTAGTTGAAGCTGGTGCAGTTCAATGAGGTGGCATATGATGCATGAGAAGTACGCCCAAAAGATGACCAAAATCAGGAACTTGATGAATATGGCATGAGTGCCGCAGTTCAAGGAGTTGGCATCAGATGCATACTAGATAAGGCCCAAAAGGAAATATCGAATAT
Organism: Neoceratodus forsteri; assembly: GCA_016271365.2. NCBI lineage: Eukaryota > Metazoa > Chordata > Ceratodontiformes > Ceratodontidae > Neoceratodus > Neoceratodus forsteri. The sequence continues at coordinate 236,702,575 of JADMNL010000023.1, read as the reverse complement.
AGGCCTCGAGTGGAGTGAATCCATGATGGTCAGTAAGGAATGGGAATAAGAGGAGACAGGAAGGAACTTGAAAATGAACTGTGTACGAAGGTAAGAAGGCTCCTCAAAAGGAGGTAGACTCCGAGGTGATGGCGGAAATCCTTGATAACAGTTGAAAAGACGGTAGTCAGCAACTTGAATAGATGTGGCAGGAAGGCCGTGGTTCAATGAGAGGGCATAGGAGCGAGGATAAGTGTGCCCAAAAGAATAACTAAGCAGATTGTTTGTTGAGACAGCAGAGGAGAGGGAGCAGAATGAGGGCACGCTGAAGCATGAGTAGTCGATGTGGTGGAATAGACCTATAGAATGGTTGGAGGAGCAGGTCGAGTTGAGGTAGCAAGGACCAGGGAAGGTATGCTTGAGTAGTAGAAGTGAATGCTGGAAGTAGTGAAGATGAGACATGACAGCACGAATGAACTTGAAGCCTAGAGGGCTGGTAGAGATAAGCAGGAACCCCAGTAGGCTATGAGAGGAAGGAGTGTTGGTAGGGCAGAAACCCCCAAAAAGATAACACTGACAGTGAGCTGGCTGAGGCCAGCAACCCAGGGGTAGCGCACCCTGCAAGGTAAGAGGCGGCAACAATCTGACATACCGTGCAAGACAGGGAAGAAAAGAGATCCTCACACGAAGAGGACCATGAGGTGATATAGGAGGCATGTAAATGGCACCTGAGAGAGAGGGTTGAGACACAGAGGGTGTGCAGGAGAAAATCAGTGACATAGTAATGGTGCAGTCCCAGCCAGGCTGGCAACTAGCTCCCCATAGCAGCAAATGAGGCAGAATGCGTGCTTCGGCATAGACGGTTCGAACAACTGCTGCAATGCTGGACTATGGGTATAGCACTGAAAGTGGAGTACCACCACCTACCGGTGATAGAGCCACATGAGCACCACAGCTTGGAGAGAGATAGGCGAGAAAATATTGAAAGCTGGCCATGAGGATTTTTTTTTTAAATGGAGATTCTGTCAGCAGTCCGGTAGTTGTTCGACTACTGAATGGGGACAGGCATATGAGACATGAAAGGTATGCCCCTTTTTTTTTGTTTGTTTTGAGATCAATTTTGCTTCTAGGTAACAACAGAGAGAGGGAGCAGTGGAAAGGTAGCACAGGTTAAGAGTGGAGTGAAGCCATGATGGCTGAAATTGAACTTGAACAATGGCAGAGAGCAGCTAGCCAGCCTGTAACAAAGGGCGATGGACAAGAAGGCATAGCCATGCATGGAAAGAGTTGAACCGAGATGACTGATACTGACAGAGCGATTGAAATAGATGAACAGGATGAGGAAAGATATCATGGACCCACATGTATTTGATTCAATATCGAGTTGATTCGAAGTAGCCAAGCTACAGTTCAATGAGCTTGATATTGATGAGTAAGGAGACTCAGAGGCTAGTAATATGATTATAGAGGGAAGCCATGAAGGCTGGAACAGGAAGGTGAGGTATGATTCATGAAACGTGTGCCCGCAGTTCAATGAGGTGGTGAATGATGCCCAAATGAAATATTGAGTGCAGGCCAGATGGAGCCAACAGATGCATACTGATTGGTCTTGATTGGAGTGACTCCTTGATGACCGGGATGGGATAAGAACTGCAGGGGCCAGAGACAGCCAAATGATGGGGATGGCAGAGCGAGAAAAGACAGCCGGTAAGAACTTCAGGAGAGCAGTGGTTCAATGAGGAAGCATAGGAATAAGCACTAAAGAGACGAGTATGAGTGGGGAAGGTGATGGTAGGATAGGGAACCCCCCAAAAAGAAAAAAAAATGCACAGGTTGGTTCAAGGACTCGAGTGATCGAGAGGAGGAGGGAGACCCCAAGGGCCAAAACCGATGACATGGACAAAGTTTTTTTTTTATTTCATCATTGCCTATGAAGCAGGGGTCAGACAGGATGGATCGTGGCACGTGCAGTAGGGTGAACTGGAGGGATTCGATGAGAGGTATACTGATTCTGCGAGGGAAATAGATGAACCCTGAGGTCAGATTGAGGGAAGGAGAATGGACTCATGAACCTGGACACATGGGGCAAAATAGGAGATGAACAGGGAGTGAGATTGTAGGATAGGGATAAAACCCCAAAAGAAAGTACATTTTTTTATTTTTATGTTTTTGGGGGGGTAAAGAAAGGAGCAAAATGGAGGGAATGCCAAAGGATACCAAAGCTGCATGATGAACGAGGAAGAGAGACAGTGCTGGTGGCAAAGCACATGACCTAAGACAAGTCTCAGACAGTCGCCATCAGCAATGACATCTCCAACAGCAGTCAGAGTCCAAGGAACAAGTGCCAGAGAACTTGGAGCCGGTGCAAACCAACAAGCCATGCACTAAAGGGATCCGACAACCGTAGAGAGCCTGTATCAATTGTAGACTGTTATGCAGCAACTAGCCCACATACCTGCTGAAGGGCTTCAGCCATGCAACTCAGCAAGGCTAAAAGACAGCACAGAATTTATTTATTTATTTATTTGTTTGTTTGCTTGCTTTGGGGGGGGGTTGGTTTATGAGGCAGAATAAGTGGTGACGGTAGCCTAGTAAGAGAGAAACAGTGCAGTGCCAAATTCTGTAAGAAAAAGGGGCCCACAAGAAGGTAAAGAGGCAAGAATGCAACAATGTGCTGGAGGAGAGGAGACAGTTGCTAAGAACAATGCATGGAGCAGAGCGAGGAGGAGCGGGATCAGGACAGCAATTGCCATGGCAAAAAGCAGAATCCAGCCAGTGCCACAATTGAATGGATGTGCAGCAGGAATGGACTAGGAAGGGTTGATGTAGAGAATGACAATGGGCTAAGGACTGCAGAAGTGAAGAAAGGAGAAGCTACACTATTGGGGGTGCACTAATCCCAGATGCATGTGGCAGGCCTGACAGCTGAAGAGGTTAGTGGATAAGCCAGGAGAAGCCCAGAACAGGAAACAAAGCAGGCAGAGGAAAACAGACCCCTGATGAGGCGGATGGCTTTTATCAGCAGGTGTCAGCAAACTATAAATATATAAAATGTCTGTTGTGCACTGCTGAACCAAGAAACTCATACAAAATGAAATAGTGTATCTCTTGAGGGCGATACCACAGCTGCTCAAATCAAATCTTAAATAACTACAAAACTAGTAGTGAAACAGGGTAGAGGCCAGAAAGGGAGCAAGCACAAAGAGCATAGAGGGTGGCCAAACACTGCCACCGACAAGGTCAGCATACGAAAGAAGTAGGAATGGGGAAGCAAAGCAACGGGAGCAAAATGAGTGAAGCAAGGTGTGAGCAGGCGGCCGGAGGCAACCGCAGTAACAATCCGATGGAGAAGAAATGGGCAAGGAAGAGCGGTGCCTCCAGCCACAATGAAAAAGAAGCCTGGCAAAGCCCAGGATGTTGTGACCTTTTGAGCTCGATGGGGGAGTGACATTGTTGCTCTGCCCATTGAACCTCAGGCTTAAAGCCCTCCCATTGTGGTACTTTCTATATAGGGAAGGCAAAGCATCTCTTCAAAGCCAGACTAGGTGACCAATTGCACTCATTCAAAAACAATGATTCCAGTACTGCCCTGGCAATGCACATCTTCAGGTAGGTAGATAAAAATAGACACAATGTTTACTTCACTGGCATAGAAAAGTCTATGAAGAGCAGAAGGGGTTGCACCTATGATAGACTCCTTTTAAAAATGGAGCAATACTGGAAATCCTCTATGGGTTAAATACAAAAAAATGGCCTTAATGACCAATTAGAAGTAAGCTCCTTTTTGTAAATGACTGATGCATACTGAGACCCCCTTGTAATTAAGGTTCAACCTTGTCCTTCTGAATGTTCTCTAAACTCCATTTCATGCCCTGTTATTTCTTACTGCATACTGTTGTCTTTCCCATGTTTGCTAATTCATGTGTGTTTTTTTTCTTTTTTCCCCCAGCTATTTGCCCCTTTGTGGATTACCCCAGTGTACTGGGAATTTCTTTAACAATGCCACCACATGGACGAAATTTCTTTTTTTTTTTTCAGACTCAGCTTTATTGAAGTCAGTTACAATATGTCATTACATGTGTGTACAATTTTTCACCATTAACATAATTTGGTTGAGGGACCCTCCTCACAGTGTTGCATCACTATACATTTCACTGAGATTGCTCCAGTGTATGGTTTTCCCAATCTACTTCACTTTTTTATTCCATGTATGATTTAAGATTCCTACAACCAACCAGTGAGGCAAAGGAAACAATAACTGTGCCAACTGTGAGTCCAAACAAGTGATCAAACAAGTGATGCCATTTGTAGAATTAACTTGTGCAGTGCAATCAGGGATATGAGTGCAGTGGGGATATTACCTCCTTTTCATCTTGGAAGTGACTCATTAGTCATCCCTTAGGGATGGCCAGCATCTTACTCAACTTCTGACTCTGGCCCTGACTCTCTGTAGGGCTGTCATCCTCTTCCTCTTGAATTCCATGCCACCCATAATTCTAAGAACCTCTCTTAGTGTGGCTCAGTTAGTAGCACATCTGTCTCTGGACTAGAAGGTCGTGGGTTCTCGTCCCACACTGAGATTGGACTTGCACCTAAAAATCGCTGACATCCGAGTGCAGTATTGGGGGGTGCTGTACTGCTGGGGTGTGCCGTCCTTCAGATGAGACATTAAACCGAGGTCCTTTCTGCCCATCCTGGTGTTGTCCCGGTGGAAGTAAAAGAACCCAGGGCACTCTTTGCAGAGTAGGGAACATTCCCGGTGTCCTGACCTACATTCACCTTCCCATAAACCAGTTCATGCAATTATCCAGGCTGTGTGTGGGTGATGATGTGCGATATGGCCACCACCACACATTCAGTCACTTCACTACCAGTCTAGCATGCTTGTAAAGCACTTTGGAAGTATGAAAAGTGCTATATAAATGCTGATTCTTCTTCTTCTTCTTAAGTCAGTCTCAATTTGCCAGTTAATTGTTCAGATCTATGAATCTTCTTTACTCTGTGCAGCCATGACCAGCTTTCTAAGGACAATGTGATAGGATATATTTTCAAATACTAACTGTTTAGCTTGGTATTTGAAAATGAATGATTTCATGGCTTTACTAAGTCCTTGGCTTTAAAATTGTTCAGTGCTAAAACATTCCATTACTTTTAGATTCACTGGAGTGTATAAAAGAAAAAAAAAAGTTGCATAAAAAAATGACCTCAGAGTGTAACAACATGATGTACAGTATGATTAGGTTATTTAAACATGTGGAATGCAGACTCACCCTTTTGTGGTTTGTGGCGCAACATCTTTTTAACATTTGTGGTTTTAACAACACTGAGCACATTTATCGCATTGTTGGCACTGTAGCTTAAGGTCACACAGATAAAGAAGAATGATAGTACATCTCACATTCACCATTGACAAAATAATCATGTGCAAAAAGCATCAGATAATGTGAGGATGTACAATGAGGAAGTGAGGGGGGGTTATACAGTGCTCTGGGACTGAGCTCCTGTGTATTGGTTCAAGTGAGTGTATTCAATTTGGTGTTATGAGTAACTTGTTACATCATCTGTGCTTATTATCTGTGATATTTGAACTATTAACTGCTTTTTGAAGCTATTTTGCATGACATCAGAAGACTACACTCAATAAAATGAGGCACACTATTTGGTAACAGGTACTTGTTTGCTCTTTTTCCTGACAGAAAAAAATATGTTTATTGCTGAATAAGCTCTGGAATCTATAGTAGGTGCAAGTTACCTTGACTCTTCCATGCTTTCTATTATATTTAACTTGGCACTGCCAGCCCCAGGCTAGTACTCCAATTCTGTTTTCATGAGGTGAATATTTTACTATTTATTAAGGTTGTGATTATTATTAGTACTAGAATTAGTAGTATTATTATATTGGATACACAGTGTCCTCAGTTAGAATATACCATTTATCTTCATGAGTCAGGTGGCAGAAAAATAACTCAGAAGTGACAGAGCAATGAGTGAGTTATAACTCCTACCACTTCACAAGTGATGACAAAAGTTAAATTCTGAGGCCACTGTGTGTCCATTTTATACAATGCATTTGAAATGGGAGACTTCTTAGATTAATTCATTTAATGAAAACATAACAGTTTCTGTTTGATTTCACTGCTCTGCTTTGAGTGCAGCAGAAGTCACTGTGATATCATCAGCAAGTATTCAAACTGCTCTCCCATTGGTTAAAAAAGTTATTTGTGACCCACCTAAAGTGGAAATGAATGTTAATGACCCACCTACCATTTAAATAAACAGTTTATTTTAATTTAGAATGCTTCAGTGGTGAAATAAATTGTCAGATTTGACTCTCACATACAATGTATAAATAATATTATTAATCAATTTATTTTCAAGAAATAGATAAGTGAAGAATGCAGTGATGGAAGAGGAGGTTAGTGAAGTATGGTGTTGCAGCAGAGAAATACATTTTTGGGTTATGGTTATGTGAATGTGTCCAGTTAATAAGTGATGTCATAAGAGGCAGTTGAAGAATACAGTGATGGGACTTGGGCCCACTGATTTATGTCATCATAGTGAATACAAATATTTATGGTTTCTGGTCCTAAGAATGTGTTCCATTAAAAAATTGACCATAATTGCAACAAAGTGTTGCACCTGACTGATGCTATCCAAAAGTGAAAAATGTGACAAAAATGAACATTTAAAACATTTGCAAATTGGTAGTAACAATGGGTGAAACTATGAAACTGATGACTATTGATAATGTATCCAGAAACTCACAAAGGAAAATTAGTAATAAAATATAAGGGGAATACACCCACTTCCTGAGCTTACTATATCAGTGACATTTGATTCTGGTGATGTTATGTGGTCCCCCATAGTTGTCCTGTTATTATTATGGCTGACACATGTTATACAGCAGGGCTAGATTACACAGTAGTGATATGAAGACTGGTGAGATACTGAAATTGGGATGTAATGATACACCAATAATATGAGTATTTTAACTTTGTTACTTTGAAATTGATGAATGCTGAGGTTAAGCACAGTGGGTCTCAGGGCTAAATAGGGAATTTGGGCAGACTGGATGGACCTTTGGTCTTTTGTGCCATCATTGTCTATGTTTCTATAAGAATTGAGGATTGTTCTTTCCAACCCAATGCTATCTACAGTACATTGATAACCAGTGATGCTTATTAAGTTTTTGTGTGAGTCCCCACTGTTCTACTAAAAAGTAAATTTTTAAGGCATGGCAAGTTTATTTACATAGCACCTTTTCCCAGAGGTTCAGGGTGCTTTACATAATTAACAACTTAACAATTGCATGAAATAAATTTTTAAAAAATGAGACACCAATAGAAACATAAAGACATAGGGCCTGATTCTAGAAGGGTGGCACAAGTCACCGCCAAACACAACTTACGCCGCCCACAACTGTGACATTGACCCTGTGCCCTATTCTATAAGGGGCAGGGTCTCTGCAGCTGAGTTCTGCCACTTGTGACATGCAGTCAGGTATGCCGAACTGCGGGTGCACCAGGTGAGCATGTGGCAAGCCACAACGTAGATCGCATGTGCCCCCATACCCAACTTGCAGCAATATGCATCCTGCAGGGATGCCCATATCAACTGCCCCCTAATCCATGTATAAGTACAGCTCCACAGGGCTAACCACACCCCCAGCCCCGAAGTGTGCATACAGAACTTGGCAGGGCTGCCCACACCCCAGCCCCCAATCCCCAATTGTAAAATGTCCCACAGGGCAGCACTGTCATCCCTCCACCCATGCCCTAACCCCGGGTTACCAGCTGCAAATGCGGCAAATAACCTGATAAGCCCTGGTAGTCTAGTGGCCCTCACCCAGCTGTGCCAGCCCACCCAGCACCCCCGCACCTGTCCCCAGTCGGCGACTAGCACAGCCCATCTTTCACCTCCACTACCAGCCTTCAACTGAGTTATGTAGGAGTACTACTGGAAAGACATACTCAGAAATTAATAAATGCAGGGCATTTTACAATGGGGGATTCAGGGGGCTGGGGGTGTGGGCAGCCCTGTGAGTCATGGATTTCACAGGGAGTCGGGGGGAGGTAGGTGGGTAGCCCTGGAGGCTGTTACTGTGTGAGGGGTATGGGGGGCATGTACTGAACGGGGGATGGGGTGGGGGTGTGCGATGCCCATTGGGGCAACAACAGAGGAGGTTTGGGCATGGGGGGAGGGCACAAGGACCGGGTTCTATGGGACCCTCAGAGGACGGATATACAGTAAGTTACACCAGCTAAATGCAGGTGTAATTTACGTTGCCGGTTCTCCTCCGGGGGTTCTTGTAGAATCCTGACATTGGGAACTTTGTTGCTGCCCTTCTAGAATGGAGTGCAACTGCTGCTGTAAACCACCTAGTGCCATGTAGCAGGGGGTTTATGGTGCAACTGCCGCATATCAGCTGTTTGGTGCAAGTGGCCTGCGGCATGTCACAGGTCACTTTGTAGAATAGCGCGAGTCGCAACTGCTGGTGTAAGTTGCTACTTGCACCATTCTACTTGGCGCAAGTGCTGTTACGCCAGGCGGTTCTTTTCTAGAATCAGGGCCATAGAAGCTGATGGCAGGAGACCAAAGGTCTAATGAGTCTGCCATACTATATTACCTCACCAGTGTAATTTCCAGATTGCAATTTACAGAAAATAGTTTTATTTTCCCAAGATAATAATAATAAAACAGAATTCTCCTGGGGCATGGATGGTAACTCTACCTCAATAAAGTCGTGAATGTGATTGAATGATATTACTTTTCATCATCCCCATTAGTGCTGTAAACTACTATAATTGAAAAGGTGGCAGTGGAGAAATGTAAAATTTCCACTTCAGTATTATCAGTATCATCTCCTGTCCCACATATATCACTACAGTAATATCATAATCCCATTCAAAATCTATACACATGTCATAGGTATCACTGTCATGTGCTGAACCACCTTTATTTGTATCTCCCCATGTTTTTGCCTCGACAGCAGTATCAGCTACTAAGACATTTTATATAGTATGTATACCATATGTCTGCCTTACACACTGAGCAAAAATTATTGTTTTCTTAGTTATGTCAATTGTCAAAGTTGGGGCAGTAACTGGGTGGGACTAGACCACATGGAACAGCACTGCCTTCGGTCTGGAGAACATCCTCCACTATGGAAGTTGAACTATTTGCACTTAACTGATCGTCTTTTTTTCTTACAGGTGCAGTTATCACTGACACCGCTTATTTAGATACATAGCAGATAGAGGACAGAGTAGGACTCTAAGCCATTCAGTCTGCCCTGGGATTCCTATTTAAATTTATTAAATCTTTTCAGAGCTCTCAAAGCTGTTGACTTCCTTCTTATCTTCTTCTGATTGCCCCATGGGGTTTTAAATCCAGAGAAGTTCCATTATCAATCACACTCCTGAGGAGATTGTTTCAGCTTTCTACCACTCACTCATGAAGAAGTATTTTCTGATTTCTTTCTTAACGTTTCCCCTGGCTAATTTGAGATTGTGTCCTCTGTAAGAGTGCAATTATGTGGAAATTGACAACTTCAGTTTGGCTTGCACTCTCTTTATCTTTGGTGCTGGTTTGACATTTTGGCTAAAGACACTTCGATTCTCAGTTTTGTGATTTTTCTCATCAGGGTCCATCCTGGTAAGAACACCTCTCACTGTTGAGCTAGTTTGATACAAGCCATTGCATAATCTGGAGTCATATAGGTGCTTGGTGGTGCTGGGCTTCTCAAGCCTGTTGCAGGTGTGCGCTAAGGGATTTAAGAATGGTCTAGGAACCTATAACATTGCCATTACTGCAGTGCTCAACTCCCTCACATCCTGTCTTGTATGCTGGGAGTCTCCTAGTAGAGATCCCACTAGTTTTGTGAGGGGCTAAGGTTGTTGAAGGTCAAAGAGTGGGGTTGGAGTGTTCTTAGAGGTGATTGAGATTGCTGGCAGATAGACTAACCTTGAGGGCTCAACGTAAGGAGAAATAGGGTCCATTCACCCAGAAAAATGCTGTGTTTCTGTCATGAGTGATTGCTGCAATAAGGATCAGACCTGGAATCATGTGATATGAGCAGAATGAGTGGCAAACTTTCTTTCAGATCCAGACCTCTGACTCACAACATGGTAATTTAGGCAGTTTTAAATAACAGTGACAACCAGTTTACTATATTTAGCACTCAATAATTCCTCTGGTAGCACCAAGACTGCATCTGAAAATCACCAACTCTGAAAAAACAGCAGAAATGGATACAGTTCAAGTAGCTAACGCACCTCCAATCCCACCACAGTCTCAAGCCCACAAGAGGCATTAGCAGAACTAACCAGTGGCCTCTACCCCTGATGGCTCAGGGCAGGAAAGCACCTCAGACAAGCCTGATCATTTTTCCACAAAGTGCACCAGTATTAAAGTAGCCATGTTAGAAATGGCCCAGGATGTTCACACTTACTAACCTGCTCTTAAGCATTGTCCAAGCAAGTTGCTGATGCTGAAGTTCACATCAGCTCCACTGAAGACAAAATGGCCAGAGATGAACAACTTATGACAGACCCTAAGAAGAAAACTTTCAAATTAGAAGATCACATCAAGAACCAGGAAAGAAGAAGCTGCAGAAACGTTTTGGTCCTTGTAGGCATACCTGAGGAGCTGAGGGGTCCAACATGTTGTGGTTTGTTCAAAAGCTCCTTCAAGTTACCACTGGCCCACTGTAATATGGTACAGAATATATAATTGAACTGAACCACCATTCTCTATGTCCCCTGCCACCACCTGGAGATAAATCTAGAGCCATAAATTTAAGGTGCTTGAACTATCAAGATAAGGTACACATCCTAGACCAAGCAATAAAGACTTCTGTATTAAATTGGAAGGGCCATTAATTTCATATCTTTAGTGATGTGACACCTATGATATGTGCAAAGCAGCTAATTTACAAACTGATTAAGAAAGCACCGCATAGGGATAACACAAAATTCTGAATGCTGTGCCCTGCCTGATTTTTTAATTTAGTATGCTTTTTGCTCTATATGTGTGCCTGCCTGTGCTGCTCAACCCCCACTCACCTGGTCTTCCCTCCTCTCCAGGATTTACCTCCTCATGTGTCTATACCCCTTGGCTTGCCCTCCAGGGTGGGACCACCTTCCCAGCGCAAACCCACATGGAGATGGGAGAAGAATGCCCACAGGAGTATCTACTGGCCTTGCTTCCCTGGATCGACCCCCAGGGTGAGGTGTGGGGTCAAGCTGGATTGATGGAGATGGAATAGGTTAGCTATGGGAGTGTCACGGTGGGTGATTGGAACCAGTGAGGTGAGGTGAGGTATCATATTTTGGGGCTACTATTTTTTTTTTCATTGTAGATCCCTGGGGGTGGGGACATGCAATGGTGTCTCGCATCCACCCCTCCCCCCTAAGGTGACTGCTCCAGCATGATGAAACACCCAGCCTCTGCCTCAGGTCTGTAGTGTGCCAGACACTCTACCCTCCCTCCCTCCCCCTGGAGAAGGAGAGCAATCTCTAGCATGCTCAATCCTTGTACCCTGCCTGCCTTGTAATCACTACAGCCCTGGGTACGAAGGAGTTTGCCAACACTGATATCACCCAGACTGAGCTTACAAAGATGTTCCCACATGTTTTCTCCCCAGACTTCAAATGCCCAAGCAATAGGATCTGACAACAGTTACCAGGATGGGAAGTAAGGCAATCACCAACTCCAGTTACTGCCTTGCTGCCTAAGCTTAATATCAAAAGGTACGGCCATGTCTCTCTTTAATCCTTGACCCCATAAGGATAATTAAATGATTGACACAAAGACATTCCCCTCCCCATCTTTATGTTTGCTTGCGCGCATACGCAAAAAACATTATGTGACAACTTAGGAGAGAAGCGGGTTAGGGAGCCGCGGCAGTGTAGCAGCCAAGGGAGGCACAGCATTTTGGGGTTTGGCCATGGTGCACCAATGAAGGCACAGTGTGCTGATGACACTGGCTTCCAGAAGCTGCACCAAGTTGTAACGTTTTCACCGCAGCAATCATGGGCCACCTCGACATTGCAGCGTCAGCGATTTGCTGCAATGAGGGAGCGACCTGTCATTGCTGGGCAGAACGTTGCTGCTGTAATATTGTTTGTGAACATGGTGGCGTGTTGCCACCCTGTTCATGAACAATATTACTGTGGCTCCAGTGCTGAGGGTGTGCCCAATCCCCCTCAGCAGCATGTGCCCCCCTAACGGTCTTTGTCTGCTGACGGGGGAGCCCACTCCCCATCGGCATAATGGTGCCCTCCCTTCTTTTGTGTCGACAGGGGAGCCCATTCCCTGTCGACATAATGCCTCCCCTTTCCTTGTGCACTGACGGGGGTGCCCAATCACCTGTCAGCTACAGCTGCCCCCCAAAAGACTTCCTTGGCATGCTGGGAGCCCACCTCAGCATGCCAAATGCCACTGTAAAGTAAAAACTGTCCAGCATTGTCTTTTATTTTTTTTTGCACCTGAAAAGAAGAAAACTGTCCCTTGCAGTGTCTGGGGCCCCCCCTCCCACAACCCACACCCACCTTCTGCGCATCCTGCCTCCCCACACCCCCACCCATACTTACCTCGGAATCCAGCGTGATGATCTTCGGTGTACTGGGAACACGTCTGCACTCTTCAAAGCTGACTGCAAACTGAGGAAATGCCGGTAAGCTGTATAATGGGATAGATAGTTTTTTTTCAACTTTGGTGCATATCTCGGGCATTTTTTGGAATTTTGGCACCACATTTTGAACATGGGGTTTTTGGGACCCTCCTCATGAATTCTGTCACTGACATGGCGTTAATCATGCCCGAAGGGTGATTTTGCAGTCACTGCATGGAATCACCTTTTGGGACTGATTAACAAAATGACAGTGCCAGTGTTCATGAGGTGGGCTCTCAAAAAGCATATGTTGCAAATTTGGTGAAAAAATTCCTTAAAATGACTGTTTTATGAGAGTGCATTGCACAGTTCCTATGCACGCTCGTAAGTTCACGAATTTGTAACATTTGCACTCAAGATTTTCAAAATTGCCATGTTATCACACCTACTAATGAGCAGTATAGCTGTCATTTTTCATATCTCGCCCAAAATGTGTTTCCACGCATGTAGCCCACAATGGCGCAACCGGTGTGTGAAATCAATGTTTGGGGCAGATTAAGAAAATCACAGTGACACTGTTTATGAGCAGAGGTCTTAAAATGGCTATGTTGAAAATTTGGTGAACAAATTCCTACAAATGAGTGTGTTACAAGCATGCATTGCGCAGTTCCTATGCACTCTCGTACCTTCGCACATTTGCAATATTCTCACTCCAGATTGCCAACATTGCCATTTTTCCGCATCTCCTTATGAACAGTGCTCCTGCCATTTTTCACATCCTGGCAGAAATGTGTTTTCACAGTTCCAGCACAGAATGGCGCAGTCGCAGTGGGAAATCACTGTTTGGGGCACATTACAAAAATCACAGTGACACTGTTCATGACCAGAGGTCGTTAAATGCCTACGTTGAAAATCTGGTGATGAAACTCCATAAAATGACTGTGTTACGTGCATGCGTTGCGCAGTTTCCAGTATGCTCGGAAGTGCAAGCATTTTTAATATTCCCACTACACATTTTCAACATTGCCATCTCTTCATACCTCCCTATGGATGGTGCAGCTGTCATTCTTCACATCCTGCTCGATCTGTGTTTTCGTACATGTGGTGCAGAATGCCACTGTCACTGTTGGAAGTCAGTTTTCAGGACACATTGACAATATCACACTGCCACTGTTCATGACAAGAGGTCCCAAATGCTTTCATGAGGTGGGGTCACAAAAAGGCAATGTTCAAAATCTGTACTGTGAATACCAACAAAAGCCTGAGGCATTATGGTTTCTAACCATAACATCCTATCCTGTGCAGTCAGACAGGCATCGGGGTGTGCCTTTGGATTGACAACTGTACTGCTCATGCCATCCCACTCCCACCCCCCAGCCACTGACAGGCATCGAGGTGTACCTTGGACTCTTCATCCCAAGACTTCACCCCATCCTCCTATGCTGCACCCATTTTAATGTATGTCCTTATGGAATGGGGTGACTGAAAAGCCAAACACCCTAAGGTACAGCTCAACACGTGTCTGCAGAATAGGGTGAGGTGACATGGCTTGATCGTCATGGGTGATGACCCAAAAACTTACCCCAAATCCTGTCCGTCTCTACAGGATGAAGGTGGGATTCATGTGAAGTTCAGTACTTCACTGCCATTCCTATTCTGCATCTGTCTAACTCTTGCATTTCTAATGCTAATACCAGCAAGCAAACATTCGGCATTGACAAATGCATGTTGTTAGTTGGATCGACGAACATTTGACTGGATCTGCTTTTTAACAGTCAATAATAGGATTCCCCACAAGCTCCTTAAACTTCTTGTTAAATGCCTTTTTATTTTGTTTGGCTTGCTATGGTGGTGGTAACAGTACTGCCAGAAATTTCTGGATTATCTCTTACAGCACTAACCATGGTTGATTGGTTTCCTACCATTCAAATATAAACAAACTCCAGACTCAGACATTGTCTTGACAGCTACTGTCATCCCTTACACATGGAAAGCTGGGCTCCATCTCCAAGCACACACCTTGCTCTGATCAGCCTCCACACGCTGATGAGCAAATACCATGGATGCCTGAAGAAACTGCTATGCACACACCTCCTCACACTTTCATGCAGCAGAACATCTGGACAGTTGCTTACTGTGGACCAATGTATCCTTCACGAACTGTTCTCTTGGCCCCTGCACTCCAAGGACAAATGGACTTCACATCACTCCTCCTCTGTTCAGAATCAGACTTCTTCTGCACCACATTGATTGCCATAGAAGTGATCCTCTACACTTTGTAGGGATGCTGGAGGCAGGTCTCCTTTTTCATGGACTTAGGGGGATTATGGGCTTGGGACTGGCTACCTTACTTCTTCATGAAAACTCAAGTTGATGCACAAACAGTCTGTGCCTTTATTTTTATGACATATTGCTAACATATGGATTCTTCTTCAGGAACAGCTTTTCTATGCAGTCAGAATCCAGCTGCTTGATGTAAGGAATAGGGCCTCAAACCTCAGCCCATACCACATTAACTGAATTGGGCAAGAAAGTTTGACCTGTACCTCTCCTCCTTCACACTCTGTGACCACCACCCTAATCAGGCTAAATCCTTAGAAGACTGTGGACGTATATATACGTCCAGAATCTATATACGTTCACACATATTCAGTTCTCAAAGGGTTTTTAAACGATACATTTTTTGCTCCATTCCCATAACAGGAGCATAATGGGGGGATGACAAAAGTTGGCACTGTTGATTCACAGTATTTTTATTATTATCATACTTAGTATTCATTGTCACAATCAATGCAATTTTTTCTGTGACTTCTCCCTGGAAGCTGCCTCTATTTGACTACCTACTAGTAGGTCCCAAAGAGATGAGAGGGCACTCTTGGTGCAGACCCTCACAGACCTGTGTATCAGAGAAGCATTGTTGTCCAACAGACAAGCCCTACCTTTCCACCACCATCTACCTTCTCTATGCATTATGTCATTGTTTTTTCTTGTAACTTATTGTTCTCTTATTACAGTTAAATCTTGGTGTGTTTGGCTTAAGTATGTTATGCACGTAGTCTCTCCTTTCAAAACTGGGAGCTGGTGACTGTCCCCTCCTAGGAACTGGTGACTGTCCCCTCTTAATAACATTCCATTACTGTTTCCCACACCCAAATCTCATCTTCCTCCAAAAAAATACCTAATTCCTAGAAATAGCAACACAGTAGGCAGTTTACTCCCCACACACATAGCAGTTCATAATATAAAGGAAAAACTGCAATGGCTAACATTTATCTGTATTATAACACCCTTGAACATTAAAGGTCACCAAACAAAAGAAAAGCAATACCAAGTGCTTCGGCATTAAAAATCTATTGAAACAAATGCAGCCTTTTTACAGGAAACCCACACTAAAACAGCAGATGGTAACTTGTAGAGAATGGAATAGGTGGGCCAGGTTCTTTCAGCTGCAGTAAGCAATATGAAGTCTGGAACAGCAATCCTTATCCACAGAAATACCATATTTAAATTGCAAGAGCAGGTGATAGGGGCTGAGAGCAGATACATTATAATAGTAGGAACCCTGGTTAGGACAAAATTTGCCCTGGTTTTTATCTATGGCCCAGGTAACGATGACCCCAGCTTTTTCACAGCCTTAACCCACAGATTGGCTGAATTCACACACCTCCCTATCTTCCTGGCTAGCAACTGGAACCTGGTCCAGAACACTAACCTAGACAGAACAGGGTCCAATAGGACCACACTACTTCCCTACCAATGGGCCTCTCACAAACTGCAAGATACCAAGGGATTACTGGAACTATGGAGGATCCCTCACCTGAGTATTAAAGATTACACATTTACTTCCCCAGTCCATAAATCTTGCTGTAGACTAGACTCCTGTTTTATTAGTGCTGAACTATTGAACGGAATCCACACTTGTGAAATCCTTCCTCGTCTGCTGTCTGATTATTCTCCTGTATCACTCATATGCAATTTGAGGACACATCCAACAGAGACAAAACATGGAAACTCAATCAGTATCTGCTGAAGACCCCACATGCCTTAAAAATATACAAGAATGTACCACCAATTTCTTTTAGGAAAACACAAGCTTGGTATCCAGTAGATCCCAGCTGTGGGGGGCCTTCAAGTGTGTCCAAAGAGGGGAACTCATTTGGCTAGCCAGCACCAGGAAACAGAAAAAAAGTGAGGCATGCACCACTCTACTATCAGACATAAGAATTAAAGAAAGGCACATTTCCACTGACTCCCCTGAGGCTGACTCCCTCCAACTTAACACCCTTAGAGGCAAACATAATGAAAACCATAGGCAGCAAGCAGAAAATGATATTTTTTCATGCCAATTTTCACTATGTCAATCAGGATGGAAAAACAGGGAGACTTGTAGCCCTCAGGCTTAGATAACAAGAATCCTCGCGACTCATTAATAGTGTACATAAAGCCCCAGGTGATCCACTAATAACTGAGCCTAGGGAAATAGCAGCTGCTTTATGCTGACTACACCCTAGCCTTGGAGAAAGAGATTACAACTGCAATAATTCTGCAAGCCATCAAAGACCTAGCCAAAAGGACCAAATGGTTTCTCCACCAACTGATATAAGACCCATTAAAAATGATCTAGCTCTGCAACTTACAGCCTGTTCAACACATCCTTAGAATCAGGACACCTGAACCCCGCCTTGCAGGAAGCCCACATTATTCTAATACACAAACCTGGGAAGGACCCAGACTACATTCCCTATTACAGACGATATCCCTTCTCACCAATGATATTAAGATCCTAGCAAAGATGTTGACTTTCAGAGTCAGCAAGAGCTGGTCCACACTTATTGGCCCTGAGCAAGTTGAATTAATGCATTCAGGCTTTTGGTTGACCGTCTCAGAAAAGTAGCCCACATCCTTGTTGCATCCAGGGATACAGATTCTCCAGCAGTCCAGATGCCATTGGTGGAAAAAAGGCCTTCATTTGTGTTTCCTGGTCCTTGCTGCTCCAAACGTCGACAGAACATGTCTTTCCACAAAACTTTCTTAACTGGATTTCCTTGTTATACTCACACCCTTCAGCCAAAACGTCATGTAATGGGATCTTCTCAGACAATTTCCCCCTGGGAAAAGGCATGCACCAGGGCTGTTCCCTCTTCACATACTTATTCAACATTTATATTGAACCCCTAACACAAATACAGCTGACCCACAAGGACATCCTGGGAATCAAGGTTGGTAAACAGGTCTACCAAGGTTTTCACTTATGCAGAGGACATCCTACTCCATCTCTGGAATCCCTTGTAACCAATACCAGCAGCCTTGGATGTTCTCCAGCAATTCAGTCCTGTAGCAGGGCATAAAATCAACCTGTTCAAAACTGCAATAATACCCCTTAAAATCCATACTAACAGAGTAGATGTAATGCAATTTTGGGGGGGGGTACCTGGTCACCCATTGGTCTGACATGCTTAGGAATATACCTGACCCAGAGCCCCAAAGTCATGTTTAACAAAAATCTAACTACTCTAACAGAGGAGATAAAACAAAACCTGAAGACATGGACAGCCTTACCCCTTACTCTGTGGGTTCACATCAGCATTATTACATGAATATCCTGCCTTGAGTACTTTACCATTTAAGCATGCTTTCACACTACATACTTCTTAAGTGGTTTTAACAGCTTCACTCCCTTATCTCCACCTTCTTACGGAATGGCGACAAACCCAGGAGAGACTATAACAAGTTTTCTCCTCATAAATCCCAAGGAGAACTTCAGCTTCCAGACTTCAAAACCTATTATTTAGCAACTAAAGCTAAACTATTTCTTAGGTGGAAATCTGCTAGTGACCTCAACTCTACTCCACCCTACTGTCCAACATGGAGACAAATAGAACTAGACCTCTGTACTGAAACTGGAATAACAATCCAGGCCTTACCCAACATACCCTACAGTAAGCTTCCTCCAACACTTAAACCCACTCCTGTTGGCAGCTCAGCATGTACATGTTGGCAATATCTCAACCTTAAGACTAAACCATTATTCAACCCAATGCATTAGGAACAATCCCAATTTCATAATTCTGCACAGACCTATCCCTACCACCTTTCTACATTAGATGAACATCCAAACATTGAGTGACATGCTAGATGGTAACTATGTTGCTCCATTAACTCTTTCATAAAACAAGCCTCACTTGGTTCAGGCACTGCTTTTCAATAACATGGACTCCAACTCTCATTGGCTGCCATCCTAGGTCCACAACCCTGGTCCTTCAAACAACTCCCTGTCAGAGAGTAATGGGTGAACAGATAGATAACAATCAGAAAATTCAGTTTAACATGCAAACTGCATGATTTCATTGTCCATCAAGAACAAAAATCAATAGATAAAAAATAATACTTAGAAACAGCAATTTTGTCAGGATAGGGTCACTTCTCTGTATAGGACTTCAAATCCTTTTGCTGGTATTTCACTTTTAAGCAATTTGGCATTGTTTGGACATGAAGACTTACATGTCCTCTTCTAGCTCCTATGTGAGCTGTTGTGGACTTCAGATCTACTCTGGTGTGAATCTGGATTGAATCTGATTTCCTATGCCTAGCAGTGGATTTTTTTATACCCCCAGTCCATCACGTGATCCACCCCTTTTTGCATAACACAAAATATACAATTAACCAGAACAGTTTTACATGCAAAAAGAGTGCAGGGTGCAAGCTATATATATATATATATATATATATATATATATATATATATATATATATATAAAACAATGGAAACATGCAGGAAAAACATTTAAAAACTGAGTTATATGGTTTTTATATAGCAATGCACAAGCAATAAGCCTTAATGAACCTGTAACTCCTCAAATAACTCTGACATCATGGATAGAGATGCAGCAAAATAAAATTTCACTGGCAAAATTGTGGACAAAATTGGCAATTTTGCTGTGTGAAATGTTTTGCAAAATTGCAATGAAATTTCACAATTTTGCCTGCAATTTCATCTGTGTGAATCCTACTCAATTATATATCCCTAGTGTCTAGTGGTCCCCCCAACTGATCACGGGCCGAAATTAATAGTAACGTCTCCCCCAGTTAACTTATCCTCCCATCCCTGATCACTGATCCTTACTAAATGCCCACTCCCTGGTGTCTAATGGTCCCCTCAGCTACAATTAGCTGAGCCAAATTGATAGTAAAGACATCCCTTCTCCCAGTTAACTCATGTTCCCCATCCACTGGACCCCAATCCTTAATTAATGCCCACTCCTTGGTGCCTGGTGGGACCCCTCTTACCTTCATCAACACCAGCCCTGCTCCCTATCTTGAGTCAGATACTGGCATGACCCTCCACTCCTTCTGGCCCAGCGGCCCAACTACACTTAATGAATGATTGCATGCTTGTGCAAGCAAGAGATCATTCATTGAAGCTTAGTCAGCTGCCAGCTGTGGCGGTGAGTGGAGCTGTGCCAGTTGCCTGATCGGGATATGGAGATGGAGCAGGGTGGGTGCTGGTGACAGGGTAGGGGGTCCACTAGACACCAGAGAATGGGCATTTAATTAAGGATTGGGGTCCGGGGGATGGGGGAATGATGAGTTAACTGGGGTGGAGGGGGTGTCTTTACTATCAATTTAGGCCAGTGATTGGTCATGAAGCTACTAGACCCCAGTGAATGGGCATTTAATTAAGGATCAGGGTCTGGGGATGATGAGTTAACTGGGGGGTTATTTACTAATTTGAGCCAGTGATCTGCCAGTGGGGACCACTAGACACCAGGGAGTGGGCATTTAATTAAGAATCGGGGTCTGGGGGATGATGAGTTAATGGGGGGGTGTTCTTTACTAATTTGGGTGGTGATCAGCCAGGGGGGACCACTAGACATGAGGGAGAAAATTTCTTTGGAAGTTTGACCACATTGTGAAATTTCACCTGCAGATGACGAAATTTCTCCATGAGTGAAATTTTGCCAGCTTGGGGGTGAAATTCTGCTCGCATCTGTGGGTGGAATTTCTCATTTTGCCTGATGAAATATTTTGTGAATGGCGCAAATTATGCAAAATATTTCATGCGGCAAAATTTTCCAGTTTTACACAACACTAATCATGGACCTCCCATTTCTGCCAGTAGGGGCCATTGGTTCCTATAGGAGTCCATGAAAACACTGGTAGCTGGAAGGCCCAAAGGTACTCCTGAATCCAAGTAAGGGCAAACTTCAAATAAATGAAACAAAACAGTTATTTTATGGTTCAAAATAAATTATTTTAGAATCTAGTACATATTTTTTTTTGTGTGTCTGTACTAGGAGGTTAATAGGGAATATTTTTTTTAAACAAACACATACTTTTAAATTTTATTATTTTCTCAGGTAGGCCCTATATATGTTTGGAAGAATTTTTAAAAGAAATGAAGTAAATGTAAAACAATTTTCTCTTTAAATGTGCAGCTATAGACTGTGGGTCATTTTGGTAAAAGAAACATAACTGAATCAAGAAAATAAAACAATGGTTTGAGCTCTCACCTTCATAAAGTAACCAGGGATAGCAAGTTAAAACCAGGAGTTGTTCTTTCTCCAACCCTATAAGATAGCTTTTATAAACTATTTTCTGAAAGTTTGGAGAATGTAAGCCACCTTTTGAATTTAGTTTGGAACCTGGAGGAAGCAGCTTGCAATGTTGCCTGCAGGATTTCTGGTTTGAAATAAAAAATCTTTACCGTTTAAACAGTACATGGCTGCTTTCTGTATAGCATGAAATTTTCAAACAACTTCTAGGCTTTTCATCTATTTTTGAACAAACCATCACATTTTAACATTACAGACTATAACAAAGCATGTTATAACAAAAAGTATGGCTTATACATTCATTTCACTGTGCTTCATGTTACAACCCTTGCTCACTCTTTATGCACTGTGCTAGCTAACATTTGTATTTGATTTTAACATTTTCTAAGACATTTGCATGTGCATGGACACTTAGAAGTACAGGAAAGGGAAACAAACTCTAGCCAGAGTCAACATGGCTGCAGAATTATATTATTGATTGTTGTGAAATGGAAAGAAAACATCTAGCACAGATGGAAGATGGTGTGCCACAGTTCCTGGCTCACACAAACATGTGTGTTTGTATGCTTGTGTGTGTGTGTGGGGGGGGTATATATAGATTATATGATATCTAAATGTGCACAGACTTTTATACTAACGGGATGTATAAAAAAAACTATTAAAACAATACAAATCCAACAGCAGAAGCACAGTTGTATGTGCTCTGAAATTCTTGTTTGAGTCCCACTACTGCCACTTGTATAATCATTTATAGCATACACACAAGTTCATACTCTACCTGCTTATACTGCACCTGCTCCAGTGGATAAACAGATGACTTTATTCGCTAGTGCTAAAAGTCCCTTACCTTTCACTAGCAATAAATATATACTAAACCTGCCTGTGCCATGCTTGGCTCATTGGTTAAACAGATGGCTTCATTCTCTAGTGCTATCTGACCTTTACCTTTCACCAAAAAGAAATTCATCACAGTATGGAGAACATCTACCCTGTACCAGTCCTTGTGGATGAACAGGAGTCTGCAGTCTCCAGAGCTGTCAGACTCTCACATCTCACCATCAATAAAAACCACTTCAGTTAGGAAAAGCCTGTACTGTCTCTACTGACACTGTACTGTACCTGTCTCTGTGGATAAACTTGAGGGTTTCAGTTTCCAGTGATGTCACTTCCTCACCTTTCACCAACACTAAATCCATTGCATTGTAGGGAAGCTTGCACTTATCTGCCCACTTTGTACCTGTGGATAATCACAGGGCTTCAGGCTACAGATTTGTCAATCCCTCACCTTTCACCAATATTAAATGCATCACAGTATGGAGTATGTGTCAGTGGATAAACAGGGATCTCCAGAGCTGTCAGTTGTTTACTTACTTTACTACATTCATTACAGGGATCACAGGGTAGAAAAAGCTTGCACTGTACCTGTTCCTGTGTATGAAGTGGAGGCTCCAGAGCTGTCAGTCCCTCCACTTTCATCATTGTTACATTCATTACAGTATGGAGCGCCTGCACTGTACCTGTCTCTGGTAATAAACTGAGGGATCCAGAGCTGTCAGTCTCTCACCTTTTCACCATTGCTACATTCATCAATGTGGAGAAAGCCTGTATTGTACCTATCCCTGTAGATAAGCAGGGGATGCCAGAGCAATCAGTCCCCCACCTTTCACAACCACTACATTTCATCACAGTGTGGAGAAATGCTACACTGTACCTGCATCTGTGGATAAACAGAGGTCGCCAGAGCAGTCAGCCTCCACCTTTCACCAACACTATATTTCATCACAGTGTGGAGAAACTGCACTATACCAGTATCAATGGATAAATGGGGCTTGAGAGCTGTCAGTTCCTCACCAATTAGCATCACTACCTTCACCACATGGTGTCTCCACCCACACTGTACCTATCTCTATGGATAAATGGAGGGTTTCAGTTTCCAGTGATGTCAATCCCTCATCTTTCATGCATACTCTACCTGCTTATACTGTACCTGCTCCAGTGGATACATAGAGGGCTTTATCCTCCAGAGCTATACGCCCCTTACATTTCACCAGCTATAAATACATACTGAACCCGCCTGTGCCATGCCTGGCTCACTGGACAAA
This sequence comes from Neoceratodus forsteri, assembly GCA_016271365.2. Lineage (NCBI taxonomy): Eukaryota > Metazoa > Chordata > Ceratodontiformes > Ceratodontidae > Neoceratodus > Neoceratodus forsteri. The sequence goes on along the minus strand of JADMNL010000023.1, from coordinate 236,679,329 downwards.
CAAATGGCTTCAGTCTCTAGTGCTGTCTGACCTTTACCTTTCACCAAAACTAAATTCATCACAGTATGGCAAACAACTACCCTGTACCTGTCACTGTGGACAAACAGGAGTCTACAACTCCAGAGCTGTCAGTCCCTCACATCTCACTATCACTAAAAACCACATCACAGTTAAGAAAAACCTGCACGGTCTCTTCCTACACTGTACCTATCTTTGTGGATCAACTGAGGGTTTCAGTTTCCAGTGATGTCAGTCCCTCACCTTTCACCATCACTAAATCCATTATAGTGTAGGGAAGCTTGCACTATATCTTCCCACTTTGTACCTGTTCAGATAATCACAGGGCTTCAGACTCCAGTTTTGTCAGTCCCTCATATTTCACCAACACTAAATATGTCACAGTATGAAGACATCTTGCACTCTGCATGCATCAGTGGATAAACAGGGGCCTCCAGAGCTGTCAGTCATTCACTTATCAACATTACTATGTTCATTACAGGGTAGAGAAAGCTTGCATTGTACCTGCCATGTATGAAGGGGCTCCAGTGCTGTCAGTCCCTCAACTTTCATCACTGTTACATGCATTATAGTGTGGAGAGCCTACACTGTTTCTGTCCCTGGGATAAACTGAGGGCTCCAGAGCTGTCAGACTCACTTTTCACCACTGCTACCTTCATCAGTCTGGAGGAAACCTGTACTGTATCTGTTCCTGTGGATAAACAGGGGGTGCCAGAGCAGTCAGTCACCCACCTTTCACAACCACTACATTTCATCACAGTATAAAGAAATGCTACACTGTACCTGCATCTGTGGATAAACAGAGGTCTCCAGAGCAGTCAGCACCTCACCTTTTACCACCACTATATTTCATCACAGTGTGGAGAAACTCTGTACTATACTTGTATAAGTGGATAAATATATTAAATCTTAGTTCTGTCTGTAAAGGGGGAGGAAGTTGGCGAGACTGTAGCAGAAAGAGTTGTCAGGAGCTTCTGACAGAGTTCTGCAAACACACACACACACACGCGTGCACACACACACACACACACACACACACACACACACACACACTCACTCTTCAGTGCCAATGTTCCCACTTGTCTTTTATACTGCAATGATTTTCCAGTTTGCAAATGCATTATTTATAACAATATAAAAAATACACAGCATTCCTTCACAGTACTTGAGAGTTATGGTTTTGAATTACAGGGGCTTAGTTCTGAGTTATAAACCTCTCTCAAAGAGCTAAAAATGCAGGAGGAAATGCATAGGAGGATATACAGAACTGTAGCTGAACTGCCTGTAATTTGACACTGTAGTCTGCTGCATGAGACACTGAGAGCTTTAGATCTTTAGTAAAGGAAACTCAGTGTACTTGCATGCTTCTTCTTTTTAGCCACAAAAACAAATTGAATCTAGTAATCATGTCATCACACAAATCCTATCATGTACAAATTAAGATTGAAATACATGTACTGTTATTGTGAGCCTTATTCCTTACTGGGAAACACTGAGTAACAGAGAAAAAATAGGCTGCTTGAGCTGAGAGATTGCTATAAAAGTCCAATTTAAAAAAATCCATTAACTATATGCTGAGGTCAATTTTTCTATGTGATAGTAAAACTTCTGCAGAGCTCCACCCTGCAGCCATAAAAATGAAATTCAGAGGGAGATGGCGGGGGGGATTCTGAATGTGGCCAGCCTGACAGAGCAGAAAGAATAGAAAATGATGGTAAAGGATAACAATATGCTGTTGTGGAACATATTTTAGGAGAAAAGGAGATAGTGCAGAGTCCCTCCTAGCCCTGGCAGGATGCCACCCTACCACAAGCCCCCCTATTTAAGAGGGAATCAGTCCTCAAACTGATTTCCTACCTAATTTGACAGGCATAGAGCTTCCACCCACCTTCTACAGATGCCCCACCCTAGGGTCTGTTTTTGTACTTAACTATTTCTATCAAAGTTTTTAACCATAATTACATTCATCATATCAATATACCCTGGGGTTGAATTTCTAAACAATTGTATGACACACCATCACACATTACATACTATAACAATTGTATTCTATGCATAACCATCAGTAAATCAGTTTTGGTTTCAATGCCAGACCGATACCTAGAGAGAAAATCAGTATTTATATGCGGTGAACCTGCTGTGTAGGACTGTGAATTGGTATGTTGTAGAGCAAGATACCAGCATATTATCCTGGGATTCTTGTCTTTCATTTGCTGAATCCAGCAAAGCAAATTATGATCAGTTACCAATTTAACTCCCTACTTCATAGATAATATTTCAAAGCTTCAACTGCCCACTTCACAGCTAGACATTCTCTCTCTACTGTACTGTATTTCCACTCTCGCTCATGTTGTTTTCTGCTAATTAGTATAACGGGATGTCCTTCTCCATTTACAGTTTGGGATAGTACAGTGCCACATGTATATTCAGAGGCATTAGTCTGTAACTCAAACATATGGGAGAAATCAGGACTTCATAGTACCGGGTGGTACAGAGTGTAGCTTTTATGATTCTGAATTCCTCATTGCATACTGGGGTCCACTTAACCTTATTTGGGCACCCACCTCTTCTTCGTGAGGTCTATTAGGGGGCTTGATATATCAGCAAAGCTGGGAATTAACCCCCTGTAATACCCCTGCAAGTCCTGAAAAAGATCTAACAAGTTTCTTGTTTTGGGATATTGGGCTGTTTGCCACTCCCTCAGTGTTGCCAATCTCAAGTTTTATCTGACCATTACCCTGCACAAATCCCAAATATGTAGTCTCTTTCATTGTGACTGCACATTTCATGGGGTTCACTTTTAATGCTGCTTTTGTGATGGACTTTAACACAGTAGACAGATTTTTTGTGATTTTTTGTCCACCGCCGCAGACCCACAGGAGTTACAACCCCCCCTCAGAAAGGTACATCCTCTGTCCCATTGGGACCATCATGGGTCCTGCTGGGTTCCAGTATTTTCCTCTGTTTTCTCCCCTTGTGCCCACGCACTGTGCAATGGGCACATCAGCTGTCTTCACCTCCGAGGAGGCAGCCAAGCACCCTGGGCATGGGCCAACCCCCTCTAATTGTGCTGATGCACACAGCACAAACCTCCCCACCCTGAGGAAGGAGAGCAGTCCAGACGCTCAATCCTTACCTCACCAGCTGACCCCCAATTGACCCGAATCCATTCCTGAACCCAGGTCACCAGTGTGGCATGAGGTGTGGCATCCAGCTCCACAACCCTCAGCACCACTGGGCTAGCAGAAGACAGATGTTTTAAATGAGTCTCCTAGTCTGGACTAAATATTACTACATAGTCTAGGTATGCAGAACAGTATGGAGGATGGGAACTCAGGATTTGATCCATAAACTTTTAAGTGTGGCAGGAACTCTGAGTCAACCAAAAGGTATGGTTATGAATTGGTATGAACCTATAGGTGTAATAAAAGCATTTTTTTCTTGAGAACTTTTTTCTAAGAGAATCTGTTAGTACCCTTTAGTAAGGTATAGTGTTGGCATGAACCTGGCATTCCCTAGCCTGTCAGTAATATCATCTATCTGAGGCATTGGGTATCTGTCAAAGAGGAACACTGCATTCAACTTCCTAACATCAAGAAACAAGTGTATCCCACCTTCTTTCTTATCCACAACTATAATGGGTGATACCCATGCAATGGTAGATGGTACAATGATACCCAGTTGTTCCATTTTTTTAACTTCTTTTATTACCTCTTCCCTAGTTCTTTCTGGGAGTCTATAAGGTTTCTGGTTAGTGTTTCTGTCTTGGGTGACTATTTGTGTTCAATTCCCTTGGCTCTACTGGGGGTATTTGTAAAAGTAGACTTGTATTCTTTCAGTACTCTCTGTAGTTTGAGTTCAAGATCAGGGTTTATCTGGAGTTCCATCATTTCATCAGACTTCATATTTTTGGTAGGCTGTGTCTAACTTGGTTTCTTCTCTTTTAGGACATAGTAAAAGAGAGGGGACAGGTTTTTCATGCTATTTTTTAAGAGGTTGGCATGGTACATCTTTGTGTATTTCTTGTCTGGGGTATCAGTCTTATAACTGACAGGGCATGTCTGCCTCATAACAGTATAAGATCCTTGCAATTTCATCAATAGCTTGTTTTTGGTTCTTGGCAATAACAAAGGACCTTTACCCCCTGCCTAAAACATCTTGTTTTTGAGTCCCTGGTCATATCTGCTTATCTGTTCTACCCACACCTGGGTGTTATTTTTGTGGGCAGCCTCTATATACTTAAGAAGGAGGGTACATATTTGGGTCATGTACTCAGACACACTGGTCTGTCTTATGTCCTTTCCTTCCTCCCAGTATTCTTTAATTACATCAAGAGGACCTCAAGGGGTCCTCCCGTGTAATGAGGAAAAAGGTGAGTAGCCTGTGGATGCCTGGGGTGCCTCTCTGTATGAAAATAAAAGAAACAGTAGGTACTTGTCCCCATCTTTTCCCTCCTCCTGCACAAACTTTTTCATCATATGCTTAAGGGTTTGGTTAACCCTTTCAACCAACTTGTCTCTTTGTGGATGACAGGGGGAAGTACATACAGTTATCACTCCTAATAACTTGTAGAATTCTTTGAATAGCACAGTATTGAAATTGGTTCCCTGGTTAGATAGGATTTCTTTCAGAATCCCTACCCTGCTAAATAGCTTGGTCAGTTCTTCTGCCACTTTGGGTGCAGTGACTATTATGAGGGGTATGACTTCATGGTACTTAGTAGCATACTCACAGACTAATAAAATAAACCTGTTTCCTTTGGAACTCTCTTCTAAGGGGCCCACAATGTCTATATCTATTTTCTCAAATAATAACAAATAATAGTAATAATAATAATAATAATTTATTTGTACTGTGCCTTTCCAAAGCCAAGGCACCTTAACAATAAACATCACTTAAAACAGTAAAATAAACACCAATACAATAAATACTAAGTTCCTAAAATACAATAAAATATCATCATCAGGGATATGCCATTAACCATAGATGGGCCTTTAAGTCCTGTTTAAATTTCTCCACGGACTTGCACTACTGAAGCATACTGGGTAGAGAATTCAAAAGGGTTGGGGCCACATACATAAAAGCACAGGCCCCTGAAGATTTTAAAGAAACCCTCAGAATCTCTAGCAACCCCTCATCCACTGAGTGGAGTGATCGCCTAGGGCAGTAGGGTACCAGGATCACTTTCATGTAGTCCGTGCCCAGGCCATGTAGAGCTTTGTAAGTCAGAAGACTGACTTTAAAGATGATCTGCCACTGTATTGGCAGCCAGTGCAGTTCACACAGCACTGGAGAAATATGACAGGTATGGGGAGTACCAATTAATAACCAGGCTGCAGCGTTCTGCACGAGCTGCAAGTGGTGGAGATCAATCCCTGGAAGCCCTAGATACAGGGAGTTGCAGTAATCAAGGCATGAGGTCACAAAGGCATGGATCAGTGTAGGCAGGTCACCAGACAGAACTAGGTGCTTAATCCTGGAGATGTTCCTCAGATGGTAAAAGGATGATTTGATGACTGCCGACACCTGCGAATGCAGTGTCAGCCTGTCATCAAAAATCACCCCCAGGTTCTGCACCCATTCAGAGATAGGGAGCTGGGATCCACCCAGAAAAAGTCCTGAGGGCAAACCAGCTCCCATCCCCTCTATCCAGAAAGCTGGGTCCACAACCATCACCTCCATCTTCTCTGAGTTCAACCTCAGCCAGCTTGAATTCATCCAGTTCTGGATTTAAGTAAGGCAGTTGTTAAATAACTGAGAGAGCTCTATCCTGGTAGGGTGCAAAAGATAGGTAGAGCTGGGTATCATCAGTATAGCAGTGAAACCTCAGCCCATACCTCCTTACAATGTCTCTGAGGGGCAGCATGTATACTGTGAACAACATGGGGGACAACACCAAACACTGAGGACCCCCACATGACAGAGATACTGGTCCAGAGGAATTAATCCCTGACACCACTGTCTGAGTTCTGCCCATGAGGAAAGATCTAAACCACCTGAGAACTGCACTAGACAGGCTACAGATGAACCTCAGGCATTCGAGAAGTACCCCGTGGTCCATAGTGTCAAATGCTGAGGAGAGATCAAGAAGGATCAAGATGGAATGTTTTTTTTTATCCCTTGCCTTCAAGAGATCATTGAGCACCCGAACCAGTGAAGTCTCGGTACTGTGCCTTTTTCAGAAACCAGACTGGAATGGTTCATAGATGTCATGGATGGTCAAGTGGTTCTTCAATTGTATGGCCACTACTTTCTCAATCACCTTCCCCACAATGGGAAGGTTAGAGATTGGTCTGTAGTTAGCATGGCAGTCTGGGTCCAAAGAAGCTTTCTTCAGGAGGGGCGTCACCTCCGCCTCCTTCAGAGCACTAGAAAACTCACTGGTCTCCAAAGAACACCAAACTATCCATGCTAGGACTGGGCCGATAGTATCACAACAACCGTTTATCAGGGAAGTTGGGCCCGGATTCCAAAATACAGCATGTAGCGTGCATACCCTGGACAATCTGCATGACATCAGTGAACTCTGGCCAGTCAAAGGAACTCCAGGAGAGCCTAGGGACAGTGACTGGGCACCAATCCACAGCTTCTCCCATAGAGGATGCAGGTTGGAGTGCTACCCTGATGTCAGCCACCTTAGCCACAAAGAAGCAAGCAAGAGCTTCACACTCCACTTGAGATAAAACTCTTCAAAACTACAGGCAGGCTGTGTTGCACAGTCTGTCTACAGTTCGAAAGAGCTGAGCTGGTCGGTTCTGAGCAGCCGCAATCTCCCTGGACAGGAACTTTTCCTTCTTATGGGACATTGCAGAATGATAGATCTGATAATGTTCTAGCAATCTAAGATGGTCAGCATCAAGGGTAGATCTCCACCAGCAATGCTCTAAGCTAGTGGTCAAACTGGAATTCAGTGTGTTTGCCGTTCATTTGCATCACCAGGTAAGAAAAAAGGTTTATCTCCCCATACGATGCACAGGGGTAATGCCAAACCTCACCCAACAACTAACACACCAAAATCTGGCCAATGGAAAATCATGTACACAAATGCTCACAGCCTGGGAAATAAGATCCCAGACCTGCAGGCAATAATGTCAGAGGCTAAACTGGACATAGTAGCAATTAGTGAGACGTGGTTTACCAGTAACCACACTTGGGAGACTTCAGTACCTGGCTTGTATTGTTCAGAAAGAGACCGAGGTGCAAAAAGGGGGAGGTGGCCCTGTATGTTAATGAAAATATCAAAGCTACAGAAATTCAGAATACACATAAGGAGCCAGAAGAACTGTGGGTCACCCTGGAAACAGGAAATGGGACAGCCATAAGAACTGGGGTTGTCTACAGGCCCCCAGACCAGAGGGAGGACATAGACACATTACTGTTAGAAGATATACAAAACATGACAGCTAAAGGGAGGTTCTGATAATGGGAGACTTCAACATGCCAGATACAGATTGGTCAATACCAGCAGGAACATCTGCCAGAACTAGACTCATAGTGGATTCCCTGCAGGGAGGGCCTCAAACAACTGGTACAGCAACCCACAAGAGACAGGGCTATCCTAGATCTAGTACTGACTAACAAAGAAGGGATCACAGATCTCCAGGTAGAAGGTCACCTGGGGCCAGTGACCATCACATGGTATGGTTCAATTTGGCTACTACATCTAAATCATCCCATTCCAAGGCAAAAATATGGGACTTCAGAGGAGCTGACTTTGATAAGATGGCCAACAGAGTTAAGCTAGCCCTGGCAAAAGAAACACAGGTGAGGAGGTACAGGCAAAGTGGGCAAGCATTAAGGATACAATACTTGAAGCAACATCCCATTGTGTTAGACAGAAAAGGAAGTGCAAAAAGAAGGAAACCACTTTGGTTCTCAAATACAGTAGCAGAAAAGGTCAGAGCCAAAAGGCTGGCCTTCAGAAAATATAAGGGAACACAGCAGGATGAAGATAGGGGGCATACCAAACTGCCCTAAGGGAAGCAGGTAAGGCAGTAAGGCAGGCAAAGTCCCAAACTGAGGAAACACTAGCACAAACAGTAAAAAGAAGGTGACAAGACTTTCTGTAGATACATTAGTGAAAGGAGAAAGTCCAGAGGGGTATTGCTAAGCTTAATGGAGAAAAGGGAGCATGTGAGGAGGAGGACCCTGTAAAGGCATCTATCCTAAATAGATACTTTTGCTCAGTATTCACTGAAGAGAAGGTAGGCAGGGCCCACAGCTCAGCATCATGGACACAGGGGGGAGGGAGGTGAGCACTACTCCCTTCACAAAAGAAAGGGTCCTACAAGAGCTTGCTAAGCTCAGGGTGGATAAGGCAATGGGACCTGATGGCATACATCCCAGGGTACTTAAGGAGCTAAAGGAGGAACTAGCAGAGCCATTAGCAGAATTGTTTAGTGAGTCTCTGAGCACAGGAGAGGTCCCAGAAGACTGGAGAAGGGCTCATGTGATCCCACTCCACAAGAGTGGTAGCAGGGAGGAGGCGGGGAACTACAGACCGGTCAGTCTTACCTCAGTAGTGGGCAAGATTATGGAAGCACTCCTTAAGGAAAGGATAGTGCAACACCTGGAATCCATAGGGGCACAGGATCCAAGACAGCATGGGTTTACAAAAGGAAGGTCCTGTCAAACTAATCTCATAGATTTCTTTGACTGGGTAACCAGAGTGGTGGACCAAGGGGGAGCAGTTGATGTCGCCTACCTTGACTTCAGCAAAGCTTTTGACACTGTTCCACATAGAAGATTGATAAATAAGCTAGGTAGGCTGGGTGGGTCAGAAGTTGGTCAACTGGGTGGCAAACTGGTTGACTGGCAGAAAACAGAGAGTGGTGGTAAATGGTATACAGTCAGAAGAGATGCAAGTCACAAGTGGGGTACCTCAGGGATCAGTCCTGGGGCCAGTCCTATTCAACATCTTCATTAGTGACCTAGCAGATGGACTAGAGGGTAAGGCTTGTCTGTTTGCAGATGACACCAAGATCTGCAACAGAGTAGATGATCCAGATGGGGTGGGCAGAATGAGAAGAGATCTGGATAAACTAGCAGAATGGTCAGAAGAGTGGCAACTGGGATTTAATGCAAAGAAGTGCAAAATCATGCACATAGGGAAGAGAAACCCTGAAGCCACTTATAGGCTGGGAGGAGTTGCTAGCAGTCACAAAGGAAGAAAGAGACTTGGGCATCATCATCACTGATGACCTGAAATCATCCAAGCAGACCCCTAAAGCAGTAGGTAAGGCTAGGGGGTGTTAGGGTGTATTAGTAGGGGTATCACAAGTCATAAGAGGGAGGTAATAATCCCTCTTTACAAGACACTGGTTAGGCCCCATCTGGAGTACTGCGTGCAGTATTGGAGGCCACACCTTCACAAGGACATTAACCAAATTGAGGCAGTCCAGAGAAGGGCAACCAAAATGGTGCAGGGACTGCATCAGAAGACATGAGGACAGATTAAAGGAGCTCAATATGTATACCCTTGAGCAAAGGAGGAGAGAGGTGATATGATCGAGACATTTAAACACCTTAAGGGCATAAACAAGGTGAAAGAGTCTAACATGTTTAAATATAAGAAAAATAGCAGGACAAGAGGACACAGCATGAGAGTAGAGGAGGCCGATTAAGGGGAATGTGAGGAAATTCTTTTCACAGAAAGGGTGGTAGATGCATGGAATGGCTTACCACAAGAAGTAGTGGCTATGAATACAGTGCAGGGCTTCAAACAGGCATGGGATAGGCATAAGGGAGCAATACAACTGACTGAATAGATAGGTCACTGACATAGCAAAGGCCGATGGCACATTTATAAGGTAGAAAAAGAAATGGGCAGACTGGATGGGCCTTGCGGTCCTTATCTGCCGTCAACTTCTATGTTTCTATGTTTCTATCTAATCTTCGCCCTTGTCACCTCATCTCCCTCAAAGTTCCATCAAACCATGGGGACTGAGAGAGAAGGGGGAGAGGATGAACACAGACAGAAGCAATGATATCCAGAGCCGAGGAGATGGCTTTATTTTAGGCCAAAACCAAGGCTTCTGGGTCATTGCTCACTCCAGAGAACTCTGATAGGTCAAGCACTGCTGCCAGGCCCTCAGAGCTTATATCTCGCAAAGGGCGGTATCTGACCATCTCCACAGGGGTAGGCCTATGAAGGGGGGGCACAAATACTGAACCCCGCGGTGTAATGATTGGACCATCCAACAGGTTCCACCCCCTAAATCAAAGGCTTCGATCCCCAGGAAGAAGACTAAGTCAACGGAGTGGCCACCTTTATGAGTGACAGAAGTAACAACTTGTGTAAGACCCAAAGATGTCATCAACTGGAGGAAGTCTTATCCAAATTGCAAGAGTTTGTGATTGACCCAAGTGTTGAAGTCACCCAGGACCATCAGCCTGGGTGACTCGAACCCCATGTCGATCACGAAGTCGGCTACTTCCTGCAGGAACCATTTCTCATCACCTATTGGACGGTAGATGAGATCAATCCTACAACCCACACCTGCCACTACAATACACTCAAATGACTCAGCCTCCTCAACTGGTACACTTGTGAGGCCCAGTTCGGTCTTGAAACAGACTGCAAACCCCCCCATGGTTCAACCTCGGGTGATGAAACACCGAGACCAGGACAGAATAGCTGCCTCTAATATGGGGCCTGCATTCTCATCCAGCCAGGTCTCAGTAATGCACTCCAGAGCCACCAATCAAACAAGCTCTGCAATAATTGTAGTATTATTCCTGATGGATCTGGCATTACACAACACCGCTCGGGTAGGACGGGCCTCTGGAGCTGCTCAGACTACTTGCCCACCAAAATTGGTGGTGCCCATGGGTATGGAAACCAGACAGGGAGGATCATGTTCCAGATTCCATTTCACCCCAGGGCATCTTCTGGATCTCATTACCCTAATTTGATGACCCCGCTCATTCATCCTCCACTGCTCACACATCCCAACTCCCCTCCTCACCTACGAACAATACCCAGAGCTCTACAGTGCTGGTATGTTAATAGCTGTAATGGAGGGGGGAAGAAAGGGTGGAGGGCATGAAGGGTAGAGGACAAATAGTGCACGACCATGGGAACAGGCCTCCTACACGTACTAAGACCCAATGACACTAAAACATCCCTGAATATATCCTCAATTAAATAACTTACTAAACTTCTAAATTAAAAAACAAACCCCTCAAAATTTTTTTGAGACTCCCCACTGGGTGTGGTAAAAACAGAAAGTGGTTGAAGGGGCATCTTTTCCTTTTTATCAACCTGGACCACTTTTTGGCATTCCATACATGCCTGGCAGTACTCCACAACTTGGCCCATATCCGGCCAAATAAAGCCATTGGAGTAATCTGGGTAAGTGTGTGGTATCAATCAGCATGACCTGCTAAGGAAATGTCATGTGCCAAGTATATCACCTGGGCATGGTATGATTCTGGAACCACAAGTTGTTCTACAATTTCCTCTGTGTTTGGATTCACACATATTCTATACAATATGTTGTTCTTTAACATAAACCTTGGGGAATAATTTTCTATATCTTTGTCCACCTGTAAAAATAAATGGTTTAGTGTTGCATCATGTCTTTGTTCATTTCCTATATCACAACCTTTCAAACATTTTTCAAGGGGACAATCCTGTTTAGTATTACAATGATTCTTAGTCCATTGCTGCTTTGCTTCTGCTCTGGACCACTTGTTTTTTCCTGGGGAGTCTATCACATCATCCTGAAAAGGAAAGCCATCCTGTAAATGTCTTTCCTTTTTGGCCTGTGCCCTTGTGGTCACTGCAGAAAATTTTTCTCTTTCATGATTAATGTCTCAAAGTCTGGATAGTCGTGACCAAAGACCACAGGTATGGGGAGTCCCGACACCAGGACTACTGGTAGATAATGTTTTTTTTCTTGTACAATCATGTTAAAATAGGTTGTTGGGTAATAATGGGTATCTCCATGCATACAAATTACACAAGTGTGGGGTCATTGTAGTTGGATGTTCTCTAAAATATCAGTTTGAACCAAAGTTTGCCTGTTCCCAGAGTCTATGAGTCCAACAGCTTGGTTGGGACCAATACCCACATCAGTGATAGTGTCCTCAGTTAGCCAGAGCTAAATGTGTGTAGTCTAGTCTCTTTTTTGGACAGTTCTGGGCAATATGGCGCTTCCCTTGACAGGTGTGGCAAATTATGTCTGGAGGGTATTCCTTCCTCCTTTTTCTGGTTTTATGTCTTGTTTTCTTGGGGTTTGATAAAAAGTTGTAGGTCTTACTAGAGTCTGTGAAGAGCCAGGTCCATGGAACCCTTGAGATCTTTTTGATTGGTTTGCTGTCAGGTAGGCTTCTGTTAATCAAATGTTGTTTTCCACAGTCTCTGGTTTGTGATCTCGAACTCATCATGGAGCAAAACATGGATGAATTGTTCTGTTATGAACATCTCAATGATCTGTTCTGTTGATTTGTTTTCTGGTTGCAGCCACTTGAAGCAAAATCCTTTCAATCAGACACAGATCTTTCATGGGGCGTCTTTAGGTTGAAGCCGTAGAGGTCAAAATATTTGCTGGTAAGTCTGTTATTATAGCATACCTTCTCAGAATTTCTTATTTGACTAGGTTGCAGTATATGACATTTCTACTGTCCATGTGACTATAGGCCAGTTGAGCATGATCACTGAGATAAGGAGCCAGTCACACTACACATTGCTCTTTAGGCCATGCACATGCTCTGACAATTCTTTCAAATGTGGTAAGAAAGGTCTCCACATCATCCGTCACAGTCATTTTATGCAAATGTAATGTCTTTGGGTGAGTCAACAGCTCCTCTTGAGGGATGATCAGTCTTTATCGCTCTCATAGTATCAGCCCACCTTTGGTCTATTTCCACCTGCTTCACACAAAGCCATTTGCAGCAATTCATTAATGTTCTTGGGGGGTTCATCAGAAATGGCCTCCCCTGTTTCAGTCATACTTGCCTCGAGCAGGGGTCAGCCTTGGTCTTCCTTCCAGTACCTGGTTCTAGACCTGGGAGTAGCAGTTCTCCATTTTTTCAGCCATAGATGGAGTCAGTACCGCTCAAATCTTTGTGTCTTGTAAATTTTTTCAGTGTTCCTCATGCATAAGTCTATTTAGATATAGAGCTCATATGCACTGGTAATGTCCCCCTTCCCAGTCCAGACATACCATTATTTCACTATTAACACCAAACGTTGGAGGGTAGTGGGTGAACAGATAGACAGTACTCAGAAAATTCAGGTTAACATGCAAACATGGTTTTATTGTACATCAGGAACAAAAATAAAAACAAAAATTAAAAAATTACCCTTAGAAACAGCAGTTTTGTCAGGATAGGATCACTTGTCTGTGTAGGACTTCACATCCTATTGCTGGTACTTCACTTTGGATCTATGATGCCAGTTCAACAACACTTTCATTGACCAGCATCACAGAGACAGGATTTATGTCAACCACAACTTGTGGTTGACATCAATCCCAAAAGTCTCCCGATCTTGTTTTCTAGTTGGGGGGCTTCACCCCCGACCCCCCCATGCAGAGAGCTCCACCCCCTACACCCCCCATGCTTAATGTAATCAACTCCGAGGCAAAGTTGATTTGGGGAGGTTGCGCAGGACTGGGAGACAGTGTGCCTCTGTCTCGGACACACCGCCACAGTGATCTATCGGCAAACTGTCCATTCTGTCAACAGCGCGGTAGATCGCTGTGTTGGTGTCGCCATCAGGGAGGCAACCCCTTCACATTTAAGCAATTTGGCATTGTTTGGACAGGAATGGTTGCATATCCTGCTCAAGCTCCATTGTGAGCTCTTGTGGAGTTCAGATCTGCTCTGGTCTGTATCTGGATTGAATCTGATTTCCTGTGCCCAGTGGTGGGTTTTTCATACCCACCCAGTCCATCACGTGATCAGCCCATTTTTGCATAACACAGAATATACCAGTTTACCACAGCAGTTTTACATAAAAAAAAGGTGCAAGATACAAGTAATATGTATAACAATGGAAACGTTCAGGAAAAACATTTAAAAACTGGGTTCTGTGGTTTTTAAATAGCAATGCATGACCAATAAGCCTTAATGAACCTGTAACTCCTCTTATAACTCTGACATCATGGACCTCCAATTTCTGGGTTCCTGTAATAAAAATACTGCTAGTAGGGGCCAGTGGTTCCTATAAGAGTCCATTAAAAAAACTGAAACTGGAAGGCCCCAAAGTACTCCTGAATCCAAGTAAGCCCAAACTTAAAATGAATAAAACAAAACAGTTCTTTCATGATTAAAAAGAAATTCTTTTAGAATCTGGTACAGATTTTTTTATGTGTGTCTATACCGGGGGAAGGTATCGGGTGTGAAATGAGTCTCTTTGAGGATGACTCTAAGCTGGGGGGCAGTGGTGGAGGGGGAAGAGGGGAGATTGTCCCTGCAAGAGGACCTGGATAACTTGATGGGTGGTCCTGCACCTGGAAATTGAAATTTAACTCCTCCAAGTGCAAGGTGCTACACCTAGGGTGGGAAAACCCCAACTATGTGTACACCCTGGGGGGAGAGGATGAGTTGCAGACCATGGCAGGGGAAAGAGACCTAGGAGTCTTGGTGGATGTTAACATGAATAATTCACAGCAGTGCAGGTGGGCTGCAGCCAGGGCAAATAGGATGCTGGGGGGATTACCTCAAGGAACAGTGAGGTGATTTTGCCACTGTACAACAGCCTGGTTAGACCATATCTTGAGTACTGTGTGCAGTTCTGGAGGCCACACCTAAGGAGGGACATCCAACTCCTCGAGAGGGTTCAGAGGAAAGCAACAAGAATGATCTGGGGCTTGGGGGATATGACATGTGAGGAATGACTAGGGGAGCTCAACCTGTTCTCGCTGGAGGAGAGAAGAGACCGGGGGGACATGACTGAGGTCTTCAAGTACCTCAAGGGAGTAAAGAAGGTAAGCGGAAATAGAATCTTTTGACTGAAGGAGGGTGGAATCACCAAAGGACACAGGTGGAAGATTGAGGGTGGTAGGATTAGGGGGGAAAGGAGGAGGAGGTACTTCACTGAGAGAGAGGTGGAATTGTGGAATGCACTGCCCTGGGAGCTGGTACAGGCAGCTACAGTGGAGGGATTCAAGAGAGGGTGGGACAGGTATATGCAAGGTGTGAAACAGAGGCTAGTT
The DNA here is from genome assembly GCA_016271365.2 of Neoceratodus forsteri. Taxonomy (NCBI): domain Eukaryota; kingdom Metazoa; phylum Chordata; order Ceratodontiformes; family Ceratodontidae; genus Neoceratodus; species Neoceratodus forsteri. The sequence goes on along the minus strand of JADMNL010000023.1, from coordinate 236,664,147 downwards.
TGCCAGGGGAGCAGGACTGGGGGGATGGAGTAACAGTGGAAGGAGACAGATAGAGGGCTACGGTACCCAATCAGGGTGTTGAAGCACAAGCAGACTTGACAGACCTACAGGCCTACTCTGCTGGTGTCTAGTATGTTAGTATGTTAATAGGCAACGCTTTTTAAACAAACGAGGGCTTTTACACTTTTATTTCTTTCTCAGGTATATGTTTGTAAGTATTTTAAAATAAATGAAGTAAATGTAAAGTAATTTTATCTTTAAATGTGAAGCTATAGACTGTGACTGTGGGTTGTTTTGGTAAAAGAAACATTACTGAAGCAAGAAAATAAAACAATGGTTTGATCTCTCACTTTCATAAAGCAACCAGGGATACAGGATTTAAACAGGGAGTTGTTCTTTGTCCAACCCTGTAAGATAGCTTTTATAAACTATTTTCTGCAGATTAGGAGAATGAAAGCCACCCTTTGAATTTAGTTTGTAGTCTGGAGGGAGCAGCTTACAATGTTAATGTGTGAATCTGGGAAATGATAAAGTCCTTTTAGACAAAAAAGTCTTTCAAAGATTCTCTTCAGACTCCGTGGGTGAAAATGTAGAATTTATAGAAAAACAATACTGAAGTCTGTAGCATCCACTTTTATTCTTTTGAAATGATAATGCCCCTTCGTTTCGCTGTTTCCAGCTTGGTCACGGGGCCTTTTACCATCTAAAAAAATCATAGATAAAATTCAATCAATATATGCTTAATGTTTATGTCATATACAAATCTTATAAATTTGTTGTACCACAGAATTATTTACAAAATAAAAAGTAATTCTCTTCACCTGTAAATTAAATCAATTCAATATATGTTTTTTCCTTTTCATCCAATCTAAACATTGGTTTTCTGTAATAAATATCACAAAATTTCATCAGTCATTTCAAATATTATGAGATACCTAATAATGCCACTAAAGTCCCATGTAACTTATAATGAGTCTATGTCACATACCTTTTAGTTGAATTTATTTATTTAAGATCCCAATGTCTGTATTTCCTCTCACTGCAATGTAAAAGTAATAATAAGAAACCACCCTTGAGCTCAATAATTCAGTTTTAAATCATTAAAAATCTTTTGTTATATTTTTATATAGATGCTCTATGGAGCAATAAGCTTACCAAATATATTTACTACATAAAGCGATCCGACTTGCCCATTATTATGCCCTCAATCCAGTAGATGTCATTTAAATATATAAATCTAATGAACAAATGGGCTCCTAAATCCGTGAATTCACTTCACTACACATATACATACGTCAATACGCACGCGAGTGTAACTCTTTGAATGTGCATAAAGTCTACCAATTATAAATTAAACGTCTTTCCGTTTCGCATTTAATTATTAAAAGAGCAGTTGGTAATGCCGTATTTTCCTTCAGCTGGTAAACTCTTTCAAGGCGTCCCAGACCCGCGCGTGTACTGACTAAAGGAGCTTTAAAGACGCCAGTGCTGTAAAGATTCCTTTTAATAAGCAAAAACTTCCCGCGGTTCAGTTCACGTGATAGGTATCAACCTATCACATTCTACCTCTACTATTTACGTCCCTATCTGTTGAATATTCATTATCATGAATATTCAAAAGGGTCTCCGTCAATACTGTTGGTCAATCTTGCTCTGCACAGTTTTAGCTCATACCTTTCACTAAACCAAATACATTTCAGTAAATATCTTCACATGATACATGGGGATTGCGATCTGGTTATTTATGTTAACAACTAATTTTAGTATGACACTAATGAAAACTAGATCGCAAATACCCCTTAAGTCTATGTTTTAAATTTATTGTTTTTGATTTAAAACTATGCTAACAAACGTAAAAAATTTACTCACTGTCCCATAATATGCAAGTTTACTGGTGGTTTCTTTTAGTTTATATTTATATGTTAGTCATTCTATTATTTACTACAACAACCAAAAAAAAATTTTTCTAATAACTCATTCCATATAAAGTGTAATAGAAACAAGTTCATGGGGCTTTATTTGGCAAATCTTTCCCTATATTCTATTCACAATAGGTTGTAGGATTTGCTTATATTTGTTGTTAATTTCAAAATATACAATCTTCTAGACATCACAAATCCAAAACGATCCTGATCATAGATATGAACAAACAAGCTAGCAGATCAAGAAGTTGAAAATAAATTTCTAGTTGTTCATCAAAATGTAAAGTAATTCAACACTGATCATTTTTTGCTATAATTATATATAAACATTTTACATCTGTGTTGGGACACACCTACATATGTCTATAAATTTATCAAACTACTTCAAATCCTTATAAAAATAATCACATATTATAAACATACATAAGTGTTGTATTTTCATTATATGTATTAACCTCAATTCATTATTCATAATAACCATTGCACTGTCATAAAATATCACCTTATTTAAATTTATAGACAAGCCTGCCAATTACTTTCTAAGTTCATTCCTATCCTCTTATCTAATGTTTTTAATTCAAAAATCCATTTCATTTCCTTGCATTCAAGTAATCTTTTGTAATCCCCACCTCTGGTTGGTTGCTTGACCAGTTCCAGACCCAGAAAATCAGTCTTTAAACATCCTTACTTCAATAAAGAATTTAGTATTAAGGACCATATTGACTGTAATTCTGAAGAGGTTATATATGTAATTCAATGCCCATGTGACAAATTATATGTGGGACAAACTAAAAGAGCCTTGAAAGTAAGAATTGGAGAACATAAGAGTGATATAAGGAATAAAAATGACAAATTACCTGTAGCATTACATTTCAAAGAGGCAACACATACGGGGGCATCCCTAAGGTTTTGGGGTCTGGAACTGGTCAAGCAACCAACCAGAGGTGGGGATTACAAAGATTACTTGAGCAAGGAAATGAAATGGATTTTGAATTAAAACATTAGATAAGAGGATAGGAATGAACTTAGAAAGTAATTGGCAGGCTTGTCTATAAATTTAAATATGGTGATATTTTATGACAGTGCAATGGTTATTATGAATAATGAATTGAGGTTAATACATATAATGAAAATACAACACTTATGTATGTTTATAATATGTGATTATTTTATAAGGATTTGAAGTAGTTTGATAAATTTATAGACATATGTTGGTGTGTCCCAACACAGATGTAAAATGTTTTATATATATAATTATAGCAAAAATGATCAGTGTTGAATTACTTTATATTTTGATGAACAACTAGAAATTTATTATCAACTTCTTGATCTGCTAGCTTGTTTGTTCATATCTATGATCAGGATAGATTTTAGTTTGTGATGTCTAGAAAGATTGTATATTTTGAAATTAACAACAAATATAAGCAAATCCTACAACCTATTGTGAATAGAATATGGGGAAAGATTTGCCAAATAAAGCCCCATGAACTTGTTTCTATTACACTTATATGGAATGAGTTATTAGAAAAATTTTTGGGTTGTTGTAGTAAATAATAGAATGACTAACATATAAATATAAACTAAAAGAAACCACCAGTAAACTCGCATATTATGGGATAGTGAGTAAATTTTTTATGTTTGTTAGCATAGTTTTAAATCAAAAACAATAAATTTAAAACATAGACTTAAGGGGTATTTGCGATCTAGTTTTCATTAGTGTCATACTAAAATTAGTTGTTAACATAAATAACCAGATCGCAATCCCCATGTATCATGTGAAGATATTTACTGAAATGTATTTGGTTTAGTGAAAGGGATGAGCTAAAACTGTGCAGAGCAAGATTGACCAACAGTATTGACGGAGACCCTTTTGAATATTCATGATAATGAATATTCAACAGATAGGGACGTAAATAGTAGAGGTAGAACGTGATAGGTTGATACCTATCACGTGGACTGAACCGCGGGAAGTTTTTGCTTATTTAAAAGGAATCTTTACAGCACTGGCGTCTTTAAAGCTCCTTTAGTCAGTACGCGCGCGGGTCTGGGACGCCTTGAAAGAGTTTACCAGCTGAAGGAAAATACGGCATTACCAACTGCTCTTTTAATAATTAAATGCGAAACGGAAAGACGTTTAATTTATAATTGGTGGACTTTATGCACATTCAAAGAGTTACACTCGCGTGCGTATTGACGTATGTATATGTGTAGTGAAGCGAATTCACGGATTTAGGAGCTCATTTGTTCATTAGATTTATATATTTAAATGACATCTACTGGATTGAGGGCATAATAATGGGCAAGTCGGATCGCTTTATGTAGCAAGTATATTTTGGTAAGCTTATTGCTCCATAGAGTATCTATATAAAAATATAACAAAAGATTTTTAATGATTTAAAACTGAATTATTGAGCTCAAGGGTGGTTTCTTATTATTACTTTTACATTGCAGTGAGAGGAAATACAGACATTGGGATCTTAAATAAATAAATTCAACTAAAAGGTATGTGACATAGACTCATTATAAGTTACATGGACTTTAAGTGGCATTATTAGGTATCTCATAATATTTGAAATGACTGATGAAATTTTGTGATATTTATTACAGAAAACCAATGTTTAGATTGGATGAAAAGGAAAAACATATATTGAATTGATTTAATTTACAGGTGAAGAGAATTACTTTTTATTTTGTAAATAATTCTGTGGTACAACAAATTTATAAGATTTGTATATGACATAAACATTAAGCATATATTGATTGAATTTTATCTATGATTTTTTTAGATGGTAAAAGGCCCCGTGACCAAGCTGGAAACAGCGAAACGTAGGGGCATTATCATTTCAAAAGAATAAAAGTGGATGCTACAGACTTCAGTATTGTTTTTCTATAAAAGCAGCTTACAATGTTCCCTGCCAGCATTTCTGACATGAAACAAGAAAATTTTACAGTTTAAACAGTACATGGCTGCTTTCTGTATTGCATAAACTTTTCAAGAACTTTCCAGGTTTTTATCCATTTTTGAACAAACCATCACATTTTAATGTTACAGATTGTAGCAAAGCATGTTATAACAAAAAATATGGCTTATACATTCATTTGACGGTGTTTTATATTACAGTCATGGCTCAATCCTGCAGCACTGTGCTAGCTAGTTTTTGTATTTGATTTTAATATTTTCTAAACCATTTTTATGAGCTTGGGCACTTAGAAAGATGGGAAAGGAAAAAATTAAATCCAAAGGGAGAAAGCGGGGGGGGGGCCGGATTCTGCAGGTGTCCTGCCTGACAGAACAGAAAGAATAGACTAGGACAGTGAAGGAAAGCACTATGCTGTTGTGCAACAGACTTCAGAAGAAATGGAGATAGTGCACAGTCCCTCCTAACCCTAAAAGGTGCTACCCTACTACACTCCCCCACTGGGATACCCTCTAACACCCAGCAGAGCAACAACATGCCATCTCTCCTCTTTGTCGTAAACTTAACCAGATCATAACCCCTGAGTCAAATGACATCTGCAATTATTGGCAACAGAATTTTCCAGAATTATCTGCCCAGATCAGTAGAATGCAAATGTGGGAGAGTCTACACAAATACATCAAATGTGATGGTCTATGTCTCATGCAATATCTACATGCCCAGGCAAATTCACATCAACCTCCTGCATCAACATATAAATATACAAAATTGCAGGCAGAAAAAGGCCCACAGGACTATCAAGTCTGCCCAACTGTGCAACTCTTAGTTTTGTATTACTACAGCTGCCCCAGCCCCACCCAAACCCCTCCCTTCCACCCCTTTCCTGGTCTTTCGCCCGTTTGTGTTCTTGTCTGTACTAATCCTGCCCTTGACTCTATCCCAAACCTGCTTAAAGCTATCCACTGTCCTCAGTCCGATTAAATCCTCTAACAGTGCGTTCCATCCCACCACCACTCTCTCTGTAAAGTAGTGCCTCCTCATCTTCCTCCTGAACCTTCCCCATTCCAGCTTCCAACTGTGCCTCCTAGTAAGCCTTCCTCCCTTTAAGCAGAATAATCCTCCCCCTCTGACTTTGTTTATGCCTGTCAGGTACTTAAAGGTCTTGATCATGACCCTTCTTTCCCATCTTTCTTCCAGCGAATACTTGTTGAGCTTCCTCAATCTTTCCTCATATGACAACTCCCCCAGTCCCATGATCATTTTCGTAGCCCTGCACTGCTCCCCCCTCCAGTAATCTCACATCCTTTTTGAGGCATGGGCACCAGTACTGCACACAGTACTCCAAGTGTGGCCTCACCAGTGATCTATACAAGGGCAGGGTGACCTCCTCCTTTCTAGAGGTGATCCCTCTGGCAATGCACCCCAGCATCCTATTTGCCATTGCTGCTGCCCTCCTACACTGTGCTGATACCTTTTTGTCCCCTGTGACTATTACCCTGAGGACCCGTTCTTCTTCTGAAGCTGTTACCTGCACTCCCTCTAGCCAGTAGCTGGTCCTGGGATTTCTCGCTCTGAAGTGCATGACCTTGCACTTCTTAGCATTAAACCCCAACTGCCACTCCCTAGGCCAGTGTTCAAGTTTAGCTAGATCCTCCCTGAGTGCCTGCCTCCCTTCCTCATTGTTCACTTTTTCACAAATCTTAGTGTCATCTGTGAACAGGCTGATCTTACTCTTGACCCCCTTTGCAATGTCTCCAATGAAGACATTGAACGAAACAGGGCCCAGCACTGAACCCTGCAGTATCCCACTTGTTACTGGCCTTGGCTTGGATGTCTCCCCCCCCTTACAACTACCCTCTGTCGTCTGCCCTACAACCAGCTCTCAACCCACCATCAGATGCAGAGAGCACATCAGGACCCTCAAACATATATTTTAGGAATGCCGCAAGGCCAGACACCTATGAAAAAATATCAAAGCCAAACTAGACCCATTATTAGGCCTATAATCAACTTTCCCACCACAAATTTGCTTACTGACCTAGGCCTCAACCACCTACGGGGCATTAGAAAATACCATATCATGTTCATCTCAGCAATAGCTAAAAAACTGATCTTAAAACATTGGCTGGATGATGTTACTCCCTAATGCAGAGAATGGCACATGGCAGTCCTAGAGGCCTTATGCATGGAAAAGATGATCGCCGGCACCAGAAATTGTTACGATGCATACAAAGCAAGATGGGAACATTTTCATACATTACTTCTATTAAATTACCCTACCTAAATTACTACTACCCATCATAATTAGAAATCATGGAAACATTCACTACTGGATTGTGTTCTCACAAATCATCCACACCTCATCATTGATGCTGACATCCTCCCTCATGCACTCAGTGACCACCATTTGCATGTGCAAAATTCACTGCTCCACAGTCCCCAAAAAAATTATCCCGATCAGGTCCTTCAGGTTATTATACTTATCCTTATTACATGCAGGCTTATTAACCACAGACTGCTCCCTTATCTCTAACGCCAGTACCATCAACCCAGCACTCAAATACTTTTGCTCCAAATTCTTTGCAATTTGGGATCTGCATGACCCCCTCCAGAAATCCAAGGTTCAAGGCTCTCACCTCCCCTGGATCTCAGCTGAACATTTGGCCTCCCTCCATGCATGTGATCTGGCATTGAAGGCTTATAAGTCCACTGGTCAACCCGAAATAGGTACCAAGTCTTGAGGAATACTTGTACCAGAGCCACCAGACTTGCAAAGGCTGAGATCTTTTCCTCCTCTTTCCAGAACTATCTTAGTCACCCCTACAGGTTCTGGTAGGTTATCTATGCCCTCTTCTCCCCCCAACCAGTCCCCCTCCCAAATTCTCAAGTTGGGTGATTCCATCCTTTCTGAACCCCCTTCTGTGGCCTCTGCATTTAACACGTTCTTCACCACCTGTGCCTCCTCACTCCCATCTGTCTTCCCCTCCACCACCACCCCTCCTTCCACCATCCTTATGCCACTTCATCACACCCTTTCTCATCAATTACCCCACTACTTCTTTAAGTGCACTCCTGGCCCTTAACCCTCAGAAAGATTGTAGCCCTGATGGGCTTGACCCCAAGCTCCTACACCTCTCTGCCACTGATACTTCCTTTCCCATCACCTCCCTTCTAAACCTCTTCTTCTCTTTAACTTCAGTTCCAAACACCTAGAAGCATGCAACTGTTATTCCCCTTCCTATAGGAGGTGAATCCCCTTCTCACCACAATTTACACCCTATCTCCCCTCCTTCCAACCTTATCTAAACTCCATGAGCACATTGTGCTGTCTCAACTCTCATTCTTACTCGACTCCTCCTCCTTTTTCACCCCCTTCTATTCTGGCTTCCACAAACACCACTCCACTACCTCTTCCTTACTTCCTCCAGCTCAATGACTCCACCCACACAGGTATGGAATAGGTTTTCCTCCCCTCTACCATCTTTGTTGATTTAGCCAAAGCTTTTGACACTGTTTCCCACCCACTCTTCCTAGACAAGCTTAAGTCAGCAGGTCTGTCATACTCAGCAACAAGCTGGTTCTGTTTATACCTATCAGGCAGATCACAATCAGTTAGAACTGGGAGTCCACTTCCCCTTCCCTTCCCATTTGCACTGGCATCCCCCAAGGTTCCATCCTTGGCCCACTACTTTTCTCCATATTCCTCAGTGATCTTCCTTCTGCCTGTTCATCTGCATCCATCTACTGTACATGTACACAGATGATATGGTCCTGTTTGCTTCTGGGTCTTCCCCAGCTGAGATAACTGCCAGGCCCCAGTATGCTTTCAATGCTGTCCAGCAATAGTTCAGATCAAATCAACTATCCCTTAATGCAAAAAAATGTTCTCCATGTCCATTGGTGCCAGACAGATGCTCTCCAGACTCCTAGCTCTCCCCTCCTTCCACACACTAGATGAGGTCAAAATTAGCGATGTGCCCTCATTCAATACCCTGGACTCTGACTTGATTGTGACCTCAACTGCTCACATCACATAGATGCTATCCATACAAAAAACTCCATCCCAAGCGCAGTGTACTTTATAGAAACAAAAACTGCATCCTGCTTCCTGATTGCTGAGATATCATCATTAAAATGACCCTCCCTATTATTTATTATGGTGACATTGGCTTTTGTGCTGCCCTAATGTCCACCCTTGCCTGACTGGATCATCCTTTTCAATCCTTCTGCCATTCTGCCTTGGATTGCCAGCCTCAAACCCACTGCTGTTTTTTGCACTCTGCCCTCCCTCTCATCTCCCTTGAAAATCACCTCCTGACCCACTTTCTCCTTTCATCTCTACATTTTGGCTGGCTTGTCTCTCCCCTTACCTCTGCTCTCTCCTCTCTCCTCTCCCCTTGTTCCCCTCCATGTACTCACTCCATAGCTCAGGTTATCATTCCCTCATGCTTCCCTCTCATAAATCCCTTGCTGATCAGGTTGCTTTCTCTTTCCACTTTCCTAAACTCTGGAATTCTTTCCCCCAACCATTCACTCTGCATCTTCCAAATGCTCTCTCTGTCCTCACTACTCCATGCTCATACTGTCTCCTCCTATGAATGTCCTTAGTCATTGCTCTTCCCCATTCCACTTTTCCCACCTCTCCATTTACCCACCTATTTTAGGTTCCTTTCCCTGGTCCCTCAGGGCATCCCCCCATCCAGGAATTTTGTTACTTGTTATTTGATATGTAATTGTTTTTGTGGGTGCCTACTTCACTCACAGTCTTTATCTATATACTGTAGATTGCACTGTCTAATTTTTTATATCTATATGACCTTTTGTTTAATTGTATAATCTTCTGTTATATTCTGTACCTTTATCCCTATTTGTCCCTCCCCCAGGATGCATCTGGAAATTAGCTGTTAAGGTTCATACTGCTAAGGTGTAAGGAGCTTAGAAGGTGATGGGCACATATTTGCTACTGTCGCATTACCCATAATACTTCAATTATCCTCTAAGATATAGGAATCCAATCTATTCTTGAACTGAGTTTTGTTGGTACTAGCTATGACTTCCACTAGTAATCTGTTCCAAGAGTATATCACTCTCAGTACATGTTTCCTGGTGAAACTTTTGAAAATAAATAAAAATGTAATAAATTAGTCTTCCACCAAATACTGTAATTATTTTTTTTTTGCACCTGAACTTATATAATCTTCTATTACAGAGATAGGATTAAGCTGTGTTACATATGATCGTACTTTTCAGTTTTGGGCTATCCATTATTCCCTTGCAAAAACTCTCAGAGAATCTATTGTTTCCCCTTTTAAGACACCAATTGGTGTTTGCTGTTTGTTAATTGTTTCTTGTACTGCATTTACTTCATTGTATGTTACACATTATTTTTGTGAAAAATATATTAATACCATACTTTTTTTTAAAAAAGGACGGGGAAGACCTGATTAACTCTTCCACATTGTGGGCAGACTGTTGTACCCATTCAGTCTGCAATCAAGTGGAGTGTTGTCCCTAGTAAGATTTGATGGGCTTGGGACATTCTTCCTCTACAAAGTATCCTGTATTTAATCATCAGTCTCCCCAAGTGGGCTGTCATGGTCCAACACTGGACAAACACTACCTAGGGTGGAGGTGTGCAGGTAATTGTACATGAGATTGGTACTGTAAAGTGAATTTTAAAGTGCATATCTTTGTCTATGTCTAATTTCTCTGCAAATTATGCATTAAATACAAAAATGCTAAAAACAAAATCTTTCCCATGTCTGCTAGGAAATGTGCCAGGTCCTTTTTATGTTTGCTTGTGTACATAGCACACAAGAAACATATTGAGATAGTACAGCATTGCAGAGGTGTGTCCATGTTGTGGCCAATGCAGCTGATGCTCTAATGGGCGAGTCCCTCAGCCACCAATCAACCAGGAAGCTGCCAATGCTGGCAGTTTCAGAGTGAGAGCCTCACTTGAAAGACATCTGCTGCTGCAATCAGGGACAGTTTCATTATTGCAGTGGCAGCACCGCTCCTCCCTCCCAAACAGGCACACAGACTTTCAGCCAACAAGAATCTGGCCATGCGCATCCGTGCACAGTAATACACACGGTCAGAGTTTCAGTTCTTGTTGGCTCCTTTCCCCAGTTTGTTCAGTGTGCCTTTCCTGGTGAAACAGCTAAATAAATAAATGAGCTGTGGCATGGCTTACCACATTGGTGGCTCTTGCCACCCCCCCACCCACACACTCTCCAGAATGATGACATTAGGGTGCCCAATCCCCATGGTGGCATGTAGCCCCCTTCCCCATTAATGTGGCACACTGAGAGCCCACCCTAGTGTGCCAAAATACTTCTTTATGTTTATGACACTGGAATGCCCACTCTTGTGTTGGATGCACCGGACCCCCTATGCCTCAATTTTCTCAGCCAACCTCAGGGTGCCCAAGCCCCGGGTTGGCATTGATCCCCCTTCAATAGTCTGGCACACTGGGAGCCCACCCCAGTGTGCCGAAATCTATTTTAATAATATTTCACCTGTGAAAAAGAAAAGAGTTCCCCAAGGTCTTTTTTTTTAAAGTTGAAAAAAAGAAAACAGCTCCTAGTCATCCCTGCCACCCACATCATCCCAACCCTCCCTCTGTAATCCTTCTCCCTGTACCCCCCTCACCCAATACTTACCTGCAGAGATCAGGATCAGCAATCTTCGGTGGACTGAGAACATATCTGCACTTGTATCCACAACAGGAGTCCGACAGAAATTCTGCCAAACGCTCTGTCAGTGACACCGACAGGTCTACCGCATTCTGAAGTTGGCTGCTGGTTCACTATTGAGTTCTTTGTTTTCATGGGGGCTTCACCTCCAAACCCCCACATGAGGTTTGTGCCTTCTTCGCCAAGATTCTCAACACCATTAGGAGCTGATTCGGGGTGCAGGGACCCCGACAGGCAGCGCGGTTCCAGCGGTCTCCCACCGTGGCTAGGTGCTGTAGTCACTGTGGGGGACCTTGCTGGTGAAATGTCACTGTGAGGGGGTAAACATCTGCACTCTTCAAAGCTGAACCGGGAACTGATGAAATCATGGTAAGCCCTATAAATACAGTCAATGGGGGGTTTCAACTTAGGTTGATATCTCAGCCAATTTTTGGAGTTTTGGTAACAAATTTTCAACATGAGGTTCTTGGGACCCCACCTCATGAACATTGACACTGTCATTTAGTTTCTCAGTCCCAAAAAGTGATTTTACTGTTGGTGTGCAGAATCACCTTTTTTGACTGATTAAGGAAACAACAGTACCACTGTTCATGAGGTGGGGGACCCAAAAAGCCCATATTGCAAATTTGATGAAAAAACTCCAAACAATGACTGCAGTATGAGCTTTTGTTGTGCAGTTTCTATGCATGTGCCTATCTTCATAAATTTTTAATGTCTTCACTCCAAATTTCCTACATTGCCATTTTTCCACACACCCTTATGAACAGTACAGTTATCATTTTTGCATTCTGCCTGAAATGTGGTTTTGCACCTGTGGTGCAGAATTTATTCATTTATTTAGTTATTTAAATGTTTTACCAGGAAAGGCATACTGAGCAGACTACCGCTCAATTCCAGATGCATCCTGGGTGGGTGTAGGGGATGGGAGGATACATATCAAATACAAAGTACAGACATTTCACAGATATATATGAATAGATATATACAATGATATATACAAGAATAAATACAGCATGCACACTGCAAGCAAACAGAAAATCTGGGTTGATAAGGCAGCAAATTAGTAGAAGGTGCAATTGACAACTTCACAGGGTCAGAGATAAACATTTGGAGTAAACACAGTTGGAGCCAGTTGGAGAGCTAGGTCCTAGTCTAGTGTGAGTTTAGGCTGCATTAGAGTTGGCAGAGAATTGCCCTTTGAGGAGGGAGTTGAATTGCTGAGAGGAGGGAGCGTGCCGAATGGCCTTAGGCAGGGAGTTCCATAGTTTGGGCATGTGAGCTCTGAAGGACAACTGGCCAGCAGAGGTCAATATGTACAGGACATGAAGGAGCCAGGAGTCAAAATTCCTGAGTGAGTATGCAGGGAGTGTTTGAACAGTTATGGTAGAAGCAAGGTATGAGGGTAATGACTGGGACCAGAATCTGGCCAGAAAGGTATTGCAGTGGGACTGGCACCTATCATAGAGTGAGGGGAGGTTAAGGGACAGGTAGAGGTCACAGTGGTGGGTGGAGGGTGTACGGTCCAGAGCAAAGAGACAGAAGGAGTGGAAAAGAGGATCCAGCCTAGCCAGGGTGGACTATGGGGCGGCACTGTAGACTACAGCCCCGTAATCAAAAATGGGGAGGATCATTTATTGCAGTGTATTTAATTGATTATTATTGTGCTGTGCTGTATTTATTTGATTGATGTGCGGCACCCAGAGCCTCCGGGATGGGTGTCTTTTTAAATAAAATTTGCCTTGCTTTGCCTTGCCATCATTTTCGCACAATTGCCTTGAGGGCTGGCAGAAGAATACATCCATGGTTACAGAATAAGGCACCCAGTCTGGGGTGCAGTTTTTTATGGGTAGCATTAATATGTGCTGAAAAGTTGAGGTGCTGGTCCAGCCAGACCCCAAGATATCTGAAGGAGGTGCAATCATCTAAGGGAATCCCTTCTAGGGTTTTGAAAGTAGGACTGGTGGGGAGTCGGGAAAGTCCTGCCTTGTACCGAAAGTAAATGAGACTGTTTTCTTGGCATTTAGAATCAGTTGACTTGAGTGAAACCAAAGCTGAACAGCACTGAAGTCTAGCTGGAGTCTGGGTGCCACTTCCAGGGGGGAGGGTCCTGAAGTATACAGTACTGTATTGTCTGCATACATGTGAATGAATGTGTGTGGACAGGCTAAAGGCAGGTTGTTCAGGAAGATGGAGAACAAGATTGGGCCAAGGACAGATCCTTGGGGTACACCAATGGTGACTGGAAGGGAGGGAGTCGGAAGTGGATGTACCAATTCTGACTTATTGTGACCTGTCAGCCAGGTAAGATATGAACCAGCTGGTGGCTACAGTGGAAAGCTCTGCATGGGACAGCTTCAATAGAAGAAGCACATGAGAGACAATGGTGAAAGCCTTAGCTAGGTCAACAAAAATGGCAGATGTGATGTGGCCTTTGTCCATGCCTGTAAGGATGGAGTTATTGAGTCTGAGGAGGGAAGTGACAGTGGAGTGGGATTTCCTAAAACTTGACTGGTAAAGAGTAAAGAAGGAGGAGGAGTCAAGGAAGGAGGAAAGTTTCGAGAGGACTAGATGTTCCTGGATTTTGGCTATAATGGGGAGGAGGGAGATGGGGTGGAAGTTACCAGGGGAGGATGGATCACCACCTTTAGGGAGTGGGATGACTGTGGCATGCTTCCAATCTGACAGGAAAGTGGCGATAGAGAAGGAGAGGTTGTAGAGAGACACTAGGGGGATGGCAATGGCTGGGGCTGAGAGGTAGAGCATTTTGGCATCCAACCCTGAGGGGCATTTACCCTTAGAGAGATTGAGTGCAAGAAGGGCATTGAGTACTTTGGTCAGGGTAACTAGGGAGAAGGAGAAGGCTGGGTAGCGGCTTTGGGTGGGAAGGGATGTGGATGCAGGAGGGTTTGTTGCAGGCGGTGGATTTGAGTCAACATAGGTTGCACTACTGGTGAAAAAGGAATTGAAAACAGTGGCCACTGTGTGTGATTCTGATATTCTGGAGCCACCTACAACTAGGACAGGGGTGAGGGGCTGGGTGGAAGGGGAGAAGAGTGATTTGATTGACTTCCAAAACTTAGCTAGGTAATTTAGATTTTTTTGGAAGAAGGATGTGAAATAGATGGCTTTTGCCTGCCAAATAAGCTTGGTGCAGGTATTTCTAAGTGTTCGGTAGTGTTGGTGGTCAGCCTGTGTACCTGATGATTTGTATGCTTTCCATGCCTGGTCCCTAGCTCGGAGGTGGTCCATAAGGTCTGCTGAGATCCAGGGCAGATGAGCTCCCCTTTCTCTGGCCTTTTTTAGTGGGGCATAGTGGTCCCAGATGGCAAGAAATCTGTACTTGAAGAAGTCTAGAGCGGAGTCAATAGAGGTGGGCTTGGGGATGAAAGACCAGTCTGAGTTTGCAAAGTCATTTAGGAGCCCTTCAAGGTCAAGGGATTTGTAAGACCTGATGAGGAGAGTTCTTGGTGGAGGTGACTTGGCTTTAAATATTTTTCTTACTACATATATCATCTGGTGATCACTCAGAGAGTCTGGTAGGACACCTGAGGCAATTATTCT
Source organism: Neoceratodus forsteri (assembly GCA_016271365.2). Classification (NCBI taxonomy): domain Eukaryota; kingdom Metazoa; phylum Chordata; order Ceratodontiformes; family Ceratodontidae; genus Neoceratodus; species Neoceratodus forsteri. The sequence goes on along the minus strand of JADMNL010000023.1, from coordinate 236,649,048 downwards.
GTGTGGGTGCGAAGTGAGGGCCCAATCCAGTTCTGAGTTTTGTGGTTTAGAAGCGTGGGCTCAATGATCTGTTGAGCCAGATTTAAAGCAGCCACATGGTTGCGGAGCTTGGTACTAGCATCAGAGAGCCAGTTTAGGTTAAAATCACCAAGGACATGAAGTTCACCCCCTGAAGCAATGGTTTTTAGGGTGCCCAGGTGTGCTGTGACTTAGGTCATTTGGGAGTCAGGGGAACAATAGGAGTCTGCTATAAATATGGGGACTAAGTGGGGAAAGGAGATTTTTATTAATAAGGCATTAATGGATGATGGGAGAGCGGATAGCGAGGCAGGAGAGAACTTTATCCAGAATGTTATGTGAATGGCGCAGTTGCTGTGTGAAATCAACATTTGGGACAGATTAACAAGATCACAGTGCCACTTTTCACAAAGGGAGGTCCCAAAAAGGCCATGTTGAACATGTGATGAAAACAATCCAAAGCATGACTGCGTTGTGAGCATGCGTTGCACAGTTTCTACACAGGCCCGTAACTTCACCAATTTTTCATGTTTACACTCCAGATTTCCAACATTGACATTTATTCACATCTCCTCATGAACAGTATAGCTGTCATTTTTCACATCCTGCCCAAAATGTGTTTTCGCACCTCTGGCGCTGAATGGCGCTGCCGCTGTGTGAAATCACCTTTTGGGATTGAGTAACAAAATGATAGTGCCACTGTTCATGAGGTGGGGTCCAAAAAAGCACATGTTGAAAATGTGGAGTGAAAATACTAACAAACATTCAGGGCATTAGGGTGTCCAACTGTAAATCTGACCTGATACTGACTGACAGGCATTGGGGTGTGACTTGGGGTCATCGGCATGAATGCTCACACCATTCCACCTTCAGCCTGCAGCCTGTGACAGGCATCAAGGTGTGTGTTGTGGTCTTTGGACCTACCATTCACCCCATTCTCCTATAGTGCACCCATCTCAGCTTATTTCTTTATGGAATGGGGTGAGCGTAAGGGCCGAAGACCCCAAGTCACACCGCAACACCTGTCGGTGTCTGCAGGGTGGGGTTAGGTGGAATAGTATGAGTGTTATGGATGACAATCCAGAGGCACACCCACAATGCCTGCCAGTCTCTGCAGGGTGGGGGTTGGGGTTAGCATTACTTCAATACTTTACTGCCACTCCTATTATGCATCTCTCTAACTCCTGCATTACCAATGCCAATACCAGCAAGCAAACATTTGGCATTGACAAATGCTTGTTTGTTTAGATAAGCAAACCTTAAGTGCTTGTGGTCTGTATAGAATGGAGGTGCTGGACTAAGTTGAACAAGAGTGAGCACAGTGCTTTATCTGAAATACGTATGTTACCACAAGGAAAATAACAGACAAACATTGTGTCATGTGTAAATACCTATAATAGCTTGAGCTAGAAGTAAATGCTTTGAGGGAGAGTTTGGCTGCCTTATCAGCATTAAGGAAATAGAGGAATTTGTAAGTCAAATAAAGCATTTACTGCAGGCCAAACCTTCGAACAAAGTTGGGGAGGTTGATATTTGAGAAGCAAACATGCCAGCATTCATTACATCAACGAGATAAATTTAAGCGACAAATGATCAGTGAGTCTTCTTAGTCTCAGAAAGAGGAGAAAGGTTTATGGAACACTGTTGGAGCAAAAAATGGGAGAGGTCACAAAAGTTGTTAACTCATTTTTTTGTTTTTCAAAAATGTTGTCATCTGTGCAATTATTGTACACCCACACACATTAAAATTTGCCATGTGGAATGCCAGACAACAACTTAGGTGGGGGTGGACACTTTCAGCTTTTAAAAAGCTGTTACTAGGTGTTATCTTTCAGATGCCCTGTAATTCTACTAACTTGCCCTTCTTTCACACTAAGGTTGTACCCAGAAAAATCATCTCTGGTAGTATGAAATATTTATGTGAATCTGAGAATCAATTTATTTTCACTCACATATTTGATAAAATCTACTACAGGTTGTTCTGTACCCCTCAATTCCACCCCACCAAAATGTCATTGATACAGTGGTCATAAAACTGGATCTTATCAAATAAATGTGTTCTGGTATAGAGTGCCCCATTCCTCCCACCAACCTAAAAAAAAAGTTGGAATAGGACAGGGCTTTAAAGGTTTCCATTGCCATGACTCCTGCCTTAATGTAATATTTGTTGTCAGGCACAACATAATTGTGATAGAACACAAATTCAACAGATGAGACTAAGAAATCTAATGGAAATATTTTCTTGGATCCATTTCATTAGTATGGAACCAATGACCTCCAGCCCCATAGCATGTTTTACTGAAGTGTATAGGGACACTATATCTATAATGAACTATGAAAATACTGGCTCCCAAACAAGACTCTCAAAGTGCCCTTGGATGTCTACCATGTCTCTAAGATGGCTGATGTTGAACATATCCATTCATAAATGGATCTGCAAACACAAATAGCACATTGCTTACAGAACCCATTTCAGACATGACTAGATGTGCTAGGGGTATATTGAGAGTCTTCTAAACTTTCAGAATAATGTAAATTGCTAGTGTAGCTCATTAATAATTTCTAATAAAATGTCACTCATTCACAATCAACCCACAGGATATCAACTCCTCAAGATATTTGTGCAGTTGTTTCCATAGAAATTCGATAGAATTACTATCCAAATGATGGTACCTGGATACATTTTCAAGTTAATTGTGAATTTCTTCATATTGATTTTCCCATTTACTTCTTTATCAGCTGACTTCATTTCTATGTTTTCCTCATTCAACTGTTGGTGTAAGGCATCCTGTTCTTTTTTGTTTACATTATCTGTCTGACCATGGTTCCCCAATCCCAGGACAAAAGTTGTTCAACATCCTTTAGCATATCCTTTTAAAATACCACTATCTCATTTCAGTTAAAATACACTGAGCAGAAGGATGATATATTTTTAAATTTATTTTGAGGTGGCTCAGGTGGTGCTCCACTGATATTAATGTTTTCCTGTGTTGTTACACTATCCAATTTCATTTGAGCTGTGGTCAAAAAGCATAGCTGATCATGTGATCAGCTGTTTTACTGTTATAGTCCAAGTGCAAATTCATTCATAGAAGGGCGGCTGACCTTTGAAGAGGGTGGGTTGTGCTGGCCACCCATTGCTGCTAAATTGGGTGTGTGAGAGAGGAGGAGGAGGAGGAGAGTGGAATAAGAGTGCTAGGGTGGGGATGGGTAGATACATTCCAGATTAGTGCAAACAAACGTTTTACTCTCAGAAGACAGTGGCCAACTGTGGAGATGGGAAGTTGTTGCTGGTCATCCACAATGGGTCTAAACTTGATTTATTACACATACTGTGGGTGCTGGGGCAGGAGGGTGGAATCAGGGTACAGAAAGTGAGTAGAGAGACAGGAATATAGAAATATAGATTTTGTCAGCAGAAAAGAACTTTTAGGCCCATCAAGTCTGCTCCAGTCTGTGCCTATATCACCACTGACCATAGTTGGTCATAGGTGTCACTCACTCCAGCTCTTCCTCTACCTAATATGCCTCTGTGCCTACCACATGCATGCTTAAAACTCTCCACAGTCTTTGCCCCCACTACCTCCTCTGGCAGGCTGTTCCAGTAATCCTCCACCATTTCCGTGAAGAAGTATTTTCTCACATCTCTCCTAAACTTCACCCCCTTAACTTCACTGCATGCCATCTTATTCTAGTGCATTCCTTTCTCTGAGATAGACCCTCAACTTGCATCTTGTTCAACTCCTTTCAGGTACCTGTAGGTTTCAGTTATGTCCTCTCTTTATACGGTAACTCATTCATTGTGTTTGGCGAAGGTGGGACATTAAAAAGTAAGCAGGGGTGGAGGGAATATTTTTTGTTATTTTGTTTTTAACAAATAGCACTTTTGAAATATAAATAGCTTCCTGTTCAGAAAGGGCTCCCAAATATTTGGGAGCTCTCCTATTAATGGTATTCAGGAAATGCTTTTCCTTACTTCCATGACTTGGTACATATAGAAAAAAATAAAATAAATGAGAATAATGGGGACAAAGAAATATGTCTTCTAGAGAGGTATATGTGTGTGTGTGTGGGGGGGGGGAGATGACACTGCAATAAGTATTTTTTAGTTCCAAATGTAATCTATTCACGAGTCATAGATCCATATCACATTGACAGCTTCAAAAGTTTCCTTTATTAGAAACTAAGTACGTCTGCAAGAAATGTATTTGCACAACTAAAAGATAGCTGAAGTAAAACAATAAACGGTACTGTAGGTAGATAATATTTCCAACATCATAAAACAGTGCTAGTTCAAACTGATTATTCAGACAACATGGGTTTTAAAGTTTGCTGGGTGAAAACTGACCCAACTTCTGTTTTGTAGGTGGATCTTCACAATGAAATCCCCTATTGGCTTGATTGAAACATGTTCAATACCCATAATTATACAATGGCACGTTTAAATCCATTAATCTAACTGGCTGACAGGCACCTTTCTAACATGGTAAATCCTGGCATAACTCGGACAAAAGGTGCCAGTCAGCCACATGTGCAATCACCCCCTTTTTAAATCAATTGGACCCCACAAAAACACAAACAGTAAAGCTGCCATATTGCCCTCCCACTAAACTGCATCAGAAAAAAAAATAAGAATAAAAAAAAAAATGGAGAGCAGCTTTGAATTAATCAGAAAGAGAGCTGGAAGCAATTTTCAGCTCTGATCCCACCATCCATGTAGTACACTACTTAACTGGAATAAATGAGCTGTACCTCCAAAATGGAATACAGGCATAGTCAGACCACAGCTCTCTCTTCTCATCCTCACAGCTACATATGGCCATTCGACTCTGGAAGTAACCTGACGAGCACCTGTCACACTTCAATACGGGTAACATAAAGAGGATCTGGTTGCACTTCAATACAGGTTGCAGGCTATCTAACTAGCTACTAAAGTAAAAATAAAAAATAAACACAGAGAATGGGGCTGACACACTTCTGCTCTCAAGCTATTCTACCTAGCAACAGTAAATTATTTTTTCAGGCGCAACAATAAATACAAAAACAATTATAATTATTTAAATTGCAAGAAAACTGTATTTTTGTTTAATATCTTGTTATAAAAACTGAAGGAGGACATTGTATAGTCCCAATAAACCAATCTAGGGTGTGGGTTATGCAGTCATTTACCCACTTCTGGTGTGGTTTGGTCACTCAGCCTGTGGCCCTGTGACCAAACCACACCAGGCATAGGTAAATCCCAGCTTAACCCACACCATAGAGTGGTTCATTGCTTAATTATGAAATGGGTCAAATAAATGTACTAACTAAATAGGCTTAGGATCTTGGAATCTCATGCTGGAATCTGAGCACAACAGCACAGGAAGAAGTTTGAGACCTCTTTACATCCATTCAGGCTCTCAGAAATCACTCCCCAGTACCACTGATAGCCTGCTTACACACCTTGGCATCTGACTTTTTGGGTGTCCATTACAAACTGCCACAAATTTTAAAAAAATTCCTCCATGGCACAGACTGCGACTCTTAGAGCACAACTGACCTTCCACTTTCAAAGATGCTGCTGACTGACTCCTCATGCTCCCCCGTCACCAACATTGGATTCTGAAATGCCTCAGCTCAAGCCCAACTGCCAAACATTGTATACCAGTGACAGCTGTAATAAATGCCGAACACACTTTTTGTTTTGTTTAAGTATGAGGCAGGCTTCCCTGTGCTGAACAACAATTCACTGTTATTAAAATGTGTCTCACCACAACTGCTGATGACAACATGTTGAAGCCATCACCCTGTAAAGCTGTTGCTCAGACACAGTTGTATACATGCAGCACTACCACCACCTTGTGTCCAAGTATGAAGTTACACAAAAAAGGGAGTATTTTTCTTTTTATTATACATTTTCTTTATTTTATCTATACCATTTAATTTAATTGCTAAAACTGCATTAAAAAAAATCACATTACACATTATTATGGCCCATTTCATAATCACAAGAAGTCACTCAAGAGTGTGCATTGTACTAGGATAATGGCACTTCTTGGGTAGTAGAATCACTTGGCTGTACCTCGTTCTTCAACCCACCCAAGGCATGCCATTATCCCAGCACAGCACACACCATCATGCCTTATTGCTTCAAACTAACTGATCCCTGTGACTGTAAGAGTGTAAACTCCATGCAGAAACTGCTTTTTCATGTGCAATATCCCCCTGTGTTCTTGGATTCTTGTTTTGAAGCTACCCAATTCATAGTGCACGCTATGTGCTTGGCTGAAGTGCTATATGCACACACCTGCACAATGTAGTAGCAGCTCTAAGTATGTAGGCATTCCCAGACATAAATATGATTCACAAAATTCTACTTTTCAGTTATCTTTGCATTCTTTAAGTGCCAGGTATGAGTGTGTCAGCACAGAAGATGACTTTGATAGTAATGATAAAGAGACAACAAAGGACATTTGAGAGCATTTTGACACTGACTGTCAGTGCTGCATAAAAATTTTGAAAAAAGGCACACACCTCTCAACAGGGTACATGATGGAGGCTTAGCTAGCACAGCTACTGTCTACCCAAAATAATGATCCCACCAAATTAAGGCTGGACAGGACAGGTAAGTCATTTGGCCTGCACTGGCAAAACTGACTTGGTATTTTTTCAGATGTCTTACACTGATTACTTCAGAAAGATGCTTCAGTACAGCTGGTAATATCACACTACATTGCTTCAGGCTAGGTGCTAAGAATATTGAATTATTAGTGTTCTTAGACTCAACTTACCACAGCTTCAGTTATCCTTTTGATTATTTCTATGTCCAACAAGTCATCACTACTGCTATTTCCACTCCTATTGTATACCTCTTAGTTTGTCTGGACTGCCACTGCCACTGGCGGCATCACAGTCTGGATCATAACTGCCAGCAGCACTAAGGATTATGACACACACCTAGACCTCAAGTTCTCCTGAAGGCAGTAAAACCCTTACAATGTTATCACCTGAAAGCTGGACGTGTCAGGTGTGATATGTGTGGCTCCCACCAAGTCATCAGTTAAATAAGATTCAATAGATCACCCAACCCACCACTAAAGGACAATGATGTCATAACAGTGACCTCAACATCAAATTAGTCATTAGTGATGGCTACACACATGTACAACTTCCTTAGTCTCAAGACTTCATGTAACCCATTGACTAAAAGTTTAGTGGGCAGCTGGCAACAGCTGCCTTGTTACTTCAATCCAATCAATATAAAACAAAAACCAAAAATCTTAAAAAACAAGAAGAAAACAAACAAACAAGAAAAATCCTCTACATCCATGCAATAAGAATCTTCAGTGACAAGGTAGTAATTGGCATGGAGGTAAAACAGAGACTACAGGGAGTAAGCCTTGCTCTCAGAAATGAATACTAATAATTGCTATCATTCAGGATTGGGCCTAGCAATCGTACTCACTGAAGACTGTAAAACACAACAACAAGCACACCAATACACAGCAGCTGGATGTAGACACCACATGCCACAAGTAAGCTATAGTAATTAATGCTTATTGTCAACTTCATGGCCCCCCCTCACACACACATTCTGTAATTTGTTCTACCCTATGACAGATGGGAGACAAAGTAGTTTAAATGAATTGATGAAACAAAAATGTTTAGGCCCCAACTGAAAGCCCAACCACAAATGGCTCTGGGACACTGCTCTCAACCCTACTGTTGACCCACTACACTAGCTGCCTACCTATCCGTTAGTTTAAAATTGAACTGATTACCTTGTCCATTGACGTGACCAGTACTTTACCTCTTGACACAACTGCTCCTCTTGACACAACTGCTGCCTATCTTGAGCATGCAGGCATTCCTTAGAAACAGAAACTGTTAGCAGAAGGAGACCAATGGTTCTTCATGTCTTCCCTTGCTATACTACCTCATTAACCAACCTAATGTACTAGTGGGTTGCCTCCCACTTCCTATGACTCCATATCCCAACCACTGGGCTCCACCCCATAGACTATGAGTCTGCTTACCCAGTTTAAGGTTCCTGCCCCCACCAATTCTGCCAGCAACATGTCCCACAGCTCCACTGCCCTCTACATGAAGTAACATTTCCCCACATATCTCCAGAACTTGCCTCCCCACCAACCTCCAATCATGCCCACTTGTAAATGTGTCCCTACACAATACCTTTTCATGGAGATGAACCCATCTGGGTTCATGGCCATGAAGGGTGTTGCATGTTGTGAGGTGCAAGCTATTCCTGGTCTATTATCCTATGGGTATGGACCAGGAGTTTTCTAATGGAATTTGCAGGCTTCATTGTCAGCCTTACATTAAATGTCCCCAACTTAATAGTGTTGGTGAACTTCAATGATTGAGTCGGCAAAGAATCCTCACAGTTTGCTCAGCAGTTCCTCAAGTTGATGGATTCACTGGACAACATGCAAACCGTTTCACTGCCACCCACTTCTACTCATGAACATGGCCACACTCTTGACCTTGTCTTCTCTCAGGGGATTGATGTCAAAGTGGATTTAGTGTGGTGGCCATATCTTTACTCAGTGAAGTTCCTTACAGGTGCGCCCCCAAAGGATTACCCCCCCATGGAGTCTGAATCAGTCCATATACAATTTGGAGCAAGCAAAATTAGCTCATGGGTGTACAAGACATATTGAATATGGTGGCAGCATGCAACTAAGATACAGTGTGGCCCATTGATGGCTATAATTTAACCATTTCTGTGGTGTTGGACTCCGTTGCACCTATCTCTGTCTGTCCACTGACCTCTCACCATCTCATGCCATGGTACTCAAATGATCTCCAGCAGATAAAGGCAATAGGGTAGAGGTTGGAGTGTTCCTGGAATAGATCTGGCTCTATCGACAACAGACTAGCTCTCAGGGCAGTAACACTGAGAAAAGCAGAATTCCTGTCATTGGTTCTTGCTTTAAGTAACAAGAGGCAACCTCAGCTCATCTGAACTGTGGACTGACTGATTAACCACCTGTCTGTGATCTAGGAAAGTTTTGTCACAAGCAAATGTGCAAGATTGGCTGATTCTTCCTGGACAGAGTGTCCTTCTTTAGAGCCAGTATCACTCCAAGTGGCCAGATATGGGTCAGCAGTGGTCATGAAAAGAGGTATGAATGAAGGCACTCCATGGGTCTGGAGTGAGTTACAACTGGTTTCTAAAACTGATGTTCTCAAGGTGATCTCAAGTGTGCATCCTACATGTTGCAAATCTGATCCAGGGCCTACGCAACTATTGGTGGACTGACACACAGCCCTGGGTTTAGTGTTCATGGGCATCACCCAGTGTTCCCTAACAAAGGGTTGTTTTCTCATTGTTAGGAAGGTAGAACTGGGAGAGGAAGGGGAGAGGGAGGTAAGGTGCCTGCCTGGTACCATGGCTTGGAGGGACAGGGAGCGGAATCCTCAGGATTGCCAGAGCTGCTGCACTGGGGAGGGAGCTGGATGTCATTGTCCACCTAGGGGCAAATGACCTGGCTAAGAAAGGGATTAGAGAAGTGCAGGAGGAGTTTGTGGAATTGGGGAGGGGCCTTAGATGAGTAGCACACACGGTAACCTTTTCAGAGGTGCTGCCCATCTATGGCATAGGAGAGGCTAGGGTGTTCTGCACCATGGGATTCAATCAGTGGCTGAAAAACTGGTGTGGAGCTCAGGGATTTGGCTTCATTGGGGACTGGGGGTCCACCTGGACTGATGTAAGCCTATACTGGCATGATGGGCTGCATCTGTCCAAGAGGGGAACCAGGATCCTAGGTGACAGGTTTAAATGCTTCATTGGCAGCATTTAAACTAGCCAAGGGGAGGTACTGGAAAGGAGCACGGAAACTAGCCCCAAAAATCACGGTAGTAAGTGTGCAAACACCAAATACAGAGGTGTCAATAGGGAGAAGGGCAGGGTAAATGGAGAAAGTGACAAAGGCAAGAAGGACAGGATGGAGCAAAAAGGAGTAAGACCATCAGGAAATGGAGGGTAATGAGCACCAATGCCCATAGTTTGGGCAACAAGCTCGCTGAGCTGGTGGCCTTGATGGAAGAGGGATGCCTGGATATCGTAGCAGTCACAGAAACATGGTACACAGAGAACCATGACTAGGATGTTAACATACCAGGGTACATAACCTACAGGAGAGACAGGCAGGGGAGAAGAAGGGGAGGAGTAGCTGTCTATGTAAAGGAAGGGATAAAAGCAACTGAACAAAAGAGTAAACAGGGAGGAGAGGAGGCACTGTGGGTCACCTTGGAGACAGGAAAGGGCACCACAATCCGCACAGGGGTTGTGTACAAACCCCCATGTCAGGGGGAGGGAATGGACAAGGATATAATAGAAGGCATTATTAGAATGGCAGAGAAAGGGGAGATACTGTTAATGGGAGACCTGAATATGCCAGATGTTAACTGGAGCACATTTGCTGCAGCCACATCCAAGAGCAGGGCCATTCTTGATGACCTACAGGTGGCAGACCTCAGACAGCTAGTTTCAGAACCCACTCATGAGGGAGCAATATTAGACCTTGTACTCTCAAATGGGGGCAGTGAGAGGATCTCAGATCTAGAAGTGGGTTGCCATCTGGGAACAAGTGACCATCAAACGGTGTGGTTCACATTAAACTCAGCTATAGAGTCAAGCCATACAAAAGTGAGGGTACTGGACTTTAGGAGGGCTGACTTTGGCAAGATGGGAGAGTGCCTCAGAAAAGCACTAGCAAACAGGCTAGAAGGAGGTGTGGAGCAACAATGGGGAATCATCAAAACTGCCATCACAGAGGCAACAAGCCTTTGTGTGAAGCAAATAAACAAATCAAAATGAAAGAAAAAGCCACTATGGTTCTCAAAAGAGGTGGCTGTGAAAGTCAGGAAGAAAAGATAGTATTCCGGAAGTATAAGAAACACAGAAGGAGCAGGACAGAGAGCTGTACCAGTTAAGGCAGAAGGAAGCAGGAAGCAGGAGGAAGTCAGAAGAGCAAAGGCCCAAACTGAGGAAAAAGATAGCCAACTCAGTTAAGAAGGGGATAAAACCTTTTATAGGTACATCAGCGAGCATAGAAAGACAAAGGGAGGGATAGTGAGGCTGAATAGAATGAACGGTGGGTGGACAGAGGGGGACAGTGAAAAAGTAGGGATACTGAATGAATATTTCTGCTCAGTATTCACAAAAGAGGAGCGGGAAGTGCCTAATCCAATTAACAGAAGCACTCTTGATAGGGGGGTTGATCCCAGTCCTTTCACAGAAGAAAGGGTTCTGCAAGAACTCCTAAAACTGAAGGTGGACAAAGCAATGGGTCCTGATGGAATTCACCCCAGAATACTAAAGAATTAAGGGAGGAACTAGTGAAACCACTGGCTACTCTTTTTAATAAATCATGGGAGGATGGTGTGGTACCCGAGGACTGGAGGAAGGCAGATGTGATTCTCCTTCACAAAAGTGGGACCAAGACAGAGGCAGGAAACTACAGACCTGTCAGTCTGACCTCTGTGGTAGGGAAAGTGATGGAGTCACTTCTGAAGGAAAGAATAGTTGAGTACCTAGAGGCCAGTGGGGCACAGGACCCAAGGCAGCATGGGTTCTGGCGGGAAGGTCATATCAGATGAATCGAATAGATTTCTTGACTGGGTGACCAAAGTAGTAGACCAGGGAGGGGCTGTGGGCATGGCCTACCTAGACTTTAGCAAGGCATTTGACACAGTCCACACAAGATTAATAGTCAAATTAACCAGCCTTGGGTGGGTCCCAGGGTGGTAGCCTGGAGTAAAACATTGGCTGCACAACAGGACATAGAAGGTAATTGTAAATGAAGTCCACTCTGAAGAAGAGGGGTTACTAGTGGGGCACCGCAGGTTCAGTATTGGGTCCAGTCCTTTTAATGTCTTCATCAGTGACATTGCAGAGGGACTGAAGGAAAATGTGCCTTTTGCAGATGACACAAAGATCTGCAACAGGGTTGATACACAAGGAGGCGTGGAAAGGATGAGAAGGGACTTGGCAAGGTTGGAGGAATGGTCAGAAGTATGGCAGCTAAGATTCAATGCAAGAAGTGCAAAATAATGCACCTGGGAAACAAGAACCCAGGGAAGAATACACAATGGGGGAGGTAGTAACAACAACAAAAAGAAAGGGACCTGGGGGTAATCATATCAGATGACCTTAAGGTTAGTAAGCAATGTGAGAAGGCAGTAGGGAGGGCTGGGGGTATACTGGGATGCATAGGAAAGGCATCAGCAGCAGAAAACAGGAAGTTATTATCCCTCTGTACAGACAGTTGGTGAGACCCCATCTGAGTACTGTGTCCAGTTCTGGAGACCCCATCTCCGCAAGGACATAGACAGGATAGAGGCAGTCCAGAGGAGGGCAACTAAAATGGTGCAGGGTCTGCAAGAGAAGCCATGAGGAGACACTAAAGGAGCTTAATATGTATACCCTTGAGGAAAGAAGGGAGAGGGGGGACATGATAGAAACTTTTAAGTACCTCAGTGGAATCAACAAAGTCCAAGAGGGTAGCATCCTTCAGAAAAAGAGACGTGCAAGAACAAGGGGACACAATTTAAAGATAGAAGGGGGGCAGTTCAGGGGCAATGTGAGGAAGTATTATTTCACAGAGAGGGTAGTGGATGCATGGAATAGCCTTCCTGAGGAGACTGTGGGGTCTAAAACTGTGGGAGAATTCAAGAATGCATGGGACAGACATAAGGCAATTCTTCTGGGGGGGTAGGAAGAAATAGGCTGTTGGTTAACTAGGATCTGCTGCCTATCTTGTAGGTAGGGAAATGGGCAGACTAGATGGGCCAAGTGATCCTTAACTGCCGTCAAAGTCTATGTTTCTATGTTTCAAGACTCTCTAAAAGCCTCAGTACGATCTCTCCTTAAGAAACCATTGGGCCCAGAGGTGCTAGAGAACTACAGACCTTTCTCTGAACTTCCTTTTTTGGTGAAAGTGATCAAGAAGGTTGTGGCATGCAACTGAAGGCTCACCAAGGAATGCTGCATCTGTGATCCATTACAGTTAGGTTTCTGGCCTCATCACAGCATGGAGACCACATTTGCGAAGCTGTGTAATGACCTCCTGGTGAGGGATGAGAAGAATGATCTATTCTCATTCTGCACAAGCTTTCATCAGCATTTGGCAGAGCAGATCATGGGGAGTTGATGGAATGCCTTTCAGAGTATGAGGGGCTCACTGAGACAACCTTGAAATGGTTTGAGTATTTCCTGACAGGTAGATTGTAGAAGGTAGTGATGGACACCTTCACACTGCAGTGCTCTGTGATTAGCTGTGTGGTCCTGCCAGGGTCTGTTCTAGCACCCATGTTATTCACAGCGTACATGCTAGCACTAGGATGGGTCATCAGACAGTATTTCATGAGTTTTCACTGGTATGCAAACTATATATTTCAATTCAATTTTCAATTCAATTTTTAATTTACCAGGAAAGACACCATTGAGAAACTCATTTACAACGTTGTCCTGGATGGACATGAACAAGGAGAGTAGGATAACAATTAACAATACAAGTACAGAATACATAGCAATGCACAACACAATGATTACACAAGCTCTTAACATCCAATATATTTTACAAGGTACAATCTGAGGACAGATACAATGTCAGATACAACAACAGATACAATGGTTCAGAGGAGGTAAGGAAATGGAGCAAAGAGTAGGGGCAGGTAGATCATAAAGAGATGAGGAGCAGGGAAAGGATTATAAAAGAGGATATGTGGAGCAGAAGGAGAATGAGTAGAATGATAGGGGAATAGGTAAAAGAGGTTGTAGGAAGCATTAAAGGAGGCAATAGGTTGGGGAAGTGCTAAGAAGAAGTAAGTGCTGAATGGTTTTAACGTAATATCAAGACCTTTTAGGAGTAACAGTGACAATTGTCCTTCAAGGAGTACCTTAGAAGAGCCTTAAAAGGGAGTATATCAACCAACTGAGTCAATTTTAAGGAGGTTTGGAAGGTGTTCCGTAAAGAGGGTAGGGCATGACTGAGAGATGATGTGCCAAAATGGGATCTTATTCTGGGAACATCAAGAGTGTGCATTTGAAAAGAACAGCAATGTAAGAGGGACATTTATTAGTGATGGCTCTATATATCCAGAGAGAGGCATTTCACAACCATCTAGAAGCCAGTGAGGTCCAACCTGTAAACGTATAAAGAAAGAAGTGGTGGTTATAAAGGGTATTCGAGATAAACCTAAGTGCTCTATGATACAGCATATCAAACTTTGCTAATTCAGTTTTCGGACTATGACCGTAAAAGAAGTCTGCATAATCAAGAAGAGGGAGAAACATCCTCTGAACCAGCCTTAGTTTTACATCCTGTGTTAACAGATACTTAAGACAGAAGAACAATCCTAGCCTTTGTCTTCATTTTTTGCAAGTTTGTCATTGTGCGTAGTGAATGAAAGTTTACAGTCAATCCAAAACCCTAAGTATTTAAACTTGCCACAATTTCCAGAGGTTCCCCTAAGGTTGTCTTGATTTGCAGAGTGATGTCGGGTGGGAGGGTGGGTAGTGTTTTTGTTTGTGGGGAAAAAACATAACTTTTGTCTTCTTGGCATTAAACAAAAGTTTTACGTGAATCAGATTTTGCTATAAGAGATCAAATTCATGCTGTGATTCCAGGTATGCAGACTCAAGGTAGGCCGAGCGACATAGAGCACAGTGTTGTCTGCAAAGAGGTGAACACTTACTGATCTAATATGGTGGTCAATAGCATTAATATAAATAGCAAATAATAGGGGCCCCAGGATTGATCCCTGAGGAACCCCTCTAAGCGCAGTTTTAGTGGGGAGAGATCACCCTGGGCTTTAACCTGCTGTTGTCTGCCTATAAGGTAGCATGAAAACCACTTCATAGCAGCTTCATCTAGTATAATGTTGTGCAGCATACGCAGTAGTACTATAGATCATGGTCCACAGTATCAAAGGCCTTGCTTAGATCAAGGAACAGTGCACAGATGTGATTCCTTCTGTCAATGGCAATTTGTCAATCATTTGTGACCTTGGCTAGGGTAGATACAGTGTCATGATTGGGCCAGAAGCCAGATTGTAATAGGTTGAGCACATTGGAGGACTCCAGGTGTTCTCCAAGTTGAGAGTTAACAATTTTTTTGAGCACTGTTGATAAGATTCTGTAGGTAACAGCGAGGCTGGTCTGTAATTGTTGAGGTCGCTAGGGTCACCGGATTTAAAAAGTGGAATTATATGGGCTGTTTTCCACACAGAGGAAGAGCCCCTTGAGAAAGTAACAGATTAAAAATGTGAGTGATGGGTGGTGCCAGTTGGTAGAATTCTAATTTTTGGAAAGAAGGCTTGAGCTGGTCGGCTCCTTGGCTTTTCTTAGTATCAAGGGCGATTAGAAGATCTTCTACCTGCTTGAGGGTGATGGGGGTAAATGAAAACTTAGTTAAGTGGCAGGAGGCATTAGTAGGGGAGTATAGTGGGCTATTATTATTGGGGTGCTGGAGCAGTTTGCTTACTGAGGAGGTGTCAAAAGCAAGCCCAGCAGGGGCAAAATGATTACTTAGTTGTTCTAAGATGCTAAATTTGCTTATGTAGGTGTGATCTCTCATAATTATTTAATTAGGTAAAGCCGACGAGTTGCTGTAACCTTCAATTTCCATTAGTATTTGCCAAAATTTAGCAGCATTGTTTTTCGAGGAGTTCAGTGCTGCTTTGAAGTATTTCTCTTTTTTGTCCCATATTAATTTTGTATAACAGTTCCTGGCTGTTCTGAAGGCTACCCAATTGGACACTAGTTTTGTTTTACACATCTTTTTCCATAGAATGTCTGTGCTGAGTAAAACAGATTTTAATATACTGGTAAACCAGGGACAGGATCTGTTTCTAGTTCTAATTTTTACAAGAGGTGCATGTGTGTTAATGATCTTTAGGACACAGTTCTGAAACAGGTTATAGGCCTCAGAGACAAAAGAAGCAAGGTAAAAATCCTGCCATCTAATCCTGTTTAGGTCAGCCAGAAAAGCAGTGCTATTGAAGTTCCAGAGACTCCTTTTGAGAATGAAACTAGAGGTGGAAATGGATTTGGGTATGAATCTTACACATGCAATGGGCCTGTGGTCACTAATGTCATTATGAAAAATCCCAGTATGTGACATTTTATAGGGTTTGTTAAGAAGTATTAGGTCCAGGAGGGCGCTATGCATGGGGATTTTGGTATTTGTATGGATAAAATCTGAAATAAGCTGTGTGAGGCCATAATCATCACATATTATAGGTCTTTTAAAAGTTTAGAGCAAGGGGAATTCCAATCTAGGTTAAAGCCACCTTGACTCTAACTCCCTCCTTCATGCTCTATTCCAGGCAGATTGGTCACCTCTGTACTCTACCCATGATGTTGACTCTGCTCTCAAAATGTTCTCTGACACACACTCACCACTGTTTAAGACATCTATGCTCCTTTAAAAAAAAAGCACTAGTAAAGCGTCGTCACCTCCCCTGGATCACACCTAAACTTCTATCCCTATGTAAATCACGTGATAAAAGCTGGGTGAAATCTAAGGCTTCCCTCTTTTCCTCAGACTTCCAACTCTATAGATCCCTCAGAAATGCCTGCACTCAAGCAGTCAGAAAGGTGAAATCCAGCTACTTTAATTCCCAACTTCAATCCCGGTCAGGTTCCCCTACAAACTTCTGGCAAGCTTTCCATAACCTTCTAGGCCACACTTCTGCACAAGCCCCCAAACTGCTAAACACTGAGGGAGAGTCAGTCTGTCACTCAGTCACTATTGCTGAGGCCTTCACATAAATTATTTATGCCCTGTGCCCCCCTGACAACCCCCCCATCCCTGATCTGCCCCCAATCTCTGCTGTTTTTAGCTACTCCTTTCCCCTATCTCTCCTCAAGAAGTCTACAAGGCATTAATGGCCCTTAACCCTCAGAAACAAGCTCGGACAGTCACCACCCTAAGTTTCTTCGTATCTCTGCCCCCACCATAGCATCCCCTCTTGCTCACCTCTGCATCCTCTCCCTCTCCTCCAGCACCATCCCCTGGCTTGGAAACATGCTGAAATACTCCCCCTTCACAAAGGTGGGGACCCTTCCTCTTCCAATAACTACAGACTCATATCTCTCCTTCCAGCTCTCACCAAACTCCAGGAATTCCTAATCTACACCAGGCTCCAGGAACATCTAACTGTCACTGACATTCTGTCACCTTACCTGTCTGGGTTTAGAAAACAGCAGTCGACTGTCTCCTCCCTGTTTCGGGTAACCAACTCAAGTCATTCTGCTATGGATAAAGGCAATGTCACTGCAGCCATCTTTGAGGACTTGGCTGAGGCACTTGACTCTGTCTCCCACACCCTTCTTCATAAACTGCACTCTGTTTGGCTAGCTTGCACTGCAACTCACTGGTTCAGCTCATATCTTCAGCACAGACAGCAATCTGTTCCTGTAGGTACCTCCCTCTCCTCCTCCTCCCTATTCTTGCTGGTGTCCCACAAGGATTCATTCTGGTCCCCATTCTTTTCTCTATTTTTATTAATGATCTACCTACCATCTGCTCCCCATCCAGGATTCATATGTACACGGACATCACCATGTTATTCTACTCTGGTTCCTCTGCCCTCAATGTCTCTGCCCCTCTTCAAAGTGATTTTAACAAGATGCAGTCCTGGTTTCTACAAAAGCAGCTAAAACTCAGTTCTCAAAAGACAGTTTCTATGTTCTTCAGATCTAGGCAAAAGCTGCTCAAATCTACTAACCCCCCACCCCACCTTTACCACCCTCGACAGCTCATCTCTTCAATCAGCAAACTCATTTAAATACCTAGGAGTTTGGCTTGACAGCAGTCTCGCCTTCTCTGTAAACACAGCCCACATATGCACAAAGCTTCACCCCAAACTCAGTGCCCTTTACTGGCACAAAAACTTCCACTCTCTGGCAACCCGGCATGACCTAGTCATGAAAAGTATTCATCCTGTATTAAACTATGCTGCCATTGTCTATTGCTCAGCTCCAGCAACCTCTCCTGCCATACTGGACACCCTGTTTAATTCTTTCTGCCACTTTGCTACCTTCTGTCCCCCTCTCACTCACTATTGTACCCTCTACCCCCCTCTCTCTCCCTTATGCCCCTTCCCACATGGCACCAGTTGCACAGCCTCATTTTCATCACTAAATTCTGGTTCAGGTCTCTTCCCTCTTATCTCAGCTCATGCCTTTCTCCTGTCAGCTCCTCCGAGTATTCCCTATGTTCTAGGGATGCTTGAATGTTCTTCCTTCCTCTCCCCACACTTGCTCTGGCCTAGTGGCTTTCACCTACCACCTCCCTCACCTCTGGAATCAACTCCCTTGAACCACCTGCCATGCCCCATCCCTCTTTGCCCTCAAATCCTTGCTTTGTACCTTTCCCTCTGCCCCTGCAACTGCCCCCTGCTCCCTCTGTGCTTCCTTCTACCCCTCCTAACCCTTCTCCCCTTTCCTAATGCTCTAGCCCCCTTAGGACCCCACCCCAGGGGTATAGGTCCCCCTCTCCTTTCTCTCTTTTTCTCTTGCTGATCTTTCTAGTTCAGTCTGTGCGTCCCCTCTCTCTGCTATTGCCTGAGTTACCTACACTACTCACTTTGTACTTCTGTACTGGTATGTAGTGCAGACTGTGCTCGTTCTGTACTTCTGTCCCAGTATACAGTTCAGACTGAACTTTTTTATTTCCTTTATACTGTTCTGGGGTCCATCGCATACAGTATATTATTTTCATTATATCACTGGATTTTAATGATTTTATGGCTTTCTTTTCTCTCTATTGTATGGTTTTTGCTTATTGCTGTAATCCCACTGTCTTGATTGTACATACCAGAGTATTGTATTGCACTTTATTTTTGTATTGTATTGTATTTTTGTATTGCATTGTACTTTTTTTTTTGTGTGAATCTGAATATGCTGTTGCTTATACCTCCTTTCTGTGTGTCTACTCCCGGGTCATACCTGGAAACAAGCTTAGGCTCAGTGTGCCTTTCCCAGTTAACAAATTTTAAATAAATAAATAATGATAGATTCGGAGTTAGAGGTTTCTAATATTTTGAGCAAATGAGGAAACATCTTAAGGCCCCCTGAAGGTGGTCTGTAACAACTGGTTATGTACAAGAACTCATTGGAAGGTGGGGAGACCTTTAGAGTAACACTTTTGAACTCCTTAGGCATAGTTGAGGAGTTGAAAACTGAGACCACAAGTTTATTTGACTCAAAGATTGCATCCCCATCCCCTCTTGAGTGCCTATCTGTCCTGAACACATTGTAAGCAAGGATGTTAATGTCATAATCAAGGGTGGAACCGAAGAGCCATGATTCGGAGATCACTATCACCTCAGATATGGTGTATAATGCCCAGGCTTGAATCATCATATCTTTTTTTTTGACTAGGCTACAGGCATTGCTATATAATAGACTAATGCCTTGAAGCTATGCTAGGTCAGAGGGGGCAACAATGAGTGTAGGAGGTCCAGGATTAAGTTCTACATTCCCAGAGCAAAGCAGTAGGATAAGAAAAAGCTTCTTAAGTCTGCTAATTGTTTCTTTAATGAGAGAAAGTCGTCCCTTTTTGTAAGGTGCAGGCCGGCTTAAAGTTGAACTCATCTTGGTGAAAAGATGGGATATTGATAATGCATAGATTGCCACTCATGTTGGAACACTTAATGGTGTTAGTTTATAGCATGAAGGCTAAGGATGCTGGAACAGCTCCATAAAACCCATGTAGACAGTGCCAGATAGATAATGAAACTGCAGGCAAGAAAGTTTGCCTATTCCATTTGGAGGGAGGGAATAGGGGTCTGAAACAAATGCAACTTTTCCATACTATTGTTAAGAGGCCCTTGTAGTAATATAGGCAACTTTCCTAGGAGTGCTACAAAAGTGGATCATACCCAGAAGAATAAAGCTGAGCAGTGTGACATAATGGGTGTACCAGGAGGGCGCTTTCCTGGCAGACCTACACAATGTGTTTTCCTTTCTCTTTTAGTGATAAGGAGATAAAGGATGAGAAGGTTGAATGTAAGGAAAAGGTAGCAAAACAGATAGTATACGAGATTGATGAGAGGAACACTAGATGAATGATAAACTTGGTCTCTCTAGTGGTACAGGTATATATACATATAAGCTGCTGAAGGAGAATTGGACACTTTAAAATATTCAACCAGTCATAAATGGCCCATCATATGACCATGTATGACTATAAATCAAATGCTCCAGATAGGGCAGTTGGGGGGAAGGGACGGGAGCCTGCACAAAGTGACAGCGGGATGTTTCCTAAGGGCTAAAGCTGCTGTTCTAAACTTAAAAGTTTTTCTGAGGGCTAAAGCTACGATTGCTGAGGGCTAA
Organism: Neoceratodus forsteri; assembly: GCA_016271365.2. Classification (NCBI taxonomy): domain Eukaryota; kingdom Metazoa; phylum Chordata; order Ceratodontiformes; family Ceratodontidae; genus Neoceratodus; species Neoceratodus forsteri. Next base: position 236,628,680 of record JADMNL010000023.1, on the reverse strand, counting down.
ACTATTACAATAAAAATAAAAATATTTTTCTGTTTTTTCTCAGTAGTCCTGAGATAGCCAGAGCCAACTGAGTAGCCATAGAAGAAAGAGCGCCAAATTCAAAAGAGCTCAGAGGAACTAAGGAGAAAGAGCCCATACCTTCTGGCTGAATCTGGGTGGGTGGGCAGGTTCAGAAGGTGGAGCTGCCAGAGGAGTGGTCCATGGTGGGGTGCCCGATCAGGGCTCAGAGAATTGCCTTACAGCTGGATCTTTGTGAGCAGGCAGGTTCAGAAGGCAGAGCTGCCAGAGGAGTGGTCCATGGTGGGGTGCCCGAACTGTACCTGTCTTTTACAATGGGTAGACAGGCAGTGATCTTTGTGTTTGAGCAATGCATAAAGCAGACTGTGGACTGGGTGATCTTCAGTTAGCTGAGTCTAAATCTGACCAAGATGGAACTGTTACTGGTGGAAGCAGGTCCCCACAGCTTGGACCCTGGATGGATTGCCATTGTTTGACCATCTGTAATAGGCTTGACTCTGGTGGCTGTGGGTAGGGTACAAAATCTAGGAGTCATTTTGGACTCTGGACTGAAACTTGAACATCATGGGCCTGTTTCTCAATGCCTCCCTGAATGGCCAAATGGGCTTGTGCCACAAGGAATGGTGCAAGGTATGGCTTGCACCAAAAGAGGCACAGAGAACAATTCTCAAATGCAGCCTGCATTGAATGCAGGCTGCATGCACCAAAGGGTCCTGCACCATCCTTGTGGTACAAAATGGGCTATGGCATGGCGCTAGAGGGTATGCAGCAGACACAAACCCCCATATCCTCTAATTCGTGATTCTCTAAATCCTCAAAAAGGTCACCTGTCTAAGTACCCTTAGACCAGCCAGGGCTGGTCTAAGGGTACCTAGAAGTGTGTACTTGGGGAATCTAGATACCTTGTGTCATCCCTGCCCCATGTATATGTTGAGACTTCCCTTAACAGAAACGTACATTGGTATCTCCCAGGATGAAACCCAATTCTGCAGCATTTTGCACCTCTCTGCAGAATGCTGCAGGAGTCCTAGTGAATAAAACAATGTAATTTCAATGACAATTAGTCCCTACTGACATTTAGGAAAAAGTGACACTGCCAGAATGAAGTGAAAGCTACAGTTTCCTGCATGACAAAGGGGACTAATTGCCATTGAAATTACATTGCTTTATTCAGTAGGTCTGCTGCAGCATACTGCAGAGTGCTTTAAAAGTGGGTTTTATCCTTGGGGATGCCACTGTATATAGTTCCCCGGGGTCTAATGGACCCCCCTTTCTATCCCTGATCTCCCCTTAATAAGACATACAGTATATCAATCCCTGGTGGTCTAGCAGACCCCTCTCCCTATCCCCAATCCCCCCTTAATTAAACATATTTCATTCCATGATGGTCTAGTGGACCCCCTCCCTATCCCCAATCTGCCCACATAGTATAATGGACCTCCCCCACCCCGGCAGACAGTGCCCCACCACCCTGCCTCCCCATCCCAACTCTGAGTTGTTGACTGGCACAGTTCTGTGATCTCCATCATGGCCGGCTTCCAACTGAGCTGTCAATGACCACGTACTGTACAATAAGCTGTTACAGTGATTAACTGCTCAATTGGTGGCCGGTTGTGGTGGAGGGCAGTAGGCTGCGCCAGTCACCAACTCCAGGATGGGATGGGGGGAGAAGGATGGTTGGGCACTGCCTGCTGGGGTGGAGGGTGTCTAGCAGAACCCGAAGAAAAGTTATGTGTTATATTATATGGACAGATTGGAGATCGGGAGGGGGGTTCACTAGACCACCAGGGAATGATATATGTTTTATTAAGGGGGATCAGCGATAGAGAGGGGGGTCCACTAGACCACCAGGGAACTGTACTGTACAATAAGCTGTTACAGTACGCACTGATTGACTGCTCAGTTGGTGGCTGGCTGTGGTGGAGGGCAGCAGCCTGTGCCAGTCACCAGCTCCGGGATGGGATGGGGTGGGGGAGGAGGATGGTTAAGCACTGCCTGCTGGGGTGGGGGTCTAGCAGAACCCCAAGAAAAGTTAAGTGTTATATTATATGGGTAGATTGGAGATAGGGAGGGGGGTTCACCAGACCACCAGGGAATGATATATGTTTTATTAAGGGGGATTGGCGATAGAGAGGGGGGGGGGTCCACTAGACCACCAGGGAAAGATATATGTTTTATTAAGGGGGAGGTCAGGGATTGGGATCAGGAACTGTCAGATCACCAGGGACTTCTGTGTATGTTATATGTATATATATATATATTACTTGTTGCAGGTAGTGTCCAGGGATATTTACATTGACCCACCCCTTTGTTCTCACCTGCCATGAGTGCTGCCTGACAGCCCCACAGCTTGTAACCAACCTTCCAGATGTGCCATCTGTTTGGTTAATGGCCACAGTTGCTACAAGCTGTGGGACCTTGCCGCTGGGCCCCTACTAAATAGACAATCAGGCGCTGGGTCCATGCCACACCAGCAATGGGTGCAAGCTACCATTGACACAGCATGTGCTGCCCTTTGAGAATCCAGTCCCATGTATCAGCTATGGTCAGCAGCTGATTTTTTTCAACACAGGAATATCATCTGGATTAAACATTATCTAGTGCAAGAGGATCTATTACCCTGGTTCATGCATTTATGGCCTTGAGACTTAACTACTTTAATGCTCTGTACCAAAGTCTGTCAAGGAGGTTGGGGCACTGCCTACCACAAGTATAAAATGCTGCAGCCAGGCTGATTGCTGGATCATCATATAGGGACCATATCACGCACATGCGGTGGCAGTTACACTGGCTTCCTATCAGGTTGCACACCACCTTCAAGATTACATTGTTAAGATAAAAAGCCCTACATGGATTGGGGCCAGATTACCTTAAGGGTCTCAGCCTCGTATGTGCTTAACCACCCACTCTGCTCAACAGAGAGAGTTTTCTGATGATCCTGAGGGTGTATTTCAAACTGTCTTATGAAAGAGCACTCTGAGTGGTGGCCCTGCTACTTTGGAACTCCCTATCGCTCTGTTGTAGGACCTCGTCTTTGGCAGGGACATTTAAGAAGGGGCTGAAAAGTTATCTGTTTTCTCTAGTGTTTAATTTCTAGATCAAGGCACAGTCTCAGTAGTTTTAATTTTATGCAGTTTAAGTTTTTTTTGTAATTCATATTTTATTGCATTAAAGAGGTAAACAGCATACAAACATAAAGAGCAGCTGACGCTTTCAGGAGAACTTTAACAAAACATAACGTTTACACACAGTTTGGCTTGTATTTCACATTAGTTCTGTATTCCTCCTCCCCATTATTTATCACTGGTGTAATTTGCATGAAAATAGGATCTTTGCTGGTGAAGAGTTTATGTATTCCTGTTGCTTTCTCCCTATCTGAGATCAACAGGCACTGCTTGTGACATCACAGTTACTCCCATGACAACAGATTGTGATGTCATAACACAGGATTATGACTTGAAGTAGGGAGCAAGCTAAAGAGGCAAATGAACTCTAAGGTGTAAAGATCACGTATTCATGCAAATTCCTCATAAATAAATAATGCGGAGGAGAAATCTATAGAACATATATTGAACACAAGCTGAATTGTACCTAAATATAATGTTTTTCAAAGTTTTCTTTAGGTGTAAGCAGCTATTTAAGACAATTGCATAACACTTTCATATCAGGGACCTGCTCCAAGAACGTGCACACTAACTGAAGTAGAAATATTGTAGTATTTATAATTACCAGATAGCACACATACTACTATTGGAGTAATTTGTAGGAGGCAGGATAGCATAGTGGTTAAGGGAACAGAGCTGCAAACCTGGAAACCTGGGTTGGAATCCCATCTGCCCGCACTTGCATACTGTGTGTCCCTGAGCAAGTCACTTAACTTCCTTGTGCTCCCAAGTAATATCTGGAAACAAACTCCAGCTTAATGTGCCTTTCCTGGTTAAACATTTTCCCCTCTTTCCCTTAACTCCTATGCAGTGTAGGATTTATTCAAATTCAAATAATCCTTTTATTATGTTTGCTTGTGAGCATGCACAAGAAACATATTGTGACCGTATGACTTTCTGGAGGTGTGTGACCCTTCTGTCCAATGCAGTGCTCCATTTAGCAGGCACGACAGTACCGCACCAATGGATATGCGAGCTGTCTATGACAGCAGTTCGGCTTCAGTGGTCTTCAGTTCAAAGAAAACCACCAGTGCAATCAGCAGTGGTAATGTGTGTGTGTGTATTTAGCACATCGATGTCACACAGTTTCTCTGGCCCTCCTGCACATCACTGCCAATGAAATCCCTCCCTCTTCCGCCTCTGCTGCTGTCCTCCCTGCTCTCTCGTTCCTCCAGCTGCAAAGAAATCCCTGCCACTTCCTCCCTCTGGTGCTGTCTTCCCTGCTCCCTCATTCCTCAGCTCACTCTCTGGCTGGTCAAGTTTTCCTTTTTGCCAATGGGGTACCCAGTCCCCATCGGCTCCAATCCCCCCCCAAAAAAAACATCCAGGTAGCATGCTAGGAGCCCTCCCCAGCATGCCAAAATGTCCCTGTAATTAAGAAAACCTTCCTGTGATGTTTTTTTATTTTTTTTTACCTGTAAAAGAAAAAAATGGTCCCTCATTGTCTGCAGTGGCCCCCTCTCCCAACTTGCACCCACCATCTGTGCACCCCACCTCCCCACACATCCGCCTCACCCCATACTTACCTCCAGAGCACATCATGACAATCGTCGGTGGAGCAGGAACACGTCTACACTGCTCAAAGCCCACCACCAACTGAAGAAATGCCAGTAAGCTGTATAATGGCATAAATGATTTTTTTTCAACTTAGGTGGATATCTCAGCCATTTTTTGTGACTTTTGGCACCAGATGTTCAACATGGGGTTCTCAGGACCCCACCTCATGATTTCAGTCACTGTCATGTTGTTATTCAGTCCCGAAAGGTGATTTCGCGGTCACTGCGTGGAATCACTTTTCAGGACCAACTAACAAAACGACAGTGTCACTGTTCATGAGCAGAGGTCCTGAAATGCCTTCGTTGAAAATTTGGTGACAAAATTCCATAAAATGACTGTTATGAGCGTGCATTGCACAGTTTCCACGCATTCTCGTAACTTCGAAAATGTTTAATATTTTCAGTCCAAATTTTCTACATTGCCATTTTTGCACACCTCCTTATGAACAGTACAGCAGTAATTTTTTTACATCCTGCCAGAAATGTGGTTTCACACATCTGGCGCACAATGGGTGCAGTCGCTGTGCTAAATCAACATTTGGGACAGGTTAAGAAAATCACAGTGCCACTGTTCATGAGCAGAGATCCCAAAATGCTTTTGTTGAAAATCTGGTGAGAAAAAACCCCCAAATAATTGTAGTACGTGTGTGTGTTGCACAGTTTCTATGCACGCTCATGACTTCACCATTTTTTTATATTTTCACTCCAGATTTTCAACATTACCATTTTTTTACACCTCCTCATGAACAGTGCAACTGTAATTTTTTACATCCTGTTCAAAATGTGTTTTCGCACCTGTGGTGCCAAATGGCACAGTCGTTGTGGAAAATCACCTTTTGGCTAACGAACTGATAGTGTCACTGTTCATGCAGTGGGGTCACAAAAAGCCCATTTTGGAAACTTGGAGTGACCATACCAAGAAATGTCCAGGGAATTAGGGTTTCTGACCATAATGCCGTGCCCTGTAGGGACTGACAGACATCAGTGGTGTGACTTGGGATTGTCGCCAGTAATGCTCACGTCATTTTTAACCCCACCCCCACGCTGCAGCCAGTGACAGGCATTGAGGTGTGCATTGGACTCTTCGGTCCAAAAGTTCACTCCATTCTCCTATACTGCACCCATTTTAGTGCATTTCCTTATGGAATGGGGCGATTGTAAAGCCAAACACCCCAAGGTACACCTCAACACTTGTCAGTGTCTGCAGGGTAGGGTGAGGTGAAATGACATGAGCGTTATGGATGATGACTCAAAGGCATACCCCAATGCCTGTCCATCCCTGCAGGGTAGGGGTGGGTTTGGTGTCACTTCAATACTTCACTGCCATTCCTATTCTGTATCTGTCTAACTCTTACACTTCCAATGCTAATACCAGGAAGCAAACATTCGGCATTGACAAATGCTTGTCTATATGGGTTTGCTGCACTAAGAGTGGTCTTCTGTGAACTGAGAGCCATATGAAAATGTGATGAGCTGGTGTGTGCAGAAAAGCACAACTGGAGGCAAGTTTGTAGAGCAGATGGGGGAAGGGAGGAAAGTTATCTCTCCTAACCCCATCTTAGTGTTTGCTTTGTGAGTCTCAGGGAAAGGTCCCGCCCAGCTAGATAAGGTGCGTTGTGGAATTTTGCAGCAGTCAGAGGTTAGGTAGGGCCCCAACAGTTCCATGTAACTGTCTAACTTGTTCTTGGAGCTTTAATATACCTGCTCAAAGCTGGCCATTTTTCTAACTTCTAAAAACCATTCAAATGGGGTGCTTGCTGTTTCTAGTGGTGGAGAAGGATGCACTTTGTGATGGTCAATGCCCCCAGAAGTTGTATCTTAGCCATGGGTGTTGGTCCTTTCCAATCCTCCTCATTGTCTCATCTCCACAAATTACTAGCAGTGGTGTTAGTGTGATGCCTGGGCAGGCCAGATTGTATGATATTCATTGGACATCCGTACAGAAATTCTGTATGGGAGGGCATACCTGGAGTAGGTAAGTGATACTGCCAACAGCCGTGGAAAACCTCCAACATTTGTCTGAGCTTATTAATTCCCATCTATGCAGTTGCTGGGGAGTTCAGTGCCATCTTTATAATATTTTAAACTGCATGAAGTGATTCCATGTGGCCCAGCAGCATATCCAGCTGTGTGGGGTGATATGTTACCCTACCTCAGCCTTTACCTTGAAGTACAGCAGGTCCATTTTTTCTGCCTTCAGAGTCAGGAGTCCTTTGGAGAGTCATCCAGCATGAGGTGGTTGGTCTCATATGGGGATTATCAGATTTTCCATGCCTTGTACCCTCTGTAGTCAGTATTGTGGACCCAGAAAGGCTCTCAATGCATGCCACATCTGTAGATAGTGCCATTGCTGATGCTTCTACAGAGCAATACCTACTTGCAACTGCCTGAACATCTTAAAAGAGCCTTTCTTCACATCAATTAGCTTGAAGAGGCTACAGATCCCCTTTATGTGCCAGTTGCCCCAATTTACTGGTGAACTTCCTATCTTCACGGTCAGGTTCTGCCAGAGAGTGAAGAGAGGTGAAATGGGTTAGGACTAGTTTGAGGCCTTGCTATGGTGCACCCACACCACTTTGGTGGGGGAAGTGTGGGTTGGGAGGCTACTGAAGGGGGAAGCTTTCCGAACATGATTGCCCTATAAGGATCTTCCCCAATAGATGAGTTTTGCATGAGACTCACTTGGGCTGGCACCCTGGATCATCTTTGGGAAAGGTTTGTGATAGCTGCAATAGCACATGCTGCTTGTGTTTAAGGGTGAGTGTGATTAGAGATATCCTGAAGTTTTAATTTACCAGTGAAGTTGCTGTAAAGTGGTTGAAATTCAAATCCGCGGACATTCACAAAGTTTTCCCTGCCCTGAACAACTTTGACGTTGCCTGAAATTGCAAGTTTTCCATGTGAACAGTGGATTTCTGCTTGCAAAATGTGGAATTTTACCAGCAAACAACAGAATTTAGCAGTTTGTGGATAGAGCCGTACTTTGCAAATTGCACTCAATTCACAGATTAATTTACAGAACAAATTTTGACAACTTTGTCCATCTCTAAGTGTGATGAGCACTGTTGGTGGGTGTTAGTGGGGCACTCTCCAAATGAGGTTCAGGAGTCATCTGATGTAGTCCGTGCCTCTGTGCTGTGGGACAAACCCCACCTTGTCTCTGTCTACAAGAGCGTATATCACTCTCTTTAGCTAGCAGCCAGAATTTTGGCATCTGCCTTGCAATCTTCTGTTATAAGTGAGACTGGATGATAGCTCCTGCAAGAGAAGGTGTTCTTCCCTTCCTTATGAATTAGGGTGATGACCGCATTCCTCATGGAGGGTGTGAGCTTTTCAGTTCTACACACTTCCTCCAGTGCAACTGCCAGTAGTGACAGGAGGACTTCTCAGAAGGAGTACAGAAACTTGGCTGGGAGCCCTTCCCCTCCTGGTTCTTCCCAGCTGGTATGGTGTGGAGGACAGTTTCCATTTCCTTCACCGTGACGGATCTGTCTAGGATGTCTTTCAGAAATGGATCCAGTCTGGGCAAGCCCAAAGTGGTTGTGAAGTGAGAGTTCTCTGCCTCCCAGGGTATCATCTCTTTCTGATATAGGGTTTGATAGAAATCCAGGAATGAGTCATTAATGCTTGGTCAGTCACTCCTGAGCTCACCCACCTGTGTTCTGATACTCAAGATTTTGGATCTCTCCTGGTGTTTCTTCAGCTGGTATGCCCACAGGCAGCCAGGTTTTTCCTCCTCCCTCCCAAAAGGATTGCTTGAGATGGAACAGCACAAACTCAGCCTTCTGGTGCAGGCGCATGTTCACCTTGAATCTAGTGCCTGCATTATCTGCCAGGAGCCCAGCAGAATTGTCAAGGTCCACCCAATATCTGGCCTCCAGTTCCCTGAGATTCTTGTGCTGTTCCTTCAGATTCTTTAGTCTGGACTTTTTAAGTTGGAAGATGTAGGTCATGCACCTTCCTCTAAAGGAGGCTTTCAATGCATCCCAGAAGATAGCTGCAAATGTGTCAGTAGGATGTTTGGTGTCAAGGAAGGACTGCACATCCACTTGCAGGGATTGATAGAAGGTAATTGATTTTAGTAGAGAGGCATCAAAATACAACTGCTGCCTGGAGGTGACTATCACATTCGATGGATGCCAGGTTAAGGAAACGGGGGCGTGATCTGAAATGATCACCATACCTATGGCATTATCTACCATCTCAGGCACCCACTGGTATAGGACCAACTAGAAGTCTATCCTTGAGTAAGATTAATGTAATGTAGAATAGAAGGAGATGCCTCTGCTCCTGGGATGGATCAGGTCTCTGATAGGGCCAAGAATGCAGAGGTACATGGTCCAGAACGTGTTTTGTTCCTGTCTGTGAAGTCATCCATTACTGTATTTGCATCACCTTCCACTATCAGTTTGCCCTTTTGCTGTGATGCCAGGACCTGCACCATGTCATTGAAAAAGGTAGCCTGTGGGCGGTTTGGGCCATTTATGTTGCACAGGATGACCTCTTGACCATGTAGTACACCAGAACTATAATGTACAGTAGCTGCACTTGGGGCCTGGGATCACCTTATTTTCTGTAAAGGAGGTATTTGTTGTGTATAAGATTGGCCACCACTCTGCTCTTCAAATTAAAGTTGCTTCCATACACCTGACACACTGACCTATTCTGATTTAAGTTTAGCTGTCTCAGCTTTGGAGAGGTGGGTATCCTGAAGAAAGGCTTTGCCCACCCTCTCCCTCCCTCCCTCCTAAGGTGGTCCAGAATTTTATGGCACTTTATAAGGGAGTGTATGCCCTTGACATTCCAGGAGAGCCATTTAAGTGGTTGTTCTGTCATGTTATGTCTCCAAGATTGAGCAGAGGGGTCACACTTAGAGCTATGATTTTCAGTGTAGTGGTAAGGTAGTGCAGCCTGTCGAACAGAAATCTGGAGGGTACATCATCTACCTCCTCCTATCCTTCCTGCTCCAACCGGCAAGTTATTTGAAGTAATGTATGCATTTTACATCAACAAGAACCTGGAACAATGTTTAACTCAACCAACATAGTTTGAAATGACAAGTTAAACATGAGTAGCCAAATAAAGAAGCAGAAAAAAAAAACAATAAATCCCGTGGTTTGAATCATCCAAGAGTTAGCACAAACACAGTTTGGGGGTGGAAGGGCTTGGCCTGTGTGTGGGTGGACACCTCCAAATCGGTCACCCATTCATCTCTGCGCATCCACTAGTTATGTGGATTTTGTTTGGTTCCGGCTATGCACAAGTTAATGAAGGCTCTATCGCACCATTGATGTGCACAGTGCTGATATTATCTTTTTCACAGCAGGTAAGTGTTAAGCACCTGTAAGGGGGAGAAGAAAGTAGAGGAGCAAGGTTGGGCATATAGGATGGTATATGCCCCCAATAGAATGGTCCCCAGGTATGTCCTCCACTGCCCAATAATTCGGCTAGTGACATGGGCCATGAAGAGGGGAACACCCTAAGGAGGGGGCATGGCAACATACTACTACAAGCTATCCTCGGTCCCACATTACAAGCATCAGGTAAGTGGTTTCACAATATGTGGAACAGCAGGGGTCCAGTAGAGCTGCTTGTGCCCTGTCTTCAGTAGCATGTGGAGGTATAGGTATCGTCTGGTCTCATCAACAGCAATAATGCTCCTGTTTCCTCTGCTAAGAGCCCTAAGCTGTTATGAACTGAAGAGGGGGTCAGTGAGCAGCTGGAAAGTGCAGAAAGAGATTTTCTGTCACCCCTCCCCGAGGTATGCTGCCAGTACCGAGAGCAAGAAGGGGCTGTGCAATCCTTTTCACTTGCTCGCAGAGGTGGTAGCTACTCTTAAATGTGCACATGGTCATGCTGTACTCTGTAATTCAGGGACCCTGTTGCACAGGGGAAGCAGCCCCATAGTGACAGTTGACTGAGAGGAAGATCGGGAGGAAGCCATGAGGAAAGTAACCAGTCAGGAGGTGAGATGTGTCCCCACGCCAGACAGATCAAAGTCAGGGTATGTGGGGGGGGGATTAATGCAAGCTGAGGTTCAGTGCCTGACCCAGTGACCCAGTGTCTGTTTTCCAACAGCTGTCCCACATCTCCCAGCCCACCAAGAACCTCAAGCACTCAGACAGAATCATAATTAATGCATTTTGGCAATGCAGTATCTTCTGACATCGCCTTCAATACATGAAACGGGAAAAGAAATGGAGAAAATGGAGGGTGGGAGAAGAAAGAAGGCAGGCAGAGGGAATGAACAACTGAATGAAAGGGAGTAAGAAGGTAAGCACAGATTGAGGGGGGAGCCCTAAGGAGGGGAGTATTCCAGCAATTGCATCAACATTTGAAAGCCCAGTATCATACTTGATGTGCTGGATCACATAAATACTAAACCTGTACATATTGTTAGTAAAGAAAGAGGTGGGAGTTTTGGAGGCTATTCTAGTGATGCAGCATTAATGTCAATAAGAAGCCTGGGCAGGTAAAAGGATACAGTGGTCTTAAAGAGCTGGTGACACATTCGGGAGAACTGAAATAAAACATAATATTTAGGTACCATCCAGCTCTTATTTCCCATTGGTTCTGTATTCCTCCTCCAGATTATTTAGTAGTGAGGTCATTTTGCATGAAAACAGGATCTTTGTTCCTGAAGAGTTCATCTATTTCTGCTGCTTTCTTCCAACTTGACATCATAGAACACTGCTTTTGACATCACAGTTACTCCCATGGCAAAAGATTGTGATGTCACACCAGAGAATTATGATTTGAAGTAGGGAGTAAGTTAGAAGTAGATGAACTCAAAATGAACTGTAAGGGACAACAGTTATATATTCATACACATTTCTTTAGTAATAAATTATGGGAAGGAGAAATATATAAAATATAAATGGAATGTTAGCAGAATTGTACCTAATTATTATGTTTTTTAAAGTTTTCTTTGATGCGTCAGTAGCTCTTTAAAGCATCCAGTCTCTTGTGTCCGGGGCTCATTTAGGCAGTCTTGCTTTATTTCATGGCTGCTGTTTTCTTGGCAGCATCTGTGTCAGTGCAGGCTGCAACCCTGTCTACCCATGATCTTTCATCTCTGTCCTGGTACTGGTGCTAACGAGGGTTGATTTGCGATTTTGCTGTAGAGTCCACAAGAGGTGTGTCGAACACTAGGATGTTTGAGTTTCCTGGTCTCTTTGGAGCAGGCTGTCCCAGAGAGCTAGAGCTTGCTGCCGAGTATCTTGAGTCCCTACTTCTTTTCCAGGTGACATCCCCATGCCTAGAGTGGCCTGATAACTTCTAATTCCTTCTATGGAGGTCTGACTGATTGGTCTTCATTGTCTGCCAGTCCATGGGTTCAGGTTGATGGTTCTTCTGTGGTGGAGGAGGGTAGTGTACAGTAGCACAATTATGCATATGGGGAAAAATAATATTCAACAAGACTATTACATCCAGGAGGTAAAACTAAGGAAATCCACATGTGAAAGTGATTTAGGAGTATATATTGGTAGTGATCTCAAAAGTGAAGCCCACAGCCAATAAGTATCAAACAAAGCAATGCATCTCACAAATTGTGTACAGAGAAGCTTTTACTCTGGGAATGAGCGTGTATAACTTCCATTATTTAAAATGTACGTAAGACCACACTTGGATTACTGCTTTTCTAGCTGGACTCCATATCTAAAAAAGGATAAGAAGGTGACTGAAAAACCACAAAGGTCATTCACAAAATTAATAGCTGGGCTCAGAAATAAACCATATGAATCCAGACTTACTAAATTAGGTTTATGGCCTCTGGAAGTTAGGTGTACAAGAGGAGACATATTATTATTATATAAACTTCTGAAGGATGACATGTTAAGAAATAACTTGAGTTTACTCTGCAGGAATCAAAAATATAATTTGAGAGGCCACAAACAGCAGATTGTTGAAATGCAGTGTAAAACTGAAATATGGAGACATAGTTTTATACCTAGATCAGTTAGACTATGGAGCCAGCTGCCTGAGGATGTTGTTAGTGCATCCTGCATTAACACCTTCAAGGTTAAGTCAGATTGCCATAACCTTTGTTACCTCCACTGAGTAGTGAGGACAACTAGTATGGGCTCACGCCTTCTGTTGTCTTATATTTCCAAGAATGAATCCAAGTAACCAGTTCTGCCTGGATTGGTCCATACTCTGCTGAGTTCCCCTGGCCCCTTCTCTTTGCTTCAGGCTCTGGTATCTTTCACTCCAGTTCTTAATGATGCAATGGCAGGCCTCCTCCAGTGCTTTGAAAGTGCGGGGGAATCTATTGCAGTTAATGCTAAGCTTAACAGAGTACTGAAATTTGTAGGGAATGTTGAGATCCCATGGCACTTTTTCAGCTTCAATGTACCCATTTTGTTCACTGGGCCATTTCAGTGGAGTAGCTGGCAAAAATACAAATTCTCTGACCTTTTCAGCTGAGTGGATCCCTATTGCATGCAAGGGACATACAAACATATGGAAATACAAAAAAGCCAGAGAATAAGTCCATTTGGTCTATCTAGTCTGCTCATATTGCAGGGTCCACAGCTTAGGCTACTGACCCTGCCCCCCCATTCCCCCATGCTTTCTATTATCCCCTCCCATGACCCTTACCTTTCCTTTATGCCTATCCCAGCCTTTCTTGAAGCTGCCTACTGTCTTCAGCAAGACCACCTCTTCTGGCAATGCATTCCAACTGGACACCACCATCTCCGTGAAGAAGTGCTTCCTAACCACCCTCCTAAATCTCCCCCCTATAACTTAAGACTGTGCCCCCTCATGGTTCAGTTGCCACTTAGTCTAAAGAGACCTTCCTTATCTGCCTTATTTATCCCTTTTAAGTACTTGAAGGTCTCAGTCATCTCCTCTATCTCCCTCCTCTCCTCCAGTGAGTACATGTTCAGGTCCCCCAACCTCTCCTCATATGCTTTACCCTGCTGACCTGTGACCATCTTCAGTGCCCTCCTCTGGACCATCTCCAACAGATTAATTTCCTTTTTATGGTGTGGGTACCAGTACTGTACTCCATACTCTACATGTGGCCTCACCAGTGACCTGTACAAGGACAGTATAACCTTCTCTTGCCTACTGCTGATCTCCAGGCTATGCATCCCAACATCTTATTTGCCCTTGTTACTGCTTTACTGCATTGCATACAGTGCTTCTGGTTGTTAGTGGTCATCATGCACAGATCCTTCTCTTCCTCTGTTGTAGGTACCCAGACCCTTCACAAGTAGTACGCTGTACTGGGATTCTTGACTCCAGTGTGCATAACTTTGCATTTTTTTTTGCATTGAAGCCAAGCTGCCAAATCCTGGACCACCGCTCAAGTTTTTCCAGATCCTCCTTTAAGTCCAGTTTTCCTTCAGCCATTTCCACCCTCCAACAGAGATTGGTGGCATCTGCACACAAGGCATGTTTTGCTCTTAGTGCCATCCCCAATGTTATTAATGAAGACATTGCACAACACCGGCCCTAGCACAGAGACCTGCAGGCCCCCAGTGGTGACTTCCCTGGTTCTAGATAACTCTCCCCCACTACTATCTTCTGGATCCTATTCCACAGCCAGTTTTCTACCCATTTGGTAATTTTTTCTCCAACCCCGAGATCCACCAACTTCCTAATCAACCTCTTGTGAGGTACAGATTAACAATGTCTGAGCAACGCACCAGGGCATCCAATTGTTTTGGAGGTTAACTCACTGACTCAAAATCTGGATACATTTATTGACTTTTTTCTGCAGAAATGCATTTTTACTTTACCATCATTTGTAATGGATACTGCAGATGTTCTTTCCAAATTGGATAAACATAAATGGGAAAGTGGGGATGTGTAGCTTACTATTGACATAGAGGCGTCATACATGTCTGTTGAACATGAACTTGGCATTCAGGATTGCAGGTATTTTTTAGAAAAACACATGAAAAGAGTGGAAATCCCCATAGAATTCATGTTAGATTCTTTGAGATTTATCCTCACTCACAGCTTGTTTGAATTCAACAACAAGCATTATTTACAGCTCTGTGGGATCGGGATGGGAGCCTCAATGGCCCCCTCATATGCCAATTTATTTCCCAGGCTTTGGGAGGAAACAGTTATCCTTAATGATGAAAAGAAACCTTTTTCAATCACATATCCAAGCGGCATCATTTTATTGATGATGTCATTTTCATGTGGAGGGGACATCAGTGGGACAAACCTTTCACTGAGTGGTTAAGCAATACTGATATACACTTAAGGTTCACTTACATTGGACAATTTTCTGTTGGAAAATAACACACTTTATTATTATGGATGATTGACAGGAGCACTATATGGGCTTTATAGCCTTTTGCTCCTTTTCCTGTCTTAATGAATCTTAGCCCTTGAAAGTGGCTGTGAGTGAATCAAACATTCAAAAATTGATCGGACAATTTTCTGTTGGAAAATAACACACTTTGTTATTATGGGTGATTGACAGGAGCACTGTATGGGTTTAGTCTTTTGTTCCTTTTCTTGTCTTACTGACTTATAAGGCTGATGAGAACAGTATTGATTACTTGGATTTGTCACAGTCAAAGCTTCGAGAATCAGAAACAAAGAAAGTAAATGTTTCAGAAAAAGGACAGTAATTAGTTCTCTTTTGCCAGCTGATAATGTACATCCCCAAAACCTCAAACAATCAATCCCATAAGGCCAGTTTCTGCATCTTTGCAGGAACTGCTCAAGTGACTTTTATTTTTCTGAATAGTCACAAGAATTGTTTACTTCCTTTCAGCAAATTGGATATTCAGATAAACTGCTCCATGAAGCCTTGCAGAGGACTTTTAAAGTGGACAGAAAATATTTGATAGAGGTTAAAGCAAAAGGAAAATAAAAACAAGAGCTAATCAGTCACATTCATTACCAAATACAATAAATGGGAGGGCAGATTGGGAAATATAATCCACAGAAACTGGCACATCCTCACCAGTGATCCCCAGTTAGCAGCATCTGTGGGCAATACGCCATGGATAACATTCAGTTGGGCACCCAGTTTAAGGAATAAACTTGTCCACAGTAGGATGCCACCTGATCCAGTTGTTAAAAGTCACTGGCTCTCTAAAAAATCCTGCAGGATGTATAAATGCCAACAATGAAATATGGAGGTGACAGGGTTAACACACTTAGGCAAAAGGAGAGCCAGTGGATTTACAGGTTAAAAAGCATGAAACTACTGGAGTTAAATGATGATTGAGACCTCAAACCATTCCTACAAAAGTAATAATTTTGAATTTTGAGTGATTGCACTTAAATGAATTTTGATTCTGCATTGATTGTGATATATATTTGTATATATATTTCTCATTCTCTCGATTCATGTATTAATGTATAATTGTATTATTTGTACATGAATATTTTTATGTGAACTAAAAAAAATAATCATTTGTTATGAACTGAGAATGGGACCATTCCACCACAATACTGTGTTTATTTATCCAGTAGCTCAAGTTTAAAAGGATTCTTCCTTGTTTCACCGTATGTATGCTACAAGTTACTACTGTTGTATTTTTACAGATTTAAGTGCATGGTTCATGTCCTGAATTAGGATCAGTCACTAATAATGTCCCTCATGCTTAATTCACAATATAAGCTCTTGCTGATACTGATGTGTGTTTCTTTCTGTTCTTTCTCCAGTAATTTGTGCCACTTATAGCTTGTGGATCCCCAAGAAGATCAAAAAATGTATGCCTTGCCATGACCTGGGTGATCACAGCAATATGAGCTCTTGGCTGCTGGAGTGCTCAAACGTCAGAAGTTTGGACTTTTTTGGAAGTGAAATTTAATAGCCTTGTATTGACAATATCAATGTTGTAACTTGTGTGGTAAATTTCCGTTGGTCTTTACTTGTGGCATTGCTAATTCAACTTAATTTTCTATATATTTCATGTAATTGGAATTTTATTAATTTTACTTTATTTTGATTTGCACTGCAAACACCTGTGTACTTTCATTTAAGGGGTGATATAAAAAGGTGTTTGTATCTGTCTTAGCCACACCCATGATGAAGGCAGTTGTGCCATAGCACAGGGGTAGTTTGGCCCTCAATCCAGCACTATTTGTATTTCATTACAATAAATGCAGTATTGTGCTTTTTCATCACTATTGTGTGCCGCAAAATTGTTTTGGAGAGAAAGAGGGCTGCAATTTTGGATCCACCCGATCCTTAAGTATGGTTTCCATGAGATTGCATATGATTGAAGTTAGACTAACTGGTCTGTAATTCCCTGGGTCATCTTTGGGACCACAGTTATGAAGGGGCTCCACATGTGATGATGATGATGATGATAAAATTAATTTTTATACAGGATGCAAATTGATTAGGGTGAGACCCCCATTTACAACAATGTCCTGTGGCTTATACATATAAGAATAACACATAAACACATAATAATAACAAATGTCTTATTTCCTATGATAAAACTTGGACAATCTAAAAACAGGCATGTTCAAATGATCTAAAACAAGCACAGTTTGAAGTCATATATTTGTAAAAGGTAGTCTTAAAGGGACACTGTCAACCCCCTTAGATCTCAAAGTGTCCCTGGTTTAAAAAAGACATTTTACAATTGCCAACATTCTGAAAAGATTGGTGATGTAGATGGTAGTTTGAGTCTGACTCTTTTTCTTTAAAGAAGTGAAAAACAGACTGCCCACCATACTGGTGTTACCACACAAACACGTTTCTTTACATTCCCCGATCAGCTCCAACTGCATCTTTCCTGGACTTGGAAACACCCACAACACAGGCTAACCCCTCATGATGCAGTGGGAGTTTAGGAGGCTACTGCATCATGAGTGACTGCACTATTTGGGTGTGTTTCTAATGCTCAGGAAGTATGCAGTAAGAACAGCTCCAGGACTGTAAACGAAACAAGGTTGTTTATAAATAAACATTAGCATGCATTTCATTTCTACTAAACAAGGAGACAGACAAAACAAACAGCAACATCAACAAATTTTAGAGAAGCTAAGCAATCATAAAACGTGGGTTTTTAACTAGAAATAAGATGATGAAAAACAGACTGATGGTGTCCCGTTATAGTTAGAGTGTCTTTCGTGTAAGCTTAGCTCTAATGGTAGTTTGTTCCAGTAACTTGACAGGCTGTTTTGCAGTGTGGAGTCCCCTAATCTATTCAGGGATATAAGCATTGGAATAGCTGATTTTCTCAATTTTATTAATCTTGTACTTGTGGGTTCCACTGTTATATAGTGGGTTAATGGGTGGTTTTCTTCAGAGTAAATTAGTTTGTGAGATCAAATTAGCCACAGATACAAACATTTGACTCTGGTTGAAGCCAGTTTAGATTGTTATACAAATTGCAATGGTGAGTACCATATTTACTTTTACTTATAAATGTATCAAACCTATAATACATTGGATTTATCTTGTTTAATGGTTTCGTATTTGAATTCAAATACAACAGAGATCCATATTCCAATATTGGAGTCAGTAATAGTCTTACCACCTTCTGTCTTACTTCTGTTGTCAGACACCCTAAAATCCTTCTCAGAGTGCCTAATCTCTGGTTAACTCTCCTGACTTGTTGGTTAATATGATTAGTAAAGGTTAACCTATAGTCAATCAAAACCCCTAAATATTTATAATTTTTAACATTATTTATGAGTGTTCCTTCCACAAGCCTAAGTCGTAAATCAGATTTTTTGGCAGAAATTCCAACAGAGAACATTATACTTTCTATTTTTTTTGCCATTACGTAATAAGCCCGAGGCCTTAAACCAGTTCTCCATTGTTGTCAAGTCCTTCTGGAGCGTCTGTTCTAGAAGTGAGTGACTATCTGCCGATGCCGCTAATACTGTGTCATCAGCATATAGTCTGTTTCCACTATTCTCTATTTTGGATTTTAAATTATTCATGTAACTACTGAACATTAAAGGGCCTAGAACTGAGCCCTGGGGAACTCCTCTGTTCACCTCAGTTAAATCCAAAGCAGCACACCTGCATAATACACACTGCCTGCAATTTGAGAGATATGATTTGAACCAGTATAATGATTCCTCTTGTACCTCTATGTCATTTAATCTCTCCAACATACCATGGTGTTCCACCAGGTCAAAAGCTTTACTCAGGTCTATGAACACCGTCCAGTGTTCATACCCTGGTTTAGAGAAATTGATACCAGGTTATGAAAATCAACTAGAGAGGTGTGCATGGACTTCCCTACTCTGAACCCATGTTGGAATTCTGTTAATAGTTTGTTCTGCTCCAAATAATGATAAAGCTGGCAGTGGATTTTTTTTTTTAAATACCGTGGATAATATGGGAAGTATAGCTATTGGTCTATAATTTGAGGGGATTGTATTATCTCCACCTTTATGAATAAATATTATTTTTCCCACTTTCTGTACATGTGCCATTTTCCTGTCCTGTGGTACCACACCTGACTCAGTGAACTATTGACCAAGCCCGCCAGTGGTTCTGCAAGCTCCTCTGCCTGTTCCCTCAGCAACCTTGGGTGTACTCATAGAAACATAGAATGTGACTGCCCATATTGACTTGCTTTTTTTTTTCTTTTTTGCTGTAGACCACTCTTGATCTACGGTGCCAGCCCTATCCTTCCCTTCCTTATCCCTACAATTTCAATGTGCTTGTCCCAGGCATTTTTGAGCCCTTCCACTGTTTTCACCCCAAAACTTCTGTTGGAAGTCTGTTCCAGGGATCCACCACCCTTTCTGTGAGAATTAATTCCTCACATCCCTTTTGAATTTACCACCCTACAGAATCATATCATACCCCTTGCTTCTACAGCATCTTTTTCTCTGGAAAATACTCCCCTCCTGTACTTTGTTAACCCATGTTAGGTATTTAAAGGGCTCTATAATATCCCCCCCACTCCCTCCTCTCCTCCAGGGTGTGTATGTTTAGCTCCATTAGCCTCTTCACATAGGACTTTTGATGCAGACCCTGCACCATTTTGGTAGCCCTTCTCTGGGCCACCTCAACTTTGCCAATGTCCTTGCTGAGATGTGGTCTCCAGAATGGGGCACAATATTCCAGGTGAGGTCTTACTAGTCATCTGTATAGTGACAGCACCACCTCTCTCTTCCTGCTTGTGATACTCCTTACTATGCACTCAAGCATTCCACTTGCCCTTCCAACAGCCTTGTCACACTGCCTGGCCACCTTTAGGTCATGCAATATTATTACTCCTAGGTCCCTTTCCTGTTTGGTCTTTGTCAGCATCACTCCAACCATTTTGTAATGCATTTTTGAGTTTTTATGGCCCAAGTGCATTATTTAGCACTTTTTTGCATTAAACCCCAGCTACCATTCCCTAGAGCACTCCCCTAGTCTTTTCTGATATCACCTCATCCTTTCCAACCCTCCCAAGTGTCCACTATGTTGCAGATCTTGGTTTCATCCACAAAGAGGCAGATCTTTCCTTCCAGTTCCACCACTATGTCATTTACAAAGACATTGAAAATGACCAGTTCTAGCACTGATCCCTGAAGTACCACACTGGTCACCTTGCCTTTGGTGTCCTATCCACTAGTCAATTTTTTTTCTCAGGATATCACCTTATTGCCCACCTCCAAGGTCTCCAACTTACTTACTAGTCTCCTATGAGAAACAATGTTGAAAGCCTTGCTGAAATCCAGGCAAGCCACATCCACCGCCCCACTCTGATCCAACTCCTTGGTCATCCAAATTCTCTCAAAGAATGTCTGCACACTTCAGTGAAACCCAGAGGGGTGCAGCTAAGGGGTGACAAGCTCCAAGCAGTCAAAAGTGAATCTCAAACAGTTGCACTCCACTAAAGAAATAAACTCAGCTCAGACAAAATGCTGAATCAAAATAGTGATTTATTTTGGCAAAATTAGCTTGAAAAAATGGCTGCAGCCAGTCACCTAGTGACACATACTCCACCTCAGTGCTTTGCTTAAGAGTCAGGCTTCATCAGAGGGTTGATCTTAGGAGATAGTCATTAAAATGGTATAGTCCCCCACTAATGACATCATAACCATGTGCTAATAATAAAACTATGCATACAAGTAGAAACATAATTTTACAAGTGAATTGAAAGTCCAGTGAAGATACAAGTATAATACAAAAGAAAAAACTCTACATTACAAGGGTATAATGTAATGCTTGATTTTTAAATTTTAGAATCATACTGATTTTTAATTTCAAGGTAGCTTAGTGGGACAAGAGAGTCCCATTACTGGCATGTGTCATGTGACCACGCTTAAAATTTAGGACTCAATTTTTGGGGAGCCACTTGAACACCCACCACTGCAAAATGAATGTCTTGTGATCTAGGCACTTGTATGCAAGCAAAAGATCCTAGAAAAGGCATATAAGAAAAACAATATTAGAATAATAAATTTCAACATATGCTACTATTTTAGACATCTAGAAAATCATGACCTAGCCAAATCCAAATTAATAAGCACTAAATCCATATTTGAAAGCAACTACCTTGAGTCTGCATATAGGTAGCTACCAAGGGCATGTCTCCCAATATGAGTATGTCCTTTGGACTTTTCTTAAATCTCTTACTGAATCCTTGCTGGAATCAAATATTAAGCAGGCAATTCTTCAGACTCTTACGCATGGTATATTGCCTAACAGTCATCAGATAAAGGAGGCTATGAACATATATGACACTGTTTCCCACTCTGTTGCTGCAGGTATCTGCATTAGGAAACACACCTGGCTTCAGACATTGGACTTCTCCAGTGATGCCCAGCACCAAGTCATGAATGTCCCTTTAGATGGCTCTTATCTGCTCAGCCAAGTGGAAAAGTCCCTTGAGGCCTCTCAGAAAACTAGAACAGCCATTAAAATTGCTCAGCCTGCCCCAGTTCACCTTCTTGTGCATGTGCCCTGTTTAAGATGTTTATCTAACTTATGTATTGTTATGTATGTATATAATGTTTTTCATGTGTGTTTTTGTTTGATCCTTGCAAAGTGCCCCAAGCCCTAGCCTGATGTGGTGCTATATAAAAATGAATGTGCAAGTGCAACAAGAAGAGAAGTTCAGAGGGAGTGCTGTGCTCATGATAAAATGTGAACAGTAAGAGAAAAAAAATCCAGCACTCACATGCTATCAGTGTAACCTCCCTGTTACCGAGGGTTACTAGAATCCCAGTAAGACCCAATGAAAGGCAGGGAAGGCAGCTTGTGAAACTCCAGTTAAATGGATTTCACACTGTCTCACTCTGTTCTCAGTCTCAGCTGAGACTGAGGGATGACATCATTTAGAACTGTCACAGCTGCATAAGTCACACTGGAATGTTGCAGCTGGAGGTTAGAGTAGAATGTTGGGGAATCTGGAGTCAGTTCTGTTGCAGTCTGTAGTAGAAGACGTGCTCTGCTGTAAGCAGACCCTCAGAGCTCTAAGCTCTGTCAAAGAGCTATTTTTTGTTGTATAGGTGTGTGTTCTCACCTGAAGAGGAACACAAAAAGAGCACATTGAAGTGGTGGAGACCACTTTCAGTGGTTCAGGGCCCCATCCCTGTGGGGATGGGGAGAAGAAATCAGCCTGCTTCCAGGGGCAACCCCCTGGTCCAGCTAGGGAAAAGAAGCTGCCTGATTTAAGTTCATGCTGAGGCACCAGAAGCTCTGGATGAGAGTTCTTTGAGGAGAAAATGCCTGTGGGGCACCTGCAACCAAGGGGTGAGTTCGCTCTGCTAAAGGGCCATGTGTTTTCACCTGAATCAAGATGAAATTAAAGGGACTGTTACTGTGGGATCAGGGAAAAGACAGCCAAGTACAGTTTGGAAGATGTGGGGATTGGACTGATTAACTCTGTGGGGGGTCTAGAGTAATGGACACAGCCACTTATTAAGTATGTTCAAGCTCAGCACAAATGGGATGTAAAGACAGTAGATTGAATGTGGAATACATTTAAAAAGAATCTACACAACAAAGTGTTTTAAAGGATGAGGTGTTACAGTCCAGAGAAATGGCCGGGTTTGAATTATGGGAGCGAGAGGTGGGAGACCCCCCCATCAGTAGTAACCAAATTCACCTCTATGGATTTGCTCTGGGACACCTGTTGCTTTCTCTCAGGTACTTGGCCAGTGCCTGAGGAAAGTACCCAGACGTGGGATTGATGAGGAAGATTCCCTTATGGAGCAGAAGTTCTCATAGGTGGTTTAGGGAGCCACCAGTAAATGTTTCCATGCTATATGGAAAGTGTCCAAGTGGCTGGCAAGTGAGTTGAGCCAGGGAAAACCCAGAGCAGCTTACAAGTTCAGGCTGTGTGCCTAGTGTGTTTCAGAGCCTGAGGGCTAAAGTGACGAGGATGTGTTCTGGTCTCCTTAAATCTGCATTACCAGGAGTGTAGCCCCGTTGGGGTCCATCTATGCTTTGTTTAGTCTTTTTGGATGTGAATAAAAGGCCCCTCAGAGTGTGGCACAAAGCAAGAGGGTGCAGATTTACAGACAGAACAATGTGCTGATGTTCCAGAGTCTGAGTCACAGAGAGACATTTCAGGAAGAGCATCAGTAGACCCTTGGAGAGAGGAGCCTGGCCCAAGTCTCATAGGTGAAAACGAGATGAGGGAGGCCTTTGAATGGGAGGTTTCGACCTCCGCACCCAGCAAAGAGTGGACAGTCTCAGGAGTGAGGACTACTGCTCACACCTGGGCACAGATTCTCAGTGAGGAAGAAGAAGAGGGGGAACCTATGTGGCCTTGTGAAAAAGGAACTGGTACACAGCATCAAGCTCTTGCCTCAGAGGAATGCATGGAAGAGAGTGGTGATTCCACTGCTCTGGCTGTGCAAGAAGAAGCCAGGCATCCATTTTTTGTGTGTCATTAAGAAAGCATAGCTGGCAGTATCAGGATTGGCCACCCCCAAGCCAGGCCAGAGGCCTCAAGTTGACCAAAGCTAGTAAAGAGGAAAGACTGGTTCGTAGGAAAGCAAATGAAATCTATGAGATGTCCTTTCCTACCTTTCCTCAGAGAGTCTGGGAGGAGATTGAAAAAAGCAGAAAATCCTGGATTTGGGAAGAAGCAATGAAATGTGTGCATCCTGGTGAAAACAAGCATGTCAAGAACAGAATGTTTCAAGAAAAATACAGCCAGTGGAAAAGAGGCAGGACACTGTTTATGGACACTGGTTGAATTGTGGATGGAGAGGGACATGAAACCTTTCACAGTGTGAATTATGAGCGCCCAGATGGGGTAATAATTCAAGTGCCTGACCCATTGTGCTATTGGCCACAAAGCAAAGACCTTCCTGCGAATGTGCCCATGCCTACCAATGGAAAGCAGAGCAGTGGTAGCCAGTGCTGCAACTCCAGCCATTGCCGTACCTATGTTGTTCCACCAGTCTGGACGTCCAGGACCCAGGTGCCCCACATTCATCAGTTCTACTCTGTGGGGGGGGGTCTAGAGTAATGAACACAGCCACTTATTAAGTATGTTCAAGTTCAGCATAAATGGGATGTAAAAACAGTAGACTGAATATGGAATACATTTAAAAAGAATCTACACAGCAAAGTGTTTTAAAGGATGAGGTGTTACAGTCCAGAGAAATGGCTGGGTATGAATTATGGGAGCGAGAGGTGGGAGAGCGCCCCCATCAGTAGTAACCAAATTCACCTCTACGGATTTGCTCTGGGACACCTGTTGCTTTCTCTCAGGTACTTGGCCAGTGCCTGAGGAAAGTACCCAGACATGGGATTGACGAGGAAGATTCCCTTATGGAGCAGAAGTGCTCATAGGTAGTTTAGGGAGCCACCAGTAAATATTTCCATGCTATATGGAAAGTGTCCAAGTGGCTGGCAAGGGAGCTGAGCCAGGGAAAACCCAAAGCAGTGTACAAGTTTGGGCTGTGTGCCTAGTGTGTTTCAGAGCCTGAGGGCTAAAGTGACGAGGATGTGTTCTGGTCTCCTTAAATCTGCATTACCAGGAGTGTAGCCCCATAGGGGTCCATCTATGCTTTGTTTATTCTGTTTGGATGTGAATAAAAGCCACACTTTAGAATCCCACTTCTGGTATTGGACATTACAGTTATTGCTTCCTTTGTCCAGAGTTACTTGGGTGCCCCTGTGCAGAGTAGCCAAACCTAGCCAATGTGCCGAGTGACATATTCCTCCCTGAACCCAGCCTGCCAGGTAGAGCTGTCAAAATAGAAACGGCATACCTGGATTGGGGTTACATCAGCATTAATCCTTACATAGGAGAGGTCTGTATACAAAGCTCCACCAGCATGAAATATTGAAATATTTGTTGCTCTGCACCTTTTTGCTGTACATAATCAAATATATCTATAGCACTCCATCACACTGGAATCCTGTGGTTAATGCTGAAGGCATGCCAGAGTTTTTGCCTTTGACTATAAAACAAAATGCCTTGCCCTGACATGCCTTGCCTATTTCTAACAAACAAGTACTCAATATTTACCCTTTTTATATTCCTCAAAATGTATGTTTCTATTGTGTCCTCACTCTCTTTCTGGGTCTCCAGCAATTACATCTTTAGTACCATCAGTTGTTCCGCATAGGATCTGCCTTGCTGGCCCTGGATACACTCTAGCTGCACAGAAAAGAAAACTATTTTCTTCAACAGACTCTCAGCAAGAGTTAATGTGACTAATAGCCTGCTGTAATTCCTGACAGGCCCTAGGGCCATGAGAACCTTGTAGAAGATCCCTCTGGGTATCTTACCCCTTATGACAGTGCCTGTCTGTATAAATGATCTCCTGATATCTTCAAACCGCTTTTCCATATATCAGTGCAGATAGCAGTCAGCTACTCACTCTAGCTACAATGCTTTTCTGTGGATCAATCTCTTTTGACATGCATAGCTGGTATGTAAGCAATAAACCCAACAGGGTGGGTAGTACTGGGCTATACTAGACCCCACAGGTGTGTAATGAGGTCCGTCACCACAATCAGAGGGCCTTATAGCCCCTGGCAGGTCCATTATAGCCCAATCCCACCCACCATAGTGAGTAGGTAGGTAGATAGATAAACTTTATTTATATGGTGCCCAATCCCAGGGTCTCTGGGCACCTTACAGAAGTCAAAAGCAAGCAGAGTAAAATAACAACAGCATATAAATCAAAGCTGTAAAGGGTTATACAAGTGAAAGTTAACATGTAAACATAAATAAGGAGTAATAAATCATAAATGAATAAATACTGTAAGTACAGTACTTAAAATAACAGCTGCAATTAATCCTGGAATGCCTGTTTGAAAAGTTTAGTTTTCAGACCCCTCTTGAATGCCTCCACCGATGGGTCCGCCCTTACACAGCTGTGAAGCAAGTTCCAGAGGCTCTTGGAACCACAAGTCTGCCCCAGGTGGAGGAGCAGAGGGAGCAGACTGGAATGGCAGGTGTAAGCACATCGGTCAGGTAGTCAGGAGTATGATTAATGCACTTAGAAAATGGGTTACATGTAATATTTTCAGAAAAATTATTACATGTACAAAAAATGTGAAATGTAAATGTAACCCCCCTACAAATGGGGGATCCTGAAAAGTCTTCCTTGAGCTTGCCTAATTGCTCACTGCCAGGCTGGTGTCCTGCGTTTTAGCAGTTTAAACATTATTGCCACTGAGTGCCTGTATAGCCCCTGCGTACTGTCTCTTTAAGAGCTGCCTAGATTGCAGTTATAATTAATCTGGGAGGGGGGCTGAGTGTTTCTATGCTCTAGTCCCACCCGAGCTGCAAGATAATCACTCTGTTCTGCCATCGCTAATTGCACAGAGGGTGCTCTGTTATAAGTTGTACTTGTTAGCTGATCATTTATTAGAATAGTAATAATATTGCAGTTTGTCTAACCTGCCTTCTTTGCAGCATGGACAGTTTCTTTTTATCACCACCATCTTGGTCCTGGACTGCCGAAATGGGCTAGTCAGTACCTGTGGGGACTCTATAACGGAGCTTGTCCCCAGGGGCTTTGTGGGAGCAAAATTCTGTAGGAATTGTAGTTTTGGGCTTTTGGCGCCTAAATGAACCTGGAGGGGGAGCCCTTGTTGTGACTGACAGAGGAATCAGCCAACCAAACCTTTTGGATCCTGGGGCAAGTCCCAGACTGCTTGCAGTTTCAGTTAGATCTGAGTTGAGAAGTGAAGGAGTAACAGCTCGAGATAATCGAGCAGCCATCCTGTGTGGATTCGCGCTGGAGAACTGTGAAAGGGCTTAGGTTTTGGCCTGCCTATCTGCCTGGTGTCCCTGAGAGGGAAAATAGAGTTGATTCAAACCGAATCCGAGTTGTGAGAATGATTTAAGCCACTGGACTGTGACCAGGCTTTAAGCTGAAGAAGACCAAAAATTTGCTGAATGGGATCGGCCTGTCAGGATTTCTAGCCACCTCTGAACTCCCAGTTGGTGCAGAGACTCTAATTGTGACCGGATAGCAATCTGCTTGGTACAGTAGAATTTCTTGCATGTAAATGTACTGTGTGCTGTTAGTGGGTCATGATTTGGTTCCCCACTGTGTACTGAACAGTGTTCTGCTTGCTGGAGGCTGCATCCATCTCCCACAGACTGAATCTGTACTCGTCTCCATTTGGCCTGGGCATTGCCACACTGGCCCAGCCAGAATACCTGCTACACAGAGAAAGTCATAGACGAGAGACCTGCCTGGGTATCAGCCCCCCGCTCAATGCCTTGAACAAGAACAATGCTTCTGTGATTCGTGTGGGCTCTGCTTCTCCTGGCACTCCAGCTCAACAACCTGCAGTCTCGATATCATCCAGCCTGTGTCCTGTATTGGGTATCATGAGCACATATCAGGGTAGCTTCCTGCAAGAACAGCTAAATTTAAAGTGTTGTCATCTGATTGTCTTGTGCCTTTTCTTTCACAACTGAGCCCTCTGGCTCTGGATTACAAATAGTGTGTGTTGTGGTTGTCGCTTTCTTCCATCACAGGGCCCCAACCAGCTGCGACTCTGGCCTACCCGGGGCAGCTTCCCTAGCTAGCCCACCGTCTTCCTACCTGGGTACCCAGAGTGTGTGACTGTGTAGGGACTCTGAAGTGCATGCATAACTGTCTGATTGATATAACCTTTAAGCAAATCAACCTGATTATGCCCCTTCCTTGTTCAAGTCATGCACATGGGGAACAAAAACCCTGGGGAAGCGTACACAATGGGGGGTGAGATACTGACAACAGTAAAAATAGAAAGGAACCTGGGGGTAATTATATCAGATGACCTAAAGGTGGGCAAGCAATGTGAGAAGGCAGTAAGGAAGGCTGGGGGGATACTGGGATGTATAGGAAGAGGCATCAATAGTAGAAAACAGGAAGTTGTTATCCTTCTGTACAGACAGTTGGTGAGACCCCATCTGGAGTACTGTGTGCAGTTCTGGAGACCCCATCTCCTCAAAGACATAGACAGAGTGGAGGCTGTCCAGAGGAGGGCAACTAAAATGGTGCAGGGTCTGCACCAGAAGACATATGAAGAAAGACTAAAGGAGCTTAATATGTATACCCTTGAGGAAAGAAGGGAGAGAGGGGACATGATAGAAACTTTCAAGTACCTCAAGGGAATTAACAAAGTCCAAGAGGGTAGCATCTTCCAGAAAAAGAGATGTGCAAGAACAAGGGGCACAATTTGAAGATAGAAGGGGTTGGCTCAGAGGTAATGTGAGGAAGTATTTTTCACTGAGAGGGTTGTGGATGCATGGAACAGCCTCCCTGAAGAGGTCGTGGGGTCAAGAAAAGTGGGGGACTTCAAGAATGCATGGGACAGGCATAGGGCAGTCCTAGTGGGGGGTAGGAGGAATTAAGCTGTTGGTTAACTAGGATCTGCAGCTTATCTGTTAGGTAGGAAAATGGGCAGACTAGGTGGGCCAAGCGGTCCTTATCTGCCGTCAAATTCTATGTTTCTATGTTTCTAAGTCCCCTGAATAAATCAGCTCTAACTCTTTTTGCATTTAACATGACTGTGGTTCCAGTTTGTGCCAAAAGTACTGTACTGTTGCGATTTGCTGTGTATAACCTTGTTTCTCACAGGTTCCCCAGGGTCGAGCTAGAGGAACCAGCACTGGTGGTAAGTGCAAACAGTGTGGGTAATTGTATGGTGAATAAGGGTCATTGTGAAAGTGATTATTGTGTGTTGTTCAGGCCACTAGACGGGAAAGAGGGGGGTTACCATGTCCTGGAGGGCTGTGCCCAGGTTAGCGTGACCACTAACAACTCTGACCTCCAAGTGGAGGCTCCCGTTTCAGTACCCAAGCCCCTTAACCTGCTACTAGCCAAGCAGGCAGGGGTAGTAGCCCTTGGGGTAGCACCACCTAGGGGTTACATAAATATAAATAAATTTAAAAAATGTGTAAAGTAGTTCCTCCACTACCTGGAAATAGCAGTAGAGGGCATTGTTGTGTTTCACTATATATTTTTTTGTTTCTTTTTTTTTGGTTTTGTTTCACTAATACAGGTAATAAGGTGCTGTAATTTCCTCCCCCTTCCCCAGTACTAGTTTGTGTGACTGCAAGGTCCTGATGGTCATTTCTTTTTTTTTAGTTAGTATGAATGGGAGCTGCAGTTACAGAGCTGATTATGAGAGTATTTGCTGATGGGATCTGCAGTGGTGACACTGCAGTTATGAGAATGCAGATTACTAGATGTCTGATAAATAACATCATTAAGGAGCTTACCCGGGCTTTCTACCAGATTGACTGGGCCTTTACCAATGGGCCCAATGACCTCAACACTATTGTCACCACTTTTTCCTACATCTTTAATGTGATCTACGATAAATTCATCCCAATTAAGAAAATCAGGGTCAGGGGTCATGTCAATGAATGGGTTTATCCTGACATCTTAAAATTAATGAGGACTAGAGATAAGGCCTGGTGTCGCTACAGCAAGACTCAGGGCCCCTCCCTGGTCGTTTGCTACAAAGCTCTAAGAAATAAATGTCAATCATCCATTAGGAAAGCTAAAATTGATTATTTCAAAAACAAACAACTCAGTGAATCGGCAATCCCCCATAGGTTCTGGGGTAATCTAAACTCTCTTCTCGGAAAGAACAAGATTACTGAACCTAACACTCTCCTTCAAGAGAACAGGCTGACCAGTGACCCAGGAGAAGTTACTGAAATGTTTTATTCTGTATTTCTTTGGTGACCTAGAGAAATATAAACCCTCCCTTCAAAACCCACCCTTCTCCTCCCCTCCTGCTGGTGAGAACAATCCATACTCTGTCCCTGAAAACTGTCCCAAATTCTATTTCCACACCCTTAAGCCCTTGGACACTGTCCGACTCATCCTGAGAAACAACCCTAAGCCCAGTATAGGTGACGATGGTACTGATTACAACATCTTGAAACTATGCATCTTATCGCTAGCTACCCCGCTGACCAACATACTAAACCACTCTCTTTGCTCTGGCTCTTTCCCCAGCATCTGGAAATCTGCCACAGTTAAACCCCTCTACAAATATAGGTCCAGGAGTAAGGTCGGTAACCAGAGCCTGAAGCAACGTCTCCCTCCATTCATGAATACAGGTTCATGGAGCCACGTCCCTAACGGGTCTGATGGGCCTGCCCCAGACACAGGCATGGCAGGCCCTGAGGTGAATCCCAGGATGTGGCTCCCCTTCCTTGCCTTCCAGACAGCATGGTACACAGGATAGGCCCACCAGACCTGCCACCTCCAAGATCCTGCTGTGGTTCTGCCACCATCACAGCAGCCCCACTGCCTAGGCACCTCATCCATATTTCTGGTTACTGGGGCCACTTTATCTCAAGAAGGATGCAGACCTCTCCTCCTGCTTCAGTCCTCTTCCAGAAGTAGATGGAAATAATCCCCAGCCTCCACGGCCACCAAGATCCTACAACCATCCCATGGAGACCTCCTTGCATTGCAACAATGCTGCCAGATGACTTCTTTTGGTCCAGAGGGTATCCCCCCAACCACACTGCCTTCATTAGTACTGCTGTCTCCCCATCTCCCTCCTTCCAGGGAAAACCCAGGGCTTAAATACCAACAAACCCTGCCCCCTGGTGGCAATAAGAATAAATCACCACCAAGCTGACTAACTTAGGGGCCCTAACAAGAGGGGAGGACCCAACACAGCCAGGATAGTAAACCCACCCCAAGAGAGGGGTTTACACTCTCCTCTCACTTAAAAAAAATTTCCTCCTGGAAATGAGGCAGAGGTGCACGGCCAAGAAACCGCTCGACTGAACAGAGTGGGTATGTGCACTCCCCACCTTGCCCAGAGCTCTCTTGAGCACACCCAACCCCCGTGATCCTAGCTTCCCACCTGTTCTGCCCAGTGGAGCAAATGTGGTCCAAGAACAATAAATCAATTGGAAGTTTTTCATTTCTTAACTAAGATACAATTTTGAACTTTTCAAAAAGATAAGCTATATCTCGTTCTAGCCAGGCTGTCTCTTTTAACTTGTTAATCATCAACTAGAAACATTTAAACATGCAGACTAAATCTGTACTCTATCCCTTTAAGTTTTACACACACATATACACACACACACACACACACGCACCATTCTTACTATGATTCATTCACTACTCACACAGTGGTAGTGCTGCATAAGTTGGTTAATTTTTCTTGGTTACTCCAGTGGGAGCAACTTTATTAGCAAAAAAACTTGGAATATATCTATCTATCTATATATATAGAAATATATAGTTGTTGTTTTTTTTCTCAAACAAGGAACTCTTAACGTCTCAAGGGGGTGTGTGTGGATTGCCACAGTCTTGGGTCTTCCAGACTTTAAGATGATGCTGGCACACCCCCCTGGGCACAATACATTAAATCTGAGGATCTCATTTCACTTGCTTTTTTTTCTTCTTCAACCTCTCAACAGAACTGGACAGTTTTTTCAAATCACACTAGAAGCACACAGTCATATTTCCCTTTAAATAGCGAACCCACCCCTGTGAGGGTAGTAGTAATTAGGATCAGGTTTTGTTGTTTCATCTCCAAAAGAGTCCGAGGAAATAACATAATATTTCATTTGGCAACCTGCTAAATCCTGCACATGGCGAAGTACTTGAAGAGGGTCAAACTAGCCCCAGCTGTGGAGAAGCACATTGAACGGACCTTCTGTATAAGCACCTGATTTGCTTTTCTAGTGGCTCCCAGCCAGTGCTGTAACTTCTAAAGCATAGACCTAAAGACCCAATCCACCCCTTTTTCTTCTATGACATCCCAAAGTTTTTCCAGTATGTAGGGATACTCTGCGGTGGGGTACTCCAGTTGGATCCATCTTCTTACCCACCTCTCAGCCTGTGAGCCCTCCAGCAGATCTCATAGGCTGGTGCACCAAGCAACCCCCAGCTTCAACCATGCCTTGGTCCAATAGACAATATTTGATGGGTCACTCCTCAAAAGGCCATCCATTCTCTCTCACAAGGCCTTGCTCTGTGCTGCCAGGCATGGGTTGGTGTCAGGCAGTGTGATAGCAAGCTGCAAATAAGGCCACAGTATGGTTCTCTGGATGTCATGATCAGCAAACTGATTTTTCTGAAGTTGTCCTCCCAAGGGAAATGGAACAATCTCCCTCCTAGCTAGTTCATTTCTTGCTTCTTTCTCTTGGGCATGCTGCAGAATACTGGTTGGAGGAGCCTCTGCCATAACAGTACCACTGTAACAGCCATCACCAGGCAGGGAACCTATGGGTGACCTCCTGTGCCCTGGGTGGTCCCCAGCTGACATCTGCAGTCCCCTTCCTCTCCTTCTGCCATGGGGATAGTCAATGGCCAGCAGGGTGGATCTTGACAGATGGTTGTGCTCTACCTCGCCTCCTTCAGAAAACTCCTCCACCACTTCTACCTTCACATGTGGTGTCTCTTGCTTTAGTTATCCAACAGCTATTTCAGATTGTGCCTCTGCTCGCAAATCCAAACTCCCTTGAAGGATTAATGAGGCCTTGCTCATCAATGCAGTTATGGGGTAAGGCCAAGGGTAACCAAATGACGTGCCTTCAAACAGCACCCCCCCCACCATGGCACTTGAACAAATTGAGCAAAGCAGCAGCTTCACTATCCCTTCTCCATGGAAACCACACTGGACACATCTCTCCATGGCCTCGCCCCTCCCTGTCAAATTCCATAGTCATGCAAGCAGGGAGGCCAGCACAGTAGCAAGGAGCTTCTCAGAAAAAAATCCTTCTGCCATCTCTTCAGTTTTCTTTTAGCACTTCTTCAAAGCATGTCACTCCCTCATCAACATGTAGAAAATGGTGCCTCCCCACCACTCCCTTCCAGTTTGCCTCCCGGAGCAGACCAAACCATTTTGCCTCACCTGACCCATCCGTACATGTAGGAGGTGCCAGGGAGTGACATATTTACAGAGAGATTGCCACCACACCGCAGCGACCCACCAAACTGTACCACATAAAAGCAGGCCTCACCTCAGTGGTTGGACCCCTTCCCAGCTATGTCTGCTCCACAATCAGCAGTGCCACAAATTTCCCAAAATGCAGGATGCAAAATCCTGGATGAGCCCCCACATCTATGCCCCCCTTGTCCTCATCTTATGTCTAGGGGTCCCGATGTTACAGCGAGGGGGCACAGACCTGAAACCTTCCTGGCATTTTCACATTATTGGAAGAAAAAGAAGGCCTTACCTGGCAGCTGATTTTCAAACACAAGGCCTTCCCTTATCCATGGAGTGGATCTCAGTACTGGCAGCATCCCGCTGATCCTGGAAGAGGATGGGGGGTGGGTGGAACCTTACTTAAAAGGCAAGAATGCAATTTGTGCAAAGGCATTAGTTCATTAGCTACACAACATGAGCAGAATCACAGAAAACATAAAATCCTTTATTTTGGAGATGAAATGAGTGTGTCCAAAGGAATAAATTAATGGAGCAGCTCCATGGGGCTGAGAGAATAGTCTAAAGATCAACAGTTTTCTGAGAGCATAGAAAACAGCTACAGCTACAAAGATTTTCTCAGCCTAAAGCATAGACCACACTGCCTCCACATTTACTTCCCTTGGGCAGAGATTTTAACTGACTTCTGATCCTGCTTTTCCCACTCAATGTACCTTTGTTCCTCCATATGGGGGAGTGCCTTACTCCTCCCTGCCAGCTGGGCCTAACTGGACCCCGGGATGATGCAGCATAAATGCCTCCATGGCTGCTCCCAAACAGTTACCTATAACACCCACAACAGAGCCAAACGATGCTGAAAATGCCTCCTGCCCTCTGCGCCAACCCAGGACTGAAACCAGAGCCTGAAATGACAGCTCCCTCCTTTCACAAATACAGGTTCCCAAAGCCAGATCCCTAATGGGTCTGATGGGACTACCCCAGACACGGCAGGTCCCTAGGTGAATCCCAGGATGCGATTCCCCTTCCTTGCCTTACCTTCTAGACAGCATGCCACACGGGAGAGGCCCACTGGACCTGCCACCTCTGGAAGACCCTGCTGCAGTTCTGCCACCACCGCAATAGCCCCACTGCTTGTATGCTTCATCCATATGTCTGGTTACCAGGGCCACTTTATCTCAAGAAGGGTTCCAACCTCTCCACCTCCTTCACTCCTCTTCCAGCAGTAGATCGAAATAATCCCCAGCCCCCATGGCCACCAAGCTCCTACAGCCCTCCCTCAGAGACTTACCCATGTTGCACTGACACTGCCAGCTGACTTATTTTGGGCTGGATGGTATCCACCCCCCGGCCTCACTGCCCTCATCAATACTGTTGTCTCCCCATCTCCCTCCTTCCAGGGAAAATACAACACTTAAATACCAGTGAACCCTGCCCTCCAGTAGCAGTAAGAAGGAACCACCACCAAGCTGACTAAAACAGGGGCCCTAACAAGAGGAGAGGTCCCAACACAGCCAGGATAGTAAGCCCACCCTGGGGGGAGGAGCTTGCAGTCAAGAAAAGGGGAGAGTTGGGATAGAAACAAGATGTTCCTGGAGTTAAGCTAGTGTGGGGATGAGAGAGGTAGGATGGAAGTTATATGGGGAAGTGAAATCAGCTGCTTTATGAAAGGCAATGACAGCAGCTAAATTCTGAGAGTAAGGAAAACAAGACAAGGAGAAAGAAAAAAAGATTAAAGATCGAGGTGATAGAGATGGCAATGGCATGAACATCATTCAGCGCTCTAAAGTGCTAACTGTCTGGTCCAGATGCTTGTCCACATTCAGGGATTTATGATTCCTGAGCACCCATCCTCCAAGAATGATTATAGTTCCGGTCCTGTCATTCCCTCTCTGGCCTGCAGACTGCACTCTGGTGATGTCCCCCTCCACCAGAGTGAATACTGAACAAAGTCATTTGTTCAGTACCTCATCCTTTTCTCAACCTTCTGCACCCATTTTCTTACCTTTTTAAAATCTTGAAATACCCTGCTTAGTTTTCATTTTTCCCTAGTGTACTGAACCTAAAAAAAAATTTCTCCCCCTCCATGACCTCCTCCATTATTCTCAGATCAATTTCTGTTTCATTTGTTCTAGTTATGATTCTGGCTTTTTATGTTTTGCCGAGAATCCTGCCAGAATCCCTTGCTCTCTTCTTCCTTGTATTTTTGTAATAAAAACATAGAATTTGATGGCAGATGAGGACCACTTGGCCCATCCAGTCTGCCCATTTTCCTTACCCTCTACAGCATTCCCTACTTACCCTTTCTTCCCTGTTGCTTGGGTTCCAGTATGATTATCCCACGCATTTTTGAATTCCTTCACCACCTGAGCTCCCACCACCTCTGTGGTGAGGCTGTTCCAATCATCCACCACCCTTTCCATGAAGAAATGCTTCCTTACATTACCTCTGATTCTACCTCCATCCAGCCTCATGTCATGACCCCTTGTTCTTGAGTATTTTCTTTTCTGGAAGAGGCTTCCCTCCTGTACTTTATTTATTCCCTTTAGGTATTTAAACATCTTTATCATATCCCCCTCTCCCTTCTCATCTCCAGTGAATACATAGTGAGATTTTTCAGCCTCTCCTCATATGGCTTCTAGTGTAGCCCATGCACCATCTTTATAGCCCTTCTTTGGATGGCTTACGCTCTGTATATGTATTTCCTGAGATGTGACCTCCAGAACTGGACACAGTATTGTATTTCAGATGAGGTCTCACCGGTGATCTGTAAAGTGGCATCAATACCTCCTTTTTTCTGCTGGTGATGCTCCTCCCTATGCACCCCAGCACCCCACTGACCCTCCATACCACTTTCTCACACTGTCTGGCCACCTTTAGGTCATCCGATATAATCACCCCCAAATCCCTTTCCTGATTGGTGGCCATCAGCATCTCTCACCTCCACCCTAGTGAGTACTCCTCTCCTAAGATCTTGCATCCCAAGTGCATAATTCTACACTTCTTGGCATTGAATCTCAGTTTTCATATTCTGCTGGCCTGTTTGCCCTTTCTGGCTCTCCCATTCCTCCAGAAAACCAATCCAGTGCCTTGTGCTTTGTATTATTCCCAACCTGTCTTGTGCATAATTCTGTAATTTCCTTTACATCTCTCTTTGTGACGTCCATTTTGTTTCTGCCCCTTCTGCTGTCTCTACCCATACTAGCTGTTTCTTTAGTTTTTTCTCCTTGCTTACCAAAGTCCACATGTTTTAAATCCAGGACCACTGTTTTTTTTTTTAACTGGAGTGACTAGCAGCCAAACATGTAGAGGGTATTATATCTTTAACATGCAGGGTAAGGTAAATGCAGATTTACTGGATGTAACTTTAATGAAAAGGAAAAATGTGATATATTGATTGACTGAAAGGTAGTTTTATCCCTGCTGTTATCTCAGCACAGTAGCTCTGCTGAAAGTACCTTCAGCCATCAGCCTTAGTACTACTGACCCCAAAGCATATCTGCCTGTCATCAGGCTAAAATGCCAACAGCCAGCCTTGCAATCCTTGGAATCAACACACAGGCAACTAGTAGAGTATGGGATTGACAGACCACTTCTCCCTCCGTGAAGTGCCATTTTTGTCAATCACTACAACAACTCCCCCCCCCACATGGCA
This sequence comes from Neoceratodus forsteri, assembly GCA_016271365.2. Taxonomy (NCBI): domain Eukaryota; kingdom Metazoa; phylum Chordata; order Ceratodontiformes; family Ceratodontidae; genus Neoceratodus; species Neoceratodus forsteri. The sequence continues at coordinate 236,592,050 of JADMNL010000023.1, read as the reverse complement.
TTATAAAACAACAAAAACTACATAGCACATATGTCTTCCAAGTGTGAGAAATTTTACATACACCAGCCAACTTATGGATCACTTCAAACTGCAGCCAATTGCACCAACTGTTCAGTCCATGCATAAAGGGTCCCCAGTGGGACTACTCTTCGACACTCACATGTTTCCCACTCTCTTTCTTGTACTACCTCCATTTTCTTTTTTTTCTACTTTTCTTACTGTACTGTATTTGTCCCCATTATTCCTGCCTGCCTCCCTTCAGATGGCCCTCCTCAGCTCAGTCGTCCACCATCTCTGTGACTTACACTTTTCTGCCTTGTGACGTGCTCCTCATAATGGGGTTGAGGGGACTTCTCTTAGCCCCCTGAAGCTGGATACAGTGTTGGTGCCCAGTTGCTGATGCTGGACCTGCAGGGGGGTCATGCTTCAACCTGCACAGCTGTGATTCTGTTCCTCCTGTTTTTTCTCCCCTTTGAGACATCAGTGTGCAATGACACAAAACATCTAGCTAATATCTCTCACCCTTCTGAGCCTCCCAGCTGTCATGAAAGCTAGTCTCCATTAGGTGTGAGGAACACTGTTAGACATGCAACCCTCCCTTCAGGAGGGAGGAAAGCAGTCCTTCAGATACTTGATCCTCTCTCCCCGGCAGACCTCCAGTCACTGAAGTTTGCTTCTGAACTCAGAACACTGGTGTTGAATGTTGTTGTGCTACCACTGTGCCACTGGCCCAACTGCTCTACCACCATTTTTTCATCACAAAACCCTGTTATATACTGCTGTTTTAAATTAACAGTGCTCTCTTTCACTCAAATACCTTTTTATCTGTCCACACCAAGCAACTTGTTTAAGGATGTATACTAGGCTCACAGTGTATGCCATCAGAGTGCCAGCAGCAATATTTAAAGAAAGCTACACTAAACAGCAGTATAGTAACAGTGGGCCACAGTTCAAGAACATTGAACATTTATGGCCCCTGATAGCTAGACTTGCCACGTGACTAGTGCTTGACTCACAAATCACTTTTTTTTCAAGTTTGCTGCCATTTGCCAGTAGGAAATTGTAAGCAGTTAATCTTTAAGCAGATCTAAAAATTAAAAAATAAAGTTTGGCATCAATAAAAAAAGATCTAAAATGCACCATATTGCAGGAAACCCCCACTTGTTAGGTGTCAGAGGATGCATAGCTTGCAAAGCAACTCTTGTGGTCATGCATGCTCCTTTTTGCATTTAGTCAATCCATTCACTTTGGCTGCATGATGTCATTGATAAAACTTTTATGGCTTGGTATAATGTTTCGGACCTATACAAGGCTGGGTTTGCTACCCAGTATGGCTCACTTCATTTTTCTCACTACAGTTTATGTAGTATTAGAGAAATTGTAAGATGTTATTGTTGATGTCAGTAATAGGGTTTCAGCAGCAGGAGTACTTTGCAGCTTTTCCATAGTTTGTAATGTGTAATTCCTTGCTGGGATTAGAACCCTAGTTGCCTGCTTTGCAGGTTATGACAAAACCTCTTGACCACTAGAAAGACAAATATTTTTACTGTGTCTATGTGATAAGAGTGAAAATAAAATAGTGAAGGTAAAAGCAGCAAGTCAGCAATAGCAAATGCATAGACAGCGTCCACACATCACAGCGATTGCTGTCAATGGCAAAAACAATGGTGCAGTCACTTAGCAAATACTTTAAAGTGGGCATACTAATTGCCTCTAGTACCTTGCATGCCCAATGGGTTCATTTGCATGGCTACTTTTGTGAGTAGCGCTTTAGTGCGTGAGAGCTATTGGCTGCTGGGCTGTTTTCCTGGCTTCCTGTGTGGGCAGCACTAGTGGGTATCCCACTGCTTTTCCTGGGTTATTGCTGCCCCCACCAACCCCTATTCACAGTCTGATAGCACACCACACTATCTGACTGTGAATAGCACAATTGCCCTTCAGTGCAACCTCGAGATGCAATGCAAACTTGTGTGTGGCACTTTTCTGTTTTTTAGTGAATCCTGTCCCAGAGTTTGTTTATTGTGTTGAATTTGTTCATTTACTCTGTGAGGTGTATATGTGTGCTTGCTTGCATGTATGTGTCTGTATTGTACAGCATCTGCATGTACATTTTTTAAAATGCAAATGCATCTTTTACTGAAAAAAAATTGCACAGCCATACTCGCACTGCTCAGTGTCACAAACCCACTCAGCAGGTCAACCCTCTACTCCCAAAGTGCCAACCTCTGATGCAGTCTTGTGAACAGTTAACAGAACAAGGTAACCCTCTTGTCTGTTTTTGTGGATTCAAATCAACCTTTGGTCTCAAGTTCTGGGGGGATTCAAACTGTAAACCTCTCGCTAGCGTACCCAATGCACAGGCTTAGATAATTCTGTCTTTGGGGGGCCAGATATCTTTTCCTACGGGCACCTAACCAGGTGTACAGAAATGAACCCTTAAAAACTGTAATAAAAGACCTCAGATTTAAAATGCTTACCATTTCCAGTTTGGTATCACCAGTCAAGTTTATGTAAAGTGTCTGCTTTAACCATATATACTTGTAAAGGAAAGAAATCAAAGACAGACCAAGTAAGCTCTAAAAATAGAGTTTTACTACAATAGATAAAAAATATGTAACACATAAAATACAGAACTATGATGTCACAAGACATACAAATCTTTTAAACAAAACAGGTTTTAACAGTACAATTCTTACTACAGTACTTAGATTTGTCTCTATCTCTAAATACCTGCTTAAAGTGCTCACAGATATTTCTTTGTCAGAGTCTAGATAGAAGTGTCTGAAGGAAAACAGAATAAATGTTTAAAAGCTGGTTTTCTCTGCCTATTTTGCATGAGGTCACCTAGCTCCTCCCTGTCAGAATATATATAAAAATATATCTATATAAAAACATGATGTCTTTTTACAAGTATTAAATTATGCAATCCTCAGCATGATTCATGTCCTTCAAATGACATTTCTTTGATCTCATGATAAGCTTCCCCCTTCCAGGACAAGAAAGCATCTTTATGATTTTGCAGCAGTATTCTAAACCTGGTTTCCCCTTTGAAACATCATAAAACGGATGCTGATTTCACTTTTAGCAGCTAAAGCTATAATTAACTTTTAAAAGTCTGTAATTAGATTCTGGCCTGCCATGTAACACCTTGTTTCTAAAACCTGTATGTGTATGATCGCACATGCTGTTTCAGCATTTTTTCATGCCTTTCATCTTTCAGCTGAAACCTGGGGGTGGAGTGAGGTCACTCCAAGAGCACCAGATTTCTCAGCATCTCTCATGACAGACAGTCCATAACCCATTTTATTTAAAAAAAAATGATACCATGATCAGAACCAGCTGTCCAAGCGTCACACTCAGTACCACTGGTACTTTTATATATTTGGTGAAAATACAAAAGAACACCCTCCACAGAATGTATTTACAGCTTTGAAAGATTTTGTATTTTTTAGGGGACACTAATGATGGTAATCTTATTGTTCTCTGAAGGGTGTAAAGTGCAAGGAAGAATTAGCTGACCAACTCAAACTGGCATCTCTTCTGAGCAGCCCTGTATTAAGTTAATACAGGAATTTTCAAATTCCATTTAGCCATACAAGTGGAGTTGATCAGTTTTGCAAATAGGGCCAATGCCTGAAACCCCTGATCTGAGGAGACAATATGGTATGAACGAAGGTAAATAGCACAAATGTGATGAAAATATTTGGTAAATAAATCATTTAATTTGGGGATAACTCGTGATAATGTAACCCTGGTGCCCGGTATCTAAGGGCTATGATCTACCCTTGCCTTGTAGGCCTAACCAAAGTTGGAGGGCCTGGATTCCTATTTTAGATAATAAACTGGTTCTTTCCCAAGATAATATTATTGTGCAGTGCCTCAACCCAGAGTATTCTTTTTACTAAGGCTAGAATAATACCTGGTACAGCCCCCTGGGATGCTGTACCCATCCACATTATCATAATGTCACCCGACACATGACCCATTAACCAAACCCCCACATTTCACATGTCTGGAATAATTGATTCTCTTTAATAATATGCACACGATGCCAAGATTTATGAAAAACAAGCAAACAACAATTTATTTACAAGGGGTACAGTTAGGACAGAGTGAATCAAAAACAGAGGTTAAATACAGTATTTACATGAAATGGCATTTTAGATTGGATTCAGTAGGTATTGCAATTAGCATCAGGATAATCATTTTAGATTTAGACATTAATCACAGTGTCCACCCAACAACCTCTCATGTATTCAGATCTATCTAGCTATCTAAACTAGCTGTACTAGAAATAGATGACACATTGCACACACTGGTACCAGTCCTAAACCATTATAGAACCCTGCAATTCTATATTATAACCTGGATACACAGTACCAAGTTCTTAAGGTGCAGGCCTGTTAAAGTTGCAGCTGAGGTGGCCAGCATTGCTGCTGGTCGGGGCCCTTAAAAGAAAAGCAGATTATCACTATCTTTATTCCTGGGACACATCCTGACTGTAGCTATGCAGACAATCATAATACTCCCTTACTTGGTTAGCCAGGGTCTTTAGATACTGAACTTGGCAAACTTGCAATAACTATTTACAGTTTGGTTTTGTTGGCAGAGATTGCTCTGCCTACTCATGGTTTTGCAGTCATCTTTGGCAAAGTTGAAATGAGGCTTTACAGGGTAAGTTCTAGTGGTCACAGCATGTAGTCTCTGACTTTCAATCCTGAGACATGTGGCAAAGGGTTGCAGCCAGGAACCCCCTTACTGACTGCTGGATCTTGCAGCTTCTTACAGACCTGAACATTTTCAGCTTCGGATGGTTGCCCCCCCTCTCTCTGGGCTTGCAGTCACATTCAATACAGACCAGGCGGGACTGGGGCCAGCACACTTCAGACCCTCATGTCTAGGCTATGCCCCTCAGGAGGAAGCATATATGGAAGTGCATAGCTGGCACACTACCAGGCTGACTCCCAGGCTGATCTGGAAACATAGTCTCTTGCATTCAGCATATTTACATTCAGCACATTTTACTTTCAGCACATGTCATGATCCCTTCAACCATGCGGCCAGCATGGCAGGCATGGTCCTTTCAGCTTTTAAGACACAGTTTCTCACTGATGGGTGATTTTCTCCTAAGGCTAGGGCAGACCCTAACTTGCACAGTCTATGTCAAGACAAATTTTCTTCTCCCTCTCAGATCTCAGACAGAGCTTGAGGCAAGACTCCCCACCACTTTTAAACTGTACTTGTTAGCAAACTGGTTCACTGCAACACTCTCAAAAGTTCTTTAAGGCTTCTTTCCAGCCAGATCACAACATCCAGTCCCACTTGGTTATGCTGGCATTTGCAGCTCCAAAGGACAGTTTGACACAACAACCAAGCCCATTTTGGCTATGCTGGTGTTTGCAGCTCCAATTCGGACATTTACTGGCCTCACAGGCACTTTCAGGAAAAGCTACATGTGGTGAGGGTACTCCCCTTCCATTTCCTGTAGGCACTGTCAGACAGTCACATTTCAGGCATTCACAGGCATTGGACAATTCCATGGTCACTTGTAACAGGTGTCCATCCATTTGGGTGCAGGCAGACTTGAGCACCTCTTGGCTCTCTAGACTTCTTGCCCCCAAGCAGGTTTCCAAATAACTTGAACTTGTAAGTAGAAGCTTACTCACTCAGAATCTTTTCAGATAACTTTTCATTCTCTTAGGGCTCATGCTTCATCAGCACTCTCACTGCTGAGGCAGAATATTTATGCAACTCTCTCACAGCTGAAGATGAAATCAGGTTTCCACCACATTTTCCCCAAAACATGGAAAGGCAATGGTTAGCCCGGGGGGGGGGCAAATTCTGGCAAACCCCAGGCTAGCGATTTCCATTTCTGCTAGGCACTTGTCTTCTGGCAGAGGTAGAGCCCCCTCCTCCCCTGCGGAGGGGCTCCTGCTGAATATACTAGGCTCATTCTCTTTAGCTCAGAAACGGTCATGCTGAACTGAAAACAGCCTGCAAAATCCCTGGGTTTTGGGAGCACTCTGAGGCTCCTGATTGGCTGAATCCACTTGTCTATCCCAAAAATTAATATTCATTAGGTCTCATCAATGCCCGATAGGCCCCCTGTTTAGGCACCTAAATTAAGTTGCTTTTTCTCCACAAGTCCTTTGCACTGTCCCACAAGTCTCTGGCAAAGTTCCAAAAGGCTGTGGGATAAATCCTGGCTTTTTGCTTAGCTGGCTAGCTGCAAACATGGCTGCTCAACACAACAGTCCCCATGCAGTCCTTAGCAGCCCCAAAATAAATGTTCTGGTGCAGCCAGTATAAATATTATTTATTTACAATAGCCATCCCTGGTCAATAGCCCCTTTAGAGTCTTGTTGATTGCTGCCCACATTAAACATTTATAAAGAGTCCTTAGCTGGTCACTGCCATTGAAATACAGTCCCCCAGGTAGCAAACAGGCACACTCATACATATTTTAAAGGGCTGTCATTAATATTAAAGAGCCCTGTGTGGGTGCTTCTCGGGCACTCTCTATTTACAATATTTTGTGGCTCCTTTTGTGCCTGCCTGAGGTGTCCAGCCCCCCTTACCTGCTCTCAGGGACCAGGACCACCTTTGCTGCAAATTATGGCCAGACCCTGGGAGCATTTCTTGCATGTGTGAGCTGTCCACCCACTGTGAAGTGTGTGTGGGAGAACGGGCAGTGGCTCCTCAATTGCTCCACTAGCCCATGGAGGGCACAACAAATGCTGGGGCTGTTCAGGAGCCCAAGGATGCAGAAGAACTCAGGCCAGTAGCTGTGGTGAAGCACCAGTGGAGAACTGGGCACCTAAGGCATCAGGAAGCAGATGTGAGAATAGAAGACAAGTGGGGCAATAAGGTAAGCCTCCATTTAGGGGGCTGTTACACTAATATAACTTATAACTTGTTATTTCCACTTAGAATCTGGAATTAAACATGGAAAACAAGGGGCCAAATAGTTTAAAATGAAAAGAAAGGCAATTTTGGGCTAACATTTTGAGCAAAAATATTAAGTGTCAGATTTATCAAATATAAATGGATTGCAGTGGAATAAAACAGTTATCTTCACATACTACATTTATAACTAATTTGTGGTTTTGCCCAGCAGGGAAAATGGAAGGGTGGGACTCAGAAACTCAGTCCCAGGAGTGAAATTTAAAGCCTGATTCAGTTCCAGGAGTAAAAGTGCAAATGACTGCTCCTGCGTAAAATGTACCCAAAAGGCATAAAACTGACTAAATATAATGGAAACATATATGTGCAGCCACTTCATTGGAGGAGTGGTTGCAATTCTTCCCCAAGCAGGTACCCCAGGCTTGGGAATGGATAGAACTGCTCAGTGGGCTGGCAGGATGTGGGAGTATCAAGCGCCCAATGCCATCTCTCCTCCTTCTGGGAGGCGGGATTGCCACTTGGTACAGGCTGAACAGTAGTGCACTGGGAGTGCACATAAGCAAAGAGTAAGACTAGAGTTTGACATGCTTGTACACACCTCCTGCCTCTCCAGCACAGGGGAAAAAACTGGGGGAAAATGATGCCTGGCTACTACAGGCTGACACCCCTTGCAGGCTCTCATATGGCTGATATGACTGGCCACCAACCTGATGGGTTCTTTGTAAATTGTGGATAACCAGTATGTCTGTGAAAAGGATGGTGATGGGGTCGGGGGGTGCCATCAGGCAGATCAGGTGGGAGACAAAATACTTATTGGAAAAGAAAAACATACTGTACATGTACAGCATAATGAAGAAAATGTCTGCAAATCCCTGTCAAGTATATTTGATCCTATCTCAGAGGTCATGGATTCCCCACTAACTATTTTCCATTTCTAACAATGGCTTTGACAGTCATGAGTTATGGGACTTTTTATCACTTACTAGTGGAGATAAATGTGCTATCCCATTGCAAGCCATCATGCATATGTCTACAAAGAAGAGATCCAGCCCCATCCCTTTTGATTAGTCTGAGGGGACAGGAGACAGGCACTTGCCTTTTTATTGTTAATGCTCTCAGACTGGGGCAAACTAGGGTGAGGAAAACTATCCACTGATGAGCCCAAATGTTTCACTAATCCCCTTGTTTTGTCAGAAATTCCAAAGCTGGTAAAGCAGCATGAGACCAGTAGCAGTACTGATAGGAGTCCTCAGTGGTGTTTTGCTGAGATATAATCTGTTAAAGCATTCACTCTCAGGCTTTTCATACCAACCCAGTGTGAGACGCTTCCCTGAGGTACAACAGTGGATTCAGTAATCTCTATTCTCAGCTCATGACCTGAAGCATACACAGAAGAATTCTCATATGCTGTTGCTAGGCAGCGCATGTACTGCATCGTTCATGCAGCTTACCCTTTTATACCTGAAGCAACAGTGCTTTCCTTACTGTGTAGGCTTAAAATGAACCTTAAAACACAACAGTTCCCAATATGCTCTTTATTTTGCCATACTTGTACAGTACCTACCAAGTATACTCTAAATATTACTTTACTATGGTAAGTTTGCAAAATAATACTCTTTGCACTGTACAGCGCATCTGCTGATGGATGGGGAAATGATAAGAACACAATCGCAGTGGTACAGATCTCCAGCTGGCTTTAGTACTTTGTTAGAAGCAATGGCTGATGTCTGATATCAATTACTATTAGTCTGGTCCATTTGATCCACCAGCTTGTTTTGCTTCTGTCCCCCTCTCATAAAACCAGTTGTTTCTGTTTATTTCCTTTCCTTGACCTTGTTCCTACACTATCCATAAACCAAAAGTATTTCTCCTCCAACTGATTCTGCTCTTGCTTTTCATTACCTCACTATTATTTTGCTCAATAGCAGCAGCCCCCACCCCACCCCCAGGCCTGCACTAATTAGTCTACAGTCTCAGAGTTTTTTTAGTGCATTTATTTGAAATAAATTGTGAACAGGAGAGATCACACTCAGCTATAAATGGCTTTTTCCAGATGTATCCTGGAGTAGGGTACTTTTGCCCCTCATCCTGATACAGTACTTCTCTTGCCATTATCCTTACACTACCTCGAGGAAAGCCTGTTTCTTATTTATTTATTTATTTTAATTTTGGTAACTGGGTAGGCTGACAAAGACCATAACAGTCCCTTTTTCAGAGAGGACCCGGAGTTACAGTAGTTACATAAATCTGGAGAACAACATCAATAATACCATCCCATAACATACAGTACAAGCTTTACAGACATATGGCACAAGTTAAGGATACAGCAGGCAGTTAAGTACAGTTTACATCAACAAGAGAGGCAGTACATCTAATCTTTGCTTTCCCCATGTGCTCATATTCTTTGACTGAATTAATACATTTGAATTTTGGTTTTATACAGTGCCTTTTATAAACATTATAAATCACTAATGTGATTTCAGCCCATCAGCATGCAGAGCCACTGTACCTCTTATCCAGTGCACAGTGTGCTCTCGTGTGGGAGTATTAGGAGGGAGTGCTACACTTCAGCACCAGGGGGGAGGAGGGCACAATAAAATTAATAAAGTCTAAACTTATTTTATATCACTCTAGCTAAACTCAAGTGATTTAGAATAAGATAACAGCATCTCCTGGTGGTGTCTCTTTGGGTATAAGAGATTCTGTGATGAGGTTTGGGCAGACAGAACAGCTCAGCTTTGCTGCATGGTCTTCTCAGCCAAACCTCATGTTGGGAGTCTCTTATACTATAAGAGACACCCACCAGAGGCCCTATGAACTTCTAATGTATGTCAAAACACTAAACAAATCAGTGCAGTAGATACTGGTAGTGCTGGCATGATATGCAATCATTTGCAGATATTGAGCACTTGACATCTACACATATACAGGAACAACTACATAGGACTCCATTCTGTGGATGGAGCAATGTTATCCAGAGGGTGATTCTGTAATGAGTGTTCTTCCAGAAAATGCCATTGGATCTTCTTTTTCCTCAGATAAACAGTGGAGATGAGCAGAAATGGCTATAGTTTACAACATAATTCTTTATAAATTAATTTTTATTTATTTATTGAAATGATTCACCAGGAAGACACACTGAACAACAAAGTTGCTCATCTCCTGGTGCAACCTGGTGGGGAGGGGGGTGTTACAATTGTATGAAGAATTAGACATACAGTTTAACATTTAACACATCTGAGAAATTAAACATTGAATTACATTTGTAACAAGACATACAGTTAAAAAATATCATAAATAATCTTACAGACACATTTGTGACATAACACACAGTTAAATATATCATACCTGTGGAATATGCATTTAATTACAAGTGGCATATCTGTGGAACATAGTACAGAAATTTAATGTAGACCTGGAGTTAACTCCTTGCAGGAATGGATTACAGTTAAGAGGCAGATTATTTAGAAATTATTGAATGAATGAGGTGCAGTGAGGGGATATCAAGGAGGGTAGATGGGTAGATGGGGGAAACCAGTTGGGGGAAGGAAAGGATAAAGATGGGGAGAACATTATTGAAGCAAAGTGAGCAAAAAATCAGTTGCGAGGGGCAAGTTAACACAAGGCTAGTACAATCTGGGATCACCTCCGACAGAATAAAAAGTACAAGTTATTAGCTCAACTGAACTAATTTTTTTGTTTAAGTGCAGGGGGTAGAGAGGGGGCATGAGAGAGGTGGGTTAAGGGATAGATAATTTGTTGCCTATGAGAAAGGGAAGTATGTGCAAAGCAGTGTCATGTAGTAGTGACCACTGTGAATAACATTTTTAAAGCAATTCAGCCACCAGGGACTGATCTATGCAATTGAAAGGATAACAGTTAAAGGATCTCTCATACTTACCAGCTTTGGTGAATTTGCCTATAGTTGAATTAACAGAGTTGCTGCCTTTGGGACATGTCTCTGATCTGATTCAAAGCAAGTGCTGGGGGAGGTGCATCTACCCAATTAGTGAAGGGACAGATATAACATACTACAACGCAAAACAACAGAGACATAAGAATCATAGATGGAAGAAGGCTTATTAGCCTCTTTCCACCATCCCCTATTGATCACTGGCTATAACACTTGAGATCCAACTGATGCATGTACAGTATTTCTGTAAGTTGTTTTAAAGAGCAACTAACATCACTACAGGAGAACTTTGCAAAACATAATATTAGGATGTAATTCAAGTTACAGTATATTTCGTATTACCTCTGTAGAACTAGTAACACCACTGACTGTCCTCTTTAACAAGTCATAGGAGGATGGGGTGGTATCTGAGGACTGGAGGAGGGCAGATGTGATTCCACTTCACAAAAGTAGGAGCAGGACAGAAGCAGGAAACTACAGACCTGTTAGTTTAACCTCAATGATAGGGAAAATGATGGAATCACTTCTGAAGGAAAGAACTGTCGAGTACCTAGAGGCCAGAGGGGCACAGAACCCAAGACAGCATGAATTCACAGCAGGAAGGTCATGTCAGATGAATCTAATAGATTTCTTTGACTGGGTGACCAAAGTAGTAGATCAGGGAAGGGCTGTGGACATGGGCTACCTAGACTTTAGCAAGGCATTTGACATAGTCCCACACAAAAGATTAATATACAAGTTAGCCAGCCTGGGAGTGGGTCCCAAGATGGTAGCCTGTGTAAAGAATTGTCTGGAGAATGGGACACAGAGAGTAATAGTAAACAGAGTCAAATCTGAAGAAAGGGGGGTTACTAGTGGGGTACCGCAGGATTCAATACTAGGACTGGTCATCTTCAATGTCTTTAAAAGTGACATTGCAGAGGGACTGGAAGGAAAAGTATGCCTCTTTGCAGACAACACAAAGATCTGCAACAGAGTTGATACACAAGGTGGGGTGCAAAGAATGAGAAGGGACTTGGCAAGGTTGGAGGAATGGTCAAATGTATGGCAGCTTAGATTCAATGCTAAGAAGTGCAATGTAATGCACCTGGGAAACAAAACCCAGGGAAGAGTACACAATTAGGGGTCAGATACTGACAACAACAAAATGGAAAGGGACCTGGGGATAGTCATATCAGATGACCTAAAGGTGGGCAAGCAATGTGAGAGGGCAGTAAGGAGGGCTGGGGGGATACTGGGATGCATAGGGAGAGGCATCACCAGTAGAAAACAGGAAGTAGTTATCCCTCTGTACAGACAGTTGGTGAGACCCCATCTGGAGTACTGTGTGCAGTTCTGGAGACCAAATCTCCACAAATACATAAACAGGATGGAGGCAGTCTAGAGGAGGGCAACTAAAATGGTTCAGGGTCTGCCCCGGAAGACATATGAAGAGAGACTTAAGGAGCTTAATATGTATAGCCTCGAGGAAAGGAGGGAGAGGGGAGACATGACAGAAATTTTCAAGTACCTCCAGGGAATCAACAAAGTCCAAGAGGGTAGCGTCTTTCAGAAAAAGAGGTGTGCAAGAACAAGGGGACACAATTTTAAGATAGGGAGAGTAGCTCAGAAGTAATGTAAGGACGTTTTTTGTCACAGGGATGGTTGTGGATGCATGGAACGGCCTTCTGGAGGAGATTGTGGAGTCAAAAACAGTGGTGGAATTCAAGAATGCATGGGACAGTCATAAGGCAATTCTAGGGAGTGGGGGAAGGAAGAAGTAGGCTGTTGGTTAACTGGGATCTGCAGCTTATCCATTAGGTAAGGAAATGGGCAGACTGGGTGGGCCAAGTGGTCCTTATCTGCCATCAAATTCTATGTTTCTAAAATACATCAGATGCTTGAATAAGAAGACAATCAGAAAAAAGAAAAAAGAGAAACAAAGTAGAATATCTAAAACAAAACAAAAAAAACCCAACAAACCTACCCCGCCAAAAAAACAGTTCTATGTGATAAGGGCAAATTCGACATGCTGAACACCCTTATCACAACCCCACATTGCCAAAATTCAGTTTTGGTGATGTGGAATCCTGGCACAAAGAAACACGGTGAAAAAACTTTATTTTTCTTTTATGCGGGTGGCCACGCCCCCTGCTCCCCCCTAAATTAGGATTGTCAACTCCAGGGGGGTGCATGTTGGTGGGTGCATCTTGTTACAAAAAAAAAACACTGTCTTGGTCCAGGCACAACAAAAACTACCGGCGCCCGGTCCCAAACACTGCATCCCTGCCACCCCAAGCCAGCACCTAGCTCACCATACCATGACAACAGCTCAACAGAAACCCATGGCAACACCCCTCATATACCCTCCAGCCCCACGATTGGTGGGCTTGCACCCACCCCTATGCGCAGATACATGCGTGACATTCTGTCGCCTTTTCGTCACCCATCCCATCCAGTCACCAACCCCACGCTCTCGCTGTTGGGGCAATAGCAGAAAGTGGGTTGCCGTTTCAGCAGGTGCCCACTTGCTAGTGCCCCATATCATGGTATACCAAAAAAAACAATACAGAAGAACAGGGCGGTTTCCCCAGTGTCATGGGCAACATTTCCACCTGTCAGTAAAACAGGTTCATTCAACCTGGTTGCAAATTCTAATTATTTATGAGGTCATATACAAGAAAAAAAGATCTATGTTCTTTGAGAGTTCATCTACTTTTATTGCTTATTTCCCACCTGATGTCATAATATTCTGCTTGTGATATCACTATTATTTCCATGGCAACAGACTGTAACAGCACAACAGAGGATTATGACTTCAAGCAGGGGATAAGCTGTAGAGACAAATTAAATCTAAGGGAATATGTTCTCGTGTTCATAAACATTTCCTCAGTAAAAAATAATGGGGAGGAGAGATCAATAGAAGATATGCTTGACAAACCCTTCATTAATGCACCAGTTAGGATTCAACTTAATGCCACAAAAGTGGGGAAATGTGGTATTAGGGTTTGTATCTTAACTCCCCACCTCAAAGTAGCAAAATGAAAAAAAATTAGGGTTTGGGGTCTCCAGAGCAATCAGTGTGTGTGGTGGGGGGTCCTTGTGGTTGTCAACCCTAATTCCCACCCCATCCCATGATAAACAATGTCAGATGTGATCTCCTTTCTTCATGCATGAACCCAAGAAAGGTACAACGGATTGTGTTGGCAACATGTTGCGATACATACTTCTTTACCTTTGAAGACTGTATCACTATGAGGCACTGGCTCTGAGCTGAACTTTGTGCTTCAGACAGGAGGTTGCAGGCTGGGGGGAGATTAAGCATTAGAGTTGACAACCACAGGAAGACCCCACCACTAATTCACCAGGAATCCAGACACCCAGAGCCCTAACATTTTTTCCTTTTGCAGCTCGAGTGTGGGAATGGTGAGTTAGGGTTGGAAACCCTAATGCCACATTTCCCTACTTTTGTAGCATTAAGTTGAACCCTAACTGAAACATTAACAAAGATTTTGCAAAGAATTTCCTCTCTTTTTGACATTATAGAATTGTATTCTCATTCATGTTGGTCCCTTTTAGACCTAAGTTGACATTTGTAGATGCACAGGGCCCTCTAGGCCCTGCATCAGTTGAAGACTCAGTCCACCTATAGAAGTGCTGTGATGGATGTCAAGACTTCATGGGGTTGTCAGGTGGGCTACAGATGCACAAGGCCTTCTGGTCCCTGTGCTTCCATGTGGTGGCAGAGAGAGATACACAGAGCAAAGAGTCCATCTGTCAACCAATACACAGGGCCCTCTACCTCCCATGGGTGAAGGGAAGCAATGCCCTATACCAAGTTGCCTTCACTATATCGTAATTGGGCCCATGTGGACAACTCTGCAGTTTTCATCTCCTTGCTGGTGGGTTGTTGTATAACAGCACCATCCCCCCCACCCACACCCCATCCAGCTGGTCACTGAATTTGCCCCCAATCTCAGCTCAATGGCACTGGACCACAAAGCATACCCACAGGGTTCAAGACTGGCACTACACAAAAAGTTTATTTACAATTACATATATTTCTATTTTGACCCCAAATTTTCAATATAGTTATCTTATTACTCCCATTATAAATATGACATGCAGCATTTATAGTATATTTGTTGAAATGTAATTTTGCACCAGAAGTGCAAAAACACTTCTCATCCAGGATTTAAAAAGTGACACATCACGGTTACAAGGTGGTGTGGAAAAATGGCTATGTTGAAAGTTTGCGGTCAAAAGATTAAAAATAAGCAAAGTTATGAGTGAACACCAAAATATTGTGATGTTTACTCATAATCTGGGCATTTGACCATAGTTGTACACCAGCTTTTCAGCATAGCCTTCTTATTGCTCCTCCTCCTCATGACCCTGGTAGGTGAAAATGTTCAAATCCCCACTAAAATGACATTCCACGCCACAGGTGCAAAAACTCATTTTGGCCAGAATTTGAAAAATGTCTGCTGTCACGTTTATGACATGGTGTGAAAAAAAATGGCTATGTTGAATAGTTGGGATCAAAATATTTCAAATTCCCAGTGTTATGAGGGAACTTACAATAATTTCAATGTACACTCATAACTGTCATTTTTCACATATTTTGAACCCAAATTTTCAACATAGCCTTCTTATGATCCCACCTCATGAATAAGGGTTGTGAAAACTTTTAAATCCTGCCTGAAAGGTGATTTTGCAAAGCGACCATGAAATTGCATTTTAGGCCAGATTTGAATAATTTCACCACCATTAGTCATGACGTAAGATCACAAAAAGGTCACGTTGAAAATTTGGGGTCAAAATATGTAAAAATGGCAATGTTATGAATCAAAGCTTTGAAATACTTCAAACCATACTTACTTGATTTTCTCATATTGCTGTCACTGGTTCCTGCAGCAAGATGTGTCTTGGACTGAAGATTGGATCTATGCCATGCGACATGTTCAGGTGACTGAGGGTGTGTGGCGAGTGCGGGAGGTTTGGGGTGGTGGGTGCTGAGTGGGAGGTCACGGTGAGGTGTGTGGGAGAGGAACTGAAGCCAGCAGCATGACTCCAGCTACAGCTTCAGCATTCAAGAAAGTCCCACTACTCTCATACAGAGAATGTGGGTGAAGACTCCTCTCGACAAGTTAGGTACACTGTACTTTAGGGTGCCCTGAAAAGGTACTTCTGGCCATTAAAAAAAAAACAGAATCTAGCTTAACGGGTCTCGTTTAGCAAGGTCCAGATATTTGTTTTTTTAAAATATATCATTATTTATGTTTTCAATGTCTGTGAGTTAAAAAAATGGCAGCCATAACAATCAGTACTTTTTTCCACACTACAGGTAAATCATGGAAATAAGCTCTCACTGCAGTTTTTTTTTTCTCCTTACCTTTCGCATGTTTCAGTTATCAAAAAAATCCTTGTAACTCTGGGACTGTATAATATTTTTTTCACAAAACTTTCAACAGACAAACTATCATCATAGACCCTTTCAACCCTGAGAATTTCATGGAAAAATTCCACACCATCTAGGCTGTAGGTGAGAACAAACTATACATAATATTAAGAATAGGAAAAACAAATGTGTTTTTTGTTTTGTTTTCTGGTGGTCTGTATCTCAAAAACCAAACATGATGCTGTCACAAAACTTTTCAGGTCTTGAGAATCTGACAGTCTCACCTCACATGGTGCAACCCTTCAGGCCGACACCCTGACGGCGAAACAGAAAAAAAGACCATTACGGCAACATTCACTGTAATAGTCCTTTTTTAGTGCTTCGCTTTCTGCCAGTGTTCCACCCCCCCTAACCAATTCTGACCTGGAGTTGAGAATCCTAAACTCCGGGAGGTGCAGGGGGCAGAGCCCCCCACAGAAAACACTCACTGCATGGGTGGCACAATACTGATGTCGGTATTGTGCTGTCATCATGGGGGAGGTTGGCATTTTCACTGTTGACCTCCCTTGGTGTTTCCCTCCTCACATGCCAAATTTTGTGCTATTTTTCCAAACAATTGAGGTTTAACATTAAACAGCCTACTCAACCCTAACTATATGGGTGCTAAAACACCCCTATAATATGAAATAACATACAAACCGAATTGTTGCTAAATAATATATTTCTTAAAGTTTCCTGAGAGGAATCAGTTGCTCTCTAAGGGCCCTATGCACAAAGATATGCAGGCCTTAAGTGCCCTGATATTTAGCTCATAGGGTCAAGATGCACACATCTGGGTGACAAACACCCATGGATACACAAGTGACAGGTGCCCACTGTGCATCCCTGCCTGGGGCTTTCCACATCGGATCCCATGCAACTGCATGGCTGGTCCTGGCAGGGTGCAAGCTATAGGAGTGTCCATATTGGGCAAGGGAAGAATGGCATGCAGATACACTCTGTTGGGACTGTGTCATTATGCCAGCCATTGTGCACTCCTCGACTGATGTCCACAGGGATAGTCATGGATGCTAGCCCTCATCCATGCCACAGACAGCTTGGGGGGGGTGGATGATGGCTACAGAGCAGAGTCAGTGAAATGAAGCAACTGATTGTTTCACCAGAGGGGCATGGCAGTTCATATGCCGATTGTCAGGTCCCAATTTTCCCTACTCCTGCAAAACAGGGAATACAATATGGTGCTGGTTGGTGCAGCCCAGATCTGTCCCCCTTGCTGGACCTGCCCCATGCATGGACCTGTGCAGCCATGCATCGAGATAGCTGAGGGTCATGCATACCAGCCCTGCTCATCCTGCAGGGGCTAGTTATCAGCCACATAGCTGAGCAGCCATGTGTGCATCCCTACCAGAAAGAACCAGGTCCATAACTGCACAGGGCTGTAAATGAATATAGGGACCCAAATTCTACAACCTGAAATTGCATGCTATTTTACTTCTCCACCACAGTTTTTTTTTTGTTTTTGTTTGTTATACTGTTTATATACCTGTTCCTCCAGCTGGGGGGGGTCATACATATGGTTCCCCTCCATCCATCCAGCTGTCACCTTGCCGCTGTCCCAACCACAGCCAGAGCTCTGAAACCCCTATGTCCCACCCCCTCCCTGGCTGCATTGCAGTGGGTACTTACCCCACTCACCATGGAAGATCAGGGGGCAAGCACTCAAAGGAGCTACACAGGGTGCATCTTGTCACCACAGCTCCAGATCCTACCTTCCTCATGCTCGTAAGGACTGGTATGATTTTTTCCAGTTTTTGCCTTCCACCCCTTGTTGCAGGCATGCAATGATGCCAAGGACTCTCCATGTGTGTATCCACGCCTAGTGCACCTGGCATCAGCCTGCATCGCCCCCACAGTGGACTGCACCCTGCACCAGCCCCCAACTTCTGACAGGAGCCAGTGCTGTGGCAGTAATCCCCTCCCACTCTCCCTGGAGGAGGAGGAGAGCAGTCCCTGGGATGCTGGATCCTCCTCCTCCTCCTCCTCCTCCTACCTAGCTACCCCCAGCACCCGAGGTCACTCCCGACCCCGGGTCGCTGGCATGGTGCAAGGTGTGGTGTCCAGCACCTCAGCCCTCAGCTCCACTGGGCCTGCTCTTCTCCACCACTGTTAGTGCAATGAAATGATTATTTATGCCACCTCTAAATTGTTCTCAAATTAATGTCCTTGCTATAATCTCTATTGGTTTTGCTACCCCTCTAAATTCAATATTCAGGCTCTACATACAGTTCTACCATGTGTCACATTCTTTATTGCCATGGATCATGATAATTGATGCTTAAAGTCACACAAAGCCAATTATAGGCACAGTGGGATGTCCTCCTGTCATTTCAATTCTGCATTGTTAGTTTTCATATTTGTTCACCTCTTATGCTTCTAATAGATGACATTTTATGCAAGCCTTACTGCTCATGCATCAACGAGGTTGTTCTCCATGTCATACTATACACAGTTTAAAAAAAACAGATTAAGCTTTTGTGTGTACATTGGGATTGCTTTCCTTTGCAGATCAAGGTTTGAAAAAACTGATTAAGTGCACAATATTGACTGCATTATCACAACCAATCTACTGTAAATAGAATTGGAGGAAGGATATAAGCCACAGTACGACTTGTGTGTTAATATGAGTAGACTCGCATTTGTAGGGTAAAATGTTGCTTTGTTCTATTACTGTCTGATTAAGGCCTTCCAGGTCAGTTTTGCATTTAGATTGTGGAAAAATAGGATGATTCCTGCATTTTCCTGTAAATTACATTACATTCTAATAGGGCTGTGCACCATGCTGAATTGTTGATATTTGTATGTGTACTTGTTGTTGTGTCTCTGGTATTTGTATCTGTACTAAAATATTTGTTTACATTTAAGACTTGTTTCTGTTGTTAATGATGGCCCAAGACCAAGGACTTGAGATTATCAATAAAATATTCAAATGTCAATAGTAGCCGTACTGTTTGGGTGTCACTAAGCTGCTTAGGTGTAATAATACTTTATGTGGTCTAACAAAACCACAAATATTTAAAAGTGATATCAGTATTTGTAAAAGGTGTAGCATTTGTGTGTGTTTACCCCTTATAGTAGTTTTTGTGCACAACCCTACTTTGTATAGGACATGAGCTTCTTTGTTTTCCCATATAATCAGTGGAAGTAAATGATAAGAATTTCCCTGGAGGGTTCTGTGTTTCATTGCAAAATACTGTAATTCTTGTACAGTCTATACATTTACAGTGTATCTCAGGGTCTAAGACTTTACCCTGATCTTCTTTTGAAGTTGTGCCATGTTTGCTCTGTTTGTTGTATCATAATAATTTCCACCCAGTAGACTGTAATATCACAAGCAGAAAGCCAGTACGATACTGTATGTCTTATGCTGAAGGATGAATGTAAATTGTATTGCGTATAAAATATTTTCGGCCAGTGCTAAAATGCTTGAAAGTTTGAAGTTAAAAGCAACAGTTGTAAAATACTGTTTGATGGGGATTTAAAATAACCTTCAAAACTCCGCACAAAACAATGGGCTGCTAAGCACATCACTCAGACAAAAATATAAGTTGCTCTTAACAAGGTATGTAGGCTGGTTACAGGTGTTCACAAGTATATCAACACTTGCGGCCTTTATGCTCAAACTCTCTGGTTGAACCTCAGAAGTAGGATCAACTACCAAACTTGTCTAATTGTGAAAAAAATCAGCCATGGCCAAATACCACCTAGCACCCTGCCCCTGCTGCAGCTAGCCTATAACCCCTCCAAGACACACAGAGCATCTTTAACACAGTACTTGGTCCTCTACTGCCGCACAGTTCAGGTTCAGTGGTCTTTTCACTTTAGAGCACCCTCTTGGCTACACAGCCTCCCCCCAGAGATCCTTAACACTGCCAAACTTGGTCCCTTTAAACTTGAATTGCACCAACATTTCACCCTACTTAGCAGTTGTGTCTGCCCCCTCAAGACCCTGATCCAGTTCCTTCCCATTGTACTCCTCCTATGAATAGCCCACTCCTCGCTCCTGGCCTACTTGCTACCCTTCTCCTCTCTCCACCCACTCTACCCCCACTCCTCTTTCATCACCCCTCCTGCCCTCCTAATCTTACTCCCAACCACCTCAACTTATTGACAATGTTACATTTTGATTGCTTCCCCCACTTCCCTCTTTTCTTCATCCTCTCTCCTTTCCTTCCCCTACCCCCTTGCCCTCCCCTTTCTGTACCTTCCAGTCTTTCTGAGTCCTGATTGACAAAGTCACATTTTACTGACTGCACCCACCTCACTGTGTTCTATATCCTGTCGCTCTTGCTATTATTTTTTTCTTACTGTAACTGATGCTGTACTCTGTCAGCATACTGTTCTCTTGTAATATGGAACTGATTGTTTATGCATATATTGTCATTTGTTTTTGTTTTTCCTTGTATCTTATAAGTGTAAACCTCATCCGTATGTCTGTATGTATGCCTCCTGAAAATATCTGATGCAGATCCTTTGTAAAAGAACCTCTGGTTCAAAGGTGTTATAATCCTAGAAATAAATAAATAAAATAAATAAGATAAAGTGACTCCAGTCATTGTTTATGTGTCTGTAACCAGTTAGAGATTTTTTTTAAACTCACATAAAGATAAAATAATCATGAACTCAAATTATGTTGTCTCAGCTAGTGTTTTATCAGTTCACATTATGCACAATAGCTGCTGGGGAGGCAGATATATGAGATAGTAGCTGTGTGAACAAATATAGCATGGAAAAACTTTTATACTACATAAGTAGTAAGTAAGTAAGTAAATGATTATTTTTCAAGCACCCTTTCACATGGATCAGAGCACTGTACAGAGTTATCCTACCCATAAAATAAATATAAAATAAAAAGACAATTCCCCCTAAACCAAACAAAGCAAATTAAATGCATAAATAATAATAAATAGTTATACAGACATTAAGTCAATAGCCAGTGAATGAGAGGATTTTAAAAATCAAAAGCTTCCTTAAAAAGGTGGAATTTCAAATACCTCTTAAAGGCTTCTCACATCCAAGTCTGGACGCTCTAAACCTCTGACCCCTGTAAAAGTTACATCAGAGCAATAGCTCATATAGAAAAGGTTAAAACACATATAGCAGCACGCAGTGAAAAACAGAACACCAACATTTTGCATGCATGCGTGATTTTTCATAGTGGAATAATACCACACTGTGGTAAATTTATACAGTGTCCCAATTAAAGTGTCTGCATTCTTTAAAATAAAATCTTCAAAAGTTGTGAAGCCAGCACCTGCTAATATATTCCTATGGATACAAATGTGTTCAATTGGTACTCACAGACAGCATCACAAATTCATTCCAAGGATGTGGGATTTCAGTTAAGACTTAGCTTTTATTCCTTCAGATAAAACTTATTTTTAGAACTTCACAAAAGCAGTATGATACCCTTCTAGTCCAATTGATGCATGCAAACTCTAAAAACAGTTCCCAAAATCAGGAGAACACCCATCCCTGATGCACTTCACTCAGAAATTAGCTTTATCAAAGGGTAACAGGTACCCCCAGTGGATCTCTATAAAAACACCTCACTTAAAGACACAGTGCACAAATCCCCACATGTGTAATGAATTCAGTTCTCAGTAACCAAAATTATAACTATAGCACTGGCATTAAACACTTTAAAAACATTCCATACACCATGCTGTTCCATTTTTTTAAAAGTGCATTTTATCAGTTAGCTCTACAGGTTAATATTGCAATTTGTACACTGATATAGTGCTTCATAGCACAGCTATCCCTGTGGTCAGAGCTTAATCCCATTTATTTTTGCATATCTTGCTATCAGTCTGGTGAAACAAATAGCAAAGTGATCTCCCAAAAGTCGGGTCAGCCATGTTATGCAAAGACTGTAAAACAAAAAACAGTAGTCACAAAGGATGAAACATCAACTTCAGTGCTCCACCCCCGTTTTCCTTTTCCTTTTCTAAAACTAATAAATTAATTCACATTTATTGCCTGTGGTTATGGATGGAGATACAAATCTACAATGTTTTGATGAATGGGCCAATTTCAATTTTTTCATTGAGCCCTTTATTCTCCATCACCCATAGCGAGAATATCCAATACTGTTCCTTCTTCAATAATAAGTTATCATAGTCTCCACCCCTTCTTAGTAGCATTATTTTCTCAATGCTCCAAAAAGTGAAAGAATGCTTTAGTCCATCTCTGGACTTGACAAAATGAACTGCAAGGGCATTCCTTATGTCTTCCCCCTCTATGGCTCTAGATGTTCATCAATTCTCAACTTAAAGTTACGCTTTGTTTTGCCTACATAGAAGTGCCCACAATTACACTGAGCTAAATATATACTGCACGTATCCTGCATTTATCCTAGGAACTCGGATAATGTGCCTTAGGCTGTGTTCTGCATTTCACTGGTGCCTTTCTCTACCTTAAGCTATGCACTCCCCCACTCTCACCACAACCCTTGGCTCCCCAATCTCTTCCCCCCCCCCTGGCTCTCTGTGGTCTCCAACATGATTTTACATTGATGCCTTGTGTCACCTCTAGCAACTATTGTACATATGGTTGTGTTATCTTTTTGCTGCTGTATGGTATAGAAACTTTTATTATTCAATTTTTTTCTTTTGAATGTCCTTGCCTTGATTGTAATTTTGTATGTATTCCTTGTATTTACATAGTTCTGTAAATATTCCTGAATGTATTCCTATATGTATTTGTCCAGGCCCATCTTGTAAATTAGTTTTTCTCAATGATGTTTCCTCTGGTAAAATAAAGACTGATTGATTGATTGATTGATATAACCACAGTTGGGAAACATGTGATGATCCTGCTCACAGGGACATCCCTCACTGTAGCAGGATTATGAAACTGATCAGTTTTTTTCACAACCTGGCAGAATTTACAATTGCCACACTTTTGACATCCACTATTCCTTTTCTACATTCTTGGTCTCTCTTGCATTGGTTGGACTGTATGGACAAGCACATCCTTAAGGTTTTTTTTCCTCCATCCTAAAAATCATCCTGAGGGCTTTTCAAATTTAAGCCATTTAACTATAGGTCTTTATTGATCAGATGCCAATGTTTCCTCACTATGTTGGATTGTAAGTAGAGATAAATGATTCTTGAGATCCAGATTATGGGATTATGGGGTCTCTCTTCCCAATCAACACGTTTTTTCTGGGTATTAAAGCAACCTCCTACTTTTCTTGTTTAATGAATTCCCTATCATACCCTCTTGTGCTAAGTCTGGATTCCAGTTCACTAGCCCTCCTTCAATACAGTTTCAATGTGCTGCAATTTTGTTTAGTTTGCATCAGTTGCCCTTTTGGTGTAGCCGTGACGACATGAGGATGATTGCTTGAGGCTAAAAGCAAAGTATTTCAATCAGTCTCTTTTCGATACAAGTCTGTCATGATATCCCCTTCCCCACCCTTTTTAACAATAAGGTCTAAAAAATTGACTTGCCTCCTACTTAGTGTAATAATGAATTTTAGATTCTCATTTGTTTGTTCCACAAACTTTACAGATTGGAACAACTCATTCTATCTTCCCTTCCAGATGAGGATGACCCTGCACTTCTGTAGGCAGAGTGTCCCCATGTGGCAGGGCCCAAAGTACCCTTTGCATCTGTATCTGTTCACACAGGTCCTGAAAGGGACCTGCATGAATGATGATACAATTCCACTATCTCTAAAAGAAAGGAAAGGAGCAAAAAGATTCATTAATGCACAAGTTAGGGTTTAAGTTCAACCCACAAAAGAAGGGAAATGTGGTATTAGGGTCTGTCCAGGAGGATAAACACCTTGATTGAAAATAAAAGAAAATACCATATCTTATCCAATAGAAGCCACCCTCAAATACAAGCCACCATCAATTGCAAACTGCAGGACATAATGAATACTTTACATAAAAGCCATCATTATATACAATCCATTGATTCTAGTCAGAACTGAAGTCATGTCAGATAAAACACTATGGATAGGACTCTGTGATTTTTATCTATTTAAATATGATCATTATTGTAGCTTTTTTAACTCATCATTTTCCAGTATGTGATTTTTTTTGTCATTGATGATTTTTAAGTTTCAAAAAAAAAAGAACACAGGTACAAGTAATATAATTTAGAAAGACATTGTATCAGTACAGGGTCAATGTCTCTTACGTTAACGGTTCTAAAGGTCACACAGAGAGACAATGCCTTCAATTTAATGGACAGGAACTGCATACTTATCCTGGACATGGCAACCTATATTCATTTGGTATGTGTTACTTATTTTAATTAATGCTTTCTGGCACTCTGAGTTCCTTATTTTTATACTATTTCTAAGAATGTACTGTTACTGTTATCTCCAGAAGTTTGTTTTGTATTCTCCCGGGTCATGCCTAAAAATAGTCATTGCTATGGCTAGTACACCTACCCGATAAACAAAAACTAAATAAATAAAAATGTATTTATTTATTTATTTCGTATTCAGATTAATACCTTATCCTGCGATCTAGTGCATCAGAGTACATTACTTACTTAAGTGCAGAAATCTGGGGCCCACCAGGACAGCAGGGGGTTGGATGAGTCAAATGGGTCACATTTGGGTCACAATTCAGTATGGATACCTTCATAGCTGCCTATGCGATCCTGAGGGGGACATCTCTGTCCCGTTTGAGGTGTTGGGATCTCCTGTAGCCTGTAACCAAACATAGATATCACAAAGTATCTAGAACTATATACATGTTCAACAAAATCAAAACTTCGACATACAAAGCAGCAATCATATTAGTCAAGCCTATCAAAACAATCAAACCTTCCAAAACAATCAAACCTTCACTGGTTGAACTGGGGATGATACAGCATGAATGAGGGGAAGTTTGGAGATACAGAATTAAGCAGCCTTGCTATCTTGCTGCCTACCTTAAAATCTTATGTGATATTTGTTTTACTTATTTTGTTAATTAATAGCCCAATAAAAATAATATTGATCATATTTAGGATACGTAATATTTTATTTTTACTACTTAAAAATATTAGTTTTCAGTAAAAACACCCTCAGATATAAGATGCTCTTGAATATAAGCCATGGATACGAATATAATAGTTAAAAAAAAAAGCATGCAAGGTTGTCATTAGATATCTTTAGTTAAAACAAACAAACATGCAAAAAAAACATTTGCACAGCAGATCTTTTTCGAACATACACAAATGCCAGTAGATTAGGCTTTTGGGACTATTACGTCTGTTTGAGCTGCAGCTTACAGTACAATCGCTGCTGCTTTTAATTTGTTTTAAATCAATGTGCTAAAGAAATATTTTGAACATCTTCACAAAGGTTTTCGTAATACTCGTGCTGCACTATGGTTTTCAAAATCAACATGCTGCATGATGGGTTTTAAAATCTACTTGTTGCGCAATGATTTTCACAAAACATTTGCACCAAAATCCTTCAGAATGGTTTTGAAAATCTACTGGCTGCGTGATGATTTTTAAAGTCTAAATGCTGCATGATAGTGTTCAAAATCTGCCTGATGCTGTAGTATTTGTGAGGGAAGGGTAGAATGAGATATAAAATGCCCCCGTCTTATGAAGGTTGGCATGGTGCTAACAGGCATAGCACCATACTAATTAGACATTTTATATCCGGGCAGGGTGGGGACCATATCCAAAGGTTTACCTGACACAGAGTACAGTGGATGATGCTGATGCATAGACTATTCCACTTCAACAATACAAATGGGGATCCTTTCTGAATTTATTTGTTTATAATTTATTGGAAAATTGGTAACTGGGAAAGGCACACTGAACCAAGGCACATTTCCAGGTGTTACCTAAGGGAAGGGGAGTACAATAACACAATGTACACAATATCAGTAAAAAGGTGCAAATAAAGTGCATAATAGTGAGAAGGTTAACATCAGAAAAGTACAACAGAAAGAATCAAATTGTAATATATTGAGCAGTACTGATGTGCAAATAAAGTGACCAGAACTGTGATAAAAGTAACAATGCAGTTGTTGTTGACAAGAGAAACATAGAAACATAGAATTTGATGACAGATAAGGACTGCTTGGCCCACCTAGTCTGCCCATTCTCCTCCTAACAGATAAGCTGCAGATCCTAGTTAACCAACAGCTTACTTCCTCCTACCCCTCACTAGGACTGCCTTTTGTCTGTCCCATGCATTTTTGAATTCCCCCACTGTTCTTGACTCCACAGCCTCCTCAGGGAGGCTGTTCCATGCATCGACAACCCTCTCTGTGAAAAAATACTTCCTCCCATTACCTCTGAGCCATTCTCCCTCTATCTTCAAATTGTGTCCCCTTGTTCTTACACATCTCTTTTTCTGAAAGATGCTACCCTCTTGGACTTTGTTGATTCCCTTGAGGTACTTGAAAGTTTCTATCATGTCCCCTCACTCCCTTCTTTCCTCGAGGGTATACATATTAAGCTCCTTTAGTCTTTCTTTGTATGTCTTCTGGTGCAGACCCTGCACCATTTTGGTTGCCCTCCTCTGGACAGCCTCCACTCTTTCTATGTCTTTGCGGAGATGGGGTCTCCAGAACTGCACACAGTACTCCAGATGGGGTCTCACCAACTGTCTGTCCTGAGGGATAGCAACTTCCTGTTTTATACTATTGATGCCTCTCCCTATGCATCCCAGTATCCCCCCAGCCTTCCTTACTGCCTTCTCACATTGTTTGCCCACCTTTAGGTCATCTGATATAATTACCCCCAGATCCCTTTCCATTTTTACTGTTGTCAGTATCTCACCCCCATTGTGTACTCTTCCCCTGGGTTTTTGTTTCCCAGGTGCATTACCTTGCACTTCTTTGCATTGAATCTGAGCTGTCATACATTTGACCATTTCTTCAACCTTGTCAAGTCCCTTCTCATCCTTTCCACTCCATCTTGTGTATCTACCCTGTTGCAGATCTTTGTGCCGTCTGCAAAGAGACATACTTTTCCTTCCAGTTCCTCTGCAATGTCACTTATAAAGTCATTAAAAAGGACCGGTCCCAGTACTGAACCCTGCGGTACCCCACTAGTAACCCTCCTTTCTTCACTGTGGACTCCATTTACTACTACCTTTTGTGTCCTGTTGTCTAGCCAAGTTTTTATCCAGGCTACTACCTTAGCTGGCTAACTTGTGTATTAATCTTTTGTGTGGGACTGTATCAAATGCCTTGCTAAAATCTAGGTAGACCATGTCCACAGCCCCTCCCTGGTCTATTACTTTGGTCACCCAGTCAAAGAAATCTATTAGATTCATCTGACATGACCTTCCCATCGTGAATCCATGCTGCCTTGGGTCCTCTGCCCCACTGGCCTCTAGGTACTCAACAGTTCTTTCCTTCAGAAGTGATTCCATCATTTTCCCTTACCACTGAGATCAAACTAACTGGTCTGTAGTTTCCTGCCTCTGTCCTGCTCCCACTTTTGTGAAGAGGCATCACATCCACCCTCCTCCAATCCTCAGGTACCACCCCATCCTCCCATGATTTGTTAAAGAGAGTAGTCAGCGGTGTCACTAGTTCTACCCTTAGTTCTTTTAGAATTCTTGGGTGAATCCCATCAGGCCCCATTGCTTTGTCCACCTTCAATTTTATTAGTTCTTTCAGAACCCTTTCTTCTGTAAATGGACTGGTATTGACCCCCATCTTCAGAGTGTTTCTCTTGTTTGGTTTAGGTACCTCCCCCTCCTCTTCCTTTGTGAATACTGAGCAGAGATATTCATTCATTCATTCATTCATTCAGTATCCCTGATTTTTCACTGTCACCCTCTACCCACATTCCCTCCCCTTTATGAAGCCTCAGTATCCCTCCTTTGGTCTTTTGTCACTCCCTAATGTACCTATAAAAGGTCATATCCCCCTTCTTAACAGAGTTGGCCATCCTTTCCTCAGTTTGGGCCTTTGCTATTCCGACTGCCTTCCCAGCATCTTTCTGCTTTAACTGTCAAAGTTCTCTGTCCTGCTCCTTCTGTGTTTCCTTATATTTCCTGAATGCTATCCTTTTCTCGTTAACCTTCCCTGAATAGACTATTTCAAGTAAAGGTAGAAACAGATGGGAGACAAAAATACAGGGATAGTAGGGCCTCACAGGGGTGGGTCAGTTAGAGGGTTGGTAGGAGCAGAAGCAGGAGGGAGCATGGAGAAGTTTTAGTTGGTGTCTAAAGGGAATGGGAAAGGGGGAGAGATGGAGACAGGAGGGGATCAAGTTTCAAAGGGAGGGAAGGCAAGAGTAGAAGGCTGACTGCCCAGCAGAGGAGTGGGGATGAGGAAGGGAGGAGGTACAAGGGTCCCTGGAATGAAGAGAGTAGGAGGCAGAAGGTATGGGACAGAGGGTGATGAGAGGTATGAAGGAAGGGACCTAAACCAGTATTTGGAGATCAAGGAGGCACAGTGGGACTTGTGATGTCAGGGTGGGGGGTGGATAAGGAAGAGTAAAGGGAGCAGTGGTGAGTTCAAGAGCGGAAGCTAGTAGCAAAGTGACAAAAGGCATTATAGGGGACCAACAGGATAAAACGTTATATTCAATGGGTTTGTCAAGTGTCAGCATGGCTCAGTGGGAAGCACACCTGCCTGTCAGCCAGAAGATCATGGGTTCTAGTTCTACACTGGGATTGAGCTCATACCATGAACACTGACACCTGAGTGCAGTACTAGAAAGATGCAGTATTGTTATGGTGAGCTGTCTTTTGGATGAGATGTTAATCTGAGGTCCCTCCTGTCCATCTCTGGTGTTGTACAGGTGAGTTTCCTAGTGGAAAAAGAACCCAAGAAACTTTTTGCAAGAGTAGGGGAATTTTCAAATGCCCTGGCTAACATTCACTTTCCCATAAAAAACAAACACAGAAACAAACACAAGCACTAGGCAACTGTCCAAGGCTGTGTGTGGTTGCTGATATGCAGAATGGTGCCACTACACATTTATAGTCACTTCTCTACCAGTCTCTCATTGCTTGTAAAGCACTTAGAGATATAATTTGTATGAACTGCACTGTATAAATGCTAATTTTTCATCATCTTCTGTCCCATTCATTAGTGGGACATGAATGTGATGAGACCCATTGGGGCTGCTGAATTTACCCCAGCTTCCCTACTTCTGGGTATGCCCTGATTGATGAGTTGGGGTAATGCAGTGAATGCAGCTGCTATCCTCACCAAGAAGTCTCCTGGTCTGGTTCCTGTTCACATCCTTCCATGAACTCTGCACAACCTGAAAAGAAGTAAGTTTTTAGTTTATTGTTTGAGACCTGTTACCCTGTACTTACAGCACTGTGGTGACCACTCTGTTGAATTGAACACTGAAAGTAAAAACCAGCCTGAATTTATCCCATGTCCCCCACTACCTGATATGCCTTGATTGGTGAGTTGGGGGGTCACATGGTGGACTCAGCCACCATCCTCCCCCTGTTGTCTTCTGATCCAGTCCCTGCCCCCTTCCTTCCATCAACTCCCCTGCACAAACTGAAATAAATGTTTTTTTTTGTTTTGTTTTTATTATCTAGACCTGACACATACTGTACACATACTGTATTTAGGAATAGTCAATGCAAGTTATATGGTTGAGACATGTCTACTATTTTATGTAGTGTCTTGTTGTAGCTGAATAAACAACCCCACAGTACAGCCTTGTAGGATGGTGCAAGAGCTGTACAAAAGCAAAGGCCTTGTGTCTTCACCATGGTGAGAGAAATTAGCATGTGAGCTGGTGGTCAGCTCAGCTAATAGATTTCAAAATGTGTTAGCCAATTCAATATTTTTGGTGTCCATTATTTTCCAGGTCTCACTTCATGTACAGATACCCAGTAAGCTACTAAGTATCAAAATGTGCTAGTAAAACCAAATGTTTTACTAGTCACTGGCCATCTGGCTAAGTGATTTGTCCCACCATAGTCACAAGGGGAGGATAGGAGTGGAGAGGAGAGGAGAGAAGAGGAGCGGAGAGGTGAGGAGAGGAGAGGAGAGGAGAGGAGGTGGGGATTAGGGTTGCTATAAAGAAATTTTACTGTGCCGACCATGTAAGAGGTACCATACCATTGATGCATGTCCCTGTAACTGTAGGCTATCCTTGTGTCATTCGGGTAGGGTGGATGGGAGTTAGACATAAAAACATACATAGAAACATAGAATTTGATGACAGGTTAAGACTGCCTGACCCATCTAGTCTGCTCATTTTCCCTACTCACTACATATACAACAGACCCTAATTGGCCTACAGCTTAGCCTCGCTTATCTATTGCTAGGGTTTCCTTATGTGTATCTCATGCATTTTTGAATTCCCCCACTTTTTTGGCCCCACCACCTCCACAAGGTGGCTGTTCCATGTATTTACTACCCTTTCCATGAAGAAGTACTCATCATGTTACCCCTGAGTCTACCCCCCTCTAGTCTCATATCATGGCCCCTTGTTCTTGAACCTCTTCTGTTCTAAACAATGCTAACTTCTTGTACTTTATTTATTTATTTATTTAAAGATTGGTAGCCAGGAAAGGCACACTGAGCGAAGGCTCATTTCCAGGTACGACTTGGAAGAGAAGGGGAAATGAGAGTAACAATATAAGAAAACAGCTTCATTCAAGATCAAGATTTATATCCTTGAGGTACTTGAAAGTCTCTTTTATATCCCCCCACTCTCTTCTCACTTCCAGTGAATACATATTGAGGTCCTTTAGTCACTCCTCATATGACTTCTGGTGCAACCCTTGCACCATTTTAGTTGCTCTTCTCTGAACTGCCCTTCTAGAGATACAGCCTCCAGAACTGGACACAGTATTCCTGATGAGGTCTCACCAATGATCTGTACAGTGACATCGCCACCTCTTTTCCTGCTAGTGATATCTCTCTCTATGCACCCTAGAATCCCACTGGCTCTCCCTACAGCCTTTTCACATTGTCTGGTCACCTTTAGGTCATCAGAAATGATCACCCCAGGTCTCTTTCTTGTTTGGTGACCATCAGAACCCCCCATCCCCCCATCAAGTACTCCTCCCCTGGGTTGCTATGCCTCAAATGCATGACTTTGCATTTCTTAGCATTGAATCCTAGCTGCCACACTCTTGAGCACTCCTCAAGTTGCTTAGGTCCCTCCTCTCCCCCACCTAAGCAAACTTCTAGAAAAAATAGTCAACCATCAACTACAGGAACACATCAATAAACACAGTCTTATGTATAGCCAAGAGCATGGCTTTCGCAAAAATTACTCCACCACCTCTGTGCTTGCACTCTTTACTGACTATGTGCTTATTAATATGGGTTGAGGGCACATTACCGGGTCAGTCTTTGTGGACCTTACCAAGGCCTTCAACATGGTTAACCATGCACTTCTCCTCTCCAAACTGCACCAACTTGGTTGCTCCTCTGAGTACTTAGAGTAGTTTAGGTGTTACCTTTCGGGTCACTCCCAATCTGTATGCAAAGGTTCTGCCATCGCCCGTGTCCTCCTAGTCTCTACTGGCATCCCCCAGGGATCCATCCTGGGCCTGCTACTCTTTTCAATTTCATTAATTCCCTCCCCTCTGAAAGCATCAACTGTAAATCGCTCCTGTATGCTGATGATCTAGTAATATACCACAGTGATGGGTCCCTTGCCCAGGTCTCTTCTGTCTTCACCCAGAGCTATGGCAGTGCCCAGAGCTGTGTCACATCCAACCTATAATTGATTAATGGGGAAAAAAAACATGCTATTTGCATCTAAACCCCGCCTCACCAAAATTAAAAGTTCTGGCTCCTCCCGCCAAGTACTATCCCCAGATGGATTGGTCCTGAAAGACATTTCCTCATTCAAATACCTGGTAGTAACACTTGACCCAGCACTAGCCTTCTCTGACCACATCAACACTGTGGTTCACAGGGTCAACAAAAAGCTAGGGGCCACCTACCATCTATGCCACTTGCTAACTCTGGAGGCTCGAATAGCTATTGTTCAGGGTAACCTGGTTCCAATCATCGATTACTGCTCCCCTATCTATTCTCATGCATCCTCTGCTCTCTGAACTAGGCTCATGTCCATCTATAACAGTGCTTGCCACTTAAATCTCCTGACTCCTTTCTCTACCCATCACTGAGACCTCTATAAAACACAAGGCTGGCTATCCCTTCAAGGCCACCTTGACTTTGCTCTTGGCTGCATAGTGGATAGTACCATCAGGGGCAGTAAAGATTCCCTTTTCTCTTCCTTACTAAAGGTCAGAACCTGACCCAGGAGCCTATGCTTATCCAGTGTACCTCCCCTTGAGGAACCAAGAGTCTCCACCAACATTGGAGGAAAAGTCTTATCAGTTGCAGCCCCCACATTGTGGAATAGGATCCCTGCACCCCTCCACACATCTAATGCCAATACAGTCTTCAAACAACTCTTTAAAACCTGGCTTATGTATAGGACCTGCTGCTCCTGC
Organism: Neoceratodus forsteri; assembly: GCA_016271365.2. Lineage (NCBI taxonomy): Eukaryota > Metazoa > Chordata > Ceratodontiformes > Ceratodontidae > Neoceratodus > Neoceratodus forsteri. The sequence continues at coordinate 236,559,419 of JADMNL010000023.1, read as the reverse complement.
CCACCAGGGAAGCCCCTCCCGTTACACACTGCAGCCTTACCACTGTGATTACCTGACTTCTGGTGGGAGTGTTTCTACTCATCCTATTATAAGTCCTTTTCTCACTTCTCTCCTCCCTCTCTCTGTGTCTCTCCAAGGTGTGTTGACTGGGAGGGGGATACACTGTTGCACCCTACTATGTCATTAACAGTACCCTTACTTGCTATTTATGTCCCGTACCCTGCATACTAAATTCTGTATGTAAATAAGTTGACTGTGCTTGAAACTATTTTGTTCCTTTGATTGTACTGTTATATAATTGCCATCTTTTATGGTCCGGGTCATGCCTGAAAATGGTCCCTCGGATCAGTGCACCTGACCCAGTAACCAAAGACATAAATAAATAAAAAAAAATAAAATAAAATACATTCTCATTTTCTCCATCTCCCCCCAGGTTATCAACCCTGTTACAGATCTTAGTGATGTCTGTGAAGAGGCATACCTTCCCTTTCAGCCCCTCTGCATGACTATGTAGACATATGAACCTTAATGGTATAGTTCCATACTTTTGGACATTGTTTTTCCAATCAGAATAGTTTATTTCCAATCACTGTGTGGTTTGTGTTTTGTGAGGTAGCAAACCTAGTGAACATTGATATGACAGGGTGACCCCTGTCATAGTGGACTCCCCTGGGATGAACTGAAACCCCTTCCCCAAGCAGTTAATATGTTTTGTATAATGTCCAACATGCTGGTTGTCTGGTTATAAATTAAGTGCTGAAGTCCTTATATGGCTTTCTGTGCATATTAGCCTAAAATCAAAACTAAGAGGGCAGTTTTAATATAAGAATAACAAAAGTTTGTGTCTGTTTTTTCTAGATGTTTTCAGACCTCTTCTAAGATGTATTTTGCAGCAGACAGCATGACTAATTTAACCCTGAAGGAAAGTTTAAGAGAACACAGAATGATCTGACCTCAACTATGACATTTACCAATGTTGTAAACAAATTATGTAATGTACTCCAGGTGCCAAATAACTGTTGTCTGTGGTGCAATAGTGGCCCTTAGTGGCTAGTTTTATGTTATGTTTTCTGTTAATCAAAAGGCAGGGGAAATTGTTTTTCCAAATTCTAGTGAGCTCATAAAAAGCCCTACCTCAGTGCTGAGAGAGGATAGATAGATAGGTCAGTTGAATACTGACTGAGGAAGGTAAAAGACCTCCTGGTAGTGTGTGCTTTCATACTGTTTGATTCATGTTAGGCTGAAGAAAAAGCAGTGGAAACTGTTGAAGCTAAGCAGCTGTCAGACTTACCATTTTGCATTCTGTATTTTTTACTTGATGAAAATAAAATTATAATTGCCTTTGACCATTTTTATCCACCTGACTTGTGATCTGCCTGAAATTGTGTTATTCTAAACCCATGCCAAGTGACAATTTACATAGTTTTTTGCCATGAATTTCCTTACTTATTAAGCTATTTCAGCATTAACTTGCTTGCACATGGCCTTTGAGTCCCTGCACAAAGAAATAGGGGACTTCAGGTCCTTTGTGCCATTTGAAAAGCCAAAAGCATACTATATGAAGACAAAACACCTATCAAATGCCAGGATGCAGAAAGTTAATTTTACCTGGCAATAAATACTCAAAACCAGCTGCATGAAAATAACAAATTATGGTAAAAGAACTAATCCATAGGTGTGAATAAGTTGTCCACCATCATTTAGTGGTCTCCTCATCTCCCAATTGCTATTTTGGTGGCCCCAATCCATAGAATAACCAGCTTACTAAATTGTTGAACAGTCAAGTAACTTGTCCCAAAACAGTCTGAAATTTCTAAGTCAGCATTAAACCATGATGAAGGTGGCATCTAATGGGGAATTATTGCATGGTTGGGACCATTGTGGCACGAGGCCGAAGGCTGGGTGCCTACAACAGCCCAACCATGCATTAATCCCCCATTAGATGCCACCATCGGAATGGTTTAATGTGCTTGTAACATGGTTGTGGGGTACATTATTATATACTCAATATATTTATTACTCTTTACAACATGATTTCTACATGGTTTTGTTTGCTGGAAGACATGTTTTCTGTACTTTTGAAAAATCGAGGACATCGTTATTTAAGTAGAGATGTTGCAAAATGGATCTTTTGTATACAGTGCTACAATGCCTCCTTTAAATCATATGGATGACAATTGGGCAATTGTGGACAGCTACTCTTTTTATAGCATGCTGAGGAGGACCACCTTATCTTGCTTTCTTCCTTTCGGCATTGAACTATTTCAGATTTGCATATTTGCTCACCTGCTCATGACGTGGTTCATCTCTCTTGTATATGGAGTTGCCGTGCGGGTATTTCTCATGTCCTTTTTACGTGCTTACTGTCTGACTTCTATTATATTGCTAGTGCTTTCCCTGCTCCAGACTTTCAGTGCCATACTAATTCAAATCTGCAGCACTCGTGCTATGTGTGTGTGGCTTGTGACTACTATGGATACTTTGGACACTTGCTGACAATGAGCACATTTGTTTCTATGTGCTCCGTGGGCAGATTTCATTCTGGTGGAGACTCTTGCATAGGTATGTCTGCGTCAGCAAGTACTGTGACCATTTGGGTGGGGGGTGGGACAGACAAGATATAGAAGATCTTCTGGCTGTGTGCTTTTGCAACACTGCTGTTTTCTCCTCCTTGGCTCATTTTAGTAGTTCACAAGCTGCATGGCATTAGTGCTGGAATAATGCTGTGTTCCTTGCTTGCACTCCTATTAATTTAGCCATGTTACAAGCACAGTTACTACATGAAAACAAAATGAACTACTGCACCATGTACAGTATATTGGAAACCAATGCACTTTTGATTTTCAGTGTGTCTGACTGTCTCTCTATCTGTCTTTCCCTCAATCTCTCTGTCAACTTGTGGTAGCCTAACTACTGTGGAATTCCACAGAGTTACATCTTGGGTACAATTCATAATTTTCTATGATCTCTCTATGATCACTCTTTCCTCAAACATTCACAGATACAAAGATGCCACTGATTAGTGCCATGCACCCTTCAGTCCCTAAGCTGAAATCTTCTTTGCATGCCTTCAGTAACATTCAACACTGTTTTTTGTACCTTATTATGGTGCAGTCCACAATATATTCATTGCAAGAAAGTATTCACATGAATCAGTTTTAAAAGCACACCAAAGAGATGCAGATATACCAAGAATAAGTACTGGGCAGAAAGTGACTTTTCTAACCACTTTTAATTATGCAGCAAATGAAATTACCCACACCATCAAAAAACATTGGCTTTTTTGAGGCTAACATGAATTTGTCGGATGCTTGTGATTCTTTTCCTCACATTAGTTTCAGATGAGGTAAAAACTTTGAAGAGCGTGGTGCTAACGTATTTCAAAAATCCATCTCCAAGGGCAACTTGACGCCACCCCTAAAGGTTTTTTTTTGTTGTAAATATTGTGTCAACTGTATGAATACAGTGCAGTGGACACAAACACTTTCAAACACCTGACACTTGGGACATTTTTCAGAATCAGTGAGTGTAAACTGTAATACAGCAACTTATATTCATTTGTTGACATGCCCATATGGATTTACTACATTGGATAAATGAAACACCCACTGAAAAAGAGGATCAGAGAACATAAAGTTACAATAAGGCAGAAAGACGAAGTTTATGCAATGGTTAAACATTATAAAAGAATGGGCCAGGATTCATATTCGAGCCTACAGTTTATGGGTTTGGAAAAAATATAATTGCCAGAATAAGGATTCAACTTAAGAAAACCTTTGCAGAGGTTTTGTTGATCCACATACTGTTTTTAAGGCAGCATAAATGAGAATTCAATTTCAGCTATTTTTTTGTAATTAAAATTGATAACAATGACACTGTGAAGATCTCTGAAACTGTGATGATGTTTTTAATGTTTTTGTTGGCACTAATAGCACTTTTAATATCTCTGTTCACATATTATTTTCTATGCTCCTTACATCATTCTCTGCACTTAAAATATAGTGCTTTTGCATATGCACAGAATAGTGCTGCACTTGCTCATAGAGGCAGTACTAAAAATAACTTGACACCTTGAGTCAGTTATTAACTCTCAGGAAAGTATGCATGTGCACCGATAAACTAGCTCAGATCTTGGTCCATGATGTCCTGGTTCCTCTCTGCATGAATATTTAAGTTCAGGTGTCTGAAGACATATTTTCCCAGAACTTTGAATCTGTCAAGTGTGCACATTATGTCTGATGAACTGATGGGATTTTCAAATAAAAAATGGAAACCTACGATGAGTATGGTTTTCAGCAATTAATTTATAGCACCAGTTCTCCTGACCTATGACCTTGATTTTGTGGAGCCTCATATATGGAAGCACCCAATCCCGAGGTCATCAACAAAAGTTGTTGAGCACGGAAACCTTTTTTTTCTTAATTATTTAAGTTGACCATGGTTATCCTCATTTGTTAATTTTTAGACATTTCTTGCATTATAAAACAAAGTTGTACACAGCTCAAACAATATCATTTGTTGTAACACCCTAAACATACCGTAATGAATTATTGTTATTCATATGTACTTAAAAATACTTTTTTATATATCGACCCACTACAACTGATGTTATTCTTTCTAATTGTATCTGCCCTTATTGGTAAAATAATAACCTAATTGCTATTTATATCACCATAAAATGAACATTTTTAAACACCTGGGGCCAGATGTTCAAAGTTTTGTGCTCAGCTAAAATCCATAGTGCTGGAATAGCACCAAATTTTCACTAGAGTGCAATATTCAAAAGCCCTTTTATCACTGTTGCTGTGTGATAGCACCAACACTAAAAGTTAATGTATGCAGGGGAGGGATGTAGGGGAATAGCCATGAATGCCAGCGCACTGGCATATTCCAAATATTAGCACTACGCTACAGGTTGTTTCACCACTGGTAGGGTAGAGCTAAATACTGCCTGCAAAAAGCATGCGGTAATCGGTGGTGGAACCTGAAGTAATTTGAAGTTATACTTTGAATTATTACCACAGTAATTTGAAGTACAACTTCTATTTACATCCATGTCCAATCCTGGTAGTCTAATGGCCCCCCCACTCCCCATCACAATCCCCAACTCCCGTATGTTTCATACATATTGTTATTTTCCAGGTAGTCTAGTGGTCCCTGCCTCCCCACCCAGTGGGTGACAACTTCATTCCCCCAACCAGCACAGAGTCGATGACTGAGCCCAACCCACAGCCTCGCCTTCTGTGTCCAGCCACTGACTGCATGCTGAATGAGGCCTACCCAGTGAATAATGAATTAGCACTCATTCATTACTCACTGGGTACAGATTCATTCAGCACTCAGTTGGAGGTGAGCAGGGTAAGCCAGTCACCGCTCCATTCAGGGATGGTTGCGGGAAGCAGGGGCTGGCACTGTTGGGTGGGGGGCAGGTGCCACTGGACTACCAGAGAATAGTTGTTTGTATCCCATACTGGTGTCGGGGATTGAGATGGGGAGGGGGGACTACTAGACTACCAGGGGAAAAAAAACAATATTTTAGAACACATTGTGATCAGGATCATAATGGGGGGTTGGGGCCACTAGACTACCAGGGAAAAAACAGTATTATCGAACATATGGGAGTTGGGGATCGTGATGTGGGGTGGGGGACCACTAGGCTACTATGGGAAAAAATTATATTTTGGAACATACTGGGGTTGGGAATCGTGATGGGGTGGGGACCCACTAGACTACCAGGGGAAAAAAAAACAGTATTATGGAACATACCAAGATTGGGGATCATGATGGGGGGTGGGGGGACCACTAGACTACCAGGGAAATAACGTATATTTACACCCTATGGGATTGTGCATCATGATGTAGGGGTGGGGTGGCCACTAGACTACCATTATAATTATTAGCATTTTTGTACTATGGGCATCTCATGTGTGAGGCTGTGTCCCACCATCTTGGGAATATCTCTGAACTGTCCCTGGTTTTAAGGGATTTCTCTATGTTTGCCTCAGATGTTCACACTATCCCTCATGTACTGTTTGTTTTTGTGACTAAACAGTGGGGATTGTACGCTCCAAATATTGTCACACAACAAAGTTACAGGCCTGTTGTTCCTTGGACACTACATCTTACACTGTTCCCCTCATTCTGTCAGCTGTCTGGGTGGATATTATCAATGCATAGGATGTGTGCCTGAGTTCAGTCTGTAGTCCCTGATTTATTGAACCTTGTCCTTGATTTCTGAGGCAAGGGGTTGAAAGGTATGTTCCTGGGAGTAGTGTCCCTCACTGCACCTCAGTCAGCACATCTGTGTCCCTCATTGCAGTACTGCACGGCTGAGTGATATGCACTGAATTTGCCTGCAAACACACAATTCCTGCAGCACCCAGCCTGTACTTCCATTCTGACCAAGAGGGGATTGCTGTGTGCACACCCTGGCCTGCAGCTTAGAGCCTGTACTTCCATTCCAACCAACAGGGGTTGCTGTGGGCTCCATGCAATAGCACCAGGCAAACTACATGGGACTATATGCTAAGTGGCCCATAATGAGATGCAAATGTGACTGTTTGCCCACAGATTACCTAAGCAGGCTTATTTGCATAGGAGCTTTGAATAGGGCAATCTTTTGCCCCTGGCTAACCTGTTTGCACCAGGCTAATGTGTTAGCACTGTACAATCGGGTTAGCCAAGGGCAAACTTCTCATCACACATGTAAGTATGATTTTCAGATATAAACATGTACCCTGGAGTATTTTATTGAGCTTATAAAATGGAAAGCCAGTGTGAGCATAATAGTAGACATTTTATAATATAATGAAATGAAAACTAAAAGAAACAGTTAAAAAAACAGAAAAGATAGTCTCTTGGCTGGTGATACAATCTGTACTGATCTTCTGCATGAAATTTCAACTAACACACACACACACACACACACACACACATATTATGTTTTTAGTTTTATTTAGGTGACTTGAAGGGTGTCAAATTTCATCAAAAATCGAACTATGTTCATCTGATTCAGATGAGTTCCAAAAAAAACACACTGTAATATTCAACAAGAAGAGCCTGTAGTTTAACTGTGAGCCTCCTACATTATTATCACAACTGCACAGTTTCTGTTCCTTTTTTTTTATATCTTGGCAAAAACATAATTGATTGTGTCTTGCCGTTGAAAATCACTGGTGCCTTTTACAGCAGGATCATGGCAGGGTTCTATGTCATAATGGCGATTACCAAGCAGCGATCACTGTTTGGGTGAGCGTACATCACTGAAAATAAATAATGGCGATGTACACTCACAGCGACTACATAACCGGTGATGGGATTACATGTTATGTGGGGTAGAACTTAAAAAAAAATTAAAAATGGCCCTGTTGCAAAAAGTGATCCCGCCCCAGAACTGAACCTGGCACCCTCCCAACCCGCCACCCTACCCACCACTCCACACGGCTGGCTACAGGGTAGGCAGCTGACTACCACACTACATCCCACATACCCTCCACCCCTTCCACCTATCATGTGGATTGGTCCCTCCCCCGTGCATGTGTATATATATGCACATCCTGTCATCATAGTCACCCACCCCAGTATCTTGTCGCTACCCTGCCAGGTAGCCCAGAACACAGGCACCATGATTAAGTTGCCCTTTTTGCAGTTTCTCAATCATGGTTGCCATGTTCACTGGATACTTCATGGCGGATAGATGAAATGTGCCCCAAACAGAAAAAATGTGAAGATGGCTGACAGTTTGACCGACAGCCACATTTTTATCATCAAAGTGTGAATCTTATCTTCTCAGTTTAGTATTTTAATTTTGTTAAATAAAGGGAATGTTTAAGAAATAATTCATGACAGGGTTTGCATCCTTGTGGGATTTACGCATAACTGATGTGGTTTCTCACAAGGCCTAACCACACCAGGAGTGGATAAATCCCACAGCAACCCACACCTTGGTCTGCATTATTGTGATTATTCTGTAGATGTCTATGAAAGCAAGAAAAGAATGGGGAAAATTAATTATAATAAATGATACAGTTATGGTTTTCTAATGATTTCCCTGAAATAGCTTCTGTTGGTGAAATAGTGTCCCTCTCACATAGTAGGCCGATGAAGGAGAAAGATTTTGTTTTTTTTCCTTGAAGGAGCACCCCCCCCACTACCACCACCACTATGTTTAATCAGTCAGGTGTTTATTTTTTTAATTTGAGAAAAAAAGAGAGAGTTTAAAGTGGAGAGTGAGATTGGAGTGGTGATTGGATAAGTGGAGGTAAGTATTGAAATTCACTGGACAGCACCTATTGCTGTCTGTACCTGAACACTGTCCATATGCTGACATTTTTTCATTCAAAAATCTTTTGTGTTTGCTAATTTGTTGAATCAATGTGTTGCTCTCTGCTCTGAATGCTAGTATGAAATGAATCAGAGAGCTGAAAGCAGGAGGGGGTGGGGAAGAGGAGATTGGATTTGCATGTTGCCATCTCCCTTGAATGGCATTATTTAAAAAATTTATATGTAGCTTTTTGTTAAAAAAAAAACAGAGAGAAAAGAGAGTTGTGCAATGTAGCTAAAAGCAGGAGGAGGGACAAAGGAACAAGTCCTCCCCAAACTGGGGGACACTTGTGATCACTGTTGCAGCTTTCAAGACTTCAGTCATTCATTTTCACACAGCAGGCAAGTCCTTATAAGGCCTCCTTTTCTTGCTCCTTCACTCACTCGTTTAACCTCAGAAAATAAATTTTGATCTCTCTCTCCTTTGCATCTCTGCCTCCCTGTACACGGATCATAAATTGAAGAGTACCTGTGTGGAGACTGGATCAGTGTATAGAGGAAGGGTAAGAGAGTGAGAGCATTGGAAGAGGTTTCAGATGTGGTAGCTGTGGTTTTTGGCAGTTTCAGGAGTGGCGACTTTAGTTGTTGGATGTGTTGAGTTTTGTTGACCTTTGGTTCTTGATATGTTTGGGTGTCATTATGTTTATTGTTTTGGTGCTAGGAAAGAACTTTGAAGTGTTATTTTGAATGTTTTTTGTGTGCCAGCAGATTCCTGACTTTAGCAGTCGGAGAAACAAATGGTGGCTATAGTGTTTTGGAAATGTGTAATGATTTTAGGTCATTTCAGTGAAGGTATCACCTGGTAGTTAATGTATAGATTGTGGTGAGATTTAGTTACAGACAGATAGCACCAATCAGTGCCATCAATCTTGACCAATCAGTTTGCAGGGTTTGTGATGCCCATATTATAATCATGCGTTACTGTGGTCTGGGTTCTGCAGTGATTACACTGCACATCAGGATCAGGAAAGCCAGCTGTGCCTGTTGCTCTAGTCCATCTTACTGACTGCACTCAAGTAGTTTCTGTTCCTAACATTGAGAACTCCTGAATCTGATGTACAGTGTATGCTGAATCTAAACCCCAGTAAAAGTATGAACAGTCCCTTTCTGACACTTTGATGATAAGATCATGGCTCTTGGACAAACTAGCAACCACATTCACATTTTTTCTGTCTGTGACACCCTGACTCAGTGCTTCCTGGATGCCCACCTGCCTGCTCATCTTTGCACCTGCTTGCTTAACCATCCAGCTGCTCGCTTACCTGCACACCGCTTATCTGCTGCCTGCTTGCTCTCCTTCCTGCTCAGTCACAATACTGTTTTTTTTTTTTTGCCAGACAGAGCCATTCAGCATGTTTTAAAGACACTCCCTCAGGAAAGTGTCTGTGGCTATGGATCAGGAGTTGGAGACTGAGAGGAAAGCCTGCATATCAAATTGTAAATACAATTTGAGAGGCAAGGACACTAGTAGAGTTTTAAAAAAAGTTATTAAAACTGTGCAGTATAATTTTTCTATATAAAAATTAATTTGGCATGAATGTCTGGTTGCAAGCAGCAACTAGGTTGAGATTAGGTAAGAGGAGGGATGAGAGAAACATGCATGGCCTTCATGAAACCATCAAAAAAGTGTCATAAATGTGTGAAACATGCAATGAATTAAAGGCACACCAAAAAGTTCAGATATTTCTTTATTTATGCTGGATTTATAGTTATGAAAGTTGCAATAGCATTAGGAATTCAGGGGTTGAGTACAACTGCTGCAGCTGGTTTTGTCATCATATATTTAGTTACAGTGGATGCAAGGTGAAATTGAGAGTTCTGGGTTTTTGGCCTGTAAATAATGATAAGGAAAACACAACAATTAGATGTGAGAACACACTTTTAGATTTTCTTTTTAAATAATTATAATTAACAGAATGTTAAGTATAACTACAGAGATTTGTGATGGAAATGTGATAAAATTCATCTTTTAAAAAGTTACGGTAAATTAGTGTACTATGCATATATACCACTCCAAGATGGCTTCCATAAGCATAGAAGAATACCTTTCTAACTTGTATTGATACCAGATGCAGACATGAAGTAAAGTTTAAATTTGCAGGCAATGTTGGAAATGTTGCCTCTGCCAAGCAATCTGTGAAGTGTTGTAGATAGGCAATAAATTCAGCTGTCATACTTCTCCTGTTTTTTTTTTGTGGAATTCCATTGCAAAGTGTGTAATTTCGCCCATGAATGGCTGAATTACGACCTTCAATGGTGTAATTTCACCCACAACTGCCAAGACTGCACCATTCATGGCTGAAATTCTGCCATTCGTGGGTGAAACTTTGTGATCCACATCCGCGAATTAATCTGTGAATTGCGTGAAATTCATGTATTAATTCACAAAGCGAATTTTCCCAACTTCACACATCTCTAACAAGATGGCACTGCACCTTGGCTGCCAAAAGAAGTGCAAAGACTCGTTTCTTTTCTTAAACCACATGGCTTCAGAACCCTTCTTGACCAATCAGGATGCTGGAAATTCCCTGCCCATTTTAGGAATTGCAAACAAATGTTATTGCGATTGTCTTAAAGTATGAAATAATGCATTCTGGTAAATTATGTAAACTTTGTTGCTGTCCCATGCTCTTATGACCAATGGCAGATCAAGGTAAAAAAGGGATGAACCAGAGTTAACAATAGTGGAGGACCACGGTGTGTCCAACATTCAGAAAACATATGGAAAAGCCACAATACCTGGAAATCATGGTTGAAGAATTTAATAGCACTTTTGACCAAGAACAGTGGTCAAGCAGAATCAACTAATAACCGTCTATTGATAAATTATCAATTTTAGGGATACAGCTAAAGTTGCAACAGTAGATAAAGTCAGATATTTCCTGAAATTGTTGTGATATCTCTGTAGAAATTATCTGCCTGCCTGCAGTACCACTAAGTGCCACAAGATGAAATCTCTTTAGATACAGTATATCGCAAAATATCAGGAAATATCCAAATGTATCTATGGTTGCAACTGTGTATATAGAGATACAGTGATAAACTGTTTTTACTTTGAAAAACAAATATCTATATCTATCTATGTATTGAAAAAAACACTGTTATTGAATCTGTTAGGGTTAAAGTGACAAAAGTAGGGAAATGTGGTGTTGGGGATTGCAGCACAAGTTCACAATCTTTTTTCATATGGATGGAATCTTATTTCATATGCCCATATAAAAAAAGAAATTTGGTTCACAAAATAAATATTTTAAAATGTGTTAAACACACATTTCTAGATGATTTTCCCAAAAACTAACTGCAGAATTCACCAAAGGGGGTCCCAATTAGCAAGATACATTTCTTGATGTCTCTGCAGGATATGATTTTTATAGATATTCAGAAACATTATTTTGTTGAAAAAAATGGACATAAGATGGGAGCCATACAAAAAAATTATTTATTTGCCACAAAAATAGATTACCCTCCTACCCATATGAAACAGTATTTTTTTTTCATATCACCCAAGTTCTTTATGTGTGTTAAACAGTTATCCAAAAGAACATACTGAGCATGCTTAGAACTGGCATTTCAAATCCTTATAACTTTGGAACAGATTAATATTTTTCCACCAAATAAATGAAAGGCTGAACCCCTTTCTTCCCTGCAAATTTTCAGACCAAAATTCTAAACTATCTTGGCGCTAGGTGATGACAAAAAAACAGAACCCCCCCCAATCCTTTCACTTTTTTGCTATTGGATATTAGAAACTGCGCATCAGACTGGAATGAAATTTGACAACTCAATAGTTCTTGCCCCTGAGACTGTGCATGCAAATGCAGATGTGTTGAACAGTACTGGAAACTATTAAAGTGCAAAGTTAAGGGTTCAACGTTAAACAGCCTGTTAAACCATAACTGTAGTGGTATATTACAATTTTTGGCCAGGAAAGGCACAATGAGCTGATGTTCATTTCCAGTAGTACAGGGAAGTTAAATGACTTGCTTAGGGTTAAATAGTATGTAAGTGGAGGTTGTGCAATACAAAGATAGGTCTGCTGATTGTACCAAGTTCATTAACAGGTTATTGCTGTAACCTCTGAGTTAGACTGCCTCCCCAAGCGGCTCCATCACAAAGTAAGGTTAAACTGACTACCAGAAAAATTGTATGCAGTTTTACTGTACAGTCTATACCATAAGTCTATACCAAGTGGCTCCATCGCAAAGTAAGGTTAAACTGACTACCAGAAAAATTGTATACGGTTTTACTGTACGGTCTATACCATAAGTTATTGAAATGATGAAACTGGTGATAAGCATTTTTTTTTGCATTTTAAGCAAGATAGCATCCATGATATCTTTTTTTGTTGTATATAAACATTTTTTATTGAAGATCTGAACCAGTACACAATATACATCACATTAATCTTGCAAGGCATAGACAAGAACCATAGATGAAACACCCATGATATTATCTTAAATAGAATTAAAAGAGAATGCATCTGACTAATTAAATTGAACACCATTCCATGAAAACCATTATCAAGCATGGGAAGTGAAAAAAAAAACATTTTCAGATCATGGGGAGTTATGATTTCATTTACCAAATTGAAGATGAATTTAATTTTCCCTATGGTCTGCTGTGTGATTTTTTCCAGGTGTATTTGCAACAACCATGAACCTTGTTGTTCATGTATCATGGACACACCACAGATTAAATTATCATTAAAAAAGATCAGAGACTGGCCCGGTGGCACTGAGTGTTGAGGCACTGGACACCACACCTCACACCATGCCGGTGACCCGGGTTCGGGAATGGACTCGGGGTGCCAAGGGGAGGAAGAGGATTGAGCATTCCATTGGATGCTCTCCTCCTCCAGGGGCAGAATCCTGGGTTGCTTCATGCACCCGATGTTCCGGTGCCTGTGGAAGCATGGGCACTGAGGATCAGGTGGCTCTATGGAGTCAGGGAGGGGAGGACATTGAGGGTACTTGACAATGGCGTGCATCAGCATGCCATCTGTCTGGACGTCATTCCTACATGAGGACATCCTCAGGGGGAAAGGGGACAACAGGGGAGAAAAATGGAAAAACACCATCTCAACCCTGGATGATGATGGATCCTACCCCAGGACCACCTACCCATGGGCAAGACCCCAATGTGCAGGCACTCCAAAGGAAGGCAGGAACAAGATAGGAGAGATACAGGAGTCAGCCAGGCACTCTAGGGGCAGACTCTGTGGGTGGGATCCACAGGGGATGATCAAGCCTGAAGGAGTTGGGTGAGAGGGCAGTAAGGCGGGGATAAAAAGATGTCTAAAAAAAAAGATCGGGGACAGAGCAGCAAAGAGCATGGGTGGCCAAGGAAACCTCATTTGTGAAAGCATGGACAGACCATCCTCACAGCCCCATGACTCTAGTACTCCCAGATGCTGTTCCATCATGAATTTAAGTACTGCCAGTTGCTGACCCATCATAACATCCCCTCCTCTAGCACCTCAATCAGTTGCAGATCTTGTACATGGTGGAGCTGGCATGGTTAAACCTTAATCTACATCATCCCTACTCCTGCATCTCTTTCTTTTTCTGATATTTTCTACATAACACAGGACAGATATTTACACATTGATGTAGCCACCACTAGATGCTAATTTTGATTACTCATAATACTCATTGACCATTTTTAGATGCCCAGTTGATAACCACATGCCACCACTCAATTTATAGCTCAAGGTGAAAAAGAATCCAGTGCAGCAGTAATGACACTTGGACACTCCCCACTGATATACCCTCACACTATCCTACTGAGAGACATTGAGAGATCCAGTTTTTTTGCACAGCAGCCTACTTCTTTATCCCCGACTGACTGTCTGGCTAACACACAGAGGCACATAAATATATTGCTATCTGTGTCTTACACCACCAACAGTCAGTACAATGAAATTTATTTGTCAAAACATTTCTTTTCCTTGTCTGCTAATGTCACATGATTGCCATTGTCACAAGAATACACTGCACTCTCCTTTTTTCTCCCCTGTTGCAGTGTATGATTTGATCAGTCTACCTGCTTGAAGCTACAGTTAACTAGTTAGCTAAAATGTTCAGGCATGACTCTGATGGTTTAGATGTGTTTTTTTTTAAGTTTGTAACATTTTAATCATAAGTCATGCTTTTGACAATGAACTGAAAATCTCTCAGGATCTGGAAGTGGCAATGAGGCATGCGTAGCCTCAGGTATTCTCAATCTACAGCATTGCTGCTTGGCTGCTGCAGGTCATGCAGCTTAAATGAGCTCAGTGAGTGATTCCTGAACAAAGCCTTTCTGTTCATTCTCTTCTACAGTTATCAGTTTTATTTAATATAAAAATATATACATGATAAATCGCTAGAGAGAATTGTGGCCCATCAAACCACTAAGTAACTTCAGAAACATGACCTCCAGTGTCCACAGCAGCACGGCTTTCAAAAAAGCCACAGTACCACCACTGCACTGATAGAATTCTCTGACTTTGTGAATATGGCACTGGATGATGACAGACCTGTGGGGTCTATTTTTATAGATCTCACAAAGGCTTATGACACTGTAAATCATTCTCCACTTCTCTTACAGCTACGCCTTTTGGGGTTCTCCCCTGAAGTTGCACTCTGGTTTAATGATTCTCTCTCTCACCGCAGCCAGAGCATCAGGATCAGGTCAGTGGTCTCCTCCCCATTGGAAATCAAACAAGGTGTACTTCAGGGGTCAATCTTGGGGCCACTCTCTTTTAGCCTGTTCTTAAATGGACTCCCAGAAGCCTGCCAGTCTAAGGTCATTCTGTATGCTGATGATGCGGTCATCCTGAGTAGTAGCACTCATCTGGATCAGGTAGAGAATGAGCTTCAATCCACATTCAACACACTGGAAGACTGGTTCTGCAATCAGACACTACTTCTTAATTACAAGAAAACAAAAATGATGCTGCTCTCCAGCCCCAAGCACAAGAAACATTCACCTGGCTTGACTATTGTCAATAAACAGGCCATCATCTTGGAACAGGTACATGCCTTCAAGCACCTTGGGGTCCACATAGATGACACCCTTACCTACTCGCATCACACACTGTTGTGCCCCAGACAATCCACCCCAAACCCCAATCCCAGTGTTCCTTCTGTATCATTGGTGGACAGTGGACCCCCACGCACCTGCAGCACCAACAACCTCTCCCAAAACCCCATATCATTTTTGTCAGTGCTGTGGCCCCAGACAGCCAGCAGCACAGACCCCCATACACCTCCTCAGCTGCCATCTGTCTGACTGATGCTGGGAGCACACTGCTATTTATATACAGCACACTCCCAGAATCAGTCAGACAGATGGTGGCTGGGACATGTGCAGAAAGCTGTGCCTCTGGCTGTCTGGGGTCACAGCACTGATGAACAGGTATGGGGTTTGGAAGGTTGTCATTGCCATGGGTGGGTGAGGGGGTCTACTGTCCAGGGGGTCCACTGTCCACCAATGATACAGCAGGGGCACCGGGATCGGGGTTCGGGTGCTTTGTCCAGGGCACAGCTGTGCTTGTGTGTGTGAGGGAGGGGATGGTCATGTTGTACATGGGGACAGGAATGGCCTGTGTTGGGGTGGGGTGCTGCTTAATGACACTGGGACTGGGATGGACTGTGTTAGGGTGGGGGGCTGCTTAATGACACTGGGACCAGGATGGCCTGTGTTGGGGTGGGGTGCAGCTTAATGACACTGGGACCGGGATGGCCTGTGTTGGAGTGGGGTGCTGCTTAATGCACTGGGACCAGGATGGCCT
Organism: Neoceratodus forsteri; assembly: GCA_016271365.2. NCBI lineage: Eukaryota > Metazoa > Chordata > Ceratodontiformes > Ceratodontidae > Neoceratodus > Neoceratodus forsteri. The sequence goes on along the minus strand of JADMNL010000023.1, from coordinate 236,543,323 downwards.
GTGTTAGGGTGGGGTGCTGCTTAATGACACTTGGAACGGGAAGGCCTGTGTTGGGGTGGGGGGCTGCTTAATAACACTGGGACCAGAATGGCTTGTGTTGGGGTGGGGTGCTGCTTAATGACACTGGGACTGGGATGGCCTGCGTTGGGGTGGTGGGCTGCTTAATGACACTTGGACTGGGATGGCTTGTGTTGGGGTGGTGTGCTGCTTAATGACACTAGGACTGGGATGGCCTGTGTTGGGGTGGGGGGCTGCTTAATGACACCAAGACTGGGATGGTATGTGTTGGGGTGTGGGGTTGCTTCTTGATAGGGGGATTGACCAGGCATGTGTTGGGGGTGTGTGGGCAGTGCATACAGGGGAGACTCACATGTGTTTGGGGAGATTGAGTCATGCATACTGGGTGGGTGCACATATGTTTTGGGGTGGTGCTTGACTACAACAGGGAGGGGCCATAACATGTGTTGGGGCAGGGGTGCTTTACTGTTCTAATGACAGGTTGGCCATGTGTGCAAGTTTGGGTGCATACAGTGGTTACAGCAGGTTCCCCTGACATAACTGGTGCCTTTCAATGCCCCTTGGTGCACAGCACAATGCACCTTAATGAATAGGACATGAGCCTGCCCAACCCTGCTTCATTGCTGTCCACACAGCAGGGGGATCGAGTGTGTAACTGACTTGTGACCTGGTCATGAAAGTAGCCAGGGGTCTGCAGGACCCATCTGCATGGCATTCACATGTATATCTGCCTATGTGCCTGCTTCCTGAGGTGTGTAGGCATCGAGCATAGGGCCCCATATTAGTAGCGCACCAATGCCACCTGCCTAAATAAAGCTGGAACAATCAATATTTATTGATGACCTATAGGCTTATATTATTCCACATCCCCATCTGTAGTCTGCTTTATCACATGCCAATTACTGCACTGGGAGTCAAGTGCTTTAGCTTAATTGTCAAAGTTCAAGCAAATATATGGGGCCTGACCTAAAGCCGAAACAAATCTGCAACTGGCCCACTTCTCTCACCTTTATCCCCTTTTCTGAATCTTAAATTGGGGAAAGAATGGAACAACATTAATAAAATTTGCATTTCAGTCTCGTGGGTGAGTGTTAGGGAGGGGAAACACATTAACAACATGCTGTTAGTTAATAAGCCAGAAACATGTTTTTCAGTGTAGGTGTGCATATAGGGAGAGGGAAGGGTTGGATCACATTTAGCCAGTTTGACTGGTTTGACTGATTCACATCACTTGGACAAGTCAACCCAAATGTTCAAATTCATGCCCAAAAGCTTGTAAGAGTCCATCAGACTTCATGCAAGAGACTGAATGCCTGAAGCTTGATATGCATAATTATACAATGGCAAGAAAGAATCTTGGACTGTGATTGGTCAGTTTGGGGCTGGACCCATGGTGTTATCCCAGCACAACATCACAGGTCTAGTCTCAGCACTGTGAACCAATGTAGAGGACCATGATGACCATTAGTTACTCCTTTTTTGCATCTTCTCTTAAGAAACAAAAATATTCTTTCACACTAATAAAAACATTCTTTAAAATTACTTTTTTTATTCTGTATTACAACAAGCCATTTTATAATAGCAATAATGCCATACAGGGTGTGTGTTGTGTTGGGATAACATCACGCCTCAGGTATTGGATGCACTTGGCATGAGGCCTCGTGCCCAAGCACCTGAGGCGTGCAGTTATCCCAGCATGACACATACCCAGTCAGACATTATTGCTTAATTCTCCTGTAGAGCAAACTCCCCTGTAGAATAAACTTGGCACTCTAAATTTTACTTATAGGCTTATAAAAGCTCATCCAGATTAGTCAAGCATGACCTTCCTTCTGTAAATCCTACTTGTGTCCTCCTATTTGATCTCTTTGATGGGCCAGATACTCAAAGATTGTGTGCCATGCTAACAGGATAAGGGTCACACCAAGTATGAATAGCATGGCTGACAATCTGCTAGGGTGACTGCTGCTATATTCAGATGCTCATTTAATGCAGCACTAATTTGTTAGTGTGGTATTACTATTAGACACCATACCTCCTATGCAAGTTATGAATAGAGTGTACAATGGTATATAGAATGTTGTTTGAACCTCTATCAGGCTGCTTTTGCAACATTATTTAACACTTCCAACACCATAACTCTACTTTTATGTTTTTTTCATCTAGTTTTAATGGTCTTTTCTGATTCTCATTGTAAGGTGCTCTTGGCCTCCAGGTTTAGGGTGTTAGCATAAATAAACTTTTACTTACTTATTGTACTTATTTAGCTACTTGCAAATACACTCTGTGGTGTGAACCTCCTCCTGCATCTATGGTGCCGTATATAAGAATAACAACAAAACAAAAAAGAACAAACAATAAACAATAATGTCCTTCCCACCTTGATCCCCATCAAAAGTATTCAATTTAAAAACAGATTCTCATTTTTATTCTAGTGGCTCTCCCAACTGGCCCTAATTGTCCATGGTAACTCCATCCTCTTCAGTTCAATGATGGTAAGTGGCACAGACCCCCTCACCCTCTGTGGCTGGCCACTGTATGTCACACCCAGGTACTGTTTTGCTATACTAGCTAGGAGCAAGTGTCCCTATGTGTGTGTCCCAGAGCATGAGTGCTATGAAGCAGGAGTGTGGGATCTGACCTGAGGCATCTGAAGGGCATCAGGGGTAGTCCACCTTTCAGTAGAGAACTCTGCATTAAAGAAGAAAGGTAAGGCCAGCAGAGAGCAAAACACTGCAAGTTAGCCAACTCCCTGTCTAGGGTAGGATGTAAATAGAGCAATAGTAAGGGATTCAGGTAGGCAGAGGTAGATGCAGGGCAGGGTGAATTACACTGTAGGATGGAAGTATTAGATAACTGAAGCAGAGGAAACAAAATGCAGTATGGCACACAGGTTCAGTGGGGAGATAGTCAGCTACAAAGACTAGGGGCTCATCTCCCAAGCTAAGGTCTGGTTTGGTAGGACATTACCACATATGTTGGAGCTTTGTGGAGCTCCAGCCTCAGCTGGTAGTAGCAAAGGAAGAAATATTCCTTCTGAGTCACAAGCTGAACTGGTATCCACAGGCATACCCCTTACACCCACTCCCCAGAGGCCCACTGGCCAGAAGCTGGAAGGTAGTGGGGGGGAGGCATAAGGAATTCTGACTGCAGATCACTTTGCACCACTGGAAAAGACAGAGTTACCTGACTCCTTTGAGAAGGGGGTTTCATAGCTGGTCATGAAGGGTGAACATTATGATTTGGTGGTACCCAGTGGAGATAATATTAGGAAGACATTAAGGAGTATTCTGGTAGTTAAGAAAGTATGCTTAGAGGGGTGGAGAAGGTGGTAGGAGGAAGGGAAAGGGGTTGGGGTTGTCAGATACCTTAAAGGTGTATCAGCAACCTGTGATGTGGATAGGTTAGTGATGATGTAGAGGGATAGGAGGGGGATACTTGAGGGCTAGTGCACTTGGTTACCAACAATTTGGCAAAGCAGCCTACTGAGACTGTGAAGCAAAACTTTCAAAGTCTAGTGGACAGATTAAAAACATACTCAACTTCCACAGCCTTTTCTGAGGTTCTCCCTATGGGTACAGGAAGGGGAAAGATAGATTGAGAAAGTAAGAGATGTAGGAAATTATTGGGTGATTGAAGGGATGGTGTCAGCAGGATGGGTACCAATATGTCAAAGTTGGGAGACCTCTAGTACAGGAAGATCTTCAAAGGTAACATCTTCAACCTAACAAGAAATGGGGCATGTGTGCTTAGGCAGAAGATTGATGTTTACATACTGTATGGGGATATTTAATCTGAGACAGGGGAGATTGATGCTGGAGTAACCACATAAGATGGGGAACAAAAGCTGAATCTATCAAGGACTTCCCAGAAATGGGGGCAAGGAGAAGGGGGATGTAGGCAGCAAAGCATGGGTTTATAATAAGTTAAGAAAGAGTATTGGGGGGACACTCACAAAGTCAGCAAGAAGCACAAAAATCAGGGAGTTTAAGAGGAAAGGAGAGGACAGAGGTAGGGATGCTGACCAGGAGGATAAGGAAATAAACACAAGATGAAAGGTAATCTGCCTTAATGCCAGAAGCCTAGAAATAGAATATGTGAGCTCCAGGTACTGGTGGGGGTTTGGAGATTAGACATCATTGCCATTACAGAAACATGGCATCTGGGAATAATGACTGGGTCTTGGCTGTACCAGGGTATATGTACCAGGGTATATCATGCATAGGAGAGATATTATTTGCAAAAACTGCATTAATGCATGAATTAGGGCTCAGATTAAAGTGACAAAAGTAGGAAAATGTGGTGTTAGGCTTTCCAATCCTAACACCCCACCCCCAAAAAGGAGAAAACATTATGGTTTTTGCTCTCCTAAGTTTTCGAGAATCAGGGATGGGCTTTCCTTGGGGTTACCAACCTTAATATTTCCTCATTCCATTAGCAAATAAGCTAGATGTCCAGACTATATGACATAGGGTGAGTGTGGTATCATCCCACCACAATGACATTTTTACAGCAAACACCACCACAGCGACAAATCAGGCCAGGTTGAGATTGGCCACTGTGGTGGTCTGCTGTTTGCCAAAGCAGTGATTCCTGGTGTTGTGCTCCCCACCCTGAACCAACTCCTACTCAGAGTTTGTTCTTTACAGATGTGGTTAGGAGGGCATTGTCCCCTGCAAGGCAGGTGTGGGGGGAAAAGACCCTCACAGAAAAAAACGTTGTCCTGTTGGGAACAATGCAGACTGTTGCCATTGTTCCTGTCACTGTCTGGGGTGTTGACATCAACACCGTTAAAGTATTGACATGGAACTGGTGAGCGTTAGGGTTGATAACCCCAAGATAGATCCCAGCCCTGATTCACCATGACTCAGGACAGCCAAAACCATAATTTTTTTTTTCCTTTTGGTGCTTGCAGGGTGGGAGTGGGTTGTTATGGATGGAAACCCTGACACCACATTTCCCTACTTTTGTCACATTTATCTGAACCTTAATTGGTGCATAAACAAGAGTTGTTTCGAGAATAATTTCCTTACTTTTAGAGATAGTAAAATTGTAGCCTCATTCACACAGGTTGCTTTGGGACCTGCATGAACACATCCATCTGGCTAGGGAAGTGCAGGGACCTCCAGGCCCTGTGCGTTCATCCTTCCATAGATGCAACAATCCATCTGGCTGTGGAAGCAGGGCCCTGTGCTTCCATGTCTCCAGAAAGCAATATATGTGATTGGCTATAATTGGTTTTTTTTTATGTGTCTCACTTCAAAGGGAAAATATATTAAGTGTCCCTCTGAACCTCCAGCACATGATTGTATATGTGCAAAAAGTGTTTTTTTCATATTCCTTATATAACCCTCTGTATGTATACAGCAGTTTTGTCACTCAAGAATTTATAAAATACACTTATTAATCCATCCGGTGCCAGTCAGGGAAGGTTAAGGAGAAAAAAGTTGCATTCAAAAAGTATAAGGAATCACAGAAGGAGCACGACAGGGAACTGTATCAATTAAAGCAGAAAGAAGGGGGGGGAAGGCAGTCAGAAAAACAAAGGCCCAAAACCAAGGAAAAGATAGCCAACTTAGTTAAGAAGGGAGATAAAACCTTTTATAGGTACATTAAGGAGCATAGAAAGGTTAAGGGAGGGATAGTGAAGATTAATAAAGGAGAGGTGAAGTGGGCAGAGGGAGACAGTGAAATGGCAGAGATACTGAATGAATACTTTTGCTCAGTATTCACAAAAGAAGAAGAGGAAGAGTTACCTAAACCAAACAATAGAAGCACACTGGGTAGTGGGGTTGACGCCAGCCCATTTACAGAAGAAAAAGTCCTGAAGAAACTTCTAAAACTCAAGGTGGACAAAGCAATGGGGCCTGATGGGATTCACCCTAGAATCCTAAAAGAACTAAGGGAGAACCTAGTGACACCACTGGCCACACTCTTTTTAACAAATCATGGGAGGATGGGGTGGTACCTGAGGACTGGAGGAGGGCAGATGTGATTCCCCTTCATAAAAGTGGGAGCAAGGCAGAAGCAGGAAACTACAGACCTGTTAGTTTGACCTCAGTGGTGGGGAAAATGATGGAATCACTTCTGAAAGAAAGAAAGAATTGTTCAGAACCTAGAAGCCAGCGGGGCACAGGACCCAAAGCAGCATGGATTCACAGCAGGAAGGTCATGTCAGATGAATCTAATTGCTTTCTTTGACTGGGTGACCAAAGTAATAGACCAGGGAGGTACTGTGGATATGGCTTACCTAGACTTTAGCAAGGCATTTGACACAGTCCCGCACAAAATATTAATAATCAAGTTAGCCAGCCTGGAAGTGGGTCCCAGGGTGGTAGCCTGGGTAGCAAACTGGCTGCACAACAGGACACAGAAGGTAATAGTGAATGGAACACATTCTGAAGAAAGGGGGGTTACTAGTGGAGTACCTCAGGGCTCAGTACTGGGTCCAGTCCTCGTTAATGTCTTTATAGGTGACATTGCAGAGGGAGTGGAAGGAAAGGTATGCCTCTTTGCAGATGACACAAAGATCTGTAACAGAGTTGATACACAAGGGGGGGTAGAAAGGATGAGAAGGGACTTGGCAAGGTTGGAGGAATGATCAGACATATGACAACTTAGATTCAATGCAAAGAAGTGCAAAGTAATTCACCTGGGAAATAAAAATCCAGGAGAAGAGTACACAATAGCAGGGAGGTACTAACAACAACAATAATGGAAAGGGATCTGGGTGTAGTCATATCAGATGACCTAAAGGTGGGTAAGCAATGTGAGAAGTCAGTAAGAACAGCCAGGGGGCTACTGGGATGCATAGGGAGGGGCATCACAAGTAGAAAAAGGGAAGTGGTTATCCCTCTGTACAGACAGTTGGTGAGACCCCATCTGGAGTACTGTGTGCAGTTTTGGAGACCTCATCTACGCAAGTACATAGACAGGATGGAAGCAGTCCAGAGGAGGGCAACAAAAATGGTGCAGGGTCTACATCAGAAACCATATGAAGAGAGACTGAGAGAGCTTAATATGTATACCCTGATGAAAGGAAGGATGGGGGACATGATAGAAACTTTAGGTACCTCAAGGGAATCAACAAAGTCCAGGAGGGTAGCATCTTTCAGAAAAAGAGATGTGTAAGAACAAGGGGACACAATTTAAAGTTAGAGGGGGAACGGCTCAGGGGTAATATGAGGAAATTCTTTTTCATGGAGAGAGTGGTGGACGCATGGAACCACCTTCCTGGAGAGGTTGTGGGGTCTAAAACAGTGGGGGAATTCAAACATGCATGGTTCAGACATAAGGCAATTATAGTGGGGGGTTGCAGGAAGTAGGCTGCTGGTTAACTAGAATCTGCAGCTTATCCGATAGGTAGGGAAATGGGCAGACTGGGTGGGCCAAGTGGTGCTTATCTGCCATCAAAGTCTATGTTTCTATGTTTCAGTGCTTTCCCATTAGGAAGCTTAGTAATGGAAATATGTATCTCTTGAAGGGTAATGTCTGCATCAAACAAGGATCGGTTCCCTTTCAATAGTTTGGGAAGGTTATTTAAAAAGTCTTCTATTTCTGCTAAGTTTGCCTCTTATTGTTCATTGCACATATTTTAAAAATACTGTGCTAGCAAATTATGGATTCCTACAGTATCAACTACAATACTTCCATTTGGATTTTCGATGCCATAAATTAGTTTTTTGTTTTGCCTGTTTTTAAGTCTGCTATTATAGCTACAGTAGGAGCATTCTTACCTTTACTCCTGCTTCCCAACAGCGCAACTTAGTTCTAAACATGGCATATTCAGACTGTACTAAATAGGTCATGTTTAGCTCATATTTTAAGTTAGTTATTTTGTATAAAACTGAGCATTTGACCTGGGGTTAGATTTATATAAAAACTGGACATCTTCTAGCTTCTATGTCTGAAGACTATATTACTTTGACACTAAAAAAGATAAATATCCCACAGACTGCTTAAACTACAGGCCTACAGTACAAGTCACATTAAACTGTTCCTCCAATGACTTGTTCCAGCATTTCTGACTGAGTTGCATAAGTGTTGCTGCATCCAGCACAAAGCCATGCACAAGCTGTTACTTAAGTGTTAAAATTCAGTTTTGCATTGCACTGTGACTGGACTACTGATGCATTCCAATTGAGTGGCAAAAACATTATACAGACATTGCTCTTGAGCTGGTTAAACACTGAAAAACAATGCAAAATGAGCTGCCAATGCATTGACAACTGTAAAAAAACAATTCTAAACCAACTCTTTGGTGGAACAGCGTAATGCGACTTGTACTGTATGTCATTGCATAATAATGACTATAACATTTTTGTAAAAATATTAGCCTTCAGATTATTATTTCTACTATCAAAGTTTACAGGGAAAGGACAGGTGTGGTTTTTACAAGGAAGAACAGGATCTGACAATGTTAGAGGACTTCTAAATGTAATCACTAACATGAACAATAGTGAAGAACCTGGAATTATTATGGTCTTAGACATCAGGAAAGCTTTTGATTCCCTTAACTGGAAGTTAGTATTAGCAGCTCTATCACACTACAGGTTTGAAGACATCTTTATTGGCTGGGCATCTACCCTATACCATAAACCTAAAGCGGAAATAATAAATGGTCTTATATCCAAAGCCTTTGAACCATTTAGGGGCACTAGGCAAGGGTGCTCTCTATCACAGTTATAATTCTTATTACATATAGCACTGCGTTATCAAAACCATTCAAATATCCCTTCAGATTCATGGCATTACAGTAAACTGGATATGTAAGAAATCTTTCACATTTACCAATGGCTTTCATTTAACCCTCTCTAGACCAGTTGATTCAATTCTGGAGACAAAGAAAATGTTTAAAGAATTTGGTATTCTTTCAGGTTTACACATAGACTGGGAGAAAATATAGCTAATGCCTATACACTGCTCAAATACCATAGAATCAAAATCAGCTATCAAAACCCACTTACAAGCAGATAATATGGTCAAAACAGCAACTTATCCAAGTCTTTTCAATTTCACTTCCTCAAAGAAAATTCTATAAAAAAAATCTGAGATCAATAATTGAGGATTTAAAACTTAATCTCTCTTTGTGGTGAAAGGTACTTGCAATCAAAATGTATTTATTATTATTTATTTGAATTTTGGCAACTGGGTAAGACCACTGAGGCAATCACAGTCCCTTTTTCAGGGTTGACCCGGGACAACACAGTGCAAAGGGAAAATACAGAGCAGTACAAAAGAATTAGATGTAGGCAAAGAGCAAGGACAAATAGTTCAAAGAATTACAAACAGCTAAATGTAGACAAGGAGCAAAGATATTGAATTCTGGTCATCAAAGACATTATACGATGACCTGGTACAAAACAATATTATAGTTCTAGTTTAAATTCAGAGAAACTGTATGACATTATAATAGTCTGTGGCTATACACAATTATACAAAGTCATATGACATATAAGAGGCTAGAACAAAAAAAAGTACTCAGTTACGTTATCCGGCAGAGCAAGGTAAGGTTGTGTGTTACCATTTAGAAGTAGGCGACAGGGGTTAAGGCAGGGGGAAAGGAGGAGTGAGACACAGGGAGGGAGAGGGGGAGAAATGAGGAGAGTCAAAGGAAGCAGGAGCAAATTGCTATGGAAGTAAGAGAGGTAAGTAAAGCATGTTGGAACAAGGGGAGAGAGGAACACGACAGTACTGAGGAGATTAGGGAGTTCCAGTCAGTCACTACTGCATAAGAGAAGGACCTACACGCAACAGTGAGCCATAGATTGGGTCTTAAGAGAAGGGGAGGGATGCTTATCTGAGTGCATGTGGGGCTTGTATTAGGCAGACAATGTCGTTGAGGCAAGGGAGGGGTAAACTTGTGGACAAGCTTGTGCATGAAACTCAGGGCAGAGTATTTCAGTTTGGAAACATAGGGGAGCCAACTCAGTGATGAGAGGATGTCACAGTGGTGATGATGGAAACTGAACCCTAGCAAGAGTAAGGAGTGACATGTTAGATGCATTGGTTGAAAGCAGCAGGGGAGCACCATAAGTGAGAAGTGGAAGGAGAGATGAGGAAGCAATTTTGAGGTGAGAAGCAGATGTGAGGTAGGGGCGGATTTGGTACAGGTGACCCAGTTTTTGGTTCAGCATCCTAATTAAGGTAGAGACAAGGATGTTGAAGGAAAGTGAGGTATCTAAGGTGACACCCAAGTATTTGAAGGATTGGACAGATTCGTGTATCACCATTGAGGGACTTAATGTTCACCGTTGAAATGGGAAGAGAGGATGGGGCCCGATGGGAGAAGAGCATGCATTTTTTTTTAAATTGAGGATGAGTTGATTGCACCGGAACCATTGCTCAAGTTTGGCTAAGTCTGTAGCAAGATCACTGCTGATCCTGGTGAGGTCAGGGGAAAAGCAGTAGATAATAGCGTTGTCCCCATAGAGGTGAACAGTCGCTCCTCCACAGTGACTTGGCAATTCATTGACAAAGAGGTAAAATAGGATTGGGCCCAAGACTGAGCTCTGTGGAACCCCATGGGTGATGTTCTTGAGGCCAAAGAGAAAGCGCCCTCCCACTTGACTCTTTTGGGAGTGGCAGGAGAGGTAGCTCTCGATCCAACAGAGGGCAGTAGTATCTAAACCAGTAGCCTGGAGCTGCTGAAGCAAGAGACTGTGAACCACTAATTCTAACACTTTTTATGAGGTTGACAAAGATGGCTCCAGTAACTGAGCCTTGATCCATGGCCTGAAAGATATCAGAGGTTACTTTTAAGAAGGCTGTAAGGGTGCTATATTTTTTTCAGAAACCATGTTGATAAGGAGAGAGCAGATTGAGGTGGTCAAGGTAACTGGACATGAATATAGACAGTATGCTAATGAATTTTGGCCAGTGGGCACAGGAAGGAAATGGGCCTGAAGTACTCAACAGAGGTGTTTGGCTGCCCTTTGTGTACTGGAACAACCACAGCAACCTTCCACTTGTGAGGCACAGTACAAGATAAAAAGAAGTGATTTAAGTAAGTCCCAAACAGGGTGAGCAAGAATAGGAGCACTGAGCTTTAAAACTCGTAGTTCAAAGTGTGTCATGGCCACTCAGCTTTTAGGTTCATAAGCAACCTTAGGACCTCTTTAGGGGTGGCCAGCTTAAGATGGAAGGCTGGATGGGATCCAGAGTTGTCCCCCTGAGTTGGGGCAGCGGGGGCACAGGAGTATTATGAAATAGCAAGGTATATTTGTTTAGATCAGTGAAGACTTCATTAAACAAAGAGGCAATAGTTGTGGGGTCAGTTAGGGTAATGCCCAGGGCAATAAGGGAGACAGGTAGCTCAGTTTCTTTCCCTTTAACCAGCGAGTTAACCTGCCTCCAGAATTCGCTGGGGGTTACAAAGGTGATCCATTTGTAATGATTTGTAGTGGAGGTGTTTGGCTTTATGAAGGTTATTCTTACAAAGATTTCTAAGATGCCTGTAACTCTGCCAGTGTGAGAGTAGCCCACTTTTTTTGTAAGACCACCAGGCCTGGTCACGGGAGGACATAAGCATCCTTAGATCCTTATTGAAGCAAGGGGCCTTGATGCCCTTAGATCTACATTTCTTTAGGGGAGCATGGCAGTTAACAATCTGAGTGAATGTGCTGATGAAATAGTCCAAGGCTGGGCTGACATCAGGGAGTGTTGTAATAGGGCTCCAGTCAGAGTCATGGATTGAGGAAATGAATTTGTTAACATCAAGATTGGACATACCATGGACAAGGATGATCTTGGAGAAATGTTTCCTCCATACACATAAGGTGGGAGAATGAGCACTTATGCAGTCTGGCAAAACTTCTACTGTTCTGATCTTCAGGGGGCAATTGGTGACAACCCAGTCAAGCAAGGTACAGTATGCTTATCTGACTTATTATTTAGGTGGGTGGGTTCAGGTATAAGCTGAGTCAAGTTGGAGTCAGCTAGGTTTGCCTGCAATTTGTTAGCAGCAGGATTGAGCCAATCCATGTTGAAATCCCCACACAGCACCAGATCCTGGTGAGGAAGATTGGAAAGTGAGCTGATGAAAGGGGTTAGGCCATGCAAAGCCTTATCTGGTGGCAGGTACAGTAGGTGCAACTAATAATTAGCTTTTTGACATTGCTGGGAGTTAGGGAGAGGAAGAAGGATTCTAATGAGGATGTTCCAGAGTCAGGGTTGAGGTGCTCATTGGCATCAAGGTCAGAACAGTTGTATAATAGAACACTTCCAGCCATTATACTTAGCCTGTCCCTCCTAAAGCAACTGTAACCTGGAAGTGCCACCTCATGCTGCCTGATAGCAGGCTTGAGCCAGGACTCAGTGATACAGAGAATATAAGGGAGTTTTTGAAAAACCCAGGTCTCAAGTTCAGCCATTTTTCAGCCAAAAAAAATGATTGCAGCACCATAGTTATTCTGTGTCCTTCAATCAATAGTGTTCCCCCCCAGAAAAAAAGGATCCTTCTGGCTCTGGACAAATTAACATGAGATTTCTTAGAAGAAAGTTAATCTCCTAGAATCTCCATTAAGAATTGTGAAGCTCCTAACTCTTAATGCAGTTTTGCATTACCTTGCTGGGAGAAGTACAATTTAGCTTTAATATTAAAGCAATCATTTTTGCATTTTACCACATATAATGAGCAATACATCCTGTTATGGTACAACATTAAATGTAAGATACTGCACAAAAATCAGTTTAAAAGACTTCCTATTCAACAGAACCTTTAAATCTTTACATAAACATGTCTGTTTAATAAGCTCAACTACAACTTTGAAATTATTCCTCAAAGAAATATCTAGCATGGAAAACCCTGGGGGAGAAGGCCCCTTGTGGGATAATCCTAAACTAGTGAATAATACCAAAGGATTAAAAGACATAGGATGTGAGAAATTAGGGTTCAATAGAATGACAGACATAACTGACCATCATACAAGGACTCTGAAGCCTTTCCAAGATCTACAAAGAGAATTCAGCATTCCAAAATACCACTTCTTCTTTTATCTACAACCCTGGAATGTTCTGGGACAACACATTCTACAGGCTGACTTCTCTCTACCATCTCATGTACAATGGGACCCACTCAAAAATTAGTACTTACAAAAAAAGGTGTCAGTTTGATTCACAAAATATTAACAAACAGTGACATGCAATTGTCTAACCATATCAAAACTAAATGGGGAAGATAATTAAATACTCCTATTGAGGATAAAAATTTGGGGGGAAAAAGCATGGCAAAATGCCTGAAGGAGCAGCAGAGACTTTCAGGGGTTATTAATTCAATTTAAAATTCTCCATTTTACATCACCCCTAAGAAACTAGAGGACATGGGAATTTATACAGATGAGTTATGTTGGTGGTGCAACCTCCTTCATGCTGACATGTTGCACATGATCAGGGACTGTCCATGAATCTGAATTTTCTGGTCAAATATCATAGACTTCTGTTCAGAAGTAGTCAATTGCTAGGCCCCTAGAAATACCAAACTATGTATCTTACAATCACTCCCAGGCAAGTGGAACATACGCTACTCCCACAAATTGAGGATTCTAGCTGCAGCATTAAGAGGAAAAATGATACTTTTAAGCTACTGGAAAACTGATGCAATTCTGACCTTAGCAGAGAGATTGCATGAGCACAACAGCAAATGATGAAAGAATCAGTCACCTACTGGTTTATAAAGAAGATTTTTTATAGACATGTGGTCACCTTTCTTGTGAAAATTAAAAATATAAAAAGATTAGTAAATGGGGAGGAAAACTAGAAATGTATAAAATACTGCTGGATTACAATGTGTTTAATACAGAAAGGAAATCATCTATTCAGCTTTTAAATTTTACTATTATTTGTTTAAAACAAGTTATGGTTATTAACTGTTTTTTATACAATTTAATATGAGTATATGATGGTTGTGTTATGTATAAGCTTGTCTATGCATTCCTTATCTCTGTTCTGGAAAATAATACAAATTTGAATTCAAAATATGTCTTTCTTTTTTTTACTGATTAGTCAGTACATTTTTGTTGGTTTGCTTTTACATTTACCACAGTTTTAAAGGAAAACTGGATATTACATAGGTACATTTTTGATGATGATTGGACTTCCATTGTGGATTTGGTACCATGGTAAAGATTAGAGGTCATTTTGGTGTGCATCACATACCCATGAATGTTTGGAGTGGATTATGTGTTAGTATTGTACTACTTGATACATTTTTTGAAAATATACATTGTTTCTTAACTCTTAATTATTGACGCACGTATGGCTTGCTAAAGTTGTAATGTTATGGGAATTTTATTTTTTGACTTTTTATGTCTTTATTCTATGGACCCTACATTTTTGAGTGGGGGAGTTATGTGTTAGTAAGACTTTTCCTTTGATATAGCGATTGTTCCTTAACTGCAAATATTGATAGAGGTATGGCTTGTTTAAGTGGAAATGTGGAAAAAAAGTAAAAATTATTTTTTCTTATGAAGGAATCTTTTCTCATGAGAATGACACAACGTCACGAAAAAAGATTTCTGTATGAAAAAAGAATGTGAAAAGGAATCTTTTTGGTGAGACCAACACAAGCTCCACAAAGAAAGATTCCTTCATACAACAAAGAATGTGAAAAAAAACAAAGCCCATTTTTTCTTTGTATGAAATATTTTTTTCATGAGAATTGTGTGATTCTCACAAAAACATTCCTTCAAACAAAAAAAGAATGTGAAAAAAATTAAGTCCAAATTATTTTTTTGTATGAAGGCAATCTTGTTTTGTATGGCCCTATTCTTGTTGAAACTGACTACATCAAGGGACCTTACCACAGAGACCAGGCCTGAAAAATGTTTTGCAAATCCATTGAATGGTGTAAATGTGATTAAAGTACAAAGTTAGGGGTTTAACATTAAACAGCCTACTCAACTCTAACTATAGTGATGCTATCACTCCATTGTAATGTATAGGAGTACCTCAAGGATTAATACTGGGACAAACACTATTCAGTACCTATATCTCAGACTTGGGTAGTAAACTGGAAAACTGGTAGAACATATTTGTAGAGAATGCAAAATTACGTGGACAGGCAGACACTTTGGAAAAATATAATACATTACAAAATGATGTAACAACCCTGGGAAATTGGGCAAAGAAATGGCAAATGCTGTTTAATTTATCTAAATGTAAGATCATGCATCTTAAAAAAATGAATCCAAGTTATACATCTTGGGCCCGATTCCAGAAGGGGAATGCAAGGCTTGCATCAAGCAATGCATTCGATGCATAGGGGGTTGCAGATGAACCAAAGGCCCTTGGATGTAGAGTGGTCAGATTCTCAAAGGGGTGGTGCATTTGTGACATTTTTCCAACTTACTGCAGCTTGAGTCAAAGGTTTTGTGCAAGTCCCATAAAAGGGGGTCCCCAATGGATGCAAATGTCGACAAGGGAGAAGCTGGTTTAACTCATTCAGCACTTGCAGCAGGGTTTTTGTGGCAAGTGCAATCCAGAATCACACTTGCAGCAATGTTTGATGCAAGTCACACGTTGCGTCAACTGCCCTGCCCCAAGTCCCCTGCAGCAGTCACACACCCTTTCAGAATTGGGCCCATTATCTTCAAAATTAGTTAGTATGAGGTACAGAAAGTGAGAAAGGGATCAAGATATAAAAATTATGCATGATTTAAAATACAAACAACACTGTGATGAAATCAAAAAGGAAGAAACTGCACTAAGGAGTAAAGTTGCCAAAATACTAAACACTCTATTACTGCAACACAGACCACCCGTAGAATCGACAGTGCCCCCACCACAAGAAACCACAATGTTTTGCGCTTGCGCTCTTTAACCATATGTCATAAAATATTTAGGAAATCCAGTTATCTAGCAAATTCAGTTAACAGCCACTTTATTAATAAATCAAGAGAAATAAGACTCCTACTATATTGTAGATATGTTAGGCCTCATGTCGGCTATTCCTTCCAGTTTTGTGGTGCTCCCAATGTGGATGAAAGAAATAAAATAAAAAGTATATATCAAAGAGCAACAAGAATAATAAAGAGACTTGAAAATGGTAGTTATGAGGAATGCTTGAGTATTCTAAATCTACATATTTACATAGATGGCTTATCAGCAGAGATTAATGTACACTGTACATAAGGATAAACAGCTTCTGGAGTGTATGAATATGAAATATAGATCTAGTACAACTACTAAGAGCCATAGCAGATCCAAGCAAGCATAGGGTGGTTCATGCCTGGAACAGCCTCCCAGCAGAGGTGGTGGGGCAAAAACTGTAATGCGGTTCATGGGATAAGCATATGGGAACTTTAGTGATAAGGCAAGGGGGAAGACTACGTTGGTCATCTGTGTGGGTTGCTGTTTGTGTGTGTATGTGTCTGTAGCTTAGTTTTTTTTGGGATTTACAAGATTTTCTGCTTAGAGTAACTGTACCATTCTGGCTCATTACCTCTGTGAAGGTCTCCTGGACTGGATTTCTGCAAAACATCACCACTAGGTATTTGCATTTTCAGTTTAAAAATCAACTTTTTGGGAGCTGTCCCAAGCAAAACAGAAGTCAAGCAACTAAGTCTAACAAACGTAGTGACTCTGGGTGCTGATGAATCCACATTTTCATCTGACCTGCTCCTAAGGGATCTGTTTGTGGGCTTTCAAACAATCTCTTTAAATAACAAAGGAAGCATAAGGACAAAAGGACTTCACATTCTGCACTTGTACTTGAGTAAGTGTGCCCCAGGCTATCAATGTAATGAGGCAGGAGAGTGCATGCCTTCAAGCTCTTGCATAGCCAAAGCCTCTTGTCAAATCCCTGCCTAGCTGTGACCCTGGGTGACCTCTATCATGAATTGTACCAATAGCCCAGGACATCTAAAAATTGTATCTCTGAATATTTGCAGCCTTCTCTCCACACTGCCACAGTTTCAGGCCTGGGTGGCTCAGATTGATCCTGACATCATCTCCCTAACAGAAAAATGGCTATCACCAAAGATCCAAGACACAGCAATTGCCCTTTCTAGATACATCCTGTTCCGGCAGGACCATACCTCAAAAAGAGGGGGTGGTTGTCTGGTTTACCTCAAGAGTGACATCAAAGGGCAAATACTGCCCATTAGCTTGCACACCAAGGAAGCACAGGTTATAACACTAAAACTTAATACTAGACAACAAAACAAAGTGCTACTATTATCCACCATATACATGCCTCCTGGGATGCTATCCACTGGCTTCCACAGCTCATAAGCCACCTCGAACAGAACAAACTAAACTGGGAACATAAATCCTAGGGGACTTCAACATTAATTGGCAAGCACAGGATGCAGCGACAGCTAGAGACCAAATAGCTGGCCTGTACCCGACCCAACTGGTCACACAACCCACCAGACAGAACTACCATACAGAAATCAGCACCCTCAATGACTGGCTACTTTCCTCCTGTCCTGAACATATCACAGAAGTAACAGTCCTACCTGACACCATCAGTGACTACTCCCCTGTACTATTTTCCTGGACTAACAAGTTCACCAAGAGTAAGCCTAAGACCACCAGGAACAGATCATTGAGGCCTCATCAACTAGACCCTTTCAGGCACAACCTAAGAGGGATTAACTGGTCCATACTGGGTAGAGTCAAGGATGGAAACCCAGCACTGGATTACTTCTTCAGTATCTTCACTAAAGCCTGCAACATCTTTGCTCCATACAAAACAAAAAAAGCCAGAGGAATCCCCAACCCCTGGCTATTTAGCCCTCTAATTGAATGCATGCGACTCAGAGATCACCTGTGGCATAGGGCCAAAGCCACCTGGAAACTAGCTGACTCCCAAGCATATAAGGCAGCTAGAAAGACCTGCACAAAACTCATATGTCTGGTGAAAGCAGCTTACTACAATGTCCTCCTAGGAAAGACCTGGGGTAGAGGGAGGGAGTTCTGGGACTCTGTAAAATCTCTCATGGGTAGAGCCTCAAGGGCCCCACCGGACCTTATAGTTACCACCTCTGGCACATTGCAAGACCCAAAGGAAATCGCTGATGCTTTTAATGTTGCATTCACAGACTTCAGCAATGTGTTACCACCTGAATACCTGAATCACACCCTTGCAGGCCAGCAGTACAACCTAAGCACTCCATCACCATGGGATAATGTTACCCCACCAATCTACTTCAGGCAAATCTCCCCAGGTGAGACCATCAAATATATCAAACGGGTCCATGGTAAGACCAGGATGGGAAGTGATATGATCGATATGAAGAAGGTAGCACTCACATTAAACAAACTTGTGGCACCACTCACCAAGGTATTCAATGCCTCTCTGAGATCTGGCATCTTCCCTGACAGGTGGAAAGAAGTTCTAGTCACACCTGTTTTTAAATCAGGAAACAGAGCATATCT
The DNA here is from genome assembly GCA_016271365.2 of Neoceratodus forsteri. Classification (NCBI taxonomy): domain Eukaryota; kingdom Metazoa; phylum Chordata; order Ceratodontiformes; family Ceratodontidae; genus Neoceratodus; species Neoceratodus forsteri. The sequence continues at coordinate 236,524,927 of JADMNL010000023.1, read as the reverse complement.
AGCAAACTTCTGGACAATCTTGATTTTATGCCCCTCCCAAGCACTTGAAATGGTGGTCTCAGAACAAATGAGTACCTAGAAAAGCATAGCCTTCTGTGCTTGCAACAACATGGATTCTGAAAAAAACACTCCACCATCACCATGCTAGTAGAGTACACCACTCAGCTTTATGGGGCCCTGGATAAAGGGATAGCAGTGGGGTCTATCTTCATAGACCTCACCAAGGCCTTTGACACAGTCAATCACCAACTGCTACTGAAATGTCTCCTCTCTACAGGATTGTCAATGGACTCTGTGGCCTGGTTGCATAGTTACCTCACCCATAGACCTCAATGGGTCAGGATCAGCAATACAATCTCTGAGCCCAGGGGAGTAAACCTAGGGGTCCCACAAGGTTCTATCCTCAGTCCTCTCTTATTCAGCCTCTTCATAAATGACATGCCTTCCACCTGTCCTGTACACTCCGTACTCTATGCAGGCAATACTGTTATCTCCGTCCGAGGGAAAGACCTGGGATCAATTAGCTCTGAACTTCTGTTCAATTTTTGTGCATTGGAATCCTGGTTCATCAGAAATAAACTGCTACACAACTATGAAAAGACAAAGAGCATGCTCTTCAGCACCCCTAAGAGTAAGATTTTAGGGTCCTCACTGCATATACTTAGTAGTGAAGGAGAAGTACTAGACAAAGTCAACACATTCAAGTACTTAGGGATTCACCTTGATGACACCCTCACCTTCACTGCCCATGCTGAGCAACTAGTAAAGTCCACCAACATGAAGCTTGGCATCCTGTACAGACACTGCACCTCAATGACACCAGCTGCCCTGAAACTTGTTACGTGCAGTTCAGTTCTCTCATCTGTAGAGTATGGCCTTGTCATATAAGGGGCCGGCATAGACACAGTGAATAAAATGGTTAAAACCATCCTCAACAAGGCCTGCTGCCTGGTCCTGGGAGTACACAGAATGACTCACTCTTGTGACCTATACAAGGAAACTGACTGGCTTCCACTCCACCACAGACTCCAATACCAGACCTGCCTCCTTACAAAAAAGTCTCTGATGGGGTCCATGCCTAGTGCTACATCAGGCCTCTTTGATCCTGCACAACCATCAAAATGCAGAAGGAGTGCCTCCAGGGCATTCCTAACTGTTCCCTTGAAATGAACCACCCTTGACCAAAGATTTCTCTCCTACTGTGGGCCTAAATGGTTCAATGATCTGCCTACAGACCTTGCAGACTCCCCAGACTTGGCCAATTTAAAAATTGTCTTTGATCTCTTCTTGCCAGCAAATCTTACTGCCAGTGTTTCTTTTAACCCATGGCCTCTGACAGCCATTCTAGCACCTGTCAAACACTACCCTCTCTGACTCCCACCCTCCTGTTCCACAACTGCCCACCTCCCCCCACCTCCCATCACCTACTACCTCCCCTTGACAAAGCCTCACCTTGGCTACTAAAACTGCATTTCTGCACCCTGTCTGAACTGTAACATGATTGTTAAATACTGTACTGCACTTAAATAGTGCAACATTAGTGTTTCTCCACAAGTGTGGTCTTGTTTCTCCTCACTTGTTGTACCCTGCTTAATGTTGTAACTGCACACTAATACCACTTGTTAGTTGATGTCTTTCTGTTCTGCAATGTTTCTTCATCTGTAATGTCTTGTATTCCTTGTTGACTTGGAGCCTTTATAAATAAGCCCCCAGCTCAAAGGTTTTAATCCAAATTATAAATAAATAAATAAAAACAGCCAAAGATCAAGTAGGGTCTGCAGTGATCAGTAAGTAGGGAAAAAGCAGGCAGACTAGGTGGGCCAAGTAGTCATGATCTGCCATCAAATTCTATGTTTCTATGTAGAACCTTTAAAACTAATAAACCAAAAATGATTTTCACACAAAGAGTGTTTTGGGATATGGAACAGTCTGCCCTCAGAAGCAGTACATAGTGAGATGTTCAGCTTATTTAATAATAGGCTGCACATGCATATGTCTGGGATGGAACCAAAAAACTATTACAACTAATTTGGGGGGAAAGGGACAGCCTGTATTGACCATTGTGTCTTCTGCTGTCTGTAACATCCAATTGACAACACTAAGGGGGAAAGGAGGTGGTGTAGTCTTCTATGTCAAGGAAGGCATAGAAGCAGTAAATGATGGATCCATCAGAGGAGGGAATGTGGACACAGATTTGGGTGCAGCTCATGACAGCATCATAAAAGAAGTTATCCATGGGGTGATCTGTTGACTGCCCAGATAGGGGAGATAAGAAGTATAGGGAATTAGTGGCAGTAATTGAGAAGGGGCAACAAAAGGGAGGTGGTGAGGGTGGGGGATCTCCGTTTACCAGACATACAGTGGTGCCAACCAGGATGCAAGACAGTATCTTGAGTAACTGCATAACAAAAGGGATTAACTGCCATTGAAATTGCTTGTTTACTGCAGTACCTCTACTGCAGTATGCATCAGTATTGCATTGCTGCTTGTTGGTAGAACTCTAGATTGGGACATTCCCACAACTAAGAGCAATAAGATTCAGGCCATTCTAGATACACTGCAAGACTACCTGCTGGTGCACATGGTCAGATAATGCACAAGACAGGTTGCCCTTTTCAAGTGGCCCACACCAACTTGGAAATGATGGGTAAAGTACAGGTTTGAGAACACTGATATACAGTGACCATGACACTATATTGTTTGAACTGGTTTTGGGTACCAGTATCCCATCATCAGACTGTGGTTCTGAATTTCAAATGAGAAGACTTTAACAAAATGAAGGAATTAGTCAAGGGTGAGTTGGTGGAAGTTGTCAGAATTGAGAGGGTAGAGAGGTGAGATGCAATTAAGGAGGCCATTCTAGAAGCTACTAAATCACGCTTTAGAATGGCTACCAAGGGTAACAGGCAAAATAGACCAATCTGGTTCTCTAAGAAGGTTAGGGAGGCAGTGAACGCCAAATAAAATTCCTTCATCAACTGCAAAGAGCAACACGGGAATGAAGAATGGAGTGAATATCAAGTAAAGATGAGGGAGGCAAAGAAGTTATTTGGGGTGCAAAAGCAGGCACAGTACATAGCAGAGGGGACAAGGGAGGAACAGTTCTTCAGATATGATGCAACACTTATGTTGCAGTGGTGTTGCTCGGCTAGCTCAGGCTTGGTCACTAGGTACAGTAATATGGTGCAGAAAAGCAGTGATTAGTCACATGTAAGGCACACACTCACATCCCAGATGTGACATGTAACAGTCTATTTGCACCTCATGTCAATAAAGGACCAGGAGACTAGTATAAATCTTACCAACCCTCTTTACTTTCAATTTAATGTCCAAAATTGCAGTTCAGTCAATGCAACCAGATGTGTGGTTTCTCCAACAAAATAAAACAGCATTTTTAACTTCTATCTCAATTGCCTAACATTTTATTGATTGCTATGATACATATTCCTTAACTTAGTTTAGTTTAAGGTTTATTGTTCATTCAGTACAAAAGTGTTAGGACATTTCAATACAATTTTTCTTTAATAAATGCATAAAAACATACATCAATACAGCAGTGTAAAATAAACATTAAAAAGACAAACATAGCAACATTACACAGGCCACGCCAGGACTGGGTGCTACCAACTGGGGAACTGTGTTTGTGCATGTAAGCATGACTGCTGATGTTTTGGCATAATCCAGTCTTCCTCAGAGTGTGGTGCCTGTAAAGTTCAGCAGTAGTATGATATATTCCTCTTATCTGCTCAAGACCCTGTAGGAACAAATCCTAGTTATAGAAAAATATGTTATTATAATCTTATTTTGCATCATTTGATAATTACTATTTTATATACTGTATAAATGCTGAATTTTTTTGACTTAAGGTAATTGAGGTGTAATATTAGACAACTAGTTCAAAGACTATAAAGGGCTTGCCTGCAAGAACTATCTGAAGAAGAAAAAAGAAAAACTTCTGCTAAAAGAGTGGGTTTCAAAGTTGAGAAAAAAAATGATCTAGATGGCAAGTGTTAAAACTGACCCTTTTTACCCAGTGAAGATCTTCTACAGATATAAGTTTTGATTTGGCTCCAGCCAAGAGATAGTTACCATGGAAACTTGACATTTGACAAACTGTAGCTGGGCTTCTGTATCATGCTGTAATAGGCACCATGAGGTAACTTAAGTTAAAATTGCTATATGTTTTCACTATGGGAAAAGACATTTGGTTGTAACTGAAAAATGCAAAATGCTACCATCATGAAACTTACACAGTGAATAAATAATATCTTCAGTTCTCTACTGGCAAAATTATGTGAATGCAGCTGATTGGCATCAAAAGTTATATACAAGAATATTGTGGGACAAGAATCTTTAAAGTAAGCATATCATGTTTACTCTTAACTGGAAGATGGTGTCATGACAAGTTCAAAGATATAGTTTGTGTGTGTGTGTGACTTATTGCTGGACAGAAATAAACCATCTTAAAGAGTTTTGAAATAAACAGATTGGACAGCTTGATGAATGTGTATTTTTGGAAGAACAAAGATTTGTTTGCCTACAATGGAATTTCATGTTTTTCAAAATGTTTTTAACTTTGAATGTGAGAGAGACCTGCTTAGTTTTAACGCCTGAGACAGGGAGAACAGAATTACTATTTCATGTTTTAAAGATCTACTGAGAATTAAAGTTATGGTAATTATTAACTTATCTCAGGAAATACTTGTCCTAAAAAAATGTGAGAAACGTTTTAAAAGACTCCAGATTTTCTGCTGAATTCAGAAATGTTCAGACGTAGACTTTATTATGTTACATTCAAACGTTCGAAGAAAAAGTAATCTGAAGCTTAAACACTGAACTCTAAACAGAGTGGCAGTCCTTGAAAAGGGTGAAGAGCCACCCCTTATATCATTTGTAGGATCCAATCAAAGTTGGTATAATATGGAGGAATCAATGTCAGGATGATGCTCTGACTAGAGGTAATAATTCCAAACACTGGAAATCCATCCCAGTCTGTTTCCGACTGAGATTCCAAGAGGACCTGCTGTGGTGTTGAAGACATTTTTTTTTTGTAGTTACAAGCACTGTTTCAAGTTCCCACCAAAACCAGAACAAAGGAGTTGAGGCTGCCAATTGATGCCTGAACCAGGAGAAGCAAGCCTGTACTGCTGTGTTAAAAGCCATGATCTGGGGTTCGAGTGTGTGTGAAGTGCAAACAGAACTACAACAAGGTTCAGCCACAAAAAAATAACTTTTTGTCACACAGGAAGAGACTAACTTACCAACATTCTGAACTAAGAAAACACTTCAAAATCCAGCTTCTACAGATAAGCAGATGTCTGAGTATTACTTTAATTAATTTTTATACTATTCTAATTTGGCTTAGCTGGGAAGGTGGTATGGTAAAATTAGTTTCTTAAATACAGAATCTTGGGTATAGAAACATAGAAACATAGAATTTGATGGCAGATAAGGACCGCTTGGCCCACCTAGTCTGCCCATTTTCCTACCTAACAGATAAGCTGCAGATCCTAGTTAACCAACAGCTTACTTTCTTCTACCCCCAACTTGGACTGCCTTACATCTGTCCCATGCATTCTTGAATTCCCCCACTGTTCTTGACTCCATGACCTCCTCAGGGAGGCTGTTCCATTCATCCACAACCATCTCCATGAAAAAATACTTCCTCACATTACCTCTGAGCCATCACCCCTCTATCTTCAAATTGTGCCCTCTTGTTCTTGCACATCTCTTTTTCTGAAAGATGCTACCCTCTTGCACTTTATTGATTGCCTTGAGGTACTTGAAAGTTTCTATCATGTCTCCTCTCTCCCTTCTTTCCTCAAGGGTATACATATTAAGCTCCTTTAGTCTTTCTTCATATGTCTTCTGGTGCAGACCCTGCACCATTTTGGTTGGCCTCTTCTGGACAGCCTCCATTCTGTCTATGTCTTTGCAGAGATCGGGTCTCCAGAACTGCACACAGTACTCCAGATGGGGTCTCACCAACTGTCTGTACAGAGGGATAACAACTTCCTGTTTTCTACTATTGATGCCTCTCCCTATGCATCCCTGTATCCTCCCAGCCTTCCTTACTGCCTTCTCACATTGCTTGCCCACCTTTAGGTCATCTTATATAATTACCCCCAGGTCCTGTTCCATTTTTACTGTTGTCAGTATCTCAGCCCCCACTGTGTACTCTTCCCCTGGGTTTTCGCTTCCCAGGTGCATTTCCTTACACTTCTTTGCATTGAATCTGAGCTGCCATACATTTGACCATTCCTCCAACCTTGACAAATTCCTTCTCATCCTTTCCACTCCATTTTGTGTATCAACTCTGTTGCAGATCTTTGTGTTGTCAGCAAAAAGGCATACTTTTCCTTCCAATTCCTCTGCAATGTCACTTATAAAGACATTAAAAAGGACCGGTCCCAGTACTGAACCCTGCGGTACCCCACTCATAACCCTCCTTTCTTCACTGTGGATTCTGTTTACTACTACCCTTTGCATCCTGTTGTCTAGCCAATTTTTCATCATTCTACCACCTTGAGACCCTCTCCAAGGCTGGCTAACTTGTGTATTAATCTTTTGCGTGGGACTGTATCAAATGCCTTGCTAAAATCTAGGTAGGCCATGTCCACAGCCCTTCCTTGGTCTACTACTTTGTTCACCCAGTCAAAGAAATCTATTAGATGTATCTGACATGACCTTCCCATCATGAATCTATGCTGCCTTGGTTTCTGTACCTCACTGGCCTCTAGGTACTCAAAATTCTTTCCTTCAGAAGAGATTCCATCATTTTCCCTACCACTGAGGTCAAACTAACTGGCCTGTAGTTTCCTGCCTCTGTCCTGCTCCCACTTTTGTGAAGAGGAATCACATCCACCCTTCTCCAGTCCTCAGGTACCACCCCATCCTCCCATGATTTGTTAAAGAGAGTAGTCAGCGGTGTCACTAGTTCTATCCCTAGTTCTTTTAGAATTCTTGGGTGAATCCCATCAGGCCCCATTGCTTTGTCCACCTTCAATTTTATTAGTTCTTTCAGAACTAGTGGTAGGTGAAGTGGCCCCAATTCGCTCCATGAAGTGATCTGCGGAGTGAAGGCAAATTCACTGGGTGCTCTGCAACGTGAAGCGGAGCACTTTGCATTACAAATGGGTAACGCGAAGTCCATTGAAAACAATGACTTCGTGTTACTCCGCCTTCCCAAACCACTACTTCACCAATTATTAAGGTGAAGTACATTGAAAACAATGTACTTTGTCTTACTTCGCCTTGTTTTTAAGCTCCAAAGGTGAATTGTGCAGTGTTTCATGGGATTTCAGGTCACATGGGCTCTAGATTGTTCTGCACAGCCTCAGTTTTGGGTAGTGTGTGTAGGAAGCTGTAGGAGACAATCTGCTCTGAGAGCTCTCTGCAATTAAAATCTTCAAAAAGCTATTAAAAAAGCCTTTTTGGGTCATTTTTTGGCAAAACTTTAGTTCATTGATTATAGGAAACCATCCTGTGCTCATATCATCAAACGTTTATTGTTTGTGTATGGATTTTGAATGTTAATGTACAACATTAAGTCTGTGTACTGAGAGACAGTGGAAGTGTGCTTTGGGGGAGGGGTGTATCTGTGGTGTAGGTAGATTAACTAGGAGAAAAATAAAGCGCTTTCTGTTTTGGTGATATTTTTCTTGTTTAACTGTGTTAATGTACACACAGTAATATTTTCAATATTTCTTGCCATTTTTTTGCTGATTGTTGTGCAGCAGTGCATAATTTTAGTTTGTTTAAAATATGTGGTTATACTACTGAAGTTTTCAATTTGCTATGCATTACTTAGTGCGTGTGTGAGTATATGTGTGATGCGTGTCATCAAATCAGACACCTTTTATTGTGCTACATAATACTTTCAGCAATGTGAAGCTGCTATCCACTGCAGCTGTGTGATTTTTGTACTTCTTTGTGGTAACTTTACTGGTACTAGTACTAGTGACTATTACTGCAGCAGTACAGTACACTGCCCCCCCGTGTGGCCCGCCCCAACTCGTAAAGGTATTCTTTTCCAGATTTGAATTTCTGATGGTGAGCACTGTTCTGCCTTTGTGTCTGCATCTCTTCAGTGCACAGCACAATCTTAATCTGTCTGTGCATTTGTATTTGCATCTCTTCAGGGCCCAATCTCCATCTGTAATTTAAGTCACAGTTGTTTCTTTGGCTTCCCTCAGAGTACTGGACAGGTGTGGTGCTTAATTCTGCATGCACCTTGTACTCATTAATATGCATTTTTAAGTCAGGACCATCATCACGAGTCACTCGTGATACAAATCATGTTCTTCATCATCACATTCACAAATGCAGTCACAAATCATGATTCACGAACATTCACATTATGAATCACATGCATTTTTGTTCTAGTTACTTGGATGTATTGTAAGCCTGTTTTGTAGTATATCTCCAGGTTTCACCACCCCACCATTGTACTCATTAATACATGTTTTTAAGTCTGGGAGTTTTAAGCTACAGCTCATCTGGGCCTGGGGAAGTACAGCCATAGGCATTCATGTTTCTTCATCATCAAGGTCATAAATCACGATTTATGATCATGCCATGAATCACAACATAATTTTTTTTTTAAAAGTTACTTGGTTGTATTGTAAGCCTGCTGGTCACAGTGCTGAACAGGGATGGGATCCACACCTGGGCCTGGGGGAACAGGCACATCCTGCTCCAGAGGACTTGGTGCTGGACTTGGTGGTGGTGGTGGTGGTTCAACTGCCTCAGAGTCAGGACAGTAGGTGGTGCTGGTCCTGCTTCAGGAGGGCACTCACAAGCTTTGAGTGGTCCAACAGGAATGGGCACCCATGCCCTCCACACATACTCATGGCAAGATGCTGACCACTACCACGCTCTCCCAGAGGTGCCCCATCCCAGATATTCCCTCACCCTGGCCCATCTCTCCTACTGAGCTCTCTCAGTCCGAGCAGTCACTACTCACACTGTCACACAACACACACACAGTCACACAGACACAAACAACTAACTACTCATAAAGGTAAGAAAAATAAAATTTACAGAAAGAACAAATTAAGTAAAAAAAGAGTACAGAAAAGACAAAAAAAAAGCTGTTGGGTCTAAATCAAAGTTTAAATCTCCTCTTCGCTCTGATCTAAAAGTATCAGCAGTCACAAAACACACTACTCTTTCTCCATCTGCACAGGAGAAAGTAAAAGTGTCTGCTTGTATGACTCACATTCTTCCTGCCTAGCTAAAGAGCATGTGACTTACAGTACTGTAAGCCATGTGATGTGTGTGGGGGCTGCCAAATCTGAAACACCAAGTGTATCACTTAGAATCCTAATGAGGAACGCGAAGTCCATTAAAAACAATGACTTCGCCTTACTTCACATTTTCATTCAGCCCAACGCGAAGTGATAATGACAAGGTGAAGTGAGCACTTTGCATTGCCTACTCCATGTAGCGGAGTGGTAACGCACAGTGCCCACTTCGCATGCACTTCACCAGCTAATTTTAAATTCGCTGCATCTCTATTCAGAACCCTTTCTTCTGTAAATGGGCTGGTATTGACCCCTATCTTCAGAGTGTTTCTCTTGTTTGGTTTAGGTATCTCCCCCTCCTCTTCCTTTGTGAATACTGAGCAGAAATATTCTTTCAGTATCCCTACTTTTTCACTGTCACCATCTGCCCACATTCCATCCATTTTATTAAGCCTCAGTATCCCTCCTTTGGTCTTTCTTCACTCGCTAATGTATCTATGAACGGTCTTATCCCCCTTCTTAACAGAGTTGGCTGTCCTTTGCTCATTTTGGGCCTTTTCTATTCTGACTGCCTTTCCTGCCTCTTTCTGCTTTAACTGATAAAGTTCTCTGTCCTGCTCCTTCTGTGTTTCCTTATATTTCCTGAATGCTATCCTTTTCTTCTTAACCTTCCCTGCCACCTCTTTTGAAAACCATAGTGTTTTGTTCCTTCGTTGTGTTTTGTTGATTTGCTTTACACAAAGGCTTGTTGCCTCTGTGATGGCTGTTTTGATTACTCCCCATTGTTCCTCCACCCCTCATTCTTTCCTGTTTGCTAGTGCTTTTCTTAGGCACTCTCTCATTTTCCCAAAGTCAGCCCTCCTAAAGTCAAATACTCTTGCTTTTGTATGGCTTGAATGTATGGCTGTGTTTATCGTGAACCACACTGTTTGGTGGTCACTTGTTCCCAGATGGCTACCTACCTCTAAATCTGACATTCTTTCTCCATCCCCATTTGAGAGTACCAGGTCTAAGATTGCTCCCTCCTGAGTTTGTTCCAATACTAACTGTCTGAGGCATGCCTCTTGTAGGGCATCAAGAATTACCCTGCTGTTGGATGTGCTTGCAGCAAAGGTGCTTCAGTTAACATCTGGCATATTCAGGTCCCCAATCAACAATATCTCCCCTTTTTCTGCCATTCCAAGGATGCCTTCTATCATTTCCTTGTCCTTTCCCTCTTCCTGAGATGGGGGTCTGTATACAACCCCCATGCAGATTGTGGTGTCATTTCCTGTCTCCAGCGTGACCCAGAGTGCCTCATCTGCTCCCTGTTTACTCTTTAGTTATGTTGTTTTGATCCCTTCCTTTACATAGAGAGCTACTCCTTCTCCTCTTTTACCATCCCTGTCCCTCCTGTAGATTGTGTATCCTGGTATGTTGACATCCCAGTCATGGTTCTCTGTGTACCATGTTTCTGTGACTGCCACTATATCCAGGCAACCCTCTTACATCAAGGCCACTAGTTCAGGGAGCTTGTTACACAGACTATGGGCATTGGTACTCATCACCCTCCACTTTTTGATGGCCTTACCCCCTTTAGCCTCATCCCTGTCCTTACTGCCTTTGCCTTTTTTTACATTTACCTCTGTCCTGCTCCCTAATGACTTCTTTACCTTGGTGTTTACCTCACTAATTACCATGTTTTGTAGGGGAGGCTGGGATTTCCCTGCTTCTTTTAAGTGTCTCCCCCCTTGGCTAGTTTAAATGCTTGCCAATGAAGCATTTAAACCTCTCACCAAGGATCATGGTCCCCCTGGACAGATGCAGACCATCGCACCGGTATAGGTCTGCATCCCTCCAGGTGGCTCCCCAGTCCCCAATGAAACCAAAACCCTGAGCTCCTCACCTGTTTTTCAACCATTCATTGAATTTCCTGGTGAGGAGTATCCTAGCATCACCCTTGCCATAGACAGGCAGCACCTCTGAGAAGGTTACCGTATGCACTACTTGTATATGGCCCCTCCCCAACTCTACAAACTCCTCTTGCACTGCTCTGATCTGATTCCTAGCCAGGTCATTTGTCTCTAGGTGGATAATGACATCCAGCTCCCTCCCTCCTGCAGCTGCTCCCATGATCCTGAAGATTTGCTTCCTGTCCCTCCAAACCATGGCACCAGGAAGGCACCTTACCTCCCTCTCCCCTTCCCCTTCCTCCCCATTTCTACCCTCCTAATGATTGATTCCCCCACCAGGAGTTGTTTCCTTCCCCTGTGGGGTCCCATGCCACCCTCCTGTGGGTCTCCTTTGTGAAGGTTCCTAACATCCTCCATGGTCTCCACTGGAGGTGCCTCCAGAGAGAAATCACTATCCACCAGAAGAGCATATGCATTGTGAAGAAGTACAGCTGGAGGAATTCAACTATGTTCCACCACCCTCTCCCTCCCTGAGCCCAACCTGCTCCAGCCTCTCCTCTTTCTTGGCAACCTCTGAGGTAGTGGCATTGCCCTGGTGGTCCCCGGTGGGGGAGGAGGATTCACGCATCCTAGCCATGTCAGCCTGGAGATGGGCAATCTCCTCCCTCAGACCAGAGAGGTGACTACAAATAGGGCAGCATCGCAGCCTCCAGAATGTCTCCCGGAACACTTCCACCCCACAACCATTGCACTGCACCACTCCTATCATGTCTTATTTTGTGTCCCCACTCCTGTTTCTCTGTATGCTTACTCTCTCCTCTCCTTACAGCTCTCACCCTTCCTGTTCTGGGACAGCAACTTCCTATATTCTTCAGTAGCCTCCTTCTTCCTTGCTCAGTGAGAGACCACCAACAGCTGGGGGGCAGCGAGTTACTTTTTTCCTTTAGGGTTGACAAAACTAATGTTTCTCTATGATCCTTCCCTTCCTACTGCCAAACAGGAAGTTCCTGTTGTCAGTCAAATCCAGTGGCTATAAAAGTAGAACTGGCTTAGGGTAGGATGGAGTGTACTTAGTAAGAAAAAGGGCTAGCAACAGGAAGTTGTAATTGGAGTCACCTGCTTTTATATTGTCTAAGTCACACCCTCAATTAAGCTCTCTCTCCTCCTACTGATTTAGCAAAGTAAGTTGATACAGTACCCTTCCCAGCACAGAACACACACTGACTTTCTTTCTTTTCTTCTTTTTTAACCCTACATAAGACCCCTTCTACTTCTAATAAAGTATCTGTCTGCTTAATCTCAACAGACACTGGCTCCTGCTGAGATAGAAATGTTAAATTAGTAAGAAAATAGTAGCTTCTTTTATTTAGCTGCTTTCTGCCCTAAAAAGCTAGCAACAGCAACAGTATATGGTTGAGCGTATGCTCATTGTAAAAGATGAACATTTTGCATGCTATAATGTATTTAAACAAGTTTTACACAGGAAACTAGTCAAATACAGTAATGCAATGAGTTTGCAAGTTCGCATGCAGAAACATAATGCTATATACAATAGCATGCTGAAGGCACTGTATATATCTGATGTTTTTCATTGCTTTTGCATTTTGCTTTTTTTCTTGTTTTCTTTATTTTCTGAAACTTGCTTTTCATGTTCACATTGCTTCTCATTATGTTTACAATGTTTTATTATCTATGTAAATATTATTAGTAATTAGATAAATTGTACAGGGACAAATCAAATCTATTTTTTCTACACATTACATGAGGGTGTGACAGAAAAATGATTTGCTGTTATCTAGAGCTTCACACAATAGGTGGTACAGTAAGATTTGAGCCAGTCTTACATTGTTTATATGGTTTTGTGCAAATTTTGTGACATTGGGCTAAAGATTTAGCTAAGTGCCCATAATAAGAAATTAGCATTTCATCCTATTGTTCTAAAATTTTTGGGTTGCTTGTCTGCAGGGATAATTTTTAGTGAAAAACAGTTCACTCCTTGATGTTTGTGAGAAATAGATATTATTAATATTAATTGCAAAGTTACTGAATGGCAAAAATAATATTTTTTTATGTTTTTGCTTTTCAACAAAAACTAAAGTTACCCCTAGACAAAGTGAGAAACAGAAAGAAGTAGTTGTCTGACTCAATATTACTGCAAGCAAGAAAAGACCTTTGAAGCATCATAAAAATAGTTGGTTATTTAAACTGTGGTGTTCTATAAAGGTTATTGCTATTTAATTGTTCAAAAAGGATACTAGTATTGTTGTTTTTGTAGTTTAGAAGTTAGTATTGCCAAAGCCATGACAGTCTGAACTGTGAGTGCAAATTTTCTTAACACTGAGAAAGTAATACAGTATATACTCCAGCATAGCTGACTTTTATTAAAGGCAAAAATGAAAGGATAAAAAATCTGGAAGAAATGATGGAGGATAAATCTTTTGAATCTGGTAAACTTACAGGTCAGGTTGAAATACTGTATTAGAAAAGCTGTTACAAGAAAGTTAGAAAGATGTTTCTAATAACTATTGTGTTTAGTTAATAATTGAAAATCATGTTTTTCAAATACAGTGTTTGAATTTGGAAAAAGGAAAAAGTTAGCAAATGCATATGAGAAGGTTAACAAAGATTTGGTTGAATTAAGAGAAACGTATGAAAGTTAGAAGAAATTTGAAAGCATTTAAAAGGTTAGACAACAATGCTGATTCTGCTGTTTCCTCCAAAGAATCATCTGACTCAGAAAATGAATCACCTCAGAGCAAAAAGAATAACCCTAGACAAAAAGGCGATTCTAATTATTTGGATTCAGAAAGAGAAATACTTGGGAAATATAAAGAAATGCATGGTGGGGTCCTCTGCATCTCAAGCTAAGGTGTGTGAGGCCACAAACTCTAATACTGTGGCTAAGGAGGGAGGAAAGTTACCTATGTCTAGAAAGAATAACGAACAGTCAAAGCCTATGTGCCGATGCTTGATCCAACTGTGGCTCAGCAACGTTATCAAGACTCATCACAATTAGGGGTGTGCAAAAAAAAAAAAATCTGCCAGCGGAATTCCTGTGAAATTCACTTCCACGAAGGTTTGGAAATCATTTTCACAACGTTCATGGAAATTCTGCCTTAAAACTACAGAATAAATATACAGACTGCTGGTTAATTTATTAAACTGCAGGGAAAAAAATCCACAGAACAGATTACTGCCAGTAGTCAGTTCTGAGGCTTTTTTTTTAACCACAGTTTAATTCATTAATCCACCCTCTGCTGATCAGGGGTCCCAATAAATAAATAAAAAACTCCAATCCCTCCTTCAGACCCTCCTGGTGTCTAGTGGACCCCCACCCACCGATCGTGGGTCCCAAGTAAAAATCCCTGATCCCTGGTGTCTAGTGTTTCCCACCCCCCTGCCCAGGGATCACAGCCAGTGGGTCCCAATAAAAAAGAAACAAAAACTCCAACCCATCCCTGGTGTTTACTGGCCCCCATTACCCACTGATCATGGCCCCCAAAAACATTTTATTTCCCTGGTGTCTAGTGGATCCCCTCCCTATCGTGGATTCCCTTAATCCACAAAACAATTGCTGGCAGTCCACTGACTCATCCCACTGTACTCCTAGTATTCCCTGGTGTCTAGTGGACCCCTGATCCCTTATAAAAAAGTAATCCTAATTCCATAGTGTCTAATGGACCCCTACCCCAGCAGTTCCTCTGCCAACACCCTGCTCCCCCCACCCTGCCCATGAGTGGGCCACTGGAACAGCCCTCCTCTCTCCTCCATTACCAGTGGCCCACTGAACTGTCACTGGATTACAGCATGGTGTACAAGCACACACTCATTCACTGACAGTTCATTAAACTGTGGATAGAATAAATTCTGCAGTTTATATACATGTTTTCACAGTTCACAAAAAAGTCAGTGGAACCTGGCAAAAATCCTTGGAAAATCCCAGTTTCACCAATGGCAAAAGTTCCAAAATTTCCATGAAATTTCTGAAATTTTGCAGAAGTTCCACGAAAGCAGAATTAGCAACTTTTGTCCACCACTAATTGCAATGCCAAAACTGGAGTTTTCCCCAAAAGGGGAGGGACCATGGTGAAGGATATGACAGTGGGTATGATAAGCATAGAGGTGACAGAATTGACCACAGAGGGTGCCACTATTCTGACTATGATCATCAAAGTTATATTGCACCCCAAAACAGGTCTAGTCATAGGTCTCCAAGTCTAGAGGAAAGGATTAAAAATTCACAGGATAAAATGATTAAAGAATCATATGATGAGGAAGAAAATTAATTTGAGAATGAAATGGAGGAAATGAAACAGCAGATAGAGAAGTTAAAAGCTTGTACTCAAAGTTATTTGCTCCATTTTGCTCATTCACCTCCTGATCCTCATTTTCCTGTGCAAAATCTTTCTTCAACATTGCCTAGAGGAGGTGGGACTAGTAATGCTATGTGACTTACAGATTCTGCTGACATAGTAAAAGAAACTGCAATTGTTAGAAATGATAATGAGATTGGAATGAGATTTAAAAATAAAATGCCAAGTAAAAATGAAAATACTAGCTCTGTGTCTAGCCTTTCTGAAAAGGTGTCCAGAGTTAGTATAAAAACAGTGTGAAATGTCATAGTGGAACTGCTATGTTGCTGGGGGGGGCAACTTATATCTGGGCACCTTAATTCCCAAAGGAAAAACAGAAAGATTTTACTTTGACATAAACAATGAGAACAGACTGAATTAGGAGGCCTTGCTTGACTCAGGAGATGAAGTAACTCTGATGTCTAAGTGTCTCTCTGATAAGCTGACTAATGCCTTAGATGACTACTAAAAGAAGTTGAAAACCCTTTCTGACAACTTAAAGATTGTAGATTATGGAGAGGAAGCTCAAAAGACCTTAGGTAATGTTTACTTGAAATTGAAATTTGGCGACCCGTCAAGCGCAGCGGTGGATTGCCATGTACCGGGCGACCCGGCTTGGGAACGGATCCAGGTCATCGGAGGGCCGGGCTGGGGAGTAGGATCTAGCATCCAATGTGCAGCCTCCTACTCCGGGGTGGGTGCGGAAGCACTCAGGTGATAGGGACCCCTGGTGGAGACCGGGAGTTCCACGCAACCGACGCGACGTGGGGAGGAGGCTGGGCGGATGCTGGCGCGATTGCACGCCCCCGCCTCCGGGAGAAAAATCTGGTGGAAAAGAAGGTGGGCAGGACCACCGATCTATGAAGCCCTCCCTTGAGAGCCTCACATTGCTGCCGTCACTGCGGGACCCGACCAGTTACAGTTCCGGGGTCACGAAGGTGGCCCGCGACCCCACCCTCCTGGGGGCAAGCCGGGGGTGACTGTGGGTCCCCAGCAGCAATTGATGGAGGTAGAGGTCTCTGGGGGCTGTGACCAGGGTGGATGGCCCCGGTGGTCCTGCCAGAAAAAGGGCAAATAAAAAAAAAAAAGAAGAAATTGAAATTTGGTAAAATTGTAATTAAACATCCAGTGTATGTTACAAACACAACAGGTAATGATTTATTGATTAGAATTGACCTTCTAAAAAGGTTTAAATCTATCCTGGTCTACTTTCACAAAGTTCTCTGGTCACAGGTAAAGAGACCTATTCCATTTAGAAAGAGTCTAGTTTCTAAACATTGAAAGTCATGCTATTCTTAAAAAAAGGAAAAAGATGATGTAATGATTACACTAAATCTTGTATGTTCTAATGTAATTGATGTATCTAGTTTTGGTAATTCTAAAAATTTGGCTAAGGGGTCTTTCTCTCTTAAAAGGGCAGGGCTATTTGTCCCTGGCAGCCCTCCCATGGTGCTGTGCAGTCAGGTTAACCAGGGACAAGGGGGGTGGGAGTGGGGGTGGAGAGTAAAAGACTGAGGTCAGAGAGGAGGGTGGAGCAAGTCACTGACAGGTGTGAGTAGGAGCATGCCTACAAGGTAAAGTGGGCTAAAGATTGGTCAAGAAAGAGAGAGAGAGAGAGAAAGAGAGGGTGAGTGAGGGCAATAAAAGGAGGCACCCAGTTCAGCAAGCCCTCTTTTCTTGCTGGTTTCCTTGCTGGATTCTTTTGGTTTACACTCAGAGATCCAGCCTTTTTTCCCCAGCACTTTTCAATCAGCTGCAATTTTGGTGCTGTTTTCTTTCACTGGTATGTGATATTTCTCAGTGCAAGATTAGGCCCATCTGTAGCAGGGCGGCTTGGCCTGTGCATGTTTTCAGCAGTCCAAGCAGCGGGATTTGGAGGACCACCATTTTCGCTGTTTTTTGGTGGCTCAGGAGCTCACTCATGTTTGTGCAGGTTGGCAATATTTTTGCAGTGGTTTCTGTCAAGCGCTCTCGCAAAGCCAATCCAAGGAGCTAGCGGGCAATGAAAGGGAAGTCAGTGGTTGACAGTTCCAGACTGGACAAACAGGTAAGTTCGAATTATGGGCTGGCCAGTGCAGAGTGTACTCTTGAGAGGCATTACAGGGTATAGGCTCCATGGAGCACTGCCAAGTAACGGTGGACTACAGAGGCGAGGCGTACCCACATGAAGGTTTGATACTCCTCTCAACCTAATTCCTGGAGATTAACGGGGTGGCTGGGGGGGTCTAACTTGGGCCCTATGGAAGATCTCTGGAGGGCCAGGGATGTTTTAGCCAGAACTGGGTTTTGGGGGGGTTCTCCTGGGGGATTCTTTCAGCGCCTCAGGCAGCGAAAGGAGTGGTGTGTGTGGGGGAGGATAGTGGGAGGAATCCTGGGGCAGTCAATTAAGAGAATTAAAAAAAAAATTATTAGGGACATCATTAAAAGGGTTACAGGGCAGTGACAAACAAAGAGTTTTGGTGAGCATGGCTGGTGTCTGGCAGAAGTGCTGGAGGTGCCATTTTGGGGATTCCACATGGCGGTGGCCATTTTGGATTGGGCAGCCCACCACGCCACAGGGACAAGCTCCCCAGTTTAATCTCTCCACTGTAAGGGTAGCAAATGATTTGAATAGGAAAATGTGTGTTTCAAAACAGCATAATTTTTAATAGCATATCCACAGTTTCCAATTAACAAGTAAGGTGCAGGTTACAGCAGTTTGGTGCCAGATCAATTCACTGACTGTTTACATTGCTGAACCTCCCCCTTCCCCTCCCATAAAATAAAAATAATTAGCATAATTATATTTTGATAATACCAAAGTAAATACAGTTGCAGGCTATACACGGGCACTGGGGAAAGGATTTACCAGGTAATTTTCTCCTGCTTGGTGGGGGTCTAGCTTCGAGTGCCTCTCACAGAGGCTGACCATCCACTTGGTGTTTTGTCTTACATGCCTCATTCCTAAAGTGTCATAATTTGTTGATTATAATCATTTTACTGGATTTTGGGGCATCTGGTCTAACTTAGTTTCAAACTATCCATACTGCCAAATGTCCTTTGTAAATATGAATGTGGCACAGGAAATGGATGCACGCTTCCATTCACCCTTATTGTATATATCCGTTCAAAACTAATATAACCCACAAATGCATAACGTACCTGATCTGAGTGAATATCTTGCAGTAGTGTGCGATATATATTAAATTTATCAGCTTTTTCTGGCTGTTTCTTCTAATTCCTTGGTTGACATGTGATTTATCAACTTTCTTCCAGGATACTTTTCAAGTTCCTTGGGTAGCAGGTGAAGCAGCCTCTTAGGCATGGAATTTGTTTTGGCCGGGGGGGGGCCTACACAGGGGCAGTCAGCCGAATCAGCCCCTCCTTTTTTTTGTTTCTCAGTTGTATATCTTGTTCTTTATGTTCCCACAGCATTTTTTGCAGAGACAAGGCAATGATTCCTCAAAAGAAGATGACTAGGGAGGAGACCATGAGGCAGTGGGCTCAAATAATGAAGCAGGCTAAGAAGCTCCTGGATGCTATGGAGGATGGGTAGGGGAGCCAGAACCCAGGAAGTGGGGGAGAAAGAGGAAGGATAGGAGTGTGGCTGGGGCCAGGAGAGGTGGTTGAGGGGGTAAGCAGCCAGAACTCAGTGAGCCAGCTCCAGAAAACCCAGACAGCCCGTGGCCCATTGCCACTTTAAATTTGGGTCCTACCTCTGGCTGTTCCTTCACTTCAGATGCCTCTTGAACGGCTGCTTCCAGTGGCCCCTCTGGCTCTGCCCCAGTACCAGGAGGGGATTTTAATGTCCCTCTACAGCCCACTCCTCCATCTGACAGGACATTGACAGGGACTTCACCCATGCCTGAATTTCCAGGCCCTTCCTGATCAGGTAAGATGGACAAAACAATTGAAGGCAGCAAAAGAGAATATATGGAGCAGATGCTGGGGGAAATGGGGGATAATGCGGTGGCACAACTAGAGAAGGTGCTTGGAGAAATCAAGAAATGGAGAGGGTGGAGTTGAACAGGCTGAGCTGACTGCCTTGGAAGGTACAGGACAGAACAGTTGAGACAAAGGCACCTGAGGGGTGCACCCAAGGAACCATATCCTACTGGCAACAAAGGAAAAGATCTGGAGGGAGGAATATATTGACATATTTTGTTCAGCAACCAAGGAGAGCATGAAAAAGCAAGAGGAAAGGGAGAGTTTTGGGGAGAAGGATATGGCCATGGCTGTAATGCTGTTGGGTAAGAAGGAGGGAGACAAGGCTGCAAAAGGGAAAATATGGGATTCATGGGTGGTGGATTTTACCCACTACAGCTCTATAGCATAGGAAAAGAGGCCAGAGTTGGCAAGGCTGCTGCTGATCTATTTTTTGATTTTTCACAGTGCCTACAAGATAATGGGAGGCACAAACTGTATCCAGTATGATGAGATGTTCAGAACCCATATGGCAACAGATGGGGATGTCCATTGGGATATTCAGCAGTTGGATATCTGGTTTGAGACCATGATGGTGCCTTGGGGTACAGAAGGGGAATGGGGCAAAGCAGCCAGCACATCTCAGAAATGCTGTTTGGGATTCAACAGGGCTTACTGCTCTTGGCCCAACTGCTGTTTCCGGCATGCCTGCTCCAAATGTGGTGGTGGGCACCCTGTGCCTAGGTGCAGGACATATCCAGTGACCTGTGGAGGCACAGTATACAACAATCAGTCCTCCCGGGCAGGCCATTCAGGCTTGCAAGGGGCATGGGAGTGGCCAGCAGGATGTGGTTTCTCCAGGGGAGGGGGGTCCTCCATTAGCTAGGGAAGGGGAAGGGAGGGGGTGGGAGACAGTGGGTGAGGAGAAACTTTGCTTTGGCTAGGACCCCAGTAAAGTGGGAGGACCTGTTGGCATGGCTGGTTGGCTATCTGGATGAGAGGGCAGCAGGGACACTTGAGCAGGGTTTTTGGAAGGGCTAGCCTCTTTTATAGGCACTGTGAGTGGCAACATGAGCAAAGAACCTGAAGTCAGTAAAAGGGATAGGGGGAAATCCTTTGCCACAAGATGGGCAAGGAAGTGATGACTGGGCTAGTGGAGGGTCCATTCCCGTATCCCCCACTGCTCAATCTTAGGATCTCTCTGCTGGGCTGGGTTCCCAAGAAACTGCCAGGTGAAATTCAGGGTGGTACACCATTTATCCTACCCAGAGGGTGATTTGGTCAATGACTACATCAGTGAGGCAGATAGCAAGGTGTTATATGTGACCCTGGATGAAGCTGTGAGGTTCATCAGAGCACTTGGGACCCCCTGGTTAGCAAAAACAGACACTGAGGCAGCATTCTGCTTGCTCCCTGTATGACCAGAGGACTGGGACCTACTAGGTTTCCAGATAGGAGATGAATACTATTTTGATAAAAAGCCATGCCTATGGGCTACTCGGTGGCATGTACAGGCTTCAAAACCTTCAGCACCTGGCTGCAATGGGTGTTCCAGACCAAATTTGGTCATGGGACAGTTCTACATTATTTGGATAATTTCCTGCTGATCAGGGAAGGATGCAACAGTGTTGAGTGGATATTGGAATAATTCAGTTCCATGTGTCAAACTTTAGGGGTACCTCTGGCACCCGACAAGGCAGAAGGGCCTAGCAAATACATTGAGTTCCTAGGGATCTAAAATGGATGCAGCTGCTGGGGTTTTCTGGTTACTGTGGGATAAACTCCTGTGGCTGAAGGAGTTTCTGACAGTTGTCATGGGATGCAGGAGGGTCCCCCTTCACACAGTGCAGCAGCTGCTGGGCACCTAAATTTTGCATGCTGGGAATAGCTCCAGGGTGGGTGTTTACATGCTGTCTAGCACAATCCACATGGGGAGCCTGCAGATCACACCACTGGGTAGATATCAAGAAGGGAATGGGGGATGATTTGGGGGTGTAGGAGCATTTCCTGGACCAGAACAACTGCATCACATTTTGGTAAGAGGACTGAGTCTTCAACACTGACCTGGAGCTGTACACTGATGTGGCAGGAGGGATAGGGATGGAGGCGTAGTTCAAAGGAAAATGGATGACAGAACCTTGGCCCAAGGAATGGATCCAATGGGGACAAAAAAAGGACATCATATTTCTGGAAATACTCCCAATTTGGGTTGCTACCTTGGTGCGGGGGGACACTTTGCAAAACCAGGGAATCACCTTCCGATGTGAAAACCAGTCAGTGATGGAAGTGATAAATAGGAAGGCAGTGAGGTTTGAGACAGTGATGAGGGTGATGTGGCAGCTAGTGCTGCAGGGATTAAAGTTAAATCTATCTTTTAGCACCAGGCACAGTGAGGGGACAAAGAACATTATAGCTGATAGCCTTTCCCACCTACAGATGGACCACTTCCAGGTCATCTCTCCAGGGACAGAGCAGCAAAAAACAGTGGTTCCACATCTTGCGTGGGAAATTGGTTGGAGGGAGCCAAGCTCCTGTTTCAAAGCTCATGGGCACCAAAGACCTTGAAGGCATATTAGGGATCCAGGAAGGCCTTCCAGGCTTTCTGAAATGTTGAAATTTAGGTAAGTGGGACAGTAACTGAGAAGCAGATGGGGAAGTTTATTGTTAGCAGTTAGAGGGATGGGATGGCCTACTCGACCATGGGGGTTCACCAATCTGCAATAGGCACCATGTGCAGCCTAAAGGGTTGGGGGGACCGGGGAAAAGCAACAAGTCAGGAGGATGATACAGGGATGGTTATGGGTCAGAGGTAAAGAGCCCAACAGAAGGTGGCTATCAGAAGCTCTGTTGTGGTGTTTGGTGGATGCCCTTCCCAGAGTTTGCTGCGCCTCACTGGAGGTGGTATTGTTTGCCACAGTTTTCACCACCATGTACCATGGAGCCTTTAGGGTAATTGATGTTGTAGGGACCAGGCAGGGAGTTTTTTATTTACTGGGATGATCTCCAGTGGTTGAAAGATTCTGTGAGCCTGAGGCTCAGATGGTCAAAGACAGATCAAGCGGGTAGAGGGGAAACAGTGAAGTTAAACAAGCAGGAACAGCCTCAGGTATGCCCATGAGGGCATTGTGGGCATATGCAGCATTACACCCAGTTGGCAGCGGCCCACTTTTCCTGCACGGGGATGGATCACAGGTAACCAGCAGCCAAATGGTGGCAGTACTACAGAAGTGCCTGCTTTTCCTGGGGCAGAATTCCACTGGGTACTCTTCCCACTCTTTCAGAATAGAGACAGCTTCACAAGCTGCAGCCTGGTGGGTGCCAGGGAAGACATCAGGTAGTTAGGCAGGTAGGAGTCTGGATGCTATAAAGCCTAAATCAGACAACTGCATGACTGACACTAACGCTGTTCATTGTTTCCCTGCATGTGGAGAGATTGGTTTGCCAAAGATGAGTGGTGGAAGTAAAAAAAAAAAATAGAAGGGGGAGGGAGAAAATGGAGGTGGGGGCCCCAAGAGGGGGAAGGGTTTGTTATCATTTTGTATAGCTCACATGCTGTGTCTCCCCCTTTGTTTGTGCCTAGGCAAGGACAGCAAGTTAGAAGTGTGGATCTGTGGCAACTCATTCATTTACTGGGTGGAGCAGAGAGCTGCAGTGCACGCAGGGGGCCACCAGCTGTATCATGACTGGAACAAGGTGTGGCTGCAATGGAATGGCTTAAGAGGAATGGGATGTGGTCAACTGTTAGCATTGCTACAGGAGATGTGGAGGACAAGACCTTCACCAGACATGTTAATTATTCATCTAGGGGGTAATGACCTGGGGATCCACCCCTGGCTGGGCATTTATTTAGAGATAAAGTGGGACATTGCAACCATAAAGGAGTGGTGACTGGAAGCCACATTTATGTGGTCTGAGATGCTTCCTAAGTTGGTGTAGAGCAAACCCAAGACCATGAGGCCCTGGATAAAGCAAAGCAGAGAATGAATCATAGGATGACGAGGCTTTTCACCACCATGGGGGGGAGTATAAGGCATGAGAGCATTAAGGAGACCGATGCAGAGTACAATAGGTCAGATGGGGTACAGCTCTCTGATATGGGGTTAGACCTGTTTAACATGGAGATTAGTCTCACAATAGATGGATGGAGACAGATGGTGGGGGCAGGAGGTAGCAGAGACAGCTTATGGGGAGAGAGGATAGGTTGGGGGGAAGAGACCACCATCCAACATGAGCTGGAGGTTGACAAGTGGGCAAAAGGGGGGAAGACCTGGCCTAAAGTTTACACCAAGGCTGGGAAAGGATGGGGGTCATGGGGTACACCTGGAGGCCACTGAAGAGGGCATGATGTTTACACACAAGCTCAGATCAGGATAAGGAAATAAAAAAGAAGGGCTGAGATGTACATCCAGCCCATAATGGCAAAATGGTGGGACCCAGGTATACACCTGGGCCAAGGAAATCGATAAAGTATTGCCAGCGTATTTTTAATTTATGAAAAGATGCACGTTATGAATGGATATCAAATAAACTTGAAGGATGTTTAAAATTGGTAAGTGGATGGTTTGTTAGAATAAACTACAAGACTGACTGAGCACCCAAACAAAGTGTGTACGGTGTGTTTTATGAGTGAGGGGATTTGTCAGAGGACAATGGGTTCTTGCCCTCTTAAAAGGTCAAGGCTATTTGTCCCTGGAAGCCCTTCCATAGTGCTGTGCAGTCAGGTTAACCTGGAACAAGGGGGTGGGAGTGGGCTGGAGAGTAAAAGACTGAGGTCAGTGGAGAGGGTGGAGCAAGTGACAGACAGGTGTGGGTAGGGGTGTGCCAACAAGGTAAAGTAGGCTAAAGATTTGTCAAGAAAAAGAGAGCAAGAGGGTGAGTGAGGGCAATAAAAGGAGGCACACAGTTCAGCAAGCCCTCTTTTTTTGCTGGTTTCCTTGCTGGATGCTTTTTCCGCCCTCCCACCCTGAGTAAGTGAAAAGGGGGAAATGTTGGACAAGGAGAAGGGGTTGTTTTTTAAGGCTGATCAGCTGGGACAAGGTGAAACCTGCTGTAAGTGGATGGCATGGTTTGTGGTCTAGTGGGCAAATGGGGGGAGGACCCAGCCTAGGATTTACACCACAGCCGGGAGAGGATGGGAGCCTAGGGGATACACCTGGAGTCCCCTGAAGGGGGAACATTGTTTACATACCTGCTCAGATCGGGAGAAGGAAACAAAAAGGAAGGGGCAGGGATGTACATCCAAATCATAATGGTGGAATGGTGGGACCCAGGTATACACTTGGGTCAAGAAAATTGATAAATTATTGACAACAAATGTTTAATTTATGAAAAGTTGTATGTTATGAATGGATATCAGAATAAACTTGAAGGATGTTTAAAATTGGTAAATGGTTTGTTACAATAAACTACAAGGCCGACTGAGCACCCAAACAAAGTGTGTATGATGTTTTTTATTGGGGGGACTGGTCAAAGGACAAATGGAGAAGTAAAGCCTAAGTGGTTTGTTTATCAAAACAAGATGAGGTAAATCTGTGGATTAATAACAGAGGCCTAACTTTCTTCATATCAGAAAGTAAATCCTGTTGTTCTCAGTGCCATTCTGTTCCTGACACAAATACATTAGACTCCAACTACAGGGCCCACCAAGGACCATGAAAAGGAGATTCCACTAAATAAAACAAAAGGTAAATTTAAGGTGCCAGTCAAAACTAAGGACTTGTAAATAACTAGTTCTGCGTTGTACCTAGGCTATGTAGTGTACAATCAGTGTACCATTTTACGAAGTGTTAAAAAGAGTGGCTACAAAATGTTTCAAACCACAAAGAAAGCTTAAAAGGATAGGCACTTGTACCTCAAAACTCCAGATAGGGTGAAAAAGTATACAACATCCTGTATATAATGCAAGGTTTGAAATCTTCCATGTCTTGGGTTAGACATACTTGTACAACTGGGTGTGTATATAAGCCTAGTCAATGAAATTCTGTGGTAAAGAAAAAGGTGAGGCCGTTAACCAATAAAAGTGACACCACAGGCCTCAATATCTGGACAAACTATTCCTCAAGTGTGCCATGTGGTGAATGAGTTCACTACAACAGTTTCAGATAATGTAAATGAATTGTCTGTTAGGGTTAATGGAAAAAAGGCCGAGAAGTGCCTGACCAAACTGCATTGTTTGTGCCTAACCTGTGGTAGTGATATGGATTCAAAGATCTATTCCACACCTTCCCTGGATATGAGCACTAGAGAAATACATGTTTTAGTACATAAACCAAAAGCACAGCCTGTCACTTTAAAAGCTAACTGTGGATTAGAAGTAGTGATGGGGGGTAGAATCCTTTATTGATTTAGGAATTAGTTGTTCCAGTTATTGAGGAGTTTAACAAAAGTTATTACCTAAGAAAAAATTGAAGCAAAAAAGTTTTAAAGAAGTGCATGTAGTTGCTGATGAAAAAAAAATTAACATAATTAAAAATAAGGTCGATTGAGGTAAAATGTACATTTTTCTGATTTTAAGGAGCAAGTTAACCAAATGGGTACTTGTAAAATTAAATTAGGAAAGGAACCTGTTTGTAAAATATTCTTTCCATTGAAAGATTTGTTTTCAAAAGATGTAAATGATTGTTGGGTAACTGACCTGCATGTTACCAGGGTATGCACAAACTCAAGTAATGGTTAGACGTGCAGCAAAATTTATTCTTGCCAGTGAAATTCCAGCAAAATTGTGAATTTCACCACATGAAACATTTTGCAAAATTCATGCATTTCACCTGTGAATTTTGTGGGTGCAAAATGTGAAATTCTGAGGGTAAAACTCAAAATTTTGGCTTCCAAATGCTTCTGACACTGCAACACATGCTAAGCTACTTCCTAAACTAGAACATGTAAGTTAACTCTACTCTAAGTTATGCATGCCCGCTGAAGAAAATAGAAAGATCCATTTTTGTTTCATATCGAGCAACCCTGAACATTTCAGGTTTTAATTCAGCCCATTGTTTCATTATCCATGCACAAAAAAAAATCTCAGAATAGTGAGGGCCGGATATTCAAAACTTTGTGCCAGGCAAAAACCGTTTGCACAGGTTTAGCATGGAATTAGCGTGGGTCAGCTATATTCAAAAGGCCAAATAGCACCAGCAAACTGCATTAGCGCCGAGCAAAATCATAATGTATGCAAGGGGCAAACTGACTTGAATACAGGTGCAATGCTATATTCAGCGACTAGCGCCGCACAAAGTGGTTTTGTATGACTTAGTGTGACACTTAGCGAGGTACACATTACCGCCCAGAAAAAGCTTGTCTTAACCCTGGGCAATCAGCTTTGCATGACACTATGGCTTTACACGGTGTTTACATGGGTTTTGTGCGGGTTTTGCATGACACTAACCAATAAATATGACACATAGACAAAGCCAAACATAGAGGAAGCATGCTGCTAACTAATGGCATCACAATGATGCCATCATCTGCTACCAGTCCCAGCCATGCCAGGCAGTAAGTGGTGACCCTGCCATCAGTGGACAGCATGGCAGTGTGGCCATACAGCACACACCTGTGGACCATACTTCTGTGGACACCAACAGATGCCAGCACACACATGCAGCACTGTGGGCATGGAGGATGTTGAGGGGAGAGTGTATGGGTGGCCAGGCTGTGCCACAGACCAGGTGTGGCCACAAGGCTGAGACACATCATGCAGTGTACATGGGCCAGTATTTGGAATACCCTAACACCAGTGTGCCTTTCAGATTATATATGCCCCCGCCAGCCACATACCACACAGCTGTACTACTGCCAGAGCACACAAAGCCGGACATGTATATGTCACTGTGAGCATCCCATGCCAGAGATGTAGCATCTGTGGGTCACACAACAGCATAACAGTAATGTCCACTGACAGTAAACACCTGCAGGTTGGGTCTGTCACTGTGTATAGTGCAGTCATCATCACTGCCCTACACACCATAGGCATTGCTGTGTCCACACACTACTGGCCCCCTAGCTACTGTAGTGTCTGCTGTGCACTGTCGTATGACCTGCAGTGTGACAGTTGCATGCAGCACCACCACCATCTGTGCCTATGTTGTGTTGTCCCAGTATAGCTGCAGGCAGCAGCGCATGTGGAAGTAGTGTTCAAAACTGTCTAATATTCCCCAAGCTGTTTGTGCAGCACTAACAAGTTTGCACGGGTTTAGTGCAGAGCTAAACAGTTAGCCTTGTGCAAACTGCATGCAAATCAGGGCATAATGAGATGCTAATCTGGATGTTTGCCCACAGACTACCTAAGTAGGCTAATTTGCATATCACTTTTGAATATGGCAAAGTTTAGCTCCGGGCAAATGTGTTTTCACCAGGCTAATGGTTTAGCCCTGTGCTAAACTCATGCAAATGTGTTAGCGCTGTGCAAACAGTTCTGGGAATATTTTACAGTTTTACACACTGTACTTTCACATACGCTGATGCCTGCAGCTGTACTGGGTCCACACATTTGCCGGCACACACATTGGCCACATAGTTCACCTCTACCTACCTTCAAATCTCTATGCACTGTGTTGCTGTTGTGGTTTGCACTTCCTGGTTGCCATATTCAGAGCTGTCTTATTCCAGGGCTAAGTTTGCCCTGCACTCCCAGCCCAGTTTGCCCAGCCTCATTCCCATGCTATATTCAGAAGCTGTTTGCCCCGGGCTATTCCTTTTGAATATGGCTTACTTTGTGCTCTGGACTAAGTTTGCCCACTGAGCAGTGCTAATTTAGCCCCAGGGTAAAGTTTTGAATATCTGGCCCTGAGTATTTTATCTAAGTTTGGCCGTAATTACTGGACCTATTGTTTTGAAAATTGCCACCCACTCTTTGGTCCTTAATAAGGAAATGAGCATGCCAGTTTTCAAAACAACATGACCACCTCCCCATGACACAGTGCACAGCAACATTCTCCTGAACAAACCCATTTGCAGTTCTTCTACTGTCTCCCCCACACCTGCCTCGTGGAACTCTGTGCAGTGTGCAGCTAGTGCAATCCTACCAGAGTCCTGTCAGGATGCGTCCGAGACTCTGCACTGTGTCAGTTAGTCATTTGGTGGACTTAGATGTTTGTTAATGGATGGTTTCATCAGAAATTCAGATTCTTTTATGTTGATTTTGGATTTGTATATTTATGTTATATGGTGCTGGCACTGGCGATATTTAGCTGTTGTTGGTGCTGAAAAGAAAATGAGAGAAATTCCTGGATAATAATTTTCATTCTCTGACAATAGTTTTGCTGAAGCGTGCTGTGTGCTGCTGGTCCTTAAAAATTGTGGAATTCAAGGTTTTGAAGCATTGCCAGGAGGGCTGCAAAACTGCTATGTCTAAAAATGCATCATTTCAAGTTCAAGTTCAAGTTTATTGCCAGAAGACTCCATTAAGTGAGCTCATTCACAAGGAGGTCCTGATGGTTATACACAGACAATGAAACATTACAAGTAAGGCACCGTGGTTACTAAATATTCAAAGTGCGCACAAGGTTCGAATCAGGTATTACATAGTGAGGTACAACGTTATAAATATACTGTAAGTACAGTTAAGGGACATTTGGAATAAAGTGTACAGGCATTACAAGGTAAGGTTTTCAAAAAGTTAATAGCATGAATGGTGTGTTTTACTTGCAGCAGAGTAGCTTTATTCAATGTAAGATTTTTTTGCTGGTTATTTGGAG
This sequence comes from Neoceratodus forsteri, assembly GCA_016271365.2. NCBI lineage: Eukaryota > Metazoa > Chordata > Ceratodontiformes > Ceratodontidae > Neoceratodus > Neoceratodus forsteri. The sequence goes on along the minus strand of JADMNL010000023.1, from coordinate 236,495,843 downwards.
AATTCTGGGTTGCTGGCAACATTTGATATTAGGTCTTCTGGCTATGTTTTGGTAAGGGTAAGGGCAGCAAAGTTAAATTTTGGTTTTGGCTGGACAGTTGTATGTAAACCACTGCCTTCTGGTTGCATTCCTGTTGATGAAAACAGATGTGGAGGGGCAGTATTATCTGTAGTTAAATGGAGTAAATCTGAATAACTTTCATTTTTGCTTTAAGGGAAAAACAGAGGACTATTGGCTGTATGCATGTTAGGAAGGATAAACACTTGCAAAATCACTTCATGTAAGTGAACATCCAGACACACACCATGCAGTAATCCAGGTGCAGTTTTGGGATGCATAGCAGTGGATTGCTGAAGTTGTTTTAGATGGATCTCTGAGACTGGAGGGTGAATTTTGGAAATGTATTTCACCTCTTTTCACAGTTTTCTAGATGTGTGAATAAATGTATTGTTATTGGAGGTAAAATAAGTAGGCAAGGCAAAGTAATGCAATTTTATTTATAAGGCACCCAATCCCAGAAGAGTATTTACCTTTAAGTTAAATGACTGGTTGAGACTCTAGCTAAAAATGTATTCAGGGCACACCCCTCTGTTTCTCCCGTATGTGGTAGATGTTGATGAGAAAGGGGGACATACATGCATTGTTTTTGGGATTGCAGTGTTTTGAGGGCCTTCTGGGGCAACGTTTTTGGAGAAGTAATGCAGATGGCAGGGTATCCCATTCAGATAGACCCTATCATAGGATTGTTTGGTATGTGCTCAGGAGAGATGGGAGAGTGGGAACCAATGCCATGATGGGTTAGGATATTAATGGTAATGGCCAGACATTGTATCCAGAATACTTGGGTTAGTCATGTGGCCTCCACTATCCAGCAATGGCGTCAATTGGTGATACAGAATTTAGCACTGGAAAGACTGTCACTGATGCTCATCAATAAGCATGAAGCCTTTTATAGTGAATGGCCCCTTCCTAGCATCATTTAGTAATGAGGAAGGGATCACTTTGCACTGTGGCCTGGGGTAGGAGAGCTACGCAGAAGGGTATAGATTCCTCCATGCCTTATTATCCCTCCAAAAGAAAATAAATTGATGGTTAATGAAAATGTATGTATAATCATAGAAATAAGGATAAACTGAGAAGGGAGAAATAATGTTAATTGATGTCTGACCATAACAGTGATTAATTATGAAATGCATTTGTCTGTCTGTATCTGTGAGTTGTATATTTGTATTTGTTGTTGTATTTTTAAGCTTAATAAAAAGATTATACAAAAAAAATGTTTTCACCTATGAGTGGCAAAATTTTGCTTTCCATGGGCAAAATTCACAATTTTGCCCATGGAATTTCTCATTTCACACCCATGAAATATTTCACTAACTGTAGGGATTATGCTAAATATTTTGCTGGGTGAAATTTTTTAATTTCACACAACACTAGTAATGGTCCAGTTTATGTATGTCAGTACTAAACACCACAAGCATTTTAAAAACACAAACAAGAAATGTTAAATAAGCCTGATTTTGATGCTGATTTTAATTTTGATTTTGAGTTACAGAAATTGTACAAAAAATAGTGATAAATCAGATTTTTATTTAGTAAAAGTACAATAAGGTAGCTAAACAGTAGAAAACATGTTTTGTACTTTCGTTAAATAATCCCAATGTAACTATTATTAATGAAAGTAAACTTCAAACTTTACTGTAAACAAAAACAATGTACTACCAAAAAGGTAAATTCCAATCAAGGAATAATATATAGAATAATACATGGGGGAGTGTATAAAGAGAATTTAATGCACACCCAAGGTGTGGGATGCTACATAGACCCCGAGGGCAAAGCCAGAGGGGTTTATCAAAGCATCCCACACTGAGGGTGTGCATTACATTTGAGTTTTCCTCTGCCCCATGTGTTATTTTATGTAATTGCTGGCATTAGTTTTTTTTTTTGCCCTTACCATTTCATTTTGTGTGATTTCTTGTAGTACTCTCTGGTCACTAGATGGTGCTGCTGTAGATACTGTTTTTAGTTGTGGGGACCCTCAGTCTTCATTTTGCTTTAATTCATCATTGTTTCTCATGTCCTCATACAAAATGAAGTTATTTTATTTCATTTGGTCCCAGCAGTTGGAGTGGTTGAGGCAGCAGACAGAATAGCAGCACAGAAACGGCAGTTGCAATTGGGCTAAGGGGGAAGTCCCAGTTTACAGACTGAATGGAAAAGTTAGTTTATTTTGTTAAAAAGAAGAAGGCAGTGCCCTTTTGAGAGTGTGGCTATGTGCTAAGTGAATTTGTGCAGTGCAGAGTTTCATCCATGCTGCCGACTGCTTTGGCAAGAAAACAGGTGATTTTGATTGCTAATTGTGGAGTTGTCCACTCGGGATTGTTATGCAGACAGACAGGGAAATGAGGCGCTTGTTTGCCATTATAACCTGTGGATTATAACAATGAATTATAACCTCCTTTCCCTATGGGAAAACAACTAATGCCAGTTATTACATCCTTGTAAAAACTAGTAAAAGTCACAAAAGCACAGATGGGTAGTATCTTCAGCACATAGGAGGGACAGAACTTATGACATGTTAAAATAAATAGCCTACTGACCTTACATGTACTGTAATACCAAAGATTAAAAGTTACAAGATAATGTAAAAGTGAAAAGAATGAACAATAATTACACTAAAAGGATTAATTGTAATGATACTATTTGCAAATGATGAACAAAGAACTAATTTGCTGTACTTGTAAAATGTCTGAAACAATGTGAAAAAATATGAAAGCAGTTAAAGGAAAAGTGTACATAGTTGTAATCATATTTATTCATGTAGTACTGTACATATTTCTATGCATAAATGAACATCTCTTATGATTTCACATCTGATGATGTCACACCTGCTATGTCACATGTGATGATGTCATAAGTTACCACATGATGATGCAATGTTGTGTTCTGAGTTTCGTTTTCCCCTGCGGTGCTTAAACTATATACCCATGTAGTAGGATTACAGTTTTGAATTACAAAATGCATTATTGAGGTGCATTTTTTATTCAAAAGGGGAAAAATGTAGAAACAAATCCTAGTTATGGGAAAAAATTGTTATTACAATACTTGGTTACTTGGTTATAATAGACAAAGAAGGCATATGCCCATTTAATTGTCTCCTACATTGGTAGGTGTATTTGTCCAACACCCCTGTTAACAACAGTTCATCTGAGAGGTTTTAAAACATTCAAAGTTACTAGCCTGTACTAATTTAGCTGGTAAAGTGTTCTAGATTCTAGCCATTCTAACTGTATAGAAATTAAATATTTTTACTGTATTAACTCTAGGCACATATAGTTGTTTATCATGAGATCTAAGGTTTTTGTTTCTATCATTGAACTCAATGCCACATTGTTTCATTAAAGTCTGATTTTGCAATATTTTATAGAGTAATAGCAAATCATCCCCTTTTCTTCTTGTGTCTAGCTTAAATAAGTTCAGTTGATTTAGGCATTCTTCATATGATAGACTTGTCATACCCTTAATGGATTTAGTCAATTTCCTTTGTATCTTTTCAATAAGGAAAATATCTCTTTTATGGTACGGGTTCTATAACGGGGAATCATAATCAACATGTGGTATAATATATGTTTTATACAACTTGAGTAAACATTCTTTATTCCTGGTGACAAATGCTTTCTTTAATGATCTTATTACCCTATTTGTCGTAAGTGAAATCTTACGACACTGGTCAACTGATGAACGCTCTTTATTAACTAGGATCCCTAGGTCTTTTTCCCTTATGGATGATTTTAATATTGACCCATTCAACACATAGTTAAAGCAAGGATTTTTACTTCCAAAATGCATTACAGTACATTTGGATTCATTGAATTTCATATTGTTTTTAATTTCCCACTCTTCAATCTTTTTTAAGTCAGTACGCATGATTTGATGCTGCTCCAAGGAAGAGACAGTTCCACCAATCTTTGTGTCATCGGCAATTTTTGATATAAGACTACCAGATCCTTTTCCCATATCACTAATAAATAAACCGAATAATACAGGCCCCAGGACAGATCCCTGGGGCACTCCACTACACACAGATCCCTCATCCAATAAGAATCCATTCAGTCTGACAGATTGTTTTCAGTTATTTAACCAATCTGATATCCAGTTGATGATTTAACTATTTAAACCCATCTTAATTTACAATGTTATTATTTTGCATTATTTTATAATTACTATTTTATATTCTTTATAACTGTTTAATTATTTGGACTTAAGGTAATTGGGGTGTAATATTAGACAACTGGTCCAAAGACTCTAAAGGGCTTGCCCACAAGACCTGTCCAAAGAAGAAAAAGACAAACTTCTGCTAAAAGAGTGGTTTCAAAGTTAAGAAAAAAAATAGTCTAGCTGGCAAGTTTTCAATCTGACCCTTTTGACCCAGTGAACAGCTTCTACAGATTTAAGTTTCGGTTTGGATCCAGCCAAGAAATAGTTACCATGGGAACATGACATTTGACACATTGCAGCTGTTCTTCTGCATCATGCTGCAATAGCCACCACAAGGTAACAAAATTCCTATATGTTTTTACTATAGCAAAATACTTGGTTGTAACTGAAAAAAGTGACAGGCTGTCAGCATGAAACTTACACAGTGGATAAAGAATATCTTAAGCTCTAAACTGGTCAAATTGTGTGAGTGCAGATGGTGGGGATCAGAAGTTATATGCAAGATTATTGTGGGACAAGATTATTTAAAGTAAGCTTATCAAGTTTGATCTTAAGCAGAAGATAATGTTATGACAAGTTCAAAGATATGATTTTTATGTGTGTAACTTGTTGCTGGACAGAAATAAGCCATCTGAAAGAGTTTTGAAGTAAACAGATTTGACAGCTTGAGGGACGTGTTTTCTTGGAATAACAAGGACCCATTTGCCTACAATGAAATTCCATGCTTTTAAGGATTTTCTTAACCTTGAATGTGATAGAGATTTGCTTAGTTTTGGAGCCAGAGACCTGGAGAACAGAATGGCTATTTCATGTTTTAAAGATTTTGCTGAGAAGTAAAGTTATGTTCATTATTAACTTATCTCAGGAAATACTTGTCATAACAAAAACATGGAAAATATTTAAAAAAATCGGATTTTATGCTGAATTCAGAAATGTTTACATGGAGACTTGATCTTGTTGTATTCAAAAATTAGAAGAAAAAGTAATTTGAAGCTTAAAACTGAACTCTAAACACAGGGGCAGTACTTGAAAAGGGCGAAGAGCCACCTCTTACATCATTTGCAGAATTCAATCAAACTTGGTAAAATTTGCAGGAAATTATGTCAGGACGATGTGCTGACTAGAGGTAATAAAGTAAAATACTGCAAGATGCAGCCCAGACAACTTCCAGCTGAGATGCCATAATGATCTGCTATTTTGTTATAGACATTTTTTTTGTAGTGATAAGCACTGTTTAAAGTTTCCATCAAAACCAGAACAAAGGAGCTGAGACTGCCTATTGATGCCTGAACTGAGAGAAGCAAGCCTGCACTGCTGTGTTAAAAGCCAAAGGAGGCCATGATCTGGGGTTCGAGTGCGTGTGGAGTGAAAACAGGAGCTACAACGAGGTTCAGCCACAAAAACTAACTTTTTGTTGCCCAGGAGGAGAAGAACTTACCAACATTCTGAACTAAGAAGAAATGTCAAAATCCAGCTTCTACAGATAACCAGATTTTAAGTATTATTTTAATTGTTTTTTTATAAAATTCTAATTTGGCTTCTCAAGGGGACATCCCCACCTGAAATGAAAACTCATACACAAAGTGCTGGGCGCTCAATTGGCAACATTTATTAAACGGTTAAAATCCAACTTGTTCCTTCTCAACATAAGAAACACATAACACCACACATAAAAATCAAGCCCCACTTTCTTCTCAAGCCTGGGTGTATCACCCAGAGCCCTAATACACCTGCTCCCATCAGTCTCTGTTCATTTTGTGGCTCAGGTGTCACACCCAATGCCCTGTTCTGTTCTTCTCCATCATGTCACTTTCTCCTCAGAAGGTGCCCCCACCTGCCTGGATGTAGACCCAGTCCAGGCCTGCCACTAGTGTCTCCCCCAACTTGATGTCCCCCCTTTTCCTTTCTTCCTTCCCCTTTCCTATTATTTCCTTCCCTCCATTGCCCTCTTCTGGCAACCTGTACTCTAATGTACACCCGTTGCTCTCTGTTAGCAACCCGTAACACCCAAAACTGTGGCCATCCATTGTTGCCCTCATCTGGCAACAAACTCCCAGATGACTGTCCTTATGCTTCCTGGACCGCCCATTCTTTTTTCAAGGGTGGGAGGATGGACATCTCAGAAATCCAGCAGCAAGTGGAAAGACCCTGCCCAAGCCAGCACTATACCCCCTGGTGACCACTTACCTCTTCCTGTTGGCCAACCACCTGGCACCCAACCTCCTGATTGGCATACCAGCAACTCCCTTTCCTGGCTGTCCTGTTCCCCTCTCCTTCTACCCACCCCCAATTCCAGGCAGGGATGCCCCTGACCAATCTGGGTTGCCCTGCACTGGCAACCCCCTTTGTCAAGGGGACATCCTCCCCTTGAAATGAAAACTCACACACAAAGTGTTGGGTGCTCTATTGACAAAATTTATTAAACAGTTAAATTCCACCTTGTTCCTTCACAACACAAGAAACACATTATACCATGCAAAAAAATCAATTCCCACTTTCTTCTTGAGCCTGAATGTGTCACCCAGTGCCCTAATATGCCTTCTCCCATCCTTCGTCTTGTGTTCATCTTGTGGCCCAGGTGTCACACCAGATGTCCTGTTCTGTTCTTCTCCATCATGTCGCCTTCTCCTCAGAAGGTGCCTCCAACCCACCTGGATGTAGACCCAGCTCAGACCTGGCGCTAGTGTCCCCCCCACCCTGATGTCTCCCCCATTTTCCTTTCTACCTTACACTAGTGCACCTCTAGCTCCACATTGGATGGTGTGTTTCCCCCAACTTCTCCCCCTTCCCATCCTTCAATTGCTTCATCTAGTTTGTTCATGAACAAAGCCATGCCCACCTCTGACAAGTACACCCCATCCTGTCGATAATCCCCCAGACTATCGTACGCAATGTCATGCTTCATGCATATCCCTCCGAAGCTTTGATGAATGCTGCCATCTTCCTGTTTACCTTTTTCCTGACCCTTTCCACTACTATCAAATTCCTGGCTTGCCTCCACACCCTCCTGGGGATAATCTCCAACCATGCAATGCTAAACCCAGGCCACCAAGAGTGTATTATATGCATATTGATATGCATCTCCCTTAACAAATCCACCCACGGCTTTTCCCCCAGATTGTTACCCACCAAATGAATGATTAATAGGTCCATTTTTTTGTACTCTGATCCTTAGTTCATGCAAAAGTGGCAGCAGCTGTCCCCATCTTATTCCCTGTAAGCCCTTCCAGTACAGCCTGGCTGAATCAATCGTCATCTGCTGCTGCCTGACCTGTTGATGATGCTCTTGTCCACCCAAAAAATAAAAGGGTGCCCTATGATCCAAACCATCCTCCAACACCTCTCACCTGAAAGTACTGTCACAAACCTATTCCTGAACATATGACTTGTAAGTATTTGATTTCCATCTCCCTCTCTCTTTGATGGCCTCAACCAAGGTGTCCCTGCCACTGCCTCTGATGCCACCCCTATGTGGAATGAGTGGGAGGAAAACCTGCCAGGGTCCTCCCCTACAAATGCCATACCCCTTTTGATGATAGCTGTCACCTGATATGCCAACACCGGGTTACCATTCCCATGCACAAAGAACCCCCCAAGCAGGTCTGATCTCCTTGAACTCATCTAAAGCCCTGCATATGCTCTCTATCTCTTCTTCCCTATTAAGTAAATGGACCCTTATTCCCCTCCCATTTGATCAGTCTTTGATCTCCTCAGACGTAGCATGGCCCCTTCCTTGTCTCAGCATATGTGCTCAAACTGCAGCCCTCCTTGCCTTGCCTTGCTCCCTGCTTGCTCACCACAGCCTTGCTGACCCTGAAGGCCCCCTGCTGCATGACTAAAAATATGGCTGTAAACACTTTGCCTTCATATGCTGACCTGCAAATGCTGCCCAAGCTGAGCAGCAGACTGTGAAACAACCTGCCATAAATTGGACGCCTCCCATTCATCGCTTTCCCTTTTAACCTCTGCCATACCGACAGCATCCTGCAAACTGCTGTTGACCTGGCTGGTGACCCCCATCACCTCACTTCGCATGCTGCACGTATACCTGCCAAGTATGTCCCCATGGTGGAGTGCGCTAAACCTACATCCCATTTATGCACCATGAACCTGATAACCTGATGTCAGGACACCCTCTCTTCTACCTTCCAACCCATCTCCTCTCTGAAACCTTGGAAAACATCCCATGCTCTATCATACACCCTCAGCGTGTTGGTGGACCATGACTTCCGGTACATCATTTTGGCTCTCCCCCACCCAATCTCCCATAGTAGAGGGGGATCATCGTCTTCTTGGCTGCCATGACCAGGGCAGCCTCCCTGAACCTGCAAAGCTGCAAATGGGAGAGGCTTTCTGCTGTCTCAATGTGGATCCCCACAATGTGCTTAGCTTTGAAAGACAAGTGCAACCTTAATCCCTCCAACACCATCTGCCACATCACCCTGTTGACTCTATCAGTGACCTCTCCTTGCCTGTTTAAGATCTCTACCACCTCCATGTTGTCACACCAGAAAATAATTTTTGATTGCTCAACTTCTCGCCCAGACCTTGACCACCACCCAGATAGGAAATATCTCCAAAAAAGTGATATCTTTAAGCAGCCCCTCCTTATCTCATCTGTCTGACCAGCCCTCCGATATCCACTATCCTTGGATATAAGCCCCCATCCTGTATGCTCCTGCCACATCCATGTACAACTGTAGCTCCGTGTTGTGCACCCACTCCTCTTGCCAAAATGTCACGCCGTTAAAATCTTCCATGAACTGCTACCATACCTTCAGGTCCTCCCTCACCTCTATCCAGATGTCCACCCAATGGTGGGGCAACTTTGCCCACCCCATGGCCCTTGCTAGCCTTTGCATGAACACCCTCCCAGGTGCCACCACTGCACAAGCAAAACTGAGGTGGCCCAGTAGTTGCTGCACCACCGATAGCCGATCCCACCTCCTGCTGATGCTTAAGCTCAGCTAACCCTTCAACCTATTCACCTAATCGACTGGCAGCCTGAACACCCTGATCTCTGCATCCACCTCAATCCCTAAATCTCTAGCTTCTGTACTGGACCTTCAGTTTTGTCCTTTGCAAGTGACACCTCCAAAATCTGGCACATCTCCTGAAACTGTTCCAACATCTTCCCGGTCCCCCGTTCCCCTTCTCCGACTAGTAAAAAATCATCCAAATAGTGTACTACCTTCTTGTATCCCCATCTGTGACCAAAAACCCATTTGAGCCAGGTGCTGAATGTTTCAAAGGCTGCACATGCCATCGAACAGCCTATAGGATTGGCTTTGTCAAAATAAAAACTCCCCCCAAATTGGAAACCTAGTAAATCCCAATCCTCTTCCCTCACCAGCAGTAATCGAAAGGCAGACTCAATGTACATCTTTGCAAACCAAGCCCCATCCACTGCCCTGATCAGATCAATTGCTTGATCCAGCATGGAATAAGAAACTGCCCTATCCCTATCTAAAATACCATCATTTACTGATCCTCCCTCTGGATACGATAGGTGATGAATGAGCATATATTCCCCTGGCTTTCAGTTCTGCCCATGATGGTTCTACAAAGGGGCCCTCTACCCTCCCTGTGCCTATTTCTTTCTTTATTTTCTGTCTTGCCAAACCCTCTCTCCCCTTTGTGAACCCCAAATTCTTGGCTCTCATTCTTACCCATGGTCCAGCATTACTGCAGGTTAAAGCCCTTTGTGAAACCTTTCCCTGAATCGCTCCTTTGCGTCCATGTCCAGGTAACCCTCCATTCCATTGCCACAAAATCTCTCTCCTGATTGACGTGTATGCCCTTTGGAACCCCCTGTCCCCCCTCGTCCCTCTCTCTTTTTCCCAATCCTCAATTGTTCCCCCTCTGTCCCGGCCATCCCCCTTTCCATGTAGCCCCTCCTTCTTCCCCCTTGTGGGCTGCCCCACCTAGCACCCTATCCACTCCCACAAAATGGCTGCCCTCCATATTGTTGAAACCCTGGCCACTCCCCTATGTGCCTGCATGGTGCTACTGGGTGTGGCCCAAAACATTCTGAGCAGACGTGCCTGAATTTGCAGTTTGCCCAAATGCATGTGGCTTTGTTAAAACCCCAGCAAGTCTTGATCCCTACTCCACTGGAGGTTCTTGTCCCTGCAAATGGTCCCGCATTGTTCCCTGTGAGGGTGTGGAACCCCAGGTCTGCATGTGTGCATCCCAATGCACATCCCCCCACTCTGCCATGCACTAGCGGAACTGTTTATCAAAAATGAGTAAGCCATAACCCCCCTTTACTTTGTATGCATCCCTGATCATGGCAGAATACAGTATGTTAGTAAAGGAATGGCCAGCCCAGGCTGCTTCTGCAGCAGGATGGCACTGAAGTTCATTAATACTGCTAGCCAATTATCAAATGTTTTTCCCTTGTGCCCTTTGTCCTCTGTGGCCTCACCCACTAATGCCAGTGCCACTGCCATCTCTGATTTCCTTACTGACTATCTCTCTGCATACTTTTTCACTGCCTCTTTGTCCACTAGCATGAACATATCTACATACTCCCTCTTCCAAATCTTCTCCTTAACTGCCTGTTGAATATGATCCCCTAGTGTCATACCCATCAGCACAGTCTCTTGTCCCCTTCCTTGCCCCCTGTACTTCCCCCGTCCTTGTGACCCCTTCCCTTTTAGTTCAGTGAGCCCTTTTCCATCTCTTCCAAACCTTTCTCTCCTCTTTCCTCTATCAAACCTGCCAAATACTCCTTCAAAATCCCATCTATCATCAAATCAACCTTGGCCTTACCCTCCTCTACTGATGTCCCTTCCCTTGTCACCTTCATTGGTTTCTTCCCAGCTCGTCCCCTATCTCCATCCTCATTTAGCACCTTCCACTTCTTCGCCCCATTCTCATCTTCTTCCATCTTCCATCCCTCTCCAGCGTGGTCTGTACCTGCCTCATCATCGCCACAGCCTGCCTGATCAGCTTCTCCAGAGTTGTCTCCTTTTTGACCATGATCTTTGTGTGTGCCATCTGCCATTGCCAAACACATAAAATCAACATATTATACTGTCCTCCAGAAATGTCCCCTACCTGCCTCTATTATTGCCCTCAGCAGCCTATCAAGAAATTCCTTCCCCTTCCAGCATCCCCCCACAGGATGGTTACAACCTGCCCCCAATTCTCTTTGGTACTATTAAAGTTGTCATTGTTTGTTATTTTTTTTGCTTATGAAGCTCCCTTTCATCACCAGCTTCCTTGCCCCCCCATTCTTTTCCACTCATGATGCTTGCCACATCAATCCAATGACCTGTGCTTCCCCTGGAAAATGTTGTATGGCCCAGTACCTCCTTCCTTAGTGTGAAATGCTCCTGCCATTTCCAGCTGTAACTGTCAGCAAAAAATCTTAGTGGTAGCCCCTTTTATTCCTTGGCAGGGCAGAGTTCTTTTTACTTCCTTCTCTCTTTTTGTCTTTTTTTTGTTTTGTGGGGGTAAATTGGGCCCCCCCAGAATTCCCCCTTGCCACTGTGACCCTGCCCTTCCCGGTGCTGCACCGACCTTGAGGTGGGCAGCCCACCACTTCTGAGCTTTATTCTTTGTTTATTTATTCATATTTTCTTTGTTTCCATTCTCACTGTGGCACAGCCACTCCCACTGTCTCCTATCTCACCCACTATAACCCATGCCCTTTCCCATACCATAGCCCCATGTCTGTGTGGTCCACCTTTCCACCAATATGCTCTAGCCACCTTGTAGCCACTCGCTGCTGGTGGCTGTCTCATGGTTGTGCGGCCAGTCAAAAAATGGTGGCCTTCTTCCTTACAGCCCCACAAAATGGTGAGCACTGTGTGTGAGTTCTCTGGCCATATGCCCTCACCTCCCCCCACCATCCTCTGTTCATATGAGGGGAAAGCTGGAGCCACGCCCCCCTTGACCAATATGGCATGGTTGGTTGCACCCTGCGAGGGACCTGTGGGTCTGTCCCACCCACCAACTGGAGCCAGAACCCTCCCTCCAGGCTCTCCCGAGTGCCGACCTAAAGGTCTACAAAGGATGTCCAGTGAATGACCCTGCTCGAGACCTGTGGGTCTGTCCCCCTTACCAACTGGAGCCAGAACCCTCCCCCAGTCTGGAGTGCACGACAGCCCAAAGGCCTAGAAGAGCATCCAGTGCACGAACCCACCAAGGCTGCAATGGGCACTTGTGGTGCCCAATCCACATGGTGGAGATCCTTGCCATCACTGTGCTGCCTGGTGACATCAGTCCTTTCTGAGAAACATCCTTCCTTGGGCCAGAGCACTGCCCTGCTCAAGACCACACCAGAGGTGCAGGATTCTGCTGCTGAACCATGCAGCTGATTGTAAAAGAAAACCTGTGGTTGCCAACCTAGCGAGCAGAGGAACGTCAGCTGTTGGGCCACCTGGTGGCCCAGCACCCACACCCGGCCCCAGGCATCGCATGTTGTCCATAGGCCATCTAGTCCAGCCTGCTGACCAGCTTCAGGCTCTTTCAACCCCCCCAAAATTGTGATATTGCCTGGTTTTAAGCACTGCTGTGTGCATTGCAGTGGCACATCAAACAGACTTGTGTTAGATTCCAGCAACCTCCGCTGTCAAGAAAACTTCCCCTCCTGCCTGGCGTCCTGCTTTTACTGGGGGTTTCACCCACTGGCTTACCCTGCCTAGAGCACTGCCCAGCTTAAACCATGCTGCTGATCGAACCATCAACCCACCTCCTGCCTGGCTTCCCACTCCTACCACAGGATTCACCTGTTGGCTTGTCCTGCCCAAACTGTCCATTACACACTTCCTCCTTGCATCCCTCTTCCCAGGCAGGTCTATCAGAGCTGCTTGTGCCCTGAAACTTCTCTCTCCATTCTTTTTTTTTTTACTCTACCCATGGGGAGGGAAGAATCACTTGACCCTTATCTTCCTTGCACCCTCCAAACTCCTCTACCTTTCCTTGCCCTGATCAAACCTTGCCAATTGATGTGCTATTTCTCTGCATCTCAGAAATGCAGCAGCAAGTGGCAAGACCCTGCCCAAGCCACCATTATACCCCCCCGGTGACCACTCCCCTCTATCTTTCTGGCCAACCACCTGGCACCCAACCTCCTGATTTGCATACCAGCCACTCTTATTCCTGGCTCTTCTGTTCCCCTCTCTTTCTCCCCACCCCCCAATTCCAGGCAGGGATGCCCTTGACAATCTGGGTCACCCTGCACTGGCAACCCCCTTTATCTGGGGAGGTGGCATGGAAAATTCACTTATTAAATATGAAAGCTTGGGTATATGGTTGAGCTTATGCTCATTCTAAAAAGATGAAAATTTTGCCTGCTATAAAGTATTTAAAAAAGTTTTATACAGGAAAATAGTCAAAGACACTAATGCAAAGAGTTTGCAAGTTCTCATGCAGAAACATAATGCTATATACAAAATCATGCTGAAGGCATGGCATACAGCTGATGTTATTCATTGCTTTTTGAATTTTGCTGGTTTTTCTTTGTTGTTTTGTTTATTTTCTGAAACTTTTGTCATTCACGTTTACAGTGCTTTTCATTATGTTTACAATGCTTTATTATCTATGTAAATATTAGTAGTAATTAAATAAATTATACAGGGACAAATCAAATCTATTTTTTCTACACATTACATGAAGGTGTAACAGAAAAAATTATTTGTCATTATCTAGAACTGCACACAATAGGTGGTGCAGTGAGAGTTGAGCTAGTCTTACATTGTTTATATGGTTTTATGCAAATTTTTTGACATGGGGCTAAAGGCTTAGCTAAGCGCTTATAAGAAATTGGCATTCTAGCCTATTGTTCCGACACCCCTACTTAAAACAAAATATCCAGTACGTGTGTAATCGTAACATGCACTTAAATAGACTCAGCCTAATACGATGTTGCCTGGCAGCATTTAAAAACATGCACCCAATATGCTGGATTACAGGAGCGAGTCAACAAAATGTAACCCCTACTCTTAACGTAATTGAGCCAGAAATTAAAAATGCTGTTTTATTTTCTTGGAGACACTATGCATCTGTTTGCATTGACTGCACTGTAGCATTGGACACTATACTAAAAGTAAAGAATGTTTGGGTAAGATTTATACCTGCCTCCTGGGACCTGATATGCAAATATTTGTGTGTGCACAAATGGGTATTTGCACATGCAAACTGGGGTTTGTGTTGAAGCCTTGAAGCCTGATATTCAATAGGAGCAGTTGCATGGGCAAACAGGGTTGGCACTTGTGTAAACATAATGTTTGAAAGTGGGCAAAGAAAGGGGCAGTGACAGGAATATCCACACAACCCCATAATCAATGCACTAGCACTGCACAAAAAGACTTAGCACAGTCCATTTGCAGAGTGCAAATACTGGCAAACAAAACCCTTACTTACTCCAGGCAGCCCTAGTGGCTGCTGAAGGTACTGTAGCAAAGTACCCAGTTGTCAGTGGGGGAGCACAAACCCCCTTGTGGTCTGTGGCACCCTCCTGAACACCTTCTGGTGCACAAGGCAGTTAGCCCTTCTGCCTTATGGACCCAAGTGACACATATTCGGCCCACCAGGTTCCCAGTGTCCCAAACTCCACTGGTCCCAGCCCATACAATAAAGCAAACCCTCTCTAGTGCCTAGTGATCCCCTCTCCCTCCTGCCCACCAGCCCATAACTGAGAAATAAATCTCCCTGGTTCCTAGTTGTCTCCCTGAGTGGTCCCCACAACCAATCATCAGCCGTGTATGACCCAAAACCCTTAGTGGTGCCTAGTGGATCCCCTCACCTTCCAATTGCCAGCCCATACAATAAATAGAACACTTCCTGGTGTCTAGAGTTCCCTCTCCCTCCTGCCCACCAGCTCATAACATAGTAATAAAGCTTGCTGATGCCTAGTGGACCCCTCTGCAATCACCAGTAAACCACAGGCATAGAGTCCCCCAGGTGCCCACTGTCCCAACCGCCCCTTGGTCCTGACCCATTAAGGTTACTAGATGGCCTTGGCATTCACTGATTCCCCCATAACTGATTCCAATCCCATTATCAGGCACACCATCCATCATTGTGTGGATGCCCCAGTAATCTGTACATTGCAGGAAAATAACAAACAGTAGTCTGTGGTGTGTCCTGGTACCAACGTATCACTGGTACTGCCTGTGGCTATGTAGCACTCCCTGGCATCTAGTTGTCCCCCACCACGGTACCATACTCTCACCCAGCACCTCTCCTTACCAGTGTCATCAGTGCCACTGGAGTGCATATGGCAACCAGCTCAGCCCTCCTTATACCTCCTCAGCTGGCTGCCATATGTCCAGGAATGGAGCATGCATTCTATTTATAGGAGTGGATGATGCACCCTGTCCTATAAATAAGATGCACACTCCCTGCCTGGAAGTATGCCAGTCATACAAAGAGGTGTGAGGAGGGCTGCACTGGTTACCGTATGCACTCCAGTGGCACTAGTAACTCTGGTAAGGGTACTATGGAAGGGTTGAGTGGGTGTATGATGTTTCAGTTGGGAGAGAGCCACTAAATGCCAGGGAGCACTACATGGCCATGGGCAGTACCAGTGATGAGTGTGGATATTGAGATTCACAAGGTACTATTGTTTGTTACTTCACTGCAACATACAGCTTACTGGGGTGTCTGCACAGGGTTGGACGGTGTGTCTGGTACCAGAATGGGGATCAGTGATGGGGAGTCACTGGATGCTGGGCCAAATGGTACCTTAATGGGCCAGGACTGAGGGGCACTAGACACCTAGGGGACTCTACATTTGTGGTTGGCTAGCAATCAGGGTGATCTACTATACATCGGTGGGCTTTATTACTATATTGCAGGTTGATGGGAAGGAGGGAGAACACTAGGCACCAGGAAAGGTTTGTTTAACTGAACAGGCCAGTAATCAGAGGAAGGGATCCACAAGGCATTATGGAGGTTTTGTGTCATACACAGGCTGGTGATCAGTGGGAGGGGGCCACTAGCACCAGGGAAGTTGTGGTTTTGAATACATGCTGGCAATTGGAGGGTGAAGGGGCCATTAGGCACCAGGGACTTCAACACAAGTCTGGGCCTGGGTGCTGAGGGTGCCTCTCTAACCTGTTGATCTACACATGCAAATGGACCCTTTGTACATTGCATGCCCAGTGGACTCATTTGCATGGGTCCCTTTGAAAATTGCAGATAGCGCTCTGGCACTTTCCACTCTGGGAGCATGCTTTGGGATTCATGTCAGGGCAGTGCTACTTGTCTTAATGCTGTGCTGACATGGTCCTATATTCAGTCAGATAGTGCTGGTGCACTATCCCACTGAATATAGCATCCTTAGGCTCCCAGGCATTTGAGAGGTGTGCACAAAATTTAGTGCTCCACTTTTTGCTTTTTTGAATATCAGGCCCCTGGTGTTTTATTTTCATGATATGCCAATATAGTGATACAGTTCACATCTGGGATGTAAGTGTGTGCACTTTACCAAAGTTCTTCAGATATAGCAGGGAAAAAGCAAGATGAAAGGGGTAATTGCAAATCTGACAGAGGTGTGCAGGGTAACAGAGAAAGCTGAGTGGAAGGCAACTATTCTTAATAATTAGCTCTGCTCAGTATACAAAGTGGAGTATTGTGGGCATCTGTGAGAGAGCTGCATAAATGCTGCTGCAAGGGAATTCCAGATATGGGGCCGGTATTATTTAAAGAGGAAAATGTTAGGAAACGGCTTGCATCCCTCAAAATTGATACTGTTCCAGAGCTGTGTTGCATTCAAAGGTGCTCAGGGTATTGGCATTGGAACTTGATGACTCCTGTGCAGGGCTGTTCATTAGCTCTCAACAGTCAGGGGTGGTTACATGAGAATGAAGGATAGCAAACATAGTTCTGCTCCATTCAGCTAACTTCTATTGTAGGTAAACTGATGGAGAGAGGCACCAGTCAAAAAAGACATAATGGACTACCTAGAGGAAAATGGGCGCCTGAATAATGAGCAGCACAGAGTCACAGCAAATACTCTATGTCTTTTCAGACCAATCTGATAGTATTCCTTGACTGGACAAGAGAGGTGGATATGGGACAAGTAGTAGATCTTCTGTACTTCAATTTTAGCAAGACACCAAAGAAAGTTGCTGAAGAAGTTAGAGTATCTAGGTGCAAGGAAAAATATAGTCAAATGGATGGGGAGTTTACTAGGGTGGAGATAACAGAGGGAGGTGATAAATGGGGTCAAATCAGGGGAGAGGGAGATCACAAGTAGAGATACAGAGAAGTTTTAAATCACAGGCAAATTGAACCTGAAGTGATACACTTTGAATTCGCATAGCACTATGCAAATTGTCCACTAAAAACTTGAAATTCACCTTATTTTGCCTTACTTCGCATTGTCCACTTAGAGTTCACTTCGAGTTACAGTTTGATAAGGCAAAGTCATTAAGAAACAGACCAGTGATCATATGCCTGACTGTCTCTGCAGGTCTGCAGGTCACATGATTCAGGGAGGCAGTTAAAAAGGCAGGAAGTCAGTGTTCAAAGTGTAAAGTGGGCACAGACGTGGCATGCAACAGTCAGCATTTGCTTTATTTCAGGGTACTGCAGAAACTCCTATATCACCAGATTTAAATAGTGGGCCATACAGGGAACCCACACAAAGCCACCATTGCTGATACATTTCACACTGTTTGATCCATTATCACTAGCTATTAAGCCAACTTTTAAGGACAGGGGTGCAGCCACGCATTAATTTCTGTCAGTAGCAAGTCTAGCATATGTTCACCTGTCTGCAACCCTGCTATACTACATATTGCAAGCATGGCATGTTGTTTAATGCCATGAAGGTTGCTACCACCACCACAGTCTGACTATTTTACACTGCTTTCCCATCCCCCCATCACAGACAACCCCAGGTAGCTGTGTCCAGTGTGCAGTAATACACAGATAAGAACTACCCACCATTTTGCCACTTGTCCACATATCCATGCTTAAGTGAATGTACAGTGATGCAAAATGTTGAAAGGTCTGTCTTACAGACTCTGTCACCATCAGATATAACTTAGGGACAGCACGGGTGGAAATGTATGTCCAGGACAAGGCCTTCCATTTAGGACATCAGCATGCCACCAAGTGCTGGAAATCTGTATTCTCCACAAAGGAAAATGACAGAAGGTCAATTGACAGAATTTCTGCTATGCCATCATTGAGTTCACATGCAACTACATGATTGGGTGGGTATTTAGTGTTGTGTGCAAAAAGGCTGTGCAATGTGGGCTGCATTGTTCATTGCTTTACACGTGGCATGCCAAAAAGCTTTACTCTACTAACTGACAAGGATGGGGTACCTTAGATGTGTGATGGTGGGTTCACAGGTGACAAGCTAATACATGTGGTTATTTTCCTTGTTTTAAGCACAGGGGTTAATGTAGTAGAATTACTACATGGACTGCCACTGCTACTCTGACCACTGCTTGAACATTCTAAATCCTCCTCCTCCTAATGCCTGTACTGTACAAGTCACATTAAACTGTTCCATCAATGAGCTGGTTTAGCATTGTTTTTTTACAGTTGCCAATGCATTGACAACTCATATTGAATTTTTTTTCAATGCTTAACCAGCTGAAGAGCAATGTTTGTAAAATATTTTTGTAACTCAGTTGGAATGCATCTGCAGTCTAAACATATTGCAATGCAAAGCTGCATTTCAACTCTTAAGAAACAGTTTTTGCAGGGCTTTATGCTGGCTCCAGCAACACTTATGCAACTCAGTCAGAAATACTAAAGCAACTCATTGGAGGAACAGTTTAATGTGACTTGTACTGTAGTAATCCTCTGGTGTTATTTCACGACTTTTATAGACATGGCTACTTACACTGATGGAAGAGGATACCATGCTTACTAAGGTGGCGGAGGGTGAATGCCCAACTATGGCATTAACTGCCCTCTGGTACCGTGTCAACAGTGCCATGTGCCTGCTTTTCAGATGAGTAAGCTGACCCCCAGTGCCCAAATGGCTACACTTTTTACCACACTTCACACACACTTGGCAAAGCCGGCAGATTGCCACTGTTTTATTGTTTCCATCTTGTACAAAAAAATCCCAGACTAGAAATTTGGATGCTTTACTCTTCACATGTGGCTGCTGTTGCCGATGCTGCATATGTAACTGCACTTTTGGTGGCAATGAAATGGGGAATGTAATGCATGATTTCTTCTGTTGTGCACAATTGGACTTTGACTGAACATCACAATCTATGACTATTAATTCAGGGGCATCATCAACAGACACAGCTACAGCAAAACTTTGAGGTGGGGGTGATTGACTAACAGACTGTTTACAAACAGCCCCCTTCACTTTCTTTTTTTCCATTTCCCAAATGGGGTTGCTAGCATCATAATCATCATCCACTAATTAACTTTGGAGTCTGTACTCCTGTGGAGATATTCCAAGTTGAACAACAGCCTCAATATTATCAGCCACATGTTTTTCATCAACATTTAAATGTCTGGGTGGACTATCCTTAACATCAGTGGAAACATGATACTGTGAGTCATCATCATGATCAGAATCATGTTCAAGAACTGTATGAAGTGGGGCATCAACTGCACTCAAGTCTGCAGATTCAACATTTTTCCCACATGATACATTTAACAGGATTGAACATGTAGCAATACTCATGCTGTTATCAACCATACCCTCACTAACTTTACTAACAGCAGTGACAACATCATCTCCAACCAGCATTGAAGCAACTGATATCACTGTGAAAAACATAGACAAATCCTTTTACTTGTACCAACTACTACCTTTGCCTTCTGCTTCAAACTACCATGGCCACAGCCATGATCACACTTAACACTGCTACCATTGGTAGCCCCTGATGAACGTGACTCATCTTCACACCAACTTCCACTGTAAATAGTTTTCTTGGCAGCAGCACCACAGACAGAAACTTCTTTGCCTGACCGTTTCTTCAGGGGCATTTTTTCAGATGACACAGACAATTTACAGCAACTTGATATTTCAGCACTTTTGATTGGCTGGGAAGCAAAACACCAAATGCAGCCACAGAGGCACAACACAATACTCTACTCTTTAGCTTTTTCATCAACTCCACCCCAATGGCTTGCTCAGCAAGCACAGTTCTATATGCTGATGATGTAGAGTTTTCAGTCGCTGGCAAAGACCAACAATCCATCACAAATGAACCCCAAAGTGGCTTCCATAAACTTGAATCTTGTTTTACGGAAAACAAGCTACTATTAAACATCATAAAGCAAAGTGTATGCTCTTCACCACCTCCGAAAGCAAAAAGAAATACCTGCCCCTGCATATTCATAACCAAAAGGATGAGATCCTAGACCAAGTATCTAACTTCAAATATCTTGGCATTACTTTTGATGACATACTCACCTTCTCAAACCACATTGACTCTGTTATCAAGACTGCAAATATAAAACCTGGTGTACTTTATCATCACCGACATTCAATGACTCCGGATGCACTCAAACTAGCCACCAGTAGCTCAATACTGTCTACCATTGACTATGGGTTCCCTATATATGGGGTGAGCACAAAAAACTGCTCTCACCAGGATCAAAACACTTCTCAATAAGGCCTGTCATCTTACTTTAAGGGCTACTCTTGACACCCACTCCTGCTCATTGTACACTGAAACTGGTGGCTCCCACTCCATCTTGAGGGCAATACCAAACCTGCTACTTCTGAAAAAAGTACTACTTGGACTGACATCCCCCACACTGGGCAGACACTTTAAGCTGGCTGTTCCAATAAAATCTACCTGTAGTGCGGTCGCTGACAAGATGGTGATTCCCTTCAAAAGGATGAAATTTGCCCAGAACTCCATCCTGTATCAAGGACTGAAATGGTACAATGAACTACCTGCTGACCTCACTGTTACTATCAAAATTAGTACCTTCAGGCTGGCCTGGTGGCGCTGAGGGTTGAGGCACTGGATGCCACACCTCGTGCCACGCCGGTGACCCGTGTTCGGGAACGGGCATGGGTTGCCGTGGGTCGGTGGGGAGGAGATGGATTGAGCATCCAAGGGACTGCTCTCCATCTCCAGGGAGGGGGGATTCGGGCAGCCAGTGCTTGCCTGACCCCTAGCGGAGGCTGGAGGGTTGACAGCACATAGCTGCAAAGCTATGGGGGGTGGGACATGGCAGACGCTTGATTGGGGCACGCACGGGAGCGTGCGTGCACCCAGTCGCTAAGCGTCCATTGCTCGCCATGACCCGCCGGGAGGAAAACAGTGGAAAAAGAGAGCCCAGCTGTATGAAGTTGTTCCCCGCGGCACCGTTCCTGGAAGGGCATCTCCCTGGCATGGATCCGTTGGGGGTGGGTTGAGTCGCTCCCCACCACCCTGCTGCAAAGGGTAAGTCGCGGGGTGCATAAGGGAGGGGGTCTGATGTTCAGGGATGGTGCTGGGGGAACAACGGATGGCGGGGGTCACAGCCGGAGCTCTGGAGGAGAAATAATAATATATAAAAAAAAAAAAAATTAGTACCTTCAAAGCTGGGCTCAAATCTCTCCTTGGCTCTCAAATGAATTGTACCTGCCTACACTAATGTGATCGTACCACACTCCCAGTTTTCCATTTACCTACCTCCCTGTGACC
Source organism: Neoceratodus forsteri (assembly GCA_016271365.2). Classification (NCBI taxonomy): domain Eukaryota; kingdom Metazoa; phylum Chordata; order Ceratodontiformes; family Ceratodontidae; genus Neoceratodus; species Neoceratodus forsteri. The sequence continues at coordinate 236,474,037 of JADMNL010000023.1, read as the reverse complement.
TGGAGCTCCTGCCACTCTTTAGGACCGACCTTTTCTAAAATCTGTTGCAACAGTTCTTCTATTTCTAAGCCTAATCTATCCTTTACTATTTCTAGTCCATAAGGTTGGCCACCTGTGTGCACCCCCTCCCCTTTCTAGACTATGCTATGGTGTCTTCTCTCCTTTTCGCTCTCAGGTCCTCGTACAGGAAGGTTATTGTTGCGACCTCCAAGTGTATGTAAAATGGGTTGTGTTTATCATTGTTGGATTTAGTATGTAATAGCACTATGTCATAATATATACCTTGGTCCAGATATTCAAAAGGGTTGTGCCATGTGCAACAGGGATGCGCCAGCGCAAGTCCGAAAATGCACCATTCTGCGATATTCAGAGGGAGGCAGATGCACCCCCCAAATCACAATGCACAAGAGTGCAATGATAATGAATGAATGTGCAACTGAAGGGGGAGGAACCATGCATAAATGGCGCAGTGCGATATTCAACAACATGTGTCATGCGCAATAGGGGAGCAAACGGAAGTTGCAGGATATGGGAAATGATCCAAAATAAAAAGGAACAAGAGAGAGGTGCAAGAACGCTACAGGAAAGCCACATGTTGGTGAACTGCAGGCAGCCACACAGGCAGACAAAAACTGGGAGCAGGACAGGGCAGGAGCAGGACAAAGCACCTGGAACCCCTAGAAACAGGGAAGGTGTGGGGAGCCTGTGCCACAGTGCAGGTCAAAAGGTGGAAGTGCCACACAGCACTGAGGCCACAGATAGTGGGCAGTACGGCCACTACAGGGATGTGTTCCCAGTGCAGGAGGAGTAGCAGCAAGGACAGCGGGGGAACACAGAAACAGCTGCCAGGGAGGGTAACACAAGCCAGGGACATGGCCAGTGCCACCATCCAGATGGAGGCAGGTATGAGGGGGGTGAGAAGGCAGGCAGCAGGGGGGCATGGCTGTGGAAGGGCCCATCGGCAGTATGCCTCCAACAGGCAGTACCAAGCCTGCACCAACCTCGAACTGTACACTGATACTGAAATCGCGGGCCGGTACCGCCTGAACCGGGTGATCCTGAGGTGGCTCTGTGAGCTGTGCAGTGATGTGATGCAGGCACCCACACGACGTAGCCATGTTCTCTCAGTGGAGACCAAAGTGACAGCTGTCATTTGCCTGCTTGCCATGGGTACGTTCCAGAGACCAAGAGGGGACATGACAGGCATAACCCAGTTGGCTGCATCACACCTCCTCACCCAATTCCTCAGCGCACTGCTGCAACATGCTGCGGAGTACATCCATTTCCCCAGCACACTGGTGGAGTGCACAGCAAACATACAGGAGTTCCACAGGGTAGCACATATGCCTGGCATGCTTGGGGCAATATGTGGCCATCCGCATGCCACCTGGCCCCGAAGGGGCCGCATACATGAATCAGAAGGGGTATGCAAGCATCAACTTCCAGGTGGTGTGCGATGCCAGGGGGCGCATAATCAATGTCTGTGCCACACACCCTGGGGGAGAACATGATGCCTTCATCTGGCACCAGTCCACACTGTGCCACAGGTTTGAGAGTGGGGGCATTTCCACTGGCCACCTAGTGGGTGAATATGCAAACCACACAGAAAGACATGGAGCTTGGGAGGGGCATAGTCAGAGGTGACATAGGTGTTGGCCTAGATGGCCCAAGGCAGGGCGACACTGATCACCAAACTAATGTCCACCCTCTACACACAGGTGAAAGTGGATACCCACTCCGTCCCAGGCTGCTCACACCATACCGGCAGCCCGCAACCCCCATTGCAGCAATGCTACAATGAGGCACAAAGGCCACCACAAGCAATGTCATTGAGCGGGTGTTCGGGATGCTGAAGGCACGTTTTCATTGCCTGGACATGTCTGGTGGTGCCATACAGTACAGCCCCTCAAAGGCCTGTGGGCTATTCCTGGCCTGTTGCATCCTGCACAACATGGCCAATGACTGTGGGATAGCCGTACAGGTCGAAGAGGGGGACAGCGATGGGGACGATGAGGACGCTGGTGAAGATGGTGATGGGCAGCCCCTTGGTCGAAGGACCCCCGACTGATCCGGATGGCACAGCTGCACCGGGACACCATCACAGAGGAGCACTTCAACCAACCCAGTAAGTCATGGGGCCATGTGCAACCACCAGTGGCAAGGGCACAACCCACAAGCATGCATGGACAAACCCAGGGGTGCATGTCATTAGAAATTGGCCGAGCATGGAACCGCCTGCACCCATCAGGGATGGGCAAGTCTAACATGGCGCGGTCACACACACACACACACACACACACACTCACAAGACATGCACAAAGGGTAGGAGGCCCGCTGACCCCAACCGCCACCCCTAGCCACACACACGTCCACAGACCACCATGCCCAGAGCCTGTCATTGTGCGTGTGTCAGACGCTGGGCACCATTGCACAGTGGCGGACAGCGCAACGCAGGCATCATCATGCACACGCCACAGCGGACAGCAGCCGGGAGGGTGTGCAGATGGAACGTGTGTGTGCATGCAGGGCCTGATACCCCACCCGTGCATTGCATGTTGAACAACACAATGCACACAGGGCAGCATCAGACAGTAGCCGGGGTGGGAGACAGGTCAGTCATGTGCCACAATGCCACAGCCACCACGGATGCATGGGCAGCCCCAACAAGACCCACCAGCAGTGACAGACTGACCAATGGCCTCATGGGGTGGCACTAACGGTCCCCCAAGGGTTCCACTGCATGAACACGACCATGCTCATGCAGGGGTCTGCAGCACACCGAACATGCCTGCACCAGGCGTGCTCGGGATGCCCACAGCTGAACCTGGTGTTGACAAGGAGGGTGTCACACAACACTGGGAATGGGAAGGTGGACATTGCACTGCGCGGTGTCTGCGACTCATGGGCAAATAACTGTGTGCCCATTGTGGCCATGACAGCTGTGATTGCCAGTGTCTGCCTGTCTATGGCAGTGGTCACATCCTCCCGCATCCGGTCCATCCCTGCCAGGAGCAGAGCGGTGTCTGTGCTGCGCTGCTCCTCTGCCTGGTGCATACCTGCACTGAGTGCATCCACCGCCATCACAAGCCGCAACTGCTGATCGACTGATTCTTGGAGTATGCGGGTGTGCTCTTCTAAGAGGTCATCTGCCTGATCAGTATGCTGTCCCTCATGGTGTTCATGGCCCTGATAGGCAGCATCCCTTGATGGTGGGCACTGCACACCATGGCCAGGCCTGGGCATGTCCACAGGCGGTGCACTGACACCACCCCCCTGACACTGTACCCCCATGGCCATTGGCCGACTGCTGATACTGCCCCTCCGGCTGCCACTCCCCAGTGCTCAATGGTGCCACTGCAGTGGCTGCAACAGCCCCACTGTCCTGAACACACACCAGTGCTGCCCTACTGGTACAGACAGGCACAGGCTGGGACTGTGATGTCACGCAGGCCTCCACGGCGGCACCACCAATGGCCATGTCCATGATGTCATCTGCTGTGTGGCCATCCTGCGGCCCACACATATCACTGTCCATGAAGTGAGCTCCATCATCATCAGTGATGGATATAGCACCAACCTGAGTCTCAGCATGCTGGCATCCATGGACGGTGGCATGCTGGGACATGGGCAGGGCCTCCTCTGCACCTGCTCCACCAACATCAGTCCAGACATCCAGGCAGGCCCACTGTCACCCTGACCCTCATTTGCCTGTGGAAGTGGATGGGCCTTCCTCTATATCCATGGTATTGCCCTCAGTGGACAAGCCCACCACCGCTGACCCATGTAGATGCTCAGAAGCTGTAAGGGAACACAGTAGCATTAATGTATCTGCCCTATCCTGTCCCCCCCATTGACAGACCAGGACCTACCATGCAGTGACGGGCTACCACCCATCTGGAATCCACCACCTGGAACACCCTCGATGGCACAATGCTGCATGCTGCCAGAAACCTGCTCTTGGGGGTCAGGCGTTGCATGGCCGGCTGTCCCCCACTGGTCGCAGACCGTGCTGCCCTGATGGCAGCCACCTTGTCCTTAATCCTCTGCCTGTCCGTGCCCATCTTCTTTTAGCACTCGTGCATGGACCACTGGTGGCTACCATGCAGGTTGACAGCACACGCCACCTCTTCCCATGAAGCAGCATGGGCCTGTGGTGTTCTCTGCTGTCCACTGAGCAGTGGCTCCTGGTTGAGGTAGGCCTCAAACAGGGCATATTTTTCTGTCTTTGTGAAGTTAGGCCTCCTCTTCCTCCCATGTCTCTGTTCCTCTTCCTCCACCTCACGATCATTCATTATTCATCCTGTGAGAATGACAGGTGTTACCTGTGACTGTGCAGTCCCATGCATGTCCCCACACCACAGTCCACACTCCCAAACAGCATACAACTTACCACAGTAGACTGCAATAACAGACTATGGCCAGTGCAGCCCAATGTCGCATTTTTATAGCGCAACGCATGCAAATGAGGTGAGGCACAATTATAAGTGGATGCAAATGCAGTATCTGCACCATTGAATGGCTGATTAGCTGATTTGCATATGCCGGCTGAATATCGTGCTGTTGCACTTTGTGCAATTGTGTTGAACGTGCTCAGGCAAGGGAGCAATTCTGTGACATGCGCAGTACACACCGAACGACACATGCCCGTGGTGATGATGCAGATGCCTGCTGGCAATGCAGGGCATGGCCACCATTGTGCCAGTGGTGCTACTGCACTGTTCACATATATGGCACTCTGGCACTGTGCCATAGGTGCACTGGAGCCACAGCGCGGTAGGATGCTACAAGAGGTGGCACACAGGCACCTAATCGTGCTACACACAGTGAGTACCAATCACGCTGTGGCAGTCCGTGCACGACAGACCCTTGACCCTGTGCCTGACCTTTGCTCCCTAGGTGCCATGCATCCACATGGGTGCACCACTGTTGCGCTGTTCAGTGACAGCGCACTAGGGGAATGGCAGCGCTGTACCGCGCAGCATCTGCACGTGGCAGACCATGCTACTGAGCACCATTTTGACTCCAACCAGCTTTAGAGATGGCAAGAAGGAGGGCTGCTGTTTGGAGCCAGGAGGAGCTGGTCAATTTGGTGGCCATAGTAGAGCTCCATGATGGGGCACTTTTTGGAGATGCACCCCTGGGCAGGGCCATGAGTGCAGTATGAGAGGAGGTGGTGGTGACACTGGAGGAGGCCACAGAAATCGGGTGCATGCCTGAGCAGTGTCACCACCAATATGGGGACCTCCAGCGCAGGGACCTGGACCGGCTTGCCTGCCTGTGGGCACATGCCAGGAGGGGCACGGTACCATGGCCAGGTAGTTGCCCCATCCATACACTGTTAACGTCCATATGGGTATCACGGTTGCATGTGTCTGGCACATGGGGGGGCCATCCAGTGTTGGCCATGGTGGTGGTATTGGAGTGGGGGGTGGATGGGTATGGCTGTGTGAGCCTGCACACACACAGGGGTGGGGGGGCTTTGCTACAGGATTGTACTGATGTTTCTCTCTCCATGTTTGCACCTTAGGCCCAGAGAAGCACCAGCGGGAGAGGGAGAAGAGGCACCACCAAGAGGACCAGCAGGCCAGGAGGGGATGCTGGACCACACTGGTGCAGGGACCAGCCTGATGTTGGTGAGTGCCTTACATCCATGATTACTATTGCATGCTGTGTAACAGGGCGGGCAGCAGGGCATGATCACCATCCACTGACACCACTGCCATGCACACAACTTGTTACAGTCAGCACTTTCCAGTGGCACTGCATGTCTGGGAGTGCATCAGTGGTGGTTCATGCATGCACTGGGTATATGGCTGTGCCACTTCCTTCACACCGCATAGCCATGTCACTGTACGGCCACGGTGGTGCTGTATGGGACATGGGCGGTGAGTGTTTGCAGTGGTCCACATGGCTGTGGTTGCCTGGGTATGCAGGTCTTGTGGACGCGGTCACTGTGGGTGGTCGCACACCATCACAGGGGCGTGGCACATGGCTGTATGCCATGCACAATGGGTGGGCTGCAGGGGGCTGGACAGTCATACGTATTGACTCTGCTCCCTTGTCCTAGGTGGACAATGCTGGATGGCCCTAGAATGTAGCATTCAGGAGCTGCTGCAGCTGGCATGGACATCCCTGGCACTTCTGGAGAGGATGGAGTGGCACGGGGTCCAGAGGAGAAGCACCTGGAGGCACCACAGGAGTGGAAAGCAGTGCAGACAATAGGCCTTCCATGACCCCCTGACTCACCTAAGCCCTCTGGACCCACCCTCACACCCCTTCTTCCCTCTCCCATTTGTACACCCCTGCTCTATGCCTACCCCCACCTGGTTTGTGGCCCTTTCCCCCCCACCCTTGTATATATTTGTAAATATGTTTGATTGTTTATCTTTGTTAATATATATATTTTGTTATGACAACTGTGGTGGTCTCTGATTTGCAGTGGGCTACAGATGCTTAGCTGCAGTGGTGTGCATGGTGTCAGGGGTTGTGCAGGCATGGGTGTGTGTGTGTCTGGCAGGGACCTGCCTATGGTGTGGGTGGGGGAATCAGTCACTATCTGTGGTTTGTATGTTGTTCTCTGTGTACTGGTTGCCTGTGCAGTGGTCCACAGAGCATGCTCTGTGTCCATGGCACCCCTGTCAGACCGTCCATGGGCTGTGCAGGTGACACCCTTGCATGTCTGTGATATGATATGTACCATCTGCTGTCATGTCAGTTGTCGCTGTCCATGCTGGACAACCACTGTACCCAGCACAATGCCAGGTTGCCTCCTGTCACTGGTGTGGTGCCCGTCTGCCTCGGGTGGTACTGTGGCCTCCGCTGTTGTTGTCCCACCTCCATGCTGTCACTTGTGTCTGTTGCAGGGGATGTGCTCCACTGTCTGTCACTTGTGCTCCTGCCGCATGCTGGTGGCATACATCTTCATGGTGCCTGCGCAGGGTGGCTGGCACACCTGTGCCATGTAGGGGTGCTGGCCGTGTGTACATGGCTGCCATGGCCACATGCCAGTGGCTTGGTTGACCCGCTACTGTGTCCCTGTGTTGGTGTGCCCTTGGGTATGGGTGGGTATTTGTCCATGCACTGTGTTGCATCCTGTGTGGTGCATGCTTCCATGCAACACTGTGTGTGTCTGTGCTGGCTGTTGTGGCCAGGGCTGGGATGGGATGTGTCCTTGGGAGGGTGTGCAGGGTGCTGTACTGCTGGTGGTGGGGTCCAGGACATGCCCTGTCTCATGTGGGGTACCTCGTGTGCCAACTCATGGTCGGTCTCTCAGCTGTACCTTGGGGGGACATGCAGGGTGGCACTGTGTATGCAGTTGTTGCATCGCTGTCTGCTGCCACCCACTGCAGGGTGCACATGGTGGGGCTGCCTTGCATGGCTCCATGGTGCACAGGGTTGCATTGTCACAGTGGGGTTGGTGGCATGCATGGGGTGTCCTGCACTGTTGGGCGCTACTCCTGGGCAGGGTGTATGGGGATTGTGGTGCAGGGTGTGCTCTGCATTGGTGGGATGGTGTGGCATGGGGTGGTCTGCCCTCCTTGTGTGCCAGTCACAGCTTGCCAGGGGGTGTGCTGGGGCACCATGCCCCAGCCATGGGTTGGTTGCTGGTATCCATGGGCCAGTGATTATTCTGGCTCTCCACTGGTTGTGCAGTGCATGGGGTGTCGGGGGCAATGTCTGTTCTGCTGTGTGCTCCTCTGCCCATCTGTGGCATGGGTGGTGGACCCCTGCATCCTGTCCCTGTGCATCCCTGGTTGTGCTGTTTTACTGCTGCCCTGCTCCACGGAGCATCCCTGGTTGCACTATGGTGCATTTGAACTGCGCAACTACACATCCCCGGTTGCACTATGGTGCAGGTGGTGCGATATTCAGTTGTGTGCCACAGACGCATCTTGACTGCTCAGTTTTTGAATATCATGCTTCTTGTGCATGGGCACAGTGGACTTGCACTTGCTCTTGCTGTTGCGCACATTTAGGGTGCAGTTTGAATATCCAGGCCTTTATATTCATGAAACCTGTAAATGTTGAAATACCATGGCACTAGGTGTTTTTGATAATGGTAAAAAGTACTAGGTGACTATTATAGAAATTAAGCTAGTTGTGCCATTTAAAATGCATGTAAATTGTTGTCAACTTAATAAGCCAGAAATGTTGTGATGATTTGTATATACAGTATCCCATGATGCATTGCATTATGGACATATGGATAATGTAGTATTTCTTTAAAACTTGATTTGTTGCCAATGCCCTTTGGGGTAGGCCTTCTTTCAGGATTCTGCATTGAGATTATTTGTCTATAGCTTTTTTCTTTTTGGGCCCCCACTACCCAAGCAAATGGGGCCTGCATGGGGTGGTGGCTACATCTCAACTAGTGAATTGGGTCAGAGATCAATGTCAGTAGGTGCTGGCTGTGACACTCAGCTGGTTCTGATTAATCTATGATTTTTGTAAAATAAAAATGTGTTATTTAATGTCTCTCATGAAAGATGCTGACAGCCTGTGGAATGACACCCCCTCCCAGGTTTTAGCTACAATGTGTTACCTGGAAGGCCAGTAGATAATTACAGGCTAGAAGAGACTTAAAATGTAGGATCACCTGTTTATGTGATTAATTGCAGCTTGTCAACTGCGAAGATAGATCATAAACTTTATGATGTTCAGAGGAAACACAGTTAAAATTCACATGGTGTTAGAAAGCATGTTGCACCTCTGTGAGATCTGGCAGAGAGACATAACAGATTCTTTGATGTCCTGGAAAGGGGAAGCTGCTCATAAGATCAAAGAAAGTAATATGAGAAAATGAGTTGTGCCAAGGTCACAGAATGTAATACTTTGATATGACATCATGTTTTGCATAGCTGTATTTTTTTATATTCTGACAGGGAGGAGCTAGGTGACCTCACGCAAAGAGGTTGGCAAAGCCAGTTTTTAAACAGTATTCTGTTTTCCATTTACAAATGTTTGGACTCTGAAAAAGAAACATCTACAGCACAGTGAGATAAGAATACCTTAGAACAGACAAGTCTAAGTGTATTAGTGGTAGGAATCTGCACTTTTTAAAACCTTATTCTTTTAAGTGATTTGTATGTTTTGTGATATATGATTCTGTATTTACATTTTACATTTTTTTATCTATTTTGAAGTAAACCTCTACTTTAGAGACTATTTGGTGTGCCTTTGAATTTCTTTTTCTTGACAAGTGAAGCATACATGGTTAAAGCTGACTCTGTACAAAGCTTACTGGTTTTACCAAACTGGGAAAAGGCAAGGATTTATTCTGAGGTCTTTAATAGAGTTTTAAGGGTTCATTTTGTACACCTGGTTAGATGCCCGCAGGAGAAAGATATCTGGCCCCCCCCCCGAAGAGCAGAATTATCTGAGCATGGACATTGGGTACGCTAGCAAGAGGTTCACAGTTTGAGACCCTCCAAGATTTGAGACCAAGGGTTGATTCAAACCCACAAAACAGACAGGACAGTTACCTTGTTTCTGTTAACTGTTCACAAGACTGCACTCATAGTTTGGCACTGTGGGAGCAGAGGGCCTGACCTGCTGAGTGGGTTTGTGACAGATTGGTTGGCAGCGTTGCGAAAAATTTTGGTATTACAAGCTTTTAATTTTCAGTGTGTCATCTTGAGACCGTTAGCTCACTTGCACAGAAAGAAAAAGGCAGTGACTTATTTTTTAAAAAAGGAGACAGAACTGTATCACTTGGCGTGCAGTCACGTTCCTACCCTTTTTTTCTAAAATGCAAGTCAGAGTAGCTGTAGTTAGGGAAGAAGATGGCTTCCAACAACAGCAGACACACTGTAGACTACTTAAAGCAGTTGTGCGGGGACAGAGGAGTCCTGTTCGAGGTGAAAGCCAGCAAACAGAATCTTGTGGATGCCCTGATGGTAGCAGATACCCAGAGCACTGAGTCACAGACAGTGACTGTAAGGGACCAGACCTTGAATGTGGCAGGGCTAGCAGCCAGTGCAGTGTCTAGATCTGGTGAGGATGACAGTAGGGCCACTGTAAGTAAAGGGTCACAGCAGCAGGGGAAGGTCACCAGTATCCTGGATCCAGAAGTACTCAGGCTGCAAATTGTTCAAATCAAATCAAATCATCTTTATTTTTAAAGCAGCTTTCAAAACCAAGGCGCTGTACAAAGAGATCATACATGCATATAAATTTTAAAAACAGACATAAATAAATCAACCGTAGCTAGGATAAGCTAAACTAAATAAATAAGTCTTTAGCTCCATTTTAAATCTCTCGATGGTTGGACATTCTTTTAACCAGTGAGGTAGAGAATTCCACAGGGTTGGTGCTGAAAAAGCAAAAGCATGAGATCCTGATGTTTTTAATCAAACCCTGGGAATCTCCAGCAATCCCTCATTGGTGGAGTGGAGAGGATGGAGGGGGAAATAGGGTACCAAGAGATCTTTCAGGTAGCTGGGTCCCTGATCATGTAGGGCTTTAAAGGTTAATAAGCCAACCTTATAGGTGATCCACCACCTAACAGGCAGCCAGTGCAGTTCATGGAGCACAAGTGTAATATGACTGATTCTAGAAGTCCCAGCCAAAAGCCTGGCCACTGCATTCTGCACCAGCTGCAGTTGGCGGATATCAACCCCAGGTAGCCCTAGGTAGAGGGAATTGCAGTAATCAAGATGGGTAGCGATAAAGGCATGGACCAATGTTGGAAGATCATCCAGTGGAACCAGGTGTTTCACCTGGGTGATATTCCTCAGATGATAAAAAGAGGATTTGATGACAGCTGATACCTGAGATTTTAAGGTCAGACCATAGTCAAAAATAACACCCAGGTTACGTACCTGGTCAGAGGTAGTGAGCGACATACCACCAAGCAATAAGCCTGATGGTTGTCCAGCCCCCAAACCCAACCCGGACAACCTGAGTCCACCACCAACACCTCAGTCTTATCCGGATTCAGTCTCAGCCAGCTGGAGCTCATCCAAAATCTGATTTCAGTAAGACAGTTATTTAGCACAGAGGGAGCATCATCTTGCCCGGGTGGAAAAGACAAATACAGCTGAGTATCATCTGCATAGCAGTGAAAACCCAGACTGTATCGCCTGATAATACCTCCCAATGGCAGCATATACACTGCAAACAACATGGGGGCTAGAATGGAACCCTGTGGTATCCCACAAGGCAGGGTGTAAGTGCCAGAGGAATAAATTCCAGTGGCAACTCTCTGAGACTTGTCCCTGAGGTAAGAATGGAACCATTTGAGGACGGTACCAGACAGCCCGCAAAACATCCGAAGGCGCTCCAACAGCACACCATGGTTTACAGTGTCAAATGCAGCAGAGAGCTCGAGAAGGACCAGAATGGTACATGCCTTTCGATCTCTAGCCATTAAGAGATCATTCAACACCCGGACAAGGGCAGTCTCCATGCTATGCTTCTTCCTAAAACCAGATTGGAGAGTATCATAGACATTGTGAGTTGTAAGATGATCATCCAGTTGCAATGCAAATGCCTTTTCAATAACCTTACCAACAAAAGGCAGGTTAGAGATAGGCCGGTAGTTAGCTAGACAATCTGGGTCCAAGGAGAGCTTTTTAAGGACTGGTCGAACTACCGCCTCCTTGAGGGGGTCAGGAAAGACCCCCTCTCCAAGGATTTCCAGACAATGTCAGGAAGGATCAGGCAGATAACTTCTACACATCCTACTAAAAGGGGTGTAGGACCCGGATCCAAACTACAACTGGTTGGTCGCAATGTTTGGACGATCTTCACAATGTCAGTGAACTCCAGCCGGCAAAAATCTGACCAGACAGACCGAGTGCATAACACTTCCTGTTGACCACTGCAATCCCTCATAGGAGAAGTCGGACCGATGCCAGACCTGATGCTGGCAACCTGATCTGCAAAAAACCGAGTGAACTCCTCGCATCTTAGTTGAGAATAAGCTTCTCTGGGCTGGAGACAGATTAGATTGCACAATCTGTCAATGGTCCGGAAAAGCTGAGCCGGTTGATTCTGTGCAGCAGAAATCTTTCTGGATAGGACTTCTGCCTTCTTACGGGGAATTTCTGATTGATAGCCATCATAATGTGCCATCAACCTAAGCCTGTCAGCATCACTGCCAGACTTCCACCAGGCTCTCTCCAACCTTTGGCCAACTCTCCTTAACTCCTTCAAGGAGCCATCAAACCAAGGGCTCCTTGAAGGAAAGGTGAGAGGCCAAACATGAACAGGAGCAATCTTGTCCAGAGCATCTCCCACAGCCTTATCATAGGCTAGCATGAGATCGTCTGGACTCATGCATTCACCAGACAAGCTCGATAGATCCAGCACCACCATTAGGTCACTGGGATTAATACCCCTTAAAGGGCAGTACTGAACCATCTCCATGGGGCAGACCTATTAGGGGGAGCCCTGAAACTGAACCTTATGGTGTGATAGTCAGACCAGCTGACTAGTTCCACCCCCAAATCAGCAATCTCCATACCCAGAAGAAAGATCAGATCCAAAGAATGACCCTTTATATGGGTTGAGGAGGTAACTACCTGTGTTAGGCCCAGCAACATCATCAACTGGAGGAGATTTTGACCAAAATGTGAGAGTTCATCATCGACCCAGGCATTGAAGTCCCCATAATTATCAATCTGGGGGACTGCAACACCATTTCAACAATGAAGTCTGCTATCTCCTGCAGGAATTCTCCACTGTCTCCTGGTGGATGGTAGATGAGGAGAATCCCACAACCTACACCCTCTCCCAGGATATATTCAAAGGATCTGGTACTTTGCAATGGCATATCCACAAGGCCCAGCTCAGTCTTAAACATAATGGCTACCCCACCGCCCCTACGATCCAACCTTGGATGGTGTATCACAGAGAACCTGGCTGGTATTGCCGAAGCCAATATAGGGCCTGGATTTTCATCCAGCCAGGTCTCGGTGATGCAAGCCAGATCAGTTGACCCAACAAGATCAGCTATGATAGCTGTCTTGTTTTTAATAGGTCTGGCATTGCATAACACAGCCAAGGTGGGATGAGCTGTCGGGGAAGACCTCGGCACCTGCCTACTAAAGTTGAAACCCTTGGGCATGGGGACAAGACAAGAATAACCTCTATCTTGGCCCCATTTCACCCCAGGACATCTCCTGGACCCCACCACCCCAATCCACCCTCCCCCCTCCTGTCCCTCACCAGGCTTAGCTCTCCACCTTCTTTTACGTTTCCTCAGAATGCCTAAGGCACGACACCTAAATAGGTGTCAGATGGCAGTGGTGGACATTCAAAGGTACATAGTTCCCTGAGGCTGGTTGAGGAATAATGCCCAACTGTCACTAAACCTCCCCAACACATTATAATAAACAAATAATTTGAAAAGAAAAAATATATAATAAACAAAAATAATCAATTACAAAAGAAAAACAAATTATACAAAATCAAACACTTATTCCAAAATAAAATGTAGCATTAGTACATTCATAAATCCCAACTGTCCAGCATTTCCTAGATACAGGCAACTTAAAAACTGTTATCCTTTAAAATAACTAATTAAAACAATCCAAAGCTCTAAAAATAAATCTTATAGATCAAAAAATCAAAGAAGCCCCATATAAAGTCCACTCTAGAGAGAGTTCAAGTCCCGAAGAAATTAAAAAATAAGCTTCAAATAAATAAAAATAAATACAATTAATTTTCAACCCCTGGTACTCTCACTACCCTGGGAATCAGTACTAAACCAGGCACTGTTAGTGCCCAGCTAATGTAATAAAATAAATATTTAAGGTTCCCAGGCACTCACACTACCTGGAAAGTAAAAATAATAATTTGGGCACTCTCACTACCCAAAAACAGTAAAACAAATTCAAACCAAAAATATAATACAACCAAAGAGCAGGAAATGTTCTCTCCAAGAGGGTGTCTTAATGGATTTAATTCTTCTTTAAGCTCAAAAATATCCAGTCCCAAATCCTAGTGAAGTTAAATTTCAAATCTCCTGGTTTCTAAAAAGTCAGCAGTCAGTCCAACTATTCAAATAGGCCACTGAACTCCATTCTGTAATCTTCCATCATGAAGAAAGGGTTTTCTGGAAAGGCCAAGAGTGTGCAAACCTCACAGGAAAAATAAAGAGATATCCCATTCCTCCCCTCTACACCACCCCAAACTGATCTAATTCCCCACCACCTGTGACCCACAGCTACAGATGCCCTAAGGGATAGACAATAAAGTACACCCCCAGGGCAACTTAGGAGAACCCCAAATCCTCCTCTGGCTCCCCAAAGGTGAAGCGAGGCAACTCCCGCTCGGTCAGAGGTAGCACAAAGGGAGAACGGCGCAAGGTGTGGGGGAGGAGAGATTCCCCACCCAGCACCACTAAATGATCCCTACCACCCCTAAACTCCAGAAAAGTGGTGACTCAAAAGTGGCAATTCAAAACATCCACAAACTCCTCCCATCAGTGCTCCGAGCACAGTGTCTCCAGGACGCTCTTCAATATAATCCTCAAAAACACTTCCCCAGTCACCTCCACTGAATCCACTGACTACACGGAGATTTTCAAACTTCAGCATGGCCTATTTAGACTGTCACAAGTAAAATGGTAAAAACTTCCCACAGTGTGCGGTCAAAGCACAACCTTCCCAGAACAAGCGGGCAAACAACAAGTCAATATAGAGAGCAACCACACATAAATAATTCAATTCACAAAGTGCACAGAATGCGCTGTCACCACACCGCTGCTTGCTCATAAATTAGTAGTCTTTCGGCAGTAGTTCTCTTGAATCAAATCCAGAGTGATTCTCTCACATCAGCAGCAAGCTTAGTTCTGGGCCGGTCTTCCCAATTCAAACAGACAGCGACTCCTGGCAACAGCCCCACAAATCACAAATTGCCAATAATTTGGGATTTGGGTTTCATTTAGGTCTGTCACGGCTTTACTGAAAAACAGCCGTGATATAACCAATCAGTATTCAAAGCTACTGTGTAATAAAACAGAAATGATTAAAAAATACATGCTACTTTCAGCTGTTGCAATCTTACAAAACAACAGCTGTAACATGAATAATTTTACAATTAATAGCTAAAACTCCCGTATATCAGGGAGAGCAGCCGACCTAACTACAGACCTGAAAAATATGCTCAGAAGCACTAGCTTAACTCACTAAAAGGCCCTAACTAAGCTAAAACTACTAATTAAGAAAAAATAGAAATAAAATGAAGGCAAACTTTAAATAAAATAATAAAAAGGAAAATAAACACAGCCTCTAAGCTCAAACCTCAGGCAGCTCACACACAGCCGCCATCTTGGATCACATATAAATGAGTTGCACGGAATGGAGCTGGAGTTCCAGAGAGAGAGGGACCTTGAACAATGGGAGGCAGACAGTGAGGAGCGTGAGTGCCAGTGAGCTGCAGAGGAGAAGAGGGAGCAAGAACACCGAGTGACAGAGCAAGAATGCCGAGAGGTAGAGCGAGAATGCCAAGAGGCAGAGCAGGAACAGAGGAAGGCTGACTGTGAGGAGCATGAGCGCTAGAGGCAACATGAACTGGAGAAGCTATGACTCCAACCACCAGCACCAGAGCAGGTAAGTGGCTTGGGTTTAACTGGTACTGCAAGACAGGGTTACCAATTGAATTACAAATTGATAGCCAAATTTAAAGAAGAGGAGGACATGGATGCCTTTTTAAATTCTTTTGAAAAAGTTTGTATTCAAGCTAAAATTCCTAGGGTGTCCTGGAGCTTCCAGTTATCCCCACTACTTACCGGGAAAGCTCAGGACGCAGTGGGTCAAATTGACAATGAGGACAGTGATGATCACAGCAAAGTTAAAGCTGCACTGTTAAAAAAATTAGAATTAACTGCTGAATCATGCAGAGTTAAATTCCATAAGCTCAAGAGAAGCCCTGACATGAGCTATGAGGAGCCTGCCACGAAACAACGTCAGTTTTTAAAACAATGCCTGGAAGGAATTGAGGCAAACTCTGTTAATAAATTTGAAAATGTGATTTTGTTACAACAATTTTATTGGGCATGCCCAGCAGAGCTGAAAACCTGGCTGGAGGACCAAGATCCCAAAACAGTACAAGTGGCTGCTGAACTCTCAGACCACTATGCCAAAAGCAGACATGCTCTGAGAGCAAATGAGGCGGGCATGGCAGTGCAGAAAGGGAAAAGAGTGCCTTCAGGACAGATAAAACCCTCACTGCCTCCACCAAAACCAGTTAGCCCCAGGTTTCAGAGAAAAGATTTCTCTGAAAAGAGAAATGAATGTTGGGTATGTAAAGAAACTGAACATATTGCCAGACAGTGTCCCAAAAGAATGAGCAATAACATGCAGAATGGTACAAGAAAATAAGTGGGTTGTTTGTGTGTCCCTGGAAGCATGCCTGTGTGCATGAGGGAACACATGTCCCCAGTCATGGTGAATGATGTACTGATGAAAGGGTTAAGGGACACAGGGGCATCCCTGACATTGGTAAGAGGGATCTAGTAGAGCATCAGCTTATACAATAAATAAGTCTGTACAGGATTTTACTGGTGAAGAGAAAACATTGCCAGTGACCAGTGTTCTCCTGGACTGGGGTGAAACAGGTGGCAGTAGCCAAAACATTAGCAGTGGATGTGATCCTTGGCAATGATCTCAAACAGGGGATGGTATGTGCAGTTACCTTTAGCCAAGCAGCCAGGGAACATTGCAGTTCCCTGAACCCCACTGGAGCCATTGTAGAAACCACTGAGAGGCTCCAGATGCAGAGAGTAATGAAAAGGGGCAGAAATTTCCCCTGTAGCAAGTAACCACACAGCTACAGAGGGTTACTTCTAAGAGGGAGGGGTGACACATTGTCAGAGGGTTGGGATTGACAGTGATCCTGAGTTCCCTGATGCTAGTGCTAGGGACCCTAGTTCAGTGACTGAAGGGGACCTGTCCCATGCATTGGGAATGTGTGAGGGGTTTTCAGCTGCTCAGAAAAGTGACCCTAGTCTAGAGAAGCTAAGGGATTGGGCAGACTTGGATGGTGTACAGGGAGGTGATGGCAGATATAAGGTTTATTGGGAAAATGGACTTATGTATACTCAGATAGTACAGACAGAGGGAGGGGTGCTATGCAGGCAGCTTGTCATTCCCCATGGGTATCGTGAGCAGTTTCTCAAGATTACACATGATATTCCCTTGTCTGGTCATCTGGGAATCATGCGCACAATGCAGAGGTTGGCCCAGAATTTCTACTGGCCTAACTTCACCCAGCAGGTGAAGGAGTATTGCAGGTCTGTCACCAGTGCCAAGAAATAGGGAAGGCGGGCAAGAAAACCCAAGCTGCCCTGATTCCATTGCCCATAGTGGAAGAGCCATTCCAGAGGGTGGGAATGGATATTGTGGGGCCTTTAAATGCCCCCAGCTCCTCATGGAAGAGATTCATCTTGGCTGTGGTGGATTATGCCACCCGATACCCAGAGGCAGTCACCCTATCCTCACTGAGGACAGACAAAGTGGCAGATGCCTTACTTGGGATTTTCTCCAATGTTGGGTTTCCACAGGAGGTTATCACTGATTGAGGGGGTTCCTTCATGTCAGACCTGATGAAATGTTTATGGGAGAAGTGTGGGGTAGTGCAGAGATGCATGACACTGTATCACAGGATTCAATGGTACGCTGAAGTCAATGCTCCAGGCATTTGCTGAACAGCATGGGAGGGACTGGGAGAAATACCTTCCCCACCTGTTGTTTTCATACAGGGAGGTGCCCCAACAGTCAATAGGATTTTCACCCCTTTGAACTCTTATATGGACGCTGGGTACGTGGGCCCCTAGACTTCATCCGGGAGGACTGGGAAGGCAAGCACACCACCCAGGGAA
This sequence comes from Neoceratodus forsteri, assembly GCA_016271365.2. Lineage (NCBI taxonomy): Eukaryota > Metazoa > Chordata > Ceratodontiformes > Ceratodontidae > Neoceratodus > Neoceratodus forsteri. The sequence goes on along the minus strand of JADMNL010000023.1, from coordinate 236,456,210 downwards.
CTCCCATTGTGGATTACGTCTTTAGGTTTAGGGAAAGACTAGAAGAGCTTATGGGGACAGCCCAGAGAAACCTTCCAGCTGCCCAACAGAAACAAAAAATGTGGTACTGTTACACCTGGGTTATGCCCCCCATTGTCCCACATACACCTCACATTGTATTCCTGGTCTATTGTACTGTGATACTGCTATTTTGCACTAACATTGTAGATATGAGCACACATCATATAAGCATGGGTGCTAAGAATGTGCTTTGCTGCTAAGATATGCTAATATTGGCATGCATGATTTATTATACCTCACTATAATACATTTATCTAGATTATGTTTGTCTTTTATAGATATTCCATATATAATCTACCTAATCACTGATAAGATGACTCAGAGGGATCATCAGTGATTATTGTATAGTTATAGTCACATATAATTATATCTTGTGTGTTTTACACTCAGATATGCCATGTGCAATAGTGCCCTGTCATCAGTTCTCTTTCTGTAAGCAAGCTGACAGAGACAGAAGGCCTTTGTTATGTCTTATGTTTTATGTTGTATCTAAGCAAGAAATGGCGCATGTAGTTTGAACTGTCAGCATTTCTTTGGTCAAAGCTATAATGCTAATGGAAGCATATTCTGTCTCTTATGATACTCATTAGTAATTCTGTCTCCTAAGTCATTCTCCAATGGAGAATGACTTAGGACCAATACATATTGTTTCTCATATCTGTAACTATGTTGTAATCTCTGCTGCTATGCTGTTATCTGTAATATTTAGCTGTCTGCGACCCACTGTAGCTTCTCTAGAAGGTAGAGAGCTGGAGCGCGGTGAAAGATAGAACACGATCTTAGAGAACCTAAGATCTACAATTCTGGAGATTATGTACATTCTTCAGGAATGGTGAGAACCCCATCTCCCTTGTGATTTTCTCTGTCACATGCTTGGCATAAGTAGTATAATAAACTTCATTAGTACTCCTTGCTTGTTTATGAATGTTTCTTGGCAGACTCCGAGACACAAGAATCATTATTATAATGATTATTTTTATTGTTTACCCTACACACCAAGAGTGTTTAGACAACATAATGGTGACCACGGGCAGAGTCTGGATGTTTTTGCCAAGTCTCATTTTAATTTCCTCTGTAAATTAAAACACTGGGTGAGAAATCCCCAGTAACAAGCAACTGAAAGTGTCTTAATGTTTAATTTTTTAGTCAGTGGTGTGTTCCACAGTACAGACAAAACAATCTATTGGCAGATATTCAATTTCTGTGTAGTGAGTTGTTTTATTTTTGTTTTGTTTTTCTCCTATGCTTTCTCTGTGGGAATGCAGCTGTAAATGGATCCAAATACACAAACATATAGACTGCTTTCTTTTGGATTCAAATCCTAATGGGTATATACTCATCTAGGAGTCCACATATGCCAAAGGCTGTGTGTGTCCTGTCATGAACTTTTGTTGCAAACAAAGTTTTTGATCTACAGACAGCTAAGGGTTTCTTATCTTAAGACATGTCTAAATATATCAGTACTGAGTTGAGGCTGGATGTCTTAACTAGCCAAACTCTGTATAGTGGTTGATTTGATTTTACTTAGGTAGCAGAATCCAATGGTAGTCCTTTAGCGGATGTCATTGAACATTATGGGGATTTGAAAAATGGTACCAATGATCCTGAAGGATGATTAATTGCAACATTGTTTAATTGTTTTGATGCTGTTCTAAATAAGATATCTGTTTTGAAAAGTGAGTATATTGCGTGCAAAATGGAGAATTCTGCCTACCAGCAGGAAATTTGTCTGAAAAGGGCTTCTCATACACAAAAAATAGCTGGACGACTGTCTGAGCTACAATCTGTCCATCTAGTAAATGAGTCTCTCTTTAATGAGAGAAGCAGCAACGACCTGCATGCCTTGAGAGATAACACTGAAAAAGCAAAACTTATTAGTAAAAAAGTTTTTAAAAGTAATGGTGTTCTGGCTAGTAACACTAATTCCTTACGTTTTGAAAACAAGGAACTTAGAGATGATAAGTCTGAAGTAATTACTGAAAAAGTTAATGAGCTGGTATTTCAACACCAGACCTTGATGGTACAGCATGATTCAGTATGTTTTAATTACAGCAGACTTGAAATGAAGGTTTTAAATATAAACTATGACACAGCTTCTGTTGATAAAAAACAAGTTTTACAAGATGTGATTAAAAACAATGCACTTTACAGTGTGCTAACTCCTGTATCTGAGCAGTTAGAATGAAGGAGTAAAAAGTCTGATATGGTGAACTTGCACCATCAGCCAGAGGTATTGGCAGGGCATACTAACTTAATGCCAAAAGACCTTGCCTCTTCTGATGTTGAAGAGTTTTATTTTGAATACTCACAGTATGCTGTGGGGTGGACTAGAGCAATGGCTATCCACTTGTTTTTCTGTGATTCACAAAATGGAGAATTGTTAGAGTCTCAAAATGGTGGACACACATGTCATCAGGTTGCATCCCCATACCATCCCCAAGATGGCTGCTCATGGTCATGACACAGTAACCCCTGATGCCCTTGAGGTATTCCAAAATGGCTGACCACCACACCATGGAGATTCAATCTTGCAATCACAGGGACCTGTGATTGCTGCCATAACCAAACAAAACATACCAGAGTTTTTGGGCATGATTAATAATGTTATCAGTAACACTAGTATTCCTTAGGGACAGAAAATTCTAATTAAAAATGCTGCTGACGTACTTTTGAATAAGGCTGGTACACAATCTGTCATGAAGTCAGCGTCTGATGCTGCAGAAACAGCTAATGCTGTGAACTATGTTTGCTTTATTAGCATGGCCTTGTTTAAAGAACATATTGCAATTAATTACATGAATTGTTATGATTCTTCCCTATGAAATTTAACATCAGTTTTCCTTGAGAAGACTGAACTTACTGCTTTTCCTATGCAGTGCATTAAAGAGCTAGTGTACTGCCTGGAAACTGCCTGCAATTAAGTGTAATTTTCAGATGTAGCCAGCTCTCACTTCTTATAACTCAAGTATTTTTTTCTTTTCTGTTTGCTAATTAGAAGATTTTCCACCTGGCAGTACCTGGGTGATGTGTGGAGCTGCCCTCTGTCTGGAGGGAAAAAAAAGTCAGTTCTGTTCCTCCCACTACATCAACACTGAGACCACACTGACTATGATATAACTAGTAACCAGTGAGAACCATTTCTCACTGCCCGGTTTCACTTTCACTTGAAGCAGCAGGGACTGACTCTCCCTGGTTACTAGCAATGTCACAGTTTCCTGCATTTTGATTGGTAGCTTGTGAAAGTCACTGCTCAGGCTGCAAGGACTGTGGTGCCTTCAAGGTGTTTTGTCTCATTTCTGAGGATGTAGTGGGAGGAACAGAACTGACTTTTTTTTTCCTCCAGACAAAGTGCTGCTCCACACATCACCCCAGTACTGCAAGATGGAAAATCTTTTAGTTTAGCAAACAGAAAATAAAAAATACTTCAGATATTGGAAGTGATAGCTGACTGCATCTGAAAATTACTATTAATTCCAAGCAGTACACTAGCTCTTTAATACCTTAAGCTGCAACATTAAAAACAATGTTGCTACCATCCAGCAACATTCTGGTGGGGAAACACACTTTACATTTGATGGGGGAAGGCACAACCCTGATTCTGAAAGCCCCATGGCTGTGATATTTTCAGCATCACAGGCCATGTTGGGGGGGGTTACAGACTTGATTTCTGAACCTGAGCTGGCAACTGTCCCAGCACTACTTCCTCCACACTTGATGGCTACTAAACCACAATCCATAGCTGGAGAACTATGTGCACCTTGCACAACACTTTTCTCCACTGTGCAGGCACTCCTGATAGTGCCAGCACTGCCTACATATGATGCAGAACCCCCTCCATCAGTGACACCTGGATCATCCCATACTGTGACTGCAATGGCAGGCACTACAGGTTAGAAGGTACAAGGTATCCTAATGCTGATATCTTCGTCTTTTCTTTTGTGATCACTGACCATGGCCCCAGCATTGGTTAATCCTAACACAGTTTGAGGGCATTATTTTGAAACTGCTATATTAGATATATCAATCTCAGCAGTTTTAGCCCAAACATACAATGGACACATCAGACCCATTGCTTATGCATCCCAGATGCTTGTCCCAGTGGAGCTAAAATACAACCTTTGTGAAAGGAATCTTTTGGTTACATACTGGGCAGTGAGATACTTTATGCACATCATTGGACATGCACCCATTATGCTACATTCCAATCATTTGCCAAATAACCTCCTGTTGTCAGACAGAGTAAAAGATTACTCTGTATCCAATGCCAGACTTACACACTGGTCTCTCATTTTACAGGATCTTGACATCACTGTTCTTCCTATCAAAACTTCATCCTTGTTGGCCCATGGCCTACAATTTGGAGGAGAGACCCATGATTGTTCACTCCAACCCCCTGACCTACCTGTCCCAGTCCCCTTTCTGACAGAACCCCATAAAGTGTTAAAAGACACCACTGTGTGTCATGTTTTGACTGATGACTCAGTCACACATACCAACAAGGGTCAGATAGCAGGATTTGGAATTATTTTACATTCTGGTGATGACAGAGTGTGCATGGCTAGTAATTGCATCATCGGACATGTACGATTCACAGGCAATGTTAAAACACGCCTGGCAAATAAAATGAAAATCAAGGAGGCAAGGTGTCTCCTAATTACCACAAATATTTGTGGATGGCTTAGAGAGCTATAAAGTCCTTGAGAAATACACAGCTTGCGTTAGGAAAGGAATAAAAAGATTTTTCCTTACATAAAATGATACCAGCACTCTATGAGAGGGTTAAGTGTTGCAGTCTGACAAAATGTCGTGGATCTAAAAGACTGCAGATATAATATTTGTATTACAGTTTCTATTGGGTCTGTTTCTCTCTAAACTGAATTTCTTTGGCAGAAGGCAAACTTCTGTTCCAATTCTTTGATATTACCTCTGTGAAATACAGTGACTTATTCATGTACAACACACTGACCAGTTTAAATACTGTACATTCATAAGGTTCAAGGATTTTGTATGTATATTTTTTATGTTCCAAAAGAAGGACCCTTATTTGAGGGCAGTGTATAGGTTCCTTAATAAAAGAATTAAGGAATAACTTCCAGAAATAGCTCTGATAGAAAGTGAAAATGACATCCACCTATCCAGTGATGGCCTACTCATTTGGAACATCACTGCTGTAACACTCATGAAAAGTTACAGGTAATTCCTGAACGCCTGAGTGTAAATAGCTACTGTACCAAATACATAGTAATCCAACTGGTGGACACCAGTGAGTCAGTAAAAACACTAGACAGACTGAAATCCTCTGTCTTGTGGCCACATATGAGAAATGATGTAGAACACTACATTAGTAACTGTTTGATCTGCAAACAGAACAATCCTATACCAGCTAGAACAAATGCATAGTTACCCCAGAGGCAAAGGCCCCTGGAACAAAATCCAGTATGACTACATTGGCCTTATGCCAACCACTAAAAACAACTGGTTTGCAATAGTGATCACTGACCTATTTTCCAAACAGTCTAAAGCTATTCCCAAAATAGAACAACACAGTCAAAGTGACTGCAAATGTCTTGGTAAACCAGTTATTTATCAGGTAGGGGTTTACCCCAAAGGTAAATTCTGATTACAGGGATCCAGCTTTATAAACAAAGTAATGCAGAAAATTCTGGATTTGTTATGGGTAAAACAAAAGCTTTATATCCCTTACAACCCACACTCATCAGGACAAGTGGAATGGGCTAACAGACAGATCAAAGTTATATTATATAAACTTGTTTAGAAAACCCAAAAAGACTGGAATTCATTATTGCCTTTACTCCTTATGGCAATAAGAGGGACACCCTCTACAGGTATACAGTGTACCCCATTTTTGAAATCATGACCGGATGGTCAGAACATTTACTTCTGGACCTGTGTACTGCCACTGCTGATGTAGCATCAGTAGATAAATATGTTAAATATCTCAAACAAGACATCCAAAAGGTACACTTGTTTGCTTCACAATGTATGGGCAAGGCTCAATAACAGGCCCTACCCTACTGTAAACAAATTTAGTCCAGCAGGCTACCAAGTTAGACTGCCTCACTATAACAGTCATTGATAAATGCTATATGCCAATCAAATGAACCTGTTAAAAGGAGATGAACCTCTGGCTATCCTGTTTAGCTGATCACTGGAAACAGGGGAGGTACCCAAAGACTGGAGAACAGCAGATGTAGTCCCCTCATACAAAAGTGGGAACAAAGAGGAAGCGGGGAACTACAGACCAGTCAGCCTCACCTCGGTAGTGGGTAAGATCATGGAAGCACTACTGAAGGAGAGATTGGTGGAACATCTGGTTGTCAATGGACTACAGGACCCAAGACAGCATGGTTTCACCAGGGGGAGGTCATGTCAGACCAACCTCATTGAATTTTTTGACTGGGTGACTAGGGAGGTGGATCAGGGAGGGCAGTGGACATGGCCTATCTGGACTTCAGCAATGCCTTTGACACTGTGCCACATAGAAGACTATTACACAAACTGGGGAATATGGGTGTGGGCAGGACAGTAGTGTGGTGGGTAGGTAACTGGCTGGGTGGCAGGACACAAAGGGTGATGGTAAATGGCTGTCACTCCACAGAGGGAAGAGTGACCAGTGGGGTACCACAGGGATCAGTGCTGGGACCGGTCCTATTCAACATCTTCATCAGTGACATTGCGCAGGACCTAGAAGGCAGAATTTCACTGTTCGCTGATGACACAAAGCTCTGTAACAGAGTAAACACACCAGAGGGTGTAGACAGAATGAGAAGGGACCTGCAGAAACTTGAAGAATGGTCAGGGGTTTGGCAGTTGAAATTCAATGCAAAGAAGTGCAAGATAATGCATATGAGGCACAAAAACCCTGCACAATATATCAGTTGGGGGGTGAGGATATAGCATGCACCAAGCAGGAAAGGGATCTTGGGGTTATCATCTCTGATGACCTCAAGGTAGGAAACAGTGTGACAAGGCAGCAGGTAAAGCAAATAGGATGCTGGGATGTATAGGCAAGGGCATTACCAGCAGGAAAAGGGAGGTCATAATTCCACTATACAAGACACTAGTGAGGCCCCACCTGGAGTACAGTGTACAGTTCTGGAGACCATACCTACGTAAGGACATAGACAGGGTAGAGAAGGTTCAGAGGAGGGCAACAAAGATGGTGCATGGATTGCATCACAAGTCCTATGAAGACAGGTTGAAAGAATTGGACATGTACTCCCTGGAGGAGAGGAGGGAGAGAGGGGATATGATAGAGACATGCAAGTATCTTACAGGGAGCAACAGGGTGCAGGAATACACTATTTTTAAGTGAAAAAGATGTTCCAGGACTAGAGTGCAAGGGATGAAGTTGGAGGGAGGATGATTCAGAGGAAACATGAGGAAGAATTTCTTCACAGAATGGGTGGTGGACAAGTGGAACACCCTGCCAGAGGAAGTGGTGGGGGCTGAAACAATCTCAGGATTTAAGAATGCATGGGATAGACATAAAGGAATTCTGGATGTCAGGGGTAAGGGGCAACAGACTTCTAGGAAAACATAAACTGAACTTACAAGCTCAAATGGACAGACTGGGTGGGCCATAGGCTCTTATCTGCTGACACTGTCTATGTATCTATGTATGTATCTATGTATTAAATTACTTTTCCAATTACTCCAATGGGCAGAATAGTACTAAACTAACTATGTTTTTCTTTTTCTCTTTCCTTTTAGGTTCCAAAGTGAGTAATGCTTGCTTTTATGCTTACTATTCTTTTAGAAGTATGAGTCTTCTTACAAGCCTGAACTGCACATCTTATTGCAGATAAGAACCAGTGTCCTAATCCTAAACAGATTGTTGAGGCAGAATACCTCACAAACCCACATGATTTAATTGCATCCTGTGGAATTTACATTAAAGTCCTGAAAGACATGTTCATTGTCCAGAAGAGTAGTGAGGCTCTACTGAATGTTATGATCACTTCTTTAGATCGACTCTAGAAGCTAGACTTGATCTGAGCTCCTGTTTACATTTTATTGATAATCAGGAATTTTGCATCCAAAATGATATAGCAATAAAAGTCATTAGACCTTAAAGTTTCCTTTTTTCTATCCAATGATGCCCCATAATCTGTGACACTTAATACTGAGTGCCCAAAATAGAACCCTGGCCCACCCAGTGGTCTAACAATCACTTCTCAACCAGGTACCCAACTTAATAATATGCAGTTCATTGCACGTGCCAGTAATTTTTAAATTTCACCTTTTAAAACTTGGAATCATTTGTTATATGTTTCACAACAAGCATTTCCCACTTTTTTTTCTTTCCATAATGATGTGATTGAATACCCTGGCAGCATACCAGGTACTCATTAATGACTCCCTATTCAGGGACTCATAGCACACATGCCACACACACACACACACACACACACACAATTTTCACATCCTGACTGCTAGTTGTACATCCTATAACTGTAAACCTACCCAAATGCACTAGGCATTTCATTTTTTTTAATTAAAAAAAAACAACACAGGTTTAGACTCATGCCTACTTGGCTCTGACATATCTATTTGAAATAGGGCTGATATATCCATTATTCAAGCATGTATGTTAAAGGTTCATGACAGTATGAAATATAATATCATACCCCCCCCCATTGCATGGTATACATGATTTTGCTCATAACGAGTGTTTTACATTTACAATATTAAGGATATTGTGAAGGGATTTGACCTGACAAATGTTCATGTTAATGAATTCATTTCTGCTCACATTAAGGAAGCAGATGAGCATCATATAGTTAGCAAAGTCCTTTGTGCTGCCTACAGCAATTATATTCTTACAACCCTTTGGTTATCTCTTTCAGGATCTGGAATTAGGATATATCCTTGATCTCATACATGACAGATGTATGGGTCAGTGGCATTGCCACAGTTTGCACTTCTATTGCATGTGTTAACAAATGTTTATTTGCATCTTGCACCATTCCTTTGTCAATGACAAGGAACCTTGCATATGTTACCACACACACCAGTATTGCTACATGTTTTGAAATGTCTTCCTGCACAATCCAGGAACCCATGTTTGTGACTCTCACATTGTCATTGCCGCATTTTCATCCAGCAACATCCATCTCTGATCGTCTGACAACTGTCCATTCTTTTGACATCTTGATGGGAACTTTTATCGTGAAAGGTTAAAACTTCCTCCTTTCCTTGTTTACCATGAGGTCTTGGAATCATGACTGACTCTGAGCATTGAATGTCGTACCTGAAAGGAACATCACCTTTTATGCAGATGTGACATCTTCCAACTTTTACTAACTTGTGAATACAGGCCTAGTAACTGAAATTATGCTTCCACTGTGTATTCAGTCCAGCGAATTAGATTCTACAATCAAGCTCATTGTTATTAATACTATGAAGCTAGTCTGGGGTGGGGCAATCCCCTAACTCAGCAAGAAGATGCTTCTTCATTTGATCTAAAATCAAAAAATCCGTTTTCTTCAATGCTTGTTTTCCAAGCCTGGCTGGTGTCTCATACAGACTGAGAACTGAGCACTGTTATAAACTTTTACACTTTGTGCAGTCATGTGATCATCTTCCACTGAACACTGTTGCTATTCCATTGTAAAACTCAATGTGCAATCTAATACACCCCCTGCTGAGGCCTATGAAAATACTGCTGCCTTCTGAACATTTTGATCTACCTTTGAAAAAGCTGAATGCATTGAATTTGAACTATGAATCTTTATCTAACATTTGAAGAAACCCTGGATTTATCCCTGGAACTTTTCATAGTTTATGGTTTGAGGACATGGACATTTCGTGTCCTGTTCAACTTACCAAATGAAAAATGGCATCCTTCCAGGTGGTATATTCTGCTGATGTGGAACATTGTGTGGGAACCAACTATACATTCTTCTGATATGGACTAAAAGTTATGCAAAGTGAACTTTTCTGACTTCTGTTTTTACTCCCTAAAGAGGTAATTGGTTATACAATAATCACACCTGTTCCCATCCTGGAACCAGATATCATTAAGTCTAGTCCTAACTATCTTGATGCTCTATCTCAATTTTTACTTATTTTTAATATCCATACAGGCAACGTAAGTTTGTCTCTTCAATTTCTTCCCAATAGGATAGATACACACCTGATATATATCAGTATTTACTGATTGTTTTGATATTGGAAAACCCCATTGTGAAGTTTTATTCCAAATGTTTATAGTAATACAAGGTTTACTAACATTTTCCTTTATAATGACATTTTGTTGTTAAAGGAAAACCCTGAAATACTTGTGTGACCAGTTAAACTTCCACTATCTGGCTCGCGCCTTGGGCCTGTAGATGAATGGTGCCTAACCTCCATCTTTTTGTTGTGTTGCCACTTTTTCAATTAGGGCAACAAAGAGGGGATTGTTACACCTGGGTTATGCCCTCTATCATCCCACTTACACCCCACATACACCTCACACTATATTCCTGGTCTATTGTACTATGATACTGCTATTTTGCACTAACATTGTAAATATGAGCACACATCATATACGTATGGGTACTAGGAATGTGCTTTGCTGCAAAGATATGCTAATATTGTTATGCATGATTTACTATACCTCACTATAATACAGTTATCTAGATTATGTTTGTCTTTTATAGATATTCCATATATAATCTACCTAATCACTGATAAGATGACTCAGAGGGATCATCAGTGATTATTGTATACTTATATTCTCATATAATTATATGTAGTGTGTTTTACACTCAGATATGCCATCAGTTCTCTTTGTCTAAGCAAGCTGACAGAGACAGAAGGCCTTTGTTACGTCTTATGTTTTATATTGTACACAAGCAAGAAATGGCACATGTGGTTTTAAATGTCAGCATTTCTTTTGTCTACGCTATTATGCTAATGGAGGCATGTTCTGTCTCTTATGATACTCATTAGTAATTCTGTCTCCTAAGTCATTATCCAATGGAGAATGACTTAAGAGCAATACATATTGTTTCTCATATCTTTAACTATGCTGTAATCTCTGTTGCTATGCTGTTATCTGTAGTATTTAGCTGTCAGCAACCTACTGTAGCTTCTCTAGAAGGGCAGAGAGCTGGAGCATGGGGGAGAGATAGAACAAGATCTTAGAGAACCTAAGATCTACAATTCTGGAGATTATGTACATTCTTCAGGAATGGTGAGAAACCCATCTCCCTTGTGATTTTCTCTGTCACATGCTTGGCGTAAGTAGTATAATAAACTTTATTAGTACTCCTTGCTTGTTTATGAATGTTTCTTGGAAGACTCCGAGACACAAGAATCTGTATTATTATTATTATTATTGTTTACCCTACACACCAAGAGTGTTTAGACAACAGTACGACTGCAGAGCCAGAGCTCGCTTGTACATGGTGGGTCAAAGAAGTCATGGTCCTTATTTTGGTCAAGAAAGACAAGCTGCAGGCTGAGTGGGCAGGACCATACAAAGTTGTTAGGAAGGTAAATGACATGAACTATATTATAAAGTTACCTGACATAAGACAGACAGAAAGGATGTACCATGTCAACATGATGAAGCCATATGCAAATAGGGCAGACATGGTGTTTGCAGTGTGTAGTCCTGGGGAAGGGACGGATGAGGGAGACCCCCTTTTGGACTTGGTGGAGGAAAGTAAGCGGGTGTCCTTTGTGAAGGCAGTTAAATTGTCTCCCCAGCTGACCCTGGACCAGATCCAGAAAGTAAGGGAGGTTTTAGCAGACTTTGCCCCATTGTTTAGCACCAAGCCTGGCCTAACCATCTTAGTGACTCATGATGTGGAGACAGGGACACAGACGCCCATATGGTGGACAGCATATTGGGTGTCAGAGGCTGTCCAAAATGACATTAGGAGAGAAGTGGATGAGATGCTGGATTGAGGGATAATCCAGAGATCTCAAAGCCCCTTGGCCTCACCCATAGTCCTTGTGCCCAAACCAGATGGCTCTACTCATTTCTGTGTGGACTATCATGGACTGAATGCAGTCACGAAGTCAGACACCCACTCAATGCCCTGAATGGATGAACTGCCAGAGAAGTTGGAGGGGTGATCTACCTTACAACCATTAACCTGACAAAGGGGTATGGGCAGGTAGAGTTGACAGACAGAGCTAGGGAAAGGTCAGTCTTCAATACTTCAATAGGCTTATTTGAATGTAAAGTAATGCCTTTCAGAATGAAGAATGCCACGGCCACTTTCCAAAGGTTGGTGATCCAGGTGTTAAATGGTGAGCAGGAGTATGCCGTGGTGTACCTGGATGACATTGCCATCTTTAGTACCAGCTGGGAGGAACACCTATCCCACCTTAGGGAAGTGCTGGGCAGGATGCAGAGGGCCGGACTCACTGTCAAAGCTGAGAAGTGCCAGGTGGCCATGGGAGAAGTGGCATACCTTGGGCATGTGGTAGGCGGAGGACAGCTCCATCCTATCCAAATAAAGATAGAGGTAATTCAGGCATGGCCCAGACCAGAAATGCAGAAGCAGGTCAGGAGTTTCCTCAGGACTATAGAAAATTTATACCCAATTACAGTGCCCTGGCAGCTCCCCTATCTGATCTGACAAAGAAAAGGATGCCCAAGAAAATTACCTGGGGCCCAACCTGTGAGGAAACCTTTTCCAAACTAAAGGAGGCATTGTGCAGTGCCTTTGTTTTGACAAGTCCTGACTATAGAAAGCCTTTTATAATTCACACTGATGCCTCAGACGTGGGTATTGGGGCAGTACTGAGTCAGACAATCAGCCAAGGGAGAGATCACCCAGTAGTGTACCTGAGTAGGAAGTTACCTCCCAGAGAGCAGACATACTCTACTGTGGAAATAGAATGTCTTGCCATAGTGTGGGCCCTTAAGAAGTTGGAGCCATACTTATATGGGCAGCATTTTGTGGTGCAGACTGACCACAACCCCCTGGTTTGGCTGATGCAGATGGGGAAAACAATGCTAGATTGCTAAGATGGAGTCTTGCTTTGCAAGGGTACGATATGACAATTCTACATAGAGCTGGAGCCAGAAATCAGAACTCCGATGGGCTGTCTCGTGTGTATGAGGAGTGAACTGGTTTGAGAAGCTCGTCCCATGCAGGGGATAGAGCCCCCAATTTCAGTCTAGGTGGGGAGGAATTGTAACACTCAGACAGCTGGTTCTGATTAATCTATGATTTTTGTAAAATAAAAATGTGTTGAACATTGAAAATACCATGGCACTAGGTGTTTTTGATAATGGTAAAAAGTACTAGGTGACTATTAGAGAAATCAAGCTAGTTGTGCTATTCAAAATGCATGTAAATTGTTGTAAATGTAACAAGTCAGAAAAGTCATGCTGATTTGCATATATCCCATGATGCATTGCATTATGGAAGTATGGAAGATGTTGTATTTCTTTGAAACTTGATTTGTTACCAATGCCCTTTGGGGTAGAACTTCTTTCAGGATTCTGCATTGAGATTCTTTGTCTACAGCTTGTTTTGTTTTGTTTTACTTTTGGGCCCCCACTACCCAAGCAAATGGGGCCTGCATAGGGGTGGTGGCTACATCTCAAATAGTGAATTGGATCAGAGATCAGTGTCAGTAGGTGCTGGCTAAGTGCAGGGAAACAACATTCATAGTCTGTTACTGCAAACTGATGTACTGAAGAAGGGATATGCCATTGCTTAAGGTTGTCTCTTGTATTTTGAATAAACATCATACAGAGATTGTGTGTTGAACCTGAAGTCTGGTGTCTGGTCCATCTGTTATCCCACAACCCCTCCACACCCCCTCTACATCTTTCTGCTATATACCACTTTTTCCTTAACCCACTTCCCTACACCCAATTACCTGACAATGGCCTCACTTGGTTGAAAGCTTCACCTCATTCCCACCTCAGATGATGCTACCCCCGGCTGACCCCCAACCCTTCTTATCTAATCAGTTTATCTGTTAATATGAACTAATTTGTGTGTATAAGTTCAAATTCTACTATTGCTGCCTGTGTATATGCTTCAATGTTTTTCTTTTTTTTTTCTCTGTAAAGCTTGTATTTTTGTAATGTTTTTTCAACACTGATGTGGAACCTTTGAAAATTAGTCCTTGGCTCAAAGGTATTAATCCCAAACTAAAAAATAAAAATAAATAAATAAAACAATACCCGTCCTTGAATTCCTAACCAATCTTAAAAAAGCTGACAGTCAAAAAAATAATACCTTGTTTTGATGGGGGGGAGGGAGCTGCAGTACTTAGCTACACAGAAGCAAGGGAAAAATACTGCAGACAGGCTTAGAAATTCAGAGTACTGCTATTGCAGAGCCACAATTAAATGCATATCAATTGACAGCATGCACACAGATTAAAGGTCAGGCACAGAAACTTAAACTGTTCGGAACAGTACAACACAGACAGTCCTGTAAAAAGACTGAAAAACTGCCAAGCAAACAGAAAATATTTATAAACAATTAAGTGAAGTTGTAATGTGTCTAACTGGACACAAAAATAATATAATAGCCAACAATGATTGGAAAAAATGCCTTTCTTACTACTCTTCCTTCTATACTACAGATCAGCCCCTCCCCCGAAGCACATTTCTACAGTGTCTTTCAGTATGGAGATGGAATCAACTAAGTTAACATTCAATATTCACAAAACATCAATAAATGCTTAATGATATAACCACATCAGAGTTTACTACAATTGATCTACTAAATTTTGTCACAAAATTATGTGATAAAAAGGTGTTTTAATGTTTTTAGAGGGTTTGAATCTCAGAGCTCTGAAAGCAAACTGTCTACAGGTTTCCACTAGACACGCTACAATGAACTGAGGCAATGAAAGACAATATAGAACCCATGTGACCTGACATCCCATGATTCACTGCAAAATTTGCCTTAAACAGCACAGAAACAAGTCGAAGTAATGCAAAGTCAATAGAAAACAAGGCGAAGTAACATGGAGTCCATAGAGAATAATGGGAACTTTGCATTAGTTTGAGATGCTTAGTTATTCACTTAGCTTTGTGGAGTATTAAGTGAAAGACTAGGTTTTCTGGCCAAGGCACCTAGCTTCACCTGAGCTCTTTTCTTCTAGGTTGCTTGAAAGGACAGAGCAAAGAACCTTACCAGAACAACAATAAGGATTAAGGCTTATTTTGGCTAGGCAGATTTACTGTGTGTTGTTATTTTTATTTTGTACTCACAATGGATTATTACTGTTTGTTGCTAACATTTTATTGCTTTATTTTTCTCGGATTCAAATTGCTGTTGCTGGGTATACATTCTGCTGCATTATTACAGGGTGTGCCTACAGGTGTGTGCTTACAGATTACTGCTGTACTCTTCTGATGCAAATTGTCTTTTGCAAGGTATATCTTCTGTTACTGCTTTATTTTTCTCTGTAGCAAAGTGTTTCTTACAGGGTATATCTTGTATGAAATTATTACAAGTGGTGCTTACATTTTTCTGACTTTTTATCATTAGGCTAAGCAAAATTAGTGTTTGCCACTATTTTATTTTATTTTGTTTTTATTTGCTAAAAGTTTTTTTTTTTGTCTTACAGGTGTTGCAGTCTCCTTCTCACACTGAATGAGTTAATTGCTTTCCTCCCATGGCTCTTCCAGGGGATTAGGTGTGTATCTGGGGGTGGAACTGACAAACTGTCAGTCCCTTCCAACAGAGGAAAGGGTTAAAAGCTTAGGTTAGTTGATATATAGGTGGAATACTAGGTTTGCTGGCCAAGGCACCTAGCTTCACCTGAGCTCTTTTCATCTAGACTGCTTGAAAGGACAAAGCAAAGAACCTTACCAGAGCAACAATAAGGATTAAGGCTTCTTTTGGCTAGGCAGGCTTACTGTGTGTTGTTATTTTTATTTTGTACTCACAAGGGATTGTTACTGTTAGTTGCTAACATTTTATTGCTTTATTTTTCTCAGATTCAAATTGCTGTTGCTGGGTATACATTCTGCTGCATTATTACAGGGTGTGCCTACAGGTGTGTGCTTACAGATTACTGCTGTAATCTTCTGATTTAAATTGCCTTTTGCAAGTTACATATTCTGTTACTGCTTTATTTTCCTCTGTAGCACAGTGTTTCTTACAGGGTATATCTTTTTTTTAATTCAACATCTTTATTGGATTATATTAAACACAAGAAATATGACAAAGAGACAATTGAACCACATTACTATAACAACCAGAATCAAATTAATGGTAACATGACACCAGAATGTCACAGGATCAAATGTAACAAAAGGATAACCTACTACTATACCCAACCCCCCACCATCCCTCCCTCACACCACCCCCCACCCCTGGAGTGTGCCTTATTAAGAGAAAACAACGTGACAAAGAGATATCAAAAAGTAAAAATATATCAACAATGACAAGCATCAAAAGAGACTAATACATACTAAAACAGTCAGAGACATGCATTACATAGGCCCTAATTCAAATATAAAGCGTATAGTTTACCCCATTTCTGGTTGAAGGAGGCTATGCAATTCTGGAAGCTTGCTATTAACCTTTCAGTATTAAAACAGAGAGACATTTCTTTCATCCATTCAGCATGATTAAATCCAATAAATAAAAATAAAATAAATATGATATTACCAATTGGTCCATCCAATGCTTGAGAACCAGCCTTTTGACTGCTATAGAAATTAGAGCCATATGAAACCTGTGCTCCTGGACACGAATATTGGAAAACATCCCTAAGATAAATATTTCTATAGTAAACAGCTCACCCAGTCCCAGAAGAGGATCCAGATTGGAATGAATTGTATTCCATAATGGAGCCACTTTGTTGCAGTGCCAAAGAATGTGTATCAGGTTCCCATCAGCTGCACCACACCGTGTACAATTAGTCAAAGGTAATCTGCCTAGTTTGGCCAATTTAACCAGAGTATAATACAGATTGTTTAAGATATGATACTGTATGAGCCTGTGCCTATCTTGAGTGAGATATCTATGCAAGTCCACCCAAACCTGTCTCCAAACTGAAGGGGAGTCTGGCAGAAGCGAAGCCCAAATTTTAGAGCCAATAAGGGCATTAGGGTATTTAATACCCAATAGGAAGGAATAAATCCTAGAGATTCCATGGGAACTATTTGCAAGTTCCTGTATCTGGTCTAGAAAGGGCCTAACTCAGGACAACATAAATGTGGTCCCAAAAATAGAGACCATAAGATGTCTCAGCTGAAAAACCTTAAATATATATATTTCTGAGGAATATTCAGTTTAACTATTATATCAGTTGAGGAGAGGAGAGAATCCTGAGAAAACAGGCTTTCCACAAGAGTATCCTGTAGTTGAGGAAGCCAGTCTGGGAAACCAGAAAGCCCCCTATTTTGATGTTAGGGTTAGAGGTAAGAGGTTGTGCCGTATCTTTTTTGGGTGAAATGCTAAAGAAGTTCCAGCATTTAGTCAGAACCTTTATGGAGACCCCTACCACTGAATTTTGTAAAGGAGTAGGTAATGCAGAGATAGAGTAGTAAAAAACTCTGGGTGAGTAGAGACTATACATATCCAAAAGCCTTCTCTCCAGCTGAAGCCAAATGGGAAGATATGTATCAGGCCTGGCCTCAAACCATCTCCCCAATTTAGACAAATGACTCGCCCAATAATATAGCATGAAATTGGGGAGGCAGAGTCCACCTTTCTCCTTAGGTAAATTAAGTTTTAAGAAGGCCCGTCTAGGATGTTTGCCCAGCCAAATTAATTTAGAGAGAGAAGAGTGAAGCTGCTGAAAATAGGATACTGGGAGCCAGATGTTCAGTAGATTTAGGGGATAAAAAATACGGGGCAGAACATTCATCTTTATAATACTGATGCGACCCCATAAAGGGAGGTTGACCCATCTTTGAAGATCCTGCTGTATCTTCATCACTAAAACTTCCAAATTAAGTTTCCTGAAATCGTCTGGGTCCCTGGTGAGATGTATGCCTAAGTATTTGAGAGAGAAGGGAGACCATTTCATACCAAAATGAATAAAATTGGCATGAAGTGTGAGGGCATTTAATGGGAATATAACGGATTTGGATAAATTGAGCTTATAGTTAGCTACCTGACCAAACCAATCAATAATTTGTAGTGTATGTGTTAGTGAGAATTCTGGATTGGCCAAATGTAAAAGAATGTCATCTGCATAAACTGAGAGGGTCAACGGTTGCTGGTATAATAGACAACCTGTGACCTGTGGTGAGTTCTTGATGCTAATTAGCAGGGGTTCCAAGTATAAATTAAACAAGAAGGGAGACAGGGGACAACCTTGCCAAGTACCAGTGAACAGGGGGAACTGAGAAGAGAAAACCCCATTACAGTAAATTCTAGCAGTAGGAGACTTGTATACCGTCCGAATCCATTGAATAAAAGTATCCAGGAAGCCCATTCTCTTAAGAGTAGCCCAAAGAACTTCCCAGTTTACTCTGTCGAAGGCTTTTTCTGCATCCAATGAGATTAGAGCCATGGGAGTCTGGGAATCCTGGGCGGCCTGAAAAATATGCGAAAGGGTTCGCAGATGATCAGCCGAGGATCTGCCTTGAACAAACCCCACCTGTTCGGGACTCAACAGATTAGACCAAATCTGCTTAATTCTAAGAGGTAGGATTTTAGTTAAAATTTTAATGTCATAATTTAATAGTGAAATCGGATGGTAACTGGCAGGATCTCTCGGGGGTTTGTCTGGTTTCAAAATCAAAACAATCGTGGCTTCCAATAAAGTAGGATCTAAAAGGTCTGATGTGAAAATATAGTCAAATAGTTTCAGGAGAAGGGGAGCTATCTCCTTACAAAAGGCTTTATAGAAATAGGGTATATCTTCTGTGAAATTATTACAGGTGGTGCTTTACAGGTTTCACAGGTTTATCTGCCATTAGGATAAGCTTTCAGGACTACTGCATTTATTGCTGGCTGATTGTTTCTGCTATTAGATCCTTGTTTCTTTCATCTGTGGTTCTTCTTTTTCAGCAGAAGAAGGGCCCAGTCACACACACCCATCCCCAACCACCCCACACTGCACTCCTTTAATAGGGTAGCACAGTCATGATTTGTGTAACAAAGCAGAAAGGGGCAGTTCAGAGGGGAATCCACACAGTGACCTCATTTACAGGGGCACTAGTAATTTAACTTGCAATAACAAGTTATACAAAAACAAACAAACAAAACACAAAATCAAAATTTTGCTTTCATTTTCTTCCTTCTAATTACTCTGACCAGGTTATAAACCCAGCAACTTTCCTGGAATGGATATTATTAACTGCAGGTACTGTGGAACACTTTTCAGAAGAGCAGTTTTACAGGATTTAGGACCCTGTCATACACTGGACCATTGGAGATCTAAGGGCTCAGCTCCAGGCAGCATGGGCAGAGATTGTGCACCTCAAATTGCACATTCAAGAGGAAATATATTAAAAGAACTGACCGCCGTTTCTCCAACATCCAACAGAAGCACTTCGACCGCAGAGGGTAGATGGTTCAGGAGGTTGGCAGGTGGTTAGGAAGGGCAAATCGGGTGCCCCATCACTCGATGATCTCCAACATATCACCTCCACAAACCATATAAAAACTACAAACAGATATCTGCCTCTGTCTCCGAAATCAAACAAAGGGGTAGAGGACACTGCAAAGCAGGACACTGCAGCACAAGAGCTAGCACAACAAAACTCGCCTAAAACAGGAACCAAAACAAAAAAAAGCAAAAAAGGAAATTTAAAAAACTTCTGATCATAGGAGACTCCATGATTCGGGGAGATGATAAGTATCTCCAGCCAGAGTAATGGTCAGATGTCTCCCAGGTACATCAGTATGGAGAGACACTGACCACATTGCTAAAATTGTTCAGGAAGCAGGAGAAAACATTGATGTTCCGGTACACATAGGGACTAATGATCTCGCCAGCTGGTCAGTTGTGGAGACCAAGGAACACCTGACCAGGCTGAGAGACAAACTATCATCCATTTCATCTGGCATCTCCTTTTCAGAGATCCTGCCAGTCTGGGAGAGGGGGACAGATGGATGGAAGGCCAGAGAATGGGAGACAAGGGAGCTAAATATGTGGCTCAAGGGCTGGTGCCAGGAAAAGAACACAAATTTGTAGGGAACTGGCAACAGTTTTTGGAGCGAAAGTTCTTTAAATTTGATGGACTGCATCTGACTAAAAAGGGAGTCAGTGCAGTGGGGCAGAAGTTTGATGTATTTGCAGAATATTTAAACTAACAAATGGGGAGAGGGGTGCAGCACCCAAAACATTGAATGGGAAGAACACCCCTTCCCTCTCAGCTAGTAGTCAAACAGGAGTTCAGCATGTTTGTAGTTCATGTGCATCACCAGGTAAAGAAAAAGGTCTGGCTCCCTATACAATGCACAGGGGAAATGATGGACCTCACCCAACAACTAACACACTGAAATCCGACCAATGAAAAATCATGTACACAAATGCTCATAGTCTGGTAAACAAGATCCCAGACCTGCAGGCAATAATGACAGAGGCTAAAGTGGACATAGTAGCCATTAACGAGACATGGTTTACCAGTAACCACACTTGGGAGACTTCAGTAGCTGGCTATGTACTGTTCAGAAGAGACCGAGGTGCAAAAAGGGGGGGGTGGAGTGGCCCTTTATGTCAATGAAAATAAAGCTACAGAAATTCAGAATACACATAAGGAGCCAGAAGAACTGTGGGTCACCCTGGAAACAGGAAATGGGACAGCCATATGAACTGGGGTTGTGTACAGGCCTCCAGATCAGGGAGGACATAGACACGTTACTGTTAGAAGATATACAAAACATGACGGCTAAAGGGGAGGTTCTGATAATGGGAGACTTCAACATGCCAGATACAGATTGGTCAATACCAGCAGGGACATCTGCCAGAACTAGACACATGGTGGATTCCCTTCATGAGGAGGGCCTCAAACAACTGGTACAACAACCCACTAGAGACAGGGCTATCCTAGATCTAGTACTGACTAACAGGGAAAGGATCACAGATCTCCAGGTAGAAGGTCACCTGGGGGCCAGTGACAATCAAATGGTATGGTTCAATTTGGCCACAAGAACAAAATCATCCCATTCCAAGGCAAAAATATGGGACTTCAGAGGAGCTGACTTTGATAAGATGGACAACAGAGTTAAGCTAGCCCTGGCAAAAAGAAATACAAGTGAGGGGGTACAGGCAAAGTGGGCAAGCATTAAAGATTCAATACTTGAAGCAACATCCCATTGTGTTAGTAAGAAAAGGAAGTGCAAAAGAAGATGGAAACCACTTGGGTTCTCAAACACAGTAGCAGAAAAGGTCAGAGCCAAAAGATTGGCCTTTGGGAAATATAAGGGAACGCAGCAGGATGAAGATAGGGAGGCATACCAAAGTTCTCTAAGGGAAGCAGGGATTGCAGTAAGGCAGACAAAGGCCCAAACTGAGGAAACACTAGCACGAACAGTAAAAGAAGGTGACAAGACTTGTGATTTGCATATGCAGTCCATGATGCTTTGCATTGTGTGGGCATGTGTGATTCTGTATTTTCTTGAAACTTGGCTTCCCAGCCAAATGCCCTTTGGGGTAACCCTTGCCTCAGTGTTTGTGCACAGAGGTTCTTTGTCTTAGGCTTTCTATAGATACATTAGTGAAAGAAGAAAGTCCAGAGGGGGTATTGCTAAGATCAAAGGGGATACGGGGGCATGTGAGGAGGAGGAGGACCATGTAAAAGCATCTATCCTAAATAGATACTTCTGCTCAGTATTTGCTGAAGAGAAGGTAGGGCAGGGCCCACAGCTCTGCACCATGGACACGGGGGGAGGGAGGTGTGCACTAGTCCCTTCACAAAAGAAAGGGTCCTACAAGAGCTTGCTAAGCTCAGGGTGGACAAAGCAATGGGACATGATGGTATACATCCCCCAGGGTACTAAAGGAGCTTAGGGTGGAACTAGTAGAGCCATTACCAGAATGGTTTAGTGAGTTTCTGAGCACAGGAGAGGTCCCAGAAGACTGGAGAAGGGCTCATGTGATCCCACTACACAAGAGTGGTAGCAGGGAAGAGGCAGGGAACTAAAGATCAGTCAGTCTTACCTCAGTAGTGGGCAAGATTATGGAGACACTCCTTAAGGAAAGGATAGTGCATCACCTGGAATCCATAGGAGCACAGGATCCAAGACAGCATGGGTTTACAAAAGGAAGGTCCTGTCAAACTAATCTCAAAGATTTCTTTGACTGGATAGCCAGTGTGGTGGACCAAGGGGGAGCAGTTGATGTTGCCTACCTTGACTTTAACAAAGCTTTCAATACTGTTCCACATAGAAGATTGATTAATAAGCTGAGTAGGCTAGGGGTGGGTCAGATGTTGGTCAACTGGCATTTGGCACAGTCCCGCACAAAAGATTAATAATCAAGTTAGCCAGCCTGGGAGTGGGTCCCAGGGTGGTAGCCTGAGTAACAAACTGGCGGCACAACAGGACACAGAAGGTAATAGTGAATGGAACACATTTTGAAGAAAGTGGGGTTACTAGTGGAGTACCTCAGGGCTCAGTACTGGGTCCAGTCCTTTTTAATGTCTTTATAGGTGACATTGCAGAGGGTCTGGAAGGAAAGGTATGCCTCTTTGCAGATGGCACAAAGATCTGTAACAGAGTTGATTCACGAGGGGGGTAGAAAGGATGAGAAGGGACTTGGCAAGGTTGAGGAATGGTCAGACATATGGCAACTTAGATTCAATGCAAAGAAGTGCAAAGCAATGCACCTGGGAAATAAAAATCCAGGAGAAGAGTACACAATAGCGGGGAGGTACTAACAACAACAATAATGGAAAGGGATCTGGGTGTAGTCATATCAGATGACCTAAAGGTGGGTAAGCAATGTGAGAAGTCAGTAAGGAGAGCCAGGGGGATATTGGAATGCATAGGGAGGGACATCACAAGTAGAAAAAGGGAAGTGGTTATCCCTCTGTGCAGACAGTTGGTGAGACCCCATCTGGAGTACTGTGTGCAGTTTTGGAGACCTCATCTACGCAAGGACATAGACAGGATGGAAGCAGTCCAGAGGATGGCAACTAAAGTGGTGCATGGTCTACATCAGAAACCATATGAAGATAGACTGAGTGAGCTTAATATGTGTACCCTTGATGAAAGGAGGGACAAGGGGAACATGATAGAAACTTTTAAGTACCTCAAGGGAATCAGCAAAGTCCAGGAGGGTAGCGTCTTTAGGAAAAAGAGATGTGTAAGAACATGGAAGCACAATTTAAAGTTAGAGGGGGGATGGCTCAGGGGTAATGTGAGGAAATTCTTTTTCACGGATAGAGTGGTGGACACATGGAACCGCCTACCTGGAGAGGTTGTGGGTTCTAAAACAGTGGGGGAATTCAAACATGCATGGGACAGACATAAGGCAATTATAGTGGGAGGTTGCAGGAAGTAGGCTGTTGGTTAACTAGAATCTGCAGCTTATCCAATAGGTAGGGAAATGGGCAGACTGGGTGGGACAAGTGCACCTTATCTGCCATCAAAGTCTATGTTTCTATGTAACTGGGTGGCAAACTGGTTGACGGGCAGAAAACAGAGAGTGGTGGTAAATGGTACACAGTCAGAAGAGATGCAAGTCACAAGTGGGGTACCTCAGGGATCTGTCCTGGAGCCAGTCCTCTTCAATAACTTTATCAGTGACATTGCAGAGGGACTGGAGGGTAAGGTTTGTCTGTTTGCAGATGGCACCAAGATCTGCAACAGAGTAGATGATCCAGATGGTGTGGGCAGAATGAGAAGAGATCTGGATTGACTAGCAAAATGGTTGGAAGAGTGGCAACTGGGATTTAATGCAAAGAAGTGCAACATTATGCACATAGGGAAGAGAAACCCTGAATCCACCTATAGGCTGGGAGGGGAGTTGCTGGCAGTCACAAGGGAAGAAAGAGACTTGGACGTCATCATCACCGATGACCTGAAATCATCCAAGCAGACCTCTAAAGCAGCAGGTTAGGCTAGAGGGATGTTGGGGTGTAGTAGTAGTAGGGGTATCACAAATAAGAAGAGGGAGGTAATAATCCCTCTTTACAAGACACTGGTTATGCCCCATCTGGAGTATTGCATGCAGTACTGGAGGCCACACCTTCACAAGGACATTAGCCAAATTGAGACAGTCCAGAGAAGGGCAACCAAAATGGTGCAGGAACTGCATCAGAAAACATATGAGGACAGATTAACTGAACTTGATATGTATACCCTAGAGCAAAGGAGGGAGACAGGTGATAAGATTGAAACACTCAAACATTTTAAGGGCATTAACAAGGTGAAAGAGTCTAGCATGTTTCAATATAATAAAATTAGCAGGAGAAGAGGATACAGCATGAGATTAGAGGGAGGCTGATTAAAGGGTAATGTGAGGAAGTTCTTTTTCACATAAAGGGTGGTGGATGCATAGAAGGGCCTACCTCAGGAAGTGGTGGATATGAATACAGTGCAGGGCTTCATACAGGCATGGAATATGCATAAGGGAGCAATACAGATGAGTATGAATAGATAGGCCATTGACAAAGCAAAGGCCTATGGCACATTCATAAAGTAGAAAAAGAAATGGGCAGACTGGATGGTCCTTGCGGTCCTTACTGCCATCAACTTATATGTTTCTATGTATGTTTCTATGAAATTTGGGATTCAACGTGAAATACTATGCTTAGCGAATTTCAGGCACTTTGCCCACCACTAGTCACAAGTGGGATGCTCCAGGGGTCAGTCCTGGGAGAACCCCTTTATAATACTTTCATCAGTGACATAGATGACAAATATAGGGCAAGATGTAGCTCGTTGCATATGACACTAATCTTTGTGGCAGGGTAAACAGTGAAACAATGCAGGACAACATTTATTTCTAAGGTGCTCTTGCCAAATTGTTTAGGGCATCTTACAGAACAAAACAATAATAAATTAATAAACAGAATAAATAAAACAATAAATAGAAACATTAAGAGCAATAGGCAAGTTCAAAATAATAGGGTTTTAGATCTCTTTTCAACTCATCCACTGAGGGAGCCAATTGAAATACAGGTGGAAGAGCCGGCCCGTCGGAGCAATGGTTGGGGTTCTGCTTGCGATGCCGGAGACCTGGGTTCAGGAACAAGCTTGGGCCATTGGAGGGCCATCCAGGGGAGTAGAATTGAGCATCCTAGAAACTGCTTTCATTCTTCTTGGGGTGGAGGGGGTCTTTGTGCTCGGTGCGAGAGTGGCACCTAGCAGAAGCTGGGTGCTTCACTCTGTGCACCGACACATGGTCGAGGAGAGGAGAGGAGAGAAGCAGAGGGGCTGGGGCTAGACAGATTCATTGCCTTTCTCTACCCCAGCCAATAAGGGGGAACAAAAACACACCTCCTCGTCAGACATCTCTATGACGCCCTGCTCCCGGCTTCGATTAGCCACCTGGCCAAAAAAGATCTCCCCAACTAGTTACATTCCACAGCACTGATTCTGGTGGTGGTGCCAAGCCTCACCTCCTGGGGAGCAAGCCAGGAGTGACTGGGGAGATCAAAGGGGCCATTCAGGTGGTGGAAGCTGTGGGGCGCAGTGACTAAGGCTGACTCATGATGGAAGACGAGCGGGAGAAAAAAGAGGGGTAAAAAGAAAAAGAAATACAGGTGGAAGAGAGTTCCATAGAATGAGGATATAGGTAAAGGGCTGCAAGTGGACTTGCAAAGGTGAGAGAGGTTGTCCTATTTCATATAACATTTGCTAATCAGAGAAGTACACAGAAACTGACATTTAAAATAAAGTGTAAGAAGAAGGGTGTAACAGTGCTGTAGTTATTAAGGATATGCGATTCTTCTGTGGCATTGTTTTCACAGTTAATGTTTAACATGTACTTACAAAGTATGTATGCAGAAACTGACACATAAAATAAAGTGTACAAAGAAGGGTGTAACAATGCTGTAGTTACTAAGGAATGCGCTACTTCTGTGGCATTATTTCCACAGTTAATTCCTAACTAACACATATTTGCAAAGTAAGTACTTAGAAACTGACACTTTAAATAAAGCAGAAGAAGAGTGTAACTAGTATACACTTATATTGAATGTCAATGCTGTAGTTCTGATGTATATTTTCCTTCAGAAAAATCATTCCCTCATGCATTTACTGCACTTACTGCTTAATAAACACACAATCTAATTTTGTTAATTGCTATACAACTACATTGTTTACTGATACAATGCAAACCATTTACATAATTACTTATTGGCTTCTAACACTGTTGTAGTTACTAAGAAATGTGCTGCTTCTGTGGCATTGACTCACACCTCTTCTACACCCATACTCCTGGCCTGCTACTGCCCTGGTGGGTGGATTGGGGTGGGGCATCACTACATACCATGCTTTATCACCGATCTGCTCTGTGGAGTGGTGGTGGGTAGTGCAGGATACACATGCAGGGAACCTTCCTTAGCCATTGCAAGCCCTTCCCACTGGCTGAATGGTGTGTCTGCCATAGCATCATCCTTCACATCAAGCTATCTCTGCCCTCTGACTATATCATGAGAGCTGGGGGCAAGGTGGTAAACATAGGCAGACCAGTAGGTCTTCTTACTGGAAAATAGCAGTAATGGGAAGACCACCCATAACCAACAATTCACCTATCCACACAGAGTGCAGGATCCAGTCTGCTCCTGGTCAGTCCATCTGACTGGATGGCTGCTATTGATCACCAGGTCTGGGAATGCACATTGGGCACATTCCTTGCCACCTATGTGAATAGGGTCTGACATTAGATTGCATGTTTAGTAAGCAGTAAGTTCATGAAGGACTGGTTTCTGAATGGGAACTTACAGCTACAGTACTGACATATGGTAAATGTAAGTGCATGCAACTGCAATTACATGCTACCTATTCATTAACTGAAAACTACCATTATTTCTCAGCCACAATATTGTTATAGTGCTAACTAGTAATTATACAAATGAAATATTTTTGTGTACAGTTACATATCAATTTACAGTATTAGACTGCATGTTTAATAACCTGTAAGTTCATGAAAAGCTGGAATACAGACATGGAACATTATCTAAAGAGTTGCCAGTCAGTGCATTTAACTGTAGGAGAATGAAGTTGCATTGTATTCATATTTTAGTTACCATTCTGATTACACTTTAACATTTTTCTGCGTGATTACCTTTTAAATAAAAGTCAGATAGACATAGACAGTTGACACAGTGCACATGATCTGCATTTATATGTAATTACACTTGTAAGAACAGATTTAATAATGTCAAAAGTAGTAACATAGTAGTTACACAATGGATTTGTATTTTACAATTTGCAATATCTATTACATGTGTTGTTGCCCTTATACAAACAAATAACACAATACCAGAAGAGCTGGAATGGTAGTTGCACAATAGAGTTCCTGTTACACTTTGCAACAGCTGTTATATGTGTAGTTACACTTGTCAGAATGAAATGATTTGTGCTGAAAGGGAGACTGTAATAGGTGCACATGTATGCAAGTTGCGTAACTACGCCATACCCACATGTGAAACTAGTTAATACCTAAATAGTAGTTACATGTAACTACATGGTAGTTACAGTGAAGTTACAGCATAGCTATACAGTAATAACAGTGTAGTTAAGGGCACTTAAAGTAGGAAGTGCATAACTAATGGCTGGTTTGCCACAATGTGTGTGAATTTTAAGAACCTCTAGGGAAATATATGCGTTCTTCCTTAGCACATATGAGCTACTGTATGTGAGCAATGGAGGAGAGTAGTAATGTAAGGAGGCAGTTTGTTTAAGAGAGTTTTATATACCCAGATGTAGGTATGTACAAGTCTCTAGTAGCCAGAGAGGTCCAACTCACCTCTTTGTACAGGGTGCAGTGATGTGTTCTGGCTGTAGCATTGTTAAAGCTGATAGCGCAATGGTATAGTGTGTCCAATATGTGAAGGTAGGTGATTGCACAATTGTTGTATAAGGTATCTGCATAATCCAGGAGAGCCAGAAAGGTGGCCTGAACTAATCTCAGTCTAGAAGAACAGGAGAAGGGAGTTTTGTTTCTCAAAAAGCAGGTCAGCCTCAGTTTCAATTTTTTTAACTAAGGCCTCAAGGTGAAAGGTAGAGGATAGATGAGAATCAAGCAGAAAACTCAAGTATTTAAACTTGTCCACTACTTCGAGAGTATTACAAATAAGGGTAGTAATAAGGGGGTGCTGCAGTTAGGGTGCGAGCTTGTAGAATTGGGTGGATGGAAGTACATTACTTTGGTTTTCTTTGCATTCAGTAAAAGTTTTGATTGTATTAAATTGTATTGAAGTTAGACTGAATCACAAAGCAGACTTATGTGAATGAAGGTTTGGAGATATAAAGCAGTGTCATTGGCAAAGAAGTGGATTTTGGAATGCATAGTGTTACTGCTAAGGTTATTAAAGTACAC
Organism: Neoceratodus forsteri; assembly: GCA_016271365.2. Taxonomy (NCBI): domain Eukaryota; kingdom Metazoa; phylum Chordata; order Ceratodontiformes; family Ceratodontidae; genus Neoceratodus; species Neoceratodus forsteri. Next base: position 236,427,749 of record JADMNL010000023.1, on the reverse strand, counting down.
CAAGAAAAAAAGGGGGGACCAGAATGGAACCCTGGGTAACCCCTCTTGCCAGGGAAAGCAGGGAGGAGAATGTCACATTAGCCATGATCTGTAGCTGTCTATCCAGCAGATAACGAGTAAACCATTTTAAAATGGAGTTTTCAAATCCCTGTTTCTTAAGGTTGTCCAGGAGAAAGCTGTGATCAACTGTATCAAAAGCCTTGCTAAAGTCCAGAAATACAGGCCCTGTGCTCTGTTTATTATCTATGGCCTCCAACCAGTCATTTGTTACTCTAGACAAGGCAGATAATGTGCTATCACGATATCTAAACACAGATTGTAAAGGGTTGACCAGTTGGTGCTTATTGAGAAATTCCCTGACCTGTATGCTAACCCATTTTGCTAAGAGTTTGGAGAGGACCAGCAGAATTGAGATAGGCCTATAGTTGTTCACATCACTAGGATCTCCAGACTTAAATAGTGGTAGTATGTGGGCTACCTTCCATTCATGAGGTACAGTGCCTTCTGTTAACAATAAGTTGAATAGGTGTATAATGGGGGCTCCCAGGTAATGGTAGCCTAGCTTCAAGAAGAAAGGACTGATGTTGTCTGTTCCAGTGCTTTTTTTGATGTCCAACTTAAGTAATGGAACTTCAATTTGTTTGTATGTGATGGAAGAAAATGTGAAGGTGGTATGGGTGGAGGGACTGGTTTCTATCACTGTTTGTGAGATAGAGGAGCATAGGGTAGCTGCCTGGGAAGAATCTCGTGTAAGTAGTACATATCCTTGGTGTGTAGTTCATCATCAGTCCTCTCATCTCCTCAGCTGACTGCCGTATGAGCTGACAGTGAATGCACAGATTATGCATGCTCACTGTCCGCTCATTTGGTGGCCAGCTGAGGACAGGAGAGGGGTGCTGTGTCAGTCAATGTATCGAGCATTCCAACATGACCATGGCCATGCCCGGGTATTGAGGGATAGATGGGAGGTGTTCTGTGAGTGGGAGGTGCCAGTTGGGGGTTACTGGACTGCCAATGCATATCATTATATATGTCAATGGCCATTCAAGGAAGGGCAGGGGGTACCACTGGATACCAGGCTATTTCTTGTCTATGTACACAGGTGCTCAGGGTTGGGGGTTCTACTAGCCATTAGGGATATGATCCTGTACTGGGCATGGGGGGTGTTCAGGGATGGAGGGGTGCAACTATACACCAGGTACATGTACTACTTACATGAGATAGGTGCTCAGGGGGGTTGGGGTGCCACTAGTACCCAGGAATATGTCCCACTTATGCTGGAATTGTGTTCAGCGTTGAGGGGTGCCATTAGACACCAGGAATATATACTACCTTCACAGGTTGGATGCTTTGGGGTGGGGGTGCCACTAGACACCAGGGATATGTTCCACTTATGCATGATGGCTGTTTGAGGGTGGGAGAGTGCCAAACGACCCCAGGGAAGTCATCCAGCACATGCAGAATGGACTTTAATGGGCTGCAGCACACCATACACTGGCTCATTTGCATGTTGTGAGGAATATGCCACAGGCCTTGTCTGAGCTATACTGTATGGCACCCCAGTAGCTATCTAGCCATCTGCACTACATTTTCAGCATGCCAAACCAGTGCTCAATGATGTTGTGTGTGGCCATGTGTGCATCATTATAATGTTCTTCTGAGCTGGACATGGGCCGACATATTGGGGTGAGCATCACCGTATGCAGGGGGTATGCACTGTCCTCTGTGTGGAGGAACTTGACATGTTACTACCCATTGTAACACGTTTTCAATGTGTTTCTGGCTGAACTTGCACTCACCCACAATATACCCACTGGGTATGTTCCCTGATTCAAAGTGCTGGCACAGGGTTAATCGCTGCCAGATGTAGGCATTATGTGCTCTTCCAGGGAACTGTGCCAAGACATTTGTGATGAACCCTGTGACATTGCACACCACCTGGCAGTTGATGGAGTGATAACCTTTCCTGTTGAAATAGATGTCATTCTCATTGCCAGGTGGGGCCCAGTTGGCCACATAGGTGCAGTCAATGGCACTTAGGATGGTCCCATGACATAACAGTGAACATGGAACAGCGACTTGCAACTCAACTAGTGCATATCAAAAAAAACTGAAAACGGCAATGTGCATTATAGCTCTCAACAGCAATGGCCACATTTGCTATATCTTATGAAAACCAAATACCCTACTACTTGTTTTATGCAGGGGGCTAGGCCCCCCTCACACTCACCTTCATAGGGGTGCATTGCCCCCTGCACCCACCTTTACAGGGTGCATTGCCCCCTGCATCCCCTAACTTAATATAATCAATTCAAGAGGAGGTTGTCACTGGGGAAGTGGCAAACTCGGGAAGGGGCTACATTGTGAACACACATGTCAGCAGGGGGAGAACAGTGGGGGGACAGTATAAACAGGGAGGGAACAATATCAAGAGTACAGGATAACTTAAATTACTTAAAGTACACTTGTGCAAAAAATGAAACAAAATAGTATGCCTTCCAGATCCTAACCCAGGTCCTCCAGTCCAAAGGCAGTTGCCTTAACTGCCAGACCACATGGCCAGCTTGGCAGGTGCCTGCCAAACTAAGGTACAAAAAGCCTTCTGGATAAATGAGATAAATGATAACCCTATGTGCTCAACTTCACTGTGGTAGTAATAGCACATAGCTATTATTAGCACAGTCCAGTATTAACTTTCACTATTTTGAAGTCAGTGGGCTGGATATTCAAACTGCGCTATTTTTTGGCACAAGCCCTTGTGCTGCACAAAATAGTTGCACAGGGGTGTGTCCAGAGTGATATTCAAAGGAGTTGCACCCTTGAGCAACTCCTTTGAATATCACCCCCTGGCCACAGCCACTGTGCATGGCGCAGTGGAACTTGCCACCGCAAGTTGACAGAGTGGAGCATTCAACTTGCGGTGGCACAAGTACCATAGCGCCATGCGCAAAATCCCCATATTCAAAAGGTGACATGCAAATGGGGCCATAATTCATGCAAGGCACGGGGGGGGCCATTTGCATCTGATTATGGCTCCGTTTGCATGCCATTAGCATGCAGGTGAGCCGATCCCCGAGGACTTGCGCCTGGCACCCTGCCAGGCAGCAGCCATCGGGGACCGACACCCCCTGCAGCCCGTTCGCGGGTGAAACAGTGTACAATCCCCGCCACCACCCCCCCACTGGCCCGATCGCGGGCATAGTTTAATTCCCCACCACCACCAGCCCGATCATGGGCAGCAATGTGGCTCCCCCCCGAACATATCCCCGGTGGTCCAGTGGACCGGAAAGCCCGATTGTGGGCAGTAGTTGTTTAAGAAACCCCCCTCCTCCGCATTCATCCCTGGTGGTCCAGTGGACCAAAAAGCCCGATTGCAGGCGGTGGTTGTTTAATAAGCCCTCTGCTGCGAATTCATCCCTGGTGGTCCAGTGGCACATCGATCGGCGGGATGTATATATGAACAAACCCCCAAACATAGCCCTGGTGGCTAGTGTCCCCCACCCACCACCCGCGAAGCCCCACCACCCCGCTCCACCCGGCAGCCAGTGGGCAGCAGCATCCACCTGCCTGCTGCCCGCCACCGCCACTGGCTGCCCTGTAGGGCTGCACGCATTGGTGCAGAGCAAGATCCATGGGCATGCAGCTCCATACTATAGACAGTCAGTTTTGTGAATGAATGACTCATTCACAAATCTGACTGTCATCGATGATATGGCTGCACGCCATTGGCTCTTGCTCTGCACCACTGGCGTGCAGGCCCACCGGCAGCCAGCTGATGGCGGCATGTGCAGGCGGGTGGATGCTGCCGTCCGCCAGCGCCAAAAGGGGTAGGGGCTTCGTGGATGGGTGGGTGGGGTAGGGGGACACTAGCCACCAGGGCTATGCGTTCGTGGGGTTTGTTCAACATATACATCCCGTGATCGGGTTGTGCCACTGGATCACCAGGGATGAATTGTGGGGGGGTTTGAAACAACTACTGCCTGCGTTCGGGCTTTTCAGTCCACTGGACCACCAGGGATGAATTGGGAGGGGGTCTATACACAACTACTACCCACGATTGGGCTTTCAGGTCCACTGGACCACCAGGGATACGCTCGGGAGGGAGTCACATGTTGCCCGCGATCGGGGCTGGTGGGGGATTGAAACTGGCCTGTATCAGGCCAGTGGGGTGGTGGATGATTTATAGTCAGCTGCCCACGATCGGGCTGCAGGGGGGCACTTAGGACTGGGTTGGGGGCCAGCCACAGATGGCAGCTGCTGTGTTGCACCCTGCAATGCGGCAGATCACCTGTGGGTGGCTCTCAACCAACCTTTTTGGGGGCTCAAAGTTGTGCAGGTGCAGGTTGGGGGTTGCGCCTGCACATCTCTGCACAGCCCTGCTGAATATCGGGCTGTGCAGTTTATGCATGGTTCCTCCCCCTCCAGTTCAGCATGCATTCATTTGCATTGCGCTGTTGCTCAGCATGTTTTCTGTGGCGCAACTGCCTCCTGCTGAATATGGCAGAATGGAGCAAGTTCAGACTTGAGCAGGCACAACCCTATTGCGCATGGCGCAACTCTTTTGAATATCTGGGCCAGTGTAATTCCCATCAATCAAAATCAGTTGCTAACTTAACATGCTACCACCTAGGATTGTTGGTAGGTGCATGACCCTGTAGAAGTGTTGCATGATTGCTGTATGCTCTGCTGGTGTGCGAGTGAATCAGATGAACTACCTATAATGGGGCAGCAGGGCATTAAAGAAGTGGCTCAGGAGGCATAAGGTGGCTGACTATATGATACTGGTGGGGTCACCCACCAGTATCTGGAAGGTTACAGTGGAAGGGAGGCACAATGCTGCTGTGACCTTTGTTTCCACCGTCATGGCATGACTTCAGTGTGTGGGTGCCTGGAGCTCCTTGGGCAGCAGCTCACACAGCTGTCTTAGCCCTGTTGAGATTGTACTGGTCCATGATTTGTGTGTCACTTAGGGTTTCAAATGTGACCCATGTATGGCGCTGTCTATGTGGGGCATATTGATTGTGGGCCCTTTGCTGTTCTCCTTGTATGGCATTGGCTTGCCTCCCCCACCTGAGGTCAGCCATGAGAACTTCCATGCAGAACGCTATGTGGGCCATCCATGCAATTCCACAGCCATGCTGTGTGTGTCTGTGCAGAGTTAAGGGCTGCCCTATATATACCTTATTCTATGTGATGCCTTTGCACACTGTGTGATGTCTGCACCATGTGGATTGACTGAATATACCTGTGCACAGCTTACACAGGTGAATACCCCCAATTTATGCATGGCATACATTAATTGTGCACAGCTGCACTGTTGCCTGTGTGCGGCACATCTGTTGCTTTGAATATCTCATTACCGTGCTAGTTCCATTTTGTGCCACGCATTTCTCATTTGTGCTGTGCTTTCCTTTTGAAAATGGGGCCAGTCTTTTTGTTAGCAATTTACCTTGTACTTCACTTTCTAAATTCCAATTTCTGGATGTCCTTCTCCAAATAGTTTTTATATGTTGAGTTTGTGTGTTAGTCATTATCTTTTTTTAAATTTCATAGCCTTCTTTTTTATTCATTTCCCCAGTCCTTACCTTTATGTCTAACTTTTTTTTTTACTTTATTTTTAAATCTTTAGCTTTCTTTTTTCATGCTTTATTTCTGCCTGCTGCCATGTTGATTATCTCAACTCAGTGTAACCTTGAAGGTGTCCCAATTTTGTACAATATTCCCTTTCCCAGGGTAATTTTTCCCAAAATTCGATTGTTTTCTTAGTTATACTACCTTCTATTTTTTTTTCTTTTTTAATAAGTTATTGTTGAGCCTCTAGCATTTAATATTTGGTTTCTATGTTTCTACTAACATTTGAAAATGGAGTGGTTTATGTAAACAATAACACATGATGGGGTCTGGGTTATACTCTGGTAAACACATGCCTGGGGCATAGTGAAGCATTAAGCCCCAGACTGAGAGCCTTTTTGCACCTACAAGTGCTTTTATCAGAGCATAACCCACACCCTGGAGTGTGTTTTTGTGCTTTTAAAATGGGTATATGTTGATAAACTAACTTTTTTGGAAAATACTTAAATAGAAAAAATATTTGGGGCCAGATATTCAAAGCTTTGCCCCTGAGCTGAATTAGCACTGCCCAGTGGGCAAACTTAGTCCAGAGCACAAAGCAAGCTATATTCAAAAGGAATAGCCCAGGGCAAACAGCTTCCGAATATAACATGGGAATGAGGCCGGGCAAACTGGGCTGGGAGTGCAGGGCAACCTTAGCCCTGGAATAAGACAGCTCTGAATATAGCAACCAGGAAGTGCAGACCACAACAACAACACAGAGCACAGCAATGCGAAGGTAGCTAGAGGTGACCTATGTGTCCAATGTGTGTTCCAGCAAATGCGTGGACCCAGTACAGCTGCAGGGAGCAGCCTATGGCAAAGTACAGTGTGCAAAACGGTATAATATTCCCCGAACCATTAACGCAATGCTAACTCATTTGCACTGGATTAGCACGGAGCTAAGCTGTTTGCCCAGTGCAAACATATTTTCCCCATGCTAAACTTTGCCATAGTCAAAAGGGACATGCAAATGAGCCTACTTAGGTAGTTTCTGGGCAAACATCCAGATTAGCATCTCATTATGCCCTGATTTGCATGCAGTTTGCCCAACGTTACTGCAGGGTCCCACAGAGCCACCTGTAGGTCAGTCTGGAAGTACAGGGGCTGGCCAGGTCCAACCACAGCTCCAGCTGTAGATCAGTCTGGCAGTGCATGATGATAGCTGCAGGCTGCATGTAATCAGTACAGCATAGCATCGCATATTGTACCCCAGGGGACAAGACAGCATAGGCACAGGTGGTGGTGGTGCTGCATGCAACTGTCACACTGAAGGGCATGCTACAATGCACAGCAGACACTACAGTAGCAAGGGGGCCAGTAGTGTGAGGGACTCAGCACTGCCCATGGTGTGTAAGGCAGTGATGCTGACTGCACTGTACACAGTGACAGACCCAATGTGCAGGTGTTTACTGACTGTGGACATTACTGTTACGCTGTTGTGTGATCCACAGATGCTGCACCTGTGGCATGGGATGCACACAGTGACATATACGTGGCCGGTTGTGAGTGCTGTGGCATCTGTACAGTTGTGCTGTATGTGGTGGGGGGGACACGTAGGATCTGACAGACTCACAGGCGGTGGGGTATTCCCACTACTGGCCCATGTGCACTGCGTGCTGTGTCCCAGTCTTGTGGCCACACTTGGGCTGTGGTGAGGTCTGGACACCCGTACACTCTCCACTTAATGGCCACCATGCCCACAGTGCTGCCTGTGTGTGCTGGCATCTGTTGAGCACTACAGACGTATGGTCTGCAGGTGTGTGCTCTGTTGCCACACTACCATGATGACCTCTGTGGGCCCGATCACCCCTTACTGCCTGTGCATGGCTGGGACCTGTGGCAGCTGTTGGCATCATTGTGGTGCCATCAGTGAGCGGCATGTGTCCTCCATATCTGGCAGTTTCTAAGTGTCATAATCATATGTTAGGGCCGCGCAAGCCATCCTAATGCCACGCTATCACCGCGCAAAGCAACAATGTTGCACATAGCTGTTTGCCCAGGGTTAAGACCAGCTTTTCCTGGGTGGTAATTTGTACCACGCTATGGGTCGCACTAAGTCGCGCTAAACACCTTAGCGTGGCGCTAGTCACTGAATATCTCATTGCACCTGTATTCATGTTCACTTGGCCCCTTGCATATACTTATGGTTTGCCCAGCACTAATATGGTTTGTGCACGCTATTTGGCCTTTTGAATACAGCAGACCCGAGCTAATCCCGTGCTAAACCCATGCACACGTTTTTTGCCCAGCACAAAGTTTTGAATATCTGGCCCCTGGAATCATGTCAAATAGTACCTCCACTTGTCATAATTTGCTAAGGATGCTTTTACATAAATTGGTGTCACTAGAACTCCTGCACTGATGTCGCTAGGTGTGCTATAGAGAGCCATGCAGTTGCTATGTCAGGCAGCTGGCAAGACTACAATTTCTTTTTGTCTTTCTGGAAGCATACTACCATCTGCAGAAGCAAATTTCATGAAACTCCTGCTGGTCTCACTATGGTTGCAGCTCTGCAGGGAGTTCAGGGACTCCATAATAACTATGGGTAAGGAGGGGATGGGAGTAGGTCAGGAGTAATAGTGGGGTAATTTGCGAGCGAAAGCAACACTTTTTGAAGGGTTGCTATGTATTTAATTACTTTTGCAGCTCACAGTTTCTCTCCATTTCCACGGATGCATCTGACTTTTTTGAAGTGGTAACCAAAAATGATGAATTTGGAGTCCTGAAAGCACAGTAACACAGTGATACTGTTCACAAGTCAGTTGCCATTTTTTTGGAACATGTTATTTACTGTGGTATAATGAAAATAAAATGCATGCTGGCAAGGTCTGTCAGCCAGTCACATTCTGTTACTGTCCCATTAATAGATTAACATAATATTATAAGATCTGATAATGATCCGGGCTCAACTGAAGTAGGTACACATGAACTATTCACTATAAGAGGTTTTGTAGCTAAGATGTAGTTTATTTGAGCTGAAGACTTATGTCTTTTGTGCTGATAGATATATTCCAAAGAGTCAATTCTGAATAAGTCAATTAATAAATTAGATTCCAAAAAGTTATCAAAAATCCTTTATCTGTATTTGTCCCATCCCATTAGTTTTGTAGACTTGTCTTTCCTATTCCCTTGTAAACAGTTCATGTCACCTCCTATTATTGTGTTTTCAATATGACATCCTAAAATTAATGTGTCCACTTCTGCAAAAAACTTAGAAATATTATTGAAAGGAGCATCTAATGAGCATCATATTAGAGGGACACCCTTCCAAATCAATTTTCAGTAGAAAAAAATTGCCTTTCATGTTCATTTGTATGTCACAGACATTCCCTCCATATCTTTTATAAATGAAAATAACTACCAAGTTACTTTCTTTTTATTTGTAGGTGCTCAGAAAACTTGTTTTGTGTGGGTTTTTTTTTAAACTTTTGTGCCTCCACAGTATCTAAATATGTTTCTTGGAGACAAGTTATTTGAATACTGTGGTCCTTTAGGTATTTAAACAGTCTGACCCTTTTAATAGGGGAGGAGATCCCACTGCCATTTTGTGTTAGCCCTGTAATCCAGATACCCATTTTAAGTTTTAATGTAGAACACAACAATTAGATTCAGCACATATTTTAATATAAACTTTTCTACTTAAATTCTTTTCAGCTTCATATTTTATACTCCCTTTTTTGTTTTTAATCCCATTATCCCACCTACCCCCTCCTAACATCATGCATACCCCCCCCATTTGGGTACTTTAGGCTTCATCCAGTATGCCATCTCTATAGTATGTGGCACACTTCACGTTTACAGAAGTTACCATGCACATTCTATTCAGTCATGGATAGAAAAAGAAAAATATAATTTAATAACTACATCATCTATCCATTGCAAGCTGCTCCCCCCTCACACCTGCCTCATATCAGTCTTCAACTCTAGTATGTTTATTGTATTATAAAGTGTTCTGCTCAGAATTTATTAAAGTACTCTTCTTCCCTCTAGAAAATATTTGGCAGTCTTAGCTTTAACTCTTTTTTGTCATCTTCACCGGTTTCACACAGTAGAACTTGGTTAATCAAAAAGACATGCAGTTTGGCTGGATAAAGTAAGTTTGCTTTTATTCTTTCTTTACACAGCACCTGCTGGATTGTGTATACGAACATACGAACATATGAAATTTGCCAGCAGATAAAGGCCTAGAGGTCTATCAAGTCTGCTCGAATGTGCAGCTAGCACCCCTTATTCTGCAGCTACCCCTCCCTTCCACCCTTCCCCTTCATTAACCCTTCCCCTTGTCCTGTCCCATCCTCGTTTGAAGCAGTCCACTGTTCTACTGCATACCACTTCTGCAGGTAACGCATTCCACCCAGCCACCACCCTCTCTGTAAAAGTGTCTCCTCATCTCCTCCTGAAGACCTTCCTAGCTCCAGTCTCATATCCATGGCCCCTGGTGGCCCTCCCCTCTCTTACTTTGAACAGCCCCTCTGTACCTGTCTTGTTTATTCCTTTCATGTATTTAAAGGTTTCAATCATGTCCCCCCTGTCTCTCCTCTCCTCCAGTGAGTACACGTTCAACTCCTTCAACCTCCCCTCATATGATAAGTCCCCCAGACCCTTGATCATCTTTGTCGCCCTGTCTTCCTTCTCTGTAGCAGCTGATAAGTAAAGTCTTGTAATTGATATGTTCTGGTCTATAAATTTGAAATGTTGTTTTATGACTACATTTATCACATTGAACTTACCCTCTGTTTTCAAAAACGTTATCATAAGTGGTTGAGGTCCACCATTTTTTATAATCTTCCCAGTCCTGTTTAATAGACCTATAATAACTAATGGATTGATTGTCTTATTTAGAAACTGTTGAAACATCTCGTTGGCTATCTTTATCAGGGTTGCATTTCTTTACCAGCCCTGCAGCATTCCAAACACTGTCACATGTTTTTATTCTTGATCTGTATTCTTGACCTTTTTGTTTCATTTTGATTTCATCATGTTGTTTTCTTTTATCTTTAATCTCCTTTACTAGAGGGATTATATTGTTTGAACCATCTTCCAGATTGGATTGTTTTGTTTCTAAGTTGTTTACTTTTGTCAGTTGTTTATTAACAGCTTTTTCCAGTGTTTCTATTTTATTTTTTAGTTCTTGGGCACTTTCCAGTATATATTTTAGCTGGCTGATACGTTCTTGTATACTGTTAACACTGTTTATTAATTTTATATCCCACTGAGGTGGAGTATCTTCATTGTTTGATAGCACTTTTTTTACATCACTATTTAGCTTTCCTTTGTAAATTTCTGTTATCACTGTTTGCCACCATTTTTTTAACAATTTCATTTGATTGGTCCCCTCTCCTTCTCCTTCTTGTATGCTTCTATTTTCATTTTCTGTTAGTTGTTCTTTTTGTTTCTGTTTTTAGTGGCTCTTTGTGCTCTTTGTTCCTTTCCAAAACCCTTATTGATTAATTTATTGGAACCTGTGCTTCCACCATAAACTCCCATCACTTCATCTATGGCAAATTCAGGGTTAGGCATACTTCTTGTCACAATTTTAAGCCACACAGAGGAATCTTACATCACGATGTGTAGTTGTGTTCATACAAATGACCACTCACTTTTGATTGTTTTCTAGCTTCTCTACTATGTTGGGCTCTTTATACTGGTAGTGAGGCCTTTGTTGTAAGTCCTTTTATTTGTTTGAAGTTCTTAACCTTTTGCTCAACCTCCTCCTCTTCTCTGCTTTTTCTGAATTTGTGACTGTGGTTGTGAGACTAGTTTTTCCTCTTGTCCCAAGATTAGTTTTGTTGTCTGCCCTCTGCATGAGTTATGAGTTATTTTGTGAAATGCCCATATATGCTTACTGATTGTCAAAAGAGTGTCTCTGAGGTAAACCACCTTATTATGTTCCCACCAAATTAACTTAACTTTCCAGAGTTCTCAGAACACCATTTATGCTTTTTTTCCTCTTCAGCTAGTCTAGTATACTTGTTCCATTTGCATGTAACAGGCTCTCCTTCTAGTATTTTTATTCATTTTTCAATGATTAACAGATTCTTCCATTTGCCATTTTGAACTGTATGCTTCATTCATTCAGTGTCATCAGTTGGGTGTGAAATACAAATTGCTAACTACAAATGGTATAACTTTTAAAAAGTGACAGAACATTAAAAAAAATCCAGGGCTCTGGAACTTATAGCTTTTCAGTGTGCATCCTCTAATTTGGCATTTTTGGATTAACTGCTTGTGCTGGCTCTACTAACACCTGTTGTATGAGACGTTGACTTCCTTCTTTATGTATTCTTTTTGATCAGGTCTTTCACCTCTCCCAGCTTTATTAATTGGCTTAGGTGAGTGTTGCTTTCTTACTTAATTCTTTGTAGTGTTAACCAAAAATGGGGCTTCTTTTGCCAAAGTTCATAATTGTAGAGTTGTTACTGGCTGTTTTATTGTCTCTCAGAGTTTAGTCTTATGTCAGTTCACCAGTTTAGATAGTTTGACTAGTTATACTATCGTGGCTGAGCAGTTCAATTCACTTCACTTGCCTTTTTTCTTCTTCCCTTTTCTTGCTTGGACTTGCATGGCAGATATCACTGAAAAGGTGATATTTTATTTTTACAAATCTGGTAGGAATTATTGCTTTTCATCCATTTATATGGTTTTCTTTTGCTGTCGTATTTTGTGTAGGGATCAGCAGCAGCTCCTATGCTGCCTAATGTCCTTTCATGCTCCATGTGTTCATTACCTGCAAACCCAAATCCACATTTTAGCAATTGAAATTCAGCACCAAAAAGTGCAAGGTGATGTACACGGGCAGGGACCCTGGTTTTCCATTTTTACCGGTAACACTGGTAACAATCACGGAATCCTGCTTGGTTTGTGGATTTTGAATTCTTGTAATGGTGCCTCACAGAAATTGCATTTCACTTCACAGAATCTCTAAGATTTCAGCATCTTTTTACATTTTTTTATTTTCTTTTTATATGTCCCCTTCTCACAGCATCAGCCTCCACTTTTCAGAGATCCCTAGGCTGGGTATGCCCTAGAATCACCCCCAGGTAATGCTCAGGAGCTCCTGTGGGCCTGCCTCTATCCTGCCTGTGGTGTACCCCCCCAGGTGGGAAGGGAGGGGACCCCAGGTCACCCATTCACACTCCCTTAGTGTGTGTTAGGCAGCCCAGTGGGTCCCTCATGGAGCCTGGTTATGAAGTCTGGGGCACCTGGGTCCCTTCTGCCAGTGGCCGATGCAGGGTGATTGTTCCTGGTTTTCTGGTCTCTGTTCCTGAGGGCACCAGCACTAGAGGAGATCCAAGGAGGTAGGTCACATAGAGACATATCACTGATCCAGATCCTGGCTAGCGTCCTCCCCTCCTGATCACTCTGCAGCACCATTGCACCACCACCCGTGGTCACACGGGTGGTGGTAAAGCAGCAGGACCTGCAGCCCGCCCTCCCCAGAGGAGGATAGAAGTCCCCTGGGTGCTCGATCTTACTCCCCTGGCCAGACCTCCAGCAACCTGAGTTCTCTTCTGACCCTGGGTCTCTGGCATTGCAAGCAGTAGTGTTACTGCAGCGCCAGTGGGCAGACCCAGACTTCAGCATCTTAAAATGAATGCTGCTGTGTTTCGCATTCTTTCTGCTTTGCTGCATATAGAGTCAGTAAGGAAATCACTCACACTGCTTTGTTGTAATCAACCATTCAGTTTAACCACCCATGCTTCCCACCAACATCTCCATCACCTGAGGAATGCTTTCCTTCCTAAAACCACAGTTTTCATGTAGTATGTGCCTAAGAGTCTTTTACTATTTATATTACACTGTATGATAAAAAAAAATACAAGTATCAGCACACACGGGCAGGTCCACTGGAAAATTGAGGGAAAAGTAACCTGAAATTGCAGAGATTTTTTGCAAAACTTACTGGGAAATTGCAGGAGTTCTACTATAGATCCTGAGTGCTTCACAATAAATCCTTTACTGTTTTCTGCAGCATATATTAGGCCCTGTCCACAGTACGCCTCTGTAACAGTACAGATGGGCCCAAACTGTTACCACAATGGTTTGCGTTTACACCTGTAACATTACAGAAGGCATTTTCATAACCGTTGTTGAAACAACATATTAGGTGGTTACAACAATGGTTATGAAATCGGTTATGCCTCAGTAATGTTACCGGCCATAGTGTGGACACGTGGCACCGGTCCCCTAGCACAGCGTGAGCTGCATTGTGGGATCGGGTGCCGCCATAATGGTCGCCCGGCTCCTGAAGTGTGGACCGGTGGTGCCGGTCCCATAACAGACACTGTGGCAGTGTGGACACATTGCACTGCTCCCCGGCTGTAATGTTTTGCATCCATTACTGGGCCTGAGCTGTGTAGTGTGGACAGGGCCTATGTCAGCATAAACTACTAAATGGATACACTGACACTTGAATATGTTTTAAATATGAAGAAAAATTTCTGTTTCTAACGTGAATCCTAAATGGATAAGATGTGTTGCCTCTTCCAAAATGTAAAAGCATCTGCCTCATACAGTACTAGATTCTATTTAGTGAGCCCCAGAAAATCAGTATTAAATACATCCAGAATAAACAAATGTTATCTGTTTCTGGATGTAGAATAATGAAGCCTGATCAAAAGCTATTTACAGTGCTCTGTCAACCATTCACTGACTGTGGTGTAAGACAAAATAAGCAGATGGAGTGGCAAATAGTTAAGTTTTAGTAAAATGTTGTAAAGTGTCATGTTCATAATTTGTACTGTAGGTACTGTGAACTATTATTAAAAATCATATATTAAAACATTATATATGGGTGTTATTATGGCTGGCAGTATAGCCTAGTGGTTAGAGTAACAAACAGTGATTGAACTGGGTACATCCAGCAGACTTGGGTTTGATTCCCACAACCTCTACTTGCATACTGTGTGACTCCAAGCAAGTTACTTAACCTCCCCATTGCTTCTAGGTCACTCCTGAAAACAGGCAGTTCTGCCTAGTGGGCCTTACCTGGCTTACAAAGACTATAAAAAATGCCAATACATGTTTACTACATCATAGAATAGTAGTCAGGTTATTATGTAATTTACTTGAGTTTTACTTGGGCTGCAATGATTTTGTTTTGGTAAAGATAAATGTCCAGACACATTTTATGTGTTTTATAAGCTTGTTTTTAGATTTTATTCAGGTTTTTACTGTATTCTTTGCATATGAGCATCTAGGCTGTAGATTGCTAAATGCAGGATCACTGTTACCAACTAGCTTATTCATGTTTATAATCAGCAGGGCCATCCAAAATCCTCAGTTGTTTGAATGAAAACTAATCTGAATGAAAGTATGTTCACAAGGAAGAAAATGCCTTACTACTTATAAAAAGACTTCACAGTCAGCACCCCATTTAGGTGAATTGGATCATTTGCACCTTTTCTCCCACCTGCTGTTTCAGTCTCTGTGACAACAAAAAGTTTTCTGATAGACTGCTTCAACAACAAGCTCCAGCAGTGCCAGTATGACTGTGAATGCATTAACTAGATAAGGGTGTTTCATGTGCGTAAACATAAACATGTATTTATTTATTTATTTAAAAAATATCAGATTTACAAACCTTTGAGCAAGCTACATGGGGTTTCTGTAAGACAACAGCTGCTAAATAACTCTAAATAACTCTAATTCACTATTTATGTTTTCTCTGTGCATCAGGTCTAGCTAGCAGGAGTGTTTTAACATCAAAAACACAAATAATGAATTAGAGCTATTTAGCAGCTGTTTTCTTACAGAAACCCCAGTTAGATAGCTTTCAGGCATCTGGTAAAGTAACTGTTGACATTTGTGCTCCATGGATAAGAACAGTTACAAGGCTCTGCTGTTGCTAAACTAATTTTAAAGCAGTACACATGCTAAATGTAAGGGCATGGCTACATCACTGTCACATGAGACAGAGGGCATTGTAGGAGAAAGAAAGCCAATAAACCTATTTGTTATGGAGACCCTCAGGGGTCATAAAACTGCCATACAGCTAGCAGGCAATTTAGGAAAAACTCCAAATAGCAGACAGAGGGAAGGACACACTAGGACTTAACATACATACATATCACAACACTCTACATAACATATGTTTTTTGCACATTCTGGGTGGACTACTACTTTAAGTGATTTGTGCAGGGTCACACAGTATGCAAGTGGGTGCTGTGGGAGTCAAACCCAGGCCTCCAGGTTTGTAGCTCAGAGCCTTAAACCACTGCCTACTTAACCATTTACAACATGGTTACACTTATATATAATACATACTTCTCAAACTTGAAAGAAAAAATACACTTTATCATCAAAGTTGTATTTACCAAGTACTGTGCCCATGCTTAAAATAATTTAAACCCCTCCAGAAAATTTGTCCTGACATGAAACTGCATGTTTAACTATAAAGACAATTAAAAATTGTATTTCTAAATGCATTCATAACACCAGTGCTTCATGATTAAAACAATTTCAACCCCCCGTGACAGATTGCATTCTGGGAAGATTACCTTGGCAAGCTGCTATAAAAAAACTAAAAAACAGGTTTAATGCAGTGAATGCTGACATCCTATTTCTAGAGTCCATGATAAAATAAAAAACAGTTAAGATTTTTTTATGTCAGCTCTGATCAGAATAGCTTTTAAAATCACCAATTGTTTTCTTGTTCAGAGTTTTCTAATACATCTGAAACTTAAAAGAACAAACACACTTTATCATCAAAGTCTGTTTTCAGCTTCCTACCATACACTTCATTTGTAAAAAAAAAAATGATCTTGTCACAGACCACAATCAGCGCTAACTACTAACAGAATGCTGATACCTACATTTACAATTTAGCAGATACTTGAAATCTAAATGAGTGGGGTTTCTGTAAGAAAAAAGCTAGAGTCTGTTAATTGCAGCATTTTATAGCATTGATGATCTGGGTAGTTAGATCTGGGTTTGAATCCCACAGCCCCCCCCCTCAAAAAATGAAAATTTTCTTACAGAGCTAGATGTGTGTCTAGGTCTCCTTCTGAGGCCCCAGGTGGCTCTGATAATCATTTGTTCCAAAGGATTTTTAAGCCAATTTGAAGGCATTAAATAATTTCTGTTCTGTTCTCCACTGCCAAGGCATATCTGTTGGTTGATAAGGTCCCAAACTAGTGTCTCTCATTACAGCATGCTAGAGCTATCTCATGCCCCTCCCACATAAATTAGAAAAAAGTTTGGGGTGAAGGTGGTGGTGGATCTTACTCCAAAAAAAAAGCCTAATGTTGCCTCCCACTACTCAGGTTCCAGTTCTTGTACCACCCATTTAAGAAAGAAAATAGTACCCTGTAACCATTGACTAACATGAAAGCATATTTATTTGAGGACGGAAAACATTGCTTGGAGGAGGGTAAGGTGGAAGAAACTATTTACATCTTCTGTCAGTTCCACGGACAGAAAACTTGATATCACTCCTTTTGTACATGCAATACTCCTGAAGGCTCTGCCCACAGTCATAAAAAGCAAATGTTAAGTATTTAAGTGTACTTATGTTTGGCCAGTGTATTTTGGAAGCACATTCAATGACATACAGAAGGTAAGACCCCAGGGGCTGTATGATGATGATGGGTGGAGTGGTGCTCAATTCACATCTGAGCTCAGACATGAAAACTGGGAGACACCGTTTTCATGGACACAAAGTAAAAAAAAAATCCACATGTCTGGGATATGCATGAATCTATTTGAAGGTCCTCCAATAATCACTTGTGGATTTTTAGGTGAAGACACTTTGTTTCAAAGAAGCAAATTCAAGCATTTTTTTTTGCTCCTCCTACCCCCTGGCCATCCACTCCTTTAGGCCACCAAGGCCCCCCTACCACTGCTGCTGAGTTCTGACCACCATCCACTGCCCCTTACTGCTGTGCTACCAGGTAACCCAAAGTAACCCTTCATTGAGTGGGCCCCTACCCCTGTGGGAGGCTACCAGGGGAGAAGAATTGCCCCAAAGGGCTTCCTGTGTATCCTGGACATGGCAGGGATCAGAATGGACACATGTCTGGGGCTTCAGGCTTATGGAGGGACCAGCAGCCATCCTTCAGTTGTCCAGTGGGTGTTTTCCCATTTTCTTGGAAGCGTGATGGGCCACATGATGTCAAGGCATAAGCAGACGTCCATCATGCTCCTTCCTGCAGTGAGGGCCAATGTGTTGTCATGCCTCTGGCCTCCACCAGGGGCCAGCAAATGCTGAGCTGTGAACCCACCCTCCCTCCCAGGAGAAGGTGTGGTCATTGGACACTCAAGCCTTCACCCACGAGCTGGCCCTCCAACACCCAAGTCTGTTCCCTAACCCTGGTCAGCGGTGTCACAGGCAGAAATACAATTCAGGCAATTAAATTATAGATGGGAAAAAACACAGGTAGTCCACCTTAACAGTGATGGTTCAGATTAATTCACATCTGAGTTCTAACAAGCAAAGAGAACAAGTCATTTGTAACTTGTGCATGTGGGAGGTGGGTGTTGAAGAAAGGGGATCATAATGCTGTCACTACTGCCATCACCCCAGAGGGATGTGGACTGCATTGTTGCTACTGCTATCATACTGAAGGGGTGGGGGCTATAGTGCTTCTGCCATCACCACTGGTGGATGGGGAATGTAGTACTGCTGCCATCACATCTAAGGGATGGGGGCCACAGTGCTGCTGCTTCTGTCACACCTGAGGGAGGGAGGTCATAGTGCCATTGCTGCTGCATCACACCAGAGGGATGGGGGCCATAGTGCTGTTGGTGCTGCCATCGCACCTGAGGGATGGGGCCGTAGTGCTGCTTCCATCACACCTTAGGGATAGGGGGCTGTAGTGTTGCTGCTGCCATCACATCTTGTACCTAAAATAACTTCAAATTGGTACAAGGATGGAAGGGTGTGCAATAGTGGCGGTCAAAATTGCTAAAATGTATGTTAGCAGAGTTAAAAATTGTTAAATAAAGTACATAGAACCAAATAACGGTAAAACCAGATTTTGGCTTAGCAGACACCAGTGACAATACTATTTTTAACAGTGTGCAAAATGGAATATGCCCTTTCTCAATCTCAGTAAACCAGTGCCCCTATACATAGGGAACAAAAAACACAGTGCAGAATACTGGATGGAGTGGTTATTCTAGACATTACTTTTGAGAAATTGGACATGTGAGTCATTATAGTCAGCACCCTAAAACAAACTAACCAATGCAATAAGGCCCATAGCAAGACAAGCAGAATGATGGGGAGTATTAGGAAGGGGTTTTGATTGCAGAAGAAAAAAGAGGTAATGCTGACTTTCTATATATCACTGGTGATACCCCATTTGGAATAATGTGCCCAATTCTTGAGTTCCCACATAAGGATATTAGGGTATGCAGAGACAGGCTAGAGATGGTTTCAAATAGGGTAACCAGATTAATTCTGGGCCAACAGGATATATCATATGTGGACTGGCCTAGGGCACTGAGCATCTATTCACTGAAGGCCAGATAGGAGAGGGATGATATGACAGTGACCTTCAAGTTCCTGAAAGGATTAAACAAGGTGAACTGTGATGACCTATTCAGCAAGAATAGCAAGTCAAAAACAAAAAATCAGGAGTGAAAACTGGAGGGGGTTCAGGAGAGATGTGAGAAAGTTTTACTATATGGACAGATAGGTTGCACACAACTGGTACATATTAAATGGCTTAATAGTTCCTTAGGGTGCTTAGCAGTAAGGCAGAGAGATGGGCGAGGCAAGAGCAAAAACACAGTCTAGACAAAAGGGGTTGCCCCCTTAAATTTAAAGTTTCCAATAAACTAAATGTACTGTATAATCAGCTGGCCAGGCTAATCCTCAGATATTCAACAGAGGTACATCACAGTGAATTCTATCTGAAATTGGGCTGGATATCTTTAACAAACAGAAGGGAATTATATAAAAGCATTTTTGCATATAAAAGAGAATTGGGCCTGGTCTCTAACTTCTTAAGTGATAGGATGTCTTTAGGAATATTAACGCTTGTGACAAGGTGCAACCTCACCACAGGATTCAGGATCAGCTTTGCGGTGGTTAAGGAATCTCAGGAAGACCGGTTTGTTAACATCAAACCAACCAAGTATATTTTTATTTTCTTAATATGATTGGTGACACAGAACGTTGGGTTTCTGACCTTTTTCTTTTTAAGCTCCACCAGGGAAAATTAAACAAAAACAGAAATAAAGAGGCCTAGGTCCGGGTGGGAGCACTAACTAAACAATCCCCGACCCTAACTAGAAACCCCCTTTTTCCAGAAGGCTAGACCTTCTGGAAGAACACAAACAGTAAAATGGAAAACTCACAATGGAAATAACTGTTTTCTTTCTGGCCTAATTCAGGAGACCAATCTCCTGAGGGTTGCTTAAGGGACTCCTATTCTGGAACACATCCAAGCAGCTTGTCAGCCCTCTACCCCTGCAGCAACTGCCTGCTGGCTTTTCCTTCCTGTTTTTAAAGCTCTCCTGTCTGTGCAGCTGCAGACAATCAGCTGAATCAGCTGCAGCTGTACACTGACCATCTTACTCAGGGAAACCCCTTCTCCGCCAGTACCTGAGTTTATCACACATCTCCCTCCCCAGCTCAACACTATAGGGTTGGGCGGCCTGTGCCAAGAGGTAGGGTCTTCAAGAAAGTCCATCCGCATTTCCGTTCGGTGTCCCCACTCTGTGGTGGACCATGAAGTGGTATGGTTGTAGTTCAAGGAATCATCTCGTCACTCTGGCATTTTTTTCCTAGTTTGTTTGCATCCACTTGAGTGGAGCATGGTCTGTCACCAGAGTGAACCTGCAACCTAGAAAGTAATATCGGAGGGTTTCCGTCACCCACTTTACTGCAATGCACTCCTTTTCCACTAAGACGTATTGCTGTTCCTGGGGTAGCAACTTTCTACTTAGGTACAGGTTGGAGTGCTCTTCACCTGCTACCATCTGGGAGAGTACTGCTCCCAATCCAACATCCAAGGCATCTGTTTGCAGAATGAATTCATTATCGAAATCTGGAGATACCAGTACTGGATCAGAACAGAGGGCCATCTTGATGTCGGTAAATGCCCCATCCACTGCCTCCGACCACATCACTATGTCTGGTACTCTCCCCCTGGTTAACTGTTAATGGAGCAGCCCAAGTGGCAAAGTGAGGGATGAACCTCCGGTAGTAACCGACCAACCCTAGGAAAGCCCTCACTTGCTTTTTCTTGTTTGGTTGGGGCCAGTCTTGGATCGCCTCTACCTTCTTCACCTGGGGTTTCACCAATCCCAGTCCAACCACATAGCCCAAGTATTTTGCTTCTGACAAGCTGATCTTACATTTGGCAGGGTTTGCTGTCAACCCGGCTTCTCATAACGTATCTAGTACAGCCTCAACCTTCCGAAGGTGAGTTTCCCAGTCCGTACTATGGATGACCACATCATCGATATAGGCGGCAGCATAGTGAAAGTGTGGGTGCAACAGTCAGTCCATCATGCATTGAAAGGTCGCAGGTGCTCCATGCAGACCAAATGGGAAGACTTTGCAGTGGTATAAGCTCCCCAGGAAGATGAAGGTGGTCTTCTCCTGGGCTGTTCTTGTGAGTGGGTTCTGCCAATATCCCTTCATAAGGTCCAAGGAGGAGAGGTATCTGGCCTTCCCCTACTGGTCAATCAGTTCATCAACCCTAGGTAGGGGGTATGCATCAAACTGCGATACCTTGTTTAGTTTCCTGAAATCATTACAGAACCTCCAAGTATTATCCGGTTTTGGGACGAGGACGATGGGGCTTGACCATTCACTATGGGACTCTTCTATGATGTCGAGCTTCAACATCCTCTCGACTTCAGCTCAGATTTCTTTCCTCTTGGCCTCTGGGATACGGTAGGGTCTTTCCCTTATCCTTATGCCCGGAGCTGTCACAATGTTGTGGTAGGCTACGACCATCCGACCAGGTTGGTTGGAGAACACATCTCCGTTTCGCTGAACCATTTCCACTGCTTCTTTGTACTGTGTAAGAGACAGCTCAGGTGAGATATGGACTTGCCCTTCTGTTTTACCTACTGCCGGGGTTACGGCCAATGAGACACAGCAGGCCACCTGATCTTGCCATGCCTACAGGAGGTTAATATGGTATATTTGGAACTTCTTCCTGTGATCGGGTTGGCTTACTTTATAATTCACATCACCAACAGCTTCCACGACCTAGTATGGACCCTGCCACCTGGCGAGCAGTTTGCTTTCTACTGTAGGAACCAGGACCATCACCTGATCACCTGGCTGGAACTTCCAGATCCTCTCCTGATGGTCATAATAAGTCCATTGGGTCTCTTGGGCCTTTTCTAAGTGTTTCCAGACAGTAGGAGTGACCCAGACCAACCTTTCCTGCATTTGGGAGATATACCCAATCACACTGGCTCCTGGTGGAGGTTGCTTTTCCCAGTCCTCCTTTAGTATATAGAGGATACCCCTGGGCCGGTGGGCATATAACAACTCGAAGGGGGAGAATCCGGTGGATGCCTGTGGGACCTCTCAGATAGCGAGCATTAAGTAGGGAAGGAGTAAGTCCCAGTCCTTTCCATCTTGGCTCACAACTTTCCACAACATCCCCTTCAAAGTCTGATTAAATCGTTCAACCAGACCATCCTCAGGGATCAGATTTGGAGGAGTCTGCAAAGCTCCTTCATCAAATGAGAGACAAAGGGAGTACCCTGGTCCATCAGTATCTCCTTTGGGAATCTGACCCTCACGAAAACTTGAATGAGCTCTTGGGCAATCGACTTCGAGGCCGTGTTATGGAGCGGGATCACTTCCAGATATCTTGAAGCATAGTCTAAAATGACCAGGATGTGTTGGTGGCCCTGGGCTGACCTGTCTAGGAGGCCTACCAGGTCCATCGCAATCCTCACAAAGGGTTCATCAATGATTGTTAAGGGCACCAATGGGGCTCTTAACTTCAGCCACCGGGATGACAACTGGCATTCTGGGCATGAAGCACAGTACCTCCTTACCTCAGCATAAATTCCAGGCCAGTAGAATCTTCAGAGTATGTGGCGCAGTTTTTTTTTGACCCCAAGGTGTCCTCCGAGAAGGCGAGCGTGTGCTAAATTCAGTACCACCTTAGTGCTGGCGGGGGATCAGCAACTGTTCCACATCATGTTCTTCATCCGGTATCAATCGGTATAGGAGGTCATTATTTAACTTGAAATACAGTCCGGGTCCCTTGGCTTTGCCTTCTACCAGCACCCCATTAATCTCCACAACCTCTGACCAGATATTCTGAAAGAGAGGCTCATCTATTTGGTCCTGACCAAAGTTCCTGGAGGCTATCCTGAGGGTACTCAATTCAGGGGGATTCAATTCTGTATCCACTTCTGGGTCCTCCTCTTCCTCCCTACAACTCTCCCTTCGGGGACCAGACCACTCACCCTGTTGTCCCCCTGGGAGCGGGGTTCTACCTCCCACCAGCACGGACCTGCCATTGGCAGCCAGTATCTTTGTACCTAACTTTTTACAATCCTTGTCTTCCTTTCATGATTTCCAGAACTTTCCTGTCTCCCCATACAACTCAGGGTCCCAATGCCTGTAAGGGAAATAATCGGGTGACTCCTCCAACCCCTTGGGGATACCTAGCACCATAGCCTCAGTTACTGGTGCCCTGGCCTCCCGGGTTCCCCCCTCATTGAGTAATGTCTCAAAACCTGGGAAATCTTGACCCACCCGGACAGGATGCGCCAATCAAGGGAGAACACCCAGTGTGACTTGCCTCTCCTCCCCCTGTGCTTCCATGGTAACTAGCACCATGCGGTAATAAAACACTGTGCCAAGGACACAGGTGTTCCCAGTACATTTCTGGAAATTAATTTGGGAGGGTTGCACCAAACTGCGAACTATAAGGGTGACCTTCCTCTCCGAGTCGACAAGGGCCATAACGGCCTGTCTGTTTACCTTAACCACCTGGGTAAATTGCTGTGAAGTGGTGACCACCCCTACCACATTAATCAAATGCCAATCACTCTGTGGGGACCCACCCCAGTTGCACTGCATTGGTTCGACCCCATTCGGGTAGTTGGCAATTACATGTCCTTGCTCCCCACCCCCATAACAGTGGTAGCATTCTTGGGGTGACCCTGGACCCTTTGGGCTTCTAGGGGAGGTCAGGTCCCCCTCTATTTTTAAACCCAAAAGTCCCTTTTTGGCCTCAGAACACTCTTCTGTAGTCTTTCTCCAGTGCCCTGTCCAGTCCGACCTCTCGGAGGGGGGTCGGTATCTTCGGTTTGTAGTCCACCCCAAGTCCCAGGGGTAGCTGACCCCAACGTCCGGAAAAGTTCCTTCATGGCATAATGCCGCTCCACCAAAACAACCAGTTCATCACAGGAAGCGGGGTCGGCCTGTCCAACCCACTGCCGTAGACTGGGTGGTAGTCCTCTTAAGAGCCGGTTCCACTACCAGGAGCTCCATGGATTTTGGCAGTGCTATGGAGCTCGAACAACCACTTCGCGCCATGGAGGCGGCTCGTGACATCTGTGACCGTGGCTTCACGGACTTAGAGTCTCCAGCTGTGGTACCCTGGGCTTGAACCGCTGAGTCACACCAGCCCGGCCAAGATCTCTTACTCAGCCTTGATAGTCAGTGACGACTCCTCATCCAGATCATAATATGCCTTCTGGGCCCATACACAAAAAACGGAGTTAAAATGCTGGCCCACTGTTCCTGAGGCCATGATTCATGAGTAGCCATCCTTTCAAAAGTGAGCAAATATGCTTCAATGTCGTCAGCCATCATCATTTTCTGTAGACAGTGGGAAGCCCATATAGTCTGGTAACCCTCTGGTGTAGGCCCTCCCAGGCGACCTTCTCCCGGCGTGATCTTGATGAGATGCTTTACCATTTCCTGGAGGACAGTGCAGTCCTGGGCCGTCTGTGTGAGCAGCAACTGGTTCATCTCTTGTTGAGCCCAGGTAGCTTCCTGCTGGGCTGCCGTAGCCTGGATCAAGGCTTTCACCACGTCCTCCATGCCTGGTCTCCTTTACTCCAGGGTGGTTTGGATTCCAGCCAAATTCTACGCCGACCTGAGCCCACTTCTGACACCATGTGTGACAAGGCGCAACCTCACCATGGGATTCAGGATCAGCTTTGCAGTGGTTAAGGAGTCTCAGGAAGACCAGTTTGTTAGCATCAAACCAACCAGGTATATTTTTATTTTCTTAATATGGTTGGTGACACAAAACATTGGGCTTCTGCCCTTTTCCTTTTTAAGC
Source organism: Neoceratodus forsteri (assembly GCA_016271365.2). NCBI lineage: Eukaryota > Metazoa > Chordata > Ceratodontiformes > Ceratodontidae > Neoceratodus > Neoceratodus forsteri. Next base: position 236,402,910 of record JADMNL010000023.1, on the reverse strand, counting down.
CCCACCAGGGAAAATGAAACAGAAACAGAAATAAAGAGGCCTAGCTCTGGGTGGGAGCACTGACTAAACAATCCCCGACCCTAACTAGAAACCCCCCTTTTCCAGAAGGCTAGACCTTCTGAAGAACACAAACAGTAAAATGAAAACTCACATCGGAAATAACTTTTCTTTTGGTCCAATCCAGAAGACCCTCCTGAGGTTGCTTAAGGGACCCTGTTCTGGAACACATCCAGGCAGCTTGTCAGCCCTGGCACTCTGCAGCAACTGCCTGCTGGCTTTTCCTTCCTGTTTATAAAGTCCTCTGTCTGTGCAGCTGAAGCCAATCAGCCAAATCAGCTGCAGCTATACACCGAGGGCCAGATATCTGGGTGCTATTGGCGCTTGCGCATTAGGGTTGCGCTTAGCTAAGTCCGAAAATGTGCCATCTCGCGATATTCAGTGGTGCAGTTGCACCACTGAAAACATGCGCTGAGCAACAGCGCTAATGCAAAATGAAGGCATGGGCAACCGAAGGTGGAAACCATGCATAAAGAGCGTTAATGTGATATTTAAAGGTTTGCAATGCGCAACAGCGGATCAGCCGGAAGGTGCGCCATGGCAGAAATGAGTCAGATAAAAAGGCTCAGCGGAAGAGGCACAAGAACACTACAGGGAAGCCAACATGAGGCAGGGAGAGAGACAAGGCAAGAGGGACAAAGAGGGCAGGCTCAGGGAGATCTGAGGACAAATAGTAGGGCAAGGAAGGTGTAAACTACAGACTGCAGAGGCCAGTAGGTGTACTCTGGTGCAGGAGGTAGCAGTCAGGACAGCGGGTACAGAGCAACAACAGCCAGGGGGAACACAAGCCAGGGACATGACAGTGCCAGCCTCCACATGGAAGCTGTAATGGGGGGGTGAGAAGGCCTGCTGCAGGGGATGTGGCCGTGGAAGGGCCCATCGGTGGTATGCCCCCAACAGGCAGTACCGTGCCCGCATCAGCTTTGAGCTGTACACGGATGTTGAGATTGTGGGCCGGTACCACCTGAACAGGGCAATACTGAGGCAGCTCTGTGAGCTGTGCAGTGATGTGATGCAGGCACCCTCACAACGGAGTCACGCTCTGTCAGTGGAGACAAAGGTAACAGTCTGCATGTGCCTGCTCGTCACGGGTACCTTCCTGAGGCCAACAGAGGACACCACAGGCATAACACAGTTGGCCACATCATGCATCCTCACCCAATTCCTCAGTGCACTGCTGCCACATGCTGCAGAGTACATCCATTTCCCCAGCAACGTGGCAGAGCTTACAGCAAACATGCAGGAGTTCCACAGGGTAGCACGTATGCCTGGCATGCTAGGGGTGATAGACTGCACCCATGTGGCTATTCACACGCCACCTGGCCCCGATGGGGCCACATACCAAAACCGGAAGGGTTTCACCAGTGTCAACTGCCAGGTGGTATGTGATGCCAGTGGGCGATCATCAATATCTGTGCACACACCCTGGTGGAGCACATGATGCCTTCATATGGTACCAATCTGCACTGTGCCATTGATTCAAGAGTGGGGCATCCTCACAGGACATCTAGTGGGTGAGTATGCATGTAGGAGTGGCAAAGTTGGGGCAGGGTGGAAAGCTCAGGTGCCATGGTAGTGGCACACAGGGCTATGGGCAATATGGACCTGAATATGATACTTATCTCCACTATCTCCACACAGGTGACAGTGGATTCCACTCTGGGCCCTGGCTGCTCACACCTACCAGCTCTCATGACCCTATCGCAGCAACGCTATATAATGAGGCACATGCCACCACATGCAACAACATCATCGAAGTGGGTGTATGGGATGCTTAAGGCACGCCTCCAATGCCCAGACACCTCTGGCGGTGCCCTACAGTACAGCCCCTCAAAGGCCTGTGGGATATTCTGGCCTGTTGTATCCTGCACAACATAGCCAAAGACTGTGGGATAGCCGTACAGGTTGAGGAGGGGGACAGCGATGGGGACACTGGTGACGCCGGTGATGATGGGGATGAGCAGACCCCCCCATGGATGGTGGGACCCCCGACTGATCCGGCAGGTCCCAGCTGCACCGGGACACCATCACGGAGGAGCATTTTGCATGACACAGGTAAGTCATGGGGCCATGTGCAACCAACACTGTCTAGACACAACCCACAGGCACACAGGGTAACACACCAGGGGTGCATGTCAGCAAGGGGAGTGCAAGGGTCCAGGCGCACAAACACACCATCAGGGAGGGGTGAATAGTTACATGCTATATGGACACACACACACACCAGGCACAAAGCGTACATGGGCAGGTGCACAGCAGAGCAGGAACAGACATGTGAAACACACAGATCCACGGACCACCCCCACCACCTGTACTGTCCAAGTATGTGTGTCAGATGCTGGGCACCCTTGCACCTTGGTGTACAGTACAATGCAGGCATCATCATGCACACGCACCTGTGGACAGCAGTCAAGTGGGTGTGCAGGTGGTCCATGTGTCGGCGTGTTGGGCAGGGCACCCACCAGTGCACTGCCCACCATGACACACATTGCACACAGAGCAGCACCAGACAGGGCCCACACTGGGAGACAGGTCAGTCAGGTGGCACTGTGCCATGCCCAACTCAGATGCGTGGGTGGCTCTGCCGTGACCCAGCAGCACTGGCAGGCTGAGCAAGGACCACATGGGGTGGCACCGATATACCACCAGGGGTCCCACTGTGCGAGCGTGACCTTGTCTGCACAGGGGTCTGCAGCATGCCGAACATACCTGCACCAGGTGTGCTCGGGATGCCCACCGCAGAACCTGGCATTGACAGGCTGGGTGTCGCATGACACCGGGAATGGGGAGTGGAGAGCATACTGTGTGGGGTGTGTGGTACAGGGGCACCTGACTGTGTGCCCAATGTGGCCACGACAGTGACCAATGCCTTGGTCAGCCTGTCAATGGTGGCGGTCACATCCATCTGCATTTGGACCATCTCTGCAAGGATCAGTGCATTGTCCCTGCTGTGCCACTCCACAGCCACACACAGTGCCTCCACGGATGTTGCAACCCGCATCTGCTCCTGTACTGATGCCAGCAGCAGGTGGGTGTGCTCATCAAATGGGTCGTCTGCCACATCGGCAATCTGTCCCCCAGGGTATGGAAGGTCCTGATGCTCAACGCCCCTTGAGGGTGGGCGCTGTTCACCAGGACCAGGTATGGGCAAGTCAACAGGTGGTGTGCATGTGCCACCACTGAACTCTGTACCCCCAGACCTGGTGGGTGACTGCTGCTGCTGCCCCTCCAACTGCTGTGCCCCAGGGACCAGTCGCTCCACTGCTGTGTCCGCAACAGCAGCAGAGAGCCTCGCACAGCCACAGGTGCTGCCCCACGGTGCCGACAGGCACAGCCTGGGACTGTGCTGATGTGCTGACACACACGTTGGAACCAGCTAGGTCCAGGGCATAAGGTCCTGCTGTGTGTCCATTATGAGACACACACGTCACTGCCCATTGCAATCCTTATCAATGGTGCAGGTTCGGCACAGCCAAGTCACAGGCGGCTGGCATGCTTGCATGCCAGACTGCTGTGACACAGGATGGGCACCCCCCACACCTGACTCACCGACATCGGAGATGGCAGCCAGGCATGCACACTGGTGCAATGCATGCCGGCTGGCAGCAGAGGTGGATGGACCCTCCTCCAACTCTGGCTGGATGTCCACACTGCATGGTCCCACCACCACTGTCCCCTGCAGACACACAGGATCTGTAACAGAAAGTGAGAACATGTTAGTGTATGGGATCAACCTCCCCCCCAACACCACCATGTCATACCGTGCAGTGATGGGCTTCCACCTGTCTGGAAGCCACCTCCTGGAACTCCCTCGATTGCACTGCGCTGCATGGATGCAGCCAGAAGGTCCTCCACCGGGGTCAGCTGCACCACCTCTGTCTGGCCCCCACCTGTGGCAGTGTGTGCCACCCTGAGGGCTGCCATCTTCTCTTTCACCCATCTCCTGTCGGTCCCAATCTTTTTCTTACATTCCTGCATGGAGCGCTGGTGGCTTCTGTGCAGGTTTACGGCACAAGCTACCCCCTCCCATGCAGCAGTACGGGCCTGAGGGGTGCCCCGCCATCCACTAAGTAGTGGCTCCTCATCCAGGTAGGCCTGGAAGAGTGCATCTGTCTCGGACTTCGTGAAGTTGGGCCTCCTCCTTCGCCCACCATTATCCTCCTCACTCAGTCCTTGCTCGGCCATGTTGGTCTGTATGGGTGGAAGTGAACACTTGTCACTGTGCAGTATACAGCATTATCCCATGACCATTGCCCAGAACATCACACAGCATGCAACTCACCTCTCACCTGCAGTAACCGACTCTGGCCACCGCAGATCACTGTCGCACATTTATAGCGCAATGCATGCAAATTAGGAGTGGAGCAACTTTAATGAGACGCAAATCACGTCACTGTGCCTTTGAATGGCTGATCAGATGATTTGCATATGTCAGCTGAATATGGCGCTGTTGCACTTTGTGCATTTCTGTGACTGCATAGTACACCGCATTGCGCATGCCCAGGTAGCTTAAGCAGGTGTCTGCCACACTGATGATGTGCTGTGCGTGATCAGCAATTCAGGACATGGTCACCATTGTGCCAGTGGCGCTACAGCACTGGTCACCACATAGCGCTGTGGCATAACTGCGCAATAGTCCACTGTGGCACTGGCACACAGGTGACCGATCATGCTGGACGTGTAGACATCCGATGGCGCTGTGCGTGGCCTTGCGCCACAGACCCATGACCTTGTGCACGACCTTTGTCCCCTGGCGCTGTACGTCTTGCATGTCTACGGCTCTATTGCGCTGTTCGGTAACAGCATGATGTGGACTGACGGTGGCGTACCTAACAGCGATAGGGACTGGATGGAGCTGTATTACAACATTTCCATGTGGGGTTGCTGCGCTGCAGAGCCATATTGCTCACTATACAACTGCAGGATGGCACGCAGGGAGAGCTCCACAGTGGAGTGTGTTGGAGGTGGCCAACCTGGTGGCTGTGGTGGAGCCTCACCATGGGTCACTGTTTGGGGGAGAACCCCTGCACATGGCCCGCACCCATGTGTGGCAGCAGGTGGCCACCGATCTGGAGCAGGCCACTGGACTGCAGAGGACTCCAGAGCAGTGCAGGCACCGGTATGGTGACCTCCGCAGGAGGGAGCAGAAACTGCTGGAGTACCTCAGGTCACATGCCAGGAGGGGCATTGTGCCTAGGCCAGGTGGGTGTGCTGTCTATGCACCTGTATTGTCCACATGGGTGACACTGTGTAATGTGACCTGCGCATGGGGGTGGGTTGGGCTATGGTTTGCTGTGACGGTGTTTGCAGGTGTGTGATGTAAGGGTCTGGCTGTGTGGGCAGGCACACTCAATGGGGCAGGGGGCTGTCTGCTTTGGGATCTCACTGATGTGTTTCTCATCATTTGTCTCCCACAGGTGTGGAGGAGTGGAGGCAGCCCTGGGCTGAGGCAAGGAATGGTGGTGCAGAGGTGGCTGGCAGGGGTGGCATAGGTGTTGGGCCACAGCAGCAGCAGCAGCAGCAGCCACAGCCGCAGCAGCAGCAGCAGCAGCAGTGGCTTGATGAGGGTGAGTGTCATTACATCATGGATGCTATTGCATGCTGTGGGGGGGGCATGGCCACCAGCCATGGACAACACTACCATGCACGCAACAAGTGACAGTCATCACTGTCCAGTGGCACGGCATGTCTGTGAGTGCATCAATGGTGGTCCATGCATGTACTGGGCACATGGCTGTGGCACTAGCATCCCACCACGTAGCCACGTCACTGGAAAGCCTTGGTTGTGCTGTGATGGACATGGGCGGTGTGTGTGTGCAGTGGTACACATGGCTGTTGCTGCCTAGTTGGGCATGTCTTGTGCACGGTCACTGTGGGTGGGTGCAGTCCAACACAGGAGTGGGGCACTTGGCTGTATGCCATGCATGATGGGTGGGATTCAGGGATATGGACAGTCACAGCCATTGACTCTGATCCCTTGTCCTAGGTATCCAGATCCTGCGACGCATGGAGCGGTCACTGCAGCGGCTGACACAGGTGGCCATTGATTCACTCACCATCCTGTTGGACCTTCAGCGTCATAGAGTGAGGTGCAGGAGGAGGTCCCGGGCCCAGCACCAGGTGGCAGGAGGGCAGGCTGGCAGGTGGTAGCTGCCCATCACCTCACCCCACCTTCCCTCTCCCTGTTGTTCACCCCTGCCCCTTACCCACCCCTACCTTATACCCATACCCCCACCCCTGCTTTGTATATATATATATCTACATAGTTCTGTTTGTTGTTCTTCTTATTCTTGTTTATTACAATTATATATTTTGATATGAATACTGTGGTGGTCTCTGATTTGTAGCTGGCTATAGGTGCTCAGTTGCAGTGGTGTGCATGGCATCTGGGGTGGTATGGTCACTGGTATGTGTGTGCATGTGTGTGGGGTGGTGTCTCTGGCGTGGGTGTGGCTTTCAGTCAGTATTGCCGTGTGCTGCCACCCACTGCTGGGTGCTCATGGTGAGTCTGGCTTGTATGGTTCTGTGGTACACGAGGTTGCAGTGTGACGGGGCGATGCGTTGGCATTCCTGCAGTGATGGTCACTGCTCATGGGTGGTGTCTTTGGGTCACAGTGCAGGGTGTGCTGTGCACAAGGGGTGGCTGATGTACACTGGGGTGGTCTGCCCCCTTTGTGTGGCAGTCTCAGCTTGCCAGTGGATGTGATGGGGTAACACAGCCGGGATGTGCTTTGTTTGCTTGTCCCCATGGGCCGGTGGATATTCCATCCATCCCCCAGTTATGCTGTGCTTGGGGTGTGGGGGTACATTGTTAGTTCTGCAGTGTGTCCCTGTGCCCATTTGTGGCATAGGTGGTGGGCTCCTGCCTACCTCCCTGGTTGTGCAGTTCCATTGCTCTGCTGCTGGGGGTCTCTCTGCTTGCGCTATGGCACCTCTGGACTGCTCAGCTGGGCTGCCTTTGTTGCGCTATGGCGTATCGTCTCTGCTCAGCTTCCCCTTCCTGGTTGTGCTATAGCACTGGTTGTGCGATATTCAGACGTTGGCTGGTTGCGCAATTTGTCTTGCTCCATGTTTGAATATCGCGTCTATTGCATATGTGCGCAATTGACTTGTGCTTGCTCCTGCTGTTGCGCACTTTTTGGGTGCAGTTTGAATATCCGGCCCTGACTATCTTACTCAGGGAAACCCTCTCTCCTCCAGTACCTGAGTTTATCACACCCTCTTTGAGGAATTCTCATTTACGGGACTTATTGGTACCGTATACTAAAACTAAAAGATCCATGTATTTCTTTAGCCAATTTGTACCTACCTACTTACTAGAATAAACTTCCCCCTGAATTTGGAGAGTTAAATATACAATCTCCATCAACTCCAGTTTTGAAGCATTGGTTAATATCCTCTCTAAAGACCTGTTCATGCTTTGCATCAGTGTATTTTTATTAATTTATAATTTGTATAAACTTATTTGTATATAGTTGTTGTATGTTTTTATTTGTACCTGTATTTGTATTTATATAGGTACCCATTGTAAATGAGATTTGGCTTAATGGTTATAACCTCAAATAAACAAACAAATGGCAGCCTGGCTTATCAGGGTTTCCTGTAGTGAAATGGCAGGGGGAGGGGGAGGAGACTCAGGCTAAGGTAAGGTTGGAGGAGGTGGGCGAAGACAGAGGGAATCATGGTTAGGGGAGGGGTAGGAGAATGGAAAGATGATTGGCCAGCAGATGGAGAAAGAGGGAGGGTTTAAAGGGGGTATATAGGTGAAGGGTCTGGTGGAAAGAGCATTTCTTTTTGATATGCCATGTGAGGAACTGATGGATGGACTTGACTTCCAACTGTGGAGAGGAGTGTGAGGAGTGAGCAGAGTGCAGAGAGCAGCTCACAGTGCTGAGAGTCAGCAGCTTGCATGACTTTACAAAATGCTTTTAATCCTATGGCAGGTATGCCATTATTGCCTGCCTATAGTAGGATATAGTACAAGTATTTCCAGAATTTCTTAATTTGCTTGAATAAGTTACCCTAATTTACTGCAGTGGTGCTACATAGCTGTCTCAGTAGCCAGGAGTCTGAGCAGTGGCAGAGCCCGCTCCTGTGGACCGATATCATAGCAAGTCCAGCAGCAGGCTTGCCACTGCAGTGGGTGGGGGGGAGTAAAAGACATTTAGATACCCAGGCAGATGTGTGCTTGGATCTGAAATCCTGGGTTTTAGTATTTATTTATTTTTAGGCACAGACCCTGACTCCTTTTATTCTTTAGTAAAGCATAAAGTGTATAGAATAAATTAAGTGTAAAGAAAAAATTAAGGGGTATAGACTACCCAAGTTAAAGAAAGAGGCCCAGATATTCAAAAGGGTTGCACATGCTGTAACAGTGTTGCACCATGCGCAACCCACTGATGCATCCCGGCACGATATTCAAAAGGGAAAAGTGCGCAGCACAAATCACGATGCGCTGGAGCGCATCAGTAATGTATGCAGGCACAGGTGGGAGAGTGTGCCCATGCATAACCTGCACAGCCCAATATTCAGCCCAGGATGTGCAGAGCCATGCATGCGCAACCCCTACCTGTGCCAGCACAAAGTTAATCCCAAAAGGAACAGGTGGAGGGCCACCCACAGGTGAGCTGCCGCATTGCAGGGTGCAACATGGCAGCTGCCACCTGTGGTGGCCACCCGAAAGTTCTGGCTGCACCTGGCTGCGTACTTCCCATGCCCGGGATCAGTATTTAGTATTAATAGTTCCCCAGGTCCAGCAGCCTGTCTAATCACGGGCATCTAAACAGAACATCTCTATTTCAGGTCCAGGGGTACCCCCGTCCCCACCCCGCCCAGTGAGCCTCCCCGCCCCGGGGTCAGCCGGGCAGGCAGCACCAAGACCCCACCTGCCACCCTGCTCGCCACTGAATGACACCTTCAGTGTTGCATGCCCATTACCACAGCGTGAGCCAATGGTGTGCAGCTCCCTCAGTCAGACCATGACATTCCTGATATGTAAATGAAATCATTCATATCTGGAATGTGTAGGTTGCACACCCATTGGCTCAGTGCCAGAACCACGGGCAGCCTCTACTGAGGTGTTAGTCAGCAAGGCGGCAGACGGGGGGAGCTGCTGCCCACCAGCTGACCGGGGGGAGCGGAGTGGTGGGGCTCAGTGGGCAGGTGGAGAGGGGGGTACCCTAGACCACCAGGGTAATAGGATGTTTTCTGTTCTACAGATGCCCACGATTGGACAGAAAGCGGTCCACTGGACCACCAGGGATATTGGACAGGGGGGTTTATTAATACAGATGCCTGCAATCGGGCAGAGTGTGGTCCACTGGACCACCAGGGATATTGGACTGGGTTTTTTAATTTTACAGATGCCCACGATTGGGCTGCAGGGGGCGTCGGTCCCCGACGGCTGCTGCCTGGCAGGGCACCAGGTGCAAGTCATCGGGATCGGCTCATCTGCATGCAAATGGGGCCATAATGACATGCAAATGGCCCCATTTGTGCCTTGCATAAATTATGGACCCATTTTCATGTCAACTTTTGAATATCGCGGGTGCTGTGCATGGCGCAATGGAACCTGTGCTAGCGCATCTCCATGCTCCACTCTGGCCACTTGTGCTGGCACAGTGCCACTGCGCCATGCACACTGGGAATGGCCAGGGTGTGATATTCAAAGCTGCTGAGCCATGGTGCAGCTCCTTTGAATATCGCTTAGTCCACACCCCTGTGCAACCAAGTTGAGCTGCGCCCAAGCTTGCGCCACAGCCGGGAGCAGTTTGAATATCTGGGCCAGAAAGTTTTATTCTCCAGAACGTATAGTTTTAATAAAGGAAAGTAGGGTTTAGTAGGATCTGGTAAAACTAAAGCTTAATATTGATATAGGAGACTGATGTAGTGTCTTAAATGTTTTTTATAAACTATTGTATATAGCTGTTTGATTGTTAATTGTATAACTCATGGGTATTCAATTACTTTCAACTGCCAAAAATTGATGCAGGTAGCATAGGTAACATAATCACAGAACTTCAAAGTTAATTAAGTATCACCCCAACAGGAGATAAAAGTGTGATAAATGAGATAAATGAGATGGGCAGCTGAAATTACTATGGTTAGGGATTGATTTCCACAAGGAGAATTCACAGTTAAACAGTTAAAACAGAGAGCCCGAATACCAGAATGCCAGAGCCAGTTCAATCAAACACTAGAAGCCAGAATGCCAGAGTGATAGTACGCCAGAAGCTTGATCTTTTTTCATAAGAGAGAGTCACAGTGAGATAAAATGAACTGAACAGTTTAATACTAAACGTGCACACTGTAATTAGTTTGCATATATGACTGCAAACTGTAGGGAGACATTTTTATTTGTTAAAATAAGTAAAATAAGTCAATGAAACTGGTAAATTTGGAGCGAGCCAAAAAGAGATGAAGTAGCAGATTCAGAGTTTTGCTGATCATGATTTCTGTCCAGGAAGTTTGAGAGGATGGACAGAGGATCAAGCAAAGCACTGAGAATGGATAAATAAAAACAGATAAAAGTAAGTAAAACATTATTTAACAGAACAGGGGCAGAAGGAGTAGAAGCTAGACCTATAGACTGATAAGCCTAAAGACTTAAAACAGACTCAAAATAATAAGAAAAAATATAGTTTACAATATTATAACCAGATTTAGCTCTTAATTAGCATTTTACAGAACATAAGAACTACGTAGTGGTTAAAGAAAGGGGGTATACAGAAATAACATAATAGTAATAATGAGAAGAAAGTGAAGTATAAGAAGTATAAGAAGAGCATCTTATAGATTATTAGAATTAAAGTAGTGCAGATCTACTGCCAAGCCCTACTCCCTGTATTTATTTCATTAATCAGAGAGCCTGAGAACCAGAATTTAGAAAGAAGAGAAAACAAGCAGATACCAGCAAGAGACTAGAACAAATTGGAGAATACAGACACTGGCAGAGGAGATGGTGGAAGATCGAATGAAGGAAGCATGATAAAAATAAAAGAGAAGATTGAAGGGATAGAAGAAGGAGTGGATAGAGATGGGATAGAGACTAAGGCATTAACTGGAATAAGGAACTGTGTTTAGCCTCAAGTAATATTTTCAGCAACATTCAAACAATTCGGGACTGAATTTAAGCACAATTGCATTTTTGTATTATGTCTTTTTACTTGCCTTCACTGTATTTTTAAAGACATTTTAAGGATATAGAAATGTGTTAATGCAATAACATATAAATCATAAAGTATTATATGTTTATAAGTAAGAGGATACATTAGAGCCAGTGAATGCACTTTTAATATTCAAATTTCCATAGTTTTACTATAGCAAGAATTTGATATAGATATTGATGTTAGACATCAGGGGCAATACTGGAAAGAGAATATTGTACAAATGTGTATAAGTTGTGAGTACCGGATAGATTTATTTAACCTGTAAATTTATTGACCTTGAGAAACTCATTAACTTATTAACCTATTTACTCTCTAAGTGGGTGATTAGGTATTAGTATTAAAGCCTTAAGGCAGTTAAGATATAATTTATATTTTTATATATCTACGTCATTTCTGTTATCCTTTATAGAGTAGGAAGCATGTCTGTAACCACAAGGAGCGGCGAAACCCTAACAAAGGCAGATTACTCATGGAAAAATAAAAAAGGAAGAATTAATTTGTCAAGAAAAAGTAGTACTGATGATTTAGATACCTCAAATCTTCAAGATAATTCAAGGAAAACTGAAAGGGGGAAAAGAAAGGTGCTAAATGTCTTAAACAATAAAGTGTTAAAAAAGAAGTGCATAGATATGGGACCAGATATTCAAAGCTTTGCGTGGTTTGCAAACAGTTTGCATGGGATTAGCACGGGATTAGCATGGGTCTGCCATATTCAAAAGGCCAACTAGTGCACGCAAACAGCAGTAGCACCGGGCAAAGCATAATGATATGCAAGAGGCATAGTGAACATGAATAAAGGTGCTATGAGATATTCAGTGACTAGCACTGCGCTAGGGTGTTTAGCATGACATAGCATGACCCTTAGCGTGGTACAATTTATTGCCCAGGAAAAGCTGGTCTTAACCTTGGACAAACAATTTTTCACATCATTAGTGCATTGTGCTGTGTTTGCATGGGATTTGCTTGGCTTGTGCGACCCAAACATAGGAGCATGACACTTTGAAAATGCCAGACATGGAGGATACATGCTGCTCACTGATGGCACCACCATGATGCCAGTAGCTGCCACCAGTCCCAGTCAAGCACAGACAGTAAGGATGGTCTGACCCACAGGGGACAGCATGGTAGTGTGGTCATTTAGCACACACCTAAAGACCATACGTCTGTGGTGCCTAACAGATGCCAGCACACACATGCAGCACTGTGGGCATGGTGGCCAGTGAGGGGAGGGCATACAGGTGGTCACACCTCACCACAGCCCAGTTGTGGCCACAAGGCTGGGACACACATCACACAGTGCACATGAGCCAGTAGTGGGAATAAGTCCACCACTGCTTTCTCACCTAGGGTCAATTCTCAACCTAGGCCCTGAAGATACCATCATCCTTGGTGATTTGAATTTAAACTGGCTGTCTAATGTATCTGCACCTTTGATAACCTTTTGTGACACCTATGGATTCACACAGCTAATTAAAGACCCAACTAGGATCAACCTAAGAAATTCCAGCAACAGCTCACTCCTGGATATTATGTTGGTAAACAAGCCTCACTTATATTCACATGCAGGAGTACTGCCGAGTGATGTGAGTGACCATTACCCTATAGCTGGCATAAGATCCACACTCAAACCACCAAATCCTGCAGAATTTGTCCTTAAAAGGTCAAAAAAGAATTTCAATATCTCAGGTTACCTCCATGACCTCAGTAATACAATATATTGGCAAGATTTCTATCTTACTACCTCTGTTGAAACAGCTCTCCAGACTTTAAAGGATATTATCACTAATGCTCTCAATATTCATGCACCTATCACCAGTATCAGAACTAAGGTAAATCCTGCCCTTGGTTCACCTCTGAGCTTAAAGCAGCCTTGAGAACCAAAGACAAACTGTGGAAAAGGCAAGAAAACAAAGGACACCAGAGATTGGCTAAATTTCAGAAAAGCAAGGAATTCATGTACGAAAAAAATAAGAACTGCCAAAACTGCCTACTATACAGCTGAATTGGATGCCTCCTACAATAACCCATCCAGACTCTGGGGTACAATAAAAGGACTTCTGGGCTAAAATTCTACTCCTGCCTTAACCTCCAAACTGCTACTAAATGATACAGAAATTACAGATAAACAAGAAATCTTAAATACCTTCAATGTTCACTTCACCACAGCTGGCCTAGCATTTGACTCATCACCTGCAAATATCCTGAGATCTTCCTTGAACCTGCAAACTACTGTGGGACAAATGGCCACTTCAACTTTTTCCTTCATCCCAATATCCATGAAAGAAGTGGAAGATCTCCTCTCTATTTTAGACACTACTAAGAGTGCAGGTGCAGACTCCCTGGATCCCTATTTCCTGAAAATTGCTTCACATGTCTTATCTGCCCCCCTCACTCATCTCTTCAATCTTTCCCTAACTACTGGATCCATTCCCTCTACTTGGAAAACAGCTCAAGTAGTTCCATTACTCAAATCTGGTGATACTAGGGATCTCAACAATTACAGACCTATCTCCATCCTACCAGTAACTATCCAAGATGCTCGAAAAACTAGTAAACTCTCAGTTAAGGGACTATCTGGATAACAATAACCTTCTAAATTCTGCACAATCTGGATTTAGATCAAAGCATAGCACCATTACTGCCTTAGCCAAGGTAACAACGATTGGCAGACTACCTTGGACAAGAAAAATTGTACCTGTGCTGTGTTTCTGGATTTGAGTAAAGCCTTTGACACAGTGGATCATGACTTATTAATCACCTCCCTTAACTCACTAGGCCTGGATTCCTATCACTCAACTGGTTTAAGGATTACCTTTCAGATAGGTCACAACTGGTTAAAATGGAAATTACCTATCCACCTCAAAACCATTGCTAAGGCGTACCACAAGGCTCTATTCTTGGCCCATCCTCTTTGCCATTTATATAAACAATATTGATACCAATCTCACTAATCTAACATTCATCTGTTTGCTGATGATACTGTATTATATGTCAGCAATCCCTCACCTTCCAAAGCCTGTGAACTGTTACAATCCGAATTCTCCATTCTGCAGCACAATCTACTTGACAAAAACTACTTCTGAATGCAAAAACAAAAGCTATGTTCTTTGCCACAAAGAGTTGCTCTACCACTACCCCAGCATCCACCACCCTACATTTATCCACCTTACTTGAGAGAAACTTGAATTTGTTGATAACTTCAAATACCTTGGAGTCTGGATAGATAACAGGCTTGACTATTCTGTCCATATTGAAGAGCTACTTAAAAGCTAAGACAGAGGCTTGGACTATTTTTTAGAATAAAACATTACCTAAACAGTGATTCCAAAAAAAGGTTAATTCAGGCCTCATTCCTATCCCTCATTGATTATGCTGATTTTCTCTACTGCCATTGTTCACGTCATCTCTTACATAAACTGGACACCCTGTATCACAGGTCCATAAGATTTATTACTGACCTTCCCTCCAGCACCCATCATTGCTCCCTTTATATGGCAGTCAACTGGACATCATTACATCACAGAAGAAATAGGAATGCTGTTATCTGGATATTCAAAGCGTTAACAGGCAAACTACCTACCTATATCACTGATTGCTTTACCCAAATTACAACTAGGCCATACACCTTAAGGATCAGTAAACTCATCATATTAAAGGTCCCCAATGCCTGCCCAGTATGGAGGGCTGCTTTCAGCTATACCTTAGCAGTTGCATGGAACTCTCCAAAAATCCATGAAGCTAGATAGCCTACTACCTCTGCATCTTTCAAAAGATTGTTCTCCGCCCTTTTCCAGAGCTCTGCAATTGCTTTTTATAAAGCCTAATCCCTACCCTACCTGACCCACCTTTCTTTTCCATCCATTATATTAATTCAATTTCTATCTTCCAATCACCTATTATATTCTCATAAAACTAGTTAGACCCTATAATTTATATTTTATACCTGCTATACCTTTGTCCCCTTTTTTCTTACAGGCTAAATGGTTCTACTGTTCCTTGTATATATGTAAATTGTTGTATATAATCATTTCATGCCATTGTATTGCTATTTATGCTATTCTTGTCTATGTAATAATACTTGTATCCTCATTTGTATGACCACTCAGGTCCATCTTGTAAATGAGCTTTGCTCAATGATGTTCACCTGAATAAATAAAGATTTTGATTGATTGATTGATTGACATGTGTGCCAGTAGGATCTTACATGCCCCTCCCAGCGACCTACCACACAACTGTATAGATGCCACAGCACACACAGCCGGCCATGTACATGACACTGTGTGCATCCATGCCACAGGTGCAGCATCTGTGGATCACACCACAGCATAACAGTACTATCCACTGTCAGTAATCACCTGCAAGCTGGGCCTGTCACTGTGTACAGTGCAGTGGTCAACACTGCCCTACATACCATAGGCATTGCTGTATCCCTCACACTACTAGCCCCCTTGCTACTGTAGTGTCTTCTGTGTACCGTAGCATGGCCTACAGTGTGATGGTTGCATGCAGCACCACCACCTGTGCCTATGCTGTGTTGTCCCCTGTGGTACAATATGCAATGGTATGCTGTACTGTTCACATGTAGCCTGCAGCTATCAGCATGCACTGCCTGACTGACCTACAGGTGGAGCTGTAGTCAGACCTGGCCAGCCCCTGTACTTCCAGACTGACCTACAGGTGGAGCTGTGGGACTCTGCAGTAATGCTGGGCAAACTGCATGCAAATCAGAGCATGATGAGATGCTAATGTGGTTGTTTGCCCAGTGATTATCTAAGTAGGCTCATTTGCATTTCACTTTTGAATATGGTAAAAGTTTAGCGTCGAGCTAACATGTTTGCACCGGACAAACCGCTTAGCTCTGTTGTAAAGCCGCGATAACATGTTAGCGCAGTGCTAACGGTTTGGGGAATATATTACAGTTTTGATCACTGTTTTTTCACATCTGCTGCTGCCTGCAGCTGTCCACACATATGCTGGCGCACACATTGGCCACATAGTTCCTCTCTACCTACCCTCATGTTGCTGTGCACTGTGTTGTTGTTGTGGTTTGCACTTCCTGGTTGCTATATTCAGTGCAGTCATATTCCAGGGCTACGGTTACCCTGCACTCCCAGCTCAGTTTGCATGGCCTGTTTCCCATGCTATATTCAGAGGCTGTTTGCCCCAGGCTATTCCTTTTGAATATAGCTTGCTTTGTGCTGTGGGCTATGTTTGCCCACCAGGCAGTGTTATCTTAGCCCAGGGGCAAAGTTTTTAATATCTGGCCCCGGAGTATAGTAAGGAAAGTAAAAGTGTAAAAGGTAAAAAGGGAAGGAATAAGACATCAACACCAACAGAAAAAAAATTACAGATTTTTTTCCCCAAATTATACCCACAAAAAGAAAGAGAAAGGCTGTAGCATAAAGGGGAAAAGAAGGATAAAAATAAAAAAAAAGAGTATGTGTAACATCATAATCAAGAGTGAAGTTTTTAGACATTGTCAAGGATATAGACAAACTAAATCAGGATATTTCCAACATGAGGTACTCTATAAGAAAAGAAATATGTATATCAGAAGAAAAAGTTGAAGGGAGAACAGATGGGAATAAGAGTAATTTAATGGAAGCATCTAAAGACAAGGAAACAAATAATGTCAATATAGGAGAAAGCAAAGAGACAGACAATCAGGTGATCAAGATAGATTCATCAGGATAGTGAACTGGACTGGGAAGAATCAAGGGAAACAATGGAGCAGACTCAAGCCATGAGTCTAGAGGTAATGGAGATGCCAGATGTGGATGGCATAGCAAGGGGGTGTCTAATTACCACTACGGGGCCTATATATGGTCAGCTTACTAATATATAAGGAATTAGTGGAGATTAGAAACATAGACTTTGACAGCAGATAAGGACCACTTGACCCACCTAGTCTGCCCGTTTCACTACCTACAGGATACGCTGCAGATCCTAGTTAACCAACAGCCTATTTCTTCCTACAGCCCACAATAATTGCCTTATGTCTGTCCCATGCATTCTTGAATTCTCCCACAGTTTTAGACCCCACAGCTCCTCAGGAAGGCTGTTCCATGCATCCATCACCCTCTTTGTGAAAAAATACTTCCTCACATTGCCCCTGAGCTGCCCCCCTCTATCTTTAAATTGTGTCCACGTGTTGTTGCACACCTCTTTTTTTGAAAGATGCTACCCGCCTGGACTTTGTTGATTCCACTGAGGTACTTAAAAGATTCCATCATGTCCCCCTCTCCCGCCTTTCCTCAAGGGTATACATATTAATTAAGCTCCTTTAGTCTCTCCTCATATGGCTTCTCTTGCAGACCCTGCACCATTTTAGTTGCCCTCCTCTGGACTGCCTCCATCCTGCCTATGTTCTTGCGGAGTTGGGGTCTCCAGAACTGGACACAGTACTCCAGATGGGATCTATCAATTGTTTGTACAGAGGGGTAACAACTTCCTGTTTTCTGCTGGTGATGCTTTTCCTTATATATCCCAGTATCCCCCAGCCCTCCCTACCACCTTCTCACATTACTTGCTAACCTTAAGGTCATCTGATATGATATACCCAAGGTCTCTTTCCATTTTTGTTGTTGTTACTACCTTTCCCCCATTGTGTAATCTTTCCCTGGGTTTTTGTTTCCCAGGTGCATTATTTTGCATTTCTTTGCATTGAATCCAAGCTGCCACACTTCTGACCATTCCTCCAACTTTGACAAGTCCCTTCTCATCCTTTCCACACCTCCTTGTGTATCAACCCTGTTGCAGATCTTTGTGTCATCTGCAAAGAAGCATACTTTTCCTTCCAGTCCCTCTGCAATGTCACTTATAAAGACATTACAAAGAACTGGACCCAGTACTGAACCCTGCAGTACCCCGCTAGCAACCCCTCTTTCTTCAGAGTGGACTCCATTTACAATTACCTTCTGTGTCCTGGTGTCCAGCCAATGTTTTACCCAGGCTACCCCGCTGGGACCCACTCCCAGGCTGGTTAATTTGATTATTAATCTTTTGTGTGGGACTGTGTCAAATGCCTTGCTAAAGTCTAGGTAGGCCATGTCCACAGCCCCTTCCTGGTCTATTACTTGGTCACCTAGTCAAATAAATCAATTAGATTCATCTGACATGACCTTCCTACTGTGAACCCATGCTGCCTTGGGTCCTCTGCCCCACTGGCCTCTAGGTACTCAACAATTCTTTCACTCAGAAGTGATTCCATCACTTTCCCTACCACAGAGACCACAGAGGTCAAACTGACAGGTCTGTAGTTTCCTACCTGATTAGGCACCTTCCCTCCTCCTCTTTTGTGAATACTAAGCAGAAATATTCATTCAGTATCCCTGCTTTTTCACTGTCCCTCTCTGCCCATCCACCGTCCATTCTATTCAGCCTCACTTTCCCTCCCTTTGTCTTTCTATGCTTCCTGATGTACCTATAAAAGGTTTTATCCCCCTTCTTAGCCGAGTTGGTTATCTTTTCCTCAGTTTGGGCCTTTGCTATTCTGACTTCTGGCCCTGCTTCCTTCTGCCTTAACTGGTACAGTTCTCTGTCCTTCTCCTTCTGTGTTTCTTTATACTTCCTAAATGCTATCTTTTTCTCCTTAACCTTCCCCACCACCTCTTTTGAGAACCATAGTGGCTTTTTCTTTTGTTTTGATTTGTTTATTTGCTTCACACAAAGGCTTGTTGCCTCTGTGATGGCAGTTTTGATGTTTCCCCATTGTTTCTCCACCCCTCCTTCTAGCCTGTTTGCTAGAGCTTTTCTAAGGCAATGTCCCATCTTGCCAAAATCAGCCCTCCTGAAGTCCAGTACCCTTACTTTTAAATATCTTGACTCTGTAACTGAGTTTATCATGAACCACACTGTATGGTGGTCACTTGTTCCCAGATGGCTACCCACTTTTAGATCTGAGATCCTGTCACTGTCCCCATTTGAGAGTAAGAGGTCCAAGATTGCTCCCTCATGAGTGGATTCAAAATTAGCTGCCTGAGGCATGCCACCTGTAGGGCATCGAGAATGGCCCTGCTTTTGGATGTGGCTGCAGCAAAGGTGCTCCAGTTAACATCTGGCATATTCAGGTCCCCCATCAACAGTATCTCCCCTTTCTCTGCCATCCTAAGGATGTCTTCTATCCTATTCTTGTCCATTTTCTCTCCCTGACATGGGGTTCTGTATGCAACCCCTGTGTGGATTGTGGTGCCGTTTTGAGTCTCTAATGTGACTCACAGTGCTTCCTCTCCTCCTTGTTTACTCTTTTGTTCTGTTGCTTTTATCCCTTCCCTTAAATAGAGAGCTACTCCTCCCCCCCTTCTACCCTCCCTGTCTCTCCTGTAGGTTGTGTACCCTGGTATGTTAACATCTCAGTCATGGTTCTCTGTGTACCATGTTTCTGTGACTACTACAATATCCAGGCATCCCTCTTTTATCAAGGCCATAAGTTCAGGGAGCTTGTTGCCCAGATTATGGGCATTGGTACTCATTACCCTCCATTTCTTGATGGCCTTACCCCTTTTTACCCCATCCCTGTCCTTATTGCCTTTGTCTTTTTCTCCACTTACCCCTGGCCTTTTCCCCTATCAACATCTCTATCTTGGTGCTTACCTCACTTACTACCCTGATTTTTTGGGTGGGTCTAGGATGTCTGTGCTCCTTTCCAGTGCCTCCCCCCCTTGGCTAGTTTTGATGTTTGACAATGAAGCATTTAAACCTATCATGTAGGCTCCTGGTTACCCTCCTGAACAGATGCAGACAATCACACCAGTATAGGCCTGCATCACTCCAGGTGAACCCCCAGTCCCCAGTGAAGCCAAATCCCTGAGCTCTGCACCAGTTTTTCAACCACTGATTGAATCCCATGGTGTGGAGCACCCTAGCTTCATCCATGCCATAGACAGGCAGCACCTTTGAGAAGGTTACCATGCATGCTACTTGTCTAAGGCCCCTCCCCAACTCCACAAATTCTGCACTGCTCTGATCCCTTTCTCAGCCAGCTCATTTGTTCCTAGGTGGAAAATGACATCCAGCTCCCTCCCTCCCCCGTGCAGCTGTTCCAGTGATCATGAGGATTCACTCCCTGTCCATCCAAGCCATGGCACCAGTCAGGCACCTTACCTTCCTCTTCCCTTCCTCTCCCAGTTCTACACCCCAACAATGGAGTCCCCCACCAGGAGTTGTTTTCTTCCCCTGTGGGGTCCCATGCCACCCCCCTGTGGTTCTCCTTTGTGGAGGTTCCCAGAATCCTCCTTGATCTCCACTGTGGATGCCTCCATAGAGGAACCACACTTTGCCAGAATGGTATATGAATTGTGGAGAGGTACAACTGGAGGGATGTGCCTCTATTCCACCACCCTCACCCTCACACTCCCTGAACCCACTGTGGTTCAACTGCTCCTCTTTCTTGGCAACCTCCGAGGCAATGGCAGTGGCCCTGCTGGTCCCTGGGTAGGAAAGGAGGTCACCCAAATCCTGGCCACTTCAGCCTGGAGATGAGCATCCTCTTCCCTCAACCCAGAGAGGTGCCTGCAGATGGGACAACACTGCATCCTCCAGAATGTCTCTTGGGAGACTGCTGCTCCACAGCCACTGCTCTGCCCCACTCCCATCATGTCTTATTTCTGGCCCCTTAACTGTTGTTTGGAATACTTACTCTTTCCTCTGTTTATTTTTTTCTCCCTACTTAATTACTGCCTCTGTGCCCTTTAAGCTCCTGATCTTCCTTTTCTGAGAAAAGAAGTTCCTATGTTGCTCAGTAGTCTCCTTACTTGCTCAGAGTTTGACCTCCAGCAGCTTGGGAGGGATGGAGAGCTACTCTTTTCCTTCTAGGATGGTGCGTCTTTTGTGACTCTGTGATCACTCACTTCCTGCTCCCAAACAGGAAGTTCCTGTTGTCAGTGAAATCCTGTGCCTATAAAAGTAGAACTGGCTTAGGGTGGGGTGGAGGGGAGGGAAGGAGGGCAATATAGTCCCAGTAGAGAAGTGTAGTAATAACAGAAGCTCCTTCTTCTTGGTGTTCTATGCCTGTTCTTTGGCAGAAGCTATCTAGGGCAGTTTGAAAATCTGGCTTTAACCTGGCTTCCTTCTAGCTAAACCACTCCTCTTCTTCACAGCTCTTTCTACACTTAGTTAATTGCACAGATAACAATTCGCTGCAGCCATCTGAGACAAATACCTAGATAACTGCACAATAACAATTCACTTCAGCCAACTCAGACAAATGCACTAACTGTTTTGTTTTGTTTTTACCCTAAATTGAAGGTCCCAGTAGTAGAGTTCTAGTTGTTTAGTCCCAGTAGAGAAGTGTAGTAATAACAGAAGCTCCTTCTTCTTGGTGTTCTCTGCCTGTTCTCTGGCAGAAGCTATCTAGGGCAGTTTGTAAATCTGGCTTTAACCTGGCTTCCTTCTAGCTAAGCCACTCCACCTACTTCACATCTCTTACTACACTTAATTAATTGCACAGATAACAATTCCCTTCATCCACCTGAGACAAACACCTAGATAACTGCACAGATAACAATTCACTTCAGCCAACTTAGACAAACACACTAACAATTTTTTAATTTTGTTTTGTTTTTACCCTAAATTGAAGGTCCCAGTAGTAGAGTTCTAGTTATTTAGTCCCAGTAGAGAAGTATAATTATAACAACAGTTATAACAGATTAAAAAGGAAATCTAATTTTTAAAGGAATACATTTGTAAAATTTCAAGAGGGTAGAAGAGATAAGAAAGGGTGACAGAAAAGATCATCAGAGCCCAAGGGTACGAGAAAATGTAATTAATTTGGCAGAAGAAGAAAATGACAGAGACCAAAGTATTTGGTCACCATTGTTATTACAGATGGAGGACTCAGAGTCAGAGGAACTAATTATGCTCCTGGGGGAAAGTAAAAGGAATTACAGTATATGTAGGGAAATGAAAAAGGTCCACACAACATTATGGGAGAAAGGGGAAAAACAGGAAAAGGTGATATTAGGAATAGTAGAATATAAATTGGCTAGGGATAAAGAAAAAGAAAAAAAAAGAGAAATAATAAGTTAAATAAGAAGCAGAAAAGCAATATTAAAAATATAAAAGAACAGTCTACCATACAAGAGGAAACAGAGATGGGACAAAGACAAGAAAGCAGTAATTTGCAGGATGGAAATGATGTTGATATGCAAGAGTAAGTTATTTCCAAAAATGTGGTAAAGGGTATAAAACAGAAAAAGAAGGTAAAAAATAGGAAATATGTAGAAAAAAAGGAAAGGAGGAGGAGCAGGGGGAAAGAATGGAAAAGGAAAAGAAAAAACTATGAATAGAGAGAAAGTACTGAGACTGAGGTTGAATTACTTGAACAGAAAGAAAAGATACATAAAGGTGTAGGCAATGAAGTAAAACACAAGGAGAAAGGGAAAAAAGTGGACAAGGAGGAAGAGATGGGACCCAAAACAAAGAATGCATTCTAAACTTTCTTGGCAAAAACAAAAGGATCAGATTTTGTACTACTAATGTATGGGGTAGGAATTTTGCCACAAGAAATGTTAGAAGACTTTGAGGCAATATAGCGCAGTGGTTTAAGGCTCTGAGATGCAAACCTGGAGACCTGGGTTTGAATTCCAGAACCCCACTTGTATACTGTGTGGTCCCGATCAAGTCACTTAATGTCTGTGTGTTCCCAGGTCACGCCTGTAAACAAGTTTCAGCTTAGAGTGTCTTTCCTGGTTAAAAAAATAAAAATAAAACACTGAAAAATCTACTGAGCACCCTGCTGAAGGGAACTAAACAAATTCTGGAATACACCAGTGTGGTTAGACCAATAGAGAATAAAGAATTGGTCTTATTAATTTTGGACCAGTATTATATTTTGAAGGCAATATGGAAGAAAAGTAAAGAGCTTAAAGAAATGGGAATGGAAGTTGAAAATATACTTACTCTAAGAGAGCAATTCCCAGAAAGATACCTTCAATATCAGAAATTCACAGAAGAAGCAAAATTAGTATCCATATTTGGACTTACACAGTTTCATAAAGAAACAGCAAATAACTTACAATACAAATTATTGTATGCTTTAGGATTGTTATTACTACTGGAAATCCAAAAGACAGATGTCAGCAGAGTGGTCAGATGGGAAGCAGAAGGTCATATTTCTTTATGGCTGACTAATGATGAAATATATGAATCACTGTTGGAAAAAGCAAGAAACTTGGGGCCAGATATTCAAAACTTTGCCCCGGGGCTAAATTAGCACTGCCCAGCAGGCAAACTTAGCCTGGAGCACAAAACAAGCCATATTCAAAAGGAATAGCCTGGGGCAAACAGCTTCTGAATATAGCACGGGAATGAGGCCGGGCAAACTGGGCTGGGAGTGCAGGGCAAACTTAGCCCTGGAATAAGACAGCTCTGAATATGGCAACCAGGAAGTGCAAACCACAACAGCAACACAGTGCACAGCAATGTAAAGGTAGGTAGAGATGAACTATGTGGCCAATGTGTGTTCCAGCAAATGTGTGGACCCAGTACAGCTGCAGGCAGCAGCGTATGTGAAAGTACAGTGTGCAAAACTGTAAAATATTCCCCGATCTGTTAGTGCAGTGCTAACACGTTTGTGCGGGTTTAGCGCAGGGCTAAACCATTGGCCCGGTGCAAACACGTTTGTCCAGAGCTAAAGTTTGCCATATTCAAAAGTGACATGCAAATGAGCCTACTTAAGTAGTCTGTGGGCAAACATCCAGATTAGTATCTCATTATGCCCTGATTTGCATGCAGTTTGCACCGGGCTAACTGTTTAGACCTGCACTAAACCCGCGCAAATGTGTTAGCACTGTGCAAACAGCTTGGGGAATATTATACAGTTTTGAACACTACTTCGACATGTGCTGCTGCCTGCAGCTGTACTGGGACAACACAGCATGGGCACAGATGGTGGTGGTGCTGCAAGCAACTTTCACATTGTTGGTCATGCTACAGTGCACAGCAGAAACTACAGTAGCAAGGGGGCCAGTAGTGTGTGGACACATCAATGCCTATAGTGTGTAGGGCAGTGATGATGACTGCACTATACACAGTGAGAGACCCAACCTGCAGGTGTTTACTGACAGTGGACATTACTGTTATGCTGTTGTGTGACCCACAGATGCTGAACCTGTGGCATGGGATGCTCACAGTGACATACATTTCCGGCTTTGTGTGCTGTGGCAGTTGTACAGCTGTGCGGTATGTGGCCGGGGGGCATATATTATCTGAAAGGCACACTGGTGTTGCGGTATTCCCAATACTGGCCCATGTGCACTGCATGATGTGTCCCAGCCTTGTGGTCACACCTGGTCTGTGGCACAGCCTCACCACCCATACATGCTCCCCTCAACATTCTCCATGCCCACAGTGCTGCATGTGTGTGCTGGCATCTGTTGGTGTCCACAGAAGTGTGGTCCACAGGTGTGTGCTGTATGGCCACACTGCCATGCTGTCCACTGGTGGCAGGGTCACCACTTACTGCCTGGCATGGCTGGGACTAGTGCAGATGATGGCATCATTGTGATGCCATCAGTTGGCAGCATGCTTCCTCTATGTTTGGCTTTATCTATGTGTCATATTTATTTATTAGTGTCACACAAAACCCGCACTAAACCCATGCAAACACCGCACAAAGCCATAGTGTCGTGCAAAGCTGATTGCCCAGGGTTAAGACAAGCTTTTCCTGGGCAGTAAAGTGTACCGCACTAAGTGTCAACTAAGTCATACAAAACCCACTTAGGCGCAGTGCTGATCGCTGAATATAGCATTGCGCCTGCATTCATGTCAGTTTGCCCCTTGCATACATTATAATTTTGCCCAGCGCTAATGCAGTTTGCCCACGCTAGTTGGCCTTTTGAATATAGCAGACCCACGCTAATCCCGCGCTAAACCTGCATAAATGATTTTTGCCCGGCACAAAGTTTTGAATATCTGGCCCCTGATGAATTAGGAATATTTGTTTATGATTAATTTAATTCTGACACCAATGAACGTAAGCAAAAATGGAAAAAACAGAATACAAAATGGGAAGCAATGGTTAAACTATCAAACAGATATGGAATATTGGAAAATGAGTAAGACGTCCAATGACTTGAAGAAAAAAAGAAGGAGGCCACACAATCTTTCAATCAATGAACTAGATACTAACAATTCAGAAATTGCAAAACGTTTGTCATGGAATGTGTCAGGGCTAGCTAATAATTTGGCAGATGATGAATTCAGAAAGTATGTGGAAGAATTTTAATATGTAAATCTACAAGAAACAAGTCATCAAGGGAAACTACATATCAATGGATTTAAAATATATACCAAAGATGCATACAAGATAGGGAGATACTGTATGGATATTATGCAGGAGGTTTAGTAACAATGTGTAAGTTATGGGAAACAAGATCTTCACAAGAAATAGAAATAAAAAATTAGAACATTCTGGTAATGAATGTCAGGAAATGGGATAGAGAAATAATACTTATAAATGTGTAACATCCAGCAGATGGAAATAAAAACAGAATTATAATATAAATAGATATCTGGAAGCAATTATAGATAAATATACAAACAGTAACCTACAAATGGAAGTAATAATTACAGGATATTTCAATTATAGGATAGATACTTTAAAGGGGACAGGAAATGTGTGCTAATTGGCAGCTGTTTATAAAGTTCTTATTCTCAGAAACTATATGCATTCTCCTAAAGTATCCATATTTAACTGTACCTGAATAAAAAGTGATAGGTAAAACTAGTTTGCATTGTTGTGTTTTTGTGGGCAGCATTCTGTTACAGTTCACTTCATGGAATCACTTATGTGGAGTTTTTACTATGTCACAATTTGTGTACAGAATGCTAATTATGAGCTGCTGATCTATCAGAACCCTATTTAGAGTTCTGTGCACACACCATGACGTAGTTAAAACTCCAAATTATTGGTTCCATGAACAGAACTGTAACAGAATGCTGCCCATAAAAACAAGACAATGCAAAATACAGCTTTTTATGTCACTTTTTATTCAGGTACAGTTAAATAAATATAATTCGGGCGAATGCATATCATTTCTGAGAATAGGAACTTTATAAACAACTGCCAGTTAGAAATTATTTCCTATCCTCTTTAACAAATCTAACAGAAGATATAGATGACTTGGGGATTATAAATATTGATAATAGAAAATTAATCAGGACTATGAAAGACAAAAAAAGAACTAATCAGGAAGAGCAATATTTCAAAAATATGTCAGATAAAGATGTAATCCTAATTAATGAAATAACTAAATCAGATTCAAATGGCGATTTTACTAATATGGGAGGTACTGGTTCATCAATAATAGATCACATATGGATGAGCATGAATTTGATGGAAATATGTGTAGATCTGAATATAGAACCTAAGTCAGAAAGTGCACGTTCAGCTTTGGAATTAATTATTATGACTAATCAAAGGAAGAAAGGCAGAGAGGATCATATCCCTTCAGAAATAAGAAAAAGAAAATGTGTTGTTTGGAAAGTGATAGGAGAAGAGTTTCAGCACATATTAGAGGATAACGGTATATGGGATAAAATGGAGAAATTAATAGGAAATGAAATAACAGAAAAAAACCCTTGTTAAAGGAATATTAACAAATAATGGAGACTAGTTCATATATAGTAATAAAGGAAATAAAAATACATAACAAAAATCACTAGAATGGTATAATAAAGAGTATAAAATAGTTAAAAAAGCAGTAAATAAACAGATTAGAGAAGTTAAAAAGACAGAAATATAGCACATAAGAGAATTCTTAATAAGCTAAGGAACAGATATAAAAACAGTCAATAATAATAAAATTAAACATACCAGTTAGTTGTGGAGGAAGTTAGAAATAATGGTGGAAGAAAAGGACGAAACAAATGTGGGGTGACTGTAAATAGAGATTATGGGGAGCATAGAAATAGTCTAGAGACAAATATAGAGCCATGTCAATGGGTAGAATACTATAAACATATATTTCAGACAGAAGAAACGTAAAGAAAATGGTAATAGATAAGGAATGGACAAAGATAGACATAAATATTGATCTAAAGGAAATACAGAATGCAATAGAATCTTTTGCATCATTTAAAGCACCTGGGCCAGATGGAGTTCCAATAGAGGTGTTGTAACAAAATATAGAAATCTGGGGCCTGATTCCAAAAGGTGATAGATAGATAGATAGATAGATAGATAGATAGATAGATAGATAGATACTTTATTTCTATAGCACCCTTTTCCAGAGACTCTGAGCACTTCACAATCAAAATAAATACAACAATTTTAAAATATACATAAGATATAAAATTAAAACCATCATCATGATCCAGCCACCATAATATATAAAACTATATATCCAATTAATTACAATAAAGCATATGACTTACAAATTAAAAGTCTGGCTAAATAAATAAGTTGTGAGTCCTTTTTTGAAGGTATCCACCGAGGGTGCCTCCTCTAGCTGTTTTAGTAGTAAGTTCCATAGGGTAGACGCAGCCACCAAAAATGCTCAATCACCAGAGTGATGCAACCTATCCCTAGAAATATCCAGGAGACAACCCTTGGTGGAACAGAGAGCCCTGGAAGGATGGTGAGGCACAAGGAGATCTTGTAGGTAGACTGGACCCCCTTCATGTAGGGCTTTATAGGTCAGTAACTGGACCTTGAAGGTAATCCTCCACCTAACCAGCAGCCAGTGCAATTCACGGAGGATGGGTGTGATATGATCGTACCTACATGCACCCATCAATAATCTTGTCACCACGTTACGCACTAGCTGCAGTTAGCGGAGGTTACCTCTAGATAGCCCTAGGTACAGGGCATTGCAGTAATCCAGTCTGGATGTTACTAAAGCATGTACTAATGAGGCTAGGTCCTCAGGGGCTAACAGGTTTTGAATCCGGGCAATGTTCCTCAGATGATAAAATCCACTGTTAACAATGGCCGACACCTGAGCATCAAGTGTCAGGCTGCTATCAAGAATCACACCCAGATTCTTATCCCATTCAGATGGGGTCAGTGGCACCCACCCAGTATAAGACTAGGGGGTCTCCACAAACCTCTATCTCCCCCATGATGAGCCTATTCCACCATCAGCACTTCTGTCTTGTCTGGACTGAGTTTCAACCAGTTATGGGACATCCAAGTCCAGATCTCAGACAGGCAGTTGTTAAATACAGAGTCCACCATCTGGTTACATGGTGCACAGGACAAGTATAACTGGGTGTCATCTACATAGCAGTGAAAACCCAGTCCATACCACCTAATAATATCTCCCAATGGCAGCATGTACACTGTGAATAATAAGGGTGACAAGACTGACCCCTGTGGAACATCACAGATTAGAGGCTTTGGGTGTAGCAAATCAGATGGTGCAAATCACACCTTGCGCCAGACATAACGCAAGTCATGATTCCAAGTCACGGCTTGCACCATGCCATATGTGAGTTGCAACAAAGGTGGGCAATGTAACCCACTATGCCTGCAACCTGCAGTGGCATGGCACATGGGTGGGTTACAGAAGCAACTGCACCCTATTCTAGAAGGGCAGCTGCCATAATCCACTTATGCCATTCCAGAACAGGGAATGGTATAGCTGGGTTAGACCAGCTAGGAGGTGGTCTAAGGGGCATCCATCCTGGCACAGTGATGGATGTCCCCCCTGCAGCACAGGGGAAGTTAAAGTAATGTGCTCCCCATGCCACCTCTGCCCTGTCATGCCTCCCACCCCATGATCTTCAGGGTCCCCTCGGGTCCATTTCCATCACTGCCCCCCAAGCACATGTGCCAACCGTACAGCCCCCCAATGCCCCCAGGTGCTTGCCATTGCATTTTGGGGTGGGAGTTCTGGGAGGCAGTAGAATGCATGCCATGACTTGTGGCAACCAGGTCTGGTGTGCCATTCCTTTGACGCTAGCCTGAAGCTGCCACAAGTCATGGACGTAAGTGCCAGGAACCCTGCTTGAACTGAAATATGGCGCAGGGTCCCTGGCATACCGCCGCATGGCACAAGTCGCATACTCCCACGAGTTGTGCCATGCATTTTAGAATTGGGGCCCTGGACTTTATTGTTACATAAATTGTTTCAAGTAGTTATTGATAAAGGAAGATTCCCAGAGAGTTGGATTATTTTTTGGAGATTCGTTTATTTTCTGAGACTATTTTCTATAAAGTATAAATAGGTTAATGAAATAATTATGCAAAATTTATGTAAGTGTGAAAAGGGAATATATTGTTTGTTAAACATGTATATTTATATGAAGAAATGTATTTTGATAAGTAAGAATTGTAATTTATAAATGATGTGGAAGTTATGTAAAAAATTTAATGATGGAGGCAAGATGATTTTAAATTGCAACAGCATTATCATGTCAAACAATGCAATGATTGATTGATTGATATGCCATGCTGGATCCAGTGATAGAGATGATCAGAGTGGTGGAGGGGACATGGCTATCAAAGAAAAATATAGAAGTTGCCTTCCGGTTGTTACCAGTAAGGGCAGAGACCTCCTGGGTTTCAAATTCAAGGTGGAGTACTATTTTGATAAGGCAATGCCAATGAAGTGTTCAGTGGCATGCATTAATTTTGAGACATTTACTACCTGGCTCCAATGGCTATTCAGGGACAGATACAGGCATAAAACAGTTATCCACTATTTAGATGATTTTTTTGCTTATAGGACAGAGAAGGAAGGGGTTGTGGGGATGCTGCAGGATTTCCGGGAGACGTGTAAGACACTGGGGGTACATTTGGCAGAAGAAAAGACAAAGGGGCACACATGCAAGCTAGAATTCTTGGGGAATGGGACATGAGGTGGATGCAGAGGACTGGGTATTCAGGCTTCCAGCCAATAAGATAGAAAGGTTAAAGGAGCTGATTACATATGTGAAGAGTAGATGGAGGGTACAATTGTCATTGATGCAACAATTATTGGGGTGTTTACATTTTGCTTGCAGGGCAGTTACACTGGGAATATTTTTCACCCACAGATTGGCTAGGGCCACGGGTAGGGCAAAGCTGTCACTTCATTGGGTGGCTATTTCAAAATGGGTATGCCAAGATTTCAGTACCTGTCTTGACCTGTTCTAAATGTATTGGTAATGGAAATTGTTTAAGGGAAGGGTAAGATTAATTTCAAGTTGGGAAAAGAAGGTGTTGCATTGACAGTTCAAATTCTCAAAAGGTGGTAGAGTGGGGGCATGTCAATTCATCATGCACAGTTTGCTACACGGCAGTTTGTTCCCTCTCTCGTGCCAAAACAGAATACCATAGCATGATTTTATTTATAATTTTTGAACCCCCTAAATTAATAACTCACCTTTCCTTGGAAAATGTTCACTTTCCTCTAACATTTCCCAAGATCTGGAGGGAGCGAACTGTCACAGGGTGAACAGCCTATAATGGATGGTCATGTAGCCTGGTAGACTATTTTAAATCCAGTGAGCTGCAAGACCTAAGGCATAATGGATTCATTGGGCAAGGAGGTCATGCCAGATAATTCTGATTCAGTTCTTTGACTGGGTGACCAGACAAATAGGTCAAGGGATAGCAGTGGACATGGCTGATCTGGCAATTAGCAAGGCCTTCAACACTGTGCCACACAGGAGACTGTTCAAGAAATTGAGCTACTTAGGGGTGGAATCCAAAGTGGTGACAGAGTTAGAAATTGGTTAACAGATATGTGACTGAGGGTGGTAGTTAAGGGCACTCACTCTAATGATGGAAGATTGACCAGCAGTATAACCCAAGGCTCAGTACTGGAACCAGTCCTCTTCAATGTCTTCATAAAACACATTGCAGATGAACTGAAAGGGATGGTATGCTTTTTTTGCACATGTTACTAAAATCTGTAATAGGGTGGACAATAAGGAAGGGGTGGAAAGAATGCATAAGGATCTTGGGAAACTGAAGGAATGATTAAGACCATGGCAGTTGGGGCTCAGTGCCAAAAAGTGCAAAATTATGAACCTAGAGCATGGGAACTCAAGAACTGAGTTGAGGATGGGGTGGGAAGTACTGTCAGTCACTACACTGAAAATGGACCTTGGTGTTATCATATCTGAAGACTTCAAAGTGGCAAGGTAGTATGACAAAAGCAGTGGATAGAACCTGTGGGTTGCTGGGATGTATAGTGAGAGGTATCTCCAACAGGATGAGGGCAGATGTGATGTTTCTATATCAGTTGCTGGTGAGACACCACCCTTGTGTATTGTGTCCTGTTCAGGAGGCTAAAACTCAGAAAGGACACAAACAGGGTTGAGGCAATCTAGAGCAGGGCAACTAAAATGGTGTAGGGTTTGCACCAAAAGCCTTATGAGGAGAGACTGAGGGGTCTCAACATATACAACCTGGAAGACAGGACAGTGACAAGGGACATGACAGAGATCTACATATACCTCACAGGGGTAAACAAGGTACAGTAGGTGAGTCTCTTTCAAATGGGGAAGTGCACCAGAACAATAAGGCATGCATTGAAGCTGGGGGGGGGGCATTTAGGAGGGATGTGAAGAAGTAGTACTTCAATGAAGGAGTGGTGGATGCATGGAATAGACTGCCAGTGCTGGGGGATTCATGCATGCATGGGCTAAACACAAGGGAATATTAGGAAATGGACAGGGGAGAAGGGAGGATCATCAGAGACCAGTTAGGGTCTATGGAAACAAATCAGGCAGAGATAATCTGAGTAGACTTGGTGAGAAAGAAGTTCTTTCTTACTGACAAATTTTGTGTTTCTATGGGTTGGTAAGGGATGAACTATAATGCATGTTAATAATGCCATGGAGACCACTCTTATGGCTGCAAGAATGGGATCATGCATATTCTTAGAGTATGAGAACAAAAGACCCGATACCCATGGAAAGTAAATGAAATCACTCTGCTACCCTTGGTGTGGTTTCTGTGGCACTCTTAATCCAGTGGCAACATTAATTAAGGTTGATCAACAATATAGTATATTATATATTTTTTTATTTCTCCCAAAATAGTCAATTATCAGGGCACCTGCACATGAGACAATCTTTAAAGAATAAGAATGCCACTTGTGCAGTGAAAAGGAGCACTTTGATGGGTCAAAACTATCCCTTGATCCATAATTCTCTAAAAAGCACAACAGTATTTGGGGTGCTGGCCTTTTCTTGTTCATTGTTTTTAAGTATTTAAATTATATACAATACATTTTATTGTACAGCACTTACATACCCAAACCAAAAGCACTGTAGAACAGGGGGTCCAAAATTACAACAGACAGGTTATGATTGGCATACACTCTATTTTGTGACCTAAACATTCTTCGTTAGATAAGAAGAAAGGCTCCCAACAACATCCAAAGTCAAAAACTGAAATTAAGTAACACAGGAAGATGAAGGAACTTACTTGGTTACTGGATGAAGCTGTCCCATGTTATGGTCTAATAGATCAATTTCTGCATTGAGAAGTGGCCAAACTCAGGACTGGGAATAAGAGGAATGAAGCAAGGAGTATCCCCCCCCCACTCCGACATGATAGTCATGATTCAACTCTCCATGTCACAGATGTTAACCCAAATACCTTTGATGTATACAGAAACAGAATCAGCTGTTAAGAAAGCCTTGATTTCATAACAAGAGCTCTACTATAACTCTGAAAAATAAATATTTTCATTAAGATAACAGAATGTCTGGAGAAAGAATTTCAAAATTTAAAAGGCAAATTTAAACCGAATAAATTTAATCTGTTCAACACTCAGATAAAAGGATTGCCAGCAGAAACATCTTTACTACCAACACACAGGTTAGCATAGCAATCAGAAGAAAAATTGTAGCTTTGGAAAACTCATCAAATTACAGAAATTTGAGGTTTGTGAGTATACCTAATTATTTAGTTTCCTAGTTTGTGTCCATAAAGACTTATTTCAAATATCTTAGAGAATTAATTAAATCTTATTGTATCCCATGTATTGTTTATTATTAAAGCCTGTTGAGTGCCTGCTGAGACTTTGACTAATAGATCTGATCGACATATTAACTAGAACTTAATGACTGAACCAACAGACTCAAATGGAAAAAAAGTTTGTGCACTTTGGCATTCAGTGCTGATTAGAAGATGCTGATTAAGATAGTCTGAAGGCATGGGGCAATACAGTAGATGGTCTGCACATTTCACATTTATTCAGATGTCTGTTATGCCATACAATAATGCAAAAACAAACTCTGACATTTTGACAGTATTGTTGAGATATCAGTTGGGTTTTCTCTAATGGAGCTCCCAAATATTGAGTTATTCTACAAGACAAAATATATAATTTCTTTGAACCTGATCAGCTTGCTTAGTTTATCACTGATTGCAAAAAATGTTCAAAGAAGACATCCACATAACACAAATGTTCACACAATTCATCACAGCCTAGTCTGATGTAATATTAAACAATGCATTCAGTAATGTGATTGAAATACTAAAATTACCACTTTTTCTAAAGATGTGCCAGTTATCTGAGTTGCCATCTTTGAAGCAGAGCTACTGACAAAGAACTTTTTTATTCTACCTGCCTTTCCATCTGGAACAGAGTCTGAGATATCTTTAGATATCTTATCGGTCTGTTGTAGTGCTGGGCAGAAACTGCAGATTCCCAATTTGTGTGAATTTTGTAAAACTTCAGAAATTTAGTGACTTTTTCCAAAATTCTGACTTTGGCATAACCAAATCCTCCAAAGGTGTTTGGCGTAATGTTGTCATGTTGTGCAACATTTTCTAGCTGAATTGCAAAATGGTACTCATGAACTGTGGAATAACTGTTCTGAGGGATTCCATTCTGTAGTTTAATACATCAGTCTGCAATACATGCAATCATACCACAGTCACTGATCCTTTTCCTCAGTGTAAATCATTACTCCACAAAGCCATCCATTCATTCCACATTCTAGATTGGAATTTCATGAAAATTGCCAAACTGCATTCCAAAATATTTCTGAACTGAAAGTCCAACTTTCAAGGTAATTCTACTGGTGGAATGTTATTTTTGCACATCACTAGTCTGCTGTTCTAGCAGAAGAGAAAATGACATACTGTAAATCCCAAGTAGAGAAGTGTGAATTCGGTGAACTTGGCTTAGTAAATTAATTTGCAAAGTTTGCCCTGTTTGTGAAATGCAAAGTGATGACCTCACAAAGTTTGGGGCAGGATATGTGGCAATTTTTATGTAAAGTCATGCAAATTCACTGCTGAATATGCAGCTTCACTATAACTTCACCTGAAAAGATGCCATTTTCCCAGGAAAAGAAGTGAGCACTTCATAAAGTTATTCATGAAGCTGAATTTCATAGTTTCACATCTCTTTTCCTAGCCTTCCTTTAAGTATCCTTTTCCTTTTTCTTAATCTCAATGTTTTTAACATTTTAAGTAGATTTATTCATGTTGAGCTGAGGACTCATGGACATGAACTGAACTTCAATTTGTAAAAGACAATCAACAGTGATTCTCTAGATACCTAATATTTGACTTTGCTCTGTTTGATCTTGTAATAGTATTAAGAGGCACTGGCCAACTCTATGGTCATTACTATAAATCTTTAGATGAATCTACTGTATATACTCTTAACTCACATGTCGCTAGCCTTATTTAATAACTTGCTGCCTTTCTTTGGTAGAAGACAGATCAGTGATTTTTTTCCCAAATTTTTATTTTGTAATCTGTCTAGATCTTACTTATTTTTGTACTGGTAGAATTTTGTTTTATTTCATTATTTTATTAAATAAATACTGTCTTGAATGTAAGAAAATTGTTTCATTTTTCTTTTTTTCTATAATCATGGATGCATACAAAAAGTAATAAAAAATAAAACTTTAAAAAAATGACTCTGACATGGGTAGTTAAGGAATGATAAGCACTCAGATATAAATGCAGAAAGGAGACCAGTTATAGAACTCCTTGTACATCTGTACTAATTAACAGGCACAATTCTGATTGTAAACAAACGTGCATGACATAGATCTCATAACACCTGTTGGCTGGAAATGTGTCTTAGATGGACTGTGTTTAGTGTGGGCAATAAGAACTTCTGTTCTATATTCCTCCTATATAACCTGTAATATAGTGTAAATGCAGATGCTGAGGCTTTATGAATAAGATAAAAAGCACCATAATTGTGCCCGCAATGTAACACAGTTCTGTCTACTAGCAAGGTAGAAGCAGCAATTACCAAGTTTCTCCTTACCTGGATTAAACAACATATGCAATCGATGGCCTCTTTAACATAACAAAAACTGCACTGACAACCTTATTTGAAACTTCTAGTATGTTACTGTATAGATCAATGTAAAACATTAATAGTGATGCATGGACAACCATGCTCAAAAAGGCTGCATTTCCAGCATGGTATTCTGATGACATCAGGGGAACCTTGAAGCGAGAGGCTTGCCAGGCCCCTGAAGTCTTCAGAACACTGAGATTGACATACAACTGAGTTATATATGGTTGCCTACAGTATGTCTTATGTAGTACAGGATACAGTTTGTTAAATAGAATTAAAAAATGCAGCTCTTTTCTTCTCAAGAAATCTTCTGTTTAATTTGCAATATTAAAAAAACAACAACCCAGAAACCAATCCTCACCCGGCTGCTGAAAACCCACTAGGGTGAGGAGTAGCTTTCCATTTTTTTAAATCATGAAATAACAGCAAACATTATGTTAATGGAGGGTCTGCTTTCCAGGTGTGGGGGAGAAATAATAATAAAACAGCAGTTAGCCTAAATTTCTATTCTAATTAAACAAGGTATTTTACCTCAGAATGGTACAACAGAATTGTATGATCAATGATATTTATAGTTTCATAGTTGAATTCAAGTCATTTAGTGTTAGTCTTTGTTACCTTGGCACACATCAGTGGAAAAAAGTCATTTTATCTGTCCACATGTATTTGTCCAGTTCCTTTTTAAATGCTTCCATGGTTCTATTGTTTACAACTGCTGTTTGTAGCACATTCCAGGCACTGACAACCCTATGATTAAACCAATCTCCTCTTTTGTTTATTCGTACATTTTCCCTTTTTAGTTGTTTGTCATGTGACTGAGTCCTTTTCTGCACCTCATTTTTGCTTAATCCAGCTGTTATCCATATTTGTTCATTATGGTATGCCTTAAATGTATAGCATAAATTCCCTCTTAATTTTCAGTACTGCAAGTAGTAAAGTCCTAAGTGTTGCAGTCTTTCTGCATACAGTTTGTTCTTAACTGTTCTGATCTTTTTGGTTATTTTCATCTGCACTCATTCCATTCCATTTGTCTCACATTCCCAATATTTTGTAAAGTACTGAATGATGCACGGTATTCCAACTGAGGCCTGACCAGTGATGTATATAATTAAACAATCACCTAACTATTCCTGCATCTTACATTTCTCATGATACAACCTATAATAAGGTTGCACTTTTTAATGGTTTCCCTGATATGATGGTCAAATGAAAGCTTATTACTGTATTTACGGAGACACCTAGATCTCTCTCCACCTCTGTTGTCATAAGTATTTTGCCATCAAGTGTATACTGGGCCAATATGTTGTTATGCCCTCAATGCATGATATTACATTTTTCTTCATTATAGCTCAGTCCATGGTCCCTAGCCCATTTTCCCAATTTATCTATTTCTTGCTATAGTTCCAAAGTGGCTTCCACGTTATTTATGATGGCACCTATTTTGGAATCATCTGGCATTCTTACATATCCATGCCTTATTAGATGTTTGCATTGAATTATTTAAGATATTAAAAAGCAGAGGTTCCAAAACAAACCCTTGCAGTACTCCACTTGTCACCCTTTCCCAGCCAGACTAATATCCTCATATACATACTCTCTGTAGTCTGTTGTGCAACCAGGATTCTATCCATGATGTTATATTAGGATGAATATCACATCCACTAATTGGTTAATTATTTCTATATGTGATACAGAGTTGAATGCCTTCAAGTAGTCCAAGTATATTATATCAACAGGAAGCCCTTTGTCTAATGCAATGTTTACCAGTTCAAAGAATTGCATTAGGTTTGTTAAGCATGATCTACCCTGACTGAAACCATGCTGTGAAATGTCTATTAGTCCTCTTTCTCTATGTGTTGTTGTATTAAGTCTCTCACAATTCCTTCCATGATCTTAGTGATCACAGAAGTCAGACAGATTGGATAATAATTTCCAACTACATTTCAATCTCCCGTTTTATGTATAGGAGTCACATTAGCTTTCTCCCAATACTTCAGGGTATTGCTCTCCTGCAGAGATTTGTTAAATAACATACAGATGGTACCTGCAACTTCCATTGCAAATTTTTTAAGGAATTCAGGATGAATTCCATCTGGTCCTGTGGACTTGTTCACCTTTAGTTGCTTTATTCTTTCATAAACTTCACTGATAGTTATAGCACTCATGTTTCTGAGATTTATTTGTGTGTCAGGTCTGTGTGTGTATGTATGCACCTTTGGTTTTAAGTATACTAATGAAGTGCTCATTAAAGTATTCGGCTATTTTTTTCTCATCAGTGATGATGTTATTACCCACTTTAATCTGATCTATCATATTTTGTCCTCCTTTCAGTCTGCCAATGTAGTTATACAATTATGTTGTATTATCTAATGTTGATTGTGCCATTTTCTGCTCATTTTTTGCTTTGGCATTTTTAAATACATTTTTTTTACTTTCCCTAGAGCAATTCATATATTTCATTTGTGCCTCTTCTGTCCTCTTTTCTTTATATCTCCTGTACACTTTTTTTCTGGTTTAGAGATCTCTTGATATTTTTATTAAACCACTTAGGAATTCTTCTATTTGGATTATATTTCTTGATGTCTGGAACATAATTTGTCATGCAATAGTTTGTATTCACAGAAATGAAGTCAGCACATGGCACTATTCCTGGCAGTTCTGTTTGTCCTGTTGATCCTGCTGGTAGGAACAGATAAAAGGACACAACGTGCTTCAAGGTCAATGTTCTTTTAATAATAGAGCCATAAATTATGTTAATCAATCAGAAAAGAGACACAAAGATGCAGAGCAGGATGCCACGGACTGTGACTAACTCCTCCCCATCACAGACTCACTCTCAGAAGTGCCAGTCAAATGTTTTTTGTGCTAAAGGCGTGCTTTCTCAAGACTGATGGTGGTTGGTAATGCACTTCTTAAAAAAAATGGATTAAAGTGACAGTGCCAAATGAAAGTGACAAAGTGACAAATGGATTAAAGTGTAAGGTTAATAACTGCCATGACCATATTGTGGTCATTGTCTGCTAGCGGTTCCAGGACGTCTACCATGTTGATACTATTGCTGAGGTTTGTTAATATTAGAGCCAGGATTCTGCCCTCCCTGGTGGGCTCTGTGACTAGTTGATGCAAATTCTTTGGATATATTAGGTCCATTAACTGTTTTTCTTGGGCTGTTGTCCCTGCTTGTTCATCCCAGTCAATGTTAGGATAATTAAAGTCACCAACCAGTATGTAGTTTCTGTATATATCCGTTCTGTCTTTTTGTGTTATAAAATTATCAGATTTTTCTCTATTCTGGTTTGGGGGCTATAGCACACACCTATAGTTAATATTGAATTTTGAGTATGTATCTCTGCCCACATTGTCTCTTCCTGTATTTTGTTTTCAGTCAGAATTTGTTTCACACTAGCTCTTATACTATCTAGGACATACAGTATAAGGCTATTCCTGCAACTTTTCTGTTTTCCCTGTCCTTATGAAACAGTACCCTTGGATGTTAGTCCAGCAGTCTTTCATACTGAACCATGCTTCTGTTACAGCACATACAGAGACATCTTCTGTTTTAAGGGTGTATATTAGCTCATTCATCTTGTTTTTTAAGCTTCTGGCATTTATCAATAGAAACTTCAGATTAGCTTCTGTAGTAGATTTAGATTTAGTTATTGAGTTATTCCTGTATTTGTGTCCCTTACAATGCCTATTGTGACCTTTTTTAATAATGTTCCCTACCTCCCAACTCTCTAGTTTAAAGATGTTAATCTGTTTGTTTAATATGCTACCTAATAGTTCACTTCCACTGTGATTTAAATGCAGGCCATCTTTACAGAAGAATCTGTTTTTCCCTTGAAAGTGTTCATATGTTTTTAAGCTTGAGTGTCCATTTTGCAGACACCATTGCCTCAGAGTGTTGTTTATCCTTACTACTTTTTTATTGATCCAGTGTGATGCATTGAGGACTGCCAAAATATCTGACAGTACCACCTCACATTTAGCCTCTGACAAGTATTTATGTAGATTAAAATATCCCCTTCTGAGTACTTTCTTAGATCATTTGTCATGGCATGTACCACAACTATGGGTGTGTCATCTGGCTTTATAATTGCTATTGGTAATATTTCATAAATGTCCTCCGAACCTGCACCTGGGAGGGACATACTTAGGACCTGTTCTTTCCTGTTCATTGTAGTAATAGAGTTTTTTGTACTTTATCATGGAATCACCTAAAATATAGATTTTCCTGAGGTGTGCTCGTATTGAAGTTTCCTGTTCCCTAGCAGAAAGTCTTGGGGTACTGGAATATCCTGCTGTACTTGTGTCAGATTATCACTAGTATTAGATGTCTCTGATGAATTTCCAAAAGTTCCAAATATTTCTACCTCCCTTATCTAATTTTCTACATCATTTAATAGGTGTAGTAGGGGTTTGTATCTATTTGACATTGACACATTCATTTTCATTTTTGTGTTGCCCTTTAAAGTAACATTTTCTTCCTCTGTCCCCTATATATAAGTTTGGCTAGATTCTAGGGCCTGACCAATGTCCCCTTTGTTTGTGCTGGACTTTGGCAATCAACTAATTGCTCATTTCATACATCAGGTGTAGTGGGTTCTTTTTCCTGATTATCTTTAACTATTTCCCACTCACATTCAATTATTTGTGGCATTGTGTTTGTTACTGAGCCATTATAACACATTGCTCTTCTCCCTTTCTTAAAGGCACTACATTCTTTTGTCCTGTTTGGTTTCCATGGTTCTTCATTTTCCCTTGATTTTTTGTTAGCCCCTGTTAATGTTTTCTTCTTGCAACATTCATCATTTGTCATGGTGTCCCCTGCTACAGGGTGTTCATTTTTACTACTAAGGCATTTAAGTTGCAATTATAGTCCTATAATAATCATTCTTAATTCCTTGAGCTCCTTGCACTGTTTGCATATAAATTGTATAAATTCCATATTCTCAGCTTGCTGCTCATGCTACACTGTGTACATCTAGTGCCTATAACCCCATGTGATAGTGCAACATAATTATCATCCACAGAGTACAGCTTACTATGTACTTTTAAATTGGTAGGAAAGTATTCTTTGCTTTTATTCAGGTACTCATGTTATATGTTTGGCTTGTTAAATTTCTGGCCCTTCTCCCCTTCTTCCCCAACTGATGCTGACAGATGATGCTGGCCTCTGCCCATGTCACCTCTGCTCCACGCTTGACTTCGCTCCCTGGAGCTATGCATTTTATGGCACTCCTTGGTGATGTTGCCTGCTGCTATGGCAATGCACACACCACTATCAGCTTCATAGCAGACTGCGAGGGTAACCCACCCTTAAAAGATCAGGTTAAACCTCATCTGGCAGCCAAAGGAGCTTCTCCAACACCCCACTGGTGTCAGTCTCAGTTCCAGAGATCCTCAAGAAGAGGGGTCCCTGTTACACTATGCAGTGTCCTGTCCTGATTCCAATGCCTGGGTTCATGGCAGCCTTTTTCTGCAGCACTACAATGTTATCAAAAGCAGCTGCCTTCACCTGCAGATGACTTATTAATAAAATAAAAGCCATTGCATTCACCTGCAGCACTGTAAAAGTTTAAAATGGTAGCTGCCTTCACCTGCAGCCAGCAGAAACAGACCCTCAGTGACCTGAGGGTACTGCCTTTCTTTGAAGACAGTGGATATGAAGACATTACTTCTCCCAAACCTATAGTACATCAGCTGTTTAACTTGGATAATGGTTGCTGCAACACTTCACCAGCAAAGTTGGTGTGAAAATCATAAAAAACTACATGTAGCATAGCAAAGTTTCCAACCTTGCCCTGACTTTGTGCAGTCAGGTTTCCATTTTTTTTTAAGAAAAATCATTTTTTTAACATTTAGGCCACCTCCACGAAATGGCCAGCCATGTTCAACCTCTCCCATCACTCAGACCTTTAAACATAATTTTTCTACCCTGCTTGTCTATAGCTCCCATCCCCTCCTCTATCACAGTGAATTTTTCATAATAAAATCAGAAGCAATAGTATAATAAATCCATTTTCCCTACCACTGCAAATCACATAACCACCCACTTCTCCCATCAATCACCCTAACTCCCAAAATCAAGTGTCAACCCCCATCCTACTCACCTTCTAGCAGCCAGGCTACCTCACCCACAAAAAACAACATTACAACGGCATTAGAACTTAAATGGAAACATATAGAAGTGGAAAACGTTAGAGTTAGTGAACTAAATAAATCAGCACCTTAGCTGAAATCTGATAGTATTTCCAGTTATACAATTAGCCTGTTCATTGTTAAAGAGCATCACAGATGTTTTAACCTCTGTAGTTGACATAAACAGTGACAAAAACATAGATCATGGATGTCTGTAACCCTGGAAACACTATAACATTCCTATGAAGTCATTGATTTTCTTTCAACCTTAACTTTTGAATTTTCTGATTATTGTAGACTTACAGCGGAATTGCAATGTTTCTGACATACTTTTATCTAAAGATTCTATATATTTCTAAAAGGTGGTTTGACACTATATATTTCAGTTTTTTTAATTGATGGCTTATCATCATGATAATGGAACAGAACACTTTTTATGTAAATGTGTAAATATTACTGTCAGCACTTACACATGTTCTACAGTACCATAGAAAATGCCAGAGTTTCAGCTGAAAATGAAAACCAAGTACTATTTTGGCTCATTGTCACTGATACATTTTGGCTGCAATGACTAATGAACACAGTTTAACATTATATTACATAGCAAAAGGAATCAAGTATTGAAGCTTCTAGCCTGGAGATAATAGACTATGGCATGAGTATGGATCACATTGGTGTGTATCCATTTGACTTAATTACATAAATCTACAAATATTATTAAACATTGTGAATATATTCATCGCTACCTCAGATATTCCCTGAAGGATAACATTGCTATTTGTAAGAATTGTGCAGTAGTACCTGCAGGGAAATACATTTTCTTGTTTCAAATAAATGACAAATAGTAAAGCAATATAAGTATAATTTACAATTCAAATGTTTGTCAGCATTTGGAATGTGTTGTTTAACTGTTTGCTTTGCACTGAGTGTCATACCCACAAATCTGGAATCTATTACATTGCCTGAGATAGTACCATCTAAATAGTATCTGTTTATGTCAGCTGTTTGTGTATCTAGAATTAGTTTATAGAAGGGTGTCCATAATTAAGCAATAATGCATGACAGGGTGTGTGTTGTGCTGGGATAACATCATGCCTGGGGTGATGAGGCATGAGGCCACAGGCAAATCACCCCAAAAGGGACATTATCCCAGCACAAAACACACCCTGGAGTGCATTATTGCTATTATACAATAGCTCATTTGTCAAAGTAAGTTAAAAATAGATTTAAAATGTGTTTACATTTTTTTTAGCAATTATTTTATGGAGTAGGAATACTTACTGGAAAAATAGTGCTGTTCTACTGTTTGCCCAGTAGGTGGTGGCAGTGCATTTGCTTCATGTTCACCCCCCATGCTAATTTTTTTTTTGCTATCAAGTTTAATTGGGTTGATTCTGCTGTCCTGTTTTTCATGTGGCAGCTGATGATTTTATTTTTAACATACCATCAGTGAAAGTTGGATAAGGGAGTCAGGAGCTGGACGTGCATGTACACTTCCAGTTTTCCAGTTGCATTTCTATGTGTGTCTCATTTGAAAGAAAGGAGCCGTTAAAAGCTCTTTAAGGAAATCTTTTTTGTTGAGTTCCTTTGTGCAATTTAGCCAAGAAGTGAGCAGCGTCACAGAGGCGCACAACCACTAGCTACAGTTTCTGTCATAACTGAAGCTGCTCGGTTTTGGGAAGAAACATATAAGATCGTATAAGAATTACATTTTTTAAAACATTCTGTGCTGGGGAACTTAGTAGTGACTTGATCAGAGCGAGGTTTGCAGTTTTAATAGTGATGGGCAGGGAACATGGAAGATGTCTTTGGAGTGGGAATTACAAAAGTGGGCTGGTCAGCGGGGATGATGACAGGCGTGCTGTAGTGGAATAATTTTGGTAGCCATTTATGCGGTCATCTGTGGACTGGGACTAGAGCCATGATGTTGTACTGGGATAACATCACAGCTCCAGTCCCAGACTGACCAA
This sequence comes from Neoceratodus forsteri, assembly GCA_016271365.2. NCBI lineage: Eukaryota > Metazoa > Chordata > Ceratodontiformes > Ceratodontidae > Neoceratodus > Neoceratodus forsteri. The sequence goes on along the minus strand of JADMNL010000023.1, from coordinate 236,359,362 downwards.
TCAGAAGTCAGGATTTTTCATTGCCATTGTATAATAGTTCATTATCTGACAGGTGATTCTGCCACTGTATAGGTCATTAATTAGACTGCACCTGGAATACTGCGTGCAATACTGACGCCCATATCTGAAGAGGGACATTGTTACTGAAGGGGATGCAGTGCAGGGTGACAAAGATGATCAAGAGGCTGGGGGACTTATATGAGAGGAGGCTGAGGGAGCTGAACATGTACTCACTGGAGGAGAGGAGATGAGGAACGGGGGGACATGATTGAACTATTTAGTTTAGCACAGTGGTTTATGGCTCTGAGCTGCAAATCTGGAGACCTGGGTTTGAATCCCACAGCCCCCACTTCCATACTGGGTGACCCCAAGCAAGTCACTTAACTTCTCTGTGCTCTCAGGTTGCACCTGTAAACAAGCTTTCAGCTTAGTGTGTCTCACCTGGTTAAACAATTGGACAAAAAGTACATTAAAAGAATAAACAAGACAAGTACAGAAGGGCTGTTCAATGTAAGGGCAGGGAGGGACACCAGAGGCCATAATATGAGACCGGAGGGAGGAAGGTTCAGGAGGGAGATGAGCAGACACTTTTTACAGGGAGGGTGGTAGCTGGGTGGAATGCATTACCTACAGAAGTGGTATCCAATAGAACAGTGGACTGATTCAAAAGGGGATGGGACAGGACAAAGGGGAAGGTAAATGGAGGGGAAGGGTGGAAGGGAGGGGCAGCTGCAGAATAAGGGGTGTTAGCTGCACATTAGAGCAGACTTGATAGACCTCTAGGCCTTTATCTGCTGGCAGTTTTCATATGTACATATGTTTGTATGATCTCACATAGTTTCACAAAACGAACACCAAATATCCAAGTATTATCTGTCTCTTCCCATTTCCTAAATGATAAAAGTGCAAAATTTGAAGAACAATGTAAAATGTTACTGTTCAAAAAACATGATTGCACCAAATGCATAGTGGTCACCTTCTGCTGGAGAACCATGGGGAGAAGTTGACAAGACTGGTTACATTACAGACTAACCACTCTGGGTCAGTGGTGGAGAACTGACAGATGGTGTACTAGAGGTACTCCAATGAATCAGAGAAGGCTTGCTGAATCTTGTTGAACTTGAAAAGTCTCAGAAGAGACAATGAGATGCAAAAGGCAAATATGCAGGGCTCAAGGTACTTTTTTGCTGACCTGAACCTTGGTATTATGCAGGGTCCATGCCAGCAGAAAAAGAAACGCACTGTAAAAAGGGTGGATTGGAGGAGAGATTGGAGGAGGGCAGTCATTACTGGTGTATGGCCTGTCTGTCGGATTAACGGAGCTCAATATGTATACCCTAGAGCAAAGGAGGGAGAGAGGTGATATGATCGAAACATTCAAACATCTTAAGAGGATTAACAAGTTGAAAGAGTCTAACGTGTTTCAATATAAGAAAAACAGCAGGACAAGAGGACACAGCATGAGATTAGAGAGAGGCCGATTAAGGGGTAATGTGAGGAAGAGATTTTTCACAGAAAGGGTGGTGGATGCATGGAATGGCCTACCTCAGGAAGTGGTGGATATGAATACAGTGCAGGGCTTCAAACAGGCATGGAATAGGCATAAGGGAGCAATACAGAGGAGTATGAATAGATAGGCCATTGACAGAGTAAAGGCCTATGGCACATTCATAAGGTTGAAAAAATGGTCAGACTAGATGGGCCTTGAGGTTCTTCTCTGCCGTCAACTTCTGTGTTTCTATGTATACCTGTTTGTAGTGGTGGATAAGCCCAAAAGAAGGCCATGATTGGTTCGTGGTATATGTATGTGGAAAACCTGAACCCAGTGTATCATATTCACATTTACTATTCAAATTTGCCCCACTGACTTTTCACTATTGACATCCACTTCAGTGGATTTGCTGTGGAGCACCAAGGCAGCCCATGACTGTTAGTTGCGTTACTCAAGTGGTGTAGGCCATTTGCTGGTATCCTGGTGTGCTTGTCATCTCTGTAGAAACCCACTAAGGTGCCAAATGTGTGTGGTTGCCTATGTCATCAATGGTGATGGGGTGTGTGAAGTGTACAGTACCAGGGGTGTATGATTACTGCACTATAAAGGTGCCATGGGCATTGATACACATACCACTGGGCCTGCAAGGTGCCATGGTCAACACAAAGGTTTACACATGACTTTACAAAATCTCTCCCGTCTGTTCACACAATAACTCACTCTATTGGCAAGGACACAATGAGGATAAGACACATGAGGCACAAGAGTATAAGGTGGTTGAGATCCTCATTGAGGAGTGGAAAGAAGAGAGGACTGACTCAGACCTGGAGGGGTTGTCTTCCCCTGCCGTCCTGACAACCAGTAGGTTTCTGCACCCTGGCATGGCTATTGCTTTGCAACCCCTGCTCACTTCGCTTGGCATGGCCACTGCTGTGCCACCCCCAGACCCCACCACTGGCATGGCTAACACCCTGCCCCCCCAGCCAACCCCAATGGCACAGCTGCTGCTGTGCTACTCCAGCCATCCAAACAGCTTTCAGTGCTGATCATTTGCCAGCACAGAGCATACAATGGCCCTGGGTGCAGCACCCTGTTCCCCTGAGATAGTTCACGGCAGCCTCAGAAGGAAGCAAACAGGCAGCTGCTCCTGTTGCCTATGGGGCACAGGAGGGCTTACAGACTGAATTGACACACACATATGTTGCATGCTGCAGGACAAGAAGGAGTGCACAGAGTCCCAACACATGGATTGCATTGCTGTCTTGATTGAACTGCAGCAGTCAATAGATGCTGGCTTAGACCGATAAACTGCTGCTGTGCTGGAGGCTGCAGCCACAGTCTCAGGCACTGTGGGGGTCAGCCAAAGCCCCAGCCATTCCATTGATGATACTGTCACCTCAAGGCAGATACCTCGGCATACTGCCACCCCCCACAGTGCAGGCATCCACATGCCCAGCACACCCAGGATGCCCAGGACATTGGGTAATCCTGACCATGGCTTGCTCCTTGGTGGGGTTAGTACTCCATGCGGCCATGGCCATAGGCAGCCAAAACCATCCTCATGCTCGTCCTCCACTGTGTGGATGATAAGTCCCCTGCTACCCTCCCTGATACAGAGTTTACGCTGCCTTTGTCTCTGTGTAGATAGTACGGGACACACCAAGAATGAGTATTGGCACCCAGCCCTATACCATGTGGGTCACCTCATATGCCCCACAGTGCCTATTTCCCCCACATCCCTGCCAGATGGCTTATTATATTACTTCATCCCCCTTTACGCCCACCCTTGATGACTTAATATTTTATATCATCCCCTTTACACCCCTCCCCATGGATGACTAGTTATTTTATTTCATCCACCTTTACCTCCCTTGCCTGAAGGTTTCATATTTTATTTCAGCCTCCTTTATACACCCTCCCTGGATGGCTTATTATATGATTTCATCCCCCTTTAACCCCCCCTTGCTTGGATGGCTTAATATTTTATTTTATCTCCCTTCACACACACACACCATCATCTGGATGTCTTTTTTCTGCTTGTTTTTGTTTCTTGGCCATCATTGTCATTCTTTCATTAATCCAATATTTTAATACATTACAGTGTCCTTTATGATCTGTAACTGATGTCTGGGTACAAATAGGTATGTGATCAGGTGGGTTTTATACTCACATGACATTCTGGACAAAATAGGGTCATACCTGTCAAGTTGTTTCTGCATCCTTGGACTCTCCATCTGTTGTAGATTGTTACTCTGGGGCTGGCAAGCATATCCAATTGTTGGGTGCCATGTTGCATACTATGCAACAGGCAAGGAATATGGCATAGGCCTTTTGAAGTGTGCACTGTAGGGCACTACTGTAACAGTCAAGGCACATGAACTACATCTTGAGCATGCCAAAGACCAGCTCAATCACGTTGCATGTAGTGATGTTTGACATGTTCTACCTGTCCTCTGCAATGCAGTCAGGTTGTAGGACAGCTGTTAGGAGCCAGAGATGCAGAGAACATGTCTGTGTACCCTGTGCAGGTACAGAGCATTGGTTACTGACATCATTGGCACCATGGGGTGAGGCCCTGGGAGTTTACTCACCAACAAGATGCTCACTAGCAATATCCCTACCTTCAAACCTCTGGCACAGAATAGAATTCTGTTAGATGAAGATGTCCTGGTCACTGCCAGGGTACCATGCCGGGACATTGATGATTCTTCCTGGTGCATTGCACACCACCTGTCAGTTGAAGAAATAGAAGCCCATCCTTTTCATGAGGGCCTCAGCTCTATCAACAGTGGGTGCCCGGATGGCAACGTGGGTGCAGTCAGTTGAACCAAGTATGGCTGGTAGGTATGCAACTCACTAGAATTGCTGCATAGTTGCTGTTTGCTCTGCGTGTGCTTGCGTGTGTGTATGTGTTGGGGGGATATGATAAACTCCCCAGCATAGGCCAGCAGGGCACATAGGAACTGGCTGAACAGGCATGAGGAGTCAGACTGTGAGATACTGGTGGGGTCCCCCACCAGTATCTGGAAGGTTCTGGAAACAGGAAGCACAGTGCTGCTGTCATCTTGAACTCTTCAGACATTGTTTGGCTGCACTGTCTGTCTATCTGTCTGTCTGTCCAGAGAAGGCCATACAGCAGCTCGCACAGTTGCATGATCATGGACCTGATGAACCTGTACCAGCCCAGAATTTGTTTGTCATTGAGGATTTTCAAGTGACTTATGGATGGACAGTACTGTCCATTTGCAGTATAGTACCTCCAGGGCCTGCACTGGGCCCATGGTGGGCACTGGCCTGCTCCTCATTCGGCATGACTCTCTGCATCAGGAACACAATGTTTGCCATTTTGTTTTCAGGTGTGTGCGTGCATGCGTATGCAGGCACACTGCAGTGCCACTTTTCACCTCTGGGGTTTTATTCGTTTGTTTTTATTTCTTTATTTATTTAAATATGAAATCATGGAGCATCAGTTCATTCACAATGGATATGCACTCAGAAATCAAACTGATGTGGAATAAGGACACAGAAATCATTCTAATAGTACTTGGAGTAACGGGACTAATCAAAAAGAACTTTCAGGCATATTTAAATATACTACCAATATTTGTGACACCTTATGAATTGCAAAAGGAAGCCATACTAGGGTCATTGCATGTGCTGAGAAGATCACTCTCAGCAAATATCAAAGACTAATACAGTACTGATTTCCTGATTATTTTGAATATGCCATGGCTTAAAAATGGGATCCATTCTTGTCATGGTGTTAGAAATCCCTGAACATTTGGAGACACTAACCCATGACAGTGACCTTATCAATACAGTACAGTATGTATACAAATAGAATATACAGTACAAACATACAATTATGTAAAATTAGATAAAACAGCTACGCGCTTTTGTAAAGAGAACAAGTGTCTCTTCTGTAAAGAGAACAAGTTTGCCCCAGGTTTAGATCTACTTTTTATAGTCATTATATCCAGTGTGCTATGCTGCTGTGCTACTCAACTGGCACAGTGGAAAAGCTTTGAATGTAAAGCTGCACCTTACATGCATGCCACCACCTCCATCTTTGGGCCCTGCACACATTAATTGAGTGCTCAGATGCTGATGCAAATGACAAGTGCAGCATTTTTGGATGAATATGAAAAACAGGCATACACTTAGCGCTGGTTGCAAACTTTTAGAATACTGGGGCATATGAATTTAATTTTTTAAATGAAGTCCGTGAGTATGAGGTCTAATTCTGTCAGTGGTATTTCATGTATAGATCTGAATCTATCTACATCACTGAGATGTGAAGAGATGATTTTCAAATTGTTTACCTTCTTTTGTGGTGTGCATTTGTTGTCATTTTCTTCAATGAATCTTTGCTGATCATCAGACATTTCTGAAATACTGATGCCACCATCATAACAGTTCACTTTCTCTTTCAACTGTTTGATGTGTGTAGCAGTTTGAATCATAGAAAGCAGGTGGCTCATGGATATATTAAGCAGCTGAAATGTTGTTGTACCACAGAAGGGTACAACCACATTTCATGACCTTTAAACTATGGTACAACAACATTTCAGCTGGCATAGAAATCTATGCAGAACAAACCCTCTCTACACACTGTATTAGAGTTTTTGGTATAAAGAGACCTGGAAAATGCACTACCACAGCATAATCCACCATCAGGTAACCTGGTTGACCATGACATAGTCTTTGTGGGGAATTGAAAGACCAGTATTCCATGAATGGGGGGGGGTTAATAAACTCTGCAGAAATTTGACTTTCATAGGGTCTGAACAAAAAATAGCCAAATGTCTTGTTGATAAGACTTTAAGGTTAAGCTCATTGTCTATATTGTTCTCTGTTTTCATTTAAATCTGTTGACAGAACTCTGAGGTCCAATGATAAAAATATGCTTCACATTCCATCTGTGTCTACTGTAACAGGCGAGCTAGCCTTTTCAGTTTTTACTCCTAACATTTGAAATAACCTTCTTCCTCTGTCTGACAAGTTGATAACCATGTGACATTTAAATGTAATAAAAAAAAGCGTTTCATTCTGTCAGTCAGTGTGTGTTTTAAATAATTTCAATCTTTGGTACAAATGTTTATATCTATTGAACCTGAATATTGCATGGATGTATACTTTCAGTGCATTTGTATTTTGTAACATCTATTGCCTATTTCTAGCTCTGGTTCACACCTGAAAAAAGGCCTGTCTGTTAGCTCTAGTATGTAACAGTATCACGTGGTTGAATACACCCTAAAGTATGACCCCACCTTTCTTAATCATAATCAAAACTCATTCTGGGTTAATTGTGACTATTTAAGTCATGTTTTTTATGTGCATTTATGTTTTTCATTTCGCCAGCCTTTTTTAGATGCTACGAGTGCATCCTCAGTGTTGACATATATATGTTACTGTGCACTCCTTCCAAATACAGGCAAAAAGGACTCCGGGTTATAAAAGGAGAACTGTGTTCATGTTTGGTAGGAACTTCATATTATATGGCTCACTTCTGTTTATATAATCAACAAATTCCTGTGCAGCTGGAAACTCCAAAGGTGCCATACTCAAAACAATAACATAGGCAAAAGAAAAAGCATGCACACTGGATTATCAGTGTTATCTAATTTATTAAATACAAATTAAAAAAAATTGCAAACACAGTAACAAAAAAAACTATCCATGCAATATTCAACCCACTTACCACAAATGACAAAAGTCCCTTTGTGAATTCAGTACTCACATGCCTTCCGCTGGGGGTGGCATTAACTCCAAAAGGCCCAACATTTTCAAGGCACATGATTACCGTTCATTTTTAATATTTATGGGCCTGTTGTTAAAGCACCCATTTAATGTGGTGTCTTCTGCCATAATGTATCTGGAGATAAAGGTGGGAACAATGCTGCCCTCCCTATACCAGTTATAATATATGCCCATCCTCAGAACAATTAGGGGAGACCTGGTCAGGTGGAAGGTGCTCCCAATTTTATGGATGGGAAGGCTGAATTTGCTAGAGATAAATGTGTTTCTGAGAATGCTTTACCTTGTTAACATGCTTCCCATGGGGCTAACCAAGAAGGATGTTCATGGTTTTGAGGTGGGATTTTCTGAATTTTTGTTCCAGGGAAAGAGATGGTGGGTGGAATTACATTGACTAATGGACCCCACTAGAAATGGAGGGCTTAGATTCATGTATCTTATATTCTATCACTGGGTAGTACAACTGAGAATTTTCAGGTGTTGCATAAAGAGGGAGCAAGTTGGGTGTTCCTGGAGGAGGGGGGATGGCAGAATAGCCCTTGTGACTTACCTGCTAAAGGGAGGAGACTGTAAATGCAATGGGAGAGAGGAGCTCAGTCCTACGGTGAATTACACATTTGAGGCATGGAGAGCAGCAATTAAGAAATTGGGGGAAGAGCAAGACATGAGGCTCCTTGACAGTTCACATTCCATTTGAGCTAACTTAGAGTTTCTCCTGGGTATGGGTGACACAGGGTTTGACATGTGGAAGGATAAGGGGGTGCTTTGCTTGGGAGACTTGATTCAGAATGAGGAGATCAAATCATTTGCAGAGTGAAATGAATAGCTGGAGATACCCAATGGATGTAGATTCATATACTTGCAAGTAGACACCATAATAAGGAAAGTGGATCATATGGATCTTGGTAAGTCAGCACTGAGCAGGCTAGTCTATAACCATGAAAGCTAGCCCCCCCCCCCAAGTGACTAAAGGTACAAAGCTTTATGCTCTCCTCAGAGGCAAGGCACTAGACCAGTCTCTGAAAGTCCAGAGGTTACATAGAAACATAAATTTTGTTGGGTGAAAAGGGCCTCTAGGTTCATACAGTCTACCCCTTGTCTCTGCCTATTCCATCACCACTGATCCTAGTTGGTTCTAGGTGTCACTCCCTTCCCCATTCCTCTATCTAATATGTCACTGTGCCTTTCCCTCACTTGCTTAAAACTCCCCACAGTCTTTGCCCCCACAACCTCCTCTGGCAGGCTGTTCCAGTCATCCACCGGCCTTTCCATGAAGAAGTGTTTCCACTAATCTCTCTTAAACTTTTCCCCTCTTAGCATCATTGCATGCCCCCTTGTGTTACTGACTACCTTTCTCTAAAATAGACCATCCAGTTGCATGTTGTTCACTCCTGTGTGGTTCTTGTAGGCTTTGATCATGTCGCCTCTCACTCTCCTCTCTTACAGGGAGTACATGTTGAGTTCCTGCAGCCATTCCTCATACAGCTTCTCGTACAACCTCCCACACCATTTTGCTTGCACTCATCTGTACCACTTCCACACTTTCAATGTCTTTGTAGAGGTGACCTCCAGAACTTGACACAGTACTTCAGATGGGGCCTTACCAGTGAGTAATACAATGGCAACACCACCTCCCTATTCCTGCTATAAATCCCTCTCCCAATGCACCACAACATCCTGCTAGCCTTTCCCACTGCTTTGTCACACTGTCCAGCTACCCTGACATCACAGATATGATGCCCCTTAGGTCTCTTTCTTGCTTGGTTACTGTAAGCTTCACTCCCCCCATCTAATACACAGCCCCTGGGTTCTGCAGCCCTAAGTTCATAATCTTGTACTTTTTGGCATTGAAACCCACCTGCCAACACCTAGCTCAATCCTCAGATCTCTTTGTATTCTCTGTACCCCTTCCCGATAATGTATCTTTATCTGTACATTTGGGATTTATTTTGTTAGCAACCATTTAGATATCCATACTGTAAATATCATTGTATAATGCACCTTTAATTCAGGCATACATAGTACACATTTACACTTACTCATAGGACTTACCCTCCCAATGTCAATTGTAAGAGTGAGACCAAGGCTGTGCAATTGCATATGGAGACTGGGATGAAGTACAGTATATTAATCCCATATGGGTTTACTGATTTGTAACAAATTCACAGAAGCATACTTTAAGTTTATTCACTGTTTCTATATGCCACTAGACACAGTGAGTAGATTTAACTCAGGGGACTTTCCAATCTGCTGGAGATGCACAGAAGAGAGGGGTACATATATCAACTACTTCTGGAGCTGCTCTAAACTGGGACCTTTCTAGTCAGACACATGCTCACAGATAACCAAAGGCCGGTGGTCAGGATTCCAGACAAGAACATTTTGATGCTGTTGGGGATGGATATACCATAGATGAAGATGGGGAGTGGGTACTGTATTCTACAGTTACAACATAAGAGTGATGCTTCTCATGGCATGCAAAGGTATCTAGAATATATGGATATCCTTCCAGCAGCCTAAGGTGAGAATGTGGCAGAACCTGCTATTTAGTGTCCTGCCCCTGGAAAGGCTAACTTACTATCATACAAACAGGGAAGACAGGTTCAAAAGACAATGGGACCTGTAACTGAAATTACTCTCGCCATTGGAAGCCACACTAATCTGATTATGTACTTCAATGTAAAGGTGGCAACACATGTATGAGGTATGCAAAACTTACCTCTCAGCCACCTATGAAAGATTTCTGTAATAATTTTAATTGACTCAGAACAACATGTTTTGGTTCTATCATGCTAGCATTGATTTTTTTTAATGTTTGACTGTTGATGTTCTGCAATGTTCACTGTAATCTGTACATGTCAGCCCTCTGTAAATGATATCAGAAGTATAAATTGTCAGTATTCTGCTTTAAAATGGGAAGTAGGGATTTCAGAACAGAATACATACACCCAGGAGAATATTGTTTGAATGTCATGTAATATTGACAAGGCTTAAAATGTATTGCAGTATAGCTATCATTTCCTGTGTGTATTTGGATGAAAACATAATAAACAGAGTTAATAAAAAAGACAAAAGAAAATTAATATCAAGTTTCACAAATATAGTGTTAGGTCTAGCATGTTATTTAAGCCTCCAGGGGCAAGGCTCTTCAGAAAAAAATATCCATCATGACTCACGATTTAATACATGGTTAAGGCTGTCTCCCCTTCTGGTCATTTTTGGAACATATTCTAAAGCTAAAAATGTTAGGCTTGAAATATATTAAGTTCCGGTTTGATGGTAACTAACACAATACTGAGAGATGGCATATTTTTTTTACTCAGAATCATCACTATATTGGATAGGTTACCATCAAGTGTGGTTAATTGAGTATTAGTGGATTCATTCAAACTGAGTTTGAATATATAACTAAACATGCAAGTAATGAGTATAAGCACTGAAAAGTTACAGACAGAAATGTCAAATCACTCAGTTTTCCTTCATCTGTACCAGCCTATTGTGATACTGTTTGAAATGCACCCCTAAGGCATTCACATCTAGACCATTACATGTTACTTGATTATTCTACAAAATTCTGACTTTAAGCTGACTGATGGTCCTGCTAACTTTATGGCAGGAACACACCAGGCAGCATGCACCACTAATTCAGTGAAGCAGCTGACAAACTGTCTCACTTCAACAGATTTGTTACGATTTGGAATTCTAAGCCACCTGCCTGACACAGTGTAATATTCTAAAATGGTCAGAGTGGGAGATAAACTTAACCATTTATTAAAATTTGGAGTCATGGTGAATATTTCATTAGAAGAGCCTTGCTCCAGGAGGCTTAAGTTATATTCTGGACCTGACACAATATTTGTGAAAGTCAGTACTAATTTCCCATTTTCTGCTGTCTTTGAGAATTGAGTAGTATCTTTGTTTACTTAGCCAGGTATGTGCGCCAAGAAGATACATTTGACAATAAACTCTGCTGTTGAACAGTGAAGAAATTATGTGATATAGTTTTATTTATAGATATTACATATTATTTTTTATTTTATTTATTGAAGTCTCAGAATTATAGCCTTTGAGCCAGGGGCTCTTTTACAAAGGCTCCATGTCATTCATGGAGGAAACAAAGGACAATTTACATGGTACAAGAGACTGAATGAGTGTACAGAGTACAATAAAAAATACATTAAAAAATACATAGGAAGCTGTATAGGTATCCTGAGTTACATGGTTACAGATGTTGTACACTTTATAGGACTGGCCAAAGGGATGACCTTGTCATAGACCTCTAAGTTGCAGAGTCCAAAGTAGGCTACTAAGGGAGTTTGTAGAACCCAACAGAAGTAATGGAAGTGAGCAGCCAGAGGCAGGCATTGTACAGGGAAGGGTACATAGTCCTAATCCAAATAACATAGGTGCAGAGATAAGGAGAGGAGATTGAGGGTAGGATGCTGAGTATACAAGGCGGAGTTGACTGAGACTAGAAGACAGAATATACAAGGGGAAGTTTACAAAGGGAGGTGATGGGGGGAGGAGTGGGTTGTTAAAATGCTGAGGAGGGTAAGCAAATAGCTGAGATGTGGCATGGGGTGGATAGTTAATGGAGGGGGGGAGCTAAGGGTAAGAGTGATAGAAAATAGGATGAGATAGACTGGTGCTGGTTAGAGGGAGATAGACTTAAGAATGAGGTGAGGCAATCACAGCTGATGAGCTACAATGAATGCTACCAAAGTTTGGTTTTGAAGGGTCCTAATTTGGAGTCAGCTAGGAGGTCAGATGGAAGGTCATTTAGCCAGCTGGCTGCTCTATACATAAAGGTTTGCTGGGCTTGCACAGTATGGCAGAAAGGGACCTGGAAGGTAGGATTGAATGTGCTCCTAGTACGATGGTGGTTATTTGTCCTGTTGAGTAGCTGCAGAAGTGAGGGAAGGACTATTCTCAGAGTAACCTTCATTGCAAACAGGCAGGTTTGGTAGAAGACTCTACCCTGAAGGTTCAACTAATTCAATGCGGCATAAAGGTCACAGGTTTGGGTGTAGTGGTGGGCACCAGTGACAAGGTGGCAAGCCTTATTAAGAGCATCACTTAATCTCCTAAGTGTGGAGTTGGTGGAAGAAACATATATAATAAATCCAAAGTCAATAATTGAAAGGATAGAACTAGTGACGGCAAAGTGGAGCACTTCATGGGTCATGCTGTGTCTTTGTCCATATAGAAACCCTAACCTGATGCTAACAACTCTGGAGATTATATTTATGTGTTCATTAAAGGACAGGTTACTGTCAAGGGTTAGGCCTAGATGCTTAAAGTTATGGACTTGTTCAAGGGGTGAACTGAGATTGTTTGCGATATGTAGTTGTGCATTTTATGCTTGTTGTGTGTGCTAGCAAAGAGTATCACTTTGGTGTTCTTATAGATCAAAATTAGTTTTTGTTTGGTGATCCAGGCCTCAACTGCAACAAAACTCTGTTGCAGACTACTGACAAGGAGTAGAGGATTAGCCTGACTGCTGAAGAGCACAGCATCATCCACATATAGGAGCAGGTTAATTTGGCATACTTGGGGAAGGGTATTAAGGAAGAGGCTAAATAGGTGAGGGCCCAGGACTGAGTCTTGGGGAACTCCTGAGCAAACTGGGTGACTGACAGAGAGTGTATTGTGCATTTTTGGCCCTTGGGGTCTGTCTTTGAGGTAGCTTTTAAACCATACTGTGACTTCATGAGAGAATCCAAGGGTGGGTAGGGACTTGAGCAATAGAGAGTGCTTAGCAGTATTGAATGCCTTTGTGAGGTCAATGTTGATAGATCCCATGCAGTGTCCATGATCTAATGCCTTATAAATGAAATCAGTGAATTCTAAAAGGGCAGTGGTGGTGATATCTTCTTTTCTAAAACTATGCTGTTGGGTGCACTGCATATTATAGGTGGCTAGATACTCAGTCAACTGATCAACTATGCATTCTAATGCTTTGGAAAGGGTTGGCAAGATGAAAATAGGATGGTAATTAGAGTCTGTGGCTCTGCCACCACTCTTGTGAGCAGGCCTCACCACCACCACTTTCCATACCAAGGGGAATTGACACAGACAGAGGGATAGATTGAGGATCTTGGTGGAAGGTATCAGGACTGCATCAAAGGTGAGGCAGAGCATTTTAAGATCCAGGGTGTTGCTACTAAATTTAGATTTGCCAAGTACTCACAACAGATATTTTTTAGCTGTTGTGGTAGTAACTGCCTTGAATAGAAGGGGGAATATTGGGGGATAGATCAGCATTACAGTCGCAGTCCTGGCAGGAAGGGTCAGTGAAGAAGCTGGAAAGGAGTATCCCACTCAGGTCAGTGAATGCAGTATTGAATATATATGTTTACATTGAACATCAATGGAGGGGATTTGTTGGGTTTACCAGTGAGTTTTTTTATGTTCTATTGCCCCAGGAGTTAGAGAACAAGTCTCTGAAGTGCACTATAGTGAAGTGGTTTAAGGCTCTGAGCTACAAACCTGGAGTCCTGGGTTTGAATCCCACAGCCCCTGCCTGCATACTGTGTGACCCTGAGCAAGTCATTTAACTTCCTTGTGCTCTCAGTTTGGACCTGAAATCAAGCTTCAACTTAGTTTCCCTCTCCTGGTCAAACAATTTCCCCTTCCCCCTTTCCCCTTTCCCCTTAGCAATACATAGTGCACAGGCACAGGCATTCCTGGCCTTCTTGTAGCATTGCCATTCCCTAGTGTTTTTAGTTACATGCGCTACGTGACAAAGGTGGTCATGAGTGGCCATGAGGTCAAGGAGGGATGTGGTGATCCAGGGGTTACTAGCCCCTTTGCTTTTCTGTTTTTTGAAATGGGCAAACATATCACAAGCTTTGTTAAAAAGTGAGATGAAGTGCTTCAGAGCCTGGTCCACACTAGTGGTGGTGTCAATAATTGACCAGTCGCACTGGCAGAGATATTGTTGAAATGCTTGAGCTGCCCCTGTCTTAGGGCATGCTGGTAGGATGACCAGGGTTTGAGAAGCTGATTTGACCAGTGGCATGCGATTGGTGAGTGGCCACTAAGGGAGTCAGGGAATACCACTGTGTCTGTAATCCTGTCAGGGTGATTGGTGAGAATAAGGTTAAATAGAGTGTGGATCCCAGTTCTATAATTAACCCTAGTTGAGGTATGAATCATTTGTGTAAGGTCAACAGCAGCAGTGACATCCTTATAGGGGCCAGCCTCTGGCGCAAGCCAGTTGACGGTCAAGTCACCTAGTGCTACAACCTCAGAGTGCTTAGGCAGCTTGGTAATATAGTCTAGGACTGAATCAAATCCTGTAGCTGTGTTCCTAGGTGGGATATATATTGATAGGACAATAAGTGACTTCCCTTTGTTACCCAGAGCTATTTTGTCTGCTACAGCCTGGGCACTATTCCCATCAGATAAAGTTGGAAGGGCATGGCCCTGAAGTGTGTCTAGTAGGTAAATATCACCCCTCTTTTTTTCCAAGCTGGTTCGCTCTGTAAAAGGTATACCTAACTAGGGCAGAAGCAGAGTCAGGAGATTTGGGAGACAGCTAGGTTTCAGCAATGGCAAGGATGTCTGACTTGTGCTATTGTACCCAGACTTGCAGTTAATGTAGCTTTGGTAGTAGACTCCAGATGTTAATGAATGCAGTCTTAGGACCACTAGAGTTAGTGGTTTTAATATGTGGTTGCTGAAGGGTCCCAGGGTTGGTGTGTACATTTCCTAAGAGTAGCAAGAGTATTAGGGCATTGCAGATTAGCATAAGCTTAGAAGTTTGGGTTTGTGGATAACTGGAAGTTTGGTGGCATATTCAGATGTCACAGGCACAGGAAGTGAGGCAAGGTGTGGTAGCAGGAAAATAGATAGTGGGGGCCTTGAAAACACATTTACACACTCTGGTAGGGTGAAAACAGGTTGTTTGACAGTGGGAGCACTTAAGGTGCATGATGACGGTGTTGTGTCCATCAGGAGAGGAGGGTAGGGGTAGATGTAGCTGTAGGACATACAGGGACAGTGGGGTCCATAAATATCAAAAGCAAGATCAGTGGGTGTAGGTAAGATATAGTCCACATATGTTGGTACAGAAACTATCCCCAGGAGTGTGTTGGCAGTGCACTAGGAATGATTTGAGGGAAGGAGAGGGGGTGAAAAAGGTGAGTCTACGTTAGCAATAGATAGGGTGAGCAGGGTAGAGGCAGGATTATGGGGGGAGGGCAGGTGATTATAGGGATTGAAGGCAGGTGAATGAGGTGATTAAAACTAATAATTACTCACTAGCTGTGTACCCTGCAGTTAGTGCAGTGGTTGGGTGGTTGCTTCTGGTACAGAGGGTCAAAGGTTCAAAACCCCAGAGGGGCAGGTGGGAAAATATTCTGGGAATAATGTGATTCAGGAAGATACACAAGGGATAGCAGCCAGGTGAAAGGAATGGCAGAGTTGGACGTATCCAGTGAAGAGGTAGCAGAGAAGGGCACGATAGTGACTCCTAGTGGTCATGGAGTATAACCAACATATGGCAAAATGGGGACGTGGTGAATTGATTTGTGGTGGGTCACATGACCACCATGTGACCTTTGGGGCCCATAAATTTGGAGTTGGACCATGGTGGGTGGGTGGAGGAGTGGACGGGGCAGTCGATGCACAGCATCCATGGGCTACACTAGATCAGCAATATTGAGCAGTTTGGAGTGCTTCTCTGTGTCCATACCTGTATGCGCT
This sequence comes from Neoceratodus forsteri, assembly GCA_016271365.2. Taxonomy (NCBI): domain Eukaryota; kingdom Metazoa; phylum Chordata; order Ceratodontiformes; family Ceratodontidae; genus Neoceratodus; species Neoceratodus forsteri. The sequence continues at coordinate 236,343,404 of JADMNL010000023.1, read as the reverse complement.
TTACTGTAGGTGCCTGCTGATGTTGTTAAACTCCGACTGGGAGTGGGAAGCAGGGGAGCTTGTGTGTGCTTTGCTACAGGCTCCTGCTGGCATTGTTAAGCTCTGACTGGACATATCTCTGGATTCTGTCATCATTTACTGTTCCCTTTATGTTTTGATTTGTTGACAGTTTCGATTATAATGGATAGCCTGTGCTAATTACGAGTGTATTTGCACTAATAAGTATCTTTGTAGTGGAATTCTAAATTGGCACTCAGTTTTTTTGAATATTTGGTAATTTCATTATTTGCAATGTAAATCTTTTCATATACACCTTACTCGCTTGGTATTATTGGAATTTTTTGCTTAATTTTTAATTCTTCACTTGTTCAGTACTTTTTATAGCACTATTTTGCAACTTTATCATCAATCATCAAAAGGTTGACACTTTATATTTGGTCTGTGTCTTCAAACGATTCCATACTTACTCAGTTATAGGCAGCTGTGATTTTTTTGTTGTAGATTAGGTCTATGAATAGTAAAAGGTATGGTAATCATGTGCCTTGAAAATGCTGTGCCTTTTAGAGCTCCAGCCCCTGAGGAAGGAATGTGAGTGCCAAGTTCGAACAGGGACATTTGTCATCTGTGGCAAAGTGGAATAAGTACTGTACTGATCATTTTCTTTGGCTACTGCACTTGCACTTTATTTGATATTGGTATTTAATAAATGTGATACCAACATTTCTGTGTACGCACTTCTATTTGTCCCTCTATCCCTATGCAAACGAGGCTGCCCTTGCTGTATACTGCTTGCATTAGTATAATCAATGGCTGCTGGAAGCACTAACAACCTGGCATCACAGCTCTAGTTAATGATTCCAGAAATCATGTTTTAACACCACACTAGTAAAAATGCTCTGTTAAAACATCTCCCCATCACTGATCTCCAGTGTGTCATTTATGATATATCACTAGTAATCTAGGGGTCTGCACTCTCTCACCCAGTCACAGAAGAATTAAGAAATATATCCTTGGTTGTCTATTGATCCCCCTTCCCTCATATATTTGTGGTAGAATAAATAAATGTATCCCCAGTAGTGTAGTGGTCCCCCTTTGTTACCCATTCCCAGTAGAATTAAAGAATGTATCCCTGGTAATCTAGTGGTCCCCCCCCCGTAACCCAGTCCCAGTAGAATTAAAAATGTATCCCTTCTAGTCTTGTAGTTCCACCATGCTTACCTGGTCATGATAGAAGTAATAAATATATCCCTGGTAGCCTAGTGATACCCCCTTTCTCACCCAATCCTAACAGGGTAAAAAAAGGTATCATTTATAGTCAAGTGGCCCAACTCCCTCCCAGAAATAATCCAATCTGTCACTCCACATACACTTGTGACCCTGAGAATGTTGCCAGTAATTACCTTCATCTCACATCTTGGGCATTGGACTCATGCAAGTACAAGAACGAAACTAAGTCCTAAGAAAGGCATAGCATGCATGCATTCAGGCTTAATTTTTTTCCTCCTTGCAAACATCCTGTTTCAACAAAAGCTGCTGTCCTTTACCCTGTATTTTGACCAAACCTGTGGTATACCTTAGGTACCACCCCCTCTACCAGCCATATACAGTAAGTGGGTACTTTTAAAATTCCCAATATGTGTTCTGAAGGGAATCCCTTTTGCCTCCTAGAAACACATTTTGGTGGGATTTAAATAAAACAATGTGTGTGGTCATGGGGTTGTACTTGAGATGTTGTGAAGTTTTACTTTGCTGGCAAAGTTTCAGCAAAGCTATGAAATTCACCTTTGTGACTAACTTCATGAATTGCCCAATTCACCACTTCGTATTGAGTTTTCATGGAGAAATTGCACTTTTGCATGCAATGTCAGGTAAAATCATCATGGCAAAGTTGAAACTTCGTCAGTGAATTTCCAAGAGTTTGAAAAAGTGCCATTTTGCCAGCTGAAAACTTTGTGAACTTGGTATTTCACACTTCACAAGCCTGGCAAACTTCATGAATTAATTTGTAAAGTCAGGTTTCCCAACTGCATACATCTCTAGGCGGTACAGCATTTTTCTATTTGTTTAAGAGACATGTTTTCCTTTGAAACCTTGAAACATAAAAACATAGAATTTGACGACAGATAAGGATCACTTGGCCCACCCAGTCTGCCCATTTTTCCCTACCTACATTGTTACCACACAACATACTTGATCAACAGCTTTTTCTCCCTCCTCTTTATTTTCACTATGACTCCCTTGAGCATATCCTATGCATTCCTGAAACCCATCACTGTTTTCATCCTCGCCACCTATGATGGAAGGCCATGCCAGGAATTCACTACTCTTTCTCTGAAGAAGTACTTTCTTTAAGAGAGGCTTTGAGAGAGGCTGGGACAGGTATAGGCGGAGGGTAAGGGTCATGGGTAGGGAAGATGGGAAGAGTGGGGAGAGGGGGCAGGGACAGTAGCTCAAGCTGTGAACCCTGCAACACAAGCAGACTTGATAGACCAAATGGTCTTCTTCTGCTGACTTCTTCGCATCGTATGTTCGTATGTACTTCCTCACATCTCTCCTGACTCCATCCCACTCCAGCTTCATAGCATGTCACCTTATTCTTGAGTGCTTTTTTCCTCAATAATGCTTCCGTCCTGAACCTTACTTACCCCTGAGAGATATTTAAAGGTCTGTATCATATCCTCCCTCTTCCTCATCTCTTCAAGGGTGTATGTATTAGGGTCCTTTAGTCTCTCCTCATAGGCCTTTTGATGCAAACCTTGCACCATTTTAGTTGACCTCCTCTGAACCGCCTCCACTCTATGTTTTTCCAGCAATGAGATCTCCAGAACTGGACACAGTACTCTAGGTGGGTCTTACCAGTGATCTATGCAGAGGCAACACCACCTCTCTTTTTCTGCTTTTGATACCCCTCTCAATGCACCCCAGCATCACACATGCACTCCTGACTGCCTTGCTCGCTGCCTAGCCACCATTAGGTCATCAGACACGATTACCCCATTGGTCTCTTTCCTCCTTTGTAGTTGACAATACCACTCCAACTATTTTATACTCTGCCCTGGGTTTCTGTGAAATAAGTGCATTATTTTGCACTTTGTGACATTGATACCGAGCTGCCCTACTGCTGATCACTCCTTTAGTTTTCTCAGATCTCTGCATATCCTTTCCACTCACCCTGGAGTGTCCACATTATTGTTGATTTTTGTGTCATCTGCAAAGAGCTAGACCTTCCCTTCCTTCTCCTCTGCAATGTCAGTTATAAAGACAATGAGGACTGGTCCCAACATTGATCACTGATGCACCTCCCCCGGTCATCCTGTCATCATCAGAGTGAGCTCCATTTATCACCACCCACCATCATCTATCCCCTAACCAATTTCCTTTCCAGCTTACCACCTTTGGACCCACTCCTAAACTACCTAGTCTGCTTACAAGTCATATATATGGAAAGGTGTAGAAAGCCTTTCTGAATTCTAGGTAGGTCATGTTCACTGCTCCACCCTGATCTAATTTCCTTTTTCACCCAATTAAAGAAATCTATCAGATTCATTTGACATGACCTCCATGAGGAATCAGTGCTGCCATGGGTCTTGTAACACACTAGGTTCAAGATATTCCACAATCCTTTCCTTCAGCAATGATTTCACTAACCTTCCACCACCGATGCCAGGTTGACTGACCTATAATTGCCGGCAACCTCCCTGTTACCACTTTTCTGTAATGGGACTGCATCTGCCCTCCTCCAGTCCTCCAGAACCACTCCTGTTTCCAGTGAGCTGTTAAATAAGACTGTCAGAGATGCAATGAGAACTTCCGGGAGCTCCCTGAATACCCTTGGATGCACCCTGTGTTGACTCATTGCTTTGCACTCCTTCAGATTAGTGAATCACTTCAGTATTTCTCCTCTGAAAATGGACTAGTGTTCCCATTCCTCCCTCCCTCCAAAGCTTCTGTTACTTTTTTGTGGCCACTCCCCTTCTCCTTCATTTATGAGTACAGAACAAAAGTTTAGAATGTCTGCCTTTTTCTGGTCCCCCTCTGCACAGTCCCCCCTTCTCATTTCAACCTTACAATCCCACTCCTGGCCTTCCTGTTTTCACTTACATGCCTAAAAAATGTCTACTCCCTTTTGTTACTTCCTGGGCTATTCTGTCTTCTGTTGCCACCTTATGATCCTTACTGCATTCTGTGCTTCACTCTTTTTCTACTGATACACTTCCATTTCCTCCTCCCACTGTGTCTCCTCATACCTTCTGAATGCTACCCATTTAGCCTTTTCCTTTTCCTTTTCCTTTTCAGACACCCCTTTCAAGAAACATAGTGGTATCTTTTTCTTCTTGATTTTATTCACTTGTTTGACAAAGAGGTTTGTTGCCTTTACTGTGCTCCATTTTAGCTTTTCCCAGTGTTCCTCCACCCCACCTAGGCCATCCTCTCCACCAGGTTATCCCTGAGACTTTTGCCCATTATTATAAAATCTGCCTCCTGAAATCCAGGACCCTCACTCTTACATGGTTTGATTCCGCAGCTGTCCTTATATTGAAGCACACCATGTGGTGATCACTGGTCCCCAGGTGGCCTCCCACCTTGATGTCTGCAACACTGTTCCTGTTAGTGGGTACCAGCTGTAGTTCAGCCTCAATATCTATAGGTTCACTGTCTATTTGCCTGAGGAAGGACACTGCAGAGAGTAAAGGATGTCCCAGTTTCTAGCATAAGTAACTGCTGGGAGGCTCCAATCTACATCCAGTAGGTTGAACTCCACCACCAACAGCACCCCCCCTTTTCTGTTATCTTGCCAGTGGCTTCAACCAGTACCATTTTTAACTTCTCCCCTGTACTGGTGGTCTGAAGGTGACTCCAGGGTGATTAGTGTCTCTATTCCCCATCTCCATGGGGACCCACAGTGTCTCTGTCTCCTCATATAGTCCCTATATCTCCATCACTTTTATGCTTTCCCTCAAATAAAGAATCACATCCCCTCTTTCCTTCCTACCTGGTCCTTCCTCAACAGAGTATAACATGGTAGACCATGTCCCAGTCATGGTTTTCAGTGCACTATGACATGGTAATGGACATAATATTTAGGTTGGCCTCTGCCATGATGGCCTCTAGGTCCAGAATCTTATCTCCTAGACTACTAGCATTCATACACTTGGCCTTCCAGATTTTGTTTCCAGTTTGCGTGTAGCCCCCTTTTTTTAATTTTTGCCCTCAGTTCTTCCCTGCCCTCCCCTTCCATTCATATTTCATCTCTATCACCTTGCTTTCTTTACAAATTTGCAACATGGGGGATTTCTCTCCCCTCAGGTTCTCTTTGCTCTCTATTTCTGCTTGTTGGGGCAGTTTCTGCCTCCCTGATTCTTTCCACCACCCCCTTTCTGTTAGTTTTACTGTTCATTGAAGTAACATTTAAACTGTCCACCAAGGCTTGCAGTTCCCCTTCAGAATGGATGCCGGCCATCACCCCTGTATAGGCCCTTATCCTCCCTGGTGGGTCCACACTCCCAAACACAGCCACCCCCCCATGCCATTACTTCAGCCAAGTGATGAAGATCCTTGTGCAGAGATCCCTCTCCACACCACTCTCATAGACAAGCAGCACCACAGTGAAAGCCATTGAGTGAAATACCTTTGACCATTCCCAAGCTCCCTAGGCTTCCCTTGCACTATCCCAGCCCTGTCCCTAGCCAGGTCATTTCTCCCCAGGTGGACAACTACAAGCAGCTCACTCTTCTGTCCTGCTTCCTTAGCAATTCTCAGTATCCACTTTCCATCCCTCCTGGCCATTGCATTGCATAGGCACCTAACCTGCTTGTCACCTCTTACTACCAAAAGTTTTCTCTTCCTGTTGGGTTTTATACCACCCTTCTTAGGATCTCCACTATAGAGGGTCCCTCCATCTGCCATGGTACCATGGTTGCCTTCTCACAGCAGTTCAGCACCACCAGAGTGGCATAGGAATTACCTGTACATCCTAGTTATCATTGTGAAATGTGTCTCTGTCCTACCAACCCCACCCTTCTAGAGCCCATCAAAGTCCAGCCATTCCTCCTCTCTGGCATTCTCTGAGGTAACTGTGTCAGACTTGGTGGCCCCTGGATGGGGGAAGAGGGTCTATGAATACTAGTTAACATGGCTTGGAGACTAGTGATCTTCTCCCTCAAACCACAGAGGTGTGTGCAGATGGGCAGCACTGCAATCTCCAGAAAGCTTCTGAAAGCTGCCACCTCACAGCCACTGTGCTTCTAGCATTCTCAGTTTCCATTCCCCTGTGTTATCTGGAAATACTTTTCTACCCTTACCCTGATAGTGTACAGTATTTCTAGTTTCCCCTGTTTTTGTTATTTTTCTATTTGTGTTTCCATTTCCACATGCCTTGTTTAAATCTCTTTCATACTCCTACCCTAGATAATGTGTTGCTTCTATTCCCAGTTTAGGCCTGCCTTTGACATTTTGCCCTTCCCAGCAGTGACTGTTACACAGTAGAGAACAGACGTCTACTTTTGATGACTGGCAGAGTCCCCTGCTTCCTTGCTACCTTCTGCTGATGCCTGTCAACACCTAATACACCTGTCTCCTGTTCCACTCCTTTGCTGTTAAACTCTCTCCTTAGAACACGAACATGCTAGATATGTTATAGTGGAAGTGCTTTTATAGTGCTCTTGGAAGATGGCACAATGCCTCTGTCAGCTCCATCAATCCATTATGAATCCCTTGTACAGCACATTATATTATTGCAGGTTGTGTGAATTTTGTAATGCAGAAATGCATTACAAATGTTAGATAGTCTGTTACACACATGTTCTACACAATGCTTTCCATCACCTGAAGGAGGGACGTTCATGAGCCGAAAACATGTACACCATAGCTTGCTTAACTCTTGGGTCAATAAACGGTACTGCATCATCTACTTCAGCTATCCAAAAGGCTTTACATTGAGTTACAGACAAATAAACAGAAAGAATTAGAATAGGCTCATAATTCCAAAGCAGTGCTCACTTTTCCTGGGCCAGTTGCACACGAACATAAAGAAGATGCCATCACCAAGTGGAGATGGCATTCATGACAATAAAAATGTAACAGCAGGAGTCACATGATGCGTTGGAGTGGGTAGGATGCATTCCTTTCAGCTCCTCTCTACAGCCTGAGTTTTTCATGTTACCCCACCCTCTTTTACACTCCACGTTGAGTAAAAAAGCTGCATTACTGCTCCGGGATTGCTGCTTGATCCTTACCTGGCTAGCCATCTAGTTGATATAGTAAGGTACTGGACGCGATGATGGATTCTGAACTGTAGCCTGCAGACCCCTGTAATACCCCACCGCTCACTCCAGACAAGGCCAAGGCTTCGACGAAGGTGAAAACATAGCCTGCAGCTGCTGCTTCCAAACCCTAGGTTGCACCCAATCCACTGTCAGAGGATAAGTTTCTTTTGGAGCTTTCCCCAATAAAGGAGGCCCTTCTCAGTATCACCGGCAACTGACCTCCCTCCAGAAAGTGTCAGAAGCTATATCCCAAAGAACTGGGGATACTGAAATGAGAATAATCTCCCTTGAGGACTGGAGGAGCTGGCAAGAGAACGATATGGTGACAAACCTCAGGAGACTCACCAAACTAGAGGAGAAAATTGAGAACTTGGAGGGCTGCAGCAGATGTAACAACCTCCTGTTGTTAGGCCTTCCTGAAGAAGAAGAAGAAGAAGAATGCCAAAACCCAATTTTATTTGTTTTGTTCAGAAGTTCTGCACTAAAGTCGGAGGCCCCTCGCCCAATGGCTCTAACTATGTTATCAAGTGGCCCATGGGGTGCTGAGACCCCCCTCCACCTAACTGTCCACCCAGACCTCTGATCTTTAAATTACTTAACTCATTGCCTCCTAGAAGATGCCTCTAGGTGGCAGCAAATGTACTGCAGTGTGTCCCACAACAACTACAGAAGTCACCTACAGACTTCCTGTGTGTCCTAGTAATGCCCGGAGACATCACACGCATATTTTAATATTACTTTCCAGCCAGAAATGATCAGAACTGACTGCATAGCACCATTAGAAAGGTAATGTTGTGTTGAACAACTTTGCCACTGACACTTTGTGTGTATCATGTTCACTTAAGGAGGTATTTATATTTGTTTATGACATGGTGTGTATGACAGACATTTTGTCCTTCAAGAACCACCTAAACACTTTGAAGAAACACACATTCTGTGTATCTCAGACAGTATAAAACAAAAACCGAATTGAGCATAATTGATTGCATAGCACTGTTGGAAAGGCAATTTTGTGTGGAACAACTTGCCACTGATACAGTATGTTGTGTGTATCATGTATATTTTAGGAGTTATATGCATTTGTTTATGGTATGGTGTTTATACTGTAGATTAGTCTGTCAAACCTCACCAACACACCTTGTCTAAAATGGAGAAAAATTATGTTTAATACTACAGATATAGTTGTTTTTTTTACAAACAATTATTAAAACTACATCTAATGTCTGGATGCCTAATTTGGTGTTGATATGTTTCATATTTCCCAACAAAAAAAGGCTTAATGTGAATTTTTTAGTGGACAAATATTTGTTTTGCTGTTTCGACCAGCACAGAAAATAAACTAAATTACCTATTATTACTTGCATACCTTCATTGGAAAGGTACTCTTATGCTGAACAAGTTTGCTACTCATACTTTGTGTCTAGCACTTATGGTTTTTGTGCTATTAGCATTAGTTTGCGGCATGCCTATAATGGCTTGAGTTTACTTAAAAGGGCCCAGGATTCACTGTTAACAGTATACAGGAGATAAGTGCTGCAACTTCAGAGAGTTCCTGTGGAGGCAATGAGTTAACTTCAGGGATAAAGTCCACATATTAGCCAAACTCAAAGACACTAAGGAACTGCTGTGGGAAGGCCACAAACTCCAGATGATGCAGGACTTACCTCGCTCAGTGAGATCCAAAAGAAGGGAATTCAACCCAGTTATCACCAAGTTCATGGTGGCAGGAATTCATTTTAAAATGCTTTACCAAGCCCATCTGCAAATAAATCACCAGGAGAGCATGAAAACTTTTGAGTCGGTAGCCCAAGCCCAAATGGAACTGCCCGCCATGTATCCGGACCTCGTTCAGGTGCCAAAATGACTGGCCAATTGGATCTTTAATGCTTACAACCTCAGTGAAGTCCTGTAGCATTTTGTTATAGAGAAGTTAACTGCTATCATGCTACAAATTATTTTACTGAAACATGTTTTTTGTGAGGCTGTCCTATGATCTCATAGGTCTGTTTTGATTTACTATAGCAGGGCTGCGGTGAGTGTGTCTTGATCCAGGGATCATATGGGGGATATGATGGCCGCCTGCCTTTGTTGCTGCTGGATTCGAGTAAGTCTGCCCTTTGTCTGTGTTTGAGGTGTGAACGGTTATAGGCGCTGATGGGTTACAACCCAGTTACTCTCCCAATGGCTCTCGGGCTCCCTCGGTAGTAATACAGGATAATTGCAACCCAAAAGGCCTAACATACCCGCCTTGAACCCTCAGGTGAGTGGGCGAATGCTTGATAGCCCTGTAACAGGGGCCAAGTGATGAAGACGCAGCTTGAGACCCTACTGGGGAGGTTCTAGTGCTAGCTTTGGCAACATAGGGAGGGCAGGGGTATGAGTGGGAAGCTTACACTTCTTTCCTTCCCCCACAACCAACAAAGAACCCTAAATGCTGTATGTGCCAGTTTCTACTTTTCTGCTGCAGGGCTAAGAGGATACTTGCCACATGGAAAGTGGGAATCAGCCATCTTCCAGTTTTCTATGAGTAGGCAGCCCCAAGCCTTATTGTAAGTTTGCTTCCTGTGGGGCAGGCTGGCACAGCCCTTTTGCATTGGCCCAGGTCCCTGTGTTTGTTATCTACAGCTGACCTCTGTAATGGGGTTGTATGCCTTCGAGGGCCCGGGGCTTGGTGGATGGAGTTTGGCTAGCTGCCTATGACCCGTTTTCACCTCAGCTGGGAGAGGGAGGTGGATTGCCCTATCCAGGCTGTATGAAGGTAAGGAGCATTCCTAAGGAGGCCCTTTAGGTCACCCCAGGGCTTCCTTGGACTATGTGTAATCACTGGGGTATCTGCTTCAGTTATCATACAGCGTTCTGTTTACTTACTGTGTGATTCACTGGTACAGTAGTAGCCACAGGCATTGACAGCTATTTCCAGTTATTTCGCAAAATTTCTAAAGAGTTTTTCTCTGCTGCCCCTACTGTGGGAATGCAGAAAGCAGGAGATTTCTCTGGAAATATCACAAACATTTCTGGAAATAGCTGGCAGTGTCTGTGGCTGCTACTGTACTAATTTTTTGGGGGACAGGGTGGACCTGTTTGCTTGTGGGCACTTGTTTTTCCCAATGCATTTTGAAGTGTTTCAGAGTGTTCTATGTGTTTTTTTTTTTGTGATGTTATATTAGGGGAAGGCTCGGGCTTGGGGGGGCCTGCTCCGAGGAGAAGGTTCATCATGGACAGGACTTTGCAGGACTTTCAGTCTCTGGGGTTGGGAGAAATACTTATAAAAGAAGTGGATATAGAGACTGTAACTGTGTTGTTGCTGTATTCGTTTAGGGGGAGGGCAAGAGGGAGAGAGGGTTGAGGGGTTACAGGGGCAGATTTAGGGCTAAGTTACTGTTTTATACCTACTGTGTTGGTGGGTGGAGGATGGTCTGTGGGGGAGGTTGGGTGGTGGGGAGTGGTACCTGGAGACCTCTACTTTCTAGCACCCACTCAATGTGGAGACCTGGATTCCATCAGCAGCGCAATTGACCATGGGGACAGATTTTAGATTTGTATCATGGAATATCAAGGGGCTAATGTTAAGCGGAAAAGATATATGGATGTTGTTCCTGCAGGAAACTCATCTGAAGCAAGCCAATATACTTTTCTGTAGGAGGGATTGGGTTGGTGAAGTTTTTGGTGCAGGTAATAGTAATAAAAGAGGAGGGGTAGGCATTTTGGTCCACAGAGGTAACCCTTTCCAGCTGTTGTCTGAGATTAAAGACCTGGAGGGTTGTTATATATTGGTCAGAGGCCGCTTAGCCCTGTCAGATATACTTTTAGGTGGGATTCATGGTCCTAATGCAGACTTCTCTGAGTTTTTTGCATTGCTTATATTTCATTTGTTAGTTTTCCCACATATCCCTATCATTCTTGGGGGGACTGGAACTTAGTGTGCCACCCTGAACTGGATAAGTCTTGCTCCTGTCAGAAGGGCCTCTCCCCGACTCAATGAGCTCTGAGAGAACTACTGGAGATGTTGGGTCTTGGGGACCCCAGGCGTATCCTGCATCCAGCAGACAAGCAATTTACCTCCTTCTCCCCCCGCACAAATCCTATTCACATATAGACTACTTTCTTATAACAGTAGCTAATCTTTCCAGTTTAGTGTCATGTGACATTTTGCCCACAGTGCTCTCCGACCATGCTCTGGTCACTCTAGAACATATGCTGGGGGGGGGGTTGGATAGAGAGGGATAGAGTATGCCATCTTAATTCTGCTCTCCTGCGGAACCCGAATTTTGTGTCTGCCATTGCTGGCTTCATACAGACCTTCTTTAAGGAGAATGAGGGTTCTGTGGATGCGCTGGACACCCTCTGGGGGTGGAAAAATGTGTGGTGCAAGGAGATTGTATCAGATTGTCCACTAAAATGAAAAGACAGAGGGAGGAACATACACAGGACCTCCTTACCCAGATCAGGAGTCTGGAACACCACCTCTCCTCCTCCACTGATCAGAACACATGGTTCCAACTGCATACTTTAAGGGCTCAGTACTTTGGGCTTCTTGTGGATCAAGCAGAATTAGCCCTGCAAAGAACCAAATTCCACTACTTGGAATTTGGTGACCAAACTGGTCTGCTCCTGGATTTACGGCTCCAGCATACTGACAGTCATGGCTTGATTGAAGGCCTTCAGTCAAATCCAGGGGGACAGATCATGATCCAATCCTGAGGTATAGCGGAGGCATTTAACCACTTTAACAAAACCCTGTATAATCCAGAGGAGGACCCCCCCCGGATGATGATGTTCTAGCCAAATACCTCAATTCAGTGGACTTGCCTTCTGTATCACAACCCCAGCAGGGCCTTCTGCAAGCTCCCATCTCTCATCAAGAGAGTCTACAGGTAATTGAGCAGCTCCCAATGAACAAAGCCCAAGGCCCAGGTGGGTTTTATAATGCCTTTTATGCCACCTTCAGAGATGTCCTGATCCCTTTTCTTGCCAGGTTGTAATACTCCTTGCCTTTGTCTGGGCTTTCAGATGGCACTTTTACACAGGCTTGGATAACCATTTTGCCCGAACCAGGTAAATCACATCTTGAACTGGGAAACTATTGATCAGTATCACTGTTAAATGCTGACTTGAAAATCTTGGCCAAGGTGTTGGCTAATTGCCTTCTCTGCACCTGGCATAACTTTCTCAGCCCCACCCAGTTGGGCTTTGTAGCTGGGTGCCGCTCCTCAGACCACATGCGTAAGGTTCTTCATCTAATTGCAATTGCAGGAGAGTGATCAGCCCCCATGGTCTTGGTCTCACTTGATGCTGAGAAGGCCTTTGATCAGGTATCTTGGCCATTTTTGTTTGCCACCCTACATTGATACAGTTTCCTGGCTCAATTTTGTGACTGGCTTGGGGATCTTTACCATCATCCCACGGCAAAGGTTAGTTGTAATGGTGTTTTGTCATCTTCTTTCATTCTGTGCCGAGGGACCAGACAGGGTTGCCCCCTTGCACCATTCCTTCTTAACCTATATTTCAAACCCCTCATTCGCTCTTTGCAGGCATTTCCAGAGGTTAAGGGAATTCGATTCGGGGATACCTGTTATAAATTATTGACTTATACTGATGATCTTTTGCTTCATTTAGAAGATCCAGGTTCTTCTATCCCCACTGCGGTGTCTCTCAATAACAGATTTTCCCAAGTGGCGGGGTATAAACTTAACCTGGAGAAATCAAAATGCCTGCCTCTCAATGTGCATTTCATGAAGCCCCAGATTGAAAATATGGGTCTGGTTTGGGAACCCAAGGTTCTTTCTTACCTGGGAATTAAAATATTCCTGTCACTATGTTCTCTTGTTAAACTCAATTTCTCTCCCATTTGCCGGTCAGTCCAGGCAGACCTCCTAAGATGGAAATCTATTCCACTTTCAGTTTGGGGCTGGGTGAATGTGGTAAAGATGAATGTGCTGCCCAGGATACTTTATCTGATGCCAATGTTATGCCCTTCCTTCCTAAGTCTTGGTTCAGGAGGCTGCATTTTTTCATTTCAGAGTTCTTATGAAATGGGAAGGCAGTCAGATGGGCTTACATTAAGCTTACTCATCAAAAGGACTTGGGGGCTTGCATTTGCCCCATTTTTTCCTCTACTACTGTGAAGTACATTGTTGCAAAATCTTTCAGTGGAGCTCAGATGGTTTAGAGCCCACAGCCCACTACATCCCCCAGTGGGTCACTCTGGAGAAGTGCCTGTACAGGCTCCAGGGATTTAGGACTGGATAGCCTAATTTATCTGAAAACTTCTGAGATTCCATCATCTCTCAGAAATTCACCACTCTTGTGGTCTCTCAAAGCCTTGTCTCAGCTTGGTGACCACTGGAACATCTCCCTCCACAAAGATTTGTCCCAGTCCCTTGTCCATAACCCAGATTTTAAGATTGCCAACTACCTTATACCCAGGAATTTCTGTCCAGCTCTGGAAAACACCACAGTCTCACCATTGATTTCAGAGGGTAAAATATGCACAGTGAGGGTATTGCAAGACAGATTCTCTATTCCGACTTATCATTTCTTTAAACATTTACAATTGCAGGGTGCGATTTCTTCTTTCTTAGGCGCTTCTCCCTGTCAAGATTGTGCTAACCCAGCCCTTCATGACCGCATAAAAATGCCACCCAACCTCACCCAATCTCAAAGTACTATGGACTTCTCCGGTGTATGAACCCTGATAATCCACAGGGGGGGGAGGGCTGTTTCTATTGGAAGAATGAACTGGATCTTACAATGAGCGACAGGGAGTGGAGTCAAGTTTATATTGATCTGTATAAATATCTCAAGCAGGATCGGTTGTGATTTCTCTAGTTCAGGGTTTTGCACAGTATGTATTTCACTCCTTCTAAGCTGTTCAGGATGGGTAAGTCTGATTCACCACTCTTTATCAGATATGGGAAATCAGAGGGTACCCTAAGGCACATTCTCTGGGACTGTGCTTTGGTGGTTCCCTTCTGGCGGGCTATCAGAGGGGCGTTGGACCCCTTGTTATGCCTAGATTCCTTCTTTACACCACAGGTCTGTTTGGTTGGTTCATTCCCTGCTGGCATGTTAGGGTGTCGAAAAGCCTATATGTCATTGATCTAGCTGTAGCCAAACTAATCTTCACCCATCACTGGCTTGATCAATCTGGTCCCTCCCTCAGGGAATGGCATGTGGAAATTCTCCAGGCCTTACAACTTGAAAAGCACGTTGCTTCCAGGATGTACCACACAGAGGCTTTCAACATGAGGTGGGGGCCCCGATGGCCCTCCTACCCATCATGAAATGTTCCCTTACTAGCCCTGGCTTAGGATGGATCGATGGGTTGTTCCTTCTCAAATAGGGGTGAGTTTCTCTTGTCCTAGTACACATGGGGTCATCTTCATTCCTACTTCTTCCACAGGAGGGTAGCCTTGGGCTCCCCCCATAATTTGCTTGAGCGGTGTGCTAAGTAGAGGTTCCAGGAAAGGGATGTAGGGGGGGTAGAGTTGTGGTAGTTTGGTTACTGTAGCTATATTAGGTAGCTTTGTTTATGCTGTTGTTTCCCAACCTGGCCAATGCACTGTGTGAGTGACTGTTTAGCCACATAGCCTATATCTTTGTGTTCTGTGGCTCCCCCATTTGTTCAATGGATATGCTGGGGTTAGTTTCAATAGAGGGGAGCTGCAGTACTGTTCATGAGCTTTGTATTGTTTAAAATCCAGGAAATGTGGGTTCCCTCCAAGTAAAGTCTTTGTTATTCGGGGCCTGGTAGGTGGATATAATCCAAAAGTCAAAGAAAAATGGCCAGCCACGCCTTTCAGTTTTTAAACATTTTCTTTTTCTGTTCTTTTTTCTTTTATTCTTTACAATAGATCCAGTGTGACCCAATGTTTCACCTCAATAGGCTTCTTCAGGGATAAGATCTAATTTTAAATACATAAATCATGTTTAATATTTTGATTTCAATATCAGTTTCTCACACCGACAATCAATTTTTAAAATGAGAATATTTAAAATTATTATAAATTCATGCCACAATGGTCATGTTGCTATACTCTATCATTGAATGTCTAAAGTAGAAAGACTTGTACTATTATTTACATGGTAAAAAGCAATTTCATTCAGTGGTCAAGTCAACCTCATGGCAGCCTTCACTGAGGAGAAGGGCTGTGTCCATCAGACCCACGGTGTCCCACTGTGTGGCACAAACCTCTTTTATCAGCCAGGTCATATACTTGTTTAAATCAAGGATACTGATTAATTACTATAATGCAGCTTCCTACAGCAGTTTATTACATAATACATGTATTCTGGTGAGAGGCTCACATACCTTTAGTATCTGCAGTATTGAAAAGATACTTTAGCCAGTCTTGTGCAGGACTTAATAGTTCTCTCTGCTGTTTTCATAAATTAAAAATTAAAAATGAATCATATTAGATGTACCCATTCCTGTATTTCAAAAAATAATATGAAAACATTTACTTAAACACAAACAGCGCTGCTGACCTGTCTCCTTTAAGTTTAACAGAAGCGTTTCTTTTGCTTTGCTAGCTTCACTCTATTCTGATCTGTAACACAGTGTTTCTTAGTTTAGGCTTGTTACACCTAACTTTCTCAAAATAGGTCATACATACAAAAGGAGTTTAAAATGAAGGTCCTCTAGCCTTACTAGCAGAGCGCTCCTCTGCATATTTAATAGTTAAATCCTTGCAGCCAGTTGTTCCTCAATTTTCACAACTTTAGTTAAACAGGTTAAGCTAATAACACATATGTAGCAAAACTGCCTAAACCATAATTCAGTTCAAAATGAGCTAAAGTATCTTTTCAATACTGTAGATATGAAAGGTATGTGGGCCTCCCACCAGAATAAATGTATTATGTAATAAACTGCTGTAGGAAGCATGCATTATAGTAATTAATTAGTATCCTTGATTTAAACAAGTATATGACCTGGCTGATAATAGAGGTTTATGCCAGACAGTGGGATACCATGGGTCTGATGGACACAGCCCTTCTCCTCAGCGAAGGCTGCCATGAGGTTGACTCGACCACTGAATGAAATTGCTTTTTACCATGTAAATAATAATACAAGTCATTCTACTTTAGATATTCAATGATAGAGTATAGCAACATGACCATTGTGGCATGAATTTATAATAATTTTAAATATTCTCATTTGTAAAAATTGAGGTTGTCAGTGTGAGAAACTGATATTGAAATCAAAATACTAAACATGATTTATGTATTTAAAATTAGATCCTATCCCTGAAGAAGCCTATTGAGGTGAAATGTTGGGTCACACTGGATCTATTGTAAAGAATAAAAGATAAAAGAAAAGAAATAGAAAAAGTTGTTGAAAAACTGAAAGGTGTGGCTGGCCATTTTTCTTTTACCTTTTTATTGTTTAGCCACAGTATACAGATGCTGTAATGTTGTATTATTGTTGTTGTTGTTGGTATTTACTTTATACTCAATAAAGTATAGTCATTTAAAAAAATGTAACAGCAAACTAGGAAGTTTCAGCAATGTAGGTGTTTTTAATATTAATATGAAAATATCATTTCAGGACACTTAAGTTACTTGACTTCTGGCAACTTGTTTTGCACTTTGCAGATTATTTTCAGGTTTACAGTTTCTATTTAAATATTAGGCAGACAATATATACAGTGAGAAAATAGTATTGCACTTTATTATAATGCAAATTTTCTCAGTGCATTTTGCCCATTAAAATATTCAATAACTGAATCTAGCCATTTCTGTTCATTTGTGAGCTTTTAACTTCTTATTGCACTTTGCCAAAATAAATATGTCGATATGTATTTTTTTGTAACAGATTGAAATTTGTACATGTACTGTATATTCAGTGAATGGATATATGAGTATTAAATAAGTAGGTACTGTTTATTTTTGAGAGAATAGGGCTGCTAGGGCAGCAGGTGCTCTGTTTTCAAAATTGTGCTGTGTTTGAAGTTACATATTATATGTTTCACAAAGTACAATACACACGGTAGATAAAATATACATATTACAAACTTGCTAATTTACAACCATAGAGAACACAAAACCAGGTTACATCCCTTAACTTCATTGACCCTTATTACACATCCTTGATTCAGAAATCCATAGTTAGTTTGTTTTAATTTTATTTACATGTCCAGGAGTCAAAACCTTTTGCTGTGAAACATAACCTATATCCTTAACCACAATGAGAAAAAAATAATCGTCAGATTAATTTAGTTGAAATCATGGAGCATCAAATGGACTTTTTGAAACTTTTTTCCACATAGAACATTTTTCCTCATCCTCAAAACTCCTTGGTGTCTAGTTTCATCCCATCGCTTTCACTTCCCATCAATTCTGGTTTTCTATTTAACCCCTTCCCCCATCACTCACAATCCTCTTGCAAGTTTTCCCTCATGTCTGGTGGTACCACTCCCACTCCCTGTACCATATTACACATCCTATAGTGTCCAGTAGCTCCCCAAACTCTCCCATATGTTTTCATGCACTCCTTGATGTCCAGTTTCACACCTACTTCTCTTTGCCCTTTTCAAGTTCTCCCTGGTGTCTAGTTGCAACACACAATCTCCCTTTTATGTATCCTAATATCTAACATCACCCTTCCCTCTCCCTTTTCAAGTTCTCCCTGCTGTCTTGTAGCAAATCCATAAACCTGAAACCACTGCAAATAATAATGGAACAATATTGTTGTCTATTCTATCCACAGTCAGACAGTGGCCAACTGAGAAGGTGAGTGGAGGGTTATGCTGGTTGCTATCACAAAACTGAGGTTGGGGTGCTCAGGTGGTGCCAATAGATACTAGGAAGAACTTGAAATGAAGACAAGCAGTATGTGGGTGCCACTTTATTTCAGGGAACACTTTGAAAGGGTAAGAGTCCCTGTGCAGCAACAAAAAAGTATTGCTTTTTTTTTTCACCTAGCAAGCAATTTATTTGATATGGCCCCAATAGAGATTTTAAAGTCTCATTTGTTATAAATAATAAACAGTTGTTCTGAGTCTCAGAGCTGAGAATAGGTTTCCACAAGTTTTTTAGATTTTCAGTTTTCTAGTCAGCGATCACATATCACAACTATCCATGGCTTTTACAGGTAATATGGTGACCATCCTGGAACAAAGTGCATCATTCACATGGGGAAACAGTTCACAGGTAAAACAAGTTTCTATAACTCTACAAAACAATAGCAAAAGTGTATAGCATATCATGTAGAATGAACAAAATTAATGGCTAACTCAGTATTTGAAAGTCTGTGAATTCATATAAGTTTAAGATGCTTGTCACTGCTTGCTGCAGTGTAATTGGGTGAGCATAGCAGTGCAATTTAATAACAGCACATCAAACAGTGAAAGCCTCTTCTGGTAAGTAGTGTAACTGCAAAAGATGAACAAAGTAGAGATTTAAACAAGCTTTTCAGAAGTCTTTGAACTCAGTAATTTAGACAGCTTATCCCCACTAATCACGGTCTGGTTAGGTGTCCACTGATGCACCACCCACATCAGTGTTTTCTTAGTTTGTTTCTCAAAGTAAAAAGGAAAATAAATTGTAAAATATATATTGTATCAACTAAATCTTTGCATATTTTTAAAGAAGCACACCAATCTAATAGTGCTAACAATACCTTCCTGGAAGTTTAAGTTCTGATTTAAAAAATTCAATTGGACTGAAACTTTACAGCACAGTCACAGTTGCGGCCTGCAGTCTGTTTTATGGGGGGGGGTGGAGTATTCACAGCAGTCAGTCAGCCAGCATGAGGTGAAGACAAGGATAAAACTTTAAAAAAAAGGAAACTTGAAGGTGACACTTCCCCCTACTCTGTGTCCCAATATCATGAACCAAATAATTGAGTCATCAATATTGCAGTCACACTCCATGGAATCACTGCTGTTTGCAGCAGCCTTGGTTTTTAATTAATATCATGTCTGCACCCTGTGTTTAAAGTTACAATATAGTTTTTTAATATTCTTTTGATTGATTTAATATATCATGCATAGCACAATAACAGCAAGAATAGCAATCACATTCACACAATCAAACTCCCAGTGAGTCATTAATCAGGATGTACTGAAATCCTAACATTTGTAGGCCACTTGAAGGGGAACCAGTAACTAGTTGATAAATCATGGTATTTACGTACTGTATAAGCTTTATGCTGCCAAAGAAAATGACCAGTTTCAGCATTAAGGTTTCTAAAAATATTGTTGACTTCATCCAGTCTTAAAGACATGGAAAAGCACATATTGGAAGTATATTCATTAAATGCTAGGCACTCTCATCTTCAAAGAAGAAACTTTTTAAGTAAAATTTGACTAAGTAACATGCAAATCTGATATAACAGATTGCCAGCTATGCATTAGGTACATGAAAAAAGTGACACAGCGAAAACTTTTAACAAAACAAAACAGTTCAAGCTCTAAGTCCATAGATATGATCCTGATGCAATTCACAGATCATTTTCTTCATGACTGTTCCACAAACAAGGATCACACTCTCTGTGAAGAACCACTGTGGTGCAAGAAATCTCTGCAACATCTTTTAATGGGAGGTAGCCTGGCAGAAAGAAGGCACAGAAGTATATCAGACAGTAAATAGTGTCAGCACATTACTAACTTTCATCCCCACTGCAGCAACCATTAAATTGAACTGCAGTATATATGTGCTACAAGACACAGAACACAGTCACAAACCTCTTGGATAAACATACCTCAGTAGAGATGTGTGAAATTAGAAACTTTCTTTCTGTGAAATATTTCGCTAAATTAACATATATCATAAAATATTTTGTGGGTGCAAAATGTTAAATTCTACCACAAAATGCAAAATTTTGTCCTGTGAAATGTGAAATTTTGGCTGCAAAATGATGAAATGTGGGTGACATTTAGCAAAATTATGCATTTCATAGTGAAATTTCATGTTTTGCAGACAACATTTCACAATTTCACACCCAGCAAAAAAGTTTGTGGAATGGTGGAATTTCGTGAAACATTTCAAGCTGCAGAATTACTGATTTTGTTTCAATTTCACTGGCAAAATTTAATTTCGCAATGTCTCTATACCTCAGGGAAAGATTTATCTGCAAGTGGCTCATGCTTTCATGTCTTCATCCAAAGGGGGAGGATACACTCTCTCAGATTCCCATTTATCTAGCAAATGGGCAGTGTCGTAAAATTAAGCAATAAGGCATGACAAGGTTGTGTTATTGTATAATAACATCACTCCTGGGGTGGGTTGAAGCACGAGGCAAAGCCGAGTGCTTCCACCACCCCAGGATTGATGTTATTACACAATAACACACACCTTGGAGTGCCTTATTGCAATTATACAATGGCTCGATGTTATACAAAATAAAAATATTTAAAAAAGTTTTAGTAGATTTTTAGTGCAGCAATATATCTGTGTTTCTTAAAAGTAGCTCCAAACAATCATCCAAAAAATCAATACAGTGATGTTATTGTGTAATAACATCACTGTCTCAGGCACACACTGACCAATCAGAGCCCTGGAAATTTTCTTGCCATTGTATAATATAGAATAATACATGGGGTGGTGTGTTTAATGAGATTTTACACACACCCGAGGTTTTGGATGCTACATAAACCCCAAGAGCAAAGCTTGAGGGGTTTATTTAAAATAATAACACCGAGTGTAATATAATCAACTTTACACATCACCCTTGTTTTATTTATATAATTGCTGGGTTGCATTTTTCTGCCACAGCAATTACTGTATATAAAATAAAATGTCCATGTGCGGCCAGGGTCTGGTCAGTGTAGGCCAAAGTTGGAAATGGGTGCCAATGAAATATACCTTTTATTTATTTTTTCAAGCAGCCCAGTTTTAAGGATTGTATCCCAGTTATTGTATTTTAAAAATTTACTGCCAAGTAAGTCCAAGTGATGGTGAAGCCTCCGGTGTTAAGGAAATGTGGCCAGCATCAAGGAAGTGAAAAGCTACAGCAGGCACATGTGCAGACCAAGAAAAACCTAGTGAATGTTTTCTGTTATAATCTGTGGATTATAATGGTGAATTATAACCAGCTTTCCTTTAGGGGAAAAAATGCAACCCAGTTATTACAGTTATTTAAAAAGTACACATTATCCCCACACATTGTTTCTGAGTCACACACGCAGCAGTAGCACAAATGGCAAGTGTGCAACCCCCAGACATCTTTTGATACCTTCAAATTAATTTTATACATTTTGGTCATGACTGAGATATAAGGGCACATGTGGACTTGTGCATCACATGTTCAAGATCTTTAGCGGCTGTTGAAGATTGCAGCATTCCATCCCTCAGAGCCATTCTAAGAAGGGTGGTCAGCAGTATGCAGGTAGTAAAGGCATTTTAGGTCACTTTTCCAAGGTTCACTTTACAGATCATTTCCACAGACCCGACCACCTGATGATTCTCCCATTGTAACAATCGGAGCAGCATCCCTCAAAAAAGACCACTGGATCATTTGATTAAAAACTGTCAGGAAGCTGAACAAGTAGTAAGTTCTGCTCCCTTGCACTGTTTTCAAGCTTTGGAATTCATAGTTGTATGGTTTCGTTGTCTGTCCTGATCATATTTGTGGCCACCACAGCAATCTCAGCCTGTCCAGAATTTTCCACAACCCAGGATGCCAGCCCTGCAATTGACTGCTCCATATTAACTATTGTATTACAAAAGTCATTGAATTTCTTTTTAAATTAATTATTGATTTGTACAGAGTTTGGGGTGAGTGTTAATATCTGTGACCTGCTTGCAGACTGTGATGTGTATTGTGGGTGATGATCAGGTAGATTAAGACTCTATGCTCCCTGTTTGCTTGAAAACATTGTTTTCTGATTTCTGTAAAGTGGCTCCTTCAGTCATCCCATTTGCCAACCAAGTGCAAGTATGTCCAGCAACAGCTTAAACTCCTAAAAAATATTTATTTTTTAGCTGTGTAAGTTTTAATAAGCAATTAGCACTCATTGCAACCAGAGTTCTTGTGCAGTGTGTCCACTTAGTCTGACAGCTAGCTCAACCCTCTTCCAGGATGTGTTTTTAGGGGACATCAATGCAGAGGGAAAAAGTATATATACCCAGTCAGGATTAAAGTGACACTCTTACTGTTTTAAAGCACCTGTTCTTAAGAATGTGCAAGAAGCATAATTGTAAGCACCTATTGTGGTCATGTGTACTCTTTTATGTATTTAGCCAAGATCAAAGGCACATTCAGTGTGAGTGATTAGGCTGCATTATATCATCAATGATGTCAAATATAGGGTTCTCAGGTCTTGGCAAAGGGTTTCAGACCTACAGTACATGAGCTTGGGTTTGATATCCAGTGTAGTACATGTTTGTTTTTCCTTCTCACTATAAGTTATGTAGTATGAGAAAAACATTTAGATGTAATTGCTGATGTTAGTGATTGAGTTTCAGCAAAGTTTGTAATTCTGTGTTGAAAGTAACATAAAATGTTCCAGCTGAGACTTTAAGGTGTGAGTGCAACTTGGGGAACATTTCTTTAAATTGACAAACAATGCATTGCTAAAACCCACTGGAGTTGTGTAAGGGGAAGGGTCTGTACTCACCACTGGATGTGGTTCACCACAGTATGAATCTCCTGTCAAGGAACCTTAGTACAGTGGTAGAAATACTGGTTACACTCATTCATTTATTCACTTTATTGTCTGACTGATAAGGCATTACAAGTATACATACAATTAGACATTCTTTAAAATGAAATAGATAAAATCCATATACGATCCTACACACAAAACATTTAAAAACAAGGGACAGATATTCAGAAATGTACCAAAGGCCAGTGCAAGTCCGGCACAGTACAAATCCAATGTGCTGTGGTGCAAAAGGAACCATATTCTGAGGTTGCACTGGCCACACTGTGTCAGCACAACTCAGATGAATATGGTACAGTTGTGCCATGGCGCAACCAGGCATGCTCCATTGTGCAACTAGAGTTGCACCATGGTGCTAACGCAGTTGCACCAAGATGCAGAAAGAGATGCCCCAGTGAATCCATGGGGGCAGAGCAGCAGAGCAACAGAAGGGGGAACGGCACAGAGAAGAGATCCAGGGAAAGAGCCAGGGAAGCACAGTGACAGGCCACAGGAGGCCACCACCAGCAGGGCACAGCAGGGCACACACAGGCACTGACACCACCTTCCAGAACACAACAGTGACACATATATTAGGCAACAGGAGGTGCCAATGGTCACTGGAGAGCCACCAAGGGAGCCCCCTCACAGGCTGCAGGCTGTACCCCCTCACACACCCAGACCAGAGAAGGCCACACCCAGGATCACACAGCCAAGCACACACACACATACACACACACTCACCACACAGGTACACAGGTGACCCACACAGCAGGCACAGAATGCACTGAGAGCCATGTAGCATTGCTGACCACATAGGATAAGCTGCACAATGCCACACAGGGGCCCCAACACAGTGTGCAGCCAGTACCTGTCCAAAGAACATGGTGTGTGCCATCACCATGCACACACCTGCCACACACCCCTGACAGTCACTCCATGGGCACCCCAAGGCACAGCCACTGACTGAGGGGAGGGACACCACCACAGTGGGACACACCACAGCACACACCAGTGAACCACAGAAGCACAGCACATGTTTGACACATGCACACCACATGGACAAACACTGGGCCACTGCAGCATGGCTCCTCATGCCACCTGCAAAGCAAACACTGACACAGGCAGGTAAGTCAAAAGAGATATATTCCAAAGAACTATTTACAGCAACAATGGGTTGGGAAAGGGTAGAAAAGTGAGGGAAGGGGAAAGAGAACAGGGACTGTATAGTGGGATGAGGGACTGTAGGACAGGTACAGCAGGTAAAACAGGGGAATGCTGTAGTCCATTCAGCAGCGGCCATGGCCTGCACCCCTTGGCACTCTTGCTGCCTCTGATCAGCAAGGAGCATGTGGTGAACTGCAGCACAGCTTCCATGGTCATGGAACAGATCAAGATCAGCTGCCAGAGCAGCTGGCAGTACATGGGTCTTCGTCTGCTCTGCTGGACACCTATGACAAGGGACAGGACAGGTGATCAGTGCAGTGTCCCAAGGAAACATGCCCACCCACAGCACACGATGGGCAGTGGAAACACACATCCCCCAGAGGGGCCCATGCTGGCCACTCACGGGAAGGGTGGGCCAATGCCTGCCAGCAATGCAGCACACCACGACAGTGCACAGTGGTGGTCCCCACCGCACAATGGTCACCCGATTGTGCAATGACAGTCAAATGGCACAGAGCACTGACAGCATCACAGCAACATCAGTGGCAGATGGGAGCACATCCACCCCACCAACAGTTGGCACACATGTCCAATTGAAGCACCACAGTGGTAAGCACCACGCACAGTGCAACATACACAGTTGCCACAGCACATGGCTCAGGTGGCCATGCCCACACCTACACCCCCACCACCCTCCATGTAAAGTGTGAAGGACTATGACAGTGCCTACCTGCCCTCTGTGACCCCGCTGGTGCTGGAGCTGCACCTGCTCAGCCTCTAGGTCTTGCTGCGGCCTGCCACCCTGCCACTGCTGCCACTGCCCTGCAATGATTCTCAGGCCCTGGGAATAGAACATAGATGGGTACACATCAGCAAACATCCACAGCAGCTGCCCACTGCCCCCCCGTGCACAGGGTGAGCCCCTGCCCCACATGTCCTGCACTGCTGCATCATGATACAACTGGTGGCTGGCACTGCCACCCTGTGAAGTGCATGATGGCAGTGCACCACTCTGCAGGGCATGCCAGGCAGCCTAGCCAACAGCACAGTATAGCACCAGGTCACACATGCAGTATGGGCCTACTCACCTGGCTGTGGCACAGCCCCACACCTGACACACCCCTCCAGCCTCCTCAGGTGCTCTGGGTCCCTCCTGACCAGGTCATGATATCGGTGATGGTGCTGCTTCCCTTTCCTGGCCACCCTCATCCGCTGCTGCAGAGTGGCAGCAATCCCCTGCCACACCGTGACCAAGGGCTGCTGCAGGGGCACCTGGACAAACAGCTGGGGGGTGTGGGGCTGGACACAGGTGACCAGGATCACCAGCTCCACCTGCATCCATTTTTGTGCCCTCAGTGCCCTTCACTTCACCATGCTGTGAGTAGTAACTGGTGAGCAAAATGGCGGCAGTAAATGCACATGGCCACGACATGTGCCAGATGCATGATGCCAGGGAACAAGCGCTGTGTCCACCCATCATGCAGTCTCAGAGAAGCCTGGCAAGGGCATGGCCAGTTGGGGTCATGGGTGAGGGGGTGGTCCAGGGGTCAGGGTCACTGCAGGGGTCAGGGGTCACTCACTCTGTGCAGTGTGCACGTGTGTGATAGCAGGCCTGGTGCAGCATGCACCATGTGCCATGCCCCTCTTTGTGCAGTCAGCACATGGTGCACAATTGACACCATGTTACCGTTCAGCACATGTGCACTGCAGGCCTGTGCACCGGGCATGTGTGCACATTGTGCTGTGACTTGCTCCAGAGCAATCTCATTGTGCATGGAGCAAAATAGCGATATTCAGACACTGCATGCAAATGAGCTCATCAGCCAATGTGTGGTGCACTGGGGGAATTAGCATATCATTACCTTTGTGCCAAACCTGATTTGCATTCATTGTGCTACATAAGCACCATGGAACAGCACATGCCATGGACTGGTATTGCATTCTTTCGGGGTAAGTTGCACCCTCTGCTGAAGCTCACTGGGAGAAGCTGGCACAGCAGGGTGGGATGGTACAGAGTGATGCTGCCACTGACACACTGTGCTCTCCATGTCCACAGGAAGTGACATGTCAGAACATGAGGAGGGTGAGGAGCATGGGTCTGCTCACAAATGCAGCCCCAATTTCACAAAGGAGGAGACCTAGACCCTGTTTGATGCCTACCTCAACAGGGAACCCCTGTTGAGTGGTGCCACGGGCATACCACAGGCCAGGGCTAGGACCTGGGAGGAGGTGGCATCATGCATCAACCAGCAGGGCAGCCACTGGCGGTTAGCACAGGAGTGCAGGATGAGGGTGGGCATGGACAAGAGGCACATCAAGGAGAAGGTGGTGGCCATTCATGCATCCTGGAATGCCACTGGAGGGGAGCCTGAAGATGTGTCACCACTCACGGCACAGGAGGAGATGGTGGCAGCCACCATGTGCTGCAGCACGGTGGAGGGTGTGCCTGGCAGTGGATTCCAGATGGGTGGCAGCCCATCACTGCATGGTAGGTATGTCAGCCACGCACAGCTGGGGTGTGGAGGGTGCATACATGGCCATGCTAGCATGCATGCAGCCAACATGAATGTCATGTGTGTGTGTGCGCACCCATGCACATGCCATGCTGCAGGACACATGCAGTGGTGGTGTGGTGGGCACATGTGGGCAATGCATCACTAACACAACTCTCTTTCTCTTGCAGCCCCAGCACACCTCCATGCAGATAATGGAGCAGCAGTGGCGGCAGCAGTCATGGCCACTGAACTGGCCCCAGAGGACCAGCCATCCACCTCCATGGGCACCCGTGGGCCTGACAGGCTGCAGCTCACCATCACTGTGCAGGTGGATGTCTTAGACCTGGGGTTGGATGAGGCCCTGGATATGTTCCTGCAGGATGCCAGCCTTGGGATCTTGTGCACAGAGACACAGATCGGGGTGGGGTCTGACACCGACGATGATGTAATGCTCATCCTGGACAGCATGGCCACCATTGTGGGGGAAACATCCCTGCTGGCCACTGACACAGGCAGCACACCCAGTGCTCTGCCTTCAGTGGAACAGCTGCCCACCACCACTATGGGTGCAGAGGTGTACGCTGCCCTGGCTGTGCCCTGCAGTGGAGGTGGCGTGGCTGCACAGGTGCTGGGTGGTGTGCAGTGGCTGGATGGGTGACAGCAGCAGGCTGTGGGTGCAATCAGGCAGCTGCACACAGGGTCCACCACCAGTGCACCTGCCATACCCAATCCCCCTGCAGACCCCACTGTGCAGTGTCCACCAGACAGAGTGGCTGTGCAGCAGGGCCAGTCCCCACATGGGGATCGGCATTTGGCCTGGGAGCCCCAGGATGCCGACCTGCTGGCTGAGCACACCCATTTGCTGTGGGAGTCTATTCAGCTACAGGTGATGCTCACCACTGAGGTGCATGCATTATGTGTGGAGGTGCACCAGTTAGCTGAGCAGCAGGAGAGGGACACTGCACAGATCCTGGTGGGGATGCAGTGCATGCAGGAGGCCATGACTGCATCCCTGGATCGCATTGCCACTGCAATCTCAGATGGCGTTGTGCTGCTGGTTGCCACATGGCATAGCCAGACACAGTTGACCCCCTACAGTGCGTTGTCCACCCCGCGTACCCGGCATCGGGCAACCCCTGCACAGTTGACCATTGGCTCTGATGTCAGCATCCCAGGCACATCCGGGGCTGGGCTGTTTGGGCACCTTGACACCCCCGCCCAGACATGGTCGTGGTCACGGTCCCACGGTTCCAACCCTGGAGGGCTGTTGCACCCCCCCAGGCCCGGCTGCCCCCATGGCTGTTGTGGCCATGGGTCTGTGCAGTGGATCTGATATGTGGGCAGCCCCACCTGCAGTCTGCAGCTGCTTCCCAGTGCACACATGGACAGTGTGTGTGCCTACCGTAGGTGTGGTGCCTGTGTGTTGCACCACATGCTGCCTGTTTGCGTGCTTGCCCAGCTGCTGGCCATGTGGTATGGGTGTAATGATGGCAGTCTTGCACCAGTTGTGCTTGTGCACCGGTACAATGCATCTAATCCACACCACATACCCATGCCTGTGTGTGTGGGTGTGTGGGTGTGGGGGGGCTGTGAGGGGTTCTGTGCGTGGTTGTGTGTGGGTGTGTGCCCCTGTCACCCTTACCCCTGCTTCCTGCCTCAGTGTGTGCATGCCCATTGCCATGCATGCCCCTGCATGTGTGCTGTACCTGTTTGCGTGGACTATGCATGTGTATCACACCACCTACCTGTGTGCACCATAGTGCTCCCTTGCTATGGTGTCCCAGTGACATCTTGTCTGCTGGATCAGCTGGGGATCCCTCCGCCCAGGGGGTGGCTGTTCATCTCCTTCTGGCCCATTGCCTCCATCGTCCCCACTACTGTCCCCCTTATCAGCCTCCACAACTATCCCATGGTCAATGGCCAGATTGTGCAGTGTGCAGCAGGCCAGGAATAGGCCACAGGCTTTTGAGGGGCTGTACTGTAGGGCACCGCCTGACCAATCTAGGCAACAGACTCATACTTTTAGCATGCCAAAGACCCGCTTGATGATGTTGCAGATGCTGGTGTGTTCCTCACTGTAGTGTACCTCTGCTGGGGACAATGGGCACTGGTAGGGGGTGAGCAGCCAGGGCCACAGTGGATTGGTGCTGTCCCCTGTGTGGATATGGACATGGTTAGCCCTCTGCTATGCCATGCTGCACCCCTTGCTTGTCCCTGGTGCCCACACCAACATGCACACCCTGCCCTTCCCCATCCCAAGGTATGCTCTGCCCATCACCCCTTGCTCATGCCATACTCACCCACTAGGTGGCCTGTGGGGATATCCCCACATTCAAACCTGTGGCACAGTGCAGAGCTGTGCTAGATGAACACATCATGTGCATTCCCAGGGTGTGTGGTGAAGACACTGGTTATGCACCCTGTGGCATCACAAACCACCTGGCAGTTGACCCTCAGGGTCCCCTTCCTGTTGATGTATGCCACACCCTTGGGGCCAGGTGGCATGTGCATGCCCATGTGGGTGCAGTCAATGGCTCCAATCATGCCAAGCATACATGCTACCCTGTGTAAGTCCTGCATGGTTGCTGTATGCGCCATCTGTGTGCTGGGGAAATGGATGTATTTCAATGCATGTGGCAGCAAAGCATTGAGGAACTATGTGAGGAGACGGAACGTGGCTGACTGGGTTATGCCTGAGGTGTCCTCTGTTGGTCTCTGGAAGGTGCCTGTGGAGAGCAGGCACATGACAGCTGTCACCTTCATCTCCACAGACATGGCATGGCTCTGTCTGGTGTGAGCCTGCACCTCCTCGCTGCACAGCTCACAGAGCTGCCTCAGAATGGCCCTGTTCAGGTGGTACCGGCCCACAATCTCTGTGTCACTGTACTACTCAAAGGTGATGTGGGCACGGTACCACCTGTGTTGGGCATACCACTGACGGGGCCTTCCATGGCCACATCGCTGTTCCTGCTACTCCCTCACACCTCTCATTACAGCCTCCATCATGAAGGGTGCACTATCCATGGTGCTTGTTATCCAATATCCCTCTGGGTGGTTGGCTGCTGTTGGCTATGTGCCACCCTGGTGCACTGCCTGGCAATGTGTCTGCCTGTCTCTCACACTTTATCTGCCCCAATCTCCCTCTTCACTGCCACCTCTGTTCCTCTCCATCTGCACCTGCCTTGGTCTGTCTCCCTTTCTTTCTTTCTTTCTTTCTTTCTTTCTTTCTTTCTTTCTTTCTTTCTTTCTTTCTTTCTTCTCTCTCTCTCTCCCTCTCACCTGGCGCAAGTGCTTTCTGTGTGCTTGCACCCTGTATTTATAAGAACACATCTGCTCGGTGCATCTCTGATTTGCTCCACACTTGCACCATGGTTTCATGGTTGAATATCGCAGTGCAGTGGATATTCATGGTCATGCCCCCCTGCACTTGCGCCTGCATTCATTATAGTTGCACATTGGCACAATGAGATTTACATAGATACATAGATACATAGACAGTGTCGGCAGATAAGGGCCTATGGCCCACCCAGTCTGCCCATTTGAGCTTGTAAGTTCAGTTTGTTTTCCTAGAAGTCTGTTGTACCTTACCCCTGACCTCCAGAATTGTGAACAGAAAGATTTGTGCTGCACACTGGCTCCCACTGAATATCTATCCTTGGCACAAGCCTGCACTTGTGCCAGTGCAACTCAGTTGTGCCAAGCTCACCTGCTTTGAATATGCGGACCAGAATTTATTAAGCTGTATTACATATACAACTTTCCACCATAATCTTAATCAATAATTTGCATCATAAATTTCACCCAATATAGGCTATCCTTCAAAGCCATAACTTTCTCTTTATATTCCTGTTTTTAGCACCTGAACTAGTTAGTAGCCCCCTTTGTTCTTTAATGCCTAATCATTTTCTTCCTAATTTTTGTGATTGCCATGAAATGGTCTGTTAAATATTCAACCGTATAGAAATCTTCTGAATTTATTATAATCAAGGGTAAAGTGGATATATCTAGGCCTACTGCATCATTAATTTCATTGCATCATTAATCATCAATTTGAATGACATTCCCTAAAGATTTTGTTATCCCCTTCTGAGACATTAATTGTTATTGGATGTTATCAACCCCCTTGAAGGGAACTTGACATGATTAATTATCTACACCACCTGTTGAGCTGTCTCTCCTCTGAAGTGACTATCATGGGAGACCTTAATCTTGACTGGCTCTCCCCATGTTCATCTCCATTAAAGAGCTTTGTGATAACTACGGCCTCTCTCAGCTTGTATCTGAACCTACCCACCCCGATAAAAATAACCCTGCTCATAGTTGACTCCTCAACCTAATCTTAGTAAATAAACCACATATTTTCTCACATTCAGCAGTGTTCGTAAATGATCAAAGCAATCATTGCACCATAGCATGTGTGTGTGTGTGTACAACTCTCAAATTACCCACCACCTCTTCTTATATGTATAAAAGGAACCATAGGAACTTCAATAATGTTTATTTCTTAAAGGATCTTTCTAAGATGGCAAGACTTCTATCTCACAAAAACTATTTCTGTATTTCTGCAGCCTATGACATATTCCAGAAATTTGTACCTGAGGTAATAGATAAACATTCCCCCTTTTCTAAAGTTTAAGATTGGACGAAAGTTATGAATTCCACTTTTGTGGAACTTCTGTGAAATTTTGGAACGTTCGCCATTGGCAAAACTGGGATTTTCCGTGGATTTTCGCTGAGTTTGGCAGACTTTTTTTGTGAACTGCGTAAAAATGCATATAAACTGCAGAATTTATTCTCTCCACAGTTCAATGAACTGTCGATGAATGATTGCCTGCTTGTACAACCATGAGCTCATTCACTGACAGTTCAGTGGGCCACTGGTATTGGAGGATAGAGGAGGACTGCACTGGTGGCCCACTCAGGGACAGGATGGGGGGGCAGGGTGGTGGCAGATGAACTGTCAGGGTGGGGTGTCCACTAGACACCTGGGAATTAGGATTATTTTTTTTATAAGAGATCAGGGATGAGGAGGTCCACTAGACACCAAGGAATACTGGGAATAGAGGAGGATGAGTCAGTGGACTGCTGGCTTTTTTTTGTGAATTAAGGAATCCAGGATAGGGAGGGGGTCTGCTAGACATCAGGGAAATAAAATGTTTTGAGGGACCATGATTGGCATGTGAGGAGGCCACTAGAAACCAGGTGGGTCCAAGGAAGGAACTGGAGGTTTTTATTTATTTATTGGGACTCCAAATCAGTGGGGGGTGGATTAATGAATTAAACTGCAGTTAAAAAAAGCCTCAGAACTGACAACTGGCAGTGATCCTTTCATCAGAGTTTTTTCCTGCAGTATAATAAATTAACCTGCAGTTTCTATATTTATTCTGCAGTTTTAAGGTGGAATTTCTGCAAAAGTTCTGAAAATTTTTCCAAACTTTTGCAGAAGCAGAATTCACACTTTCGCCAAAATTCTGCCTACATAAATTTTTTTTCACACACCCGTACTAAAATTGGAACTAAGAATAGATCCTGCCCGGTTCAATGGCAAACTCAAATCTGCCCTCCATCATAGGGACCTTCTCTGGAAATGCACCCACAAGTCCAAACTACCCCCTGACTGGACTGCCTTTAGGACAGCCAGGAACCATTGTACTAAATTAATTAGGACTGAGAAATCCAAATTCTTTAAGTCAGAATTGGACTCCTCTTCTAATCCTGCCCTATTTTGACATATCCTTAGAGATATTGAAGGGCATCTCCTCCCCCCCCCCTTCTGCAATTATCATTACCGGTGTTCTTACTGCTTCTGACAAGCCTCAAATATTGGACCTTCTCAATAATCATTTTGCGACAGCAGGCCTGGAGTTTGATATCTCTCCAGCCAACAACCTTTGGTTGCAATGCTGTCCATCTGACCCGAATAACCAGACTCTCCTGGACACAGTCAACCATGATACGTTCAATTTCACAATAGTTTCATATAAAGATGTTGAGGATCTTTTGTTAGGCTTAGATGCTAAAAAAAGCACTGGTGCTGATCTATTGGACCCCTTCTTTCTGAAACTGGGATATTGGATACTTAATGTCCCTATTACCTATTTGTTTAACTTGTCTCTTTTTCAAGGCACCCCCCCAGATCTGTGGAAAGTGTCCACATTGTCCCACTTTTCAAATCAGGGTCTGCAACAGACCTTAACAATTACAGACCCATTTCTCTTCTCCCCTCCCTTTCCAAGCTTTTAGAAAACATCATCAACTTTCAATTGTGGAACTGTCTTGAAGCTCACAATAAACTCAGCCCTCTACAATATGGGTTCTGACCCAACCATAGCACTGTAACATAGAAACACAGAAACACAGAATTTGACGGCAGATAAGGACCGCTTGGCCCACCTAGTCTGCCCATTTCCCTACCTAATCGATCAGCTGCAGATCCTAGTTAAGCAACAGCCTACTTCCTCCTACCCCCCACTAGAATTGCCTTATGTCTGTCCCATGCATTATTGAATTCCTCCACTGTTTTTGACTCTACAACCTTCTCAGGAAGGCTGTTCCATGTATCCACAACCCTCTCTGTGAAGAAATAGTTCCTCACATTACCTCTGAGCCGTCCCCCCATCTTCAAATTGTGCCCCTTTGTTTTTGCACATCTCTTTTTCTGAAAGATGCTACCCTCTTGGACTTTGTTGATTCCCTTGAGGTTTTTGAAAGTTTCTATCATGTCCCCCCTCTCCATCCTTTCCTCAAGGCTATACATCTCTAGTTCCTTTAGTCTTTCTTCATATGTCTTCTGATGCAGACCCTGCATCATTTTGGTTTCCCTTCTCTGGACAACCTCCACCCTGTATATGTCTTTGCAGAGATGGGGTCTCCAGAACTGTACACAGTACTCCAGATGTGGTCTTACCAACTGTCTGTACAGAGGGCCAACAACTTCCTGTTTTCTACTTGTGATGCCTCTCCCTATGCATCCCAGTATCCCCCCAGCCCTCCTTACTGCCTTCTCACATTGCTGGCCCAGCTTTAGGTCATCTGATATGATTACCCCCAGGTCCCTTTCCATTTTTGTTGTTGTCAGTATCTCACCCCCCCCCATTGTGTACTCTTCCCCTGGGTTTTTGTTCCCCAGGTGCATTACTTTGCACTTCTTTGCATTGAATCTAAGCTGCCATACTTTTGACCATTCCTCCAACCTTGCCAAGTCCCTTTTCATCCTTTCCACCCCACCTTGTATATCAACCCTGTTGCAGATCTTTGTGTCATCTGTAAAGAGACATAGTTTCCCTTCTAGCCCCTCTGGCAATGTCACTTATAAAGACATTAAAAAGGACTGGCCCCAGTACTGAACCCTGCGGTACCCCACTAGTAACCCTCTTTTCTTCCACATTAGCTAATGTCACCAATGAGTGGCAGCTGAAGCACGATGCTAAAAAACATGTAGGGGCTGTATTTCTGGATCCGAGCAAGGCCTTCGATACAGCTGACCATAATCTACTCCTAACCAAACTACATACCATTGAGCTTAAAAATGCATCCTGGGATTGGTTTCAGTGTTATCTGACTGGCCAACAACAAGTTAAGGCATCAGGTGACCTCTCTTCACCTAAAACAAAGCTGAGGGGAGTTCCTCAAGGGTCCATTTTGGGGCCACTTCTCTTTGTAATTAATATTAGTAAACTCAGCTCTGGTGCAAATAATGCTTCAGTACATTTGTTTGCAGACAACACCATGATCTATGTCACCAGGTCCACCACTGAGCATACCTATACTTCGCTGCAACATGAGTTTAATTTCTTGCAGCACAGTCTTTTGAATATGAAACTTTTGCTTAATGCCCCCCAAAAAATCTGTGTTCCTTTCACCGCAAGCTCACTTTATCTACTCCACCCCCATAGGGTCTCTGCCACCTACTAATATGCTTCTGGGGGAAACCTTGGGATTAGTAGATAGATTCAAATACTGGGGTGTATGGATAGATAGCAAACTCTCTTTTTCAGTACATATCAATGAGCTAGCAAAAAAACTTAAGCAGAGATTGGGTATCCTGTTCAGAGAATTAAGCATCTGCTCATGCAAGACACAATAATCAAACTGGTGCAGTCAACATTCTTACCACTAATTGACTATGCAGATATTATTTATAGTCATGGCTCCAGCTCTAAATTGGCCAAACTGGACATCTTGTGTCAAAGAGCTATAAGATTTATTACTGACTCCCCCTACATCACACATCATTGCTCCCTCTTTGCCATGATGGGTTGGCAATCATTCAATATTAGACATCTAAAAAATGCGGTCATCTAGACCTATAGAGCTTTAATGAATAAACTTCCAGAGAACATTTGCAAGTTGCTGACCACAGCTAGTGGGTGTTATCCACTAAGAAAATACTCCTTTATTTTGTTACAAATCCCTAGAATCAGAACTTGCCACGGTTCTTACTTGATAAGCCACGAGCCTCCCATTCTATGGAATAACTTCCAAAAATCTCTTAAACTCACGTCCTTTGTCAGTCTCACAGAATTTAAAACTCTCATTGGGCAGTCCTTGCAGGATGACTGCATTTGCTATTCAGAAGCCCCTCCATTGTTCATTGTATGTGTTTTCTCCCTTCCTTCCTCCTTCACTTTCTTTCTTACCTTGTCTTCCCCTCACCTTTATCCCCACCCTTCATGTTATTGTTCCTGCCATGACTAACTCTTGACTAATTCTTGCCCTTCCCTTCTACTACTTTACCGCCCCTTTTTTTCAATACCTATAGCCTTCTACCATGTGCCTATTCCCCATTTATGGTGCTCACCTTTTGCCATTACCATTCCTTGCAATTTTATATCTAGTAAATGGATTATTGTTGTCTTAGCACTCATTTTACATGCGTTGTTAATCTCTCTATATCATACATTGCATTTATTTAACCTTTTACTAGGTACTCTCAAGGTCTTCCTGCAGATCCAGGGTTATCTATTTTGGTAAAATCTTCGATTTTATTTTCATTATTTGTACCTTGCAATGGCCCTCGGCTGTGTCAAGATTTTCTGTATTGTATTGTGTATATCTGCCATTGTACTGATTGTGTTCCTCCCAGGTCCACATTGTGAATGTGTTTTTTTTACTCAATGGTGTTCCACCTGGTTAAATAAAGATTGATTGATTGATGATTAATCTTGGGGTTACCAAATACTAGACTCAATATTTTTTTCACAACTTTTTTCATACCGGCTACAGTACCAGAGTACATGTAGAAGGTCCTCCCTACACCCATGAAACAACCATAATTCACTAAATTGATCTTACCATACCTTACATTTAAGACATTACTCTCAAATAGTTCAAATTTGTATCTTGTATATGTATTCCTCCATGTCTGATCTGTTATGGCTTCCAAATGAAATTGAAATTCATAAGTACAGTTGCTTTCAGCATACCACTTAGAGTGTTTAGAACTCTCTATTAATGCAAGATCATCCAATAGTTCTTTGTTTTGTTTCTTAAATATTTGGTGTATCGCTCACTAATAGTAATTCCTTTATTAATATACAGTATCTTAACAAGAATGGCATGTCATATTTTTACAGTAGGTCTAAAATATTATTGTATCATACTGATCTTTGGCATCTGAGTATGATCCATTTTATCTTTTCCTCCAGACAGCCCTTTGGTAACCTTTCCTTAGATAAGTTTGTTATCCAAAGCCAATAAATAAATGTTTTGCATCAGCCAGTGAATTTATATGATTCAGACCCAGTTCTTCCTTTATGTATGTGGCTGGGCATGATTGAGTCAGTGCTAGTGTTTTTCTTAGAATTTTATAAATTGGTATCATCAGTTGTTCCTTCTTTTTATAGGCCCACATTTCCTCACCATACAATATTCGGGGTATATATTTTGCTTTAACAGCTTTATTATGGGTGTTACAGGTAGGCCTTTGTATGTATAATTAAATTTACCAATCACCAGTGCAGTTTTCTTACCTGAAGATGGAATTTTCTTGATATGATTAATTCATTGACCCGTGTAATTATAGTTCATCCCCAAGTATGTATAAAAATTCACTCTATTAAGTTTTCTACTTCCTATTTCCCATGTTCCTCTATTTTCCTTTTATCAAATATTAGGATTTGTGTTTTTGCCTCATTTATTTTTAAACTTAATTATTTTGTGGTTTGATCTGGTAGATTTAATTTTTGCTGCAACCCTTTCTTGGACAGAGAAGTGAGCAGCATATCATTTGCAATTGCAAGAATTGCATGTCTTGTCTAATATTTTAGGAGAATCTGATACCAAGGCATTCATTTCTTCCAGGAATTTATCTAAATACAAACAAATAGTGTAGGTACAAGCATGCATTCTTGCCTTACCACTTTATTAATTTGTATAGCTTTAGTCAGTTGTCCTTCAAAACCTATTCTTACTTCAGCCCACGTTGCCTCATATAGATTTCTTATGATATTCACCAAATTAAGATCAATCCCTCTATCATTCATCTTCATCCATACAGTACTTCTAGACACCATATTGAATGCTGTACTGAATTCCACAAACACCACAGCATTTCTGTTTTCTAAGATTATTATATTTCTCTATTAGATGGCAAAGTACAAAGCAGTTATTTATGTTATTCTAATTTTCCCTGAATCTGGCTTGATGTTCACTTAGGCCCCCTGTCCAATCTATTTCAAGCTTCAGTTTTTTCCAAAATAATGTTGTCAAATATTTTAAGCTCACATCCAGGAGACTGATGGGTCTATACATTTGTGGGTCAGTTACTTTACCTTTTTTTGTGTACTGGTACAGTTGTTGCTCCCCTCCACAAGGAGGGATGGTATAATTTTCAACGATACACTTGTTATGTACAACAGTGAGAACATCAGCCCAACTAGATGTATTTGATAAATGCTCCTCTGGAGGGATACAATTTGGCCCTGGTGCTTTATTACGCTTAAGTGTTTTGATTGCTGAATAAACCTCCCTTCTAGATATAGTTACAGTACCAGTATAATTAATTTCATTATGTCTGGAATATATTCCTTGTCTAGGTGCTTCATAAAATATCTTTGTAAAATGTGTTACCCATTGTGCTTGTGTTATACACTATATGTGTCTAATTGTTGTTTCTGTTGTGTAGTCCCTTTAGCTACTAGTTTCCAGAAATACTTTTCATTTTGTTTATAATTACTTTTAACATTCCTTGCCATTTTTCTAGTTGGAAATGTACTTTTCTTTGTTGTAGGAAATGTTTGTATTTTTTTCTTTTCTGATTTAAACTCTTGAGTTGCTGTTTTTCTTTTGATAATCATACATTTCTTACTTAAGCAGCTAATATAGCTTTTTGTTGCTTGCATTCTTTATCGAACCATTTACTTCTGTTTGTTGTGCCTTTTTTAATAACTAGTTGTCTATATAGTTTACTTTTAATCAGTTCACAAACCTCAGTAATATGTTACCACATGTGTTCACTTGATATTGATTAAATAAGTTTCCAAGGTTTATGTACAATTTCTGTCTGAATCATATTTGCTGCAAACTCATCCAGCCATATGTCCCATGTTAATCTTTTATTTGTTCTAATTTCAGATAAGCATGTCTCTATTAACTGCCCATTATTAGGTTTAGGCACTCTGTGAAATGTACTTTGTAATATTATTGGCATATGGTCACTTTCTACCATTGAAATAACTTGTTGAGAGAACCATTTTTCAGGAAAGCCAGACCATAATACAAGATCTATTAGTGACATTCCTGGTTCTCTTTGAAAAGTGCAGCTGCCTTAGAGATCACCCATAGTCCTTCCATTAAGAGGGTACAAATTATATGCCATCATTAAATCCATTAGGTATTTACTGGCCTTGTTTACCTTCTCATCTATTGTATTCCTAATCATGCTTACTTCCATGTCTAGATACATAAAGTAAGAATTATCATTTAAGCCATCAAATGTGTCAATTCTGGCATTTAGATCTCCCACCAGTAAGACCTCTATATAAGGATAGTTTGTATACACCTCTAATTAAAGCTTGTCTAGATTATTCCATATGTCTGATTGACAATATTTAGAGTTCATAGGTGGAATGTAGCAGTTTATTAAAATAAGATCACCATGGGGGCTACACATTAGTGATAAGGAAATACTTCACTCCATTTATATTTTGAATGGAAAGAAAGCTTCCTATCTTAAAGTAAGATATCAAACCACCTGATGGTTTCCATAGGTTTTGTGCTCTAGTTGCCACAGCATGGAATAATTCACATCCATTTAACTTGATGGAATCCTCACATCCATGCCAGGTTTCTTGGAGGCAGAGTTCACACCCCTTAGTGATAAACTCCATCCAGTTACTGTCCTCAAATGTATCATCTAGTCCAGCTACATTCCAGGATAATAATTTCAAACCTTGATCATTTTCTTTCAGTCTTATCATGGGAGATCCTATACCAGTAAAGTTTTTTCTATAAGTCATCCAGAGTTCCCAGCTGCTGTACCAACATTTTTAACAAACTGCAGCACTTCACTGTAAACTGGACTTTTGTCCATACTCTCCTCTGGTACCCTACCGATTCTGTAGGCTCTAATGTGTCTAGTTTCACTATAGTCCAGGAATATCAAGAGCTCTACTTCTTTTAAGCAGTTTTTCTGCTAGATTCTAATTTTTAACTAAAATGTTGATTTGTGATGAGTTTTCATATCTATATACTTTGATAATCCCCTGCTTTCCCAATTTTAATTTCAAGAAGTTGGAGAATAGATTGCACAGTGCACCCATCAGTTTGTAGTCATTTTCTCTATACATTTTATCCATTCTGTATAGGCTTAAAGTTACTGAGGTATCAATCATTTTATAATTTTAATTTTGCAATCTGTTGCATTCTTTTCTTTTTGGGAAAGTCACATTTATACCCTTATTTAATGATGCAGTAGCTCCCTGTTGTACCAGACATTGTTAACAATTATGGGATACTCATAGTAAACTTCCAACATATTTATATGTCCCCCATTACTCTCTTTACTTCAGCTATATCCTTTTTTTGAATGTCAAGTGCTATTCTGTTTAAAACATTTTGTACTACAAATGTTTTAAGTTCTTCATATGTCAGAGAGACAGTCTTCCTCAGCAGTAAAATGTATGAAAGGTGGCCAATTTAGTACAGTTTTGCTGCTGGACTCTAAGATTTATTGGTTGTTGCTCAAGTAATTACATCTTTTTCTCTTTCAATGCAATTTGACCTTGTTTATTTATAGTTCCCATCTTTTTAGTGCCTATTTCTGTCATATTTATAATATTTTCAATGTACCTTTTTCCTCTCTCCTCCTCCCTGTTGTGACATTGTCTGCTTAATGCTTGTATTACTTGCTCCAATTTACATAACTGAACATCTATTTCAGTAATTTCCCTATATTTTTGTAATTGTAAACCAGCACAGTGGGTACTTTAGTCCAGTTGTTTGTTTTGACCCTCCTTTTCCACACTATAATGTTGGCTTTCCACCCTTGAATTATTTTGTCCCTTAATTTTTAGTTGTTTTTTACTTCTCTGTGTTCATTTATTATCTTTCCCTTCTCCATTCTTCTTTTGTGAACCAGCATTTCTAATTTTCCTAGATTTTTTCTTGCTTTTTTCTTTGGAGGAATCTGGAAAATTAATTATTGCAAATCTGGCCTCAAAGGACTTGGGTGCTTTAGTGTGCTATTTAATAATATAGATTCTGATTCTACCATGAGAAAATGCATTCTAGTTTCCAACTTAAATTATCATATTTAGCAGCATGTATTGCTATATCTCATCTTGCAGACTCTAACTCATTTCAATACAAACATCTGTTCCATCAATATGAGATTTGCCATGTATTGGTTACTAAGAAAGATTACCAAATCTTCACTGAAACAGTCAGGTATATATTAAAGGTGTTTCCCATAAAACACTGGATCTTCTACTTGTTTTTTTTGTCTTAGACATCTCAACTCTTTAGTACCAGATGACAGAACACTATAATGTGATTAACTTTCATACCTTGAGACCAGCTGCTTAATACCTTGACTGGTTTTATCAAGTTCTGTTGTTAAATTTCTGCTGTCTGCCTCAGGTACCAAAATATCTCTTTTTTTGGGGGGGGGTAACACTATTTTTGGAGTCACTTGTTTTAAAACCACAAAAGGATTTCCTATCTAAATTTTCCTTTGGGAGGGTGAGAAAGTCACTCTACTCAGGAATCGTGTACTGTTATTGCAACATCAACTATAGTCCTTAGATGTCCCTAAGTCTCCATTGTTGATACTCCTTTCTGAAGAGTCTGCACAGCTAAAATTGAGATTAGAGGATCTCTTGATGGTCGAATCCATGACAACATTATAGATTAGTGTTGGTAATGAGATGCTGGATCTAATTTTGTTGTTGAAATCTTTTCTCTTTCTAATAAGTTAAAGTTTGCTATATGCTCTGCTATTTTTTTTTTGGGGGTGTATAATTTTTCCCCATCTCCAGCATTGACTCACTTAATAAAGGTGAACTATCACCTTAGGTTTTCCTTTGTAATCTTGTATTTACCATTTATTATGTTTTATGTTATTATAGTATAGATTATAAGTTTTGTAACAGGCGACAAAGCGTAATGGCCACACATTGATAAAACCCTTTAGTAGATAACACTTACATTCTTGGTCAAATATTGCACTTGGAAAAAATATTACTTTTATTACTTTTATGTTCACCTTAGTAATTCACAATAAACAATATTGTATAAAAACCATGGAAGCAAGTGATGGCATTTATGAAAATAAGATGCAAGACCTTTGTATATCTTATACTTAATCAGAAACCCCAGATATAAAACCAAAGGGAAAAAAGCAGTTCCTTGTTATATCTTATGTTATTGTGCCTTGTATCAGGGTCAGTTCTTAAAGTTCATGAAGCTCCTTGACAATTGTGGACTCTAGCCTGGCAACAGTAGGGTTAAAAGTTGTTTCCTCCTTCTAATTCTTTTAGGTATAGAAAAATGAGTTCCGCTAGGCTTCCCTGTAGAGTAAATAGATATAGTTTATAGTCTGAAGCATTCACCAGGTTAAATGAATGTTCATCAAGGTCTTCTTATGCACTTCCCATGTTATGATGGAGGGCAAAGCTGTACTGAGTTTGCTCTCTGAGTAGCTCTGATCTTTAGACATGCCTCTTCAAGGCCAAGCAGTTCCTGGCTTGAATCTTAGGTCATGAGAATCTTCAAAGTTGCCGAAGGTCAACACCTTAAAATAAATAAATAGAATCACATGTATCATATTAATATGCCTCTAATGAAATCTAGATGCATAAACAGTAGAAAATGTTATATCTTAAACAATAATTTCCATATAATTAAAATTAGGCAAAATTATGCTAACATCCTATAGTTTGGGGATATAACTCACTGGCTATTAAATTATTAGGTATTGCAAGGATAGCAAGTTCCTAGACTATAAAATAATTTTACTAGTATTACTTGTCTACTCTCTGGGGGAAATGTTTTTAGTCACAATATAGACAATATAGTCAATAATCTTTTCTTTTCTCAAATGTAAAACCAAAATAACATACAAC
Source organism: Neoceratodus forsteri (assembly GCA_016271365.2). Classification (NCBI taxonomy): domain Eukaryota; kingdom Metazoa; phylum Chordata; order Ceratodontiformes; family Ceratodontidae; genus Neoceratodus; species Neoceratodus forsteri. The sequence continues at coordinate 236,301,330 of JADMNL010000023.1, read as the reverse complement.
TCACTGTTTCTTAGGTTTCAGTCTGATTTATTCTAGAAAATGGGGTCATGTTCATAGAAAGTCTCCCCACTCTGAAACTTTTCATAAATTGCACATAGGAGAGTTATGTACTCAAGGCACATCTTTGTACAAGATGGAATTAATTATTGCTACTAGTTGAATTGTCCAGCTATATGGTACCCTGGTGGACTAGCTCCCCAGCCCTGACCCTCTTGTTATAAAAGAAAAACTTTGGATTGGACTGTCCTTGCAGCAATTTTGCACAGACAGTACTGTCCTTCTTCTGCTCCTCTCAGTCAGATCCTCCCTCCTCTACAGGCTGCACAAACAGTAAGACAGCCAACCCCAGAGTCAAGACAATCAATCCTCAGGACATCACAGGATGGAAAGACAGGCTTCTAGCTACTGCAGTCAGTGACAGTGAAGTAAGTGTCAATCAGTTATCACACAATGACAGCAGGCTCACTGAGGATGGATTAGCTTGGGGGGGATCCTTGTCTCAGGATCAGGACAAAAATGACAGCTGCTGCTGAGTGCTGCTGGCAAATAAAAAGAACTAGCTCAATTTCACATTCTGACTGCATTCTGCACACACTGCAAGATTCCACGTGCAGTTGAAAACTGAGACTGTCATGTGCATATATAGCAAGCAATGCTGGACCATGTATGACTGAATTCAGTGTGTTTTTTTCACCCAAGGGATTTTCCCTAATGTAGAGGGCTTGCCCTCTACACTGATTTGACTAAACATGCTCAAATATTTATTTTCTGAATCCCATTTTCCTAGTGTTATAAAATGTTAAAAGTGGAAATTATGTCTCCTCTTATTCTTAGTCTCTGAGGAGAAAATATCGACTGTCTAATGTCTGTGTTTTCCCTATCATTTAATCTCCCTGAAACCATATTCATTTTGATATCTAACCATCTTCAATAATTTTTTTTATACTTTGGTGGGAATGACATACAGCACTCCAGGTGTGTGCTTTCACTTTATCTTGCAAGCATTAATTAAAAGTCAAAAGGCAACAATTGTGTACCCGAGTTATCTGTCCCAATGATCAGAAAATAAATGAAAAAAAATTTGTTTGCAGTACAATTATTCCTCAAGCAATTGCCTTTTTGCATCAACCCTTTATTTCCATTTATTTTTAAAACTTCCTTGCCTTTAAATACTGTTTCCTTTCACACCCTCTGTTTGCTTTTTTAACTTTACCCTGAAATTGTATTTTCTATACTACCCTTTGTGATGCAGTGTTCCCTTACATCCTGTTTCCTCCTTATGGTTATGCCTGGCTTTTAGCACACCCCACTCACTTTATTTCTCATCCCATCCAATGGCTGTTCAGACTAGCACTTACCCAGTAGTTACATGTTGAGCAAAGGTGTCACCTCATTGTTCCCTGTGGTTGGTCCAGGCCCTGCCATCTTCTGTGGGCTGTCTGTGCTGGCATTGAGTAGCCATAGAATGCACTTCAGGTGGCCTCCTGGTATGTAGTGGGTCCACTCAATTTCAAAGGTGTGGCCTGAGTCTTTTAGCTTCATATTGTCTATAAGCCAACTTTGAATAAATTCAGCAGGATCCTGGCCACCAGCTCTTCCAGTAGCCCAATTGTATGACTATTGGAGCTGCAACCCTTGTTTGTCATGGTAATCAATGCTATCTCTTAAGAGACTGTATTTTTCATTGAGGCCCATTCTCTTCCTTACTCCTCCAGTAGATCATCTGCTTGCCCCACTATCATCTTGACATCTGGAAGTCTATTGTCACATGAGTCATAGTCACATTTAAATTTTCAATGACAACCTGCATATGGATCATACAGGCAATTATATTAGTAAATCTGTATCCCATGTTGGCTCTCTTGATTGTTATCAGAGCCACTAGACTGGAGTTCCAGTTGTAATAGTGCACTTGCTAATCAAATATGAAGTGGAAGGAGGGAGAGGGAAAAAACTGAAGAAGAGGGTTAAGGTTGCACTATATGAAACAGGTACTGTATGGCAGTAATACCTTAAATCAAGTTAAACACACAGTGCACCTTAAAAACTATCAGTTGCTTACCTCAAATCAGCTGATTTTTGTAAGCAACTGACAGGTTTTAACATGTGCTGTGTGTTTTACTACAAGATAGGACCAGTATACGGCACCTGTTTCATATAGTGCACTTTAAGTTACAACCACTATCTGGCACCTGTCTCATATAGTGAAACCTGCCACTATGTAGAACTGTATGACCCCCATTGTTTTATTTATAGTTGCTAACATCAAGAGGCCCAATCCCTGTGGCAGCATTTACAAGCCCCCAGCAGTCTGGGACACTGGGGAGCCCATCTCCAGTGTCCATAGTACCTTTACTAATATTCTGTGTTCCTGCAATGTCTTTTTAACTGGAAGACAGAAAACAGGTCATCATCCTCACTGCCATCCCTCTTTCCCCATCTGACCTTCCACTGAGCACCTACCACCCCACACACTCCTTACCCTATACTTACCAGCCAAGGTTGAACACTGTAATCCTCTGTGGACCAAGACATGTTTGCACTTTTCAATGCTGAACCATGAACTGGGGAATGAATTCAGAGTAAGTGCCATATAGTGTATTTCAATGGCATTTTGAACTTATGTTCATAACTTTGGCAATTTTAGAAATTAGTTTCACCAAATTTTCAACATGTCCTTTTTGTGACATCACCTCATGAACACTAGCTATGAAATTTCGTTAATCAGGCCTTGAAGGTGATTTGGCAGTAACTGCACAAAATCAACTTTCTGACATGATTAACAAAATATCACCACCACTATTCATGAGGTGGGGTCCCAAAAATGTCATGTTGAAAATTTGGTGAACAAATTCCTAAAAATGGCCAAGTTATGAGCGTACCTGGAAATAATTCTGTGCACATGCATAACTTTGGAGATTTTCAATATTCTGACCCCAAATGTTTAATATATCCATTTTTTCACACCACCTCATGAACACTAGAGCTTTCATTTTTTCACATCCTCGCCAAAGCATGTTTTCGCACCTGTGGTGTGGAATAGTGTTTCAACGAGGATTTGAACATTTTCACCTACCAGGTTCATGAGATGGGATCATAATAAGACAATGTTGAAAGTTTGGGGTCAAAATATTAAAAAAAGAAAGAATTTATTAAGTAACATTGTTTGCAGGGATGTCCATTGCACCACTGAGGACTACGTTGCCTTACCGTGCCAGTTAGCGGAGTTCAGGTGTGAATTCAGTGAGCCAGTTTAATGGGACAAGGCTGATGGAGAAGGTGCTGCAGTGTGCAACACCAGCCCAAGCATGGATAGGGATGGAGCATTGTTTTGGTGCAGACTCCACCCTATCGGGGTCAGGAGCCTTACCCACAAGGTACTGACATGTGTACTGGGGCCTGCTGAGCTATTGCACTGGGTCAGAACTGTTTCCAATATTGCATTTATCTTATTTTGTGGAGGTGGGACCTGCATAAATAAGGAAACAATTCCATTATCAGAAAAAAGCAAAATCCATTGCAAAAATTATGTTAATGCAGACTTTTGGATTGAAGAGCATAAAGAGCACAAGAAGGAAATGAAAAAACATTCAAGATTTGGGTCTCTGAGTATTGAGTGAATCAGTGGTGGGATCTTACTTTGGGTTGTCAGCCCTAATGCCCTCTCCTCCCTGAGCAAACAAGGTCAGATGTGATCTCTTTTCTTCAAACAGGGTCCACAGGGCCCTGCATGAAGTAAGCTATGACACATTCTGCGGGAAGCATGTGGCAAGCCATATTTCTCTGCTTTTGAAGCGTGTATCACTTTGAGAAATGGGCTTGCAGCTGTACTTTGCACTTTAAGCAGGAGGCTATGGGTTTGGGGAAGGGGTGGCCATTAGGACTGACAACCAAAAGTAAGACCCCTCCACTGATTCATTAGTACTCTTGAGGCCCAAATCCCTAAAACTTTTCTCATTTTCCTTCTTTGTGCACTTTGCATTCTTCAACCCTAATGTCTGCAGTAATGCATCAGTTAGGGTTAAAGTGACAAAAGTGGGGAAATTAGATGTTTAGGTTGATCCCCTGACCCCCACCACCCTCACCACCCCACCCCCATCCTTCAAAGACCGACAGACACCAGGGTGTGTCAAGGGGTCACAAGCTCCAACTTTCATCCCATTCCATGTGTAAACAGGTTGACATGCTACAGTAAAGGAGAATGGAGTGAGTGTTAGGCCTCATGACCCCATGGCACACTCTGGTGTCTGTCAGTCTGTGGAGGATGAGGGGTGGGTGAGCTTAGGAGCTCAACCCTAATGTCTAATTTCCCCACTTTTGTAGCTTTAACCCTAACTGATGCATTAAACAATTTTGTTTGCATTGAATTTCCTTACTTTATGAAAAAGTGTACTATACCTAGTAAATAGCATGTGTTGGTGGGAGGCAGGGCCCTTCGCACCCTCTGCTCCCACCAACCTGCTTATTTCACCATAACAATATGCGTCTGTGGTAGCATGGTCCCTCTGGGCCCTGTGCTCCCACTTACACAAAGCTACATAGCCGTACAGCAGCCCTATATGGCAAGGAACCCTTGTAACACTAATTTGCCAATATCTTGGGAACCATGGCAGCTAGGAAAAAAAATCAATCATCATTGTAATCATGACAGTTAGACATCTATGTGAGATAAATCAGCCAACTGTGTGTCTTGCATTGTTTATGAGATAGGGGCACCAAAAAGAAACACCAAAATAGCATAATTCACATCTGAGGGCATTTCCTTAATACCCTGCAAATTACAAGTCCCCAAAAATCGTTAACTTACAGTGCATTGGGAAAGTTTTCAAAGTTTAAAATTCCTAGTTCGTGAGGTAGCAAAATCCCTGACCATCAGATTAATCCCGTTCACAAGCTGTTAAAATTGCCATCCGCAAGAAATCCTTGACTGTCAGATTTTGGCCATATGGTCCTTAAGTGATGGTCAAGGAATTTGTTACCTCACAAAAGAGGATTGGGTGGCAGACTAGGATTCTGATAGCAATTTTGTTATCTCATGAAAGAGGATTCAATAAACCAATCCCCTTTCACGAGCTGACAAAATCCCAGTCCAATCACCTGATCCCTTTCGTGAGATAGCAAAATCCTTGTCATCCAACTCAATCCTCATCCCCATGAGAAGGGCCATCTAGTCCCTAAGTGACGGTCAAGGGACTTGAAGGATCGGCTGGCAGAATGGGATTTGTCCAGCTCATGAAAGAGGATTGGAAGTGAGTCCGGACAAAGAATTTTAAATTTGAAATGCCCATTTTGGACAAAATAGCGCAAACAAAAGGTATGGGTTTGTAGCGGGCATCACGCTGAACAAAATCCATACCTTATTACAACAAGAAGTCACCCGTGGAGGCGCTATGACATTTTGTTTGGGAGAAAAATAAAAACAAGATGGTGGCCTGTGGACAAGGAATTTTCATGATGGACAAGGAGTTTTAAAATCCTCATTTGCAAGCTAACAAATCCTTGACCATGAGCCCAATCCTCTTTGCAAAACATACATATAAATCTTTGAGTGAACTTAGCATGCTCAGAACCCAAACATCATAAATTAAATAACTTGGAATGGATTAATATTTTTAACCAGACCAATGCTGGATTGCTCTTTGATCCACACTCTTTCTATGTTCCAAATTGCAGACCAAAAGACCACAGAGTGTGGTCACAACAATGGGCAAAAACATGTCAAAGTGGAAAAATAATTTTCAGTGTTTCATTGTGCACAAACCATAGGTCTGACCAAAACACAGTTTGGTAAATCAGTAGATCTGCCATGTGAGACCATGTATTCCAAATTTCATGTGAATCCGTTGAATGGTTATAAAGTTATTAACGCTCAACAATTGAGTTTAACTGTATATACATATATAGATATAGATATATATGTGTGTGTGTTTGTGTGTGTGTGTGTGTGTGTGTGTGTGTGTGCGTGCATGCATGCGTGTGTGTGTGTGTGTATTAGAGTTGAGCAGAACTTTCTATGCTAATCCTCAGATTTTGCAGTTTAATAAATTCGCAGGTATTCAATATACTTCCATAAAAGTTTCTATGCATGGTCTCATGGGATAGATCTCTTGAAGTGTCAAGTTTCTTTTTGGTCAGATGTGCAGATTTCAAGCTGCACATAGTGAAACAATGCAAACATTCACCCATTTTTGCTGTTTCTTTGTCAGCAAGTTGCACCTAGACAGTTTGGAATTTTGCTTTGACAATTTCATGGTAGAAAGGGCTTGGGTCACAGAAGTGCCTTTCTCATATTTGGTGAAAAAATATCATTCCATTTCAAAGTTATTACATGTTAAACTCTCACAATTTTCAAAGGGAATTTCACTCTCCATGTTAGCTGAATGGAACAAAGTGGGACCCATAAGTCAAAAAAAACAACTACGTGCCATGCAACATTCCCTGACAGAGGGGTATGCTCCCCTTCCTCCTGTTAGAGGTCACTGCTGCAGCAGAATCTGCCCCCAATTAGAGATGTAGTGAAGTTAAATTCCATCCTTGAAGTAGACACAAAGTAGCCCACTTTGCGTTATTTTCCGGCTATGTGAAGTACCCATTGAAAACCACTACTTTGCCATGTAATAATGGTGATAATGGAGTTTGCCCTTTAAGGGGAAGACCAGGTTGTCCTGGTGCACCCCTTCCCTTTCCATCAAGATGGTGTGCTCAGAAGGGGAGGGGGGAAGGAAGGGGAGGGGCCAGGGGATAGAACAATGGTCGGGCAACAGGAAGGGGATGGGCAAGTGGAGGTACATAATGGACAGCACAGAGGGTTTCAGCCACTTTTTGCTGAAGTTTTGATCTGCACTTAACTGCAGCACGTTGGATTGGCATATTGATTTGAGGTTTGTTCACCAGGAGAGAAAGGTAAGGAAACAAGCAACTAAGTTGGTCAAGGATATTTGAAGTGGTTTATTTAAAAAAAAGGAACATATATATCTTTTAGATATAGTTTTGGGCAGAATGACATATAAGATATAGGATGAAGGAAAGAGAGAAGCAGGGGTTAATAAGATGCTGTGTAAAAAAAAAAAAGAAAGTAAAGCTGAGAGAAAAAATGCATTGCTTACAGAAGCACAGCATTAAGGAAAGACCTGATACGGAATTAGGCACCTGTTAGTGTAAGGAATTGCATGGTTAATGAAGACGAATACACCGATGGTATTGGTTAGGTTGTAAGTAAAGGTCCAGGTAGCAAGGTTGTTTGCTGCAAGCAGGAGTGAAGCCTGAGGTGGAAGTATGCTCATTTAGCACAGAAAGTTGTACTGGTAATGATTTTATTGTCTGGATGCAGCGATGTGAGTGCGCAGCAGCGACGATAGCTAGGTTTTGTATGGAACAGAAGTGAGGCGCTAAGGAATAAAGTGGAGGCATCTCGAGCAGTGCCAGGAAAGTTAGGGGAAGTAGGCCACAGTATGGGCCCAGTGAGCGGGTATTAAGAAGGGAAGAGACATTAGGAGAGGGGACAGTACACGAGTGTGGTCGGGCCTAGCAAGTCAAGGCCAAGGAATGGGCTGGGGAACAGAACAAGACCCAAGGAATAAGCAAGGAATGGCAGGGTCCTGTGTTAAAAAAAACAAACATCTGAGGTTGTATGTCGGCTGTTGGTTTAGGAGGGGGAGCACCCAGAAGGGCTGTAGTGAAGCCTGAAGCATGAGGGTAGCATGGGACCCATGCAGGCGGCCACGTGGCATGACGTCACATGCCGCACTGTGACCGTGAGCGAGCGGAGATTGGGAAGGTAAGGGGGGCCAAAGAAAAGGCTTTGGGGGGTGTACACTATGGAAAAGCAAGAGAATGAGAGGGCAATCATGGTGGAAAAAGGAGGAAGGCAAGTAGAGGCCTGGGTGCACAGGGAAGTCCCAAAAAAATGCTGTGCATGATGTCACAAGCCCAGGGGAACCACACAGTTGCACAGAAAGGATCTGGGCATGCTAGGGAAGTGCATAGCATTGGCGGGGAAGGCCTAGGGTGCTATGGTAGCAGCAGATGCTGGGGAGGTAGCAGCACGGAGGGGACAGGCCAGTAACCAGGCCACAAAGGCAGCCCGAAGGAACAGCGGGGCTCGTGGTGTGAGCCATTGGCTATGAGGGGCAAAAAGGGGAAGTGGGCCAGGAATGGAATCAGGGATTGGATGGGCATCGGGGTCAGCAGCCATGGAACAAGGGTATAAAAAAGAAAGGGGTAAGCCTGAAGACCACAGGAGGCAAGAAGTAAAGAACTGTGGAAGGCCATGAGCGGGGAGGGGCTCTGGGGACAAAAAAAAGGGAGAGGGGCTGGAAGGTCAACAGACAGGGGAGGCCACAGGCGGGTCATCTGAGATGCTGGAAGGCAGCGATCATCTTGAGGGCCGCAAGGAAGGGCAAGCAGCTGAACCAGGCAGAGTTTTTCAAAAAAAATAATAATATATATATATATACATATATATATATATACATGAATAAATAATAATAATATATATATGAAAGGGGGCCCTTCCACATGAAGGCATGCTGTAACCATAATTTAACAACAGAATCTTTGTTCTCTTCCTGTCAGTTGTCTTCACAGTTGGAAGGATCGAAGGACATGGCACCAAAAAGGAGCAGTCCCTCAAAGGAAGATGCTTACAGGGCTATAATCGAGTTGGCGGAAAAAGCCAACAGAATGTGGGAACTAGTGGAAGGGGAGGAACCAGGGAGACCTGGGGAGAAAAGGAAAGTGGGAACGGAAAAAGGGGGCAGAGATAGAAACGACCAGCAGAAAGGCTGCGCAGTCCCACTAGGGTGCAACCACTAACAGTGGGACCGACCAAGGTGGCTGATCCAGTACCTCTGTAGCCCATGGACCTGACACCACCAGTATCTTTCCAAGACCAAGTTGGGATCTCCCCTTGGGAACCCAGACCAGATCCCCAGAAGATAGCATTTCCTTCGCAACCCCTTGTGGATCACCCACCCCCTCAACCACAGGGTGCCATAATGGGGCACCAGGAAGACAACAGGTGACAAGGCTCGGACAAGGATACAGGTAACACACCCAGCGCAGTGAGTGACAGTATAAAAGAATATATAAGTCAAATTACGTCGGCACTTGGGACAGGAGGTTTAGGGCAAATGGAATCAGCCCTGGCAGAGATTAGGATGGAGAAAGAGGTGCCTAAAGGGAATGAAAGGGGTACAGAGAAAGAAGGAAAAGGAATAAGGGAGATAGGTACCCCTGGGATGAGGGTAGGCGAGCATGTCCCGTTGACCACAAAGGAAAAAATATGGAAAGGTGAGTACGTGGATATATTCGCTTTGGTGAGCCGGGAAGCAGCAGTGAAGTATGAGGAAGCAGAGAACATAGGAAAGAGTGAAATGGCAGCAGCGGTAGTGTTGTTAGGGAAGAAGGAGGAGGACAAATTCACAAAAGGGAAGACTTGGGATGGGTGGTTCATACATTTTGCCACCTTCTCAGCCATTGTACTGGAGAAGAAGCCGGAGCTGGGCATCCCACTCCTCACATATTCCCTGATAATAAGGCAGGCAAAGGCAAAAGTAGGGTGGATATACTATGATGAATTCTTTCGGCAAAGAATGGCAACGTATGGGGATGTAAGATGGCATACAAAGCAATTAGACTTATGGACAGATTATGTAATGGATCAGTCCACACCTGAAGAGTGGGGAGGAAAGGAGTTATGCCCCAGAGGTGCTGCTGGGCTTACAACAGGGCCTTCTGTTCATGGCCTCAATGTCATTTTCAGCATGCATGTTCGAAATGCGGGGGCACGCACCCGGCAAGCAGATGCAGAATGACATGGGCCCAGGGAGCACAAGGATCCGGAGGTCATAGTTCAGGTCAACAGCTTTTTTGGGAGGGACAGGGGTTTAAAGGGCAGCCATGGAACAGGGGAGGGAGGTAGGGGTAGGGGGAACATGAGTAGAGGAGGTCAGAATCACTGACCGGGAAAACCAAGCACTGAGCGAGAGAAAGAGACCAGGGAGGGTGAAAGGGAGGGAAGACAGAGAGCAGTTTGGGGTGGTCAGAACCACCATCAGATTAGAAGCATGGGCAGTTTGGTTGGACAGATATCCAAACAAAAGAGTAGTGGAGATGATCATAAAAGGTTTTTGCACATGTTTTTCACTGCAGTGCAAGGGTCCCAGATAAGCAAGGGAGGCGAGCAACCTGGGGTCGGTCAAAGGGAGGGAAGGGATGTTAAGACAGAAGATAGAGAAAGAAAAGGCAGCAGGGAGAATAGAAGGCCCATTTGATACCCCTCCCATTGCAGAACATGTTGATCTCGCCATTGAGTTTGCTACCCAAGAAACAAGAAGAAGAGTACTGGGTGATTCACCACCTATCCTATCCAGAAAGGGATTCGGTGAATGACTTCATCGGGGAGGAGTATAGTAAGGTGACATATGCAACATTAGAGGTTGCAGACCAGATAATCTGGGCTACTCAGGATGCATGGATGGCAAAACCAACACTGAATCCACATTCAGACTGCTGCCAGTTAGGAGAAGACTGGAACCTATTGGGTTTTAAAATTGGGGTCAGTACTATTTTGACAAAGCTATGTCCATGGGATGTTCTATAGCATGTGCAACATTTGAAGCATTCAGCACCTGTTTGCAGTGGATATTTCAAGAGAGAACTGGGTATAGAATGGTCATCCACTATTTGAATGATTTTCTTTCATCGGTAACGGGAAAAGGGAGACACAACAAATGCTGGACAAGTTTCAAGAGCTTTGCAAAGAGTTGGGGTTCCGCTATCACCAAAAAACAGAAAGGCCCAACAGGGTGCTTGAATTCCTAGGTATTGAGATAGATGCCCGAGAGAAAAATTCAGGCTGCTGGACAAAAGGTGGAAAAACTGAAAGGACTGATCTAGGTACACACCAGCAGGAGAAGGGTACAACTAAAACAAGTACAGCAGGTACTAGGACACCTGAATTTCACCTGCAGGACTATTGGGCCAGGAAGGGCATTCACAAAAAGGTTAGCAAGGGCTACAGCTGGGGTCACCAAACCACACCATTGGGTGGACCTGACAAAAGGTGTCAGGGAGGATTTTAGTGTAAGGAAGGAATTCCTCAGGTAGTATAATGGCTGCTCTTTCTGGCAAGAGGAATAGGAGTATAACACAGACCTCGAGCTTTACACAGATGCAGCCGGGGGGCCTTGGCATGGGGGGCTACCTGAGGGGCAGGTGGTTTACAGTACCATGGCCTTTTGACTGGGTAAGGGAAGGCAAAGTAAGAGATATAACATTGTTAGAGATCATGCCCATCTGGGCATGCACCCTGGTTTGGGGGGAGGAATTACGGGATCAGAGAGTGACACTCTGGTGTGACAATAGAGCAGTGGTGGAGGTCCTAAACAACAGGGAAGTCAGGTCAGAAACGGTCATGCAAGTCTTGCGATGTTTAGTGGTAAGGGCATTGCAGCTGAACATGTCATTCAGAGCAAGACACATAGAAGGGGTACACAATACCCTGGCTGACAGTCTTTCATGTCTGCAGCTGGACCATTTTTGGAGGCTGGCACCAACAGTGGAGGAGCAAAAAACGCCCATACCAACGAACATCTGGGACGTTGGCAAGAAGAAGCAGAACTGTTGTTTCACAGCTCATGGGCGTCTCAGACTCTGAGGGCCTATGATGGGGCCTGGTGAGTGTTTCAAACATTCAGGGCAACACACCATATGGAGGTAAGTAGGCCACTCACAGAGGAGCAATTAAGGAAGTTCACTGTAGAGCAATGGCAGAAAGGAACAGCCCACGCCACAATGGGGGTCTATTTGGCAGGGATTAGTGTTATCTGCAGTCTGAAGGGATGGAAGGATCCGACAAAATCGATGTTCATTAGAAGAATGATGCAGGGATGGGGTAGGTTGAAACAAGGGCCAGTAGACAATAGAAGACCAATAGGGGAGCAGTTGCTAGCAAAACTAAAGGATGTGCTACCAGCGATATGCATATCGAAGACCGAGGCCCAGTTATTTCACATGATTTATGTGGTGATGTTTGCAGGGGCCATGAGGGTGAGTGAGGTGGTAGGCCATGGCAAAAAAGACAAGGAAGGGGGATTAGAATGGGAGGATATAAGCTGGGGGATGAAGGAGATACAGCTCAGGATTAAGAGGTCAAAGATGGATCAAAGGGGATAGGGTTGCATGGTGACACTAAAGAAATATGTAGAGGGCACAGTGTGCCCAGTGCATGCTTTGTGGGCTTGCCACAGAGCATGGGAACAAGGACAGGGAGGTTATTTGTGCATGGCGATGGAAGAAGGGTCACAGATTATCAAGTCACAGCATTGCTCAAAAAAGGCATACAATTCGTGGGGAAGATCTGGTTAATTATTCATCCCACTCCTTGTGGATTGAGGCTGCCTCACAGAGGGCAGCGGCAGGCAAAACTGTGAATAGTATTTTGGAAAAAGGATGCTGGTGGTCTACCAGTTATAAGAGATATATTTGAGCACTGCAGTGTGGAGATTAACATTTTACCTATGTTTTGTTACAGATCTGGAGACAAAATGGGGAGGGGGACAGGAGAGAGGATACTATGGTGAAGAAACTAAGACCATATGTAAGATAAGATTTTGCTTAAACCCGATAGGAAGAGGAAGGATCATGGAAGTCTGGATCTGCAGCCACTCCTATGTGTATTGGCAGAAAGGAGAGCAGAGAAAAAACTGGGGGGAAGCAGCATTACCAAGATGTGAAACAATGTAGGTTGGTCTGGCGTGGCATCGGGGGATGAGATGGGCACAACTGCTTCCCACCTTGAAGGAACTTAAGAAACGGCGACCCAGTCCAGACTTAATTATTATACATTTAGGGCAATGACCTTGTGGGCAAGCCATGGGTGGACACATACTTGCAGATAGAAAGGGACCTAGAAACAATACAGCAGTGGTGGCCTAGGGTAAGCCTTGCCTGGTCAGATATGATACCAAGGAGGTTTGGAGACAGGAACACAGCCATAGAGCCATGGATGGGGCTAGGGAAAGATGAACAGAAGGGTAGGGACACTGGTAAGAAAAATGGGAGGACAGGTAATACTGCGGGATGTGGAAGACTGGGTAGAAGATTTCTACAGGTCAGATGGGATGCACCTGTTGGATCTAGCCATAGACATGTTTAATACAGAAATGATGAGTTTCATAGAAGCATGGAGGAGGCATGCAAAAAACAGAAGATAAAAAAAGGGGGGGAATATAAATAACAGAGGGGAGAACAGGAGGATTAGGAAGGAGGTTCCCCTGAGGTGAGGAGAATAATACCTAAATGAGAGGCCAGTCGTCCAACGTAAGCTGGAGACTGCTAATGGGAAAAAGGGGGGAGGAGGAGGGGAGAAAGGAATAAGACCAAAAGAGGAAGAAGCTGAATGAGAAAAGTGTTCTCGGTTTTCACCGTTGCCTAACAGAAAAAGGAAGAAGAAGGCACCCAGGTTTTCACCTGGGGAGAAAAAGAAAGAAAGAGGATGATCAGAGATGGATATATGGAAGAAAATAAATGAAATTGTGAGAGATATAATAATAAAAGATGATGAAATGGAACATGGAATTATGATATATAAATAAATGAATTGCCTATCTGAGCACAACAAACAATGGTCTCTGTCTTTTGTGAAGGAAAAGGAGGAATCGGTACAATGACTTCGTTGCTCCTCTGCCTTCTTCACTTTAAAGATGGAGTGAGAATTTACAGGCAGCCCACACATCACATGGATTTCACAGTCTAGATCACATGCTTCAGGCAGGCAGGCAGGAAGTGAATCATGCTTGAAAGAGTTTCACTTTTGCTCTGTAGGAGAAGAAAGAGCTTGTTGAACAGAGAGTTACAGAGGAAAATTTAAAATTAGTCTAAAACTACCATAAACCTTTTCATTTTTTGTTAATTAGCTGATTATTTTGCTTATTTGTTGTCTGGATTTGTGTTTGTACAGTATTTCAGTTTAGTATTTGTTAATTGTTTTTGTGTGTGTGTGTGTGTGTGTGTGTGTGTGTGTGTGTGTGTGTGAGGCCCCTACTCTGTCAGGGAAGAAACAGATTAGAAAAGGTACAAAAAACAAACAAACTACTAGATGTGTCTCAGTAGTTAGGGTTTACCATATCATGACAGATTAAAGCACGTACACCTATACTCCATGGAATATAGAAGACCGAGGGGGTGAATTATGTTTGATCTTCAGAGCCTACAAAAATCCAGAATTATTTTAATTAATAGGATTAAATAAAAGTATATCTCATTACAAAGACACAAGGTGTCATAACCTCCGATTGAGTGTAGAAATAAACAAAACTGTCAAAAGAAGTCACTGGTTCACACAAAGAGTTGTTAACATCTGGAACACGTTGCCTAGACTCATGGTGAAAGTGAAAAGCACGATATCTTTTAAATGCAGCTTGGATATTTTTATGGGTGAAAGAAAGTTCTTCTCTTCCACCATTTCAATTTAAATGGTGGCAAGTTCATCTATGGACCTCGGTCTCTCTGAACTTGTTCTCAGACTGAAACTAAGAGAAAGAGGGAGAGAAAGAGAAAGAGAAACTAGAATGGAGGGGGAAGAGCGGTAGTTTTCGCAGACATAGCGGAGGAGATTGCATCGGTATATGCACACATGGTGGCAGGCTGTGTTTGGACTGGAGCACCATCATGAGTAGTGTTCCCCCCTGAAGCAGGAGGTAGTGGACTTGGTGCCATGGAAGCACCACCTCCAATGTCACCTACCAGTGCCCCCCCAGTGCCACCACCTGCTATGGCCCCATAGCCAACAGCTCAGCAGCAGGAAGTCAGGGAGGAGGAGCTGCAGCACTCACAACAACAGGTTTCTGAAACCCTGGCCCCAATTGTGTAGCAGCAGCCACTGGCTCCAACAACACCTAGGGCCCCCCCCCCGCTTGTTCCTGGTCCTCCACACAACTCATTAGTGTTTGAGTTCTTTACTACACTGCCTGGGAACAGCAATGTAGTGAAATGTAATCTGTGTCATATGGAGGTGCACCGTGGCCCCAAAGGAACTCACCGTGGCATAGGTGGTCAGCCACCCACCTGTATAACTACCACCGTGTACAGTGGTAGGCCAAAGTTTCAGAACAGGGCAGTAATGCACCTGCTGGCCCTGCAAGGGAAGAGAGGGCAGCACGGCATCCATCTGCACGTGATGGTGTGAAATGGGGAGGGCCATGGATCAACCGGCTGCTCCACCACCACAACCTGCAGCAAGTGATGGTGGCAATCCTGTCCAACTACATGCCACACAGACCAATTTGGGACTGATGTGGAGTGAGTTGTAGGCTGTTAGCCACCATCTTGACAATGTTGAGCAGCAGTTGGAGCAAATTGAGGGGCACCAGCTACAAATTATGGGGATTCTTCAACTGCTGTTGTCCCATCAGAACGCTGATCATTAGTTTTAGTTTGTTCTTGCAACCACCACCCTCTGTGTGAAAAAATAGTTCCTGATGTTGCCCCAGATCCGTCCCCCATAGTCTTCAAATTTTGGGCCCTTCTTCACGCACATCTCTTTTCTGGATGATGCTACCCTCTTGTACATTGTTGATTCCTTTCAGTGCTTGATAGTTTCTATCATGCCCCCTTTTCTTGTGTTTGTATGAAATGTCCTTTAGTGTCTTTTCATCTGGTTTCATTCTGGTGTATACCCTTCAATATTTTAGTTGCCCTCCTTAGTACAGCCTCCATCCTGTGTATATCCTTGCAGAGATATGCTCTCATCATTGCACGCTGGACCTAAGATGAGGTCTTAAAATATATGTACATGGGGATAAGAACTTCCATTTTTGAACTTCATTGTAATGTGATGGCTCCCAGTGCATCCCAGTATACCCCAGCCCTCCTTACTGTCTTCTCACATTTCTTGCATACATTTAGGTCATCTGACACAGGTCACTGTCCATTTTTGTTGTCGTTAGTCTCTCCCCCCATTATACACTGTTATATGTATAATGTTAAGTGTGTGTTTCATCTTTCTTTTGCATAATCTTTTTTTCCCAAATTGTTTAACCAGGTGAGACACACTAAGCTGAAAACTTGTTTACAGGTGCAACCTGGGAGCACAGGGAAGTTAAATGACTTGCTCAGGGTCACAGAGAATGCAAGTGGGGGCTGTGTGATTCAAACCCAGGTCTCCAGATTTGCAGCTCAGAGCCTTAAGCCACTGCACTATACTGCCTCCTTATTCTTGTTTACCTCTCAAAAATGGTACGAACCACACCCAAACACAGCTGTAATAAAATAAATTACAAAAATGGTGTCATTGCCCTCAGTATATTCCTGCTTACCAAAATCAGAAAGTCAGCACTGTAGACAATTAAATGCCAAGAAAAAATATTCACTGCTAGTGCAAATTTGTTGATGGCAAAATAAGCCACACAAATAACCTCTGCGCTTTGG
The DNA here is from genome assembly GCA_016271365.2 of Neoceratodus forsteri. Lineage (NCBI taxonomy): Eukaryota > Metazoa > Chordata > Ceratodontiformes > Ceratodontidae > Neoceratodus > Neoceratodus forsteri. Next base: position 236,284,899 of record JADMNL010000023.1, on the reverse strand, counting down.
TGGTTAGGCCTTCATTGGGGGGGCCGCGAATGAAGGCCTAACCAGCGAAGTGCAGGGGTCATTCGTGTGGCTTGATTTGCCATCAGTAAATTTATACCAGCAGTGAAAAATTTTTCTTAGCATTTATTCATCTGGAGGGCTGGATTTCTGGTTTTGTCTTGCACTTTTGGAACTAGCTGCTCTTTACCAGCACCCATCCCCAGTGTTAGTGCAGCGTGCTTCTGGACCTGTTATATTCCTATGGCCATGTCTGTTTACTGTGAAAAATTTGTGGGCCTCAGTAATGTTTCCTTTCTGTTGTGGTTTGTTTATTGAAAAGCAGGACTGAGCTGTGCAATAATCTGCTAAACAGCATGTGTGGATTGTCAGGTTGGCACAGTCCACGAGTGCCCTAAAACATAGTATATGACTTGGTCCGCTGTTGATGATGGTACAAATAAACATACATTATATATTCTTTTATTCTTTATACCATCAACAGTGGAACAAGTCAGCTAATATATGTTTTCAGTGAGCTGGACAGTGCACACATGCTGTTTAGCAGATTATTGCACTGCTCACTCCTGCGTTTCCTAGCGCACACACCAGACAGAAAAGCATTACTGAGACCACTAAAATATTTTCTCTTTGGAAACAGAGATTATTAGTTGGAATGTAACAAGGAAGGGAAGGGCACCATTTTTTTAGCTTATTTTCTGTAGAATGTTTTTGGCCAGTGTTCATACAAATCTTCGGATGCTGTCTTTTGTCCTGAAAATTCCTGACTCCAGATAAATAAAAATGAGAGTATAAAATGGAATGAAAAGTCTCCATTAATTCATGCCACACTCATTCAAGCATGCAGCCAGTCCCCATAATTGTGCACCCCAAAATGTTGCTGTCTCATGTCCAGAAAATTCCAGACTACACATATTGAGAAATGATGAGAGCATTATGTGCTGAGAAGTCTGCAGTCTTTCTTGATGCACTAAATTATGCATGCTCACAGTCCCCATAATTGTGCACCATCAAAATGCTGCTGTCTTATGTCCAGAAAATTGCAGACTACACATACAGTATTGAGAAATGATGAGAGCATTATGTGCTGAGAAGTCCCCATAATTGTGCACCCCAAAATGTTGCTGTCTTATGTCCAGAAAATTCCAGACTACACATATTGAGAAATGATGAGAGCATTATGTGCTGAGAAGTCTGCAGTCTTTCTTGATGCACTAAATTATGCATGTACACAGGCCCTAAAATTGTGCACCCCAAAATGCTGCTGTCTTATGTCCAGAAAATTCCTGACTCCACATATTGAAAAAAATGATGAGACCATTAAATGTGATGAAACGTCTCCATGAATTTGTGCTGCACTCATTCATGCATGCACACACTCCAAAAAGAACTATTTATTTATTTATTTATTGAATTTTGTTGACCGGGTAGGCCCACTGGGCCCCGGAGGTCCCTTTTTCAGGGGCGACCCGGGGGTAAAAAATAACATACAGGTAAACAGAACAGTAAAAGCAGGTAAGCAGAGCTGTAAAAATAACATACAGGTAAACAAACAGTACAAGTAGGTAAGCAGAGCTGTAAACTTGCGTAAATACCAAATGGTTTAACAGTGATAACACACATAAGGCAAATTCCATACTGTATAACTGTGAAAGACTTAATGGCATTTACAATACGGAAGGTTGCTTGTAAGGACAGAGCAAAGAGCCTTACCAGAGCAAGGAAAAGGGTTAAGGTGTCTTTTGGCTAGTCAGATTTACTGTATGATATTATTTTATTTTGTATTCACAGGGGTTGTTACTGTTTGTTGCTAACATTTTATTGCTTTATTTTTCTCTGATTCATATTGTTGTTGCTGGGTATACCTTCTGTTGCATTATTACAGGGTGTGCCTACAGGTGTGTGCTTACAACCATATCACCTGCTGCTCTTGGAATTTCATGTAATGCTTCTTGCACTGACTGGGCTGATGCACAGTGTCTTGCCAAATGAGGTGACAGCAAAGATGACCATTGAGTTAACCATGATGATGTGATGATGCTGTTGGTTACCCAAAGTCTGCTGTGGTGACCCAAACAGGAAGGATGCCCTATGTATTAGTAGGGGTATTACAAGTCACAAAGCACCTAGCTTCACCTGAGCTCTTTTCTTCTAGGTTGCTTGTAAGGACAGAGCAAAGAGCCTTACCAGAGCAAGGAAAAGGGTTAAGGTGTCTTTTGGCTAGGCAGATTTACTGTATGATATTATTTTATTTTGTATTCACAGGGGTTGTTACTGTTTGTTGCTAACATTTTATTGCTTTATTTTTCTCTGATTCATATTGTTGTTGCTGGGTATACCTTCTGCTGCATTATTACAGGGTGTGCCTACAGGTGTGTGCTTACAAATTACTGCTGTAATCTTCTGATTCAAACTGTCTTTTGCAAGGTATATCTTCTGTTACTGCTTTGTTTTTCTCTGTAGCAAAGTGTTTCTTACAGGGTATATCTTCTGTGAAACTGTTACAGGTGGTGCTGTACAGGCTTTATAGTTTTATCTATCATTAGGCTAAGCTTTCAGGGTTACTGAATTTGTTGCTGACTGATTGTTTCTGCTCTTACCTCCTTGTTTCTTTCATCTGTGGTTCTTCCTTTTCTGCAGGGGATGGGCCAGCCACCACCCCATTCTCAACCACCTCACACTACACTCCTTTTATAGGGTAACACAGTTATGACAGTTCCTGTAGCAAAGCAGGAAGGATGGATCAGAAAGTATCCATACAGTGACCTCATTTATAGGGGCACAAGTAATTTAACTTGTTATAACAAGTTATACAAAAACAAACAAAACACAAAATTAAACTTTTGCTTTCATTTTCCTCCTTCTAATTACTCTAACCAGGTTATAAACCCAGCAACTTATCTGGAATGGATATTATTAACTGAAGGTACTGTGGGACACTCTTCAAAAGGGCAATTATAGAGGATTTAGGATACTGTCCTATATGCTAAGCCATTGGAGATCTAAGAGCTCAGCTCCTGGCAGCATGGGTAGAGATTGTGCACCTCAAATTGCACATTCAGGAGGAAATATATTATAAGAACCACCTGCCATTTCCCCAACATCCAACAATAGCACCTCGACTGCAGAGGGTAGCTGGTCCGGGAGGTTGGCAGGTGGTTCGGAGGGGCAAATTGGGTGCCCCATCACTCGGTGCTCTCCAACATATCACCTCCACAAACCACATAAAAATTACAAACAGGTATCTGCAGCTATCTCTGAAATCAAGCAAAGGAAGAGGACTATGCAGAGCAGGACACTGCAGCACAGGAGCTAGCACAACAAAACTCTCCCTAAACAGGAACCAAAACAAAAAAGCAAAAGGAAATCCAAAACGCATCTGATCATAGGAGACTCCATGATTCAGGAGTTGATACCTATCTACAGCCAGGCTTAATGGTCAGATGTCTCCCAGGTATATCAGTGTGGAGAAACACTGCTGCATTACTAAAATTGTGCAGGAAACAGAAGAAAGCATCGACATCCTGGTACACATATGGACTAATGATCTTGCCAGCCAGTCAGTTGTGGAGACCAAGGAATGCCTGACCAGACTGGGTGACAAACTATCATCCATTTTGTCTGACATCTCCTTCTTTGAGATCCTGCCAGTCTGGGAGAGGAGGGAAGATGGATGGAAGGTCAGAGAAGGGGAGATAGGGGAGCTAAACATGTGGCTCAAGGGCTGGTGCCAGGAAAAAGGACACAAATTTGTAGGTAACTGGCAACAGTTTTGGGAGTGAAAGTTCTTTAAATTTGATGGACTGCATCTGACTAAGGAAGGAGTAAGTGCATTGGGGCAGAAGTTTGATGTCTTTGCAGAATATTTAAATTAGCAAAGGGGGAGAGGGGTGCAGCACCTAATACGACAAATGGGAAGAACACCCCCCCCTCAGCTAGTGATCAAACAGGAGTTCAGCATGTCTGTAGTTCATTTGTATCACCAGGTAAGGAAAAAGGTCCAGTTCCCCATACGATGCACAGGGGAAATGCCAGACATGGCATAACAAACAACACACAAAAATCTGGCCAGTGGAAAATCATATACACAAATGCTTACAGTCTGGGAAACAAGATCCCATACAGCCAGGCAATAATGACAGAGGCTAAACTGGACATAGTAGTCATTAACGAGACATGGTTCACCAGTAACCACACTTGGGAGACTTCATTACCCGGCTATGTATTGTTCAGAAGAGACCAAGATGCAAAAGGGGTGGAGTGGCCCTTTAAGTCAATAGAAAATATCAAAGCTACAGAAATTCAGAATACACATAAGGATCCAGAAGAATGTGGGTCATCCTGGAAACAAGAAATGGGACAGCCATAGGAACTGGAGTTGTCTATAGGCCTCCAGACCAGGGAGGACATAGACACATTACTGTTAGAAGATATGCAAACATGACCGCTAGGGGAGGTTCTGATAATGGGAGACTTCAACATGCCAGATACAGATTGGTCAATACCAGCAGGAATATCTGCCAGAACTAGACACATAGTGGATTCCCTGCAGGGGGAGGGCCTCAAACAATCCGTAGAACAACTCACACGAGATAGGACTATCCTAAGTCTAGTACTGACTAACAGGGAAAGGATCACAGATCTTCAGGTAGAAGGTCACCTGGGGGCCAGTGACAATCACATGGTATGGTTCAATTTGTCCACTAGAACTAAATCATCTCATTACAAGGCAAAAATATGGGACTTCACGGAAGCTGACTTTGATAAGATGGCCAACAGAGTTAAGCATGCACTGGAAAGAAGAATTACATGTGAGGGGGTACAAGCAAAGTTGGCAAGTATTAAGGATGCAATACTTGAAGCAACATCCCATTGTGTTGGAGAGAAAAGGAAGTGCAAAAGAAGAAGGAAACCACTTTGGTTCCCAAAAACAGTAGCAGAAAAGGTCAGAGCCAAAAGGCTGGCCTCATAAAATATAGGGAAATGCAGCGGGATGAAGATAGGGAGGCATACCAAACTTTCCTAAGGGAAGCAGGGAAGGCAGTAAGGCAGGCAAAGGCCCAAATCAAGGAAACACTAGCAGTAACAGTAAAAGAATGTGACGAGACTTTCTATAGATACATTAGTGAAAGAAGAAAGTCCAGAGGGGGTATTGCTAAGATCAAAAGAGATAAGGGTGTGTGTGAGGAGGAGGACCAAGTAAAAACATCTATCCTAAATAGATAATTCTGCTCAGTATTTACTGAAGAGAGGGTAGGGCAGGGCCTACAGCACAGCACCATGGACACAGGGAGGAGGGAGGTGTGCACTAGTCCCTTCACAAAAGAAAGGGTCCAACAAGAGCTCAATAAGCTCAGGGTGGACAAAGCAATGGGTTCTGATGGCATACATCCCAGCGTACTAAGGGAGCTAAGGGTGGAACTAGCAGAGCCATTATAATAACTATTTAGTGAGACTTTGAGCACAGGAGAGGTCCCAGAAGACTGGAGAAGGGCACATGTGATCCCTCTCCACAAGAGTGGTAGCAGGGAGGAGGCAGGGAACTACAGACCAGTCAGTCTTACCTCAGTAGTGGGCAAGATTATGGAGACACTCCTAAGGAAAGGATTGTCAACACCTGGAATTCATAGGAGCACAGGATCCAAGACAGCATGGGTTTACAAGAGGAAGGTCCTGTCAAACTAATCTCATAGATTAATTTGACTGGATAACCAGAGTGGTGGACCAAGGGGGAGCTGCTGATGTTGCCTACCTTGAATTCAGCAAAGCTTTCGATACTGTTCCACATAGAAGATAGATTAATAAGCTGGGTAGGCTTGGGGTGGGTCAGAAGTTGGTCAACTGGGTGGCAAATGGGTTGACGGGCAGAAAACAGAGAGTGGTGGTAAATGGTATACAGTCAGAAGAGATGCAAATCGCAAATAGGGTACCTCAGGAATCAGTCCTAGGGCCAGTCCTCTTCAATATCTTCATCAGTGACATTGGAGATGAACTGGAGGGTAAGGTATATCTGTTTACAGATGACACCAAGATCTGCAACAGAGTAGGTGATGCAGATGGCATGGACAGAATGAGAAGAAATCTGGATAAACTGGCAAAATGGTTGGAAGAGTGGCAGCTGGGGTTTCATGCAAAGAAGTGCAAGATCATGCACATAGGGAAGAAAAACCCTGAAGCCACCTATAGGTTGGGAGGGAAGTTGCTGGCAGTCACAAGGGAAGAAAGAGACTTGAGCATCATCACAGATGACCTGAAATCATCCAAGCAGACTACTAAAGCAGTAGGTAAGGCTAGGGGGATGTTGGGGTGTATTAGTAGGGGTATTACACATTGTAAGAGGAGGCAATAATCCCTCTTTACAAGACACTGGTTTAGCTCATCTGAGAGTACTGCATGCAGCACTAGAGGACACACCTTCTCAAAAACATTAACCAAATTGAGGCAGTCCAGAGAAGGGCAACAAAATGGTACAGGGACTACATCAGAAAACATATGAGGACAGATTAACGAACTCAATATGTATACCCTGGATCAAAGGAGGAGAGAGTGATATGATTGAAACATTCAAACACCTTAAGGGCATTAGCAAGGTGAACGAGTCTAACATGTTTCAATATAGGAAAAATAACAGGACAAGAGGACACAGCATGAGATTGGAAGGAGGCCGATAAAGGGGTAATCTGAGGAAGTTCTTTTTTACAGAAATGGTGGTGGATGCATGGAATGGCCTAACTCAGGAAGTGGTGGATATGAATACAGTGCAGGGCTTCAAACAGGCATGGGATATGCATAAGGGAGCAATACAGATGAGTATGAATAGATAGGCCATCGACAGAGCAAATGCCGATGGCACATTCATAAGGTAGAAAAAGAAATGAGCAGACTGGATGGGCCTTGAGGTCCTTATCTGTCATCAACTTCTATTTGTCTATGTTTCTATGTGTGTGTACACTCATACTACCCTTGGTAAGTTAATGTCCCTGACACCATCAAGGTTTTCCACAGAATCTGACCTTAAATTTTATACACATATAATATATATATATATATATATATATATATATATATATATATATATATATTCAATAAAAACTTTGTCAATGCATCATTTAAGGTTAAACCACAAAAAGTCAGAAATGAAAAATCTTTAGGTGCCCCTCCCACCTGGACCTGCCAGTCATCCCAAGATTGACAGATGATGGGTGTGTCATTGGGTTGTGAGGCCTAAATGTCACCCATTCCATGTGTAATGATATTGGTAAGGGGCAGCAAAAAGAATGGGGTGACATTTAGGCCTCACAACCCCAATGACACACCCCATCATCTGTCAGTCTTGGGATGATTGGCAGGTCCAGGGACAACCCTAAAGATTTTCATTTCCTGACTTTCTGTGGTTTAACCTAAATGATGCATTAACAAATTGTTTTCCATAGAATTTCCTTACTTTTGAGAAAGAATAGAAAACTAAGAACTTGCAGAAGTTGGTGGGAGCATGGGCCCTTTGGGCCCTGTGCTCCCACCAACTTGTAAATGTGTCTCTACCATCAACACCCTCCAAATTTCAATGTAAAAGACCAAAGCGTGCCCGAGACATAACATGTTAAAGTTTGAGATTTTCATTCGTCGGAGTTGCAGGATTCCACAACTGTTGAAATTTTAAAGGCACAATGACTGAAAAGTACATCCATGACATCAAAGCTAGGTACCCTATCAATTTCAGAGCACCACCACAATGCAAAACACTGTCCACAAAATGTAAATTACAACTCAATATCTCTGCAAAAATATTTTCTCAACACATAAACAACAATAATCACATGTACAGGACATGCCGTCCAACACCCTCAAATTTCAAGTAAAAGACCAACTGTTTCTGAGATATTTAAACTTAAGGATTGTGAAAATCGCCTACATATTCAATTATAAAATCTGGCCATCTTGTCCCTCCTCACGCTTTAAGATCACGATCAAAGAATCTCGAATCAAAGAATTTGCAGGCTCGCATCAAAGAATAAAAATGTTTAAAATAAGACTTTTGGCAGAAATGCAATAAACCACCACCATGGTTTGACAGAATGAAGCCCCTGAGCAGAACCCACCCTTGTTTGTCTTCCTAGGGTACCCCTGGGCTGAGAAATTTGATTTTTAATTTGGCCATCTCGCCTCACTTATGATCATAAAGATCATGATCGAAGAATCTTTGATCAAAGAATTTGCAGGCTCTCGATCAAAGAAATTGTACACTTGCTATTAAAGAATTAAAAATGGAGAAACGTGAGTTTTGGCACATTTACATGAAACAGGCACCATGTCTCAATAGAACGAAGCCCCTGAACACACCCTAATTTGTGTCCTAGCTCACCCCTGAGCTGAATAAATTGTATTTTGCCTCGTGATGCAAGTTCGTGGTCAAAGAATCTCCAATCAAAGAATTTGAGGCTCATCATCAAAGATCGCTAGGGAGCTGCAGATCAAAGATTTTAAAACATTATAACTCTATTTTTGACCATTTTACATCAAACCAAAGGCAAGGTGGATAGATCGGAGTCTCTGAGTAAAAACCCATCCAGGTTTTACTTCAGGAGTGACCCCTGAGCCAAGATATTTGTTTTTACGATCGGAAATGCAAAACAAGATGGTAGACCTCACGATCAAAGAATTCTCAGGACAAGGATTCTTTAATCACAAGGCTGCAAATTCTTTGATCGCAAGGTGGGACGAGATGGTCCAAAACCCATTCTTTGTTGCAAAACAACCATATAATTTTCCCATTGACTTATAATGGGAGCTTTAAAGTGGCATAACTCTTTGAATGCCTTAATATTTTTCACCAAATGAAAAGCAGAATGTTCAGCCAGCCAAGTTCTTTCAAATGAGCCATCTCACAGAGCAGCAGGCCACACGACGACATGCAGGCCACAGACAAAATCCCCAAAACTGCCTCCAAAAATGGATAATTGTGCATATTTCAGCATTTTCGTGCAAAGACTGTAAGTCTGACTGAAACAACATTTAGCAAATCAAGAAATCTACCATGCCCCACCATGCATGCCAAGTTTCAGTCAAATCTGTTGAACGGGTCCAAAGTTATTAATGCACAAATTTTGACTTTACCATAAAAGTGCCTTCATAACCCTAAATATAGTGAGCTAACAACACCACTATTATACATATATATATATATATATATATATATATATATATATATGTTCAGTGTTAGGGTTGAAACCCCTTGGACCTCAGCCCACCCCAATTGGCTTAGAGTGTGCGCATTGGTGTCGTTGTCCTAACTCACCCCATCTCATGCGTAGCAGCAGAAGTATAGGAGAATGGGGTGAGGTTAGTAACTAACACCCCAGTGCGCACCCCAATGCCAGTTGGGGGTGGTCTGGGGTCCAAGGGGTTTTCAACCCTCAACACCGAATTTCCTCACTTTTGTCGCTGTGGAACAACCCTAACTGATGCATTAAATGTATTTTTTTGCTTCTAATTTCCCTTCTTTTTGAGAATGATAACGAGAAATAGTGAATGTAATGCAGCGGCGGGGCCCCGCGTTCCCACCACGTGATGTCTTGTGACATAGTAACAGGAACAGCAATGCAAACAGAAGCGCTAACAGTGGCACACATGGTAACGCAAGCGCAAATCAGAACAGAAAGGGTAACGCACACGGTGGCGTAGACGGGAACGGTCCGCCACGTGATGTCTTGTCACACACTAACATGGTGCCCGCAAATGGAAATGTCAATGGTCATGGTGACACAAAGCGAAACAGAAAGAGAAACAGTACTGTAGACACAAATGGCAAAAAATAACAGAAACGCAAGTGCAAATGAAAACGCAAAGGATAACGCACATGGTGGCGTAGACGTGAACGGTAAATGAAACAGGTACGGAACCGCAAGCGGAAAGGGCAATGGCAACAGTAATGAGTACACAGGCTGGTTTTCCCAAAAGTTGCATAGAGAAAGACAGTGAGTACAAAGAATGTATGCATAATAATGGGTCTTGGAGCAGAAAATTAGGAGTTGGAATACTAAATAGCTTATATCTCAGGAACCGTGATGACGTAGAAACAAATGTGAAAGTCATATGATTTATGACTTTCCTGGTTAGTTTTGTACTTAGCCCCGTCAGGGGCTAAGCATTTTTATGTAAAAGTCCGTGATCTCGCGACCGCTTCCAGATACGGCCCTGAAAGGCGCGGCGAACCCCGTAATGTTATCCTATGGAGAAAAAAGAGAAGTTCGGAGTGCCATAACTTTGCCTCCCTGTAATATTTTTTCAACAAACAACAAAAAGGCACATCTATGGGATGTTGGCTGTCTTCCCTCCAAATTTCAGCCAAAAAGACCAAGCCGTTATATTGCAGCAGGGCGCCAAAGGATTGCTGCAATGCGTCGGATGTCGTAATGTTATCTTATGGGAAAAAGCATCAACTTTGGAGTGCCGTAACTTTGCCGCCGTGTAATATTTTTTCAACGCAATACTGAGAGGCACATCTGTGAGATGTCGGCTGTGCCTCTAAATTTCAAGCCAAAGCACCAAAGCATTCTATTGCTGCAGGGTGCCAAAGAATTGCTGTCATTTTCCCACAGCCTAGACAAGTACTGTCGCAATTTGCAAAAGCTTTCACAAAATTTTACACACTTTTGTGAGTGCGACACTACTTATGAAAGTACTTTTCCAGAAATCTGAAAATATATTTCTGGGGTGTTCTACCCAAAATAAAGACATGGCTAGCATCTTCAGGGCCCGACTAGGTGAATACACACAAAAAATTAGGTTGCTAGAGGATCCCAATTTTAAATGCCAAGCATTTTTCTGATCACTAACTGAAAACAAAATGGCAGATTTATGACAGTGAAACGGACATTTGCGACAGTAAAAAGTGCATTTGCGACACTGTCGAACTTTTTGTTAACTTTTCCCATTGACTTATAATGGGAAATTGTTTTTGAATAACTTTTGAACCGTTTAATATTTTTTCATGAAATCTTCAAAAGGCACATTGGGGACCCCAGCCACATGTTCCCTGAAGATTTTGGACCAGTTGCACAAACCGTGCGACCTGTAGGCATGACCGTAGAATTCCAGAAAAAGCATAAACACACATGCAGATCATGCTTAATAACTCTGCAGCTGTGTATCTGACTGGTACAAAACTTGTCAAATCCCAAGGTGCATGGGTCTTGATCATGAATTCCAAATTTCAGGCAAATCCCAAACGGTTGCAAAGTTATTAAGGTGCAAAATTTTGGGTTTAATATGTAAATGGCTCAACTCTAATCCATGGTAGCACTACTGTAACAATAATAATATATATATATATATATATATATATATTAGAGGCAAAAACTCTGTTTAATGCATCAGTTAGGGCTGTTCCACAGCAACAAAGCGAGGAAATTCTATGTTAGGTTGAAACCCCTTTGCACCTCCCCAGCCCACCCCCAACTGGAATCGGGTGCGATTGGGATCGCAGCCCTATCTGTCACCCCATCACATGTGTAAAGAAGCTGAGGAATAGGAGAATGGGGTGATAGGCAACTTTTTTGATGACAGACCACCTGGGACTGCAGCTTCCTTACATGATGTGCTTTGTACTTCTCAAACTGACCTTCAACCTTGTTTTGCTGCTGAGGTTTGCTGACCTTGACACATGACTTCTGGCGCCTCTAAGTAAGCACACCAGTTGCACACTGAAATTTTTTTTTATCATATAAAGTTTTATTGAGGTTTTAATTTCAGACAATACACCTGATGGTACACCTGATATTGCATTTACCTCTGCACTAAAAACAAGCATTCTATACCATTCCAATACATAATATACTCATTACCATACATACAGTAATATATTGCATATATAATAGGGAAACCAACACTCATTATTTCAATAGCACTAGTAAGGATCTAACAGACTATTTACACACCACTGCTGGTCACATGTACCCATAATACAGCCACCAAACATGGACAGAAGATCTATTCTATCTGGATCTTGGGAAGAAGGGAGGATTCTCCAGTGGAAGGGAGATTTTACATAATGAAGAGTGCAGATGTGTGTCCCATTTTTTAAAATAATATTCTAATTGGCCACTCTGTGAGTGTGAAGGACACTTCATCAGGACATGCTAAAGCTGCCTGCCATAAGGCAATAGGTGGGTGTGAGGGTTGTCTCCAATGTGTTAATATCAATCTTTTGGCCTCTAAGATTGCCAGAATGGTCCATTCCTTCTGTGGCCTGGACAAAAGGATTAATCCAGAAGTGTCGCCAGTAGCAATCTGGGTTCCAAAGGTAACTCATCAATACCCAGGACCTGAGCACAATCATGGGCTATGGCAGACCAAAAGTAGTAATCTTGGAACATGTCCACAAAAATATGAAACATGTGGGTTTCAGGTTGCTGGCAGCTCCAGCACTTGAAATGAGACAGGAGTCCAGCTGCTTGCATAAATGGATGCAAGAAATGGATTTTGGATTCTCTGTATATTCTATGTGAGTCCACAAGACAAGAGGACCAAGATTCCATTGATATGGTCAATCCCATCTCTATTTCCCATTTAGCCCTGCAGTTTTCAGTGGGATCAGTTTGGGAGTCTCTCCAAGTGGCATAGAACCTACCTATCCTACCTTTGGCCACCGAGGACTTGTGCAATGTAGCAAGCCAGGACCATTGGTTGTGTGTCTTTTGTTTGACAGTAAGGTCCTGAAGAACACTTCGTATTTGTAAAAAAGTGCCAAAAATCTTTATTGGGGAGATGTAATTTCTGTTTAAGCTGATCAAAGGATAATATAATGTCTGAATTTGGCAACATTAAATCTTGTATGTGGTGGATACCTTTAGCTTCCCAAGAGGGCCATTTAATGGGCTGCTTTCCATGGGTGACAAAGTTATTACTCCACAACTCAGCGTACCTCACCAGAGGAGGCCATGCCTCCTTGGGAGTGTATGAATGAGTCATGATACGATGCCAAGCACATTGAGACTCCAATAACACTGGAGGAAGCCCTCTATCAGACAACCCACTTGCACACAAGAGGGCCCGGAAGCAGGGTAGGTGACATTATATTAGATTCGAGGCCTACCCACAGAGGAGGTGAAGCACTGGAAGGTACAAACCATTTTATAATTTGAGCAGCTACGCTTGCAGTACGATAGCCCTGGAACCACGGGACCCCTAAGCCTCCTTTTGACCATTGTGCATAACACTTTTGTTTCCCCCATCTGTGTACTTTCCCTTCCCAGAGAAAACAGAATACAAGTTTTTCGAGAGAGAAAAATACCTTGGGTGAGATATAGACTGGAAGATTATTGAATAAGTCTGTAACTCTGGGAAGTAAAAGCACACGTATGGCTGCTACTTTACCAGGTAGTAAGAGGTGTAATTTACGCCACCTCTCCTCTTCGGTGGCCAAATGTTTCAACAAAGGTACAAAATTAGAGGTTTCCAAATCTGCCCATTTATAGGGGATATAAATTCCCAAATAAGTGAAACCCTGGGGTGCCCACTTCAATTCTGTACCCATTAGGCAGTCCTGTGTGCATAAGTTGTTAAAAGGAGCAAACATTGTTTTTTGCTGGTTAACCTGCAGCCCAGAGAGTAATGAAAAGTCCCGCAGTACTGATAGGGCTATTAGTAAAGAATGTTGAGGGTGGGAAAGGGTAAGTAGTAGTTCGTCAGCGTAAGCAGCCACAACATAAGATTTACCATGTGCTGAGATATCCACCAGGCCAGGTGTAGTAGTTAACGCTCTGATTAGTGGATCCAAAGCAACCAAAAAGAGCAGTGGAGAGAGAGGGCAACCTTGCCGGGTACCTCTGGATAAGGTGAAAGGTGTGAAAACATCTGAGTTTGTTAAGACTTTGGCCAGGGAGGAATTATATAGAGTCAAGACCCAGTGGCGGAATTGAGGTCCAAATCCATAGAGATGAAGAACTTCATGTAAATAATTCCATTCAATGGAGTCAAAGGCCTTAGCAAAAATCTACCGCTAAAGCAGCCATAGGGATCTTGACCTTAGATGCAATCCATTTTAAATTCAGCAGTAACCTGGTGTTGTCAGATCCCACCTTACCCGCATGAAGCCTACCTGTGCAGGATGTATTATGATGCAAGACTTTTGTATTCTGGTAGCTAAGATCTTGGCCAAGATCTTAGTATCAACAGGCAGCAGTGATATTGGTTGAAAATTAGCACAACTATAGGGTCATTAGCTTTTTAGGTAGGAGTGTAATTAAAGCTTCCCTCATCATAGCGGGAGGAGTCTGTGGTGTGGGTATCCTGCAGAGCTAACAACAGGGTTTGAAAATCTCCTGTGTCATTATCTGATATAGTTCGACAGTCAACCTATGAGGTCTGGGAGCTTTCCCCTTGGCCATCTGGGAGAGAGCCTGTTGTATCTCGGTGGTAGTAATTGGGGCATCCAATAGTGAAACTTGTTCGGGTAGCAGGGTAGGTATAGTAAACTGTTGACAAAAAGTGGTGAGATCTTGAGACAACTGATTAGATGATTGGGATGCTTGGGACTTATATAGCATTTGGAAGAAAGATGCCATGGTCTCATTAACTCCTACAAGATCAGAAGTTAGTGAACCAGAGGAGGTACGGAGGGCATGTATCTTGGAGGAATCCTGCTGTTTGCATAACTGAAAGGCAAGAAGTTTACCTCCCTTATCACCCCCCTCCCAATGTGAGTATCTGGATCTCAGCATTAGTCATTCGGCTTTGCTATGTAGCAGAGCATTGATCTGATATTTAAGTCCCACTATTCTACGGTATAGGGATGTATCCCTGGTAGCAGTTGGTAAGTCCTTAAATTGTGCCTGTACAGTCCTGAGCTCTGCCTGCAAGACCTCCATAGACTTCTTCCTAACTTTATTACGGTGCGCCGTGAATGCTATGATATGGCCCCTAATATAGGCTTTGAAAGCCTCCCATACAATACTTGGTGATACTCCACAGTCCGAATTAAGGGCAAAGTAATCTTTGGCAGCTTTTGCCATTGCTTGCTTAAACTCCGGGTCTTTGACTAACAGAGGGTTACACCGCCATCTTGTACCCATAGGTCTATGGCCTATGGAGGTATACATGGTGAGAACAGGGGTGTGATCTGAGATAAGGTTACTACCTATAGAATTGTGAGAGATTGCTCCTGATGCTGCACTATTCACCAGCCAATAATTAATTCAGCTGTGTACTCTGTGAACAGAGGAAAAGTAAGAATAGTCATGCCCAGAGGGGTTATCCCACCTCCATACATCAATTAGACCCCACTCTGCCTGCAAATCTAGTAAGGCTGCATGAGCTCGAGGGTGTGTTTGTGGGGTGTTTCGATTTGTCTAGAAAAATGTAAGATACTAGATTAAAGTCACCTCCTAGAAGAAGGGGAATTTTGGGGTTAGGTTGACTCAGTGTGGAAATGGCTTGACTCAAACCTGGAAAAAAATCAACCTGATCAGAGTTGGGAGCATACATATTACCCAGAATCAACTAACCCACCAGTGATGTCAATTTAAACAGAATCCATCTACCTTTGGAATCCAATCTAGACTCTTCCACCACCCATGAGCTAGATCTATGAATTAGGATGGCAACTCTCATAGACTTAGATGCGGCAGAACTAGCATGAACCGCACCTACCCATGATTTCTTTAGCCAGGGGACAGATTTACGGAGCAGGTGTGTTTCTTGAAGAAGGGCTATATCTGTGTGCAAGGAATGAAGAAATTGCATAACCTTGGTACGCTTAATGGGATGATTAAGACCTTTAACATTCCATGACACTAGGCGTAAGCCTTGAGATACAGAGGAGGACATGGTATACCGCTGGAGTAACACCTAAGTACTCACCTCTTATTACTAAATAAGAAAATGTGAACCCAATGAATGTATCTGGGTGAGTTGCCAACCTAGTCCGTATTAGAGGGGTAACCGCAGTGGGTATCAGGAAGATATAACAGCACTATTGATCAGAACAAAAAAATATAACAGAGGGTATACCAGGTAAAATAGTCTAAACACCAGTACTGAGAGAAACACACTTTTCACACAAAAACTCAATTAACATGCAAAGGTAACTATAACAATACAAATAGCATTTTTACGCTAAGAGCGAGGAGAGCTATAGCGAAAGAAGGTACCCGAAACAAATATACCCTCAGCTACGCAAGCTTCCACGTGTCAGAAGAGGATTAGGTCGACTAAACCAACCTGCTATTCCTCGTCCACCAACAATCCAGCAGTAGCTGGTGCAACCGGGGAAGGGGGAGGGGTATAAAACTGAGTGGGGGGGAAGGAAAAGGAAAAGGAAAATGGTTAGTCACCCCAATCAACCATTATAAGGGCCGCTTAGTTACCCAACATTAATGCAAATACAGTGCAGATTATTTTATTTACTAAGACAAAAGGTAAGCGTTTCAATAACTATGGAAATAGCGATGCATCTAAGGTACTGCATACTACAAATAAAGCGATAGACAGGAACCAGTCTAACAGTCATAGATTAGCTCATATAGAGTGCAATTAAACCGCTAGTCAGAGTTACCTGACTACAATAACAAATGTTGCCATATTCAAGTGTCCCTAGGCATAGCTGGAGTCATCACATGAGCAGCAGCAGCGTATGCCTTTCTCCCAGCTTGTGTTTCCTCACGAGGTCCACCACATCGACTAGTGAAGAATCAGGGATGTCGGCCCAGTCCATGGATGGGGCTAACTCTGCTTGTGAACATTCAGGGCCTGGTGAATGACAAGCTGGTGGAGTTCCTGAAGAGTCCCTCGTGTGACATCTTAGCTGGAGGTGCACAGCTTGCACATCTGGAGTGGGTTGTTGGCCACTTTTGGAAGCATTGTCTGTGGCGGCGGAGGATCCTGCAGCTCTGGGGGGAGAGATGGTTGTTCAGCAGCGATAACCATGGATGATGTGCATGAAGTATTCTGCTGTCTGGGGGAATCTAAGGTCAACGAACCTAGTATAGCTGGATACTCATCCCTGTGAGGCAGCTCACTGGAGGTTGCTGAAGCATCCCACAACCTTCTGGATGATATATTTGGGGGAGGTGGGTTAGACCAGTGCTTACAGATCCAATGTTCCACTTGATCAGAGCTATCTGCCATGATCTCTTTCCCCTCTTTGGCTGCCAGGTGATTAGTGAGTCCCCGAAATCTGTAGAGGAAACCATGAGTAGTTAGAAATTTCTTCAGGGGACCATACGCCCTACATTTATTGGCTGTGTCTTGGGCAAAATCTCTGTAAAAGGAGATAGATACTCCTCACCATTTAACTTCCCCCAGATCACATGCTGCCCTTAAAATACACTCCTTGGTTGACAATCAGAGGAAATAGGCCACTACAGGCCTTGGAACATGCATCAGCCCGTCCTTCCTGCCAGTAATACGATGGGCCCTCTTCACTTCCACTGGGCCTCTCCAGCACTCCCCTAATAACGTAGGCAAGAGTTCATTCAAAAATCTCGCCATAGATGTTCCCTCAGCTCCCTCTGGTACTCCTATGATTCGGAGATTATTACGTCAGCCCCTGTTTTCTTGATCTTCTATTCTGGCCAGTAAAACTTCCAGTTTGCCCTCCTGGTTCTGCACCTTTGCTGTAAGCACATACATTGTTGTTCTAGGTTTTCAACTTTCTATTCCGCCACATTAACTCTATCTTGCAATTGGCAAACATCAGTAGTAGTGCCCGTGAGTGTGGTGTCGATGTCGTACTCTTACTAGAAAGTCTTGAGCATTTGAGTAATATAGCCCAGGGAATCATTTACAGAATTAGTTGCAGTGGATGCAGGTACCACAGATGAGGGGGCACTCAGAGGTTCTCCCGACGCCATTCTCCAGGTACAGAAAAGGATCACTACTTATAATTTTACAATGCGCCAACTGTAAATGAATGTAGTTAGAGTGTCAGGCTGAAGACTGTAGTCGGGCTTCTGGCCTACTAGTACCAAGCGACTCATGGGTACTGGTGCTTAATTAAACCCCATCACACCTTAAAACTGCAAGACAGTTGCACCGACGATTACGGGAACCACCCACTTAAAGTACATTGATGGAAATTAAAGAGAATCCGGGTTAGGCCAGCAAGCACAAATTCCTGGCAGATTCGGACGAGCACAAGATTTAGGCAGCCATTAGTACGGCAGCTAGACCACACCCCTGCACACTGAAATTTTTAACCAGTTCAGGACCTCCCTCCAGTAGCGACACAATTCCATTTTTGTATCATGGGTCCAGGATAGTGTTGTGCAAAATTAGAATATTTCACCAGATGAAATATTTTGCAGAATTAGTGCATTACGTGAAATATTTCACCAGGTGAAAAACAAAATTTCACCTGAATTTGTGAGTGAAATTTCACCCACAAGCCGGTGAAATTTCACCTATGGGTGAAATTTCACCACTGGGGGTGAACTTCTGCCACTGTTGGTGGAATTTCGCCACCCACATGTGAAATTTTGCCAGTTTGGGTGGTATTTCACCACTCACAGGTGAAATTTCACCATTGTTGGTGGACTGCTCAGAGGGCAAAAATGCAGGTGAAATTGTGAAATTAAGCCATTATTCGTGAAACATTTCACACGTGAAATTGTCAATTTCGCCATAATGTCACCAGCAAAATTTTATTTCGCAACATCTCTAGTCCAGCATTGTTGCTACTGAGAATTCATCACTTTGCTGAATGCTCAGCTGATGTGCTGATTGTGGTCTAATACTGTCAGCATGGGTTTCTGTAACACACTGCTGGCAGTTTCTGGAACCATCAAGGCTATGCTGTAGATTCAGCAATGTCTGCCTCAGCATCTGCAGCAGTGGAATTGATTGACTGATGGAAGCAGACTCGCAACTCATTGCCTGTGTGGCATGTTAAAAAGGCCTCAAAATTGTTAAAACAGAGTCCATGAGGTGCCACTGTTCATCATTAGAGATACAGAGGCCCTGGAAGTGTCATGTCTAGTGCGCATGATGAGATATTTGGAGATTGCTTTGTATTGTTCATACAACCTCTCTTCCATGTAAAAAGTTGAGTACCACATTGTGACAACTTCCATCTTGAGGTGGTGCTGCAGAAGGCTGTTTTGGATTTGCAGCTGCTGAAGTTAGTCATGGGTCTTTGCAGAGCATGAAAAGTGCGAACAGATATGTGGTGTGCAACTGTTAACATTTCATTTATATCAGAGTGTTGCAGAAAGTCCTGGACCACCAGATTTAAACAGTGGGCCATGCATGAAACCTGAACAAAGCCACCATTCATGAATCATTTAACCGCATTTGAGCCATTGTTACTTGCTATAAATCCAGCTCTCAGGGACGGGGGGGGTTCAGCCACTCATCATTTTCGGTCAGTAGCAAGTCCAGCATGTTTTCACCAGTGTGGGGGAACAGGCGACACTGTGCATTGCAAGTGCTGCATGCTGTAGAATTCCCAGAAGGTTGCTACCATGACAGTCTGCCTTACTACACTGATTATTCCCACTGCCACCAGCACAAACAACCCCTAGTACCCAGCCATTTTGCCACTTGTCCACATATCCATACTTAAATGGATGAATGATGAGGAGGAATGTTGAAGGGCATGTCTTACAGAGTCAGCCACAGTCCGCATAACTCGGGACAGTATGAGTGGAAAACTATGTCCTAGATGGGACTTTCCATTTTGGACAGGTGCGTGGCAAACCGTGAAATCCTGAATTCTCCACAAATGAGAAGGGCAAAAGCTCAATGGTCAGCATTTCAGCCACAGCAGCATTACGTTCCCATGACACTGCATGATTTGCTGGATACTTCAGGTTACATGCAAAAACACTCTGCAACATGGGCTGACTTCTTGTTACATGTCTTGCACAAGGTGTGCCAAATGGTTCTGCTCTGTGAATGGCTGGGGGGTTGGGTGCACACGTGTGATGAAGAGGGGTGCACAGGTAACAAGTCCACAAATGAAGTTATTTTCTCTGTTTTAAACACAGGGATTGATGTACCACTTGCACTAGACAAACTGCATAGACCACTACCACTGCTGCTACTCTGACCACTACTTGACAAGATTTCCAAATCATAATCCTCCTCCTCATCATGCCTGTAGTAATCCTCCAGTGTTATTTCTGCACTACTACAGACATTGCTACTTGGTCTTACACTCATGTAAGGGAATAACATGCTTGATAAGGTTGATGATGAGGGTTAATGCCCCACTGTGGCATTAGTTGCTGACTGGTGTTGAGTTCACAGTGTCATGTGCCTATTCTTAAGATGTGTATGCTGACCCCCCATGCCCAGATGGCTCCTCTTTTTACCTCGACTCACGCACACATGGCAAACCTGGCAGATTGCAACTGAGTCATCATTTGCATCTTGGACAAAAAAAATCCCAAGCAAGGGATTTTGATCCCCTACTTTTAACATGTCCCTGATGCTGTGTATTGGACTCTGTTTTTTAACCGCTGAAATAGGAGGTGTACTGCATGGTTTCTCTTGCTGGACACACTTGGACTCTGACTGACCACAATGACTAGCTATGATTATTACTGGGTCATCATCATCATCATTAACAATAACCCCTACATCAGAACTTTTTGAGAAGGGGTTTAACCCAACAGACCCAGACTCAGCCACCTTGACTTTCTTTTTCTCCAGTTTTCAACAGGGTCACTGGCATCATCATCATATTCATCATCCACATCCACCATTTCAGCTTGAACGCTGTCCTGTGGAGAACATGTTCCAACCACAGCATCATTATCATCACCCAATATTTGTTGTGCTGCACTTTGAATCATTGGATGGTGTCAGGAGGTCTAAACCTCACTCTCAGGTTCGTGGCAATATTGGGAATGCAAGAAATCACAGACATGTTGCATAAGAGTAATAAACTTGTTTATTGCTGCCAAAGGATAAATCACAGTTGCCTTAAGCAGTTCTTACCAATACGAACCGGAGCCAATGCTAAGCATTTCCTATACCCTCGAGGTTTCTTCGTGTCTCTTGGAGTCTCTGAGGTATAAGACTCAGTGTCTCACATTATATACCTATGATAATTACTATGGTTACCATAAGATAGATACATTTCTAGTTACAAAAATGAGCCCAGTTGGCTAAATTAGAGGTGGCTCCATGGTCCAAGATAACATTATACAATTTTGTAGTAATCACTTTGTGAAACAAAAGAGTGCAGTTCTTACACAAATCAGTGTAATAGTACAAATCTCCAACAGGTGGCAATGCCAAGATATATATCATAATCATTACAAGGACACAAATGTCCTAGCATCTTATAAGTAAGAAATACATAGAAAATATATATGTTTTAGAAAGTAGAATGTATAACAATAATATGCATACATATCCTGACATCTACTTTTATACAGTAGATGCCCTTAGCCCTATATATTAGTATAACATATGCCTAAACATTAGCTGTCTATGGTGTACCTCTGGGGATACCAATAAGGGTGCAGGGACCTTGTCCAACATTCCTCCCCTTGTTACCTCTAAGGGCAACACAGGCAAAAATATGGAATGGTCAAGGAGCAGGGGTCATTTACAAACCCGACGTGCGAGCTTTGTAAAGGAACTCCAGCTGCTCATGGTGTTTGTGTAGTGTGCGCTATAGGCAGCATAGCATAATAACCAAGAAAAATATCAGAAATGCTTATATAACAAAACCATTAAAAGTAATCTCTAACCAAGTGTTAGTTAATGCATTATTCATATCACCATCATTAATCAACGAAAGGATAGTTTCATTAGCCTTAGTGATATTATTGCTGATGTGGATGAGGTGGGTGTCTTTTCTTTTTAAAAGTTATTTTATTGTAAGTGACAGTGGATCTATGTGTACATTAAAATATGGCAGATACTCAGAAAGGGTGAGCAGATAATTGGGGTTACCATCAATGATGTCTGCATCCATAAGGGGGATGGGGTAATAACGGTATGTCGAATAACAGCTTTCTGATGGGGAACAAACAAAAATTTGGGTTATCAGTAACACATGTTTTAGTGCCATATGTATAACTTTTATAATTGGTTACCACACAGTACTCCTCATTGGAATTATACTGCATTTTAACAGTGGGGAGTCTCCATTTTTGCAACTATACCAGGCAGGTGTTGGTTGCCTTGGAAATCCGTGTTGACACGCAATGAACCTCCTCTCGATAAGACTGGTAAAGTTTATCTGGAGCCAATGTTAAGTCTGAAAAATCTGTGCCATTAGTGCTGATATCATCGTCCGTGGAAAAGGACCAAACAATCAATAATGTCAGGAGAATAACCACATACAGGTTTAATAACATCAAATACATCACATTGACACAAGTAGATATATTGTTTCTTCACACAGCAGTCTGTGTGTGGAGTGACCAGGCATCCAGGAAAGGATGGAAGACCAATAGAGAAGGCAAGTCCAGGCGTTCTCTGTAGATGTCATCATCGAGTGCCTGATGGAGTGTACAGAAGCTAGCTTGTCAAACAAGGCTGTAGTGGGATCAAAACATGGCAAAGAGACAGTAAAAGAAACAAACATTGTATCTTTGATAGAACATTTCTTAGAAGTAAAACAGGAACCAGCGTTAGGGTGTCTGGTCCCAAAACCCAAATTTCTAGCTGTAGAAAGAGGAATAGCTAAGGATTGTTGTGTACACATAGCAATACAGCCAGGGGTTTTACATCATGGGCAGTACCATTTAGAAATATGTCTGTCATGTATAATGTCAGGGATTCTTCCAGATTCTAGATCGTGGAAGAGATTATTGATGGTAGTGATAATGTATGAGCCGTATATTGAGCATAAAATTTCAATTGCTTATCTGCTTCTTTGTTATTCTGTGCAATGAGTGCATTAATCTTATCTTTAGAATCTGTAAATGCCTTAGCAATATTATACATATTGTAAACAGTGTGTCTTTCTGCCTGACTAAGGCCATCCACACCATGCAATGATGGGGTAGTATATTATTCACCAAAGCAGTTTGAAATTTGCTGAATGAGATTTGATAGCAGCAATGTCTGCTTTATTCCAGATAGACATAGCTGTACCAAAGAGACCTGTGACCGTGCATGTTGGGCCAGTGACATCAGAACTGTCAACCTCGCGTGTATTACATTTATGACTTTGATCTCCAGGATTGGGTTTTCTCCTGAAGTTGCCTCTATGCTCGGTGGTATGTACCCCGGCAATAGGGTCTTGAGTACGAATCTGAAACACTGCTAAACTGTCAATCAGTAAGGTACTGTAACATGCTAAAGTGTTAGTATTGTGACCAATACCAAATTCTTTCAAATTCCAGTAAGTTAAATTAAACGAAACAGGTATATGCATAAATTATAAATTGTTAATCAGTGTACCAGGTAGAGCAGTGGCAGTTAGACCACTACGAGAACCGAGGTGTGCTTAGGACATTCCAAAAGCTGTTTGACAGTGGGCAGTAACACAGAAAGGAACATGGCAGCAGATGCCATGTTGTGTATGGCACAACATTTTCAAGCAGAGTCCTTAGACAAAGAATTACAATATGAGGATCAATTAAAGCAGTAATATTGTATAAACCAGAATGTCTACGAGCAGTTTTTAGCATGGACAGAGAACCATTAGGGGATAATTTAGCATTATGCCAACCCTGGAAAATTCCCTTGGAGAGTTTGGCCACAGGGAGAATTTGTCTTTGCAATGTGGTTTGCCACTCAATTTGAAGAGTAGATTTATCAAGAGCAACAACCGAGGCAGTGAGGTAGGTATCAGAACCTTCCTGAACAGTGATCAAACTATGGAATATTTTGATGGATACTCCCTCTGGGACAGATGTTGGAGGATCAAGGTAAGGTAGGAGGTTCGGTACCATGCCTTGGATGCAGGGGAAAACTCCTGAGATGAGGTGAAAATGGAACAAGATAGTCATCTTGCCAATGTATCTGAAAAGGAAAATCAAACATTAGTAGATTAGTACTATTCCGCCCAATGGGGTGAGGAAAAGTAATTATTCTCCTTTATATAGTTTCAATTGGTTTGCATGTAACCATTTGTCAGTTAGTTTGTTATTGTGCAGGGTCTAACTTGATAGACTGCAAGACTGAGCTTGTTGACAATGGGGTATGGGCCTTCCCACTTATTGGAGAAGGAGTGTGTGGATGTGCAAATCAAAGGATCATTACCTGATTTCTGACCTGCCAACCACTTCTTGTGCGTGCTTGTCAAACTGTATTTTGGACTGTTGCTGGGCCTTGCCCATGCAATTGGCAGTATACAAGTGTGTGTATGAGGTCTTTTCTGAGTTTATCCACATATTGGTCTACAGACACATGGTCTGCAGTGGGGGTATGCAGATCAAATAACAGGTGTTCAGGTAATCTCATCTGTCTTCCAGCTGTCACCTCAAAGGGTGTCAACTGGGTGGTGGCTGAGGGTGTGCCCCTGATTGCCATAAGGAGTAATGGCAACAGGGAATCCCAAGTTTTGGGACTGTCCTCAATGAATTTGGAAAGCATTTGCTTAATCCATCTGTTGGCTCTTTCTACTTGACCTGAAGATTGAGGGTGATAAGGTATGTGGAACTTCTGATGAACTCCAAGGAGCTCAAGGGATTCTTTCATCAACTCACCTGTAAAACTAGTTCCTTTTTCGGAGTCCACCTTAAGAGGTAGGCCCCACCTGGAGAAATTTTGTTTCACCAGGATTTTAGCAGTGGTTTTAGCAGGACATGTCTTAGTGGGGAAAGCTTTGACCCACTTAGAGAAAAGATCAGTTACCTCAAGAGCATACTTGTGGTTTCTGCTGGTATTGGTAAGGGGACTAATAGAATCGATCTGTATGGCATGCCAAGGGCCAGAATGTCTTTGTGGTAGGAGTTTGGCATTTCACTTGGTGGGGATGGGATTGTTTTGTGCACAAACAAGGCAGTTGTCTATGTACTGTTTGACATCGTTGGTGACATCGGCCATCAAGCAGTGGTCTTGAGCCTCTGGAGGGTGTTTTCCACTCCTTGGTGTCCACCAGTGGGGGTATCATGCACTTGGTGCAAGAATTTAGACCTAAGATGTCTGGGGACCACCCACAATTTAGTGGTGGAATCATTTGGTTGGTTCCAGATGAGCTTGTCTTCTGGGGATAAGTGTAACTTACCTTTATGCCTCAGGTAGGGATTGTGTGTGGGAAGTTTTTCTTCAGTACCTTTGTCAAGGAATCTGAACACTCCTTTGAGATCAGTATCAACATGTTGGGCTGCTGAAACGTCCAAGGGAGAAAAAGGTACAGGTTTCTTCCTAACTGCTGCGATATGTATGGCCGCATTGGCCTCTGGATGATCCATCATCCAGGTGTCCCCCCTCAAGCCCCTTCCTTGGCAAGGGTGTCTGCTGTATTGTTGAAGGCATGATATGGGTCATAAAGGGAATGAGCTTTAACTTTGTGTACATAGAGTTTGTGTGCAAACCTTTGTGCTATTGAGTGTATGTATATTACCAGTTCTTTGTGCTTCACTGGGCTGCCATCAGAAGAGAGGAAGGAGTTCTTCAGCCAGAAAGGAAGAAATTCTGTAAGACAACATCAAACCCAATTATAGTCTGTGAAAATGATGGTATCCTTGGTTCCATGCTGGATGAACTCAAGGGCACAGGCCACTGCTGCCATCTCAGCATACTGTGAAGATGCCACACTGCAACACTTAGAGATTTTAACAGTGTTACCATAGGGGTAAATTACTAAGATACCCATCCCTGCAATCATTCTCCCTGATAGTAGGAAGCTGAACCATCTGCGAAAATACAACACAATGAGGTGCTCTCCAGTAATTGTGGTGTGGCAGGGAGGAAAGGACCTGGATTTGGCAGATCAGGTGGTTGCAGTGTACAGACATGGGGTTCCCCTTGTAAAAGGAGTCCATGTGCCAGCATGGATGGCATTTTAGTTGGGTGGACCTGTATGTCTCTATCCTGGAGAAGGAGTGACCAGTGTGTCAGTCTGGTGTTAGAGAATGACCCATTTTTCACTCTGTCCGATAGCAGAAAGGTAGTTGTGGTGTGGTTTGTGTTAATGATCAGTGGAGAGCACCCAATGATATACAGAAAGTGCTTGACAGCCCAGTAGGTGGCCAGAAGGTTCCTTTTAAAAAGGCTGTACTTCTGTTCTACTGGAGTCAAGAGCCGTGGTGCATATGCAATGGGTCTCAGAGTACCATGAACCTTTTGGGCCAGCACTGCTGACATAGTAATGTCAGAGGTGGCACACTCCAGAAAGAATGGTAGTGCTGGATTGGGGTTGACCAGAGCTGGAGCTGAGGCCAAGCCCTGTTTCAGTGATGTCACAGTCTGGGTGTGTATGGGGCCCCAAGTCCAGGGAATGTTCTTTTTCAGTAGCTCATACAGAGGAGCAGACATCTGAGCAAAATCACAAATAAAATATCTTGAATAGTTCACTATACCTAGAAACCTTGTAAGAGTTGGCACACTGATGGGTAATGGCAAGTCTTGCAGTCCTTCTATCTTTTTCCAGGTAGGGTTTTGGCCTTGGTCAGTTATTCTCAGGCCCAGAAAGAGTACCTCTTTCTGACATAGTTGTGCTTTTGTTGGGTTGCATTTGAGTCCTGCTCTTGGAATGAGAGTCAATAGTACATCCAAGAGATCCAAGTGTTGTTCCTGTGTTGTTGTTGCCAACAGCAGGTCATCCACATTCTGCAAGAGACACTGGGAGTAGAGAAACCCTCAAGGGTGTCCATCATCTGTAGATGGAACAGGGACTAGCTGTTATGGAATCCTGTGGTAGGCATGTCCCGTGTACTGTCTACCTTCAAAGGTGAGGGTGAACTTATATTGACACTTAGGGGCCAGTGGCATTGACCAGAAACCATTGGAGATATCCAGGGCATTAAGCCAATTTAGGTCAGGGGTCAAGAGTCGTAGTACGTCAGGTGTGGAGGCCACAGTTGGAGCACAACTGTGGGTGACCTGGTTCAGTTTCTTGTAGTCAATAGTAAGTCTCCAGGCACCTGAAGGTTTTTTTCACAGGCCACACTGGGGAGTTGGCAGTAGAAACACCTGTTCTGACTATCCTTGTTTGAGGAGTGATTTTATTGATTCTCTAAGAGAAGGCAAGGACTCAGATGGGAAGGGATATTGCCTTTGCCTCTCGTGTGCTGGGCCTGGCACTTTGATGACAGCATGCATTCTTCCACAGTCATGTTTGTTGATAGCAAATGCTTCCAAATGCCTTTGTAGAATGGGAAGGAGCTTTGGAAAAAGCTCATGATTCTTGAACAAATCTATGATGTCATATTCTCTATTGTTGGCAGATATTGTTGCCAGCACATGTGAATCAGGGATCAAAATGGTATGGTATTGGCCCTGAATCTGAATCAGTAGCATGTTGGCTAAATCCACCACACAGCCGTATGGTGCAAGGAAGTCAGTTCCAATGATATTGGGTCGATCATGCAGTACCATCAGTTGGAAGGTGTGTGAGGCCTTCAGGTGTCCTAAGTCTATAGGTAGTGGTAGACAGCAGTATGCAGGTAACATAGTACCATCTACTCCTGACATGTTGGTCCTCCGTCCGGTGGACCAAGGAGATGTGTCTGGGTGTTCATCATGTAATACAGGCACAGCCGCACCTGTATCCAATAATACTGTAAGTAGGCAGCCCCTGACCTTGGCCTCAGTGCAGGGCCTTCCATTTGTATCCAAGACCAGCTTGTTTACAATCCAGAATGGGGCCTGTAATTGTCAATCTGTACTGGAGGAAGCATGGAGAGGTTGTGCCTGGCTCCTTTGAGCCACTTCACCATGCTGCACTGATGCTATATAGGAGGTGCTTCTTTGTTCATGCCTATATGGGCCTGAGGCCTGTACTCCAGTATCACCATGGCCCATTGGGGCCTGGGTTCCTGGTTGTATGGCTGCAAGGGACTGACAGGAACAACATCCGCTGCAGATCGCACTTGCCCTGGGAGCTCTCTAAACTTCTGATTCTCTTCTATATCTCTATACAAAGGGCCTTGTCTTTTGTTGTTGTTTACCCTTATTCTTATGGTGCTTTTTATTCTTATGATAGTTCCGGTTCTCACCCCATTGTTGCTGCTACTGCTGTGGTTGTTGGGCCTGCTGGGAGTGTTGGTTGTCTATGGGAGGGGCTGTTTGTGTTGGGTCTGTCCCTCCACCATGTAGTGCATCACGGCCTCTTGAGTAGGCTTCATGCGCTAATTTCTGAACCAGAGCCCAGATCACAGATGCAGAGTTGGTAAACTCTCTCGGTTTTCCGAAGGATGTTGGCAAACCTTTCTGTGGTGGGATGGGGGTTGGCTCTATCTTCTCTCTTACTCAGGGATCATGTTCCTAAGGAACAAGGTCTTATATTCAATAAGATCTACTTTCACAAAGGCATGACCTCAACAACACTGGAAATGTGACATTGGTAGTCATCATCGTCAGGATCAGGCTCATGTTCAACTACCATGGGGATGTTGGGGAGTATGACATCATCTACACTGTCAGTCACCGGTCATAAGTGGAACGTGGGGCAGCAATACTCATGCCAGCAGCAACTGTACTAACACCACCAGTGGGGACATCATCTCCTCCAACTATCAGTGAAGCAATGGACTGCACTGTAGAAAACATTGATGGAGAAATCCCTTACTGATATCAGCTATGCACTTCATACTACCATGCCCATGGCCATCCTTGCCACTGGCAGCAGTGCATAGCCAGAAACAGCTTTGCTTGCACATCACTTTGCAGGCATTTTTGAGGATCACCAGGAAAATTCTAAACACATTTAGATTTATGAACTTTCATTTTGGGGTGGATGGAAAGCCAAAAAACAACAGCCGTGGCTTACAGATGGAGATTGGGCACTAAACAAATGCAAACACACAGACAGATTAAGATTGTGCTGCACACACAAGGCAAGTGGACGCAAAGGCAAAACAACACCTTAACCAGTGCTCACAAATCCAAAACTGGAAAAGCATACCTTTTGCCAGTTGTGGGGGGAGTGCACCGTAGTAACAGTCCACTACCAAGATACCACAAAGCAGTACAAAATAATGCAGATGGATAACAGGTTCACAGTGCTGCAATTACTGTGTGGCACAATAAAATGTATCTTACTTGATGGCACGCATTGCACACACACACTACAGGTAATGCGCAGCAAGTTGAAAACTTCAGTAACATAACCAAATCTTTTAAACAAACTGAAATTATGCACTGCACTACAACAATCAGCAAAAAAGGTCAAAAATTACTGAAAATATTACTGTGTGTACATGAACACAGTTATACAACAAAAATATAACCAAAACAGTTAGAAAGACTGCATTTCTCCCAGTTAATCTACCTCCACCACAGATATGCCCCTCCCCAGCACACTTCAAGAGTGTTTGTCATTACACATATTAAATATTCTAAATTAATATTCAAATTCCACACAGAAACAATAAATACTCAATATGAGCACAGGAAGGTTTTCTACAATTGATGTACTAAATTTTGAGCAATAAAAATGGCTCAAAAAGGTTTTTTGAATGTTTTTTAGAGGGTCTGAATCTCAGACCTCTGACAACAAGTTGTCTCCAGCTACCACTACACAGAACTGAAGATGTGCAGAACAATCTAGAGACCATGTGACCTGAAATCCCATGAATCACTGCAAAATGTGCCTTAGATCTCACAAACAAGGTGAAGTAATGTGAAGTGCATTGAAATCAATGTACTTTGCATTAAAATTGGTGCAGAAGTGGTTGGAGAAAGGCGGAGTAATGCAAAGTCAGTGCTTCCAATGGACTTCACGATCAATATTAGAAGGAAAAGTACACAGCTTCGCATTGTGGATTATGCCACGGATTCTGCCTTAATACGCAAACTGCTCCACATAGCAGATTTTGGCCACTTCGCTCGCCTCTACCCCCAATCCCTCCATGGCTGGAATGCACTGCTCTGGGCAGTGCTTCTCCCACCTGGCCACTAAAAAACTGACTTCTTGGGACCATGCTCAAGCACTGGCTCTGAATCTCTGGCAGCCTACGAGGCACCTTTCTGAATGGGTTCGACTTCATATTGGTTCTGGCTTAATTTTTCACAGTGTTATTTGAGACAGAGAAGTTTAGACCATACCAAAGCCATTACACTATTTTCAGAGTATTTAAATCTAATAATTAGCGGAGGATGATCAACTGTGTAAAAAGACTGTCTTTAGACAGTAAGGTGGGTACTTCTTTGTGATTCATTGATCAAATAATATTTATTTGTTTAGTTTCTGCTGTAAATATCCTGTATACTGAAGTCTGACTGAGACTCACTCAGGGTGTGATTCTTTTTCGAATACATTTTTAATTGTTTAATTACCATATCCTTAGAATTTTTGCTACTATACAAAGATATAAAATTGGTCTATTATTGTAATTGCTTCAATTAGCACATCATAAGCCAGCAGTGCCATTGTAGCTACAATCACATTATTGCCCTAGATGTTCCTGTAGACCATTAACCTCATGTAACAGATTATCCAATAATGTTTTAGCACATTTTACATAAAAGGACATTATCAGCAATAGCTCAATACTTTACTCTCCATCTCTGCAACTGCTCGTTTATGTCTTCCATTGCTTCTTTTCTTCTCATCCATTGTGCAAATTGTCCAATTACAGGGTCACAAATTAGAGTGGGTAGGTAAGCATCCTGTCTTGTTCTTATTTTAGTTGAATTTCTCAACAGTACATCCTGTTAACTGTCATCAGTTCAATAGGATCTCTACATTATGCCTTGATCTAATCTATAAAGTCTATTGAATATTATTTTATACACTATGTTATATATGGAGGAGAAATTTTAATATACCCTGTCAAATGCCATTTATAGTCCTACAAAAAATATATTTTATAATTTATTTCTTGTTAATAATCAGGGATCTTCTGATGTTAGACATCTGCCTAACGTAATAAAAACTGTTTGACCTGGATGAATCAACTATAGCAGTGATGCTTTCATTACTTAAAGTGGAAGGAAACATTTCTCCCACTGCATACAATAGGAGTCCTGATTAGCAATATTACTAATATTTCAATGTTTTTTTTTCCAAATACATACATTTACCAAAGTTTAACTTTATGGCTGGTTGGTCCTGTGACATCCTGCTCAGCATCACAATAATGTATAGTCCCAGACAATCCCACAGCTAATGTCTATGAGGGGATCAGTAGAGAGATTGTTATCTGCTGTTATCTGCACTTAGGATTTTGTGCAGGAATGGTACTATGACAATAAAGAATACTGATGACAGTGCCAGCACTATGCTTCCTTCCTTGGCTTGGTGGTATTGATACTGGGGTTTATGTGATAGTGAGAGCCTAAAGGTGATCAGCGTTATTGCAAAGCCAGAGTGGCGAATTCAGTTTTGCACTCTGACTCCCTGAGCACAGCACAAGGGTGCAGGGGACATACATTTTACATTTTAATGAGGGAGCTGTGCCCCCTGCACCCCCTACTTAAGGATTCTCAACTCCAGGGGGGTGCATGTCGGGGGGGTGCAGATCTGGCAAAAAAATAATTTTGGTCCAGGTACAACAAAAGGCACCCGTGCCCAGACCCAAACCCGAACCCAGCACCTCACATGCCGAAGCTCTGAACACACCCACCACACCATGGGAGCAGCTCAGCAGCTCACCATGGTGCCATCCCTCACAATCCCTCCCTCCTGTACCACCCACATGCAGCATGCTCCTCCCCCATGCGCATTTACATGTGGCGACATCCTGTCACTATAGTCAAGCATCCCCCATCTGGTTGCCCTCCTTTCCTCCTCGCCATGGTCAAAAGTGCCATGATTAAATCGCCATTTTGGTAGGTGCCAATCATGATCACTAAACTCACAGTATACCTTGATTCTGTCAGCAGCATTATATGCTGCAGTACCACACACCACCCTTTTGGTACAAATGCCACAAAGCAGGAAAGGGATCTGGGGTGATTATAACAGACAACCCAAACATCCAAGCAGTGTAGAAAAGCAGTGTTAAAAGTGTACAGTATGTTAGGCTGCATAGGAAGAGGAATTACAAGTAGAAAGAGGAAGGTGATTATGCCACTGTACATATCACTGTACAGATCAATGGTAAGTCCTCACCTGGAGTACAATTTGCAGTTATGGAGATCTCACCTCAGAAAAGACATAGACAGACTGGAGACAGTGCAAAGGAGAGCTACAAAAATTACACTTGGACTCCACAACAAGACTTACGAGGAACGTCTGCATGACCTAAACATGTACTCCCTGAAACAAAGCAGAGAAAGGGTTTACATGATCAACATCTTCAAGAACCTGAAGGGAATATACAAGGTCCAGGTTCAGGACCTATTTCAGATCAAGAATCATGCAAGAATTAGGGGCATGGCATGAAGCTGGAAGGATCCAAGTTCAGGAGTAACACAAGAAAGTTCTTCTTTACCAAGAGGGTGATGGATACTTGGAATGGTCTTCCACCAGAGGTTGTGGAGACTAGGTCAGTCAGGTCATTCAAGAAGGCATGGGATAGACACAAAGGTATTATAACACTGAATAGCAGTTAAGGGAGGGGGGCTAGGCTTATGGGCAGACTGAATGAACCATGTGGTCCCCTTCTGCCATCACTTTTTATGTTTCGGTGTAACTCCACAGGGCGACTGATGTTCACCATGGTTTAAGTCAATAACAGGGACAAGTGGGACTATTCATGTATCTAGAAGACAGATGGAGCAGTGCAGGATCAACCAGATATAAAGTCAAACTGTGGCAAATATATGTAGAAAAATATCTGTATTACCAGTGATTTTGCTAAAACTACATGCAGCAAGATAAATTTGTCCTTCCCCATTAAGATAAAATATCAGGTGGCATAGTAGCTTCAAGTATACATTTAAAATTGCAATAGGTTTGTAATATTCTATATCTTTTCCAGCTCTATATATAAAAGGTAAAATAGGATGAGTCCATTTCTTCAGTACAGTACATCTAATCCATTTAGTATAATGGGAGTGTGCCCCTAATCTCACAGACAAGCTTTCTGGTCACTTTTATATACATTTCTGATTTTTGCATATTTCAAGAAGCCAAAGGCAGATTGGGCAGCTATTTTGATGTTATGTAGAAAGTGCCAGAATCTAGGGATTGTAAATATCAGCATGATCTAACCAAGGCCTCCTAATTTTTCTTGGAAATGGCACTTTTTGAGGTGAAGTCAGGTGAAGTTAAGTTTTTCCCGCAAAAATTTGCCAAGTTGGCACTTTGCAAATTTGGCCAACTTTAAAATTATTCAGTGGAGTAAAGTTTGCCGGTTTTACATATCTCTAGGGAATATATAGAAACTATTGAAATAAGTGGCCTACTGTCTCTGGCTTGATATGGCAGCACACTCTTGGACATCCTCTTTCTGTACACATTTATGTTTTGCATTGCCCTTTTCTTCCAATTTCCTATGATAACTAAGCCATGTAGTATCCCACATACAATGTGGAAGCCTTTTATCAGTCAAGTATTGTTCTACTTCAGGTGCCAACTGTTAATTCACCCCTCTGTATTCCACAACAGATGAAAAGGCTTGAGACTGCATTATTTCCTAAATACTTTATATCTTCTAATACTGGTATGTGTCTGTCGCAAAGAGAAATTCCACTGCCTGAGTTTTTTTCTGCCACGGGCAGCATATATGTTAGGAGAACCAAATATTTGTTTTAGTATGTTCTGCCATAGAATCCATTTGCTACAAACTTGGACAGTCAGATTACTACTCATGGAGACCATATAGTCAGATTTTGTGTACTGGCCAATGTTCCCCCATGCACTAAAACACCACTAACAGCTTACCTGATTCAGTATGCCAGTTTGCATCTGTATCTCCCATTCCCTGGATGAAGCTAAAAATAGGCAGAATTGTCTAGTACTTCTTTCTCAGTTAAAATAAAGCTAACTAACTGTTTAAATAGAGTGCTCTGGGTATGCACTGCCCATTAGAATTCATAACTCACATTACCAATAAACTAACAACAACAAAAAATTAAACTAATAAACAGATACAAAGCAAATGTGTTTGTCAGTTTGTTAGCATGTTTAACAATACAGGTAAGGAATATATGTCACAAACAAGTAATGTGACACATGGTCGCACAACATTCTTGAACTAATGCCTCACCCTAACAGTGGTGAACTAGGAGCCTATCTGTTGTGCCAGCAAGCAACCCACACAAAATACTTTTTACTGCTCTGAGATCCCATCCTCTACTGCTAACAAATGACAAGGTCCTGAAACAATTCCCTACCCCAGTTCTGCTTAACAGCAACCCACCAGTTCCATCACTAGCCTTCTTATAAAATTACAGGTTATCCACCACTTACTCAGTACCCTTTTATTGTTGGGGATGAGATGGGTCAGCAAAGCATGACCTGTGGGAGGGGCCGTATGAAGTGGACCAGGATTTTCCCCCTTCCTCCTGTTTTGTCCCCAGGTGCTGGCATACATGATGCATGCATGTGTATGGTGGTACACATGTGTGCTGGACATCAGGTGGCTACCTATACCATTTTGGGTGCTCTTAGCTATGCTTCCACCTGGGGCAACATCCTCCCTCCCTGAGGAAGGAAAGCCAACTTTGGGATGATCAGTCCTTCCAATCCTGGACAGCACTCAACAGATGGAACTCATTCCAGAATTCGTGTCATGAGCAGTAGTGCTACCACTCTGCCGAGAGGCCAGCTACTCTGAAAAAATGTTGGTGTAGCAATTTATATGCAAATACATGTAATTTCCTTTCCTACTCTGTTGGCAGTATAGCACAAGTTGGTCTGCTGACAACACTAGCAGGATGATCACATGAATTATGCTAGTGTGGCAAATGACCCACTTTTGCTGTGCTGCCAGTGGATCAGGAAAGGCAGTTATACGTATTAGCATGCACATTCTTCATAGGATCTGGTAATGGTAGCCAGTCCTTAGTGATGACAAACAACAACTATCAGATACCCTCCACACCTCCAAAGGATCGAGCCAGCATTGGGAGCTCATCCTTGGTACTAGCAATCACACAACAATACAAACCATCTACTCATGACCCTCCCACTGTGAAATCCAAATCCAACCCAGCATGATGACCCCCACACATGAATTTTATTTATCGGTAATCATTCTTTACCTGATGCAGATGCTAGTCCTCTATTACATATACAGAGTTAACACACATTTTCCACTCCACTAGTACAAACCACTGACAGTTGTTCAAGGAATGGTAACATGAAATAATAAAAGCTCTAGTGCATAACCCAGAGTGCGCGGTGGGTGCACTATCACAGGCTCTGCTCCAAAATAAGTCAGCAGTTTGTGCTAGCAGGGTGGTGTGCACATGTTAACACTAGATACATTGTAGAGGAAGAGGACCATCGCCAATCAATTTATCATTAAAGAAAATGTAGTGGCATTGAGGATGTGTTCCTTTTTCTGCTTAATTATTTAGACTGGGGTGGTCATAGGTGGCTAGTACCAGGGCTAAACTTCCATTGCTTAAATGATCATATGTGTGTGTGTCTTTGTTTGCAGGTACCACACATGGGCTCCAAATACTGCACTGATCATTTGGAAGGGTGTTTGCTGGCACAAATGTTACTAGCAACAGACTGATTGTTTAGGGAGGTTGTTGCTGACACCATTGAAGAACTCCAAGTGCTGATATGAGTGTGTGCAGTGAGGGACATAGAAGGGAGATTTATTATTATGCATGTCATGAGGTGGAATTGCCCAGTGGGTGGACTGAGGAAGAATGCTAGGTAGGGCTGTATGAACTTTAAATTATACTGGCAGAATTAAAGCAGCATTACTAATTCAACTTTTATTGTAACACAGGGACGTTTTGAGAACTTTCACAAAATAACACCAGTATGTAAACTGTGGATTTTTAAAACAAAACAAATTAATATCAGCCATGGATCAGGTAGCACTTGATTTTATATTGTGTTCTTTATAAATCTCAGAATACTTTAACATTATGATGCAAAATGTTATGATGATCACAAGAAACAGGACAACACAATTCATGCAGTCCTAGCAGCAAGAATTATAAAGTCCATGAATTTCATAAATGCAGATGACATATCAGTCCTGGAAGGCCTACCTCAAAAGTTATTTTTTGAGTCTAATCTCAATACCAATGGAGCATACAGAGCCTCCCATGGCAGATCATTCCATAAAACAGGAACAGACACTGCAAAGCCTTATCTGCCTCCCACTGATGAAAAGCAAGAAGCTGGAGCCATTAGCATTCCCTGCAAGAGGCTGGAGCCATTATCATTCGATGCGGGAAGCTGGAGCCATTAGCATTCACTGCTGCAAAGCTCTGATTTTACATGGCAAATAAGGGGACAGCCTGCAAATGTTCCTAAGACAGCATTTGGCAAATTTTGATGACTGCCAACACCTGAGATTCAAACGGAAGTTGCTTATCAGCCCAATTTCAGACTGCAGTCTTTACTTACCACTTCAAGCTGTACATTCCTAGAAGTGAATATCCTGAGGCAACCTCAATAGGCTGAAACCTGCTTCTCCAATCCACTTTGTAGCATGTCAGTCATGCCAAGGATGAGCACTAACCAACCAGAGGCCATCCAAGCTTGGATCCCCTCCAGGCACCATTCTAGTATTGCCATGGAATGCCCTGTTGAGGATTTAAAGACAGGCATGGCTTGGAATCCTTTGTATGCCAATGAAACTCTACACTATATCATCTGATGAACTCAACCAGAGGAAGAAGATACACCACAAACAATGCAGGAGAATGGAAATACCTTGTGGTACACCACAGTGTAGGGTAATTAATCTTATCTGGCAAGACTCAACTATGACAGAGTGCACCCTTTTTGAAAGGAAAGCCCACAGGCATTGTAAAACAGTTTCCAAAATCATAAGTATACCATAAGACTGTCAAATAACTTCCCATGAATTCCCATGATAGAGTGTTTTAAATGCTTAAGTAAAGTCTAGGAGAAAATAATGGAAACTTCCTCTAGATCTATTGCTAGAGATATTATGAAATTAAAGTGAGCAGCACTTGGTGAATATTACAAAGAGGGCCATATCTCACTGTGCAATACTTTGAAGAATTTTTGCCCCAGCACCAATTTCACATGGCAAAGTTTATTCTTCATTAAAAAAATGTAACATAAAAAAGCCCATCCCCCACTGGCATAACACCCTACACCCTCCAGTTCCAGCAAAGTCAAACATAGTTGTACTACATT
Source organism: Neoceratodus forsteri (assembly GCA_016271365.2). Lineage (NCBI taxonomy): Eukaryota > Metazoa > Chordata > Ceratodontiformes > Ceratodontidae > Neoceratodus > Neoceratodus forsteri. The sequence goes on along the minus strand of JADMNL010000023.1, from coordinate 236,247,644 downwards.
TAACTAAGTATACCCTTCCTCCCACTCTCAAAGTATCCTTCGATTCCCCCACCTTCTTCTAGTCATGACTCAGTTGAACAAGATAAAGAACCCATCCCATCTTCTACTAGGCACCAAACTCCTCCCTCCTCCTCTCCATGCCACCATTGTTAAACATGTATCAGTGTTTCTCAGGCAGGTAATTGCCACACATATCCTCCCTCTACCTTGTCCATCTGCATTCATATGAATGGGAATGCACACACCTTAACTGATCACCATATCAGCACTATAAAGGTGGGGACTATGCTCCTTCTGAATCGTGGAATCGCTGTCTTCACTATGACATAGTTTATTGTTATCTTCAAAGAGACACTGCTCTGTACCCCTTCTCCAATGTCACTAATGAACATATTGAAAAGGGCTGGACCAAGGTTGAGCCCTGTTAAAGAACAAAAACACTGATCATGTAGGAACCTCACTGTTTGTCTGTAAGGAAGGGATCATGAGGGGAAAGCAGTTATTAATTTAGTTATTTTATTGAAATTTGATGGGGTTTTATTTTAAGGCCAAAATGAAGGTTTTTAGTGAGTTATGTTTGAAGCTATTGCAATCATGGATAAGTGAAAATGACCTATGAATTTCCCTATAAGCTGTCCAACTTGGAAAATACATTCTTACACTTTTGAGCCCATGCCATTATGGAATAATAATGGCATGGGCCAGGACAGCCATTAAATAAACAGATCACTCATTTCTCTTTTTTTATTGATAGTTTATTGTGATTTTTACATTTTATATTTACATCAAAGAAAAAAGAAGTGGTGATGATAAATTCATACAGCAACAAGCAAAGAAATAATCAACACCTTTATTTTGTAGTATGTTAGGTGTGTCTGGACCGAATCATATGAGAGAATAAAGTATTATTTCAATTAATTACTTACATTACTACACAGGTTATGCTGCTATGTTTATGAATACTTCATTCTGTATACTAGATTTAATAGTTTAGCCAAATAGATAGTCATACCATTACCCTCTTACTAGGTGATATACGGAAATATAAATATACAAAGCAGTATGCCATACTCATTTTAATATAACTCTCTAAGACACCTCATCCCTTGACTGAGGAAAGCAAAAGAAAATTATATAACTAAGGTTACTGCTTTATAAATTTAAGTCAGTTGAAAATGATAATTAAGAACTAAGAAACAAGAGAACAAAAATAATTATTTGTTATACTAAAATGTTCACAGAACCACATATTTATCATCTCCTGTTCTGCTAGTGTATGTGAATCTGTTTCACCTTCTTGTTCAGGTGATTGATCATACTGTCTCTGATAAATTCTGAAAGTTGTTTATATCGAAGAAAATTTGTTGTACTCCCTTACATTTAATCTTGAGTTTAGCCAGAGCTAACAACTGGAACTTTGCTCCCATCTCAAGCAACTCTTGTCGAAATGACAAAAAACAACATCTATGTTGCTTTGTTAGGTATGAATAATCAGGATAGAATTATATTTTATTCAACTTGTACATTAATGGTGCATTTAATCTGGATAGTGGAATGATTAAGTCTCTGTCTGTGTCAAAAGTAAAATATACCATAATAGTAACCTTCTTTGTAACATTGCATCATTATCTAATGAACCGCATTGTGTAGATTGTGCATTTCTCATGATTTCTTTTTTAAATAAATTTTATTGATAATTTTGTTATTGAAAAATAAATTGACAAAGGAAAAAATAAAAAATGACCAAAACTAAGTAACAGACTTTGACAATTGATTACTTAATCTAGTAAAACAAGAGCCTTCTTCCTAATATTTATATATTTTTCATAAAGTATGCAATGGTAGAAGGATGGCTTCTATTTCTTTCCATGACAGTTCAGGCATGTCCTGAAGGTTTGTTTTTCATCCCATAGTTTTACAAACTGCATGGCTTCCTTCACCAGATACCACCATCTAATTTCTTTAAAGTCCCTCAGGGAAGGTGAGTTCCATTTTTCCAAAATTAATCTTTTTGTGGCCATTGACTCAATACAGAGAATTTTTTTGCTGTTGTTTGTTTAACCTCAGCTGATTGCTATCAATAAGGACACATAATGAAAAACTAACAGGGATCTTATAAATTCAGGATATTTGTTAATAGAGCCAAAGTGTATGACTATCACTGTATGATTTTTTTTTTTGGGGGGGGGAATCTCCAAAGACAATGAAATAGGGGCCAGATATTCAAACCTTTGTGCCTAGCGCAAATCCATAGCACTGGAATAGTGCTGGATTTGCCTGAGGCTGCAATATTGAAAAGCCCTATTAGCGCCACTGCTGAATGGTAGTGCCAACTCTAATAGGTAATAGTATGCTGGGGCATGGACAGGAGAGCTCCCATATATACCAGAAGCATGGCATATTCAAATGCATAGCGCTGCACTACAGACATTAGCGTGACCTGTAGCGCAGCACTAGATACCGCCGGACAAAAGCTGGCGGTAATGCAGCAGTGCCCCCTCATTGTGGCCCCAAGTAGCTGCAGTAGAAGCCCTGGTAGTCTAATGGTCCCACTCCCCAAGCACGTATCCCGACCCGTGTGTCCAATAAAAGTAAAACCTAGCCCTGGTAGTGTAGTGGTCCCCCCCAGCACATTTCCCAACCCCCATTATTAATACATTCAAGCAAATATCCCTGGTAGTCTAGTGGTCCCCCCAGCACGTATCCTGACCCCCATTATGAATAAATTCAAGTACCTATCTGTGGTAGTCTAGTGGTCCCCAGCATGTATCCTGACCCTCATTATTAATACATTCAAGCACCTATCCTTGGTAGTCTAGTGGCCACCCCAGCACATTTCCTAACCCCCATTATGAATACATTCAAGCACCTACCCCTGGTAGTCTAGTGGTTCCCCCCTCAGCATGTTTCCCGACCCCCATTATGAATATAATTTAGCTATTTACCCTGGTAGTCTAGTGGTACCCCCCACCCGGTAGCGCTGTCTTCACTCAGCTGACCCATCTGCCAGGAAGCTAGCCGGTGACTGGCTCAGCACTCCGCACACCACCGCGGCCAGCCGCCGACTGAGGAATCTCGGTTGGCGGCTGTGCCATGACTTTGTATTCATAATGGGGGTCGGGAAATGTTGAGGGGGGGGCTAGACTAATAGAGATAGGGTGTTGAATGTATTGATAACTGGGCCAGGAAACATGTTGGGAGGACCATTAGATTACTAGGATAGGTGCTTGAATGTATTAATAATGGGGGTCTGAAATGTGCTGGGGGACTACTAGACTACCAGGGATAGGTGCTTGAATTTACTCATAACGGGGTCAGGATACATGCTGGGGGGACCACGACTACCAGGGACATGTGTTTACTTTTTATTGGAAACAGGCTGGGATATGTGCAGGGGGCACTAGACTACAGGGAAATTAAGTATGATAATATTGTGAACAGGTAGGAGTCATGCAGGGGGTGGGGGACCACTAGACTACCAGGGACATTACCTTTATTGTCAGTACACAGGGGTTGGGATTCATGTAGGGGGTGGGGGACCACTAGACTACCAGGAATATTACATTTACATTCATTGTGACTGGGTCAGAGCATACCTCTTAACTGTCCTGGATTGTCAGGGACATCCCTGAATTTGCCCTCAAAGGTATTAGTCTGTCCCTCCTCACAGTTGTGGTTCCCTAGTGGAACAGTGGAAATTTTAAGCACATAACAATGGCAAGCATTAAAGGTACAGACTTGTTCTTCTTCAGAACATGCATTTTCACTAAGCTCCGTATTCTACCAGCTGTCTGGGTGGATATCTCTACATTTGAGGATGTGTCCCTGATTTTGGTCCTTTGTTCCTGATTTGTTTAAGCCTTGTCCCTGATTCAGGTGGCAAGGGGTTGTGAGATATGTATGTACTCACTCAGCCAGGCAGCACACAGTCCCGCTGCTTCTGGCCTGTACTTCTGTTCCGACCAACAGGGGATGCTGTGGGTCTGCCTTGGTCTGCAGCGGCCCAGCCTGTACTTCCATTCTGACCAAAAGGAGGAGCTGTGCGCTTCATGCAGTAGCACCAGGCAAGCTTCATGGTAATAATAGATAGTGTCGGGGTGGATATGGCCTATGGCCCACCCAGTCTGCCCATTTAAGTTTGTAAGTTCAGTTTATGTTTTCCAGGAAGTCTGTTGCCCTCACTCTTGACCTCCAGAAATTCCTTTATGTCTATCCCATGCATTCTTAAATCCTGTGATTGTTTCAGCCCCTGCCACTTCCTCTGGCAGGGTGTTCCACTTGTCCACCACCCATTCTGTGAAGAAATTCTTCCTCACGTTTCCTCTGAATCGTCCTCCCTCCAACTTCATCCCATGCCTCTAGTCCTGGAACATCTTTTTGCTTAAAATAGTGCATTCCTGCACCCTGTTCCTCCCGTAAGATACTTGTATGTCTCTATCATATCCTCTGCCTCCCTCCTCTCCTCCAGGGAGTACATGTTCAGTGCCTTCAACCTGTCCTCATAGGACTTGTGATGCAATCCATGCACCATCTCTGTTGCCCTCCTCTGAACCTTCTCTACCCTGTCTATGTCCTTACGTGAGTCGTGAGGTAATGTATGCTAAGCAGCACTTAATGAGTTGCAAATGTACAGTACCTGTTTGCCCACGGATTACCTAAGTAGGCTTATTTGCATGGGAGCTTTGAATATAGCTCCCATTTGCCCAGGCTAACCAGTTTGCACCAGGATAATGTGTTAGCACTGTGCAATCAGGTTAGCCCTGGGCAAACCTCACTTCAGCGTAGCACAGTTCTGCAGTTTGTGGCTTACATTGTTGTTTGCAGTCATACCTCTCAACTGTTCCTGATTTTCAGACATCCCTGATTTTACCTCAGTGCTTTACTCTGTCCCTCCTAAAACTTGTGTTTCCTTGACCAAACAGTGGGGTTGTAAGCATAAAATGTCAGACATTAATGTTACAGTCATATTCTTCCTTATAAAATGCATTTTACACTACACCACTTATCCTACCAGCTTCCTGAGTGGATATCACCAATTTCTAAGATGTGTTCCTGATTTTAAACCTTTGTCCCTGATTTTTTAAGCCTCGTCCTGATTTATGAGGCAGGGGTTGAGAGGTGTGTTTACAGTAGCTGTGAGACATCTCTATGCAATCACACACAATGTTCTCCACCTGCAGCACTGGCTTGTTACAGAATCTAATGAGCAGCAGTTGCAGTTTGCACTTCCTGTTGCTATATTCAGTGCTGTCTTATTCCCGGCTATCTTTGCCCTGCAATCCCAGACCAGTTTGCCCAGCTTCCTTAGACTGCTATATTCAACAGGATTAGCACAGGCTATTTCCCTTTTGAATATAGCTTGTTTATGCCCGGGCTAAGTTTGCCTGCCAGGCAGTGCTAACTTAGCCCCGGGCAAAGTTTTGAATATCTGCCCAACGTCTCTAAAGTTCCTGCATTGGTGCCAGCATTTCATATTCTTACGCTTGGCTATTTTACCTAGAATTAGTGGTGTATAGTATGCTCTATCAATGACTGTTTTCTGAATAGCTTTATTTTTTAGCAAACATGTAGTCTTTATCCTAGCTTCAAATGTCTCCACTGGTGATCTGTATAGGAAGACCAGCTTCAGAGTTCCATTTAATGCTAGTTCTTTTTTTCCAGGGCTCTATGTTAGGCCATATTATATAGTTATAAATTCTTTGTAGCAATTTGTTGGATTCCAGCTTGATTATGGCATCTTGCTCTTGAATTAGTCTTTCCAGATCAACATTCATATATTGGTACAATTTTTTTCCAACTATATTTAACTTATTTTTTACTGCAAGGTACTGAAAGTCAGGAAATTAATTTTCTGGAGAAGTAAATGTTTCCTTAAATTTAACATATGTAATAAATTCACCTTTCTCTATCAATTGTGCACATTTTTAATATTTGTTTTACTTAATAGATGAAAGGTTCTCCTACAGCCACCTGGCCATATTGTAGTATTTCCCATATATTAAGATACAGCCATGGGAGATAATTCCTATTAAGCAATAACTTTGAGGCTTGATTTAATCTTGATCACAAAGTACCCAACAGCTGAAGAAGCTTTAACCTCTCCTGAAGGTCCCATATTAGGTTGCTAGAATTGGTTATATTTTTGTTCTCCCACAACAGAAATTCCAAAGGCTTTCTTACTTTGGAAAAATGTCGATTCCCACAAAATCTTAAGCTGATGAGATAAGGCATATGTAAGTTGGTCAGGACTACTAATGCCTCCCATTTTCCTAGGGGTAATTAATTGTTGACAAGCTATTATCAGCTTACCTTCTCCAAAGAAACTTTGTAAAGATCCTTTTGATATCACTAAACCAAGTAAAGGTAGGAAAAACTATTACAGCTGTATTGCCATCATTTTTAAGGTCTCATTTCAATACCAAAGTGATAATGAAGGTTTATGCCAGTTATCTAATAAGAGTTTAATTATATATTTGACTGCGTTAAAATTTACCTTAATTATATTTGATTGGTTATTTGATAAAATAATTTACAGATAGTTAAAACTGTTCTGAACCAAAACATTTCAGAGATTGTGGGATATAAAACATAGTGATCACCAGAAATTTGCCATATAATAGATTTTGTTTATTCAGGCTATAATCTGACCGAGTGCATAGCCATCAATCTTCTTCAATGAAATTGGTAAACATAGATTAATATATTATAAACAAAAGAATATCATCTACAAAGGCATTTATTTCAATATGGTCATCATTGACTGAGATCCCTTCTATTCCTGATTTTCTCTAATGTAGTTCAAAAGGGTTCTAAGCAAATTATAAAGAGTAAAGGAGACAGACAGCATCCCTTCCTTATAACATTGTTCATACTGAAAGTTTCTGCTAAGTACACATTGTCCTGGATTCCCCTTTTCCTTACAAAAGATAGAGATCATTGTATGTTGTTGTGCTCAGATTGGAATTAATTTATTATATATCATAATTCCATTTTCCATCTCATCATCTTTATTATTGTTTTTCCACAATTGCATTTTATTGCATCCATATATCAATCTTTGATCATCCCTCTTTCTTCTCTTCTCGCTCCCGGTGAAACCTGGATGCCTTCTTCTCTTTTCCTGTTAGGTAATGGTGAGAACCGAGACTGTTATTCCTCCTTCAGCTTCTTCTTCTTTTCATCCTATTCCTTTTCTTTCAACCCTCCCTTCCTCCCCCTTTCCCCATCTCTGCCATCCACTTTTGGCAGTCATTAACCATACCACTGGACAATTCTGTCATCCACCTCTGACAGGCCTTCCATACAGTCCCTTTTGACTGTCTTCCCTTCATGCTCTATAGTTTAAGGGTGAGTGGGAGGATCAGAACTTCAGCAAAGTGGCTGAACCACTCCTGTGCTGCCCATTATGTACCTCCTTTAGCCCCTCCCTTCCAGTTGCCTGCCTACTGTTCTGTCTCCCTATCCCTCCCTTCCTTCCTCCCTACCCCTCTGAGCACACCATCTTCAGGTAAAGGCAGAGGTGCACCAGGACAACTTGGTCTGCCCCTTAAAGGCAAACTCCATTGTCCCAGTTCCCTTTTTCCTTACAAAAGACAGAGGCCATTGTATGTTGTGCTCAGATTGGCAATTAATTTATTATATATTATAATTCCATTTTCCATCTCATCATCTTTTATTACTGTATTTTCCACAACTGTATTTTATTGCATCCATATATCAATCTCAGATCATCCCTCTTTCTTCCTCTTCTCACTCCCTTAGGTAAAACCTGGATGCCTTCTTCTCTTTTCCTGTTAGGTAATGGTGAGAACCGAGACCGCTGTTCCTCCTTCAGCTTCTACTTCTTTACACCTATTCCTTTTTCTTTCCCTCCCTCCTTCCCCCTTTTTCCCCAATAGCCAGTCTCCAGCTTGTGTTGGTGAGTGGTTTCCCCTCAATTTAGGGGTATCATTTCCCCATCACTTGGGGACCTCCTTCCTTTTCCTTCTCTCTTTTTTTTTATCTTATATTTTCTGCATGTCTCTTCCATTCTATAAAACCCATCATTTCTATATTAAACATATCTATGGTTAGATCTGACAGGTGCACACCATCTGACCTGTAGAAATCCTCTACCCACTCTTCTGCACCCTGCAGTATTACATGCCCTCCCATTTTCCTTACTAGTGTTTCTACCCTTCTATTCATCTTTCTCCTGGCCCTATCTACCACTCTATGACTGTGTTCATGTCTCAAACCCTTCTTGGGATCATATCTGACCAGGCCAGGCATACCCCTGGCCGCCACTGCTGTATTTTCCTAAGTCCCTTTCACTTGCATGTATGTGTCCACCGCCCAGCTTACCCCCCAAGTTATTACCCCTAGATGTACAATAATTAGGACTGGAATGGGTCACCACTCCTTCATTTCTTTCAGGGTAAGAAGCAGTTGTGCCCATCTCATCCCACGGATGCCGCACCAAACCAACCTACATTTCCTCATCCTGGTACAGTTGTTTTCCCCAGCCTTTTTCTCAGCTCTTTTCTGCCCAATAAATGTAGGGAGTGACCACAGATCATACTTCTGTGATCCTCCCTCTTCCTATAGGATTTAAGCAAAATAAATATCTTATATATGTTCTTAGCTCCCTTTTTAGTATCACATCTCTATGCCCTCCATGTGTCTCTGTATATGTAAACAAAACACAGGTGATCGTTAGTCTTCATCTGCAGTACTCAAATGTATCTCTTGTAACTGGCAGACTGCCAGCGCCTTCTCCAACATATTAGCCACCGTCTCACCTGCTGCTGCCCACTGTGAAGCATGCCCCATCCATAGGGATGGGATGAGCAATTGCCTGTATCGTCCCCTGGGAACTGCATGACTTTTTGAGCATGGCGTGACTTGATAACTTGTGACCTTCTTTCCATCTCCATGTATAAATAATCTCCTGTCCTATTCCCACACTCTGTGGCATAAGCCCAAAACCTTACTGAGCACACTGTGTCATCTACATGATCTTTCAGGGTTACCGTACAACCCTGCCCCTTGATTAGTCTTTAGCCTCTTAATCATGATTTGTATCTCTTTCATCCCCAGCTTAGATCTTCCCATTCCTATCCCCCTTCTTCATCCTTACTGCTATGTCCCACAGCCTCACTCACTCTCATGGCCCCTGCAAACATTACCAAATAGATTGTGTGGAATAGCTGGGCTGCGGCTTCGATCTGCAGATTGCTGGCAAAACCCTTTTAGTTTTGCAAGCCACTGTTCCCTATTGGTCTTCTACTATCCATAGCTCTCTGTTTAACCTATCCCATCTCTGCATCATCCTTTGAATCAACATCGACTTTGTCGGGTCCTTCCAACCCTTCAGGGTGCAAACTAAACTGATCCCTGCTAAATAGGACCCCATCGTTGTGTGGGCCGTTCCTTTCTGCCATTGCTCTACTGTGAATTTTCCTAATTGTTCCTCCATAAGTGGTCTACTTACCTCCATGTGGTGTGTTGCCCTGAATGTTTGAAACACCCACCAGGCCCTCTCATAGGCCCTCAGAGTCTGTGGTACCCATGAGCTGCAAAACAACAGTTCTGCTCCCTCTTGCCAATGTCCCAGATGTCCATTGGTATGGGTGTCTTTCATTCATCTGCTGTAGGTGCCAGCTTCTGGAAATGATCCAGCTGCAGATGGGAAAGACTGTCAGCCAGGATATTGTGTACCCCTCTATGTGTCTTGCCCTGAATGACATGTTTCAGTTTCAAGGCCCTTAACACCGACTGTCTCAAGACCCCATGACCATTTCTGACCTTGCTGCTTTGTTGTTTAAAACATCTTCCACCGCCTTGTTTTCACACCAAAATGTCACCTTTTGATTCTGAAGCTCTTCCCCCACACCAGGGTGCAGGCCTAAATGGGCATGATCTCCAGCAGTGTGATGTCTTTCCTTTCCTGTCCCTTTCCCAGTCTGCAGGCTATGGTTCCGTGAACCATCTGCCCCTCAAATAGCCCCCATACCTAAGCCCTCTGCTGCATCTGTGTAGAGATTGTCTGTGTTATAAACACAGTCCTCCTGCCAAAAGGAACAGCCATTATAGGTGCTGAGGAACTCCTCCCACACCCTGAAATCTTCCTTAACTCCTTTCATCCATATCTACCTAGTGATGTGGTCTGGTGACTCCACTGTGGCCCTTCCTAGCCTTTTGGTGAAGCCCTCCCTGGTCCAATTGCCCTGCACACAAAGTTTTGGTGCCCAGGTCCTGTTGTACCTGCTTGAATTGCACTCTTCTTCTACTTGTGTACTTAGATCAGCTCCTTCAGCTTCAATACTTTTTGTCTGGCAACCTAAAGACCTCGCTCAGGGCATCTATTTCAATACCCAGGAATTTTAAAACATTACTGGGACCTTCTGTTTTTGCTGGTACCAATGGAACCCCTAACTCTCTGCATAAATCTTGGAAACTGGCCAACATTCTTTCTGTCTCTCTCCTCCCACTGCCTATTAAACGAAATCATCCAGATAGTGAATGACTATCTTGTAACCATTTTTCTTGAAATAATCACTGTAAGCAGGTGCTGAATGCCTCAAATGTAGCACATGCTATGGAACATCCATGGGCATTGCTTGGTCAAAATAGTACTGTCCCCAATTTTAAACCCAACAGGTCCCAGTCTTCTCCTCCTAACTGGAAGCAATCTGAAAGCAGACTCTATGTCCGTTTTGCCATCCAAGCAACAGAAGTTGCTCGGATGATCTGGACCACTCCTTCTAATGTAGCATAAGTCACTTTACTATGGTCCTTGCTTATAAAATCATTCACAGACTCACCCTGTACTCTCCCTGTTGTTTTTGGGAACCAAACCCAATGAAGAAATGCTCATATTCTGCAATGGTGGGGTTTATGGCACTTCACTCTGCCAGCTGCCTTTTCCTTCTCTATTTTCTGTCTTAAGATTTCTTCCTTCCTTTACTGAGCCCAGGTTGTTCACTTCTCTCACTTGCCTCTGGCCTTCATACTGTAATGAAAAACCTGTCCAAAACCTGTCTTGAGCATCTCTGCCACCTTTTATCCAGGTATCTTAACCAGTCCTCCCACATGTCTATCTTGATGAAGTTCTTGCTTCCTGAATCAATCCTGCCCTCTTTTCTTTTCTGCCATACTCCCCACCCCCTGCCATTTCTTGGCCCAGCCAGTCAGTAAGTCTGACCACCCTACCTGTGCCTCTGCCTCTGCCCCTCTATTCACACCTGCCCTCTATACCCTTGCTTTCTCAAAAAACTGCTGATTTTTCCTTGCCCCCTCACCCTTGTGCCCTCTGTATCCATGTCATTTCTGCATCTGCTCGCTCGTGCATTCCCCACATTTTGAGCATGCATGCCGAAAGCTACTGCGGCAAGGAACAAACAGCTCTATTGTAACCTCAACAACACCTCTGGGGCATCACACCCTCCTCCCCATCTCTCCTTATAGAGTGGACTGATTGGTTACATAGCCAGTCCACAAATCTAATTGTTTAGTGTCCCATCTTACATCTCGTCCGTCAGTCATTCTTTGTCGGAAGAATTCATCATAGTATATCCATCCCACCTCCCTTTGCTCACCTTATTATCAGGGAGTACATGATGAGTGGAATGCCCAACTCCAGCTTCTTCTCCAGTACTATCACTGAATATGTGGCAAACCCTACAAACCATCCATCCCAAGTCTTCACTTTAGCAAATTTGCTCCTCTTTCTGCTCAATAAAAACTACCTGCTGCTATTTCACTCTTTCCTATGTTCTCTGTTTCATTGTATTTTGCTGCCAATTCTTGGCTTACTAAAACAAAACATCTACATACTCCCTTCCATATTTTTCTCTTTTGTGGCCAGTGTTACGTGTTCCTATCCTCATTCCTGACGTTCTATCTCTCTTCTTTTCCACACTCTCTATCCCTTTTCTCCTTCCTTCATTGTCTCTTTATCTGACCTAATCTCAGCCAATTGCTGACTTCATCTGTTAACTCCCCAACCTGAGTGCCTAAATAATTTTGCTTAAAGAGTTTTGATGTTTTCCCCCTACTGAACGGGTACATTACCTGTGGCCTTGTCAGCTCCTTTGTGGCCTGCTGTTCTCCTGCCTGGCTGGTTGCAAAAATAATGGCTGCGGAGGCACCATTTTGCTCAGAGGATCCAGTCTGAGTTCCACCGGGGAGCCCCACCTGGTCTTGGGAGGCACTGGACGGTACAGGGTCATCGGGCTGTGGAGGTACTGGGCTATCCACCTGGGAGGTACCACCAGCAGTGGCTGTCCCTGATTGGGATGCATGGCCTCCCACTGGCCATTTCCTATGCCCCTTTCCTTTTCCCACTTTCTGCTTCTCCCCAGATCTCCCCAGTTCCTCCTCTTCTACCATCTGCCACATTCTGTTGACTTTCTCTGCCAGCTCACAGTAGCCCTGTAGGCATCTTCTTTAGATGGCTTGCTCTTTTTTGGTGCCATTTCCTTTGTTCACCTATGCAAGTTGTGGAGACCCTGTTGACACAGGAAAAGAAAACATATTAATTAATTGTCTGTCAGGCTAGGCCTAGGCCCAAACGTATCCCTCAAAAGCTTTGCATTTTTTTGTACTACTGATGAGAGACTTTAGCTCTCCTCCTTGCCATCTCCTTATGTCTTCTTTCTTTAAGCCTGCCCATTCCCCTAAATGCATATAAAAGCCTGTAAGTCAAACTATTTATGCGCAGCTATCCATGCTTAGGCCCAAACTTATCCCTCAAAAGCTATGCATCCTCTTTCTCATGCCTTTATAAATGCTGTAAAATTACAAAACATTTTCATTAATGCCTTGCACCCATCCTCCCCTAGGGCCATCCTCCTGGCAGCCTCCTTCACTCTTCTATTGCCATCTCACCAGAAATGGCATTTCCTGGGGCTATCTTAAAGCTTCTATGCCCCTGTGGCTTCTACCACCAAGCTCCTGGCCTGTCAGGCCAACCTCTCTTTTCTGTGCTCCCAACCAGCCTCTGACTGCCTGTGGTGGCCCAGCACCTCTTGCACCACATCTCGTAGCCTTCTGAGCCTATTAATTCCCTCCTCTGCATGCCCTTGCATGCCTCTGGCTGCTGGTCCTCAAGGCCTGTTCATTCTCCCCTTGCTCCAATATGCTTCTGGCTGCACCACGTGGCCTCTCGGCCTCAGCCCCCACCCCCCTCCCTTGAGGACCCCGAGTATCTGCAGCTCTTCCGTGTGTTTTCCCCAGAGGCCACTCCACATCCCAGTGTCCTGCTTCCCACCTGCTACCCTTTCAACAGAACCCCCCACATCCCCTTTTCATAATAGTCCAGCCACATGGAATACTGCGGCATCTGACATCACACCATGTGGAGTCTCACATGAGCATTGTGCTCTGTTGTTCTGTTAGCCTCCAAAATCAGCCCTTCTGCATTCCACAACCGCTGTTTTGATTTCTTCCCTGCCCCAGTTAATTGAAACTGCCACACAGTGGTACTTTCCCCAGCTAAACAGCACTAAAGACCCTTGCTGCATTGCACCCGTGGCGTCTGACGTCCACGCCACATGGTTGTCCCAGCGGGTACTCTCCACGCCGGACCTCTGCTTCCTCCATCCCATGCTTGAATTAGCTTGTGAATGCTCCCAAAAGCAACAGAAAATAAACACAGAGGGTAGCCTTTCCCCAGGTAAACCAGCATTAACCACCAGGAACCGTGACCAACAAGTGATACCTCTTTGTTCACACGACAGCAAATGCCAGGAAAACATGCTTTTAGCCACACACCAGCTCTACAGATCATAAACTAGCACTGCCACCCTGCAATATTAGGCCACAACCTCTCCTCTCCTCTCCTCTCCTCTCCTCTCACTCTGCCTGCTAGGCTCTACTGGCCAACAATACCACATGCTGCTCCACAGTCCTTTCTCCTATCAAATTTAAGCATGTCTCGCTGCTTTATAACTTAATTCTTTATTTATTACATTTTGTTTGTAATTGTTTTTTTGTTTTTTTATAAAAGTCCATAAACTTAAACTTGAAATAACCAAAACATCTACCCTCTTGTGCTTATATGCATTTCAATATCCTGCTTCGCTATCAATGCTAGAATTTCTTTCACAAGGCACTGTCTACAGCAGCATTCTCACACACTGAGCCATCCACAGTTTTATTTTTAACCATGATCCCCAAGCAACAGTCTTTTTCTTTTTTAAAACATCATCTCTGATTCAAATAGCTGTTCATTTTCTTACCTTCTCTTTCTAGTGCACAAACCTCTGTTCCAATCAGTATGCCAATCTGATGTGCTGTAGTTTCAGTGTAGATCAAAACTTCAGCAAAGTGACTGAACCACTCCTGTGCTGCCCATTATGTACCTCCTTTGGCCCTCCCTTCCTGTTGCCTGCCTATTGTTCTGTCTCCCTGTCCCTCCCTTCCCTTCCCCTCCCCTCTGAGCACACCGTCTTCAGGTAAAGGAAGAGGTGCACCAGGGCAACTTGGTCTGCCTCTTAAAAGGCAAATTCCATTAACAGAAAATCTTACTGTAATTTTTGTATATAGATTTCCAACCATCATTAATAAAATTTTTGGTAACCCCCAAAATTGAGGAACTCATCATAAATCTCCTATCCTGTAGATCAAATGCTTTCAGTGCATCAATTGTTAACGCACGGACTGTCATATTCTTTTCCTAGCATAATGAAAAAGTCTGTAATCTCCTTGTGTCTTGAATAATTGTTCTACCCTGTATGAAATCAAAGTGATTTGGGTGGATGGAGTTGGGCAGTGCCACTTTTCAATCTATTAAGAGTTAACTTTGCTGTAATTTTATAATCAGTATTTCATAACACTATCAGTCTGTAACTGTCAGTTTTGCAGGGTTTTTACCTTCTGTCAGGATAAAGATCATTTTGACTTCTTCCATAGACAGAGGGAGCTGCCAAACATCACTGCCCAACTTACAGTACTTAGAATGAATTTGATCCAGGGTACCAAGTATTCTGAGAAGGAAATGAAAAATTCAGATTTAAATCTCAAGTCCCAGATGTTTGTTTTTGACATTGGTTTAATTGTGTCTTCTTTTTCTTTTGGGAAAATGGCTCATGACCGCAGATGATCTTTCACAAATTAGCATTTTTTTTATAATTGTGTCAAATCATTTGTATTGGGACACAACTTCCTTTGGTAATTGTTTTATTTCCATCTATTGTATTATGTAGCTTCTCTATTTTCTTATTAGAACAAATGCTACCTTCTTCATCTTCAAGTAGCGCTGTAATATTCTGCTCTTTCTGTTTCTTGAGCAGTGTTGCCAGCATTTTGCCTGATTTGTCTCCTTGTATATTTTGTCTTTTTTTAATTTTTGAATGTTACTAATAATTTCTTCATTGTTTATTGTAGTTATCTGAAGCTAAGCAGGTACCATTCCTTACAGTATTTTTGTAATCCTTAGCAAGCAACAAATCAAGTTCATGTTATCCCTTATTTATTCTAAGTTTCTGCTTCTTTTTGTTCATTTATATGAGCTTGATATGAACTTATTATTCCCTATTCCTCTTAATACTGATTTGAAAGAGTCCCACAGCCCTGTTACCAGAATACTACAGTTATAGTTGTAATACCAAAATTCTCAGATCCCATCTTGTATTTTAATTCTAAACTGCTGATCTTTTAAAAAGCTCATTATTAAACTTCCATTGTTTGCTCTATAGTCTATTAGATCATCACCTTTAAGGTCCAGTTGAATTAATGCATGGTCAGAAAGGATTGTAGATTTTATTAGGGTCAGAAATACATGCTAACAAGGACTTTGCAACAAAGATACAATAAATTTGAGAAAAACAGTTATTCTTTCTGTCATGATGAGTATTTTCTCATGCCATAGGAAGCTGATCTCCATGGATCTAACAAATCATAAAATTGTAGAAAATTTTAATTAATTCGGCATGATATTTATTTGTCAGGGATGTTTTGAGGTTTTATCTAGTTCTAGGTTTACTAGAATATTGAAATCTCCTTGAAGTGTGTAATGTTTTGAGCCTGGATTTTAATTAACCCTTCAGTAATTTCAGCTAAGAAGTCAGCATAACCAGAAAATGGAGCATAAATTGACCCTAGCATAAATATAGTATTCATGATCTTATCTTTGGGTAGTGGAATCCTGCCTTTGATTGGAGTAAGTGTCAAGAATAGAACAATTAGATGATTTCCTTAAAGGATGGCAATGCCAGCAATTTTCCTGGCACCATTTGAGGAAAAAATATGCAAAACCAAATTTCTTTTAAGCTTTAGAATTTCAGCTTGATTTACGTGAGTCTTCTGCAAAGCTATGCAGTAAGCCCTGTTTTGTTTATATAACCTAATAATTTTGCTTTTCTGATAGGGTAATGAATCTCATTTAAACTGAAGGAAGCACACCTAAAATTTCTAAAGTGAGCCATCATCCACTATAAAAGCAATCAAAAGCATATGCCATTCTAAAAATAAGAATCATATGTTATACAGTAGCTCACCAGTCTGGCCTCTTCAACACATCCCCACAAATCCCAACTCTTTTCATTACCCTCCCCATGATAATATTCAGGATATTGATCCACTCTTTTTGCTGTCCACTTGACTGCTTAGAAACCCCATTCACCTCTTTGTGATTGTCTCTACCTCCTTGTTCTGACTTCCTGATCTCTTATAGCATAACAAAATGTGTAAACACTGGTTTTCCCTAAATGTGTAGAATGCCATTTAATTATGAAAAAATTTAGGTAATCTCTTTCTTAAGCCCTCTCAGATTCCTCTAGGGAATCATATATACAACTAGCCCCATTAATGTCTATTTTCATAGATGTGGGAATGCATAGTAGCCTTATACATTCGAACACAGCATATTACTCAAAGTGTCAACTTCTTCCTTTCCTGAATTAAATCTGGATGAAGGTCATTGAACATAGATATAATATCCCCATCAGTGGACGGTTCTACTTCTTGCAGACATGAGCCATTCATTTTTTTTATCTTCTGATTTAAACAGTGGGCATAGGGGACCTTGTGCATTATGCAGGGTCTGAACTTTCTATAAATCTATCAATGTCCACTTCAACATTTGCAGTCTCAGTGTCCAAATAAGCAGCTATAATCTGTTTAAACGTATCTCTTTATGATATTTCATTATCCCAGGCCTAAGGGACCTCCTCCGGATCCTGATTTTTTTTATTATTTAATTTGTTTATTTAAACTTTAGTAACTGTAATGGCACGCTGAGCCAAGGCTCATTTCCAGGTGTGACCAGGGCAGTTTAGATAAGTAGGAAACATTACATAGCAAATATGACATTGGGTAACAAAAATTACAACAATGTTAGAGCAAACAGTGCCAATGATAACAATCACCAATAATTTATAACATTTGTATGAACATTTAAAAATACAAAATTGAACCCAAGTAGCCAGAGCAAATTAAGGGGCTTCTAAGGTCAGCAACAAGGTGGAGGGTAGGAGTAGGTTTCAGCAAGTGTTTGAAAGCTGGGAGCGAAGTGGCTTGTTGGCAACTGGGTGAGAGTTGGTTCCAGAGGGTTAGTAGACAGAAGGAAAAGAAGAAGATTGACCAGATACTGTGAGAGGATGAGGGAGGGAGAAGGATTGGGACACCTTGTGTGGGAGTGGGTAGAAGGAGGGACTGGCTGGAGAGACAAGTGAGGGAGGTAGGAGGAAGAAGTCCAAACCATGATTTTGCAATAAAAGTTAGGTGATGGGTCTGTCAGTGGTGGGAGAGGGAAGGATATATAGAGAGCAGTAGAGGAGAAATAGTGGGTCCAGAAAGGGGAGTTAGTGGCAAAGCGGTAGAAAGCTTTAGAATGGTATCTAGTTTGGTGAGGATGAGGTGGAGCAGTGCTGTAAACAATGTCTGCATAGTTGAGCACAGGGAGGACAGTTTTAGTAACCAGTTCCCAATGCATGTGAAGAAAGAGGCAGTCTTTATTGTGGTATATGACTCAGAGTTTTGCTGGAGTTTTAAGCACAGGAGTCAATTTGGATAGAGAAATCTAGCTTGTTATCTAGCCAGATCCTGAGGTATTTATTGGCTGAGATAGCTTCAAGGGGGACTGTCAGAGTGGTGAAAACAGGTGGGACAAGATAGTTGAGACTTTTGTCTTGAGCCAAGGTCATAGAGATGGTTTTCTTTGTATTAAACCTCAGTTGGTTTGCCTGGAACCAATTTAGTACATTGTTAAATTTCAGCTGAACAGGGGCCTCAACATATGGGTAGAGGGACCGGAGGAGTAGATGATCATATCGTCAGCATACATGTGGATATGGTGTGCAAGCAGACAGGGAGGTCATTGATGAAGAGGAGAACAGGATGAGGCTTCCAGGATGGAGCCCTGGGGACTCCAACAAGGATAAGGAGGGAGCCCACCTGAACTGAATGACACCCATTCATGAGGTAGAAGCTGAACCAGTTTATTGTTGGTGCCGCAAGGTTGACCGAGTGCAGCTTGCTTAACAGGAGGGAGTGGACACCAAATTAAATGCTTTTACAAGATCAATGAAAATGACTGCAGTGATGTGACCCAAGTCCATGCCTGAGAGAATGGAGTCTGTGACACATAGTGAGGAGAAGGAGGTGGTAGAATGGTGTTTTATAAAACTGAATTGGAGTGAGAAAGAATGTTGGAGACGATGAGGAAACTGGCAACCTGATATGGACTAATGACCCCTAGAGTTTGGTCAAGAAGGGGAGGATGGAAATGGGGTGATAGTTCAAGGAAAGGACACCTCCTTGTGGAAAGTCAGGACATGGGCCATTTCCAGGCTAAAGGGACAGTGCTTGGAGAAGAGGAGGAGGTTTAGTAGGTGAGTAAGTGGGATTACAATGGCAGGGGTGGAGATACGAAGGAGCTTAGGTCAATGCCATTTAGACAGCTTTGGCTGGGTTTAGGAACAAAGTGCATGGTAGATCTCTTGCTGACATAGGGGGAAATGTAGCTGCTATGGGAGTGCAGAGTGAAGGGGCAGGATTAGTCCCAAATGGCAGGTCAGGTAATGTATATGTGGTAAAGAATGTGTTTAGGATGTCTGCTTCTGAGGTAGGATCTGAAACAAGGGAACCATCAATTAAGAGGACAGGGAGGTTGACTGGGGGATCAATGAGTGAGTGGATGGTTTTCAGATATTTGAGGGAGAGCCCTGACTGAAGTGGAAAAGATCCTTGAAGTAGTCTGCCGTACCTGACCGGACTGCCTTTGTACAAATTTTCTTTGTGACCTCTATACTTGGAGGTCAGCCTGGGTCAGAGGATTTATAGGTGTTCCATGCATGATCGTATTTTACTCTGGGTAATTGTTGCCACTGATCCAGGGTGGAGGTTAATTTTACTCTTGCTTTCTTAGGCGTGCATGGATGTTCCAGACACTGGTGAAATTGCAGATAAAGGAGTTAAGGGTCTAGTCTATGTCAGTAGCAGAGAAAGGGGAATCAATCAGCACAGAAAAGGATTTGTATGAGGGCATTGGTATCAAGTGCCTAATAGAGTGATGTCATATGTATTTGAGGATTGAGTGAGGAGTGCACCTTCTTGATGCAATAAGTTATGCAATGATCACTAAAATATATCTGAAGGGTGCCTGCAGAAATGATGCAATGGGTGGTGGAGAGCACCCAGTCCAACATGGAATAGTTTGGGGAGTGGCTTTTAGATGGATTGGTTCTTTTATGAACTCTGTAAGATTTAGCACTTCGATGTTGTGTAATGTGGGCATGGATGGTGTGGACAACCTGTTTAAATTGAAATCTTGAGCAGGATCAGTTCACCAGAGTTTACATGCATCACAATGGAGGAGATACAGGTTACCAGGAGGCTGGTGAGAGTCTGGGAGAGGCATATAATACCCCAATGTATTAAGTAACAGTGGCAGGAATGTTCAACTTAGCAATAATTAGCTCATGAGAGGAGTGGAAGGATTCACAAAGGATGATGGTGCAAGAGATATTTATGAAGTAGAGGGCTACCCCACCACCATATTTGCCCCTGCCTTGGTGGAAAAGGGTGTAATCTGGGAGAACGAGTTGGGAGTCAAGGACCTTGGAGGACAACAAGGTTTTGGAGATGCATTATGTGTCAAGAATGTGCTGGGTTGTCCAAGGTTTTAGGGCATCTAGTTTGAGGAGAAGGCTCCTGACAATGAAGCAGAAGATTGTAGGTCCTTTGGGAAGATCTAGAGGTGAGGACTGAGATGGCAGACCAGAGTTAGGTTTCATGTCTCCTGAGAGAAGTAGTATGAATATCAGTAAGAGGAGAAGAGAGTGTTTTTTTTTGTCCTAAGCAGCGCATTGTAGGAGGGGCAGTGACACAAAAAACTGGGGCAGCAGATGCGGTTGAGGGCTTCTAAGTTGAGGATAGGGAGCTTAACACTCTAGGGTTATGACAGGTTGTGGAAAGGGATGGAGGGGGATGGAGTAGTGGGAGGGGGTGGGAAGAGGAGTGAGTGAGTAGAGGGAGGAGGGTAGAGGAGGACAGGGGAGGGGAGGGAGGGGTGATAGTATAGGTAAGAGGGAGAGCAGACCAAGGTAGAGGGGACTACATAGAAACATAGACTTTGACAGCAGATAACCCACCGCTTGGCCCACCTAGTCTGCCCATTTCCTACCTACAGGATAAGCTGCAGAACCTAGTTACCCAACAGCTTATTTCTTCCTACCCCCACAAGAATTGCCTTATGTCTGTCCCATGCATTCTTGAATTCTCCCACAGTTTTAGACCCCACAACCTCCTCAGGAAGGCTGTTCCATGCGTCCACCACCCTCTCTGTGAAAAAATACTTCTTCACATTGCCCCTGAGCCGTTCCCCTCTATCTTCAAATTGTATCCTCTAGTTCTTAGCATCCCTTTTCTGAAATATGCTACCTCTTGGACTTTGTTGATTCTACTGAGTACTTAAAAGTTTCTATCGTGCCCTCCTCCCTCCCTCCTTTCCTCAAGGGTATACATATTAAGCTCCTTTAGTCTCTCTTGTATGGCTTCTCTGCAGACCCTGCACCATTTTAGCTGCCCTCCTCTGGACTGCCTCCATCCTGTCTATGTCCTTGTGGAGATGGGGTCTTCAGAACTGGATGCAGTACTCAGATGAGGTCTCACCAACTGTCTGAACAGAGGGATAACTACTTCCTGTTTTCTGCTGGTGAGCTCTCTATATTTCCCAGTATCCCCAGCCCTACCTATTGCCTTCTCACATTGCTTGCTAACCTTAGGTCATGTGATATGATTACCCCAGGTCCCTTTCCATTTTTGTTGTTAGCTATTATCTCCCCCAACACTGTGTAATCTTCCCTGGGTTTTGTTTCCCATGTGCATTATCATCATGAGTGGGTGAGAGAGGTAGGAGGAGAGGAAAAGGTAATGGATTGGTGAGAAGGTGGTAAAAGGAAAGTGTTTAGATGGGGAAAATAAATATTAGATTACTATCTACAAGCAAGTAGGGCCAGGAGGAAGAGGCAGCAAAGGGTTGAGTGGTGAAGGGATGTGTTTAGACGGGCAAAAAAGAAACAAAGAAGAAATATTAGTTCACTGTCTATACAGTAAGCAACTAGGGCAGGTTCCTGTAGTGATGGAAACTTTAACTCACAGGCATAGCCTCCTAGTAGGTTACCAGGTTGTGGGTGAGATGGTCATGTGGTTTGAGATTAAGGGCAACTACAGAATGCTGCTGTTGTTTTTTTTTGCCTTGCATGTGCTTCAAAGTCAATTGACTTAGTTTTGAAATCCTTGTTGTTTTGCTCCAAATTCTTAAACTGCCTCTGTAGGATAAAGCTTCAACCTCTAAGGCTGCTATTCTCTGCTGTGCCATGGCAAGATCTGCCTTCAGTTGTTTATTTTCCAAAATGAGCTGATTCACTGTGGACTGTAGGTTATCAATTTTAATTCCACAGATTCTGATTTATTCAGCCTACATTTGATCTGAAAAGCTGCTCCAAAATTTGCTTTTCCCAAGATGCGGGGGGTACATTCGAATCTGTTTCTTACTGAGAGTTGGAAGATTCAGAACTGTCTGATCGGCTAATAATCAACCTCACAACATTTTATTTTGCTGGAGCCATTTCACTTACTCTTGGCCTGGTGACATTTAAGCTGTTTAACTGGCATGATGAATCAGAGACAACCAGTTGTCCTATACTTATAGTAGCAGCCTTATTCTCTGTGGTTTGGAAAGGTTTAACCCCTCCTCAATTTTACTTTATGTACACTTTTGCAAGGCCTCCTTAAGAGGACTGCCTTGCTTTCCCACTGTCACAGTTCAGGCTCCCCTTAATTCCTCAGTATATGTAAGTCAGTTTATAAAGCAATGTTTTATCCATTTGCCCAGCCAGAGGTAAAATGGGAAGTGTAGCCACATTATTGTTGGTAGAATTCTCAGTAAGAGAAGCCACAGGAACATTAATGTTGTTGCTGTGCACATGCCTCTTCATTTTGAGTGCAGTCTGCAATGACCCTCCAGGAATAACTTCTCTTCTGGGACATTGTTCTGCATTTTCCACCTGGCATGTTGTTTGAATGAAGTTCTACCACAGGGTTCCCATCAGAAGATGCAGACTGCTGACTTTCAGCAGAATTCCTCGACAGTCCAGGTACTACCAAGTCATCATTAAAACTAGATTTTCTCCAACTGCCTGTAAAACTACTGATACTGAAGGAGGATCATTATGTTTGCTTGCAAGCATGTGCAAGAAACATAGTGCCATCATCCCAGTTTTCGGAGGTGTGTCACCCCTCTTCCAATTCAGTCAGTGTGTTGGCAGGCGTGGCTCCCAGTCCTCCATCGATGCTGGAGCTGTCTATGACAGCTCCAAAATGCAGTGGCATACAGTTGAAAGGGGGAGCTATGCTTCAGTGAGCAGCGATCAGATATCGCCTGCCTGCCAGCCCCCACACACACACACACACACAAACACATGCACGCATACCGCGTGCTGCCCCCACACACACTGTGGCAGTCGATGCGCCTCCCAAAGCCTTCCACATGCCATGTTGGGTGCCCACCCCAGCGTGGCAATCTCATGAGCAGCCGACGGGTGCCCAATCCCCGCCGGCTCCACTGTCCTCACCCCCACAGAGAGACGGTGCCATGCTGGGAGCCCACCCCAGCATGGTAATAGATACTATGGCCGGTGGGGTGCCCAATCCCCCATCGGCTCCATGCCCCCAGTTGTTCTGTGCCATGCTGGAGCCCACCCAGCATGGCAAATGTCCCATGTCATCGTAATAAAAACCTGTAAAGCAAAATGGTCCCACGAGTCTCCCTACTCCCCCACAACCCACACCCACCCACTTCGCACCCCTGCCTCCCCACACTCCCCCGCCCATACTTACCTCCGAGCTCGGCGTGAGCAATCATCGGTGGACGGGAACACGTCTGCACTCTTCAAAGCCGACCCAAACTGAGGAAAATGCCAGTAAGCTGTATAATGGGATAGATAGGGTTTTCAACTTTGTTGCATATCTCAGGCATTTTTGGGAATTTTGCACCAAATTTTCAACATGGGGTTTTGAGACCCTTCTCATAAATGCTGTCACTGTCATGGCGTTATTCGGGCTCGAAGGGTGACTTCACAGTCACTGTGCAAAATCACCTTTGGGACCAATTAACCAAATGACACTGCCAGTGTTCAGGTGTGGCTCTCAAGAAGCCTATTTTGAAAATTTGGTGGAGAATTCTAAAATGACTGTTTTATGAGTGTATGTAGCAGTTCCTACGCGCTCAAAGTTCACGAATTTCTCAATATTTTCACTCCAGATTTCCAACATTGCCATTTTACCACACCTTCTTATGAGTAGTACAGCTGTCATTTTTCACATCTCGCCTAAAACGTGTTTCCTCCATGTAGCGCACAATGGCACAGTCGGTGCGAAATCAATGTACAGGACAAATTAAGAAAATCACAGTGACACCATTCATGAGCAGAGGTCTCAAAATGGCTATGTTGAAAATTTGGTGAAAAATTCCTAAAATGACTGTTTTATGAGTGTGCATTGCGTAGTTCCTACGCATGCTCGTAAGTTCGCAAATTTTCAATATTTTCACTCCAGATTTTCGACATTGCCATTTTACCACACCTCCTTATGAGCAGTAAAGCTGTCATTTTCACATCTTGCCCAAAATGTGTTTCTGCCCATTTAGCACACAATGCGCAGTCAATGTGAAATCAATGTATGGGACACATTAAGAAAATCACAGTGACACTGTTCATGAGCAGAGGTCTTAAAATGGCTATGTTGAAAATTTGGTGAAAAATTCCTAAAATGACTGTTTTACTAGTGTGCATTACGCAGTTCCTATGCATGCTCGTAAGTTTGCAATTAATATTCACTGCAGATTTTCAACATTGCCATTTTATTACACTTCCTTCTGAACAGTACAGCTGCCATTTTCATATGTCACCTAAATGTGTTACAATGTAGCACACAATGGTGCTGTTGGTGGAAGCAATGTTTGGGACAGATTACTTAAAATCACAGTTACACTGTTCATGAGCAGAGGTCTTAAATGGGTATGTTGAAAATTTGGTGACAAAAGTCCATAAATGACTGTGTTATGAGTGAGCATTGCACAGTTTCCACGCACCGTAAGTTCATGACTTTGTAATATTTTCAGTCCAGATTTTCACCAGTGGCATTTTTCCACACTTCCTATGAACAGTACGCTGTCATTTTTCACATGGTCAAGTGTGTTTTCACACTTTCAGCAGAGAGATGCGGTCGCTGTGGGAAATCATTGTTCAGGACAGGTAAAGAAAATCACAGTGACACTGTTCATGATCGTCGGAGGCACCAAAATGCCTGAGTTGACAATCTGCTGTAAAAATCCCAACCTAATTATATTATGGGTGTGCTGCACAGTTTCTATGTACCGTGACTTCACCAGTTTTTAATATTTGTACTGCAGATTTGCAACATTGCCATTTTTACGCCTCCCCATGAACAGTACAGCTGTCATTTTTACATCCTGTTCGAATGTTTTTGCACCTGTGGTGCTAAATGCCATAGTCGCTGTGCATAAGCAGCTTCGGCTAACAAACTGATATTGCCACTGTTCATGAGGAGGGGTCACAAAACCATGTTGAAAATTTGGAGTGAAAATACCAATGAATGCCTGAGGTATTAGGGTTTCCAACCATAACGCCCAACCTTGTAGAGAATGACAGGCATCAGGGTGTGACTTGGGATTTTGTCTGTAATGCTCATACCATTCCACACCCTGCAACCAGTGAGAGGCATTGAGGTATGCCTTGGACCCTCGGCCCCAAAGTTCACCCCATTCTCCTATATCGCACTCCATCTAACCGATTTTCCTAATGGAATGGGTGCGACAGGCCAAAGACCTCAAGGAACACCGCGGACACTTGTCAGTGTCTGCAGGGTGGGGTGGTGAAATGGCATGGCCGTTATGCCTGACGACCCAAAGGCACACCCCAATGCCTGTCACTCTCTGCAGGGTGGTGGTGGGTTGGCTTCAGTTCAATACTTCACTGCCATTCTTATTATGCAGCTTTGTAACTTCTACACTACCACTGCCAATGCCAGCAAGCAAACATTCGCATTGACAAATGCTTGTTTTGACAAGTGCTAGCCTAGTTGGTGCAGTTTTCAAACATATTTCTGCCGGCAAAGTCTGGGAGACACTGAAATTATGCTCAGTTCTGAGGGAGCTGAATTATTAGAATTGTTTAGAGGATGTTGCATGGCATTCTCTGAGAATTGTAATTCCATCTCCACCCCAGTCAGTTTGCCTTTCACTAAAGAGCTGATTGGTAGTCTTGTTAGTATTTTGAGCTGTTTGACCAACTCAGAAATAAGTTTGTTAGTATTGGCATTTTAAGTGCTTTTGTCAGATTTTTGATATTACCCTCAAACTGAAGCACCAAACAGTTTTCCTGGCTTTAAGCAAATAATTTAGGTCTTCCTCCCAGAGGTTGGCAGATTTCTTCATTCACCAGCAAGGCAGAATGCCATGGTATGCAAATGCATTGGGGGGCACGGATCTGGTCTCTCAGCCAATGCTTTCCACCATCTTGGGAATCATTCACT
This sequence comes from Neoceratodus forsteri, assembly GCA_016271365.2. Lineage (NCBI taxonomy): Eukaryota > Metazoa > Chordata > Ceratodontiformes > Ceratodontidae > Neoceratodus > Neoceratodus forsteri. The sequence continues at coordinate 236,221,604 of JADMNL010000023.1, read as the reverse complement.
TTCATTTCTTTATTTGCTGTGGTTTGATTGCATGTTTAGGGACTATTCTACAGGCACATGTTATAAAGGGTAAATTATCCTCTGGTAATTCAAAAATATTAACAATATGTTTTTTCACCAATCGTGGTTGATTGAAATTGTGTATCTAGTAGGTAAAACCCAAGAGTCTCAAGTTTTATACTGTTGCTGATTTTCCAAAATTTGAAGTGGTAGCTTCTATGACCATTATCTTATTGGTTGATTTATCAATACCATTTTAGATGCTTCTAGATCATTAGAAAATGTTTAATATTTTCACAATTCTGTTTGGTATCATGCTGTAAACAAATAACCTTCTGTGAAAGAGCTTGAAACTTTAACTCAAAAGATTGTGACCAAGACAAATGCTTTACAATAGCTTCCCGAGAGACTCAATTGAATGACGACCCCGGTGCCCATCTCAGATTGCAGCTCAGTGTGTGAACACTCTGCTGAATGCTGATTCCTCACTGTGGTTTCAATATTACTGTACGCTATGGGAGATAAAGAGTTTTGAGCAAAATCATGATTAATTGGTTTGCTTTACCTAGGGCCTCTGCCAAAACTGATTGAATGCCTTTATCTGAAGGAACAGTCACTACTTTTACTCATTCACCTCAGAAAAGATGCTCAGCACGTTAAGTCAACATATCATAACATTATCCATTTTGCATCTTGGCTTCAATGAGGAATGCATCATTGTGAACTTTACCAGTTCTTTGGTTGTTTTCCTTTGAAGGTAGTGATCACGGTGCTGGCGGTCCCACATCTCAGATCTGACAATGATCTGTTCAACTTTCCCTCCTTCTGGCTTCCCCTGCCCTGAATATAGCTGTACCCTGCAGAAATGGTCTCCTCAGCCACCTCTGGCAATTCTTCATCACTCTTTCTCCTTGCATTTAAAATACTACCCTTCCACATCATGAATACAGTTAGTACAGTCTCCTGGGTTTTGTCATCTCAGTAATAAACATGATCTTTCCAGTAAGTCAGGCTGAGCTTAGCAGGGCACACAGGGAACAAAATGAGCTTTTCACCCCTATAAGGTCTAAGCTACGTATGATTAGGGACTATTAAATGACATGCATAATGATGCATGCATCTGCCATTTAATGTTGCCTAATCAAAGATAGCCTAGGTCTTATAAGGGTATAGCACATTTCCCATCCTTGTGCCCGCTGCTGTCATCCTAGCTTACTGGAAAGATCATGTTTATTTTGATATGTCAAAAAAGGGACTGTACTAGTGGCATTCATGATGGAAGCAGTGAGCTCACCAGTTTATGATGTGGGAGCAGGAGTAAAGAATGAATACCAGAGGGGACTAAGGAGTCCATTTCTGTAGGGTATAGCTATATTCAGGGATAGGGGAAGACAGAAGGGAGAAAGGTGAGCAGATCATTGGAAGATCTGAACTGTGGGGCTACCAGCACCATGATAGCTACCTGACCATGGATGAGAGCAGACAGTGATGACAAATATTTGGAGTGGCACTTTGGTGCCTAAATGAGTACATGGATTCAGTGAAGGGAGATTACCTTCAGGAAGGGGAGATGTCAAGATTTGTTGAGGCAATATTAAGGAGACTGTGTATACCACATTCAAGATTCAGAAGAATGGTGAACCAGACAACTAGCGTTGTGAAGGACAGCATGGACAAGAACTGCAAGAGGATTGCTGAGGACTGTCCTGCCAGAGTCCACTGATCACAGGTAAGGGGTAGTCCAATGCTGGAGGTCAGGAGGCTTGATCAAGACATTAGTATATCTCCTGCATAATAATGCTGTTGACCATAGTAAGTCCAGCCCCTATGAGGGTATGAACAGCACTTTTTCTGTGTGTTCTAGTGCTTATTACTTGGCTGTCCAGGAAGACGTAGTCGTTGGTCAATGAGGCAGAAGAAAATGGGGACTGTAAGTACTGCCTTCACTGTGCATAAGAGTAGTGATCTACGTGATGTTTATTGTGGGAGCAGAACTGAAACACTGATGAAGGAAGACTGGAAAGTGATTTGGGAGGCATCATTTAACAGTGCCAGCTGATGAAGTGTATCGGTATAGATGTGCACTACTCTCTGAGGTACAAGATTACGATCTGAAGTATGATAATTCTCCTTGTGGGATGAGGAAGTGCATATGCAACCTTAGGCAGTAATAAGGACAGAGTGTGAATGGCAGACTGATTGATGGCTGGTGGGCTAGCTGCGGGGAGGAGTCACAAGGAAAAGAAGACAATAAGAAAGCGTTTTTTGGATTACCAGCAAAGCATGATCACTGGCACTGGACCAGAACAGAACTTCACTACAAACATCAAGACATCACATAACCATTAGACCGCAAGGTATCTAAAGAGTTGTACAGTACTGCAACTTGCCAAAGAGAATTTCAGTTCGATTACAAAACAATTTTCAGACTTTAGCCTAACATGTATTGATCAAAATAATCCTCATGTTAAAGCAGCAGTACTACAAAACAAAAATTGCGCTTTTTGATGGTTTATTCCTGTGCCCTGCTAATCATATACCTGGTACTCTTTCTTGCCGGCATTGTACTATCGCCAGTAATTTGATCAGTTATTCTCTGCTTTTGTTTACATGTCTGTTACCCAGCCTGTTGCACTGAACCCCTCTGCTGCCAACTGCACATGTGAATGACTGCAGGAACATCGAATGGTCAGCAGAGGGCCCCTCTGCTCTTGTCAAAAGATGTGATGCACCTGAAGAAAAAGTGCAGCTGAAATTAGTCAGCAGCCATATTTGTTGTAGCGCCACAACACTTCAAATAAATTGCAAATATCTAAAAACTAAAGATGACTGGAAAAAACATTTACAGGTATGGAAACTGAACTTTGGCTGCATGCTTACAACCAAAAACAGAATTTTGATAGGTCACTTACTCATTTCGTTGTACTGCTGCTTTAAGTCATGGTTTGGATCATTTTGGTGAAACAATTTTAAACAAAGGGGAAAACAGAACTAGTTAACACTATAAAGAGCCATGTAGCTCTCTGTCTCTAGCTCCAATGATGTAATCACTGCACATATTTAGCAGCCATTTTAGGTAACAGGGTTTTTTTTTAAATTGGAAGGCTGGTACCTACTTTTTCAGATGCTACAAAACTATTTGTTATTCACATAAATGAAATGTTACCATCAACGTAACAGCAGCCTTTCCTTTGGCCCCTTATGAAGTTGAATTTTTTGAATAGTTTGTTGGTAATATGATGTTTAATGTCCTTTTAATTATTAGCACTTTTAATTAACATAAAGTTCACCTTGGACTTCTGCAAGAAGGTATTGCCTTGTTATTTCTAAAACTGGCCAATGTTGACAAGGTCACAAAGTAAATTTTCTTTTCAGGTGCCCTTTCTTCACACTCATTTTGGTCAAAATTCCTTTTTATATACTGTAGGGCTATCGACCTTACAATAACTCTGCCCAAATCCATTGTCAAGTGCACAAAACTTTCTGGCCCAGATATTCAAAAGAGTTGAGCCATGTGCAATAGGGTTGTGTCTGCACAAGTCCAAAATGCGCCATTCTGCGATATTCAGCAGGAGGCAGTTGCGCCCCCAAATCACGCTGAACAACAGCAATGATAATGAATGCATGGGCAAATGAAGGGGAGGAGCCATGCATAAATGGTGCAGTGCGATATTTTAACAACATGCGCCAGCGCAATAGGGGAGCCAGCTGAAGTTGGAACAGAGTGGAAGAGCCTATATAAAAGGGGAGCAAGGAGAGGCACAAGAACGCTACAGGGAAGCCACATGAGGCCAAAGTTTAGCAGGAAAAACTGGGCAGGAGAGACACACAGGGCAGGCCAGGAAAGGGCACCTGGAATCAACAGGCACAGGGAAAGGTATCGGAAGCCACAGTGCAGAAGGGGAAGTACACCACACAGCAGTGAGGCCAGCACAGGCAGGTGTTCCCGTGCAGGGAAGCAGCCAAACAGCGGGGGAACACAGAAACAGCTGCCGGGTGAACACAAGCCATGGACATGGCCAGTGCCACCATCCAGATGGAGGCCGTAATGAGTGGGGTGAGAAGGTGGGCAGCAGGGGGTGGCCATGGAAGGGTCTGTCGTGCATGCCCCAACAGGCAGTACCGAGCCCGCACCAGCTTCAAGCTGTACAGTGATACTGAGATGTGGGCCAGTACCACCTGAATCAGGCAATTCTGAGGTGGCACTGTGAGCTGTGCAGTGATGTGATGCAGGCACCCATACGACGGAGCCATGCCCTGTCAGTGGAGACGAAAGTGACAGCTTGCATGTGCTTGCTTGCCACGGGTACCTTCCAGAGACCAACTGGGGACACCACAGGCATAACCCAGTCAGCCACATCACGCCACCTCAACCAATTCCTCAGCGACTGCTGCCACATGCTATGGAGTACATCCATTTCCCTAGCACACCGCGGAGTGCACAGCAAACATACAGAAGTTCCACAGGATAGCACATATGCCTGGAGTGCTAGGGGCAATAGACTGCACCCATGTGGCCATCCGCCGACACCACCTGGCCCGAGGGGCTGTATATAAATTGCAAGGGCTATGCCAGCATCAACTGCCAGGTGGTGTGCGACAGGGGGCATAATCAATGTCTGTGCCATGCACCCTGGGAGCACATGAGACCTTCATCTGGCACCAGTCAGCACTGTGCCACAGATTTGAGAGTGGGGATATCCCCAATGGCCACTTAGTGGGTGAGTATGCAAACCACATGGACAATCATAGGGCCTGGGGGCATGGTCAGAGATGACATGGGTAGTGGACTACATAGCCCAGGGCAGGTGATGCTGATCACCAAACTAACCTCCACCTCTACACACAGGTGACAGTGGATACCACTCCATCCCTGGCTGCTCACACCTTACCAGCGCCCACGACCCCATCACAGCAATGCTACAATGAGGCACATGCCACCACACGTAATGTCATCGAGCGGGTGTTCGGGACACTGAAGGCACATTTCCATTGCCTGGACACCCCTCCGCAGTGCCCTACAGTACAGCTCAAAGGCCTGAGGCTATTCCTGGCCTGTTGCATCCTGCACAACACAGCCAACGAATGTGGGATAGCCCTACAGGTCGAGAGGGGACAGCGATGAGGACGCCGGTGACAATGGTGATGGCATCCCCCTGGCCAATGGGACCCCTGACTGCTCTGGCTGGCACAGCTGCACTGGGACACCATCACGGAGGAGCATTTCAGCCAACCCAGGTAAACTGGTGGGCCATGTGCAACCAACAGTGGCTAAGGCACAACCCACAAACATGCATGGACACACACCAGGGTGCATTCCATCAAGGAAGTGGCCGGGCATGGAACCACACACAACCAGGGATGGGTGAGGTCTAACATGCCACACAGATGGACACACACACACACACACACACACACCAGACATGCACAAAGGGTAGGAGGCACACGGACCCAGAATGCCACCCCTAGCCACACATGTCCACAGACCCACCACACCCACTGCCTGTCCTTGTGCATGTGTCAGATGCTGAGCACCATTGCACATTGGTGTACAGTGCAATGCAGGCATCATCAAGCACACGCAACTGCAGACAGCAGCCGGGAGTGTGTGCAGATGGACTGTGTGTCGGGCAGGGCCGGTACCCACCCGCAATGCCCGCTGAATGACACAGTGCACACAGGCAGCACCAGACAGTAGCCGATTGGGAGACAGGTCAGTCATGCACCACAGTGCCCCGCAACCATAGATGCATGGGCGGCCCTGCCGAGACCCGCCAGAACTGACAGGCTGACCACTGGCCTCATGGGTGGCACCGATTGTCCTCCAGGGGTTCCACTCGCGTGAAGCCACCGTGCTCGCGCAGGGTCTGCGCACACCAAACATGCCTGCGCCAGGTGTGCTCAGGATGCCCATAGCTGAACCCGGTGTCGGCTGGGCGAGGTGTCGACGATGCCGGAACGGGTGGTGGACAGTGCACTGCGGGTGTTCATGGCGCATGGGCAAATAACTGTGTGCCCATTGTGGCCATGGCAGCAGTGAATGCCTGTGTCTGCCTGTCAATGGCAGTGGTCACATCCTCCAGCAACCAGTCCTTCCCTGCCAGGATCAGAGCAGTGTCTCTCCGCGACGCCCTCTGCCCACTCCAGAGCTGCACACAGTGCATCCGCCAATGTTGTAAGCCCCATCTGCTGGTTGACTGATGCTTGCAGTATGTGGGTGTGCTCATCCAAGAGGTCATCTGCCTCCTTGGCATCCTGTCCTCAGGGTGTGTGTGGCCTGATGACCAGCACACCTTGAGGGTGGGCACTGCACACCAGGACCAGGTCTGGCATGTCCACAGGTGGTGCACTGATGCCACCCCCGACCCTGTACCCCAAGCCCATTGGCCAACTGCTGATGCTGCCCTCTGGCTGCCGCCACCAGGGCTCACTGGTGCCACCACAGTGGTCGCGAACAGTCCCACTGTCCTGTACACACACCAGTGCTGCCCCACTGGTGCTGACAGGCACAGACTGGGACTGTGATGACATGCAGGCCTCCACGGTGGCACCACCCACAGCCATGGCCTCGATCATACCTGCTGTGTGGCCATCCTGTGGCACACATGTCACTGCCCATGCCGTTAGCGACATCATCATCGGGTGATGGACCCGGCACCAGCCCAAGTCACAGCATGCTGGCATCCATGGACACTGGCACACTGGGACATGGGCAGGGCCTCCGCACCTGTTCCAACAACATCAGTCTGGACAGCCAGGTAGGCTCACTGTCACACTGAGCTGTGTATACCTGTGGAGGTGGATGGGCCCTCTTCCATCTCCATCTGACTGTCCTCAGTGGACAGCCCCACACACGGCTGACCCATGCAGATGCTCAGGATCTGTAAGGGAAAACAAAGTCACTTTACTGCATGTGACCTACCTCTGCCCCAATAGACAGACCATAATCTACCATGCAGTGAGGGGCTACCACCCGCCTTGAAGCCACCACCCGAACACCTCAATGGCACAACGCTGCATGCTTTCAGCAACCCTCCTCCTGCGGGGTCAGGTGTAGCACCTCCGGCTGTCCCCCACCTGTCGCAGCTCGTGCTGCCCTGATGGCAGCCACCTTCTCCTTTATTCTCCTCCTGTCCGTGCCCATCTCTTCTTGCATTCCTGCACGGAGCACTGGTGGCTGCTATGCAGGTACACTGCATGTGCCACCTCCTCCCATGCAGCAGCACGGGCCTGTGGTGTTCCCTGCCATCCTCTGAGAAGCGTGCTCATGATCCAGTTAGGCCTCAAACAGGGCATCCGCTCAGGCCTTGGTGAAATTAGGCCTCCTCCCCTCCACCACTGTGTTCCTTCTCTCCCACAACTCACTCGGTCATTATTTAGCCTGTGAGAATGAACGCTGTTACCTGTGATTGTGCAGTCCCATGCATGTCCCAAAATCCACAGTCCACACTCCCAAACAGCATGCAACTCACCAATAGACTGCAGTAACCAACTATGGCCAGTGCAGCCTAATGTCGACTTTATAGCGCAACCCATGCAAATGAGGCGAGGTGCAACTTTAAGTGGATGCAAATTGCAGTGCTGCACCATTGAATGGCTGATTAGCTGATTTGGTATATGATGACTGAATATCACACTGTTGCTTTTTGCCCAATTGTGTTGAACTTTGCTGAGCCAAGGGCGCAGTTCTGTGACATGCGCAGTAATAATACCACCGCGCATGTCCGGTTGCTGATGCAGGCATCTGCTGCGCTGTTGATGTGCTGTGCTCAGGAGACAATGGCGGGCACGGCCACCATTGTGCCAGTGGCGCTACAGCGATGTTCACCTATATGGTGCTGTGGCACTGGGGCATCATAGGCAAACTGGGGCAACAGCACAGTAGGCCGCTACTGAGGTAGCACACAGGCACCCAATCACACTACATGCATTGGATTCCAATGGCGCTTGTGCCTGTCTGCGCGCCTACAGACCCTGACCCTGTGCCCGACCTTGCCCCCTAGGCGCCATGCGCGCCAGGTATGGTGCACCACTATCACGCTGTTCAGTGACAACATGATAGGGAATGGCAGCACTGTACCATGCAGCATCTGCACATGGTGGAGTCACGCTGCAGAGCACGATTTTGAACTGACTGAGCAATTGAGGTGGCACAGAGAAGGCTGCCCAGTGGACCGAATTGAACTGGCCAACCTGGTGGCCATTGTTGAGCCACTTTATGGCCCACTGTTTGGGAGGCACCCCTGGACAGGTCCAGAAGCCAGGTGTGAGAGGAGGTGGCTGATGCCCTGGAGGAGGCCACAGGAAGGGGTGGATGGTGGAGCAGTGCCACCACAGGTATGGTGACCTGAGGAGGGGGGAACCAGACCTGCTTTCCCACCTGTGGGCACATGCCAGGAGGGCACGGTGCCATGGCAGATAGGTGTTACGTCCACACACTTTTATCTTCCATATGGGTATCACGGTTGTATGTGTCCGTGTTGGCTGTGGTGGTGTTATCAGGTGTGGGGTGGGTGGGTCTGGCTGGGTGGATTGTACACACATGGGGCAGGGGATTTTGCTACAGGATTGGTACTGATGTTCCTCTCTCCATGTTTGCACCACAGGGCTGGAAGAGAGGCTTCTGGCCAGGAGCTGAGGCACCAGCAGGACGACAGGGCCGGTAGAAGGGCGATGGTCCACAGAGCCAGATGGACCGCCTGATGATAGTGAGTGCCATACCTCCATGATTACTATTGCATGCTGTGTAACAGGGTGGGCAGTGGGCATGGTCACCATCCATTGACACCACTGCCATGCACACAACTTGTTACAGTCAGCACTGTCCAGTGGCACTGTATGTCTGGGAGTGCATCAATGGTGGTCCATGCATGCACTGGGTACTTGCTGTGCCACTGCCTTCGCCAGGCCACATAGTCATGCACCTAAACAGCCATGGTGGTGCTGTGCCTGACTTGGCCAGTGGGTGTGTGCAGCGGTCCGCATGGCTGTATGCACCTGGGTGGGCAGGTCTTGTGGACGTGATCACTGTGGGTGGTCACACACCATCACAGAGGCATGTCCCATGGCTGTATGCCATGCACAGTGGGTGGGCTGTATGGGGCTGTGCATTCACACCTATTGACTGTGCTCCTTGTCCTAGGTGTCTGCCAGCTGCAGGATATATGTGAGGCACTGCAGGAGATACTCAATGTGGCACAGGCATCATTTGAGATCCTGCAAAGGATTGACCAGCTTGGGGTCCAGAGAAGACACAGGAGGCAGAGTACCAGAGCGGGACCGGGCCCCATTGATCATCCTTATGCTCCTGATTTCCCTACCCCTGGACCCACCCTCACACCCTCCTTTCCTGTCCCATTTGTTCACCCCTCCCCTTACCCACCCCCACCTTGTTTGTGGCCCTCCCCCACATTTGTACATAGTTTTGTAAATAGTTCTTTTGATATTTTGATTACAAATCTTTGATATGAATACCATGGTGGTCTCTGATTTGCAGGGCTATAGGTGCTCAGCTGAAGTGGTGTGCATGGCGTCAGGGGTGGTGCAGTGATGGGTATGTGTGTGTGTCCGAGGAAGTGACTATGGTGTGGGAGTAGCTATCAGTCAATGTCTGTGGTGTGTGTTTGTGCCCTGTGCACTGGATGACTGTGTGCAGTGGTCCATGGTGCATGCTCTGTGTCCATGGCACCCTGTTAGCCCATCCATGGCCTGTGCAGCTGGCACCCTTGCATGTCTGTGACCTGCACGGTCTGCTGGCATGTCAGTGGTGGCTGTCCAGAGGCAGCCACTGTACCCATCACAATGCTGGGTGCCTCCTGTCACTGGTGTGGTGCATGTCTGCCTCAGGTGACACTGTGGCCTCCGTGGTTGTTGTCCCACCCCATGCTGTGGCTTGTGTGTGTTGCAGGGATGTGCACCACTGCCTGTGACTTGTGCTCTGGGCAATGATGGTGGCGTACAGGTCCACAGTGTCTGCTCAGGGTGGCTGGCACTCCTGTGCCATGGAGGACTGCAGGCTGTGTGTACGGTTTCCATGGGCCCATGCTGGGGCTTGGTTGTCCCGCTACTGCGTCCCTGTGTTGTTGTGCCCTTGGGTTGTGGGTGGGTGCTTGTCCATGCACTTGTGTTGCATCTGGTGTGGTGCATGCTTCCATGCACCACTGTGGACATCTGCACTGGCCGTTGTGGCCAGTGCTGGGATGAGGTGTGTCCTTGGAGGGTGTGCAGTGTGCTGTACCACTGGTGGTGGTGTCCGGGCATGCCCTGTCATGTGTGGGTACTCTATGTGCTGACGCATGGTCAGTCTCTCAGCTGTACCTCAGGGGCTGTGCATAGTGGCACTGTGTATGCCATTGTTGCATTGCTGTGTGCTGCCACCCGCTGATGGGTGCTCTGGGTGGGCTGCCTTGCATGGTTCTGTGGTACACAGGGTTGCATTGTCACAGTGGGGGTGGTGGCATGCATGAGGTTTCCTGCAGTGGTGGACGCTGCTCCTGAGCAGGGTGTCTGGGGTCACGGTGCAGGTGTGCTCTGCATTAGGGGATGGTGTGGCATGGGTGGTCAGCCTCCTTGTATGCCAGTCACAGCTTGCCAGGGGTGTGATGGGGCACCATGGCCCAGCTGTGAGTTGGTTGCTTGTCTCCATGGGCCAGTGGTTATTCCAGCCCTCCCCAGTTGTGCAGTGCATGGGGTGTAGGGGACAATGTCTGTTCTGCTATGTGTTCCTCTGCCCATCTGTGGCATGGGTGGTGGGCCCCTCATCCCTGGTTGTGCAGTTGCATTGCTGCACTGCTGCTGGGGCATCCCTGGCTGTGCTATGGCACCTCTGGACTGCTCAGCTGAACATTCCTTGTTGCACTATGGCGCATCAGATCTGCTCAGCTTCCCTCACTAGCTGCGCTTATGGCGCAGGTGGTGCGATATTCAGTCGCTGGACTGTAGCATCTTGGCGGGCTAGGTTTTTGAATATCGCACCTCTTGTGCATGGGCTCAATGGACTTACACTTGCTCCTGCTATTGTGCACTTTTTGGGCAGTTTGAATATCTGGGCCTCTATTTTTAAAAGTACACTTGTGTCGTTTACTAAACAGATAGGGCCAGATATTCAAAACTTTGCCCTGGGCTAATTAGCACTGCCCGGCAGGCAAACTTAACCCGGAGCACTAAACAAGCCATATTCAAAAGGAACAGCCGGGGCAAACAGCTTCTGAATATAGCATGGAATGAGGCCAGGAAAACAGGGCTGGAGTGCAGGCAAACTTAGCCCTCGAATAAGACAGCTCTGAATATGGCAACCAGGAAGTGCAAACCACAACAGCAACACAGTGCATAGCGATGTGAAGGTAGGTAGAGATGAACTATGTGGACAATGTGTCTGCCAGCAAATGCGTGGATCCAGTACAGCTGAGGCAGCAGCGTATGTGAAAGTACAGTGTGCAAAACTGTAAAATATTCTCTAACTGTTAGCGAGCGCTAACATGTTTGCACCGGGTTTAGTGCAGGGCTAAAACCATTAGACCGGTAAACACGCTGTCTCAAGCGCTAAACTTTTTCCATATTCAAAAGTGACATGCAAATGAGCCTACTTAGGTAGTCTGTGGGCAAACATCTAGATTAGCACCTCATTATGCCCTGATTTGCATGCATTTTGCACTGGGCTATCTGTTTAGCCTTCGCGCTAAACCCGCAAAACGTGTTAGCACCGCGCAACAGCTTAGGGAATATTATACAGTTTTGAACACTACTCCACATGCGCTGCTGCCTGTAGCTTTACTGGGACAATACATCATAGGCACAGATGGTGGTGGTACTGCATGCAACTGTCACACTGTAGGTCATGCTACAGTGCACAGCAGACACTACAGCAGAAGGGGCCAGTAGTGTGTGGATACAGCAATGCCTATGGTGTGTATGGCAGTGATGATGACTGCACTATACACAGTGAGAGGCCCAACCTGCAAGTGTTTACTGACAGTGGACATTGCTGTTATGCTGTTGTGTGACCCACAGATGCTGCACCTGTGGCATGGGATGCTCACAGTGACATGTACATTTCTGGCTTTGTGTGCTGTGGCAGTTGTACAACTTGTAGTATGTGGCCAGGGGATATATTATCCAGAAGGCACACTGGCATTGTGGTATTCCCAATACTGGCCCATGTGCACTGCATGATGTGTCCCAGCCTTGTGGCCACACCTGGTCTGTGGCACAGCCGCCACCCATACACACTCCCTCAACATCCTCCATACCCACAGTGCTGCATGTTTGTGCTGGCATCTGTTGGTGTCCACAGAAGTATGGTCTGCAGGTGTGTGTGCTATATGGCCACACTGCCATGCTGTCCACTGCCGCAGGGTCACCACTTACTGCTTGGCATGGCTGGGACTGGTAGCAGATGATGGCAACATTGTGATGCCATCAGTTAGCAGCATGCTTCCTCTATGTTTGGCTTTATCTATGTGTCATATTTATTTGTTAGGTCACGCTAAACCCGTGCAAACACTGCGCCAAAGCCATGGTGTGGGTACAAGCTGATTGCCCAGGGTTAAGACAAGCTTTTCCTGAGCAGTAATGTGCACTGCGCTAAGTGTCATGCTAGTCACGCAAAACCACTTAGTGCGGCACTAGTCGCTGAATATAGTATTGCGCCTGTATTTGTGTCAGTTTGCCCTTGCATACATTATAATTTTGCCCGCACTAATGCAGTTTGCCCATGCTATTTGGCCTTTGAATATAGCAGACCAGGCTTAATCCCGCTAAACCTGTGCAAACGTTTTTGCCTGGCGAAAGTTTTGAATATCTGGCCCATAGTCTGTGAATATTTTAGTTGATTTTAAACTGTTGTATGTTACTATGTTTTCTAATTGTATTTGTTTTCTGTATTTTCTGTATTTATTGAGTTGTTTATTATGTACTGGACATTTGTGAAAACAGGCAGCATGTTCACAAGCTTTTCAGTATAAAAGCAAAAACAAACAAATACTGCTGTAATCTTGTCGACCAGAGAAACATCGTGAATGGGGAGTTTTGTTCTCAACATTGACTTAGTTTTCTAAGTACTCAGTCTTGTAGATTTTGTACACTTAACAGCAGGCACTTTGTTCTCAGTTAATAGAAGGAGGAAGATGAAGGAGGGATGGGGCCCTAAAATCAGAGGACAGGAGGGCAACCTATGACAAAGTCACTGGCAACTGCTGAGATGCTGATGAATACTCAGTTTCAGTGTTCACCAAGGATCCACCAGTGAAGTGAGGCTTCTCATTGGGAGGAACTATGGCATCAGATATAGCCCCAATGCAACCATCAGACATCATTCCTGTCCTACTAGGTAGGTACTTGGCAAAGATTAATCAAAGTAGCTAGATGGGGTAGACAGAATGCACCACATTATCACTGTTGAGCTGAGTGAGGTAAAAATTGGCTAAACCTCTTCCTGCAGTCTTTTAGGAGTCTATCTGTCTGTACAGCTGTGCTGGAGGTCTGAAACATGCCAATGTGGTCCTCATCTTCAGAAAGGGGCAAGTTTGAACCAGTTAACCATAAGCCAGTCAGACTGACATTAGTACTAATTAAAGAAGCTAGGAAATGATTTTGAGATGGTTTTAACTATTAAATAAATCAGAAATTTCAAACAGTGTCCTCTGTGCATCATTGTCTGAGTGTATAAATCATTAAAACACATATTGTATGCTCCTTCAAATGCTGATCAGCAATCAGCTTGACATTCTCTTTTTGTTTAATTAGGAGTCAGTGCATGCTGAGCTTTGAAATGCTTATGTCACTGACTTCTGATTCAGCATGTAGTCAACTGTTTCATGTGCTCTGGATTCAATGATTTTATCAACTACACTAAATGCTGGTGCCAGACTACATCTGGGTAAATAATGTATTGAAAAAAATTACAGCATTCCTTGATGATCATCTCTGCACCCTTTCAAATCAGAGACAGGTCTTAATTAGCATTAAGTGTAAAGTCCTAATCCTTTGCTGTACCATTACCCCTGGAGGCTGCGCACGCCTCCACTTGTAGTGTTACTCTTCCTTGGCTAGCATTTCTCCCACATTGTGCACTTACCAGGTCCCCAGTGTGTGGCCAGCATCACCATTAGACCCCCAAATGCCTTTCATTTAGGGCTGGCAGCTGCCTGTGTCTTCACTCCTGGCATTCTTCAGAACTGCAATCAGAGATGGGAGCTTAGGAAATACACAGCACCTCAAAGCACCCACGTCTTGTAGGGATTCACACTGAAGTCCATTCTCCTGAGCCCCATAACATCTGCAAATTGGGACTTGGGAAAAATCAGCATGCCACTTCTTCCTGGCTCCTGAAAAGCTGCATGTATTCTCAATATTGCTACCCAGCATTTCCAGCAGCACGACGGCGAGCATGCAACCTCAGTACTTCTGCGCTCAATGATATCACAAATCAGCAGATGCTCAGTGGCATGCAGATGTTCTACCAAGCCCCAGTTTGCAGATGTTATGGGACCAGGACAATGGGTTTTGTGTGGCTTGCTAGATGAAAATGGGTACTTTGAGGCTCTGAGGCATTTCTGAGCTCCCCAGCCCTGATTGCAATTCTGCTGAGGGACAGGGAATGAAGACGTAGGATACTGCCAGTTCCAAACAAAAGGAGTTTGAGGAGTCAATAGTGCTGCTGGGCCACAGATAAAGGCCACATTGAGCATTCATTGGGGGTAATTCTACAGCCAATGAGGGGATGGTGGGGATACGCTACAGCCAATCGGGTAACACTACAGCAAGGGTGAATAGTTATGACACCAAATAATAATTGAGACCTATCTGTGATTTGAAAGGTGACCAGACAAGGAGAAAGAGGTGCAGAGTTGGTCATGACATTTTTTCAGTCAGTTATTTACAGAGATGTAGTGTGGCATCAGCATTTAGAGTAGCTGATAAAACCATTCAATCCAGAGCAGTTGACTACATGTTGAATCCAGTGTCAGTGATGTAAAGCTTGGCATGTACTGATTGCTGATTAAATAACAAAAAGACTGTCAAGATGATTGGGATCAGCTTTAGAAGGAGCATACAAGTAGGCATTCACATCATTTTACATAAAAAAACACAAAGAGGCCATTGTTTGGAATTTATGATTTATTTAATAGTTAAAACCATCTCAAAAATAATTTCCCTTTAAGGTACTGAAAGCATTATCAACGAGAAACATGGAAACAGAGACTTGTCACCAGGGGATAGTTTGGCTCACCCAGTCTGCTCAGATGTACCATAGAGTAACAAACAAAACTGAGTCACTCCAGACTGTTGTTGTATAAGGTCAGGCATTAGTACAAAAAGTCCAAAACATAACATCCACCACAAGCAGCAGCGGTAGTACAATGATCCCCAGCAGTTTCACACTATGTGCATCATCAGGTGGATGACCAGATCATTAGCAAGCATCAACAAATATGGTGTTCTTAAAGGCACAGTGTCATACATTTCATATTACATGGTAAGAGAACTAGTTCGCAACCTTATAAAGGTCCTCATGAGTAAAATAGTGCTAATCTGCAGAGATACACTATTGCACACTACATCAATACTAAATATACATCACAATAAATACTTTAATCATATAAATTCACAATAAACCTACACCAATAAACTAATGTGTAATAAAATTATAATGCAGGAGTATTTTCCAAAGCATGCAGTATATTGTGACTTTTCTAAAAACAGTGATTGAGGTGAAACTCATTTCAAATCTTCTGCACCCTAGGACAAGAACATAGGAAAAACAGAAGTAAACCCCAAAAACCTGTATTTGTTTTTAATACATTTCAGAATTTCAGTTATATAATTTAATCCAGGGTGCTATAAGGCTGTATGGTGTAACTCCAAAAGGATTCCTTCTGAATCAAGTTGAGGTCAAGGACCCTCCCACAAGACCCTAAGCTGACCTTTTCTATTCCACAAAACTTAAAAGTATGTGTAGCTCCTGAATCTTGTGTTGATCTACAGTGGTTAGACAATGCATTCTTACTGTCCCCCATCTGTATGCTAACAAATGTTCCCCTATCCTAAGTTTAAAGGGTCTGGTGGCCTTGCTCACATAAAATGCCCCACACTCACACAGCCTGGTACACTAAATTAGTGATGATACAATTAAAAAATGTTTTGTTTCATATGTTTTTTCTGATTTGTGGATGTAAACATTCTGCTCTTTAGAATTGAAGAGCAGAATTTGCAATTTCCACAAGGAAAAGAACCACATCATTTTTGTGCTACCATTCACTTGATTGTACCTCTTTCTGGCTACTGATTGGTAGCTGCGCTCAAGTTTATCCCTTAAGTTTGTACCTCTCCTGTGCACCATGCTTGAGGAAGTGCAGTAATGCCCTTTGAAAAAGGATCAGATTGTAGCATAACCCAGTTGTCCTTGATGATTTTTTTCACCTCACTTGTGTGTCTAGTAAATGTCATAATAAATGCATCCTAGGGGGCTTTTTCTCTCAGTTTCACTGTAAGTGACTCTTCCCTATTCATTGTGAGGGAGTCCTTTTCCACTAACCTGCCACTATATCCTCTTTCCCAAAATTGTTGGCCCATATCGGTGCCTTAAATAATGTTGTCACCTTTTCTGAACAGTTCCTCCTTACCATCTAAAACTAGGCCTTGGGACTATTGTTGATTATGTGGCATGTGTGGCAACTAGAGCATGTAGGAGAGAGATGTGGTCAGTTTCTTTCTGAAAGACATTTTGGAAATAGTACCTTCCTGATTTTTAAAGATCTTGAGATCTAAAATGAAACAGAACCATTCTCGCACTAAATAGAAAAATTTTAGATTATGATTTGTACCTTCCAAATATGCCGCAAATGCTTCCAATTCACCGTGCCATGCCACACCATAAAAATGTTGTCAATAAAGTAATGCCAAATGTCAATCTTATCATAAATGGACTGACCTGGCTATCATAGACATTCATTTTCTCCCAGGCCCAGACAGAGATTGGCATATTTGGTGCAAAAGTGGCCCTATAGCCACTCCATTCATTTGGAGGTAATATGTTCCCTGAAAGACAAAGGAATTTTTGTCAGGACATGCTCAGCTCATTCAAGATCAATCTTATCTGGTCTCTAACAGCCATCCCACCTCCCTGCCTCTTGTTCAATACACAAATACAGATAAGGAGGCTTGTTCTTCCAGTGGTACAGGGTCCATGGTGCAGCTATGGGTTTCCCAAACCCAGTCATGTCCAATGAAAACAAATGGCTGCTGAACTCCAGAAGAAAACTGTGACACTGTTTTGAATGCTGGTGCTAATTTTATTGCCACATATAGCAAGAAATCATTGTGATACAGAAATGAAAGTGTGGTTAAGTAAGGCCACCAGGAGCGTTGGTGCTTTGCCCAAAGAACTTCATCATGGGGGATGGATTTTGAAGTGGTATCACACTGTGACAGGATAGAGAGACGGATCACTTCTAGGAACATTCTCATAGAGAACACTCCAGACATCGCTTAAAAATTAAATGAAATCTGCTTTACTTCCATTAGCAGGAAAAAGTAACAGCTTGTATTCAGCTTAACAGAAACTTTGCAGTTCAGTGTCTTGCTGTCTCTGCTTTCATCTCAGTGAAACAGAAATCTCCTTCTGCTTGTTCACCCTTCTCTCTTTATTGGCTCAGCTGTTGCTTGTTAACACTACCTCTCCCCTCAAAGATAGCCAGTAGGTTGAACAACCAGTGCAGTGAGGCTTTATAGGGACAACTTAAAAGAAGTTCAGTACAAATTCCATGACATCTCATCAAAACCTGTGTTGTCTGTGTTGCAGAGTTGTGATGTAGTTTATAGCTGAAGAAGCATGACAGACATACACTCAATGGCATGCTGCACTCTCTTCACAGTCATATCGATGACATCCTCAGAATGGGCCTTCAGAGACCCATTCTCCCAAGAGAAAGAATCCACCTTGTTGGGTACCTGCCTGGTGGCACACATCAAACAAGAAAGGCTGAAGCACTAAATACCATCTGGTGACATGGGCATTCATATCTCATATTGTATGTAACCACTTGAGTGGAGCATGGTCAGTGACAAGGGTGAACTTCTGTCCCAACAGGTAGTAGTGTAGATGACCACCACAGACTTTACTGCCAGACACCCTTTTCCAGTGTGGCATAGTGCTGCTCCTGAAGAAAAAGATTTTGAGAGAGATCTAAAACAGGGTGACTCCATCATCAAACTCTTGTGATAATACCACCCAGCCCCAACTCAGAGGTATCTGTGTACAAATGAATGGATGGCTAAAATCTGTACTTCATAAGATTGGCCTCATGCAGCACATTTCTGATGGCCTGAAATGGTGTCTGACAGTCAGATGATCAATGGACCCAATTTGGGGCCATTTTCTTGGTCCGTCAGTCAGTGGGTTAGCAAAGGATGAGAATTTGAAATAAACTTGTGGTAATACCCTTGAAATCCAAGAAACGCCCATACCTTCTTCTTAGTAGTTGGAAGAGGCAGTCAGTTAAGGCTTTTACTTTGTCAATAATCATATGCAGCAATCCCATCATATACACCAAGTATTTTGTCTCCTGCCACTGTAGACTGCATTTTGTGATACTGGCTTTGAAACCTGCCTCCTGAGCAATTGAAGCACCATGGCCACAGGTGACTGTCCCAATCCAGGCTAAATATAACAACGTTGTCCAGATGCGGCTGCTGCATATAGCCTGTGGGACAGAGAATTCTGTCTGTCATTCCTCTAGACTTTGGTCAGGGCTCCATGCAATCCAAAGAGAAGAACAATAAATTGATATAAGCTGAATGGGCTGGAAAAGACCTTTATCTCATGGGACTTGGGAATTAGCAGGATTTGCTAATATACCTGGGTCCAGGGTACTAATGTAATGAGCCCTCCCCAGTCAGTTCAAAAGTGTGTCTGTCTTGACATAGGGTTTCATTGAACAGCCTTTCCACTTCAGACATTGCAGTCTTTAAAATGCCTTAATAGTAACATTTGAAGTAACAGGATAGAAGACTGATTTGCATTTAAAGGTTGAATTTCTTCATTTGTGAAAGTCAGTGCTTCTACTTTCATTGTCAAGATGTTCATTACTTACCTCAGATACAGTGTTTTCAATTACTGGAAATTTTCTGCTGGCAATGATTCTAGAATTCCTCAAACCCTTAAATCAATTTATTCAAATAGCCTTGTGGCATTCTTGCTATTAACCAGAATTTGTTCTTGTTCATCAGTGTGCAAATCTTTTCTGTTGTCTCATTACAGTTCAACAATATGTCATTGTACTTTGACACTCCACCTCCCAATTCAGTTACAATCTCAAAATGGTGTCAAAGAATAATGTTGTTTAATGAAGTCTGCTTGTTAGCGATCCTCTAGAAAAATTTGAGCAAGTTAACTTGAGTGTTGAGCTTGTCTGGCACTTGCTGTGAAACAAGAGAGACCTTTACTTTGCAGAGATTTGTGTGATGGGGTTAATTAAAAGTTAGAAATGTTAATTACTTCTTTATTTTAGAGTGGGTTGATTTGCAGCTGGTTTCGCCATGGTCTCTCCTCCTGATGAGTTTTTTACTTTTTTTTTTTTTTGCTGTAGTTTTTTGGGGTGGGGACTTTCATTTGAGCTTTTCGCAAAAAGACACAGATCCAGAATCATGTTGCTTCTGACCCTCTTCAGCTGAGCTTTCACCACTGGTTATCTCTATTGCTGTTTCTTTGACCTTGAACTGGGACCACTAGCAGGGATCCCAGAAAGCTGCAAACTGCAGTTATGAGTGCTTAATTCATCATAGAGTCACTGAGAGGGAATCTAAGGCATCTGGTATGAAATTTATGGGCATGACACAATACCCTGAGTTGATCTCCTGTAGTGTGCCTCTGGCAATAATTTAAATGTAGGCTGAGTGATTGTCTCTGTGATTCCTAGTCAGATAGCATGAATTGGTTTTGAGTAGCACAAAGGAAGTTATTTTAAACAATCACTCTATCTCTGGAATCTAGATTGAGCCATCTATTTTCGTGACATATTCCATTAGACGCTGCTATGCTAGCATATCCTAAGCTGCCAGAAACCTTAGATATAACATTGTTAAACCTGGTGGCCTTACCTTTGTTTGATATTCTTTAAATAACTGCTTGGGAGCTGTTGTGATGTGCCGCAACCTACAGATGCACATGAAGAACTGATTCTGGAGAGGCAGCATCACAGGAAAAGGCCAGACTTCTTTGAAGTCACATGTGCATCAAGCAACCTATCAGGTGGACACAACCCATGTGTAAGGAGTGAGAAGTGCCTCGGAGATTATCCCCACAATCACTTGTAGTGTTAAAGCTGACTGTTCTCTGTCAGCCCTTTGTCTCCTCTGCTAGCTGAGCACAAACTCTGGGACCAATTAAACACCTACTGCTTTGACAATCTGCTGCATACCAATCTAGTTTGTTTTTCTTTCAGATTATTGCTCTGATTCATGTTTCTTTAGTTTTTCTTTAGCTACCCATCAAATTCAGTAAACTGCTGTTGGCCAAAATAATTTGGTGATCTCTTTTTACATTACTGATTTCTGCAGTTAAATCTTGGTGTTTAAGGGTATCCTCAGCTAAGAGGAGTTTAATGAAGACTGAGGCACAATGAGCACCCTCTGGCTCCAAAGCTTCTTAATGTTTGAATTCGTCCAGACCTCATGATGGGATTCTTTTCTATTCTGAGCACATGAGGTGCTTGATCTCACTCTATGTATTTTTCAAGTGTCATTAGTAACCAATAACACACAATGAGGTGTGGGTTACATGCTGATAAGAGCATGCCAGGGCACGAGGTGCTTGCGCTGGAGTGCCTTATGTCCTTAGGCATGCTCTTATCAGCACATAACCTACACCTCAGAGTGTGTATTGTACATATAAAATGGGCAACAGTAAAGTAAATAGGCATTTGTAATTGTAACATTTTTTTAATTGAAAATTAAAGCATTTAAATACAATAAATCTTTTTTCTTTTTGGGACAAAAAATAGTCCATTTGTGCCATTGGAAATCATTAGTAATGTAACTTGCTTAGTTGTTCACAATAACTTGCTTAGTTATTTTAAATAATTTTTTACTTTTAAATATGGTATATTTTAAGATAGGTGTATGCAATTTTAAACATTTGAACTGTTTTGAAACGTTTTAAACATTTGAACTGTTTTGAAACTTTTTAAACATTTGAACTGTTTTGAAACTTTTAGTGAAGGAAACATTTTTAACATCAAAGATTGTCTTACTGTAACTACCACACACAAGTTCATTTTTTAGTTGATGAAGACCGCAGGTTGGTGATCAACATGTGGTGCTTTGTAGAGCTTTGAAGTAGAGAAAACATTTAAAAATTATGTATTAAAGCATGAACGTTTTAAACTACAGTTTGTGAAGTGATGCAATGGTCATTTTGTTCAGATGTTCCTGTTTTCTGTTACGTGATGCTGTGTTGTCATTTGGATAGGGTTATGAACTTGACATTGTGCATTATGCAGTTTTGGACTGTCTATGCTGACATTTATCACGGCATTAAATTGCTGGATGCAGATTGTTGGTGGGATGGTTTGTTCTGGGGTTTGATTCTCATTGGGACCAGAAGCCAGAATATTTCTGGTGATGGCAGCAGTGTTCGAGCTGGAGCAAGGTAGAAGATTTTCTGCTGCGAGTTTGCATTTTGGAGCATTAACAGAGGGACTGCAAGCTGTGCAGATGGATTTGTTTTACTGGGTTGTAGTTTGCTTTTTCTGATAAGATATGGCTCCAACATTGATGATCTTCAGGGGTGGCAACCCAATAGGCGGAGGCTAGATTCTGCTTTACTAGCCGGTGACAACCCATGATCTCTTGGGTGTCTTGGCCTGCCACTTACCAAGTAGTTGCTGGCTATGGCTCTCACTGGATAGTTAGTGTATCTGTGTGAGGCTCAGCTTGTTTGCTGATTTTTGGCATTAAGTTTGATAAGTAATTGATGCCTAAAGGCTCTGAAGTGTACCAAATGTCTGCAGTTTCTACAAGAGTGTCTGAATTCTTCTTGGGTGGCAATAAAAGCTGGAGGGTTGGGAGGCAGTTTGCAAGGTATTTTGAAAGATTCCACAGGGCAGAGAGGATTATCAGGCAAGCTGTATATATGTGTGTGTATGTATATATATATATATATATATATGGGTCTGTTCATGAAAAGGGGTTACCAATGGGCAGTATGTATACAAGTGAAATGCAAAAAATTCAAAAGTGTCAGCAATGCCCTTGGTATTGATATTCATAGTGGGTCATTAGTAGAGATATAAAGATAAGGACATCCAGTTTCATGGTGTGCAAAATATATTTTTGTAAATCAGCCAGCATTTTGGTTGTTCTTTAGTAAGCAAAAATGTGACATTGAAACCCTCTTGTTTTATTTTCTCCTAAACACTTTTTGTTTTTCCTGTCTGCCCCACAATACAACTTTTTTCTGCTGTACACATGTGTATGCTTTGTTTGCAAACAATCTGCCCTTTTCTGGTAGTCTATAAAATGTATTCACCCTTTATTTATTATAGGAACGTAACTGCTGTTGTCACAGCATGTTACGCTCATCCAGAGCCTCTCCAAATAGCTTGTGGTGCAGCTGTGCCTTTAAATGCTCCTGAATCAGAACCCCCAAACACCCTTGCATCATTATTTGCCCTGCTGTGTTTCTTTAACTGTGCTTTTGGTCTCCCAGTTGGCAACCTTTCACCCCATGCTCGTTTTAAGTCACGCATGCTCTGCTGTTCGCCACTCACGCTTACTCACTCCAGACCCACATTTGGATCTGCCAGAACTGTGATGCAGCATGCCAACAGGCGGAGCATTTTGTGGTTTAAAAACTGCAAACACTGAAGGAGCTCCATTTTCTTTTGGAGCACATGAAGACAGAAGTTGTCGTGTCACAGCTGCCTGCCTGCGTTAGGATCATATGAGGTAGGCCCTGTTTACGATCACCAAGCTGACCAGTGGTGTTAAGTTCATGGAAATATGTAATTAGCACCGGCTATAGGGCTCCCTGTTTAGGATTTGGGGCATGTCAAAACAGTTAAAAGCAGCATGGTAGGGGATTTTGAGTGTTAATACATGTTTTGAGCTAGTTTGTGACACCAGACACTGTGGGTTACATGTTCATTCACCACGTGGTTTACCTGGTGTCACAGTTACTCTACATTTATGCCAGCAAATGTTACAGATTGTTCAGGGATACTGCAACATTCAATCGCAGGACTTCCAGCATGGGGGCAAGTCACTGGACCTAATGGGTAGCTGCGGATTTTTATTTTTGTGGTGCTGACTTCTGGTATGGTGTTTCAGAACCAGGTAAGGATGCTTTTCTTTTGGCTAAATTGTGCAAGAGTTTACTTTGTTTGCAGGTGTGAATGTGTGGCAAAACATAGGCAACAAACACACCTGGATCGTCCTTGTACCTTTGCACAGGTGTGTTTGTGCACCTACGATCAGCCATTTTGAGCAAGCATCATGCAGCCTCCTTTGTTTGGTGATGGTGGGGGTTTGAGATCCATGCTGCTGTGTGGTTTCTGCTACTGTGTTGGGACTGTTGGGGTGAACGTGGGTGAGCACAGACATAGCTGGAGAGACACTGGACTTTTTGGTGGCTTAAAAACAGTTTACATTTTTTTTCATAAACTGCCTCCTGCCTTTGTTCCAGCTGTGTTTGTTTGTTCACCTATGTTCGCCATTTTAAGCACCATGCGGCCTCCTTTGTTTGGGAGGGGTGGGATTGAGATTCATGCTGTTATGTGGTTTAGACTGTGTCTGTGATGGACGGGCTGCTAACGCAGGTGAGCACAGACATAGCTGGAGGCATCAGCCTTTTTTAGTTGCTTAAAAGCAGCTTTACATTTTTTGGGGGTAAACTGTACTCCAGCCTTTCCAACTGTGTTTATTTGTTCACCCATGTTCGGCCATTTAAACACCATGCTGCCTTCTTTGTTTGGTGATGGGGGGACTAAGATCCATGCTGCTGTATGGTTTCTGCTACTGTGATGGGACTGTCGGGTGAACGAGGTGAGCACAGACATAGCTGAGGGATATCTGCCTTTTTAGTGGCTTAAAAGCAGTTAACATTTTTTTGGGGTAAACTGCACTCCTGCCTTTGTTCCAGCTGTATTTGTTCCCTCGCTCAGCCATTTTAAACATCATGCACCCTCCTTTGTTTGGTGGGGACTGAGATCCATGTTGCTGTTTGGTTTCACCTTCTATTAAGTGACTATGCAAATTGCCCTTTTTGGATGGTTTGTTTCTTTAGTGACTGTTTATATCCCCATATTGTTGCTTTGAAGAATCATTTTCTTTTGTGGTTCCTTGTATATTAGGTAAAGCTTAGAGTTATGTACTGTGTGCCATTTTCATCTGTTTTATGTCGAAGTTCTGGCTTCAGTTGTCTTAGCTCCTCTATGCCTCTCCAAGCAATGCAAAGCTGTATATCAAGCCACACTTTATAGAGTAGTCCTCTAGGTATATTTGGGGATAGAGCAGGAGAGGTTTTAGCAGTTGTAGATCTTGATCTTGTGATGACAGGGTGGTGCTATACCCAATCTTGCCATCTCTTCTATAATTTTCAAAACTACAGAAACATGTTGTTCGGGGTGCATGTCAAGGTGGCTATGCATATTTATGTTTCTGCTTAGAGGTGGATTGTTCAGGTGTCTGTTAAGACCTGCACAGAGCTGTATAAGACTTGCCAAGCTGTATTCTGTGCCATCAGTCTGATGAATCTCTGCAAAATTTTGAAGTATTGTGGGCAGTTCAGTAGGTGTTATTGTTTGGAAATCTACAGATATACATTTTGCTTGAGCCAGGTTTGGAAACACTGACTCTGCCCATTGTGTAATTTTTTGTGCTTTGTTTTGTCTTTTTGTTTCTCAAGGTGCTGTAGTTGCTCATCTGTCATTTCAATATATTGATTGAAGTGTTTTCTTTTCTTTTTCTTTTATAGGCTGTGGTGTGGAGATTGTTGGCCTGCGGGCCTGGGGTTGCTGGTTTTGTTCCTCTGAAATTTTAGCATTCAATGCGGTTTCTGTGCTGGGAGTCTCTGCTATGGGTATGATGGAGTCTGCAGCTGTAGCACACGTCGAGGTGGATGGCTGGACTGGAGGATTATGCAACGCTATTATGACAGGAGTGTCAGTTCTTCAGATTATCTGAAATTGGTAAGTAGTGCTTCTAAATCAATGTTGGACATTGCTTGGTTTGTGTTTTCCATTATTTGACAGGTACTGTGAACACTTGTTTTCCTTCTGTTTGCCATGCACCGAGGTTGGGTTTCCGTTTAACAGCACAATTTCCTGTGAATTGCAGCTTTTCTTGTTTACGATTTTGCCATATATGACTAGGTTTTTATTTTGGAACTTTGTTCTGTGATTCCAAGGGTGACTTTTGTGTGGAAACCATAAATGCTGTTACAGAGTGACCGTTCTGAGGAGACTGTATTTCCATTATGAGGATCAGTGAGCTCTGCCAGTCAGCATTGTTGTTTTGCTTGGTAGAGCTCACTGATATGTTGTTGTCATGGGGCATCATGGTGGCTGGTAGTCCCAGTTGGCTACAATAGCATCTGGTAAGGACACGGCTGAGATGATATTGTAACCAATCAGTGACTTAGAATCTTTAAGCCAATTTTATAAGGTTACATATCACATTCAGTTCTTGAAATAACAATTTTCTTTTTGAAACAGGGGCTTTAGTTCATTTTCTCTGTTTGTTATAAGTTTGATAATATGTCAAAATTAGTTTTTCCTATTTCTTTTCCCAACCAGGTTATCCATGCTTGTTAAATACACAAGTTCTGACATTCCAGTAGCATTCAGGACAGCAGAAACATAGAAACATAGAAATTGTCAGCAGATAAGGACCGCTTAGCCCTACAGTCTACCCATAATGAAGATTCATCAATTCCCATTCATTGCAGTGCTCAAGTTCATATGATACTTACTGACTGGAGGTCAGTCAGATCTTCTCTGGCCTTCCTATACCAGCCTCAGCAAGCACCCATCATTGTGTGGCACAGAAGAATCACTAAAACTGTGCTTAAATGGCTGCAGTGCTACTCAGTTTGGACCACAGCAGTGTGATCCCAACCAGCAGCAAGTGTCCAACTGCCTGTCCACACAGCCCCTCTGTGCACCGCTACATTCTGAACTGGTGAGAGCCATGCATCAGGGGCAGGACTGTCACTCACCACCGCAAAGCCAGAGGACGTGTTGCAATGGTGCAGACAGTCCACACAGTGGCTTAATCTGCTGCAAGTCACTTATTCCGGTTGGTGTCCCAAGCTGAGGAGGGAGCGTGGGACCAGCTTAATGAGTTACATGCCACAGTCGCGCATGTGTCCACATAGTCGCATTTGCACTGGAGCAACCTGAGCAGGTTGCTCCAGTGTGAATGTGACTGTGTAAATAGGGCTTAAGAAATAAAGGCTCTCACGCTTCCATCTGAGGTGAGCAATGGGTTTCTCAAAACCCATCAAGTCCAATGAAAGTGAAACACTGCTGCACCCAAGAAGAAAATGGTGACACTGTTTTGAATGCTGGTGTTAACTTTATTGCTACATATACTGTAGCAAGGAATCATGGTGTAACAAGAACTGAAAGTGGGTTGAGTAAGACCACCAGGTGCCTAAGTGTTTTGCCCATAAAGAGCTTTATCTGTGTGCTGGCTCCTGTAGTGGTACCACCACTTTTATATCTATGCTCAGTATTGAAAACCCCAGTTGGTTGCTCATTATAAATTAATTGACTGAGACAATGTGGAGGTGGTGTTCAAACCTTGTTGCTACATTTAAGCAGCATGCAAATCAAGGAAACACATTTTATATTTTACAATGCAGTAAATCAAACATTTACAGTACAAAGTAACATCTAGATAAGATCAAAACTGTGTACATTTAAAGCAATTCTATTACAGATAAAGCAACTAATTCATATTGATCTGGTTATACTGGCACAGCGTCTGCTTATTGTTATTATTTGTGTTGCATTAGCTTATTTCATATGACTTAAAATAGGTGTGTGCTAGAAGAGATCACCAAATATTGATGTTGGTTACTGTTTTGCAATCTCCCAAGGAAAATGACAACTCCCACAGTGGGGATCTGCATGTGTGCCCATCAGTGAAGGAGGACTCTAGGAATGAAGAAGAAAAAAAACCTTTAGATTGGACATAATAAATAGAAAGTAATCTGAGACTAGTATAGAAAGTAATGTGAGACTAGTATCAAGTTCATATTATGTTCAAAAACTTCAACGATTGCTTTCCTTGGAGAGATGACAAAGATTGTGACCACCATCAGTATCTGAGGATGTCTTCTCTGAATTCTGTGTTCAGAGAACAGAGATCATCATCCCATTAATTTTTCTTGGATAATCAAGTGTACTGTTGGTGTTAATTCAAACGCTAATGGTAGTTTTTCTAATCCTTCTTAATTACTTCTGGCCTGTTAAAGGTGATAGAAATTATGTTTAGATGGTTGACTGCCCTTCTGTTTTCCTTTCTATATTCCATTTCATGCCAGTTATGTATTCTGATGTGCTTCAATCAGTCTTTGGTCAAAAACAACCCAGCTTTGGGATACGATCAGATCTACATTGAGTTCCACTCTCATCTGCAGCTGCTGCTCTTTTGTTAATATTTCTAAGAAAATCCATGACACAAATGACACCATTCTATGCTATTCATCTGAATGCCCTGGAATGTGTTATTAATGTCATAGAGTGTTCATGAGAATGACAAAAAAAAAAAAAAAGAAAACAAACTGCTGAGGAGGAAGGATTCTAAGTATTTACAAGAGCAAAAATAGATTATTATTCAACAAAAGGTAAAAGACATCATAATATTGGAAAGACATTAAGGGAAAATAGGCAACCTAGAGGTGTCAAAATGGTTTTCTGTCACCTTTAACAAAAAATGTTCCTCCTGCTATCCCTCCCATTCCAGCAGTAACTCAGCTTGGGCTGCCATTGGCTCTCTGCTAACTTTCAAAGTGCTGTCTTCATTCAGTTCAGCGCCTATTCGTAAAGCCTCTCCCCATTCCAGCATTAACTCAGCCACTTATCAACTGTGAGCCTTGGATGAATGATTTGTTGCTAGCCTATGCAAACTGAAAACATCACTGTTTGGCTGAGAACTGAAAAACTGATTATCTGCTCTTACCTGAAACAAAACACCTCAGAGTAAGCACCAACACATGTGTTCTGTGGTTTTGTTTTGTCATAAAAATATTGTATGTGCTAAAGGGACAGAAACTTCTAAGCAAAACAAAATGATCATGGATTATTTTAATTTAAACTAAGCACTAACCAAGCATTAATAAATTATTAGAAATGGAAAATGAAATGAATGTTTTTAATTTCATAGGTTTCATAGGTATTTCAAGCTGAAGACAATAAGTCCATAATGCTTGCCTTTTAATCTCTTGTCTATGTTTATACATATTTGTCTAAATCGACATCACTAGATCCAAGTTGGATTTTAATATATCCATACTGTATTTGGACTCTCTACCACAAATTTAGGAAGAGTGTTCCATATTGGGACTGATTTTACACTAAACCAATTTTCCTCCTTAGTGAGTGCCATTTTCTGATCAATAGCTGTCTTTTATGTTTACAGCTACTAAGTCTAAATTTGGATTCTATTAATCTCATCCCTTAGTAAGGGTTGAATCCTGTAATAAGCCATACATAAGACACAGATCTCCCTTAGCCCTCTGTATCTCAAAGTATATAAATTCAAGTCTTTTAACCTATCCTCATAAGTTTTCCTTTCATCCCTACTATTGCCCTACTAAATCTTCTCTGAACTCTTTCAATTTTATGTATGTCATCCTTTATATACGGGGACCATACTTATATGCAGTGTTCAAGATGAGGTCTTACTAAAGCATTATATACGGTAATAACACCTCGATGACCAACTGGCCATATGTCTGAATATATAATTCAGATTTTGGTTTGCCTTTTTACTTGTCTGTTACAATTCGAATTAAATTTTAAATCAGAGGTAATGAGTAGGCCAAGATCCTATTCTTCGATAGTTTGGTGTAGTGTTTCTTTCCCAACTTATATAAAAGTATGGGTTATGTTTCCCACATGCATTACCTTACATTTGTCATTTTTCAATGTTAACTTTCTCCCATGGGCCCAGTTTGTAACTTCATCTAGAAAGTTTTGTAAAGTAATACTTTCATCCTTTTTATTGATAATACAGCCTATACAATGTCTGCAAACTTTAGCAGCCAAATATTATCTTTCAATTTTAAAGAAGAAATATAAATATTAAATAGACAAGGATCCAACACTGATCCTGGAGAACACCACTAGTCACAAGGGCCCAACTCAAAAATTCCCGTTTGTGACAACTCTTTGTTTCCTATTTCTGAGCCAATTTACTATCCAATTTACTATGTTTGGATCTAATTTAACTTCCCTTAGGACGTTGATAAGCTCAAAATGCGGGATCTTATCAAATGCTTTTCCAAAATCAATAAACACTAAATCCACTGAGTTGCCATTATCAATTTCTTCAGTTACCTTATTATAAAAGGTTAATAAGTTGGTTAAGCATGATCTTGTTTTGTAAAACCATGCTGGAAATTGTCAGTAAGCTCACTATGATTTATGTGTTCCAAAATAAAATCTTTAACAAACTGTTCCAAGAGTTTCCCAATCAGTGATGTAAGACTAATGGGTCTAAAATTTTCAGGTTTGTTTGTAGGACCTTTTTATGTATAGGGACAACTGTTGCCACCCTCCAATCATTTGGGACTTCCCTGTATCTAGGGAATGTTGAAATATATTAGTCAAGGGTAAATACAGTAAATCTCATTTCTTGAGTTCCTTCAATACCCTTGGATGAATGTCATCTGGGCCTGGGATTTTGATAGTTATTCTTTTAAGTTTATCCAAAACATGTTTGGGCTGAATCACAAATCTGCCAGGCATAGAACCATTGGATTCTTTTATTTCACCATGAGAAGTAGTATTGAAAACTGAAGAGAAATATTAATTTTGAATATCTGCTATTTCATGTTTATTTGCTACACAGCCAAATTGTGTAGTAAATGGGCTTATGGTCTTAGAATTTCCTTTAGTTTTATTTATATAAGAAAAAAAGATTTCTTATTGTCTTTCACCCTTGATGCCAATTTTAGTTCAAATGGAGTTTTTTCTGTCTTATTTTGGTTTTATTGTTTTAGTACATCCCTATATTTTAAATTAAGATGTGTGAATCCTTTTGAATTTGCTTATATAGTTTATTCTTTTTGTTAATTAGAGTTTTTATTTTGGGGACATCCATCCTGGCGTAGATTTATGTTTAGAATCATACTTATTTTTGGTTGGAATATTTGTTTTGATTAGATTTTTAATTTAGTAACCAAAAGATGCCATTTGGCCTCTACTGTTAAGTTTATAAATAATACCTGCCAAACCCAGCAACTTATAGTATTTTTCATATTTTCAAAATTAGCCTTGGTAAGATTTAAAACTCTGTTACCCCATTAGATGGTAGAGATTTGCTATCTGTAATTTGAAAATTTACAGTATTATGGTCAATGTTACCTAATGGTGCTTTAACATCAATTTGGGTTACAAATGGGCAATATTTGTTAATATAAGATCTAATACTCTATTACCCTAGTATGGTGTTGGACCAGTTGTTCTAATCCCATTTCATTGAATAACTCCACATAGCATCTATCTGCTTTAACTAATGCAGATGCAAGGTCCCAATTGACACTACTTAAATTAAAATCTCCACGATTACATAATTTTGGATGGATCAAGATTTTAAGATAATGTAATAGTTTGTAATCATTATCAGGAGTCATAGAAGGAGGTCTGTATACTAAACCCAGAATAAATGGTGGGCCTATCTGGGGTTTTATTCTCACCCAAAGGGTTTCAAGATCAGTACCATCAGTCATCTTTTCACTGTCAATTATTTGATGAACATATATGGCTACCCTCCACCTTTTCTGTACTCTCTGTTTTGAGATATAGATTGAATCCCTGGATATTTTTGTTCCAGGAATCGTTGGCATCCCACCAAGTCTCAGTAATAAGGGCAATACTGAATGTTATTCATCCCAAGATATAGCTTGAACTCATCAAACTTATTTGTTAAACTGTGTGCATTTATTAAGACCCCATTCCAGCCATAATCATTTATTTCATCATAGTTTTTGTGATTATTATTTATTTCAGAGGTAAAGCATTGCCTTCCCCACACCCAGTTTAAATGAAATGCTATTACCCTATTGATTTTATTTGCCATCATCCTGATACCAATCTGACTGAGGTGTAGACCATCCCTTTTGTAACAATTTATATTTTTAAAAGTTTGAGTGTTATCCATTAACCCTATATTTTCTATCACACAGAACTGTCTTAGCCAATAATTCAGTTGTTTGGCTTGTTCATTTTGTATGTCTGATTTCCTAATATCGGTAGAATAACAGACAAAATAATATCCCAGCTCTTTCTTTGATCCTTAAGACAATTTTTTATAATCTTCCTGGATTTTGTCAGAGAACATTTAGGCAGATCATTCACTCCAACATGTAAAATAACTAGTGGTCTATTTGTATTTTTGAGTAATCCATTTAGTAGTCTGACAATATCTCTGGTTTTAACCCCTGGTAGTGAACTTACTGTCATGTATCTTTTCACCCTTTGCACACAATAGTATCAATTCCCTTAGTATGGAATCTCCTATCACTACTATATCTCTTTCTGTAGTTTTTCACAGGTTTCAATTACAGGAGAGACACTAGTGGGAACATTTTCTGTATCACATTCCTAGGGTCTGAATTATTGGAGGTTTGGTATTTTCATCTACCAGTACTTCAAATTTGTTGTATAAACTAATAGGTTGTATAAAATGTTTATGCATATCACATGGAGTAGATGTATTGGGTACCTGAACTACATGGACAAGGGGGTGGTCATTTCTTGTGATCTTGTTTTTATTATGAGTGTCAAGGTGCTTTATACTTGCTTCTGCACCTGCCTCATTAATGAGTCTGCTGGGATATATAGGTTTGGAGAGGTTTGTTTCTAGGGTCTCTTTATTATGGGTATCAAAGTGCTTAATACTTGCTTCCTTGACTGCATCATCAATGAATTGTTTGAAAGGGCTAACTCTTTCTGGGTCTCCATCTTCTCTTTTAGTCTGAGAATTTCCTCTTGAAGTGTTGTAAACATTTTGCATTTTCACAAATAAATTCAATATCTGAGTATCCTCAACATACATTCGACACTGGACACATACCTTTCTTTTTATACTCCTACCTTTCTTAGGTTTAACCAGGGCCATATTTATAATTGTTTATTGTTACTCAATTAATAAATGTTTGGACAATAAATAATCCCTCAAGCTACATACAACATATGAAGCAAACTTACCCTGTCAAGGTCACAGTGTCAGAGCGGACACAGCAGACATGTGAACACGCATGTCTCTGAATGCATCTCCGTGCACTTGCGTGCTGCCACACTTGCAGCAGGTCTTTGATATAGGTAGTAGTGCCCGGAAGTAATTTAGAGAGGGTCTAGTATTGTAGGACAGTAATTTGTATTTCTGGATTTTAAATCCAGCTGCAAATGGCTATATTTAATTTGCAACAGTGCTAGGACTGCTGTAGGACTTCACTTTTAAAAGCGATGTTCAGAGAATGAGGATTACTTTTCTGCACAGACCGAGTGACAGTCTCTCAACCTGGATACCTTAAATAGGTAGCAACCAGGGCTCCAAAGAGTTAAAACAACATGTAACAAGCACAAAATAATGTTAGTTTCATTCAAATGTAGACACTCAAGACAATTTAAAATAGTATATATGTCTCCTTTCAACAAGCCTACTGCTGCTCCCACAGCTGATTCAATAGTGCAGCTAGCTCTGTATTATTTTGTCAGGTCACCCTGCTCATAGCAGGGCTCTTTGATATAGGTAGTAGTGCCGGAAGTAATTTAGAGGGGTTGCAGTATTGTAGGACAGTAATTTGAATTTCTGGCTTTTAAATCCAGCTGCAAATGGCTATATTTAATTTGCAACAGCGCTAGTACTGCTGTAGGACTTAACTTTTAAGCGGATATTCAGAGAAGAGGATCACTTTCTGCACAGACCAAGTGATGGTCTCTCAGCCTGGATACCTTAAATAGGTAGCAACCAGGGCTCCAAAGAGTTAAAACAACATGTAACATGCACAAAACAATGTTAGTTTCATTCAAGTGTAGACACTCAAGACAATTTAAAATAGTATATATGCTCCCTTTCAGCAAGCCTACTGCTACTCCCACAGCTGATTCAATAGTGCAGCTAGCTCTGTATTATTTCTTCTAATTGCACTACATTTTCACATTTTCTATTTTATAATAAAGTAAACAAAATATGCATACTGTAATCATTGTTTGGTTACTAAATATCCTTTGTTATGTAACAAAATGGGAAAAATAAATGTTTGTGTATTAACCAGGTCTGACTGTACACCTCCATGTCCTCTTCCTCTGTGTTTCATTAGATCTCCTGAATGTCACCCTTTTCCTTCACCACATTTGCCACTTCCTTTGAAAACCACAACAGCCTATTTTACTTCAGCTTTTTTCTCAGTTCCTTCATACAGAGGTAGGCTCCTTTAATTATGCCCTCTTTTAATTTTCCCCACTGTGCCTGTACCCCTCCCTGGCAATTGCCCTATAAGGGCAGTTTCTGAGGCAGACTCCTATTTCCTTAAAATCAATCTCTTAATGTCCAGGACTCTTATCCTCATGAGGTGCCTCTGTTCCTGTCTTTATTTTATCCCACATTTTACTGTGATCACTGCTGCCCAGGGACTGCCAACTGTGACATCTGCATTACTATCCCTGTTTATAAGCACCAGGTACAGAACTGTTGCATCCCAGGCAGGTTCTTTCCAGCCACCTAAGAAAGGCCCTTGCTGTTCTTTGCCAAAGTTGCAGTTGGGTAGAATAATGAAGAACTTGGTTAAACTCAAGGTTCTTGCCCTATCAGTATGGCTTTATGAGGAGCCAATCATAAGAAAAGGCAAAGTTGATTGCCTTCATTGAGTTGGCATCCAGGAAGGTGAACGGGGGCAGGGTGATGGATGTAGTCTATTTAGACTTCAGCAAGGCTTTTGATACTGAGGCACATGATGAGGTTAATGTCAAAGTATACCAATGTGGTACACAGGAGACATACTGAAGGTGGATTGCTTACTGGCTGGGGGGTGCTGATTGTGGTGGTGGGTGTGCATCAGTTTGATTGGAGAGGTGGTGTCAGTGGCATCCCTCAGGGATCAGTGCTGTGGGCACTGCTATTTAGCATTGCAGCAGGCTATCAAAGTTTGCTGATGACACTAAGATGACCATGGAAGTGGACTCCTTTAAAGACTGAGACAATCCTCAGGAGTATTTGAGAGTTAGGTCTTTTGCCAGAATCCTGGAGTCTCTGATTTAATGTTCAAATGCTAGCTGCTGCATTTGTGGATGAAATTGAGGTTGGAGCTATGCACTGTGCTACTATCCACTAAAAATACTGCTAACAGCTAAATCTAGTTCAATTTCAGTTGGTTTCCATTTTTATCTCTCCCCTGGGGTGAGGCTGAAAATAAACAGAATTGCCTAGCCTTCCTTTCCCAGTCAACAAAACAAAATAAATAAATAATACAGTGAAGGAGGAGATGGACCTGAAATTATAATAAAAATGGAGTTGAAGCATGACAAACAGTGTATTGCTGCTGTCAAGAGGACTGGCATAATTCTGGGTGCATCAAACAGGCAAGACCATCAGTATAGTGGATACAGCCCTGAAATGTTTTAGTACCCTGGCAAGGCCCTACCAGAGGGTAATGTGTACAGTTCTGGACTCCTCAGTGCAAACAAGGACAGTGTAATCTTTGAAAAGGCACATTGCATGGCCAGCAAAATGATCAAGAATATAGGTGGCAAACATAGAAACACAGAAACATAAACTTTAATGGCAGATAAGGGTGCTTGGCCCACCTAGTCTGCCCATTTCCACCTACTGGATAAGCTGCAGATCCTACTTAACTAACAGTCTATTTCTTTCTCCGCACACAATAATTGTGTTTTGCCTGTCCCATGCATTCTTAAATTCTTCCACAGTTTTAGACCCACACCCTCCTCAGGAAGGCGGTTTCATGCATCCACCTCCACCTCCATCTCTGGGAAAAATACTTCCTCACATTGACCCTGAGCCATCCCTCCTCTATCTTCAAATTGTGTCCCTTGTTCTTGCACATCTCTTTTCTGAAAGATGTTATCCTCTTGGATTTTGTTGATTCCACTGAGGAACTTAAAAGTTTCTATCATGTCCCCCTCTCCTCTTTTCCTCAAGGGTATTCATAGTAAGCTCCTTTAGTCTCTCCTCATATGGCTTCACCCTGCACCATTTTAGTTGCCCTACTCTGGACTACCTCCTGTCTATGTCCTTGCAGAGATGGGGTCTCAAAACTGGACGCAGTACTCCAGATGGGGTCTCACAAACTATCTGTACAAAGGGATAACAACTTCCTGTTTTCTGCTGGTGATGCCTCTCCTATACATCCCAGTATCCCCCAGCCCTCTCTACTGCCTTCTCACATTGCTTGACAACCTTAAGGTCATCTGATATGATTACCCCCAGGTCCTGTTCAATTTTGTTGTTATTACTACCTCCCTCAATTGTGAACTCTTCCCTGGGTTTTTGTTTCCCAGGCACATTATTTTGCACTTCTTTGCACTGAATCCAAGCTGCAATACTTCTAACCATTCTTCCAACCTTGACAAGTCCCTTCTCATCCTTTCCATGCCCCCTTGTGTATCAACCCTGTTGCAGATCTTTGTGTCATCTGCAAGAGGCATCTTTTCTTTCCAGTCCCTCTGCAATGTCACTTACAAAGACATTAAAAGGACTGGACCCAGTACTGAACCCTGCAGTACCCACTAGTAACTTCCCTTTCTTCAGAGTGGACTCCATTTACTATTACCTTCTGTGTCCTGTTGTCCAGCCAATGTTTTAACCAGGCTACCACTTTGGAACCCACTCACAGGCTGGCTAATTTGTTTATTAATCTTTTGTGTGAGACTGTGTCAAATGCCTTGCTAAAGTCTAGGTAGTCCATGTCCACAGCCCCTCCCTGGTCTACTACTTTGGTCACCCAGTAAAATAAATTGATTAGATTCATCTGATATGACCTTCCCTGTGAATCCATGCTGTCTTGGGTCCTGTGCTCCCACTGGCCCTCTAGGTGCTCAACAATTCTTTCCATCAGAAGTGATTCCATCATTTTCCTACCACAGAGGTCAAACTGACAGGCCTGTAGTTTCCTGCCTCTGCTTTGCTCCCACTTTCATGAAGTGGAATCACAACCACCCTCCTCCAGTCCTCAGGTACCACACCATCATCCCATGATTTGTTAAAAGGTAGTTAGTGGTGTCACTAGTTCTCCCCTTAATTCTTTTAGAATTCTGGGGTGAATCCCATCAGGCCCCATTGCTTTGTCCACCTTCAGTTTTAGGAGTTCTTTCAGAACCCTTTCTTCTGTGAAAGGACTAAGACCGACCCCCTATCCAGAGTACTTCTGTTAATTGGCTTAGGTACCACCACCTCCTCCTCTTTTGTTAATACTGATCAGAAGTATTCATTCAGTATCCCTGCTTTTCACTGTCCCTCTCTTCCCACCCACTTTCCATTCTATTCAACCTTATTGTCCCTCTCTTCACCTTTCTATGCTCCCTAATGTACCTATAAAAGCTAGGAAAAGAGGCTTAAACCCCAAAATATGTTTAGCCTGGAGAAGAGGAGACTGAGAGGACATGATCACTGCCATACACATACTCAAAGGTATCAAAAGTTTGAACATATGGAGACGTTTGATTTAGTTTCTGCTAACAGGATGTAGGGACATGCCCGAAGCTCAGGAAGGTAAGTTCATCAGTAATATCATGCATTGCATTCTAAGTTCCTGCTGGACTGCAGCACCACGGTAATAATTTGCACCATACCCCCCTTGAGGTTCATGAGGCAGTATAGTGCAGTGGTTTAAGGCTCTAAGCTGCAAACCTGGAGACCCTGGGTTTGAATCCCATAGCCCCTACAGCATACTGTGTAACCCTGAGCAAGTCACCTAATCTCTCCTTTTGTGCTACCAGGTCGCACCTGGACTCAAGCTTTGGTTTAGTGTGCCTCTCCTGGTTAAACTATTTCCTTCCCCCTTCTCATTTTCTCCTGCTGCTCAAGCAGATGATGTTCAAAGATTAAGCTGTAGCTTATAATTTCATGGTGTTCGTTGGTTTAGTTAGATGCCTCATTGCAGCGAGTTACTTGCAAATTATTTCAATTGGCACAGGGACATTTGAACTGTTGAATTTCAGCAAATTAGGTTACAAATTATTACTTTATCACCAAACTTCGAAGCTAAAGGCTGTATTATTGCACAGGTCTATAAGATGTGACTTCACTTGTCAGCAGAAAGCTCTTCAAATAAATGAATTGTCTTTAATTAATTAAATAGCTTGATTCTTAAGAATAATTCACTTCACATTAAGCAGATTTGTTTACATCTGTCCACAACACAGACACTGATAAGGTCAGGTTAATGGACAACAAAATTAGGCTCACGAACAGTAGCCAGTTAACTGACACCAGGATTGTGAATCTGATCAAGACATTTGACTTGCTGGACCATGCTGTTTTGTCACTGTTTATATGCCTTATGTTTCTTCGAGCTCTTTGAAATGGTTTTGCAGTTATTTTTAGGAAGCAGTCAACAAGTGTTTTGTCAGGGTCCCTTGCAGTTACTTAGGATGTCCCACAAGGTTCAGTATTTGGACCTTCACTAGTCTCCCAATGTATTATCTTCTGCTATTTTCTTTAGACAAAGTACTTACTACCTTGTTATATGCAGATCACCTTTTCATATAACACAGTTCTATGTCTTCACCTAATATTCCTAGCACTTTCAACCCAGACATTTGCAAGGCTTATCAATGGCTGGAAAATACAAAATGTTTCTAAATAGTGAAAAAAAACTAACCTATATTTCTTTGGTTCAAACCATGACACAGACACAATGGGCCCTATGCACTAACGAGCGGGTTATAGGGGCCTGAGGTGTATACCCCACTCCACATACCTATGTGGCCCCAAACAGGTACAGGGTATCTTGGTATGCATGACAACAGAAGCTACCTATGGGGCACCTGTCCTGGACACGCCCATAGTGAACAGAATCACGGGCAGAGCAGCACACCTGGGTGGGTATCCAATCTGATGCCTG
Source organism: Neoceratodus forsteri (assembly GCA_016271365.2). NCBI lineage: Eukaryota > Metazoa > Chordata > Ceratodontiformes > Ceratodontidae > Neoceratodus > Neoceratodus forsteri. Next base: position 236,183,293 of record JADMNL010000023.1, on the reverse strand, counting down.
TAACAGGTCCCTGAGTGGATCCCATGCACCCCTGTGGTGGGCACACAGAGTAGGGCCAGCTGCATAAAGTGGTGATGAAGCCACATTCGCCTGAGTGGCTGCCCCAGCCCCCCTCTGCAGCCTAGTGGGCTGGGGCAACATGGATGTCCATTGGCCAGTGCCACCACACCTGGTGGGTGCTGAATATGGTGGAATGTAATAGGTTACACCTGGTCTTGGCTGGCATACCTGGCACCCCTGTGCCAGGCACTACGCTTCTTAGTGAATGCTGTGTAGTGCAGACATGTCCCTGACACACCCACAGCATGGTGCTCCCAGAGGGGCTAGGAAGGTATATGCACAAGTGCCTTGTGCCCTTGGTGAATGATGCTAGGGGTCTGTGGGACCCCTGCTGTGCAGCATTCACATATGAGGATACACGGACCTCAGTTACGTGGCACATAGGCAACTATTTTGTTAGTGCATAGGGCCCAAAAATTTTACTTTCATATATAGGAATATAATAGTGTCCTTCCTTATGAGGTCTCAACCTTTAAATATCTAGTGGTTCATTGGAATCCTGTTTTGACATACACATAGCATATTTCCACACTATTTAACAGAACCAAACAAAATTTGTGGGCTGAGATTAGTTAAAACATTGTCTCTTGTTAAGATTTGAGATGCAATAAAAGTTAAACTTTGCCAGTGATATTACCACAAAGTGGCAAATATAGCTTCATTAAGCTTCACTGGGCCATCATTAAGAGGGGATAATAGAGGCTACAAACACTTGTACAAGGAATCAAAAAACATTACAGAACCAAGAAGCCTAGCTGTTTGGATGAAAGGTTGCTGAAAAGGTAAAGGAGAAGAGACAACCTTCCAGAAGTACAAGCATACCTCAAATGAGGATGACAGGAGAAACTTACACTCTGAAATCTAGGAAGGCAAGGGCAGGTCCGGGTAACCAAGGCAGAGAGAATTTAGGCACAGGAGATTAAGGAAGGAGAAAAGTACTTCTTCCAATACATTAAGGAGAGAAGAATGAGAGGGATGGAATAGTTAAGATCTAAAGGGAGGGTGGGTGGGTAGAAAAGAGTGATGAGCAAGTTGAGGCACTAAATCAATACTTCTGTTCTGTCTTCACAGGAGGCTAGTGGGCCTATGTCGCAGGGAGGATTAGGGGTGTCCTTTAGGGAAAAGCGAATGAGAAATTGATGTAGATAGAGTATTAAGAGGACTAAGGGACTGTGGTGGACAAGGCACCTAGCCCAATGGGATACACCCAAGAGTGCTGAGGAACTGGAATAGATATTGGGGCAAGTTGACAGACCTATTTAACACCTTGCTGGAGACTAAGTGTGACTCCAGAACTAGAGGACAGCTCATGTGGTACCTCTCCATAAGAGTTGTCTCAAAGGTGAGCTGGGTAATTACAGACCAGTTAGCTTAACCTCCATAGTAGGTAAGTTAATAGAGACTATTCTAAAGTAAAGGCCAGTGTCCCTCCTTGAGGAAAATGGTATCCAGGATGAAAGACAGCATGGTTTTTTAGGGTGAGGTCATGTCAAACCAACATAATAGACTTCTTCAACTGGGTTACCAAGACCTTGGACAAGGGAAGGCAGTGGATGTACTGTACCTGAACTTCAGCAAGGCATTTGATTCAGTGCCACATAACAGACTGATCAGCAAGCTGTGGGACCTGGGATAAGGGGAGAAACTGCTGGCGTGGGTCAAGCAGTGGTTATGGGACAGGAACCAGAGAGTGGTGGTGGGAGAGGAGCTATGCAAACCAAGGCCTGTAACAAGTGGCATCCCACAGGGCTCAATACTGGGATCATTGCTATTCAACAAGTTTATTGGTGACATAGCAAAGGGGACAGGTAAACTCTGACTGTTGCAGATGATATGAAGCTCTGTGGGAAGGTGGACATGGAGAAGGGATACAGAATATAAGTTCCAAAGCAGGGTTGTTTGCAAACAAGGAGCTATTGGGTCAGTGCATGCTTGGATGAAGGCCCACCAAGTAATAATCAAACCAGGAAAGAAGAGTCAAGCAGCACACAAGATCTAATGCTGAAACAATGAATTGTAATGCTTACTGCAGTTTAAATAGCATATAATATCCTACAGAGCAGTTCTGTCCAACACTTTGACTCAGATGCAGTCTTCTTCATAGAATATAAAGGAGTTACTGGCTGGGGTGAATTAAAGTGCCAGTATCAGAGGAAGACAGAAACCTGGGGGTAATGGTCAGGGGGACATGAAACACACTGCACAGTGTCAAAAGGCAGCAGCCAAAACAAACAAAATGCTGGGCTGTATCACCAGGGAATCACCTGTAGAAGGGAGGTAGTTATTCTCACACTGTACAGGTCACTGGTGAAGCCACACCCACAGTATTGTGTTCAGTTCTGGTGCCCTTACCTGAAGAAGGATAACAAGCTGCTGGGGGGATCCATCGGAGGGCAACCAAAATGATCCCTGGCATGGAGGACAGAACTTATGAGGAATGGCTAAGGGCACTGAACATGTACTCCTGGAGGACAGGAGTGAGAGGAGAGATATGATCAAGACCTTCAAGTACATAAAGGCCATTAACAGGGTGAACACAGAGGGCATCTTTAACTTAAGGATGGAAGGCATAACAAGGGGTCATAGCCTGAAATTGGTGGTGGGGAGGCAGATTCAAGAGAGGAAATGAGGCACTTTTCACAGAGAGTGGTAAAGGGGTGGAATGAGTTACTGGAAGAGGTTGTGGCAGCAAGGACAGTGAACAGTTTCAAGAGCGGGTGGGACAGGGTAAAGAAGAAGATTAGGCCGTGGGTGGACGTAGTGGGAGTAGGTTGCAGGATGGGACTGAGATGAGAGGGTACAACTCTAGGAGGATGAGGCAGCTTCATGGTATGTAGCCAGCTGCACACCTCGAGTGGACTTGATAGACTATCATGGTCTGTTTTGGTTGGCAATTTTGTATGTTCATATGTTTGCTAAGTTTTCTTGCCTTCAGCAACTTAACTATACAAAATTCAGGAAGTTTCACCATGAAGTGGGTGAATTGGTCCTTCACAGCAATTTTAACCACTTCAGAGGCAAATTTTCCTACTTCACCTTTTATTTGCACTTTGGAAAGTGCAAACTTTTAATTCGCACTTCATGAAGTTTCGCATTACTCATAAAGCGAATGTAGGCAACTTCACTTATCTCTAGATTTGACAGGCACTTGTCCGTGAACATTACTACCCACTCTTGATTATGGTTCCCTACTTTTCTTTGTTGTAGCGAAGCTGAACTCAGAAAAATAAATGTGTCTATAATGGCACTGGCCTTTCAGAATTGCTAGCTAAATATCATTTTCTCATCGTCATTCATATACTGCCCTGGGATTGCAGCCCTTATCCAGAAGTATACAGAATTTCTATCAAGGCTGTTTTACCAGCAAGTGATTAATATTTTGTAATGTTTACTATTACCTTATGTGCTATAGTAAAAATATATGAAGGAGATTAGTTCTACATTTAATGAAATACATAAAATAAACTACTTTGGTTCAGCTTTGATTCACACTCTCTGACTTTGTTTTGGCTTCAGTACTTCAGCAAATACACTTTCAGACTTTTGTATTAGGGCATAGCAGGCTACCAATATGGGTAGGTGTCATTCCTCCATCACCACCTCCACACACAGACCAGTCAATCCCAACCTTATCCATCCTTCACTGGTCCTTTAGTCAGATTAAACATAAAACTCATTGAGCATGTGCACAGCATCAGCGGCCAGAATTTTTTATTTTAAAAAGGGCTAGACTATGGGCAGACTACAGTAGGTGAGCCAAGCAGTCCTTATCTGCTGCCAAAGTCTTTGCTTCTATGTTTCTATGAATGGAGGAGGAAGGTGGGAAATGACTGAGGGTGGTTGAATGGGAGGTGCATGAGACTCACCCTGACTAATTGTAAGGACTACAATGTTTTTAATTATCTTGTTGAAGGTCAAAGTGTTTCTGAAATAGCCCAAAAGTCGGACTGGGACAAGTCAGCATTTCAGCACAGTCACTAAATACAAATCTGGCATAGGCTCATCCTTACTTATGTCTTTAAGCAAATTGTACTGACAAAACCCTAGTTCATCATGATCATGAAAGAGAAGGCATTTTACCTGTGCCACTAAACTGTGGCACATTCCACCATGCTCCTTGATTTTGGCTACTAGTCATGCTGTACTTGGGTCAAAAGTTCACTGACGACACTAAGTTGAGTGGTGCCAAAGCCTACTAATAATGATCATATTTATTCTCTTGAGAGTACCAACATGAGCAGAGGTGTGGGTATGAACTTTATCGAGGATAAATGTACATTCATGCACCTGGGTAAATGAGGCAAATGTACTGTAAAACTAATTCTTTTAATGGACCACGACAAAAATTAAAATTAAAAAATAAAGAGGAAATGGACCTAGGGGTCAGTATCACTCATTAGTTGTCATTTAGTGACACAATGTGAGATTATTGCAGAGAAAGCAAACTGACTTGTGGAATCAACTAGGCTTCATTTCGTGAGCAGGTTAAGGACAGTAATCATGTTTTGTATACACCTTATTTAAGGTTGCACCTGGACTATGGCTCATAGTTTTGAAGTTCATACATTAGGATGGATGTAGAAAGTATTAAAGGGTCCAGCGAATAGACACCAAGTTAATATATGGTCTAGAAGAAGAGACTTTTAAACAAATATTAATTTACCTGGGGCTGTATAGTAGATAAAGTGAAGAATTAGGGAAGACCTTGTGTTCCCTCACAAACTAATCAATGGCTTTAGACTAAGGGGAGCATCAACATGGAGCTTAAAGGAGAAAGGCCAGAGATTCATGGGAAAGATTACAGTTGGTGTTCAGACAATACAAAGCTGACAAAAGGAAGGACTTCTTCATTCAGTGAGTGATTGACATGATTGTTGGAACATACTATTTCAAGGACCCTACTTTTCTAAGGTACATTGGGACCAAGTTCTCTTGGCAAGATTACCATTTGCCACAGAACTTCTTCGGTGGTGTTTGTAATTTCTGCAGAACTTCTATGCTCTAACGAACTACCACATCACAGTGTTAGCTTGTCATCGTGACTTCACTTCCATGGCAACGGTTATAGCAATCAGGATGGGGAAAGCACAGTAACACTAGTTCAAAAATAACAGACTTATAGAAATAATTTTATGCCTAAAAAGGCAAAAATATCTATCCCTTAGGGTCCTAGTCTATTGCATAAATGAAATAAGCAGAGGGACCTTATGTGATAAATAAGATATTTCTATACTCATGCTGTCTATACCACTTAGAGGTCCCCACTGTATGTACTTATATATTTGTATGTGCTATCTACACCACTCATGAATTCCCCACTGCATATCACATATATTTATATGCAATCTGTAACATACATACAAATGTGTGTGTGTGTGTGTGTGTATCTATAGTGAAAGAGAGAGATACTGTATGTATGTATATATATATATATATATATATATATATATATATATATATATATATATATATATATTATATATTAGAACACGGTCATGCCCCTATATTAGAGTTAGTAGAGCACTTCTATGGTGAACTTGAAATTTTGCATATTAATAACTTTGGACCCATGGATTTGCATGAAATTTGGTATCCATGGTGAGACATGATAGATCTCTTGATTTGCCAAATTTTGTTTTGGTTGGACTTCTACGGTCTTTGTGCACCACAACACTGAAAATGCATTTTCGACAGTTATGGGTGCAGTTTTGGGGATTTGTCTGTGGTGATGCCACGCCTTGTGTGGTATGCTGCTCTATGAGTTGGCTCATCTAATAGTGCTTCAGTGAACAAACATGCTGCTTTTTGTTTGGTAAAAAATATTAATCCATTCAAATGTTATTAAAGTTTTAAGTTCCCATTATAAGTCAATGGTCCCTTTGCATGATCAAAGACTTTGCAGGCTCATGGTCAAAGAATCTTTGATCAAGAATTCTTTATCGTGATGGCTGCCATCTTGTTTTCATTTGCCATTAGAAAATGTCAAATATCTCAGCTCAGGGTCACTCCTGAAGTAAAACTTGGATGGGTTTTACTCAGGGACTTCATTCTCTTGACCCATGGCTATGGTTTGCTTTGAAATGGTCAAACAATAGAGGTTTGAAAATTTTTATTCTTTGATATCGAGCCTGCAAATTCTTTGACCGCGATATTTGATAATGAGGCCAAGACTACAAAAATTAATTTTCTCAGCTCAGGGGTCAGTTATTAACACACACATTAAGGTAGGTTTTGCTCAGGGGCTTTGTTCTATTGAGGCATGGCTGTGGTTTCATTTATTTGTGCCTAAAAATTTAGTTTTACCATTTTACTCTTTCATTGCGAGCCTGCAAATTCTTTGATCACGAGCCTGCAAATTCTTTGATTGTGAGGTTCTTTGACCATGATCTTTGATCACGAGGTGGGACTAGATGGGCAGTTGAAAAATAAATTTTCTTAGCTCAGGGATGGTTTATTAAAGCAAGCGAGGGTGGGCTTTGCTCAGGGGCTTCGTACTATCGAGGCATGGCTGTGATTTCATGTATTTGTTCCTAAAACTGAGTTTATCCATTTTTACTCTTTGATCACAAGGCTGTAATTTTTTGATCATGAGCCTGCAAATTCTTTGATCGCTAGAGTCTTTGACCGTGAGCTTTGATCGCGAGGATTGACTAGATGTCCAACTTTGTAGAAACCAGATAGCCCAATTTTAACAATTTTAAAATTAAATATCTCAGAAACAGTTTTGTCTTTTACTTGAAATGTGGAGGGTTTTGATGGGATGTCCTGTAGATGTCAATTATGGTGTTTACATGTTGGACAGTGTATTTTTGCAGAGATATCACATGGTGCAGTTTACATTTTGGGGACAGTGTTTTCCATTGTGGTACTGGCTTTAAATTTATATAGTAGCTATCTTTACTGCCATGATGTACTTTTTAGTTGTTAGGTGCCTAAAATGTAAACAAATCAAATCAAATCAAACTTTATTTAACCAGGCATCAACACCATTGAGCAAGCTCATTTTCAAAGTGGTCCTGGACAAGGAACAGTACAAATACATAGGCATATTAATACAAAGATTGTAACATCAGCAGATTGCCATACAAGGTTGGATGCAAACTACTTGAGTCTGTCAAAGGAACTCACAATTAGACATATGCAAAAAACAATATCAAATAGAGTAAAGGAAAGGAAGGTAGAAACTGTAAACAGACAGGGGCCTGCGGGTGGATATGTGAAGGAAGAGAAAGGGAGTGAGAGCCATGAAGGGGGAGGATTGTGTGTACTGGAATCCTTAGGGAAGAAGGAGGATGACATACTAACAATTATTAGAGCAGAGACATCAATAAATGAAAGGTCAGATTACCCATAGCAACTACAAGATTCCCACAAATACCGACTAGCAGGGCTTTGAAGAAGAGAAGGCTTGGAAGTGAGATAAGCTTGAATGTGCTTTGCATAGTGTTCCAAAGTGAAGGGAGAATGAAGCTAATTGCAGATAATCCAAGGTTAGTTTTCATTCTGGGCACTTAGAAGCAAAGAGTTGCATAACGTCTGAGACCATAGGAGCCAGAGGCACATTTGAACAGGCTAGAGATATATGCAGGAGCTTGTCTGTGATAGCTCTATAGAACCAAATGTGGGCATTTCTTTTCTCCTTGTTGAAAGTGAGGGCCAATCTGCCATTTGGTACAGAAGACAGTGATAGGTGCGCAAAGGCAGGTTAAAGATGAATCTTAGGGCTCGGTGATAAGAGTGTCAAGTTTATTTAGTGCTGTGAGAGGGTAATGATTGTAGAGGAAATCGGCATAATCAAGTATGGGTAGGAAAGTGGTTTGTACTAGTTTCTTTCTAGATTCTGTGGTGAGCAAATGTTTGATATGATGGAAAAGGCAGAGTCGCTGTCTTAGCTTTTTGAGACTTCATTTAGGCGGCATCGAAAATTACGCTTGTTGTCCTACCAGAACCCTAAGTATTTAAAGGTATCTACTGATTCCAGGGGTTCACCCAAAAGCATTAGCAATGGTGGGATGTGTGTGGGTCCAGAGGCTGCTTTTGGAGAAAGAATCATGGATTTAGTCTTTTGGCATTAAGAAGGAGTTTATGCTTGATGAGACTATGTTGTAAGGAGTAAAGTCTCGTTGTAGGTCTTATTGGGCCATGAGAAGTGAGGAATTTGAGGAACAGAGTCACGTGTCAACAGCAAATAGATACATGTTAGCTACTTGCAGGTGGGAGTCCAAGTTGTTGATGTAAATAGCAAAAGAATAGGTCCCGTATAGAGCCTTGGGGACTCGCAATAAGGATTTCTCTGGAGACAGGTCACCTGCTGATTTAACTTGTTGCTATCTGTCAGAAAGGTAATTAGTGAACCAGTTGATGGCAGGGTTGTCTCAGCCAATATTTCTCAGTGGTTTAAGCATGATGTTATAGTGTATGGTGGGCGTCGTTTCTCCACGAAATCCATCGCTGTTGAAATGTTGTTCACTTGCACTAGTGATACAGAAGTGCAGCAGAACAATTTTTGTTCTGCTGCACTGTGCACGCCACACACTGTGTCCTCGAGCAGCATTTGACAGTTAGGGCCTACTCCATAGACATTACACATAGCGAAGCAGCAATGTCGGCGGCAGTACTGTCAAAGCCACCATCGGAATGGGATAGATTCATCCTCAATCAGGAAAACAAAAAGGCAAAAAATGAGAAATGACATCGGCAATTATATAGTTTCCTGAGTGATGAAATATGATCTTCACTACCGATCCCTTTCTCTGCTCTTCCCGCAGATTGTGAATTGCTGTTCTGGGTGCTGCTGTATGTGAGTTTCTAAACAGTTTAAATGTTTACCGTTAAAGCGTTCAAAATGTAAAGTTCTTCAACAGTTAAAATGTCAAGTGTGAAAATGTTCAAAATGTAAAGTTCTTTTTCCTTCTAGTACCCCAGTAAAAATGTTTTGAAGCAGAAACATGCTGTAGTGACTTTTTTCCCCCAAAAAATGACGTTCCACCATACACTATAAAGAAAAGTACAGGGAACAGTTGACAACAGGGCTAATCTTTCACCTCATTGGCACTATGATGACGGATTACCTCTTGAGCTGCACTCTCAGGTAATCCGCCTTCATAGTGCCAACTCGTGGAAAGAACAGCCCTGTTGTCAACTGTTCCCATGCACTATCCTATATATGATCCAAGGTATCGAAGGCCTTGCTGAGGTCAAGAAATAGAGCAACTACATGTCTTTTAGAGTCTTGGGCAATTTACCAGTTGGTAGTTACTTTTGCAAGAGCAGAAATGGTGCCGTGTTTTGCCTGAAACCCAGACTGGGCAGGGTTTAGGAGATTGTGCTGGTCCAGGTGATCTCTGATTTGAATATTGACAATCTTTTCTTGGACTTTTGAGAGAGTGGAAGTATAGAAATAGGACTATAGTTATTCAGGTCACAATGGTCACCTGACTTAAAAGAGGTAGAATATGGGCAGTCTTCCACGTCAGAGGTAATTCACCCTGACTCAAAGAGATGTTAAATAAGTGGGTGATAGGGGCAGTCAGGTAGAAGTAGCCAAGTTTTAAGAAGAATGGTGCAATGTTTTCCATGCCAGTGCTTTTTGTGTCTGATGCCAAAAGAGTCCTCTACTTGCTTAAATGGAATTGTGGAAAAGCTGAATAAGGGAGGGTTTGGTTGATAAGGGTAAGGGATAGCATTTAAGTTAATTGAGTTATCACCCACATAACTAAGCTTACTGACGGCAAGGTATTGAAGGCAAGTCCTGCCATGGAGAAATGGTTGTTGAACTACTCTAAGATAGTGGCTCTATCTGTATAAGTAACTCCATTGGTCACAATTTGGCTGGGAGAGGCAGTCAATGTTGACCTTCATTTCCTTGAGAATACTCCAGAATTTGCAGAGTTGTTTTGTTGTCTTCAAGTTTTGCCTGGAAGTACCTGGCTTTTCAGACCTAATTAATTTAGTGCAGGCATTTCGGAGATGCAAAAGCAAGCCAATCATCCTCCTGTTGGGATTTCCTCGCTCTTTTCCAACAGGGTCCCTTTCTCTAGCGCTTTCTTCAGACTAGGAGAAACCATCAAGGAGATCTCTTTTTGACCTAATCAGTCTAAGGGGGCATGTTTGTCGATTAACCCTGTTAATAGGTTGTGGAAGATATTGAAAGCCTCACTAATTGATGCGCTAGGTAGAAGTCCTGCCACCTGATGTTGCTTAGATCTTTCAAGAAGGCATTCCGCAGAAATTCTTCAGGCATCTTTTCAGTAAAATTTGGGAGCCAGTTTTATTTGGGGAGTGTGTCTAATGCACAGTGGTCACTTATGTCATTGAAGAACACCATTGTGTGAGAAATTATGAGGCTTGTTTCCTTGTTTCTTCCTCGTAATTTGTACTCAAAGATTTTAGGCTAGTGTTTCTTCTGATTTGGGGATCTCAATTAAATCCTATTAAAGGAAATTTTGTACAGAAATTATAAAGATGGAGGGATAAATCTTATTAATCCCATTAGTTTTTATAGTATATTTCTCTGTATGAATATAGCATGTTTTCAGTCACCTGGGTATGCAGAATGAAAATAGTGGTTGTACTATGGTTAACCCCTGTACTACAAGTCTGGGCTCAGCCTCCAAAGAAACTGATTGAAACTATTGTCCTAGGACGTCTTTTTCTGGCCTGTCTTAGAAAAGATAAGGCATTGGAATATGACTATTGCTCAGACCTCTGGCCTTGACAGGAAAAAATATATTTTGCAATTCAGTATGCTGGGTATGCTACTGAAGTAGCATACAAGTACATCATTGCCTGAATGAAAAAATGGGTGCATATCTTACAGATAAATGAATTCCCCAAAAATGTGGGATGTTGTCTGACTTTGTAGCCATGGCAGATTATGAGTCAAAGGCAATGCGAAACATAACTGTTTGGAGGAACGATGGTGCCTAATGGGAGACTTGTAGCCAAGTACAGGAATCTTTGAACATTTTTGATTCAATGCCCTACAACTCAGAATGTGTGGTCAGAAATCAGTAAGCAATGGAATAATAGCACTTGAGGATTAGTCTCTTATGCAGAGGTTATAATGGGATTTTCTAGAAAATTACAGGATATTGAGGAAGGTACCATGATAGTGTTAATGACTTGTATTAAATTTATTTTGTGGCAAGTTAGATGTAAATTTGTTCTACAATGAGTTCAGACGTCACCTGCAACTGTGGTTTTAATGATAGAAAGGGAAATCAGGACAAAATGTAATTATGAGGCTGCTATTGTCAGTAAAGATTTACTTAGAAAACGATGGTTGGGGTTACCCAAAGGATATTTACAGATCATTGATAATTGTATGGATGTATAGGAGTCAGTGGTGCACTCGACACAGATGGAACAAACATAATGATTTCCATGTCTGTTTACAGTATCTATTTTGGTTTCCTGTATAATTTTGCTCTATAACTATTTTATTTTATTTTAGATGTGTATTATATTGTTTGAGATATGATTTGGATTGTTATGGCGATGGTTATAATTTGTATCAATAAAACATTTCCGTACTGTTTTGAGAAGTGCCATGGGATCTTTAACATCCATCAGAACTACCACCAGAACAGGCAGGCGGGACCTCTGTTTAACATCTCATCCAAAAGACGGCACCTCAGGAGTACAGCACCCCCTCATGCTGCACTGCAGTGTCAGAATTGGGATATTAACCCCAGTGCCTGGTGTGGGATAGACCCACAGTATTCTGATCTCCCAGCCTCAAAGGCAAGTGTGCTACCTGCTGAGCCACTGACACTGCCAATATTCAATGTATAGATTCCTTGTGATCTTCTACAGCATCCTGCCTGAAATCATACCATTGTGCAATTTACAAGAAGCAGGGATAATTCAGAGAAGTCAGAATCAGGCTGTTTGGGTAATAGGTAACATTCAATTATTGAATTTGTTGATGCTCGTCAATGGGCATGTAGCTCCCTATTTCACTTGTATTTTAAGCATCTATGTTTTAATATCCATTAAAACTGTAGACTGTCTTGCCTAACATGTCTGCGATCACTAAAATCCCATTCTCTATGGACTGTCTACAAAAACGATCTAAGAAAAGACAGATAAATGCCATATCTTCCAAGACTTCTTAACATGTATTATATGATGACATCATCTACAAGTAACAAGGATACAGAAAATTTCATTCAATGATTGTTAGCCACATCAAAGGAATATTTCTAGTCACTGATGTGCAGTTCTTTCTATGATCTAATCAGCATTACATGGGGAGGGTGGGATTTTGCCATAAAATGAAGATGGATAGCCAAGTACAGCTCATTCATATTTCCTGTTTGATAGACTTGTCTCAAAATGTTAGTGCATCAGCATAGTCCACTTTTACTTTCCTCTTTCAAATCTTTTTGCACTTGTGAGTCTAAAACATTTGAAATAACTTTCCAGTGCTGGACTTCTGGACTGATCTAGAATCCTGTAAGTTGCACATCTCAGAATGAACTTTGTTATTGGGGCAATACATAATAGGTTGTTAAAAGCAAGAGGTACTGTATGATGATATTGTGCTGCATGATACAGAACTTGGCACCAGTTTCTGGTGCTAAGAGACACCAGACATTAGCTGAATGCCATAGCACACTGGAGTGTGCAGTTAGTCCAAGGTTACCAAAGCTACTGTGTCAAGACCGTGACAGCAAAAACAGCACAGTCAATAACCACACCATGCAGTTAGTACAAAACTGTGCAGTCCCAAACCACGCTAGATTATATATATCAACTCTGAAACCATTTATTGCTGTTATATCTGTGTGGTTTTGATCACGATATTTGTGCTTGTGGTTTTGACCAGACACTGGGATGGCTTTATTTTCTACTATGCACAGCTCAGAAGTGTTATTTCACTGTAAAATATTTTGTAATGAAAATATAGAAACACATTTTCACTTTGAAAAGAATGTTTATGGGAAGAGTTGCTTGCTGGCAATGTTTTAGGGATGGACTAAAGCTTTGAGTCAGGATCTGTAGCATTTATTCAGCTCAGTTTTTGATTATATGGGTACACAATTAGAGTGTTAAACAGCTCTGTCTATCAATATGGGATTACATGTTGGAATTCAATGTCTAATCAGGAAAAGCAGTGGTATTCTGTGGTATTGTACCATTTGTTTCACTTTCCAGTTCTGTTCAGCTGTATTTTTTTAGATTTATTTTTGTTTTCAGCTGTAGTGGTGGTTCTGTGTGTTGCAGAAGCTGATTTGTGGATCTGTTCTGTGAATTGCAGGTCTGAATTTTTGACTGTGATTAAAGTGTGGTTTTACTATGGTTTAAATACATCATTTTTAAGCATGGTTGCATATTAAATGTTTTCAAGCACAGTTTTACCAGTAGTTGTAAAGCACAATTCAATCAATCAATCAATCAAATCTTTATTTATTCAGGCAATCATCATTGAGCAAGGCTCATTTACAAGATGGACCTGATAAGGTCAAGGTTCGAGTTGGTCAGCAATTACATCACATACTTATGAGACAGTTATACATACAGAAACAAGAAAATGTTATTTATAACATAATAATATACAGAGAATTCACATGTTAAAGCTTGGCAAGAGAAAGTTAAACTAACATCTACAATATGTACAATACATATATATATATATATATATATCACAATGAGACCATGACAGTCACTCACATAATGAGTACAAGGATGGTGAAGGAATATTGGGTGCCATATACTGGCGGTGTCTGGCTGGAAGGAATATGCCATATGTGATTGGAATAAGGTTTTGTGGGATGACTATTCTATCTCTAGCGTAGCAACTGCATTTCTCTGTGAAGAAGGCTGTACAGTGCTGCTTGAAGGATGTAAATGGAATGATAATGGACAGTTTTAAGGATTTTGTAGGGTGTTCCATGCTATGGCTAGAGAGTAGCTGATTGCTGCCCTCCCTATTTTGGTGTTGACTTTGGGCAATTTGAGCAGGATGATATTGTTGCTTCTTAGGGCATAGGAGCTGGGAGTGGTCAGGTTGAAGCAGTCCAGGATATAGCTTGGGAGTTTTTGATAAAGCTCTGTAGATCCATAGAGCTGCATTTCTGCTCCTCCTGACATGAAGGAAACCCATCCAACTGAATCATAGAGAGAACAATGGTGAGTATTATATGGCAGGTCTGTAATGAACCTTATTGCTCTATGGTATAAGGTATCCAACTTTTGAAGGTAGGGAGTGGAGCAGTGACTATAGAGGAAGTCTGCATAGTCATTGACTGATAGAAAGATGGCCTGGACTAATCTCATCTTTGAATCTCTATTAAGGAAGAGTTTTAATCTGTAGAGGAGGCCAAGCCTTAGGCTAAGCTTTTCAGCAGTTGTTCTAGATGCTGAGTAAAGTCAAGTCTGTTGTCAATCCACACACCTAGGTATTTGAAATTGTCAACATACTCCAGATTTTCTCCAAGTATAGTGCATATCTGGGGAGACTGATTGAAGAGGATGTGTTGGTGGAGTTTTGGGTTGTGAACATCATTGCTTTGGTTTTCTTTGCATTTAGCAGAAGCTTTTCTCGAGAAGCTGATGTTGTAACAAGGAGAATTCTGCTTGTAGGATTTCATGAGCAACTTTAGGTGAAGGGTTGCTGACATACAGTACAGTGTCATCAGCAAAGAGATGTACTGAGGACTTGTAAGGTTGAATCAATTTTATTTATATAAATGGCAAAAGGATAGGACCCAGAATAGAGCCTTGGAGACTCACAGTGGTCTTAATGGGAGAGGTCACCGTCAGCTTTACCTGCTGTGATCTACCTGAGGTAGCATCTGAACCACTAAGGGAGGATGGATCTAGGCCAATGGAGTGTAAGGATGAGAGTAGCAGTTCATGGTCCACAGTGTCAAATGCTTTGCTCAGGTCCAGGAATACTGCACAGACATTGTTCTTTTATCCAGTTCAGTTTGCCAATCATTGGTGACCTTGGCTAATGCAGTGATAGTGCTATGTTTGGCCCTGAATCCGGATTGAGCTGGATTTAATAGATTAGCATTGTCCAGATATTCCCTTAACTGAATACTCACTAATTTCTCCAGCATCTTGGATAACACAGGTAGGATGGAAATGGGCCTGTAGTTATTAAGATCCATAGGTCCCCTGATTTTAGAAGGGGACCACTTGAGCTGTCTTCCACAGCGTGGGAATAGAGACAGAGTTTGGGAAAGGTTAAAGAGGTGAGTTAGGGGACTGCAAGCACATGACACACAATCTTTAGAAAGAATGGGTCCAGAAGATCTGCTCCTGCACTTTTTTTGGTATCTAGATGCCATAATAGATCCTCAACTTGTATAGGTTTGAAGCTAAAGGAGAGTCAACTCTTTGTTCACCAGTATAGTGGGAGCTAAATGATCCTAATAGGTTAGCTGGGGAGGTGTCAAAGACAAGGCCAGCTGTTGTGAAGTGGTTGTTGAATGCATCCAGGATTTCCAATGTGCCAGTAATGGGGCCATAGTTACTGTGTAAATGGGTTGGAAGGGGTTGTTAACATCCTGGCCCATCATACCCTTGATGGTGCCCCAAAATCTAGCAGTATTATGGTAGGAGGAGTCGAGCTGGGCCAGGTAGTAGGCAGCCTTTGCATCCCTAACTTTCCTAGTGCATTTATTCCTGGCTTCCTAAAGATCATCCAGTCCATGATATTCTTAGTTTTTCTTGCTACTTTCCAAAGTTTATCTCTCTCTCTCCAGCAGTGCAGCTTTGAGGTCAGCTGAAAACCAGCGACAGGATTTGTTTTTATTCGGATACTAGAGATTGGGGCATGGGTGTTAAGGGCATTTAATATAATGCTATTTAGCACCTGCTGAGCTTTTCTACAGAATGTGCAAGATAGAACTTTGCCAGTGTGGAGAGTAGGCTAGATCATGCAGATATCCTTCAATATTGATGTTTTCTTGGATCTCCTCATGAGGAATTTTGCAGGATCTGTTTTAATGCTGTTGGATCTTACCCCTGCGATGGGGCAGTGGTCACTTATGCGCATAGGAGCACTTCAGCGTGTGTGAATAGATGTGGTTTACTCACTAGTATGATGTCAAGTAGAGTACTGTTACTACTATTTCTTGCATTTAGTCTTGTTGGTTCATTAATTAACTGTGTGAGCCCATAGGTGCCACAGAATGATACCAGAGGTGTAGCTGCCTTGGTGAGCCAGTTAAAATTCAGGTCCCCTATGATAATGACTTCTTCAGTACAGGACTTGACCAGGTTTCCCAGGTGGGATAAGAGCTTGTGTTCAGGAGGGGGTCTGTAGCATCAATTAAATGGAAAGCTGCTGTATTGGGGAGAGAGCCTTTTAGAGATAGACACTCAAATTCCTTAGGCATAGATGTTGCAGCAGTACAGGATACAACTAAACCAGCTTTTACATATGGCTACTCTGCCTCCCTTTGTTTGGCGATCAGCTCTGAATAGCTGATAGTTAGGTAGGTTAACTTCCCTGTCCATTGTGATGGTCTTGAGCCATGTCTCAGTTATCACAAGAAAGTCTGACAAGGTATGGGCAACCCAGGATTGTAGCAATGTAAATTTTTTCAACAGACTGCATACATTAATATACGGAAACTGAGGCCTTTAATTGAGGATAGGTCTGAGGGAGGTGATGCTTTCAAGAGGTCCAGGGTTGATTTCTACATTACCAATACAGAGCAATAGGAAGATCAGTAATTTCATAAGGGTTGCCAGTGATAGGGAGAGGGCTGTCTTTGGTCCTCCTTTTTATTCTGTTGCCACTCTTTGTTTTGGGTGCTCCTGTGGATTTAAGATAGTGTGTCGGGATACCAATTAGCAGTTTGATGACTAGGCTTACTGGGGATCTATATACCCAGTAGTGGGGCCCTGTCTGGAGACATATATTGTGGTGATGTGTGTAACTTTATGGTGGTTGTACCACTGTAGTCGATGGCAGCAATGGCAAGACATACATGAGGGTATGGTGTCAGCCATGGGGATGTTCCAGAGAAACTAGGTGGGTTGACCACTTTAGATTGTATAATAGGGTCATCTTCATTGTGGAACCCTATGGCTATTAGTGACAAGAGTGTCGTAGCTAGCTCCCCATTCTGATGGGGATATAGATAGTTGGCAATAGGGGTAGCGAAGTTGCTGATTGGTTGGATCAACAAGCTGGTGTGTCTGTCTATTGGTTTAGAGAAAGTGCTGTGGGCGGGGAAGAGATTTGTGGGAAGATGCCTATAAATTAACACACAGGAAGGGGAAGGGTGGGTGGGCAAAAAATTTGCGCCTTTCCCGACTGCTCCCTCACTATTCCTCGGCCTTGTGGTTCCCAAGTTCAGCTAAGTGCCACCGACTGCCCGCTGGCGGGCGAAGCCCGGCACTCAGCTGGTTGCTGTGGGCTGAAGGAAGCAGGCTGGAGAGAGACAGAGGAGGGTACAGCAATTAATAAAGGCAGTAGCAAGCCTTTTTCTGAGTGTCACTGACCAAATCTGCACTACAAAGGACTGTGGGGGGTCCTGTGGTGTCTCAGCTTCTGGCCCACCTTACATATTCAGACAAGGGCTGCAATTACTTTAAAGAGCAGTAAAACAGTAGTTTCCCTTACAATACAATAGTGGATAACAGCACTTTTTGATGATTTACACATATAAAACTAGAAGGAGGTGGCGCCTCAGCGTCTGGCCCACTACTGCTAACAGAGTCCAGCAGAATTCAACAGAATCAACAGCAGTTGCCCTCTATAGATGTCTCACCAGAATGGAAGCAGCTCTTCTGGGAAACTTGCAGTAGAACACCAGGGAAGAGTAAAGACGAAAAGAAAAACAAATTTTCAAGTCCCACACAGATTTCAGCAATGCAAACTGAGGCAGTGTAAGTCAATGGGGCAGGAGGCCAATCGGCTGCTGTGCCTGGAGGCGTTCACACCGATTGGCTGCGCCTTTCCTGACTGCTCCCCCCACAATTGTACATTATGGCCCAGATATTCAAAGCAGTTGTGCATGGAGCATCCGAGTTGCACTGGCACAAGTGCAGACTTACGCCATGGGGCAATATTCAGTGGGACCTAGTGTGCAGCACAAATGTCATTGTGCCAATGTGCAACTATAATGAATGCAGGTGCAAGTGCAGGGCGTGCCCATGAATATCCAGTGCACTGCGATATTCAACTGAGAAACCATGGTGCAAGTGCAGAGGAAATTAGAGATCGCTGAGCAGACTTGTTCCTATAAATACCAGGCGCCAAGCACGCAAAAAGCACTTGTGTCAGGTGGAGGGAGTAAGTGAGAGAGAAAGAAAGAAAGAAAGAAAGAAAGAAAGAAAGAAAGAAAGAAAGAAAGAAAGAAGAAAGAAAAAAAGACAGACCAAGGCAGACACAGAGGAAGAGAGACAGAGGTGGAAGTGAAGACAGAGCGGGCAGACAGAGTATGAGAGACAGGCAGACACACTGCCAGGCAGTGCACCAGGGTGGCAAACAGCCAACAGCAGCCAACTGCCATGGGGATATTGGACAGCAAGGGCCATGGATAGTGCACCCTTCATGATGGAGACCATAATGAGGGGTGTGAGGGGCAGCAGGAACAGTGATGTGGCCGTGGAAGGGCCTGTTGGTGGTATGCTCGATACAGGTGGCACCGCTCCTGCATCACCTTAGAGCAGTACAGTGACACGGAGATCGTGAGCTGGTACCACTTGAACAGGGCCATTCTTGAGGCAGCTCTGTGAGCTGTGCAGTGAGGAGATGAAGGCACCCACCAGATGGAGCAACACCATGTCCATGGAGATGAAGGTGACAGCCGTTGTGTACCTGCTCACCACGGGCACCTTCCAGAGACCAATAGGGGACACCACAGGCATAACCCAGTCTGCCATGTCCCACCTCCTTGCACAGTTCCTTAACACTCTGCTGCCACGTCGTCAGAATAAATCTGTTTCCCCAGCACACAGGCCGAGCATACAGCAACCATGCAGGACTTCACACAGTAGCATGTATACCTGGCATGATTCAGGCCATTGACTGCACCACGTGGGCATCCACATGCCACCTGGCCCTGAGGGTGTGGCATTCATCAAAAGGAAGGGCAAAGTATCAACTGCCAGGTGGTGTGCAATGCCATGGGCGCATAACCAATGTCTATCCACACACCGGGAGTGCACATGATGCTTTCATCTGGCACAGCTCTGCATTGTGCCACAGGTTTGAACATGGAGATATCCCACGGGTCACCTAGTGGTGAGTATGGCATGGGCAGGGGCAATGGGCAGAGCATACCTTGGGATGGGGAGGGCAGGGTGTGCATGTTGGCATGGGTGCCAGGGACAAGCAAGAGCACAGCATAAGCATGGCATAGCAGAGGGCTAACCAAGTCAATACCCACACAGGGGACAGTGCCTATCCACTGCGGCCCTGGCTGCTCAGCCACTACTGGCGCCATAGTCTCCAGTAGAAGAACAGTACAACAAGGCACATGCCAGCATGCGCAACATCATCGAGTGAGACTTTGGCATGCTGAAAGCATGGTTTCATTATGAACAGGTCAGGCAGTGCCCTACAGTACAGCACCTCAAAAGCCTGTGGCCTATTCCTGGCCTGCTGCATACTGCACAATATAGCCATTGACCATGGGATAGTTGTTGAGGCTGATGAGGGTGACAGTAGTGGGGATGATGGAGGCAATGGGCAGAGGGAGGTCAACAGCCACCCCTGGGTGGATGGATCCCAGCTGATCCAGCAGGAAAGACATCACGGGACACCATAGCATGGGAGCACTATGGTGCACAGGTAAGTGGTTTGATACACATGCATAGGCCACACAAACAGGTACCGCATACATACAGGGCATGCATGGCAATGGACATACACACACTGAGGCTGGAAGCAGGTGTGAGGATGACAGGGCACACACCACACACAACCACACACAGCACTTCACGCCCCCCACACCACATGCACCTACACGCACAGGCGTGGGTATGGCGTGGATCAGATGCATCACACTGGTGCACAGGCACAACTGGTACAAGACTGCTGTCATCACCCCAATGCCATACGGCCCAGCAGTTGGGCAGGCACACACAGGCAGCGTGTGGTGCAGCACACAGGTCGACACCTGTGGTAGGCACACACACACACACACACACACCACCTATGTGTGCACTGGGCAGCAGCTGCAGAATGCAGGTTAGGGCAGCCTGCACATCATGTCCGCTACATGGACCAATGGTCACCACGGCCATGGGGGCAGCCGGCTGGGCTGATAGGCAGCCACAGGCTGTGCATCAGCCATGGGGTGTGCAACAGCCCCCAGGGTGGAACTGCAGGACTGTGACTGTGTCTGTGCAGGGGTGTCCAGTCACCCAAACAGCCCAGTCGTGGGCATGCCTGAGATGCCGACATCAGAGCCTGGCATCAACTGCACAGGGGTCGCCAACACCAGATACGGGGTGGACATTGCACTGCGGGGTGAACTGTGCTCAGCCATGGCCTGTGGCAGCCAGCAGTGCAAAGCCATCTGAGATCACAATGGCAATGCAATCCAGGGATGCAGTCATAGCCTCCTGCATGTGCTACATCCTCGCCAGGATCTGCGCAGTGCCCCTCTCCTGCTACTCGGCTAACTGGCACACTTCTGCACCCAGTGCACGCACCCCAGTGGTGAGCAGCATTTGTTGCTGAATGGACTCCCACAGCAAATGGGTGTGCTCAGCCAGTGGGTTGACGTCCTGGTGCTCCCGGGCTGGACGTTGATCCCATGTGGTGACAGGTTATGCTGCACAGCCCTCTGTCTGGTGAATGCTGCACAGTGGGGTCTGCAGGGGACTGGGTAAGGCAGGTGCACCAGCGGAGGACCCTGTGTCCAGCTGCCTGGTGGCACCTGCAGCCTGCTGCTGTCACCCATCCAGCTGCTGCATGCCACCCAGCACCTGGATGGCTGCACCATCTGCACTGCAGGGCACAGCCAGGCAGTGCACACCACTGCACCAGCAGTGGTGGCAGCAGCTGTTATGCCTCTGGTAGAGCACTGGATGTGCTGCCTGTGTCAGTGGCTAGCAGGGCGTCTCCCCCACAACAGTGGCCATGCTGTCCAGGATGAGCATTATGTCATCATCGGTGTCAGACCCGCCCCGATCTTGTCTCTGCATACAGAACCCCAAGGTTGGCATCCTGCAGGAACACATCCAGGGCCTCATCTGACCCCAGGTCCAGGACATCCTCCTGCACAGTGGTGGTGAGCTGCAACCTGTCATGCCCCGGATGCCCATGGAGGTGGACAGCTGATCCTCTGGGGCCAGTCCAGTGGCCACAGCTGCTGCCACCACTGCTGCCCCATCATCTGCATGGAGCATGCTGGTGCTGCAGAGAGAGAGTGTGTTAGTGATGTGGCCCACATGTGCCCCACACTGCCACTTCATGTGTCCTAAAGCATGGCATGCATGTGGGTGCGACACAAGCTGACATGCATGATAGTTGTATGCATGCCAGCATGGCCATGTATGCACCCTCCATGCCCCTAGCTGTGTGTGGCTGACATACTTACCATGCAGTGATGGGCTGCCACCTGTCTAGAATCCACTACCAGGCACATGCTCCACTGTATGGCAGTGCATGGTGGTTGCTACCATCTCCTCCTGCGCCATGAGCAGTGGCACATCTGCAGGCCCCCCCTCTGGCGGCATTTCAGGATGCATAGATGGCCACCACCTTCTCCTTGATGTGCCTCTTGTCCAGGCCCACCTTCTTTCTGCACTCCTGTGCTGACTGCTGTTGGCTGCCCTGCTGGTTGACGTATGCCGCCACCTCCTCCTCCCAGGCACAACACTGGCCTGTTGCAGAAAGCATTGAACAGGGCCTTTGTCTCTGCCTTTGTGAATTTAGCCTGCACTTGTAGGCAGGCTCACGCTCCTCACCCTCCTCACGTTCAGTGTCGTTTCCTGTGGACATGAACAGCACAATGTATCAGTGGCAGCATCACCTGTACTATCCCACCCTGTTGTGCTGGCTACTTCCAGTGAGCTACAGTGGCAGGTGCAACTTACCTGAAAGGATGCAATACCAGTCCATGGCCTGTGCTGTTCCATGGTGCTTATGTGGCCTAAACACGTACAAATGAGCTTTGGCTATGGTAATGACATGCTAATGCCCCCAGTGCCCACGCGTGGCTGATGAGATAATTTGCATGTGGCATCTGAATATAAGTGATTTTGTTCTGTGTGCACTGAGATTGCTCGAGCAAGTCACGGTGCAGTGCGCGTACTGCGGCGTGGTGCACAGGCCAGTCGCATCGCGGCTGAACTGTAACATGGTGTCAATTGTGCAGTGTGCACTCGCTGCATGATATGGGGCATGGCGCATGCTGCACCAGGCCTGCTAGCACACACTGCGCACTGTGCAATGCGGGGTGACCCTAACCCCTGCTGTGACCCCAACCCTGGGTCACCCCCATCTACAACCCTACTAGCCACGCCCATGCCCGCGCATCTCTGAGACCGCATGATGGGTGGACACAGTGCATGTTCCCTCACGCAGATGCATCTGGCATGTCATGGCCAAGTGTGCTTACTGTCACCATTTTGCTCACCAGCTACTACTCGCAGCATGGCTCAGCAAAGGGCACAAAACTGGATGCATGTGGAGCTATTGAACCTGGCCACCTGTGTCCAGCCCCACACACCTCAACTGTTTTGCCAGGTGCCCTGCAGCAGACCAGGGTTGCAGTGGCAGGGATTGCTGCCACACTGAAGCAGCGGACCAGCATGGCCAGGATGGGGGAGCAGTGTCGCCACTGATATGGAGACCTGGTGTGGAGTGACCCAGAGCATCTGAGGAGGCTGGAGGTGCATGTCAGGCATGGGACTGTGCCATAGCCAGGTGAGTAGGCCAATATTTCATGTGTGACCTGGTGCTGTACTGTGGTGTTGGTTAGGCTGCCTGGCATGCCCTGCAGAATGGTGCACTGCCATCATGTGCATTGCAGGGTGGCAGTGTCAGACGTCGCTTGAGTTGTGATGCTGCTGTGTGGGACATGTTGGGAAGGGCTCACCCTGTGTACAGGGGTGGGGATGGTGGGCAGCTGCTGTGGATATTTACTGATGAGTACCTGTCTATGTTCCATTCCCAGGGCCTGAGAATTGCCACAGGGTGGTGGCAGCAGTGGCAGTGTGGCAAGCCACAGCTGGACCTGGAGGCAGTGCAGGAGTGGCTCTGGCACCAGCCAGGCCACAGAGGGCAGGTAGGCACTGCCATAGTCCTTCACACTTTACATGGGGGTGACAGGGGCATGGGTACGGATATAGGCATGGCCGCCTGTGTTGTGTGCCGTGGCAGCTGTGTGTGTTGTACTGTGCATGTTGCTTGCCACTGTGGCACATCCATTAGACACATGTGCTAGCTGTTGGTGGAGTGGGTGTGCACCCAGCTGCCACTGATGTTGCTGTGGTGCTGCCGGCACACTGTGCCATATGACTGTCATTGCATAGTCGGGTGGCCACTGTGCAGCGGGATCACCACTGTGCACTGTCGTGGCGTGCTGCATTGTAGGCATGTGTTGACTCACCCCTATGTGGGTGGCCAGTACAGACCATCTGGGGTGTGTGTTCCTGCTGCCCATTGCACACTGTGGGTGGGCATGGTTCTTTGGACATTGCACTGATCACCTGTCCTGTCCCTTGTCATTGGTGTCCAGTGGAAAGATGGAGCCCATGTACTGCCTGCTGCTCTGGCAGCTGATTTTGATCTGTTCAGTGATCATTGGGGCTGTGCTGCAGGTTTGCTGCTTGCTCCTCAATGATTGATGGTGGCGAGGGCACCAAGGGAGGCAGGCCATGGCTGCGATGAATGGACCCAACATTCCCCTGTTTTCCCTGCTGTACTTCCCCTACAGTCCCTCATCCCACTGTATAGTCCTTGTTCCTTGTCCTCTTCCCTCACTTTCCTACCCTTTCCCAACCCCTTGTTGCTGTAAATAGTGTTTTGGAATATATCTCTTTTGACTTACCTGCATGTGTCAGCGTCTTCTTTGCAGGTGGTGTGAGGAGCCATGCTGCAGTGACCCAGTGCCTGTCTGTGTGGTGTGCATGTCTTGGAGCATGTGTTCTGCTTCTGTGGTTCACTGCTGTGCTGTGGTGTGTCCCACTGTGGTGGTGTCCCTCCCATCAGTCAGTGGCTGTGCTTGGGGTGCCCATGGGTAGGCTGTCAGGGTGTGTGGCGGGTGTGTGCATGGTGATGGCAGGTGACCATGGTATTTGGTCGAGTACTGGCTACATGCTGTGTTGGGGCCCCTGCTTGGCATTGTGCAGCCTGTCCCATGTGGTCTGCCATGCTCACGTGGCTCCCAGTGCGTTCCGTGCCTGCTGTGTGGGCCACCTGTGTGCCTGTGTGTGCGTGTGTGTGTGTGTGTGTTCTTGGCTGCATGGTCCTGGGTGGCCTGCTCTGGTCTGGGTGTGTGGGGGCACAGCCTGCAACCTGAGGGGGCTCCCTTGCTGGCCTTCCATTGGCATCTCCAGTTCCTACTATCTGTGCCACTGTTACGTTCTGAGGGCGGGTCTGGTGCTTGTATGCGCCCTGTTGGGCCCTGCTGATGGTGGCCTCCTGTGGCCTGTTACTTTGCTTCCTGGCTCTGTCCCTGGGTCTCTTCTCTGTGATGTTCTCCCTCTGTTGCTCTGCTGCTCTGCTCCCACAGATGCACTGGGGCATCTCTTTCTGTACCATGGCGCAACTGTGTTTGCACCATGGCGTAACTCTGGTTGCATCATGGTGCATGCCTGGTTGTGCCATGGCGTGGTGTGCCATATTCAGCCGTGTTGTGCTGGCACAGTGCCCAGTGCAACCTCTGAATATGGCTCCTGTTGCACCACGGTGCATCGATTTGCACTGTGCCCGACTTGCGCGGCCTTTGGCATATTTTTAATATCTGTGCCTAAATGCTTTACAGCACAGTTACTGTTAGTTTACTGGAGGATCAACTAAGGTAATGTTGTAAGAATGCACCACTGAGTTGTCTGGATGTCACAACAATGCTCTCTGAACTATTTTACAATGTTACATAACTATTATAGACACCAATCTGTGGTGCAATCGTATTGCAGAATACCACATGGATGAAAAGCACTGTGACTTTGGTACTGTACACTTTTAGAATTACTAGTCCACCAAGCCAAAGGGAGATTCTGTCTCTGTTCTTAACACATTCTAGTACAGTATGCTGTGGAAATGGTGGCAAAAATGTCTAGACACAGTTATAAGATCAAGGGAACGTAGTTCTTCCAGTGTCTCAGAATCAATCTCTGCAACATTTGTGTTGGCCTATTCTAATAAGTCAGTTATTTCATCAAAACTGCATTCTATCAAGAATAACAAATCATGTTGGTGTTAAATATTTTGCATCACAGTCATCACTTCAAAGTGCCTTCTGTACCAGTATTCTTTGTAGCTACACATTTGTGCCACATGATAATTAGACTGACTTGTATATCATTTTTTACAGTTTGTGTAAAATGTGGTGGCAATCTGCAGTGCTTGTCAGGAAGTGTATGCATGCCACATACTGTGTGTATGTATGGCTACAATGCACATATACAGTAGTGTCATTTATTAAGACACATAGATTACCAATCAATCAAAAATCAATCAATCAATCAATCAATCAATCAAAATCTTTATTTATTCAGGCGAACATCATTGAGCAAAGCTCATTTACAAGATGGACCTGAGTGGTCATACAAATGAGGATACAAGTATTATTACATAGACAAGAATAGAATAAATAGCAATACAATGGCATGAAATGATTATATACAACAATTTACATATATACAAGTAACAATAGAACCATTTAGCCTGTAGGAAAAAAAGAGGACAAAGGGTATAGCAGTCCTAAAATATAAGTTATATGGTCTAAACTAGTTTTAAGTGAATATAATAGGTGATTCGAAGAAAGAAATTGAGTTAATATAATGGATAGAAAAGGGAGGTTTAGTTGGGTCAGATTGGTGGGGATTATGCTTTATAAAAGCAATTGCAGAGCTCTGGAAAAGGGCGGAGAACAATCTTTGAAGGATGCCAGAGGTAGTAGGCTATCTAGCTTCATGGATTTTGGAGAGAGTTCATGCAGCTGCTAAGGAATAGCTGAAAGCAGCCCTCCCATACGGGTGCAGGCATTGGGGACCTTTAATGTGATGAGTTTACTGATCCTTAAGGTGTATGGCCTGGTTGTAATTTGGGTAAAGCAATCAGTGATATAGGTCGGTAGTTTGCCTGTTAACGCTTTGAGTATCCAGATAACAGCATTCCTATTTCTTCTGTGTTGCAATGATGTCCAGTTGACTGCCATATAAAGGGAGCAATGATGGGTGTTGGAGGGAAGGTCAGTAATAAATCTTATGGACCTGTGATACAGGGTGTCCAGCTTATGTAAGAGATGACTTGAACAATGGCAGTAGAGAAAATCAGCATAATCAATGAGGGATAGGAATGAGGCCTGAATTAACCTTTTTTGGAATCACTGTTTAGGTAATGTTTTATTCTAAAAATAGTCCGAGCCTCTGTCTTAGCTTTTAAGTAACTCTTCAATATGGACAGAATAGTCAAGCCTGTTATCTATCCAGACTCCAAGGTATTTGAGTTATCAACAAATTCAAGTTTCTCTCAAGTAAGGTGGATATATGTAGGGTGTTGGATGCTGGGGTAGTGGTAGTACAGCTCTTTGTGGTAAAGAACATAGCTTTTGTTTTTTTGCATTTAGAAGTAGTTTTTGTCAAGTAGATTGTGCTGCAGAATGGAGAATTGGATTGTAGAAGTTCACAGGCTTTGAAAGGTGAGGGATTGCTGACATACAATACAGTATCATCAGCTGTATGCAATGTTGATAGTTTAAAAATTTGCAAGCAGAAATTGAAATGGCAAACAGAAATTCTTCATGCAGTGAATTTGGCATCTTGACACACTGTTATACAGTAAAGTTCAGGTAAGTATTGACTTCCATGAACTTTTCTGTGAGGTTTTTAAATTGCTGTCTCACTTTCAATGCCTTGGTATGATTACCTTTCAACTGCAGGTTAACCCAAGTGGCTGGGGCTGAGGCTATCTTTCTCTTTAGGCCTTCACTAGTGCTCTGCTCCCTTTCAGATTGAACTGACTACTGGCTGAAAATCCCTTCTTTATACCATTCCACTTACCCTGCATTGTTTGTGCAACAAGTTGTACTGCATGTTCATCCGCTCCTGTGCATGATCTATCCATTATTGTCTGCTGTATGGTTAACAACTGGATAAGTCTCTCAAGCTGGTGCGACTGCCACTGTCTTCCTTTGTTTTACAAATGTGCACAAAATGCCCCTAAATATCTCCCAGCCCTTTCACAAAGCAGTGCTACTCACTGCATTCAACAGCAGCACTTATCTCCTCTGTTCCAGGAAGGATAGTGAATTTGTTAGAAAGGCCTTTGCATTTGCAGCACAAGACTCCTGTAACAGACACCCTTTCCAGATTAGGAATGCATTTTGCTTGCAAGTGCTCAGTCCATTCTTTCCAGCCACCCTAAAACTCCCTGTATTTGTTTTGGCCCTGAACCTCAACCTGACCATGATCATGTTGCATAACAATGTGCATGCTGCTTGTTTGCACTGACCCCACTTAGTTAACTTTCTTTTATTACTATTGGATGTACGTATCTTTGAAGTAGAGGTCATGAAATTATGAAATTCTGAATTCACAGAATGTTCTTGAAATTCTGTGAATTTATGTGAATTTGAAATGTTTTGGAATTTTCAAAACATTTTAGTTGACATAACCCGTAGGAATTAAAGCTAGGTATCTGTGATTTGGCATGCTTATTGTCAGAGACATGTCCTAAAAGCTTCCAAGTTTCATGACATTTGGATGAAGGGTGGGGAAGTTATAGGGCTCAAAATGTAGCACTTTAACACTTGTGAAAATTTCTGAAAACATTTCTATTCTTTGAACTTAGCCACTTTTGGAGAAAGATAGTTGAAAACTTAAATGTATACTTCCTTTGAAGATTCACAGAAACTGTAAAATAGAGATAGCAAGGTTTAGTTATGACCTGCCTCTCGACATGACTTCAGGGGCTCGTTTATGAACCCAAGTCGTCAGCATGACAGCATGACTTTCTGATGCTGGACCATGATGGTTACCTTAAAGCCTAATATTTAGGGTCAATGGCTAGTCTCAAGGCTTATGCCTGGTGTAACTTGACTTATGCCAAAATAAATGGTGCAAGTAACAAGTTACGCCAGCAGTTCGCGAATATGGTATTCTGCAACACAGCCTGTGACATGTCGCGGGCTGTTTGCACCAAGTGAACATACTAAACCAGTTATGCTCTAACCCCCTACGACATGGCACTGGGGGTTTACAGCAGCCATGTGGCCTATTCTAGAAGGGCAGCAACCATGTCCCCAGGCCGCTATTTTCAAACAACCTCCAGAGGACATCCACCAAAGTATAGTTACACCAGCTTTTAGTTAATGTAAGTGTATGTACACCCTCCGGGTGTGCCAATGTACCTGTCTCCCCAACCCTCAGTACATGCAGCCATCCACACATGTCCCAATCCCAAAATACATTAAAAATGCCCCACAGGGCTATGTATTCCCCATGCCATGACCCCACAACATACATTACAATGTCCCACAGGCTATGTAGTCCCCATGCCCTAATCCCTGCACAGTCATTAGAAAAGTTTCAAGAGGCTTTGTCTATCCTCCCATGCCCGATCACCAATGTAGTTTACCGTCACTACCAACACTAGTGCCACCGACACTAGAGCCTTTTCCTGACTGCCCTCCTGGTCCTTTTCACCAGATTCCTCTACCCAGGGACCTGTGCCTGAGCAGCGCCTTCTGCAGCCATGTGGCCACTTCCATGGCTGCTGCCACCGCCACCAACACTAGTGCCTCTTCCTGACCATCCTCCTGGTCCTTTTCACCAGATTCCCCTACCCAGGGACCCACACCTGAGTGGCACTTTCTGCAACTGTGTGGCCATTTTTTGTGGCGACGGCCACCACCACTGACACTAGCACTTCTTCCTGACCGCCCTCTTGGTCCTTTTCACCAGACCCCTACCCAGGTACTACTGCTGAAGACTCTCTTCGAGCCGTCTTGAGTGGGAGGCTCTGATTGATGCAGCTTTGGAGGCTAAGTCCGATTGGTCCATTTCCTCCTATGCTGCTATTGATTGGATACTTTTCTCCATTACTTTTCTATTAACTTTTAGGCTTATTTTTTTGGAACCTATAGCTTCAAGGGTTTTGTGCCTGTCTCTGCTTGTTGTATTGCAACTGTGACCTGAATTCACAACTGATTATGACCTGTGTAGTCCACCAGCCTGCACTGTTCTATTTGTTATTTAAAGTTAGCCGTTTTCAAATTGTTTATGTAAAGTTAGCCTGCCCACAACATTGTATACAGCTAAGCTACTGATTTCTGTTTCTCGACCTTCCTGTTGCTCAAGTTTCCTCTCCCACTGCCTTTTGCCTACATTCCTCTTTTCTACTCCTACCTGGGTCCTCCACTAGCCCCTTCTTTAATTACCTATCCCAGCCTTTCCTAGCCTCCCTTAGTGCTACTCCTTGTCTCCACCTTGCTGCTCTTTCTGTCCTAATACCTTCCCATTTCCCTGCGACTTGCACCTCATTGTTTCACACCCTCCCACTGCCCTATATTTTTTCTGTCTCTGACACCACCCAGCCTTGTCTGAGTGTCCTGCTTTATTTTCAGATCTCTCTCTCCCCACACCCCGCTGCTGTCTGCCGCCAGCCACCCACCCCTGCCTCTCTCTATCTATACTAATTCCTGTGTTTCTTTCCTCCCCCAGGACCCGTGCCTGGGTGTAGCGTGTCTGCAGCCATGTGGCCATTTTGTAGCCACCCACCGACACTAGTCGTCTTTCTGACTGCCTCCTGGTCCTTTCACTGGATTCCCCTACCCAGGTACTACTGCTGAAGACTCCCTCAGAGCCACCCCAAGCGGGAGGCCTCTGATTGGTGTGGTTTTGGAGGCTAAGTCCGATTGGTCCATTTCCTCCTTGGCTACTGCTGGTTGGAGCCCTTTACTCCATTACTTTTCTATTGACTTTCAGGCTTATCTTTTGGAACCTATAGCTCTAGGGTTTTCCCCACCCCTCACCCACCCTGGCCTCCTTTAAATACTCTTCTTGCTCCACCCTCGACTTCCTCCAGTCCTATTGGCTCTACAGTGCCCTCTCACCCCACATTCCAGCCAAGGAAACATAGAAACATAGAAACATAGACTTTGACGGCAGATAAGGTCTGCTTGGCCCATCTAGTGTGCCCATTTCCTACCTACAGGATAGGCCGCAGATCCTAGTTAACCAACAGCCTATTTCTTCCTACCCCCACAAGAATTGCCTTATGTCTGTCTCATGCATTCTTGAATTCTCCCCAGTTTTAGGACCCCACAACCTCCTCAAGAAGGCTGTTCCATGCATCCACTACCCCTCTGTGAAATAATACTTCCTCACATTGCCCCTAGAAACGCCCCCTCTATCTTAAATTGTGTCCCCTTGTTCTTGCCCGTCTCTTTTTCTGAAAGATGCTGCCCTCTTAGACTTTATTGATTCCACTGAGGTACTTAAAGTTTCTATCATGTCCCCTCTCCTTCTTCTTTCCTCAAAGGGTATACATATTAAGCTCTTTAGTCTCTCCTCATGGCTTCTCTTGCAGACCCTGCACCATTTTGGTGCCCTCCTCTGGACTGCCTCCATCCTGTCTATGTCCTTGCGGAGATGGGGTCTCAGAACTGGACACAGTACTCCAGATGGGGTCTCACCAACTGTCTGCACAGAGGATAACAACTTCCTGTTTTCTGCTGCTGATGCCTCCCTATGCATCCCAGTATACCCCAGCCCTTCCTACTGCCTTCTCACATTGCTTGCTAACCAAGGTCATCTGATATGATTACCCGAGGTCCCTTTCCTTTTTGTTGTTGTTACTACCCCCCCACACCCATTGTGTATTCTTCCCTGGGTTCTTGTTTCCCAGGTGCATTATTTTGCACTTATTTGCACTGAATCCTAGCTGCCATACTTCTGACCATTCCTCCAACCTTGTCGTCCCTTCTCATCCTTTCCATGCCTCCTTGTGTATCAACCTTGTTGCAGATCTTTGTGTCATCTGCAAAGAGGCATACTTTTCCTTCCAGTCCTCTGCAATGTCACTTATGAAGATATTAAAAGGACTGACTCAATACTGAACCCTCACGGTACACTCACTAGTAACCCCTCTTTCTTCAGAGTGGACTCATTACAATGACCTTCTGTGTCCTGTTGTCCAGCCAATGTTTTATCTAGGCTACCACCCTGGGACCTACTCCCAGGCTGGTTAATTTGACTATTAATCTTTGTGTGGGACTGTCAAATGCCTTGCTAAAGTCTAGGTAGGCCATGTCCACAGCCCCTCCCTGGTCTACTACTTTGGTCACCCAGTCAAAGAAATCTATTAGTTTTGTCTGTCATGACCTTCCTGCTGTGAACCCATGCTGCCTTGGGTCTTGTGCTCCACTGGCCTCTAGGTATTCAACTATTCTTTCCTTCAGAAGTGACATCACTTTCCCTACCACGGTCAGACTGACAGGTCTGTAGTTTCCTGCCTCTGTCTTGGCCCCACTTTTGTGAAGAGAATCACATCCGCCTTCCTCCAGTCCTCGGTACCACACCATCCTCCCTTGTCTCCCGGACTCTGCTCGCCTCCTGCCTACCTCTTGTCTCCTACTTTAGCAGCTCTTGGAAGTGCCTCATTTTGTTCTCTTCTTACCAAACTCACCTTGATGTATACCATACCTCACTGTATTCTTGCCCTTGGTCTGTCAGCTTAGACTCAGTACTGTCTCCCACACTACCTCAGTAGCTATCTTCCACACACCCTTCACATCTGTCCACCTGACTCTGCCTGGTTTCTCTCTCTCCTCCTCAGACCCTTCTAACTCTCTACGCACCTCCCTCTCCATCAC
Source organism: Neoceratodus forsteri (assembly GCA_016271365.2). Lineage (NCBI taxonomy): Eukaryota > Metazoa > Chordata > Ceratodontiformes > Ceratodontidae > Neoceratodus > Neoceratodus forsteri. The sequence goes on along the minus strand of JADMNL010000023.1, from coordinate 236,151,263 downwards.
TGGCCCTCCTCTCTGCCCTCTGTCTGTTTTTCTCACCCCTTGATCCCATTGTCTAACCTGCCTGGTGCCTGCTTCCCAATTTCCTCAGAGCTACCAATTGGATTACATCTACCAGCACTCAGGAGCCATCACCTCTGGACTTTACACTCCTTATTGTCCTTCCACCAGAACAAGCTGGCATCACCCTTGGTATCATGACAAGGTGATTTACGTTCACCTATTCCCACCTCACCACTGGCACAATTGCCTCTCTGGGATCATAATCTACAATGGAATTTTCACTCCTGTAAGAGGCAGATGAAGAAATTCTCCTCAAAAACCACGTTAGTGCACCCTGAAACTCCTGCTCCTTCTACTGCTACTATCAGGCAATATACACCCAACTCCTGACCCTCAGTTCCAGACAATGACCATCAAGAGTGTCACTCTGGGGCAGTCATCTTTGCAGCACTCAATGTTTGTAGTTTCCTACTGAAACTCGATGCCCTGCATATATTTACCCAGCTACACAACCCAGATGTTCTTGTGGTTGTCGAAAACTGGCTCACTCCTAAAATACCAGACAGTGCAATTACCCTACCAGGATATAATGTATTCAGACTCGACAGGAGCTCTGAAAGAGGTGGTGGATGTGCTATCTACCTCAAAGATGGTCTCCTAGGGCACCCTGTTCAAACCCCTGCCTCGGTCTCAACTGCGTAGATTTTACCTATCAGAAACCTGCTCGGGGCCAACAACAAGGTGCTGACTATCACTGCTGTCTACATACCTTCTAAGGAACAAGGTAAAGGTCTCAGCTCCATCCTGACTTTATCCGCCACAACCGCCAGGCTTCAAGACAATCCTTATGGGTGATTTTAAAATTAATTGGCTTGGGTCAGATGTAAATGGCTTTAAGGAAGCTATCTCAGCCGCCAGCCTCACCCAGTTAGTCACCACCCTCACTAGGCACAACTATAAGACTGGCACATGCGCCCTTCTGGACTGGATCCTGACTAACCACCCATCCTGCATCTCAAATGTCTCTGTCCTACCTGACTCACATTAAGGACCACTCCCAGTCACCTGTGAATGGTCAAACAACCAGCCTCCCACCGCCCAAACTAATTTCAAGCAGAATCCTCCCATGTGGCCAATTGAAGCACCTCAAATCCCACCTTAGACAACAAGACTGGTTCCCTATTTTCCTAGCATCGGATGTCAGCTCTGCACTAGACTTCTTCATCAACACCCCCTAAAAAGAGGAAAGTCAAGGGCTTTTGCAACCTTGGCCTCCGAGCTCCTGGCACTGATGAAATCTGGGACCACCTCTGGGCTCGGCCTGGGTCACAGGTGTAGGCAAGTAGACATACAAAACCACAAATGTGCTATAAATGACTGGCACTATAACAATACATGTAAAGAACAGTAACTACTACAAAAGTGCTCTCACTAACACCTGGTGTAAGGAGAAGTCCTTCTGGAATAACCTTAAAGAAGTTGCAGAGAAATTGTCCAAAATGTCACCTACCTCTCTGCACCCCTCTCACCACCCACCCCCTCCTCAACTTGACCACCTTTACTCAAAGCAGTCAGGAGGCATGAAGTGCATAAATACATCAGCAAAGCAATTGCAGGATCAAGAACCAGCGGGACACTCGACCTTAAACTACTGTCCCTTACACTAGATTAAGTGCCATCCACTTACTCATATTTTCAACCTCTCCTCACCGGCCAGTTCTCCAACAGATGGAAATCCACTACCATTATGCCAGTCCACAAAGTGGGGACAAGGCCCATCATGGGAACTATAGCCTATATCCATAACCCCCACCAAAGGCCATTGAGCAATTAGTCTCTGACCAGCTGACAGAATACTTAGCTAAGCACAACATCCTTTGTAGCAGCAGCATGGTTTCAGAAAAGGCCACAGTACTACACTGGCCCTCCTAGAATTCACAGGAGCACCACAACTCCCTTGACAATAATCAACTAACTGGATTAGTCTTCATTGACCTGTAAGGCTTTTGACACTGTCCATCACCAGCTACTCATCATGAGCTTCAAAATGCTGGGCTTTCCCCAGAGGCTACATCCTGGTTTAAGAGCTACCTGGAAAACTGCTCACAAAGGGTGAAAATTGCTCACATCTCTCCAATGCTAGACCTGTCTGTTCAGGAGTCCCGAGGGATCCATTCTCAAGCCACTCCTTTTCAGACTTTTTAAACAATCTTCCACAATCGTGTCCTGAACAAAACCTGCTTTATCGGATGATGCAGTCATCCACGCCATCATCATGACCCTCCTACTTCAAAAAAGCTCCAGATCGGTTTCACCTCCATTGAAAAATGGTTTAACAGACAAAAGCTGGTGCTCAACTATAAGAAACAAAGTCAATGCTTTTCTGTGGCTCCTCAACAAGCATAGGTCTTAACCCATCACAATTGCAAACTGCCATGGTGCTGTCCTGGTCAAGTCCACTCCTTTCAAATATCTTGGAATCACTTTCGACAGCCACCTATCCTTATGCATCCACACTGACACTGTTGCCAAAGCTGTTAACAAATGCATTTGGTCTTCCCACAGGCACAGGCAATGCCTCACCTAGATGCCTTAAGGATAGCCAGAGTCTGTGGTCTCACTAATCAATTATGGTCTGTTGTCTATGACCCCTGCTACTGACAGCCCTTAGGTGCCTATCCTTGGCCCTAAACAAAGCCTGCCATCTCATTACAGGATCCCACCGTCTTACCCACACGTGTACACTCTACACCCAAATGGGTTGGCTCCATCTATCCAACCGTATTATGTACCATACCTGCTTAATGGCCAAAAGATCATGTTAGGCCTTGCACCCCAGGAGTCCAAGCCTTCCTATGTGCAGCAATCATCCCCACCTCACAAGGGATTCTGAAAATCAAATTATGCACATCCCTGGTGCCGCACCTCTTAGGGACAAAGGTCCTTGCTCACCGTGCACCCTCCTGGATTAATGGACTCAACAAAGACATCACCTCTCTGTAAAGGCTTGGCCAGTTCAAAACCAACCTTCACCTCCACCTCTCTGCCTCCAGCTCCTGTGACTGTCACTCTAATCTGCTATCTCCTCTAGCACTTACCTGTACCTCTTCCTCACAACCTTCCTCTCCCTCCCTCCTGGCTTTAGCACTTTCTTGAAGCCTGACCATGCCCTTAGCTGCTCCCCTGTTCTGTTATCCCCATCAGTCCTTCAACTTTCCCTGTTAACCCTGCTCTGCCCTGGTACCCTCCTTCCTTCCCCAACTGTGTCTGTATTCAGCTGCTTGAGACTTTTTAGAATCTCATGCCCTGCATTGTTTATACACATTTTGTCCTTTATCTACTTCTTCCTCAAATGTATGTATTCAACTGCATGAATTGCCTATTTCAAAGTTTGTCATGTTTGTATTGTTTCAATTGACATGAAACCTTTTAAAAGAGCCTTAGCTCAAAGGTACTTGTAATCCTAGAATAAATAAATAAGATCTGAGATGCCCAGCAAGACTAGCACCCCCAAGCCTCAATTCCCATATCCATCTCCAGTCAGTAATGAAGACTGTCCACTCATACCTGAAAAAGTCTCCTTATCCCTGGTAGTCTAGTGGCCCCCACCTGACAGTGCCAGATCACCCACTCCCCAACCGTACCCAGCGGTGACTGGCACAGCCCACCTCTCAACACCATGGCCTGCTGCCAACTGAACTCCATTTGAGTGTGTACTACTGTAAATAGTGCATGCTCAATGAATGACAGCTCTATTGGACAACCAGGATTTTACCCATCTAATAAGATATTTGCCGATATCAAGGGCTCTCATTTTGTTATCAAAATTTGTTATGAGAAGCAGTGTTGGACACCTTCCTAAAATCCAGATATATTACATCCACCACATTATTTGTATCAACCAGCCTGGTAACTGATTCGTAGAAAACAACAAGGTTGGTAATACATGACCTCTGCTTTACAAATCCATGCTGTGTCTTGTCCTGGTTCCCTTACTTAACAGATCCTCCATAATTCTTTCACATATAATTCCTTTCTAATCTTACTACTACGGAAGTCAAGTTTATTGGTCCATAATTCCCTTCCAATTCCATGCTTTTTTAAATATACTGTAGAAATAACAGCGGCTTTACACCAGTCTATCAGGACAATACCTTTGTAAAGGAATTTGTTAAACATATTGGTCAAAACTGGTGCTAATTCTATCCTAAGTTCTCTATAGGAATCCAGGTGGAGTCTGTCAGGTCCTACCAATTTATTAGGATTCAGTTTAGAAAGTTTTTATATACCATACTGACCTCGAGCACACGCTTAACATTGTTTGGAGCAATGTCATAATTAAATGATATATGATCACTCACCTTGCAAAAATGGAGCATAACTTATTAAATTGGTCCACCATATTCTGAGGGCCACTGGTGGTGTTATTATCAATGTCCAATGAGCCTATCCCCTAGACCTGCCTTTGGTCATGTTAATATAGGCATACAATGACTAAAGGTTATCATTAGGATGAGCCGTGCTAATCTCCAAATTCCTTCTTGCTGTTTTAACTGTCCTTTTAGTTGCCCTAAATGCATATCTATAGCATTTAATATTGTTTCTGTGGGCTGGAATTTCATTTGTGTAAAAGTTTCTTTTTAATCACTAACTTCTTTATCTTGTTACTTAACCATGGTGTTCTTTATACCAGACTTGTTATAGCATTTCTGCTGGGAATGAACTTGTCCACTAAATCTTTAATAACCATGTTTAGGAATAGCCATGTGCAATCTGCACTCATAGATCCATAATATTATCCCAATCTATGGTTCAAACATGTTTTTGGTAGCAGTGTAGTATGCTTTTCTAAAATGTTTTATTAATGTTTTATCTTTCATTATCTGGTTACCCTATTAATTGTAAAGCTGATGGATGAGTGGTCACTAGTATCCAAGGGAATTAATAGATACCTTATGGATATCATCCCCAATATTGGTAAGAACAACATCTAAAATATTTATCCCTTTATGGAGTGCCAGTACTGTGTGCCTCAAATCAAGTGTGAGAATGACATCTATGAACTTAAGTCCTACAGTCAATGCTCCAGATGTCTCCTCCCAGGTAGTATTGGACATGTTAAGATCTCCCATAATAACAATGTCCCTTCCCTCAGTAAAATAATTAATTTGCCAATTCAACCCATCAGTCACCTCAACAGTACAATCTGATGGCCTATAAAAGGTTCCCAATGTTACATCCCTACCCTTTCTGCATGAGAAAGATGCCCAGATGGATTCACATAAGAGAACTATCTCATCACAGAAGTCCAAAGGCACCACTCTGTACCTCCCTGATGTATGCAAAGCAAACCACTCCTCCTCCTCCTTTGTCTGGTCTTTCTTTACTGTGTAGTTGTAAACCCCTAATATTTTCACTCCAGCTACTAGCACCATCCCACCATGTCTCAGTTACAGCAATAATACCCAGTTTATTAATGTTTGCAATTTCCTCAAACTCTAGTAATTTAACCACACTGAGACTTCTGCGGTGAGAAGTGTGACATTAGTGTGTTATTGTTCATGCAGACTTTTTGTCATGAATCATTGTAGTAGATTTACCTATTTGACCCCTTGTCCCATGTTCTTACCCTCTTTAAAGAATTGTTAATAACATTATCAATTCTAGAACCCAGAATTCTACTTCCTGTGTGATTTAGATCCAAACCATCTTCTTGAAACAATTCGCTTTTATCCCAGAAACAATGAAACAATCCAATGCCTTAAGAAACTAAATTCTCTGTCCTTTTGTCCAATTCCTCATCCACGTATTCAAATACCTTATAGTTTGATGCATCTGTTATGTAGCATGAGGCATGGGTAGGTTCTCAGAAAACATGACATCACTTCATATATTATTCAATTTGTCACTTAATGTGTTGAAGTCATTTGTATTCCTTTTACTGGTTTCCACCTGACATCATTAACCCCTAATATGTATAACAGTTAGTGGCCTATCTTCAATTCTCCTAATACATTGTCATCCATACTAACTAGGTCTTTAACTTTAGCTCCTGGAAAGCACCTCATGATTCTATTCTGTTTGTTCATGTCACATATACGTCTGTATGTATATCTAATAATGGAATCTCCCAACACAACTATCTGTTTTGGAGGGAGAAGTGATAGAATCCAAGATCCACTAAGAGGAGGTGATGGGGATCACATCTGAATCACATATAGGCTATCACTATACCCACCAATTGGATTTTCCAATACAGTATCCTGGTTTGGTGGTTGGGGTGGTGCAGAATCAAATAGCACTTTTGAAGGAGTAATAATAGAAGAGAGCTTGATCAGACCCTGATTCCTCACTTTAACCTGGAATATACATGTTAGTGTTAAGTCTGTTCCTGTGCTCTACAACCTTTCTTAAGTTTCAGGTGTGACTCACTAGATTCCAATCTGAGACTTCGATGCAGGAACCTAATTGTACCTTTTCCTTTGATATATATGAGAAGCTGTCATCAACTACTCCAGGCAGTGGGGACCTAGCCAGTAAAGTAGAGGGGAGGTGTATAACAGGTCCTGAGCTCCATAAGGTATTCATTTATTTTGCTAAGTTAATTTCCTCTTCTAATATAATTATTCTGTGCTAAGTATCTTAATCTCTTCACATTGTCTGCGTACATATGTAAGAAAATCATTCATCTGGTCAGAACTATATGACTTGCAAATATATGCACTGGACTGTTATAATCCCATGGGGCAATGTTGAGTAGCTTCTTCAATCATTCTGTAGGATGGTGTGACAACAATAATGCATACACAATGTTATATCTAGGCTGATTGTTTCAATTGTCCCTCAATGAGAGTCTCCTGCACCATCAATCTTGTCACTATATGCAGCACTGGATCAGGAATAATGACTGGCTGATACAATAGACTCTCTCAGTTCCTTTCTCAAACAACTTAGATATCAAACTAGAATTTGAACTGGCCTTAGTCCACGTGAATTCATGCAACTGGCCTTAGCCCACATGTGAAGTCATGCATATAAGGTGTAGAATTCCTGGTCTTCCTCACAGACTGAGCCGGGCTGAGGATGGCAGACCTTGCTTGCCTCTGCCGCGATGTCGCCTCCACTCCTGTTCGGCACTGCTCACTAGTGGCCGAGCTTAAATGCTGCTGGAAGTGGTGGAATCTGGGAGGCTCACACTAACCCACCAATTAAAATACTAGGTGCAGCTACAAACTGTACTCCTGGTCAGCAAACTTAATCTAGGTCACTGCCACTGTTAAACAAATGATTTACAACAAATTATGAACCGGCGATGGCGTAAATGGATGGATCGCTGATTGGCTGAGGAACGTTTTGAAGCCCGTGATGATATCTAGCTACATCATCACGGTTTCAAACAACCTCCGACCACCAGCCCCTCACTGTCCCCAAAACACATCCGCTTGCCGTCGTGCTATTTTGTTTCTGACGCTGCAGCACCACACTTAAATATCTTTATCTGCTTTAAGAGGCGACGACGGTCGTCTGCTTCGCTGTAAAGCTGCTCGTAACATTGATTGAAAAACAAGACTCAATACACATTTACAGCTTTTCCCTCATCTCCCCTCTGCCTAAACTGCAATTTTCCTGCCAGCACTTAACATAGGAAGTACAAATATTCTCACAACCCCGCTCCAGTAAAAAAAGTGTTGCCTTACCATACAAATCCACGGCTTGAGTTTGCCACTTCATACATGACGGCTTGTGTTTCTCACCCAGGCATTGTCCGGGAAAAAAAAGTTGTCCCTTCCACAATACTTTTTATGGGAGCCGGGGTTCTGAGAATATTTGTACTTCCTGGCAAGGGTCAGGGAGGGCGAGTTCCAACTCATAAGGGTCAGCAAGATTTCCAAGACTCACTGCAGTCAGCCTGGATCCTTTCAGCTCTCTCATGCCTTACAACAGCGACACCTGTTGCCCACAGTAAAAATTACAAGAACTATTTTCTTTTAATGTATCACTACACCTTACCAAATGTACTCTTAAAACATTTTAAAACAGTTTTAATTTTTTCTTTTAGTTATAGAAATACTGATCCAATTCATAATAGCAATAAGGCACTCCAGGGTGTGGTATATACGTAGGATATCGTCACTTCTGGGTCATTGACAGCATGACGGCCTGCGGCCTCATGCCCAACCACCAGAGGCGTGACGATATCCCACGATATACCACCACCCTGTCGTGCCTATTGCTTAATTATACAATGGCAAGAAAGAATCCTGGACTCTGATTGGTCATAGTATACTGAGACAGTGACGTTATTACACAATAACATCACTGTATGGATGGGACATAGATTTGCTCATCTTTTCTTAAGAAACAAAGATATACTGCCACATTAAAATCTTCTAAAACATTTTTTTAAATTTTTTTTATTTTGTATAAGTGAGCCACTGTATAATAGCAATAAGGCACTCCAGTGTGTGTGTTCTTGTGTAATAACGTCCACTCCTGGGGTGGTGGAAGCACTAACTGCGCCCTTGTGCTTCAACCCACCCCAGGAGTAATGTCTCTAATAACACACACCCTGTGGTGCCTTATTGCTTAAATAAAAGCTGCCTAAAGCTCTCTTGGCTGTTGTCTAGCAACAATCCACAATAGGGCCACCCGATATACTGGGTAACATTAGCAGTTGCCTCTGGTGGTTTGTGTCCCAATAATTGCAAAATGAAGAAATGACTCAATTTGCAGCTTTCATCTCTCTGGGCTTATCAGGTGTGTGGTCAAATAGACCACACATCATCATTCCGATTAACTTAAATATATATAATGTGAAAATCAAAAAGGGTAGAGAGGAAAGGTAAAATGCAGAGGTGAATGAGGGAATAAAATGCCAGGAAAGTCAAATAGCTTTAAAACAAAGCTTGGAAGACACCAACGAGTGCAAAAAATATAGAACCATGAAATGTAGGTGCAAGTGCATGAATACAACACAGTGAAAGGGGATGTGGAAGAAAATGGAGAGAGGGGTGAGATAAGGGAAACACTGCAAAAAGCAGGGTGGAAGTAGCAAAGACAATACATCATAATGATAAAGGAGTATAAAGGTCCCTAGGTCTGCAAGAGTAAAGATGCCCTAAGGAAAGGAGTTGGCAAAGAAGGAAAGGGAGGAAAGGTAAATGCATAAACAGAGAAACACAGAAACATAGAAATTGATGGCAGCAAAGGACCACTAGGCCCATCCAGTCTGCCCCATTTCCTTAACTGTGTCAGTAGCCACTGACCCAGCTCAGTCACTGGCTTTAGCCTCTCCTTCCCTCCTCTATGGTTCCGTATGCTATCCTATGCATGTTTGAATCCCCACAGTGCTGCTGCCTCCACCACTGCATGTGGTAGGCTATTCCATACATCCACCACTCTCTCCAAAACACAAAGCTAACATGGGAAAATAATACCCATACAAACAACAAATAAATGAAGTTTCACTAAAGTTATTTCAAGGATCCACAAAAGGTGTAGTCCAAGCAGGTAGGTAGGAAGCAATGAGTAACAAATATTGCAATGAATGAATTATAATTATTAAAGTGACCCACAAAACGTGCAGTTCAAGCAGAAAAGGCAAAATAACCAATTACAAATGGCATAAAAGTCCATATTTCTTACAAAAATAGCATAATGTTGATACAGTTATTAAGGTCATCTGGATACAAAATTCAAAGTACTATATATATGTATATTTATGCAATAGGAGTGGACATATATTCAGTGTGATAAATGCATTTATCTGAGTCACTGTATGTATAAATAAATTTATACATACAGTAATCATTATACTACACAGTGCCGGACTACTTCCTAGTTTGACACACTTTCACTTTCTGACAGAGACACACACACTCTCTGTACTGGTATCTGCAGTACACATCGTGCCCCATCACAATAATACACTCTTTTAAAAACTGTATTTTTTGTACTCTCTCAAAGCCTCATCCCTCTAAACAGTCCTCACACAAAAACACAAGCCATGAAGCAGTATTTCTCACTCGCAGTCCTCTGCATCTATGCCCTTCCCAACAGCAGCGTCCCGAGCGGCCTCAGCCCGACTTCCTAAAGAACTGCATCCTGAACTGCCTCACCCCCGACTTCCTAAAGAACTTGTCAACAAGCAAACCGCAGGTTTTTTAAACTAATCTCTCCCCTCCATCAATGACCTACAAACAAGACTGCTAACCTGAAAAAAAAAATGTCCATCTCAGAAACCGCTCTGCTTTTCTTTTTTCTTTCTACTTCATGTGCTTGCTCACATTGCCACTGCAGACCATGTACCTGGGTCTACTGTTTTCCGATGCCACTGCTCCCTCCAAATTCCAATGTTTCATAAAAAAAACTTAAAAAAAAGAAAATACTTCACAATAGCCACTACTACTGCCATATTCTTTTTCACAAGTGCTCACAAAAGTCAGCTAAACATTTCCAGTAGTCTTTCAACAAGTGTCGCTAAACTCAGCCTCCATGTTTTCTGTAAAAATGTTACAACGTACTTTCACCCAATCAGATCTAACAAACCACAGATGACGCGCATCAACCTGGCAAATCACAAAATAAACCCACACACTTTTTATATTTCTTTATTTTAAAACCTTTCTTTATAAATGACACTATACACAAGGTCTTTCCCTAGTGCATAAATGAAATATGCAGGGAGCTGTGTGATATAAATTATATACACTTGTAGTGTTTGCCTTAGCCACCTCACTCGTGGCTCACGCCACTCGTGAGGTTACTCAAGGTCAAACAGCACTTGTGTGCATAAAATCACATATCACACAGCTCCCTGCATATCCCTTATTTATTATATATATATATATATATATATATATATATATATATATATATATATATATCCAATGTGATTCCCTCTGTAGCATCAGTCTGAGTCTATCACCCACCCCTGCATGATTTGGGAACATGTTCAATACCTGTGATTTGGAAACATTGTACATTTCTCTGGTGAAATAAAGAAAATTTTATATATAAAGGGATATACGGGCTGGGCATTCACTAGCGATCTGACGTAAGCAATAACCCATGACAAGGTGTGCAGTATTTGGGATTAATCAACACCCTTGGTGCTTTGTGAGACATGATGCCACTGGCCGAGTGCCCACACAGCACCTGGGGGTGCTGATTAATCCCCAACAACTGCACACCCTGGAAGTGGGTTATTCCGCTATAACATGGCTTACTACTGTGTCATAAAATGACAGGAAGTGACACAGAAGATGCAAAACTATAGATGTAATCAAGTGTGCTTCCCCCACACAAAGTAGTTCCACTGTGGTAATGCTGTTGATACAAGTTGCAGACAGAATAAAGAAAACTGGTTTCAAAACAGAGTAACGTTTATTGTCGCAACCTAAAAACAGAGTAACATTTATCGTCACAGCAATACACTTAGTGGCACAACAGGAGGTGCAACCTAGTTGCACAAACAACAGTCTCTGTGCAGGCATGAAGCGGTGAACACTGCAGCACTCTGCATGATTGAAACAAATGAAAGCATGGCAAGTAAAGATGGGCAATGAAGAAAACATCCTGGGAAGGAGGAGTCACATGCTCACAACTGATGTGAGCTGTCAGGATTTCCACCATCCGTGGTGAGTCACTACTACAGATGAAATTCTCAAACCACAACTCAACAGTAGGGAAGGCAGCTCACAAGGGAATGGCATTGTTTGCACCTCTCAAGGCTGCACATTTCTGCCACTGAACACACACTTACTCATTCAGGACACAAAGGCTGTGCAGGACAGTAGCCTAAGCAGATTAAAGCATGGTGCAGTTGCTCCTTGATGGTGAGAGGCAACAGATCCCATTAAGTTGTGGTTGCATATCAAGGACACAGCGGCCAGCATATGAGCAGTGCAACAGAAGAGCAGAAACACTTTCACACATGGTGTGGTTCCTCAGTCAGGGCACAGGATGTCAAAGAATCCGAGGAGTTGGTGGGTAGCACTGATCATGAGGACTGCAGCACATGACAATGAAAATGTGCAGGACAGAACATTACAATGATTACGGCACAGGGTGGCACAGGAGCTCTGAGATCACATTAAGGCACGGGTGCGGCCAGTATACAAGCAGTGAAGCAGTAGGATTACTGCAGCACATTACAATGGAAACATACAAATCCTGTGCAGCACAGCAAGCTATAGCCATGACTGAAGGTTTTATTACTTTGTCACAGCATGGGAAGGCAGAGATGCACAGGCGGGTAGCAGCAGCTAACGGTATTATCGCATATACGCGGGTGGAGGTGGAAATCTGTGTGGAGGGTGGGTGGGTAGCGTACACATGACTGCACAGGAAGTCACCAGTATGGTAAGCAAGGAAACCTATTAAGAGCATACAGTGCTCAGTATACCACCAGTCCCGATATATACTGGGGTGGTACAGCAAATCTTACCACAAGTGAACATTACACTTCTGCGCTCCGGAGGTGTGAAGGGCTACAGAGTGGGTTTGCCCTGTTTGGGACTTACGCAAAAAGTGCAGCATTACTGGAGCACTTGAAAATATTAACTCTCATGGGTGATTGCTTACAAAATCACAACTTAAACACTGCAACATTTACTAAACAATGCACAGAGTCAAATATTGTGCAGGACAATACACTTCAAACTGTGCAGGACAGGCAACCTGCCTGATAAACATTGAACAGTGCACTACGTTTAACAGTCCAAGGGCTAAACTACTGTGCACCAGAAGAGGCTGTCATACTGTGCTGAAAGGCCAAATCTGGTTACATGAACTTCATAGTGAGTAACAACAGTGCTGTGAAGGGTAAAGTACCCTGGAATGTATAGTACCTTAATGTTCAGAATTAGGGAACAGAAACTGTTGCGCTTACACAGTGTTGTTCTAATACAACTGTCTCACAGCATGCTGTAGCAAGGGTGGCCAACACTACAGTCAGATGACCCGCGGGACTATGGGGTTGGTTCTGTTAGATCTCGATCTTCACTGTGGCTGGTGCTGAAGGTTGACTGGGCTTGGTAGTGAAAGTTAACCATCTCATGGATATGGAAGTGCTACATGTTGAATTCTGGTGCTGTGACATGCTTTTCAGGGATTACTATGGTGGAACAACATCCTCTGCATTGTTGTGTTCCAGTACTGTTCGAGTGCTGCATAACAAGGGGAGTTGTGGAGCTGGCTCTGACTTAGGTGATTGGGAGACCGTGCTTGTCTTGCTCTAAACAATGTCAATCTTGCTGTGAGAAACTGATGTTCCTGTGGAACTGAAATGAGTGTTCTGCTTTTACCTTTCAGCTGTTGATGCACTCCAGTAGTTAAGCAGACTGGTTTCACACCGTGTCCCATCACTGATATTATCTCACGGGAGGAATGTCCAGCATCAGATAGAATTTGCACAGCCATACTTCTAATACAGTGATTTATATAGCACTGTGACAATTGTGCAGCCTCTGATATTTCTGCATGATGTTACCAGGTAATTCACTCCCATTGGCTGTAAATTCTACCAGTACTGATCATGGAGGTGCATTACATGCTTAGGGTGCAGGTATAGCACTGGAGCAGTTGGAGGCAGCACTTACATACTGTTTGAACATCTACACTGGGCAATTCAAGTTTCCAGGGTCAGAAAGCAGAAAGTCTGAGAGACCTTCCTTGTTCATCTCAAGGACACTGCTATGATTCTTGCTATGGGGGCTAAAGGACAGGAGAGGTACTCTGTGTCATCTGGATCTATTTGGATGATAAAGGAGTCCTGCTTGAGATCACAAACCCTTCTCTGTTACAGTGAGCAAGCCGAAGTTGGAGTTCAAACCACATGTCTTACAAGTCCCAGTGGTGTGGTCAGGGACAGTGCTTCTGAGCTTTGTAATTTTGCCAGGTCAGGGTGACGGATGGGTGGGTGGTAAGCATCTCTGTCTTCCCCTCCTTTCTCATTTGTTTGAGCCTGCCAATGAAAACATTGTTTGCTGACAGAAACAGTGGGTCTGTGGCAATGTTCACTTGTCTATTGTTCTCAATGTTATTTACAAAATGAGTAATGCGTGCCCTGAAGCATATGAAAGAGCTAACTGTGTAGACTATACCTCTGTAGCTCTGGTAGTAGCATAGAATTCTCAGAGAAGGTGCACAGTTGGTCAACAGGAATGTCATGAAACTTCACAGAGATGTTTCTGCTGGCCAGCCAATCATATAGAACATTCATGGCCCACAGAGTGCTCTTTGTGTATTGGGCTTGTCCTTTGCTTTTCAAACGATCTACCTCTGCTATATAGATCTGCCTGTCAAGCACTGATGCCAACTTCAGTTGTTGTCTTTGTTTTACTGCCATGTATGCCTGACTAGTGCACCTTCTGGTAACTTCCCTGCACCCTGGCTGAACAACAGTGCTGCTGTCTGCCTTCACTGTGGCATTTATTGTACTGCCACATGCCTGGCAAGTGCACATTCTGGTAACTTCCTCTCGCCCTTGGCTGAACAACAGGGCTGCTGTCTGCCTTCACTGTGGCATGTGATTCTTTGTCAACAACATCTTTAGTGAGTTATGCCAACCTCTTGTTTTGCTGTGAGCTGCAGTAATCCCACTTGGGATGTCCCATTTCATTGTGGGCTTACATCTGTGTTATCAAACGGACTAGTGAGAACATGAGACATGCTCGTCTTGCTCTGTGCTGCTGTAGTCATGTAGCACTGCTTCTACCCTGGCTGTCCACCTTTACTGTGGCATTTGCGGCTGTGCAGCGCTCTGTCTGCACTGTGTGTTTTGTGGCTTATTTAGGAAAGTCTGTAGTGAGTGGGTGACAACTGCTCATGTTACTCTATGCTTCTGCACTGATGTAGCACTCTCACAGTAGATCACTGCCACGCTGCATTTTGAAACAGGATATGTGCTGTGTGGCTCCTCACTTTTCCCTCCCATTGCTGCCTATGGTAACTATTTACTCAGGTGCTGAGAGATGTTCCATTTTCACTGCTTTGTGGTGGTTCTCCTTTTGAAAATTTCTCTGTCAGCCATTCATTGATAGTGAGGTGCCCCAGGAGACTGAAATTCACCTTTAAAATGGCATTCAGTTCCATAAGGCCATTTAGCCGTATCACCCACTTGTATATTCAATGGCTGCTGCAATTCACTGTGTTGATGCAGAGGTAGATCTGATCTGTGTGGCCTGCTCTCCAAGTATGGATCTGGCTGCCAACTACTTTTCCTCAACTGTACTGATATGCTGGATTAATGTATAGGTACATGAACACTCGTGCACCAATCACTTTACTACTTCTGTCAACCCCATGTTATAAGTTCTTTTTCTGACATCTACTGTAAGTGAGTGGATATTCCTGATAATGTAGATCTTCAGGCAAGTACAGGTTATGGCATACACCTTGTACAAAAGAAGAGCAAGCTATAAGCTGTATGATCCCTACAGTTGTGCTGTTTATAGGGGAATAAATTGATGATCTCCTTTTGAAAATTTGCAAACATTACAGTTGTGGCACCTGCAACAGCATTTGGGCATATGTGGAAATCAATCTGGGTGGGTTTGCACTGATGTACAGTACCCAAAAACATGCTGTTAGTGACCAAATCCCCATTTTGTTTCCATAATAGTATGTTTTATTTTATATTCAAATTTTCACAGTACCACAATAATACATAATATAATTTAACAGACATATAACAGTGTTAAAAATCACTTGAACATTTAGTCAATAATGACAATATTTAGGCTTTAACTCATATACAAATATTCCAATCATATTAATGCTTGTGACTTTTAATTGATCTGACACTTACTTATAAATTCTATAGTTATCAGAACATGTTAACTAAAGAGTATTATATTACTAGACTTATAGCAGTGCTCTATATTAGACTAAGCACAAAACAAAAAAGTGTGTGTGTGGTCATTTTAAACCTTTAAGTAGTGGTTAGTTGCACAGGGTCTAATCTCAGTCAATTTCTGCAAAGTCTGATCGCTCCTTAAAACATGACAGTATTCATTCAGGATATTCACTACAAAGGGGACAAGCTGGTTAAAATCTGCAACAGAGGCCGGCCGGTGGTGCTGAGGTTGAGGTGCTGGATGACACACCTCGCGCTGCGCTGGCAATCCTGGTTCAGGAGCAGGACTCGGTTGACTGGGGTTGGTGGAGAGAGGAGGATTGAGCATCCCAGTGGATGCTGTCCTTCCTCTGGGAGGGATACCAGGTGTTCCAGGAGGTACCTGACATCCTGAAGAGAGGCGGTGGAAAGCACGGGCTCTCAAAAGGCTCTGGTGACTCCATACAGTGGAGTAGGGAGGAAGACACTGTTGGATGCTTGGGAGGCAGGCGTGCATGCCACGTAACTCTTTGGATGTCAGTCCTCATGCTGGGCCTCTGGGGTTGGGTGGGAAACAAGAAAAAATCTGGAAAAAAGCCCTTTCGGTCCTAGATGAAGACTGATCAGTGCCTCCCAGGATCCACCAGACTACGGGCAGACCTCGCTGTCCAAGTTCTCCTCCAGTAAGGCTGAGGAAGGTCCATCCTCATCCCACCCAGGGGAGTTGCTGGGAATCAAGGTAATACAAGGGAGAACAAGAGAGCACTCTAGGGGCAGACATAGTCGGTGTTCCAGGGGTTGATCAGTGGTCCAAAGGAGGACCAAGGGGGTAGTGTAGACAGATAAAGTGGTATGCAAGCACCACAAGTAAAAATAAATACATCTGTAACAGAAGTAACACTGTTCCAGTCTGGTTTCACAGCATGGTTGTAACAGGATGTCTAGCGAAGGCATTTAGCCTATTAAAGGTGACAGAAATTTGTGCTAGTTGGCAGCAGTTAGTAATGTTCCTAGTAAGAGAAATGAAAGATAGGTCTCCAAATATGTCATATTTAACTGTACCTTAGTAAACACTGATGTGAAAAACTGTGTTTTAGTTGTTTCCTTTTATGGACAATATTCTGCACAGTTCTTTTCATGGAACCAGTAATTTGGATTGTTTACCATGTCACAGTTTGTGTACAGAATGCCAAACATGAGCTATTGTCCTATCAGAACCATAGTTGAAGTTCTGTGCACAAACCGTGACATAGATAAAATTCTAGATCACTGGTTCTGTGAAAAGAACTGTAAAGAATGCTGCCCATAAAAACAAAACAATGCAAAATACTGTTTTTCATCACTTTTATTCAGGTATGGTTACATATGGATCATTTAGGCTTCTGGAGATCATGTCTGTAAATGGGAACAGTATAAACAGCCACCAATTTGAAATAATTTCCTGTCCACTTCAAGTGCCTTGTCCACTATGGCTGGAGTACAGCCACAAGCTAAGAAACATGGGTCTAGGATATTGGGATTTAAATGCACTGAGGAGGGAGCATTTCCTGCATGAACATGTGAACTGTCCAAATGATATGGCCTTTTGAGGTGAGGAGGTGGTGGGTGCTTTATGCCAGCAAAAGGGTTTCAGATGTTGCTTTCTTATGCCAGTGTGAGTCTAAAACATGACCAAGCCCAGAAGAAAATGAAGTATCTAGAAATGTGATCAATTCTAAGCCTAATTGAAAAGTGAAACTCAAATTTACTTAAAATTGAGAAATTCCACACATCCAGGTGTTGATGTAGTATATCGATCCAACACAATAAGAACATCTACTGTATATCTTACCCAGAATACTATGTGGGACAGATAAGGGCTGTGGTCCATGTTGAACACCATGACCTCATCCCACAATCCTGAAAAAAGGTTGCCGTACAATGAGGCCTTGGTAGTCCCGATGGCTGTACCACATATTTTTAGATAGAACTGATTGTCGAAACAGAAGTAGCTGGATGTAAGGCTTTATAGCATTGACCAGAAAAGTCAGATGGGAAAATATAAGCCATATTATGTTTAGAAAAATGGTAACCTAATGCTTCCAGTCCTAAACTGTGCATAATGGATTTGTACAAAGATCTGACATCCACGGGCATCCAAAGATATTTATCAGACCAGATTAATCAATCCAATTTTGACACAACGTCCATGCTGTCTCTAAAATATGTAGGTATTCTAACCACAATTTTGCTGAAAAAAAAGAAAAGGAGAATGGACAATTTTTCTATAAGTTACTGCACTCCTAGGAAGAGATTAGTGGTCTCCTTGGGGGTTATTTTGGTCCTGATGCACATTGGGCAGTGTGCATATAATTGGTTTTCTGAGTTTGGGTACTAACTTGAAGTCATACTCCTCTTCAGTAATTGCACTGCTTTCATGGGACCTAATATCTTACACTTAAAAGTACACTTACATCATTATGTAGAGGCCTGTCATCCAGTGGATCAGACAGCTGATGTCAAATTTCATCTACGCATTTATCATTGCCTATTTTGACTGTAAATCCACTATTAGTTCCTGTCCACACATGTGTTTTCTAGGCTGTAACGTTATTAGTAATGTAACAGCAGCTAGCGTGTCCACACTTGCAGAACTGTGTTTAAGTATGGCAATCTCCCATCCAGACATGTTGTTTGGGGGTGTGTCAGTAATGCTGCAGCACACCACTGTTCTTCCAGAGTTGTGGGCACTGTGAGGACCTGGACTAGCAAGCACGGTATGTACTCCCATCTGCACAGCTGACTTAACCATGTTACACTCTGAGCGTTTTCAAAACCGAGCTCAAACCTCATTTCTACAGGGTTTTAACTCAGTTTTGAAACACAGTTCAGAACCATGTTAGTGGGCCTTGGTCTGTGTTTGCCATATTTGTAACATTAGAGATTGCGGTAATGTTACAAAAAGGAAGGTGGACAGGGCCTTATTGGCCTGCTTGATCTCAGTTTGACAGTTGTCCAATAGTACATCAAGTGCATTGTGATCTTATACTGTTAAATTAAGCTGGGAGCTTGGCAATTTAGAGTTCAGTAGTTGGTTAATGTCTTGTAGGACCAACCTTTGATAATTCTGAAATGCTGGTGGTATAAAGCTGGGGGCAAAGGGACTGTGGTTTGAAGCAAGTGTGGCACCTGTACTGTACATGTCATCAGAGCAATGAAGTGGTGCCTGTTTATCCAGATTAATGCCTCCAACAAAAGGTTCTCCTCATCTTCATTTTCTTGTAAGATACAATCAAAGCTTGTAAATCATCCTCCATGTGGATCATTCAAGTTTTGTGATAGTTCATGGAGAGATTGAAATGGGTGTTGCTCTCACATCTCTCAGAGATGACAATGAAGTATACACCATATTTAAGAACTGTCTTCTGGTCGAGGCTGTAGAATTAATCCTCACTTCAAACTACTTTTATTTTGACAATCAGGTTCTATCTACAAATTTGTGGATGGCCATGGGGACCACCATGGCCCCTTCCTACTCCAATCTTTTGAGGATTTTGGGAGGATGCCATGTCATTCAACATGAACCACAACCTTTATCTGCCAAAGATATTATTCTTGGGAAGATACATAGATTGTATACTTATTGTGAGGGAGAGGCATGCTACATCAACATCTGGATTTGTGAAATTTTTCAATGCCAATTATCTAAATTTGAGTTTTACTTCTCAGTTAAGCTCAGAATCAGTTGCATTTCTTAATATTTCATTTTCCTCCAGGGCCAGGCCTGGTCATGTGGTAGTATCAGAATGTTGTAGGAAAGCAGCATCTGGAAAAATATTTCTGCTGGCACAAAGAGCCCACACCCTTCACCTCAAATAGGCCATACCATTTGGACATTTAATGCATTTACTGCTCAACCCTCAAAACATTTGAATCTCATGCCTTAAGACTAAAGAACCATTTCTTAGCCTGTGATTATACTACAGCTATAATGAATAAGGCACTTTATAAGGTCAAATGCCTTAATCATGACATCCTGTAACAACCATGCTAGAAACCTAACTGGAAACAGAGACAGTGTTACTTTTGTTACACAGCTTAACCAATTAGCCCCTGCTGTAGTGAATGTCCTTAACAAATGCATACATGTTTTTAGGAGTGATCAACTTTGCAGAAATCAGTGGAGAGTAGACTTCATATCTTATATCTCTTTTTGGTTGGGGATCAACTAAAAATTTTTCAGAAAAGGAAAATCTTAAATACCGATCGGATTTCAGACCACAACACACCACCATTTCTGCTTTACTAAATGTTACGGGTAATACACAGTATATGAAATTCTGGAAAGGAGAATGTCATTGGGGCTATTTTGTAGAATCATCAAAGCTTTTGACACTTTGGACCATGACAACCTCCTATCCAGACTCAAATTATCTGGAATGACAGAAGGGTAGTGGACTGGTTCAATATTTTTTTAATAGGCAACATCTAATAGCCTGGCCACAACAGTATCAGGAGTCCCACAGGGCTCAATATTGGACTGATCCTTTTTAATATTTACATGAAAAATTTCACACTTTCAAATACCTTAATAAATTACCAACTATATGTTGACAACACAGTTATTTACGTAGGGGATCACCTAAAATTCAGATTGACTCTATGCTGCAGGAAGCATTTGATGAAATAATTTTACTTAATCAAAGCTGATAAAAATCTTAGGTAATGTTATTCAATAGGAAGAGTCACAAATTTACAGTACAAAAACAACTTTATATATGAAACCTTTAACCATATAGTCCTTGAACAAGTACATAGCTATAAGTAGAGACCCATGTTTTTCTTATATAAATTACAAGAAATTCAAGGTATAAAAGAAATAAAACAAAAGGAATACATGAAAAAGTTAAAAACTGTTTGTTATTTAGAAACATAGAAACATAGAAAATTATGGCAGAAGGGACCTGTGGTCCACTAAGTCTGCTAACCATGGTTTCATAGGACCTACTGTCACACCAGGGTCCTCTTCCCCGACATGTCCAGTTTTACCTTCCTAATGTTGTCCCACAATCCTTGTACCACATGTGCTTAAAACTCGACACTGACTTTGAAGTCACCACTTGGGTTGCAGTCTATTCCATGGCTCCACCACCCTGTCTGAGAAGTAATACTTTCTGATGTCCCTCCTGAATTTCCAACCTATTAATTTCTACTTACGCCCTCATGCTGTAGAACTGTTCATGGTGAAAAGCACTGTGTGCAGCACTTTGTTAATATAGTACTCTAAGGAACTTGAAAGTTTTGTATCATATCCCCTTTCCTCCTAGTTTCCAATGAGTACATAATCAAAGCCTTTCATCTCTCCTCCTAGGTGACTCCCTGAAGGCCATGTATCATCTTTGATGCCCTTCTCGGACCACTTCCAACCTATCAATATTCTTTCTAAGGTGAGGCCTCCAAACCTAGACACAGTACTCCAGCTGAGGCCTCACCAAGGACTGGTAGAGGGCAGCATCACCTCCTGTCCATGCTATCTATGCCCCATCCAGTACATACCCATACCCCTGCTAGCCTTGATGTAACCTTGTTACACTGACTTTGCTGCTTGAGGTCATCCCTGATGATGCCCCCATATCCTGTTCCTCTGCTGAGGAGCTAAACTTGACCCATTTAGCCAGTATTCTCTCTTAGGGTTAGCTCTACCCAGGTGCATCACCTTGCAATTCATAGCATTGAATTTTAGCTGCCATATGTTTGTCCACCTTTTCAACTTTTTAAGATCCTCCTGTAGCTCTCTCCCTCTATCCTGTCCACTCTGCCACAAAATTTCAAGCCTATTGCAAACAGAGAGGTTACCTTTATACTCTTGCCGCATGTCACTAATGAATATATTGAAAAGGATTGTCCAAAGGACTGACCCCTGAGGCACTCCACTAGTGACATGTTATTCAGTAGATCTTACCCAATTTAGTACTACCTCTGTTTCTGACTCCAGTCAATTTTGCACCCACCTGACTATTTGCGTGCTGCCCCCAGGTTCTCCAACTTTTTAAGAGATGCCTGTGCGGGACTGTGTCAAATGCCTTACTGAAGTCCAAGTAAGCCAGGCCCACCACATGGCCCCTATCCAACTCCTGGTCATGTGATTGAAGAAAGTATAAGGTTCATTTGACATGACTTGCTCGAGACAAACCTATGGTGTTTATTGTTTTGGAGGTGATTAACTTTGAGGTATTCTACCAGATCTTGTTTAACAAGGGTCTCCATCAGCTTTCCCACAATAGATGTGAGGCTAACTGGCCTATAATTACCAGATCTACAATGCTAGTTCAACAATCTTTTTGTTGACTGATAACATAGTGATGGTTATATGCGTCTGCAAGTTGCAGTCGACATAAATCTGGAAGGAGACAGTTCCTTTTCTATCGGGGCTTCAACCCCACATGCAGGGCTCTGCCTCTGCACCCTCCAGACTTATAGATTATCAACTGCGAGTCGAAGTTGATTCGGGAGGTGCAGAACTGAGGGAAGGAGTGCTGGTGTCTCGGTGGACTATTACAGCAAACTGTTGATGTTGTCAGCATCAACGTGTTCGCTGTAATAGTGTTGCTATACAGAGGGTATAACTAATTATCGGTCTCCTCCTTATTGTCACACTTGTGGGTGGCACCACATCAGCTAACCTCCAGTCACTTGGTACAATCCCGTGCTTTAAGTGACCATTGAATACGTTCGAGAGGAGCTGATAGTCCTCCACCAGCTCGTTCACCACCATGGGATGCAAACCGTCAGGGCTCGTGGCCTTGTCAGGTGCAATGTCTGAATGGCTCTTTGACCCTATCAGTAGTGAACTCCTGGATGCACATTCTCTGGATCCCCTGGCTGTGGCCCTGATACCACTGTCTGGCAGCTGGTCCTGTTCCTCCCTAGTGAATACTGATCAAAGTATTCATTGACGGCTCTGCTTTCTGCCTGTTGTCCTCATGCACATAATCCTTAACCTTTAACTTTACAATTCCAACCTTCTTCCTTTTCACACTGATATAGTGGAAGAAATTATTTTTACAGTGATTTAACCCCATGTGCAATCTACAGCTCCTTTTCTGCCTTGGCAACTCACTATTCTCTTGGTCTCCTGCCTTTCTGAATGTAATCTTCCCATTCCCTGTGCTCTTTTGCTGCCTGAACAATTTATATGAGTTCTTTTGGGCCTGATTGCCTCTCTTACTGAAGGGTAGAACCACATGGGTCTTTATACCTTTTTTCTGTTACAGTCCTGATGCAGAGCCTGGTTGCCTCAAGGACTACTTCCTAATACTATACATTCTCATATTTCTTCCACCTGTGACTTGTCCCTGATTTTCAGTAACCTTTCCCTCACTAATTGCTCCAAATCTGCCTAAATCTGCCTCCCTCTCAAAGCATAGTACCTCTGTCTTTGAAGAGGTTTTTGT
This sequence comes from Neoceratodus forsteri, assembly GCA_016271365.2. Lineage (NCBI taxonomy): Eukaryota > Metazoa > Chordata > Ceratodontiformes > Ceratodontidae > Neoceratodus > Neoceratodus forsteri. The sequence continues at coordinate 236,127,992 of JADMNL010000023.1, read as the reverse complement.
ATCAGCTGTGGATATTTCAAACCAGACAGAATTATGGTTACTGTTTGCCAACAGTTCTCTTACCCTGACTGATCTAATCACTCTGAATTTGTGAGGGTCACATCCAGGATGGCATTCCCCAGTTGGTTCATTCACTAGTTGGGGCAGCAGGCAGTCCTGGATTGCATTCAATAGAGCCTGACATCTTGAGCTCTTGGCTACTGGAACCTCCCAGTTCACATCCAGTAGGTTCAGCAAAACTAAATAAATACTTACAGCAGTTGTTGCTTAGGCGCCATTGCTACAACAGAGACAGTCTGCTAAGAAATGGCAGGAATTGTCTGAATCACAAAACATTTCAAGACCATAGCATAATGCTGCTTCATAAAATGTAGTATACCAGGAATGTGATTTCAAGTATATATAAGGTCATTTTGAAGTATTTTATGAATGTGAAGGTGATAACAAGAAATAAAACCACATTTTAATGAATAAAATGAAATAACACAAAATTCCAGAAAATAAAATATAAAAAGAATAAAAATAAAAGAATTTCATGAGACTCTAGCTATAAGTACTTGGGATTATGGCTGGATGATAAAATTTAATGGAATATGTATATTGATCATCTAACAAAAATGTGGGAAAGAGGCTAGGAGCTCTGTACAGACAGGCTCTGCATGTCTATGGAAGTTAGAAAACATGTAATAAATCACATTCACATTCTTTACATGGTCTGAGGGCTGGTTTGTAGCTTTAGTCCTCTCCAGCCTCCTTGCTCTGATCTGCTGAATCCCCCACTGGAAACAACCTGCTGTAGGAAGGTCGTGACAAGCTCCTCTGAACTTGCCACCTTTCTGGCACACTCATACCTGGACAGCTGGAATTTAAGCCCCTTAAATTTGAACCAGCTCCCTAGGAGTTGCTACTTGCCCTGAATTTAATCATTGTAATTTGTACTAACTAACTTGAGAGCTGCAGCTTGTCTTTGGCTATTCTTTATTAAGTTGATTTGGTAGTTATTTCTGCACTGCTATGTTTTATTAAGCTGCTTGGTAGTTATTTCTGTATTGCTATTGCTTATTAAGTTGCTTTGGTAGTTATTTCTATGCTGCTACTTTCTATTAAGCTTTGACACTTATTTTGGCACTGCTTTTTCCAGCTTCATTACTTTTCACCTCCTATTTTTCCCCTACTGTCTCCCTCCATTTATTTATTTTATTTTTGTTAGTGCTCTCCTCTGTAATTTCTTGGTTCTCTGGCCCATCCTGCTATGAATGCTGAAACCCTTTCCTCCCCTCACCTTCAGCCATTGATGCCCTCTTACTTAACTGCAGAGGTTAATTTTCTTCTGTCACATTTTTTACAGGGTCTGCAGTCTAGTTTATGGCTTTAGTCCTCCCCAGCTACCTTGCTCTGATCACTGCCGAATCCCCAGTGGAGCCAGCCTGCTGCAGTGAAGGTATGGGATGAGCTCCTTCTGAACTTGCTACCGCTCTGGTGCACTCATGCCTGGACAGCTGAATTTAAGCCTCTTAATCTGATCCAACTCCGTAGGAGTTGCTATTTGTCCTGAATTTAATCACGGTACTTTGTACTAGCTTCTAAGAGCTGCTGCTTGTCTTGGCTATTTTTGGGCCCCACCTACCCACACCCTAACTGAAATATCTGTTAACATACCACCCAAAGAATCTGCCTCTGGCATTCATAACTCATGGAATATATTCGAGTGTGCCTTGGAACACTGAAACCATAATACTGGGAGATTCCAATGTAAACTGGTCTCATCTGACATTGACACATTAAGGATGCCATCTCCGCCTTGCACCTTACCCAGCTAGTTAACACCCTGACCAGAATTAACTATAGAACTGGATCAAGTACCTTACTGGATTGGGTTCTGTCTAGTCACCCAGAATGAATCACAAATGTCTCTGTACTCCCTGACACCCTAAGTGACCACTCCCTATACTTTGTAGCTGGTCCAACAAGTTCAGCAAATCTCCACCTAAGGTTATTCTCAGTAGGGTCCTAACTCCAGGACACCTAGAACTACTCAGATCACACCTTCAAAGCCAGCATTGGTCAACACTAGACTCTAGCAATGCAATTGACAAGGCACTCGATTTCTTCATTGATCACATTAATGCTGCATGTGATATCCACGCCCCTAAAAAGCGCAAGTTAAGGGGTGTGCAATCCTGGATAACACCTGAACTACTAGGACTTATGAAGACTAGGGACCACCTCTGGCACCATGCCAAAGCCACAGGCAAGCAAGCAGATATTCAGGCTTATAAAAATCCAGAAAAGTTTGTACCAGAGTCACCCTTTTGCAAAAATCAACACTTTAGGGAGGCACTTTCCAACTCGTGGGGTGACAGTAAACATTTCTGAAGCAACATAAAAGGAAGTCACTGGCAAAGACCTCAAGAGAGCACCCTCCATGCTTAACATTGATGGAAGCCCGACTCTTGACCCAATGGCCATAGCCAATATTTTTAACGATGCCTTTACAAACCTCAGCAGTGTCCTCCCTTGATTTTTTCATGGTCTTTGCCCTGCCACTCTCCAAGTCTGTGATGCTCAAAGCAGGCTCCTCCTTTTACTTCAAAGAGGTTACTTAGCATGAGGTTAGAAAGTACATACACGAAGTACACAGTAAAGCAAGATTCAGTGGGACAATCTAGATCTCAAATTTCTTGCCCTCACCCTCAAGGAAACTATTATACCTCTTACCAAGATTCTGAACCTTTCTCTAAGGCTTAGGCAATTCTCCCAAAATGGAAACATTCCCAGCAACCCCTGGTACAAAGGTGGAAATAAGACACAGCACATAAAACAACAGGCCAATCTCCATTCTACCTCCTCTATCGAAAGCACTAGAATGTATAATTGCAGATCAGCTTGTGGAATACTGGGACAAATACAACATCCAATGTCCCCAGCAGAATGGCTTTGCAAAGATCATAGTACTACCACTGCACTGCTAGAATTCACTGTTTCATACATAAACACACTCGACCAAGGCCATCTGGTAGGGGCTGCCTTTATTGACCTGACAAAGGCCTTTGATACTGTGAACCACTACGCTGCTACTTGGGCAATTATCACTCACAGGGGTGTCGAATGATGCTGTCAGCTGGTTCAAAGTTGCTTAGAAGACCATTCACAGCAGGTCAAGATAACCAATGTTCTCTCCGAAAGGAAGCCAGTCCATTCTGGAGTGCCTCATGGATCTATACTGTGGCCCTTCTTTTCAGTATCTACTTGAATAACCTCCCATGAGCCTGTCATGAACAGATTCTGCTCTTTACACGGATGATGCCGTGATTCTACTCTAGTAACCCTGACCCTAAGAGCCTCCAGGATAACATTCAACACAGTTTCTCAGAAGTAGAAAAGTGGTTCAGCACTCAAAATTGGTTCTAAACTATAAAAGACCAAAGTGATGCTTTCAACAATGCCCATAAGAAGCACAAGTCCAAACCCTTGTTCATCATAAACTGCATTGGCACCCCACTTGAACAGATCCACTCCTTCAAATATCTAGGGGTCACTGTTGATAGCTCATTCACCTACTTGCAACATATTGATAATGTAGCTCAAGCTGTCAACATAAGGATTGGCCTACTCCACAGGCACAAGCACAGCCTCACTCCCAAGGCACTAAGAATAGCAATTTTCAGCTCTGTCATTACCATCATCAATTATGGGCTGGTTGTTTATGGCTCTGCCTCTGCTACATCCCTTCACAGGATCACTGTTGCTCTTGACAAAGCATGCAGACTCCTTACTGGAACTGCCTGCCTCACACACACGTGTGACCTATATGCTCAGACTGGGTGGCTTCAATTATTCAGCTGGATCCAATATCAAACCTGCTTACTTACCAAGAAGGCACACCTTGGTTTGTTACCCCTAGGGGTTCAACAGCTCCTTAGCCCTTGTCACAGTAACTGACATACTTGCAGCTTGGCAGCTCAAGTCCTTTGCGGTTCTAGATGCCGACTGCTTTAGGTCAGAGGTCTTTGCTTACAGAGCCCTCCTCTGGCTCAACTCCTGGGCAGGGACATCACTGCTGAGTCAAAACTCAGCCCTTTCAAACACAAACTCCGACAACATCTATTAGCAAACAGTATATGTGACTGCCGTCTTTAGCAGCCTTCTGCTTATTTTATTATTGTACTTATACCTTTGGCACTTTTAACTCTTGGCACTTCATTTCGATCCTACCTTCGAGCCTTTTCCTCCACCCTCACCATGCTTCTTCTCTGCTCACACATATTCAAGTTCTTCCCTTGCTCCTCCTCCTCCTCACCTTCCTTCTTCCACCCTGCACCCATTCTCTTGTCTCATGCCACCTCTTTTGCAACTTCTTTCCTCCTTCTCCCTACGTTTCTCTCTCACCTTTCTCCCACCCATATTACTCTCTCTTAGGTTTTTGACAAGGCCTTCTAGGCTGCCCTCTCCTTATACTAGTAATTTGTCTTCCACCCCTCACTTCACCAGTACTCCCCTTCTCTGCACTCACCCCAATTCCTCCTCCACCTTCCCATCCTCTATCTCTCTATCCCCATTACCTCCTTTGAAACTCCCTCCTTCCCTCTCCACCTCCTGTGCAACTCATCTCCTTCTCCTCTTGGTTCTCCCATCCACCACCTTACACCCATTACTTTCTCTCCCTAGATTTTGACAAGGCCTCCAAAGCTGACTCTCTTCTAGCCCACTCTGCTGTTATATTGAGCAACACTCAGTGCTATTTTGATTGCTTTTGATGCATTAACTTTCTTTAGGTATATTCTTGATATCTGCTATTTACTTATCTATTGTTGACCCTGTTTTGTTTTTGTACTACTGATGTGGAACTTTGTAAATGAGTTGTATTGCTCAAAGGTGTTATAATCCAAGACTCAATAAATAAATAAATAAATAAAATATATGCACTGCAGTTACCTTCATTTGATTATGGCAACCCTAAAGTGTGCTGGGTGTTGATGGAGTTGAATAAGTTAGACACACTTTACAATAGATTGACTAGGTTAATTTTGAATGTGCCACTAAGAACCCACAGGTGTGACATATACAGATCCTTGGACTGGATGCACCTTAACAACAGAAGATCTTATCATTGAATTTTCAATTCAACTTTATTTTCATAGCACCTTTCAAACCAAAGTTACCATAAAAACAGAAACAGCCAATATAAATAACATTAAAACATAAAAGTACATTATCCATCACTAGGAAGGCCAAATCAAATAAATAAGCTTTAAGCTCAGTTTTAAATCTACTGACGGTTGGGCATTCTCTCAACCGATGAGGTAGAGAATTCCACAGGGTCGAGAGCTGAAAAGCAAAGGCATGAGACCAGACATCTTTAATCGTACCCTGGGAATCTCTAGCAATCCCTTGTCAGTGGAACAGAGAGGACAGAGAGGCCTATAAGATACCAGGAGATCTTGCAGGTAGCGGGTCCCTGATCATGTAGGGCTTTGAAGGTTAGCAAGCCAACCTTAAAGGTGATCTGCCACTGAATAGGCAGCCAGTGCACCCATGAGAGCACAGGTGTAATATACTGGTCCTAGATGTCCCAGTCAAAAGCCTGGCTGCCGCATTCTGCACCAGCTGTAAGAGGTGGATATCAACCCCTGGAAGCCCTAGGTAGAGGGAATTGCAGTAATCAAGACGGTCATAACAAAGGTGTGAACCAATGTTGAAGATCATCCGAGGGAACCAGATGTTTCACCAGGGCAATATTCCTCAGATGATAAAAGAGGATTTGACGACAGCTGACACCTGAGATTTTAAGGTCAAGGCATCATCAAAATGATGCCCAGGTTACGCACCTGGTCTGAGGTAGTGAATGGCACACCACCAACTAATAAACCTGATGGTTGTCCAACCCCCAAAACCACCCTCGGACAACCTGGGTCCACAACCAACACTTCAGTCTTGTCTGGATTTAGTCTCAACCAGCTGGAACTCATCCAAGGTCTGATCTCGGCAAGGCAACTATTCAACACAGAGACTGCATCATTCTGTCTGGGCAGAAAGGACATATACAGCTGAGTATCATCTGCATAGCAGTGAAAACTCAGACTGTATCACCTGATGATATCTCCCAATGGCAGCATATACACTGCAACACAACATGGGGCTAACAGAGCCTTGCGCACCCCACAAGGCGGGAATGAGTCCAGAGGAATAAATTCCAGTGGTTACTCTCTGAGACCTGCCTGTGAGGTATGAATGGAACCAATTTAGGACTGTACCAGACAGTCCACATAAAACCTCAGGTACTCCAATAGCACACCATGGTCTACAGTGTCAAATGCAGCAGAGAGAGATCGAGAAGGACCAGAATGGTACATGCCTTTTGATCTCTAGCCATTTGAGGTTATTCAATACCCAGACAAGAGCAGTCTCCGTGCTGTGCTTCTTCCTAAAACTGGACTGAGAGTATCATAGACATTGAGAGTTATAAGATGATTATCTAACTGCAGTGCAACCACCTTTTCAATACCTTTACCACCAAATGGCAAGTTAGAGATAGGTCGGTAGTTAGCTGGACAGTCTGGATCCAAGGAGGATTTCTTAAGAGGCAGTCAAACAACCGCTTCCTGAGGGAGTCAGGAAAGACTCCTCCCCAAGGACTTCCAGACAACGTCAACAAGGATTGGGCAGATAACATCTACACAACCCATCAAAAGGTGTAGGGACTGGATCCAAACTACAACTGGTTGAATGCAATGTTTGGATGATCTTCATAATGTCATTGAAGTCCAGCTGGTGAAAATCTGACCAGACAAAGTGCCAGTCACTTCCGTTGACCACTGCAATCACTCATAGAGAGGATGAACCGATGCCAAACCTGATGCTGGCAACCTTATCTGCAAAGAATCGAGCAAACTCTCACATCTTAGCTAAGAAAAGCTTCTCTGGGCTGAAGACAGATTGGATTGCACAATCTGTCAACAGTCCCGAAAAGCTGAGCCGGTCGATTCTGTGCAGCAGAAATCTCCCTGGACAGGAATTCTGCCTTCTTATGTGTGATTTCTGATTGATAGCTATCATAATGTGCCATCAATCTAAGCCTGATCATCATGGCCAGACTTCACCAAACTCTCTCCATCCTTCGACCAACTCACCTCATCTCCTTCGAAGACCATCAAACCATGGGCCCTTAGGCGAAGAGTGAGAGGTAAACAGTAACAGGAGCAATCTTATCCAGAGCATCTCCAACAGCCTTATTATAGGCTAGAACAAGATCATTTAAACTCATGCATTTGCTTGACAAGCCGAGAGGTCCAGTACTGCCAATAGGTCACTGGGTTAATCCCCCGCAAAGGCGGTAATGAACCAACTCCATAGGGGCAGACCTATTGGGGACCCTGAAACTGAACCTTATGGTGTGGTGGTCAGACCATCATATTGTAGCATACTGTATATGTTTAAGTGCTATAATGCGCAAGTACCAGATTACCTGGGCCTGACACAGGTTGTTACCACCTCTACCCATATTGGAGGTCATTCATTAGATCTGGTCTTTATCTTGGGTATGGAGATCACTGATTTGGGGTGGAACCAGTCAGTTGGTCGACCATTACACCATAAGGTTCAGTTTCAGGACCCCTCTAATAGGTCTGCCCCCACGGAGATGGTCCAATACTGCCCTTTAAGGTGTTGGCCCCAGTGACCTTACGGCGGTACTGGACCCATCGAGTTTGTCGGGTGAATGCATGAGTCCAGAGGATCTTGTACTCGCCTATAATAAAGCTGTGGAGATGCACTGGACAAAATTGCTCCTTGTCGTGTTCGGCCTCTCACTATCCGTCCCAAGGAGTCCATGGTTTGATGGCTCCTTGAAGGAATTAAGCGAGTAGGTCAAGGCTGGAGAGAGCCTGGCAGAAATCGGGCCTTGATGTCGACAGGCTTAGATTGCTAGCCCATTATGATGGCTACCAATCAGAAATCACCTAAGAAGGCAGAATTCCTGTCCAGAGAGATTTCTGTTGCAAAGAATCGACCTGCTCAGCTTTTCCGGACTGTGGCCAGGCTGTGCAATCCAGTCTGTCTTCAGCCTAGAGAAGCTTTTCTCAACTTAGATGTGAGGAGTTCGCCGCTTCTTTGCAGATAAGGTTGCCGACATCAGGTCCGCATCGGTCCAACCTCTCTCTTTTGGGGGTCACGTGGGCAACCGGTTTACTTAATCCTCGGCCTATCTGGTTGGAGTTTCACCACCCGAATTCACAGACATTGTGAATATCATCCAATTAATGCGTCCAACTAGTTGTAGTTTGGATCCGGGTCCTACACCTCTGTTAGTAGGATGTGTTGAAGTCATCTACCCAACTTGCTGACATTGTCTGAAATCCTTGGAGAGGGGTTTTCCTAATCCCTTAAGGAGGCAGTTGTTCATCCACTCCTTAAAAAATCCTCCTTGGACCCAGACTGTCTAGCTAACTACCGCCTATCTCTAACCTGCCATTTGTTGGTAAGGTTATTGAAAAGGCAGTTGCACTGCAATTGGATGAATATCTCATCTCTCATAATGTCTATGATACTCTCCAATCTGGCTTCAGGAAAGGCATAGTACTGAGACTGCCCTTGTTCGGGTATTGAATGACCTCCTAATGGCCAGAGATCAAAAGGCTTATACCATCCTGGTCCTTCTTGATCTTTCTGCTGCATTCGACACTGTAGACCATGAGGTGCTATTGAGCTGTTGGGTTTTTGTGGACTGTCTGGTACAGTCCACGTAATGGTTCTGTTCTTACCTCACTGGTAGGTCTCAGAGAGTTGTCACCGAATTTATTCCTCTGACACCTTCTCCCTACCATGCGGGATACCGCAGGGTTCCATTTTAGCTCCCATGTTGTTTGCAGTGTATATGCTGCCATTAGGAGAAATCATCAGGAGATACAGCTTGAGTTTTCACTGCTATGCGGATGATACTCAGCTGTATTTATCCTTTCTCCCCAATCAGAGTGAGGCACTCTCTGTACTTAACAACTGTCTGGATGAAATCAGAATTTGGATGAGTTCGAGTTGGTTGAAGCTTAATCCGGATAAGACCGAGATATTGGTTGTGGGCCCAGATCATCCTGGAGGGGTTTGGGGTGGTACATCCATCAGGGTTATCACTTGGTGGGTGCCGCCTCAGCTCGACAGGTGTGAAATCATGTTATTTTTGACGCACGGTCTGATCCTGAAATCCCAGGTGTCAGCTGTTGTCAAAACCTCTTTATCATCTGAGGAATATGGCCTGGGTGAAACACCTGATTCCCCAGGAGGATCTTCCGACTTTGGTTCACGCCTTTGTTACAACCCGCTTGGACTACTGTAATTCCCTATACCTAGGGCTCCCAAGGATTGATATCTGCTGCCTGCAGCTAGTGCAGAACGCTGCAGCCAGGCTTTTGACTGGGACTTCAAGAACCAGTCATATTATGCCTGTGCATCACAAACTGCATTGGCTGCCTGTGCTGTGGCGTATCACCTTTAAGGTTGGTTTACTAACCTTTAAAGCCCTACGATCAGGAACCCGGTTACCTGAAAGATCTTCTGACTCCCTATCGCCCCTCCGCCCCTCAGCTCCGCCAATGAGGGATTGCTAAGATTCCCAGGGTTCATTTGAAGTTATCAGGATCTCGTGCTTTTTGCCTACTCAGCTCCTACCCTGTGGAATTCTCTACCTCATTGGTTGAGAGAATGCCCCCACCGTCGATAGTTTTAAAACTGCTTTAAAAACTTATCTTTTAATTTGGCTTTTTCTTTATAGTTTGTTTGCTTAATGTTGATTTCTGTTTTATTATCATGTACAGCGCCTTGATTTTGAAAGGCGCTTTATAAATAAACACAAATTGAATTGAATTGAATTGAATATGGTGCAACATTTGCTTCAAAGAAATACAAAAATTGTCTTAGTTCTGTGGGAGGGTGTAATTTAAATTACCAAAGAACAAAACAGAATTATGTACAGTATGTCACATTTTTATACAATCCCATACTTGTGTAACTCAATGCCTCTCTCATTAAGACCACTAAATAATATTGTCCATTTTGGTGCAATAAAAAATGGTTTACTGCATGGATAACACAGAAACCCTCCTGCAGTCCAGATCTGCATAACACTCAATGTACTATGGACAGAAGTACACTAGTATTGTATAAATGTTTATTCTGTGGATTAAGGGAATATATTGTTCTCATAATAATGTGTATTGATGTGTATTGATATGTGTAAATCCTAGAGTTTCTCAGCCATGTAAATGTTCCTGTATTTTGTAGTCAATAAACTATTATGTAATGTATGTTATTTGAAATGTCCTGTGATTCTTTTATAATACAATGACCTGATTGGAAAGGAGCTTGTCTCAACTGAGCTTCCTAGTAATTTTGATGAATAAAATATTTTACTACTACTTATATAGATGAGGCAAACATTTGGGGAATTTGGTTACTAACAGCATATTTTGGGACTCTGCTCCCACAGACTACTTCAGTAACAGAAGGTAGAGGGCTGTCTTCCAGGGTCTCGCCATCCTCCTCCCAGCTGACCAGGCTGCCAACTGCCACTCCACCAGGAGATCATGTAGAGTGCACCTGATTGTTTCTCACCAGCGCTTTGCTACACGCCACGTGGAGCCTCACAAAATGTTCACTCATCCTAGGGACGCCAACAACACGTGTTAACGGTGAACACATCCAATAAGGGTAGCCAGCTTTCCTTATCTGAAAGACTGTATTTGTGCAGCAGGATTGAAATGGATTAGTTGAATTTTGGTACAGCATACCCCATAACAAAAGGGAGCTGAACTGAGCTGTATGTGTTTAATGCTGTAGTGCTTTTACTGTTGCAGCAATTATGCAATTGTTAACCCGTGGGTTCAGTACACGATATTGCTCCTGAAAAGGTTATATAAATGAACTGTATTGAAACATTCAGTGAAAGTTCTGTAGAGTCCAACAAGTTATGCACAGTTTGTATAACTAGAGTGCTAGTAGTGTAGAGTGCTAGCATATGAAATACAGTCTGTTACTACATTTGGGAGATCTAGTAAAGGCAGAGCACAAGTATTACTCAAACACCGAGCATGTACTTAATATGAGTACAAAGTAGAGCAGTTACTACTGTTTGCCTGTGTGTAAGAGTGTTAGAGTGCAACACTATTCAGCCAGCCCTATTCACACAGAGCTCAAATTAGAGCATAATTGAATGAACAGACCTTTTGGTGTTCCAATATTCCTGTTAACGGTCACTGATCCTGTGAGCGCCACCCCGTGGTTTCCCAGGCCAGACATAAGGGCTGTGTGTTAGGCTAGCTCCTTCAGGACATCACAGAGCAGGGTCTAATTTCAGTATCATCCCTATTTCAAGTTCTCCCATAGACTCTTTCCTGTAGACTACCTCCCAGCAACAGAGGGTAGAAAGGGCTCACTTCCAGGGTCTCGCCACTCTCCTGGCCGACCAACCTGCCAACTACCACTCCACCAGGAAATCAAGGTAAAGTGCACCTGATTGTTTCTTACTAGTGGTTTTCCTGCATGCAGCAGTGATCCTCTACCCATAAGGGTGTTCCCTTTTATAGACTCTAAATTTCAACTTCACAAATCATTTTTCTTTCCAGTGCCTCCAGCTGAACGGAGTAGTTAAACGCAGTACACCTGGTGCCTCAGTTTTATTCTGCAACATCTGATACTCATCCTACACCTGCAGCCTATTCACTTCATGTTAACAACAATCTGTAACAGGTCTGTCACTCTCCCACCTGTTGTCTGACAAAGTAAAGTACCCCTACATGGAAACCTTTTTCTCCGCCATTAAGTTATAATCCTAGGGCAATATCCTTGCTCTTACTATGGCACTTACCATTCATGCTCCTTGTAGTCCAGGACACTATCTCTCTCCTACAAGAGTCTGGGCCTGACTTATTCCCTCCTCCTCTTCACTCACACTATTATGCTCACACTCTCCTTAAACTTTCTGTACTCTTGCCTCTGTAATTCTACCCTCCCTATTTCCCTTTCACTTCCCATCCCCATCTCTTAGTATGCAAACTCAGACTGCCTCCCTTGTTCCCCTTCCCCAACACCATTTTCCCTCATTCATCACCCAACCCACAACCTCCCCTTCCCTCTACTCCAGCTCAACCCATCAACACTACACTGCAGCCCCATGTCTCCCACATCTCCCAATCCCCCTACTGTTGTGGCACATCCCACCTGCCTACACTCCCGCTCCTTCCCTCCTTCACACCTCGCACACTAGTTTACTTTCTTCATCCTCATTAAACCTTGAGGCCTCCTCCAATGGGTCTGCCTCCTCTCCTCTCCTCTCACCCACTCATGCAACTCCAAAAGATCAAAGTACCCCTAATTTCCCTCTAACTTCGTATTACTCATCTGTGGGGCTGTCAAATTAAACCCAGTCCCCCTACCTATCTAACTCCTTCTGCACTGCTAAAGGCTGTTGCCCAGGCTATCCCCCATAATCCTATACTTAGTCAGCATATGATATATATGTAGACCTGCAGTCCTCATGTGGACTATTGTGATGTCAATAGTTAGCAATTGTTATATGTGTAGTCAGGGTAGTTAGGATGTAATGTATTATATGTATAGTTAAGATGTACTGTGTTATATGTATCTTCTTTTTGTTTTATTACTTAGAAATGATTTACTAGGGAACCGTGCAACAGCCCACTGGTGTGGCAATGAAACTTGATCTTATCAGGGCATAAGTATGATTGTTTACTGTAAGCTCACTGAGTATGCAGGTTTCCTGTACATGCTGCAGTGTGGAGAGTTTTGTGCTTCTTGTCGTATGTTTTGTTTGTACTATACTCTAGGACTTGCTTCTAATAAACCCTTTGTTTGCTATGGCTATTTAAGTCTGTCATTTACTCTCTGGTTAGAACTTGCTGGATACTTTTCAGAATTCTACAATGGTGACTGTGGCATTGACCAGAGGAGTATGAGACAGTTCTGCTTAAAAGACCCACTTACTTAGAAGGGAGTGATTAATTACAACCAAAAAGCACTGATTAATAAACAATCACTCTTAAACCCCTTAATAAACTTTTTCATAACTATGTGCTACTTAAGGAAACCATCTTCGTTTCCAATATGTTAAGGATGTATATTGACATATTCAATGAATAAAAAGACTTTGTATGACACTAATTTCCCCACAACACCCGTCTGAACCTGAAATAGTATATAACTCTCATTGTGATATGTTTTTGTTCCTTTTACCTTCAGAACACAATTCTATTACACTTGATCTTATGTAATGTTGGATATCATGGTCTCTTGCCAGCAATGGTTGTTATGAGAAATAAACAGCAAAGGCTTGTAATACAACACTTTAGGAGGGTGACCTTGTTTGTATAATATTAATTCAAATCTCAGTATGTATTTATCCTGTACTCAGTTTTGATATTGTAATCACCTGGCATTTTTGTTTTATTTTTGCAGTCCTGTTATTGTCATTGTACAAACTGTGTAGCATTTACTGTTATTTCTGCTATCTTGTAACTTGCATTTTTCTGTTTCCGTGACTTGAAAACTTGGAAAAGAGCATCTTGTTCAAAGGGTTTTCCGAACAATTGAAATAAATACAAAATATAAATAAATAAATACATAAATAAATAAATAAATAAATGTAGCAATTGTTTTGGAATTATGTCCGTGTAGTTAAATTATGACACACCCCAGCACCCAACCCTGGCATCCATCCAGTCCAGCACCTAGTGTTGAGAACACAGGATGTAGACTCAGAGAATATAGAATTGGACAGAAGCACTGAATGTAATAATAACCAGCTGCCCATAAGTAAATTTAAAAGCAGTATATTCTGTCCCCCAGCCTCCAGCAGTAACCATTTTCAAAAAACTCCATGAGGAGGAACTTGAACAACTGAGGAGGAAGGTTCAGTCTGCAGTTTCATAATTTAAGAAGGAGAGAGAGAGAGAGAGAGAGAGAGGCCAAGAAAATCTGAAAAGAATCCAGAATTAACCATCAAACCGGCTGATGGGGAGGGGTGCAGGATAGTATTACTGAATACAGGAGATTATGAGGAAGAAGTACTAAAGCAATTAAAGGTTAGAACCTCCTATAGAGCAGCTACATCAGACCCCACCCCATGTTAAAACATCAGGCGGATGGGCTGGCCCACCAGCGCAGCAGTAGTACAACCACTAATGACTGGTGACCAGGTTCAGTAGCTTGCTCCAGGTAAGAAAGCTAGCTGGGGGTTGAAGGATTGAGCACCCAATGGGCCACTCTGCTTCTCCGGGAGTGGGATGCACATCCCACTGTGATATGGCCTCCTGGGTGACCACAGGTGGAGGTGCAGCTGAGGGCAGAGTATGAGGGAGGGTGGGCACCAATCAAGGACCTGATTGAAGGCACATCTCAGCGTGCCTCCATCTTATTGGCCCTCCACAAGAGCTGACATCCATGGGCCAGAAAAAGGAAATGCCCCACGTGGGCCAAGTAAAGGGCTGCTGCATCGGGCCATGGGATCCAGGGACAGCTTCAGGTGCACATTCCCTGAGGACTTGGTGGAAGAGGAAGGTCTCTCTGCCCCATCCAGGTGGTCATTTGGTGGATAACTGGCAAGTATGGAGCAAGGCATTAATTGGAAGTGAGCCCACTGGTCCCAGAGGTACAGCCTGTAAGGTGCATTGGGAGACCCAGAGAGAGGGTTCAGACGCAGGAGGAAGGAGGCATAAAATATACGCTAAAAAAAAGGCAGGTGGATGCAAATTCCTCAGGTCTCATTAGAGATAAAGAGAAGTCACTGATTACTGTTAAGGCCCTCCTCAAAGCACAGTTTTGTGTTCACAAAGGTACATAAGACCTTAACCAAACCCCCAGGTAGACCTATAATGTCAGGGGTGGGCATAATAACAGAATCCCTGTCATGTTTTGTCGATGACACCACAAAGCCACTGGTCCAAACCACTCCCTCCTTTATTTCAGATACAAAGGATATACTCAATGTGCTGAAGAGCCTCAAAATAAAACCTGAATCAGTTCTGGTGACACCAGATGTGGAGGCCTTCACACCAGCATTCCCTACATCTGAGGCCTGAGGGCTATGAGATATTTCCTGAGCACTAGGGAAGAGGGTGCCAAACCAGACACTGATCTGCTGTTAGATATGGCCCAGGTTGTATTTGGAAATTATTTCTTGTTTAAACGGACATTCTACCATCAAGAAAGGGACATGGCTATGGGGGCTACCTTTGCCACGAGCAATGCTAATCTATATCTTGCATATTGGGAAGAAGAGTACATCTGAGTAGACATAATCCACATCTGGACCAAACGGATGTGGTGGACGCTTATTGATGACATTGTTATGGTATGTAAGGAACTGCTATAGAGCTAGAAAGATTAATTATTTGCATCAGAGCAATCCCTATTTACGATGTACATGTCAGTCAAGCAGTAAAGAGATCTTCTTCCTAGAGATCAGGATTATTAAGAACACAGAGGGCAGGGTTGAGACCTGTCTATATAGGAAGCCCACAGATAAGAACACACAATACTCTTGGCCTGTAGCTGCCACCTCCAGATACAGTGAGAAACCTACCCAAAAGTCAATTTCTTAGGATAAAGAGAAACTGTAGCCAGCAGGAGGAATATAAAACAGAGAATGACAGCTTGACACAGAGATTTATGGAAAGAGGGTATTCTAGAAAAGTAGTGGAACAAGCTAAGCAAGAGGTGGAAGAAGTTCAGAGAAAGACTTTGCTCCAAACCAACAGTAAAGGAGATGAACAGGTTGTGAAGCACATGGTGGATCGCATTAACTTTGTGACCACGTACAGTGTGAGGTCTTGGAGGGTTAAAAGATTATTGAAAAGAACTGGCATGAGTTGTAGACAGACACCAGGCTAAAAGGAACAGCCAAGATTATACCCAGGATGGCATATAGAAGGTCATGGAACTTGAGGAACATCTTGGCTTCATCTACGCAGCAACCTGAATTATAAAACACATGGCTCCCACCCTACCAAAGGGCTGCAGGAAATACAGCCATTGTAAATACTGCCCTTATATTTGCAAGACATCAGAATTTAAGAATCCCTATGATAACAACTTGCTGAAAATCAATCACTTTATTAATTGCGACCCCATGTGGGTCTCTGAATACAAATGTGGTTCATTCTATGTAGGCAGGACAAAGAGGAAACTAAAGGAGAGAGTAGGTGAACATATAAGGGCAATTATCCTGAGTGTGTATTGTGGGCAACCCATATGATGAATGCACAGTGAGAGAGTTACTATGAAATTAAATTTATGGGTATTAAGCAGGTCAGTCTAGGCCCAAGAGGAGAGATAGGAAGTTGACTATGAACAGAAGAGAACATTTCTGGATTTATAAAACAGGGCCTGTTTTATGAAAAAGGCCTGAATGACAAAATTGAGTTAGAGCTATTCCTAGCCACATGAAGAGTACATGTAATATTGATCCAAGAATAGAAATTTGAAGAAATGATCTGTTTGTAGTAATGGGAACTGTATTTTTGCACCTTTTGTTCTTCAGAATATTGGATTATGATGGGGTTAGGTAATAAAACAGTTGGTGTTACAGAGAATAATGGACTGCATATAAACTCTCTCAGGACTCATCAAGGGTAAATGTGATGGCATTCTGTATACATATATATATATATATATATATATATTGCTTTCATAAGATTTTTGATCCTCACCTTGTCTCCTTTTTTTTTGTCCTGTTTCATAGACAGTCATCCAGAAGGACATAAACAGAGTAGTGAGAAAAAGCCCAAGCGAGAATACACGTCTTAAGAGATGCCATGGCTGATTTGGGAGAGCAAGTTCACTGCTATGAACATTATTTATTAAATCCATCCTCAGCAATATCTGTATTCCCTCCTCTCTCCCGGTATTTTCCAGTGATGTTAGTAAACACTTGTATGAAGATGTATGCTGTTAATATGCTGCTTGTTTAGACTAGGACTAGATATTTTATGGTACATACAAAAGGTTCTAGACTAGCTATTTGCAATCTTTAAAGCAATATGGTTACCTGAAAATGAAAGTTGCTAGCAAAATGAATTAGGTTGTAGAATGATGTGCTCCTTTTAAATGAAAAGTACTTTTGCACTATATTTTCAATATGTAGGTTGAGGCGACTTAAATTATATGTGTTTCTTTATGTACAGTATATATGTATATAGACAAAGATGTATTTGATTTTAATCACACAGTATTATATCTTTGCACATTGATGTGTATGGTAGTTTTCTGCACTGTCACTTTAATTATGAGATGAGTAATTTATCATTAAGGTGTATAAATGGCAGTTGCCCTATAACTGGCATATAGTTTGACAAAGCCAATAGATGAAACATCAGTGTGTTGTTTTTTTTTGTCCTCCATGGAGTTCTCTGTTGTCTACTGCTGCAATTTAAAGTAAAATGCTGTCATTATTTGCACAAAACCTTCTGGTATGGACAACATTTGTTTATTGTATGCCTGGTGAGCAGGTTCGGTGACTTTATTCACCATCTTTCCTGTTCTCCTGGATGTAACAAAATAATTGTTTGTCTGACGTTTTAATCCCTGAAGTGATCCGTAGCTCAGCTGATACATTTGCCAGTCTCACTGCTTACTTTGCTTCTTTGCTTTTCTGTGTGTAGTTGTCCCATTTATTATCCCTTCAGGTCATTTTGTATATGCAGAAGTCTTCCTTTGCTTAATTGCTTCCTGACCTCGGTCATGAACCAAATGGGTCTCTTGTATTTGTTATGTATCATTCCTGACCTTATGCACAGCTATTTGAATATTATCAACTATTTTCAGCTGTTGAAGTAGAAAAGTAGTGATGCTTGCATGAGTCAGCATAAAATCACATATTAAATGTATGGCTTAATTTTAATAAGTTATGATAAATCGTACCTCTATGTACACCCCTCCACTTCAATCCCTGATTGTACTTTTAATTGAAAGTCCACTGAATAAATTGAGAGGCAAAATGTTAGGGACTTTCTAATATTGAATTAAGTAAAGACTGATGATATAATATTGTTGGACTGGCTTTTTCAAAGGCTGAGTGAGTGACCTTGTCTATAATTTGGATTAGATTTCACCTGACCAGCTCCCAGAATAGAATCATAATAAGTGTAATTACTTGTTGTGTCCTAGTTGAACATTAAAAGAAGCATACCATCAGAAAGTGTTGTAATCACAGTGATGGTGGCCTGCAAAGGCTAATACTGATGCTTGAATCCATCTCTTTGTAAAGCTGTCCACAACCTTCAATAGTCTTTCCTGTGCATCTATAGGCAGAATGGTCTTTCTTTAATGTTTCACTTTTAATAAGATATATAACTGACTTAATATACCAAAGAATTAATACTGAATGCAATCCCTCCTCAATTTTCTCTCTCTGCTTGACACATTTTCTGTTCTTTTGCAAGTTTTCTTTTCAATTCAGTGTAATATTCTTTATGGTTGCTTCTAAGCCCAGCTCTATTACCTCAGCAAATTACTGGAAAATAGTATTAAGTTCCATTTTGATCATTTTAGAGCTGAAAAATATTGTTTTAAACAATCGAATCAGATACCCTATTTATTCAGTCAAGGCAGCATGAAAGTCTTCATTGTCCCAAACCTACATCTACAAATACCACCCTCCTCCAATTCAACAAGCTGTGGACTCCATTACTGGTTTGCATTAATGAATGGCTGTATACAAATGCACTTGGAATATGAACGAAATGCTCAAAGTTCACACCATGAAACATTTCAGCACTGGACAAGTTCTATGACCACTCAAGCCCACAGCCTTTAGACACTGGGATGATACTGCTAATACCAAGCCATGGTAACACTACTGTACATGTTTTGGATCAACACTTACTGTATTTCATATTGTCAAGGAGTCCTCACAGCCCTCTTGATTAATATATATTGAAGTATGAGATGCAGTTAAAGAGACTGGATCTCATTAAAACAAGATGCCCTGGTATCAAAATGGAAAAAATCAGGTGCCATCCTTTATCATGGGAACATGTGTCCAGCCACCAACAGCCAGTTGCCTCCATGGTGGAACCTCTGTTAGGGTGGCTTTCTGCCTATGTGGCATTCTGCTTTGATATGAGAGATGTGTATTCTAGCCTACAACATACAGTAGCAATTGTTTAATGCTTAATAATGTTTCAATTCACAGTACAGTACAGATTCTACTTACTGTTGAATATGCTAGTTCCCATTGGCAATGGGAATGGGTGGGTGCTTGAAGCACCCACATCTGCTGCCCCGAAACTGCACGCTGAAGTGGGTCAGAGACTCAGACTCTGGTGCAGCTGTTGTCTCTGCCATATTACATCTGTATGGGTGCACAGCTGGACCAATAGGCCACTCTTACCCACTTACAGAGGCCTTTACAGTATATGTCTTAATGCTGAAATTAATTATTAATGTCATTCAGATCAGGTGCTAGAAGAAGCCAGTGTCTGGCAGAAACTGAAGGCATTTTATTGGGTAACTGAACATGCCTGTAATTCTATTGTTTGGCATTATTTTGTGCTTAAAATTCTCACTGTTCAGTCACAGAAACAATAATTTGAGGAGGGCAGAAGAACATATTGAGACTATATCAGGAGGTCTCTGAAAATCAGAGTGAGCAGAGAGATATGTTAAATGATACTGAATATTAAGTAATTTTATTTTATTTTTTTCAAAGTAAGAATGTCTCCTGGCAGCAACACCTGGGGCCAGATTTTCAAAACTTTGCACTAAGTGCAAACCATTTGCCCCAATATTGCATGCCATTTGCATGCCTATGCTATATTCAAGAGCCCAATTAGCACAGGCAAACTGGAATAGCACCACCAAAATAATAATGTATGAACTGGGCAAAGAGAGGGTGTGTACAAGAATACAGGAGCTATGTTATATTCAGCATGTTAGCGCCATGCAAAGTGAGTTTGTGTGACACTTAGTGTGGTGCATGTTACAGCCCAGCAAAAGGTAGTCTTAACTGTGGGCAAAACAAGGATGGGGGGCATGGACACAGCAGCAACAGGTAACAGGGCTTATTCAACAACAGCACCATGGTGCATATGATGACTGCAGTCATTGGGCAGGAAGAGAGGTAATAGGCTCCAGGGCCACTCCAGATGCTAAGGAAGAAATATGCTACAAAGCAATGGTGCCAGTCATGAGTCCCAACATGCTACCCTTGACAGCGCCCATGACACCTTCATATGACACTGGTCTCAACTCTGCCAGGCAGTTGAGGGTGACTTAGTACCCAGGGGACACCCTGTCAGTGCGTACATGCAGCACACTCCACCAGTTCCTCCATACGGGTACACCACCACAATACAGACACACATGCTGCACTGAAGGGAGGGAGGATGGTGAGGGAGAGGAGGGTGTACAGGTGCCGGGATGCACCACAAAGTAGGTGGTGCCACATGACTGGGATCATCCACACAGTGCACACGCTTCCGTGATGAGAATTCTGACATCATCAGGCCTGTATGAGGGTATGTGCCCCACCCCGTAAGTACCACACACTTGTATATGCATTCAGTCACACACAGCCATGTGTGCATTACTGTGAGAATCCCATGCCAGTGGCACAGCATATATAAATCACAGGACAGTATGACAGTGTTGACCACTGTCAGAACACACTGCCAGCTTGGCCTGTCTTGTGTGAATAGCAGCATTCAATGTTACCTGACACACAGTATGCATTGCTGTGTCCTCACAATACTGGCTACCCATGTTATTGTAGCATATGATAGACATTGTAGCAGAAACAACAATATGTCTATGGCATGCAGCACAACCACCTGTGCCTGTGGTGCTTGTCTCCTGGAGCACATTAATCTGTGCTGCTGTGTACAATCCCAGCCTGCAGCTTCCGACCTGTAGTTCTAGTCTAACATACAGGTGGTGCTGTGTACCCTGAAATAGCCTGGGCAATCTACACATCGAAATGCATGCACATTAGGTCATAATGGCATGCTAATGTGGTTGTTTGCCCTCAGAATGCAGAAGTAGGCTCATTGCATATCCAATTTAATATGGCAAATGTTTGCCCTAGTTAAATGTGTTTGCCCTCAAAAACATGTGTTTACGAGGTCAAACCTGTCTGAACCTTAGTGCAGTTCTACAGTATTTGGCCTGCACTGTTGTTTGCAATTGTTATGCACCACTTCTTTGCTAGCACCCACAGTGGCCACACAGTTCACCATTGCTTGACTCCACCTCTGTGTGCACTGGGCTGCTGTTGCTGTTTGAACTGCCCAGTTGCTATATTCAGAACTGTTTTTTTTGCTGGGCTGTCTTTGCACTGTGCTCATAGCCATGTTTGCGCACCTTCATTTGCCTGCTACATTCAGCACTGTTTGTCCTTGGACTATTCCCTTGAATATTGCATTCTATTTGACTGTGGGCTAAATTTTTCCCACCAGGCAGTGTAAATTTTGCCCACAGCAAAGGTTTGAATATTGGGCCCTTGGTTAGTTTCACACGCATGTATTGTGCTATGATTGAGGGCCATCTAGTAAGACAAATACATTGACCTTTTGCTTAATGTGTCTATTGAGCACATTGTTTAAGTGATGCAGAAAGGTATGATGGAGGATGACTAGTTGACTCTACTAGTGTGGGAATGGGCACTTTCAAGCATTGTTTCACCTGTTTGCCAACAGGGCCTGCATTATGCCTGCTGGCTTTTCAAAGTTTGCTAAAGAAAACATTACAACAAAGCACTGAGCTTGACCTGGTGGTGAGGGTGCACTTGATGGAAAAATGGAGAAGACTTTGATATTCTGGTTGATCCTTTTCGGCCTTTCTGCTGCACCACATTAACCCTTCTTCACTGTTGCATGAATGCATAGTTTAAAAGCAGTTCACCCCAAGAAGAGTAAGTCCAATTTTTATATACGGTAATTTAAATATTTGTTTAACTTGTTTGACTGACTTGTTTCTGCATCTGTGATAGTTTTGATTGAATTCAGACAGTGCAGTTCTCGCACTGCAATGTAGAAAACAAAAACTCTGGGAGCAGCCAATTTCAACTGCATATCAAATAACTCAGGACAATTGTTGGAAATGAAACTCACTTACCACAAATCCATTTTCTAATGTCCCAAACTGACAGCTGGAAATGAAAAGAATAAATGTTGATATATGCATTTGTGGTGAGTGATCCTCATTTCCACAATTCTCCTAAGATAGTTTTTATGGTTGCAGGGCAGAGCTCTGCAGACATCTTGCTATCACAGAAAAGGGAGCTCACCAGATTCTGAATGAAGAACACAAAATTTTGGAGTTGAAGCACAATCACTCTGCTACTTGAAGCACTCTGCTATCTCCATTTAGTGACCAGCAATGCAACCCTAGCTAACGAGTAACCTGTTCTGTAAAAAAATGTTGTTTTGAGTAAGTTTAAAGAAAAGTCTCTCTCATTGCACAAAACCAGCACAGAACAGTTTACTTGGGACATATGCAATAATTGTCAAAGTTGATGGGCTGCCTTGGGTCAGCAATGACCATATATCTTG
Organism: Neoceratodus forsteri; assembly: GCA_016271365.2. Lineage (NCBI taxonomy): Eukaryota > Metazoa > Chordata > Ceratodontiformes > Ceratodontidae > Neoceratodus > Neoceratodus forsteri. Next base: position 236,105,442 of record JADMNL010000023.1, on the reverse strand, counting down.
TTTAAGAAAAGGGATTACTGCCAGGAAATTGAAACAAAAGCTGATCTTGCAGGAGTTTTGCTCATAGACTCTCAAAAGCCAGAAAGGCCGAGACATTTTGATGTACTATGGTACAATTTAAGAAACCAGACATCTTTAAATAGGTCCAAACACATCCTTTTAAAAAGGCCCACAAACTATTCAAATTTCTCCTCTGAAGCTCTCTATTGCTATTGTTTGTCTTTCCTCCTCCTCCTGCTTAGCAGCCCCTTCCTTTTCCCAAGCCTTAGTCGATCTCTTAAAGCTGCAGTGCATGTTAAGTTCATCTGAGTCTAAAGCCCTAACCAGTTGCACAGGTCAGTCAACAGCTTGGTAAAACTTATGAACATACCTTTAGTTTTGTCAGTATGTATCATGAAGTAGTGTTGCTTGTTTAGCTCAGATGTTGTTATGAACCTCTGTCAGGATCTCTATATTTGAAATTACCTCTGTAGCTGATGCCAACACATATGCACTGGACTGCACATGAATATCCAGTCAGTCAGCATGTCTTACAAATAATGCTTGAAGCATGTGCTACTGACTGAGAAAGTTTGTGAGTGTGCTGCAAGACATTTAAAGTTAAAGCACAACCGTGCATTGTTTGGAACTGCACTAAAAGAGACATGTCTTTATTTTCTTTCTTATAAAGTTTTTAAATATACAGTGAACGGAGCAAAATAAAACATCACAGACCCAAACATTGAAATCCACAGATTTATTCTCAAACATGAATTGAATACCCTCATGATTATCAAAATCCCTGCACTACTGCTTTAAAGCCTTCCCATTTACTTCACTTTCTGTCAGTGAAGGTGATCCCCACCCACCTTCCGATCTCTCCAAGCAGTCACCCCCAAGTTGGGACTCCTTCTCATCTTTTTTTTTTAAGTATCCAGTTTCCCTTTCCTTTCATCAATTGAAGCTCTCTGGTGTTTCTTTTTCCTTTGATTCCAAGTATTGCTAGCAATCAGTTTTACTCGATAGCAGTGGCAGCTTTCACTTTGCAGCTCAGATAGCACTACAGCTCCAGAGCAGCTGGCTTCATTCAAGTTCAGAGCAAGAGTGTTAGAAAGCAGCTGCAGCTAGAGATGTGCATTTTATTCTTAATATTTTAGTAGCAGCCATTGTATCTCTTACCAGAATTTGTTTACTGAAATGACTATTGATCCTCACACTTTTATGATAGAGCTCCCTATTCAATATTAACTGTGGTCTGTTCATGGAGTTTATGGTGTTTTTACCAATGTAATTTATGCTAAAGTCCAGTTATGGAGGAGAGAAAAACACTATTTGCGAAATCTCTAGAAAATCAAGAATGGATATGTATCTGTTCCTTCCTGAGTACTTTTTTTTTGTTACCACAAATTCTTTTATCCTCACAACAGTTGGAGGGCTAAACTCCCTTCAGCTACTGTCCTACTGGCCCCACCCTCACTGCTCCACTGGCCACCTCCTTCCAAAACTTAACCTCCACTGGCTGTATTCCACTCCCATAGATTTACCCACAAGGTGAGCCATCCTCTCTCCTGGAATATACAATCCAAGTGCCAACCTGAGGTCCTGGCAGTGGTACAGGTGGGTGGCAAGCATGCTTATGTCATTTATGCCTCCTCTGTCATTTTCCTCCTACTTTCTCCATTGAGTCCTGTAAGCCAGAGTACACATGTTGATGCATGCCTGTGGAGGCACACATGCCCCATGCAGTCTCAATGCTTCCCACCCTTCATGCTATCCAGACTCACACCACTGCAAGCCTCCACCTGGTGGCAGTATAGCTGTGGTTCTGACAAACCCTCTTTCCCCAGGAGAGTAGGGTCATCCTTGATGCTCAATATCTCCCCCAGCCAATTCCCAGTAACTCAAGACTGCTCCTGATCACAGGTAGCTGGCAGAGCAGGTGGTAGTATTATTGCTGCACCACTGGGCTGGTTCCAGGAGTACTGTTATTATGCATTGTGTGTTGTGTGCTGCTTACATTACATTACTTATGCATGGTTCTCACCAATCCTGTTTTTTCAGTATATTCTGGAATGTGCTGCACATTGGGTTATAAGTCTCAAAGGAAGGACTTGGTTGGTCCAAAAGCTTAGACACTGTTTTCTTCTAACATCTGTGTTGGTCCAATAAAGGTATCAAACCATTTGCTTCTGATCTGTTCTTACAAGCACCAATACAGCAACTAATCTGTTTCTGCACATTTGGTGGAATCCAGATCTTGTATTGATGTAGTACACTATGGGAGGAGGGGTCTGGGTCATGTAAACATTATTAAAATATTACATACAAAATTATGCAGTATTATTAGCAAATACAGCACATAGCTATAGCATACAGTGTAGACCCAGTGCATGAATTACAATATTAGGGAGGCAGTATAGCACAGTGGTTTAAGGCTCTGAGCTGCAAATCTGGAGACCTGGGTATGAATCCCACAGCCCCACATGCATACTGTGTGACCTTGAGCAAGATACTTAACTTCCTGTGCTCCCAGGTTGCACCTGTAAACAAGCTTTCAGCTTAGTGTGTCTCACCTGGTTAAACAATTGGAAAGAATAAAAGAAAAGAAAGAATATTGCAAAATAATGAGAAATTACACAGTAAGTCTTGTAGAGCAAATATAAATTTTCACACACTGCCAAGAGTATACAGAATATATACTGTATAAACTAGGTATTTTTATTTGACAATACTGTTTTGTTTTTTTACAAACATTTCATTCTTATTCTACTTAAATGCTCTCCTTTGCAACCACAAATGACAACTACTTTTCTAAATGCCCAATATATTGCCTGCAGTGATGGTGTTTCAATGCATTCCAAAACTGTTTTAGCCCATCAGTGAGTTCCTGATTTGTCCATGGATTGGTCTTTCTATAAAAGTGTGTTTCCATTGCATGTCAAACTGTCTCTTTAGATTCAAGTCTAGGATAGTGAATAGAAAAATGACAACATTAGTTATAAAACCACACGCACTGTACAGCACAGGTTACAATACATAGAAGATGAAATCCTGCAGCACTCAGGTATGGTTTTGACCCAGTTATTGTTCTGATCAGCACTGAATACTGTTGAGGTTGAAATGTTTGGGTCATTCTTCTGATTGAAGTGGTACCAATCAGGCAACTTTTCCTGATAAACCCAGTCGTGGTATCCCTTATGCTATGACCACTAAGGAAGAGACCGTCAGTAGTTTCAGGAGGAGTAGACACAGTTAATAACTGTAAGCCAGTAACTATATAAGAATATTTTAACAGATATAGTGTAGCAAGGAAACTCACCTTTGAAAATACAAACCAGACCTAGGCCTCATTTTGAAACAGTACCCAAAACATGAATCTTCAGAGGATGCTTTGACTTATTTTTAGAGAGTCTCAGCCCTTCTTCTTAAAAGCCATACATGCAAACTGCTCCAAACAAACCACTCTTGACCATAGGAATAATGTCATGAAATGCTTTCCATGCATAAACTTAACATCTGACCTGCTCCAGCCATGTGACTTTGTTGACATCCCATATTATAAGACAGAACCTGAGAATTAGTAAAATGACATAGGTACATTACTATAGAGTGCTCAGTATTTCACAATACAATATGATTCATATTTTTATAATGTAGTAGGCTAACACTCTATCCGTTTATTACTACAATATTTGGGCAATTTTTATGTTTCAAACCTTTTCAGACATTACATTTGGAACTTACTATACTACAGAGACAGAACATGAAACAGGCTAGTGAAAATAAAATGTAATGATACAACATTGAAACATGGGGAAATAGGAAATATTAAATGCTGGTTGGGTACTGAAGGTGAATGGCATTGTCACACTCCATGCTGGACAAGGGTAGCACTGTACAGCCATTGTTGCCTGCATGAAAGACATAATAACATGATGGTATGATGGTAAAGTGAGCAGTGACAACAGCACCACACTACTTCTGTACAGCAACCAGTGATTCAGTGACACATGCAGCTGATGTCCAGAGCTGCCACACTCTGCCCAAAATGTGATATGGGGCAGCCAAGTGCCATCCATCAGGAAAGGCTTTGCAAAGTCAGTTATTCTGCCTGTCTTGAAGTACTTAACTGAGGTTTGCCTCAGCCCACCATGTAGATTTTGTATTAAATGATATGGTCATTGTCAGGCTTATGTTGTGTGTGTCACAGCATGAATATAAGTGTGAATGTACAGTAAAGAACTCTGCTTCATCTTTGACGAATATGAGTGTGATGTACAGAACTCGACTTCATCTTTTGAAAGAAACCTCCAGTTAGTGGGTGGGCTTGTCGTAGACCCACTGCCGCTCAGGCACAAAGTAGGTCATTGTGTGGCTTTCAGGTTCAGTGGCTAGCTGTGTTGCAAACCATGATCCTTCAATAACACTATGATGGGCTGTCTGTGTGTAGTCATGCATATCAGGGAGTTTGGTGTCCATGTAGTGTGCCCAGGCAACCAAGACTGTAGCCAGAAACTTCAGTCCTAAAATGTACTGTACAATCCAACAACTAATTCACTTTAACATAATGTACAGCTGAGACTGAACATGCACAAATGTACAGACATGCACACAAATTATGTTGGCAGTCTGAGAGGGCCATCAGGTTGCTGTTCAGGCACTTAAATTAAATGTACAAACTGAAAATGGGGTTAATAAAAGGCCAATAACCAAACCCAAGGTGCTGGGCCCTATGAAGAAAATACCCCATTCCATCCTTCTTCATGCTGGTGGAGATAGTATTATAGGGACCCATGAGGGACTAACTGGAATGTGAGTTACCCATCAAGTGAGTAAAAGCATTAAGTAACATTTTATTTTATTTATTTATTTTTGTTGACCGGGTAAGTGCACTAGACAAATCCTGCCTATTTTCAGGCACAACCAGGGAGGGGATACAGATGAATGCCAACTGACCTTGAACCAGATTAAGCTGTTGGTGGTATTTTTAGTGAATGAAGGAAATTTGACCAGGACACCGGGAAATTCCTACTCTGAGGGGTGGGGAACCTTCCCATGAGACATCTGGACTCAGTTCAGAATGTCTCAGTCATTGGCAGGAGTGGAGGTGGTGGACGATGGTCCTCAGATACCCAATGCAACACTTGAGGAGGTTGCTTTTCTTCAGCAAAGGAGTTACAATATGATTCTGCAGTGGTAATGAAGAGTTACCCCAGTCTGACTTATTCACTGATATAGGTGAGACCAATGCCTCAATGAATATAGCTGCTGAGGAGGATAAAAAACGGAAACGCTTAGAACTGGGACAGACAGTTTGCTCTAATATGGCAAAAAAGTGTTAAGACAAACACTGCTGACCTGCAAGGTGATATTGCTGGCGTTCAAGAAATGGATGGGGATTCTTTCCCTTTTCAGCCCGTTTTGCTGCTTGGTCCCTGAAAGAGCACTGCAGGTGGCAGGTTGGATACAGACCCCTGAGGCATGGCTACCAGATCCGTCGATCCCGCTTCCAGAACAGCTTCTTCGAGCCAGGAGGACCGTTCGGTAGACTGCTGATGGAGGGACCAATTTTGGTGACGGACCGAACACCGTGTTACTTCCGCTTTCCTCGGCTGAATCCAGGAGTCCCGATGTTTCCAGCCGAAATGGACCTTTGCACCACAGAGAACGTCAAGGAAGAATTAAAACGCCAGACAACACGGACACAGAGATTCTGGACACTACAGCATCAGACCCTATGCCACAAGACCGGAGTATCGATCGGGACTCTACAGCTGTTGAAGGTACTGTTCTTCCTGACTCACCTCCCCCAAACAAACCAGCCTTTAAACCAGTAAGTTATGCCTCCTCTTTAAAAATAAGGACATACCAGCCAGAAAACGTTTTGTTGCCGAATTCACTATAAAGGGGCTTAGAACTTCCCTGACCGTCATTATGTGGGCAAATCTCTACTAATTGACTCTCTAGATTCACCCTGCTGATGTTTATGCCTTTATTCATACCTCTGGAGATCGTAACTTTGATATCTCATTCAGAACTGCTGCATTATTAGATAAATTTTGGGCAGCTTATTATACTGCCCGGATGGACTCAGTTTGGAAACATTTTATTGTTATTCCTCTTACCAGACCAACGGCTAAAGTTGTAACTGTTCTCTTTCAAATGAAGTAGTTAATGTACTAGATATTGTATATTGGTTAGAGCAACGCTGTACAGTAACTGGTGTTCCACATGCAGTCATTGATGACAATGGGTTTTGGACGGGAGGGTGGAAGTTTACTGTACAACTTAAAATCACTGAAGAGGGTACAACACCTCCTAATTGTTTCTATCTAGGCAGGGACCGAGGTGTATTGTTTTATCCTGGTCAGCCACGTTCTTGTTATAGATGCGTTCATTATCCCATTCAAGTTCAGACTGTGAACAATTGAAATGTGCTTCTTGTGGTCTGCTAGGTCATTCGGTGCTATCTTGCATGGTACCACCTACTTGTAACTTATGTGGTGAGTCTTCCCACATTTTTGAAACTTGTCCATGGGCGGCCCATAATACTACTGGATTACACGGAGCATGATTCATATATAGCCAAATCATCGGCTACTGCACAACACCCCTCGAAGCTCTGTGCACACTATGGGGAACACAGTTATAGGCTCTCCACTCGGTACCTCAGTCGTAGGTTTCTCCTCCTTCTGAGAGTTTACCAGATATGGTTGATCCCCAACCCCGAATCTATGGAGATTTCGTGTGCACGCTGCCCACCACTTCTGTTGTTCCAGCCCCATTGTAGACCCACCTACTTCTCTTCCAGTTAGTGAAGATGTAAGGCTCGGGATCATTCCACCCTCCCCACCGACAACTCGCTGTCTTCACTTCTACCAAACAGGTAGACCCAATAACTATGCCTTCCATCCCAGTCTCAAATCCCTATGACCCCACATAAAGTTGGGACGATGCTATGGAAGAAGAGGACTTAGATGACTTCTCTTTCCCAACCTTCCACGGCTGCCTCAGTGCAATTACCTACTACTTCTGGGATTCCTGTACGGAAAGTCAGTCAGAACACGGAAAAGAAATGAAGTGTTATTGCTATCTGTGGTTTACCTTTTTCCCTTTGCTTATGTCTTTTTTATGACTAGCCAGTCTTAATGTTAATAGTATTCGGTCTCCATATAAGCGCACTGCAACCTTTTCAGCATTACAAAGTTTAAATTATGATGTTTACTTGCTGCAAGACATTAGGTTGTATACAGCGGAGGAAGTCACAACTGCCTCATGAACTGGGGTTTAGGCCCTCTTATTGGTCTGTAGGGCAGGATTTATGTTCTGTGTGGGCTTTTGTTTTCGTTCTTCAATTTTCCTTTGCAAAAATGGTAGATTTAGTTCCCGAAAAGTATTAATTTTGGATCTATTATGGTGTGATTCCCCATATCGACTTATTAATATCTATGCACCACAACAAAAGCTACCAGAGTTCAGCTTTTCCATTTGATCAAACCATTTTTGTTTACTAACCGAACTATTCTTTGGGGTGGTGATTTTAATACCAGCTTGGACATCCCCTAATAAGAAAACCTATTGTGATACGTCTGTTTTAAATACCATTATTAAAGAGACACATCTACTTGATATATTGGCCCAATCCCGTTACCTACCTTTTCAAAAGGAAAATTGACCTCCAGAATAGACTTTGGTTTTGTTCTCAGACTGTCAAGGTTGCGACTGGTATTACTACACCTATGGCTACCTCGACCACCATTTAATAGGTTCACGAATACCGTTAGGAGAGACTATAGCACAGGTCCGGGGACTTGGAGAGTAAACTGTCCTTGCTATCTCTTCCTGAGTTTCTTAAAGGGTTTCAGAACCTAATTACAGACCGTATCTCTGTTGAGATTCTTATGATTCTATAATAGACTGGTGGACTGACACTAAAAACTATGTGATTTCTTACTTTAAATACTATGCTAGGTTTCTAGCTGACACACGACACCTGCATTGCAAGTTTTTTATGGCTGAACTGTTGGAATTGTTTTCTAATCCCATATATATATAATGTTGATTGTTCAGCCTGTATTAAGGAAGTTAAAATTGCTCTGGCTAAAGAACAAATGACAGACAAAGAACTATTCTCTTTGAACAAAAATATCGTGACTACTGGGACACAGTATCAATTTAACCCTTTGAACTAGCTACTGACAAATTTCATAGTAAACAAATACACCAATTGCGTGATGATCAACACCGTGTACTTACTGGACAAAACAATCTCATGACATACGTAACATTTTTATCAAAACAACTTTGAGACCCTGTTGTTGAATCACCTGATATGGAACTTCTGTTACAGACGTTAGCTGTACCGACTATATCAACATCACAGAAGTCTGAACTTTGGCACCTTTACCTCTGAGGAAGTGAGACAGGTTATTTTTAGTTTTAAAGATAGGGTAGCTCCTGGGTCAGATGGTCTTTCAGTGGAAATTTATAAATCTTTATGGCAATATATGCCAAGTCAGTTACTAGCTATTTTAATGCCTTTCTGCAGGAAGACCGACTGACTAACCAGATGTATGAGGGGTTAATGCTATTTCTCTATAAAAGGTGATAGATGTGACCTGACAAATTGAGACCGATCACATTACTTAATACTGATTATAAGATTTTTTCTAAATTGTTAGGAATCGACTGTCTAAACTTTTACCGCCAGTACTCTCCCATCCCAATATTGTTCAGTCACTGGCAGATCTATTCATGATGCTTTGCTTTTACTTAGAGAATTATTTTCCCAAGGTCAACAAGGAGCCCTTAATGGTTATTTATTTAATTTTGACCTCTCCAAAGCTTTTGACCGTATTTCTCAAGAATTTATTTGGTTAACACTTAATGCTTATGGGTTTCCTAGTCCTTTTATTAATTGGCTTCTTATGCTATTCCTAGCTTATGTCAGACCATATGTTAATGGTAGAATTGGTTCCCCTTGCTACATCCGAGAGGGGTGCGAAGGTTGCCCTTTAAGCCCTTTATTATTTGTTATCGCCTAGACCCTATAATTCGACTCTTTCCAAATCCCCAAGACTTCTAGGCCTTCATGATAAAACTATTCCAAAGTAATTTGTTATGCAGATGACTTATGTGTTCTTGTCCCTACGGTTCGATAGGGCAATTACTATGTACAGTATTGCCCATTTTTGATCAGTTATTGGCTCTCAGTTAAATTTACAAAAAGTGTATGCTTTAATCTAACTGTGTCTATCACAACTGTAGGCTCGATTGCTGGTATTCAACTAGTGGATACTCCACATAAATTATTAGGACTTTATTTTGGTATTCCAGATATGGCCAAATATAATTGGGAGCTGTGTATAAACAAAGGCAGGGAAAGGATATGTACATGGAATAAATGGAATCTAGGCAAAAAGAAACATATTTTTTGATTAAGACCTGTTTACCCATTTTTTACATGTAGCACTATGTTTTCCGTTGCCCAAATGTTTTTCGTCCTCTCCTTAGCCTTTTCTTTTCTTGTTTTTGGGGTAGTCGTTTAAATCCCATTAAACGTAATGTTTTATTACAGTCCTATCGTCAGGGAGGTGTGACTATGATTCACCCAATAGTATTCTTTTTTCTATTTTTTTTATTACCAATTTGAAACCTTTGGTTACGGAATCGCTAAAACTTTGGATCCCTTTGTGCATATGTCCCTCACTGAAATTTTTCAGGAATGGACTGTAGGTATTTTCTACATAAAAACAAAAGACGTTATGTTTTATCTCCAGATTGGATGATAACGTTTGATATGTTAAAAACATGGCATATAACAGTACAGATGATCAAAACCCTCACTAGAAAACAGTTATATACACATATTATTACATCTCACTTTACCAAGACATTTTTCCAGACTTTACGTTACCAGAACGGACACAAATTGGTAATCGCTAACTGATCCACGGATCCATATCACAATGTGGGATATTAGTTGGTTAGGAGTCCACTGTAGAATTAATGTATGCGTAACTTAAAACACAAGCAAATAGCTGACAGATATTGTTTCCGTGATTCTTGTCCAGATACGGTAGAGACAATGTCTCATTTATATTTTCTTGCCCATTTATTCTTCGTTTCTGGTTTTTATCGTTAATAATTTTGGAACAAGGTATGGTGCCACTGGGATCAGAAAGCTCTTTTCTTTGGTCTTTTCCAGATACTTGGGCATCTTGCAATCCTAGTACTTTGAACATAGTGGCAGTTGTAATATTGTACTGGGTGTGGCAGATTAGATGTTGGTTTTTATTTCAGCAGCTTACCTCACCCCTGACAAATTATTTACAAAATCTTGAATTACCTTGATTACTTCAAAGAGAAAGAAAGGAAATCTCTTAAGACAGACATATGGAACGATATTGGAATTTCTTTGATTCACTGTGTTATTTGCTTATGAGATGTTTTCGTTATTGTATTTTTTCACATATTTGATGTTTTTCTGGTTTTGATATTTGTATTATTGCTGTATTTTTGTTTTGTTTCTGAAACAGTTTGTACATATGTTTTGTTTTAAATAAAAATACCCTACTCTTTTCAATAAGTGCCATGGATCTTTAACATCCACCTGAACTACCACCAATCCAGGCAGATGGGACCTCAGTTTAACATCTCATCTGAAAGAGCGGCACCTCAGAAGTGAAGCACCCTCTCATGCTGCACTACAGTGTCAGTATTGGGATAGTAACCCAAGTGCCATTGTATTGCATTGTATTGCGCATTTCAGTACACATGGTACAATGAAGCTGCCCTCAAGGTTATAAATGTGACATATGTTCTATTTTTATATTGTTCTAGGGCTATGGAGGTCATGTGACCAGTATATTATTGTGGCAGCAGGGGATGAGATTCTCCCCATGGAAAACAAGAGCAAGCTGCGATGCCACTAATCCTTGCCACCATGACTTGCGAGGGTTGCAAGTACTGCGACTTCATGGGAAGCTCATAGAACTTGTTGGTGCCATCCTGAATGAGTAATGTACCCTACTATAAAGAACTGCATAATATCCACAATTGCTCCTAGTCATCAGTTTTTGCTACATATTCTGCTCGCATTGTGATGTCATTTTGGTGTTCCACTTTTGGATTAGTTTCCACTTATACAAAGTAGTAAGTGTACATAATGTAAATGTACACATATCCCCATAGTGGAAAGCATTGTGGGAAGTACAGGTAAATCACCATGAAAGGATTTAGACGGGTTCTGCTTTTGTATTATGCAGCATTACTGCATATTTTCTTTTGTCTAGTGCTTTTCAGTAGTGTGCCCCACCTAGTAAACAAAACTAAATAAAATAAATAGTATAATACTGTATTTATTGTACACTGAAATGTATGGTATGTTTCTGATCTTCCAGCCAGCTTCTGCAGAGAATATTACTCCATTCTCCTCCCCAAGCAGAAGCTCAACGGAGTAGAAGACAAGTAAAGGAATGCAAATTTGAGTCTTACCCAACTCCTTGCATTGCATTTAAATGTGTATTGTTGTAAAATTGTGGTGCTGAGCTGCTGTACAGTAAAGCATCTCTTTAATTCTGTGAATGTGCACAAGTGGCATGTTGTACTAATGCTGTAGTATAATAATAATTATGAAGTGGTTGGTGAAAAGCCAGAACCCTGAGTGGCTGAGAACAGTAGGATTCTGTGCTGATAACCCAATAGAACCAACAGAAAGATGCCCTGTGACTTCTTCTTACTGTTTACCTCTCAAAATCACTATACTTAGGTCGGTCCGTGGTGCTGAGGGTTGAGGCACTGGAAGCCACACTCATGCCATGCCGATGACCCAGGTTTACACTAAAACAATAACTATATCAATAAATTAAAATTTGTCTGGGAAGGCTAGATTAAACAATTATGTTTTCAGCTGAATTTTTACTCTGTCAATGGTCAGGCATTCACTTAACTGACGAGTGAGAATTCACAGGGTAAGTGCCACAAAGGAAAAGTGTGAGCACCAGATGTTTTTAATAGAACTCTGAGAATCTCTAGAAATCCCTCATTGGTGGATCAGAGAGATGGAGGGGGCAGTAGGGAGTCAAGAGATCTTGCAGGTAGCCAGGTCTCTGTTCATGTAGGGTTTTAAAGGTTATCAGGCCAACCTTAAAGGTTATCTGCCACTGAACAGACAGACAGTGCAGTTTGCACAGCACAGGCACATATGACTGGCCCTCAATGTACCATTGGGGAAGCCTGGCACAGCATTCTGCACTAGCTGCAAGTGTGCAATATCAACCCCAGAAGACCTAGGTAGAGGGCATTGCAGTAGTCAAGGTGGGTGGTGACAAAGGCATGGACCAATGTTGGAAGATTATCCAGAAGAACCGGATGTTTCTTCCAGGTGATATACTCAGATGGTAAAATGAGGATTTAACCATGGCCGACACCTGAGATTTCAGGATCAAGCTGTCATCAAAATAATGCCCAGGTTATGCACACAGTCTGTGGTAGTGAGCTGAACACCATCAAGCCATAAGCCTGGCATTTGTTCAGCCACCAAACCCACCCCTGGATGACCTGGGTTCACTACCAACACTTTGGTCTTGTCTGGATTCAGTCTCAGCCAGTTGGTGCTCATCCAGTCCTTGATCTCGGTGAGACAGTTGTTTAGTATAAAGACTGCATCAACCTGTCCAGGTAAAAGGACATATATAGTTGAGTATCATCTGCATAACAGTGAAAACTCAAACCATATCACCTGATGATATCTCCCAATGGCAGCATATGCACTGAACAGCATTGGTGCCAGCATGGAGACCTGTGGCACCCCACTGGACTGGAGGAGGGCATCAGAGGAATAATCTGGTGACCTCCCTCTGAGACTTGTCCATGAGGAAGGATAAACCATTTGAGGACTGTACCCAAAAGACCACAAAGAAGCCTAAGCACTCCAAGAGCACACCATGGTCCACAGTGTCAAATGCTGCAGAAAGATCAAGAAGAACCAAGATGGTACAAGCCTTCAATTCTCTCACTATTAGGAGGTCATTTAATACTCAGAAAGTGCAATCTCAGTGCTTTGTCTCCTCCTAAATCCAGACTGAGAGCATCATAGACATTGTGGGTCAAAGGTGACTGTCCAGTTGCAATGCACTCAGCCTTGAACTGCATGCTTCAACCCAACTGAGGTGTGCCATTATCCCAGCACAACACATTCCTGTCATGTCTTATTGCTTAATTACTGTATTATGAAAACCTTTTCTGTTAGAATGTGCAGTCATACTGATTTTAAACACATTATCTTTTATAGCTACACAACAGGTAGTACTATACTCTGCAGTACTTGTAATGAATATTAGAGTAGTTTCAAACTTGTTTTAACTATTTATTGCTTTTCTAGGTAATTTACAGAGATTAGGAAACTTCAATCATTTGCTGAAACAGAGACAGCTAAAAGATAAATAATTCATTTATGTCTGGAAATATAAAGATAAATGCCATCATGCTGGCTGAGATTGATTATTTCAAATGAATGTGTATTTCCTTTAGAGTTACCAAATTAAAAATAACCACTAAATAGAAATAAATTAATTTTCTTGGTATACATTATTTTAAACCAGTATAATTCACTTTTACTAACATGAGTAATGAATTAAACCCACAGGCTTGAAGTAGAAGTAAATTTTAAGTATTGTTACCACACTTGCACCAAAGTCCAGGTAGCAGTCAATCAGTAAAATAGATCAGTAGATCATCTAATTTTCTAGTACAGACATTTCAAATCCCTATTGTTCATGTTTCATCTCTTCAATTAGCTCCATAAACTTTTAGCTTCATCTTTCTTTCTCTGATTCTCTTCATTTTCTATCTTCTTTCTAAGGTTAGAGGCCTTCAGTTGGTCTGGGTTAAAAATAGTCCTTTCTCCCCTACACACATTAACCAAGCATTTGCCAGGAAAGAGTATTTTAAAGGCAACTCTTACTGTATTACTGCAAAAATTAAGCTAAGAAAGTGTTTCCATCCTTAGCTGAATGGCAGAACAGTATCTGGATATACAGTATATGACATGTTATAGGTTTAAATTTCAATGCCCCTATTTTTTTTGGGAGGGGTATACAGTATTGGTTCTGTATCTGTGTGAATTGCTGTGGTAAAATTACAGTGGATATGGGTCCAGTTGTATCTTGAAAAATGTTTCATGCTGGGGTGAGTCAATCATAAGAGGATTCTCCTTTTTCCAATATTTTACAAAGAAGTTTGAAATTCCTTCATTGTGTAGGGTAAGTAGTCATATGGCAGTTTTAACACCAAAACAACAAAACAATTAAGTAAGTCTTGAAAGGCTTAGCCTATGGTTCAAAGGACTGAAGCAACCAGCCATGCCCCTGCCTTAGCTATTTAAACTCCACCTTTTCTGCTTCACTCAGAAGGATGTGTTGTTTCTTTGCTGCTGGAGCTCTGACCCTTTCTCTGCATGTTTGTTCCTCTTGTACTGAGGCTCCCTGCTTGGTTTTGCTGGATTTTGTACTGGTTGTTGTTTTTCCTGCTATTCTCTCTCCTCTGTTGCTTATGTCTGTCCTGCTTTGTGCTTCTCTCTGTTCCCCCACCCCTCCCATCTCTGTTGCTGCTTGCCCTGTGACCATCTGTGCTCCTTCCTGTTTCCGTTAGCCTGTGCTCCCTCTGCTCATTCATACCTTGTTTCTCTTCCTCTTCCTCTGCTCCCTCCATTCATGCTGCTCACCCTGTGGCTGTCCATATGTGTTCTGTCCCTACCTCCCATTCTGTTGTCTTTTCTCCCCTCCACCCACTCATTCTTGTCACTCACCCAATGGCTGTCTGTCCTGTTGCTCGGTGGTTCTGTTGCCCCACAGCTTGATTTTCATTTGTGTCCCCCATTCCATATTGTGTGTCCACCTTTTGGGGTGTTTCTCCTTTGTCCTTGTTGCTGCTTGAAGTTCTATTTTGCTTTAATCTCCTCTGTTGTCTTCATTCTCCATTTAGTCTCTCAGCGTTCTGAAGCTTATTACCTGATGGTTTTCACTTTATTTGAAGAAGCTCAGACTAATAAATTAGACATATTTATTCAGCAATGCTTTTAGTACTAGGGACATGTCATAATAAATCAAAGTGTTCTTTCTAAGTTGAGTTTTCTAAAACTTAGAGTGAGCACCTGCAATTGTTTACACCTGGCATGTCATGGTGGTCTGCTTGCATCATCACTGTTTATCCCATGGCACAGGACTGTGGTGTCGCGAGTGGGCAATGTTTGTTTTAGGTAGGGAATGGGCTGTTTAAGGAACAGACATATATGTAAATCCATTAATTAACTTGCTCATTATCAGTTGTAATCATTTGTGCTGCATTCCTAGTGAACAGCATTTGTAGTATTTATCTGACATCCTCAGATATTTAATAGTAATAAGTAATTGTCTTTTCACCCTAATGCAGTACACTACCTATGATGTTGCTGCTTGCCTCTCAACTGTCTATGCTGTTGCTACTCACTCCGCTGTCTGTGCTGTTACCGCCATCTTGCGGGTTGTCTTTGTTGTTGCTGCTCACCCAGCTGCTGACTGTTTTGTTGCCACTACCCTGCGCTGTCTGTGCTGCTGCCACTCTCCCTATGTTGCCCATGTTGATGCTGCTCACCCTGCAGCTGTCTGTGCTGTTGTCGCTTGCTCCACAGCTGTCGCTGTTGCCCCACAGCTGTGTGTGCTGTTGCTGCTTGCCCCACAGTGGTCCATGATGTTGCCGCTTGCCGCAGCCATCATTGCCACTCATCCAGTGGCTGTCTGTGCTGCTTCATTTGTAGTGCAGCTAAATTACCTTTGTGGTGGTCCTGTCTACTTCTATTCTAGTCACACACACCTACATGGAGATCCATTACACGTTACTTCATTTGTCTCCAAATTGCATTTCTTGTTTGTCTCCTTTGTCTCCAAATTGAATTTCCATATGTATTTCCCTGTATTGATCACTACATTGCAGCAGTAGAGCCATCACTAAACAAAGTATCACAAAGCCTGGAGGGAAGGTGAGATAGGCCTTGGATCCCCATAGGTTTCCTCCTCAAAAGAGTTTTTCCTCTACTCCATGCCAAAGGTCATAATACCTAGTTAGATTTTAGTAGTATATTCCCTAGGTTACTTAGGTAGGTTTCGCTGATGGACGGAGATGGATGGTGGCCTTCATCTGCCATTCCTCTCTCCTTAGGAAGCCATACCTTTGCTATCTGATCATTCAGACCTACTATACATGAAAGTTGCTGTACATTACCCATTGTCTTCTGCTGACCTGCCTGAAAGTCCTACATACATGACACCTTGACTACATGAAGGTCCTCAAGACAAGATACTTACTTGTCACCTTCTGCACTGCTTTCTGCTCTACACTTTTGGGGGCTCATTCCTAAGGTACCTTTAGCTAAAGGAATCCATTTCATGGCACTTTAGGGTGGAACCTCCTCCCGGTCCTTGACTTTGGCATTTCTACAAGGTGGTATTCCCTGAGGAACAGAGAGGCAAAAAGGCAACACGGTTTATCTAACAGGATACACAAGCACAACACTACACCAAGTTGTGTAAGCACA
Source organism: Neoceratodus forsteri (assembly GCA_016271365.2). Taxonomy (NCBI): domain Eukaryota; kingdom Metazoa; phylum Chordata; order Ceratodontiformes; family Ceratodontidae; genus Neoceratodus; species Neoceratodus forsteri. The sequence continues at coordinate 236,088,890 of JADMNL010000023.1, read as the reverse complement.
TTGAATTGAAAGGCTTTTACTGTGGTTTAATGGACTGTAGCAACCAGCCACACCTCCTGCTTGAGTTATTTAAACTCTGTCCTTTCTGCTTCACTCAGAAGCATTTTTTCTTTGCCCCAACATCCTCCCTTCTCCCTCCAGTGGCTCACCTCTCACCTGGGAGCCCTTCATAAGGTAACTCTTTAGCCAAGGGATTCCTCCTTGGCACCTCTAGGGTGGAGCTCTCATCCAGGGTTCCTTGCCTCAGCATCCCTACAGGAGGATTCCCTGAGAAACAGAAAGGTGAACAACCACAAAGGTTTATTCAACAAGTTGTGCAAGCATAACACTACATGAAGTTGTGTAAGCACACTGATATATAATGATATAGAATAGGAGACTGCTTTTGGTTCCACCTTTGAAACATGAGGCAATGGATTTTTGAGCTCTGACCCCTGGACTTTCAAATCACATTTAATCCCTCCATCTAACTCTTGGATCACCCCTCACAGCTGCACAACCTACAACTGGGGTCACAGAACAAAGATATGCCAGCAAATGCAAAACCAAAAGACACCATGCTGTAATACCTCAAACCCACCATGATGGCAGATCCCTGAGATGCAAGAACCCATGGCAAGGGTAAGGCCATGGCTATTAAAACCCACCCAGCAAGACTAGTGATGAGGAAACTGAGGAAAACTCACCCTGGCTATGCAACCCTGTGTACTTCATTCAAGATGAGCCATGGTTCAGTGTTGTCATCTTGAGGATGAGCAGCCCACTACTCCAGGTGACCAGAACCCTTACCACGATGGATCTGACTCACACACCTACTCTCCCAGGGTGCAGCAATCCACCAGAAGACTTGACACTTAATGAAGCTTCCCAGGCTTTTTCCCTGTGTGTTGCAGCAGTTGAGCCTCTTCAGCAGCCTACTTTTGTGGAACTTTCTGCAAGAGATGCCACATGGATAGGAGTGACTGAAGGGCCAATCAGAATGGCAGAGCAAGTCTTTTAATGTAGTGCAGGCTCTGCTGAATATTTGATTATTTAATTATGACATTGCTTTCTTGGGTAGGCTTGGGGTGATGGGATTGGGGAGGGATGAATTTGTACAGGACTGGGAGGTGGAGGCCAGATAGTCTCCTTCTTTATCAGAGTTCATAAGGGAAAAAAATTTATGTGGTCTTCTCTGTGTTCCCCTCCACAGATTTTCTGTCTCAGCAGGTAAACTGGCTGCAGCCTCCCTCCTGTGGAAGTTCTGGGATTCCTACAGAATGGTGGAAAACATAAGGAATGGAAAGCCTGAGGATGACTGCTGCTCCTGAGGTGTCTCTCCTCTGATCCCTGTGACGGACTCAGCTGTCACCTGAGCCTGACCCCAGGACCTCTATTGGCCTCCCAAGTGGTGGAGATTGTAGGACCAGTGATAGGAGTTTGAGGTAAGATTCAGGCTCTGACCTGCCTCTTTGAGACCTGGGGCCAGGATGGGTTGGAGGGAGCTCACCAGAACGACTTGGGTGACTGAAGGCCCAGTATTCAAGGAGTTATGGCTTGGTCTGGTGATACTGAGAGATGGCAGGGGAAGAATAATAGTTTCAAGGCCAAAATTTTCCAGTCTATTCCCTAACCTCCTTGTGGTGCAGCCGGATGCTGGGCCTAGTGACTGGGCAGGACTAGTCTCTGAACATGGAGCCATGGTGAGCTTCTAACAGGTACAGGATTAACTGTGATGCAAAGCAACCTTGTGAACCAGCTCAACTACTGTTTAAGGAGTTCTGGTTTGTTTTGAGATGATATTACTGACTCCTAAATTCAGCAAACTAGATGTTTCTGTTACTGGCATATATGGATAATACTGTACTATTCCTACTGACTACTGGTGGGATACAAAAGAAGTTAGAAATATTTTACAAGTACTGTATTTTGATGACTTGAGATTATCAATAAGCATATCCTGGACCAATGTAATTTGGCACAAAAACATTGAGGACCCACTTTCAAATGGGGATGCAGGGCTTGACCATGCCCTGCGTCCCTGCAATGTTTGCGCAACTGCATCCATAGGTCAGATGCAACTTACTCCCAATTTTAGAACCCAGGATGCAGGTTACAACAGTACCCTCAATTCACAGCAGCTTGCACCAAAGCTGTGGCACAAGCCCTGTAAACCAGCTGCCCCATGGGCACAAAGTTATGCAAGGGGAGCTGGCGGAACTGTGTTCACAGCTGCCATGGCACTTCTGTGTTCCATGATTGGTCTACTTTCCTTATCTGACCTTTCTGGTTACAGCTGCAGTTCTGCCTTTGGACCACTCCCTATATAAACTCTACCAGAACAAGCACAGTGCAACAAAGACTGGACCATTTCAGTGAAAGTAATGCAGAACAGTGAAGGTAAGGACCGTAGACCTTTAGTTTGCAGCCTAGAACAGGTTTATTTACTGTTTGACAAATGTTTAAAAGAAGCTGAATACAACTTTCTGTGCAGGCAGAGTGTTGGCTACAAATGAAATAGACACTTGAAAACCTGGCAGTGCATGACACAGATGGAAATAACCTGTACGCCTTTTACATCCTTAACTTGGCTATAAATGATTGTATAGGAACATATAACTATATTCTAATCATTGTAGATATGTAAAGTATTTAATAGCAGCTTAATATGAACCTTGTGTGCAGTCAGAGTGCAAGCAGCTACTGGAACCCTTGTTTGAAAACTCAGAAGTGGGTGATGTATCCTGCAAAAGTCATTAATGTTTTGTTATCTGTAATTCAGCTAGAGAAGCTCATTTGAACTGGATTATGGTTTAGACTGTTTTGCTAGATATGTGGTATTAACAGCTTAACCTGTTTAACTAGAGTTATGAAAACTGAGAACCGACTGGCTGCAAGGAATTTACTATCAAACATGTGGAGGAGCGCCTGCTAGTAAGGTTAGAGGATCTACACTTTAAGCTTCTTTTGTGTGTACTACCGATTTTGAGAAAGTTAGGTGAACAAGCCTAAATAAAGATACACTGTGTTACAGATCAGAATGGAGTGAAGCTAGCAGAGCAAAAGAAAAAGCTCCTGTTGAACTTAAAGGACACAGATCAGCAGCACTATTTGTGTTTAAGTCAATGTTTTCATATTATTTTTAAATACAGTAATGGGTACACCTAACATGATTCATTTTCAATTTATATAAACAGCAGAGAGCACTCTCAAATCCTGCATAAGACTGTCTAAGGTATCTTTCAATATTGCAGATTCTAAAGGTAGGTGGGCTCCAACCAGAATAAATGCATTATGTAATAAACTGCTGTAGGAAGCATGCATTATAGTAATTAAGAAGTATCCTTGATTTAAACAAGTATATGACCTGGCTGATAACAGAGGTCTGTGGCACCCAGTGGATAATACGGGTTTGATGGACACAGCCCTTCTCCTCACTGAAGGCTGCCATGAGGTTGACTGGACCACTGAATGAAATTGCTTTTAACATGTAAATAACAGTACAAGTCTTTATACTTTAGATATCGAATGATAGAGTAGGCAACATGACCATTGTGGCATGAACTTATAATAATTTTAAATATTTTAATTTGTAAAAATTGAGGTTGTCAGTGTGAGAAACTGATGTTATTGAAATCAAACACTAACTACAATTTATGTATTATTTAAGAGTAGATCCTATCCCTGAAGAAGCCTATTGAGGTGAAACGTTGCCATGTATGATGTATTGTAAAGAATAAATGAAAAAGAAAATAAAAGACAAACTTTTGAGAAACTGAGGGTTGCTGCAGCCTGTTTGGGAAAAGTGCACTGCAACACAGGTTTGATGCAAGTGGCCAATTGCATCAACTCTCTGCTGCAAGTACCTTGAGTGACTGTACAGCTTTCTAAAATCGGGCCTGAATTTCAAATGGAAAAGAAATGGATGTAAATGGTTTTAGTCAAAACTATCAATATCTAAGACTAATGTGTGCTAGCAAAATTTCACAGAAACCTCATATAGCTATCATATAATCTAAAAGTGGAAATCTTCTGCCAGATTTACCTTTGGTAAAATTATTTGGGACAAAAGCAATATCAGGTCTAATGCCATAGATGGTAAGATGAATGATCAAATACGTTATTCAGCTGAAATTTAGGGCATTACAAACCTGATATATTGCAAATATATTTGATTAGAAAACTAGAAGCAGAACTAGGCTAACCCATAAGTAACTCTGCCTTTCATATAAGAGCTGAGTTAGAAATGATAAAGTTATAGTATTTAGTCTGCATTTTGGGATGTAAGCCTTGGTTCAGGGTTGATAAGGGCAGTTAAACACTTGTTTGAAATCAATACGTTGGACTATTTACAATGTCCTCCTGGATGTCTGGGTAGTTTGATGTGATGCTCCCTCAAACATAGGGCAATGAGATATGAACCAGGTGACAATGGGAGCTGCTGAGGGCCTCTGGCTTCCCTAGGGAATCCTCACGCATGTCTACCGGGAGGGGAGATGGGGCAGGCCATGTGTGCAGAGTCAAGTTCAAGTTTATTGTAGGAAACTCCATTGAGCAAGTTCATTCATGATGAGGTCCTTTGACACAGATAGGTAGTTACAGATTGCATAATCAAAAAACAGTACAAATTCAAGAGTCTATGAGCCCAACAGCTCAGACAAGGGAAAAGAGAGACAATGCAGGAAAACAGTTGTTAAAGGGCCAGAGGAGCTTCTTATGCAGTTTAACTGGAATTCCATCAACTTACAGCACTCACCTTAGGTGACAGGACCCGGAGGGACTGCCCAGGTGGTGGAGGAAATCTCTTAATGGAAGTAGCACATCTCCTTCCTGATCAGAATAGTGCATGCTAACAGCACAGTCTATATAACATTACCATGTACAGTGACAGGGGAATTACAGCACCAAGAAATGGCTTTAAATATCCCACTTAGGAACAAATACACAAATAGGAAAGTTAGAGAGCACTGGTGGACACCAAGAATAAAGAAAATGATCAACAAAATAAATAAATTAAGTAAGAAATGGAAAAGAAACAAACAGGAAAGATCATGGGCATTGTATAAAAGTACAGCCAGAACAGTTAAAAAGAATATTAAATACACAAAAGCTACATATGAGAAAATATTGGCAACAAGGGTAAATGGGAACCACAAGGCATTCTACTCTTACATAAATGGTAAAAAAACACATCACAAGGTATTGGCCCACTCCAGGAATAATCAGGATGAACTCATATCAGATAATGCCCAAATGGCTACGGCTGATGCAGTTTAATATTTTGCATAATCTTTATTATTCACCCAAAAGTTGTTTACTTGGGGAGTAATAACATCTAATTTATGCAACAGGTGCCTAAGAGTGAGGGTACTTTGTTACATATTTTCTGGGACTGTCCAAAGATAGCTCCATTTTGAGAATGATACAGGACAGAGTTGATCCATTATTGGGGTTGTCTGATTTATTCTTGCCTGAGATATGTCTTCTTGGGGACTATTCTCAGATAACAGTGAATCAACATAAATATCACATAGCCTTGATTTCCATGTCTGTTAAAAAGCTGGTCCTTAAATATTGGAAAAACTCACAATTGGTCCTCTATTCTGAATGGCTTAATGAGTTTCTAGCTAATCTAGGACAGAAAAGACCATTTCTAGTCTTTATAATAATAATGTTAAGTATAAAAGATATGGGCTCTTTTACATATGCTATATACCATCTAACCTGCAATGGTGGTCAGAATATGCTATATTGAACTGATTGTATATCGGGACTGTGGGGGAGGGGATGGGATCATGTATATTGAATTTTCCTTTCTTGTAACATATTGTTATCGAATAAGTATGATCCTGTCCATTGTAATGTTGAAAAGGTTAATAAACTTTCAATGAAAAAAAAAGATAATGCCCAAATGGCTAATTTAACTAATTCATACTTTCAACAGCATTTAATAAACAGTCTAGTAGATTTGGGACATGTATTATTGGAGAGAACACCTAACAAAGCATTAGCATAGACATTAGTGTCATAAAAAGTAAGTTAAAAGCTAAACCCATATAAATCACCAGGACCGATGGGCTCCACCCGAGGGTGCTTAAAGAACTAACAGAATTCTGGTGCCACCACTGATGCACATTTTCTAGACATCATTGGATACAGGGCAGGTAGTACAAGACTGGAAGTAGCAAATGTTATTCCAATATACAAAAGGAGATGACTCAAAGCCCACAAACTACAGGCCTGTGAGTCTGACTTCAATCCCTCCAAGATACTAGAAGGTGTACTAAAATAACAAATTCTAACATATTTGGAACAGAACCACCTAACTGACAAAACACAGCATGGATTGACAAAGGTTAGAGCTTTCCAGATGAATATGCTGTCCTTCTATGACAGAGTTGCCAGAGCTCTTGGATAAGGGAAATCCAGTGGACATTGTGTTTCTGGATTTCTCAAGGCATTTGACAAACTCCCACGCCAAACTGATAGCAGAAATGCAAAAGCTAGGGTCCACTTTATGGTAACCTGTTGGGTCCAAGAATGGCTGAAAAGTAGAAAACAGAGAGTGTATATTAAAGGAATTGTCTCAGAGTGGTCTCAGGTTACTAGTGGTGTGCCCTAGGGGTTAGTATTGGGGACATGCTTATTCAACCTTATATTTCCACATTACAAAACAATATACAAAGTGTCTGGCTACTTAAATTCACATATGATTGCCAGCTGGGAGCAGAAGTGGGTAGTACAAATGATGTCTCAGCCTTACAAACAGCTCTTGACAATTTAACCAACTGGACCAAAAATCCAAAATTAGTGCTGAATTTAGACAAGTCCAAGGTTATGCACTTAGGAACCAGAAACCCAAATGTTAAATATTCATTAGGGAACCATGTATTAAAAACTTTAGTGGAACAAAGAGATCTGGGAATTACAGTTTCCAGCAATATGTCATTTTCACCCCACTGCAGAAACATAGCTAAAAAGGAAAACAGATATTGAATTGTATATTGAGACATATTAAATCTAGGATGAAGAGGTCATTATTCCAATGTACACTGCTTTGGTAAGACTGGTACTGGAATATGAGGCCCAGGTTTGGACAACCGTGACAGAAGGGGATGTTGCATTATTGGAGAGGATCCAAAAGATGGCCACCAAGTCAGTAAGCAATATGTCCAGAAAAATAACAAACACGATTAATGAACAGGACATGTTCTCCTTGGAGAGCAGGAGGGAGAGGGAGCACATGCGATGGTCCATAAGGCCTGAGATATGATGACCTCTGGGAGAGCATAGGACTAGAAGCTAGTAAAAACACTTACACTACTCGGTCCCATCAACTGCAACTGGAGGTAAGATACACACGATTGGTATGTACCACTAAATGGTTTAACCAATGGTGGTGCAGAACTGGAATAGACTACCATTGGAGGTAGTGTCAAGTAGAACAACAAATGCATTCAAACATAATTTGTATACTTACAACCAGGGAATTCATTAAATCAATGAAAGGTGAGCCGCAAGGACGAAAGTCTATTATCTCTGACAAATCTTATGAATCCTATGTAGTAAGTGCTCTCCTGGTCGCTGTCCATGGTGCTACGCACAAGACAATGGCAGAGAAATGGAAGTGGCTGCCCAAGCTGCTCCTATGGCATGGAGTGGTAATACAGAAGCAGCTTGACTAGAAAGCTGGTGAAGAGCAGTGTTCTAATCCTGGTCTTCTCAATGATACTTTTCTCCCGTGATCCAACTCTGACTCAGAGTTGATCATTTTAATTTTGGGCATGCATGGGGCAGAGCCCCACTGTCGTCGATGGTGAGAGGGAGGAGCCCCTGGTAAAATAACATTTTCTAGTGGTAATGATCGTGAGACACACTTGCGATCACTACCACTGGTCATGATCTTGTTAGTGCCATTGTCTACTGCTGCATTTTTTGTTGTTCTGTATGGACAGCACTGTTTTTAACAGCGTTGTCCATAGATGTGCTGACATGACCTAGTGCCATGCAACTTGAGACATGGGGGTAGCGGACGTGGAGCGCAGCGTGTCCCTTTGGGCAGGAAGTCCCTTGAGCTGTCACAAGTGCAAAGGACCAGGGCTGTCATGGGCACAGGGCTTGGGGCATGACCTGCACAAGAGACACAAGCTTTATGACTGCACAGAAAGGGAAGAGGACTGAGCTATGTCCCTATGGAAAATTATACCTGGCATTCCACCCAGTGAGGGTAGGGAGAACAAGGTGACACATGAAGTCCCTGCACCCTAATTGGTACCTTCAGAGGTACACTGTAGACAGCTAGCACTTAAGTATATGTTATACTAACATTTAGGGTTAAGGGCATCTACCGTAGATAACAGTAGATGTCAGGATATGAATGCACATTGTTGTAATACACTTTGTTTGCTATATATATATATATATATATATATATATTCTGCTTGTATTTCTCGTGTATTTCTACTTGTAAGATGCCAAGACACCTGTGTCCTTGGAGTAATTATAATATAAGACAGCATTGCCATCTTTGGTGATTTGTACTACTACACTGAGTTATGTAAGACTCTGTATAAGAACTCTTTGGTCTCAAACTGATGACTTTACAGAATTATATAATGTTATCTTGGACCGTGGAGCCACCTCTAATTTAGCCAATAGGGCTCATCTCTGTAACTAGAAATGTTTCTATCTTACGGTAACTGTAGTAATTATCATAGGTGTATAATGTAATGCACAAGCTTTATACCTCAGAGACAGGAGAGACCCCAAGAGACACAAAGAAACCTCGAGGTATAGGGAACGCTTAGCACTGGCTCCTGGTTCATATTGGTAAGAACTGCTTAGGCAACTGTGATTTATCCTTTGGTAGTAATAAACTTGTTTATTACTCTAATGCAACGTGTTTGTGATTACTTGCATTCCCAATATTGTCAAGAATCTGAAAGTGAGGTTTAGACCTCCTAACAAATTGGCTAATGCGGTGCAGGCTTATATTTGGTGTTTGTAAGTTTTCACTTGTTGCTTGAACTTTTCCTTTCCACGAGGACAATAGGTGTACATTCCAGTATCACCCTCCCATTTTAAAACCAGTTTGCAGTAACTTGCAAAGTCTGGCTGTCTTTCGGTGTGGTCGATGCATCTCGACCCACCCATAGCAGTTTTGAATTGCAAGCCTACAACTTATACAGTAGCCTGCTGTATAAAGTGCCTCATGCTGTGGATCAATGCGCAGCACGGTGCCCTTTTCACAGTTTGAATTTTCGCTCCCTCCCACACACAATGGCCACCAGATCAAATATCTGTGCAGAACTGAGACTTGATGTCTCGAACTTCCTTGCCTCCCATGGAAGATGGTCTGACTTCGCGATGCAAGTCAATCTGAAAACCCTATACTGGGGATTTCCAACCCAGTACATGGAAATGAGACAATCAGCCAATAAGCGACAAGCTAAAGGGTTGATGGTCGCGTCTCTATGCTGCTCTGGAAGCCTCCAAGCAAGGTTTCAAACTCTTGATCTGCAGATTTCATCTCTTAGGCAACAGATGGGTTTGCAAGAAATAGAATGTATAAGACTGCAGCACAACTTGAACCGAACTCCAAACTCATGAATGAAAAGGATTCACTATTGCATCATTCAGCTCAAGCTGGAGAACAGGAACAATGTGTGTTGAAGCAAGAGGTGAAAGTTTGAGACAGGATAAGAGTCAGGCAGTGCAAATGAATGATTTGCTGAGTGCTGCAAATGCTCAGTTGAGTGACGAAATGGGTGAGCTGCAGGACGAGATAAAAAGGTACATAATGATTTAGAAGTGTCTAACAGGGACAATCACTAATTGAGTGTCACAGATAGAGTGTTGCAAAGCAAACGCAAGATGAGGTTGATATGGATGTTGCAAGTGTGAGTCACAATGATTGTAGAACTAAGATGGTGAAACTCAGCCATCAGCAGAGGTTCTGGCTGACCATGTTAAGGCAATGGAGGCAGTAGCTCCGCCTTGCTATGTCATCCGAAGGGAGTTATCCAATGATGACATTTCCCAGCACAATGCCCAGTCACACCCTTACTAAGGCTCAGAGACCCCACCCAGCCATCCACAACATGGCGGGTCCCCAGCCCACCTCTTTTCTGTCATACGCCATCGACGCATGATGCTCATCATGGGAGACGCTAACATGGCAGCCCCCATGATGGGGGAGCAGGCCTAGGCCTGGTTCGATGGCACCTCTGGTAGCCATTATTAATGCGGAAGACAGGCAAGAGATAGAAACCATGATAGAAACTGCGAAAGGCAATGTACCTTCCTGAGAGGAGTAAACGGGCCATTAAAACCCAGATTAAGCTGTTTCTGCAAGAGGCTGGCACTCAGGAAGGTATTGTTCACACTGTGGCCGAGGCTGCAGCTTGGGCCACCCCAGATGGCACTCAAGACAATCTACCTCTGCCCGATTGACCCAGTAATCCCTCACAAATGGCCTACTCTGTTCAGCATCGTTGACAGCATCGGTCAAATGAACTGTCGGACAACCTCAGTTGTCACTTGGAAAAGGTGCATTCTAATGCGTAGATGCTCAGCCTGCTGCAGAATATCAGGTCCAAATACTACGCCGCCCATCGATCCTGGTTTGTGGGCCAAACTCCCCAATGCCTTTAGCCAGGATGGAAAGCCACCTTTGACGAGGTTGCAGCTGAGCTCATTTCTGCTCACAGCCCAGGTGTAGTAGGAGTGATGCTTGCATACCCTGTGAAGCAGATTGCAAAGGAAAGTCCAGTGACTTACCACCAGAGACTCTAGATGGCCTACTGAAGGAAAAGCACTTGCACAAGAAGCTGTGGATGTAAATCTTATTGAATATAAGACCCTGTTCCTTAGGAACATGATTCCAGCAGTAAGAGAAAAGGTAGAGCCACCACCTACCCCATCACGGATAGGTTTTCCAACATCCTTCGAAAACCATGAGAGTGTATCAACTCTATATCCATGATCTGGGGTCCTGTTCCAAAGGTAGTTGCCGTGAGTCCACCCGGAGGCCACGATGCACTACATTGGGAAGGGGAGGTCCATAGCCAACAGGCCCAACATCAACAGGCCCCTCCTGCTGATAATCAGCACCCCTAACAGGCGGATCAACAGCAACCACAACAGCAGCAACAGGGGTGGGAACTGGAATTGGCATAAGAAAAGAAAGCATAAGGGTGCAGAGGTAAACCACAACAACAAAGAACAGGCCCTTCTATAGGGAGATAGCTGAAGAGAATCGGAAATTTGAGAGCTCCTGGGACAAGTACACTCTGTATGGATGCTGTTCCTGCACAGGCACTTGTGACAGTACAACTGCAACCCAGGCCCTAACCGGTCATGGGGACACTGGCGGTACAGGCCTCTCAGGCCCATTCAGGCCTGGAACCCAGAGGATCCTCCCTATATAGCCAGTACAGCATGGTGAAGTGATTCACATGAGTCAGGCCCAACCTCTACATGCTTCTAGCAGAACAGATTGACAATTACAGGCCCCAGTCTGGATTGTAAACAAGCTAGTCTTGGATACAAATGGAAGGCCCTGCACTGAGGCCAAGGTTGGGGGGTCACTACTAGTAGTTTTGTTAGATACAGGTGCAGCTGTATCTGTGTTACATGATGAACACCCAGACACATCCCTTGGTCCACCGGATGGAGGACCAACATGTCAGGAGTTGATGGTACTAGGCTACCTGCATACCGCTTTCTCACCCCCACCGGTAGAGCTAGGGCCACTTAAAGGCCTCACACACTTTCCAACTAATGGTATTGCATGATCATCCTAGTATCATAGGGATTGATTCTCTTGCACCACACGGCTGTGTGGTGGACCTGGCTAATATGCTACTGATACAGATTCAGGGTCCATATCATACCATTTTGATTCCTGATTCACACGCTAGGCAACTTTATCTGCCAATGACAAGGAGTATGACGTCATAGATTTGTTCAAGAATCATGAACTTTCCCAAAGCTCCTCCCTATTTTGCAATAACTTTTGGAAGCTCATTGCAATCAACAAGCATGACTGTGGTAGAATGCACACTGTCATTGAAGTGCCAGGCCCAGCACACATGAGAGGCAAAGGCAATATCCTTTCCCAACTGAGGCCTTGCCTTCCTCAGAGAAACAATCAAGTCACTCCTAAGCAAGGAGTTATCAGAACTTGTGTTTCCACTGCCAACTCCCAGTGTGGCCCATGAAGAAACCCACAGGCGCCTGGAGACTTACTATTGACTACAGGAAACTGAATCAGGTCACCCCAGTTGTTCCTCAACTGTGGCATCAGCACCAGATGTGCTAAGACTTCTGACCCCGATTTGAAATGATTCAGTGCCCTGGACATCTCCAATGGTTTTGGTCATTTCCATTGGCCCTTAAGAGTCATTATAGTTTGCTTTCACCTTTGAAGGAAGACAGTACACGGGACTTGCTTGCACAAGGATTCCATAACAGTGCATCCCATTTCCATCTTCACATGATGGACGCCTTGAGAGTTCTCTACCCCCAATGTCTCTTGCAATATGTGGATGACCTGTTGCTGGCAACAACCACAGGAACAACATTTGGATCTCTTGGATGAACTACTGACTCTCATTCAGACAGCAGGCCTGAAATGTAACCCAGCAAAAGCATAACAGTGTCAGAAAAGTACTCTTTCTGGGTCTAAAATAACTGACCAGGGTAGAAGTCCACCTGGAAGAAGGTAGGATTGCAAGACTTACCATTACCCACCAGTGTGGCAACTCTTCAAGGTTTCTAGGTATGGTGAATTATTCGAGAGATTTTATTTGTGATTTTACTCAGAAAGCTCCTCCTCTGTGTGAGTTACTCAAAAGGACGTACTATGGACTTGGGGTCCTATAAATCCAGCACTACCATTCCATCTGGAATGCGCCACCTCTGAAATTGCTATGTCAGTAGTGTTGGCCCAGAAGGTGCATGGTCACCTTGAGACCCACTGCATATATGCCCCTTACAGCTCTTGGACCCCAGTGGAACAGAAATACGGCTCATGAAAGGAACATTCTGGCCACCTACTGGGCTGTCAAGCACTTCCTGTATATCATTGGGTACTCACCACTGATCATCAACACCAACCACACCTCAACTACCTTCTGCTTTAGATAGAGGAAGGATGGGTCAGTCTCTAATACCAGACTGACACACTGGTCACTCTTCTCCAGGACAGAGACATACAGGTACAACCGACTAAAGTTCCGCTACTGTTAGCTCATGGCCTCCTTTTCCAGGGAGAACCCCATGACTGCACACTACAGTCACCTGATCTTCCAGACTCAGGTCCTTTCCTCCCTGTCACACCACAAATACTTGACAACACTTCTTTGTGCCATGTCTTTACTGATGGTTCAGCATCCTACTATCAGGGAGAACAGATTACAGGATGGGCATCCTAGCGATCTACCCTTATGGGAACACTGGTAAATATCTAAGTGCTGTAGTGTAACATCATCACAATATGTAGAGATGGCAGTAGTGCCTGTGTCCTGAGTTCATCCAGCATGGAAACCGAGGATACCATCATTTTGACAGACTCTAACTGGGTTAAGGTTCTCTTTACAGAATTTCTTCCCCTTCTCTTAAGAAGAACCTCTTCCTCTCCTCTGATGGCAGCCGAGTGAAATACAAGGAATTGGCAATATACATACATTCACTGGCACAGAAATTTGTACACAAACTCTATGTACACAAAGTCAAAGCTCACTCTCCATGACCCCAACATGCCTTCAATGACACAGCAGACACCCTTGCTAAGGAAGGGACCCGAGGGGGACGTCTGGATGATGGACCATCCAGAGACCAATGCAGCTGTACAGATTGCAGCACTCAGGAAGAAACCTGAACCTTTTTCCCCTTGGACCTCTGCAGCCCAACATTTTGACACTGAACTTAAAAGGTGTTCAGATTCCTGACAAAGGTACCAAGAAAAACTCCCACACACAACCCCTATCAGAGGCATGAAGGTAAGCTTACACTTGTCACCAGATGACAAGGTCATCTGTTTCAACCAGATGACTCCACCACCAAGCTGTAGGTGGTCCCCAGACACTTAATATCTGAATTCTGCACCAAGTGCATGACGCCCCACTGGTGGATACCAGGAGTAGAAATACCTCCAAAGACTCAAGATCATTGCTTGATGGCCTGGTATCACTAAAGATGTCAAACAATACCTAGACAATTGTCTGCTTTGTGCACAAAATAACCCCATCCCTACCAAACAAAATGCCAAACTCTACCACAGCAATACTCTGGCCCTGGCATGCCATACAGATTGATTTCATTGGTCATCTGACTAACACCAAGCAGAAACAGCATGCTCCTCGTGGTAACTGATCTCTTCTCTAAGTGGGTAGAAGCTTCCCCACCGTGACATGCACTGTGAAAGCTACTGCCAAAATCTAGTGGAACAGATTTTCTCCAGGTCGAGTCTACCTCTAAAAGTAGACCTGATGAAGGAACCAGTTTTACAGGTGAGTTGATGAAAGAACCCTTGAACTCATTGAGTTCAGCAGAAGTTCCATGTACCCTACCACCCCCAATCCTCAGGTCGCTAATGGAGAGTCAACAGATGGATTAAGCAAATGCTTTCCAAATTCATTGAGGATAATCCCAGAACTTGGGATTCCCTATTGTCGTTACTCCTTTATGGCAATTAGGGGTACACCCTCAGCCACCACCAGCTTACACCCTTTGAGATGATGACTGGCAGACAGATGAGATTACCTGAACACATGCTGTTTGACCTGCATACCCCCACTGCAGACTGCGTTCTGTGGACCAATATGTGGAAAACCTCAGAGAAGACCCTCATACACACACACCTGTATGTCTGCCAACTGCATGGCAAAGCCCAGCAACAATCCATAATACAGTTTGACAAACACGCAACAAGAAGTGGATTGCGTGTTGGAGATCAGGTAATGGTACTTGATTTGCACATCCCACCCACTCATTCTCCAACAAGTGGAAGGTCCATACCCCATTGTCAACAAGCTCAGTCCAGCAGTCTGTCAAGTTATTCCTGCATAAACAAATGTTGACTGACAAATGGTTACATGCAAACCAGCTGAAACTGTATAAAGGAGCTTAAATTACTTTTCCTCACCCCATTAGGGCGGAATAGTACTAACATACTAATCTTTGGTGTCTTGTTTTAGATACACTGACAAGATAGCTATCTTGTTCCATTATCTCCTCATTTCAGGAGTTATCCTCTGCATCCATGCACAGTGATCGGGTCCTCCCACGACACTGATCCTCCAGCACCTCCTCCAGAGGGAGTATCCATCAATATACCAGATAGTATGCATCGATTGTCCAGGAAGGTTCGGGATGCTTACCTCACTGCCTCGGTTGTTGCTCCTGATAAATCTACCCATCAAATTGAGTGGCAAACCACATCACAAGAACAAATTCTCCTGTCCAAACTCTCAAAGGAACTTTCCAAGGTTGGACCAACGCTAATTATCCTCAAATGGTTCGGCTGTCCTTGTTACAAACTGTATTAAGACATTCTGGTTTGTACAACATAACTGGCTTAACTGATCCTTCATACTGTACTTTTGTCCAGAGATGCTGCCAAAAATTTTGTGTTATATAACCACATGGCTTCTGCAGCCATGTACTCTCTGTGTTACCACCCACTGATAAACAGCTTTTGGAATGTCTACAGCATACCCCTGGTCCCCTGTGTGGTTCTAACAGCCACTGACCTCCCAGGTTCTTTGATTAATAACTTACAGTTTATGCATATACCTGTTTTGTTTAATCTTACTTACTGGAATATGAAAGAATTTGGTATGCGCTCACAATACTAACACTTCAGCATTTTATAGTACATTATGTGCTTGATAGTTTAGCTTCATTTCAGATTCTGCATCAAGACCCTTATTGCCGGGTACATTCTACTGAACATGGAGACAACTTTGGGAGGATGCCTCTCTTGATGATATAACTCATAAACGCATAGCCCTGTTTGCTTAGAGTGAGTCTTTGTAAGTCACAATCATATTCTCCCGCTGCACAGTAATGAGAGGCTTTGTTTTCTCCACAACATAGCAGCTCCCCCAAGCCAGGCACTCGGACAATCAAGCAACTGAAGCACAAGCAGCTCACCTGAGTAGCTGAGGAAGCCAATCTCCAGCCTGATAACTTTCGAGGTAAGAGAGCCTCTTCTCTTCATCTGGATGCCTGCAGAGGGTGCTAGCCTGACGGGCTCTTTGCGCCTGCCTGCCCCGCCTGCCCAACCACCCTCCCACCCAGGGGCGCTGTCAATTTATGATCCACTCAGACATCACATCTGGATATCATGTCCTGTTGCCCAGAACTATTCCTCCCCACCTCTTTCCCATTGGGCAGGTTATACCTGGCCCCAGAGGAACTCCATGCTCCCTCACTACTTCCCGCCTCCTACCCACAGCACTACTCCTGGATCTTGCTCTCCACAATGTATTGGCCCTGCCTCATGCTCTCCTGGCCTATCCTCACTAGCAGCACTTACCCACTTACCCATCTGCTGGTCCACACTGTGCCCCTGCATTCTCCCTCCCCTTGCTCCTGAACCTCCTTCCTGCCCCTTGGGACCTCAAACCTTGTCCCCTGCCTCCCCTAGCTTTCTCTTCACCAGGTACATCTGGGTGTCTTCTTATTCTTGCTTTCCTCCTGTACCTCCCCTGCCCACCCCTCTCTTTAGCCTACCCTCCTCCTCCTCTCATGTCAATCAGGAATTCTCACCATCTCCCAGCCAGTGTTAGTCATGCTACTACTCCTGTAGAACATTCATCCAAACCTGGTCTTGTTCCCAGGAGCTCCCAACCGACCATGGCCTATGCATGGTCTCCATGAATATCTGTAGCCTCTAAAAGTTTGACTCACTGCAATGCCTGGTCACACCATTAACTTGATGTGGTCACCCTGTTGGTACTTGGCTGTCCTCCCCTGACTCCCTAGTCTCCTTCCTGGTTTCATTCTTCTGTCTGGACCGTGTTGGGAGATGGGGCGGCTGCACTATTTATGTCAAGGAATCTCCCCACTAGCCCTGCCCACTCCCATCCTGACTTCAGGGCCCAGGCTTTACTGAAACTAACCCTGACCTTAAAGGACCCTTTATCTACTGCATACGTTCCCCAAGTGACCAAACGCAGGCCATTGCCTCTTACAGAATACCTTACCTCTACCTCCTTCCGCTGATCAAATCTGTGGCACTAAATGTCAACTGGCTCCTCCCCTCCTCCTCTACCCGAGACCCTTCTGCAATAGACCTACTGAACCAGTTGCCCACCCTACCAGGACTAACCCCAAGAGAGGCCCAGTACCCTGCTGATGTGGTACCACCAACCTATCGATCCCCAATGTGCAAGTCCTCCCAGACTTCAGTGATCATTCCCCCATTCTATTCCACTGGTCAACCTCAGTCCCAAACCCATAGCACAGTCCATGTCGTGTGCCTAATACCTGGTGGACTGATAAAACTTAAGGAACTCTGCCCAATTACTGGTTCCTATACAGGCAATCCGACATTGACACAGCTCTCCTTCACCCAAACTTTAATAATGCCTGTGATATCTTGTCTCAGTGTTGACCTCTCTAAAAGGAAGAATGCCCTGAGTTACCCTGTTTTGATCCACCAGTTCAAACATAGGTAAATTTGGCACTGTGCCATTGAGACTGGCCGCCCAATGATTGTCTGTTATATGCTGTCGCTGGAACAAGTGCACCAGGCCATCAGAAAGCCAAGCTGAGCCCATCGTCCTCACTCACTGCCTCATGGGGAATCCCAGAACCTTCTGGATAACATTAACAGTTGCCTGGAGGCCCTCCCACCCACCCAGATCACATATTGCGTCTCCTCAGACCCAGCCCTCAGCCAACCACCCCAGCACCTTCTTTCACTGGCCCCTTTCATCTCCCTACAAATTTTTGCCCTCCTCCCCAGCACCTGGTAAATCTTTCACCCTTATTTTCTCCCATGTTTCGCCAAGAACTTAGGGCACCTTGTCACTGCCTCAAGAGTAATAGTACAGGTGACACCTGATCCGTATCCTACAGCTGGTCTTAGACACAGTCCTTACTCAGATGCCTCACAACTTAGACACGTCCTTACCTGATCACATGCCTCATCAACCACTTCTTGTCTGGGAAGGTTCCAACTGCCTGAAAGTCGCCACTGTCACCTATCTTGAAGATGGACAGATTGGCTGAAACCATCGACCCATCTCCATTCTCTCTCTCCAAGGCCTTGGAAAAGTGGTGGCTCTCAACTCTCACTACCTTCAACTACACGTCCTTTGTCCGAGCAGCATGGCTTCCGAGGGCCACAGTACCAACACAGCCTCCTAGAGTTCTCCAACCTCCACCTCCTTAGACACGGTCTCTGGCTGGTGCTGCTTCATTGACCTCTCAAAGCTTTTGACACTGTCTCCACCCTCCTTCTGATGCCCTTAGCTTCTCTGGTTTTGCTGTTGGCCTATTCTGTGCACCAGTTATCTGTCTGACTGCTCAGTGAAAACTTATGGGATTTACTCAGACGCCTGTCGCATCTTTCTGGTTTCCCAGGGCCCATTCTGGCCCTTTACTGTTCTCCTTTACCTTAACACCTTCCACGCCTTGCTCGGGAACATTCTATTGTACGCTGATGATGCGTCATCTTGCCCTCGTGAATTCTACTGCCCTCCAGGACTGCTGCTGTGCTTCATGAGCCGAGGGCTGGTCTAAGGAACATAGATTGGTGATAACTTAAAAAAAAAACCATGTTCTTCACTCATCCCAAACATGTCCTGCAATTTCAAACCCTTATCACTCTGGGTCCTCATTCTCACTTTAACAAGTTTGTTCTATAAATACCTAGGATCCATTTTGGCCCCCTCCTCCTTCCATGGAGTTATCGCTGCCCTAGCCACTGCCACTATCATCCGACAGTATCTTACATTGGTGTAAACATTTTCCCTGAGGCTCTTCGATCGCAGTACCTCTCTATCCTGTCCCAGTGGACTGTGGACTGCCGTGATGGTGCTGATCAGACGTGACCATAAAATTCGACTACTCGAATAAGGTCTGCAGGTTAATTACTGGAGCACCTAGGATGACACAGACCTGTCACTGTATGCTAAAGACTGGTACTGATTCTCATTTAGCCTCAAATATCTTTACCTGTACTTACAAAAGACCCTCCTTGGGCTTTCCCAATTGTGATTGACCACCACCACACCGCCTGTCCCACTAGTTCATACGACCTCTGAAAACCTCTCTTGTTATCCCTAGAGCTAGACCCCACGCCAAAGAGCCTTCAGCTTTAGGGCCCCTCCTGGTTCAACACACTGCCCCCTCCATCTCCGAAGCTCCAACTATATCGTGCTTCAAAACTTCCATATGTAACCACCTTATTAACACCCGATGCTGTAACTGCCACTAGTCAAAGCCGTACTCAATACTTATGACAAAGCTTATTACTAAGCTGCTAGGACGACATAACTCTGGTATTGTTTGCATCCATCCTACCTGTACCAGCTTGTTTGTATCTATGTCTTAATTTTACTGTTATACTTATGTGTTGTACTGCTATACTGTGTATTTGGTTTGTCTTACTGTGACAAGGTACCTTTGTAAATGAGCCTATGGCTCAAAGGTTTTCAAACTGCTGTTTAAATAAAATAAAAATAAATAAATAAAACACTTGAAGTTGACAGTTCTGATGTTACAGGTGCAACAGGTACTGTCACAGGCCTTTTGGTACTGCTATGTCTATTTGGAATAAAGCAGACATTGCTGCTATCAAAGCTCATTCTGCCAATTTCTCCACTGGTTTGGTCAACAACATACTGCCCCATTATTGCATGGTGTGGATGGCCTTAGTCAGGAAGAAAGATACACTGTATACAACATGCACAACATTGCTAAGGCATTCACTGATTCAAAAGATAAGATTAACACACTCATACGACAGAACAACAAAGAAGCAGATAAACAATACATTGCTAGAGAAATACTTTGTTCTGCCTATGGCTCCTATATTATCACTACCATCAACAAACTCTTCTGTGATCTAGAATCTGGAAGAATACCTGACGTTATACATGACAGACGCATCTCCAAATGGTATTATCCATGATGTAAAACCACTAGCTGTGTTTCTATGTATATGCAACAAACTTTAACTATACCTCTTTCGACAGCTAGGAGTTTGGGGTTTGTGACCAGACACCCTAATACTGGTCCTTGCTTTACTGCTAAGAAATGTTCCATAACAGATACAATGTTTGTTTCCTTTACTGTTTCTTTACCACACTTTGATCCCACTACAGCTTTGTTCGACAAGCTTGCACTGGTGCACTTGATTGGGCATTTGGATGAAGACATCTATAGAGAACGCCTGGATCTACTGCCTCTACTGGTTTACCATCCTTTCCTGGACACCTGGGTGACTCCCACACAGACTGCTGTGCAAAAAGCAATACATTTACTAGTGCCGATGTGATGTATTTGATGTTATTCAACCTGTTTGTGGTTATTCTCCAGACAGCATTGATTGGACTTTCACTATGGATGATGACATCACGGCCAATGGCACTGACTCCTTTGACTCAACTCTGGCTCTGGATAAGCTCTACCAATCATATCGTGAGGAGGTTCATCGCCTGTCAATATGGATTTCAAGATGACCTACACCTGCCCTGTACAGTTGCAAAAGTGGAGACTCTCTACTGTGCTCACAGTATAATTCTGATGGCGAGTACTGCGTGGTCCCCAACTGCAAATCATATACCTATGGATCTGTTACATGTACTATTGATTACCCCAGTTTCTGTTTTGTTCCCACCAGAAGACTGTCATTGGACATACTGTAATAACCCCGTCCCCTCCAAGATGCAGACATCATTGATGATAACCCTGATTATCTGCTCACACTGTCAGAATACTTACCATATTTTAATGTACACATAGACCCACTCACACTTACATTAAAATCACTTTAGACAGGAAGGACACACACCCTCATCCACGCCAGCAATAATATGACCAAAGCCAATGAAGCTGTTCTCTCACTAATTAATGATGGTGACATGAATAACGCATTGACTAACACCTGGTTAGAGATTACTTTTAAAGGTTTGTTATTATACAAGCATTTTAAATTTTCATTTTGATTATTATGCTCTGCTGCCTACTGCACACTGCGTAACACCGTGAGCAGCTCGAGTTCCTTTACAAAGCTCGTGTGTTGGGTTTGTAAGCGACTACTGCTCCTGTCCTTTCCCTAGAGATTTGCCTGTTTTGCCCTTGGAGGCAACAAGGGGGAATGTTACACGAGGTCCCTGCACCCTAATTGGTACCCTCAGAGGTATACCATAGACAGCTAGCACTTAAGTATATGTTATACTAACATATAGGGCTAAGGGCATCTACCGTGTAACAGTAGATGTCAGGATATGAACGCATTGTTGTAATACCTTGCTTGCTAATATATATATATATATATATATATTCTGCTTGTATTCTCTGTATTTCTTACTTGTAAGATGCCAAGACACCTGTGTCCTTGGAGTAATTATAATATGTAAGATGGCATTGCCACCTTTTGGTGATTTGTACTACTGCACTGACTTATGTAAGACTCTGTATAAGAACTCTTTTGGTCTCAATCTGATGACTTTACAGAATTATATAATGTTATCTTGGACCGTGGAGCCACCTCTAATTTAGCCAATAGGGCTCATCTCTGTAACTAGAAATTTTTCCTATCTTATGGTAACCATAGTAATTATCATAGGTAAATAATGTAATGCACAAGCCTTATACCTCAAAGACAGGAGAGACCCCAAGAGACAGAAAGGAACCTTGAGGTATAGGGAATGCTTAGCACTGGCTCCCAGCCTGCATCCGGTAAGAACTGCTTAGGGCAACTGTGATTTTTCATTTTGCAGTAATAAACTTGTTTATTACTCTAATGCAACGTGTTTGTGATTACTTGCATTCCCAATAGCGTCAAGAATCTGAAAGTGAGGTTTAGACCTCCTAACAAAGGTAATCCAGGATGGGAAACACAGCGAGTCTGGCTCGACACCACAGCCTCCCAGCCACAAACCAAACCGGGGAGGGAGATATTGAGCAGGACATATGAATACAGTATTGAAATCCCAGAAGGATTCCAATGGTATACATTTGAAGGTGGGTGTAACTATCAGAATTGCGGGAGACAAGCACACAGTGCTAGGCAATTCAAACACAGGTTCAAACAGGAAGCCCCCAGCACAGTGGGCCTCACCCTGTCTTCTCTCATGGTCAACCAGCAGGCAGACAGGGTGTTATTAATGCATTGTAAGTACAGTTTTGTTGTATATAGTTTTTAGTTCACAGGTTCATGTGTTTTCTCCTAAAAGTCTGAGAGATTATGTTTACAAGGATTGACATGCTGGGGCTGGTTTGTTTAGAGGATGGCTGAAAGTAACATTACTATTTACAACATTAGGGGTTTAGGCAATGCTACAAAGAGCATTAGGTCCTACATGAACTGAAAGTCTCAATTGGATATAGCTTTCTACAGGAGACCCATCTTGTTTCAGTAGAGTGCAAAATTAAAAGAGCTTTGGTGGGACAGGCATACTATGACACCAACACTGAACACCCCATAGGAGAGGAGTTGCCACCCTGACTCACAAAGACAGTCCACTGAACTAGTAGATTTGTATCAAGACATAGAGGGAAGATTTCTGCTGCTCAGAGGAAATATAGGGCAATTCCATGCACAGTGCTAAACATTTATGCCCCAAATCAAGAAATGGAAAACAGTCACTTTCTAAGGGAGGTATTACTAAACGTGACACCACCCAGGGACCTTTTTATTATGGGGAGGGACTTCAACACAATCTTGAATCCAGCTCTAGGTAAATCTGTGAGAACATCCAGACCCCATCCTGAGCAGCTAGAAGCCTAGGTAGGCTGTCCCACAAGCTGGGTCTGGTGGAGGTATGGTGCTACTTCCACCTGAGAGTGTGAGATTATACCTGCTGATCTGCCCCCACCAGGCCTACTCTAGGCTGGATCTCCTCTTTGTATCATCAGATTGGCTCCATAAGATAGAAATGATCAAAATCCTTCCTAGAACTCTATTGGGCCCTGGTATCATAACAATGAAACTCTGGGCATCACCCAAGGTTAAGAGCTCCCTGTGGAGACTTAATGACTCACTCTTGAATAATGGAGAGTATAAAGACCTAGTGAAAGAGATTATCAGGAACTATTCAGCCTGTAATCCCATTCATGACTTCCAATGGCCATGTGGTGGGATGGACTGAAAGCAATAATAACTGGCGAGGCCATTGGCTATGCCTCCAGCCTTAAAAAGCTACCCAAAGAGAATTGGCAGATCTAGAAACTCAACCCTATGAACTAGAGGCAGAACACAACATTGTCCTGGACCTAAGGGTATGGGATAAGTTCGACAACACCATAAGGAATCTAAATAAACTCCTGGAGAGTAAAATTGAAGGGCAGCTGTGATACTCTCACCAGAGGGTCAATGAGGCAGGCCAACTTCTGTCATGGCAGCATCATAAAGAGGCTGCTGGCAGAATGGTTCTCCAGTTAATGTCAAATCCAGGCTTGACTCAGTTTGTCTTGGACCCAGGAAAATAGCACAGCTATTCCAGGAATTTTATAACAGCCTCTACCTCCAAGGGCCAAGTGATGACTGCTGCAGGAGGTTAGATGATTTCTTTGCAATGGTCATACTCAATCGACTCTCTCAAGAGAGAGATGGAGGCCTGGAGGCCCCATCACCAATAAGAAGATCAATAATACTATAGTGGGGTTAAAACAGGGAAGACAACAGGCCCAGACATTCAGAGAGGAGTTTGCTCCCCTGCTTGGTCATGTGCAGAGAGGTTCAGGAAGGGAGAGGGCACACCCAAGTTGGAAATACATGCAAATCTCAGTCATTCACAAGTTAGGAAGGATCCCACAGTGTGTAGCTTGTATAGATCAATAACCTTTTTCTATTTAGTATTTTTGGTGCCTCCACTGCCAGCACCATCCACTTAGTCGTGGACCTCAGCTGCAGCATCCCATATTAGCTGCCCTCCCGGTACCCTCAGGCTTTCCCCAGGGTGGGGTCATGGCACCTGGACCCTCTTGAGAGGTGCCACGATCGATGGATAGAGCTGGAGTTGGCCTGGGAGAAGATTGAAGCTGGGGTGAGCTTCATTGAGGGTGGTGGAAGGCAGCATTTTTCTTTCCCTTTAAGTGGGGAGGGAACATGCAGTGATGCCTGGATCCATCCTGCACTTCAGTGCCTTGTTAGCCAGTTGCTGGGGTGCACCCAGCCTCCATAAGGGATCCTTCAAGCACCGGACACACCTGCACTGCCCCCAGAGAAGGAGAGCAGTCCATGGGACACTCGATCCTTCTCCCTGGCCGGCCCCTCCGATGACCCACGCCCATTCCCAAACCTGGGTCGCCATCATCGCAAGTGGAAATCCAACTGCTGCGCCAACAGGCCAGCTCCAATAACCTTCTTAATGTGGACCAGAAGATCTATACATCTATTCTGGCATGTAGGTTACAGAGCTGTGTGGTGAGTCTAGTCCACCCAGATCAAATAGGTTTCATCAACAGGTGGCTGATACATGATAACGTAACCATGGATGGAGGGACTTCTGCTGGAAGTGCATTACTCAGTGTTTGCATACCCCCTAAATTATCAAACATTTCAAAGAGGCAACCTCTTGAACCTTATCACATGCCAGCAGTGTTCCTGTGAGCTTACACTGGCAGTCTTTATGGACACTGAAAAGGTCTTTACCAGGTGGACTGGAGGTTTCTACATAAAACCCTAGAGGAAATGGGACTATGTCCCAAATTTAGAGAGGGAGTGAAAATCATATGTGCCTCCCACAGGGGATGGCGACTGCCAACAGAATCACAACAAAGAGATTTTACCTAGCAAGATGAAGGAGGCAGGGGTGTCCACTCCCCTTACTGTTTGCACTCTGTATTGAGCTACCGCAGATGCAGTTCTGAGTAACGATAACATGCAAGGCATCTGGGCTGGTAACAGGTCACATAAGATTTCTTATATGGACAACCCTCACTAGGTTTCTTTCAGCCCTTAGCAGGAATTAGAGTAGTGTGATCAAATATCTGGGTGCAAGGTGAACCTAGAGAAGTTGGAGGCAATTAAATTTGGAGGCACTCTATCCCAGGAGATAATGAGAATTTTCCTACAAGTGGCAACCACTAATATAGTGAGATACCTAGGTGACAAGATCTCCCTACAACTCTTCACTCTTTTACACTCAAATATGAAAAACTATGGGAAGAAATCTGTGCAGACCTTGCTCATTGGGAGCTGCTGCCACTTTCTTTGGGAGGAGGGCCAACACAATTAAGATGAATGTCCTTCCCTGCTTCCTATTTCTTTTCCAGGCCTTACCCGTCAATGTACCAAATTCCTTCTGAAAGAGCTAATGCCACTCTTCTGGCATTTACATGGCAGAAGGGTAGAAAGAGGGTTAGTTATAAACTGCTCACCCAACCTAGGGAAGGGTGGTTGACTCTACCTGACCTCAAGCTATACCACATCTCCACCCAGCTATTCCTGATTGTCTCATGGGTTAAGCAGAGGAGAGATATGAGGTGGCTGGAAGTCAAATCCCACCAGGCATAACTCTTCCTTCTTGCCTCACTTCACGTGACCCTTACACCTGAGGTCTGCAAAAGCATAACAAACCCATGGACCCATTACACACTGAAATCCCTGGTGAAGGTCAGGAGACTTATGCAAATACCTGAAGGTACAGGCCATTCAGCTCCATAATTGGAGAAGCCCACTTTGCTCCCCCATGAACTGATTCGGGGTTCCTTAGATTGAACACACTCAACCTCATGTGATTCCAGAGTTTTATTCACTACAGTAATGTTGTCTCTTTTGCAGAGCTCCATAGAAGGTATGCTCTAACCCAAGCTGACTTTCATAGGTTTTTGAAGGTTAGGCACTACCTGTCATCTAAACCACCTCATCCCCAAAATAAGCAGGATCACACTTCACTAGGAAACTTCCTATACTGTTCAGTACAACTAGTCGGAAGAGGTAATCTGATATCTGGAGCATATAAAGAACTCTAGGGTGACCACAGCACCTACTTGGACTGCCTTCATCTGAAATGGGAGGGGAGTTGGGGTCCCAGTTCTGGAAGAAAATGGAAATTGACATGGGAAAAGGGTGAGAGACTACGGCATCACATGGATGGAGGGACTTCTGCTAGAAGTGCATGACTCAGTTTTTCCTTAACTCCTAAATTACCAAACATTTCAAAGAGGCAACTCCAAGGTATGTTGGAGGGTGTGGTCAGACTGGGACCCACTTTCACATCTTCTGGGCCTGCCCACTGACCACAGCCTTCTGATCTAAACTCCATCAACACTGCAACAGAATGTGGGGGTGGGAGGAGACAAATACCCTTCAGCTTCATCACAATGATTCTAGGTTTTAAAACACAAGAGGTCAGGAATAATAGACAACAACGTCTGCTCAGAACCCCCTGCCTGGTGGCCCAGAAGGAAGTGACAATAGGTTGTCTTTGGGCCCCCCATCATTTGACTCATGGACAGCCAGGGTGGAGAATATAAAGAATGGAAGAGATGGCCAAACATAGGCTCAACACAGAAAACAAAGTGACCAATGGGTGATATGGTGGGTAATCAGGCTCAGACATCAGACTCAGAAGATCACCCACATGACCAGGGCTGAGAGAGAGAAACACAAGGCAAACTAAGCTACCCACATTGTGATGCGGGCTAGACCTCATCCCCACCCCTGCAAACCCAGCACTCTCACTATATGAAACCCTAGATTGGCCATGGCCATATTCTTTTGACAGAGACATCCTCAAGGGGAAAATAATGTCAAAACAATATAGTCTTTCTGATTTCAAATTGAGAATTCCACTGAGTCTGAAGTCCAGTTTAATGTATTTTGGTTACCTCTCCTAAAGATGGTTCTAATCTTAACACTGCAAAGCCACTTAGGAAAGTGGCACATGAGAAAGTAGAAAAGTCATGGCATTATCATGCTACAGAAAGCTTCCCATAGAGGCATACAACCCCTATTGTAAAAAATTCTGGTGTAATGCATATAAGGGTTTTACATTCCATGGAGGGACTGTTGTAAGTATCTTTACAGAACTGTACACTGATTTCTCCTGTATTGTGACTTATCAACGAAAAGGATGAGTTTTAAAAGAATCAGTCAAAGGATTTTAGTAATTTCACTAAACTAACATTTTTTTTACCTTAATGTATTTTTGAGAGTATTTACCTTCCATTGAAGGAAGATTACAGCTGTTACATTTGTAGTGGAGGTTACTTCTACTGTGAGCATCATTTGCTGATTACTCGAGATGTCCTTCCTTACCTTAATTCCTTCTGATTCGCTTGTAACTCACTCAATTTTCATCATTTCAGTTAAATTCTCAAAGATATCTAATTTTGAAATGACTAAGTTCTGTTTTTGTATGGGAAGTCCATAAGAATGAAAATAACCCTGTGAATATAGCAGAAATCTCTGTTAGGTGTTAAACTTGCAGGCAGTCAGGATAGTTTAGAGGTAGTAGAGAATAATTTCCTTGGGGAGTAACAGTAACTGCGACTGCAATTCTTTTGGACTGTGCCAAGTGAATTCCAGTTAGATTTAGAAATAACAGCTTTGATATGCTTTCTGAGGAGGTCTTCAGGTTGCTGCTTCCAGAGTTTTCCAAGGCTACGGGCAGACTCTCCACACCTGCAGAAAGTTGAACTTCAGCAGTTCCTTTCCCTGGAATAGATGTAAGTTTCAAAGTGTCACTTTCTTACGTGTATCAAAGTCAGAAGAC
The DNA here is from genome assembly GCA_016271365.2 of Neoceratodus forsteri. Lineage (NCBI taxonomy): Eukaryota > Metazoa > Chordata > Ceratodontiformes > Ceratodontidae > Neoceratodus > Neoceratodus forsteri. The sequence continues at coordinate 236,061,006 of JADMNL010000023.1, read as the reverse complement.
AAAGAATCCTTTTTACATTTTTGTTGTTTAACTTTGACTTTTTTCGTTCCAAATTTAGATGCAGCCTCTTCATATTGAGTTAGTCAAAATAAGAAAAAGACTTGCCTCAGTCAGATAGGAGCAGCAGTGAGCTCAAGCACCATTGTGACCCCTGGAGTAAGGCCTGGGAGTTTTCACCTGCTGCAGAAACATGCTATGTGCATGAAAGGCAATTATAATGGCTTTGATCATGGTGGGGATTGTGGAGGGAGTAAAAGGACAGAAAAACAAGTTGTCTCTATCACGGTCTGGGCATGCCTTCAAAATTCCTGTAGGTCCTGGTACCTACTAGCACTGGTCCTAATCCACATAGCTGACTGTCTCAGGAGAGGAAAGCCCTACCCTGGAGCCCTTTCAATGGAGGCCAAGCTGTAGGGTAACCAGTGAGTTGCCAGGGTTTGAGGACATTGAAGGTTACTGGCCTGAATAGGGTATATCACTGGAATCAGGATATATCCCGTAGAATGCAGGTGGCTGGGAAGAAAAACTCTTTAGGAGAAACAAGACTTCCATGTTGAAGAAGAGGAGCTCTATAGCATAGTTATCACAAAGTGACCTTATTTTATCATCCAATTTTAGTATTAAACTTATATAGTATTTACACACATTCTGTTTCTGTTTTAGACAGTGGTGTGTGGAATTTTCCATTTCTGGTAGAACAGAATGTTATTTGTGTATTTGTGAAGTATATGTATGTCAGTATAAATCATATTGTGTCTTAAATTGTTTTCGTTATTGTTCTAAATATTGTGACTTGTCTGTGGAAATGGGCAGCTTTATGCTCATCAGACTTACAAGAATAAAAATAAAAATTAAATGAAAGAATGTTGCAGAATTCTTAAAATCCCACTGCAATTCTGCCAAATTTTGTCAGAAGTGGAAAGGTGGAATTCCTCAGCAGAAAAATGCAGGATGGGTTTTCTGCTACATTTCCATAGAATGTTTTTCTGCAGATCTCAATATTTTCTGTGGAAATAGTTGCAGACTGGTTTTCTATGGAGAAATGCTGTTCCATGGAATATAATTCAATGGCTCACAGCAGGTGGATTTTTGCTGAACAACAAGCAAAATTCTGGTGGATATTCCCAGGTGGATATTCCCACACTAATTCTGCCAAGGAAAATTCTGCATTCTGCACAGGTCTTAATCTAGATGCCACCAGGTGAAGTCTAGGTGTTCCAGTTACTCCTGGGATGAGAAGAGGGGAGGGCAAATTGCCAGGGCTCCATGTGTTTCACCTGAACCCCAAGTGGGAAGCCTGACAAGTGGGATGCTGGATGCAAGCTGGATGTGGTATTGCTGCTGGGGAGGACTGATTCCCACTGCCACAAACAGTGAAAAATGTGAAACAAGGTACTTTACACTACAGTGCTGTCCTGTACAGCAGTAAAAAATACTTTTTCACAGATACTGTCATCTGAATTATTATAACTTTACAAAGTGCTAACAGAAATGAGAGGAAGAGGAGGAGGGAGGAGGAAGAGGAAGAGGTGAAGGAGGGGTTGTCAGATTTTATGGCAAGATTTCACATTCCTAACTAAAGCATTACAAAATTAGGAAACAGGTTTCAACAGATGTTGTGTCCCACATTATCCCACATTGTCAATGTCAGTATTCCACATGGCAGTTTCAAAAGGTTGACCAGTATCTTACAGTACAGTAGTATGAAACCCAGCAAAGCTCATAGTGCAAGGCGATGTGTATGTGCACAGCCAATACAAAGTGCCAAAGAAATGCTAGGGACATTTACTGGTGAAGACTGGAACAAAATTAACTATCAGCCTTATTTATTATAGTAATGAGTAACATTTAAGTAGAAAACTTTATTTTATACAGGCAACATTTGTTGGTACATAACACCATTAGGGCAGGGTAACCTTATTTACAAGGTGATCCTGTTAAAATATATTGGTTTGAAGTTGTTATAGGAGGAATATACTATACAATCAAAACAGCACATAATACAATACATTATGATACAATTAAATGAATTGTACACATTAGGATTCTAAGGATATTATAAGAGAATAAAGTGCAGAGGAATTAACAATATATTTTATCAGTCTACATAGTACAAGTACAACATACACTCATTTCCTGTTTCATAGCTCTTAGAAATGCCCTTGACTTAGATGCTAATATCTTTACATCTAGATCAATATCATTCCAAAGGTTTGCTACTCCATGTGAGAACCCCATGTCCCCATATCTATTTTTAAATAGATTTACTGAATTCCTATTTCAATTATATCTTAATTTATATTTATGTGCAACTTTCTAAAGTGTAACCCTACCCTACCCTACTGCTACCACAAGAGCCATGATAGTCCATCTCCTCCTAAAATGCCTCCCCTCATCTACCTTCTAGTACCCTCCTCCCACCAGCCAGTCATCTCCTGGCTCACTGGTACCAGTGCCAATAATTCTCCCTGACATAGTTCGATCTCACCCTACACTGACCATGTGCACTGGCCCACAGCACCCATCCCTGGGTACCTCCCCACCACCTACCCAGGCTTCCTTTGGTGGCTAATCGTTCTTGCCTCCCAACCTGGCAAACCCTTCCCATCCCTGTTCCCTGAAAGTCCCTTCCCCATCCCACATAACCTTTGAGCTCACACATCACCGCTCCCTGGCCAGAGCCATGGTCCTCCTTCTACTCTTAACAGGCAATATACATCCCTAACCCAGGCCCCACCCAGACCAACCCACTGGGTGGGTCCCCGGTCTGAGCATTGCCTCCATGAATATATGCAGCACATTGAAAAATATGATACCTCCAATGCTGGGTCATGCTGCACAAACCAGATGTCATTGCACTGGTGGAAACCTGGCTTTCAAAGTCCACCCTGACTCCTTTGTCTCCTCCTGGCTACACCCTATACCGGGAGGATCATGTATGCAAACGTGGGGTGGCTGTGCAATCTATACGGGGATATACTCACTGGCCAAGCACTCTCTGCTCCAGCTTTTGCAAGGGACACAGGCCCTTACCCTTAAACTTACATCGGACCTCCAGGGGCCCCTTATCTCACCTCTGCCTACATTCCCCAAAGAACCCAAACCCGCACTATTATCCGTAACTGATTATCTTTCCACCCTCCCTCACAAGGCAGAACAAGTCCTTGTGGGGACCTTAACGTGAACTGGCTCAGTGCCACCTCCTCCACCATCCGGGACTCCTTCGGCCATTGATCTGACACAGCTCATTTCCCAACCCACAAGAGTAAACCCTAAGAGAGGTACCAGCACCCTCCTAGATGTTATCATCACAAACCGCCCCAAAAATCCTGGACATCCAAGTCCTCCTGACTCACTTAGTGACTATTCCCTATCCTATTCCAGCTAGGTGACCCCCTCACCCTGACTCACAGCCCAGCCCACACTCCGCCCGGCATTTCAGACCAGGTGGGCTGAAAAACCTCAAGCAACTTCTTGCCCAGATAAACTGGTCACCCATTCACCATGCTCCTGACATGGATACTGCCTTGCCTTCTTTCCCAAACCTTTAGCAAAGATCAGACCTCTTCGCAACCTTCACGCTGCCTGAACCAAAAACATAACGTGCCCGGATCACTCCTGCCCTATTACAATTGCTCAGGCTTAGGGATAACCTATGGCACTTTGCCACAGAAACAGGCTGGATGGCTGACAGACAGGCCTACAATGTTGCCAGAATAAGTGCACTTAGGCCATCCGAAAGCCAAGGCCGACCACTACCAGGCCACTCTCACCTCCTCCTGGGTGTGCCCATACTTTTGGGATAATGTCAAACAATTAAATGGGAGCGCATGCTTCCCTCCCCATCCCAGATCACCACTGACGCAATACCGTTACGGACCCAGCAAACATTGCAAACTACCTTAACACATCCTTTACAGACCTTAGCTTTGTCCTCCCCAGTAATTTGTTTGATCCGCCACCCTCCCTACCTGCTCCAGTCCTCCAATGCCCTTGCTTCTACCTATGTAGGGTAACTGCCCAGGAAGCCAGACCCCACCTGGTCAGAGCATTAAAAGCAATAGTCCGGCGACGACCCTGGACACCAGCATTCTCCGTCTAGTACTGGATCAGGTCCTTGCCCCACTTACCAGCCTTCTCAACAAATCCCTCTGCCTGGGAAATTCCCAACTGCATGGAAAACTGTGATTGTTACTCCCATTCACAAAGGTGGTGACAGGTCCTCTACCGAACTACCATTCTATCTCCATACACCCACCCCTCCAAAGCCCTAGAAAAGCTGATTGCCATGCAAATCACTGAATACCTGACCAAACACAACATCCTCTGCCCTGAACAGCATGGTTTCTGAGCAGGACACAGTACCGGCACTGCACTAGTTGAATTTTCAACTTTCCTACACCTCTCTGGACTCTGGCTCCTAGCCGGGCAGTGTCCGTCCGACCTCTCAAAGGCATTCAACACTGTCTCCCACCCCTCCTGCTGGATGCCCTCTGCCACACTGGCTTCTCTACTGGGCCTCTGGCCTGGTGCACAAGCTACCTATCTGCCCACTTCCAATGTGTCAGAATTAATGGGACACTTTCCAAAACTTGTTCCATCTGCTCAGGGTTCCTCAGGGCTCCATTCTTGGACCCTCACTCTTCTCACTCTACCTTAACACCCTGTCCAGTGCATACACTGGGAAAATTCTGCTGTATGCAGATGATGCCGTCATCTTTGCCACCCACTGTAACCCTATCTCCTCTAGGACTCCCTACAACTATCCTATAATGATGCTGAAACCTGGTTTAAAGAGCACAGACTGGTCATTAATCTCAAAAACAAAACAATGTTCTTTGTCCACCCCAAAACAAGGCTAGCAACTTCCCACTCCATATCCTCCCCTGCTCCAAACAACCACTAGAGCAAGTCCACTCTACAAGTACCTTGGGGTCTCCTTTTGACTCAGCCCTCACCTACCACACCCACATTGATGCACTTGCCTCAGCCACTAATGTGCGTCTAGGTATCTTATACCACTATAAAAACTGTCTCCCCCGCTGCCCTCTGTCTAGCAGTTACATCCTCTATATTATCCCTTGTTGACTATTGCTCACCAGTATACGGCACTGCTGACGTGACCTCCCTCAATAAAATTCTCCTCATCCTAAATAAGGCATGCAGGCTAATCACTGGAGCCCCAGGCTCACGATTCGTGCCAGCTCTATGACATGGCAATACTGCTGAATCTAGATGAATGTCTATGATACCAAACATGCTTAATAACAAAAACTCTTCGCAGGCTATCCCCACCGGCTGACAGCCTCCCTCTGCCAAGTCCAACCCTTGGTCTGTACACGGTCCTCCTGCAAGGCCACTTTTCTGGTCCCAAGATCTAGGACCTCCCATGGACAGAGGTCCTTCTGCTATAGAGCTCCATCCTGGTATAACTCACTCCTTCACCCCATCTCGGATGCCCCCATGATTTCCAAATTCAAAACCGCACTTGAGCCAACTATTTAATACACGTAGCTGCACCTGTCTATATTTGAGGCATAGCTCTCTGTGCCCTGACAATGCTGGCCATGCATCCACACCACACCTCTTTTAATCCTCACCCATTGCTGTTTGAACTGCTATTATCCTGCTGCTTGCTCTTACCATCATACAAGAATGTGCCATTGTAACCAAACTGGCTTATCTGTTTATCTGTTGTAATCACATGTGCTTGCTAACTATGTAACCCATATGCTGTAACCAAAAGTCTGTTATGTATTTGTCCTTAATGTGAAGAGGTACTTTTGGAAATGAGCCTCTGGCTCAAAGGTTATAAACTGATGTACAAATAAATAAATAAAATGTGTTTATTTATTTTTATTTAGTACATTTTTACCAGCAAGCCTGCACAACACAGTTTTTGTCTGTTTGCAAGTGTTAGTCCAATCAAGTTTTTCATACATTAGACAATGATGTGTCCTATAATCACAATGCAAAACAAATCTGGCTAGGCTATTATAGGTACATTCCACTGTTTTAGGTTTGTTGTATTTGCATGGCATAGTTGTAACAGCCATAATCCAGTATGGAGAGCAAGAGCTGAGTGTCTATTGTATGTCCAATATTTTTGTTTATGCAGAATGCTGTGTGCCTAAATGCCCCTAATTTACAATTTGCCTTTTTGTTACATAATCAATATGTTGTTCAAAATGTAATCCTTTATCTATCCAAATACCAACATATTTGATTATGTTATTTGTGCTAATTCTATGCTATCCTTTCTAACTATTCTCAGCACTTCTCTCACCCCACCAGTAAATCCATTATAGAAGGCTATGAAGTGAGACTTTTACTATTCAGTGCTAAACCTGAATGTTCGAACCATGAATGCAGATTTAGAAAATCACTCTTTAACTTCTTCTCAATAGAATTAGTCACTACCAGTTGTAAATAAGACAGTATCATCTGCATATAAATGTATTTTTTCATTTGGTAGCCCATTCATGTAAATAAAGAACAGGTAGGGGCTGAAAATATAGCCCTGCAGCACATCCTTAGTTACTTTGTCCAGTTTAAATAATTGACCATCAATCAAAAGGAAGAGGGGCAGGGAGGGGTAAGGGCAGAATAGATGGGCCAGTGTGGTCCTTTTCTGCCATCACAAATCTGTGTGTAAATCTGTGTGTGTAAATACAGACTTTCTGATTCCTATTTGCAAGGTATGATGCAAACCACAATTGGGCTTCTTCAGAAATATTTGGGTGCCAGTATCTCCAATAGTATCTGATGGTTTATTAAATCAAAGGGTTTAGACAGATCCACAAACACTGCACCCACCGTCACCTCTACTCAAAGGACTAGAAACTAGGTCTAGTAGATCGATGAGTGCAGTGCCTGTTGAATGAACTTTCCTGAAACTATATTGATGTTTATTAATAAGGTCAAATTTTTCTAAAAATCATACAGCTATGTATGAATCAGTCTTTCAAAAACCTTTGAAATAACTGGCAGGAGGGTAAAAGATCAAATATTTGATGGCGCAGTTTGTTTTCCATTTTAAAAATGAGCACTTCAGTACAAGTCACATTAAACTGTTCCTCCAATGAGTTGTTTTAGCATTTCCAGCTGAGTTGCATAAGTGTTGCTGGATCCAGCACAAAGCCTCACACAAACTGTTTCTTTAGATTTGAAACTGTGTTGCATTGCATTGTGACTGGACTGCCATTGCTTTCAATTGAGTGGCAAAAACATTTTACAAACATTGCTCTTGAGCTGGTTAAACACTGAAAAACAATGTAATACAAGTTGCCAATGCATTGCCAACTATACAAAAACAATGCTAAACCAACTCATTGGTGGAACAGATTAATGTGACTTGTATTGTATCTTGCAGTCTTCCAAGTGTCTGAGTATACTCCTTCTGTCAAACACTAGTATACACTTGCTTCAGAATAGGTGTATTAATATCTGCTGCATCGATTATAAATCTTGTTTCCACCCAACCAGATGTTTTAGGTTTTAATTTTCTCAATACTGTAATCACAGGACGCAAGCACAGCTGCAGGACCTGTTGGTAGCTTAAATCAGAGCTCTGGGATGCTGCTACAGAATCCATCATTTTAAATATTAATTATCTGCCTATTAGATTTCTCCAGTGTGTGGAATACTTTCTGTACCTATCAGGCTGCTGTTTCAATTTGGTGATAAAGTTTCAGTGAGGAATTTGTGGACTTTGTCAGTGCTGTGTCTTTGGAATTCTCTAACTTTCAATATGGCCAAACAAGGATCACCAGAAACACATGAAGCAGTTGGCTTAGCAGACATTTCAGATATATGAGCTATGTTACAAGCCCTCACTACAATATCTCCAGTATTAAAAATACTGTTGCACAACTGGGGAGAGGGTTGAGGATGCTAAACTGTACTGCCGACACCGAGTTCTATGTGTGGAATCAGACACTGTCAGGCATGCTGACAAGATAGCTTCCCTAGAACAGCAAGTTCAGTCCTTATGGCTAAAGGCTGATGATTTAGAGAACTGAGGCTGAAGGAATAAAATTCACATTATCGGGGTCCCGGAGGACTCAGAAGGCCCTGATACATGTTCTTTCCTTCAGCAGTTTATCTCTCAGGCCCTTGATCACCATTGGGGAGCACCTTTAGAGGTTGAGAGAGCCTATAGATCTTTAGAGCCAAAACCTGCCTGGGGAATGCCTCCAAGACCTATCTTGGCATATTTCTTAAGATACTTAGAAAGAACAGGTCCTTCACTTGGCACGTGAAAGGGGCCCTATTAGGTGTAATGGACATTCCATTTATTTTTTCCAAGACTTTTCCAAGGAAGTGGCCTCTTGACACAAGGCATATTCAATACATCATGAAGTATCCTACTATTCTCTCTATCTTGTGGGATGGCAAGTGGTGAAGATTTGAGTCCTCTTGGAAGCTCAAAATTCATTACTGAGATCTGTAAAATGGGGCAAAGTCTGGTTAGCCAAATTCAATGTATTCTAAGCCCACTGATGCTCGAGTTGATAGATCGAGCAGAAGAAATGATAGGCCAGTTTCTCACCAGGTTAGTAAGCACATAATGTGTCTGTATAGGCCTATATTAATGGTTTGAAAGTTGCTGGTCCTAAACCTAAATGACAGAAAGATAATCTGCATCTCTTAGGGGTTGCTCAATTGGGACAGAAGGAGTCTTCACGTTATCTCCCCATCTGCAGGGTGACCCCCCGAAGCGGCATTCTCCATCCTCTAGTTCTACCGCTGGTCAAAAGTGTCATATCTGAAGCACTCCAGGATGTCTCTGAAAATAGTGGAACCTGATTCGCAACACACCAGTATAGACTGGGCAGAATGTGAAGAGGAAGAGCTACTAGCTACACTTTCTCTGTGGAAATCACGGTGAGCTCTAATCCTGAAACCTTTCAGCATGAATACAGATCTTTCCAGTTCTCAACAATCCTTTTAGTAGCGCAGGTTACTGCAGATGACCCCCACTAATTCAGCAGGTTGACTGGCCACAATCTATGGAGGTTGTCTATGATGGTCTTTCCTTCTTGGGAGCATTTCTCTCATCACTGCAAGAAGTTCAATGAGTAAGATCTACAGGAGTGGTGAGTTTTTTCCATTACAGGGTACATTCTCCATATTCTTAACAAGTGAGTATTGATTTGGACATTGTTTGCTGGACCCTTTAGCTGTTGGACTGGATGGGAGAAACAGTCCGACTACAGCTAAGGAACAATATGATTTGTGTGCTCCTACACTGCTTACCGGACACTTGGTTTGTCTTAAGATGATGGGGCATGTGCAATTAATGACATTATTCATTGGGAAGTCTGTAATTTCTTTTATCAGCTCACCTAACTGATTTACTTTTTGTTTTTATGGATTATGCATTTTATGATTACTTGGGAGATATGAGATATTGCTATAAAACTAATGTTCTTTACTTCTTTCATATTTTTTTGCAGTTTCTCTTCTGAATATGTGGTATATATCAGTTATTTTTCTGGTAGCAGTTGAAGCACCAGGGTGGGTGGGTATACTGAGAGCATCAGTGTGATTTCATGCCTTATTATGCGCCTGCAGGAAGTGACAGGACATGGGTGGTCTTTGGTTACTTTTCCTATGGATCACACTCTTATGCCTTTTGGTTGGGGATGGTCATTTGTTTCTATTCTGGTAGGTGGCTCTTTATTTCTTATATGGCTGATACCTGGTATATTATCAAGTTTGCCATACTTTTTCTGTGTACGTAGTATTTGCTCTTTCTAGATCCTGGAACCTGTTATACCCACAATTATATTTGAACACAATTTGGGATACTTATGGCTGTTAGTTAACTATGTAAAATATTTATGTTGAGTTTATTTTGGTAAGTTTGATATGGATTTTTACATTACATATTTATTAATTTTGCAAGCAAGAATTTGCAAATAGTATAACCACAGGAGGATAACAGACATAAATGCACATATTCATGTGTACACTTACAAAGGAGCCATTATTAGACACTGCTTCGTTATATACAACATTGGAGATGGGAACCTCTTGAGTCTACTGACTCATAGCATTCCCTAGAAAAGAGATCCTATAAATGCATGCAGCCAAGGAAGTACCGGGTAGTCTGACAAGGAAGGTCCCCAATCACCTTATTATCATAGTGACCAATAAGGTAAAATTATTCTCTTATTAAAATTGTAAAATAATAAACAGAGTTAATACATATTCCCGAGCTCCCAGAAAAAGCAGCTATTATAACCTGCATAAACCATCATTGTTTTAGAACTACAAAAGAAAAATCTCCGGCTTAAAAAAAAAAAAAACAGGTAAAAGAAATTGGTTATTAATAAACTGTGCAATAGGCATAACACATTTAGATAAAGAATGGCAGCAGAGTTATATAACGTTCCTAAAGTATAGTCCAATTAAAGCACATAGATAGACTCATGTCTCAATCCACAAAATGGTCCCCAACCAGTGAGATGAGTTCCAAAAAGCCAGATGACAAAAGGCAGTATTTAATCCACAAGACCAGGTAGTACCCGTACAGAGTCCCCAACTGAGAATGACATGCAGTAATAATTAACCCAATGGTAGAGACTGACTGCCATATGATCCAACCAGCTGAAAGTGCCATAGTTCATTAGAGTAAACCATGTTAAATATAATAAATAACAGAAACTGCCAGTCCAAGAAGATACACCAACCTCGCATATAGAGCAAATAGTAAAGCTGAAACATCATGATTTCACCAGAAGAGAACAGTCATGCCTGGTACATAGACTCCATTGTCATCAGTCCACAAATATCAGAGTGGTAGAGAGCTACTGGTTGCAAGCTAGTCCACATCGAAGACTCTTCTCCCACTGTTCCAGCAGCCAGTTCCTCCTAGATGTGGTACACCAGCATCTCAGCTTCTATTAGATCATTGAACAGATACTGATTACCATTCCAGGTAATACATAGTTTAGCCAGCAGCAATAACTGATGTTGCAATTTCAAAACCTAAGATGGCTGTGGACCCCATCAAATGCTTTCCAATGCTGTTGGATACTTTAGAAAAGATCAGGAAAGAGTTGTATCACTACTGCACCATATTTTAAGTCCCTGCATCATCTGACCATTTGAAGGACCCTGTCTCAGTCCCCAACCCAGTACAGACCACCATTAAAGTACAGGGAGAGGAGGCAGCAGCTGCTGCATTCTGGGGTGTTAGTTGGTAGCTTTTCTATAGAGACTGGGGGGTCCACTTGATAGCCCTAAACTGCAGGCAACAGAGTTCTGGCAATGTCAAGTAGTCCTCTGTTTCTGCAATCTCTGATAAACCCACTATCTTCAGGTTCCATTTATGAGCTAGGTTCTCAATGTTTTCTGCACACTGACAAAGCAATGAATTCTCCTTAATTAGTTTGATAACCACATCTATGGCTTTAGTACATGTAGCTTCAGTTTTCAGTGATGCCTGTTCACAAGCATCCATCCATGTCTCCAGGTTTAGACACAAGGGACCAGATATTCAAAACATTGTCCTGGTGCTAAATTAGCACTGCCCAGTGGGCAAACATAGCCCAGAGCACAAAGCAAGCTATGTTCAAAAGGAACTAGCCCGTGCAAACCCAGCTGAATATAGCAAGCAAAGGAAGCCGGCCAACAGGGCCAGGAGTGCAGGGCAAAATTGCCTGGGAATAAGACATCACTGAATATAGCAACGGGAACTGCACACTGCAACTGCAGCTCATTATACCCTGTAGCAAGCCAGTGTTGCAGGTGGAGAACATTGTGTGTGATTGCACAGAGATGTCTGACATCTACTGCAAACAACAATGTAAGCCACACACTGCAAAATTGTGCCCCGGGCTAACCTGATTGCACAGTGCTAACACATTAGCCTGGGGCAAATGGGAGCCATATTCAAAGCTCCCATGCAAATGAGCCTACTTAGGTAATCCGTGGACAAACAGGTAAATTTGCATCTCATTAGGTGCTGCTTAGCATACATTACCATGCAATTTGCCCGGTGTTACTGCATGGAGCACAAAGCCCTCTTTGGTCAGAATGGAAGTACAGGCTGGACTCTGCAGGCCAAGGCATACCCATAGCATCCCCTGTTGGTCAGAATAGAAGTACAGGCCGGAAGCAGCAGGACCTGTGTGCTGCCATACCTCACAACCTCTTGCCTCCTGAATCAGGAACAAGGCTTAAACAAATCAGGGACAAAGGCCCACAATCAGGGCAAATCTGCAAAATTAGAGATATCCACCCAGACAGCTGGTAGAATATGAGGCTTAGTGCAAAATGCATTTGCTAAAGAAGAACAAGTCTGTAACTTTAATGCTTGACATTATGTTGTGCTTACTATTTCCACTGTTTAGCCACAGAAACACCACTGTTAGAGGGACAGAGTAATATTTTGAGGCAGATTCAGGACGCCCCGAAAATCAGGGACAGTTGAGAGGTACAGTATGCCCCTGACCCATTCCAATAGAATTAAATGTAATTTCCTGCTTGTTAAGTGGTACCCCCTCACATGAATCCCAACATGTTTGCACATAAATTAATAGGTAGTTCCTGGTACTCTAGTGGTCCCCCACCCCCTGCTTGAATCCTGACTGGTTTGCACATGAAGTAATAGTTATTTCCTGGTAGTCTAGTGGTCCCCCACCCCCTGCATGAATCCTGACCCGTTTGCATGTATATTTATAGTTATTTCCATGCTAGTCTAGTGGTTCCCCCATCCCCTGCATGAATCCCACAGCCCCTGTCTGCAGTCAAAGAAAGATTTCCCTGGTAGTCTAGTGGTCCCCCACCCCTTAGACATATCCCAACCCCTGATCCAAAGAAATATAAACTCCTTTCCCTAGTAGTCTAGTGGTCCCTCCAGCATGTATCCCGACCCCTGATTTTAAAATAGAAACCCATTTCCCTGGTAGCCTAAGTGGACCCCCCACCCGGCAGTGACACCTCGCTCAGTCCAATAATGTGCCAGAATGGAGCCAGCAACTGGCTCAGCCTCCTCTCACCACCACGGCTGGCTGCCAACTGAGGTAGGAAGGAGCAGTACCACCCCTTCCTACCTACCTCCAGTCAGCTGGCCGTGGTGGTGAGAGGAGGGCTGAGCCAGTCGCTGGCTCCATTCTGGCACATTATTGGACTGAGCGGTAAGTCACGTCGCGTGGGGGAGACCTCTAGACTACCAGGGAAATGGGTTTCATTTCTAAAATCGGGGTTGGGATACATGCTGGAAGTGGGGGACCACTGGACTACCAGGAAAATAAGGTTCTATTTATTCAGATGGGTCGGATATGTATGGGGTGGGGAAACCACTAGACTACCAGGGAAAGGGGTTTATATTTATTGAATCGGGTCGGATATATGCTGGGGGTGGGGGACACTAGACTACCAGGGAATGTGGTTTATATTTATTGGAATCAGGGGTTGGTATATGTGCTGGGGTGAGGGACCACTTGACTACTGGGGAAAGGTGTTTATATTTATTGGGATCGGGGATAGGATACGTGCTGGGGGTGGGGAGACAACTAGACTACCAGGGATATGTTTCATAGGATGGATACTGGGGATCGGGAATCATGCTTTGGGGGGGCACACCGCCACTGCATTACTGCTGGCCTTTTCTCAGTGGTATTCAGCACTGCGCCACAGGTAGCACTAATGCCTGTGGCGCAGCACTACTTTCTAAAGGTCAGTGCACCAGCATTCAAGACCCTCCCTCAGTCCCGCCCCTGCATACATTACACTTTAGCATCAGTGCTAACACCTACCACTGGCGCTAATTGTCCTTTTGAATATTGCAGTCGGTGCAAATTCGACGCTAGTCCAGTGCAACGGATTTGTGCCCGCACTATCCTTTGAATATCTGGCCCAAGGTGTTAATCTGTCAAACTTCTGATTCGAGTCCTGAACCATTTTCACAGTTGCTGCAAAGTCATTTGAATCATGGTCAGGGTAGCCTCTCCTGGTGGAGGATCAGTCGAATCCACTCTCCTGGGTTGTGTAGGCCTTGTATAATGCTGCTGACTTTTAGGTACAAAAATTCCAGTGCAGGTGCAGTGGAACCATGAGACTTGCCCATTCTGTAGCCTTAGTGTTTACCTCTAATATAATAGCAATTCTAAGTAGGTACAATACCAGAAAAGGGTACATTTAGTAGTTAATTAGCAAACGTCCTGGGAGCTCGAGATTTTACCTGCTTCCTTCTCGGCTGCTCAACAGTGCCCCCAAGGATTTTTTATGTTTATGCTGATATAGAAATTCTTTCTTTTGTTACTATTAATTAAAGATGCAACAAAAGTTTCATTTAGCCACCAAAGTTCTGGCACAGTAGGAAGTTTCACCTCACAGAATATTTCACAAAATTTATGCATTTCATTAATTATTCCACTGGATTCAAAATGCAATATTTTACCCGTGTTTTTCTGGCAGAATTTTGCACTTTGCATCCACGAAATATTTTGAGAAATGCACAAATTTTGCAAAATATTTCATGTAGTGAAATTTGTGGACTTCGCCATCTCTACTGTTAATATAGCATGACAGTTTTGCCTGAGCACATTCTGGTCATTTTTAAGTAGGAATGGTGGGATCCTTTTTTCTGTTGGTACTGTCATTTTTTAGATATTGGCTAGTTTAAAACTGCTAACACGGAATGTGCAAGATATGAATCACACCATTAAATGTAGGAAAATATCGAATTATTTAAAGTCTTGTAAATGTGATGTGGTACAATTGAGGAAACCCATCTCTTTAAATATGAAGCAGCTAAGTTGTTAAGGGATGGGTGGGCAGGCCTTTTCTGAAACATACCTCTAAAAAGAGAGGAATGACAGTTTTGTCCATTGCAAGTGGTTAATGTTCTTCAAGACAAGGAAGGAGATGGATTCTCCTTCAGGGTAATTTATATGGTTCCCAAATTATTCTGGTGAATCTCTGTTCCCAATAGTGGTGCTCCGAATTTATTTCAGGGTTGACTCAAATAGTTTCAGATTTAAGCCTGAGGTTGACAACTATTTTGATTGGGGAGATTTTAATTTACTTCTCAATACTAAAAAGGGACTTCCTTCTCATTCCCACTCCAGGAAAGCAGTAAATGTCTTATTTTCTGATCTTGGCTTGGTAGACTACTGGGTAATCCATAATCTGGAGGTCAGGCAATATACTTTTAGATCTTCTAGGTTTCAAACATGTAGCAGACTTGATTTCATTTTATGTAGTCCTAATATGATATCCACTATTTCCAAAGTAGTTATTTTACCCATGATAATTTCCAGTCATGTCCCAGTATGTATGCAGGATGCCCCAGGGCAGTATAGCCAGAACTCCTCAATGGCATTTCAATCCCATGTTATTAAACTATGATGACTTTCAAGTTTGGTTTACTGCAGAAATCACCTTCTATTTTGATACTAACTCTACCCTAGATGTTAATGTGTTTATTATATGGGAGGCTTTCAAGGCCTTTGTCTGAGGTTAAATTATTTTGTACTCATTCTGGAGAAACAAGCTAAGAAACAGGAAGTGACAGAGCTTACTACAAAATAGCTCAGGCCAAGGAAGTTATTTACAAACCTCCTCAGATTCAGGTTCCATTAATTCAAGAATTAAATGAGTGGACGTTCTGTCTTAATACCATTTATCATCAACAAGCTACTAGAGCATTATTCTTTTAAAATCTAGTATTGGGAAGTTGGGAATGGACAGTAAGCACTTAGCTTATCGCTGCAGGAAAACCTGTGGAGGCCCAAATCCTGTGCCTTAAGATGGAGGATGGCCACCATATCACTGACCCTGTGGGTATCAATAATTTGTTTAAAACCTATTATTCTAAGTTATCTAAATATTCCTTTTCACAGATTGAAATAGACTGTACTTCCCTTTCTCAAAAGATTTCTTTACCCGCCTCTCTAGATGCTGCAAAGGTTTTGATCAAGAAATTACGCTGTCAGAAGTTACTGCTGCTATTAAGAGTCTTGCACAGAGTAAAGCCCTGGACCAGATAGCCTTAGTTCAGATTTTATAGGGCCTTTGAACCCTTATTTCTTTGAGGCTTTTAGTGTTCAGTCTATGTTAAAGGGTGGTACATTGCTTCCAATGATACAGGAAGCTATCATTACAGTTTTACCAAAGCCTAAGAAAGACTGATCTTGGTGTGCTAATTATCAACTGATGTCCCTGCTTAATGTTGATTCTTAGATCTTAGCTAAAATCTTGCCTACCCATTTGGAAACATTTTTCTCTTCATAAATCACAGGTGGGTTTTCTAAAGGGTAGACAAGGCAACAATAATCTTAAATCAGTGATAAATTTGTTACACATTGTGATGATGGGTTAGAGTCTGAAGCCTTAGTTGCAATTGATGCAGAAAAGGCTTTCGACTCTGTCAAATGGGAGCACTTATTTGCTGCCTTGGAAGCTTTTTGGTAGGTGCCACCTTTCAAACATGGATTCGGATTTTATATTCCTCACCTAAACCTCGGTAATGGCTAATGACATTCTGTCAGAACCCTTTCTTTGTTTAGAGGTACATGTCAGGTGTGCCCCTTAGTTCTCTTCTTTCTTTTCAGCAGTAGAGCCTCTAAATGCAGCTCTATGGCAACATCCAGATATCACAGGCATTAGGGTAAAGAATGACTCCACCCTACCTTGTTATGTGCTGATGATTTACTTCTTGCTGTGACGAAGCTGAAACCTCCTTACCCAAGGCTTAGCAAGTTATTGATTCATTTGTGTGATTTCTGGGTTGAAAGTTAATTCATCCAAGACTGAACTGTTGCCTTTGTTTAAAGGGAATCCAAACTGGGCTCATCTGGGAGGTAAATGGTCACATGGGCACCGACCGGTATCAAATACTTAAGTATGTATATTTCCTGTTCCCCTTAGATATGTGAGAAAATAATTTGAATGACATGTTGGAGTCTCTTACAGTGGATTTA
Source organism: Neoceratodus forsteri (assembly GCA_016271365.2). Classification (NCBI taxonomy): domain Eukaryota; kingdom Metazoa; phylum Chordata; order Ceratodontiformes; family Ceratodontidae; genus Neoceratodus; species Neoceratodus forsteri. Next base: position 236,044,069 of record JADMNL010000023.1, on the reverse strand, counting down.
TATACATGGGCCAGACTACACCTGACCATCCCTGGGAAAATTGTAGCCACTGAAATGATGGTCTTTCCTAAAGTTCTCCTCTTCCCATTAAACCAGGTTTTGGTTCAAAGTGTATCGGTTATTCTCTAATTTTATCTAGGAAGGCAAACAACCATGTTTAGGAGAGGTACCCTCAGAGCAGCAGTAAAGAAAAGGTGGTGAAAATTCCCTGGCCATGGGTATACCTCTAAGCCATGGAGGAGGCAAGCTCTCACCGGCTTAACCTTGTTAACACTTACCTTGTTCCTCTACTGCCCTTTTGGGCAGCAATTGAACAATCTTTATCAGGCTCTATTCCATTTGCAGCATCCCTAGGAAATGCAGTATTTAACAACACTAACAGTACTTTGCCTATGATTTACACTCAAAGTAGTATGGGATAGGGTACTTCGGATGCTGAAATGGGTGTTAAGTTTCTTGCCCTTTTAAACCATTATGGCATAGCCCCACTATCAAGACAGGCAGTCCCCAGTAATTTAACATGAGTGGGCCTCTAAGGGATAGCAACTGTTTCTGATTTGATAGACCTTGCTTCAGGTTTCCTAAAATCATTTCAACAGTTACAAGCTGAATTTTGTTACCTTCCAAAGATTTTGGAAATTTCTCCAAATTCAACATGTTGTTCTCAAGAGGTTTAATACAGATTATTCTTTGCTCTTTCAAACCTGGTTAAATATATTAAGAAATGGGTCTTGTTCCATAAAGGCCATACTAGTGTTATGTATAGCATCATCCTGGGAAGATGCTTGTGGGGGATCTATACTAAAATGTGAGGACAACCTTCAGGAGAGGTTGGAGGAGAAATCTTGGGATCTGTGTTAGGTGGCTGCCCATAAGGCTACCCAGATCCAAAGTTACTGTTGATTCAGAAAAGATTTTAAGTAGGTGGTACACAATACTGGATAGACTATTCTGTTTGAGTCTGACAGCTCCCAGACATTGCTGGAAATGAGTTAAAGAGAGGGGTTACATTTTCATATTTTGTGGACCTGTCCTTGTTAATGGATTGGTGGTTAGCTATTCTAAAAATATTAGAACAAGTGCTTGTGTCCCCCTTCCACATTCTCCTATGTTCCGGCTGTTGGGTGACCATTCTGTATTTCTATACAATGTTTTAAAATATAATCCTCTACTTTATGTAGTGGCACTGGAAACTAAAGTGTTCAGTTCTCTTGAATTGGTCTTCTTCCACCATTCTTACTTTGCACAACTGGGAACAGGCCATTCTTGTGGCAACATCTTTTCTCAGGGTTAACTCTTGGAGGAAAGGAGCTTTATTGAAATTTCAAGTGATCTGGGTACCATTGCTATCTCATGTTGAGGTGAGTGGTTTCAGTTTAACAGTTTTAATTGTATTGATCTAGCTTTTAAGACTTGGTTGTGTTGGGTTCCTTATTCTTTGATAGGATAGGTGCTCGGTTGAGGCTGCCATGTTATAATATAATATGATATAATATAATATAATATAATATAATATAATATAATATAATATAATATAAGTTTCTTTTGATAATATGTATTGGCATTGAATATAATATACTTCAGTTGCTGTTGCTGGATGTTTTCACATACTATGGCACTGTTTTCAGTTTTTTTTACTGTTAAATGATTTAATAAACTGTTGTTATACAAAAAAAATACTGTAATCACATTCCTCCTAGAGACTGTCTTAAATCTAAATTTTGGAATTTGATTTTTGCTTTCATAGTCAAAGGTTTTCTTCCCCCACACACTTCCTCTCTTCCTCTGACTTTGTAGCTTTCTCTCCCTCACTGGGTTCTCAGCATCCATGAGGGGATAGCTCTGCTCTGAGCAAAGTTTATTCAAAGCTCTCTGACTCCACCCATCTTCCTCCCTCCACCCCACTCTTCCAACTGCACAGCTTAGCTTGCTCTCTCACTGGGCTCTCAGCATCCAGGAGGGGCTAGTTTTAAGCTAGCTCTTCCTCCCTACCTGCTATTGCCACCCTTCTCCTAGTCCTCCTACCCCCACCCTCATTTCCCCCTGCACTTACAGTTACCCCTAGCCCATAGAGACACTGTACAAATTGTATTTTCACTTTTGCTCTGATTGTGCTTGAAGTCCAGCTTGCATTTAGTTTGGTTTAACCTGTTCTCAGACCACTAGCCCAGCTATTTGCTACTACTGGCTTAGCCCTGTTCACCTCTGTCCCACCTACCTCCCTCCCAGTAGGCTCCCGTGTCCTTGCCTACTCCACAGCCCTACTTACTTCCCTCCCAGTAGGCTCCCCTGATTTGCTTGTTCCTCCTCCACAACTGGCTCCCCTAACCCTGTTGCTTGTCCATGCACTGCAAACCTTTATTCCAAGCAACTGTATGGATAACTGTGATTGTCTATGTCAATCCTTCAGGGCATAAGAAAAGTGTTGTTTCTACTACTGTTTCCTAATTGTCTATGTATGCTAAATGTTATTGTTAGTGTAGGTTAACATGTTGTTTTTGTTACTGTATCCTTATTGTCTGTGTATGCTAAATGTAATTGTTTGTATAAATTACTGATCTCCCCACCTAATTGCACCCGGTCACACTGGAAGATGAGCACTTGTTTCTCAGTGTGCCTTCCTGTGAAAAAATTTCAATAAATAAATAAATAAAAATTATTTTATGATTTTAATATATTGTCCTGTATTTAGGATACCACATCTGGAACAATGACATCAGGCAGGTATGTAAAGTAATCATTCAGTATATTTGTAGAATAAAATAAGTTTTGAAGCAATTCATTTGGTTCCTTTTAGATAGGGAAAATATTTTATTGTTGTTTTTTTTAAAGGATTTAATTAAATCCAATGCTGACTTGGTGCTATAGATTCCTTAACCTTTAGATAGTAATGTTTTCTTTTTGATTTTCTGAATTAGCTTATTTGGAGCCATTTTGAACTTTTTCCCAGTACTAAGCAACTGGTGTTTTTTGCCTTTTTCCATAGCCTATTTTCCTCTTATTACTTTTTTGATTTTCTTTTTTTTTTTCAGTTACCCAGTGGACATGTTTTTCTTTTGCTTGAGTTTTCTTAAAGGTGATACTTGATAGCAAACATGTAGGAACAACTGTGTGAATTCAGTTACTGTAGTATCTAGCATTGACCAATTCACAGCAGCTAACCAATTTAACAAAAACTATTAGGTATATTTTTTAAAGCATATCCTTTAGATTTCAATAGATGTATCCACCTTTTTAACATTTATATTTTACAAATAAGTGTGTTGAGATCACCTTAGGTTGGAGCATTAACTTCAATTTCATCCACATCAATATTAGTAGAAAGAACCTCTAAATCAAGTATATTTCCTGGGCTATTTAATCTTCCTGTTCTAGTTGGGATAGTCACAACTTGTTCTAGATCCAACCTCCTTAAGTTATTTCCTGAACTATTTCTTCTTGGACATCCCAGGACAGCATTAAAATCACCAATTAATATTAACTCACTTTGCTCCAAAAGATTTAAAACAACTTGGGCCAAATTATCAAATTCCTTAAACTAAATCCTAGGTGGGGAATAAATGACACCTTACCACGTTTGGGTCTGAAACTTTATCAGCATGTATTTAATGCCCCAGTTTGCCCCAATACATTATTTTAGTAGTTCCTAGGTCCACATGGTATATAGAATACTCCCCACAACTCTTCATACCCTATCCAATCTATAAATGCAATAATTACCTAGTGCAAGTTCATTATTAGATATGTTGATTGTCAACTCAGTCTCAGTCAATGGAATAATCTCTAGTAATTCAGAATCATCCCATGCTCTAACAAGATCAGCCTTGTTTTTTTAATCTTCTTTATTATTGTGTATTATTTTCATATAATGTATCTGTTCAACAGGACCTTGGTTTAATGCAATGCCCTCACAGAGGATCAAAGCCATATACAAGGAAGACCTGTAGTTATTTATAACATGTACTTGTTTCAATGTCAGCTGTTTTAAGTGAGTACCTGTTATCTACTAGGACCCTCATATAAAGGAGATACTGCATTTCCTGTGAGGTTGTCTTACTAAGTAGGGTGCTAAATGAACTGGAGGTCATACACTGTAGGACACATGATGAAACAGTCCTCAGGGAAGATTGTGCAATGGTTGCATTATATGCATATGGTATACAAAATAAATACATATATAATATATATTGTTGGCAGATAAGGACCACTAGGCACACCAGTCTGCCCATTGTTCCTTACCTGCAGTATCCTCTGAGCAATTATCTGCTTTACCTTCAGTCTGCTAATGGAGGCTTCAACATAAGTTAAAACAGCTGGTGAGCCTCCTCAAACTCCAGCTGTGTGCACCTTATAGTAAGAGCGCCCACTGCTGGTTCAATGTGTGAAGTCTGCAATTGATCTCTGAAGTCAGATTGTAACATATACCCAAAGAGTAATTGCCTGGTTAAGGTGAAACTCTGTCAAGACCTTCTTCAGGAACTTTGGGTTGGGGCAATGGACCATCTTGTTTTTATTGAAGACCAGATGGGGAGTCTCTGGTGAGAGCACCTGGAGCTCACCAGTCCTTCTGGTTGACATTATGGCCACAAGGAAGGTGGTTTTCCATGGCAAACGTGGCATCTCATACTTGTGCATAGGATCAAATGAGTTGCCCAAGAGTATTGGCAATACCAGCAGTCCCACAGAGATGGTGGTTTCTGCATGGAGACATAGGTGATCGAGACCTTTTGAAAAGCACCTGACCACTCTTTCCTGGGCCACTGTCAGCATACTGGCACATTCCCACCATGCAGAGATGGCTTCCAGTTGCACCTTAAGATTGGTGTTTGCAGTCTTGACTGATGCATTGACCAAAGGTAGTTTGAGGATGTGTCCACTTGGAAAGTAAGGGATCAAACTCCTTACCCTGGCATCAGATTGAGAACTTCTTCCACTGAAATGCAGAGCATTTACATGTCAAACTGTTATTGTATGGTGCCACAACTTGAGCATGTCTTTCTAAGAGGCCCAAACCTGGAACTCCAGCCACCTAGGAACCAGGCTAGAAGGTTTGTTACTGAAGGTCCAGGGGCAGGACCTTCCCTTCTCTGGTAAGCAGGTTGGGTGGTGAGAGGCAACCAACACTTTGGTCTTCTGCTGAGGCTGTGGAGATCTGGATTCCAGAACTACCTAAGACAATTTTATGTTATCATGATCATCCACACCTTGTCCATTTGGACCTTGATCATAACCTTGTAGAGGAAGGGAAGGGAGGAAGGCACACAGAAGGGTTAGATCTAGGTTTTGAGAAGCATTCCCCTGCAGTATTCCAGACTGAGGTGGTGGGTGCAGAACAGCCTCAGGTTTCTATTTTCCCACAAGATAAACAGGTTAACAAGATCTATTTCACTCGTCACGGCTCGTGGGACCTTCTCCAGGCATCCGGTCCTTTATCCCTCAGTCTGTGCCTCCTCTCCCACCCTGCAGCCAGCACCTCTGGTTCACCCACTCAGGGAGGTAGTCCTTGCCTCTTTGGGCTCTCTTGTAAGTCAGACTCTGGCTGCAGGTGGGCCAGGAGGGAGGGAACTGGAAGGCCATCCGACAAGAACCCTGCAGAGGACATGGGGACAGGTGCTGTTGCCTGTCCCATGAGACCTTTTTTTTCTTCCTTGTTCTGTGCTGGTTCCCCACCCCTGCGTGGCATGCCCTGACACTCTGGTGCACGGCAACCCTGCGGCATCGGCCATGCTGATCTCTGTGCTGCCTGGCTTGCTGCAATGTCCACTGGTCTCCACCAGGGGTTGCCGCGCATGCTGAGCCATTCCAACTCATTCTCCCAGGGAGGAGAGCACCACTAGAGCACTCCATCCTCAGCTCACCTCTGCTGACCCACCAGAGCCTGAGCTTGTCTCTGAACTTGGATCACCAGAGTAGTGTGAGGTGTGGTGTCCAGTGCCTCAGCCCTCAGCACCACTGGGCTATCCCAAGACAAAACATTTTATTGACACATTTGAGAAAAAGAAAGAACAAAGGAGGAAGAACATGGCTGGCAAACAAGGAAGGATACCTGGTGGGAAACAACAAAATACAAGGCAGAAGTTCTCAATGAATTCTTCTGCTTGGTCTTCACACAAGAAGATATTGGTAATGGTCCAGCACCAGCCCACTTCCCTATACCAGGGAGCTAACATATCCCCCTTTATAAAAGGTTCCTTGAAGAGTTGTTTAAAATCATATGCCAATTACACAGTGAACCCTGCATCGTGAATGACAGCACAGCGACAACATCGACAGGTCACTGTACTGTCACTACAGGACCTGGCACTGCTTTCTGGGTGTCTTGCACCCCTCCTGAATCAACTCTGACTTGGAGTTGACTAGTTTAGCTATGGAGGTGCTGGGGCCAGAGCTCCCCACATGTTGGTTTCGGGCAAGCCCCAAAGAAAACAAATTATGTAGAGAATGGTTTCAATCCAGCCACAATTGTGATTGACATAAAGCCACCGCTGTAATGTTGGTTGACAACAGAATTGTCCAACCGGCATCATAGAGCCATCTAAAATAAGGGTGGAAGATACTGGGCCCTGACGGACTATACCCAAGAGTTCTAAATGAACTTAGGGATGAACTTGTTGCTCCACTTGCTGAACTGTTTAACAGTTCACCAGAACAGGGATAGTACCACAGGGCTGAAAAGGGCCATGGATGTGCCTTTGCACAAGAGTGGTCAGAGGGAGGTAGAAGGAAACTACTGCCCAGTAAGTCTGACCTCTGTGGTGGGTAAAATAATGGAGACATTGCTTAAGGAAAGAGTAATGAACTACCTGAAAGCAAGGGGAATTTGACCCTAAGCAGCTTGGCTTCACATCAGGACTCTCATACCAAACAAATTTGATGCAATTCTTTGGCTGGGTTACAAGAGAATTAGACCAGGGGCAGCAGTGGACATGGTGTATCTGGACTTTAGTAAAGCCTTTGATATAGTCCCACACAGAAGGCTAGCCAACAAACTGGAGTAAACTGGCATCTGTCACAAAGCAGTTAAATGGATCACAAATGACTGCAAGGCAGGACACAGAAGGTTATGATAAATGGCACCCTGTCCTAGGAGGGAAGGTGTCAAGTCATGTCCGTGGGGTCAGTACTAGTCCCTATCCTTTGCCACATGTTTATCAGTGACATCGCTAAAGAATTGAAAGGAAAGTGCCTCTTTGCAGACAATATGAAGCTCTGCAATAGGGTGGGCACACAGCAAGGGATGCGTAGAAATGGAGGCAGATCTCAGGATGCTACAGGAATGGTCCAGAAACTGGTAGTTGAGATTCAATGCCAAAAGTAAAGACATGCACTTGGGTAGAAGGAACCCATGCATGAAGTATGTCCTGAGGGCAGAAACTAGATAAACAAAGCTAGAACAGGATCTTAGTGTCATGATCTCAAACAGTTTAAAGGTAGGGAAGCAATGTGAAAAAGCAGTATTAAAGGCAAAAGCATCTTCGGATATATTGGTACTGGTATTACCAGTAGGAAGCATGATGTAATCCTCCCACTGGACAGGTCCCTGGTGAGACCTCACTTGGAGTACTGTTTGCAGTTCTGGAGACCTCATCTTAAAAAGGACATAGACCATCAGGAAACTGTGCAGAGACGTGTCACCAAAATGGTGCAGGGTTTGCACAATGAAATGTATGAAGCTAGGCTCAGCCAGGTAAATTTATTCTCCCTCGAGCAGAGGAGGAACAGAGGAGACATAACTGAAACATTTAAGTTTTTAAAGTGCTCAACACAGTACAAACCAGGGACCTCTTCTGGGAAAACAGGGCTGTATATATTAGAGGACACAACATGTGCCTGGTTGAGGTAAATTCAAAACAAGTGTTAGGAAGTACTTTTTCATAGAGAGGGTGATGGACCTTAAAACAGCCTCCCACTGAGGTAGTAGTAGCCAAGCTGGTCAGTGAATTCAAACAGGCATGGGACAGACAGTAAAGTCACCTTAGCAAGACAAATTGATAGTGGCGGAAGAAAACCAGGGCAGACTAGATGGACCACATGGTCTCCTTCTGCTGGCAAATTCTTATGTTCTTATGTCATCTGTCTGCTGCTCCTGCAGAACCTAGATATTGCATTATAGAGGAAGAAGTAGAAGGAGCCCTAGATGCCAGGGACTCCTTGGAGCAGGACTTGTGTAACCAGTACTTTGACCAAGGTGAACAGCAGGACTGGGAAACAACTGAGTAAAGTGTCAATGTTTTTATCAACTAATAACCATTGTACTAACCTCATGATGATGAAATATATCAGCTCCTATCTAGAATCTTATCCTAGTTATGCAAAATCTTCTTCAGCCATGACTCCTTGCTCACCTTTTCAGGCTGCTCCTCTTTAACATATTCTAGGGCAGTGGAAAGGGCTGCCTAGCCATGGACAACTGGAGGGCTAGAATTCTGAGTGCCTGGCTGATGTAGGTGGAGACAGGCATGTTTGCCTTCTGACTACAGTGGTAAGCTTTTCCCCAGTTTAATCCTCTCCCACCTCTCTCCATAGGCATGTTTTTCTGTATAATTCCAACACACTTAAAGTGTCAGCTGACATGATCCCTGAGTATCTCACCATGCTGATGGCATTTGATCCAGAGACCATATCTTCTTATACCCTGATTAAGTCTCATATGTAGAGTGATATGAACCCATTTCTGTTAGGCAGCAGTTTGTGATAATGTGGAAGTGGAGCCACCTGTCAGCTTTTATGATTCTGGAAGGATTTCAGTGCCATCTGGGCAGTTGATCAAGGTGGTGAGAGGAGCGCTCATGATATTTGTCACCCTTTCTTCACCAAACATCTGGTATTCTTTTGTTGGGTGGTATAAGGGGTGGCTCATAGTGTCAGCAGTATTAATCTCATGGGAGGTAATATCAAAAGAGCACTGACTTAAACAACTATCGCATTATTAATATGAACAATGATAGGTGCCAATCAATACTAAACAATGTAATGATGATTAAAACAGGGAGTGGGTTACTCTCTCCTTCTAGCATTTATTCTAGTGGAGACCAAAAATGTCTATATAATATAAATATGCACTTATCACTTATAATCATGCTGATCTGTTTGTTTGAAAATTCACTAACTCCCCCATTCAATAGAACACACTCATTGTTTTACTTTTGTAAAGCTTGGTTTTGCAACTGTAAAGGTAACAATTGCACTCTCAGTTTATAAGCCAGTGACCTCCTTTGAAAAAGCTGTGAAATCTCTTTACTGAAATGCATTAATTATATACTTTATATGGACTTTTCATTTCTTGCTTTGTTGTACCGTGAATGGATGTTGGCTGTTCTGTCAGTGGGCTTGACAATTTTACCTGCCAGGGAATAATGTAAATTATAGCATTTGCTGCTGATCACAACAATATCCAGCTCAGCTAAATTATTTTGTTTTATTTTTTTCCTTTTCACACACATATCAGGAGACCACAGATCTTCTTGCATTTTGTACAGTTGATGCACTTTACTAAGATGTTGTACCCCATGGAAGAGCTGTTTCATGTACAACATGGCAGAAGATGGCTTGCTCATATCCCATCAAGTAATCACAAGTTAACACAGCATACTGTATGTTATTTTATTCTCCCAACACAGGGATGATTTTAATTACAGGAAAGTTAAATCTTTATTAGCATGGCAGCTTGTTGCATCAAAGGGATCCACCCAGCCACCTATGTGTTTTTTACACCTTTACGCTCATCTTTGATAATACCCACAAGAAAATAGCATTTAGGAAGTACAAGTAGACACAGATGGAAGAAGACGAAAGGTATATCTTGTAAAGCAAAGGGAGGCAAGAAGGAGTGGAGGGCAGCTAAAACAAAAACAAAGGAAGGATAGCTAAGAAGGTCAAAAAAAAGGACAATATTTTTTCAGGTACATGACTGAAAGTAGGAAGACAAGGAGAAGGATAGTAAGAATCATGAAGGCTGTGCAGAGGAAGATCAAGAAAAAGCTGAAATTTTAAATGATTACTTCTGCTTGGTCTTCACAGTACAGAGAGGGCGGATGGGCCAGCATGTAACAGCAAGCTCCAGGGGAGTGGGACTGGGCACAAGTCTACTTTCAGTAGAGACAGTCTGGAAAGGATTAGAAGCCTTAATGGAGAATAAGGCAATGGGACTGGATGGGATTTACCAAGGATCCTGAAAAAGTGAGCATGGTGCTATCTGCCACTCTTTCAGCACTATTCAGCAATTAATGTGAATTGTGATTTACACACAATTAACATAAATTGTGTTACAAGATGGTGTTTGGGGAGGTGACACACTGTGAACTATCATGTAGCAGCATGTCCAATGTTTTGTGGTGCTATGAATTGTGACTTATCTACAATTAACACAAAGTGCATTACAACCAACATGTTTGTGGCATTACACATTGTAGCTACCATGTGGCAGCATGGTAGCCTGTTCAATTTTTGTGGCCTACAGAAAATGTCGTAACTCACATAATTAATGCAAATTGTGATTTATGCACAATTAACACTAAGAGGCTGGATTTTCAAAGCCTGCATAAGCCACATCCCATGGTGCGCCAAACATATAGCACAGGGGTTACGGTAGCCTCTCTCAGCACTGATTGGGTTTTTTCCTCATGCGCTAAATGCCACAAGTTAGACCAGCTCCCCTAGTCTAAGTTGTGACATTTGAGAGACCCTTTTATGGAGCTTGCACCAAATGTTTGGAGCAAGCTGCCATAAAGTGTGGAACTGTCACAGTGCTCCTAATCACACTAAAATTGGGCACGGTTGCATCAAAGAAGTTTGGCACAGTTAAGCCAAATATTGGGGTTGACATAAGGCTTGACTCTAAGCCCTGCATCAGCCTTTGAAAATTGGGCCCGAAGTGCGTTATAACAAGAATATTTAGGGCTATTAAAAACTGTGAACTACCATGGGGCAGCATGAAGTAGCATGCCTAATTTTTGTGGCACTACAGAAAATTCTGAAATTCACATAATTAATGTTAATTGTCATTTATGAACATTAACACAAGGGATCTGATTCCAGTTGCATGGTGCAACTCATGGGCATATGTGAGTTGTGCAATGTGGCACTACACTGGGGACCCTGCACCCTATTCCATGACAGGTAGGGTCCCGGCACCTATGACCCATGACTTGAGACAGATGCAGGCTTGCGCCATGGGAATGGTGCAATGGACCTGGGTGCTGCAAGTCACAGCCTGCATCTAACTGCTCCCCAGAGCCCTCCCTGCCCTGAAACACTCTCACAATCCCCTGGTGGCCTGGTGGGGCTAGCCAGGTGGCACATACACATGGGTGGCATGACACAAAAGGGGACCCCGTGGACCCCCGCAGAATTGGGAGTGGGGCATCACTGTGTTGGGAGATACATAGGGCAAGGCAGTGTGCCATACATTGCACTGCAGAGGGGCATCTATCATTTCCAGAAAGATGCCCCTTAGATTAGCTAAGTGGTTGTCTATCACTCAGAGCGCCATATCTGGACCTGAATAGCGGATATGGGTTACGGCAGCTGTCCTTTCAGAATAGGGTGCAGATACTGCCATAACCACCCTTGTGCCATGCCTCAGCTGGCTGTGGGCATAGTGGGTAGTGTAGCCCACCTTTGGTGCAACCCGCCTGCAGCATGACACAAGCCACAACTTGGAATGCAAACTTGCATATCACATGGTGCAATGTGCAATTTGTGCCATAGGGTTTGGCATAAATCACCTTGCATCAGGTATACTGTAACTTGGAATCAGGCCCTAAGTGTGTTACAACAGGAGTGTTTGGGAGCATTTACACATTGTGAGCGACCAAGCCTGTCCAATTTTTGTGGCCCTACAGAAAAATTCTGGCATTCACATGATTAATGTGGGTTGTGATTTAAGCACACATTAACACATAGTGCGTTATAAGAGTTTTAGGGCAGTGACACTGCAAACTGCCTTGTGGCAGCACTAGAAACAGGTGTAATTTTTTGTGCCACTACAGAAGAATTCTGTAATTTCAATATTAATGTGAATTGTGATTTACATACAATTTGCACAAAAAGTGTTACTACAAGAGTGTTTAGGGCAGTTACACACTGTGGACTACTGTACTGCAGCAGGTAGCAGCCTGTCAACATTTTGGGCACATTCAAGAAGAATTCTGGAAGAACAGAATTTATGTAAATTGTGATTTAGGCATAGTAACATTAAGTGAGTCAGAACAATAGTGTTGGGGGCAGTAAAACACACACTGTAGTACCACGTAGAGCTGTCTATAGCAGCCAAACATATTCATCCTGGTAACTGACAAAAATTTAGGAAAGGATGGAAATAGAGAGGAAAGATATCAAGAAAAAGAGGAAGGAATTATAGTTCTTTCAGGGCTGTGTTTTTTTAAAGACAGTAGCAAGAATACAGAAATAAAGGCAAGAAACAATAACTGAAAAATACAGTTGGATACATACTAAAGATATTAAAGAGTTGGTGACATGTTTAGAAGAACCTTAACAAAACTTAATATTTGAACACAGTCCAGCTTATATTTCCCATCAGTGCTATAGTCCTCCTCCCCATTATTTATTACCAAGGTTATCTATATGAAAACAGGTTTCTACTCCTGAAGAGTTTATCTATCTCAGCTGCTTTCTCCCACCTGAAGTCACAGTGAACTGCTTGTGATATCACAGTTACACCTATGGCAACAGATTGTGATGTCACAGCAGAGGACTATGACCTGAAGTAGGGAGTAAGCTATTGAAGCAGATGGGCTCTAAAGGAATTTTAAGACATAAAGATCATATATTGATGCAAATTTGCCTAGTAATAAATAATGGGGAGGAGAAATATATAAAATATAAATGGAATGCAGGCAGAATTGTATTTAATTATTGTGCCTTTTAAGTTTTCCTTAAAGGGTCAATAGCTATTTAATTTTGTTTTTGTAATTTTAAATATATTTTTTTGTATTTTTAAATGTGTTGTGTTTTGGTATTTTTTAGTAATGAACAAGTAGGATAGTTTGAAGGAAAGACTAGAAAAGGTTAGGCAATAAAGTAAACATTAGCAGGAATTTAACCTGCTTTAATATTTTTAGCAACTGCCAACTGCCAAGCTCACTGACTGCCACTACCACCAGCACTCACACTACAATGGTTGAACTCAGCCCTCACCTTCAGCAGCTTCTCCTGATTGGAGAGGATAATTCAAATATCCTGCTTCACCAAGGTGAGCCAGTGACAGAGGATCTTCACATCCTCCATAGGCCAGCAAGCTTCAGTGATAATATTGCTGCTGTAGGCATGGATGCTGCTGGTTCAGCTACTTCAGGCAGAACTGGGGGCAGCCAGTTAAGAGGGTTTATGTACCACCCTCCATTTGATGCAAACTTCCTGACACAGTTTGTCGGACCTCTGCCAGCACAGATGAACCACAACTTCCACCACCATCACTCTTCACTTCCCTCTGTCTCTTTACCCTTTCAGCCCAGTGATTTATTTTTAAATGTTTCTTTAACCTCCAGTACCCAAGTGGATACCCTGCTTGCTCTGGCTAATCATGGCCTTGCAGAAATTACAAGTGATCACATCACAGTCTCTAAGATCAGCTGTTAAAAAATACCACACCAGGGAAGATCTAGGGTACAGGTAGTATCACTGAGCTGCTGATGCTGGAGGAAAAGAAGAGCCTGAGGATGACAAGCAAGGCTTCTCTGTGGAGAGGATGGTGCTGATGGGGGAACCACAAAGAGGAGCACAGAGGATTCTTGCTGCTCCATCTCAGGAGGAGCAGAGGGCTGCAATTAGTTTCTAGCTCCTGCTGCTGCTCATCTGAGCCTGTTGCAAGCTAGCAAGACTTATCTCCTCCTGCTGCAGATGTTGTTGTACTGGGGATCAGAATGGGCTGCTGCCATTGCTGGTGCATGGTTGGGAGGAGGTTAGAGGTGCTAGGCATGTACATACCTCAAAAAGCCCAGAGAACGAATCACTATGGCACTGCCATGGTGTGAACACCTCCATGATGACTCTTCATCACAAGCCGAGAGAGAGAGAGAGAGAGAGAGACATACTGAAAAGATTCAAGACAATGATGAATATAAAACTAATAAATAGGTCTAATAAAGAGACTCAAAATAAAGATTAACTATTAAAACAATGTTCCCTAACTAAACTACAATAAAGGAAAGACAAAAGATAAAGAAACTGCAGTAAGCAGCATTTGAAAGATATATTTTTCTCTGGTACAGAACAGGCTCCTTCTACTCTCTCAGTCTGACTACACACCGCCAGTCCACATGCTAGCAAGTTGGGTTAATGATAACTTTTACTCAATACACACAGCAGCAGACAGGTAATCCACATTCCCTTCCTCAGTGACCAAACATTTTGCACGACTCAAGTGCTTTCTCAAGGTGATGTTGGTGCTCAATTGATAGGGCATGTAAAATGCTCTCTTAAAGTGGCAGTGAACTAATTAATCATAGTTCAATTATCAAAAAGCAAGGTTCATCAAATATTGTACCAACCCTCCTAACCAGGCAAAAAATGTATACTAGACATAAAAATAAATAGCCAATTTCAGTTGTATGATAATATTATACACATATATGTACAGTTTAAAATGACATTATAATAATGCATAATCAATATTGGGAAAATGCATATGAAGAACCTGACAACTGAGTAAATATTGACAAACACCACCACCAACTATACAAAGAAAGACAAACAAAGTGCAAAAACAATGGAAAGAATAAGTGGTAAATGGGGTGGGGAGCATGGACACATTGAAAAGTGATGTGAGGATGGAGGAAGGAAGAAGAAAAGTGATGAAATAAATTGAATAAAATGAAAACAAAACACAGAGAGACAAGACAAAAACAAACCACTAAAAACAATATAATACATGTATTCTCATATTGTGTCCCCTATTTAGAAGCAAGGTGTCATTGAGACACATGCAGGAAGCATAGGAAAACCATGAGCAGTTTCAAAATTTGCAAATAGCATTTTATTTTTCTCAATAAAAACAAAATAAAAATAAAATTATTCAGTTGAACTATTTACAAAGGCAGTACAAACAGAAAACTATGTCATTTTTTTCTGAGGTATCTCTTAATTCCAAGTTTCAGTCTCTCATTCTCTCTTTCTCCTTGTCTCTAGCAAAACCATTGCCTCTCTTTTGTAAGTCTTTCCTCAGAACCTCATTAAGAGATGCTCTGCTTCACAGAATGTTCTTGCAAGTTTACAGAATGTTCTTGTAAGTTTCATACCTTACAGATGCAACAAAAAGAACACAGTGACCCAGAACTGACATCTTGTTTACAGTTCTACAAAAGGCTTAAAACTGCATCTCAAGTTAACCCTTGAGTTCCAAATAGCTTTTGCAACCATTTTAACAGTAAAACTATATACAGTTTTAAACAAAAGGATCCTAGTTTCACATAAAGATTCACATATGTTTTATAACTCCAGATATGTAAGGGGAGAAAAGACAGAACAGCAAGGAAAGCAGATAGATATTGAAGCGAATAATAGTGAAACCATTAGAATGATCAGTTCCTAGGTTTCACAAGAAAATTTGGTTGCGCAACCAGACAGAGAAGAGACAGAAAAGGAGAGGATAGAACAGATCCTTGCCTTTAAACCTGTCTAAATAACAAATGGGACAAGGACTTATTCAACCCTGTCACATCAGGATATACTTCAACTTGAAACAATGAACAAATATATATAAATATAATATATGGAACTTAATGTCAGAGAGACCTTGTATCTATCTACATTTTAGCATACATATACTGTTCTCACCACCAAACATAAAAATGATTTATAGGTATGGTGACAGCTGAAAGTGGCCAATTAAACCTGTATTTCATTAAACCATTTGGTCTCTCTTTGTAAAGTTTCCTGTCTACATCACCACCCTTATAGAGTCATAGACCCTTTCTATAGCTTGAAAAGTAAAAGCTATGGGTGTTTCCATGTTTTCAATATGTACTGTTCTGGTACTAATACCATCCTGTTCCAGAGAACTGTATCAGTTAAAGCAAAAGGAAGCTGGAAGGCAGTCAGAACAGCAAAGGCCCAAACCGAGGAAAAGATAGTAAACTCAGTTAAGAAGGGGATAACGCATATATAGGTACATCAGGGGGCGAAGGAAGACCAAGGGAGGGTTAGTGAGGCTTAATAAGAGGAGGGAGGGTGGGCAGAGCGTGACTGTGAAAAGGCAGAAATACTAGACAAATATTTTGCTCAGTATTTACAAAGGAAGAGGGGAGGTACCTAAAACAAACAGTAAAACACTCTGGATACAGAAGTTGATACCAGCCATTTACAGAAGAAAAGGGTTCTGAAAGAACTCTTAAAACTGAAGGTGGACAAAGCAATGGGGCCTGATGGGATTCATCTCAGAATTTAAAAGAACTAAGGGTAGAACTAGTGACACCACTGACTACCCTCTTAAACAAATCATGGGAGGATGGGGTGGTACCTGAGGACTGGAGGAGGGCAGATGTGATTCCCCTTCACAAAAGTGGGAGCAAGGCAGAAGCAGGAAACTACAGACCTGTTAGTTTAACCTCAGTGGTAGGGAAAATGATGGAATCACTTCTGAAGGAAAGAATTGTTGAGTATCTAGAGGCCAGAGGGGCACAGGACCCAAGGCAGCATGGATTCACAGCGGAAGGTCATGCCAGACAAATCTGATAGATTCTTTGACTGAGTGACCAAAGTAGTAGATCACGGAGGGCTGTGGACATGGCCTACCTAGACTTCAGCAATGCATTTGACACAGTCCCACACAAAAGATTAATATACAAGTTAACCAGCCTGGGAGTGGGTCCCAAGATGACAGCCTGGGTAAAGAATTGGCTGGAGAATAGGACACAGAGAGTAATAGTAAATGGAGTCCACTCTGAAGAAAGGGGTTACTAGTGGGGTACCGCAGGGTTCAGTATTAGATCGGTCCTCTCAATGTCTCTTTATAAGTGACATTGCAGAGGGACTGGAAGGAAAAAGTATGTCTCTTGCAGATGACACAAAGATCTGCAATAGAGTTGATGCACAAAGTGGGGTGGAAAGGATGAGAAGGGACTTGGCAAGGTTAGAGGAATGGTCAAATGTATGGCAGCTTAGATTCAATGCTAAGAAGTGCAAGGTAATGCACCTGGGAAACAAAACCATGGGAAGAGTACACAATGGGGGTGAGATACTAACAACAACAAAAATGGAAAGGGACCTGGGGGTAGTCATATCAGATGACCTAAAGGTGGGCAAGCAATGTGAGAGGGCAGCAAGGAGGGCTGGGGATACTGGGATGCATAGGAGAGGCATCACCAGTAGAAAACAGGAAGTTATTATGCTCTGTACAGACAGTTGGTGAGACCCCATCTGGAGTACTGCATGCAGTTCTGGAGACCCAGTCTCCAAAAGACATAGACAGGATGGAAGCTGTCTAGAGGAGGGCAACTAAAATGGTGCAGGGTCTGCACCGGAAGACATAAGGAAGAGAGACTTAAGGAGCTTAATATGTATAGCCTCGTGGAAAGGAGGGAGAGGGGGGACATGATAGAAACTTTCAAGTACCTCAAGGGAATCAACAAAGTCCAAGAGGGTAGCATCTTTCAAAAAGAGGTGTTCAAGAACAAGGTGGCACAATTTGAAGATAGAGGGGGCAGCTCAGAGATAATTTAAGAAGTATTTTTCACAGAGGGCTGTGGATGCATGGAACGCCTTCCGTGGAGGTTGTGGAGTCAAAACAGTGGTGGAATCAAGCATGCATGGGACAGTCAAAGGCAATTCTAGGGGTGGGGTAGGAAGAAGTAGGCTGCTGGTAAACTAGGATCTGCAGCTTATCCATTAGGTAGGGAAATGGCAGACTCTGTGGGCCAAGCTGTCCTTATCTGCCGTCAAAATCTATGTTTCTATATGTTATATATATGTGTCCAGTCTGTTCCTTTAATGTCCTTCTTGTTTTTCCTATATAGCAAGATCTTCAGAAACTTAATGCAACTTGCTAGCATGTGGACTGGTGGTGCGGAGACTGGGAAGCTGAGCACCTTTTTTTTCTCTGTGAGTACCTTTTTGCTTTGGCTCAGGTCCTGGTCTGCTTTGAGAGTTGTCTCTTTTGACTTTGTGTATCTCAGTCTGACTAGAAATGAGAAACAGGAGGCATGTCAGACATAGTCACTGTTTAAAATGTGCAATGTGACTTGCAGAGGCTCTCCATGTGCTCTTTTAGACAAGTTGTTTTTGAAAATTCACCTTGGCAACACCAAGGCAAAGTTACAGAGAGAAATTTGAAAAGCAAAATTTTAGCAGTGTAACAAAGATTAGCAAATTTACCTGCAAAGACAGATTTTGGCAATCCACCTGAGCTTCTCAGGCTAATTGCAACTTTGCAGCATCTCTATTCCTATGGAGGCTACGGATGCCAACACTAACAAAATAAGAGGTCCATTAGAAACACACTGTACCTAGAATTATTCTTGTTATGAACTTCCAGAATTTGATCTCTAGTTATATGTAGGAGTAACTGCTTATTCTGACTATTTTGTCTGTTTGTAAAATGTTATTCTATATGCATAATAAAATGAACAAGAATATAGGATAAACTCCGATGAGTTAAAAACTCATTTCCAAGGAGGTCCAAACCAAGCATTCAATTACATACTTTTAGAACATACATCACAATATACAAACACAGTCACAGTTTCTACAAGAAATATAATAAACACAGTATAAGCAAGACTATAGTCGAATACATTGATCACATAACAAACCATATCCTCACATTATGTCATATAATAATACAAAAATACAAGAATTAGGGCCAGATATTCAAAACTTTGCCCTGGGGCTAAATTAGCACTGCCTGTTGACAAACTGTGCCCAGAGCAAAAACATAGCTATATTCAAATGAATAGCCGGTGCAAAACCAGCTGAATATAGCAAGGAAGCCGCAAACAGGCTCTAGGAGTGCAGGGCAAACATTGCCCAGGATTAAGACAGCACTAAATATAGCAGAGAAGGCAGCACTGAATATAGCAATCAGACAGAGGGCAGTGCAAACACCCACTAAAACAAAAAGTGTCACAGAGGTGTAAGCAGCTGTCCAGGAACACAGGAAAGCAGAAGAGCCCAGCCAGACACAACTACAGTACCAGAGAAAGGAATGGAATAACCTACAACCACAAGTGAAATCAGAACGCCACAGAACACTGTCAAATCCCAAGTCCACCCCAAAAAGACACAGGACACGGAATGTCAACTTCAAAGAAGTATAATGTAAACTGTGAAAATCCAAAGTGCAAAGGCAACATGAACATATTTACAGAAAAAAAATCAAAAACACAGCAGAACACTTTTATGTACAAATGGGGTGCAAGAAAAACCCTAATGAAAGGGGAAAGGGCAGGCGTAACAAAGGGATTGAAAACAATGGGAAAACAACAGTAATAGAGCAAAACAGTCAAATGTTAAATAAAGCAACAGAACAATGGGGTAAGAATGTGGTTGTGAGAGGGATGTGGAAATGCAAAGCAATGATGGAGAACAGGATGGCAGAAACAGGGCTAGGGACACTGGGCCAGGGACAGGAAGCAGGATAAGGTACATAGAATGCAGGGGTTAGGTGCGGGCAGGTGCTGGCAGACGTTCTTCTAATACAGCTGCAACACATCTTGTCTCGATATGTGCACAGCCTGTTGTTCAATTAGGTGCGCTGCTGGCGCACTATCCTCCTCAGAAGCTCCTCTGTTCCCTCACCCTCCTCTGGACGGCTGGCCACAGTGATGACCTCACGTGGACCTACAGGAGAAAGGGGACCACATCAGGGCATGATAATGACACAAAAGCGCCATGTACCACCACACGGTGGACAGCATGCCCCAACAACCATGCCCATGTGCTAGTATGTAACAAACCACAACACACACTAACATGTGCCTGCAGGACAAGGCAGTATGTAACAGGCAGCATGCAACACCCCAGTGTACATCGATATGCATGGAAGTATGCTGAGAAACCCAACAACGTGGAGGCCAGCCAGCACAGTGGCGTGCAGACTGTAACAGTGCAAACAGACAGCCACCTCCAGAGATGTGACGACAAGTGGACACTGACTGATATGCACATGGGATGACACATGGTGGGACATGCTGCCCATGGTCACACAGCTATGATACAAAATACAGATGACACCAACTGGAGAAGTTGCCACAGGCCCAAGCCATGTGTAACCACACATGCCTGTCATGTACACCCCAACAGTGGCCCACCTCACTGCTGCCTCCACAAGAACTGTAGACACCCAGCCAAACTGCCACCCATGATGCCATAATACAGCAGCTGTACAAATGATGACAGGAAACCCTGAACAGGGTGGGTGACTGACATAAGTGTGCAACAGTGGCAAGTGACACAGATAAAGACTCCACAATGACCACAGAGAACAATGACACATCAGAACAGTAGGGATTGCAGGACAGGTAACCAAGCAGTACACAACCAGGGAAGTGCCAGCCACACCATTTGCTGCAACAGAAGGGTGAGGGGCCCACAGTGGTGTACAAATGGCACAGTGCCGTGACACCACCCATGCAAGAAGACACACACATGTGAAACACAGACACTGGGCATGGTCCACCAGTGGCACTGCAGCGGGGCCAAAGGCATGCACAGGACAGTGTCACCCTGGTGGTCAAGGCATGGCGAGGCACACACACACCTGTGGGAGCAGCATCTGCCATAGGGGCTGACAAACAGCACACCATGCTACCACAGAACAACTCCTGCAGCACACCTGCATAACATGTGCACAAACAGTGTGCAGTACAGGGACAGAGGGCAGCACTCCTTAGGGACAATGGCCCACACATCAGAGCATGAGCCCACAGGCAGGGGTGTAGCCAGACATTCACATGTTCTACATACAATCCCAAACAGCTGCACCCCTCTCATAAATGCTGTACTCAGCAACCCCAAACAGTAAACCCCTTCCAAAAGGGTATGATGTCTGTCAGATAATTCCCCACTCTCTAATGAGGTTGTACATTCCCAGGTGGGCCCCCTCAGTTGAGTAAGTGGTTACCTTCTGAACTCTGAAAATGTTTGCATTTAGTATCGTGTTTCCTTATTAAATGGGGTATCTGGGACGCTGTTGGTAAATGTAGATGCAAACACAGAACTAGTGTATCCGAATGAAGTGGAATATTGATATAAGTGTGTCAACCTGGGCCCTCCTCTATTGATGTTCCAGGTGGGCCCTTGCATCATCTGTCCAGGTGGGCCCTTTGCCCCAGATCCGACCCTCTGTCCTACACAGCAGCATTTAAAACAGGGCCACACCCAGTGGCCTACAGTGACAAAACGTCTGGTGTGCCTAGGAACAGTTGACAGACATGCAGTACACCAAAGTGTACACTATATGTTACAGTCGTATGCCTACATACACACTTGCTCAACTGCCTGCCCTGTAAAGCCAGACTCATAGTGGAAAAGCATAACATTGCACAGTACTCCACGCTTTAACACCACTATCACCGTCGTGCTCTCTGCTGCGCTGTGGTGGAAGGCACCCCTGCGCCCTGTCGGATGATGGCCCCTGTCTGGCTTGTGGCACTCTCCTGCCTGTGGTTTGTTGTCGTCGCCTGCAGTGAGAAGAGGGTACAGCATCGTCAGTACAATATCAGCCACCACGGTCGCTAAAGACCATCCTGTACCCCAGTGGTGCAGCACAACACCATGATGGCAGGCCGGTGCAGTGCACCACCAAAAGCCATGCCAAGCATGACAGGGGTCCATGCACACTGTCTACCCCTATCCCACAGTACACACTGGCTTCATGGACTCCATGAGCAACATGTGTAGCTCAACAACACATAAGCACACCAGAACACACTGCCCCACCACCCATGCCAGCAGTCGTGCTACAGTCATCCCTTACCTGGCACAGGCACAGTCCCTCATGAACCATGGCCCTGCAGCGTTCTAGCAGTGGTGGCTGCCTGCGCCCTGAGGTCAGCATAACGATGCGGCACTTTTCACCATCACGTAGGATACCTGTAATGGCACTTAGTCTGCGGGCAATGGAAGCCCAGACCTGTGTACGGATGTCACCCTCCGCACAGGTCCAAATAGGCGGCGATGAGCGCCTTTCTGTGAACTGCACGAGGGTTGGCAGTCTCAACCTCATCCCACCGCCTGTCACGGCCCACCACTGCCCTTTGCCCAGCTTCCGCCCAGACATATTTGTGCTGTGGAAGGGGCAAATAAACTGAACAACAGTGCAACAACTGTGCATACACCCTGACACACAGTACAACTGAAGTGCAGCGCCCGCGCTGGCGTATGCCGTAGCGCCCGCGCTAACAGGAAGTGATTGCAATGCGCAGGCATGACCCCTACCATCACCCTGGTCCGATATTGCACGCATGCGTATGGCGCCAGCGCTGCAGCTGGTTACGTGAGCGCTAAAGCTGGTTAGCGCAGGCTGGACCGCCTATGACAAGGGTACATGAGCATGCATGCTGCACATGCGCGGCGCTGTTCCTCAAATAGCGCTGCTGTGCTAGCGCCGGGCTATTCAGAGCCATATTCAACGCTGTATGCAAATGAGGGGTACTTGTGTATGCATGGGGCAAAACGTGTGATTAGCATATAATTATTCGCTCATTTGCATGACTAACAGGCAGGATTGCCTGGCGGGCTATAAAGGGCAAGCAGTGCACCACCAGTGTTGTATTGTGGAACTGCGGTGGGAATACAGCAGTGAACAACATGGAGAGAGACATGCAACAGGGGATGGGCAGCAACAGCCAGGTATGTATCAAGGGTGTGGATATGCATATTCATTGTACACAGTTGTGTCCAGTTTGGTCGACCGCCTGTCACAAACCAATTATCAATCTAATCTTGGTATTTGGGTTAGTGTTGGCCATGTGGACTGTGTCATGCATGTATGATCTCTTTAGAGTGTAGAGGAATCATCTGACAATTGTTTGGAAGGGGTGCAGTTTTGATGGGCGTGTACAATATGTAATGGGGACGGTTGGAGACTGTGTACACTCCTGGTATGTATGACCACCGTGGGACAACATACATCCACCGTTGTGCTCATCCCCTGCAGTACAATGTGTCATGTGCCAATGTTTGCACATTTGTGTCTGCCGCCAGGTGCACTGCTGCTGTACCATGACAGTGCACCGTCTTGTCTTTCTGCATGTGTGGGTGATGGCCTCTGCCCCCTCTGGGAGTACACAATGTACCAGTAATGTGCGCTCCCATGCCACAAACAGTCATGGGGTTCATGGCACATGTGTGCACACCACTCCAGACGCAGGACAGACAGTGGCAATGTGGGCATGTACAGCGTACAGGCACATGCAGCCATCTGATATGTCCATGTGGCCTGTAGCACTGAGGGGTGATATCATGCTGTCCACTGTGATGCAGTGCAGCACCGACGCAGCCACTGACACCTGTCCACTTTTTATTATCCCATAGGTGTGCAGGCTCAACCGGAGCGATCCGCAACGAAATTCTCACAAGATGAGCTAAACACCCTGGCACATGAGGTAAAGGTGAGAGAACATGTAGGCGCCGCGACACAGGGCCACCGATGCTGCTGTGCGGCAGGCTTGGGAGGAGGTGACTGCAGCGGTGAATGCGGTTGGTGGTCGTGGGAGATCGGACTGAGGCAGTCCGGAGCGTTGGAATGACCTCCTGCGGCGTGCAAAGGAGGAGGTGGCGGCGCCACAGAGACAGGACCAGAACTGGTGGTGGTCCACAGGAATACCAGCAACGTGCAGGAGCCACACATGGCGGTGGTGGCATCCACATTGGGATGGTGGCAGTGGCAGGTGTGCCAGGTGGTGGTTGAGAGACATCCTTGCACTTCCAAGGCCAGGTCTGTATTCACATGTGCAACCCCTGTATGGTGCAGGCAAGGGTGCATGGTCCTGCTTTTGGTGCCTGCACAGGCTGCACTGTATCCTGCAGGAATGATGGCTGGCATGGTCAAGATTACTGTGGGGTGGTGGGTGCATGTTGGCACAGGCTTGTGTGAGGTGGGTACCTGTCCTGAGGGCTGCATGGTGTGGTGGTGGTGGTGGTAGTGGTGGTGGTTTGCCACAGTGTCCATGGATGGATGACTGACCCTGTCCTATTCTCTCCTCAGCACTCTCGGACAGGCCTGCACCACCACAGCATGGGCCACAGATGTCTAGCCAGGTTCCTGAGGTTGTGGAGAGTTTGAAGATGATCGGCCAACAACATCTGGACATTGTGTATCTCAGGGCCGTAGGGGCCCAATGCATGTTGGGCATACCTAGGGACAGGGCATGCAACTGCCTTGGGAGGAGGGCACACCTCACCAGGGCTGTTAGGAGACAGTGGGCACCTGGATGTTGCCCCAACTGAGAGTGATGGGGTGGGAGAGGTACTGCTGGTCACTGTCACCAGTGCAGATGACAGTGATGTCTCTACATATGCACATCAGCTGGACATTCCTGTGCCAGGGATGTAGGGGTGGGGCTTGCTGAAGGCCATGGAACAGGTCTGGGTGCTTCTGTAGGTGTCGGCAGTGTGGCTGAACACATGGTGGTGGGTGGTGTGGGTGGTGTTGCAGGACAGCAAGGCGTGCATTTTCTGACAACTGCTGAGGTTCCAGTCCATATGGTGCCACAGCCCACTGCCACTCGTGACGCAGCAGCCAGCTGTAGCAGTTGGTGCAGTGCCACAGGCCCCACTGCCAGCTGCTGCTGTGGGTCCTGTGCCTCTGGTCCATGAAGGCCATGGTGCCCCTGCCACTCCTGCAGGCTGCTGTCACATCACAGCAGGAGGCCCGTCTGGACCTGCATGCCATGCGGCGTGAGCTGCGGCACGAGCTGGGTCAGATACGGGAGGCAATAAGAGTGGGCTTTGCTCGTGCTGAGCAGCAGGCAGAGGACAGGTTTGGCCACCTGGTGGGTGCCATGAGACCGTGGCTTCTCGGGGTTGACTGCTGCAGTGGTGGCAATCAGTGGTGTCATGCAGGGTGTGCCTATTAGTCGGCAACATGGGTTTGTTGGCTCTGGTGCACATGGCAGAGGGGCACACAGGCAGGCACACCGTGGGCGCAGGGGCTGCCACTGTTACCAGTTCAGAGCCATCACAACTCCACCTGCAACCCAGCAGCGCCGTGTGCCATATCCCTATCTGCCTCCACCAACCCCCTGGGGCACAGGAGGCCACCATGCCTGCCTCACCTTCCACTTCAGCTGTGTCTCTGCACAGAGCACCCCAGGGTCCGTAACCCATGGCATGGGAGCACGCCCATGCGTGGTTATACGCCGGTGATGCCCACAGACTGTCTGCATACTCTAGGTGCTTCCTGTCATGCATGGGCAGATCTGTACACACACACACACTCCCACCAACACAGTTGCCCCCTTTCCCTCACAGCACACATTGCACCTCCCCATCATGATTACACCGTTTGTGTGTATCCCCACCACATATGCTGCACAATCATGGAGTCACACCACATGCACACACTATTTGTATTACACTGGGTTTGTTTGCTGTTGTGATTCTGGTTTTCACTGTAATGTTAGTCTGTGCACATTAAAATTGTTGCTCACTTGTACTCTTCTGGTTGTTGTGCAGTCTGTACTTACCTCTGGTCTGTTGCAGTATCCTGATGATGTCGTCCCGGTGCTGTATGGCCCTGCTGTCAGGGGTCTCTCCTCTCCAGTTGCTCCACTATCCCCTGACCACTGGCTCTGGCTCACTGTCAGACTGTCCCTCAGGTTCAGGTGCCTGTATCCCATGGTTCATTGCCATGTTGTGCAGCATACAACAGGCTAGGAAGATTACTGCCTTCCAGGAGGTGTATATTGTGGGCACCACCTGATGTCAAGGCATCTAAATCGACATCTTCAGGATGCCAAACACCCTCTCTATAATGTTTCTTGTTCTGGCATGTGCCTCATTGTAGAGCCTCCGCCACTGTGGCCGGGTCGGAGTACTGGTGTGAGCAGCCAGGGCCGCAGAGGATAGGCACTGTCTCCTGTCAAAACATATAACTTGTTAGTGCTGTACTGTGGTCTGTCAGCTGCTGTCCTGCACCTGTCTGTGGCCCTCCCACATCCCTTCCCTGGCCTGCAATGCCTGCCCCATCCATGCTGTTGTGTGTTTGCCTTGTGTGCTACAACTCACCGACTAGTTGTCCACTGGGTATTCTGCCCTCCTCAAAGGCCTGACACAGCTGAGACTGGTGCCAGATGAAGGCGTCGTGGGCACTGCCGGTACTGTGCATATACATTGGTGATGCGCCCGCCGCATCGCACACCACCTGGCAGTTGATGGAGTGGTACCCCTTCCTGTTCACATACACATCACTGCCATCTCCAGGTGGTGCACGGATGGGGACATGGGTGCAGTCAATGGCACCCAGTACAGATGGTAGGTGCGCCTCTCGATGGAACTGCTGCATTGTTTCACTGCGCTCTGCTGCTGTGCTGGGGAATACTATGAATTCGAAGCATGTGGCAGGAGAGCCTCTAGGAACTGGGTCAGGATGCGTGAGGTGGCAGACTGTGTTACCCTAATGGTGTCCCCCGTTGGTAGTTGGAATGTCCCTGTGGCAAGGAAGCACATCGCTGCGGTCACCTTCTCCTCCACTGTCATGGCATGACTGCGCCTGGTGTTTGACTGCAGCTGCTCATGCAGGAGTTCGCAGAGCTGCCTCAACATTCCCCTGTTCATCCGGTACCGCCAACGATGTGGTCATCAGGCAGGGTCTCAAAGGAGACCCTGGGCGGTACAACCTGTTTGCAGCATACCGTCTCCTGTGCCTGCGTTGTGGCCCATGTTGTGCCTGCTCCTTTCCTCCACCTCCTCCTCCTCCACTACAGCTGCCATCAATGGCAGGATCACTGCTACTGGGACTGCACACATTCCTACTTCCTGTGCTGCTCCCTCCTCCTCTGTGTTTTGCCCTGTGTTTAGGCCGGCCTTTTTATAGGCGGTAACTGCATCAGCGCTAAGGGCTGCGCTTATGTATTCTATGCGCGCTGGACCTTGAATATCCTTCGCGGCCTCTCTGCGCACCCAACGCCCATCCTTTTTGCCCCTTGCATACATTACTGGTTAGCCCAGCACTACTGCAGTTTGGCAGCGCTATTTGGCCTTTTGAATATGGCAGACCGCGCGCTAATCCCGCTTAAACCTGCGCAAATGCTTTTTGCCGGTGCAAGGTTTTGAATATCTGGCCCTAAAACTTTGTTCCATCTAATCCAGTACCCAATATCAAATTTAAAATGCTATAGCAGGATTTATTTCATATTATTTTTTCAGATAATCTGGTAAATTTATCAATTAACATTTCTAAATGAACATTTCCAAAGCATGATATTGTCAGGATGCTGTACATATAGTATTACTGATGCAAGTTAATAACAGTCTTATACTACTATCTGACATGAATGACAGAAGCCCTATGCCTATCTATTTTAAAATATTGACTCTAATTATTTCCCTGAAACATTTCAGCTAATGTGACTGTAATATATATTTTTTTAATTGGCTTGGGTCTTGGAGGGTTTCCTGTCCACCCCATGCAAAACTATGGCAGTTTCTTTTTCATAAAATGAGTGTGTCACTGGGAGAGGGTTGAGAAATATTTGATTTTTAATAGCTTCCCAAAACTGGAGGATGATTTTCCACTGTATTATAAATATTATTTATATATTTATTTATTTATTTATTTGAATTTTGGTGACAGGGTAGGACCACTGAGGCAAAAGAGTCCCTTTTCAGGGGTAACCCAGAATTAGTTACATACAGTAGAACAATAAAGTATTCATCATTTACAGAACACATATAATTATCATACACACAAGGCATAGTGGAATTAGTTATATACTGTATATAAAGTAAGTTAAGGTTCACAATATTTACAGAGAAGAAAACAGGTGAAGCAGCATGTATACTGTAACCTTGGAATCTGAAATCTAAAATTTCTGATTCATTTTGGTCTCACTGATCATGCTCAATTGATAGGACAGCTTCCATTCCATGATTCTCCATTTTCTGTTGCAGCATTAGCTAAGAGGTTTGTGCTATCTGATCCACAAGGGCATTTAAAGGTGATGTATCTTTTACCCTTTTCTTTATTTTCTGGGATACTGAAGCTTAGTTGTGGTGAATTTTGCAATTTCACAGTACTAGATAGCAACAACAGTTGATGTCAGTTTTAAATGAGGAATCAACATTTTCTTGGCCTCATTTGTGATACTATTTGTATGAACTAGTATTTCATATGCATATTCTAGTCTAAATTTTGATCTGTAGTGAGGATTACTATGGAATCCAATTGGATGGACTGATCATAAGTTAATGTTTTAGCCAGATTTTGAAGGGTGACTTAATTTTTAAATGCACTTACTCTGAGCAGTGATTTTTCTCCATAACCTTCTCTAGAATCCATACATTTCTATGTATGGATTCTTCTCTATTCTGAAATACTTCTTCTTAATGGTGTCTGCACATTTTCCATTGGGCATATGCTGTTATTCAAACTCTGATGGCTTCTTGGCCTCAGACAGTCTTGGAAATCCCTGCTTATAGTATTACTCTGTTTAGAATGCTGGGTTGGATAAAAGTAGAACATATACAAACTGATTTACCTTCTGCTAATAGTCTCAAATCACGTATGTTGGTCTCCAATTTTGTTTTAACACAATCTATATTATTTAAATATTTATTTATTTATTTTGTTTAAAAATTGGTGACTGGGAAAGGCACACTGAGCCGAGGCTCATTTCCAGGTGTGACCAGATAAGTTTTCTTTTAAACTGTCTCTCTTTAAAAGGGAGATATAGTTTGAGTGCAATTTAGAGTTGAAGACCTTTCCAGACTCATCTACATAATTGGAGGTTATAGTGGAATCTGCATTTTAATCAAATGTTTGAGTCTTTTAACAGACATCTGTGAGCAGGAATGAGTGAGCCTGCTGGTACACCAGCATTTTACAAAAAGTCCTGATTTTCTAAGTTCCAACACATCTGGGGTTTGGGCACACCTATAAAATGATTCATGTGAGCGAATAGTTATGACTGTGTCCTAATATATCTAATTGAAATCCATAGTCCCATTAGTATTTTTATATGAAGATCTCTTTGGCAGCAATTCTACTTCATGGGTCTAATAAGTCTTGAAGGTTTATTATTTTGCATACATCTGATTAGTCAGTTATTTGTTTGTTTGTTTCAAATGTTTTACCAGGAAAGACATACTGAGCTGGCAACAGCTCATTTCTAGATACATCCTGTGGGCAGAGGGACAGGGAGTAGACAATATAATAAGGTGCAGGAGAAATCTAAATACATTTCTGTTGTACAGCCACAATATTCAGGCAGGTAGAATACTGCAACACAAAAATAAAAGGTGCAAGAACCACACAATGAGGTAAGTATACTACCAGATATGCACAACTATATTAGATGCAGATTAATATCATGCAATCTAGGTGCCTAAGGAGAAGAAAAATTGCTCTGAATGGGAATGGGGACCTAATGTCAGTGGTCAGACTCATTTACATTAGGGGGTGATAGTTATGCAGAAAAGCCTTGAGGAAAAGAAGGAAGAAGTTAAGCAGATAGTCCAAGAAAGAGAGATCCGAGCCTTGGGAAGCAATGTGGGAAAGCAGCTTGGCCCATAGGTGATTTCCTGAGAGGAAATGAAATGAAAGCAGAGTTCTGCAGTGGGTAGGAGGATGAAGGGGAGGAGAGGAAGGAAGAGAGGTAATAAAGGAATGAGTCAAGTCAGAATTTGGCTACAAATGAGGCATAGTGGGTGTGGCACCTGGTATCAAGTGACGGAAGAGAGGGAGGAGTATAGAGAGTAGTGGTGGGTATAGGAGAAGGCAGTCCAAGGCAAAGTGGCAGATGGATCGAAAGAGGGTGTACATATGGCAGGGTGGATTTGGAAGCTGTGCTGTAGACTATGTCACCATAAATGAAGATAGGAGAATCATCTTCAAAACTAGTTCTCGGCTGTCAGGGAGTGGGATACTGATTTTGTTTTGTGGAAAAACAGCTTGTTGTGGAGCTCATGATGGTTGGCATAGATGTGCACCATGAAATCAAGGTGGTGGTTCAGCTAGACCGCCAGATACTTAATCGGAGGAGACATCCCCAATCACAGTATGATGTTGGATGTGAAAGGACAGGAGAGTGGCGAGTTTGGCGAGGCTATGTTAGGAGCCAAAGGTCATTGAAATAATTTGTTTAGCACTAAGGGACAGTTGGTAGGAGCT
Source organism: Neoceratodus forsteri (assembly GCA_016271365.2). NCBI lineage: Eukaryota > Metazoa > Chordata > Ceratodontiformes > Ceratodontidae > Neoceratodus > Neoceratodus forsteri. Next base: position 236,013,783 of record JADMNL010000023.1, on the reverse strand, counting down.
GGACTAGCACCGGATGGAATCCTTGTCCACTTGGAGGCATGCAGTGAGGTCAGGTGAAGAAGAGCCAGAGGAAATATATTTATTTCAAACTCTATTTATGCACTACCACACTCGAGCATCCTTCTGGGCTGTTCATGTGACTACCACCTCTACTCCCAGTCTGAACCTTGCAGATCTGGAGGAGCTCCCTGACCACCCAGGCAGACCTAGCCCCTGAATCACCTCCTGGGGTCAGGCCCATCCTCCTGTGATGACCTTTTGGGATTAGAGAGATCTTACCTGGGTGGTGGGTCAGCGTGGAGCCCTCTGAGCACAGAGGCCAACAGTGGGATGTGGGCCATGTCCCTGGAACTCCCATCATCTCCATGGCCATGGCAGGATTTTTCTAGTTGAATCCCCAGATGCAGGATGTGCAGTGCTGCCTTGCCCATGATGTGGATGCTCCCACCCTTGTCTGGAAGGCAGGTACCTGATGTCTCCCTGCATGCAGCCATGAGGTGTTTGCAGTGCCTCCAGTCTCACCACTGGGCCGGCAAGCCAGAGGCAAATGGCACAGTGTCATTTCTATACAACTGAATATACATAGAGGAACAGGCAACAGAGAAGTCATTCAGGAAGATTGAAAAGAGTATGGGGCCCAGGACAGATTCTTGGGAGATGCCCAAGCAGATTAGGAGTGGGGGATATAATGTCTCCAATACAGACAGCTTCTGACCTGCCCTCAAGGTAGAAGTAGAACCAGCTGATTAAAGAGGCAGACAGCATTGCTGCTATAAGCTTGTCCAGGTGGAGGTGGTGGCCACAGTGTCAAAGGTGTTGGCCTTTTAACAAAGATGTGAATGAACTGGCCCTTATCCATTCCATAAAATGTGAGTCAGTGAGTTGGAGGAGGAAGATGGATGTGGAATGGAACTTGCTGAAGCCAGACTGGAAGGGAGTGAAAATAGAGGGTCAAGGAAGTGGTTTGTTGGGAGAGAACAATGTGTCCCCTGCAACTTAGCCAGGATGGGAAGGAGAAACATAAGATGCTAGTTACCAGGACAGAAAAGCTCACAATGTTTATGGGGAGATACCAGTAGCCTGTTTGCAGACATCTGGTACAGAACCTGATGAAAAGAAAAGGTTGAGGGGTGGGTAATATGGATGGCAATGGCAGGGATAGATACATACAGAGGCTTGACTGGAGCCTGTCAGGACTCACATTCTTGTGTGGGTTATAGCTAAAAGAGTCTTGAAGAGGCAAAGGAGTGGTAGGAAAGAAGGTGAAGGAGTGCGATGGAGGAGGAAGGAGTAGTGGAGGGATAGAGGGGAGGAAGAGGAGGAGGAAACAGCACAGGTTGTAAAAAGGAGCTAGCAAAGACTGCTGCAGCAGGGTCAGTGATCTGTCAACTTTGAGGACAAGGAAGACAGAGTCAGACTGGGGTGCCACAGAGTTCTGTCCTGGTTCCTGTCATCTTTATAATGGTTATCAATGATATTTGAGAGGATATTCAGGCAAGCTGTGTCTTTTGGATGACATGAAGCTCTGTGGCAGAGTAGATAGCACTGACAGAATTAGGAAGATGCAGAGTGACCTGCAAAGACTAAAGAGTGGTCTGTGGTTTGGCAGTTGAAATTCAATGTCAAAAGCACAAAGTGGTTTACATATGGAACAAGAAACCCAGGAGAGTGTACTGGAAGGAAGGGCTAAAGCTGAACACTACAGCTGAGGAAAGGACCTATCAGTCATTATTAATGACTCCCTTAAACAATCAAGCCAGTACAAAAAACACATATAGTAAGGCAAATATGATGCTGGAATGTATCAATATACTAATAATTATAAATCTGTAATGCAATTTCAGCCAATCAGCATGCAAATCCACTATACCTCTTATCCTGAGTGCAGTATACTCTCATGCAGGAGTGCTAGGAGGAGAACTCCACTTTGCTGTTTGGGGGTAACAGCACAATAAAATAAAAAAATAATACTTTAAACATATTATAAATTACTTGAGCTAAACTCACATGATTTATGATAAGATAATAAGGCCTCCAAGGGATGTCTCTTATGGTATAAGAGACCTTCTAGTGTGGTTTGGGCAGACAGAACTACTCAGTTTCATTTTGCAGTCACCTCATCCAAACTTCATGCTCGGAGTCTCTTATACCTTAAGAGACGTACCTCAGAGACCCTATTAACTCACAAACAGCTCAGCAGTATTTTAAAACATTGTTATGTACACTAAAATAACTAATGTGAACTGTTGAAGTCCTAATATTCTCCATTGCAAAAATAAGCAGAATAGTCTTAACACAGTGTGACCTCAGAAATAAGGCCAGTACCTGAATACTGAAATTAAAGTTCAGATATGCATTTTGTCCCAGATCAAACCTTTCCACTTAACTTCTTATATATAGTCTGGGATATAATATGTTGTAATAAAATGAAGTGTTCCTTCATGCAATTTAAAGGAGATGAAACAGCTCACCAAACAACCAGCCATCAAGTTATCAAGAAGCTGAATACAGAGACTGAAGTAGTGGAGCTTTAAAAGTATACAGTGGCTTAATGTCTTCCAATTCATGGAATAATTTGCCATGGACTTTGTAGAACACACACTGTAACTTGCACAATTATATACCAGCAACATGTATAGGAGGGCCTGCTAGTACACAGTTGCACTTCATCATTGTTCTCTGCAAGGTTCAATGGTTCAGCTAAAAGTAGAATCACAAAAAAAAACAGTGTTTTAATGGAAAGAGTACTTTTGAAAAGGTTTAGTAAATAGGAGGTCAACTGATTAAAACTTAACCAGCGATAGTACCCTGAAGTACAATTAAATGCGGCTAAAATGGAGCTATAAAAGGCTGAGGCCAGATATTCAAAACTTTGCCCCTGGGCTAAATTAGCACTGGTGCTATGGGCAAACTTAGCCCGGAGCACAAAGCAAGCTATATTCAAAGGAAATAGCCCAGTGCCAATCCTGCCGAATATAGCAGTCTAAGGAAGCCGCAAACTGGTCTGGGAGTGCAGGGCAAAATAGCCCGGAAATAAGACAGCACTGAATTTAGCAACAGGAAGTGCAAACTGCAACTGCAGCTCATCAGACTCTGTAGCAAGCCAGTGTTGCAGGTGGAGAACATTGTGTGATTGCACAGAGACATTTCACAGCTGCTGCTAATACACCTCTCAACCCTTGCCTCATCAATCAGGGACAAGGTTTAAAACATCAGGGACAAAGGTTTAAAATCAGGGACACATCCTAAATATTGGTGATATCCACTCAGGAAGCTGGTAGGTTAAGTGGTGTAGTGTAGGATGCATTTACTAAGGAAGAACACTCAGTAACATTAATGTTTGACAGTATTTTATGCTTACAACCCCACCCCACTGTTTGGCCACAGAAACACAATGTTTAGTAGGGACAGAGTAAGATTTTGAGGTAAAATCAGGGACATCCCTGAAAATCAGGGACAGTTAAGATGTATGACTGCAAACAATGATATAAGCCACACACTGCAAAACTGTGCTATGCTGAAGTGAGGCTTGCCTGGGGCTAACCTGATTGCACAGTGCTAACACATTAGCCAGGGCAAACTGGTTAGCCCAGGGCAAACTGAGCTATATTCAAAGCTCCCATGCAAATGAGCCTACTTAGGTAATCCGTGGGCAAACAGGTATATTTGCATCTCATTAGGTGCTGCTTAGCATACATTACCATACAGTTTGCCCGGTGCTACTGCATGAGCACAAGCTCCCCTTTGGTCGGAATGGAAGTACAGGCTGGATGCTGCAGGCCAAGGCATGCCCACAGCATCCCCTGTTGGTCGGAATGGATGTACAAGCTGACAGCAGCAGGAACTGTGCACTGGCAGGTACCAGCAGTGCATACAACATAGCTATGTAGCACTGCAAGCAGTACATAATGAGATATATAGATCCGTAATGATCTATAACTATAGATTAATACAGAGACACATGCATATACAATATATATACATATATATATATATATATATATATATATACACACACACCACCAGTGGCCACACATGCCCTGGATGATGCCCCACTCCACACCAACAGAGGCAGCCCACAGCAGGTGTGGTTAGAACACATGTATGCATGGGCAGGCATAAGGCAAACCTGCTGGGATGGGGGTGGGTTGTCAGCTGTAGGTCACTGGGCTGTGCAGCGCAGCCATCCAACATATAGGGACCTGGGCAGACAGGCTTGGCCAGGCAGCCCTTCACAGCTGTCTGTTCCCTGTTTCCACCTGTGTTGTTACCACTCCCTGGTAGTCAAGTGTCCTCCCCAAGCACCGCTCTGACCCATCCTAACATACAAAAACTAATTTTCCCTGGTAGTCTAGTGTCCCCCCCAAGCACCGCTCCGACCCTTCTAACATACAAAACTAATTTTCCTGGTAGTCTAGTGCCCCCAAGCACACGCTCCCGACCTCCGTTGAAAATAAAATTGATGACTTGTCCCTGGTAGTCTAGTGGTCCCCCACCCAGCAGTGACTCCACCACCCATCGAATCTGACGGCCCCCCCCCATGAACCGGGCCCGTGACAGCGCCTTCCTCCCCTCGCCTCCACGGCCGGGCCGGCGCTGGCCCAGTGCGAGACCAGGCGCATTACCGTGCCTCAGTCGATGACCAACCGTGAAGGTAGTGAAGGCCGAGCAGCCAGCTTCGGTCGTAAAGTGATCAGGCCGGATGGTCGTGGTACTGCTGGTGAACCTGCCTGAGACAATCAACAGTACCGCAAGATGAATCGACTAAGACCGGACCAGAAATATTATGTTCCTCATACGGGTTGGGGTCATGCTGGGGGGACCACTAGACTACCAGGAAAATATTTATGTTCACCTCATACGGAGGTTGGGAGTCATGCTGGGGAGGTGGGGGACCACTAGACTACCAAGGAAAATATTTATGTTACCTCATACAGAGGTTGGGAGTCATGCTGGGGGGTGGGGGGACCACTAGACTCCCAGGAAAATATTTATGTTACCTCATACGGAGGTTGGGAGTCATGCTGGGGGGTGGGGGACCACTAGACTACCAGGAAAATATTTATGTTACCTCATACAGAGGTTGGGAGTCATGCTGGGGGGTGAGGGACCACTAGACTACCAGAGAAAATATTTATGTTACCTCATACGGAGGTTGGGAGTCATGCTGGGGTGGGGGACCACTAGACTACCAGGAAAATATTTATGTTACATTACACAGCGGTCAGGAGTCGAGAACGAGGGGCACTAGACTACCAGGAAAGTATTTAATGTACATTACACAGCAGTCGGGGAGAGTGTGGGGGACACCGCTGCATTACCGCCAGCCTTTTTGGGCGTTAGTTAGTGCCGCGCTACAGGTTGCGCGCTAATGCCTGTAGCGCGCGCTATACCTTGAATATGCCACAGCTCAGGCATTCAGGTCCCTCCCTCAGTCCCTCCCCTGCATACATTATGATTTAGCGTCGGTGCCAACACCTAGCGCCCGATGCTAAATGTCCTTTGAATATTACTGTCGGGGCAAATCAGTGCTAATCCAGCGCAATGGATTTCGCCCGCTTCTGAATATCTGGCTCTAAAAGTATATTTAAGTAAACACACTGACTATTATAAAAAAGGACCAAAATCTAATACATTAAAACAGCAGGGCCAGATATTCAAAACTTTGCGCTGGGCAAAAATCATTTCGCAGGTTTAAGCGGAGATTAGCGCGGGTCTGCCATATTCAAAAGGCCAAATAAGCGGCGGCAAACTGCATTAGCACCAGGCAAAAGTATAATGTATGCAAGGGCAAACTGACATGAATACAAGCGCAATGCTATATTCAGTGGCTAGCGCTGCCGCCAAGTGGTTTAGCAGCGACCTAGCGCGACAGTTACAGCGTGTAGATTACCGCCCAGAAAAAGCTGGTCTTATTCTGGGCAATCAGCTTTGACAACATAAATGGCTGTGCCGGGATCTCTGGGTTTAGCGCGGGTCTTGCGCGACCCTAATACATAAATATAACACATAGATAAAGCCAAACATAGTGGAAGCTTGCTGCTAACCAATGGCATCACAATGATGCCATCATCGCCACCAGTCCCAGCCATGCCAGGCAGTAAGTGGTGACCCTGCTGCCAGTGGACAGCATGGCAGTGTAGCCACACAGCACACACCTGCTGACCACATATCTGTGGACAAAACAGATGCCAGCACACACATGCAGCACTGTGGGCATGGAGGATGTTGGGGAGTGTGTATGGGTGGCCAGGACTGTGCCACAGACCAGGTGTGGCCACAAGGCTGGGACTCAGCATGCAGTGCACATGGGCCAGTATTAGGAATACCCCCAACACTAGTGTGCCTTTCGGATACTATATGCCCCCAGCCACATACCACACAGCTGTACAACTGCCACAACACACAAAGCCAGATATGTACATGTCACTGTGAGCATCACATGCCACAGGTACAGCATCTGTGGGTCACACAACAGTGTAACAGTACTGTCGACTGTCGAGTAAACACCTGCAGGTTGGGCCTGTCACTGTGTACAGTGCAATCAGCATCACTTGCCCTACACACCCCAAACGGTACTCGTCCCTCACTACCGTCTCCCATGCTACTGTAGTGTCTGCTGTGCACTGTGCATGCCCCACAGTGTGACAGTTGCATGCAGCACCACCGCCACCTGTGCCTATGCTGTCCTGTCCCCTGGGGTACAATATGCTATGCTATGCTATGCTGTACTGTTTACCTGTAGCCTGTAGCTATCATCAGTGCCTGCCAGACTGACCTACAGATGGAGCTGCGGTTGGACCTTGTCTGCCCTGTACTTCCAGACTGACCTACAGGTGGCTCTATGGGACCCTGCAGTAACGCTAGGCAAACTGTGTGCAAATCAGGGTATAATGAGATGCTAATCCGGTTGTTTGCCCAGAGACTACCTAAGTAGGCTCATTTGCATAGCACTTTTGAATATGGCACATTTAGCTCGAGGCAAGCGTGTTCGCTCCAGACTAACTGCTTAGCTCAGCGCTAATGTGTTAGCCAGCCTTAATAATGCGGGGAATATTGTAAAGTTTTGATCACTGTTCTTTCTCATCTGCTGCTTCCTGCAACTGTACTGAAGTCCATGCATTTGCTGGCACACACATTAGCCCCGCTAGTTCGTCTGTACCTGCCCTCACGTTGCTGTGTACTGTGTTGTTGTTGTGGGTTGCACTTCCTGGTTGCTTTATTCAGTGCTGTCTTATTCCAGGGCAATGTTTGCCCTGCACTCCCAACCCAGTTGCATGGCCTCATTACCATGCTATATTCAGAAGCTGTTTGCCCTGGGCTATTCCGTTTGAATATGGCTTGCTTTGTGCTCGGGCTCGGTTTGCCCGCTGGGCAGTGCTAATTTTGCCCCTGGGCAAAGTTTTGAATATCTGGCCCCAGTTATCTAGTTATAATTCTGCAAAACAACTAATAGTCTGAAGGAGAACTCCATTATAAACAAAACAAAACAAAACAAATTAAGATAAATCTCAAAAGCTCTGAAAGGCCAAAGAGTGTTCTTCAAGTGTCCTGAGTTGTTCCAACAAATATTTATCGACTAATGACTTTCTAGGTCATAAAACAGCAAAATGGTTTCTGTTCCTCAGTTATAGATATAGGGCCAGATATTCAAAACTTTGCGCCAGGCAAAACGTTGCGCCAGGTTAAGCCGCGGGATTAGCCTTCAGGTCTGCTGTATTCAAAAGGCCAAATAGCACAGGCAAACTGCATTAGCGCTGGGCAAAATTATAATGTATGCAAGGGGCAAACTGACATGAATACAGGCGCAATGCTTATATTTAGTGACTAGTGCGCGCTAAGTGGTTTCGCGTGACTTAGCATGACACTTAGCGTGGTGCATTCGCCCAGGAAAAACTTGTCTTAACCCTGGGCAATCAGCTTTCGTGACACTATGGCTTTATGCGGTGTTTGCCAGGTTTAGCTGGTTTTGCTCTCGACTCTAACAAATAAATATGACACATAGATGAAGCCAAACATAGAGAAAGCATGCTGCTAACTGATGGCATCACAATGATGCCATCATCTGCCACCAGTCCCAGCCATGCCAGGCAGTAAGTGGTGACCCTGCCACCAGTGGACAGCATGGCAGTGTGGCCTACAGCACACACCTGCTGACCGCGCCTGTGGACACCAACAGATGCCAGCACACACATGCAGCACTGTGGGCATGGAGGATGTTGAGGGAGCATGTATGGGTGGCGAGGCTGTGCTATGGACCAGGTGTGGCCACAAGGCTGGGACACATCATCACGTATATATGGGCCAGTATTGGGAATACTCCAATACTAGTGTGCCTTCGGATAATATATGCCCCCGCCACATACCGCATAGCTGTACAACTGCCATAGCACACAAAGCCAGAAATGTACATGTCACTGTGAGCAGCCATGCCACAGGTGCAGCATCTGTGGGTCACACAACAGCGTAACAGTAATGTCCAGTGTCAGTAAACACCCGCGGGTTGGGCCTCTCACTGTGTATAGTGCAGTCATCATCACTGCCCTACATACCATAGGCATTGCTGTGTCCACACACACTGGTCCCCTTGCTACTGTAGTTTCTGCTGTGCACTGTAGCATGCCCTACAGTGTGACAGTTGCATGCAGCACCACCACCACCACCTGTGCCTATGCTGTCTTGTCCCCTGGGGTACAATATGCTATGCTATGCAGTACTGTTTACATGTAGCCTGCAGCTATCATCGTGCACTGCCAGACTGACCTACAGGTGGAGCTTGAGTTGGACCTGGTCAGCCCTGTACTTCCAGACTGACCTACAGGTGCTCTGTGGGACCCTGCAGTAACGCTGGGCAAACTGCATGCAAATCAGGTATAATGAGATACTAATCTGGTTGTTTGCCCAGAGACTACTAAAGTAGGCTCATTTGCATGGCACTTTTAGATATGGCACATTTGGCTCGGGCAAACATGTTTGCACCGGGCTAACTAGCAACTCGGCGCTAATGCCGGCGCTAATGTGTTAGTCTGCGGGCGCTAATGTCATGGGAATATTATACAGTTTTGATCACTGTTCTTTCACATCTGCTGCTTCCTGCAGCTGTACTGGGTCTATGTGTTTGCTGGCACACACATTGGCCACATAGTTCGCCTGTACCTGCCCTCACATTCTGTGCACTGTGTTGCTGTTGTGGGTTGCACTTCCTGGTTGCTTTATTCAGTGCTGTCTTATTCCAGGGCTATGTTGCCCTGCACTCCCAGCCAGTTTGCATGGCCTCATTACCATGCTATATTCGGCAGCTGTTTGCCCTGGGCTATTCCTTTGAATATATAGCTTGCTCTGTGTCGGCTAAGTTTGCCCACCGGCAGTGCTAATTTTGCCCCGGGGCAAAGTTTTGAATATCTGGCCCATACTCTAGAAAAGTGATCCGATATTAGCCTCTAAGTTAGCAGGCAAAACAAAACTCACACTTTGGACTAAAGCCCCCAAAAAAAGCAATGTGTGAAAGAGCTCCTCACATAAATCAGAGTAGCAGCATCAGAGCGTTTGGAAACCAAAATGTTGTCACTGCACTTTTATGTTTGATTATAAAATAGGTAGGAGAGTCCTGAATCCTGATTTGCTGAGAGTCCATTTTAGCAATGTCTTTAAAAGCACAGGTAAAAACAATCCCAGTACCTGTGGCCTCACAACTAAAATAAGTCAATGTGCCACCTCATAGAACTTTTCAAAACCATTTCATCACTATGTTGTTCTTTAAGAAGCCCCTTGCTTTCAGCTCCAGGAATAGAAAAACAGCACTTCAAAACATGCAAAAGTCTTTATTTATTTCTTTCTTAAATCACTCTCTTTCCCTCCTGACCTGTTTGTACTCACTCCCCAATGTGCAGACCACTGTTGCTTACCACTGAACTGACTTCAATCTCTTGCTGTCTCGCCTTCCCTCCAATACGAGTTGAGTTTATAACTTAAGTTGATGCCTTTATAGCTTTACTAAATACCTTTATCCCTTAATACTTTTGTGGTTTTATGTAATATGTTATGATTGATAAATGCATTATAAAATAACCAATCATTAAATAATCAGTAAACACCTACCATTTGTTTTCATTAAAAGTGCTTTCTGCAAATTACACCTGAAAAGACAATTTTATGCTGCCCTTTTTGTGCATTTGTTCTGTCTTCTGACTTCAGTAAAATTACAAACTTGTCCTGAAGTTAGATTAAATTGAATTGTGAAACTATTTTACTATTTCACTGTCATTAGGAGCTCCTCAGTGGTCTACATTGCCTTGTTACACACAGGTTGCCACAACTATCTTGCTCCAGTCATACCCCCAGTCCTCCAGGTCTCAAGTGCACTGTCTGTACCTCCAAGCCTCTGATCCTTCATTTGTCTCACAGTCCTCTGGCCACCACATTAAGGCTCCAGTTGGTCAGCAAGCCATCACATCAATCTCCATACCCCTGCAGCCAGTCCACAGGGGCATGGGAGGGTATGGGAGCAAAACTCAATGGCAATCAAAGCCTACAGGCACAGTGAGGCAAGTCAATAGCAAGAACAGAGTTTCAGAAAACAGCACAAAACTTCTGCCAAAACACAAATCAAGAAACTCCCTTTCAAGGAAGCATGTCAGACATAAAATAATGAAATAGACCACTGTTAAACCTATTAAAGGTGGCATAGATTGCATACTGATTATAAAGTATAAACAACAAAGGCCAAGTGCTGCGAGGATAAATATCTTTCGGTGCAGTAAGGGTAGCTTATCCCAATTAGAAACAGAAAACAAAGATACTGCACTCATAGAAACAAAGCCAACACTTCTCTGATGCTTGAAAATGTTTTAATCCTGTGGAAACAAAAGAACACTGACTTGTCAGTGTTCTTTTATTTCACTGAATTAAACCATTACGATTGGTGAACTGAGTTACACAATACTCAACCTTTACCAATGATGAAACAAATATAAAAAACACCAAATAGCAGCAACAACTTTCTTATAAGACGTTAAAGAGAGAAACTGTGCCTATACTATACTTCATAGGGCACCAGTATAAGATTGCATAGTCCCAATGGAATATTGCACAGCTGAATACCAATCTCAAAGACAGGCGATGACTCTTCATGTTTGGTATAAGACATAAAGTGCAGAGCTGAAAGACACAAATAAAAGAAAGTTTTCTTACACATAAATGCCAACACTCATAACAATATTTACACAGTTCTCAAAAACCTAATATCAAAAATATTTTACATTATCTTCTTTTCAAATATGGGTTTTATTTCTATTTTCTTATTCAAACCTGGTGGATACATTGCTTTTGTAACAAAGATCCAGCACTGTTCATGCTGTTACAACAAATGATCATAGTCTCCCCCTCTTCTTATTAATATAGGTTTTTCTTTTGCAGTAAATTGAAAGGTATGTTCACTTTTATTCTGCATTTTAGAGACATGTAATGCTAGAGCATTTGTTAAATTTGTATTTAAAATGGCTTTTGAGTGTTCTTCAATCCTGACCTTGAAAGATCTTTTCATTTTACCTATATAGAACTGATTACATTTACATGTTGCCAAACATCTGACACCAGTAGTCCTGCAAGTGATGGCCCTCAAACTCTTAACATCTTTCCTGTGACTTGATTCTTAAACCACTTGATTTGTTTACAGACTGACTGTATTTACAATTTCCACATCTGTTTGACCCCATAATGTGAGCCAATTTCTAGATCTTTCTGGACCCGGTTGCACAAGTGGACAACAAAATCTTTAGTATCTTTTCCTTTCCTATATTTCATTTTGGGCATATTGGTTTGAAACTCTTTTAATCTTGGATCCAAAAGATTAACTGCCATTTTTCTGATAATCTCTGCTATTTTCTTGATTGTGGACTATAGGTGGTGACAAAGGACATTTTGGGGTCACATTTATTGTCTCTCTGTCTGTCCACTAATAAAGTCTCCATGAGCATAATGTCAACTTTATTTATTGCTTCTCTTATGACTTCATTATTATATTCTCTGTCCTGAAATCTAACTGCAATCTAACTGTGAGTTCATTTGCCCTTTTCATTATATTCAGATAATTCCCCATAGTGTATTTTGTACAAATGTACTGTCCCTTAGAATTGCTTTTATCACGTTTGGGATGATTACTGTCTGCTTGTAACAATGTATTACAATCTGTCTGCTTCCTATACAAATCAGTGGTTACTCCTCCTTTTCATCCTTGCAGATTCTTAAATAAAAAATTAATTTATTTCTTGCTAAAACAAGTAGCAAACCGAAGACTAGCATTACAGTCTTCCAGATATTTCACAAGCAAAGCGAGTCTTCCTCATTCCCTTTCAGACTAGGAAGACATCATCAATAAGCATCTCTAAATCTCTATCCTGTCCAGGAAAGGGTTGTTCTCATATCTCACATACTCTGACTCCCACCTTGCCATATATAAATTTGCATAATTGGGTGCCAAACGAGCACCCATTTTAGTCCCATTGAGTCCAACTGATGCACATAATTGTGTATCTGGTAGCTACAACCAAATAGGTCGTAGAATACATTAGTAAAGCATTACACAGTTCAACACCAACAATTTATGTAGAGCACAAAAATGACTCTGAGAACTGTGCAAGGTAAACATGAATAAAACGGTATGAAAACTAAAGCCAGTGTTCTTCACAAACACAATGGTTTAAAGCTGCTAAACAGTCTGGAAGAATATACCGGGTAATACACAAACAAAATGCCCCTAGGAGGAACACAAAATTGCCAAGAACATAATAAAAATATAATGTACTGTACAAAAAAATTGTAATGGACTGAATCGAGAACAGCTATATATATAATAGAAAGTATGTGCATCCGTAACTCATGACTAGACTTGTGGGAAAAACATTTCATTACTTTCCACAGTTCAGCAAGGTCAACCCATACAGCTAAAAATGAATGTGAAAAATTTCCAAGGCCAGCTAGAACAAAAAGACATGAAAAGTGTTACGAAGGTCTCCATGTCCAACGTGAACAAAACTGCACACAGCACTGAAACAAGGCAAAACCATGGCAAGTTCCACATAAGCTAAATGTCCCAGGTGAAAAGCACAAGAATAATCAAGATCATGATCAAAACAGAGATGTGTGCATAATGTACTGTACCTTAGTCAAAGTCACATACAAATAAAACATGAATGTCATACTTTATCCATTGCTTTGTGAGGAGACAGCTTCAAGGCTAAGCTGTATCCAGGCAGGTTGGTTCAGACCTCTGATAAGGGTCCACTTTGAGAAATATTGCACTGAGAGATATTATGAGTAGAAAAGGAGTCCTGGTGGAGCTTGTATAAGAATAATAAACAGTAGTCCAGCCAGTCCAAGTGTCCAAAAGTGGCAATCTTTTCTCCTTGCTCTGTTGGGGAAATTTTAAGTACCCTCCTGGAAGCTGGATGGTGGTGCAGCTGGCTCCTTGGTGGTAGTTATTTCCATCCCTGAGCTTACAGGTTCAATTTCAGCTCATAATCTCAGTTCTTCTGCTGACTGGTTCTACTATGGCTCATGTGATTGTGAGGTACAGTTCTTCAGGGTAAAGGCATGTCATGTTTCAGAGTGAAAAGTGATGCTGGTGATGATGATGACCATCTCCTTGAGGACTGTGAACTCCATCTACTGCAACTTTGTTGTTGGTCACATGCTGCTGGGTTGCTCTCTTGGTCCTGGCTCCTCGAGCTTTGCTTGATTTCCTTGCTCCCTTGACTTGTGGTACCATGGACAACACAGATATTTACTTGTAACAATCACAAAGGAGTGCGGTGTGCATATTTAAAACACATACAAACAAGAGAAAATAAGTAAGTGCCTCAGCTGAGGCACTTACTTTTTCTCACTTGCTTGTGCTGGCAATGGGCCTTCCTTCCCATGCCCAGAGGATTGCTACCAGTCCATATCCAAATGCCCATCTTAATCAACGATGTAGCATATGTTGAAGTCTAGCCATTCCTTGGTAGGTGCCAGGCTGGTTGTTTTTGGTTTTCATAGATGGATTTTGGTATTACCCCTCAGTGCTAATGTTGGGCCAGCTCTTTGAATAATGCCCCAGGCTTCACTGGGAAAAGAATTCATGATCCTAATCATGGCATTAAATTGCAAATGTGGTTAGTATCTTGAACTGTAGCTGATTCCCACTTTCCAAAATGCCAGACTTGTGAGTGTGAAAGGTTTCCTTTGCTGAACCACCACAAGGAGAAATCTTAGCACAGTGATGATGTCTGGTTGCCATGCCACATCAACTGCCCTTTCTCCTTGCCATGTGTATGAAAGTATCTTTGACCATTAACCTAAGAAAGTGCACTATGATGGGTCTGGATCAGGAGCCTGGTGTGGTAGATGGGCCCTTTCTACCTCCCTCTGACCCCGCCAATTTGTACCAATCAGTGGGGAGAAAATCTTGAAGGAAGGCCTCCATACAAGGACATTACACCCTTTTGGAAGTTGAGAATGTGAAGATTGTTCTGACACTCACTGTTTTCTTAGTTATCAGCCCTTTTGAAGAGTGCCTTTAGGTTGGCAACTTGGATATCCAGGTGCTAGAGGATTTGGTGAGTTTATTTCTCCTATTGGTAACAATAAGAGGAAGTAACTCAGGGTGGTGGATGTGATGAGTGGTGTTCCTAGGAGTCTGTCCTGGGACCCTGTCTTTTTAATATATATATATATATATATATACACATACACACACTCTATGACAACTGGGGTTACCTGGGAAGCAAAGTTTGCCAATGATACAAGGATTGGCTCTACTGTTAAAATAAGCATGGACATTGATAAAATTCAGGATTCATTAAATAAACTACAAAATTGGGCACACACTTCAAGACTAGCATTCAGTATAGACAAATGCACAGTAATGCACTTTGGTAGGAATAATCTAAGGGCCACATATAGCTAATTGGGCAAACCCTAAGAGAGGTCACCAATGAAAGAGACTTAGGAGTAAGGATCCAAAATGATCTGAAATTTAACCAACATTGTAGTCTAATTGTGAAAAAGGCAGGGATCATCCTGAGCTGCATAAGCAGACATATTAGGCCAGGAGGAGCGAGATTATTTTGCCACTTAACAGCTCATTGGTGTGGCCTCACCTGGAGTACTGTGCCCAGTTTTGGTCACCAGGCTATAAGAAATAGATCCGGCACTGGAGAGGGTCCAGAAAAGAGCTACATGTATGGTTGAGGGAACTCAAGGGTGCGACTACCAAACTTGTTTAAACAAATATAGACTATATAATTTGGAGTACAGGAGAATGCATGGAGACATGTGTTTGGTTTATAAAGCTTCACAGACACTAATTTGAGGGAATTACCAAGGTAAAAAAAAAAAAATCAGCTATCTAAAACAAGAGCACAACCCTTCCAGTTGCAGATGGATAAGTACAAAACCACTAAAGAAAACATTGGTTTAGTATTAGGATCATGCCAATCTGGAATAAACTGCCCTGGAGGTGGTCTCTAGTTTCTCATTGCAGGTTTAAAAAAAACCTAGATACATATCTTTTAGGTAAAGGTATCTTGGGATACCGCAAAATTAAAAAATAAAATATGGCAAGCAGTATGCACAAAAACAGGTCTAGCTTTGTAACACCTTATGAACTTATGAACTTATTGGGTTAAAATGCTGTTCAGCCATCAAGACTCTATCACTAAGGATGGTGATTTACAATGCTTGTGTCAAAAGTCTGCCTTGAGGCTGCCCAGGTCAGCTACTACTGTCTTGAGCAGTGAGGCAATGTACTTCAGGGTCACTTGTTTTGCCACTGGAGCCGTGACTGTCTTGTCAACTTGAGATTGCAATGCATGGTCAATGATAACTGCTGACCAGGACTGAAATGATAGTAACTGATTAAAAATATGTGAGGACCACCTTCACTTGTTTGTTTCATGTAGTTGAGGGTACCTCTGTCAAAGCTTAAGTGTCCATCTTGTTTGGTGACTCAACAACACCCTGATGCATTTTGATTTACATGCTGATGATGGAGAACACAAAGGGCACATCACTGGCCCCTTCACTTATCCTTGGTCCTCCCATGCTTCCAACACTTGTATCATGTATGATTGAACTTGGCAGGAGAAACAGATGACTATGACAGCTAACTAGAGGTGACCTGCAATTAATTAATCAAGGACTCTGCTCCTCTGGAAAATTCAGATAATAAATCATTTACATTACCAGCTCTGGCTTTTGCTCAGGCAACTGGGATTATTTTCAACCTTAAATAGTAATTTGTCTGTTGAATTCTGGATTCATAGATTCTCTTATGTGCTTTATCTTATTTACCCCAAAAATATTCCAATGGGCGTCAATTAGTAGAATACTGTAAACAGAGCATGAATAATTTTCTGATAGTGAATAACATGAAATAGTTATATCCTCTCAGTTGATAGCTCAGTTTGAGTTAGCAAAAGTCAGAGCAAAAGCATAAATGAATATTTTTATGCTTATTGCAGATAATTTATTCAATCAAGTAGAAAAGGAAACCTCTGATCACTATCTAAATGGAAAACTATGTTCTGTTGCATTATTAGCATAGGTCAGTTGATTGCAAGTATCATTTACTGACTTTCTTCTAAAATTCATAAGTTAAGTGCTATCAAATTATTACAAAATATATCTAAAGTAGTTTTATTTTACCTAAATTATGTTAACCACATATTGACTTCATAACTACATTTAACTGTGTATGGTAAGTGGAAGTGGATATAGATTTGCATTCTCAATTAACATCAAGAGAGACTAAGACAGAAAAGATGAGGTGTTCTTGAAATTGCAGCAAACAGAACCACCACTACCTTTGAGGTGCTTGTCCCTCATCGCTGGTTTAAACAAAATTATCAGTACATCATGAACAAACCATCACCGAGCAATGAATTTAATGAAATGGGCAGACTAGGTGGCCAAGCGGTCCTTATCTGCCATCAAATTCTATGTTTCTATGTTTCTGTATTCAAAAAATCTGTAAAACAGCAAACTTACAATTTTTACTTGCTTACAGTCAGTGTGCAGGTGAACAATGCCAGTGACTCAACCAGTTTCGACTATAGCTTAGTCAAGAGTCCTGACTAAAGAAGATTAAATTCATTGCCTGTTGCTCGGTGCCAAGTTTTGAAATTGTGCTTATCCTCAAAGTGCTCAAATCACTGTACAATACAAATCAGATAAGACACACATATATAGTATACTGTTCCCACAGTAGCGGAACACAGCAAGGAACCGTCACAAGCGACAAAATTGACAGATCGCTGTGATAGTCTGCTGGTTTCTGACACTGCTGTCTCTGGGAGTTTGCCCCTCCCAGAACCAACTCTGACTCTGAGATGGTTATCTAAAGTGTGGTGGTGGGAAGCAGAGCCTAAAACACACCTTTTACGCGATGGCACAATGCAAGTTACGGTGCTGTGTCATCGCTGTAGTGATGGTCAGTGAATTTCCTGTTGCTGTAGTGACATGGAACCCACATACATACACACAATTCTAGTAAGCATAAAATGAGGCAAGTTATTAGAATAACAAACAGGAACCAATAAATAAAATAAATCAGCTATTAAACACTTATCCTACAATAAAACATTCTGCTGAAATAAAAAAAACAGTAACCCTTTTGAATGTCTTGGGTAAGGAAGAAGATCCAGGTTGAGGAGAAAAGCATTCCAAATCCCTTGTGTCACTACTAAGAAGGCATTATCTACTGATTTTCTTAACCTCCACCTCAGGATTGTTAAGATGTCCACCTTGGTCTGTAGTATATAAGACTAAGAGGTATTTTAAGTACAATAGTTGGGCCCCAGTCCTGTAGGGATTTGGATGTCAGAAAAGCACTATAAAGGTGAGCCACCACTACACAGACAGCCAGTACAGTTCACATAGGATAGGCATGATATGCTCAGGACAATGAGTTCTGGCAATCAGACAGATTGCAGCATTCTGGACCAGCTGCAGGTGGAGCATTATTTACTGGTTAATCTTAGGAACAGAGGTTTACAGTAGTGAAGACTAGATGTCACAAAGGCATGTACAAGGATCCTGAGATCCTCCATACCCAGATAGGACTTAATCTGAGTGATGTTCCTTAATTGAAAAAAGACCACTGCTGACCACCATAGCCAACTGGTGTTTGAAGGACAGCTTACAGCCAAGGATGATAGGAAGATTTGTACCTTATCCAGAGTCTGCATTCCTCTTCCATTCAAAGATGGATTTATGAATAAAGGGCTAGCTATCACCGAATCACGAGGACCCATTTCCACCCACAGCACCACCCTCTAGCCCAGATTAAACTCAACCAGCTGGATACCATCCAGTCTCACTAATGCATTGGTCAATCACAGAGACTGCATCAGGCCTGTTCAGTGCTAATGACAGAGCAATGTAACTCCTACTAATGCTGTTTAATGACCTATCACAATGGCAACACATGCATGGTGAATAACATTGCAGAAAGAATTGACCCCTGCAGCACCCCACAGCATATTACCACAGGCTGGGATGATACCCAGCAAAACCTCCTGCAATCTTCTGGCTACAAAGCACTTAAACCACGATAAATTGTTCCAGTGAGTCTTCCATACCACCTCAAGCAACCCATCAATACCTCAGATCCACTATGTCAATAGGCAATGAGAGATTGAAGAGAATAGGTTCTGAGCACTCCCTCAGTCTCTGACCAGGAAAAGTCATTGAACACCCTACCAAGTGCAGTCGCCATGCTATGCTGAATCCTAAAACCTGAGTGGAATGACTCATAGATGTTATATATCTTGAGCTGTGACTTCTTGAGATGTGCCACCACTTTAATCTCAGTTACCTTCCCTAAACGTTTTGAGACAAGCCTCTAGTTTGCCAGGATTTCTTAGTTCAAAGGTAGCTTGTCCTTCCTTGAAGGAACACCATACAGTCCTACCAAAAATCAGATCCAGTGCTTCCTGAAAGTCCGCCAACAGGCAGACAGGGTCAGAGTATGACTTACAATAAGTAGAACATGCCCTCAATCTCAGCACATCTTTATGTGGCAGTGGGAGAAATTCATGCCAGATCCATGGAGGATCTTGGACAACTCACGCTTAACTCTGTTGGCCCATGACAAGCCACTTGGAAAGATTCCATCCTGAAATGATGATACCTCTCCATGAAGAAGAGTGCACTTGCAGTTATCTGCAGAAACTGTGGCTCCAGATTGCAGGCAGGATTGATGTATCAAACTGCCTACAGTCTGGAAGAGTTGAACTGGGTTGTTCATACTTGGGAGGTCAGATGGTGAACACAAATCTGTATGAGATACAGTACATATTTATGGTCAACACCATGCCCTCACACAAGCTGTTTCCATGCTTGAGATGTCCAGCACCACCAGGAGCTTCTCTGGTTCCAAATTACAACGTAGAATGGTACTGAGCCATCTCCGCCAGACTCAATAGATAGGGGAAAATAAATGGCCCTGGCCTCAGAACAACACAACATGATAATCTGACCAGCAACAGATTAACCCTGATGGTAGCCCATGAAAACAGCCAGTGCAAAAGGGCATGGCAGAAACACCGACAGCAAGACAGCACTTGCCATTTTGGCAACTAAAATCATTCCCCCAGTCCCAGAGTTGCATCTTCTGGAGTTGGTATATATAGTAAGGGTTGTGAGGGGCATGGGGCAAAGCCTCCATGCAACAAGAGTGCTCGCTGTATATGGTCACTCTGTTGTGCCAGTGCTGTTTTCAGTTGTCACTCTTTTGCACTTGCTATAATGCCATGGAACCAACCCTAACTGCAAAGTGCCAAAACTCAGAGATAGAACAAGGTACAAGGTGTGGCCAAGTTCATGAGTGGTACAGGGATGGAGTTGGGGAAGGGGAGAGGGAGAAAAGTTTAATGTACTAAACAGTTTTTGATTATGGTTATGCAGGGCTGATGAGGAAGCTAGAAGTATGGATCTGTGGGCATTCCTTTATACACTGGCTGGAGAAATGGGTGGCCAGGAGACAAGGGGAAAGCAGATGTACCTGAATAGCAATACTGTCTGTTTGGTATGGAAAGGCCTGTGGGAAAGGAAGTGTACTCAGCTGCTGCCAAAGTTGGGGAGATCATGAAGGACCATAGACGGCCAGACCTGATCGTGTTGCATCTGGACAGAAATGACCTGGGGAGTAGGCCCCGGCTGGACATATTCTATCAAATAAAACAGGATCTTCAAAAATTAAAGAATGGTGGCCAGAAGGTTTCTCTGGCCTGGTCTGATATCATGCCCCAAACAGTAGTGTGGTGGCAGGCGGAGAGCCACAAAGGGATAGACAGAGCCAGGAAGCACATGAATGCATGGGTCAGCAGGCTGTTTGAGTATGGGAGGACTGCCCCAGTGCTGCCCCCTTAAGGTACCTAGATTGGTCCAAAAGGGCTGCTGGTACGAATAGTCCTGACTGCCAGACCCTTTTCCCAGCTAAATCTACATTTTGACACTGGGTGGTGTGCCCCTGCACCTGGAACATACATGTCAGAAATGGCAGTTAGGCAAAGCAAAATGCCCTGTTGAATCCCCAACAAACCTTCAGTGTCACCCCCCTTTTTTATTCCCTTTGGCCTCCCTTTAGGTTGGCCCCATGTAAATTTCTAGCCACAAACCTATCTGTCTGGCATCCCATTTCATGTCCCCGAAATGTGCCATCCGTTTCCTGAATTTCTCATCATATTTTAGCCAACTATGGCCCCTTTTTTTTTTGTATGTGTTTTTATTATGAGCGAGTAAGTCAAGAGTGGGTGGCAGTTCTGGCTCTTTCTCAATGACTTTTTATAGGTGAAACCTGTGGACCAATTGTCCCAGGTTTTTCTTTCATGACTTATCATTCTCCCCTTTCCCAGCAGCACTACTGCCGCCACCATGTCTTTCTTCTCGAAACTATATTTTCTCTTTGTATTTATCCATATTGTTGACATTCACCAGGGCAAAATGTCAACATATTCCCTTCCATATCTTCTCTTTCATGGCAGTGGCACATGGTCCTCCAGCTGTACCCAAGAGCCCCATCTCTTTACCCATCATAGGCCCCGCTCTTATCCTCCACCCTGTCCCTTTTATTTCTCCTAGGGCCTTCTCTAACTGCCCAAGCCATTCTCCCCATAGCTTTCACATTTGCTCAACATATTCCTTGACACTACTCTCGAGTGTCACCACCTGATTACCTGCTGTGGTTGGCTGTGAGGTGCTGGGTCCCTGCAAGGGCACTTCCACTGGGCTGTGGGTATCAGGACCGGCGGTGGCAATACCAGGGCTGGTAGGGGTAGCAGAAGCACTGGTAGAAGATGCTGTGGCCTAGGTGCAGGTGCAGGCTCGAATGTTGAGTAACGGCTCTGGTATGGGGTTAGGGGGTGGGGGTAGAGGTACTGCTGGTATCGGCTCGGGTTCCAGGCCACTTGGAGCTTGCAGCCTCTTGTTCCTCTAGTGCCCATTCCCCTGCTTCCCTTTTGCTTTTTCCTTTTCCCTACTGTCTGTCCCCACCACCTCCAGTAACCGGTTTGCCTTATCCACCAGGTCCATCACCACTTGATAGCAAGTCTCTTTGCTCATCTTCAATTTTCTTGAGGCCATCCTTCTGGTTCAAGGATCAAAAGAAAAATCAAACAGACATTAATGCCTTGAATTGACTGGTTCAGTATCCCCATGCACAATTGGGGGTTGATGGGATTCAAACCCATGTCTACCTGCCTTGCCTGCCAAATTTCCACCCTCCCTAACCACCATACTCCCAGCTATTAAAATGTGCAACCTGTGAAGTGGTGTTCCACCTGGGAGGCTGGAACCATGACCTTTGTTTCCTCTCTAAGGGGCCATCTGGCCTGCTGGCCCCATTTTTTTTTAAACTTTGCTGAAAGTGGCTGCAGGTGGGCTTTACCCATTGTGCTTTACTGCTGCTGCTTACCAACCCCCAAATTGTCCCTTAACCCTGACATGCCACCATAAAGGTCGCCTGCCCTGTCACCCAGCCTGCCTGCCACCAGGCCTGGCAGCACCATTTGTGCTGCATCCCTGGGCACTGGCATCATCTGCATTCCCCAGGCTAAACATCCTCGCGCCACACCCAGTGACCCTGTCGGGAACTCTCTGTTGCTCACCATGGTCTAGTGACCATGGACCTACCCAACTAACCACAAACAAACTGCTCCACCTCATATCTGAATGCCTAGGGCTGGCCCAGATCCCCAGCCCCAAGAGAAGCCCCCATGGCACTCTGGCATCCCCACCAAGAAAGCAAACCCTGAGCCTGCACCTGCAAATGGCAAACTGCCAAGCTTTTCCCCACAAATGTTCAGAGGGCTGGACTGGCCCCATGGACCTCAAAACAGTCCCCAGGCTCATAGCCATCCAGCTCCCAATACAGGACCAGTGTAAATCTCTGATTGAGGGACCTACTCATTCCACACCTCACGAATAACACCAGAAGAGCATTAAATGGGTCCAGCCCCTGCTTCTCTTCCATCCTGTTTCCCTGCTTCCCACTCTCTGTCCCATCGGGCTCTGGGTACCATGTGGCAGTGACATCACACCACCCCATGCAGTAGGCGCGGCTCTCCTTCACGCTCCTCCCATCTGTTTTTCCCTGGTACTCTCTCTGTCCCTCAAAACTGATACCGTTCTAAAGAACGTACTGCCCCACCCCAAGAGACAACTTGCACCCGCAGGCCCGCATCCACTCGCTTGCTTCCACTTCCTCTGGTACTGCATGGTGGTGATGTCACACACCACCCCATGCAGTAGGCCATGGATCTCTTTTGCACTCCTCCTGGCTTTGTCTCCCCCAGGACCATCCATGGCATAGCCCAACACAGCTGACTCTGTCCATTAAAAACCCCCAGACGCCATCCCAAATCCCACGGAGAAATAACCCATGAATGGGCAATAGCAGGAGCAAAAAAGCCCCATGAACCAACAACAGTACATGCTGCTGTTCCTGCTTACTTGGCTCCAGTGCAAATGCACCAAGACCTCCCAGACAAAGGCTCCCCATGATGAGAGTGGGCCCTGCTATGAAAACTGAAGTAAAAGGCCCTAAATCTGCAGTGAAAAAAAACAGCACTCAATAGCAAACAAAATATGCCCCCACAACTGGAGAGCAAGGCAGTAACAAACAAAAAGCCTTCTATCAGAACGCCAAGCCTCATGGACAAAGGGCTCCACATAACGAGCTAGCCCGCCCCTGAAAATGGGAGCAAAAGCCCCCTGCCCCAGATATGCAGGAAAAATCCAAAACAGCTCCCAGCAACCAACCAAATATGTCCCCACAAGCAAGGCAGCAACAAACAAAAAGCCTCCATCAGAAAGCAAACAACAACACTTAACCAAACCACCTTCAGCAAGCATGTACCTCTACTCATCAGTCTCCTGCAGGCCCTCTTAGTTGTGCCATAAAATAGCTTACTCACCTCCTTTCTTTGGTTTTGAAGTACTCACTTGCCCAGTCCTTCTGGGATTTTGCCCCCCAATCTATTTCCCAGTTGTTCTACTCTAAGTTAATACTTCTCCCCAGCCCTTTTCATTTGTTTTGTGTGTTTGTTTCTTTTAAAGAATCCCTAACTAAAATTGCCCACTGGCAGCTATAAGCCAAACTGATGTGCTTCAGAGAAAATCTTGTGGAGCAAATGTGTGAGCTCCCTGGCTGTGCAGTCCCTTATGACTGCCCAATTAGGCCCTGCCCTTTGTCTCCCTTGACCAATCCTGGGTTGCCACATCACTGTTCCCATCCTTCCCTTTACCCACCCCATTTGTGACCTCATGGGGTCCTCCCCTTTCTGTGACCTCATGCTTTCCTTCTGTCCTCCCCTTTTTCCTCCCCTCCCTCTCCAGCCTCCTGGCTTTCACACACCACGTGTCTGGGCCTTGGGACAATGGGGTCTGCCCCTTTATTTGGGCAATCCTTTTATCACAAGTCAGTGAAGACAGTACAGTATACTGCATGTGCAGTATGTAAGAGAGACATTAAGTGAGCTTTCCAAATGTCTTGATCTATCTTGTTGCATTTATGTGTCTCAACAGAAATCTTATATCAGTACTCTTCCTATTTGTCTAGCTCATGTCAATTTTTGTTAATTTATATGTTCGTATCTATGCTTTAAGATGACTTATGGGAATACTGTCCTAGAAACCTTGAACCTACATGCAATATTAGCTCGGTAGCTCAATTTATCAATGTAAGGTTTATTGCAATGTAAGAAAGAACATCCACTTTAATGTTAGCCTCTAAGGTACACATCCATCTCGCTAATAATCCTTGACTATGGTTAAATGTAAATATAATAATATGCATGGTAAAGTGGCAGACTGTTAACACAGATAATATGCTGCCAGGTGCCAGGTACTATGCCAACATTTCAGATTTGTATCCAACCTAATGCATACAATACTAATAGTTATTTTGTGGCATGTAAAGAGAATCCAGTCTTATAAAATGGTCAAAAATATTATCTTTCAACATTTAATTGTGATATAGTTCTGCTTCAAGAGACCCACATATTAGAAGCTGAAGCAGAAAAGTCAAAATATAACTTGTTGGCAAAGGTGTTCCATTATGAATATTACACTAAAGCAAAGGGGTGACCATACTCATCACATAATCCTTGAACATCACTGTGGTAGATGTAATGAAAGACACTGGAGCAGATTTATAGCTGTAAGACTTTAAAGAGAAGGTAAATCATTGCCATTAATTGATGTGCAGTACATGCCCCAAACTGTAAAATGAATGAGTTTCTGGAGGAAAAAATGTTGAATTGGCAAAACTGTCCAATCCTAATGGATAGAGACTTTATTTGTGTGATAGATGCTATAGTAAATAGGAAGTAACAGACCATCTTATATTATACAGAAGCATAGCAATACTTTCAATAATTTCATGGAAGAACTTAAAAAAGATATATGGCAGATTCAATCTGACAGCAGAGGATCATGTATTTTTTATTTAATGCACATAAATCCTTTTCCAGGACAGATTTCTTCCTTCTATCCAAAGGTATGATAGAAATTGTGGTTGCCATCTCAGTTGATGCAATGCATACCTCAGAACTCACTGCCACCTCATTATGAATCAGTGACACTTGAAAGCTGTGTCCTCACTCCAACTGGACATGCTGCTCACAGAAAACGTTTACTATTATAGCAGGTAGTACAGAAAGAGTTTCTAGTGGCGAAGCTTATGCTTCAAACTGTTTTTTTTTCCACTTGGTAAAAAATAGCCAGAGAGAAGGGAACAGAATTTCACCCTAGTACTTTGCCTCTCTACACTCAAAGTTTAGTTAGGAGGTAGAGACAAAGCTGACAACTACTTAAGTATCATTTTATAATAATCTGCTTCCCTGCTGTCCATTTAAAACTACAGTGTTGACTCTAATTTGGACATGGTTCCAAATTAAAATGTACCTGCAAGTGTTTGTCATCTTAACTTTCTGGTTAAGCATCTAGAGCATCTTATTTATATATAATACCACAGTAAAACCCATGATAGAAAGAGATACTATTAAATATATACAAATGCATAATCACCTGGGATGTGATACCTAACTGATTAAATGTAGATATACAATTTACAGGTTATTGAGTCAGTTTTGTTTTGTAACCACTGAATCGAACAGAAGACATCTTCATTCAGGGTATAGTTAGCAAGTTTACATCTTGGTTTATTAAAATAAGTGTAAAAGTTCCTTGCTGCAGTCCAGAGATGTCATTGCTATTTTATCCCTGGCCAGTTCTTGCACTGACAATTTTCATCGCATCACCCTTATTTAGACTGATAGTTCTTCTGCAAACAAAGGCAATAGTAAAGGTAAATACTCACCAGGATGCTTTTCTTTAGGAGATAGGCAGCTTACTGTTTAATAGGGATCTAAGCGAAATTAAATTTTGCCCTCAAAATCGCCAATTTAAGCCATGCAAAATATTTTGTGTAACTGCAGTGGAATTTTGCAATTTCACTCATAATTTTGTCAGTTAGCTAGTCCAGCACAGATGGCAAAATTTCACCTGCAGGAGGTGAAATTTCACCCGTGAGTGGCAAAATTCCAGCAGCAGTAGCAAAGTTCACCCACAGGTGAAATTTTGACAGCTGGGGTGACATTTCACTTACAACTGCGGGCAAAATTTTGCATTTCACTTGGCGAAATATTCAATTTCACACAACACTACTGTTTAAACAATGAATTGCAAGACCAGTCACTGATATTTGAAAGTAGTGGTTCTTGCTTTAGCTGATTGTGCTATTCACAGAAATGTTGGACTAGAAGAACATGAGGATGGTGCATGAGAAAACTTCAAATGGCATAAGCTTATGCTTTAAACTGTTTATTAAATTGGTGCAAAGATAGCCAGTGAATTGAGCAAGGAGCAGAATTTTACCCCAGCACTTTGCCTCAATACTGTTGAGACTACATCTGAGGTTGTGGAGAAATCTGAGAACTACTTAAGTATCATGAGGGTGTGTGCTAAATTATGAGTTTGTAAGTTTATTCCTTTTCTTGTGTATTTAAAGTTACAGTGCTCAATAGCAATTGGAAAATGGAGCCACAATAAAATGTTCATTCAAGTGGTTGACATCTCATCTCCCGCTTAAGCATCCGGACTATAATATAACTTTATAATATACCATAGTATAACCCATCCCAGAAAGATATCATAATATTAAATACAGAAATACAGACTCACCTGAGATATTTATTTATTTAAACATATTTTACCAGGTAAATGAGCAGAGCTTGGAAGACTCTTTTACACTTATGACCTGTGAGGGAGAGGTAAGGAAGGTCATAAGGAAGAATACATTCACCCAAAAGGGTTCTTAAAACATTAGTACTGTAGTACATAATACAAAACACAAGAAAATGTTTGCTCACAAGAGTTCCAAAAACAACAAAAGTACATAATATAAGTTACAATACAAAATACAAACAAGATGCAAGGAATGAGGCGGGTGTAATTATGTCATTGCAATAAAGACAATAAGTTATATTGCAATCCTTAACAGGTAAAAATAATGAAGGTGGGTACAATTTGTCTCACTGCAGTAAAGACACCTGATATCTACAGGATGTATTACATGTGCTACATACAATAGGCAATGTGCCAATAGGCTTAAGATATAGCAGAAGATGCAAGTCTTAACAGCAGGGGCAGGGTTACAGCAGTACCCTGAGGTTTAAATAGGAAGCCTAGGAAAATGGTGGCCCAGTGGACCCACTATGTGGCAAAGGGCCAAGGTAGCTGTATCTACAGAAGGCCTGAGTGGGGTAGCTGGAGTAAAAAATAAGGTAAGTGTGATGGCCCATGATTAGTCTTTTACACAAGGGATAGGAATTAGCAGTGGTGATTTTGGCGAGCTGTTACAAATGGAGGGTAGACTAGAGAGTGATTGAAGCTTGCCCTGGGTTTCTCCTGCAATGTGGAATCTGGAAATGGCTACTGTCCTCAGATCTGAAGAGGTAAGTGCAATATGTTGCCTGAGTAAAAGGATCCATGAGTTATGCTGGGAGTTTACCTGCCCAGTACCTATTTCTCTCTAGAGCAGTGTGCAGTGATTGCCTGTTTGAGGATTTGTACCTTAGATCATTGTCTTGGTACAATGCTGAGATTTGGGAGGACAGGCCAGTACAAATCTTCACAAGGGACTGAATAGTATTATTAGTCTGGAAAGGGTGGAGGAGTAGGCACCAACATAGACAACATCCCTAGATTCCAGCAGGAAAAATATGGAGCACTCAATGACCAACTTATTAATGTGTGGCTGAAGGCAGCTCTTTACTCTGTAAAAACCTCAGAGATTTGTGTAGCACTTGGCTGTTAAATGGGATATGTTGTCAGAGTAGTCAATTGGTCCAAGTTCATGCCTAGGCATTTGTATGAAGATACTGACTCAAGGTGTTTGCACTGGAAGAGCACAGGTTTAGTGAGTCAGGTGCAGTATAACAAGCAGCTAGAGCTGAACAGCTCAGAGATGATTTCTTCTGGTTCATGACAAGATGGTTGTCAAAAAACATTTGTGTACTGTGGAGACATCCTTTACAGAGGCTCTTCAGTGGAAGAGAGGGGCGGATGTTAGATGACTATGTTAGTCGACATACCTGTGTATGTCACAAGAGGAGAGAGCTATGGGGAGATCATTTATGAAGACTTTGAACAGCAGTGGGCTCAGGATAGAGCTGTGTAGACCCTAAGGGTGACCGGTAGAGGGGTGACATTGTTCCATTTAGCTTGACTGATTTAATTGATTATATCATGTAGTTTGGAATCAAGGCAAGTTACATTAGAAGAGGGAGGGAGGTAAGACAGGAACACCACTCTGTAGCTGAGCAGTAATAAGAAAGATGCTGAAGTTCAGATTTTCATGACTTTATTCCTTCAAAGTGCTCTGTGTTCAAAACAATAAATGTAGCAGGCTGGCTGGTAAAAAGTACCCATCATTTCACCTTGTACAAAAGGCTTTGTCAAAGTACAACACCATCTACTGGAGACATTTTATACTGCAGTACCTTAAAGGGATACACACCACAGTATGTACAAGATGATATCTACTTCTTGGTGTTGAGAAATGTGCCTAACCAGTTACAAAAGATGCAAGTGTTCTAGCGAAAGTTAAAAAAGATGGAACAATGGCACTGATGGTTAAGGCACTGGATGTCTTACTCTCGCACTATGCTGGTGACCTGGGCTTGGGAATGATCTCAGGTCATTGGGGTGCCAGAGTGGGGGAGGAGAAGCAGGATCCAGTGGAGCTGGTAGGCTGCTCTCTCTCCTGAGGGTGGTGGGGGTAGCTGTCACTCTATAGTTCCGCTCCCACCAGGTGAGAGGGTCCAGAGGAAACATAGGTGGAGGGCACGGCAAGTACAGAAGGGCTGTCAGGTCTGAGCTGGCATCATGGTGTGCATGTGTGCCTCCATATGCATGCATGGCCATGTGCTAGGGCCTCAAGCCAGAGGGGTACACCAAAAACCCCCCACCATAAACATAATAATTAAAAAAAAAAGTTAAAAATCAAACAGTAAGACCCATTCTCCACTGATTAACCTGAACATTCCACAGTACTTGCCTTCCAGGATTCCTGTTAGATACATACGATCTATAGAAATAAACATGCTGGCACAATATTACAAGCTTACAGACATAAACAATCAAAAATTGAAGACATGTCTACTAGAATCTAAAAGATGTTTTTTTAAATCAAAATGCATACAACTGGTACAGCATATCAAAGTACAAAATGGGACAATCTCACAATACCCATTAAGGCCCAGCCATTCTCTTGCCCCACTTTGGAAGATCCAAAAACTCTCCCTACTTTTGACCACCTGATCATAGTCACCCCTCCTATCTAATCCCTGATCCTTTTCAATGGTCAGGAAATTAAAAGCATGTCTCCAATATCCTGTCTGAGCCAGGATGTGTTTAGCAAGTAGATGGTGTTGTACTCCTGGCAAAGTCTTTGAACAAAGTGAAACACTGAGTCATTTGTTACCAATCAGTCTGCTACAATACAAGTCACATTAAACTGTTCCCTCAACTTACTGGTGTAGCATTGTTTGATGAGTTTCCTAATCTGTGCAGTGTTTAATTCAATGAATTAACAAAAGGTTAGAATTGGTTTTCAACTAGCTGTTATGTACTATAAGCTTTATTTTCAGCTGAGTGCTTATGAGTTTCATTTCAGAAGGCAGACTAAACAACTCTTAAGGAATGCTATGATATTTATAAACAGTGCCATGAAAATGCATTGAATAAACACTGCAAAACAGCTACTGACATTTCACTAAACAGTTACAAGTGAGTTGAATAGTCAGTGAAGGATGGTTGGAAAACAGTTGAAAGCTTCAACGGTTCGAGTTGCCACTGCAGTCGCATCACAAAAAAATGCTACACCAGTGAGTTAATGGAACAGTTTAATGTGACTTGTACTGTACATTTGCTGTTTTGAGCACTTTGAGGAATAAAGCCATAAAATCTGAACTTCAGCATCCTTCTCATTACTGCACAGCTACAGAGTGGGCTTTCTGTCCCTCTTCCCTTTAATTCTTTTGGATGGAGAACCAGGGTCAAACAGTGTGGCTGACTTGTTTGCCTGTTACTTACTTTGTGTTTTTGGCTACGCATGTAGTGTACTACAGATTGACTGAACAGCACAAGTGCCCAAGAAGTTAGTATACAGACAAACAACTTACATATCTCTGTATCAGTTTCAACTACAAATAAAGCAAGTGTTGCTGGTAATCCTACAGATTACCCTGAACATTTTGTTTGAACATTCAGAAAAATAAATCCTTTGTTTACGGTATCTCTTGACGGAATAACAGCAACTTCTAAGTTCAGCAAGAATGGTTTCAAATGAAGCAGTTGCTGGTATCAAAAAAGCTTTTCAGTAACTGGAAAATGTTGCACAAGAAGTAAGGAGGATCTATTGGCAAAAGTCTATGCTTGAAGCTTATGTAAGGGTGGACCAAGTCCCAAGAGGTTTGCAACTTGTTATAGATCCAGCATTTGGCCAAGAATGAGCAAGGTTCCTACCACACTGGTACAGTATGCTCCAGAAGGCTTGCATAGCCCCTTATTAACTTAATACTTGAGGATTCTAAGGAAGTGCAAGCTGAAATTGAGAACAATCTGAAACAGTGTCAGGATTCAGTAGGTAAATTCACTGATCACTCTGAATTTGACAAGTATAATGCTGAATTTAGAAAGAAAATAGAAAAGCATGACTTGCAAATCAAACAAGTTAAACTTAAGAAGTTCAGCCGAGATGCCAATGATTATGCCAATAATCAAGTTTAAAGCTGGAAGAAATCAGAGAAAAATCAAATAAAAAAACTGAATTCTTAAGAGCTCCAGTGGCACAATACTGGATTACAGCATGGAGGCAAGTGATCTTGAGGGTGATTTCATTGAAGCAAATGTTTTTAGACAGCAGCTCCTTCCCCATAATCCAAGAGTGGGCACAAAGCAATCAAAGTTCAAGACATGAACTTAAATTATGCAGAACGTGAATTAGGAGAGGGAGTAAATAGAAAAGA
Organism: Neoceratodus forsteri; assembly: GCA_016271365.2. NCBI lineage: Eukaryota > Metazoa > Chordata > Ceratodontiformes > Ceratodontidae > Neoceratodus > Neoceratodus forsteri. The sequence continues at coordinate 235,982,713 of JADMNL010000023.1, read as the reverse complement.
GATGCACTGGTACAGCCAAGCCAAGAGAAGGCGCCAGCAAGCAATTTGTTAATATCTCAGGCCACACATTATCAGACTCTGGAATTTTGGTTTAGGAAAAAAGACCTGGATTTTGAACTATGGCACCAGCAAAGCTCTTGGAGGATAGCCAGCCAGATGGTGCAGTGGTAGAACTACAACTTGAAATGCCAACAACTTGGAATGAGCCTGAGTTGTCAAAGGGCCAGATGGGGAGGAGAGATGAGCAACCCACTGAACTCTTTCCACCTCGGAGGGTGCTCAGTTAATGCTGCTGTACTGCCACCTTGGTGACCACAGGTGGTGGTGCATCGAAGCCGAGGAGCTGGGATGGGGCATATCACCACCCTCTGATGTGAGTGCTCACAAAGCAAGTGCACGCTTTGAAAGCTTCCTCGGCATCCCATGGGAGGTGAACAAAGGAAACTCACCAGCTACTGCAGGAGGACATCTGACTCTCACTGCAGACCCCACACAACCATTTGTGGCACTCTCTCTCTTTCTTGGATGACTGACCGACTCTCTGTCCAGGGGTAGCTGCCCCTCCCAATGGCCCCATCCTGAGGGAAAACCAGGCTGCATTCTGGGAGAAGATAGGTAAGTCCTTGAGAAGGCATGTGATGGGGCTGGGTGAAAGGGTGGGACTGATGGGGACCAGCCAGTAGCAGGAGATAAAAGCACACTAAACAAAAATACAGTTATGAATTTGCACAAATGTTGTCTAAAGTGAACTTTCAAGCCACTATAGTCAGAAAGACTCTGAATCAGCACATACACTAGGAATTCAGTATGAACTGAAGAAAGAACAAAATGCCAGTAATTTTATTTTATTTATTGATTTTGTTAACTGGGTTGGCCTACTGAGACTGAAAGTTCCCTTTACAAGGGCCACTTGGAATTTGTTAACAGGTAAAAAGTAATACATAGCAGCAACCCTATATGTGGGGTGTCTGACATTACAGAATATTACAATAGTTGTAAGCTAAATATAACAATGGCACAAGACATACAAAAGGTGAAGCAGAAGCAATAATAGTTTTGGACAGCAAAACCATTGGGTTTAGACAATACAGCAGTGTATAACAATTGAGATGTGGAGAAGTTTAACTTCACTGGTGAAGATCAGGCAAAGTGGTGAAAATTGCACTTTGTGGAGCTTTGAAAAGTTTTCCCAGACTTGAGAAACTTCAATTTTGCCTCAATCACAAAGTTTTTGCTGTGAAGTGTGGAATTTTGCCACAAAGTGTGGAATTTCACCCGTGACATTCCGCACTTCACAGTAAAACTTCACATTTGATTGGTCACACTCCATTAATTGTGCAAAACTTGCAAATTGTGCTTCCTGAATTACACAAAATTCAAATTAATTAGCGGAGTGAAGTTTGCCAACTTCACCCATCTCTAATAACAATGCAACACAGCAATGACATAAGCGTGTAATAACTTGACACCTTAGCAGTTGCATTGACCCCTCCCCACATAATGGGATTTTGCACTTGATTTGAATCTACATAAAATCTTGCACTCACTAGTTTCAGAAGGAAGATCATTCCATAGTGAAGGGGTGAAGCAGGCAAAAGATCTGCTACCAGACTTTGATTTGTGGACACCCAGCTGGATACTAGAGAAACAGCCAAGAGTTCTCCGTAGAGGCTTAATTTTCAGTAGGTCTTTAGGCTTGTGCATCAGACACAGTGTGGGAAATTCTAACTTGCATTCAAGTGAGGGGTCAATTAAGCAAGAGAAGACCTAAAGTGATGCTCTCTACTTGAGACACCTGCCATGAATCAACCAATTTTTTGTATGAACCTTGAGCTTGCTGACCCTTGTCTCCTGACAGAGCATAGCACTTGAGCACCATATAGAAGCTAGGTAGGAGGGTACTGTTAGCTATGGATAAGCGTGCTGATGGGACATGGTAGTCCTTAAGCCAGTACATAAGCCTAAGCTACTGATGGATGAATTTTGATGGTTGTTCAATATGTGGCTTGAAATTTAATTCCTGGTCAAGGCAGATGCCAAGGTATGAGTAAGTACTGACTACCTCTATCTGAGAACCAGATATGAAAGTTATATAAAATAGATTACTTCTACCCATGCCCAGCTTCCTGGTGCAAAACAACATGGCCTTAGTCTTTTGGAGTTCAGTACCAATGTATTCCTACCAACCAATCTTGAGTTTCATAAAATCCTTGATCAAGCTTGCATTTGAAAAGGTAGGATCAGAATGACTATAAAGTACATGCACGGGGTCATCTGCATAAAGGTGCACTTTAGTACCCCACACAGTTTTCCTGTGGACACTGATTTAACAATGAGAAAAGCAAAAGGCCAGGTACTGAGCCCTATAGAACCCCATCAGTGACAAGTCTAAAGGAGGAAAACAGCCATTCCATTGAACCATTTGCTTCCTGTCCAATAGGTAGTTTTAAACCAGTGACAGCAAAGTTATTCTAGACCCATGGTGCTAAGTTTAATTAGCAGTAAATCATGATTAACTAGGTTGCAAACTTTTGTTAAATGAACTAAGATGGCTCCAGTTGCAAGGCCAAACTCTATTGCCCAAAAATGTCTGAGGTTAGCCGGATCAAGGCAGTATCAGTGCGATGGTTGAACCTAAAACTGTGCTGAGCTGAGTGCAGGATATTATACATGTCAAGAAATTTTTCAACTGATCATAAATGAGTCACTCATAAATTTTGACCAAAGGGCAGAGAATAGAGATGGATCTATAGTTTTGATAGGTACTTTGTTCTCCTCCTTGTTGACCAGCACCACCAATGCAACTTTCCATAAAGGTACCTTGCCTGGGTCAGAGATTTACTGAACAGGTTCATTAATGGGAAGGTAATGACTGGGGCTGTTAATCTGAGTAATTTGGGTTCCAAGTTGTCATACCCATCTGAGGAGCCTATTAAGTTGAGTGAAACAGTGATACACAAAATTAAATTTTGCCGGTGAAATTCTGGCAAAATTGGAATTTCAACCATGAAATAGTTTGTGAAATTCATGCTTTTCATGGAATATTTCACAAGTGCAATCTATTTAAAATGTAAAAAATGTTTTCCCCTCCTGACTGAGTCCTCCTGGCCAGCAACATTAAAATAAAGTGTATTCACATAATCCCTGGTGTCTAGTGGTCCCACCCTCTGGACAATATGAAGAATCCCCCACATCGAGATTTACCCCCCATCCCCATCAATAATTTTAAACAATATAGCTAAATGTCCTTGGTGTCTAGTGGCCCCATCCCCCAGCTGATCACCAGCCCAATATAAAAATAACCCCTCCAAGACTGACACTCTTTCCCATCATGCTCACCAACATCAATAATTTAATGTATAAGAAAAAAATTCCTGGTGTCTAGTGGACCCCCACCCTGTCCAGTAGTGAGTGTGACCCACCCCCACCCCCAATATAGGACCCCAGTGGGCCATCAAGAAATTCTCCACTCACCTCTCTCCACAGCCAGCAGCCCACTCTTTTTTCTTTTACATTAAATTATTGATGTTGGGGAACAATGGAGGATGGGGTGTCAATCTTGTGGGGTTTAATCTTTATATTGGCCAGGATCGGCCGTGGGTGTGATCACTAGACACAAGGGACATTTAACTATATCATATTTAAAATTTGATGGGGGACAGGGGTGAATCTCTGCAGGGTTGGGGAATTCTTCATATTGACTGGGGGACCATCTAGACACCAGGGACTGTGGGATAAACTTTATTTTAATATTGCTAGCCAGGAGGACTCAGTCAGTAGGGGAGAATACACTTTATTTTAGAAATGTTTAATTATACATGGATCATCCTCAGCCTTCAAATGCAGAATTTCACTTATAGGTGGCAAAATTCTGGCTTTCACTGGTGTAATTCCTCATTTTGCCTGTGGATTTGGCATTTTCACACCTTTGAAATATTCAGCAGAATGCACTAATTTCACAAAATATTTCATGGTGCAAAATTTTTCAGTTTCACACAACACTAGTGAGGACATTCTTCCCAGTTATTAATTTAAAATGAAATTTAGAGGACAAATCTGAGATATAAGGATATGCTGAATGGGAGACTGAGAGATTGCAGATATTGAGTCTTTGAATTTCTCTAGACTAGTAAAGAAGACATTAAAAGCCACAGCCAGGGCATCTGTCTGGTGAGAATAGTGACATTTTGTGAACTTTCATTTGTTAGGGAGCAAGCACGTCCCTTTAAGAATCTGTTAATTTTACTTCAGAAATGCTTTGGTCAGAGAGGTTCTTATCTGAAAGGCTTTGTATATGTGCAATTCTTGCTCTTTAAGTTCATGCTTACATGTATTTCTAAATCTTCTGTAATGTTGCCACCAACAGCAAGGTGTGTTGATTTGTTATGCTCTCAGGCTTTATACCTTGATTTCATGAGCTTATGCAGGTCAGAGGTTAGCCATTTAGAGTAGATCCTTTACCCTGGTCTGGACAAGTTGGGGGGCATGTTTATTAGCCATTCTTAGAAAATTTTCTAGAAGAAATCGAAGGCCTCATCAACCGTATTGAGCTGTCTAACAGAGCTCAAGCATACCCAGCTAGGCTATTATGATATTCAGCTATATTAAAAGTAGAAAAGTCATGGACAGATATGACTCTGGGTGAGGACTGTGAGGCATTGTTTTTCCACAAACAAAAGACTGAGAGAGGTCACCAAAGAGTCAGTAAGTATGCCAGTGGTTTTGATTCTTTCTACTTTGTTTACTAGGATCCAGTCCAGAAGGGAATGGTTACCAGTTTTGTTATTCCTCCATATCAAATTGTTGATATTGTGGTGGAATTGAGCGTCAGATAGAGTATTTAGGCTATGCTTGGGCCACATTCTAATCAATTGTTGTTAAAGTCACCACACAGGATAATTTCACCCAGATTTTGGTCAGGGAAGCAAGAGAAGATAGCAGAGAGGGCAGCCTTGACCACTTGAGTGGGGTGATATATTCCACCAGATAGTATAGGTTTGCTCTCTCCAAGTAATGGACTAACAAAAGCTACTCATCTAGGGTGCCTTGGGGCAAGGGAGGGGTACTTTTTACAATTTAAGTGGGACCTCACTCAATGTTAACATTCCCCACCATTTTTAGTATTCTAGCCTTCCTAAAAGCTGTGTAAATCAGGATGTCAATTTCATGAGTAGATACACAAGGCTTGAGCCATATTTCAATGATAACTAGAACATTATGTTTATAGAGGTCTGACTATGCTTCAGTTTCTTGTAGTTTAGGCCTGAGACTTTGTATATTCATTGCATGATACCTTTAGCATTTCACCAGATGGGGTTGGTAGGGAGGCTATATTATAGACCAGAGGAACAGAACCATGTTAGGTTCCATGTCCCTGCTGTGAGCAACATGAGTAGCAACAGTAATTTACTCCTTAGTACTTAGTTAGGGAAGGACTTACAAGCTTATTTTACCAGCATTGGCAGTCATTTTATAGCACATCTCTTTCCTTAAAAGATTGTAAAGCTCCAGTATCTGAGGCATTGCCCATGGAGCATAAGGCTCACCACATTAGGCTGTGTAATAACCTTGAGCCAGAGATTGTTAGATAAGTGGAGGCAGTATAGTGCAGTGGTTTAAGGCTCTGAGCTGCAAATCTGGTGACATCCAGCAGACCAGACCTGGGTTTGAATCCCACAACTTCCACCTGCATACTGTGTGACCCTGAGCAAGTCACTTAACTCCTTTGTGCCCCAGGTTGCTCCTGTAAAAAGCTTCCAGCTTAGTGTGTTACCCTGGTTAAACAACTAAAATAAAATAAAAAGTATACACACACTGTCCCTTTCCATGTATCTAGAGTATGCTATTTGTGAGTCTCTGGATCTACAGCATCCAAAGATAAGAATTATCTAGGCAGGCCTGCCCTAGAAAGGGTGTTTGACTGTATCCAACAAAATGCACTTTATAAGTTCCTTGCTACAACAGCACTAATAAATGAGTTAACAGAGGAAACCTACCCTAGATATGATGCATGGCTGTATCCAGTAAACTGTCAATTCCTAAGTCCCTGGCTTCAACAAATACAAACATATGAATTAGCAGTGCAAGTCAACCTTAGATAGGGTGTATGGTTGTATCCAATAAACTGGCAACTTAAGTCCCTACCTACAACAGCATGCACTGACATGAAATAGCAGAGCAAGCCTACCTTAGATAGGGTGTTGGCTGTTTCAAACTAAACTGACAATTTCTAAGTCTTTGGCTACATAACATATAAAGGTACATAATAGCAAAACAGGCTTACCCTACAAGGCAGTTTGGCTGTATCCAGTTAAACTGGCAATTTGTAACTATTTGGCTACCACACATACAAAGTTATAAATTAGCTACAGCTTACCCTAATAAGGGTGTATGGCTAACTCCTGTAAACCTGGCACTTGCAAAGTCTGTGGCTGCACTAGTATGATAAGGCAGCACCAAACCTCCGGGTAATTTATACCTTAGTGTCCATATCTTCACTACAGTGTACGGGGTGTCCTGGAGTGAATGGAGCAGAGTAACTGGCTGACTGGCAGACCTCAAGGAGACCATAATCTTTGTACTCGATCCTTCGAGCAGAGGACCACTTGTCAGTAGCATCCATAAAACCAGGCTGGCATGCTGATTTGCTGACTGTGCAGCTGGAGGGAGGTCCTTGCTTGCCATAGTGGGGCAGAGTCCACAAAATGCTGTCACTGGACTCCAGTGGTGAACGCTAGCTGGAGAGAGCTAACTGTCCAAATTCAGCACTCACAAATCCTCTTCTACTGTTCCAATGGCTGATGATCAAGAAGTAGGTCCACTGCAAAAAGAACTGCAGGCAGGTTTGAACTTGGTGCCTTTCAGATCCTAGCTGCTGATTGGCTGACTGTGCAGCTGTAGGGAGGTCTTTGCTGGCCCGAGTCAGGCAGAGTCTGCAAAAATGCTGGCACTAGGCCCCAAAGGTGAACACTTGTTGGAAAGACTAACTGACAAAATTCACCTCGAACCCTTCTTCTGCTGTTCTGGTGATGGATAACACAGAAGTATTTAAGAGAAGGTCGACTTTATAGTATATCCTCCATTACATCAAGGTATCAGATTTTCAGCAATTATGTAAGAATGATTTAGAACAAACTCTCCACCAACTAGGGATATCTACTAGTTATCACAATATAAGTACTTAAAAAGTACTTCATCTACACAGGAGGGACAGAAAGATAGAGAAAGGAGTGGTGGTTTATATCAGGGAGGGTATAACATTCACAAGGGAGGAGTAAGAGGAGGGAAGGTGGAAACGGGTTCATTTATGGTCCAATAGAGGAGAAAAGTGAGATTGGGCTGGTTTACAGACCACCCTAGAAGGACATGAAAGGAAACTGAGCTCACAAATGTTGGAAGCTACAGGGAAGGGAAAGGTTGTAGTGCTGGGGACTTTAATCTGCCCAAGGTGGACTGGTTCATATAACATGTGCCAGGAGACAGGTGATCCTTGAAGGTTGCAAAGTGGGTTCCTGAATTAGGAATCACAATGCCCACCAGTGAGGAGGCAGTCCTTGATTTAGTGCTCACAAATGGGAAGAACATATAAGAAATAATTGTCAGGAGCCCCAGGAAGTAGTTACCATCACACAGTGTGGTTCTGGTGTTATATTGGCAGGAAGGCATCCCCACTAAGACCAAAATCCTGGATTTCAGGAGCGCAGTCATCTGGAAGACTGGTGAGGTGCTAAAGGACAACTGACAGGCATAAGAGCAGAGATGGGGATTGATCAAATAATGGTCCATTATTAATGGGGAAGAAAGCAAGGACCAAAGCACCTAGCTAGTTCAGCTCTGAGGTTGCCCAGGTAGTGAGGGACAGGAGATCAGCCTACAGATGATTCAGAAAGACCAACAGAGAGCTGGAAAGGGAAAATCACCTAAGGTTTGCCAATGTAGCAAGCAAGGTAGTTAAGCAGGCTAAGGCACAAAAAGAACTAAAGATAGCTGAGCGAATCAAAAAGGAAAGAAGGCCTCTTTTGCCACATAAGTGAGAAAAGGGACAATAAGGATGGGATTGTAAGGCTTCAGAAAGGGGAAGCATAGATAGAGGAGAATGAGGAAAGGCTGAGGAATGAATACTTCTGCCCATCTTCTCAAGGGAAGACGATGGACCAGTGCCTATAGAGGAAGAAGGGGAGCAGAGGAAAAGGAATACAGATGTGTTGGTAGCTGAGGATAGAGTGAAGGAGGGGTTGCTAGCATTGAAGGTAGACAAATCACCATGCCCCTGGGCAGCATAGACATAAGGTACTGAGAGAGTTGAAAGGAGAGCTTGTGGGCCACTTCGGGAACTGTTCAATAGTTCACTGGAGTCAGGCATAGTATGGCAGGATTGGTGAATATCACATGTGGTGCCACTCCATAAGAGCAGTCCCAAGGATGACCCAGGAATTGCAGATCTATTAGTCTGACCTCAATGATTTGCAAGCTCATGCAGACCATACTGAAGGAAAGATTGGTAGGGTATCTAGAGGACAATGGTCTGTAGGATGTGAGGCAGCATGGGTTTATGGGAGGAGATCATGCCAAAACAAATCTGATTGATGTCTTTAAGTGGGTCACTAAGTGAGTGAACATGGGCCAGGTGGTAGACATCCTTATCTGGATTTCAGCAAGACCTTTGACTATGTACCCCACAAGACATCGATCAGGAAGTTGGCAGATCTCAGGGTTGGGGAGAAGATGCCTAGGTGAGTAGAAAACTGGCTGAGGGACAGGACCCAGAGTGTGGTGTTGGGGGGACAGTTATCTAGCACCAGGAAGCTATTAGTGGGGTACCATAGGGCTTGGTGCTGGAGCTGGGGTTGGTGTTATTCAATGTCTTTATCAATGACATTGGGATGGCTTTAAGGGCAAAATCTGCCTATTTCTGGATGATACCAAAATCTACATGAGGCTTGACACAGTTGAAGGGATATAGACCAGCAAGAAGACCCAAGAAAGCTTGAGGATGGTCCAAGATTTGGCAGGTTGGCTTCAATGCCAAGAAATGCAAAGTTATGCAAATTGGAGCCAGGAATCCAGGGATGGAGTAATACCTGGGAGGGGTCCAGGTTGCAGCAACAGAGGAGGAGAAGGATCTGGGAGTGATGAACATCTGGACCTGAAGCACTCCACGCCATTCAAAAAGCAGCATCAAAGGCAAACAAGATGCTGGGTTGCATAGCCAGAGGAATCAGCAGCAGGGAAAGGAGGTTATACTGCCCTTGTACAGGTCACCGGTGAGGCCACATCTAGAATGGGGACTAAGGTACTCTTGCCAGCACCTTAAAACAGACATCAGCCTGCTGGAGATGGCCCATAGGAAGGCAACAAACATAATTGTGGGCCAGCAGGATAAATGATATGAGGAGAGGTTGGTGGCCATGAGTATATACTCCTGGAAGAGAGGACAGAGAAAAGGGACATGATAGAGATCTTCAAGCACTTAAAAGGGATAAATGGGGTGGATAAGGAGGGTCTCTGTATGCTAAATGGCAGCTAAAAATGAGGAGACACAGTTTTAAGCTGGGGAAGGTTTAGGAGGGTGGTTTGAAAAAATTTTTCCATGGAGAAGAAGAAGAAGAATCAGCATTTATATAGTGTTTTTCATAAACAGTATCCCAAAGTGCTTTACAAGCAATGCTAGACTGGTAGTGAAGTGACTGAATGTGTGGTGGCAGCCATATCACACATCATCACCCACACACAACCTGGATAATTGCATGAACCCATTTATGGGAAGGAATGTTGGCCAGGACTCCGGAATGTTCCCTGCTCTTTCGAAGAGTGCCCTGGGTTCTTTTACTTCCACCTGGACACCCACAGGACAACACGGGATGGGCAGAAGGGACCTCAGTTTAACATCTCATCTGAAGGACCTGCACACCCCCAGCAGTACAGCACCCCAATACTGCACTTGGATGCCAGCGATTTTAGGTGCAAGTCCAATCCCGTGTGGGACGAGAACCCACGACCTTCTGGTCCAGAGGTGGATGTGCTACCAACTGAGCCAGGATGGTGGCCAAGTGGAGTGTACTGCTGAAAGAGGTGGTCATGATGAAGTCAGTGGACAGCTTCAAGAAAGGTTTGGATAGGCATTAGGGAAAGTATGGGACATGAGAGAGGCAGATAGAAAGGATAGGAGTGGGGCAGAATCAGTAGTGTAAGCTGAGGACCCTGCAGCAAAAGCAGACTAGGTAGACCAAATGGCCTTAATCTGCTGGCTTCTTAGTATGTTTGTATGTTTGAAAGTAAGGCACTTAAAAACTCTGAACACAGAGAACTGACAGGAACCCTACTGTCTGGGGTGCAGTCATAGTGATGGCAACAGACAAACGAGAAGGAGGTGCAGTGTCAGTTATCAGATGCAGTCTACTACCAGAAACTGTCAAAAACCACAAATCTGTATAAGAACAATATTGATAGCTACTAGAGCAACTATACTGTAAATGAGTTATCTCTCAGGATCTTTGGGAGTATTTAGTGGTCCCCATCCTACTACAGTCACTATTTATGTGTTCTCTAACAGCTACAAGACATTACTTGATCTCCTTGGAATACCTATTGTTTCTGAGTCTTATGGAACTGCTGTCATGCTACATGAACTCTTTTCTAGGTCACTGTTAGGTCTGAGGTCTCATATCAAGGACACAACATATGTCATCAGATTAGTACAAGACATGCAGACCAAACAAGATTTGTGCTAGTTACCCTCGACATACAGTCAATGTATTCCAATATTCCACATGCAGTAATTTCAGAAGTCATGGAAAGCTTTATTAATCAAAGGAGGGTTGACTTTTGATCCAGCTACACATATTTGTTCTGGAATACAGCATTTCTCATTTTGTAAGAGGATCTATCTTCAAATGAAAGTCATGGCAAGGGAAGCCACAATGGCCCTGAGACTGAGTATGTATATAAGTCTGAATGTAATCCATTTTTGAAAAGCTGGGTTTTATGAAGAGGTTTTATTGATGATGTGCTCTTGGAGTGATGGCAGAAAGAACACGAACCAGATGACTTTGATTCCTATCTGGTTCATACATCTGATTTGAAATTTACAATTACAAAGAGTCAAAAATACTCAGTTTTCTGGATTTACATATACAGAAACAACCAGATAAGAAAACTGACAGATGAGAACACCATATTGCTTGCCAACAGTTGTTACCATGCCATCTCCATAAGGAATATACCAAGTCTCAGTTCTTCAGGGTGTATAGGAACTGCACCACAGTGGGCTCCCTTGAACAGAGGGCCAATGAGCTATCTGGCAGATTTGATGACCAGTGATATTAATCTGAATTAGTACTGTACATGCAGCCCAGGAAAATGTGGCTGCTCAGCTCTGGTGCAGTTATTAGTAAACTGCACTGATAATCATGAAAGACAATAGGACTCCATTGGTCACACAGTTTAGCTCACAGACCCCATAGATTGAGAAGGTAATTCCAAGAAACTGGTTGGTACTACATACTGGTAAAAGATTAGAAGAGGCCTCATCCAATACACCTATGATGGTCTACAGAAAGGTGACTACAATTAAGATGCATTTGGTCCACAGTCTGCAGAAACAGAGACCCACTGAGAATCTAAAGTAGTGCTCCTGTGCAAGGGAATATCAGGTGTGGCAAGCACAAATATTGTCCCAAGTTATCATAAGGAAAACAATTTGTATCCCTCCCCAAAATGGAACTGTGATATAAGTTAACTGCTTTATAAATTGTGACAACAAAGGTTTAGTTATCTTGCTTCCGCACCTGTGGAGCATTGTATGTTTGAAGACCACATAGAGTTTCAAAATCAGGATAGAGGAATACATATGGGCTATTCAAAAGCAAGATACAGACAATTCACTTGCTAAACACATCCTGGATCAGACTGGACATGGGCAACAAGCCTTTAAAGCCCAGCCATTGAAAAGGTTCAGGGATCAGATAGAAGGGGTGACTATGATCAGGTGGTCAAAAGCAGGGAGAGAGTTTGGATCTTCTAAAGTGGGCAAGAGAATGGATGGGCCTTAATGGGTATTGTGAGATTGCCCATTTTGTACTTGATATGCTGTACAAGTTGCATGCATTTCTGATCCCTAGGAAAAAAAACTTATTTTAGCTTCCAGCTGATATGTCTTCAATTTTGATTTTCATGTATGTAAGCTTGTAATGCTGTCCCTGTGTTTATTTCCACAGATGCTATGTATCTAAAACTAATCATAAATTTTTGTCTATTGTGGCTATAAGGAATCCTGGAAGACAAAAACGTGCAGCCAACTTGTTTGCCAGTTACACTAGAACAGACAACCCTGTAACTCCCACAACCCAAAATCTATATGCTGTCCAGGCTGCATAAACATCCTTTACATCCACTAGGATGGTCTTCTTTATTGGGTGTTGGGAGTTTGACATAAAAGGTATCAACTTTCATAGATCACATTTTGCAGAATAGAAATAAGCATTTTACATCTTATAAAAGACAGTATGGAAGAAAATTGTAGCATACTGAATAGAAAACAACTTTAGGTGACTATCCTTATAAGTCAACTCCCCATATACATCTATTGCCCATGCAGATGTGTGATAGTTTGGATTACTCCCTGTTAGAAATAAGGCTATGGCATTTCTCTTGTACCCCTACAGTCTACTGCAGTAGCATTTTAACTTTTCTGAATAAATAATTTCATTTTTCTACTAATATGGGTAGGCCACCCATAATAGTACCTCTTCTCCCTTGTCTATTCCCTCTTTGTATTCCTTTTTCTCCCCTGCCATATGCCCTTATGAGAACAAGCGTTAGAACAGCAGACTGACATAAAGAATAATGAATAAATAATAATTAGCAGAAATAATCTACACAAAGTTCATTGTGTCCTTGTTTATTATGTTATGCTCCATTAGAGAAAGTAATATAATAGTTAAAGACAGAGCAATATTTATGGACTCTGTTGAGCTGTTTAAAATGTTAAAATGTTCCTGATGCATGTTTGTGTGAATGAAAGTGCCCTGGAGTGAAAGCGAGTGTCCCTTTGAAAATATGTGCTCCGCTTCCAGAGATGTATTTAGCAGCTGATTGTTTTAGTGTCCTTTTGGTCTGCAAGGGTAGCATTAAGGGAGCACTGTGGTCGCACTTCTTAACAGCAGTGCAGGAGGCAGAGCGACTGATTCTACAGTCGGGTGTGCAGCATGGTACATTTGAGCTGTGAAAGTGGAAGTTGTGACTTTCCCTGACTCGTACCTCCCAACAGGAAGCATAGTGAAAGAGATGTTTCAGTGGCATGGAACCTAACTTACACTGCAGGCTAAACTGATGTAATAAACACATGTTTCTTACAGAATATTAAGGCAGCAAAGGAAAGTTGTTTCTGATGGCCTGAAATTGCAGCCGTTAGGTGTCTGGAATCCTTATGGGGATTTGTCTTTGTATAGCAGCTTCTATTAAAACACCCTACAGAAATCATGAATAGTGTGCTGACACTAAATATAGGTGTGCTTCCATTAGAATTCTATGCAGAGAATGCTCTTACCTGAGCTAAGCCTGTCATAGGCTGTGGGTGTAATGATGGACACTGACACAAAAGGTAATGTGGCAAGGCTAAAAAAGTGCCAAGCCTAAAGCTTTATTAAAGTAACAGCAAAAAAAAAATATAAAACTATTAACTTTGCAGGAATACAGAAAGAAACATAAAAGGTACAAAAATAAATGAATGGTTCCACAGGCAATATCAACAAAGCGAAAAGGCCGCCTGGGATTTCAGTTATCTTAGTCTGTAAGTGCAGACTCCCAAATGGATCAGTACTGGCTGATCCCAAAACGAATCTGAAGGTATCACAAGAATGAGTCTCCTTTTATCCTAGGGAATCATCAGGTGATCACCCAGACTCCGCCCCTATACTCTTCAATACAAATTTTCATTTATAAAACATTTTTATTTCATTCTAAGCCAAGGGACATTCAATATATCTTTATTACAAAAACATTGACATCCCTGAAATGAAATATAATACAGGTTTAACTAAAAACAGTACTCTTACCAAGTTTAGCCCTCCCTCAACCTATCCACAGTATAACTATAGTGAGAATGGGCGGCTGCCTCCTAGGGAAACAGCAAGAGCAACAAGGGCAAATGGCTGCAAGGACTACCTCTGGCTAAAGGCCTGAATATCCATTATGTGGTAAGCTTTACTCTCTAATATTAACAGGAGCCAGACTGCTATGAAAAGGAGTAAAACTGAAAAGAGACCATTATTTATTTTACAATATCTGAAATACTGCATATTTTGTTTAGAGTTTCTTTGGGAGTGCTAAACACATTGCAGCACAAGCAAACAAAAGCAGTCCCTTTAATTTCAAATCTGCTTATGTTTAAAACCATTTGTGCTGCTGGCATTTTGCCTTTCCATGTCACCTTACCAAAATAATAAAGTTAAACAGTAAGGAAAAGTAAACTGTTTTGGGTCAAAATAGTGTTGCTAAGGCATATCTAGGGAACCTTACAACAACACACTAAGGGATTGGGTGACCAGCAGGCAGACTCTGAATCATTTTACTATCTTTATTTTCTCTGCCTAAATAAACTAAGTGCTTGTACTGTGAGGGAGAATTCCTATATTTGGCATTCACATTTGTTTCCTGGGCATTGTTTAAACATGAAGAGGAACTACTAGCCCAAATATGCTAAACCCCAGGTCTATACACTGTAGCCTATCATTTGGGGGACTGAAGCTCCATACCTGTCTTTTAGTGAAATGAAAGTGATAGAAAGGGCCTCTTATCCAGGTGGCCTGCCTGGAAAAAGGAATTAAAAAGGGGAAAGTAAAGGAAAGGACAGTAAAGATATTCAGAGAGTGCTACTGCAGTAGACTTGTGAAACAGAATTAGGTATTTGGAGATTTAACAGCACACTTCACATTTCCTCCCCACTTAAGAGGAAACTATAGAGTACATTATCCTACTTCTATCCCTAGTTTCCTAACTACTAAGTCTTATGCAAAATTAACAGATCTCTCGCTCTTAGAAGGGGAGAGATGGAGCTTAGCCCACCCACTCCCAAAGCTCCACCTCGGGACCCTTATTAAATAATACATACATGAAAGGTTATTCCTAATTCTTCTTACTGCTTTCAAATTCCCGAGGTCTGCATGTGTATTTTGTTCTGCCCATATCGGGACATAAAATCAGCATTCTTATTCCTGCCCCAGGTCGGTGGTGTACTGTGAACCTATAAGGCTGTAAGGCCAAGTACCACCGCATTATTCTTGGGTTTAAATCCTTCATATTATGAAGCCAACAAAGGGGTTGTGGTCAGTTAAAACCTCAAATACTGAGTCCCACAGGTAAAACTTGAGGGCTTCAATGGCCCACTTGATAGCCAGACATTCCTTTTCTATGGTTGAATATCTTGTCTCTCTCTCATGCAGCTTACGGCTCAGGTATATCACTGGATGTTCTTCTCCATTTACTATTTGAGACAGAACAGCCCCTATGCCGGAGTCCAAGCATCCGTTGCAGCAAAAGGAAAGGTGAAGTCGGGCTTGAGTACTGGTGCTGCACAAAGATGTGCCTTAATGGTGCAAAAGGCTTTTTCGCACTCTGGTGTCCATTTAACAGCATTGGGGTGTCGTTTCTTTGTCAGGTTAGTAAGGGGTGTAGCTAAGGTGGCAAAATTAGCACAAACCTCCTGTAATAACCTGCCAGTCCCAAGAAAGATCGAACTTGTTTTTATTTAATGGTCTGGGACATTGGGCCACAGCATCAATTTTACTTATTTCAGGTTTAACTTTCCCATTACCTATTAGAACCCCAGATATCTAGTCTCTTGCATAGCTATACTACATTTCGTGATTTATAGTTAACCCTGCTGTTGTAAGAGAACGGAGGACAGAATCTAGATGTTGTAAATGGGCTGCCCAAGTGGGGCTGTACACTATCACATCATCCAAATATGCAGCACAATAGGACCTCATGACGCTGTAAAGTTCGGTCCATTAGGCGCTGGAACGTGGCTGGTGCACCATGTAGGTCAAGGGCATAGTGACAAATGGTACAACCCAATAGGCTGGTAAATGCTGTTTTTCTTTTGAAGTCTGATCCAAAGGGATCTGCCAGTAACCCTTTTCAGGTCAAAGGTGGTAATGTATTTTGCATTGCCAAGTCTATCCATGATGTCATCAATCCTTGGCATAAGGTACGCTCAAATTTGGAAACAGCATTTAGACGCCTGAAATCCAGACAGAGCGTATACCACCTTCTTTTTACTTACCAAAACTATGGGAAATGCCCAATCACTATTTGATGGTTCAATTACCCCAACTCATGCATCTTCCTTACTTTTTATTACTGTCCCTGGTCCTCTCAGGTAACCGGTATGGTTTTTGTCGGATAGGGCTAGGGAATTAACTCAATTTGGTGTTCAAAACCATGTACCAACCCAGGTTTAGAGGTGAATGACTGGGAATACTTACTAAGAAGGTGATCTATCTCTCTCCTCTGCTCTGTCATCAGCATGGGATTAATTGTAAGATCACTCATTTCTCCATCATTCTCTAGCCGCCTATAGGCTACTTCCATTTCATTGGTATCACTCTCTGGGCAAATAAAACACCATGGGGTTTGTCTTTCAACCCATTCTTTTAACAAGTTTACATGGTAAATCCCTTTTCTGATGCCTGTCTGGTAGTTCAAGTTCATATGTAACAGGGCCTGTTTGTCTTAAGATAGTATAGGGGCCCTGCCATTTCATCAGTAACTTGTCAGAGGAAGAGGAACAACAACAGTACCTTATCCCCTTCTTGGAATGACTTAGTTCCCACACCCTGGTCATAATACTCTTTCTGCAATGCCTGTTTGCATAGATTGTGCTGATGAGCCATCTGTGTGTATCTGACCAGTTTGGAAATCAAGTTTGTTAAATATTCGAGGGTGGTACTGTGTGTGTTCTTTTGTCTTCCCATTCCTCCTTGACAACATCTAAGGGTCCCTGGGGTTCCTCTCCCATAAAGCAACTCAAAGGGGGAATACCCTGTAGAAGCCTGTGGGACTCCTTATATGCAAACAATAGGAGTGGAAGGTAATATCCCATTTTTTTCCCTCATCTTCCACATATTTCTTCAATATTTTTTCAAGGTCTGGTTGAATCGCTCAACCAGACCATCTGTTTGGGATGGTATGGGGTGGTGTGATAGCCTCCACCTAAATTTGCGTGACAGTCGTGCTAGCATCTGTGAACAAAAATTGCTCCCCTATCTGTTAGGATTTCCTTGGTATCCCCACCCGACTGAATACTTTAAGTAATTCATCTGCTACTTTTTCTGCAGTTACAGTGCGAGGGATAGCCTCAGGATACTTGGTGCAGTAGTCACACATTACAATATAAATCGGTTTCCTTTGAGCTCTTAGGTAAAGGTCCCACTACATCCATTGCTATACTGGCTGAATGGAACAGTAATTAAAGGCAGTGGTTGGAGAGGGACCTTATATTTTTGTAACATCAGCCACTTTCTGACACTCGGCAACTGCGGCAGTATTCTGCTACTTGAGCATGAATACCTGCCCAGTAGAACCTAATAACAGCCTTTGTAAAGTACGGTCCCTACCCAAGTGTCCTGCTAGGGGAAGTTCATGAGCCAGTGATAGTAATTGTTGTCTGTATCTAGTGGGCACTAACAGCTGGTCAATTTGTTCACCCGTAAGGGTGTATGCATCTCCTATACAGTAAACCATCTGTTAAAATACATGAGGGCTCATGGTCTCTTCCTATAACCCCTACCATCTGAAAACATGGCTGTAAGGTTTCATCCTTTGTTGTTCTATTTCAAACCTTTCTTCCTTAGATATAGATATACCCTTTTGCCAGCAGAAGCAACATCAACAGTTGTAACATCTACATTTTTAATATCACCCTTTTTCAACATATGTTTTGTGTCCATTGATGTTTGTCCCTTTTTCTTTCTTGTCGAGATTTAGGATTTTTCCGGCTCCCCATAGATCTCATCATCAAATGGGAACAACTGAGCCCACTGCTGTTCTTGTCTGGTCTGGGCCGAGTTGTCAGGCGCAAACACTCTCATTCACCTGTATCAGGCTGGAAAAGTCAGGAAAATCATGTCCAAGTATAATGGGAACAGGCAGATGGGGAACCAAACCAACAGTCATATCATGCACTTTCCTTGTACCTGTAAAGTTAAGTCAGTCATAGGATACAGATGGATGTCCCCATGAATGCAGATCACTGTTGTTTTGTCCCCTTTTTGTGTTCTGTGGCTGAACCAAATCAGTTCTCACTAACGTTTGTTTGCTGCCAGAATCTATCAACCCAGTAACCTCCTGTTGCCAATTTTCACTGGTGTGACATACTGTCCCCAATTTGCTAGGGCCAACTGGGTAACTGTGGATTTCTGGGGAGCAATCGGGCTATATGCCCCTTTCCTTGGCATCCCTACATATGATGTTGGGGTTAAATGGTCTATTAAATGGAATAGTCTTGGAGTCCCCACTACCAGTACCAGATGGGAAGAAGAAGAAGAAGTAGTAGGTCTTACCGTGGCAGAGTCAGACCAGCACCAGGTTGTCCTCGTTGTCGGTTGGGACGGGCCATTAGATAGTCCTCGCCAGTGTGATGGCTTTTTCCGAGGTGTCTGGTCGATGTTCCTCACCCACACCTGTACATCTGAGGGTAGTATACGAATGAACTGTTCCATTATTACCATCTCAAAATTTGTTCTATCGCTTTTACCCCTGGTTGCAACCACTTCTGGCATAAGTCCTTCAATTTGGTATATGTTTCTCTGGGAGTGTCTGTGTTATGAAATCTGCATGTCCGAAAACGTTGCCGGTATGTTTCAGGGCTGATATCATACCTTTGCAGGATTGCCTGCTTAACAGCATCATAGTTCTCAGCCTGGGTGTTGTCTATGGCTGTAGGCCAGCTGTGCCTTTCCAGATAGGTATGGTACTAAGCGTATAACCCATTGGGTCCTAGGCCACCCACATGCCTGAGCTATTCGCTCAAATGTAGTCATGTATGCTTCAATGTCATCAGTGGCACCCAATTTGGTCAGTTTATGTCCTTAGGTCCATCTACAGGGGAGGATTACGTGTCCCAAGGTCTCTGATGGCCCTTAATGTATCATTCCACCTGGACTCAGCTCTCGAAGATCCATTTCTTAGTTTATCCATGGCAAGTTGCTTAACACACAACCAGCGTCAATAGGCTATGTATGCCCTCTGGAGGTTCATCAGCAATTTGTTCTTGATGGTCCCATCCTCACCTTCCTCTCTCAGCACCTCCTCTTTCTCCTCTTTGGCTGCTTTTCACCGGACATCTGGCCCCAACCCAGGCAAAGGGGTCTCTCCATACTTGGCAGCCATGGTTCTATGTGAGGACACCGCTGGGCTTGTCAAGGACCTGCTCTTCCTTCTTCTCCTGCATTCAATGTCCAGTTACTGGGAAGCACCAGTATCATCAAACATCCCACCACTGCCACCAGTGTCATAGGCTGTGGGTGTAATGATGGACACTGACACAAAAAGTAATGTGGCAAGGCAAAAAAAGTGCCAAGCCTAAAGCTTATTAAAGTAACAGCAAAAAAAAGAAAATATAAAACTATTAACTTTGCAGAGTACAGAAAGAAACATAAAAGGTACAAAAATAAATGAATGTTTCCACAGGCAATATCAAGCAAACGAAAAGGCCGCCTGGGACTTCAGTTATCTTAATCTGTAAGTGCAGACTCTCAAATGGATCAGTACTGTCTGATCCCCAAAGCGAATCTGAAGGTATCACAAGAATGAGTCTCCTTATATCCTAGGGAATCATCAGGTGATCACTCCAGACTCACCCCTATACTCTTCAATACAAATTTTCATTTATAAAACATTTTATTTCATTCTAAGCCAAGGGACATTCAATATATCTTTATTACAAAACATTGACATCCCTGAAATGAAATATAATACAGGTTTAACTAAAACAGTACTCTTACCAAGTTTAGCCCTCCTCAACCTATCCACAGTATAACTATAGTGAGAAATGGGCGGCTGCCTCCTAGGGAAACAGCAATAGCAACAAGTGCAAATGGCTGCAAGGACTACCTCTGGCTAAAGGCCTGAATATCCATTATGTGGTAAGCTTTACTCTCTAATATTAACAGGAGCCAGACTGCTATGAAAAGGAGTAAAACTGAAAAGAACCATTATTTATTTTACAATATCTGAAATACTGCATATTTTTGTTTTAGGAGTTTCTTTTGAGAGTATAAACACATTGCAGCACAAGCAAACAAAAGCAGTCCCTTTAATTTCAAATCTGCTTATGTTTAAAACCATTTGTGCTACACAATTTTGCCTTTCCATGTCACCTTACCAAAATAATAAAGTTAAACAGTAAGGAAAAGTAAACTGTTTTGGGTCAAAATAGTGTTGCTAAGGCATATCTAGGAACCTTACAACAACACACTAAAGGATTGGGTGACCAGCAGGCAGACTCTGAATCATTTTACTATCTTTATTTTCTCTGCCTAAATAAACTAAGTGCTTGTACTGTGAGGAGAATTCCCTATATTTGGCATTCACATTTGTTTCCTGGGCATTGCTTAAACATGAAGAGGAACTACTAGCCCAAATATGCTAAACCCAGGTCTATACACTGTAGCCTATCATTGGGGGACTGAGCTCCATACCTGTCTTTTAATGAAATGAAAGTGATAGAAAGGGCCTCTTATCCAGGTGGCCTGCCTGGAAAAGGAAATTAAAAAAGGGGAAAGTAAAGGGAAAGGACAGTAATGATATTCAGAGTGCTACTGCGTAGACTTCAGAAACAGAATTAGGTATTTGGAGATTTAATAGCACACTTTCACATTTCCCACTGACTAGAGGAAACTATAGAGGGTACATTATCCTACTTCTATCCCTCTAGTTTCCTAACTACTAAGTCTTATGCAAAATTAACAGATCTCGCTCTTAGAAAGGAGAGATGGAGCTTTAACCCACCCTCCCAAAGCTCCACCTCGGGACCCTTATTAAATAATACATACATGAAAGGTTATTCTAATTCTTCCATTGCTTTCAAATTCCCCGAGGTCTGCATGTGTGTATTTTGTCTCTTGCCCTATATCGACATAAATCAGCATTCTTATTTGCTGCCCCAGGTCGGTGGTGTACTGTAAACCTATAAGGCTGTAAGGCCAAGTACCACCGCATTATTCTTGGGTTTAAATCCTTCATATTATGAAGCCAACAAAGGGGTTGTGGTCAGTTAAAACCTCAAATTCTGGCCCCACAGGTAAAACCTGTGAGGGCTTCAATGGCCCACTTGATAGCCAGACATTCCTTTTCTATGGTTGAATATCTTGTCTCTCTCTCATGCAGCTTACGCTCAGGTATATCACTGGATGTTCTTCCATTTACTATTTGAGACAGAACAGCCCTATGCCAGAGTCCAAGCATCCGCTTGCAGCAAAAGGAAAGGTGAAGTCGGGCTTCTGAGTACTGGTGCTGCACAAAGATGTGCCTTAATGGTGCAAAAGGCTTTTCGCACTCTGGTGTCCATTTAACAGCATTGGGTGTCGTTTCTTTGTCAGGTTAGTAAGGGTGTAGCTAAGGTGGCAAAATTAGGCACAAACCTCCTGTAATAACCTGCCAGTCCCAAGAAAGATCGAACTTGTTTTTATTTAATGGTCTGGGACATGGACACAGCATCAATTTTACTTATTTCAGGTTTAACTTTCCCATTACCTATTAGGAACCCCAGATATCTAGTCTCTTGCATAGCTATACTACATTTCGTGGGATTTATAGTTAACCCTGCTGTTGTAAGAGAACGGAGGACAGCATCTAGATGTTGTAAATGGGCTGCCCAAGTGGGGCTGTACACTATCACATCATCCAAATATGCAGCGCAATAGGACTCATGACGCTGTAAAGTTCGGTCCATTAGCGCTGGAACGTGGCTGGTGCACCATGTAGGCCTAAGGGCATAGTGACAAAATGGTACAACTAATAGGCGTGATAAATGCTGTTTTCTTTGAAGTCTGATCCAAAGGGATCTGCCAGTAACCCTTTGTCAGGTCAAAGGTGGTAATGTATTTTGCATTGCCAAGTCTATCCATGATGTCATCAATCCTTGGCATAGGGTACGCATCAAATTTGGAAACAGCATTTAGGACGTCTGAAATCCAGACAGGCGTATACCACCTTCTTTTTACTTACCAAAACTATGGGAAATGCCCAATCACTATTTGATGGTTCAATTACCCCAACTCATGCATCTTCCTTACTTCTTTATTACTTCATCCCTGGTCCTCTCAGGTAACTGTATGGTTTTTGTCGGATAGGACTAGGGGAATTAACTTCAATTTGGTGTTCAAAACCATGTACCAACCCAGGTTTAGAGGTGAATGACTGGGAATACTTACTAAGAAGGTGATCTAACTCTCTCTTGCTCTGTCATCAGCATGATTAATTGTAAGATCACTCATTTCTCCATCATTCTCTAGCCGCCCATAGGCTACTTCCATTTCATTGGTATCACTCTCTGGGCAAATAAAACACCCTGGGTTTGTCTTTCAACCCATTCTTTTAACAAGTTTACATGGTAAATCCTTTTTTCTGATGCCTGTCTGGTAGTTCAAGTTCATATGTAACAGGGCCTGTTTGTCTTAAGATAGTATAGGGCCCTGCCATTTCATCAGTAACTTGTCAGAGGAAGAGGGCAACAACAACAATGCCTTATCCCCTTCTTGAATGACTTAGTTCCCACACCCTGGTCATAATACTCTTTCTGCACTGCCTGTTTGCATAGATTGTGCTGATGAGCCATCTGTGTGTATCTGACCAGTTTGGACATGAGAGTTCGATTAAATATTCGAGGGTGGTACTGGTGTGTTCCTTTGTCTTCCATTCCTCCTTGACAACATCTAAGGGTCCCTGGGGTTCCTCCCATAAAGTAACTCAAAGGGGCAAACCCTGTAGAAGCCTGTGGGACCTCCTATATGCAAACAATAGGAGTGGAAGGTAAATATCCCATTTTTCCCTCATCTTCACATATTTCTTCAACATTTTTTTCAAGGTCTGGTTGAATCGCTCTACCAGACCGTCTGTTTTAAGGATATTGTAAGGTGGTGTGGATAGCCTCTACTCCTAAAGTTGCGTGCAGTCGTGCTAGCATCTGTGAACAAAAATTGCTCCCCCTATCTGTTAAGTTTCCTTGGTATCCCACCCACTGAATACTTTAAGTAATTCATCTGCTACTTTTTTCTGCAGTTACAGTGCGGTGGGATAGCCTCAGGATACTTGTGCAGTAGTCACAGATTACCAATATAATTGGTTTCCCTTTGAGCTCTTAGGTAAGGTCCCACTACATCCATTGCTATACGTGAATGGAACAGTAATTAAAGGCAGTGGTTGGAGAGGGACCTTATCTTTTTGTAACATCAGCCACTTTCTGACACTCCGGGCAACTGCGTAGTATTCTGCTACTTGAGCATGAATACCTGCCCAGTAGAACCTTAATAACAGCCTTTGTAAAGTACCGTCCTACCCAAGTGTCCTGCTAGGGGAAGTTCATGAGCCAGTGATAGTAATTGTTGTCTGTATCTAGTGGGCACTAACAGCTGGTCAATTTGTTCACTCGTAACGGGGTGTATGCATCTCCTATACAGTAAACCATCTGTTAAAATACATGAGGGCTCATGGTCTCTTCCTATAACCCTACCATCTGAAAAATGGCTGTAAGGTTTCATCCTTTTGTTGTTCTATTTCAAACCTTTCTTCCTTAGATATAGATATACCCTTGTTGCCAGCAGAAGCAACATCAACAGTTGTACATCTACATTTTTAATATCACCCTTTTTCAACATATGTTTTTGTGTCCATTGATGTTTGTCCCTTTTTCTTTCTTTGTCGAGATTTAGGATTTTTCCCGCTCCCCATAGATCTCATCATCAAATGGGAACAACTGAGCCCACTGCTGTTCTTGTCTGGTCTGGGCCGGGTTGTCAAGGTGCAAACACTCTCATTCACCTGTATCAGGCTGGAAAAGTCAGGAAAATCATGTCCAAGTATAATGGAACAGGCAGATGGGGAACCAAACCAACAGTCATATCATGCACTTTCCTTGTACCTGTAAAGTTAAGTCAGTCATAGGATACTGATGGATGTCCCCATGAATGCAGATCACTGTTGTTTTTGTCCCCCTTTGTGTTCTGTGGCTGAACCAAATCAGTTCTCACTAACGTTTGTTTGCTGCCAGAATCTATCAACCCAGTAACCTCCCTGTTGCCAATTTTCACTGGTGTGACATACTGTCCCCAATTTGCTAGGGCCAACTGGGTATGTGGATTTCCTCTGGGGTAAGATGAATATATGCCCTTTCTTGGCACCCCCTACATATGATGTTGGGGTTAAATGGTTCTATTAAATGGAATAGTCTTGGAGTCCCCACTACCAGTACCAGATGGGGAAGAAGAAGAAGAAGTAGTAGGTCTTACTCGTGGGCAGAGTCAGACCAGCACCAGGTTGTCCTCGTTGTTGGTTGGGACAGGTCATTAGATAGTCCTCGCCAGTGTGATGGCTTTTTCCGAGGTGTCTGGTCGATGTTCCTCACCCACACCTGTACATCTGAGGGTAGTATATCAATGAACTGTTCCATTATTACCATCTCCAAAATTTGTTCTATCGCTTTTACCCTGGTTGCAACCACTTCTGGCATAAGTCCTTCAATTTGGTATATGTTTCTCTGGGAGTGTCTGTGTTATGAAATCTGCATGTCCAAAACGTTGCCGGTATGTTTCAGGGCTGATATCATACCTTTGCAGGATTGCCTGCTTAACAGCATCATAGTTCTCAGCCTGGGTGTTGTCCATATGGCTGTAGGCCAGCTGTGCCTTCCAGATAGGTATGGTACTAAGCTATAACCCATTGGGTCCTAGGCCACCACATGCCTGAGCTTATTCGCCAAATGTAGTCATGTATGCTTCAATGTCATCAGTGGCACCTAATTTGGTCAGTTTTATGTCCTTAGGTCCATCTACAGGGAGGTTTACATGTCCCAAGGTCTCTGATGGCCCTTAATGTATCATTCCACCTGGACTCAGCTCTCTGAAGATCCATTTCCTTAGTTTATCCATGGCAAGTTGCTTAACACACAACCAGCGCAATAGGCTATGTATGTCCTCTGAGTTCATCAGCAATTTGTTCTGTAGTGGTCCCATCCTCACCTTCCTCTCTGCACCTCCTCTTTCTCCTCTTTGGCTGCTTTTCACGGACATCTGGCTCCAACCAGGCAAAGGGGTCTCTCCATACCTGGCAGCCATGGTTCATGTGAGGACACCGCTGGGCTTGTCAAGGACCTGCTCTTCCTTCTTCTCCTGCATTCAATGTCCAGTTACTGAGAAGCACCAGTATCATCAAAACATCCCACCACTGCCACCAGTGTCATAGGCTGTGGGTGTAATGATGGACACTGACACAAAAAGGTAATGTGGCAAGGCTAAAAAAGTGCCAAGCCTAAAGCTTTATTAAAGTAACAGCAAAAAAAAGAAAATATAAAACTATTAACTTTGCAGGAATACAGAAAGAAACATAAGGTACAAAAATAAATGAATGTTTCCACAGGCAATATCAGCAAACGAAAAGGCCCCTGGATTTCAGTTATCTTAGTCTGTAAGTGCAGATCCCAAATGGATCAGTACTGGCTGATCCCAAAACGAATCTGAAGGTATCACAAGAATGAGTCTCCTTTATCCTAGGGAATCATCAGGTGATCACTCCAGACTCCGCCTCTATACTCTTCAATACAAATTTTCATTTATAAAACATTTTATTTCATTTCTAAGCCAAGGGACATTCAATATATCTTTATTACAAAACATTGACATCCCTGAAATGAAATATAATACAGGTTTAACTAAAACAGTACTCTTACCAAGTTTAGCCCCTCCCTCAACCTATCCACAGTATAACTATAGTGAGAAAATGGGCAGGCTGCCTCCTAGGGAAACAGCAAGAGCAACAAGTGCAAATGGCTGCAAGGACTACCTCTGGCTAAAGACCTGAATATCCATTATGTGGTAAGCTTTACTCTAATATTAACAGGAGCCAGACTGCTATGAAAAGGAGTAAAACTGAAAAGAGACCATTATTTATTTTACAATATCTGAAATACTGCATATTTTTGTTTAGGAGTTTCTTGGGAGTGCTAAACACATTGCAGCACAAGCAAACAAAAGCAGTCCCTTTAATTTCAAATCTGCTTATGTTTAAAACCATTTGTGCTGCTGGCATTTTGCCTTTCCATGTCACCTTACCAAAAATAATAAAGTTAAACAGTAAGGAAAAGTAAACTGTTTTGGGGTCAAAATAGTGTTGCTAAGGCATATCTAGGGAACCTTACAACAACACACTAAGGGTTGGGTGACCAGCAGGCAGACTCTGAATCCTTTTACTATGTTTATTTTCTCTGCTTAAATAAACTAAGTGCTTGTACTGTGAGGAGAATTTCCTATATTTGGCATTCACATTTGTTTCCTGGGCATTGCTTAAACATGAAGAGGAACTACTAGCCCAAATATGCTAAACCCCAGGTCTGTACACTGTAGCCTATCATTGGGGGACTGAAGCTCCATACCTGTCTTTTAATGAAATGAAAGTGATAGAAAGGGCCTCTTATCCAGGTGGCCTGCCTGGAAAAAGGGAATTAAAAAGGGAAAGTAAAGGAAAGGACAGTAAAGATATTCAGAGAGTGCTACTGCAGTAGACTTGTGAAACAGAATTAGGTATTTGGAGATTTAACAGCACACTTTCACAAAGCCTTTTTGGGAAAAAAAATGTACTCCTAGCAGCCAGCAGCCCCATAAGAAGGCTGTTTATAGGAACTCCCGCTGTCAATCAACTGAAAGGGTGGAGTTTTCTTGTTGACAAATAATTAAGAGGTTTTCTCCAATGTTTCAGTGGCAGAGTGTTAAAGGGAGAATTAAATCACTCCTTATGAAGGTATGATCCGAATCCCTAAATAAATTTAAAAAAGTTTTCCTCTGTATATACAGTCAGTCTGATCCTCATATTCTTGTATTAGCCAGGATATTTCCCTGTATTAGAAAAAGGACAGATCAGCTGGCACTGGTGTCATAGGAGGACTGCACCAGAAAGGCTGCCACTGTGCTAAGGTTTATCAGATCATCCTGGGAGAGTGTCCTGTGAGGTTGTTCTGAGATCACAGAAGTTGGTAGAAAATTGTACTGGTTAAAGTATTCTACACTGTGCAGAATCATTGAAGGGAAGAGATGCTGAAGCTTGAGGAGAGCTCATTTTATTTCTTTATTGTTTTCTTTTGTTTATAGTCTGAAGTCTAAGACAGTATTACTGTATTATTGGTTTGTTTTATTTTGTATTGCATGATTTGCTCTATATTATTTTTACAAAATAAACATCACACAGAATTGTGTGTTGAACAAATCTTGGAGTACCGTGTAAGCTTTAATTACTCTACTGCACAGTTTCTACCACAAGATGGAATTGAAGCTGTATGTAGACTTCTAGGAGATAGAAGCTGCATAACAGACACCTCTATTGAGTATCTTTGTGAAGTCACTGAGTTAATTCTAACTATGAATTATTTCATTTTCAGGAACACTTTGTATTTTCAGACAAGGGGACAGGGCACTAGGTCAGATCAGTGCCTGCATGGACAGGGCTGTCAAGAACAAGGTTGCCCATACATCACTGATCAGAATAGTGGCAGTACAAAATGCCATGAGTAAACACAGCTCTAGTGGTAGGAATCGCAAGTGTGTCCCAGGCATGGGAGCTCTGCCCCACACACCCCATTATTAAAATAATCAATTCTGAATTGGAGTACGTGAGGGGTATAAACTTTGGAAGATCAGGATTAGAACCTTAGTCTCCACCACCATCCTGGCTGAGTTGCTCATGTACTACTGCACCATGCCATGGGAACAGCTTGGCCAGGCTCCTCACTTCTTTCCCCTTCTGCCATCTAGTACCACAGCTATCAACATGGGGAGCACTCAGTGTATAGCATGCTTTTTCCCTGTAGCTATCAGTGGTGGTGTGGTATAGACTGGTCATTTCTTACTGGTGTTATTCTTGTAGTGCTCTTATGACTGGGTAGGGGACAGCATGGACATATGCAGGAGGATGGCCCCATCCTATACCAGCATTTTATGGGTTGATGGGTGAGCAGGCCATCCTTGACTTCATGGTCTAGCCATTATCTGATAATGACTATCTTTTGGGTTGTTTCATAGATAATATTATAGTCATCTGGCATGAGTCTTAGTCCTCTGTGTATGACTTTATGATGTTCATAGGTCACAATAATTTGAATCTAAAGATTGCTTATCAGAGGACCCATATCAGATTTTCTTTTGAGATCTAAGTCTTTCAGTGGAAGTGGAGATGGGCATTACTTCTACTGTTTACTGCAAACCTACAGATGGTAATACCTTGTTATTAGCAACACTGCCCCTCCACCTCATTCAATAAAAGCAATCCTAGAATCAGCTTATCAGAAAGCAAAGAATATCCCTAAGGATCAATTACTAACACCAATGCTAAGAAAAAGTGCCCTGAACAGGGAGAAGTCTGTTTCATTACAAAAGACAGTCAAGTCACTGCAAAAATATCTGAGTTATTTCAAACGCTGTGGGATACGAAGGTGATATAGATGTGAGACAGACTGAGAAAGGTAGACCAAAGAAGTATACAGAAGAGAGAAATTTGAGGATTTGGTTACCCTTAGCCTGCAGGTGGAATCATCAACAACCAACAACATAATGTGGCTAAATAATCTGCCACTGGGTTACCACACATGGGGACAAGGCAACATTTGTAACTTTCGTATGAAAGGCAAATTGCACATCCTTCAGAGGACACAACAGTTGAGATTAGACAATTTTATAACGTATGCGAATTTTTGTTATACAATGTGCATGATATTTGCTTTATGTATGGTGCACTGCTAACCCTCCTCAGGAAAGGATTCAAGAGTACTTCTAATTAGTACTGAAGGCTTCTCCAGACACCCCCGGCATGCCTTTAAACATCACCACCAAAGTGATCTGAAACACATGACATTTATGGCTTTGGATCATGAATCTCCAGGTGTAAGGTGAGGTGACTGAACCAACATACTTCTGCAGAAGGAGTTCACATTGATATTTTCCTGCAGCCTTCAGAACCCTAGGTTTAAATGATCACATATATTTAATTTCATTTTTGTAAAATATTGGGTAAAAGACTTTTGAAAGTTATGGATTTATGTACATTAGAATTACTATATTTAATGTACTTATTACTTTAATTTGCTGCTTTTACAGATGAATTTGGATAATCAGTTGGACATTAGTTCCTGAATGAAGGCTAAGTACTTTAAACCCTTCACCATTCTTCCACCTCTGTCCTCTTCCTCTCCTCCCCCACCTGTCACATGCCACCCACATACTCCACCCTCAATTCCTCTCCCTTTCTCCTCACCTTCCCTTCTCCACCTCATCTCTACACTTCCCAAATCCCCATGCCACATTCCTAGCCCCCTCACCCACACCCATTTCTCCCCATTTCTTTATAGACTTATATTTGTGATGATAACCCTTTGAAGAGCATCTTTTAATATGAAAATAATGTTTATGAAAGAGTATAAAGTTATTAAAGTAAATTATACATCTCCCTTTAATCAATTAAGTTTACTATCTGAGGTGATTGTGTGTGTATGTGTTTAGTAATATAATATCTTTGTAGGATGGGTTTATTGTGGTATATTGAGGTTATATTATGATCTAGATGCTTAAGCAGGATAATGACATGGCTACCACTTGAATGTACATTTTATTGTTGGGGTTGAGCCATGTAACTTTCAGTGTGCAACAATGGAAGCGACTTATAAATTTATGATTTGCCACACCCCTCATTAGAAAATGATACTTAATTGGCTATACACTTTGTCTCCACACACCCGACAAAGCCTTGAGAGTAGAGAGTTGAAGCGTTGGGGTAGAATTCTGCTTCCTGCTCTCTGGCTATCTTTGCACCAAGGTAATAAACAGTTTGATGCATAAGTTTATGTTGTTTGAAGTTTTTCTCTGTACCACCTTCATTCTCTTCTTTATCAATCAACCTGGTAAGGGAGATGGAGTTTTAGAAATTATCTTATTAACAATCAATAATTTAAGAAAACACACTCTGGGTGATATTAAAGTTTCCTTCTCTTAACTAGAAATCAGGAATCTAAGGTCACAGTATTGTGGAAGACCATGAAGGCCTACATATGGAGTAGTGTCAAAAGCTACATCAGTAAAAAAATGTATTCAAGAATTCAAATTGTTTCAGAAAAGTCAAAATTATGAGAGGATGGCCATTGCATACCTTCATGATGAAGAATCAGAGTGATTCAAGCACCAGGAACCTATGAGATATTTGTTTGTTATGGTTTAATAAAACCTTTTGTACTGCCATTGCCTAGGTTAGTGCAGACCATCTTTTCTTTGTTTGATACATTCAGATGTTCTCACCTGCACCCACTGATGTGAAGCGTGTTGTTTTTTTTTTTCAAAACATTATAAAAGCACCTGAATTTTAGCATTATGGATGAAACTCTCACAGATGATTTACTGTCATAGCTGCATCCCTATAAATGCACAGAATGTCTGTAGCCAATTTTAAACATTTTGACACATTAACAGCACTATACTTACCCTCATCCCTAACTCAGATCTTTTAAATACAGAAGCCCTCATCCACCCACCTTCAGATAGCACCCAAACCCTCTCAGAACCCATGGTTTGGTAAAATTAAACTTCGAGTGAAGGGTGGCCATCACAACCTCACCTACCTCCATGGCCGCCACTGACTTTCTTCATCACTTTGTATTTATTCATTTTTGCCCCTCCCTGCACCATGGTAGCAGCACCTTTGTAGTAGTACACTCATAGCAAGCACAATCAAGACCCTTCTAGCACCCCTCACCACACCCACATGCAAGAAGGAAGAAGATGACCAACACAGTCCACCCTCCACAGTTCATGTTGGCCACCTTCTTCTGAATGAAGACATTCCTGCGCTTGCTTGCATAGTAAAACCAGATGATCACATGAGCACTGAAATGTCACCATGTCACCCCATGTCACATGAGGATTGCATTGCGGAACATGGAAATAGGCTGTCTCCTAGTATCTGTAAATTCACTTTCAGAGTCTTTTGACTCTACTTGCAATAGTTTTTTCAGACAGTGATTTATAATTGGAATTAGCACCAAGCCTGTACCGAGCCAGTACCAAGGAATGCATCAGTTAATAACAGCTGCCGTTAGCAAGGTTTTGTATTTTTTGACTGCAAGAGTATCTGAAAAATGTTATCTGAACATTACAAACATCTTGGTGTGAGCCACAGTCCATTTTCAGCCTGTTTGCAGCATCAAGAGTCTCAGGATTTAAATTGGGGATCTGTCCTCTTCTCCTAAAACTTGAAGTACACTGTTTGTTCTGTTTTATATGTCTTTCCACAGTTCTGGTATTTATCAGATTGTGCCTTTTTGTTGGTCGGATAGCTTCTGACACAGAGTGGTTTATCCTCCCCTATGTATCTCAGCTGATTTGGATTTGGATTTGTCAGATTTGGCCTATGTGTATAATTGAAGGAAAAATGGGTTATCAAGAGAAACCACCAGACAATGTCAATGAAGTGGCACTAGTAGTAAAAGGGGTCCCTGCTTGAGATGTACTGCATCCTTCTGTTTAAAAGTGTTTATTTCTGACCAGCCTGCATGGGAAACAGCCAAATGGTAGTGTGCAGAATATCTGGAACCAGTCCACCCATCCTTATGAAGTCAGCACAAATGTATGGCCAATTAAAAATGTAGCAAAGCAAGCAAATGCTTCAAGTAGTTTTAAATTTCTAACATTGTAGATGGAAACTAATGTCTGTTTCCATTCATCAATACAAGAGAATAAAGAAAAGTTAATGAAATTGGGTTTTGATTTTTTTTTAGTCAGGCTCAGACAACTACAACTATAGAGTTACAAAAATGTCTCTAAAACATTTGCAAGTGTGTTAGTACTCACACTGGCTGACTGTAGATTATGTGTTTGGCAAGTCACTTTGAAATACTCTGATTCATGGGTCTAGTATTAGTTATGTAAGGAATCTGTGCTACCCTAATTATTCAGGTTCTTGCTTTTATAATGGATTTTATATAGCTTACTCTGGCTGTATACTATATGGTGTTATTTTGCTGAAAGTAAATAACATGTTCCGTACAAAAACAAATAAAACAGTTGCAAGTGGATTGTTTAAGTAGAAAATACAAGAAGAAGAACAGTGTTATTCAGTTAGATATTCACGCTGACTCAGACAACTAAACAAGTGCAGCAGTTACTAGTTAAGAATGTCTGTATTATATTTCACAAGTGGATTGTTTATTAAGAAGTACAAGAAGAGCAAGTGATTTGGGTTTGTCTTTGGTTACATTTTAGGGCTGCAGTGAGTGGAGCCATAAAGTCCTTTGATTTCAGAGAAAGGACTCTGCATTCTTGCATTCTTTCCAACTGAACAATCTGTTGGACATACATCGAGTCGCCTCCACATCTGTGGAGCAATCTGCTCTCAAAGCACTATTTTTCTTGATAAAAAAACAGTAGTCCTGATCATGACACTGGGATTGGACACCCTCAGTGTCACTCTTATCTTCTGGGGGAATTGTGTTGGGTGGTGAGTGCTGACATGAAGGGTCATGTGGGGGGACATCTGTAATATTTAAGAAAAAATAATGTAGGTCATGGCCACCAAACCGCACTCACGCATATGTGACTACAAGCGTATGCAATAGTGCTCAGTGGCCATCTTGATCACAGTGGATTGTGTAGTATTCTGCCATGACTGCTGAAAAAATAATTTATAAATTATCAATATCCTGCCACCTGACCCGCCCTCTCAGTACCCTCACCCAATCCTCCCCTCAGAACTATATGAATGACACTGGGGTACCCAATTCCCAGTGTTGGGGAAACATACCATTGATTAACTGCGGTGCCCAGTCCCCTGTTTCAGGATTATTATTTTTCTTTATCTTTACTAAATATATCCCCACCTGACCTCCCTCTCAGCACCCACCATCCCACTTTCCCCCATCAAGAAGTAAATAGTTGCACTGGGGTGCCCATTCCTCCCAATGCAGGAATCCTCTCATTGACGCTGGGGCAATCCTCCAGTGTCAGAATCATTTTTTTTCTTTATTAAAGATATCTCCCACTCAAATCTCCTCCCAGCACTCACCACCCTACTCCTCCCTCAAGAAACAAAATACTTGCACTGGGGCTGCCCAATCCGCCAGTGCAGGAATCCACTCAGCTGTGTGTGTTTGTTTTTAACCTGTAAACAGAAATCCATCCATAAATGTCTTTTGTGGCTGGTAAAGTCCCTACAGACCCTCCCACTCAGACACACACCACCCCACCTCTCCAAGCTCTTACTTACCGATCCCGGAGTCCAACACCATAATCCTCTGGACTGCAGACATATCTTCATTTTTCAAAGCCAGATCTTGAACTAAGGACATAGGTACATGATTCAATGTATTTCAATGGGGCTTTGAACTTAGTGGCATAACTTAGGCATTGTTGCATATTTTTGGCCCAAATTTTCAACATGTCTGTTTGAGACCCCACCTCATGAACAATTGAGACTGACATTAGGCAAATCTGTTTCAAAAGGTGTTTTTGCAGTCCCTGTTCAAAACCATCTTTTGTGTAGGAGTTTAAAATTTTCTCTGCCTTGGTCATGATGTGGAGTTGTAAGATGGCTTTGTTGAAAATTTGGTGTCAAAATATTAAAGAAATAACAAAATTATGAGCCTATGTTTGATTTTGAAAATGCATGCTTGAAACGTTAGTAATTTTAATATTTTCCCTCAAATTTACAACATAGCCATACACCTTCACAGCATCTCATGAATGTGACAGCTGTCATTTTTCAAATCCTATGGCAAAATGTTTTTTACCTCCTGAAATGTGATTTTACAGTCCCTGGTGAAATCATCTTTCAGGCAGGAGTTGAAATTTTCTTTGCCCTTTGTTCATGATGTGGTATCGTAAGGAGGCTATGTTCAAAATTTGGTGTCAAAATATTAAAAATAACAAAGTTATGAGCCAATGTTGAATTTTGCAAAAGCAGGCTTGAAACTTTGGTAATTTTCAATATTTTCCCTCAAATTCACAACATACCCATACCATCACAGCATCTCATGAATGTGACAGCTCTCATTTTTCAAATCCTGGCCAAATGTTTTTACCTCCCAAAAGCAATTTTAAGGTCCCTGCATAAAATCATCTTTCAGGCAAAGTGGAACATTTTCTCTGCTCTTGTTCATGAGGTGAGGTCATAAGAAGACTATGTTCAAAATGTGGTGTAAAAATATTAAAACAATAAAGTTATGAGCCTACATTGAATTTAGCAAATGCAGGTGCATAACTTTGGTAATTTTCAATATTTTCCCCTAGATTCACAACATAGTCATGTCCTTATAGCATCTTATGAATGTGACAGCTGTCATTTTTCAAATCATGGCCAAATTTTTTTTTTAATCCCTAGAGTTGATTTCACAGTAACTGCACACATCACCTTTTTGGTAGAAGTTGACATTTTCTCTGCCCTTGTTTATGAGGTGGGGTTGTAAGACAGCTATTTGAACATTTGGTGTAAAAATATTAAAAACAACAAAGTTATGAGACCTCGCAGAATTTTGCGAACCTATGCTTTAACTTTGGTCATGTTCAATATTTTACCCCAAATTCAGAATATAGTCATATTTTCGCAGCACCTCGTTAATGTTAACAGCTATCATTTTCAAATCCAGTCCAAAATGTTTTTTACATCCTGAAAGCTGATTTTAGGTCCATGCATGAAATCAACTTTCAGACAGGAACATTTTTTCACCTTTGTTCATGGGGTGGCATCATAAGAAAGCTATGTTAAAAATTTATGTACAAATATTAACAAACAATACAGTTATGAACCTAAGTTGAATTTGCAAACACAGGCTCATAACATTGGTAATTTTCAATATTTTAACCCACATTTACAACATAGCCATATCTATAAAGTACCTCATGAATGTAACAGCTGTCATATTTCAACTCTAACCCAAAATGTGGTTCTGCATCCTACAATTTGATTTAGCAGTCCTGTGCAAAATCACCTTAGGCCAGGAGTGGAACATTATCTCTGTCTCTTCTTCAGGAGGCAGCATCATAACAAGGCTATGTTGAAAATTTGTGTAATAACATTGCAAACAAACCTTCAATATTTGTACCCCAAATTTCTCAGCTGCAACCCTATTGTATCTAGCAAGAGTTTGTTTAGTCAGAGAACTATGAAAAATTTGCTAAGCACATTTTGTGCAACAAGCATATAGGGCTAGGTTGGTAAGTGGTAAGCTAGCTAGGGTTTATGTTTTGACTTTGTCTTGCACATTGTGGGAGGAAACTGTAATAAGGACATGCACATAATTTAAGATTGAAAAGAAGACAAACCGATGTTTGACATTTATAAAGGCATGTAATTCAATATTGAAGAAGTCAAATTGAAGTTTTCTTTTATAATTCACTGCCACTAAATTAATATTATTAATTTAGTGTAATTATAAATGTAAAATGTCAATTTGTCTTCATCTTCAATCTTAAAGTATGTGTGTGCTTACAATCTGTTTACAAGTGTGCAAGACCAAAGCAAAACATAAACCCAAGCTACCTGACCAGCCTAGCCCTGTATAATATGTTGTACAATAGCACAGATGTTTGAAGTATACCCTTATTATACAGTATTAACTTTCTAATACTTATAATAAGTGTATACTATAGACATCTGCTTGCCTTCCAAATTATTTTATATTGGCCTTAATTTTAGTTGTGTTCAAGCTGGCTTGGATGTCTCTACCAGCATCTGAGTCCCTTACTTGATGTTATTACAATTTTATTCCACACACATTCTAACACAGGCTGCTCCCTCCTCCCACACACACACACACATATGAACATATGAAAGAAGCCAACAGATACAGGCAAAATGGTCTATTTCATCTGCTTGAAATTGCAGCATGGTTTATTCCACTGCTGCCACCCCCACCCCACCCTACCCCTGATCATTTTCCTCATCTGGTTGAGCTCTCCCTGTCTTCTGAGACCAGCTCCTTAGGGAGTACATTCCATCCTGCCACTACTTGCTCAGTGAAGTAGTTCCTCCTCATCTCCTTCTGATCCTCCCCACCTTCAGTTTCATACTGTGCCCCCATGTGACCCCTCCCCTTTAGCCAGAACATGCCCTTTGTACCAGTAGCATTTATGCCTCTTAGGTATTTAAAGGTCTCAATCATATCCACTCTGTCCCTTTTGTCCTCCAGGAGCACATGTTAAGCTCACTTAGTCTATTCTCGTAGGTCTTCTCCTTCATCCCATTAATCATTTTGGTTGCCCTTCTCTGGACCCCTCTAGGAGTTTGATGTCCCTCTTCAAATAGGGATGACAAAACTGCATGCAGCACTCCATGTGCTGCTTACCAGTGATCTGTACAGTGGCAGTATCACTTCCTCACTCCTTGAGATGATTCCTCTTGCTATATACCCCAACAACTTGTTTGACATAGCAGCCGTCCTTCTGCACTGAACTGTGTGATTCATGTTCCTGTTACCATTACCCCAAGATCCTTTTCTTCCTTTGGTGACCACAACCTTTCACCACCTAAATGGTAGCTGTACCTGGGGTTCTTGACCCTAAGTGCATGAGTTTGCTCTTTCCTGCATTCAATCCCAGCTGACATGTTTTTGATCACTTTTCCGTGTGTCCAAATCTTTTTGGAGCACCTTCACCTCTTTCCCTCATTCACTACTG
The DNA here is from genome assembly GCA_016271365.2 of Neoceratodus forsteri. Classification (NCBI taxonomy): domain Eukaryota; kingdom Metazoa; phylum Chordata; order Ceratodontiformes; family Ceratodontidae; genus Neoceratodus; species Neoceratodus forsteri. The sequence continues at coordinate 235,945,802 of JADMNL010000023.1, read as the reverse complement.
CATCCATTTGGTATCATCCACAAACAGGCTCAACTTGCTCTCAACCTCCACTGCTATATCAGCAATGAAGATGTTATAGAGCACTGACCCCAAAACTGAGCCTGTGGCACCCCACTTATGACTGCACATGATGTCAAGAGTTCTCCTCAAACCACCACTCTCTGTTGCCTGTTCTTCAGCCAGCTTGCTATCCATACAGTCAAGTTTTTCCAGCCCCCAGGGATCCCAATTTGCCCACCAATTTTCCATGTGGTACAGAGACCATACTGAAGTCTAGGTATAGGACATCAACCACCTGGCCTCCACGCAGTGCCCTAGTGATCCAATTGAAGAAACCTATCAGGTTTGTCTGGCAGGATCTCCCTTGGATGTACCCATGCTGCCAGTTATCCTGTAGACTGTTCTCCTGCATGACTGTTACACATGTATTTTATGATGGCCTCCATCAGTTTAAACACAATAGATGTGAGGTTGACTGGCCTGTAATTCCCTGGTTTATCGCTAGGCCTACTAATATGAATTGGTACCACATGAGCCATCCTACAATCCATCAGAACACATCCTGTCCTAACAGAGGTGTTTGAAAACATCAGTCAGGGTATTGCCAGTACCTCTACAAGCTCCCTCAGCAGCCTAGGTGTAACCCATTTGTCCCAGGTGCCTTATTTGTCTGTATTGATTTCAGGCCCTTGAATACCTATCTACTGGGATGTCACAATCAGTGATCCCTTCCCTCCATCCTCCCTTCCTTCTTTTTGTCTGTGGGGTTGGTTTGTCACTTTCCCTTTAAAAACTGAACAGAAGTACTCATTTAGTACCTCCACCAGTTCAACACCCTTTCTGTCCACCTCCTCATTCCCGATTCTAGTTATCTGCTGCCTTATTTCTTTTCTCCTGATATACCCCAAAACTATTTCTCGCCTTTCCTTATCCTTTACGAGCCTCAATTCTTTCAATGCCTTGGCTGCTCTCACAATCCTGGTCACCTCCTAGATCTTGTGACAAGTTCCTCCTACGCCTCCTTTCCAGTCCTTTTATATGTCCTGAAGGCTGCTGTCTTCTCTCATACACTTTCCTGCACCACCGTAGTCCACCAACTGACATTTTGGACCTTGCTTTCTTGCTGGCAGTAGTGGTGCATGTGTTTGTTGCCTCCAATAGGCCTAGCTAATGATTTCCCACTATTGGTTAGTGTCCATATCAGATCTTATTGTGGCTACATGCTCCTTCACTATGTTTGCTATCTTGCAAAACCAGCCTTCTGGAAACCCACTACCCTGATTATGCTCCTAATCACCTCCTTTCCCATGTCCAGGGTGAACCAGACTGAATTGTGATCACTGCCTGCCAGGGGCCTTCAGCTGTTATGTCTTGTATCTGGTCCTCATCTGATAAGCCAAGTCCAGGATGAGTCCTCTGGTCACTTCATTTACCCACTACATGAGGACGCATCCTGGAACCCATCCAGTAGGATCTGTTCTCTAGAGCTAGTGGGTTTGTTGTGCTCCAGTCCACCCTGGGAGACTGAAGTCACCAACCACCCCTGCCCAGCCCTTTGGCAATGCTCTGTGATGTTTGTCACCAGTTCATTGTCTATGTCCTCTGCCTGGGAAGGAGCCCAGTATACAACTCTTAGTCTCATTTTTCCCCACTTCCATTGTGGATTTTACCACAGATCTCTGCCTCCCTCCTCCACTCCCTCCAGACCGCATACTATTCCCTCCTTAATGTAGGCCCTACCCTCCCACCATTCCCCACAACTTTGTCTTTTCTATATATGGTATACCATGGGATGTTTAACTCCCAGTCCTGGTTCTGATTTGCCCAGATCTCTGTAATGGCAGCAATGTCCACCCTCCTATCCATTATCATTGTCTGGAATTCTGGGGCAGGATTTTCCAAAGAGCTCAGGGCTTGCATCCAGCCTTGCACCACGGGACTCTAGATTCTGTGGTGCACCAACTCCGTTGCCACACGTTTGTTCAAATTTCCATTTCTTGGGTGCAGCTGCAACAGTTTCCATAGTTTACGGCTAGATTGCACCAGTGCTCTGCTACAAGCTTAGACTCGGGGTGGTGCATGCTAGATCACAAAATTGTGATCTAGGAGCGGCAATCAGCACAAGGGTTGGAAACTCCCAATTGCCAGCAGGGGAATGCTGCAAGCCCCATGCATCATATGCTTGGCTCACTGGGGCTTACGCATTCCTGAAGGTTTGAAAATCTGGACCCTGGAAACTTATTTCTTAAGCTCCTAGCATTTAGGGATACCACCCTCAAGCTTTTCCCTTTCCCATTTTATCCCTTCATTCCCTTACCCTCCCTCTTTTCTGAGTTTCATTCCTTTCTTATAGTACCATTTGAGGGAGGCATCAACTCTCCCTTGTCTTTTACCTTAGGTTGAATCCTGGGCTCCCCCATTCTAGTTTAAATTGTATGCCTCTTTGATAAATTCTCCCAGTTTTGTTTTAGGATCCTAGTTCCTTCACTGGAGTCTGTCCTGAGCACACAATTATTTGTTTTCCCAAGTCACCCCCAGTCCCCCACCATACCAAAACCTCTCCTACCATACCACTGTACAAGCCACTCATTGGACTCCTTTATTTCTTGTTTTCTGTGAGTGCTTGCCTTAGGCACTGGCAGAACTTCAGAAAAGAGCAACTGAATTGAATTCAGTGCCACAAATCCTAACAATCTCATTGAATCTAGCCTATACTTTCTAGGTTGTTTCCGCTCAGGTCATTTGTGCCAGGTGTAGCACCAAGTGAGGTTTGCACACACACACACACACACACACACACACACACACACACTCACAAAGAGAAGGGACCCAATTTAAAAGCCCCAAATTTTGTGCAAGGTGCCTGCAGAAAAAAGAATTTGATGTAAGTGACACCTTGTACCAAAGTTTGTGTGGCAATCACAATTTTTCAAATGCAAGCTACATCAAAATCTGGATGTCTTGTGCCAAAGCCATCCTGCACCACCCTGCACCAGAAATGCTGGTGTGGAAGGTCACAGGAGCTTGTACCATGGTGGGGCTACAGCATACGCTTAATTGGGATTTTTGGAAGCCTTCATGGATGCAATGCGGTGTTGAGATTAGACCAGTCATAAGCTAGTCTAACAGCCCTTGTTCCAGGTGGCTGGTTTAAGCCACATTGGGAGGAAGAGGCTACATTGTACAGTGAAGCAGGACCAGTGGGTTGATAGTTCTGGGTGGAATGGGCATGGTGAGTGTGAGGAGGAACACCGGTGGCATGGGGCAGTGTACCTAGATAGTGACACACAGCCATGGAGTGATCATGGACAATATGCTACCACTGATCATGTCCCAGACCCCCGATGCTGCCACCTGCCAACTAATCCACAGAGTGCACATGCCCCAACATGCTAACTGCCAGACTTCAGGATGATATTTGCTGTTTGTGGTGTCCATCACACCTGATGTCACTTTTTCAGCACCTGTGGCTGTGCATTGAGACAGGTGGCTAAACCCTGGGTACATTTCCTACCAAGTGCACCTCCTTATCTTGTGCCACCATAGTCAGTCACACCCTGTCAGAGTGGTGGTATGATGCTGGTGGCTGGCAATTGCTGGTGGCATCAGGAGTCTGGGACACTGTTCATGGCAGCATACTGCCCACTGCAGTCTGTGGCTGTATTTACAGTCCAGGACATGCCTGCTCTGGTGCCAAAGTACCTCCCACAGCCTGCTGTGCCTCTGCTGCCAACTACTGGCACCCCACCAGCCCAGCTGCTGTGTACCATGCTGCCTCCCCACCCAATGGGTCTAGTATGAATGCTCAACTCTTGTGGTCTTGATGCACAACTCCTGACTCTGGCTTCCCATTTTGCAAATGCCCACACAGTTTATTTTACCACTGAAACTTGTCCCCAATTCTCATTTACCACTCTCATCTGCCCATCATTTTGGTAGCCAGCCCATTCCATCTTCCACGTGGGTTGGTATTTTACTCTGTGCTGTTCTCACAGGATATACTGGAAACTTGATAGTGCTTGGAACCATAGCAGCATGCCTCTGTCAATATACCTTCTGTGGTCTCACGACTTATGCAACAGACCCTACTGCCCGCATTTGAGTGCAATTCAGATATGCTGTTCCTCATTACAGCAGATTTCTATGAGGCATCCTTCTCTGCCATTTAAAGTTAAATATGGCAGAAAGCTTTTAAAGAATTATAAATGTACTGGAACCAAAAATTGGTTAATTCATCTTTAATCCAGTGAAATAAAGTACTCATGCAATTGCTTTAAAAGCAATTAATTCTTAATAACCTACCAGCTGTTGTTACTGCCAATATTGCTTCAAAAGCACTGTTGGTTATTACATGCTGAATGACTGCTTTACATGCCACAATGATGCTCGCATTTCTGCCACAATTTGGTTTTGCTCTTATAGTAACTGTGCATGGGGCGGTGGCATCGATATAAAATGCACTTCTTTACTATGATCTGGAAATGAAGAGTCAGGAAGGGGGCAGTTTGGGTGATTACATGCTGGCAAATAGAAAGTTGGGCAGTGGCTAGTGACAGGAAGTAGATGTCGGCAACTTTACTGTCGGGCAATCATGCATCAAGCAATCGAACAGATCCCCATCCAACATCACAGCTCTGGCCAGGGTTGCACCAGGCTGAGGGAATTGACAGGACCTCCATGAAATCCTTCTGGTGTGTCAAGGTTTGACACAAGACTGAAACTGTGGCAACTCCCAGGACTTTAGTGCAGGGACACTCTGTTTTCTAGAATAGGGTGCAGGGTTGCTGACACACCCAAGTGCTGCTGCAGCTGTGGATTGAGGCATCATGCATCAATTTAACAGCCCTTTGAAATCCGACATAAGTTTCGTTAAAATTGGTGCAAAAAAGAAGAGTAGCATTGGTGTAGCTGGGTGTGTTGTGTCTTTCAGTCACACTTCAGGATATTGGTGTAATTTTCTGCAGTATTTTTACCCTATGACCTTTCAGACATCAGTATTATCTAAACACCCATATGACACAATGGCTATTATTCTTCATCATTAATGAATACTAGCACCTCTTCATCACTGTTAGAATCAGTGTGATGTTTTACAGAAGAAGTGCATCAACTGAAAAGATGAGGATTGACTTTCAGAAATGTGAATTGTTTAACATTTCAGGTAACAAATGGTCACGTATGTCAGAAGCAACACTACCACCTTTGCTAAAGAATCTCTCTAAATAGATACTGATGGGAGGGCAACTCAAGTAAGAAAAAGACTGTATGGGTAGTTTATTAGAGTCTTTTACATAGTCTTCATCATACTGGCAGCAGTATGTTCTATCAAGTACTGTTTTTATCTATATGTTGCAGATCTGACCAAATGCCCTCTTCTTCATCTTGAGCTTTCTCAGTGAATGCACCTCTTGCTGGTGGTGAGATTTGGAAATCTGTATACTCAAGACATTCTTGTGATGAAATAGTATCCACCATTTCATGTGACACTTGTTCAATGAGTAGGTCTTTATATCTACTGATGTCTGTGATGCCAGAGGGGAGGGAGGAAGGAAGCCAGAGTAGCCCTAAATTGAGGATCTAATACAGTGGTGAGAAGATAGTACTCAGAATGTAATATCATTTCTATTCTGGGATCCATTTCAAGGAACATACACAGGTTTTCTACAAGTGAAGTTAGGTACATTCCTCCAGGAATTTTGCCTTCTGCTTTTCAGTTGTTTTTTTAGGTAAGTATATCAGAGGGATAGCCTGACTCAGACTGGCATTGTCTGCATTTATTTCCTAGTGGCTTCCTCAAATGGCTGAAGAAGCAGGCACAACTGTGCCATCTGGTTCCACTGTGTGGAACTGAGATATCATTTTCTTTCCTATGAGTGATCCGTCATGTACTGATGCACTACTCTAGTCTGCTCAAGGAGCCATTGTACCATATGAAAGGTGGAATTCCACCTGGTAGCTACCTGCTGCTTTAGTTGATGCTGTGGAAGATTACTGTCCTTTTGCAACTGCCACAAAATGTTGCATGCTTTGATGGAATGGTTGAGTCATCCACAGATCTTGCACGCAACACTAAGGGCATTCTGAATGCTTCTGTCATCCCAGAGAAAATCATGTATTACAAGATTGAGAGTGTGATCAAAGCATGGTATGTTCATTTACCTACCACTCTTCATAGCACGTATGATGTTAGCCCAGATATTGGTTATGACAAATCTTGGAGAAAGGCCATGAGGAGTGAGCCAATCAGCAAGTATCCTCTTAACTCCTGCAAGAGGTTCTCTGCACTATAATCTTTTAACTCGAAACTAACAATACTCATGGCATCCTGCTTTTCAAATGTCCTGGTTGAGTCTGAGACAGAGGATGAGGCAGATGAATCATGGAAGGAGGCCCAGTGAGCAGTGACAGTCATGTAGTCTAAGGTTTGGCTGCTAGTCCACATGTTGGTTGTAACATGGATTTGTGGCACTATCACAGCTTCAAGGCCAGCATCACTTTCTCACACAATTCACAATATAGATTTGGTACTGCTTTTGTGGCAAAGTATTTCTTGGATGGAATTTGATACAGTGGCACTGTGATCTGCATTAATTGCTTAAAACTAACAGACTCAATAAAAGAGAAGAAATGCAGGTTTAGTGCTATCATTTCTGCTATGGGCTTGTTTAATTTTTGGGCAGCTGGATTATTGGGTTCATATCTGCACGCCCTTTGAAATGACTCTTGAATGGTTAACGTTTTGATTTTGGGTCTTCTGTGCTTTGAAAAAGCTGACTAAATTAAATGGAGGGAACTGTTAGCATTCCACTAGCAGCCAAGCTGTGACAAGAGTCAAGCAGCAGATATGTCAGTATCACAAGTGTCCCTAGCAGCCCAGCACTGTAAGCAGCATTGCAACAGTCACCAAGGTGCCCAATTTAATAAATAATGTCTGATTATTTTCTTCCACTATGGTCAGGGTGCTTCTATATGCTGCATTGATTTGTGTAGTGCCCCCTTCTGCTGTATTATCATCAAATTACTTCTTCTGTTGGTTTGTGTTCGTAGGTAGTGTGTTGGGACACAGGTAACTTGCCTACTCCATGTTACTTCATCAGATGACATCTCCAACTTTGTACCCTGGCTAGCTTGCATGGCCAATGGCAAGCCCTACCAGGGGCATGGACACTGGATGCTCAAGAACTGGACATAATTGAGAGCAAGATGACAATAAAATCTTGGACTAATGCACTACACTATTTGGCATTGAAATGTTGTTTTGTTTCTATTGAAAATGGACTGACTAGCCTGGATGGCTTATGGCAAGCCACTACCCAGGAAGATACTAGTCTGACAGCATTGGCAGGTGATTGAGAATGGAGATAATCACAGCAAGATGACAATAAACCCATGGATTAATGCACTAAAATCTTCAGCATCAAAATTTGTTTTTGTTTCTATTGAAAAATGGTCTAGCTAGCCTGAATGACTTAAGGTAAGCCACTACCAGAGAATACATTAGTCTGTCAGCAGTGGCAGGTGCTTGAAAATGGAGATGATTCACAGCTGCAGGATGACACTAGATCATGGAACTGAGGGCAGTGCATGGCAGTGCCAGGCTGGAGTCCCCAACACACATACAGACAGACCGACACACACACGTTGACTATTCTACACTGTAGTTCTTTCTTTCTTGTTTTATTTCTCCTTCTGTAACTCTTTAGAGTCATTCTGTTCTTTCTCTTTATTTATTTTACTAATCAAGAAAACACTGCCGTAGGAGAGCTAAGGAGACAGGCATGTACCAGCCCACCACTTTCTTTTTCTGGGTTTTCTTTCTTTTTCTTTATTTTTTAAGTTTTCTTCTCGTCTCTTTGGAAAAGCCTACCACCTATGCACCAGTCCTCCACCTATCAGAAGTACACTTTCTCACAGCCCCGCCCCCAGCACACATAGACTTTGCTTTCTTCTTGTTCTTTTTTCCCAGTTCTCCTTCTCTTACTCTGTTATAGTCAGCTGAGTCACTCTGTTCAACCCGACAGCAGGATAGCTAAGGAGACAGGCCTGTACCAGCCGCCAAACCACCCACTGAGCTCTCCCCTTTTGTTTTTTCTGTTAAATTTTGGTCTGACTCCTCTGATTCCCCTGAAGAAGCCAACCATCAATGCAGGAGTACACAAACACATTCACAATCACAATGAAGTCACAACAATCCCCCAACACACACACACAGTCACAGAGTGGACTTTGCTTTCTTGTTGTTCTTTCTTTCACTCTAATTTTTTATTTAAGCTGCAAAGAGGAGCATCGGGACTAGGAGGCTAAAGGCCTGCCTGTACCAGACCACCCCACAACCACCCACCCAGTTCCCTGTGTTTTTAATTTATTTATTTATTGTATGTGTTTGTATTTTATTTTTCATTTTTTTTAAGTTTTGCTCTGGAGGATTGGTCTGACATGTAGAGTCCTTGACTGAAGCCTCATGTGCAGAAGCCACCTCCCACCCAGCTCTCCCAGATCCCCTTGCTGCTTGTTTTTTAATTCCTCACAATGCGGAATCCTCCTGGTGTAATCCTCCCTCAAGTCTCCTTCCTCAATCACAGTGAATTCATTCACAATAATCCCCACACACACACACACACACACCGTCACAGAGGGACTTTAGTTTCTTGTTGTTCTTTTCTTTCACTCTTTAATTTAGGGCTGTGGGCAGGCCTACAGGTCCATTCGGATTGCTCAGTAGCTTTAAAACAGTTGATCGGGAACCTTCCATTGGACTTTGGAGTATCCTTCCAAAAGCCCCAGGAAGCTTTAAACCCTCTGCCATGATCTGCCACTATGAATAACAGCCACACTATTTTGGCTGTTACTTCCACATTGCGGGCATGAACTGGAGCATGTGGAGTTCTGCTGGCACTGTCATGTTGCGAATGGCAAATGCCATCCACCACAACTGCACATGCGTGAGTGCTGCACATGGAATTGCATAGCCAGCTCCACGGGCATTCTGTGCCCCCCAACAACCAAGTGGCACACTGGGGAACCCACCCCAGTGTGCCCAAAGATGCATCCCTCAGACTCATGAGGCACACTGGGAGCCCACCCCAGAGTGCCTAATTTTTTCTTGCCCCATCCCGAACCGACATCAGGTGCCCAATCCCCATCCTGTACATCCCCATCATGTGGTTCACTGGGAGCCCACCCCAGTGTGCCCAAATGTTTTATTTTTCTGTTTTCTGTAAAAAGAAATGTTCCTTTCTCATCACTCCACCCTCTTCCCCATCTCCACCTCCACTAAGTACCCTCCTCACACCCCTTACCCCAGACATACCTCCAGAGGTTGGCACCATCTTCTTCTGGACTGGGACATGTCTGCACTTTGCAGAGCAGAACTACAAACTGAAGAATCTAGTAAGCATGCTATGATGCCATTCAATGAGGTTTTCAACTTATGCTGATAAATAAGCCATTATTTGGAACCTGTACTAAATTTTCAACATTGGGTTCTTGGGACACTTCCTCAAGAAAACTATCACTGTCATTTTGTTAATTGGTCTCAAAAGGTGATTTCATGTTCACTGTGAGGAATCACTTTCAGGACCGATTCACAAAATGACAGTCCACTATTCATGAGGTGGGGTCCCAAAAGCCCATGTTGCAATTTTGTGAAAAATTCAAAAATGACTGTAAGCTGTGTTGCACAGTTTTATGCACGCCCTAACGCCACCAATTTTTTATATTTTCAACAGCTTGCTTTTTGCACACCTCCTTCAAAACACTACTGCTATTTTCTACAACCTGCTCAAAATGTATTTTTGCACCTATAGCACAGAATAGTGCATTCACTCTGTGAAATCAACTTTTGGGACAAGTGCACAAAATGATATTGACACTCTTCATGAGGAGGGTCCCCAAAGGTCATGTTGAAAATTTGATTTGCAACACCACCAAAATGGCCAAGTTACCCGGCGTTGAATAGTTTCATGCTGTAACTTTGGTCACTGATAGCTTTCACAGCCCTATTGGCTCTGGCTAGAGTTTGTTAATTTAAGCTGCAAAACAGAAGTGCAGCAGGACAAGGAGAGCTAAAGGATTGCTCTGTACCAGCCCACCACACAACCACCCACCCAGTACCCTGTGGGTTTTTGTGTCTTTTATTGTTTTTTACTTTTATTTTATTGTTTTAAGTTTTGCACTGGAAGAATGGTCTGACTAGGCTGAAGAGTCACTGACTAAAGCCTCACTTGCACAGAAGCCCACCACCACCAGCCCTCCCAGTCCCCTTTGTTTCATTTAATTGATTAATTCCTCAGAACGTGGAGTCCCTCTGGTGTTATACTCCCTCTGAGTCCCCTCCCATCCACTCTGCCCAAAACAATCACTGCTACTACTGAGACCATCCAGGTGATTTAAAGTCCATAAATAAAATGAGCTGCAGTGCTCACAGTCCCATCTCTGCTGGCGTTAAATGCTGCAACAACACCAAGCAAACATGCATGAGTCTATATGCCCTGGTTTTGCACATGTGCATACTGGGGTATACTCCAGGCTCACAAACTGGTGCACAGATGTACTGAGCTCCTCCTCTGCCTCCTATGCATGTCACATGACAGGCATGCAAGCAGGAGGCTGGGGAGGAAAAAAAACACATGGTGAGATCCGAGTCAGACCTGCAGAGTTAATTTCAGGTCTTGCATAAACCAAGCCACCACAGATCAGTATGGCACAATTTAGAGAGCAGTGATTTGGCCGAAACTCACTTAAAAAGCACTTTCTTCTGGTACAAGGTCACTGTAGCACAGACAAAACCATGCATGAAGAACTGCAGCTGCAGGAAGAGTGAATGGCACCAAAGTGACAGGGTTTGCTACAGGTGTGATAAGAACTGCTACCCTGTCACTGTAGACTGCCATGTAAGGACATGAAGAATGCTGTCAGGGCAGTGTTTGGCTGAGCTGCCCCCATGCTGAAGTGGCTAGCGCACCTGCCTATAGTGTCATTGGGGACCTGGGGCTGTGGAGTTCAACCTTCCCAAGTCCCACTATACTGCAACTTTTTTTTTATTTTGGTCCACTCAGTTTTTTTTCTTTCCCTGAAGTCCGCAGCCCCAAATTGATTATAATAAGTCTGCGTGATGTGGATGGTGAAGTCCCCATATTGGGGTGTAGGTGTGAAGCCCCTGCAGAAACAAAGACTTTGCATGGCGTGCAGTTCTTCTTGCATCAGTCAGGGTTTTCTCCCTAATGGTGTTAGAGTGCACACCATTGTGTGTGCAACATTTTTTGTGTGTGCAGTTATTTCCACAACATTATGACCCCGTGCCCTTTATTCCCAGTATTAGCATGCAAACTTTTGGCTTCAGACTACTTTTTTGCACAGCACTTTGCACTTTAAGTATTACAAGCTGTGAACTGAGCCCATGCTCCTTTCCACTACTGTAAATGTTGCACGTTATGTGTAACAGGACTAAACTGTATTTATGCTGCTAAGGAACCAAGTATCTGTTTTGCACAGATATATTGTACTTACCTACATCTTAAAATAATTTGTGACAAATATATCTTAACCATACAGGAAACAATACCTCATAAATTTTTCATCTACTTGAATATACAAGAGGCTTATATTATGATGTAATAGAACTGAAGGTGAATTACTATTATACACAGAAGTTGATTATTACCAAAGTGAAGCATCTTAAGCAGTGAACTTGTGAACATGGACATTTCACCATTTCACATACATTTCATTTCTCAGTGTAGTTTCACAAAATCTCAGAAACATCTGTATTGAAGGTTATTTTAGCTGAGACACAGCAATCATTTCTTGTAAATTAAACTACTGCAGATTTGTTTTATGATTGATTTTCAACCTGAGAACTATACATAAAAAGAAACACATTTCCCCATATTCTGTGTTGCTTTATTATTTTGCTACTGGATAATACTAAGTAATGCTTTAAAGACAGCATAATAGAACAGTTTTCAACCAACTATGTGCTGGCCCACTGCAGGTCAGGTGGACTAGGTGAGCCTATGTTGCTTTGCTTGGTTTCCTGCTGGGAGCAGGTGCACTGACTGGTTGTACTGAGAGATGGAAATAGCTGTTCTCTTTGCATCCTATATGTTCTCACTACTCAATTACCATACATATTGTACCCTTTTGTCCATGTTTCTGCTCTGTTTTGCCATCTAAGGATATACTGCAACTTACGTTTTCTCACATTACCCTGCATCGACTGCTGATGCACCCATTTCTGTAGTCTGTGTGGTCTAAATCCATGTATACCCAAGCATCCTCTTCCTCAGGGTTAACTGGGTTGGCTATTTTTGTGTCTGCTGCAAATCTGACAATGTGACACACCAGCACTTTATTAAGATCCTTTATAAATAAACAAAGTAATAGTGGTGCCTGCATTAATATATACAGTTCCCACTAGTCACACATCTCCTGCCTGAGAAATTGTCATTTACTTCTATTCTCTGTTGCTTAGTAATGTTCTTATTCATTTCAGTAGCCCACATTCTATATCATGATTTCTGATTATGCAGACCAGCCAATGATTTGGAACAGTGCCAACCACTTTTCTAAAATCCTGGTAAATAATGTGCACATTTTCTCAATTGCCTATCATCCTCACCACCTCAAACAAATCTGTCACGCTTGTCTGACAAGATCTCTCAGAAAAGAACTAGTTTGTTCCTCAATATTAGCTTGTATTTATGCAGATGAATATTGACTCTGTCTTTGATAAATGTCTCCATAATCCTAACCTAGATCCTATGCAAGATGTGAGAGTAGAAAGTGATAAAACTGAGAACTAGCAGTTCTGTGTTTGAAACCCACGTCACCATGTGCATTTTGTGATTCTGAACAATCACTTAACCTCCTGTACTTCTGGGACACACCTGGATATGAGCTTTCACCCTGTGCCTTTCTGGCTATTAAAGTTAAAAACAACCTAGGATCAAACCCTTGCAGAAATAATTGTATGAAATGTTTTCATGCTGCACAAATAAAACTACCCAAGTGATATGCATGCTGCAAGTATGATTTAAATGTTAAATTGAAATCAATTGCATGTATACATGCATGCAGCAAGCAAGTGTGAAAACGGATATTTATAATTGGAAAGACTGCATTCATGTAGCATGCATGCAAAAGCAAGTGGTCACTGATGACTGCACACGTAAAAGTTGAGTGACTTGCTCGGGATCACACCATGCACAAGTGGGAGTTGATGAGATTCAAACCTAAACCTTCATGCTTCCAAGTTTCCCAGCTTATAATTCAGTGCCTTTAACCACTAAGCCATGCAGTCTGCATATAAACAGCTTGCTTGTACTTCAATACATACTGTATCTGAATACATCTGCATGCATACAGCATGCTTGTAGCTAGTGTATGCTTTTCAGTTTTCTTCTCTAACCTCATCTCATTTTTGCAGTTGAACTGTAGCACACATACCAATGTTTTTCTCACCCTCAATATACAAACTTACCCACAAAACCACTTAATTACTTCTGTCTGGCCGTACTCTTACTTATTTTTCTCCATAGTTTTGAATGTTTATATGCAAACATACTTTCAAGGGCAAACAAAAACATAGCAATAACTTGACACCACACCCACCCACGTGGCCAGTCCCCCATGCACACACACTGCAGTGGGTATGACCCATGCTGCTACAGACAACCCACCAAGTATAGATATAAGTAAAAAGTCTCTTACTTGAGTACTAGGGAGCCAGAGGCAGGAGTTTTAAGAGATGATGTCCATGGGTCAGAGTGCTTAAGGCGTGCCCCTTGAAATTAATGGAGTTATAATCTATTACTATTTTATATGCTATGACAGTGAATTGGAGAATAAATGAAGGCCACTATTCTACTAACAAGACCCTTGTTAGTCAAGCAGTGTCCTTCATTAATCTCAAACTCTCCATCAATAATGTATAAAATAGTAATTCAAAAATATCCCCATTTATTTCAATGGTGCACACCCTGCAGTCTCCTTTGCCCTTTGTCACAATGTGCCTGGAGTGTGGGGATGTGGAGGTCAGTTTCATGGGCGGGGCATAAGCCTGACTATAGTAGGGCTCCAATAGTCTGTGCATACCATACTGCTTAACTGTCAGTGAATGCAAAGGACAACTGTAGAATGTCTGTAACATCTCTAAAAGGTACAGCTTATTTGGTTTGACTGAAATGTGATATGCAAATCAGGAAAAATTCAAATGTACAATATTCATCTGTATATATCCCAGAGCAGTGCATCAGATTTGGGCTTAAACCACTTAGTAACTAAATTTTTCCTTGCTGAAGTTCGCCCTCCCAAAAAAAAACAACTCTGTCCCAATTTTCTCCCTTACTCCCTTACATTCAATACCCATCCCTTGAAGGTCACAAAGCCACCCAAAGGTGAAGAAATATGAAAATACATCAATATTTCAGTCCTTCCTCCTTCCCCAATCCACCTGTAAAAAATTATTTACTTTTTACTTACCGGCCATATGGAGAACCTGCAGCCTGGCATAATGTGCCACCAGCTGTTTTAGTCCTTTCTCTCTCTCTCTCCTTCACCAGAAGCTGGATGCTAGAACCAATCATCACAGACCTCATCGTGGTTCACGACCAAGTCATCTCACCATATGAATCCACCCAACCTGTGTTTCTTCTTTCTTGCTTGGTTGCTGCTGTGGCTGCTGTGCACTACATTGATCAAGGCCTATAGGCCACCCACACCCCGCTATTACCACTGCTGCTAAGCCCTAGCTTGCTGCCGTATGGGTCTGTGCTGTTTTTTGTAAAGGTGAGGCTAGTAGAAAGTAGGTAGCCTATTCTTGAGTTAGCTTCTAGCTCACCCTCTGCCCCTTCAGCCACCTGGGGAGATGGAGACTCACTAAGATTAGAACAAAACATGCTGTCACAACACTGCTATTGAGAGTTTATCGCTCACTGACTCCTCCAAGCTGTAGTGTTCAGCCCGTCTACTCTGTGGATGGAAAACAGTGTCACACTTACAGGGCTCATGCACTCTTTCTTGGCTGGAGCTCATCCACATCACATGTGATTTTGCCACCGCTAATAGGTGCAGAGAGTGGACAGCACAGTACAGACACAGTCAGGTCTGGAGAGTACCTGTAGTGTGAGCACACACAGGCCAGGTGGGCACTTGTTGTGCAAAGATTAAATCCAAATTTAAAGCCATTACTGCTGCACCATAAGAACAACCTAGGCACAAATATGGGGGGACAACTGTGCCCCTCTGCCCTACCTAAATGACACCCCTGCTTAATGGTAGAAATTCATTCTCAGGTGCTAATACAATGGTTTCCACTGTGTTCTGAGGTACTGTAACTCATGTTTCATGATGTGTCCTGATCATCATGTGGGTTAGTGTCCTCATTGTCCTTTATTTTGAGTGTCCATGTCTCTCATTTCAGTGACAAAATGTAAGGTATGGTGCATGTTTCAAGACCCAACTCAGCATTATAAGAGTGCTGAGCTATGCAATAGTGTATATGCTCAGTACAGAATGACAAAGGAAAGTAAGTGAGATAAAACAGTCATGGAGAAACACATTTGTAGCACTAAATATGCATAAGGGATTTGTATGGTCCAAAACAAAAGGATAGTCTTTACAACACAGAGGCCTCTCTTTGTACATTTGGAATGGGAAATTTTGACTGGCTATATCCTAGGCATTTAATGCAATAAGCAAACAATACTTTAAAGATAAACAGCGATTCAATGACAAAATTCAAAAGCCATTAAACAACTTGCAAAGCATCAGAATTAATGAGTTTACCTAATTTTTATGGGAATTCAAATAAAATGTATTTTAATGATTAATTGCTAGCAGAAGTATAAGAAATAAAACTGATGTTTTTTAGATGAGATTTGCACCAGCTTGGCTGCTGTACACATAGCAAGCATGCAGCACGCGAACCTGATATCATTTGAGAAGTTGTTCACACCAGCTACCTGCTGTGCACATGTCAAGCTTGCTGCATGCAAACCTGATTTGCCTTTTAGACCTGGTTTGCATATGTTCACTTAGTATATGTGAACCACATGCAAACATTTTCAATTAACATTGTGGTATGCATTCTGCATGTACACATCACACCTATATTTCTGTAGAGACATCATGCTAACTAGTTTACAATTCTGTTAGCCTCTCTTGCCATTATCTTAAAGAGTTGGATCATATTTTCCTGTCTCCAGTCTTCTAGCACTATCCCTACTGTCAAAGAGCCTGCAAACACTGTACTGTATATCTACTAATGGTGCTGCTAAGAAATGTGTCATTTCCTCAGGACCCAAGGGGACAGATTTTCTGGCACTGGGGCTTTGTTCACCTATATTTTTAGGTGTTTCATTACAAATCCAGACACATCACAGAAATATCCTTCAATTTTCTTCTCCTTCACATACCCCTACTGCCTGTAAATGGCTCTCCTGTCTCTGTTTTGTCCCCTTCAATGAAAACTGAGGCTAAGTAATTACTTAGCTGTTATGTAATTCAAGCTTTGGCCAGTACACTATGTACAGTATGTTTAATGGTCCTTCCTCCTCAACTGTTCTTCTTCCTCTATTGCACCTTAAAATCGTTGAGAATCTGACTTGTTCTTTTAAGCCCACACTTAGCCTGTAGCAATGGTGGGATTTGAATCTGGCTCTTCTGGCTCACAGTTCTTTACTCTAACCATTGATCTTGACTGCCTTCTGCCAAATAATCAGTTGACGCCATCTTTCTGAAGCCCTATTAGAATGAGATTTGTGTAGGTTCAGATGATAAGATTGCACAGTTTCACATCCATGGTATGGCAGCCTTTATAGTATTTGTACATGACTGTCTGCAGTAATAATGACATTGGCATTTCCAGTTACTTTCAGATGTCAACACTTATTAAAAAGTGCAATATACAAGACCAGATGCTCCCTGGTGCACCCAAGAGCCTGTGAGTCACGGTGAAAGGGAGGAAAAGTCTTTATGTATATTTCAGAAAAAAAGATAAAATAAGACCTAATGACGTGGGTAGGGCAGCTATTTCATTTCTGAAATGTAATGAATGTAAATGGATTTAAAACAGCACATCTACATATAACTGTATATCCACTCAGACATGCATATAACATTAGTGATGAATGATTTGGCAAAATGCTGCTTACAGTACTGATCATTATGATTAAGGCAAATAGTGGATGAGAAAATGTGGCATTATGGATAAAGAGAGTTAACGAAAGTACAGACAGCAAAGAGTAGCAGTAGATTAATTTTTCTCTGATTGGCAGGCATAGGTTACTAGGGTACACCAGGGATCAGAGCTGGGACCATGTTTGTTCTCCAAATCTAAATGACTAGGAATAGTTAGTTATAGGTAATGGCCACGGGTGCATGAACAACCATGCATCTCTCCCTAGCCAGACATATCCATGACTGTAGCCCCAGGTGGCCAGAGGTATCAACATGTACTGTGTCAATATACTTAAAGATGGGCAAAGTGGATAAAATGCATTCCTCAAATGAATTTGTGAAATTGGTGAAATTCACAAAGTGTGAAGTGCTGACTTCACTAAGTTTTTGCAAGGTGAATTAACCCTTTTCTAGGTGAACTGACAAACTCACCCAACTTCACTAACTTCACCACCTTTACAGGTGACATTATTAGAAGTTAGGCAAAGTTGCAAAGTGAGAACTCGTGGAAGGCGAAATTTGCAACTTTGCCGGAACTTCATCTGTGAAATTTAACTGCAACATCTCTAAATATACCTCCTGATCTAGTTCAAGGATCATTGTTGAGGTGAGAACTGGTCATCCTCTACAATAACTTGAAGAGTCTGACATCATCAGCTCTTCTGCCCTAGGTCACCAGTGTGCAGAAGAATCCATGTCTGAAATGCAAACCAAGGTTGTCTGCATTACTACATGGCAAACTAAATGTGAACTATCTGGCAGTCAGGGAATTCTGGAGTAAAATCAAGAGGTACTAAACACTGAAGGTTATGACTGCTGAATTTCAGGCCCTTAATATACCCCTAGATTATAGAAACAGAAAATGTAGGCAGAAAAAGGCCATTGGTCATACAGTCTGCCATGTTTTTTATTCTATCCTACCCAGGAACCTAGTATCTAATTTGGGTTATTGCCTAACCGCTCCCCCTTTGTCACCTGCCTTACCTCATCCCCCATGTAACTACTAAGCCTCTTATTTGGTCTCTGTAATTCATGAATCCATTGATGCTTCTTGAACCAACAACTTCTGCTAGTAGTCTGTTCCATCATGCAAACATTCTCTCTGTAAAATAAAATTTCTCACATCCTTACTGAATCCTCCCTCCGTCAGCTGCCACTTATGCCGTCATGTTCTTAATTTGCCAGTTCTGCTGAATATTTCCTTGCAATCTACCTCGTTCATTACATTAAGTAACTTGAAGGTCTCAGTCATATATCTCATCTCCTTTCTGGTCTCCACTGAGTACGTGTTCAAGGCCTTATACCAATAGTATCTTCTCTGTATGTTCTAAATCATTTTGGTTTTCTGACACTGTACCATCTCTATCCTGACTTTGTTATTTCTTAGGTGGCAGCTCCAGAATGGTGCATAATATTCAGATACATTCTCATTAGTGATCTATAGAGTGGCATTATCACCTCCTCCCTTCTGCTGTCAGCCCTTCCTGATACATGTCAACATCCTCATTACCTTGCTGTAGGCCTTGTTACATTAAATAGATCAATTTAGTGAGTTGGTTGTGTTGACCCCTAGGTCCACTCATCACTGGTAGTGTCCAACATGAACCATGTCGTCCAAGTTTTCCTTCCTGTGGATCTCGTTCCCTATGTGCATCACTTTGTACCTTTTGTGTTGAATTTCAAATGGCAAACTTTTGACCACCAATCTAATGTTGGAGGTCCCTCTGCAGCTCCATAACCCTTCCTCCATCTCTACTCTGCCACACAGCTTAGTGTCATTTGCTAAGAGACATATCTTGCCCTGAATTCTTTCTCCTATTTTCTGATGAACATATTGAAAAGGACACAGCAGAAAAGCCATGCACACCATGTCTCACTTATGCTCAGTACTAAAGCACAGTGTAGCAAAAACTGAAAAGCCTAGTACCAAGTTACTGCCCTGGTAAAGCACAACCACTCAAGGGTTGCACCGTGGGTGGGCTAGTTATGCCATGTCCTGTCCCCCCATCCATCCACCATCCTCCAGCAATGTCAAGCCCCACTTTTCCCATGGATTTCCTCACATGGTAGGACTGGAAGTGGAGGATGTCTCCCCACCCAGTACTCATAGTCTAGATCTGGAGCTCAGTGAACCATCAACAGCAGTGAGAATGAGATGCAGCAGGCAGGGTTTCATGGATTCCATGCTTGCCAGTTGCTTTTCACATTTTCACCCTTCCCGTCTGTGGCTATGGGTGCACAGATGTGGAGCACTCGATATCAATGTAATTACACCCTTGCTGCTCCTTATCCTGATGCTGCCACCTGACTCCAGTGAGGCAGCCAAGAAGTGTGACAGCTGACCCTCCCTCCCAAGGAGAGGAGAGCAGCCCTTCAGATGCTTGATTCTCTCCCTTCCTTCGCTTCCAACCCTGGCAACTGGAACTCACTACCATGCCAAGGTCATCAGCATGGCGCAGTTGCAGCGTCCTGCCTCAATCCTCAGCACCACTGGGCCAGCCTCACTTACCATTTCTGAGTTGGAAAGTACCATGTCAAGAATGTCAATTTGCCTTGTGGGTTCTCTGACCAGCTGCACCTGCAGCCAGTCCTGGAACTTTCATATGACCTGACTCCTGGAACTATTGCTACTGGAATATCCCAATCTATGCTTAATAGATTGAGATCCCTAAACACCATTACCCCTTATTGCCCCCTTTGAATCTCTACCCCATTTCCCCATCTCGCTTGTTCCCTGTCCTAGTGGTCTGTAAACCACTCCCATGCACAATGTCTTACCTGCTGAAGTCATGAGCTGCTTCCACAGTGATTTTCTTCCCTTCCCTCCTGACGGTCCCTCCTCAACTGCCTCTATGTCTTCCTTGAAATAAAGGACTCCTCCACCTCATTCCCCAAACCATTGTCTTATCTCTATATGGTGTATCCTGGTATTGCTAAGTCCCAGTCATCATGCACTGTTGCTTAGCAGATCTTGTAGCCACCAGCTGGAGTGGTTAAATAATCAAGAGTAGAGTAGATTGGTAAGTATCCCTATAAATGAGTTGTTCACACAGCATACAGTATGTATTCATCCCTTCTATAAAGTGTGAGTTGGGGGTTGAAGATGAATGAGCTACAGTTCTTTCTAACTTTCCATTGTTATGTTACTATGTTAATCACTCAAGAACATGATCTTATGATTGTAGATCTCAGTACAGCATTCTCACAGAATGTCACATAGCTGTTCACAAATATGTTGATCACCTCATGTATTATTAAAATATTATTTCAATATACAGTACTTTAGGGGTGTGTGAATATTACCTATCCAATATTTATCCAACTTGTTGAATTATGGATGCAAATCAGACATGATTAATATATTCAATATTCTTTATTAGGTTACTGATCCACAGCGACACCTTTACAGTGAACACGTCGATGCGACAACATCGACATTTGCTTGAGGCATGTCCGGACCCCCGCACTCTTTCCCTGGTTCTGCAACCCTCCCCAAATCAACTCCAACTCAGGTTGAGAATCCCTATGTCTGGAGGGTGCAGGTGGCAGAGCCCCTGCATGAGGGGTTTGGGGGCTTTGCCCACCTGATAAACAGGATTAGTTTCTGCAATGGATTTATGTTGACCACAAATTGCCGTCAATATAAATCTGTTACTGTAGGGTCGTGTTGGTAAGATGATGATGCTGTAGCATTGTAGATCCTTCTTTATTCTGGCAACAAAGGGAAAAATATTAAAATAATTTAAAAACAGTTTCTCCTCCCCAGTTGCTGCTGATGGTTGCCCAATCCTCTTGATGGTTTCCAACACCCCCAACTACTCCCTGAGCCCTGGCCAACAAAGTAAAATGTGGCATCCTACTAGCAGTCAGACAGCACTCTTAAGGTCAATAGGCACTAGAGAAAGCCTAGCAAAACACCCTTATGTAAAACACTAAGGAGATGCAAAAGCACATGAAGTATAAAAATATTTTATTTCATCATACTCACATACTATAACAATATGGTAAAGTGCTGGAATATCAGGTGCTGTCCCCACAGACAACCACCCAATTATGTTTCATTCTAAACATGGAACTTTAATGTCTTAAGGTCAGCTGAGCACCTGGGGAGGAAAGGCTTTCTTAAACTTTTTTTTCTTATTCCTAGAACCAAGTATACAGTAGGTTAAATCTATAATATTCGGGATCAGATTAATCAATAGTTCAGTATGTGTGGTATTCAGGAAATAGTCTTTGTTACTTACACAGCACTTGTATATTTATAAAAACAACTAACCACTTTGTATGTCACTATTCTTTCATTGTATATGTGACCCAAAACTAAGAAGGAGGGAGGATGGAAAACAACATAGTAGATAAACCTTTACAACCAACAAGACTTGAATTGAAATGCCATCTGCATTTTGTGTACCTTAATCTTTTGATGACAGCATAGCAAATATTGCCAAAACTGAATATAGACCATATGCTAGATTCTCGGCAGTCTGATTTGGGGAGGGTCTACTGACTTGTAAATCTGCACATTGTTATGCCTGCAAACCCTGCAAGAATTCCTTTAATTTGTATTGAGGAAAATAGGTATTTTGAAACATAGAAACATAGAAGTTGATAGCAGAAGGAGATCGCTAGTTCCATCTAGTCTGCCCATTTGTTTTAGACCTATTTTGACACACTAGTTGCCTGCTGTAGTCAGGGCTGCCTTTTATTTATTTATTTGAAGAGTTTTACCAGGAAAGGCATACTGAACAGGGACTTTTCATTTCTGGATATGTCCTGGGGGAGGAAGGAGATAAGTAACAAGTAATGTGCACAGTAACAGTATAAATTACAGGTACTGTAAACAGAAGCAAGAAGTTACAGCAGCAAGTACATATGATGAGAAAATGTTACACTTGATAGCACTGACACAGTATAAATTACAGATGAATAAGCTGGTACATAATTATAGTACCAGGAATATGTAACGATTCATCTTACATATTTGCTGAATTTGGCCAAGAAGAGAGTGTAGCATGATGAGATAAGTTATTGCTATGAGCATAGATGGGCACAGCAATGCAACTTAAGGCCAACATTACACTAGCAGCAAGAGCAGGTGTACTACAAGGGCAAAAGGAAGTAGGTTAGGTGGGAATTAAGTGGAAGTGTGGACCAAGACAGGACAGGAGTGTGGTCAGAGTGGTGGGGGGATGTAGGTAGGGAAGAGGAGGAAGGGGGATGGACAGGGAGAGAAAAGGTGAAATTAAGCAACAGGGGGTAAAGAGCAGGTGCAAGCACACGAGGGGCAGTATGCAGCAAGCAAAGGGTACTGGAGGGCCCTAGGGAGAACAAATGATGAATAGGGGTGGGAGGGCATTCCCTAGTTGAGGGAAACAGTGGAAGAATGGAATGCAGCCTGGCCATCTGAGGTAGATCTAGGAGGAATAACTAGGGAACTAGAGTCAATGTTACAAAGGAAGTAGGAGGAGAGGTGGAAAGAAGGAGCAGAGTTAGAAGGAAGAGTCCCAACCAGAATTTGCCAGTGAAACTGGCACAGTGAGCCTGGTGTCTGCCCTCAAGGGAAGGGAAATAGAGAGACTGATAGAGAGTACAATGATGGGTGTTGTGGGGCTGCCAAGAATGAAGCAACAGAAAGAGTGGAACAGATTGTCCAGTCTGGCAAGTGAAGTCCTGGGGGCAGCACTGTGACTACATCATCATAGTCAAAAACAAGGAGGATAATTTTTCTGGACAGTCTCGTGGTGAGCTGCTAGAGGAATGCAACCACAATTTCTAAACAGGACACCTAGCTTGGGGTGCAGCTTTTTGAGGATACCATCAATGCTCCTCAAAAGTTGGGGTGTGGATCAAGCCAGACCCCAAGATACCTGAAGGAGGAGACATCCTCAAGAATAGACCCATCCAGGCATTGGAAGGAGGGAGGGCAGGGAACAGAGAGAGTCTCTACTTAGTGCTGAAAGACATGGAGACTGTCTTCCTGGCATTAAGGAAAAGTTGGTTAGAGTGTAACCAGAGCTGGGGTTTGTAGAAATTCACCTGAAGTCTGGATGCCGCAACAGCAGGGGATTAACCAGAGTTGTATAGGACAGTGTCATCTGCATATATCTGGATGGAGAAGGACTGACACACCTTGGGAAGGTCATTTAGAAATGTACAGAAAATAACAGTGGTCCAAGTACAGAGCCCTGAGGGATGCCAGTGCTGATAGGCTGGGGGAGGATACAGAGTCACCAATCCACACTGATTGGAGTGCGTCCCAGCAGGTAGGATTGGAACCAGCCTGTGGCAGTGGGAGTGAGCCCAGTTGTGGACAGTTTGGAAAGGAAAAGGGGTGAGAATTGATTCACAAAGCATTTGCCAGGTTGACAAAAATGGCCATGGTGATGAGGCCCTGGTCCATGCCAGTATGGATGGAGTCAGTGTTGACTGCAAGCATGTTTTCCAAATTGGCAGATACAATGTTAAGAAGCAGTTCATGTTAGAAATGTTTAAATATACTTCATTATGCACACCATTGCAACCCCAAACAGTGTTCCCTGCTGTTCAGTTTTGTTTCTGAATCTGTTTATATAGTGCTACATTTTATCTGAAGGTCACCATGTCAGACTCAGAGCTTATATTTGTGGCTGCCTGTTGCATGCTATAAGTAAAGTTCATCTATGAGGGCTGATTTTCATTGCAGGTGAGTGGGACATAAATGTCTGCCTGTGCCTACTTCTGCTGCTTGGGATTTTCAAAGGATCCACCAGTTTCAAAAGTCACAGTTTGTAGACATTTGTGTCAAATTATCAAATAAAAATAATGCAAATGAAATCTGTATCTTTGCAAATGAAATCTGTATCTTTTTTACACAATTTAGCAAAATATCAGATGGCTGGATTACACAGTTTAACCGTCATGTCAGTTGTGTAATACAGTAGATCTGATGGATGCAGGCATAGTCTGTTATTGGTTTTCGTTGGGAGGTAGCTCTGGTGAATGATGCTTTGAAAATCCTATTCTGTATGTTCAAATACAACTGAAGCTGTTCATTTTTTATCATTATTTTGTTCTGCCCCATTGCACCATGGTGGCCCCATCCACTCAGGCAACCTTCCAGCCCCACTAATACCTTCTCTGTGACTTACCTTGCCTCCTTACCATGGACTGCCCCTTTAGTACTGGGAGGCAGTTGGCAGTTGGCATGCCATGGCTCAAGAGTGCCCAGCTTAATCCTGCACATCTGTGAGATTTACACTGTTCTCCTTATCTCCAGTGGGCATCAATGGTAAGGATCAGTAATGCTCCCCACTGACTTGTGGCTGTGCACATCAAAGCCAGTCAGCCTCCCCCTTCCATTGGGTACAGCTCCAGTTGCATCACCACCTGTCATCACTCAAGTGGTGGTTGACCAGTGGAGTCTGCAGCCCACCATCCCCTAGGAGTAAAGCCTTCTTTGCAATATTCAGTCCTTCTCCCTCAAGCAGCTCTCTGATGACTGGGGTTGTACCTGAACCCAGGTCACTGGCATCAGTGACATAACAAGTGGCAATGCTACTGCTGTGCTGGCAGACCAGTCAACTGATACTGTTGATGAAAACCTTTTGCAACCCATTCTTAAAGATGATCATAATTAATTATTTCAAATATTTATAAAATGTTAAAGAAGAGACAAAAGAGGAAAATGGGTATATTATAACATAGGATAACAAAAGGGTGATTTTATCTAAAATGGAATAAAATAGGATGGATACAAAATTGCACTGTAACAGGAAATGCTGCTTTAAATATGTAATTGTAGCACTCCTCAAAGAGACAGCAGTAGTCTATTATGCCCTGAGTCAGGGGTTCTGGGTTCAAAAATGCCTTGTTCAGTAGCTTATAGGTAGACATGAACAGTGGTTAGCACACCCCCAACTGGAGAAGGACAGCAGTGTGGTCCACAGATACAATGATGACCCCACTACTGGAGCATAAGGGGTTCTCCCTCATGGACAACTGTGGTCAGCAAGGTTAACATTGCTGTTGCCCAATACTGACTTGGAAGAAGAGAAGAATGGGAAAAATGGGCATAGGAATTGCCTAGGCTGTCTAATAGCCGTGTAGTACTCTGGTGCATCATTCTGATCACAGAGGTCCTCAGAACTTGTGGTGCTAGGGCTGGAAGGTGGCTGGAGCCCAAAGAAGGAAGGCAGACCTGGCAGAATGACAGAGAGAGACAAATCTATATGAAAAAATATTTTTCTTTTTTCAAAATGCTAAAGATTAGAAATGGCTGATATGGGTCAACTGGAAGGTCTTCCAACAGGATAAGAAAAGTTTGCTTTCTTTCCTTCCACAAATCCATAACAAAAATGTGCAGCAGATGCAGGTACAAATAGCTTATAGGTATCATTGGCAGTGTAAAGCAAATTTACACTTTACTGGCCACTAACTGGTGGCGCTATCTAGGTCAGCATAACTCTGATATCCCAGTATGGAATTTAAGGAATCTGAATTGAAAACTAGTTCCAAAAGCATGTTGCAGTCTAAATGGAGGAAGAGGAATGATTGTTTTTCTTCCATTAGAGTCAAACAGCATCAAGTTTCATTAGAGAAAAGATTAAAGAGCGCCCTTCACAGGGAGGTTAAGTATCTTACTCAGAGTCACACAGTTAGAGGTGTTGGTAGGATTCAAGACTGAATCTCTGGGTTCAAAGCTTAGTGCTCTAACCACTGAGCCAAGTTGCTTCATGCAAATAAAAGTCTGTAACTTACAGTATTCTTTTGTGAAAGGTAGTCATGGCAAAACCATGGCACATGGTCATTGCTTTTCAAAGGACATTTGTACATTTGTCTTGTCATATCACTTAGTTTTGATTCATGGGCCATACTCAGTCTGTCCCATGAGAGACAGTTTTTTAAGTTATTCAGTGACAGACTGCATTCTGTTCCTTCAGATTCCACCATCTGAATCTCTCTGGTCAGGCTAGTAGTTATTAGACTGAAAGCATTGACTGTTGATCCCTCTGGCCTCGTCCCATATGGACATATGCATCTGGACCCTAAGAAAATATGACTTGAAATGTCATCTTGAGTTTTATACTCTGTTAATAGAACAAATTATAAGTGATTTTACTCCATTAGCTATTTATTGCAGGGTTCTGTCATTGTGATCAAAACTGAACATTACTTTTGATTGCAAAATTATAATGATACTGATTATTACTTATTGCAGAGCATGCTCTTCTAGTGCTGTGCATTCTTGGCTGCAGAATTGCTTGAAACTGCAGAAGGAGCTCAATGAAGAATCTCTGATTTGCTCAAAAACAGCATTTCACAGAACTGGCAGTCCCAGTGATAATACAATGTAGGATGCAATAAACATCCCAATGTTCTGGAACTGAATCACTGGTGCCCGGGGAAGCTCAGCAGTAGTGTGTTATGTTTAATTCTGTCTTAGGATATTGGTCCCTAATAATGAGTATCAAGCAAGGCATCACACAGGCCTTTCTTTCACTTCCAGGACACGTAGCTTGTATTTCAGATCAGAAACTGGGAATCATTTCAGTCTAATCTCCATAGCACACAACTCAGAAGCAAATGGTTTCTGATCGTCTACCTACTATCAATCACAGCATGTATCACAAAATCAGCTCAAACTAGAATGAATGTATAAGGAATCATAAAGATAGATGTTTCTACCCCACAAACTTTGTTTTAACCTATTTATTTTCTTCCAAAAATAATGAAATTATAATGCTGTGAACAGAGGGCATCAAGTGTATCTGTCCAGCTTTAATTTGAAGAAACAAATTACATTTTCTGCCTTCAGTACATGCTCGTCTCATTGATAAAATGCCTAAAACAGGCAACTAACTCTACTGAACTCTGTTACACCAAGAAAAGTGGGAGTAGTGGGATATTTCAGTAAACAGTGTGGAATGTGTGTGCCCTTACATTTCTTAAGTGCCGTCATCAATTTTGTATCTCCTATTGTACCTGCCCCGGGTCACCCCAGAAAAGGGACATTCTGTCTCAGTGGGTTTACCTGGTTATCAAAATTTAAATAAAATAAATAAATCACTTGGAATAAGAATAGGTGTGAAAGATCCTTCTGTGGCATCACTTTCTGGAGGTGTAGTTACTGTCTTACACAACTGATACCAGCATTTAAAAAAGATGTATTTTTAAGGTAATACTTGTATCAGTCTACAAATCACATCAATTAATGTAATATTCCCCAATTAAAATAAAGAACTTGGTTAGAGTGAATTGAAATTTTACAGTTTTGTCTCAAAAATCCAATTCAGCAAATTATTATCGCTGCATCAATTACACTTTCAACCCTTTCTGTGAAAAACTTGTTTTATATGGTGTAATAAATAGGAGTAGACAATTGAGTAAACCTTACAATTTAGCTTTTTATAGCAGCAATTAATTTCTGCATAAAATACAGCTACAATGTTGATAACCCTGCAATACAAGCAGACACAATGAACCTGATGGCCTTATTCTGCTGGCTTCATCATATGTTTATATAACACGTGCAATGCATTTTGGTATGTCTTTAAAGGGACACTATTAGGCTTTTAAGCAATTTTGTTCATTGTCTTTAATGACAGCATAAGCGAGACATCTTAGCAGGCACTTACAGGTAGCAAGATACCTGCCTGCACATTTTCTTCCTATAATGAGTATTTCTGACAAAAATTAAACTTGAATGATCCAAATTTGTTTGCCATCATCTGCAGCCTGCAAGCCCATGGTACTGCCATATCACCAAAACTAAGCCAAACTCATACATGAAACAAGTCTAATGATTTTGGAAGGACAGGAAAAAATAGCTCACTGATTAGTGACCATTGAACTGAACTTCGCCAATACCTGTATGAGTGTTGAGCGAACATTGTTTCATATTATATGTTATTTGAAAAATGAAGCTGTGACTCCAGACATGCACACAGCATCATTTTTCAGAGAATATATGATACAATTCTCGTCATGCATACAGGTATTGGCAATCTCAATTCAATGGTCACTAATCAGTGTGGCATTTTTTTCATGTGCCCCCAAATCACTAAACCTATTTATACATGACATTACGCAGTTTTAGTGGTATTGCAGTATTATGATGCACAGGCAGTGGACAACTGAAGATCAGGTTAGTCCGCTTGAGTTTAATGTTGTCAAAAATACTCTTTATAGGAAGAAATTTGAGGCATGTACTGTATCTCCTACCAGTAAGTGCCTGCTAAGATCAATGAAAATCATTAAAAGCCTGACAGTGTCCCTTTAAAAAATGTTACAGTTTCCCAATTATTCCTCCATCAGTGGAAAACTAGATACTGTTCTGTATCAGACTGACACTATTACATATAGGAGTGTTTTGAGCTAATGCTGCATCTAGCTTCTGAAGATTATTTTTATCCATGTGTCTTGAAAAAGAAAGAACAAGTTCAATCTTTTGTGGCTGATAGTGAAACCACCACAACCTTGTTAACTTCCCTGACTGAAACCATTGTATTTTAGAGAGCATTGCAAGGGCATTATTATTTTGGTCATTATTCTTGAGATCATCTTATAAAAAGAACAACCCCATACAATATTTGTTTCCTGTAATACTTTTGCCACTGCTGTCATGAAAAGATAAAACATGATTTTTCTTTTGAAAAATAATTGTCTATGAATTACAGTGCAGTGTAATGTGGAAACCTGAAATCACTTTATTAGTATTTGTTTCTCATTACATTTCAAAATATGGACATATATTTGTATCCCCAATCTATTACTTCTAGGTGTTATTTGTCACTGTCCTTGATGGTCATTAATTCATTTCAACCTCAGCCTGTAGAGCTGGCTATGACGTCAATATAGGGAGCTATCTTCATGTGTGGAGGGCAAATCATTTCAGAGAAATGTCAGAAGTCTACAAGAAGAGAATCCAAGATGCAACAAAGCTCTCCTTGTCTGAACTGACTGTTCACTGCTAACACAGGATTGGGCACTTCTGACAGCAGTTGGCTACATGGAACAGTTTACAGCTATTGTAGTCACAGTGCTTCAGCAGCATACACTAGAGTGTAGCTTGTCAATGCATCTGCTGCAGTTACCCAGAAAAACAGGAACATATAATACAATGGTTTCAGCAAAGCCAGCTTCCAATTAAACACATAATGAAGCAAGCTAAGGAAGAAGTGATACACAACTAGAACACTGTGGTTTGAGAGATCATTTCACTGCTCCCTGCAAAAGTCACCTTTACCATGTCTGAAATAAACACATTTCTTCCAGTTGTACGTTAAATAAGATATATTTTACAAAATGTATTTTGTACCACTTGCTATTTCAAACTTTGATTAATATGTCTAAATCATTTGATTACATAATGCATTTTGATTTTATTTCTTTTATATTCTGTTTAAGCTGTTACTCTGATGCTGCCGTCTCTGTCAGGCATCCTGACAGTCCCCATCTGCTCCATTTCTATCCCTTTCCTGGTCCCAAAGGCTCATGGGTCACATTACATCCCCAAGGACACCTATTCCATGGTGGGCTCCTTTAGGGTGTGGAGAGCCATGATCTGCTTTGGGTTTGTCTTGTGGGGTGGGGGTCAGTAGGTAGTCAAACATGGTGGGGCCCAAGAGTGCTGGCTTCACTCTGCTGCACATTGGGGGTTTACCACCTTCATACACCCTCCCTTGTATGCCAGAAACAAGGTTTCCTAGTGCACATGCACACACTGATGCATGGCTCAGCCATAGCTCCAGCCACCATCCCCTCCCACTCACTGATCCAACTGCATTGCCATCTGTTGTTATCCAAGTAGCAAAATAGCAGTGGTGGCAATACCCATCCTGCTCCAGAGGAGAGGAGGAGGAGGAGGAGGAGGAGAAGAGCGAGCATCCTCTGGGACACTCAATCATCCTCCACAAGCAAACCCTCAATGACCCAGACTCATTCCCAAAACCACGTCACCAGCATTGTGAACTGTAGCTCTTACTGCAGTTGAGGGGCCATGTGATCCGTTATTCAAGGAGTAAGCACAATGGGCATTTCTTACCATCAGGCAATCTCATCCGTGCACTTCATGCAAAACAGCATGATGAAAGGTGAGTGCTCTTTGTCTTCTGCATGGGATTACTTAACAATTAACCCCACCCCCACCCGAGTTGCAGTACCACGGTTAGCAAACATGGTAAGTCAAGGTTTAAATGTTTAAAAAGAATTACTGCCCACCTCCTCTGAGTGCAAAACCTGCAGCATACAAAAGGAGGGTGCTTGCAATGCAACCTATGTGAATGCTGTGTGGAATTCATATACATCTCAGCCAATCTGAAGGCTGGACATTTAGATTAAGTTTTACAATAGTCAGGTAGCTTTGGTTTACATGTTGCTTCCATCATTTGTGTAGTCTCTTCTGGGTGTGATACTGAATAAATATATTTTTAAGTACCTGTATAGCCTACCTCATTTGTTTCCTATGTTTCCAGCCAGTGTACATCGCTTTTGTGCTTCTTTCTTATTGGTTCATTTCATTGGCATCCACCCCAGATTGTGGCGTGTGGTCCTGTGTTGACCTTCCATACATTAGCCAGCCAAACAGAATGGATTTTGTTTTGATTTGCCAAATCCAGTGCCAGGTTCAGATTTCAAGGTTCAAGGATTTCATTACAGCTCTTGGCTTTTGATTTGCCATAACATACAAGACTTGCAAATTCACATTATTAACACAATACTGAAATAAATTGTTCATCAATTGTTAGATAATTTATATGTGATAAAATGATATTTTCTTTACAAGAAAATGGAGTGCGTTAAAATTCAGAATGGCTGCCCAATGAGTGCTTTAATTAAGGAGCAAATGTAAATCATCTTTAAATATTAATGCCGTTGCATCATAAGGTAGCATACCTTGGCACAATATCTACTGTTAAGGAATTGCCCAAAAAAATAGATAAATAATAGTTGACAGAAAACTAGAAGAAACAAGAATTAAAGATTTCTAAGATTATTTTACAGTAGGCTGCAGAGAGTAATTTGGTTATCATGCCTTAAGTATAAAGGAGGGCATGCATTTCACATGAATTACCATAATACCATGACTGTATATATCCATTTTCCTTGCTGTACTATGTCTGATTAAGTCTGATCATAGGCAAAATTAGGAACCTTCTCTGTTTGCTATTTTTCAATCAAGGTCATATGCTGCTGTGGCTAAAGCAGGCAGGGCTCCTTCATCCCTGTCCCCATCACCTCCACCATCTCTCACCTCACAGATCTTACCCATCAAATGTTGTACCCCCATGGATTACCCCTGGTGTGGTCGGGAGTGTCAGCGTGCAGGTGTGATACTCACCTGCCTTGCCAGGCCTTTTCCTCTGATATGTCCAGGACTCCTGTCCGCTGCTGGGGTGCACAGGCACACATGCACTTATGTGGAGGCACGCACCTGTGCTGCAGAAGTCCCACAACTTCCCATTCATTGCTGCTCCAGACCCACATTGCCACCAGCCTTCCAGTTGATGGCAGTCATTCGGCAGAGGCAACAAGCCTTCCTTCTTGGGAGAGGACAGCAGTCCATCAGACTCCTAATTGTCTACCCCTGCAAGCCCCAGTGAGCTGAGATCACTCCCAATCCTGGGTCACTGGTGTGGCACTGGGGGCAGTATCAATACTGCCACATTACTGGGCTGGCCCTATAATGCTTTTTCTTGAGAGTTGAGGAGGCAAGTTATTAAATATCTGGGGTTCAGGTGTAACCCCTTGAAAATGTGACTGAAGTAAGTTTGTCTGGCCTTATCATATACTGGGCAGGCCAAGATGTACTGTAATTGTCTCCATTACACTAACTGAACAAGGGTACATTCTTTGGCCAAGCGATACATTTTATATATGCTTTATGGACTGCAGTTTTCATTTGTCTACATTGTCCACGGTCTACATTCCCACCAGGGATCAGAAGGTGACCTTCTACTCTGTTCTGTCCTACCTGACCACTCTTCCACCACAAGCTGAAAATTGTACTAGGAGACTTTAATATTAACTGGCTTGACAAATCTGCTGCACCATTCATAGATGCCACTACTGCCCAAGACCTTATGCAAGTCGTCTCATCCCTACCAGACTGAACCAGTGCACTGGGTCCTCCTCCCTGCCGGACTTGGTATTCACCAACTGCCCACTAAAATCACTAGTACTACTGTTCTCCCCAAATGCCCTTAGTGACCACTCCCCTGTACTCTGCTCCTGGGCACAATCACCCCAAATCCTCCCCCAGACTAATCTATCGGGCAAATTTGGCCCAGGCAAACTTGCGCAACTAAAATATATCTCAGGACAATGGACTGGTCCTTCATTATGAAGGCCCCGACACTGACAGGCCCTTGACCTCTTCATCCTCGCCTTTAACACCATTTGTGATAAACTTGCCCCAATCACCAAAAGGGTGGTCAAAGGTAATCTGGTGCCGTGGATCACTGAACATCTTCTGGACCTCATGCAGACCAGAGACTCCCTGTGACATCTCCAATGAGACTGGCCTCCCAGCTGACAGACAAAGCTATAGAGAGGCTCAGAACAAATGTACTTGGTCCCTGCACAAAGCTAAAGCAGAGTATTACAAGACCTCCCTAACCAACTCCTGGGGCTCAGGATGAAAGTTCTGGGACAGTATTAAAGACCTTTGTGGAAGCGATCCCAACACCACCCTAGTCAGATTAGGGTTGGTGGGTGCCTTCCTCTGATCCAGCCCAAATGGCCAATGCCTTCAATGATGCCTTCTCTAACCTCAGCATGGTTCTCCCCAAACTTCTTTGACCCACCCAGACACCCCCACCCTCCCAATAGCCCCACCCTTTCTCCTGCAGCATTTCACCTAAGGTGCGAGACTTATCTCAGAAGGGCACTAAGTCACTCCCGGTATAGCAGTGACACTTTAGACCTGAAACTCCTTGACTCTCTCTCCTGAGGTGCTCAGCCCCCTCACACATATACTAAACAGCTCCTTATGCCTAGGAAATTCCCTCCCACGAAATCTTCCCATATCATGCCAATATTTAAAAATGGGAACCGTGTCCTCACTAACAACTACCGACCTATCTCCATTCTCCCTCTCCTATCCAAGGCCCTGAGAGGATAGTCTCAGATCAGCTAACGGACAGCCTAAACAAATACAACCTGCTTAGTATGCAGCAACAGCTACTGGAAGGGTCATAGTACCACCACTGCCCTCCTGGAACTCACCACTCACATTCACTCCACTTTAGACAGAGGTCAAATCACAGGGCTGTCTTCATTGATCTCACTAAGGCGTTTGACACTATAAACCACCCGCTCCTGCTAGCCGCATTGACCAACACTGGATTCTATCAGGATGCCCTTGGCTGGTTCTCTGACTACCTGTCTAACCGTTCCCAGCAGGTCAAAGTGGGACACCCTATCTAGTAAACTACCTGTCTCTCGGGTGTCCACCAAGGTGCGATCCTCGGACCATTGCTGTTCAGCCTCTTTCTTGCTCCTCCCAGTATCTGCTTGGGAACCTACTCCTCTATGCAGACGATGCCATACTCTATTCCTCCAACTCTGACCCTATGCAACTCCACCTCTCCTCCAATCCTCCTTTAGTTCCACTGAAAAATGGTTCACCTCTCATCGACTTATCCTGAACTATAGCAAGACTAAGGTTATGTACTTTTCCCACCCGCTCAATGCTAGAAAGGAACTTTGCCCTCAAGTAAGAACTGCCAACTTGACCCCCTGGAACAAGTGGACTCCTTGGGATACCTAGGCTTAACACTCGACCCTGCACTCACTTTCCACCAACATATTCACTTCCTATCTACTGCCCTCAATGTTGCTCGGGCTCCTGTATCATCTCAAACACTGCTTTACCCCAAGCGCATTAAGGCTTGCTGTCTCCTCCTCTGTCCTCTCCTGCTAGATTATGGCCTAGTCATCTATGGTGGCCCGAACTCATCGGCCCTCCTCAGACTCTGATGTCTCCTAAATAAAGCCTGTCACCTCACCTTGGGCTGTGACCATCTAACCTCACACATGCTCTCTATACAACGATACCAACTGGCTAAACCTTGACAACAGGATTAGGTTCCACACCTGTCTCATAGCAAAAAAAAAATTGCCCTGGGCCTCTGCCCCTGGGACTCACACCACTAATAAGACTGGCCCTGACACTCAAGCATAATCGTAGCTATGGTAAGCAACTCCTCTCTGTCCCCCACTGCGTACCTCCCAATACCAAGGTCCTTCAGCTACAGAGCCCTTCCCGGATGAACAGTCTGCCCTCCCCACTTGCAAAGAGAGCAGACTTGGACCATACAAAACCGCTTTTAGAGACCTCCTACAGCCCTCGAACCACTTTGATTGCCACTGAAATACCTTACACTATTCTGGCGGCATAGGCTGTGGCGGATTCCCCTACACTCCCGCCACAACCTGTGTCCCCTAGCTCAGCTCTGCACATGTGTGCAATTTGTTTTGTGTGTTTGCACTAACTTTTCCCTAGTTTTTTCACTGTTAGCCTCACAATTGCTACTGTAACTACCTGACTATGTACTGATGTACTGCTATGTAACCTGTCTTTCTCTGTTTGTAAAATGTGTGACGTGGAACCTTTGTAAAGGAGTCTCTGACTCAAAGGTATTTCGAATCTCAATAAACATAAACATAAACATTTGATTAAACCTCAAATTAGTCAGTACAGTTCTCAGTTTGGATTCACCAAGTTATCTAGATAAATCTGAAATCAAGAGCTGTTTCATTCCAGGATGAATAAGGTCTACCCCTGAAACATGTTCAATTGCCACATCCTCTTGAATGTGGATATCACTAATTATGAAATGTGTTGGAAAAGTCTAAAAAGCTGATTGGCTCAGGATTTCTGAACCCGTGTTGTCATCTCAAGCGCAATAACATGGGAAGAAGATCCATCACCACACCAGCCTCAGTACTAAAGAAATCACTGAGCTACAGATTGCAAACATGGCTCATACTTTGAGGGTTTTTCCCACCCTCTGGTGTGAATCACAGTTACATTTCTTCCTGTTAAACTTCACTCCTGTTTCCATACTCCACAGACTACCATGATCCTACATGGCCCACATTTAAATGGTTCCCAATCCATGGCTCATAATACACCACACTTCCTGGGTCTAAACAGAACCACTACCAACACTCCTTAAGCTGCCTGATCCTGACAGCCACGCTTATAGCCCGAGACACTTTGTACAGTAACCAGCACGAAATACTCCAAAAACTATGTGTCACATGGGGATACATGCAAAACCACTCTCCTTTTCTTCAAGTCAAACATTGCCCTTACTCCACCAGGCGCAGAAGCCATGCAGTGTGGGTGCCACCTGCTGCCAACCTAAAACACGGCAACAGCTCAGACTATTTTATTTAGCCATAGATTTTGCTAATTTTAATGTACAAAACAATTTAAATATAGCTTTTGAATTATACAAAGGACTCATGTCATAATTACAATAAGGCATTCAATGGGGTGAGCTGTGCTGGGATACTAGCACTTCTTAGGTCATCTTTGGCCTTGTGCTTCATCCACCTGAAGCATGCCATTATTGTAGCACAATGCACCCATTGTCATTCCTTATTGCGTAATTTTAGTTTTGAGACTTTTTATCAATATCTGCATTGGGACTGTCTCATGTTTTTTCCAGTTTTGCCTCAGACCAGTTTAATTTACTTAGATTTTAATGTATTTACTTTTGCTGACCGTGAATGGAGTGTTAGGCAATTCTGCTTACATTCAGGAAGAAATGCAGAATCAAACTGACATACAGAAACAGGTTAAGCTGTTACTGATATTTTTAGTGAATAGGGACATTTGGCCAGGACACGGAAATCCCGTTACTCTTCTATCATACTGTATATGGCAGACAAAATATAAACTAACATTGCACCAGATAGAGCTGACACAAGAGGCGAAGTGTCAGGATTTAGCGTTGAGCGAGGACCTCAGATGCAGAGTTGTGTCCATGGAGCTACACTCCAGATGCTACAGTCAAATCAGACAATACTGCAAAGGGGAATGACAAAAGCTCCATGATGGGCGCACACTATGTCCCCCAGGACATAATAATGAATAAACACCAGGACCCAGATATTTAGGCGTGCACGCAAGTACAGTGTTTGCACTGTGCCTTAGCATGCAATATTCAGATGCATTGCACTAGTGCTAAACCCTATTAATATAGTGTAGATTACACACCACACAAGTGACAAGTGATTGCACAGCACAGTGCAGCAGCACAGCTCTGAAAATAACACAAAGGATAGTACTGAACACAAGGGGCCAAGCAGTGTCACAGCATTAACCAGAGCACTGGGTACAGACCTCCACACTTGGTGTGGCCATGACTGGAAGAGGAGGACACCAATGATAGTCACATGACACAGCAGCATATGTATCAAAATAAACTTTAACAGAACAAACTGGCAACAGGCTGTACAAAACCAAAAATAAAACAGTAACATTACAAAAACAGGGGTGGAATATCAACATTATATAAAACAAGGGCTGAGGAAAACAAAACTGGGGCAACCACCCATAAATGGGAAAAGAAAACCTATGGGGACACCAGTTCCCCGCCAATGCTGGTCCTACATCAGTTGGCGCTGCCATTGGTGGTGGCAGCTGAGTGCTGATGCTGCATTGCCGCAGTAATGTCCCTTATGACTGCTGTGGTTTCTCGACCTGTCTCACCAGGAGCTGGAAGAGGTGGCATTATCTGAGGAGGAGGAGGTCATCCCTGTCCTCCATTTTCAGGATAAACATCTGTGGAAAACAATACTTCAATGTGTCTGTGCAACTGGTTTCATGCTTATGTAATGTAGATAAACGTTGACTGTTTGCCTCTATCTGTGGGATATACCACCCGGTAGAAATACAGATGCAAAGAACTCTAGGGAGGGTTCCACCTCTTGAGGTGCCATGGGAGTGATTCCCTTGGCTAAAGGTACCTTAGAAAGAAGCTCATGGGAGAGGGAGATGTGCCACTGGAGAAGCAGGGGTGGATGGAGGGGCAAGTAAAATGCTTGTATGTGAAGTGAAGAGAGAGCAACCCTTAAATAGGCTGAATGGGGGTGTGGCGGTGCACTGCCCCTCGAACTACAGGCTGTAGCCTTGCAATTCAATGTGTCTGTGCAACTGGTTTTGTGCTTGTGTAATGTAGATAATATTTGTCTGTTTGCCTCTTTATCTGTGAGATATACCACCCTGTAGGGGTACAAGGCAAGGAACACTAGGGGAGGTTTCCAACCTTGAGGTGCCACAGGAATGATTCCCGTGGCTAAAGGTACATTAGGAAGAAGCCCCAAAGAATGTTGAGCAAAGCATACAAGGTAGTGAACACTTATCAGGGTCAGTTGGTAGTATGGGTTCAGTTGGTAGATTGGGTCAGTTGGTCGTATTGTTTGAGTAGGGTAGGCAGGAAACAACAGGTGAATAGTGACCCAATCGGAGGTCTGACTGAAAGGCATTGAGGCCTGGCTTCCTAAGGAGAGAGAACTGCCAAAGGGGTAAATGGACAATTAGGATGCAGTCACACAACTCCATCCAACAGTGGAAACCTAACTATGTGACCTAGGGACTACACCTATGCCTATCTAGTATTATGACCATTGACATGGAGGAGAGGAAAAACCCTCTTTGAGGAGGAAACCTCTGCGGATCTAAGGCCTAGGTTGATTTCCTCCAGGCTTTGGGATACTTTTGTTTAGGAACGGCTCTGCTACTGCAATTTAGTAGATCAATCCAGGGAAATTGCATTTTCAGGGAACACTCTCACTCTATCCCTCCAATGGAACACCATGAAAGGTTGTGAGCTAACTCTGCAACAATGGGCAACCATAGTGGGAGGAGACAGTAACAACCACCGAGGTGCTCAGCGGCCTTCTGATCTATCAACAAACCAGGTGAACCAGAGGTTGCTGTAGGAGAATAGCCTGAAAGGGTGCCTCTGAACCCGCTAGGGCAGCTAAAGGGCCCTTCCATGACAGCTCCACCCTTTGCAAGCTGAAGTCTTAAATGCTACATCGAGAGGTGCTGTTGGTATGGTTGATGACTGAAGGTCCACCTAGAACAGAGACATTCGAACTATAAGCAAGATGGAAGGACACCACCTTAGGCTTTACATTCTCAAGATGTGGACTTGAGGTGCAGAGAAAGACCGTTGGCCACAGGCTAGCCCTGAGTCCTGGAAGTAATGGATACAGTTGTCATGTCTCCAAACTGTGGCAAAGCATGTTGTAATGAGCATGGATACCACGCGTGTCATAGTGAATGATGGCAGTCATGGGGAGACCTGTCACAGGTCAGACTGAGCACTGTGAACCTCTCGTGGGTCTTGACTGGATGAGAGCTGACATTGAGAGACCTGTAGGTAGGTCAGGCTGAGCAATTTGGACCCTCTCATTGGTCTAGTTAATGCAAATAGTATTTGTCAACCACAGGGCATGCCGACCAAGTCCATTAGAAAGCCAAATTGAGAGTGAATTGAATTGAATATTATGGGAAAGTGAATGGCAAGGCCGGGTGAAGTCAGGGACAATGGTTGGAGAGAAAGAGGCTGTGAAGCCAGTTAGGTAGGAGGAGGCTGCAAGGCTACTAGGTAGGAGGTATGATTTAAGCGGTAAGCATGATATGCTGCCAGACTTCGAAAAGGGATGCAGTACGGAAGGGGTGACAGTATAAACCAGATGCATATTAATAAGAAGGGATGGTAGAAGGCTGGGTAAAGCCAGCTGCCCTTAGGTAAAGAGTTGCAGGAAATTGCTGGTTACATAGTGCCATAAAGGCCATGAGGGGCAGCAGTTGGAGGCCAGCTTGAGTATTGAATGAATAATGCCATGAAGGCTACATGAAGCAGAAATAGAAGACAGGGGCAAGCAGTGATGAATGAAACATACAAGAAGTTGAAAATTGCTCCAGCTGCCTGTAGCCATGATGCCCACTGCAACAACACAATCCCCACCATGGGCAAAATGGAGATGCCACAGAGAGGTACCATGATGCCAAACAGCTAATTAAACCAGTAGGATAAAATATTTTAAGTACCAGCAGTTGAATTAAACTAGTAGATGAAATTAAATTGATGAATATCTGCTGCTGTAGCTGGGCTGGCATGTCTTTGAGCAGATTAAGAACCTCAAAGGGCTGTGCACAAGGGACAGCAACATGGAAGGGCAAAAGAATCAGGGAGATTCTGTTGCAGAGCTAGTAGCACTGAATCGCAAATTGAAATAGGTTTGTCTGCACAAATAATAAGGAAGTGCAATTGCAGGCTGAGTAAATGGAGTAGCTAGGTAGAATAATTTTTAAACATAATGAAGACAATAGTGAGAAATCCTCAAGAAAAAAGAAAGGAGCAAAAGCAGCACAAATTACCTGGAGTTACAACAGAAATGCAGCAGTACCTGCTACAACATCCTGCAATTAGCAGAGAACAAGAGCTTAGTCCAGGTGCAGGCAGTTACATGGAAACAGCAACAGAAGGCTGGAATGGGAGCTGAAACATACAACAAATGCAGGAAACTGAGGATGCCAGGTGGTTGAGAGGACAGGGAACCAGAACACAACAGAGCAACACAGCACAAATAAAAGGCAACTAGAAAGCCCCAAAAGAGAAAGAAAGAATACACAAAAGCAAAGCATAAATGAGTAGAACAGAAAAACAGCACACAGCAGCTGGAAGCGAAACAAATACTAACCAAAGTCGGAGAAACACAGGAACACATCGAGCAGAAACCTGGCAGAGTCAGAGCAAACAAACCGAAGGGGGCAAGGCTGTAGCAGGCCTAAAGTGAGAAAACAGATGAACAGAGCCTGGGCTGGCAAGGAAAATGCTTGTGTGTGGAGTGAGGAGAGCAGCCCTTAAATAGGCTGAGTGAGGTGTGTCCAGTTGTACTGCCCCTTGAACTACAGGCTGTAGCCTTCCAAAAGAGCTTAGCCAGTGGGGTACACAGGATAAGGGACATAGGACTGCCACTATGTGCAGAAGAGGTACCACCGGCTGACACCTGGCCTGCCATACCACACATAGGTGGAGGGTGTCAAACAGCCACAGCAGCATGGGTGTGGCATACCAGAGACGAATACTGGACCCCACAGTAGAGGACTGCACATACACACTGGGTGCTGTGTCACTACATAGAGGGACACAGCCATGCAAGGCACAAGCAACAAGGTGGGCATGCCAGATATGGAACTGCAGCACAAGACCCCAGCAGTGCAAAGCCAGAGCACCATAAGCTGTGTAATGGTCAGGGGATGTGGGCAGCCTCACATACACCCCTACACCCTGCACCCTGCCGACATGCCATGCACATAGCCCACAACAGATGTGTGGGATGACAGACAGCTAGGACACACCCTTGTCAGCTGCAGGGTCTGGGCCAGCCATACACTTGTGTCACACAGCTCAGCTATCCATGGATGGCACCAGAATACCACACACTGTGTGCAGTAGCCAGTGTGTCACATGTGCTCTGTGGTGTTGCACACAGGTGGTGCACTGTGAGCACCCCTCTTGTTAGCACAACACTGGTGTGGGATGTAGAGCCACCTGGAGGTAACTTCCCCAACCCTGATGATGGCGTCACCACTCTAGGTACATGGCTGCCACTCACACAGTACCAGTGCAGGACATTGGCCCTGAAAAGACCCAGTCAAGTCTGAATGTACACATGCCCCTCAGTATATAGTGTAGTGATCATACCATAGTCATCACTGTGTTGGTTGACACCACCGCATCTGCATAAAATGTCAATCACATATGGTACACAACATGCAACACTGACCAGTGGCCCCATCATCCGCTGATCCCATGCCACATATGCTAGGCTCTGGTGAGCCACAAAGGAATGACTCACAGTGCATATGGCACCAGATGCTGTGTGATGCAAATGACAGGATATGATGGCCAGTGCCAACCACCTGCTGACAACCAAATATACAGCTCTTACTATATGGCAGTACAGACCAGACTGACACTGACTGTGAGCACTATTACCAGCCCAGGTAGAGAGAAGAGTAGCACTACACACCAGCATTACAAAGAAAGTCAAGGCCTCTTTGCAGATTCAAAACTTCTTTGTTAGCATAAAAAGCAATAGGATGGATGTGCAGGTGTGTAGTCTACCAGCCTTCTGTGGCACCCAGCCAGCAGCATTGGGGATGCTACTGCCTGGTGGAAGGCATGCCACTGCATGATAGACAGACACAGGGCACCATGCCAGCAGCATGCAGGTGCACAGCAGTAGATCAGAAATCATGGCAAACCACAGTGGCACTGGTGGGTCATAGACCCAAGTGAAGGGTGAGCGTCCCCCACCACAACCTCAGAGGTGAGGCCCACACAGGCATGCATCCTACACAGCAGGCCACATAGAGGCATCCATCTCTGGCCACAGAGGCATGCACCATAGTGAAGTCTTGGGTGGTGGAAGAGTCAAAACAGTGGCAGAGTCAAGAATGTTTATTATTTATTTCATTTGGTAACCGGATAAACCCACTGAGACCAGAGATCCCTTTTCAGGGGTGACCAGGGATTAATTACAGATATTACAGAATGTAAGGAGGGCAATCCTTCCCACCTTGATTAGGGTCACCCACAACCATATTGCTGCCTTATGCATATATAGAATATTGGTGATCCCCTACCACTGACACAGCCAGAGTCAGACCAGCCCACATGGATACCTGGAAATGTTCAGGAGGCTACCCTTTGAAGGTTCATGGCTACCACTATCTAAATTTCGAAAATCTGTGCATGTATTATCTACTGTCCAATGACAGATAGTAGTTTGAGCACTGCAAGTAGACATCAGAGAGTAAGCACAGATCTAGTGTATCACATTGCTGTAGAATACTGACATCAGTGTGTCACCCTATACCCTCTGCTATTGATTTTCCAGTGGGCCCCATTATCTACTGTACAGGTGGGTCCCCAGTATCACAGTCTGATTCTGCCAGTAGTGTCCTCCCATGCAGTGTTTCCCCAGGGTGGCCCATTGTGAACACTGGTAATGTCTGCCCATCTACCATAACACAGCAGGCATAACATCAACAGTAGCTAGGCCATCACTGTCCACAGTTCTGCTGACACCCTGTATGCAATGCAGAGACTGCCCTGTATGTAACATTATACAGTGGCAGAAAAGAATCCAGGCTGTGACTGGTCCACCTGGGACTGGACCCATGATGTTATCACAGTACAACATCACGGGTCTAGTCCCAGCACAACATGACCGCATGAACTCCACGAAGATCACTACGCACAACCGACATCGGGTGATCCCCGCTTTGCCACCCACTTGAATAACTGCTGTCTCAAGTTGCTGTTACCCTTTTAAAACCTCCCTCCCAGAAAATCCCCAACACACACAGCTCAAACAATACATTTTCTCCTCGCCATTTCTTCCCTAGACCCAGCAGCTTTACTTAACCACGGAGACCGTAACTCACCAGCCTCACGGTTCCACTTGCATCACACTCGGTTCATGGGAAAATTGCCGCTAAACACTGAAACATTTTCCAAAGCTGCAGAAAATGGCTGTGCACAAACCTGCTTGCTTGCTCACTCAGGCATCTCAGTGTTCCTGACCCTGATTGTAAAAAATTGTAAAAAAATGTTTAAAAGCCATACCACAACAGCACTGCAGCAGCTTCATT
Source organism: Neoceratodus forsteri (assembly GCA_016271365.2). Lineage (NCBI taxonomy): Eukaryota > Metazoa > Chordata > Ceratodontiformes > Ceratodontidae > Neoceratodus > Neoceratodus forsteri. The sequence goes on along the minus strand of JADMNL010000023.1, from coordinate 235,902,955 downwards.
CACCGATCTGCTTGGCAGCCACACTGTTTGGCTCACTGACAGCACAGTGGTAAATTGACTGATCGATCAGCTCGGTCACCGCGGTCCTTAAGTTCCAAACATGGCTACATTCTAAATATCTAAAAGCAACAACAAAAGAGAAACAGGGGCAGCATGTGTTGTATGCCACTGTAACACAGGGACAGACTGAGACTTATATGTGGTCAAAATGAAAAGCTGTAAGGAGGAAGCAACAGGCATGTTACACTGGCAGCACATCTAGTGGCCAAAATAGAAACTGTGGATTTTGTTTTCAAAACATATCCTTCCCACACACAAAAATGAAAAAAATGACAAAAATACCTTTTCTCTCTCTTTCTCCCTTTGATTTCAAAGCAAGCCATTGTATAATAGCAATAATGCACTCCAGATTGTGTTGTGCTGGGATAACTTCACTTCTCAGTGCTGAATGCACTCGACCGCAGCCGCGATGCTCAATCACCCAAGGCATGATGTTATTCCAGCACAACACACACCCTGTTGTGCATTATTGCTTAATTAGGATGGCACATGCTGCAGTGTCAGGGCACACTCCACCAGTATAATACATAGCCATGATTGCAACAACAGACATAGCCAAGCCCTAACAGCTATGCAGGTGGTAGGGCCATGGCTACAGCAGCCTAGCAGCATTGGGGGATGCTACTGCCTGGTGGAAGGCATGCCACTGCATGATAGACAGACACAGGGCACCATGCCAGCAGCATGCAGGTGCACAGCAGTAGATCAGAAATCATGGCAAACCACAGTGGCTGTGCACAAACCTGCTTGCTTGCTCACTCAGGCATCTCAGTGTTCCCTGACCCTGATTGTAAAAAATGTTTAAAATTTCCACCTCCAAGTGTTAACATGCAATCTTGGGAGCAACAAGAAATGTAGGGTACTTACACGGACACCACTACTGAGAACAGCTTCTCTGGGCCCCATCATGGCCTGGCGATCCGGACTTGTACTCTTCATGCTTTATCTGGCCCTGCTGTTCTGTGCCCATGGCTGGGGCTGCCTGTTTGCTATGGTCTGTTGAGGAGATAAAGGGAGGTGTGATCAGTATCCTGCCATGAAACAGTGCGCCATTCAGCACTCACTACACAGTATGAATGACCATATCACTGTACTGCGACCAGGTGTGACATGTGCATGATGCAGATGGACAGGTCTGAGCAGGTCTGCAGTGTACTTATAGAACCACAAGTGGCACCACACACATGAGAACCATGGCCCAGGAGCAGCAGGTATGATGCCTCCCCTGTGGTAAGTAGAGCCTTGCAGAGTGTAAGTAAGCAAATAAAAGTTTATTTGTTAAGCCGTCCCGCCTGGAGGCTCAGAGCACTGTACAGGTAGGTGAGAGAACAGTACATCAATACATAAACATAAAAACAGATAAAAACAGATTAAATCCAACTTAAATACAGCATGACTAAAATGTTGCAGCAGTTCAGTAGAGTGCTTATGAACATTCTAAAACACTTGTATAAAAGACGTGCCTTCGGTCCTGCTTAAAACCTCCACTGATGGGACCTCCTCATGGATCTTGGTAGCAAGTGCAACAATACTGTGCCAGCCACCTCAAATGATCAATTACCCGAGGACTTAAGGCGGGCCTAGGAACTGCTAGGAGGGCCTTCGGTGGTAGAGTGCATGTGGCGCATGGGGCAGGCATGATTTGGAAGTCAGTCATGTAACCAGGGCCAGATCCATGTCGGGCCTTATAGGTGAACAAGCCCATCTATTTTTGACAATTATTTTTCTTAACACCCACTTGCCAGGGCATCTCTCGAGGTGCCTCTCAGCTCATCTCCTCTACTCCACATTGAAGCCTCTCTCTTCCAGCCCACACCAACCCAGACATTCCAGCCCCTAGATCATCCCCGGAGGGCCCATCTTTCCTTACCTGGTAGCCTTTCCATGATTAGACGGTCTGTCCGTTGGGGGTTGGCTGTGCTGTCAGAAGATGGCCCAGTATTGTGAACGTGAGGCCAGTCACTGGAGCACTCTCGCCTCCCTGGTCTGCGAGGGATTTTCTGGTGCTTGAGTTTCCTCTGTGGAACTCGGATGTGTAATGATCAAGATATGGCGCAGCATGCGGATGTCTGCCACAGTCCCATGCACTCTTGTGAGCGCTGCTTCTTCCTGTGCTGCCCCCAACTTAAGTAGGGGCCACCCAAGAGTGGCGCATCCCCTGATCCCACCCTGGGAAGGGAGAGCAGTCCTCCAGATGCTCAATCCCTTCCCTTCCCTGCTGACTCCCAACTGCCTGGGCTCATTCCCAAACCTGGGTCACCAGCGTGGCGCTAGGTGAGGCTTCCAGCATCTCAACCCTCAGTGTCACGGGCCAGTGAGCAAGCCCATCTTGAAAGTGGTTCTACACCTAACTAGCAGTCAGTGTAGTTCATGCAAACCCTGGTCACATGACAGGACTTCGGAAAGCCCATCAGTAACCTCGCCTGTTTTCTGCACCAGCAGCAGTTACCAGACAACCCCTCCAGTGACCCTGAGGTACAGAGCTTTACAGTAATTGAACCGTGATGTCACAAATGCTTGTATCAGTGATGGCAGATCTTCAGGAGGAATTAAGGCTTTGATCTTGGTAACATTTCTCGAGTGGTAAAACACTTTTGACAATGGATGACACCTGAGCCTCAAGTGTCAACACGTCATTGAGATGAAGCCCAGATGTTTCACCTTGAGGGTGCTGCCAAAGGAATGGGGCCAAGAAATAATCCTGTTCCCATCCCAACAGTATTCACATCCAGCCAGTGATCAGGCTCAGTCACTAGCACCTCCATCTTGTCAGGACTGAGTCTTAGCCAGCTAGAGGACATCCAGTCCCAGATCTCAGCCAGACATTCACTTAACACCTACATGGCACTGTTTGTCCTGGGTGCAAATGATATGTACAGCTGGGTATCATCTGTATGGCAGTGAAAACCAGAACTGTATCTTCTAATGATCTCACCCAGGTTAAGCACATACACTGTGAACAATGCAGGTAACAGGATCAAATGCTGGGGAACTCCACCAAGGCAGGGGCTTTGGGCCAGATGAAAATGTATTATCACAACCCTCTGCTTCCTGCCTGTAAGAAAGGACTCAAACCAGATGATGACAGTACCAGTGACTCCACAGTGCTCCCCTAGGTAATTTAGCAGAACTGCTTGGTCCACAGTGTCAAATGCTGAAGAGTGATTGAGGAGAACAGAATTGATCACTCTCCTCTATCTCTAACCCTGAGGAGATCATTTTGCACTCTGAAAAGCACCATTTCAGTGCTATGCCTTGATGTAAATCCCAACTGGAAGGGCTGATGGATGTCATGGGCTGAGGGTGTGCCTCGACCTGCCAGCTGAGTGTATGCCAGTCCATTTAGTTCCCAAATCCTGCCAGCCCCTGAGCCCCTGTACAAAGGACCCATGCATGTCAGATGCAGACCATTTTAAGGCACAGTATGCATGGATATGAACAGTGATCCAGGACAGAGATAACAGGGGCCAGCAAGGCATATCTCTGCCAATGATTGGGGGACAGGACACATTAGGTGTGGCATCACATAGTGGCCACTACATGTCCAAACTCCTGTATAGTGAAGTAGTACTCTATGCTGTACCTGGCAGACACATACCAGTGCCCATGCAACATAGTATGGACAGTGTGCATGACACAGCCAGTGGGCACATCCACATTCTGATAGAGACAACTAGATCCACAGCTACCTGTAGGACACATGTGCCACCCTTCTGGGTCATACCCAGCAATGGGCAGTGACATGTCAAGGTCACTGTACCCAGTAGACAGATGCTACATAACATTTCATGACACTATACATGGGCCTGTCATGCACCATGATACACGCTGTACCACTGTGGTAGCCCACAGCTGTGCTGCCTCTCAAGCAGGTGCATGCCTCAGGCACCCACAGCATGTGCTGCCTTGTACAGGGTGCAGAGACTTCCCATGGGAGAGGTGATCCAGACACCTGCAGACATACTGGCAGGTCATGCAGGGGAGGCATGTAGCATAGCACAGAGGGAACAGCATGGAAACACAGATAATGTGCACAGTGCCTTGCGGGCAGTGGCCCCATTGTACCCTAACATGACACAGGCCTGCCCACAGACCATTACACACAGAATGCATACAGCCATCTGTGCTCACCTGCCCTTAACCTAGTGCCACCATCTCCAAGCTGCTGCTCCTTTGGAGGTCATTGCATTTTTGCCTACACTGGTCACCAGTGTAGGTGACCCCAGTTCTGCATGTGAGGCACTGCCTCCCAGACACCCACACTCACTCTGGAGACTGTCTTCACCTGTTGCATCCCCCAGCAGCTGTTCCTCTCTAGCCACCACCAGGTCGACCGACTTGGCCAACCCGGTGGTGATCCACATATGGTTTTGCTGCTGAATGACCCTGCATCATCTGCCAGACATTCCTTCCACTACTAGGCCTAGTGCATATACAACTCTGCTGCCTGGTTCTGGGCTGTCTGGTGTGTCCTGTAGTGTTGCACAGTATGTTGACATGGTAGCACATTGTGTTAGAGTGTTGCACTCTGCAACATGCATGCCTAGGGTGGGGGGCTGGACCTGAGGCATGTACCTGGTATGGGGTGGCACGTGCGTGGCAGTGCTCACCTCAATTGCACAATGACCTGACATGCAGAACTGCACAGACCGGATGACATCATAGCAGCAAGTGACATCCTGACTTTGCCATGGGCTGATGTTGTGCAAACACAGATGCAGCATAGAGCAGTGCACTACCACAGACGAGGTTTGTGCAGCAGGTAGAACTACAATACTCAGCCAGGGTATGCAAATGTGGTAATTTCACAGTCCATGGGCAAACAACCAAATGTGTATGTCGTTACTGGTAGGTATGCATACATAACATGCCTGCTTGCTCCTGAAGGATATAAATGAGCACTGTGCACCCCTAGATTCCACAGCCGAACTGCAGGCAAATGGAGGTAGGAGTCTTATGGAATGGCTAGAAAGTGATGTGTGATCACTGGACTGTGTGTATGCAGAGACTACAACATCAACATGGCCTCCAGATTGATGGGGCATTTTAATGTACCTCCAGGGTGAGTTACTCAGTGTTCTGGTACCTTCCATTATGTAATATGGAGGACGAAGTAGTCAGTTGTCCTGTTTAGCCAATGTCAGTCCATGGAAATATTTTCCTGTTCATCTCAATTACCTTGAACAATACAGGTAGCCCTGTACATCTGGTGGTCCTGCTACATTGAAAATGCTGAGGAAGGAAAACTCTCACAAAAGATTTCTTTGTGGTGGATGTGTCAATTGTAGGTGGTGGTACTCACCTATAGTAGTAAATAGTGCAGGATGATAGAGGAAGTGGGCATCTCATACATGTTTTAGTGAGGTGACTGAATGGAGTTCCTGCACCCCACCCAATGTAACCCTCTGTGTGTGTTGTGGCTAGTGTTAACCTGGACATATGGCAGTGGTGGCTGATGGCGTCCATGTCTAGGTGGTGTTAGTGTGTCTGGGTGGATGCACCCCTTTTCTGTAATCTATGTTGCACACTGTCAGAAGCAGTGCCCTCACATACATGCATAGGTGATGGTGGCCCTGGGCTCCAGTGTGCTCCTGCTCATGTCCATTCTTATTTGTCTATGACCTTCATGATGTCTGTGTCTACTCATGTGAGGCTTCTTGCTCAGGTAGCTGGAGACTGTGGTAAGACATTCATTGCTGAGACACCCACATGGTCAGGGGGTGGGGTGGGCTACACCATAGTCTTGTTCAGCTGTGTGCTGATATGTGTAGTTGTCAGTCATATGTATTGCACTCCCTTGTCCAGCAGGTACCATGGAGAACACCATCAGAATTCAGGACCCACTGCTTCTCCATGGAGGAGTTACAATCACTGGCACAGACCTACAAGGCCAGGTAGAGGTCTTGCCCTGAGCAAAAGCATGAATGCCCAGGTACGGTCAGCCTTGGAAGAGACTACTGATGAAGTCAGTGCCATTGGTGGCTGCAACAGGCCCATGGAAGTGGTACAGAACTGCTTCAAAGACATGAAGAGGTGGACAATTACACTGCAGGGCTGCATGCCACAGAAGGGGCCCATGGGCATTGGTGGCTGTGCTTACTCTGGATCTTGCAGAAGAGGCCATAGCATCCACACTACAGCCTATGGAGGTTATGGAAGTGCCAGGTGACAGCTATAAGAGCAAATTGGGACCTACCCAGCCATGTTAGTGAAAACCAGTGTGACATTCCTTGGCCATGTGTGTAATATGTAGGTGTATATAAGTTTGGGTGCCTGTGTATACCAGTGCTGGCTGACATTGGCTGTACTGTAGGTCACACTAATTCCTGCCACCCAGTATGCAATCATTTGTGTGCAGATACACAACTGTGCCCCACGTGTTGATCCCCAGATCTCCAGTTCTAGGTTGTGTGATCCCAGGGATGGGATGTGTGCACATTGCTGCTGGGGTGTGAGCCAAGTGATGCTGGGTGCATGTTCACTGGTGGTGGGGTTTGTACTCACTGGTGCTGGATGTGTGTTCACAGGTGTTGGTGTGTGTGCTCACTGGTGCTGGGACGTGTGCTCACCAGTGCCAGGTTGTGTGTCCCATGGTGACAGGGTGTGTGCTCATCAGTTTGGGGTATGGGCTGCATAGGGACACAGGGGATAAGGGCAATTCACTGTACACAACATGTGTGAAGTGTCACCTTATGCAAGGCATGCAGGCTGCCTTGGCCGGCACACCACTCTGTATGTTATAGTGCTATATAACTCTCCTCTCCTACCTACATCACACCACATCATATCGGACACAGTGGAAGATGCCCCAGGACAATTTTGGTGCCAGCTGCCACTGCTGCCCACTGCTTGCACCAGCAGGCAGACAAAGTGAGAAGGGCATGGAAGAAAGGATGACAAGACCTACATCGGAGCTGTGCAAAGCAGGGTGCCCTGATGAGGAGAAGTTCCCCACAATTCCCCATATCAATGAGGGCCCAGATACTGTCCCCATATTGACCAGTGGTCACAGTGGTGCAGCCCTCCACAGCCCTTGGCACAGCCACAGCTGAGCCACCCATGACCCAACCATGGCATGACCATTGTCCAGCTGCTCCCAGCTGATATCTCAGGAGCAAGCCACTACTGTGCCTCCTCATGATCCATCCTCCAGCATGGCCATGGCCCTGCTGTCCTTGTGAATCTCCGCACTGGGCTGGCCACAGCCAGCCAGCCAATAGCACTAACAATGGATTGCAGCACCAACCGCAGTGCAGCCCCAGCCTATACAATAGTCGAGGTGCAATCTGACCTTGTGCTTATGGACAGTCATTGGAGACAGAAAGATGTGACAAACAACCAACAGCTGCTGTGGTCAGCCATGGAGATACAAGTGTAGTGCAGCAGGAATTGACCGTCTCACCACATGCTGCATGAGGACAAGCTGTGTGCCAAGGAGCAGGTGGATGAACTTCATGTGAAGCTCATGGTGGCCCTCATTGACCTGCACCAGGATCTGGCCGTGACATGGAGCAATAGCACCAGAACATGACCACCTGCATGGATCACCTGTGTGCCACTGTTCTAGAGGCTGCAGCCATGGCGGCAGGAACTGCAAGGGTTGGAAAATGCCTTGGTCTGTACAACAGGTAGTGCCACCCACAATGGACACCACAGCATATGCCCATGCTATGCAGTGCCAGGACGAGAATGCCTACAACATCCAGGAGTTCCAGGTTAACCAGAACACCGCACACACAGGTTGCAACCTGCTGCCCCTGGGAGCCATTGCCTGGGGGTCACAGTTGGGGACAGGTAACACCATACCCACTTCTTCCCCATACTGTGGTTGAGGCCCCTGATTATACCTGGTACAGTAAAGACATACTGTCCATACCTGAGGGAGGTGGTAGGGGGCACATGTAAGCTGCACATGTCCACCACTAGCCAACATGTTCCCTACCCCCACCCTCGCAGTTCCCATATGCACTGCCATCTACCCCTGTGACCTAGCCAAGGCAGTCCTAAACCCAGCAGGGATGGCAGCACCCTCCTCCCCACCTGACTGTTGGATATCTATATGTACAGCCCTTATCCCCCTCAACATGGCCTGTCTTCATGTGCACCCTATTTGCTACCCCATGTCTAGCAGCACTGTAATTCAATGAACCCCACTTCCCCACCTAGACGACATGTATCTCTGCTGACACCCTTTAGGACCCCTGCTAACATGGACTTAAATTGTGAGTGCATCCTACTTGCTACCACCTAGCCTGTTTGCAATGCATTTCTGTTCCCCACCCCTTATTACCCCTACCTGGCATGATGCTCTGTATGTATAGTTGTTGATGTTTGATAATACATTGAGTAAACATATTACATTCTCCCATTTGGCTATACTCAGCCTCCATGTCTGAAGATGTCCCTTGAGTCAGACTCTGTACTCCTGTACCCTGGGCCCTCCTTGCCATTCTTGGGTCATGCCTGTTGAGCTGCTCCAGTATCCCATGGTCCTCTCACTTTGAATCCATTTGGGAATGGTCCTCTGGGACTGGCATGCATGTACCATGATTGAGTGCGCATGTTGTGTAGTATACAACAGGCTAGGAATATGGCACAGGCCTTCTTAGGGGTGCACTGTAAGGCACCACTGGAATGATCAAGGCACTGAACTGTATCTTGAGCATTCTAAAGACATGCTCAGTGGGTTGCACATGGCACTGTGTGCCACATTGTACCTGTCCTCTGAAACAGATGCAGTGTGTAGGACAGCTGAGAGGAGCTAGAGATTCAGGGATAGGCACTGTCCTCTATGTAGGTAAAGGCATTGGTTAGTGTCATCATGTACAATAAGGGTGGAGGGTCTTTAAGATGTACTCACCAATGAGGTGTCCAATAGGATGTCCCCCATTCAAACCTCTAGTCATGATTTTGATGTGGCATTTGAATTCATCATGGGCATTACCACATTACTGTGCCAGGACACTGATGATGCACCCTGTTGCATACCACACCACCTAGCAATTGATGGAGTGATTCTCCTTTCTATTGTTATAGGACTCCACTCCATCACCGGTGGGTAACTGCATGGCAACATGTGTGCAGTCATTGGCTCTGAGTACAGATGGTAGGGTGCAACCAATGAAACTGATGCATGCTTGCTGTTCGCTCAGCTGGCATACTGGGAATATGATGAACTTCCCAGAATGGGCCAGAAGGGTGTCTAGGAACTGACCCAATAGGTGTAAGGTGACTAACTGCAGATACCGTGGTGCCCCCAACAGTGTTCGAATGTCCCAGTGGCCAGGAAACACAGTTCAGCCATCACCTTGAGCTGTATGGACAATGCATTGCTTCACTGGATGTCTGTCCAGTGCTGGTCATGCAGCTGTTCACACAGCTGCCTGAGCATGGGCCTGTTGAGCATGTACTGGCCCATAATCTGGTCATCACTGAACACTCTGAATGTGACTTGTGGATGGTACTGTCTTTGTGTAGCATAGCACCTCTGTTACCTACAGTATGTAGTGGACCCACGGTGGGCATTGGCCTCTCCTCATCCTCTAGCACCTGCTGCATGAGATAGATGATGGGTATCCAGTGATATGGTGGAAGAAATTGAGCCACTCAAAATGAGTGGCCCAGTTTGGCACTCCAAAAAGAATGAGTATGAAGGATAATAAGGGTACCTGGTTAGAGAGGTAGGGAGGACAGAATAGAGATGGCTGACGGGGTTAGTGAGTGTAGAGGAGGAGGTTAGGTAGTGTGAGCGTGCAGGCTGCTGAGCTGGCCGCCTGGCATGGCAGTTAAGGACACCATCCCGTGTGCATGGTCCCAGGTCGGGACTGCAAGCAGATAGAATAGATTTTTACTGTTTGATGTTCGGTCATTTCAATATTCTTTTCACATACCTCCCATTCCCTCCCAGGTTGGTCCCCAACTGCGGGTTGTCCATCCCACAAAGGTCACCTCCTCCCGTGTTTTCTTCCCTCCCCAGAGTCTGCCCAACCTGGAGCTGAGAAACAATAGTTTGGGGTAAGGGGCTATGCCCCAAATAAAATGCAGGTCATTGTTGTTGCCGATATTGTATTCATCATAGTGTTATTTGCCAATTGTGTTTTTCAGCATTTTGTACTTGCCCTTATGTGACTCACTGTTAAAGAGTTGCTCATATCACATGGACCCAGATGATGTGTGCTCCATGAGCACCATCTTGGATTGTGCCTTGCAGTGTCTCCACCCACCTCTAGGGTTTGCCCCAGTTTAAAATGTCCATTTTGTAGGCAGTAATTGCACAGCACAAAGTGACCACTGCAGAACCGTTTGAGCAATGCTAACACACTGAATATCATACTGCACTGATATGCATGGTCTTGCCCCACCTTTCTCGCTGAATACATTATCTCTGCCCAAACCGCTCACCTCTAGGATTTGCCCAGCAAGTTGCCCATTTTGTAGGCAGTAATTGCACAGCACTATGGCCACTGTAGAACCGCTTTGAGCAATGCTAACACGCTTGAATATCACACTATACTGACATGCATGGTCCTGCCTCCATCTTTCTGCACTGAATACATTATCTCCACCCCAAGCCACTCACCTCTAGGATTTGCCCCAGCTTAAGATGCCCATTTTGTAGGCAGTAATTGCACAGCACTAAGTGACCACTGCAGAACCATTTGAGCAATGCTAACATGCTGAATATCACACTGCACTGATATGCATGATCCTTCCCCAACCTTTCCATGCTGCATTCATTATCTCCACACTGGGGCACAAACAGTTTTAATGCACATAAAGGTACACTTTGAATATGGGATTTTGGTGCAAATCCATGTACAATCTGACCACAATCACTTTGCTCTCAGTACAAAACTTTGACTATTTGCACCCATATATCTTAAAGCCTCATTTCTCTACTTTCCTCATGTAATTCCTGTACAGTAATTCATTTTAGTGCTCATCGATGCACTATAAGAAATGTCATCATTTCCCATTTTGTATCTTGTCCTAGAAACTACTTGCTACATTCTGCTGTGCTGCACTGTGTCAGTCTGTCTCCCACCACAGCAAAATCACCTCTCTTTTATTTCAATCAATCAATCAATCAATCAAAATCTTTATTTACCCAGGTGATCACCATTGAGCAAGCTCATTTACTAGGTGGACCTGCAGTTTGCAAGGGCGAGGGGACAGAATAGAGGACAAGTAAAATATACATAAAAACAGTAGCAAGACGATACAACAAAAAATTATTTTTATTCAGTTTCAAAGTATCAAATACAGCAAAAGATCATTATTGGTTCTGAGTACAAATACTTACAATATAATCACATATGTCATATTGCATACTCTGCTTCCTTTGTTACACATACAAAGGGTGTTTTTGGCCAGTTACTATAATCCTCTCTACACTCACCACGCAGGAATGAACATTGACATAAAGCTAACTACTACAATTTGAAATTACAATCCTTGTGCAGTGCACAAGACACTGAATTATGCAGTGTAATGGTCCACATACCCTGAATTGCTATCATTTTTCAAGATACCCTGAAAATATCCTTATAGGAGTAGGCAGGTGTGTTAACTTTGTTGTTCCATCATCATAAAGATCATTACAAATAATGTCAAAATATCCTATCTCTCGGATAGGGTGAAGTGGTGGTGGTGATGAGTATTTTTCCTCCTCCTCCCTAATGCCTCTTTCCTGTGGAGTATCACAGGGCTTGATCTTATCACCGATGCTGTTCACAGTGAGTGAGATAATTCAACAACACAGCATGGAGTTTCACTACTACTCAGATGATACCAGCTATATTTGTCTTTTGCCCTGAAACATTCTGAGCTGTCGACATGCTTAATAACTGTTTGACTAAAATCAGCAACTGGATGGTTTCCAGCTAGCTGAGACTTAACCTGGATAAGACAGAGGTACTAGTGATCTAGCCTGGTCACAGGTGTGATGGGTTGCCACCAGGGGCTAACACAGGTCTTGTCCTGGGTCTGCTCACGTTGCTTCCCAAGGGTGCAAAATCTGGGCATGATCCTAGACAGCAGATTGACCTTTAAAGATCAGGCGTCATCTGTAGTCAAAAGTGGTTCTTACCACTTTTGGAACATTGCTATGATTAAGCCTTTGCTCCACCCGAGGATCTGCCTGTGCTGGTGCATGCCTTCATTACCTCTAGGCTTGACTACTGCAACTCTCTATACTTCAGGGTCATGGAGGGACCTTTGCAAACTGCAGCTGGTGCAGAACATGGCAGCCAGTTGCTGATGGGCATTCGAGGTCCAGTCATGTAATCTCCATCATGCATGCCCTGCACTGGCTGCCTGTCAGGGAAGATCCTTTTCAACCTGGATTTACTCACCTATAAGGCCCTATATGGACTGGGTCCTGTTACCTGTCTGAGATCCTGACACCGATGACTCTGCTTGCTCCCTTCGCCTCCTTCGAGAGGCCTGCTGGACATTCCCAGAGTTCAGCTCAGGACATCAGGCAACCATGCTTTTAGTGACTCTGGCGCATCCCTGTGAAACTCATTTCCACCTACAGTCCAGGAGTTTCCTTTGATTGGTGTGTTAAGCTGAGGCTGAAGGCTCACCTTTTAGCCTGGCTTTTGTAGATTGTTGGTTCCAGCATGGATGTCCATTCCATTATTTTGCAATCGAAGCTTATTTTAAAGATGTTGAGTTGTAACTATAAATTTTATTCAGAAATTGTCATTGTATTTTAATGTATGTTTTACCTTATTGGTATTTGTTTGGTGCCCAGATCCTCAGGGATTGGGTGCTCTATACATAAAAATTGTCTTGCCATCCTCCACTGTTAGTAAAATCTTTAAAACATTATTCTCATCTGTAAAGTTAAGTAGATCAAATATTGGAGTTAGCCTAAAATACATAACTTTGTTATACCATTTACAGTATAACATTACACGTCACAAATCCTCCTTGGAACTGTTGTCACATTTGTGAAATCTATGACCCTGTTTGGAAGATTTATTAAACCTGGTACAAAGCACATTTGAGTCAAAATACATCCATTCTATATTTTGAAAAGATTCTCCTCTGAACAGGATCCTCCACAATTTTCAACTTTTACCTGAAACTATGTTGGCAGTCATTTTCACTGTACGATTTTGCTAATTTGGACTGCTTGATAGCAATAATGTCATGACTCCTGAGAACCTCCTAGTTTTCTTTGAAATATATTTATAACTTATGGTAAGTTCTTATTCCATATCTTTCTAAAAGTCACATGAAATGAATTTTAACAATTCTTCAGCATGGCTCATCATAAAAGAAGAAATAAAACCCAAGTCTTTCCAGTGGACCTTCTCATTTAGATATTTCTTTACAAGCCTATCCTCTGATAGCTTACTTATACTTATCCAATAATTAATTATTTGCTATCAGCAAGTGCTCTTACATCAACAAAACCCAACTCTGCCCTAACAAAATGACTTGGGTGGATTTGAACCCCAGCATCTTATGTAGAATTTATATGACTGGTTTTGTCAGTTCTCAGTGGGACATAGCTCACACCTAGGCACCATAGAGTACATGTGAATTGAGTTTTGCTTGAATGGCTCTTAACCAGGTGCCAAACAGAACAGCCACTCTAAAGATAATTAAATCATTGTAGCCCAGGAAGCTATTTTGCTTTTGGCAGAATGTACACCAGATGGCTTTTCCAGGAATGATTACAGGAGAAGGTTTTACCTAAATAGTAGCATGTTTAACTGTATCAATCATTATGGAATTCAGAGTCCACGGATGTTTATTCCTGGATGCACTCGATATTTATAATCTTACTTTTAGCTATGTTTAGTGTTGTGCGAATTGGAATATTTCACACAGTGAAATATTCACGTAGTTAACACATTACAGAAATATTTTGCCGGTGAAATGCAAAATTTGCCTGTGGTTGTGAGCAACATTTCACCCCTGTTAGCGGAATTTCACCTGTGGTGAAATTTCACCACCACGGGCAAATGCCATCACTTGGTGGAAATTTCATCACCCGCAGGTGAAATTGCACCTCTTCAGGCCAAGTTTATCTACTGGTGGTGGACTGGTGAGTTGGCAAAATTGCAGGCTAAATTGTGAAATTCCTCCGCATTTGGTGGAACATTTTGCATGGCAAATTGCCAATTTAGCTGCAATTTTACCAGTGAAATTTAATTTCCTGCATCTCTAGCTATGATTATCTTAGGGACAAGGCATTAGACTCTTTAGCTAGAATGTCAAGTTTCTTTGTAGTCCACTACATGAGTGTGAAAACAGGACTAGATCATCCCCATAAGCCAACACAGGGCAAAAACTGAGCCAGTTTTGGAACAGACAGTGGAGGTGCTTCTAAAGCTCTCAGTAGTTTATCTATGTATTTTGAGAAAAGGGTGTGGGATAAAATGCAACCCTGTCTAACTCCTTAATTAGTAGACATACAGATTTAGTTTACTTGTTGTATTGGTCCTTGTAAGAACAGATCCAGATGCAAATGGTTTGATACCTTTTATTAGACCAACATAGATGTTACAAAGGAAAAGTACCTAAGCTGTTGGACCAATGAAGTCCTTCCTCAGAAGCTTCTGAGGAAGGATTTGGTTGGTCCGAGCTAAGCACTTTGTTCTTTTGTAACATCTATGTTGGTCCAATAAAAGGTATCAAACCATTTGCTTCTGGATCTATATTAGTAGGAAATGTAGCTGATAACTGACCTTAGTTCCTAACCTTACTTGCATCTATGTATCAGTACAGTAGTAAGTTAAATTTGTCAAGCAATTTTGAGAGATTCCTTATTTATCCTTCAAAAATTTAGGGAAAAATTGCTCTAAACTTATTTTTGTTATACCTACAGAAGGAGGCCAGTTCCTATTACAGTATTCAAACACTATCTAGATTTTAAGTAGACTATCAGATGGACGCACTCTACTGATAGCAATGACACACAACCAAACAAAAAAAATACTCTAACAAAAGGTTTCACAATTCTCAATAGGTATTTTAAAAATCCTTAAACATCCCTTGACTAATTTGATGCTACTACTGAATATAAATCGTTGATGCAACTAATTCTTGTGTTTTACCTCAATTATTTGTACATAATTCTCAGTATTTTTGCATGTTTTCTGTAATTACATTGTTTCTCTCCTGGACTGCTTTCTTCCTTATTCCTATATGCTGAACACTTGTGAAAATGGGCAGTTGTGCTCACATGTCTTTCAGTATAAAATAAAATAAAATTAAATGAAAAATGAAGAATGATGCATATTCCCAGTCCCTCATAATGTCCATAGGAAATTCTTATCAACAGAGTCAAAGGCTGAACAAAAATCAATGAAGGTAGCATAAAACTTCTCTCTCTTGATTTAGTGTATTTTTCAATGAGATGGTTTCATATGAAACAATTATCTATAGTTGAGAAGTCTTCTTTAAAACTGGTTTGCAAATGAGAAATGTCACCTCAAGTTTAAAGCTCTGTTTTCAGCCTTCCTAACAGTACTCTAGCATACATTTTAGATATAATATCATAGAACATAGAAACATAGACTTTGACGGCAGATAAGGACCGCTAGGGCCCATCTAGTCTGCCCATTTCCCTACCTACAGGATAGGCCACAGATCCTAGTTAACCAACAGCCTTTATCTTCCTGCCCCCACAAGAATTGCCTTATGTCTGTCCATGCATTCTTGAATTCTCCATAGTTTTAGACCCCACAACTTCCTCAGGAAGGCTGTTCCATGCATCCACTACCCTCTCTGTGAAATAATGCTTCCTCACATTTGCCCCTAGACCGCCCTCCTTCTATCTTTAAATTGTGTCCCTTGTTCTTTGCAAGTCTATTTTCTGAAAGATGCTACCCTCTTGGACTTTGTTGATTCCTTGAGGTGCTGAAGTTTCTATCATGTCCCCTCTCCCTTCTTTCCTCAAGGGGTATACATATTAAGCTCCTTTAGTCTCTCCTCACTGGCTTCTCTTGCAGACCCTGCACCATTTTAGTTGCCCTCCTCTGGACTGCCTCTATCCTGTCTATGTCCTTCGGAGATGGGGTCTCCAGAACTGGACACAGTATTCCAGATGGGGTCTCACCAACTGTCTGTACAGAGGATAACAACTTCCTGTTTTCTGCTGCTGATGCCTCTCCCTATACATCCCAGTATACCCCGACCCTCCCTACTGCCTTCTCACATTGCTTGCTAACCTTAAGGTCATCTGATATGATTACCCCAGGTCCCTTTCCTGTTTTGTTGTTGTTACTACCTCCCCACCCATTGTGTATTCTTCCCTGGGTTCTTGTTTCCCAGGTACATTATTTGCACTTTTGCATTGAATCCTAGCTGCCATACATCTGACCATTCCTCCAACCTTGCCAAGTCCCTTTTCATCCTTTCCACGCCTCCTTGTGTATCAACCCTGTTGCAGATCTTTGTGTCATCTGAAAAGGCATACTTTCCTTCAGTCCCTCTGCAATGTCACTGATGAAGACATTAAAGGACTGGACCCAATCTGAACCATGTGGTACCCACTAGTAACTGCCCTTTCTTCAGAGTGGACTCCATTTACAATTACCTTCTGTGTCCTGTTGTCCAGCCAATGTTTTACCCAGGCTACCACCCTGGGACCCACTCCCAAGCTGGTTAATTTGACTATCAATCTTTGTGTGGGACTGTGTCAAATGCCTTGCTAAAGTCTAGGTAGGCCATGTCCACAGCCCCTCCCTGGTCTACTACTTTGGTCACCCAGTCAAAGAAATCTATTAGATTCAGTCTGACATGACCTTCCGCTGTGAACCCATGCTGCTTGGATCCTGTGCTCCACTGACCTCTAGGTACTCAACTATTCTTTCCTTCAGAGTGACTCCATCACTTTCCCTACAGAGGTCAGACTGACAGGTCTGTAGTTTCCTGCCTCTGTCTTGGTCCCACTTTTGTGAGGGGAATCACATCCATCAAGTAAACTAATTGGACTATACATTTTTGGGTCATAGTGATTTCTTTTTATGAATTGGCATGATTTCTTAACCTCTCATGACTTAAAATAGTTCTTTCTGACATACACTTATTAAAAAAGTTGTTATACTGTCTGACCATTGTGATCCACCTAACACATCTCTGGGTATCACGTCAGGTCCAGGATTTAAGAGAGGCTATAGCCAAGAGGACTTCATTCCATTCACATGATTAAAATCTATCAAATTGTATGTTCCCAATTTCATGATTATTGATGGGTCATAACAATATTTTAAAAGTGATGAACCCATATCTCCTTAGTAATGTAGGAGTCCACTTCCTTTCTGTATTCATTGCAGCCACTTACTACTAGTGATCAAAAGGCCTTTTGATTTTTTTCATCACTTGCTGAGGGCAAGCATTTACACTGGCCCATGTGAAACTACTTTTTTATAATCTAAGAATTTCTTATACTGCTTCCTTTCCTGTTCTAACTCAAGAAGTATGTTATTTGTTGACTTTTTTCAGCTCTTATGTAACTCATCACTGTTTTCTTCTTCTGTTTGACTCCAAATCAAGCCAACCCCTGTTTCTTTTGTCTATCTTTTAATAAGTTCTTTCTTTATAGAGAAGATTTTGTAATTCTTCAAAGAAGTCCCCAATATCTTGTGCTGGACCTAAGCATATTTTATTAATTTCACTAGTTTAAACATTAATCATTCATTGGTCAAAAAATTTATGGATCTTATTTTTTATATACCAACCTTTATCTCATCATCCCACCTTACCCTTCTAAGGTATCTTATCTTCAGTGGGTGTGAGTCTAACAAACATAGTAGAGGATCCTAGTAAGCTTTTTATAATGATCACTATTTAAAACAAGTGGAACATGATCATTTTGCCTCCTAGTTAAGATCAGAAACTCAGACTATAGTTCTGAGGACCATTCCAAAGGACAAAGTCCAATATTGGTGCTGCCTGATGTGAAAAAAGGTTTGGTTTCCATCTATGTCCCCTTTATTCTTCCATTTAAGGGATAAAATGGTTATTTTTCATGATTTCAACCTATTTTTTACCATTCAAATTGATCTTATTATCCCTGGATCTTCTAGAAGCATTACTGGCTTCAGGAGATGTCCAGCTGGGTATAGCTACGTTAGATAAACTAGCAGACACCCCAGTTCTTGAGTTTAGATCATCAGCTAGGAGAATATAGGCATCTGGCTGTCTTGTCTGTGCATCCATAATGTGAGTTGGAGACTGTCCCACAGTTTAACTGTGTAAACTTTTGAACTACTTGGGGGATGTAGATCATATAGGAGTTATCCTACCTCTAGACAAAGATCATACTTCCCACATTAACAGTCAATATGTATTATTAAGTAACCAGGATATAAACAATCTCAGGGAATACATTTTAGACTACAATAATAACTGAAATATAAGTGGAACAAGACTATTTAGCCAGTCAAACTTAAGACTAAGTTGGTGAAGCCCAACTGTAGTTTATGAGAAAAACACATCTTACACATGCTAATAAACTAATTGATTTCAGACAAAGAATCTGAATGTGCAATCACTGAGGCAATGGTTACCCCAAAGGGCATTGGCAGGAGCCAATTTTCAAAGAAATACAAAACCGCACATGCCCCATAATTGATTTCAGGTTCTCTTGGACAATGCTTCATGAGGGCTCCTGTCTTGCAAGCATCTAGCTTCCTCACCTCCTGGCAGTGGCCATTCTGAAGACTCTGACTGCTCATTGATCTCCATGTGCCACCCAGAGACTTCAAATTGTGATTTTCCATAAACTGTGATGGACCAGACCCCATCCTTTAACTCAGCTGTAGACTGTAACATTTAAGGGCTCAACAATATTGTAAATTTAGGTATCCAGATCATTCAAAATATTAGAATAAGAGATAGTGGTAGACAGAAACAATTAGGCATTTTTAAATACTGATCCCCCATCCCTCTCTTCTGACCTCAGCTCTGGCTGCTGATGGACAAAATCTGCTTTAATTGACTACAATCTCTTCCCAGCTTAATCAGGATTGGAGTAGAGATAAGTCTCGCTTGCATACATTAGCCTTAATCATGTGAAAAATTGAAGTGCATAGGTGACCCCAGGGTGTGCAGGCCCGACCATACTGCATCAAATGTCTTTCACCTCTGGTGTGTCACATTGCTGATATTTAGAAAGTAATGAATTTGTGAGCCACAGTTCAAAATAATTTATCTCTTAGCTTTTGCCTCTGATAGCACAAGATCTCTAATAGGAGGCCTGCTGGTTTTCACAACTAGTATAGTCAGGGAAAATCTGGTGTATTAGGATGTCTCATGAATGTAATCCAATAGGCTTTCCACATGTCCCCAAGATGTTCACCTCAGTATGGTGTTAACTAAGTCCACCATGAATCCATAGAAACATAAAAATTGACTCTGGAAATTACAGGCTGGTAAGCCTTGCATCCATAGTGGGGAAGTTAATGGACACACTACTCAAAAGAGGATCATGACATTCCTGGAGGCTAGCAGCCATCAGGACATCAAGCAGCATGGTTTCACAGTGGGTAGGTCATGCCAGACAAGCCTGATTGAGTTTTTGACTGTGTTACATATGTTATAGATGAAGCAGGGGTGGTAGATGTGGTCTACTTAGACTTTGCTAGGTCTTCGACTCAGTTCCACACTGAAGGCTAGTAAAGAAGCTAGACCACACAGAACTTGGATCAGAAGTAGTTAGATGGGTTAAAACTGGTTACAGGCAAAACCCAGAAAGTGCAGGTAAACTGAGCACTGTCATCAGAAGGTAGGGTAACCTGCAATGTTCCCCATGGTTCAGTACTGGGGCCCTGCTCTTCAATATTTTCATATCAGACATAGCTAACAGACTACAGGAAAAGGTGTGTCTGTTGGCAGATGACACCAAATATGCAACAGGGTCGACACCCAGCAGGGAGTGGACAAGATGGAAGCTGACCTCAAGAAACTGGAAGAATGGTCTGGAGCATAGCAACTGAGATTCAATGCCAAAAGTGCAAAGTCATGTACATAGGAAAAATAAATCCAAATAAGGTATATTACCTTGGAGGAAAGACTAGCTGCCTCCACCCAAGAGCGTGATTTGGGAATCATTATCTCAGACAACTTGAAGGTAGATAAATAGTGCGAGAATCATTAAAGGATAGTGGTATGCTGGGATACACTGGGAGGGAATCCCAAGCAGGAAGAAGAGAGTGATTCTGCTGTTGTACAGATCACTGGTTAGGCCTCACCTGGAGTACTGCATCCAGTTCTGGAGGCCCCACCTCAAAAGGGCATTGACCGGTGGATACAGCTCAGAGAAGGGCAACACAAATGATTCAGGGACTGCATGAGATGTCCTATGGGGATAGACTGAAAGAACTGAACATGTATTTCCTGGAACAGAGAAGAGGAGGGGTGACATGATCGAAACATTCAAGTGCATAAAAGGCATAAACCAGTGCAGATAGACAATCTCATCCAATTTAAGAGGGGCAGCAGAACCAGGGACATGACCTAAGGCTGCAAGGAGGGCAATTCTCCACCACCAGGAAGTTTTCTTCACAGAAAGAGTGGTGGATGCCTGGAACAGCCTGCCTGCAGAGGTGATAGAGGCAAACACAGTGGTAGGTTTCAGGAATGCTTGGGACAGATACAAGGGAACCCCTCAAACCCAAGGGCAGTTAGATGGCTAGGCTAAAACAATGGGCATACTAGATGGACCAGGTGGTTTCCTTCTGCCATCAACTTCTATGTTTCTATGATGGCAGATAAGGACTACTAGACCCATCTAGTCTGCTTGTGTTCCTTACATACATCAGCAGCCATTGACCATACTTTGTCATCGACGCTCGCTCTCCTTCCAACCTCTAGGGATACCTTATACCTATTTCATGCATGTTTGAATCCCCCACTGTGCTAGCTCCACCACTTCAGGGTAGGCTATTCCATGCATCCACTACCCTTTCCATGAAGAAAACTTCCTCTTATTCCCCTTGTCCTGCCCCCAATCTCATATCATGTCCCTCATCCTTGTACATCTCCTATACTGTAAGATGTCATCCACTTGCACTTTGTTTATGTCTTTAAGACACTTGAAGGTTTCTATCATATCTGTTTCCACCTCTCTTCCAGTGTATACATATTGAAATCTTTTAATCTATTCTCGTATGCATTCTGGTGCATGCACTGCACCATCTTAGTCACCGTTCTCCAAACTGCCTCCACCCTATGTCCTTTTGAAGATGCAGCCTACAGAACTTTACACTGTACTCCAGATGAGGTCTCACCAGTGTGTGGTACAGTGGCATCACTATCTCCCTTCTTCTGCTACTGATACTCTTCCAATACATCCCAACATGCCACTGGCCCTCCCAAAACCTTGTACACTGATTGGCCACCTTTAGGTCATTTGAGATGATTATCCCTAAATCCCTTTCTTCCCTGGTTACTGTCAGCAACTCACCTCCACCCCATCCTGTAAATCTCCACAGGAATCTTCACCCAAAGTGCATGATTTGCACTTCTTTGCATTACATTTAGTTGCCACACTTCAGACCATTTTCAAGCTTTCCTAGGTCCCTCCTCATTTTCTTGACCCCATCTGGAGTGTCTACCCTGTTGCAGATCTTGGTGTCATCTGTAAATAGGCAAACCTTCCTTCCAACCCTTCTGCAATGTCACTAATGAAGACATTAAAAGGAGTGGCCCCAGGACTGATCCTTAAGGCACTCCATTGGTCACCCCACCTTTCCTCAGATTGGATCCATTTACCACCACTCTCTGCTTTCTGTCCCTCAACCAGCTTCTAACCAGTTTCCCATCTTGTGGCCCACACAGGCTACCCAAATTGTTATACCAGTCTTTTATGTGGAATAGTGTAGAAGGCCTTGCTTAAATCGAGGTAGACGACATTCACTGCCCCCGATCTACCTCCTTCGTCACCCAGACATAAAAGTCTATCAGATTTGTTTGACATGACATTCCTGCTGTGAATCAATGCTACCTAAGATCCTGTGCTCCATTGCTTTCAAGTGTTCCACAATCCTTTCTTTAAACAGCACCTCCATAATCTTGCCCACTACTGAGGTGAAGCTGACTGGCCTACAGTTTCGCTTTCATTCCTGCTTCCACTTTTGTGAGAGAGACTACATGTGCCTTCTCTGGTCCTCTGGAATCACTCCTTTATTGAGAGACTCACAAAACAGGGCTGCCAGCTGTGCTGCTAGCACCATCCCTAGTTTCTTTCATATCTGAAGGTGTATGCCATCTGGTCACATTCCTCAAGATCTGTCTCTTAAGAAATCCTAGAATTCTCTAAGAATTGCAAATTAGCCATCTGCACATCATTCTCAAGATACTCCATTCTTAAATGGAGCATCTGTTCTCTGTCAACACTCCTGTCACTACTGTCACCATATGATTTGCTATTTCAGTTACTTTTCAATTTTGATGTCCATTATTTCCAGTCTAGCTGACAAGCTATCCACCTTTTAATCTAAGCCTCTAATTCCTTGGAGCAATGCTCCATTTGAAGGCTCACCACTTCTGTCTGCCATATGACTGCTCTCTGCCTCTTCCACCTGCTCGAGTGGCTTGTTCAATACTCCTTCTGTGAGCCATCTTTTTGGGTACCCCATTGTACCAAATCAGCAAATTTCTTATCAAAATGATCCTCTCAGTATTCTGTATCTGTATTTACTGTTAAAAATTAACTTTAGTTGCACTTTAAAGTTTTTTGAAGGATTTGTCTGGTTGTCAAAGAGACCTCACTCTAAAGCATCCATTCTCTTCAGCTGTAAACTCTGCCCCCAGCAACAGCACCTTTAACTTATGATTCACTTTAGTGTCCAGAAATGCACTATATGAAAATCTCATTTCCATTATTTCTCACATCCCAGAAATTACTTGCTATGTGCCACTGTGATGTGCTGTGCTGTGCCAGTCAGTCTCCAACCACATCAACAGACTGGTGATTCACTTTGGTGTCCAGACATGCACTATGAAAAATATCATATCCATTATTTCTCATGTCCCAGAAATTACTTGCTATGTGCCACTGTGCTGTGCTGTGTCAGTCAGTTTCTCACCACAGCAACACTACCTCTAACTGGTGATTCAATTTAGTGTCCAGAAATGCACTATGGCCACATATTCAGGCAGATGCTCAGTGCATCCCTAGGTTCACCACACTCCCTGAACTTGTGTGTGGCCATCAGGGTGTGATCATATTCAAAGGCCACTGATGCACCATGCACCCCAACTGCCCCACTGAGCACAATATAGTGAAGCACCTCTGCAAATGAGGGATCCTCATGCATATGCCATGCATCACAATATTGAAACCTCAAGCATAAAATGGCTGACCATGCTGGCAAATAGTTATGCTTCTGAAACCCTACTTTAACAATGCATGGGGTAGGTTGGTGCCCTGCATACAGTCTAGGGATGAGTACACAGTTCCCCCAGCCCAATCACTGTAAAACATAAAATACCTCCCTGCTCCCTGTTCCCATAGTGTAGTGTCCCCTGCCTTGATCACTGTAAAACATAAAATACTGCCCCATTCCACTATTTCCATATTGAAGTGTCCTCCCAGCCCTGATCATTGTAAAACATAAATACCACCCCATTCTACATTGCCATAGTGTAGTGTCCTTCCCCACAGCTCTGATTACTGTAAGACATAAAATACTGTATAACACTCTTAAATTCACTTCCCTATATTTAGGGCTCCAAGCACACCAGACATATTCATTCCATCCTGTTTTCACTGGTGGAACACTAGTGCTGCTGTTGTATAGTGCTCCACCTAATATTCACATTCTTTTTATTTTCACACTAATTTGAAACCAGCAAATATAGTGAAAATAAAAGACAGTGAATATAAACCTTTATATAGTACCTCCCCGATCCACATTGCCATAATGTAGGTGCCCCAGCCCTGATCACTGGCACAACAATGGAAACCTCAATCTCTGTTCCCTGGTGAATAGAGTTTCCCCATCCCCACCCTGGTAGGCAGTAACTTACCACCCCACCCCCATCCTGACCCGTGGATACAGTTCAGGCACTGAGACACAGCATTTGGGTTTTAGGTAGTGGTGTTCACTAGACTGGTGCTCCGACAGTCCAAAACATGCTACTCACAGAATGATAGTTCACTGGTCACTCCCTTGCAAAAAACACTGCAAATGTACAGAAATGGAAAATAAGATGCACTCAGGAAACAGGAGAACTGGGAGAGCAGAGTTCACGGAGAAGCCCTATTTTGGATTTCAGTGGCGGGTTCACAAGGCTGGCGCTTTGAAGCCACATAGAACATGCCACTTGCTGAAACAGTTCATCAGTCACCAAGTAGTGAAAAAAATGGAATTGTACACAAATGGCACCAAAATTAAAAACTGACCTGGGAGATCAGCATTCACTGAGATGCCATACTTCACGTATCGAATACTTCTCAGTGATCGTTGCTCACAAATAAAAATAAACCCCAAGAAAAGATCTGTAAATAAAAAGTAGCAGAGAAAATAAGTATTAGGCATACCTGAAGGAAGGTAGAGCAAAGTGGGATTTAAAAGTGGACTGCAAATGCTACAGTTGAGAGACTGGCACAGATCAGCTTATTTTTCCTGCAAGCAGCTCCAAATGAAAGACATCAATCACTACATGCGGTTTGAAGAAAATTTCCTATGAGACCCTAGACTTGGCAGCCAATCACAGGAGGCTTGGAATGTATGGTACCCTAGGAATTGTTAAATAAGCCATATCATGATTGGCTGGCATGTAATTTAAAATCATACAGATAATGAATACAGACTTTCCCCAGCCAAACAGGAAGTCTACAGCTGCCGATTCAGTTCACTCTTGGAGATACAGGTCTCAGGTTTGCTGCCCCATACAGTCATTCCCGGAGACAATAAGTTAATCAGGATGGCAGAGCAAGGGGCCCTTGCTGTCTCAGGGTGCCATGAAATTGTATGGCTTGCAGTGTGCCTAGCTGCCACTGGCCCATGTAGTGTTACAGTGTGAGATTCACTGCCTTACACATGGTAACATGTCTTGCCACCACAGGCTGTATCAAGCCAAGGTGCCATAGTAGTTATAAATATTGCCAGAATGGAAAAGAAAGTTGTTTTAAAAGTTGTTTTATTTTTTATTTAACCTTGGCTACATATATACAGCAAGAATTTTGGCTGGTGAAGTGAACATGTGTTGCATTTGATCACTGCCACTACCGCTTGGTCTGCAGTTTAGGTTATCAGGCAGGTGTATTCAGAACATTCGGTTGTGAATTACGGTACTGTGACCATAATATGTTTTAAGCAATTGCACCAGAATTTTCAATAGTTGGGACCTGGACTTAGAAACCTGAATATACAGGGCTTATGCTGTCATGCTGAACATGCCGACTACAGGCACAGGACTGAAGGTAGTGCATCAACTGTATTCTAGGTTCATATGTTAACACTAGCTACACATTTCTACGCATAATTGCTCTCAGTCTTGTAATTGTTGCAGGAACTAGGAGCTGAGGAACCGGGATGGTATCTCAGACTGAAGTGGGCTGATTATTTTCTGAGAGACAATACCTCTCGTTACAGCCACCCACAATCCCTAGCCTACCCACCCCAGGTGTGTCATTACATTTATAGGGATGCCCCATAGACACTTGCCCACTTGCTATCCTAACTCAGGAGGTGTGTTCAGTACATCTACACAGGGATACCAAATGTAACTATTTGTCTCCCAAGTTGGTGTAGGGAACTGAGTGATTTTTATTCTTTTTATTTTTATTTAAACAATTGGTAACCAGGAAAGGCACACTGAGCTGAGGCTCAATTCCAGGTGTGACCTGGGATGAGGGGTTGGAGTTAGTGCCAATTAGCATAAAACACACACATTTAGCATAGAATACATGTTTTCAGTGGGTTACAATAAGCAAGTGGTTCAGTTGTATATACACAATTAGAAAGTACAAGGACAGACTGATTTTCAGGAATACAGCTGAAATCAGTACAGTTAGGTTACAATATTTAAAAATGATTTTAGTACTAGCACACATGGGTCATTGCACAGTTTAGGGTCACTTGGGAATACTTGGTAAGAAATCAGCAGTAAGTGCATATAGAAGGTGGGTAAAGAAAGTGCTTAGTTGCAGAAGTGGCGAAAGCCTAAGGGTTGTAGAGTTAGTCATCTGGAGCAGAGGCAGGGATGGTGGTAGGAACAAAGTTAATTCTTGCAGGAGGCATAAGAGGAGGAACTCATGATGGAGGGGTAAGTCTATTTCACAAACCAGGGAGCCAGAAGGAGAAAGCAGCGAGGCCAGTTGAGGAGGATGGGCGAGGGATGCTGAATGAGTGTACATTTCAGTGCCTCAGCTCATATGGTGTGATGGCTGTGGGGCAGAGGCAGTCTGACAGGTAGGAGGGTAGCATGTTAAACTGGAACTTAGATATAAGGTTGGGGTGTGGATATAACACCTGTGGGACAGCGGGTAAGTCTGAGGAGAGAATACAGGTCACAGTGATGTGTTCTGAGGAGAATTTGTCATGAAGTGGCAAAGGAGTTTAGGAGGTATCAAATTTGGATAGGTGGAACCAAAGGCTGTACAATAGACCCCATCAGCATAGTCAAAGGTGGGGAGGATCATTTTAGTTAGGATCTGACATCTGGCTGGGAGTAGGAGGAATCTTGGTGCCGATAAGCATGCCCAGTTTGAAGCAGTTTGACGCAGCAGTTGCATTTATGTGGGATGTGAAGGAAAGGTGAGGATCAAGCCAAACACCCAGGTATTTGTATTTTGTGATCTGTTCTAATGGGGTTCCATCCAGGAGGTGATGGGGTGGGTGGAATGATTTGCTAAGTTTCTGAGCAGTGCTGAAGATCATAGATACGGTTTTGGTAGTGTTTAATTTTAATTCGTTTTGACTGAACCATTGTTGAATATTATTGAAGTCACATTGGCGAGTATGTTGGACTTCATGAGTTAATGGTAGTACTGGCTTCCTCTGAGGCAGTCGGGTTGGCTTCGTGGTCCCTGGGTGGACTAGAGACTTACTATTGTACTAGGTGAAAAAGGTTCTTAAATTGTTAGTGTTGCTTAACACAGCTGCTTTATTTTATATAATAAAGAAACTTTTCAATTTATTTGGGTGCCTAAAGCTCAAGAAAGGAAGGCAAACAACAGATATGATGGGGTGATGCAATCCAGTGGCTGTGGGGCAGGAGTCTTTCAGAGAAATTCTGGAGGCTGCTGTGCTCCTCATCTGCATGCACCTCTCTTGGTTGGAGGGCAGAGGTTGCTCATCTCCAGGCACAGTTGGCTAGGATTCAGGTAAAATCCTCCCCACCCAAGGACCACCAAAGCCACTCCCATTGCCTCAGAGGAAGCCAGTAAGGAGGAGGGGCCAGCAGTTGGACAACAGTGGGCTTGGAGGATGAGGGAGGTTGGACAGAGATGCATACCGCATGTAGTTCCACTCCACAACTCCTATGTCATTCTGGAAGAGCGAGGCTATCCCATGGAGGAAACCCTTAGTAATGGACAAGGTGGATGCGGGGAACCTCTAGTGGAGACCCCAGGGAGAGGCAAGGGTCCCAGAGGAGAAGGAAGCTACTCCTAGTTGGGGACTCTATTATTAGTGGGATAGAATTGGGGGTGGGACAGGAGAAGGAGAGAGAGAGGAGGTGCTTACCTGGTGCCTCAGCTTGAGGGATAGGAGGTGAATCCTTATGATGGCAGGGTAAGAGCATGGGAAGAGGAGATAGATGTCATTGTCCACCTGGGGACAAATGACCTGGCTAACAGCGAGGTTGAGGCAGTGCATAGGAGTTCATGGAGTTGGGGAGGGGTCTCAGGCAGGTGGCATGCTCGATAACATTCTCAGAAGTGCTACCTGTCTATGGCATGGGAGAGGCCAGGCTGCTCCACACCATAAGATTCAACAAATGGCTGAAGAACTGGTGCAGAGTTAAGGGTTTTGGCTTCATTGGGGACTGGGGCCACATGGAGAGATACAGGCTTGTACACAAGGGATGGTCTGCATCTGTCCAAGGGGGAACCAGGATCCTGAGAGAAAGGTTTGAATGTTTCATTTGCAAACATTTAAACTAGACAAGGCAGCAGGTTGAAATATGGAGTAAGAACTCAACTGCCCCCAACAGGTTAACACAATCAGACAAGAGGACACTAAGGATGGGAAACACAGCAGACTGAAATAGGAGGAAATCTCAGGAGGCACTGGGAGAAGGGTTAGGAGGGAACAAGCATGGGCAAACCCATCAAAACATGGAGGGTCATGTACAAATGCCCACAGCCTGCGAACAAAATCCTTGACCTGGTAGCTTTGATGGCAGAGGGAGACCTCGATATTGTTGCAGTCACTGAAACATGGTATATGGAAAGTCATGACTGGGATGTTAATATACCTGGATACACAGCACACAGGAAAGACAGGGAGGACAAAAAGGGACGAGGGTAGCGATCTACATCAAAGAGGGTATCAAAGCAACTGAAATAAAGGGAAAGCGGGGGAGAAGAGGTACTGTGGGTCACCCTGGGTCAGGAAATGGCAACACTATCCACACAGGGTTATTTACGACCCCAGTGCAAGGGGGAGCAGACAGGCAAATGTAGATGACATCCATAAAATGGCAGAAAAGGGGAAGTGTTGTTGGTAGGGGACCTAAATATGTCTGATGTTAATTGAACACCTATGATGCTGCCACATCCAGGAGCAGGGTCATGCCTCATGCAGCTAGTAGTGGAACCAACCCAAGAGGGGCAGTATTGAACCTGGTGCTCACAAAAGGAGACAGAATAATAGATGATCAGTGGGCAGCAACTAGGGTCCAGTGACCGCCATACAGTATGGTTCAAGGTAAAGACAGTAGAAGAATCAAGCCACACAAAAGCAGAAGTCCTAGACTTCAAAAGGTCCAACTTTGCTAAAATGGGAGAATGCCTCAAGAAAACACTGGCAAAGGTGAGGAGGGGAGTAGAGGTACAGGGAGAACCTGAAGAGAGCTAACAAAGAGGCAACAAGCCTTTGTGTGAAGCTAGTTAACAAAGTAAGAAGACAAAGAAGTCATTATGGTTTTCAAAAGAAGTCACTGGGACAGTTAGAGAGAAAAACTGGCATTCAGGAAATACAAGGAAATGCAGAGGAGGAAGACAGGAAACTGTATCAGACTAAGCTGAGGGAGGCAGGAAAAGCAGTCAGACCAGACGTGAAAGGCATAAACAGAGGAAAGGATAGCTCAGACAGTGAAGGAGGGGACAAAATGTTCTTCAGGTATATAAGAGAAAGAAGAAGCTAAGGAGAGGATAGTGAGGCTAAGTAAAGGAGGGGGAAGGGGCAGAGGGGCCTAGAAAAACTGAGGCACTGGACAAACACTTTTGCTCGCTATTCATGAAAGAAGGAAGAGAGGACTGAATTATCCAAAAACACTCACAGGAAGAGTGTGACATCAGACCATTCACAGAAGAGAGAGAGTCCTAAAGGAACTTTTAAAACTGAAGGTGGACAAGGCAATGGGGCCAGATGGGATACATCCCAGATTACTAAAAGAACTCATAGAGGTGCTACTGACACCACTGACAGACCTATTCAATAAATCATTGGAGGATGGAGTAGTACCAGAGGACTGGAGGAGGATGAACGTGACACCCATTCACAAAACTGGAAGTCCGGTGGAAGCAGAAAACTATAGACTAGTCAGTTTGACCTCTGTGGTGGGAAAGATGATGGAATCACTGTTAAAGGAAAGGACTGTGGAATATCTAGAAGCCAGCAGGGCACTGGACCTAAGGCAACATGGATTCACAACAGGAAGGTCTCTCAAACAAATCTGATAGTTTTGTTTGACTGGGTGACAAGGGTAGTAGATCAGGGAGGCTGTGGACATGGCCTACCTAGATTTTAGCAAGGCATTTGACACAGTGCCACACAAGAGGTTAGTAAACTAGTTGGGCAGTCTGAAAGTGAGTCACAAGATGGCAAACTGGGTCAGAAATTGGCTTAGTAACAGGATACAGAGGGTGGTGGTAAATGGAGTTCAATCTGAAGAAAGTGAAGTAACCAATGGGTGCCAGTGTTCAGTACTGGAGACAGTCCTGTTTAATGTCTTTATTAGGACATTGTGGAGGACTCAAAGGAAAGGTATGCCTCTTTGCAGATGACACCAAGAACTGTAATAGGGTTGACACTCTAGCGTGGGTGGAGAAGATGAGGAGAGACTTAGTCAAGTTGAAGGAGTGGTTAAGAGTTTTGCAGTTGGATTCAATGCCAAGAAGTGCAAAATCATGCACTTGGGGAACAAAAACCCAGGGAGGAATACATGATGGGACGGGGAGTACTAACAACAAAACTGGAAAGAGACCTGGGGTTAGTCATAACAGATGATCTAAAAGTAGCCAAACAACGTGAAAAGGCAGTGAGGAAAGCTGGGTGGATGCTGGGGTGCATAGGAGAGGTATCACCAGTAGAAAACAAGAGGTGGTGATGCTGCTGCTGCACTGGCAGTTCATGAGGCCTCATCTGGAGTACTGCATGCAGTTCTGGAGACTTCCTCTCTGAAAGGACATGGACAGGGTGGAGGCAGTCCAGAAAAGGGCAAGGAAAATGGTCAGGGCAACACCAGAAATTATACAAGGAGAGACTGAGGGAACACAATATGTATACACTGAAGGAAAGGAGGGAGAGGGAGGGAGGGATACGATGGAGAAATTGAAATGCCTTAAGGGGATCAATAGAGTTCAATAGAGTTCATCTTTCAGAAAAGAAGATGTGCAAGAACAAGGGGTCACAATATGAGGCTGAGGGGGAAGACCAGTGGCAACGTGATGAAATATTTTTCACAGAAAGGGTGGTGGCTGCATGTAACAGCCTCCCTGAGGAGGTTGTGGGGCAACAATGGTAGGCGAATTCAAGAATGCATGGGGCAGTCAGAAGGCAACACTAGGGGCTGGAAGGAGGAGGTAGGCTACAGATCAAGTAGGATATGGAGTTTATATGGGGGGCTTTAAGCCCAAGAGTTCAATGGGTGGAGCAACTACGTCACTCCCCATCAGGCTTAAAAGGTCACTCATCCTGGGCCTCCAGGATTCATTTTTCATTGCAGTCTAAGGCAAATGCTCTCCATCATCTATCTGGATTTATGCTGCTTTTCCCCTGTTCCTGCAGCTGCTTCTGGCTGCCCATTCTTCTCTGTATTTTGGCTCATTTCACCCTGCTGTGTTGCTAGCTTTCTTTCCATGATTGTCAAATGAAATTGTGCACCATAGCCCAAAACTGAGGACACCTACCTGCCTCGCTGGTGCTGCTGGGGATAATATGTGCCTCAGTGAGCGCTGCTGCTCCTAATTCAGATCTCCCACTTTCCCTGCGCTTTTGTTTCTTTCCCTTGTCGCCCGTGGCTGCTTAGTCCTGTCTCCTGCTTCTGCACCCCATGCCTCATTTCTCTGCTCCTCACTCAGTACCTCTCTGGCCTTTTCCTGTTTCTCCTTCAGCCCTATCCGTCCTCATCCCATTGTGCCCTCTCTAATACCTCATTCTTCTATTATTCTTTTTTTTTTTTCGCTCTCCTCGATCCTTTCATTTTCCACATTCCACCTTCTCTGTCTCTCTGCGATGATTCTGGGTGACTCATCTGCCCCCTCACGCACCTGTGCATCATGGTCCATTTCCCTTGCCTCTGGCTTTTCTGTCTGGCTTCCAGTCCCGCGCTGCTTACCTCGGCCTCATAATTTCTTCTGTTGCACATCTCCTTCCTGGTGCTTTCATCACTCTGTCTGGTCCGGTGACCCTGCTGGCTGCTGCTCCATACCTCTCATGTTCTTGCCTCAAGCGGGTACATGATGATCTGTTTGCTCTACTTTCATGTAAGGTACAGATTTCTTTTCTACGCTTTGTTCCTGCAACTCCTGGCCATTCTTTATTGGGGTTTCTTTTCCTATGTGCTACGTAGTGCACAGCAGCACACCCGTAAACATCAATATTCTTTGACTATGCAGCTTCCTTCATATCCTTTCTGGTGCAGTACCTATAAAGCATGAATGTTTGATACAGCACGGCCCCTGCCGGCTAGGTTATTGCAGCACTGCTCTATCACTTACAACTCAGTGGCATTCAGCTCTATTCCCTGGTTTATTGGATGTTGCCTAATGGGTGTGCTGTTGATCTACAGGTGATACTGAAAAACCTGACTTTGCTCCTGCGCTTCTCCAGAGCCAGCCCATGTGCCTGGTTTGGCCTCTGCAGTTATGGTGTTCATTTAATATATCTCCTCTTCAGGATGTATCTATGCTACTTCCACTGCTTAAGTTAGTCCCATCTAAACCTTTACAATGAACTCCACCCCTGGCTTGCTGGCCTTGGCCAGCTTACTGTCCGTGTTTTCTTTTGGGGGTTCTGCCCTACCACTACTCCTTCTCTCTGACTATGATCCTCCTCGAACTGCTGCCCATAGCTGGTATCCCTAGCTTATCTGACCTCTAAACCCCATTTGGGCCTTTGAGGCTTCTCTCCTTCATCATCTATTTCACTCCATCATCGTGCATCATCCATTTGCTCATACCATCTGGTTCCAAGCAATCAACTTTCACCCCTGCAGGCTTCTAGCTTTGAACATGGCATCATTCTACGTGCCCACTCTGCATACCCTATTGCATCTGTTCTTATCCATCCTCTAAATGAGCCTGCTCCATCACATCGACTTCTTGAGCATGATGGCCAGTGTTGTGTTCCTTCTAGCTATGCAGTTAGGAGGCGTGTTTTGCTTCCCTGCTCCTTCTATCTCAACCTCCTGCTCATTCTTCCTGCTTTCAGTGTCTACCAATTTCTCTTGACTCGCTCTCCAGTGTGTCTACCATTCTTCATTCCGCCGTGCTTTTTGCATTCTCCAACGCACCTTCATACCTTTTCACTTCAGTTTAGGCCCTCGGGTCCACTTCTCACTGATCATCATCATCAGTCATTGCGTAATCAATCCTGCAGTTCTCATCAGTACCGCCATCTTGGATTTGTGCCACTCAAGGCCTATAATCGATATTTCTTCTTGGGCATACCTATCATGAATCCTATGCCCTCTCATCGAACCCGCCAGACTTACCATGCGCATCTGTTCACGCTCCTGACTACGATCTTCTCACCAGTCATCAAGGATTCCTCCAACTCCAGGCCTACAATTGATATTTACCCATTCCGCCTCTTCATGACTTTTCCTCATCATCGTCCATCATCCACTTTGATCCCAACGCCAGCTTGAGTCTTCATTTCAATCCTGCATACCTATCATTCATTCCTCTCATTGCCCACTTGCAGTGCCATCCACATCATGCGGCTGTCTCTAGCTGACTCCGTCTGCCTTCAATTGAGTCTGGCCTGCTATTGATATCATACCTATCATGAATCATAGGCCACCTCATCGACTCGTGGCCCTCATGCCACATGTATCCAGTTCATGTCTCCGCCATCATTCTGTCATCCTACTCTCATGTTTTGTTTAATCTATTTCCATCACTTACTTGAGCACTGTCTCAAACCTGCAATTGAAAATTCTTTCAAGTGGGCATCGATCAGTCAAGTCACATGTATCAGGTTTCTGAGGCATACCTATCTTAACTACCTCATCTGACTTGCCCTACTGCAGTTCTAATCCCACACCAGCCATCAAAGATTCACTCCAATCATGGCCTGGATTCAATATTTCTTTTGGGCTCCCTGCTACCTGAATCGACTCAATATCCAATCAAGGACATGCCCTCCTGTCCCTTGCCCTTTGCTAAGGGCTGGCTGGTGGCTCCACCATCATTCAAGTTCAATTTCAAGTTCATTTTAAATCTCCTCTTCAGCATTTCAAGCCTTCATGGCTTCCTCCATCATCGTCAGTACTCATCAAACCGCTGCTTGGCTGGTTGCTCTCACCATCATTGACATTCACTTTCATGTTCATTTTCTGTCACCTATTCCTCAATCTTCTCAGATTCTACTGCTGCACTCCTGCAGCAAGCATCATCATCATCAGTCTACATTGTTCTCAGTCTCCTCGTGAGCACATCTGGATACCCTTGCCCCTGACTTCTACATGGATCTACTCCTTCCCATAGACTACTCGACCATACCCCTCTTGGGTCCCTGCTGCCTCATGTTCCTTCTTCAATCTGCGCTAACTTTTGAGGGTTTTTCTCTGTCTCATCAGCATTTTCCCCACTCATATCCCTCTCATGAATGAATCCTTTTCTTTAATAACATACATCCTCAAATCAAATGTCGTCAGCCTGGAGGAAGGCGACCTAGGCCTTGGATCCCCAGAGGTTTCCTCCTCAAAGTGGGGTTTTCCTCTCCTCCATGCTAATGGTCATAATATTAGTTGAGTTAGTGTTTTATTAGGTTAATTAGTTGGGTTCCACTGTTGGATGGAGGCAGATGGTGGCCCCTGGCTTTCCTCTCTCCTTAGGAAGTCCACCTTATCATCTTTGCAGAATGCATTCATTCATCATCCTTGCCTCTCGATACTCAACATCTTTGGGTATTCTCTTTGGGCTTCTTCCTAGCCTACCTTTAGCCTATGCAATCATTCCCATGGCACCTGTAGGGTGGAACCCTCCTCTAGGGTTCCTTGTGTCGCACTTCTACATGGTGTTGTATCCCAGGATAGAAAGGCAGAATGCCACAATGAAAATCAAGTCACACAAGCATCATCTCATCTAGTTGCATAAGCACAATTGAATGGGAGGGCTTTAAGCCGAGGTTCAATGGAATGGGGCAACTACATCACCCCATCAAGCTTAAAGCTCACTCATCCTGGGCCTCTCAGGATTCATTTTTCGTTGCCCACCATCCACCCTCCTCCATTGGCTAGTCTCTCTTACCCATGGAGTTCTTTCTAACCTACCTTTAGCCGACGAGAATCATTCCCACAGCACCTGTGGGGGCTCCTCTAGGTTCCTTGCATCATACCCTACAGGGTGGTATATCCCACGGATAGAGAGGTGGAAACCACAAAGTAAATCAAGTAACACAAGCTTCAACTCATCTAGTTGTTTAAGCACAATTGAACAGTAGATAGGAAAATGGGCAGACTAGGTGGGTCAGGTGATCCTTATCTGCCATCATATTTTATGTTTCTATGTGAAAAGACCCTGAAAGCCTAACAGCATAGTTTAGTTTAGACTTTGCTTTTCTCATGAGTGAGAACTTCACAAGTAACATGAGGGCACTTCATGACCAGAAAAAAAATAACAGTTATCTAGCTAAGACACATAAAACATAGAAATTGACAGCAGATAAGGACTGCTATGTCCAACCAGTCTGCCTATTTTCCCTGCCTACTGTAAAAGCTGCAGACCTTACTTGCTCTCCGGCTTTACCTCCTCATTTCTATTGCTAGGGTTCCCCTATGCCTGTACCATGCATACTTGAATTCCCTCCTGTGTTTGCCCCACCACCTCTGCTGGAGTCTATTCCATGCATCCACCAACATTTCCATGAAGAAATTCTTCCTCCCACTACTTCTTAGTCTACCCCTTCCAACCCCATGTCATGCCCCATCGTTCCTGGACATCTCTCTTCTACAAGATGCTACCCTCCCGCACCCTATTTATGCCCTTTAGATATTTGTAGGTTTCTGTCATATCTCCTGTCTCTCCTCTCCTACAGGGTATACATATTGAGGTCTCCCAGTCTCTCCTCATATGACTTTTGATACAGGAACTGCACCATCTTTGTTGCCCTTCTTTGAACTGCCTCCACCCTGTCTGTGTCCTTATGGAGATGTGGCCTCCAGAACTGGACACAGTATTCCAAATGAGGTCTCACCAATGATCTGTACAGTGGCATCACCGCCTTTCCTTCTGCTGATGCTACCTCTCCCTATGCACCCCAACATCCCACTGGCTCCCACAGCCTTGGCACATTGTTTAGCCATCTTTAAGTCATCAAAAATTATTACCCCCAAATCCCTTTCCTGTTTGGTGACCATCAGTCCCCCTCACCCCACCATCATGTAATCATGTCCTGGGTGCTTGTACCCCAAATGCATGATTTGCACTTTTTCACATTGAATCTTAGCTGCCACACTCTAGACCATTCCTCCAGTTTACCTAGGTCCCTCCTCATTTTTTCTCACTTCCCAGAGTGTCAGCCCCTATTGCAGATCTTGATGTCATCTGCAAAGAGGCACACCTTTCCCTCTGACCCTCCACAATATCCTTCTAAACATCAATGCCCTCCAGAATGTGTATCCAAGGGGCAGAACAGGAAGTTTATAGCCAATGTGACAAGATGTGCAGAGAGCAGTGAACATAGAGGCAGACATATGTTCTGTGGATCTACAACCCAGAATCAAACTAAGTAGTTAGCGGATCCAGAAAAAAATAGATTTCAAAACCAGAAAACACTCTCTTCAATACGGCAGTAAACACATTTTGAATATCACTTACTGATTATCTAGTATTGCTGCTTTAAATCAACCACTCTTCTACACCAACCATAAGATCAAGTACACTATTTACAAGTAGGTAGCAATTACAAAATATTATTAACACCACAGAGAAACGCAATGCCCTCAAAAGCTAACAAATGCCAATTGTGTGCATTTAATTTGGGGGAGGTTAGTGTTTTAAGCCCATGCATGAAATTTCATTTTTATTATGTGACACATCTTATTATCCTGCCATCATGACCTGAGACCCTCCTGACTAGTGGCTGCCTGGTGTCCATTAAACAATACATATAGGCCCAGTTATTCAAAACTTTGCCCCGGGCTAAATCAGCACTGCCCAGCAGGCAAACTTAGCCCAGAGCAAAAAAGCAAGCTATATTCAAAAGGAATAGCCCAGGGCAAACAGCTTCTGAATATAGCATGGGAATGAGGCTGGCAAACTGGGCTGGGAGCGAGGGCAAACTTAGCCTGTAATAAGACAGCTGTGAATATAGCAACCAGGAAGTACAGACCACAACAGCAGCACAGTGCACAGTGACGTGAAGGTAGGTAGATGTGACCTATGTGGACAATGTGTGTCCCAGTAAATGCATGGACCCAGTACAGCTGTAGGGGTGCACATGTGAAAGTACAGTGTGCAAAACTGTATAATAGTCCCTTAACTGTTTGCATCACCCAACGTGTTTGCGCTGGTTTAGCGTGGAGCTAAGCATTTTGCCTGGTGCAAACACGTCTTGCCTGGTGCTAAACTTTGCCATATTCAAAAGTGACATGCAAATGAGCCTACTTAGGTAGTCCCTGGGCAAACATCCACATTAGCATCTCATTATGCCCTGATTTGCATGTAGCTTGCCCAGCGCTACTGCAGGGTCCCACAGTGCCACCTGTAGGTCAGTCTGGCAGTACAGGGGCTGGCCGGGTCCACCTGCAGCTACACCTGTAGGTCAATCTGGCAGTGCATGATGATAGCTGCAGGCTACATGTATATAGTACAGCATAGCATATTGCACCCCAGGGGACAACACAGCATAGGCACAGGTGGTGATGGTGCTGCATGCACCTGTCACACTGTAGGTCATGCTACAGTGCACAACAGACACTACAGAACAAGGGGCCAGTAGTGTGAGGACACAGCAATGTCTATGGTATGTAGGAGGTGATGACCACTGCACTGTATACAGTGACAGGCCCAACATGCAGGTGATTATTGACAGTGGATAATACTGTTACTCTGTTGTGTGATCCACCGATGCTGCACCTCTGGCATGGGATGCTCACAGTGATATAAACATGGTCGGCTGTGTGCTGTGGCATTTCTACAGCTGTGCGGTATGTGGCGGGGGCACGTGTGGATCCAACAGAACACACTGGTGTTGGGTATTACCAATACTGGCCTTTGTGCACTGCATGATGTGTCCCAGCCTTGTGGCCACACCTGGTCAATGGTGAGGCCTGGCCATCTGTACACCTCCCTCAACAGCCACCATGCCCACTGTACTGCATGTGTGTGCTGGCATCTGTTAGTCACCACAGATGTATGGTCTGCAGGTGCGTGCTGTATGGCCACACTACTATGGTGTCCCTGGGACCAGTCACCCTACTGCCTGGCATGGCTGGGACTGGTGGCAGCTGTTGGCATTTATGTGGTGCCATCAGTGAGCAGCAACTGTCCTCCATGTCTGGCTTTTTCTATGTGTCACATTCATATGTTAGAGTCGCAAAGCCATCAAAAGCTCGCAAACACTGCATAAAGCCACAATGTCACACAAAGCAGGATTTCCTAGGTTAAGACCAGCTTTTCCTGGGTGGTAATTATACCGCACAAAGGATCGCGCTAAGTCTCGCAAAACAACTTAGCATGGCGCTAGTCGCTGAATATATCATTGCGCCTGTAATCATATTCAGTTTGCCCTTTGCATATATTATGGTTTTGCCTAGTGCTAATGCACTTTATGCACTATTCGGCCTTTTGAATATTGCAGACCTGCGCTAATCCCACACTAAACCTCAAGCAAATGGTTTGTGCCCAGTGCAAAGTTTTGTATATCTGGTCCATAATCTTTTTATGACATTCTAAATCAAATGAGCACCATTAATATTTAAATAAATAAAATAATTTAAGTTTTGACTGATTCCGCCGGAAGGCTGCTGCTACTGCTGAATGAATCCTGTGTAGACTCATTATAGGACATTTTCAGACATCAGACGTGTGCATGAAATGTTTTTATTGTGTTAAGTAGTACTTTGTTTTTGCATATATTAGGTTAACCTATTTCCTGTTTTTACATTGTCTGTAGTTTATAGCCCCATAGGTCCCAGAAGACTGGAGAAGGGCTTTATGTGATCCCGCTCCACAAGAGTGGTAGCAGGGAGGAGGCGGGGAACTACAGACCAGACAGTCTTACCTCAGTAGTGGGCAAGATTATGGAGGCTCTCCTTAAGGAAAGGATAGTGCAACACCTGGAATCCATAGGGGCACAGGATCCAAGACAGCATGGGTTTACAAAGGAAGGTCCTGTCAAATTAATCTCATAGATTTCTTTGACTGGGTAACCAGAGTGGTGGACCAAGGGGAGCAGTTGATGTCGCCTACCTTGACTTCAGCAAAGCTTTTGACACTGTTCCACATAGAAGATTGATAAATAAGCTAGGTAGGCTCGGTGGGTCAGAAGTTGGTCAACTGGGTGGCAAACTGGTTGACTGGCAGAAAACAGAGAGTGGTGGTAAATGGTATACAGTCAGAAGAGATGCAAGTCACAAGTGGGTACCTCAGGGATCAGTTCTGGGGCCAGTCCTATTCAACATCTTCATTAGTGACCTTGCAGATGGACTAGAGGGAAGGCTTGTTTGTTTGCAGATGACACCAAGATCTACAACAGAGTAGATGATCCAGATGGGGTGGGCAGAATGAGAAGAGATCTGGATAAACTAGCAGAATGGTCAGAAGAGTGGCAACTGGGATTTAATGCAAAGAAGTGCAAAATCATGCACATAGGGAAGAGAAACCCTGAAGCCACTTATAGGCTGGGAGGGAGTTGCTAGCAGTCACAAAGGAAGAAAGAGACTTGGGCATCATCATCACTGATGACCTAAAATCATCCAAGCAGACCTCTAAAGCAGTAGTAAGGCTAGGGGGTGTTAGGGTGTATTAGTAGGGGTATCACAAGTCGTAAGAGGGAGGTAATAATCCCTCTGTACAAGACATTGGTTAGGCCCCATCTGGAGTACTGCATGCAGTATTGGAGGCCACACCTTCACAAGGACATTAACCAAATTGAGGCAGTCCAGAGAAGGGCAACCAAAATGGTGCAGGGACTGCATCAGAACATATGAGACAGATTAACGGAGCTCAATATGTATACCCTTGAGCAAAGGAGGGAGAGGTGATATGATCGAGGCATTCAAACACCTTAAGGGCATAAACAAGGTGAAAGAGTCTAACATGTTTAAATATAAGAAAAATAGCAGGACAAGAGGACACAGCATGAGATTAGAGGGAGGCCGATTAAGGGGAATGTGAGAAATTCTTTTCACAGAAAGGGTGGTAGATGCATGGAATGGCTTACCCCAAGAAGTGGTGGCTATGAATACAGTGCAGGGCTTCAAACAGGCATGGGATAGGCATAAGGGAGCAATACAAATGACTATGAATAGATAGGTCACTGACAGAGCAAAGGCCAATGGCACATTTATAAGGTAGAAAAGAAATGGGCAGACTGGATGGGCCTCATGGGTCCTTATCTGCCGTCAACTTCTATGTTTCTATGTTTCTATATCTTTTCGGTCCTACTGGGAGCCTTCCACAGTATTATCATATTGTCCAGCTTTCATTCTGCCACTACAGGGCACCTCCCAGTCCAGCCAGTGTCTTGTGGTTAATGATTGCCACAGTTGCCACCATATCCACAGGGTATTCCATAGTTCTCTAGTAAACAAAATTTCCAAGGTTAACACATCTCACAGTCCCAGCAAGTGGTCTACATTTGTTTGAATTGCTTGACCACATTGGTTTGGCTTTTGAATTGAGTACTCCTTCATGCTCTCCATATCTTATATATGTAGGGGGTTTCAAATGCCACATTTTGTGAACCTATCATACTTATGGGCTGTAAAGTAAAAGCCATTTAATTAAAACCCTGTACTGTGTAAGCCATAAGTTGCCCATTTTCAAATATGTATGCACATTTTCCAGGTTGGTTTTCCATGACCAGTTATAACTGCCATTGGGTTGGACATTCACCTAGTAGCGGCCTACTCCCACACATTCATCTGAACAAAGGGCTGAGATTGCTGAGCCTGAGTACAACCTGGAAATAGCAATGGCATTAGGATTAGAGCCTTTTGCAAATGCCCTGAGAGGGTTCAATTATATAGTATGTGCATTACCATTACCCCAGGACCGAGAGACCCATAACTCAAAACCTGTGGCAATATGAAAGGAATAAAGCATGTGCAGATGTATTAATTGCAGGAATTTATTTAAACTGTTCAGTTTACCCTGTCCCATGCAGTATTATCTAGCCTGCCTGAAATTATGACTGAAACACAAACAGCATCACTCTCTCTCCTCCCAGTTCTCCCATCACCTACTGTTAAAAGTTCAACCAACTTTTCTTACTTCTTGGGAAGGCATCTTCTCATCAGACTGTAACCTGCTCTAGCACCACTACATGGTCAGTCCACCATGCTAATTCATGGTTTCCTGATCAGACCCTTTCCCATTTGTGTGGTGAGAAATAAGATTTTTTTCCCTAAAGTGATCAAATTGTGGGAATAGCAGCTTCAAAATTAGAAGTTGATTAGTAGTTCTAGTTTTACTTTACTTTCTTACTTTAAGTCATCTATCTCATCTCACTCCATTGTCAGAGTCCTCTAGTCTGGCTGGGCAACCTGCTGTAGTGGATCAGAGTCCCACTGACTGACTCTGAATTCCTCACCACTGATGTCTTGCCTCAAGTGGAAGGAGCCGCCTGGTTTCACTGTTGTTGGTCGCTGCGGGGTGGGCCTGGGGTAATGGTTACACCAAAAATGTAATTCCCCAGCTTGCCCCTGCTGCTTCTGTGCCTGCCCAAAAATGATATTATTACTTCCTCTGACCACCGCAGCCTCTTCAACGGTCTCACTTCTTCAGAATCTGCAGACCCCATGACCCATTCCCACTCCCCAATTACCTGCTCTTTATTTATCCTTCCTTCTGTCAGACACCAAACCTACCGAATCCATTTGTTAACTCAAGTGTGCTGTGTGCCACTGCACAGTGTGCACCCTTGGACTCCTGTCTCCTTGGCTCCAATAGAGTTGGTCTGGATGCTGCTGGCTAGTACAACAGGAATTTTGGAAATAGTGGTGGGCTGCGGCAGGCACCAAAAGTGAGTCTGCCTTGTACTCCTGGGTGTGCGAGTACATGTGTTGTCAGTTCAGGTTCTTACAGTACATGTTGTCCTGTTACACAAAAGTATTAACCCACCCTCCATCTCCACTCACCTAACTCACCCAAACACATACACCCCACCATACCACCCTCATTCCCACACACCCACAAAGAGCGATATAGTACAGAGCATTAATAGTCGATTCCACAGTGGGCAGCAGGCACAGCATACCCTCCACCTCAGCTGTCCCCTTGTACTGGATGAAACTGGGCACATGCCCTGAAATAATCACCGAATTGGAAAACTGGCACTGTGGGATTCAAACTCAGGCTTGCAAAGTTTCCTGATTTGAAGTTCTTTGTTCTAATTTGAAACATAGAAACAAAGAAGTTTAATGTCAGATAATGACTGGCCCACCTAGTTGACCATTTTCCCTACCTACTGTATTGCTGCAGAAATGCTGATCATACTTCATCTCTAACTCTGCCCCCTTTGCCTTACCACTTGGTTCCCTTATGCCCTTTCCATGCATTCGTGATTTTGAGATAGTTTATGTTTACTACAGGTGATCCTACTGGCTATTGATGACAGCACAGTACACTAATAAAGCAGCAGTATTTGGTAGAGGAAAATAAATTCATATTGTAGTTTTTAGGCAATTTGCTTTGTGGCTCACTTGCATACATGCCTTGCCCAGCAGTCTAGTGTATATTTAACTACCCATGATATTTTTTTTTTTTTTGCTGTTTAATTTTTATTGTTATTTTCTTTTCTTACAATAATGAAAACACTTATTCTAAACAGGAGAACTGTTATAGAGTTGTTGGTTACATATACAACTCGACATCAAAGCATGTGAAGGATAACTGCTACCAATTAACATACCCATGATATTTTTAACTGCTATTATTATGTATTTTGTCAATAGAGAGTTAGGTCATTAAAATGGCCATCACTTACAATTTTTAAATGTTTTTCTAAGGTTACTACCGCAAGTCGCTGGATGCATACTGCACCCGCCCGATCCTGAATCAGGTGCACAGGCCAGGTCGCAGGGATGGTTGCTGCAGCTTCATGGCGGACCTTTCTGAATCCAGCCTACTGTCTTCAGTTTTAATTCTGCTGTGGTAAGATTCCTATGCTATGCATCTGTCTATGCCAATAATACAACAAGCATTGTGTGTATACCTTTCATATAACAGACAGGATTAACTGCTTTTCTAAATCCTAATTTGCCTTGTTTGATATAGGAAAGTTATGTGACTTGCAATACTGCATTTCATTATCACACGCAGCTCCCGCTTCAAAGATAACTCTTCTCTGCCTGACATCACAGAGACTTTACAAGCAGGACAGTTACTCCCTACATTCTGTGAATGCACAAGAGAATGACATCAGAAAAACATGAGCATTTAAAGTGCCCATTGCTAAAAATCACCACACTGCTGTATATTTGTGCAGTCTCCATTTCAAAATGGAGACTTGCAGAAATTATGTCAGTGGCTCTTAAGTGTGGACTGAATCTGTAGGGATACCAAGAGATTTGAGGGTCTCCTCAGATTGGATCAAGAACAAAGTTTGAGACTGAGCTAATTTTCCTTTTCCGACAGGTGGTAGCTAACTCCAAAAACAAAGTTACCAATAATATATGTAAGAATATTAGTCAGTCTGAAAATGCCAGCAACATCTCTCTGTCCAGGCTGCCAGCTGCCAGCACCAGTATCCTTGTCCCCTTAACCTTCAGAAAAAGAATATTTCTCGAATCCTCTCCATACCCCTGACCTTCTATTACCCAATCCACACCACACAAATCAAAACATTGTAAGCAGGAGGACAGGATAACAGATCAAAGTCTCTCACATGATCCTGATTCTTCCTCCTGAACATTGCAGGGCCCAATTCTCAAAGCCCTGCGTTTGATGTTAGGTGCTTGCACTAAACAGATATGGTGCAAGGTGCACCTTGGCGTCGAGGGCTGCCTCCACGCACTTACAAAGGTTGCTCATGCCGACGCAGGCTGCTGCCTGCCCCAAACAGAGCTTGCACCAGCCCTGTGCCCTGCACTGCTCTGGACATGGCACTAAGTGGGTTGCACCAATGCAAGCTGCAGCTTGCTATTCACAGACAGCACCCAGTGGGAGAAAGTCTAAGTCCCCTTAGACCAGCCAGGCTTGCATAAGGGACTTACACATTGCTTCCCTGGGTGAGCTGTCCTATGGGTAGTGTGGTGTGTCCCACCTCCCAACCCCACCGTGTCCTACAGGTGCCACATAGTGGACCCTCCATCCAGGTTGTGCCTCCATAGGGCATTCAGGGCAGGAGTGCCCACCCTATCCTCGATGTGCCCCTTAACATGTTGGTAGTGCCCCCTCCAGATCCCAGTGTCCCAGTTAGTACCAGGACAAATGCCACCAACCCTCCCACTGGTGTCTGTGCCCT
This sequence comes from Neoceratodus forsteri, assembly GCA_016271365.2. Taxonomy (NCBI): domain Eukaryota; kingdom Metazoa; phylum Chordata; order Ceratodontiformes; family Ceratodontidae; genus Neoceratodus; species Neoceratodus forsteri. The sequence continues at coordinate 235,858,673 of JADMNL010000023.1, read as the reverse complement.
GCACCCAGGCAGGTAGTGTCCCCATCCCCAGACAGAGCAGGGGACTGGCCCAGCCTCCATACGCCTCTGCTTCCGGTCCCTAATTGGACAGACCATGCAGCCTATGGTCCGAGTGGCTTGTAGCAAACCCTCCTGCACTCATGCAGTTGCCACATGGCTGGAGTTGCCACAAGTGTTGGGTCTTAGGTGCCAGCACCTCTGCTGTACCAGAATCTGGTGCAGGGTCCTTGGCATGGGGCTTTGGTAAGCAGCTGTTTGCCATAGCTATGTACAGAATGCAGCCCTGCTCGAGAATTGGGCCCCGATGTTCACTCCAACCGCCACTGGCTGCCACCACTGATGGATCCTAAGCTGGACTTGGAGGCTCAGATGATCACTGCAACATGTTCTGCTCAGCTACTACTATGACCGCCACCCACCTGCCCTAGCTTATACATTCAGCCCTGCAGTCACTTGCCTGCAAACCATGATGACTACCTAGCTCTGCTGACTACTCCAACTGCCGAAAATGGTGCTTGGTGCCAATAACAAGGTATGACAGTGAGCAGGCCCAGCAGTGTAGCCTTGTGACAATACTCATGATACCACCGAGTGCTGCTGCTCTTATTGGTTGGTTAGGTCTGGCCAGCTGAGAAGGAGGAAGTATGTGATGTTTGTTGCTTGAGTCTATGGTAGGCTCAGCTCTTAAAATGCTAGCTCTATTGGTTGCCGTAGTCTGATCATTTTCATAATTTGTTTTGCCTCATGACTGAGGGAGAGGGCTATCTGGATGGCTGGCAACAGACACCCCAACCTTACTTAGAGAGATGAGTGGCAGAGAAATAAGTAATTAAAAAATGCAACACACAGGACCAGCAGCATAGGCTATTACGCTGATAGGCCAGGATGCAATTAGCATCCCAGGCACCCCTGTCCAGTCAACCCTTATAAGGCATCTATTCGATATAACTTTCACAGAGTAAATAAGGCACGTGTTCTATACAGCTTGTTCCTTGTATCCCATGTAGCTTTCATAGATAGTGTAAATAATTAAATTATTACATGTGTTTTCACAGTTAGTTTAAATAAAGCAAACCATTATAATCCTGTTCAAATAGCAGGAAGAAAAATGTGTTGGCAATTCTACAGAGCAGTAAAAGTAATGTCCATACAGCCAAAGCTAAATTTCATCCATATAGATACAGTACAGATTATTAATAGTTTGAAAGAATCAAAATTCCATCAACATCATAAGTAGCATGGTAGAGCTAATCACAGCTGAATGTGGAGTGCTTTCTTCACAACCTTGCTTCACAGCAATACAGGTAAGGTAATACACTCAAATAACAAAAATCAATCAACAAGCACTAAATGTAAATACAAATAATCGGTTCATAAGTAGGCAAACAATTATTTCATACATAGGTATGCATCGGTACATCAATAATTGAGTACAAAGGGACATTGTATGCAGAGTTGCAGTCCAGTATGTTTCAACTGGCTGACTGTATCACCACATCTTACTCCCAAATCATCTTTATCATCTTTATCAATGCCAGCAAACTTATGACCTGCTGAGTGTTGATTGATATCCAGTGCTTCCAAATGTCTCACCATAACATGGGTTTCATATTTTTGTCCTAAGGTTCACATTTCATTTGCTTGGTCTGGGTATTATGGGTTCCGTGTTCCTTCAATAACACCCCCACAAACTCCGTGGCCTCTCCGTCAGAATTGTCCAAGTTGGATGGACTGCCTATTTCACTCCCTCCGAGCTACTGTCTACTGTTTCTACCATAGCAGCTACCTGCAAGTACTCACCAGTGATGACCACCACCACCCATTCTCATCCCGATCACACCACTGCAAGGCCGCTGACCTGCTCACAGCCTGCTCCTGAATTCCAATACCATGAGATGTCAGCAACGTCAAAAGCGCCAAAGCTGCTGCTTCCCAATGGTACACTGCCCATGCTTTGAAAGTGCACTGGTAAATCCAGCCTTGACTGCATTCAGAATGTGTATATTCCTAAGTAGAAACAAATAAAAACATAGAAACATAGAATTTGATGGCAGATAAGGACCGCTTGGCCCACCTAGTCTGCCCATTTCCCTACCTAACAGATAAGCTGCAGATCCTAGTTAACCAACAGCCTACTTCCTCATACCCCCACTAGAATTGACTTATGTCTGTCCCATGCATTCTTGAATTCCCCACTGTTTTTGACTCTATGACCTCCTCAGGAAGGCTGTTCCATGCATCCACAACCATCTCTGTAAAGAAATACTTCTCATATTACCTCTGAGCTGTCCCTCTATCTTCAAATTGTACCCTTGTTTTTGCACATCTCTTTTCTGAAAGATGCTACCCTCTTGGACTTTGTTGATTCCTTGAGGTATTTGAAAGTTTCTATCATGTACCCCTCTCCTCCTTTCCTCGATGCTCTACATCTTTAGTTCCTTTAGTCTTTCTTCATATGTCTTCTGATGCAGAACCTGCATCATTTTGGTTGCCCTCCTCTGGACAGCCTCCACCCTGTCTATGTCTTTGCAGAGGTGGGGTTCCAGAACTGTACACAGTACTCAGATGTGGTCTTACCAACTGTCTGTACAGAGGGCCAACAACTTCCTGTTTTCTACTGGTGATGCTCTCTCTATGCATCCCAGTATCCCCCAGGCCTCCTCACTGCCTTCTCACATTGCTTGGCCCACCTTTAGGTCATCTGATATGACTACCCCAGGTCCCTTTCCTTTTTGTTGTTGTCAATATCTCATCCCCCATTATGTACTCTTCCCTGGATTTTTGTTTCACAGGTGCATTACTTTGCACTTCTTTGCATTGAATCTAAGCTGCCATACATTTGACCATTCCTCCAACCTTGACAAGTCCCTTTTCATCCTTTCCACCCCACCTTGTGTATCAACCCTGTTGCAAATCTTGTGTCATTTGCAAAGAGACATACTTTCCTTCCAGTCCCTCTGCAATGTCACTTATAAAGACATTGAAAAGGACCGCCCCAGTACTGAACCCTGTGGTACCCCACTAGTAACCCTCCTTTCTTCACTGTGGACTCCATTTACTATTACCCGCTGTGTCCTGTTGTCCAACCAGTGTTTTACCAGGCTACCACACTGGGACCCACTCCTGGCTAGCTAATTTGTTTATTAATCTTTGTGCGGCACTGTGTCAAATGCCTAGCTAAAGTCTAGGTAGGCCATGTCCTCAGCCCCTCCCTGGTCTACTGCTTTGGTCACCCAGTCAAATAAATCAATTGGATTTGTCTGACATGACCTTCCTGCTATGAATCCATGCTGCCTTGGGTCCTGTGCCCCACTGGCCTCTAGGTACTCAACAATTCTTTCCTTCAGAAGTGATTCCATCTATTTTCCTACCACTGAGGTCAAACTAACAGGTCTATAGTTTCCTGCCTCTGTCTTGCTCCCACTTTTGTGAAGGGGAATCACAACCGCCTCCTCCAGTCCTCAGGTACCACACCAACCTCCCATGATTTATTAAAAGGGTAGTCAGTGGTGTTACTAGTTCTTCCTTAGTTCTTTTAGAATTCTGGGGTGAATCCCATCAGGCCCCATTGCTTTATCCACCTTCAGTTTTAAGAGTTCTTTCAGAACCCTTTCTTCTGTGGAAGGACTAATATCAACCCTCCCATCCAGAGTGCTTCTATTGACTGGATTAGGTATTTCCCCGCTTTTCCATTGTGAATACTGAGCAGAAGTATTCATTCAGTATCCCTACTTTTTCAATGTTGCTCTCTGTCCAACCACCTTCCTCTTTGTTCAGCCTCAGTATACCTGCCTTAGTCTTTCTTTGCTCCTTAATGTACCTATAAAGGTTTTATCCCCTTCTTAACTGAGTTGGCTATCTTTTCTCGGTTTGGGCCTTTGCAGTTCTGACTGCCTTACGCTTCCTTCTGCTTTAACTGGTACAGTTCTCTGTCCTACTCCTTCTGTGTTTCCTTATACTTTCTGAATGCTATCTTTTCTCCCTTACCTTCCCCACCACTTCTTTTGAGAACCATAGTGTTTTCTTTCATTTTGATTTTTTTATTTGCTTCACACAAAGGCTTGTTGCCTCTGTGATGGCAGTTTTGATGTTTCCCATTGTTGCTCCACCCACCTTCTTGCCTGTTTGCTAGTGCTTTTCTGAGGCACGCTCCCATTTTGACAAAATCAGCCCTCCTGAAGTCCAGTACCTTCACTATTGTGTGGCTTGACTTCACAGCTAAGTTTATCGTGAGCCACTCTGTTTGGTGGTCACTTGTTTCAGATGGCTACCCACTTCAAGACCAGAGATCCTCTCTCCATCCCCATTTGAGAGTACCAGGTCTAAGATTGATCTCTCCTGAGTGGGTTCCAATACTAGCTGTCTGAGGCATGCCCCTGTAGGACATCGAGAATGGCTCTGCTCTTGGATGTGGCTGCAGCAAAGGTGCTCCAGTCAACATCTGGCATATTCAAGTCCCCATCAGCAATATCTCCTTCCTCTGTATCCCAAGGATTGCCTTCTATCATTTCCTTGTCCATTTCCTCCCTGAGATGGGGGTCTGCATACAACCCTGTGTGGATTGTGAGCAATTTCCAGTCTCCAGGGTGACCCACAGTACCTCATCTCCTCCCTGTTTACCCTTTAGTTCTGTTACTTTGATCCCTTCCTTACCTAGAGAGCTACTTTCCTCCTCTTCTTAAGAAATAAACAAAGAAGGAACAGATAACTGTTTGAATAACAGAAATGTGTAAATATGTAATTTATTATCAACAAATGCTTGAAATAATAATGCTGAATTTTACATGTTGGTTTTATTTAATTTTCCTTAATATTAATAGCTGGTTCACTTAGCAATGACTCTGGCTTGCTCTCTATATATCAGATAAAAATGGCAAATACAATGTCTGGATTTATTTCATAGTATAAAATAAAAATATGAAAGTCTTTTGGTAAAAATCTACAATCTAACCAGACTGCATTCTGGAATATGATAGAATATTCAGTTAATCCAACCTTGGAACCTCAATTTTCCCTCAAATTCAATGCTGCCAGTTTTGTTGTTGATGTCTTCTTGAAACCCTCTCCTCCCTCATCCAGCTGCATGAGCCTACAGATTCTGCTCACGTGCAGCCCTCTACTTCTGCCTAACTCCTGTTTGCACATGTTTGTTTATAGATAGGACTTATGAGGACAACAGACCTGAAAATACAAAACAATATGAGGACAATTTGTGTAAGTGTGTAGTGTGTGTATAGTCTGTGTGTAAAGCTGCAACACCACAGTTGGCCTCTGGAGGTGTTTTCTGTTACACAGTGATACACAAAATCAGAAAATTGTGAATTATAAAGACATCTCAAAAAACAGTGTGGGATGTTTCAGGGCACTTCCAGCATCAACTACAAGGGTATGACTTATGAAGGCCATCAGGATCATCCTCATAGTTACATGAGGTCCTCATAGTGGAGCATATGTATGAAGAGGCAGAAATTACGCGCCAGAGGCATGTATTTCACCCGCCTAGCTCTGCAGCCCCAACTGGCATAGGGTGCATGGTATTCACTACCACATGCAACCATAGTGCACCTGTCTGGGCCCCCGGCATGCAACTCTGTGCAGGGCAGCCAGGGCAGTAGAAGACCCAGGCAAGCATCCAATCAGATGTCTGTCCTGGGACCCAGAGTGGATCCCATGCACAAGAGGGCACAGGTCCAGGTGTGGAATATCCACTGCAGGCACCGGACCCATGCAGCCACTCCCTTTGGCCAGAGGTCCCCTGCCAAAGTCCCAGTGGCACTGTGGCCCCACCACACATTACAATCGCTGGCTGGAAGGACCCCCAACACAGGCCCATATGGCAGTTCCCATGTCTGCCCTGATCCCATAGTGTGAGATCAGTGTTGCCCAACACATCGCTGGCCAGTAGAGCAACACTAAGTTGCCTCCCCAACACATGGCGACCCCATCTCAGTGATGCCTAGACAACCCCCCACACACACACACATATACACTCACATGGGTTCCCCATCAAACAGCCAGATCCCAGGGCCAGGTACCCCCATTGAAGCATTAGTGGCCAGTGGCGCTGATCTCCTCACCACCCAAAGCACCGACACCCCTCCCCTCCACCAACAACATACCTGCCGGTTGGTGCCATGGGCATAGATGGCCAGATGGCACGTACCTCCCAAACCTACTCAGCCACCATCCATCTAACTGATGCTTGAGCACGCTGCCATAAATAGGCAGTGCACCCTGGCATCAGTTAGATGGCCAGTAGCCAAGGAGGTGTGTGCAGAGGATGCCACTGGCTGTCTGGTGCCTGTGGCACTGACTGGCAGGTATGTTGTTGGTGGGGGAGGAGGAGGTCAGTGTCCTTGGTGGGGGGAGACCACTGGCCATTGATGCTTCCACAGGGTACCGAGTTCGGGGTCTTGGTGTTTGATGCAGGCACCTGTGTGTGTGGGTGGGGGATTGTCTATGTTATCACTGGGTCAGGGGTGGTCATGTGTGTTGAGGTATGGGTATGTGTTGCACTACTGGCCAGTGATGCATTAGAGTATTGGTCTACACTGCAGGATCAGGGCAGACGTGTGTTGGGGTGGGTATGTTGTGACTCTACTAGTTTTGTTTTACCCTTTATTTTATTATTATTATTTTATACAGAACTTACACCAAACTTTGGTGGTGTCTCAGTTACTACCACTCCCCCATGATCACCTAAGTGGCTATGTGTAACTCCCTACTGAAGTGTATTTTGGGGAGCAATCAAGAGATGTGTTGCCCCTGAACACACATACTGAGTGCAAGTTACAATCCTCTACTTATGTTTTTCACCTGATAGCTCAGCAGAAGTATATTGTGCTTCCATACCAATGAACTGAATTTGGGAGCTTACTTGGGAGCTGGAGTCAGAGCCACCAGAACTGGGGGTGCTGATGAGTGCAGCCCAAACAGCAAGGGAGGGAAATGTCTGCATTCTGACATTTCAGAGGCCCCTCATGGTGAGTGGAGAGCCTACACCCTTGTGATTGGTGGCAGCAAGCTTGCACTGTGACGTCTGAGACAGACAGAAGCATGTTTTGATATTAAGGTAGGTGAGAGGGACTTGGAGGGAATGGGAGAAAACTTAAAAGTAATGTGCCAATAATGTGCCTTGAGCTATCTAAATGATGGGGACCTTCTCCCTTGGGTCCACTCCTTGTTGATCCCTACTGGTCTTGACAGCAGAGCCAACAAAGGTTAGGGTGAGGGTGGCTGACAGGGGCCTGAATGGGAAAGAGCAGGTGTTAGCTCAACTGCCAAATAGTAATATGAAAAAATGAGTACCCATGTATGTGGTCATCCGGGGTAACTAAGACACCCTAACTTTTTGTGAGTCCTGTATAAAATATCAGTGGTATAGATAAAACAAAACAAGTGCTGAGAAATAAAACAAAGCTTGTGTGTATCTGTTGTATGACTGTTTTTTGAACTTAGTTATTTTTAGTACAGTACCTGTGTGTGGACATCTTTGGGCTGCAGTGGTGGTGGTGGTGGTGGTGAGGTTTCTGCTAGACTACCAAGGATAGCGTGATCTAAAGAGAATGGGGATTGGGATGGGGGTCTACTACACTACCAGCTACAGTGTCATATTCTGGGCATGGGGATGGAAGGGGGTCTCTGGGTAAAATTAAGTTTTCCCCTCACCAATTTTGAGAGTGGAAGGGCACCTCAGGCCAATCACTCCAAGAAGCAAAAACAGATTCTCACATTTTATTGAGGCCGTAATAAGATGCAAATGGCATCTAGCCCTTGTCTATGCTATGAAGTCATTGGCACATTGACCTCCAAAATGCACATTGAGCTAGAGGAGCAATCACATCAGCCAGGTACAAACCAAGGATTTTCTCCCTGGTTTCTTACTGCATTCAATTGAGCACCTATCAAATGTGACCAGAAGGGTGTTGTGCTTTGTGAGGTGCAAATTGATTAGTGCCTGGTGCTTCATTTACAGTTCGTATTTTCAGATATGATATTTGCACTTGCAATGTGCTCCACGCATGTTTGAAAATACAGTATCAGAATTTTCTCAAAGCATGAATCTGCTCCAAAGCATAGGACTTTAAGGCGAGCAATTACAGAGTTTCCAAAATACTGTACCTCGTCTCTTTCACTGCCTCCCTGTTCTCTGCTCCACTCTAGCTGGTCAGATCCTTTTCTAAATGCAGGGATCCCAGATCTACAAGGATTCCTACATTTTATAGTGATTTGGAACCATCTACAGGGATTTTTTCTCCATAAACTTGTATTGGTTATACCAGAAAACAAAACAGGGCAATTTGACTTCCATAGGAAATAATGTAATCTACAGGAAAAGACAGGAACATTGCTCTGGAGTTACAGGTAAAATGCCACATCAGTTCAGGAGCACTGTAAATGTATCTCACAGTGCCAGCTCAGGAACACAGCAGTAGCACAACTGCACAACACAGTGACCCAGGTTCCAAAGCTAGACTGGATCATTAGGGGATGGTTGGAGAAAGGAAAACTACCCCAGTGGACATTCCTTTCCTTTTGGTGGGAGTGTACCAGATTCCCGCTGCTACACTGCCCCTGGGTGACCAAGGGATGGTCATCAAAAACTAGAAGGAGGGAGGATGTTACCAGCATCATCAGGTGTGCATCCAAGTCTGAGAGGAATGTGGGTTGATGGAATTGGGGTGCAATGGGAGGCTTGAGATGGGGCCAGTGCCAATTTGGTGATTGCCAGGGCAAACAAAAACATTATATATTGTGTGTGTATATATATATATATATATATATATATATATATATATATATAAATAAGAACATCTGTGCATAGCACTGAGGCAATGGCCGGAAGCCAAGTTTCAAAGAAATTATATATACAGTATATATATACATATATATATTTATAAAATGGGTGGTAAAATCATAGAAATTCCAGTAACATGATTGGACAGAATGCATCACATGACCGTACATTATTTCCCAATGACCTTACACGCTCCCAGTACGACCGCACACCTAAACTACTTTCCAGCCCTCAAAACCTTCTCACCAGCAGTGAGATCACTCCATGCCTAATGCAGTTAACAGCCATAAACACACACACACACACACACACACACACACACACACACACACACACACACTGTTACTACTGCACACTGTCTCACCACCCCAAATTCTAAAAAACAACATAATGCAGCCCATTTAACAGAAACCTGTGTATAAAAAAAAAAAGACAAACCAAGTTCTTTACTTCCTACCTCACTTTCTAGTTAAAAAATCTCCTTCTCACACAGACTTGCCCAATCGCTCACCACTTCTCACTTTCCTACCTGAAGACATGATCATGTGGCGCATTATGCGGTAATATTGCGCAACAGTTATGAAGTTAGTATGCAGTTGTTTTGATTTCTTTCATCACTAAACAGCTGCAGCAGTATATCTGAGCGGAGACCGAGTGAAGTCGGCAGCTAATGGGCGGCAGACCTGAAGCTGTGTTTCTAGTGTTGCTATGACAACTCGCCTGGCTTGGGCGCCTGCCTTCGTGAAAGCTGCTGACTCACTCTCAAGGCCTCATCCGCTGTACATACACTCTGCAGCTTGTTTTAGTGAAATTAAGGGAAAGTCAAAGCAGGAAAACACTTTTTATCTTTTTTAACTCAAAAGGACTTACTTTCAACTCGTGAATAGCTTGTCACTTCCCCCGCAATGCGCACCGCCTCGTCACGCTTATACTTCATCACTCGCCACTTCAGACTACTTTGTTAACTCTGCCAGCATATAATTTACTAGGATACACAGAGGCATTATTATAAACCAACACAACCTAACAGGAGGCACACACTTTTCATCTTTTTAAACACAGGACTTACTTTGAACTCTGCCAGCATATCATTTACCAGCTAGACAAAGGATTATTTTTCCACCCACCCCCAAACATGTGTGCCATTTTATAAGATAGATATACCACTTAGGGTGTGCGGTCGCGCTCTGATATACACACGCTTTGGTGGTGAATGAACTCGGCTCGTGCCTCAGCATCACAACGCACACCAAGGCGCATGATATCAAAGCGCCACCACACACCCTAGAGTGGTATATCTATTGCATATATATATATGTATCACACTGGTCTATATTCATGAACATTACAACCAGCTTTAATAACATTTTACTTTGCCTTCACTATCCTGATTCATCAATGTGCCACTGAGCAATAGAGGATAGTAGATGTTAGTATAATGCTTTAACACTGGTGGCAATGTTAGTGAATATAAGTCACTGTGACACTGTGTCCACTTCAGGACAGTACTACAGATTGTAGAATAGGAGTGTCAGTTAGAGAGAGCTTAAGAAACATGAGGTCACAGATTTAGGTCCCACCATAAAAGTAACAATAAAAACGTAATTAAATTGTCAGTTCAACTGTAGCAACATACATTGCAAGCTTGGAAATGCTTTGTTAGGGACCGCAAACACAGGCTACTAGGCAGGGAAAAAACTCTAAAAAGTAAATGACCTGTACAGTAGCATTTTATTTTTAGCTATGACCTTTCCTTTCCTAACAAAAAAAAGTTTTTGCTGCAGAGTGCTGTTAAAATTCATTCCCACCATGTCTTCATTTTCCCAGAAAGTATTTCCAATATGTTAAGGCACCAGTCTGTTAACAAAAAATGTATTTCTGACATCCTTGTATTCGTTTTAGTTTTATCAGATATTGTTAAAACCGCGTTTACACCTAATTTTGTAATTAATGACTCACGCTGTTAATGATGGCCACCTGTCCTAATTTTAAAAACTTTTCATCTGTTTAGATTACCATACCTCTCAACCTCCTGCCTCATAAATCAGGGACAAGGCTTAAAAATCAGGAACAAAGGCCCAAAATCAGGGACACATTTTTAAATTGGTACTGTCCACTCAGGAAGTTGGCAGAATAAGGGACTCAGTGTATAATACATTTTTTGAAGAATAAGATGTCTGTAACTGTATTGTTTGATATAATTTTATTCTTACAATCATCACTGTTTAGTCAGTAGAACACAGATTTTAGGAGGGACCTAGTAAAATTCTGAGGTGAAATCAGGACATCCCTTGAAATCAGGGACACTTGAGAGGTATGTAGGTTACCTGTTGAATGCACATGCTAGAATCATAATGTGGATATAGTATGATCGTGTTACCATATATTTCTGATGGTAGAGAACACAACACTGCACCAAGATATTTATTTTTTCATGGCGGCATGGCACGTTAGGGGCAACTTTTCAAACATTAATTGTCCCGTAACTTGAAACATTAACGAAAGAAAACTGAAAGAAAATTGGGAATCTTACTAGTTTCGCCAGACAAACATTATTGCTGAAAAAACCCGATATGATCACTAACAAACATTGCTGCTTTAAAGCGAATGTTATACCTGTTGCCTCCTTTGAACATAGAGTGCAGTGTGCAGTGTTTCAATTCATTCAACCTTGAATGAGACCATTAACAATTTATGATGCGAGAAGTGTAAAATCCATACAAGTAATAAATATCGGTGACCGCTAACAATACTGCCAGTGTTTTTCTTTAACTTGAAACAAAACACAAATAATGCTGCAGTTTTTTTTCTTCTGTCAGAATCAGCGGTGCAGCTATTCAATACGTTTTCAATTCATTTAATGCTTTCACAGGATCTGTTAATAATTTATTATGCAATATGTTTTGTAGAGGGTGTATAATGGACGGAGAGGAAGTCAATCACTAGTTGCACATGCAAACATCGCTACTCTTAAAACAACGTATAATAGAAGATGGGGATTGAAGTTAAACAGATGGGAAGGGCGATGGAGTTGTAGCTCGAACTAGTAGGATGAACATTTGAAAAGGGTACAATGATTGCTTCCTTCTGACCATGCATGCATTTAAGGAGACATTTGAATGCTCATGGGCAAAAGTGAGAAGTCCCTCCCCCATAGGTTCCGGCACCTATGCACGTTATTTTTAAGGCTGCTACCAGAGTTTCTCCTAGCATGTGGGAAAGGAGGACAAATTCACCGACTCCGTCATAGCTTAGGTAGAAATTCAAAGCACTCGGACAAGGAATAGCCATATTCATGAAGTCTACTGCTAATCGATCAACTCGGACTAATATGAACTTCACCTGTTTTCAAATCTCAGAATGAAACGTGGTCAATGTCTGCTCACTGAGGGACTGGGGATTTATCTGTTGTTAAGTGAGGGTATCCTTCAAAACATGGAAGAGTTGAGGCATGGTTCCACCAGTCCCAGATAGCTGGGCACAAGAAATGAAAAACTCTTGGAATGCTCGCACCTATTGAAATAACCAAAGCTCGATGAAAACCTGGGAAGTAAAATCTTAGCCATATACTCCATTCTGAACTTTTTTTCCTGGCGAGAATCCTGTAAATTGCTCCGGAAATTTCACGGATAATTGAATTGGTAGCTGTTATCAAGTTTAATAGTATTGCTTCCAGGCGTTGTTGAAATGGCTGCCTATTGCTTTAAATGAGCAGCTGCTTCATGTGGGTGTCCGCTAAGGAGCCTCGTTGTCGCCACCAGGTGTCACTCTTGTGCCTTCTTTGGCACTTTATCTAGGCTTCGTCCCATTGACTGTATATACTTTCTTCTCCAGTCAATAACAATTATTTAAAAATAAACACACAAACACAAATAAATAAAAACAGCGTTCCATGCCCGCGGTTTCCAGATTTCTTAAATACTCATACTGCAGTCGTGCTCGCCATCAGGTTTAAATATCACAGGGTTTACACAAATAGCGAATAAACAAACACCCTAAATGATTTAGGTGGTCACGGAGTAGTAAAATAAACTTTACTTTTTATTTAGATTTTAAGTCAGTCATATTTTCAGTTCATCAACTTTATTTAAGGGAAGCTGCACATCAGGTTTTACTATATATGTATGTAAGTATGTATTTATTTATTTATATTCTGAAATGTCCTGAAACGTTAGATTGGGTAGGCAACCCTAGTTAGTATTTTCTTGATTTAAAGCAACAGGCTAAGCACTTCAGTGGGATCCATGCTCTGCTCAGGCATTTCAGTCTTTGTGTTTATGATTAATCTCAGCGTGCTTGATATTGCAGATCTATTTAGTAGATAAACACTTACAGGATTAACCTTCTAGAGATGGATTTGAAAGCTGCATATTCATCTTATTCAGTACCTTTACTTGAAGCTCACATTGGATGACGTTTGTATATCTAGCTAAAGAGGTAGTAGTGCCAAAACACACACATATCATCAAGTAGTCATTTGTTACTTTTTATTTCTGCAGTCTTTTTCTTTTCCCTGTGCACATTAGAAGGTTCTCTATAGTATATTAAATAAGAAATGAAGACTGGCACTTTACGTTGAGGATTATATATTTAATTGTATTCCCATTCATATCCACTTCAGGCTAATGACATCACAGTGGTTAGTCTGGCAGAAGGCAGTGACTCTTCTCAGTCAGCTGTGATGTCACGCTACTAATGAGGTATGGAGGGGAATATAACTCAGAGCCCCCTTTAGACAGAGTATTTTGTCATATAACACAGGTAGTACTTTGAGGTAGAGCATTTGCTATGTAGCAAAATAATTAAGCAAGTAACATTTCACTGCTTTTAAAGTTAATGTGTATTTTAGACAGTGTGCTAGCTCTTTAAAGCAATTTATTTGTGGATGACAGCATGTCATTACCCTAGCTGTTTAAGTAACGCCAAATGGTAAGACTAGTACTGTACCTTCCAAACCCTGCCTCACATATAAGGGACAAGGGTTTACAAATTAGGGACAAATGACCAACATCTTAGGGGCACATCTTCCAATTGTAATATAACATCAGGCTGTTACAGTACCAGTAGTTGTACTAGTAGTAAATATCTTTGTTTTTAATATATTTATTAGTAAATGACCAACATCAGGGTATGTTGGAGGAAAGGATAGCAAAACAGGCCTGGGGAGGAAGAAGACATTTTAGATACATTAGGGAGAGGAGGAAGGCTAGCTAGGGGATTGAAAGGCTGAGGGGGGAACGGGGGAGCATTTGGAGGAGGAGGACAGTGAGAAGGCAGAAGACCTGAACAGGTATTTCTGCTCTGTATTTATGGAGGAAGGGGGTAGAGGGCCAGAGTTGGAAAGGGGGGCACAGAGAAGGTATCAGATCCCTTCACCATGAGGAGAGTTAGGAGAAATTACCCAGGGTGAAGGTGGACAAGATGTACCCTGGAGCAGAGGAAGGAGAGGGGGACATGATCGAGACCTTCAAGTACCTTAAGGTATAAACAGAGTGCCAGGGGAGGACATCTTCAAGATAAAAGGAAGTCAGAGGATGAGGGGCATGGCCTGCAGATGGAGGGAGGACAGTTCAGGGTAACATTAGAAAATATTATTACTCAGAGAGAGTCATAGAAAAGTGGAACAGACTCCCAGAAGCAGTCATTGGAGAGGAAACAGTGGAGGGATTCAAAAGGGCATGGGACAACCACATGGGAGTGTTAAAGGAGGGGCACAGGTCAAAGCACATAGCTGGGCAAATGGGCAGACTTGGTGGGCCTGGTTCAGTCCTTTTCTGCCATCACACTTCTATGAAGGCCATGGGCTGGATGACCTGCATCCAAGGGAGATTTGGGAACTAAGAGAGGAGCTGGCTGCCCACTGTTCAGTCTGTCCCTGGACACTGGTAGAGTGCCAAAGGACTGGAAAAGGTGACGGTGGTACCAATCCACAAGGGAAGCAGGGTGCTGAGGAAAACTACCGCCCCATCAGCCTAACCACAGAGGGAGGAATGTCATGGAGTCACTCATTGGTGAAAGGGCAATGAAGTTCCTGGAGGTGAATGCTCTGCTGGATGACAGAGAGCACGGGTTCACTAGGGCAAGTCCATTTTGAGCATATTTTTGACAGGGTGACACAGGTGGATGTGGTCTACTTGGATTTCAGTAAGGCTCTTCAACACTGTACCCTATAGGAAGGCTGGTCAACAAATTGGATGGCATGGGGTAGGGGGCAAAATAAGAAGATTGGTGGAAAACTGGTTGGCAGATAGGAGTTGGAGGGTGGTGGTGGTGAATAGGGTGCACTCAGGGATTGGGCAGGTGAGGAGTGGAGTTCCCCAGAGATCAGTGCTGGGACCCTCCGCTCAATATCTATGTACAGGACATCCAGATGGACTGAAAGGAAGGTGGCCCTCTTTGCAGATGACACAAAAATCTGTAACAGAGTTGGCTCCTGGGGGTGGAGGACATGAGAAGGGACATGATAGTGATGGAGGAGTGGGCGGAAACCTGGCAGCTAAAATTCAACATCAAGAAGTGTGCTGTTATGCACCTGGGACACAGGAATCAAAGGGCAGAGTACATGCTGAGAGGGAGAGAGTCAGGGTGTTAGAGGAGGAGAGGGATCTGGGGCTACAGTTTCCAGAAATCTCAAGGTAGGGAAGCAATGCTCAAGGGTGGGGGGAAGGCATATGGGATGCTGGCTAATATCAGCAGGGGGATCACCAGCAGGCATAGTGAGGTCTTGGTGCCCCTGTATCAAGCTGAGGTGAGGACACACCTTGAGTACGGTATCCAGTTTTGGAGGCCTTGCCTGTGCAAGGATGCAAGGATATTGACTAAATCAAAAGGGTTCAGTGAAGGCGACCAAACTGGTGCAGGGATGAAGGCAAACAATGAGAACAAAGATGTGAAGAGTTGGGGCTGTATACAATGGAGACCAGGAGGAGAGGGGAGACATGATTTGAGACCTTTAAATATATCAAAGGATGATCAAGGAGGCACAGGAAGTTATTCCACAGGAAGGAAACATAACAAGGTGCCACGGACTGAGACTCGGGGCGGGATTTCATGAGCAATGTGAGAGGTCATTTTTTCATGAAGAAGGTGGTGGAGAACTGGAATGAGCTTCCGGAGGAGGTGGTGAACTTAGAGACCATAGAGGATTCAAGACCACTTGGGACAGACACATGGGGCTTAGGGGAAGGGTGGCTCAGGTTTCAGTAAACTGGGCTAGTGGGGTAAGGGGCAGATCAGATTGGGCCCTGAGGTAATTTTTCGTCAGCTTCATGATTCTATGAAATGGTAAGATCAGTTCAGGCTGTTAAAATACTGTAGGTTGTGTGGCATGCAAGGCATTTTTTGAAGCTGAGCTAGCCTGTAACCCTGATATTAGGCATGATTATTTGATTATTCAAATTATGTCTCTTCAGTTGCAGAAATGTCGAATTTAGGAAGGACAGCGGAAGTTGTTGGGGCAAAATCAGGACATCCCTGAAAATCAGAAGACAGTTGAAAGACACAGCTACAATACACACACAATCCTTACCCTGGCATTTCAAATATGTGAACACACCTCTAGTATGAAGAGGAAGTTTTACTGACCACGTCATGATTTCTTTGATGATGTCTATGTTTTTTTTGCCTGCCTTGGCACTGCTTTTGTCTGCAAGCAAGCAACATCTGTGCATCGGTTGTTTAGCAACCGCTTATGTTGAATTTGTGCAAGCTGGACTTAAGTCCAAGAGTGTGCATTGCGGGGCTAGCCAAGAGAACTCAGCATTATCAGTAGCGGTTTTCTTCTTCTTCCAGGAATATTAAAAACGTGACCAGGCCCCTGAACTGCAAAACACTCTGTCGTATTTCAGAGTCCCGCCCTGCCCTTGGAATGTGATTGCAATTATAAAGGTATAATGACATTGCACATGAATGGAAATCTGCTGCTCCTGAACTCTGGCAGAACAGCACAGACATTCTGTTAGCTCTCCCTAAGGCAAAAGCACTGATGCCTGCTGATCTGGTGTGTGTAGCTCTGAAATGCCATTGCAAAGTTATTTTATTTTTATTTTATTTTTACCTGAGTAATTCTTCCATTTCTCGTTACCTAGGGATTGTTAATGGCCAGGCATCCTCTTCAGACTCGTTTCTTCTGCTCAATCAAATCTTGGAGGCGCCAGTTCACTTTTATTGATCCCTCAGTTCCTGACAAGCCTCGCCACAAGCAGCCGGATCGTCCTGCAGCTCGGTTTAAAGACAAATACACAATGCTTGTGCAAGGAGGGATTTTTGTTTGTGTCCCTGTTCTGTTGTTCAGGAAATGTCTTACTGAATTACACCTTGTCACGCTGCGAAAATGGCGGTTTGTTGTCCCTGTCACCTAATAGCTTTGACAAGCCTTCACATAAAACATCCTGCATTTGAATTAATTCCGTATTAGAAAACATCAATGCATCCCTGATGAGCAGACGGTAGCAGCATTCTCAGTTTTCAACTGTAACTAATGACTGCATGGAAATGAGTACACATGCCTCCGTGTCTCTTTTCCCGAGTGAAGCAGTATATAGTGGTGAGAGGAGAGTCCCTATATCATTATCACCCACAAACTGGGCAAATGGGGAACGCAAACAGAACACAACATGAGCAAATTATTATTTGAGACTATTAGGATACAATGAAAAGTAGTGATCCTGAAGTTTGGTGCCAAAGCACCCTGGATAATAATATAAGCTTTACGGCTCTGTTTGGGACAGATGAGTTGTGAGGGCTGCTACCAGAGATGGCTGAGAAGGATGGGAGCACTCACCTGCCCCATCTGTCCCAATAGGAGAGTGTTAGGTGAAGGATCCCCTTCACCAAACTTGTATCAAACTGCAGCAGAAAATAGCTGATCGCCAAATCGTAATAAACATACATTTCGGGGAATATTTCAAGTGGTTAAACTTTCCCATTTGCTATTCTGGCTATTCACCCTCACAAAGTTCTGAGAAAGCAAGACAGGGATGCACCCTTCCCTCTCTCCTTCACAGATGTGTGGCTACTGGGAAGCTAGGATGGCTTCTGTAGTTAGTCATATTTAAGGACGTTGGAAGACGCAGCAACTAGACCAAGACAGCATTCTAAGACACATTAGTCAGTTCACATAATCTATAGCAATTTCTCGCCAGTCTCTTTACTAATGCTATTTAAATAGATTCCTTCATCTTTATATTCTGAGATGCCATCAAATTATAAACTGAAGTAGAAATGGATTTTCCTATTAATCGTCTGCTATAAGCTGTAGGAATGGTGTCCAGGGATCTTTGAATGAAGATTGTTAAATGTCCATTCCAGGTCAAAGTGACACTTCAACAGTAGCTTACAAGTTTCTAGTTTTGTTACATTCCACTATCTGATTACAATGATCACGCTTATCCTTATTAGTTTTTAGTGTCGTTTTTTTCTCCATGTAAACCAGAAATAAAAATATCTAGGCAGATAGAACGACAGAGAGAGAAAGAGAAGACGCACCTCCTCTTAAAAGGGAGACCCTTCAAAGTTAGTTGGTGATTTCCTCACTAGTGATACTTTGTAGGATTTTACCTTATAGGTTTTAAAAGGCTTATCTATACAAATGGATACAGGAATTATCCTCATGTCCTCAGAAAGCTCTCCGATATAAGGCTATAGCCCAGTGATGGAATTACATTTTATGGGCTATGGGAGCTGGGGCGGGGGCATAAGGGTCCTATCTTTGACTGAGCCTCCTCCCATTATAAGTCAATGGCAGTGATGCATGAGCTACTGGGGTTCACTTCAGAGCTACTGGGCTGAGCCCTGCAAGCCCCCAATTCCCAACACTGTGTATAGCCTCACATTCTGTTTACACTGAAACAGTAACAACATAGCCTTTTCACAGAATACCTTCTCTGCTTCTTTCCTGTAGCAACCCTTTGCAGAGTATGTTTATGTCAAATGGTTCCTCAGGCATTAACACAATAAATACAGGTGTAACCCCCCCATTGGTCCCCTTGTCTATCTAGCAGGGCTGCTCTCTCACCACATGGTGCCCAAGAGAGGGATGGGGGTTGTCACTACAGTTCAGTTTACTAGTACATCTTCCTTCTGAGCCTTCCATTCACAGAGAGGTAAAAGCAAGTGTGACCACTACCTGGCACACACCTGGTAGGACCATTTACCATTGCTATCAACCTGGGTCCCTGGGAGAAAACGTTTGCCCACAGTTACGTTAGGTTTGTACTTCTGTTCAGGGTTACCCAGTAAATCCTTCACCAGAGTCCCTTTCACGCTACTCTCACCCTGGGAGAAAAGAAACTCCACGTTATCTGTGTCTACAATCCCCAAATGGGTCACTGTAGGTCTGAAGGACTTATTTGATCAGTCCTCTTGCACTCCAAACATAATGAGGTCATTACATTGGGTGACCTTAATCAAAATTGGCTAGGACTGCCCATAGCACGCTGCTCTCTTGTACAAAATTATAACCTCCATCAGCTGTTAACGGAGAATACCAGAGTTACTCCTTCACTAAAATAGTCTTCCCTTATTTACTGGGCACTGTAAACTGTCTGGATCATGTACACCAAGCAGGCATCTTGGTAGATTCGCTACTGATCATTCTCCTGTCTTCTGCATCTGGAGTACAGAGGCTGCTCCAACCCCTCCACTGTGCTATGTCACCTTTACAAATTACACCAACCTGGATATTGAAGCTTTTTGTCATGATGTCTTGAGGATAAACTGGTCTGGTATTTACCTTTCCCATAATATTGAGTCTGCACTAAGTATCTTTCTTAATGAATTCCTGGCCCTCCAGAACAAGCATGCCCCCAAGATGACATGGAGGGTGAGGAGTAAATGAACAAGATGGCTTCACAAAGACTTGCTGAAAAATCTACGCTCTAGGGACAAATGCTGGAAAAAGTACAAAGCCTTGGGGCTACAATCTGACTATGCTACCTACAGAACCCTACATAGCTTCTATAAAAAGCAGGTTAGAACAGCTAAGAGTGCTTATTGTAAAGAATTTCCACTAGGCTCTGCTGGGGACCCTAGGAAATTCTGGGCCCATGTCAAGACCTTTCTCAGTGCGTCCCAGTCAACTGCACCAGTGACATGGTCTTAAATGGAGAAAATTTCAATGACTCCAACACCATTGCTAATTCCTTCAATCAAATGTTCTCAGACCTGTCTTAATATACCTCTGCCTTCCCATCTCTCCAGGCAGCCTCTCTGCTTGCAACATCAGCACAGTCTACTACCCCAGCTTTACTTCCCAACAAATGTCTAAAAATCCCATTCTACTTCAAGGCGCTCTTAAGGACTGAGGTCTTAAAACTATTTTGGACTGTCTCTGACAACACTAGCTTTGGATCATATACACTTGAGCCTCAGCTCTTGAAACTAGCAGCACCATTCATTGCCTCCCTCTGGCTAGAATTTTCACCTTGTCTCTCTCTGATAGCCAAGTTCCTGAACTCTGGAAGATTGCTCATGTAATGACGATCCTTAAAAAGTGATACTAAGGAGATTATTAACTACAGGCTAATAGCCATCCTATCGGTCCTAAGTAAAATTCTGGAAAAACTTGTTGCAAATCAAACATTGACTACCTCACAAAGTACAGCCTTCTCTCTGACACACAAAATGGCATCCATAAAGGTCACAGTGCCTCTACAGTGCTTCTCAAATTCATTACCGATGTGCTTACCAGTATGGATGCTGGCCAGCTGACAGGGCAGTTTTATAGAACCTTACAAAGGCCTTTGATCTTGTTGATCACCGCCTGCTCCTCTCCACTTTTGCAGTCTGGGCATTTCACCCCCATTTGTTGCCTGGTATGGAAGCTATCTATCAAATAGAACTCAAATTGTGAAATGCAACTCCTCTTTATCTGATGGTGCTTCCATCAATATTGAGGTTCCCCAGGGCTCTATTCTGGGACCTCTTCTTTTATCACTTTTATCAATAACATAGATGAGGTTTTTCTTTCATGCTCATCTATTCTCTATGCAGATGCTCTTGTACTCTACTCAAGCTCTGATAAGATTGCCGGCATAAATGCATCCCTTTCTTCAGATTTCACAAATATCCAAAACTGGCTTTCTGCACATAAGCTTGTACTTAACGCTAAGAAACCCAAGCAATGTTACTTGGATCTGCCCCTAAACTTAGGACATGTCAAACTCCTATTGGTGCAAGACCACAGTGGCACACAAAACAAATTTGTTACATCTTTTAATTACCTGGGAATTCTTCTGGACCAATCCCTGGACTTCAGCCTGCATATACAATCTGCCTGCAAGGCAGTGAATGCTAAACTGAGGGTTGCTTCCAAGTCCAGTTTCATGTTGACTCTCTGCTAAACTTGCTATTGTCAGAGGTATATTACTCCCTGCCCTCACCTATGGCATGCCGACCTTTGCTGCAACACAAAACTATCTTTCATAAGTGGGATGCCACTTATAATAATATCTGTCGATACACCTCCTCATCACCACAGCTTAAGCACCACTGCCAACTGTAAAGGGATCTGGGCTGGTTATCCCGTCCAGCTTGCCGTCAATACTCTCTCGGCTCCCTGACTGACTCTATGCTCAGAAACCAGACCCCTTCAGTGCTCACAACATTGCTTGTACCCTCAAACCTCCTCCTATAGATCATGCGATCAAGCAGATAAATCCCTCGTTGAATGTACCTAGATGTAAAACATCAAAAGGCTCTGTTGCCTTCAATCACTCTGCTCCTAAGTTTTGGAACTCTCTCCCCAAGCGCTTTGAATATCTGGATCCCATGACAACTTCAAAAGGAGCTGCACTTACATCTATCGCCTGATCTCTGCACTTTTTAATCCTCCTAATCCACTCACCCACCAGAAGCTGCCTGGCCTAACGTTAACTTCCCTACCCTCATAGCACTTCTTACCCTTACTATCTCCTTGAGAGCTAATCTACTGTAACTCCCCACCCACACACACACACACCTGAGTCTTGTTTAGAGGTTGTGATAATGCATCTTGCCCAGTCAGGAATTTGCCCTTGCCTTGTTTCACTGTCTATTTGAATCTTCATTGTTGTGATTAATTTAAACAATATTTCTTTTGCTGCTATGTTGTGGTATCTCTTCCTAGACTGTGTTGGTTTTCTCTGCCTAAAGAGTCTATATGAATTGCATTGATTGTTATTGTCCTGGCTGCATGTATTCATTACTACTAACTGTTTTGACCTATGCTATTGTAATTTCATTGTACTCAGGCTATGTACCTGTCTTTGATTGTTGTACTCTCCCGGTCGTGCCTGAAAATAGTCATTTCATAGCTAGTGCACCTACCCAGTTAACAAAACTAAATAAATTAATAAATCCAGAGACAGTGGAAGCAATAACAGTACTGTCCAAACCAGGTTGGGATTCTAGAGTGTGGCTTTTATTCACATACACTGAATAATTACAAAGTGAAGATGGACCCCACAGGGCTACTCCTACTGGTAATGCAGATTACTGAGGTACAGAGAATACACACACAGTGAACCTTCAGGTTCTGACTTGAACAGTGTACACCCTGGTTCTGAATGAGGAGATTGGCACACACAGCCAGTACTAGGAGACTTTCCATATTTCACAGAAAATCCAACCCATGTCTGGGTAAACTATTTTAATCAGGCACTGGCCAAATCGCTGAATAGAAACACAGGTGCCCAAACTGAACCTGGAGGGTAAACTGGTTGCTCAAGATGGAGGGGGTCTCCCACCTTTTGCTTCAAATTTATACTCGGTCATTCATCTGGTTAATAACACCCTCACAGAAAACTTGTAGATGCTATCTTGAAATGTCTTTCACATTTAACATACTACATTACACATCTCCGGTGTCAGGAAGTTAAAAGTTCTGTAATTGGCACTGTCTCTTCACTAGACCCAACTTTAGCAGACACTTTTAAACAGAAAACAGTCTAGGTGACAGAGTCCCTTTGTCAGAGAAAATTCACCACAAGGAATGTAGGTGCCCCAGGGCTTTTCCAAACAAATGTCACAGGTACTCACAGTGCAGTTGAATCTCAGGCAGCTTCAACACAGTCCAGACTGGACCAGGGATTGCCCTGAATCCTGGAATCCACCCCATCCTCCTGGGATTTGGCACTGTGAAAACCACTTGGCTTGGTTTCCATCACTTCACCACTAGGCTGTACTGGTTCACACTAGGGTGAGAAACAAACAAAAACACTGCTGGTAGCTCTCTGACAGAGCTAAAGAGAGGCTGTACTACCTGCAACCTCATTCACCACTCCAACTGCAGACTCTCTGAACATTCTAAAGCTAACTCCTGCAGCTAGCTTCCAGTGTGGCTTATGCTGCTGCAACAGTTCCAAAGTGACATCATCACTCCAGCTCAGCTGAGACTGAAAGACAGAGTGTGATACTGTGAAATCCATTTAACTGGCATTTCACTAGCTGACTGCCCCTGTCTGCCACTGACTCGGTGGGATTCTAAAACCCCTGGGAACAAGGGGTTACACAGACCTTCCCATGGCAACTGAAGAAGAGGACCCGAGCCCATTTTCAGTAGAATTGTAGGGCTGTAAAGCACCTCCACCCACCAAATTTTATATAAGTAAATGCTAGAAAAACTTATTCTGGGATATTTTAGGGGTTGCAATGGACATCATATGGGGTTGCAAAAATCATAGGGGTCTGGACTGAAATCCTGGCTACTCCTGAATGATGCCCCTGCCAAAGATCTTTGCTCTTCATGCAATCTCAACTTTTCCTGGTTCCCTGCATTTTGGTTCAATTATTATAAGAGTAACGCTTAGTCTGTACAGTATGTCAAATCATCCCTTAGCCTGTATACAAGGTCACTTTGCTTTGGCCATATTGTCATTCTACCCTCTACACAAGGATCTACATACCATGATGATTTAATCTGGGTTGAGGTTTCTGTGTACTGTATGTCTGAGAGAGAGAGAGAGAGAGAGAGAGAGAGAGAGAGGAGAGAGAGAGATTGAGAGGAGCATGCTGCAACTGCTGTGGAAATCTTCTCTCTCCTTGTACTTCTTTTGGATCCCATGCCCTGCTCTTTCCCCATTTGCCTCCATGGTATGCTACTCTTCAGTGTACTGATTGCTTTTCCATCATTTAGATAATAGTCTAGTTTGAGTGGGTGAATGACATGGGAAGGTAAAGCATTAAAACCACAGGAAGTTTTCTAAACTGAACAGAAAATCTGAGGGAGGAGAAGTTTCTGTGAAGCTGGGTCTCTCCACTTAATTGCGGCCCCAGTTAAATTTTTGCACACAGAGGGACAGGGAGGTTGGGGGGGTGTTGCACTCTATATAAAGGAGGGTATCAGGGTGACAGAATTGCAGGAAAGTGGGTGAGGCTGAGGGCCTATGGGTTTCATTGGCCCCAGAAAAGGGGAGGTGGTGCCTACAGGATGATTTACAGGCCCCTGACACAACAAGAATCTGTGGACAGATACATGACAGATTAAATCTTTAGAGTGGCTGCTAAAGGTGAGGTGGTGCTGATGGGAGACCTGAATCTACCAGATGTGGACTGGGACACCATCTCACCATCATCCACCAGTAACAGGGAAATAGTAGACTCCCTGCAAACAGCCCTTTAAGGCAGCTGGTCAGGGTACCAACCAGGGAAAAGCAATTCTCAATCTGGTCCTAACAAATGAGAATAGGGTAGGAGATGTGTCAGTTGGGGGAACACCTTGGTAGGAGTGACCACAGCACCGATTTGTTTACAATATGGAAAACTGCTGATGTTTACCAGACAAAGGTAAAAGTGTTTGATTTTAGGAGAACGGATTTCAGGAAAATGAGGGAGTACATGGAAAGGGATCTAGAGATGGTGCAGGATTTGACAGAGGTGAATGACATGTGGGAGAAGATAAAATATGCTGTTGTGGGGCCACAGACCTACGCACCAAGAAATTAAGTAAGAATAAGAGGAGTGGTTTAATGGTGTTGTAGCCAAAAGGTCAGGGCAAAGAGAAGGGCTTTTGGAAGTTCAAGGTAATGCAAACAGAGGAGGACTGGGAAAGGTACCAGGTAAGCCTTAAAGAAGCAGGGGTAGAAGTAAGGAGGGTGAAGGCACAGACAGAGGAGAACATAGCAATCACAGTTGAAAAAGGGACAAAACTTTTAATAGGTACATCAGTGAGAGGAGGAAACCTAGACAGGGAATATTCTGACTAAAAAGCAAGTGATGGAGAGCAGATACAGGGATAAGGAGAAGGTAGAACTACTAAATAGCTATTCTGCTCTGTGTTCACTAGGAAAAATGAAAGGGATGGTAGTGATGCAGGAGAAGCTGAGGGCAGTGGGGTCAGGAGTGGATACGAGTCCATTCTGGGTGGAGAAGACTCTGGGAGAACTACACTGCCTGAAGGTGGACAAGGAGATGGGGCTGGATGGGGTGCATCCCGGGGTGTTGAGGAAACTGAAGGACATACTGGTAGCACCCTTGACTGCACTCTTCAACAGGTCCCTGGAGTCTGGAATGGCAATGATGACTGGAAAGGGCAGATATAATCCCTCTGAGCAAAGGGGAGGTGGGAAATTACAGGCCTGTGAGCTTGATATCTGTGGTGGGCAAACTCATGGAGAAGCTACTGAAAAACAGGATTACCAGTTGCGCCGAGGCAGGCAGCCTGACAAATCAAAGACAACACAGCTTTACAAGGGGTAGATCCTGTCAAATTAACTTGATCAAGTTCTTTGACTGGGTCACCAAGGTAGTGGATTGGGGGCAGTGGACATCACGTATCTGGATTTCAGGAAGGCATTTGACTCCATAATGCAGAAGACTCCTGTACAAGCTGACATGCCTGGGTCTGGGGCAGACGGTGATTTGATGGGTGAGAAACTGGCTGGGGGCAGGAGACAGAGAGTCATTGTAATGGGTTGGCATCCGGAGACAGCATGGTCACCAGTGGGGTTTCTCAGGGTCAGTACTGGGGCCACAACTGTTCAATCTATTCATGGGGACATTGCGGAGGCCTTGAAGGGTGTGGTGTGTGTTTGCAGATGATTCTAAGGTCTGCAATAGGGTGGATACTCAGTAAGGGTGTAAAGAATGTGGAGGATCTAAGGAGGCTTAAGGCATGGTCAAAAAAGTGACAGCTTTCATTTAACATGGACAAGTGTAACATCATGCATCTTGGCAACAAAACCGGAGGGCAGTATATATTGTGGCCATGACCTGGCAGTAATAGAACAGGAAAGGGACCTGGGCATCACCATATCAAGAGACCTGAAGGTGGCAAAGCACTGCAAGAGGGCAGTAGCTACAGACAGCAGAATGCTGGGCTGCATCGAGGAGGATTACTAGTAAGAGGAAGGAGGTCATAGTACCCCTTACACCCCATCTGGTTAGGCTGCATCTTGAATAAAGGGTCCAGTTCTGAGGCCATATCTGAGAAAGGATGTGGGAGGCTGGAGTGTGTTCAGAGGAGGGCAATGAAGATGATAAAGGGCTCAGCCACCTATTCTATGAGGAAAGGTTAAGGTAATTGAACATGTACTCCCTGGAGCAGAGGAGGAAAAGGGGACATGAATGAGACTTTCAAGTACCTAAAGGTAGAAACCAAGTGCCAGTGGAGAGCATCTTCCAGCTGAAAGGAAAACAGAGGACTAGTGGCCATATATTGCAGATTGTGGGAGAAAGTTTAAAGGGACATTAGGAAGCACTATTTCACTGAGAGTGTGGTGGAAGTGGAATATGCTCCCTGAGGAGTCAGTTGGAGAAACAACAGTGGGAAGGTTCAAAAGAGCATGGGACAGACACAAGGGATGGTTGAAGGTGTTGGGGGGTGAGGACATGTCGTGAGCAGATTACGAGGCAAAGTGGGCAGACTAGGTGGGCCTGGCAGTATTTTTCTGATGTCACAGGTCTAAGTATCTATGTAAGGCCCTAGAAGGATTACTAGCTTATAGTGGTGAGCTTCTGGCAGTAGTTAACCTAAGCACTGAAATGGTTTTACTTGTACATAACAACTGTCATGGGGGGTAATGGAGGTGGGATAAATAAATAAAGGGATGGGCTGAGCACCTATTTGCAGTTTAAGCCCTGTCTTGTGGTCATCAGCCTGACCACCAGGATACATGGGAATTTTCAGATGGGTCCTCCTTAGTTCATTATCTCTTTACTTTCCAAACTGCAAATATATTTGCATAAATCACATTTTAAAGGAAATTGGGCTTCTTGTCACTATAAGCAGTGTAAACTTGCAAACTGCAAACAGTGACAGTGTACAAAAGTGAAGTGGAATGCTGATATAAGTGTGCCAGCGCTTGTCCCTACTAGTTTCCCAGGTGGACCCACAGTATTACTCTCCAAGTGGGACAATGTACCACTATCAGACCCTGTGAGGACTTATCACTGTTGTGTGGAATGGGTACATACAGAGTAGGTGCACATGGGAGTTCAGAAATCCACTCATAGTGCTGCAACTATGTAACAGGCCTAACTCCAAATCATCCCAGCAAGCACAGTTTGCTAACTGAATGGGCAGCAGAATCCTAAAGAACTAAATTAATTTTAGTCCTTTTAAATTAATGTTTTGCAAGGCAGTAACCTGCTGGTCCTATGCCAAAACGTCATCATGTGACTTCTGTATCTTGCTGTGCCTCCTGCAAGTTTACCCAGTTCCACCATGTCCCATTTACCGGTGGCGATTGGTTCAGCTACGTCACGTTAAATGATTTGCTTTAGATCAACAAGAAAAACCTCAGCCGATGAGAATCAGCTCTTTAAACTGAAGAAGGTGCAGGTGTAAACTGCACAGAGTTAAAGTTTAACGACCCCAAATTGTCCTACATTAGCAGAGACAGTCTCTCATTTACTTCTCAAAAGCCCTATGACCCAAATTGGCACTGGGATACCCCATATCGTGCACTAAGATGCATACTAATCAGTGTACTGCGAAACGAACAGCAAAAGAGGCCATGATAACACACAAATCCGTAGGATTATGAACTTCAGTCTCTGTGATCTAATGATGACCCAATGCATTTCGCCCTATTCTCACATGTTGAGATACAGCATCCCACATGTTAGTGATAAAAGTAACGGGATGAAAAGTACTGTATTTACACGCCCTATGCAGTTAACACGTTGTGAATAAGTACAAGAGAACTGGCAAAATACCAGCTTCGATCGGAGTACAGATGCAACCCTTTGGCGCATAGTGTGCCTCTCTGATGTCAGGGGAGACATAACTGCGCCTTATGTATTCATTCGTAATCTGATCAGGGCGAACACACCAAAATAATATGGAATGAGAACTGCTTTGTTTCAAAAGAGGTTCTTGCCAGCCATCAGATGCAATTAAATATTTCTGAAGGTTTGCAGAGTTACAGTCTCGATAGTAAGGTAAAAGTCCATTATCATTTAAAGCGCGCACGGAGATGTTAACAAACTCCAACAGATATTTATTTCAACACCACAACATATTTGATGTATCTCTCTGGTAGGGACATCTATCCTGCAGTGCAGCAGCGGTGTCTCGCTCCTTGTACTGTTTGTCAGTTAAAAACGTAATTGTACTGCAGAAAGAGCAATATTTTGTTTGCCCTATACAGGTATTACAGCTTATATAGGCAATTGTTTATCCTGCATTGCACTGTGGCATTTCCCCAGACGCTTATGGTGTGTTACATCGAGTCTATTTTGCAGTTCGGTATCACTCAGACCAACACATTTTTGGTACTAATAAATCCCACTGGGCCTGAGCAATTTATGTGAATGCCTATTGAAAACTGATATACAGTATTCCTGGGTTTGCTGAAGCCTTTGTTATGTATTTATTGGTGGTAGTGTAAGGCGGACTGAGAAATATAGCAAAGCCGGTCTCTTTCTCGGCCACAATCCAGCGCAAAGGTGAAACAAGGCAGGAGTAAAAGTGCACGACTGTAAATGATGCAAAAATTAAGAACAGGTAAATCTAGTATTGCATTTCTGATAAGTCTACCCCTTTCTTAAAGGTGATAGGAAACCGTTTTTATTCCTCTAGATACCCCCCATTGTTTTTATTGATTCTACGCAGTATTCTAGATGTGTTGACCATTTTTGTTAAATTAATAAACTAATTTCGTTGCCTTTGTAACTACCTTGAATACTTCTCTCCTCAGCAGTTGCTGTTCTCTCTTTACATACTGACTGAACATTCTATGACACCAGAAACTCCCATTCCAGGCCATTCAGATGAATAGCCTGGAATGGGCGTGTGATGTCATAGAATGCATCAGAAATATGAAACTCAAGAGCAGTAACTTGTGAAGAGAGTTAAATTCTATGTAGATCTGAGGGCACCCCAAAGCTAAATTATTTAACATATTAAATGCCAGCAGATTAGGCCTTATGGTTTATCAGGTCTGCTCGATCCTCAGATCCTATTTGGGAACCAGCCCCTGTGTTCTGATGCCCTTTCTGTATCTGTCCCATCTCTCTTGAAGCCCTCCACATTGGAAATCAGGACCAGCTAGCCAGGCAGTGCATTCCAAGGATCCATGAAACTCCATGAAAACCTCCTCCTCTTTTACCCTGATCCTTCCTCCTTCCAACTTCAAACCATGCCAATCAAAAACAATAAGGGCATATCAGAATACATAACTGGCATGGAAAGGAAGATGGAGGGCAGTTAGCTATGTAAAATCATTTCCTATCTCATTTAAAGTAATAAGTAACAACATGAAGCAAACAAAAAAAAAAGAGTTGCAGCTCTGAGTATATTACCCTCTATGTCAATGGCTTGCTGTTGCATCAATCCTTATTCTCATCATTTGGGCCACCTAGCTGTGTTTATGTGCATGGCTTAAGGTCACCAGGCATCTATGAAGCACATACCAAACTCAGAGAAGTCAGCGTGATTCTCAAATGCTAGGTTGTGTGGCTGTATTCGCAACCCAGATTCCTCTAGTTACCAACCTGAAACAGAGGTCGCATGTGTGCGGGGGCGGGGGAGCATTTAGCAATTACTGATGCTACGGAGTTTTCCTCCGACATCTCAAAAGCATCCTCTTGTTCTGGTGAACTAGTGAATGCTTATTGGAAAAATCATCACAATTGCCAGTTACGTCTTCAAAGCGGAAAATGTTTCCCTCTGTGTTTAGATAACATGGCCTGTCAGTTATTTGCAAATGTGCCATATAGACTTGATTTGAAGGAAATATATTGAAGTTTCACAAGCGTTTAAACCATGCATTACACAGGATACCAAGATCTCTGACCAAGGTACAGTACATCAGGATTCAATACAGATTAAAGAGCTTTAGCCACCAAGAAACATGTCACAATTGGCATCACCAAAACACAGTTTAAGAAAACTGCAAAATTGTATCTGACTCGGGCGCTAAGCCCCGGGAAAAGATGGCACCTCTTTCCACTGCATGACTGCCCCGGTGGTGGCTCAGGGAGATCCGCATCTGGAAATGACTACAGTTGTCCTTCTAGAGTGGCCTTATGGGGGCACCTGCACTGCTGCTTCTCTGACCAGTGGTATGGGGTATCACAGACACAGAGAGTGGCTAGCAAGAGAGTTCTGAAGGTGGAGATGGCTCACCCACCCTTGCAAGGGCTCTGACCGGTGTTCTGCCACTCCTCATGCCCAGAAGATGGATATGGAGGACTGGTAGAAAAATACCCCAACAAACCCAGGCAGATAAACCTGTCCTCCCTCTGGTCCTTATTCAGCAGCAGACCCTAGCAAACTTTACTGCATCTAGCTGCCCGTCCTCCTCTGGACCTGACAGTTCAGTGCAGTATCTTCCTCAATGGCTAGAGTCCCAAGGGTGCAATACATACGTGATTAAACTGCGTTATGGCCGCGATTCTGGAGAGGATGTGCAGCGAAGGCTAGTAGGAATTGGACCATTGGAACACTCATATGGTGGGCAGGATGAAATGGGTAAGTGGATGGAGGGCCCGCGACTGGTTGTAGAAAAATGTGTGTGTGTGTGTAAAAATAGAAGGGGTTATGGCTTCAGCGACTGTTTTCAGTACGTTGCGTTCATGCTGTTCTGCATATTTGCTCGTCTAACGTAACATAAATATCCATGGCGATATAGTTCATAGGCTTTTAAATCCCAATAGTTATACTCTGACTTAACATAAAATGATACTGCAGTACTACTGCTACTGACAACAAGCATCAGGACTGAGTACATGGACTAAAGGGCACATTCAAATAACAAAGAATGGAAGGACTAGACATTAAACACTTGAGGTCTGGAATGGGAGTGATGTGCCAACCCTTTCTTTTGATTGTTGTTAGCTGAAGTTACCATGTAATGCTTGATGTTGCATTTAATGTTTGAGGTTACATGGACTTCATTTCGAGTACTGTAAGTCATACTGAGATGTACTGTAAAGAAGATAAAATACAGTTTCAGAATTATACTTCATGAGTTTGAGAACTGCACGAGCCCTTTAAACATAACCTCCTTCCCAGCATAAGTAAAGGCTTGTAATGTGAGATACCAGGGTCCACTTCAGAGCTGTGGGACACTCCTGGAAACGCTCCCTGTAATTTCAACACTGCCTATAGTGTCCATTGAAAACTCCCCCGCCTTCCCAGCGTCTCAGTGGCAATAGCGTTTAGGATCTTTACTCTCGTTCACCCTGTTCTGAGGAAGCAAATATGTCTGTTTATGTGACTACTGTGCTTCTTGACTGGCTGAGCCATGTGGTTTCAGGTTGGCATTCGGTCTTCAGAACCCTGGCACAATGTGCGATGTTAAGCAAGTAGCTTGAACTCCATGTGACCCAAAATCTCAGCTGTAGAATTGGGTAGAAGAAGGACCCCGTTCAAAATGAAACATTGCATCACAGCTGCGTCACTCAACGGAAAATACAATTTTCAATAAAATCGGATTGTTTACAATGACAAGGAAATATTCGACTTATTCATAGATTCGTATATTCATAGAAGTGTGACGGCAGAAAAGGACCGACAAGGCCCACCGAGTCTGCCCATTTGTCCAGCTATCTGCTTGGATATAGCTTGGAAGAGCAGTATTCCTTTTATGTCGCTTTTCTAGTTAATCCCAATAAGAAGAAAACACAGCACTTGTACAAACTGTACTTGGGAAGTGTATTCAACAGATCTACTGTTTATTTTATTTAAAAACGTGTATTGGTTATCCAGGCAGGTTACAGTGATTGAGTATAGAAAAGATCTGTGAGCAGAATAAAAAAAATAACCGTCTTTATCACGGGATAAGCGGAAATGGGAGAAGAATAAAAACGATGCAAGAGAATACAATGAGGAAATTGTATCAGGAAAAAACTGACAGTGCAATGAAAATGTGGACGAATCAGGAGCGGGCTTTATAAAGTCAGGGGAGCAAAAGAGGTGTTGTGTGCTCTAGATGCTGCTCAGTTTGGTAAGTTTCCCAAAGGTTTGTAAATCGCATTGTGACTCCGCCCACCTGTCAGTTACCAGGCTCAGGCGCTCTCTGATTGGCCGCTGAGCTCAGGGCTGCTGGAGTGAGGGGCTGGAACGGTGTTCGACTGCAGGCAGTGTGGCCCGGCCGTGAGAGCAGCAACAGCATGGTGCGGGCAGAGCCTCCGCGCACATCCCAGCCTCGCAGCCTGAGTAACTGCCCCAGTAGTGCAAAGCATCATCTGCCGCCGCCGCACAATGTAGAAGCCCGTCGGGCTACACTGGAAAAAAGACAGATCTTGCAGAGTGATCGTGCTGACCCTAAACGGATAATACTGGAATAATCTTGCACCGTCGAGTGAGGTGTGTCTGCACTAGCACACAGGAAGCAGGAAAAGGGTCGTATGTTTGCACACAAAAAAGGACTGGGAAGCAGGGTCGTGTGAAGTGTATTTGAACCCACGGCTCCTTTGTTTGCAGCTAGGAGCTGGGATTGCTGTCGTTTTTTTTATTTATCTCTGCCAGTTTGCATGCACCATAAGTCAGGTCTGTGTATCTGCAGTTTGCACCCAAGGACCAGAAGTGGACAGTATATGGTGGTCGACAGCCGAGGGCAGGCAGCTCGCTGCTCTGATTGTCGTTTTCCTGCCGCAACCCTTTTCACTCCTGTTCTTTCCCTCGAGTAAGTCGGACAGGTGGCACTGCTTCAACTGCTTGGCAAGGATCGCACTGGCTACTCCATGGACCAAGTCCCTGGATACTTAACCAACCGGAGATTGGAGCGGAATCGTCACCTTTGCTTTGCATACAGGTTTTGGTTTCTTCCTTTAAAGAACTTCATTGTTTCTTATTTTTCAACCGATTTGGAAGACCGTGCAGGGACCGGTCCACATGCATTGCTTTAGTTGTTCACTTCTCATGCTGGCTTGCCCCCACGATCTGAGTGAATGAAAGACTGCAGCATCAGTATGCAGAGAGGCAAGCTCTGCTAGCAGCTGCGCTCACGGGCACCGTCCACAGACATTTAGAATTTATATTAGTGAGAAGGACAGAGACACTGCGAACGAATATCAGGAAGGTGCCTCTCCATTAGTAGATGGGGAGAACCATGTCTCGGCCCTTGGATCGCTGCACCAGGACAAAAGACTGCTTTCACCATGACTTGGAGCGGCTGATGAAAGTTCGAGCCCAGGGACCGGACGCCGTGGAACCACGGTATCCCTGTAGTCTCTGTAAAAGATCCGGGCTGCTAATCACCCAGGGACATGCATCCTCAGGTCCCAGCCCTTCTGCTCCTTCTCTGGGCTGCCGGTAGCCCACAGATTGAGTGCCGTCACCAACCTCAAGTATACGGTGGACGAGGAGCAGCGGGCCGGCACTGTAGTAACCAACGTGGCAAGGATGCCCAGGAAGCCGGCTTTGTGCTAGACCCCGGCAACAGCCCGCCTTCCGGGTGGTCTCAATTCGGCACCGC
This sequence comes from Neoceratodus forsteri, assembly GCA_016271365.2. NCBI lineage: Eukaryota > Metazoa > Chordata > Ceratodontiformes > Ceratodontidae > Neoceratodus > Neoceratodus forsteri. Next base: position 235,825,034 of record JADMNL010000023.1, on the reverse strand, counting down.
ACCTGCTTGACATCAACCCAGCGGGCTGCTGGTCACCAAGCGAAGATCGACAGGGACTCGCTGTGCCGCCAGAGCCCCAAGTGTGTTGTTTCGCTCGAGGTGATGTCTGGATCGCTGGAGATCTGCGTGATCCGGGTCGAGATCCGAGACCTGAACGACAATGCGCCCAGCTTCCCAGCTGACCGCATCGAGTTGGAGATCTCCGAGACGGCGACCGCCGGTACCCGGATCCCACTGGAGAGTGCATACGATCCTGACGCGGGCAGCTTTGCTGTGCAAGGCTATGAGATTACTCCCAACGACATGTTCGACCGAAATTAAATCCCGCAGCGACGGTTCCCGCTTCGCCGAGCTGGTGGTAGAGAAGCCGCTTGATCAGGAGTTACAGTCACGCTATAGCTACCTGCTGACAGCTCTCGATGGTGGCGACCCGCCCAACTTTGGTACTGTGGAGCTCGATATACGAGTTATTGATTCCAACGACAACAATCCTGTGTTTGAAGAGGCGGCATATACTGTGACTGCCGGAGAACTCCCCTAAACGCGTTGGTCATCGACCTCAATGCCACCGACCCGGACGAGGGTACCAACGGGAGGTGGTTTATGCCTTCAATAGCTACGTGTCTGACAGGACCAGGCAGCTGTTTCGCATCGACCCCAAACCGGGATCATCACGGTTGCCGGGGCACTGGACTATGAAGATGGTAAAGTATACGAGATTGACGTGCAGGCTAAGGACCTGGGACCCAACTCAATGCCGGCCCACTGCAAGGTTACAGTCAATGTAGTGGACGCCAACGACAACCTCCTGTGATTAACCTACTATCAGTCAATAGCGGCACGGTGGAGGTAAGCGAGCGGGCCCCTCAGGCTATGTGATTGCCCTGGTTGGGGTCTCAGACCGGGACTCGGGCCCCAATGCCAGGGTGCAGTGCCGACTTCTGGGGAACGTACCTTTCCGGCTGCAAGGTATGAGAGTTTCTCCACCATCCTGGTAGACGGAAGGCTGGACCGAACAGAGGACCAATACAACCTAACTATCCTAGCAAGGACAGCGGCAATCCATCCTTGCAATCCACTAAGTCATTCACAGTGAAGATTACTGAGAGAACGACAATCACCCTCACTTTCTCAAGCCTTACTATCAAGTGATCGTTCAGAACAACACTCCTGGGGCATATCTGTTGACAGTCTCAGCCGGGATCCTGACCTAGGACTCAACGGCAGTGTTTCATACCAGATCCTTCCTTCCCAAGTCAGGACATGCCGTATTCACCTATGTGTCAATCAACCCGACCTCAGGGGACATCTATGCGCTTCGGTCCTTCAACCACGAACAGACCAGGGCCTTTGAGTTCAAGGTATTGGCCAAAGACGGGGTAACCCACCTTTGCAGAGCAATGCCACTGTCAGGTCATCGTCCTGGATGCCAACGACAACACCCTGTGATCACTACCCCTCCATTGGTCAATGGCACAGCCGATGTCTACATTCCCGGAATGCCGAGGTTGGCTATTTAGTTACACTGGTCAAGGCAGATGATTATGACGAAGGAGAGAATGGAAGGATATCTTATGAAATTTCCGAAGGGACAGGGCTTCTTTGAGTTGACCAAGTCAATGGCGAGATCAGGACTACCCGAGCTTTTGGTGAGACCCCAAAGCCTACCTATGAGTTGATTGTGGTGGCCCATGATCATGGAAGAACTCGCTCTGCGCTCTGCCCTGATTTTGATCTCTCTGTCACCAGCTCTGGATGCTCAAGAGTCTGCTGGGTCAGTGAACCTCTCCTGATTTTTATAATCGCCCTGGGATCCATCGCTGCCATCCTCTTACGTCACTATGATATTTGTAGCTTGCTAAGTGTAAAGGATAACAAGGAGATCCGCACCTACAACTGCAGGTAAACCCACTCTTAATTCTATCTGTGGAATATAGCATGTATCCAATCTATGGTTTAGGCACTCAGTGGTTTGGATTATAGAATACCTTTAATGACACAGTCTTTGGGGTATGTGTGCCTGTGTGTGTGTGTGTTTGGGGGATCTAGGACAGTAATCAGTGTCAAATGTTATGTATTTAGAAGGCAAATCTTGGCACATAAGAATAATAATTATGCAGACATAATAAAGTATATAGAGGAAAAGTTGTATATAAACGTTATAGTGTATAGAGAGATTGCTCTATATAGAAATCCATCCTTTTCAAAATGCTGTTGTACCGCAGTTCAAAGGTCATGTAATGTGATTGTACCCTTCTGTGGTAGAACAACATTCCAGAACCTCTAGAGACTGCACAAGTTAGTTTCATTGTGCAAGATAAAGAAACACAATGCACACATTTCGCATAATACTATACACTATAAAAATACAGGATGATCAACTCTATGCATGATCAGTGTGTTTTGCCACCTTAGGGCTCTGATTCCCACAGACCTCTTGAGCTTCGTCTTGAAGTCAGAGGAATCAGAACCATCTGTGTGGAACACACTAGTTGTGAATAGTTGCCCATCCAGTATTTTCTATGTAATCGGGCTTACTCAATAGCAACATTATTAAAACAGTACTTTGTATTTTTTAACTATAGTTTCAAACCACTTCACTACTGAAAGAATTCACAGACTATTACTTAACATGCTTTACGCAGCTTATTCCAGTTCACATAGTTTGCATATATTTGCTTTGCTGCTAGTCTTGTCAAATGTAGCTTCTTAGTTACACTACATGAATGAATATAGCTGCCCAATGCAAGCTGCACTCAACTCCAATAATCAGCCAAAATTAAAGACAACTGTGTGATGCTTTTATTTATAATGCAAGTGTTCACACTGTCTTTCACCATTGAAATAGCCAGGGACACCACTTTCATGTCCTGACACTGCCAGTGTGATAGGGAGTAAAGAATATTATTGCTCCATAATCAAAGGCAAACTTGTAATGTCTGTAATATAAAACAAAAGTATAGTTTATTGTGTCTTGATACATTACATGGCAAACACCCTCCTTCAATACCCAATATTGGTAACATGACATTTATTAAATGTATTACTATTTTCAAAATATACCCACATTTAGTCATACACTATAGTTTTAAGGGGGGCTCATCCACACAGTACCCAGCAATTAAATCAACTCAGGATACTTTCTGAACTTAAACAGAACACAGCTACACAAACAGATTTTAAACTATCATATTTGCTGCAGTCGTACCAAACTTTAGTGTTAGCTTACTTTTTTACATTCTCTCATTATCTGTTTCATAAATACTTCAGATACTGTAATTCAGTATTAATTTCACTGTCTATAAAAAGCACCTGACTGTCCCCAGCTGACCTAACAACTGCTGTGTTTATGACATCACAGCCTACTGAAATGGCAAGCAGTATGATATCATGAAGGAAAACAGACATCACAACAAAGTTATTTTGGGGACTGGGGAAGAGTCAAATGTTTATTGCACAGACATTTCTGGATAGGTTGCCAAGATTTGTTATAATATCTGTAGTAGCAATATAATTCTTTTAAAATATGAATTATCTAGTTAATAGTAATACTAAAAACATTATTTGTATGAAAGTACATACTGAAATGTGCAGCTGCTCTGAAAGCAACTACTGCACATTAATTTTCTCTAGTACAGAGTTATACTTCAATTCAGAAAAATAACATTTGAAACTAAAACTGCCAGTTCCCATAAACTAGTCCAGTTTAATGCTGTATTAATATAACTATGTGTCTGATATCTTGTCATATAGGATTTCATCAGTCTGTCTTTCTTTTTAACTTTAAATATACATGCATTATTATACAGTGCTGTTTTGTTTACTCATTTACCATCACTGTTTTCTGAGTGCAAATTATTTTGTTGGAATATGATTCTGTTTGGTAGAGGCATGTCATTTAGAAACTTGTCCCACTTTTCTACCATATTACCATAGACTGCAAGCATGGCTTCTAAGTGTGACAGAGGCTGAGGCCGACTGGAACTGAAGTAATCCATTGCCTCTAGCAAAGTCTGCTGTGGCACCATTGGCCCTTTAAAAGTGCAAGGCATACTTCAAGGGCTGCACTCCCTGTCACTGAGGGCAACAATGTAATCTGCCATGGCTGTATTCTTGAAGGTGATGACCATATCTTTACCTTACAGTCTGACCCAAACAGTATAGTGCTTACATCCATATTGCCTGGGGATGTAGAGGTAGCACAGTAAAGGAATTGGCTGAGTCAGACTTACAATGCCAGTTTGAGGTCCTGATTTTATCAGGAGCATTTTCTTCCAGGATAGGATGGATTGCACAGTGGTTAATGCACTAGTCTTTCCTGATGGTGCTTGGGCTCAGACCAAGTCTGAAACGGATGATAAACCTATTTTCAGTTCAGGCATGGGTCTGTTCTAATTGGAAGTGTAGAATGGTAAACCGATTATGGGTTCAAAACTCTTTAAAGAGCTACTGATACCTGAAAGAAAACTTTAAACAACATAATAATTAGGTCCAATTCTGCTTGCAATCCATTTGTATGTTATATATTTCTCCTTCATATAATTTATTACTGAAAGAAATGTGCATGAATATATGATTGTTGTCCCTTACAGTTCATTTTGAGTTCATCTGCCTCTGTAGTTTCGCCTACCTCAAGTCATAATCATTTGTTGTGACATCACAATCTGTTGCCATGGGAGTAACTGTAAGGTCATAAGCAGTGCTCTATGACTCGGTAGGAAAAAGCAACAGGAATAGATGAACTCCTCAGGAGAAAAGATCCTGTTTTCATGCAAATGACCTCACTACTAAATAATGGGGAGGAGGAATACAGAACTAATAGAAAATACAAGCTGGACAGTGCCTAAATATTGTGTTTTGTTAAAGTTCTTCTGAACGTGTCACCAGCTCTTTAAATAAAATGATTAGCATATAATCGACATGTGAATGCATGCTTGTTGTCTGATTAGCATATTGAGACACTGAAACCTTTTTTTTTTTTTTGGATGGAGGGTGAGGTTCAGTTCAGAGCTTTATAACAAATCATATTTGAGAGGGTTTGGATTTCTTCTAACCACCTTTGCCCAGAAGATAAGTTTGTTGGCCTGAGCCCTGCTTATGTTTATCCATACAGTAAAATCCACAACATTACTTTAACTTAAAACTGTTTAGATATTGGACAGGTATTGCAACTCGACTAATTTCTACACCTACCAGAAGTGGTCCTTTATGTAAAGATTACTATTCTTTGGTGGTAGGGATCCTTGCAGGTCCAATGACAGTTTAAAAAGTGCTTCCATTACCAATAATATAAACCTTTCACCTTTCTGGAGTATTAGCCTTGAAATGGTTATCAATCTCTACAGTTGTTAGGAAAATAATGATGTGGGCTGGTCTGCCTTATGATACTACTAGAAGTCTGACCAGCTATCTTCCCATAGTAACTCTGGGATCTGTACAAAGAACTACATTTCTTTAGTCTTACAACTGTTTTCTTCTAACTAAATCATTTCCATTTAGAAAAATGATGGAAGCGACAAACAAATAAACCAAATTGTATCTAAGTGGTATGGCACAGCAGGGTTAAATCACCATCAGGTAATCCTACACCTTGTGCACCCATGGTGATGGGATTGATGATTGGTACAACCCTCCCACCTTTTGCCTTACTACTATGGTGAAACACAATGAAGTGTGCTAGTACTTTTTAGCGCAAACCCCTTTATTAAACCATGGCAGAGTGCATGTAATCCATGTTGATACTCTGTGATATTTACAGGATCCCAACCAATCAGAAGACTGTTTTCCCAATACAGTTGCCAGATTTAGTACAATTTGTTATTTATTTATATAGTTTTGGTAACCGGGTAAGCCCACTGAGACAGAGGTCCTTTTTCCAGAAGCGACCGAATTAATAATATAAAGAGACATTTATAGGCAACATTTACAGTAATTACATATTGTACACAAATATACTTGCAACAGCATACATGGATAGGGCAATCAGGCTTCCAATTAGACTTTAGTCATGAATTACAGCTATAACATTAATTTAGTAGATAAACATTAGTAAACAGCATACAGTAGAAGACATCTGTTTCACGTTCAGACACGTGTTACCCACCAGTTAGAGTGTGTTAGCCAGCACAGATGAGGCTAGGTAGAAAAGACAGGATGTAGGAGGTTCAGAGCAGTTCAGCAGGCATGAGACCAAGGCTTGGGGGCTAACAGTTGCAGCCACAGAGACTGAGGATTGAGTAGATAAAGTTTGAGTCAGACTTGAACTGGTTGAGGGTGGGAACGTCAGTCAAACTAGTGGGAAGTTAGGTCAAATGCCTACAAACTATACAAAACATGCAAAGCCAAACATCAGTGTACTAAATGCTTAATATCCATGGGACTGATGTCAAACTTGGCTGAACAGGCAACTGCCCTATACTGAAAGAGTTCCAACAGGAGGAAACAGATATCTATAGTTTGCCATTCTACTTCTCTACTGGATCCACTGTTTAGGGTTGTTTAAAGGTAATATCTGTTCTGATGAAGCCTTGACAGCCTTACTTGCACAAAGATTCAAATACTCTGATCATTTACAGTGGGGCTAAGGCTTTATAGGGTGTGTATGTCATTTGCAGAGCTGCAGAAAAGCCCAATACATTTTATAATCTCACTTAAAAGGCAGAGGCACTGCACATTTTCAATATTATGCAACAAAAGGCACATTACTAAGGTTGCCGCCTGCCCTGAATGACATAGCCCATGACAGTCCTACTTTGGCTTGTCTGATTTACACTCACATATTAATATTTATTACAGCATTATACTGTGGAAGCATGCATAGATGGACGATAGATAGACAGACAGACAGACAGAAAGTCACACAGTACATATGGGCAGACAGATAGTATATGTAGATGAAGATGGACAGACAGATGTAGCTATATAGAGTGGAATTTTGAAATGGGTAGGTGCAGCAGATGCATCCATATTTTGGGGCAGGCTGAATTCACACAGGTATGTCCAGATATCTTTATTCTATTCACAGGCAACTGAATACATCTGCAACATTCCAGCAGTTTATTGCAATTTCTATTGCAACTGCAGGACTCATCTTTTTTCAATGCAGCTGTGAAATTCCATCAGAGGATGTTAACCAACTTTTGTGGTCTAACTTCCTGGGCAAATTACACACTCACATCTGAAAACTGATGTGAGTGTATGAAAATTAGAGCCAATATAAAAGTTCCCATATATCTACATCTGTCTGCCTGTCTGTCTGTCTGTCTGTCTGTCTATCTATCTATCTATCTATCTATCTCTCTGTTTATCTACCTATCTTTCTAAGAACTGGGACTCTGTATGGATGGTATGACAATCATGTTGCTAAACATTTGATGTACTGATCTTATATGCTAGGGTCAAATGTAGTGCAGTAGGCTTCTGAAGCATGTTTTAATAGGGGTTTATTAAGAGATTCAACTAATGATTGTGGGATTGCCTGGGTGTTAGGAACTCTCGGGTAAAATTCTTATAGTAAGACTGAACAAAGGGAAAGTTTGGGTGGTAGCCCGGGTGCTAGGATTTCAGGGATACAGCTTTTATAGTAAGATTGAGGAAGGAGTAGGTTAGAAGCTGTGAGGGGTGTGGAGTGAAATTGCTTGAATTCATGAAAGGGCCTTTCTTTGTTGTGCTGTTAAATTAGGATGCTGATATAGGATGCTAATGTGCTGATAAGGGTAACACTGTGTTAAGCTATGTTACTGATATAGAAACAGGATCAATACAGTAAGTTTGGTTTTAGAAGGAGGTTATTTGGGTGAAACAAGGTACCCACCTTTGGTTTGGGCAGATTAAAAATGGAGGAAGGAAAAGGGCACAGTATGAGGAGTATCACACTGGGGAGTGAAGGGCATGTATAAGGGTGGTTGGAGGCAGCAGGATGGTGGATGGGAGGAAAGACTTAATGGGATGAGGGCAGCAGGCACATGGAGGATAGTGGGATGCAATGGATGTGGGCGGCAGTTTGGATGAGTATACTTTGGCAACTAGAGAGTGTCCTATTTGTTACAGGCTGAGGAGGCTGGAGGAAGAAGTACAGGGACCCTGGAGGATGCTGGAAAGGTTGAGGGGAGGATGGATCCCAGAGAGAACAGTTGGAGTGAGTAGAGGAGGAACATCAGGACTGGATTTGGTGAGACAGTAGGGAGGGTGTGGGGATAAAGAGGTGGAAGGGTAGTGAATGTAGGAAGAGCAAAGGGCAGGGGAAGGGGTGAATGTCACTTCCAGGGGAGAAGGAAATAGGTTCTGCATGTTGGCCTTGGAAGGAGGTATCAGAGCTCTGTGGGGAGATGGGGAGGTGAAGGGAGGTGAGTGTCCAGGGTCAGGAGGCAGACTGAGATAGGGAGTTAGGGTGGGGGAAGAGGAGGAAGGTGAGGAAGGTGACACAAGGGAAAGTATCAGGTGGGAAGGATGTGGGAGTTGCAAATGGAGAGGACAGAGTCATTAAGGATCAGGGTGGAGTGGACTCTGGATATTAGGATATAGAAAATTGCAGGAGGGGTGGTTTGAGGCAAGAAGAAGGAGAGTGCTAGTGCTGGGGATTCTATGCTGAAATGGGGAAGCAGTGGAGAAAGGCATAGTCATATATCTGGGTAGAAGTATTCTGGGGTTGACTGCAGAAAGGGCAGAGCAGGCAATTCTGAAATGCGAATGTAGGGGCTGAGGAAACCTCACATAGCATTGCACATTGGTACAAACAACTGGCAGGGAGATGGTAGAGGTGGTAAAGGGTAGGTTCAAGGATTTGGGAAAAGCAGAGTGAGGTGGTGGGGGGTTCAGTGGCATTCTGGGAGGTACTTCCAGTTCCTGTGTGGTACAGCATGGAAGAAAAGGATACAGGAGTTCAATGAGTGGCTGAGGATTGGTGCCGGACCAGGAACTACAGGTTGGTTGCAGACTGGGGTAATGTATGGAGCAATAGTGACCTATATGCAGGAGACAGGTTACACTTGAGTATGAGAGGAAAGGAGTACTGAAACAGAGGTTAGAAAGGTATATATCAACTAAGGTGGATTTAACCTAGGATGGGGGTGGCAGAGAGGGTCCACTGACAGGAGAGGGCCCGACAAGGGACCTAATCTCCCCAGTTATGAGTGGCGTTAGTAGGGAAGGAGCACTGGGGGAAAAAGGGGAAAATAAGGGTAAAGAGGAAAGGAGGCAGGTTAGAAGGTGGTCTCATAGAATGCAAGAAGCCTGGGGAATAAGGCAGTAGAGATGCAGCTCTACTAGGTGGTGGAGATGGTAGACATTGCAGCGATTACAGAAACATGGACCACCCAGTACCAGGACAGGATATGATGATCCTGGGTTTAGAATATGCAGAAAGGTTAGGATTAGGGAGGGCAGTGGTAATTTTATGTGAGGAGGATATAAAGTGCTTAAGGAGGAAGGTGAGGAGGGAGGACAGAAGCCTTATGGATGAAGTTTGAGGATGCATAAAATTTGGCACTGAGAATGAGGTTGTGTATGGGCCACCAGATCAGGGAGTGACCTGGATAGGAATTGACTGAGCAAATCAGGATGATATGCAGGAAGGAGCACAGTGGTGGTTGGGGATTTTAACCTACCGGGGTGCAGTGGAGCACACCATCCACCATGAGTGCAAAAGAACTGGTCCTGTTAGAGGCATTTCAGGAATGCTTTCTTACACAGCTGGTCCAGGAGCTGACTTGGTTAGAGGACTCTGGACCTTGTACTAAGAACAGGAGCCAGTAAGAAATCTGGAGGTGAAGAAACCACTGGCTGGGGCGACCACTATTCAGTGTGGTTCATGCTCAACATGGGGTGGAAAATGGGAAATGGACACAAGGGTGATTGAGTTTAAGGGGTGGACTTTATGAAAATGGAAATTTGGTCAGATATCTGGCAGGTATACAACCACACATGGATGCAGACGGAAATGGGACATTATAAAGGAAGGGCTGAAGAGGCTATGGTAATGCACTATGAAGAAAAGTAATAAGTGTAGGGGCAAATAAACTGAGTTGTATGACGTGAGATCATGGAATGTGGTGAGGCCAAAGGGCAACATTTCAAAATACAGGAAATAATGGAGGGAAGATAAGGATATGTATACAGGGAAGTCCAGGAGGTTACCAGAACGGTCAAGGTGGCTAAGGCTTCCAAGGAGCTAAGACTGGCACAGGGCATCAAAACTGGAGAAAAGACTTCTTCTGTTCCATTGGAGAGAAGAAAAGAGCAAAGGCCAACTGGTGAGAATTAAGAGTATGGGGGTAGGTGGAGAAAGGGGCAGAGCAGGCAGAGGCACTGAATGAGTATTTCTGCTCTGTATTCACTCAGGAGATGGGGAAGATACCTCAGGAATTGGTGGGGTAAGGGGTAGAGGAGAAAACAGATGTAGGTATCATAGAGGACAGGGTACTGGAAGGGCTGAGGGCATTAAGGGTGGACAAAGCACCTGGACTGGATGGTATTCATCCTAGTGTGTTAAGGATTTAGCAGAGGTCCTGGTGAAGCCACTGTCTGACCTGTTCAATACCTCTCTGGACCACAGGATGTGTACCACAGGATTGGAGGATGGCCCATGTGGTACCCATCCACAAAAGTGGTTCAAAGGATCAACCATGGAACTATAGGCCAATAAGCCTCACATCAATCATGAGGAAGCTCATGGAAACTATCCTCAAAGTGCAACTGGTTAGCTTCTTGGAAGAAAATGATCTCAGGACAGTCGCAGCATGGGTTTGTCATTGGAAGATCATGCCAGACCAATTATAAGTACTATGACTGGGTGAGGGGAACTGGTCAAGGGCCTTGCAGTGGATGTCCTGTATTTGAATGTCAGCAAGGCCTTTGATTCAGTACCACATGGTAGGTTAGGAGGAAGCTAGAATATGTGGGGGTGGGACCAAAATTGGTGAAATGGATCACAAACCGGCTGATGGGAAGGCAGCAAGGTGCTAGTGGTGGGTGAACTCTCATTACCAAGAGCGGTGACAAGTGGGTTACCACAGGGATCTGTACTAGGACTGGTGCTGTTTGGGAAATATATTGCTGATATCTCAGGCGGGATCCGGAGCAAGATCCATCTGTTTGCAGACAATACAAAAATGGGAGCTCTGGTAGATAATATTGAGGGTGAAAGGAGCTGCAGGAGGACCTGACTAAGCTGCAGGAGTGGGTGAAACACAGCAGTTAGGGTTCAGTGCCAAGAGTGCAAGGTTCTGCACTTTGGAGCAAAGAATGAGGGAGGGAGGGACTATCACTTGAATGGAGTACAGTTAGGAAGCACTATAGAGGAAAGGACATGGGGTAATCATAACGGAGCATGAACAACTCTGCTCAGTGCAGGAAGGTGAAAGCACAAGCCAACAAAATGCTGGGGTGTATAGCTATGGAGATCTCATCCAGAAAGAGGTAGGTTATACTGTACCTGTACAGATCATTGGTCAGGCTCCACCTGGAGTACTGCATGCAGTTCTGGCACCCATTCCTGAAGAGGGACATCAGGTTATTGGAGGGTGCAGCACAGGGCCAAAAGATGATCCAGGGATTGGGGAACAAGCCCTGTGGGGACAGACTGGGAGAGTTAAAGATGCATTTGTTGAAGAGAGGAGGGATGGGGATATGATAGAGACCTTTAAGTACCTGCAGGTGATAAACAAGGCAAACATAGAGGGATTTTCCAACTGAGAAGAAAGGCACATGAGAGGGTATGGACTGAGATTGGAGGGAAGATTTAGGAAGGAGATAAGGAGACATTTTTCATAGAAAGGGTGGTGGGTAAGTGGAACACCTTACCAGAAGAGCTAGTGTCCTATAGATGGTGGGCAGTTTCAAAGGGTTTGGGACAGGGTGAGGTGGAGTATACTGTGATGTGGGGAGGGCAACTGCAAGATGAGGGGCTAGCTGCACTCAAGCAGACCTGATAGAACCACGTGGCCTGTTTCTGCTGGTAAGTTCATATGTTCATACGTATGTTCATAATTAATATATACCATGCTGTGAGAAATTGTTGATGTGTATGTATATATATATATATATGTGTGTGTAAGTCACCATAGAAACATATACATTTTGTGGCACTAAAATCTGAGTCTATCACAATGAAATAATTTAAACTGATTGTGCACTAAACAAGCCGAGTATTATGCCAGTGGATTCTCTTACAATCTGTAACAGCTGAAAGCAGAAGACACAGACACATGTTTAAGTTTCAAAAAATACAAAACTACACATATCCCATAATGTAAAGTGTCATTGAGAAATATATGCAAATCTATGGTAACCCTTTATTGTTTGTTTTTGTGCTGAGGGTCATAGAGTGACAGAAAGACAGCCAGACAGATAGATAGACAGAAAATTATACTGCTGCCTTATGGATGTGGGTGTGTATTTTCAAATCTAGTGATGCATGTTTTGCAGCAGTTTTCTCATATAGGTGTAACTGCAAAAATGCAGGTGATTTTCAAAGATGTCAACATATTTATGACACTTTTCACATTTATGGCTGAAAATTGATACAGGCAAGAGTTCCTTGATGCATGCATACTTTTTGATGCTCAGCTTGCAGCACTTGAACCAAAATGTTAGACTACCATTTTTGTGATCTAACAGTTTTGGTGCAGGTAACACAACTGTAGCAAAATGTGTCACAATTTATTGAACATTCAACCAATTATTTGTATCAGCAAGTTAGGAAGTATAAATAATGAGTGGAAAATCCATAAATGAGTTATGAAACTCTTCCTCGTAGTGGATAAAATAATTTTATAGGGACAGCCTTACATGATGTCACATTTATATTATTAGAGTGCTGATTACATTTTAAACCTAAATGCAGTTTTATTGGAGAGATGACATTTTCAACTAGGGATTTTCTTTTGGAGCCTAGCTTGTTATTTTGCATATGGACACAATGTGGAACAAAGCTGTTTAAATTTTAATGTTACTGGCTGGTGTAATTTATAAAATCAGTTCAATACCAGGCATCCCCAGTAATGTCAGAATACCCACCACACACACATACACTCACAACACACAGACACAGACACAGACACACACACACACACACACACACACACATGTACACCTTGTTGGGTAGCACTCCTTATTGTAGTATCAGGCTCCAGGAACAAATTTCACATACTATCCCCGTTCCATTTAATGTTTCCAAACCAAACCCCACCCACAGCCAGCTGCATGGTTCCCACCCACCCATCCACCTCACAGAATGTTCTCCAACTGGCTAAAATTAAACATTTTGCTCGAATAGGAGTATACTGAGCACAAAGAACATAATGCTTCTTCACTAACATTTCCAACAAATATGTTTGTAAACATGAACAGACTTTCTGACAAAACTGAATAAGGAGCATTGTGTTCATGATGCTTTGTATACTAACAATGTTTACATCAAAAGTTTTCTTTACAGCTGCCAATGGCACCAAAGAGTTAAGGCACTGGGCCACACTTCGCACCATGCTGGTGTCCGGGTTCGGATGCAAGCCAGGGGTGCCAGGGGTTGGCAGGTGAGAAATGGGATCGAGCATCCAGAGGACTGTTCTCCCATCCCAGGGAGGATCCAGGTACCACCACTGTGCAGCAGCCCCTGGTGATGACTGGGGCACTACTAGAGTGGTGTAGCAAGGGTGGAGTGCCGCAGATGTCAGCGCGTTGCACATGACGCGCATACCATCGTGATTCAGGGACACCACAGAGAGGAAATGACAGCACAAACTCACAGCAGCTTGATGGCATCAGCTTTACTGCCAGTGAATGCCTGGATGAGGCGTTTGCTGATATTGGTTCCTGGCTGTACACAGGGGCATAGAGAGGGTCCCCTTTGATGGCACAGATACATATGCCAGCGGGCATGCACAACTCTGGGGTCGGCAGTGAGGAGGAGCAGTGGCTGAAGGTAGGCATGGCTGTGGTTGCAAGGAGAATAAAAATAGTGGAGATAAAAACAAAGTTTTCTTGAGTGTAGAAAAGTTGGTGGTAAGTGTGCAGCTGGGTAAGGAGTGGATTTGGCAATGTTTCAAGACTGATTTCAGGAAATAGTAACAGTGGGGCAGTGCTGAGTCCAGTGTTGTGACTTACTGCTCTGTGGAGAATCCAAATATTTATTTATCTGTTTTTGTTCACTGAGTAGATGCACAAGGCAATAACATAAACAGCCCCAGTTATTAAATAATGTCTTTTGGTTTTAAAACATTTGAGAATTGTCTGTTTTATTAAAAAAGGTAAAAATAACACACAGCTAGGGAGGATAAGTTTGTTCTGTGACATGTCCAGCTTTGGGTTTGCATTGTGCCACACAACACACCCTCAATGTCTGTATATCACAGTAAAAACAGGCACTTGTGTGTGTAATTACGATATAGAGGCATGCAAAATCACAATTATAGTTTCCGATCCAACCACAGCCATCTACTCTTGCTCTTGAGAAAGTGACTTGACTGGCTTATACTTCAGTACTGCTCAGACATAAAATGAGATGGAAGCAGAACCCATGCTAAAAATAAGATTTAGCAGCTCTATTGAACCATCCTGTTTAAAAGGAATTATTAATAAAACTGCCACCACCTGAAAATATACGGTAGCTCTGCAAGTTGAAGGCATTTTAGGGCTGTGGCGGAGCCTACAGCCCTTTGGGATCAGAATGTAGCTCTAAAATGGCTGATCGTGGAACTCCCTTTTGAACTTTTGAAAGTATTCCTCCACAGCTACAAAATAGTGTACTCCCCTCTGATTTTTGATATTCGCTGCTCTATATTAAAGGCATCTGAAGGAGGGGTGGATGCTATTGTATTGTACCTCAGAACCTCTCAGGATATTAACAAAAAACTTTTTAAACTGCTGTTTCCATCATCTGTCCAGCTCAGTCTAATACATTTATTCTTTTTTTTCAGCAACCTAGGGATTAACTCATTATATGTTGTTCTGGAATTTACTGAAACTTTGAAAGTCAGATTACAGTGTCAGATTACAAACAGTGCAGCTGTGTTAGCTATCTCATTCCTATGGACATGACAGGTTGCATGCTCACACACACACACACACAAGCAGCATGCACTCTAAATAAATTCAAGAGGACTAAATTAGCAACATGACAGTTATTGATGATTGTGACTAAATAACACTATATGGCACCAACAAGAAAATAACTTTGGTCATTTGGTAGCTCTTCACAACCCTATCAGCTCTGGCTAGAGCTTGTCTTAAACAGTTAACATATCATAAACATTTCTGTAATGATATCTGAAGACATGAGGATTAGTTCCCAATATTAAAAAATATATTGTACAGCTTGGCAGCATACAGTTCTTGTGCATGTAAAAGTCATTTATGAAAAAACAATACATATGTGGGTACTTCCTTCTAGAAAGATGAGAGGACAAGAAACTACATATGATGTTAGTTAATTTCACAACTGCTGAGGCTGAAGACAAATAAGAGTGAGCTTTGACTTCAGAACATACAATTTGGATGGGATCATGATGTCTCAATCCTAGACCTCCCAGCAAGGGAGTAGTCTGTATATCTCAAATCATTCTCATGCATCTGCTGACCATTTCCCTTAATGCTGATTATCAGCAGTATATGCCCTAGTGGCATGGTGTGCTTTAGTTTATACTGACTTATAAAATGGCTTAAGAAATTGAAGCAATTTGACTAGTCAATGGGATTCCAAATATACATATATAATGAACAATGTAGAATTACAAAATGGACTCCCAAGACTTTTTACTTGCTTGCTAATCTTTTTTTTATTCAAACGCCACTTGAAAAGTACAATTGACACACTCCAGGGTATATATTTGTACTGTAATATACAGACATCTCAGATGGCTAAAGGCACTCAGCTTCTTCTCAGACTTTACAAAACATCCAAAGTATCTTACATACCTGTACAAATCCACACCCTATCATGTCATTGCTTACTTGAAGATCTGTTTTTCCACTGAGCAGCTTTACAGCCAGCGGTGGTAGCTGGCCATAGTACATGTGTTGTGCAGCTGGGCTCCAAATACAGTTTATCCCTGAATCATTTCCAGGTTCCCAGCTCTTGCATGATGTATAGTAGGTCAAGTTCACCCACACAACCACTGTGTTACAAGTATGATGCAGTGGTTGTTCTACCCAGCCCCACCAACTACATCAAACAGAGAGAAGCAGGCATGAAGTGTAATTTTCCTTCAAATGTGTTTGATTCAAAAGCATTTTATTTCTATGCAGGACTCAGAGAGCTGGAGGAAGTCTAATAGTTTACAGGAACATTGAGCAGTCTATGGGAAATAATACCATGTATAGGTGTTGCTTATGAAAAACAGAAAGTTAGGCTTCCATGAGATATATATAGAATAATGGTTGAAGAACTGTGCACAACAAGGCTGTGTTCCCATTGAGGGTTTTGATGGCATCATAGACCTCGAGAGCAAAGCTAGAGAGGTCCCTATGATGTCATCAAACACCTGAGATGGAAATATGGCCTGACGTGCACAGTTCCCTATCTGTTATTTTGTATAGTATATGGTTCCACACAAACTGTGCTACATTAATTTCACAAGGATTTGTTAGTTTCTGTACCTTGTCCAGACACTGCCATTTCTCCCAATCTCTCTGCAGTTCCACTCCACTGCAAACCACGAAGGTACCATTGCCCACTGTCATCCGGCTTAGCTTTGTATGGAGGGACCACTGATTTATTTAAAAAAAAAACTAGCTGACAAATTCATAGTTTGAAACAGGGTGCCGACTATGGCAGTCCATGTGAAACATCTGAAAAGCTCGTGCTCAACGCGCAAGCTTACCAGTGCCGCCATAGTGTACAGTATTTTTGAAAAGCCAATGTTTCAAGCCAATCGGAAACAGTTGAAGGTTAAGAGTTGTTGTACTATTGTTGTGACATCAGAACAATAGTACAACAACTTTTGACCTGAACTGTCCTACAACAGTATTTGGAAACCCATCATTTCCATCCACAGTAAACCCTAACCATATACTATAATATTATTTAAAGAACAATACAGACAAAACACACTGAAGATTTACAAGAAAGAGGTCAAACCGATCTGTGTAAATGTTAAATGTGCTTTAGTTTGTAAAATATACTCTTGATTGAATTTAGTAAGTTGGCTAGGTATTACATACATTTAGCTATCGGATTATCTCAAACTGTTATAATTTATTGATATACCATAACTCACTGTAAACTTGCTGATACCTCTGCAGTCTGACCCAGGACATTCTTTTAAAATTAGGTTTTAAAAGTAGATGAGAGCATCGTGGTGAGGAAACAACTGACTTAAAATGCCTTAATTTAAGGTGCATTTGTGTCCACCCACTATTGCAGAGTATATTAGGTGCTCAGTTGCTTTTATTTTCTGATTTGGCACAAGCAATATGCAGCAGATGGAAAAGAGTCTTTCATGCAGTCCACTCTCCTGTAATTGAATCCAGCTATGCTTGCACAATATAGTCAATATTGCAAGAGCCCAAATTCAGAAACTCACCAGCCACAAAATACAAATCTAACTAATGTGAGCTATTTTACTTGTCTCATTTGTTGCTATTCAACCATTCAACCATAGATACTGTGTTTGCTGGCTCTGATTTATCTTAAAATGAAAAAACTTCAATCAAATAAAATGAAAAAAAAAGGTTCATTGAAATTGATAGGGTCATCTCTAATGAATGGTTTCACGTCTTTTACTTGTACTTTTGTTTATCCCACCTCCAAATAGCATGCTCTCCTCACAATGGATCTGAGATAGTTACAAAGATCTCTTAGCATGGTGGGGGATTGTATATAGGCCTGTAGGTGTACACTAGCAACTTTACCATACTGGTTTCTGCACTCCAGCATGCTGTAACTATGTACCATTTGAATATTGCATGCTCTTGCATGCAAATGAAGTCACCATCTATTTTCCTTGGTTTCTGCTGTGAAAATGCCAGCACAGTTGTATGAACAACAGAAAAATGGAGTACATTCTCATAGGATAGCATGCTGAGCTTTGCAATAGTCCAAGGGTTAAGTAAACACCATGGCTGTCCCTTTTGGATGATTTGTTTATTTATTTACACAGCTGGTATCCAGTTTGTAATTTCATAAACATACACTATTCAGCTGTAAGTATTAATTACAAAACACTTGCATTAAACTTGTCTTTCACGGTTTTGCAGTACATTTTGTAAGCTTAACCATGAAGAATGTATCAGAGTTCTCATAAGTATATTGTAGCATCATTGGGTACTTGTTATGACATCATAATGCATACCATAAAATAGACAGATACTTCACAAAGTAACAATTATGTGGTCAGTTGGGGACAGACAGGTGCTTTTGAAACAACAGTTCAATACTGTGTTTGTCATGGTGAAGTACTGAAAAGGATGAAGAAGGTATATAGTCAAAAACACAATGAATTTAAGTCCTAATTTTATACACATAATGATTTTCAATATTTCATATTAATAGAAACCAGGGTCCCATACACTGTCATGAAGTATGATGGGGTAAAATTAGGGAGCAAGAATTAGGGTGCAAAAGGCTCACATTAAGCCATCACACTTTTCAGCTGCATGCAAAGCCTATAGTGCATAGGCAGTGGAGTCCCCCTTCTCCCACAACAGTGTTTTATTTTATTTATTGAAATGTTTCACCAGGATGGCACACTGAACAACAAGTTGCTCATCTCATGGTGTGACCTGAGGGGTGGGTTACACAGGATAAGAACACATATATTATACAATTAATGGAAGGAAGAACAGTTACAAATTATATAGGAGCAGGTAGACAAAATAATGTAATTGTAAGGGTGCAATACAGACAATTACAGCTTGTGAAATAATACAACAATAGGAGTACACGGAGTACAGTACAATATAACAGGCAAAACAATAATGCAATAGAACACACTTTAATGTGATGATGTACTAGGAGCAGGCTCAAGGTAATATTCAGGTGTTGTATAAGGAGGAGGAAGGAGTAGCTAATAAGTGTTGAGGAGGCAAGGGGAATGGCACGAGGAAGAGGAAAGAGAGGGAATGGGAGTGGGGAATGCAACCAACACCAGTTGCCCTTCAGGATGATGAGGAAACCCTACAAGGGAGCTGGGTGCTGGAGGGGAAGGGAGGTAGCCAACCCTGGTTCCACTTCAGGATGCTGAGAACCCTGCAAGGGGGTAAGGAGTTGGAAGGCTGAAACTAGGAATAAAGGAAGTTAAGGAGGGTTAAAGCAGGAACAGCTGGAGAGAGGAAATTGTGGAGGGCAGAGTTAAGGAATAGGTAGAAGAAGTCATGTATTTGAGGGAGGGGTTCCAGATTTTAGGGAAGTGATGGTCAAATGCAGTCTGGCCAATGAGGGTGGAGCAACATGGGACCACCAAGGTACGTATATCACTGCATCTGAGGGATTGGGAGGATGTGGGAGGGGTGGAGAGAGAGAGAGAGGATGAGATGCAGGAGAGAGTTCTCCAAGCCAGAGTTTTGAAGTTAGTTTGGCCCAGTGGAAGATGCTCCTGTTTGATAGTGGAGGAAAGCAAAGAGAGCGATAGGGTTCACATTGATGGGTACAAGAGGAAGAGTGAAGGACAGAGTGACAGAAGGAGTTAAAGAGAATGTCTAGTTTGGTCAGGGAAGACTTGGGAGTAGCACCATAGACTATGTCACAATAGTCAAAGATGGAAGTATCATCTGGACAGGTTCGTCTCACAGTCAGCAGGATACAACTATGATTCTTGTACAGTGCACCAAGTTCAGGGTGCAGTTTCTTCAGGATGGTGTCACTATGCACAGAGAGTTGAGGTGCTGGTCCAACTAAACCCCAAGATATCTAAATGAGGATGTGTTCTCAAGAGTTGTCTTGTCTAGTGTGTGGAAGGAGGGCAGGATGGTGAGCCTAGAGAGTCTCTGCCTGGTGCCAAAGGTCATGGAGACTGTCTTCTTGGCATTGAGGATAGCTGGTGGGAGGCAAACCAGAGCTGAACTTGATTGAAATCATGCTGTAAGCTGGTTTCCACAGCAGCAGGATTTTCACTGGAACTGTACAAGACAGCATCATCAACATATATATGGATGGAGGCAGTAGAGTAGCTGTGGGAAGATCATTTAGGAAGATGGAGAAAAGCAGGGGAGCAAGCACTGACCCCTGGAGGACTCCACTGTTGATGGGACATAGAGGAGATAGTTTCAGTGATTCAGCTGTCACTTGGAATACTTATGAAAATTGTATAGCTTAAATGTTAGGCAGTCCTAATGAGATGGAGTATAACAGGAACTATGTTCTCCGTCTGGCATGGCGTCAGTTGCATATCACCAGTGGTGTAGTTAGGAGAATAACATTTGAACACCAGAATCCACTTGGGCCACTTTGCACCCCACTTTAGACATGTCCATATTTGTTACCCAAACCCCTTGTACACTCCAGACTATACTTCAGAAGCTGCATTATAAGAGGAAAAACTACAGCAGTACTTAGTTGCATGCATTTAACATTATGTTTAATTCAAATGCAATGCAGCAATCATATTATAACACTACTAGGAGTGGATATTAAATAGTAGGAGTAATAAAATAAATGGTCAGTGCCAAGAATGCCCCACCCCACAATCAACTTATAAGTCATGGCTTACTTGCATTTCTGCACCCATGCATGGCTCTATGCCATGCACAAACACTGCCAATTGCACAACTATCATAATCTTTCACAACTTTGTCCCTTACCTTATGGCCAGACCAACAGTCAAATATGTGCCCATCTGTTCTTGGTGGTCTAGTGACCCTCCTTCCTACTGCTAATCCCATTGCATTCCTTGACAGCAAGTGGATCCTCCCTCCAAAGCCCAGTATCCTCCCTATGGCAGTCTAAGACCTTCCCAATGAGAACCTTGGCCCAGTTAGCAAGCCTTTGCCTCTCTGTAAAACTGCTTTTAACAGTTCTGCTAAAGTCGTGGAAGCTGTGCATTGCAACTGAAGGGTGGAGGTGGAGCCAGGAAGTAGCTGAGCATAGCTTAATGACTCTTTATTTATTTATTTCATTTTGTTTATCGGGTATGGTGCACTAGGCAGGCAGTTGCCTATTTTCAGGCATGACCTGGGAGGTCACAAAGCAGAAGAAATTACAAATTTAACTGAAACAAGAGCAGTACTTGGTGCACAATCAGTAGGGATGAATAAAGCTAACAAGTAACACACACTACAGGGATTAAGGATTATGCATTACATCTTAACAAAGTACATTCTTGAAGGTAAGAGTCTAAAGATGTAGTGACTTAAGTTTATTGGTATAGGGTGATTTAAGTGGGGTGTAGACAGGCAGTCATATGTGCATGGAGGAGAGGAGGAGAGTAGGTTAAGCCAGGTCGGTATTTAGGAGCAAGCACATTTGGAATATTGCATCAAGAATGAGTGGAATTCATTCCTAAAGGTGTCAGCTGATTGACAGTGTGGAATAGAAGGTAGGATGCTGCTTCATTGCCTGGGGTGATGGAGGAGAAGGCAAACTCTCCTTATTTAGTACAAGACCTTGAGA
This sequence comes from Neoceratodus forsteri, assembly GCA_016271365.2. Classification (NCBI taxonomy): domain Eukaryota; kingdom Metazoa; phylum Chordata; order Ceratodontiformes; family Ceratodontidae; genus Neoceratodus; species Neoceratodus forsteri. The sequence continues at coordinate 235,803,496 of JADMNL010000023.1, read as the reverse complement.
TGGATAGCTGCCTGAGTCTGAATACCTGCGAGATTAGTGATTCATGAAGGGTGCTAGGTGATAGACTTATGAGTGGGGTCTATGATTCAGTAATATGCTGTTCTTTAACATGCCATCCCCTACACTTGCCAGGTGACCCTCAACCTTTCCCTGAACCATCACAATGGCCATTGCAGCAGCACAAGGAAAGTCTTGTGGCCAGTTGTATATGGCACAATAGGGTGCAGTTTTGAACCCTGGCACAGACCAATTATTTCAACCAGTTTTACCCCAGAATTGTGATTGTGTATGGACACCCTGCACATTAATCTTAACTTCCAGCAGGATTGTATGCCAACCCAATGAGGTGCAATATCTCATTTTAATAATACAGAACTTATTTATCAGGTCTACTTATCTTAACAAATTGTAAACAAAACAAACATCAGACATAGGGCGTTGTGCATCAGTTGTGTAGCTGGTCCATTAAATAGTGGTTATTGACCAATGCAAGTTGCTTAGGAATGTAGTGGTAGATTTGTTCCTAGGCAAACACAGCAAACTAGTAACCATTTTGCAACTTGCAATTTTACAACAAATTGGGCTGTTTTCAGAAGCAGTAATATGACTGTTGCTCAATACAGTAAGTCAGAAATAGGCTTTAGCTCATTGCATTGGTTTTATTGATAGACACTATTAGGGATATCCGACCCTAGATAAATGGTGTACAACATGAAACAGTTTATTCAGTGCTACAGATAGTGCAGGATTAATGAACTACACTCTAATTAAATAATTGGTCAATAGAAGAAGACAGGAAACAAATGTTACAGCTTAATAATTACAGCTAAACGTAAATATTTAAAGGTAAACAAAACAAAGTTGCATCAGCTAGAACTTCATCCTAGCACCTGCAATGGCAAAAAAATCTATATCACTTTCAGTCAATTCTTCTAGGATTTCTTGTTACATTTGTATACTCTAATATCACAGAATAAAGCCCATGAGTTGGGTGCAAATAATGGAATAATTAGAAGCATATGTGAGGCAATTCTAAATGTCAAGAACTGTAGAACAAATGGGATTTCAATCAATACTCCATTGTGGTTAAGTATGCTTTGATATAGATGCAGTTCTGCAAGTTTCATGTCGTGCCTTCATTCTCAAAAGATTTTTGCCATGGGCACAGAGTTGGAGAGGCTTTTCTGAGGATAGGACCTTAAAGCTTTATTTGTTCTGTTCAGAGTTTTACATTTTACCAGACTGCCCAGAGACATGTCTACATCTGTAGAATTCCCTTTACAGATGGCATAAGTGACAAGCAACATCTCATGTGGAGGGCACAGGTTTACAGTAAATGCAATAATCCTGGTCAGTGTTCTAGACCGGACTCTCCATGATTGCTTCAGTGATTGCTAGTCTTATTTTCAGTTTTAATTGGATTTTACTGTCTAAGATTTCTTGTGTATATGTTTGCCAAACATAAGATACAGACACACAAATATAGTATAAATAATTGTAAAACAGGGAAGGGAATCATGGTGCTTAAGATAAAAACACAATGATGAATAAAAATAATATAAATAAAAGAAAAATGCAAAACTAAGTGTTCTGTCATGTCAGACTAAGTATAAGTACCAACAACAGAAATATATCAGAAATCTGTAACTCAAAGAAATGTATTGCATACCACCACCTACTAAACTGAACTAATATAAAGGCATATACTTGCAATTTGTTATATCATACTACACCCAGAATGCAGAGTGTAACACAATTAGGGCCTTCATACATATACATTGTATGATAGTGTATTCACTATTTTACCAAGTGAATATGCCCCTGTTTATAATGTTAGGCAACAATTGCAATCCATTCACATGATCTGAACTGTGCTAAGTAAGCATGCTACCAATCTTCTTTCACCTCTCATAGGTTAACCTATCTCTCACACATGAACCATTGCACTGTACCCATAGGTATAACAAATTATAATTTTAAACACTGGTTCTGACACTGGGTGTCATCCTCTGGTGCTCCCAGTGAACCCCCCAGACAGTAATGGTCAAGGTCCTCTTCTCACCTCATCCTCTGGCCCTGCTAAATAACATGAACAAGGTACCAGTTATGGAATAGACAAAATTGTCCATTTCATTAATGCAGTTATGGATTATGTCATAGAAAAATGGCACCTATTTCAAAATCAAAATCCAGTTCATGTTACTCAGATGGTGGCTGCCTATGAATGTGAGAGGTGTTCTCACCAGCCTACATCTTACGAGTCAGTAAAGGGAAGGGCTACACTGAATTCAGGAATGTACAGTTTAGGGCATGGTGGGGGAGGTACCAATGGATGCCAGAGATTAGTAGTTTGGGAAGCACAATGAAGGGGTTGCATTGCATACCTGGAAGTAATGGTTTGGGGCAGGATGAGAGTGCGGTACAACTGGACAAATGGGACTGATGGCTTGTCACAAGGTGCTGACACAGGTGCCACTGGACAATAGAGACTAATGTTTTGGGATGGTGAAGGGGTACAATTTGATGCAAGAGATGAATGGTTTTGGACAGAGTTGTAAGCAGTGACACTGAATGTCAATGCATAATGATTTGGGGCATGGTGATGGAGAGGGTGCCACTGGATGCTGAAGACTTAGTGAATTGGAGAAAGGTGAGGAGGGATACCACTAGAAGTCTGGAACTGCTTGGCACATGTTAGGGTATGGAAGAGGTGGCCTGATCACCATTTATGCCTACCATTAAACATTTAGCAAGCACTGCTAATACAAAGCAGTGGGCACCTTTAGTTAGTTAGTTGTTGGTTAGTTAGTTTTGTTGACCAGGAAATTTGTTACTAAATTTCCTTTTAAATGTAAGGAAATTAATGCACCCCACATGCACACACTTTTAGGCAACAGATTTGAAACCCAAAACCTCAGAAGCAGGGAAATGTGACATTAGAGTTAAATATGTCACATGCCTTTTGGCAAAACTGTGCTTTGGTGTTTCTGAATGTTTCAGTAATCCTTCTGTGGTGCATTGGTATACTCAGAGTTACATGTTGTCTTTAAAAGCACAGATATTTACACACACACACTACTGCTTTGAGATAGGGTGCTGAAGTTTGGAGTAATGCCAACCAAGCTTTAAAGCAATTTTACAAACTCTAAGGAACACCATGCTAATGATTCACCAAGGATCAGAGGCATTTTGTACCCTGATTTTGCATTCCCTCCTTTTGAGGTTTTGCATTTCAACCTAACTATGGCATAAAAAGTGTTTTGTAGTGTGTGTGTGTGTGTATTTATTTATAATCTATTACAGGGTATGCAGTCCTGCTCTGATGTATATTGCCTTGGTACACACCCCTGTAGTGGATTATTTATCTTATGATATGACTAGAAGTGTCTTTTGGGCACAAAAGTAGTCCTTGCCTGGCAGAAATTAGAGTTCTATTTAGATGATCCAGTTGATCCAGTCATGATTTGATAGCTTAAAAGTGATAAAAGATCCTGCCATTTTTGCACTGTCTTTGGTCTAATGACTTTCATTTCTTCTTCTAGCATAAAGTGACTGGTGGCACTCATTGTGATAAACAAAATGCTGCCAAAGGTTTATAATGAGGAAGGTTTTGTAAAGAAAGTAGTAAGCTGTGTAGTTTTAAGCTGAATGGAGTTACTTTTGTCTAAACAAGCCACCAAGTGCAGGGAGAGAGAACAAGCAAGTCAGTGACTTTAGAAGTGTAGATGCAAGCCTGAGCGATATTTGTTCTAGTACATTTTGGCAACTGTTTGCTGATTTATGCATTGTATTTAAACTTAGAAAATGTTTTGCATAATTGTTTTTTTGTTCATGTTTAATTTATGTATTTATTCATTTGAAATTTGATGATTGAGAACAGTGCAATGAGCCATGGTAGTTTGAAGGTGTGACCTTAGAAATTTGTTTACAATAATTTTATGCTTTACACATTTTGTTTGTGCTGGACTGAGAAAAGTGTTCACAATGTTCCCCCATTTGTTCATGTGTGTTACAAAGTGTGAGCACTATCTGTTATGTGCATTTGATACATTCATTATAGCCCATCCTAAATCTTTTTCACTGAATCTCACAATATTTTTTTCCAATTAAAATACTAAGATGAATTAAATTTAGTTTTGAAAATCAGCTCAGTTGACTCATTAGATTGTCTTCTGATGAACCATGTAACTCACAGTCAATCTTTTGAGTGAAGAATTTTACCAATTTTCAGGTTTCAAGTTTTACTCATGCCAACTTTAACTCAAAAGAAATTGTTTGCATTTTCTCGGCCGTTTTTTGCATGTGTCTGATTTTCAAACCTAAAATATTATAACTCTAAAAGTTCAAAACTAAAAACATGAAAAGGCCCTACTGTGGATATGAAGAGATCTAAGAAATCTGTAAGTTTCAGAATTTAAATATGCTGAGTTTTTGTGCTATCTGATGGCAAAACAAGTCTTAAATAGAGAATGGTATGTCATTTCAATAATTAATATCTTTCTAACTATTGAAGACACTTGACACAAGCCTAGCAAACAATTAACTCATAAGACTGGAAGGGTGCACACCACATTTTACAGTTCCTAGGGGCTAAGCTTGATGAGATATAAACCGTCAAACACTCCACCCTGGTGTAAACAGTAACTGAACCCTAATACACACAAGCAAAACAGAAACAGTGCAGGAAATAGTTTACAACCAAATTTAATGGAACATAGATAAACTGCTCCAGTAAAATGTGAAATTCCATATTGTTCTGGGATTTCACTTTTTAGTGAACATTGCAAACCTCTTTTGCTCATGTACAGTGGAGCTCTAATCTATCCTATGCACTGCATTTTGCAGTAAGATTCAGCTAGCAGCAATCACACCAGATGTTCCTGGGTTCTTGTCCACACTAGGGAGCCTGTGATCTTATCAAATGCCAATACCAGTGCTGCCCTGGTTCATATGCTGTCCTTTGGGAAAGATGTTAAAATTAGGTTGCATCTGCCCATCTTCTGGAGTTGTCCATGTGAACATTTAGAAAATTCCTGACTTGTCATGGGAACATAACAATAATTTTAACACATTTCTTATCCTATTTCACAATTGTGTTGTATATTTAGCTCACATTTGTTTTTAATTATGAAATGTAGTAACATGAAAATAGGATCACTGTCTCCCAAGCATCCTGTGCTCTGATTGTTTATCTACCTCTGACATCAAGTCATCTGCCTGTTACTGTATTTCTCAGCACATTGCTGTAAAAACTAATTATAATGCCAAAATGGAGGATTAGAAAGTCAGATACAGACAATCAACCAAAGTAGATGATGTTGGGGGACAGTGTGTAATGTGTCTAAATAAAAAGGAAAGGAAAGCTAAGGGAATATATGAAATAAAACTGCATTGTGTTTAACAATCACATTTTCTAAAGTTTCCTTTGACTGGCAGGGTACACTAAAATAACAATATTTGTTAGACAACATATATTTTTCAGCACTAGTCTTTGTCTCAAAAATATCAAGATACCCATTTGTTACTTTTGTTGCTTTCATTCCTGAACCTAGCTACAAGATGTTGATGTTTTTAATAGTTCCATCTCTTGTGCATACTTGTGATGAAAAATGTTAATATCTTGATACAGTGCAGTTCTGTTTACCATCAGAAACATGTGGTAACACCATCCTAATAACATACACATGATGACTCTTGCATGTACTGTACATTCAAAGGTAACATCAATGGAAGAGATTTTAAAAATTGTGATGGGTGGACATCTTTAAATGTTTGAGTTAGTAATAAAAATAAATAAGCTATAAAAGTGGTTTAACAAGAATTCAGAAAACTGAAAATACACAGAGAATGATATAACAATGTAGAAATACATTTGTTCTAAAAAGTGATTTTTTGCCAACTTACAATTACTGCTGTTTTAAGATCCTATGAACTTTTGAAAAGCGTAACAAATAATCACCAGTATCCCTGGCAAAACTGAGTACCACCCTCAATAAACTGGGTCCTACTCCAGCTGTTGATTACTATGGGTGCAATTTTGAAAGCACTCCGATTGATGCAAGGTGCTTGTGCCAGACAACAATGATGCAATATGCACCTTGCATCATAAATTGCAGTGGTCCCTATTCTAGAAAATGGTCTGTCTGCACCAGACTGGGATGCCACTGTGACAAAGGCACTGCACCACCCTTGCACCAGCATCAGGATATGCCAGGTCACATAGGCTTGTGCCATGGCAGGGCTGCAACATCCCCTTTAATGATTCTACAAGCCCCACCATGGCAGTAGTTATAGGGTCACATTAGACCAACCAGGAGGTGGTCTACACCCCTTGTGGCATTGCCCTCAAGATGGGGAGCTCCATATTTATTTATTTATTTAAAGGTTTACCAGGAGGGCACACTGAGCAGAGTACTGCTCAATTCCAGGTGCATCCTGGGGAGGGTGGCATGGGAGAAAGTAACAAGTACAAAGTAGAATACAGAGTATATAAAAAGCAACAATGATCATACAGAAAACATGAGCAAAGGTACAATAGATACAGAGTGCAATAGTGCAAGTGCATTTGTGGGGACTGGGTGCAGAAAGGCCAGGGTACTTTAGAGGTGTTGGCAGGGAGGTGGGTATGTTGGGAGGTGATTGAGCAGCCAGTGGGGGTGCCATTCTTATACAGCACAGCAGACACCATTATGTGACTGGTACTACAAGGGCACCCCCACCAGGTGCCTGATCTTCCCCACCATACCCATCTGCTCTATAACACCCCCCATGGTATCCCCTGTGCCATTTTTCACTGAGAGCCCTCCTGGCATTGGTTTCTGTCTTGTGCCTGGTGGGGGGCAGATCGGTGTGGCAGGTCCTGCAGTTGCACCTAGCATTTGGTGCTAGCCTGCCTCTGCGACAATTCCTGGGTGTTTTGTGCAGGGACACCCATTTTACAGAATCAGGCTCATGGTTCCTGATGTACCAGGAGTGTGCCACAGCTCTAGATCACCAGTAAACTGTGGTGATCTAAGGGCTCTTTCAGAATCGGCCCCATATCTTTAATTCCATTGAGCATATAATCACTGTTCTATTTACCTGCATAAAATCCCTACAATACTAATACATATCAAAATTGTTTTCAGAGCACTCAAGATGCAGCATGTGAATATAAAGACACCAGTTTACCAACAATTTAACTCTTGTTTTATTCTGTCCTTATATGAAGGAATGGATGGCCTAAAGAGGTTAAAGTGACTGATCCAAAGCCACCTAGTAAGCTAGTGTAGTGTTTGTACAAGGACCCCCCACCACCACCACCAATGTGGTCCCATTTTAAAGTAGATCCTTTTGAAAATGCAACATTTGTGAATATCTACAACTATATTCCAGAAATATTTTACAGGAGTAATGTATATATTTTATTCAGGCATCATAACCCTGTATTTTGGGTTAAGTAAGCACTTCTACATTAAACCTGGATTTACACCATAATAATTCAGCCCCATGGAACTGATTTGCCCAAAAAGTTGGTTGGGGTGGAGTGTGGCCATGGTCTCTGGATCCTGAAAATTTTATGTCAATCAGTTTGGTGGTGTGGGCAATGTTGACTTTTTGTTTACCTGTAAGTAGAAGAATTTTTTCTTTAAACCTTAAATTTATAGGTTCATAGAGTCTGGCACAAGGTACACACTTTCACAGGTTTGAAGTGTTTAATATTTTGAAAACATAAGTTAAAAACAGTGCTGTTCTCTGAGCAAGGTCAGTTAAAAAAAGAATAGTCTTAGGATTTTTTTTGTTTGCATCATCAGGTTGACCAGAAGTGATTTCCTTCAAACTGCTTTTCTCAGTTGGTGGAGGAAAACTGTTTGAAGGAAATCAAAACTGATTTAATCTAGAATGATTTCCATCACACTGCTTTCTTCAGCCATGGCTGACAAAAGATGTGTGAAAGAAATCACTTTCAGTCACACAACCAGTGCATGCTGCCCTATCAAGAGATCCCTGCTAATGCATGCTGCCCTCCTGAGAATCCTTCTGACTAGATTGTGGGTGCTAATCCTACTTTGGGTATCCCTCTCCTCCTAACATTTCTGCTATAATTAAAAGATGGTGGGTGCCCAATTCCACCATCAGTATCCAACCTACCTTCTGACCCATGCTTTAACTACAAATGGCTGGCGGTGCCCAATCTCACCAGCCATTACAAATTTTAGTAATTACAACATCAGGTTACCTACCCCCAGTGCTGGTTAACATCACCCCTTCTGCATTTGAAGTGGACTGGTGCCCACCCACAGTACTGCTGTATTCAAAGCCCCTCCAAACTTTGTCACCCACCCATATAGTTGGCAACACTAGGGTGCCCAGCCATGGTGCACGCCAAAGCATCTGCCAACACTGAGGTGCCCAGTGCCCAGTGTTGGTCCAATCCCACTGCAAAAGAAAACTTTCCTTCACACATTTTTTAGTTTTTTATTTAAACTTGAAATGAAGGAAATAGTCCTCAATCTCTAACCCCAGGCCATTGCATAAAACATTGGTAAGGCATCACCTGGAGTACTGTGTGCAGTTCTAGAGGACACACCTGTGCAAGGACATAAATAAGATGGAGACTATCCAGAGAAGGGCAACAAAGATGGTGCAGAGCTTGCACCACAAAATATATGAGGAGATTGAGGGACCTCAATATGTACTCACTGGAGGAGAGGAGACAGTGGGAACAAGATTGAAACTTTCAAGTACCTCAAGGGCATAAACAAGATGCAGGTGGGGATCTTTTTCAATGTAGAAAAGTACTAGAACAAGGGGCACAATATGAAACTGGAAGGGTAGATTAAGAGGTAATGTGAGGAAGTTTTTCTATACAAAAGGTAGTCAACACTTGGAATGGTCTGCCACAGGAGGTAGTGGGGGCAAGCACAATGGAGGGGTTTAAGCATGCCTGGGACAGGCACAGGGGAAGCATGAGAGGGAGGGAGTGATGAAAAGCCATTGATCACAAAGAGTCAGTGGCCACATATAATGCATAGGGCCTACAGGCAGACTGGATGAGCCTAGTGGTCCTATCTGCTGACAGTTTCTATGTTTCTATCCCAACTACCCACCCCAAACCCTTCACTCAGCACCCACCCACCCACACCCCACTCACCTGCAAAAGGTCCCACATGTAGATCCAATCTTAGTAAAAAGACATCCTCCTTCTTGAAGCAAAACTTTGAACTAGAGGTGCAGCAAAATGTAATTTTGCAGATGAAATTCTGACAAAATCAGGAATTTTGCCCTGAGAAATATTTTAAGTAAATCAGACATTTTGCATAATATTTCACGGGTGAAAATGCTAAATTCTGCCTGTGAAATGAGGAATTTTGTCCATGAAATGTTGAATTTTGCCTGCCAATGGTGGAATTTGCCCATGGGTGGTGAAATTCCACATTTTGCTGGCAGAATTTCATATTTTGCATCAGCAAAATATTTTGCAAACTACGTAAATTTCATGCAATATTTTGCAGAACGAAATTTTCCAATTTCAACCATCTCTACTTTAAACTGTGGAAACAAGATAACTGCTGTCAATGTATTTTCAACACATTTTGAACTTTTACTTATTTCTTGTCATTGTAAAATATTTTTGCACCACATTTTCAACATGGCCTTTTGAGACCCCGCTACAAATTGGACAATCAGAATCATTCACCAAACAGGTTTATCAGAGAATAGAGTCATAAAATAGACTTAACATCCAGTGTTACAAGTCAACATTTTGGGGATAATCACTTCTTCAGAGAAACTGACACAGCTAGATAATATCAAAATATATACATTATAATTTATTATAAGGTTCACCAAAATAATACAGTATATATTATAGAAAATAGATACATCCATACCTATTAGTGGCCAAATATTTCTAAAAGATATAGCCTCATAGCCTAAAAGAGAGCAAAAGTCTGATATGATAAGCTGTAATTGTGTGCCATAAAACTTACCTGGCTATCTAACCAACCATAAATCAGCAATTCTATGTATAATTATATTATAATAACTGGTTTCCTTTTTTCCAATAGGAAAACCGTGGCATAATTGCTGTATACTTAATAGTGTTTATTACAGCAAACATGCGCATGGTTTTCCTCCTCTCTCTCTCTCTCTCTGTATGCACCAGCACAGTTCTTCACTTCATGACCACTCTCGCTCCTCACTGGTTGAATGGCTAACTAACACAGAAGTGCCAGACAGAGTCAGCAGTAAGTTAATAAAAATTGAAGTGTAGCACAAGTACCTTTCAGCTGACCACAAAAATATATATTTAAATAAAGAATGGCGACTATGGCACACACTCTGACCTGACTGGACCATGGCTGCACAACAACTTTTATTTTATATAATTGCTGAAGGTGAAAAAGAAATCCAGCAATTATATAAGATAAAATATGGACTGTGTGTAAACTCAAAGTTTATACACACCCTTGGGATAGATGCTTTTTCATAATTTATACCCCTCGAGCTTCACGCTCGGGTTTATGTAACATCTACTCTCAGGTGTGTGTAAACTCTCATTACACACCACCCCATACTTTATTCTATATGTAGAACTTGTCGCTAATAAAATTTTGGGACTCAACTCATGAACAAGGAGGAAATTTTTCATATCTGTGCCAAAAGGTGATTTTTGCAGCCAGTCCATGAAAGCACATTTCAAGTGGATTTGAAAACCTCACCTACTAGGTTCATGAGGTCAGACCATAAGAAGACTATATTAAACATTTGATGAAAGACTATATTAAAATCACCATGTTATGATAAACATTGAAGTATTTCAATGTTCTATATTCCTCATAACTTTTTGGCCATTCAATATTTTGACCCCAATTTTCGACTGGCCATTTTTTCACACCACCTCATAAATGATGACAAGTGTCAGTTTTCAAATCTTACCTAAACATATGCCACAATTGTGGTGTGAAATTACATTTAAAGGCAGTATGTTATCAGTGATACTGTCATGTTCAGAATAGGTCACAAAAATGCTATGCTGAAAATGTGGGGTCAAATTAAATAAAAGTTATGAAGAAATGTTTCATGCAGCACCAGCTGTTGGTCCAGTGGGTAGCATGTTATAATTCTGTGCTGGTGAGCTCAGTTTGGGGCTTGCTGTTCAGTGATCCAGCTAGATTTACTGATGTTTGGGGAATGGCACTGCCATATAACACCACTCCCAGCCTGGGAGGGATGGTACAGTGTTGGCTGGATGGGCCACAACTAACCATATACAGTAGTAAGAGAACTCTTCTCTTGGCATATTGCTCAGAGGACCCTGTGCCTCTGCATCCATAGCAACTCCATGGAAGAGCCTAGAGTGCCTGCACTTCCACAGCCAGATGGACTGTTGGCATGTGCATGTGAATCTGAAGGCACATGAAATCACCCCAGGGTGCCTGACAGATTCTTTGCATTCATGACCACAGAAAGGGTACTGTACTTTCAAAGGCAGACTGACTCTTCCATTGGTGTCCTGCATGTCTGGATCTGTTCATGCAGGTCCCAAAGTGACCTATGTAAATGAGGCTATGAATCCACTATCACAAAATGAAAGGACATTCATTTAAAAAACTGTGTTAATGGACACATTAGGGTTGAAAATACAAAGCAGGCAAAGTAAGGAAGTAAAAAAATTAGGATTTGTAGTCTTGGGAGTCTTAATGAATTGGTAGTGCAGCCTTGGGGTTGTCAACCCTAATGCCCACCCCTTCCCTGAGCAACAAACATGATCACTTGTTTCATTCAAGGCCCACACTGATTTTGATTGATTCTGTTGCCCATGTGTGATGAGACATACTTCTCTATCTCCAAAGAGTACATGCTTATAAGACACTGGCTCAGAGCTGTATCTTATGCTTTGGACAGGAGGCTGTGGGCTGGGGTGGGTGGGCATTATGGTTGACAACCCCAGGAACTTTCCACAACACCAATTCACCAAGACTCATGAGACTCAAAAACCTTATGTTTTCATTACAGTACTTTGTCTGCTTTCGTTCTTCAATCTATTGTGAATTAATGTAGGTTTTGGCACCAAATGTATATAAATGTAGATATATATATATATATATATATATATATATATATATATATATATACAGTATATATATATATAGATGTAACTACATCTATATATATAGATGTAGCTCTCCATATATATATATACATATATATATATGTGTGTGTGTGTATATATATATATATATATATATATATATATATATATATATTCTGTACAGAAAAACTCAAGTAACTGCATTTGTGGTGTTAGTTTTGGTGTATAAATTCAGACCTAAGGTACCTGCATTGTAATTAAAATAAAATATTACTGAACATAAGTGATAACACAGGACAGGGTATGGGATTTATACTGGAATAACTGCATGCTCTGGGTGGGCTGTAAGGCATGAGGTGTAGACAAGTACCTTCCACCACATAGAAGCCCTATTAAAACACTATAACTCCATAATCTGGAGTGTGCTATCACCCTATTAAATAGTAAAACAAAGTCCCAAAAGTAAAAAACAAAAAGATAAATGTATATTTAAACTGACCCATGCAGATACACTGTCATAACCACACTAGTCATATAAATGGATTTCACCAATCACAGTACAGGTTTTTCATGCCATTTCATAAAAGCAGAACTAGTCACATGATGGATACATATGCTGAGATGGTGGGGTAAGAGGACTGAATGAACCCCTTAGCTTTTTTGTCTCTTTAATCCTATCTGTCTCTTAATTAGTGTGTGTGATAGTGTGCAAAAGTACAGTTGAGTGACACAATGTTGTGCTTTATTTTCCAGTTAAAGCCCTTGTATGATTAGAATCCTTACTTGTATTATTAACAAGTAAATAAAATAGGGTTTTGGAGAAATATATCATCTTTACTCATTTACTTATTATTCCACTAAATATATTTTTATTTAGTTTAATATTTTCATTTAAAATGATGACATTCCTTTTGACTAGCAAATTGACTGTCATCCTTCATCACTAAGATCAGAGTGAGACATGATAAGGCCTCAGTTACTGTGCCAGCAATCCATTTCTTACATTAATTTAAAAAAATAGCAGTTTGTGAAAGATAGACTGTTCCTGGTGTGGTGTTTCAGGTGCTAGCACGTTGCCTTGCCATGATGAGCACCCTGGTTTCTGTTGCAAACCTGTCTCTGAATACTGGGCCACTGGATTATAGGGTGTGCTACAAAGGTAGTGTGGTTCAGACAAAGAGAAAGGATCAGAGACTGCCTTCCACTTTTGTGATTCATGGATTGGTTAGTGATGTGGCCATACAGAATGAGTGGCCACACAACAGTAGCATTAGCCCTCCCATGAGCATTTGCATTGACAGAGAAGTTACCCATAATGAGGTAGGCAAGTCCAGGAAAGAAAATTGGAAAATCTCCATTATGAATGACATCCACCAGGTTTATTGGCCTCTAACATTTCAAGTCCCCATCCAATACCATGCATACAGGATTTTTCCCAAGCAAGGGGTCCCCAGGATGCTACAGATCAGCAGACTGTGGTGTGTGCAGCCATTTAGTTATCTTTATGGAGTCATGAGGGACCAACTGGGTTCCCAGACAAGAGAGGGCCCTAAAGTAGGTCTCAGGTAATGAGGTGGCAAGGAACTGAAGGAGCAATACAGAAGAAAGACCAAGTTCTGTTACTGGTGAAAGCTGCTCAGTGAATTAAATACTATTTCCAATAATATTAGTCTTCATTAAAACTGATCCCTTGAGTTTATAGAATTCAACACATGTTTTTGTTGATGCTGCAAGCACAAGCAAATACGTTCTTATTAAACAAGATCTTGTTTGGTTTCAAGTTATTTCCACAAAGGGCACAATGACACACACAGTGGTGTACCCCTGCCATGGCAGCACTGGAGAACTGATTCCATTTCCTTGAACTAGGGTGTTAGGTGCATGACAGCATCATTTACAAAGGCTGCAGTCATTCATGAGAGTTTCTGATAAGATAATACTATATACTGTGGCGAAGGGAGAGATGAAAAATGAGGTGTGATTGGGCTATGTATGGGTGGTGCTACATACTCTCAAAATGTAGGTTATAAAGATACTAACAGATCTTGAGGTCTGCAGAATAGTGCAGTAGCAGGTTGAAGAGAAATATTTGTTGCAGTAATCCTTGACAGCAAATCTTAAGAGCATTACCATGGTAACCATTTCGTGAGATCCTGCAGTTAGCACCATTCTGCACTCCCCACTATCTTTGTTATGTATAAAGTATGGAGGAGAATGCTATGATTGCTAATGTTCTTTTCATTCAAAACGTTCTGTTTTGTTTTTAAGCAACTAAGGAGTTGAAACAGCTGTAGTATGAGTGTTAGAACACTAGAGGGAGCCTGTAGAAAGATTGCAACATGGGAAAAACAGTGCAGCAGCATCATGATGCTACCAGGAGAGGTGTTTCTTAGTTGTCAACATTTGCAACCACTGTATTCTCTCTTCTCCAGACATTATATAGCAATAATGTCTTACAGTGCAGAATTTATTTTTATAGCAGACATGCAGATTGTATCTCAAACTGCTTAGGTTGAGAAATACCGCATAAGCAACAAAGACATTGCAGTACAGGGACCAGAGAGTGTCTCAACAGCTGTATTCTTTGCATTTGGCAGAACGCAGCTACAAGTGTTACCTATAGCCTCCAAAATGTTAGAATCCAACATATGTTAAATTTAATGCAACAATGTGGAGGATAAAAGTGCCCATGGAAACCTTTATAGCCTCTGCAATTAAAACACTGAACATGCGTGTTGTTAGGGAACATGGCAGCAGATATGATATTCTTCACATGACAAGGCAGTAAAGTCTAGTGTTAAATAGGAGAACAGCCACAGAGATCGGCACCAGGTGGCTTTAGATAAATACTTAAACATGTGCATACAAAAATCCAGCACTCACCACCTTTTGCCAAAACAAAAGACACTGCTCCTTTTTATCTGAGAGAAAATGTGTCTCAGACTGCTGTCCTTTTTCAAAAGGCATGCTCATCCCATCTGTGCCCTCCTTATACACAAAATCCTGATGTCATCAGGGAAAGCCATGATGATGTCAACACATACCCATAGTAATTAATAAAGCCAGTGATATCAATAGTGCAGTGATACATGCATTAAAACCATACATATATATATATACAGTATGTGTACAATATATACAATAAAAGTAGCCATTCTAAAACCTGTTTTTATATGGGGTCCCTGAGCAACACTATTGCACCTTCTCATGCTTATCACATTTTATTTGCACTAGCAGCTCTAGCAATCCCCAGATTAATGCCACTGGATGTCTAACCCTGCTAAAATCTTCATTATAAATCTCCAGACACTACTGGATGTAAAAGAATCACATCCACAAGAGTCAGGATTGCTTCTCTGAACAGATTGATATTTAAAGGGCTGAAGTATGAATGAATCACTAGCATAAACTGGTGTGTAAAACCTATTTGCTATATGGTACCAACTCAAATGCATAATTCGGACTGGGATTTTGCACACTTCCTGAGTGAAAATCCTAAACTCTTCTCTTTTAAATAATAGATTGTTAAAGTCACCACCTCTTGGATTTTTGCATATCTGATCAATAGCTCTGAACATAAAGCCATGCCCACCATCATTACCATACTGCATAAAAACAGATTTTGGAATGGCACTTTTGAATGTATATATTAAACAAGATAGATAGATAGATAGATAGATAGATAGATAGATAGATAGATAGATAGATAGATAGATAGATTTGGTCTTATTGCATTTATCACTATACTATTTCTAACATTGGATTTATTAGTTACTGTGGGTATGTGTTGATGTCACTGTAGCTTTTCCTGATGATGTCAGAATTTTGTATACAAGGATGGTGCAGATGGATGAGTGTGTTTTTGATAAAGGACAGCAGTCCAAAACGTGTCACAGAGTATGATTTTGAACAAGCACTTGTATTCCTTGCTCTTCAGTCTCTCCCAAGTCTATAACTAGGTAGAACAATGACACCCAATTAAAGTACAGTACTTTATCTCAGTTGGGCTATCCTGGGAAAATAAACTTACAAACAATCCTGGTGACCAGCTCAGGCAGAGGAAGGAATGTGATGACCTACAGATGTGAAGGTTACAGTGGGTGAGGTCAGGAATTTGTTCATGTGCCTGATGCCCCTCTTATTCCAACTTGACCCTTCTCATCCACATATGGCAGCTTTTGGCATGGATAACACTTCAGTTATGACTAGAAAATAAAACTGGGACTAATACAGTAATTAAATTGGGAAAGAAGTCATAGGCAGGGAGTCAAAAGGATTTGGGAAATTAACGACCATGTTTGGGCTGGAAAGGGATTATGTTTAAGGCTGGCTCAGTTAATGCAGAGTTGCACATTTGAAATGCTTTCAGAATTGAACCCTTTGGGAATGTGTTAATTTTTGTCCCATTTTATAGCTGACAGTTTCTTCCTAAACATCAATATCCTGCCCCCATGACAGTTATGCAGATGCAGAACAAAAAAGAGTGCTCTGATAGCATGGTTATCAGAATCCACAACAAAGGCCCAGTGCTGTCAGAGTTAGCAAATGTGGTATATAAAATGAAAATTAAGGCAAGTAGTTGCTATACCACCAGGTTTCATAAATGTCAAAAATAGGAAGTCATAGCAGAGGTCAGACAAAGAGTACCCCAGTACTTCAACCCCATGCTGGTTCTTCCTCAGGGAGAATGGGAGTAATGCAGAGCCTGTATGCAGAATTCCTGGTAACTTGTGCTTGGGGCCCATGTGCAGGCTCCATTTTGAATGTAGGACTTCATGACTGACAGTTTATGCTTTCTGCTTCAGCCTGGAAGCACCATATGAACTGCATTTAAATGAACAGCATAGGCTGGCATGGAGCTCAAGCCTCAAGGGTTTTATACTTCATTATTCAGTACAACATACGTGGTAATATCAGAAATTCATTTCATTTAATATATCGGTTACACAGAATTGCAGAGTATTCCTATGGGCATCAGAAGAAATCAAACAAGAAAAAAAGATCAGCAAGAACGACATCAGGCTGGTGCCCGGGATGTGGAAGAGACGGATAAAATGAATGTGGTAAGCTGTTCGTCCTTACTTCCTCTTTGAACTACTTCGACTATCACCAGCAGAGCCTGCCACTGGCTGCCGCAGATCAGAAAGCACTTTCCTCAATGCTGAGAACCAGACCACAAGGAATGCTGCACCTAACCATGTTTACCACCACACCTTCACTGGACAGGGACCACAGCAACCGGACCTCATCATCAATGGCATGCCACTGCCAGAGGTGAGTCTGGTAAATCTTGTAGTATCTTGCTCAAAGGCTTCTGGGAGTAGCACTCAAGAAACAATTGTATTGATAACAGCTCTTGTTTGTTATTCTATCAACACACCTGTTTTGTATCACTTTCAAGACATTCTGATATAGAAATACTTACCGCTAATGATGTGTGTGTGTGTGCATGTGCATGTGTGTGTGTGCCTGCAGCCGCTAGAATACTATTCAAAGGATTGTCTGTGGAATGAGAGCTTCTTAAAGGACACTAAACATTGCAGGGTTCACTCAAATTGGAAAAGCCCATGAAAAGATCTTTAAAATGAGGTATTGGAATTACCTGTGGGGACAGGAATCTTGAAATATGAATAGCTAGGTAATGTGTTAATCAACTCATAGCAACAGCCATTTCATGCAGTCTTAAAAATGGAATGATGTCACTGAGGGGCTAGCTCTATGTTGTTAATTACAGCTTGCCCCACAGTGACATTACTTTCGTTGTAAAACTGCATGAAATGGCTGCTGCCTTGTTTTGATTTTCAGGTGATTTAAATATTTATATCTTGGGACATTTGACACCTACAAGGAAGCCAACTATCTCATTCAGCATAACTTTCCATGGGCTTTCACAGTTTGATCAATCCCTGCAATGATTACTGTCCCTTTAAGTGCAGTTTAGTCCCTCATATTCACAATTTCTGTTCAGGTACAAAGCCTGGCAGAGCAGTCTGGAGTAGGAAAAACCCTTTTACAGGAAAATAATAGTAAACCACTGCTTGCTGAAGTCATCCTTGCCTGTCATGTTTTACTAATTTACTGTTTTTAGTTGATTATTGTTTATTTTTTCAGTGTGTTGCCCATCTCCATACCACATTTTGAACATCAGTGTAACTGTGAAAGGGATGCTATATGTATTAACACCAGGAGTTTCAATAAACACACACACACATGCACAGAAAAAACTGCAATTTGGCCTTGTGCTTTAATGCAACTTTCTGCAACCATCTTTATGTCGAAATCTAATTTTCTGGACTATTCACTGCTGCTAATCAAGGACATCATTTTCCCCATCCCCATTTTAGATAGGTTATAAAAATGCTAATATTCAGGACCATTTCTTAGAGTGATTGAATTCAAACACAAATGTGCATTTCTTTGCTTCCTCAGTGTTGCACAACAGGCATAAAAGTAGATAAATTGTTAACAATCACTGGCATGAAGTTTCAGCATTTTCCCTGTCATTTGCTATCTGGTTGGCTTTATTTGCCAAGTCTCTGAATTGCCATTTATCTGTCAGGTACATTTGATCACTGACTGCATTAAATTTCCTATATATGAACTCATATGCCTGTCTTTTAACAATTCAATCTTTTTGTTTATAAGAGGAGAACAGATGGAAGGATGGGAGGGCAAAGACCCTGGAAGGCAATAGGTCCCAGGACTAAATAGGGAACTTGTGCAGACTGGTTGCACCATTGGTCTTTTCTGCTGCCATTAGCTATGTTTCTATGTTTTGTGCTTTGGGCCTTTAGGGATGAAACACAGCATTTTACATGGAATCTAAAGAAGCAACTCCTATACCTCATTTATTCAAAAACGTTTTGCTTCTGTGTAGTAGGCAGTTTGGCCTAGTTCTTAAAGCACACAATGGCCAGTTACTCACTTTGTGACCCTAAGCAAATCAATTCCCTGAGCTTAGCCCTTGCTTTAGTCTTTCATTAATCTGTCTCTGTGCACTTTGCATCTTGCTATGAGCTGAAAACAGTCACATCATTCTCTCAACTCCCTCCTCTCCAGAACTGTAAAGTACTTTTGGATATAGAGGTTTACGAGAATGGTTACATGCCACATATACATGGTGCTTAGGCAACCTTACAATGAATGGTCATGCATCAGGGGTCAAGTCAGACCCTGGAGCATTCCCAGAAGGTGTGTGTACCCCTTTACAGTGGATCCCCTCCAGCTCACAGCACTCTGTACACAGACAGGCAGGGGATTCCAGGAGGGATGCTGACCTGCACCATACTCCACAGGGCTGCCAGTATAGCCTAGCGGTAAGAGTAACATGCTGCGAATGAGCTTGGCACATGCAGCAGACCTGAGTTTGGTTCCACTACCTCCACTTGCATACTGTGTAGCCATGAGCAAGTCACTTAACCTCTCCAGTGCTCCTGAGTCATCCCTGAAAACTGGCATGAGTGCCAAGTGGGCCTTACCTTGTAACCAAAAGAATAAATAAATATAAACAAAATAAAAATAAATGCACAATGGCACACAGTGCCTGCAGAAGGGTTACAGGCTATGGCTGCTAGCACCCTGCCATAGCCCCTATGCATTCCCTCCTGCTGGTGGCAGGCAGCTTAATGGATATAGTGACTACACTTGTACTGCATACCTCACCTTCGAGACATGTGGTGGGATATGAAGGCTCCTAACTGGCACTGTCCAGCAGTACCTGTGCTCAGTCAGTATTGAGGGTGATTCTCCAACCTCCAAGCCCCTATGCCATATGGTAATGGGGATACTCTCTGTTGGCAGTGTGGGCATCAATTGGATGCACACTGACATCCCTGGCTCTGCCCGTGTCCTGCCTCCTGTCTCCCCTGTGCTCTTACTTGCCTTTGTGGTGAGATCACAGATGGGTGGCTAGGGTTATTGCATGGTACACAATGCACACCTGTACAAAGGTTGTGGTGGGCCATTTCAAGGGAACATGCTTATAGTGCATATCCCACACCCAGGCATGCATACGTCCTATAGTTTGTATGAGTCACCATATAAAATAAAATTCCTTTCCTTCCTCTGACTATCCCATTTACATGCATATACTCTAAAGTAGTGGTTCTCAATCCCCAAATTCTAGTGTCCTTAAAGGGCCTTAAGGTGCAGCCACCAGAACGTATGGGTGACCTCACTCATTATTATCTTCACCCTAAACCTATTGATATACAGTAAGCACCCTGATGTAACATACTTTTTACACAGTATACATGAAATCTGAAATCAAATTCCTGATGTTATTTAACTTGACGTTTAGCTCCCATGTTTACATAAAGATAAGAAATTGTCTATTGCATTGCCTTAGCAACTGGGTCTCCAAAGAGCTCTGGCACACACAAAATTGTAATGGCACCCATATGTGGCTACGGTGGCCTCATCTGAGAAATGCCAGTCTAAAGCCATAAACCCAGTGCAAAACATCATGAGCAATAGAATGTAAATCCATGTGCAGGACTGCAACTGGGTTCATTACACATTGTAGCACACGTGCTCTTGGAATATATATTATTGGAGTTGGGAAAAACTGGTTCTAGAACCCTCGTCCTCCTTGAACCAAGTCAGTTCAATAATTTAGAACAAAATGAACCGACAGTTTATAACAGCTCTGGTAAAGATTAGTCATTAGCATTCTATTAACATCTAATTAATTTACAAATACAGAAAAATATTAGGGTATGAAAGAGGTGCAAATTTAAAACTTTTCAAAACATTTTTGGGATTGTATTTAAACCTTAGCAGATTTGCTCACCTATACATACTACTATTTTGCTGAGGTAGTGTGTAATTCACTATTCTTCTTTGTTCTTTACCCTACTGAAGAATCCCTGAAGTAGAAATTAAATCAAAACATATCAAATGGTGGAGACCTCCACCCAAAAAAATTATTCGCTGTTATTTGAATTGCCTGCTTAATACATTGTTGGCTTGAGGTATGATTAAAAATTTGAATTGAAACCACAGCAAACCATTGAAAATAAATGTATGGCTTGGAGAACAATTTGCAAACATAGGTGTTTCTAAGGGTGGGACATTTCAGGTAACTAGAGATCAAAATTCTGATAGTTGTTCACTCTGCGGTTGCATTTGTCGGTGTGAAATTTGCATTTGTCATACAGTGGTAGAGTTGCTCCAGTTCCACAACTGCCTTTGTGTCATTTTATTTGATACTGCAATATTAACAACACATTTTGGTAGCTTGGCCGTTTCTTCATATGGAAGTCCAATGTTATAAATTGTAAAGGACTTTGCAGAACAAAACTATGACAACTCAATATTTTGGATAGTATGGCCCAGCAGATTGGCAGTATGCTACAAAATCTTCACCCTTCTGGTCACTGACTCAAATCCAGGCCTGAAGATAACAGACAACAAGCCATGGTCATCTAATTAGTGGCCTATGTGAAATGAGTTGTTGTGGTCTCAGTACAGATCGTCATGAATAAGAGTACATCACATAAAACACCATCACAGTTACCACTGACACTCTGGTTGGTGATTTTGCATGAACAGCAAAGGAGAGTATGGGTCTGAAATCAAACCTACCATTATGTCTATTAGATGTGGACTTTTCAGAGAAAGTTGGATCTTCATCTTGCATGGCAATAAAAGGGATTTCAGTTCCCAGCACTTACTGTATAATATGGCATTTATCACAAGCCATAGAATTTATGAGAAAACATTTTGACAGTAATGCACATTTCTACATCATCTCATGCATATATGAAAATGTGCATATCTGTCTTAAGTGTCGCATAATTTCCACTGAGGGCGTCTTTTTGATTGTTGACTCTTCATTTCAGTAATAAAATAAAATAATGTATTAAATACTTCCTTTAGTTGTAACATAGCAGATTAGTAGCCATGCTGGATTTTCTTCCTTCTTTTCATTGGTACAGAAAGCATGATATTTTCAAACAAAAAATAAGATCAAAGATATATAAATCAGGTTCATATGTACCAATATACCTAAAGCAGACAAAATCTTCTGTCTTGCAAGTTTGTTTTTGGGGATGAAAAACTGGAGCACATTTGAACTGTTCTGTAGTTCTCTGAAAATAGGAACAAGGCAACCTTTGCATAGCAAAACCAGCTAGCTGGTAAAACAGTGCTGTTTAAAATGTTCAGTTTAGAAAAACATGAGAACAGTGTGCTCAGTGTATTGTCACACAAGGACAGTGCATTGTTCTGTATGACACTGAGACATGGAGGCAGGAAGTCTATGAAAATGTGTTCTTGTCTGTTTTGTTGGAAGTAAGCAATCTAGGCAGTCCCAACAACTTTCAAAAATAGGAGTCTGAACTGGGAAGATGCTGGTAGCCGTTAACATGTTCTCCTTGGAAAAAAGGAGGCTGAGTGTAAAAATGGTCTCAGTTTTTCAGATAAGTAGTATCAACAAGATTGAACAGAAAGAAACAATCTGGTGTTGTCCAGCAAGATGCTGTGACACATCCTGAAGCTCAGAGACAATAACTTTGGGGTAACCTAAGGAAACATTTCTTACAGAGGGTGTGATCCTATTGGACAGCCTTACAGTGGAGACAGTGGACATTAATACAGTACTGGCCTTCAAGGTAAGCCTGGACACATTTTTGCTTACAAAACAAATGACAGTGTTCTCCAGGTAGCAGAGTGGGTAGGAAAATCTCTCTGAATCAGTACATGCTTGCACATCATAGTTATTCATCTCTGCTTCTGAACTGGTGGAATTGATGGATCTAGTATCCCTTCTGATCTAAAATTACTATGCTTGTGATTGTGCCTCTTAAAGAGTTGCTGACACCTTCAAAATAACTTTGAAAAACTTAATATTTAGGTGCAATTCAGCTTGCATTCCATACATAATCTATAGTTTTCTACTCCCGTATTTATTATTCAGGAAATTTGCATGAATACATAACCTTTATCCCTTAGAGTTCTTCTGCCTCTATAGCTTACTCCTTACTTCAAGTCATTACCTTATGTTGTGACATCACAATTGGTTGGCATGGGAGTAACTGTGATATCACAAGCAGAATATTTTGACCTCAGGTAGGGAGAAAGTAGAAGAAATAGATGGACTTTTCAGGAACAAAGATCCTGTTTTCATGCAAATGATCTCAATAGTAAAAGGGAGGAGAAATACAGAAGTAATGTGAACTATAAGCTGAACTGTGTCTAAAGGTTGCATTCCCATTCCCGCCAAAAGCAATGTCCCTCACTTCTACTTCAAGCAAATTAAAAGAAATGATACCATAAGATATGTTAAATGGGTACTAGGAAAGATCGGAATGGGGAGTGACCTCTTGGACATGAAGTTGATAGCTCTCACATTAAATGAGATAGCTGGACCCCTCACCAAAGTCTTCAATGCCTCGCTGAGGTCAGCTGTGTTCCCAGACAAGTGGAAAGAGGCACTTGTCATCCTGGTCTTCAAAGCTGGTGATGCAATCACTTGGTCCAACTACAGGCCCATCTCAGTCCTCCCCCACCGTTTTGAAAGCCCTTGGTGGGCAGTCTATGACCAGCTCACAGAATATCTCATGAAACACAACCTTCTCTGTGCACAGCAACATGGCTTCCACAAAGTCCATTCCACCAGCACAGCTCTGATCAACTTCACCTCTCAAATCTACGATGCATTTGACAGAGGACTAGCAGTGGGGTCTATCTTCATAGACCTCAGTAAGGCATTGATACAGTCATCCATCAGCTCCTCCTAAACAACCTGTTAGCCACTGGTCTATCCTATGATAAAGTAAATTGTTTTGACATTTACCTCTCCAACAGGTTTCAAAGAGTCAAAATTTGTGGAAAGCTGTCTGAGCCAAAAGAGGTGAAGCTTGGAGTCCCCAGTGGTCTATATTAGGCCACTCCTCTTCAGTCTATTTGTAAACCCACTAACATTTGCTTGCCCAGGACACACTGTGCTCTATGCCAATGATGCTGTCGTCTCAGTAAGTGGAAAGAATCAGACCATTATTACGCAGAGTTGCAAACCAATTTCTGTCACATTGAAAATGGTTTACAGACAATAAACTCCTGCTCAACTATAAAAAATAAGTGTATGCTATTTACTGTCCCCCAAACCAAGAAGAAGTTTGGACTGCTGCAAGTCATGAGTCACAAAGGTGACATATTAGAACAGGTCTGCACCTTTAAATACCTGGGAGTATACCTGGATGAAACCCTTTCATTCACAGCGCATGTAGACATGTCATCAAAACTGCAAACACGAAACTTGGTGTGCTCTAATGGCACCGTTACTCCATGACCTCTGAAGCTCTAAGTATGTCAAGTTGCTCTGTACTAGCAACCATAGATTATGGCCTGGTGATCTATGGGGTTGATGCTGATACTGCTTTAAAATGGGTGAAAACACTACTTAACAAGGCCTGCAGGCTGGCCCTGGGGCCGACCATTGGACCCACACCTGTCCCTATACCGGTGACTGGTTGACTCCCTCTCCACCTTAGGATCCTATATCAGTCTTGCCTTATTGCCAAAATATCCATGATAGGACTTACCCCAGAATCTACCTCCTCTCTCTCAAAGCCGCCCACCCAACTGTCTCCACAAGAAGATTGGCGAGGGAAGGACTAGTAGTTCCTTTTAAGCGTGCAACAATAGGCCAGAGATCACTCTGCTTCTATGGACCTAAGTGGCTCAATGACCTCCCCACTGACCTAATAGAGTGCAGAAAGATTAGTCTATTTAAATCTGGTCTCTACTCCCACCTAACCTCTGCGAATATCTGTAGCTGTGTTATCTAAATGCCTGACCTTAAAACAGCTCACGCTGATATAAAGGCACCAGGACCCTTTTCAACAAATACTGGCACTTTCGTATGTATCTGTCTTCCCCTCCCCGCCTCCCACTCTAACCTGTGGGATGATTCAACCCTCCTCCTACCCTGCCTTTAACCCTCCCTTTCACCCCTCTCCTCTCCTCTCCTTTCCTCTCACCTCTCCTCCCAACCCCAACACTTGCCAACCTCATCATCCCCACCCTCAGTCTACTCTCCTCTCCTCCACCACATACCTCTCAACTGTCCCTGATTTTCAGGGACGCCCTGATTTTGCCTCAAAATTTTACTCTGTCCCTCCTAAAATTGTGTTTCTGTGACCAAACAGTGGGTTTATAAGCATAAATAATGTCAAACATTAAAGTTACAAACTTGTTCTTCTTTAGAAAATGCATTTTACACTAAGCCCTTTATTCTGCCAGCTTCCTGAGTGAATATCTCCAATTTTGAAGAAGTGACCCTGATTTTGGTCCTTTGTCCCTGATTTTTAAGCCTTGTCCCTGATTTGTGAGGCAGGAGGTTGAGAGGTATGCTCCACCATTGCCCTGCCACCCCTCTTTCTGCTGCCTTATCCCCAACCCTCCCACTCCCTCCACCCTCACTGACAAAGCCAGCAATGGCTGCGTAGTTAACATGGCAGGTATCTACTATCCTGTTGTGCTACATTGCACTTAAATGGAACTTGCATATGAACTGTCTAGCATAATACATATTACAGTACAATGTTGTACTGTCTCATCATTGATCTCAGATGCAGTGCACACCTTTACAAGATCTCCAAACTAATGTAACAAAATGTAATCTTTGTAATGTCCATGTAATCGATGTTTCATTGAGATGTTCATGTCTTTGTATGTCTGACCTGGAACCTTTGTAAATGAGTCTTCTGGCTCAAAGGTATTAATCCTAGACTTAAATAAATAAATAAAGATACTGTTTTATTAAAGTTCTCCTAAAGGCATCAGCTGCTCTTTAAGGTTTAACCCCTTCATAATATCTCAGGTGTGTTTCACATGAGTTATGAGTCCAGCTATGAGTTATGATAAATTATATCATGCGGCCATCACTATTGTAGCATTAAAGGATTGATTGTGGGGTTCCCAGACATACTGGTCCACCTGGGTACAAATGACATTGAGGAAGAAAGAACCAGAGATACAGGCAAGGTTCAGGAGCTTGCCAGGGTCTGTCATGACATAGGATGCACAATTTCCTTCTCAGAAATCCTGCTGGTGCCAAGGGCTAGTGGGAACACAAAGGAAGATTAGGGAGATAAACCAGTGGCTCTGGGAGTGGTGCTAGGCCAGAGGGTATGGGCTGATGGGGATTGGGGAGACCTGGGAGGATAAGGAGCTGTATGCTGGAGATAGACGCCATCTCAATTTGGAGGAGGGGAACCTTAAGATGAAAATAGAGGGTTCATTGGTGAAAAGTGGAGTTTAAACTTGTGAAGAGGAGGGATGGGAGAAAAATGCTGTGGGGGTCCGATAAAGGAGGACTCTGTCTCCACCCCTGGGGAGCTGGACGAGACGGGAAAAGGCCGACTGGTAAAGTGCAGACCAGGGAAATGGAATCCCATGGGAACACGAGCAGGGAAATGGAAGTATAGGGAAAGGGTGGAAGGTAGTCCCAAATGCCAGGAGCTTGGCCAATAAAATGTCTGAGCTCCAGGGGATGCTAACTGAGGAAGCGGTGGATGTGGCAGCAGTCACTGAGAAACTGGGCCACCACAGGACATGACTGGGACCTGAACCTGAAGGGTTACACTATGTTCAGGAAGGACCGGGGTAGGGAAGGTGAGGAGGGGTAGCAATAATAGTCAAAACTGCATTGGCATAGGGGAGTAGAGGAGGCGGAGGGAACCGAGGAGGTGATTTGTGTCACCTTGATAACAGGGGGCAAGAGGTAAAAATAGGAGTGGTGTATAGACCCCTGCACTGGTGGAGGAGCTGGAGGAGAGTCTGGTGGCAGATGGGAGACACACGAGATTGGGCAGGGGAAGGTGGTGGTGTTGGGGACTTAAACATGCCAGAACAGACTGGGAGACTATGACATCCTCGGTGGCCAAGAAACAGAGGTTGTTGGATGTCTTTCAAGTCACGCTCCTAACTCAGCAGGTGGGGAACTGACCAGGGAGGCATGGGTACTGGATGTGGTTCTGGCAGACAGTGACCAGATTGGGGCCTTGAGGTAAGGGACCCGTTGGCAGGTGGCCATGCCATGGTCTGGTTCTGCCTGGACCTAGGAGGGTAGAAGACTGCATAAAGACGGAGGTTACTGACTTCTGGGGGTGGATTTTAAGGAATGGGAAGGATCCTTAAGGAGCATTTGGATGTGATTGAGTCAGATATGGATGCTGACAGTAGGTGGGAAATCATCAGGAGAGGGATGCAGGATGCTACCAGCACCTGCGCAAGAGTAAGATAAAATGCCAGAGGGCCTGAAAACCCTGCTGGTGGACCAGTGAGGTCCAGGCAGTGCAAGGGAAAGAAGGCAGCTTATAGGCAATTCAAGTGCTCAAGGAGTGAAAAGGATCGAGGGAGTACAAGCTGATGGCTGAAGGGCCACTAGGGTGGTGAGGGTGACTAAGGCAAGGAAGGAGCAGAACCTGGCCAGTGAAATTAGGAGAGGGAACAAGGGTTCTTTAGATACATTGGGGAAAATGAAGGGTGAAGGGGCAGATTAGCAGGATTAAAACAGGGAGAGATGGACACAAGACCCAAGGGAGCAGGCTGAGGAACTAAATGAGTACTTCACCTCAGTTTTCACCAAGGAAAATGGGGTGCTGCATCATACATGGGAGGAGACAGTGATACTGAGGAGTGGGGACCTTACCGATCAGCGGGTCTGGGGAGAGTGGGAGGCATCACTGGCAGGAGGGGAAGGCTAAGCAGGTAGAAGAGGTAGTGGAGGTGGAAATCACAGTAGACAGAGTGAGAGAAGCCTCAGGTCCCTTAAGATGGAGAAAGCACTGGGGCCAAATAAATTACATCCCAGAGTGCTGAAGGAACTAGCGGATGTCCTGGCAAACCCCTGATGGAGCTTTTCACCATCTCTCTGAGGACAGGGTGATGACCCAGGAATGGAAGGTGGCGCATATAGTGCCTATCCACAAGGGGGATCAAGGGAGGTGGCAGGGAACTATAGGCCTATCAGCCTGACATCAGTGGTGGGCAAGGTGATGGAGGGTATTGCCAAGGAGAGGCTGGGGGACCTGAAAAGTCAGGTGCCTGGACAATAGACAGCATGGATTCATCCCGGGAAATTCGTGTCAGACAAACCTTGTGGAGTTCTATGACTTGGTGACAAGTGCCTTGGACCTGGGTAGACCAGTGGACGTCCTCTTTCTAGACTTCAGCAAGGCATTTGACTCTGTTCCTTACGAGGCCTGTTGGATAAGCTGGAAGAAATGGGGTGGGGAACCAGCTGATCAGATGAATAGGCAACTGGCTCCAGGACCAGACCCAGAGGGTCGTAGTTGGCGGATAGTCTCATCCCCAAGGAGGGTCATTAGTGGGGTCCCACAGGGATCTGTCCTGGGCCCTCCTGTTCAACGCCTATGTCTCTGACATATGGACAGGTATCAGGAGTGAGATGAGTCTCTTTGCAGATGACTCAAAACTGGGGGCGGTGGTGGATGGGAGGAGGGAGGGTGGCCCTACAGGGAACCTAGAGGCTCTGGAAGATGGTCTAGAAAGTGGAAGCTGAGGTTCAGTGCAGGGAAATGCAAGGTACTGCACCTGGGGGCCAGAAACCTGGGCCAAGTGTACACCGGGGATGCTACAAGCCTCGATGGCTGAGAGGGACCTGGGGGTAGTGGTGGATGTCAAGATGAACAACTCAGAGACTTGTAGGAGGGCAGCAGCCAAGGCCAACAGGATGCTGGGATACATCGCATGGGATCACCTCCAGAAGGAGGGAAGTGATACTCCCTCTGTATAACTGCTTGGTGAGGCTAACCTTGAGTACTGCATGCAGTTTTGGAGGCCACACTTAAAGAGGGACATTAAACTCCTGGAGAGGTCCAGAGGAAAGCAACCAAAATGATTTGGGGCCTGGGGACAGGACCTATGGGGAGACTTGAAGAGCTAAATATGTACACACTGGAAGAGAGAAGGGACCGGAGGGACATGATAGAGGTCTTCAGGTATATGAAGGGGTAAATAGGGAGGAGCAGTCAGGGTGCTTCAAAGGAAGGAGGAGGGGCAACTAGAGGGCATGGGTGGAAGCTGGAGGGGAAGATTCAGGGAGAAAGGATGAGGTGCTACATCACTGAGAGGGTGGTGGAGCCATGGAATGCGCTGCCCAGGGGCTGGTGGAGGCAGAGACAGTGGAGGGGTTCAAGAGGGATGGGACAGGTACAGGGAAGGATTCTGGAACAAAATCCAATGCAGTGAGAATATCCAGAACTGGGAAGGAGAAGCCAGTGAAGGTGAGAGGCAGCAAGGTCAGCTCCCAGGGTGAGGCTGACCAAACGAGCCGATGTGAAAGACCATTAGGCCTATCCTGCTTGCATTTTAGCATGTTAGTATGTTAGTAAATTGACAGAGATACAGTCAGATAAAGACAATGTTATAGTGTTTGGTGAAACGTTGTTCTTGCTTGTTTTTATCTGTGCTGAAAAGCTGATCGGCACAGGTAAAAAAGTTTATATAGTGCTGTTCTGCCCATATGTGCAGAACAGTATTCTGTTATTCAAAAGCTTGCAAAAGGTACCACATGCCCAGTGACAAACACATATTCAAAACCGAGGTAACAGTCTAGTCATCAGGCACTGCAGGATCAACTTACAGAACGGTGTTAAAATGCAAGCTCATCCAGATATATACATAGATTGAAGTACTCATGCTGAATTTTATTCCTGCAGTTTGTTTTTTCTGCTTAGAGAGATGTTCAGTTGCCTTCTGGCAGAACTTACTGGTTCTGCGTGTTGCCCATCCAGTATTCGCAATTTTTAAATGCATTAGAAAACAAAGATGTAATGGTAATTTTGAGATCTCCATGAATTATATAGAAATTGAATAGCAAAATTAATACTTACTATGTTTTCTTTTTCTTTCCTTATAATTACTGATTATTACATCATAGATAAAACAGTCATTTGCTATTTTCTGTTTTCAACATGAATTAAAGATAACATATTTTCAAAGATAACAGTTGTATCCTGCAAGATTTGCCATGCTGATATAGTACCCATATGTAGTGCATTTTCCTATTTCTGTTAAACTCATTCCAAACCATAAGCTGTACTTAAGATAACAAACTGTTTTACTATATCGGTAATGTAGCGATCTGCAAAAATATTTCATCTTGGAGGCATCTTGTAATGAAGCAACAATCTTATGATTATAACCTGTAACAGAATGCTGTGCATGCAGCCACCATTACATCAGTTATAAACAGAACTGTGTGAAAAGTAAGGAATAAGATACAACAGAGTATGTATTATACCATAGTAACATAGTGAGTGGTAAATGTACTACCTAAAGCAATGAAGAGGGCTGCAAATCACCACAAAACATGTTACAAGGCACAGTGCCTTCTGAATATCTTATGCCACTTATCAATTGTGGTTTTATGATTAATGAATTATAGTGTTCTAAATACATCTTATATGACTCTGAGGTCTTGCATGCTTGGTACTGTGGCTCCCAGAACCTTTAAGATTCCATGCTTTTAAGGAAAGGTTACTGAAGGATGGAGGACACAAGCACATTTCCATTTTGAAATAGATTTAAATCCAGATTACGTGATCGGCTTGTTCAATGAGTACCTTACTTCTAAAACCATAAATGATGGAGTATTCGATCATTTGAACTTCACAGTGTATGTTTTCTGGCCAGTTTTAGAGAAGTGTTTGATGTAATAACTAAAAGATTTCTTAAATGCAGGTGCAGCTCTGATTATTTGTTTGCTTCCTATTTATTTCTTTTTAGTATTTTTTTTTTTTTGCAATGTGTACTCTGGCTTTTTATTTTCTTTGTTATTTCAGTTTTATTCCTTAGTGTGTGGTTTTCACTTTGTAGTAGTGGTTGCTATTGGTCTTTTGGGGTGAGGTGGGCTTCTATGTGGAGTTGGGGATGAGCATTTTGTGAGATAATTGGATTTACAGGTTGTGCTATTTGCATACTGACCCTTGACCTCTTTTGTTGTTGCTCAGACCATCATGCCTTTGAGCTCTGAGTTGTTGTTGAGATAATATACCTTTCAGATAATTTTTCATATAGGCTAGCATACTGCCTGTATGTAGGTCTGGACCAAGGTGGAGTCCCACTTGATCAAATTCCATTTGATTAGATCGAATAAGGTAGTGCATGAATTTAGGTAACTGACTGTTGGATTACTACTTCAAACTTTTCATGATGTAATACCTACAATTTACTTAAAATTGGAAGTGCATTTGAATTCTTAAGCATGAAGTACGAGGTGTTCCTGATCCTCTTTGGAGCACAATAAGATGGATTTCAATAATTAATTCAGCAATTATGTGCTAGGGCATCTGTCACCTTTGGTTTATGTGGGCCCATCAGATTCATACTGGATGTAGTCTGAATGTTTTAAGAAAGTTGTTCATTTCAGAAATTGCCATCATGTATCATCTTTAGGAGTAATCAGAAATGTTGCTATGTGAAAAATGTGAGAACTGGTAGGCAAAAACAGGAAGAGTAAAGAAAATCAAACAAAAACAAACATTGAGTATGAACTAAACCAAAGTTAACTTTTTGCTATTTTAACTGAAGCAATTCACATGGAATGAGTAATTCAAGGATTTCAAGCCTGATCTGTTCCTACCGTCTCTTTGCATACAGATGCTGCTCTCACGTGAACACTGTTTAAATTATGTATATATATATATATATATATATATATATATATGTATTCATTGCAAAAAACTTTGTTAATGCATCTGTTAGGGTGAAACAACAAAAGTAGGGAATGAGGTGTTCGGGTTTGCAACCCCAATACCTTCCACACCCTAACAGCCCAGCCCACCCCCACCCCCACCTCCACACAGCAACAGACGTCGGGATGTGTTTTCTTCTCATTGGCCCTCTTACCCCATTCCATGTGTAAGGAAGCTGAGATGATACAGTGTAGTAGAATGCGCATTAAGCTGCATTTAGCGAAAATCCATATCTTGAACCGCTTTGAGATATAGGTGCGAAAGGTACTGTGTCCACCACAATGTTATCCTAAGGGAAAGTTCCAAACATTGACATTTTATAACTAGGAAAGCAATGTAAATTTCACTTCCAAACCAGCAAAAGTCACATCTGTGGGGCAAGCCCTTTCTACTGAAAATGTTAGCCTGAGATTCCAAACTGTTTCTTTGCTGTGAAGTGCCAAAGAAACAGTAACCTTTAAAAATCCCTTTATGGGCTGTCAAAATTGCTTTTCATAAGTGAATCCCTTTTGTGAGATAGGGCCATTGGTCATCATCTCACGGAAAGAGACTTTGACAGTTCATGAAAAGGATTGGCTCCTATAAAGGATTTTTGACAGTTTGTGAAAAGGATTACTTTTAAAATCCTTTTTGTGAGTTGTCAAATCCCATTTCACAAGCTGAATCCTTTTATGAGCTATCAAAATACCTCTTCATGCAAAATCCTTTTGTGAGGTAGGGCCATCTGGTCGTCATCTCACGAAAAGGATTTTGACAGCTCTGAAAGGGATTTTGACAGCTTGTACAATGGGATTTTGACAGTTCAGGAGAAGGTATTACTTTTTAAAATCCCTTTTGTGAGCTGTCAAAATCCTTTTCATGAACAAATCCTTTTCTCCAGGTAGGCCATCTGGTCATCATCTCGTGAAAAGGATTTTGACAGCTCATGAAAATTCATCGAAGTGAGTCATGAAAAGGGATTTTAAATTTAAAAATTAGCATTTTTACTAAAATAAACCAGATTCACAGAAGTGTGCAGGATGTCCCTGTGAACTAAACCTATGTTTGATTTTCTTCAAAAGACATCCCTGGGTCAAGGTATAACATTTTGTTTTGGCACAAAAATTGAAAACAAGATGACAGCTCGTGAAAAGGAATTTTTTCTCACGAACAAGGATTTTATAAATCCTCTTTGCAAGCTGTCAAAATCCTTTTCTTGAGCCCAAATCCTCTTTAATCCTGTGCAGCTATCCAAAAGACCGAACTGTGCCTGCTCAGAACCCAAAATTTCAAAATGGAATAACTTTGGAGTGGATTAATATTTGTTTCACCAAACCAATGCTGGCTTGTTCTCTGGGGCTAGCTCTTTCACCCAGAACATTTCAGACATAAATTCCAAACCGTGTGATCGTAGCACAGTCTAAATTGGTGAAACAAAATTACTTTTACACCTTTTCACTATGCATAGCATGAAAACCGCAAACCGATCAGAATAAAACTTGGTAAGTCAAGAGCTCTCCAAAGGGACAGCAGATACCAAATGTTGTGCAAATCTGTTGAACAGTTGAAAAGT
Organism: Neoceratodus forsteri; assembly: GCA_016271365.2. Lineage (NCBI taxonomy): Eukaryota > Metazoa > Chordata > Ceratodontiformes > Ceratodontidae > Neoceratodus > Neoceratodus forsteri. The sequence continues at coordinate 235,770,141 of JADMNL010000023.1, read as the reverse complement.
TATTAAAGTACAAACTTTAAGGTTTAACATTAAACTGCCTACTGAACCCTAACTATAGTGGCTCTATCGCATCACTATAATATATATATATATATATATATATATATATACATCTATATCTATATATCTATATATATATATTATGGTAGCACAGTAGTGCTACCGTAGTTAGGAGTTAGTAGCACTTTAAGTTAAAGGTTAAAGAATATTCAAAGCTTTAGCCTGGCAAAAAACATTTGTGTGGGTTTAGCATGGGTCTGCTATATTCAAAAGGCTGAATAGTGCAGGCAAACAGCATTAGCGCCAGGTAAACAATAATTATATGCAAGGGGCAAAGTGAACATGAATACAGGTGCAATGAGATATTCAGTGACTAGCGCTGTACTAAGTTGTTTAGCTCAACTTAGCACGACCCATAACACGTACAAATTACCGCTAGGAAAAGCTGGTCTTAACCCTGGGCAAACAGCTTTGCATGACATTGTTGCTTTGCACGGTGCTGTCTTGGCATTAGCACAGCTTACGCGCCCTAACATATGAGTATGACACTTAGAAACTGCCACACATGAAGGACACATGCTGCTCACTGATGGTACCATCACAATGCCATCAGCTGCCACAGGTCCCAGTCATGCACAGGCAGTAAGGGTTGATTGTGCCCACAGAGGTCATCATGGTAGTGGGGCAATACAGCACACACCTGCAGACCATATGTCTGTAGTGCCCAACAGATGCCAGCACACACAGGCAGCACTGTGGGCACGGTGGCCATTGAGGAGAGGGTGTATGGGTGGCAGGACTTTACCACAGCCCAAGTGTGGACACAAGACTGGGACACAGTACGCGAGTGCACATGGGCCAGTAGTGGGAATACCCACCATCTATGTGTCTGTCGGATCCCACATGCCCCCCACCACATACAGCGCAACTGTACAGGTGCCACAGCACACAGCCGGCCATGTATATGTCACTGTGTGCATCCCATGCCACAGGTGCAGCATTTGTGGGTCACACAACAGCACAACAGTATTGTCTACAGTCAGTAAACACCTGCACGTTGGGCCTGTCACTGTGTACAATGCAGTCAGTGTCACTGCCCACACATCATAGGCAGTGCTGTGTCCCTCACACTACTGGCTTCCTTGCTACTGTAGTGTCTGCTGTGCACTGTAGCATGCCCTACAGTGTGACAGTTGCATGGCACCACCACCACCTGTGCCTTTGCTGTCTCGTCTCTGGGGTACAATTTGCTATGCAATGCTGTACTGATTACATGTAGCCTGCAGCTATCATCGTGCACTGCCAGACTGACCTACAGGTGGAGCTGCGGTTGGACCTGGTCAGCCCTGTACTTCCAGACTGACCTACAGGTGGCTCTGTGGGACCCTGCAGTAACGCTGGGCAAACTGCATGCAAATCAGGGCATAATGAGATACTAATCTGGTTGTTTGCCCAGAGATGACTAAGTAGGCTCATTTGCATGGCACTTTTGAATATGGCACATTTAGCACCGGGCAAATGTGTTTGCACGAACTAACTGCTAGCTCTGTGCTAATGCCACGCTAATGTGTTAGCACGGTGCTAACTGGCACGGGAATATTACACAGTTTTGATCACTGTTCTTTCACATCTGCTGCTGCCTGCAGCTGTACTGAGTCCATGCATTTGCTGGCACACACATTGGCCACATAGTTCATCTGTACCTGCCCTCACATAGCTGTTCACTGTGTTGTTGTTGTGGTTTGCACTTTCTGGTTGCTATATTCAGTGCTGTCTTATTCCAGGGCTACGCTTTGCCCTGCACTCCCAGCCCAGTTTGCATGGCCTCATTACCATGCTATATTCAGAAGCTGTTTGCCCTGGGCTATTCCTTTTGAATATACTGTAGCTTGCTTTGTGCTCCAGGCTATGTTTGCCCACCAGGCAGTGCTAATTTAGCCCTCGACAAAGTTTTGAATATCTGGCCCAAAGGGTCAAATTTTGCACCTTAATAACTTTGCCACTGTTCAACAGATTAGCCTGAAATGTGGTATACACAATTGGGCATGGTAGATCTTGGGATCTGCAAAGTTTCATTCCAGTTAGATATACGGCTGCGGAGTTATTAAGTGACAACCAATTGCACAATTACACTTTTTGTGATTTCTTTGCTGTCACCTACAGGTCGACGTGTTTGCATGACCAGTCCAAAACTTCAGGGAACATGTAGTGCCTTTTGAAGATTTCGTGAAAAATATGGAACAGTTCAAAAGTTATTCAAAACAAGTTCCCATTATAAGTCAATGGGAAAAGTTAACAAAAGTTCAACACTTTTGCAAATGCAGTTTTACTTTGCAAATGGCCCTTTTACTTTCTCAAATCCACCATTTTGTTTTCAGTTAGTGATCAGAAAAATACTTGGCATTCAAATTTGGGACCTCTAGCAACACAATTCTTTTGTGTTTACCTAGTCAGACCCTGAGGATGCTAAGCATGTCTTTATTTTGAGGTTAAACACCCTAGAAATATGTTTTTCAAGTTTCTGGAAAAAGCACTTCGCAAAGTAGTGTCGCACTCATGAAAGTGTCACAAATTTTTGCTAAAGCTTTCAGAAATTGCGACACTACTTTTCTAGGCTATGGCAAAATGGCAGCAATTTTTGCCACCCTGCTGCTAAAGAACGGTGTGGTCTTTTGGCTGAAATATGTGGGAGACACAGCCAATATCTCGCAAATGTGTTTTCAGTGTTTTGGTGAAAAATATTATGAGGGCAAAGTTCTGGCACTCAAGTTGACACTTTTTCCCATAGGATAACATTACGGCATCTGTTGCATTACAAGAATACTTTGCCGCCTGCTGCAAAATATTGGTTTGGTCTTTTGGACTGAAATTTGGAGAGATGAAGCCAACATCCCACTGATATGCCTATTGGTGGTTTGGTGAAAACATATTACAGGGCGGCACAGTGACATCACTCCGAGTTAACGCTTTTTCCCATTGGATAACATTATAGGCGTATCGCGCCTTCGCCGAGTCCGAGATCCTCGAAATGGTGCAGATATGGACTTTTCATCACAAAATGGCTAAGTACAAAACTAGCCAGGAAAGTCATAATTCATATGAAATTTACATTTTCTTTCCGTCATATGGTTCCTGAGATATAAGCAATTTAATATTCCAAGTCCTCATTTTCTGCTCCGAGCCCCATTGTTATGAATACCTCCTTTGTTTTCACTGTGTTTTCCAATGCATTTTTGGGGAAAAGAAGGTGTCCCTTCGTTACTGTGCCAGTTAATGTTTTCAGTTGTGTTTCCATTACTGTTTGTGGCACCATTACCATCTACGCACCGTAAGTATTGCGTTTGTTTTTGCTTGATGCTTGCATTTCTGTGTCATTTAGCGTTATTGTTGCTGTTACCATTAGCAGTTTTATTTGCAATTGTGGTACCTTCCACGTGCATTACTATTTGCATTTTCATATGCGCTTGCATTTCTGTTTGTTTCTGTTTCCTTTGCGTTATTTTTGCTGTTACTGTTACCATTTGTGTTACAATTGCGGTACCATGACCGCATGCGTGTAATGGTTTGCATTTCTGTACTCACTTGCATTTGTATTTCTCTTCCTTTGGCGTTATTGTTGCTGTTACCATTACCATTTGCATTAATAATTGCGGTTCCGTGACCATGCACGTTACAGTTTGTCGTTCCGTATGCGCCTCAATTCCTTCCATTTCTCTTTCCTTTGGCATTTTTCTTCATGTTAACTTTACCATTTGCATTTACTATTGCGGTACCATGGCTGTGTGTCATTACGGTTTGTGTTTACGTCTGCGCTTAGGTTCGCTTCCGTTTCTGTTCCATTTAGCATTCTTTTTGCTTTGACACTAACATTTCATTTAAAATACCACTGCCATCACTGTTCGCGATTACCAATTGTGTTTTCATACATGCTTCAATGTCCGCTTGCATCACTGTTCATTTTGGCCACTTTGTGCTTGATGCTTCTATCAACATTTCCTTTACCATTTACATTTACATTACCATGTATGCCACTGTTGGCACTTCGTTTATGTTGCTGTTCCTGTTACTATGTCACAAGACATCCATTAGCAGGCCAGGCGGCTCTCGCCGTGAATTACTTTCACTATTTATCGTCATCATTCTCAAAAGAAGGAAATTAGAGCAAAAGATCCATTTAATGCATCAGTTAGGTTGTTCCACATACGACAAGTGAAGAAATTTGTGTTAGGTTGAAACCCCTTTGGACCTACTCATTTTACCCCCAACCAGCATCGGGGCACTTTTGGAGTCATTGGTCCTAACTCTCACCCCATTCTCCTATACCTCTGCTTTTTACACATATGATGGGGTGAGAGTTGAGGCCGGACCCCAGCGACACCCTGATGCCGATTGGAGTCAAATGGGTTTTCAACCCTAACACTGAATTTCCTCACTTCTGTCACTGTGGAACAGCCCTAACTGATGCATTAAATGGAGTTTTTGCTCTAATATATATATATATATATATATATATATTTATATATATGTATATATGGTTATGTAGTTGGAACTGTCAGCATCAAGCTAGACTTAGTTGCTTCACCAAGTCTTCAAGAGGAAGGCAGGAATAAATCTGCAGTGGGTTGTACATAGCTACAATTACAGTTACAGTACATTAATATGTTGCTGCAGTATCACACTGAAAAATCACATTAGCAATATGCAGCAATTAATACTTGTATAGCTATGTAGATTTGTTTACATTATATTATAATGTTTATTTTACCAATGTTTTCTTATTACTATAGTAAACACATTTTCCACCCATAAGCTGCATGAGATCATTTTTACATTCAAGAAGCTGCTGGGAGCTGGTCTGTTGGTGCAGCGGTGCTGTTTTCACTCACAATGCCAGTGAGTCCAGTTCAGGAGTGTGCTCTGATTGTCAAAGGCCAGCCAGAGGGAAAGAGGATCAAGTGTCCCAGGTGATGTTCTCCTCCTCTTGGAAGGGAAGGCAACAGCTCCACTGCTATATTGCCACCTGGATGACCACAGGGCAGTGCAGTCAGGAACTGCTGGTAGGGAGGGAGAATGTCAGCTGGTGCTGTTCTCACATAGCATGGGCATGCATATGTGCACCCCTGCCACTGGCATCCTAGGGAAGGGTCATATAATGGAAAGAACTGAGCCAGCAGGCTGATGCCAGCTCACCTGCAGATTCTGCACCTGGCTACTCAGGTGCCACCTCCACACATACCAGATCCATTCTGTGGGGAGAATGAGGGATGCCTTCATTGCGGAGGTGTCAATCTCTGGGGAGCTTAGGAGTGAAGGTAAGTTTTGGGAGATGTGAGGGTGAAGGAACTGGGGCAGCTGAGCAGATGAGGGTCAACCAGTGCTACAGTGGGTATAAACAGCAGTAGTTGCAAAAAGAAAAAGCCAGCAGGCAGAGCAATTTGATAATTCAAATTAATGCTGAAATGAAATGTGTTAACACAGGTATTGGTTTAGTGACAGCATTTTAACGATATATTAATTAGTGTAAAAATGTGATCTTGTATTGAAATCCATAGCAATGCAATTTGTCACAGAAATTTGAGATTGGTGTTGTAGTTATTTATAATAACAATAATAAAAGTAACACATATTAATACTACTAATAAATATAACATTGTATGGAATACTTGTAAGTTACAGGACATGACTACACACACTGTTGATATGCAATACTTGTTTGACTTTGGTAGGGCCCAGGCTTCAAAAATGGACCAGCCCAAAAATTTTACTCACCCCATCAATCCCTTAGGTTGTGCTGCATACCAGCATTTTGATTGCTGCTCCATCCCAGTACTGACAAGGAAGGCCTGCAAAGCTGGAGGCATGGAGTTCAATGTAGAGTGAGCCCAAATAGAGGGGCTTCAGCTGAAACAACTGTTTTAGCCAAACTAAAGTGTGATTAGGGTTTGAGGGACTATTTCAGATGTTCACCAGGAAATTCAAGGATACAGTTGCACCACTGACACATTCTTATTACCTTGTTTGTAATTATCCTCTTTACCTACATCCCATCTAAATCTTCAATCTGTATTTGACTTCTGGTTGTTGCCTTTCTCACCACCTTCTCCACTGATGCCTCCATAAGTCAGACAGATTATCCCACCATGGTATAGATTGTATGTGAAGATCTGCACAGAGACCCAATGCAGAATGGGTTGGGGGAGGCTGCAGCACAGACCCAAGTTAGATACAGGACTGACTGCCCATTAAAATCCTGCACATGGGTCCAAAGTATGCAACAGTTTGATTCTAAAGCAATGCATATCTTGCTGGGGCTGTTGCTACAGGTGATACCCTCAAAGTCTGAATATGCAGCTTCCATAGTATGATTGAGACTCCACTGGCAAGGATACAGGAATGTGGGTTGGAAACAACCTCCCTCAACCAGATAAAATTAGAACATGTGCCCAGTCATGTCTCCAGACTGGGCATAGTGGTTAGTGTTGGGAATCCACCATAGGTTCCACAAATAATACTACATGATGCTGCTAGTTATGTCTCCAGGCTGGGTTTGGAGGTGTGTATTAGGAATTTACTCTGATTTCACACATAGTATTGAAATGTGCTGCCAGCCTTGCCTCCAGATTGAGTGCTGTAGACACAGTTGGTATATGACCCTGGCCACCACTTAACACTACATTGAGATGACAGTCATGTTCCAACTTGGGTGTGAGTCAATGCAGATATTCAACCCTGATTGCTCCAAAAAACATTGCAATGTGCAGCCAATCATAGCTCCATGCCAGGTGTGAGGGTCACCAATTAACCCTAGCTCCCCACATAGCAGTACAACCTACCGGAGTCACAGGTGGTAGTTAGTCTTCCTCTCATATAGCCAAACAATATGCTGCCAGCCATTATTTCAGGTTGATGCTGTAGTCAGGTTGGAAATTGACACTGGCTTTCCCCTAGCACTTCAGTAGCTACCAACCATGTCACCTAGCTAAGAGTGGTGGTTGGGATTTACCCTGTCACTCACATTATGCTGTTAGCCATGTCTTTAGGTTGGTGTGGAGCTGGAGTTAGAAATTTATCATTGTTCTCCACCTAGCATTACAATATGTTCAGCATTGTCGTTGGCTGGGTATGTGATTTATGTCTTGAAATTGACCCTGTGTCACCACTTAGCCTTTCAATAAGCTGTCAGAAACAGGGATAAGTAAATACAGGAGGTTTCTAAAACTTGTCAGGGTCTCCAAATAGTTTAAAACAAAAGGTTCCCTATGGCATCAGCACTGTTCTTTGTATAACAAGACAATAAGCTGTAACGTGAATATTGTATGGCAAGAATGCAGTCTGTGCATGTGACAAACCTGGAACCTGTTTGTTCAGTATTTTAAGCCACATGTGAGCCTGTGATCATAACACACACCCTTCTCATAACCTAGGTATGATTTGTATTAGTAGCAAAGCATTTGTTTTCTGAAGAGTAGTAATTTCGCAGTGCTCTAAGCATTAGTAAAAGAGTTACAGAATATCACTGCAGGGTTTGGTGATTCACCAAGAAAGCTTCATACGGTAAATAGTAATTTTCTGACTGAACAGGACCTCCACGTTGAATGGTTGAGCGATTGTTTCAAAAGTGTGTACTGACACTGAAATTTAATGGTAATGCATGACAGTACTGAGTCAAAGCAGCACACCAGGAAGAGCACTACAAGAATCATGCTGTGTAAATCATGCAAGGATTTAGAGTGACAGGGGTATAATAGTGGTAGGAATTACCACTACCCCTGTAGCTCTGGATATCCTGTAGAGGGATGAAGTTTCCATGTGCTGGGGTGCCTGGTCAAGCCACCCTTGTGGTATAGTGGGTAGGGCACCAGCACATGGTGAAGCAAGAGACATGGGATCATGGTTCAGTTCCTGCTAGGTCTCCTCCTTTTTGTTTTTTAAAAGTAATTTTCCTCCCTCCCTATTTGCTCCCCATCCCAAAAGTCCATGACCCCTGGAGTTGATTATATTGAGTTTGGACAGTGTGGGGCAAAGTTCCCTGCAAAAAGAAGAAGTCCCATTGTTTTGAATGGGGCTGTGCTGTTGTTGTCAGGTCACTCTTGTACCGACGTTGTTTGGGAGGCCACTATTTTCTTTGTGGCATTTACTGCCTCACAGTTTTTGTTTGAGGCAACTTGACCCTATTCCTGCATGACAGGTGTGGTTAGTATCAGGTAATTATGCCTTTTACAAATGTGTATACTAAATGAGAGTGTGACTGATTATCAGAACCCACTCACTGAAGTGCCCTGCATTGATTAAGAAAGAATTAAAAATGTTTTATTCATTTCCAGTTTCAATATTGCTTTAGCTAGTCCTGACACACTTCTCTTCTATGATCAAAGTAGTTTTGACATGTTCCTCTCTTGTACAACCACTTGCCTGAATACTCAAGGAGACAAGGGTCTAATTTCAAATATCCCATTTCTTTCGGCAGAAGATCATCATTTATTTTGCCACAGATGCACCTTACACAATATGTTAGACACTTCAGTTAGATGGTGGACATCCAGAAATATGTATCTTCTAGCTAGAGCAAGGTGGTATTTTTGGGCTTTTAGAACAATCAAATCCCACATCTATAACATGATTAACTTATTGTCCACCACACATGATCTGAAATAATAGCGTCAAGATCTACTGTATAACGAAGGAATTTATATAAAAATGCACACAGTGCATAAAAGCCAAAGAACCATTTGATTATGCTCAGCTTCATTGTAATTGACCTATGACCTTCCTTGTGGGTGTACTTGGTTTGGCTGGGATATGTACTGTAATTGATGACTTATCAATGATCTGGTGGTAGAGCCCTCTTTCATAGTGGTATGTTGCTTAAACAGGAATTCTTTGGGGAGGGTTAAGGCAGTGATGCAGTAGTAGTGCACAATACTGGCACCTGGGAGACAGGTGGCTACATGTTGTTTCATAATCCCACACTGAGGTTGGTTGGGGCTGGACGATAGCAGAGGGAAGATGCTCTGCTCATGGTATAGGTGGGTGGAAGTTGCTTGCATTTGCAGAAAACCTACCATACAGTCAAAGAGAAGTGCTGACATTTACTCTGAATGTGATCACTAACTCACCTACCATCACAGAGAGAGGAATGGTACAGACATGGCAATCTTGATTATCAGGTTGGATGGAAGGACTAATGGGGTAAATGGAGAAAAATAATTAGCAAACAATAGCAACTTCATGTTTGAAGGCAAAGTTATCTCTTGATAGCAGTAGGATGTCTGCTTCATGTCTTTTCTGCCCATCAGGGTCAGTTGCTCAGTAAGCAGCATGCTTGCCTCTGGGCCAGAAAATCAAAAGGTTATGGGTTCTAGACCCACAGCAGGACTTGGATAATACCTGTAACTGACATTGCATTGCAATGAGAAATGGGTGTTCATTGCTGTGGTGATGTTCTTTGGATGAGATGTTAAATTAAGGCCCTTGTACCTTCTCTGATTACAGTCAAGGTGGAAGTAAAAGACCACATGGCACTTATCAAAGAATAGTAGAGGAATTGTTTGTTAACAGAAACTATACAGATAAATTTAAAAAACATAAAAAAAGGAATATAAATTGAAGGAAAGTTTTAATAAAACAGAACAGCCTTGTATTCAAAAACCTGCTCTGTATCAAGATTATACCCCACCATACTCTCCAACAGTCATGTACAGTGTTTCAAGGCAAAGTATCAAGTTCTTTCTCATAAATAGAGATCCCCAGAAATCTTTTCAAATAAACTGAATATATTAACCTCCTGTTGTTGTAACCCAAATCGACATTTTTCTTGCCAACACACCATCCGATGCATCCAAATTGAACTTTTAAAGTACCCGTGTTATACTTTCTCATTCCCCTGCTAAAAGCCCATATATTAGAGTATTGTAAGTCATATTGGAAAACATTGGTTCCTTCCATTGGGTTGGCAGCAGAGTCCACAGTCCCTTTATATATGTATACTAAAAATACATGATCCATTGTTTTAAGGCTCAAGCTGCAGTCTTGCTAAAACAATATCTGTCCTCCACACATTTATGGTGCTGATTGTTCTGGGCATTCAGTCTGTCATGGCAGTATAGCTATAGGGTGTCCTGCATTTTTGTGGAATTCCACAGTGTACTAGGTGGGTGTAAGTCAGTGATTGGTAATCCTAGGAGAGGTATCAAACATTGAGTTCTCTGAGAAAAAATCATTAAGAATGCCTTTGTACAATTATTTCTTGTCTTTTATTTTACCATGTTATTTGCTAAATGCCACAACTTGATTTATGGAAAGGACTAATAACCTAAAGGAGTAGTACACCCAGAATTTGCAAAAAAATGTTGTGCAGAGTGTTTTCATTTGTGTATGGAGTCCTAGTGTGTCCTTTCCTCTGTCTGCTATTAGGGTTTTTTCCTAAATTAGCCTGACAGCTTTATGGTAGTTATATGACCCCTGTGAGTCTCCATCTCAGCTAAGTTTATTGCTTTCCTTATTCCCAGTATGCATCTTGTCTCATGTGACAGTGATGTAGCCGGAACCATAGATTCAGCAGCAAGCAGTGCTTTACAATTAATTCACAACAGTAGAGATGGCTATATTTTAAAAACTATACAGAGTCCAGCTTGGTGACTATCCTCATTGTAAAGGTTTTTGCTGTGAAAACTGTGACACTGGTTGAGTATGTGTAACTTGTATAGTTTTCAAGATATTTACATTTGTTTTCAATGTCTACTAGAGTGTTCGCCAGACAGAAAAACATCAGCTGCTTGCAAGTGCATCTGCTCACATGCCAAACAAACCTTAATATCTTGTAAACTTTACAAGCTACACAAAATGACCTGGCAGCAAAGTTGTTCAGGACAAAATATCTTTTGAATGAGGGTAGTCACTAAGCTAAATTCTGTATAGTGTTTAAAAATATAGCCATCTACCTAACCAAATTTCCATATTTTTTGCAAAATTTCCCACTTCAAATGGCAAATACTTTTAAAACTACAATGAGTTCAGCTTAGCTTTAGGAGGCAGTATAAGCAGTGGGTTAAGTCTCTGAGCTACAGATCTGGAGACTTGGGTTGCACCTACAGCCGACTAGGTGAATACTGCATGATCCTGATCAAGTCACTTAACTTTCTTGTGCTCCCAGGTCTCATCTGGAAACAAGCTTCAGCTTAGTGTGCTACTCCTGGTTAAACAACGTTCCCTTCCCTTTCCCTAGTCACTACCCTCATTGTAAAATTCTTTTGTCCTGAACAACTTTGCTGCTTGTTGTTTTTGTGTGAGATAGAGTTTTCAAGATATATAGATTTATTTGGCATGTGTGCAGATGCACTTTTTCTGAGTGAACACTTTGTGAGACATGCCAAACAATGTAAATATCTTGAAAACCATTCAAGTTACACATACACAACCAGTGTCATAATTGTTGACAACAAAAGACCTTTGCAATGAGGGCAGTTACCAAGCTGAACTCTGTATAGTTGTTAAACTATAGCCCTCCCTACTGTTGTGAACTAATTGTAAAGCAGTGCTTGCTACTTCTAAATCTATGGTCCCTGCACATCACTGTCACATGAGACATGATGCATTGTAGGACAAGGAAAGCATGGTGATCCCTAGGGGTTGGAAAACTGCCATAAAGCTAGCAGGCAAATTTAGGAAAAACTACTTATAGCAGACACAGAGAAGGACACACTAGGAATTAGTGCACAAATGAAAACACTCTACCGCATATATTTTTGCAAATTCTGGGTGTACTACTCTTTAGCTAGGTACCTCTGCAAAAGATATATAAAAGCCCATAAGGCACCACAATTCCATAGGTTCAAAAATAGAATATTAAAAGTGGAACAATGGAAGACCATGATCATGTTTCTTTTGTAATAAGGGCATATGTTGCTACTTATAAATACATAGCTAGAAAACTATAGGACTGATTATTGACAAATCTCCTTCCTGTAATGGCTTATATGTCTAATTTCACATTATGGAATTCAATCTGATTTCCAAAAAGTCTAAAGCATATATTGTGCAATTTGGCCTTTAAAATAACTGGTGAGTAGGTATCTGTAACTCAGATATAGAAAATAGGGACAATGAAGGTCTTATTCACATAAACCCTTTTTGTTTGTACATCAGACATTATTTCCATTCCTCCACTTTAAATTCTGCATTTTATATTTTTCTTCCATTTAGGAGGCAGATCCCCTTTCCAGATTTGTTGCCTAATAATCAAAGGCTGTTCTTCAAACTAATTCTTTCACAGAGCAAGCAGTGTACACTGGCTCCTTATTGTTATCCCTTTACTCTTAATGAGGTTTACTCTTGTGCCTGATATGTCCCCAAATAAATTCACAAACTGAAGTGTCAGTTATCTAGATGTCACATTATGTGTAGAACCAATATCATTGGCATAAGCCACTAGATGGTGTTTGATGGAGCCTACTGAGACTTATGCCTGTATGTTGTTCTTTTTGCATATCACTGGATTAAGATCAAACACCTATAGCATGGGGATAAGGGGACAGCCTTGTCTGACACCCTTCCTTATCAGACAGTGGTTCCCTAGTGTTCCATTAATTAAGGGAGTAGCTGTGGCAACTTTATATAACACTGCTACACAGCCAGCAAACCTTTCTGGACTATCATATTTTCTTAGAAATGGAATAAATGAATGTGAAATATAAGCAAAGGCCTTCTTCTAGTCAAGGGCCAGAGGTGTCCCCAGCCATATTTTTATTACACGGTTCCATCAGCTGTCTGACACTATAAGATCATCTTGTTTTCTTTTTTCCTTTTTTTTTGGAGGGGGAGGCAGGTACTGAGGAGTTTGAGCTAATGCTATGAGTTACTCAGTCACATTGTCTAGTCTCCATCCAGGAATTTTAAATACAAGTTTCCAGTCTTAATCTAAAAGACTGATTTATGCCATTGCCAATTACAATATTATCCTTGCCCCTTTTTAATACAAAAGACCAAACTCCTTCTGCCATGGCTTTCCCTTATATATTTCCCCAGTATAGAATTAAATACTTCCAGTAGCTTTTTTGTAAATATGGAATCAATTTTATTCAGCTCACTTGGGAGTGCATCTTCCCTGGGAAGACACATACAGTGGCTTCAGCCATGATGATGTTCAGTAACTTGCACTAATGACATATCACAAAATCCTACATGATAAAAGGGCTTAATTGCCACTGACGTACAATGGTGCAGCATTCTGTGATATTCTGCAGCATTCTCTATTGCATCCTGGCAGTCAAATCTGTAATTCAGGGAATTAATTGTACAGTGTAGTTCGTCTATGGTAAGGTCTTTGGAGAAATATCAGAATCTGACTGTGAAAAATCTGGGAGAATTATATCTGAAATTATCTACATCTGAATCCACCTCTGCTATAGTCCTGAAGAAGGTATCTACATGCTGTTGAGCAATTGTTTGTATGGAATTCACATCAATATGAAGCTTTTCTTTTGTATCTTTCAGTGAATTACAAAACTTCTGTGTCCCTTTCCGAACAAATCTCAAAGGTTTACTTGTTGGGCCTATCCAGAGTACCAAATGTTTGCTCTTAGAACAATGAATTTGCCCTATCACATAGCATTGCCTTCATGTCTGATTTAATTTTCTGGATTTGTGCAGAATAAGCTGCACCAATGATTGTGGTTAATGGCAATAATTTCTGCAATTCAGTCTTCAGGTGCAAAATATATAAGATATGCAGGCCTGTGGCATGGAGGCTAAGGCATTGCACCCATCACCGCCACATTAGGCACCTGTGTTCAGTGGTGAATGTGGGTCACAGGGTGTCGGTCAGGGAGGGATAGGATCAAGAATCCAGGGCACAGCTTCTCTCCCAGCGAAGGTGGCTTGGTGGTCCCACTGAATGACTGCCCCCTGGTGGAGGCCTGAGGGCAGAATGACCAGGAAGACACCAATGATGGGAGGATGCTGCAGGACTCTGCAGTGTGTGCACACCTCCATGTGCGCATGATGACATGTGTGCCCCAGCAATAAGGCAGGGAGGGAAGAAAGCAGAAACACAGGGATGCTTGCAGACTACATGAAGCCTGGACCACCTCCCAACTCTCAGCTCTACCCCTGGCAGCAGGATTGTGCTTGGGGGAGGACAGCCTCCCTCCTGGCCCTGCCATGGGGAAATCTGTGGGGACTCACTGGAAAGGGGTCAGGAGAGACAGCAACACAGTCCTGGGGTGGATGTAAGCCCTCCTGAAGGGACAGCCAAAGCCTGCCTACCAGCCACTACAGGGGAAAAGAAGCAAAGAAAAAAACGTTTAAGATATTAGTTTTCTGTATATTCCTGTGTGGGTCTTAAGAAAAGGTTTGCATGTCCCATTTGGTGTTCTTCCATCATGACATGGGATCATTGTACAGTTCAAACAAAGACTGTCCTGCAGGCAACAGGAATAAAACTGGGAAATAACTTTGATGTTTTCTAAAAGGTAGCATTGTATCTCCGTATTTTAGGCTGTAAGTGAACTAATTTTAATCAAACTCAGTCTATGATCTGAAGTTTCTACAGAGAGGGTGTAGGCTTCAGTCAGTAGAACCAATGGGAAAGTGAACCAGAAATGAGTTCTGGGGAAAGGGCTCCTTTAAAAGGTATGATCTGGTTTACTGGAACAGAGCTTAAGGGCATCACATAGACCATCTGTTTGTATTATTTTTTCAGAAAAGACATATCAGCAACAAATTTCTCTGTGTGTTCTCTCTATCAGATAGGGATGTGCAATACTTAAAATCCTCCTAATAGGATCCCTCTGATAGTATAAAGCAAAGTTTGTTTTTGTTTGAGTATCTTGATCCTTACTGTGTTTTTTTTGGGGGCAGTGTACAGGAGATTAATACAACTGTGATTTAGATACTGAATATCTAAAACCAAGACTCTGCCTGGGTCTTCATATCTCAGTCTCTGGACTTTAATAGCCACTGAATTAAACAGGATCCCAACCCCAGAGCAAACATCCTCACCTGTGTACCAAAAGGATACACCTAGATTCTCGTCCTCAGTTGCTCTTCACCTCCCATGGTATATAATCTTGTATTCAGACAGAACAATAATATCAATATTCAGGGTTTTACAATAAAAATAAGTAGTGAAGCAGCAGGACTTGTATGCTCTTTACATTAATGGAAGATTGATGCAGATTAAAATCCCCATGAGGTAGGACTGAAGACACACAAGGAAAATAACTTCATAACTATGTTTTCTCCTCCTTTCTGTCATAGAAACATAGACTTTGATGGCAGATAAGGACTGCTTGGCCCATCTAGTCTGCCCATTTCTCTACCTACAGGATAGGCCGCAGATCCTAGTTAACCAACAGCCTATTTCTTCCTACCCCACAAGAATTGCCTTATGTCTGTCCCATGCATTCTTGAATTCTCCCACAGTTTTAGACCCCACAACCTCCTCAGGAAGGCTGTTCCATGCATCCACTACCCTCTCTGTGAAATAATACTTCCTCACATTGCCCCTGGACGCCCTCTTCTATCTTTAAATTGTGTCCCCTTGTTCTTGCACGTCTCTTTTTCTGAAAGACGCTACCTCTTGGACTTTGTTGATTCCACTGAGGTACTTAAAGTTTCTATCATGTCCCCCACTCCTTCTTTCCTCAAGAGTATACATATTAAGCTCCTTTAGTCTCTCCACACGGCTTCTCTTGCAGACCCTGCACCATTTTAGTTACCCTCCTCTGGACTGCCTCTATCCTGTCTATGTCCTTGCGGAGATGGGGTCTCCAGAACTGGACGCAGTACTCCAGATGGGGTCTCACCAACTGTCTGTACAGAGGGATAACAACTTCCTGTTTTCTGCTGCTGATGCCTCTCCCTATACATCCCAGTATACCCCCAGCCCTCCCTACTGCCTTCTCACATTGCTTGCTAACCTTAAGGTCATCTGATATGATTACCCCAGGTCCCTTTCTCTTTTGTTGTTGTTACTACCTTCCCACCCATTGTGTATTCTTCCCCTGTGTTCTTGTTTCCCAGGTGCATTATTTTGCACTTCTTTGCATTGAATCCTAGCTGCCATACTTCTGACCATTCCTCCAACCTTGCCAAGTCCCTTTCCTCCTTTCCATTCCTTCTGTGTATCAACCCTGTTGCAGATATTTGTATCATCTGCAAAAGGCATACTTTTCCTTCCAGTCCCTCTGCAATGTCACTGATGAAGACATTAAAAGGACTGGACCCAATACTGAACCCTGCAGTACCCACTAGTAACCCCTCTTTCTTCAGAGTGGACTCCATTTACAATTACCTTCTATGTCCTGTTGTGCAGCCAATGTTTTACCAGGCTACCACCCTGGGACCCACCAAGGCTGGTTAATTTGACTATTAATCTTTTGTGTGGGACTGTGTCAAATGCCTTGCTAAAGTCTAGGTAGGCTATGTCCACAGCCCTCCCTGGTCTACTACTTTGGTCACCCAGTCAAAGAAATCTATTAGATTCGTCTGACATAACCTTCCCACTGTGAACCCATGCTGCATTGGGTCCTGTGCCCCACTGGCCTCTAGGTACTCAACTATTCTTTCCTTCAGGCGTGACTCCATCACTTTCCCTGCCGCAGAGGTCAGACTGACAGGTCTGTAGTTTCCTGCCTCTGTCTTGGTCCCACTTTTGTGAAGGGGAATCACATTCCACTCCTCCAGTCCTCGGTACCACACCATCCTCCCATGATTTATTAAAAGAGTAGCCAGTGGTTTCACTAGTTCCTCCCTTAATTCTTTTAGAATTCTGGGGTGAATTCCATCAGGACCCATTGCTTTGTCCACCTTCAGTTTTAGGAGTTCTTGCAGAACCCTTTCTTCTGTGAAAGGACTGGGTCTGACCCCCATCAAGAGTGCTTCTGTTAACTGGATTAGGCACTTCCTCCTCTTTTGTGAATACTGAGCAGAAATATTCGTTCAGTATCCCTGCTTTTCACTGTCCCCTCTGCCCACCCAACGTTCATTCTATTCAGCCTCACTATCCCTCCTTTGTCTTTCTACGCTTGCTGATGTACCTATAAAAGGTTTTATCTCCTTCTTAACTGAGTTGGCTATCTTTTCCTCAGTTTGGGCCTTTGCTATTCTGACTTCCCTCCTGCTTCCTTCTGCCTTAACTGGTTCAGCTTTCGTCCTGCTTCTTCTGTGTTTACTTATACTTCCGGAATGCTATCTTTTCTTCCTGACTTTCACAGCCACGTCTTTTGAGAACCATAGTGGCTTTTTCTTCATTTTGATTTGTTTATTTGCTTCACACAAAGGCTTGTTGCCTCTGTGATGGCAGTTTTGATGACTCCTCATTGTTGCTCCACACCTCCTTCTAGCCTGTTTGCTAGTGCTTTTCTGAGGCACTCTCCCATCTTGCCAAAGTCAGCCCTCCTAAAGTCCAGTACCCTCACTTTTGTGTGGCTTGACTCTGTAGCTGAGTTTAACGTGAACCACACTGTTTGATGGTCACTTGTCCCCAGATGGCAACCCACTTCTAGATCTGAGATCCTCACTACCCCGTTTGAGAGTCCCAGGTCTAAGATTGCTCCCTCACAGTGGGTTCGAAACTAGCTGTCTGAGGCCTGCCACCTGTGGGCATCAAGAATGGCCCTGCTTTTGGATGTGGCTGCAGCAAATGTGCTCCAGTTAACATCTGGCATATTCAGGTCTCCCATCAACAGTATCTCCTTTCTCTGCCATTCTAAGAATGCCTTCTATCATATCCTTGTCCATTCCCTCCCTGACATGGGGGTCTGTACACAACCCCTGTGCAGATTGTGGTGCCCTTTCTAGTCTCCAAGGTGACCCACAGTGCCTCCTCTCCTCCCTGTTTACTCTTTTGTTCAGTTGCTTTTATCCTTCCTTTACATAGAGAGCTACTCCTCCACCTCATCTCCCTACCTGTCTCTCCTGTAGGTTATGTACCCTGGTATATTAACATCCCAGTCATGGTCTCTCGTGTACCATGTTTCTGTGACTGCTATGACATCCAGGCATCCCTCTGCCATCAAGGCCACCAGCTCAGGGAGCTTGTTGCCAAGACTACAGGCATTGGTACTCATTACCCTCCATTTCCTGATGGCCTTACTCCTTTTGCCCCCATCCCTGTTCTTCTTGCCTTTGTCACTTTCTCCATTTACCCCTTCCTTCTCCCTATCAACACCTCTATGTTAGTGTTTGTCACACTTACTACTGTGATTTTTTGGGGCTAGAGTTTCCCTGCTCCTTTCCAGTGCCTCCCTCTTGGCTAGTTTAAATGCTTGCCAATGAAGCATTTAAACTTATCACCTGGGATCCTGGTTCCCTCCCAGACAGATGCAGCCCATCATGCCAGTATAGGCTTGCATCACTCCAGGTGGACCCCAGTCCCCAATGAAGCCAAATCCTGAGCTCCACACAGTTTTTCAACCACTGAGTTGAATCCCATGGTGCAGAACACCCTAGCCTCTCCTATGCCATAGATGGGCAGCACCTCCGAGAAGGTTACCATGCATGCTACTTGACTAAGGCCCCTTCCCAATTCCACAAACTCTTCCTGCACTTCCTAATCCCTTCTTTGCCAGGTCATTTTTCCCTAGGTGGACAATGACATCCAGCTCCCTCCCTGTGCAGCTGCTTGGGCAATCTTGAGGGATTCGCTCCCTGTCCCTTCAAGCCATGGCGCCAGGTACACCTTACCTCCTCTCCTCTTTCTCCCCAGTTCTACCTTCCTAACAATGGAGTACCCCACCAGGAGTTGTTTCTTCCCTGCAGGGTCCCCTGCCACCCTCCTGTGGGTCTCCTTTGTGGAGGTTCCAGCATCCTCCTTGGTCTCCACTGTGGGTGCCTCCATAGAGGAACCACACTTTGCCAGAATGGCATAGGAATTGTGAGAGGTACAGCTGGAGGGATGCACCTCTGTTCCACCACCATCACCTCCCTGAGCCCACTGTGGTCCACTGCCCTCTTTCTTGGCAACATCTGAGGCAGCGCAGTGGCACTGGTGGTCCCTGGATGGAAGAGGAGGTCCCACAAATCCTGGCCAACTCAGCCTGGAGATGAGCAACCTCCTTTCAGACCAGAGAGGTGCCTGCAGATGGGACAACACCGCATCCTCCAGAATGTCTCCCGGAAGACTGCTGCTCCACAGCCACTGCACTGTACCACTCAATCATGTCTTATTTCTGGCCCCTTAACTGTTTGCAATCCTTACTCTTTCCTTTGTTTTTCTATCTCCTTACTTTCTGCCTGTGTGCCCTTTAAGCTCCTGATTGTCCTGTTGTGTGACAAGAATATCCTATATTTCTCAGTAGACCCCTTACTTGCTCAGAGGCAGACCTCCAGCAGCTAAGCGGGGCTGAAGAGCTACTCTTGCCCTTCTAGGATGGTGGGTCTTTGGTGGTTCTGTGATCACTCACTTCCTGCTCCCAAACAGGAAGTTCCTGTTGTCAGTCAAATCCTGTGCCTATAAAAATAGAACTAGCTTTGGGGGGGGGTGGAGGGAGGGAAGGAGGAAATATAGTCCCAGTACAGAAGTTCAGTCACACAGCAGTCCTTTCTCCTGGTGTCTTCTGCCAAGCTATTAGCAGAATCTTTCTAAGGCAGTCTTTAAATGTAGCTTCCTTCTAGCTAAGCCATTCCTCCTACTTACTAGATCTTTCTACAAGTAATTTAAACCTCACAGCTATTAAGTCCTTTCAATCACCTGAGATTTACACCAAGATAACTGTTCAGATAACCATTCAGTTCAGTTAACTCAGACAAACACACTTTTTTGTTTTGTTTGTTAGTTTTTTACCCTAAATTAAAGGTCCAAGTACAAAAGTTCTTCTTCTTTAGTCCCAGCAGAGAAGTCCAGTCACACAGCAGTCCTTTCTCCTGGTGTCTTCTGCCAAGCTATGTCCTCTGCATGGTTTCACTTTCTTCCACCTGGAAGAGTTTCAGAGGAGTGATCTGGTTGGGATAATATGATCAAAATGCCATTAGAGTCCTCTTCCATATCTCCCCAAGATTTCTGAAAAGATAAGATGTCATATTTATTTATGAGATATATGGCATCCACTTTGCTAAACTTGGCTTTAGGTTGCCCTCTTCCTCCCTTTCTCCTGGTGACCATTTAGAACTGCTCTATTACTGTCATACAGGGGGTGTTCATTTTCTTTGTAGTATGACAAGGACTATCCTGTATCCATTCTTCAGGCCTTTGTTCCTCATGAACTGGTTGTGTCTTGGAGGAATCTTCTGGCAGTGGGTGACACCTTCTTCCTAATAGGGTGGCAACATTTAGTACTATGGGACCCATCTATGAAGAACCCTGTGTGCTGTGCAGGAGTGCTTTGTGGGTATGGAACTGGGGTGGGGTTTTCCTTGGACTCTCTGACATTCTGGTAGAAGGACCAGGTATGGGGATAGTTGAAGAAGGTTTTGATGATGAGGAGGCCTCCTCCTCCTGGCTGGCCATGGCATTATTATTATATTTTGACCAGCAAGTTCACAAAATAATCTTGCACAGCTTGGTCCATAAGATCATCCTTAATGTGGGATGCCCATTGACAGGACTTGAACAAATACCCCTTCTTGTCATATAGATTACATCAGACAGGATTCTATAGTGAATTCTCAGGTGGCCTGGACCCACCCACAGACCGAATTTAACCAGATTACATGCACTGTTAAGATGAGACCTGGACTCACAGCAAAATATGCCTTAGATTGTCCAGAGTGGAAGATGAATCCTCTGTCTTTTTCCAAATAAAAGAAACTGGGCAGATATGTCAAACCTGTATCAGTCTGCTGCAAGCAGAGTCCAAATATTCATCCCCAAGTCCAAATGTTCTCTGAGTCCATTATAGGTTCCAGTGACTCCAAGACTGTACATTTTATTTTGAGCCAGTACATATTATCAGTAATATTTACTCCCTCATTTATAAATAATATAGTTTTAAAAGCTGTTTTGTCAATGGTATTACATAATATGGTGACCAAAGTGGGTTGTTTCTAACCTCATGACAACACTTCCAGAATCTTTTAAGTCCATTTATAGTCTTGGAACTAACATCAAAGACTATATCTCCAGTTGTATGAATGAGAGCATAAATCTCATTGATAAGAACTTAAGGCTGTCATTGAGTAAGATGCAGGCCACAAAAACCCTGTCTGGGACCTGTTACATAACCCCCTTATATTTCAGGTGTACCACATTGTGCTTTTCCACAGACTTTGCAGTTATTTGAAAAAAAATTAGTCAATAGTCCTGCCCCTGCCCAGCCAAAGTCAAGGGTTTACTTGGTCCTGGAGTGGATTTATTATCAGAATTTCTGCTGTCTCTTTTCTGATTCAGGGTCTCAAGTGATACTTTCAGTCTTGTTAGTGTTCCCAGTATCCTTCTTGTCAGTGTCTTCAGACTCCCACTGTTGCTGAGGATTTCCTTAGATTGAGACTGTTCATGACTTGTGCTGTCATTATTATTGCCTCCCCTGAATGTTGTGTCACAGTACCCACTCAATTATTTTCAGTACTATAGGCTGTGCTGTTTTCTCATGGAATGAGCTTCAGGGTCAGACACACTTTTCTGCCCTTTGGAATGAGAGAGTGTAGCTGGAGTGATCTTTGTTCATAGAGAGGTGTAGCTGCATGAACTGGAGGAATTTGTTCAAAATTTTCTTTGTCCTCAACAGTCTCCTGGCTTAGACTAAGTTTATGAGTTTTCCACTTCAGTGGATATTGGGTTTCTGTGGAGGCAGGTGGGGGTAGCTGGTTGTTAGGAATTAGATCACTCGGACATTGGCAACTGCAGTTGTGTGGTAAACACTGCAGATCCTGAAACAGTTTGTGCTTTTACAGAAATGTCAACAACTTGCGGCTGGATATTGAAACATTCCAGCTTGTCAGCTTTTCTGTGTTGTAGCACAGGATCTTGCTTGAAACAGAAATGGCAAACTGGGACTATCACAACATTTTGAATGAGGATGGTATATAGTATGCATGGGACTTGCCCATGTGGCAGCAGTAGTTGTTTCTTCAACCCACGGTGAGTTCAGACTGTCAGAATATTTGTTTCTGTCAAACCGGTTATTTGTTTCTCTAGTGAAGCCATCCAGAAGTTTACCCCTAACTTCTTCCACCCAGCTCAGGACTGTGCTTCCTCCATACTTAGTTCAGACAGTTCAGGCTCCTGTCTGTCTCAGCATTCCTGGGCCCCACCTTGCTGCCCATCACCATCCTGCTGTTAACACTCTTTGGAGATAGCTGTTCAGGTGAGCAGCTGAGAGCTGACAGGCTGCTGTCAGCTCCATCTTCACTGTCACTGCTTGCATGCTGAGACAGGGAAGCTGGAAATCTGACATCTTTGTCCACAGAGCACTTCAGCTTCTACTTATGGGTTTTATGTTTTCCTCTTATTCTTGGGTCATCATTATGAACTGTACCTTTATTTCTCTAAGGTCATGATCCAGACATTCCTCCTCCTTCAAAACCAAATAAGAGGGCTTATTGCCATCATAGCATACTGCACCAGCCTCAATAGCTACCTCCTGAGCCATAGATACGTGTTATTACAAAACCATTTCTGCATCATTCACAGCATGTCTTTCAGTTTCAGAGACACCTCCACTGACTGGGTTTTCTCACTACTCTGGGGAAGAGAAGCAGTCCCCCACCGTGCCACCATTTCACCACTGTACTCACTGACATCTTCCATATTCCCACAGAGAGAAAGCAGGGCCCCAGGGAAGAGCAAGAGAGTTTTGCCAGTGTCGTTGGCCACCATTCTCCCATCAGTAAGACAGGTCAATTTAACCCCTCCCCAGGACACACCTGAAGACAAGCTATTATAGCTTAGTGTGCCTTTCATGGTAGTCAATTATATGTAAATGTTTGTTTTATATAAACCTAGTTGCAGGCTTATACTTATGAAGGTTTCCAGCATGGTAAGTCATAAGGGGCCCACCATACTTTCATGGATCAGCTGTCCTTCAATGGATCAGGATGAAGTTGAACCATGGCATGTCCTCACAGCACTAAAATGCCATTTTGAACGATTCTGTCCAGAATATCAATGCCCTTTGAACTGTTTGAACAGGAGAAAGCAAGAGGACTACATAAGTTAAAACACTTTTAAATTTCAAAGACTGATGACTTGCCAAAGCTTAGGCCAGGGCAACTTTAAGAGTAGAAGGATCCTAATGGTTGGTTTGACTAAAAGGTGCATAAGACAGGATCTGTAACCCAGTTCTCATTTGTTAATATATTTGTTTTTAACTGGGTAAGTACACTAGACAACCGAATGCTTACTTACAGGTACAACCCTGGACTTGCTTCCTGTAATTTTTAACAGTAAATGTTACAGTTGTGTAACTGGCTCATTTTAAAGTGTGCAGATGCTATGTGGGATGTCTCTCCTTATGTAAAATATCATTTTGTGCAGTGTGGGCAGAGGAGTGCAAAGCAAAATATAGCATTTCTATTTATCCAAACAGCACGAGCTATAACTCTTATACCATAAATAAAACATCTTGGGAGCATCAATAAACTTTATAAATTATAAATCACTTAAACTATTAGAGCAATTTATAGTATGCTTAACATTCTGTTTTAAGTTTAAAAAGTGAATGAAATTCAGCTCTACCCACCTCAGAGTGGAAATCGCGTTTCTAATGTTGTCACATTGAGCGACAACTGTATACAGGATGAAGCAGCAGGATTTTGCCTCTTCATTCATTTTGGATAAATATTTATGAAAGTAATTTCTTCTCATCAGTGTTTGCAAGCTCAAAGCTAACAGCAGTTTTCATCCATTCATACCTTTCAAGTTACTGCCATAGAAATGTGGAAAATAACACTTAAAATGTGGGACAGTGTAGGAAACTGACCATTAAACTGGAGGATACATCATCAAACATAGAAATGCCAACTTTGGGCATTGGTGAAGGACTACAGAAGGGCTTAAAGAGCATAGAGTAGCATATTCGTATGCTATGCTATTTGCACTACTTAGGATTAGATGATATGGTTGTGATGTGTCTCTAATGGTTCTATGTGATAACGGTGATTGCCATGACGGAAAGTGTACATCGTTGAAAATAAAGACTGGCCATGTACATTGCTTCACCCCCACACCCCTAACTAAAGATTCTCAACTCTGGTGTACATGTTGGGGATATGTGTGTGTGTGTGTGTGTGTGTAAACTTACAAAATAAAAAGCTGCACACCACAAAATACCCTCCTCCCAGACCCTGCCCTCCCAACTGCAGCCAGCCACCCTCACCTACGCCACATAGCCAGCTCAGCAGCCTACCACTGCACTGCCTCCCACATACCTTCCTCTCCTTCCATCCCTCATGCGTGTGGTTCCTGTCACCCTCCCTTGCCCTTCCTCCTAGCCTCCCCACCCTGTGTGGTAGCCCAATATACAGGGCTGAGACTGAGTCACCATTATTATGGTCACTCACTGTCAGTCACCCTATTCACTGGATACCGTCTCTTATTAATTTGTTTAAGTTGGGAGGCTTCACCCAAGCACTTCTAGTTTTAAAAATTAAATAAGGTTGTGTGTGGAGGTGGAACCCTAACTCAAACTAATTAAAGTCAAGTAAGATTAAGAGTAAATCAATACTGTTCTGCTTTGTTAAACTTAGATGACTCTACTCCATGAGACTTTTGCTTGATTTATGAGAGCATACATTGACTGATACAACACTCACTATGAAAATATTTTGTAAATGTGAAATGAGCATGTGTTAGTTTATGCTCAACTATCAGCATACATGTTAATCCATAGTCTGTCACCAATGCCATTCTTTGAACCCTGCAGAGGCCCAAGCCTTTACATGTGCAAGTTCAGTTGTGCTTTAGCATCACAGAGTGTTATGAATTGATGCGTTAAAGTCTGAAATTGAAGCACTTTCTTTGTGTGGATATCACCTTTTATATGTGGGTTGATGTGGCATACAACAATTCTGATGGGTAATATAAGGATGTATCTTATAATGAGGGGCAGCTGAGAGGTATTTATAAGCTAAAATGAACTGCATGACAGATATGGGCAGCTTACTCACTTGTAGATCTCTGCTGCTTATTGTGCTGATAGTATCACAGCAGAGATTGGGCTGGGAGAGTCATATTTGAATTGTGGTATACCAAGGCACTAGGTTTCTTTATAAATAGCAGCAAGGTAATTTTTCTTTGCTCACTATCATGAAAAAGAGACCTGTTACAATTCTGGAAAAAATCAGAACATATTACTTTTAAATATTTGCTTCAAATAAGTGGAAATTGCCTAACTGCACATTGTTTTTTAGCTTTGTTATCTTAGCACAGTATCATTATTGTGAAAATTCTTTAAATTGTTTTCCTGTCTGTGGAACAGAATTCATGGTTAATTAATTTCACCTCAGCTGTACTACATTGTCCATTTTGTGTCAAGAGAGTTCAAGATTGACCAAAGAAGTAATTTTTCTTATTCCTCCAAGTAGCCTGAAGTTAGAGCAGGGCTGGAGCAACACTAAAGCAACAACACAGCCTTTAAACACAGCTTCAAATCTTGCAGCTGCCTCTGTAGCACCAACTTTAGCAATGCTAGTATTAAAAGCTTGTTTTTTTATTTCATTTATAGTACACTGGGAATAAAGTAAATAGTAAACATAAAGTGATTGGGATTAGAAAAACTGACAGCAGCATAAAATGGGTAAGAACAGGAAACCATGAACCCGAAATGGAAGGAGTGGGGAACCAAAGTGGATGCCAAACAATAAGACAATGAGTCCTGTGTGAAGAACAGGAGCACAAAGCAGGCCTAACTGCTACTGCCACTGAGTCTGTGAAAGAACCCATTGTAAAGAGTAACATCACCGAGCCAAGGAAGCAGGCAAAAGGAATTATGAAGGAAAGTGAGAGTACTGTTATATTCATTGAACCACTGTGTTATTGGCTGAAGAAATGCAAAATGTGACAGCCATCACATGTGTGCGACAAAGGCTGGCCACTCACAGTTATTGTTTTGAATGAGATATCTAATCCTAACTCTTACTGCCAAATCTGATGCCTTCAGGTTTCTGAAGAGTAATCAGCATGTAGTGAATATAATAATGCTGAGTGAGGTGTTGATTACACTGGCGATGTGCTATGGGTTACAGAACAGCTGAGAAAAAACTAGTGAAAACCTAATACTAAGAAATAAAACTCACGAGACTAAGGTATGTGTGGACCTATGGATAGGGATGGGCTGAGAAAAGACCAGAAAACAAAAATCATCAGGAACCTCAACTGATCCTGGTGCAAATGGGAACATGGGGCTACACTGTATGCACACCATGCACACCAGTGCCACACAGTTAAAATAAATAAAAGAAAAAAGTCTCTAACTACCTTGATTCAGTTCACTATCCATACTTGAGTCTTTTACTAAGCATGTTAAGCCAC
Source organism: Neoceratodus forsteri (assembly GCA_016271365.2). NCBI lineage: Eukaryota > Metazoa > Chordata > Ceratodontiformes > Ceratodontidae > Neoceratodus > Neoceratodus forsteri. The sequence goes on along the minus strand of JADMNL010000023.1, from coordinate 235,743,737 downwards.
TGGAATAGTCTTTAAACATCAGTCCCACCACCCAAATATGTGACCCTCTGGCTCTGCCCTTTGCACTCAGATCATTTTTCCTGCTTGTAGGAACAAGTCTTCTCCTTAAAAATCATTTTAATGAAACAGGATTCTGCTATTTTCTGACTTTTTAGCAATCTTTCTCAAAGTTGGGCTTCAGTTCTTGACTCGTTTTGTACCCTCACCACTGGTTCCTGCTCCATCTTCACAATCCATCATTGAATAGAAGAAGAAGCTGGGGCTTAAGAGATGCATTCTGTGCAGGTACCCACTGTCCCTGACCAATGGACACAATATCTCTTGTACTGTTTGGGCCTGGGTCACAATGTTGTTTACTGCTCCTAGTGTCAGACTATTCATTCATTGCCACTCAAGGATCTCTGGCTGTGGGTGCTCCTGGGCAAACCACCAAAGTGTGTATGTCATTAACAGCTCTGGGCTCAACAGTTCAGGTACATGCCCAAGAGGTGCAGGTGGCTGGTGTGGATATTACAGCCTTAGATATTCTATCAGAGGAGGAGGAGTATATATTGAATCTCCCTACTCCTCGGGAAGATGAAGGGTTTAAAAACTTTCTACTTTCTCACACTGCTTTGAAGGTCAGCCTCCATCCCAATGCCAAAAATACAAACATAAGAGTTGAGTTGGTCATTGGATTGCTATTGGTTGAGGGACCAGTTGCGCTATCTCCAGTCAGAGTGTCCAAATGGTCAGCCACCTCAAGGAAGGTTGAACTGTCCATGAAGCCTGTTTGTATGCCTAGAGTTTCAGTCAGATTAGCAAACTATGTCTGTGCTGATCATTTGGGTAGTCAACCCACATCAAGGATGAATGCATCATAGGAGGAGATTTTCCAGTCTGTATAGGATTCCATAACTCATGCAATCCAGCCAAGGCAGAGAGAGCTGAGCCCCGCCAATTCAACAGCTGCCAGTAATCCTGCACCCAGTGTTGCCCCTGTCTGGCTAGGTAATGAGGCTTACTCCACTGCAGTGTCCATATCTGGAGTCTCCAACACCATCAATCTCTGAATCAACACTCAAACAGTGAAATAGGGATAATGTTCTAGAGCTCATTCTTGGCATCAGTGCCTTCTCACTCATGTAATAAGGCTTTATGACAGCAGTGGGCTTCAGGGCATTCACCCAGGATGTAGGTTGAACAGTGATGTGGATAGACCCACCCTAGACTTTGCTGTTTTTCAAGTACCAACTCCAATCATGTGTCCTGAAGCTCTCTCTCTGGTTTTACTAGCCATGCCACAGTGACAGATACAGGTGGAGCCTCCTCCTCCACAGCTAGTGTTAAGAGTTTGGACCAAGGATTCTAGATCTGAGTCTGGACTTCCTCATCTCTTGCTGGTTGTGGTTACTCCATTGGAGAGGATAATCCATACTCTGTGATTGCCATCAATACTGCTTTATCCCAACCCAGATTGGAATCCATCATTCATTCCATTAAACTGCATCATCCACTCATTAACTCTACATTGGTGGGATGGTAGACAGACAACAGACAGGCCCCTACAGAGAACCTGTCCACCTTACATAGAACATAGAACATAGAATTTGACTGCAGAGAAAGATCACATGGCCCATCCAGTCTGTCCATTTCTCCCTACCTACACTATTATGTCAGACCGTGCCCAATCTACAGCTCTTTCTACCTCCCTCAGGCTACTGGAGGGTGTAGAGGAAGGCAACAAAAGATGATATGTGGAATGGAGGGACAGACTATGACAGCTGAGCTGTGAGTCATAAATATGTACACCCTGGCGGATAGAAGGGATGGGGGACATGAGAGACATTCAAGTATCTGAGGGAATCAATAAGGATGGGCAGATGAGGTCTTTAAGTTAAGGAAGGGAGGGTCACCAGAGGGCACATTCTAAGAATGGGGGGGTTTAGCAGGAAATGAGGAGACACTATTTCACTGAGAGGGTGGTAGCAAATGGAACACCCTACCAGAATGGGTGGTATCATGTAAATCTGTGAACAGCTTCAAAGGGCATGGACAGAGGCAGGGGGAGAGTGAGGGTGGGGAGGTGGGGTGGCAGTGGGATGACAAGGGGAGGGTGGGGCAGTGGCAAACTAGGGTGTTGACTACACACTTGAGCAGACTTAGAATGGGTGGTCTGTTTCTGCTGGCACATTCATATGTTCGTCATGTTCCCCCTTCCTTTCCACTATGATTCCTTTGTGCTTAATCTGTATATTCTTAGACCCCACCACTGGTTTTCTCCACTATTTCTACTGAAAGGCTGTTCCAGGATCCACACTCTTTCTGTGAAGAAGTACATCCTCACATCTCTCCTGAATCACCCCCAGCTTCATAGCATGCCCCTTGTTCTTGAGCACCTTTTCTTCTGAAAATACTCCCTCCTGTACCTTATTTACCACTGGAAGTATTTAAATGTCTTTATTTTATCTTCCCTCTCCCTCTTCTGTTCCACAGTGTACATATTGAGGTCCTTTAGTCTCTCCTCATAATGCTTTTGATGTAGACCCTGCACCATTTTAGTTGCTCTCCTCTGGACCACCTCTACTCTATGTCCTTCTGGAGATGTGGTCTCCAGAACCAGACACAGTACTCTAGGTGGGGTCTTACCAGTGATCTATACAGAGGCAACACCACCTCCCTCTTTCTGCTGGTGATATCCCTCTCTATGCACCAGCATCCCTTTCCTCTCCCTACTGCTTTGTCACACTGCCTGGCCACCTTTAGGTCATCCAATATGATTACCCCATTTCTCTTTCCTGCTTGGTGGTCATCAATACCCTCCACACATTTTGTAGTCCACCACTGGGTTTCTGTGCCCTAAGTGCATTATTTATGCACTTTTTTCACGAAACCCAGCTGCCACTCTTAACCAATCCTCTAATTTTCTTAGGTCTCTGCTCATCCTTTCCACCTCCCCCAGAGTGTCTACCCTATTGCAGACTTTGTGATCATCTGCAAAGAGGCAGACCTTCCCTTCCTGCTCCTCTGCAATGTCACTTATAAAGACATTAAAGAGGACTGGTCCAACACTGATCCATGAGGCATCCACTGGTCACCTCCCTTCCTTGGAGTGAACTCCATTTACAACCAGACTCTGTCATCTATCCCTAACTGATTTCTTATCCAGTTTACAACCTTTAGACCCACTCCTAAGCTACACAGCTTGCTTACTAGTCTCTTATGTGGAACAATGCTGAATGCCTTATTGAAGTCAAGGTAGGCCATGTCCACTGCTCCCCCTGATCTAGTTCCTTGGTCACCCAGTCAAAGAAATTTATCAGATTCATTTGACATGACCTACCCCTTGTGAAACCATGCTGCCTTGGGTCTTGTAACACACTGGACTAAAGATATTCCACAATCCTTTCATTCAGCAGTGATTCTATTACCTTTCCAACCACCAATGTCAGGCTGATTGGCTTATAATTGCCAACCTCCTCCCTGCTAACACTTTTGTGTGAGTAGGACTACATCCACCCTCCTTCAGTTCTCTGGAACAACTCCTGTTTCCAATGGCTGTACAATTGAGCTGTCAGAGGTTCTGCCAGTAAATCCCTGAGCTCCTTCAATACCCTTGGGTGCACACCATCTGGCCCCATTGTTTTGTCCACCTTCAGATTAGCACGTCCTTTAGAACTCTCTCCAGAAAGGGCTTGTGTCTACCTCCCTCAAAAGCCTTTGTTACTTTGTGGTCCCTCCCATTCTCCTTCCCTTGTGAACACTGAACAAAAGTATTTGATGTCTGTCTTTTCCTGATCCCCTGCACAGTCCCTCTCCCTTTTAACCTTACAATCCTACCCTGGTTTTCCTCTTTTGCTTACAAATTTAAACATGTCTTGTTCCTTCGTTACCTACTAGGTTATTCTCTTCACTTTGTACCTTTGCTGTCCTTACTGTTTTGCCTGCTTCCCTATGTGTCCCAAGATATACCTACCTATCCTCCTCCCTCTAAGTCTCCATATACCTTCTGAATGCTACCCTTTTAGCTTTTACCTTTTCAACCACCTCTTTTGAGAACCATAGCAGTCTCTTTTTCCTCTTGCTTTTGCTGACTTGTTTGATGCAGAGGTTTGTTGCCTTTACTAGGCTTCCTTTTATCTTCACTCACTGTTCCTCCACCCCTGAAGTCACCCACCACTGCTAGGTAAAACTCCTTGAGACATTCACCCATCTTTTAAAATCTGCCTTCCTGAAGTCCAGAACCCTCACCCTTTTGTGGTTTGATTCTGCAGCCATACTTGTAGTAATCACACCATATAGTGATCTCTGGTGCCCAAGTGGCCTCCCACCTTGATGTCTGAAACACTGTCCCTGTTAATGTACCAGGTCAGTTTTGCTCCCCGTGAGTGGGTTCACTGACTAGTTGCCTGAGGAATACCCCTTTAGAGAATCCAGGATGTCTCTGCTTCTAGCTGAAGCCACTGCAAAACCTCTGCACAACATATGTTTCTATAAATTCTAACTGTACTACTCCTTTAAGTGACTTGCTCAAGGTCACAGAGTGAGTTATTTTGCTATAGAAGGTTTGAACCTGCAATCTCTCAGTTCCCATGAAGTGCTCTAAACACTAGACCACAGTGTCTCCTGCATACATGCCTGGGATAAGGCATAGAAGTTGCACAAATCTTATTGGCTCCCAAAAGCCTTTCAGAAGTCTCACAATCTCAGAAATGCTTGCACCAGGGTAATTAGACCTGGCCAAAGCTGAATAGTTCTCAGTTACATTTAAATCTAACATCAACCACCCATCCAAATTCTGGAAGGTGGTAAATTCATTTTTCCCTGCTTCCCAGCCCCAAACACCTATTCTTAATGTGGGCAATATCTCTAACTGCTCCTCTCCCTGTGGCCATAGGGTTTAAGACATTCTTCAGTTCCTGTGCCTCCTTCCTCCTCTCCACCATCCCTTCCTCCTCAGCTCTAACCTCCCCTATGAGTCCCTCTCAATTGGGATCCCCTCTTCCACTCATTCTCCTTCTGTCCATTATCCCCAGCTGATACCCTCAAAGCTCTTCTTGCCTTAACCCCTCTAAGGGTGAGGTGCCCCTCTGGTTTCAACTACAAAATCTATCCTCTCTGCTTCTGCTATTGCTTAACCCTTGCTCCTCTACTAGATCTCTCTTTCTCTCTTGCATCTGTTCCATCTGACTTGAAACATGCTGCTGTTGCCCCCTTCAAAGGAGGTTATCCATCCTCCCTGGAAACTACCAGCCTATCTCTTGGCTCCCTATTCTTTCAAGATACAAGAATGCCTGGTTCTATCCAACACTCCCCCTACCATGACTCCTCCTCATTCTTCACACCTACCAGTCTAGTTTCGAAATACCACTTCACCACCTCCTCCCTCCTTTGGTTCACTGACTCCATGCTTACTGGTATGGACCAGGGCTCATCACCCCTGCTATTTTTATCAACCCAACCAGGGTGTTGATACAATTCCCCCACTTGCCAAACTCTGTGCTGCAGGGCTCTCAAATGCAACTACCAGCTGGTTCCATTCATACCTAGTGGGAAGAACACAATCCGTTCAGATTAGTGAAACAAATCCCTCTCTTTCCCATCAACACTGGAGTTCCTCAGGGTTCCATGTTGAGCCCACTACTATTCTCTGTCTTCCTAAATTGACCTTCCCACTGCCTGCTCACTCACCTCCATCCACATGTATGTGGATGATACTGCCAATATTCATCTAGCTCCTCCCCTCTGATGTAGCATCCAAACTTCAGCATGAGTTTGACAAAGTTCAGCTCTGGTTTCACTCAAATAAGTTATTCTTGAATGCCAAGAAGATAGCCTCCATAACCTTATGCAGAAGCGGGGACTTTCTCTCCTCAAATCCTCCCTCTTTCCCATCCTAGATGGAACTTTGCTTGAGGTCAGTTCCTTCTTTAGGTACCTCAGGGCATGGCTTGACCAGAATCTCACCCTTTCTAGGCACATAGATGCCATTCATAAAGCTACACAACAAACTCAGTACCCTATACAGAAATTGTGGATGTATTCTACTGCTGGCTCACCATGCACTGGTCGAAAATGATCCTTCCTATTTTGGCTATGGCAACGTAGTCTGCAGTACCACTCTAGATCTTCTCTATCCAGGCTGGACTCTCTTTTCCACTCCTTCTGCTGTTTCACTCTTGACTGTCCTCCCATACCCATCCTGCAGCCTTTACAGTCTCTCTCTCTTTTCTATCATTATCAGACAGGTGCCATATTGCCTGCACCAGCTTTCTTGCTAAATTCTGATTTCACTCTCTCCCCTCATCTCTCCTCCTCTATCTACCTCAAACTGCTTTTTTATCACTTACTTAGAAGCCTTGACCACTGTACCTTAACCATCCCACCTAGGTCCACCAGAGTTGGACAGGCCACATTCTCACCATTTCCCAAAGCGTGGAACACCATCCCCTCTCATCAATCACGCTACATCCCTTGGGTCCTCAACTCCCTCATAAGGACTCCACCATAGATGTGTTTAATTTCTGCCTTCACCATAATTGCCTCTCCATTTGTTATGTAGGTTAGCACTTATTCTTTACTACTCTTGCAATTAATTGTTTATTATAGTCTCCTAGCACTTTTCTGGGTTGTTGCAATGTATATTTAATATTGTCATCTTGTTTGATGTTTGTATCTATTTATCCATTATTATGCTGTATTTTCTATTTCTGATGCTTGTTTACTGTTTATCCCATCCCTCTCCCAGGATGCATCAGGAAATGAGCATTCATTGCTCAGTATGCCTTTCCTGGTGAAACTTTTAAATAAAGAAAGGAAAAAATAAAAGTCCAAAGTGACACCTTCACTACTTTCATGAAACACATGTCCATGGCTTTGAATATTCTATTAGTGGAGGTTCAGATGAAAAAGACCTGCTCTTGATCAACATTCTTGAGTGAGACTTCTCACTGGAGTGGCAGTCTCTATAATACCTGCCATTCCAGGCCAAGTGCTACACTCAGCTCCTTTGCAGGACCCCACCATGATGGATGGACAGCAACTATGTAGTCCCCCAAGGCAGGCTGCATGGATTTTGGAGCATCTGTAGTCAGAGGTGCTATTGGCAGATGGAGTGTTCCAGATGTCTAAGGTGCAGGTTGAGACAAACATGCCATCAGATAAGGAGTCCAAGAAACTGGACAACCTTGGCTGAAAAATCTATGCAGTTATGTCCCTCGGATTCTGCCAGGTCTGCTATGTGACTTTGATGAGTTGACATAGCCATAAGTTCTTCATGAGTCTCTCTTATTTATCTAACCTGCTTTCTGAAGAGAGTCAGGCAGGTCTATGGGAGGTCAGAGGTCTGGGATTGATGGTGGCTAGGCACCAGTTGTGGCTGGCCCTGGACTTGACTATTGTGTTGGCAATAGCAGTGACAGTGTTGGTGTGTATAAATGAAATGCCTGTTTTGGTGTTTACCATCACAGTGGAAATCCAATGATGAAAGGCCTTCAGTGGGGTGGATCTCATTAAAATGGGGATCGAAGACCACCTCCTGCATACTAGAAGTCCAAGATGACTCTGGATTTGGTGACATCAGTCACCAGCAAACAACATGACAAGTCAAGGCCATAGGTTTTAGGTTTTATCTGTGGCTCTCTTGAGGCAGTGTATTTTCATCAGCAGTAGCAACAGCCTCAGCAGCAACAGTGGCAGCAGTTCTGGCAGCACCACCCAGTAAAGCCCTTCTCTCAGTTGCTAGGGTGGGGTCAGTGCAAGGACAGTGAGAGCAGTTCATCCAAAGGCCAGTCTGCAGAGACCACCACCAAGAATAAATAATGATGGGTTGGGTGCCCTAGCCCTCTTAGTCCCAAACCCTGCTGCATCTCCAGTTTGAGGAATGACTTTCCTCCTTCTTGCCAGTGGTCCACTATTACCTTGGAAAAGCAAGAACTGAAAGTGGTGGGATTTTTTATTTTCCTTCTTTTTCCATCCAGTCGCTGGATTCTGAGGCATTCCTCAGAAGATACCTGCTTGTCCCTCCCTGTCTGATACAATCCTCAGCACTGGATCCCCACTGGAACCTTGACATAGCATCCCAAGTCCCCCATCAGTGGGACCCCTGTCTTGTGCCCCTCAGGGTGGGGCCATCCTTGCCTACCTTGGGTGCTCCTTCAATTCAGTCTGGAAGGTGAGATCTGGTGTAAGACAAGGGATATCAGGATCAGTTAGAGGAGAGGTCTGGCAGTGGGCATGGGGCAGGCACTTTGTGCTCTCCTTAGGTGCTGGAGTGTTTCCTTGTATGTGTGCATGACCCCAGAGGCATGGACTTGCTCCCACATCCCTCTCGGTGATGTCTGACAACACCTCCACCCTGCACACACACCCCTGGCTCTTGCACCTCCAGTCTCCACTGTGAGTGGCTGCTGCTGGGGATTCATCAGCCCACCCTCCCAGGAGATGATAGCAGTCCTTCAGATGCTCAGTACTCTCCTACATAACCAACCCGACTACCCCAGCTAGCTTCCAAGCCCAAATCACCAGAGTAGTGCGAGCTGTGGCTTCCAGCACCTCAACCTTCAGTGCCACTGGGCAAACTATGAAGTGGTGGTATTGGATTATCTCTGGAATTCATGACTCTGAACACCTGTTGGTCTCTGCGCCATAGAATACTGCAAGACATGCTTTCACTGCAGTCTACCCATCCCCACACATTATGGAATGACTTCCTTCAGCTCCACAAGTGGCATGCATCTGAGTTTCTCTGCATATTCCATTGGAACTACTGCTGCTTCTCATCAACAGACCTTACCATTCCTGGGTAATTGAGCCAAAGCCTGAGTGGCACTGCTAGTTAAGAAGTGGCAACTAAACCCCCTTTCTCAAAGGTGTAGATGTCTGTAATTCTACACAATTTTCACTTGAATACCTTTAAACACCCTGCCATCCCAGTTGAGGTGGAATGACAGGATCCACTGGTAATAGTGCTTCATGCATTTTACATATTAGACTCCAAACATTCTGTGTTCCAAAAGGTGAGCTTAGCCCTGCTCCATGGCACTTTGGTTTTGGCAGTGTGCCAACCCTGTTACCACAACTGCACCTGATTTTGCAATCTCAGGTGCAGTTGTGACAAATTCATCAAGTTATGGCAGCTTGCTCAGCATATCTGGTGCATGCTCCATAACACAGGCCCCTGGGAGTGCCACAGCTTAGAGCAGGAAAAGTTGATCTAACTCTACAGCAATTGCCGCATGGGATAGAAAAACTCATTATATCACACAAATGACATGTGCCATATTGTCAGTGCACTGGGGCTTGCAGTGATCTAAGAGTTTGAAAATCCTGCCTGCTGACTTTAGGTGGATCCCCAATTAAAGGTGGGTAACAAATGTCATAAGACATATTTATAAACATGAACAAACACCAATGAGCTCCAGACTATGCCATTTTGGTAGTTTACAAAAAAGGTGGGCTATGTCAATGAAGAGGATTTTAATAGTGAAAAATAGGTATTTACTCACAAAGGGCCCTATTCACTATGAGGTGCAGCACTGGTGCATAAAGGCATGTGCCGCTCCACACCCCTGAGAGATCCAAAGCAGGATCACATTCACAAAGCAGCAGCCTATGCCCTGCTCCTTCAGTGTCCCTGCCCCACAATGCAGAGGTTTGCAGGGGCAGGTTTGTGGACCCAGGTCAGCAGCCAATCAGCTGCCCTACCTGGGTCCACAGTGGATCACTTTCACTAGTATGGCACCATATTGCAGGGGTGCGCATAGCTCTGGTCATGCTGTCAGGGGCATTTTCTGGATGCCCACCTATGGCCTAACCACTGTCCCCTGACACCAGTAGCACCATCCTGTGCAGGTACAATGACCCCCACCTCCACCAGCCAGTCTGGTGTGGCATCTGGAGGGTGCATATCTGTTACCACTTCCCTCCAGATGCATAGCTGCTAGCCCCCGCATATGGCACTCTACACTTTCATGAATGTTGTGGAGTGCTAGTATGCCCTCCATGGGGACCTCAGCTTGACCACGGATGGAGCTCCGTGCTCAGCCTGGGATTCAATGTGCGGGGTGTACAAATTTTGTGCATGCTGCCGAGGGGTGAAGTGGGCATGAATAGGTGTGGGCTGGCTATGCACTTGAGTTACGCAGCATATAGCCACCTCTGTCTGTTCATAAATAGGGCCCAAATGACAGAAATCTGGGAAGATAAAAATGACTTGACTGTGTTGGAGCTTCAAGTTTCAGAGATTTATAAGAGAATGTCAACTGTCTGTACATAGCACTTCTTTGTTAATAGAGTAAATTGTTCATTTATTCTTCTGCTGTACTTCAGTTCAGTGACCTATTACTATAATGTATTGCAGTTCAGTAGTTTAATGTTTCAATCATTTGACTGATTTTAAGTGTGTTAGTAAATATTTAGTCCACAAACTTGTCTAACTACACAGTACATGCTGGTGCACTGTAAGATTACACAACAGTAGAAATAAAAAGAAATAAACAGTAGAAAAAGTTGTGTGAGCTTTGTGGCAGCTCACACCATCTAAGAAACTTGATTCACATTTCCCTACATATCCCTTAGTGTACATGTAGAGCTGCCCCTAAATTAGGAGGTCCCATATTCAGAGGTCACCACAATGAAGATGGATGGCTTTTGCCCTGCAACACCAGCAGAGCTATGCTGATGCAAGTTGGTGAGATAACTGGGGTTGAGGTCATGGTCCACTGCAAACCAGAAGCAGGTACACCAGGATTTGTACTCAAGGAAGACATGGATTTATTATATGTTGTTAAGTTAGTTAATTACTTAAGTTAGTTAAACTAGTTAAGTTAGTTAGTTTCTGTTGACTCAAAAAGAGAACTAGGAAATATTTCCTGTTTTCATCCTCTTCCTGGGTGGAGGGTGATACAGAAACAATCTGACTTGATATTCTGCATCCTTACAGAAATATGACTGTGCTGTGTACATGCAGAATACATGTCACATTAATTGTGCAATGCTTGCATGTGGTTTGCATACACAAAGTGAACCTAAGCGAACCAGGACTAAAAAGCAAATCAGGTTCGTGTGCTGCAAGCTTGACATGTGTGCAGTAGGCTAGTTGGTGCTAACATCTTCTAAAAATCACATCAGGTTCATGTGTTGCACACTTGACATGAGTGCAGCAGTTAAGCTGGTGTGAACATCATTTAAAAATCACATCATGTTCATATGTTGCACCCTTATCATATGTGCAGCAACTAAGCTAAAACACATGCTAGCAGTTAAAATTGTTAAAATACCCTTTCCATTCATTTCCTATTAAAATTAGGTAAACTCATTAATTCTGATCCATTTGCAAGTTGTTTAATGGTTTTTGATTTTTGTCACTAAATTGCCATTAATTTGTAAAGTATTGTTTGCTTACTGCATTAAATGCTTAAGATATAGTCCTCAATATCCCTAATTCCAGATGTGTGAAGAGGGGCATTTGTGTGGTGAAGCCTGACCTTTTGTTTTAGGCCATCGAATCCCTTATGCATATTAGTCTATGAATGTGTTTCTCCATGACTGCTTTGGCTCACTTAGTTTCCCTTTGTCATTTTGTATGGAGCATATACACTATGGCCATGCTTAGCACTCTTTGTGCTGAGTAGGGTCTTGGAAGCATGCATCATACCACACATTTTGTCACTGAAATGAGAGACATGGACACTCAAAATGAGGGACAATTTGGGACACTGACCCTCACAATGATCAGGATCCATCCTGAAACATGGAAATACAGTACTTCAGAACACAATGGAAGATATTGTATTTTCTTGTAGCGATGCTAGCACCTGAGAATGAATTTCTACCAAAAGCAGGGTTGCCATTTTGATAGGGCATTGGAGTCAGTTCAGCCCTTCCCTGCATTTGTGCTTAGGTTGTTCTTATGGTGTGGCAATAATAGTATTAAGTTTGGATTTAATCTTTTGCACAATAAGGGCCCCCTGGCATGTAGCGCTCATGCTGCAGGTGTACTCCTGACTCGACTGTGTCGGTATTGTACTGTTCACAGTCTCCACCTACAGTATTAGCAGAAAAGGCATCACACATGATGTGGAAGAGTTCTAGCTAAACAAGAGCACTTGAGTCATATGAGTATGACACTGTCTTTCCCACCACAGAGTAGACAGGCTGCACCTACAGCTTGTAGAAGTCTTTGAGTACTGAACTCACAATAGCAGTGTTGTGGTGGTATATTTTTGTTGGTCTACTCTAGTGAGTCTTTGTCTCCCCTGGTGGCTGAAGGGGCAGAAGGTGAGGTAGAAGCTAACTCGAGACTAAGCTACCTCTTACTTTACTAGGCTTGCCTCTCAAAAAAAAACACAGCTCCCCACGGCAGCAAGCTAGGCCTGGCAGCAGTGGTGACAGTGGTTGGGTGGTCTTCATAGGCATTGATCAGTGCAGTGCAGTGCAGCTATGGCAGCAGCCAAGCAAGAAAGCAACACTGGCTGGGTGGGTTTAGTTGGTGAGGTGACTTGGACTTGGACCATGTTGGGGACCTAAGATGGTCAATTCTAGCATCCAACTTCTGGCAGGAGGACAGAGGAGGAGCAGGCTGAAAACTAGGCTATTGGCACACTGGGCCTGGCTGTAGGTTCTGGTCAGATGGCCAGGTACGTGAAAGAAAATAATTTTTTTCAGGGGATTGTGGAAGGAGGAAGGACTGAAATATTGATGTTTTTCATGTTTCTGCACCTTTGGGTTGCTTTACAACCCATGTGGGATGGTATTGAATGGAATGGCATTGGGGAGAAATAGGGACAAAGATCTTTGTTGGGGTCAGAACATTAGCAAAGAAAATAATTTGTTAGTAACTGGGTGGGTTTAAGCCCAAATCTGATGCACTGCTCCAGGGTATGAACAGATGAATCTTATACATTTTAATTTTTCCTGATTTGCATATCAGTTTTCAGTTACAACAAATAAGTTTTACCTTTTTTAGATGTTCCAGACATTCTAGACCTTGCCACCTAGGGCCTAACTAGCATCTGGTCTCCACTGGTTGTTGGCTCTCCTGCTGAAATCTGAAATGGCACCCTTACCATAAAGTTTAAATTTACAGGGCATCTTCTGTGTGGTGGCATGTTTTCCATGATGGATGGATGGATGAGGAGCAGAGCAGTTTTCAGGAGTAAAATTAGGGCTGACCTTGCATTCATAGACAGTTGAGTGGTATGTATGGACAGACTGTTGGAGCCCTACTATAGTCAGGCTTATGCCCCCAGTGAAGCTGACCTCCATATCCCATGCTGAGGTACATTATGATATAGGACAAGGGACACTGCAGGGTGTGCACCATTGAAATTAATGAGGGTATTTTTATTACTGTTTAGTACATAATTGATGGAGTTGGAGATTAATGAAGGTAACTGCTCAACTAACAATGGCCTTGTTAGTAGAACAGTGGACTTCATTATTCTCCAACTTGTCATCATAATGTATAAAATAGTAATAAATAATAACTGCATTAATTTTAAGGATCACCTAAACACACTGACCCATGGACATCATCCTTTAAGTACTCCTGCCTCTGGCTCCTAGTACTCAGGTAAGAGAATCTAGACTTATATTTCTACTTGGTCATTTGTCTGTCATGGCATGGCTGCACCCACTACAGTGTATGCCCATGGGGGACTGGCCATGTCAGTGGGTGTTTAGTTATTGCTACGTTTGTGTTTTCCTTTAAGTCTGTTTGCATGAAGCATTCAAAACTGTGGAGAGAAAATAGTATGAGTACAGGCCAAACAGAAATAATGAAGTAGTTCTGTGGGGAGTGGTGTATCAGGGGTATGAAGAACCATGTGTGTCTTCATTGGTATGTGTGCTACAGTTCAGCTGTTCAGCTGAGATGAGGGAGAAAAGTAAAAGTATAACAGTGGCTATAAGCATGCTGCATGTGTGCAGATGCATGCAGATTTGTATTGAAGTACAAACTAGCCATATCTGTGCAGGCAGTATAGCTTAGTGGTTAAAGGCACTGAACTGAGAACTAGGAGACTTGAAGACCTGGTTTGAATCTCATCAACCTCCACTTGAATATGGTGTGATTCTGAACAAGTCACTTAGCATTTATTTGTGCAATTATCAGTGACCACTTGCTTTTTGCATGCATACTGCATACATGTAGTCTTCAATTTAACCTAAAAGCATGCTTTCCACACTTGCTTGCTGGAAGCATGCAAACAGTTTCAATTTAATAATTAATTTATGCTTACAGCATGCATACGAAATGAGTAGTGTTATATGTGCAGCATAAAACATTTTCATAAAATTATTTCTATAAGGGTAATACCAGGTTATGCTGCTGGTGACATTTTAGTGAATATGTGACTGCTTCCTTTCACAAGCAGAGAGGATTGGGATCAGGGTTAGAGTCTAACTGAACACAGTGACCTTCCCGTTGTCATCAGTTCATCCCAGGCCACAGCTGGATCCATTAATTTGCATGATTAGGGTATTTGAAGTGTAGCCGTCTGCAGCTGGGACGATACCCATGTCAATGGCAGTTTTTATTGATTTTAATTCTAATTTTGTTAAGGAAGTTAGCTGCCTCCTCCATGTCAATATGTCATGTAGAATAGCTGGTGACTTATGTTTAAGTGGCTAATCAATACCCTCTGATTTTTGGTTGGATGTGGTAGTGCCTGCACATGATTTATCAGGGTTCTCCCAAGTATAACACATCTGGATGTCCAAAATCACTTGGATCTGACTCAGCCATGTCCCACATTTAATCTTTTCCCCTCTGGCATCCCCATACCCAACTACCTACAGTATGTAGATCTGCAAACTGAGAGTGGCTGAGCTAGAAGGCAGCTTTATTTTGGAATGAGGGTGGTGGTTCATTCTGAGAGAGATCTACACCTACTGAAGGCCACAGAACAAAAGCTATTGTAAGTTTTGCCCCATTGTCAGTTTTGGGTACTACTACTATTTGCATTCTTGCTGCTTATCAGTCACTTCTTTCTAGTTGTTCTACTGGTAAAAAGTAAGGCATATTTTTTCTTTCTAGTTCAAATTAAGCAAGCAATAAAACACAACAAGGTGTGGATTATCTCCTGATAAGATCATGCCCAGGTGTGCCTGATGCAGCTGGGCTTGCTTTTATCAGGAGATAACCCCACCTCAAATGTTATTGCACTTATAAAATGGGTTTCTCAACTAAGAATTTATGGAAAAAAAATAAAAAGAGGGAAAGCATTTTAACAATTTGAGGCTTTAAAATGTGAAGCAGTAAAATAGTCCCACTGTGATGTCTAGTGTATGCCCCTCCCACTGCAGTCTCCCAGACACACAGAGAAAGTGGTCAGGCTGTGCTTCCTGTATATACTTTAATTTCCCATTGTGTTCTATTATCCAGATAGTGTTAATTCCTACCTTTTCCCCTTCCACATAGTGTTAATGTCGCACTGCTGCAGCAAAGGGATTTCATTTTTATGTGCATTTCCTGCCAAGTGTATCTGTTCTCCAAGACACAAACAGTTTGTTGTTTTTTTATTTTTCATTTACTGTTTGTTTGCATATTGAGATGCCAGTGGCTTGGTTGGCATGGTCTGAAAGTGTCTCATAGTGGCGCCATATAGATCCATTTCGGATTAGCTTTTTATTTTATTTCTTTTCTGTGGTACTCTCATATTGTACATAAATTGAAGAATTTATTGCTTCATGGAAACGTTATTGCTGGAGTTTATGTTGATCATGGTAAGCAGTGTCTGAGCGGGATGAGTGAGCAGATTAGGCAGCATATTCTGAAAGTGAAGACATGTGCATTGTCCAGTTCCCATTTTCATGATATTAGCGAGGTATTTATGTTTTGTTAATATGAAGGGAAAAAAACCTGGATGAATTTATTTAATTATTTTTCTGGTTAGAGAGACACAGACAGGCTATGTGTTGCTTGATGCCTGCTGTTACAGGTATGTGGTGTTTGGGTTGGTGCCACGTGTTGTGTGCCTAGTTCTTGGATCAGTTTGTAGCTCGGGAAGTTACTGATTGCTGTTTGTTGTGAGGTTGCTTAGGTGAGAAAAGGGCCGTTGGCATAGATTCATGCTGATAGGACATGGCTCAAATGTCCTTTCAACCAATCAAATTAAGAGATTTATTTTACTCATTGTATAGTATCAATTATGTTTTGCTTGATTTTCCATGGATTCTGACTAACTTTTGTCAGTTTTATTGTTTTGCATCACTTGTTTGCAAACCTGAAAAAGTGTCCATAAATTCACTGGATACCATGTACTTTTATAGTCCAAATTTGGGACTCTGATGGTTTTGCAGGTTACATACAGAGTCTAGTTAATTTTCCACCTCGTTGATTATATCTGACCATACATGATTTACAAGAGCACTGTGACCCAGAACAGCGGTCACAAGTTTGTAACAAGTGCTGCCAACTTGTGTTGTGCTGCTTTAGAAATCCACACAACAAACTATAGCATAGATTCGGCATGGATGAAAAGCTACAGGGTGCAAGGTGGAGTTTCAAGGTCTTATACTTATAGAGATTTTTGGAAGACTCACAGATTTACAAGTTCATAGGATTATTACAAGTTAGGAGGTCAAAGACCTATAAATAACGTGCCACTTGTTAGTGGTAATACCCAGTTCTCCTCTCCATGTGTTTATCCAAGGCTTTTTAAATGACATGTAGTTACATGTTACCACCCATTCAGGTAGATAATTCCAGGATGACATGTCCCTCTGATTGAACCATTTAGTTCTTTTTACAGTACTGGCTACTTCACCATATAGTTGTAAGTAATGAGCCCTGTTCTCTTTCGATATTTTTCTCCTGCAAAGCCCAGTGCTTTACCAGATAGGTTCATCGTTCATCATTCATAGCTCTATATACTAGACAGAGATCTCCTCTTAATTTCCTGTAGTGCACGGAGTTGTGGTTCAGGTAATTTTATCTTTACATGACTTTTGTCTTAGTGTACTAATTTTTTAGTTGTTTGTCCTTGAACTCCTTCTGTTTATTTTTGGCTTCTTATACCGAGGTGCACAAAAGCTGAGCAGCACTCTGAATGGGGTCTCACTAGAGATGTAAACAGTGGGATTATAACCTCAGGCTCTCTACTTTTGATGTTTTTACATATGCTGGCTTGAATCCTGTTACATTTTAATGGCATTTCTAGTAGTTGCATCAAATATTAAATCATTTGTTATAATGACATCCAAGTCCCTCTCATTAGATATTTCTTGTGCATAATGTTCATTTTATACTGATGGAGTTGTTTTCCCTAGGTGGGTAACTCTACACTTTGCTTCATTAAATCTTAGTTTGTTAGTTACAACCCACTGTTCCAGTTGGTATAAATCTTCCTGAAGCAGTTTGGTTAAGTTATTTTGTTTACAATGGCACCTATTTTACTGTCGTCGCTTATTTGCATATCCAAGAATGGTCTGATGTTTGCATAGATGAAATAGATACATTAAACAAAGTGGGTCCCAGGACTGATTCCTGAGGCACTTCACTCATCACCTCCCCATTCAGAATAATTTACCTGTTATTCCTACTCTCTGTCTCCTACTGTTTGCTGGATTCAACCCATGGAAATAACCACTGGGTGTAGTTCAATTTCCATAGTTTATTTATTAAGATTTGATGTGAAACAGTTTCAAAAGCCTTGGAGTAGTCTAGAAAGACAATATCAACTGGAAGGCCCTTGTTTAATGCTGAACTTACAGTTTCATAGCTGATTAGTTGGCAAGAACACTCCTGTACAAAGCCACGTTGGGTTATATCTTCTTGTCCTTGTTTCCTAATATGATTGGTAATATGTTCCTGTAGTATGCCTTCTAGCAGTTTAACTAAGACAGAGGTCAAACTTATGGGGAGATAGTTTTTGACATCTTGTTTGTCCCCATTTTATAAATTGGAGAAATTGTGGCCTCTCTCCATTCTACCAGTGTATCCCTTCATTAACTAAAGCAATAAATAGCAGTGCTATTGGGCCTGCTTTCTTTTGCTAACACAATTAATCATTTAGATGTATATTGTCTGGACCAAATGACTTGTCAGGTTTTAATTTTTGATTCTATTCCAAACTTCCTGCTTTGTGATTATGATCTTCGTATAAGACTGACCTGACGTGTTTTCTTTATTTCTTGTTTCTTAGGTAAATATGTACTAAAACAAGCATTTGTCACTGCTGAATGATTGATTCGTTGGTCCGTTGAGCTCGCTCAGTGGTCCTCTGTCAGTCGCTCATTGTGTTTCTCCAGTGCTGTAGGCTGCTGTTTTGTACTGGGCACCTGCCTCGGTGGCACCCTTTTCTATCACAAAGAAATCCACAGCTGTCCCGACAGAGCTGTGTTGAGGTGGGTCACTGACCTTCTCTGACTGCTTATTCTGTTTCTTCTGGCACTGCAGAATGGCCTTTTGTACTGGACTCCTGCCTCTGTTGGTGGATTTTTCTGCCCACAAAGAAATCTGCAGTAGTCCCTACACGAGTCCATTGAGCTTGCTTACTCCCCTCTGTCACTGCGCTCATTTCTGTCTGCCGGTGCAGCAGGCTGGCTATTTGTACTGGGCTCCTGCCTGGGTGCCGACTTTTTCTGCCCACAAAGAATTCCGTAACAGTCATGATAGAGCTCCATTGAGCTCACTCAGTCCCCTCTGTCACTTTCGCCTGTTCTGTTTTCCCACATGCAGGCTGCCCTTTGTTCTAGGCCCCTGGGTGCATTGCTGCCTTTTTCTGCCCACAAAATCCACAGCAGTCTTAACAGAACTCCATTGAGCTCACTCCTCCCCTCCCTCACTCACTCGTTCTGTGTCTCCCACTACTGCAGGCTGCCCTTTTGTTCTGGGCTCCTGCCTGCATGTGCTTTTCTGCCCAAAAGAAATCTGTAGCAGTCCCAACAGAGGTCCGTTGAGCTTTCTAGTCTCCCTCTCACCACTTGTTCTGTTTCTGCCCGCGCTGCACACTGTCCTTTGTACTGGTCTCCTGCCTGCATTGCCACCTTCTTCTGCCTAAAAGAAATCTGCAGCAGTCATGATAGAGCTCTGTTGAGTTTGCTCACTCCTCCCCCTCTCACTTTTCATTCTGTTTCTCCTCGGCTGCAGGCTGCCATTGTACTGGGCCCCTGCATGCATTGCTGCCTTTTCTACCCACAAAGAAATCTGCAGCAGTCCCAGCAAGGCTCCGATGAGCTCACTCCCCCTCCCTCACTTGCTCATTCTGTGTCTTCCCACTGCTGCAGGCTGCCCTTTTGTACTGGGTTACTGCCTGCATTGGTGGCTTTTCTGCCCACAAGAAATCCACAGCAGTTATGATTAGAGCTCCGCTGGGGTTGCTCACTCCCCTGTCTCACTGGCTCATTCTGTTTCTCCTGGTGCTGCAGCCTGCCATTTTGTACTGGGCTCCTGCCTTTGTTGGTGCCTTCTTTTGCCCACAAACAAATCTGCAGCAGTCCTGACAGAGCTCCGTTGAGCGCTCATTCCCACCTCTCACTCGCTTTTCCCATTTCTGCCACTGCTCCAGGCTGCCCTTTTGTACTGGGCTCCTGCCTGCGTTGCCACCTTCTCCTGCCCACAAAGAAATCTGCAGCAGTCATGATAGAGCTCCATTGCACTCGCTCACTCCCCTCTCACTCACTCATTCTGTTTCTCCCACTGCTGCAGGCTGCCCTTTTGTATGGGTCCCCTCGTGCATTGCTGCCTTTTCTGCACAAAGAAATCTGCAGCAGTTCTGACACAGCTCTGTTGAGCACGCTCCTCCCCTCTCTCACTCACTCATTCCGTTCTGCCAGTGCTACAGGCTGGCCTTTTTGTATGGGCTCCTGACTACATTGCTACCTTTTCCTGCCCACTAACAAATATGCAGCAGTCATGATAGAGCTCTGTTGAGCTCACTCACTCCCTCTCTCACTTGCTCATTGTGTTTCTCCCAGAGCTGCAGGTTGTCCTTTTGTACTTGGCTCCTGCATGCATTGGCACCTTTTCTGCCCACAAATAAATCTGCCGCTGTCCCAAGAGAGCTCTGTTTTGTCACTCACTCCCCTGTCTTATGCATTCATTCTGTTTCTCCTGGCGCTGCAGACTGCCCTTTTGTACTGGGCTCCTGCCTCTGTTGGCACCTTTTTCTGCCCACAAAGAAATCTGCAGCACTCCCTACAGAACTCCATTGACCTCACTCACTCCCCCTCTGTCACTTGCTCATTCCATTTCTGCGGGGCTGCAAACTGCCCATTTGTATGGGACTCCTGCATGCATTGCTGCCCTTTTCTGCCACATAAAGAAATCCACTGCAGTCACGATAGAGCTCCATTGAGCTCACTTACTCCCATCTCTCAGTCACTTGTTCTGTTTCTTCTGCGCTGCAGGCTGCCTTTTTGTACTGGGCCCCTGCATGAATTGCTGCCTTTCTGCCCACAAAGAAATCTGCAACAGTCCCAACAGAGCTCCATTGAGCTCACTCACTCCCCTCCCTCACTCGCTCATTCTGTGTCTCCCGCTGCAGGCTGCCCTTTTGTACTGGGTTCCTGCCTGCCTGCACGCGTTGAAACTTTCACCTTACAAAGAGATCTGCAGCAGTCTGACACAGCTCTGTTGAAATCACTCACTTCCCCTCTGTCACTCGCTCATTCCGTTTCTGCCAGTGCTGCAGGCTGGCCTTTTGTACTGGGCTCCTGCCTGCATTGCCACTTTTCTGCCCACAAAGAAATCCACAGCAGTTATGATAGAGCTCCATTACACTCGCTCACTCCCCTCTCTCACTCCACTCATTCTGTTTCTCCACTGCTACAGAATGCCCTTTTTATGGGGCCCCTGTGTGTAACTGCCTTTTCTGCCCACAATGAAATCTGCAGCAGTCCCGACACAGTTCTGTTGAGCATACTCCTCCCCTCTCTCACTTGGTCATTCTGTTTCTGGCAGCTACAGGCTGACCTTTGTACCTGAGTCCTGCCTGCATTGTTACCTTTTCCTGCCCACAAACAAATATGCAGCAGTCATGCTAGAGCTCTGTTGAGCTTGCTCACTCCCCTCTCTCACTCGCTCAATGTAATCCCAGAGCTGTAGGTTGATCTTTGTATGGGGCTCCTGCCCGCGCTTGGCACCTTTTCTTGCCCACAACAAATCTGCCGCTGTCCCGAGAGAGCTCTGTTGAAGCCGCCACTCCCTGTCTTATGTTCATTCTGTTTCTCCTGGTGCTGCAGGCTGCCCTTTGTACTGGACTCCTGCCTCTATTGGCACCTTTTTCTGCCCACAAAGAAATCTGCAGCACTCCCGACAGAGCTCCATTGACCTCACTCACTCCCCTCTGTCACTCACTCATTCCATTTCGCCGTGCTGCAGGCTGCCTTTTGTATGGGACTCCTGCATGCTTTGCCACCCTTTTCTGCCACACAAAGAAATCCACAGCAGTCACGATAGAGCTCTGTTGAGCTTGCTCACTCCCCTTTCTCAGTCACTCGTTCTGTTTCTTTCTGCCACTGCAGGCTGCCCCTTTGTACTGGGCCCCTGCATGCATTGCTGCCTTTTTTCTGCCCACAAAGAAATCTGCAACAGTCCCAACAGAGCTCTATTGAGCTCACTCACTCACCCCTTCCTCACTCGTCAGGTACTGTGTCTCCCGGGTGCTGCAGGCTGCCCTTTTGTACTGGGCTCTTGCTTACATTGGTGTTTTCCTGCCCACAAAGAACCACAGTAGTCCAGACAGAGCTCAGTTGAGCTCGGTCCTCCCCTCCTCACTCACTTGATCCTAATCTGTCCCAAGCACTGATTTCTAACAGCAACTGCGGTATTCTGCACTGGAAGCCAAGGCACGTTTCAGCCAGGATGTGAAAAATGATAGCTGTACGTTCATAAGGAGGTGTAGAAAATGCCAGTGTTGAAAATGTGGCATGGAAATATTACTAATTTGCAAAATTACAGGGTGTGTGGAAACTGCACAACACATCGTAACACAGTCATGTTGTGGAGTTTCATACAAAATTTTCAACATAGGCATTTTAGAACCTCTGCTCATGAACATGTTTCAGTGTGATTTTCTTAATGTTCCCCAGACACTGATTTCCCCAGCAATTGCACTATTGTCCGTCACAAGGCGAAAACACATTTCAGGCAGGATGTGAAAAATGACAGCTGCACTGTTCATAAGGAGGTGTGGAAAAATGGCAATGCTGAAAATCTGGAGTGAAAATATTTCAAAGTTGCGAAATGCAGTGTGCGTGGAAACTGCGCATGCCGCTCATAGCACACTCCATTTTATGGACTTTCATCACCAAATTTCAACATAGGCATTTTAGGAGCTCTGCTAATGAACAGTGTCACTCTCATTTTCATAATGTGTCCTGAATATGGATTTCCCGTCAACTGCGCTATTCTGCGCCAGAAGAGCGAAAACACATTTCGCCAGGATCTGAAAACAACAGCTGTACTGTTCATAGGAGGTGCAGAACAATGACAATGTTGAAAATCTAGAGTGAAAATATTATAAATTCAAAACTTATGAGCAAGGTGTGGAAAAATCCCAGTGTTGAAAGTGGCGTGAAAATATTGCAAATTTGCGATTACTACATGGCATAACAACATATGCACGCTTGCATATGAGTCATTTTTGGATTTTCCACCAAATTTGCAATATAGGCTTTTGAGAGCCTCACCTTATGAACACTGTCACTGTCGCTTTGTTAATCGCCTCAAAGGTGATTCCCATAGTGACCGCAAAATCACCTTTGGGCTGATTAACACCATGACAGTGGCAGAATTCATGATGAGGGGTCCCAAAACTCCATGTTGAAAATTTGGTGCCAAAATTCAAAAAATGACTGAAATATGCATCAAAATTGAAAAACCCTATTTATTCCATTATACAGCACGGCATTTCCTCAGTTTGCGGTTGGCTTTGAAGAGTGCAGCCGTGTTCCGGTCCACCAAGATTGTTGTGCTGGACTCTGAGGTAAGTATGGGAGTGTGGGGAGACAGGGTGCTCAGTGGGTGGTTGCGGGTTGTGGGAGGGGCAGGGAGATGGCGAGGACCATTTTTTTACAGGGTACAACAATAAAAAGCATTGCAGGACAGTTTTTTTCTTTCAGGACCATTTGGCATGCTGAGGTGGGCTTCCAGCATGCTAACACAGTATTTTTTTGGGGTCAGCTGTAGCCGATGGGGATTGGGCACCCCCATTGGCACAAAAGGGATGCGCAAGAGCTTTAGGGGGATTGGGCAATCCTCAGCACAAGTTTACTGGGTGTTAGGGAGGGATTATGCTGATGGGGAGTGGGCTCTCCTGTTGGTAAATACTTTGGGTGGGGCATAATGCTGACAGAATGGGATCCCCAGTCGACAAATTAAACTTTTGGGGACATAATGCCGAGAGAACTGGGCACACCTCGGCACAGAAAAAATGGGGGCATGCAGACAGGGACTGGGCTCCCCATAAGCAAGCTGGAAGGGAATTCAAGGGACATCCTGCAATGAGGATCGCTTCCTCATTACAACGGATGATGCTGCAATGATGAGGTGGCCCCTGATTGCAGTGGCTAAATGTTTCAAGGTGGTGCAACGCTGTCAGCAGCAGCATGCCACACCATTGGGGACAGTGGACCAAGCCTTTAAAGGCTGTGGGAGCATTAGCCACAACAGTGCCGCACTTCCACAACCTGTTTTTGGGAAAGCTGCCTAATATGTTTCTTGTGCTTGCATGCAATCAACATAAAAATAAGTGCAAAATTCAGTCAGCATTTCTTGTTCTTTATTGATGATCCTATCACCTGATTTCAGAGGTCCTAGTCTATCTTGATTACCCTTAATGATCCAATATAATTAAATATACATTTTTTGTTGTCCTTATATTGGTAGCCAGCTTATTTTTGCATTGTTTTGGATCTGTTTATTAATTTTTTGCATATGTTAGCTTGTATCTTGTAATCCTTTCATTTTACCTCTGATCGTCCTTTTATACCTTCCATGTAATCTTTTTCTTTTATATTATTTTATATTGCTTCACCAAACCACCCTTGCACCCTTCTTGTTTTTTGTAATTGTTACATATAGGTACATATTTATCTATGCAAAATTTCAGTTTCTTCTTTGTCCAATAATTTCCAAAATTTGCAGCATCCCTTTGTGTGTAATTCTCTTGCCAGTTCCAGTCAGTTAAATATTTTTCCATTGCTATGTAATCTGCCTTATGATAGCACTTAAATGTAGTTGTTCCTTTGTTTCCACCTTGTTTTTATTTTTAAATATTATCATATTGTGGTCTGAGTCAGCTAAAAGATCAAGTATCATTAAATCTTTAATGTTCTCAGGTGAGGTGGTGAAAACAAGATCTAAAATGTTGCTGTTTTAGTGTTTTGTTTACTTTTGCTCTAAGTTTTTCTGTATAATGGACTCTATAAATCTGGGCCTGATTCTCAAAGGTTACATCTGGCGAACTGACTTGTGCCAAACAAATGGCAAGTAGCAGTTTATGCCAGGAGTTCACATGCAGTATTCTGCAAAGCAGCCTGTGACATGTCGTGGGCAGCTTGCACCAAAGTGGACATACACTACTAGTTACACCATAAACCCCTGCAACATGGTGCTAGGAGGCTTATGACAGTAGTTGCACCCTATTCTGGAAGGGCAGACTCAAGTCTCTGAATTTGCAATTTTAGAATAACCCCCGGAGGACATCCATCAAAGTACAGTTACACCAGCAAATAGCTGGTGTAAGTGTACCTTGCATTCAACGGGAGTTGTGCCAATGTGCCACCAGCCCTGATCCCCATACCAGTAGAAACATTCCAAGAGGGCTGATCTCACCCCTGCCCCAATCCCCCAGTACTTTGTGAAATAAGCCCTGCAGGTTATGGAACCCCATGCCCCCAACCCACACATTGTACACAGGTATGCCCCACTGGTCCCAGACTTGAAATATGTCACAAATATCTATTAGTTATATATTTATTTATATAAATGTTGGATTCACATAACATGTTACAAAGTCCCTGATCTCCTGGTAGTCTAGTCAACCCCACCCCCCAACTGGCACTGCCAGTCCACCTCTGCACCCCACCCATCCTCTGCCAGTGACGAGTATAGCCCACCTCTCACTAGCATGGCCAGTCATCGATTTTGCTCCATATGAGCGTGCACTACTTTAATAGTATGCGCTTAATGAATGACAGCTCATTCATTGAGCGAGTAATATTTACAGTAGTATGACCTCATACAGAGCTCAGTCGGTGGCTGGCTGTGGTGGTGAGAGGTGGCTGTGCCAGTCGCCAGCTAAGGATGGGTTGGGGTTCAGGTGGACTGAAACTGCCAGGTGGGGACCACTAGACTACCAGGGAGATGGGGGCTTTGTAATGTATTTTATATGGCATTACACAATTCCAGGGATCACCGAGTGAGGCACTAGCCCTGCTGGGCTTTAACGCTGCACTGCAGGGAACAGGAATGGTGGGCAGGAGGGGTGCTAGCCCTGATGGGCATAGGAGTGTGTTCATGGGTTTGAGGCATTGGTGGGGTTGGGTCCACTAGCCCTGTGGGGCTCTGTCTGATTTTCAGGGGACTGGGGCATGGGGTGCTTGCACCATGCCAGACAGTGGTTGCAGGTTGCAACAAACTTGCCAGGCATGCCCTCTGTTCGCGTGCCTGACTGAACATCGAAGTTGCAAGACTTAGCAGCAGGACCCTGCTCCATCTAGAATCAGATGCAGAGTCCTTGCCACAACTGAGTTGGTGCAAGTCACCTTTGGTGGTGACTTGCTTTCTTCTAGAATTGGCCCCTGTTATCTGTCTGGGTTGTTCCTTCTAATGTGTTCCAATTAATTTTGGGGAAGTTAAGGTCTCTAGTGAATATATTCTCCATCCATTACTATCTGTTTCTGTCTGCTACCTGTTGCTTTTAGAAACCTATTATTTTCCTCAGTGGTGAGATTTGGGGCTCTATAACCCACCTATATAATTATACAATGCGTAGATAATTGAACCTTCACCCATAGCAGTTCTTCCTCTGCCTTATTTATAGTCTGTGGGGTTACATCATACACTCTTATCTCTTCATTGATATAAATTGCTATACCACCTCCTCACTTTTTTGTTCCTACATTTCTGGAACATAGTATAGCCTGGGATATCAGTCCCCAATCACGTTCTCTGTGCCAGGTTTCAGTGACTACACATATGTTAGTCTTGTCTTTATGTTTTTCTTAAGCTTCATGCATTGAAAAATATAACCTTTCACTCTTTCTTTACTCATTTGTTGTTTTTGTTATTGGATAGAGGTCTTAGAGTTGCTTTAGTTTCTTTGGTGGGTTTATCTGTTACCAGTTGCTCCATTTCACCACTAGTATTTAGTTTAAAGTCTTTCTAATATTTTATAGAAAGAGATTACCCCATAAACAGCAACCTGCCCTGCTTAGATATAATTTATCATGACTAAAAATATGAGCATTACCCTTAAACTTCTCCCATGTGTAGATGCATGCTATTCCTTTAGTAAGACACCATTGTATCAGCCAGTTGTTTATTTTCACTGTTTTTTCTCTATTGTTTTGTTTGTTCTTGTTGTTGGCAATATTTCAGAGACTATAACTTCACACTTCATTTCTTTGAAGGCATTAAATATATCCTCCTCTGTATTATGTCTAACATCACTTGTTCCTATATGAACCATTACTAGTGAGTTGGCTGGTGCTTGTTTCATCAAGTCTGGTATAATAGTAAGCATATCTCTTACCCCAGCCCCAGGAAGCAGCAACTAGTTATGTGTTCCACACTGAGTTTTGTGGTATAGTTGTCTGTGTATCTTATAATTGAATTGCCAAATATATAGACTTTTCTATTTATTTATTCCTCTTCCCTTCCAGTACCGATACCCATTTCTACACCAATTTTTCATTTGTTTTATCAGGTGTGTTTCTATTATTTATGTCGCTATCTGATGAAGGCTGCATATTTGTTATAGGGTCTATATCAGTTTGTATCTCAGATACCAGTTATTCCAAGTTGTTAGCCTAATTTTCTATGTTTTCTACTAATTGAAGTAGTGGTGCATACCGTTTTGTGTTGATAATTCAAAATTCATTGCTTGCCTTCTTTTTCTTTAAGTAACTAGTTTGGTCTTAGCTGACCCATTGGTGCAATGGTTGATTTCCACTTAGACACCGGCAACCCAGTTCAGGAATGGACCCAGGTTGCTGGAGGGCTGGCAGGGGAGAAGGCTCAGCATCCGACAACTGGTCATCTTCTCCCAGGGGAGGTGGCGATGCAGCTCTGTGGGCACTGACCCTGGAGGAGGCCAAGATTGCAGCATTTTGGTGAGCCCCACTGAATGCAGGGGTGGTGAACATCAGCATATGCCTTGATGTCTGTGGCATGCCATGCCCTGGGGAGAAAATGGGAAAACAGCTTCCTGACTGGCCGGATGACTGCTGCCTGCCCTCCACATGGAAGCCCTGGGTCTCCAGCACCACCTCAGCAACACCCAGGGTCCAAATAAAGAGTGCACTGGTTGTCCCCCTGTTGCCTTCCCCTCGGAGGAGGGGACCCATCCAGTGAAGGGTGACACTGGGCTACCCAAGGGATGGCTGCAGTCTGAGCTGGAGGGGATGGGGTGAGTGTCAGTGGGGCCTAGGCTGGTCTGAAGGAGAGGTGGGCCTGGGAACTGAAAGGGAGAAGCAAAAAAACTAGCTAGGTCTTTGTTCATTTCCTTTCCTCATCCTGTTCTCTTTGCCTCTTTCCTGTGTTCTCCTGATTCACTGCCTCTGAGTTAACTTCATTCTCTTTTTGCTATTTTTTTGTATATCTGGCAGAAACATTATACATTTTAGCTCTAGTTCTAAGCTAAGTATTTTAACTTTTCAATTCTTTTAATGCCAAGCATTGCTTACAAGTGTATTGCTTAAACAGTTACCTCCTAGAGACTAAACGTTTTATATGCAGTGCATTTTATATATATTTTCCACCAGCCAGTGTTACTGTATTGTTGTTCATTTATCTAGCACTTGATAGCTTCCTTATTTAGTATTCAGTAGTTGTTGCTTACAGTTATTAAATCAGCCTTTCACTTCTTGTGACTCTATGCTTTACTTGTTGTGGTGTCTTACCTTGCTTCTTATTGTAGGTAGCTAGTCTGCCTCTGTAGATCTATAGTTTCTGGCCTCTTTCTCTCCTCCCTGTCTGATGCTGACAGATGCCCCTGGCCTCTGCCAATGTTGCCTCCTCTCACGCATTGACTCCGCTCACTGGGGCCAAACATTTTTGTCCCTTCCTCTTATCTTGCTTCTGTTGCTATGGTAATGCACCAAATGCCTGAAGTGCTACACGCAGGCTACAGGGGCAATCCTGCTCTAAAGCGTCGGGTTAACTCCCCTTTGGCAGCCTGAAGGCAAGCCTCTCCAAAATACCCCTAGGGTATCAGTCTAAGACCGCAACCCTCGAGTAGTGGGGTCACAGGAATGCCACTGTATGCCTCAGTAGTCTAGCAGCCTTTCCTGCTGGTAACACAGCTGCATTTTAGAAGCACTCATGCTGCCTTCACCTACAGCCTGGTAAAATCAATAAAAGTGGAGCTTCA
This sequence comes from Neoceratodus forsteri, assembly GCA_016271365.2. Lineage (NCBI taxonomy): Eukaryota > Metazoa > Chordata > Ceratodontiformes > Ceratodontidae > Neoceratodus > Neoceratodus forsteri. Next base: position 235,715,217 of record JADMNL010000023.1, on the reverse strand, counting down.
GTTGCCTTCTTCTGCAGCACAAACAATTACACCACTCAGTCCCACACCAATTCAGAGTGCTCCATGTCTTTCCTGCTCTCGCTGGAGCTGAGTGCTTTGGCCCTCCCATATGTTGCCTCTGTTGCTAAGTGTGAACACGCAAACACCTGAAGCACTACACACCAGACTACGGGGTAATCCTGTCTTAAAAGGTTAGGTTAAACCTTAAATGGATGGTTTAGTCTGCATTCTTGTTGGCCATTCTGGAAAAGTAATCCAGCAAAATGAAAGAGAAAACAGCCTTATATTTAGCTCCATAGAGATTATGTGCAATTTTAGCTTCCTTCTTAAGAACCACATCTATAAAAATTGATTTTACTTGTTTGTCATGGCTAATATAGAGTCATGCAACGATTGATCAATCCAGTCGCAGGCAACGTAATGCTAGGCATTGACCCTCAACATTTGCAATTAAACCTGTTGTTCAAAATGTCAAGAAATATGTAGTTAAAGCCTTACACGTTTTGACAGTCCTTGTAAAGTAGCTCAGTGCTCTTTACTGAACCCATCACAACATGTTCACATTCATTGAAACTGATCAGTTGTGTGACCAGTAAGCAGAATTGAAAGTGACTGATGTTTATTATTTTCAAATGAAAATAGATATGAGGGCTGGTGGTACCAGTGAAAATGCTTTGGATTTTCTTTGCTGGGCAACCAGCCATAAATCCAAGTTCAGGTCCTCATACTTCCACCTGACAGCAGGTCATATCCCAATGCTAGCACAACAGTAACTCATCATGCCAAACTTTTGTTTAAAGAGCCAGTACTATCTTAGGGGAATGTTGAATAAAGCATTTTTAGACACATTTGAGATTATATTTCACACAGCTTCTGTAGTCAGCTTGCATTTCTTCATAACCATGCAGAACTGCATGGAGACAAGATCACTGTCTCTTAGAAGTTATCTTTTTGCCTATTTATATACATTTGCCATTCTCATACTCCATTAATAAGATCATAATAATGTCCACAGCAACATATTATTACAACACAAGCAAAGGACTGCGTTGTCATGTGCAGACAAGCAGCCAAAGGTGATGGTGTCAAACAGACAGTAATCCTGTTTTCATGTTAGTATCAATAGCTGCAAATTATGAAGACTAAATATAGAAAGACTATGTAATATACATGTTAATGCACCTGTTAGGGTTCAACTTAAAGCAAGAAAATAGAGAGTAGGTGTTAGGTTTACAACCCTAACTTCCTAAGCAGCAAAGGACAAGCCCAAACAAGTAACCGCAGACAGCCATCATCAAGATAAACAACATACAACTGTTTCCAGATGACACAAATGCAGTAGAACAGATGCACTACCTTTTGGATCTCTATCTGCAGCATGCACACCACAAAATGTACACACTGTAACACATGCACACTCACTTGATACAGATAGAAATTCAGGATACTCAGAATCACAACAGTGCTTCTGTGTGCAGAAGCATAGGACCCTGCAGCCACATATATAAATTCATGATACCCAAATTACAACATTACTTTTTCTGTAGAAGTGCAGACCAGTTAGGGACCAGTGCTTCCTTGGCCAATATTCCCTTCCCATAAAACAAAATTGTTCATGCAGTTGTCCAGGCTGTGTGTTGGTGTGGATGTGTGATATGATTACCACTACACATTCAGTCACTTCACTACAAGTCTAGCAATGCTTGTAAAATGCTTTGGGATGCATTGTATATGAAACACGGTATATAACTGCTGATTCTTCTTCTTCTGCCTCAGGTACTTATGCAGACTGTAAGACATACACACACTAGACTGGTCTGCACTTCTGTAAAACATACACACTAGCCTCTGACTGCAAAAGAATGGGAGCTACAAAATCTGTGATACTAAAATTGCAACCGATCTTCTGTCTGAAGAAGTGCAGGCCCTGGGGGCCTTTACCTCTTCACCCACAGACATAAGACATACACACACGATTTCTGGTTCTAGAAGGGTAGGCCCTTGTGGGGCCTGCTGTTACAGAAAAATTACTGTTGCAATGTGGTTATCATGATTTCAGCAGCATATCTAGAAATTGTTCAAGGGGATAGCAAGTTTTCAGCTACACAGCCATCGAAAACCATGGAGTAGGGTATCATGGATCTCTAGTGAGGTACCTCATACAGCATGTATATGCACCTCTGTCTGCAGAGGCCGCAGGTAGCATGGTGCCTTCTGCCTGCAGAACACACTCTATGATATACACACACACTGGTGTGGCTACATAAGCACACTGGGGCCTGTGCTCATGCAACTACAGATACAATCCATGAGGGTAGCACATCAGTGCTACTGTGATTTGTGTCATCTGGAAACAGTTATATGTTGTTTGTCTTACCTGATACCTGGAGGACCTTACCCTTTGGGTGACTACAGATGCAGATGTGTAGGGCCCTCGGGGTCCTGTTCCAAGTGATCAGTCTGGGTGCAAAGAGCAGAGCCCTGGCTCTACACTTCCACACCAAGTGAGAAGTCCATCTAGCAGCAGAAGCTCAGGGCACTGTTGTACTCTGCACTTCTGTGAGCTACACATGTAGACATACAAGGCCCAGGCTCTGCTTCAAGTGAGGAATCTATCTGGATGTGGAAGGGCACTACACTACTGTTATGCTAAAGATGAAGATGCAGGGCTTTTGGCTGAAAAGTGGAGTACATCAGGCTGTGAAGGGTAAAAATATTTCAACCTTCACTCATATCTTGATCATTTTATATTTTACACCAGATTTTCAACATAGCCTACTTGTGGACCCCATCTCTGAACTCAGTAGGTGAACATTTTGAAATCCTCACTAAAACATAATTTTGCACCACTTGTAAAAACACATTTTGGCCAGGATTTGAAAAATAATAGCTGTTACATTCATGTGGTGGTGTTAAAAGTGGTTACCCTGAACATTTTCTGAACTTATGATAGAGCATACAAAACTGTCAGTGTATACTCATTACATTGTTTCTTAATATGTTGACCCTAGATTTTCAACATGGTCATGTTATAACCCCACTCAGTAACATGGTAGATGAAAAGTCTGAAATCCTGCCAGAAAAGTCATTTCACACAACAAGTGAGAAAGCACATTTGTCAGGATTTGAAAAATAGTAGCTTTCACATTCATCAGCTTGTGTGAAAAAATGGCTGTGTTGAAAATTTAGTGGTCAAAATAGTAAAACATTACCAAACCTATGAGCCTGCATTGAAACATTTTAATGTACACTCATAACTTTGTTGTTGTTTAAAATATTTTAGCCACATTTCAACATAGCCTTCTTATGACCTCACCTCATGAGCAAGCACAGAGAACATTGTCAATCCTGCCAGAAAGGATTTCATGCAGTGACCATTAAATCACCTTTCAGAAAAGATTTGCATCATTTCATTACACTTGAGATGGGGTCCCAGAAAGGCTATGTTGAACATTTTCTGTAAAATGCTCAAAATGACAACATTTTGAATAAAAGTTCAAACCCACTGATATACATTAAACTACACTTTAATTTCATTTTATTGTTTTAGTCATATCTAGATATTAACAAGGATAAACTCAATTGAGCCAAAGGCCCATTTAGAACAAAGTCCCACAACAGTTTTATTACAAAATAGCCCAGATAATAAAATTCAATAAAAAATTTGCAATAAACAATGAGTTATAATTAACACCATAAAAGATAAGAACAATTGTAGGAAACAAAAAGAAAATAATTACAAATATTATAAGCATTCTTATATTTGAGTTATAATTAACACCATAAAGATAAGAACAATTGTAGGAAGCGAAAAGAAAATAATTACAAATATTATAAGCATTCTTATATTTGAGTTATAATTAACACCATAAAAGATAAGAACAATTGTAGGAAATGAAAAGAAAATAATTACAAATATTATAAGCATTCTTATATTACAGTCACCTTTTCCAGCAGAAAGATGTTCTTCAAACAGATAGTGAATCTATGTCATGGGACATGTTCAGGTGAGTAAGTGTGTGTGTGTGTGTGTGTGTGTGTATATGTATGTGTGTGTAGGGGTTATGGGTGCTGAATGGAGGGTCAGGGTTGGGGTGCGGGGGCAGATAGCCAATGTTCTGTTTTCTTTTATTCAAGTTATCAAAAATATTAACAAGGGACAATTTTCTTTATTTTATGGGAAAGAAGCTGACAATAGGATTGGGTGGTCCAGTGTCAGGATGATGTTCAGTGGTGCAGGAAGTGGGAACCCCGGTGCTGCCACATGTAGTAAAAGAAAGGTGTGGGTGTCCTGGAGGGCAGGGGCAAAGCAATGGTACTGGGAGTGAGCAACCCAGTTCACTTACTATATACAAAATTTTACTTATTGTCATTTTGTTTTGCTTATTGGTAGTCCTTTGCCACCTTCTGCTGACTGTGGGTGTACACATGGTTACATGTTGCACCACTTCTCAGATGAACAAATAAAGTACAGTAAAACTGAAATAAAAACAGATTTACTTGATAAAAGGAAACAGCACAAGAAAAATGTCACTTTTATTGATAGGGATCAGAAAGGGGAGTGGGAGCTGAAGCAGTTTGGACTGATGAGCATAGAAAACCTGTTGGTCCCAGAAACTTTCAGTAAAACTTAAACTTCTGATAATAGACATGGACACTTAATTGGGACAAAAGGGCTGCCACGAGAGGTTCCACCAAGCTGGTTTGACAAGAATGTTATCAAAGTCTGGCTCAGCAATAGGATTTTGCTGACAGCTACCATGTCACCTGGCAAGTCCGTCAACCGATGGATAGCAGTTCCCCAAGCATTGGGGCATTGTTAGATGAGTTTGCAGGCTTCAGCCCCACACCTTCTATGCAGGTGGCTCTGCCCCTGACCCCGTGATCTTTAAATATCTAACTCTGGCAGAGGGAAGATTTGTAAGCTGAGAGGCCAACTCTGGAGTCGAATCTGTTCATCGCTTGACAACCTATTCGACTCTGTGGGTGTCAAACAGGTTGTGTCACTGTGGGGGTTCATTGTTACAACATTGCGAAACAATGGTGTCGCCACCAGATCATTCCGCTTACACAGCTTATACTGCATATAAAAAATAATTTTGGGAAGGGAGAGAGCAACCTGGAGGGGCACGAGAAGAAATAAGTGATACCATGGGGTGGACACCCTGGTCTGCTTAAGAAAATAGAAGTACATTAGACAGACAGACAGATAGATAGATAGATAGATAGATAGATAGATAGATAGATAGATAGATAGATAGATGGACGGATAGGATAGATAGATAGATAGATAGATAGATAGATAGATAGATAGATAGATAGATAGAGAGAGAGAGATGTAGATAGATAGATACATAGATACATAGATAGCTAGATGGACAGACAGTTGGATGGATAGATAGATAGATAGTTAGATAGATAGATAGATAGATAGATAGAGATAGATAGATAGATAGATAGATAGATAGATGACAGACAGACAGACAGACAGAGAGAGAAAGAGAGACAACAATGGAGAGTAGGGATCACTGGCTGATTGCTACAATTGAATCCAGCAGCATGACTCCAGCTGTGGCTTCAGAATTCAATGAAGACCCACTCTTCTAATATGGAGAACATGGATTAATGGCTCCTCTTGCTAAACTAGGCATCCATAATTTTCCAGGTACCCTGAAATAATGAAGCAAGTTTAAAATTAAACTATGACTGCACCAAATGGGTATGATGCAAGTGGCACTTTGTGTCATAGTTTGTAGCAATTCTGATTTTCTAAATCCGGCTGTGGTGAAATCAGGGTGCTGTGCACCATAGCTGTCTTGTGCCATCCTGGCAGCAAAAGCACCTATGCACCAGTTCACAAGGGTGGTTGCACCATGGCACAGCTGCACCATCCCCTTTTCTGGTATTCCAGAAGTCCATCATGGTTCGCAAAGGGTTACCTTTAGACCACCAAGAAGATGGTCTAAGGGCCATGTGCCACAGTCAGGAATGACAGCCAATGGGGAACTGTAAGGAGGGACAAGAGCAGCCATGGGGTTCCCTAGTGAGTGGGGGCATGGCAGCAAGTGTGGGGTGCTGGGGTGGCACCCAGCAGGGATGCCACACTGACATCCAGTTAGCCCATTGCCTGGGGTGGGAGGTTGGCAGTGGCAGACTGTGATCCAGCTCCATCTGCACCTGCCCATAGGTGCACTGATCCCCTCTACTGTTGGTGGGCAGAAGTGGCCAAAGGTTGCTGGGTGCAGATGGTGGAGGACCATTCCCCATGCATCATGATAGTTCCTGCTACTTCAGCCCCTGCATAGAGGTAGGATGCAAACAGTACTGGGGACTGGTGCACCCATGGGGCAAGTGTCAGGGCTATGTGCAGCCTGAGTTGAGTCAAGGTATGCCCTTCCAACCTCCATCTACTCCTGCCAATTTTCTTAATAGACATCAGCATGGCACCCCACTAGGTGCCACCCTAGTCCCTGCACCTGCTGTCATGCCCCCTCACTCCTAGGGTTCCCCTGTGGTCCTTCAACACAATCCCTCCTTGCTGGGTATTGCCCCCACCTTCATGGCATCTCTCCAGTTGTGCCATGGGAGCATGGATCCCTCTGTCAAACCCGCGGGTGTGCAACATATTTGGTGCAACCCTGCTGCTGTGACAACTCATCGGTACAGGACCCCTATTTTTACAAATTTGGGCAAAGGTCCCTGGCCACACCTGGAGTTAGCCGCAGCCTATATCATTGCAAATTGAGGCAATCACAAGGCCCTTTGAAAATATGCCTTTAAACACTGGGCTTGATTTTCAAAGAACTAACAGTGGAATCTAACTAAACAGGTTCTGTTTACCTAGGCTCAGATATCTGTTCTTTGAAAATGCATAATTTTATGGATTTTAACTTTTGTAAAATTCAAAACAAGGTAATGGCTATAACAAACACAGAAACATAGAATTTGATATCAGATAAGGATCACTTGGCCCACTCAGTCTGCTAATTTCCCTACCTAATGGAGAAGCTGCAGATCCTAGTTAACCAACAGTCTACTACCTCCTACCCCCAAAATTTCCTTGTGTTTGTCCCATGCATTCTTGAATTCCCCCACTGTTTTGACTCCACAACCTCCTCAGGAAGGCCATTCCATTCATCCACAACTCTCTGTGAAAGAATACTTCCTCACATTACCTCAGAGCCATCCACCTTCTATCTTCAAATTGTGCCCTTGTTCTTGAACACATCTTTTCTGAGAGTTGCTACCCTCTTGGACTTTGTTGATTCCCTTGAGGTACTTGAGCATTTCTATCATGTCCCCCATCACTCCTTTCCTTGAGGGTCTACATATTAAGCTCCTTAAGTCTCCCTTCATATCTTCTGGTGCAGACCCTTCACTATTTTAGTTGCTCTCCTCTGAGTGCCTCCATCCTGTCTATGCCCTTGCAGAAGTGGGTCTCAGAACTGCATGCAGCACAGATGGGGTCTCACCAGCTGTTTGTACAGGGGATAACAACTTCTTGTTTTCTACTGGTGATGCTTCTTTCTATAGATCCCAGTATCCCCAGCCCTCCTTACTGCCCTTTCACATTGCTTGCCCTCCTTTAAGTCATCTGATATGACTACCCCAGGTTCCTTTCCATTTTGTTGTTGTTAGTATCTCACTCCCATTGTGTACATTTCCCTGGGTTTTGTTTCCCAGGTTCATTACTTTGCACTTCTTACCATTGAATCTATGCTGTCATACATTTGACCATTCCTCCAACCTTGCCAAGTCCCTTCTCATCCTTTCCACCCCACCTTGTGTATCAACCCTGTTGCAGATCGTTGTGTCATCTTCAAAGAGACATACTTTTCCTTCCAGTCCCTCTGCAATGTCACTTATAAAGATATTGAAGTAGACTTATCCTAGAACTGAACCCTGCAGACCCCACTAGTAACCCCTTTCTTCAAGTGGACTCTGTTTACTTTTACCCTCTGTGTCCTGTTCTCCAGCCAATTTTTACCCAAGCTACCATACTGGGACCCACTCCCAGGCTGGCTAACTTGTATATTAATCTTTGTGGGACTGTGTCAAATGCCTTGCTAAAGTCTAGGTAGGCCATGTCCACAGCCCCTCCCTGATCTACTACTTTGGTCATCCAGTCAAAGAAATCTATTAGACTCATCTGACATTAAATTCCCACAGTGAATCCATGTTGCCTTGGGTCCTGTGCCCTCTGGCCTCTAGGCACTCAACAATTCTTTCATTCAGAAGTGATTCCATAATTTTCCCAATCACTGAGGTCAAACTAGCAGGTCTATAGTTTCCTGCATCTGCCTTACTCCCACTTTTGTGAAGTGGAATAACATCTGCCCTCCTCCAGTCCACAGGTACCACCCCATCCTTCCATGATTTGTTAAAGAGAGTAGTCAGTGGTGTCACTAGTTCTGCCCTTAGTTCTTTTAGAATTCTGGGATGAATCCCATCAGGTCCCATTGCTTTGTCCACCTTCAGTTTTAAGAGTTCTTTCAGAACTCTTTCTTCTGTGAATAGGCTATATCAACCCCTATCCAGACTGTTTCTGTTCTTTGGTTTAGGTACTCTCCTTCTTCATTTGTGAATGCTAAGCAAAAATATTTGTTTAGTATCTCTGCCTTTTCACAGTTACCTCTGCCACCCCTCTCCTTTATTAAGCCTCAGTATCCATCCCTTGGTCTTCCTTCACTCCCTGATGTACCTGTAAAGGTTTATCCCCTTCTTAACTGAGTTGGCTATCTTTTCCTCAGTTTGGGCCTTTGCTCTTCTGACTGTCTTCCCTGCTTCCTTCTGATTTAACTGATGCAGTTCTCTGTGCTGCTCCTTCTGTGATTGCTTATTCTTTCTGAATGCCATTCTTTCCTCCCTAACCTTCCCTGCCACCTCCTTTGAGAACCATAGTGGTTTTCACAGCATTTTGTTTTGTTTACTTGATTCACACAAGGCTTGTTGCCCTAGTGATGGCAGTTTTGATTATTCCCATTGTTCTTCCACCCTCCTTCCTGCCCATTTGCAGTACATTCCTTAGGCACTCATCCATTTGGCAAAGTCAGCCCTCCTTATGTCCAGGACCTTTGCTTTATATGGCTTGACTCTACTGCTGTGTTTATCATGAACCATACTGTTCGATGGTCACTAGTTCCCAGATGGCTACCCACTTCTACATCTGTGATCCTCTCTCCATCTTCATTTGAGAATATCAGATCTAAGAGTGCTCCCTCCTGAGTGGGTTTCAATACTAGTTGTCTAAGGCATGCCCCTGCAGGGCATCTAGAATGACCCTGCTCTTGGATGTGGCTGCAGCAAATGCACTCCAGTTAACATCTGGCATATTCAGATCCCCATCAACAATATCTCCCCTTTTCTGCCATTGAAAGGATACCTTCTATCATTTCCTTGTCCATTTCCTCTCCTTGATATGGGGGTCTATATACAACCTCTGTGCTGACTGTGGTGCCATTGCCTGTCTCAATTGACCTATAGTGCTTCCTCTCCTCCCTGTTTACCCTTTTGTATTGTTGCTTTGATTCCTTCCTTATGTAGAGAGCTACTCCTCCTCTTCTTTTACCTTCTCTGTCCCTCCTATAGATAGTATACCCTGGTATGTTTACATCTAAGTCATAGTTCTGTGTGTACCATGTTTCTGTAACTGTCATGATATCCAGATGTTCCTCTTCCATCAAGGCCACTAGATCAAGAAGCTTGTTATCCAGACTATGGGCATTGGTACTCAATACTCACCATTTTTTGATGGCTTTACCTGTTGTAGTCCCACCCTGCCCTTACTGACTTTGCTTTCTTCATTTACCCCAGTCCTGCACCCTACTGACCTTTCTACCTTGGTCTTTACCTCATTTAGTACCCTGTTTCAGAGGAGGCCAGGAATTCACTGCTGTTTATCAGTGCCTCCCTCCTTGGCTAGTTAAAAGATGCCAATGAAGGATTTAATGTGATCACTGAGGAGACTGGTTCCTTTCCCGGACAGATGCAGACCATCATGTCCAGTATAGGTGGGTATCCTCCAGGTGGAACCCCTGTCCCCAGTGAAGCCAAAAACCCTGTGTTCTACACCAGTTTTCAACCATTCACTGAATTGCATGGTGCAGGCCTACCTCACCATGCTATAGACTGGCAGCACCTCAGAGAAGGATACTGTATGAGCTACTTGTCTAGGCCCCTCCCCAACTCCACAAACTCCTTGTGCACTGCTTTAATCCCATGCATGGCCAAGTCATTTGTCCCTAGGTGGAGAATGACATCCAGCACTATCTCCCATACAGCTGCTGTTGTGATCCTTAGAAGGAAGAATTTTAGCTAATCTCAGCTTATAAATGAAATTCTTCTTTTATGCCAAACATATAAATGAAACACCCTTCTGCCATGCTCAAGTAAAATTTCAAATCCTTATAACTTGGGAATGGATTAATATTTTTTCACCAAATCAACAAAGGCAGCATTCTAGGGCAAGCCCTTACTACCCTAAAATTTCAAAACAAAATTCCAAACCATCTGGGCTGTTAGGTGAGAGCAAAAAAAAAAAAACAGCAACAAAACATGATTTTCCACTTATTGCCCTATGCAAATCTTGAAATCCAGGCATGAGACCATCACAAATCTTGCTACATCAAGACACCTTGCCCCAACCCACACATAAAAATTCACACAATTCTGATGAATGGGGTGAAGCTATTAAGGTGCAAAATTAGTGGTTTAACATTAAACACCCACTGAACCTTAACTACAGGGGCACTACTGCACCATTATAAATCTATATATAATAGGGGCATGATAGCCCTTATAGTTAGGGTTGAGTAGAGTGTTTAATGTTAAACTCTGACTTGACACATTTAATAACTTCACCCCTGTTCAATGGAATTACATAAAAGTTTTCCTGCATGGTCTGGGAGGGAGGATATCGATCTATGTTGAGGCCTCACTTTGAGCACTGTGTCCAGTTCGGAGGCCCCATCTCTGAAGGACATAGAAAGGGTGGAGTCGGTACAGAGAGAATAACCAAAATCATGCAGGGCCTGCATCAAAGGCTGTACAAGGCAAGACTCAAGGAATTAAATATGTACTCTCTAGAGGAAAGAAAGAAGGAAAGGGGACATGATAGAAACATTCAAATACCTAACAGGTATTAATAAGGTACATAGGGGTAGCATTTTACAAAGAAGAAGATGTTCAAGGACAAGGGGTAATAATAATAAATAATAGTACAACTTTATTTTTAAGGCGCCTTTCCAGAACCAAGGCACAAACATTTTAAAAACAAACATATTGCACCATTCACAGCAGCTAGATTAAAACACAATCATCTAAACAAACTTTATAAATTAAAATCATAACACCACTCATTTGCCAAATGTTTGGTGCTAAAGATAATATTTTAAAGCACATTTAAATCCTCCACAATCGTGCACTCACATAACTGGTGGGGTAAGAATTCCAGAGGGAAGGGTCCGTGTGTATAAATGCCGGGCCCCCAAAGATTTTAAACACACTCTTGAAATCTCTAGCAACCCCTCACCAGCTGAGCAGAGTGATCTCCCAGGGCAGCTCTTTCAGGTAGTCAGGACCCAGTCCATGTAGGGCTTTGTAAGTCAAGTTAAAGGTGATCCACCATTGTACTGGCAGCCAGTGCAGACCATGCAGCACTGGAGAAGTATGCAGGACCAAGAGGTTCCTGTCAAAAGTTGAGCTGCTGCATTCTGCACTAGCTGCAAATGGTGGATTTCTACTCCAGAAAGCCCTAGATACAGGGAGTTGCAATAATCCAAGTGTGAGGACACAAAGGCATGAACCAATATAGGAAGGTCGCCAGACAGAACAAGGTGCCAAATCCTGAGATATTCCTCAAATGGTAAAAGAGGTCTTGACAATGGCTGACACCTCGCATGCAGGGTCAGCCCCTCATCAAGATTACCCCCAGGTTATGCACCTGTTCAGAGGCCAGGAGTGGTAAACCCCTGAGAAATAATCTAGAGGGTAAACCTCACACTGACCCCCTATCTTGCATCCTGGGTCCACAACCAGCACTTCAGTCTTTCCTGAGTTCAACTTCAACCAGCTCAAATCCATCCACTCCTGGATTTCTGCTAGGCAGTTATTAAAGACTAAGAGAGCTCCATTCTGGACAGGTGCAAAGAAAGGTATAGCTGGGTATCATCAGCATAGAAGTGAAACCTCAGCCTATGCCTCCTTACAATGTCTCGAAGGGCAGCATATATACCACCAAACAACATGGGGGACAACGCCAATCCCTGAGACCCCACAAGACAGAGGGATTGGGTCCAAGGAATAAATCCCAGACACCACCCTCTGAGTTCTTCCAGTGAGGAAAGATGTAAACCACCTGAGGACTGTACCAGAAAGTCCTGGATGAAGCTGGAGAGGAAGACTCAGAAGAGATGTGTGGCTGCCCCATTGTTGCAGGGGCAGTGCACTGACCTGTGATGCTGGAGACCAGGTTTAGGAATGGACATAGGATGTCAGAGGGCCAGCTGGGGGAGAGGATTGAGCATCTGAGGACAGCTCTCCTTCTCCATGGGGAGGGTGGGGATTGTGTCAGCATTGTTGAGACACCCAGCAGAGGCTGGGTGTACTGCTCACTGCCAGCGTCAATGCATTTGGAGGCGGAGCAGATGCTGGTCATCATTGCACATCCCAACCCTCACAAACACCAGAAAAACCTTCCGCCTACTGCCTGGATGATGCTCACCCCCAGCTGCAATCAGTCCCCAGGCTGACTCCCACCCTATCCTGTTGATTATGGCACCCTTAAGAGTGGTTCAAGTGCTGTGAATCCACCCAGGAGATAAGCCAGGTGGTACTGGGAGGGTGGCTGATGTGGGGTTGCAACCATGGGTCTGTGACCAAGTGTATGGTATGGGCTGTGGGATGGCAACACAAAAAAAGGAGAGATGTGAGGAAATATTTCTTCATGGAAGGGGTGGTAGACACCGGAATAGCCTCCCAACAGAGGTAGTGCATGCTAAAATGGTAATAGGATTCAAGCATGCATGGGATACACACAGGGGACCTTAGAAATAAGGCAAGTCAGGAGAAGTCCAGAAATCAAGTAGGGTCTGTGGTGGTACTGTAGGTAGGAAAATAGAGTAGACTAAGTGGGCCAACATACCCTTATCTGCCAACAACATCTGAATTTCTATGTTCTCCATCTGGCATGTTTCATTCTGGCCACAAGTATAGATTCCAAGATCCAGACAGTGCAAAAGAGGAAACATCTGAGATATGTGTTGTTTTTCACTCTTACCTACAGCACACATGGTTTTGATTTTTGTTCTGAAATATTTCAGGGTAGAAAGTGCTTGCCCTAGAATGCTGACTTTTGTTAGTTTGGTGAAAAAATGATCAATCCATTCGAGAGTTATAAGGATTTAAAATTTTGGTTCTGAGCATGCTCAGTAAGGTTTTCAGATAGATGGTTGATACAAAGAAGAATTTCTGCTTATGAAGGAAGAATCTTCTTTACGTGAGCCAAAAGTCTTCTTGGATGAAAAAAGCTTTTGTATGGCAGCCATCGTGTTTCTTTTTTCTTTTCAAAAAAAAGTGAAAAACCATAAAGTGATTCACTGGAGAAAACACAAATACATGCATCTAGCTAAGCGGACCAAATTAAGCTCAGTACTGGTGCATGTTTTTCCAAAACGATCCCAAAATATGTTTTTTTTGGGTATTCGAAAATCCTTGCCAAGGCTTCTTTCATGAGCTGAATTTCTTGTTTCGTGAGTCACATGAAAGTTTTCCATCTCATGAAAGAAGAATCTCAGATCACAAAAGAATATGGTGAACTTCTTTTTTTAAAAGTTCTTTCATGAATCAAGCTTCTTCTTTCATGATCATGGCAGTCATGAAGAAAGAATCTTGGCTCAAGAAAGAAGATGTTGGAGTTAGCTGGAGCCATGCTGCTGGCTTCAGTTACATAAGTGAGATGAGGATCCCTCATCTGTCTCTCTCTCTGTCTGTCTATCTCTCTATCTGTGTATCTATCTATATATTTATCTGTCTTTCCATCTTTTCTTTTTTAAGTGGACCAAGGTGCCCACCTTCTGTTACCCCTCCCTACAGGGTGCCTGCTCCCTTTTATTTATAATAAATTAATGGACCGGGTGCTCATCCCAGTGCCACTTCTTTCCACCCCATCCCTCCATGTCATCCTTTCCTCAAAGAACTAGGTGGCATGGTGCCACTGAACCTCATCCTGACACTGAGGTGCCCAACCCACAGTGTCGGGTTCTGTCTGCCTGCAAGAGAGAAACCATCTCTCATAGATCTTGTTTTTCCCCTTGTGATACCTAAAAAGAAAACTGTCCATCAGCAATTTCTCCACCCCTTGCACCCCCCCTCCACTGCACCCCACATTTAATGAACACCCACCATGTCTCACATACCCTCAATCACCTAAACATGTCCCATGATGTAGATAAACTGTGATCAAAGACATGTCTTGCTGCTGGAACTAGAGACTGCAGTATGAGAGCATAAAGTTATTTCAATTTAATGTATTTCAAATGGGTTTGAACTTATGTTCATAACTTAGTCATTTTGAACATTTTACACCAGATTTTCAACATGGCTTTTAGCTATCCGTGGTCTTCCTTGGGATCATTCCACTCAAGTTTCATTTTTCTCCAACATACTCATTTTAGAAAGAAATGTGACTGCATGACTGATGCTAACTATAACTGCCTTCTAGAAGCTCTGCTTATACTACCATTGAAGGGACTATACACAATCTAACATAGTCCTGATAGTGTCCATTTAAACTGATTAAACATACAAATTCATCAAGTCTTGTTCCAGAATGGGAACTTTTCATTGTTTGAAAACTAAATATTTCTTAATTTTAAGCTATAAGGTTTAAAAATCTTGCTCATGTGTGGACCACTTAAAAAATAGCTTAGAAACAGTAAACCTTTTTTCCAAGCTAATGCTGGGTAAAGAAAAAACTATAATTTATGCTTCTAACACTAATCAAGCTGTGTTCTTTGCCAGCTTAGCTGACAAAATATGTAACAATGCATATGATGACCTAATCCTCACTTGGGACATGAACATGGTTATTGACATGTTCATTAATAGTATATATTCATGCCTGCTAGAGCACTTTATTTCTTCCAAGGTTTGAAATGGGTTTTCAATGAATTTGGATTGATTGACACATGGAGGACTTTGAATCCTAAGAGGAGAGACTACACCTTTTTATCTAACAGACATGGTTCACATAGCAGGTTAGATTACATTTTTCATAGCTAAGCCCTGCTACAGAGACACGGTACAAGCCACATTGGCAATATCGTCATATCGGATCATGCTCCTGTATCTATAAATCTTATACTTGGACATACTATGCCACAAGAAAGAAGCTGGAAATTCAGTAGCATCTTACTGAATTCTCCAGATTTTCCAGGATGATTAAAGGATGAAATCAAAATGTTTTTCAATTAAATGATAATGAGGAAGTTTTCATTCCAGTTCTCTGGGATTCTTTTAAGGCATATATTAGGGGCGTATAATTTCTTATTCATCTTATAAAAGAGTTAAGGAAGCAAAACTAACAAAGCTAGAAAAGGTTTAAAATCAAAGAAAGGGCATTCATCTCCCAGGATCTAAAGACCTTTCACGATACAAGGAGGTCATTTACAAGAAATATGAAATTAACACAATATTCAGTCACAAGGAAGAATATGCTTTATTTAGACTCATACAAGCCTACTGGAAGCAGGTGAAGTGCAAGAAAACTACTGGCCCATAAGCTTAAGAAATTGTCAGAAGCAAATAAAGTTTCCTCAGTTAAAAATAAATGTGGCACACCAGTGTACAAAATGGAACATATTTGGGAAGTTTTTAGAGATTTCTATCTAATTTATATAAATTTGAAGGTCAACTTAACCAGATCGCTTTAGATCAATTTTACAAGACATTAAACTACCAGTAATTTCTGAACAGGACAAAGCTAAGTTAGACAGGCCCATTACTCTGGGGAACCACACAAAGTGATTCTGTCCCTTCCTGAGGCCCCTGGTCCAGATGGTCTTTCAAGCAAATTTTACAAAGCCACCACGTAACTGGTCACCCCAATCTTGCACAATGTTTTCTGTAATACAATGGAAATAGGCTCTTTATCACCATCTATGAAAGAACCTTCAATTGTAGTTCTACCAAAAAGATTGGAACCCACACCTTACGTGTAACTATAGGCAATCTCTGTCTCTTATTAATGTAGACTGTAAATTACTTGCAAAATTATGGCCAATAGACTAAAACTCAGTTATCAGAACCTGATTCATCCTGATCAAGTAGGCTTTGTTTGTAGACTCTGTAGCTCAGATCTCTTTTGCAGAGTCCTACACATAATGTAAGAGGGCAGGCATAACCCATACTATTCTACTTTAATATCCTTAGATGCTAATAAAGCATTCAATAGGATAGAGTAGAGTCTCTTAACACAAATATTAGTGGAATATAATTTGGGAAGCTATTTTTGCAGATGAGTAAATTCTCTATTCCAAAGTATATGCAAGGGTTAAAATTAATGGCATATCTTCTAATAAATTCCAAATATATAGAGGTACAAGACAAGGCTGTCCTCTTTTGCCGTTATTATTCCTATTAGCTCTAGAACCTCTCCTCATTAAGTTCTGCACATCCACCTTAGCAGCTGGTGTTAAAATAAGAAAAGTTCAAAAAATGTCAGCTTATGCAGATGATATCATGCTCTCAATAACTAGCCCACAGACTACTATTTCCCAAATTCTATCTATTGTACAGAAATGTTCTACCTTCTCAGGTTTTAAAATAAATTTTGAGAAATCTGAGGTTCTCCCATTAAAAAAAGATATGATAAATCCATTTTAATTCTAATAACATCATGATTGCAACATAAAGTATAAAATTCTTGGGCATACTTACTACCCCTATTATTTCTCAAATTATTTCACTAAACTTTAAGTCAGTTCTATAAAGGATGACAGCAGACTTCACTAGGTGGGGAAAATGTTTCTGTCCCTATGGGAAAAATACAAGCTTTTAATATGATGGTTGCACCAATGATCTACTACTTTCTACAACATCTACTGATCCAATTCCTAAAATTTACTTTAGCAAAACCTATATATTGATTAGGAAATTTCTGTGGGAGGATAAACCCCAAGGATATCTTTAAGTAGACTTCAACAGCAGAAAACAAAAGGAGCTTTGGCCTACCGAATCTCAAGTTGAGACATGATGCTTTTATTGCTACACAATGCATTAAATCCCTCTGGTTAACAAAAAAAAAAATCAGGATATTCCTGGATGGGTGCAAGAAGAAGGATTTGTTGAAGGAAACAATCAAAGAATAGTGTTATTTTCTTACACATCCAAAGTACTCACATCTAACCCTATTTTAAATCAAGTAACTATTTCTTGGAATTCAGTAGCTTCCACCTGGGTTGGAATCCAGGGTCCTACCTGCATTGTCCACTGTGGGGAATCCACTAATTAAAACTGAAGGGAGGTGCATAGCATGGTCAAGCCAGAAGAATGTAGGCATCTTATTTCTAGAGGACATTTTAGATCCTAGTACATCAGCATTAATGTCATTTGCCCAACTTTCTTCTAAATACAAACTCCGAGAACTGAGTTTTATAGATACTTATAACTAAGTCAAACTCTCAGCTTAAATAGTACACCAGGGCCGGATATTCAGACTGCTGTGCCAGGCTGTGGTGCAAACCTGGGCACAGTGCAACTTGGCTGCGCAGGGGCATTGACTGGGCGATATTCAATAGAACTGCACCATGGCACAGCATCATTGAATATAGCACCCTGGCCCACAGTGTGCATGGCGCAGTGGTACTGCACCAGCTCAAGTGGCCAGGGTGGAGCAGAGGATGCACTAGCTCAAGTTCTGTTGTGCTATGTGCAACAACATAATATTCAAAGTGCATAGCAAATAGGGCCATAATGTATGCAAAGGCACAAATGGGGCCATTTGCGTAATCATCCTCAACCCCATTTTCATGCAGGTGCACTGATCCCTGGCGACTTGGCCAAGCAGCAGCTGTTGAGGACCGACACCCCTGCAATGTGCCCCACAGCTCAATCATGGGCTTAAGTAAAATAAATCACTTCCTATATCCCTGGTGGTTCAGTTTACCACTCACAGCCTGATCATGGGCATTTGTAATAATAAAATAAAGTCCAGTATCCCTGGTGATCCAGTGGACTGCTTGCAACCGATCGTGGGCATTTGTGATAATAATTTAAAGCCCAATATCTCTGGTGGTCCACGGTGGACTGCTCTGTGTCGTGGGCATTTGTATTAAAAAATTAAGTACAATATCCTTGGTGGTCCAGCGGTACCCCTCCCACCGCCCACTGAGCCACCGGCTCTGTTCCGCCTCAGTCAGCGGCAGATGGCAGCACCCACCTGCCTGCAGCCCCACTGCCACCGGACTGACACCATAGGTAGGGCTGTGGCAATACTGGTCCACAGCGTGAGCCAATGGGCATGCAGCCCATACCATACCACACATTCCAGATATGTGAATGGACTTCATTTTTTAATACAAATGCCCGCAATCAGGCTGCGAGCAGTCCACTGGACCACCAGGGATATTGTACTTTAAATTATTATACAAATGCCTGTGATCGGGCTGCAAGCAGTCCACTGGACCATCAGGGATATTGGACTTTAGTTTATTATTACAAATGCCCATGATCGGGCTGACAGCTGTCCACTGGACCACCAGGGAGATGGGGCGTTATTATTTTAAACAGTTGCCCATAATCAGGCATGGGGGTGCCACCAGGAGGTGCAGCCAGGCTGGTGGCCACCGGACGGGTGACAGCTGCTGTGTTGTGCCCTGCAATATGGCAGCTCACCTGTGGGTGGCCAGCCGTTATTCCTTTTTTGGCTCACCTGTGTGTGGCACAAGTAAGAGTTGCACATGCCATGGACTCAGCACATCCCGGGCTGAATATCAGGATGTCGCGGAGTATGCATGGGCATGCCCCCACCTGCACCGCGATACATTACTGATGCACTCCAGCACATTGGGATTTGTGCCAGACACAACCCCTATTTGAATATCGCGGCCAGGCACATCAGTGGGTTGCATGCAACATTGTTGCACCATGTGCAATTCTTTTGAATATCTGGGCCCAGGTCCCCAGATTCACTATTTGATAAACTTTGTTCGATCAACAATGGTCACAAGAAAATATACTCTCTACTGCTAGATTCTCACTCTGACAAAATTTTAATGCTTTTGGAAAGATGGCAACAGGAACTGAATACACAAATTCCAGCCTAAGAATGGCAAACAATGTGATGAATGACATTAAAGGCTTGTAGAGAGGAGTAAGTGCAGACTTACACAATACAAAACAATACATAGGTGGTACTATAAACCTAGCAAGATGGTCAAGCTGGGCATAGCTGCTGTAGATAAGTGCTGGAGATGTACAAAGGATCAGGTACCCTTTCCCATATATTATGGTTCTATCCGTGTATACAACTTTTCTGGAAAATGTATTATTAATATATAACAATGTTCTTAGGTGCACAGTGAAATGTTCAGCTAAGTTTGCAATCCTTGGAATTTTCTCTGAGCTTACTGGTTTATCAGAATGTCAAAACTTTGGCTAATTGTGACCTTTATCACAGAAAAGAATGTTATCCTCGGACACTGGAATAGCCAAGAAATACCTATGGTGAAAGAATGGCTACAAGACTTAATTGCAAGAGTTAGTTATGAGAGAGTTGCTTATGTAAATATAAAGAGTATATATAAATCTCTAGACATTTGGGAACCATTTTGAATTGCCCCTGGGTTAATATCAACAGTTAATGATGCTGCTAAGTTCTTCTTTATATATAATTACTTATAGTTAGCTTAGGAACACCTGCTTTTGTCTTTAGAAACATAGAAGTTGTAGTTGTAAATAAATGTACATTTAATAATTTATGCTTATATGAAGTACTATTAAGAAATAGTTTCATGAATGTGTATAAAACAGCTACTTTATCTGTGACCTTTACATCTTTGTGTTCAAATATATTTTTTATATATGTATGTATATGTAATTTGAAAAGTTAGTAAACTTTGAATTACAAAAAAAGAAAAAAACTTTTAAAGCTGACAATTTGAAAATGACTTTACTCCAAAGGTGAAATGTATGTTTTATCAGGAGGCAGTATAGCACAGTGGTCTAAGGCTCTGAGCTGCAAATCTGGTGACATCCAGCAGACCAGACCTGGGTTTGAATCTGACAGCTTCCACTTGCATACTGTGTGACCCTGAGCAAGTTACTTACCCTCTTGTGCTCCCCAGGTCACTCCTGTAAAAGAGCTTTCAGCTTAGTGTGCTATACCTGGTTAAAGTAAGTAAAATAAATAAAAGCCAACCTAATGAGGCATCTCAGGGGTTTTCATAAAAAAAAAAAAGATTGCACTTAGTATTTTTTTCTATTTTGTATTCTTTATTCCAAGGCTCAGCCCTGCTCGCTCGGTCCCCACCTCACCTCTGGGACTTACCTCATCAAGGTTCATGATTGCTTTGAAAAAATTCATCAAAATGGACTTTAATGAACTCAGTGTGTGCACAGCAGATAGCATGTGTGCTTCATAAGACACACACAAGAAAACTCCAGTTTATAACAAAATTGAAAATAAAGTAACACATTGTTTTGTTTTGGTGCATGTGCTTCTATGGATTTGTAGAAATGGTCAAACATGTTTTCAAAATCTAACACAATCAAAATGTTTTAGGTGCAAAACATGAAAAATGGTTGAGAACAAAAAAACATTGCATGCCTCTTGAACTAATGTAGACCTGTGCAGAATTTTCCTTCCTCCTGAATTCCTGATATTTCAGAAATTCTGCCTAATTTCATGGAACTTCATCAGAAGCAGAACTTCAAACTTCTGCAAGTGAAATGTTACTGTGAAATCATATACCATAGTTAATGTAACTCAGCCCACTGATTCATTTTCCACAAACTGCAAGGTAAGATCATGTTATCTGCAGAATACTATTCCATGGTTTGCATAGAAATGTTTTTTAATTCCTCAGAATTAAAGATTTTAAAAGCATTTTGAGGTGGAATTGGCATTCCACACATATTCCTCCGATGGAATTCTGTGTTCCAGACAGTGCTATGCTACAGTTAAGGTCATACATGAAAATTATAGGGACCTTATGACTTATCCCTTGGTTTGCATAGGGCTTGATGACCACTACACAAACATGTTGACTCATGTCCTGTTTCATGCAGAGCCCAAAGGGCACTTCATGATTCAAGTTATTACTTTCTTGCTGCTTTATGCAGGGTGTGAAGGGAACTGTGTAAAGCAATTTAGTGCTCACCTCCTGCACATGACAAGTTAGAACTATACTTTCTGGAAAAGTAAGAAAAATGTGTTGCAAACAACAACTTTAATGCACCATTAGAGTGCCAAAATCACAAATGGAGTGAAATGGGATTTTGGTTTGTTTTTCAGCCCTAACACCCACCCTCACCTGTCCCATAGCCTTGAAACCTAAGGCCAGCTTCAGGTCCAAGGCCATGCTTCACAGTTCTGCAGCTTCAAGTAATAGTTCTCTGGCAGTATGCAAAAACAGTTATGACACACTTGGCTTCACTCAGAGCCCCACTTGAAGAAAAAGTTATGGTCCATATCATACAAAGAAAACCTATGACATTGACAACTGCTGGTAGAAGATGGCCTTGCAGTCTATCCTGTCTGCCACTTGTGATTGTACATGCCTCCAAGGGATCATGACTGATCCCCACCCTCCCATATCCCTTGTTTAACCCTTTGTGTCTCTCCTACTCCCTCTTAATCCTCTCTTATGTTTTTGCTGACTTGTGTTTGGGTAGCTTGTTCCATCACTCCATCATCCCCTGTGAAGTAATGCTTCCTCACGTCCCTTTTTGAATTTCTATCCCATTAGTTCCATACTATTCCCCTTTAACAGTATTTGCATTACTAATGAGGATTTTAATGAGCACCTGCTTTACACGGACCTCTGTGGTACCACACTGGTGACTTCCCTCATTTCTGAGAACTCCTTATTTATCATCCTCTCTGAGTCCAGCCCCAACCAGTTTTCCTCCCAAGTTATTTTGTGCCCTACTCCTGTTCACCCTGTTTTTGATCAGTCTTATATGCTGGTCTGAGATGAACACCTTGCTAAAATCAAGATACAGTATATCTACTGCTTGTCTTTTATTGTACCCTATTGTTACTCAATCAGGAAAAAAAACTATCAGATTTGTTGGCAAGACCTTCCTGCCATAAAACTTTGCTATCATCTTGACCAAACAATGAACTTTGATGCCTTTATGGTGTTCATGGTGCAGGAGTGTGCACTACAAAACAAGGTAGCTAACCTATAGATTTGTGATGGTAAGTCACTTAAAACAGAATGCACTCGGGGTAAATGTTTCTGATGAAACTATTACAACATACTGTTGCTGCTAATCAAAACTATGTGATATTTACAGAATATAAAAATCACACAAATCAAATTTCAAAGTTTAGGAGCATATCTTATTTTATTTTGTTGTATGAGAGGAGCTCACCCTACAGCAAATACTTGCTCCTCCATAAAGGACATTCATACAGTGATTCTATCCAGGATGCAATGCAGTAGTCTTTCAATATGTCAGAAAATGTTGCAGTATACTACAGGGAACAGTGTAATTCAATGGAAATAAGCCCTTCTGTCATGCAGTATTGTGTGATATTTCACTTACTGCAAGTTCTTGCATTGCATCGTGGTGGCTTTGCTGTATATATCATCTTGTGCAAAATGGTGACATTTAGTTTGTGCAAATACATCCAGTTTAAATCAAGTAAGAATAGTGTTGCCAAACTCTTTGCCCATTGGGATAGGTACCAACTCTGAATCACTCCAGTGCTTTGCCCTAAAACCAGGCCATCATCAGGGGTGTGGTTATATTGTCAGTACAGAGTTTAAATACCCATCCAGCAGTGTCATGATATTATCCCCTATCCACCATTTTTTCAAAAACACATGTAGGAATTTCATTAAAACAATCAAAGACCAAGTGCATAAATACAAAACAATTTTACAAATCAATATTCATGTTACACAATATTGCTGACAGAAGAAAATATTATTACATAATAAAATAGTTAAATACTTTTAGGCACCAGTCAAAATATTTCCAATGAGGTAAGTGACTTAATACTGGTTAACCAGACACTGATAGATCCATTATAATTTATAGTACAGAAGTTTCCCTTTACAGTTCTAACATGCACAATTTAAACATTGTGTGCATCTACGTAGTGATCTTGGTAGAAGATAAAATTTCTCTCTTTACCATCAGGACCTTTTTCTCCATATTTTGCCCTTTTCACATCACCCAGACAACACACCAATTCTGTTAAAACTGCAGGCAGATTCAACTGTATTGTCTTTATACATCTGCCCATTGCTAATCAAGTGATGATAGATTTAACATAAATAGAAAGAGAGACATTTAACATGGGATGGAAAGAACACAAGATTAATATTCAACAAATTATTACATCCAATTATATTTTACAAACTAGCATATCAAACCCATGACTGCAGATATCTTACAGTGATACCAGACATTACTACTCAGGTGTCTAAAACTGGAACTGATAAAATGTTCATAGGTTCATAGGTTGTACACGTTCAAGATCAAGTCTATAATGAACTCACCACCATTGTTTCCTAATGGCGGAAAGGAATTTTCTGTCACTCATATATTAATCGAGTCTATATTTGAATTGCTCAATATTGTTGCT
Source organism: Neoceratodus forsteri (assembly GCA_016271365.2). Classification (NCBI taxonomy): domain Eukaryota; kingdom Metazoa; phylum Chordata; order Ceratodontiformes; family Ceratodontidae; genus Neoceratodus; species Neoceratodus forsteri. Next base: position 235,691,399 of record JADMNL010000023.1, on the reverse strand, counting down.
TGTTACAATAGTGACTGGTAGGGAGTTCCATATTGGGAGTATTCTTTGAGTAATAAGTTACATCTAACAGTCCTGTTAAGTTCAACGTGTAGTTTTAATTTATGTGACCTAGTACTATCTATAGAGACTTGCCTCTCAAGGCAGATTTTTTCAAACAAGGCTGGGTCTTGGAAAGCCCTCAAGCATAGTTCACCCTAAGAGGGCTGTATTCTAGAGAATATAGTCCCAAAATGTAGTATCTCTCTCTTCATACCAGAAGAATGTAAATTGTTTATATTCTTTGTGAGTTTCCTTTGAACTGACTCAACAGTTACTTTGTCACCTATAGAGGTGGGTGAGCAAAAGGAGCACAATATTCAATGTGGGATCTGACCAGGCTAGTATATAATGGGAGAATAACCTCGGGGGTCCCAGCTCTGAACATGTTTGAAAATACATCTTACAATCCATGGCATATGCTTTATTTTCTCTGTTTCTCCCCCTTGATATCATATACCGATAATTCCCATTTTCATAGTTTTTCCTTCCTTTTCAATACTAGAGCCAGGTTAATTCAATTAGTTATATGTCTGTTTATATGTGGTTTTACTATAGCGCTGCAACAGTGCTGATGCTGACATCCCTGACAGCTACAGACACAATACTGAGTGTCAGCATTGTACTGTTGGGGATGCCAGTGTGTTTTCTTAGGGGCTGCCATGGAACCCCCATCTGAAGGCTATTCCCCCCACACTCCCCAGCTACTATATACAACTCTGAGTCGGAGTTGTCTGGGAGGGGCACAACAGGGAGCTGCACTGCCAGTTTCTGCAGGGACCAGCACAGTGACCCAATGATTTTGGGTGAAATCTGTCACTGTGCTGGTCTTCACGGTTGTGGAGTCAACCTCCAGTCGGTATACCTTTATATGTCTATCATCTTATAGACAATTTTCCCCTGAAACTCCATCAGTCTTTCTTTGAGCATGATTTCCAGTAGATTTCTGACTACTGTCAGCAAACTGACAGACATGTAGGTCTCTTGTTCATCATTTCTGCCACTTATATGAGAGGAACTTTCTCTGCTGTTCACCAAATCATCAACACTTCTCCGGTCTCCAAGGAGTAATTGATAAGGTTCTTCAGGGCCCTGTATAAAGAAAGTTATGGCTTATTTCCTGGTTTGCACTGGATCCATGAAGCCATCACACTGAGAAGGTTCGGACTCATCTCCTGCTTAACACAGGGTGTGCATGTAGGACCCTGCATGAAGTTATGACTCATGTTTTACTTCAGGTAGGTACTACAGAACCCTGTATGAAAAAAGCTATGACTGATGTAGTGGTTCATGGAGAGAATGGCGAGATTATGAATGATCCTGAATACCCTATATGAGCAACAACATTGTGGGATATCCCCAGACTTGTAGCTTGAAGCAACAGACTCATAGCCTATGGCCCTGGATGTTTAGCTGGGGCACTGGAGAGTTAGGGTTGAAAAGCCCAAATGCCACATTTCTTCTTATGTGGCTTTTGAACCCTAATGATGAATTAGCATTGTGTTTTTCAATGAATATATGTATATATATATACACACACAAACATGCATACACACAAACACACATACACACATACACATATATATATATATAAAACATATATATTCATTGTAAAAATTCAGTTAATACAGATATTAGGGCTGAAGAACACAAGGCGGAAAGAGTAATTAAATAATTAAATGAAAAACACTAGGGTTGGAGTCTTGGGAGTCTTGGTGAAATCATGGTATTCCTTGGGGTTGTCAACTGTTATGCCTACCCCTCCTCCCCAGCTCAGAGCCTCATTTCTGAAGCAAAGGTACAGCTCCAAGCCAGTGCTTCATAGGCATATACTCTTTGGAGGTTGAGAAGTATGTCTTGCCACGTGTGACCAAGAGAATCAATCATAACTTTGTTCACATGAGGCCCTGTGAGAAGCAAGATATCATGTTTGTTTGCCCAGGGATGGGGTGGGCATTAGAGTTGACAACACAAGGAATACTGCACCACTGATTCACCAAGACTCCTGAGACTCAAAACCTAATATCTTTTATTTCCTTAACATATTTTTTTACAATTAATTCCTCATATTCTCATGAACACAGGTTCCTTTGGAACCTGCATGAACAATGCAGACATGAAGGGCCCCTTTGAGCTCTGTACCAAGGAAGAGTCCATCTGGCAGTGGAAGCACAGGGCCTCCTGGGACTACACCTCTGTGCTGCCATGGATGCAAAAAACTGTAGGGATGTCTTGGGACTGAGAAAGTGTAAGGCCTTCTGGGCCTTTGACTCCATGGGCTACAGAGGCAGATGCACAGGGCCAAGTATTCATCTGGCCATGGATGCAGAGGTATAGAACCCTCTGAAAAGTACACCAAGAGAGACTTCTCTTAACTATATGGTCACCTGTTACCCATGTAACATGGAAACATGGAATTTGATTGCAGATAAGGACCACTTGGCCCATCCAGTCTGTCCATGTCTCTCTACCTACAGTATTACCATAGAAAGTGACTGATCTACATGTGTTTCTCCCTCCCCTTGCTTTCCACTATGATTCCCTTGTGTTTGCCCATGCATTTTGAACCCCACCACTGTTTTCACCCATCACCTCTGCTGGAAGACTGTTCCAGGAATTCACCACTCTTTCTGTGAAGAAGTACTTCCACACACCTCTCCTTAATCTACCCCCTTCAGCTTCATAGCATGTCCCATTGATCTAGAGCACCTTTTCATCTGAAAATACTCCCTCTTGTACCTTATTTAGTCCTGTGAGGACTTTCAGGTCTCTATCATATCCCCCTCTTCCTCCTCTGTTCCAGGGTTAAATATTAAAGTCCACCAGAATATACAAAAACATACGTTATATAGAGTGTTTTGATATGTATGTTAAGTCCTAGCGTGTCCTTCCCTCTGTCTGCTATTAGGAGTTTTTCCTAAATTAGCCTGCTAGCTGTATGGTAGTTTTACAACCCTGGGGATCTCCATCACAAATGGGTTTATTAGCTTTCTTTCTCCTATGATGCACCCTGGTTCATGTGACAGTAATGTGGCTATGCCCCTAGATTTAGCAGGGTCTGTCACAGCTCAGCCACAAAGATAATACTTCTTTCAGAGAAGAAGTCACGTTGTTACATTTTGGGTGAGTGTAATCATTATTATTTTTGATATTAGTACCTTGTCCTGCTTTGTTACAACCTATAAGGTGATGTTCAATTTTGCTACTTAGTACTGGTAAAAACTGAAAGTGACTGAGAGGAATAGAGTAAACAGTGACATGATTCACACACTCCACACACACACACACACACACACAGCAGAGCATAGCAGGACAAGGTACTGATATCAAAACATAATAATGATTACACTCACCCAAAATCTAGCAGTTTGTCTTCTCTGGAAGAAGTATTTTCTCTGTGTCTGAGCTGTGACAGACACTGTAACAAGATACTGGCTTCCTGCAGAACAATTAGACATCACACCAATGGGCACTCTGGGAAGACTAGAGGCCATAAAAGAAACCAGAATGGCAACCTCCAAGGGCAATAAAAGTTTGGGAAAGTTAGAAAAACATCTCTCACAGCCAGAGGAAAAGAAAATGCTGGGAACTGGTTAGAACACAGAAAAAAAGACTACTAAATATCTTTTTGATTTTAACATGGAGTTTTCCTTTAAGATCCTTCAATCTCTCCTCATATGGCTTTTGATGCAGACCATGCACCATTTTGTTGCTCTTCTCTAGACCACCTCCACTCTGTTTATGTCTTCTGGAAATGTGGTCACCAGAACCAGACACAATATTCTATGTGGTGGTCTCAACAGCGATCGATAACAGAGCAACACCACCTTCTCCTTCTGCTGATGATACCCCTCACTATACACCCCAGCATCCCACTCACCCTTCCTACTGCCTTGTTGCACTGTCTTGCCACCTTTAGGTCATCCAATATGATTACCCCAGGTCCTTTCCTGCTTGATATTGTCATTACCACGCCACCATTTTGTACTCTTCCCTGGATTTCTGTTCCTTAAGTGCATTATTTGGCATTTTTGTATTGAAACTCAGCTGCCCTACCCTTGACCACTCCTCTAGTTTTCTCAAATCTGTTCATCCTTTCCACCCCGGAGTGGTTACCCTATTGCAGATTTTGGTATCAAATACAAAGAAGTAGACCTTCCCTACCAGCTCCTCTGCCATGTCTCTTATAATGACATTAAAAAGGACCAGTCCTAGTACTGATCTCTGAGGCACCCCTCTGGTCACCATCCATTCCTTGGAGTGAACTTTATTTACCACCAACCTCTATCACTTATCCCTAACCTATTTCTTATCCAGTTTACCACCTTTGGACACACTCCTAGATAGTCATCTTGCTTACTAATCTCCTATGTGGATGATGTAGAACACATTACTTTAATCTAGGTAGGCTATGTCCACCACTCCACCCTGATCTACCGCTTGATCACCACTCAATGAAATTTATCAGATTCATTTGAATTGACCTCCCACCCCATGAAGCCATGCTGTCTCGGGTCTTGTAACCAACTGGATTCAAGATATTCCACAATGCTTTCCTTCAGCAGTGATTGCATTAACTTGCCCACCACTAATGTTAAGCTGACCGACCTACAATTGCTAGCCTTAGCCCTGCTACCACTTTTTGTAGTACAGCCATCAGCCCTCTCCCAGTTCTCTGGAATCATGCCTGTTTCCAGTGAGTTGTTAAATAGAACTGTTAGAGGTGCAGCAGTATTCCCTGAGCTCCCACAATACCTTGGTTGCACCCTGTCTGTCTCAAATGTTGTGTACGCTTCAGATTAGCAAGTCCCTTCAGGACTCACCCCAAAAAGGACTGGTGTCCACCTCTCTCTCTCAAAACTTTTGTTACTTTTGTGGCCCTCCCTCCCCTTCTCCTTCCTCTATGAACACTGAACAAAAGTATTTATTCAGGATGTTTGCTTTTACTGGTCCCTTCTGCACACTCCCAGTCTTTCTCATTTCACTTACATACCTAAAAATGTCTTGTTCCTTTTGTTACCCCTTTGGCTATTCTGTCTTTAGTTTGCTCCTTTTTGCTCCTTACTGCTTCCACTGCTTCACTCTGTTTCCCCTGATTCACCACCCTATCCTCCTCCTCTAGGTCTCCTTATACCTTGAGATGCTACCTTTCAGCTTTTGCCTTTTAATCACCACTTTTGAGAACCATAGCAGTCTCTTTTTATTGTTCACCGTGCATGCATGCACAGAGACATTTTGTTATGACAGTGGCTTTTTGAGAGGTGTGATACTGTCAGTCCAATGCAGAGTGGTCTTCAAGGGGCTTGTCAGTGTCACACCAGTCATCAGCCTGCCCAGTCATGACAGTGTTCTGGCTTGCTGGGTGGAAACTTTGTGTAGTTTAAAGGAGAGAGCCAACCCAATCATAGATCTGCTCTTTCCTTTGATGTACATAATGCTGTCCAGCAAGCACTGCTTATTTGTCATGATCAGCCTTCTGAAAACCATCCCTCTTAGGTTGAATTACACCATGCAAAAAAAAAGAAAACTATCCAACCATATCTGTTGCTGCCACCGCCCTTAATGTCTCCCCATCTGACCCTCCCACTAAGCATCCCCACAAACATAACACTGACACTGGGGTGCATAATCTCCAGTGTCACCACCTGAAAAAGAAAACTGTCCTAGTAGTTTTTGTAATATACACTGTAATAAAGAAAACAATCCACGTATGTCTGTTGATGCCACTGCCATTACTGTCCCACCCACCTGGCCCTCTCACTCAGCACCCCCACAAATATAACACTGTCACTGTGGGTGCCCAATACAGTTCCACCACAGTGGTTTGACAGTAAATTTCTTGACTGCCTTTACAGCGATAGCACAATGCCAACAGTCAGAATTGTGCCATCAGAAAAACAATGTTTTTCTTGTGGGAGGCTGTGCCCCTGCACCCTCCATTCAGGGGGCTCTGCCTCCCACACACCCTGGATTTTAATATAATCAACTCCAGGTTGGAGTTGTTTTGGGGAGGGGGTGCAACATTGGGAGAAGCAGTGTCGAGGTACCATAAGACAATTACAATGAACTGCCAATGTTATCGCTGTAATGGTCTCCATGGTATATGTTTCACCATAACATCAGCATGCTGCTCAATCCCCAGTGTCACCACCTGAAAGAAAGAAAATTCATCCCTAGTAGTGTTTTGTAATACACCCTGTAATAAAGAAAAATGTCCATCATTGTCTTTTGCTCCCATTGCAGTTACTGTCCCTCCACCTGATCCTCCCACTCAGCACCTCTCACACTAAATCCTCAAGCTCATACTTGCCTACCAGGGTCCAGTTCTGTAATCCTTTCTGGACCACAGACACATCTTCACTCTTCAACACTGGACTGCCAACTGGAAAATCAGGTATGCTGTTCAATGTATTTCAATGGAGTTTTGAACTTATTTGCATAACTTGGTCATTTCAAATATTTTTGCCCCAAATTTTCAACATGCCTTTTTGGGACACCACCTCATGAACAATGGCAGTGAAATTTGGCAAATCTGTCCCAAAAGATGATTTTGTGGTTGCTGCATGAAATCATATTTTTGGGCAGGAGTTTAACATTTTCTCCACCCTTGTTCATGAGGTGGGGTCATAAGAAGGCTATGTTGAAAGTTTGGGGTAAAATATTTAAAAAACAACAAAATTATGAGCCTATCTTGAAATTTACAAATGCAGGCTTGTAACATTAGTTATGTTTAATATTTTGACTACAATATTTTCAACATAGCAATTTCTTGACAATACCTCATCAATGTGACAGCTGTTATTTTTCAAATCCTGGCCAAAAAGTGTTTTCACACTTGTGGCACAAAATCACCTTGTGGGCAGGCTTTGAAAATGTTCTATTCCTTGTTTTCACGAGGTGGGCTTATAAGAAGGCTGTGTTGGGTCATTAGAAGGCTACGTTGAAAGTCTGGGAACAAATTTGAGAAAACAACAAAGCTGTGATTCTACATTGCAATTTTTCAATGCATACTCATAACTATGGTCATTTTCAATATTTTGACCCCAACTTTTCAACATAGCCATTTTTCACACCACATCATGAATATGACAGCTGCCATTTCTCAAATCCTACCAAAATGTGTTTTAACATTTGTGGCACAAAATGATACTTTAGCCATTGTTTTATAAATGACACCTATCATGCTCAGAAGGACTGGTAATAAAAAGATTATGTTGAAAATGTTGGTTATAAATTTGAAAAAAAATTGAGTTATAAGAAATGAATGTTTCAACATTTACTCATAACTTTATTTTGCAGATTTTGCCCCTAATGTTCAACATATTCCTTGTGTTAACCTACCTCCTGAACATGGCAAGTGTCATTTTCAAATCCCTCTGAAACTTGTTTCACAATTGTACCAAATCACCTTTCGGTTGGATTTTAAAAATTCCACCTGTCTTGATCATAATGTCTGGTCATAAAAAGACTCTTGGGCATTTGGGGTCAAAATGTGGAGCCCACTTAAAAGTAGATATTGCCTCTCAGCTGCCTATCCTGTGTAATTGCAATCTAACAATGTGTCAAAGCAGGACACCACTGAAATGAAACATTGCATCTCATCTTCTCATCCACAGAAAATATGTACTATGTAAGTAAATGTTTTATTGTTCAACACACAGTGTTATACAATACATAACAATTTGACAAAAGAAAAACATATATAATATTGCAGAGACTATTCCTTGTGAGAAAATACACCATATTATATACCAGTGTTATTGCATAACTTCCCTTTGTTATGTAATGCATTTGATAATACATTTGAAATTGCAATTGACCCTTCATAAAGTGCAAAATGCAAGATTCTCTACTTTAACTGCTGTCGCTAGTTATCGAGCAAGCTTTTTTCCCTGCATCTGATATCCTTTTTATTTGTTTCTTTTCTTCTTTTTGTCTTTAGCTATGCTCATTAGAAAGCTTCCAAGACATATAATAGTAAGTTCATCTTTGTAGCAAAGAGAATTTGTGTTAACATTTCCTTCCACATTCCAATGTCTTCCTGTCTACAGCATTTAAAAGTTTTGCTCAAAAATTTTATACGATTTGAATTATAGTGGTTGCAGGACCATAAGACATGTAATGGGTCCTCCCTCATCACAACCACAATCACATTTAGATGGTATTTGTCCTGTTACATCATATCTAGCTAATATCAAATTACTTTCTTGTATCTCAAACTTATATCTTATAAATGTTGCCCTAATCTTTGGGTCTGTTAGTACATCTAAATAACAAGCAATTCATAACATTCCATGTTGTTGCTGTACCATTTGAATATCTTGTGGCTTTAATGTTTTTCAGGTCTATCCACTATTCTTTTAACCTTTTTATAATATAAGGTACATCTGCTTACTCAATACTATGTTTTGTTTATGGCACTCCAAAGGTGCATTAAGTCATATTTCCCCAATGCCCTCTAACACATGTATACCACTTTGAATCAAAACACTTTATATCAAGCCATTGTTCTTCCTCTTGTAAGCATTTTGCCAATCTATCTTGGGAAGTCTAGTTAATCTCAACAAAAGCTCAATTTTCTAACATCAAACAAGGCATTTACATTCTGTAAACCCAGCTCTGCTCTTATGTATATAGCTGGGAAAGAGTGTCCAACTGCAAGAACTTTCCTCAGCATCTTATAGACAGGAACCATCAATCTATTTACATTGGTACTGTCCCTTATCTCTATCCCATAAGATAATTGAGCATGATACTTCCTTTTATTGCTTCAATCAATGGTCTCAATGTTAACCCTCCATATGCAAAATTAAATTGAAATAATGCATTGGCTGCCTTTTTAATTTAATGTTTTTCAGTATGCTCTGTCCACTTTCCATTACTTAAAAACATTACACCTAGATATTGATAGATTTTTACCATAAGCAATTTTTCTCCATTATAGGTGAAAACCCCTTGTTTTATAATTTCCAAAGATTATTTGTGTGTTCATGAAATCAATTTCTAGCTGCAAATAGCCAGAAATGTCTTGCAGAATGTCGAACTTTTTGAAGACCTGACTTGGTTAGGGCCAGTAAGATAATATAATCTCGAGATGCTAGTATACCACACTTTTCATCCAATATTTTTGAGAGTCCATACATAACTCAGCTATTTTCTCTAACAGTCCATTAATATATATTGAAAAAGTATCAGGACCATCACACACCCTGCCATATCACTTTTGTAGTAGATATTAACCTTGATAATCTACCCTGGTGTCCCACTCGTATTTTTGCCCATGTATCTGTATATAATGTTCTTATTATAGAAATCAGCTCACTATTTATGCCTCATTCTTTCACGATATCCCACAGTATGGCCCTATTAACTGTATCAAATGCAGGTCTAAAGTCTGCACAGAGTGCATATATTTTCTGCTTTCTTAATATTGTGTACTTTTCTATCAGATGATTTAAAATAAAGCAGTTATCTAAGGTACTATACTTAGTCCTAAAGCAAGCTTGGGCATTATTGATACCCCTGTTCTTTCAATTTCTATTTTAAATCTTCCCAGGATGATTTTTGAAAAGATTTTAAGCTTACATCCAATAGAATTATGAGCCTATACATTGCTGGATTCATGACATTCCCTTTTTATGTATTGAGACTATTATAGCACCTTTCAGGTTTCTGGAAGGTGAGATCTCTATACACTTTTGAATAGATCAAAGAAGGGATCAGACCAGAAGGCTACATTTGATAAGAACACTTCTGCAGTAATTTGGTCTGGTCCCAGTGCTTTATTTAGTTTTGTTCTTGAATAGTGAAATAAATCTCTGATCTCACAATATTAATCTTTCTACCCATGTTTGGGCTCTCAAAACCTAAGCATAATTACTAGTTCCAGTGTATAAGGTTGTAAAATGAACAACTCAAGTATTTTCTTGGATGTAAGTTTCTAAATAATTTTTGATTCTTAGTGCCTTTTGCCACTAAAGTCTAAAACTCCTTAGGGTCACCTTTTTCAATAGTTTTGGACATAATTTCCCAATTACTCTTAGTATACTGTAGTTTTGGCTCTCAACAAGATTGTGTATTCATTCCTTTCTTGTTTTACTATTAGATACTTTTCTCTTTCTCTAGATCTTCCTGCTTCTCTAATCCTTTTGGTTAACTTATTTTTCTTGTGTTGACATTCTGTGTCATACCACACACATAATCTCCTACTTTTAGACTTATTTGTAACTTCCTCATAAATTCTAAGTCTTCTATCCTCAAAACTTTCTCTAATTGGTTCAATATCTGGATAGTAGACAAAGCATCCAGATTATTAGTAAATGCTAGCATTGGTTTTGATGCCAATAATTACCTTACTACATCTTCAATTATGCCTTCCATTCTAATCTCTTTTATTTCTAATTTCCAAACTACAGAATTCTAGAATTTGTGGATGCTCTATGACCGGTGGAACAAAGAGGCGGCCTATTACTAGTAATGGTAGATGATCACTCTCTGTCCTGGAGGGATAAATACAGCTTCCCACCAGGAGGGTCTCCATTACAAAGAGCTAGATCTAGAAGAGATGCACCACAAGATTTTATATATGTGCATCTTCCTGTAGATCCCTTTCAGCCTTCTGTTAGGGGATATAGATTGCTAAGGACATTATTTTAAGCAGTCTCATTCTGACACCAGTCTGTTTGATAGCTTGAGTATTTCTAACATATTCCTGTTTGAGATGCAAGTGACCAAAGAGGTGTTATCCATCAACTCATCAAAATTGACAATTTTGGCATTAAGACCACCAAGAGTAATATATTTAAGTTAGAAAATCTTGTAAGTACATCCATGAATATCTTTTCAAGTCTTTTTTTGTTTTAGCCAGAACAGACACGTGCAGGTCATGCTGTCGTATGCTTAATAGCGTGCGGCATTATGTAATGAACCCCAGACCTGTAAGCTCTCCATGTTGGACCCCAGAGTTAGAATCCTAAGTGGGGATCCAGAGGCACAACCCCCCATAACAGGAGATGTGGGGCAGAGACCCCACAGATCAAAATAAATAAATAAATAAATCATGCAATGCGATGAAGTCACACAGCATTCTGCCATGCGACATTTTGACCCCTGCTGGAGAGACACACTAAGCTGAAAGCTTGTTTTCAGGTGCGACCTGGGAGCACAAGGAAATTAAGTGACTTGCTCAAGGTCACACAGTATACAAGTAGGGGCTGTGGAATTCAAACCCAGATCTCCAGGTTTGCAGTTCAGAGCCTTAAACCACTGCGCTATACTGCCTCACCCATACATCCTTTTGGCAATATTTAGATCCCTAGGTGGGATGTAAACATTCATGAGAATGATCATTTTATCTTGTGTTTTTAACAAGGATACAATACAATTTCTATCCAGGTACAGATTTTTAAGAACCTTGCATATTCTTACTTTAACATATGTTATCAGGCCACATGATGGCCTTCAAACTACTTTCCCTAGTTGCAGTAATATGAAGTACCTCATATCCATTCCACACAATTTGTTCCTCATTTTCATGCCAGGCTTTCTGGCAACAAACTATATCCCTTTGTTAATAAATTCCTTAATATCTTTATCCACAAACATATTATCAATCCCTGCCAAATTCAAGATATTATTTTTACTTGCTCCCCTTTTATTCTATTGTTACTTACTTCAGTGGAATGTAGAGAGTCTGCTTCATCTACACTAGTATCCAGTCATTCATACACTTTCTCTAACCTATTTTCCTTATTCAAATTGTCTCTCAGATCAAGCCTTTGGGTCTCGACCTGGTAACTGTTCTTAGCATCTTTTTCAGTCTCTGTACATCCAATGGATCCATCTAGATCCACTAAAAGCAAACCTAGGGTATCCAGTGTCTCACTTTTTAACAAAAGCTGCTGAGCAGTCTCTTCATGTTTTATAACTATATCAATCTGTGAGGAATCCTGGCTTGAGTTACATCTTGCATTCCCTGTTTCCCTAAAGATATATTCAAATAATTTGCAAACAAGTTACAAATAAGCCTTTAAGTCTGTACTTATTTTCCTTGTTCACCCTTGTCATTTCAAATAAAGATAGTACAACTGGAGTGATGGTAATCCTGGTTTCCCTGGTAGGCATTCAATTTCTCTCTGGGAAGGATACTTTTAAGCTTTTAAAGTTTATCAAATATTCATTTCTCCAAATATAGTTGGCTGTCTTAGCAGATACAAAATAAAGTTTGATGGTATTAATACGACCATCTTAGCTTTTCTTGATTTGTAAAATGTCCTTATTGGATATATCAAGTTCAGCTGGTAGGAAGATCTGTATTATATATTGCTTGAGTGTTTCATCTGAAAAGGAAGGCCAATCTACTTTGGATCTTAAATGTAGATAAGTTATAACTGTTTGTTGGTCATTTAATATATCACCCTGCCCAGAGTTACCATCAGCTCCAGTGTTTAAAGTAATTAGAATTCCAGTCATCTTTTCATCCTTTGTTTCCCTTCTAGGCCAAGCACATCTAATTTGGCTGAGGGAAAAGGGTTTTGCTCTTACTAATAACCCTTCCTTTGCTACAACAGTCATTAAACAACAATAGTTCCTGCTCCAGATTCTGGAGGTTTTCCCTAGTTCACTATTACAGAACAATTCCTCCATCACTATTCCCCTTTGCTTCCTGATAAGCTTTTTCCTTACCATATTCCATACATCATTCACCAGTGTTGCCATTGTCTGGAGCATCCTTTTCTTCACAGGCATTATCTACCAGCTTTTGTATTTGATTTTTAGTTCTTCCCTTCTTTTTATTTGAATGTATCCCTACTTTCCTTTGTTCTTCTGTCTTACATGATTTTCTATGTTTGCCTCTTTTCTCTTTTTCCTATTCTTTCTGCTTTTCCCTTTTTTCTTATTTTTAGATTTCTGGACTGCTGGTGTAGATGGAATAATTAATAGAAAATATCTGGTCTCAGACCATTTACCATGATCTGTGACCCTGGTACTTCAACTGAGTTGGATGCACTGGGTGGACACATTTCATCTACTCTGCACATCACAATGACAAGTTTAGCATCAACCATGGCTATATCATATCTAGTATTCTCAATGTTGTTTCTAAGTGCAACTAGCTGTTCCATGAAGTAAAATTTGCCCTATGTGGGTGAGCCAGCAGTGAACCATTTCATCACTTAGGCAGTCTGGCACATATTTGGATTTTCAGACCCTAGATCTAGGGTTGCATTATTTGATTTTACTCCTTCCCTCCACCTATCCTCACTAGTAATTTCATACCACTTAAGTACTGACTTAATACCTGTAATAGTCCTCTGCAGTTCTTACGTAACTTCTCTTAGTTCTGCCTCAGTAACCATCAATTTGGCTTCCATCATTTGGTCTTCCATATGCATGTTTAGACTCTTAATGCTGTCAGAAGATGTATCAGAGTTATAATGCTCTTCTCTCTGCAAATAATGCTGAGGGGATACTAAGACTTATAATACTTGTTTCATTAGAGCTAAAATCTAGCCTCAGTGATTTTTCCAGGCTATTTGCTGTGAAATTCTGGAGGATACATAGCCAGTAACACCTTCAAAGTTAGCTGGCTGTTTAGGGGTTGAAGTAGAGGTCTTCTCCTATTCTATTTGCTTCTGCTTTATTAAGTGGTCCGTTATCATTGTTTGTTGTGTGGATTTTATCATTGTTTTTCCACCATTAATAATGGACTGTCCTAACAACGGTGAGCAGTTAATTTGGTTTTGACATTGTAGTCATGTATTTACAATTGTAAAATACTAAAAGTGCTATTGTGCTATAGATGCAATTATAGGCTTAATTGGAGTATCTAATTCCAGTGAGCTCAGTTACCTAGAATGTAACTGTTTCAAGTAAGCCTATAAAAATTTAATTAAATATACTTTAAGCAAGTTCAGGAACACATTGCTAAAGCTTATTGCTAAGTAAAACAAGAGGGTGATTCAGTGCAAACTATAATTGGAAGATGGGTGCATTCAATTACAAAGTAATTAAGACAAGTATAATATAAAATAATGAGCTAAAATAGATACAAATTCTCAAGACTCTAAAACCTGTAATGAAGTCCATTGCAAGAACATAAACAGAGTAGGGTCCCACTCTTTTGATGTTGAAATTTTCTTTGGCACTTCCCACATCTCGAGTTGAACTCAGATCAGTTTGCAAAATGCACCGTGCATCAGTTTTCTTCAGCTCTGCTCTGTTTGCCTCCAAGTCACCTAGGTGCTGCTAATGCCATCCAACCAATCCAGGGGATACTTGGCTGTGATGGGACATCTTAAAACTTCTTGTAACAACTATCTTGCACTTTTAAAGCTCACAAGTTTGCACAGCAGACTCTTCTCCACCACTACTGCTCTTAGGTTCACACTACACTCCATACTAACAACCCAGCTAGCTAGAGAACGATTCATCCCCACCAAGCTAGTGCAGTCTGAAATAGTAACCCCAGCCACTAGTGAAGAAGAGAAAAAATGAAATCAACTAATTGTTTGATATAAGTTAAAATTAGCTATATAGTCCAAGGCACGTGATGGCTGCCTTAGCAGATGCAACTGCCATAGCTCCCGCTCCACCATCTGATTAAAACTATTTAACTCTATCAGTCTGCAATTTTGGGCAGCAATCTTGGCATGTTACTTGCTGTTGAAAAGTCTAAAACCTCACTAAGTAAAGAACTCAGTGTTATGGGCAGAAATCCGAGATGCCTTACCTCCCTGTACTCCACCACAAATGCCGACCAGGAACAATACTGCCAAGTGCTCTAAGGTGCTCCTGACTGAGACTCCAGCCAACTTGAATCCCAAGCCATGCTCACTAAGGAGAAGTTTCTAGAGGGCCTATCTCCAATGAAGCTATAAGGACTCCCTGCAAGTGATATGCAGAATGTTACTTCCTCTCTTGCCACCTTAACTCAGTGCACTGGTGATAATGAAGTGTGGATCTCTTCACTGGATAATTGGAGGACTGCAGTAGAACCCGAGATGACTCAGCTGCATCAGAGGATCAAATCCATGGAGAAGTGGAGAATTTGGAAGAGGCGATCATGAAGGAACAACCTGGTAATTTGGGCTTACCAGAGGGTGAAGAGAGGCCCTCACCTATCATATTTATACAGAAATGTTGTAACAAGATTGCAGGACCCTCTCCAAATGGCCCTGCATATGTTGTGAGCATGCCCACAGATCACCTTGACCTACAACCCCCAGTGGCCCCCCTTAGGCCTCTTATCTACTGTCTACTGAACTTTTTAGACAAGCAGCATATTCTGGGGAAAATCTGAGAAATTAATGAGCTCCAATGAGAAGGCTGGAGGGCTAGTATAGCCCAGGATCTGCCTAAATCTGTGAGGCAAAAAGAACTGAACTGCATCCACTAGTATTCAAGCTTATAGCGGCTGGCATAAAATATTGAATGAAATATCCAGCTACACTTCAGGTTTAGCACAGGGACACCTGGCACAATTTTGATTCAGAGCAGCATGCTACCACTACGTTGAAATCTTTCTACCCTGACTTGTTTACATGACTGGTGTGCAAATCTCCAGTTTCTGGATACTGCTTGATACTAATCATGTCTACTACAGAGAATATGCCTTCCTTCTTTGTGCATAGTTCTCCTTGATTGCATTCCTGAAGCCACATCTTGCTTGTTAGCTGCTGGAGCTGTTTTTTGGATAAGAAGCACACGTTTTGTTCATTTATTACAACTTTTGTACTGTCCCATTAGTTCTGCCTTTGACTGTACTGTTTCTCCTCCTGTTAACCCTATCTAGAGGATTTCTGGTTAAACAACTCTCTGCTGGGTCTAAACAAAGTCAGACAGGCTAACCTGGAAATAAGAACTTTTAGTTGGCTTTGGTGCTCCTACAAATTTTACTTTAAAGGCTTAGTGTCTGAAAAGAATTTATTTTAGGTTTTAACAATATGCGTGTGAGTAAGCAGGGTATTGCAAAAATTTAAAAGGGGTCACTGATGTTAATGGTACTAAGTGTAGTCTCCAGTATACCCCAGATATTCTAGTGGGGCCTTGTGATTTTTATTTATGAATAAAGGGCACAAGGATTAGTCTCATGGTTTGTATACCAAGGGAATACTGTTTATTCAGGGACAGTTCTAATATTTTCACTGATGTACATTAAGGTTGTTTATGCGGTTTGGATAGAGTACTATTCACTAGGTTACTTATAAGGTGAGGAGAGGTGAGGGCTGCAACTGTTTGGGGTGGATGTGAATCCACCATGACCCAAGTTTTAGAGGTTCAGTCTTATGGACTGGGTATGGCAGGGTGTTTTATGCTTTCTGGGGTATATGTGTGGGATACTGGGTTATGTTCTTTGGTTTTTATAAGTTGGGGAGGGAGGAAATACTGGGTGCAGCTCCTGCACTTGAAGCTTGTTAAATAAGGCTTCTCTACTTTTCCAGTTGCTATTCTTTGGGTATGAGAAATGTGACGTGGAATGTTAAAGGAGTCGCTCAATGGGGAAAAGGTACCAAATACTAAAACATCTGCAAATACTCCTCTGCCAAATTGCATTTCTTCAGAAACCCATCTGCTGTCTATGGAGAACATGCTTCTCCATAGAATGATGGCAGATTAGGGTTTTGCAACTGGGGATTCTACCAGAGAGGGGTAGCAATATTTTTTAAAGGTACTAACTTCCAGCTAATTCAAAGCACTGAGAATCCTGCTGTTAAATACCTACTGTTACATGGTATACTGGAACATACTGAGATACTTATGGGTAATGTATTATGGCCCAATGTACCATGTCCTGAATTTTCTCCCACCTGTGTAATCTGCTTTCTCCTTATGCTCACCTTCCCATCCTCCTAGTGGCAGGCTGGAATGTGACTCTCATCTGACCTTGATAGATCAGGTCATCATCACAAAGTCTGTCCCCACTCAACAAGCATTGCATGAATTGATAGAAATGGGAGGCTATGTGACCCATGGAGGTGCATCATCCTTCAGATTGTATGTATATGTTCCCCGGTACATAAGTCATTCTCCCATCTAGATTATTTCTTGATCAGTACAAACAGTCTGCCTGGCATGGAGGATGGAGGAATAACACCTAGGGTCCTCTAAGACCACTCCCCAGCCTGGCTAGAATATAATCTCCTCCCAAATCTTAGAAAGGATAACATTTGGAAATTGAACACCAACTACTAAAATATCCTCAGGTCTTGTTTGGAATTCAGTCCTATATTGGTCAGTTTCTAGAACAGAATATTGGCTCCATTCCGGACACTGAATAAATATGGTGTTCGCTTAAATGTGCACTGAGAGGAATTTATTCATATAGCTTCCAAGAAAAAGAAATATGAAACGTCTACATATACCTTACTGGACAAGATTACAAGTTAGAACAGAGTCCATCATTAGAGTCATCAGAGGAAGAGCAATCTACCTTAACTAGCCTGAGACACCACACAGAATGTATGAGGGAGCGGGACAGAGCATGCCCTCTTAAAATCCACTGGCATTATGTCGATCAAGGGATAAAGCAGGGCACTTTATTTATTTATTTATTTATTTAGTGATTCGAAAAGACCTTTGAGCATAAGCTCTTTCCAAAGGCTCCACATCATAGATTGCAAAACAAAGTACAATAGGAGAAAGCAAAGGTGCATCACAATGAATAATACAACTTGGATTCAGAACTTACAGAATAACTCAAAATATAGTTACAAGTTAAAATAACAAGAAAACACTTTATGAGGGTGGGTAGAAATTAATAGCCACAAAGTGCCTTGTCAGTAGTTCAGAGGGATGAGGATAGCTGGCTGTGGGGTGAAGGAAGGAGGTATAAGAGAGAGGTAGTACTGCGGTGGAGGCGAAGAATGGGGGAAGAAGGGTGAAAAGGTATAGGGAGAAATGGGGTGAGTGGAGGCTGAAGAGTAAATGGTGGGGTGTGAGGAGGCATGGTCAGGCAGCTTGCATTAGTAGTGACTGTTAGTGAAACTCTCACGGGACTGGGAGTTGGGGAGGGAAAGTGGGGTGGAGGGTGCCAAAGGAGCATGATGTGAACTGATTGCTGAGGCAAGTCATGAGAAGGGACAGAGGAAGGGTACCTGAGGCCTGCCTAGTGCTTGCTGGAGGGCAGAGAGAGCAGGTGTGGCTGGACTTAGGGGCAGGTGCACTAGAGAGTGTTATTAGGTGCTGTTTGAGGTCAGTTTTGAATTGGGCCAGACATTTGGTGGTCAAGAGGTGCCACTTACTAGCACTATGCTTAAAACGATGGGTCTTTTAAAACATCCTCTGCAGAAATAGCTCCAGAATTTGATCACTTCTTTGTCCAATTATATAGCCTCCATCTAATCCTCCCTCACTACAGCAAACATAGGCCTACCTGAAACCAGCTCTACTCCTGTTCTGTCTCCCATACCAGGCCTTCCTGGCACACCCTATTTACACCCAAGAAATATTCACTGCTATTCAGTCTCTCCCTTCAGATAAAGCCCCTGGATGGACAGATTCCCCTCTAATTATTATAAGGCACTGGCAAATGATTTAGTTTCTATTCTTCACCAGCTGTTCTACTTTTTGTGTCAGAGAGGCCTGTCAGATTTCTCCCTTCTGGAGGCTGTAATAGTAGTCCTGCCCAAACCTAACAAGCACAAAGATAAAGTCGCTAACTATCATCCCATCTCCCTTATGAACTATGAAATGAAACTGTTTGCAAAAATTCTCTCCACCAGGATTATGAAGTTTGGGAGTGGCTGATCAGACCTGAGCAAATGGGCTTCATGTGAGGCAGATCCTCCACAGATCACCTAAGGAAGCTGACACATGTCTTCTCTGCATCCTGGGAGGCTGAGCAACTCATGGTGCAGGTCTCCCTAGATGTAGAGAAGATGTTCGACAGAGTGCAATGGGACTTCCTATTCTTGGTATTGAGAAATTTGGTCGCCTACTGCTTTTATAAAATGGATACGGGTGCTCTATACCAGGCCACATGCAAAAGTGTACTGTAATGGAGTACTAGTGAAAGGTTTCTTTCTGTTTGGGAACTCATCAGGGTTGTTCTCTATCTCCCTACTTTTTAATCTCTATTTAGAACCTTTAGTCCATCTGCTCAATACCTCTCCTCAAATTCAAGGTATCCCTGTAGGGTCTTTTGACCTTAGGCTTTCCATCTATGCAGATGACATTTTGTTGCACTTGTCTCACCTAGACATCTCCATACCTGAGGCCCTGTGTATTATCACTACATTTGGTAAGTTTTCTAGCTACAAGCTTAATTTGGACAAGAGTACTATTATCCTTTAAATTCAAAGACCTTCCCTCAGATTATTTTCATATGGGCATGGTGTGGGCCTCCAAATTGAAGTATCTTGGTATCTCCATCTCCTAGAATCAGTCTGTACTGAAAGTTCTTAATTTAGACAAGATAGAAACCATCAAACAGGACTTTTGCAGATGGAGTTCTCTTCCCTCTCCTTACAAGCCCGTATCAGTATTATCAAAATGAATATTCTCCCCACATTTTTACCCTCTTAATATGCTAAATTTATTCATCCCAGTTACTTGGTTTCAAAATCTTCATTCAGTTATTTCCTAGTTTTTTGAAGGCAAAACTCCTCGTGAGAGCATACGAAATTGGGTGCTCCAAACATCTTGGTGGACTCAAATTGCCTAATTATTACATATATTGTCTGCGCTAGTCACATTTCCCAATGTGTATGATGGTCTCTACCTCCTGAGCAGCAAAGGAGTCCAAGTATGTACCACTCTGGCTGCAAATTGAGAGACAACAATTGGCAGATGCGGTATTTCTTCTCATAGCCTCTTCTTTACCTCTTCCAGCATTTTGCCCTCTCAATTTATAACCATGGTTATATATAACTCACTGAAAGTACATGCCCAACTATATAGGTCCATGTGGTATAACAATTTAATGGACATCTCTCAGTCGCTTTGTGGCACTATAAATTTTAAACTATGAGGTGTGATATTATCTCATTTGAGATTCCCTGAACAACATGGTAAATTGGTCTCTGACCCCCTAAGAGATGGGCAGATGTCCAATAGTCAGGATCTGTTACTCTATCTCAAATCTCCCTGCTACACAAATTTTCAGAATTTACCAATTTCAGCATATGCTGATTACTTGGTTTGCTACAGCAGCCTGGTCTACTGACCATAGTAACTTCCTTTCTGTGGTCCAGTCTTATTCCTGGCAGCCCCACTCTGTATCACTGTTAGTATCCCTTTTGTTTGCCCAACTATTTCCTGCGGTCACAGGGCACTCCCATTATTGGATGTCCTCCTTCCTAACCTGACAGCAAACTGGGAGCATATTTGGGAGATATGTACCGGTATATGTCTAATGATAAACCATGACTCACTCAGTTTTATAAACTACATAACATTTACCTTACCTCTATCCACTTAAGTAAGATGGGGAAGCTCCCCTCTGCTCAGTGCTCCAGGTGCAATATGACAGAAGGATCCCTGTTGCACATCATGTGGAATGCCCTAAAGTCGTTCCTTTATGGGACAAGATTACATCAAGGTTAGATCCCTTATTGGGCTTGGGGACTGTTTTCTCCAGAAATTTGTGTAGTAGGTAATGTTGCTGATATCCCAGTAAAAGAAAGGAAATTCTATATATCACTAATATCCCTATCTGTAAAATGCCTGGTCTTGTGCCACTGGCTCGACCAAGATGAGATCACCTACCCTGAATGGCTGAATGAAATTCTGTACAATTTACATGTTGAGAAAATGATAGCCAGTACATGGAATCACATTCCAGCTTATACCAAAAATGGGGCAAGCTGGAAACACTCTTGGTAGTCCATTCTTCCTCTCAGTAAATCTATTAAGGTGATAATTATAAGGGCTTGTCTCTCACTTGTATATCACTTTGCATGCCTATTTCCTAAATGGTACTTTATATGCCTATATGCTTTCCACTGAGTACTCAATGTATAGAGAAGTCTATGTCACTTCACTTCACTTAGTATCTCCTTGGGGAGGACTGATGGGGAGGTATTGTATGTAGAGTAGTATGTATTGGTTGGTTGTATGTATTATATGTTGTTGACATGTATTTTCTTTATCCTTATGTTTGTGTAATCTGTGTAATAGATATTGTTCTGAAAACTTCAATAAAGTGCATTAAATTTAAAACACTTATATAAAAAGTAGATTTTCAGTCCCTATATTCCTGCTATTCTCCCTTTCTCATAGGAGAGAAGAAGCAAGCTCCACAAAATCTAAGAATGATAAAACTAGGATAAAACTAATCAAACTACAAAACCTCAGTAATAGTAATAGTGATGTCAAGAAAAAATAAGGTATCTAATATTATCGCTACTTGTGTAGTCATTTGTAAAATGTTATCATAGAAGGCAAGCACACATATCAGCTTATCAGCTTGTTGGCTTTACTATCAGCTCCTCATATCAGTCGGTCCTCTTAGTGTAAAAGAAAGACTACACACTGAATGATCAAGTAAATAGTAAAGTGCTTGATCAATCAGCTGCATGAACATGCAGAATGTCATCTCTGCTTCTTGCAGTTATGTGGGAGATGCCACATGTGCTTAAGTACCCTTGAGATCAATGGAACTTTCTAGATCTTTCCTATTGGCCCCAACAAGCATCTGACCCCTTTGTTTCCAGAAATTTTAAAGTATTTTTTCCCAAAACAATGTCTTAATTTCTGTAACCTATAATAAAATACAACACTGTAAATGCCCTAAGGCAAAAAGAAAAAACATTTATAGATAAAACAAATCACACAGTCACTAGTAAAACAAGAGTGCAAGAGGAAAAAGACTTTTAACATTAAAATTTGAATGTAGTCAATATATAGAAAAAGCCTAATTTGACTCTTATACATTCCTTTATACATTCATTTGTCTAGTAGCCTCCCACACTCCGGTCTTCTCAGGTGGTCAAGGTATAAACCCAGTAGCTAGCCAGGTTCAATTATCATGGGAATGCTTTTGCTCGTTCCTCCAACTGTTTAGAACGGCGCCTCACCTGCTGTTACTTCACTCTACCACCATTAGCAGAGAAAACCAAGAACCATCTTCCTTCTCCTGGAATGAAAAATCGACAAGAAACAAGAAGGAGTAATGCACCCAAGCTCAAGTTCACAGCAAGCTGGACTGATAAGATTGCTAACTTCATAGCATAGATGGCATGCCTGTTATAGCCATATAACTAGCAATGCAATCTTAACTGTGTCTACTCCACAGGCATAGACATGGTAGCAAACGTGGCTCCAATCTGCGTCTTTGGTTTTGGACAAGGAGGGTCAGGAGGAAACAGCAGTGTTCTGCCCCAATTTCCAGTAAATATATACTGAAAATATGTACATGCAAGACCTGGTACAACAGCAAAACTAGTGGCTAACTTTCAGCACTAACAAATGCTTGTTCCTTTTACTTTGCTCACTTGTTTGATGCAGAGGTTTGTTGCCTTTATATACTCCCTTTTATCTTTGTCCACTGTTCCTCCACCCCACCCAGGTCACCCCAACTAGGTCAGCCCTGGGGCATTCCCTCATCTTTTAAAATCTGATCTCCTAAGTCCAGGACCCTTGCCCTTGTGTGGTTCAGTTCTGCAGCCATCCTTATATTGAACCACATCCTACAGTGCTCAATAGTTCCCAAACAGTCTTCCACTATGATGTCTGCAAAACTGTCCCTGTTAGTGAGTACCAGGTACAGTATTGTCCCATCACGAGGGGCTCACTGACTTTTGCCTGAGGAACACCCCTGCAGACAGTCCAGGATGTCTCTGCTTTCAGCTGAAGCCATATATGGGAGGCACCAGTCTACATCTGACAGGATGAAGTCCCCACAAGCAGCACCTCTCCATTTTCTGCCATCTCCACAGTGGCTTCTATCAATATCTTATCTAATTCCTCCTCAGTGCTGGAGATCTGTAGATCACTCCAGTGCAAATAGTGGCTGCAGTCCTCATCTCCAGGGTGACCCATATAACCTCTGCCTCCCCCATAATCCCTGCATCTCTGTTGCTTTTATGAGTTTCTTCACATAAGCACCACACACTCCTACCCTTCCCACTAAGTCCTTCCTGAACAGAATACAGCCTGGTATGGACATGTCCAAGTCTTAGTTTTCAGTGAACCATAACTCAATAATGGCCACAGTATCCAGGCTGGCCTCTGTCATGATGGCCTTTAGGTCCAGAATCTTATTTCCTAGACTTCTAGTATTCACACAAATGGCCTTCCAGATTTTGTTTCCACTCTGTTTGTAGCCCTCCTGTTTTCTTTTTGCCCTCCCTCTTTCCTGCCTCTCTTTAATGCTAATGTTCCATTCTGCCTTAGCTCTGCCACCCTGCTTCCTTTACTAATTTTCACCCTGGGGATTCCTCTCCCTCATGTTATCCTCACTCTACTTTAATCAGAGGGAAGTTTCTGACTGCCCGATTGCTTCCACTGTCCCCTTGGTTAGTTTAAATATTCATCTAAATAACATTTAAACTGTTCATCAAGAGCTATGGTTCCCTTCCTGAATGGATGCAGGCAATCAGCCCTGTATAGGCCCTTATCCTCCCACGTGCATCCCTAGTTCTAGTATAGCTGAACTCTTCCTCTCTGCACCATTACTTCAGCCATGAGTTGAAGCTCTTTGTGTGGAAATACCTACCTTTTCCCTGCTGTAAACAGGCAGCACCTCAGCAAAAGCCACTGAGTGAGCTACCTGTCTAAGACCCATCCCCAGCTCCCTATACTCCCCTGCAGCCCCATTCCTAGCCAGGTCATAAGTCCCCAGGTAGACAATGACATCCCACTCTCCCTCCCATCCTGTTGCCCTAGTGATCCTCAGGATCTGCTTCCTATCCCTCTGGGTTGTGGCACAGGCTAGGCACCTAACCTGCCTCTCTCCCTTTCCTATTTCCAGATCTATACAACTCACAATCAAGTCCCTCACCAGAAGTTGCTTCCTCCTTCTCTGGGTCTACCACCCTCCTTGAGGTCTCCACTATGGCCAGCACTGCACCATTCCCTCCCAAGCTGGGAGTGGTGCCACAGCACTGTGCCATCCCCACAGCCCTGGCCCATGTATTTGTCTCTTTGAGTATGCCCTGAACTCAGCTAACTGGCAGAGGAAGACAACACATTACCTTTGGGGCAATGACTGGCCTTTCACTCATTTCTTCATACCTAATTTTTTGTTTGTTTGTTTTGACATTCTGACATCAAATTTTAACATAGTGTTTTTATGCCCCCAAAAATGTGACAGGCGTCATTAATAAAATACTGGCCAAAACACCATTTTTTGCCATAGCTATGAAAACACATTTTTCTGGGACTTGAAAATGACACTTGTCAAGTTCAAGAGATGGTGTGAAAATGGCTATGTAGAAAATCTGGAAACAGTTGTATGTGGTTGGCTTATCTGATGATGTCTTTCTGTGGTTGCTTGTATGGTCTTGTCCTTTTGCTACTTGGGGGTAGGGTTAGAAACCCTAATACCACATTTCCTTACCTTTGTGGCATTAAGTTGAACCCAGTGTTTTTTTTTTAAAGTCCTTTCTAAGATAGTGGAATTATATCCTCAGTCACACAGGTTCATTTGGGGCCTGCATAAACAGATGTAGATGAGGGCACTGCACTGCCATGTGGCAGAAGTTACCAATGCACAAGGCAAACAGTCCATCTCTCAGCCAAAGTACAAAGTCCTCTGGCACCCAGTGGCATAGAGGTGCAGAGCCATGTGACAAGAGAAGCATTCTCTTCATTATATTGTACTTTGGCCCTTGTGGGCAACCCTGCACCTTCCATTTCCAGGCTGGGGAATAGTATCACATGACAAAACCATCACCCCAGATATGGCCCATTCAGCTGGCTTACTGAGCTCACCCCTGAACTCAGCTCACTGGTACGGGATCACAACGCACTACCCACTAGGTTAAAGGCTGGCATTACACACATTTCTAAATTATTTTTGCTAAATATTTACCCCACATTTTAAAGATAGTTGTTTTATACTCTCTTTATAAACATGGCATGTGGCATTTATAGAATATTGGCTGAAACATCAATTTGTACAAATGCAAGAACATGTCTCATCCAGGATTTGAAAAGCAACTCCTGTTATGGCTATGAGGTGTAAAAACATTTGGCTATGTTGAAAGTTTGGAGTCAAACTTTGAAAATGAGTGAGTTATGGAGGAATGTTGAAATAGTTCCCTTCTGGCACTGGTGACCGGGCACCTCAATGTTGGAATACTTTCAGGCAGGGGTGGCACTCTAGTACCACAATTACATTATGGGAAGGGGTGGGTAACCAGGAGGGAGGGGCAGACTCAAGTGGTACTTCAGGTGGGCCCCAGTCCACTTTATGAATTTGTAAATCTAGGAGAAGATAGATAGATAGATAGATAGATAGATAGATAGATAGATAGGTAATAGATGGATTACAGGGGAGAGAGAAGGAGAGAGAGAGAGAGACAGACCACCAGTTCACTGTTCCCACTCCAGCCGGCAGCATAATCTTAGCTGTGATTGCACAACTCAAGAATGTTCTATACACTGAGGTGTGGCTGCGTAATCACAGGTCTCTTTGGGAACAGGGTTATGCAGCAACAGATGCAAATCTATGAAGGTAGCACATCACTGCTACTGCATTTGTGTCATCCAAAAACAGTTGTATGTTGTTTGTCCTGTCTGATGATGGCTGTCTGTTGTTGCTTGTGTGGTGTTGTCCTTTTGCTGCTTTGGGTAGGTAGGGAGTTAGGATTACAAACTCTAATGCCACATTTTCCTACTTCTGTTGTATTAAGCTGAGCCCTAACTAGTGCATTAATGCAGTTTTCTTCAAAAGAATTTCTTCATTTTGAGATAGTAGAATTGTATCCTCATTCACATAGGTCCACTTGTGATCTGCATGAACAGATGCAAATGCAAAGGGCCCTCTTGCCCTACACCAAGGGAAGACTCCATCCTCCTAGAGATGGCAGGGCTCTGCTGGCCTGCACTGCCATGCAGCAATGGATGTCAAGAATTCATGAGGCTGTCTGGTGGGCTGCAGAAGTGCAGGACCATTTGGGCCCTGTGCTTCCATGCCTTCCAGATATAGATGCACAGAGCAAAGAGGCCATCACACAGCCAATGCACAGGGACCTCTACCACCCACAGGTGCAGAGGTGCAGGGCCTTATGCCAAGAAAAGATTTGTCTTCACTATATAGTACCTGGGCCTGTGTAAGCAATCCTGCACCTTCCCTAGCTGTGGGGCTGTTGCATTACAGCCCTATCCCCACCCTTGCCCCATCCAGCTGGTTCACTAAACTTGTCCCTGAATTCAGCTCACTGACACAGGATAACAAAGCAATACCTGCTTGGGAAAAATGTTTGCACGCGTCACACCTCTTTCTGAATATATATATATTTTTATTTTGTCCCTAAATTTTCAAGATAGGCATTTTATGACTCCTCTTTAAACGTAACATGTAGGCATTTATATTGGCTGAAACATCAATTTATACAAGTATGAAAAGATGTCTCATCCAGTATTAAAAAAGACACCTGTCATGTTTATGAGGTTATGTGAAGAATTGGCTATGTGAATGTTTGGAGTCAAAATATTGAAATTTAGTGAAGTTATAATGAACACAAATATTTCAATGTTCCCTCATAACTTGGTCATGTTATCATATTTTACATCAAATTTTTAATATACTGTAGTCTTCTATGACCCCACCTCATGAACCCCATAGATAAAAATTTTCAAATCCCACTGAAATGTCACTTTGTCACAGGTGCTAAAAAGAAATGTGGCCATGATTTAAAAATGACAGCTGTCATGTTCATGAGGTGTTGTGAAAAAATGGCTATGTTGAAAATCTGTGGTCAAAATACTGAAAATTACCAAAGGTGTGAGAGTGCATAGAGACATTTCAGTGTATGCTGATAACTTGTTGTTTTAACATTTTGACTCAAATTCTCAACACAGACATAACATATGACCCATCTCATGAACCGGTTGGTGAAAGTTTCAAAACCCACCCAAAGGGATTTCACTCAGCAACCATGGAATCACCTTTTGGGTTGAACTGGAAAATTTCACCTCCTGTTTTCATGAGGTGGGGTCCCAAAAGGACATGTTGAAAATTCAGTGTCAAAATATTAAGAAATGATAAAGTTTTAAACACAATTTCAAATTTTATTGAAATACAATAAACCAGACTTACTTTCTCATTTCACAGTCACTGGTTGCAGCAGCAAGATGTGTCTTCAATCACAGAGTGGATCTATGTTGTGGGACATCTTCAGGTGGGTGAGAGTATGTGGGGGTTTAGGGTGGTGTTGTTGAATGGGTATTCAGGTGGGGTGGGAGTGGTCTGGATGGATTATATTGCCAATGCACCATTTACTGTTTTTAGGTTATTAAAAAGATGAACAAGGAACAGTTTTCTTTATTTCAGGGTGACCTAAGGAAACACTCGTGGTCAATATGGGCTGCTTTCTATACAGTAATCAATGGTAAGATAGATAGATAGATAGATAGATAGATAGATAGATAGATAGATAAGAAAAGAGAGAAATCCAGTGATCACCAGCTAACTACTCTCATGTGAGCCAGCAACAGCACTCCAGCTGCAGCTACAAAAACTAGAAAGTCCTGTTGTTGATCTAATGAAAGAATCATAGTTCTTTCATTTGATCTAATGAAAGAACTGTAGTTCTTTCATATGATCCAGCAATCACTGGCTCAGTGCTCTCACTCAAGTGAGCAGAAGTACTCCAGCTGCAGCCAGAAAAACAAAACAGTCCCCTGTTGGGTTCCACCATTGAACGTGCCCCCATCTGGCACCAGGCAATTATGGTATCAATTGGCAATGTCACTGATCATGTTTTGTGGGGGCTGCCCACCCCAGACCCCCACCCCCACTGATAGATTCCTACTCCAGGGGTGGACAGACATCAGGAGGGAGCACATCCCACATTTGGTGCCCTGATTGCCCAGTGCCCTAATGCTGGCACTCTGAGCAATGTAAGGGCCACTGTTGAGCTTATGAATTAACATAGGTCTTTCCTATAAGCCATCGCTAAGCCCTCATTAAGCCTTCCACCAGGGTTTGAGGAATGTACCAAAACCATATTTTGGGGCCATTTTTCAAAATGCAAATTCCAGAATCAAGCTAAATAGGTCCCATTTGATTACATGCATGTATGTGTTTCTTTTTTATGCATCATTTTATGGGGTTTCAGTTCTGAAAAATTAAAATAAAATGCAAGATGGCAGAAATAAGACAGGAATTTTTTTCATGAAAGAAAAGCTTTTATGAGCAAAATTCTTCTTTTGCATCAGACATATAATGAAAGACCCTATTGAACATGCTCAGAATGACATTTCAGATTCTTATTACTCAGAACTGATTAAATATTTCTTCACCAAACCAAAAAAAAGGCCTCCTTCTTGGGCAATCCCTTCTACACTAAAAATTTCAGAAAAAATTCCAAACCATCTAGGCCATAGCTGAGAGCCCCAAAATGCCAGAACCCATGATTTATTCCACTTTTTGCACTATCTGTCTCTCAGAATACAGACATTCAACTGTCACAAAGTTTGAAAAATGAAGAGACTATGCCCTCAGACTGCTCATGCAAGATGTCATGCAATTCTGTTGAATGGGGAAAATTTAAGGTGCAAAGTTAGGGGTTAATATTAAACACCCTACTCAACCCCTAACTATGTGGCACTAGCATGGCCCTATAATATATACATATAAGGGCCCAACTAGAAATATCAGAGTTATTTTTACTCAGTAAAGTTTGACCTTATGACATCATGAGTGGCAGCCACTCATAATTTCATGGTCAGACTGTTTGAGGGTAAAATACCACTTGGTATTTCTGGTTTGGGCATGGTATATTCAATTTATGCAATGCTTCTTCATTTTCTAGTTGTTTTATGTGGTTTTGTTTTGAATTACTCACTTTTTGTTGTTTTTGGATGGTGAGCTGCATTTCAGGATGACCTAGTGATTCAGCATGTTATCCAAAGCACATGATGCTTCTCCATACATCACAGTATTATCATTCTGTGCTGTGGTCTGTTGCTTCTGGATGAGAAGATCGGCATGCTGACAGTATGTATTGTCCATGCTAGTTGTTTATGTGAGTGCACACATGATGTGTTGGTTGGGGATGCTGCTTAGGGTGAGCTGGTGATCAAAGACTGATGCATGAGGTACGAGACATGGCTACAGTATGGAGAAAAAGTGTTGTGGCTGGGAGGTTTCACAGTTTGTTAAAAATATAAATACCGCACATTCACTTATGGTGCCAGTGTTGAAATGAGCCATTGAGTCATGGTGGAGTAGAAGACACATCCAGAGCTAAAAAAAAGTGTGGGGTTGGGACCTTTTGAAATGGTCTGTTTGGGAGAAGTTATTTCACTTGTGTGGTGGTACAGTTGTACTGTTGTGTTTTTTTTTTCTGTTGCAGTGGTAGCACTGTTAGAACAGTTTGGAAGTGAAAAATTCTGACTAAGTTCAAGTAATTAGCTGGAGTCATGAGCTTGAGCTGCTGGCTCCAACCACTCATTTTTTAATTAGTTATTTAACCAGGTGAGACACACTAAGCTGAGAGCTTTTTACAGATGCAACCTGGGAGCACAGAAGTTAAGTGACTTGCTTAGGGTCACACAGGATGCAAGTGGAAGCTGTGGGATTCAAACCCAGGTGTAGTCTGCTGGATGTCACCAGATTTGCAGCTCAGAGCCTTAAACCACTGCACTATACTGCCTCCCTACTATTCATGACTATCATTACCTACTATGTGGATAAATTTGGTCATGGGGACCTAGAGTGAGGATATTCTCACCTAGGTCTGATCACCCTGTGGAAACCAAAATATTTGACCAAATTTATCCTCACAAGCAATCACTTCATCAATATGTATATATAATGCCAACTGACTTGTTCCTCTTCTATGATTGATATACACATACTAAAAAGACCTTAACACAAAAGCACTGAGGCAAAGGTTACCCAAAAGGGCACTGGCAGCAATGCAGAGTTTCAAAGAAATACAAAATCACATGTACCTCCATAATGTAAAGCAACATGGGATGTTTATGCAAATCACATGAACATTTAGTCTGCTTCTGCTCTAAGCAGGAATGCATGGTGCCAGAAGGCCTCTCACACAATCTGTAAGGCTGAAACAGAAGACACAGATGTGTGCTTCAACCTACTCAGAACTTATCAGTGGGTCCAAACTATATCTCACCACAGAAAAGAAAAACAAACCCTTATGTGATTTTACAGGTTTGGGTCATGGTAGATGCATAATATCTTGGGTCCATCATGAAAGCTAGGGAGAACAGGAGGGGAAGGAAAGAGTGGGATATGCAAACCATTAGCCTGTTTCTCCTGTCAGCAGCCCAAGTGACAGTACAGGGTTGAGACAAATGTCCATTTTTCTTTCTGGACTTAAACTTTGCAGCTCAGTTGGAACCACTCAACTGTTTCTCCAACTCCAGCTTTAAATGTTGCTGGTTATTTACATACAAATCCTATGATGCTTTGCAGTGTGTGAGAGTGTGTGTGTGTGTGTGTGTGTGTGTGTGTAAGTGTGTGATTTTGAATTAATCACTTTTCTTCCTGAAAGACCTCTTGTCTGCCTGCTTCTCTGCATCCAAATCATCTTTATTTTATTTATAAAGCGCCTTTCAAAACGAAGGCACTGTACAAAAGGATCATACATCATATAAATTAAAATAGTCATAAATTAATCAACCATAACTAGGATATGCTAAACTAAATAAATACGTCTTTAACTCCATTTTAAATCTCTTGACGGTTGGACATTGTCTCAACCAACGAGGTAGAGAATTCCACAGGGTTGGTGCTGAGAAAGCAAAAGCACGAGATCCTGATGTTTTTAATCAAACTCTGGGAATTTCCAGCCCAATGTATGCAGATGATATGGTAATATTTACCTCTGGTTCCTCCCTTACCTCTGAACGCCAAACTCCAGCTTGACTTCATCAATATCCAGCAGTGATTCTAATCTAACCAGTTATCTCTCAATTCAAGGAAAACATTTTCTATGACCTTTGGCACCAGACAGAAGCTCACAAAGCCTAATGCCCTCCCTTCTTCCACACCTTAGATGGGGCCACAATTGATGATGTTCCTCATTTAAGTACCAAGGAGTCTGGCTTGACCATCACCTCAACTTTTCTAGCCACATAAATGCCATCCACAAAAAAACTCACCCTATACTCAGTGCATTATGCAGGAATGGAGGTTGCATTCCTCTTCCTTCCTGTCAAATTATTATCCAGAAAATGATTCACCCCATCTTCCACTTTGGTGATATTGTCTACAGTGCTACTCTTAAGACTACCCTAATCAGACTGGACCCTCTTTTTGCTACTTATGCCACTTTGCTTTGGACTGTCCACCCCACACACATTGCTCCTCTATTCCTCCTCCTCCTCCTGTCCCTCCATAGAGGCCAGATGCCTCATTCACTGTACCACATTTGTCTTCAAATACTGACTAAGCTTCTGCCCTTCCTATCTTGCCTCTCTTCTCTCCACTGTCCCACCCTCCTTGTACACCCTTTGTAACTCTGGATATCGCTCCTTTGTCCTCCCTTCAAGATAGTCATTTGCCAGCCAGGCTGCTTTCTCTTACCATCTCCCAAACTATGGAATTCTGTCCCCTAAACATCTGCTTTGCCTCTTCCCAGCATTCACTGTCATCTCTACTCCATGACTTCTCTACCCACACCTGTAATTGCACCTGATAGCTGTTCCTGCCCTCCTCTTCTACCCCACCACCTCCCATTATTCTTTTGACCAACCTTCTGCTATTTCCCTACCTCCTGCTCCTTAATCCATGTACTCCTTGATACCCAATGGATGGCTCTCTCTCCTCCTCCTTCTCACTGCACTGTGCACTTTATGTGTGCCTCCTTGCTACCCATTGGGTTGAAATTCTCCCCAGCTTGATAAATTGCAAAAGTATTGTATAAATTATATGATTGTAGATTAGTTTTGTTCTTTGTCCTTCTACCTGCCATGTAATTATTGCTTCACTGTATGCATTACTCTCCTCTTTTCCCTTCCCCAGGATGCATCTGGAAATGAGCTGTTATCATCTTAGTACATCTTTCCTGGTGAACTTTTCAATAAATAAAGACATTTATAAATATTGGGTAAATAAGTCCTTATATATTGGGATACAGATTTATTTTCACTGAGAGCACTTGTTATTTCTACTCAGAATCTGGAAACAGAATAGAGAGAACCATGAGCCAGGTAGGGTAGGAAATTCACAATGGAAAAAAGGCAGTGTTAACCTAAAACTAAATAAAACACTTATAAAAGCATTTTAGATAGTGTGGTATATCACAAATGCATAATGAGTTGTAGTGTGATAACACATTTATCTCCATGCATAAGTGGTAAGATCTTCATAACCAACTCATGGTTTTGCCTCTAATGAGTGATGTGCCTTATTAATCACAGGTGGAGATAAATGTATTATTATGCAATGGCAAGAAAAATGTTGGTCCCTGATTGGTCAGTCTGGGTCTAGGCCTGGATTTTATCCCAGCATAACATCCTGCTCTAGTCCCAGTGCAATCATGACAGCATTTAATGTTAAAAAATCACTCCACAGCCATTCCACTACAAGCTTCTACACTCCTGCTCTGCTCTGCAAAGGCACCACACTGAGCAGCTTCTGGTGACTTCTGCAACCGCACATCCTCCATCCATAACCTGCATCAAGTCATCCTTACCGCCTATCACTTTATAAGGTTGCTGAGCTTTCTCCCAGTATAAAATGGAAATACTAGAAAGTGTACCGGAGAACATAAACAACAAACTGTTTTGAAACCTGCTTGGCTACTCAGAGGTTATCATGTGCACAAGTCAACAGTGCTGCTGCACTCTCAGCCTTGCAGCAACATTGAACTACAGACTGCTATTTCTTTTCTTTGGTGTTTAAAACATAACAATATATCTTAAACTTACCCAAAGGGAAGGGCAGAAAGGCCAACAAAAGCAAATAAATGGAGATGAACCAAGATTTAAAGACACTGTGGGGTGCGAGGGCATGGGGATGGGAGAGTGATAAACACAGGTGTAATGACAGCACACAGAAAACATGCCACCTCTAGAGAAGCACAAAAATAACTTTATATTCTTTAAATACTCTCCACACTAGTAAATCAGTAAAAAAATAAGAACATTTAAAACTATATTCCCATGTGTCAGATGTAGACAAGCAGATAGCGAAGATGAAGTCAAGGAGATACTGGTCCTGTTTTCATATTATTTGTATAGTTATAGTGTAGGACTGCATTGTCAGAACAGTATTGGGAAATGGAAATATTTGCATTAAATTACTCTTACTGTGAAGCTGGCATGTGGTGATATTCAATACATGGGCTTGGGTTTGTAGGACAATAAGCTATTCATCTTTCATGAACAGGAAATTCAGTCCCAAAGAGATCTGCAAAAAGAAAAAGCAACAATGGACATTCATCTTCTGTGATTTGTTCAAGTAAAGAATTATAGAATTGGACTCTTTGGATTAATTGAATGTAGTGGGTTACATTATTTATAGTGAAGTAAGGGTATGGTAATATTTAAAAATTATTATTAAAAAAAACATCCATGAAGTTATCTCATTGAAGATTGCTGTAAAACCATTCCAAATAAAGTCCTCTTGAAAATACATATGTCATCTTGTCTAAAATCCAAGTACAATAAATTAAATTTAAAATGAATTAAATAGACATTGCACTACTTTAAACTTCTATCATTTAAAAATGTAATGAAATTAAGCATGACTTGCATGTTCCAGTACTATCATTCATTAAATGTTGAATTTCAAATTCAAGAATGTACCCGTCTTTTGTTATGAATTTGTTGCCTATTACAGGTGATAAGGGTGGAATGGACTAATGACATGGATAGAAACATAAAAATGCTGAGTGTACAATGCAGAGGTTAGTCTTCTAAATGCAGTGCTTTGCTGCTCCTGTTCTGCTATTCCACCTTCCAACACTTTTAAGATTGCTGCAGTGATATACAAAGACCATAAAACCAGTCCCATTTCTACAACTGCTACTTGAATTTTCTTCTTCCTCAACTATTTTGTAAATAAAGGTGTTGCAGTGCTGTATCCTCTCCTTCAGACACACAACAGCCAGCAATAAATCAACTGATTGCAGAGGCTTACTCCTTTCTGAGATACCAAAGAGCCTAGAATTAAAATTGATCATTGCATCTTTGAGCACTGAGAAAGGCCTTTGCCTTATGTCTTATATTGGCCACAAGAGATTTAGAGCTAAATCCTTCATCATTATCATGGGGCCTTGAGCTTGTCGGATTATACCATCTTTGTAATGACAGGTGTATGCCACAGGGCAGATTTAGAAATCCCTGTGTTTGCTGGATTGCATTAACCACTCCTAAATTAGGTATGTAAAATTCCATTAAGCTAAGGCTCTCTGGCATTGCCCAGTGATTTTTAGACATCCACAGGCTCACGTAATGAAGTGGACTTCTTTATCAATTCATGGAATTACATTTCTGGTTAGGAAGTGTTTTTTTTATTTGGTATGAAAAGAAGGTAAAACAGTAAATGTTTGTTAAACATTTTGTGCAACCTACACTAACACGTACTGTCATTAAGAGATGTGTTTGATTAAAATATATATTGCAGACTTATCATGAAGGCTGTGGTAATATACCCTTTTCATGCCTGTTCTGTTCTCAGCCATTTAGTACCATAGCATTCTAATGACATACTGTTAGTTATACTAGGCCCTTACTTGCTTCTCTAACCAGCTTTTTCTTTTGAAAAAATATCTTTAAAGTAATGTGAATGAACATATAGTGACATAATTAATTGCTTACATATTGAAGGGCTCCATTGTCCTGCTGTTAGCATGCAGACAACTGTGCTGTAGTGAGTGAGTGAGTGAGTGAGTGAGTGAGTGAGTAAAGTGACATCAAACTGATTTCCTTGAAGAATTGTGTCTCTCAGCACTTAGGACAGAGGCAGAAATGTCAAAACATAATATTGTGATACATTGCAACGTTCATTTTGTTAAAAGTAAAGAGCATTAGATAGTAAATATGTTGGAAATGAAAATAACACAGTCAAGATAATCTTAGCACAC
This sequence comes from Neoceratodus forsteri, assembly GCA_016271365.2. Lineage (NCBI taxonomy): Eukaryota > Metazoa > Chordata > Ceratodontiformes > Ceratodontidae > Neoceratodus > Neoceratodus forsteri. Next base: position 235,656,192 of record JADMNL010000023.1, on the reverse strand, counting down.
ACACAGATATTAGTGCTTGTATTTAACTGGATCTGAAAGAATAACTAAAATGTTACATGCAGCTTCAGATGGTTTGTGGAATAAAATACATAAATTATATTTTGCGTGCTGCAGCTTTGCAATATTAGTATATTATGGACCGTTGGAAGCTATAGTAAGAAAAATGTGATATTGAGCATGGTGTAAAATATTATTTCATATATTATCTCGGGTTGAAAAGGTATGCTGTATTCTTGTAACAGTTTAGTTCAACCAAAAAAAAAAAAATGTTCAGCCATTGTATAATTAAAGGGAGAAATTAAAATACATAAAAAAGATTTTTCCAAGCAAGATAATGTGAAGCAGGCTATAAAATTGGCTTCAAAGACTTATCATTAACCATTCAAAAGGAAATTTAAAAGCACATTTTGACTCAGGGTTTTATTTATTTATTTATTTTGTGGAAGAGTATAGACACATTAATACATATATTATTCTAAGATTCTACTAGATGGCAATGTTATTAAAACACATGAATTAGAATTTATGTAAATTCAGGAAGTAGTCCTGTTTTACTGAACTGCCATATTTTTGCAAGTACATCAAGAGCTACTAGATATTTACAGAGTACACTAGACACACTACACACATACATTATCCTAAGATTCTACTAGATGGCAGTGGTATTAAAACACATGAATTAGAATTCATGTAAATACAGGAAATATACTTGTTTTACTCAACCACTATATTTTTCAAGTAAACTGAGAGCTACTAAATATTTACAGAGTAAGATCATCTCTACCTGTAATATAAGCCTGCAGAAGCAATCTTTAACTTGTTAAGTGTAATGAGAAAAATATTTAATTCAAATTATCCAGCTGTTAAACATGTGTAAACCATTAATCTTAGTAACCTACATCTTGAAACACAATGTTTCATTCAGATTACTGAAATGAAAATATAATGTAATAAAATGGCTGCTTGCATAATTCAAAGGTTAAATCTAGAAGTGGCATCATGCAGTGGATAAAGGTATAACATTACAAAAAGTTATGCATTCTGGTGCTCAATTCTTATTTCACTTGGTAGCTACTAGTTAATATTACATGCCTATATGATGTTAATGAATGCATATTCTTTACATTTAGTGTTACTGAATATTTTATTCTTATTTTATATGGATATTTCATTTAGCTTTCAAATAAAAGTTTACTCATAGTAGAAAAATTAGCATACTTTTCTATAATGTATTTACCCTTAAAGAGCGCTAATGCCTCAAAGAAAACTTTGAAAAACATAATACTTTGGTTCATTTCAGCTTACATTCCATATATATTCTATAGATGTCGCTTCCATTATTTATTACTGATAAAATTTACATAAATACATTATAATAACTGGTCAGCAATTTCTCTCAATGTATTGACCAGGTTGATATTTTCCATAACAACCAGCTGGTTGTTATGACATTCATGAGCCATGCCAGTCAAACTATGCTGCTGTCTCATTGGCCAACATTCTGTATGTGGGCGGGGCCAAACAGTCTCACAAACTGCTGGAGAAAATCGCTGGCCTGTTATTATAAAAATAAAAGATGGGGGTGTTTCACATTAGATTTAATGCACACCCTCATTGTGGTATGTTTTGAAACTTCGGCTCACCGGGTTTATGTAGCATCCCACAACACAGGTGTGCATTAAATTCTCATATCAAACCCTTCCCCATCCATTATTCTCTATATATTTATCGCTTAGAGTCCATTTGCCTCTATAGCTTGCTCACTACTTCCAGTTATAATCCTCTGTTGTGACATCACATTCTGTTGCTATGGAGAAACTGTGATGTCACAAGCAGTGCATTATGACCTCAGGAAGGAGAAAGCAACAGAAATAGTTGAACTCTTCAGGAGCAAAGATCCTGGTTTCATGTAAGTCACCTCAGTGATAAATAATGAGGAAGAGAAATGCAGAACTAATGTAAAATACAAGCTAAACTATGTCTAAATATGTGTTGCAAGTTCTCCTGAAGGCATCAGCTGCTCTTTGAGTACAGAATAAAGGATGCCAGAATATTACATTCTGCAGAAATATGTATGAGCACTTTTGCTGTCTTGAAAGGCATAAGGTAAAGTCAAGCTTGTCATATTGAATTACTGGATAGCATATGACATGTCTCAGCCAATCAGATAGTTTCATTTTTCAAAGCTGTTTTATAAGAATCATTTGACAGAATGGGTAATTGTTGAAGAACAACACAGAAGAGACCAGAGGCTAGATTCATTAAAGTCACACAGCACAGTGCAAAGTTTGCATTGTGCTTTTGCATTGATCAGATATCCAAGGTTGCTATTCTAAGTTGGATAATGCACCTCCGCTATCTGACTGAGAATAGGGCCAGTTTCAGTCAGTGGTAACCAAAGTACCATGAGTGTTAACCCCACAGCACCACCCTAACATAGAGCCAGGAATATGGCTCCACAATGAATAGTGCAGGTGGGCTATTTCCAATTCACAGAAGCAGCCATGTAAATGAGATCATTGAACATGTAAGGTGCTATGTAGCCATTTGAATGCCAAATATGGGCACATTTGAATAGGCCATAATGACATTTAGCAGTCCCCAGCCCCCGCCCCATAGGCATCCCTGTGTCCCTAGTGCTAGTGGTCCCCTACTGCTATATTTTTCTCCTTGATGCTAGTGGTCATGCCCCCCACTGATTGCTGCCCTGACTGTTCCTGTATATTTGTCCCTGGTGCTAGTGGTCCCCCTAATGATCACCAAACTGATGTTACCATACATCTTTCCTGGGTGTTCAGTGGTCCCACTCCACACCCAATCCCATGCCCAATAGAAAATAATTGTTTCCTGGTGTCATGGGGTCACCCACCCACCTGATCCCATGCCCTGTATAATACAGTATAATGGTTTCCTGATGTCCAGTTGTCCATCCAACCACCTGATCCATGACCAATAGAAAATAATGGATTATTGGTGTCCAGTTGTCCCTCCCACCCGATCCCATGCCCAATAGAAAATAATGGGTTCCTGGTGTCCAGTGGTCCCTCCCCACCCGATGCCCTGCCTGATGCATGGAAAGTTTTCCCTGGTGTCTAGTGGAACATCCCTCCATCCAATCCCTATCCCCGGGTTGAAACTGATCCCAGAAACACAGCCCCAACCTGCATCCTTTACAACAATTATTGCCCCTCAGACTGTGTTCTTTTGTGGTTAGTGACCCCATCCCTCCTGCAGCACTGACAACCCATCCTCCTGGTCACCCTTACCTCCAATGTTGGTGCATGCAATCAATGTACAGTGAGAGATGTAGCCCTAGATACACCACCCCAGCCCCACACCACATGATAGAAACAAGGAGCATGTTGCAGTGCACTTTCTGCTCCTGTCAGATGACAGGCAGCAAAGGTGGTATTTGTATGGCTGTGTCACTCACTGTCCACTCACTGTGGGCACCAACTTTCAGGTAAGGATGACCAGGGGGGTGGGTGGTCAGTGCCAAGTGAGGGATGGGAACACTAACTACAAATGAGAGACTGGTGGGGATGAATATTATTGCAAGTGAATGGGGCCAGGTATGTGTTTTTTGGGGGTTCAGTCTGGGAACAGGGATCAGATGAAGAGAGTCCACTAAGTGGTATTTGCTCTACACAAGGGAACCATGCAAAGACCTTTGCATGGAGAAATGCTCTGTGAGTTAGACTGTGCCAATATTCAAGTCTCCTCCCCTCATTGGCACTGCGCCCGTCAAACTTTGCTTGAGTACAAACCTGGTTTGAGCAGGCAAACCAGGTTTCTGTGATTAGCACTTTCAGGTTAAAACCCAGTTTGTTTGCACAAACCTGGGTTTTGCCTGGGCAAAGTTTTATGAATCCTGGCCCAGAATTTTAATTTTACCATGTCTCTGTCCTTTACAAAGCTATGTGATTAATACTAGTAGTGTAGGAATATATTCTATGCAGAAGCTTCAAATTTCAGGAAGTTTGCAAAATTCTAACCAATTCTGCAGAATTCTATTAGAAATGGTATATCTTAATTCCACTGTAGAACATTGTTTCGCTTGTGTGTGGGTTCTAAGAGAAATGCAAATGCATTCTACTAGCATGGCATGCAATTTCTGTAGACTCAAGTGGGTATAATTAACCAACATTGTGATGGCATGGCATTTCCATGTTTCTGTCACTTTGACTACACCTCCGATTGTCTCCAGCATGAGGGGCTGTCTGCATTGGATGTCATTCCAATGATGCTTGTATTGCTTCACTATCCTGGCCTGTCTCTCTCCCCATGATCACCAGACTTTGGATGGTTTCCACATTCTGTGTCTCTTTAATTATGACTGCTTTTCTCACCAAACAGCTGCTCTGCATTCTTTGTCAGCTCGCTCATGAGGACTTTGTTTCCTCTGGTAAAAGGATGCAGCTGAACTCATCCATGCAGTTCTCTCTGAAGCACTGGGAGCAGCCATTTTCAAATGATTGAACTTTGTTCTTTAAGAAAATACATCAATGCTGTCACCTGTCTACACTATCACTCCCTCTATCCAAATCTCACACTCTAAAAGTGCAATTAAACCAAGAACACAAAAACGTAGAATTTGAAAACATGGATTAACTTGCAGTGCACTTTACAAAGGACACTGTTTTAAAATCACAGAATGCTTTTCCGTACTATGAAATGTTGTTATTGAAAAGCATGTGTGGTACTATTTTGTAGTGTCAATACAAAAAAATGAAGTAACTCTTCAACCATTGAATAGTTTTTCACTTTTTGAAATAGCTAAATCATAAACCATCTGTGGATCTGAACTCTGCAGTTTCAGTAATGAGTCCATGGAATGATTTTGTGATTCACTAAATTGCCCTCAGAAATTCCAAAATAATTTTGGAAGTGGATTCTACCAGCAGAATGGTACATTTCACACAGCACTAGTAGGAATTGAAATCAGAGCAGTCTTTGGGTGCTCTGCAATATCCTCACACAGTCCTGGACACCTACAATAGAACTTGCATTAACCTGAGAAGGAGCATCAACTAGGATATCATGGTAATATAATTTGCTTATACTTTTGAACTTCTCCTTTGTGACCCTGTCATTAAATAAACTCCTACATTATTATGAAGACTTAATCAGAAGGATGAAACTAATCTGACATTCATTTGCCTAGTACTTATTTTCTGTATGAAAAGAATAAAGTCATTGCATATTAAACATTATTAAAGTGAACAGTCTTTTCTTTTATCTATTTGAAGTCAGGGAAGCTAAGAACATCATTATGCAGTGAGCAGGAATGAAGTGGGATTAATCTACAAAATTAGCATTTAAATCTCTGATGCCCATTGGAATAGTAGCTAATGAATGACATACAGGGTATGAAAGTTTGTCTTGGCCTCTCAAAGTGTTTGAAAGCTGCAGCTAGGTTTCCAGTTTGTGGGATATGCGAGTGTGCAACCATATATCTAAAGAAGACTGTCAGCATTCCTTCATCAAAAACACATAGATCCTGATTAGGTAAGTGCATTGGTAGTAATTTCTTTAAATAACGCAAGCCATTATTTGTAATTTATCTGGTTGATCCGCAATCCTCTGCTACCATTACTATTCCAGAGTGCCCAATGGCAAGCCCTTTGGTGATGCAACTGATGGGCTAAGCCACGGGGACTGTGGAATAGTAATGGCAGGTGGAGGGTTACAGGATCAACAAGACAAATTACAAATAACAGCTTTGTGCGTTATTTAAGGAAATTACCACCAGTACATCATCTAATCCGGACCTATTGGTCCTGTGTTTTTGCCATGGGAATGCTGACAGTTCTCCTTAAGTATATTTATGTACACGTGTGAACACAACTGTATTTTCAATACCTTCCTCTTTGTTTACCAGTGAGGGATTTCTAGATGGGAAAGTGGACTAGAGCACAAAGGAACTGGCACAGACACACACTGTTTTCTGGCTACTGTTTCCAGTCCTTAGAAATATTATTAATTCTGTTTTCCATGCCAAAAGGAAATGTTCTGTCTAAAACCAGATGACAAAAGCATTGTTGGTAATTACTTTTTGGAGAAGAAAAAATATTTGTAGAAAAGCTAACTTTCCAAAGTATAAAGTCTTTCTTAGGTCAGAGTTTGTCAACTAGACAAACATGGCTATTAATTTCCTTTTTTCAACATTTTATAATAAAAATGCATTTAAAATGAAGAAAATTTGAAAGCATTGATATGTATGTTCAACATGTGTTTTTAGCATCATGCAGACGACTCCACTTTTCTTTGAGCTACTGTACAGGAAGGAAAGAATGTAGCTTCTTCTTAGAAATTGCTGCATGATCTGCTGTACAGTACATCTATTAAAATGTGCAGAACAGTTTTGTACATGGAATACTTGCAATCCATGCTGCAACTACAGAATGGAGATAGAGTAAGTGCAAGTTTCTGATAATAAGCCTCATTGTAGTACAATAATTATAGAAGGATTAAAATAAATTCCATGGCCAAGTTTATTTAGCTGTCCCAGGTGCTTTTGCCTCTGAGCTAAGGCCAAACTGGCTAACCTGTGGTACCATGGTCATGGCTACAGACATGTAGCCATGGGACAGCATCCAGACCCTTCCCCACACAAATATGTTGTTACTACCTCTCTTGTTTAAAATGAGTCCCGCTTAGCTACTGTAGCGACACAATGCATTTAGTTAATTAGGTCCAGTATGCCCAACCAGCAAATCAAATTTGCTGGCCTGGCTACAGGCCTAAATGGCTATATAAGCAAGAAAACAAGAACCTGTACTAAAAAAGTAATATATTCTAAATACATTTTCATTTTTGTTCTGTTTGCAAACATTGGCTCCCTGTTATCTTTCTGTTTAATTCCATTTTTCTTTATGTGACCATTTCCTTTCAGTTTCTCATCAATGCTGCCCCTTCTATGTTGTTAACTTTCAGTTCCTTTTAAAGTCACTAATTTAAGCCCCCTTTTGAGAACACTTGTCATGTAATTCAGGTTTAATTGGTACCCACTATGACACTTTGACTACATTTATGAATATTTTTTCTTTGTTGCTTTTGCAGAATAATTAGGAATGGTTGGTACAACCTCATATGGAATCTGTAGTGCAGCAGACTGAAGGCATAATCCTGCACATAAAGGACGAATCATGTAATGACCATACCTGTGGCATTATTCATAACTTGTTAGGGTGACCTATACTACAGAAACACTAATTATTATTATCACAAAAATCAGTAACTTGCATTTGTTACAGATTTTTTAATGAGTAGTTATGTGCTTCCTGGAAGGTTAGTCAAAGCTCTGTCATGACAGCTTCATGAACACATCTTACAAAATCAGGTATATTAGGATAATTAATACCTTTCATTTTGTTCCTTTTAAGAGCTTTGCTTGGCCAAGTCAGTCTCTCTCCTTTATGCAAAAATAAATAAATAATAATAATAGTAATTTCAGCCTCTCTCCTTTGAAGGAAAAAATACAATAATAATTTATGCATACAACTCTGGAAAAGCTAACACTTCAACTGCAGAACAAATCTGACATGTACAATTTAGAGGTATTTAGTTCCTAAGCACTAGATTGCTGCAAAAGCTAATGTTCTCCTTGTTCCCAAATGTTATCAGCCCATCTACTAACATACGAACATACGAAATTTGCCAGCAGATAAAGGCCTAGAGGTCTATCAAGTCTGCTCGAATGTGCAGCTAGCACCCTTATTCTGCAGCTGCCCCTCCTTCCACCCTTCCCTTCATTAACCCTCCCTTGTCCTGTCCCATCCTCGCTTGAAGCAGTCCACTGTTCTACTGCATACCACTTCTGCAGGTAACGATTCCACCCAGCCACCACCCTCTCTGTAAAAAGTGTCTCCTCATCTCCTCCTGAACCTTCCTCGCCCAGTCTCATATCATGGCCCCTGGTGGCCCTCCCTCCTTACTTTGAACAGCCCTCTGTACCTGTCTTGTTTATTCCTTTCATGTATTTAAAGGTTTCAATCATGTCCCCTGTCTCTCCTCTCCTCCAGTGAGTACATGTTCAACTCCTTCAACCTCCCTCATATGATAAGTCCCCCAGACCTTTGATCATCTTTTGCCTGGCCTGCACTCCTCCAGTAACTTAATGTCCCTTTCAGATACGGACGCCAGAACTGCACGCAGTACTCCAGGTGTGGTCTAACTAATGACCTATACAGTGGCAGAATCACCTCCTCCTCCTTGAGGATATACCCTTGCAATACAACCCAGCATTTTGTTGGCCTTTGCAGCTGCCTTCCTACACTGTGCCGAGTTGTTCATTGACCCTGTGATGAGCACACCCAGATCCTTCTCTCCTCTGTCTGGGCTAGCTGCACTCCCCTAGCTGGTAAGTCCTCCTTGGGTTCTTCATCCCAAAATGCATCACCTTGCACTTTTTGGCATTAAAGCCCAGTTGCCAGGTGTCTGACCAGGTTTCAAGCTTTGCCAGATCATCCTGCAACCCCTGCCATCCCCTAGGTCATCCACCACTGCGCCAACCTTGGTATCATCAGCAAACAGACTGATCTTGCTCTTGATGTCCCATGATATGTCTGCAATGAATATCCCAAACAACACTGGTCCCAACACTGAGCCCTGTGGGACACCACTGTCACTGCCCTTGGGTGTGAGAGCCCCACCCACCACCACCCTCTGTTGCCTTCCCTGCAGCCAGTTTCCTACCCATCTCACCAGCATTGCACCTGCCCCTGTGCCTACTAACTTCCTTCCCAGCCTTCCATGTGGCACTGAGTCGAATGCCTTACTGAAGTCCAGATACAGGACATCCACTGCATGTCCCCGTCCAGTTGCCCTAGTTACCCAGTCATAGAACCCGACCAGGTTGGTTTGGCAGGATCGCCACGTATGAAGCCATGCTGTCTGCTGTCCTGTAGTCCTTGGCTCTAAGAGGGCCACCAGCCTCTCCTTCAGGATAGTCTCCATTAGCTTACCCACGATGGATGGGAGGCTCACTGGTCTGTAGTTTCCTGGTTCATCCTTGGGGCCACTCTTGTGGAGGGGCACCACATGCAGCAAGACTCAATGTAGATTGTCTCTTGTAACACGGGATAAGAATTATGGCACTTGTTGCCTATTTAAGATAGCTAAATACAAAACAATGCTATAACCAATTAGCAAAAAAAGAATGTACATATTTTTAAATATGTAGGTTATTGAATGCTCTAATTGCCTTCAGTCTGCGGCCATAGATTGTTTCATTTCACAGGATGTGAGCCTCATACCATACTGAACAAGAAATGATGCAGAGTAATTTGTGCAAAGAACAAATTATTTCCTTACACAAAACATGCATTCATACTAGCCTCCAGGTTTAGAAAATGATTATAATAGTTGCTTTTAGCAACAGATGCTAAATGGTTGAAACCCATCTATTTCAAAACAATCTTTTAAGCTGCAAACTTTTTAATGAAGAGAGAGACTTTACCGGTTTTCCTATAACCAAAGGACTAATGATATGGAACTGCTACTGTGCTTTTTAAAAGTTCAACAAGACAAAGCAATTATGGAGTCCAAAACATTTTTATTTTATCTTCTTCTGATAACAATTCATCTCCTGACATGGTACATTAACTGTGGAAGAAAGCATACTGCCTTTCAAGCAGCTTTGTAATTCCCCAACAAACTGGCTACAGCAAATTCATCAAACTGCATACAGAGGCTAGTTTTTCCTGGTTGAAAAGGCTGTAATATTGGTTAAAAGAACTGTGGTCAGAAAAATAGTTAATTACACATTTTATATTCCCCAATGAGATTCTGATCAAATGTGCTACTTGGGAATTTAGATCCTTTAATACCTGATGTGCATCTTGCAGTTTTCTATACTTTATTAAATAGGGAATTTGTTGCATCCTGATTGATGGAGAGGACTTGGAACCCAATACCTTACTAGGAGACAAGCACCATTCCAGGAACTTTTCAGCAACCAGGATGTTGCACACCCTGTTATCCATGCCACCCAACCAGTTTTTCCAGAAGCTTTGGTATTCATTTTGGTTCTGATAAGTAAAACACATTCTCAGTCCCACTTGCTATCACTTTTAAAATACCATATTAATACATTTGTATAACCTCCATCCCACACACACCCAAACCCAAACACCTCTACTATCTCAAATAAACAACTTAAACCCTCCTCTTGCCTCGTTTTACTCCTTCATCTGTTCACCTTCTACAGGCCTCTGAAGCACTGGTGCTCATTTCTTTCTTTGTCTTCTGTTCTGGTGCACTGTGATCTCTCATCCCCACCAACATGCTCGCACGCCTGCACAAACACATATTCCACACTGCTCATAAATCCACTTATTTTGCTTTTTTACTGTTGCATTTGTAGAATACAAAGAAATACCATGCTAATTACATCCTAAACCTGCTTTCTTCTTTCTCAGTTTCACACACCACTGCTACTCTATCAAATCACCTCCCCCATATCAGTTGTAGACTGTTGTTTGTTCTAGCTGCCAAAATACTGTATATGTATTGCACACACCAGTCATCATGTTTCATTTATCAGTATGCAACCTGTAAGTCGCTCCCGTCTCATATCAATGTTTACCACCTGCGTCACCCATGTGGTACCCTTGTATGTATATCCAGCCTGTATCATGTAACATGCATTTCATGTATATACTGTTATTACCTATCTGTGTTTGTACTTTAAGTGTTTATGTCACAGGACCGCTTGTGAATGAGCTTGCTCAATGGAGTTTTCCTACAATAAACTTGAACTTGAACACAGATGGCACAGCACTGTCACACTGAAACTCAGTTTCATACTTGCATTGTGAAGGCACTATGGCATAGTGGTTAAGGCCACTGAGCTGCAGACCTGGAGAACTGGGTTTGAATCCCACAGCCACCACTTGCATACTATGTGACCCTGAGCAAGCTACATAACGTTCCTGTGCTCACAGGATGCACCTGGAAACAAACTTTGGCTTAAGGTGTTTTCCTGGGCAAAACTGTAAAATAAAAAACTCACCCACTCTTACCTCTGCAGCTGACTGCCAGTTCCTACCCTGATATTCAAAACCCACCCAACTGGCCATGCTGTCTCTCTTTTCTACATATACTACCTGCTGTGCCAACAACCCAACTAACCATACTGTCTCTCTTTACTACCTGCTGAGCCAACAACCCAACTGACTATACTGTTTCTTTTACTACCTGCTGTGTCAACAACCCAGTTGGCAGTTTTTCAAAATTATCACTTACTTAAATATGGCTGCACAAACATGACATGAGCATACAACTCCACCCTGCCAAACAGCCACAATAACTTACTGATTAGCAAACTTTCAGTACCACAAAGCCTGCTCAAAAATATTGCATGACTGTTTATTCTTTAATTACCTTCCAAAATATGGGGTATTGTCATAGTCAACACAGTGTATGCCACTACTATAGTAGGCATCTTTCAGCTTTGCTACCTGCCATCGTAGTGCCCCCAGAGACAGTAATCACTGCAGATGGACTACTTTTACCTTTTATCCAACTTCTGCCAAAACTCCAATTGCTTTATTTTATATAATTTTTACAATTGTTTTATATTTCAAATGTGCCCATGAAACCCATTTTATAACCACAATAACACACCCCAGTGCATTGGCTGTCATGGGCTAATGCGCTTACAGGTGCTAAAGGCAAGAAACACTTGCACTTTACACCTAGGTGTGCATTAACCCATGGCAAACAAAGCCCTGCTCTTACTGCATTCTTATTTATTAGCCACTGTTCCTTGGGCCCTTAGTATTCTGCCATATGTGGCAATATCAAACAGTGAGAGAGATTTCTTTTATAATATAATACAATATGGTTCATTACCTGTGGAGAAAGTGTACTGCCTTTCAAAGCAGCTTTGTAATTCCAAACACACTGGCTGCAGCAGATTCATCAAACAGGGAATTTTCTGCATCTTGATTGGTGAAGAAGACTTGAAACCCAGTACATTATTGGGAGACAACCAATGGTCCAGGAACCTTCCAGCAACCAGGATGCAACACACTTTGGTGTCACTACCTACCAACAAGTTTTTTAAATTTTAGGCTGCCATTTTTGTTCTGATAAGTCAAAATAAATTCACTGTTCCTCTTGCCATCACTTCCAAAATACCACATTAACACACCTGTATGAACCTCATGCCCACACACCCAACCCAAACACATCTACGCTCTCAAAAACAAACATTTTAACCCCTCCACTTACTTTTTTTTACTCCTTCATTTGTTCATTTTCATGCAGACCTCTAAATCACTGGTGCTCATTTCTTTCTTGGTCTCCTGTGCTGCTGCACTCTGATCATTCAATCCCCACCAAAATGCACTCACATCCACATGCCTACACATTTCTCCCACTGCTCATAAATCAGATAATTTTTCATTTGTTTTAGTGTTGTGCCACAGAAACACATAGGAATAAAGAAATACCATGCAAATCACATCCTATCCCCACTTTCTGCTTCCTCAGCTTTACCTAGATGCCATAGCTCTGTCATGCTGGAGCACTGTCTCTCATACTCACCCACTCTTACTTCTTCAGTTAACTCCCAGTCCTTACCTTTGCTCCTTTGTAACAGATTACAAGTGATGTTACTCATTTACCCGTCAGAGGCCATTTGTTTTATATGAAGAAGGTGTCATGACACACCTACATTGTGACATCAAAGTTTAAATTGTATAATTTTGTGGCATTTCATGAGACCTGTAGCATTGTTTTCCACAAGTCTGAGACCTTATTTTCAATTTTGATAAGGCACAGTTCCATGTTTGTTTTATCTTTGTCATATATTTTGAGGGACACTGCCACACATGTGGGAGATCAGTGGTTGAGAGGTATGTCTGGGGCTCAGATGTGGACTTCAGTCACCCAGGTTCCACCACTCCACTGGGTCCACTAAATTCCTTAGCTTGTATTTTCTGTAAAATGGACTGTTTTATTAAAATATGTATATCTAAAATAAAGGATTGGTTCTTACCCTGAGGGTCTTACAGTTACACAAGCTTGTAGCTATGGTTTTGAATAACTACCTTTAGCCCATAAAGAAGTCTCCTAAGTGCTTCTTTACTAGTCAAATTGTTGAACCTTAACAGTCCAGCAGATGAGGGAGCACCTTTTGAAATCTCTATGGTTAGTGTGAATCTGTATACACAGTAACCCCTGGATCAATATAGGAAATGCAAACACATCCTCATTGTTTGAAAAGTGTACACACTAACTGGATCATTTCCATACACTGCTGGCACAGTCCATGTTGAATATCACCCAATCACTTTTTGGTCAAGCAAAACCACAAACATAATTTTTTATTTAAATTAACTTATTTATTTGTATCATACAGTGGTTGGTAGTGGTGGGATGGTCCAATCATATAAAACATCGTGTTTCCAAGGGAACCCTTAGTGGAATTAAGATACAAAGTATAATACATGCATTGTAATACAATGCAGTAAGGTACACATGCACAGTTCAAGGTGGCAGCTAGATATGCATACAGAGAGGTTACCAAGGGTTCATAATTATCCTGATTATTTTGATAGCAAGTACAGAGATTCCTTTAGTTACAGTTATGGGGAGGGTGACATGAGGATGGAAACTTGGTGTATTATGCATTGCATTATTCCATGGGCTATTTATGCAGGTATTTATTTTTGTAATAGTTAGCAGTGTATGTGCCTGAGGTGACATGTAAAAAAGCATATATTTATGCAGCACATCTGTGTAAATGAGGTTTTGAGAACTCTGCCCTTGGGGTATTTTTTCTAAACAGTGTGGGCAGCCTTCCATGAAGCCTAGCTGAGACCCCAATCTCCCCATGAAGTCAGGCATTACTACATGTGCAACATTTGAAAATGCTGTTGTACATAAAGTCTCTCAGCAACTCATTGACAATATGAATACCGTGCTGTAAAACAGATAAAAATGTTTCCATTTTGGAAACATATTGATGTTTCAGCAGAACAAAACAAAAAAATATTTTTTGTTGTTTAACCAGGAGTAGCTCACTAGCTGAAAGCTTTTTCACAGGCGCGACCTGGGAGCACAGGGAATTTAAGTGACTTGCTCAAGGTCACACAGTATGCAGGTGGGGCCTGATGGAATTCAAACCCAAGTCTCCAGGTTTGCAGCTCAGTGACCTTAACCACTGTGATATACTGCCTCCTATTATGTCAATGGCTACATGAAGGTGAATGGAGGACAGCAGTGTATTGATTTGTAATTTGGTGATTAGGAAAGGCACACTGGGCTGAAGCAGAATTCTGGTATGACCTAGTGTGGGGAGTAAAGTGGAGAATACAGTAAAGTGCAAGGACAAGAGAGTGATAGATAAAAAATGGGCCCAGGATAATACAACTGCCAAACCATTCTGATTCAGAAAGAGTGCAGAAGTATAAAATTATTTTCTAAACAGGAAAACAAGAAAAGGAAACCATAGGGATAAGGTGCTTTTGGAACTCTTTATTTCTCATATGGGGCCTCAATAAGGAGGTTTTCACAGGATTGTAGACTGTGGGAGCATCTGGCATTGAAAATATAATCCCGTGCTGTGCCTGCAACTAGCCATACTCTTCCTCTTCTCTCTCCTGTGTTATCTTACACGTCTTCCCAACACTACTGCTTTTCTACCCCATCCCAATCCTGCTTACTTTGCCTTCTGTTAGGTACCTAAGTACACCATAGCCCCCAAGAAATAATTAATTATGGGTTCTCTTTTGTTCTTTCCTTTTGCTTACTATTTATGTTGATTTGGTTTTACAGTTTTCAAGATTTGTTTTGTATGTTGTTCATGATTGATGATGCTGCAATTATTCCAGTTCAGTGCATTGTTACACTCTTTTGTTGCAATCGTAGTACCAACTTAGCTTTTTTTTTTCTTTCCTGCATATTCGCGTTCTCATTACCCATATCCCATCACTGGTCGAACCTAGAAATGAGATGTTAATCAATGTGCTTTTTCTTGACAACAATTTGAAATAAATAAAGAAAAAAATAAATACAAGCAAAGCCTCACAAGCTAAAGTTAGATTTATATCATTCTTCTTCCCTCAGCTGTTTGGACATTTGCAGTCAGTTTTAAAGAGCTGTAAGATTGGAACAGAGCCTCATACCAATCACTGACCATTTGAAAAAATGTACTCACAAAGTGGTGAAATTTGGCTCATGTGGTTGACGTAGGAATCAACCACCATTAGAATGGAACTGCTGGTGGATTGGAAATGCCATTTCTGGCAATGTAAGACTGTGAACAATAGGCAAGTAGAAGAAGAGGAGAGAATGTTGCTACCATTAGTTGCATACAGAAGGGGAATGCAAAAGTACACAAAATAATTAGTGATATTCCACAGAGGTTAAGAACAGGATGGATAACTGACTTGTTCAGGGTCCCACAGCTTTGAACTCTAACCCATAGGCAAAAATGCCTACCTGTTACACTAGGTTAGAGAACCCAGCTTTATATGCCAGTGCACAGACTTTTCATGCTTATTTCATTGGACCTAATTCACACAATTATACACATTAATTTCAAAGTAGGCATCTTGCACTTAAAGTACTATTCCTCAGAAATGAACACCTCTTCTCAGTTTACAGTGGTTTCACATACTGACAGGGGAGTCATAAATTAAGTTAATGGCACAGAGTATGAGGCCATATGAATCTTTACTGTATTTTGTCTTCCTTGATCTTTACAGGCTAGGCTACCTTTCCACATGGCCAATATCCCTGTCTATATGGAGGTGCTGCATGCACTCCATAGTCCCCTGGGAACTCCAGGATGTGTTAACACTCCTCCCTACCACATTATCCCACCTCAAGATTCCCTCTGTTGTGAGGCCATGCTTTTGATCCTAGACAGGTAAGTCTCTACTTAGGAACATTGCAAATTTAAACATTGCTGACAAATTGTTGGCAAAGTGACAAATTCTGCACTTTAAGTAGGCAGCACAAAGCTGGCATTTTACCAATAATTTGCCAGAGGGGACCCAGATGTCCAAATAAACAATGTTCCCTCCTCCCACCCCGTAGTTTCCAAAACTTACCCTTCTTCACCCATATGGAGCAAACCATCTTCATAAAGTACCCTTCTACCACACTCAGCAATACACATGCCACCTCTCTCCTTCCCTGTAGCATGCAAATGTTAAGTAACACCTTAACCCCTTTAAAGTTCATTCACTTGTCAACCACCCATGCACGCCCCCCAGCTCCTTAAAAATTCCTCTCCTCCCACTGCATCCTCCACCACCTATGGTACACTGGCATCAGACCCAACAGAGAAGATATTTCAGAAAAAGATATGTTCTAGAACAAGGGGTCATGACATGAGGCTGAAAGGGATAGATTAAAGGGTAATGTGAGGTAGTATTTCTTTACAGAAATGGTGGTGGATGATGGAACAGCCTCCCAGTGGAGGTAGTGGGGATAACTCAGTAGGAGAATTCAAAATGCATGGGATAGTCAAAGGGAACCCTAGCAACAGGAAAGAGAACAAAGCTGGAGATCAAATAGGGTCTTTGGTTTTGCAGCAGGTAGGAAAATGGGCAGACTGGGTGAGCCTGGCAGTCCTTATCTGCCATCAGTTTATATGTTTCTATCTTTAATTACTTTGCATGCATCTAGTCTCAGCTTCCAGTCAACAGTGGTGTGGACAGTGGTGCCTGTGGAGGAGACAGACATCTCTTGTTAGATGTGTGTGTGTGGGGGATTATTTGCCTGCCCAGCATTCTCCTGTTCTCCAGATTTTCTGGTCCTCTCTCACAGTGACACAGAGGCATCCCTGGCAATACAGGTCTTCTAAGCAAAAGAGTGTGAGTGCAAGTCTGACAAAAAGTATGACTCTTTGTTTTGTAAATACTCACCTGATGAACAAAGAGCCTCAGTTCTACATTCCTTAAGCAACTGGTTGAAGGGCCAATTGGAATTAGTGGCCACAGTGATTACAATGAGTTTAAATATCTTAACTTCTGATATACTGTGGAGTTGTTCCTTAGGTGGGAACTTGAGGAACAGCAATATAGTTGGTGAATGAAAAGCAGTGAGCTGGTGGACAGTGCTGGAGTATTAAGGAGTAATTTTAGGACTGTGTTGCCTGGAAGCTCATAACACTGCCTCCAAACTGTTCCTCCAGGAGATCCTGCAAATAGAGCCAGTACAAGGACTGCTACTGATGGATTGGGGTAGTCAAGAGAAAATGAGAAGAAATGGAGAATAAATAATTGAATTCTTATCAGAGAAGAAGAGAATACATGTTAACTTTAACAAGCTCCAAATTCTGTCATAATGTAGCGTGATGTGGTTGGTATGCTAAATTCTATCATTCTAATGATATTATACATATTTTAGATTACATATCAGGCTGGAAATCCAGTCAAATCAAAATGAAGCTTTTGTCACTAAAGAATATGTGACTCCATTTCTGTGTGTTTTTATCTAAGATATCCAAGTGAATTAGACAAGTACCTTTCAATGATTCAGGAGGAGGAGTTCAGCAATTACTAGTCCCAGAATCAAAGAGCCAAGTTCAGAAGGGAAAAACAGGTCATAGATTCACATGTGTGCTGTAATCAGTAATACTCTGAGTTGGACAGCTGACATGTTAGACAGAGGCTTAAATCAGGCTTACTGATACATAATTTGACATTTTTCTTATTAAAAATGTATTGAGTTCAAATGGGAATAATGGACTTCACTTTTGCTGAGAGTAAAACACATTAAAACTTTTCATATCAGAACAGGAATAGTATATACTTTTATAACACAAAATAAAACTATGAACTTCTTTCAGTGGTAATATTTATTTATTTAGCTTTTGTTAACCAGGTAAGTACACTAGACAAGACAATTGCTATTTTCAGGTACGACCCAGGAGAGTACAGGAATTACAGATTTAAAAACATAGGACAACGTGGTACAGATTAAAAAAAGTTTACAAGTCATGTGGAGGACAACATGATACAGATTAACACAGTTTATAAGTCTTGTAAGGCATAGGTTTGGTCAGTATGTACACAACAGCGTAACACATGTAGCAACTAAGAGCAGTACAAGAGGCACAGTTGAGAAGCAACAGATACAACACTATTTACAACTTAAAAGCCTCGAAGTCGAGTCTTTTATCCAGGAATACATCCAGGAGAGACGAGTGCTGTAGATCATGGGGTTTGGGGCAACCACAGGTCAAGAGAGTTTAAGGTAGTTCCACAGGAAGGAAGGAAAGAAGGCAGCCCTGTGAGGGGAGGAGCAGACCTGGGCAGGGAAAGCATTCCATAGTCTGGGAGCACATGCAGCAAAATCACTACCTCCCATTTGAGTCCAGGTAGCAGGTATCTTAAGGATGGTGGGCCCCTGAGACCTGAGGGAATAGGATGAGGAGGCAACCAGGACAAGAATTTCCAGCCCAGGGTGTACCAGTGCCAAGGACCTTCCGTGAAGCACCCTAGGACAAAGTCTATGTGATTTGAGGGGAGAGCCAGTTTAGCTTGCTGTAGAGGTCACAATGGTGGGTGAGATGGGGGCAGCCAGATCAAAGTGGCAGACATTGTTGTAGGTAGTAGACCACCTAGAGAGGTGAGCTTTGGTGGAGCAGGCAAACAAAAGGAGCCCATAGCAGAGCGAAGGGAGGAGCACACCTCTGGCAAGAGCAATACAGGCAGCAGGAGTAAGGTTGCTTTTAGCTCTGTAGGCCAGACCCAGTTTGTAGTTGACAGTCTTGCATGTATTCTGAATATGGTGGCCAAGGTCAAGCTGTGGGTCCAGCATCACCCCAAGGTATTTAAAGTTGGCAGTGGCAGGGATTGGAATACCGTCGGTACCAGAAACACAGAACGGAGCAGGGAGGACTTAATCTTGGCCTGAGACCCAAAAAGCATGGCCTGGGTTTTTTTAGATTAAGAACCAGTTTATGGGATGAGATCCATGACTGAATGTTCCCCAAGTCCTCACTCAGATGGTGATTGATGACCCCTATCTCCGATGAGCGAATCAGGATGACCAAGTCATCTGCATAGAGGATTGGCTTACAGTGAACAGCAGCTAAGGGAGATTATTTACAAAATGGAGAAGAGCAGGGGCCTCAGGACAGAGCCTTTGGGGACACCCATGGTTACAGAAATAGAGCCCGAGAGCTCCAATTGTACTTAAAAAGAGCTCATAACTGCATTGTTCAGCCTCCACGTGACTCAACCCCAGAAACTATCAGTTTCTGGCATGAAACCAAATATTGTGGTGCCCAGTTTGCCTGATATTATTTTTATTTTGTGGGCCTACCAGTCATAGTGTGTGCTGCAACACAGTTACCCATAATCCACTATTTTAGAAAAATACTGCTGCAAAGCTGATGTCACCATGATATCTATCTATACTGAGCTCTGCAACAGGTAAGATACATATGTGCAATATACCTAGATTTGCTAATCAGGATAAGTGTGTGCAGACTGAATATGACAGGTAAGTGCCTATTCCTAATCGCTACAGTTGGGCAGGAATCTTTCACAGTCTCTGCAACCAGATTTTGCCCCACTCCCATTGTAGTATGCTGTGAAGTAATTTTGCACTTCAAAATCTGTACTGCAGTATGGCTGTGACTAGAACAGTGCATTATGTCTTACAATGGTGAAGCACAGTCACTGATCAGATTTTACAAATTATAGGTTATCAAGGGAACTGGGTCACCAGCACATTTGGAAGTACTACGGAAAATGTTAGTTGTGGGTAGTGCCCCAGAATACTGAATGCTAACAGAAATAAGATATTTCCTTTAAACCGAGGGAATAAAGAACAACCAACAATTCATGATATATAGAATAATATGACACTGGGTCCAAAACGTGCCAACAAGAATAGTGTTGGCTAGGAGTGCCATGTAAAGGGCACCGATTTTTCTTTGCAGGAGGGCTAGCCCGCACCCTTCAACAGAATTCTCATGCTGAGGGGAGCGGATCCTGGGAAAATTTGAAATTTCTGGGGCATGGAATACTATTTCCATGGCCCCATGTAAAATAAAACAAAGTGACAATATATTAAAATGTCAGAGACTCAGTATTAGAACCCTGGTCTCCACTGCTACTAGTCAAGCTGCTCTGTGCCCCATCCTCAACACCACAGGAGTAGCATGGCCAGGCTCCTGGATTCTGCTGTTCTTGTCCATGTAACATTACCATGGACAGTGACCAGTGGAGCGCATCTGGCTAGTGCTGTAAATCCCTCGCTCACTGTCCCCGGTAAAGGCATATAGACCAGCGCCTTGACTGGCATGCCATTAATGTAGCGCTCTGTGACCAGGTACCAAATAATACAATGGGAGGCATATACAATCAGAATTTTACATGCATCTAATGTATGGGATGCTATATAAACCCCAAGAGCAATGCTTATGGGGTTTATAGAGCACCCACACTCAAGGGTATGTATAAATTCAAGTTTTCACCCCGACAGTTTTATTTTAGGAGACTGCTGGGTACTGTTTTCTCAACTTGAAAACATTACCCAGCAATTATAGTAAGCAGTGTGGCCAGTGGCTCTGGAAGCAGTAGTTCAGTAATGAGGTGGGGCTGAATCATAGTGCATGTCTGAAGGAGGCTGTGCACATGTGTGAGCAAGGGAAACCTGGTGATGTTCACTATTATAAACAGCTAGCTATAATGGCAAATTATAACCACATTTCCTATGGGTGAAAATGTTCCCAGTTATTATAATGATATACTGCTATGCAAGTGTTCCAGAAGTCATTATTATCCATACGATAGAAGGTCAGTTCCAGAGTTTTAATTTCTCCAAATGTCAAGACATCATTACATCCTTATTTTGAAGGTATTTGGTGTATTTTATTTGTTATATAATAACCAGTGAATGATGTAAGTCAAGAACATTATGTAAGGAATAAGGCATGTAAGAGTAGAAGGGTTGTGCAGAATGCAGCATACTGCCATCAGAATTCATGCAGATTAATGCAATTAAGAAGTTTATGTAAACGGCAGATTATTAATCAACAAAAACATGTTGCATGCAAAATGTCAGAATTCTGCTAGTGATAGAATTCCATGACTATATCCAAAATTTGGCAGAATTGCATTGTGTCAGAATTTCAACATTTCAGACAGCCCTACAGAGTAGGCATCTTAAATTAGTAAAGCCAAAGGGTGGGTTTCAGCTCAGGCAGTTAACCACCACAAGCCATGCAGCAAGGAATTATATCTGTTGTGGAAGCTTCATCCCATTAGGTAGTTTGGTGTTTTAACAGTAATGAATTACAGTTTTTTTTTTTTTAAATAGCCAGTGGCAGTGAAGCATGTTTTTCATGATACTGTCACTTTAAGAAAGCTCTGTCATCCGTTACATTAAGTCATGGGGATCACTGGTCATCAATATGGGTTTTACACTTTGAGCCTGTGACAGCAGGAGTGGAGGGCAGCAGTGAGGGTTCAGAGTATCCATTGGAGGCTCTCATTGGGTGGGACTCGACCCACCACACTCTCAGTGGTTCCTGGTGTTGGCATTGCAGAGGTACCTTTGATACCATGGATGACCACATGTTGGAAAAAAAGTCCTTACACAAATGACTGAGTGTCTAGAACAATATAAACTATTTCCTGTTTATCGATCAGTCTTTCATCCTAAATTTTCTACACAAACCTCCTTTGTGGACTTTCATGATCTTCTCTGGTGCTTTAATTTCTGGGTGTTTCCTGGTTCTGCATGTTGATCTTTCTAAAGCTTTTGATTTGATTAATCATCGCTTACATCTTCTTAGTCTATCTTTTATGGTTTCTCACCACTGTGCTGTAATGTCCTTAACTGGTTTTCTATGTATTTACAGGGTAGATCTTAATCAGTCTTCTGGGAGTGTGTCTTTCTTCTTCTTTTCCTGTTTCCACCAGGGTACCTCAAAATTATATTCTTGATTCCATTCTGTTTAGTTTAATTGTAAATCTGTTGCTTTCTTTTATTCAGAATTGTTCAATCTGTTTTAAGCAGATGCTACTGTTGTTCCGCTATACAATCGATCAGTCCAATCATTTTGTAAAAGAGGAAGGAACCCAGATAAAAGATGATTTAATAGTGATGTATTATGGATAATCATGATCAATTATATTAAAAGATCATTGTTCAAGCTTCAAAACTATCATTGTGATCATCATGACAAACAATGATTACAGAGAAAGTTAAATGGCCACCAAGCAAAAAAAACATGATGTTATGAAAATGGTGATTGTGATTTATGATTATGTCATATCATCATGGTTTTTCATGATTGCCCATGGTCAAGATTACTGCAAGAAATTAAGAAAAATACATATTTTTACCTATTCTATACTTTGAATTTATTTTTTCATCTCTTTAGACATCTTTATTGGAATCATCAGTTATGATAAAGCTTCTATGCAAAGACATTGCTTTCAATTATACTTAACTGTGACACTTCACTTCTTACTAGTACTGTAAAGGCTCAGATTGGTTTACATAGCTCTATTTAATGGCTCATTTTATGGTTGCTGTGAGTTCAAACAAGTACTTGCTTTTTGAGGAAAACCTTTCCTACTGGTCTGAAATTAATACTTTCAAGTAAAAAAAATTTTTAAATAGAAATATTCCATTTTGGTCCATAAACTATATTTCTGAATTGTGTAGACTATTTATGCAAATGTATATATACATAACATTACATACTCATCCTAAAGTGATTTAAACTTGACTTCACCTAATTTACAGTATTACTAGTTTGCTTTTACAAATATTTGTCATTTATATTTTCTTATTAGTAACAAATAAAACTTTAAGTGTTACTCATATGATTTACATTCTTAAAAACAGAACTAAAGTAATCATCAATGATCATCAATGACTATCACATGATCATCCACAGATTATCAAAACTAGCATGCTAATTTAAGCTTCAAAATAATCAATAATTGTCAAATGGTGATTTGAAAGTTACATGTCTGATGATTAAGTCATGCTCTACCACAGATGACAATCTTAGATCATGATCTCTTTATCATCTTAAGGTAACATTTGATGATTAACAAGGATCAGTCATGACTGACCTTCAAAAACATGATTGACCAATTTGCCTCGGAAGCACTCCTTCTAGGCCACAGGAGGTCATAAGAATGGACATACCAGTCTTCCTCAGGATGTATGTGTGTGCTGGAGGTCTGGGAGGACTCCCCATGGCAGCAAGAGGTGAGTCTGGCAGCCAGAAGTGGACATTGTGAAGCCTGAAGGAGAAAGGTCCTAGCTTGCAGAGTCAGTAGGATAAACATAATGGACAAAAACATGTCTCTGATTTTCTTCTTGATCACATGACATTACACACTGTGTTCATCCTGAAGTGTGATTTTCATTTGCAGTTTGTGACAATGAGAGAGAAAGCTGCACTGCTTTCAGGTACATTGAGCATTTAATTCAGTACTTCTTGATATAAAAATTCACTTTGTACTGTAGTGATATGGTTTGTGTGACTTGTTTTCATGGATTTATTTGATGTTTTAGTTGGTATGTGTCAGTGTTCCTGTATTGTTTACTTTTCTATATGTTAGTTTGTTCTGCATGTTAGAAATGAATGGTTGCTGACAGTAGGTATGTCTTCCTGTTTCGGTTTCATGCTTGTGATTTGAGACCTGGCAATGTTAGATTTTGGGAATGTTTAATTTTATGATAGATTGTTAGTGTTGTGCGAAATTGAGAAGTTTGGTTACATGAAATAGTTCTAAAATTTGCGCATGTTGTGAAATATTTTGTGGAGTGCAAATGTGAAAGTTTGTCCAAAATTGCAAATGTTCACCTGAAAATTGCAAAATTTCACCGAAAATGGCAACTTTCCACTGCAGAATGTGACATTTCACAATTTTGGGGAGAAAATTCAAAATTTTTGAATCAGCTTATAATCTTGAGTGAAATTTCACAATTTATGGTCAAAATGTCACATTTTGCACCTGCAAAATATTTTGAAAATGTGCAATTTCACATGGCAAAATTATTAATTTTGCAGCAATTTCGATGGCAAAATTTTATTTTGTGACACCTCTATTGATTAAATATTTTCTGAGTAGGGATTATGGTGGTGAGGGGTCCGTGATGGAATTTGATGTGTTTGTGCCTTTTGCGTAGCAATATTTGCATATTGATTTTAAACACCATTTTGTATTTTCAATAACATGCATTTGTGGTGCATTATAATTGCTTACAAGGCAAGATAGGGGTTGCATGATAGTGAGATAATGGACTGCTTCAGTTGAGTTGAAGGACAAGTGCTTCCATCACTCAAGAAGGGTTGCTAACCCACCATAATGCACCTTTGCATGCCATATTGCAATTATGAAATGGGTCTAATTTAGTGAATTTTATGTAAGAATATATATGGTATTATTATCACAAAAAACTTTTTTTCACTATTTCAATTCAAGTTTTGCTTAAAATAGTCCAATTTGGATGAAGTGCAAATGTGAGTCTGACCCTAGGTGGCACTAATGCTGCATATATGCAGTAATTTAGAAAGTGGCATGGAAGGCAGGCAGTTGCTTCACATGCAATTCTAGTGCATTACTGTAGCATTGGGAAAGAGGATGCTGCTGGTCAGATCAAAGTGCTAACTTATCATTGGGTGCTCTGGCAGACTAGGCCACATTAACCACTTCATCCTTAATAGGCTACCAGTCCAATTGGGAGTGGCGTGCACTTGCCACAATCTGTAATGATCATGTCTATATTTTTAAATGCTACTACTGGTTTGGTTGTGACAGAACCATGTAGTGGTAGTGATCGTGGTCCCTTGGTAGCAGCGAGATCGTAGTCAAAATGGAAACAGGATTTTTAAATTTAAAATATGTAGACTAGGCCAACCCAGTGGGGAAGAGGGATAAAGGGATAAGGTGTTGTGGATGCCTTGCCTCTTTCCATGCAGATGACCCAGGTTCAGGTACAGACTCAGATCACTCAGGGATCAGCTGGGAGAGGGAAGATTGAATGTCTGTAGGACTGCTCTCTACCATTGGGGAGGGAGGATCCCATGACTCACCAACTGACTAACACCTTAAGGAATTCAGGTGGCAGTGCATGCAAGTCCTTTAAAAGGGGAAGAGTCAGCATTCAGAGCACCAGGGCATCTCCACATAGGTAGAGCTCACACTACATCCTCATTGCATGTCCATAGAGCCCAATGGAGAAAATCAGAGTAAAACTGGAGGATGGGCCTATGAAGCCCTGCCTGAACAGCTGATGTCCCACCTAATATCTGTGATCCAGGGACATTTTAGATTTGTGTCCCAGGTGGGGGAAGATGGCTCTCCCTTCCTGGCCCCAACATGGGGAAATCCATGGGGAATTATGGTCCCAGTACCGGAGGAGATACAGGACAGCTGTGGCTGGCGGGACAGGGCTGAAACAGCTACAAATCCTGCTAGGAACATAAAAACCTATATAGAAAATAAATCTGCAAAACAGAAGATCATGAGCAGTGACAGGGAGGATTTGGGAGCCTAAAGCTGGGACTGCTGGGATCAGGCCTGAGGTAAGATCCTGTGTGGCATGAGCAGTTATGTTTTTAAGGGGATTCTGTTACCAGTAAGAGCTTATTGGTCTGATAACTGTGCTGAGTCCCAGTTGCCTGGATCTACTTTAACCAGGCTGCTGTGCTGGGATAAGAGCATGACTGAAAGTAACTTTGACCAATCAGGAGCCAGCTTCTTTCAATCCATTTCATAAAGCTGAAGTAGCAAGCCTTGTGAGCATGTTTCCTGTAGCTTAGCATATCCCCATGTGATTAAGTTTCAACAAATCAGGATGTCAGATTTGGTCAGACAGCCTTGATAAAGCCTTATAAACATTCACTGCATATGTCATACATTCACTAATTATGTAACAGCAGATAATTGATCAGTTTGACATAAACACTTAGCAGTTATGCAGCTGTAAACTTGTACTGTATATAGTTCACCAAGTAACACATACAGTGAAATCCAGTTTGACAGTAGCCAATTAGAATACTCTATAATATGACTACCTCTCAAACTAGAGATTCTAAGCAATGTAGTGAGCAGAAACTCAATGAGATGCACTCTGACACTGAATATGAACAAAGTGTAACATAAATGGCTTGTTTTAGTTGGACAAAGTGCTGTACAGTGGACTGACAAACATACCTTACATCTTTGTCCAATAGTAGCAAGGCTTCACTTTCAAATGATTAATTTATGTCTACTGGAAAGTCAGGGTGGCGAGTGGTTAGAGTATGGTACTATCAAATAAAAGATCATAGGATCAAATTCCATCACAGCCACAGGCTGAGTGACCTTCAGCACATATGTTGACCTCCCTATGCTGTAGAGCTCCTAGCTACAAAATAAGTGGAAGGAACTGCCACTGGAAATGAGATGTTTTATCTACATTGGGTTATTCTGGAAAGATAAATTATCAAAATAAGAAAGAAAATCAACTATTTAATCCATGACACTACTATCTATTTGACTCTGTACTCTTGTGCCAGCTTTAGAATGACATAGCTGGTTTTCTGGACTTCTCATTCCAGTATGATGTTTTCCAATTGCTGTAGGAAAATTGGAAGACTAGGTGGGCCAAGCGTCTTTATCTGCTGTCAAATTCTATGTTTCTACAGTATGTACTTTTAAAAAACCTTAATGGGGACAAGGAATTTGTGTAATTTGCAGTGGCTTGTAACATTCCTATTTTCTGAAATTATATCCACAACCCAAATGGTCCATGTTTATTTGTAACTCAGTAACAGCTGATGTAAAAAATATGATTTGTATTATTTTCTTTTATGGATAATGTTCTGTGCAGTCCTCAACAGTCTTATAGGGCATCTGCATGGATCTGCCTGTACACTCCAGTGCAGTCAACCTCTGACAGACAGATCCATGCAGATGTTCTATAAGACTGCTGGGGACTGTCACCTTAAGATACATGGGTTGTACAGTAGGCACCCATTCAGCATGTCAGTGAGACTTTTACAACACAGGAAGGTACAGTAGCAGTGATGGAGCTTCCTCACTCCTATATATAGTAGCAGTTAGGCTGTCATTCCATCTGCCAGTTGCATTTATTGCACCGGCCTATGGGGTGCCTAACAACCTGTCATTGCTGGTACAGAACCTGTATCTGCACTATGCTAGCACACAGCATGCTGTTCATTAGGGCATGTCAGAGCTGCCAGTGGAAACCTCTCTATCACACAACCACACCACATGCACCCAGGACAGCCTCTGCTTGTCAGGGAATTTGAGAGATACTGGACAGCTAGAGGGTCTGAAAGCACCAGGAGTCCATGACGGGGTCAGTGACTGCACACTAGGGAGTACACTGTCTGCAGGTTTGTAGGGCAGTACAGGGCACTGCTGCCTGGTGCCACCATGGTACCCTGCCACATAGTGTTGTGTCACACACTGCCCCATATGGCACTTGTACAGGACTGCTGTACCTGTACCACGGAGGATGTGGCATTCCTCCCTCCAAAAATAGTAGCACAGGGGATGGCTTGTACTGAGCAGGGCGGGAAGATAGAACCTCCATCAAACCTCCGTGTGCCACCTCTATGGCACACCACTCAACCAGCAGCAGATCTGAAACTTGATGCAGGGACCCTGTTGTACCAAAATCTGGTACAGAGTCCCTGGTCACCTGGAGTTTGTTGCAGGTGGGGATTGGTACAACATGTGCTGATCTAGGTGCCATTTTGATTTATAAAATTATTTCCAAAATGTACATGACTGCAATAAAACTCCTATATACAGTAGTGTTTTTATATAAAAGTAATGATTTTATACAGATATATTCCCAAATTCTTTATAGCAAATTGGAGAAAGATACAGTAACAATAGAAAAATCATTTAAAATTAGAGAAATTCATTAAAGGAGAGCAGAGAGACTGAAATCAGAATAATCAGAACTATCTGTGTTATAAATTGTGATATGGAGTAACAAAATGAAGACAAATCAAAAGAATTAATCACTACTATTTTCAATAAATACTTGAAGGAACAATTGTGCAGAAAAATCAGATAAAATGAAGACTGGTAAGCAAGTTGGGTAACTTGGGTGGATAATAAGGTGATAACCTGTGTAACAAACTAATTAGGAGAAAAGGATACAGAGGCTAGTAGTAAATATAGTTTGCTCCAATGATGGGAGGGTGACAGTGAGATATCTCAGGATCAGTACTAGGACATGCCCTTCTCAATGTCTTTAAAAGTGTCATTGCAGAGGAACTGGAAGGGAAATCTGCCTCTTTGTGGATGACACCAAGATCTACAACAGAGTGGATACTGTAGGGGTGAAAAGGATGAGAAGGAAGTTAAAAAGTTTGGTGGAGTGGTCAAGGCTATGCCAGCTGGGTTTTAATCCAAAACAATGCAAAATAATGCACTTGGACCATAGAAACTTGGGAGTGGAGTACATAATGCCAGAGTGTTACTGACAAAGACCACACAGGAAAGAGACCTGGGGTAATCATATCAGATGACCCAAAAGTGGCCAGGCAGTGTGACAAGGCAGTAGGAAAAGCAAGTTGGATACTGGGGTACATAGGAAGGGGTATCATTAACAGGAAGAGAGAGGGTGCAGTTGCTATATAAATCACTAGTAAGATCCCACCTGAGTACTGTGTCCAGTTCTGAGACCATATCTCAGGAAGGACATAGAGTGGAGGCAGTCCAGAGGAGAGCTACCAAATGGTGCAGGGTCTGCATCAAAAGCTTTATAAGGAGCTAAAAGAGCTAATTGTATACACCCTGGATAAGAGAAGAGAAAGAGGAAGACTACAGAGACTGTTGGATACCTCAGGGGTAAATAAGTTAATAGAAAGCAGTATTACTGCAAGCAAAAGGTCCTCTAGAACAAAAAGGCATGCTATGAAGCTGGAGGGAGGTAAACTAAGGAGGGATGTGAGAAAGTACTTTGCAGAAAGGGTGGTGGATACCTGGAACAGCCTTCCAGTGGAGGTTGTGCAGGCAAAAACAGTAGTGGGGTTCAAAATGCATGGGACTGTCACAAGAAAATCATTGGGTAAGGACAGGAGAGGTTGTGCTGTAGATCAAGAAGGGTCTGCAATAAAAAATGAAAGTTAAATAAAATGGGCAGACTGAGTGGGCCCAGTGGCTCTTATCTGCCATCACATTCTATGTAGTTTTGTATACACCTACCTACCTCATGGATTCAACAACTTCTGTTCAGGAGCCCGAGGAGGTGACCAGTGTTAACAAGTGCTGTCTTGACTTTCCCTAGATTCAAAAGCCAAATAGTGCAGCTATTTTTAACATTCAGAACCAGCGTATTTGCTAAGAAGCCATCCTTCTAACAGCTTAGTAATTCTCAAGCTTGCTGCTGTTTTATTGGACTCACTGGAACTTCTACACAAAACAGCACTGTCTGTGTATTACTGTAATTTAGCCCCATCACAGTTGCTTGGCATGTTGTTAATAAACAGGGAAAAGCAACAGGAGAAAAGCAAAGGACCTAGTACTGAACCTTGGGACTGCATCAATAATACATTTTGCAGTTTTCATTTTATTTAGTCAGTTTAGCCTTCCTTTACAGAACTACAAGTGCACAGTATGCGTGCAGCATATAATGCTGCACACTTCTATTTCTGTAAAGGTTTGGGGTAGGGTTACATTCTATAAAGAAGCAATCTCTCCATATTACTTGTGGAACTTAGTCAGACTTTTAATTTATCTCCTGGCACAGACTTTTCCTTTTGTCCCCATTTTCTCCATTGATGCGGTCAAACATATAGAAAGGAGCGAGACCATAAAGAATCTTGTATCTATTCATTTCAGTGCCCCTAGGTGTAGAAGGACTGGGATGCCATACATTAAGACAGGAAGCAGATTGAAGCTAGCAATGGCTAGCTGTTCTTCATTAGTGGGAAAGCTCTTAGATGGTACCAAGTTTTGTGAAGAGATTGTGTCATATTATCTAAGTGAATGCTGAGAAAGAATTCTGATCCATGTACACATAAATACCTCATGGATTCAACAACTTCTATTCAGGAGCCTGAGGAGGTGGTCAACATTAACAAGTGCTGTCTTGATTTTCCCAGGAGTCTAAAGCCAAACAGTATAATTTTGTTTTTAACATTCAAACCAGCTTATTTGCAAGAAGTCCTCCTTCTAATAGCTTGAAGTCATTCTCAAGCTTGTTGCTGATATGATTGGAATCACTGGAATATTTTACAAAATGGCATCATCTGTGTATTACTGTAGTTCAATACTTTGGATAATGCTTTTGATTGTATTTTGGATTTAGAATTATAATTTAGTCAAATTTGTCCATGCTTTGTCTATCACTCAGTTAACAAAATTTCCCTTATGTTTTCCTTGTTTCATCCAGTTATCCAGGAGTAACCCCCACTCCTGTGTGGGGCTTAACTGAGATGGGCTATGGCCTGTTTTGCCCCTGATGGCCTGTTTTCTCCCCTGTCTCCTGGGCTATTGAATCAAGACTGGAGGGCTTCTGTATCTTTGTGGCAACTGTTGCCTGGTCTCCGGTTCCTCTGCCCCATGGGAGATCAGGCTGAGGTCCTTATGTTTTCTGCACCTCTGAGTGCCAACTATTTCAATATGGCCATACATGCAGAAGCAATGCATGCATGGCCCAGGTCTTAAAGGAGCCGCAGCTCCTGAAAATGACTTTGGATGTGTGGCCATGATTGGGACACATTCCTGGCTCCAAGAGAGGCAACAGAGTTGGGATTTATGTAAAACACACTCCCAGATGCAGTATTAATGGTTTTGGGTCCCCAAATACGAGTGGGACCAGGAAGGTTATAAGCAAGGTACACACGTGCACCTACAGCTATACTGCTACTAAAGGGCACCTTTGGTTTTGGAACTCTGACAGTCAAACAGGGCTCCATGCAAGCAATTTCAGTTTTCTGGCCCTGCACAGCAAGCAAGGACAGGACATATACTGTATCTGGTAGCCCATGACTGGGCTTAAAACTGAAATGGGAGGCTGGCAAACTCAGGGATAACAATGTAAATAATGATGGCAGCCCCAGCAAGTCTCCCTGCTGCCAAGGGGTTATTGGAAGTGTGAGAGGACACTTCCAGTGTGCCCAGGAAAATGAGAGCCGTGCAAAAGGTAACTTGGTGATACTATGTAATGGGCTGTACCCTAGAAGCTGGGAGAAGTTTAGCTGAGAACTGGAGGAGAGAGACTGTGAGGGAGGGCTACATGAACCAGTAGGCTAACCTGTGTGAAGACAGGCCCCACTGAGCCCAGAAAAAGCTTGAAGCAGAGTGCCTTCTAGTCTAGTTTCTCAGCAGGAATTCAGTGGACTGCTAACCTGTTTTCCTAGTAGGAATTACACTGAACTGATGATCATTTTAAGCTTGTAAAATAGTTGGACTGTTTGAACTGTTTTTAGGCTTGGAAGTGCTTGTATTGTTTGAACTGTTTACCAGCCAGGGCAAAAGTTATTTGACCTGGGTTGAGACTGTTAGAAGCCCTGCTGTGTTTAAGTTCCTGGTGAATTGGTGTGTCCTGCTGGACATCCAGGGTGATTGTACACCTGCCTTGTACCCTGGACTGATGAAAGGGCAGAAGAGGCAAATATGACAAAAGGCCAGAAGAGGCAAAGATGATGAAAGACCTTAGAGGTGAAGACATCAAAAGGCCTGTCACCAGCGAATGGTTCAGCACCTGCTGCACTCAAGAGTGGTACCAAAAGTCAAATCACACTTCTGCATTCCTAAATCTGTCAACAAACTGTGAGTACCTAAGGGCTGCGGTCCTGTGAGTTTCTTCTGCAATTTGGCTAGCTAGTTAGATAGTTTTAAAGGGGTGAAGTCCTGGGCTGGACTTTGTAGTCTGCAGGAAAAGCCCAGATCAAAGATTACAAAATAATTCATCTAGTTTGGAACCACATTTGGGCCCCTTAACAAGTTCTGCTAGATCAAGTTTAAAAGGCTGTTGTTCCTCTGCTTCCCAAATTACCTTCAATCTTATTCATCTGACTGGGCACCAGCAGCCTGCTGAAGTGCCCATGGCAATAGATTGCGATTGTGCAGCTGTGGGGCTAAAACTGGGTGCACACAGAGGGGTGTTACTGGGACTGTTTTGGGAGACAACTGTTAAAAAACAAAGTTGTTTATTTCTATGCTGTTTTAGTCCCCTTTACCTCTCCCTTATAATAAATCTGAAGTAAGTTTATTTTATAATAATGGTTCATGGTTATTGCTTAGAGTGTAGTTATACTGTGGAGAAACAATCTGTGTGTGTGGAGGAAAATGATTATTTGTTCCTGGGGAGGTTAGGGCACATAGGGCAGCTTTTATATACCCCTGCCCCAGATGGAGGCACAAACATCTGTTCCTGGTATTCTAATTGTACTGTATATGGCACCTAAAGAACCCAGTCTGACCCCAAGGTAGGTCAGTGTGTGAGGGGAGCCAGAGTGCACATACAGAAAGGACCTCACTCTGCAAGCCTTTTTAAGGGTATCAAAAGCACTGCTGATAAGCTCACCACTGTTGCCTGGCATGACATTAATAAATAGGAAAAAGCATGGGATCCAGTGTTAAACCTTGGGGACTATATCGTAATGAAGTTAGGAGTTTTGCTTTAGTTAATCAGTTTTCTGACTTTGAGGGTGTAACATTCTATGAAGGAGAAATCCTTCTCCATTTTGCTCATGGAACTGAGTCAGATTTTTAATTTCACTCTAGAGATGAAGCTTCCTGCCCTCCAAATTGTCACCCTCCAGGTTACTGACCACCTCAATAAATATAACCTAATTTCCCTGCTCAACATGGATTCAGACCAGCCCATAGCACCATCACAGCTCTAACCAAACTCACACATGATATTAAACTGGCAGTGGACAAAGGTAAACTCACTGGTTCTATTTTTGTTGATTTAACCAAGGTATTTGACCTTGTTAATCACTCCAAGCATGAATCAAAACTCTCCTTGCTAGGCATTTCCAACACTGCTCTTAACTGGTTTTAGCTACCTACTGTACACAACAGAAAAGTTTGTAAAAGTATACCAAGCAAACCTCCATTCCCTCCACTATCAACATTGGGGTACCCCAAGGATCTATCCTTGGACCACTCCTTTTCCATTTTCATTAATGAGGCTCAAAAATGCCATCCCACTGCAACTCCTCCTATATGGAGATGATATGGTTCAATACACAAGCTCAAACAGCATAGCCAAGATCAACTCTAAACTACACATTGATTTTGTTACACTACAGTCCTGGCTAATTTGAAATGGACTCATTCTTAATGCCAGCAAGAACCAACCAAAGCTATATGGTTCCTCACCAAAGCTCAGGTCCTGTTCTACTGACCTTACCATTCACTGCTCTGATGGATCACTCATTTCATCCACAAACTCTTTTAAATACAGTACCTTGGGATTACCCTGTACCACCCTTGATTTCAATCAACACATCTCAAATGTCTGCAGGACTGTCAACACCAAACTCAATCTGGCCTACAAAATCAGATATTATGTAACTCATTCCACTAGGCTTTACAGCACAAGGAAGCCTACTCCCAGGTCTCATTTATGGCCTCACCCTACTATCTAATTAGTGTCTCTAATCTAGAAAATGGAACATTTCATACAACAACATATGCCTCTTTGCCTCTCCACCCCTAGAATGACACACCACTGCTCACTGTATTCTAACCTTGGCTGGTATCACCTCTCTCTTGCTGCCTACTCTTAGCTGGCTGTCTTTGGACAATAATAAAATATCCTGCAAACCAGCTGCCATTGCTGCCTTAAATGACCTCCTCCCCAGCAACAAATGTACCTCTGTGCTCCTGTGACAATTCTCCCTGGCCATACCTAGACTTTCATAAGGATTAGTGAACAGGACTTTTCCTCCTTTGCTCCCAGAGTCTGGAAGTCCTTCCACTCAATATTAGATCCTCACAGTCTCATTCCTGTTTCAAAACTGCACTCTGCAACTTCCTAAAAGACCCTGACATCTGTCATTTTAACTGCCCCAAACCTCTCTGTGCTTCATCTGCTCCATATCTTTCTTCAACACTTTACTCTTATTCCATTTCTTATTTGAGTTCCCCTAGGAATGCTACTCTCTGTAATTGCACTTAGTTCCTGCTACTTCACCAAAGCTCTTTCACTGACCGTATGCTTACTATCATAGTGTATACCTATATCCTCCTGAATCTGCACACTTTGCTAAACTGTATTATAATGTATGCTGTACTATGTATAGATCATAATAACTGTACCACCATATTGTATACCTATCTCTCCTAAATTTCTATGTTTGCTAAATGTATGTATACTGTAATGTATTTTGATACTGTCTACTTGTTTTGCTACTGCAACATTGTTCTGTAACCGTCTGGGTCGTGCCTGCAAATATGCATTTTGCTTGTCTAGTGCACTTACCAGGTAAACAAAACTAAATAAAAATAACAATTCCACCACTGATGAGGGCAACCATATAAGGAGCGTCAATACCATAAAGACTCTGGATAGCTGCAAGGGCAATTTTTAGTTGATCTGGGATTGGATAGATACCAGTGGATATGATGAAGATGGTAGTGATGTGGTTGCATTTCAGAGCTGATGAGATGTTGAGCAGCTGCAATTTGAAAAGCTTGAAGCTTAGAGCAGAGGGACATGGAAACCATAGAGGAGGGAATTCTAGTAATGAGGGTGAGAGAAAAGTAGCACAAGACTAAGCATTTCAGTAGAGGAGGGTCTAGGATTGATGACAGGGTTGTTGCCTGTCTGGTTTTGGACTGTATCACCAACTATTCTTTGTCCTTATCTCATCATCTGGTTTTGAGCTGAGGCAATCCAGTTATTGAGCCATTTAGAGTGTGTGAACACTTTCAAAAATATTTTGTCAAATCATTAATTGAGTTACCTGTATCTACAGGTCACAATCAAGTTCTGATGTCATACAGACCCTTGCTTGTAAAATCAGTCAATCTTGGAGGTTGTAAAGTATGGCTGTGAAGACTCTAAGCAGAAAATTAATCTAATCTTTTCAACTCTGCATTTTAAGTGTTGTGTTTTATATTACATTAAATTTATCTGACATTGAAATGGATTTGGAGGAGGAGCAATGTACTCATCAGTTGCAAAAAGGTTGCAGAAAGTGGTGACACTGAGCACAGAGTTTAGAAAGTTGTTTTTTGTTCAGTTTCTGACTCTTATAAATGTTCAAACCTAAGTGAAGAATGGGCAATACTGCAGAGATGCCATCAGGTAGATTAGCAGATCTCGCAATATGAAGAGCAAAGGTGAGTTCTGTATCAAGGAAGACATCTGAATTTCTGACAGAGATAGTGACAGACAAGCAGGAGTCAAGGAGAGTGGAAGGCAAAGTTTAATTGTGGGAGAGGATATGGTTTGGTTGAGGAGAACAAGTCTTTTCAACATGAAAGACTTGTGTTTATGCTACTTTCAGTGTACTGCTATGAGCACTGCAGAGCTGGCAGTCTGCTGTGAGGTCTACTGTCTGGGTGCTATCTGGTACTGCAGCACAGAGGTGATGCAACTCTAATGAACCATAGCTGAGGTGGTAATTGTAACACTGTATCCGTTGCTTATTGCAGTGTGGACAGAATATAACCCTTGATGCCCTGCATTGAAAGTGAAGTGGAGGATAACTCCTCACTCCTCCATCAAAATGGCATCATTGGAAATACTCATCATTGTGGCAGTGCTACAGATGGCTCCAGCTGTGGATGCACCCTTAAATACTAGATCAGCACACACCATGTAGTTAGATGGAACACTGTATATTGCAGCATGCTTTTAACTGGCGGTAGGTGAAGGAAACTAAGTTGAAGCTACTAGCTGATTTTATCAAGACAGCGAAAGAGTGAAGATTGGGAAGGATCAGAGAAAATTTTGAAAGATCCACATAGTTAGGATATCACTGGCATAGAATAGTTAGCTGAGGATGAAGGGAGATATATTACATAAAACAGCTTAATGATCTCCTGGTATTGTTTCTTTGGTGGGGCACACCTCTATTCTGGCCTCTTCATTTCTCTTGCCTTCCATTTCCTGTGCTCATCTTTTATCTCCCTTGGGGCATTGCTCACCTGACCTGTTTACAAAGGGAATCTCTTGTTTGTTCTGCAACATAGTCTACAGAACACCAGAACTAAAAACAGTCAAACCAAAACATGGACAGAAAACTGATCTCATTCATCCAAAGAGCACTGCAAGTGATAAGCATCTGGAAAGATAAGAGTGACAGCTACCTGCTTCTGCAGAACCTTAAAACAAGATTCTGTTCTTCAGAAAGAGATCAGTTTCTTGTAAAATATTTATCAGGTTAAATTAAATCATGCTTTTGACAATTAAGCTCTATGTATACTCACATGCCGAGACCAGCAATTTATTTTAAATCAGCTCTATGGGAGAATGGGGAGGGAGATGATTGGGATGGGAGTGCCCAAGCACTAGCCCTGGCCACTTGGTGAGGGATGAATGTTTTTTAATTGGGGGCCTTGTTCATTTTAGTGTTGCACACCAAAAATCTTGGGTGAAGGGTACAAGCACTTTACTTGAGAAAAAAAAGTACTCATGCACCATTAATATCAATGAAAAGGTACTGCTGCTTCCCGTAACACAATAGTTATGCATTTACTGGTTTTGTATTTAATACAATGCTAAATGTGTTTGGAAGGAGACTTGCCTAATATTACACTCTTGTCTAGATGATGACTACTTGCTAGGAAGCCGGTCAGAGCAATCTTTGCTGAATAATTTCTTTGGCTTAAAAGCACTGGTGCAAAGAAGGCAGAACTTGTCAGATGATTTTAACACAGATTTCAAAACCACAGCCACCTCCCTCTTCCATAGTGATGTATTTAAAATGTTAGACTAAGACATTTTATAGACTCTAGAATAATCATTTTCATTCAAGGTGTTATTTCACAACCATTTTTGAACTGAACCCCACCATTAACATTGGGATAAATGTGAAAGTTGTAAGCTGTTTTACCTTAGTAACTAGAGCTTTCAAATAGTCCTGTGTAGACTGTTGTATCTATTTCAGAGTATCTCAAATGGCGAGGCCAGTGTCCTTGAGAGGCCCCAACCTGTTCCAGGGGAGACTGATGCAAGTCTAAAAAAAGTAACATATTTAAATTTTGAGTTTTAGATATTTGTGTGAAGGGTGAGGCAAACTGAAAGAGGATAATAGTCAGTAATTTTATATCTTTATTTACAAATCAGTGACCAGGAAAGGCACACTAATCCAAGGCTTATTTCAGGTGTACCCGGGAAGGGAAGGACTTCACTGAATACAATTCAAAAGGTAACTGAAAACAGTCAAGCAATACAAAATGAACAATAGTGCAACCAAATAGGAACAATGAACAAATAATGGCCCTATGCAAGAAGGGGCAGAGTGGCTACATGCCGGGTATCTGTGGCATGGGCTACTCTGCACCCAATGTGCCTCATTTGTGAGAAGCACTAATTGGGGTGCACAGCCCTATGCACCTGATCCCCAGCTGCATGGACAGCAATGCTCTGGGAGTGGGCAGGGGCATGGTGGCACTATGTGGCAGTCACTACAGCATGTAGTACTGTCTGCAGGTGAAGAGGCAGTGCAGGCTACAGCAGGGGGATCCAGCTGTAACAGCCACATGCAGCCATATCCATGCACCCAAAGGGCTCCTCCCTCCAACATTCAGAGCCCCTGGTCCCAGCAGCTCAGCCCCTGCACAGACATGTCCCATCCCCAGTGCAGAAGGTGGAGAAGGTGCGGTGGGCATTTTGCTGGCTGCCCATGGCCACTGTACCTCCTGCTAGTTTTGGGAGTGGGGATAGTGTGGATGGTGCAGAGGAGGGAGGCATGTCTGTGTGCAGGTGGTGGTACTGTAGTCCCAGGGCTGGTGCCCCACTGTGTGCTGGGGAGGGGAGTTCTGCCACCTCCAGCCACCCACACCGATTCACAGTCCTGGTCCTGCATCATCCTCCATGGGGATCCACTTGGGTCCCAGGCAGGGCATTCCATTGGCCACCAGCCTAGGACCACAACTCTGCCCCCATCTGCCCCATGTAAACCTGCACACCAGGTGTCAGGGCCACAGACAGGTGGCCAGTAGTCATAAATGCTGCTGGTGCACACCTGTGTGCAGGTGCATAGCTCTGTGGGCCAGATATGTGCCTCTGTGCAAAATTCCTGCCCTTGTGCATAGGGCCCACTGAGAGAAACAACTGACCAATTAGACTGGTGGGAGAACAGCCAAAAGCAAGGGTTCAGCAGAAAGGTAAAGGGAGCAAGGGCAGGAGGGACAGAAAGGATACCTGAGAAGTGGCTTAGAGTAGAGTAAGAGCGGGAGTAACAGAGATGCATATGGAGGTTCTTCAGGATTTTTATTTATTTCAATCTAGGATTACAATACCATTGAGCTGAGGCTCTTTTACAAAGGTTCCATGTCAGCATGTGCAACAGTCATCATTTTAGTTACAAACATGTAGTCATTGACTTACAGACATGTAATATCCAGTACAAAGACATGCACTATGAACAAGACAAGGGAAGGGGGTGGGTGGTGGGGAAGTGAGGGTAGGAGATCAAGGGGGAAAGAGGTGCAGGGATAAGGGGAGTATGGGAGGTGGTTGGGGCGGGGCAGGAGTGGAGATAAGGGGTGGTGGGCGAGGGTGGGAGACAGTGCAGCCAGGGGTCTTGTTGAGGGAATATGACAGGTAAGGTGCTAGCGGTGCAAAGACTGATTGTAAGTGTTGGGTGCTGGGGCATTTGCAGCTGGAGCGGTGGAAATGTTAAGATGGGCAGGATGGAAGGATGGAGGGAAACAGACACAAAAGGTATTGCAACAAGGGGTAACAGTGGTTTGTGAGTCAAAATAGCAGAGCAAGTAGGCTGGCCTGGGGAGAGGAGTTGCAAGTGGGGGGGGGTTACAATAAGCTGAATAAAATGAGAGCCAGCTACTCAAAGGAGTTTCTTTATCCCTGGTGTACTGTGAAAAGTATGCTATTTGTCTCATGGGGAGACCCAAGATCATTTCAATATCTGGATATCTGGGGAGGCTCAAATCTTTCCATGATTTGGAGGAGGCTCACTATGACAAAGTCTGACAGCTAATGACTTATTGTTATCATACGTTACAGTCCAGGAGAAAGCAGTGTTATTCAAAATGTAGTTCTGTCAGTATCTCTGCCCTGATTTGCAGTTCTGTTCTCAAACAATTTGTAGTTTGTGTTCTTTAATTACCATCTGCAGTCTAGGAGGCTCCTCGGTTGAGGTGTTTAGCGGAGGTATAAGGCACACCTCTTGGTCTGGCTTTTAACAAATTCTGAATTTTAACATACTGTCTGGTCCCTATTTATGATATTTTATTAGCTTTCAAGTGTCTTATATTCCAGTTATTTTAAACCACATCAATATTATTTTATATTTATGCATTGTATGTTTCTTCTATTTTTCTATGAAGTGCCCAGAGCCTCTGGGAATGGGCACCACACAAATAAACCTTATGTTGCCTTTAATTCTAGAGCAGCATGTATCAGCAGTTTTCTTTCAGTTTGTTTCTTGAGGGTGGGGTAGCAGCTTTTCATCACTGTGGCTACCATTTGTTTTAAAGGATACATGAATGACCACCTGATGGCTCATTGGGTAGCATGACATGCTTCCATGCTGGTTACCCAGAATCAGGAGTGGACTCAGAGTCTGCTAGGTGGGCGGGGCTGGAGAAGCACTGCCATGACGCAGCATGAGGTGGAAGAGGGATCTTGTTCCTCTGCAGGGGCATGCTAGGCTAGATAAGTGGAGGTCTGCAGGACACTGCCTGCAATGGGGAGGGAAGTGGGTGGGTCAGGAGAAAAGTAGAAAATAAATGTGCACCAGTTACCAATAATAATAGTGCTCCTATCTCTGGATCCCACCCCATGTGGATTCCAGTTGGTGTGACAGCGGGGAGTGGCAGATGGTATTGGGGAAATTGGGATCTGGTCTGATAAAGCCATCTGACAGTGAACATTGGCCAAAAGCTTTATGACAAAACAAAAAGATACAGGCATATTTTGTCTTGTTTAACTGGACATGTTACAACTTTGAAACTACTTAAAACAAGCTCAGTCCATCTTGGCCAAATGTTTCAGACCTATAGAAATTGTTGATAGCTAATAAGATTAAAATGAATGACTTTTAGGGAGACAATTTGATACATTTAATGTACCATCTAAGAACACTGGATCAATCTGCATTTTCATAGTCAGCATAATTAGGACCAAATTTGAGACAAACAAAATTGATTTAGACAGAGCCCTGTGTACAAGTACCACAAAGCCCTTTACTGTGTTCCAACACTAGAAGCAATATATATATATATATATATATATTTACAGTTTATTTACCAAGGATAGCTAAGCTGAGATGCAGCTGCCTCATTTCCACTGGGGTCCTGCCTCTGTGCTACCGATTCCACAGCTGTGTGGTCCAGGACAGTGGAGGTTAAATACCTTGCTCATGGCCACACAATGAGAATTTTGTTCTGATAAGGTTTGAATCTGTTATTTCCAAGTTCCAAGCCAATACATTAACCATTAGATTACACTGCCTCTTCATTCAACTACTCAACTACATTATGTACCTAAGGCCTTCAGAAATATGCAGACTTTTAGCTTAGTTGTAACTATAATTGTCTCAGGTTTGGGAATCGGGATGAAATGAGAGAGAGAGAGAGAGAGAGAGAGAGAGAATGGCTTAAATGTAAAGGAGGGCTATAGCTAAAGCCCCCCGCCCACCAGCAATTGTTAAATGATTAAAATGTTGTCCACATTGTAGGGTCTGTTCAAGGACATCATATACATAGTTGGAACAAAAAGCATTTAAAATAAATTTGCCTTGTTTTGCCTTGCTTTCTTGACTCTTTCAGTACATCTTACTGTACTAACTTATGAAGCTGTAGACGGTGGAAATTCACAGTGGTTTTCAAAGCAAACCCATATGCTTGCTAAAATATTCACTCCCATCTACTAGGAAATTAATTGGGGTTTAAATGCACCTTTCTTGCATACTGAATCCCAAAGCACTTACAATCCATGAACAGTTGGCAGCAGCCATTAGACATGCCCAGAGAGGTTGAGGAAGATCAGAGAGTTAGATACAAAGAAAGAGAGAATTAAATTCAAGGAAGTGAAAGAGGTCCTGACATCTCAGTGGATACAGAGAAAACATATCAATTAAGATACATATTCAGTTTTTATTCCATGTATTTTCTGTACATAATTTATCATTTTCTTTATAAATATGCACATGACATAAGAACAGGATCACTGTCCTCAAGACTTCATCTGCTCTGCCTGCTGGTATACACTTGACTTCACAATTCTTTGCCAGTGACATCAGAGCTTGTTGCTGAGGACATGGTTATGAGGTCATACACAGAGTATTATGGCACCTGGCATAAACTACGAGCCAGGGTAGCTGAAGTCTATGGGCAGTCATACTGAGTTCATGGAAATGGGCATAGTTATTTGTAAAAGATTAAATGCAGAGAACATATGAACTAACAACTGAAATATAATGTCTAAAATTAAGTTTTTCCAAAGCTTATTCAGCAATATTGGAGGCTCTTTAGGTGAGCTGTGGGATTCAAATGCCTATGCTTTAACCAAATAGGCTATACAATCTCCCAAAACTTTGCTATTTGGGGCTTGTTTATAAGGTATAATTTGCTTATCTGATAATAGTTTTCTTTAATAGAGCCAACTGTCCTTTGTTTGGGCTGCAGTAATAATTGGTAGGTTTCAGATATTGACATAAAGAAATGCAGCTCTTGGAAAGTTTTCCTCATGCCTCATTACATTTGAAATTAGCTCCAAGATGGCCAGAAACAAATAGTTTGTTGATCTTTTGTGACAGTCAGTTTAAGCTTGATGCTGTGTTTGAGCACAGACTGTGCAGACATCTTGCTGAAATAGTTCCTTCAGTGAACTGTGATGATGCAGTACTGATGATCTGTAGCATCTTGCATACACAAAGCACTTCTGTCAGTCATAAAAGTGAGGCTGTCTGCTGTATAGTATCACATTATTTTAGGTCAGTAATTCATTTTTGTCTGTAAAGTTGGCATTGTTAGTAATTAGATGCTTTACATATAGCATCAGTGGATTCACAGCAAGTGCTTGCAATGTCATAAAATGACTTCAAGAAAATTAATGGCATAACTGTTAGTATATTACACAAACAACAGAGTGATGTGTCAGAATGTGGGCTGCAAATAAAATCTATTTATTTATTGAGGTGTTTCACCAGGAAGGCACACTGAACAACAATGTTGCTCATCTCTGTGTGACCGGGATATAATTGATGTTAAATTAAACAAACAGTTAACATTTAACATAACTGAGAAAATATTCAAATTACATTTGTAAACTGATATGCAGTTAATTTTTAACATACCTGAGGAGTATACATACAATTACATTTGACATCCCTGAGGATTATTATACAGAGATTTAATACAGCACTGTAGCCCACTCCTTGCTGGAATGCATTACATTTAAGAGACAGACGATTCAGCAATTAAGAAATGAGGTGCACTGAAAGGACATCATAGAGGGTTAAGGGGTGGTCAGGGGATACCAGCTAGGGAAGAAGAGGTTAATAAGATGGAGGGATTATTGCCAGTATATCTGAATCAAAATCCAATTGTGAGTGGCAAGTTAGCACAGGGCTAGTGCAAGCTTGAAGCAGCCCAGACAGAACAAAAAGTGCAACTGATTTGTTCAAGTGAACTAATTCATTTAATTGCAGAGGGTAGAGAGAAGGGCAGGAGATAGGTGGGGTGAGGGATTGTGTAGGGAAGGATGTTTTCTGCCTAGAACTGGCCCCTCCAGGATGTGGGAGAATGCTGCCAGGGGCAGAACAGGGTGAAAACTTTGAATGGGGAGGGTTTAGGGCAGGGAAGGTAAGGGAAATGGTAGGTGGATATAAATTTGGTGGGTAGGTAAGAGTGGTGGAGGAGGAAAGGAAGAAGCCTTGCCTAAATCTAGGCTCTCAGGGATGCTGAGAACCCTGCAAGAGGGCAAAAGTAGGCAAGAATGTTGTATAGAAAGGATAGAGGGGATGGAAGAGAGACAGAAGTGGCTTGTCCAGTGCTAGACCCCTGCAGGATACTGAGAATTTGCCAGGGGCAAACCAGCAAGGAAAGTTGGTAATGGATGGAGGGGTAGATGATGGACAGAGGTAGAAGCAATAAATAAGAGAATAACCACTCTTCTTTTCTCCAGGTGTCTAGATTTGGAAGCAGGCGGTGGTGCTCACCTGATTTGATTATTAACATTGCTTACCTTTTCGGAGGCAGTATAGTATAGTGGTTAAGGACACTGAGTTGCCAACCTGGAGATCTGGGTTTGAATCCCATCAGCCCCCACTTGTGTACAGTGTACAGTGTACTGTGTGACCCAAAGCAAGTCACTTACCTCCTTTGTGCTTCCAGGTCAAACCCTGAAACAAGCTCGACTTAGGGTGCCTTTCCTGGTTAAACAATGTCCCCACTTTTTAAGATAATTCTAAGGAAGACATCAAATGAAATAGGATGCAGGGACCACTCACCCATATTTCAATTGAGTAAATTGCAAAATCAATGAAATTGAGCATCCCCGTCAGTCTCACCACCTTCAAGACTTTATATG
Organism: Neoceratodus forsteri; assembly: GCA_016271365.2. Taxonomy (NCBI): domain Eukaryota; kingdom Metazoa; phylum Chordata; order Ceratodontiformes; family Ceratodontidae; genus Neoceratodus; species Neoceratodus forsteri. Next base: position 235,612,527 of record JADMNL010000023.1, on the reverse strand, counting down.
CCCATGCTGTTAAGGAACCCTGCAACTGTTTCCCCACGCACAGCCTGATGTGGTGTCTGCTGTCTACCCTGCCTCTGCATTGCTCTGTCCATGTCATGGTCCTCTGGTTTCTCAATCCTATATTCCTTTCATTATTTCTTTTTCTCTTCCACTTACTTTCCTTACCCTACCTGACTTCTCACCATGTGTTATCCCTTGCCCTATTGTCCTAGCACCCCATGAATTTTCGTGGCCCTTACCCCACCCAGTAACCCCTAACTCCCCGCTTAGCTTCCTTGATGTCCCCTCTAAGCCTGAATGCCATGTCATGGTTTGTACTAGGCAATGTTGGCAGCTATAATGTTTAATTATCTCCTGTTACCACAAACCAGTTATTTTTGTCATTTCCACTGAATATAGTGGTGTACATGCCGCTTATTTCTTGTTAACTCCTTAACCGGACTTTTTATGCTATTGTTTTTGAGTGTATTACTTGTTGTATATAAATGTCTATGTAAATGTCTGTATATAAATGTATTGTGCTTTGACCTTGTTTGACACAGATCCACCTTGCAAATGAGCTTGCTCAATGTTGTTCACCTGGAAAATTAAAGATTTTGATTGATTGATTGGCTGATTGAAATTAAATTTAAATATTTTATTCTTGTACAGCTTTAAAGTCACCAAAGGAACCTAATAAGATTTTGGTATGGAGCCCTTGACCAAGGCAGAGTGGGATACCATAACACTGTACAGTAATCTTGGGTGTCACATCCTAATATGCATTTTGTTTTTCATTCAAAAACTCTCTGCTCTATTTGCCTTTTCCACATCATATGAAATGCTTCTGCTTACTAATGAGGCTCCCAACACCATTCAGTGCAGGAGAAGTTGCTAGTGAGCAGCAGAATTTCATATGATGTAGGAAAGGATAGAATGAAGCAGAGAGTTTCCTGCAAGTAAAACAAAATAATTTTAGGATATGATCCTTAAGTAAATGGCATAGTGTTAAGGTACCCCATTCCACCCTGAGGAAAGGGTCCACACTGAAACATTGATTAGATCCTTAGGTGTTCTTTAAAGTGGTACAACAGTAAAATATTTAAATTTAATTTTAAATCTGGGTGAGTGGTCTCTGTTTTCTATTTCCATTTTTGTTTGTATATGGCCTGATAGGAAATTACTATTCCCTAATTGGAGTTTCTTTGCCTTATAGTACCATGGGTGATTTTGAATTCCTTTTGGAGTTTCTAAAGAACACATGATTGTATTTTCAGCATGCATTTAATCCAAATATTTATTTTTTATCTTACTGATCATTCTAATGTTTGTGTAGGTAACGATATTTACCTCAAACATGTGAGGACTTTCTATTTGTATGATTTATTACTGATTCTTTTCATTCTTTTCATTTCATTGTCTCTCATGAGCATTCCAATTCATGAATTGAACACTTTTCTCCCGTGTTCTCTGATATCTACTAGTGTAGGCAAGACTGCAGTACTGTGCTCCAGCATTTACCCTTTTCCCCAAACAGCAGCTGTGCATTGAGGTCTAGTCATCTAATGACAGATGCATCCTAACCTGACACAATAAAGCTTCCACCTCTGCTTTTGTCACCCTAGACAGCAAACCCATCCTGAATGAAGAAACACTTCTCCTGCTGTCTTGATATAAAAGCAGGCTATGGTGCTCACTCCAAAGTTGATTTTAAATCCCAACATGTCTAGCTGAGCTGTAAATTAATCTCTTAGCCAGCAAGTGTAGCTAGATTAACCAGAAGGTTAAAACAACCTGGCTGAACTGCATTGCCCATATTCAAATGTCCAGTACAATTTCTTGAATATTAATTTTTATAAAGTAAGTAACACTGAAATATTTTCTTTTATGTTTTGGGTTCTGAGACAAGTATAAAAATAGACATGCACATGTACGTTCTTTTAAACCTTTGGACAAACGATTATACTTTTACTTAGTGAGAGCTATCAGGATGGTTTAGTGCATAAATGACTGGCTTTTTCCTCCGAGGTTAAGTTTAAATCAAGGGTTCAGGTCACATGACTGGAGATGGATTTTTATTATTGAAGTCTATCACAAGAGCAGGAAAAGACATTGTCATGATCTTGTATAACTGAAGCTTTACTCAAAAGCAGAACTAAGTTAATCCAGAGCCTTAATTGCACTCTCATCCCTGGATAGAATAGAATAGAATAGAATAGAATAGAATAGTAGATGGACGACCATCCACAATAAGACTATGTTTCCATTGAGGTAGTTACAGAACCCAAGGCAGCATGGATTCACAGCAGGAAGGTCATGTCAGATGAAGCTAATAGATTTCTTTGACTGGGTGCCCAAAGTTGTAGACCATGGAGGGGCTATGGACATGGCCTACCTAGATGTTAGCAAGGCATTTGACACAGTCCCACACAACAGATTAATAAACAAGTTAGCTAGCCTGGGAGGGTCCTAGGGTGGCAGCCAGGGTAAAATTGGCTGGACAACAGGACACAGAAGATAATAGTAAATGGAGTCCACTCCAAAAAGGGTATAACTAGCAGGGTACCTCAGGGTTCAGTACTGGACTGGTCCTTTTAATGTCTTTATAAGTGACATTGCAGGGGAATGGAAATAAAAGTATGCTTCTTTGCAGATGATGCAAAGATCTGCATCAGGTTGATACACAAAGGGTGAAAAGGATGAGAAGGGACTTAGCAAGGTTGGAATAATGGTCAAAAGTATGGCAGCTTAAATTCAATGCAGAGAAGTGCAAAGTAATGCTCCTGGAAACAAAACCCAGGGAGGAGTAACATTGGGGGTGGTACTAACACAACAAAAATGGAAAGGGACCTGGGGTAGTCATATCAGATGGCCTAATGATAAGCAAGCAATGTGAGAAGGCAGTAAGGAGGGCTGGGGGATACCGGGATGCATAGGGAGAGGCATCACCAGTAGAAAACATTAAGTTGTTATCCCTCTGTACAGCTAGCTGGTGAGATCCCATCTGAGTACTGCATGCAGTTCTGGAGACCCCATCTCTGCAAGGACATAGACAGCATGGAGGTAGTCCAGAGGAGGGCAACTAAAATGATGCAGGGTCTGCAACAGAAGCCATATGAAGAGAGACTAAAGGAGCTTAATATGTATATCCTCAAGGAAAGGACGGAGAGGGGACATGATAGAAACTTTCAAGAACCTCAAGGGAATCAACAAAGTTCAAGAGGGTAGCATCTTTTAGAAAAGATATGTGCAAGAACAAGGGGTACAATTTGAAGGTAGAGGGGGATGGCCTAGGGCAACGTAAGGAAATATTGTTTCATGGAGAGGATGGTGGACACATGGATCGGTTTTCTTGAGGAGATCATGTGGTCAAAAACAGTGGGTAATTCAAGAACGATGGGACAGATATAAGCAATTCTGTTGGGGTTTAGGAAGACGTAGACTGTTGGTTAACTAGGATCTGCAGCTTTTCCAATAGGTAGAGAAATGGGCAGACTGGGTGGGCTAAGCAGCCCTTATCTGCTGTCAAAGTCTATGTTTCTATGTATCATAGAGACCTCGAGAGCGAAGTTTGAGAGGTCTTGTTGATGATAGAGACCTCGAGAGTGAAGTTTGAGAGGTCTCGCTGATGTCATCAACTACCAAGATGGAAAATGGCCTTGTTGTGGATGGTCTCTTTCATATAATATATGGTTGGGGCTTATTGATTTGTTCACTTCATTCCCTGTCCATTGTTAATTACCTCCACTCTGCTTTAGCTGCTGCTGCTTCGCTCCTTGTCCCTGTCTCTGATACTTACTCCAGTGTCTCTCTGCTCCCACTCACTCTGGTTGCCGCTTTCATTTTTGGCACTGATGTCATCATCTACCAAGATGGAAAATGGCCTTCATGTGGATGCATTTTAAATTTGAAACAAAAACCCTTCACTTTTGTGACATGGAGCCATGTGTGCTCTTGTGTCAAAACTAGGTGGGTCCACTGATCAACCATCTCTAAATCACACTGCCATGCTTCAAATTTTTCCCCATTGGAGCCAGTTAAGTTAACTATTTGGGTGGCAGTTCAGGGCTGAAAATTTGTTGTACTATTGATGTGACATCAGAATGATAGTACAACAACTTTTCTGACCTTTGAACTGTCCACAGCAAGGTTTTAGCAGCTGCCAATTTCCATCCACAATAAACCCCAACCATATAGAATAGAATAGAACTTGGTTTTCTATCACACCATTCATGCACACTGTATCCCAAAGAGCTTTACAAAGCAGTGAAATAGATGGTGATAGTGCAGGTACTGTATGTGGTGTGCAAGAAGTAGCCATTAAAAGGCTATTAAAAGGTAAAGTAATACGTACTGCATTTAATAAAAAGTATAATAGTCAAAATAGGAGAAAAAATAGAAAACACTAAAGTTACCCATAAGTCCAATAAATATAAAATGTTCAGTTTTTAATTGTTTATTTTTATTTCAGTAATTTCTAATGCACTATCCCTTGTCCATCATGGGCATCAAATCCACTACATACCATTTTAACATGTAACCCCCACGTGATGGGGCTTAGCTTATTTGCCTCCTGGTGCCCCTGGTCCACTGATCCCACTTCTTAGTCCCAGTGTGCTCCTGCAGTCCCCAGTGCTGCTTTACTGGTGGGGGCTGGAAGCACAAGATCAAAAAGTTGTACTGCCGACGCTGCAGTTCATTGAATGTTACACAGCTCAGTGTGCAGTAAGTTTGAACTAGATCCTGCTAGAACAATCAAGTTGGCGGTCAGCTCAGAGTCACTGTAGAAGTGCTACAACACTTAATCCTTTTCAAAAATGAAATATATTTCAAAATATATTATTAACAATATATTTACATGTAGTGAAATATATTCCAATCTACCTGTTTTATAATATATTGTAATATATTGAAAATAAATATATTTCAATATATTTTAACATTTGTAAATATATTGCAATGTACTGTAAATATACACATATTTTGCCACTTTAATATATTATCTATATTGCAAAATGTATTGATTAAATTCCAGATATACTGAAATAAGGATTGTAATATATGTTATTGGTATATTGCCAATATATGTATAAATGTATTTTTACATTTCAAATGCTGTTTCCTATATTTTCAAATATATATAATATACATGTGTAAAATGTATTAATTAAAACTATTAACTTACCCAGACAAAAACAAAGGAAATGATTTATGATTTACATGTACCTCTATCTGTACAACTGGAGTTTTTCTTGTTATTAATCATGGAGATATTTATATTGAATTATTGTTTTACAGTTCAACTTTAACTCACACATACATTGTATACATTTTTACTTACATATTACTTACTTGACAAGCTCATGTTTGTTAAAGGCTCAGACTGGTATTTATACCACCCATTTTGTTTCAGTTTTAGGTCAGGTGAGATACTATATGTACTTGCTTTATAACTTGTACCTTTCTTTTTAGTCTGTAAACTAATGTAATTCAAAGTATTATGAAACTAAAATTATCGTGATTTTGGCTGATAAGCTATGTTTTTCAATAAGCAAATTAGTTATGCAAATGTACACATGGGACAAAACTAAGCATTTACAAAAATACATGTAACATAAAAAATATGTAATATGCATAAAATATATCTGATATATATAAATATATGTAACATATATAAAAATATGTGTAACATAAAATATACATAACATACAAAGAACATAGTATATATTTTGAAATATGCTAATAATATATTTCAGACAATGCATTACTAACTAGATTGACATGCTTTCAAGCAATGCTTGAAGCAGAATACATGATTTCAGTATATGCTGAAACATGCTGTGTATTATATTTCATTGAGTCAATGTATTTCTCAATATAGTGACATATATTTTGCATGCTATGGGTTAGAAATATATTCTGCCAGTGTATTTAAAATATATTTCATAATATATTACATTGGAGCAATGTATTTCTTGATGTATTGACATACATTAACATGTATGTTTCAACATATTGCAGTATATTCCATTTTCATAGGGATGTTAAAGCCACACTGGCAGCTCTCAGCAAGTCCCTTTATGTGCTCTGACCCGAGAAAATCCAGAAACACAAGTGGGGGTCTGAAGGCACAAATGGGAAGAAAATAAATAAAACATTGCAAAAGCACTTTTAAAGCTCTATACCTCTAAGAAGCAGCCAAGTGCTGGTATGTGTGTATGCCTTGCCTGCCACCTGGGGAGAGTGTTATGGACTCCACAGGCAGGGAAGTCCCTGCCAAGCCCCACTCTGCCATTGGATAACATGGAAGAGTGGCAGTCAACAGACAATGGGGCTGTTAAAGTCAAAACTGGACAGAAGCCCTGCAGGAGAAACTGAAAGTTGGGGTGTGCATAAACTGTACTTTAGCAGCCATCTTTGTCACCTCTGACTACTTTCATAGCCAATGAGAGATCAAGGAGCCCAGAAGACTTCAGCAATGGCTCCTGGGAAAAAGGAGAAACTATGTCCTTGCTGTCTTTCATACAGCTAATCAGGTGTTGAGTGAACATTCTACATGCTAATTCTTTGGAATGACAGCCTGCTGGATTAGTTGGACACTGACCTGATCTCATCAGACTCAGAGGGTAGATTCAGCTTGATCAGTCCACGGTAGCTTTCAGAGAGTGAAGAGGGCTCAAATTGTTGTTCCTGAGAGATAGGATGCCTGCCTGGGGATTCCACAGCTACCAGCCCAGGAGGTGCTCTACATTGCATTCCAATATCTGGAAGGAGCTGTTGACCAGAACTAAAATGTGTTTTGCTGAACAGAACCACAGCACAATCAAAGTGTTGATAGACTATATTTGCCTTCAGTTGGACTTTGCACTACAGGTGATAGCTTGCAGTGTGGTTGGAGACTGTATTCCTGAGATCCAGGAAGAAGTTCCACACCTATGGATAGTTTGGGAATTGGCTGGTCAGGCCACCACTAGGTCCTGGCTATTGCTTTGCCCTGAGCTCTGGATGCCAGGACGGTGGATGAGGCTTGTGATCCTGGTTCTTATGACTGGTCCTTCCAGTTTGTCTACAACAAAAGCAGAAGATAGTTCAATCCTGCAACAAAGCCTGCCATCAATCAAGTCATTCGAGAGTAGTATCCAGGTTCAGGGCACCCAGAGCTGCAGCCTGAAATATTTATGGCCTTAAAGAACTCAGAGACTGGTATCTTCAGAACTGTGAGTAACTTCAGGGCTTACCCTGCAGCTGGGGATTTGGTATAATGTTTTCTCCAAGGACACTGTTTTGACCATTGGGTCAGGATTTACAATTTTCACAATCAAAAATAGCCATGTTCACAATTGCATGATCTGTGGGATATGGGCTTACTATTGATTTAAAGTGCACAAATGCTGGCCAGCAAGCAGCACCACCACTGGGCCTGCACAGTTCCAATGGCTAGGTACCCAGCAAAGACATTGGGAGTTCCCATTTAGTTTAATTGGGGGAAACTGATAACAGTTGTAAGTGGTAGTGCCTGTATAGGTGGGCTATAAGTGTAGGGACTGCACTGTTTGCAATGTTGGTGGGTGGGCACTGTATTTGTTAACAACATAGAACATAAATAAAAGCTGTTGGCAGAAAAGGACCTGCTGGCCCACCTAGTCTGCCCTAAAATCTCTGCCTGCTGTGCTAATGCAGACCCTATACGATCTCTGGCCTTACCCATGCCAGCCCTGTTGCTATGGTCCAACTGTTTCTATCCCATGCATGGTCAAACTTGCTACCATTTTAGCTCCCACCACCTCTGCTGGGAGTCTATTCCAGATGTTCACCAATCTTTCCATGTAGAAGTATTTCCTCTTATCCCCGCAAGTCTCTCCCTTTACACTTCATACCATGCCCTTGTCCTTGAGCATCTCATTCTATGGAAAATGCCCTCTTCCTGTACCTTATTAATACCTTTGAGGTATTTAAACATTTCAACCATATCTCCCATCTCTACTTTCCTCAAGAGAATACCTATTTAATTCCATGAGTCTTTCCTCATAGGGCTTCAGATGCAGGCCTTGCAACATTTTGGTTGTTCTTCTCTGTACTGCCTCCATCTGATCTATGTCTTTCTGGAGATGGGGCCTCCAGAACTAAACACAGGGCTTCAGTTGAGTCCTCACCATCCATCTATACGGAGGTAATACTACCTCCCTCTTTCTGCTGGTGATGCTCTTCCCTATGCACCCCAGCACCCTACTAGTCTTACCCACTGCCTTATTGCATCATCAGATATGATGACCCATGATCCTTTCCTGTTTTGTTGTTGTTAGCACCCTCTCAATTGATACATTGTCCTTGGATTTCTGTGCCCTATGTGCATAATTTTGTACTTTCTGGCATTGAAGCCTAGTTGTCAAATCTTGACCAGTCATCCAGCTTTTTCAGATCTTCCTCATTTTCCACCCCCAATGTGTCAACTTTGTTACAGATTTTTACATCATCTCTGAATAGGCATACTCTGCGATGTTGCTAATAAAGTCATTGAAGAGGGCTTGTCCCAGTACTGACCCTTGTGGCACCCTGCTTCTGAGTGAACCCCATATACCACCACTCTCTGACTCCTGTTACCTAACCAGCTTCATACCCATTTTCCTTCCTTTGACCTCACTCCCAGGATGTCCAGCTTGTTTACCAGTCTTTTATTTGAAATGGTGTTGAAGGCCTTACTGAAGTCCAGGTAGGCCACATCCACTGCTCTTCCCTGATCTACTTTCTTGGTCACCCAATCAAAGAACTCTATCAGGTTTGTTTGGCAAGATCTCCCACTGTGAACCCATGCTGCTCCGATCCAGTAAACAACTATTCTCAAGGTATTACCCAACTTTCTTTTTAGTAGTGTTTCCATAACTTTTCCTGCCACTGAAGTCAGGCTCACAGGTCTGTAGTTTCCTGCCTCCTCCCTATCCCACTTTTGTGAAGTGGGACTACATCTGCCCTCCTTCAGTCCCCTGGAACTTCCCTGTATCTAGTGATAAATTGAATAGGGCAGTCAGAGGCAGACAGCTCCTCCTTTAGTTCCTTCAGTATCCTTGGGTGAGCTCCATCTGGCTCCATTCCCTTATTTTCTTTTAGTTGTCTACTTTAGTTGTTCTTTAAAATGGTTAAAACCAGTTGTTTTCTTTATATCTTTCCCCATACCTACCCTTGTAAATAAATGGTTTGTTGTTCTTTTTTACACTAACTCGTGAGCATATGATTTGTGAGCATATAACTAGAGATTAACAAATAACTGCATGTGTACTGACATCTTGTTATTGTTTTTAGTGTTCCACATATGGGGTGACTGTGTGGGAGGTGGGAGGAACTGCATCCCAGGGGTTGTACCACTTTGTCACCAGGCTAACATAAATTTAACTCTGGGTGGAGGCACTGTGCTATTTGACATTCTGTTGGAAATGAACCCACATTCAGGAAAAACAGAGCCCAGGCCCTCAGCCTTGTTTGTAAAGAACAAAGGATGGATTTTCAAAACTTACTGAGACTAAATCTCTGCCCACAACTCCAGTTGCAGACCAAAATCTCCTCAGCTGCAGAGATTTGTATTCTCAGTCTGTCACAGCTGTGGGAGATATCATGCCTAGTCCCACCAGTCATAACATTTTCTGCAGCTGTGGGAAAATCACCTGCAAACTGGTTAGAATCATGGAGCCAGTGGTAAACTGGCTCCTGTTTGAGAATACCAAAGCTGCAGGACAAACTGCGGCTCTGCAAGTGGCAACCCACTTGAGTCGAGTTTTCCCACAGCTATGGGATTTTCAAGGGCTTTGAAAATCCAGTCCCAAATGTTTTACTGATGGTTTGCTGTCCAGTGGTGGTGTCTGCATTCATAATGTTTCAAATATCCAAATACAGACTGTAATGCAAATGTGGAAAATTTTAGCCACTCATAATGGAGGCCTACTATGTGATTATTGCTTCCTAACTGTATAGTGGACTATATTATATGCTAAACCTTATTTTCCGATTGGCTCACCTCTAACTCACAATTGCTGGACAAAACCCTCTATCTAACCCATGCTATGTGATTGAACTGGTTGCCTACCTATTCAGTGACACACCACCTTTAAATTCACTTTTTACCATCCAGAACCTTACATGGACTTGGTTCAACCTCCTGGCTTTTTATGATCCAGACTATCCCTTCATTCCAAATGGGAAAGTCAGGTGGCCATTCTCAGATTGGAATTGAGGCAATCAAGGGATGAAGTTTTTCAGTAGCTCTGCTGCTCATCTCTAATGCTCTCCCAACTGACATTTGGACTGCATCTTTGGGGAGGCAGCTAAAAAAGAGTTCTAAAGATCCATTTTTAGGAGACATTTCAGTAACACCTTGGGATTGTTAGCATTTTAATTCAATTTCATATGATGACTGTTTTAAACAAGCTACTTCCCAATTTATCAAATTATATATTTAAGATGAATTTATTTCTTCTTATTCATATTAGAATTATTGGTTGGGAATAGCACACTGAGCTGAACCTCATTTCAGGTACCTACTGGGGAGCACAGGAGGTCAAGTGACTTGCTCAGGGTCACACCGTATGCAAGTGGTGGTTGTTGTTTTCAAACCCATGTCTGCTGGCCTTCAGATTAACAGCTTGGTGCTTTAATTTAACCCTCTAAGCTTCACTGCCCTTGGTATTTATAGGTTATAAATATCTTTATTATTATGTGTCATGTTTTGTTTTATGTATTGTTAAGTGGTATGAGCCCACTGGGATACTGTACTATTGAAATAAATTGTCTTGGCTCATTTGCCTATGATTTGCAATCAAAAGCAGTCAACATTCACCTTAGTGATTACTACCTGAATAAGAATACCACAGTGTTAACCAAGAGTAGGGAATGACCTTGAGTCTTTAATATCCCATTCCAAAACCTGAAATTGTTTTGTTCATTATGTTTTCTACTCCCTGATATGCTGTCTACAAAAGCTACAGTATAATAACAATAGCCCCAACTGTAACACTTCAAAGACAGAACACAAAGAGCAGGGACCTGTTTACAAATCCATGGCCAGGCTCCACTTCAAATACAACATGCAGTTATGTTTCTATGAAGTGTATAGATTCCCAGGCCTTAATTTGTCCACAAGGAAATTACCTTTGAAGATCTCTTCCAGCTGATCAGAGGGTGAATGTGAGTGCAATGTGTTTTGCAAGGCACATTGTAGTTCGACTGATACCCTACCTGGCAATATCACTCCCCAAGATGGCATTCAGTCATCAGAGAAGGTAATGGAGCTGGGACATTGCAGTTGCAGCTGTTGGTTTTTTTTTTGATGCTGCTGTTTGCTAATTTTCTTAAGAATCATAACAACACATCATGTGCAAGATAATGGCTATCCCCACTTGTGCTAACAATGATTGAGGCTGCAGGTTTAGGCAGTTTGTGCTGCAGGAGATGTTTTGCCAAAGGCATGCATACTGCACCATTGTGTTGTTCTCACTATTCTATTGGGATTATATTTATTTATTTATTGAAATTTGTTAACGGGTAAACCCACTGAGACGTAGTGTTCCTTTTTCAGGGTGACCCAGGATTAATTACATTCAGTAAAAAACAGTTACATACTGAGACAGGTAAAATAATCATTAAAAATTTGCAAAACAACAGTTAACATGCAGAGGTACATTAATAAACACCATTTTCCAGTTTGAGACAGGAACAAAGTATACATAATAACACTTAAAGGTCTCTATCATATCTCCCATTTCCCTTCTGGTCTACATCAAATATATATTTAATTTAGAAAAGGAAGATATTAGAAATCTTTTGGAAATATTTCTTCAAAAATCATTTCAAGGTTAAAATTTGTTAAGATGACTGCATGCAACCCATGTTGGTGATTTTTTTAATACAGTAATTATATTATTTTGAAGTTATATAAACCATTCTCAGTCCCAAGTGAAAGAGTAACTGAAGTACTGATGGAAAGGCATTTGGTTTTATATAGTACTTATCAGACATACTGAATCCCAAAACAATACAGGAGAGAGAGAATACATCATGATACAACTGTTTTGGAGTGCATAGGGAGATCCAAAAGCACAGAACTAGATCCAAGAGAGATTACAAAGAGGTATATTGTAGCAGTTCACTCAGGGTCAGACACTGATGGAATCAACTGTGGTCTCAAGTTCAGAGATCTGTGTTTTAACCACTAGACCAAATTGCCTTACCTGCTTTGTGTTTCTACTAGGAGTTCTGAGGTGGGATTGTATGGATGGCACACCAAACTTAAAGGGCACTGTCAACCTTTTGCATAATATTATTTTAGGTAAAACAACTTAATTTATGTTTACTTATCTGCTTTAAAATTTATTGTTGCTGGTTCTTTTATCTGCCTCCTTGCTTATTAGACCTGAAATGCATGGTAATGTAACTCTTAACTCTTAACCTAAGTTGATCTGGTTTCAATAATTATGTGCAGATGTATTGAATGTTCTTGTGTACTCTTTCTACCCTGTGCAATGTATTTGACACTCTTGTTTGTCACTCTGTTGCCTCCTGTTATGACATAGAGTTTTGTAAATGAGCCCCAGGCTCAAAGATTTTGTAATTCTGAGACTTTAAAAATAAAATAAATAAATGTATAGTTATACCCAGCCTTGCTTTGCTTGAAATCATTGAGCTACTTGCATTGCATACCTCCTGAACATTAGAAATACCTCAAACAGTGCAGCCACTCATGATGCCATAGTCTCCTCTATTCTCATCACATAGTGAGTGGCTAGACTGTGTTGGGGGTGTTCCTGGGTCCAGGAAAGATGCAGGAGCTGGTCAAGAAATGTAAACAAACATGTTTTGGTGTGGTAACACCAGCATGGTGGGCATTCAGTTTTCACTTTTAAAAGAAAAAGATCTGAATCAAACTACCAGCTGCATCAACAGTCTCTTTAGGATTTTGACAGTCATAAGATGTGTTTTTAAACTAGGGGCACTTTGAGGCCTAAGGGGTTGACAGTGTTCCTTTAAAGGCAGGAAAGAGAAAATCCATACATAATAAGGCTTTTATTGCAACAGTTAATTTATTTTGCAAAATTTGTCAAACTGCTGATTTAGGTGGACCCAGATTATCAAATGAAAGGCATTCTCAGAGTGTAAGCCTTTCTATATAAAACACACATCTCTAGGTCCCCTTTCTGCATGTGCTAACTGACAGCTTTATAAAACAAAATAACTGTTGGATTTACAGTGTTATCGCTTATTGTGAGTTTTACATGTCTGCCTTACTTCAAAGTTTTGGGAGTACTGTGTTTGTGGAATGTCCACTCAGAGCACCTAATAAAACAGGGTAATCCCTAAGATATAAGTTCATTCACAGAGGAGCAAACAGTGAAAATGCTATGTTTTTCTAAGATGGCATATGCTGGGCTGCAGTCTGTGAGTTGGGGAGTTTGAAGTGAGAAAAGAGAGGGAAAAACTCTGTTTCTTTTAGCTAGGTGTTGAGATTAGAGTAGAAGAGATAGACAGTGGGGAAAGTGAGGCAAAATAGGAGCTTAGATTTTTTATTTTTGTTAGAAGCCCAAAGTGGTTTACATTTGAATTCACTAAACTGTGTAGTGGACTGGGGACAGAGGTTTGAGTAACCTGCCTGACTCTCATCTAAGAACTGAAAGTACCTTGTTCCAGTCCTTTTATACTCAGTGTTCTCGGGATAGCATTGGTCATACATGGATCCTTGTTCATTCTGTCTTGCTGCTGGTCTATGGTGTTGTCTCTCTGAGTGACCATCTGCCGAGGAGAGGTGCAGTGCCACGGTCCAACTGGAATGGTCCCCGTTGTGTAATCTGGTCACTGTCAAGTGGAGAAGTGTGGCAGCTGGAGTAGATAAGTGGAGGACATGAGTCCGGAATCAGGAGCTAGATGCTGAACTGGTGACACCTAGCACTGCCACACTCTGTAGTTTTGCTTCCAGACCGAGCAAGGATGCACACTGTTTCCAGGTGGAGCAAGGATGCACTCTCTGCCATCACCGATATCACTGATATCTGTTCACATCTTTTGTTTCTTTCTGGCTGAAAACTGTCTGAGAGGAGTGACAAGTGTGGAGATGCTTGCAGCAGGTACTGTAACTGGATCTTTGGTTTTGATGAGAGGGGGCAGTGAAGGGATTTGAGTGACCTTAACTTGGATGGGAGTTTCTACTGCTGTGCCATTACACAATTGATTGGATTTAGACCTGAGGTGATGACTTGGCCCCAATTCATAAGCCATGAGAGGGCCTGTTAGATTCTGGGAATTTGGATTAACCAGTGGGTGAGAGTCCGTGGCTGCAGTCAGGACTACTAGGATTGAATGCATGAACTGTTCATGGGGTAAGGGCCTTCTGTTCTTGAACTATAGCTTGAAATCTTTTGACTGGGTTGGAGCTTAACCCTGTCCACTATCTGGGTGTATTCAAACTTGACTCCTTTTTCTTAATTTGTTTTAATCTGTTTATTTGCTGGGTTGAGAGGTTTGTTGGGGTTGTGGTGTGTGTGTGTGTGTGTGTGTGTGTGTGTGTGTGTGTGTGTGTGTGTGCGCTTGGATGACTGACTAAGTTTATTTTTGATGTATTTTAGTGTATGGGGTAGTGGTAGTTTTTTAGGATGGGGGTTCCAGCTCAGATCCAAACACTGATTTACTCTCCCTTTCTTTTAAAAGATCTTTGTCCCTTCTTCACTCAACTGCTTGATGCTGCAGTGTGGTAAAGATGCAAGGAAGTGGGTATTATGAGGAGGGACGTAAGAGGGCAAGAGAGGAAGAAAGATGTAGCCTGGGGAGCTGATTCAGATAGTGGGTCCAGGAGATGCCCTGGGTTGAGGAGGCAGTTGGAGAGAGGTCCCTCATGCCTTGTCTCTGAACCCAGAGTATTCTCTGACCGAGAGGACAGGTAGCTAATGGACCGGCCTCAACCTTTTGTCTTCTTTGGGTAGTGTTCTGCAATGCCAGGTCGATGGCTAACAAAACCACTATAATGACTGATCTTATTTGGTCAGTTGACCTGGTTTGCATTACAGAGATGTGATTGGGAGATACCTTAAGGCCCTGTGCTAGAGATGTTTGTCCCGGCTAGGTACTCTGTTGTACACTGCCCGAGGAAGGCCCACAGAGGAGGGAGAGTTGCGACCTGTGTTTGGTCAGAGCTGGGTCTGACAGTGCACCCAGTTGGAAACATCAGTTCTTCAGAGTGTGGTGGTATGGGGGGTCCCAGCATATAATTTAGAGTGCTCCTGATCTGCTGTCCACCTGGGTGGGACTGGGGTTTGCAAGAGGTGACATCTTTTGTCACCAAGAGGGTGTGGGAGTCACCAAGATGAATTTTTCTTTGTGACTTCAACACCTGGGTGGACGATGTGATGTCACTAGGGGCCAGAGATCTCTTGTTAAGTATGGAGGCTCTGGGCCTGATCCATCACTCCACGCCTGGGACCCACCAGTCCAGCCACGGTCTTAATCAGGTGTTCTCCATGGCTTGAAACTGACACCTTCAAGATTAATCAGGTCATTTGGTCCAATCATTGCACCATTGTCTAGCTTTAAAGCCCCCATGAATGTCCCACCCCTTGGAAATGGTCCAGTTCTGCCCTTTGAAGGGTGTTCAGCCAGAGTGACTGATGGCAGAGCTGGACATTTAATCTGTGTTGGGGTCATTCACCAGTGGCCCAGGAGATGCAATGGAAGCCTATATATAGTGCTGTTGTTGGGGCTCTGGATCATTTGGTGCAGATCTGTGTACACCCTTGTCTTCCCTTGGTTTCATGGGGCGCTAAGGAGGCTGAAGACAAAGAGGTGGAGGTTGGAGAGGCACTGGAGGAAGACTGGGTCTTTTGAGGACAAGCTGGTTCTTATGACTCATTACACTGAGTATCAGAATGCAATCATCCAGAAAAGGCAGCTTTTATGTCTAGGATGATTGCAGCTGGGAGGAATAAACTGTCTCTGCTCTTCCAGGTTGTAGACAGGTTATTTCATCCAGCCTGTCTGCAACCTGTTAGAGCTTTTCAATTCACAAGGGTGAGGAGTTTGCTTGAGTCTTCTCAGACAGTGTGTCCTCTAGTGAGATCCTGGAGTGCTTCAAGTCGAATTCAGTCCTCCAGCAGTGGTGTTTCCTGTGAGGGTAATTGCACTTGGCCACCCGGATATGTTCCATCTGGTGACAGCACAGGGGTCTGTGGTATAGTCTTCAGGCTGAAACCAACATTCTGTGACCTGGATCCGGGCCCAAAATGACTACTAGTTGGCAGTGTGGAGGCCCTGGGTCTGGTCTTTGCCAGGATAGTCGGGAGTTCCTTATCGGCCAAGGTTTTCCTGGAGTCTCTTAAACAGGCACTGGTTAAGCATCTGCTGAAGAAACCATCACAGAACCCTGATGCCCTGGCAAATTACTAGCCTATTCTGAACCTTCCTTTTAGGGAACGTTCTTGAAAAGGTGGTAGCAGAACAGCTAGAGGATCATCTCATAGACTTCCAAATTTATGAACCATTCCAGTCTGGATTTACAGCCTTGCATAGCAAAAGACAGCGCTGGTCAGGGTGTTGAATGACCTACTCAGGGAGCTGGATCAGGGAGAGCTTACAGTTCTTGTCCTCCTTGATCTCTCCTTGGCATTTGACACTGTGGACCATAGGGTGTTGTTTGACAGGCTGAGGGAGTATGTGGGATTCACTAGCAAGATCATCAGCTGATTTGAGTCCTTTCTCTGGGCAGGTCCCAGAGTGTAGTGTTGAGGAACTGTTCTCAAACCAAAGAGACCTGCCCTGTGGAGTTCCCCAAGGCTCGCCTTCTCCCCATGTTGTTCACAGTGTACATGCTGCCCTGGATGAGGTCATAAGATGGTATGGGCTGAGTTTTCATAGTTATGGTGATGATACTCAGCTCACCTGTCTTCACACCCTGGAGACTAGACACTGTTGATGTGCTAAATAAATGTTTGGCTGAGATCCAGGCTTGGATGGCATCAAACTGACTTGGACTAAACCCTGGGAAGACTGTGGTGCTGGTGGTAGAGTCGGGTCAGAGGGTTGGGCTTGGAGTCTCTGGTGATAGGCTGGGCCTTTTATAGGTCTGACAGAACTGGAGGATTCATTGAGGGTGAAGAATCTAGGTGTTGTATTTAACAGCAAACTGATATTTGATGTTCAGGTGTCAGCAGTTGTCCGGACTGGATTTGCCATCTCTGGAACATCACCCAGATCAAGCCTTTTGTCCCACCTGAGGACCTGGCCAAACTGCTCCATGCTTTCATGACCTTGAGACTCGACTATTGTAATGCCCTTTACCTCGGTGTAGGAGGTGGTGCACGCAACATGTGCAGCAGCAGCAGCAGAATGCAGCAGCACAGGTGTTGACTGGTCAGCCTAGACTCAGTCACATCACACCAGTGCTGTGTGAGCTGCACTGACTGCCAGTGTGCTGGCGCATCACCTTTAAGGTTGATCTTTTGACCTACAAGACCCTACACAGATTGGGTCCAGGCCACCTCAAGGATCTCCTGTACCCCTACGTCCTGTCTTGCCCCCTCAGATCAGCTATGGGTGCTCTCTGGAGATCCCAGAGCAAGGCTTAAGAGCTCTGGGGACCGGGCATTGAGGTAGCTGCCTGGCTTTATGGAACTCACTGCCGGGTATCTCTGGAGGTACCGATTCACTGAGATATTTAAACATCAATTAAAATCCTTCTTGTCTATTTAAGCTTTTGGGGTCTGAGGGGAATGGGTTCAGTTATTTTAATAATGATCAGTTTTATACAAATATGTGTTTATATCTACTGTTCCTGTTCTGTTATTTTTGCATTTGTAATGTTACTGTAAGGGCCCCTGAGTCTCCGGAGAAGGTGCCCCAAACAAATAAAATCTGCTACTACTACTACTACTACTATTAATTTAAGGAATTCATTTTTAAATAATATTTAAATAAAAATGCTGTTTCATTGCATTTTAACATTATTTGGTCATTATGCATACTCATTTCTGTGAACCATATACATTACTACAACTTTTAAATGCCTGGATTCAGTTCACTAGCTATACTTAGTGGATCATCATAGAAACACAGAATCTGTTGGCAGAGGACAGCTTGGCTCACCCACTCTGCCCAGATGTTCCTGCATTGTCTGTCTCCACAGACCTTAACTGGTCTCCGTGACCCTCCCTGCTTATTTACTTAATATTCTATGCATATCCCATACATCCTTGAAGCCCCCACTTTTTCACCACCACCACTTCTGCTTGCAGACTGTTCAAAGTATCTACAACCCTTTCAGTGAAGAAATAATTCCCCATGTCTCTCTTAACCCCTCATCCAGCTTCATGCAATGCTCCCAGGTTCTGGTGCTGTTTCTCATTTGAAATAGATTCCCCTCCTGCACCTTGTTCACCCTGTAGTACTTTAGGTCTCTGTCATGTCCCTATTGCTCTCCTCTCTTCCTGGGTGTACATGCTGAGAATTCCCAGTCTCCTTGTACAGCTTCTTGTGCAACCCTGGCATCATTTAATGTGCTATGCTCTGGACTGCCTCTACCCTTTTCCTTTCTGAGGCAGGGCCTCAAAACTGGACACCCCCAGGTGGTACTCACTGGTTAATGATACAGTTGCAGAACCACCTCTCTCCATGCAACCCAGCATCACACTAGCTCTACCCACTGTGCTGCTACTTTAAGCTCATCAGTTATGATAATCCCAAGGTCCCTTTCCTGCCTAGTGTCAACCAGTACCTCCCTCTATCCTATACTGTATCCTGGTGCCTATGCCACAGGTGCATGAATTTGTACTTTTTGGCACTGATCTCCAAGTACTGTGCTCTTTACCACTTCTCAAGTCTCCCAAGATCCCTGTGCATTCTCTCTACCTCCAAGGCCTAGGCATAACATCCCTATCAGTTCTTCAGTATAATGACTCTGAAGACATTGAAGAGGGCTGGTACATGCTGAGCCCTGTAGCATGCTGCTGGCCACTGTCCCATCATTACAGTGAGTATCATTAACCACCACCATCTGTCGCCTATCCATTAACCAGTTTCTAACCAAGTTTATCACTTTGGATCCCACCCTAGGCAGCTAAATTTATTTATCAATCTCTTGTGTATCACAGTGTTGAAAGTCTTACTAATGTCCCAGATAGGCCATGTCCACTGCCTCCCTGATCCATTTCCCTAGTCACTCAGTGAAAGAAATTCATTAGATTTATCTGGCAGGACTTCATCCTGTGACTCCATGCTGCCTGTTATCTTTCAGCCTAATGGATTCAAAATGCTCTACCAGCATTTCCTTAAGCAGGGTTTCCATTAATTTTGCCACCACTGAAGTGAGACTGACCAGCCTACAGTTGCTAGCCTCCTCCCTGCTGCGCTGCTGTTACATAGGGGACCAGGTCTGCTATTCTCCAGTCGCCTGGAACCGCACTGTTTCGAGAGAACTGTTGAATAAAAACACCAGAGAGGCAGCTAGCACTTCCCTGAGTTCATTTAGCACTCTTGGGTATACCCATCTGGTCCCTTAGCCTTGTCCACCTTTTAGAGCTGCAAGTCCTTCAAGACTCTTTCCTCTGAAAAATGGACTTGTGTCCACTCCCCTTTGATCCTGCTACTCCAAGGTGGTCCCCATCCCTTACTGTGAAGACTGAGCAGAAGTACTCTTCAGGACGGCAGCTGTTTCATTGTCCTCTTGCACAGTTTCCCTGCCACCATCCTAATCATGGATACATAGATACATAGACAGTGTCAGCAGATAAGGCCTATGGCCCACCCAGTCTGCCCATTTGAGCTTGTAAGTTCAGTTTGTTTTCCTAGAAGTCTGTTGCCCTTACCCTGACCTCCAGAATTCCTTTATGTCTATCCCATGCATTCTTAAATCCTGTGATTGTTTCAGCCCCACCACTTCATCTGGCAGGGTGTTCCACTTGTCCACCACCCGCTCTGTGAATAAATTCTTTCTCATGTTTCCTCTGAATCGTCCTCCTTCCAACTTCATCCCATGACCTCTAGACCTGGAACATCTTTTTCACTTTAAAATAGTGTTTTCCTGCACCTGTTCCTCCCTGTAAGATACTTGTATGTCTCTATCATATCCCCCTCTCCTCCTCTCCTCCAGGAGTACATGTTCAGTTCCTTCAACCTGTCTTCATAGGACTTGTGATGCAATCCATGCACCATCTTTGTTGCCCTCCTCTGAACCTTCTACCCTGTCTATGTCCTTACATAGGTATGGTCTCCAGAACTGTACATTGTACTCCAGGTGGGCCTCACTAGTGTCTTGTATACGGAATTATGACCTCCCTTTCCTGCTGGTGATGCCCCTGCCTAACATCCCAGCATCCTATTTGCTTTACCTGCTGCCTTGTCACACTGTTTCCCTACCTTGAGGTCATCAGAGATGATAACCTCAAGATCCCTTTCCTGCTTGGTGCATGCTATATCCTCACCCCCAACTGATATATTGTGCCAGGGTTTTGTGCCCATATGCATTATCTTGCACTTTTGCATTGAATTTCAACTGCCAAACCCTGACCATTCTTCAAGTTTCTGCAGGTCACTTCTCATTCTGTCTACACCCTCTGGTGTGTCTACTCTGTTACAGAGCTTGTGTCATCAGCGTAACAGCTAAATTCTGCCTTCTAGGTCCCGCGCATGTCACTGATGAAGATGTTGAATAGGACCGGTCCCAGCACTGATCCCTGTGGTACCCACTGGTCACTCTTCCTCTGTGGAGTGACAGCCATTTACCACCACCCTCTGTGTCCTGCCACCCAGCCAGTTACCTACCCACCACACTACTGTCCTGCCCACACCATATTCCCCAGTTTGTGTAATAGTCTTCTATGTGGCACAGTGTCAAAGGCCTTGCTGAAGTCCAGATAGGCATGTCCACTGCCCTCCCCTGATCCACCTCCCTAGTCACCCAGTCAAAATTCAACGAGGTTGGTCTGACATGACCTCCCCTGGTGAAACCATGCTGCCTTGGGTCCTGTAGTCCATTGACAACCAGATGTTCCACCAATCTCTCCTTCAGTAGTGCTTCCATGATCTTCCCCACTACCGAGGTGAGGCTGACTGGTCTGTAGTTCCCTGCTTCCTCTTTGTTCCCACTTTTTGTGTAGGGACTACATCTGCTGTCCTCCAGTCTTTGGGTACCTCCCTGTTTCCAGTGATGGCTAAACAGGATAGCCAGAGTTCAGCCACCACCTCTCTTAGTTCTTTAAGGACCCTGGGGTGCACCCCATCTGGCCCCATTGCTTTATCAACTCTTATTACTCCAGTTCCTTCAGGACCCTTTCTGTGTAAAGGGACTTGTGTCCATTTTGCACCATTCTCACCCCTTGTACTCCTTCAGACCCATTACCTCCTCTTCCTCAGTAAAGACTAAGCAGAAATACATGTTCAATATGTCAGCTTTACTGTTGTCATCCTCCATGTGGCCTCTATCCCGCCTTCAGTCTCACTATCCTCCCTTTGTCTTTTTTTTCACTTATGTACCTGTAAAGGGTTTGTCCCCTCTACCCACTGATTTTGCAATGTGTTCTTCTGTCTGAGCTTTGGCTTCCCTTACTGACCTCCCTGCCTCACTGTCCCTTCCATTGCTGTTCTCTCACCTAGTGAAGTCTGCCAGGATGAAACGAGTGTCACAGGTTTACTGCATGACAAAATGGATTAACTCCCATTGAAATTCCATTGTTTACTGCAGTAACTCTACTGTAAATTCTGCAGTGCTGCACTTCATCCTGGTGGACTTCACTTATGTATCTGAAGAAAGTCTTATCCCTGTTAGCTTCCCCTTTGGATATTCTTTCCTCAGTCTGCACCTTTGCTCCCTCACCACATTACCTGCTTCCTCTGTTTTATTTGGTATACTCCTGTGCTCCTCACTCTGAGTTTCCTTATTCCTCCCGAAACCTCCCTTTTTCCTTCACCACCATGGCCATTTCCTGAGAACCATAACAGTCTCTTTTCCATTCTACTTTTCTCACTTCCTTCATGCAGAGGCTGATTGTCTTAATTATGCTGTTTTATTTTTTTATCTACTCTATACTCTTTGAGTCAGCAAGGGATGTACCTCATCTCTCTACTGGGTTCCTACAAGGGTCCCAGGCATCATACTTGCTTGTCATCCAAGGGATTTTCTGCTTTCTCCATGACTGCTTTCTCCTTGGCAGAGGTGGATGCAATGATCTCGCACACATCCGGATGCACTCCCTGACATGTGCCACCTCCTTCAATTCAGCTGCAACACTGGTCCCGGGATCTCCCACCCTGGCCATCACTAGGGGTCAGTAGATTGCTGGGTGTCAGATTCCCATCCCCATAGAAGGTGAGAAGTTAATTGGGCATTCAGCCTTCTACCTCTGGCTGGACCGCCAATAGCCCTTGGTTCACTTCCAAACCTGGATTATTAGTGTCTCAAGCAGAAGAGCTGCCACTGCATTGGATGGCCACTTATGTCCTCCCTTATTGTTCCCCACTGTGCCTCTACTCCTTACCTGGCAATCCTTCCTCCCATGAGCCAGTTTCTGTGGTAGTCTCCTTTCTTTAGTATCTACCCTCCTGAAGGCCAGGACCCTCATCCTCATGTGGGTTGCCTCATCTCCTGTCTTTATTTAAACTACTGCACACTGTGCACCCTGGAAGAGAGGAGGGAGAGGAAGACATGAAACAGACCTATAAATATCTCACAGAGTTGAACAAGGTACAGGAGTGCAGTATTTTCAGACTGAAGGTACACAGCAACAAGGAGACATGCAATGAAGCTGGAAGGGACATTTCTGGATCAATATGAGGAAGTATTCCTTCACAGAAAGAGTGGTGGATCATTGGAACAGTCTTCCAGTGGAGGTAATAGGTGCAAAACAGTGGTGGACTTCAATCATGCATGGATAGGCCAAGGTAATCTTAGTTGGGAAGCAGGGGTACTTGGAGATATGGAAGGATCTGTGGTGAAAGCATAGGCAGGCAGAAATGGAAGATTTAGTGGGTAGAGATGTGTGAAGTTCACAAATTCCTCCAGTGAAGTAATTCACGGATTTCGGGGAGTGATTTTGTGAAATTAGTACTATGAACTTTTAAAATTCGCTTAAAACATGAAATTTCACCCACTAATTTTCATGCTTCACCATGAATTTATGCTTCATGGTAAAAAATCATAAATTTCACTGAAAACGTTGAGCAATTTGTGCAAATCAAAGTTTTAGCTGCTAGCCAAAACTCTGTGAATTCCGCCAAGCAAGAATTTGCGGACTTTATGTGAAATTGTAGTGAAGTTTAACTCAAACATCTCTATTGGTGGGCCATGGTCCCTTATCTGCCAACACATTTTATGTTTCTGTGAGGAAATTTGGACAGGACAATGGGAATTATGTCTACTCTTTTCAAGAAGTCCCATGGAATCTGTATAGCCACTAGAAAAGGCAGACAGGACCTCAGTTTAGCATTTCATCCAAAGAATTCCGCACTTTTGTTGTACAGCATCCCTGACTACAGCACTTGGGTGCCAGATTTATGGTATGTGGTCAATCCCAGTGTGGGTCTAGAACCCATAACCCTCTACCCACAGTCCAGTGTGCTACCAGCTGAGCCATGCTAACACCTGTCAGGGAATAGGGAATTGTAGAATACAGTAGTCCTCCAGAGGCTGTCAAATACCCTTAGCCAATAATCAAATATTTTATCAGAGGGCTTGGGGCTATAGCTAGGTGGGTGTTTAGTGTACTGCATACTGCTCCAGGCTACCCACTACCTTATAGGGTCTCACTGTTTAGGTTTTGAGGAACCAGCTTCATTGCAAAAAAAATAAATAAAAATACAAAATATGTGAAAAATGAAGGTTCTAATTCAGTACATTTATTTCTGATTAAATTTATTTATTTATTTATTTTTAATTTGAAGATAGCCAATGTTTCATTGCATGGAGTAACTTCTTCAGGAAATGGTGGAACACTTTCTTAATTCTCCTTTTATCAAAAGCTTAGATTCTTATGGAAACCTTGCCAGTATTATTGATCTGGTACAACAGTTTTACTTGCATGAGTGGGAGCAGCCAATCCTCTGCTCCTTTTGACATGGAATGCAGAAAGCAGCATTAAAACAATATTAGCAGATTATTAATGAGTTAAGCTTTACCAGCATTATAAGTTAATGGTCAAAATAAAGGCGAGTATGAATAGTGACACTGAGATTTCTCTTCAGAGGAGTCTGGTGCTAGCCAATTTTTATCTTCTAATACAGTATATTAAAAGGTGAAAAGATGTGCAATTTGCAAACTTCAAAGAAGCTGAGTAATTGCATGGATCTGCACTCCTTTATTCAGACTCCATGATGAACCTTATTTAGAAAACAAGCCTATGTGCATGTTATTATACAACTTTGATAGTAGGCAAATTGCCCTAATGCCCAATTTTAAAACTAGGACATAGATAAGTCCAGTTTTCAAAACTCTGACATAGCAATGTCCAGTTTACAAAGCTCAGGTATTTTTATTATTATTATTCTTTAGTAACTGGGTAAGGCCCACTGGGGGTGGGTTGGAATCTAAATGGTCACCTGGTCACTAGGAACAATGCCTGAATGGCATGGGCACAGGTTTTAGACCATAGGTGTAAGTTGGTCTATCATTTGTATCTATTTCTAACATTTGTTTATCCAAAACTGGATGCAACATATTTTAAAAGCAGCTAGTTATTTTCCAGATAATTTGAACTTTTAAAATAACCCCATGTTATAATTGATGAAATTTCCACCAAACTTAACTAGGAGTTATATCTATTTTATCCCTTTTAAAAATCCCAACTGATACAACTAGAGATTTCCTTTGTGTAACTTTTAAAAATCCCACTCCTCATCTCCGAAGGGAAAGGAATTTGGTTTTCATATTGAATTTCTACAAACCATATCACAAAGCACTTTACAATTGGTTGTAGCTTTTTCAGTGGAATACCCAAATTTCACAGATTGATAACAGACATTTTAGAGAGGTTGAGCACAAGGAGGTTAAGTCACTTGTTCAAGATCAAGCAGAGAGTAAGATGCAGTTCTGAGATTCAAATGTGAGCTCCAGGTTCAGTGCTCTGCTTTCAGACATGCTGCATATGGTTTAGCATAATTGTAGCCATGTGCCTAAAACAACATGAGTATTCAATCACAACAGCATACTCCTGGAATGCTGTGTGCTAAAACCACATGAGGAGGTTAAATCCACAACAACATACTCTCTGGAATGCTGTATGTGAATATAAAATAGAATCCAGTTATAGAACGAAAAAAAAACGGAAAAGATAAAATTTACTTTTCTTAATGAGGGACTCTGATCACTAGAGACAACAAATGATAATTGATCTCTGCAGAAAACAATTACACGACATCCAAAAGGACTCAAGCTGGAATCATTCTTTTATTATTAAGAAAATATATATGAAATGGATTATTGTCCCTATACCTCCTTATAGCTGAGAGTGCAGGTCAAGTCATAGTGCTCTGTTTTTGTTTGTGACATCACTGTCTGTTGTGGTTGAAATGACTGTGATGTCACAAAAGAGCATTTTGACTTCTGCTCAAGAATAATACCCAGCTGCAACTGTAAGAGAAAAACCCAGTTGCCATATAAAGACAGTCAGTGATTTAGAATGGAAATGCTTGACATTCACGTTTTAAAACATTGAACTACTAAGTATTTTGTATCTTTTTATTTTATTTTACAGCTTATTTATGCAGGATAGCCCAGATGAGGTTGAACATCTTGTTTCCAGTTTGGTACTACTGCCCATTTCTGCAGTTGGGTTGATTGAGCACTGAGAGGTTAAGTGACCAACAACTGCAGAGCCTACTTTTTAATTTTGTCCTGACTGAAATTACAGTTGTTGGTTGAACAAAATGGTTTAATCTTTACCAGGATTACATGTTAATGACCAGGAAACAAGGCATAGTATGAACAGCAACAGTGAGATTTCTCATCAGCAGAGGCTTATGCTAGTCAATTCACCTTCTAATATATTACAAGGTGAACTGATGTGCAATTTGCAAATTTTAAAGAAGTTGCAAAATCACATGGGACTACAGTCATTTATTCAGATTCTAAGATGTGCCTGGTTCAGGAGATAATTAGACTCCAAAAGAAAATAAAGGGAAGGAATTTGGTCACCAAATTGCATTTCTGAAACCTGCATCCCAGAGTGCTTTAGAGTTGGGAGTGGTTGTGAATGTTGCTCTGTCTGTGACATCACAGTTTGTTGAGATTGATATGGGATAATTTCCTTTTTTCAAGTAAAAAAAAAGATATTCAAAGGAGAATGTTCTTATTTTCAGGATACCAACAATGGGGATCAGGACTAATGTCACCAGTCTTTGCTGGCACGGGGGTTGGCATCCTGGTGTCATCAACTATGTGCGGGGCGGTATGTAAAGAACAGGACAAGTCATGAGGGAGGTGTTTACAGGTACGGGTGGGCACCCTTGTCTGCTTCTTATTTGGAGGAGGGGTTCTCAGCCAACACTGGGAGTTGGCACCTTGTAGTCCTCTTTTCAGCTTCAACCAGATGACTCTCCTTTGGATGGTGCCCCAACCCCTTACCTCGTCTCCACCGGAGCTACCACTAGCCATCTTCCCCAGGGCTTGCCCCCACAGTGGGGTCAGTGAGGTCCCCAGTCACAGTTAAGTTGGCAGTATAGAATAGTCATTAAGGGCACTGAGTTGCAAACCTGGAGACCTGGGGCTGAATCCCATCAACCCCCACTTGCATATTATGTGACCCTGAACAAGTCACTTAACTTCCTTCTGCTCCCAGGTCAGAACTGGAAATAAGCTTCAGCTTAGTGTGCCTTTTCCAGTTAAACTATTTTCCTCCCCCTACCAGGGACCCAATCCAGTTCAGTCTGGCTAGCCCAGCTAGTCAGGTGCAGGACCTGCAGGCACCTGCCGCATCATACCAGTGGCACTTTCCCTTTCTGTTCCTCCTGGAGGTGTGGCATGCAAGGACATCTTGTGCATGCCATGTCATCCTCACACAATCTGTGCTGACATCTGTCACACCTCCTGATCTTCTGGTCCAGGTTACCCTTCCCCATCTTTGGCCATGGGCCAGGCAAGTGTGAGCTCTTCTCACTCCCTTCCCAGAGGAGGAGAACAGTCCTATGAATGCTTGATCTTCCTCCACCTCCTGGCTGGCCTCTGATATCCACATTCACTTCCAAACCCAGGTCATTGGCAACATGAGCAGTGCAGTTTTAAAAATCTGTCAAGGCCATCGAGACTGGGCACCCGAGGACTGTTTTTAGTTTTTTAAACTGTGGGTCAGGAGGGAGGGGATATTGGCAGTGAATTGGGCACCTGCAATACTTTAATAAAAAATGAAATGTGGGTCTGGGTAAGGGATACCTGCAGTTGGACTGGGCACCCACTGTGCAGTAATTGCAGTGGTGACAGTGATGCATTTTGGGGGCTTGTGCATTACCACCATGATTGAACTTTTTTGCCATAAAGTGTTTTACCACCTGCTTAGATGAGACCTCATCAGCCCTGTCCCCATTACCAGCAGCCAGCTTCAACCACCACCTAGTTCCTGGTGATGGACTCCATGGATTACCCATGGCGGTGCTAGGAGGGGCAGGCCACCCCTCCCACACAGGTAGCTTATCCAGATGCCATTGGTCTGTGGCATGATGGAGCAGGCTGCAGGAGATTAGCAGGGCTTCATTTTGCTCTGCACCCAGATGAAGGGAGTGTGGCCCACCTGGCATCTGAAAAATAAAACAAAAACTAGCAGGATGGATGAGGTTCCAAATGACCCACTCACCTATAAATTCTATAAGTATTTATTTTTATTGAAACAACTTATTCCTCCACAATTCAATCAACATTTCGTAGTGACCCCACTGCTTCATCAGGATCTGGTAATGAATGGATCATATCATTATTTTGCACTCATCATACATACATATTTTTACAGCAAAAACTTAATGCTTAATCTACTCTATAGAAATATATAATTGAACTATCCACATAATACTTAGAATAAATCAAGTACCCTCATTTATTACCACCATGTGTCTAAAATTAACAGCAACATAATGCTTAGTCAGCACAACAAATCTTGTGGTGCTGAAGCGATGGAGTCATAGCTCTGGCACACTGGCAATCCTGGTTCCTTCCAAGCACAGGCGTCCAGGAGTGGGGGGCTGGCAGGGTTGGGGACAGAGCATCCCTTGATGCTTCTGTCCCAGAGTGGGGTCTGTGCTGGACCACTCTGTAGAGGCTCCTGGAGGTGACTTAGTGGAGGCATTCTTGGCAGCATGGGTGATCACACCCTGCCAAATGCCTTTGTTCCCAGAACACTGCAGCAGCTGCCATGAATGCGGAAGGTGGGGCACAAAAAATGGAATATGACTCTCAGCAACTTGATTGACAACTGCCACGTCCCTGCACACCAACCTTCCCTGGATGCACTGCTCCCTCATCCTCTCAGCTCCTCTAATTCCACCCAGGGCACTTGGAACTGTTACTGCTCTCCTCAGCCCTCCAGCAGGGATACACCAAAACCCTCAGACTACAGGGAAGATTGATGGGGAAAATATTGGGAAGTTGACATCAGAGTGAGACTGTGAGGCATAGGGACAATGTCACAGCCCAAGGAGTGGTGAGCAGCGGAGGAGCAAAAAAACAACAGAAAATCTAATTATACTTAGACCACTATATAAACAATTACAGTTAATCTTTGTATAATTAAATCAAAATCCATTCTGTAGCACGTATTCCCAACTTATGTGGTAAATGAAATACTCTCAGAATTCAAGATCTGTTCTCATTCTTTCCTGACATTTGGCTTGTTTTACTTTTCTAGTTGGATTACTGACATATTAACAATATTAGTAGGCAAGGCAGTAGCCAGGTGGCTATATCTAGTAAGTTTAAGTCTTTAAACTGTATTCAAATTAGAACATTTAGGGCCTCATAAGAAATGAACACTATATCCACACATGTCTAATATTGGTCAGGACACCAGAATACCAGAGTAATTAGGATATTTGTGAATAAGGGTATATGAGATGAGAGTTTTAAAACAACATTTAGAATTTTGATTTCAATTTATTCATGGATTTATGTACTTGAAATTGTTAGGTTCTTCAAAGTAAGAAGGAGAATATGTTAAATTCGACAGTATCACATTCATCACATGAGGTGAGAATAAGTACTTACAGAATGAATTTTAATTTAATTAAAAACAGACAGATTATTAACTGTAATTGTTTATAATAGTAGTCTAAGTAAAAGTAATTTAAGATTTGCTATGTTGACTAAGCGTTATGTTGTTAATTTTAGACACATGGTGGTAATTAATGAGGGTTGATGATGAAGTAGTTGGATAACTATGAAATGATAATCAAATTGTGGAGGAATGAAGGGCTTCATTTAGCCCATGCTCCCATTTCCATTTTCAACCCTCCTCGAACTTGGGGAATGCATGTCGGAGCCCATCTGTAGAGGCACGCATGTTCTGTGGAGTTCCACAGCACCCATCCACATATGTCACTCTTGACTGTTCTGCCATAAGACCTCCACCTGTTGGCAGTCACATGGCAGAGTCAGCAGCCACTCTCACCCAGGAGAGAGAGAGCAGTCCATCAGATACTCAACTCTGTCGCCCAGCTGAGATGACTAAAGTCTGTTCTCTAACCCAGATCTCTGGCATGGGAAAAGGTAAATGGTGTATGGTGCAACAGATCTCTATGCCTCTGGACAACTTTTTCACACTGCTTTTGTCAACAGGCTGAAGAAACCAGTGTGAAGGAAATCACTTGATGAAATCACTTTGATTTTCCTCAAACTACTTTCCACAACCATCTAACAAAACCAGTTTAAATGAAATCACTTTTATTCAAACTGCTAATGCAGAAATCCAGCTATTCATAGAATGTTTATTTGTTTTAACCAAGTATACTCAGAAAATTGCATAGCTTTTAACTTACTGTATATTGTAAAAAATATTTTAGTTAACAATATTAGACTTGTGAAACCACACACCTTGGGCCACACTCTATCAAACCTTTTAGTTTCAGGTTTAATTAAAAACTTTTTAGCTACAGGATAGCAATAAAAACTCTTAATTAGGGTGAGTTGTAGCATTTTGCACCTCTGTAACTTTGCCTCCTCGATTGACACACCATTTTCAGGTTCCAGAGGCTCTGGCCAAAGCTTTACACCTTTCACATTTTGGACAAATTGGTTGAATGGGGACAGAGTTATCAAGGTGCAAAAATTGGGGTTTAATATAGAAGTGCTAACTCATAGCTAATATACAGGGATATGAATGGCTTAATCAAATGCTAATTTATCTTCAAATGTGAGGGGCAGGACCATAACTCATGAGCTGCAGAGTGACAAGTGAGTTATGAAACCCATTCACAAGTGATGATAAATTGTCTATTTTGAGTCAGGCTATTGTATATTTGCCACATACAACAGTAGTTTACACATTATAGGTTCTTTAAAACTGATTGAAATTCCAAAATACAACAATACACTCAACTGGCATAATAAATAGGAAGAAGAGAATCATTAGCATAAATACAAATACTGCACTAAAACAATGACATTAAATCACATTAACAGCTAGTGGTGAGATGTCTTTACAAACTAATGCAAGTTTCTAACTACAAAAGGTTGCTTACTTCCAGTGTAAATTGTTTGGTCTAACTGGGGAGCAGAGTTATACTTTAGGAAGGGTCCCAGATATGACAGAACCTTGGGAGATTGTGGTGGGGTGTGAGATCATTTGTTCATATTCTGCAAGCTTGAAAAAGGGTACTACCCTTCAGAACATGAGCAGGAGATTGCTGTGCACTACTGGAGCAGCATTTGCTTTTGGCCTCCAGCGCAGCTTGAGGAGCCATTGCCAACCTCCCACCAGCCAGATGGGGAACTATGGTGGTGTCTCATCCAGGATCCTTAACCTTGGGTAAGGTGGGATGTTGCAACTAAGCACAGTGGCGCAAAACTTGTGCATTTTATTCCAATAATCCTTTATCATTGAGCAGGATCAGAGGATATGTGCCAGAGTATGCTATATCGATGAAATTGCCAGCATTGGTTATTGTTAAACAGTCCCAATTTTTTACAGAACTACTGTTGTTCTGTACCACCTATGCAAACTTTTCTTCTGAAAGAGCTGGTATTTGATGTCCCTAAAGCTTTTATGGGCTTGATGTAGCATTGTTTGCAGCTGTTGTGAGGATTGGCTACCAGCAGTTCTTACTCCATCCTGCTGTTGCTTTTGGAGAGTGGAGTCAGTATGTGTTCATAAATCTGACCTCCCAGCCTGGTCTGTTTTTTTATCCAGCTCACAACTGCCTTAAGGAGGACCAAGGTACCTCAAGGATATTGGCCTGGCACCTGTCATTAAGTGTTTGCCTGATTTGCAGGTACTTCCAGAAATCTGTTTTTGGTAGGCAATATCTGTTCTGCTAATGTTGAAAAGTATCCAGCACTAGTCCTTCATGGGTAAGCAGGTGTTCCACAACCGTGATGCCAGATTTTATCAATTATTTATGGGAAAGTGGTTCACAGTCTACAGTAATGATTGGGTTGTTCCACTGGGGCCCCTAGTATCCCAGGTGATTGTCCACCCTGTGGCACCATTTGGTAAAGGTACTCTATGCCACTGTGGTAAACCTTGCCATTGGGGACATACTGGTTGCTTCCTTTTTTACCCCACTTGGTTGCTATCATGGAGGAGGTGCTTTAGAGGCATGCTGCAGGTGTATCCACTAGAATATAAGTGGTGAGTGGACTGGATCCAGCATAACAGCTGTTTAATTCCTGCTGCTTAGTGATACACCAATTTACCGTGTATGACCCAAACTACCCTTGTTCCTGGGGGCATGAAATTTTAGTAATGAGAAGTAGGATCAGAACCCTCCAGAGGAAAGAGAGAAACACTTTTTCACCCTCTGAAGGCTGTCTGAGGGATGTACGGATGGTATGCCCCTTGATAGCAACACCAACATAATGACCTACGATGACACTTTGCCAACAGGCTGCTGTGTTGGTGAGCCTCAGACAAGGGCACACTGTCTCCTGGTCCTGCACCCCATCCCCAAATCAACTCTGACTTGGAGTTGAGAATCCTTAATAAAGGTGGTGGTGGCAGGCCCCACATGGGGGTTCGGGGATGAAGCCCCTGATAAAAAACAAGACTGGAGACATTAGGATTTATGTCTACTGCAGCTTATGTTGACATAAATCACATCGCTGGATGCCGGGTCGACAAAATGTCAAACTGGCATTGTAGATCCTGCAGGGATGATTGCTCAGGCAGAAGAGAATTTTAGGTCTGCAGGATAAGACCTATAAGGAAAGACTAGCTAAGCTGATATTTAAAATATTTATTTAATTTGGGTAAAGCATTTAACCCATTTTAAATATTGAATTTTAACAGTGGGTAAAGGTAAGGGATGGCACAGTGAAGGCAACAAACATCAGTGCTTAGGAGTGAGCAAAAACAAGAGACACAAACATTTGTCAATGCTGAATGTTGTTTCACTGGCATTGGCACTGGTAGTGCCGGAGTTAGAGACGATAATTGGAATGGCAGTGAAGTATTAAATGACACCAATTTCATTCTCTACTCTCAGAGACTGGACAGGCATTGGGGTGTGTTTTGAGTCATCAGTTGTAACACTCATGCCATTTCACTCACCACCCACCTGTAGACACTGACAAGTGTTGTGGTGTGCTTTGGGTCTTTGGGCATTATATTTACCCCATTCCATAAGGAAATACTCTGAAGTGGGTGCAGTATTGGAGAATGAGTGAACTTTGTGGCCAAGCAGTGCAAAGCACACCATGATGCCTGTCACTGGCTGCAGGGTGGGGGTGCAGGAGTGGAATGGCATGAGCATTACAGCCGATGATCCCAAGTCATACCCCTGATGCCTGTCAGTCTCTACATGGTGGGGAGCTACAGTTAGAACCCTAACAATCGTAGGGCGCAGGTTGGTATTTCAATCTGGGGCAAATTTTCAACATGGGCTTTTGTGAGCCCACCTCATGAAAAGCGGCACTATCAATTTCTTAGCTGAAAGGTGGTTTTGCACAGTGGCTTGCTTACCTACGCACACAGGACAAAACACATTTTGGGCAGGATGTGGAAATGACAACTGTATTGATCATGAGGAGATGTAAAAATGGCAATGTTGAAAATCTGTAGTAAATATATGAGAAATTGGTGACAATAAAAGCATGCATAGAAACTGTGCAAACATGTCAATAACCCAATTATTTTTG
The DNA here is from genome assembly GCA_016271365.2 of Neoceratodus forsteri. Taxonomy (NCBI): domain Eukaryota; kingdom Metazoa; phylum Chordata; order Ceratodontiformes; family Ceratodontidae; genus Neoceratodus; species Neoceratodus forsteri. Next base: position 235,579,271 of record JADMNL010000023.1, on the reverse strand, counting down.
GTATTTTTAACCACATCTTTAACATGGGCATTTTGGGACTTCCCATGAACAGTGGCAGTGTGATTCTGTTAATGTGTCTGAAACGCTGATTTTGCACAGTGACCATGCCATTGTGCAACTACAGGTGTGAAAACACATTTAGGGCAGGATGTGAAAGATGACAGTGGTACTGTTCATAAGGAGGTGTAAAAAATGCCAGTGTTGAAAATCTGGCATGAAAATAGTGCAAATTTGCGAAGTTACAAGGATGTGTGGAAACTCGCAACACAGGCTTGTAACAGACTCATTTGTGGAATTTGCCACCAAATTTTCAACATAGGCATTTTAGGACTTCTGCTCATGAACAGTGTCACCGTCATTTCCTGAAACTGTCCCAAAACTGATTTTGCACAGGAGTGCGCTAATCTGTGCCGGACATGCGAAAACACATTTCGCCAGGGTATGTAAAATAACAGCTGTTCTGTTCATACAGTAAGGAGGTGTGGAAAATGCCAATTTTGAAAATCTGGAGTGAATATATTACAAATTCATGACGCTTAACAGCGCGTGGAAACTGTGCAATGCACATTCAGAAACAGTCGGTTTGGGGATTTTTTCCACCAAATTTGCAACATAGGGTTTGAGAACCCACCTCATGAACACTGGCACTGTCATTTCATTAATTGGTCCCAAAAGGTGATTCCACACAGTGACCACAAAATCACCTTTGGGGTTGATTAAAGCCATGACAGTGCCAGACTTCATTAGAGGGTCCCAAAAACTCCATGTTGAATATTTGATGCCAAAATTCTAAAATGCCTGAGATATGCATAAAGTTTAAAACCCTATTTATTCCATTATATGGCTTACCGGCATTTCCTCAGTTCGCAGTCAGTGTTGAAGAGTGCAGACATGTTCCCGGTCCACTGAAGATCATCACGCCGGACTCAACAGGTAAGTATGGGTTGGGGGTGTGGGGAGGCAAGTCGCGGTGGCTGGGTGGGTGTGGGTTGTGGGAGGCGGTCAGGGAGACCTCGAGAGACTGTTCTCTTTTGACACGGTAAAAAATAAAATTGCAGGACCGCTTTTTAACAGGGGCATGTGGCACACAGGGTGGGCCCCAGCATGCCAATGGACTCTTTTTTTGGGGAAGCTGTAGCGGATGGGGATTGGGCACTCCATCGACACACAACAAAAGGGGTTACATTATGCCAATGGGGATTGGGCACCCGACGGCACACAACAAAAAGCAGGGGGACATTATGCTGATGGGGATTGGGTACCCCTGTCAGCACACAACAAAAGCGGAGGGGTGTTACATAATGCCGGTGGGATTGGGCTCCCCGTAGAGCAGCATCACTCAGACTGAAGCCAATGAGGATTGGGACCTCATTACAAGAAAACTGTTGCGGGACACATGATGCTGAGGGGGATTGGGCACCTTTGGCATACACTGTAATGGAAGAGGGGTTATTATGTTGACGGGAGTGCCTTCCATCGCATTCTGACAGGAGGCGGCAGTGTTGCGTGCATGTCGGAGGCATGTTAGGTCACGCTGCATGAGAGGTTCGCTCTCATTGCAGCAGACCTTTGTTAGATCTGGTGGCCACATTCCAAATTGCTGATGTGATCCTGCATGCTGCCTGATTGGGGAATGAGGACCGTGACCTCCAAATCAGCTACTATCAAATATGTTGGCTGCGCATGTGCAAGCCAACATGAAAAGGGACCACTATAGTTCTCAATGGAAGTGCCTGAAGAGATAAGCTAAAGGGCAGCATTCAGATGTATGAAGAAATACAGAGTAAGGAGGACAGGGAATTGTATCAGGAGAAGCAGAGAGGCAGGAAAAGTGGTGAGGAGCACAAAGGCATAATCAAAGAAAGAATATCCTCGGGAACTTAAGGACAATTCATTTTTGTGGGTACTCTAAGGAAAAGAGGGAAGACTAGGGAGGGATTGTGAGATTAAGAAGGTAGGTGGGGACTGCACAGAGAAGGACCAGGAAAATCATCAATCCTAAACAAATACATTTGTTCAGTCTTCACAGAGAAATAGCAGGAGGATGGCTACATAAAGCAGCAGGAGCACTAAAGGGAAAGAGGTAGACACATGTCTTTTTACAGAATCCTAAAGGAACTCACACATCTGAAAGTGGACACATCTATAGGGCCAGTCAGGTACACCCAAGGGTACTGAGGGAGCTCAGGTAGGTACCAGCTGCACCTTTGACAGCCTTATTCAACAATGTACTGAAACAGGAGTGATTCCAGAGGACTGGAAGAGAGCAGATGTAGTGCTGCTTCATAAAAGTGGTAACAGGAAGAGGCTCACAACAATAGGCTAGTTAGAATGACATCGGTAGTAAGGAAGTTTATAGAGTCACTGGCTATGAAAGGATTGTGAATATCCTGAATCCAGCAGGTTACAAGACCTCTAGGTAGCATGACTTCACTGGTGGAGGATGTGTCAGACAAATCTGACAGGTTTCTTTGGGTGACCAGGAAACTAGACAGGGTGGGCCAGTGGTTGTAAGCGTACTTAGATTTCATTAAAAGCTTCAACACCATTCCACATGAGAGACTCATCAGAAATTGTGTAGCTTAGGGTGGGTCCTAAAGTGGTAAATGGGATAAGACACTGGTTAAGGGATATGTGACACTGGGTGGTAGTAAACAGAGTTCACTCAAGGGAAGGGAGGTTGACCAGTGGGTGCATTAGGTCTCAGTACTGGGACCAGTCCTATTTAATGTCTTTACAAGTGACATTGGAGATAAGCTAAACAGGAAGATATGTCTCTTTGCTGAATTCCTTAAAATCTGCAGTAGGGTAGACACTCCAGAGGGGGTGGAAGGACTGTACAGAGACCTGAAAAAATCAAAGAGGGTGAATAGCATGGCAGCTGGGTTTCAATACAAACAAGTGCAAAATCATGCACTTAGGGCACATGAACACAGAGGCAGAGTACAAAATGGGAGAAGTACTGACAGTCACCAAACAGGAAAAAGACCTCAGAGTAATCATATCTGATGAGCTCAAGGTGATGAGATAGTGTGACAAGGCAGTTGGTAGGGCTATTATGACGCTTGAGGTGCATAGGAGGGGTATCACCAGCAGAAGGAGGGACATGGTGTTACACTGTATAGATTGATGATGAGACCCCACCTGGAGTACTATGTCCTGTTCTGAGACTAGGACTGAGCACACTTTATCGCCCTCAAGTGAAATTCTGATAAAATGCTGATTTTGCTTCCATGAAATTTTGCAAATGTGTGAATATTTAGTGAATTTTTGCAAAATTGTGATTTCAGTTCATTCTGTTTAATTTGAAAAGTGTTATTCTACCTTGTACCAAAGTTGCTATTCTGAATATACCAAGCCCCATGTAGAAGTATGCCAACTTTTAGATCGCTACCCCTAAAGTTGACTGAGTTATAATCCTCCAATCATTTTGAAATGTAAAACTTTTGCATTTAGGTAAACTGCAGAATTTCACATTTGTTATGTTGAATTTATCAAGGCTTACACAGACATGTACTGAATTGTAGGTCTCTATCATTCAAGGTGACAGAGTTATAACCCTCCAAATTTTAATACATTTTAAAATTACATTTCACAGTTATGTAAACTGCTGAATTTAAGCCCTATTACTTTAAAACTAGATTATAGAATATCACCTTTTGTTAGGTTCATTTACCCAAAATAGTAGGCTTTGAGGCTACCCCTTGGTCCCAAGAGCAGAGCATCACATAATGACCCGGGTTCGGAAGTGAGCCCAGGAAGTCACATCACAAGGCAGACCATGGCTGAAAGAGCTGTCACCTGGCAGTGCACCTCTGTAAGGGAGGGTTGGTGGTGGGTTCCACACACAATAGCCCCTGGTGTTGGGCCAGGAGCTTTCTCCTGCCACAGGGAAAACTGTGGCTGTGCAAGCCTGGCAGAAGCACCACCCCAGCAGGGAGATGGGCTGGAAAAGGTTGATAAACAACCTGGTAGGCAACTGAATGATGGCTTTGTTGAACTAATCAAGGTATATGGTATCCCTGCAAACAGGGTATACCCCTGAGAAATAAGCTTCCCACTGGGAGAAAAACAACATGGAAAATAAAAGGTGTGTGTCAACTCTCAAATCTCTTGCTTAAAGGCTGGCCAAGTATATAGAGCAAAATAGTCCAAAATAACATCAGCAATTACAGTTGAATTTCATGAGACTTTGTGAAATTGTGGACTGCTGTGATATTTTTGTCAAAGCCATGCCCATATATTTTGCCCAGTCATACATTTAAGTTGCCATTATATGAGTAAGGTAAAAGCTGGGTAAACTGGCAATAAGGTAGCAGTCATAGGAGGCTCCATAGTAAAAATATAGTGGTGGCAAGTGTCAGGTCACTATCTTCTTGAGTGAGGAACCAAGAATTGTCATGGACATCACTGTTCACTAGCAGAAAACAAATAGCCACACCGACAGGCTATAAACTGGTTAGCAGCTTCTTTATAAAGATATTGTAAACACGCCAAATATTGTACAAAAGCAGCATCAGCTCCCAAAACCTCTGCCGGTTTCAAGATCTACTGTGTCATCAGGAGGCTGGCTAACATAGACAAAAGACCCTTAAATACCAAGTGAAGCACACAATTTAAAGTGACAGTGCATAATATACAAAATGAAGTAAAATCACCAAAACTTTCAAGTGAGGTAACATGTTTTATTAAAACAGCAATTTCTTTAGTATCAGATCCTAAAACATTTCCACAGCTAAGGTGAACAGGGTCATAAAGCTATATTACCGATCCTACTTCACCATTGGAAGAACTGATAAAAATAACAGGTGCTGCATCACAAGTTCTCAGCTCAATGTAAAGTGCTATAGCACCAGGATGGTAGTAATTCACCCTAGAGAGAAAAAAAGAACATAAAAAGCACCATTAAATACTAAAAATTGACTTTGGTTACAGCAGAACAATATATAAATATCCACTGTGTCATGTATCTCCTTTATTCACTTTCAAACAACATTTATTTTCTCCTCTGTATGCAAGGCATTAATTCTATCCAGTCATTTATTTATTTATTTATTGAATTTTGACGACTGGTTGGCCTACTAGGCCCTGAAGGTCCATTTTTAGGGGTGACCTAGGAACAGAAGCAAACAATACATACAGTCAGGTGATACGGGTCACGAAAAGTAGACAAGATAATGCAGATAACAGTACAGGTAATTATTCAAATTGCAGACCATAAGTGCAACACTTGAAAAATTTAAGGACTTAAGGCATGATTTAATGTAGGTTAAGGTGAGAAGAGAGGGGATGGGTGTTGTGATTAGGATCAGGGTAATTATCCTTTATCCTCACAGTGGCATGAGCTTCTCCCTAGCAAATGGGATTTAAGCCTAGTGCTAAAGATTGGTAGCAAGGGGCTTCCTGTACTAGAGGTGGGAGACTGTTCCACAGTTTAGGGGTGTGAGAGTGAAGGAATCCTCCTAGAGTCTTGATTCTGGGATTGCCAGTATGGACCAACCCGAGGTCCTGAGCATTTGAGGTTAGGCTTAGCCATGATTATTCCTGTTAGGTTGGTGGGCCATTGGGCTCTGCAATTTGTATGCATGGCAGAGCAGGGATACTGTAGATGAGCCTCAAAAGAAGGCCATTGCTGCTGTGCTAATGAAATGTGGTGGTGGTGGCTTCTTGGTTGACACATTGTCGCAAACCCTGTGACCTTGTTGTACAGGACCTGAAGCCTGCTAACCTCGCCCTTTGCTATGCCATGATTACCGGGCAGCATAGGTTAATGTGGGTAGAAGGACACTGGAGGTGACTGCTCATCTAGCCTCTGAGATAAGCTGATTTTTAGCCTGTACATGGTGCTAAGTTTGATGTGGATAGACCTTGTTACCTGGTCAACGAGGGCTTAAAGGTGAGACCCTGGTCAATAGTTAGCCCTAGGTATTTTATGTTGTCAACTACATCTATTCATTTATCCCCAAGGGTAGTAGATTTTAGGAATTGGTCCCATCCTGGCCAAAGGATCTAGGACCAAACAGCAAGGCTTTAGATTTTGCTGCATTGAGGATCATTCTGTTTGATGTGAGCCAGGCCTCGAGTGTGTTTAGGTCCCCTTGTGGAGAGGGCCCAGGTCATGTGGTGTGGACCTGGCTTGAAGATGACAGTATCATCTGTGTATTGAACTAGACCTGGTGGATGCATTGCCCTAATGTGAAAATCTATAAAGATTCTTTATACAGTAGTTTGTCATCAAGATTCCACCCTTGAGGGCCTAGTCTTACATGTTCTATGGCAGAAAACTTAAAGATATGCTGGCTCTTACCACTATTGTTCACAATGTGGAGAGCTAATGTATTCTTTCATCCATCCCTCTGATGGATCTCAAATGTTCCCCAATCCGTGTTTTCATTGGTCTAGTGGTTTTACCCATATAAAAAGCTTCACATTCACATGTGGCAAGATACACTATATTTTCACTATTGCAATTAAAACATTCCATCATTTTAAACAATCTGTTGTTCTTGCATGTAGTGAAACTGTTTGTTCTCATACTATTCGGACAGAATTTGCATCTGCATAAGTAAAATTCCTTGGGGAGGAGGGGAAGCCAAGTATGAGTATCTCCTGTTGTGTCTTTTGGATTTTCCTGATAACTATTGACAAGTTTGTCCCTCAGGTTAGGGCCTCTACAGTACACCATCCTTGGCTTGTGTTCTATTATGTCAGAAAGATATGGTTCACTTTCAAGGATGTGCCAGTTTGTGCTCAATATTTCCTGTATTTGTGAGCCTGCCTAGTATAGTTGGTTACAAAAATTAGCCCTAACTGTGTCATTCAGTGGCCTAGTACTCTGAAACAAGCTACTCCTGGGGTGTCCAAGGCCTCCACTGATAGTGTATTATAACCCAGTTCTATAAATCTGGCATACATCTCAGATCCATTCATAACAAAATCAGCTTCTTCAGAACAATTCCTACATCCTCTTAGCATTTGGGCCTTGGGAATAATATTAACCTCACTGTTCACTACCCTAAATTCTTGCACTATACCAGATAACCACTAGAGCTCACTGACTTAATGACTTGTGAAAGCACATGTACCTGTAGTGTTGTTTCTGTACAGTGTCACCTGCTGACTCTTAACAACCCTATAGATAACAATGTAATTTTTACTAATTGAAAATAGTGGCACTAAGTGATGTCAATCATCACAACTAGTTGCAACTTACCCTAGTGTGACACAAGTGTCTGGCTATCTTTAGTCATGATGGAGCATGATGCTGGGCATCACAGTTGCAGCAATGTTGAGGAGTATTGCAGGGCCATGGTGCTAGTGCAGGTAAGGTGATTCAGTGCTGATAAGTGCTTGTGAAAGTTAAATTCCACAAATGGAATACTAGTGGCATTACCTATTATGCATCCACGATTTTTGGAGCAAATTTTGTCTATTAGTAATTTCTGAAGTATGAACAACACATTTTAACCTACTAAATCACCTTTATCCAGCTTCATTAGATTCCAGGACATGTTTGCTTTGGTTTTATGCCAAATCATGAGTGCATACCTGCAATTGCAGTGGAGCTAGAAAGATATCAATGTCTTGAAAATGTTCACACAGTTTACTAAGTTGTGGAACTTTGAATGTAACTTACAATTTACATAACCAATTGCCTATCTATTTAGCAGTTTCTATGGTTCTTCCGAGAAATGATGCATACAAATGTTCAGTTATCTAGCTCCAATTGTAGTTACATTGTAAGCATAGAAACACTTTCTGAAATTTTCACATGAATAATAAATGGCAAGATTTGAACCCTTATGACTTCCTCCTCCTGTAAATGTCATGAAACTTAACGTGCATTTAAGACCTTTCCCAAATCACAGGCATGCCACATTTGCAAATCTCTAGCTATAACACTGGCCAAGTTATGACCAATTAAACAATTCTGGGAAAATTCCAAAACAATTTGTGCATTTTATGAAATTTACAGTTTCGTGAAAATTTCACAAAACTGAAATTTTATCATTTTCCAGCCCTACTGCAGACCACATTTCAAGAAGAACATAGACAGTGGAGGCTGTCCTAAGAAGGGCAACTAAACTGGTGCAGGGTCTGCATCAGAAGCTCTATGAGGACAGACTGATTGTTCTCAATATGTACACCATGGAAGCAGGGTACATGATAGAGGCTTATAAATACCTCAGGGTAATAAATAAGGTACAGGAAGTGAGAATATTTCAGAGGCAAATGTGCTCAAGAACAAAGGGGACAGTCAATGAAGCTGGAAGGTGGTAAATTCAAGAGAGATGTGAGGAAGTACTTTTCACTGAAAGAGTGGTAGAAGTCTGGAACAGTCTTCCAGAAGAGGTGATGGGAACACAAACAGTGGTGGGATTCAGGAATGCTTGGGATAGGCAAAGGAATCTTAGTGGAAATGGGAGGAGCTGGAGATCCAGTAATGTCTATGGTGCCAGTATAAGCATGGAAAACATTGGTAGACAGTGTGGGCCAAGCCGTCCTTATAGGCCATTAGTTTCTGTGTTCCTTTGCTGCTATGAGTCAGTTTTGAGATGCATGCATCATTTTCTGTATCAATTGTTTTGGAATTGAGGGAACATTAGCCCACATTTTATGTGGATTCTATTCTATATGAGTTGGGCAATCATGGTGGAATGATGCAGTAAGTCCTGGAAGCTCATATGAAAATCCATTCAGTTTTGCTTTGCACTGGTCAGCTGTTAATATGTCTGCTTTTGAAAAAGTAAGCAAAAGTATGTTTTGCTCTTAGAAAAGCACAGTTCGGTGGCAGACATGCATATAACAGTCATGAAAAGGCTCAGATTGAATCACAGAGCAGACTTCATATTTCTAATTAAAGAGGCATTATAAATGCCTCCAGTCTCTGTGGCCCAATAAGTGTGACATTGTGAACTAGAAGAATGAAATGTCAAGTGTGATTTCCGCATTATCTTCCCGGGCAGGGGATTTTAACCAAATGTTGGATCTTTTTTTTTCACTGCTAGAGAAATGCTGTTTTCCATGTGTGGAATTTAACAGAATGGACTGGGCTGTTCAATTGAAATGCTTTGTCATGTGTCTTGCTTTGTTTGTTACTCCATCAGTCATGCAGTGCAGAACCCAATGTCTGTTGCCAAAAGGCATAATGGGAAACCCAGTTTCAACCAGCACTAATTTCTAGCACTCTGATTTCCTTTAAAACTCCTGGGGTCTGATATTCCAAATAATGCAAAGCAAAGTGCAGAATTTTGTGCAGCATCTTGCAGTTGGCCAGGAGCCCAAGGATACCTTATTCAGTCGAACAGTGTACTGGTGCTGTTTGAGTGAATATAGGCCATGTTGGTGTAGTACTAAGTAATGTAACACTGCCCCGACATAGATCTCAAAGGACACCGCCAGAATGGATAGCACTGGAGCACTATCTGCATTATTCAGTGATCCATGCAAATGAGCCCATTGATATGCTAAGGTGCTAAGGGTCCATTTGCATGACCATTATGGGGCTCATTTGCATGGGTAGCAAGGTAGGTTAGTGTGGTGCCTGTCCCTCATTTTCCTGGCCCCAGAGTTGTGTAGATATTCTTAGTTCTAGTGGTCCCCTCCCCATCCCTATTATTGCCAGCCCATACTGTCATAAAAGAAAAATCCCTTGTGAAGTGGTCCCTCCAAACACCAGCCTGAACTGTCATGAAACAAAATCCCTGTTGCTAGTGGTTCCCTCCTATTGACAGCCTGTCCTCTAGTATAAAAGATCCTGGTGCTAGTGGTCCCACTCACATTTGCCAGCCCCTACTACACTAAACTAAAAATCTCTGGTGGTAGTGTTCCTCCACTGATTGCTAACCTGTACTGTACTCAATAAAATCCTTGGTATAATAGTCCTCCCTTCTCCTCTCATCTCCAGCCCATATAGAAATGAAAACCCACCCTGGTGTCCAGTGGTCCCCCAGCACTGATCCACAGTACAGTTACTCAATATGCCATAATCCCTGGTGTCTAGTGGCCCCCTCACCATGGCACTGAACACCACCCTCAGTCATCTTACCAGTCTCCTTAGTGTATTAGATACATAGAGTGATTAGTGCAGCCCTCCCACAGCTCCTCGGCTGCCTGCTTGTATGTCCAGGCAGGAGCCGCCTCCCTGATTTACAAGACAGGGCATATCACCCTGTCCTATAATTTAGAGACACCCATGCCTGGACATAAGGCAACTGGTGGAGGAGGTGTGAGGAGGGCTGTGTCAGTTGCTGTATGCACCTACAGCACTGAGGGGACTGGTAAGGTGACTGGGAGGGTGGGTGTTTTGTGCCACGGTGGGGGTGGTGGCACTAGATGCCAGGGACCATGCCATTGTGAGCACGGCCATGGGCAATAAGGATTCATGCCCAGGTAGATCACTGGACACAAGTGATGGTTTCATTGTACTACCGGGCTGGTGATCGGAGGAAGGGGACCACTAGCACCAGGGATTTTTTATGACAGTATAGGCTGGTGATAGTAGTGGTGGACCACTAGCACCAGTGATTTTTATACTAGAGTATGGGCTGGTGATCAGAGGGGGACCACTAGCACCAAGGATTTTTTAATGACAGTGCAGACTAGCAATTGGGGGATCACCAGAACCAGGAATATTTTATGACAGTATGGGCTAGGGATTCTGATGGGAGGACCACTAATACAAGGAGTTGATTTGTACAGTGTGGGCTGGCGATCGGAGGGGAGTGGCTGGGACCAGACAGGGTGGGTGTGCTCCCCAGCAGCCAACCACCTAGGTAGCTACACCCTGCAGCAGCCACTAGGGTTGCCTGGAATAAGTAGGGGTTTTGTTCGCAGTATTTGTGCTGTGCAAAGGACTGGCTAAACCCTTTGCACAATGCAAAGCTGTTGAATATGGTATAGCATGGCTATTCATGGCTATGCCCTCCCTTGCCTGCCTGCATACATTACTGTTTGTGTGGGTGCTAGCCCTTTGCTCATGCAATAGCCCCTTTAAATATGGGAATCCAGAGCAAAACCTAGTTTGATGAGGAAAGACCTTAGAACCCACACAAACTTTAGAATATTGGGTCCCTAGTTGTTTGTTTACTACTGAATTTGTTATACTTCTTTGTACAGGATGAGCTACTATTAAAGCAGTGGTGCTTGATCAATAAAAATTGTTATAAACCTGCAAAGAGTTAGAACAAACAATACCTAAGCATATACCAGGGCTTAGGCTCATGCCATAAATGCTGGCACTCAAGCCAGTACTAAGGGATGCTGTTCTGTTGGGGATGCCATCCTTCAGATGAGACATTACGCTGAGGTCCCATCTCCTTTTCTGGTGCTTGTTACAGATCACTTTACACTATTTGAACAGAGTAGAGAAATGTTTTTATTGAAAGAAAACTGTAACAAACCAAACACAGTGGTAACATACAATCAGTAAACATAAGATGAAAAATAAATACAGATGAACAAATGTCTCCTTACCATACCTGTAGCTTATAACAATATAAAATAACAGCTTTCCTGTCAATACTAGGTTACCAAAAGCATAGCTAAAACCATAATGCAAGTTCATAAAAATAATAAATCAATGTGAAAATCTGTACTGCACACCCAATGCACATTTCCTTCATGCATGTTCTACCCAGAAGCCAGCAGGGACCCTATCTCAGATCTGTAAAGGAAGCAAAGGAAACTAGTAACCTTATTCACTAGATACAGTTGTGTAGTGTGTTTCTGGTGCAATAACCGCATACATCCATGATGAAAGATTTGATAGTTCAAAACAAAGAACATCACTCTCAAGTGCTACTATGGAAACCTACCCAAGATTTTAAATCCAGACCAAAGATCAAAGACTCATATGTAATGGCATGGAGTCTTTGTTCCCTCCACTGTCATGCCATCAAGTCCCAAAACTTCATAGTAATTGGACATGTGAGTAAGAAGTGAACCTGTGTCTCCAGTTGACCCCAACAAACATCCCTGGGACAATATCTTTCCATTACACTTTTATGTTTATGGGTGGCACAAATCCCCAATCTACTATGGCAACTAAGCCAATGTATATCCCAGGTATATACTGAAATTTAAGGATGCTGCAGAAGTCTCAGAGCCTGAATCAGCCTCCTGCCATGTGAAGGGGCATAAAAATTAGCAGCCAAAATAGTCTGATAATAGTGCTGATGACTGTTGTTTCACCAGTTCCATTGATAGTTTCCAGTAGTTAATTTTCTGACATGCTTGCCTAATGTACAGGAACTTCCCTAAAACATTCTTTATTGGGATCATTTGAGACCCTGCTTCCCAAGAGGCATGGAACACATGTATCCACTGTGCCATCCAGGAGCCAGGTATTGTTCCCCAGAATGAAAAATAGCTCTCAAGTTGCTAAACAAAAATGTAGTCCAGTGAAAAACACATAAGATAAATCATCCCTAAACCACCTGAATTAACAGAAAGATACATATACTGTAATTTATTTTCATTGATTGAGTCTGCTCCTCATAGGAGCTGGAAACAGACACTGTATTGTCTTGGTTATAAGTAGGATATACAGTAGCAGCCACAGACACTGCCAGCTATTTCCTGAAATTTCTGTCATAGTTCCAGAAATATCTCCTGTTTTCTGCATTTCCACAGTAGGGGCAGCAGAGAAAACTCTTTAGAAATTTCATGAAATATCTGAAATAGCTGGCAATGTCTGTGGCTACTATTGTATGTGGGGAAATAGCAATAGCATTCAAGAACATTGGCAAGAAAAAGGCTTGACTAACAAGACCTGTTTCTCTTTAGACAAAGCTGTACCTTTCCACTTGGCAACCGCTCCTCACATTCCAACAACTTTAATTTCCAGTTTTGTAGTCCCATGTCCATCTTATTAAAATGTATCCAAAGGATCAACATATCAGTGTCCTTTCAAGGGATACCATAAATAGCAGTGGAACTATCTGATTGGTGAGGGCTCAAGAGTAACAAAGCAGCTTCAATAGAATTCATTCTTGCCACAGATAGATTTGAAAACTCCTATAAAACAGAAACAGCATGTCTTCTCAAACCTTCATCTGTCACCAAAACCACATCATCAGTGTATGCCAGTGTTTTCAGTGAGGGCTTTCCTGACAAAGTTCTAAACCTCTCACATGTCCTGATGACTAGATTTTTCAGAGGAGAATATCAATGCAGAACACATACACGAGAGGACTCAAAGGACTGCCTTGGTGCACTCTTTTATATGGTCACCACAGCTCTCTGTGCCCATTAGCCAATGGCCACATAGTAGCAGTACTGTAAAAAGTCAGACACAGGGCACAGCAGGAATGCCAATGAACTTTAATACTGAAAATACGTTATCATGGGATGCCTGGTCAAATGCCTTCCTTGGTCAAGCTAGAGGAGGAGGCTATTGACTAAGCATCTATTGCCCCTATCAAATACTTCCATTGTGGCTACTAAAGTTTAAACTATAATTCATCCAGGCAAAGCACAGGACTGTGATGGAAAAAATGAAAGAATCAATCCTCCTACAAAGTATGTAAACAAAATTTTCATATGCCTGTTCAATAGATTGATTGGTCTCCAATTTTTTAGAACTCTTCAATCACCCTTCTTAAAGAGAAACAACAAAAAGGATTAACCCAGTGACTCTTGAAATGAGGGAGAAGCAAGTATCTCATTATACACCTGCACTAAGTCTGCAGCCAGGGAATTCTTCCCTGCCTTAAAAGTTCCACAGGTATCCTATATGGACCAGGGCAGTACTGTTCTGTAGTAGCCTATAGCCTCCCAAACATCTGTCACTGCTATTGTAGCCACCAGGGTTACTTCTTCAGTAGGAGAGATACCATGTCCCTGTCTATCAGACAAAAGACATCTAGAGAAGTAATCTGTTGGATGGTCAGGCTATCATAGACTATTGCCTGATAAATAACTATAACAGCATGGCATGTGCCATCCTTTGCCAGTAGTCCAGAAAAGAAACTTTGTCATCTCTGTCATTGAACCCCTTAAAATGTATATTGTGGATTTCCTAGCCTGTGTTCCAAATTTCATTTCAGCCTCGAGTGACTTAGCTCTACTATACTAGAGCTCACAAATATTACTATATCTTTTAATGAGGTGATTTGGATAGTGAGGCCACAAATTCTCGGCTGTGTTTTGAAATATCTTAGCAAGCTGTGGTCTATGGTCAAAATAAGTTTGGTAATGAAATCTCAAAATATTTCTTCCTTTTCTGACAAAGAAATATGAAAATCAACTTTATTATGCTCCCACCACTGCAGCGAGGTGCCATGAAAAATGGCAAGGTCCATATAGCTCTATACATCACCCCAGGCCTCATCACATCTGAACTATTCAATAGCTGACTATTTAGTCTTCATTCCTCCTTTCCATGTTGAGGTGCCTGCTCAGAGGCAAATGAGCAACATGCCATCTGGTGATCCAAAGTTTCCACCGGAAAATCAGCAGACTGCAAGAACTAACTATGAAAGACAAAAGATAGTCTTTTCTGTAGGAATGTGCCACCTATGGTAGTCATGTTCCTCTTCTGTGTGTAGAGTGCTGTTGGTATCAATCAAATCCACCATGTCCAATATAGATTTTAAGAAGGGGAATCACAGAACTGCTTTTTTCATCTCCCACAAGGACAATCTGCAGTGGATACATCTATACAGTATAACCATTTTATTTGTATGAAAATAGAGCTGCATGGCCTTAAATGGTCCACCTGCATATCCTAAATCTGACGGATATATGCTGAGAGAACTGGTTACAGACATTATGACATATGATGTCTAAAAGTAACATCCTTCCTGGGATTATGTTAAGCAGGTGAGTTACCAAAAATCTGTGCTAGTAAATAAGAGCCCCACCCTGAACGAGATCCTCCCACTGGGACCAAAAGAAGGTCTTGAGGCCAGGATCTCTGTATTCAGCTATATCCTGTAGAAATATCAGCCTAGTATCCTGAAGGCAGATCATGTCTACAGAAGTCTCCTTTAAACAGGACAAAGTTGTTAGCCTCGAGTAGGATTCTTAACACTTGACATTGTAGGTAACCACACAAAGTGACCCTAGTAATATCTCCTGCAAGAACAATAAAATGATAATAGATCACCATGAACCACCCATCTCTTTAACTACTTCCGAGATGATAGCTAAACCTAATATGTTTTCTGGGACCATGAGTTCCAACAGAGAACCATCCATATCAGAAAGACCCTCTTTATGAAGAAACCTTTGAGGAGGCCACTAAATCCACTTTCTCACTCATTGTGTCCCCCATTGGGCCATCTTAGCTAATGGTTCCAACCTATTCTTTTCATTAGGGGAGCATACCTTTTGGAGGTTAGTCTTTGGGTATGCTGTTTGGTGGGTCCCGATCTGGCTGCTCTTGAAGACCTTTGGTCAAAGAGTGGTGGACAGCACTTCCATGGAATTGTTTAATGGGCCTACTGGTTCTGGTGTGGGCAAGCTAGGTATTGGTGCTAGTACCTGTTGCTTGGATGTTTTAAAGTCCCAGGACCATTCCTGCTCTGGGGTGGTACTAGAAGGGTCTAGAATTGACTCTGGGGCAGGATGCTGTAGATGTTCCAGGCTGAACAGAATTATCCACTCATGAGGTGCTTGTAGTACCCTGGCTATGGAGGCAAGTGCAGGTATGAGTTCAATAGAATTGCTTTCTCCTTACAGATTCCTATCTGTTTTGCATGTTTCATTATGGTATCCCAGTTCAGCCCATCCTCCCAGTTATGGGGTGCTCATGAACATTAGTGATATGAATGGCCCAAATCTTCACACAAATTATACCTATACAGATTAGGGCAGTATAGGTTGACTTGGCCATACTCATGATAGGCCCTGCATCTAACCTTATCACATGCACTACTTAGATGCTGGTGTGAGCACTCTTGTGGTACATCTTTGGTTCTGCCAGATAAAGGCATACTGCTCTGTCCTTGTCAGTGTAAAAACTGCTTTGCAAGTGTGTAAATCCAGTATCAGATCAGAGCAGTCTATCCTGATCTTCCACCTCCCTCCTCAAGATATTATTGAATTTATTATTGGGGTCAGTTATCAATGACAACACAATGCCTTTTAATCAAAAGAACACCAGAGACATTTATCCTTCATTTTCAACATTACAGTTGAAATCTTTATGGCAGGGTTTGTCAGAAGAATGGCCAAAAGGAAGCCACAAAGGGATATCCTTCAATGCCTGGTTCTTACGGGGATCTATCCAATAAAGCAAGAGTTTTAAATAACGATCATAAATAGTACTCCCCATCAAATGGATGAAAGACATAAGTCTTGGAAGCATAAAACAGCACTAAGTCTTTAAGTAAAGTCTTTGCCACATGCACCCTATCTGGGGTAACATCAGCTCTACTTTCATATTTGAACTGTACAACATTCCACCTCTGTGCTGGCTCATCTATATTGCAGAACACATCAATCATATGAGAGGGGGTGGTCTGGGCCCAGTTATCTCATCATCTTATGGGGTGGTGTCTGCCTCTGAACTCTGGTGGAAGGAGGCAACTCCCAGTGGTCCCTCCCTTTCTTCCAGTCTTTGTTAATGCATCTGATTTAGAAACACCCCTTCCCTGCACATTGTTTGAGAAACCAGTACTGCTGTTAGCAGCCCCTACATTGGCTGATGTTCACTGAGCAGCTGCCTCAATACACCCATGGGACACCCATGAGGTACATGGTTGAGAGTCATGTCTCTCTTCTGTTTGTGTCCATCTGGATCATCACAAGTCCTGTAGATATCTTCTCATTAAGTCCATTTGTCATCCTGGCAGGTACAGTCCTTGTTTCCTGGCACTGCTGTCTCCCCACCTTCTGGACTGTCCTGGTTCTTGCACTGAATCCTGGTGCACAGATCTCAGACTCTCACAACCAGAAGTATCTATCACTTGCAGCTGATCAAATCTTCCAAATCATCCTCAGGGGAAGGTGGGCTGGGGGTTGAGCTGGAGGTAGCTTAACTATCCCTCTGGTATTGGTTCCTATGTCCTACAACACTGTTGTTATTGGTTCCGGGACAGAAGTCTGGATCCTTCCTGGTGGCTCTTTGAAAGTCTCACTATTACAGGTGTCCTCACAGTAACTTTAGCTGTACTATCCTTTGCTGCAGCCTCTGGAATAAGTGATGATGAGAATGCACAAGGATCACTCAAGAAACCAGAGCCAAAAAATGAGGCCATTCTACTTGAGACCAGGATTATGTCTGCAGTGGTGGAGCAGGGCCTGCCATCCACTCCTTTCATCAATGTGTTCACATCATGCGGCCACCTGAAGGGTCGATCTGAAGTCCATGCTTGTTTAGGCATGGTGGAGGGGTAGGTACCATGCAGCAGGTCGCAGCCCAAACTTGTGACCTTTACCTTTTGGTACAGTATCAGTAGTTCCCTCCAAGTCATAGAGTTCAAAACAGCTGGCATCTCCAGCTGGGCACTTAGTGTTCATATCAGCTAGGGACATCCATGATGTTCTCCTTGATAGCTGGAGGAGGTATTGTTTATTATCACTCATGGCTGCCCTTCTGCACCTTATCCAACTCTTTCTCTGAACAATATTCAAAGACATGCTGCCATCTTCATCATACCCACTGACATATATTCCTCCTCTTCTCAGGAAGCCACACAGCTTCATTGCATCCATGTCATCTGACTCTTTCTGCTCAGGTACTGAATCAGTAACAGAGTCCTCTGTTTCCATATTGGAATGCAAAGTAAGCATAGCAGGAGAGAGAGAGTCTCCTATCACTTCCACTTTCCTCTCCATACTGGCATCTGACATCTTTGCCAGAAGCCAGACCGAGGGAGGCTTTTCCTACAGAACAGTAGGGAATTTTTTTATTATAAGTCAAGTAAAATCAAATAAATACAGTACATGTTAAAATTCATAATATACACAGACAGCCATATCCAAAATCATAGAAAAGCAAGTTCTAACTTATCATCATACTCCTACCCACCCTCCACAAAGAAAAACCCAACTAATACCCCATATGTTATAGTCCCCATAAAGTGTACTAACTTTCAAACTTTCAAAAAAACAAACTAAGTATTACAACATATTCTCTATCCCACTCTCCCACTACTTCAAGAGTTGGGAAATTGTTATTTAAGTCTTGTCTTTTAGTGCTATGAAAACAATTTTAATTTATCTGAATTTCTATACAAAAGAAAAGAAATTCAAATAGGTATTACTGTCATATCCCTCTCACTGTGTCAAAATAATATTACATAATAATGACAGTAGAAAACAAATTGTACAACCCCCCACCCACTGAAAGAATGGAAGATAAGTTCAGTAATCCCAGTATGTGATATCTTAAGTCCTGACTTAAAACATTATCATCTGTAAAACTCAATTGCTGTCTTTGCAAAAGTTAAACATCTCAAATCTAACTGAATCTTATCCATTTGTTTTTAACACCACTCAACATTTTAGTGCTTATCTCAGCCATTAAAGTGCATCCTATCATGTGTGCCACAATTGTCTGTATACTTGCTTATATTTAGATTATTTTATTTACTGCAATTTTATTGAAGTATATAAATTAATTACAATTATGTAATTTGTTGCTGTTGAAGTATCAGCTTACAGAGCTTGCCAGATCCAATATAAAGGCTAGCCCTCAGTACCCTGAGAGTACTATTATCATACTGAGACCAGATTGAAGGAAAGAGACCTCTAAATAGCATTGCTGGAGATATAAATAAAAGTTTCCTGTGTCCCAGTTGTCTGACAATTTTTTCCAAAATTCAGTTCTGTAAGGGCAAAGAAAATATAAGTGAGGGACAGTTTCAAGTTCCATATCACATGTTTCCTGGGGCAATGTCATTCTATCACCTCTTTATGTTTTTGATTACCTTTAATATTTATTTTCTCGCATACCCTCAACTAAACTACATCCCACATTTTATGTGGAATTAATTTTCTCTGAGTACCATTTCAATTGCTTTCTGTTCTTGATCAGACTGGTGCAGAAATGGTTGTTCAGGGAATTGTTTCCAAAATTATTTTATACAAAGGTTTCTCAGGTGTTTAACACTTCTGGAATGGAATCCTGCCATTTTTCCACTGTCAAATCAAATTGTCCATACCATATTTAGTTTCTGTACTCTTCGATTTTGTGACCAAACACCATTCTATGCCAGTCTTGCAAACTTTCCCTAAAGAGGGGCTTTCCATTCAATCCATTGTGCTTTACTGAGTCATAAAGTGGGTACTAAGTTGGCATATAAAAATACTCCAAAATATCAGTGGATTCAACATCCCCCGCCTTTATGTCCAAATAAGTTATAGATCTCTTTATTGGATTTAAGCGACTCCTCCAGAGGCACAAAAAAAAAAAAAACAGTAACACAATCCTGTTTCAAATTGATTCAGGACTGGGTAAACATAGCTTAAATAAAGAAAGACTGGCACCAAAATGTTTTAATAAAATATATTTGTTTCATTTTATTCATATGCCATTTGTTCCATCAATTTACCATCTGATACCTCTTTCCAATTTGTAGGTTCCAATTGTATCAAGACACATCCCTTTGCCAAAAAATACCTGATATTTTGCATACTAGGTTGCTTATTGAAATATCACCCACTGAGTCCAGGAAGTACTCACATCATATATCGAGATACATCAGCTTTTTGAGTGCTTACCTTAGCCCCTGATATTGCTGACAGTGACTTTAATAATTCACTCAACACTTACCTGATTCTTCATTTGTAATCTTAAACTAAATCATCTGCATATGCAATACATTTTATTTGAGACCTTACTTCATAATCCATACAGGGCTGGCAGTATAGCCTAGAGGTTAGAGTAATGAACTGTGAACAGCCATGTATCCAGAAGACCAGACCTGGGTTTGATTCTCACAACCTCCACTTGCATACTCTATGACTCTGAGCAAGTCACTTAACCACCCAGTGCTCCCAGGTTGCCCCTGAAAACAGGCACTTGTGCTTAGTGGGCCTTACCCAGTTACCAAAGACTAAAATAAAAATACTGTACCCTGCAATTTTTGGGAAGAGTAGACTATCCTAATTAATGGATCTAATGTTATATGAATAGTAATGGGCTTAAGGGGCAGCGCTGTCTCACCCCTATTGTGATATTACATGTCTGACCCAACCATTTGTTATCATAAGGTATAACATATGCTTTCTCGTAGCACAGCTGTATCCAGTCTATGAACTGCTTAGAAAATCCATAGGATTATAAACATTGCCACAAAAAGCATGCACGACTTTGTCAACGCCCTTGGATTGCACTAAATTAACAAAAAGTCCTCCTCCTCCTCCCCTTGTGCCCCTTTGTCTATAATTTCCTAATTAAAACAAGGCATCCATTATCGTCCTACCAGGAGAGCACAAAACTGAGACTGATGGATTATTGACCATAATATTTTAGATAGTTTTTGCTTAGTTATTTGGCAAACCTTTTAAACTCTGTATTTAATAATGTTATATATCCCCAATTATTTAATTCAGTTCAATCCCTTTTTATAGAAGAATGTAAAGTATAAGGCATCACAGAAGGAGCACAACAGGAACTGTATCAATTAAAGCAGAAAGAAGTGGGGAAGGCAGTCAGAATAGCAAAGCCCAAACTGAGGAAAACATAGCCAAGTCAGTTAAGAAGGGGATAAAACATTTTATAGGTACATTAGGAGCATAGAAAGGTTAAGGAGGATAGTGAAGATTAATAAGGAGAGGGAGGTGGGCAGAGGGAGACAGTGAAAAGGCAGAGATACTGAATGAGTACTTTTGCTCAGTATTCACAAAAGAAGATGAGGATGAGTTACCTAAACCAGACAATAGAAGTACTCTGGGTAGGGGGCTGTCACCAGTCCATTTACAGAAGAAAGAGTCCTGAAAGAACTCCAAAACTCAAGGTGGACGAAGCTAATGGGGCCTGATGGGATTCACCCCAGAATCCTAAAAGAACTAAGGAAGACCTAGTGACACCACTGACCACACTTTTAACAAATCATGGGAGGATGGGGTGGTACCTGAGGAGACTGGAGGAGGGCAGATGTGAGTTCCCTTCACAAAAGTGGGAGCAAGGCAGAAGCAGGAAACTACAGACCTGTAAGTTTGACCTGGTAGGAAAATTATGGAATCACTTCTGAAAGAAAGAATTGTTGAGTACCTAGAGGCCAGCGGCACAGGACCCAAAGCAGCATGGATTTATAGCAGGAAGGTCATGTCAGATGAATCTAATAGATTTCTTTGACTGGGTGACCAAAGTAATAGACCAGGAAGGGGCTGTGGATATGGCCTACCTAGACTTTAAGCAAAGCAGTTGAAACAGTCCCACAAAGATTAATAATCAAGTAAGCCTGCTTAGAGTGGGTCCCAGGGTGGTAGCCTGGGTTGCAAACTGGCTGCACAATAGGACACAGAAGGTATAATGAGTGGAACATATTCCAAAGAAAGTGGGGTCACTAGTGGAGTACCTCAGGGCTCAGTACTGGGTCCAGTCCTCTTTAACATCTTTATAGGTGACATTGCAGAGGGTCTGAGGAACGGTATGCCTCTTTGCAGATGATACAAAGATCTGTAACAGAGTTGATACACAAGGGGTAGAAAGGACGAGAAGGGACTTGGCAAGGTTGGAGGAATTGTCAGACATATGGCAACTTAGATTCAATGCAAAGAAGTGCAGTAATGCACCTGGGAAACAAAACCCAGGAGAATAGTACACAATAGCAGGGAGGTACTAGCAACAACAAAAATGGAATGGGACTTGGGGTAGTCATATCAGATGATCTAAAGATGGGTAAGCAATGTGAGAAGTCAGTAAGGAGAGCCAGGGGATACTTGGATGCATAGGAAGGACATCACAAGTAGAAAAGAAGTGGTTATCCCTCTGTACAGACAGTTGGTGAGACCTCATCTGGAATACTGTGTGCAGTTTTGGATACCTCATATACACAAGGACATAGACAGGATGGAAGCAGTCCAGAGGAGGGCAACTAAAATGGTGCAGGGTCTGTATCAGAAATCATATGAAGAGAGACTGAGAGAGCTTAATATGTATACCCTGATGAAAGGAGGGATGGGGGACATGATAGAAACGCTCAAGTACCTCAAGGGAATCAACAAAGTCCAGGAGTGTAGCATCTTTCAGAAAAAGAGATGTGTAAGAACAAGGGACACAATTTAAAGATAGAGGGGGATGGCTCTAGGGTAATGTGAGGAAATCTTTTTTCATGGAGGGAGTGGTGATGTGGAACTGCCTTCCTCATGGAGGTTGTTGGGGCTAAAACAGTGGGAGAATTCAACATGCATGGGACAGACACAAGTCAATTGTAGTGGGGGTGGCAGGAAGTAGGCTGTTGGTTAACTAAAATCTGCAGCTTATCCAGTAGGTAAGGAAATGGGCAGACTGGGTGGGCCAACTGGTCCTTATCTGCTATCAAAGTCTATGTTTCTATGTTTCATACATTTGTTCATTTAACCTCAATTCAGTCATAAAAGCCTGAAATACTTGCAAAAGTTCTATTGGCATTAATTCCTGTAAAGTGTGATAGAGTTCACCTAATAATCCATCATACCCTGGTGCTATCCCTGTCTTTAGCGTATTTGTAGCTGCTGATAACTCTAAAGCTGTTACTGGATGTATTAGCTGTTAGGTTTGTCCCTCATTAAGTTGGGACACATTGGATGCTTGAACAGTTGATCAAAATAACGATTATTTTGAACTGATGTACCTGTTGTTCTTTTATTTGCCTTCTCATTTCCGTTATTATACCCATATTATCTGTAGTTAATTCATCTTTCCATTTCTAATTCCAGACATCTACTTATGCATCCTTGTGCAGTAGTCATCAAATGGATTTGTCTGTTCTATTTCTAATGACATTTGCGGTTATATTGCAAGAGGAACATTTCCTTTTTAATATTCTCAATTTGTGCTGAAAAACTCCTTTCTGTTCTGTTTGTAAGAGACTAACTCATAAAATTGCTTCCTTTAGCTGAGAATGTCTCTCATTTTGAGAGATTCCTTTTGTGCTGCTATAACTTTAAAAAGGGCTATAACATGCTGTTTTGTATCAGCCCACCATTGTAATGAAGAATCATATAAAAATAAATTGATTGCCTGTCCTTTATGGAGTGTGATTAAGTCTTGCATAACATTTGGGTCCTTTAAGTGATTAGCATTTAGACACCACATACCCTACCCCCCCACCCAAGGTGTGTAGAAACATACATACCTATCAAAGCATGATCTGATGTCTCAATAGGTACTGTTTCTGTATATGAAAGGGAATCATATTTGTGATGAGCCAAAAATATGTGAGTAGATAAATTCCCTTTAAAAATGTGTGCTCTGGTTTGCATTTTAATGAAGCCTGGCGTCTTTTAATCTGTTGTTGTTTATTCTCACCAAAGATGGACTGTGTTAATGACAAAGTCGGTTTCTCGATAGCTTCCATCTTGGCATGACAAGCTCCTTAGCCAGGCCTGTACAGCTTCTTACATGTATAGACCTCACCCTCCTTATTTTCCTGTACTGTACACTGACATTTACAAGCTCCTTAGATGGACTTGTACAGCTACCCAATTGTATAGGCTTCACCGCCTTTGTTGTATGTACTGGTCATATCTTTGTGTTTCCACTTTACCACTTTGTATTATTGTATACTGCATGCATATTGATGTATTGTATTCTGACGAGGAGCCTTTGTAAATGAGTCTTTAACTCAAAGGTAGTAAATCTGATTTACTCACTAAATAAATAAATAAATAATCCAGACTGTTTCATCGTGGAATGTAGAAAAGCAGCATCACTATATGCTTTAACTCTTTTGTCCTGTGTATCAGTTTTCAATAAGCTGATATTAAAGTCACCTTCAAATAAGATTTGTTTATTTGTGCAAAATATGGTTGTATCACTTTCAGAAGGTCCACCTGAGAGCTTTCATCTGGGGGCCATATAAGTTGATCATCCTATACACCTGCCCTTCAAACCCCACATCCAGTATCAATGCCCTTCCAGGAAAGACATCTATTAGCTTCTGCACTTTGATACTTGGATTATTAAACATACCCCTAGGTCGTTACATAAATCTTCCCTATACACCAGTGAGAATCACAGTTATACCAGGCATCCTGTGCCATTTCAATATCAGTTACTGTCCACAGTCTTGTACCCTGCAACAAAAATATGTCATAAGACATTTGCTCTAACACTGAGAACATAGTGACCCTTTGACCTCTGATTTTTGCTAGTCACATTGAAGCTAGGCAACCTCAAACGCAGAGTAGGACTATGATTGAGAAGGTGCATTTTTAAAAATCTAGCTCCAGTCACTCTTTTTGTATGCTGGAGTTCCCTTTCAATAAGATTTGGCTGGACATCCTGCAGAGATCACTCTGTGATGAGTGAATTGAGGTGTCGAGTCTACTTCTCCATTTGATCACTCCAGCTTTGAAGGACATCATATATGTTACTCATTGATATTGGCTCCATTGACTGGGCTGATTGTTTCACTTGACCTTTACTTTTGGGCCCTCTGGTTACCATTTGAAAACCTTCAATTTTTGTAACTCTGTTACAGAATCCTGTGGGGAGAAGGCCAGTGGAGGGACATAATTTCCTGGTTCAGGTATAAGTTCCTGAACATGCTGAGCCTGACTGAATGTTGACTGGGATGCAGGAGGCCCACTAGAGTACTAAGGCAGTTCTATATTTGCAGCTTGTGGTCTGGTCTCAAGAGATTCTTGTAATGAGGTGTGAGGGGCTTGGACCGAGCAGGCCTCCTGATCTAAAAGTTTTTTTGCCTGATTTAAATAAAAGTCTTGCTCTGAGGATTCTTCAGAGTTGTGCACTGCCCATGGACAGGAATGGAATGAGTGTTCATCATCCCCACATAAGTTGCATACTGGAGGGACTATGCACATTTGCTGTATGTCCCAGCTCACCACATTGGAAACACCTAACTTGGTTACAATCAGTGTTCAGATGTATCAATGATCCACATTTGTAGCAGCTTTTTGGTTGATCAGGTCCCTTCTCCCAAAAAAGCAGTTTTGAAGATGTTTTATTCCTTGATCATTATTCTTCATTCATATTTGAAATATTCAGTCCCCATTCAAAACCCATTATCATCCATAATTGGATTTGGGTCCCTTGTACTGTATGTGCCAGCATTTTTCAAGCCAAGGCATACTATTGACACTCACTTCTTCATTTCTAAATAATATTGTTACTGTTTTGACTGTGGGTTTGGTGATAGGTATTACTATAAAAGATTGCCAAATGGGGGTGTCCTTTACTGTATAATATAGTTTCCAAAATTTGTCCAGAAGTGCTGCAATACAAAAACTTACATCAATGTTGTTGTCCCCTGGAGTGTGTATATAAACATACACCTCCAAGGGAGTAAAGTGCATGGAATCATTTATGAGTGTTTTACCAACATAATCTCTGTCTGGAATCTGGCCAATGCCCATTTAAAACAGAGTCAGATAATGAACCTCCATTTTGCAGTCTCAGCTGGCTGTCTGATCAGGCTTGCATAACTGGGATTTTTGTTTCAAGGTTGCCCAGTTAACTGCTCAGGAGTAGAGCCCACCCCACCCCGTTATCTTCCAGTACATTAGTTTGACCTGTACCTTCAGTTGCAGCTCCCTGCATTCTCCATGTCTTCACCTCCTGATACATTGTCTATATCCTCAGTTTCTCTTGTCACTCCTCTGAGGGATCATCCTGTTGCTGTCACACCTGCTGTTTTCAACATCTGGCCCAACTCCTCTCAACTCTTCCACCCTTAGGTATGCGCAGCTACCGCAGCTGTCTCAGCTGGTGGCTTCTCTGGCAAGGGTGCTGAAGGTATGAGAAGGCCCATTTCTACCACTACTATATTCTTTTTCCAGTTTGTAGATCCCAGTATAGGGACTGTTGGGTCCAGTATCCATCTGCTGTTGACAAAAGACCATCCTGCTTGTTCTAAAACATTCTGTGGCACCAGTCTGTAGATGACTGAATTCACTTGTGGAAGTCTCCTGACTAGCTTCCATCGATTTTGCTGGTTTCTTTCCATCCATTCCTTGTGTGGGGACACTGACCGACTCAAGTGTAATCCGCTTACCAGGTAGAGCATTCGGCTGACCACTAAACATTTTCTTTTCTTTCTTCTTCAAGTATAAGTTTATTTGCATAGAATTATTTTTCGGCTTTTGTCAACATGTCCAACAATTGTTTTTTCTTTTGTTCCAAGTCATTTTTCAGTTTAAGTTCTCCTCAGCTATTTCATCCATAATATCCATAGAATCAGAGGTTTCCTGTGCTTTATCCATATTAACTGCATCAACTGGTTCTGTTTCTTCAGCGAAACCATTTCTTCTTCAGAGTCCCTATGTTCTTCTTTTGTAGTCCATAAGCTACATTAACTGGTTCACCTTACATCTCAGCAGAGACACAACCTTCTTCCTCAGCAGTCCGCCTGAACTGACACCCTCCATCCTCCAAGACAGAGAGAATACTCCTGCAGGAAGGTAGGGGAATTTGTTTTATTGAAAATTTTGAAATGAAAACATAGCAAACAAACATTCATGATTCACAGATTAAGAAAGAAAATAACAAAGTATACACATAAATTACAGTGTGAGAAACTAAATATAAACATCTTATTATGAAAAGAAAAATTGTTATATAGTGCTGGAGTGAAACAAAAAGGTTCCTTCAGGTAACTGGGACATCACTGCTTGTTATCCAAGGTAGATTCCTCTATAATTATAACATTTTTGTTGAGTATAAAGCTTTTATTCTGTGCAATAAATTTCTTGCAGTTCCCTGTAATTTTCTCTAACAATTCAGTGTGAGTAATGCATTTCAGTTGTGGAGTATATAAACATCTGACATTCCAAATAAACCATTTTATAGTGGCAAAAATAACATTTAAAGTGCTCTTATCCTATTTATTCCACAATCCTGTATGATGACCATAAATTAGTACCCTATAAGTCATAGTCCTAAAGCTATTCTCCTTCCATTGCTGCACTAAATAAATCCAACATTCTTTAATATAATCACATTTAAAAACAGGTGCTACATTGTTTCAATTTCTGCTATGCATTTCTGCCTAGAACACATCTGTTCACTTAGCTGTTTATGTTTCAGATTTCCTTTAAGATTTTATCTTTCATGTCCAGATAACCATGTAACAGCCTTCATTTTGACTTGTATGCATTTGTCTGTTATATGAGCCTATAATGAAGCTAGACATACCGCTGAACATTTTGGGAATACTTCAAGTTCAAAAACTGTGTTTCTAATATTTGTCTGTATAGTTGTTTTGGTGCTTGCTAACAGGTTATGTGGTAAAATATTCCATGTTTTTAATTTTAAAAACATCCTTAAATAACTGGGTGCCTGTCTAGAGGCCTTAATTATATGCAGACTACATTCTCTCCATGGAAATATCCACACCAAATGATATAGTTTAAGAGAGTAACCTACAGTACTCTAGAATTTTGTAAAATAGGTTTTATATTAGCAAACAGAAACTGGCAGTAGAAAAACTATGGGATTAACCATGTTTTGACCTCCTTTTGACAGGCATGTACAAAATGTTACTTTTATAGGGTTAAGGCAGCTGCCCAAACCGCTTGAAAAAATACTCAGGAGTGTTGTTTCTCTGGTTCTAGTGGAGGGAAAATGCTACTGATGAACAGGAATACAGACAATAAATATGTTTTAATAAAGAGATTCTTTTGGCCTTGGTCATTTTCCACCTATTCCAATTTTATACCATACTTTTCCCTTGCTCCAGTTTTGTGTCCCAGTTTAAAATGTCTAACTGTCCTTTGGTAGCAAAATATTTCAAGTATTTTAATAGGCTCAGGTGTTAGTTTTATGCCTGCTACATGTTGCTGCCTACTTGATTGCTGCCCTAAAATTTGCCTTTACATTTATCTAAATTTAGTTTTGCCTCAAGGCTGCACCATACAAAGTACACTTAACTAATGCTTCTGTGACTGATGTGTCACCCTGAGTCAATATACAGATATCATCTGCATAGGCTAAGGTAGTACATGCTAAAGGCCATGCCAGGGATGCGAGAGATAATACATTGTTTAGAATTTAAAGATTTTAGTAGGGATCAATGCAGAAGACATAGAAGAGTGGGTTTATGGGGCAACCCTGCTTTACCCTTTCTGAATTAGTATTAAAGATCTAGATCTACCATTTATTAATGGTGTCACTGTGGTATTTTTATATAAGGCCTGCAGCCTTTTAATAAACACCTGTGGAATATTATATTCTGCAAGGTGCCATAGAAAGCTATCACTTATGAAATCAAAAGCATGCTGCTGATCCAGAGATATCACATATCCATGTAATCCAGTCAAATTAATAATCTCAACTATATCCCTCAATAATATTAGCTGTTCTGTTATTGTTCTGCCAGCTACCTGAAGCTATCTTTTGTTTAGAATGTTTTGCCATGATTTTAAAATCGGTATTCAAAATGGTAAGTATCCTCTAGTTACCTAAATTCTGTTTATCATGTTTTATGCAGAAATACTAAGATACCTTCTGCCATGGTTAAAGGCATATTTGATGTTTAAAAAAAAAATCACTTTAAATACATTAGCCAGTTCTTGTGCTAGGTCAGCCTTAAAAAGGTGTATATAATTCAGCCATAAAGGCATCCATCCCAGGAGCTTTACCTGCACTCAGAGTCAAGATGGCATACTCCACTTCTGTGCTATCTATTTCTTTAACTAACTCCTCAGCTAGAGTACTGATAGCCTGGTATATAAAATATTTCAAAAAGGTGCTGCACAGTGGTCTTATCTGAATTTGTACTTTTAAATAATTTTGCTGCATATCTGATACTGTGTCTACTATAGTCTTTGATGTTGTCTGAAATGCATTGTCTTCATCTAACATGGAAAACATGACTCTGTTTTGCATTCTATCTCTACAACTGAAAAGAGGTGTAGTAGCTGTCCTGCTCTTGTGCTAAACTCCTGCTGCTTCTGCAAACAGCAGCTTGTCTTTTATGAAAAGTCATCATAGATTGTTTGGTTATTTTTATTTGCTCAGAAAAATTTTGTTTACTACTTTGTGCCAGGGACATTAAATGCTGCAATTGTTGTCCTTGTTTTAGATAAAAATAATATCTGTTAACCCTGTTTGCTTTTGCTAATTGTGAGCAAAAGAGTTCTGAGATCTGTCTTGGTGTCCATCCACCATGATATTGGATCCTCATGTATTACACAGACAGATTTCCTGATGATAATAATCTATTGTAGTTGCTGTTGAATCTCTGCCTTTGTAACAGTGAGGAGTTAAATTTCCATAACCCTGTACCATGAATTAAAAGGGTCTGCATGCCTAGTGTTATGTGCAATTCTGAGTGATCTGAATATTCTCCAACCTGTGTCTCCACAGCTTGAATAGCTATAGTTTTGTTTATAAAAAATAAATACATTTTTGTAGCTAAGTTCCCTTTATTAAAGGTAGGGTCCTATCTGGTGTGTTTAGTGAAATAAGCATCTGTTAATCCTGAGGTATGAATAGTGTTAAGATAAGACATGTCACAAAATATTTCCTTGTGGCTATCCTTTCACTCTATCTTTACAAGAGAGTCCACAATTAAAATCACCCTCCCCATACAATGTTCTGGGATGAAATTAGATATTGGAAAATTTCCTGAAATAATGAGATTCTGTCTGTTTTTTTTCTATGGAGCATAAATATGAATTATTCTGAAATATAAGTGCTGATGTTTTGTATCCAAGATTAAGAATCTGCCAGGTATGAGATCAATTAACTTTGGAACTCTAAACATAATATTATGAAAAAATAATCCAATTCCAATACAGGCTTCTAGACCAATTGACCAGAAAGATGTTCCTGTGAACCACTCTGTTGTGGCTTTCACAGTTTCATTAATAGTATGCAACCTCGTATCTTGCAATAATGCCACTTCTGCCTTATTTGATCTTAGATGTGAAAAACAGCCCCTATTTTCGATTTCTTTTCATGCTGTTGACATTAATTGTGCATAATTTGAGAGGTTGTGACATTTATTTTATTGCAAAACAGTTCAGTGTTTCCATCATGATGGGGGGTTACTGCCTTTTGACTGCTTATCTTGTTTTTTCTCCTTCTTGCTTTTCCCTTACTTTGGTTTGGACTTCTCTCTGTCCTCTGCCTCACTGAATTTGCTATCAGATATAGGAGTCTGCTGCCCTGAACTAGCTAGAAGTCCTCTGAATCATTATTTGATGCTTCTGGATGTCTTAACAGTGCTACATACTTGTTCAAGGTGGTCACCTAAGATATCTTGGGTACTTTAGGAGCAGGCTGTTGCCATGCCTGCCACCATCTAGTTATCCTTTTTTGTGCCCTTGTCAGGGCTTTGTGGGGTGGCATGGAAGTCTTTTCAGTGCTAGTTTGTGTCACTATTTGTTCTGAAACCTCCATTTCTATTTCTAGGGTAATATACTATAGTCTGATCCATTTCCTTACTTCTACAAAACCTACTATTTCATTTTCATTATGGCCTGTTTCTGGTTCCTTTTCAGCTCCTGATGTATTGCACTTTGTGGGGAGGGGTCATGGACTGCCTTAGAGTGTATCATAGCAGCTTTAGAGTGAGCCCTTTGTGCCATTGCAACCAGAAGTCGCAGCTCCTCTGAATATGTAGTTTCAACTTGTGTATGATCTACCCAGGGACAAAATGTATATGTGCCCCTTGCTCACATAAGTTGCATATGGTCTTGCTTCTGCATTGACTACTTGTATGTCCCAATGTGTTACACAGAGTACACCTCAGCTTATTACAGATGCTACTAATTTGTCCTGGTCTTCCACACGTGTAGCAGGTTTTTGTTGTCCTGCATAAAACAGGACACCTCAGTCTCTTCAGAAAAAGCAGTTTGGGAGGTGTCCCAAACTCGCAGCTGTGGACCTTAAAATTACTTTGATTCTCCAGCCCCCATCCATATATCTTCAGAATCCAAAATGGCTTCTGGGTTGCCCACCACTGTACACCTCTGTTTCAACCAATAGGTGATATTGGTGACATTCACCCATCATTTCAAAACAGAACAGTTATTGTTTTATGAGCAGGTTTTGTAAAGGGATCACCTCAAAGGGGACCATATGGCAGTGGTTTTAAGGGCCGGTAAAGAGACTAGAATGTTTCCAGATTGCTTTGTGCTTTAAAACTGATATCAAAGAAGACTCTCCAGAAACATGTATTAAGGCATAAATTTCTGCTGCAAAACATGCATGCTACCTTTAATAATGTCCTGTACAAAAGAGTCTGTCCAGAAAGACTTCTGGACTTTCTTTATAAATCAAACACACAGCATTGTGCCATTTTGCTAGATAAATGGGTTACGTGAAACAAGGAGGCATATGGGTGTGGTTGTTGCCTAGTTTTTCAGATTCAACAGTACCTTCTCTGTTTGCATTAACAGTTGCAGACACCTGCTCAGTAGTATTCAGAACCACATGGGATGACTGTTCAGTGTCCCCACTTCATTCTGATGCTGTATTTGTCCTGTAACAGTTTGTTCGTTTCCACGTTGCAAAACAAGGTTTTGCGTTTATGCCAGAGTCCTGAGTCCATTCCATAAGGAGTCAATGGGTGCTGTTTGACTTACAGGGTTAACCACTGGTTCTACATTTTTAGTGTTAGTTTGTACAGTTTTAGCTTTGTCATTCTGGAAAGCCAGGACATCACTTTCAGAAACAGAGGAAGGTGTCCTTAACCTAGGTATCCAAATGGGATAAACCCTGAGATCCACTTTCCAGTCAGGGATGTTTTGGTTCATCTAGTCACTCTCAGAACTTTGTCAATAGACCATGGGGTAGTATGTCCACCTTCTGCATCTGCCCATGAAGTTGTCTTGTTGCCTGATTTCCCTGCAGCTGTTTTCTGTTTACTGAGACTTCATCGGTGTGCTTCAAATGAAAAAACTGTTGTGTTCCTCTAATCCTGCTGCCTTTGTAAAATAGTCTGTGATTCATGCACAACTGGCACTTGGTTTTCTGCTTCAGTGGGTGTGTCACTGGCACTATTTGAGCCAGTGGTCTGGTTGCTAGGGAGGTCCGCTCCTTCTACTAGAGTGTTTTTTCCACTTTTCTCCAGTGCTTCTGCAAGCATTTTCTTGCATTAATTATATTGCTCATCTTCCAGTCACAATAATTCCTGCAGATATTCTGAGACATCCTGCTATAGTTCGGTAGTTTCTACACATTGCAGATAGATTTTGGTAGCTGCTCCAGTTTGTACCATAGGGTTTTGATCTTGATTTCTGTAGTTTCACCATTTTCAATTCCCCTTCAGAAGTGCCTTCAACATCAAAAAAAACTTCAGTCTCTTGCAATGTCAGTGGCTCAGTAGGTAGCACACGCCTCTGAGTTCAGGAGATCACAAGGCTGTGGATTCAGTTCCCACATCTGCCACTTGGGTTAATATCCTATTACTGACACTGTAGTGCAGCATGAGAGAGTGCTGCACTTCTGAGGTGCCATCTTTTGGATGAGACGTTAAACTGAGGTCCCATCTGCCTGGATTGGTGGTAGTTCAGGTGGATGTTAAAGATCCCATGGCACTTATCGAAGAGTAAGGGAAATTTCCCAGTGTCCTGGCCAACCTAGTTCACTAAAAATACCACCAATAGCTTAATCTGGTTCAAGGTCAGTTGGCATTCATCTGTATCCCTCCTCCCCAGGTCATGACTGAAAATAGGCAGGATTTGTCTAGTACACTTACCCAGTCAACAAAACTAAGTAAAATTAAATAAAAATAATGACTGAGGAGGAGACCAGCTCTTCAGCTTCCTGCACCTCCATCTTGCTAGTGATCCTCAGTCAAAGTACTTGGCTCCTCCATTCTGCTCATAGGAAGTCAAGCCCCTCCTGGAAAGGTATGGTCATTTTTATTAAAACATCAAAATCAAATCAGAATCCAACAACAGAAAACAAAACATTTTGACTTCACATCAAAATAAATATATCTGTAAAAAAATTACTAACAAATCAAATATGTATTAATTTATACCCTTTCCTATGTCACCTTCCCAAGAAACATAATTCTATGTTTGTAATATTGAAAAAGGATCAAAATTAAAACATAATGTAACTCAAAATAAGTATTTATTATATACTAATCCTTGCTACTTAAGAGAGGGGAAAATGATTTTTCCATACATCAAAAACCATGATACAATACATTGTTCTTGTAAAAAGCAAGCTACAGGAAACAGAAATGAACAGTACAACCATGTATCCCAAGGAAAGAATACTTGTTTCTATAAATCCAATAGCTAACCTAAACTGAGCAGCATTTCTACCTCCTTATCATGAACCTTCTAAACATTAACAAAGAAAGGAAAAAGGATCAAAACAGAAACCTTGTTTCTATGTTCTAATCACACCCCTAAAATCCTGCATCATATATTCTACCTAACCTTAAATTGTAGTAAATCAGTTTACATATTTCATTCCATTTAGTATTCACTGCATCTTAACCATTTAAAAGCATCCCAATGGGTGTGCCACAAATGCCTATTCACCTGTTTATATTCAAGCAGTTTAAGATATTGCAGTTCTTTCTGGATAATTTTAATTAATTCTATCTGTGAAACCTGTTGTTGTTGAAACACTAGTCTACAACATGCTTGCCATATTCAATATACCAGACATGCCATTAGCACTCTTAAAGGATACCTAAACAATCTTTTTACACATTTATTTTTAATTACTCCATAGGCTTATAAAGGAGAGGCTGATGTTTACATTAATTTTGAAACTGCATTTATTAAAGTAGGATGAATGCAGTTTCATAGCATTTGAAAATTGTAAACAAAGACTCTGATTCAAAATCCTGCTCTCAGAATTCTAAAATGGCTTCCATTATGATGTCACTCTTGACAGAGATAACAGCTGTGCTCTAGCTCTTCTAACTGTATTCAAATGTGAATAACTTTTAAATGAAAAATTATAGAATGTGCGGTGAGCACGAAAGTTATACAACAGAAAAATATCTACAAAATAGGTGGTGTTTCATTTATAGATACCTTTTAGTTTTTTTTATTTTAGCAAAAGGCAGCAGAAATTCAAGTGTCTGTCACTTTTTAAACAAACAAATGCAAATAACTTTAAAAAGAAAAATGATAGCATGGTACTGGTGAGTACGCTCATTTGCTCAGCACAAAAATATCTACAAAATGAGTGGTGTTTCATATTTATATACCTTTAGTTTATAATTAGCAAAAAGTCAGACAATTAATTTTATCACCTTTCACAACAAATGCAAATAACTTTAAAATAAAAATGACAGCATAGTACTTTGAGCACAAAAGTTGTTCAGTACAAAAATATCTACCAAATGAGTGGTGTTTCATTTATAGAGACCTTTTAGATTTTTCCTAATCAGCAAAAAATGGCAGCAAATTCAAATTTTTTCACTTTTTGGAGGTATGGCATAAATACTTACCTCTACTGGAAATATTATTGCTACTTTTTGTTCTCATGCTGTTTGACCTGATGACATCACTTATAGTTTCACTACTCGTGATGTAAATGGCTCAAATAGTTCTTGAACAAAACATATAAACAATATTTTCAGTAGGGAAGTAACATATTCTGATATAGTCTTTGCAAAAAACCTCTGTTAATGCATCAGTTTGAGTTCCTATTATAGAGGCAATAGTATGGAAATGTGATGTTTGGGTTTTAAACACTAACTCCACACCCCACCAAAGTAGCCAATGGGAAAAAAGGAAACACAAACAACCACAGACATCCATCATCAGGTAAGACAAAAAGTGCTTTTGTAGGCATGGATGCACATGCACAGTTGCACACCACCAGGGAAGAGCAGTACAAAATTCCCTAGGATCACAATGTAAATTAAAAGCAAGGAATAACACATGACAGAGTATGATGCAATGCTAAATTACCACATCCTCCAAGGTGAGTTGCAAGGCATGAAGCACAGCTGAATGCCTTCAACCACATTTGAAGTGTGGTAGATGATTCCCATAGGATCACATTATAAATTGTAAGTAATCACAAACGTATGGCAGGCTGTGCTACTAAATTGCTGTATGTTGAAAACCTAACATCAAATTTCCATACTACTGCTTTAATAGCAACTCTAACTGATGCATTAATAGAGTTTTTTGCAAAGAATATATAATCGATATGCTACTCTCCTACTGGAAGTTTTGTTGATATTTTTGGTTCGAGTGCTATAGACCTGATGATATCATGACTGGCAAAACCAAAGTGAGGTGATCAGGTCCCTCCATAAACGTGAGAAACAATTGAATTTGCTGCCATTTTTTTGCTGATGATAAAAGCTATAAAAGGTATCATAAATGAAACATCACTCATTTGGTAGATAGTTTGGTACTGAACAACTTTGTGATCAAAATGCCATGCTATCAGTTTTGTTTTAAAACTATTTGCATTTGCTTGTTGCAAAATGTGAAAATAAAATAATTTTCTGATTTTTGCTTATAAAAAAACTAAAAGCTAGATATAAATGAAACACCACTCATTTTGTAAATATTTTCTGCTAAACAAATGTGCTCACTGTATCATGCTATGATGATTTGTTTTAAAGTTATTTGCACTTGTTTGTTGAAAAGTGACAACTGAATTTTCTGCTGTTTTTTTTTTGCTAATTAAAAAAACCTAAAAGATTTGTATAAATGAAACACCACTCATTTTGTAGATATTTTTGTGCTGAACAACTTTTGTGCTCACAGTACCAGGCTATCATTTTTTATTTTAAAGTTATTCACATTTGAAAACAGTTAAAGAACTAGAACACAGCTGTCAGCTCTGTCATGAGTGATGTCATCAAGGAAGCCATTTAGAATTCTGAGGCAGAATTTTGAATCAGAATAGGCTTTGCTTAAAATTTTCAAATTCTATGAAACTGCATTTATCCTACTTTAATAAATGCAGTTTCAGTTCTATATAAACAACAGCCTCCCTTTACAAGCCTATGGAGTAATTTACAAAAAATAAAAATTGTAAAAAGGATGGTTTAGGTATCCTTTGGATACAATGTCATATTGTTTCCACCCCAATGGAAACAACCCTTAAATAATATGGCTGGAGACATATACAGCCAGTTATATGAGTCCCATCTGCTTGATAGTTCCTTCCAAAAACAGTTATATATGGACATAAAAATAAAGATGTTCCATGGTTTCTATTTCAGACTGACACTGTTCTCTAGGACAGTAAAGTTCTAGTATATCTTTGAGTTTTGATTTCCTTTCACATTAATTCTATTGTGAACCCCAACCAGACCACATCCACATCTTTTAAGAATTCTGGATTCATTTAAGAGCTCTCCTATGGCTTTTTGTTCTACTACCGGCAGGTGTAGAAAAGGTTGTTCAAAAAATTATTTCCCACTACTAGTTTATGTAGAAGTTTCCAAGGAGTAGATAGTAGCATAGAATGAGTAATATTCCATTTTTCAAATTGTCAAAACAATCCATCTATAAGGGTTCAGTTTGGGGCCCTTTATTTTTATGTCTGAACTCCATTTTTGCCAAGCTATCATAACTTTTCCCATGAGAGAGCCACCAAAGCCAACCACTGGGCTATGTTGTTCTCACCATTGGTAATAAGTTTGCTAAACAAAATACTCCAAAAACTACTGGGTTCAACAAACCTACCCCCCTTCCTTTCTTTCTTTCTAGGTGTATTATACCCCTTTTAATTGGGTTCAGGTGACTACCTAAAGACATGAAAAAAAACAATAATATAGTTTACTTTCCAATTGCTTGGGAACCAGTTACACATAACTTAAAAAGCAAAATGTTACCAAACAGGTTTTAATTAAATAAACGCTTTTCATTTTGCTCATGTGACACTTATTCCATATGGTCACCATCTGTTGTCCTTTCCCAATCTGATATGCCCAGTTATATTAATGTGGCATGTCCCCTATCCCCAAAAACTAAAATTTACAAAGTTCAAGGGCAACCTTGACCCCCCACTGATTCAGGGTCCTAGAAGTTACCAGTATTTATCTCTCCCTGAAATGGCAGCTAGGGATTTGACCAGGTTATTTGTCCATTTCCTGACTCTTCATCTGCAGCCATCAGAATGAAGTAGTCTGCATAGGCTATACATTTGATAGTGGAACCTGCTGTGTGATGCACACCTAAAATATTGAGGAAGAAAAAATAATTCTAACTAATGGATAAGTTGTTAAAATATACAACATCAAGGGACAACCCTGATGAACCCTTTCCTAATCCTACAATTTTGCCCTATCCAGATATTATTATATGGCCTAACAAATGCATCTTGATAACATAATTTTATCCAAGCAATAAACTGCTTTGGAAACCCAAATGCTTGTAAGCATTCCCTCAAAAATGTATGAGAAACATTGTCAAAAGCTTTTGACTGATCCACATTTATCACAAAGCCTTCAGGTTTACCCTGATCTCCCTTTTCCATAATGCCTAAGCAGGAACAAAGCATCTGTAATTCTTCTCCCAGGCACTGCACAGACCTGTGATAAATGGATTAATGAATTTAAAACTTTAGAGAGTCTAATGCTAGGATTTTAGCAAAACATTTTAAAATCCATTTTAATAAGGTGATTTGCCTCCAATTCTACAAATCTGATTTGTCCCTTTTTGTATAAAAATAAGGCATTCAGACATTTGATCATTAAGTCTTACTTCTTTCAGAAAAGCCTGAAAATTGAAACCAATTCCTGTGGAATCAACTGCAATAGTTTAAGGTACAGTTCACTTGATAGTCAATCGGACCCTGGTGCTTTACCTTTCTTAAATAACTTACTGATCTCTGTAAGTTCTAGTAACATCAGTGGGGCTAAGAGTCTAGCAGACTGCTCAGGACTCAATTGTGGTACCTCTGTGGCACTCAAAGCCTGCCCAAAATAGGCAAGGCTGGATGCCAAGTACTATTGTTGTGCTTTGATTTGTCTGCCCAGTTCTTTCAATATACCCTTATTCCTGTAATTAAATGACATGCTTTGTCCTTGATACCCACCATCTGATTTTTATGCACCCTAACACAACAGTCTTCTAATGGGGTAGTCTGGTGTTTGGGTCCTAGTTCTGAATCTCTGTTTCAACTCTAAGGACTTCTGCCTATTATGTTGTAGTGGAACATTTCTTGTTTGATTATTTTATCTGTTCACTCCTATCCTGTCCTTGTTCTAATTGTTCAGTTATCAGTTTATGGAATGTTTTCCTTAACTGCACATAATGTTTCTCTGACTGACACTTTTTGTATTGCTACAGTTTTAAAAAGGTAGAAATCAGCTGTTTTGAATCAGCCCACCAATCCAATGGAGAATCATACAGGAAATCTACCATGTGTCAATATAGTAAGTAGTTCCTGACATACAATGCGGTCCTCTAAGAGGCTTGTATTCATACACCATACTCTCCTCACTCCCACCCTAGGGGTGTAGCCAATATGGATATGCCTATGAGAGCATGGTCTGATGTTTCCACAGAAACTGTTTCAGAATGGGAGACAGGGGTTTTATTGGATACTAGCCAAAAATCAATACGTGTAGATAATTGTCCTTTAAAACAAATGTGTGCATCTTTTAACCATGTTTGCTTAATTAAACTATGCAAAAAGCAGTGTCACTAAAAGTTTTTACTTTTCTTGCCTTCTGTCTGAGTCTAACAAACTGATATTAAAATCCCCACCAAACAGGACCTGCTTGTTGGTGCATAAATAGAGCTGCATCAATTTCAACAGTTTCACCCTTAATGCTTTTGTTTGTGGGGCATATACATTGATCATCCTGTAGGTGAGTCCCTCAAACCCCACATCTTAAATCAAAGCCCCCGGAGAAACATCCACCATTTTTGTACAGTAAGCCCTGGACTGGTAAAACAAATCCCTACCTATGGTACAGGTCCTCTACTAAGAACCAAGGAGAGTCTCCCAGATACCAAGCATTTTGTACCTTCTCAATGTCCCCAATGGTCTGCAACCTAGTATCCTGTAATAGAAATATGTCATACTGCATTTGCTGTAGTACTGCAGAAGTAGTATCGCTTTTGATCTCAGATTCAATACTATTTACAGTCAGGCTTGCAAGTCTTAAAGGTAGTACTGGGCTATGTTTGAGAAAGTCCTTGTTTTTGAACTTGCTCTTGTTACCATGGTCTCTTTACCCACAGGCTTCTGGATTACTGGTGGCACCTGTCCTTCCTTAGGAGTTTATTCTGAGAAGAATGAGAGGAAGTGTCGAATCTGCTTCCTCCATTAGGTCACTCCAGCTTTGTAGTACCTCATAGATATTGTGAAGATGAGATTTCTGATGAATACCTGTTGGGTCTTCAGTTACCACTTCATGCTCCTCTGTGACAGCAGTAGATTGGCCCAACTCTTGTAAATGATGTGGCTTTGCTGAAGGGGTGGTGGGGCATACTGTTCCCCTGCTCAGGCACCTTGGCCTGAGGTTGTTCTTCAAATTAAGTACCTCCATGGGTGTGAGAATGTCCTGTTCAGGGGGCCTTGTGGGTTCTGCTGTTCCCTGGTTTTCTGCTCTCAGGGTGCAAGTGAGGAGAAGGCCTCTCCATTCGATATGCTTTCTGTGCTCTATGCAAGTAAAATTCTTGCTTCAAAGATTCCTCAGAATTCTGAGCTGCCCAGGGACATGACCAAAATAAGTGTTCATTGTCCCCTCATAAACTGCATATTGGTTGGACAGTGCACAGATTTGCTGTGTGCCCCAGTTCCCCACACTGGAAGCATCTGACCTGACTGCAGTCTGAATTTAAGTGTGTTAAAGAACCACACTTTTAACAACTTTTGGTTGTCCTTGGTAAAACAATATACCAAGACCTCTTCCTAAAAAGGATGTTGAAGATGTCTAATGCCCTCATCTGTATGTTTCAGTTGTACTCTAAATGTCAGCCCCTGTCCAAAACCCATTATCATCCATGATAGGGTTTTGGATGACCTAATAAGCACATTTTTCAAACCACAATATTATGTCTTTGATCCTCATTCCCTCATTCCGAAATAATATAGTGACAGTCCTGACAGAGGGTTTAGATATTGCAATGGCATAGAATCTTTGCCACTCTGGTGTACCCTTAACTTTATAATATAATTTCCAAAACTTGTCTAGAAGTGCTGCATAACAGAAACTAACATCGTAGTAACTATCGCCTGGAGTGTGTATAAATGCATACATGTCTGCAGGAGTAAAGTTCATACAGTCAGTCAACAGTGTTTTCCCCACAAATAGTCTGTCTGGGATCTTGCTTATCCCCCTTAAACCAAATTTGGACAACAAAATCTTCTTTCTGATGCCTCAGCTGGCTGCCAAAAAGTCTGGAATAGCTGGGCATTTGTCCTTTCTCATTACTGCTGTAGTCTATTCTTTTCCTGGTCTGGGAACTGCTCCCCACCTCCCTTTCTAGTTCCATCTGGGTTAATATCAGGAAAGTCATTAATAACCTGAGCATCATGTATCTGCTCCTTTCTGCCAATCTGCATTCTAAATCCTTCTGTAGAACATCAGTGGGATTTTCCACTGATTCCACCTGCTGTTGCACCACGCCTCTGCTTCTGGGATCTAATGCAGTTGCAGAAGTCTGGACCACGCCTGCCTCAGTAGCAGCTGTCACAGGTTTTTCTTGCACAACTGCATCCTCCAAGAGCTCAGGGAGTAAGAACTTGTCCTCTGTTCCACACAATGGTATTCCGTTTCCAATTTGGAGACCCTGGAATGGGATTGCGGGTTTGGGATCCAGTGGTCCTCTTGAAATATCAAACCAACTTATTGCAATGTTGTTTCTGGGGCCCACTCACTGGAGGAGGAAATGTCACATGTGGAAGTCTCTGAATTCAGACTGATGTCCACGGTGCTTTATTCATAGCTGTATCCTTGCGGCCAAGAACAGAATTATCCACTGCCTGTAAGATAACACCCTTGCCCGTGCTGACTCGGGCTTACAGCTGAAAGTTTTCTTTCTTCTCCTCCTCCTCTGATTTTGTTTATGGGACTGAAATTCCTTCTCTACTTCTGCCATCATGTCCAACAGTTGTTTTCCTTTTGTAATCCCTCCCTCTGTAGTTTAAGTTTGTCATCTGCCATATTACCAATGTTGTAATTACCAACAGAGACAGTTAACATTTCCTGCATAGGTGGGTCCTGCAAAGGTTCAGTTTCTTCCTCTGATACCATTTCTTCCTCAGAATCAAAGTTCTTGTTACTCATGCTCAAATTATCTGGTTCCTCTTGCTGCATTGTAAAACATCTCTTGCCATCTCCGGTTTCATCCTTGCCTGGAGACCTCCATTCTCCTCCATTGAGAGACAGTCCCCCCACCCTCCCCATGGAAGGAAGGGGAATTTCTCCAGTGTCCTGGTCAGATTTCCTCCTTTCACTAAAAATATCACCAAAGCCTAATCTTGTTCAGTGTTGGTTCTTTTGCATCTATAGCTCCTGCATCCATCACCAGCCCACCAGGAGTAGAATAAAAATGTGTAGCATTGTCTAGTCTTCCTTTCCTAGTCAACAATAATGAATTAATTAATTAAATAAATAAATACCTGCTTTGTTTCCCTTTTACTGTTTTCCTATAGGAAGATGCCTTTTGACAGATAATATGTTTATATTGTAAAATACTGTGCACACCTGCAGGCTGGTCTCAGGGAGAAGATGGTTAAAAACTCTAGAGAGCTACCATCTTAATTGACTTGAGTCATTCTTTACCAAATGATTAAAAAGAAATAATTAACAACATTGGTTAAATGAATCACAATAGTAGCTCAGAAGTATTATGTGTATTTTGAATACACTGCTGTCAAAACAAAATATACTGTACTGATTAGGAATGGATGGGTCCTCTGTGATCGGGTTTGGTTTTGACTCTAGGCATTTTCAGAGAGTTCTAATTTACACTGATTTACAAGAAAAAGGATTCAGTTTCAAGACTGGATCAGACCTAGTCCAGGAAGATCCATAGTGGGCAAAACAACAGAACCAGTTTCTCTTTGTCCTCTCTCAACAGTAATACTTAAAATATTTGTACACCAATTTTCATATTTTTAGCTATTATGCAGTTCCAAAATCACTTAAATAATCTTGAATGGATCATAATCAGGGAACTAGCAGCTCAGAACCTGGTCCATGTACTGAACTTGTTAAAATCAGGAGCAAGTTAGTAATAATTGTGAATTCGAGAGTTGATTTGAGGCAGTGTAGTTGGGAAGGGTTGTGGGTCTAATTTGCAATAGATCTGGTCCGCATATACCCTAGCACTAACATTTTGCCTCACTTATTTTCTCTATTACTATGAAGGGCTAGGTGTAAGGTCTGTGTTTGGAACTCTGGCCACTTTAGCTGGCTGGTTATAATGCCATCCAACTTCAATACTATAGCACACAGTCTGCCAGGATATTCATGAGACACTGACAAAGTATCTATTATAAAGAAAAGTCCATTATTAAAAATAAAGACATTTTCACTTATACCAGAAGCTGCTCATGGTGATAGAGGGCAAGTGAATTAACTGCCTTTATCTAATGTTTCAGACTCATGTTGACATTAATTAGGATCACAAAAGGGAATGGGCTTCAAGTACAAACTTCCTGTGAGCGAAGCTGACAGTACTTGCATGTGCCACAGTCAGTCTCTACATACATTTACACAGACCTGATTGAAGCATCAGATGGAGGGAAGTGATCAACTGGCCAAATGCTTCTGGTACCATTGCTTGGATTTTGGAAAATGTCCCAGGGGCACAGATTTTCTTTGGTCTTAGGTCTCTGGTGACCTAAATCTGACCTACTTGGGCACTGTACCACTACAACTAAGGCTGAGAGCTGTTACCATCGGTAGCATCTTCACAGACAAGGCACTTACAGTATGTGAGCACCCTAAATCTGCTCCCAAACCCAAGATTTTAATGTACAGCATTCATTTTCAAGTGCAAAGACTTGATAAGTACTACCTATTCATCATAAAGAACCTTACAAAAATTTAAATTAAGTCAGGCTTATTAACTCATTCTTTTATTTTTCTTACAACGTATTTATACATGTAGTCCACTGAAATATAGCATTACAATTCAATAGGATCTTGCCTAATTAAATATCTGAGGAATTAAAATACTGGGAGACAAAGTGACTTGCCTAGAGTGGCAGAAGGAACCAGTGGCTGTAGTGGTTCTAGATCATTTGACCTCTGCTTCACATTTCTTTATTCAATGAAACACTGGACCACACTCTCTAACATTCCTCAAAATACAATTTTATTACTAATACTTTTCAACCATCCATACACGCTACATGTCTTGTTGTGTTTCTATGTAAACTACTAAATATGCCCACTGCTAGAATTAGTCATATAAACTCAGAGGCTGTGTCCATCAATCTTGCAGATGCATTTAATCTAGCAGGTCCAAATGTTTCTTTTGAATGTAAATGAAT
Source organism: Neoceratodus forsteri (assembly GCA_016271365.2). Lineage (NCBI taxonomy): Eukaryota > Metazoa > Chordata > Ceratodontiformes > Ceratodontidae > Neoceratodus > Neoceratodus forsteri. The sequence continues at coordinate 235,535,800 of JADMNL010000023.1, read as the reverse complement.
TCAAGCAGAAGCTAAAGATGTTCTGTCTCTGTGATTGTTTGTAATATTATGGACCCTGTGGTCCTTTTCGGTTTAACACAGAACTTTAGGATTATATTATTATTGCACATGTAGTAGTTCTTGACATCTGCATTTCATATGGATTCTCTGGTTACCATTTGATGCATTCAAGAACTTTCACAATATTTTATTTAACTGCAGCCATGCTCTCATGATTTGTGCTACTTGGACCTCTTTCAAGCTTACTTCCAAGGCCTCTGCCTATCTGAGTCAATCTTTATACTGGCACTCTTGTTTACTGGAATACACATGACTAGCCCATTGCTGTGCCTCTCCCCATGGCTTGTCCCTTTGGGATACCTGCCTATTAGAGGCGCAGTAGGTATCCTTCAGTATCAAATATAGCTCCCTGAGAAAATTGAAGAAACTGCCTAATTAGTGTTAAGAATCAGGGTGAGGGACCTTTAGTGGATGTGAGGGTAAGCAGTGCATCAGCAACAGGAATGAGCATACAGAGGATGCTTGTGAATACTCACTAAATATTGTTTGCTGTTGGGGTGTAGTCTCCCACTTTCCTACAAACTGCAGGCAAATCATTGTGATTACCCATGGGCTGTAATGCTGTGTGGACAAGAACCAACTCAAGACAGTATCCTATGACGGTTCGTCTCCCCCAAATAGCCCACTGCAATGTTTCTTCCCATGTGGATTATTATATCTGTTTACTATCATCCATCATTTTTCTATCAATTCTTTCACAAGTGAATCCTTCAAAAGCAAGAAAGAGTAGGATTTGCTAGATGGGACAGTGACATTTTGCAGTGCGATTAAGAGCATAATGTGACTGAACATTAAGTTGCAAACTACATAGTTTTTAATTATATAGTATGTTGTAGTACCAGAATTCTGAAAAACAATGTTTAGAAAAGATATATACAGTTTATTTTAAAGCAGCCATGTAATGTATGTATTGATACATAAACAGCATTTTTGTTTTTAGTTGGTGTTGTTTCTAGGAGCCCTCGCCTATCCATCTGACGTCCTCCCTTTGCACTGACCAGGTATCAGAACCCCTCCCTTCAGCCCCCATGACTTACTGCTCATGGTGGGGGTGGGAGGTACTCCCACCAGTCTGGATCCAGTTGGGGAGGTGCTCTCCCAGTGGTGCAGTAAGTGGGGACCATCATCATCCATAGCAAGGACTCAATTGTTTCCTCTTCTACCCTGATGTCTGTGGTGTGCAATGACACCAATGGTCAGGAGTGCATATGCAACCACGCACTCCTTCCTGGCATCGGACACAGCACATCCCCAAGGCTTGCCAGTGTCCTGCAGTCACCCCAGCCACCGCTAGAGACCACAAGCACACCAATGGCAACTCCCCCCCCAGAGAAGGAGAGCAGTCCTACTGATGCTCAATCGTTCTCCTCCCCTGCCAGCCCCTGATGACCCAGGCTCATTCCCCAACCCAGGTCACTGGCGTGGTGCGAGGCGTGACGCCCAGCACCTCAATCCTCAGTGCCACTGGGCCAGCTCAATAAAACAGTATTAATAAAGTCTGTCAATAAAATACATAAAAAGTATTGATACAATGTGGTTGCTGTTTTTTTTTTTTTGGCTGTTTCACGACTGAAAACCATGTATCGAGAAAATCAGTTCGAACAAAATTGATACATATAAAATATATCATATTGACTTATAAAAACTGTCATAATTGAACTAATTTTTAATGACTTGACTCCAAGCTTGTATTTAAGAAACAAGTAGGTATCTATCTCAAACAAAGTAAGACTTTTCAAAAGATAATTTCATTAAGTGGGCTACATTTGGAACCATAAGTGCTAAAAACATATATATTTTAAATAATAGCTTTGATTCAGCTACATTGATGTACAGTAGCACTATGTGATATTGCTATATATGCTGTACATTGCTATCTAGAAGCAAAGTGGTTCAAAGAAATTTTTAAATCCTGTTATTTTAACAACATATTAAGTCAACATGTATAGACATACATCAACACCTGTGAACTGTATTATTATGAACTACTCATATTTATCAGATGCCAAGCTTTCATTAAAAACAGTACTTTCTAAGCCTGACAATTCAAAAGTTACAACTTTTGAAATATAATTTCAAGCATTTTAAAATAATGATTGGAAGACATTAGTGATTATTGTGTTTAAATATAGACCCATGCTTTTTAGTTAATTTTGTTGATCATTTATTGCTGTCTTTCCAAAAGAACTGTATTTGCAGTTCACTTTTAAGAAGCAGTTGGCTATGCACTCAGCTTTGTAATGTTCAGTTTGTGATAAACTGCAATGCTATGAAGACAGAACCAATTTACAGCATCAATGTGATACTTCATTTTCTGCTATAAACATGTTGTGCTTTATTAGCAACAAAGAGAGGTATCAATTGTTCATAACTCATTAAAATGGTTCAAGATAAATGTTTCAGATAATCACTACCTACTACTGGAGCAATCTCTGTGATGTTGGCAAGAGAATATTTGTGAGCTGTAAAGATGATAGCTGCTGCACTTGTTCTGAAGACTACCTCCTGTAATTCTATCTCAACTGAATTTAGAACCAGGATAACAGTGAGAAGAGGCCAATCTATGTTAATTTGGTGGTTTATATTTGTTTCATGGGAGAAACTGTATATACCATGGCAAGTACAGTGTTGTTAAAATACATACAGTTACATTCCCAACAACTTTTAGTCCTCAGTATTCTCAGTATAACCCCTTCAACACAAACACACACACACACACACACACACACACACACACACACACACACTGTTTTGTCTTTTGCTGAAAACAGTTTAATAATGTAAAGGAAATTATGGTACTCCATTTTATTTTTGTTTAAATTTGTACCTGGGTAGCATTGTATAAGTTGAAAAGGGTCTCAGAGGGATGCAACAGTATATAATTACATACTCTTATACACTTAGTTACATGCAGTTCAAGTAATTTTAATGCATTTATCAAAATCTGTATGATGTATTTAATTTCCTATATTTCCTGGATGCCTGATAGTGATTTCTTTTTGCTAGCCATGGGACTGTTGGCCTCTGTAACCCATAACCCTGTATTTTCCAGATTTTTATTATGAGTAAGTGGGTTGTCCAAAATGTCTTTTGGCTAATCAAGTGTCCTAACAAGACATCTTTGCATTCCTGAACTGCTAAGTGAAGCTGAGCAGTACTGGTCAGCAAAAGGTGTCTCAAGATGATGCTATTTATTAGCCAAACAACAGCTCAGACAACCCATTATTTTTTTATTATACATTTCTTTTTATCATTTAAAATGTGCTGGTAGTTTTTAGTTACTCATTTTGGAGATTCTGAAACCACTGAGTGGCTCACCTGCTGCATGACCTATAAACTTCTGTTTGATGACTGAACTCTCAGTACTCACAAGAGTTTAAAGCAGTGCTGTGCTGTATATTAGATCAGTTTTTTCATGGTTATGTTTTTCTGGCAGTACTCTGTTAGTTTCTGAAAAAATGGCTTAGAATGTCTCCCATTTTTATACATAGACTGTTTCTAATATACTATGATTTGAGGTTTGTTTGTATTTTGTGGATTGTGTGGTACTGTTAATTGAAGTGAACTGCACAGAGGTCAGTTGTGCTCTATGGGGTGACTAGGTGAGTGTGGAAAAAGTCTAGCATCCGAATGCCATGGCCAATGTCAGTGTGCAATGCATGAATACCTCTTGGCTATGCAAGCAATAAGACACAATGGGGTGTGCATTACAGTATGATAACTGCACTCCTAGGGGCATCAGTTGGGCACAAGGCCAAAGGCTGAGTGCTGGTGATCCCTAGGAGTACAGTTATCGCACCAGAAAGTATGACCCTGGAGTGTCTTACTGCACTTATAAAATATCCCTTTATTTTAGAAGCAGTTTTTTATTAGAAACACATTTTTAAATAATTAAAAATGTAAGTGAATCTGTGCTTTTAACATAAAATAGGCCCTTTGCCTATAGTGCAAGATTAAATTAGTGTTATACAGTGTGTGCCTTCCTGCTCACTTACACTTCATATTCCCCTGCCAGCCACAACAATTCACAAATGCTGTTTTCCTCATTCTAAGTATGACATATTGCCCCTCATTTTATTTCATTCTCCTCACTCTGTAGATAAAACTAAAAGAAAGCCATAACAGAGCTTCTCAGTTCCTCGATGTTGCAAGCATGAGCATGGTTCAAAGCTGCTACAGTCACTGACAGCATTGTGAACTGCTCACTTTGTCCAAAAAGATAAACAGAAGGGTGAATCATTTTATCACCTTTTGTTTTGTTTATTTAGTATTATTGCTTACTTTCTTCATTCTGTTATTTCTTTCTCTGTGTTTCCACATTCAAGAAATGGAATGTTTACCATGGAATACAGGGATTCAAAATTATGCTCGGTTCTACAGATAGAGTATTCCTCTACTAACATACTGTACACACACAACAAAGGTCTGTTTTAGAGCCAGAGATTCAATTTTCTAACTGTCAGGGCAAGCAGAAGAGAGTTCCCTGATGAGCAGGTAAAGATAGAAGGTGGATTTTTCACTGTTAGCAATGAAACATAATGAAAACTGTAAACAATGTTTAATGTTTATAATTTGTTTATGTGTATAAGGATAATGTGATGATCTGGTAAACAACATTTAGTTAATTTGTTTTATTTTATATTTAAGGTAGTTTTATTTTTAGGGCCCAGCTGAAGGTTTCTACAGTGTAAGGGTAGCAGCCATGTTTATGGTGGAAAATCAGTTCTGGTTGTAGGAAATTGATGGAAGATAGTGCTGGTTGTAGGAGGACTGATTTGCTCATTGTGTGATGTGGTTTAGGACCAGGATGACTGTGTATATATAGAGATTTAATGTATGGTCAGCTGATCTCTCTTGGCCAATAAGATTTCTAGATTTTTCTTGCCATTTTATAAGTAAGAGGTATTCCTGCACTGCAGCTCCTCTGTTCATTCCAATGGAGTAATGAAAAGCAGCACTATAAACAAGATAAACAGATGCTGAGTCAAGTATCTGGTTCTGTTACTTTATTTGCTGGAGACTGTGGAGAGCATTTTGTGCATTACCAGTACCTTCATATATACTCATAGCTCTTGTATGGGTGGAGCAAGACATCCTTTGATGTGCAAAAAGTAATATCCTTTGTTTTGCTATCCATTCTGGCACCACTACTGTTGGTTAGAAAATGCAAATTCCGATTTTGCAAAGATTTCATGAAGATTTGTCAAATTCTCTGAAATTCAAGTTTAGCAAAATCCTAATCCTTCAACTGTGTTCAGTGAATTTTGCCCCATTCCACAACATTTCTTGATGATTTACTGTGTTAATTCACCATTTTAATTTTATTTTGCACTGCATAATGCATCTCATATGGTGTGTAACTCAAATTCCTCACCCTAGGTACAGTACTTCCAGACATTAAAAGTAAGCCCACATTTCTGTGCCCAGGCATCTAATGTGTGCAGCCCCAATATCCCTGTTTTGTTTACTCTTCTTGCCAATTTATTGTTATCAGTAAGTTTCATCAGTCTGCTGCTGACCCCCTATTCCAGGTCATTAATAAATAGGTGAAAGACAGTGGGCCCAACTCAGATCCCTAAGCTGCCCAACTCAGCACACCCCTGTTCTTAAAATGTTGGCCATTGACCAATACTCTCTGATTCTTACCTGTCAGACAGTTTGTTATCCACCTACTATACACATTGGGCTGGATTCTCAAAACACTTTGAAAGTGAACAAAATGTGCAAGTCCCCAAAATTTACACAGTTGCAGGAAAAAGGAGTAATTGCACTGCATCATGTACACAAAACACCCCCAAAAAATACACTGCAGACTGCAGAAGAAATGCAGCTGTGGAAATTCCTGTGCATAAAAAATGCCTTTGTAAAGTATGGCGTATCCCTTAAAGACACTGTCATTGTTTTCCTGCAGTTACAGAAAAAGTTGCTCACATGCTGCACCAAGGACAGTGAGGTGTAACTCACCCTTAGCAAAAGGCAATGTACTAACAGTTGAGAAACAATCATAGTGAGGATTCAGGCACCAAGCAACAGCAAACCTGTGGGCTGTATAGTAATGTCAGTTGTTACAACAAAAGAGCACACATTTCCATTTAAAGGCAACATTCCACAACCACATGACCCAGTGTAGCCATAAAGGAGCCTTACAGGCAGTAGAGGCAGAAGGAACAGCCAGAAGTGTGTGATACAGACTCAGGAGAAATAAACACCCCAGAGAGACACAACCAACAGATACATATTGCCTCTGGGTTCAAGGTCCTGCTGGTACAGGTGGGTGCTACTATGGTCCCAGTTGTGGGACTAGCTCTTACCTCACTGCTGGGGTCTGGTTCTGCTGCAACTTTGCAAAGTCTCTTGCTCCACTTACTATGTATCACCTGCTATTGTTCTGTCTGCTTGGCCTTTATATTATTATGGCAGCTGCAAAAAAATGTTGCTCATTTTCTGCACTTGCAGAATTTTGTAACTCGCCTGTTTTGTGATTTTCACACCTATGGAAATTTTGACTGTGAATATGCCACACTTGTAATTCTGCAGTTATGCAAGCCTTTTTTCTGCACATACAGAGTTTTGGGCTCTTTTGTGAATCTAGCCAAAAGTGTTAAGATCTTGTTGGGGGAGGGCTTGAAAGAGCAATAGATGCAGGAAAGTCTTAATGGCCAAAAGTGTAAAATGGTTTGGGTGCTTGTGCCCCTGAGTTCTTTGAGTTTATACCCATGGCTTGACAGTTGAAATAGGATTTGCATTAGTGATCCAAATCAGGGTGGGGGATGATTTATTTTGAAGTTGGCATAGGAAATGGAACCTGATTTGAAATAAACTGTGTAATTGCACATATTGTACATGATTAGACATACTAATACAAAACATTATTGATGGAAAACAAAGATTTGTATATACAGAAGTATTAACCTAGATAGATGTGCATTTTTAAAGTCTTTTTCAAGCTTTTATTTCATTAGTGGGGATGAAATGTCAAATCAGACTCATTTTACTGTTTTAAATATAGCCTTCTTTCTGAGTTGATTCTTTGATTTCATTTAAGCACAACATTACGTCATGAGTGAATATGAGAGGTTGAGGTTAAGTGGTACACTTCAAGGAACTATTGTTTTGCCCATCTGTGTCAAGCCATATTTGCATCTCTGCTACCACATTCTAGTCAAGTCAAGTTATCTTTATTTAAGAACATTGTTCCAAAAGACCACAGCACTTTAGAAACAAGTACAGTATACAGACAGGTACAGATGACATAATATAGCACCAATGCAACAAACAGAGACATTTGAGATAATAAAATATCTAAAACAGTCTAACAATAACTATGTTCAGGATAAGCTAAACTAAACAGATTGGTTCTTAAGGCAGACTTAAAGCTTTCGACAGTCCGGCATTCTCTAACCTGGTGATATAGAGAATTCCACATGGTGAGAAAACAAAAAGCAAGGCGCAGGCTCCAGAATTCTTTAAGTGCACTCTGGGGACTTCTAGCAGTCCCTTATCAGCAGAACTGAGAGAGCAGAAGGGATAGTATGGGCGGATGAGGTCTTGTAAATAGCTTGGGCTCAGTCCATGTAGGGTTTTAAAGGTTAATAATCTGACTTTGAAGATGATTCACCAATAAGCTGGCAACCAGTGCAGTTCCCAAAGTGCTGGCATGACATGACTTGATCTAGGTAAGCCAGTCAGTAGCTTAACAGCCTCATTCTACACTAATTGCACTTGGCAAATATCAGACCCCGGTAATCCCAGATAAAGGGCATTGCAATAATCAAGGTGAGAGGTAACAAAAGCATGGAATAAAGTTGGTAGATCATCAAGTGGAACAAGATGCTTAATCCAGGCAATGTTCTTCAGATGGAAGAAAGAGGATTTTATAACAGCAGACAGCTGAGATTTTAAGTTCAGGTCACTATCAAGCATAACATCCAGATTTTGAGCTTGCTCTGAAGTTAAAAACTGGGTTGCATCAAGCGAGATCCAGGAAGGTTGACCCACTAATGATCTGGAACCACGGTGTCCTGGCTCCATCACCAATACCTCTGTCTTGTCTGGGTTCAACCTCAGCCAATTAACACTCAGCCAATTCTGGATCTCAGAGAGGCAACTGTTAAAACCGAAATCAGATCACTCTGCTCAGGAGTAAAAGACATATTGATCTGAGTATCATCTGTATAACAGTGAAAGCTCAACCCATATTGTCTTATAATGTCTTCCAAAGGCAGCATGTAAACTGAAACAACATGGGAGCTAGCACCCCACATGACTGAGGGATGGCAGCAGATGGAAAGATTCTAGTGAGGATGAAGCCTGCCAACAGTTTATTGTTTGGGCTATTCTGAGTTTGAACTTTTGAGGTTGCATCTCCTAACTTCAGCTATGATTCAAATAACCTCAACATGATATTATTATATCAGTATGATGATATTGCTTACATAAATAAACTACAATCAGAGTCAATTAGAGGACAAGTATATGGACAGTGAAGTAATACTTGATGCACCAAAAGCACCCTTTACAACACATCTATCTGTCTGTCTGTCTGTCTGAGTATCTATCCATCCATCTATCTATCTACCTATCTATCATGGAAATGACCAAAATATGCAATTTATCTTCAAGTGTGAGGGGTCAGGACCATGCACATGAGTGGTAGAGCCATGAGTGAGTTATGAAAGTCCTGCTCACCACAGGTGATGATTAACTGTCTATTTTGAGTAAGACTGTTGTATATTTGCTATATACAACTGTATATGACAAGTTATAGCTTTTGCAGTTTGAAGATTTTGGTTCCTTTTCATTTTAACAGCTGGCTTCAGTACTGCACTTGGAATTGTGATGCCATCAGCATTGTGATAGCTGCTCTCTGATTGTTTCAATTTTCCACCATGAAGATAGTATCCTTTGAAATATCCATTATAACAACAGCAACAACAATATTTTGATGTTGCTGTTACTGATGTCACTAGCCAATATATCATTTTAGCTTGTCATTTTAACCTCCACTTCTGTTAAATATATATATATAACTCATTCCTACAGCTGAGTGGACTGGAGTGCTGGGAGGTTGACTGACTTGACAAAGGTCATAGTATCAGTATTTTGCTCTGCTTAGGTTTGAACCTGAGATCTCCAAGTTCCCAGTCTAGGGTCTAACCACTAGACTACACTGTCTGCATATTCACTGCAAATTGCGACCTCTTCCCCACCAAGTGGCCAACAAGTCTGAAACTGTTACCTCCGAAAGTGCTCAGGAGGAGGAGCTGCTGGACCATAGTGGACTCTGGAAAGGTGGGGTGGTGGGTCAGAGGTACATTCCTCAGTGAGTACCGCTATGTAATTCCTATGCCAGCTGGGAGGAGGCACCTGTGAGAAGGACCAGGGAGGATATGGGGGTCCTCCATAGCAGAGACCCCAAGAAGGGTGGTAGAGGACCTCAGAAGAGGAGGAGGAAGCAACTTCTGGTGGGGGACTCAAATGTGAGGGTGATAGGGCTGGGAACAGGAAGGGAAGGGTGGATAGGTACCTACAGGGTGTCATGACCTGGAGGGGTGTGGAAGCAGATTCTAAGGATTGCTGTAGTTGCAGGAAGTGAGGTGGAGCTGGATGTTATTATCTACCTGGGGATGAATAGCCTGGCTAGTGACAGAGCTGAGATAGTGCAGAGGGTTCAAGGAGCTAGGGAGAGGTCCTTGGCAGATCGACATCAGTGGCTTTTGAAGAGGTGCTGTTCTCTACTACAGGTATGAGGAGAGGGATCTCGAACTCAGGATCTTCAACCCATGGTTGAAGGAATGGCACAGAGATGAGGGTTTAGCAACACTGGGGACTGTGGTCCAATCTGGATGGATAATGGCCTTTACAAGGGTGATTGCCTGCATCCACCTGGAGGGGCCACAGTCCTCAGTGGAAGGTTTAAATGTTATTTAGATGAGCATTTAAACTCGCTGAAGGGGGTGGTGGTGTAAAGAAATAGGGATGCAGTAACTTCTGGCAACATAGGCTAAAGTAGAAAGTAGGGAGGACCTGAGGAGAGAGAAATACCTCAGGTGAAAAATTAAGGGAATCAGGGTGGTAGAAATTAAGGGAATGGAAACAGGAGCATTAAAACAGAGAGAGGAAGGAGGGAGGCAAAAAGCAAAAAAGTGGTAACAATCAGAGTGGTAACAAAATCTGGAGGCCTATATGCAAATGCTAGAAGTAGGAAATAATATTCTGAAACTAAAGGCCATCATTGCAGAGGCCAGTCCGGATATGTGGCCATTACCAAGTCATGATGCACTAAAACCATAACTGGGGCATGGCTGTACCAGGCTATACTCTGTTCAATGGGAAGAAAAAAGGCTCTGTGGTGCTTTATGTGAGAGAAAGCATAAAAGTGACAGAGATGCAGGACTACAGGGCACAGAAGTACTTTTGGTCATCTTGGAGAAGTGGAATAGTGCCACTATTCACATGGGTGTGATTTACAGACCTCCATACCAGAAGGAGTAGTTAGATATGGTACTGGTGGAAGTCACAGACAAGATGGCAGAAAAGGAGAAGGTGCTGCTGGTGGGGGACTTCATTCTTCTGTATACAGTTCGGGACTCCCAGCTGCAGCTTCAGCTAGAAACAAGGATATTCTGAACTCCTCCAGGGGAATTCCCAAGGCAGCTAGGCAGTGAGCCCATTCATGATGGGGCAGTGGTGAACCTGGTACTCACTAACAGGGACCGTGTTGCAGATGTCAAGTTGGGAGGCCACCTGGGGACCTGCAATCACTCTACTGTGTGGTTCAGTATAAGGACACCTGCAGAATCAAACCACAAAGGGTAAAGGTCCTGGACTTCAGGAGGGCAGATTTATAAAGATGGGTGAATGCCTCATGGATGACTTGGCAGGGGACAATGACTTTAGTGGAGTGAGAGAATGGTGGGTGAAGCTAAAGGGGGCATAGTGAAGGCAACAAACTTCTGCATCAAGCAAGGGAGTACAAGTAGAGGAAAAGAGACAGCTATGGTTCTAAAAGAGGTGGCTGAAAAGGTAATGCTAAAAGGGTACCATTCAGAAGATATGAGGAGATGCACTGGGAGCATGATAGAATGTTTTATCAGGAGAAACAGAGAGAAGCAGGAAAGCAATAAAGAACGAGAAAGCATGAACTGAAGAGAATAGCCCAATCTAAAATGATAGGGGCAAGACCTTTATAGGTATATAAATGAAAAGAGGAAGACTGGGTGGGAATGGAAGGCAAAAGGGATGGGAGGACTGTGCAGAGGGGACCAGGAAAAAGCAGACATTCTCAACAACTACTTTTGTTCAGTGTTCACAGCAGAATGAAAAAGTGAGGGGCCATAAAAAAGTAACAGGCATTCTAGTGGGAGCAAGATGGACACAAGTGCCTTTTCAGAGGAGAGAGTTCTAAAGGGACTCGTTAATCTGAAAGGGAACAAAGCAATGGTACCAAATGGGTGCATCATATGGTACTAAGGGACATAGGGATGTACTAGCTGAACCTCTCACAGTCCTATTAAACAGCACATTAGAAACAAGAGTGGTTCTGGAGGACTAGAAGAGGGAAAATGTAGTCCCACTTCACAAAGTGGTAGCAGGAAAAGGCTTGCAATTATAGGCTGGTCAGCCTGACATCAGCGGTGGGAATATTAATGGAATCACTGCTGAAGGACAGGATAGTTGAATATCTTGAATCCAGTGGGTTACAAGACCCAAGAAAGCATGGATTCATGAGTGGAAGTCATGTTGAATTTCTTTGGTTGGGTGATCAGGAATTAGATCAGCAATGAGTGGTGGATGTGATTTGCCTAGATTTCAGTAAAGCTTTCAACGCTATTCCATATGGAAGACTAGTAAGCAAGCTGGATCACTTAGGAGTGAGTCAAAAGGTGGTAAACTGGGTAAGAAACTGGTTAGAGGATAGGGAGATGGGTGGTAGAAAACAGAATTCATGTGGAAGAGGGGAGGGTGACCAGTGGGGTACCTGAGGGATCAGTCCTGGGACCAGTCTTCTTGAATTTCTTTTTTTTTGCAATTCAGACTTTATTGAAAGATTTTCCACAATAAAAGGCAGTTACCATGAGAATGAAGCAAGAATACAGCAACTTATTAAGATAAAACTGCCCACCCTCCCTCCCTCCCCGTACAGCAGCAACAAATCCATGTGTCCCATAAGTATAAAATCATTATACAGGAACCTACAGGGCAATTTGTCCTAAATCACAACTAGGTCTGAGCAACTAGAATTAGAGAATAAAGGGATCCCATATTTGTGTATAAACTGACAAATTATTGTGGAGGCTGGCAATCACTTTTTCTGTCGCAGATTGGCAATAATTTTGTTCACCCATTCCTGAAAAGTCGGTGTGGACTTGTCTTTCCAGTGGTGTAGGATAAGCTTCTTGACAGATAGGCTATCATAGAAGTATGAAACCTTCTGACTTTAACCCAAGTCCCCTAGGAGACAAATATCAGGCGTGAAATACTCCTGTAGGCCCAGTAAAGGATCCAGGAAACCTTGATAGAGTCCATAGAAAATAAATTTTGGAGCAGGACCAAAATAAGTGAAGAAGTGTTCCCTCCTCCATAGAACACTTAGCACATAAGTTAAAGTCCAAGACCCCATTTCTTTAACTTAACGGAGTATAATACATATTATGTAAAATGTGATATTGCATAAGATGCAACCTGTCTTGAGAAACATATTTATGACAGGATCTCCACAGGGTTTGCCAATCAGGATGATACTGAGGAAAAATGGAGCTCCAGAACCTCGTGGGTCCAAAGGAGTCCCCATATCTTTTATGAAACGACACCTGATATAGTTTAGATACAGTACCAAGATCCAAGTAATGAAGAACTTCAGGTATCAGGGTCATAACTGTCTGATAAGGAGGGTATTGCCAAGGACTATTATAAGTAAATGCCCTAACTGGATAACTTTAAAGTGTGAGAGAGCCGGATATTAAATTTCCAAATAATATCTCCCATGACAGCCATTGCCCCTCCTCATCCACAAGGAGAGTTTCCCATCCCCAATTGGGGCAACCATTTACAGGGAATCTGCTTCTTGTTGATGGTGAAAGATGGGGAGTTCCAGATGAGCTGGGCCAAATCTAACTGAGGGTATATCTTAAACAAGAATACAATTGTGAATATACCTTTAATGAAGTAGCTACTATGGGACATTTCTCAGCCCGCACGTGGAGACATTTAACACAGAACAAAGTTAGGGATCCAGGTTCATAGACCTAATTAAGTCCAATTTAATTCTAAGCCATACCGGTTGTTCTTTTCAGGGCAGGACATACCCATTTTAAACATTTTGCTAAATGGCTAGCCTAATAATATATAGCCAAATGGGAATCCGAGGCCCCTCAGATTTTGAGCTGCCAGCTTATAATAGGCCAATCAAGGGTATTTATCAGACCAGATAAACCTAGTGAAAATGCCATGCAACTTCTTAAACCAGAATAATGGGATAAAAGTATTGAGAAGAGATAGAGGTAAAAATTCTAGGGAAAATATTAATCTTAACTATGTTGATCTGGCCCCATAACAAAATGGGAGCTTGGACCACCTATCAAGGTCCTGAGTTATAAGCTGAGAGAGGATTCAAAATTTTCTTAAACTATGCTAAGGGGTTACGAGTTAGGTTTGATGCCTAGTACTTGAAAGGCCTGAGGGCCCAACATAAACCTAAAGGGCTAATATCAGTCTTAAATATCTTGTGGTTTAAAAGAAAGAAAGAGGATTTATTAGCATTCAGTTTATAATTAGATAGAGCACTAAATTTAGCTATTTTGCCCAGCAAAGCCAGAACAGAGGATACCGGATGGGATAAGTACACAAGCAGATCATTCGCATATGCAGTGACCTCGATTTCATGAGCGCCTAACCCAAATGCCTTGTATTAACGCACTATTGAGAATGTTTTGGATAAGAGGTTCAAGGTACAAATTAAATAAAAGAGAGAGATGGGGGCAACCCTGCCTGGTACCTGAATGGAGTGAAAAGGGTTTAGAAAAGGCCCCATTCCCAGAGATCCTTGCTGTGGGGGTTTATATAATGCAGCAATCCAAGATATAAATACAGGAGAATTGGAAAGCTTCCAAAACTCGAAACAAAATTCCAGTTTACATGATCAAATGCCTTCTGGCATCCAGGAAACCAGTCCTGTGGGAAACTCAGCATCCCTAGTAGCCAAGACATGAGAAAGGGCACGCAAGTGGTCTGATGATGAGCGTCCTTCATGAATCCAACCTGGGTCATACCTATTAGCTCGTGGAGGACTACAGTTAACCTATTGGCTAATATCTTGAAAGATTTTAACATCTTGGTTTAGAAGGTATGTAGGTCTGTAACTTTGAACTAGCTCAGGATCCTTATCTGGTTTAGGAGAAGGACAATCAGGGCCTCAAACAGGTGGGGTCTGCCTCTACTCCAGTTAAAATGTGTTGAAATAGGCGATAAAGTACTGGTAGTAAAAGATCCCGAAAAACCTTGTAAAATAGAGAGAAAAACCCATCTGGGCCTGGGACTTTGTCTCGGGTAACCCACTAATAACCTCAGCAATCTCTTCCTGGGATATAGGGGTAACCAAAAACCCTTATGTTGCTCTGATAGGAAGGGCAGGTGGGAGTCCCTTAAGTAACTCTCCATACTCCCAGGACAAGGAGGACACTCCATGTCACTATACAATCTTTCATAATATAGAGCAAAGTCTTGTCTTATCTCAGTGGGGATACTTTCAGGGACCCATCTGCCACTGCCAAGTGGTGGAATGAATCTTGCAGATTCCTGTTGTTTTATATGCAATGCCAGCAGGCATCCTGCTTTCTCTCCTGATCCGTATAATTAGCTCTGGTTCGAATTATAGCTAATTCTGTTTTTCCCTTAACAGCTCTAGATATCTGTTCTTGGCCACTAGGAGCCTCCTCTTGTCCTCATCTGAGAGACTAACAGAATTATTCACTTTGAGTGACCGAATTTGGGACAATAATGATAATAATTCTTCCTCCTGTGCCCTTTTCCTACTAGCCGCCATACTGATAAGGATCCCTCTCATGTATGCTTTGAAGGCCACCCATAAAATATCTGACTTTGTGCTGTCTAACGGGTTAGATGAAAAAGAGCTCAATTTGCTCCTTATGAGCTTGCACTACTTGGCATCTTTAAGAAGCTGTTCATTGAGCTTCCATCTGGTTTCCCTTTTAGGTAAGTTAAAGAATGCCAAGTTGCATAACACAAGTGAATGATCGGAGACAGGGCCAGGTTGGATTGAGGAGGTCTTGACCCCGGGCAAGAGGCCTTGAGAAATAAATATGTAGTCAATGTGGGACTGCAGGCAGTGCACCATTGACCTGAAAGTGAACTCCCTAGAGTCAGGATACAACATGTGCCAGACATCGCAGAGCCCACACTGGTCTATTAAATACTTAAATGCCCTCTGCACTGGGGACGCCCCTCCTGATCCACTACCAGACCTGTCCAGATTAGAATCTATGACTTGATTGAAATCACCCCCATAACAATCCTGATGGGAAGCATTGGAAGGATAATGGTTATCAGTCTCATGAAAAACCTGGATCATCCATATTAGGACCATATACAGTATACTACCAAGTAAAAGTGGAACTGACCAGAGAGTGCCTTTAACTAAAACAAATCTGCCCTCCGGATCTTTGATAACCTGCGTGAAACAAAGGAATACCTCTATTGATAATAAGCATGACCCGCAACTATTAGTGGAGCCCTGAGCATATAAACAAGACCCACCTGTTGCCTCCTTAGCTGTAAGGCTTCAGATTCAAGTAAGTGGGATTCCTGTAAAAAGTTATCTGAGAACATAATAAACTTAAATGTTTGAGAACCTGATATTGTTTGGATTTTTCCTGATCCCCTTAACATTCCAAGTAGCAAAGTCACCTCATTAGCCATCTAACAAGAGTTAATGAGCCCTGTTTGAGTATGTTCAGCCCTGTACACAAATTACACAAAATGTTCAGCCATAATCCAGAGGTTACTGCTGTAGAACCCTATCTCCTCCCCATCACCTCCACAGTGACCCATCCCCTCCCCCAACTTCACCCACTCCACCTAACAAAGCCCAACATCTACCACCCCCACCCAACCACCCATACTGCCATAAGCAACGTTTAACATAGTAGATTTCTTTTCTCTTTTTTTTTTAAAGAAAATTATCTGAGGATCAGTGGTAGGATTTTTAGGACAGTAAATTAATAAAAGGAACTAGGAGAGCTTCAGTAGCAGACAAGTAGTGGAATAGCAGTATAATTGCAGTATAATGTGGGGAGTGGTGCAATGCAGTGGCTGTGGAGCAGTGATATTCAGGCAGACCTTCTGGACACTGAGGTGCTGCCCTATCTGCATGCATCTCTCTGGACTGCGGGATGAGGTAGCCAGACTCAGTGCAGAAGTAAACTGGGTCAGGAGTACCATAACCCCTATCCAGAGACCACCCAGTCCAATGCAACTGCCTCAAAGGATGCCAAGAATGAGGAGCACTTGGATGATAGTGGGCTCAGGGAGGGACAGAGTGGTCAGGCAGAGGCACATCCCAGATCCTATTCCACTCAAGAACTCATATGCCACACTGGCAAATGGGGACAGCCAAATAGAGGTACCCAGAGAAGTGGAAGGAAAGGATATGGAGGTTAGCCAAGGAGGTGACCTCAGCGGGAAAGCAGTGGACCCCAGAGGAGGAGGAAGTGAATCCTGGTGGGGACTCCATCATAAGAGGGATCAGCTAGGAACACAAGAGGGAAGGACAGGGGTGAGGTGCCAACCAGGTGCCACGGCATGGAGGGATGGAAGATCCTGGGGATCACTGGAAAGGCAAGATGGGAGGGTGAGCTGGATGACATTATCCACCTAGGTACTAATGACCTGGCAAATGGGGAGCCAAAGGAAGTTCAGGAAGAGTTTAGGAAATTGGGGAGGGTCTCAAGCAAGTAGCTACTTCTGTCACTTTCTCAGAGTACTACCTGCGAGATGCAAGGGAGAGCATAGGAGTGCATGCACCAGGAACTTTAACTCATGGTTGAAGAACTGGTGCTGTGAGGAAGGGTTTGGATTCATTGGTGACTGGGGACCCACCTGGAGGGATGGCAGTTTGTTCAAGCCTGATTGCCTGCATCCATCCTGGAGGAATCAAGCACTCAATGATAAGTTTAAATGCTACATTGACAAGCATTTAAACTAGCAAAGGGTGGCAGGCCAGCAGGATGGTACCTACTTGCTCAATCCCTCAGCTAGCAGTGGAACCAGTGAACCAGAGGGTGGCTATCTCTGCAAAGCAGTGTGCAAAAGATGGAGATTAGTGCCCAAGAGGTGGATAGGCAGAAAGGGGCAAAATTCAGCAGAAGAGCAGACAGCAGGAGAACCAGTGATACAGGACAACCAAGGAAGGGGCTGGAGTAGAACAGTGAAACAGTCTAGGGAGGTCAAATCAAGGAAAGCCATGTGTGCAAATTCCAGGAGCCTTAGCAACAAGATGGAAGATCTGGAGGCTGTCATGGTGCAGTCAGACCTGGACATTGTGGCCATCACTGAAACCTGGTGTAATGATAACCATGATGGGAGATGGCCATACCTGGCTACAACATATTCAGAAGAGACAGAGCAGGCAGGAAGGGAGGAGGAGTGGCACTGTATGTGAAAAATGACATAAGGGCCACAGATATCCAGGAGGAACAAAATGGGGAGAGATACTGTGGGTTAAGCTGGAAAGGAAAATGGGGACAGCCATCCACAGGTGTGGTCTATAGACCACCAGCCCAGGAGGAAGAAACAGATAGGGAGCTGATGCTAGCCATCCAAAGGATGGCAGACAAAGTGAGGTAGTACTGGTTGGAGACTTCAATATTCCAGACATGGACTGGAGCATCCCAGCAGCAGCATCAACTAGGAACAGATTTATCCTGGACTCCTTCAGGTGCCTTCCTCAAAACAACTGGTCATGGAACCAACTCGGCAGAAGGCAATACTGGACCTTGTGCTCACAAACAGGGACAGTGTGATGGGGAGATAACAGTGGGGAGCACCTGGGGAACAGTGACCACCAGTCATTGTGGTTTGAAATCACAGAAGAGCAGGACCAAACCACACAAAGACACGTATCCTGGATTTTAGGGGGCAAACTTTGGGAAAATGGGTAGATACTTGAAAGAGGCATTAAGGGGAATGGGACAGGAATCAGGGTTGAGGAACAGTGGGCAGTATTTAAAATGGGATTACAAGAACAACAGAATTGTCATTAAGCAGGTTAGCAAGAGGAAAGGAAGGGAGACCATTATGGTTTTCAAAGAGGTAGCAAAGAAAGTGAAAGCCAAAAGATTGCATTCAGGCAATACAAAGACACAGGCAGAAGAGGATAGGAGAAGTACCAGGAGAAGCAAAGGGAGGCAGGGAGGTCAGTGAAGGCCAAAGCTCAGACAGAAGAACACATTGCAAAATCAGTGGGTAGAGGGACAAAACCTTTACAGGTACATAAGTGAAAAAAAAGAAAGACAAAGGGAGGGATAGTGAGACTGAAGAGGGAGGATGGAGGCCACGTGGAGGATGACAACAGTAAAGCTGACATATTGAACAGGTATTTCTGCTCAGTCTTTACTGAGAGAAGAGGAGGAATGGGTCTGAAGGGAGTACAAGGGTGAGAATGGTGCAGAAATGGACACAAGTCCTTTACACGAGAAGGGTCCTGAAGGAACTGGAAGTAATAAGAGTTGATAAAGCAATGGGGCCAGATGGGATGCACTCCAGGGTCCATAAAGAACTAAGAGAGGTGGTGGCTGATCCCTGGCTATCCTGTTTAGCCAATCACTGGAAACAGGGAGGTACCCAAAGACTGGAGGACAGCAGATGTAGTCCCCTTATACAAAAGTGGGAACAAAGAGGAAGCAGAGAACTACAGACCAGTCAGCCTCACCTCGGTAGTGGGAAGATCATGAAAGCACTACTGAAGGAGAGATTGGTGGAACATCTGGTTGTCAATGGACTAGGACCAAGGCAGCATGGTTTCACCAGGGAGGTCATGTCAGACCAAACTCATTGAATTTTTGACTGGGTGACTGGGAGGTGGATCAGGGAGGGCAGTGGACATGGCCTATCTGGACTTCAGCAAGGCCTTTGACACTGTGCCACATGAAGACTATTACACAAACTGGGGAATATGGGTGTGGGTAGGACAGTAGTGGTGGGTAGGTAACTGGCTGGGTGGCAGGACACAGAGTGTGGTGGTAAATGGCTGTCACTCCACAGAGGGAAGAATGACCAGTGGGGTACCACAGGGATCAGTGCTGGGACTGGTCCTATTCAACATCTTCATCAGTGACATTGCGCAGGACCTAGAAGGCAGAATTTCACTGTTAGCTGATGACACAAAGCTCTGTAACTGAGTAGACACCACAGAGGGTGTAGACAGAATGAGAAGGGACCTGCAGAAACTTGAAGAATGGTCAGGGGTTTGGCAGTTGAAATTCAATGCAAAGAAGTGCAGGATAATGCATATGGGACAAAAACCCTGGCACAATATATCAGTTAGGGGTGAGGATATAGCATGCACCAAGCAGGAAAGGGATCTTGGGGTTATCATCTCTGATGACCTCAAGGTAGGAAGCAGTGTGACAAGGCAGCAGGTAAAGCAAATAGGATGCTGGGATGTATAGGCAGAGCATCACCAGCAGGAAAAGGAGGTCATAATTCACTATACAAGACACTAGTGAGGCCCCACCTGGTGTACAGTATACAGTTCTGGAGACCATACCTATGTAAGGACATAGACAGGGTAGAGAAGGTTCAGAGGAGGGCAACAAAGATGGTGCATGGTTGCATCACAAGTCCTATGAAGACAGGTTGAAGGAACTGAACATGTACTCCCTGGAGGAGAGGAGGAGGCGGGATATGATAGAGACATACAAGTATCTTACAGGGAGGAACAGGGTGCAGGAATACACTATTTTAAGTGAAAAAGATGTTCCAGGACTAGAGGCATGAGATGAAGTTGGAGGCAGGATGATTCAGAGAAGCGTGAGGAGAATTTCTTCACAGAACAGGTGGTGGACAAGTGGAACACCCTGCCAGAGGAAGTGGTGGGGCTGAAACAATCACGGTTTAAGAATGCATGGGATAGACATAAAGGAATTCTGGAGGTCAGGGTGAGGGGCAGCGGACTTCTAGGAAAACATAAACTGAACACAAGCTCAAATGGGCAGACTGGGTGGGCCATAGGCCCTTATCTGCTGACACTGTCTATGTATCTATGTATCTATGTACTGGGTCCCTTTCCTCCTTCTCACGCCCCAAAAGTACACCTCTGCTTCCAGCAAATGCAGCAGTATCCTCAAGTAAATACTAAGCAGTGCAACTATTTTAACAACCCCTCAATAACTAGAGAGTGGTAGTGGGCTTCCAATGTAGCAGCACTGCAAGTACGATAAAATAATAATGAAAGGGGAGCAAAATAGCCTGCAAAATGCATAAATGTGCCAAAAAGCCTCTGGAAACTGAATAGAAAATAAGGGCTATGTTGCCCCATGAGAAATATCTACACTAACCAGAACCAGATCGGAAATTAATGGTGGGGAATTACCTTCCAACCAGAGTGAGACCAGAAAACCAGAAGAAGACACTAACATCCTGGGCCCCAGGCAAAGAATAAAGGAAATGACATCTCTGCCCGGACATTTACCAGCCCATAGGCCCAAGAACCCTAATTGGGGTAATTTGTTGCCCTGGATTTGAGACAAAAGACACAACTGAGGAGGTCCTCCCGAGTTAAGACAGCACTGAATTCCACTTCATATGCATTGTACTCCTCTTGTGGCCACAGCCCGATCCTGACAAGGTAGCTATGTGAAAATTACTGAGAAAGCCCAACACACGCTCCCAATTCCAACAATCTATGAAGCGAGACATTAATCCTAAACAATGTAACACAGACTTCCCTCACTAATACTAATTTGTATAACTAAATGCACTGAAACACGAAACACCTTCCTTAAATAAGCAAGCCGAACATCCCAGAAGTCCCTGCCCTGAACAGCAATTTGCCTTATAGAGTTAGAGCATGAAACTCTTAACAAGTAGCCCAGATTCGTAATTAACACAATCCAGATGAGAAACGAGAACTTCCAAATACAGCCCATCAACACTATCTTCATAAGCAAGTAGAGAGATAACAGTTCCAGTGAGGCAACACCAGGCATCCCCTCATCATGTAGGTAGAACTTTTCAGGGCTCGGAACAAGTCCGGTAACGTAGTTTTGAGGCTTGAAAGGCAGATTCAGGGTCTTCAAAATTTAACCAGGATCCGGCTTACAAGAACTTGTAGCCTGGCTGGATACCCCATCTTAAATTTCAGCCCTGCAGCTATAATCTTGGATACGATGGGGTGAAACGCTTTTATGTTCCAAGCAGACTGATCCTGGCAGGTCTTGTGCAATTCTCAATTTAGAATTCTCCCAATGGACCTCCTGCAGCGCTCTCAATTTCTGCAAAAGTGCTGCCTTTCTAAAAATTTAGAAATGGAAAATAATAGGTTGAGGGGCATCATCCGGTAAAGGTTTGGTCATAGCGACCTGTGGGCTTGCTCAATGATATATACTGGGCCAAAGGGAGAAGGGTCAGCAACCTGTTCCACCAACTTCTGTATGAATGCTACAGCATTCTGGCCTTCTTCTCCTCTGGTAGCCCTAATATCAGGACGTTGTTTTCTCAGCTCGGCCCTCCAGATCTTTGAGTTTTGCCTCCACACGAGAGAGCTTCTGCCACGTAGACACTAACTCAGGGTCAACTTTCTCTAGTCATTTCTCCAATGAGACTATTTGGGCAGTATTATTGGAGGCAGTTAACGAAACTTCATCCAGCTTCTTTGACAGAGCCTTCAGGTCGATCGCCATTCTTTTCATCTCCTCATGGAAGGGTTTAAATTCTTCTAAGAACCTGTTAAGCATTAAAGGTTCTTGTTCTAACTAACTCGAAGGATCAGGCCTGTCTGGCCCACCCAAGGCCAGATTTCTTTGGGGCCTTTTCAGGAGTAGCAGGCTGGGTATGTTTTATGGGCTTTCTTCATGTAAGCCTCAATCCACAGATCAAACTCTCAAAACAGGCACTCTAGATGTTAAGCAGGCAGGAGAATTTAAATGCAGAGGATTTTGAGAGATTTAAATGTCTGAAAAAGATGATTATATGATCAGGAGGCAGGAGCTTAACGGAGGTGCTTCTACTCAGCACTCTGCATCACTTGATCTTGAATTTCTTTTAAGTAACATTGCAGAAGAGCTGGATGGAAGGTCTGCCTCTTTATGGATTACACCAAAATCTGCAATAGTGGACACTCCATGGAGGGTGGAACAGAAGAGCAGAGACCTGAGAATACTAGAGGAGTGGTCAAGGGTATGTCAGCTGGTTTCAATATGAAAAGGGCAAAATAGTGCACTTGGGGCACAGATCCTAGGGGCAGAGTGCAAAATGTTGAGAGTGTTACTGATAACCAATAAGCAGCAGAGAGATCTGGGGTACTTATCTCTGATGGCCTAAAGGTGGCCAGGCATTGCAACAAGGCAGTTGGGAGGACTAGTGGATGCTGGGGTGCAGAGAGAGATGTATCACCAGCAGAAGGAGGAGGTGGTGCTGCCTCTGTATAGCTCATTGGTAAGACCTCACCTGGAATACTGTACACAGTCCTGGAGGCCACTTCCCTGGAAGGACATAGACACAATGGAAGCAGTCCAGTGAAGAGCAACTAAAATGGTGAGCGGTCTACATCAAATGCCCTATAAGTATAGACAGAAAGAACTCAATATGTACACAATGGAAGAGAGAAAGGAGGCGTGGGATGTGATAGAAACCTGTAAATACCTCACAGGAATAAATAAAGGTACAGGAGAGTATTTTTCATAAGAAAAGGTGCTTATGAACAAGTGAACATGCTATGAAGCTTCAGGGGTAAATTCATGAGCGATGCAAGGATACTTCTTCACAGAAAAAGTGGTGGATTCCTGGAGCAGCCTACCAGCCAATGTGATGGGGCAAAACATTGCTGGTGTTCAAAAAGCATTGATAGGTATAAGAAAATCTTTGTGGGAAGGAAGGGGCAGGGAAAAAGAACCAGAGATCAAGTAGGATCTTCAGTGATAGTGTAGGGCATGGAAAACGTGCAGACTGGTGTGCCAAGCAGCCCTTATCTGATGACAAATTCTGTTTCTAATACTTTGTTAATGAATCAGTTACGGTTAAAGGTTTAAGCCACAATACTGTAGTAAGGAAATGCAATGTTCAAGCCGAAAAAGTCCCTGAGCCATGAAGAATCTGTAGCCTGTTGTTCATAATGGCTTGAATTATCACATGATGCAGCACTGGCATTGTCCTAACTTTGGCACTGTCTGTTCAGGCACCTAAAAATACAAACACAGCAAGGACTGGAGACTAGTTTCAAAGTCAGGACAACACTAATGCTGTATTGTGTGATTTTTCAGACCTTGATGATCACCAGGCCACATCACTTAGGGAACTTTTATGACCTAAACGACACATTTCTTACTTTTCTGGTTTAAATTTCAACCCTGACACTATAAGAAGCTGTTTTGCAATGAACAGCCTTATTTAAAAATAATAGATAATGCAGCAAGCCTTTCATGTACTTTATCAATGGCCTGCATCAGGGTATTTCTATAAGCACTCAGCCCTTTCTACACATCTCCAGGCCAACTGCATTCTTTACAAATGCCTACTGCAGGCCCTACATGAACCAGTAGACCCATGAGGCACAACAGCAGACTTGTACCATGCTTTTCAGGGTCCTTTGGGCCCCAAGTGAAACAACAAATATGTCCTGTACAGTGCTGGACCTGTAATATTCTTCATGTTGGCCCCAGTACTCTACTTGACAACAGATCTGTTGAGCATGGCTGTAGACCTGTAACATGATTCCCCCAGACCAGGGCAAAATGCACTAACTGACTGAGGTGGAGGGAGGGCTGTGCCGTCGATCTCCGTGGGACCATAACAAAAGTGTATACCGAGGTGACTCTGGATGGGGAGGTGGAGATGGAAATGGGTAAATGTGGGGATAGCTTGCTTTTAGTAATGTCATTAGTCAAGATATCCATTTACCTCATGACTTCTACCACTACTCCTGTTGTGTATATGGGGGATATGTGATGATAGCTAATGAGATATGCTATTAATCATCATGAGTGGGCAGTGATCTCTTGACCTCCATGGGTGGTGAAGCCATAACTGAGGTCAAAGATGTCACTACCCATGAGTGAAAATAAATAGCATATCTCACAAGTGGCCATCTCATGTGTGGTTTATACCATACACAATACAATTTTAAAACAGTGGTTAATTACTTGTGATTCTCAGTTTACAATTATGAATTGTAAGTGTTTTTTTTTTTTTTAACAAATGATTATTTTAGGTTAATTTAACAGGCTTTATTTCAGGAGAACAAACAAAATATATATATATATTTGTATAAGTTTCTGATTATTAATCTTCAGGTCTCTGAGATGGGAGGGTGCCGAGATCAGCACTTCCCATTCAATGCTATTTAAGATAACAGGAAGCAGAGATAACGAAAGCACTGTATCATTTTCTAAGGCTTTCTTTACTGTTTTATTACATAGATAGGGTTTCAGGGCAGCATTGTTTTACTGAAGTGGCACAGTCAGTTTAGCCACAGAAATGGAAGAGATTTAAAGTGCTGGCAGGATACATGTGCTGTGCAGTTTAGATGAATCTTGTGCAGGCTGGAAAGCATAGATCTGTTAGGGGCTAGCACAAGTGGCAGGAAAGGTTATCTGTGGTTTACCCAACTAGCTAGATACATTTTGTGTTGTGTCCCACTGTGAAGATAAAAAAAGTAAAGATTTGGTGTTCTCTGGTATAGATAGCAGTTTTATTTAGAATAACATGCTAATGTATAGTGTATATATGTGTATAACTATGTGTGTGTGTGTGTGTGTGTGTGTGTAGAAAACATGCAACAGGATATGTGCTCATTAGGAGACACAAGTACTGATCAGTGTGTGCAGAATCATGACTGGTATTGACTGTCATAGTAGCAAGTGCCTTCTAACGGTACAAATTCACCACTGCAATAAAACTATTGGAATACTTTAACAGCAAGAGAAGCAACCAGTTCTAAAAACTTTATTTGTTTTACTTTTTTTGTATTACTACATTTCCTATTTTTCTTGTTGAATTAACCCATTTTATAAGTGCATTAAGACACTCTAAGTGTGGATTGTTGTGTGATAAGAACACTTCCAGGTGCTGAAGACACTCAATCAAAGTGCCTCATGACTCACTAAACACCTTAGGTCCTGCTTTCCTCACACAATAATGTACTAGTAGTAAGTAAATTAAATATACATATAATGACATTTTGTGATACATATTCAATTTCACTTAGAACAAATAGGTGAATTTTCAAAACCCTGAGTGTGATGCAAGGTGCCTGCAGCAAACATAGTGCCACACAAGTGGCAGCTTGTGTCAAAGATGTGGTGATCATGATTTTTGAACATGGTCTGCATTGAAAAGAGGCGCTGTTCTGCCAGACTGGCACTGCACCAGCCTTTGTGACAGAAATCAGGGTGTAACCAGGTCGCAAGGGGGCTTGCACCACAGTGGGGCTGCACCATTCCTTTTGGGAATTTTGCAAGTCTGACCATGGATGTAACAGGCAGCTATGCTTAGACCAGCTAGCAGGTGGTCTAAGAGTCCTGTGCCAATGTTGGACAATGTTGCCAGTTGGGGTACCTGCCAGGAGGTAGCCAGGGGCAGATAGAGCATAGGGGTGGCTTAGGGGGCATGAGGGAGATGAGAAAGTGCAGGGTGGTGATTTGGCACCTGGCCAGGGTGCGTTATGCTATGCGAGGCAGTTGATTGACTGGTAGTCCAGGGAGGGTCGGCAAGGAAGGAAGCTGACCTGGCCCCAAGCAGGCACTGCCATGACACCTGCTGCAGAAGTGACGCAAGGCACAAGCATGAATGCAGGAAGCATTGGCTGCAGGGTGAGATCTGCCAGTGGTTGCAGGGAACCTTCTTTACTTACCACTACAGTCCCCTAGCACTTAGCACCCCTATGTTGTGATAGGCCACCTCTACCCTACATTCTTGTGCCTTCTGTCACCTCTTGGGTAGGTCCCACAGCAGTGCATACCTGGGGCCAAGTCAGTTTCCTGTCTGCCAACCCCCAGACCAACAGTTGATTAATTGCCTGATATAGCACAGTGCACCCTGGCCAGTTCCCAAGTCACCACCCGACAATTTCTCCATCTCCCTCAGGCCCATACAGCATCCCATGCTCTGTCTGCTCTGGTCCTCTTCTACCATGCACAGTTTCACAAACACCCTTCTTGGCCCCTCTAATGTTGCATTGAGTGGGGATGGATCCTTGTGGCAATTCTTGCAGGTGCACTAAATGTTTGGTGCTAGCCTGTGACTCAGGTGACTCCAGGGTTTTGGTTCAAGTCCTCCCTTTTATAAAATTGGGCACAAGGTCCCTGACATTCCCAGAATTCATCTAACCCTAGAGCAATGCAACTTGCATTGCTCTAAGTGCTCTCTTTGAAAATTGAGTCCAATATTTCCACTCAGAATCTTTGAAATGGAGTACTGAGAACAATAGGCCAGATAGAGGATTTACATTTGAAGGAAAGACAGTTTTATGCTTAAACACGATAATACACTAATAGGGTTCCATGTCATAACAGCGATGTCAGAATAGTGATCACAGTTACAGCGAGTGTAAATTGCTGAAAATGAATTTCGTGATGCACATTTGCAGCAAGGAGAAATAGGTGCCCACAACATATGGGTTGCCCCACACTTAAGGATTCTCAGCTCCAGGAGGGTGAAAAACTTAAAAAGTAAATGATGCCTGCCAGCAAAAAATAACCGTGGAACACCTGACACAAACCCTGCACCCTCTACCTCCCAACTGACCATGCTAACGAGATAGCTTGGCTGTCCATACACCCCACATACATTACCCCTGCCTCTCCCCCGAGCGTGTGCACCTACATCCCATCACCATGTTGCCCATCGCAGTATATGGGCTACTCTCACAGGTAACCCTGAACACAGAGTCGTAATTGAGTCACCATTTTGTTGATGCCCAATTGTAGTCCCCTTAGTCACGGGTTACCCACTAATAGCAATATTACAAACTTTTGGCATATATGAAATACATAAAGGTTTGCAGTAGAATAACAAATTTATTTCCACGAGTGGTAGGACATTCATACTAAACTCATGGCTTCCACTCATGAGTTATGAGTCGATCACTTTCTGGTGGAGATAAGTATAGCATTCCACTGCAACCCAAGATAAGTATATTATTCCACTGCAACCCATTATATATTCACTCTATTTATGGTATATGTTTATATCCCTATTTATTTTCTTATGGATAATTTATCAATAAAGGTATGACAGACAGCTACACAAAACAGTCAGAATGCATATGTGGTTATCTGTGCATGTGTGCTTTTGATTTTATTTAACAATAATGAAAAAAAAACATAACTATGAGCAATTTTAAGTGCAGGGTTAATGGTCTCTAGCTCTTCATGGATTACAGTAATATTGCTGGCCTAGAAATGCAGGAGCTGCAGACAGCAGCAGTTGTGCAGTGAATCTCCAATGTGACTCTACTACAGTAATTACTATGTGCAAGTAATAACTGAGCAAGGCTGAGCACCTCAACAACTCCCACAGCTTTAACAGGATAACATGCTCCACACTGGGAGGCTGCTGTTTGTAAAATTAGATATTGTATTTCAGAAAAGGTCACTTTTAAACAGCAATGTTCCTGTTTTATTATCTTTGTACATCAATCTAGCCTTACAGGATTGACACTCAGTTTGATTCTGTTTTTATGATTGCTTTTAATGCTCTGTTTTGGGGTTCCTGCCACAGTCTCTGCTTGCTGTCTTAGCTCAATTTGTGTTCTTTTTTGTCATGCTCTATATTTCACTTCTTCTTGACAGATTTATTTTACCTGAACACAAAAATTAATTGTTAGGAAAGCCACATATAAAATAGCAATGCATAGCATACAAAAATTCATTCAGGTTTTTAGTATATCGTGTATGTATATATATATATATATATATATATATATATATGCAAACATATTTTGAAGCTATGCTGTCTTTAAATATGAGCTGTACTGGATGGTGATGCTTTTAAGCTGTACTTACTCAATAACAAAAAAGAATTATTGTCCTAATCAGATAAAACATTTTAAATGAAAAAAATATCTAATCTAGTTGAAAGGGATTGACACATAGGTACATAAACCAGAAGTAGTTTTAAATCAGATCTCAACCTCTGCATTTAAAGGAAATTTGATCATGAGCTTACTGTTTTTCTTTGGTTTATCTGATACACACACACACACATATGCACACCATGCATAGTGCATAACATTGTCATAGAAATAATGATATTAACTTAGAGCTCAATAGTATAAATATTTTAGCATGTTAATTATATACCTTTAGTAAAAACTCATATACCTTCAGTAAAATACTGTTGAAATTCCTACAAGATTGAAATTACAGAAATGGATGAATTAGAGAACAGAAGACAATTACTATAGCTTTTGTCTGCAGTCCCATTGTTTTCTCCCCATATATGTTTCTGTGGTCACCAGTGAACTAGCCATTGGTTTTCTGTGGAACAGAACACAGGCTATCAAAGCTTGCAGAATCAGTCTGTCAAGGTGGATGGCTTGAATTGTTCTTTTAAAAAGCATTGTTTTCTGAGCAATCTTTCTTTCAAAGGTTAACTGAAAGGAATAATGAAACAGTTGGCAGGCAAAAATACATTTGATAACTTTCAGCTGCCTCCATTCGATGTAACTATTTTTGTTTTGCTTTTCTTTAGACTGAAAACTACTCTATAGACTCAAGCTATGTGAACAGCCGAGCTCATCTAATAAAAGGTACACCATTATTATTCAATATTATTCCATACATAAACATTATATGTCATATTCAATTGGTGTTAGTTCAATGGCTTGTCATATTTCTGGTACTGAGTATGCTTAAATGTGACATATAGCAGTTACTGAAAGAATGTAAGTTTCAGAGAACCTTGGATTGATTATTGTTGATATGAAACAGCTAAAATATAAACTGGTATGTATGAAGATAGGTAGACAGACAGGCAACAAGACAGAAGGATGGATGAACTGATGGACAGATAGGCACATCATGTAGTGCCTTTGTAATGTTTTGTGTATTCTGTGCTTTGGTTTCCCTTGTTTAGGAAAGTTCACTTTGTCTTCCACTCTTGCTCTTTTTTTTTTCATTGAAATCTCAGTTTGCTTTTCCAGATTTTGAATCTTGAAAAGCAGATTAAAATTCAACAGACAATCTAAAAAGACTGAAATGAATGAAAATGTCCAAAAACAATAAAACAAATCCAAAACACAGCACTGAATGCAAGAAATGTTGGTCATCACAGAGACTACATGGAGAAAAACAGAACTTGTTAAAAGAATGCACTATTGTAAAACTAGTGGTGAAAATGGGGTGGGGCAGCAGACACTTAATTCTGAGAATGAAATGAAAAGTCTGACTCAGTTCCAAGGTGTGAGACTGAAAAGGACTGCTCCTGTAACACCCTAAAGGCATACAACTGAACAAAGCAAGTATAGAAATACAAAATATAATGAAGCTAAATTCCAGACAAAGATGTTTGATCCTACATCAAAAGTGATGGGTTTCTCCAGTGAATTTGTTTCATTTCCACAGTAGTTCAATAACGGAATATGCTGTGATCTTTATAATTCATCCCGCATACAATAAATGGGGAGAGGTTGCCTCTAAAGATGGGCAGAACCAGTTGTATAAGAAAAAGCCCACTAGAACCTGGCTGGTTCTTAACATCAGAACCAAAAATAGACTACCCCTAGGAAGCAGCTGTAGTGGTTTGAAATGAACATGGAGGATTAAGATGCTATTAAAATATAAATTGTAGTGGGATTTATGCAGATTATTAGGTTCAAAAAGGAGATCAAAAACAGGAAACTTTTGGGTTCTGATTACAACTGAAAAAGGTTTGCTTATTCCTAGTTTTCACTCCTGAGTTATGAAAGTGATACTGAATTTCATTTTTTCTAATAGCACAGTGTAAATTCCATGTTGTCCTTTGTTCATTTCCTGTTTCTTTTGTTTTTTTTTTACTATAAAATAATTTTATTTGGGGAGGGATAACAACTCCAGGGACAGGGATTGGTAGGTAGAATATACAATACATTTACATTACCAGGCAGTTTCTGATTATCTGATTACCTTTAAAGAACTAGTGTACTGCCTAAAATGAATATTAGCTTTTAAAATCAGTCAACTATTACCTTTTATGTCTGAGGTACTATTTATTTATTTGAATTTTGATGACTGAGTTGGCCCACTGAGACAAAGTTGTCCCTTTTCAGGAGAGACCCGGGGAACATAAACATTCTATAAATAATACATTGCATTACAGAGGTATTGACAGTTAGAGTTCCTGTGTAGAGAAATACAGTTTAAATATATAAGTATCAATACAGGTAAGGCATAGGTTACAAAACAAAGAGGCCTGGATATTCAAACTGCGCCAGGCTGTGGTGCAAGCCTGGGTGCAGCTCAACTTTGTTGCGCAGGGTGTGGCCTGGGTGATATTCAACGGAGCTGTGTTAGCATGCAGCAGCTTTGAATATTGTTCCTCACACCTCCACTGTGCATGAGCAGAGTGGCACTGTGCCAGTGCAAGTGGCCAGAATGGAGCATGGAGATGCGCTTAGTGCAGTGCCATTGCGCCATGTGCAGCATCTGTGATACTCAAAAGGAGACATGCAATGGGGCCATAATTATGCAGGCACACATGGGGCCATTTGCATGTCATTATGGCCCCATTTGCATGCCATTAGTATGCAGGTGCACCGATCCCTGATGACTTGCGCCTGGCGCCCTTCCAGGCAGCAGCCGCTGGGGACCGACGCCCCTGCAGCCAGATCGTGGAATTTGTCATAAGAATAACCACCCTCCAACATCCCTGGTGGTCCAGTGGACTGCTATGTGCCCAATCGCTGGGCATCGTATTATAAACCCCCATGTCCAATATCCCTGGTGGTCCAGTGGACCATCGCTGCCTGATCGCGGCATCTGCAAAGCATAAAATATTCCTATTACCCTGGTGGTCTAGTGTACCCCTCCCACCCACCCACTAAGCCCCACCCACCCACTCCTGGTCAGCTGGTGGTGAGCACCCACCACTGCCACCCGCCACCCGCCAACTGATAGCTTGGTAGGGCTGCATGCCTATTGGTTCACAGTGTCAGCCAATGGGTGTGCAGCCCATACCAGTACTACTCAGTCCAGATATGTGAATAATTCATTCACATATCTGGACTGGGTAGAAGGTTGCACGCCCATTGGCTCATGCTGTGAACCAATGGCGTGCAGCCCTACTGAGCTGTCAGTCGGTGGGCAGTGAGGTGGTAGGCAGGGTGCTGCCACCCACCGCTGACCTGGGGGAGCAGGGCGGTGGGTCTCAGTGGGTGGGTGGGGAGGGGGCACTAGACCACCAGGGTAATGGGAATATTTTATGCTTTACAGATGCCCGTGATCAGGCACAGCGAGTCCACTGGACCACCAGGATGTTGTAGGGGGGTTATTTATACACAAATGCCCACGATCAAGTACATAGTGGTCCACTGGACCACCAGGATATAGGAGGGGATTTAGCCACACAGATGCCAGTGATGGGGCATGGGAGGTGCCGCCAGGTCGGCAGGACTCAGGCCACCCACTAAGGTGGCAGCTGCCATGTTGCACCCTGCAAAGTGGCAGCTCACCTGTGGGTGGCCATCACGTGTTCCTTTTTTTTGGCTTAACTTTGTGCAGGTGCAGGTAGGGGTTGCGCATGCATGACTCTGCACATCCCGAGCTGAATATCGGCTATGCAGGTTATGCATGGGCACACCCCACCACCTGTGCTCAGACATTACTGATGCACTCTACAAGATCAGGATTTTAGCGGCGACTTTTCCTTTTGAATATTGCACCAGGGTGCATCAGTATCGTGGCATGGCGTAACACTGTTGTGCCATGTGCAACCCTTTGAATATCTGGGCCAGAGTATTCATACATTTCAGAATTTTGTTATTGGGCAATAATAATGCATCAATAGGATAGCGATACATAAAAGGACTATTTGTTAGGAGTTAGTTGTGCAGTGGTAATTGTAGTTTCACAAGCACATACAGCATCATGTAAAGAAACATACAATGGATTATTAAAATACCTATAGTGGGTATAATTTATTTACATATTTACTATTTCTTGTCCCTTCTGTAACTCAGAAAATATTTTTACCTGATGTTCATAGGAGTGATGCGTTGAACAACACTTTGCCTGGCAGCTAACATGTCTAACTCTGTCCTTCTCATTACACCATCAGTATTGCAACTTCACTCACTGTGGCATCACAGCTGCCCAGGAAGAGCCACTCAGTAGATTCCAGGTCAGTCAACTGTGATGCTACTGTCAGAGAGGTCACTGTACCAATGATTTAGTGGTAGGATTAGAACTAGATATGTCAGCTACCAGGCAGAGTGCTATTCCACTCATCCAGAATAATACTATCAATTAAAACATTTTCTAATGAGCAACAAGAAAAAAAATGTTACTTGAGAAATGAAAATTTACAACTGCCTGCTTCTTAAAATTTGTTAACATTTTCCTGTCTGCCATTTTTGGCTCCACTAGCTCTTTTCATACCATTGTTCACTTGGTATAAATAACACAACTAGGGAAGAAATAACATCTTAATGACATGCCCTGAGTGGAAATCACATGATTTCTGCATGCCAGGAATAGAAATGATGGAAGTGGCATTCAGTTCCTATTTCTAGATTTAATTTTCCATTGTGCAGCATTGCACATAAGAACAAATGCCCTTATGTCCAATTTTCAAAGCTAGATGCAGATAAATCTACTTTTCAAACTCTGACTTAGTTATGTCCAGCTAGCAAAGTTCTGATATAAAAGTGTATGGACACACATTACAGATCGAGTAAAACTGGTGTATGATTTACATCTACAATATGTCTGGCATTTTGGCTACAAAACAGGATATTAAGTACCGAAGGCAACTAGACATTCTGCAAGTAAATCCAGCTTTTGAAAGTAGTCTCATGTTATGACTTTTGAAAATCCCCCTCCAACAAAATTAGGAGTTGCAACAGTTGTATCAGTTTTAAAAATTCCACCCCTCCTTGCCTGCTCTCATATATTCCCTCCTTTGCAGCTTTCTAAGGTCCTCAAGAGTAGACCAATGGGCTGGTCCCTTAAAGTGCTATTCCAAGTACATAAACACTGGAATTTCCGCTGGTATAAATCATTACAACAACCCCTTATTAACAATTTTAACCTCAAAATTGACCACTCACCTATTCCACCCTCCTTCTGGTCCCCTTAAAACATATGAAACTGATGGATCTTGCCTCTGTTGGCAACACTATTCCCTTTTGCAATTCTGCCAAAACCTTAATATACAAGATGTAAACCCTTTTAAAATATTGGCAGATTTGACGGTGGTCCTGTCATTTCTAGGGCAAAATCCTCAAGTACTTATCTCTGAATTTGACCTTCAGCCCTTATTATTGAAGCCAATCAGCCCCATGTAATATCCATGGTATACAAGAAATTGCAAGCCCTGATCAATGTCTATCTAAAGGTATTTGTTATTGGGTGAATAAGCAATCTCTACCTCCAAGTATCATTCTGGCATCACATTTGGTATAATATGTATAAATTTATCAAACAAGTCAGACTTTGGTACAATTTAATATTTTGCATAATTTATATTTTTCACCTGACAGACTCTACAAGATGGGTGGTCTTTCATCTCCCAGTGTCAAAGATGTAAAGAATCCCTGGGTGACCTTTTCCATATGGTATGGTCTTGTCCCAAAGTTTTAAAATTTTGGAATAACATTCAAAACTCTATGGATCAATTGTTGCACCTGCAAGGTTTAATTACCCCCAAAGTTTGCCTGCTTAATATTTTCCTTTGGGAACCATTAAGATTAGGAAAGCCCACATGGCCCTCATTTCAGCAGTGGCTAAACTCATCATTATGAGACACTGGAAAGATGACTCCTACCACCAGTGATTGAATGCGAGAGAAGCTCTAATAGCCCTACAACTTGAAAAACATATAGCTATGTTATTTTATAGAAACCAGAATTACCTAGACAAATGGGGCTCTCTGGAGGCACTGCTGATAACTTGAAGTCATAGAATATTGCAAATTTATTTTGTACTCATGTATATTGCTGTGATGTAGAGAAATTTCTATATCTGACATGACACATGGTAGTTGTGGGAGGGATAAATGAGAGGGTGGGTGGTGGGGAATATAGTAATAACGGTTCCCTACCAAGGTTTGATAGAGGATTGATACCTATATTCTGTATTAATGATATGTAACATTGCCTCAATATTAACCTGGTACTCATGTTTACATTGTATGGTTGTTAAACCTCAATAAAGTATATTAAATAAAATAAAAATGTCCACTCAATATACTTATACGTATTAGCACTTCCAGTGTGTCATCTGCCTCAAAAACATTTATAAACTTAATAATACATAAAATTAAATAAACTTAAATTTATTTGGAGTCCCATGGTGTAAATATATTTATTGTCCCTGGTTCCCACCCAGAAATTACTCAGGCCACACTGCTTTATCACTTTTGGATGCTCACTGGCAATATTTATTTAAAAGGCACAATTTAAATTCATCAGTTAACATCACACTTCATTTCTAATAATCAGTATTTACAACTCAGACATAACAGTCCCATATTACTTCTAGAACATAAACAGTCCTGCCCCCACTAGGTATGGACATGGCGATCTACCCCTACTTCTATATACCTCCCTCCCCATTACTCCCATGCCTGGGTTCTTTTGCCCCAGCCCATGGTACCTACCTCCACCCTCCTCTGCCTACCCCCTTTCTCCCTTGCTCCCATCCTTCCACTGACCCATCTCCAGCTTGAGATGGAAGATGGGTTCCCCCTTCGGGTTAACCCCTCAGGCCCTACTTGTTGGTTTCCAAGACTAGCTCCCCAAATGGCTGCAGGAAAAGGCCCATGCTTAATTCTGTCAGGTGAACCCCATCCGCCTGATACACTGCCTCATGCTTGTAGGAAATGTCCCTATGCTGAATGTGAACTCCCCATCTCAATCACTGCCCTGGCCACCTTCCTGTTCAGGCATTTCTGTGCCACCTCTATCACCTTTGGCCCCTTCTGTCCCCTCCATACCCTCCGGAGGTGATCTCAGACCATCCGCTCACCACCCTTGGCCACCAGCTCTTCACCTTCTCCAGGTCTGCAATTATGTCTCTTAGTAGGGACCCCCAAGGCAATGTTCCCAGGTCATTGCTCCTAAATACAATGACCCAATCTGGCCTGTCCCAGTGCACCGAGCCTCTAACAGGGGCAGCAGCTTTGACCACCTCATGCTTCTCAGGCCCCTTCACTGCACTCTGGTGTGCTCTGCCCCAGGCACAACTGTGTCCCTATCCTTGTGGTGGTTGAAACCTCTCTGCCTAGTAGATGAATGAGTGCCCCACAATCCACACCTGTCTCTTGGAACCTACTGTGAGAAGAGAAAAGGAACACCCATTAACCAATGTCAATACCTCACATATCTCTTATAACAGTTTGATGTCCATCTCCCACCCACTTGACCTCACTCTCCTGCTTCTACAGCAACTGCCCCAATCCTGAAGGAATGTGGGACAAAATTGATGGGGTTCTCCCCACGAATGCCACCACCTTCTTCAGTACACCCCATCTGGAACCTTGTCACCGGTGACCTGTCCTCGTGCATGAACCAGGCCCTTTCATGCAGCCCTGCAACCTACTATATTCCCTCATGGCCTGGACTGTGCAGACTCCTGCACCTGCCTGTCTGCGCATCTCAACTGCAGTGCCCTTACCCCACTGGTCAATTTTGGTCCTCTGGAGCCAGATGACCACCTTATCTGCATCCACTCTCACAATCTCCTCCTGCAAATCTGCCGCAGCTGCCCCCTTTCTGGGCATCACCACTTCTCCCAACCTGAAAGCCCACCTCACTATGACAGCAAATATGGCCCAGAACAGACAGGCTTCATTGGCCAAATGGCAGACTTAGTCCAAAGCCCTTACCACCTTCATAGAAGCAGGGGCCCCATTATTGGTCTTCTCCCATCCTGCCTCATGCCCTGCCCCTCTGCCAACCCATGACCATCTTCCTGATGGCCCAGCTGCCCACAGCATCTGACCACCCGATCCCTGCATATCCAGCTGATCCACACCATGTGGACCACCATGGTAGTGTGAGCCACCCCTTCCTCTCATTTTTCCACTACCTTACCTCATAACTTGCTCTTCCTGAACTGGTTCCTCTGTCTCACAGCCCATCCAGGACTGGAATGCCTGGAAGCTTTCCCAAGACCCTTCATAGGCCTTCAGGGTGTTGGTCGACCATGACACCCTGTACAGAGCCCTGGCTTTCTCCTCTAATCTCTCACAGCCTGTCCGGGACCCTGGTCCAGGTGGGTGTGGCCTGTGGTGCCAACTCCCAGAACCGTTCCATCTGCAAATGAGAAAGACAGTCAGCCACTTCATTCTGAGTCACTTCAATGTGCTGTGCCTTAAAGGACAAGTTCAAACACAGACCCAACAACACCATGCACCTTAACACCCATCCACTGACTCTTGTATGGCCACGCTGCCTGTTGATCACCTCTACCACCCCTTTGTTATTGCACCAAAACAAGATGCACCATCCTGTCATCCAGTCACCCCAATTCTCTAAAGCCACCCTTATTGGTAAGATCTCAAGAAATGTTATGTCCTTGGTCCACCCGTTTCCTGTCATTGGGCTGGCCATGCCTCCGAGACCCACTCCTCCTGAAAGTAGGCACCTATCCCGAGCCCCAGGCTGTGTCTGCGCAGCTCCATGTCCGTGTGCAGGCCCACTCCTCCTGCCAAAATGTCACCCAGTTGTAAAAGTCCAGGAAACTCTCCCAGACCTGAAGATCCTCCCTCATGCCTTTACTGATGTTCACCCAGTGATGGGGTGCTTTGCCCTGCCCTTGACCCTCCCCAAACTTCTCATAAAAGCCTTGCCCAGGCTTATGCCTTGCAGGCAAAATTAAGGTGCCCCAGCAGCTGCTGTACCTGTACCAGCCTCCTCCTCCTGCCCACTAGTGCTAGCAACCATTTTAACCATGACACCTTGTCCCCTGGCAGCCGGAAATACCCTGCTCAGTGTCCACCTCCAACCCTGGGAACTCTAACTTGTGGGCCAGGCCTCATACTTCCCGGCTGCCAGGGGATCCCGTGATGCTGTACATATCCCTATAGTCTGCCAGCATCTCTTGGGTCTCTCCACTTGGCTGGCCCTGATCAAAGGGAAGCATTGGGTTCCCACCCCTTGCACCCCACCTCACCCTACCCCACCAGCAGGCATCGGGTGTGCATTGGGGTTGTTGGTCCCAACTCTCACCCCATCCCATGTGTAAACAAGTTGAGGTGGTGCAATGTAGGAGAATGGGGTGAGAGGACCAACAACCACAACGCACACCTGATGCCTGCTGGTGGAGTAGGGTGGGGTGGGGTAAGGGTGGGAACCCTAATGCAGAATTTCTCACTTTTTCACTGTAGAAGAACCCTAACTGATGCATTAATTAAGTTTTTGCATAGGATTTCCTTACTTTTTAAGAAAGAATAGAAAAGTAGAAAGTTGCGCGTAGTTGGGGCCTGGCTACACTACACACCCAATGACTAAAAGTACATTCACAACAGCAAGGCCAGCCATCAAACAAATGTTAATCTAGTAGAACAATAGAAAATGCTGTCCACAAAATGTAAACTGTCCCACATAATATGTCCGTAAAAATATATTGTCCAACATGTAAACACCTCTATTAACATCTACAGGACATGCCGTCAACACCTTCCAAATTTCAAGTAAACAGACAAAACCATGTCCATGATATGACATATCAAAATTTGAAATTTTCATTCATCAGAGTGGCACAATTCTGTACCTGTTGACATTTAACACAGGCAGCAACTGAAAACTACATCTATGACACTAAGGCTAGGTATCCTATCAATTTCAAGCCACCACCACAAGCAAAACACTGTCCATAGAACGAAACTGCACCCACGCCATATCTGCACCAAAAAATATTTTCTGACATGGAAACACTGCAGTTTTCATCCACACGACATGCTGTCAACACCCTCCAAATAGCAAGTGAAAAGACCAAATCGTGTCTGAGATATGACATTTTAACGTATGAGATTTTCATTCATCAGACTGGCACAGTTCTGCACCTGTTGACATTTAACACACACAACAACTGAAAACTGCATCCATGACACTAAAGACTAGGTATCCTATCAATTTCAAGCCACCACCACAAGCAAAACACTGTCCACAACAGGTAAAGTGCATCATGCCATATCTCCACAGAATAAATTTTGCCCAACATGTAAACTCCATAATTCACATCCACAGGAAATGCTGTAAACACCCTCCAAATTTCAAGTAAAATACCAAACCATTTCTGAGATATTCAATGTTAAAGATTGGTAAAATTTCTATCTATTCCATTATAAAAATCTAGCCATCTTGTCCCTATCTCGTGATCAAAGATGGCAATCAAAGAATCTCATGATCAAAGAATTTGCAGGCTCAAGAACAAAGAATTAAAATCTTATAAATCAAAAATAGATGGAATTGTATACCACCATCATGGTTCAACAGAACAAAGTCCCTGAGTAAAACCCACCCTCATTTGACTTCCTAGGACACCACTCGGGTGATAAAATTGATTTTTAAATTGGGCCATCTCATCCCTTCCTCATGATGCATGATCACGATCAGAGAATCTCATGATAAAAGAATTTGAGGCTCATGATCAAAGAATTTGCATGCTCACAAACAAAGAATTAAAATGGTGAAACGCAAATTTTTCACTGATTTGAATTGAACCAACAGCATGCATTGATAGAATGGATCATCCTGAGCAAAACCCACCCTCATTTGTGTCCCTAGCCCACCCTGAGCTGAGATACTAGTGTTTTAGGTCGTGATGCAAGATCCTGATCAAAGAATTAAGATCAAAGAATTTGCAGGCTCGCGATCAAAGATCGTTAGCTAGCCACAAATTAAGATTTTAAAAGCTTATAACTCTATTTTTGACCAATTTTGATGAAACCAAAGGCATGGATTGATAGATCAGAGCCCCTGAGTAAAACCCATTGAAGTTATTCAGAAGTGCCCCTGAGCTTAGATATTTGTGTTTTCTAATTGGAAAATAAAAACAAATGGCAGACATCGTGATAAAAGAATTTTTAAAATCCTCAGGAAACAAAGATTCTTGAACTGTGAGGCTGAAAATTCTTTGACCACCAGTATGGGACCAGATAGCCAGAACCCCATTCTTTGATCACAAGATACATATAAATTGTCCCATTGACTTATAATGGTAACTTAAAACTGCCATAACTTTTGAATACCTTAATATTTTTTCACCAAACAAAATGCGGCATGTTTGGCCACTAAAGCTCTTTCAAATGAGCCATCTTGCAGAGTGGCATGCTGCCAGAACAGCTGTGCATGACCACATTAAGAACGTAAAAGGTGCCTTCAAAAATGGATAAGTTTGCATTTTCAGATTTCGCATACAAAGACTGCACTCTGACAGAAACGTAATTGGCAAATCAAGAGCACTATTATGCCTACAAGGCATGTACCAAATTTCAGGCAAATCCATTTAACAGGTCCAAAGTTATTAACGTCCAACTGCTTGACTTTAGTATGTAACTGGTCACAACCCTAACTTATAGTGGTGCTGACTGCGCACAATAATATATATATACAGTGTATATATATATATATATATATATATATATATATGTATACATATGGGAAGAGAGATAGATAGATAGATAGATAGATAGATAGATAGATAGATAGATAGATAGATAGATAGATTGATTATAGTGGCACGAGTAGTGCACAGTTAAGACTGAGTACCCATTTAAGGTTAAAGAATGAAACTTTGCACTTTAATAACTTTGCCACCATATGATGGATATGCCTGAAATTTGGCAGGTACTGATTGGTAGCATAGGTCTTGGGATGCGTAAAGTTCTATACATAGTTGTGGACTTTTTAGCAATATTCCATAGCATATTTACGCTTTTTGCACATTCTTTGCTCATGCCTACAGGTTGTTTGGTTTGTATGACTGGTCCAAACACTTCAGGGAACGTATGCTGGGGTCCCCAATATGCCTTTTGAAGATTTCATGAAAAATATTGAACGGTTCAAAGGTTATATAAAAACAAGTTTCCCATTATAGTTAATGGGAAAAGTTTACAAAATATTAAACAGTGTTGCAAATGCAGTTTTAGTGTTGCAAATGACCCTTGTAGTGTCATGAGTCAGCCATTTTTTTCAGTTACTGGTCACAGAAATGCTTGGCTTTTCTGTTAGGGACCCTCTAGGGACACAATTCTTTTTGTGTTTACCTAGTCGGGGCCCTGAGGATGCTAGTCATGTCTTTTTGGGGGTTAAACACCCCAGAAATATGTTTTGAACTATTTGGGAAAAGTAGTCCACAAAGTAGTGTCAAACTTGTGACACTTTGTGATTTTTTGTGAAAGTGTCGTGTTTTGCAACATTATTTTGCAACACTATGGCCAAAATAACAGGAATTCTTTGCCACTCTGCTCCAAAAACACTGCTTTGGTCTTTTGGGCTGAAATTTGAGGCAAGAAAGCCAACATCCTACAGATGTGCCTTTTTGGTGGCTTGGTGATAAAATATTGCAGGAATGCAAAGTTACAGTGCTCCAAATTGATGGTTTTCCATAGACTAACATTGCAGCATCCGCCATGCATTTGAGGCCGTATCTCGGAAATGCTAGAGATATAGACTTTTCATTGCAAAAGTGCTTAGCTTCCAAAGTGCAAACTAGCCAGGAAAGTCATAAATAATATGAATTTTTTTCTACGTTGTACAGTTCCTGAGATATAAGCAATTTAGTATTCCAAGGGCTCATTTTTGCTCCAAGGCCCATTATTATGCATACATTCTTTGTACTCACTGTTTCTGTACGCAGCTGTTGAGGAAAAACAGGGTGTTCACTTCCATTACTGTTACAGCTAGCATTTCCACTTGCATTTCCATACCTGTTTGCATTAGTATTGTGTACACCACCGTGAATGTTACCTTTTGCGCTTTTGTTTGCGCTTGTGTTACTGTTACATTTGTTTTCCACTACTGTTTCTATTTGCATTTCAGTTTGCGTCACTGTGTGCATTTTCCATTTGCATTTATGACCGATCTTCCATTTGCATTTAGTTTGTGTTTCTCTTTCATTTGGCATCATCGTTGCTGTTAGCATTACCATTTGCATTTCCAATTGCGTTACTGTGATGTGCACATTATGGTTTATGCTTCCATATCGCTGTGCATTTGTGTTTCCATTTCTGTTTCTTTGGCATTATTGTTGTTGTTACCATTACCATTTGCATTTCCAATTGCGAGTACCATCACCGTCAGCGTGTTACCACTTGTGTTTCCATATCGCTTGCATTTCTGTCTCCATTTGTGTTACTGTTCACTTTGGCATCAGTTTGCACTTGTGTTTCTCTTACGTTTGCATTACCATTTATGTTTGTGTCACTATGTGCATTACTGTTTGTGCTTGCATTGCAATTACCATTACTATGTGACAAAATCATGTGGTGGGAGCACAGGGCATGAAGGGCCCGTGCTCCCACCAACACATTCCATTCACTATTTATGGACCTCATTCTCAAAAGGAAGGAAATTCATGGCAAAAACCCCTCTGTTTCATGCATTAGTTAGGTTGTTCCACAATGACAAAAGTGAGGAAATTGATGTTGGGTTGAAACACCCTTTGCACCCCACCCCCAACCAGCATCGAGGTGTGCATTGGGGTCATCTGTCCTAACTCTCACCCCATTCTTCTATACAGTACTTCACCACCTCAGCTTGTTTACACATGGGATGGGGTGACATTTAGGACTAACGATCCCCACACACACCCCAGTGCTGGTTGGGGAGCAGTGTGGGGGTGCAAGGGAGGTTTGAACCCTAACATCGAATTTCCTTTGTCACTGTGAAACAACCCTAACTGATGCATTAAATGGAGTATTTTTTATTATGATATATATATACATATATAGATATTCATATATATATATATATATATATATATATATATATAGTGCCTTCAGAAAGTATTCACCCTCTTTGATTTTGTCACATTTTGTGATGTTGCAAACTCAAATTAAAATACATTTATATGGGATTTTTTTGTCATGTATCTACACAAATTACTCTATAATGTCAAAATGGAATGAAACTTCTGGAATTTTTTATACATGAATTTAAAATAAAAACCTGAAATGTCTTGATTTGATAAGTATTCACCCCCTTTGTTATGACACTCAAATTGAGCTCAGGTGCATCCCATTTCCTTGTGAGATCACTCTAAAACTTGAATGGAGTCCACCTGTGGTCAGTTCAATGGTTGACATGATTTCAGA
The DNA here is from genome assembly GCA_016271365.2 of Neoceratodus forsteri. NCBI lineage: Eukaryota > Metazoa > Chordata > Ceratodontiformes > Ceratodontidae > Neoceratodus > Neoceratodus forsteri. Next base: position 235,493,053 of record JADMNL010000023.1, on the reverse strand, counting down.
GGAAATACATCTGTCTATATAAGGTCCCACTGTTGACAGTGCATGTCAGAGCAGAAACTCTACCATGAAGACCAAGGAACTGTCCGTGAGAACTCGTGATAGAATTGTGAGGAGGCATAGATCTGGGGAGGGGTATAAAACATTTTAGGGTGTTCAAAGTTCCCAGGAGCACAGTGAAGTCCATCATTAGGAAATGGAAAGATTACGGAACCACCCAGACTCTTCCTAGAGCAGGCCATCCTCCCAAACTGAGCAACTCGAGAAGAAGGACCTTGGTCAGGGAAGTGACCAAGAACCCAATGACCACCCTAACAGAACTACAGAGTTCTATGGCTGAGATGGGAGAACCTGTCCAGAGGATAACAATCTCTGCAGCACTTCACAGATGTAGCCTCTATGGGAGAGTGGCTAGATGGAAGCCACTCCTGAGAAAAAGCACATAATAGCATGCCTGAGTTTGCATGAAGGCACATGGCAGACTCTGGAGGCCATGAGGCAAATGGATTCTCTGGTTTGATGAAACAAAAAATTGAACTCTTTGGCCTGAATGCAAAGTGCTATGCCTGACGCAAACTGAACACAGCTCATCACCCATGTAATATCATCCCTACCATGAAGCATGGTGGTGGCAGCATCATGTTATGGGATGCTTTTCAGCAGCAGGGACTGGGACACTTGTCAAGATAGAGGGAACAATGAATGGAGCCAAATACAGGCACATCCTTGAGGTGAACCTGCATCAATCTGCAATAGACCTTGACTGGGGCTAAGATTTATGTTCCAACAGGACAACGACCCAAGCATACAGCCAAAGCAACACTGGAATGGCTTCAGAACAAGAAGGTGAATGTTCTGAGTGGCCCAGCCAAAGCCCAGACTTGAATCCCATTAAGAATCTGTGGAAAGACTTAAAGATTGTGGTTCACCGACGCCTCTCATCCAACTTGACAGAGCTTGAGCAAATCTGCAAGGAAGAATGGGCAAAATCCCCAATCCAGATGTGCAAAGCTGATACAGACATACCCAAGAAGACTCAAAGCTGTAATTGCTGCTAAGCATCTACAAAGTATTGACTCAGGGAGTGAATACTTAGTAAACAAGATATTTCTAGTTTTAATGTTTCATAAATTTTTGTTACACAATAAAAATATCTTTTGCCCCTTTAAATTGTTGAGTATGCTGTGTGAATCAAGGGGAAAAATCATTTGAATGCATTAAAAATTCTGGTAGTAACACAACAAAATGTGACAAATCCAAGGGGGTAGGTGAAAACTTTCTGAAAGCACTTTATATATATATATGTGAGTCATTGGATGGCGATTGATGGGGGCACTAGCACCAGGGAAATTCTTTTTATATTTTGGTCAGCAATCAGTGATCAAGGGGTTGGGGTGGGGACCACTGGCACCAGTAATTGGCTAGGGAGAGGCCACCAGTACCTCCACCAACCACTAGGTTGCATAGAATAAGGTAAGGTCTCAGTCTACTGTATTTGTTTTATTCAAAGGGACTGCACAAGAGACCCCTACATGGAGCAAATGCTTTGTGAATTTAGCAATGCCAATATTCACATCCCTCACCCTCTTTGCATTGAGGTCCCTCCACACTTTGCTAAACACCTGAGCATGCAAATTGCGCTTTTGTGAATTCCTACTTGGCCCAAATCCCATTAAGCAAAACTGGGTCTGAGCTGGGGCAAAGTTTTGTGAATCCTGGCTCAGATTATTTCTAACCTGTGAAACCTTTGAATGGTTTAGGTACCTGTTTTTGTTAGATTTAAACTAAGAGTTTTCCTAGCCATTTGGTTTCATTGGGAAATGCATATAATTTGAATTATTAGCAAACTAAGTTTTTGTTTTTACATAGCGCTTTTCTGTCTTTCACAAATTCAGTTTGTTTTTGTGAACTGATATACATTTTACCTTGTTTTGTGAGTCTATATGCTCAAGAAAACAGAGGACTAGTCCCATCTCTCATCAAAATTGAATACCAATATAAATTGTAATTTTCAGGTAGTGAGACCCCTGATGAAGACTCATTAAGAGTCGAGTTACTTGGATAACGTTAGTCTGACTGTGCCGCCTATTTTTGTGTGTTTATCTCTGTAAGTTTACATTTTTTCCAGACACAGTAAAAGATTTTACAGATAACACACTTGAGTACAACTTTTTCTTTGTAATATTGATATGTTGGGCTGGCTGCCTTTCTTTAGCGGCACTATCGCAGAATGCCTTCTTGATTTCTACTGAATCCGGTCATCCATAACTCAAACTTATGTATTAGCAATGGCTCTAACCTACATTGCACTAGCACCTTATACATTCTTAGTTGCCCACTGAACCAGTGAATGTTTGGTTAGCCCTTGTAATTTTATAATTTTCAGTGAACACATAGTTTTTTTCTCACAGTTCATAGTTGTGACATCAGAAATCCTGTAAATCATTGTTGTGATGTCAGAGCTGTGAATTAAAACTTTATCAGAATGCCCATATCACTCAAACCTAGAAACACAGAAATATAGACCAATATGGCAGAAAAAGATCAAAGGTCTTTCCAGTCTGCCTGAATTCCCTGTTTAGCTCTGGGACCTACTATTCCTCCAGGGCCCTAGACCTCCCACAAAACAATTAAAGGGCTTAATCGGCGGCCACAGGAATTGAACCCGGTGTAACCCACAAGGAAGTAAGTATTCTACCACTAAACCACCAATGCTCCTTGGTCAAACTGTCAGAGCATTCCATTTATTCTACAACAATGTGAGGTACCAAATGTTTGATTTACATTCTACAGACAAGGAAACAAATTAATTCATCTGAATTGTTTCACACTTTATAAATATTGTTTGATCTTAAATTTTGCAAAGTAAAACAATTGTCCAACAGTAAAGTACAATGCTTGTATTTCCATTGTTAGCTCAAGTGATGTTTAGAAACCACTCAAGCTTTACTTTCATAATTTATGTTGTCCTCAGAACCTGTTGAAATTCATATCTGTCTGTCTTCTGAAGCAACATAAAGTCTGTTGTTAGTAGACTTAAAACTTATATTTTATGTAACATGATTAGAGTACTTTGTAAACATATTTTCAGGTCAAAAATCATTTAATTGTTATTTCTTATGTGTCTATGAACCAAAATCCCATATCCTTAGAATGTGTCATAAAATAGCTTTTTGTTTTTAGGTTTTTGTGTAGATATAGTGGAATTACATTAGTACAATTATACATATATAACCTTCCTCTCCCTATCCAGCTCTCCTCCCCTTCACTCAGTTAAAATCACTCTTATGTACTGTCCTTTCTCAAACGCATGTTCCCTAGCCATTTTCCCTCCTCTACAATCTCATAGCTTCCCAGCAATGCATGCATATTGTATTATTTATTTATGCACATGATGTCATTTATTTTCACATTTAGCCCATGTTATTGTTCTGGTGATTTTACTTGCAGTCACACTGACATTTGTTCATACTTGTTTAGTTGAATTTGTCTATGACTGCTTGTGTTTTGCCTTTTTATTGTTCTGTATATGTACTTATTATCTCCAAATTGCTTTACTCTTTTTATTCCTCTTCTAATCCTCTCCAGCTTTCATCTGAAAGCAAACTTCATCTCAGTGTGCCTATCACAGTTTATCAAATGTTAAATAAATAAATGTCTATAGATTTTTAGGGAGGATATAGTAGAGGCTCAGTTTTAGTGTACCAATACAGTATAAGTTTGTTGTTGTTGAACTATATTGATATAAGTTTGGTATAGATTAACTACATTGATACACTGGAAGTGCATTATTATGCATCACCAAAGTTTTGTTTGGCCTCTGCCTTTTGTTAATGTGGATCTGCTAGTTTCCTGAAAAAGTCAGTAGGCATTAACAGGATATAAATTTCATAACAGTCTTTCCAAAACTGAATATCAAGACATTCCAGTTCCTTTGTCTCTTAAACTGTATATGTTACTGATTCTAGTCCTGCCCTGAAATCATGGTCTTCGTTTGAGAAAATCAGAATATTTTCCATGACAACAGGTTGTGATGTCATAGCAGAGAAATGTGACCTTTTGGAGGGATAAGTATGTGACCAGATTAAGTCTAAGGGAAAAGATTGCATTTGAATGACATTGCCTTCAGTAATAAGTCATGAAATTCAAAATTTGGTAAATATTATGTATGTGAGTTCTGTTGATGCCAACTGTAAATTTTGCACTATAAACTAGGAATCACTTTAGTCAGGTGCAACATATCACATTGTTGCTTAGATGAAACATACACCGAGTATACAGAATTTATATAAAGCACTTGCAAATATCTTTTACATTGGCTGTGCAAGAAACATAATGTGTTGGACTGTATTTATAGCATTAAAATAAACTGTCCACCTATTTATGTTCCAAGCAGAAATTAACACATAGCAGTTTTAGCCCACATGCAACAATTTTTAGAATGCGATGGAATCAAAGACAGTTTTCCCTTAGGTGTCCAGATGTCTTTATTATTTATAAGTGTTCATGTGGAATAAAGCACTGCATAGAATGTTAGGAAGAAGTAGTCACTTTTGTCAAAATATCCCAATTACAGTATATAGTGTCATGAAAACATTCTTCATTGCTGACTATAACCACAGGTAGTGATTATTTCAGAGTACTGCATTTTCCTCTTTCTAAACCAGAAGCTTTTAGAAAATCTTTTCTTATGAGCAAAGTGTTGTAAAATGGCATATATAAGTCATTACCTCGCTGAATGACCGTGACCAAGACACTCATCATCATCATCCCAGTGCCTCACTCAGGCCAGCTCTAAAACTGAGCATAAGCAAGACCTATTTTAAATGAGATGTTGCAACTCAGCTGGACTCTCCTGAATAAATTCATTTTTAAGATAAAACAAATCAATGAACATATTTTAAAGAACATGTTATGGAATATTGCACAATGTATTAGGCTTGAATCATGGTACATGGTTGAGTGTCAGCCATGCACGGTACACAATAGAAATATAATAGCATAGTAATATAGTCATTTAAAGATGGAAGGGACTCTGCATTCATCATGTCCACCACTCCTTCACAAGCAAGAATAAAATAAGCATGTTGTGCAAACACTTATTTTTAATGATAACCCTTCTATCCCAAGTACTTGGTGATTCCCTTGTTATGCTGAAATTTGTCCAGAAATACTATACCTTAAAGGACTGTACTGTTGTCATACCCACTGTCTTCATGGGTAGGTTTTCAAAAAACACCACCCCTTGGAGGAAAAAGTGCCTTCACATTACCTACCAAATTTTCCATCCTCGGGGTCAGGGATGTGTCCTCACTTCCTGCTATAGGGCACCAGAGAAACACCTGTCACTGTTTGATCTTGTTAATGCCAGTGAAAATGGGAAGACTGAGACCATGTTCTCTTGCATGTTCCTTTTCTCCAGAGTGAGTATCTCAAGGGTCTCCAGCTTCTCCTGATTGCTTTTGTTCCTTATACTGAAGATCATTTTGGTGTCTCTCTCTCTTGCACCCTCCTGTCTGCTTCATGTTTATTTTTTGTTTGAGGATTCAAAACTGCATGCAGCACTCCAGGAGGGCCATACCAGGGCCCAGTATAGTGTCAGGATTACTTGCCCTGCTCTTCTTGTCATCCCCCTTGATGCACCCTAACATTCTGCTCGTCATCTTGACATTGGTTTCATACTGCTTGTCCTGCTTTATCCCTGTGTCAATTATGACCCCAGGCCCTTTTGACTCCTTGATAGTAACAAGAGGACCTTCACACATTGTATATGCCATACCTCTGTTTTTTTTCCTAAGAACAGTATAGCAACTACATTTGATTTATTGTTTGGTTATAGAAACTATTACAATCTTTGTACATGCATTACATTAAAACAATACAATGAAAGTACAGCAATAAACAGTAGAATCCAGCTGCAAATATCAACATACTATTGTTGTACTGATACTAAAATACTCCTTACAAGTATCACAAGGCATCCCCATAGTGATTGGCATAATCATAATAAAATATACTAATTCAAAGATGTAGATACAAAGGACAACATTATTTCCAAAATGAGCAGGCATTAACATTCTTAGAATGCCAAGGCCAGTGTAAAGAGACCCAGAATGTGGGGTAAAGAACCTGAAATAGCACCTGCCTGTCCCTAAAGTACAATATCTCACCAGAACCAAGTCTTGTTCATACCCTGCAGTATGGTGCTCCATGTCAGACTGGAAAGTTTCCAGAATAAGCAACCCACTGTGTGCCCGAAGGAGTTCCATCCCATAGGCACCACACTTACATCGGATACTACTACACCAAGCTTGGCCCCAGCACTAGTACTTCCTTGTACTGGTAATAACTTTCCCATGATGCCACCATCAGTGCTCAATAACCTAATAGGTAAGAAAAGCCACCAAAAGGATGGCACACACTAAGAGCATGGTGCGGATCAGTTTCCAAACCCATACCAACAAGCACTCTGCTACACCCATTGCTCCATGTACCACCAGAAAAGACATCCAGTTGCTATCCATAAGTGATTCCACAAGCCCTACTCAAAGGAATCTTAGTTTCACCTGGACCTCTTCGCAAATCCCAGTTTACATGCTTGGATTGTTTTAAGAGTCAATGATCCTTATGTTTGCTTGGTTAGATCCTGCATTTGTATATCTTTAAATCTAATAAACATGATGCATGATTAATCTAAACAGAACAATTCTGACCCTAAGCCAGCAGTTATATGAATAAAAAATCCTACTTAGTTAAACATAATTAAATGTATCCAATTGACACAGTCAGCTGACAGTTGCCTAAAACACTTTCAGAATTCCAGCCCAGCTCTAGTGGAACTAGAACAGAGAGAAAGATACAACAAGAAACATACTAAGTTTTGCCTTGCTTGTATTCCTGAAGTCTGGTGATATGCTTATGGTGTCAAACTTTACATATTTTTTCAAAGTTACGAGTGTTTCTAACAAATTCAAAATGCTTTCTAGTTGTGGCTAATTCATAGATACAGGAACCACTCCAAGCTTAAATTCAATGTCACAGTAAATAGTGAAGAAAGATTTTAACTTGCTTGGTACTTTTATCTTTGGAACTGGATGTACCTCAGTTCAGATATTCCCTTGACTCCATCCTACACAGAAAACACCAAGCAGATACATTTCTCACTGTTCCATACAGCTCCACTATAGTTAATCAGCAGCAGGGAACAAGCAGACCATCAAAACCTTCTTTCTCAAAGTCTCTTTTCATACTCTTTCTACCTCATGAACTGATCTCCCTTCCTTACCTCCCGGGGCCATATTACACCAACAATAAGACACTAAGAAGATGCTACTCCGGTGGCCATAACATCATTTGGCACTAAATAAAAGTGCAGAGCCCTGATCCCCTGGCAACAGTGACATAGTTTTATAATCAATTTTAGTCATTTCAGCACTTAAGGTGCTCATTTTCATTCTCCATATGTTGGCTGCAGGTGTTCAGGTGTTTGAAAGTCTGTGCTTCCTTAAGCTGATGATATGTTCAGGGAGGACACCACTCAAAAAGCACTGATCTGCTCCTGCAGACCCATCACTGGTGCCTGGCCACTCTCCAGGTACAACTCTTGGGGCAAAAAAGCAGTGTACTTCAAACAGCACTGTGCATCAAGGGATCACCAGAAGCTGAGAAAAACAATGTAAATTCCCAGAATGCAAGAAACAACAATCCTAAAAATAAAGCAATCAGGCAGAGCAACCATAAGGCCAACATGCTGCTAAATGGATGCAATTTATAAGAAGAGGGTAGAAAAAGAGCAGATGCACACAAACAGAGACTCGGACAGATGCTGAAGTTGTATCTTCCTTCAACCCCACATTAAAATGTGCTCTTGTTTTAAAAAAATACAGCTGAGTGAGAATTTTGGTAAAAATCTGTGGAAGCCATATTTAGCGAAGTTCTTCCTTAATTATTTTAAATCTAAAGGAATATGTGAAACTGACTCAAAAATAGGAAAATAGGCATATCACAAGACAAAAGAAAAGGACAGTCTAAACTGAAATAAAAAGGCACAGGTAAAACACTTATTGGAAACCTTGACTTCTGCTTTTAACTCTCCAGGGTCTGAAAACAAAATCACAATTGTAACCCTGATAAAACACAGGGATTATGTGTCTTATTTCCTTTAAAATTATTTGTATCCTAAGATTCTCTGGAAAAAATCAGCTCACTACTTTTTTCACCTTAGAAAATCCTAACACAGTAATATTACCCATGCTAAATTTGAGAATTATTTTAATAAATAACTTCAGTTTAAAACAACTTTCAAATACTGAAGAAATATAAAGGACTTGAGATGCTGCAGATATAAATTTTGCTGACAACAAGGCTAAAATTTGCCTTTTTGAAACTTCAGAAAGTTTCACAAAACTTAGAAACTTCGAGTTCTTGAAATTGCAACGTTTTACCACAAAGTGGCAGCCATTTGGTTGGTGAAGTGGCTACTTTTAGTAAATGTTTGTCAGTTCACTAGAAAAATGACAACTTTGCTGGTCACAACTTCTTGAATTTCACCACTTCATCCACGCCTAATAAGGCCACTCTTCAACTTTGATTTTCAAATCACTGTTTTGGAAACCTTTGGGCCTAAATGGGTGTAATGCCGCTTTTTCAATTTTTGTTTAATTGTCAGATAAAAGGCATGAATACCTATTATTTATTTATTTTATTTATTTACAATATTTTTCCGGAGGGCACATTGAACTAAGGATAGCTAGTTTCCAAGTACATTCTAGGGAACATATACAGTGGAGTATCATTGTAATAGACTTGTAGTAGATAATGAAAATTATGACCAACTCACCAAAGCTTTTAAATGTCATCAATGTATTTTTTCTATACCATAATTTGCACCAGTAAGGGTTTCAGTTCTGCATAACCTCCATTTCTAATGTGTCATTATTTAATTCCTGTTTGGCATTTAAATCTGGCTCTGTAGTTTGGCATGCAGTATGCCATGAATGACACTAATTCCCAGTGGGTATCTAGACTTTTAAGGTGATCTCCAATAAGGGGGTGTTCCTGAACAGTAACTGCATGCCCTGATGAAGAGGTTTACCCTAAAACATTAGCTTCAATATAATGCTATATTGATACCATTACAGATGTGAGTTATACTATATAATAAACCACATGTCTTACATTTAATTATTGTGATGAGTGTGTCATTTTTTCAATATCCACTCAAAGTATTTGATAGGCTATATTGGAAGAGACACCTCCCACTGTAATTTTTTTATCCCTGTATTAGAGGCAGCCATGCGTTCACTCATACAGTAAGTGATCTCTACTTTCCCATCATCTCTATTTAACAAACTGTTATCATGTCTCCCATGTGAAAATGGACTTCAAGATAGCACTGAAAACCCATCTATTTAGTCTTGCTTTTGTAAATTATTTAGAACTAATTATTTATTTGAGTTTCTTGGATTTTAATTCATGTTTTAAAGTTTTATGATTGTATATTTGTATGGCGCTTTGATACTTGAATTGCGCTTGATAAATTAAATTATTATTATTACAATTCCTCTCAATGTTGTAGTCCTAGTAATACTATCTCCCAATTATCCAGGTAAATTTTATGTCACCCAAACAACTTTGGTAATTGAGATTTATTTATTTAAAGTTGATAACTGGGAGTGGCACATAGAGTTGGGGCTGATTTCAGGTGCAACCTGGAGGAAGGGGAAATATGAAGTACAATCATAATAAAATGCAATGATGAAAGCAGAAAGCGTTGCATAGGTAAAAATACCATACATGAGGAATAACAGCACAGAAAAATGAGTCACAAGATAAGCTGGTGTACAAGACCAAATTACTAGTGTCAAAAACAGCAGACAAATACAAACACAACAAAGCCATGGATCAAGATACATGACATTCGCATGGAAGCAAGTGTAAGTACAGGTTTATAGTACAAGAAACAGCAGATTGTACTGAATATGCAGAACACTCTATCTCTGAAGTCAGTATTTTGAGTTCTTGAAATTTAGAAGTGTTTCCAATATTAAACAGCATGTTACAGTACAAATAAACATTTTATATGTTGTTCTTTCTTTTTAATTGTAGTGCTTAGAGAAGTTCTAGCACTGAATAACAAAGCCTCTAGCCACTTGACAGGTATAGCATAGGTGATCACAATGCCCACTTAATCACATTGCCCTGCCAAAGTACCTAAACCCACTTCTGGGTCCAGCTGTTATTTGTAGGCAGTGGTAGTTCAGGCTAAAGGTCCAGTCAGTTATTGGCCTTACATGTGAAGTGACCAACAAGAACTCATTGTGGTCTAGTGGATGGAGAATAGTCTTCAAAACCATGAGACCCATGTTGCACTTCCACCGAATCACCTTCTCAAGATTTTACCATGAGAAAATCTCTTGACCTCCTTGTGCTTTTTTCCATTTAACTGTAAAATTTAGTAGAGGCAGTCAAGCAGGACTACAGGGCTCACACCACACTCACATACTGTAACATCCATCTTATTCCTTCACCCAAGTGAACTGATAAATCATCATTCATGTTTTAAGGTGGTCAGTAACAATTGATCATTGCAAATTATACAATGGCAAGAACATTTCCTGGACTCTAATTGGTCAGTGTGTGCTTCACAATGAGGTTATCTGAACATAGCCACAGCATCAAGTCCAAACATACAGATGACTGCATGCGGACTGAATAACAAACCACAGCTTCTCTTACAAGACAGTTTAATGCTTTGCAATTGTACTACAAAAGCTTAGTTTCATATAAAAAACTTATTTACTTACATTTTGGAGGGCAAACATTTTGTCATAATTAAAACATTTTATATTTAGGAAGAACAAGTGTCAGAACATCACCTTTATAGTGTGGAAACATTCTTTCATAGTATCAATTTTACAGTTTTATTTTTTATGAGGAAACACACCACATATGAATGCACTGCATCATGGGATGCAAATACACAATTACCTGGTATTGTATAAGACACTACAGTGATAAAAACAATTGATTATTTGCATACCCATAATGCAGTGCTTTCATATGGGGAGTGTTTTCTCAAAACAAAATTAAATTAAAAATTAAAACTGTACAACTGATACTATAAAATAGATGTCCCTACACATAAAAGGGATTTTCCAACACTTGTTCCTTGCCTAGTAGCCATCTACATGTGCTCATTTGTGTCCCCATAATATTAATATAGAAGAACTATTGTATAATAGCAATAATGCATGCCAGAACGTGGGGGTGCTGAGATAACCTCACTTCTGGAGTTGGATGCACTTGGCCTTGTGTCCAGGCATGAGGTTATCCCAGCACAACCCACACCCTGTAATGCATCATTGCTTAATCATTAAATGCCACCATGGAGGGAAGCAAAGGGCCAATGATCTAAGATTATCATATAGAATATGATTTTATATACATTTTACTTTAAAATAATTTTAAATTGACAGTATTAGTTTTCAGACTGTAAGGTTAAGGTTTTGAGCACATACCTAGTACGTGCAGAAACTCACCACAGTCTAAAAGTGAATTTTTGTTTGTTAATATATAAACACATTTGAGCATTTATGCAACATGATAGAAAGAAATGAAAGCTAAGATGAAACAGAAATAAAAGCTATGTTGGTAGAGCACATGCATTGTACCTGACAACCCAATATTCATTAACTATGTAGCCAAAATATTTATTACAAGATGGATTAGATAAATCTATTTTTCTGAATTTATTACACTGTCTGTGATCATGATTACGAGATCATTTATCAAAATGATCATTTACATGCTGTCATGTTTTTGACAGAATGCCATTTATTTATCCTGTCTTAACAATGTTAGTCATAAAAACAATGATGTAACAGTAACTTAAGTGTCAAAGGGACTCAAGTTTCATTATGTCTGCCCTACCCACATTTCATAAGCAGGCATGAATCCGCTTGATGTACAAAAAATGACCAACTTATATATTATCAACCCCTCAGCTATCCAGGTTACTGTATGATTACATTGGCAGCACTATTATTTATTTATTTATTTATTTGGAATATATTTCACCTGGAAAGACAACATGAGCTGTACATTCAGGTATGGCATTTGTACAATATAATACTATTTATGTACAAAGAATGTATCTGTAAATGCGTCTGGAAAAAACACTGATGTCTCACAGTCAGATACATTTTCTTGATACTAGATTGAAAACTGCAGTGGTTTGCCCAGTGTTAATAGGTATGCATTTACAGCCTGTGAGGTCTAAAAGTATATGAATGCTTTCCATTCCCTGACTTACTTATGGAATGTAGAAACAATGTCTACTGATAGAAAAGCATAATAAATGAACATTTGATGTATGTTCTGTATGCATCTCAGCCTTTTTCATAATTAAATGCATTAACATGAAATCATGATCACTGTCCCTATTCCTTACAACTGTCCCAAATTACCAGGGATGCCTTCTATTTTACCTCTTGAATGGCTCCATCTTAGTTCTGTCCCACATGGTAAAAGTGCTTTCATGGAGAGAACGTAATGTAGTCCAAGGCTGTGCATGCATGCATAATATTGTACTCTTTATGTTGCTAAATGAATATTTCACTCTGCATAAACAAAGGCACATGTTTCTGTAGTATCCTGAGCTTGATCTCCTTGTTTAAAAATGTGTCTCTTATTATGAGGGTCAATGTTCAACAGTTTCCAACATTCTGAGTGATTGTGTCCCACACTTGAGTGATAAAGGTTTAGAGATACCATATGCTGTTCCCTAGACATCATTGGGTCAGCTTTGTTTGTCTTCACCTGACAAAATAATCCTTTCTTTATGATATTGTGACTATTAGGCAAGTCAAGGAAGGTGATTTTATTTATACAGTTAAACCGTTTACTGTGTTAGTTTTTCTAAATGTACAGTGCCCAATCCCAGTGGCTCTGGGTGTCTCACAGTGTTACAGCAGAGTCAATAAACATAATTAGAATGAATAAATAGCACTAAATATTTAAAATCTCAAAGTTACATAGCAGCACCAGATCCAAAACTCAGTGTGAAAATATGAGTTTTCAAAGACTTTTAAAAATGGCCAGTGAAGGACACCACTCACCTCCCACCAAAGGGCATTCCAAAGAAATGGGGCCACCACTCAGAATGCCTTATCACCCAAGGATTTCAAATGGGATCTTGGAACAGAAATGAGGCTTGCCTCCATGGACTGGAGGGATCAACAGGGTCATAAGGTACAAGGCAGTCATTCAGTAGCCAGACCCAGATCATGCAGGGCCTTGTATGTTAACAAGCACACCTTGAAGTTGATACACCACTGCACTGGCAACCAGTAAAGACCACGGAGAACCAACATGATATGCTCAAACTGAGAGGTTAGAACAACAAGCTTGTGCTGTCGCATTCTTGACTAGTTGCAAATGAGTCAGCAGCCTCATGCATAACCTATGGTAAAGAGCAATACAGTAATCCAACCTCAATGTGACTAAGGCATGCACCAATGTTGCTAAGTCAGTCAGTTCAAAATGAGGCATGATCCAGTGAGATGTTTTGCAGATGATAAAAGCCACTGCAGACAGTTTAATGTGACAACAATGAGTCTTTAACTGTGCTGATCACATACATACAAATTACCTGGACGTCAAAGGCTGAACAACATAACACCCGACCATCGCAAACAGCTGACGGTTGCTTACTACTGAAAAACGGCAATCGAGACAAGCATTTTTATGGTGGAGCTACATCCCCTGCTCCCCCAAAAATTAAGATTATCAGCTCTGTGGGGCAGACATAGAAGAAATGTAAAGCCCCAGGAAAAATATTTCTCCTCACCAAGACCCAAACCCGGTCCACTATCTCCAGGGGTGGTGACTCAAGCCACTATCCAAACAGCCAGCTTCAGCAGAGCTTGGCCAAACTAATCCTGATATACTATTTCAGCGTAGTGTGAGCTTAGTGCTGTACTCACTATAACCTACTCTTCAGTGTTTTCTGACAGCTGCTCTAAACTATGGCGGTATTATTGAGTCGCTCATATTGAGCAGCTCAATATCTCACTCATATCACTGTACACCTTGTAGGCAACAACTGACACCTGATAGTCTAAAGTCAGCTTGAGCCCATAATGACCCCCAGATTCCTCACCCTATCTGCAGCTCCATATGTCACTCCACCCAAGAAAGGTTGGATGGTGGACTACTCATTGCTGTTGAACCCAGCTGACCCTGCTCCATCATTAACTCCTCCATATTCGGTGGGTTTAATCTAAGCTAGCTGGCTGCCATCCAGTTCTGAATTTCCCTAAGGCAGTCACTCAGTTCCAAAACAACCGTATCATCATCAGGGGCATAAGACACATACAGCTGGATATCATTGGTATAGCAATGAAAACCCAGGCCAAAGCATCTAATGACATCCCTGGTGGCACCATGTACATGGGCAAGAACATGAGAGCTAGAATTGACCCCTGATGCACACCACAGCAAAGTGCAGTGCTGCTCAGTGTGAAAGAGCCAAGTGCCACATGCAGCTGCCTGTCAGACATGTAGAACCCAAATCACCCCAACACCATCCCTGAAAGACCTATGTAGTGCCACAAACCCAGCAACAGCACCTGTGGATCCACCATGTTAATGGCTGAAGAAAGGCCAAGCAGGACAAGGATTAGGCATGCCCACGATCTCTCGCTTGAAGGAGATCATGGTGCATCCTGATTAGCACAGTCTCTGTACTGTGAAAAGGCTGGAAACAGGACTGAATAGGCTCATAGATGTCATATTTCCACAGGGGCTGTTCCAGCTGCACTGCTACCACCTTCTTGATCAACTCTCCAAAACGGAAATGTTTGAGACAGGCTTGTAGTTGGGGAGAGATCATCTGGGTCCAGAGATTTCTCAAGGAAGGACTTAACCACCACCCTTTCAGGGCAACTGGAAAAAGCACCTCCCAAGGTAACACCAAACAATCTCCACAACAATCAGATTGAGTGAATTCCAGCACTCTAAAAGAAGCAAGGACAGCCCAGGGTCCTGTGTACAGAAGGTGGGACACAGTCCAGAAACCACCTGGAGGACATCCAACACTGGCTCAAACTCTGCTCATAAAAACTTAGTGTCTCTGTCCATCAAACATCAGGTACTATCAGCCAATGACAGGCTGCTTGAGGATATCCCAGTCTGAATGGAGGGTACCTTGTCCAGAAAGAATCAGTTAAACTCATCACATGTATTAGGTAAAAGGCTCTGCAGATTGGAGACAGACTGGATTTAATAGTCTGTCCACAGTGCTGAATGGAATGAATAATACATAGGTGAGTGTAATCAGAATGTTATGTACATCTGTGGTGTGTGATGATATAAAAGCATCACACACTGAGGGTGTGTATGAAATTCTGGATTATACCCATCCACCAATGTTTTATTTTATTTTTTAATAATTGCTGGTCCTATTGCCTGAGTAAAGCTGTCACTTGTTGCTGGGAGCCATCCAATCAGAGAGACTTCCATCAGTTGGGAGAAGGATGCTGCTTGACAGAGTGGAAGGGTGTGGGGTCTACTGTCTGCCTGCCAGCACAGTAACAGCACATGGATGTGAGAGTGAGGGAGAGAACATGTACTTTGTCTCCCAGTGAGTTTGTGCCATGCACTTTGAGAGATGAAAGTGTTTTACATCTCCAATTACTCATGGCTGGTTGTAATGGATATTCACAACATGGTTATGTGTGTAACAAATGTGATGAACAGTATTTATAGCATAATTATTTCCACTAAAATAGATTGTGATGTCACAGAGGATTATGAGGCCATGTGTAGACAAGCAGAGATGGAATGTAGAGGACAGAATTCCTGTTGTCCTGTTAATTTCTCCAGTCATAAAGAAAAGTGGAAAGCAAAATACAGACACTATATGAAATGTAAGTTAAAATGTGTTTAAACATTATGCCTTTTCATGTTCTTAGTGCTGTCAAGACAAGAACTCTTTAAAACTGTTGGATCAATTTTCAGTCACAGTTTTATGGGACATAGTGGGGCACAAAGAGGCACCCCATTGCATTGAGTCATAAAATGCTATACTCTGATCCAAAGATCTGCACTAGAGGCTCCCCAGTGCTCATCCTAATATGTAAACAAAGGTACCAAGGTGATACTATATGCAAACATAGTTTGCAAACAGTAACGGCAATCACTGCTTGTCCAGCTGCTGACTTGCACCCAGCAGTAATTTGGAATTATAGGCAGTGTAGTGTGCCTTCATTTCACTTGATAGCAAGGACATCAGGCCAGTGAAAGGCATTGCTGTGGCAACAGGGTGTAATCTGTAGGTCCTGTGTGGACTGAAGTAGAACACTTTGGGGTAATTTGTTGTGCTTTTTAGTTAACTGTGGTAACCCTAACAGATTTGGTGATCTTTTAGGGCACTAGAATAATTTTACCTGTTGGGTTTACTGCAGCGAGGAAAATGGACACCAGCTGAGCACTGCTTCCGGTTCCTCTTCTATTTTAGTGTGATTAGTGGCAAGCATGGCAAGCTCCAGCATCGCGAGATCAGTTAAGGCGAGTAGTAAAGGTGACAGATAGTGTCTGCTAGTGTGTGTTGTGGTAGCTAGAGATACAGAACAGCCATTTAGTTTAGAGGTAGGTTGGGTACAGAGTAGTAAAATAATAATATGGATTCGAACATAGTGAGGTTGGAGAATGGATTTTAGCTATAAGAAGTGGTAAATGTAATAAACTGGATGTAGATGTGATTAATGAAACATTAATTTATATATGCAATGAATGTAAAGTTATAAGTCAGTTATGAATAGGATCCAACATCTTGAGACACTGCTTAGCAGTCATCAATTAAAATTTAAAATTAATGATGATGGAAATGTCAAAGGTTGGAGGGAGATGGATGTGTATGATAGTAGGGAAATAAGTTATGGATGCCCTAAAAACAATAATTATTAAGGAATAATGGTGCAGAAATTAGGAAAAGGTTAAGAGAAATGAAGAAGATGGAACCTGGATAGTGGAAACAAGAAAATTCAAGAAGGAGCGTAGGGTCTTGGGATGGAACGCTCCCTTGCATAATGGATATACGCTTTTAACAATAATATCTGACAACATAGATCTAATTGACTTAAATGATGAACGTGTGGTGTTAGGGATAGGAAATGAGATTACAGATGATGTACTAACATCTAATGAAAATGAATTAAGTGAAGATGGGGTGGCTAGGTCATTCAAAATGTTAAATTAAATAGACAGGAAATGGTAATGAATATGAGTAATGGACGGAATGTTGATGGGACTCATTATAAAAATTTCTCTGATGAATTAACATCACAAAATGTTGACCAAATATTGATAACATTGTATTGTCTCCAGCTGCACCATTTGTTAGTGACAATAGGGATACATCAATTGTGTGGCAATGTAGGGGACTTGAATGGGGCATGGATAATGAAGAGAATATAGGAAAAATTTATCAGAATCAAAGCAAGTATACACAGGTTTACATACTAGGTGACTCTGTTTTGAAGTACACGGATAGGTATATCTCTAGATCTAAAAATAGGTGATATTAGATCTATGTTGTCAGATATTATTAAGGAAAAGATAATGCATCAGCACTAATTCTACATTTAGGTACTAATAATGTCCCACATCAGAATGTATCTGAAATAATTGAGGAATTTAAGGATATTAAAAAGAAACTGATAGATTACTCCGTAAGTTGTTTTGTCTGATATTTTGCCAGTTCCCAGGGCAAATGAGAGTAGAACTATTAAAACTAGGACTAGGTCATTAAATACTTGTTTAAGGCAGTGATCCTTATAACAAGATATAGGTTATGTGCCACACTGGGAGGATTTTGTAGCCAACCCCAATATTATGGAAACGATGGACTGCACTTAAATAAACTTGAAGTAGAAAGTTGAGAGCTAGACTAAAACATGTTGTGAACAACTGTTTAAACTAAATTGCTTGGGGAGAAAGGGAATTGAGACAAAATCATTAACATTTGAAAAGTGAGAAATGATACAATAGGGCAAAATTAAGTGTGGTGAATAAAAATATGAGATTGAATGTGCACAGTCTAAATTCTATAAAGAAAGTGGAATTAGAGACTGCTTTAATACAGGAGAATGTAGATATTTGTATAATTTCAGAAACATGGTGGGATATAAATGAGATTGAAACAAAAATATCACTGGTATGTGTTGTATTCTAAACAACGAATAAATAAAAAAGAGTGGCGGTGTAGCTATTTTGTGAGAGAAATTTATAACAGTCATAAGGATAGAGATAGAAAACTTGGATATAGAAGCCCTTTGGGTTGTGCTTGAAACTAAATATGCATGGAATTTACATCTTGGTGTTTTTATAGGCCACCAAACTCAAGTATGGAAATAAATGAAGCCATTAATCAACAAGTAATTGAAATGTCTGGAAAAGGGTGACGTTATAATAATGGGTGATTTTAATTATCCCAGTATTGATTGGGTTAAGATTAATGCTGGAGGGCCAATGAAAAATATGTTTCTGGATACACTGCCAATGGCAGGGTTGGAGAAAATGATTAATAAACCTACTAGAGGTGAAAACATTTTAGATTTATTGCTCACCAATATAACTGGTAAAGTATGCAACATTATTGTAAGAGACAATTTAGTAGGGTGTGACCATAAACTTGTATCATGCATATATAAATAAGAACACATAAAATTGTGGGGAATATCATTATTAAAGATTATAATAAAGCAAATGTTTACAAAATTATTGAAGAATTAAAAATATGGGCTTGGGAAAAGGATTTTCATAATAAAGATGTTGATGAAATATGGGATATACTTAAAAGTAAACGAAGGCCTTAGAAGATAAGTTTGTGCCAAATAAAAATGGTATAATAAAAAGGTAAACTACCCCTTGTGTACAAAGAAGCTGCTAAAACAAATTAATAGGAAAAAATGCTTATAGATTGATGAAAATAGGTAAATCTTCAGCATCAGTCAATGAATATAAAACTGAGGTTAGACAACTGAAGAAACTTATTAGAAAAGAAAAATCAAGAATGGAATTTAATATTGCCCATAGAAAAGATGGAGGCAAAAGTTTCTTTGCTTACATAAATAGTCAGAATAAATTTAATACAAATGTGGGGCTAATCATAGACAATGAGGAAATTATAAGTGACTCATCAGAAATGGCAAATAAGTATAATAAATGTTTCACCTCAGTCTTTTCTTCTTCTAAATTGAGGTTTGATAACAGTGTGGTAGGAGATAGTAATTGTTTGGAGTTGAAAATAACGTATGAAGAGTTGTTAGATATGGTAAATAAGATAAAATCAAATAAATCAGCAGGGCCAGAATTAATACATCCTAGAATGTTAAAGGAAACCATTACTTATATTATTGGTCCATTATCTCATTTATTCAATCTGTCGCTTAACGAGGGATGGTGCCAGATGATTGGCATCAAGCTGTTGTCATTCCATTATTTAAAAATGGTAATAGATCTGTATGTTCTAACTACAGACCTAATAGTCTGACTTCACTTGTATGTAAATTGGCTGAAACATTTATTAAATCTATACTTGAAGAAAATTTGAAGGATCTTAATTATTGTGACTATACCCAACATGGTTTCAGACAAAATAGATCTTGTACTACAAATTTGATTAGCTTTTATAACAGGGTAAATAAAATATTGGTAGGAATGTTCAAATTGATGTCATAATGCTTGATTTTCAGAAAGCATTTGACAAAGTACCCTATGATTTATTGATAAACAAATTACTAAAATAGGGATCAATGCCCATTTAGTGACCTGGATTAAAAGTTGGTTGTTGGGTAGAAAGCAGAGGGTGGATAAGAGGCTGTTTGTCAGATGAGGGAGAAGTATTGAGTGGTGCCAAGGGTCAGTCCTGGGCCCGTGCTATTTTCTGTTTATATAAGTGATTTACATTTGAATGTGGACAGCTGGTTGGTAAAATTTGCAGATGACGAAAATTAGGGGGCCAGTTAATACAGTTAAGGGAAATGAACAGCTGTGATAAGACTTGTTAAAAACAGAGACATGGGCAAAGTTAAATGAGATGGGTTTTAGTGTAGATAAATGCTCTGTTCTACACATGGGTAAATTAAATAATAATTATGATTATAGTGTAAATGGGGTAAGGTTAAAAAGGTGTGTTCAGAAAAGATTGTGGGATCATTGTTTGACAGTGGATAGAATTTTAGACAGCAGCTTTCAAGTGTCCTCAGGAAAGTGAACTTTTTGATACTCCAATTGTGTAAGACATATGTCATACCCTTGTTGGATTATGGGTCTCAGCTCTGGAGTCCTTAATTTAGGGGTGAAGTTGATAGATTGAGAGAATTCAGAGAAGAGTTATGAAGATGGTATCAGGTTGAAAAATTTTAATTACAAAACTAGGCTACAGAGATCTGGATTGTTCAGTCTGGAGACCAGAAGATTAAGGGGAGACTTATTGATGCTATACAAAATCATGAAGGAGGGGACTTAGTGCAAGAATTATACATTATCCCCCAGTTGAAACCCAGTGGCTTAAGATCACATAAGAAGCAATTAAAAGTAGATTTTCCAGAAAGAATGGAAGATTTAATTTCTATACTCAACGAACATGTAGATACTGGAATTCATTACCTGAAAGTCTTATAGACAGTGATAATGTGAATCTGTTTATAAAGAATTTAGATGTATATCTGTTGAATCATGGGTGTATTTGGACCCGCTGATGTGGGTGGATGGTTAAAATGGGCAGTTATGCCTTCTTCCATCCTCTACCCAGTATAAACCCAGTATAAATACAATCAGATACATGTATGTGTGTGGGTAGCACCATGCACATATATGAAATGCATGAGAGAACTTGCACATTGCTGACTTGAAGTGCAGCCCCTTCCCCACTCATTGTTTTAATGATAAGGATTACCATCTTTTCATTTAAACTTGCTGTATTTGTTTATTTATGTATTTCTCTTTTAATTTTTATAATTTAGGAGTGTGTGTGTCCCTATTTGGTGTGCTTTCTAGCCACATGCATGTATGCACTGGTACATCACACAAAGATGTCCTCCATTACATTACCCACATGTACAGCCTGCTGGAATGGAAAAGGGTGGGTGGATTGAGGTAGTGGGGAATAGGAGACACCCTGGGGAAAACTGGGTCAGGAAAGGGGTACTTCCTGCCTGATTCTCATACCCGAGGGCTCCACAAACTGTGGGCAGGTCCTGGGATCCTCCTTGAAAACCCATCCAACCCGGTGGTGTTATGTAATGCTAGGTCGACTAAGAACAAGATCAGTTATTATAGCTGATCTTGTTGCAATATCTGACCTGACATGTATCAGTGAGACCTGGCTGGATGAGAATGCAGGCCCTATATTGGCATCTCCAGCTGAGTTCTCAGTGATACACCGCCCAAGGTTGGATCGTAGGGGCGGGGGTGTGGCTATTTTTTAAAATGGAGCTGGGTCTTGTGGATGTGCCAGTGGGTTGCACTCAATCTTTGAGTATATCCTGGGAGCCGGCATAGGATTCAGGATTCTTCTCATCTACCATCCACCCAGGGATGGTAGAGAATTCCTGAAGGAGTTTGAGGACTTCATTATTGACTGGCATTGGAGTAACACAGATGGTTGATTCTGGTGACTTCAGTGACTGGATCGATGATGAACTCTCACAGTTTGGGAATAACCTTCTCCAACTTACAACTATGTTGGACCTAACACAGGTAGTTACCTCTGCTACCCATATAGGGGGTCACTCATTAGATCTTGTGTTTCACCTGGGATGGATATCATGGGATTGGGGGTTGAACCAAATGGTTGGTCAGACCATCACACCATAAGATTCAGCTTGGGCACCCCCAATTAGGTCTGCTCATATGGAGATGGTTCAATACCACCCTTTGAGTGGGATTACCCCAGAGGGCCTATCAGTGGTGCAGAACCTATTGGGTCTATCAAGTGAGTGCATGAGTCCAGAAGATCTTGTACTCACCTATAATAAGGAGGTGGGTGGTACCCTGGACTTAATTGGTCCTGTTCATGTTTGCCCACTCACTTTGTGCCCAAGAGCCCCTGGTTTTATGGGTTCTGAAGGAGCTGAAGAGAGTGGGAAAGACTCAGAGAGAGAGCCTGGTGGAAAACCAGTCTTGATGTTGACAGGCTTAGGTTGATGGACCACTGTGTGGTCTATTAATCAACAATCACCCATAAGAAGGCAGAGTTCCTGTCCAGGGAGATTGCTGCTGCTCGGAACAGACCAGCTCAACTCTTCTGACTGTCAACAGACTGTGCAATCCAGTCTGTCTGCAGTTTGGTAGAGATTTTTCACAAATAAAGTGTGATAAGTTTGTTTGGTTCTTCACAGATAAGATTGCCAGCATTAGATTGGGTATCAGCCCAGCTCTCTCTTTAAGGGATTGCAGAAATCGGGATGAGGTGGTGAGTACCTGTGCTGCCTGGTTCGATTTAGCAGGCCAGAGTTCATGGACATTGTGAGGATTGTCCAGACTGTATAATCAACCAGCTGTAGTTTGATCCGGCCCTACACCACTATTAGTAGGTTGTGTAGATGTTATCTGCCCGATCCTTGCTGGAATTGTCTGAAAGTCCTTGGAGCAGGGGTCTTTCCTAATCCCCTTAAGGAGGTCATTTGACCACCCTTAAAAATCCTCCCTGGACCCAGACTGCTTAGCTAACTATAGGCCTGTCTCTAACCTGCCCTTTGTGGGTAAGGTTATTGAAAAGGTGGTTGCTATGCAGCTGGATGACCATCTCACAAATCACAATGTCTATGATGTTCTCCAATCTGATTTAGGAAAGACATAGCACTGAGACTGCCCTGATCTGGCTTTGAAATGAGTTTCTAATTGCGTAGAGATCGAAGGTTTGTACTATTCTAGTCCTTCTTGATCTCTCTGTGGCATTTGATACTGTGGACCATGGTATGCTTTTGAGTGCCTGTGGCTTCTTTGTGGACTGTCTGGAACAGTTCTACATTGGTTTTGATCTTTCCTTACAGGCAGGACACAGAGGGTTGTCACTGGAATTTATTCCTCTGATGCCTTCCCCTATCTTGTGTGCTGCAGGGCTCCATTTTGGCACCCATGTTGTTCGTGAGTTTATAAACTGCCATTAGGAGATTATTAGGTGATACAGTTTGGGTTTTCACTGCATATATGATACCCAACTGTATCTGTCCTTATTCCTGGACAGGAAGATGCAATCTCCATGCTTAACAGCTGTCTAGCTGAGATCAGAGATTGATGAGCACTAGCTGGCTGAGGTTGAACCCGGATAAGACTGAGGTGTTGGTTGTGGACCCTGGTCACATTGAAGTGGGTCCTAGGGCTGGATTTCCATCTGGCTTATGGCTTGATGGTGACAGCTCTTGACCTCAGACTGGGTGCATAACCTGTGCATTATTTTTGATGATGGTTTGACCATGAAATCTCAGGTGTCTGCCATTGTCAAATCTTCCTTTATCATCTTAGGAATATTTCCCAGGCTGACCTTCCCATATTGGTCCATGCCTTCATCAACTCCCACCTTTATTACTGCAACACCCTTTACCTAGGGCTGCCGGGGATGATATCTGCCGCTAGCAGCTAGTGCAGAATGCAGCAGCTAGGCTTTTGACTGGTACGCCTAGGTCTAGTCATATTATGCCTGTGTTATGCGTAGACTGCACTGGCTGCCAGTTCAGTGGTGGATCTTGTTGTCGGGTTGTTGACCTATAAAGCCTTACATGAACTGGGACCCCAGTACTTGCAAGATCTTCTTACTCCTATTGCCCCTTCTGCTCACTCCGATCTGCTGACGAGGGATTGCTAGAGATTCCCAGGGTTCAGTTAAAGACATCTGAGCACATGCATTTTCTTATGCTGCCCTCGTCCCTGTGGAATTCTCTACCTCATCGGATAAGAGAATGCCTGACCACCAAAGTTTTAAATCTGAGCTCAAAATGTATTTGTTTCTTAAAGCTTATTCTGAATGATTTTAAATATGACTGCTTAATTTAATTTAACTGTTTGTTTTAAAGTGTTTGTACAGCACTTTGGCAATGAAAATGCTTTAAAAATAAAGTTTTACTTTACTTATGGGCACCATCTGCTTTCTTTATTTTCAGTCATTTATCCTCTTCTTGATAGAACAGTGACCCCCAACTCCAGCCCAATAGATGTCCCTGCTACTCCATTGGACTCCCCCAGCCCTGTACTCCCTAAAGCTTTTGTATGATGTTCTGTGTTATCAGTCATTCTACTTCCCCACTGGCTCTATATCCCAGTAACATTTTGTGATGCCTCTACTGCCAGCCCCTAAACACTGTACAGGCAATAGCAGTCAAAAATGAAATTGGTCAGTGAAGCATTGCCACATCCTTAGTGTATGGCACTGTATATCATTTCCACAGTGACTCAGTCACTTCAGAACCCCAGTTCACCTTGATGTGCACTGGCATGGAATGAGCATGTGACCTCTTTGAACATAGCTAAAGGGTTTGAATGCAAGGGACTGGCACATACATGGCAGTGCAATGAGTTTTGCAATGGTCCCTTGTGACTGAGACTTGGGTCTGATTTTATAACAGTGGTTACAGATGCATTTTGTGAGCTGCTTCACATGAATGAGTTGTCCATTTTCCTTTGTAAATTGCTAAAAATACATTGATATTCAAGAATCAGTGACTACCATTTAAAGATTTGATCACAGTATTGATTGAAGAAATGAAACATACATCATATGACATTTTCAAGCAGAGAGGCACAGTAGGGGATGTTGTTTATTAGATAATCACTACCTTGGTTGTTTTAGATGCAAGGTAAAGCTTATGATGAATGCATGTTCCTAAGGCACAAACAGAGTTTTGTTTACTGCTAGATGATCACTGCAGTGGGTGTAAGTGCAGGGTGGAGTTGAAGGTGGAAGCTTAGGTGCCCTAATCTCCTGGGGAAAGGGGATTATGTCAAGAAATAACACCCTTTTAGTAAGGTTATTGTTGTTATGACATTTTGTAAAACGACAGAGGGAAAGGCATGTTTTCAAAATGTATTCTTGTGGTGAGGGTAAAGGAATGAAGATGAGGGTTCAAGAATCTAGGGCCCTGGATGTTTAGGTCAAAATCTTCCATTTCAGCAACAGTGCTTACATCATCATTCAAGCCAAAATTTCATAACTACATGATGTACAGCTGCTGTTAATGTTCAGTCACTCTGTGCATCAAGGAAGCACTTTTCTGCATCTCCACTGACAGAATAGAAAGCAAGATATGTGCAAGTCCCAAAATACTGAGCTAGATAATTAGTATATAAAAGCTTTCATGACTAAGGTTTGTACAGCCAACTAGTCTGCAAAAATCTTTTTTATTTTTATTTTTATCCTTGCTTGGCTTTAAAACAGCATTGCATATTACACTGAAACGTCTTCTGCTTACTGTATATTGTTTTGCTTTGTATTAGAGTACCCTGTTTTTCCTTTCTTGTAGGATGATAGTATGTGATACAAGGACTAATAAGGGGCAAAAGCAATTACAGCGACAAGTACCCTGGGTGAATGTCAGATGGGTGAAGCAGCAAAGGGCTACCAGTGGAAACTGTGAGACAAGGGAGAAAAACGAAGCACAGGAACATTCGCACATGTGGGGACCTTTGCCCACTGCATGCCCCATCACTATATATAACCATAATCAGGGCTGCAGCACCACCACACACAGGGCATCAAAAGGACAGCGGCACTCATTTGACATGGTGCTGCATTTGTCACAGGCACCCATGTTGCTGTTGCCTCTTCTGATTTTGCCCATTTTGCTGGTGCCCTTTTCTTTCGCCTTTATGACCTGACACATTGTAGGATTTCTTCCCTAGTTTTAAGTCTACTTTAGCATTTGTTTTAGATTTCAAATAATTACATGTGTGCTCCTTTAAATATAGCTATCTTCAGGTTTCTGTCTATATTATCAGCTGATTTTGAGCATCCATTCTTTAGCATTGCCATACTGTACATGTGATTATGATGAAGTGGCATTAAACAGATACATCTCACTGCTCTTTTGAAATAAATGTTGTTCAAAAACAGCTGTGAATACTGATGAAACCTTGGGAGAGCCATACTTAGAGCTCCTCTAATTATTTCAAATCTAAAACCAAATGCTAAAGCAGAACTGAAAACATGGAAAAGGTGCATCCAGACAGTAGAAAAGGGAAATCTAAAATAGATTAAATAGGAATAGGTACAGTACAAAATGTTCACTGTAATATGCACTGCTGTTTAAAGTAGCTCATTTTGTCTCCTTAATTGTGAGAACATGGAGAAACAGATATAGGCAGAAAGGCATGTGTTGCTTATCTTTAGTGGGCTTCATCTCTGTGCCTCAATTTCTACTGTTAATTGATTACTTCCAGGGGTGATCATGGTGCAGCTGAAGAGGATGAAGATGCCTTGGACCCTATCTACAGTCATAGTGGGTGGCAGATCAACAAAAGATTAACAACCTGGCTCGCCATTGTGCCACTATCTAGTTGTGCTATGCAGAAAGTGTTGTCTTAGTCACTGGAGGAGGAGGAGAAGAAGGAGTGCCCCAGTGACTTAGTCTCAAAGCAAATGAGTTTTGACTTGTATTAGAGGGTAAACCTGGGTTTTACCCACTAACATGCTGGAAAGGGATACCCATGGACAGGGCCACTGGAAAATTGCAGAAAAGGTTACCCAAAATTGCAGAGCATTTTGCAAAATTATGGAAATTGCAGGGCTCTACTATAGACCCTGAGTGCTTCACAATAAATCTTTTAATATTTTCTGCAGCATATATTATTCAGTATAAATTGCTAAATGAATACACTGACACCTGAATATGTTTAAAACATAAAGAAAAGTTTATGTCCTAATAAGAATACTAAACTGATAAACTATCATAAGCATTGCCTATCTTCCAAAATTTAAAAGCATCTGCCTCATACAGTGCTAAATAGATTCTATAAAGTGAGCCACAGCAAATAAATATTGAATAAAGCCAGAAGAAATATTTTTTGTTTCTGGCTGTAGAATAATGAAGCCTAATCTACAGCTGTTTACAGTGCTCTGCCAGCTATTCACCCACATTGGTACAAGAAAAATAAGCAGACAGAGTGGTGAATAATTGAGTTTTAGTAAAATGTTGTTAAAGTGTTTAATGGTCATAATTTGTACTGTAGGTACTGTACACTAGTTTTGAAATCACATATTTAAACATTAAATCTGGGGTTATTGGGGCTGGCAGTATAATCTAGAGGTAAGAGTAGCAAACTGTGAATGAGCTGAAGACATCTAGCAGACCTGGGTTTGATTCCCACAACCTCCACTTGCATACCTTGTGATTCTGAGCAAGTCACTTAACCTCCTCAGTGATCCTGGGTTGTACCTGAAAACAGGCACTTGTGTCTAGTGGGCCTTACATGGTTACCAAAAATGTAAAAACAATGCCAATGTATTTTTACTGCATCATACAGTAGTCAGGGTACCCTGTAATTTACCTTTGTTTTACTCTGGCTGCAATGATTTTGTTTAGTTAAAGATAAATGTTCAGATACATTTTGTGTTTTATAGCTTGTTTTTAGACTTTAGTCAGGTTTTTATTGTAGTCTTTGCATGTGAGCATCTAGGGGTAGTTGCTAAGAGTGAGATCTCTGTTACCAACTAGCTTATTCAAGTTTAAATTTGGCAGGGTCACCCAAATATCCTCAGCTGTTTGAATCAAAACTAGTCTGAATGAAAGTATGCTCACAAAATAACTTGCCCTGCCACTTACAAAAAGTCTCCATAGTTAGCACCCCATTTAAGTGAATGGGATAATTTGCATCTTTTCTCCCATCTTTTGTTTCAGTCTGTGTGTCAACAAAAGTTTTCTGATAGACTGCATCAACACTAAACAAATGTTAAGTGTTTAAGTGTACTAATGCTTGGCCAGTGGATTTTGAAACCAGCAAGACAAGGATTCAAAAGAAATCAGTGTCACATAAACCCTTGCCTTACCTTGCACTTCATTGTTTCAGCCAAACCCAAGTCTGCATGCATAATTGTCAATATATTGAGAGCATTTTATTAAAATGTTAATACTTTTACACAGTTCAATATAAAACTCAAAATTGCAAGAAATTGCAGAACATGTCAGTTTTGTGGAGAACAGTGAAAATTGTGGATTCCACAAAAAATTGCGGGTGTAATTTTCCAGTGGCCCCTGCCCATGGAGCTCTACTCATGGAACATTCTGAGAAGCACGTTGCTTGCCATGCAGAGAGTTTGTGGGCACTGGCACTGTTGTTGGATGTTTCCTTACCCTCTCAGCCTTTAACTTAGGGTCTTCTCTGAGCCACTGTCCACAATATTTTGTAAAGCTCTATGGCACTTCCTGGAAGTCCAGCCGCCCCTCCCCAACTCACTCCCCATCCCTAAACATCACTCTGGCATCCAGTGGAACCCACTCCCTTAACATGTTCCTCTACAGGGTTTCAATGTGAATGTGGTCCATGTGATGATTTATGCCTTCTGGTGGCTCTTCCTGATATAGTTTTTGCCTTAGTGACACATAGAGGTGTGAAAAGTACCTTTTTGGAAAATAATTCTTCTTCACCCCCTCAGCTACTTTAAATACTTGCCAATGTAGGATTTAAACAGTTCACTAAGGTGTATGGTTCCCTCCAGGATGGATGCAGGCCATCTGTCTTGTATGATGGATGCAGGCCATCACCCTGTATAGGTCTTGATCCCTCCAGGTGGGACCCCAGTCCCAGTGTAGCTGAACCCTCTCTCTGTGCACCCACTCTTCAACCATAATGTAACCCTCCTACAAATGGGGGTTCCTAAATTCCTTTCCTAGAGCTTGCTTCTATGTTCTTTCCAACTGGTATTCTGTAATGCCATTTGAATGTGGGCGGTGGAGTGCTTTTAGAGCCTCTGGTACTGTCTCTTTAAGAGCTGCCTGCCTGTAGGCTTTGTTAGCTTGCAAGAGGGGGCTATGGGTTTACTGCTCGACTCCACTTGAGCTGTTGTTTGAATCGCTTTGTTTCAGCTGTCAATAAGCGAGCAGAGGGAGCATTGTTGAAGGATGTAACTGTTTTCTGGAATGAATGTGAAGCAGTAAAATTGTTGTTTATTTAACCTGTTTCCCTTGCAGCTGGGACTTTGGTATTCTGCCCTCCATTTTGGATCAGAATTGCTCTTTGGATCCAATCAGAAGGAGGGTGCTTAAAATGGTGTACTGAGTGACCAACCAGAATCAGGACTCTCTTTGAGCCGCTGGCTATAGGGATACAGCCAGTAATTCTGGAAGTGAAGTTCTGAACTATGGCTTTTTGCACCAATGAGGGCAGTATTGAGTGACTGGCTTATGCAGCCTCCAATGGGACTGGTGGTGCCTGAACTAGATTCCCCTGCCCAAACTGCCAAGGGGTAGATTTGTTGGGATCATGAAGGTAGAAGGAGTCTGGTTCCTGCACTGTGCAAGTTTGTGTGTGGGAAGCTTATGTGCAGGCCAAGAAGTCAGGCGGCAGAATCGCTGTAAGGAGCGGACAAGATCCATGGAGGAGTGCAGACAGAGGAGGCTGTATGATTACAGCTACCTACCAGGCTCGCCCTGTAGAGGACTGGAGAATTGGCTTTAATTGCGCTCAGTCTTTCAGGACAAGTGAGGCTGTGTTGTTCACCCGGGTTTGATCAGTGAAAGTGATCGGGAGTTTGAGCAGCTGCCTTGTATGGTACCCTCTGTTTACATATAAATGTGTGGAGCAGCGCCTGGATCACAGACCAAGTCCTGCAGTGGTGTGAGGGAGGATCTCTGCAGGAGTCGTGAGTACTAAATCAGAGTAGCTCCTGTCAGATGTTCCTTCTGAGGGAAAGATTTGTCTGGCTGTTTCAGTGGCTGTATGAATTGTGCCATGGCTCTACAAATCAAATCTAGGTACCAAATGCTTGTTTCTCATCAGGGCCCCAACCAGCTGCACTGAATAGGCTAGCCTTGTAAGGTCTGGGTACCCAAAGACAGTGACTGATAGGTTTGGCCTATGTACAGTGCCCTGATATAGTAGAGTGTTAAGCTAATCAACCTGATTTCCCCACCTGTGTTTCTTTCCCCTTCAATAAATCAGATTTGTTGTTTGCAAGGTACACTGTCTGAATTGTATATTTGTGCTCCCCTCCCGCATGGGTTATTGTGTCACTGTATCTTATTTTACAGGGGGTCCTCAGCACCAAGTTGGTCATTCCACTTTGGGGGTAAGTGTAGTTGTAATCCTTGGGTGAGAAGTGTCTGGGCCACTACCGGAAGGAAAGGGGGTTGCAGTGACCCAGAGGGATGGGACAAAGTCGTGTTTGACTGTTCCAACCCCGACCTCTGGGTGGAGGCACCCACCATTAGATCCAGACCACTCCAACCTGCTAGTGGTGAAGCAGGCAGGGTAGTAACACTTGGGATAGTGACTCTGGGGTTACAATAAGTTGAAGCTCCTGGTAAGAGTACACTATCCTCCCCATCGTAGACAGAAAACAACTCAGAAAAGGCCACTGACTGTACTACCTGCCCAAGACACCTCCCCAACTCCCTTGAACTCATCCTGTACTATCCTAGCCTAGTCCCTAGCCAAGTCACTCATCCCTAGGTGGACAATGACATCCTCTTTCTCCTCCCATTCTTCTGCCCTAACAACTTAGGATCCACTTCTCATCCCTCAGAGCCATGGCACCATGAAGGCACTTATCCTCTCTCTCCTTCCTTGTCTCCAAATCTGTCCACTATCACAATGGAGTCCCCATCAGGTGTTGCTTCCTCCTTCTCTGCAGTCCTATGTAACCCTCCATGGGGTTTCCACCACGGAGGACCCCTCATCCTCCCTAGTCACTATTGCAGATGCCTACATAGGACAGTCCCACCCCATCAGACGGTGTATGAATGTGCAGTGGTACCATATGGGGATGTACCTCTGACCCAACACACTCACCCTTCCTGAGTTCTCCATAGTCCAGATGCTCCTCCTCCTTGACATCCTTTGTGGGAGCAGTGGCAGACTTGGTGGTAACTGGGGAGGAGGCCCCTGAATCCCAGCCAACTCAGCCTGGAGTCGAGCTACCTCCCCATCATCCCAGAGAGGTGCACATAAATGGGCTCAGCACCACAGTCTCCAGAAAGTCTCCAATGAAAACTGCTTCCCCACAGCCACTACACTGCACCGCCTCCCAGCATATCTATTTTTACCCTGCCTTCTTTGATTTGCTTTTTTAACTCTTTTACTCCCTACCCTAGCTAGGGTGTTTCACTTCTTCCCAAATTTTTGCTTGACCTTAACTTTCCTCACTCCCTTGCAGTGTGTGAGCTTCCCCACCCTAGTTTTACATTTCCCAAACTTTTGCTAGACCCTAGCACTCTTATTCCCTTGCAGTGTGTGATCATCAACCAGTCTGACAAGAATCTTACCTCAGTTGTCCTGTATCACTGCTGAGGTCCAGAGCATCCAGCTCCTGGCTGCCTTGTTGGGCTGACTTTGGTGAGCAGACTTCAATGACCTTTACATGGGTCCTTCATGCTGGGGGCCACTTAGAGGCCTAGTCCTTATAAAGCCAGAAGTGGATTGAAGGACACCTGGATAGAGTGACCTGATTAACCACTTGTTTGTCTGGGGGCGTATCTGTGGTCACCGATTGGCTCACCCACTAGCCCCTCTTTAGAACTCCAGTGCCACTGTGCAGAGTTCCTTGTTCCAAGTGCAGCTCATTTCTGAAGCAGGAGGGCTCCGAGATAGAGCCACCTGCTTGCTGGCAATGGGTGTCAGCCATGGTTTGCTGGGCAGGAAACACATGGGTTTAAAAGTCCTGCGCTGCTTCCTGGTGTCCTGCTCACTTCTTGTTTAATGAATGGTTGTCTGTGTGGAGGTCTGTGGGAGCCAATTTGCTCACCCACTAGCCCCTCTGTAGAGCTCTGGTACCACTCTCTGGAGTTACCTTCTTCCAAATTACAGCCCCTTTGTGAGGAGGGGAGGATCCTGAGAGAATTAGAGCCTGTTCCTAGCTGGTGATTGGGTGGCAGCTCTAGTATCATTAAAGTTTTTGAGTTTGTTTGCAAGAGTCACCTTATTTTGAGGATGGACCTGCTGGCCATTTACATGGCAACCCACACCCTTTCCTGCAACTTTGCAGTGAGATTTGTGACCATTTAAGGAAGGTTTGTGACTCCTGCTATAAATAACACCATTTAGATGGCCAAGAATGCCATCACCATACTTCATTGTGACCACTTAGCAACAGTGTCTTGAGACACAGCACACTATGAGGTTACTGGTATGCATTTTTGATGCCCATTCTGTCTCTGTCATTAATATCCCTTATTTGCACCCCATATGCATCAGGTCCCTCCTCCAAACCCTTCAAGGCCTGTCCTGTGGTCATAGAGAAGCCTCTACCCAATACTGCTGCCCAGCTGCTATGTGGATTTCCCCTACATGATAGGGCCTTCACTACAGAGGGATCAGTCTTGAAAACTTAATCCCTTTGCTAAAGTCATGCATTCAAGTTGGTGGTGTGGGTACAAGGCTATGATCCTAGAACTATCAGGAACTTCAGCTTAAGAAGAAGTTTTAAGAGAGCAAATGAAACAGTGAATTAGCGGTACATTACTTTCAAAAGACTATAAACAGGGTGAAATTGTCAGTGTAGGGTCCACATAAGAGAAGAAGCATTACAATAAACTAGGCAGATCAAAGAACAGCCCGAGTGTTTGCAAGAATGGCTTGGTGTCACGTGTATTGTAGTCTTTTGCAAGATGTATATTTTCCTTGCAAAGTGTGAGGAAGGTTACAGTTGTGAACAATATTGGCTGATTGCTGTCCTCAAGAGCTGAGTGGAAGATCAGGAGTGGAGCAACTAGCAGACCTAAGGGGCAACAGTGAAGGGAGGAGATATTTTGATAGCAATGTTGGGAAACCACATATAGGGAAAAGAATATAAAATGTTAGTGAGGTAGAGGAGGATTGTAGGAGGAAAGTGGGTTACAGAGGAAGAAAAAAGTGGAAAGTGACATGGTCAAGCTACTGTACACTAGGCAATCCTCTGTCACCCACCCACTCCAACAGGTTTGTGCCTTTGTTACACTTTAGATGGGGATGGCAGGGAAAGAGGATGTGGGTGTAACAAAGCCATCAAGCACCAGTAGGCATGGATGCCACACTTGAGGGATGATTCTAATGTAGGCAACCCTCAGGCAGTTGTGGCAGAGGACACAATTCTAAGGTTCACAGACAGAAAGATGTGCAGTCATGATCCAAACATCCACCTGGTCTGTATAAGTTGATACCTTTCTGAAATCATGGGTGAAAAGTTGCAGATGGAGTGAACTGTGGGTCATTGCCCCATTGAGCAAACTGTGTTGGAAAAGACAGGCTGGGGATCTTGCAGCAACAATTTAGGAAATGAAGGTACAAACATAGCAGACTATTCATGGTGGTATTGCAAGAAATATTACCATTGCCATGAAGCACAGAGTAGATAAAGCTTTATTTGGGAATTCAATATGTGTGTAAGACTGATGCAGGAAGTAATGTTAGAATTTGGAGGCCCTGGTAAACTTTTTGGATGGGGAAGCTATACTGTTAGCATAAGTCCACACATAGAAAGGGGAGCAGATTGGCTTATGAGGAAAAACAGATAAAGAAGAGGGAAGCTTTTAAACATGGAGTGGTGGAGGCAGGTTGTTGCAGTCAAGCAAAAAAAAAGGAACGGGACCAGGCAAAAGCAGGTGTCCTTTCACCGTGGTTACAAAACTCATTGCTGCTAGTATAAAGTTTAAAATGCAGTACCCTGCTCATCTACAAGTGCATATCAACGCTAAATGGCACTCCTATGAAATGGTGGACGATGTTGCCAAGATCTTAAAAAGCTCTTGCCAGATCTATTTAAGTGTCACTGAATTGTGTCTCTCTCTCAGGAGCAAGGTTGGGTCTTAACCTGTTTCTGCTGTAGCTGGTTTCAGTCTGTTGAATTTTCAGAGGTACCCTACACCTACAGGACAGGCTCTTCTTAAACCTTCAGGACATTTTTTGGGCAAAATATGGTATTTACCCTCCCCAATCTACACCTCACAAATTTCCTTCTGATCCAGAAGTGTCCATAGTTAACCTGCTTTGGAACTTGCTTCTCTATTGGGGCTGCACTTGCTGCTTATTCCCAAATCTTGGCAATGAGGTGAAGTCTGGTATTTCCTGAATGTGGAATTGTTCTGATGGGTGACTTGAAGATCATGCCAGTAATTAAGACTGGACCCACTACTGTGGTGGAGGGACTCAGGTTTCAGATGCCTCCTATACTCATATGATTCTTGTGAACTTGTGTTTTGACTGCTTCTCTGTAAGGTTTTATTTATAACCCCATGTCTTACATCATAGTGACTCATTCTCTATAGCAGGGATGGAACTGCCAACGCTTTGTTAATAGGGGACGCTGGCTTCTGGTATGCTAATGTGTGCATTTCTCCCCAGAGATGGGGGGTCACTGTGTCTCTGAGCTCAACATAACAGTAAAAGCTATCCTCTCTTGACTTATCTGCACTGCTTTTAATTGAATCAGCACACTGTATGTAAGATTTTGGCCTGCCACTCTACTTAAAGGGGAGTGCAGTTCTTCATATCTCCTGAGGCTGTAGTGGGTCTCGAAACATCTTATGTCACCCTCTAGATATGGTGCCTCCGATTCGATTGATTAGTCTGTTTCTCCCCTTCTGGTCATACAATGTATTAGGTATAAATACAGCCACACTTGAGTGGAGAGAATGACCAACCAGGAGGGGGTGAGCTGGACAGATGTGTGTAAAACACAAAAAGAATTGAAAAAACAACAAGTGCAAACTGGGAGGTATAAGGCCAGATTTTGATTGCTTCTCCTATATGTGTGCCCAAAGTTATGATAAATGTCTTGTTTCCAAGGATGGTTGGAGAGGGAGGGAGAGTGGAGGAAAGTGGGTTTTGTGTGGTATGAGCCTCATGCACCAGATAGTTAGTAAAGGGGAGTGGTTAGTGGGTGGGGGTTTTGAGGGCAGTTTGTTCTATGTACTATGCTGATTTTATGGAAATTATTCTTCTATTTAGGTTTCTTGGGAGGGTTCTTTATAGATTAGGGATGGGTAAGTTTAACTATCAGGGTCTTGGTGGGAGGGTACCACCAGAGTTGGGGTTTTGCTACAATCAATGTTGTTTTTCTCTGTCTGAATGTTTCATTGCACCTAAATCTGCTATTAAGTGTTCCCTTCAGCTTACGTAAGGTAACATGACAATGCATAATTTTTATTTATGGAATGTTAAGGGCACACAGTCCCCTCATAGGTGGTCCAAAATTCTTCTTCACTTACATAAGCTACAAAAGACATTGCCTTTCTACAAAAGACCCATTTACCCTCCTCCTAGATCCTTCTGTTTTGGAGGTCCTGGGTAGGACAAGTAATTGGTGGAGGTTTGGATTCCTGTAAGAGAGGGTAGTTATCCTGATTGCCAGGAGAGTCTCTTTCCACCTTCTCTCAGAAGTGATGGACCCACAAGACCGCTTATACCCCTATTAGGGCTCTATTAGGACACCTGGAAGTAGTACCTGGAACTATTTATGGACCCAATACCAATGATCCAGTTTTTTTTACCACCCTTATGTCTCTCCTGGTCCCCTAACTAAGTCTACCTATAATCATAGGAAGGGATTGGAACTTGGTTCAGTGCAATATATTGGAAAGGACAGGTTCATCCCATGCTGTCTCTTCTCCTGGACAACTCGACCTTCAGGAGTTTATACAATGAACAGGGTTGGTAGATCCCTGGAGGGCTCTCAACCCATCCAGTCGGGATTATTCCTTTCACTCCTCTCTCCCTCACAACTCCTTCTAGGATAGATTATTTTTGATGGGGGTTAACCATCTCTCAGGTATATTGTCATGTCAGTACTCAGCTAAAGTAATCTTTGACCACCATCCTGTTTTTCTCCAATTAACTTTAACTCCTTCCTTTACTAGAGATAAAGTAGGATTTTGAACAGTCAATTGCTTAAATCCAAGGATTTAATAGAGCACCTTCAGTCCTTTATTTCAAACTTTCTGATCTCTAACTCCCCTACTATGTCTAAACATGACATTTTATGGGGACCCTGAAGTGTGCACTTAGAGGAGAATTGATTCACAGCAGCCTGGCATAAAAACAAGCTCTGGCCTCTCTTACTACTCTATTGAATCAAATAAGACTCCTTGATATATATCAGTATAGTCCCCCAGTCAGACTGGGAACAGTTTGAGCAAGTTAGGTTTCAGTACAATACTCTATTGGAGAGAAGCTGAACATATGATATTACGCCCAAGGTATAATATTTTGATCAAGGGAAAAGGTTGGAAAATATAGCTCTCTGCCTTCACTCCCAGGCAATGGTCAGGATTGTCCCTTCAAAAGCAGCAACTCTGGTCACCTCACTTGACCTTGGGATATTGTAGAGGCCTTCAAATCATATTACCAGAAACTGTATGCCCCTTCCATTTAATCAGTCACTTTGATTCCTTTCTCCAAGATGTTACACTCCCTAAACTGAATGACTACCATCAAACCATTTTAAACATCCACTTGTCCCTATCAGAAGTTTCACAAGCCATAGAGGCTCTACCTACAAACAAGACCCCAGGCCCAGACAGCTTTACAATGAACTTTTATAAAGCCTTAAAAGATCAAATAGCCCTATCCTTCTCAATACATATAACAACCTTTATGAAATGGGTTTATCTGACTTTTCTTTTATGGCAGCATCTACAGTAGTTCTTCCCAAACCAGATAGGTATCCATTGTTGATTCCCAACTATAGACCAACATCACTTATTAATGTACTCCTTAAAATACTCTCTAAAATTTTGGCCAAGAGACTGGGGCTAGTCTGGGATTTGTCAATCAGCAGGGAACAGGTGGGGTTTGTAAAGGGTTGACTTTCAGCTGACCATCTCAGAAAACTACCGTATCTCTTCTCAGTGTCCAGGGACCTCCCTCTTCTGCAGCAATGGTGTCCCTGGATGCCTTTGATAGGGTTTCATGGGACTTCTTGTTTGCAGTTTTACCAAGATATAACATCCTGCAAGCATTCATATGGTGGATTAAAATACTCTACACATCCCCAACGACTCATGTTTTATGTAACGGAATGCTTTCCTGCATTTTGCTGCATCAAGGCACGAGACAAGGTTGCCCCTTTCTCCCTTCTCATTCAACCTCTTCCCGCAGCCTCTGATTTGTAAACTCAACTCCTCTCCTCACGCCAAGGGCATCCCTGTTGGCAGCACTGACTACAAACATTCGACTTACGCAGATAATTTATTACTTCATGTATCTTCCCTGCAGCTCTACAGATTATCTCCCAATATGGAGCCATCTCCAATTATAAACTCAATCTCTAAAATGGAAATAATGCCCCTTAACACTAAGAGTGGAAGTGGAACATCTAGGTTTCATATGGATGAAGGACAAACTGAAATATTTAGGCATTTTTCTAGTACTTCCCTACTAGACTCAAACAATTTAATTTGGACTCCATTGTCTCCTGAATTGAGACAGATCTTAATCATTGGTCAATGCTGCCTTACCCTTTGGGGTATACTGAGTATTATTAAAATGAACATTTTACCCCATTTTTATATCCCCTTCAAATGTATAACTTGGTTCTCCCAATTTTGGTTTACTAGGTCCACAGACTTATTGCAGCCTTCATTTGGCAAGGTAAGTAGAATATTGAGCACTCTCAAACTTATGAGGGCTCAACAGGATGGTGGTCTACAAGTTCCTAACTTTTACTTATACTATCTTGCTTTTCATCTAAGTAGAAGTTGTTATTGGTACTGCTCACCAGAGATCAATCCCAGTCAAGTATACACCCCACAATGGGCAGGAATAGAACAATCCCTCTGTGGTAAAATGGAATAGACATCTGTAACCTTCTTTTTTTGCCCAGAAGAAAACTACCTCTTTCACTAAAGGATACACCCCTTGATCATCCCTTCAGATCCACATGCAGCTTTGCTTCTTACTTAAACTTAACTACACTAAGGATGTTTCTCAGCTTTTGTTTGAGAACCCCAACCTGTGGATTCCTGGATGGATGATTCTCAAGTGATTCTGGCCTGCTCTAGGAATAGACCAAGTCATAGATCTCACACACAATCAAAAATTACTCCTCTTTCAGGAATCCCAT
The DNA here is from genome assembly GCA_016271365.2 of Neoceratodus forsteri. NCBI lineage: Eukaryota > Metazoa > Chordata > Ceratodontiformes > Ceratodontidae > Neoceratodus > Neoceratodus forsteri. Next base: position 235,454,808 of record JADMNL010000023.1, on the reverse strand, counting down.
TCATTATATCACTGACCCATTACTTCACGCTTAAGTATTTTCAATGATCTCATATGCTTATAGAATTTTTTGGCACAGGACCCTGGCTAAGTCATTTGTGCACGGTGATTTTTCCAGTTTTCTCTCTCTCCCTCTCTCATCTCATCACGATTATTATTATAGATCACTGCAAAACTATTTGGTGGCTAATGAAGGCCCCTGTGTTTATGACCAGGACCGATTCTGCCACCCACTACACAACTCCCAGGAACTGACCTACAATCTGAAATTGTATTTGTTTTACAAGCTTGAGCACCTCATTGCTAGTTTATCTAATAAACCTGCAAAATATAAATGTATCTGGGAACCTTTATATACACTATTAACTGTATAAATTCTAGCCAGACTTCATCTCATCCTTTAAGTATTGGTTCATAGGTTCATAGTATGCTTTACAAGCTCAAACAGGTATCTGCCCTTTAAAGAGATTGCCACCTTCACTATTGGTGGAACTCATATTTAGCTTTACCCATATATTTATCAATTTTGTTTTTAAAAGTATTCAATGTATCACTCTCAACAATATTTGCTGATAGTGAATTCCAACTTGGTACAATTATCTGTGTAAACCGTTTTGTTCTTTTCTCCTGCCATCTGATACTCATGCGATCTTGTATCTCTACCTTTATTATAATACGAATTCTACTGTTTCTTGCAAAAGGATCATTTTTGGTTTTAAAGGACAAACATAAATCCCTCTAGTTCTTCTGTAATCCATGGAATATAGTTCAAGTTTTTGAAGTCTCTCAGAGTATTCCAGATTATCCATTCCTTTAACTCTTTTTGTTAGTTCCTCTGTATTCTCTCTATTAATTTTATATCCCTTATTGTTTGAGGAGCACTAACCTGTATACAATATTCCATGTAGGTCTCATTTTGTATAATGGCACAATGACACTAGCTTCACTACTTTTATGTTTTGAATATAAAACCCACAATTTTATGACATTGTTTTACTTTATTTTTTAATATGTATAACAAATGACAGGTCATTACTAATATAACTCCCAAATCTTTTCATTTGTAACTTTTTCCAAAATGTGATTATTTAATGTATATTTATGGTTTGGTTATTATAACCAAAGTGCATAATTTTACATTTTGTTGCATTAAATTTCATTAAGGAGTTATCTGCCCATTTACTTAATTGATTTATATTTTCTTGAAATTGCATACATGACTTATAATCTGTTATTATTGCACCAATTTTACAGTCATTCAGATATTTAGTAACATCCATGCAGTATTGTTTGTCTGCATAGGATGACACAAGAATATTAAATAGAATGGGGCCCAGGACAGAGCCCTGAGGCACACCACTAGTCACAATGCCATAATCAGATCTGAAGCCCCTAATAACAACTCTCTGCCTCCTATTATGCAACCACGATTTAATCCAATTTATTATACTAGGGTGCAGTTTAATCTTAAACAAATAGTCAACCAGGACTTTATAAGACATCGAATCAATGCCTTGCTATAATCAAGGAACAATACATCAACTGAGAGGCCTTTATCAATAGCTGAACTAATAGATTCAAAAAATTGGAGCAAATTAGTAAGGCATTATCTATTTTTATTAAAACCATGTTATGTGATATCCACCAAACCTTTATCCTGAATATGATTTAATATTCTATTTTGTAATAACCATTTCATTAGGTTCCCAATTATAGATGTCGAGTAATTGGTCTATAGTTTTCAACCTTTGATCGATCACCGCTTTTAAATATAGGTGTTACATTTGCTTCTGTCCAAGAAGGTAGTACTTTACCCTCATCAATAGATTTATTAAATAATACAGTTAAGGAGCCTATCAATACTTTGGCCACTTCTATTATAAATTTAGAGGAATCCCATCTGGTCCTGGGGAACTATTTGGCTTGTGCATTTTTATGGCAGATAGAACTCTTTTGAATCAAATTGAATAAAATTATTATTTACTGATGGCATATTAGTTATATGTTGTTTTGGTTGGAAAGTACTTAAAAAAATTGTTGAGTTCACCAGCCATATCAACATTATCATCCAAAATATCATTATTTGGGGTTTTCAGTGGACTAATTTTATGGTTGTAACCCTTTTCTATACTTTGTGGTAGCTAGCTGCATACTGAGTAAACTAACACTAATCACACTTTTGATTTGTTACTGGTTAAAACTCCAGTGGTTGGGAGGGATGGTTGCTATCCTCCTCTCTGTACCTTATGCTGTTAAATAAAGTTTATTAAATTTGAAAAAAAGAAACAGAATGAATATGAACTGAGGGAACAATAGTAGAAAAAAGAAATACATGGAGAGGAGGCTCCATGGATGCTGAAGCATGGAGAGCAGCAATACTTTCTTGCATGACTGCCAAATGAAGTGCACACCAAGCAAAATGGGCAAGCATATGAGTGTGTGTGGACAGCCTGATGCACTTTTGAAGTCAAGGACTTGGTGGCTCTCAAAAGATCTGGTAGGAGAAATGGCATAAACACTAGAACAGAGCAGTACAAACTATAATGAAGGAATAGACTTGAGACAAGAGGGGTGGGTTGGTTTTCTTTGTAAAGGAGGGAGTTAACATACATGATGAGGAGAACATCAGGAAAGCAAACAGTGCCTCAGAGTCCATCTGGGTTAAGTTTACACAAGTAGTGGAACATATTAATTCTTGGTGGGGGTCATTATAAGCCCCTAAAAGCTCTAAGTTGAGCCAGGATGCCCAGTTGATTGAGAAATTACAGCAGCAGAGAAATGAAAGCAAGGCAAGGCAAATGTATTCATTATAGATTCCTATCCCAAAGCATCAGGGCACCTGACATGGAAACAGTTAATTAAATGCATAATAAATATGACATAGTTCAGTAAACCATGCTGCTGGCCTGCTTAAACAGATAGTTTTATTGATCTCTTAATGGCCTCCACCAAGCAAGCAGCATGAGCACTGGATGACAGAAGCTTTCATTTTAGCTTTGAACAGGGGTCTATCATGAGCCAGCCTTGCTGTAGCATAGAGGGTGGACATGGGTGTATAAAGATAGAAGATCTTTCAAATCAGATGCAGTGGAAATTCTGAGGATTTCAGTCCCCAGGAGTAGACAGGAATCTAGTGAGGGCTAATGGCTGGGCTGAGATTGTCTTCCTGTCTACTTTCAAGGGCTGCTTCTTGGAGTAGCTTATCCAACAGAAGACTAGGTCAGACATAATCCTAGGCCTTGTTCTCAGCAGTGGGAATGGGGTAATCTTATGAACATATAAACAAGCCAGCAGGAGGCCATTTGGTTTATCTAGTCTACTTGTATTGCAGGGTCCACAGTGTAAGCTACTGTTCAATGTGAATATCAAGGAACCAGTGGTGGAAATGACCACATCCAGGCAATTTCTCCCTGAAGATAGAACAGATTAGCTAGGCTTTAGCCATTGGGACCCTATAGCTTCAAAATGTTGCCAGGATGAAGGAACTGGTGAGCAAGGGTCTAGAGCAGCTGCAGAAGGCTGGTAATGTGGAACACATATGGGGTTCTTTGAAGACTGTGCTTAAAGTAGCCACTGAGTTCTGTATCCCTATGAGCAAGAAGAAAAAAGGAAACAAATGGCCCCTCTGGCTCAACAGAAACATAAAGCTAGTCTACAAAAAGAAAGACTATGATGACTAGAAAGAGATGGACTGCCTCTAAGCCAGAGCAGAGAACAGAGTATCACTGAGGGACAGCAAAACAAAATTTATGAAAGTCTAGGATGTACTGGAAGCCTGAATAACAGTAAAGCTGTTAACAACAATGAAGCATTCTTCCAGTATGTATATAAAAATTACAAGTGAAGAATGGGTTGGGCTTCTGTAAATAGGGAAAGAGTAAGTAACCTGTGAGAGACAAGAATAATGCATGATATGGTGAATGACAATTTGTTTAAAGTATCACTGCCCTGGTAGCTGACTACCTGGCAATTATCAAGGCAGAGAAGTCCTAGGGGGCAGATGGGAGACTCAACAAGATCATAGTAGAGCTAATGGAGCAAATGGTGGATCCCTTGCAGTAATTTTTATGCATTTATCCATACAGGGTGGTACTAGAGGACTGGAAAGTGGCAAATGTGATTCTGATCTCAAGAGTGGGGCAACGTAAAGACCAGTAAACTACAAGCCATTCAGCCTAATATCTGTGCTGGGCAATGTCCTGGATGCCATTATCAAGAACAGAATAATGGAGCACTTTGTTGGGGCAAGGATCTTGACCCCTCTCAGCATGACATTATGAGGGAAGACCATGCTAAACCAAACCTATCATTGTATTTGAGTGGTGGCCTGGGAGATGGCTAGGGAAGGGCTGTATATTTAGTTTATCTAGACATCAGTAAGGTATTTTATACACTCTGGTGCATTGTAAGCTTCTGGGCAAAGTGCGCAGTGAATTATTCACAAGACATATGTAAGATGGATTGCTATCTAGCTTGGTACAGGAAGTGAAGGGAATGGAGGGGTTAACCAGGGGCATCCATCAGGGATCAGTACTGGGGCTACTACTGCTTTTCCTGTTAGTGTCGTCACAATGAAAATTCGGGTCAGAAGGGACTCTTGGTCATTATCCTTTTGATGCACTCCAGTATACTGGTGAATTACTTAAGAGCAGCTATTCAATGCTTGCTCTGCTTCAGCCCTTGTGTATTGTGACCCCCAGGTCCACTCTGTGACTGTAGTAAGAGAAGCCCCACACTGTGTGTAGGCCCTACTCTGTTTCTTCCCACCTTGCATTTGGTTACATTGAATTTGAAGCTTTGTGAGCCAGACAAATAACCCAGCTTGTTCAGGCCATCCTGAAGTATGTCTCTATCCTCTTTGAGTCCATCTCACTGGCTAGCTTAGTTTAATCTACAGACTTAGCAGACTGCTGGAGACCCCAGTTTCCAGATCATTTATGAAAATGTTGAAGAACAGTGACCCCATACCAACCTCTTAGGCATTCTGCTGACTACTCCTCTCAACTCAGAGCAGTGTTTTTCCACTACAACCCTCTGTTTCCTGCCCCAAGCCAGTTAGCAATTTACCATGAATATGTACCATGTATACTGTACTGATAAATTTTGCCCAGAAGCTTGTCATGCACCACAGTATCAACGGCCTTACTGAAGTCAAGATAGACAATGTCCAATGCCTTCTCCTGCCCACATCCCTGTTCATCCTCTTGAAGAAGAGAAATAGGTTGGTTTGGCATGATGTGCCTCTCATTGAGTGATGCTGAGAAGGGAAAGATCTTTGGCCTCAACAAAGTAAATGCTTCATTATTCTGTCCTTGGTAATGGACTCTAGGACATTCAGCACTGATGTCAGGCCAACTGTTCTGTAGTTGCCCATATCTGACCTTGTCCATTTCTGGGGACTGCATTAAAAACTATCCAGTCCCCAGGACCCACATCTATTCACAGAGACTCCTGAATGATTGAATTCTCCAAGGTCACTACTACATCCGATTTGCGGCTTTCATAGTTTCATAAATTGTCTGGAAACTGGGTCCCAAGCAGGCTGCTTCATTTGGTTAAGGACACTAAATTGTCCATGGTGGTAGACTTCTAGAAGATGAGGAAACACTTTAGCAGGGCAAAACAATCTGGGTGGGGTGTGTGGCTAGCAGCCACCGAGTAAGACGTGTCAAGCTCTCCCCAGCTCTGGGGACTGTGTCTCTAAACTACAAATTTCTTACTAACTTTTTTATTTTCGAGTTTAAAGTACTGCAGTTATGTAATATAGTTCTTATGATATACTATGAGCAGCTTATTTCATGATGATGGGCAAACTAAGGCAGCCAGTTGCTTCAGACTCAGGCAAGGAAAAGCTACCAGAGGGGCCCATCTGAGGCACAAACAGTGTGGTTCTCAGCCATGAAAACTTGGAATAATATGTCTAGGGCCTCAATAAAAAGGTTGACACCTTCAACAGCCGAGTGTTGGTACTAGAGACCAAGATAGTTACCTCACCACTGATATCCAAGCAAGTAAAAGCGTGGCAGAAAAAGCGACGTCATCTCTGCATAATTCAGCAGAATAAGATTCTTAGACTCGCTTCGAACAACTAGAGAATAGTGCCCATTCATCAAATTTGTGCCTGGTTGGTATTCCAGAGGGTTGAGAAGAGCAAGACCCACTCCTTTTTGTAATAACCTTTTTCACACTTACCTATCTTTGGATGTACAGGGTCTGATCTATAAGGCCTGGCATTTCATGCATCATTGGCCATTGAGGAACTGGCTCAACCACACACTCTCTTGGTAGTTACAGTGGGGGTTCTTGTTATGGACTCTGCACTTGCAGTGACCAAACAGAAGAGGCAGCTCACACTGGCAGATGGCGTTAGGGCCTTTGCTTCCCTGATTTGTCCTATGCCACTCATCAATGCAGAAAATCCTTCAACTCTATAAGAACCAACCTGAAGACACTAAGTATAATGCATATGTTGCTTCAACTGACAAAACTGACTGCTCAAATTGAATTGAACTATTTTTTTCTTGCTTGCCTCTACACTGAAATTTACTTTTATTTCTGCTGTATCCAATGATGCTTACCTGTGGTACAGTTTGGGTTTCCTATTATTTAGGCTTCCTAGTATGCCTATAGTATGGTATGGGATCAGTTTATTGAGGGGCTTATTTTGCACCCATTGCTTTAACCAGTTCTATAGCTGCAAGGTGTTAGTACCTTTCTTAATTCCTTTGGTTGGATATACTTCCTGCTATAAGCGGAGGCTCCAGTACACCATTGTGGTTGAAGCCCTGAGGTGTTATGCAGCTAACTGAGTCTCTAACTCCCTTCACAGAGCCATTTACTATCTAATACGCTCCTTTCTTATGATCCTTATTGTTTCATTTTTACATATTTTAATAGCACTGTGTAAGTTTCATCTGCAGTTTCTATTCATCTGTAAGTACATGTTTTGCAATTAATCAAGATCCTGTCTAGGATCGTGATGGCCACATTCTGGCCTTTCTGGACATTTATTATTCGTATGACACAATCTACATGACAGTCTGCAAGGACGCAGTCATAAGTGTTTTAGCACTCTGGATATTATCGAATTCCTACAATTATGGTTCTTAACTTGTAGCCTGGCACTTTTTGCCACATGTTCTGTTATATATATGTATATATTGCAGGATTTATAGTCCTGAATTGGTTCCCCAGATATGTTGTATCAAGGAGACAAGAAAATGATCCTTGCATATAACTTCCTTTCTATAATGATTACTAGGTCATGTCATCAATTAAAGTACTCTATATGATTTACTGAAAACTGCAATAAAAATAAAATATAAAAAATAAATAAAACAAGCTGGGTGAATAAATGGTCCAACTCCTGGAGGCTCAGATTCAATGTAGCCAAACACAAGATGCTGGATTTGGAAGGAAAAAACAAAGGTAGGATATTGCACTGTGTTGGGTTTCCATGTCTGAATCAAAAGTGGAAATGGACTATGGGGTCATAATAGACAAGTGGCATAAGCATAACAGGTACAGTGCAGCCACTCACAAGACAGCAGGCAGAATGCTAGAGTACAGCAAAAGGTGGGTGTCGAAGAAAGCAGGAAAGTAATTCTTCCACTTTACACAAACCTGGTCAGGCCCAACTAAGACTACTGTATGCAGTTCTGGGCTCATCAGTACAAAAGGACACTGAAGCTGTCAAAAGGGTGCAACACAGGGGTGTCAAAATGATCAGGTGATACAGGAATAAAGCTGTGTGGAGAGACAGATGGCCCTTAACAAGTGCACTTCGGAGGAAAAAAGGGAATGAGGTGACATAATCTTGGTTTTCCACATGTTCAAAGGTATCAGCAAGGCTGAGCAGAAGAAAATGTCTAATCTGGTGTCCTTCAGCAAGGTGTGGGGACATACTCTGGAGTAAAGCTCTTATAAGCATTAACAGTAAGAGGTACTTTTCACCTAGAGAGTAGTGGATTTATGGAACCACCTACCAGCAGTGACAGTGGATATAAAGACAATACAGGCATTTGAAGGTAAGCCAGGGCAAATTTTGCTTACCAAGGGAATTACAGGATACCCTAGGTAAATAGAGTGGTAGGAAATCCATATAAATAAGTACATACACACATCATAATTATAATATGCTACTGAAACAGGGTGGTGGGGTGGACTTTAATGACATAGAGTCCCTACTTATGGCAGTATTTTAATATGTTACTATCATGCTTACGTAGTAAATGGTCTCTTATTCTCCACCCCCTGCCCATGCTGCAATCATACTTGAGAACACCTATGGTGCTATATTGGCATGCATATTCATGTTGATATCAGTGCTGGCATATTACTTAAGCAATAACGACTAAGAGGCAGTCATTTCTGGAGATTAACGCCCAGCTGGGGGAGGTGGCCCAAGGTACAGCGAAGGGCCAACCTCCACTCAGCTGATCATTAATCAACAGGAAATTAACAGTTTGAAATCATTATTGAGATTATAAATCTAATCACAGTAATGACTCTTTTGGAGCTTTTTTTTTTGGTTTATTCTTTTTGTTCTATGCAGGCCGCAATGATACCACATGTCTTGAAGGCACTGGGTGGTGTGTGTTCGTACTGTTCTCTGTTCAGCATGGTATCACATGGTTGTGTTGTGTTGCTTTTAAGTATGCTTCTGTTGTAGAAATGCTGATAAACTAGTGAATTTAGTTTTTTCAGTTTGTGTTATGAATTACTATACTTTTATCATTCTGCAGTAATAGAAATACACCAACATGAATATTCAGTACAGTAGGTGAATGTTAAGTGAGCGAGCACAACTGTGCAGTTCCTGTGCTGGACATTTCTAAGAGATTTTAGCCCAGCACAGCAGCCAATCAATGAGCTAGTTAAGCTCATGAGTAATTTGTTAGACTTATAATAGGAGGTGGTGACCCAGCACTACCCCAACCCTCCATAGCTAATGATGCAGTAGACCATCTACACTTATATGACTTTGGCTTCCTCCACTACATTTTCCAGCCCAAGCAATGGACTGAAGTTAAGATTAAGAAACCACTCATCCTTTTTAAAAGCAGTTTCTGAAATCAATAGTCTAACACAATTATTTGTTTCCTCGTCTTGGCTAATGTGGTATCCAGGGTAAAATAAACTGTACATTAATAAAATAAATGTAAAAACTCAGTTTGATCAGTAACAAGAGAAAATGTATTTTAAATGAACATCTGTCAGCAGATGTAGGAGGTCCAAATGCTTTGTGGGAATGCTGCTGAATAGAAGTACATTTCCTTAGTGTTCAGTAAGATGTAGAATTACAGTGTGCTGTTAAACAAAAAAATGTATACTGCATTCTGCTAAACTGTTCTTTTTAAAGGCAGTTTGGCTCTGTCATTTAGATCTAATTTGATTTGATTCTGCCAGAGGTACTTGTATAAGTTATAACAACTGCTGCTTATCTCCACCAGCTGTCACAGAGAAATTCCTTAAATCCCTGCACAAAACACAATGAACGGAAGGTGTAGGTTTCTGGCAGCTATCCAGATTTAAATAAATACATGTGTCCATTTGTGTTTTACTGGTTGTGAGTTGTACTATAACATTTTCCCACATAGCTGAGTTTTATAAAGGACTTGCATTGCAATTAACTTTTGCATCCACAGTTACTGTGCTGGAGCGCTTATGGAGTTGGCATAACATGGAGTGAGATTAATTATCATAGGGAAAGGCACAATGAACTTAAGTTCATTTCCAGGTGACCCAGGAAAAGGTAACAAGGGTACAAATAACATGAAAGTAAACAAGGAACAATTACTGACTACATGAAGAGAATGCAAATTTTGAAATCAAGTGCAATCAATTAGCTGATATAGTATACAAGATAATTACAGATCTTATTATGTAACTAGGGAATGGCTGAGTCCCTTCTAGATTGCAGTACAGGAGCTGACTTCACTCTAGAACCAGCTGCCATCCCTGGAGAGAGCAGGAAGCTTTTAAGTGGAGGGACATCCAATATCTAGTAAATGAGATTCATTTAAATATATTTGCAACACATATTGACTACCTACATGATTTTCAATGCATTTCTGCAAGAAGAAAGTGTTGCATTCCATGATCTGGTGACCTAGGTCAGCAGGAACTGCTACTGCAGTGACTGATGTTTAAAATACTCACCAGTACTGTATAAGCTTGCACCACAGATAAACATCTTATCAGGAAGCCTTTGAATTTGGCTCCTGGACTACCCAGTGTTATAGGCAATAGTGCCTCTCACTTTAATAGCTGTTAAAGTGTCTCAAATGAGAATAGTTTGCTGCACTCAGTAAGAATGCTGTCCATAATGTAGACTGCTGTCCGATTATTAATGTGATCTTTTGGACAGTTCAGCCAAGATGAAGGGACATGCTGTGGGGACAAGGTTCCCCTTGCTAGCCAGGAAAGAATGTATCTGATTGGTCTTGACGTGACAGTAAATCAGTGCTCTTCCTTCTTTCAGTAGTTCAACATTCAAGGACTTGGAAGGGAACAGTCTCAAGGACAGTGGGCATGAAGAAAGTGACCAAACTGACTAGCGAACATGATGTCCAGCTGGGACTCTATTGTGACACTGCTGTCAATGATGTGCTGAATACTGTGTAGCTACTTATGGGTTCCCAGCTGCCTCTGCAAGGTAAGCAAGTCTGAGTGAAAACAAAATATTAACCCTCTGAGGGTCAACTTGGGTTCATGTGAAAGTGTAATGTACTACAGTATGTATGTGGCCTTCGTAAAGCTTTCTATGTAAGCTTTAATTTCTATTTTGATGAAAGTAACAAAGCATATTTGAAATATCTGTAGCACTAAATTTGTCAAGTTACTTTAGAAGTAATATCTGCAGTTTACATCATGCTGGTATTGTTTGTACAATATACAGGCTAGAACAGCAAGCAATCAAAGAGTATTTATTCAGATATTTTCTCAGTGAACAGTTTCACATTTGTATTATCTCAGTCTCGAGATTTCATTAAGAGGCTTGTGACCCTGATTTTACTATTTCAGGACTTATAGAGCTAGTAGTGCCAAACATAGCAGACAGAATGTTTTTTTTTTGTCAAATGTAATTGTTTTTATTTGCAAACTTTTTTCCTTCTTCTTTTTGCTCATTTGGTTTTCTACCTGAGCCAAGAGTATTACATGTGAGGTGAGAATCATTCCTTACCTGGAGCCTGACTTATCTGGTTCTAGTCCCTTGATACCTCAACAGCATTGTGACCTCACTTACTATAACACCACTGGTCAGTTGTGATGTCACAATGAGTGCAGTCATGTTCCTGATGAGATATGAAGAGGAACAGAAGCAGACATGCCAGGTTCAGTGTTGGGTACTGTTTCCTAGATGATACCTAATACTGCAAGGTAGAAAATCTTTCAATAAAATGAAAAGAAAACAATAATTTATGCACAAAAGCAACAGTTGACTTCTTTTAAAAGTTAATATTTATTTCAGGTATCACACTAGCTTTTAACGAGCAAATTTCATAATTGTTGTGCCTACTCCCATGCTCAGTTCTTTCTAAATGGCACAGGCTTCCACAGGAAACACCTGAGAGATTTTACAGTTGGGTTTACATGTATAAAATAGATTATTTATTTGTTATATTTGAAGTTACACCCTCTGGCATATGATATAATACAACATACTTCTGTGCCTTGTTTTGTATATGGTATGTTAGTCATTTTCAGATGGGATTTGAAAAAGGAGGATGAGCAGAGAGACCAAGAGAGACATTTTATTTTATTTATTTATTTATTTAAGAGATTAACCAGATAAGCATGCTGAGCAGGGACCCTCATTTCAGATGCGACCTGGGGAGGTACATAGAATACAGAGCAAGTACAAATACATGCAGTAGGACAACAGGTCCAGAATAGATACATACAGGTGCTAATAAACAGGTCCAGAATAGATACAGGTTGGACTTCACATTAGATTCAGTTAGCAAATACAAGGTTTAGTCCTAAGACCAGAGTACACGGTTTATATCCATAGTTAGGTCCTATGACCACAGGGTATAAACAGGCAGAGGCGTAGGTATACAGTAAGTTTTCTGGGCCATTTACAGAGAACTATTGACACTTATGACACTTGTGATTTAAGGAGAACAAAAGGAAGAAGCGATGATAATCTCCTGCTTATGAACATTTATAATATTACAAATCTCCATTATTTGCAATGTATTTATCTATTCTATATTTAAATATGTTCTTTTTCCTGCTGATTATATCTACTGCCAATCTATTCCACAGATTTGCTGCTCTTTGAGTATAAAATACTGCCTTTTTTGTTCTAAATTTTATTTTTGACTTGAGTGGTGACCACGCTTCATTGAGTCTATATCCGCATAATTAATTTTAGATCCATCATTAGAATTGGCTCATTCATAACATCATAACAGAACACCATGTCACCCCTTTGTACCTTGTTTCTAGACTGTGCAAATGTATTTTCCAGCCTCATTGCATATGAGTAATGTTTCTGGCTCCTTTTGATTTTGTGAATCTTATTCTATTCTCTCTATTCTGCCAATATCAACCTTGTTGTATGGACTCCATATCTGTGATTCATAGTCAAGCAATGGACTAACATATGAAAGGTATAAGGCATCATTGTCTCCCTTACTCCTGCTCCTAATATTTCTTTTCAAAGACCACAATGTTTTATTTGCTCGAGCAACTATAGTGGTACATTGTTCTTTAAATGTAAATTTACTATCTATCAATAGACCCAGATCTCTTTCTACAGTGTTGGATTGTATTGCTATCCCATTTATTGTATATTGTTTTTGCTGATTTTGTGGACCCTATGTAACACACAACACTTATCTTATTTAGAGACAGTCCCCATTTATCTGCCTATTCAGCTATAACATCCAGATCTAATTGTATAGTTTTTATTTGTTCAATTGTCTTGCAAGAACTACCCAATTTTGCATCATCTGCATATTTTGTAATATTATTTTTGATATTTTCATCCAAATCTGCCATAAAATGTGAAAATAATCAGCCCCAGCACTGAACCTTGTGGCACCCCACTGGACATCCCAGAGGATGAGACACCCTCTATTGACGCCATGTTTTCTGAGATAAAGCCACTCATTTATCCAGTGTTTGTCTATTCCATAATTTCTTAATTTGATATTTACTGCCCAGTGTGTTACATAATCAAATGCTCTCTTGAAATCTAACAACTCAACATCCACAGGGTTCCCTTTATTCAGCTGATCACTTATATGCTCACAAAAACACAGTAGGTTATAGGGCATGATTTCTTGCTTAAAGCCATGTTGATTTATATCAAATGCTGGAATGTTTTCTAAAAAAACTGTCATCTTTTGCTTAACAGTTTGTTCCAAGATCTTACTGAACTGACGTTAGGCTTATTAGCCTGTAATTACTCACATTCATTTTACAGCATTTCTTATATAAAGATGTTACTTTTGCCATTTTCCAATCATTGGGAATTTTTCGTGTATTCAAGGATTTTCCAAATAGTATTTTGAATGGTATACATATGCTGTGTTTCATTAATTTCAGCATTGTTGATGTAATATTGTCTCCCCATGGTATGCTATGTGATTTCAATTTGTCTATACATCCTATCATTTATTCTGTTTGTATAATATGCTGACCATTCTCAATACAAAGTGTCTCCAGTCTTGAATTTCCTACTAAGGGGTTGTAAATAGAACAGAATTGCTTTACTGAAAATCTTTACCATTCACATGGGTCAGTTATTAAGTGATCATCATCCATTATAGCCATTAATTCCTGATTGTTCTTCTTCAGTGATTTGATGTATCCATAAAATTGTTTACTATTAGTTTTATTAGCATTTATTGCTAGTTTTTCTTCAAACTTTCTTTTGGATTTGTTTATCCTAAGCCTGCATGCTTTTGTACAGTTTAGAATCTTAACCAGCTCTCCTTAGTACCATATAGTTTCTAATACAGTATACACTATTATTTTAGTAATTTTAAAATTCCTTTATTCAGCCATCTAGGCTTTTTCGCTTTCTATTGTATTTATTTATATGTTTTACATATTTTTTCCTATAACTGAATGTATTGTTTCTCAATAAATTTCCAACCCTCATCTACTCTTTTATCTAATATTATGGTTTTCCAATCAATATTATTTAATTCGTCATTTATGCCTTCAATGTTAGCAGTCTTATAGAGATAAATATGTGTACAACCTTTTTGTTTATTTGTTATATTTTCAGTCGAAAAGTCACACTTTCATGGTCACTGCTTCCAATGTGGCAGTAATTTTACAATTATTTATTATGATATTTTCAGAGCTTATAACCAAATCCAAAGTTTTATCCAGTCTTGTAGCTGAATTGACATATTGTATAAGATTGTTGCCTAGACACATTTCTAAAAATGCCTTGCTTTGTTTTGACATAGCCTGCTTTTTTTCCTAATTAATGTTGGGGTAATTGAAATCTCCTACTAGCAGAATATTTCCTAAATCTATTGCTTGCCTTACTTCCTCAAGTATTTATTGGTTAATGTTTTCAGCCATATCCAGTGGTCTATAACATAAACCCAAGATAACATCTTCCACATAGCAGTTTGATATCTTTAACCAAATTGGTTCTGTTTTATGGGGCTGTGTTCTTATTTTATTTGAGATATCGGTAATATTTAATTCTTCTGAAACATAAATTACAACTCCCCGCCTCTTTTGTTCTGTCTGTCCAGTCTAATTGTCTGATATCCCCTAATATTTTTATTCCAGGTATCATTCTTTCCCATTATGTCTCAGTAATCAATGCTATGTCAATATGTTCAGTGATTAATCTTCCTTGTAATTCCTCAAATTTATTAGTTAAACTTCTTGTGTTATTTAATAAATATTTTGTTTCATTTTGGTTTTAGAAACAGACTTTTAACACTTCTAATTTCCTGTTATTTCCCTTTACCCTATCCCCCTGCCTTATTAGTTTAAATGTACTGCTTCCATTTTGGATTTCATTAAACTCCCCAAAATGTTCACTCTTTGCTATTCAGATGTAGACCATCTGCATTATACAAGTACAATCTGTATAGATTCCAGTGGTTTAACACCCTCCCCATTGTACAGATGTATTCTACAGCCATTTCAGTACTTCATCATCTCATGATTCTTTGCTCAGTCTTCTGAGTTCTGAAAGTTCATCTCACTGGTTCTGCAGACTAATGGTTGACACTTTGCAATTTTTTTTCCCTGATAGGTGGTGTTCAATAGGTCATATGTGCTTTATATATAACTATTCTATACTGCAGTCTCATGCATTTGGGAAGGATAGGAAGCATTGCCAGTCGTTTTATATTTGTCAGGCACCCACCACATCCAGCAACATGAATACAGACAGAAATACCAACACAGTTAACTGACAGGCCATGTCAGTTTAAGTATCTGAAGACCAAGGAGATCATCAGAGAAATGGTACACTTGTATGCACATGAATACCCTTTTCTTACCTGCTCATTTACCCTGGATAGTCCAGCTGAGATGTGACTTTGCATTACAGTGGAGCCTTGGTGCTGCTTAATTATTGGCACTGGGAAATCCATCACAAGTATATTACTTAAGGTCTCTCAGTGAGTAAATAGCTCAGTTGACTTCAAACTTGAGTCTCTCTTGGTTTTATTTATAGGTCTGTTCTCCAACTACTGTACCATGCTGCTGTTTCCTTCTATTATTAACAATGAATGTCATACCTACTGGCAGTAAAATATGCAGCAATATAGTATTTAAAAAATAACTACTTTTAGATTGCAAGAACAAGAGAGTAGGTTTTTTTCACTTTTTTCTTTTTGTTTCTTTTTTTGAAAAGGTAGTGAGTTCAAGCTCTTCACTGAGAATTTGGACTGTCAGTACTTAAACAATAGTACAGCATTGGGAGAGGTGATATGTTTCAGTCAGATGAAACATTAAATTGGGCTCCATTCACCACTGATACAACTCAGTTACACAACATTCCAAAAGTTGGACTCTCAAGCCATTCATTTCCTTATTATTATGGAAGTTGACATGGAAACTAGATCTTTGTCACTTCCTATCTCCGCTCTCTCTCCTTTCCTCCAGGTTGTACATGTTGAGTTCCTTATGTCTCTCCTCATAGGGCTTGTGATGCAAATCTTGCACCATTTAGTTGCCCTCCTCTGGACTGCTTCTGTACTTTCTATGTCCTTCTGGAGTTGTGGTCTCCAGAACTGGACACAATATTTTAGTTGAGGTCTCTTTCACTGGTGATACCCTTATCTATGCACCCTAGCATCCCACTAGCTCTCGGCACTGTGTTGTCACACTGTCTGGCTATCTTTAGTTCATCAGATATGATTACCCTGGTCCCTTTACTGTTTGGTGGTAGTTAATGCCACCCCTCCCATTGTACTCTGGTCCTGGGTTTCCATGCCTCACCTGCATGATTTTGCACTTCTTCACATTGAAACTTAGTTGCCACACCCTTGACTACTTCTCTAGCTTTCTTAGATCTCTATTCACTTTTTCCACCCCCCACTTGGGTGTCTACCCTATTGTAGATTTAAATTTCATTTGCAAAGAGACATGCCTTCCCTTCTAGCCCCTCTGCAATATTGCTAATAAAGACATTAAAGAGGACTGGTTTCAGTACTGATCACTGTGACACCCTGCTGGTCACCCTCCCTTCCTCGGAGTGTATTCTGTTTACCCCCACCCTCTGTCTCCTGTTCCTCAACCAATTTTTCAGAGGTTTACCAACTTTGGACCCACTCCTAGGCTTCCCAGCTTGCTTTCAAGTCTCCTATGTGGAACATTATTGAGAGAGCCTTACTGAAATCTAGGCAGGCCCATCACACGCTCCATGCTGATCTGATTCTTGGTCACCCAGTCAGAAAATCTATCAGATTTGTTTGACATAATCTCCCAGTGCATTTATGGTACCCTGGATCTTGAATGCCACTGGATTCAATATATTTTACAATTCTCTCCTTCTAAGTAGAGATTCCATTAATTTCCTTGTCAATGAAGTCAGACTGACTGGCCAGTAATTGCCAGCTTCCTCTTTGCTCTCACTTTGTGAAGTGGGACTACTCCACAAACATGGGAGAAAAGAGGAGGCTGGTAATTATAGCCAGTCAGCCTGACTTTGGTGGTGGGAAATTTAATGGAATCACTACTTAAGGAGGGATTGTTGGATATCTTGAATCCAGTGGCCTTTAAGATCTGAGGCAACATGGATTCACTGGGGAGATCATGTCAAACAAATCTGATAGATTTCTTGCACTGGGAGACCATGGAATTAGATCAGTTTTAGTGAGTTTAAAAATATATTTTACCATCTGTTTAAAATAAGTAATTTGACTATATTGTTCCTGTGGGCAGGTGGGCAGACTTGTGGTGGGGAGGATGGAGTGAAGGTGAGCTTGCAGCTGGGCTCACGCTATCAGTCACTCAACAAAAATTAATTTTAAACCATATACTGTATAAGATAGTATATGGTCAACCTTACACTAGCAAGGACTGTGTTCCCATCTCAGAGTTGAGATGATATCAGGACTTCTTGAGCTTCACTCTCAAGGATCTAAGATGTCATTGCAACCTCTCAATAGCAAGACAGCCATGTCATGTATGGCTGTCCATACACTATTCTCTATGTGGTGTTTACTTTGTTATTCCCTTGAATGTATCTGTTCATTTCTATCATGCCTCATCTCCCTCCTGTACATCATTAAATAAATGTATAGGCTTGTCAGCCTCTGCAAGTTCCATGTCATAACGGTGATTGTGGAATAGCGATCGCCATTTGGATGAGTTTACTTTGCGAAAATAAATTTCGGTGATGTACACATGCAGAAAACAAAACAGTAAAGCGGCACATGACAGTTAGGTTTTTAGTTTTTATGTGGGGGCTGTGCCCCACACCCCCCGTGAGGTGTTTCACTCCTGCATGTCCCCACTACAGGATTCTCAACCCCAGGGGTGCATGTTAGGGGGTGCAAAATTGTAAAAAAATTCCAGACCTGGCTCAAAAAAATGAGCGCACCCAGAACTGAAGCTGCCACCCCCAACCCCAGCCTGCCATCAACCCACCACACCACATGGTCAGCTTGGCAGCACACCACTGCACTACACCCTATAATCCCTCCCTCCCTTCCTCCCATCTCACAGCATGGGCCCTCCCCTGCATGTGTACAAAGTGACAGGATATCACTATATTCACCTACCTCCATCTAGTCACCCCTGCCAGGTTGCCCTATGCACAGGTGCCATAAGTGAGTCACCCTTTTGGAATGCACTCAATCGTGGTCGCCGCATCACAGGATACCCCTCTCCAGATATGTTCACCCTGGTCAATCATGAATCAGTTTTAGTTGCTCTCATTGGATATTTTCTAGCCTCTCATCATCTTTTTTCTGATGAAGATTACAAACCTGTATGCAGTACTCCAGGTGTGACCTCACTATTAACCTGTACAGTGGTGCAATTAAATCCATATTTTGCCTATTGAAGCCCCATTTATGCACCAACATATATTATTCATCTTTCCATACCCTTTCATGCACCAAGAAGGGGTGTTCATGATGCTGTTCACTACCTCATGGCCTCTTTTTTCTATTGAGGTTCCACTGTAACAATTAGTTTTGTTTTCTATTTTAACAATATACCACGACAGGGTGTGAGTATATGGCAGGATTTACCACACATGGTGTGGTTTGGTCATGAGGCTGCAGGCTGAGTGGGTAAATCACATCAGACTTGATAAATCCTGCCATATACCACACCCTGGAGTAGTATATTGTGATTATACAATGTCCTCTTCAGTTTTTGAAAAAAAGAGAAAAGTTAATTATTTTCTCATTTCAAATATTTGTTTTTATTTATTGTTGCACCAGAAAAAAAATAGCTCCCATTGATAGCTAGTATGCAGTAGATTGAGAGGAAACATCAACTCAGCCCTATCTGGGTAAATGATAGCTGGCACTGAATCTGGAGATTTTTTTTGTTTCTTTGTTTTACTTCAGTAGAGGCTGCACTGTGCAAAATCTGTGCATCAAGTATTGACAGCGTTGAGGATTTTTATTTTTTCTCTCTGATGATGTGAGACTTTGGGCTGCAATGTGTGAGTGAGGAGCAGTAATTCAGCATGAATGAGCTTAGTTGGAAATGACGGCTGCAGTACCTAACAATCTGTTTCCGTGTGCCTTCACTGTTGAAGTGTTATTTTTATAATTCTGATTAAAAGATTTTTTAATGGGGTGTCAAGAGATTTATTTAGTATGTAACAGTGTTCAGTGAGTTTGCCAGCTGTTATGATTTTGGGGACATCAGAGAGAAGCAGAGGTGATGATGAAACAGAAAAGTGAAAAAAAATGAGCCACGAGAAAGTGGTTATGGGAAACTAGCTAGAAAAAAATAAGAAAAAATACTGTTTTGGTCCCAATATGGGTTTTGGTAATGTTTCATCTGGCTGACCACCACTGTTTAACAGAGACACAATATGGTGAGACGGCTTGCCTTCCATTGTGTCTTTGCCAGTCTTGGGTTGTTGATGGTCAGAATGATTTTAGGGATAGTTTTTATGTGGCAGACTGGTGGCTGGCACCTTTTGTCATTAGTACACTGGAGGATTTACAACACTGGAAAGTGCCAACAGGCCAATCAGAAGGCAGCATTTATGCTGTATTGACTTTGCCAGTGTACAATCATGGATTCCTGTTTGCCTATGTGTATCACCTTGCATCTGACAGTGATCTTTACCTGCCATGTTCCACGCCACTGTTCAAATCTTTCCAAGTCTCTCTTGTAGCTTGTATACCTCATCAGTGTATACTGTACTCTTTCATTGAGCTTTTGTCACCTAAAATGGACTCACCTTGCCCATAGAGTTCCTCTCCTACTGTATGTCACTTGTAAGCATATTGAACAGTATGACCAAGCACTGACCCAGGGCTTCTCTCTCATAACCTTTTTGGCTACTTAAATTTGCCATATAGGACCACTCTCTTTGGTCCTGTCAGAGAGCCTGTTACCAAGTCACCCACTGTAGTTTGTTTGTTTGCAAGTCCTATTTCCCCATTTGTGGAGTAGTCTTCTTTCAGGCATGAAATAAAAGGCTTTACTGTTGTCAAGCTACTGCCTGGTTCCTATCTACCATAAACATCTTGGTGCTGAAGAAGTGAATGAGATCAGTTTGTCAAACCTCCCTTTGTAAATCCATGCTGATTTCTGTTCATAATTCCACTGTTTGCTCTTTGATGAATGAAATTATCAACTTTCCTACTATTGACATCAGAATCGCGAGGTCTAAAATTGCCAGACATACCAGACCTGTCTGTATTTCCACTCATATAAGGGATTGACTTTACCATTCTCCATTCCTCAGACACCATCCCAATTGCTAGTGATTCCATAAAATGTGTCACAAATGCACTCAGCACATCAGGCCCTCTGCTCCCACAGTGCCAACTTCTGAGTGCAGTAATGTGTGAACAGGTAACAGGCAGGGTAACCCTCCTGTCTGCTTGTGGGTCCAAATCACCTTTGGTCTCAAGTTCTGGGGGATTCAAACTGTGAACCTTATGCTAGTGTATGTAAATGTACAGGCTCAGATAATATTCTCTTCTGGGGATGCAATATATCTTTTGCCTAAGGGCACCTAACCAGGTATCCAAAATGAACCCTTTAAAACTCTGTAAAAGACATTAGGTATATTCTTACCTTTTCCCAGTTTACTAACACCATCAAGCTTTTGAACAGTTTTTATCAGTCTAAACCCTCTAGATGTCACATGCAAAAAAGAAATGGCAGACCCAGGCAGTCTTTCAAAATAAAGATTTTACTAAAGATGATAAAAATATGAAAAATTTAAACACAGAACAATACATCAAAGAGCATACAATCACTTAAAAGAAAGCAAGGAAAAGTACAAAACAGAAACTCCTACCACAATACATTTAGACTTTTTCTATCTAATGTACTACCTCTGTAATGCTTATAGTTATATCAGACAGCTGTGTCTGTCAAGAGTCCCAAGATGGTATGTCAAAAGATCAGACACCAGTATTAGTTTAAACTGTGTCTCTCCACACTCCTTCTGTGAGTCATCTAGCTCATCCTTTAGAACCAAAAAATACAAACATGATGTCCTATCAGGAGGTATTTTAAATTAGATAACATCAGCAAAAATGCATTTCCCAAATTGTAAGTCTTTGATTTCCCAGTTCCTTCTCCCAAGGCATTTCAAAGGGTTTTAAAGCTTTTTAACACCAGTTGATATTAAGTGTTCTTCCTTTTAAGATGTCATAAAAGTTTATGATTTTTATCCTCTGGCAGACTCATAAAGTCCCGTTCCATTTCCACTTCAAAGAAGCAACAGGTCATAAAAGGCCATAAAATACAATGTCTCAAGGAAGTTAATTACATTACAGAGATCTCCTGGTTTAACATATATCCTGTCATTTCACTGAGACCTGGGGTGGCACCTATGAAAGCTCTGTGACAATCACACACTATATTTTTATATTACCAATATCATCCAACAATCATAACCAGCTGGCCAAGCATCACAAAATCCTCTTCTGGAGTGGTCGAGTGACTTATTTGATTTCTTCTGTAACCTCAAGTCCAGAAAATATGGTCACATTTAGTACTTGCAAACCCTTCAGAACCCTTTCATCAGTAACAAGTTCTGTTCTTAACCTACAGATACTATTCTTGGTAAAATGGAAGATGTTTTTGTACTAGGGCAGTGACCCTATACTGTTTCTTGAGAAATGACTAATTATAAAACAAAAGCACTTTTCCTTCCTTCTTTCCTTCCTTCCTTCCTTTCTGTAATGTTACTGAGAGTAACTATCTGTAGCACTGCTTTCTGAAACCAACAGTAAAACAGTTGTATCTGATACAGTAAAGTAAGTTAATTGGGAACGTGAAGACTGTGTGTTGTAGTGGTTAAAATACTGAACTTTGAACCAGGATATGACTGTTTAAAATAACACTGCAGTCAATGATTCACTAGATGACCATAAGCAGACCACTTGACCTTCCTGTGGTGTACCACTCTCAGCTTTAAAATGGATAAAACCATTGCCTTTGCACAAAAGTAGATGCTAAATCTGAGTTTGGCTTTCTTGTAAAATAAACTGCATAAAAGAAAACTAAGTTCAACAATTTTGTCTTAGTGTTTGGATGACTACAGCTAAATACAATGTGTGGATGTTACACTATGGTTTACATTATATGACTATTCTGTCTCATTAGTGGAGGGAAGGATTATCTTTTAATCAAAATCAGAGATGCAGTTTTAACTAGCAGTTGGTCCCGCTTCAGTTTATTTCATTTTTGGAAATTAAACATTTTCAGAGCTGTTGTATTGGATTGTTGATAACAAAGATGCCCTTGTAGTCCTTGCTGGTAAAAAAACGTTGACAGAAAAATGTATTAAAGAGTATCCAACAGCTTAAAATGAAGATTGGTGGTTATTGAAACTTTTTCAGTAGGGTTTCAAGCTGAGTATATTTTCAGGGATTTTGCTTGTCATTAATTCCATCATAGTTGCAGATTTTCTGTAGCCTGCACCTATTCAGTTGAGTTTTTTTGTTCTTCACTCACAATTGCATTGTAAAGCAGGAGCACCATGCAGTGCAAGCACAGGCATTCTCTCTCTCTCTCTCTCTTTGTTTCTCTCTCTATCATTTGTGCTCTCGCTCTCTAATGATGTTCAGGGTGTCGGCACACTGAAAGGTCATGTATCTAGAGTGTAAAGTGGGCCAGCTTGTCACAATTCCTTATGTTGAGGTGAAAATGACTATGGAAAGCCTCAAGCACTACTGTGTGCTTTGTGTAGTCATCCTCTACCCATTTCTTCCTGCTGGCCATTACTGATTGCAAATATACTGTAGTAAATAATGACAAAAATAATAAAACTATAGGTATTTCTTTCATAATCCATGCAGTTCATAGCACATACTATATCTGTGATTTTGAACAAATAGATATAACAAAATACTAGCCATGTATGTATAATATTTTCTTTTATGATTGAATAATATGGATCTTAGCAACATACAATAGGGCATATTGTTGAAGACACAGGAAACAATGACAAGCGGGTCATCTTGTCCAAGCTCCTAATGTGTTTAATGTTAAAGACCCATGCCTGGATTTCTAACCATATGATACATGAATCTTGTAGACTATTTTCAATCTAAAAGTGCTGTTTCCTGAAGTCAGTGGCACTCAGACAGTGTAATATTGTTATCAACA
Source organism: Neoceratodus forsteri (assembly GCA_016271365.2). Classification (NCBI taxonomy): domain Eukaryota; kingdom Metazoa; phylum Chordata; order Ceratodontiformes; family Ceratodontidae; genus Neoceratodus; species Neoceratodus forsteri. The sequence continues at coordinate 235,431,544 of JADMNL010000023.1, read as the reverse complement.
AATTATATAGATGTTAACAATGATCAGATTTGCAATTTGTTTCACAAATTAATAGTTGGTGTCCTTCAAAGTTTTTGTTCATAGTGGCGAGGAACCATTTATCTTCCTCAGAAAATATTTTTGTCTGTCCAAGATGACCTAGCTGCGGTGAAGTACCATATTGTTCTGGTTTCCTGCTTTTATCTAGTTTTACCACTTGGTGGAGTGAAGCACAAAGAGGTATTGTGACTTGCTAGGGCCACACAGTGAGTATGCTTCTCTTGTGAAATTTGAATCTTGGTTTCCTGTTTCCCAAGCCAGTGATCAAGCCCCTAGACCACACCTCCCATGCAGTTTTGAAACAAGCCTGCATTTTTTTAGTCCATGTTAGAATATTTTTATGTTCGCTCTCACCACAGTGTCAAATGTCATATTTTTGACCTACCAGCTATACTGTATATGACTTAACTAAGTCTTGTATGAAAACAGTTACATTTTAGCACTTGAGATATACTTCCATCAACCCTAATTTGGGGAAAATGTCATATTGAACTGGGATCACTGATTACTTTTTGCCTAAGGTGGCTACTAGTCTCAGTTTCATTAACGGTCTGCTGCAAAATAGAAACATTGGAAAACAATATTATCTGTTGCTAGAAAACAACATTAATTTCTTGCTTTCAGTGAAAGAAATGCATTATTTAAAATCAAATTATATAAAACAATGTGAGTGAAAACCATAAAAAATAAATAATGTATATTAGCATTGAGTAAGCATTTTAATGTTACACCCCAATTGTTGCACCATAATAACCCTGTCCCTAAACAAAAACAGCAAAATATAGGGAGAGGGTTAGGTTCATGGGCAGACTAGATGGGCTACTAAGTCCCCATCTGCCATCAAATTCAGTATGTTCTTATGTAACCAATTTGCCCAAAATATGGCAGGTGCTGAGTCTGGGCTAAGGTCTCAGGAGCTTGAAAATGTTGTGTTAATCAGGTCAGGGGAAGCAAAGTTACAGAGGTCTCAAAACATTAACATTTATGCTTTTTAAGACTTTATTTAGCTCACATATAATGAAAACACTTAAAAAACTGGCCCAATGTACACACAATTACAGTGACACATTTTAACTTATATAGCTTTTAAAACATAAGTTAAATACTATGCTGTTTAGTGAGCATGCTCAGTTCAAAATGAACTTTTTTGTATTAGCAGTTTGATTGAGTGTTTACACTGCTTTCATCAGCTGACCGATGAAAGCAGTGTGAAAGAAATCAAAAGTGATTTGCAGCTGATGAAAGCAGTGTAAAAGATACTTTTGATCACGCTAATGCCGCAAAATTGCATGTCCTTAGACCCCATCCTCCCAACTCATGCTTTAACTGGCAATTTCTGGTGGGTGACCAATCCCACAGGCTGTTTTACATTTGATAAAAACTTACAGAATTGGTGCCCACCCCAGGTGATGACTAAAATCACCCTATCCATATTAGAAGCAGACTGGGGTGCTTGCCCCAGTACCACTGTACGAGATGGGCCCCATCCCTTTCTGCTCAGCCCACCATATAGCTGGTGACATCAGGGTGTTGCCAAACAGTATACTGACACTGGGGAGCCCAATCTCCAGTGTTGGTCTACCTGATAAAAGAAAAATGTTCATTGAAGATATTTTTTTATTTTCTTTATGTTTTAAAACCTGGAAAGATGAAAACAGTCCCTCACTGAGGTCTGATCCCACTGGAATCCCCACCCAACCCTGACTCCCACTCAGCACTCATCAAACCATACACACCCACACTTTCACTCACCCACAGAAGATCTGCCACTGTAGATCCACTGTCTAGGTTGAAAGATGTCCTCTTCCAGCAACCATGATGGGAACTTAAATAAACAAGGTAAGTGTGGTCAATGTATTGCAACACACTTTGAATTTTACTAATAACTTGATCATTATTTAATGTTTTGCCAAATATTCAACATGGCCTTTTCTGAACTCCACCTCATTAACAAGGTAGGTGACATTTTTCAAATCCATCCCAAAAGGTGATTTTGCAATCATTTCACAAAATCACCTTTTTATTGTGGGATTAGCAAAATTTCACCTACCAGGTTCATGAGATGGAGTCATAAGAAGACAATATTAACCATTTGGTGAAACAATATGTTAAATGACAAAGCAATGAGTGAACATTACTTTGGTAATTGTCAATATTCTGAACCCAAATTTTAACACTCCCATTTTTCACACCACTTCATGAACGTGACAGGTGATATTTGTCAAATCCTGCCACAAATGGGTTTTCATACCTGTGGCACAAAAAGACATCTCAGCCAGAATTTTATTAAGTGCATCTGTCATATTCATAAGAGGATGTTATAAAACAGCTGTTGAAAACTTGGGGTCAAATGTAAAAAAAAAGGTTATGAAGAAATGATTCTGTGAGGCCAGCCATTAGCCCGTTAGATAGTGTGTTGCAATCCTGTGCTGGTTAGCTGAGTTTGGCGTTGAAGTCAGTGAGCCTGCTGGATTGTCTGAGTCTGGTAGGATGGTGCTGCATGCAGCTGCACTCCCAGCATGAGAAGGATGGTGCAGTGTTCGCTGCATGAGCAACAGTTAATCATACAGTGAAGAGAACTTCTCTTGGCATAGGACCCAGAGTACCTTGCACCTCTACATTTGGAGGAGCATGGATGTGAAGGGCTCAAATGGCATTGCACTTCTGCAGCCAAATGGACTCTGGACCCTGTTTGTCTGCAGTTGCATCCCCACAGGCATCCCCACAGAGTGTTTGCATTTATAAGCTGCATGGTAGTACAAGGCACTCTGGGCCCTGCACTTCCACAGCTAGACATACTTTTTCTAATTGCAGGGACCTCCAAGCCCTGCACATCTGCATCTGTTCAAGACACCTGCATGAATGAAGATACAATTGCACTGTCACATAAAGAAAGGAAATTAATTGCAAAAATATGATCATGCAGACATTAGAGTTGAAGAACAAAAAGAACAATGTTAGGCAATGATAAACATTAGGGTTTGAGTCTTGGGAGTCTTTGCTAATCAGTGGTGTGATTTTCCTTGGGATTGTCAACCCTAATGCCCACTCCCTCAACTGAGAAAAATAATAATATCTTGCTTCATGCAGGCCCACGTGGCCCTGAGTGAAGAAAGCTATGAGTTATTCTGCATGTGGTGCTACATACTTTTCTACCTACAAAAGTATATGTTTATGAGGCACTTCATTGATGCTGTACCTTTTGCTTTGGTCAGAAGGCTAAGGCTGGAGTAAGGGTGTAGGCAATAGGCTTTACAGTCCCTTAGAACATCACATCACTAATTTTCAGAGACTCCTGAAACTCCAAACTGATATGTTTTCATTTCCTGGCTTTATTTGCTTTGCATTCTTCGACTTCTAATATCTGCATTAACATAGTTTCTTGCAATGAATATATAAATAAGATGACTATAGCCAGCAGCCTAACCTGATATTCTAATAAGAACTATGTAGTTTATAGAAGAAAATACTGTTTTTCTGAGAAATGTCCTGATTTAGGATTTTGAATGGTGTTAACCCAATCCTTCTAGTTTCTTAAACTATTTTAATGACATGTATGTTTAATTCTGTGCAGAATAGAAGTGGCATTTGTCATTTCTCAAAACATGACCTGGCCCAGTTTATGACAAGTCCATGTGTAATCTGACTTTGGAGTATTTTTAACTGTAAACTGATACACTTTTTATACAACATAAATGGCTACAAGACACAACTGTTCATAATGTAATCGAAAATTCCATTTTGTCTTAATAGCATTTACTGTCAAAAAGTTTTATCTTTACTCTAACAAAGAGGTTGATTAGATCCCTTAGGATCTGAATTAGCATCTCTGAGGTAGGATATGCTGTTTTGCAATTCATGTAATTTTTTCCTGTAGTTTTATTCATACATAGTCCTCTTTTGTTCTAATATAAATACAGTGGCTGTAAAGGTTGTCTACCTTGTAACAGTGCAGTTGAATAGCTTCATACATAGTGGAACAATATGCTATCAGTGCTCAAAATTTCAGTAAAGAACTATCTTGGCATCACCTTGAACAGTTCCTTTGTTGCACACGGCACATTGGCAATGTAGCAAAGACCGCCAACATATGGATCAGCCTGCTCCACAAGCACAAACACTGCATGACTACTGGTACCCTTAGACTGGCCATCTACAACTCTGTCACCTCCGTCATCCACTACAGTCTAGCCATCTATGGCTCTACTTCCCCTACTGCCCTCCAGAGGATATCGGTGACACTCAACAAGGCTGTAGGCTTCTAACAGGTGCTGCCCGCTTAACACACACCTATGACCTGTACACACAGGCCGGATGGCTTCCACTTCTCAGTAAAATACAATATCAGACCTGTCTGTTAACCAAAAAGTTCTCCTCAGGCTCAAGCCATCAGGTGTTGCAAAGCTCAATACTGCCACAGCAGTACCCAGCATACACGTAGTGCTCAATATCAAACCTGCCAGGTCCCCAGATGCCGTCCACAATGGGTCAGAGGTCGCTCACCCACAGAGCTCCACAGTGGTACAATACCCTAACAAAGAAACACTTACAACTGCAATGCTTGGACCCTTTAAAAGGCAAATCTGACTATTCCTCACCTCTACCACTCAATGTGACTGCTCTCCCTAAGGCACTGCCTTTTCATTTTACTCTAGTCAAAGGTGACCCATTACCTCCCTTTGAGCTACAAACTATTGGCACCAGCTTCCCCACTCTCACCCTAACCCCCTTCTACCCCCGCCTCATCCACCCCTCCCATCTCTAAAGGCACTTTACAGATATGTGGCCTTCCAGCCCCTATCCACCTTGTACTTTTGCCACCCACCCCTACCCTCCAACAATGGCCCTTTAGCCTGCCTACTCCTTCCTGATCCCCTCCTACCCTATACTCACTATATACTGTTCACCCTGAAACTTGTCAGAATCTGGCTTATGATGTCTCTCTTCATTAATGTCTGTATGTTTAAAGCTTAGCCATCTCTGTGTTTTAAGACTGTAATCATTGTCGACCTTTGTATGTATGTTACCCTACATCCTTTGATGTGGAACCTTTGTAAATGAGCAGTTCTTGCTCAAAGGTATTTGTAATCCTAGAGTTTAATAAAATAAAATAAAAAGAGAAACTACGTTGTATGTGTGAATAAACAAAAGTTGAGGTCCACACCTGGGTCCTGTGCTCAGCTCCCGACACGTATGAATAAAAGTATTTTGCCAGCACCAGTAAATCCAGCAGAGCACCACAACAGAACTTATGGATCCAAGCAATGTGCTAACATTACAAAAAGGAAGCAAAGACCATAATATGTGCTATATCAAAATTTATTTATGCACACAACACAAGGAAAACACACAATCCATGTATGCTGCCCACCTCCTCCAGTGATACAAAAAGAAGAGGTGGGCATACATGGATTGTGGAGCCTTTGTGTTGTGTGCATGAATAAATTTTGATACAGCACATATTATGGTCTTTGGTTTCCTTTTGTGCAATGTTAGCACACTGCTTGGATCCATAAGTTCTGTTGTGGTGCACTGCTGGATTTACTGGTGCTGGCAAAATACTTTTTATATATTGTAGCTGAGTTTGCTCAAGGAAGAAACAAATGACCTGTTTGTCTTCACACTGTATGCTGTGGTGGAGGTCTTAATGACACCCAAGGCATTAGATGCCATAGTATTTTTAACACATATTGTTTATCTCTCAGCACCAGTGTGACCCTCCTCTGGTCGACTACCCTCATGCTCCAGCCATCCTTTCACAGGCACTTATCTTCATCCTTTTGGAGCTCCACAGTGTTGTTCCTGTGTCTGTGATTAACATCTTAACGTGGTTGGACATTGGCCTCTGTCTGTTCCATTTATTGTGAGGGTGGCAGAGTGGCAATTTGGTCAGCATCTCCATTAAGCCTTATAATATGTGGAGGCGGAGTGATTAGTTAGGTCATCAGGGTTTGATGGGTTGTGAGTGGCATGCTGCACATCTCTTGGACTTTCCACATTCAGTTCTCCCCTGGATGCAAGTATGCAAGATGTCATGGAGAACAGGTGTGTACTGAGTGTGCTAGGGCTCCACTGCTGTCACTGTCCTCCATCACATCTGCTACAGTAACTACATCACCAAAGGTGGCCACTTGGGTAGCAATGTTGCAGTGGAGCCTGTAACCCTATTTACTTGAAGGAGCAGAGCATTCTGTAGTATTCTTGATTCTTCATCTCGCCCAGCAACTGACATCCCAGGCTTGTTTCTGAACCTCATTACCTGTTTTATGAGCAGCAGCCCTAATGTTGTGCCAGTGGGCTGTCCTGCATGCTGCAGTAGCTGTGCCAATGGGCTGTCCTGCATGTGGCTGTAGCTCTGCCACTGGTCTGTCCTGCATGCAGCTGTAGCTGTGCTAGTGGCTGTCCTGCATGCTGCAGTAGCTATACCAGTGGGCTGTTCCTCATGCTGCAGTATTGTCAGTGACACACTTGTATAATATAATATGTCTGAGCTTAGGATGAGGTACAATCTGTAGATGTTAGTGTCCTAGTTCACCTCCATATAATTTTGGAAAGGTCAACTGGGTTGCAAAATACATTTTTATTTATTTATTTCTAGGAAGTACCTTTGAACCAAAGGCTCTTTTACAGTGGTTCCACATTGTAGTAAAACATGGTCATAACATCATTTACAATGGTTACAAGTACATAAGCAGATACAAGGAGGTTCTATGCCTAGAAAGTCATGAGTACATCAGGTTACAGAGGTTATATAATTACAATAACACTGATTACATAAGTAAAACTATACAGACACATAATTTAAAGCAGGCTAGGCTGATTGGTTGTTAAGTGAACAACTTGAGAATCTACAGGATATAGAGCAAATCAGGTAGGGAACAGAGGATGATATAGTCTGTAAAATAATTAATACTAAACATAGGAGGCGAGAACTTGCTGGGCAGCAGTTCTTTTGTCTTAAGTGCTAAAGAGTGTAATCATAAAGGAGGGCTAGACTCTTGGGCGTGCTGAGGCTGGGACTCTGGAGCTTACTAGGGAGTGTTAGTTAGCAAGAAGAGATTTTAAAGAGGCAGAAGGTACTGCACTTCTTTCAGAAAGTAGTTGTACTATTTCTACATTCTGGACTTGAGTATTTTGGCATTAGTTAATAGCATTAATCTAAAGAAAATTGGTGGCCCTCATGGCATCTGTAATTGGGTTCTAAAAACAAAGGAGATTTTGTCCGCCTTTTACTCTCCTTGTTAATGCTTCTATGCTGGAGGGAGTTTCCTCTCCCCTGCCAGCATGGGAAGCAGAAAATGTTGTTGATGTCTCTAAAATGTGTCCACCTTTGAGAATTGCTAAATATCAGAAACAAATTTCCTTGACCTCTACCATTGCTAAGGTATATGAGGGTGTGTTACATATTTCTGTATTTGAGATAATTTCCAAGGATTGATCAATCCTATTTTGTTTGGCTCAATTGCTTGCCGCCGCATAATCCACACAATCAGAAATGTTTGAAATCTAACCCTTTGGCTGTTGAATAATAACAAAATTGGAAGATACTGTAAGTTCTGATAGACTTCTCTAAGCATTTCATTAAAAAACACAGTGGCCCAGATATCAAACTGCGCTCAAAAGTAAGCGCCAACAGCAGGAACAAGCACAAAACCAGTTGCGCCGATAAACAGGTGCAGATATTCAAACATGGAGCAGAGCAAATTGCGCAAGCAACCAACGCCTCAATATCGCGACATACCGCGCCATGGCGCAACCAGGTAGGAGAGGTTGAGCTAAAATGCTGCGCCATGGCGCAACCATGGAAGCTCAGCTGAGCAGTGCAGAGCTGCCATAGCGCAAGCACAGCCCCCCAGAGCAATGGAACTGCACATCCAGGGAGGCAGGCTGGGGCCCACCGCCAGCCATGCCACACATGGGCACAGGAACTCACTGCAGAACCCACACCACACTGGCACACCCCAAGCACAGCATCACTGGGGTGGGACGGATGATCCACGTGCCCATGGGGACAAGCCAACTAAAGAATAGCAGAGCCATGACACCCCAGCACAACCACTGGCAGGCACAGAGTGCCACACCCCGGGGTTGACAACCACAGTGCACATCAGTCCCCCTGTATGCACAGCACAGCTGCACCGTGCTCCCAAGACACTGCCATGTGCAGTGACAGGCACTGCAGGAAACACCATACCCCCTGCCACACGGCAACCCCATGCTGCAGAGAAGCAGACCAGCCAGACCCACCCTGTGCACCCAGCAGTGGGTGGCAGCAGATGGCAAGAGCAACAGAAAGGCAATGCTATGCTGGTGATACCTCCCCATGGACACACACACACACACACACACACATATACCCAGGACCATAGTAGCCCAGATGGCATGTACACCCCTGCAACGGAGCACCCAGAGCCAGTTGCAAAGCAGACACCAACACAGCAGTTGTACCAAAATAGAAATGTATATTGAAATAAAACAGTGAACAATAAAGTTATAACTATGTACAAGTTGAGGGGGACGGGTAAAAGGCAGGGGTGTTCAAGGGAAAAAACTTGGAGAGGGAAGGCAGGTGAAAGGGATGGGTGAAGGTCAAATGAAAGGTGGGCTACGGCCCAGCAGGCTCCTGCTCCTACCCTTGCCATCGTCCCCTCCCTGTGTCTGGCGCCCGTTCCCCTGGCGCTGTAGAGGCTGCAGGAGCTCCCGGTTTCGACCACAACCTGGATCAGGCGCCGCACATCATGCGCCATGCGCTTGAAGCACACCAAGGCCTAGGAAAATGGGAACACAGTCAATGGCTGAGACTGACCACAACCCTGAACACCACCCAACCTGCAACCCATCTAACCCAATGTGCTGCACATGTGATGGCATGCACCCACCCACAGTGAACATGCACATGGCCATCATAAACAGGCGGCACCAGCCATGCGCACCACCGCCCACACACACTGCCCATGTCAATCACAGTACAAACTAGGCTGTCATGTGATGTTGCAACGTGGTCCGATGCCAGTTACACAGCTATGTGCCCAGTGCATGCCTGGACCACCTGTGATGCATACACAGACGTGTCGTGATGCTGCACTGTGATGCAGGTCACCTGTGTCACACCTACATACATGGATACATAGACAGTGTCAGCAGATAAGGGCCTATGGGACACCCAGTCTGGCCATTTGGCCTTGTACGATCACTCTCTTGTCCTATAAGTCCGCTCCCTCACCCCTGACCTCCAGAAGTCCCTCATGGCGAACCCACACATACAGATATCCCGTGACCAAGTCAGCCCCCACCACATCCTCTTGCAGGGTGTTCCACTCGTCCACCACCCATTATGTGAAGAAACACTTTCACATGTTCCTCTTAAACGAGCCCCTCCAACTGCATCCCATGCCCCTAGTCCTGGAACATCCTTTACACTGACAAATATTGTTTCTGCACTCTGTTCCCCTGTACAATACTTGTATGTCCCCATCATATCCCCACACCTCCTCCCTCCAGGGAGTACATGTTCAGTTCCACAACCGGTCTGCATAGGACTTGTGATGCAATCCATGCACCATCCATGTCGCCTCCTGTGAACGCTCTCCACCCAGTCCCTGTCCATACGCAGGTATGTTTTCCGGAACTGTACACTGTACTCCAGTGTGGGACTCACTAGTGTTTCATCTAGTGGAACTACGACCTCCCATTTGGTTGTGTCCATCATGGTTGGTGGTCCTGCCCCCAGCATGCAATAGCATCCATGACGAATGATACTCCACCCTCCAGCAGCTCGGTCTGCCGCTGCTGCTGCTGTTGCTGCTGCTGATGCTGCTGCTGCTGTTGCCTGATGGCCTGTGGCACTGGGGCCCTGGCATGGCCCACATCAGCCTCGTCCGGCACCTCACCATCCGGCCTGTGGGAGACTATGGTGAGACAAACATCAGTGTGACTCAAAAGCAGAGTGCCCCTGCCCCAGTAAGACTGCCTGCCCACACAGCCATAACCATCCATCGCACAGCTGCACACACTGACACACCGATGCACAGCCACCCAGGCACACACACACCCCACAGAGAATAGGTGAATAGATGGTACACTCCGTGGCCCTAGGCACCAGGCCCCGCCTGGCATGGAACGCAGCCGCAACAGTTCCAGGTCCCTCCGGCGGAGATCACTGTACCGGTGCCGCACTGCTCGCAGACCGCCCCGGCCAGTGACCCCACCAGGTCAGTGGCCACTTGCTGCCACACATGGGTCCTAGGTCCAGTGAGGGGGCCTCACCATATAGTCCCTCATGTGGGGCTCCACTAGGGCCACCAGGTTGGCCACTTCAACTGGGCTCCAGGACACCGCCTCCTCTGAGCCATGGCCCCAACTTTACAGCAGGCAATATGGCGCCCGCTGCACTGTGACCCCATGTGGAGTTGTTGCGCAATAGACCAGCACAGACTCCAATCGCGCTGTTCACAAGCGCCGTCACTTTACATGGCGCTGTAACCAGACAGCGCAGTGAGGCGTACACATGGCATGCCCACAGCGCCAGGGGTCAGAGGGCATACACAAGGTCATGGCAATGACGCAAGGCTACGCACAGCACCATAGGATGTATAGGCATCCTGCACGACTGCTAAGCAGAGCACCAGTGCCACAGTGGACTACTCGCACAGAAGTGCCACAGCGCCCATATAGTGCCCAGTGCTGTAGCGCCACTGGCACAATGGTGGCCATGGCCAGAATAGCCTATCGCTCAGCAGGTCTGCAGCGCGATCGATGCATGCGTAACCCTGTCTGGGCATGTGCAATGCAGTGTAGCACACAGCCAGAAACATGCACCATCAGCTCAGCCGGACCTTCCCTATTGCGCTAAGCACAACACGCGATATTCAGCCGACATATGCAAATCAGTCGATCAGCCATGCAAAGGCGCAGTGGCACGATTAGCATGTCATTAAAGTTGCGCCACACCTCATTTGCATGTGTTGCACTATAAAAAGTGTGACACTGGGTTGTGGCGGCCAGATTTGGTTGTTGCAGCTGAGAGGTGAGTTACATGCTGTGTGATGCTCAGGACAATGCTCATGGGCAGGGTGCTGGAGGATGTCACAGGTTGAGGGGCTGAGCATGATGAGGCACTTAGAAAGGGCAGAGGGCACCCTTTCCATCAGTATCTGCCATGCGGCGAGGAAAGGGGGCTTGGCCTCCCGGCCTGCAGCTATGCTCATGGGGAAATGCTGTGGACTGCACAGTGACAGGTGTCCACTTCCACCCATACAGATCAGCATGAGGACGAGAACCAGGCCGAGGCTGTGGACGGGGGCAGGAGGAGGCCGAACTTCACCACAGCAGAGACCGAGGCCTCTTCCAGGCCTACCTGGAGGATGAGCCCGCTTTGAGTGGGCGGAGGCACCCCTCAGCGGCGTGCAGCTGCATGGGAGGGGTAGCTCTGGCCGTCAACCTGCGAAGCCACCAGCGCTCCGTGCAGGAATGCCGCAAGAAGATGGGGACTGACCACAGGAGGCTGAAGGAGAAGGTGGCAGCCTTCAGGGGGCACGTGCTGCCACTGGTGGGGACCACCAGTGGTGTTGCAGCTGACCCCACTGAGAGACACTGGTTGCGCCATGCAGCCGAGTGCCATTGCGGGTGTTCCTGGCGGAGGATTCCAGACAGGTGGAAGCCCATCACTGCACGGTATGTCATGGTGATGTTGTGGGGGGCTGTTGTTCACAGGCACTCACATGTACTCTCTTCTGTTTCAGATCCTGTTCGTCTGCAGGAGATGGTGGTGGTGGTGCTGACAGTGAGGCAGACCTGCTGGACCAGGAGGAGGGACCTTCCACCTCCGCCAGCAGCCTGCACGCACTGCAGCAGCAGGCCGGCTGGGCCGACAACTCCTCCGGCAGTGATACGGCAGGGGTGCACAGCCTGTGTCACAGCAGTTTGGCATGCAGGTGTGCCAGCATGCTGTGCCTATGGCAGGGCACGCACCGCACTATTGATGATGGCAGGTCTGCAATGGCCAGTGAGAGTGTGTGTCCCACGAGGGACACATGGCAGGCCAGCACGTGCCCATGGGCCGTCCAGCTCCACACCTGTGTACCAGCATGCTGGCACAGTCACAGGCTGGGCCTGTCAGCACCGTGGGGCAGCATCGGTGGCTGAGCAGGTGTCTGGCACTGTTGACAGCACAGGGGTGGAACAGGTGGACCTGGGGGTCACCAGTTGGAGGCAGCAGCAGCAGTTGCACACCAGGCCTGGGGGACAGCGTCAGGCAGTGGCACTTGTCCACCGCCCTTAGATCAGCCCATACCTGGTCCTGGCGAACAGCGGCCACCTCAAGGGGTGCTGTGCACCAGGACCATCCACACCTGGGGTCACGATGCCATTGGGGCACAGTACCTTGATCGCCGCAGACACCCACCTGCTGCAGGAGTCGGTACAGCTGCAGGGGCGGGTTGCAAGGTCTGTGGAGGCACTGACTGTGTCCGTGGAGTGGCATAGCAGGGAGTGTGCTCGGACCGGGCCGAGATGTCCATATGCGGACGGATGTGACCGCTGCCATTGAAAGGCTGACCCAGGCAGTGGTCTCTGTGGCAACCGCATTGACCACACTGTCTGGTGACCCTGTACCACGCACCCCACACAGTGCGCACCCACTCCCGCTCCCGGTGTCATGCGACACCAGGCCTGTCGATGCTGGTTCTGCTGTGGGCATCCCGAGCACCCTGGTGCAAGTTTCTTCGCGGGATGCAGACCCCTGTGAGGGCAAGGTTGCGGTCACGCACTGGGACCCTGGTGGTGCAGTAGTGCCACCCGATGTGGCCCCTGCACAGCCTGCCAGTGCTGCTAGGCCATGGCGGGGCTGCCCACGCATCCATGGTGGCCGGGACAGTGCTCCTGACTGAGCTGTCTCCCAATGCAGGCCCTGTCTGGTGCTGCCCTGTGTGCAATGTGTGTCATGGTGGGCAGTGCACTGCTGGTGCTCTGCTCACCAAACTGACACATCGGACCACCTGCACACTCTCCCAACTGCTGTCCACAGGTGCGTGTTGATGATGATGCCTGCATTGCACTGTACACCAAGGTGCAAGGTTGCCCAGGTCCTGACACACGACGTGGGACAGTCCAGGTGGTGAGGGTGGTTGGTGGTGCTGTGTGATAGCTGTAATTTCCACAGTGCTGTGCTGCTGCCCTGTATGCTGCCGTGTGTGTGTGTGTGTGTTCATTTGAGTGCTCACCCTCTGATGATGTGTTGGTATGCCTAGACCCTTCAACTCCCTGACCTTCATGCACGGTGTGTTCCCTGTGTGCCTGTGGTTTTGTGATAGACAGTGTTGCCTGCACATGTCCCCTTGACTTACCTGTGTTGCGGTGCTCGCTGCAATGGTGTCCCGGTGCAGCTGGGCTCTGCCGTGTCAGTCGGGGGTCCCTCCTTCCTAGGGGGCGGCTCATCACCCATATCACCGGGCGCCACTGGCGTCCCCATCGCTGTCCCCTCTTGGACCTGTACGGGCTATCCCATGGGTCTTTGGCCATGTTGTGCAGGATGCAACAGGCCAGGAATATCCCACAGGCCTTTTGGGGTTGTACTGTGGGCTCCCCGAGGTGTCCAGGCATCAGAAGCGTGCCTTGAGTATCCCAACACCCGCCTTATGATGTTCCGTGTTGCGGCATGCCTCATTGAAACCGTGCTGCGCCTGGGGTCGGGGCCTGTATGGTGTGAGCAGCCAGGACGGAGTGGGTATCCACAGTCACCTGTGTGGAGATAGTGGAGATCAGTGTTAGGTCAGGTCCATATTGTCCATTCCTTGTGTGCCACTACCATGGCACCTGTGTCATTCCCACCCTTGCACAGAGTTTGCATTCCATATGTGTACTCACCCACTAGATGACCCGTGGGGATGTTCCCACTCTTGAATCGATGGCACAGTGCAGATTGGTGCCATATGAAGGCATCATGTGCTCCGCCGAGGTGTGTGGCACAGACATTGATGATGCACCCAGTGGCATTGCACACCACCTGGCAGTTGACACTGAGAAGCCCTTTCGGTTCGATATGCTTGCCCGTCGGGCCAGGTGGCGTGCGAATGGCCACATGGGTGCAGTCTATGGCACCCTAGCACGCCAGGCATTTGTGCTACCCTGTGGAACTCCTGCATGTTTGCTGTACGCCTGCACGCGGTGCTGGGGAATGGATGTACTCTGCAGCATGAGGCAGCAGTGCGCTGAGGAATTGGGTGAGGATGCGTGACGTGGCCGACTGCGTAATGCCTGTGGTGTCCCCTGTCAGCCTCTGGAAGGTGCCCGTGGTGAGCAGGCACATGCAGGCTGTCACCTTGGTCTCCACGGACAGAGCATGACTCCGTCGTGAGGGTGCCTGCATCACATCACTGCACAGCTCACTGAGCTGTCTCAGTATTGCCTGTTCAGGCGGTACCGGGCCACAATCTCGACATCGCTGTACAGCTCGTAGCTGATGTGGGCCCTGACACGCCTGTCGGGCCGTATCAACGCGGGCCCCTCCACGGCCATGTCCCCTGCAGCATGCTGTCTCACCCTCATTACAGCTTCCATGTGGAAGCTGACACTGTCCATCTCCCTGGTTCCTGCCCCCAGCTGCTGTTCCTGTGTTACCCCACTGCCCCCACTGCTGCTTCCACTGCACCGGCACCCCCACTGGCCTCTCTGTCCTCCAGGACCCACTGTCCCTCTCTGCCCTTCCTGCTCCTGTCTCTGTCTCTCTGTCTCTGTCTCTCTGTCTCTCTGTCTCTCCCCCGGTTTGTGGCCTGCTAGAGTTCTTGCGCGCTCCCTTGAGCCTTTTATTTTGGCTCATCCGTACAAGCGCATCCTCCGGTTGAGCCTACTCTTGCGCATTGCGCAGTGTTCAAATATCGTGATTGGCGCACTTTATGTACGGACCCGCCCCTTCGCTGGCGCATGCCTTCATTTCCATTGCGCTGTGGCTCAGCGTGTTTCGGTGGCGCAACTGGCCCCTTCTCAATATTGCAGAATGGCGATTTTGGAGCTGCGCAAGACGAACTATGCTATGCCGCGATGGCGAACTCCTTTGAATATCTGGGCCAGTATTCCTATTTAAAAATGGCAGTGTATGGTTTTTATCCTCTGATTATTTTATGGGTTTTAAATTTCTGAGAGAATGTGCCCAGCATGTTCATACTGGGAATTCTTTATCAAATTGGAGTCCTGTTAATGGAGAGCTCCTACAGAGTACTAAATTAGTTCCACTTTTTCTGATTCTAATATATTATCATAATGTGGGCTGTGACCGGTTAAGTACATAGGGCTGATTCCAGGATGACGTCACAACCGCAGGTGTATGCGAAAGCTGCAACATTCACCATTACACCAGGGACCCTGTGCCATATTCTAAGAGTGGCAGGGTCCTGGCACTTACGATGTGTGACTTGCAACACTCTGTAAGCTGATGCCACTGGCATTGCATAATATTCCCATGTCAGCAAGTCATAGTCCACTGCAGACTGCCCCTGAGCCCCCCAGCCCCAGAACACCACAACACACACCAGGGGAATGGGGCTGGACAGGTGGCAAGGAGTCCGAGGGCACAATGGAGAATGGACCCGGGGTCCCCGACATTCCAGGGTGGGGTATGGTTGTGTTGTAGGGCACGAGGGCTGAGTGGGACCTTTGCTGTGGTGCTGTGGGTGGGCATCCGTTGGATGTGGCACTAACAGATGCCCTTAGAGCATCTCCAAGATGCTCTAAGTTAGCTCTGCCAGTGCAGTTCCTGGAATTGAAGTAGTGGGTTATGGCAGCCACTCTTCTGAATAGGTCATAAGTTGCTGCCATAACCCACCTTGCACCATGTCATTGGGCTGCGGCATAGAGGGTGTCATATCCCATGGTTGGCATAGCCCACAGCCAACATGGCACAAGGTGCCTTTTGAATAGGGAATGGCATAACACATGGCACAGGTCGCAAGTTATGCCATGGGGGTTTGGCAAACTTGGCTTATAGCTGGTGTATGCTATCTTGAATTGGGCTATGGACTATAACTTAGCCTCAGAAATCATCAGTATCAATCGGAATATTAACATGCAGTTAGTTTTGGAAGTGAATACTAAATGGACGTAGGCTAATGGTATGTTGTTAAACCAACAAATACTAAAGAAATTGCTTTTTATCTGAGCAAGGAGGATTAACCTGTTACCCATCCACCAAGATGACATAGTTAATTAATCAGATGGTTGGTTGAAAGGGAGCCACCTGTTTTCTATTAGGAATAAGTACAGTAGTACTGAGGATCTTAAGTCGTCTAAGCATAAAACTGAGCTGTTTAATAAAACTAATAAGTGGATATACACTGCATTATTTTCTGGTACTTAAGCAGGAGTCTGCTCTTCTTATCTGCTTGCAGTATAATTTAAAAGGCTATATGCAAGAATATAACCCTGAGCAAGTCATTTAACTTCTTTGTTTTCCCAGGTCACACCTGGAAACATGCTTCAGCTTAGTGTGCCTTTCCTGCTTAAATGATTTCCTTTCCCTTTCACTGTATAGTTCTTTTGACACTCCTCTCACTTTACACAATAGTAAATTGCTTGATGATGTACAGAGATGTGCTGTTAGGAAACCCTAGAGTATAATGTAGATTTTGCTATAATTTCAGTTAAGCTTCTTCCTTTGGTAAACAGAGGAATGGAATCCTGTCACAAATTATTTGATGGAAAGCAAAAGCAAGATCACAAACTTCATTACTTGCTTGACCTCTAATTGGCTTTTGCTATAGACTCTAGACACCAGAATTCTTGGTAAGAAGGACAATTTGAACAGATTGATATGGGAACAGTTTTATACTATGAGCATTAAGAAAGTTGCAATCTAATGTGATGTCCTGTTATACTGAACAATCCCATTTCCTTGTGCTGTAAATTTTATGCATAGTTTTTTGTTAAATAGAAAATCATTTGTATTGTTATGTGTGTTTTGTGTATGATATCTAGTGTATTTCATTCTTTCATTGTTATGTTTGATTAATTTCAACCTTTGGGTTGTAATCTAGTTTTTAAATACATTTACTGATTTTCCTGGTCAGTTTCTATGAGCTGGTATATAAAATGGGGCCTCCAATTGACATTCTTTTTCTGGACTTAAGTAAAGCATTTGATATTATTCCACACAGAAATGTGTGCACACCTTGAGACTAAAGAGGATTAATGGCAATGAAAATACAAAGAACCTCTCCATGAAAGTACTAAGGCAAGGGTTACCTTAAAGGATACTGGCAACAAAGCCAAGCCACATGAAATGCAAGGCACCATGTTATGTATATGCAATTATCACCATGAACATTTAGACTGATTCTGTTTTAAGCAGGAGTGTGTTGCCAAATGGCCTATCATGCTATATACAAAGGCAGAGAGAAGACACAGACATGTGTTGAATCCTTCTCAGAGTCCATTAGTGCACCTAAGCTGTATCTTGGCTGAGGAGAAATTGAAAAGCCCTTTATGTGATACTACTGATTTGTAGGGGTGGGCTAAAGTGGTGTTTTCCACCTATGCAGAACTCTGTGGAACTCCCCAAACTTTCACGGAAGTTTCCAAACTTCCACCTGTGGCAGAGTGGAAAACTTCCATGAATGTCATGGGTGAAATTTTGCCCATTGCTACAAAATAAGCCATGGTAGCTAGTGGTCCGTCCCCACCCACTCCTGAAGTGCACAACTATATCCCAATTGTCCATCATGTTATAAAAAATCCCTGGTGGTTTAGTGGATGGGGAGGGCCACTAGCCACCAGGGAAGATTTGTTGCAAAGGTAATGGGGTGGGGAGGGATTGCAATCACCAAGGAAGGCATTTCTTTTAGGTCAAGCAATTCAGTGGGGAGGGACCACTAGCCCTGAGCTTATTTAAAGGGAATTGGGTAGCTCATTGAATTGGCGATTGCAGGGTGGAATTTCTGCAAAGTTCATAAAATGGATTTCCGAGTTTGGAAGCGAAGTCCCGACTTTCGCTGAATTTCTGCCTGCAAAAGCTCTTTTTGCACACCTCTACTGATTTGGTCATGGTAAGCTCAAAAAGAAAAAAGCAATCTAAAAGAACTATGAAACTTAGAAGAAAAGCTGAGGCAGAGGTTATCCAAAAGTGCACTGGCGACAAAGCCAGGTGTCAAAGAAATGCAAGAAACATAGAAAACATAAAACAAAGAAGCTGTTGGCAGAAAAGGATCTCTTGGCCCATCAAGTCTGCTCTAAAGACCCTACCTATTGTGCTACTGTAGACCCTATTTGATCTCTGGCCTTAAACCTCACCCTATTACTGAGGTCCCCTGTGTCTATCCCATGCATGTTTGAATCCTGCCACTGTTTCTGTACCCACCACCTCTGCTGGGAGGTTGTTCCAGGTGTCCACCACCCTTTCTGTGAAGGAGTATGTCCTCCTATTCCCTTTAAGTCTCTCCCTTCCAACTTCATATCATGCCTCCTTGTCTTAAGCATTTCTTTCTGTGCAAGATACCCCCATACCTTATTAATACCTTTGAGATATTTGAAAATTTCTATCATATCTCCCTTTCCCTCCTCTAGGTAGTACATATTTAATTTCATGAGTCGTTCCTCACACGGCTTATTTTTTTTTTAGTTGTTTAACCAGGAGTAGCACACTAAGCTGAAAGCTTTTTACAGGAGCAACCTGGGAGCACAGGGAAATTAAGTGACTTGCTCAGGGTCACACAGTATGCAAGTGGAAGCTGTGGGATTCAAACCCAGGTCTGGTCTGCTGGATGTCACCAGATTTGCAGCTCAGAGCCTTAAACCACTGCGCTATACTGCCTGGCTTATGATGCAGACCCTGCACCATTTTGGTCACCGCTTCCTGTACCCCTCCAGCCAATCTATGTATTTTCAGAGATGGGGCCTCCGTACTAGACACAGTACTCCAGGTGTGACCTCACTATTGATCTGTATAGGAGTAACACTACCTTCCTTTTTCTGCTGGTGATACCTCCTATGCACCCAGCATTCTACTTGCCTTCCCACTGCCTTATCACACTGCTTTCTACCTTCAGTTCATCAGCTATGATGACCCCCATGTCCCTTTCCTGTTTTGTGGTTGTACCTCAAATGATACATTTTACTTGGATTTCTGTCTCCATGTGCATAATTTTGCACTTTTGGCATTGAAGCCTAGTTGCCAAACCCTTGACCAGCCTTCTAGCTTTTCAGATCTTCCTCATTTTTCCACTCCCTGGTGTGTCCACTATGTTGCAGATTTTCATGTCATTCACAAACAGGCATACTTTCCCTTCCAGACTCTGCAATGTCACTAATAAAGACTTTGAAGAGGACCAATCCCAGTACTGATGCATGTAGCACCCACTGGTCACTGTGCCTTGTTCAGAGTGAGCCACCACCCTCTGAGTCTTGTTACTCAGCCAACTACATTCTCATTTCACTACCTTTGGACACATTCCCAGGCTGCCAAACTTGTTTACTAGTCTTCTGTGTGAAATGGTGTCAAAGACATTACTGAAATCCAATTATGCCAAGATCTCATCACTTCTTCCTGATCCATTTCTTGTAACCCAGTTGAAGAACGATCAGGTTTGTTTGGCAAGATATCCCCAGAACCCATGCTGCCTCGGGTCCTGTAATCTGCTAGCCATAAGGTAGCCACCAATCCTTTCTTTTAGTAGTGTTTCCATAACTATGCCCACCAATGAAATCAGACTTACAGGTCTGCAGTTTCCAGCCTCCTCCCTATTTTCACTTTTGTGGAGTGGGACCACATCTGCCCTCCTCCTGTCCCTTGAATTTCCCTGTATCTAGAGATAGATTGAACAGGTCCATCAGAGGTGCAGTCATCACCTCATTTAGTTCATTCAGTATCCTGGGGTGAACCCCATCTGGCCCCATTGCTTTATCCACTTTTAGTTTCTCTAGCTCCCTGAGGACTCTCTCTCCATAGAAGGGCGAATGTCCACCTCCCTTCCCTTAATGCCCTTTTTCCCCTATCTTTGGCCCTATTTTCTACCACTTACTTCATGAATACTGAACAAAGTACTTATTTAGTATGTCTGCTTTCTTCTATTTTTTAACTTTGTTTTACCAGAAGCGACACACTAAGCTGAATGCTTGTTTACAGGTGCAACCTGGGAGCACAAGGAAGTTAAGTGACTTGCTCAGGGTCATACAGTATGCAAGTGGGGGTGTGGGATTTAAACCCAGGTCTCCAGATTTGCAGCTCAGAGCCTTAAACCACTGCTCTATTTCTTCTTGTCCTCTTCCATAATTCTCCTTCCCCTTTAGTCTCACTTTCCCTGCCTTGTTCCTCTTTTTTCACTTATGTAACTGAAGAATGTTTTAACCCCTTTTTGCTGACTAGCAGTGTTCTCTGTTTGTACATTTACTCTCCTAACTGCTTTCCCTACCTCCTTTGCTTTTCCTGATAGTCATCCCTAACCTCTTCCTTTTCAGTCGACTTCTACCTCTTGAATGCTTGCTTCTTCACCTTACCTTCTCTGCTACTTCCTTGGAGAACTATATTGGTCTCTTTTTCCTATTGCTCTTTTTGTCTATGTTATGCAGAGGTTTATTACCTTCTCAATGGCATCCCTTATCCCTGCCCATTTTTCCTCTACCCACACAATTCCCTTTATCCCTGCTATGGCTTCCCCCAAGGCACTCTCCCATTTTCTTGTAATCAGCCTTCCTGAAGTCCAAGACCCTCATTTCAGTATGGTTTGTTTCTGGTCCATGACAAAAATCACACATGCACCAATAATTCAATTCATAATGAGGTTTATATACAAATCACCATGACCGCTTAGACTGGATCTGCTTTATGCAGTAGTGAATGGTGCCAAATGACCTCTCACATAATCTGCAAGGCTGAGGACAAAAGACAAAGACAAGTGTTTTACCTTCTCAGGACTTATCAGTATGCCTCATTTATATTTGAACCCAGGGAAAATGAACAAGCCCTTATGTGGTTTTACAGGTCTGGGTCATAGTAAGCCCAAAATAAAAATGTTAAGGTGAAGATATAGGTGTTTTCCCACAACCACTTATGTCTCCTCCATAAGCTGGTGGAGGCTGGACTCTGTGACCTTGTTGTCATATGGCTTTTTAATTGAATAAATGTTATTGTTTTCAAGGAAAAAACTACCAAAAACACAAAAGAAAGACAGATAAGAAAAACCCAAGCAACAGCCCAACCAAGGATGGATAATAAAAAGGAAAAAAACCACAAACAGCCTCCCAAAAATCCTATTTGCAACCCTCCCCAGCTCCAGAGTGAGATATCCCTACGAAAATACCATTAGAGGCAAAATTATGTACAGAAACTTAAAAGAAAAGAGGTGAATGGCAGATGACATACAGAGTATATATTTTCTGAGGGTCCATAGATGAAAGTAGACTACTAGGGCAAATATAATATAAAAACAAAGGGAGAGCAGGGATGTGAGAACCAATGCAGGCCTAAATAGGAGATAATGAAATAGAAGTCAAAATTAGTTCAAGGGGCACCATCAGCCATTGTGGTCAATAATAAAGCATATAGCGGTTCCCATATCAATTTAAAAGAGTGCAACTGATCTGCAATACTAGCAAGAGTTTTCTCCACCTGTAGTGCAAACAAGATTTTCCTGAACCATTACAGATAGAAGGGCACTGTCTGATCACACCAATGTCAAAGAATTATTTTTTAGCACAAGTTAAATCAGAGCCTGTAGATGGTGTTGAGTACCCAATAAAGAAGTGTCATAAGATCCGAACTGACAAATTTCAGGAGAAAATGTCTGTGTATTCCAAGCAAAGAGTCAAGTCTCTGTTGTATAAAAACCCAGAAGCGGTGCACCTTCTCACATTCCATATAATATGAAGCAGAGTACCTTCATGTTTCCCACAATGTGTACAAAGCTTAGATGCAGTTTTATCCATTTTACATAATTTTATTGGGGTAAAATAAAGATTATGCAGTAGTTGAAATTGCATGTATTGATACCTGTCCCACTTGATATATTTATTCATATCACATAAAATGTGAGCCCAGATATTGGCACCTCCTGCCTGAGGTAAAGAATTTCACCAATAATCTAGTACACAGATTCATTTACAGGAGGAGATCATAAAATGGGTATATAAAAAAGAGATGGCATGAGGGAAAAACACTTTATGGGCCAATATAAGTAGTTTCTTCCTTACTAAGAAATTAAACCTTGATGACACTCTAGCAGTTATACAACAGGATTTTACTAGATGGTCATCCCTTTCTGTCTCTATTTGGGGCACATTAATATAGTCAAGATGAGGCGTCCTACCTAGGATATTCTACCCATTACTCATGCTTAATGTCTGGCTGCCTATTAAATGGTTCAGGAAAATTCATGTGATTATATCTTCCTTTATATGAGCAACCAAGCCCCAAGAAGAGCTTGCCGAAGCTGGCTGCATCCAGGTCTGGAGGAGGGTTGAGATTACCTCATGTAGGAGGTTACTATTGGCCAGTCAGATTTCCAAATATATGAAGTGGATGACTTAACGATGTAACTTTGGCTAAGCTGTCATATGTCCCACCGTGGCTAACACTTGAGAAAGCAATATAGAGGAGGCAAACCTTTCAATACCTATGTTGTTATATAGTACAACTAAAAACTTACTGGTTAACATCTCCCACTCTCCTATTGGGATATTGATAAAGCCCACTCTCAACTATGCAACTTTTAAAATATAAACACTCTCAGGACTGAACCAGCCATTATTGAGAAACCCAGATGTTAGGATAGGTAATAAGATGATTTCTAAATTCTGGGTCCCTCTGCTTCAGCACACAAAGTTAAAAGATTTTCTGGATCCAGAAGGGAGATGTCTCGGTACTGGACATTCTTAACAAATTTTCACTGATAAAGGGCAAGTGTTCAGATATACCAGTTATGTCACCTCTTGAATCGACTCAGTAGACATTTGGTGACAGAGGACAAATTTGGTGGATTCTTTGCCACCTTGGCAGATGCAGTACATCTCCCACATGCAATAGCAAGGTGTGCAACTCCATTTTGGACAAGCACCTATTTTTCAGGAAAGAGGCCGACATACTGATTGGTCAATTTCAGACCCTAGTATTAACTGGAATAAAATCTGGGAAGATACATATATTTACCTATTTCAAGATAAACTGAGATTAACACAATTTCAATTTTACATAATTTATATTGGACGCCTCTTCAAACTTTTTAAGATAGGTAAATCCTCAACTCCAACCTATACTAGGTGCAAGATGGAAGATGGCTCCTCCGCCATGGGTTCTGGACTGTCATAATGTTCAGGACCTCTGGATGGAAATTTGAAGGAGAACTGACCCTTTGTTAGCCCTAGAAGGGTTGTTTACACCAGAAGTTTGTCTTTATTGGTTATTATTCTGAGGTACAGGTCAGAGTATGTAGATATCACATAGCAATGATTTCCATAACACTTAAGAAACAAGTCTTAAGGCATTGGATTGACACCCAGAAGCTTTCTTATACAGAATGGCTCCAAGAACTCTTGTTTAATCTAAGAATTGGAACAATTTAGAACTTCCAGGGGCCACTCTCCTCCAGATACAAAAGATATGGGCGGGATGCACGCTATGTACATGATACAAGTTGGAGTTTCTCTGGACTGAGATTCTGAGGCTTAGGTCATTCCTCTAATTTTGGGCTAATCCCTGCCAGCCAAGAAGTCAATCTAAAAGTACAAGAATGTGAATATATATCCAGCCGAGGGGATGGGAGGGAAGGAAGAAGAAGGTAATATCTTGAGGGGTTTGGAGGAAAGATAATAGTAAGTGGCGGTAAGAGGTGGGGACATGACACAACGTTGTTTATGCATGTACTACTGCCTGAGTGGGCACTTATGTCATTGTGTTTACTGTGCCATGTCATTTGTTGTATGTTGAAAATAAATAAAAACAAATTTTAAAAATAAGTAGTTTCGCCATAATCATTGGACCACGGCCCTGGACCAAAATGGTGAATCTGAGAGTGAGAGAGTTAGATAAATGTAAAACAAGCCAGAGTAGGAGGTGATAAATATCTGACACTGAACAAATTTGAGAAGCACACCATTATCAGTAAGTTGGGCAACTGAGTCAATCTCGGAGTATGGCCAGAAGGTCAAAAGAGAGATTGGCCAGCTATCTTAAAGTTAGGATTTCCAAAATGTTTTGAGAGGTGTCCTAATTGGGTCCAGATGGAATAAAGAGCACAACAGCTGGTGGATCCATGCTGATATGGCTAAGGAGTGTGTTGTAAAGGGCCCGAGGAAGTGTTTAGGAGAAAGGTGTAAAGAGCCTTAATATTTTACGTGAGCAATTTATACAACTGGCATTCAGCATCCAACAAGATAGGAATATATACTACAGAGGGTCTTATGTGGGTTCACTGTACCACTGGAAGTATCAGGTGCAGAGGATTGCCAAATAATGTAAGTAGAAATTAGGAAGCTTGAAGCCACTAAAATCTTTAGGTGCCCTAAGCTTGTGAAAAGCATGCCTGGGTGGTTTACATTGCCAAAATAAACATGATAGTAATCACCAAACACGGAGAACCAGGACTGAGGGATCACTTGGGAAGCATAATAAGAGGGTAAAGAACCAGAGTTAAAACATTCATTTTCACAATGTTTACTCACCCCACTAGGAAAATGGAAGATGGACCCAATGAATTAAGTCATGGGCAAGGTGATAAAGCAGAGTCCAAGTTATACCATTGCATTTAGCATGGAAGTACTTAAGTAAATACCCAGGTACTTAAGCTTGTCAGGTACCCACTTCAGCCCCAAATGAACCACGCCTGAATGGGATGCTAAAGCATTTAGGGCATAACTTTGGTTTTGTCTATGTTCAGTTTATAATTAGAGATGAAGCCAAAGTGGGCAAAAATCTCCAGGGTCCCAGCTAAACAAATAAAAGGTGTGACAAGTGTAACAGTATGTCATCTGCATAGGCAGATAACTTATACTGCTTCAGTCCTATTAGTATTACTTGTATTTGAGGAGTATTATTGATTTTCCAAATTAACGGTTCTAAAAATAAATTAAATAAGAGAGGGAGCATAGACTATCCCTGCCTGGTTCCACATCTAAGGTGTATAATCTCCGAGTGAAGCCATTGCACAAAATTCAGGCAGAAGGGATAGTATAGAAGAATCTAATCCAGTGAATATGTTCTGGCAGGCTATGAACCCATGTAAAACTGCAAACAAAAACAGTCCCACGAAATACAGTCAAAAGCTTTCTGCATCCAACTACATCAGAACCACAGGAGCCTTGGAGTTCCTGGATGCAGAGAAAATATGGACAACCTACGAGATAGTCCAAAGAAAAGTGGCCAGGAACAAACCTAACTTGTTCTCTACTTGTTAAGGAGCCCACACATTATTTGAATGGACCACCAATACTAGCTTGAATTTCATAATCCAAATTAATCAATGAAATAGGTCTATAGTTGGTCACTTTTGACGGGTCCTGCCTGGCTTCAAGAGGACCACTATAAGAGCTTTAGTAAGGGAAGAATTTGTAGTCCGATGTGAATAAATAAAATTACAGGTGTCTAATAACACAGGGGCCAACAGATCCCTACATTTTTATAAAAATTGGGTGTGTAGCCATCTGGACTCGGCGCTTGACAAATGGAAGGGAATCTACGGCATCCTTAACATTGCTCAGGGATAAGGGGTTTTCAGGGTGTCTGCAAAATGTCTGGTAGGGTTGGCAACTCATGACACTGAAAAAATATTCAAAAGATGAACCCTGTAATCCAACGGGTTGGGTGTATATAAAATTGGTAAAATCATAAAATTGTTCCACCATGTCCTGGGGAGGTAAACAATTGTCCTGAGTCTGAATGGATATAGAGAGTGATTCTGTCAGCCACTTGGTTCCTCAAGTGAAGAGCAAGCAACTTACCTACTCTCTCCCGATCAAAATATTTAGTTCTAGTTCTATGAAGAAGGTGTTCTGGTTGCTCTTGCAACAGATCATTATATTTAGCTCTTAAGGATTCAAGTTTTGCCAAATGTCATCAGGGAAGAGGGTAGAGCTGATGTTCTAGCATCCTAATCTGTTCCGTAAATTAGATGCTTCCTGAGTACATTGTTTTTATGCTTAGAAGTTATGGATTAATTCCCATGTAATGAACATTTGCAGTCAACCCAGAGCGTATCTAGGGTAGCTTCGAAGAAGAGTTTGTCTCCAAATATGAGATAATTTGTTAATATGGTCCACTATTTTGGGAGTCTTTAAAAGTTGGTTATTCAGTCACCAGGATTTATCCTGATTAGGGCTTAGAGAGATGCTCAACATGTTAGGACTAGGTGATGATCTGGCAAAACCTTAGCACAATAATTATATGAGTATATGCCAGAAAGGTACTCTAACCCTAGTAGAAAATAGTCTATCCGAGAGAACAAGTTATGAGGAGGGAATAAAATGAGTATTCCCATTGTACTGGTTCTACACCATCCAAGAATACACCAAACCTACTGTGTCCATTAGCTCCCTCAGTGCCTGCTGCCCGGGAGACAAGCCTTGTCTTTTCTGCCAGTTCCATCCAATTCATTAGAAACAACCATAATCCAATTGCCCAGCAAAAGAATAGGAAGGGACATCCAAGGGGAGAGAATATTCTTAAATTAACAAAAATCCAGGTTCAATAATTTAGGACCGTATATAGATCCCAACACAACCTCCCTGTGACCAGAAGTGCTCTAATCAGAATATATCGATCCTGCGGATCAGATGCCTCCTGCAGTGATTGAAAAGGGATCCATCTGGCAATAATAAAGACTACACCCCGCCACATGTCCACACCCGCCCCATAATCTTGGCACACCCATGATCTGCACTGAGAGGAAGTTGAGCGACAGGCAGGTGAGTGTCACTAAGCATTGCAATGTCAGCATTCAGTTTGTTTAAGTGTGGTAGAATCTTAGAACACTAACAGGAACTGAAACATAGAAACATACATAGAGTTGATAGCAGATAGGACCTCAAGGCCCATCCAGTCTGTCCATTTCTTTTTCTAGCCTATGAATGTGCCATCGGTATTTGCTTTGTCAATGGCCTATCTATTCATACTCATTTGCATTGCTCCCTTATGCCTATCCCATACCTGTTTGAAGCCCTGCACTGTATTCATATCCACCACTTCCTGAGATAAGCCATTCCATGCATCCACCACCCTTTCTTTGAAAAAGAACTTCCTCACATCACCCCTTAATCGGCCTCCCTCTAATGTCATACTGTGTCCCTTGTCCTGACATTTTTCTTATATTGAAACATGTTAGACACTTTCACCTTGTTAATGCCCTTATGGTGTTTGAATGTTTCAATCATACCACCTCTCCTTCTTTTGCTCTAGGGTATACATAGAGCTCCATTAATCTGTCCTCATATGTTTTCTGATGCAGTCCCTGCACCATTTTGGTTGCCCTTCTCTGGACTGCCCCAATTTGGTTAATATCCTTGAGAAGGTGGGCTCCAGTACTGCATGCAGTACTCCAGATGGGGCCTAACCAGTGTCTTGTAAGGAGGATTATTACCTCCCCTTCCGACTTGAGATACCCATACAATACACCCCAACATCCCCATAGCCTTGCCTGCTGCTTTAGTGGCCTGCTTGGATGATTTCAGGTCATCTGTGATGATGATGCCCAAGTCTCTTTCTTCCCTTGTGACTGCCAACAACTCCCTATAGGTGGATTCAGGGTTCTCTTCCCTATGTGCATGATCTTGCACTTCTTTGCATTAAACCACAGTTCACGCTCAGACCATTTTGCCAGTTTATCCAGATCCTTCTCATTCTGCCCAACCCATCTGGATCATCTACTTTGTCGAAGATCTTTGTGTCATCTGCAAACAGATAAATTTACCTCCAGTCCATCTGCAATGGCACTGATGAAGATATTGAAGAGGACTGGCCAGAGGACTGATCCTGAGGTACCCCACTTGTGACTTGCATCTCTTCTGACTGTATACTGTTTACCACCACTCTCTGTTTTCTGCCCGTCAACCAGTTTGCCACCCAGGTGATCAACTTTGACCCACCCTGAGCCTACTGAGCTTATTAATAAATCTTCTATTTGGAACAGTATTGAAAGCTTTGCTGAAGTCAAGGTAGGTGACATCAACTGCTCCCCTTGGTCCACCACTCTGGTTACCTAGTCAAAGAAATCAATTAGATTAGTTTGACAGGACCTTCCTGTTGTAAACCCTTGCTGTTTTGGATCCTGTGCTCCTATGGATTCCAGGTGTTGCACTATCCTTTCCTTAAGAGTGCCTCCATAATCTTGCCCACTACTGAGGTAAGACTGACTGGTCTTTAGTTCCCTGCCTCCTCCTCCCTGCTACCACTCTTCTGGAGTGGATCACATGAGCCCTTCTCCAGTCTTCTGGGACCTCGTGTGCTCAGAGACTCACTAAACAGTTCTGATAATGCTCACGCTAGTTCCACCCTTAGCTCCTTTAGTACCCTGGGATGTATACCATCAGGTCTCATTGCCTTGTCCACCTAAGCTTATCGAGCTCTTGTAGGACCCTTTCATTTGTGAAGGGACTGGTGCACACTCCCCCGTTTGCATGGTGCTGAGATGTGGGCCCTGCCCTACCTTCTCTTCAGTAAATACTAAGCAGAAGATCTATTTAGGATAGATGCTTTTACATGGTCCTCCTCCACACACATCCTCGTATCCCCTTTGATCTTAGCAATACCCCCTCTGGAATTTCTCCTGTCACTAATGTATCTATAGAAAGGCTTCTCACCTTCTTTTACTGTTGTGCTAGTATTTCCTTGGTTTGGGCCTTTGGCTGCCTTACTGCCTTTCCTTCTTCCCTTAAGGAAGTTTGGTATGCCTCCTATCTTCATCCCGCTCGTTCCCTTATATTTTCTGAAGACCAGCCTTTTGGCTCTGACCTTTCTGCATACTGTTTTTGAGAACCAAAGTGGTTTCCTTCTTCTTTTGCACTTCATTTTCTCTCTAACACAATGGGATGTTGCTTCAAGTATTGTTCCTTAATGCTTGCCCACTTTGCCTGCAGCTCCACACCTGTATTTCTTTTTGCCTGGGCTAGCTTAACTCTGTTGGCCATCTTACCAAAGTCAGCTCCTCTGAAGTCACATATTTTGCCTTGGAATGGGATGATTTAGTTCTAGTGGCCAAGCTGAACCATACCATGTGATGGTCACTGGCCCCCAGGTGACCTTCTACCTGGAGATCTGTGATCCTATCCCTGTTAGTCAGTACTAGATCTAGGATAGTCCTGTCTCTTGTAGGTTGTTGTACCAGTTGTTTGAGGCCCTCCCCTGCAGGAATCCACTATGTGTCTAGTTCTGGCAGATGTTCCTGCTGGTATTGACCAACCTGTATCTGGCATGTTGAAGTCTCCCATTATCAGAACCTCCCTTTAGCTGTCATGTTTTGTATATCTTTTATAGTAATGTGTCTATGTCCTCCCCTGGTCTGGAGGCCTGTAGACAACCCCAGTTCATATGGCTGTCCCATTTCCTGTTTCCAGTGAGACCCACAGTTCTTCTGGCTCCTTATGTTATTCTGAATTTCTGTAGCTCTGATATTTTCATTGACATAAGGTCCACCGCACCCCCTTTTGCACCTCGGTCTTTTTGAACAGTACATAGCCAGGTACTGAAGTCTTCCAAGTGTGGTTATGGGTAAACCATGTCTCACTAATGGCTACTATGTCCAGTTTAGCCTCTGTCATTATTGCCTGCAGGTTTAAGATCTTGTTTCAGACTTCGAGCATTTGTGTACATGATTTTCCATTGGCCAGATTTTGGTGTGTTTGTTAGGTGAGGTCTGGCATTTCCCGTGCATCGTATGGGGAACCAGACTTTTTCTTACCTGGTGATGCAAATGAACTACAAACATGCTGAACTCCTGTTTGACCACTAACTGAAGGGGGAGGTGTCCTTCCATTTGATGTATCAGGTGCTGCATCCCTCTCCCCATTTGCTAGTTTAAATATTCTGCAAAGATGTCAAACTTCTTCTCCAATGCACTGACTCCTCCTTAGTCAGATGCAGTCCATCAAATTTAAAGAACTTTCGCTCCCAAAGCTGTTGCAACTTCCTACAAATTTGTATCCTTTTTCTGGCACCAGTCCTTGAGCCACATGTTTAGCTCACCTATCTCCCCTTCTCTGACCTGTCATCCATCTGCCCCCACCTCTTCCAGACTGGCAGGATCTCAGAGAAGAAGATGCCAGATGAAATGGATGATAGCTTGTCACCCAGCCTGGTCAGGTGTTCCTTGATCTCCACAACTGACCAGCTGGCAAGATCGTTAGTCCCTATGTGTTCCAGGATGTCAATGTTTTCTCCTGCTTCCTGTACAATTATAATGTGGTCAGTGTCTCTCCATGCTTATGTACCTGGGAGACATCTGACCTTTACCCCTGGTTGGAGATAGGTATCAACTCCCTGAATCATGGAGTCTCCAATGAGCAGAAGTTTTTGGATTTCTTTTTGCTCTTTTTTTTTGGTTCCTGTTTTGGGTGAGTTTAGTTGTGTAAGCTCATGTGCTGCAGTGTCCTGCTCTGCAGTGTCTTCTGCCCCTTTGTTTCATTTCAGAGATAGAGGCAGATACCTGTTTGTAGTTTTAAATGTGTGTGGAGGTGATATGTTGGAGAGCACTGAGTGATGGGGCACCTGATTTGCCTCTAACCACCTGCCAACCTCTCAGACCAACTACCTCTGTGGTTGAGGTGCTTCTGTTGGATTTGGGGAAATGGCAGGTTGTTCTTATAATATGTTTACTCCTGAATATGTGATTTGAGGCATGTAGTCTCTGCCCATGCTGCCTGGAACTGAGTCCTTAGATCTCCAATGGCCCAGCATGTAGGACAGTGTCCTAAATCTTGTAAAACTACCCTTCTGAAAAAGTGTACCACAGTATCTGCAGTTAATAATATCCATTTCAGATAAGTTGCTGGTTTTATAATGTGATTAGAGTAATTAGAAGGAGGAAATGAAAGCAAAAGCTTGATTTTGTGTTTTGTTTGTTTATTTGTGTATAACTTGTTATAACAAGTTAAATTACTTGTGCTACTATAAATGAGGTCACTGTGTGGATACCCTTTGAGCCACCCCTTCCTGCTTAGCTACAGGAAATGTCATGACTGTGCTACCCTAAAAAAGAGTGTAGTGGGGGTGGTTGGTGATGGGTGGGTGGCCG
Organism: Neoceratodus forsteri; assembly: GCA_016271365.2. Classification (NCBI taxonomy): domain Eukaryota; kingdom Metazoa; phylum Chordata; order Ceratodontiformes; family Ceratodontidae; genus Neoceratodus; species Neoceratodus forsteri. The sequence continues at coordinate 235,400,312 of JADMNL010000023.1, read as the reverse complement.
GGCCCTTCCCCTGCTGAAAAAGAAGAACCTCAGACAAAAGAAACAAGGAGGTAAGAGCAGAAACAATCATCCAGCAACAAATGCAGTAGCTCTGAAAGCTTAGTCTAATGATAGGTAAAACTGTAAAACCTGTAAAGCACCACTTGTAATAATTTCACAGAAGATATACCCTGTAAGAAACACTTTGCTACAGAGAAAATAAAACAGTAACAGAAGATATACCTTGCAAAAGACAATTTGAATCAGAAGATTATAGCAGTAATCTATAAGCACACCCGTAGGCGCACTCCTGTAATAATGCAGCAGAATGTATACCCAGCAACAACAACTTGAATCAGAGAAAATAAAGCAATAAAATGTTAGCAACAATCAGTAACAATCCCCGTGAGTAAAACGAAAATAATAACACACAGTAAGTCTGCTCAGCCAAAAGAAGCCTTTAACTTTTTTCTTGCTCTGGTAGGTTCTCTTGCTTTGTCCTTTCAAGCAATGTAGAAGAAAAGAGCTCAGGTGAAGCTAGGTGCCTTTGACAGAAAACCTAATGTTCCAGGATCAAAATTGAAACAACAGTGACATTAATTGCTGCAAAACTATAACAATACAGATGACCTCATTATTATGGAAATGCCCAAAATAAACTCTGTATGAGGAAGGACCCATTCTGGAGCAATAACCACCCTCCCTCCCAGTCCAACAATCTCCAACCCACATAATATACATAACCCCGTAACCAATAAGACAAATTAACCCACCCATAAACCACCCTCACCCCCACATGGGCATAAATGCCCTGCACACCCATAAAGTCTAGTGTGTAGGAACATACTAGCAGAGCAACCCCCAAACAATATTAATCCACGAAAAATGTCACAGTAATGACTCAAGAAAATGTGGTTACCAAGAGGCAGTAAAGCAAGACAATATAGTATAAGATTATCAAAGTTAAATGTGGAATAAAAAAGATGGGATCAGAAGAAAAACCTCTCCAGTTTAGCTTCAGAATTTACCAGCCAGAACACACATGAGAAACTATCTCCCAATTTAAAACATGAACAAAGATTTGGTATTCTGCTACCAACAAGCAGAAAACAAGCCCATGTCCTGCCCTTTCTCTCATTTAAAGATCAAATGCCAATGTCTTACAGATCTACAATAAACACAGGAATTCAAGTCCCTGTGTCATGATTAGTGGTTTCCTGAAAATATCATGCTGTTTGGTTTTGTGGTTTAATTTAAATCAGCATCTGTTAATGTGCTCTGCAGTAACTGAAAACAGTGAAGATTTTTCTGTCCCAATTAGTGAGTGATGACATCATTCCTGTCCAGCCTATTGCTGCAGCAATAAAGTCTTTAATTGCCTGTAGTAGCTGGTGCACTTCCCAGTCAGAATAATCCATAGGGCTAAATGTCTTTACTCCAAGTGTGCTATTAACCCTGCCTGGTTTGTGTTTAGATAGAGTAGGTTACAATTTATCATTCTGGTCTCATAAAGAGTTGGTCATTTGTGTTTCAGTGGGTAACTAAGGGATATAAATGAATGTCTGTGAGAAATCTCTGTCTGTATCACAGCTGAGTTCTGTCACATCAAAACTCCGCATTGTTTTTGGCTATATAAACCAGGGTTGTTTAATGGATATAAAATACATCTGAAGTTTAAGCCATAGAAGTGGTGTCCTTGATGTAGCCTCCACACATATGTTCATGTGAGAACAATATTGTTGTTATGTTAGATTGACAACCAGGTGTCTGCCACACTTTGCTTTTTCAGGAATGTGTACTGTATGAATGCACATAATTCAGTTCTCAAGAGATTCTGTGTGAAATACATCATGTATGTGTAACTAGACATACTATATGTCATCCTGATGCCCCTGTCTCTTGTTCCTCAATTAAGGCTGCTGCACCCTGCTTCCTTCTGCCCCCACAGGCAGGGCAAATGCCACCTGTTGCCCCTGTTTCAGTCTCCACAGACAGGACTGCTGTGGTCAAAGCCCTTAGTCCCAGGGCCTGTGCCTCCACAGTTGGGGCTGCTGCACCATGCTGCCCAGGTCACCAAAGGTGGGGCTTTTGCTGCACCCTGCACTGCCCCAAATGGGCAGGGCAGCTGCAACACATGGACCTTGTCTCAGTCAGGGCTACAGTACCCTGATGCCCCACTGTGTCCTGCCCCACAGTCAAAACTTCTGTGCCAATCTGTTCTCTGCCCTCTGCCACCACTGTGCCCTGCTGCATCATAGAGCCTCTTGCTTCCATAGTTAGGATTGTTGCTCCATGTGCTGCCTGCCACCAAAGTCAGATCCTTTGGTACACTACCCAAGCTGCTCAAAAAAAACACACTTTCATCTTGTGTTATAGGGTGGGGACAGAGGGTAGCAGGGCACAGAAGCCCTTCCTGTGGAGGCATGGAGCTCTAGGTACAGCAAGCCACAGCAGCCTTGAATGTGTTAACATGGTTGCAGTGGCAGTAGCCTCGGATGTGGTGGCAGAAACAGAGGACAGATGAGTGCAGATGCCACAACCATGTGGCAGGACAAGGATGGCATCAGGGTACAGCAGCCCTGACTGTGAGACACAGTGCACATAATGCAGTGGCTCTGTCCATTTGGGGGCAGTGGAAGTGGGTAAAGGGGCAGCAGAAGCCCCACCTTTGGTGGCCTTGGCCAGCGTGTGCAGCAGCCCCAACTGTGGAGACAGAGTCCTGGGACTCTAGGGCTTAGCAGAACACAGCAGTCTTGCTGTGGAGACTGGAACAGGATGCAACAGGTGACATTTGCCCCTGCCTGTTGGGGGGCAGAGGGAAGTAGGGTGCAGCAGCCTCAATTAAGGGGCAAGAGACAGGGCACCAGGATAATATATAGTATGTCTAGTTACACACACATACATAATGTACTTCCACACAGAATCCCTCAGAGAACTGAATTTTGTGAATTCATACAGTACATGTTCCTGAAATAGCAAAATGTGGCAGACATCTGGTTGTCAATCTGATGTAACAACAATATTGTAAATCTATAAGACATTGGCATTTGTTCTTTAAACCCTGTAGTTAACAAAGAGGAGAATCAAACCCAGTGAGTAAAGAAAGTCTAACGCAAATAAATATTAACAGTTAAAATTATCTCTAGTGAACTAGATTAACCAGTCAAGTAGTTGAACTTTGAAATAAGTAAAATCTTAATTGCTTTATTAATGCAGAACAGAGACAATCAGGCCACAAGTAATAAAACTGCTAAGCTCCAGTCCTGGCAAACTTGTCTGAAAGGCAAAAAGCAAAACCACTCTACAGCAAAGAACAGTCTGGCAGAGTTCCAAATGATGATGTCACAAATCCTTGAAATAAAAACTCATGTAGGCATCTGTATTAATGGAATAAGAACGGGCTCAACTGTCCATGGATCACCAAAGAAAAGTTAACGGGTCACTACTGCCCTATAAATCCATACAATAGAAACTTCAGTTAAAAGCCATACGGCTGCAAGTAAGGACAATAGCCTCCCAAAGTTCAGGGATCCATTAAATGTGAACCAAAAGCTGAAACTCCCAAACAAACAGTGAGCTGTTGACAATGATCACTGATGGGTTAGCAAACAAGTAATCCTGGAGGGAGGAAAAGATCTGGAAATACCGTAGGAGATAGGTCTATGCCTCTTTCACTGATTCAAATTGCTTGGTGCCTTTTTCAGTAGTAAGCAGAAGTTTAGTGGGTACACCATCCCTGTAACGAATACCAGCAGCATTAAGTTTGAATAGAATACTGTATTCCTCATGTAAGCTGCCTAACAAGGAGTATAATCATTAAAGATGTAAAAGCAGTGGGAGTTCCAGTTCAGTTTACCTTTTCCAGAGCCTTCTGCTTTATGTAGAGCTTTTCTCAATAATTAAGCATCATAAGAATTATATGGTGGGGTCACTCAGAGGGACTGGAAGGAGGCCATAGGGCATAGTGGGCACATTCCACTATATATGATGATCCATAGGGTGATGGGCCTGCAAACCAACTGCAATAGAGTTTGAATGAAAGAGCATGTCTGGGCCCTTCTGATGTTCAGAAATGCCCAATATAACCAGATTGCTGCCGCAGTTTCAACCCCTTGATCTCTCAACCCTTGCTTCCAGCTTATTGACTTTTTGCTGGATGGTGACCAGCTCTTTTTCATCCTGAAACTGACAATCTTCCACTGAGCTAATGCGAATTCTGTGTCACAGACCCAGCGGGCGAGAGATTCCAAGGCAGGTCAGACATTTTTCATGTCCTCTGCCATTTCCAGCACAACACATTTAATTGTAGCAAGGTCCACTGAAAGCTTGTTAAAGATCTTCCATCTCTGCCCCAGCCAGAGACTTTACCGAGATTGAATCGGCTTCATCCGCTTTGCTTTCCAAGATTTATCCAGAGTAGCAGGAATGTGGGTGTGGAGGATTCTGGAGCTGTCCCCCATCTTTCTTGTCCATTTTCCAGGTAATGCAGATAGCAGACGAAACAATTGCCCGTCGGATGAATCAGTGAGCAGTAGACAACAAAAGTAAATAAAATGATCAAACTGGAACTCTGTTAAACAAAACTGCATTTAAAGTCAGAGAGAGGACAGAGCGGGTTCAGTTGCAACTATCCAGCAGACTGTATCACTTGACCCTTCGTTATCATGCAGTTCTGATCCTCCCTTTCTGACTTGCATCAGTCAGCCCAGGTCAGCAATACATTATAACCCTCTCCCCACCCTCTGTGTATCAGCTCTGCCATGCACCAGGGTTCTGTTCTGGGTCCCATCTTCTCTGTTTTTCTGAATGGCCTTCACACTGTTTGTACTGTGTCACCTTGCACACAGATGATTATGTACTTTTGGATATCAGTGGCACGTCCCTGATCTGGAATAGTCACTCCAGCATGACTCAAACTACCTTCATCTCTGGTTTAACTCAAAGCAGATCTTTTTGCAAAAATACTGTCTCTGTGATTTGTAGAACTTAGCAGAGGCTCACTAGGTTGCCCACTACTCTAGTCTTACTGACATTTGATGGTTCTTCCTTGATGAAGTATTCTACTTCAAAATCCTCTGTGTCTTTCTGGATCAAAACCTAGATTTTATATGCAAACTGACACCTTAAATGTGAGACTCCAGTCCAAGCTTGGTGCACTGTATCCCTGAATGTCCTGCCTTCCACTCCTTTCCACCATAAAACCACCATTAAGTTGATTCTGCTGGTGCTTGACTATCTGGATGTGATCTAAAGTGTTGCCCATAATTCCACCTTTACCAGGCTGGCCCCCCAACTTCCACTCATTAATTGCCTTTTTGATATATTTATCCACATCTGAGTTACAGAATGTGTGAGTTTTCGACCAGGAAAGAAACACTGAGCTGTGCCAGCTTATTTCTAGGTATGACCTATGTAGGGGTTGGGGCTAAAAGATCTGTTTTACTGACAGAGGGAATGTTGGGTTGTACACTCAGGAAAATCTATTACTCTACTAAATGTGCAATAGGGTCTTTAACATCCACCTGGTTGTACCAGTAGAGATCTGCAGAAAGGACCTCAGTTAACATCTCATCTGAAGGAAGCCCCCATGCTGTACTATAGTGGCAGTATGGGTATTAGTCCAAGTCCTTGCCATGTGACTAGAATCCAAAGCACTATAAATTTTAACTCCAGAAGTAAGCATGCTACTTACTGAACAGGGATACTAAGCCACTGATACTGACAGTTTGTACTTCTGTCTTATAAGTATATGAATAATTATATCATGATGGCAATCACATTGCATAAGTTTAAGTTTTGTTTTAATGGTATAAGCTATAATTGGTGAAATGGAACTCATTGGAACAGGGCTAATATGGATTGTTACTACAACTGGCTTGTATTATTTTGGATTCTAAGTGCAGATATGATTCTTATCTTTACCCAAGTGAAGATATTGGACAGGATTTACAAAACACTTTGAAGGGAAAATGAACAATTCCCCAAATTTCAGCAGTTCTGGAAGAAAGGGTAATTGTATGGTGTTATATAGACAAAAGCCTGCAGCTGTGGAAAAATACACTGTGGACTGCGAAAAATAAGCAGCTGTGGAAAATTCCTGTGCAAAATGGCTTTAAAAAGTATGACTTATCCCTTAAAGGCTATTCTCAGCCACTGTTTTTCTGCAGTTGTGGAAAAATGTTGTGACATTCTGCACCAAGGAGAGTGATGCCTAACACCATGAGCAAAAGCAGTGTACTAACACTTGGGAAACAATCATAGTGGGGTTCAGGCACCAAACAACAGCAAATCTGTGTGTTGCATAGGTAGTGTCAGGTGCTACACCAAAATAGCACACATTGCCATTGAAAGGCAACAAAGCACAACCACATGACCCAGTGCAGCTCATAAAGGAGCCCAACAGGCAGTAGAGGCAGAGATGGTAACAGCCAGAAGTAGTGTGCTAGATGCAGGAGGAAGAAGCACCTCACAGAAAGACACAACCAACAGATACATATTGCCAGTGGGTGCAAGGTCCTGCTGGTAGAGGTGGAGCTACCATGGTCCCAGTTGTGGGGTTGGCTGCTTGCCTCCTGGGAGTGCTGGTTCTGCTGCAACTTTTGCAAGACAGTTAAATTGTCCTGCTCCACTTAATATGGAGCACCTGCTGTTGTTCTGTCTGGAAGAATGTTACAGATTTTCAGCATTTGATGAATTTCACAACTCGTCTGTTTTGGGATTTTCTGCACCTGCAGAAATTTTGACTGTGAGTATGTTGCACTTGCATTTCACAGTTTTGTGAGCTTTTTGCACGCAAATTTGTGTTTATCTTCAGTCATGCATCACAATATTTTGTGTGTGTGTGTGTGTGTGTATTACTCAGGTGTGGTAACATCTGTATGTTAGGTTGAGTTAGTGTTTGCTGTTTAATGGATTTTTTTGACAGCTGTTGTCTCATTTGCCTTAGCACCTGTAGCACTGCAAAACTTGGTGTGCGTAGTCTCAGTTCTAGGAGCTAATCATTTTGGTACATTTGACATAAATTGGTTTGGCAGTTTAAACATTATTAGTTTCTGAATTTAAGTAACAAATCCCCATTTTGGCTCACCAATAGAAAAACTAGGCAGAGTCAAATTATGAAACTTACAGGTTTGTTAGAGTTTGTTTCAAGGTACTGCTGGGGAGGAGTTAAAACAACATTTTATTTCATTTTGAAGTTAAAGGTTTCATGGCACACCATGAATGGGCCACTTGAAAAAATAGCTGCAAAATACAATGTTTGATTTTGAGTTAAGACCATTTTTCCATTTAATTTTCATTCCATTTTAATTATGGAAAAATGTCTAAGACAAAGGTTATGCACTGCAAAGTGGTGTCCAGGAGTTACAGTTCACAACAAGCAACAACTTGAAATGCTGCAAATGTAAAAAATACTTAACTGTATTGGTTGACAGGTATGTGGTTTGTAAGTAGCCAGTCTACTGAGACACCTGAGCTGACTTTCAAAACAACTTGACTTAGTATTTTGTTTTATCACTTCCTTATTTCTCCTATCACTGTGCAGCTCCCATCTGACTGACTCCCCAGCCCGCACATGGAATTACTGGGGCTTATCTTATGCCCGGTCCTGGGAGCAGTGGTGTGGAGAGTCAGTCGCCATCCTACCGCCAGCTGTTTTTCCGCTTTTCCCGACACCGAGGGCCCCAGGAGAAGGACTCATGCGTGTGGCAGCACATGTGCCTTACAGCCCCAGTAACAGCCTCCTCCTACCCACCCCATTTTGGCCAATGCAGCACCCCTTGCTTGCATGACCCACTGGCTCACCAGGGGCAGCCATGAGTGAGGATGTCTTCCCACCTCCCCGAGAGGAGCGCTGCCTTGATGGCCACTCTATCCAGCTCTGCCTCCCCCATGCTGACCTCTGATGCCCCGGCTTGCTCCTGAACCCGGTCGCCGGCATGCCATGAGGTGAGACATCCAGTGCCTCAGCCTCTATGCCACCAGGCCAGCTTGACTTAGTATTTTAATCAGAAAACACAAGTTGTGATTGTCTCAAGAACCCTTCAAGACTGATTTTAACAAGCTTAGTGTATGCATAGCACATATTTTATGGACACCACCAACTCTTTCAGCCTCTGTTTTGCCCAGGTAGAGTTGGGGTTTTCTTGAGAAAACTGGCCATGCCAGCCTGTGTTCTCTCCAGTGATGTGATGGGTTATCACCCCTCCCTCAGTCCACAAGTGGACATTCAACATTTTAAGGAAACAGTAATGCCAGCCACCTTTGAAATGCTCCCACTGGGACAGGGAATTAAAAAGTAAATGAAAGCAGATTCGCAAGTAGGGTGTGAGTACCTTCTTGTAAATACTGAGCAATTATTCATACTTGAGAACATCAAATACAAGATATATGTTAATTTTATATCTCTAAAAAGTTAAAGTAAAAAAAAAGTGCTCTGTCCTCTTCCCCAGGATACCAGGTCTAGTTCATGGACCACCCTCCTTGTCCTCTTATACAATTAGTACATTAGAAAGTGCAGAGCTGGCACAGTGACATACCCTTCCCACTTCCAATATGTATCTGTTTAGTACTTTTCCCTCCTTAACTCAACTCACCCCAGACCCAAAATATCATTTCTGTCATAGCCCTTCCTCCTCCTGCCCCATGATATATGATTTAAGGAAGGGACTAGGCGTATGCAATATGCAAGTTGCTTATTGCTTCCTACTCTCTTCTTTCTGCTTGGAGGGATGCCAATCTTTTCAATCTGCTGACATCCTGAGGCACACCAGGGAAGAGTGAGGAAGTAGTCTGCATGTCATCGAATGTGTGAGTCAGACTGAGTACAATAAATTGTGTTAAACTGGATAATAGGTTATACATGCTTGTGAACTTAACGTTTAAAATTCTGTAGGTATGGTAATTCCAGAACGTGATGAGGCCAATGAGATTGGCTATGTGTTCATAGGACAAAATTCCATGCTTGCTGGGGTCTTTTTAGTCAATCACATTGCTCGAACATGACACAAGTTCTGAACCCATTTTGTTAGTGGAATTTAATGAATCATGAATTTCTGTTTAAGAGTCTGATTCTAGCAGCTGGTTTGAGAGGAGAATGCAGGGTTTTACTGGCTGCAATGCTGGCAGTTGTACCAGTGGAGAGAGTGGTGGTGTTACACTACACTGGTTATGGGAAGGAGTATTCATTTATATAGCTAAATCAACCCATCATTGATTTTTTCCCATATGGCGATACATTAAGATAAGCCATATAACACAATATGGGATGGATGGGGTGTTGAGGGCTACAGGTTTGAGGAGGGATTATTAATGTAAAGTGAGAGGCAGGATTCATGAAATATAATGATAGGAAGAACAAATTGAACCTGATGTGTTATTTAGTATGGTGAGATGGACACAGTTGGGTTAAAATGAGGGCCACAGGATTTGAAGAAAGGATGATACTTTTTGGATAGAGACTAACAGAATTAGCCATTTTTTTTCCACTGGCTATCACCTCCCACAAAAAATCCTGTAGTCAGTCATCCTGGCCATAGAATTGCTGATGATATACTTTGAGAATTAAAGAAATCTAGATGTACACATTGCAGACTTCAAAGATAAGTTTCTCACCTCATAGTGGACACTAATGTGAGTTATCAACTATCAATACACATAGTTTTGTTTAGCAATTTGCTGCTAAATGTCCAAATACAGTACACTGTGCATGTTTCACAATTTGTTGATAATTGTAAAAGCTCCTACAGGGTTATTTTTTCTTTTACGTTTTGCACAACAGAATGTGCACACATTAAAGCACTAATATCTAAAATTTGCTACCTTTTGTTGCAAAGCAAAGATAACAAAAACCTCTAATAAACTGCCAGACTTCAAATGTATATTCCTGTAGTTTATAAGAAACTTGCTTTCATATTTCTTTTGACAGAAGAGGAAAACAGCTATTTTTCAGCCCTCAAAACTTCAAAAATTAGTTTGCCTTTTTAACATTTGCCACATCAAGAGATATTGTGAGTACAAAGAGACAAAAACAAATCAGATTTCTACTTGTAATGATATCTAAGCTGTAATTATGGCAATGCTGAGATTCAGGCCCTGTCCACACTAGCACATTTTAGAGTTTTAAACCATTTTAACTCTGTTAAAATGGTTTAAAAGTATTGTATCCAGACTGCAGCACAGTAAAACCATGCTACAATCTGTATTTAAACAAACATGCTAAAACCTTGCTCAGAGCAGGGCTTTAGCATGGTTCTAGACCAACACAGGTTCTTAAAACATGTAAACAGCAATGCAGATGTGATTCATGCTGTAATGTGATTTAAGGCAACCTCCACTGCACACAAACCTCTGTTTTGGGCTTGAACGCTACAGGAAAATATACTTACATACACTGCTGAGCTTGCAATGAGCTCCTGAAATAAATGGTATTATATGCCCCAGAATCCATTGTCATGGCCAATTGTGAGTACCCTGGCATGCATTGCAGCACCCACGGTGCTTGCGATACTGCCACAATCATGCCTGGAACTCGAGCAACAATGTTGGAGAATGATGTGGACAATCCAAAATCATGCTCAAGCATGGAAATTAAAATGTTCCTAAAATGGTTCTTTAAAATTGATGCCAGTGTGGACAGGGCTTAAATGTAAACTATCCGTCAAACCCCAGCTATGATGTATATCTGATGATGATGATTAAAATTAATTTTTGTACAGGAACATTTACATTAGAGCAAAATGATCTATCTATAAGTAAAAGCCTTTATTAATAAAATACAGAAAAGTGCATAATATTAAATACATTCAATTTGATATGATAGAACAGATGAAAGCAAACATCTATATACAAAATCACGTATTTTCCAGACAATGACAAGTGTGGGAAAATTCTTGAGTAATTTGTTTCTTGAACAAGTTCAAGGTTGCTGATGCTCAGGAAGTAGGTGAGACTTTGTTCCAAAAGTTAGCTATACTGATATGAAAAGTCTTTAGCCATATTTAGAATAGATTTTTGAAATAGCTAACATGTTTCCATACTTTGACCTTGTAGGATATCTATTGAGTGATCTAAATGTTAGAAGACAATAACATTTTAATGAACGATTTGGCTCGGTGATAGAATATTAAAATCATTAATAACCACTTTACTACCTGTCTGTTACTCATACCGTAGGTTGCCAAACCAGGGTTATGTATAAAACACAATGGTGAACAGTTGGTTTACATTATATCTAACAGATTTATTGCATAAAACATATAACTTTGCCAGGGTTGTTTTCCCAGCAAATCGATTGATCTGACTATCATATTCCAATGCAGGAAGAAGACTGACTTATACAATGTTATGCCTGTCCACACCTTGGAAGATGGTAGACTGCCCTTTGACTAGCCCCCAGCTTTCTATTTATGGAAAAGACCACTGTGTTTATGTGAAATTAAAAATTTAGAGCATTATCTTTCCATGTGTATACCCGGATACTTGTATACCTTTACATTTTAAATTTTTATGCCTTTGATAGATACTAGTTTCAATTTCCAGTCATTGTGGGTATAGTTTCCAACACTTACAGGCTTTTTTTTTTGCATTGAGCACTTAGCTAGATTCAAGAAACCAGTTTAGAATGTTTTCAAAATCTAAATCTAAATTGTGTTCTACTGTGTTGAAATCCCTGTTGGAAGGTATCAGCACTGTATCATCTGCATATGTTTTGATAGTGGAATTTTTAACCATCTGGGAGAGAGAGGATATGGAAATCTGAAATGAAGAGAGGTCTACAATTGATCCCTGAGGCACTCCCTAAATGTCTCTATAGATGGAGATAGGAGTTACTCACAGAGAACCTCTGGGACTGTCCAGTCAAATCGGTTTAAAATAAGTTATGGAATTCATTTATTCATTTAGTTTGTGTTGACAGGGAAAGGAGGGCTAGGCATTTTACCTATTGTCAGCATCATCAAGGGGAAGGAGCTATAGATGGAAACCAACTGATATTGAACCAGATTAAGCTATTGGTATTTGTTTAATGAATGGGGAATTTGGCCAGGACACTCTCTCAGAAAGTGCAGGGGTTTTAGAAGAAAACTCCTTGATCTTTGGAAAATTCTTTGATAAATGCAGGCTGGAAAAGACTGGGACTGGACAATGGATACCAAATCCTGACCACAGCCCCACATCAGGATCCCCTTTGCTGGTAATGGAGAATGCACATTTGTTATAGACTCTGACCTTGATTTACATACAGATGATGTAGTATATGAACCCCAAGCACAGCATACTCCTCTCCCAATAGTGAACTTGAGCACTTCAACACTAATTCATGGGATGAAGGGTCTAGTACACATCCTATATCTTGGGAGATCTAATGGAACTGGATGCCCCTGAACAAACCCAACCTCCTCCCTATCTATAGTAGAAACGCTAGACAAAGTGGGCAACTTTAGAACAAATGATCACTTTTTCCAGCAGCAACCTCTGGCTCAATGCAGGAATGCAGTGAGGTTGCAATATTTGGGAGGCCTTGATAATCCCTGATAGGATCTATGTGGGTCATACCTTGATTAAAAACTCTATGGTTTTTCAAACAAAGTATATGAACTTATGCATACCTCAGGGATGTGCTATTTGATATTAGTTTCAAACCCACAAAATCTGGATAGGTTTTGGGCTAAGTATGAAAAACTGCAGCATTCAGCACAATGGCTGCCTTTTCATGCATCCCCTTAACTAAACCAGCAATAAAAACAATGACCATTCTTTTTCAAAATGAGAATTTTGCAGTCCACGATATTGCTCATTAGTTGAAACAACACTGTGACCTACTGGGCCTGCATCAACCCATCTTCAATGAAGAACTAATATGGACTGGGGACAGAAATTTAAAATTAAACTATGTATGACTAACTTGGGACCAAAACATCTATCAAGTAGTTTATTTTTGTGAAGGGAATGTGGCCATTGTTTTTATCCTGGCCATCCTAAAACATGTTTTAAATGTGGAGCTTCTTCACATCTGAGTTCAGTTTGTGACTGAATTAAATGTAATCAATGGTTGAATATGGCCATGTTAGCTGATTGTCAGAATCAGATGCTTTGGCAATCTTTGTGATGAATCTGGGCATTCTTACCACACATGCCCCTGGACAACTCATAATAGAAATGACCAACCAGATCAAGACGCTTATTAACTGAAGCTCAAAAAAATATGTCCACAGAAAACAGCATAAGGCATCGGTGGTCGAAATTCTCCAGACACTCAGGAGCAAAGGCCTGAACCACAGCCTGCTGGGCCTCTGCAGCAAGGGCATGACACACCAGTAAACCCTGATAACTCTCGGTACAGAACCACCTCCCTCTCCTCCACTGCAAACCCCTAATGATGAATTGTCTATACAAACTAATCAGTCTACCCTTGACACTACAGTGCACTGCTCAGATACTATCACTGGGACTAATGTAGAAATGCCTCCATCAACTATGACTATTGTGTCAAAGAAAAGATCTATGAAACAGACTAAACCTAAACCTAAAATTGTGAAATCAGCATCCTCTACACAGTCTGTCCTGCTGGCTAATAGATATGAGGTGTTAGATACTGGTTCCATGAATCGGGTCCAGGAGGTGACTCTGAGACCTCTTCTACTATTTCTTCTCAAGATATGGTTTCCACTGATTCAGAAGAGGAACTCCCATCTCAGGGTGCATCTAAAGGAGATGATGCACCTTAGGGACTAGGTTTCATCGCAGTACTAGACTGGTAAAAACTACTTAAGTTACTTTGATGGGCTCCTCTCAGCATTCACTGTTGCCACACTTAATGTGAACAGTGTAAAAAATACTAGGAGATGAGTAGTGACTTTTTCTTTAGAAAAGGTTTTGAATTTTGATATTTGCTTTCTTGAAGATACTAGGTTAAATATGAATTATCTAGTCACTAGGGTATATCTTATTTTTCTTTTGGGATAGAAGCTAGTGACGGTTAGGTGTGTTATTCAGAGGAGGGCATATCTTGGTTTCTAGAGTTTTGAAATTTTACCAGGTAGGGCTCTGTTAATTGATTCTCTACTAACAATACTGCTTAGAGGGCATTGAATACATACGCACCACAAAAAAGAAGAAACAGATGGATTTATATAATCTGATTAAACCATATTTGCTTACCACTAGGCATATTATCTGGGCAGGACACTATAATTGTGTTCTGTCCACAAAGGATAGAGGGCAAGAATAGATAAAGAATTTTGTGACACTAACTGTCTAAAACAGATTCTACATATAGCTAAATTAACAGATACTTACAGAAAAATATACCCACAAGGAGATCATACTTTATAGCTGGCAACATGCCACCAGGATAGATTTTTCTTCCAAATATGTCATTATTAATGGAGCTAAACTATATCCGATAGAAACTTCTGATCATGTACTAGTAGCCATATCACTGGGACTTAAAGAAAACTACTAATAGGAAAGGGTTTTGGAAGTTGAATTCAGTCCGATTAGACAACCCAGACATTTGCCAACAGGTACAAGATCTGTTTAAAGCTATGATTTCTATGACCTGCTTAGTGATGATATGAGTTTATGGTGGATAGAAACAAAAATGAGTTAAAATAATTCTTTATGCAGAACACTTCAAGCATACATAGTTTACAATAAAAGAAAATGTTTACAGCTAAGAACACAATTATCCAGATTATACTCAGGCAAATGAGGGAAAGCATGGCTTTACCTCTCAAATAGCTAACACTGGGCAAATTCTTGCTTGAAGGAACACAGGGTTTGCACTCCTGGGAAGATGGGATTTGGAGATGTTTTTGAGAGTTGCTGGAAAGAGTAGAGGCAATAATCATGAAATTCTTAACAAACAAGGAGGGTATAATAGTAAATATTACTTCTGCCCTGTTAAAAATAGTACATGAACACATGCAAGACCTTACGCAGAGCATAGCAGTCCTAGGGAACAAGTAAATCAATACTTTGATTGTTTTGTGAAGCCCCTCCTGCAGAACAGTATACCCTTACAGAAATAATTATATGAAATGTTTTCATGCTCACACATAAAACTACCCAAGTGATATGTTGCTGGCAAGTATGATTTAAATGTTAAATTGAATCGACTGCATGCATATTGCATGGCAAGAAAGTGTGGAAACCAAGATTTTTATGTTAAATTGGGAAAAACTACATGCATGTGGTGTGGTGCAAAAGCAAGTGGTCACTGATAACTGCACACATAAAAGTTAAGTGACTTACTCAGGATCACACCTAACACAACTGGGGCTGATGAGATTCAAACCCAGGTCTTCATGCCTCCAAGTCTTGTGGCTTGTAGTTCAGTGCCTTTAACCCTGAGCCAAACTGTCTTCACACATATGGCTTGCTTGTACTTCAATACATACCATATCTAAATATATCTGTATGAATGCAGCATGCTTGTAGCCACTGTTATGTTTTTAGTTTCTATCCTCTTCTCACTTTCACAGTTGAACTGTAGCACACATACCAATGGAAACACATGTGGTTTTTCCCACCCATATACACAAACTTGCCCACAAAACCACTTAATTACTTCTGTCTGACCTGTACTCCTACTATTTTCTCTCCATAGTTTTGAATGCTTACACGCAAATAGATTTTAAGGTGAAAATGCAAAAGTAGTAATAACTCGCACACACATCCACATGGCCAGTCCCCCCATTGCACACACACTGTAGCAGGTACAGCCATGCTGCTACAGACAACTCACTAAGTATAGATATAAGTAAAAGTCTCTTACTTGAGTACCAGGAGCCAGAGGCAGGAGTCTTTAAGAGATGATGCCCATAGGTCAGAGTGCTGGAGTGTACCTTGAAATCAATGGAGTTATTTTTATTACAATTTTATACGTTATGATGGTGAGTTGAAGAATAATATAGGCCACTATTCTACTAACAAGGCTCTTGTTAATTGAGCGGTGGCCTTCATTAATCTACAACTCTCCATCAATAATGTATAAAATAGTAATAAAAAATCCCATTTGTTTCAATGGTGCACACCCTGTAGTCCCTTTGCCCTTTGTCATAATGTCACACCTGGAAACAAGCTCCAGCTTAGTGTGCCTTTCCTGGTTAAACAATGTTCCCCTTTCCTCCTAATGTGCCTGAGATGGGATGTGGAGGTCTGTTTCACTTGGGGGCATAAGCCTTACTATAGTGGGGCTCCAATAGTCTGTGCATATCATACCACTCAACTGTCCTTGACTGCAAGGGACAGCACTAGAATATCTGTAACATCTCTAAAAGGTACAACTTATTTGTTTTGACTGAAAAGTGATATGCAAATCAGAAAAATTAAAATGTATAAGATTCATCTGTATATACCCTAGAGCAGTGCATCAGATTTGGGCTTAAACCCACCCAGCAACTAACCAGTTTTTGTTTCCTGGCTGAAGTCCCTCCCAAAAAAGAACTTTGTCCCGATTTTTCTTCCTAATTCCATCTCATTTAATACCATCCCCTATGAATCATGAAGTCACCCAAAGGTGAAGAAACATGAAAACACATCAATAGTTCAGTCCTTCCTCCTTCCCCAATCCCCTGTAAAACATTGTTTACTTTTACTTACCCGCCATATGGCCAGAACCTGCAGACTGGCATAGTGTGCCACCAGCATAGTTTTCAGTCCACTCCTCTGTTCTACTGTCAGAAGCTATATGCTAAAACTGACCATCACAGGTCCTCAACATGGTACACCACCAAGTCATCTCACCGACTTAACCCAACCACCCTCGGTTGCTTGCTTCTTGCTTGGTTGCTGCTATGGCTGCTGCTGCACTACAGTGAACAAGGCCTATGATGGCCATGCACACTGCTGTCACCACTGCTGCTAAGCTCTAGCTTGCTGCCATGGGGGTCAGTGTTTTTTTTTTTTGCAAGGCAAGCCTAGTAGAATAAGTGGGTAGCCTAGTCTTGAGTTAGCATCTAGCTCACCCTCTTCCCTTCAACCACCAGGGAAATGACTACTCACTAAGAGTAGACCAACAAAATATACTGCCACAACACTGCTATTGAGAGTTCAGTGCTCACTGACTCCTCCAAGCTGTAGTGTGCAGTCTGTCTACTCTGGCAGAAAAGACAGTGTCACACTTGTAAGACCTATGCACACTTTTTTGGCTGCAGCTCATCCACATCACATGTGATTGTGCAGCTCTAATAGGTGGAGAGAGTGAAACACAATACAGATACAGTTGAGTCTGAGAGTACCTGCAGTGTGAGCACACACAGGCCAGGTGGGCACTTATTGTGTAAAAGATTGAATCAAAATTTAAAGCCATTATTGCCACACCATAAGAACAACCTAGGCACAGATATGGGGTCAGGGGACAACTGCCCCCTCTGCCCTACCTAAATGGCACCCCTGCTTAATGGTAGAAATTCATTCTCAGGTGCTAATGCAATTGTTTCCACTGTGTTCTGAGGTACTGTATCCCCATGTTTCATGATGTGTCCTGATCATCATGTGGGTTAGTGTCCTTCATTGTCCCTCATTTTGAGAGTCCATGTCCCTCATTTCAGTGAGAAAATATGAGGTATGGTGCATGCTTCCAAGACCCTACTCAGCACAAAGAGTGCTGAGCATGCCATAGTGTACATGCTCAATACAGAATGACAAAGGGAAAGTAAGTGAAATGAAACAGTCATGGAGAAACACATTTGTAGCACTAAATATGCATACAGGATTTGTATGGTCCAAAACAATAAAGGATAGGCTTCACAACACAGAGGTCCTCTTCATATATCTGGAATGGGGATGTTGACTGGCTATATCCTAGGCATTTAATGCAGTAAGCAAACTATACTTTTAAAATGTAATGGTGAATTACTGAAAACATCAGAAGCCATTAAACAATTTGCAAAAGGATCAGAATGAATGAGTTTACCTAATTTTTATGGGAATTCAAATAAAAGGTATTTTAATAAATTTAATTGCTAGCAGTAGTATAAGAAATAGAAACTGATGTGTTGTTTATATGAGATTTGCACCAACGTAGCTGCTGCACACATGGCAAGCATGCACCATGTCAACATGATGTGATGTTTAAATGATGTTCATGCCAGTTTAACTGCTGCAGTCATGTCAAGCATGCAACATGTGAACCTGATGTAATTTTTAGAAGAGTTTCACACCAGCTTACCTGCTGCGTGCCTGTCAAGCTGCAGCATGCAAACTTGATTTGCTTTTTAGACCTGGTTCACTTAGAATCTCTTTGTGTATGCAAACCTTGTGCAATTAAGCATGTGGTATGCATTCTGTATGTACACAACATACCTACATTTTTGTAAGGGTAGGCTCATTACTTGCCACTATCACCCTAAAGAAATAAGCACAGCTATTCAAATGCTAAAATTATACTGCTCCAGGTCTGATGGTTTGAATTCAGAATTCTATAAAAAATTCAGGACAGAATTGGTAGAAATATTGGAGGTAGTATATAATTGTATTTTGCTAACTAAAACTATGGATTTTCACATGGGGATAGCAGTACAGATATTTATATATACATATATCTTGAGGTCAGATTTAAATATCTGGAGACCACTTAGTTTAAATACAGATCTTAAAATACTAATGAAAATCTTGTCAAATAGACTGTCTGTAGTGGCTCCACATTTAATTTCAACAACCCAAACATGCTTGGTTTCAGGCAAGAAAATTACAAATAACCTCCTTCTCCTTTGAGAATTAGTAGAAAAGGAAAGGAAGACTGTCTGAAGGGATATATTATTTCTTTAGACCAAGAATAGGTGCTTGATGAGGTGTCACATGGTTTTATAAAGAAAGTGTTACTATCTTATGAGGTCCCAGAGCAGTTTTGTGATTGGATATTTACTATCTATTGTGTAGCTACAGCTATACCATTGGTTAATGCATTTGTATGATCTTATCTTCCAATTAGAAGGGAGTTCATCAGGGCTGTTCTATGAGCTCCCTGTTGTATGTATTTTGTATTGACCCTTTACTGTGGAAAATACAACAGGACACTCTAATGCATGGTTTAACACCTTCTACCTCAACCCTAGAAGTTAGAACAGTTGCATATGCGGATGATGTCTGTTTATTTTTATCAGCCCCCACAGTGCATGAGCTATGACACAAGTTGAACACTACTCTTTAGCTGTGGAGGCATCAGTTAATATTGTTAAAGGCATGGGTATATTCTTAGTAGTTCCACTACAGACATTAACACTATGCAAGGAATCCCACTGTTTTAGGAACCCATTAAAATTCTGGGGATCACTTTGGTAGAGGTGATAATAGTATCTTAAATTGGGAAGATAAAATACAACTTGGGAAAACAAAGTAGTATGTTGGAAAATGTGGCAACAGACAAACAAGAAAAGGATGCTGGTTAAGATATTGTTACTTCCAATATTTGTATATTTGAGTGTGATATACCCTATACTACAGAACTTGGAAATCACTTTGTAGTGTTTAGTTTTTCAGGTTATTTGGGGAGTCGTTAAATCTCATAAAAGAGAAGTATTATGCCTCCTCATAAAACAAAGAGGGTTGAATTTATTAAACTGAATTGATTTTTATAGTATATTCTTGTATAACAATTTAGCCTCTGCCATGACGCCTTCTCCCACAATATGGAATGTATTGGCCAGAGGCTGGCTAACTCACTTTATGAATAAATGGTCTTTACCTCAGTCCCTTCCCAGTAATGTTCTTACAGATACTGGGTTTTTAAACCAGCAGTACAAAAATACAGAAATGGAACCTTCATCCATCTCAAGTCACCCAGGTACACAGGAGCCAGATATATACAACAATACAAATGCAGGCTTTTGAAGGCCACTCATGTTTTTAAAGGAATTTCAGAGCTATATCATCAAAAGTATTATAAACATTGCAAGATGGTAGAACTCTTGCTGCAGGGGGTGCTAGTGCCATTCTGTGGGAGAGTTGGAGGGTCACTCAATGGTGATCCCGAGGAGAGATTGTGTGCCAGGACCTTCTCCAGCTCCCTCAATACCCACACTGACTGCTGGATTTTCATACTGGATTTGAAGATGTACCTGATGCTGAAATTCTGTGGCTGAATCAAAAATAAACACTGAATTACAGGAGAAGAAGAAGCAATTGCTGGCACTCATGGAAGAAGAGAAACAACATTTTCTTCATGAAAACAATGGGTTAGAAGATGAAAATGAGAAAATTCCAATTGGCTAATCCTGGCTTTCTTCTGACAAAAATTTTACTGAAAACTGATGCTTAGAGACTGCCTGTGCTCCAGTTCTAGATGGACAAACATAATAGATGTTCAAAGTGTACATCCTGACCACCCGGATCATGGTCACCTGATGAGGCCCTCCAGACCACGGGATAGACTCAGGCTGCCACAAGGAATGGATCCCCATTCTGATAGTCCTATGACTGGCTCCCTGAAGACATGCCAGTCTATGTTGGACATTGCTGAAGAGTCTGCAGTGCTGCCAACTCCTTTGTCCACATCTCGGACTGCTGTTGTAGTAGTGTGTAACCCTTCCTTAAAGGATTATGGTATCTGTGATATAGGTCTTTGAGTGCTCCAGACATAAATCAAACTGTCAATAATGCTGACATACAGTATATTTCCTGCCTGTGACTTGGCCGAGAATCTCTTTGGGTCTGACATTGTTCAAATGGGTCATCATTGCTGGCACCTATTGCATCCATAAGCTCTATTGTCCCACTGGCTCTGGATTCTTATGGTGATCCAAACAGACCCCAAACCACCAGTTATGCAAGTTTATTTCACCACCCTGTAAGACAGGCAAAACGGAGGAATGTGGTATGTTTCATGCTTATAAGGGCAGCTTAGAGTTCCCAGCTGACAGAGCCTATGTTGGCAGGACTCTGATTAAACAATTCCTAAGGTATTCTGCATCCATTGTTTATGCATTTATCCATGCTCCAGGAGATCACAGTTTTGATGTAAGTTTCAAACAGCTGCTTTACTGGAATATTTTTGGTCTGCATATCATTCTTTGATGGACACCCTCTTGTACCCCTTTTTGCAATCCCCTTTTAAGCTCTCATTCAGGTATGTAACTCTTTTATTTCAGAATAAAGGGTCAATGTTGCTGATATTGTCTATTGGCTTGAGAAGCACTGTGAGGTATAAAACTCCCTGAACCCATAATTGACTCTGAACGTTTTAGTACTAGTGGCTGGAAGTTTTGATGAA
Organism: Neoceratodus forsteri; assembly: GCA_016271365.2. Lineage (NCBI taxonomy): Eukaryota > Metazoa > Chordata > Ceratodontiformes > Ceratodontidae > Neoceratodus > Neoceratodus forsteri. The sequence continues at coordinate 235,379,122 of JADMNL010000023.1, read as the reverse complement.
ACTTTGTTTTGCAGACTCAGGAGGCAACATCTTCCAAGCTGTTTCTTTCTGGGGAGGGATCGGTAATACTGTTTACCCCAGTCAGCCCTAATCATGTTACAAATTTGTTTCTTACAGCACCTCTGTAATACCTGTGAGCGCTACAAGTGCATGCTTTGTGGTGTCCTTGGTTACGCCTGGCTTACATTGTACCTTTACTCTTCGATGCAACCTCTGTTGATGAGGAAGGTCACATCTACACTCTACAATTGGGTGGCTCATAATACCAATTCTGATTTTATGGAGCAGGATTTCTATCTTCACAAAGCCTCTAAGCCACCTGCCTCTGCTGTACCAGCCTCTTCTCTGGCTCTGGATCCATCTACTGAAATCTGCTTGAACTCCACCCCTGTAGCCTCCTGTTCTGCACCTACATGAGGGATCCTTCCTTTGGTACTGTGTGTGCCTACTATTTCTCCTGTTCAGCCAGAGGAGGCCATACAGTTTATTTAGTTTTTATTGACCGGGTAAGTGCACTAGACAAATCCTGCCAATTTTCAGTCACGACCCGGGAGGAGATACAGATGAATGCCAATTGACCTTGAACCAGATGAAGCTGTTGGTGGTATTTTTAGTGAATGAGGGAAATTTGGCCAGGACACCGGGACATTTCCTACTCTTTCTCGATAAGTGCCATGGGATCTTTAACATCCACCTGAACTACCACTAATCCAGGCAGATGGAACCTCGGTTTAACGCCTCATCTGAGAGAGGGCACCTCAGAAATGCAGCACAACTCTGCTGCACTACAGTGTCAGTACTGGGATATTAACCTATGCCAGATGGGGAACTGAACCCACAGCCTCTGATCTTCTCAGCCTCAGAGGCGAGTGCCACCTACTGAGCAACTGACACTTGATACTGATCTACCCACGAAAGTTACTATAGAGATGCACCCCTGTTAACCCAATTATGAAGGACTTTCAAACTGTTGGTAATGTAGGGGGAACTTAACATAAACCACCTGTTCCTCCTGCTCCTGTGGTTTTAGAGAATAAATGAATTTCCTTGCAATCTTGGGTGGGGACCTCCTGGAGGATCATGATTCTGATGCATCCTCCTGACTTCCTGTATGCTCTAGATGGTTTCTTCTGATGTGGAAGATGCTGAACCTCCACGCTCTCAACCACGCCGGAAAATAGGATACAAGATCTGAAACATGGGCTTTGAAAGGAACTTGATTCTCTTCTCGTGCTTGTTGATTAGCAGATGGGCTAACCCACTGTTTGCCCATATTCCTCATGATGCCCTCTTTTAGGCATCTTTTCTGGTGGCTGGACCACATGTAATACTAGTACACTCAGAGTCCTTTTGCTTGTTTAAAATATTGGGTGTGGCAGATACACTGCAGGTTTGTTTTACAACAGCTATATATTGCTCAAGGATGAATTGCTTTGTATTGTATTAAAGGAACTATTCTGGACTATGAACAGTATCGACATGTAAATTCCCTTGTTCACACATGGTGGGCTACATTCACCTGGTCGCATTGATCAATATTATGTACTCTTACTGCTACTGAATCAATCACCTTTTTAGGTTTCTTTGGTTCTTTTTCTTTTTCCTCTGTTCTGTACATCACTGCTTGTGTATCTTTACTGCTGATTTGTATTTGATGTATTTGTTTCGAGTCTGACTGAGTGTCAAATAAAAACTTCCCCTACTCTTTTCGAGAAATGCCGGGGCTCTTTAATGTCCATCTGAGCAACCACCAGAACAGGCAGACATGACCTCAGTTTACTGTCCCATCTGAAAGCTGGCACCTCATAAGTGAAGCACCTGCCTCATGCTGCACTACAGTGTCTGTCCTGGGTTTTAAACCCAAGTTCCTGGTATGGAAATGGAACCTACAACCTTCTGATCTTCCAGCCTCAGAGGCCAGCATGCAACCTGTTGAGTCACTGACAATACTATTATTATGCTGGATTATTTACCACACGAGGGCCTTAAGGCAGTGGATCAAAATGTCATAGTCCACTAGGCTGAATGCCTTAGATAAGTCCATGAATACTGCTCCCATCTCATTACCATTTTCCAACAAGGAACATACAGTGTTGTGGAAATAAATGTCAGTGGACAATGACATTTTGATCCACTGCCTTATATGTAACCTAGCACTCTCTTGAACCTAGGCTGTTTGCAGCTCCACCGCCTCTTCTCCTCCTCCCTCCTGCACTTATTAGTTATTTGTCCCTTTCTCTTGATCTGTCTGTTCTTTTCAAGACTACACTTGATGTACCTTACCTTATCTTCTCTTAACTTGCTCACTTTCTCTATTTAATCCACCTAGCATGCCTCTTTATCCCCACTGTTTTGCTTTTTGTCTATTTGACTGTGCTGATGCCTTGACTTGTATTGTATGTTGTTTATCCCTCAGCCTTAATTATTTTGTATTTAACTGTTGCACATCCAATGTTCATTACCTTGTTTTTTTTGTATCTTGATGCATCCTGATGTTATCTGCTCTCTGTTATATCTGTAATGTTTTCTTTGTAACCTCTCTGGTCATGCCTGAAAATAATCATCCAGATGGCTAGCACGAACCTGGTAAACAAAAACTAAATAAATAAATGAGGGCAGTGTTCATGGAGTATCTTGACCAAAATGCTAATGGTGTAATAACAGGTTGTTAAATTCTAGAAAGTCTGAAAGTTGTGAGTTGACATGCCTTTCCAGAGCCTTTGAAAGGACTGAGAGCAAGGAAAATGACCTGAAATTTGAGGATTTAATGGCTCCCCACCCTTGGGTATAGGAATTAATTTAATAAACTTCCATATTTCAGGAACTAAGATGGCCCCGGCTGGGCGTATGCTGTTAGCTGCTTTTGTTTCTGCAGCCTAATGGGTTTTTTGTGTGTCCCCATTTGCCTGTTTTCACTTTACTAGTTTTAGTTTTGCGCTGTGTTTTACCAAATTCTACAGATTGGTTTGAATATACTGGACTGTTTAATTTTTCCGTGGTTTGAGCTCCAAATGGTATTGGAGCAAGTGCGTTGGAGCAAATGCGGCGGTAAGTGTGGCAAGTCTACGAGCTATACTGAGAAGATTTTCCGACCATTGTGTAGTGTGTACTGGGTGTCTCTTTCCGCCCACACTACTCAGCCTGTCTTTCGGCTTGCTGGGTCTGCCACCGCTTTGCCCTTGTGGACTTTGTGGATAATTTTACTTTGATGCTGTTACCGATCGAGGGCTCGGTGCCTCATTTTTCTGGATTAGCGCTTGAGATTATTTGAATTTGCTGGACTTGCTGCCTTTCAACTCTTGATGTTTGGATGATTGTTATGCCGGTCTTCTAGGAAAGGCACTTGATCAGAGGATCTGGCAGGGCCATTCGGGACTGAAGGGCCAGGAGTTTGTTTGTGGAGTGTCGACTGAATGAACTGTTGTTGTTACCCTGAAGTGTCAGTGAGTGGTGGGACCCGATTCATTGATCAGTGTCACCCTCCTTTGGGGATTTCCTTTTTGTTTAGACTATTTTTGTTTTTAATCCAGAGTGTCAGCACTGAATTGGGAAGCAGGGCCTGTGTGGTGTGTTGGTTGAGGAGGCTCCTGGGTGATCATGGGCTATGCTGCCCAGGACCGAACAAGAAGTTGCTTCATTTGCCTCTGGGGAGCTAGAGTTTTGGGCACTCGAATAAGTTATTCCAGGGTTGGTCTTGTTAGTCTGGCCTCTGGGTATCTGTAGCTGTGGTTCTTGGTGGTGTGATAGAGCCTGATTAGGCGGTTTTGGGAGTGTGGAGGGAGTCTTCACTCTGTTTTTCTGGCCTGTGAACATTCCTCGGCCTGCACTCAAGATTTCTCTGCTCCTCTTATTAATTTGTACCAAAACAGTCCTCCTAGTTTTCCTTAGGGGTTAACTGGCTTAAATTGCCCTGCCAAACTTTAAGAAGAGGACTTTATTTTTCATTTGAACTCATTGGTTGTGGTCAGACTTTGAATTTTATTTATTTTTTCTGTTCTTTTATTGGAAGGCAGTGAGAGTGCTCATCAGTTCCCCTGTAGTGAGAGTGTTCGGGGCTGAATGACAAAGTAAAACAAAGCAGTTTTTGGTCTCAGGAAGTGAGAGTACTGTGCTCTTTTGGCCTCCCTAGGTTGTGAGAGAGCCTCAGGGGCTGAAGAACTTTTACTTATTTTTCACTTCTTTCATTATAAACTTTACATCCCTGGACTTAAGTTACAGTTTTAATTTTAAAGAACTATATCAATTATCTTATGACTGTTCTCTCTGGCTGAGGTGGGTGAATGGGGGTATTTATTGATTTTATGGTTTATGAAATAGTTGATTATTGTATGTTTGGGGTGTGGGTATGGGCTAAATCTGTGGTTAGGGTTGTTTATTTGTTGATATTCGTTTATGCCAGAAATATGTGTTGGGAAGGTATAAGGACTGGTCGGGTATTATTCCCTCCAGGCTCAGGGACCTCTGTCCTTTTTCTGTCCCCCCATCACCATAGATTACAGATGGTGTAGGGCCTTGGGGATTGTTAGAAAAAGGGGAGGATGAGGTTGGGGCCTGGAGAGGGATTGGAAAGGAGTGGGCAGATAGGGATAGTGGGGATGAGGGAGATGCCCTGGGGTGAAATGGGTCCAGGAAAGGGGTCCTCCTGTCTGGTTCCCCATACCCAAGGGTCCTGCTGGTAGTCACAGGCAGCACGGTCATCCTCGGATGCTCATCCTACTAGGTGGTGTTATGCAAACCATGTCTATGAAAACAAGACCGCTATTATAGCGGATTTTGTTGGAACATCTCGACTTGGCATGCATCACTGAGACTTGGCTGGATGAGAATGCTGGCCCAGTTTTGGCATCAGCAGTTCCTGCCGGGTACTCAGTGATACACTGCTTTAGGATGGATCATAGGGCAGGCATGTTGCTATTTGTTTTAATTTGTGTTTGATGACTGTTTGACACTTAAATCTCAGGTGTCGGCAGTTGTCAAAGCCTCTTTACCACCTGAGGTACATCATCTGGGTGAAGCACCTCGTTCCTCCTGACAATCTTCCTACTTTGGTCCACGCCGCCGTTACCTCCGTCTTGACTACTGCAATGCCCTTTATCTTGGCTACGAGGGGTTGATATTCGCGCTTGCAGCTGAGTGCAGAGATGTGGCAGCCAGGCTAATGACTGGTTCCTCTAGGTCCAGCTACATAACGCCTGTGCTCCGTAGACTGCATTGGCTGTCAATATGTTGGCGAATCACCTTCAAGGTCGGTTTGCTGACCTATAAGGCCCTACACGATCAGGGACCTGGCTACCTGAAAGATCTCCTTCATCCCTACTGTCCCTCCCGCCTCTCTGATACACTGATGAGGGATTGCTAGAGATTCCCAGGGTTCATTTGAAGACATCTGGAGCCAAGATCTTTTAGTTTATGGCTAACCCTGGAATTCTCTACCTCGTCGGGTACAAAGTTGCCAGACTGTCCAAACTAGGGGCATTCAAACTTATCTTTTAACCTTGCATATAATGATTTTTAATTGTTGTAGGATTGAATTAATTTTAATGTTTTTTAGTTATATTGTTTTTATGTCATGTACAGGCGCCTTGGTTTTGGAAAGGCACCTTTTATAAACAAAGTTTGAATTGAATTGAATTGAATTAACGATACTCCAATTAAACAGACACAAAACACTGGGTAATTTTGAAAGCTGATGTAGTAAACTGAAACCCTGAACATGTTTACTTAGAGGGTGATGACACATCCTGTTGCTTATTCTATAAATATGGGGTTGTAGTAAGCAACATATATGCCCACCAGTTTGTGCATATATATGTGTGTTTGGGGTTGACAAGTTAAATGATTTGTTCCTTTGAGAATCATCATTTCTTTGTGTGTGCCACTTTTACGTTACTGATTGATTAATTGATTTTAATATTTCTTCCATGCTCTGCAATTTCTCAGGCTGTTTTCTACATTCTAAATTTCAGGTTCCAAGTCCAAGTACCATTTTCTAAATAATACAAACTGTGTTTCTTTTGGAAATATTTTGTTAACCAACAGGATTTATTACGCTATATGTCAAAATCATTGTGTAGTATGAAAAACCTTTGCTGCCTGTGACCCTACTAACTGAAACAAGATCCTTAACAATATTAGAAACATTATCAACCCTAATCACTATATAATGGCATTAGACAAGCTACTGAAATCTCCCTGCACCTGTCACGCACCTGCACTGTCCTAGCTGAACTATACCATTTTCTCATAGTTGTATTCAAATACATTACTTAGCAAAAGATAATTATTGTGAGTAATCTCTCTCTCTCTCTCTCTTTCTCTCTCAGCTCTCTCTGTCTCTCTGTCTTTGTCTCTTTTCTCTCCAGTAATGTACATACATTGTTGTGGTAGGATTCTGTTGCACTTTAATAGTTCAAAGTCATGACCTTGTAATATACAAGTGAAGCTTTGATTTTATAATTAATTGTACTAACATGGCAAAGGTATACACATATTAAGACTGTATCATAAGGGCACAGTAATGCACTGGGAGATCTTTCCTTTATTTTCATGGTATCTGTGACCATTTAATGTTGGGCTCAGAATAACAACAACAAAATAAATAAATAACAAAATGAATTGGAAGCATCTTTGTTTTCATTTTTCTGTCACAATGAAACATTAGCTTTTATGCTTTTGTTTGTCCAGTTTTCTCTTCACATAAAGTGAAGATAAGCATGGTAATACAGTATATGCACATATGTTAAAAATATCTTCTGATAAACAGAGAAAAATAGATAATGGTAGTTATTTGACATGTAACAAGTCCAATCACTATGGGTGGTTCCAGAGCATGCATCATATTATACTAAAATATCAATTGCTTAATACAATGAGGAGGGTAAAGAGGAAGAAAAATATGCCACTCTCCCACACACAGTCTTAATTACTTGTATCAGTATGCAGTGCAAAATTCAAGTACTTCATATTCAGTTACTGTAATTTACCAGTATGGGGTGAAAACAATTAGAACATTTTCTTGAAGAAAGAGTTATACTGTATATAGGGTACAGTATTCAATTAATAATACATGGGTCAGAAAATGTGATTTCACAAAACAGTTAATACATATAAGGGATATCATTCATAAAAATTGCAATTAGTATGTTTTATAGGATTCACATCATTCTCTTCAAGGGGTAATGAAATATATTGTAACTAGAAATCACCTCCAAAGCCCATTTATTCATTAGCTTCAGTCCATATAAAATAGTTAAAGTGAGCATATCTGAAGGGGTCCATAGACCGATAAAAAAATTTAAAACATTTTTGTGAGTCTTTATTATTTTGTAAACTTTCATAAAAGTAAGTAGTGAAATGGATAAAGAAGTTAGGTATTTCTATAGTGCTAAGGCAATACATTGCTACATTTTTAATCACCTTCTTTATGGTTTAGAGGTCCTTAAACATTAAAAGTCTCTTGTAGACACAGACCTGGAAAACTGCAAAGTTTCTGCCTCTGCACAAAGGGATGACCCTCCTCCTGACAACTACTGTCCTGTTTCCCTTCTCCTCCTTTCTTTTGTAAAGCTGCAGGAGAAAATTGCCTACTCAGGCTTGCTGAATCCTCCAATCCTCCAACTTCCTCTTCCCCTTCCCTTCCAGTCTGTTTTATTTATTTATTTATTTTTCATTTTAGTCTTTGGTAACCAGGTAAGGCCCACTAGGCACAGTGCCTATTTTCAGGGTGACCTGGTAGCACTGGGTAGTTAAGTGACTTGCTCAGAGTCATAGAGTATGCAAGTGGAGGTTGTGAGAATCAAACTCTGGTCTGATCTGCTGGATGTATCAAGTTTGTTCAAACCTCATTCCTCCAACCTAGGCTATACTGCAAGACCCAGTTTTCAGCAGCACCACTCCACCACCTCCTCCTTGGTGCCTGTAGCTGATTATCCACACTGGAATGGATCAGGGGCACATCACCATAGCTGTATTCAGTGATCTGGCCAAAGCCTTAGACTTGGTGTCCCATCCACCCACCCACTCCCTTACAAGCAGAGCTGTGCTGGCCTCTTAGCTGCTGCTGCTGTTGGCTAGTTCCTCTTCTATATCATGGGCCACCTACAGTCTGTACAGATGATAGGCACCCTGTCCTCACCTCACGGTCCCACAGGGCTCCATCTTGGGTCATATATTTTTCTCAGTGTTCCTCAGTGACCTGCCGTTTGCCTGTGTCACCTCACATATCCATATATATGCAGATGACACTGCCATTTACACCCTGTGCCCATCAGCCACAGCTGTGGAAGGTCTGCTCCAGCAAGATTTCCACAGTATACTGTGTTGGATACACGGAAACCAACTCCAGGTCTAAATTAAGAAACCAATGTCTATTTACTATTACTATTACTATTACTATTATTAGAGCAGTGTCAATGGCTCAGTAGGTAGCCCACTCACCCCTCTGAGGCCAGGAGATCAAAGGGTTGTGGGTTCAGTTCCCACATCTGGCACTTGGGTTAATATCCCAGTACTGACACTGTAGTGCAGCATGAGAGGGGTGCTGCACTTCTGAGGTGCCATCTTTCAGATGAGACGTTAAACTGAGGTCCCATCTGCCTGGATTGGTGGTAGTTCAGGTGGATGTTAAAGATCCCATGGCACTTATCGAAAGAGTAGGGGAATTTCCCCAGTGTCCAGCCAAATTTCCTCATTCACTAAAAATACCACCAACAGCTTAATCTGGTTCAAGGTCAGTTGGCATTCATCTGTATCCCCCAGGTTGTGACTGAAAATAGGCAGGATTTGTCTAGTGCACTTACCCGGTCAACAAAACTAAATAAATTAAAAAAAATTACCTTTGGCACCAGCCTGAAACTGCCCAGCTCTCACCCTTATCTGTCTTATCCACACTGGATGGCACCCCTTTGAAGTAGTCCCCACCTTCAAGTACCCTCAGTGTGTAGCTTGACAGAAAGCAGAACTTCTCTGCCCACATTGAGGTCATCCACACCAAGCTTCACACCAAATTCAGTGCCCTGTACTGAAATAAGGACTACCTTTCTCCCTATGTCTGCCAGGAGCTGGTCACCAAAATGGTTCTCCCAGTCTTTGGCTATGCAGATTTGGTCTATGGCACCACCCCTTCCTCTTCCCTCACCAGACTGGTTAATCTCTGCAATGCTTTCTACTCCTTTTCTACCAACTCTCCCTTCATAGTCATCACTGTTCCTTATACTTCACTCCTTCATTCCTCCACTACCTTCATGTTGCCAGGCCCACTGTGCTCTCCTTCATCTCAAAATATGAGTTTGGGTCCCCACCTTCTTGCATCACATTTTCTCTCCTATTCCCTCTTCCTCCTACTTGCTCCATTTCAAAGATCCTCATATTTTCTTCCTCCCCACCCTCAGCCCTTTGCTTGGCAGCCTGCCTTCTCCTATTGTCTTCCCTCCATCTGGAGCTCCTCCCTCCACCTACACCTCTCCTCTCAACACTTTGATACCAGTTAGGTGACCCCTGCACTCTTCTGCCCTTGCCAACCCTCCATCTGACCCTCCTCCCCATCTCCAGTCCTCCCTTCATGCAAATCTCCATGTTTTGACTCATACTAGTGAACTGATTCTACCTGTTTAGTCTGTTTCTCCATTAAATCACTGTTACTTTCTCCAACAGGCACTGTGCACTTTCTGAAACTCTTGTTCACTTATCTATAAGTCAATGCGTAATGTCATGGCCCATCCATTTGTCTTGGCATTGTTTACCTGATTGTTCTGCATTCTGCTATTGCACTTTGTAAACTGGCATTATAACCACATTCTGTGGATTGATGTAATTTTATCTTTCTGTACCTCACTTACACCCTTTACACAGTCACACCAGAAACAAGCTTAGGTTCAGTGTACCTTTCACCGTTGTCAATTTTAAATAAATAAATAAACCTTTCCTTTTATGATGGCTTACATCCCAGGGTACTAAAAGAGCTAAGGGTGGAACTAGCAGAGCCATTATCAGAACTGTTTAGTGAGTATCTGAGCACAGGAGAGGTCCCAGGAGACTGGAGAAGGGCTCATGTAATTCTGCTCCACAAGAGTGGAAGCAGGAAGGAGGCTGGGAACTACAGACCAGTCAGTCTTACTTCAGTAGTGGGCAAGATTATGGAGGCACTCCTTAAGGAAAGGATAGTGCAACACCTGGAATCCATAGGACCACAGGATCTAAAACAGCATGGGTTTACAAAGGAAGGTTCTGTCAAACTAATCTCATAGATTTCTTTGACTGGGTAACCAGATGGTGGACCACGGGGAGCAGTTGATGTCACCTACCTTGACTTCAGCAAAGCTTTTCGATACTGTTCCACATAGAAGATTGATTAATAAACTGGGTAGGCTTGAGGTGGGTCAGAAGTTGGTCAACTGGGTGGCAAACTGGTTGATGGGCAGAAAACAGAGAGTGGTGGTAAACGGTATCAGTCAGAAGAGATGCAAGTCACAAATTGGGTACCTCAGAGATCAGTTCTGTGGCCAGTCCTCTTCAAAATCTTCATCAGTGACATTGCAGATGGACTGAGGGTAAGGTTTGTCTGTTTGCAGATGACACCAAGATCTGCAACAGAGTAGATGATCCAGATGGGGTGGGTAGAGTGAGAAGAGAGATCTGGATAAACTAGCAAAATGGTTGGAAGAGTGGCAACTGGGGTTTAATGCAAAGAAGTGCAAGATCATGCACACAGGAAAGAGAAACCCTGAAGCCACCTATAGGCTGGGAGGAGTTGCTGGCAGTCACAGAGAAGAAAGAGACTTGGGCATCATCATCACCGATGACCTGAAATCATCCAAACCGACCACTAAAGCAATAGGTAATGCTAGGGAGAAGTTAGGGTGTATTAGTAGGGGTATCACAAGTCAGAAGAAGGAGGTAATAATCCCTCTTTACAAGGCACTGGTTAGGCTCCATCTGGAGTACTGTGTGCAGTACTGGAGGCCACACTTTCACAAGGACATTAACAAACTGAGGCAGTCCAGAGAAGGGCAACCAAAAGGGTGCAGGGACTGCATCAGAAAACATATGAGGACAGATTAAAGGAGCTCAATATGTATCCCCAGAGCAAAGAGGGACAGAGGTGATATGATCGAACATTCAAACACCTTAAGGTCATTAACAAGGTGAAAGAGTCTAACATGTTTCAATATAAGAAAAATAGCTGGACAAGAGGACACAGCATGAGATTAGAGGGAGGCTGATTAAGGGGTAATGTGAGGGGAATTTATTTTTCACAGAAAGGGTGGTGGATGCGTGGAATGGCCTACCTCAGGAAGTGGTGGATATGAATACAGTGCAGGGCTTCAAACAGGCATGGGATAGGCATAAGGGAGCAATACTGATGAGTATGAATAGATAGGCCATTGACAGAGTAAAGGTCTATGGCACATTCATAAGGTAGAAAAATGGGCAGACTGGATGGGCCTTTGGGCCTTATCTGCCATCATCTTCTATGTTTCTATGTTTATTATAATTTTTTTCTTTCCCATATATGTTCCTTCCCTTACCAAGGCTTCATGTACCCTCTGTACCATGACAACCCCCAGTCTCATTGATCATTAGCCCTCCACCAACAGCTGTGAATCAGCATTCATGGTATAGGTGCAAGTGTATCATGTTTATCATTTGAACTGCTTTTTTTCTCCAATGTTTCCCCTGCCCATCCTCCACCTAATAAACCATGCCACCAGTGTCAACTGTTGGCCTCGACACCAGAGCAGAGCCCTTGATGAACAAGCTAACTGGCCTGCCACTTGGGTCACTGTACTGCTGGAAGTGGTCATAATCTCTCTCTGGGAAAGGAAGTGCTGCTGTTGGGAGCATTATTTCTTTAGCCCTGTTCACTTGCCTGAACATCTGAGTGTGCTTCCAATCAGGGTCGCAGGGACAGCAGCACCATGTACTACCCCGGACCAGTGGGTAGCTTTTTCTATATTTGTTCATTTTGTTTAAACAGTTATGACTATATGACTATTTTGGCTACTTGTCTTTCTTCAACATATAAAAGAGTATACATGTACTGTAGCTGACACTTCGCTATGCATTATCATGCTAGACTACAGAGTTTTATGTGGCTGATGTCTGTTAGCAAACTGCTTCCTGTTATGTCAGGAAAGCTTTAAAAACTGACTTAATTTCCCACATACTGTCGTTTGTTCATACTGATACAGGATTACAAGCAGAATCATATTTGCTGTTTTTTAAAGTATACTTCATTGCTCTTTAGAAAAACATTGATCACATTTGTCACTGAAAGCCAACATGAACACTGCCAACAAACACTCATTTATATGTAGCTGACATTTATTGATTAGTGCAATTAGTGTTGTTATCTAGAAAGTGAAGAAAAATAAAAAAAATTAATGTTTCCATTTTAAAATCTGCTACCTTTCAATGTTTTTCTTTAAACTCTGTACTTTCTGTGATAACTACCAATTACATGTAACGCCTACTGTGTAACAAGTGTAGAATGCTGTAGTGTCACTTGTAGTACATGTAATCACACTCATTACTAACATATGACACCATAAGATTTTTTTTTTTATTTTTTTTATTTTATATTAGATACAGCACAGCTACAGCAAGTCATACTGTACCTTCTGAAATAGGTCAGGAGCACACTACCTCACTAATACATTCTATAGTTTTCTTATCCATTATAGCCCAACAAAATGTTAACTCTCATTTTGGTGGGGTGAATCCTCCATTTCTATTGCTGGAGAGGACTGAAGTACAAGAGGTTAAATTGCTTACTAAAGGTCACAGATGAATTGTGTGACCACTGAGATAGTCATATTCTGTGATATAACTGCTGGGCTACCCTGCCATCTGATGGTGGCACTGTCGGAGGCACAGCATAAACTAGAAGCATAAGATGTCCTTGAAGCTTATTAGAGAATTTAATTATTTTTGGACAGCTTTTAGATAAAGAGCCTGAGGCCTTAGAAGCAGACATCAGTGTTAAAGCCAAGAGAAATATGAAGCAAATTAGAAATACTTTTCATTAAAATATCCCAAAGTAGCATTTTTGCATACCCACTGCAGAAGTCATTTATGTTTATAAAATATGCCAGTTTATGTGACAACTCTTTACATGGTAATATGCTAATGATGGAAACTGAGACCTACAGGTTATAAGGCAAAGTTGTAAGACATTCAAAAGAAAAGTTAATGGAAATAGTAATAAATCATCCTCTGGCTTTCACTTCCACCAGTCTACATCTCTGAACTTTAGAACACTTACTGTCCCAGTGCACCCCTTTGGTCTTCTAGACAGGCATTACTTTTTGTACTTTTTCCAAACCTTGAAATCTGTCAGGATCTAAGCATTCACCATTGCCACTCAAAGTTAAATTGCTTCTGTAAATATGTTAAACTTGCTCCTCACTAGCAGTTTTAAATGTCTTCTGATATAATTTTTTTTTACTGTGGCTTTTAATTGATTTTGCTGTTGTCCTATTAGATTACATTGGATTACTTTGTTTTATTATTGTGAGACAATTATATTGCACAAGTATAACAACCCTCTTGTGTTAGTAAGGGGAGACAGCTTGTTTACTGGAATGCCAGACCATACAGTCTACTGACTGGTAGAACCTCTGATAGCCAGTTAGTGGAGCTAAGAGTGCCAGTTGTAAGGTGCAGGCAGTAAGTAAGTGTCAAGATGGCAGAGTGACAGGAGGAACAGGTGTGACTTCAGATCACCCTTGTTGCTTGCCAGGCTGCCTAAGAAGCTAATGGCTCCTCACTTGTAGCAGCTGCCTTTGGATGCAGTGTAAGAACAAAAAAGTAATTGTCTAGTCATAAGGTAGACTCCAGTGACAGTTACTAGAACAGCAGTGATGACTCTGGGGATCTGGAGTCTAAAGGCCATTTATTGTATATCACAATTCTAGTGGGAGTGTAAGGAAGACACTGGGAAGGCATTGATATCCTAAGAGTCTGCCCCTCAGAAAAATTCCTGGAGACCTTGGGGCACAATGAGGATCTCATCCAAGTGTGTGTTTTCCTTTTAAGGGGTGTTTTCAGTTTTGTTCCCAAGTGATGCTATCAGTTGAGGTGAAGATGGTGAGAGGTCTTGGACAGAGAATAAGCTGCTGATACAGGGAGGAAAATGACCTATTATTTGTATGGTGAATCCCAAGCTAGGATGGACATCAGAGATGCTGCATCAGACAAAGCTTTGAGAAAATTGCCAGCTGTTCCAGGAGACAGTTTACCTACACTAATACGAAACACACGGTCTGGTGATAGTAAGGAACTGGTTAATATGAGGCACCTAGAGCCTTGGCCTTCAGCCAGGATTGCTTAAGTGGCATTCCCTACAGCAGTTCTTCCTCCTGAACACCAGCAGACCTGATATTGCAGTGTTATATAGTACTTGAGAAGTGAGTGAACCCAAAATGTATTGCAAGGTGGAAGATCTGGTAAATTCAGAGACAGAGTAGGAAAGACTCTGTTCTGTGGTAGAACCTCACCCACTGCTAATCAAACTTAATAAAAGGAGTAATAGATCTCCTTAGATTATGCAGAGGGTACAGTCTAACAAAAGAACCATAAGGTTCTGATTTATGTCTAGGGACATGATCAAGACTGTCTTACAGAGCCAACTAGGACAGCTGGTTCTGTGACTGTGCTCCTGTGTGTAACTACAATGTAACCAGTCTCTTTCTTCACTCAGATGAGGATGGTTACTAGAGAACTCTAGGAGGTTAATTTTGACCCTCAGAGTTGCCCTAGAGGGGCCCATTGTTTGCTTAGAGACAGGATGATAGGATGTCTTGGTATAGCATGTTTTGGCTTACTAGAAGCATGAAAACTCTTCCATGAATATTCATGATGCTAGCCTCCATTTTTACAGTATAAGAATGTGAGGCTAGTAAGCAGAGGTGGTGTGTGCAGAGCAAAGGAACGGTGGAGAAGGGAGCCAGTCTTTGGCTGTGACTGAGCAGGGGGCCTTCAGGCCCAGGGACAGTGGCAGGGTCTCTGGGTCTGGGTGGTACTGGTACCCTGTGGAGGTCTCTGGAGTTCCACTAGCAGACACCAGGTGAATAGGTCCTTAAGAGGGTTTTAATGACCCCAGCAGATCAAGAACCAGATTGCACTATTGGGAATAGTGGTGGGCTGCTCCTCATGGGTGGTTGCTGGGGATTCTTGTGGATCCAGTCTGCCAGAGGAAATTAAAAGACAGCTCAGCTTGAAAGAGTGCACAGTTCACAAAACACACAGTTGTAAGTAAGCCTTGCATTAAAGATGACCTGTTAGAGAATTATGAAAGACCTAGGAAGCACAGTGTTTCCTACTTGGCAGGTTGGTAAATGAATGGCATCCCAGGTGGGGACCTGCAAGAGTTTGGGTTTTGTAAGTCCCTGTGTGTGAGGGTCTGGCACAGAAGCCTGTTTGTCTGGGCCAGAAGGACTATCAGTACAGTACTGGTATGGCCAAACCAGCTATCAATTGTTTGTAGTACTGTCCTAATGCTGACGTGTCTCTTAACTTATTAGGCACTGTGAAATGAGTGCAGGTATGACATTGCCCCAGGGATAGTTCTTGGCCTATTTGACAGTATGACACTCACAAATGGTCTTGGGAGACCAGGGCCCAAGGGACCCCATGGGGAATTTAGAGGCTGTTGTAAAATTGTGAATGCAGTTTGACTAGATCTATTGAAACTGTTAAACATCTATGCCACTTAGAGCAAAGATGAACCTGGCAATGGTAACTTTGGGAGGATTCAGGCAAGCTAGATCCTGGGAATTGTGGGGATGAAAATCAGAGCCCCAAATGAAGACATAAGTACAGTATGATGCAACTAGTAATGTACTATTTGAGGAAGTGAGTAAAATAATTGCAAAGGAATGCCCTTAGTGCTACGTAATATCAGACAGCTAATAAGTGCACCAAGTTTGATCCCAACTCCCAGTGCAGACAATCAGTTTGCACATGGTCTCATGTGTATTGGTTATGCTGCTGGTACTCCAGCATTCCAGGGCATGGTGATAAAAGTGTTTGGTATAAGTACAGGTTCTATGAAATAAGGCGGTGCTTCTTCTGATGAGAATACCACAATATTTCCCTAGTTACAGGGGTGCTGGCCCTTACAGCAAATATGTTAGTAAATTTTACAACAGCTCATGATGTAGTAGTGTGACATTACTATAATTACAGAAAAGTGACACCATTTAAACTATCCCTTTGAGTGGAGTGTAACATGTAAATATATTTTTAATTGGTATAGGAGATCCTAAGGCAAGCAGATGCCACCTCACCCCTAGAAATGGAGGGTATCCCTTGGCTATGCCTGGCTCATCTGATGCTAAGAGAGTGTTATCATACAGTGCTTTCCCTCAGCTGAGAGAGTAAAGATGGCAGATCCAGCTGAATGGGTTCTTGGACCACACAACATTTGGTCCAGAAGAGGATTGTAACACAGGTTTTGGTCTGTCGATGACAAATAGTTTAACTTTGATTTATTTGATTTTATACTGTACTGTGATGGAGTGTTATACAGTAATATGAGGAGGAAAATAAGCAACCAGTCTGACATGCAGTAAATAGGATTTCCTGTTAATGTAGCTTTGTGATCTACTCCTTTAGCTTGGATGGATGATCCTGGATTGGTATTCATAATGTCACATGTTCTAGTCCTGTGTCTCATTTTTTAAAGGAGAGCCCTGGACTATGGAGTACTCAGCAGAGGGTGGCAGTGACTTCAGCATAGGTGATCTTGAGATTTCAGAAGGTATCTGATAATAATGAGGATAATTATTGTTTTGTAAGCAAATATTATGTCAAAGGTCACAGCCTTTAACATACCATTGCCACAGCTGCCATCTTGATTTACCATGAATATGGAGGATAAAGTACTGTATGTGCACCCATACAGAATAAGCCTGTATCTTCTTCAAGTGGTTTCTATGGCAACTATGAGCCTTGAGAGCAAAGCTTGACTGGTTTCCTGGATGCCATAGAAACCTTGAGAGGCAGGCACTGACTTGTCTGTGTATGGATACCTATACATTATGTTTCATAATGCATGGGCTTCCAAGTTTCACTAAAACTTGAAAGAAACAATGCTAAAGTAAGTGCCATGTCAGAAATTGATTGATAGGATATGGTTAAGACTTATTGTGTATAGAATTTAGCCAGTTCAAAACCTTTATGTGCACAGTTCAAAAGTCATTCTGTATGTTCTAAAGATGTTGTGCATGTTCTAAAATTTGTTGTGCATATTCTATCATTAAGTGCACCTGTGACTCTGCTCACTCTAACTCCCACATGATAACACTTTCACTTTCATTGAGCACTCCACTCTGGTGAGCGCTCCAGGTCCCACTGGCACTAACCCTTTGAGCCAGTAGTGCTAACTGGATAGAGTCTCTCTCTCTCTCTGTCTCTCTCTCTCTCCCCCTCTCTCTTTCTCTCTCTCTCTCTCTTCGCCTCTGCTCTCTCTCTCTCTCCCTCCCTCCCAGCACTCGGCAGGAACAAAAACAGCCTGTCAACAAATGTGATTTTGTTTTCTAAACAATTATTCAGCTACTTTACAAATATATTACAAAAAAGAGAAATGTATAATCATGTGTGTGGATTCCCTCTGAGCGGTAGTGCTTCCTGAGCAGAATCACTCCAATGTCTCTCTTTCTCTCTCTCTCTCTCTCTCTGTACCAGCGCTTGGTAGAATAAACACTGCCTATCAACAAATGCAATTTTTTAAACATTTACTCACTTATTGTGCACATATATTACAAAACTAACAAAAATATTTAACCAGTTTTAATCTTAAATTACATTTCCTTAAGTTTCAACAGTCTCTACCCCACCTGTAATGTTTTTAAACCATATATTATAACAAATAAAATATAGGCAACCATAAACAACTCCTCTTTGTGCTTCCATCTCAGGGTTGAGATAACACCATGGACCTCTTGAGTTTCACTCTCAAGGTCCATATACTGTTATCTCAACTCTCTATGAAAAACATAGGTTCATTGCGTATGGTTGCCCATACATTATTCCTTAAATTCCTTATATTATTATTCCTTATATTGCAGGGGCAGCTGCAGAATAAGGGGTGTAGCTAACATCTCGAAAAGACTTGATAGACTGCTAGGCCTTATCTGCTGGCAAATTTCGATGTTCGCAAGTTGAGCTCAATGCCCGATGCATCATAAAACATGCAGTGCAGCATGGAACTGCATTTAAAACTTATCACTGAAAGAGGCATTTAAACATAACAGTCTTACTTTTTACTTCTTTGATTGAGGTAGTGTTTACTCCATTCTCCAATCATCTAGACAGCTATAGCAAAACTGCAAATAAACACAGGAAAAATTATTTTGAGCATGAGATGGGAGGGAGGAGCAGGAAGTTGGAGGTGTGGGTAAGGGTCTTATTCCCTGGTGACCATGAAAAGGATCAGAACTTTGTGTTTCAGTCCTGCCTGATGACTGGCATCTTCAACCTGGGGCAGGGGTAGCAGTGCTTGAACAATTATAGTTTGGCCTCAAAACACGCCTTCTTTCACCAGTGCCGTGGTTGAAGGATAGAAGGCATACAACGATGTTCTGTGTTTTGTTGCTGTAGTGCTGTCCGTACTGCAGCACAATAACATTTTGACATCACTACTGCAGCTCATCAGGCATATTTCAGGGATGCAACTCCGTGCATAACAGCATTCCACCATACACTGTAAGGTTGTATACTGGTGGTAAGGTATGGTATGCTTGGCATGGTTCGCTTGTCATTTTGCTCTCATACTGAATACTTGCTGCAGAAAATCAAAGAGAGGAAAAGACAAACACAGGCCCTGCCTTATTTTCTTTTCTCAACCTAAAACTATATTGCAATATAAAAGAAAATCTTTATCAGCATTTTTTAAATTATTCTTTATGGTTCTCCTGACCATGTTTCCTTCTACTCCACTATCCTGTCTGCTCCCAGTTAGTGACTCTGTATACTCCCTGTATGAGCAGTGTCAGTGGTTCAGTAGGTAGCATGCTTGCTACTGAGGCTGAAAGATTTGAAGGTTGTGGATCTAGCCCTGCACCTGGTACCTGGGGTAATACCAATAACTGGCACAGTAGTGCAGTTTGAGGGGGAGCTGCTCTGTTGAGGTGCCTTCCTTCAGATGATGCATTAAACTGAGGTCCCTTCTACCCATCTCTGGATACTGCCTAGGTGGTAGTAAAACATACCATGGCACTTATCAAGAAGAGCAGGGCAGTTTCCCAGTGTCATGGCCAACATTTCCCTTTAATAAAACAGGTCCATGCAAACCCCAGGACACACCTGTAAACAATCTATCATAGCTTAGTGTGCCTTTCCTGGTCAAAATTACAATACATAAAAACAGACTTGCTCCTTTTCTTGCCTCCCTAGATACCTAGTGCTTGGACCACTCTCCACTTGCCATCCAGGGTGGTAGACCTCTTTGGCCCAGCCACATCCTATATGGGAAGATACACTGAGTACTGGTGGCAACAGGAAAAGTTGGATGTTCATGCATGCTTGCTGGCATGGGCAGTGATCTGGCTGTGCATCAACCTGTGGCCAGTAGAAAGCTATTTCTCTGTCTCTTAGTCCTGCCACTTCTCCATCATTGTGCAAGAGCACTCACAACTGTTCTTAGTGGTGTTAGGTGGCATGTGGTCATTTACATGGCCAGCAACACATTCACTATGCCTTCCCTTGGTGTGTAATAATGTGATGCCCTTAACATTTCACCCTCTTGGTACAGAGTGCCCAGGAGGATGCTGTGCACCCCCAGCAGTCTTCACTTTATAGGGTAGACTTGGATATACATCAGTCACCATTCATTTTCACCAGAGACTTTGAATCATGAGGACACACTCTCTCCAGTTGGGGACTCAGATTATTTTATACTCTGTTGAATTTGGGATCTGTGGACTTTGGGGGTGGAGGGTGGTAAAAGAAGGGGGTTCTGTTATAACAAACAGGTAGGGTATTACCATAATTTTCTTAAGTATCTAAATCTACAACTTAAAAGGTCTCTGGAAGTTCTGATAGGGGTCATGCAACTATCAGAAGAACCATTTGCAGATCTCCAATTATAATTTTTAACCTCTGCTATGGTGTTTAAACTGAATAATGAATATTGGTAGTCAATTTCAGTTGAATCTATCATATAATGCTGCTTTAAGATTAGATGCTCCTCAAGCACTGTAACAATATAGTAAGGAATCTTCTCTGAGGGAGTTTAATGATGGTCTAGTTTTTAGGATTGGAAACAAATTGCTATTACATCAACTTTAGTCCATCTGGCACCTAGAAAAGCAAACAGAAATTTTATTACACTTACCATGCCATCTGCAGTGGCATTGCTAAGGAAGGTCATACATTCACATTATGATCATTTCCTGTAAATGCTGATTTTAGGGCTATCACTTCACAAGTATAGCGCCAGTTTGTACTAATGTTTTTTTTTTTGAGCTGGAAGTGATTTAATGTGCGAAACTGTTAAGTCTATTAAGGTTTTTATGCTGTGGTTTTCATTATTTCTTAATAACTTAAGAGTCCTGTGCTTTTAGAAACTAAATCTTGGTTATGTTAAGACTTATAAGAAAAGATGGTTTGGTTTAAAGGCTACCTTGGGAAAGTTACTTTGCTTATTTATCCTCCCCACTGTTAAACTGGTTAGATGGTTTGACTCCTCAATACATGTAAATGTGTACCTCAGTTGGACTATTCTAGGTCAATAAATTCTTTAAGGAGCCCCTAATATCACTTAGACAACCTTGAACATTTTTAAGAAAGGAACAATACATGATAGAGGGGATTATGTTATGTCGCTGTACTGCAGGAGAGAATATCAGAGCAGTTACCACCAGAACAGTTGATGACAAAACACACTGGCTAGTGTTGAATCCTTTATTTGTAGCAGTGTCTCAGGTATGAAACATAAAAGTAGGCTCCACTCAAGGTAGAGCAGAGACTAGCCAGGGTGTTTTACATAATCTGTTCCAGTGGTGGGTGCTTTTATTTTCTTTCCTGCATTGGCTGTTCTGTTAGCAGCACCCATTCCATGGTGAGATATTTTTCCTTTATTTTATATATCAATGTACTAATTGATGGGTTCATGCACAAGACATTAGCTAAGGGTTTAAATTACCAGAAGGTACACTGACAAAGCTTATCAAGTGGCGTCTGGTCAATTCTGGCCCTCATTGTTCAGGACCCCATCACTTGACACTGTGTTAACCTAGCACATACCCCTTATTAGAAAATATTGATGGGGTGTATTACTCAACAGCAGAACCTGTTAGGGTCAAAAGGTTGATATACTAATTATACATCCTCAGGTTCAACATGTCACAATTGAAACCATACAACCCAACAACATTAAAAGGAAATATTGTAAATAAAACACACACACACACATAAACAAACACACACACACACACACACACACACACACACATATACACACCTCCCTCCACACAGCAACACTGCTCAAGATTGACAAACTCCAAAGAAAATTCATCCAATAACTTTGTAAAACAGACTGTCTACTCCTGTTACTGAGAATGCTCAACTTTCAAATATCTGTAATAACTTCCAGATTGACTGCAGGGGAAACTGGTTTACTCAAGTGGTGTCAGGATGGAATAACTTACCCTAAGACTTATTAGTAATAACACACTAAACAGTTATAAAAGAAATCTTGGCAAATACATGGACGGTTCAACCATATAAGGATAAAATCATTGAAAAAATTAAATACAAATATCTCAAGATCTGGATTGATAATAAACTGCCCTTTACTGCCCATTAGATGCAGTCTGTAAAACACTGAGGGTTAGATAATAATAATAATAATAATCATCAACTTTATTTTTTTTAGGCGCCTTTAAAATACCAAGGTGCCTTACAAATTAAAATCACAAATCAGAGATTAATAACACTTCATATAAAATCAGTAATATCATCAATTCATCAGTCACCAAATGCCTGTTGCCATAAAAAGGTTTTCACAGCCTGCTTAAATCCCTCCATGGTTGTGCACTCCCATAACTGATGGGGTAGAGAATTCCAAAGAGTTGGGGCTGCTTACATAAATGCCCATACCCCAGAAGATTTCAAACATACCCTTGAATTCTAGCAACCCCTCATTGGCTGAGCGGAGCAATTGCCTGGGGCAGTAAGGGACCAAAAGCTCTTTCAGGTAGACCGGGCCCAGTCTGTGTAGGGCATTAAAAGTCAGGAGACAGACTTTAAGGTGATCCGCCACAGTTCAGGCAGCCAGTGCAGTTCACGCAGCACCTGCAACATATGATAGGTCCGAGGCAATCCCATCAAAAGCTGGGCGCTGCATTCTACACCAGCTGCAAGTGGTGGATTTCCACCCTGGAAGCCCTAGGTAAATGAAGTTGCAATAGTCTAAGGCGAGGACACAAGACATGAATCAGAGTAGAAAAGTCACTGGATGGAACTAGGTGCTTAATCCTGGAGATATTCCTTAGATGGTAAAAGGAGGATTTGACAACAGCCGACTCTAAGAATGCAGGGTCAGCCCTTCATCAAAAATTTCCCACAGGCTATGCACTTGTTCAGAGGGGAGGAATAAGCCCCAGAACTAATCCAGAGGGCGAACCAACCTCAACCTCCCTATCCGGTGACCTGGGTCCACAACCAGCACCTCAGTTTTTCTCAGTTGAATTTCAACCAGTTGGAATCCATCCACTCCTGGATTTCTGCTAGACAGTTATTAAAGACAGAGAGAGCTCCATCCTGTTCCGTTGCAAAGAAAGGTAGAGCTGGGTATCGTCAGCATAACAGTGAAACCTCAGCCCATACCTTCTTACAATCTCTCCAAGGGCAGCATATACACCACAAACAACATGGGGACAGCACTGAATCCTGAGGAACCCCACATGACAGAGAAACTGGATCCGAGGAATTAACCCAGAAACCACTATCTGAGTTCTTCCCATGAGGAATGATGTAAACCATCTGAGAACTGTGCCCGACAGTCCACAGATGAATCTCAGATGATCCAGCAGTACCCCATGGTCCACAGTTTCAAAACTTGATGAGAGGTCCAGAAGAACCAAGATGGAATGGCTCTTCTGGTCTCTAGCCATCAGGAGATCATTGAGCACCCGAACCAGTGCTGTCTCAGTACTATGTCTCTTTTGAAATCCAGACTGGAGGGGTTTATAGATGTTGTGGATGGTCAAATGGTCCTCCAGCTGTGCGGCCACTCATTTTAATCACCTTCCCTAAAACGGAAGGTTAGAGATTGGTCTGTAGTTTGCATGGCAGTCTGGGTCCAAAGAAGCTTTTTTCAAGAGTAGTGTCACCACTGCCTCTTTCAGGGAGCTAGAAACTCACCTGTTTCAAGGAGCACCACACTATCCATGCTAGGACAGGAACGATGGAATCTATACAACCCAAAATCAGGGAAGTTGGTCCTGGAGCCAAACTACAGCATGTAGGTTGCACACTCTGGACAATCCATATGACATCCATGAACTCCAGATGGTTGAAGGTACTCCAGAAAAACCGAGGAGCAGTGACCTCATGCTGATCCAAAGCAACACCCATAGAGTGTGCTGGTTGGAGTACTGCCCTGATGTCAATCACCTTACATGCAAAGAATCAAGCAAGTTCATTGCACTCTACTTGTGAAAAAGGCTTTCTGAACTTGAAGACAGGCTGGGTTGCACAGTCTGTCCACAGTTCGAACTGCTGAGCTGGTCAATTCTGAGCAGCTGCAATCTCCTCAGACAGGAACGCTGCCTTCTATGAGAGATTGCAGATTGATAGACTTTGTAATAGTCCATCAATCTAAGGTGATCGGCATCCAGGGAGATTTCTGCCAGCAATGCTCTAGCCTTTGTCCTAGTCTCTGCATCTCCCTCAAAGTCCCATCAAACCATGGAGATCGGGGTGAAGAGAGAGAGGACAAACACGGACTTGAGCAATGACATCCAGGGCCACTGAAATGGCCAAGTTATAGGCCATCATTAGGGTCTCTGGGTCACTGTTTGCCACTGGGAGGGACGATAGGTCAAGCACCACTGCTAGGCTTTTGAGAACTTACATCCCATAAGGGCAGTACCTGACCATCTCCACAGGGATAGGCCTATGAGAGTGGGGTGCTAAAACTAAACCGCACAGTGATTAAGCTTCTACTACAGAAATAAAACTGTTTTCCACATGACATTCACAAGTACTTATTGCAGACAAGACTTTTACCATATCTTGACTATGCTGATAATATTTATTGTCACTGTTCAGTTGCCCATCTTGCAAAACTCGATGTACTGTACTCTACCATACAGCACTTAGGTTTATAATGACTTGGGACCTAGGACTCACCTGATGCAAGTTGTATGAAACCTCACTAACAATCTGTCCAGAGGAGGGCACCAAAATAGTGCAGAGTCTGCACCAGAAGACATACGAAGAGAGACTAAAGGAGCTTAATATGTATACCTTCAAGGAAAGGAGGGTGACAGGTGACATGATAGAAACTTTCAAGTACCTCAAGGGAATCAACAAAATCCAAGAGGGTAGCATCTTTCTGAAAAAGAGATTTGCAAGAACAAGGGGCACAATTTGAAGACAGGGGTAGCTCAGAGGTAATGTGAGGAAGTATTTTTCATGGAGAGGGTTGTGAATGCATGGAACAGCCTTCCTGAGGAGGTCATGGAGTCAAAAACAGTGGGGAATTCAAGAATGCATGGGGCAGACATAAGGCAATTCTAGTGGGGGTAGGAGGAAGTAGGCTGTTGGTTAACTAGTATCTGCAGCTTATCCATTAGGTAGGAAATGGCAGACTAGGTGGACCAAGCGGTCCTTATCTGCCATCAAATTCTGTGTTATGTTTCTATGTCAGTCGGGGGTAATAAATTCATGCACATGGGCATACAAGATTTTCTTAAATGACCTTCCGAATATATCACTAATCTATTCTGAATATCCATGGCTACTATGCCTACCAGAAAAGCGACTACATACTCCTAGACATTCCAGCATGTCCACACAGACAGGCAAGACTGCCATGAGTTGTTCCATTCCACCATCTAGAACTCACTGCCATCCACCTAAAACTTTCAGCATTGGTAAGCCCTAACATCTTTAAGATGCTCATTGGGAAATTATATGCTGAAACCTGTTTGTGTGTCTAGTCCTTTACGTAGATTTTGTGGTCATATGATGCGGTGCTCAAACCCTGTGCATTAGTACTCCTCTTTAGCAGAGTTTGCATAGGCTAGAGTATTAATACAGCTATATAATATAACATATAATCTGCTATTTTCTGTGCCATATAGCTTTTAAAATGGATATGATATACAGGCACCAAATGTAATTGCATCCTTTTGAGAACTGAACTGTGTCTTTATACTGTACCTCCATGCTCTGTAACTCATTGTTTTATCCTTTTATGCTGTCCTACCCAGGACCTCATTGTAAATGAGCTTACTTAACAAAGCCTTTTCCTGGTGAAATAAAGAAATGAAATGAAATAAGAAATAAATAATGAACCAACAGGCAGGTAATAAAAGCGTAGGCCTAATCTTTTCCAAACAAATATGTTACCATGTTACTCAAAACCCAAACCCCAAAATCCTCAGTGCTACTAAAGCTAGAAAACATGTTAAACATGAAATAAAAACACAAAATATATTCCAAAGCTACTATTCTGAACAACAACAGAAAATACATACAGTGGCGCCAGCCAGGATGCCACAGTAATGGTGGAGTATATCACAAAATTTGGCAGTGTACTACAAGGAGCAGTGTAATTCAAAGGCAATTAAATTGATTTGGCATGTCACATACTGCAAGTTACAGCACTACATCATGGCTGGCTCTGTTGTATGTACATCACTAAACCATCAGCAAGACTTCTAAATACAGTGCTATTAAAACTAATAAAATATCCGCTTACTTATCTGCACGTAGAAAAGAAAAGACAGGGCACCTCAAACTTCCTGCGTGAACCTTATCATCAACTGCACTGTAGCCTCCTGGTCCTGACATCAACCTGACTGATCTATAGTCCCCTGATTCTGCATGGAACCTTATTCTGAATATTAGCACCAAGTGGGACACTCTCTAGTGATCAGATGCTAACTGGACATAGTTCTGATGGTTTTGTTGAATGTAATTGCTTACAGAGGGATACTTTGTTAGCATGCTCTTTCAGGACTATTAATACACTCAGTTGGGATGATTGCCTTGTTTACATTGACCATCCTTAGAATTTTCTCAACATCTTCAGGTGTTACATGTACTGTGTACCCTGTAATGTATTCTTCTGCTCCCTTTGAAACATGTTTTACAGCCTGGTACCACTCATTCCCTTTTCTATATGAATACTGACACAAAATCCAAATTCAAGCATTCTTCCATCTGTCCAGAATATCTCTTTGTCCTTTCTTGACAACTGGTAGTATGCTTGTCACTTCAAACCATCAGGAGCTTGACTCAACTCTAGCGATTTTTAAACCATGTGTTAACACAAGAGTCAGTCTTGGGCCTCTTAGCCACCCAGCACCTGGTAGCTCATACATACTTATGGGCTTTTAGCCTGAACTAATGCAAGTTCTCTGACACTGAAATTATATTGTTTATTGACTTCTTTCAGCACCTGTGCTATTCAGCTCACACACCCTGTCCTCTTGCAAGAAGATAAGGGGCATCACCGAGTTGGTAGAACCTTCCAAAATGGGTTTACAAGCTAACCAAGGACAGGCCAGAGGGGCAGATTGGGTAGGAACACCTGAGGACCAATCCTTGTTGCCCCCTACCCTCAAATACAAGACTGTAATTGATTATTTCTTTTAAAACAAATTAAAAGCATGCACTGTGGACCAGTGACAGATTCAGCTGTGATATGTATTGTAATCAGTGTAGCATTTCTCCACTGAAACCTTCAAATCTGGTCACTGCCTTCAGAAGCTCTTTATCCATCTCTACTGTAAATACCGATGCAGTGTGAACATGCAATTAGCGGCTATTTATTTATCCTCCGTGTTCAGTTCCCTGTTTTCAGAAGAATGATTTGGCTTTTAGCTTCCATGCTTACTATAAATATGTTAAAAAATCACGTATTGTTTTCCTTAATTTGTCGATCACGGCAGTTCATTGCTTGGTTAGAGTTCCCAATTTCTTTAGTAAAACTGAAAATGCCTTTTACATGGCAGTAAAGGAGTCCAGTGGAGGCATCCATATGTGGACAGGAATGGAGTTATTAAGATGTTGCAGCCTTACCAGCCCCAACAGTATGCAAGCAATGAAGGTAGATAACAACAAACTACTGATGTTGCCAGGATCTGGCTCAATAACAAAGGAGACCAGATGCTGTTTTAAATGTTACCACAAAAATAAATAAATAATGGATTTTCTGAACTGTTTAAAAGAACCTCTATCATCAGGGACACATTCTGTCTCTAACTAACCGCAATGTACACTATTAAGGCCAGTTAGACCCAAACATCACTGTATCCAGTAGCAGATCAAGCATTTTACAAGGGGAGGTGAAAGAGTTGATACTTGGGAGTAGGACTTTGAATGCACATTTTTTGAATGGGCTTTAAATGCTGTAACACAGATGAGATGACAGCAGCCTACTTCATTTTGTTCATCCTTCACCTTCTTTTCTGGATATGAAAGTATTGGGGGGATGGATCCTGCACCCAGCACCACCAGTAGTCAGTAAATAAAAATTAACCACACAAAAAAAATAACTTGGAAAATCCATCAACCCTGTCCCTAGCTGGGCTGGGCCATGATACTCTGCCTGCTGCAGGCTGCAGCTGCAGCTGCAGAACACACAAAGCACTGCACTTTATTTTGCAGTAGCAAATGAAACTACAGCAACTGCTGCCAACATACTAATTATAACTAGAGAAGAAGTGTTTGTTCTTTATGGAACAACCACTCACATCATTCAGCCTCATTTTCTGCTACAGTTAATGTATCATTACAGTATGCATCCTGTTATAACACGTTAGTAAAATCAACAGGATTTAAAAAATGTTTTAGTAATTTTATAATGTATTTTCACATATCAATATATGGAAATGATAGTAAGATAATATATCAGTACATCAACATAGCTGAAATTCCTAACCCTAACAGTTTTAAAGTCAGCTCAATTAACAAAAACAAAGAACTTTCAAATTGTTGAACTTTGAAACTATTAGGCAAGAAACATATTACTTTAAAATAAAATCTTGAACTTAGACCAACATGAATAGATCATCGGGATAAGGTTCCATGTGTCAATACTGATCTAGTCATGCCAATACAATAGCTTAGCAAAACTAACAGGATTTACAAATCTTTTTAAACCATTTTACATTTCTATATATCAATTTGCAATTGTATATATAAATTTATGGAAGCTGTAGCAACATACCTGTTCTGGTGGTAGTTCAGTTGGATGTTAAAGATCCATGGCACTTCTCAAAAAGAGTAGCCACATTTTTTATTTACAAAAGATATAAACAAAGAAAATTACAGTCATATACAGTACAATCTCATTTATCCGACTGCTCTTCGGAGACATCTGATGCGGTCAGATAAGCGGGATATTGGATAAACGAGAAGCCAGTACTTATGTTACTAGAAAAAGCTTTATTTAATCAAATACAATTTTTATTTAATCACAAAATATTTAGTGCATGATTAAAACTATATATTTGTACAGGAATGCAACAACTACTTGAAGTAGTCTGTGACAGCTTTTGTTTTTTGCTGTCAAGTGACTTTATCCAAGCTCATTGCTTCATCGCACATAGAAGCATAACCTGTACAGGATCTGAGTCAGGCTGACTGTCCAAGTACAGAATACAGTTAGTGAAATGCTCTGCAGCCTCAGAATGACTCAGTACAGCAGGGGTTCAGCACTCTCATTAGCCTCCTCCTCCTCCTCAGTAGGATATGCTTCGATTCCTCCTTCTGGATGAACTCGATGATCTCATCATCTGTCATGATCTCCTGTCCACTCACCAGCATCACACTTCTCCCACTCTTCTATGTCTTCTTCTGGGATTGGGTCTGGCATCAATGCTGCCAGTCTGTGGATCTCCTCTGCCTCCGAACACAGGGCTTGATCAGCTGTGGCCGCTGAATCTTGATCGGTGGTGTTGCATCTCTTGAGGTTCTAATCCCTCCCTTTGCCCATGATTTTTTATCATTTCAGGCAGTACAGCATCCCAAGCCTCTGCACACATGTAGATAACATCCTTCAATGTAACAGACCTGATGATCTCAGTGAGGGACAGTTGTTGATTAGATTCGCAAGAATTGTCTGCAGAAGATTTTTATGGTATCCCGCTTGAAAACTTCTAAAATGCCCTGGTTGCAGGGCTGCAGCATGCTTGTTGTGTTTGCTGGTAAGAACAAGCATCTAATGTGCCCATCCGAGTCCTGACCTCAGCAATCTCTGGATGTGCAGGCGAGTTGTCCACCAGCACTATGGCACGGAGGGGAGGCGTTTATTCCTAAGGTGTGCTTTTACCTCTGGAACAAAGTGATCTGTGAACCATCATTTGAAAATCACACTATCCATCCAGGCATTGTGTTGTGCCTCGTAGTGCACTGGCAGGGCACTAAGGTTCACATGCTTAAAGCACTGAGGCTGCCTGGCTTTTCCCACAAGGACAGATTTTAGTTTATGCGTGCAGCTGCATTTACACAGCCCAAGATGGTAACCCTGTCTTTTGCCTTTTGAATCCCGGAGCCTCTCGCTACCCCCATGTGCCAAAGTATGATCAGGCAACATCACCAAACAGCCCAGTCTCATCTGCATTATAAATCAGCTCTTGGATGAGACCGTGCTTTCAACAATGTCCAGGAAATTTTCAATGAAGGGTGAAATGGACTCTTCAGCAGCGTAAGCTGTTCTCCTAGCGCAGCTGCCGAATTCCATGACAGCATTTAAAGTGAGTCAACCACCCTCACTAGCCACAAAGGGCTCTGTATTGCCCATCCATGAGTGGAACATAAGGGCTTTTCTTTGAGAAGGGACCAGACAGTGGTGTCCCCTTCTCATGCTTCTGGCAAAACCACACATAAAGAGCCTTATCACGCTGCTTGTCTTTACAGTATCGCATGTTCTTGCGATCATCTGCCCCAGCAGCTAATTCCATGATGAGAGCAAAGTCTTGCAGTTTATGTTTTGCAGTTTTGATGTCACTAATCGTGGACTTTCCCACACCATACTTGTCTCGAGAATTGCAGCTCTCTCGCCATTCTCCAGGCACTCCACAATAAGAGTTTTCGTGAGACACTAAGGATGACATGTTTTCTTTTGGTAGCCATCACAAAGTGAGTATAACAACAGACTAAACTGGTTGATTGGTGCATAAGTACAGAGCAGCAGCTGGTGCTAGTAGGTGTCGGCAGGTTAATCGGTTAATTATAGTGTGAATAAGTAGGTGGATCAAAGCTGTACTAGTGATGCGTCAAAACCTGAACATTCAGCAGGGGACAAGCAGAGTGTCTGTTAGATAGGAAGACTGGATAAAAGGGGTTGGATAAATGGGAGGTACTGTACAGAAATCACCATCAAAGATTTGTGAGCACAAAATACAAACACCATATATAAAACCCTCCACCTCACACCATAAAAGAAACAAAAAACAAAAAAATGTCATTTAAACAATCCAGCTTTGCAGACTCTTGCCCTTATGCTATTAATTGAACTAAATTCAGACAGTCAAAAATAGACTTGCAAACAAACTCATTCCAAATTCCATCATGGAGAAAACCTTTATGAGGCCTATGTCCTAATCCTTTAATCTCTCCAGGATCCCATGTCACTTGTGCTGGAATATGTCTCCACCAAGTGGTCATAACTGGAACTGGTAATGTACCTTTCTCTTTTTTTATATATACATTGTACTTCCTTCATTATTTTTCCTATTAACCCCTGAATTGGAATATGCTTCTGTTGAAGTGCATGTTGGCATCGAACCTGCCATATAGACCATTTAATGACCACCATTAACACTCTTAATGTCCCAGGATTAAACACTTCACATACTCCTTGAAAGTGCCCATAGACTAATACATCATACAACATGTTTGCCATCTGTGGAAATTACCATTTCCTTGATACTACTGACCAGAAAGTCTCTATATATGTACAGTCAAAAACAGGTCATCCATTGTCTCAATTTTATTAATACAATCTTCTCTTAAGCAAATTCTTTCCTGTACAGATTTATGCTTGTGATTTCCTCTAACGTTCAGTCTGTTGTGACAGCACAACCAGAGAGTATCCACATTTTTGTGGTACTCTTGTATCCGTCAGTTGTCTCTGTAGATCTGTCTCTTCAATACCCACTGGGAATGTAAAACATGGGAACCCAAAACTGTGAATGTAACACCCTTTTGTTCATCCCTTTCCTAGTATTAGATAAAACTTCCAGTTCTGACATCTGCCACAATTTAAGTTTTTGAAAAATTCTATTATATAGGAGACCATATCAGGTGGTATTGCTCGGAAGGCACCCCATCTTGGAGCTTCCCATTTCTGAAAAATGTTGACATCTGTGCTATAGTTGCACAGTCCATATATGTTGTTTTCCTACAAATGTGTACTATGTTGGAATATAAAAAATGGTAAAAAGTATATAACTGGGTGAATCATGTTCAGTCCTCCTTCTCAATGGGCCAATATGTGACAGATCTTTGATTGGATTCAAACTGCTTCCCCATAGCAACTGGAAGCATAGGTTATACATTCTAGCCTCCACTTTCCATGGTAGTGAGAATATGGAACTTACTGTTAGAAATAATGGCACAATAAATGTTTTTAACATGAAGATCCTCTTTAACCTAGTCATTGGGTATGTTTTGAGTTCTGAATTTTATGTTCTGCAAAGCTAGATAGGAGTCCAATTCACCCCAGCAGGATCAGAAATCCAATAGAAATTCCCAAAATCCATATATGTCCTAGGGTGATTTTGATCCCAGAAATGTCTTCCACATTTTGGTTCTGTCTAGTTATTAATGCCATCCCTACACTTTTTCTTTATTTAATCTGGCCCAGAGTTCTGATAATACTTCTGTAATACATTTAATGCCTGTATTCCCAAATTATGGTCTGCCACCAACAGGCAAATGTCATCAGCATAAGCCAGAATTACAGGAAATAATTACCAAGTGGAGTCTTCATGTGTTGAATATCACTATCAGTTTCAATCTTTCTTAATGAGGGTCAGTTTCAGAATACATAGAGCAAGGGGCTCAGAAGGCTCCTGCCAAAGTCCTTTTGATAGCTACATGTTTCCCCTTATTTCATTAACCATGGACATGTGGATGCTATGCTATAGATACATTTATCCATTGTATTAATGTCCATGGAACATCATAATGTGCCAAAATGGTAAATAGGTATTGATGAAATACTATATCAAATGCCTTGGTCTGATCCAGGTTCAAGACATATCCCTCAGCAGTAGTGCTTTCATAGACTTCCTCAAGGTTTTCAAATTGTCTATCACGTTTCTGTTTGGGATAGCACATGTCTATGTGTGTGAGATAATGACAGCTGACACTCAGGAGAGTTGGTTACTCAGAATTTTACTTAGAATCTTCCAATCTACATTAATGAGGCTGATCTGGCACCAGTTATTCAGATCCTTCTTATCCCCATTTTTGAATAAGTATATTAGTATGCTATCTGCCAAGCCAGGTGGTAACTCATGGTCTTCTGACAGGACAGCATTAAATACCACTACTAAGTGGTGTACCACAACATCTAACAATTGTTTATAAAATTCCCAGTTAGCCCGTCAGGTCCAGGGCCATATTTGTTTTCAAACCTGAAACTATCTGTCTAACCTCCTCCTGAGTGATAGGGAGTGCAAATTTCTGTATAACCTCTACCTGCAGGATGGTACAGACAAGCTTGTAATAAAATCTACCAACTTCTTACAAACAGGGAGCGGATAACTAAATAATTTTTCTGTGTGTTTAGGACTTCCCATTAAACCTTGATTCATACTCACAACTTCCCCCATGTCTGTGGCTAGCTGTGCCATATACTGTATTTAGAGTTTACCCTAGTGATGCAGCCCTCATAAGGATTGACAACCTGTGCCACCCCTTGGGTTCCACATGGCTGTTCCATGAATAGGAAACTTCCTCTGTCATACTTGTGATCACTCATTTCTTTTTTCACCTAGCAATTTGAGAGGAGTAATCCAAATTTCTACCTACCACTAAGGACATTAATTTTTGTAATTGCCAATGCAATTCCAAATACTTAAAGTATTTATTTATGCCTATGGTTTTAGCCATTAAACATGCAACTGATTTTATTTCTACTTTAGTGTCTTGCCACCACAACAGCAGATTATCATATGGGTCCACTAGAGAAGCCCTAGATTCCATTAGGGCTTGTGGTTTCAACCCCAACAAGGAGTCTGCTAAATGTGAGACATTCATCCTCCACCAGTTATGTGTTACCAGCTTATTCAAAGCTGTCCCTAATTGAATGGCTATCATGCCATTGTCAGAGGTTTCAGAGGCACAGCCTCATGAGTATAACAGAAGTCACTCAGAGTGAAAAAGAAATCTATATGGGTGAATAAACAACCCTTCCAGAAAGTATGTTCTGTAAGCAATAATACCTGACAGGTGGGCATTATTGGAAATACCAGATCGGCCAGGGGCGAATGAGGCCTGACACCACAGGCGGAGGGCTTTATAGTCCCTGGAAGGTCTGGTATTCTATCAATGCTCACCCTGGAGGTATTATTGTGCTTCAGAAAATGGTCCATTGGAGAATGTTACTCTGTGAAGATGCACTTGGACTGGTTTATTTTTAGCTGGGCATCTATTGAAAAATAAATGCCCAGCTTGCAGCCTGTCTCAGCCAATCAGGTTTAAGAATTGATTGTTGGCATTTTCTAATGTGGGTTTTCCCATGTGGCACTATCCACCAGCCTAGCCATCTGATACAACTCTATTAGAAAGTTGGTTTTACTAAACAATTTAGGTGTAGTTCCTGCCTTGTCCATTAAAGACAAGATACAATGAAAATCCCCACCTAAAATCACAGATTTTGTAGTGTATATATATATATGGGCAAATTTCCTTCATTAATCCCACCAGTAAGAATTTAGTCTGTAGATTATAGATATTAATTAACCAATATTCTTGCCTTTGGTATGAGATTTCCAAGATTCAGGCCCATCCTGGCACCAAATCCACCAATCTGGATACAAAAATCCCAGAGGTATTAAACAATATACCCACTTATGAACACGTCTCCTCCCCAAGTGACCAAAATGACAGATTGCTAAACCAGTCCTGGGAGGCCACATTAAGCTCTCTGAGAGTATGTAGCCTCATATCCTGCAAGAAATATATAGATTTATTTTGATCCCTTAACACTGAAAAGTAGTAATTATTTTCCTAAAGATTTAATACTATTGGTACAGTATTTAAGGAACAAGTCAGGAACATATAGGCATTGTGGTGCATTATAAAGAGTGAGATTTCATATCTGTGGTGATTTTAACTTTGATCTCTTTCTGCTGGAGAATCTGGAGTCACTAGACATGCCCTCCATATCAGCCATGGCCTCAGGTTGAGAAGAAGCAACTGAGGAGGCATCAGAGTCTACATAAGATTCAGGCCATTGCTTCCTCTTTGCCAGCACAGAAAATTTGTTTCTAGTACTTACTCTAGTGGGGACAGGTCTTTGTCCCTCCAGGGCTACTCAGAACCCAACACTTCTGCAAGATCATCTGCCCCTTTATTGTTCCCAGGTGGGCCCAGTTGGAGGGGCATCCCTGTTTCTTGATCCTGGTCCTGTTCTTGTGTACCAGCATGGGCGGGTTGTTCCACCTGCTAGTTGGGGTAACCTTCATGGAATTAGCCAAATCCTGGACCACTCCATCCTGCTGCATTTCCATATGAGTTTCTTCCTGCTGCTCCATAATACCTGATTGAGGCAATGACATAGAAGGATCCAGGGGCTGTGGGATTAGAACCTCCTGGTCTCCTACAGACTGGTCTTGAGGCCCAAGCCCTATCAGGATAGAGGAAAGCACCTCATTGTGGCCCATCTGTTCAATGCAGTTTGCTGTGCCCTTGTAACCACCTCCTGTTCCTCATCCATGTCTGTGGAGGGCTATATGTGTTGTCCAGGGGCAGTTCTTATAGGTATGGTGATTGTCTTCCATAAATTACAAAACATTGGGTTTGGGTTTGGGCAACTGATACCTGTGTGCCCAACTCCTTGACAAAGAAGCACTTAACTTTGTCACAGGCACTGTTCAAGTGGGTATATGTCCTATAAAGAAAACAGGATTTAGGCTGACCTGCATAGAAAATGAATCCTCAATCCCTGCCAAGGAAAAAGCAGCTAGAGAGAGAGGTGCTGTATTGACCCATTGACCTGAGGTAAATGGACTCTAAGATGCCAGCCTCCTGTCCAAATTTGTTCAGAATCCATAATTGTATCCGGAGGTCCCAACACATTTTGTTTTGAGCCAGTAGATGATGTCTACAATAGTCACTCCCTCATTTTAAATAGTACAGTTATAGTCAAAATGCAGGTTTAGTAAGCAGAATGGCTATACATGGAGAAACATAGCAGGGTATGTTTAACTTCCTGGTACCTCTGCCAGAAGGTCTTAAAGGTAAGGTTGAAACTGGGGTCTCCAGAGGTGTGGATAAGAGTGTATAGCTCTGTCACTGAAAACTCCATATTGTCCAAAATTAATTTTCTCCCAACATACAACCTGTAGGGTTAGGTCTCCAGCCCTCCCTTATATTTTTATGTGAACTGCATTCCTTCACTTTGCAAATTCTGGCAGGGTATGGAAAAGTTCTGCATATGTTCTAGCATTTTGAGCTGTCCAGGCAGTGCATGGAGGTGGACAGCTACCGAGTGACCAGGTGTTTGTTCAGGTTTGCTTGGCTAAGGGGCGTGTTGCAGCATTTTAGGCCTTGTTGAACTCTGTTGATTTCCATTACCAAATGTTGGGTTCCCATTGTGCACTGTATTCCCTTGAGGAGAGTTTGAGGGCATTTGTAAACAGGGTGCTGAGTCATATCAAAGGTAGAAGGCAGAGACAGAGGATCCTCCACTCTGTCCAAGTCTGCCTTGTCGGCAGCTGTATGTCTCACTGGGGACATCCAAGGTGTGTCCCCAGTGGTCTGGCCAACCTGCATTGGTGAGTGCTTCTGCAATGGACACCCCTGAGACAGACATGTTAGAATCATAGTTTTGGGGAGGACATCCCATGCCCCAAAACAGTCTGCTGTAAAACTGGTTGTGTCTGTTCATTTTGCCCAGCTGTAACTACAGGCCTGTCTGAGCTTGTGAAGGTTGTCTGTGCAGCTGGTATACTGTGACTTTCCTCTGCTTGTGTATGTCTGTCATAAGAGTACCCCAGGACCCTCTGGACAATCAGAAAAGGTAAAGAAGTACCTGTTTGTAGAGGAGTCCCCGTAATAGTCTCCGACATCTGGTGTTCATCTGTTTTGTTTCTGCCAATGTCTCCATACCAGTATCATCAGCAGAACTTCAGTCCTCTGTCTGGGTACAAACCAGACCATCAGGAGCCATTCCTTTTGTTCCTTCTGTGTGTCTGTGACCATGCCTGAACTCTGGCTACTGGAATCCTTCTGTGGGCCCATTTTTCTTGCAGGTATAGCCACTTGCTTTGTGATAATCTCCAGGAGTTGCCTCTTCCTCAATTACATCCTGTGAATTCTTTTGCTTTAAGGTAGACTCCTCTATATCCATATTGTTACTATTTTCTGTAGTAACCTCATCATTTGCAGTGGCTCCTGGTGTTTCAGAAGCAGAAGGGAACCAGCCCTTCTACTTCCACCTCAACCAACTCCTTCTCCACAGTGGCACTGTTGGCCACCATAGCAGTGCCCACCAGTGAGTAGGAAATTCTGTATTGCAACTTCAAATCATAATTCAAAAAGACATGTTATTAAGCACATACAATTAAATATACAGATCTTGGTTTAAAGGAAAGAAAAAGTATTTCATCATACATTCATATTTTAAATCTTAAGACATAACAAAAATCAAGGCCTGTAATGAAAGACAAAAACCCTGAAAGTAGATAACTATTTTGCATACTTCCCTCATTACTAAATCTTAAAATATATACAGAATAGTGATACATCACGTAAATTTATAGGAAAAGCTATCAGAATTAAGATTTGGTATTTTAGTCATACCTCCTAAAGCATGATTTTCAAGAAATATAAGTCAAAATAAGTTTAAAGTATTCCCCCACCTTCTAAAGGGTCATGGGAAGTGTGTATATTTAACTTCAATCATAATTTATATTATAAACCACTTGCTAAATAATTAATTAATGTAGAGAATAAAAATAATGCAGTCATACAATTCATCAATGAAATTAAAAATCATTAACTCAGAAATTACTACAAAAAATCCCTCCATAAACACTACCAATCATGTTATATACCTTACTGTGGTAAACAATCACCTCCTAATTGTATATATAGTTATTAGACCATTATGACTAATTTAATGTCAATTCAATATAATAAAAGGAATGAATTCTTAGAATTGCCAGGCATATTTTGAAGCTATCCTTTGCCCTGTATCTAGCCAATCCACGTGTGTTCACGTAGCTTGAACTGTTGCTTGGATGCTCTTTGTTTATCCATGGATTGCAATCTCTGTATGTCCTGTCTTATTGAGAAAACTGCTTGTTCTACAGGTATCAATTGCTGTCTAAGAGCTATCTAAGAGTGAGTGCACATCTAGCATGCCATACCTGGAATTTTATGAAAATAGTATCAATCTTATTGTGTCTGCATGATAATTAGACCAAGTTTGTGGTAGAATTGCTAAAAGACTATTCCTCTGTAATATGTTTGAGGGATGAAAACCATATATTGCATAGATACTGCCAAAATCAGATAGCACAGGGACACTGGAAATATAAGTGTTCTGTTGTTTCAGAAATGTTAGAACAGGGGCCCTCTCTGGGCAGCACCCTTCTAATACACTTTTATGTTTCATATTATCTCTTACACCCAATTTTCCATGAACACTAAGCCATAGATGATCCCACACATAAGGTGAAATTCTTTTCCATAGTAGCATTTTATGGATTTGATTTACCTTCTTTTGGGGCCTTGTACTAAATGGAAGTTCTTCCACATAGAATTCAGAGATTCTATAGCTATACAGTTCTTTCCTTGTAGCAGTTTTAATTGCTGTTTTGTAATCTTCAAAATTTTAATTTACTTATGGAGTTATGTAAACTATCTGATAGTCCACCCATGACTGTCTGTTTGGGAATTATCAGGTGTAACTCCCAACTACGTATTACTGTGTACAATGTGCCTAAGATCCAGGCAGCCCAGATTTTCTGCATGTGTTTAATAAGGGAACAATATTCATATTCAAAATTTACAGTGAAAAATACTACTGCATTTATCATACCCAGACCACCTTTTCAAGTGGCTGGTATGTAATTCCTCTTTTAATGGATTGAGCCTACTGCCACATGAATGTTGAAAAAGGTACTCAATAAGGTTGTTTATATTTTTTTTTGAGGGGGATACTACTTATAAACAGAAATATGGGAATTAAATATGTTTGATCATGTAGATACTTTTTTTGACATTTTCCATTTATTCCATTGATTAACTTTTTGATTGCTTCTTGTAGTTTAAAATCCTAATTAAGTCTACATATATTTTCTGTTCCA
This sequence comes from Neoceratodus forsteri, assembly GCA_016271365.2. NCBI lineage: Eukaryota > Metazoa > Chordata > Ceratodontiformes > Ceratodontidae > Neoceratodus > Neoceratodus forsteri. The sequence continues at coordinate 235,340,393 of JADMNL010000023.1, read as the reverse complement.
AAACAAATTCCTAAAATGTTATGGTACCCATTATGAACAGAGACCCCATCATATTTGGGTGTTTTGTGCCTGGTTGTCCAATTGGAAGATGGCAACTTTGTGGGAAATTTACTAAGGAACCTGAAATAATTGAGAACTCTGTTATCACTTTTCCTGCAATAATGCCAGATGCATGATCTGACAATGTGAGATACAAATCATCTGCATAGGCCACTGTACAAATTGGTAGATCCTCACTATTCAAAGATAATCCTGTTATCTGGTCTGTGTGATTTAATTTATATAAAGAGGATCTATTGTCAGGCTATATAATAGGGGCCATGGGGGCAACCTGCCTTACCCTGCTTGTAATTCTGCATTGCTCCCTAGCCATCCATTTGCATAGGGAACTAAGGAAGCTTTCAGATAGTATAACTGCATCCATTTTACTAAGATGTCAGGGAAATTACATGCTGATAACATTTCCCAGAGGTAGTCATGCTCTACCTTGTCAAAGGCCTTATTCTGATTGAGAGTCAGCAGATAGCTTAGTTCACCTTCATGCCCCTTTGAGAAAATTCCCCTAATTAAAATCAATCCATCCAAGATACTCCTGGAATGTACTCCACAAAATTGTGATTGATGCACTATATTTTCTAATACCAATGATAGTCTAGAACACAATATTTTGGTTAGAATTTTATAGTCAGTATTCAGGAGTGTAACTGATCTCCAGTTAGACAAATCCCTCTTTCCCCTGTTTTGTATAGCAACAGTAAAATACCTCTACACATGCTGTCTGGTAATACTCCTTTCCAATGCCTCATTATATATTTGGACCAATTTAGTACCTAAAGAGTTGACAATTTTGCAATATGTTTCGCTTGGGAGGCTATCTTCCCATAGGGTTCTCCCAGGTTTTAAGGTTTTGATGATGGCTTGTAGCACCTCTGTTGTAATTTGATTTGTTAGGATTTTATGAAATTCCTGAGGAACTTTGGGAAGATTACAGGTTGCCACTCATTTTCTAATAGTCTTTTTAGATAATTTATTCCGAAAACATACTTGAATATGAATGTTTCAATTTCTTTTATAATACCAAAGATGTTATTTAATTTAGACTCTTCTTTGGTAATTAGGTAAGACAGGGTTTTGTCTCCTAGAATGAATACAGTTATCAAATGGATTAGTGTGAGCTGCTATACCCAGGGTTCCAAACTGTTTATTCTTTCCAGTGATTTTTGTCTGTCGTACTGGACTTGGGCCATTTTTTTTATTTCCTGAATTTTAGTTGTGAAATTTCCTTTTCCTCCTTTTTGCCAAGCTGAAAGTTGAAGCAATTTTTCCCTCAAGTCCTAATACTTATCTGTTTTGTCTTCCATTTAATCTACCCATTATTTTAAAGTTGTTCCAAAATATTCCACGTTCTATCTTCCCACCAGGAATTTTTATCATCATATGAAAAAGAGACAGATTTATGTGCTTCTAAAATATGCAAGAAACCATCAGCAATTGGCTGATTTTCTAAAAGACTGATCTTTAATTTCCATATTCCTGGTCCCTTCTCTGTTCAGGGCCATTTCTAATCCTAATGTCTAACATACTATGGTCAGAAGTGGCTACAATTGTGGCGATGTGCCTCTGTTAACTGCAGGTTTGATGAGGTGAAAAATAATCTATTCTAGATGATCTGTTACCACAAAAATAAGTTTTTTTTGGGGGGTTATTATACAATTTCTGAAATGCATCTGTTAAATCTGCCTGTTGTATTAATTCTTTTAGATAATTAGTGTTGCAAAAAGTTTGGACATTTGCAAACCTCTTTCATTTATTGACATACTGTAGTTAAAATCCCTCCTAAAATTATATTTTTAGCTGGAAACAGAAACGGTTTGATTTTTTAAACAATTGTACCCTTTCAAATTTCCCTTGGGGGCATATACATTTATTAATCTGAATTTCATCTCTTGCAATTTAATACCTAAGAGAAAGCTCTTCCTGGTTTAATATCCACAATGTGAAGTACCTGTACCTGTGGAAAAAACAGAAACCCACCTCTGTGCAAGTGTCCTCTCCCAAGGACCAAAAGCTGTGGCCCCATATCCATCCTTTTGTGGCATTCTCCTATCAAGTTTGAATACAGTCTTACATCCTGAAAGAAAACAGCATCAAAGTTAGATTTATGAAAAGTAGTATAAGCACTGAGTCTCTTTCTTTTGATTGCAAACTATTGGCATTCACTGACACCACTCTGAAATTATATGGTGATGTAGAAAGGGGCACAGATAAAGGTGGTTTCTCACTGGTGGCTCTGGCACCCATCCTTCTTCTCGGGTCCTGGTCTGCTTTTCTGGAGGCATTTTGGTGTCTGAGTTTGCTTCCATCTGGGTTGAGGATTCTGATACAGTGTCCATTTCACCCTCAATTGCCTTCTCTCCCCATTGTAAAGCAGAAAATCTGTTTTGATCTAAAAGACTCTCAGGGTCCATAGTTTGCAAAGGTTTAGTGGATTTTTTGCCTTACCACTTTTTCTAACCACTTCTGTGAACTCTGGGTCAGGCACTGGTGGTGGAGGTGGTATGTCCATGGTGGTAGCTACTGAGACATTTTGTTGTTCTGCAGTTGGTTGCTCCTGCATAGATGGAGGTGGAGGAAGGAATCCTGTTTCTTCCTGTGCAGTAGGTTCCTGATTTTCTGGACCCTGTGCATTCCTCTGGTAACCATGGGGATGTTTGGAAGCCTTATGGATGTAAAAGTCTTGAACACCATAGTCAGCATTTTCATTGTTCTTGAGGCCCATGGGCAGTCTGTGAAAGCATGGCCTTCCCCTCACACAGGCTACAGCATGGTGTTTTTAAAGCAGTGAGCACTTACATGTCCCAATTCTCCACAGTGAAAACATTTCAGCACTTCACAGTTGGTGCTGATGTGTCTTTTAACATACATTTGAAACAATCCCTTGGTTTTCCAGGGAAAAAAATAAAACCTTTGTCTCGGCCTATAAAAAACAGTTTGGAAGATGGATCACATCATTTAATGTTTGCTGCAACCTGACTTTTAACGTCCACCCTCCATTCCAGAAACCTTCTTTATCAACAGTGGGTTCAGGATTACCTTGAGCACTACATTTCTTCTCAATCCAAAGCAGAATGTCTGTAATATTTACCCTTTATTCCTAAAGAGGATTGTTATGACTTGAAAGCGTTGTTTTGTAAGGGGAATCAGAGAAAGTTACCCACAGAGGGTTAGTCTTAAGCAATGAATATTTACACCAGAAACATTTAAACTGCTCTGGAGTTCTGAAGTTGACATCTTATGTAGCTTCTCCTGGGGCATGGATTAGAGTGTAGATCCCAGATGGAAAAATACCTAATGTTTTTATTGAGTACCTTGCCTACGAAAAAGCTGTCAGGGTTTCTTCTTTAGGCCCTAGGAATGTCAGCTGAACTGCATTTCTGCAGTTTGCAAGACCTACAATTTTTGTGACAAAGCTCAGCATATGTGGAATTAGTTCCTGATTCATTGTGGGCATGTACCCCTTCGTTTGATTGTTAGAATCCAACTGCTGTCCCGAATCAGTCCCACATTTACTTACCCAATATTTGAATGTCCAGGCCCTCTGTTCTCATAACCTGCTCTTTGATTGACTGATCCTTGCATTATAGTTTTTGTCCCAAAATATTACCACTTTCATCCAAACTTAGCCTACGATGGATTCCCAACTCCTGAACTGTGATTCTCCCTGTTCCCGTTACATTCATGCCACTGGAAATATCATACCTTTAGTCAGGAGCTGTTTTCCCCTGTCTGTGGTCTCTCCATTTGCTCTAGTGATTCAGGTGCTTCTGTGAATAAGTTCTGGTCATTGTCCAAAAAGGATGCAGGTTCAGCTCCTGGTAGTGGCAGCTGGGGTCCAGGACCCAGATTACCATGACATCCAGGACCCAGCCTACTCTTTAGAGCACCAGCCCGGTGACCAGTCTGTGTTGTTTATCTCCATTTGGATCGGGTTGGGTATGGCTCTTTGGCATTATCCAAGGTACATTGACCAGTGCCAAACACAAAGAGCTTCACCAGCCTAGCTTGACCCTGGACAGTTGGTGAGTTGTCTGATAGCTTTCTTTTCTTGTCCTCTTCTGAGCAATTTTGTATAGAAGCTAGTTGTTGCTCCACAGTTGAGAGTTGCACTTTTAAAGTTGACTGCTGTCTCTGCAGGGAGATTTCAACGTTCTTTGAGCCACTGCTATAGTCAACACCTGAGCATTATTTTTAGGATTTTTATTTATTGCTGGCTTACATTTCCCAAAGTTTTACTACTTTGGGACACAGACCTAGGCAGTTCAGGAGAGATTGGCTCCACACCTCCTCCCTCATCCTCCACAGGAATCAAACTGGGCTCCTCCATCTTGCGCTTGGCAACATAGCACCCTTACTACAGAGTAGGGTGATTTTCCTGTGTCCTGGCCAAATTTCCGTAAATAAATGATATATTGATGTTTCACCTTAGTTGACACCAACCTTTCCAATAAAACAAATTACATTCCTAGACCTATCAGCTCCATTAATATCTAGGTTTTAAGAAATTATCTTTCAAAGGTCTAACTTTTGAACTGTTAGGTTTACAATCTTATTTTCTTTTAAGTGAAAGCTTGGAGTAAAGTCGAAAAACTGTGTGCTATCAAAACAGTTGTTATGAAGTAATACTATTTCTTATGTCTATAGTATTTTGAACCCATATTTTGAATACATCACTGATACGGTATTTTTGTTGCAACACAAGCAAGGATGTCAAACACATTGTATCAATACTAATTTTGTTGCAACAGATTGTTTCAATATTATTTTTGTATCAATACATAAAATTGCATGACTTTAAAAGTTAGAAACATTATTTTTAAACGTTGCTGATTTTGGTTCTACTCCAGCCAAGTTTATGCTGGTTTTAAACTTCTAACCCTTAATATTGAACTCTATGTCATTACAAACATTTCACTCACCTCTCTAGCTACCTCTACTCCTCCTTGCTTTCACAGGTTTCATCTTGCAAAGAACTGCAAGAGAATAATAATGAGGCAGCTTTGATGTGTTCAAAGTGTTTTTATTAAAAAGAATAAATCTTTCTCAAAAACTGAAGATCACTCAGTGCACATATTATTCTCGGCTGAGAGAGAAAGAGAGCTGGAAAGGATACTGTCACATGCACATCATGATGAGATTATTATCCTCTGCATTGCAAATTTGTTGCTGCATGTCATGCAGATTGCTTGAGCTCAGTCTGAGACATCCCAGTAAAAAAAAAAACTATGTCATGCCATCAAAGTGTCTAGGAATAGAGATGTTCTGAAATTAAAAATTTGCCACCAAAATTGAAGCAAAATCGGCAATTTCTTGCACAAAACATTTTGTAAACTTCCACCATTCCGAGAAATTTTTCACCAGGTGCTAAATTGTGAAATTTTCCCCAAAATGTGAAATTGTGCACATGAATGTGCAATTTCATCAAATTTCACCGTATGTTGCCTGAATTTCGTTGTTTTGGGTGAAATTTTGCCTGTCGTTGCAAAATTTCACATTTCACCTGTGGAATTTCACATTTCACCTGTAGAATTTTGCATTTCACACCCACAAAAATATTTTGTGAAATGAGTGAATTTCACAAAATATTACGTGGAATGAAATTTCCTAATTTCACAAAACTCTGTTTAGGAACTGAAGAAGACAATAAACTGACACCCTTACTAAAGTCAAAGGACCATTTTTACTGGGTATACCATACTCAACTTTATAGATACATAAATACATACAATTGTCAGTATAAAAGGACCACATGATTCATCCAGTCTGCACAGCATCAGCATCAGCTTCAATATCATCTCACCTTACCACCTCCTCCATACTGCAGAGAAGGGTCAACATTTGCTCCCTAGCAGAGATGTCATTAGTGCAGCATGACACAACATCAACATTGCAGAGTAGGTCAACATTAGATCACTGGTACAATGTTACCTAAAATGATGTATCACTCACAGCTGTTCACAACAGTGTCTGCATTGGATCCCTAGAACAGACATTAGCTGCTCCAGTGGTGCAGCACTTACAGTACTGCCCACCCATGTCATTATAGGGTCCTTGATACATATGTTACCTTTGATGGTGCTGCACCTTTAGTACTGCACAGTAGCAGCATGTGGTCCTGGTACAGACTTTACCTCCAATGAGGCAGCACCTTCAATACTTCACTGCATTGTCAGCATTGGGTCCCTAGTACAGAAATGATCTCAAGTTGTGCAGCATTCCCAATACTGCACAGCAGTGTCATCACTGGGTCTCTGGTACAACTGCTACCTTCAATGGGGCTGCTCCATTAGTATGGCATGGCTATGTCAGCTTTGGGGTCCCTGGTTAGATGTTATATTGAACAGGGAGCAACAACCAGTATTGCATTGCAGTGTAAGTATTGTGTCCTCGGTAAATATGCTACCTTTCATGAGACAGGACCCCAACTCTGCAAAGAAACAGAAGCACTGAGCCCCTAATACAGATGCTGCCACCAACAGGGCAGCAAACCAAACACTGCAGTATAAAGTGGAGTCAACACTGTATCCTGAGAACAAGTGTTGATCCACATGGGAAACAACCACATAAGTACTTCACATGAGTGTCAGCATTGGGTTCATGAAACAGGTGTTACCTCCAAAGGTATAATACCACCCAAATACTGTACAGGTGTGCCAACACTGAATCCTTGAAACAGGTGTTACCTCTTCTAGGGCAGAACTTCCAAAGTACTGCACAGCAGTGGCACTATTAAATCCATGGTACAGATACTACTTCAAATAGGGCAGCCCCACATATGTACTCTGCAACACTGTCATTATTAGGTCCCTTGTACAGATAGTAGTGCCAGTGGGGTATCTGATACATAGTACTGCTGCTAAATTATGTGTACAGATAGTATATATGCTTTTACTGGTGACATATGCTGCCTAATCTCTCTTTTACCCCCAGCACTCATAGAATATACTATGACACTGATTGGCATTTCCATTAAATATCACTCATTGCTTTGCCAAAAAGGCACTGCAGAGTGATGCACTCTCACCCATCCTTCCTAGTGAGTGAAAGCATCCTTTCCACCATGTTCACACCTTCCACCAACTCAATGAGTAAGAGATCCAAACTGACCCTTGTGGGGGCACAATATGCTGCTACCAAGTCACAGGGCATGCATAGAATATATATTTGCTGTGCAGTGCAAAAAGGGATAGTTTGCATTACATCTTTTTGATATTTTGTAAATCAAACTGCTGAATCTGGTATCATCAGTATAATTTAAATTACAAATGGTACAAGTTTTATGCCACTACTAAGGACATGCGTTCGCACTGTTTCTCTTGGGTACTATTCTGCCACTTGTGCTATTCTCTGTGAAGCCTCCTGGGAAGATTTGTACTGGTGGTAAGATTGTGATAAGCATCCCATTTAGCACAATTGTGTCTATTATACTAAGCAAATAATTAGTATATTGGCACTTCAGTTTTAACAGTCAGTCATAATGCAAAATTTTACTCAACAGCATTCTTTTCCTATTGTGAGAAGATAGTTATATCCCCATTTTAAGGAGGAAAAATGTAACACCCTGACAGTGCATGCTTCATCAGTCTCTGAGGCTGGGAAGGGCTGAAGTAACCCTGTTTGTAATTAGCAGCAGAATACGTATGTGACTAAAACTGTAACCTTCTGCTAGCGCAGCAAGTGAGCACTTCCTGATCTCAGGCTGTAATCAATCCGATAGCTAATGAGTCTGAAAACAGACTGAACTGCTGGGGCTGGCACCAGGAAACTCACATTACAAACTAACCTTATCATATTAACCTTTGGAATTTCCTTCACAACACTGTAATTAAAGCCAAATAAATCTGCTTCATATAAAACCCTGTTTAAATTGCAGTATATAACAAAATATGTTAAACCGAGCACTCCCATTTGCATGTCCCTTACATTTAATTGTGCTGAAGATGACTACTCAAGTGCTCTATCTGTATGACTTATGTAGCTGTTACAGCTTAATTAAAAGGGCAAGGAAATACATCTCTAAAAGTGTAAAATGTAAAGTAGTCCCAGCAGGGTCTCAGGTGAATTTAATATTAGTGTCACTTAGGACTCATGGAAGACAATTGGGTTGATATGCATATCAAAGACTACTGCAAAGTATATTCATGAGAGTATCTATTTAAAAAAAACATGCATGAAGTCTTGTATTGTAATGGACAGAAACATATTTTAGTTCTACTCAAAGGTAAAATGAATTATGACAATTACAAGGCTGCTGGGAATGCTAGAAATAAGAGACAAGTGTATATTTGGCGTAAGCCTCATTCACAATCAGACACACTTACACCATTGATAGCAGATGATTGGGACCTGGAGATGGTTGGGTTTATGCCACCAGACATCCTGGTTTTCTCCTAGGCTGATACAGACAGCAAGGCTGCAGATTTTTGGCTAGCTCTAGTTCTCATTAGTCAGGCTCAATGTATCTGACACTAGAGATTCCTATCTGGTGGGGTGAAGTTAGCATTACATAGGTTTTGCTGCAGTCCCAAAAATATTTACATGAGAAGTAGTAGACAGGATCACAGCTGGGAGGGCCACACTGTGTTCCATGCCTTCACTTTCAACATGATCAAATGTTTTACTTTGTAAAACAGGTTATTGAGTTATCCATTCAAAGCTCCAAATAAACACAATTGTCATGAAGATCAACTAATATTAGCTATTAACAAATCTGGAGGCAAATGCCTTGTAGTCAGAAAAAGACTTTGTTGAACCTCATGAAATATGATTAACAAATGCAACTGATTAACAGATATGGTGCCATAAAGCGAGATATTCTGATTAAATGCAAAAAAACCTACTTAAATCTTTAACAAGGATCAACGGTTTCAGTAAAGGTAATATGACTGACCACCTCTAAAAGTTTTTGGGTGCAGCTACAACAGTATTGCATTTCCTTATAGGACTAAATCAAGAGTTCTTGTTATTAGTGAAGACACAATGCTCTTTGAAATTGTATAGGTCAGAGCTATGATATAATAATTTCTTCATACATTATGACATTTTATCATTAAGGTAGGTAGGAAAGAGCAGCATTTTTATTCACAAGTAAATGATGATCTGCAGCTATTAGCAGACATGCACAGCCCATGCTATTCAAATTTCACTAAGCTGCTTTTCATCTTAAAGCGTGTATGACGTGATAAAGAATACCAGATGCCAATAAAACATGATTGATGACTTTAATTGACACAGCAAATTAATGTCTTTAAATAAAGTCATTTATTCAACATGGTAGGGAATTTAATGCTATTGACAACCCACACAAGAGTTTGTGACTGTTATAAATGTTTATTGCATTGAAGAGTGTTACATGAATTGTTGACTTTGTAGCATGTCATCAATTTCTAAATACTTCAGATACAAGAAACACATTTTCATACAACACATAGTGGATTATAATTTGTTTGCTCTTCTGTAGTATTTTGTGATTTTAAATGAAATTATTTTTGTTTATTTCTCCAATAAAGCTGCTTGTTAAAACATTTTACTTTCTTTAGCAACATATTGAATTATGTTTTACTTTATCCTCAAACAATGTATTATGAAGCCAAAGACCTGAAATGACAAGTGTTGTTGATTCAGTATCGGATTACTACTAATCACATAAAGTCAATGTTTGATCCCTCCAGTTTATCATTTATTATTCATACATTCCAACAGAAATGTTAGCCTTGCACCCTATTGACAAATTAGCATTTATTTTAAGTTGATTTTCTTCCTCTCTGCAGTGAGGGATTTAATAGACGTGCCTGATTCCACATAAATTTTTCTTAATTGTCTTGGGGAAAGGTTCTCTTAGGAAAGTGTTATATTTAAATAAACTCCCCAAGGCAATCAATTAACTTTTAATTTGTCAGGAATTGAGCTTTTCAGTTTTTCGTGAGAATGGAATTAAAACTGCTGTAAAATTTGCAAGCTACAGGAAAAATTTTGAAATTAGTTTTTAATGATAGTGTGTTGTTTGCAGTACCCAGAAGCAGTGTCATCTTGATTTTGCTCAGAAAATACTGAAGCACTGAGATAGCCAATGCCACATGTTTATAGGGCTTCTCAGTCACATAAACCATATATCCTTACATACCACATAAACTAATAATAGAGGAACAGATTTACTATATAAATTTGAGGTAAATTGGAATAATGTATGTAAACTGTATTTGTTATTGTCACATGTCCACACAGAGGAGACAATCAGTAATGAGCTGCCAATTTGCACAACCCTCCACACCTGTAAAGGCACCACAATAGCAGCCACCACTCAGAAATGATTCTCTTACCTGTGAATATTTTTGCTTTGTATTCCACCAGAGCCACTCTCACACAATACAGTGCTCCTTTGGCAAAGAGCAAATGGCCAAACCCTGTCACCACTCCTGACACAGCACTTCACTGCTTAGAATATGGTAACTCTAGACATCTTCTCCTGCTTCAGAGGTGGTCTGTGGATTTATTAATACCATCAGTTTATTAGTCCCCAAAATATTTAGTCACAGAGGCATGAAATATATAAAATAATGTTTACTACTTCTCAATATTTACACAGTCCACAGGATATTGCAATACACAAACCCTTGAAATTACAGGTTACTATAGAAATTAAAATAAATGACTGCACACAGCAGAAGAATTGCATAGGAAAACACATCTTATAACCTCTTAACTTTTAGCAAATTAGAAATATTTCTTACCACACAGGATAACTTTTTGAGCCATGGCAGACTCCAATCTCAGATGGTGAAAGTAAGAAGTACCAACCATGACTGACTTGCTATGGTCTGGCAAGACCTCAGTGACCTGATTCTCAAAAGGTGCAAAGCACAGTGCAAAAGTTTCCGGCATTTTGTATTTTCCAGGTGTCTAAGGTTGCTATTCTCAGTCAGATAGAGCATCTGCACTATTCAAATGAGAATAGAGACGTCAGTCAGTACTAACCCCAGTAGTGCTGCCTGACATGAGTCACAGTGTATGGCTCATAATGGATAGCACAGGTACACTATTTCCAGTTCTCAAAAGCAGCCATGCAAATAGAGCCCTTTGGAATGCAGATACTACGTGGTCATTTGCACACCAACTATGGATTCATTTGCATAGGCTGCACTAGATGATGAGGCGTCCTCCAATCCCCTACCCCATATTAGCCCTGACTCCCTGGAGTTCAGTGGTCCCTCCCTACCTATTCCCATGCCCAATGGAAAATAAGGTTTCTCTGGTGTCTAATAATTGCCTCCCCTACCCGATGCCCTCCTGATCTAATATACATGTTTTACCTGCTCTCTTGTGACCATCCCTACCTGCACCCATTCCCACTGGGTTAACATGTAGTCTCTGGTGTCCAACGGTGTGTCCCCACCCCCATTCCTGTCTCCTTTCGCATGAAGGTAACCCAGTCCCTGGTGTCTAGTGGACCCTCTACCTATCACCAATCCCTGTAGACCTACTGAACATTGTTCCCTGCTGTCCTGTGAACCCCACCTGGGAAGGTAGTGCCCCACCACCCTTCTGCCCCCCATCCAGACCCATGAGCCAGCGACCAGCGCATCCCTCTGCACTCCACCATGGCGGCCACTGACTGAGCTTTCAATGAGTGTGTACTATTGCATGCACTCATTGACAGCTCAGTCAGTAGCCAACTGTAGTGGAGTTTGAAGGCTGTGCTGGTCGCCAGCTCAGGGTATTGGGGGGCAGCAGGGTTGAGGAGCACCACCTGCTGGGGTGAGGGAGTGGGGCCCCACTAGGGCACTAGGGAATGGCATTCAGTAAGTCTACAGGGGATCAGGGACAAGGAGATGTCCACTAAACACAAGAGAATGGGTTATCTTTCATGTACAGGGATCAGGATGGGGCAGGGATACCACTGGAGACCAGAGAAATGGTGCCTGTGAGTGGGGTGGGTGATCAGGTGGGGTAGGGACCACTGGACACTAGGAACTACATGTTAACCCACATCTGGAATGGGGGTGGGTGGGGGATTGACCACTGGATACCAGGAAAACATATATATTAGATCAGGGCAGGCATCAGGTGGGGGTAAGGATCATTAGACATGAAAGAAATGTTATTTTCCATTGGGAATGGGATCGGCTGAGGGAGGGACCACTGGACAAAGGAAAGCACATGTATTAGATCAGGTGGGCATCAGGTGGGGGAGGGACCACTAGACACCAGGTAAGACATATATATTCGATTGGGCAGGCATTGGTTGGGGACCACTAGTCATCAGGGAAACATTATTTTCCATCAGGCATGGGATTGGGTTGGAGGGCCACTGCTCACCAGAGAAAACATAAATATTAGATTGGACAATCATCAGGTGAGGGAGGGACTACTAGACAACAGGAAACATATATTTCATTCAGGCAGCCATCTGGTGAGGGAGGAACTACTAGACACCAGGAAAACACATATCTTAGTTTGGGTCTGGATTGGGTGGTGGAGGAACCACTAGTCACCAGGGAAAACATATATATTAGATCAGGTTTACATTCAGTGGGAGGAGGGACCACTAGACCCCAAGGAAATGTTATTTTCCATCAGCCATAGGATTGAGTGGGGAGGGATCACTGGACACCTGGGACTATTGTGCTGAGGTTAAGTCGCGGGGTCCACTACAGAGTCTCTGCCAACCAGGAGGTTATGCAGATTAAAGCAAGATTTCAGTTGGTGGTATTTGCTCTATGCAAAGCGACTGCACAAAGGCCCTTTTGAGGAGCAAATGCTCTGTGAATCAGATTGTGCTGATATTCTGGTTCCCTACTCCCTCATTTTCTTGCCTGAGCACAAATAATAAATAATAATAATAATAATTTTATTTATCAAGCACCTTTCAAAATATCAAGGCTTTAACATAAAGTTGGATAAAACAAGATGGAGTAAAACACAGTATAAATATAAGTAGTCAGTAAAATCAATAAAATCAATCAGGGTAGGCCTGATGCCACAAGTAAGCTTTGAAGGCCTGCTTGAAGCTCCCCACAGTCACGCACTCCCATAGCTGATGGGGTGAGAAATTTCATTGGGCTGGGGTCACAAACATAAATGCACGGCCCTGATGACTTTAAGGATACCCTTGGAATCTCTAGCAACCCCTCGCCAGCCTAGTGGGTGATCACCCAGGGCAGTAGGGGGGACAGGAGCTCTTTCAGGTAGTCTGGGCCCTGTCCGGTAGCGCTTTATAAGTCAAAGTCTGACCTTGAAGGTGATCGCCACTGAACTGGCAGCCAGTGCAGTTCGCACAGCACTGGTGTGATATGACACATCTGGGGGTCTCTGTCAACAACTGGGCTGCAGCATTCTGCACCAGCTGCAAACAGTAGATATCAACTGCTGGTAGCCCTAGGAAAAGGGAGTTGCAATAATCAAGGTCACAAAGGCTTGGATCAACATGGGAAGATCATCAGACGGAACTAAGTGCTTGACCCTGGCGATGTTCCTCAGATGGTAGAAGAAAGACTTGATGACTGCTGACACCTGAGATGGGGTGTCAGCCCATCATCAAGAATCACCCTAGGTCCCACACCTGTTCAGAGGCAAGAAGCTGGGTGCCTCCAAGAAAAGCCCCATAGGCTGACCAGCCCCGACCCTCTTCCGGAGACCTGGATCTACAACCATCACCTTAGTCTTTCCTGAGTTCAACTTCAGCCAGCTGGAATTCATCCAGTCCAGGATTTCAGCGAGGCAGTTATTAAATACTGAAAGTGCACTATCCTGGTTGGATACGAGAGACAGGTAGGCTGGGTATCATCAGCATAACAGTGAAACATCAGCCCATACCATCTCACAATGCCTCCAAGGGGTAGCATGTACACACAAAACAACATGGGATACATCACTGAACCCTGAGGGCCTCACATGGTAGAGAGAAAGGGTTGGAGGAAAAATCCCCAACACCATCATCTAAGTTTTGTCAGTGAAGGACTTAAACCACCTGAAAACTGTACCAGACAGGTCACAGATGAACCTCAGGTGCTCAAGCGGCACCCATGGTCCACGATGTCGAATGCTGAGGAGAGATCAAGAAGAACCAAGATGGAACTGCTTTCTAATCTATCACCATCAAGAGATCATTGAGCACCAAAACCAGTGCAGTTTTGGTACTATGCCACTCTCAAAACCATATTGAGAGCTTCATAGATGTCATGGATGGTCAAATGATTCTCCAGCTGTAGAGCCACTACCTTCTCATTCACCTTCCCAGGAAGGAGGTTAGAGATGGATCCATAGTTAGGAAGGCAGCCTGGGTCCAGAAGCTTTCTTCAGGAGGGGTGTCACCACTGCCTCCTTCAGGAGCTAGAAACTCACCCAACTCAAGGGAACACCAGACTGTCCATGCGAGGACCAGGTCAATGATGTCACAACAAGCCATAATCAGGGAAGTTGGGCCCAGATCCAAACTACAGCACATAGGATGCATACCCTGGACAATCTGCATAACATCCCTGAACTCCAGCCGTTCAAAGGTATTCCCGAAAAAGTGGAAGTGACTGAGCACCAATCAATAGCATCCCCATAGAGTGTGCTGGTTGGATCTCTGCCTTGATGCCAGCAACCTTATCTGCAAAGAACCAAGCGAGTTCATCACACTCCAATTGTGAAAAGGCTCTTTGAGACTGCAGATAGGCTGGGTTGACCAGCCTGTCTACAATTCAAAAGAGCTAAGCCGGTCAGTTCTGCGCAGCAGCGTCAATCTCCCAGACAGGAACTCTGCCTCCTTATGGGAGATTGTTGATTGATAGACTTGATAATGTTCCATCAATCTAAGATGGTCAGCTTTAATGGCAGATTTCCCCCAGCAGTGCTCTAACCTTTGTCCTAGTCACCACATCTCCCTCAAGGTCCCATCTAACCAAGGGACTGAGGGCAAAGGAAGAGGATGAACTCAGACAGGACTGATAGAGTCAGGGCCATAGTAATGACCTTATCATAGGCCAGAACCAGGACCTCTGGGCTCCCGCTTGCCTCAGGAAATGCCATTAGGTCAAATACCGTTACCAGGCCATCAGGGCTCACATCCCGTAATGGGTGGTATCTGACCATCTCCACAGGGGACAGCCTACAAGGGGGTTCAGAAACTGAACCCCACAGTGTAGTGATTGGATCATCTGACAGGTTCCACCCCAAATCAGAGGCTTGATCCCTAGGAGGAAGACTAGGTCAGAGAGTGACTGTGTTTATGAGTAGCAGAGGTAACAATCTGTGTAAGGCCCAGTGATGTCATCAACTGGAGGAAGTGTTGTCCAAATTGCGAGGTTTGTCATTGACCCAGGTGTTGAAGTCACCCAGAACTATCAGCCTGGGCAACTCAAACACCGTGTCCACCACAAAGTCCACTATTTCCTGAAGGAATCACTTTTCATCCTCTGGTGGGCCGGTGAAGTGAGGCGATCCTACAGCCCACACCTGCTACTACAGTACACTTGGTGACCAGCCTCCCCAACTGGTACATTTGTGAGGCCCAGTTCGATCATGAAACAGATCGCAATCCTCCCCGAGGTTCAATCTCGAGTGGTGTATCACCAGTACACAGCGAATTGCAGCCTCCAAGCGTGGAGCCAGCATTCTTATCCAGCCAGGTCTCGGTGATGCAAGCCAAGTCAGCTGTCCTAACAAGATCTGCAATAATTGCAGTCTTGTTTTCAATGGATCTGGTATTGCATAACACCACTCGAGTTGGACGTATTTCCACGGCCGCCCAGGCTACCTGCCCACCAGTGATAGTGGTGCCCTTGGGCATGGAAACCAGGCATGGAGGACCATGTTCCAGAATCCATTTTGCTCCAGGGCATCTTCTGGACCTAACAACCTCGATGTGAGAACCCGCTCATTCATCCTTCACTATAGCACCCCGCGTCCCTCCCCATCTGCAATACCCAGTGCTCTACAGTGCTGATAGATTGAAAACTGTAAAGGAGGGAGGCAAAAGTAGGTGGCCATGAAGGGCATAGGTTGAATAGTGCATGACCTGAGAGACAGGCCTCCAACACATACTACTACCCCAAAATCAAATAAGCTCTACAAGCCCAAAAAGATCCCAATAAAAATAAACACGAAAACAAAACCCAAAACAATAACAAGTAATACAATTCAATACTTCCACATCTCTCACTTGAAGGAGGATTGAAAACAAATAAATAAATAAATAAAACAATCAGATGACCAAAACAAAAATTAAATTAAATCCCCTTCAAAGACTCCTCTCTCTCTCTCTCTCTCTCTCACTGAGAGGATAGAGTTTCAAACAGATAAAACTAAAGCAATTTACAATATATGACCCTGCACACACCCACCACCCACTCGTACAATAAGCTATAATAAGTTAAAACTATAATAACAAATACCAATTGCCACTCAAAAACTTGGGCTGTGGGCCAGTCACCAGAGTCACGAAAAGATAAATCCACTTAAGGAGTTCCAATCATAGGAAAAAGTAAATAAAATGGGCTGGATATTCAAACTCGCCCAAAAAGTGCGTAATAGCAGGAGCAACCACCGGGTCCATTAGCCCATGCGCAATAGATGTGATACTCAAAAAAGAGCAAGCCAAATTGGCGCAACAGCTAACGTCTGAATAGCGACAACCTGCGCCTAGCACAACTAGGAGGGAAGCTGAGCAGATACGATGCGCTATGGCGCAACAAGGGATGTCCAGCTGAGCAGCCCAGAGGCACCATAGTGCAAGCGGGGAGCCCCAGCAGCAGAGCAATGTAACTGCACAACCAGGAGGTAGGGCCCACCACCCATGCCACAGATGGCACAGGAACATACAGCAGAACTGACATTGTGCCCACCCCAAGCACAGCACAACTGGGGGAGGCTGGAATATCCACCGGCCCATGGGGACAAGCAAACAATGCACAGCTGGGCCATGGTGCCCCAGCACACCACCGGCAAGCTGAGACTGCCACACAAGGAGGGCGGACCACCCCATGCCACACCAGCCCCCAGTGCACAGCACACCCTGCATCGTGACCCCAGACACCCTCCATGAGCAGTGACCACCACTGCAGGAAACTCCATGCATACCACCACCCCACTGTCACACTGCAACCTTGTGTACCACAGAACCATACAAACCAGCCCACCATGAGCACCCAGCAGTGGGTGGCAGCACAGGCAATGCAACAATGGCAGACACAGTGCCAACACGCACAATCCCCTGAGGCACAGCTGAGAGACTGACCATGTGTCGGCACAAGAGGTACCCACAGGGGAAAGGGCGTGCCCTGACACCACCACCATTGATACAGCACCCTGCACAGTAGACAAGTGACACATCCCGACCCACCACTAGCCACAGCAGCCAGCACAGACACCCACAGTGGTGCATGGAAGCATGCATCACACGGATGCAACACAGTGCAGGGAAAACACACACCCATACCCAAGGGACAATAACACAGGGACACAGTAGTGTGGCACCAAGCCCCAGTGTGGGCCCATGAAAACTGAGCACACACAGCCTGCAGTCCTCCATGGCACAGGAGTGACACCCACCCTGTGCAGACACTGTGGTCCCGTATGCCACCATGATATCCCTGGTGCACAAGTCACAGACAGTGGTGCACAGCCCTGCAACACACACATGCCACAGCATGGAAGTGGGACAACAACTACGGAGGTCACAGTGTCACCCGAGAAAACATGCACCACACCAGTGACAGGAGGCAACCCAGCATTGTGGCGGTTACAGTGGATGACCTGCAGGGACAGCCACCACTGACATGGCAGCAGACCTTGCAGGCCACAGACATGCAAGGGGGTCAGCTGCACAGGCCAAGGATGGGTTGACAGGGGCACAATGGACACAGAGCATGCACCATGGACCACTGCACACAGTAATGCAATGCACAGGGAACAAACACACACCACAGACACCGACTGATAGCTACTCCCACACCATAGGCACTTCCCACGCACATACACACATACCCATGACTGCACCACCCCAGATGCCATGCACACCACTGCAGCTGAGCACCTATAGCCAGCTGCAAATCAGAGACCACCACAGTAGTCATATCAAAATATTTATATTGCAACATATAAAACAAAGCGATATACAGAACTATGTACATATGGGGGAGGGACAGAAACAAGGTGGGGGTGGGTAAGGGCAGGGTGAACTATATGAGAGAGGAAGGCGGGTGTGAGGTTGGTCAAGGGAGAACGTGTTAGTAGGCACATGGAGACATCAGTGGCCGGCCTTGTCCTCCTCCGCTTGGCGCTGTCATCTGGCCCTTCTTCTCCTCCTGACCCCATGCCGGTGCATGTCCCTCAGGATCTGCAGGGACACCCTTGCCACCTGCAGCAGCTCTTGAACAGCCTGCTGTATCTGCAGGAGTCACCGTTCACCTAGGATGAGGGATCAGAGTCAATAGGTGTGACTGTCCATCCCCTGCAGCCCACCCATTATGCATGGCATACAGCCATGTGCCATGCTCCTGTGATGGTGTGCACCCACCCACAGTGACCGTGTCCACAAGACATGCCCAACCAGGCAGCAACAGCCACGTGGACCACTGCACACCCATCGCCCATGTCCTGCACAGCACCACCAAGGCCATACAGTAACTTGGCTATGCGTGTGCAGGCAGTGCCACAGCCATCTGCCCAGTGCATGCATGGACCACCATTGATGCACTCCCAGACATGCAGTGCCACTGGGCAGTGCTGACTGTCACAAGTCACGTGCATGGCAGTGGTGTCCATGGATGGTGGCCATGCCCTGCTTCCCACCCTGTTACACAGCATGCAATAGTAATCATGGTGTCATGGCACTCACCCTCATTGGGCGGTGATGTCGGTGGTGCTGGTCCCCAACTCTCCTGTGTCCTGTGTCCTCCTCCCTCGCTGCCGCTCCCCATCCACCAGCTCATCCACGCCTGTGGGAAACAAGGAGAAAAACATCAGTACAATCACAAAGCAAAGTCCCCTGCCCCAATGTGTGTGCCCACCCACCCAGCCAGACCCACCCACCCCATACCCTGTAAACACCGCCACAGCCAACCCTAGACTATCCCTCCCTATGTGCTGGATACATAAGACAGTGTTACCCATATGGACAATACAAGTGTGTAGGCGTATCACCCACCTGGACGAGGCACCATGCCCTCCTGGCATGTGACTGCAGATGGCAAGTAGCTCTGGCTCCCTCCTCCTGAGGTCTCCATAACAGTGCCTGCATTGTCCTGAGGTCCTCCTGCATCCAGTGGCCACCTCCAGGTCAGTGGCCACCTCCTGCCAGACCTGGGTCCTGGCCCTATCCAGTGCCTCATTACCAAACAGTGGGCCATGTGTTGGCTCTACAATGGCCACAAGGTTGGCCAACTCAATGGCACTCCATTGTGGGGCTCTCCCTGCGTGCCATCTCATCCACTATAGTAGGCAATATGGCTCTGCAGTGCAGTACCGCACGTGGGAAATGCTCGCGGTACAGCGCTGCCATTCCATATTGAGCTGATACCGAACAGCTCAATAGAGGTGCAGCTATGCCAGACGCATGGCACCAAGGGGCAAAGGTCAACCACAGGGTCATGGATCTCTGGCACAAGGCCACGCACAGCGCCATCGGATGACTATGCGTCTAGCGTGATTGGTTGCCTGTGTGCCAGCGCCACAGCGGACTATCGCGCAGTTGTGCCACAGTGCCATGTAGTGACCTCGCTATAGTGCCATTGGCAGAATGGTGGCCATGCCCTGCATTGCCTACCACGCACAGCACGTCATCAGCATGGCAGATGCCTGCGTAGCTACCTAGGCATGCACAGTGAGGTGTACAAGCATGCCACAGAACTGCGCCATTGGCTCAGCACGTTCAACACAATTAGCAAAGCGCAATGGCACGATATTCAGCCATCATATGCTAATCATCTGAACAGACATTCAATGGTGCAGCAGCGTGATTTGCATCTAATTAAAGTTGCTCCTCACCTAATTTGCATGGATTGCGCTATATAGGTGCGACAATGTTCTGCAGTGGCCATATTCACTTACTGTAGTTTATTGGTGAGTTGCATGCTGTGTGGGGTCTGGACTGTGGTATCAGGGACATGCTTTGTACTGCACAGTCACAGGTAACCACTGTGATCACTACAGGCTGAATAATGACCAAGAGGTCTGGGTGAGGAGGACTACGATGGTGGGTGGAAGGCGGCCCAATTTCACAAAGGCTGAGATGGAGGCACTCTTGAAGCCTACCTTGATCAGGAGCCACTGCTCAGTGGATGGCGGGCACCCTCAGGCCCATGCTGCTGCATGGGAGGAGGTGGCATGTGTCATCAACCTGCAGGCAGCCACCAGTGCTCTGTGCAGGAGTAAGAAGAAGATGGGTACTGACAGGAGGAGGGTGAAGGAGAAGGTGGCTGCCATCAGGGCGGCACGTGCTGCAACAGGTGAGGGCCAGCCAGAGGTGGTGCAGCTCACACCGGCAGAGGACAGGCTTGCTGCAAGCATGCAATGCAGTGCCATAGAGGAGTTCCAGGAGGTGGCTTCCAGATGGGTGGTAGCCCATCACTGCATGGTAGTCGTGGTCTGTCTATGGGAGGTCAGGGTAGGTCACACGCAGTAACATGACTTTACTTTCTGTTACAGATCCTGTGCATCTGCAGGGGTCAGCGGTGGAGGGCCTGTCCACTGTGGACAGTCATCTGGAGTTGGAGGAGGACCATCCACCTCCACAGGTATCGTTGAGCATTGCAACAGTGGGGCGCCTGGCTGTCCACACTGATGTTGTTGAGACAGGTGTGAGGAAGCCCTTCCTGTGTCTCAGCGTTCTGGTGTCCAAGGATGCCAGCATGCTGTGGCTGTGGCTGGGGCAGAGACCTGCACCAATGATGAACATGACCATCATGGGCAGTGACATGTGTGTGCCATGGAATGGACACACAGCAGGTCAACTCCGCCCATGGACCTGGCTGGTGCCGACATGTGGGCCAGCGTGTCAGCACAGTCCCAGGCTGTGCCTGCCAGCACCAGTGGGTCAGCACTGGTGGCTGGTCAGGACAGTGGGACTGTTGTGGCCAGCGGAACGACCGATCCCTTGGGCACAGCAGGCGGAGGGCGGCAGCAGCAGTCGTCCACTGGGACTGGGGGTTCAGGGTTCAGCAGTGGCATCCGTGCACCACCTGTGGACTTGCCCATACCTGATCCTGGTGAGCAGCGCCCACCCTCAAGGGTGCTGAACATCAGGCCCTTTCATACCCTGAGGGACGGGATGCCGAGGTGGCAGAGCGACCTCTTGCGGAGCACCCTGCCTACTGCAGACATCAGTACAGCAGCAGATGCGGTTTGCAATGTCCGTGGAGGCACTGTGTGTGGCTCTGAAGCCGGCTGAGGATCGGCGCGAGCAGGGTACCGATAGAATCCTGTCACGGATTGATCATTGCGGGAGGATGTGACCGCTGCCATTGACAGGCAAGCACAGGCGTTCATTGCTGTCATGGCCACAATGGGCAAACAGTCAGGTGCACATGCTTTGCTCACACCATGCAGTTCACTGTCACTCCCCATTCGGCGTCATGTGACACCCACCCTGTCGATGCCGGGTTCAGCTAGTGGGCATCCCGAGCACTCCTGGTACAGGAATGTTTTGGTGTGCTGCAGACCCTGTGCGGGCACAGTGGCGTTCGCACAGTGAAACCCCTGGTGGACCATCGATGCCACCCCATGAGGCCTGTGGTCAGCCTGCCGTACTGCTGGGTCTCAGCAGGGCTGCCCACATCCGAGGTGGATGTGGCACTGTGCCGCAAGACTGACCTGTCTCCCAGCGCCGGGCACTGTCTGGTGCTGCCCTGTGCATTGTGTGTGGTGGCGGTGCGGGTGGGTGCCTGGCCCTGCATGTAGACACGGTCCACTTGCACCCTCCCTGCTGCTGTCCACAGGTATGTGTGCATGATGATGCCTGCATTGCACTGTACACCAAAGTGCGATAGTGCCCAGCATCTGACACATGCGCATGGACAGTCAGTGGATGTGGTGGCCTGTGGACATGTGTGTTGCTAGTGTTTGCATTCGGCTCGGTTTTGCATCTGCCCCTGTGCACTTTGTGCCTATTGTGTGTGCATGTTTGTGTGTCCGTCCATGTGGCGTGTTACTGTTCACCCCTCCTGGCTGTATGTGTGTGCTTGTGCCCTGCCACATCCCTTGCCAGCATGCACCCTGGTGTGTTTCCATGCGTGTATGTGGGTTGTGCCCTAGCCACTGGTGGTTGCACATGGCACCATGACTTACCTGTGTTGGCTGTAGTGCTCCTCTGTGATGGTGTCCCGGTGCAGCTGTGCCAGCCGGATCAGTCGGAGTCCCGTCGGCCAAGGGGCGGCCCATCCCCATCGTCACCAGTGTCACTGTTGTCCCCATCGCTGCTGTCCCCTCTTTGACCTGTATGGCTATCCCACAGTCTTTGGCCATGTTGTGCATGATGCAACAGGCCAGAAATATCCACAGGCCTTTGAGGAGCTATACTGTAGGGCACCGCCAGTGGTGTCCAGGCAATGGAAACGCCTTCAGCATCCCAAACAACCACTCAATGACGCTGCATGTGGTGTGTGCCTCATGAACTTGCAATGGGGTCGTGGGCCGCCAGTAGGTGTGAGCAGCCAGGGACGGAGTGGGTATCCACTGTCACCTGTGTAAAGATAGTGGAGGTTAGTGTCTTGTTCAGCTTCAGACTGCCCCAAGCCCTGTGGGCCACACCCATGGCACCTCTGGCCATACCCCCTTGCCCATGATATGTCAGTTCTACATACATACTCACCCACTAGATGACCTGTGGGGATGTCCCCACTCTTGAATTGGTGGCACAGTGCCGACTGGTGCCAGATGAAGGAATCATGTGCTCCCCAGGGTGCATGGCACAGACATTGATGATGCACCCACTGGCATCGCACCACCTGGCAGTTGACACTGGCATATCCCTTACGGTTCACGTGGGTGGCACCCTCGGGGCCAGGTGGTGTGCGTATGGCACATGGGTGCAATCTATCGCCCCTAGCACACCAGGCATACGTGCTACCCTGTGGAACACCTATGTTTGCTGTGCACTCCGCCGCAGTGCTGGGGAAATGGATGTACTCCGCAGCATGTGGAAGCAGTGTGCTGAGCAATTGGGTGAGGATGCGTGACATGGACGACTGTGTTATGCCTGTGGTGTCCCTGTTGGTCTCTGGAAGGTACCGTGGCAATCAAGCACATGCAGGCTGTTACCTTTGTCTCCACTGACAGAGCATGACTCTGTTGTGTGGGTGCCTGCATCCCGTCACTGCACAGTTCACAGCCGCCTCAGTATTGCCCTGTTCAGGCATTACCAGCCCACAATCTCGATATCTGTATACAGCTCAAAGCTGGTGCGGGCTCAGTACTGCCTGTTGGGGCATACTGCCGATGGGCCCTTCCACGGCACGTCCCCTGCCGCATGCCTTCTCACCCCTCATTCGGCATCCATGTGGAAGGTGGCACTGGCCATGTCCCTGCTTGCGTTCCCCAGCAGCTGTTGCTTTGCTCCCCGCTGTCCTGAATGCTACCTCCTGCACCGGTACACCTACTGCCCTCTGCTTTGTGGCCCACACACCTTCCCTTGCCCCTCTTCTGTGGTATGGTTCCCTGGCCTGCCCTCTTTTGTGCTGCTTTCCTGTGCCTGTCTCTCCCCTGCCTCACGTGGCTTCCTGTAGTGCTCTTGTGCCTCTTCCTTGCTCCTTTTTATTTTGGCTCATTTTCACTGTAGCAACTGCCTGCTCCACTGTTGCGCATTGCACAAGTCTTTGAACATCGCACTGCACCCTTTATGCATGGTTCCTCTCCCTTTGGTTGCATGCCTTCATTATCATTCGCTGTTGCTCAGCATGTTTTCAGTGGTGCAACTGCCTCCTGCTGAATATCGCAGAATGGTGCATTTTCTGTCTTGCGCTGGCGCAACCCTATCGTGCATTGTGCAACCCTTTTGAATATCCAGCCTAATAACTTCATAGACTGTAACTGAAGCTATTTCAAAATCCAGGATAGAGTTATAAGTGCACCTCCTCTTATTAAGGTGCACAAAGTAAACTTTATCAGAAAAAGGAAAAGTCTTCAGAACCCTCCAGACCCTCTCACTACCTGGGGTCTAAAAACAGGCACTCTCACTGCCTGAAGGCCAAAAGATACAGATCACCAGGGATAAATAAAAATTTGAGGTCTGACCATTATAACAGGCAAAGGTCATCAGGAAAGAGATCCTCTGATGATATTTCAGGATCTAAGCAAGGTGCACAGGGCCCAAAACCCATCCATAGGGGCCGCCACTGGGAATACTCACCACCGCAACCTCAGTCCTCCACCAGCGCCAACCCACCTGCTGACTCCCGGAGGACCTGGGAGAAACTACTGAGCCTGTTAGCTGGCTACCCAGCCAATCAAGGCCCGGTCACCTGCCGGCAGCAAACCCGACCACGCCACCTGACATAGTTGGACTGTCTCGCTGCACTAGCACCAATCCAGCCAAAGTCCAGACAGCGTTGGCGCAAACTCCTGTGCCAGTGGGAATCTCCATGCAGGTTGTCCAGACACCAACAACACAGCCAGCACCAGGTGAACAAACCCTCAAGCAGATCCTCTCGGGCTTCACACTGGCCACCACAGCACCGTCTCCTCCAGACAAGTCACTTTCTCTCCTCAGCTTCTTTCTCCCCAGCCACAGATGACACAGCAAAACGGGAAACCAAGAAAATGACAGCATCTCCAATTCCTGAGTGAGCAGAGCACAAGGTATAAAAACTTAAAAAATAAGTCCTTATTGGTCAGGATGGTAGCGGGATTGTTCAAGCAGCCCAGTGCACACTATGAGGATGATTGAAAGTCCCAATAACGCCCTAAATTAAATACCTCACTTAGCTGCCCTAACTGACTTGTACAAAACAGTAAAATTAAATGGAGTGAGGGAAAGAACAAGAGAAGAAAACAAACCAAAACTAAACCAAAATAGGCACCGAAAAGAGACAGAAGGAAGTTACAGTTGCAGCAACTTGCAGCAAGCCCAGCCCGGCAGCCATCTTACTGAAAAGGTGTTTGAGTGCACAAACCGGCTTCTGTGAATGGCAGCTCAACACAAAACCCTGTTTGCTCACACAAGCATGGGTTTGCACCAGGCAAAGTTTTGAGAATTGTAGCCAGAAGCATTTAGATGCTAGCTCCCCCAAGCAGCATCATCAATTATGTCACTCTGGCTTCATGACACTTTGTCTCCTGTGGGTCCCACCTCTCTGGAAAGCTGGCCTGAATGAGAATGTATTTGTTTATTTTATTTATTGAAAAGTTTCACTAGAAAGGCACACTGAACAACAAGTTGCTCGTCTCACCATGTTTCTTGGGGAAGGAAAGGGGACATGTAAACAGAGTACAATTCACATATGAATAATACAGTTCGAAGAAACAGTATCTTACATCACATAAGACTGTATGAACAATTCATTACAGTGAGTAATACATACATAAGTATAGGCACAATATACATAAGGTACAGATGATTGTGCAGAACATATAACAGTTTCCATTACATATTAAAACCGTAGTTAAGTGCCAGTTTAGGTAACAGTGCAGGTAGCAGCAGTAATCTGTGACTCTGTAGTAGCTTAGGCAGGTGGCAGAGCAGAGCAGGATTGAGCTGAACACATCAGGTGCATGAGCAATTTGAGGAGTAGTAATGTTTGAGGGCAGTTGAGGAACAGAAGGGGAAGATGAGTGTCTGATTTATGGTGGTAATGAGTTCCAGAGTTTGGAGAAGCAGTGGGAGAAAGCGGCCTGACCATCAAAGGTGAGTCTGTGGAGGATAGCCAGGGTCCTGGTGTCAGCAGATGTAAGTAAGTGTGAAAGATTGAGGGGATAGACAGAGCAGAAGAGAGGTAAGAGGGAAAGAGAAGAGAGAGAGAGAGAAAGAGTTGAACCAGAATTTAGAAGTGAACTTAACAATGTAGGAGAGATGTTGGTCAGTAAGTGAAGGGAATGCAAGGAGTGGTATAGATCACAGCGGTGGGTGCGGTGAGCGTCAAGAGTGAAGCGACAGAAGGAGTTGAAAAGCCAATCCAATCTGGTTAAAGTGGACTTTGGGGCAGCACTGTAGACCACATTACAGAAGTCAAAGATTGGGAGAATCATTTTCTAGACTAATTCTTGCCTAGCCGGTAGAGGGAGCTAGTATCAGTTCCTGAAAAGCATGCCAAGCTTGGGGCACAGTTTTTCAGAATAGCATCCACATGTCCAGAAAAGTTGAGATGCTGGTCTAGCCAGACCCTCAGGTATCTAAAGGAGGTGATGTCCTGCAGTGAAGTCTCATCTAGGGTGGGGAAGGAAGGTAGGACAGTGAGCCTGGAGAGTCTCTTCTCGTGCCAAAGGTCATGGAGACAGTCTTTTGGCATTTTGGGAAAGCTGATGTGAGCTAAGTCAGTATTGGAGCTTGTTGAATCTAATTGGAGTCTGCATTCAACATCAGAAAGGGTTGGGCCAGAGGTGAACAGGACGGTGTTATCAGCATATATATGAATTGATGTAGTTGTACAGATTGACGGAGGTTATTTAGGAAAACTGAGAAGAGTTTAGGGCTGAGCACTGATCCTTGTGGGACACCATTGTCGATAGGCAGGAGAGGGGACAATGAGTCAGCAATCCTGACTGATTGGGTCCTACCTGCAAGTTATGCACTGAACCATCTGGTGGCAGTATCAGACAGTCCAGCTGATGAGAGGTTATTTAGGAGCAGGGGACAAGAGACCATGTCTAAAGCCTTTGCAAGGTCGATGAAAATGGCTGAGGTGAATAGGCCATTTTCCATCCTTAGAGGATAGAGTCAGTAAGCCTAAGCAGGGAGGTAGTGGTAGAGTGATGTTTCCTATGTCCTAGCTGTTGTCTAGACAACCCATCAGAATTTCCATGATGTGACCTGCTGTGGTGCCTAATGTCCAAATTATAGGACTGCAGCATCAGTCTCCACCTCAGTAACTTGGGGTTTTGTTCACTGTCCTTTGCAGCCATGTGAGTGGGTTGTAGTCAGTTACCAGGGTGAACTCCCTCCCTAAAGATAAGGTTGCATCTTCTGCGAAGTACAAATGATACCTAGACACTTTTTCGATTGTGACATGAGCCTCCTCTCTGGGCAGCAGTTTCCTGCTCATGTACATGACTGGGTGTTCCTCTCACAAGTTCTTAAACTGACTCAGCACGGTGCCTAGCCCATGATCGGATGCAACTACCTGCACAATGAACTTTAAAGAACAGTCTGGGCCAGTGAGCACAGCTCCCTAATACAATGTCTCTTTCAGCTGGTGGAATGCAGTATTGCAGGTTTCTGTCCACTGAATTTTGTATGGAATTTTCTTCAAGTGAGATCGGATAGGGTTTGGTCTTGCTGTACAAATTTAGCACAAACTTACAGTAGTATCATGCCATCCCTAGGAAGACCACACATTTCTCTTAGTCATGGGTTTTCTCCCTCCAGTATGGCCTCAATATTCACTGGCTCAGGTCAGATGTGCCCATTCCCCACCCTGTGCCCAAGGTATGACTTCTGTGCCATTCCTATCTGGCATTTCCCTGTCTTGATTGTCATCCCAGTGGCCTGCAGTCAGCAGAGCACCTCAGTCATTGCCTGACTGGTGATGTTATTCATGTATGCCAGCACAAAGGTCTTCCCCATTCAGAATGCAGATCATGAGCTCTTGAAAGTTGGCACCTTCTTCATCCTGAATGGCATTACTCTGAATTTGAAAAACCCAAATGTGGTGATGAAGTCTGACCTCTCTCTGGTTAAAGGTCAGGGGCACCTGCCAACAGCTCTTTCTAAGGTCTGTGGTGGTCAGGTATATGACCCCCAACCTCTTTAAGACCTCAATCTGTCCTGGACATTGGTTTGCAGCTGACTCCATACAGTTATTGAGCTTATAATAGTTGATGCAGGACCTTGTTGTCCCATTCTTTTTGGGGAATAGTACCACTGGCAAGGCCCAGAGACTACTTGACTCCTGAATCACCTTAATCTCCACCACTATGGCACATTTATGCCCTCAGAAACTTGGCAGGGTGGCTGCTGCAGGGAGGCCTGGTACCCTATTTCCAATTGGTGCTCTGCCAGCATCAAATACCCTGGCTTCCTGTGAACATCCTCTCAAAGTTCACAGCACCCTACACATTTCAGTAGCTTAGACCAGTGCCAAGCTCTCACAGAGGGTGTCAGTGTCTACTGAGGATTTGCTTTTAACATCTCCCAAGAGATCCACCAGCAGGTATGCCTCTGCCTTCTCTTCTGGATAGGTGCTCACAGCCAGGACCATTGTATCTTGGTCATGGTAGGGCTTAAACATGTTAACTTGGTAGATCTGCACATGTTGACATTGTACCCTCCTGACCACTGAATATGAACTGTCCCAAGCCGGCAGCAATTTATTCTGCTGGACAGGGATGGGCACCATGCTTATACCATGTCTTCTGTCTCTGTTGTGCAGAGGCCTGGTGCTGCTGGGTGACGTCCTTGAGCTCCTTGAGTTTAGACCTGAAATTCAGGATACACTACACAGCAGGTTCCTCTTTGGGAGCAAACCTATCCTCCCATTCATCTCTTGTCAAATAAAGTGGCCCCTCACGTTTGTGCAAAACAGGAGTTCAAAGGAAAGAACCCTGTGGACTACTGGGGTCTTTCTTGTAGACAGATAAGAAATGGAGTAAGTTCTTGGCCCACTCTCTTGCATGCTGGTCAGAAAATGCTATCAACATGGTCTTGAGAGATGCATTAAATCACTCAGCCAGACTGTTAGTCTGAGGAAGATAAGGGAGTCCGGAGCTGCCTCAATACACACATCTTTCCAAGACTAGTCACTAAATGAGAGATGAAGTTGGTGTCCTGGACCAACAGACTCTCTTGAGGAAAACTCACCTTGCTGAATATTCCCAGCAGTTTTTGGCCACTTTCTTAGCCTCAGTGGAAGACATGGGCACTGCCTCTGGGTACCATGTGGCATAATCCACAACCATCAAGATTTTCCCTTGCGTTGTGACTTGGGGTGCTAAGTGTATGCTCAATGTCCATGACAGCTCCCTAAACAGGTCTTCATAATAGGCAGGGCACTCAAAGCTACCTTAGCCCTGTTCTCAACCTTTCTCATCCTCTGGCACTGCTGACAAATCAGACAGTGGTTTGCCATGTCTTTAAAATACTAGGCCAGTAAAAGCTGTTAGTCAGCTGCCTTTTGTATGGCTGACCCTTAAGTATCCAGAACAGAGTATGTCATGGGCTAAGGCAAGAAGCTTCTTCCTATATTGCCTAGGAGCCACTATCTGCTGGAGTACTCCTTCCTCTGGTCCTTCATTAGAAACCCACAAGCATGGTACAGGGCCCAATCTCCTAGTACACTTTCCTTTTCAGAACTTGGGAACTCACCTTTCACACTGGTTGCTAACTCCCTAATCTACAGAGTGATGGATCAGCTTGCTGAGCCCTCCACAAAGCTGCATACCTGACCTTCCCCAAACACACCATTCTGTGGAGAGCCACCCACAGTTGGACTCCTTTCTGTTTGTAGATGTAGCTCAGAACTGCTGCTTCCAGCACACCTTTTAGATAAACAGTGCACTTCACTTATACTGGGCACTGTTATAATGGAGCAATCAGTTACAGTGGACACAAATTGTTTTCCCAAACCAAATGTATCAAATCCAATGCATTTTCTCTGGTTATAATGGCCAGAAACATTTCTTATAATGGACACTTTGAAACTTTTATAGGTATTTGTAGTGCATTGGGGAGCTGGTGAGGAAATTTGGCAAATGTAGAATTTAGATGGAAGAGATACAGACTAAATTTCTTATAAAATAGTTCTCCATAAGCTACATATACTTTATTAGTTGGTAACACCAACATGGAAGTGATTTTATTTTTAATAAAACCCTTACAGTACAATTGCTTTTGTCCTTACTGTTCTAGAACCCTTACATTCAGCTGCTAGAGTTACTATCTTCTTACCTTCTGCAATAAACTTCATAAAAAATAATTTCCCTGACAGTTAAATAACTCCAAATAAACACACAAAGTACAGAAACATATATGCTAAGCAGGATTCTGAGTAATTTGTGAAGTTGTGTAATAATTTCTCATTTACTCTGAGATGCTGCTCACACACAGACACATCTAACACATGGACTCCACTGTCTCTGGATATATTGGACACTGGATGTAACAGAGAAAAGTTGTGTGCACAGATGTATCCATTATAACAGTATTGCACTATATCTCCCCTCTTACTGAGGTAGGGGTGGCTTCCTGTTATACTGCCCCCTCTGCATCCTCAGGAACATGTTCCCTCACCTTGTTATGTGACATGGCATGTAATATTGGCCCAGCTTTTAAGTCATTCCCACTATCATAGCCACAGTCAGAACTGCTACAACACCCACTTCATCTATGCGTGACCACATTCCCAGCTTGGGAAGATCCAGGCCAGTGGCACTGAGATTGCTGGACCTGTCATCCCTCTCGTCAGAGAAAACTGGCAGGCAGGATCTGTTCCTCATTAATCAAATCTTGCTTCACCATAGAAATGGAGGCCCCAGTGTTCCTCAGTGCCTGGGTTACCAATCCAGTCACCCCACTGGGTGCATATATGCAGTAGAGTTAGAGGGCATTGCACTCTGTGTACATACTTCTATCTGTTTGGAGTACCCCGAGCTATGTGTTCCCACTGTACTTGCCCCTTTTCTTACATATTTTGGACAATCATACCACAAATGCTCCAGTTTCTGACAGATATAACACCTGCATTCCCCTATTTGCCTCTGAAACTCCTTGGCTACCTTTTGGGTCAGTCAGGGGTTGGCTTCCTTTAGGTTGCCCCCACCTCAGGATTCTCTTAAGATCACCTCATGTCCCTCCCCTTACCTTTGAAATGAGAAGATGGCCATCTGGATATGAACTTATCACCCCTCCCTTGTGAAGCTCAACATCCTATCCAACAACTATATTCTCAGTTCCACAGGTACAGTTTTTAGTATTCATTCCAGAAGAAATAAATCTTTTATTTCCTCTACAGCATGAGCTTTTGCACCCTTTACCCAGTGTCTAACAAACTGATTAGCTGGAAACTCATTTTAGCATAGCTATCTCCTTTTGTCTCTCTTAACTTTCTAGATATTTGCCTATAAGCCTTGGGTGTTCAATCAACATGCTTTAGCAAGGCATTTTCACTGTATCATAGTCCATGCAGTGTTTGTAGTCCATTGTGATAAAAGCTTCTCATGCCTTGCCTGTAAGCAGTGGCAATAAATGAGTCACACAGGAATCCTGCCCAATTCAAACTGGCCACAGATTCTCTTGAAAGATCTTAAAAACAAATCAAGATCATCCCCTCCTGATAGCTGGGAAACATTTTAGAATTAATTTTGGCATTCTAGGTCAAACCGCTCATGCTATTACTCACAGTTGGTGGTGATGTCCTCTGGTACAGAATCTCTGTCTGTTTCTCATGCTCATGCACCTTCATCTGGATCTCATGCTGGCATTCCTTCCCTTACTCCTCTCCTTCCAGTTGTATCTGCCACAGCTGTGCCTCAGTCTTCCACTTCTCCGTATCAGCCTTCGCATCTCCTCCTTCTCTAATTTCTCTTGTTTACTTCAATCCTCCACTTCCAGTTGCATCTTCCACAGTTCTGCCTCAGCCATTGCTAAACTAGGGCAAGTTACAGCTTCAACCTCTGAACCTGCCACCTTGCAAAGTTGCCCTAGCTTTCAGCGCTGACTCACTTTTCTGCTCTTTAGCCTCTGTCTTGCTTCTTTGGATAGCTGTGACCACTTTTACATTACATTTCTGGTCATTTTCCTTGAGAATCTTTATGAGACCTATCCTTGATTTGCTTTCCTCTATAACCCCTCTCCTTTTGCACAACTCCTGCAATTTTAGCAAAGTGCACTTTTGATATGGTCCTGACATCATGCCTTCTCTATCTACTCAAGCTTGAAACAAAAATAACAGTACTAGTGTTATACAGATGACACCCAGATGTATATGTCATTTGCACCCAGGATGAGTGATGCTGTGGAGGTGCTTAATAAGTGTCTGGCCAGGATCCAGGACTGGATGTCCTTTTGCTGGCTGAGACCCATACCAACAAGACAGAGGTGGTAGTGACCGAGCCGGTCACTGGCAGGATGTGGGTGTTGCTGGAATTGGAACAAGGTTATTCCTTCACCCTATTCCTTTGACTGCATTTAATAAGGTGAAAAATCTGGGTGTTATCCTTGACAATTGACTGACACTTGAGGCTCAGGTGTTGTCTGTCACCTGGAGGTGTTTTAGCACTTTATGAATATCGCCTGGATCACAGCCTTAATTCCACCTGATGTCCTGCCTCACTAGCACATGCTTTTGCAACATCTAGACTCAACCACTGCAATGCACTTTGCCTCAGGGTCAGTGGAGGGTTCTCCATCACCTGTGGCTAGTGCAAAATGCAGCAGCCAGATTGCTGATGGGCCTATTAAGGTCTTATCATGCAACTCCGGTGCTGCGTGACCAGCACTGGCTGCCAGTGAGTTACAGAATCACCATCTTGCTGGGCTTGCTTACCTATATAACCCTATACAGATCAGGCCTAGGCTACCTGAGTGACCTTCTGACTCCTGTCTTCTCTGTACACTCATTCTGCTCCTCCACCAAAGGACTCCTTGTTGTTCCCAGGACCTGGCTGAAGATCTCTGAAGAGTGATCATTTGAGGTAGTGGGCCTGGTCCTGTGGAATTCACTTCCAAGATCTCTTAGGGAGGCCCCATTGGTGGAGGTGTTTAGCGTGATCTGAAGGCACATCTTTTTAGAGCATTTGCAAACTGCTAATGAAGTCTATAAATAGTAGACTGATAAATTTGCTCATTTAAATAAGGGTTTTACTTACATTTTGTTGTTCATTCATTGTCATTGTTTTGATATATGGTTTTGTTATTTGATGTATTTTATTTATTTCAAACCCTATCTGCCTGTACAGCAGCCAGAGCTCTGGGATGGGGTGCTAGATAAATAACATTTACTTTCTTACTTACTTACTATGTATACGCCGTGTTCACTTGTATAATATTCTGTTCCATGACTGGATAGTTAACTAGGTTATTAGCAATACTTTTAAATCCACACTGCAGGTTTGTCATAACCTGTCCATATTAAGGATGCAGTCTGCAACAGGTTAACAATTTTCTTAGTCCTTCACACAAGTAAGGTTACCTCAGTATCTACCACCACTTAGAAGTGATTATTTTACCTGGGACTTTCTTGGTCCTTATCCTACCACAGTCACTGCTCACACAGTACAGTACTACTTTGGCTAAGGGCAAATGTCCTTCCCTGTCATTCACTCATGAGAAAACACTTTAAATCTTAGAATATGGTAACTCTAGCCATCTTCTTCCTCTTCAGAGGTGGATTGTGGATTTGTCAAAATCAAAAGTAATTTATTCCCCTAAAGATTCAGTCACAGAGGCATGAAGTATATAAAAATAATATTTACTACTTCACAATATTTACAAAATCTACAGGATATCACAATACACATAGTCTATGGGAATAATAGGGTTACTACAGAAATTAAACCAAAAATGGTTTGCACACCACACAAGAAACACATAGAAAAATGTATTCTAACTTTTTAACTCTTAGCAAAGTAGAAAGATTTCTTACCACACAGGATAACATTGTGCCGTGGCAGGCTCCAACCTTAGATGGTGAAAGAATGAAGCCCCAATACTGACTGAATTGCTAGGTCTGTATGACCTCAAAAGCCTTAAGTTATCAGCCCCCATGCACATCACCAAATATGTCATTCTTATACCATGGATGTGACACTTTCTTTGTCTCCTGTGGGTCCCACCTCTGGAAATCTAGCCTAATTGGAACCTTGGGGTTGTTGAATCACATACCCCTCTCATTGTGCTGAGTCATGTCTGCCCCAGTAGAGGGTGGCTGCATGGCCAAGACAGTTCCTCACATGAAAGACTTTGGGCTCTTTGAATCTTCCTCATTAACTGACATGGGGTTCCTGATATTACAGGAAAGGTGGATTGCAATTACTTCTCAGGGCAGCTGCTTCTGCTTCCAACAAAAGTTTAATCTCATTTCTCAAGAACAGCTCTGTCCCTTAGCAGACAGAGTTAAAAAAAAAAAGTACAGAAATTAATTAGAAGTTGTTACAGTTACATGCAATTCTGTTTGGAAAAATCCTAATTTAAAAAGATGCAAAATAAATGTTGTATTATTTTATTTTTGATAATTTATATAGGATAGATCAACTGAGTGGTGCATCACCAGTGTTCACCAGATAGCAACAATGGTAGGTTATAAAGAATGCAATGAATATATTCAGGTGCAGAAATCTGAAAATTATCTGATATGGGAGATGGAACATCAAAACACAAATTTTGTATTCCACCTCAGTCACTGGTATGCTGCCTATCCAAACAATTAGTTATATAGATTAAACTGTAGCGTGGTGGTATAGTGGAATGGAACTCCAGTTCAGATTCCATCTTGACAGAAATAGTATTCCACTATGAAAACTGTTATGCAAAACAAGGCAGAATACAAATAACTTAAAGCATGATATTTACACATATTTTCAAATTACATTATATTTTGAGAAAGTAATTATAGGCATGTTTAACACCACAAAGAGCTTTGCTTCTGCAGATTAGACAGTAGAATGCTTCACAATGTGGGCATCACAAAAGCAAATATAGGTACACAATATTTATCTTTGTAAATAGTAATTCATCACACAGCTTTAATATACCGTACACAACATTCCCTCATAAACATGCTCAAAAAGAAACATTTAGACAATACTAAAAATTTCACATTGGAAAGTATTTTGTTGTTGTAGAGTGAGTTGTCGGTAATAGAGACAGTAATTTTAGACACATCCTATGTAAACCATTTACCATTCTTTCACCCTACTGCACCTATTGAGGTGCTCATGAATATGATATCTCACATGTTGGGGTGAGTGTCCATCCCATGATATGTCCAAAGATTTTCTCTGAATTTAGGCACAGATAATGCCACTTTCTGTGGCATCCAGGAGAAGTTTCCATGTATGATAGAACACTCTTGCTTGAGCATTAGCAGTAGCTGGCATCACTCTAACTTCATGCACAGAACTAGGTTGTTTAACCAGTGGACTACACTGGGTGGTGTTTTACCCAGTATTGTGTCACTGTTATTCTTGTATTCACCAATGAAACTTTCCACAACCTACAAGAGTTTTTGTTACCATACTCAGGGGCTCTGTCCCCAGCTTGAATTCAATGGGGTGCTGGGCGAGAAGATATTTAGTACTTTCTGCATTAGAGCATGGATGTTAAACCAGAATGGGGCAACCTTTGTGTAGGTTAAGGCCATGTAGATGATGTCACCATGTTCTATTTGACATTTTGGGCAAATTTTGGATCTTGATTGATTGTATTTATGGATTTTAGATATGGGCCCAGATATTCAAACTGTGGCGCAAAGCCTGGGTGCAGTGCAACTTGGCTGTGCAGGGGCATTGACGGGCGATATTCAACTGAGCTGTGCCATGGCTCAGCATCATTGAATATCACATCCTGGCCACCTGCAGTGCATATGGTGCAGTGACACTGTGCCAGTGGCAGTGGCCAGAGTGGAGCATGGGGATGCATTAGCACAAGTTCCATTGCACAAGGTGCAGCAACCATGATATTCAAAAGTTGACATGCAAATGGGGCCATAATGTATGCAGGGCACACATGGGGCCATTGCATGTCATTATAAACTCATTGCATGCAGGTTCGCCAATCCTCGATGACTTGCACCTGGCACCCTGCCAGGCAGCAGCCGTCGGGAAGCGATGCCCTGCAGGCGGCAATGTGCCCACAGCCTGATCATGGGCTGCAGTAAAGAAAGAATAATCAGCAATCCCGGTGGTCCAGTGGACTGCTGCCTGCTGAATCGCGAGGCTACATGAAAAGAATAAGCCTAAATCCCTGGTGGTCCAGTGGACCTGTCTGCCCAATCGTGGGCTATGTGAAAAAGAATAAGCCCTAAGTCCCTGGTGGTCCAGTGGACCTGTCTGCCGATCGTGGGCTGAAGTAAAGGTAAAAGTAAAGGTGGTCCAGCGAACCCTCCTCCCACCTGCCCACTGATCCCCACCTCCCGCTCCCCTCAGTCAGCGGTGGGTGGCAGCACCCCAACAGCCTGCCGCCCACCGTCTGCCGACTGACACCATCAGTAGGGCTGTATGCCCATTGGTAGGCAGTGTGAGCCAATGGGCATGAAACCCATACCGTACTACATTCCAAATATGTGAATGGATCCATTCACATTTCTGGAATAGTCAATGCGATATAAAACTACGCCTATTGGCTCATGCTGTGGATCAATGGGTGTACAGCCCTACCGACCAGTGTCAGTCGGAGGTGGTGGGGTGGCAGGTGGGTGGTTGCTACCGCCCGCCACTGACCAGGGAGGCAGGGGCAGTGGGGATCAGTGTGCGGGTGGGGAGGGGGTCCACTGGACCACCAGGGATAATAATGTTCTTATTTTTCTAATTCAGCCCGCGATCAGGGGACAAGTCCACTGGACCATCAGGATAATAGTATTATTCTATTTTACTTCAGCCCACGATCAGGCGAACAGATCCACTGGACCATCAGGGATTTAGGCTTATTCTTTTTCATGTAGCCCACGATCGGGCAGGCGGCAGTCAACTGGACCACCAGGGATAATAGGATTTATCTTTTTACTTAGCCCGTGATCGGGCGTCAGCGATCCACTGGACCACCAGGGATTGGATATATCTTTTTATGCTGATGCCTGCAATTGGGCGTAAGAGGCACCACCACAGAGGTGCAGCTAGACTCAGGTGGCCACCAACAGGTGGCAGCTGCCGTGTTGCGCCCTGCAATCGGCAGCTCACCTGTGGTGGCCATCCATTGTTCCTTTTTGGATCAACTTTGTGCTGGTGCAGGTAGCGTTGCGCATGCATGGCTCCACATCCCTGGCTGAATATCAGGCTGTGCAGAGTATGCATGGGCATGCCCCTACCTGTGCCTGCATACATTACTGATGCACTCCGAGGCGCGCCAGGATTTGTGCTACGCACTTTTCCCATTTGAAAGAGAAATATCAGTGGGTTGCACATGGTGCAACATTGATGTGCCATGTGCAACCCTTTTGAATATCTGGGCCCAGGTCTATAAAGGTAATTGAACTTGAACTCTGCATAGCTTATTTGATCAAGAGCAGTTGTGAACATGCTTTATGGCTGCCAACCAAGTTGCATTATC
The DNA here is from genome assembly GCA_016271365.2 of Neoceratodus forsteri. Lineage (NCBI taxonomy): Eukaryota > Metazoa > Chordata > Ceratodontiformes > Ceratodontidae > Neoceratodus > Neoceratodus forsteri. Next base: position 235,303,009 of record JADMNL010000023.1, on the reverse strand, counting down.
AATTTTACATATAGGTCATGCTCCCAATCTGTTTTAGACTTGATTTGGGGTTAGTTCTTTAAGAAGTGTATTCTTCCAAACCAGCTGTTATTTTTCTGATGAAGGATTCTATATAATCCAAAGCTCAAACTTCAATTTTCTTTTGTAACATCTCGTTGGTCCAATAAAGGTATCAGATCATTTCTTTTTCTGGATCTCAAAAACTAGAATTTCACTTTTGTTCATTTAATCTTATGACTCACTATGGCACCATACTCTGATTATATCGTGTGAGGTGAAGATAATCCACTGATGCTTTTCACGGTAGACCAGCAGCTTACTGCAAAAGGGCAAACCTATGGACTCCTACCCCACCTGCACTCCCTTGGTTGTGTTGTCTTGCTGTATTGTTGCTGCCAGTGGTTCCAATGCCATGACGGTATAGGAGGGGACACAATGGGCACCCCTGCCTTGTGCCCTCACTTAACTGAAAAGGCATGGTGAGGTGCTGCTCACCCAGATTTGGGCAGATGGTTGGTCATAAGGTGTATGGATCTATCTAAGTGTAACCACCCTATTACCTGGGGTTACTAGAATCCCAGTAAGACCTAGAGGCAGGCATTGAAGGCAGCTTGTGAAATTCCAGTTAGATGAATTTCACACTGTCTCACTCTGTTCTCAGTCTCAGCTGAGACTGAGGGTGACATCATTTTGAACTGTCGAGCTGCAAGCCACACTGGAATGTTGCAGCTAGGAAGTTAGGATAGAATGTTGGGGAATCTGAAATCAGTTCAGTAGTAGTTCAGTAGTGGGCTGAGTAGAGAGAAGAGATGTGCTGCAGCTGCAGGCCCTAAAAGCCCTTACCTCTGCAAAGAGCTATAGTTTTGTTGAGGTGTGTGTTCTCACCTGAAGAGAAACACAAGAAGAGTCAAGTGAAGTGGTAGAGACCACTTTCAGGTTCAGACCCCACCCCTGTGGAGATGGGGGAAGGATTCAGCCTGCTTCCAGGGCAATCCCTGGCCCAGCTAGAGGAAGAAGAAGCTGCTTTGAGGATTTGTGCCGAGGCACCAGACATTTTGTGAGATTTCTTTGAAGAGAAAAAACCTATGGGCACCTGCAACCAAGGGGTGAGTTTGCTCTGCTAAAGGGCCAATGTGTTTTCTCCTGGGACAATGTGAATTTAAGTAATTGTTACTGTGGGGTCAGGGAAAGACAGCCAAATCGGTTAAGTTGTGGGAATGGACTGCTTAACTCTGTGGGGGTCTAGAGAAATGGACACAGCCATTCTTTAGGTATGTTTCAAGTTCAGCACATATTGGGATGGAAGGAACCATAGATTAAATGTGACATACATTTAAAGAGAATCTACAAAGTAAAGTGTTTTCAGAGATGAGGTGTTAAAGTTGATTTATGGGAGCAAGAGATGGGAGACCCCTCATCTGGTGTGACCAGAGTCACCTCTATGGGTTTACTTTGAGACACCTGTTTGCTTTCTCTCCGCACTTGGCCAGTGCCTGAGGAAAGTACCCAGACGCGGATTGATGATGAAGATTCCTGATAGAGCCAGGAGAGCTCGTGTTTGGTATTGGGAGCCACAAATAATTACCCATGATAAATGGAAGATAGTCCAAGGGCTGGCAAGGGAGCCGAGCCAGGGAAACCAGAGAAGAGTCAAGTTCGGGCCGAGTGCCCTGAGTGTTTCTAAACCGAGGGATTAAAAGTTTAGAAGATGAATGTCTGTTTCAAGAGAAATCTGCATTGCCAGAAGTGTAGCCCTGTGGGGTCATTCTGTGCTTTATCGTTCCCTTTTGTTGTAAATAAAAGCCACACTTTAGAATCCCAACTACTGTTTTGGACATTTCACTTATTGCTTCCTGTGTTCTGATTACTTGGGGCCCCTGTGCAGAGTAGCCAAACCTAATCACCATGCCGAGTGACACCTTTCTCCCCAAGTTTCAACTCATAAAAATGGAGGCACCATGTCATAGGACCCAGGCCCTCAACCTGTTCACTAGCCATACAGGCAGGGGTAGTAGCCCTCTCAGTTTAGTGCCGACTGGGGGTTACATAAGCATATATCCCCTATACAAAGTACCTAAGAATTTCAAACATATACCCCCACTCCATGCAGGCAAATTCCTTTTGGGCATCTTGTGCAAGGACAGCAGCATTTCCCTCTGTAGCTTTTCTAGCCCACCTCATACAACATTAAGGGTTCCTCTAAGATTCATTTTCATGTCTACCTTTTACAAAACCTGATGAACCTTCATGAATTATTTCAGGCAGGACTTCTCTAATCTCCTTGCTAATATGCATGGCACTATTTTGTAGTCAGCTGTTAGGAGGAATTTGATCTGTAAGATAAACATTGTTGGGAGTCCTGACTCCTTGCCCTGTTTGGGAAGTATGGTGATTGAGGTGGACTGCATGGAGGGGAAGACTTCTCATTGTGAGGCGTTTCTCTATCATTTCCTGTCAAGGAACTTGTAGATCTTGTTGACATATTTGAAAAGTCAATTTGTAAGTCATCGCTGGCCTGCCAGTGCAGCAGTAGCTGGTGCTCGCAATGCTGGTGACCTGGGTTCAGAAGTGAACTCAAGCTGCTGTAGGGCCAGCCAAGCAGCCAGGTGGAGGAAGGATGACATCCAAGGGACTGCTCTCCTCCTCTCCAGAGGGAGGGTTACAGTACTCAGTGCAAGCCTGGCTGCTAGCGGTGAACTGGAAAAGGATCACCAGAGCCTGTCACGATTGGCATGAGGGTGGCAGATGCCAATGTCTCCCTGGGGTGTATGAGGTGGCACCATGGGCATCATTACATGACACATCCTTCCAGGGAGGCTTTGCACTATAGGAAAACCTCCCATGCCTTAGGACCTCCAGAATTGATCCCCAGCATAGCCAACGAGGGGCCCGTGGTACTACCATCTCTTGGGGTGTCCCCACCATGAGGAAATGAACTCGTGGGGTTGACATCCCACAGTGGAGTGTGTTCCAGTGTTGGAGGGATGATCCAGGGGCAAAGCAATTGCCAGGAACATAAACTATAAATAAAAAAATTGAGAAGTTGTCCAGACCTGGTGCCTTTCCACCTTTAAGGTCAGAAATTGCTCTCTTTATCACCTCCCAATGTAATGCCAATTCCAACTGTCACAGACTTTTATTTCTCTGTTTGATAGAAAGCTTTAGTGAGAAAAGCCTCTGAGTAGTAGTAGGTGAGGCTTCAGCTCTATATAGGGTCTCATAGAAAGTCTGAAAACATTCCCTATTTCTTTGTCTTCACAAACCAGTTTACCATCCAGCATTTTAATCTTTGATACATTTTGGCCCATTCTCTGCTTTGTAGTTGCCAGGCCAATCATTTCCACCCATGTCCCCATCAAAATGGTTGCCAGCCTCTGTAAGAAGGAGAGCCCTTTCTATTTTGCACTATGTCTGTGCTATATTTCCTTTTAGGCATTGGATGGCTTGATATCTTTCTGCTGTTGGTTGGTCACTATATGATTTTGCAGCTGTGTGAATCCATTTTCAAGGTTGCACAATTGTTGGTCATGTAATAATTTTTATGTGATGCGAAGGAAATAATGGTGACTTTTAAGACAACCTTAAAAGCCTAATCCTGATTGCAACCATTGTTTAGCCTGCTGGGTTGTTAACTAGGTAACCTGCTATTTGATTTATTATAAAATCTTGAATGTCTTCTTTTTCAAAAGTGTGTGGTCAAACCTCCACACTTTGTTTATAGCTGAGGCACCTATCCCCAAAAAGCGATTGTATGGGACAGTGGTCTGTGATGGTCATAGTACCATGAATGATTCATTGAATTGCTGGAATTACAGTAGCACTTTGGAAATCAGGGAGAGAGACCTAGGCTGGCATAGATTTTCACAGAGTGGGAGTAATGGGTGCACTCCTACCTGTAGGATTGAGATACTATCAGAAATTAATGAGCATATGTTCTTGCATCAAAGCTGGTAAAGCTTTGGCACTACTGGATGGGGCATCCCCACTCATGAGGTTCAATCCATTATGTTATCCTGTACACAATTACAGTTACCATTTAACATCCATGTGCCCTCAAAGCTAGCCATGGCTCATTAAAACAATCAGATGTATCAAAAATTGCACTAGACCCAACTTCTATTTTCTGCTCAGAGTTTAGTTGAAACTGCAATAATATATCTCCTCCCACTTTATCAACACACACTTGGGTGAAAGCACCTGGGAACCTTGGCCTGAGCCATATTGCTGTCTCTTGACTTTTGAGTGAAGTATAACACATACCAATCTCCACCCCAGTTTTAGAAATATATTCCCTCTTTTTCTGCCATGTGAGTTTCCTGAAGGCATACTATATCTATATGCATACTCTTGGCTTTCCCATTATCTTTTTCAGCTTAGTATGTGTCTTTAAGCCAATAATGTTCCATGAACACAGTTTAAGTGTATTAGCCATTATCTAGTGTGAGTGATAGGCAGGTGAGTAATGGGATTTTAGTATGTGAACGATTGTGGAAGCAAACAGCATAAATTTTTTTTATAATTTCTTGAACTAGAAAAATAAAACTGATACCAGCTAATCTGGTTAGCAAATCTCAGGTCCCCTGTCTTCCTATCCCTCATATTCCAAAAGAAATAAGTTGCATTGCTCATGTTTATTTGTGATGAAGCATATAGTTCTTCTCCAACTTCATAAACTTGCCCCAAGAAAACAGCTGCAGAGTATAAGTAGAAAATTATTATAACCTCCTCCCCTACCAGTGCACATTGTGTGTGCACCATCACTGTAATAGTAAATGGTGGTTTGTGATACAATGGGGAAGATCCCATAACTTTGTAAAAATTAATGAAGTTTAGAATACATTAATGACAATTTAGTTACTCCCTGGTGTCCCCACTCCCTTAGCAAGGGGGTAGGTGACCCAGATGGGTAAATCACAATACTGAACAAAAACAGAGGGTCTGATTTTAAAAATCCATGCTTTGATGCAAGTTGTTTGTGCCAAATGTATATGATGCAAGTGACACTTTGTGTCAAAGGTGTGGCAATCCCAAGTTTTGAATGTAGGTTGCATCAAAATCAGGATGCTTTGCACCCAAGCCACCCTGCATCACCCTTGCAGCAGAAGCAAGGGCTTGCACCATGATGGAGCTGCACTATCACCTTTTTGTAATTTTGGAAGCCCTGCCATGGATGTAATGGGGGACGAGGTTAGACCAGCCTGGAGGTGACCTTAGGGCCATGGGCCACTGCCATACTGTGGCAACTGGGGAGAGGAACCTGTCAGGAGGGCCTGGGGCAGAATGAGCTGGGGTATGCCCTAACAGGTGTCAAGAATATGGCAGCAAGCACATGGAGGAGCTATGGAACCCAGCAGGGGTGTCAATTTGTAAGCCATACAGGTGAAGAGTTGGACCCTTTCATGGGTGGTTGGCAGGGCCAGATAGTGACCTGGCCCCAGGTGAGCATAGCTCTGGTATCTGCCCCATAGATGCACAAATCACAACCCTGTAAGGTGGAAGCACTGGTTCCAGATTGTGGGCTGCCAGTGGTGGAAGGGAATGGTCTCTGGGCACTGCTACTGCCCCTGGTACCCAGCCTCCCCCACATTGTAGGAGGCTGCCTCCCACCCAGGGTTGGGATTTGTGCACCTATGGGCAGCTGGCAGAGCAGTGAACCCATGGGGCTAGGGTCACTATCCAGCCCTGCCAACCCCTCATGAAGTAATCTGATCCAGTCACCTGTCTGGCTTACCAATTGGCACCCCGTAGGTGCTACAGCACTTCCTTGTGATTGCTGACATATCCTCAGTGCCCCCTAGGCATCCCCTGCTCCTTCTGCCTTTGCCCCTCCAGTCTGGCATAATTACCCCTCCACCTTCGTTGCCTCACTAGTGTTGCACAGGGTGGGGAGGAGAATCCTGTGACAATCCCCAGAGGTTTGCCAGCTGTTTAGTGCAAGTCTTTGGCAATGGAAACTTCTGGTTCTTTGGTGCAATGACTCCCTCTTTTAAAAATTGGGTGCAGGGTCCCTGATGTACCCAGAGTTTGCCATAGCCCTAGAGTGATGCAACTTCCATCACTCTATGGACACTTTTAAAATAGGGCCCAGAGAGTGTCAAAATTCTGTTGGTAACAACTATTATATTTTGAGCTGATTAATATGTTGCAAGGACCTTGCAACAAAGGATAATGGATCAATATCACATTTTCAGCATTAAGACAGACCACATTGTTTATATACCCTCAGTCCCATGGTATGTTTGAATCAAGAGTGAGGACTTATTGTACAAGCATGAGGGATAAACCAGTTTATCCTCCCTGTGGTGGCAGTCATATGAATGGTCAACTGGGAGGCTTAAGCATACGAGTCCAGTTGGCATTAGTTGCAGTATATTGACAAAGATCTCTAAATGCAGTCCTCTCCTTTTCTTGGCACTTGTCTGGTAAGCCTGCCACTAGGGTTAAATAGATGGGCATTCGGTTTAGAGTATGAAGCCTAGGAATGTCCATCAGTGTAGCTTCCCTCCCCTGCCATCACCAATGAACCCTTTTGCGGGTGGGAAGGCATCTGTGGTTGGGGATACCATGCAGACATGGCATCTGAGATCTTACAGTGGCACCGCATAATGTGAAAAATATGAAAAACTCAGATGGTAGAGGGCCATTATTTTTTCCTTTGTAACACTGTGTATAGAGTTGAGCTGTGATGGTGTATGCAAGAGGGAAGTCCATGTGAAAATATTTTCAGCCATACACCACAGAGTTTTCTGCTATTAGGTTAGCCTCTTCCAGTGTTTCAGGTAGATATCATGAATGAAAGCCTTACCTTGGAGTTAAGCCAAATCTAGTTGCTGTCTGTCATCCACCATTGTAGCTTCACGCTGGCAAGCAAAGAGGAGATATAAGGAGACCATTACTACAGCAATGTAGCATGCACATTCATGATGTAGAGAGGAAGAATGTGGGCTTGTCTTCTGCTGGGTAGTAATTAGTGGAGGATCACTTGTTAGTCTCAAAATTGACATTTAGTTGGTTTCCACCAAATATGCCAGCAGAACTGCCCATGAAACACCAAGGAGGGATGACAGTTAATATTTTCCAACCCCATAGCCATCTTTATGTAGATTCCAAATACATTTCAATAGTTGCTGGGGGTTAAAAGTCTGGGTGTAATAGTCCTATCCTGTGCCATGCATTTCAGTGGACCTCCCTCACAGGTACACAGTTATTTGATTTTCAAAAGTGTAATACGATGATGATCTTTGGTGAACATCACAATAGGAGTATATGCTTTTTATCTGATAGGCCTGTTTTAAAATTAACAAAAATCTATCGGTTTGCAAGGTCTTGCCAATCATGATTTTTGGTGGATTTTATCCATAGAAATTGATAGTTTTAAGTTGTAGTTTCAAGGGACCCACTGCATCACACTTACCCACAAAAGAAAATCTCAAAATAATTTCAGAAGGCTTTGGTTCCTCGATTCAAATTAATCAACTGGCTCAGCTAAACACCATGTCTAGGCAACTCCTGTGGCTGATTTCCATGTTATAAATTAATAATGTAGTTGTAAATTCCTATCTCCAAGCTTGTTTGTTTGCAGATTCTGTTATTAACAGAAGATATCAAATATTAAAGCCATTTCATGGGACCCATGGATTCAAACTAATTAAAATAGTTTAGCCCAGAAAGTAGGTAGGCTGCCTAGACACTGCATTATTAGCATTTAGTATGTACCCATAGGTGACCCAAGGTTAATTTTTGAGAGACTACCTCATACTGAAAGGAACAAAAATATTTCAAAACTAGCTTTGTATCAAAGGTCTGAGGTAAGATTTCAAGCACAGTGCTCCTTCAAGCTCCTCAAGCAGCTGCCAATGCACATTGGCACATACATAATCAAATTCAATTTTGAGACAAACAACTTCTGAATTGACCATTGAATTGGCCTTGTATTCTCTCATAAGTAGAGGATTCTGTCTATCACATTTATGGTAGGGGATGTTGACTATCACTGTATTATATCTCTGGTGATCTGTTGCTTCCAGAGAGATGCTTCCAAGCTCAAGGATAAAACTAAAGCAGCAGTCATTGCTATCTCTTGCATGTAAATCAATCTGTTTTTTCAGAATAGGAAGTTTTGAAATCATAAATGGCATGACATCCTTTGTTTAGAATAATATTAAGATTCATCATGTGAAGCATGTTAGCTTAGAATGAACAAAATTAGGCAATAAATGTGATGAACCTATCATAATATAGCATGTGAAATCTCCATTCATTTATCTTGGATTCGATGATATTTCCCAATATATCCAACTATATAGTATGTCTTGTCAGTGAATAACACTGCATTTATAAGGCTGAATATTATTCAATGTTCATGTTCCCATAACCATTTCATGGAAAAGCCTCCAAATCAACATGTTGAAATCATGAATCTCCTTGGATTCATGATGTAAAAGGAGCATGGTTTCCATAAATGTTAAGGCTACCCTCTTTGTGTTCTGAATAAACTATCCATCAAATTTAGGGATAATAAATCCTAGAATTTATTAGAACACATGATTTACCATGTATTTCCCAAGACCATTTAAAAAAATCATAGCCTAGTAGTAATCGTCATATCCTCATTAAGAACTGTGAAATTCACTAAATTAATGTGCAAGTCACATTTTTTCAAATGAGGTTATATACATTTCTTTGAATAGTGCATCACAGCAATAAGTATCCCCTCCCCAATGTCAGTGATGTTTAGAATACTGAATGTGGATTTCTTTGTGAATATAGCCCTACATTGTAGTTTGTAAACAAAATCTGATATCCATAAGATATGAGATGGCTCATACGTGGCAGAGACAGAATAGTCTAGTTACCAGAGCACAGGCTTGGGTTCCAAACACTACCATAGTCACTTGCTCACTGTGTGACCCTGGCAAGTCATTTACCACTCAGTGTTTCATTCTGCCAGCTGTGAACATGGGTAAAAGCAGGAATTCACTATAAATAGTACCTCTACCTCAGACTATAACTATACCTCAGTCGGGCTTTGCTGGGTAAAACAACAACAACAATATCAAATTGTCATATTATGATTAGATACAAAATATGTTTCTAAGGAATTTAGTAATATGAATATTTTAAACATTGTCAAAAGAAATTGATCATTTCCTCTTATCACAATGCGATATAATGCTAAGGGCACTAGTCTTCAAGTTTAATTGTCAAATTACACTCTGTATAATTTCCATCCATACTGTTGCCTCTTTAATATATTTTAGAAGTTATAAACAGTTCATTTATGTTGTTTATCAGAAATGTTCTCTTCAGCTGAACAAGCTTTGTAACTCTGGAAGATTTCCATCTTGAAACCTGCCCAGCTGCCTGTGCTTGCCTGGTGTTTCCCTAAGGATTAGCAATCTCTGAAGAAAATGATTTATAATACAGTTAAGCTATAAGATGCAGTTCTCTTTACATACGTTGATAACTTAAGATAATTGTGTTTTGTGAGAAAAGACTATGGCACTTCTTCATACATTACAGTATTTTAGCAACAGATAGGTAGAATCCAGGCAAGAAAATGACAACTTTTGCCTATGAGTTACACTGGAGCTTTGTCGAATTTACAGCAAGAACTTATCAAATTATTAAGAATGAATTACAACAATTTCTGGAAGCAAACCAGGTTTAGGATGGGATTTTAATCAATGGTTAAAGCTAAACCATTTGCCCTATGTAGAGTTTTTTTTTATCAACAATAAACCAGATGAGACTGCATTTCCAAAGCTTCTCACAATCCTAACAAACAATTATTTGCCAAAATCATGTGTGAATGATGACTGGAAGGTGTTTGTTTTCAGCCAAAAACATACACTTTGTTAAACTAGAGCAGTGTATGTGCATATATAAAACATGCTGGGCCAGATATTCAAAGCGTGGTGCGAGCAAATCCGTTGTGCTGGACTAGGCGCTGGTACCCGACTGCCATATTTAAAAGGACATTTAGCACCAGCACTAGGTGTTAGCGCTGATGCTAAACTATAATGTATGCAAGTGAAGGACTGAGGGAGAGGCCCTGAATGCTGGCACACCAGTGTATTCAAGGTATAGCACTGTGCTACAAGCATTAGCTCAACCTGTAGCACGGTGCTGAATACCAGCGGTAAGGTGGTGACAGTGCCCCCAGTATGCATCCGACCCCCTTTAAAATATATACATATTCCTTTGAGGTCTAGTGGTCCCCCACACCATGCATGTATCTCGACCACCATTCACATAGAAATTAAATATTTCCTGGTAGTAGAGTCCCCCACCCACACACATATCCTGACCCTTTTGCATCTCTATCAACCCTTTCATTTCCCCGATAGTCTTAGCCCCCACCCAGCAGTAACACCCTGCTGATGCAAAACAGTCTGAGAACAGAGCGGCTGACTGGCTCAGCCTCTCTCAACACCAGTTGGCCACCGACTGAGGAAGCTCAGCCGGTGGCCGGCCGTGGTGGTGAGAGGAGGGCTAGCTGGTCGCCGGCTCTATTCTCAGACTGTTTTGCATCAGTGGGGCATTACTGCCAGGTGGGGGGCTGCTAGACTATCAGGAATGAAAGGGTTTGATACAGATGCAAAGGGTCAGGATACATGCATCGGGTGGGGACCACTAGACTACCAGGAAAAATATTTCATTTTTATATGTGAACGGGGTCGGGATACATTCGTGGTGGTAGGGGACCACTAGACTACCAGGGATAATGATCATTTTTACATGTGAACAGGGGTCAGGATATGCTTGGGGGGTGGAGGGACCACTAGACTACTAGGAACATTTTGATTTTTATATGTGAACAGGGGTCGGATATGTGCATGGGGTGGGGGGACCACTAAACTACCAGTGAAAAGTTATTGATTTCATTTTCAACAGGGTTGGGAGCCATGCTTAGGGGACCACTGGAACATGAGGGGTTTCATTGTGTTTTGAGGCTACAGGGGGCGAGGATCATGCTGGCCTGGCTGACACTAGCCTACCTGGGTGTCACAGGCACACACTGGAACAGGGACCATGACAGATAAGGACTGCCTGGCCAACCAGTCTGCCTGTTCCTATCTACTGGATATGCTGCACATCCTAGTGACCATACAGCCTATGGCCTCCCGCCCCACCAGGTTTGCCTTATGCCTGTCACATGTTTTCACGTCCCCCACTGTGTTTCACCCACTACTGCAGTGGGGTACCTATGTTGTTGGGGTAGGCAGCTTCCAGGTCGTATGGCCATGGGCAGTGTGTCTGTTTAGCTAGCATTCTATATATGTATGTGTGTATATATATAAATTTATATATATATATATACACACACACACACACACACACATACATATATATATAGGTCCTGCTTGCACAGCTGCATGGGTGTGTTGTATGCACTCATGTGCCTGCCAGCACACAGTTCCTGCTGCTTCCAGCTTGTACTTCCATTCCAACCAACAGGGGATGCTGCAGGCATGCCTTGGCCTGTAGCATCCAGCCTGTACTTCTTATTCCGACCAAAGGTGGAGCTCTGTGCACCATGCAGTAGCACCGGGCAAACTGCATGGTACTGTATGCTAAGCAGCACATAATGAGATGCAAATGTGCCTGTTTGGCCACAGATTACCTAAGTAGTCTTTTTGCATGGGAGTTTGAATATAGTTCCTGTTTGCACCGGACTAATGTGTTAGCACTGTGCAATCAAGTTAGCCCCAGGCAAACCTCACTTCAGCATTGCACACTAAGCACAGTTCTGCAGTGTGTGACTTACATTGTTGTTTGCAGTCATACCTTTCAACTGTCCCTGATTTTCAGGGATGTCCCTGATTTTACCTCAAACCTTTACTCTGTCCCTCCTACAAATTGTGTTTCCATGACCACAGAGTGGGGTTGTAAGCATAACGTAATGTCAGACATTAATGTTACAGACGTGCCCTTCCTTAGAAAACGCATTTTACACTACACCTTTTATTCTATCAGCTTCCTGAGTTGATATCACCAATTGTTAAGGTGTGTCCCTGATTTTAAACCTTTGTCCCTGATTTTTAAGTCTTGTCCCTGATTTATGAGGCAGGAGGCTGAGAGGTGTGTTTGCAGTAGATGTAAGATAGCTCTATGCAGTCACACACAATGTTCTCCACCTGCAGCACTGGCTTGCTACAGAGTCTAATGAGCTGCAGTTGCAGTTTGCACTTCCCTGTTGTTATATTCAGTGCTGTCTTTTTCCTGGTCTATTTTGCCCTGTACTCCCAGACCAGTTGCCCGGCTTCCTTAGACTGCTATTCAGCAGGATTAGCACGGGCTATTTCTAGTCTTGCCACATTGGCCAGTGCAAACTGGTTAGCCGGGCAAGCAGGAGCTATATTCAAAGCTTCCATGCTAAAACTGGATGTAAAAAGTGCTGGTGTGGATACCCTTGACCCATATTTTTGATGGTGGCCATCCATGTGTTAGCCATGCCCATAACCCATTTATTTAACCTATCATTAACTCAAGGATCCATTCCTTCAATAAGGAAAACTGCACACATCATACCCCTGTTCAAGTCTGAAATCCCTGTGATCTAAATAATTACAGACCAATTTTGATTCTACCGGTCTTGTCAAAGTTACTGGAAAAAGTTGTAAGTAACCAGCTGAGGCAGTATCTAGAAGCCAATAACCTGCTTAATCCAGTCCAATCAGGGTTTAGAGCTAAACATAGCACCATCACAGCACTTGCCAAAGTGACTAATGACTGACAAAGAGAGCTAGACAACAGGAATTACACCTGCACATATTCTTGGACCTGAGCAAGGCCTTCAACACTGTCGACCATTCTCTGCTACTCTCTTCTGACCTCACTAGGTGCTGACCCATTATCTTTACAGTGGTTCAATAACTACCTCTGATCGTTTCCAGTGGGTGAAAGCGAAGGAGATATCTCAACTCTCAAACCTCTCCTAAGAGGTGTTCCCCAGTGTTCTATCTTAGGACCGATCATATGCAATATACATCAACAATATTGATGAAAGCATAACTAAGCCAACATTCATCTGTTTGCAGATGACACAGTTCTTATGTAATACTGCCCGTCATTACAATCTGCATGTAATGACCTTTAATCTGAGTTCAACCTGCTGCAACACCAACTCCTAAAGAAAAACTATTACTTAATGCCAAGAAAACAAAAGCAATGCTCTTTTCTCCCTCTGCCCAAATGGTAAATTCAGCCTTATCAGATCCTGTCCTGCAGATTACTGCAATTCTTAGCGAGAAGTTGGAATTTGTCCCTAAATTCAAATACCTGGGAGTATGGCTGGATGATAGGCTCTCCTTTATTGAGCATGTTGAAGAATTACTCAAAAAATTACAACAGACACTTGGCCTGTTCTTTAGGATAGCCCGCTTCTTAACTAGAGATGCCAAACTACAGCTGGTACAATCAACCTTTCTATCCTTGATAGATTATGCTGACATCCTCTAAAGTCACTGTCCCATTTCCTACCTCACCAAACTTGACACATTATATCATAGAGCTTTGAGGTTCATCACAGGCCTGTCTTATTCCACTCACCACTGCTCCTCATATCAATCAGTGGGGTGGAGTTCTCTTCAGTTCAAGCATGACAAAAATGCAGCCTTATGGACCCTGAGAGCCATCTCCAAAAACTGCCCCAATACATTACAGACTGTCTTCCTATAAAACCAATAGGCAATTACGCCCTGAGAAGTTGCAAATCTCTCCTACTGATGGTTCCCAAAGTTAACTCTCACTTTGGCAGGGCTGCTGTAAGCTTTTACACTGTCCTCCTTGTGGAATAAATTGCAAAAGAAAACTGAAACTGAGGTCACCCATCGGCATCTCATCTTTCAAGCTCTTATATTCATGTCTCAGAAATGATCAGTGCAATTGTTTCCATGAACATGAATTGTCATCATGCTAACCTGTACCATTTAACCATAAACAAATTACTTCTAGTGCTTGTCTCCTCCTTGGCCCTGGTCTTTCACCATGCTTTCATGTAACACCTTGATGCCTCTGTCCTCCCTTTGATACTGGTCTGTCTTCCACTTTCTCAAGCCTTCTTTTCACAACTCTATACTGCAGTCATCCACAATCTACACACAATCATACTATAAAAGTCCTAACTCCCTTTCCCTCTCCCCGAGGCCCCCACCGCCACATCAGTTCTACCGACCTATCCTTGGGACTTCACTTTCACAGTGTTTATCCTTCGCTACATATTACATAACCTCCTGGTACCCCATCTGCTATTAGTTGGTGGTTCTCCAAGCCATTTTAATGGCTAGTACTAGTGACTGTCCTGGTAAATGAACTAACTGGTACTTCTATACAGAGAACATGGTTTATATACAGTTGCATGGTTCAATGGTGGACCTGCCCCTTGTATTTGAATCCTCTCTGTTATGGCTTGTCTTGTCTTCCTTTATCATTTGACTCTCATATTACTGCACCATTGTGTTTCTGTTTATATACTTATTTACATGTATTTATATGTTTTTATGATGGTTGTTACCTGACCCTGTTCTAACTAGGTCCATCTTGTAAAAGAGCTCTGCTCAATGATGTTCACCTGGATAAATAAAGATTTTGATTGATTGATTGATTTCTTTTGAATATAGCTTTGTGCTCTGGGCTGTTTGCCTGCCGGGTAGTGCTAATTTAGCCCCGGGCAAAGGTTTGAATATCTGGCCTGTGTCTCTCTCCTGTGAATTGGAAACCAGGCTGGATGAATAATTAAGAGAACTATTTGAATGTTGCATTATCAGTCAGGAGTTTTGCAGCTGCTTTCTGAAATTTTTCATACTGGACTGGTGCATTGGTATGGCGCACGTGAAATAAATAATACCCTTAAACTAAGTAGCTGCATATTACAACATTTCAGAGGGTCTGTAATTTGAGCAAGGGTAGAGAACAGTAAATAAGAGCAAGATTAATGGATTTCTATGCCATTCTTTTAATAAAATAATTACTACTACTACTATATAGGAATGGAGCAGATGGTAATATCTGGTAATAGCTACCTGTCTGTTTTCCTGTCTGTCAGTTTATCTATAGGCAGTTCAATGTTAAACCACAATTCGTGTAATTAAAATCACAATCATTCAATGGATTTGCATGAAATTTCTCATGCAGTCTTGTGGTAGATACAGTGCCAAGCTTTATGCCAATCAGATGTGAGGATTCCAAGTTCTGATAGTACAAAAGTGAATTTTTGGGTGTGTTTCCCCATTGGTTTTGTTGGGTTTTCTGATGACACCTCTAGTGGCCAGATGGTTTGGAATTTCCTTCTGAAATTTTCAGAGTAGAAAAGGAGCTGGTCCACAGATGTGCCTTTTGCTTAATTGATGAAAAATACCACTCCATGCCAAAGTAATTTAATTTAGAAATTTTGAAAATGTATTTTGAGCATGCTCAGTAAGCACTTCAAGATAGCCTTATGAAATGAGAAAAGAACCTTTTGTCATTTTGACATTCTTTTCATGAGTAAGAAACTTTCTTGTTTGCCACCATCTTGGTTCTGTGTTTTTCTAAATAAAAAATTAAAAAGCCACAAAATGATATCTTGGAGAGAGAATAACACAACTATCTGGCTCACTGGAACACTGTTGGGGATTCTGCACTGAAGTGTTGGAAAAGTGACCCTGAATATCATTTCTGTTATATTTTAGTCCTTTTTGTCACTCGTTTCACAGTTTTATGAAATGAAAAATTAATCCTTTTTTGGGGGCAATCATTTTTAGTGAGGGAAAATGCTATATTTTGTCCCTGGTGTCTAGTAGCAACCCCCCACCCACTGATCACCATCCTTGTATTGTTCATATTACATCCCTGGTGTCTAGTGGTACTTCTACCCACCAATCACAATCCCCATATTGTTTAATTACTTTCCTAGTGTCTAGTGGCACCACCTACCCACTGATCTACATCCCCATATTGTTTATTTCCTGGTGTCTAGTGGCACCCCCACTCACTGATCACCATCCCAGTGTTGTTTAATTATTTCCTGGTATCCAGTGGTAACCTCACCCACCAATCGCTGTCCTCATATTGTTTATTTTCCTGTTGTCTAGTAGCACCCCACACTCCAGTTGCCATCCCTGTATTGTTATTTTCTTTCCTAGTGTCTAGTGGCACATCCCAGCCTCCAATCACTCTCCTACCTGTAATAAAGAAAACCATCCCTCAATGGTTTTTTTTTACCTGCAAAACAGAAAATGGTCCTCGCTGATCCAACCCCACCTCCCACTTAGCACCCACCTCCCCACACCTCCACACATGCTCCACACACTCTCACTCACCTGAACAGGTCCCAGGGTGAAGATCTGATTGAAGGCAAGTCTTGCCTCTGGAAAAGCTGATTGCTGTATGAGAAAGTAAGGTAAGTGCAGTTCAAAGTATTTCAATGGATTTTCAACTTTGTAGCATAACTTTGCCATTTTTGCTTGTTTTGAACTCAGATTTTCAACATGGCCTTTTGGGACCCTACCTCATGAGCAATTTTGACCGAATTATGATAATCTAGACAGAAAGGCAATTTCACAGTCAGATGACAAAATCACCTTTTGGGCAGGATTTGAACATGTTTACTGCCATTGTTCATGAGGTGGGATCATAAGAAGGCTATGTTGAAAATCTGAGGTCAAATATGTTAAATGGCAAAGTTATGCACCTCCATTGAAATTTAGCTATGTACTCATAACTTTCATAATTTTAAATATTTTACTCCAAATATTCAAAATAGGCATTTCTTTACACCACCTTATGAATCAGGTGGTATTGGTTTTAAAATGTCCCACTCACCCTTAAATAATGATTCACAAATCACTGTGACTGGTTAATGACTTATTTAATTTCATTTATACTAAAATAACTTGCAGTCCATAAGGAATTTTGTCAACGTTTCAGGTAAACCTTCTTCAGGAAAGGACTGGTTCATTCTAAAAGATATACATATTTGTACTTATTATAAATCATATTATCATAAATGTCACAAAGACGTCAGAAATATAAACTAGGTGTAAATAATTATAAATAAACTTTTAACCTTACTGTAGTATTTTTGTTGATAATATCTGGTAACATCACATTTAAACATGCATTACCTTCCATCTGAGATTACTAGAGCAAAAATAAAAGCAATCAAGTCTCATAAACAAAATAACTTGTAAAAATTCCTTTTAAACAGTTAGAATATTATCAAATATCATGTTTAATATCTAACCTTATTTGTTTTTATGTATATCAAGGATTCATTATGTAGTTTCTGTTCATGCTGTTAACAATATTAGACCTGAAAAATATATAAATGCCATCATAAACAGTATTAGTAACAAATAATATTTCAACTAACAAAGAAAACCCTCAAATTAAAATTCAGTCCATCACAAAACTGTTAATAGCGTTTTAACATATAGTATAGCATGATGAATGGTACTGACTTCTAAAGCGTTATACCCTTCCTTAAACCGGGACAAAGGTACATCTTATGTATTTAAAAGTCAATCTTGTGTAAACTTAAATGTCTAAACTAATTCCTCAATATCTGAGCATCACTAAGCCATTCTCGACTCTTTTTTATATCTTTACTATATTAAATCATAACATCTTCATTTGACTCATTCATACTATCAATTAAAGCTATAACTCTATATAAACATTATTTTAAGTAAAACGCTACACCTCTTTGATGTAAGTTCCTCTAAAGTGCAATACCAATATTTGATCAAACGTAAACAAGTGTTATATATTCAAAACAGTCTCAAAGCTTAATGCCTAGAACTAGTTTTTATTCGCTCTTAACTTCATTCATTCATTTTCAGCCCTTTGTAACGCATTCAGTTAATGAGTTAGTGCTGCTCTGTATAGTGTAAAGCATTATGTAAATTTTATTAAGAGTGAAAACGCTAACTCCTTTTAGAACTTAACGCTGGATTCCCTATATAAACTGTAATTTTTTTACAAAAGGAGCAACGCTAACCTCAGTCCCAAGATAATTCTCCATCTCCTAACCCCTGTTTTGAGAATTATAGCTTATTTCAAGTCCTAGACAGAATATAGTAACATAAATTAGTTAGTAACTTAATTCAAACTCATTCTGTTCAAATATTTATCTAGATCATATGCTACGCTCTTAATATATTCTCTCACCATAGATGTGCTCTCTTTCCTGGCTCAGATGGAAGTGAGCAGAGGGCCAACAAATCAACTTATTTAAATGGTATTATTGCTCCTCCTCTAAATCTGGCAACCAAACGCATTTGCATAAGTGCAAGCAATTAATCTGCTTGCCTAAGTGCCAGACCTATTACTAAATGGCACCAATTATAAGTACTGGTGTTAGAGGTATAGATAAAGATATGTCCATGTATTATTGTTATACTAATAATATAGAGACCTAGAACATTATCTCTATGTTTTTAATGGTAACAAAATCTTAAAATAATATAAAGAGCTTACTAAAATGACCAAATCGATTGCACACTGATATCCTATGTCTACAATACTGATGTATATTATTCCATTATAATATAGGTTGCCATTCTATAGTTTCATTAAGACCATAACATGGATTGATTGTTTGGAACAAATTAATGAACCATGCTTCTCGTCTGAGTAATTTGTTATTAAAGTCACCCCCCACTATTCTTTTTACTTTTCTATACCAAAAACCTCAAAGATGGGATCTGGTGTCCTCTTTCTAGAAAATGATGTGCTATGGGTGACATTAAGTCCTTATTTCTAATGTAACCTTTATGCTCACCAATCCGTTGTTTTAGTTTCCTTTAATTTTTCCTATGTATAACAAGTCACAAGGGTATTTTACTGTAAATGACTCCTTCACTCTGACAATTAATTAATTCTTTTATGTCATAATTTTCATTTTATTACTGTTCCAAATTGTTTTCAATCTATAGTATTGTTACAATGTATACCTCTCCACAACTATAGTTGCCTTTTAATTCTTCAGTCAAAAACATAACATCAAAGAAGTGTAGCATTTTACTTAAAATAATGTTTATATAGAGTTATAGCTTTAATTGATAGTATGAATGAGTCAAATGAAGATGTTATGATTTAATATAGTAAAGATATAAAAAGAGTTGAGAATGGCTTAGTGATGCTCAGATATTGAGGGAATTAGTTTAGGCGTTTTAAGTTTATACTGAGATTGACTTTTAAATACATAAGATGTACCTTTGTCCCGGTTTAAGGAAGGGTATAACGCTTTAGAAGTCAGTACCATTCATCATGCTATACTATATGTTAAAACGCTATTAACAGTTTTGTGATGGACTGAATTTTAATTTAAGAGGTTTTCTTTGTTAGTTGAAATATTATTTGTTACTAATACTGTTTATGATGGCATTTGTATATTTTTCAGGTCTAATATTGTTAACAGCATGAACAGAAACTACATAATGAATCCTTGATATACATAAAACAAATAAGGTTAGATATTAAACATGATATTTGATAATATTCTAACTGTTTAAAAGGAATTTTTACAAGTTATTTTGTTTATGAGACTTGCTTACTTTTATTTTTGCTCTAGTAATCTCAGATGGAAGGTAATGCATGTTTAAATGTGATGTTACCAGATATTATCAACAAAAAATACTACAGTAAGGTTAAAGTTTATTTATAATTATTTGCACCTAGTTTATATTTCTGGCGTCTTTGTGACATTTATGATAATATGATTTATAATAAGTACAATATGTATATCTTTTTAGAATGAACGGTCCTTTCCTGAAGAAGGGTTTACTAAACGTTGAAAAATTCCTTATGGACTGCAAGTTATTTTAGTATAAATGAAATTAAATAAGTCATTAACCAATCACAATGATTTGTGAATCATTATTTAAGGGTGAGTGGGACATTTTAAAACCAATACCACCTGTTATATATTAGCGCCAGCTTATTAGTTTGTTGTCCTCTCCCAATAAATACAAATAATGCTAATCTTTATGTTTTTGAGGTATGGCTGTACTAGACAAGTCATTTTTGAAGTGACCACCTTATGAATGTAACAGGTGTTATTTTTCAAATCTTGCCCAAAATGTCTTTTCATGCCTGTGGCATGAAATTACATTGAGGGCATGGAATCACATTGTGGTGTGTATTTGAAATTTTCAATACCAGGTTCATGAGGTAGGGTAATAAGATAGCTATACTGAAAATTTGGTTACTGTTGTCCTACAAATGGAATTGCAGGGTCTGAGGGCCCTGTGCTTCCACATCAACATAAATAAATGCATCTATGGAGGAAGGAGTGCAGGGCTCAGAGGGCCATGCGCTCCCACGAAACAAATGAGAAATGACTATACTATCTCAAAAGTATGAAATTCTCTCTAAAAACTGCATTAATGCAAAAATTAGGTTGTTATCAAAGTGATAAAAGAAAGAAAGGTGATGTTAGGGATTCAACTCCTACACCTCTGCACCACCACTGAAGTGAATGAGGAGTAGTCTTCTTGCAGTTGTCAACCATAATGCTTACCTCATTCTATGCACTCATGTAACATACACACTTGTCTCCATCACATCTCAGCTTTTCTGTTACTGCAATAGGGTGAGCATTATGGTTGACAACCATAAGGAAAACTCTACCCTCATTTTGCTTCAGGGGTGGTGCAGGGGTGTAGGGTTTGAAACCCTAACACTCATTTCCTCACCTTTGTCACTTTGATATAAACTTTAACTGTTGCAATAATGCATTTTTTGCAGATAATATGTATTATACTGGTGCAATGGTGTCAATAGAGCTAGAGTTGAGTAAGGTGTGGATTTTAAAGAAAATCTAATTTTACTGTACCTACTGTATGTTATTTGTTTCTTATTCACAATCTAGATGGTATGGAATGTTTTTCTGATTTTTCAGGGTAGAAGCAGCCTTTAATAAAATACTATCCTTCAACTGTTTTGTGGAAAAATAATAGTCAGTTCCAGAGTTATAAGGATGTGAAGGTTTTTCTCAGCTTGCACAGTAGGTTTAAGTTAGCCTCCTGATACAAACCAAAATTGTTGTTCTCAAGGCCATTTTGGTTCACAGCACTTAGTTGTCATGAACTGAAAAGCAATTTTCGGGTCATGGTGGCTGCCATCTTGTTATTTTCCCAACAAAAACATGGAGAACACCTACAAATAAGTAGACTTTGGTGTTTGTTGTTTGTAAATAGGGCCAAAATGATTTTCTTGGGCACGCCAAAATTCTGGGTGCTCAGCTTAGTGAAAAGAACCATTCTTCAGTTTGATTATATGTGATAATGGTGATTGCCAAAGGGTGATCAGCGTTATGGCTAATGTACATCACCAAAATAAGAACAGCGATATAAATTGCAGCAAGAAAACTAGCATTACGTGTTTATGTGTGAGGCTTTTCCCTGTACTCCTCTTACTAAAATAACTAACTTCCATGGGGATGCATGTTGGGAGGGAAAATCAGGATGACAAAAAAAAAACACTTTGCCACTAGGCCAGCTCAGCGGTTCCCTTCGCCACCCCACATACCTAGGATACCTTCCAGTATTATGTCACTGTTCCTCTCCCTACACTTTGTGGTTGTTACCCTTTCAGGGTCACTTTCCTCATAGGCTTGAGATTGAGTCACTCAGAACTGAGTCTCTCAATCTCAGTTACCTTTAATGGTATACCCTTCAGTTTGCACCAAGAGAGTACATTTGATGGCTCCAGATTCTGAACACAACAGCTCAGCTGGCACCTCCATTCAACAGCTTATTCTAGTTTGTCATTTGATGTCAACAAGTTTCATATTCAATTTATTTATTTATGAGCATGTCAAAACCAAATAAAAACAGTACATGGTAGCTTATGAAAATGTTAATAGACTTTAAAAAGCAGAGGGGATTGCAATGTGCTATTGTAGAAACATTATCAGTAAAATGCCCCTGTATACTTAAATAGTAACCTCGTGAAACATCTGAGTTGAATTGCCACACATACATATGTGGAACATATCAGTAACCAATTCAGTTAATAGCAAAGTCCAGAATAAAATGTCTGAAGGCAACATTTTGCTACATTTCCATCAATGCAGGGACAGTGCAGAAACATATATGAATATATAGGAATTTCATTGTAATTGTGAGTGGTGATCTGACAGCTTGATGTACATTTAGGATAGGAAGCTTTCAATCTAAACATGCATCAAGCTGTCAGATCTTCAGCTCACTGTGGGCACTCAAGCCAATAGCTTGTCTCCATCTATGGCATCAGCAATAAGGAAACTCTCACTATTCTCATACAGAGAGTGTGGTCTCTTTACTGCTGTGTAATATGACATCCTCACTGTTAAGAAATCTTAATTGCAATGACATTTCTGTATATGCATATATGTTTCTACATGTCCTGGCATTGATGCAAATGTAGCAAAATGTTGCATTCAGACATTTTATTCTGGATTTTGCTATTAATTGAATTGGTTACTGTAACTGTTATGTTTCACATGTGTATGTGGAGTAATTTAACTAAAATGATTCACATGTTACTATGCAGACGATTCAGAGTATTTTACTGATATTGCTTCTACACTTGCACATATAGCTCTGCACAAAACTGATAGAAACATAGAAACATAGACTTTGATGGCAGATAAGGACTGCTTTGCCCACCTAGTTTGCCCATTTCCATACCTAGAGGATAAGCTGCAGATCCTATTTAACCAACAGCGATTTCTTCCTAATCCCCACAAAATTGCCTTATGTCTGTCCCATGCATTCTTGAATTCTCCACGGTTTTAGATCCCACAATCTCCTCAGAAAGGCTGTTCCATGCATCCACCACCCTCTCTGTGAAAAAATTCTCTTCACATTGCCCCTGAGCCGTCCCCCATCTTCAAATTGTGTCCCTTGTTCTTGCACATCTCTTTTTCTGAAAGATGCTACCCTCTTGGACTTTGTTGATTCCACTGAGGTACTTAAATGTTTCTATCATGTACCCCTCTCCTCCTTTCCTCAGGGTATACATATTAAGCTCCTTTAGCCTCTCCTCATATGGCTTCTCTTGCAGACCCTGCACCATTTTAGTTGCCTCTCCTCTGAACTGCCTCCAACCTGTCTATGTCCTTGAGGAGATGGGGTCTCCAGAACTTGATGCAGTACTCCAGATGGGGTCTCACCAACTGTCTCTACAGGGGATGACAACTTTCTGTTTTCTGCTGGTGATTCCTCTCCCTATACATCTCAGTATCCCCAGCCCTCCCTACTGCCTTCTCACATTGCTTGCCAACCTTAAGGTCATCTGATATGATTACTCCCAGGTCCCTCTCCATTTTGTTGTTGTTACTACCTCCCCAAGATAGATTCTGAATCATAAGAAGTCAGGGTGCCTACACCCTAAACTGCTTGACCTCCCTCCATTCCAGATTGCCCTCCTCCAGTACCTTGCTGGTGACATCTGGGTGCCCACCACCAGTGCAATCAATTTCTGCCAACACTGGGGTGTCCCTATCCCCAGTGTTGGATCTCTGTCCCTCCTTTTCATTTTTAATTTTATTTTAATCCTGTAAAAGAAAACAGTCCCTTATTGTCATTAAGGTTTTCTAAGTATCTTGATAAGAAGTGAGTGGTCCCTCTCCAATTTGAGCCCCTCCCACATCCCTTACCCACAATACCTGACCGCCCACTCAGCACCTTCCACCCCTGCACACCTCACTTTCCTGAAATGGTCCTGCAAGGTAGATCCTCCTTGGTCAAAATGACATCCTTCTGCTGGAACTGTGACTGAGATATGACAAAAAGTATGACCAGTAAATGTAAATGTATTTCAATAGATTTTGAACTTTTAATCACAACTTTCTCATTTTCAATATTTTTACACTAGATTTTCAACATGACCTTTGGTACCCTACATCAAGAACAAAGTAGCTGAAATTTTTTAAATCCCCATCCTCCATCCCTCAGAAAGATGATTTCACAGTCACTCCATGAAATCAGCTATAAGACAGGATTTGAAATATTTTAACCTACTGGATTCATTATGTGGGTTCATAAGAAGACTACTTTGAAAATGTGGTGGATAAATATGGTAAAATTTGTTATGAGAGAACATTGAAATATTTCAATGTTCATGCATAACTTCATTAATTTTCAATATTGTTTTACCAAAATTTCAACATGGCTATATTGGGACCCTGTGTCATGAACAAGGCAGGTGAAATGTTACAAATCTTAGCCAAAGGTGATTTTACAGTTGCTCCACAAAATCACATTTGTGGCAGGATTTTAAATTTTCCTACTGGGTTCATGACATGGGGTCATAAGAACACTGAGCCCAATTCCAGAAGGAGCCCTTGAGCAATGCAAGTTGCACCACTATAAGGACTACAGCAATGTGTGGTGCATCAGGAACCCTGTGCCATATTCCAAAGAGGCAGACTTCTTGCACCAAATGCCCAGTGATTGGTGCAAGTGCGTCCTGCGCCGACCAATGGTGCACCAGCAGCACATGCCACAAGAGCCATAGCACCCTCTACATCAGTGAATCAAGGGATGGGCATTACTGGTGGTGATGGTGTGGGGGACATAGGTGCCCAGTGGGGTTGTGGGGGGTGGGGGGTCATAGGGTGAGTCAGTGTTCCAGCAGGGCAGTTGGTATTGCTTCAGCACTCAGCAGGGTACAAATGCCCATTATATAATGATTCTGGGCATTTGTATCCTCCCAAGTGCCATAGCAATTCTGTACATCCTGGCTGCCACACCAACCCTCCCTATGCCCCTCTGTGCTCTGCCTACCCATAGACCCCACTAGTAGCCCACATGTCATGGTATGCCAGTCAGTCACAAGGGTCTTAGACCACCTACTGGCAGGTCTACGTGGAGCCCTTTGCAAAGTCCATGGCAGATCTCTTGAATCAGAATTGTGAGCCTCACCATGGTGCAAGCCTCCTTGCATCCTGGTACACCCAGTTGCAGGTCACAAGGGTGGTGCAGTGCCAGTTAGGCACAGCAGATTCCCCACTTGGTGCTGCCTATGTTCTGGAATGGGGAATGCTGTAACAGGGGATGCAAGGTGCAACTTGGGACTTTTATTTTGGTGCAAGCACCTCAAGTCTGCCATAATGGCTTCTGGAATCGGGTCCCCTATGTTCAAAATGTGGATCAAAATATTGGAAAATAGCAACTTTATAAACCTACTTTGAAATGTTTCCATGCTTGCTCATAACTTTGGGATTTGTCAATATTCTGACTCAAACTTTCAGCATAGTCATTCTTTCACACCACCTCATAAACATGACTGGCATTGTTTTCCAAATCCTGTATGAAATGTATTTTGCAGTGTGGTACATAATGCCATTCTACCCACTAGTCAAGATTTTTTTCAAGATTAAGTTTATTGTTGACAAATACAATTGTCATCACAATTAAAAACATTAATAAATAAAAAATAAAGACATACAGATCATCCAATAATTTCAACATAAAATTACAAATAAATAACATACAAAGAGTGCACATCATCTTATATTGCACATTAGCCTACCCTATTCTCCTTAGGGACATATCTTTTCTGCATTCCAAAAGTCTGCCAAATCTTGCTGCTTTATCCACAATGACTTTTCTTCTGTATTCAGTACATGATTATAATAATAATATTAATAATAAACTTTATTTATGTGCTCCTTTCTCAAAACTAAGGTGCATTACAATAAAATACAGAATAAAAACATACTAAAACATATTTAAAAAAACTCAGTTGACTACAAACAATTAATCGGCCTCCAAGTTATCTGCAAATGCCTTACTCCATAAAAAGACTTTAAGCCCTTTTGAAACCCTCCACCGTCATGCACTCTCTAATCCAATTTGGTACAGTGGATCCATGTCTAGGTGGCAAGAACATCCCCAAGGATTTGTATCCTCTCTTTGTTATATAGGGGCGAATAAAAGCAAGTGAACTAAATTATCTTTGTCTTTATGACAGGCACACAGTTCCAAGTCTGATTTCTCATAAAGGGCTCCTCAAAGTCTCCTTGTCTATATAACCAAATCTGAGTTTGGTAAATATCTTTCTTAGATTGGGGTTTTGCATTAGCTATAAGTATTTCTTTATCCCATACACTCTCATATTATTAATTGACAACCAACTGTTAAGTTTAAAATTTTACCTAAGTCCATATCTCTCTGAGCATGAATATCTCTAATTCTGATTTTAACTTCTTGCTTAATTTCTGGGATTTGTTTCACCAAGCTGCCAGTTATGTTCTGTAGGAGTCCATGAGGTTTAATGAGCTCTGAAAGGCATATAAATCTGGGCATTTATATCCTAGATTATTATAGTGTAGTACCTCCTCTAAACATATCCTAGATAGCCTTTTGCTGGGCATATTATATATTTACAACCAATATGTGCACAATCTTTGTTCAATATCTTTTCTTATTTGAATGCTGTCCCATTTCAAATCTTGTTAATACAGATGCTGCACTATTTGGCAAACCCAGTAATTTTTTATAAAATGTGTTTGTGCCAGATTCAAGCCTGTTCTGTTATGCTGTCCCCAAATCTCTGATCCATAGAGGATTTGTGACTTAATCTTTGCATTAAACACCCTTAAAGAACTGTTAATGGACTGGCCTCCATATTTATAAGAGAAAGACTCAATTGATGGGGTCAGACATTTAATTTTCTCAATAAAGGTGGACATATGTTCTTGCCACCCCAGATTATATTTAGACACTATATCCAAATAGCAAAATCTCTAAATATTCAATCTTATTATTTACACAGAATAATATTTGGTGTATTGCCCAGTCTCAAATAATTTCTATTAAATATCGTGAACTTTGTTTTTTCAAAGTTGATTTTCAAATCAGTTTCAGCACATTTTTTTGAAATTTCATCAGACTTCTTTTGATACCTAGAAAGCTGGTTGCCATTAAGACAACATCATCAGCATATGCCAGGTAGGGACACCCCTAGAGCCCAACCTAGGCATATGCAACCTTGGGTCATCCAGATCTTCCAATACTTTATTTTAAAAAGTTAAAGAGTATGGGTGACAAAACACAACTTGTCTTAACCCAATATTTAATGGAAAATTGGGGTATTATCACCATCCTTATTATATCTTATGACTGTGTGATTATCGCTATATAACAGTTTAAGCAAGCAAGTAACTGAATTGTCTAGCTTGTACTTTCCAGGTTTCCACAGTTTTTCCCTGTTAACTCTGTCAAAGCTGATTTGAGGTCAACAAACACACAACAATTTTTGGTTTCTTAATATGAATATATTTATGCACTGAATGGACAATACAAAACACTGATCTACTTCTAGTGTTCTGGTTGAAAACCTACTTGACCTTCATTCAGGATTTCTTTCTGTCAGCCAGGTCATCATTCTACTATGAATTATTTTACTAAATAATGTTTGTGTTGTATCTAGTAGACTTATGGGCCTGTAATTGCTTGGGTTACATTTTTCACCTTTTTTCTATATTGGGACAATAATATTTTCTTGCCATGTTGGTGGCATTCTTCCTGTTTCATTTATAGGATTAAATAATCTCTTAAGAACCAGAATCCAGAGGTCTGGATCATCTTTACAATATCAACAGGAATTCCATCAGGTCCAGGGCTTTATATCTTTTAGCTGAACTGATAGCACAAATAATTTCTTCTTCTGAAATGTTATTTTCCAAGTGGTCTCCATATTCCTTAACTGGAATCTCTTTCTTAATTTCTTGAATATGAAAGAGATTTTATAATAACTATACCATAAATTTGGCTCAATATGATTCTGTATTGTGTAAGGTATATTGTCCCATCCATAGGTTACCATCTGCCAATATTTTCTATTGTCTTTTGCCCAGGTGGCCTTCCCAAACTGTTCCCATAATCTCTTCCTTTAAACATATTTTTTCCAAATTTTTTGTATTCTTTCCTTAATGTGTTTAGGGTATGTTTGTTAGTTTTACTCAGGTGTTTAAGAGTGCATCTTGCTTGGCTAGTCACTTTCTTTTGACCTTTACACTCCCCATCATACCATTTACTTCTCTTTTTCCTGTATGTCAGAGTTTTGACAATAATCTTAGAAATTCTTTCCATAACCTTTATTTATGAATCAAGGAATTGTTCCTGGGGCATGCGCTAGGATATTCATGATCTCATTCCTTATCCCATTATATTTTACTAGTTCTATTGATTTATAGTTTTGTATTAGATCCCATTTTATCCCTTTCTTAACCCTTTGAATACTTTTGTTTTGTTTTGTAAAAACATTTTCCCTTTGTTTGATTTGAAATTTAATCTCTAATGGATTATGTTGACTCTCCAAATTTTTACCTAGGGAGAAATCTACAAAGTGATTTACTAAATCCAAAATTATCCAACAAAATTAATTATGGAGGCACTTCTTACCCTAGATATGTAAGTTCTCCAGAGCAATTTCCATTTGATCTACTATTAATTAAAAGCATATTAGTATACATATTAGTATCTTCCAGTCCTGTTACCAGTCTTTTCCTCTTTCACATCCTTTCTTGACTTTGTCACCCTTCTCATTTTAAATTCTGTGGCCTCAGGGCTGCACAGAGCTCCCACAGTTCTCTGGTGGGCTCCAGGCTGTGTCCCATCCTGGCATTGAAGTCCTCATAAGAATAATTCTAGCTTCCAACTCATGTGATTTACATTATTCTATTACAGAGATGAGTCTGTCAACATTATTCTTATCTTCATATTTAGATCCAGCCGGGGAAATAGATATTGATGATAAGAGTCTCTTATTTTTATTACAGCAATAACTGCTAAAATATGATTAGAATTCATTATGTATTCTTTGTACCCAATTTTATTTGAAATTTTCCCCAGGTCATGAGACCTCCTGATAATCTACCAAATTTACTTATACTGCTTGGCCCTTTATTATACATTTTATAGCCGTCAATGTGTATTTCTTATTAGTCCAGGTTTCTTGCAAACAAATGATGTTAAATTGTTTTAAGTGATTTATGAATGTTGATCTGCCAACCTTTCCCTAATCCAGTAACATTCCAGGATAAGATGTTAAAGTCTGTATTTATGGTAAGGTTGACTCATTTCTTTCTAACTGTCAATCATCATCTATATCTTGTAGAATCTGAAACCTATTTGTCATCTTGATTATATTTAACTATTGGGAGTTTTCGTTTCTTTCCTCTTATCCCAAGGAATCTCATTTTTCCTTTCAAATTTATATCTATCTTATCCAGCCTTTCTGAATTTGAAAGAAGAAATTTATAATCTTGCTCGCTCTTTACCCAAATTGTTATTTGCCCTTGATTTTCCCAATGTTTTGCTTTAGATATTGTTTCATATAATTTATTATCTTTTAATGAGTTCTATAATAAATCTGCAATCTTGAATCGCAAGTTACATGGTGTTTCATTTAGAAATTACCAATCCCAAAATAGAGATTTGATATTCCTTTTATTAGTGCTTTGTTCTCTGCAAAGTACTCAGGAAACATAGACTTCATAGTCACCATACTATCTATCTATCTATCTATCTATCTATCTATCTATCTATCTATCTATCTCAAAGCCTAGATCTTTCATTTTATTCTTCTGGTTGTCTATTGCTTTGAGTACAAAATATTGATCCAGAAGAAGAAAAAACAATTCAGTGTCAGGCAGGGGTCTGATGGCACTCATCTTGTTTATTACATCCCCACACATTCCATTCCCTTGTAAAACTACCTCTAGTAATTACTTCAAATGGATATTAAGTTTACATTCAGTTTCTTCTGGAATTATTGAAACTTTATATATGGGTAACATGAAGTCTGTTTCCAATGTCCTTCCCAGAAAGTGTTTCAGTCTGAACTCTACCTCTGTATTTCCTTTGTGTTATTTTTGACCTGTCTGTCTCTTTGTTTTCTATGCTATCTATATCATCTATTGTGATATTACCAGTTGACTATATATCAATACTTTAGGCTTTGTCTTGCTCTTCTTTATTTTTATTTTTTATCAATTTTTTGTCTTTGATTTCTTTTTTCCTGGAGTGTTAGCCTCTAATTTCTGTATAAACATTTTGTTATTCTGTCTATTTTTGGTTTTCCTAGCTTACTTTCTTTCCCCTCCATTACCTTTTGTTTTGTTATCCATATTAATTTCTACAATTTCATTACTTTGTTCTGAATCTGAGCTTCAGAGCAATCCCAATCATAATCTTTCCTTTAAATTTCTTCCCTCTTTTTCTTGGATTATCCCCTTTCCTACAATTCAATGTTTCCTGCCTTCATTTCTTTCATTATGCTATCCGGATCTTCATGACTGTCTGGTAGAATAATCAATTCTGATTTCAATTCCAAAGTATCTTCATTTATATTGAGAGTAGAGTGTGACACATCACCCATGTTTAGTTAGTATTCTCATGATGCAAGAGTAAATCACCAGCTTTCACTAATTGTCTCATGTTAATTCTAATGTCATTATCTTGTTTCATAGGGTGTCTTACTGGGGCATATCATCCCAATTAAGTATCTCATAAATAAAATCAATCTTTTTTTTGTTTTCAATGCAAATTCTCTTGATAGATGATAATTTTGTTTTGACAAGATCAGTTGTTCATAGATCATTAAATTTGCTGTCAAAGGATTTTGTGCAATGACACAATCCCTGGTCAATGTCTCCATATCAGGGATGCTTTCTCTTCTGGGCTCATAGTCAATGTCTCATTCTCCTCCAGACTCTTCTCCCAACTGAATGCTTTTATCCTTATCCTGCTGATAGATATGTGCTCCTCCTTCCTGTTGTAATCAAAAGCAAGCCCTTGATTAATGTTTACAGCTGGATTATATGCTCCACCTAGATCCAGCCCCAGTTTTTTAGGTCACTAATTTTCTGTTCAATCCTGTTATTGATTCTAATTGTTTCCCTTATATCTTCAACTGTTTTACTTACTTTGTTATTTACCAACTCAATTAAGTCTAGGCTTTGTTTAATAAAGCTATTGTTGCCTAAACTTTTGGTTATAAAATGTCTTTCTTTTGTCCCCATCTGGTTCCCTGTTCTGTTGTTTATGATTATGTTTCTATAAATCACTGATTAAGGGTTGAGCATAGTTTTCCTTTTTAAATTTTAAGTTCTACTACATTTACTATGTCATCTGTCTTGTTTTTCTCCTTCAGGTTTACCTTATTCTTCTTGAGATTTGTTTTATCCTTAGTTTTTTATATTTTATTGCTTTTACTTTTACCAGGTGTATTCTCAATTTCCTGAACTATTTTGACATCAGGAGTTATTTTGTCCTTCTCGCTGACCATTTTTATTTCATGAGCAGGTGATTTCCTACTTCTTGTTTCCATGGGCATCTTGATTCATAACCAGTTCCTTGAGCTCTGTTAAATTAGAGCGATTAGAGAAAAATAAGAAATAAAAAGTAAGGACACCTAACCTATAACCAAGACCCACAACTCAATATCAATTATTAATTACAGTGTGTAAACAAGATAAAACAAACACTTCACTCTTAAACAATGAGAAAGAGCATCTTTAAGTCTTTGCTGGGTTTGACTGGGCTTAACTTCACTTAACACCACTTAGCACCACTCAGCTTCACTTAACTTCATTTAATTTCAGCAGTTCTTTATCAAGATTATCATATGGTTACCATGAGTCTTGAGGAGTCTTGAGAGTCTTGCAAGATCAATTTCAGTTCCAAATCCAAAACCCAATGTCAAGCTTTTATTCTAGAGTGTTTATCGGTCCAAGCCAGTTCTTAGTGTCCTTTTCTATTGTTGCAGCTTTAATCTCCTCCTTATTTATGTCTGTAACTTTTCCTTCCTTTTCCTTTTCCTTTTCCTTTTCTTTTTCCAACTGATCCAGATAACTTCAAGAATCACTTAAAGAAGGTGGGGATAAAAAACTAATAAAATGGGAAAAAGTCCCTAAAAGAAGTAAAAATATAGACAAAATTGGAAGTACTAAATTAATAAAATACCAATAAACCGTATACAGGTCTATAATGTGATACACTAATGTACTAATGTGCTAAAAGCGCTAATGTACTCATATACTAAGAAAAAGAGAAAATCTATATAAATACAGTTTTTATATATATCATAAAAACAATGCAATAACACACATCAGTAATACAATTAATAAAAATTCTAGTTGGCTCTGATAACTTACTTCTAGAAGTAAAACTTGTTACAATAAATGGAAGAAGTATGCCAGAGCAGCCTCACAGCTTCAACAGACTGCACAAAGCTGAGCGAAAAGAGTTCAACAAGTTCAACAAGTCCTCACACTTAAAAATATCACCAAGGTATCAGTGGTGGAATGTTGAGTCAAAAAGACAACACCAAAATACCAGCACACATTAATGTATGTTGAAACTAAAGCTAAAGTGACTACAGCTACTACACCTCATCCTGAAGATAGCCTGTGAGTGAATGAATGGTTGAGCTGAGTCTCAGTATCTGAGTCTGTGTATCTATATACTGTATGCCAGATCATGTGATCTTCACAATCCAATGAGGTGGGGCTAGTTCTACTTCCTGGTTTCACCCCACATTTTTGTGTTATATTATATATATATATATATATATATATACATACAGTATATTGTTTTATATTTTATATATCTTCCTATGTTTTAAACAATTTAATTCAAACAATAACTCATCTCTTCCACCATAGAACCACAAAACAACAAAGAAAGAAACACAAGGAATCACAAATTCCAAAACTTCTTAGAACTGTACAGCAGCACAACAGGTCAGCCAAAAAACAAAAATGCAAACACAAACAAAATGTAAAATGAAAAAAATGAAAAGACACAGTGAAGAAAAAACCTAAAAGGGTATTTATACTAATGTTAACTTAGCAGACACAAAAATGCAACAAAATATGCAAAACATGCGAGACAAATGATGACTAAAAACTATGAGCTATGAACTCCATTAAAATCTCCACAAAAAGTGATCCCTGTAGTTCCTTGTAGTTCCAGTAAAATTACATCCTTCTGCTTTCTTTTACTCTCAGCATAGAGCAGAGCAAAGCTGTATAACAGAGGAAAAAGTTAACAGGGTCCAAAGGATAGAGAGGGGAATGAGGCATAAGCAGCCCTTAAACCCCACAGGTTTTACTGATACTCACTCTCCAGATAGTGTGGCTCTGCCAATGCACCAGAATCCACAGCTCCCTAGGGAAAGACCAGAGGCCTACAGTGCCTTTCTCCCACTAGACTCCAATCCTATTTTCTTTCTTCTCTCAGAAGCAGAAACCAAAGTCGAACTCGAAGGTCAGCAAAGTCCTTGCTATAGAGGCAACGGTGGTACATTTTACATACAGTAGCAGCCACAGACACTGCAAGCTATTTCCATAAATTTCTGTGATATTTCCAGATATATCTAATGCTTTCTCCATTTCTACAGTAGGGGCAGCAGAAAGAAAACTCCTTAGAAATTTCGTGAAATATCTGAAATAGCTGGCAATGTCTGTGGTTACTACTGTAAGCAAAATAATGCTTTTTGCTGACTCCTGCTGCAGACGCCCTCCTCAGCATCTCAGCACATTCTCCCTCCGTCCTGTAGAGACTGCCCACTAGTCAATAAATGTCATATGTAATGTTTGTCGGGGAGTCATAAAATAACTACCTTGTAAATCTGTTGTCAAATTTAAAAACGTTTCTCACACCTAGTTGCAATCCAATCCAACCAGCCTTCAGGATATGCATTGTGATAACTGTAGAGATAAACATATTTTAATATCCTGCTGTTAGTGTTGCCATCAGCAAAATATCACTTTTATCATGCCATTTTTACCCCACTGCTCCACTCCTATATCTTTCTTTCTATTCTGTCTGTCTGTCTGTCTGTCCTATCTATCTATCTATCTATCTATCTATCTATCTATCTATCTATCTATCTATCTGTAGCTCTGATTATTATCCAGTTATAAAAACTCTTGAGATCCTTGTGGTGAAAGTAGGAACCTTTATTTTCTCACAAGTTATTCTTTCATATAGATTTGGGTTTTTCTGTCAGCATAAGACTAGAGAAGCACTGTAGGTGAATAAAATTGCTATGTAAGCCATGGAAATATAATTATAGTCCATGTCTGTCCCATGATTGGTTCTGTCCTTCAGTCTAACATAAATTAATGTGCAGCTTCTCAGTTGTTTTAGTCTTGTGGAAAACAACTGTTCTTGTTACTGAACTTGCTTCTGTGATTCCATTTAGTTTAATTTGTATTTTTAGTATGCTTGGTCTTTGCACAATATAAACATTTCATGCACTATAGTAAAGATCTCATTCTTCATTGGGGAATAAGTGTTCTAGAACTGCACTAAACACATGTAAACATTAGTGACCCCTTATTTAAAAATGGGCAAAATAGAGCACAAAGTATGGCCCTGTGTTTGCCCCTTGCCCAGAACCTAGAGGATGCTATATTCAGTTGGATGGTGCACCGCACTATCTGACTGAATATAGGGGCATTTCAGCACAGCACTATGCTGAGTAATGCTACCCTGACAGCAACCCAGCAGCATAGAGAATGGTATCACCAGACCCAACAGTTCTCCAGGAAAAAGATATTCAGATAACTTCTTGCAAATGAGCCCATTGGGAAAACCTGGCACTAAGGAACCATTTGCATGCCCATTATGGGTGTGCACACCCACATGCTCATTCATTCCAACTCAGTCAGGTGGGCAGCCATGGTGGAGAGTAGAGAGCTGTGCTGATCACCCACTCAGGGTTGGGTTGGGGGAGCGAGGTGGTGGAACACTACCTGAAAGGTGTGGGGCCTCTAGACATCAGGGATTTCATTAATGTTATTTTGTTTGTTTTTACATTAGGGCCAATGATCGGTGGGGGGCATTAAACACCAGGGTGGGATATTCAGACTGCTCCAGGCTGTGGCGCAAGCCTGGGGCACAGCACAACTTGGATGAGCAGGGCTTTGACAGGGTTATATTCAATGGAGCTGCACCATGGCACTGCATCATTGAATATCGCACCTTGGCCACCTGCAGTGCACATGGCGTAGTGGCACTGCACCACCACAAGTGGCCAGAGTGGAGCAGGGTGATGCTCAGCGCAAGTGCCATTGCAATAGGCACAACCACCGCGATATTCAAAAGTGCACATGCAAATGGGTCCATAATGTATGCAAGGTGCAAATGGGGCCTATTGCATGTCATTATGGACCCATTTGCATTCAGGTGTGCCGATCCCTGGTGACTTCAACTTGGCACCCTGCCAGACTGCAGCTGTCAGGGACCGACGCCCTCTGCACATCATGGCAAACTGACCCAATGCCTGATCGCTGGCATGTGTATATGTAAGAACATGTCCAATATCCCTGGTGGTCCAGTGGACTGCTTGCAGCTCAATTACAGGCAGCAGTATATGTAAAGTCATATTACACCATCCCTGGTGGTCCAGTGGACTGCTTGCAGCCTGATCACGAGCATAAGTATTTTAAAATCAGTTAACTCAATCTGGTGGTCCAGTGGACCACTCACAGCCGATCACAGGCATCTGTTATGAAGAATAGTCCTATATCCCTGGTGGTCCAGTGGATGGCTAGCAGCCCAAAGGTGGGTGTCAGTAATATCTCATGAAGAACCAATCCAACCCTGGTGGTCAGTGGTACTCCCTCACCACCCACCTACTGAGCCCCACCTTTCCCTCCCCCTGGTCGAAAGCGGCGGGCGGCAGCCCTCACTATTTGCTGCCCCATGCCCACTGACTGACTCTGTAAGGTAGGGCTGTACAACCATTGGTCCACTAGCAGTGACATGGGCATGCAGCCCATTCCATATTACACAGTCCAGATATGGCAAATAGATCCATTTACATATCTGACTGTGTAGTATGGCATGGCTGCATGCCCATTGACCCACACTGTGGACCATCGGGCGTGACAGCCCTACCATAATGGAGTCAGATGGTGGGTAGTGGGCAGCAAGTGGGTGGGGAGTTCCTGCCCACCACCGACTGGGGGGAGCAGGGCAGTGGGCCCAGTGAGTGGGTGGGGAGGGGGTACCCACTGACCACCAGGGTTGGATTGGTTTGTCATGAGATATTACTGACGCCGTGATTGGCTGCGAGTGGTCCACTGGACCACCAGGATATAGGCTAATCATCATAACAGATGCTCATGACTGGCTGCAAGTGGTCCACTGGACCACCAGGGATATGGTTAACTGTTTTAAATATACTTATGCCCGTGATCAGGCATGGGGCACCACCACCACCATGAAGGTGCCACTGGAGATCGGGTGGCCACCCACAGGTGGCAGCTGCTGTGTTGTGCCCTGCAATATGGCAGTTCACCTGTGGGTGGCCAACTATTGAGCCTTTTTTTGGCTCACCTGTGTGCAGCACAGGTAGGGTTGTGCATGCATGGGCTCAGCACATCCCGGGCTGAATATCGAATGTCGGAGTATGCATGGGCATGCCCCCACCTGCACTGCATACATTACTGATACACTCCAGAGCATCAGGATTTGTGCTAGGCTCAATCCCTTTGAATATCATGCTTGGGTGTGTCAGTGGGTTGATGATGGTGCAACTGTGTTGTGCCATGTGCAATCCTTCTGAATATCTTGCCCCAGGGATTTAAATTAAAAATGTATTTTACACTGTGGACAGTGATTGGCGCGGGGGACTTTGCCCAACAGATTTTAAAAAATATATTTATTTTACACTGTTGCAAATGATTGGTAGGGGGGACCACTAGACATCAGGGATTTAGCTAAAAAAGCATATTTGCCATTTTCAACTTTTCCTGTTTCATTTTATATAACTGTGCTCTTTGCTGCTTATTGTACCTTACAAAGAGCAATGCAACCACCAAATGACAATAAAAATATACAGCAGTGGAACAAGTTCACTAATGTAGTGGCTGG
The DNA here is from genome assembly GCA_016271365.2 of Neoceratodus forsteri. Classification (NCBI taxonomy): domain Eukaryota; kingdom Metazoa; phylum Chordata; order Ceratodontiformes; family Ceratodontidae; genus Neoceratodus; species Neoceratodus forsteri. Next base: position 235,266,140 of record JADMNL010000023.1, on the reverse strand, counting down.
AGAACTACTTGAGTTGGGTTCAATCAAGATCCTCACCCTGTGCCAGTGGAGATTGACTGATATAATGATGCTCTCCTATCTAGGCTAGGGAGGGAAGTTGCATGCCACTTTCAGTTTAATGCCTGGTAATCTAAAGGAAAAGGCCAGACCAGAGGACAGACAGAACACCAGGAGGAAGGAGCTACTGGTATAACTAAAACTTCTCTACTGGGACTAAGAACTAGATCTCTTGTGCAGGGACCTTCAATTTAGGGTACAAAAAGGAGTTGGTGTGTTTGTCAGAGGTAGTTGAAGTAAATTGTTATCTGTTATCTGTGTACTTATCTAGGTGCTTGTCACAGGTGTCAGAAGGGAATTGTTATCTGTGAAATTAACTAAGTGTAGAAAGATTCACAAAGTAGGGGAGGGCTTAGCTAGAAGCAGCCAGGTTAAGATCAGATGTAAACACTTCCCTAGATAGCTTCTGCCAGAGAACAGACAGAACACCAGGAGGAAGGAGCAACTGGTATAACTAAAACTTCTACTGGGACTATATTGCCCTCCTTCCTCCCTCCACCCCGACACTAAACCAGTTCTACTTTTATAAGCACAGGATTTAACTGACAACAGTAACTTCCTGTTTGGGAGCAGGAAGTGAGTGATCACAGGGCCACCAAAGACTCACCATACTAGAAGGGCAAGAGTAGCTCTCTGTCCCTCCTAGCTGCTGGAGGTCTGAATCTGAGCAAGTAGAAGACTACTGAGAAATATAGGAACTTTTTCTCAGAACAGGAAGATCGGAGCTAAAAGGGTGAAGAGGCAGTAAGTAAGTAAGTAGGGGAGAAGAAAAATAAAACAAACAGAGGAAGGAGTAAGTATTCCAAATAACAGTTAGGGGCCAGAAAAAGACATGATGGGAGTGGTGCAGTGCAGTGGCTGTGGAGCAGCAGTCTTCTGGGAGATGTTCTGGAGGATGCAGTGTTGTCCCATCTGCAGACACCTCTCTGGGCTGAGGGAGGAGGTTGCCCATCTCCCGGCTGAGTTGGCCAGGATTTGTGGGACCTCCTCCCACCCAGGGACCACCAGGGTCACTGCCGCTGCCTCAGAGGTTGCAAAGAAAGAGGAGCAGTTGGACTACAGTGGGCTCACGGAGGGTGAGGGTGGTGGAACAGAGGTGCATCCTCCAGTTGTACCTCCACAATTTCTATGCCATTCTGGAAAAGTGTGGTTCTCTATGAAGGCACCCACAGTGGAGACCAAGGAGGATACTGGGAGCCTCCACAAAGGAGAGACTCACAGGAGGGTGGCATGGGACCCCACAGGGAAGGAAACAACTCCTGTGGGGGACCCATTGTTAGGAATGTAGAACTAGGGGAGGAAGGGAGAGGAGAGGTAGCACTGCCTGGCGCCATGGCTTGAGGGACAGGGAGCGAATCCTCAGGATCGCAGGAGCAGCTACACAGGGAGGGAGCTGGATGTTATTGTCCACCTAGGGACAAATGACCTGGCTAAGAAAGGGATCAGAGCAGTGCAAGAAGCATTTGTGGAGACAGGGAGGGCCTTAGACAAATAGCACACACAGTAGCCTTCTCAGAGGTGCTGCCTGTCTATGGCACAGGTGAGGCTAGGGTGCTCCACACCATGGGATTCAATCAGTGGTTGAAAACTGGTGCAGAGCTCAGGGATTTGGCTTCACTGGGGACTGGGGGTCCACCTGGAGGGATGCAGGCCTATACCAGCATGATGGTCTGCTTCTGTCCAGGAGGGAACCAGGATCCTAGGTGATAGGTTTAAATACTTCATTGACAAGCATTTACACTAGCCAAGGGGAAGGCACTGGAAAGGAGCAGGGAAATCCTAGCCCCCAAAATATCAGGGTACTAAGTGAGGCAGACACCAACATAGAGATGTCAATAGGGAGAAGCGAGGTTAATAGAGAAATGACAAATGCAATAAGGACAGGGATGGGGCAAAAGGGGTAAGGCCATCAAGAAATGGAGGGTAATGAGTACCAGTGCCTGCAGTCTGAGCAACAAGCTCCCTGAACTGGTGGCCTTGATGGAAGGGGATGCCTGGATATTGTAGAGTCACAGAAACATGGTACACAGAGAACCATGATTGGGATGTTAACATACCAGGGTACACAACCTACAGGACAGACAGGGGAGGGAAGAGGAGAGAGTAACTCCTATGTAAGGGAAGGATAAAAGCAACTGAACAAAAGAGTAAACAGGGAGGAGAGGAGGCACTGTGGGTCACCTTAGAAACTGGAAATGGTACCACAATCCACACAGGGGTTGTATATAGACCCCATGTCAGGAGGAGGGAATGGACAAGGATATGATAGAAGGCATACTTAGGATGGCAGTGAAAGGGGAGATACTGTTGATGGGGACCTAACATGCCAGATGTTAACTGGAGCACCTTTAGCAGCCACATCCAAAAGCAGGGCCATTCTTGATGCCCTTCAGGTGGCATGCCTCAAACAGCTAGTTTTGGAACCTACTCATGAGAGAGCAATTTTAGACCTCATACTCTCAAATGGGAACAGTGAGAGGATCTCAGATCTAGAAGTGGGTAGCCATTTGGAACAAGTGACCACCAAACAGTGTGGTTCATGATAACCTCAGCTACAGAGCCAAGCCACAAAAGTGAGGGTTCTGGACTTCAGGAGGGCTGACTTTGGCAGAGATGGGAGAGTACTTAGAAAAGCACTAGCAAACAGGCTAGAAGGTGTGGAGAAACAATGGAGAAATATCAAACTGCCATCACAGAGGCAACAAGCCTTTGTGTGAAGCAAATAAACAAATCAAAATGAAAGAAAAAGCCACTATGGTTCTCAAAAAGAGGTGGCGGTGAAGGTTAGGGAGAAAAAGATAGCATTTAGGAAGCATAAGGAAACACAGAAGGAGCAGGACAGAGAACTTTACCAGTTAAGGCAGAAGGACGAGGGAGGGTAGTCAGAATAAGAAAGGCACAAACTGAGGAAAAGATAGCTAACTCGGTTAAGAAGGGTGATAAAACCTTTTATAGGTATATCAGGAGCATAGAAAGACAAAGGAGGGATAGTGATGCTGAATAGAATGGATGATGGGTGGGCAGAGAGTGACAGTGAAAAAGCAGGATACTGAATGAATACTTTGTTCAGTATTCACAAAAGAGGAAGTGGGAGGTGCCTAATCCAATTAACAGAAGCACTCTGGAGAGGGGGTCGATCTCAGTCCTTTCACAGAAGAAAGGGTTCTGAAAGAACCCTAAAACTGAAGGTGGACAAAGCAATGGGGCCAGATGGAATTCACCCCAGAATTCTAAAAGAATTAAGCAGAGAACTAGTGACACCACTGACTACCCTTTTAACAAATCTTGGGAGGATGTTGTGGTACCTGAGGACTGGAAGAAGGTGGATGTGATTCCCTCACAAAAGTGGGACCAAGACAGAGGCAGAAAACTACAAACCCGTCAGTTTGACCTCTGTGGTAGGGAAAGTGATGGAATCACTTCTGAAGGAAAGAATTGTTGAGTACCTATAGGCCAGTGGGGCAGGGACCCAGCAGCATGGGTTCACAGTGGGAAGGTCATGTCAGATGAATCTAATTGATTTCTTTGACTGGGTGACCAAAATAGCAGACCAGGGAGGGGCTGTGGACATGGCCTACCTAGACTTTAGCAAGGCAATTGACACAGTCCCATACAAAAGATTAGTAGTCAAATTAACCAGCCTGGGAATGGGTCCCAGGGTGGTAGCCTGGGTAAAACATTGGCTGAACAACAGGACACAGAAGGTAATTGTAAATGGAGTCCACTCTGAAGAAAGAGGGTTACTGGTAGGGTACTGCAGGGTTCCATACTAGGTCCAGTCCTTTTAATGTCTTTATAAGTGACATTACAGAGGGCTGGAAGGAAAAGTATGCCTGTTTGCAGATGATGCAAGATCTGCAACAGGGTTGATACACATGGAGCATGGAAAGGATAAGAAGGACATGGCAAGGTTGGAGGAATGGTCAGAAGTATGGCAGCTTGGATTCAATGAAAAAGTGCAAAGTAATGCACCTGGGAAACAAAACCCAGAAGAAGATTACACAATGGGGGAGGTAGTGACAATAACAAAATGGAAAGGGACCTGGGGTAATCATATCAGATGACCTTAAGGTTGGCAAGCAATGTGAGAAGGTGGTAGGGAGGGCTGTGGGGATACTGGGATGTATAGGGAGAGGTATCACTGGCAGAAAACAGGAAGTTGTTATCCCCCTGTAGAGACAGTTGGTGAGACCCCATCTGGAGTACTGCATCCAGTTCTGGAGATCCCATCTCCTCAAGGACATAGACAGGATGGCGGCAGTTCAGAGGAGGGCAACTAAATGGTGCAGGGTCTGCAAGAGAAGCCATACTAGGAGAGACTAAAGGAGCTTAATATGTATACTCTTGAGGAAAGGAGGAGGGGACATGATAGAAACATTTAAGTACCTCAGTGGAATCAACAAAGTCCAAGAGGGTAGCATCTTTCAGAAAAAGAGATGTGCAAGAACAAGGGTACACAATTTGAAGATAGAGGAGGGATTGCTCAGGGCAATGTGAGGAAGTATTTTTCACAGAGAGGGTGGTGGATGCATGGAACAGTCTTTCTGAGGAGGTTGTGGGGTCTAAAACTGTGGAGAATTCAAGATGCATGTGACAGACATAAGGCAATTTTGTGGGGATTAGGAAGAAATACGCTGTTGGTTAAATAGGATCTGCAGCTTATCCTCTAGGTAGGAAATGGGCAGACTAGGTGGGTCAAGCAGTCCTTATCTGTCATCAAAGTCTATGTTTCTATGTTCTAGATATGTTGCCAACCCCAAGGCACACCCCATGCCTGATTTGTGAAGATGCAGGAGAGGTCAAACCTCAATGGTTTTTCTGTTGCTGTCTGTAGAGGGGATTAGGCATAGGGTTGGGAACCCAACACCAGATTTCCAACTTTGTCACTTTAACTTTAGCTAGTGCATTAACAATGTTTTTGCAAGATATAAATATATACTTTGTAAAAAAAAAAACTTTGTGAATGCACCGTTAAGGTAACGTAATGCCACAAAAATAGGGACATGTGGTGTTTGGGTTTCTAATTCACACCTCCCCAAGCAGCAAAATAAAAATATTAAGGTTTTGAGTCTTTGGAGTATTGGTGAATAATTGGTGGTGGGATTTTCTTCTGATTGTCTGCCCTAATGCTCACACTATTCCTGGGCACACAAAGTCACACATAATCTCCTTTCTTCACACATGGCACTGCATGAAGAAAGCTGCAACAAACTGTGTTGGCAACGTGTGGCAACACATACCTCTCTACATTTGAAGAGTGTATTGTATGAGGCATGCCTTGGACCTGGAGGCTATGAGCTGGGAGGGAGGAGGGAGGATGGAGCATTATGGTTGAAAATCCCAAGAAAGACCACACCACTGATTTGCTAAGACTTCAGAGACCCAAAATCCTAATATTTTGTATCCTTTTACTGCTTGGGGAATGGGGTTGGAGTTAGAGTTGGAAACCCTAATGTCACATTTCCCTACTTTTGTGGCATTAAGTTACCCTAACTGGTGGCTTTAACAATGTTTTTGCAAAGTATTTCTTCATTTTGAGATAGTGGGATCATATCATCATTCACACTAGTCTCTTTGGGACCTACTTGAAGAGGTGCAGATGTGCATAGCCCTTTGGGCCATATGCCATGGAAAGACTTTGTCTGCCTATAGAAGTGCACACATGGCACATTTACTCTTTTCACATTCATTCTTTACACATTCAGTACACATTCACTCTTCACACATTCACTCTTCACACTTTCACTACACAGTCACTCTTCATAAATTCAATCTTTACACATTCAGTCTTCACACATTCACTCTTTTTAAATCTGATTCCAAATTTTAAATATAGTAATTTTATAACTGCCCTTATAAACATGACATTTATCCTTTATATCATATTATCTAAAATGTTGTTTCACACCACAGCTGTGAAAACAAATCTCAAATCAAATTTAGGGTTAATTCCATGATCTGTGATCCATATATACTCTGTCCTCTATATTAGGTGGACATATTATCATGTTTTATTATTTTCTTAATGTGTTTTGTTATTAATGTTTGTCTTGTTTCAATCTTTCTAGTAGTATCCATTTTTTACCTACTACAGCCTTCTTAGTGGCCTTCCTTTTCTTTTCTACTGACTTTCACTTTTGTGGTACATTTTTGTTTTGTCCTTACCTTTTTCTGAGCCTGTGTTCATTGTCATTATCTGAACAGTTAAGAATAATTAGATCTTCCCTACAATGTTTTTAACTTCTTGTGTTTATATTTAGACAATATTATAATACAGCAGGCAAACAATAAAAATCAGTAATCAGCAATAGTAAAAAACAGTGATAAAAAGTAGAACAATACAACCTATTAAAAAGGTCACCTTAGCACCATTTCAACAAAGTCCCTTTCTTCTTCATTTACCTTCTTTACAATGTTTGGGGTTTTCCAGAAATCAGTCTGTATAGGAGGTCCTCCAATAAGCTGGAAGGCAAAAATAAGATCAGCAACACAAGTAGCTCCCAATTCTCGCTGCCTCATCTTGCCTCTTTGCTCTACCAAACTTCTGGGATTCCCCAATTCCTCAACTGGTATCGTAGGGTTCAGCTCTGAAGTCAGACTGTGGGTTAAAATAAAAATACACAAGTGGTGACCTCAATAAGTATAGTAGGCCCCCAAACCCAGTTCCTAACTATACAATACAATACCTATTTTTATTCAGCAAGGTGCTGACTCTAAGTAAGATATCAGCCACTATACCTTACTTTTGATGTTTATTTTATTTATTTATTTTGTCTAGGATTACAAATACCTTTGAGCCAAGGCTATTTTACAAAGGTTCCACACTAGTTACTTACAAACAACACGAGAACAACAGTGAAAACAATGAACAATGCATGTTACAATAGAGCTATTGAAAGGTCAAGTGTTGGAAGAGTAAGGTGTAGAGGTGGAGGAGAAGAGTGGTGGTTAAAAGAGGCAGCTAAAGTGAAAAGGAGGAACATGGCTAGAAAACATAAGCCCACAGGGATAGGGTCGGGTCAGATGCCCAGTGGTGGCAAAGAGACAAGTATGAAAAGAGGAGGTAGGTCACAGATGCAGCCAGTGGCATTTGTCAAAGAGAGTAATAGAAAGGCGTGATGAGGGAAATGGGGATCAGGTATGGGGGAGAGCATAAGGGGCAAAGTGCTATAAGGGGCAAAGAGAGGCTAAAGAGGTGATACTGACAAAACTGAGAATTTAAGGGACACCTCTGGAGCTGAGGGGAGGGGCTGGTGAGGGGAGGGAATTAGCAGAAAATCAGATGGGACAAAAGCTGGGTAGGTCATGAGCTAGAGAGGCAGTCATAGGAGCAAGAGGCAATGAGGTGGGCCCAGAGCCTGGTTTTGAACAGAGCTAGTGTTGAGGCAGAGGAGGTGTGGCTGAGACCATTCAACCATAGAAGGGCCCTGTAGGTGAAGGAGCATTGGCCCTGCATAGTTCGACAGCAAGGAATTTGTAGAATCTGGGTTGTCGAGCTCCTGGTGTTCTGTGGATTGGCGTTTTGATGTATCAAGGCAGTAACACTGGGGGGTGAGGCCAAGGCTGATTTTTCCACCATAGCACGTGTAAGATACTTTATACAGTTGGAGAGTCTGAGCCATCCACATTGTTCATAAAGGGCACAGGTGTGGGTGAGGCGGTGGACACCAGTTGTGAGTCAGCATGCTTTATTAAGGGCAATTGTTATATCGTCGGAGGGCAGACGTCATGGTGGAGTCATAGATAATGTGGCCATAATCAATAATTGTCACCACAGAGCTCTGGACGGCAATCTTCAGGGCCTCTGGGGTGAGGTGTTGCTTCATGCTTATAGAGTAATCCAAGGCGTGTGTTAGCAGCTTTAGTCACACTGTCAATGTTAGTGATAGGAGAGATTGGGGTTAAGCATTGATGTAATAGTACAATATTTATCATTTAGAATTAAGATAACACAATACTCATACCTGTAGCTCTATAGGTTCTAGCATATTTAGCAGAGGCAGGTCCAAAGAAGAAAGCAACAAAATAGCTAAAATGGTGACCAGGGCATAAATAGCTTGCTGTCTCTTTGAGATAGCCCCACCTAGAGAAGTAGATACCAAGGCTTAGCAAATAGAAATTAAAAGAAGCAATTATAGATGCCTCTCACTTTAGCAATTAAATGGACCCTTACTCCAATAGCTATTGCCCATGCTTCTCTATATTATAGAGAGAATATAGGTAAAAACAGCTCCAAGTTTACAGCAACAGTTTTTCAGCTCAATTCTGTCTTGGTGTTTCTTAGATCTCTTTCAGTAATAGAGTTTGCCCTTTAGAGCAAACCATGTTGTCCTGGTGCACCCTCCCCTTTTGGGTTGTTGGAAATGGTTTGCCTCGGGGGAAGGTAAGGGCAGGGACTGGGAGCCAGGACAATGGACAGGCTACAGGAAGGAGGGGCTAAAGGGAGTACAAGAAGGCCTGCACAGAGCTGGTTCAGCCACTTTGCTGACGCTTTGTTTTATATTGAAACTACAGCACATCAGATTGGCATTGGAGCAGAGGTTTGTGTACTAGCTTAAAGCAGGTAAGAAAACCATACAGCTAGGTTTAGCCAGGAATGAAGTATAAAAATAAAAGTTGCTATTACTTGTTGGGGAATGTGTTTTCAATGAAACTGGTATGTGGTATGAATTTTGTTGCCAAGTTTCTGTAAACTGGTGGTAGTTTTACAAAAGGCTGATTGGAACCTGGTTTTGAAGTTTTAAACCTCCTTTGCGAGGTGGTGCTACAATGGCAAAATTGTTGGTGGCTGTGCAAAATGAGAAAAGCTGTGGCAGGAGTTTGGTGCCCAACAGAGAGGTAGGGACAAGAGATGGATTGAGGGCTTTGTGAGGAGCCAAACAGTACAAATGGGGTTCCTTTAATGAGCCCACAAAGGGAAGTGAGGAGAAGTGAGAGGAAGGACGCTTTATGCGTGATAATGTGCTAGTGGGTTCCTGTAGAGGAAAAGCTGTGGTGCTCTTTTTCCTTAAAGAATCAGAGGAACAAAAAGGTTTGGGTAGACCTCAGGCTATGATGGCGGGTAGCTAAATAATCCCAATTGAGCCTGGAATTGAAGGGGCTTGGTGGCAGTAGGCGCTAATTAGTAGAAAACGTCCTGTATTTGAGCAGGGAAGCGTTGGTTGAGAATTGATCAGGAATTCTGGCTATGGCTTTATAGGCGAATGGTGCAAGCAGCGTGAGAAAGCGAGGAGGCATATAAAAAGGACAAAGCGGAGCTCAGCCTCATATAGGAAAATGAGGTGGCAGGCCCCAGGAGCAAGAGTAGAAGCCACAGGCAGCTAGGCCAGCTTTGAAGCAGGAGCAATGATGGTGATGGCGTTTGATGTCACTCCCACATGGTGGGGGCAGGAAGAAGAACGAGGGCCAGCCAGCGTGGGAGAGCGTTTTGTTCCAGAGCAAAGAGAAGGCTTTAGGTGTGCAAGGGAGCATCTACATTCTCCAGGAGGGCACAAGCATCTGGCAATTGAGGGTTTTTATTTTCAGGCCAAATGGAGACGGGTCGTTTTCCGTAGCTTACTAAGGTTTTTATGGTGAATCTTGCTGTTTGAAGGAGTCACAGAAACTCTGGCATTGGGGCAGGTGGCATCTGATGTCAATCTGCATGGACAAAAGGAACCAGGAAGGAATCGGGGGTGCAACTCAGGAAGCCCATCGGTTCATTGCTGAGACACAAGGAACAACAAGCTGAAAGGCTGACAAGCCCTGATTTAAACAGATGCGGAATTGTTCATGGGGGTTTTGTCAAGTCTGGCGTGGCATTACTAGTTGTGAGATGGAGTGTAACAGGCAGTGAGACTTGAGGCCTTTTGGGCACATGGGGAGATTGTTAGGCCTAGGAGGCCATGGGGGGTGACAGCAGAGGTTTGGGGTGGGAAGGGGAATATGGCCAAAGGCCTTGGGGCACAGCATGGAGTAGGGATAGGCCTAAAGGCCATGTGGTACAGCGGCAGATGCTGGAAAAATTTTTATAAGTATAATAATGTAAAGCTTGTGGTTTTAATTTGGAGTGGTTAGCATGTAAAAAAAAGGGGGTGCTGAGGTAGGTGCAGAGAGGAGAATAATAAGGCCAGAAAAGCCAGGTGGCTCGGGAGGATCCTTAGGGGCTAGACTGGAGATAATGCCATTCTCCAGTGAGAGGAAGTGGGGTAACAGGTTTGTTTATCACAAGGGGAGTGCTTGGGTATTAAAAAATAAATAAATAAAAGACCAAAGCGGGGTCTGGGTAGCAACTTCAGGTGCTTCTGGCTCAATGGGGAGTGACAGGAGTGATGAGCTGGGCACAAGCTAAGACAATCAAGCATATGTAATAATAAAGAAAATGTTCAGTCTATTCACAGTTTAATACAGGCAAGAAACGAGATGGCACCAAAGAGAAACAGGCCCTCAAAAGAAGATACCTACAAGGCCATCGTGGAGCTTGTGGAAAAGGCCAACAAGATGTGGCAGCTGGAAGGAGGGATGAACCGGCGAGATCCAGGGTGAAACAGAAGGGGGAAAAGGAAAAGGGGTGGTAGGAAGTGGCTGAAGAGAGGACGCCCAGCCCAAGAAGACTGCAACAGCCAATGGTGGCTCCTTTCCCAGCCGGCCAGCCCAGTACCACTGCTACCCTGTGTACCAGAACCATCAGTATCTCCTCAAGAGCAGGTAGTGCCGATACCATTCAAACCCACAATGGACCCCCAGAATACAGGAGTTCCCCTCCATACAATGCCACAACCAGCAGTCCAGCTGCAGGAACCCAGGTCAGGGATCTCAAGGATAATAGGCCACAAGGAGCAGACAGACCTGCAGGTAACGTATCAGGCACAGTTGGGAGCAGCATTACAGAATACATAGGCCAGATTATTATGGCACTGGGGACAGGAGAGTTAGGGTAGATGGAATCAGCACTGGCAGAGATCAGGTCAGAGAGAGAGAAACAACAGAGAGGTGGAAAAGGTGGAAGAGAGCATTGGAAGAGGTACTAGGAGATAGGAGCCCCAGGGATGAGAATAGGTCAGCGTGTACCTCTGGCAACAAAGAGAAAAATATGGAAAGATGCGTAGATTTTTTGACCTAGTCAGTAGGAGGAGCAGCAGCCAAGTATGAGGAAGCGAAGAGTATCAGGAAGAGTGAGATGGCAGAAGCGTAGTTTTGCTGGGCAAAAAGAAGAGGACAAATTTACAAGAGGGAAGATGTGGATGGTGGTCTGTGGGTTTCACCACATATTTGGCTATAGTGCAGGAAAAGAAACCAGAGTTGGGTATCCTTCTTATTAAGTACTCACTGATCATTAGAAGAGCGAAGGCAAAGGAGAGGAAAGTTGGATATATTATAATTAATTTTTCGCAAAGGATGGCAACTTACGGGGATGTGAGGTGGGATACAAAGCAGTTAGATTTGTGGACAGACTATGTAACTGATCAATCCACACCTGAGGGAGAGACAGGAAAAAGGGGGTGTACCCCAAAAATGCTGCAGGGTCTATAACAGGGCATCTTGTTCCTGGCCGCAATGTCCGCTCTGACATGCCCGCCAAAGTGTGAAGGGACATATCCTGAGAGCAAATGCAGGACTAACTGGGCACAAGGGGCCCATGGGGAGGGGCAGGTACAGCCAACAGCCCTTGGGAAGGCCATGGCTTTAGGGGACAGCCATGGAATAGAGGAATGAGAAGCAGAAGATATGGGAGTATGGGGAATCAAGCTTACTGAACAATTAGAGATGGGAGGGAGACAGGGTGGGGGGTTAGGGGAACAATTTCAGATGGCAAAACCCGTATCAAAACAGAGTTGTGGGTGAGATGGTTAAAGGTTACCCAGATAGAGAGGTGGCTGAAACACTAAAAGGTTTTAAAACTGGTTTCCAGCTGTGATGCGAAGGCCCAAGATGGGCAAGAGGGCTAACAACTTAGGGTCAGTTAAGAGGAAGGAAGAAATTTTGAAGACAAAAGTTAGAGAAAGAAAAGCGTGGAGAGAGTAGAAGGACCATACCCCACCTCCCGCCATTATCGAATATGAGGCTCTCCCACTTGGCTTGGTTCCTAAGAAACAGGAAGAGGAATACAGGGTGATTCACCACCTGTCATTTCCAGAAGGGGACTCAGTAAATGATTTCATTGGGGAGGAACACAGCAGAGACACTTATGCAGATCATTAGGGTGACATCAGATGCATGGATGGCCAAGACAGACATAGAGTCTGTCTTCTGATTGCTACCAGTTAGGTGGGGAGATTGGGATCTATTGGGCTTCAAAATAGGAGACCAGTACTATTTTGACAAGGCCATGCCCATGGGTTGTTCTCATAGCTTGTGCCACATTTGAAGCTTTCAGTACCTGTTTGCAGTGGATATTTCAGGAGCAGATGGGTCACAGAGCTGTCATACATTATCTGGATGACTTCCTGTTAATAGGCAGTGGACAGGAGAAGTCAAAAAGATGCTGACTAGCTTCCAGAACCAGTGTAGAGAACTGGGGATACCATTGGCACCAGAAAAATGGAAGGACCCAGTAAGGTTCTGGAGTTCTTGGGGATAGAGATAGATGCACAAAAGAGGTCTTTAGGTTACCTGATAACAAGGTATCAAAACTTATAGAACTGATTCAGGTACATATGGGCAGAAGACAGGTGCAATTGAGGCAGGTACAGCAAGTAATGGGACATTTGAACTTTGCTTGGAGGGCAATTGGGCCAGGGAGGATGTTCACCAGGTGGCTGGCGGGCCACTGCTGCGGTAACCAGACCACACCACTGGGTGGATATCACAAGGGGAGTAAAAGAAGATTTTAAAGTATGGAAAGAATTCTCGACCACAGCTATAACGGTTCCTCAGTTTTGGCAGATGATTGGGTTTACAACACAGATCTTGAGCTGTATACAGATGCAGTGGGGGGTTGGCATGGGGGGCTATTTGAAGGAAAATGGTTCTATGAGCCTTGGCCAAGACACTGGGTGAGAGCCGGAAAAGTAAGGGACATCACGCTGTTAGAAATCATGCCCATTTGGGCATGCACCCTGATATGGGGAAGAATTAAGGAATCAGAAGGTCATATTCTGGTGTGACAACAAATCTGTGGTGGAGGTTTTAAACAACAGGAGCCAGATCCGAAACAGTCATGGGGGTTTTGAGACAGCTGGTTTTAAGAGCTTTGCAATTGAACATGCATTCAGGGCCAAACACATAGAAGGGATAGAAAATACCCTAGCTGACAGCCTTTCCGTCTGCAGCTGGATCATTTCTGGATGCTGGCACCAGCAGCACAGGAACAGAAACACACATACCAACAAACATCTGGGATGTTGGCAAGAGGAGCGGAAATGCTGTTTCACAACTCATGGGCACCATGGACCTTGAGGGCCTATGAAGGGGCCTGGCAGGCATTGCAAACATTCAGGGCAACACACCACATGGAGGCAAGTGGTCCACTTACGGAGGAACAGTTAGGAAAGTTTATAGTGGACCAATGGCAGAGAGGTACGCCCATACCACAATGGGGGTTTACCTAGCAGGTTTTAGAGTAGTTTGTAGCCTAAGGAGATGGAAGGACCCTACGAAGTCAATGTTGATATGTAGAATGATGCAAGGGTGAAGGAGGCTGCAGCAAAGACCCAGGGATGGAAGACAGCGTAGCAGACCATTGGCTAGCAAATTAAAGGTGGTGCTGCCAGCAATTTGCAGATCCAAGGATGAGGCACTATTATTTCACATGATTTACTTGGTGATGTTCTGCAGGAGCCTTGAGAGTGAGTGAGGCAGTAGGGCATGGTGGGAAGTACAGACGGGGTTGGAATGAGGAGACATTACTTGGGGGCAGAAGGAGAAACAAGTCCTTGTTAAAAGGTCAAAACCAATCAAGTGGGATATGGGTGCACCATAACTATTAAGGCTCACGTGGATGGGACAGTGTGCCCAGTAAAAGCTTTGTGGGCAGATGCTGCAAAGTGAGGTTTTAAAGTGGGGAGATTATTTGTATAGGGATGGAAGAGAGTGACGAGTTAACAAGTAACATCCATGCTAAAAGGGAATGGAATTCCTGGGTGAGGACCCAGGCAATTATTCTTCTCACTCTTTTTGGATAGGGGCTGTTTCAAAGTGGCCGGCAGCAGGGGAACAGAGAACAGTATGATGGAAATGGGGTGCTGGTGGTCTGCCAGCTATTAGAGGTATATTTGAGATATACAGGTTTGAGATTAACAGGTCAACTGTGCTATGTTAAAAAAAAATGGTGGGGGTTTTGGTAAGAGATGCAAAGTACAAACAAGGCAAGTAGGTGATTAAGATGTCTATTTGCTTCACTTCTATAGAAAAAGGAGGATCACCGAGTATGGATCTGTGGGCACTCATACTTTTATTGGGCAGAAAGGAGAGTGGAGAAAAATGGAGGAAGGCAGCTGCACCAGGATGCCAGACAATGTAAGCTCGTACGGGGATCCAGGGATGAGATGGGCACAGTTGCTTCCTACCCTGAGGGACATGGGAAAGGGGTGGCCCATCCCTGATTTAATTATTGTACACCTTGGGCTAATGACCTTGGGGGAGCCATGGGTGGACATGTATATGGAGTTAAAACAAGACTTAGGAAGGATACGCAATGGTGGCCTGGAGTGAGCATTGCCTGGTCAGACATGATACCAAGGAGGTGTGGAGACATGAACATTGCCATAGAGCAAAGGACAGAGCCAGGAGGAAGAAGATGAATAGAAGGGTAGGAACTTTGGTTAGGAGTATGGGAGGACACGTAATAGTGTGAGGAGGGAAGAATGGGTGGACCAATTCTACAGGCCAGATGGAGTGCACTTGTCAGATCTAGCAATAGACATGTTTAATATTGAAATGATGGGGTTTATTGAGGCATGGAGAAGACAAGAAAGGAGATAAAACAAGAGGGGGAGAGGAATAACCCTGAGGGGGGAAGGCCAGTCATCCAACACAAGCTGGAGACAGGCTATGGGGAAAAAGGGAGGGAAAGGAGGGAGGGAGAAGGGAAAAGAAAGATGATGAGAAGAAACCGTTACCTACCAAAAGAGAAGAAGGCACCCAGGTTTTCACCTGGGAGGCATAAAGAAGATAGAGAAAGAGGACCAGAGTTGGAGTTTTGGATGCAATACAAATAAAATTGTAAAAGACATTAATAAATGACAATGGGAAATGGAAATTAAATTATGATATATATAATAAATTGATTGCCAATCTGAGTACAACAACATACAGGTGGTCTGTCTTTTGTGGGGAGAAAAGGGGAATCTGGGAGTTTATGGGGCAGACCATGTTGTCCTGGTGTACCCTCCCCTTTTGGGTTGTTGGAAATGGCTTGCTCAAGAGGGAGGAGGAAGGTAGGGGAGGGACTGGGAGCCAGGACAATGGGCAGGCTACAGGATGGGAGGGGCTAATGGGGTACAAGAAGGCCTGCACAGAGCTGGTTCAGCCACTTTTGCTGAAGTTTTGTTACCACCCACCCACCCGACAAAAGGAAGAGAACAGGGATTAATGGTAAAAAGGTTTTGACTTGGACTGTCAGAGGTGGATGACAGAGGAAGTCCAGTTGATAATGGTGGACTGCCAGTGGTGGATGGCAGGGGAAAGGGAGGGAAAGGAGGGGGAGGGAAAAGAAAGATGACAAGAAGAAGAAGAAACTGAAAGACAAAAGCAGTCTCGGTTATCACCGTTGCTTACCAAAAAGAGAAGAAGCAGGCACCCAGGTTTTCACCTGAAGCAAAAAGAAGAGAAAGAGAGGATCAGAGCTGGAGTTTTGATGCAATACAAATACAATTGTAAAAAGACATTAATAAATGACAATGGGAAATGGAAATGATATTATGATATATAATAAATTGATTGCCAGTCTGAGCACAACAACATATAGGTGGTCTGTCTTTTGTGGGGAAAAGGGGAATCTGGGACAATGTCGCCTGCACATGTTCAGTCAGGAAAAAGCTGTTACATAAAGCAACTCTATTGCTTGATTTTGATTGTCCTAATTGGCCATGTGCTCCCAATTAATAAATCAATTATCAGAGTCCCAGGCTCAGTATAAAAATGTTAATGGGTATCCACTTAAAGACAATGACACGGCCAGTGTTTCTAGTTTATTTTTAATTTATTTTGTTGCTAGCAATCAGATCCACTGCATAACTCTACTAGCAAGTCAAAGTTATTTCTTTACCACTTTATCTCAACAGTTCAAGCAAGTTAGTAAGTTGTGGATTCCACCAAATATCGGTCTTTTAGTTAATTATCTGAGGTTTTACCTCTTTTGTGCAATAGGTCTTTTTGTTCGCCGTATGTAACATCAGCTTGATAAAATATTCAAAACCTACCTCTGTTAAACTGTTACAACCAAATACATGTCAATACACACTAATAAAAATAAAACTAACATAAAGGACTCTAACCTCATAAAAATATACACACATAGCACATAAAACTTAGGTGCTAAACATTTAGCTAAATATATTTCTCTAAAATCAGTCTCCTGTAAACAAACAGGTAAAAGAAACAAAGCAAGTTTAATAAGTATTTGCATTTTACTAAAAGTATACTAAAAGCTACAGTTACTGCTGATTGCAACTGATATAAAAAGAGAATGCCGCTCTTTTATAAAGCAGACAAAACTTTTAGTCCACAACCCCATGGGTCACTCCCATGGCTAGCTCTTTGCTCTGGCTCCTTCACTGCTGGACTCCAAGGGCCAGGAAATAGTAGAACAAAAAAGTCAAGGTAGCAAATTGGCAACACAAGTTAGCCTGGAAAGAACAATAACACACTTCTTTGGCCCAAGTTTGCAGCTGATCGTCTGCCAGACAAGCTGTTTAGGCAACAGTGGTTTACATGTTTTAAAGAAGTAAAAGCTTGTTGTTGACCCTGCTACTACTGAACACCATCAGTATAGCATGCAGCTGTGCAGTCAGCAGTCCTACTTCCAGAAGTGCAAGGTGAAGCATCTAGGGACTAATTACTTAATTAGTGCATCTATATTCTTTTAATTTCTGGATTAGGTACAGGTATACATGGAAATAAATGATGACCTTTATATGTAGTAGTAGCAGTAAAATATTTTATTCATTGCATGAATAGGATACTCAGTTGGGCAGATCTCATCGTCTATGAGGTCCCAAGCACTCACACCTAATTACATTCACTTTGTTACAGAAAGTTAAAGTACATTTCCTAAAATCGTATACCAAAAATTACGATATATACATATTCACAATAAATAAGTTTCATTCTGCTTTTAAGTAGTTCGGTACACAAACAAAGCCCAATTTTATGTTTCCTATGCTAAAATAACCCAATTGTCACTGTGTGTCAGTAAACAAGGTAGCATTTGTTTGTCTTTCAATATACAGCTGTTTAATATTTAATATTATATACCAAGATAGATAGATAGATAGATAGATAGATAGATAGATGTTGAAAGGTTCTATACTGAATCTTATTCAAAATGGTCACCTCATACTGGTGAGTTAAATGTGGATCTACCTCTGTCGTTGACAAAATTTGTGTCGAATGACCAGACAGCAAACCCGCCAAGTCAATCACATTTTGTGGTCAGCAGACGGGTTCCTACAAAGCAACATTTTGGGGCTTCACCCTGAACCCGCATTACCCCCACTAAATATAATCAACTCTGAGTCAGAGTTGATTGGGGTGCAAGACCCCAAAAGACAGTGTTGTTCCTGTGTTGGCACTACAGTGACTTGGTGCTATAGTTGCTATAGTGTCAGTCGATGTAGATGTTTCGCTGTCGAGTGGGTATATGGTTAAATGTTATTTGCCCTCACAATTCTTTTTTACAACAACAAAATGAATAAAAACCAAGTACTGCAGTACTTGCTGTTTTAATTTCTAGTGTTTTATTACTGACTGTACTATTGCCATCTCCTATCCTCAGGCTCACTTGCTTACAAGGGAAATTCTGTTGCTTTATCTATTACAGATAACATAAGCCCAGGTTCCCTCTGAGCCTTTTGGTCTGTGATTGTGGTGGTGACCATTCTGCTAGTAGAACTGAGCAGACATTTGAATTCATGTATTCTGTCCTTAGTAAACATTCCATCTATTGAATGTAGGAAAGACAGAAAAGAAACAAGGTGGAGAAAATGGAGGAAATAATATAAAGAAGAAAGTGGTAAGGTGATGAAACAGGTGAACAGAAGGATTGGGTAAAGTTTTAAAGGCATAGTTAAGAAAGGATGTGCATAATATTTGAAATTGGTATGGCATGATGGTGCTGGAATGTATGGGGAATACTTTGATGGGGTGGATGAATGTTTCAGCAATAAGGCATGACAAGGTGTGTGTTATTTTGTAATAATGTCATACCTTGGATGGTTGAAGCATAAGCCCCATGCTGAGTGTGTTTAGCACCTGAGAAGTGATGTTATTACACAATAACACACATCTCTGGAGTACCTCATTGCTATTATACATTGGATTATTTATTAACAAAGTAAAACAGGTTAAAAATGTTTTAAATAGATTTTTGTTCTTAATTTTGAGATGTGCAAGTTTACTTTTAAAGAAGAGTCTGCAGTTTCTGATTCCTCACTAGGTACTGCTGCTGCTACTTGCTGCCTCATCTCTCACAGTGTCCTCAGTCTCATGATGTGTGTTTCATTTTCAAAACTTTGCCATCATCACAGTGTTTCCCACCATTTACCAATTCTTTATAGAGGCAACCAGACTCTGTATATGCAGAACGGAAATATTCTTGGCAATTTCTGTAGATTTAACAGTGCATCTTTCTGTCGAGCAAGTGTTTTCCAGGATGTTTTGAACTGGTGCATGCTTTGTGTGATTGCGGACCGGTATGGGGGAGGTGCACATGAAGAAGCCAGTCATCCCATGAGCTTTTAAGCACTAATATATAAATATGTTTAAATATTGTGCACCTTTAAACTGCTGCTGTGAATAGTAAAGACCACAGTGGTGAGCCATTCCATGCTGGCAGGATTGCAGTTGGCATCTGGGGACTGAAAGCCACTGTTTCACCTTACTTTAAATGTAAAAGGAGCAAGGAGAAGAAAATAAAATAAGGTATCAGTTTGTTGAGAAGTTGTTCTGTTTTTGAAAGTATTTCAGGGACTTTCAGTACTTCTGTGGATTTGGGGAATCTGGGAAGGTGTTTGCTATGACTTTCAAAGTGATTTCTGTACAGAGGTGGTCCAGAGTGGTATTAATTTGTGGACAGACAGCATGATTTGATCCTCTAGCATGCAGTCATGTGTGTGCCTGGACCTCATACAGTGATTTTTTTTATATTAAGTCTGAGATTTAGGTATTTTGTAGGTAATATGTACGGTCGACTATGATTTTATAATTAGATAGTGTTGTAGTTGTTTGTTAACTGATCAACAACAAACTTGAGCCATCCTGGTGGTGCTGTGGGTTGAAGTGCTGGATGCCACCTCATGCCACATTGTCAACCATGTTCAGGAGTGAACTTGGGCCATTGGGGTTGAGGGGAGGACAGGATTGAGCATCCGGAGGACTGCTCTCCTGTCCTGGGAGGTAGGGTGGTCTATGATCCTGGCTCTGTGGACTCCCAGTGGTGACTGGCAGTATAGCAGCCAATGGATCCATCTGTCAGGGAATTTACTGTGCCAGCGATCCTGTATGCATGTTCAGGAGTAAAATAACATCACTGTTCCAAGCACACACTGACCAATCAGAGGACAGGTCATTTCATTGCCATTGTAAAGCAAACAATAATACCCAACAGGGTGGGTAGTATTGACAATACCAGTCTGCCCAGAGGCATAATGAGGCTTGACGGCTGCAGGCGGAGGGCCTTATAGCCCCTAGAAGCTCCAGTATTGCCCATATTGTCCACCCTGGAGGGTATTATTGTTTTAAGAAATGGGCTAAATGTGTCATTTATTTACAGGATTAAAAAATATCTAAAGTAATTTATAAAAATGGCAACCATTCCATTTTTTCCTTTTGGGTAAAGTAGTCCCACTAAGTTCGGTAATGTGCAGTTTCAGCCCCCCACTATCTGTCCATTTCTTTCTGTTTACTTTGTGCCACTCCATTTTTTCAATTGTTTCTTTTAAATTCCTGTCAGTAGAAGTGAAAGGAATGTAAACCTGTACTGCTGCTATTGATGGAGCACCGATCACTGATTGTGGTATGTTTTGGTGGCAGTTGGTATGGCAGGTAGTTGAGAGGCATGTTGCACTTTTGAAAACCGCACTGATGACTGGCAGTTTGGGTTTTGTTCTGCTGCTTTTATATGTGTGTATACTGTGTAATTTAAATTATGAAAATAAATGAGGGAGATTGGGAAAAGTGGTTGTCTCATTGGGGCTCCTCGGCCGCCTGCTACAGATGAGATGCACTTTCAGTTTTTGGAGTGAGGGAAGTGGCTGGCTGTAGGATGAAAGCAGGAGATCACTGTTAGCTTGCAGAGAGCCACACTGTGGAGAATCGCAGAGTCTACTGTAATTATATACAAAAGATGAGCCCACCTGAGGTTTTGTGCCAGTATCATCAACCAGCTGCTAATGAAGTACAGATCATTGGGGCCAGTACCTCTCTAATGCAGAGAAAAAATTACAGTGATTTAAAATTGATTTGGGTATTTCTAGCCAATTAGAAAGCAGCTTGGGCACGGATACTGACTGGGTGAGGGGTATGCCTGGTACTTGTTTTACCAGGGATGTCACTGTATGTTAATGTCCCCTGGTAGTCAATCAGATTTGTCATACTTTAAAGTCCATTTTCTAATTAAAATAAATCATTAAATGTTTAACATTATTGTATTTTTGTGTATTGTTCACCTCCCCAAATAACAATACATTTTGCCAAATTTACTGTCACAGTAACACATTCCAGGGTGCACTTTGCAATGGTATAATGGCACTTCTCGGGCATTGAAGGCACTCAGTGACTCCCGTGACCTCTTAGTACACTTAAATGGCCATTACCACCGCAACACACACCCTGTTGTGTCTTATTGTGTAATTAGTAGACTTAATTGCCTGCAGTATGTATACTGCATACAGTCCCGTACTGTCAGCACAAATCATTGCTTTGTAAAGCACTTTGTATGCATTGTGTATGAAGGATACTATAAAAACCAAATTCTGTTCTATTCTATTCTATTCTATTCTATCTTGTTCTTGCACTGGGCCTTCACTACATCAGTTGCAAGCAGTTAAGGCAGAATCAGCAGACCTTTTATCTTGTTCAGAAAAGGAATTCAGGATTTTTATTAAAACTTTATTAAAATGTCTCTGCTGCTATATTTCCCACTGAAATGTCTGGAACATTTGAGGTACAGTATACTGTCTTGATTAATTGACAGAGAAGAAGGCTGCACGTTTGGAAGCAAAACTGTTTCCAAGTAATGGTTAATCCCAGTGGCCAGTAAAATGTACAGCACAGACTTCCATAAAAGATAGATGAAGGCTGAGGTAATCCAGCCTGCTTGGCTAAGCAGTTCACCTATACATCAGCTTGCAGTTCCACATGATGCACAGTCTTCACACTGTATCAGAAACAATATACAGATTTCAAATTTGGGGCTTTGAAACAAAACCTTGTCAGTTCTTCTGAACCCAAGAAGACATTCATAGCTGTGTCCCATTACTGTGAAAGAATGCTAAGACTGCACAGTGTGCTCTCTGATGTGACTGCTCATCACTACCATTATCCCAGTGTGGGGTGCATTAATAATACAAATGTCCCTGGGAGACTGAGGTTATACATGGTTGTGGCTAAATGAACTGTTTTTAAGAAAACAGATTTGAATAAAAGCAGACCCAGCATGACAGGGAAAAAGATGCTTGCACTGAATATGCTGTTCTTGTTCAGTGTGAATTGTAGGACTCAAGGCACCAAATGTCTTGAGTTGGGTAGTTCTTGTCCAGCTGTTTAGTTAAGTGTTCCATGGAATGACACAACTGGCATATTTTTGTCTTCAGTGCTAACCAGTGTAATAGACTAGGTGTTAATAAAACAAATGACTTTACAGCTTTAGCTGTTACTATTGGCAAAGGATGCTTTAAAGGGGAAGTGAAGAAATGAAACAGAAATTAGAATGGAAAGTAACAACATGACATCAAATTAACATCAGAGTGTTCTACAAATATTTATTTTGGGATTTACAAATCCCCAATAAGGATAAATATGAATTATCTTAATTTGTACAGTACCTTGATGAATGTGGAAATGTGATCTGCATTGAGTACATTCTAGATATGAAACCTACCCAAGAATGATTAATTTATAATGAAAATTCTACTGATTGTACTGTTTTATATGCTGAATAAAACACAGTTTAATATAGTTTCCTCAGAATAATTTATCTTTCCTGAGAGGGTTTCAGGTCTTTGTCAGCAGTAATATAATGACACACTATGCTATTATGCCTCTAGTGAACTAACATTGATAAATAAATTGTAATAAAATGCCACTTTGGAATGACATTTAATTTTTTATATTTCTTTTATTCTATACATAGGAGGAACACAAATGTATTAATTATGATGAAGTAGTGTTTGTGAAACTACTTTTTTTTTCTTTCTACAGATCAGAGTGAAGGCTTTCACTGCAGGGAAGAGTGCCGGATTCTTGGTCACCAGACAGGTGCTGGATGCCCGGGTCCCAATGCCCACTGAGCCAAGTCCCCAGAGCATGGAAGAACTGTTATTGCTCTCTATTGAAGCCACTACTGTGGACACAGAATCGTATGAAGACTGTAATAAAAGGACTTTGCCACATTTGGCAAAGATGGAGTGATTATGTTGTTGACAATGACAGGGTGAGGTAAAGGTAAAAGGACAGTAGATCTGCCTATTTGTAGCCCAAAGGTGAATGGTGCAGTACGAGAGGCAGGAAATGGGCGTGAGGCTGTGAGCCCTGTTACATCACCAATACATTTGAAGAGCCCTCTGACCAATAAACCCCAAGTACCATACAATAGGATGCACTGCCCAGTAAATAATGAAGTGGAGCGGCGTGCCAACCATGGCCCCTCACGGCCTGCAGAGGCAGAACCCAGGGGGCAGACAGTGAACATGTTATGTGAAATCAACCCTCTTCTAGAAGAATGTAGAGAAAAGACTCTCCTGGAAAAGAGATTGAAAGATATTGTTCTCTAAGCATTGCACATTTTGACTGAGAAATACCCTAAACTTTTTATAGCTTACCACTGGTTCACAAATTGCTGTATCTAAAGCTTCCCTAACTGTATTGTTAATAAATTAAGCTATTGTTGTGTGACAATCCCTCTTGTTTTATAAACAGGTGGCGGGGTGTTCAACTGCAGCAAATTAGCAATTTAATTTTCATTGAGTGAAAAATAACTGATTACCAGTTGTACATTCATTTTGTGTATGCAAGGTATTGTGCATTTTGGAGTTATATTTTTATATTGTCCAAAATTATGATGTAATTAAAATATTTTTGCAGAGTCGAGTCTAATTATCAGCAAATTTACGTAAAGACAATGCAGAGTAGCTGACCCAACACCACCATCTGGGAGGACCCAGGTTTGTGTCTGGACTTATTAGAGAAGAGGCACTTTGTTCCCAGGGGAACGGTGGGCCAAATTGTGTTTTAGAATCACTGGCCAGTTGACCACAGAGTGGCACTGGTATCAGACCTAAAAGGCAGTTGCTTGCCTATGCTAAGTCCCACTTAGAGAGAAGGTGTAGCAGTCACAGTCCTGACAATGAGGAGGTGGGGGAGCAGGGAAATGGTAATAATGGGTGGGACATATTATGCTACAGAAACAAATTATATCAATTGCTTCATATAAATTGCAGTGATCAGCTGTTACTTGCTTCAACGTATCCAGTAGCATCAGCCTAACAATCTAGAATGATATCCAACCTCATTCTGCCTGCTGCTTTTGCACTGGGAAGTTGCTATTTGCTGTGTACACCCCTGCATAAGAAAAGCTTTTGCTATTACATACTGTCCTTGCTATTATTGTGCTTAAAGAGTTGGTTTTGAAATTTTGCACAGTGATGGCAAAAGACATTCAAAGATGAATATAAGGAGTTTCATACCTTAAATCCAAAACTCACAGCTCATTCAGATCATCAACTGTTCCTCCTCTTACCAAGTGTTCCCTGAAAATAAAGTTTACAACTCTACTGTATCAGTGTTTATATGTCAGTTTACAACCTGGGTCTCTTAATAGGTCAGCATCTACCTTTTTACAGGCTCGAATGAAGATGAAGGACAATCCCTGATATCAATCACGGCTATAAAATGATTTCAAAGAGCTGTTCATTCCTAGTTTTAGAAAGACAGAATCAGGCTTGAAATTTAGGACTGAGAACTTTCTCAGTGGTCAGCCATGGAATATTTTGGTGTTTGTTAGCCTCTTAGCTTACTGTTTTGGGAAACCTTTCAAATTTTGATTCATCTGTACAAACTTACAATGTGCAATGTGATTCCTGACTGCCTCCTTATGACACACTTGGCAACTGCCTCACACAGTGAATTGAGTAGAACATAGGTGCTGGAATGGGGCTACTAGGGCCATGGCCCTACCAATTTCATAAGTGGCCCTATCACTTTTTGCTATCATGGTAATATATTTAATAGGGAAAATGTACCCTTATGTCCTTGGTCTCTACCACTTTTCAAACCATTCTGGTACCACTGAGTAGACATAACTAAAAGCAACACAACAGAAGACATTCTCAAATGACACGCATTAAATAAAACAATCTCACATGACAGGGATGACAAAGAAGTGAGCTTTGCACTTGTAAAACAAAAATAAGGTATTTCCAAATGAATAATGAATTAGTTTTGTACTCTGTTCATTTAGGATACAGTTGATAGGAAAGAACCCCATCAGGAACATAACCAGACCATAAAGTTCCAATAAGATATCACCCTTCGATGTGAGAATTGCATTTTAGCTGATAAAATATGATGCTCAGCCATATCTATTTACTTTTAGTTTCCAGCATCTCATGTAAAATGTACCCAAAACAGCCCTGTTGTTTAATTTGTTTTAATATGTGGTTAATGAATTTAATGCCACAGTAAAACATACAAAAATGTTAGTATACTATCACTCCCGGTGATAATACCACACTTCAAGAGTGATAATACTATTAGCTCACGCCTGGTAACAGTATCGCTCAGGACCCGGATGATACTATTACCAGACAAGCTGAAGAGCGCAAGCCCACAACTTCTAACATCAGTAAACATCCCACAGGTCAATCATCTATTCACGCTCACAACACGTAATGATTGCTGCTCTTTGCCTGGGCAGCTGAAACGGTTTTGAAAGATGGTAGTCATGTCTCGCTTAGCAGAGTGCACAGTGTCAATGGCAGTTTCAATTTTTTTTTAAATGGGACTCATCTGGCTGATCCTGTGCCCCCCAAGAAGAGAGAGGTAGGACCACAAAATGTATTTGTAACTGTGCCATACATACGAGTGGGTGAGCAAGAAACAAGGAGCGAGGCAGTGCAGCAAAGTGCGGTGGTCGGCCAGGAGTGACAGAATTTACATGATGGCAGCTGACCGCCACTACAAAATAGCAAAAACATAAATGTTGGATCCATATATTAAAAATACTGGATAGTTTACAGTGTATTACCAGTCAGAATCGATCTCTAGGTACAGGACTGTAGGAACCTCTCAAGCTTGCTCTCAAGGTTCTTACATGTCCTGAACTCTCAATGGTATTACTGACCGGTAATACACTGTAAACTATCCATTATTCTCTATATATGTTTTACTTTAGGGTTACATGAGGTCATTAATCTAACACATTGAACCAGTTCCAAACTGTTGACATACAATACTCATCAACTTCATAGAACATTGTCAACTCAATATGTTTTTGACCCCAAACCTCATAACAAAGAATCAGAAAGGGACAGCCAATTTTCTGATTTACTTTTACAGTATTATCTCTCTTTACTGCTAGACATACATTATGTCATATAAAATGCCCTTATCTCTCTATATCTCTAAACATTGCCCAATTGCCCATTATATAAATATAAGACTGGAAAGCTAAAATAAATAACATTTATTTGTGGCTTACTATACTATATCACAAGGGCATCCAAACATAGAGACAGGAATGTTGAAAAAGATTTAATTTGATTCAGCCCATTTTTGGTCGAGCCATTCCCACACCCACCTACAAATTAACTGTAGAAAAGTGGTGGTTTGAAAGAACTTTTTGAAAATCACAGCCTAGAGGTTTGTGACTTCTGGCAAAAGAACTTTGCAATTTCTGATTCGAGGATGGTGACATTGTATCGGACATGCCTGCCATATTCACTGATTGCATTTCTTTCCCAAATGGATATACATTGAGTAAAATACTGCAACTGTGACAGTCTACCAAAATCATCTGCTAAATGGTTGGTACAAGAGTTCCATAGTTTGGAGGCATGCACAGGAAAACAGTACCTTATGTAAAAATTGCCTCTAATGTAGTCTTATACTTTTTTGCTTTGCAAAAGTTGGACTTCAACTAAATAGTGTATATATATATATATATATATATATAGTCCGTTCCTGCACAAAAAGCATTTCATGAATGTATGTTTGTAAAAGGACACTATGTATTAAAATGCAATGGCTGTCTCCATGAAATGGTCACAAAAAATCAAAACTTGCAACTCAACCCACACTTGTCTTGTTTCCTATGAGGCTGTCTCTTATCTTCACCATATCCTTCATTTACATCTTCTGGAAAATACAACATGAGATTATTTTTCATGAAATGTTTGTTTTAGCTCCTGCTACTGTGGCTGAAGGAGACCGTTTTGTATGTTTATATTCAATCTGTTCATTTTAGAGTCAATGCAGTGACACAGTCTAGACACAGCAGGCATATTGCACTAAATAGCTTTAACTGAATTGGTTTGAAGGTGGCATATGCACAATGTAAGCAGTGAGCATCATTTTGCCATTTCAGACTCATTTTCTCCTCATGGCATCTGGCATGAACTGACTTTAGATTATGAAAGCATTTTTTATCTTTGCATTTGCTAACTGATCAAGTTTTGGGTTCATTTTCATAAATGTGACATTGTGATGCTGATGCTTTCTCTTATGTTCTTCAATAAGCCATTAAATATGGGTGACTGGGGTGATGTCATGAAATTTATTACATGAAGCCTAATATTAGACAATTTGCAGTTTTTGAGACAAATGTCAGTTTATGATGTCAAACAGCCTTGTTGTCACAATGCTTAATAATACTGCATACTACTTTATAATGAAAATTATATGCAAAGGAACAGGTGGGGATATGTAACATGGAAAAAACAAATGGGATTTTAATGCACTGTCCTAATGAATTTGGTGCCATTTCCCGTATTTTATTGTGGAATTACAGACTGCTTATGGATAGCACATTGAACAGAAGTGAATTAGTTTTAAATGGGAAACAAGCCATCTATAAAGAGCCTATACCTAATTAATATGTTGAAATCACTCTTGCAAAAACATCTAATTACAAATGGAAACACATTTGTCTGCCATTGGGAAAATTAATGGTCTCATTGTTACAGTTGGTTTACAGCTAAGGCATGATCTTCCATCAGATTGAGAGTACCAGTTAACCCTGCTGAAAGATTCACTCCTAAATGCCACTGGAATTCCCCCAACAGGTTGAACTGGCTCTTTCCCTGCGTTGTTAAATGTCCCAGTGATAGCAGCAGGAGAGAAGATGCAAATGACAAGCACTCTGTTCATAAAAGGCAGGTTTCAACAGAATGTCCCTTTCAGTTTTTTGATGTGATGATTTTTACAGCTGCAGTAAGTAATGATCATTGCCTATAGTTATTCTGTTTTTTTTTACAACCAGGAAAACTTAATCTGATGATGACAGCACCATTGGTCAGCTGCCAAAATGAACTAAAATTATAACAGGAACTCTAGGATATGTTATCTGGCAGTCTGTTGCTGATTATATTAAAAGGTTAAAATGCTGTATATGCCTATATGATGTATGTTATGTACATTTTCACAGTGATTGGATCATTGTACAAAAAGAATCACCTTTCTGTATATTTTATGAAGATTATATCGCAGCTTTATTAAATTATTACAGTTCTGTTTTTAAATGGTACACCTGCTCCACTTGCCTTTTTTTTCTGCTGGTGTCTTTTTCATGAATTACATTTGGTAGTTCAGAGATAGTTTCTGTTCTTTTGTTGTTGTCTGCAGCCAAATTAGGCTTGAAAGAGGAACATTCAGCCTGGATTAAAACACAACATATTAAAATCTTAAATTTGCACTCCTCCCCAACACACACACTCCTACAGTTTCTTGTTTTGAGCTGACTTTGTACATATACTTCCGTCACATATGTTTTATATTGTCAGTAACATCCGTTTTGTTTTACTAAATTCCTTTTAAACTCAATTCTATATGTCTCTGGACAGGCATGATCAGTTTTATAATTGATCTTACTGTAGTTTATTTAGTTCAGGAAGCCAACCACATCCATCTCCTGATATACATTTTCAGACTGCAGAGATAGAAAGTATCCTGCTGCATATAATGTATTACAGTCATTTCAACAATTGCTTCTGTAATCACACCAATCTGGAACTGTGGTATACATGTGTCTAACTGTGTTCCAAGAAAAACATTCTAGTCATAAGCATTGGTTTTAATGTGTTATTTAAATGATGAAGTACTGGCCAAGTTGTGGAATGTATCAGAATGTCATATTTCACAGAGAGGGTGGTGGAGCCCTGGAACAGACTGATGGACAGAGTGGTGGGGGCTAAAATGGTGGAGGAATTTAAAAGGGCATAGGACAGGCATATGGGACTGAGTATTGGGGGAGGATGGGAGAAGGCAGAGAGGGGTATATTGAAGGAATGGTTGGGCAGACTAGATGGTCTGAAGGGTCCTCTTCGCCATCAGATGTCTTTGATTTTATGATTTCTTGAAGGCCAAATTGCTTCTAGTCTATGTATCTTGGAGGAGACAATTCCCAGACTCCAAAGGTGCTACCTGAACAACAGAGCCTCTACAGGGGTACTATGAGTGGAACCAGAGACAGGACATGAACTGACACCATGGGTCACATCAGAGAACTGTAAACACAGCCATAATTCTTATGAGCAGGACCTCTTTTATCTCTAAAATAAAACAGTTTTTCAGGGACAGATAGGGAGAGAGGGAGTAGAGCAGAGGATCCGGCTGCATATTCTGTTAGGGATACAGAACAAGAGGGCACATAGTACTGAAGTGGTCAGATTATATGGGGCATGTTCTAGACTGTATAGTTGTTTTTTTGTAAGAACTGGTCACATATTTCATATTTGGCTAATGCAACATTTCTGCATCTAAGTTTGATCTTGAATCAGTTGAGCGTTATGTATTTGTGTTTACTATTTAAAACCTTTATTTTCATATGTTTTCCTAATTTTACTGTTTTTTTGTTAACTTTGGCATACATCTTGTAAGGAAATGTCAACTACTGTATTTATGAAGATACTGTATATGTGACTAGTGGTGCATTGTGAAAATGAAATTTGCAGGGCTCTTAAGTATCTGTCCTATTGAAGAGACACACTGCCATACTGTAGCCACCCAGAACAAAGTTGTCTTTCCTAATACTGGTAAATAATAAGGTAAAGAGTAATAAGCAAGACTGTACCCACCTTGAGGTTCGGGAAATTGGCCTTGACTTGATATAAGGAGACTGATGACTAGGCTAATGGTCCAAGTGTCTGGGGCATTCCAACTGTGCAGAGAAACAACTGTGGAACATGACACAGAACAGGGTACACCAAGATGGAGATCTGTGACAAGGTGGTTCAAGACAGGCCATAGCAAGGTGGTATATGTGCAGTCGTGACATCTGAAGTGGCAGAATATTGGATCTTTGTTAAACTGCAAATAGCAGCCAGTAGCAGGTATTTTATTTATTTTTATTTTAGTTTTTGTAACTGGTATGGCCCACTAGGCACAATTGCCTGTTTTAGGGGCTACCTGGGAGAACTGGGTGTTAAAATGACTTGCTCATAGTCACACAGTATTCAAGTGGAGGTTGTGAGAATCAAACCTAGGTTCGGTCTGCTGGATGTACCAACCTTGTTCACAGCTCATTACTCTAACTTCTAGGCTATACTGCCAGCCCAATTATACAGGTATACATTTGGTGGTTACATTAAAGGTGCTTTGAAGAGTACAGAGATACCTAAAGGAAATATTCAGAGACTGCACAAAATACTTACCCAAACATAAAACAAGGTGCAAAGAAAAGTATTTTCTTTGTTTCATTTTACCATTTGTATGAGGCTGCAGCATGTAATCAGAAAAGTGTATGCAAAATGTCAGTAGCTTACTGTAAGCTGTAACTGGAGCATCTAGTAGAAGTAGCAGTAGTAGTAGTAAAACATTTATTTTAGACAGAATAAAAAATGGCAGCTCATTTCAGTCACCATTAAGACAAGTCCTATTTTACAAGGTGTTCCTGTGTTAAATCCTTAAAAGTATCTGACCATACAGTTACATAAGATAAAATGTATAAACAAGCAAACATGGAGCATCTGCCTGACCAGTGTCATAACAAAGACATTATCTATGAGTAATTGACTAAGACACAGCTTATTGAGGACCTGGTCAAAATTATTTATGAGGACAAGGGACCCTTGGCATAAGTGGTGGTCAGGGTGGTTTCAGTCCATGGATAATGCTAATGGGGAGGTCCAAGTGAGGATTAGGAGCCTGAGAAGTAGCAGCAGCAGTCACAGACAATGAAGCAGCAACCACAGCAGAGACCATGGCAACAGCCGCAGCAGGCACAGAACAGATTGAGAGAAGCTACATTGGGTCAAGCATCACATCTTGTACTGGAAATGATGAGGTTACAGTTTTAACCAATCAAATCTTTATTTTTACATGGTGAAACACCATTGAGATAAACTCATTTTCGAGATGGACCTGGAAAAGGTTCACAATCAGCAACATGATACATTCACAGATCTTCATTGGCAAACAGCATACAACTATATACAATGAGTTCAGGGCATGGAAGGTATCCATGTCAGTATACAAGTTGTACACTATACAACAGGTCAAATTACAAAATAGTCAGGTGTAATATGTAAGAAAATACACAGAGTATATGCAGTATACATGCAGGATCTACACTATGTGTAGAACAAATAATATAGAAATGAAGAAGGTTTTAGCAGGAAGAGACGAAGAGGGAGGCAGATGTCCAGCTGAAAGGACATGGATAAAACTAAAAAGCAAAAAGAGGCATAGATAGCAGAAAGTGTGCCAGAGAGAGCTGAGAGACAGAAGCACTGTGCCAGCATTAACTTTAGATGGAACAAATACATGAGCAGCCATAGGGAGTGGTAAATGGGGAAAATCATGGTATCAACACACTGTCCCAAGTCAAATTCTAAAATACTTCCTCAGTTTAAAGGAGGAGCTAATGCATCTTTGAATATTTGAAAAATATTGTACGCTT
The DNA here is from genome assembly GCA_016271365.2 of Neoceratodus forsteri. Taxonomy (NCBI): domain Eukaryota; kingdom Metazoa; phylum Chordata; order Ceratodontiformes; family Ceratodontidae; genus Neoceratodus; species Neoceratodus forsteri. Next base: position 235,234,615 of record JADMNL010000023.1, on the reverse strand, counting down.
TTTGAACTGTACAGGAATGTTAACCTCAGTCTTACTCCTTTATTGTTCAGAAAGACCTCAGTGCTTTCTCCTAAATGAATGAGCAGGACAGTTTGGACAATGATAAGGTTAAAGATGTTTTTATTCAACATTGTGAGCTTACTGCTGATATTTACAGACTGAAGTTTCATAAATGTAAGGAAGACTGTGAAGAGAGCTTCATGAAAATGTGCTGACAGTTAGCCTGTTTGCTCAGGAGGTGATTAGAAGGCACACACATCCTCTGCTGAGTGTATTATAGAGGTTGTGCTACTGGAACATTTCCTTGGGAACTGTTCAGATGATTTAAAGTGTTGTTGACAGACTGAGCACTATGTTCTGCTGTGACTGGTATATGGCCAACATGCCTTTGTCAGGTGTAAGAATATTGGGGAGAGATAGCAATGTTCAAAGGACAGGTAAGCCATTATGGCAACCTAATGGGATCTCAGCCAGTCCTGAGCTCAGTGTGGACTACAGTCTTCCCTCCAAACCCAAAAGGAACAAGGAAAATGGAACCTTATGTGTGCCACCAAATGAGGTACATCTCACATAACTGCTTATATCATAAAGAAAAGGGACCAGGAACAGGGCAATGAATCCTATTGCTTCTGGCTCTTACATTGCAAACTATGGCAGGGGAGACTAGAGATCCTAACTCAGCTAAATGCTTTCTCCCATTTGAAATGGTGTGGTAAAAGTCAGCAAGGAGAGTCTTACTGATTGGGGACTCAATGATTAGGGAGTAGGAAGGGTTGTGGGTTGGGGGAAGGGAGGTATAGTCAAATGCCTTCCTGGTGCATTAGCCATCTGGGATATAGACAGCATAGGGAGGATGGTGGAAAATGGGTAGGAACTAGGGGGTGCTTGCAGTTGTGTACCAAAGATCTGGCAAACCATCCTGAGAAGGAAGTGAAGAATAGTGTTATGAGGATGGGGTATAGAATGAAGGCACATTTTGCTTCCTTGCCTTTTCTAAGGTCATACCAGTGTGGGATATGGGGAATGGTAATCACAGAGTAAGAAAGGAAGAGATTTAAGACTCTAAATGGTGGTTAAAAGATGGTGTCAGGAGGAGGGGTGCCACATTGTTGTGGAATGGGGGACTTCTGGGACAGGAGACACTGCAAAGATGACAGCCTCCACCTGACAAAAGAGGGACCAGTGCTCTGAGGGAAGTTTCATGTCTACATTGGACAGTTAAACTGACTGTGGGGATACAGAGGTTACAGGAACCATTGAGACATGACAGTGGTGTAGAAACCTAGCTAGGATTTCCTGAACAGAAAACTAGTAGCAGGAAGGTGGGTAACAGTAAGGTTAAAGTTCAAATTAGCTTTGGGGAAGATGACCATTGAGAAAGGGCTTACAAAGCCTACATTCCAGCATGTAAAATAAAAAGTAAGGAAAAAGGAAGAACAGGGGTGAGGAAATAGAAAAAGAATGAAAAAATCAGGGGAGAGATTGAAGGCGGTCTTCCTTAATCCAAGGAGTCTTGGAAAAAATTAGGTCCAGGAAATGGTAGCAAACACTAAGCTGGACATAGTAGCCATCACAGAATCATGGGCCACAGAAAATAATGATTGGGATGTGACAGCCCCAGGCTGCACCATGTTTAAAAGAGAGAAAAGTTAAAGGAAGAGGCATAGATTTATATGTCAGGGAAGGCAAAAGGGTGGAAGATGGAAACATCAAGGAGGTAATGAGGAAACAGAATCTCTGTGAGTTCTGCTCATGGCTGCCTCTGGCAAGAAACTACAGATGGGGTGATCTATAGACCTCCAAGACAGGGGGAAGACAGATAAGGACATGGGTGAAGAACAAGAAAGGTGGGTGGTAAAGGGAAGGTGGTGGTGGAGATCTTAACCTGCCAGGCATTGATCAGGACACACCAGTGGCCAGCAGTTTCAGAAGTCAGGCCCTGCTGGATACATTGCAGGACTGTCTGTGGGTGCAGCTGGTTAAGAAGCCCACTAGACAGGCTAACATTATCAATGTGGTGCCCACAAACTCAAAACTGATTGGAAAAGTGAGGGCAGGGAGCCACTAGGGTCCAACAACTGTAACTCTGTATGGTTTGATTTGGCCCTAGGACCAGTAAGCTCTCATCAAAGGTTGAATCTCTCAGTTTCAGAAGTGTAGACTTAAACCAGATGAAGTAGCTGATCTGGGAAAATTAGTCAGAGGGACAGTATTAGGAATATGGAGAAAGATAGGGTGATCAAGGGGCCATTCTTAAGGTAGCAATGTCTTGCATGAGAACGTTACTCAAAAGAAATACATACAGGAGTCCAATATGGTTCTCTGGAAAAGTCAGTAATGCAGCAAGAGCCAAAAGAAAGCCTATATCAGGTACAGGGAAAAACAGGGTGGGGTGGAGGAGAAGAATAGGGAGAGTACCAAAAGAGAACAAGGTAAACCAAGACAGTGGGCAAAGAAGCAAAGGCAGACACAGAGTTGCATATTATGGATGTAAAAGGAGGAGAAATAACAGCCTCTGATATAGAGTCTAAAAAGAAGGATGAAGGAATTGTTAGGCTAACAGAAGGAGGTAGGGTAATTGGTGAGGATGGACAGAAAGTAGCCAAGCTGAAAGATTACTTTGCTTTGTATTCACCAGTGAAGTTCCACTTAGTGGTATTAAGGGATTGTAAGAAGGAACCTGGAGATAAAACTGCAAGTATTTACCAGTGAAATTGTTTGAAAGGGACAGTAGGCCTAAATATATAAGGCCCTGGGATCAGATGTGATGCATCTGAGGATACACAAGAAATTGGTGTATAACTAACTGAAATCCTGGCTGGGCTATTTAAAAGCTCAATTCAGACATGCGTAGTTTCTAAAGAATCAAGGGTAACAGATGTAGTTCCATTCCATAAGGGGGGATGACAAAGTGCAACTGGTTAACTACATAGCTTGCCCTCACCTCTATTGTGGGCAAACTGATGGAGACACTAATCAATGAGAACCTCATGGACCCTCTGGAGTGCAGAGGACATAGAATGCAGATAGTAAACATCAAGAGTTAGTGGAAAGAAGATCCTGTCTGACCAACCTGATAGTATTCTTTGATTTGGTAATGAAGGTAGTGAGTAAGGGCCACACTGAGGATTTATTGTGTATTTGTTGTGCTTAGGGTTCAGCAAGGCTTTCAACTTGGTGTCTCACAGAATGCTGTTGAAGAAGGTAGAGAATCTGGTTACAGTGAGGGACACAGAGGTGAGACAAACTGGTTGGAAAGGAGACATTAGAGGGTTGTAGTTAACAGAGTCAAATCAGAATGGAGGAAGGTCACCAGTGGCATGCATGGATAAGTCCTGTATCCAGTCCTTTTCAATGTGTTCATGAGCTACATCAGAGAAGGAATCCAGGGCAAGATGTGCTCTCTCACAGATGGCATAAGCTCTGTAGAAGGGTGGACGGTGAGGAGCAATAGGGAGATGGCGATCTGCCAAGGCTAGAGGTGATCAAAAGTTTGGCAGTTGAAATTTACTGCCAAAAAGTGCAACTCTATGCACATAGCGAACAAGAACTCCAGGACAGACTACTGAGTGGTGTTAAACTGGGCATGACTTCGAAGAAAGTGGTCATCATCAGTGACTCCCTAAATGAATCAAGGCAGTGTGGCAAGACCTACAATAAGGCAATCAGGATACCGGTATATAGAAAGTGGTATTGATAGCAGAAGGAGAGAGGTATTATTACCTCACTATAGATAACTGGTGAGACTCATCTGGAGTACTGTTCCCAGTTCTGGAGTCCTCCCTGAAGAAAGATAAGGACAGGCTGGAAACAGTGAAAGCAGGCTGACCAAAATGATTCTGGCCAGCAGGTTAGATTTTACAAGGATCAGCATAGGGCACTAAACATGTACTCACTTGAGGCAGGACAAGAGAGGGATGTATGATTGAGACCTTCAAGTTCCTGAAAGAAATTAACATGGTAAATATCAAGGAACTATTTAGCATGGGTAGTGGTTCAAGAAAATGGGAGCATGAGTGGCAACAGATGGTGTGAGGTTAAAGAAGGAAGTGAGAAAGTTTATTTTACAGAAAGAGTGATGGTGTCATGGAACAGTCTGCCAGCTGACGTGGGAGCCAAAACCATCAATGGATTCAAACATGGCTGTGACAGAGTGATAGCCCCAGTGGTTTCTCAAGGTGGAGCGACAGCGGGTAGCATGGGGTAGACAGTGTGGGTTAGAGCCCTGTATGCACAATAGGACTTGGATTTGTTACAGTTTTATGAACAGGATGGATGGACCAATGTTTTTTCCTGCCATTGTTGTCTGTATTTCTATATGCCCATCCCAACCCTACTTGAAACTGCTTACCGTTGATCCTTATCACTTCTTCTAGTAGCGTGTTCCTTGTCCACCACACTTTCCATGAAAAGTGTTTATGTGCATCCATCTTGAATGTCCCTCTTGTTAGTTTAAGTGTGTTCCAAATTGTCCCTGTATTTGAACTCAAGCAAAAAGTTCCTTGACATCAACCCTGTTTATCCCATGCTGGTACACGTCATGTGTACTTTGTCATGTCACCCTTTTCCTTCCCTTCTCTTCTCAAGGGTGTACTTGTCCAGGTCCTGCAGTCCTTCTCATATAACTTGCCCCCTAGTCCCTGGACTATCTTGTTTTCCTCCACTGTACTGCTTCTACTTTGTCTCTATCTCTACTCAGGTGTGAATTCTAGTACCCTGTATTTTGCTCAAGATGTGGTTTCACCAGTGACCGGTGCAGTGGGAAGATTACCTCCCTATTCTGCTGTTAGTATACCTCTATTCATCCCAGCATCCTGCATGCCTGTCCCACAACTCTGTTACAGTGTTTTATGGATTTTAGGCTTTCTGCCATTATAACCCCTTGTCCTTCTGCACCATGGGGCTTTCCAGCACCCTCTATTTCATCTTGCACATTTGATTTCCTTTTCCCAATGTACATAACTACATTTTGTTACACTGAAGCATTGCTGCCAGATTTTGACCAGGTCTGTAGGCTGTCCAGATTCTCCCTGAGTTCCCTTTACTTCCTCCATTTCAACCCTTGAGCAAATCTCTGTGCCATCCATGCAGAGGCAGACCTAGCCCTTCATGCTTCCTCTTTATCACAAATGAACAAATTAAGAATGTAACTGTCAGCTAAAGCAGGCCCTATGCAAGGCTTCAGTACTAGCCAGTACTGACTATGGTCTAAAATTGATAATCATGTAGATGTATCAAATTTTGAAATCAGAAAGACGACCGGCTAAGTATCTTCCTAAGGTAAAGAGCACCCTATAGTTTACTTAAACCAAAAATGTCTGCCAAGGAAAGTAACATATGCCAATGTTGAAAAGAAGTTCTCAAGTGTTGTTTGGGATTTGCAGAAATTGCAGTGATACTTGAATGGCAGAACATCTACCGTGGTTGCAGATAATAACAACTAAACAGCAAGAATTGGTACCATCTGCAACTTGTAGTATAAAAAATATATTGTAAAGCACCATGGTATCTCAGAAAAGGGCAACTGAAATTGAGTGACTCAGATCTGAAAGACTCAATTTTAGTGCCCATTATGTGAGCTACCCTGAAAGGGTTGTGAAGGGAGAACTGCAGGGTGAGCGGAAGAACATCTGGGAGAACAGAAGAGGAGGGATGATAGTGGGAACTTTATCCAATGTTAACTGTTCATCTTTGCTCATTCACAGTCTATAAATGGGATTTTAAATGAGGGGTGCTACTGTTTATGGCATACATCAACAAAACAACAAGTCAGAGCACACTCTAACCCCCAAAAAGGGTTAAATGTAACAATAAATATTTTTTCTGCCTGGATTGGCAGCGTAATAATTTGATTTCAAAAGGAGAGGGGTCTTGGTATTCACCTCAGGGCCTGCTGTAGTCACCCAGCTACCAATGTTGAGGTAGACCACCCATCAGCTGGGTCCCTACTCTGAACTGCATCTGCCTCAAATGGCTTGCCTTTATAGGGTGCATCAGCCTAAAATTAACTTAATTAAGGTGTGGTTCCCAGCCAACTGCGAAAGCCATACTTCCATTTACAAACTTTATCCAATGTTAACTGCTCACCCTTGCTCATTCATAGACTATAAATGGGATTCTAAATGAGGGCATTCTGTGCCCACTTCACTGCTGAATGATCATATTATATGACTGTAGTACCAAACTCCAGTGCAATAATTTTGTGTTTTGCCCACCAGTCCTATGGAGCCATGTCAAGGGGTTAAGATCTGTGACCATAGTGATCTCACTCCCATACAGATATGGCTGCAGCTTCTGAAGGGCCCACACTGTCACCAGACATTCTCTTTCTACTGTGACATGTTTTATTTATTACAGTATCAGAATTGTAATCCTTTGAGTCAAAGACTCATTTACAAAGGCTCGTCATTGTACACAGAATAAGAAGGGGCAGGAGAAACATACAGTGAGTGGAAAACAGACAGTAGTGCAGGAACAGTAGCATGGCAATAATATTTACAATAAATATTAGCACAATTAAATACAGGTGGAGTGGGCCATATCAGCTAGAGAAGGACACGTTTTGCAGGAGACAGGTCTATACATGATGGTAGCTAAGCAAGAAAGGAGTGATCATTGGGCATATATACTTTGAGGACATTTCAAACAGTAGAGGTAGAAAGTGGTAGTGGTGCAGAACTCAAAATTGCAGGTACAGGCCTATACATGATTGTAGCTCAGCAATTGTGAGATATGCACACTGATATATAAACAGGGTGGTGGAGTGAATCAGGTGGTTGGATGAAAACCTGTAGAGGTGCAATTATTTGCGATTGCAATGTCAGGAGCCAAGAAGGTGGCTATGCAGGGATGATTTGAATGGTCCAATTCTGAGCTCAGATGAGGTACCAGGAGGAGGGTGTTGAACCAGGAGTGTTCCCTGTAGGGAAAGGACCTCTGAGCAAGGGTTGTCCTAACCCTAGGGATTACTAGCAGGGTTTTAGTGGAGCTACGAGTGTGGACAGGAGGGATGGCTGTGCTGATTAGTTTAGACAGACCGGGGGTAGGCCGACACAGATTTTTTGGTGAACAGACAGGTCTGGCAGAGTACCCACTCTTCAAGGTAGAGGAGGTTAGACAAGGTATAAAGTTCACAGGTGTGTGTTAGCATGTTAGCCTGTCAGCCCCAGTGAGTAGCCAACAGGCCTTGCTGATTGAGAGCTTGATTTTGCCCAGGGCAGTGTTGTCCACTGCGTCATATATTAGGATACCATAGTCCAATAAGGACAGGACTGATGAGTCAATGGTGAGTCCTAGTACCTCTTCCTGACAAGAAGCTCCCAGCTCAGATACACAATGGGGTGCTCCTTCCCCTGCTGTGTAACCTGACTCAGGACAGCACCCAGCCTGTGGTCTGAGGCATCCACATGTACTATGAACTTTAGGTCATAATTGGGGCTAGCAAGTACGGGTGACCCACATATTGCCTCTTTCAACCATCGGAAGGCAGACTCACAGTCGCCTGTCCAGAGAATTTTCTCAGGCATTTTCCTTTTGTTAGGTCAGTCAGAGGCTTAGCCATATCCCTGTAGTGAGGACAAACCTCCTGTAGTACCCAGCTGTCCTCAGAAATGCACTTACCTGTTTCTTTGTGGCAGGGGTGGGTAAGGCCTGGATGACATCAATCTTCGCTGGCTCTGGATGACTGTGTCCATGGTAGGACACTTTGGTCATGCCTACTTGTTATTTTTCCACCTTAATTGTCAGCCCTGCAGCCTTCAGTCTGCAGAACACTTCTCTCACATGTCTGACATGATCCTCCTAGGTCTAGCTGTTAATGGCTATGTTGTTCATGTATGCCAGAGCAAATTCAATTACCCATCCAGAATGCGATCCTCAAGCCATTGGAAGGTTGCAGGTGATTCTTCATCCCAAATGGCATTACTCAATTTGAATAAGCCATATGGGATAACAAACCATACCTCTCCCTGGCTGCAGAGGTTAACAGCACCTGCCAGTAGCCATTTGACAGGTCTATTGTGGTCAGGAATCAGGATTCTCCCAGTCATTCTAATGTATCATGCTTTCTGGACATGGGGTAAGCATCAGACTCCATACAGCTGTTGAGCATCTGGTAGCTGACACAGAACCATGTGGTACTGTCCTTCTTGGGGATCAGGACCACAGGTGAAGTCCAGGAGTTACTGGACTCTGGGATCACTCCAAGGGCCAGTATCAGAGCTATGGGGAATATAAATTTCTGCTCATGGAATGCCCACAGAATTACCATTCTGTTTCCATGGAATTTCACTGAATTTTTGCCATAATTCTGCAGAATTCTGCCACATTGTAAACTGCAGTTATTTCACTATAATTTTACAAATATGATTCCAATTAACACCACATTTGGAATGTAAACAGAACCCAATGACATACCAATGTGTGCCAAATGTCAGATTTGTAGGTTAAAGGGGCAGAGGAATGGGTGGCCAAACATTTAATCAAAATTAAATTTTCAGTTATTTTGAGATAATTTTAAAATTTGTTATCCAAATTTCTCCACAATGTCTGGATTTAGTGAAGCATCCAACATAGGTATATGCACCACATTTTTATCTCAAGCTTCAATGGGAGCTGAGTTATAGGTAACCAAACATTTTGCCAAAATGTTGATAGTATTCATTGAAATGTTACAAAATTTGACAAGTATACAGGTTACAGTATCACTATGCATTTGTATACATACATAGAGTCAGATTTCTAGCTTCAAATGGGACTGAGTTATAGCCTACCAAACATATTGCCAAAATTTAAATTTCAGTTATTTTCTCTAATTTTAAAACAACATATCCAAATTTAACCAGAGATGAAGCTTTTAAACTACTATATAACATGGTCATTTCTCAAAGGCCATATTTGCAGCTTTAAATGGGATTGAATTAATACTAGTTACATTTTCACAAAATTTAAAATGAAATTTTACAAGACTTTAATTACAAATTTAAATCACTGAAACTTTAAAACTAGAGAATGCAATGCCATGAAATTTGGCAGATTCTTAGACCTTAAGGAGATGTCTGCCAATTTTATTGCTTGCTGCCAGAAATTGCAAAATAATAGGTCTGTGCATGGACCGTATAGTATTTCCTGAATACCACGAATAGTAGGCTTTGAATATCTGGATGGATGTTCTGAATAGTCCACTATTTCACCACTATTTGTGATGTAATATTCGGTGGGTTAGATTTCAAAATCTCACAGAGCTTTGTTGGCCAACTGGAGGCTGTTTTGGATCTCACAACCAGGAACACCATGTGATCTCCTCACTCTGAGTATCTAGCAGAGTTCAAAATGTAAAGAGACTAGAGTGGGGGCTCAATGGCTCAGTTGAAACCTCACATCCGCTATATTAGAGGAGGATTATGCCAGCAGAATATCTGGAACCCTTCTTGAAACTTAATCGAGTGGCACCAGCACACTTTTCTGACTGTAATCTTCTGATCCAGTTAGGTAAGATGCACTATTGATAGCAGGAAATGATGAAGCAGATGCACATTGTGGTGACAAACACAAGGTATGCTTGTTTGTCCATTGCTTGTATAAGCAGTCTGTTACTCAATTGCTGTCAGAACAGTTTGCTGGTGCAGTTATCTATCTACTGCATTTGCAGCACCATCATTTCTTGAAGTACCTTTGAGACCTTTGTGACCATATAGAGATTGTCCCTGAACTCCAAATATTGACGGAGTTAAATCCATTGAAGTTCCAGTATTATCCTATGGGAATCGTTATGTTGTATTACTTGATTTTTAATGGCCACAACTATTTAAAGGTGTGGAAATAGTTATTCGCAGTATCCTTTGAGACCTTTGTGATCATATAGAGATTGTCACTAACCTAATATTGATGGAGTTATGGCCTGCTGAAGTTCTAGTGTTATTTTTTGTGGAATTGTTATGTTTTATTACTTGCTTTTTAATGGCCACAATTATTTAAGAGTGCAGCATATGTTATTCTTGTAGTACTTGTTGAGACCTTTGTGACCATATGAATTGTCACCTCTGCATCCTCCTCCTGAAGCATCAGCAGTACAAGCCAGCCTCTGGCACCAGCGTACATGCCAAAGTGCTGTGACCTCTGCACCCTCCTCTTGAAGCACTAGCAGCACAAAACAATGTCTGGCACCAGTGTACAAGCCAAAGTGTCGTGACCTCTCCTTCTGAATCCATGTTAAGGACTTCTGAAGCAATTCTCTAGTAAATCAACTTTTCTGGCTGAATACTGAATAATGAATATCTGGGACTCGAATACGAATATTTGGCCACATATTCAGAAAAAGGTATTCACACAGCTCTACAAAATAACATCTGTACTTAAAGTTAAATCCCACAAGACTTTGTGAAAACTGTAGAATTTCATGAAAATTCCATAAAACTGGAATTTGCTAATTTCACATGATCTAATTACAAGATAGAGGTATGAGAGACAGGTAGTGCAGGAGATCACCAGGTTCAGGAGTTGGATGCACAGTTTCATCAGGAAATAGGCAGCTAATCTGGGTAGCACACATTGGTAGACCCTTAGGTTGGAGGAAGGAAACATACAGTGTCAACAATTCTGATCTGAATGCAGGACATTTAAGGATCACATCCAGTAAATTTATGATCCAAGGAGCCTGATGTACATGCAAGTCTGGGACTTAGAGGTGCTGAGAAAGATGCAGTGGAAGATAATGTTTGGGACGGCAAGAAGGAAGACTTCCGCTATTCCAACAGGGTAGGTCAATAGGAAAAGGAGTAGGTGACACATGTTTTAAGGGAGTTTGTCACTGTGAAGAACAAAGATGATATCAGTCAGATCAGTAGTTCTAGTGAGTCAATCTGGCTATGCCAGAAGAGAAGGGGAGGGATAATCACCCAGAGAGGAAGAGATAATCACCCAGAGAGGAACAGCCAGACTGCAAAAAGCTCATCCCAGCTTATCAAATGAAGTAGTGATACATACATTGTTAATGTTAAAATCCACAAAAAGAATTCTGGATGGTTTGTCTATATGCTTTATAAATATATGAGAAAATGTTACTGATATTTTTCTCTTCTGCAAATTTCAAAATGCTAAACCAATTTATCCAGTTGTGTTAGAAACCATGATACACTGACTATGGATATGCATGTCAAATGTTAAGTCTATGCCTCCAAGAGCACAGAAGTTACAAACATCCACATTTTTGAGAGTTTTCACATTTTGCAAATATTTACATAGTAAAGATATGAACCCCTGTAACTTACAAATCTCTAATCAAATTTTCTCCATATGAAGATAATTCTATAAGTATTACAAAAGGTTGTTCATGCTAATTTACACATGTCTAGCACCAAAAGTGCCTGAGTTATATGCAGATGACAGTTTTTACAAACTTTCTCATAAATAAAAGACAGATTTTGGGCACATATAATTTTGAGACAATAAATCATATTGTTATGAAATCTGGTACATTATTAGAACACCTATCATCAAGGAATCATGCCAAATTTAAGATCTCTGACCTAATAGACAGCTGAGGTATATGCAGACAAAACTTTTCATGAAATTGTGCACAAAAATAAAATGACAGACTTTAAGCACCTATAATTTTGAAATTATACATCCAAATGTCATGATATTTGTTATTGGCCCTCCACCCACAGAGTGTGTATACCAAATGTGAGAGCTGTAGCTTAAATGACAGCCAAGTTATGACCAAATTATTAAATTTAAAAGATTCCATTAAAGTTCTGAAAAAATTCCACAAAATGTCATGGAATTATTTTATTTTATTTATTTATTTAGTACTAGGATTACAAAGACCTTTGAATTAGAAGTTCATTTACAAAGGTTCCGCATTCAAAATGGATACAACAGAAATGGGTGCATACAAGGTGGTAACAAACACTTGAACAACAGTGTTACAGAATGAGACAAAAGTGCAATTACAATGAAGAAGTGTAAATAAGACCTCGTCAAGAAAGTGCTGGAGGGGAGAAAAGTGCTGGCAATATTCAAGAGAAATGGCTGAGGAGATGGGAGAAGAGGTAGAGTAGGGAGGAGGAGGAACTACTTAGTGATGGGAGGAAGGGTAAAATGAAGGTGGGATGGGTGAGGAGAGAAACATAGTGGGAATATGAGGGGTGGGATAGGAAGAGTGGTGTTAGGAAATATGATGGTGCAAAATAAGGGGGATAGGAATGGAGGAGCAGGTGCTGGGGATGGGAAGAGCAGTGTGAGGTTATAAAAGAGAGGTGGGGGCTTGAGGGAGAGAGGGGAAAGGTGGGGAAAGGAAAGAAGGAAATGGAAAGGGAATAAATGACAAGGGCGTGAGATGTTGGGGAAGGGGAGTTGAGAAAAAGGGGAGTACAGTTGCAGATAGGCTACAGGTTAGGCAAAAGCAATCACAGTGACTGAGGTGAATGGTTTCTGTCAAAGCTTGAGTTTGTATGCACCAAGTTTGGGTTCAGCAGTGATATCTGGGGAGACAGTTAAGAGTGGGTGCTTTATAGGTAAAGGCACACTGAGCTTGGGTGTTTCTGCAGTAAGGGATGAAGAAGGATGGCTTAGAAGAGCTATGTATGCTCCTGGTTATGTGTGCTGATAATATAAGGGTTTCAGTGAAGGGGCATGAGGCCAAGACTAACCTTTTGAGGTTAGGCAGGTGATGTAAGAGACCCTAGCCGTGAAAAGAAGCCAGTTGGTACATTCATAAAGTTCACACATATTGGTTCTTTTATCTGCTTCTGAGACAAGCCTACAGGATTTGTTCCATATGATTGCAATTCTCCTGAGAGAGGTGTCAGAGGCAGCACCATATATGAGTAACCCATAATCAACAAGTGTAAGTACTGAGCTGGTTACTGTGATTTTCAAGCCCTCAGTGGTCATATTGTGGTAATAATGATAAAGGACCCCAATACTGGAGTTGGTAAGTTTTGCAATTAGATTTCTATGGTGAGTGAATGGAGAGCTGAGTTTTATATCAAGATATTAAATACTCAAACTTAATCCAGAGGTTGAAATTCCACACATCTCAGAATTTTCCCATTCTGCACAGCTCTAGCCAGCATCTCCTGAGTTCCTCAAGCATGGTCTTCTTAACTCCTCTGGTTCCCTGTAGGGGGACTGCCTTAGCAGAACTTGGGACCCAGTGTCCAGGTTGTGTTCAGCCATTGTGGTGTACCCCAGATTCCCATGAACATGTTCCCAAATTCTTGTACCACCTCCCCATCTCCTAGGCATGGGCCATTGTCAGCTGCCCTGTGAGAGTGAGGTTATCCACTGAGGATCCCTCCTGGGCTTCCCTAAGAAGGTCCACCAGGGATCAGCCTCACTCTCTCTTCTAGCACACTGCATATGGTAAGGATCATCTCCTCCTTATCATGGTAGGGCTTCATCATGCTCACATGATATACCCTCTGCTGTGCCTTCTGTCAGGCAGCTCTACTACATAATTAACATCGCTACTTTCCTGATTATGGAGAATGGGTTCTCCCATGCTGCCTGCAGTTTATTGTGTCTGACTGGGAGAAGTACCCTCATGCTCAGTCCGACTTTGTACTTCCAGGCTCTGGCCCCATGGTCATACCAGATTTTCTTTTGCTGTTGTGCAGTGGCTATGTGCTACTGGGTAAGCCCCATGAGCTCCTTAAGCTGGGTCCTGAAATTCAGGATATTCTCCACAATAGTCTCCCTTTGGTAAGCATGGTCACCTTACCATTCATCCCTGATTAAATCTAGGGTCTCCTCACCCTGTGATCAAACAGAAGCTCAAAGAGTGAAAATCATGTGGACTTCTGTGGGACTTCCTGTACGTAAACAGGAGGTGGGCAAATATTTATCCCAGTCACTTTGTTCTGGTCAGCAAATGCCCTGAGCATAGTTTTGAGGGTCCCATTGAACTGCTAGATAAGGCCATTTGTCTTGGTGTGATAGGGCAAATCACAGAGCTCTTTCACCCCACACTTCTCCCACAAACTGGTCATTAATGATGACATGAAATGTGTCCCTGGTCTGACAAAACCTCCAAGAGAAATCCCACTTTGCTAAAGATTACCAGGAGCTCATTAGCCACCTTCATGCCTCAATGGAGGACATGGCCACTGCCTTGCAGTACCAAGTTGAGTAATACATGACAACCAGTATGTATCTTTTGCCTGGCAACATGGGCTACTTAGGGGCCCCATCCTGTCTACAGCTACCTCTTAAAGGGCTCATCAACAATGAGTAGGGGCACCAAAGCTGCTTTTAGCCTTGTTCTCTACCTTTTCTACCCTCTAGCACTGTGGACAAGTCCAACAGTACTTTGCCATATCAGTGTACATGCTCAGTCAAAAGAAGTTGTTGGTGAGTCACTTTTTCATGGGGCTAATACCAGGTTGCCTGAAAAGTGATGTCATGAGGCCAGGGCAGAAGCTGCTTTTGGTTGTCATGGAGGACTACCAGCTTCTGGAGTACCTCTCCCTCTAGACCCCTCTGTGGTGTGCACTCCTGCACAACAGTCCATTCTCCCAATAAACTGATTTTTACTCATCTGAGGAGTCCTCAGCACTGTCTGCTGTCTCTTTCAGTTCTGCTCTTACTTCCTTGTTTCTTCATCCGTGGTTCTTCTTTTCAGCAGAGGAAGGGCCAACCACCCCATGTTATGCTTCTTTATAGAGTAACACAGTTGTGACAATTCTGTAGTAAAACAGGAAGGGGAGGATCAGAGGGGTATCCACACAGTGACCCTACTTGAGGGCACAATAAATTTAACTTGTTATAAAAAGTTACACAAAAACAAACAAACCAAACAAAAAATTAATAAAAATAAAACTTTTTGCTTTCATTTTCCTTCTAGTTACTCAGACCAGGTTATAAACTCAGCAACTCAACAGGTATGGATATTATTAACTGCAGGTACTGTGGGACACTTTTCTAAAGGTAGCAGTTATACAGGATTTTGACACTGTCCTGCATGTTGGACCATTGGAGGTCTAAGGGCTCAGCTCCGGCAGCATGGGCAGAGATTGCATACCTCAAATCTAATATTCAGGAGGAAATATATTACAAAACACCCACCATTTCCCAAAATCCAAATGAAGCACCTCGGCAGCAGAGGGTAGTTGGTCCAGGAGGCTGGCAGGTAGCTAGAAAAGCAAATTAGAGGCCCCATCACACAATGCTTACCAATGTATCACCTCCACAAACCATATAAAAATACAAACAGGTCTCTGACTCTATCTCTGAAATCAAGCAGAGAGGCAGAAGGCACTGCAGAGCAGGACACTGCAGCAAAGGAGTCAGCACTACAAAACTCTCCCAAAACAGGGACCAAAACAGAAAAGTGAAGAAGAAATCCAATACACTTTTGATCATAGGAGACTCCATGATTCGGGAGTTGATGCATACCTCTGGCCAGTGGTAATGGTCAAAGATGTTTCAGGTACATCTGCATGGAGAGACACTAACCACATTGCTAAAATCATGCAGGAAGCAGGAGGAAATATTGACATCCTGGTAAACATAGGACTAATAATCTCACCAGCTGGTCAGTTGTAAAGACCAAGAAACACCTGACCAGAGTGGGAGGCAAACTGTTATCCATTTCATCCGCATCTCCTTCTCTGAGATCCTGCTGGTCTGAGAAAGGGGGTAGATGGATGGAAGGTCAGAGAAGGGAGATAGGTGAGCTAAACATGTTGTTCAAGGACTGGATGCAAGGAAAAAGGACACAAATTTGTAGGTAACTGGCAACAGTTTTGGAGTGAAAGTTCTTTAAATTTGATGGACTGCATCTGATTAAGGAGGGAGTCAGAGCATTGGGGCAGAAGTTTGATGTCTTTGCAGAATATTTAAACTAGCAACGGGGAAAGGAGGCAAGCACCAGATACATTGAATGGAAAGAGCACCCCTCCCCTCAGCTAGTGATCAAACAGGAGTTCAGCATGTTTGCAGTTCATTTGCATCACCAGGTAAGGGAAAAGGTCTGGCTCCCAATACGATGCATAGGGGAAATGCCAGACCTCACCTAACAACTAACACACTGAAATCTGGCAAATGGAAAATCATGTACACAAATGCCCGCAGTCTGGGAAACAAGATCACAGACCAGGAGGCAACAATGACAGAAGCTAAACTGGACATAGTAGCATTAGCTAGACATGATTCACCAGTAACCACACTTGGGAGACTTCAGTACCCGATTATCTACTGTTCAGAAGAGTCTGAGGTGCAAAAAGGGGGATGACCCTTTATGTCAATGAAAATATCAAAGCTACAGAAATTCAAACACACATAAGGAACCAGAAGAACTGTGGGCCACTCGGAAACAGGAAATGGGACATCCATACAAACGGGGTTGTCTACAGGCCTCCAGACCAGGGGAGGACATAGACACATTACTGTTAGAAGATATAGGCTATATATATATATATATATATATATATATATATATATATATATATATATATATATATAAAGACAAAGAACCTCTGTGTGCAAACACTGAGGCAAGGGTTACCCTAAAGGGCATTTGGCTGGGAAGCCAATTTTCAAGAAAATACAAATCACACATGCCCACACAATGCAAAGCATCATGGGCTGCATATGTAAATCACCACAGAATGTTATACTGGTCCAACTTTAAGCAGAAATGCATGGTGTCAAAGGCCTCTCACACAGTTTGCAAAGGGTGCTAACAGAAGACATAGACACGTGTTTAGCTGTCTCTACCAGGACTCATCAGTATGCCCGCCTGTTTGACACCCCAGTGGAATGGACTAGCTACTATATATATATATATATATATATATATATATAAGATATAAGATATGTTAGAAGATAGCAGTGTCAGTGGCTCAGTAGGCAGCACACTCACCTCTGAGGCTGGGAGATCAGAGGCTGTGGGTTCAGTTCCCACATCTAGCACTTGGGTTAATATCCCAGCATGGACACTGTAGTGCAGCATGAGAGGGGTGCTGCACTTCTGAGGTGCCGCTTTTGATGAGACGTTAAACCGAGGTCCCATCTGCCTGGATTGGTGGTAGTTCAAGTGGATGTTAAAGATCCCATGGCACTTATTGAAAAGAGTAGGGAATTTTATTAAACAAAGTAAACATAACATCAGGCATAAAATGAGCAAGAAAAATATTAAAAATCCATACATCATATAATAGGCATATATACATTTACATCAAAGAGAAAAAATACAGAAACAGAAATATCTGTAGTACAACGTAACAGAAAACAGAGACAACTAGTGCAAAAATCAATATGTTTCCATAAAGATTGAAAGTGTTGGAAGTTGCCTACATTCCAATTCCATAATATTCAACAAAGCAGTTTCTATGTGTTGTATAATAGTAAGTGGAACAGCTGGAAATTGTTGTAAGATATATTGACAGCGAGCCTGCCACATATAGTATTTGACATAGCAAAATCACTCTAAGAGTACTAGGATGAAATCTAGTCCAAGGACCAGAAAATCACCTAATATCAAGACCTGATATGTGATTCTACTAAGAAATGGCCACTTCCACTTATTGGCTAATGTTTTCCAAAATAACAGAGCATCCTGACAATCAAAGAAGAAATGTGACATAGTTTCTATTTGGATGCAGGAAGGTTTAGGGCAGTATCATTCCTGAGAAGACTTGTGTTTTAAATGTCCCCGAACCTGTAGTCTGCCATGGCAACAAAGCCAGGAAACATCCCACATGTGCATTGGGATTCGCTTATCTCAAGATTGAGTAAAACACAGTCTATTCGGAAGAAGGTCATACTGGAAATTGTAATGCTGGTCTTGTAATATTCACAAACGTAGTATACATTTGTTTTCTAGAGAGAGTTAAAATGGAAGATTTACGGAGTTTCCAAACTGTATCTTACAGAAACTGTCCACAGCATATGATGGGAAAGTACAGGAATGTGTAGATGGGAGTATGTCCCAGTTAGCCATAATGGAACTCAGAGCATTGCTAATCCATATATCACTAATATAGAATGTATCATGCTTCAGAAAAGGTGAAAAAGAAAAAGGAAAGAAAAAGCTATGGGTGAATCATACCAAGCCCTCCCTGATGTATTGGTAAGTATGTAATATCCCGCTTAATTGATTGAGTCTACTGCCCCAAATCATCTGGAAACATACACTAAAGATCCATGTTTCTAAGTGTTTGGAGGGGCATATACATAACTAAGAAACAAAAAATAGGAAGTATAAATTTCTTGACCTCCAATACTCTCTTTCTCGTCCCCAATTTCCATGATTTCTATAAACTGACCTTATACTCCCCAATACTAAGATGTTTTCCCAGTTATAGGTTGCTGCATCCTCAACATTAAACAAAACCCCAAAATTCACTGGGGAGAGGTATAAGTTCGAATACCACCAACTGCAGAAACAGTAGTGGACTCAGGATCCAAAGGAATGGATACACTTTTCTGAAGGTTAAGAGTGCCTCCTGAAAGTAAAGAGAATGTCTGAACTACTCAGACTGCCCGACCTCCAGACATTTTATCATATGCAAATAAAACAACATCATCTGCATATGCAGTGATCTTCACTAGGGTAAGGTATGGTGGGTACTAAACCTATAATTTGAGAGTCCCATCTAATTTGCCGAATAATTGGATCTAAGGCAAAAGTATATAACAATGAGCTGAATGGACATCCTTGATGGACCCCAACTGTCTGGAGTAGAGTATCACCTGCAAAGCTATTAATCACTGGAGTAAAATAGGCTAAGAAAAGATACAATAAGCTATCAAAGAAAGGTATCTGGGATACCATATATCTTCATGATCTGAAATAAATAGGAGTGCTGGACCGAATCAACTGCTTTTACCTGATCTAGTGAGAGAATGAAACCTGAAATTATATATTTTTTTACTTCAAAATCTCTCTCAGGAGAAACAAATTGTAGTTATTGATCACCCTGGAATAGCACAAGACTGAGCTGGGTCAATAAGATCAGGTGCAACCCATTGTAAACGTGTGCTGAGTATTCCAGTCAAGATTTTGAAGTCTGTATTCAGAAGATGGAGAGGTCTCCAATGTAGTAAAGAGCGGATATCTCCTTTTATATATACATTTTAGAAAGGATATGCCAAAATTAGTAATCTCAGCTGTGTTTTGCAGAACATAGTTGGAAACTTGGGTTAGTACTCCAGTAAATCATCTTGAAATGTTTTATAGAATTCATGTGTAAGGCCATCAGGACCCTGGGCTACCTGTAACTTAAGGTAGGAAATGGCACAAGCTACTTCCTCCTGAGAAAAGAGGGCAACAAGATCCTCAGTATGGTGTGTAGAAAGTTGTGGGACTGGGCTGAAAAAACTGTGGACAAGCCAGGAGAGTCAGAAGGCAAGGTACAAAATTGTCTTCATAATTGAGAGTTAACAAGTGAGAGCATACCAGAAATATCAGAAACAATATTCTTCATTATGTCAAAAGTCCATACATGACCGTAGCCTGAATCCTGTCTTTATAAGCTGAAAACGAATTTGCCGAGGGAGAAACTGATGTACCCAATCTAATAAAAAAATCTAAAGTACAGGCACTATTGTACTGATGTGTAAACATGTGACGCTTGATAGTATTGATTTGCATGAATAATCAACAGGGAGGACACGGAAAGAGACATCAATTTATATAGCTGATTTCTATAAGTTAAATATGTAATATAAGTATCACGAACCATACATTTCCATAGTCTGAAAGAGCAGACATAAATCTAGTTTTGTATCTTTCCACCATGCCCATATGGAGTCATAACAGCAAAGAACTGAAACCGTGTTCGAAATAGGGATCAAACTTGTGTTCGAACAGAAGTGTGAGATAACACAGTATTGTTCAACTTCCATTCAGTTGATGGCATGGAAAGAGGCGTTGTGGCTGCATCTAATGAAACTATACAAGTCAGTAAGTAGTGGTCTGAAAGCTCTGTGAGGCAAAGTGAAACCTGTTGTGGTGCACAATATCGAGATGAAAATAAATAATCGATGCAGGTGTGATAAATAGATCTATGATAGTGTATTCAGCATCAGTTTTCAGGAGCGATAAGCATCAGTTAAACTGGCAGTCTTTATCAATGTGGACAAAGCAAGGAATCACAATAAATTTTCTTCCCACCGCCGCCCCACAGGAAACGCTAATAGAACAAAGCAAAGTCGCACCCCAAATAATATGTTTCCTGTACACAAATAGGGTTTAATTAGATCTAGTAAATGGATATGAGCAGCTTTGGTCTGAGGGCCATAAAGATCGATAAGACAAAAGGATTGGCCTTGAAAAGTACAATCAAGAATCTGGGCTCTGCCGGATGAATATCTATAATACGGAAATGGAAAAGGCTGAGGAAAAAACAGGATAGCCACACCATCAGCTAAATCTTCCCAAAGGTCCAATAGGAAGGGCCCTTAATCCATCCCCATTTAAGCTGCTGAACCTCAAAAAATAGATGTAAGACGTGTTTCCTGTAACAAGATAACATCCATGGGGAGAGAGGCAGCAAGAAAAGAAAACCATCCTCCTCTTGTAGCTTTTCAGGCTACAAATATTGAATGATGCTATCCTAATATGAGCCAGAACAATGAATCAGTCAGCCACTCCCATCTGTGATATTCATATTCTTATGCTTCTTGCTCTCCTTTTTGTTTTAGTGAGTTTCTTTGGGATACATCAGGAGGTCTAGGAACAGTGAGGTCTATGTCAGAGGGTAAAAACAGAGGCTTCGAATCACCATCAGAATCATCTCTCCCACCCTTTAAACATTCAAAAGGATTGGAGAGAGAAACTTCAGGAGCCTAACAGTTTTACGAGTAGTCGCCCTGTGACCCTTCTGCTAAGTTGAAAGCCTTCTGGGTCTACAAGGGAGTGTCAGTGGCTCGGAGGGAGTAGGGTGCAGGGTATGGTCTACAATCTCCGTAGGCAGGGAATAGTCTCCATAGCAGTAGGTGGTTCCATTATGGATCAGGGTTCACCGCACAACCGGAATAGTGGGAGGGGGTGAGGAGACTGCAGTGGCATTGAACACTGAACCTGAGCAGTGGACCAGTCTTGGGCCTTATCCTGTGCTTTCTGAATGAGGACAACAGGATCCCACCCTCATTATGATTTTTGCTGTCCCAGGGACATTGATGGTATGCATGTCCTTTTTCATCACAGAGACTGCACTGAAACACATAATCACAAGAAACACTAGGGTGCCCATACACACCACATAAACTACACTTCAGCAGGTCACAAGTACTACTCAGATGTGTGTGGGCTCTACATTTGTAGCAGGCCCTAGGTTGACCCCATAAAAGCAAACACCCCTATCCTTGCCTAAGAAAAACTGTTAGGTAGGTGTATGACTTCTGAGTTAACCTGAAAGAGTTTCACAAGAAACTTCCAACCACCTGTCCAAAGTCCCTCCTCATCTACAATAGCTTAGGGAGGACAAGACCGTACATCTGTTCTGCAACCAATGATATATGTCGCTATACTGATGCCCTCATTTCTAAACATAATAGTGACAGTGCAAACTGCTGGCTTGGTGAGAGGAATGACAGAAAAGGAGTCCAAAGAGGGTATTCTTCAATGTGGCATATTTATGCCAAAATCTATCTAAACCGCTATTGTTCTTAAAACTAATATCAAAGGTTTCTCACCTGAGATATGAATTAAAGCATAAATATCTGAGGCCTGAAAATGCATGTCACTTTTTAAAAGGGTCCGAGCCACATAATAGCAATCAAGAAATGTAGAGAGGCCTCCCTTATAGCGTAGTCATACTGCATTATGCCTGGGAGCTTGTTCTAATTTATTTTAAACAAATCTGATAGGATAGGCTTCTGCCAGGGCTGGAGGGGCCTCAAGGGGGGTTCAAGGTCGGGATTCCAGCTGAAGGGACTTCCCAGGATCCTCCAAATTAGGTGAGCTTGGTTGAACAGAACTTAAAAGGGGTGGGGTGCACTGGGAACAGGACCAGAAATTGTTTTAGGACAGAGGTATGCAGAGTAGATTGTGCAGAGGGATGTTTATCGGAAGGGAGAAAGCAGGGCTGAAAATGTGTACCAGCTGAGGATGGAGAGAGGGGATAGCAGGCTGTATAGGAATGGGATTACTGGTTCTTGAATATGGCAGAAACAGGTTTGTCCCCAGCTAGTGGCTGTATCCCAGAACTGTGTGGAACAGAAACTGTAGTAGGTACATTATTGCCAATATCAACACTAGTGGCAGTAGCAACAGTATGAGCAGTAGTAGCAGTAGTGGCAGGTGCAACAATATAAGCAGTAGCATTAGCTGTATCATTATGATCCATAATATCCACCCAAGCAGCCCCAAACACAACAGGCATAGATGATATATCAGAGTCCTTAACAATGCTAGCAGCTGTAGACTTAGGTACCTCAGTGAAGCTCTCAGCAAAGAGGTGCAGGCCTGGTCAGTGAAAACAAACGCCGTGTTTGTCAGGTCCCACGTTGGATCTGGGTCCAGGATCCTAACTCAGTTAACATCCATCCTGCTCGAGTTAGAGCATTTGTAGCAGTCCAGGTGGGGTCTAAGACATCCAGAGAGCAGTCTGCAGACTGAAACATGCACAAATCAGTGAGGCAGTGGTAGAGGAAGCCATGAACGAGGAAATCATTTTCGGTGTAGGGATCCAAAAGCAGGAGGTCGTTGTCTCCCAAATGCGACTCTGTAGTCGTGGCTAACTCTCCAACGATCTGAACCGGATGTAACATGGGGACCAGCTAGTGTTACACTCAGGAAGCCGTGCATTGGGTTCCAAAGGAAGAGGCTGTAGCAGAAGTGTAGGAACACTGAAAACTCTGTAAACATCGCTGAACCAGGCACATTAGTGATAGAAGGTATCTCCACAGATAAAGATGCATCCGATGGGTTGGTGCTCTGGAAGACGCCTTGCTGTAACAATGAGCAGGGCCTGCTCCATTGGCAGCATAGTAGTAGAGGTGAGAACCTCACTGGAGCAGAGCTGAGTAGCATCTGAGTTCTCCATGGCAGTGACAGAGGTCCCCACTGACAAGAGTAGGGACATTTTTATTGAAACAAAAATTGTACAAAGAAGCCAACACAAAATACATCGATTAGAAATATACAGAGAAATCAAGCAAGAAAAGGGATGGAGAAATAATAAAATGCAGTATGAGTCCTTTAAGTAATGGCTGAATTAGTGTTCGTGATCCATGGGAGGGCCTTCCATAAGGCCAACAGAGACTATGCCTAATACAAAGTCCTTTCATGTTCATATATTTTCCAGAATCTGCTAGTATTCTCTCTTCAAGGTCCCAAGAAGAACACAGTTTTTGTTGAAGTGTAAACATACATCTTGACATCCAAACATTCCATTTAATAACAAGAAATACAAGATTCAGAGTATCTCTATGCCAAGCAGACCAGTGGGAAGAAAAAACACCATACATGATATTCTGATATGTAACTGTGGAAAATACAGGAACATCCCAGGAATCTGCTAAATATGACCACCAATTTGTGATATAAGAACAATCAAAAACAAATGAGATATCATCTCCGGTAGCTATACAAAGAGGTCTTGAGCAAACCTGTCCTGAGACTGTTTGTGTTTATGATATGCTTTTACTTTTATACGCTCATGACATGATAACCAGTGGAAGTCCCACGTGTAATCAGGGATTCTAGAACAGCATAACAAAGTTAGAAGTGAGGGTAGACAACTATCCGGACATTTTGGAAAAGGGGCTTGCACTTTTACAAACTGAAGACAATAGTGTTTTATATAAAGTCTTGTGCGTGATTCAAATAAGAATCTGAGGCGACACTTTCCATTGTTTTAAATGAAGAAACATATGTTTTATATATGTCGGAACATCCCCTTGTTGTCGTAATACTCCTAAAGAATTATGTTCCCACTTATGAAACCAATATCTACAAGAGTCAGAGAACCACGCTTCCCACCTCTTTGGGTGTTCACCAGTAAAGGCCGTAGATTAGCTGAAAGGAAAATACTAGTGAAGAAAAGCAACGGTTAATCATCAGAATACTCCTTCAAAGGTAGGCAAGTAAGTAGTATTCTCTAATCGGATTCAACCGACTGCCCCAAAGGGCCTGAAAAATATACTGAACACCTTAGTTTCCAATTGTTTTGGGATAGGGAAACATAACTCATATACAAAACAGAGGGAGAAGATAAGTTTTAATCAGAAAACACGTTTTTTCTTCCCAATTTGACCTTGATTCCATGAGGTCACCATGCTTTTATCAAGTTTTAACTTCTCTTCCCAGTTAAATGAATCAGAATCTCTTAACCCAAGTAAATACCCAGTACTGGATTTGACCTTCAGTTACATGTAAAGGGCCAATAGTGTCCGAAGAATGAGAGGAGGAACCCAACCAAATTCTATACTCTTACTATAATTTATATTTGCTCCAGATATTGCAACGAAAGAGGAGCATTCTTGAGAGACACAAGCTCTGAAGCTTCATCAGCTACTAAGAAACATATGTCATCCGTGATATGCAATCACAGTAAACAGAGATCTTAGTGCCGAAACATGATGGCACGAATTTGTGGGTGATCATTAAGACGGCGGCAAATATCTAGAAAAAACATATAATAGAGGGCTTAAGGGACAACCTGGGGAACTCCTCGCTTCACTGGATCATCGGGCTGCCCAACCATTAATTAAAGGAACGATTGTCGCTGCCTTATATAATGTCTGTATCCAGCTAATAATCTTATCAGGAATATGTAAAAATGTAATACCGTCCATAAAAATCATGGCTAACGGAGTCGAAGGCAGCTTTTGATCAACTGAACAATAAGCCCAGAAGCGAGTCCAAAACCATGAGAAAATAGTTCTCCCATTCGGTAGAGAGCAGAATTGGGCTGGATGAATAACTATTTCTGCAGCTTAACAAACGTTTGCAATAAGTTTCGTTAATATCTTAAAATCTGTATTTAACATGCAAATAGGAAGCCAGTTGTCTAGGGACTTAATGTCACCTTCCGCTTATAAACATAGATTAATATGCCCTTAGTAAACTCTAAGGAATGTGTTCAGTTGCAAGGAGGAAAGTGAACACTGAGGTCAGTTCGGAAGGAGGTGTTCTCCCAAGAATTTATATAAGGCTGTGGGGAGACCATCTGGGCCAGGGTCCCTAGCGAGGGGCAGTGAAGATATAGCTAGTCAATTTCTTGTTCTGTAAAGGTTGACATGCAGAGTCTACATTCTGCATGGACGGATTTGGAATTTCAAGGGTACCATATAATCGTTGTAAGTCTTCTGACGCTTGGGTAACGGGAAAACAATGCGGTCGTGATGGTCAGTAACAATTTGACATATATCCAAGTGGGAGGTACAAAGATCTCCATTTGCATTGATAAGACATGACATTGTTTTCTGGGCATTCTGATGATAATTAGATTCAAATGGGCAAACTATTTCCCTAGTACCTTTCATCTAATAACTATGTTGATGATACAGTTGTTAGCATTTTTTAGACTGAAAGTCCAACATGTCCTTCTTCAATAAATGAATTTGTTGTAACAAATCTTGTCCTGTCAAGTATGCTAGTGACATTAAAGACTGGAAATGAGCCCTCTTTGTAGATATACCAGATAATCAGACCTACTTTTTAAACGACTATATGATTTCAAACATCCCAGTTAAAGTATGTTTAGTATCCATCCACCACCTCATTGGATCATCATACATAGGGTATACAGACTTACGAGCATGAATAAATGACAAAAGGGTTTGCTGAAGTGATGGTAGTTGTAATAAAGAAACATTGAATTTCCAGAAACCAGGCCCTCTATCACAATTAGCAGGAGATCCAAGACTGACAGAGAGTAGCTACGGTCAGAGAAGGCTATAGCTTCTGTATTACAGTCGAGGCGACTACCAAAAGTACTGGAGGTAAAAACAAAATCAATACGAGTAGCCAGCTTACCCTTTTGAAAAGTGAGAGTATGCTGTTTTGTGAAAGATAAATACAAATCCGCAAACGAAGCAGTACAAATCATGCCCTAATACAAGAGAGTCACAGTACATTTTCTTGTTGGTAGCAAAGGAACTCTTATCCTGTAGACTAAGCCCACAATTAAAGTCACCAGACAATATGATTCAAAAGAAGAGTGTAAAAAGGATGAATTAAATCAAAATGGCTATTCGCTTCAGTTTTAATTTGGGGGGTATAGACATTTATCACCCGGTATGGCATTGCCCGAGCAGAAAATCTAAAATTAAAACTCTACCAGGTACCAGATCAAACAGCTTCAAGAGCCGAAAATCCGGGATGTTAATCAAAATGCCAAGACCAGAGCAGGGGTCTTGGCCTATCGACCAAAAGGAGGGCCCATAAGCCAATCTCGTTGAGCCAATCAGATCTCCTGCACCGTATGGAATCTTGTGTCTTGTAAAAGAAATATCCCTAATGGTAAAAACCTCAAAAGGAAAACACCAATCGCCTCTTATCTACACATTTCAAACTATTTACATTAACAGTATGGCATGTAAATAGTGACATATCAGGTCATAAGGAAAGTAACCTATACAATCAAGATTTTCTCTTCCTGCTACCTCAGTCCCTTTCAATCTCATCTTAGCCTTCCATTTATGTAAAAGGCCAGTGCCTAATGGTGGTATAGAGTCTTCGAGGCCTTCTGGGATGGAAGAAGCTATAGAGGATGAGTCAGATTCCCCACCTGCATCATCCGATATCGGCTGAAGCACCTCAAAGGTATTTGATAGTGCAATAGGGGTGCAACGTAAGCCTGTGGAGTGGTTGTTACAGTGCGGAACCAGATCACAATGATCTACGATTTATTACTATTGTAGGTTCACAGGGGAGGCATGGTACTAGAGCTTGGGGCCTGCTCCACAGCCTCTGTCTCCGCAGGGCTAGCAGATGTTAGTACCTTCCCTGAGGGTAAATCTTTGCCGACTGACAAAGATGCAGTGCTACAAGAGATTTTCACAGCTTTTGTTTTGGGGAGAGACTCTACTGTAATAGAAGCTTCCTTTGTGTTGTGGAAACGAGCTTGTGCTTGAGAGATTACAAAACGCTGGTCCACACCTCCATCATGAGTTACTTTAGTATGTGCAGCCAGGGACATGACTGAAATGTGTGACCCATTTCACCAGAGATTACACCTACAGTCGTTCAAACAGTGCATACCTACATGACCCATTTCTCCACAGTTGAGACATTTGATTTTATCACACGACTACTCAGGTGTGAGGGTCTCACATCTATAACATGCTTTAGGCTGACCTGGTAAAACAAAACCTCTATCTCTACCTAAAAAAGGAATTTGGTAAATGCATAGGTCCAGATTCAGAGACATTCAGCATGACTTTAAATTTCCAACCCCTGTCCATATGTTTTCTGAATCCAAGATTGCCTCTGGCTGACCCTGTAACGTACATCGTTGCTTTAACCAGTAAACAATATTGGAAACATCTACACCTTCATTACAAAACATGACAGTGATTGTTTTAAAGGCCGGTTTAGTGAGGGAATGGCCTGAAATATGGTCCAAAGAGCAGTATTATACATTGTATGATATTTTGCCCAAAATCGGTCAAGTCCTCGAGATGTCTGAAAACTAATATCAAAATTTAATTCTCCTGAGACATGTATCAGGGCATATATTTCATGGGCAAAAAACTTCATAGAGTCTTTCAACAATGTTCTAGCCACATATACACAATCAGGGGATCCTCAAGTCCACCTTTTATATGAAAACCTGACAGCATTATGCCGCTAGCAGCCAGAACTGGGAATTTAAACAGAGAGGAAAAAGACCTTGCAGGTCCTTTATGAGAAAAAGGAGGTTGAGTAGTGGCTAGGGACTCTTCAGCCATGGGATCAGAACCTGAAAATGTCTGTTTATCTTGGACCCTGGGAAGATCCAGGATATGATTCTGGGTCAAACAATGCTCGTCAGGCAGTTCCATAGGGTCAGTTACCGTTTGAGGAATTAGTTCACCCTCCTCGAGGGATAAGTCTTGCACAGTTCTAGGGAATTTTGTAGATGATAAACCTGATACCCATGTACCCCCTTTAGGGTCTTTTCACCCATCCTGCCGCCCGTAACGCCGCATCTACGGACCATTCAGGGGCGACTGTGGGGTTTTCTTTAACATTAGAGAGCTGGGTCAGAGATGCAGAGGGCAAATTCCTCTCCAAAAACATTTTCCAAGCGTCTGCCTGTATAAGAGAGGCAGAAACTACCTCCGTTAACGCTTGACACTGTACCTGCTCAGAAACACGGAACTGGTCTGCCAGGACTGGAACCAAGGTATCTTTTCCTCCAAAGGTGAGCCGGCTTGATATGGTCTCCTAGAGACTCTTGCAGGGTATCCATCTCGGCTGACGGTCGATAGCGGTCCATCTCCATTAGGCAGTCGTGGCGTTCAGGTGCTTCCTGGACTTAAAGGTTCCGTGATTACAGGAAGTGTGCATCTCTTTGCGATCCCCACATCACATTCATCATCGTGCTGATTCACCGCAATGCTACAGACCTCGCCTGAAGAAATCTTCTGTGAAATAACTGTTGTTTTCTGCAAATCGCCTTCCTCTGGTGAAGATACAGGTACAACTAGTCGGTTTACAATCGCGGTCTCCTCAGATACAGAGACAGGAGTTGAGACCAGGTCTCCTGTCTCCACAGCTCCAGCTGCTGCTGGCAGTAAAGTGTCCTCCATCTTGGACAAGGAGTCCCTCCGAAAGAGTAGGGGAATTTCCCAGTGTCCTGGCCAAATTTCCTCATTCACTAAAAAATACCGCCAACAGCTTAATCTGGTTCAAGGTCGGTTGGCTTTCATCTGTATCCCTCCCCAGGTCATGCCTGAAAATAAGCAGGATTTGTCTAGAGCACTTACCCGTCAACAAAAACTAAATAAATATACAAAACATGACTAGCAATCACAAGGAAAGAAAGAGACTTGGGCATCATCATCACAGATGACCTGAAATCATCCAAGCAGACCACTAAAGCAGTAGGTAAGGTTAGAGGGATGTTGGGGTATTAGTAGGGTATCACAAGTCATAAGAGGGAGTTAATAAACCTCTTACAAGACACTGATTAGTCTCATCTGGACTACTGCATGCAGTACTGGAGGCCACACCTACACAAGGAAATAAACAAAATGGAGGCAATCCAGAGAAGGGCAACCAAAATGGTGCAGAGACTGCATCAGAAAACATATGAAGACAGATTAACGGAGCTGGAGCTCAATATGTATACCCTAAAGCAAATGAGGGAGATAGGTGATATGATTGAACCATTCAAACATCTTAAGGGCATTAACAAGATGAAAGAGTCTAACATGTTTCAATACAGGAAAAACAGCAGGACAAGAAGACACAGAATGAGATCAGAGGGAGGCCAATTAAGGGGTAATGTGAAGAAGTTCTTTTTATAGAAAGGGTGGTGGATGCATGGAATGGCCTACCTCAGGAAGTGGTGGATATGAATACAGTGCAGGGCTTCAAACAGGCATTGGATAGACATAAGGAACCAATACGGATGAGTATGAACAGATAGGCCATTAACAGAGTAAAGGCTATGGCACATTCATAAGGTCAGAAAAATGGGCAGACTGGATGGGCCTTTGTGATCCTTATCTGCTGTCAACTTCTCTGTTTCTATGTTTCTATGTTTTTGGAGGGTAGTATCAGCTCACTGCTCCCTGTCCAGCTCCTCCCATCTGACCTTCCCATCTCCCTTCAAGAGAAAAGCTGCCCCTGGTGGCAACCCTCTGCTTGCAGCTGGGACTCAGGGCTGCTACTCCTAGCTAGCCCTCACCCACACTAGCTGCTTCCTCAGCTGCTGAGGGAGGGGTCTGCACAGACTGAGTCACCCCCTTCCCATACTCAGAAGCTTGCCCCTTTGCCTGGCTACAGGTAGCAACACATACTAGGTTTTCCTTGTGATCAGCATCATTCCATGATCATTCACAGGGAGATCAGGTATGACTCTCACCTCCTGTACCCCATGGCTTCCCTTTCAGCTCAGAAAGACTAAAGCCAGTAGCACTTGGACCACTGGCCCTGAATTTTGAAAACTCTCCCAGCAGAATCTCTTCCACCTGGATCAGATCCTGCCTTACCATAGTGATGGAAGCACTAGTGTCCTCAATCCCTGTGTTACTATCACATTGACTAGAATAGGGTGCATATGGTTGGTGGAGTTTGATGGCACTACAGTGTGTACACAGCTCACCAACTGTTGTGTACTATCTTGGTCACCACGTACCCCAGACATTTGCCCTTTACTTCAGTTTTAGGACATTCATAGGATAGATGCCCCACTTTCAGGCAAATCCAGAATTCCTGTGCCCCAGCTCCTTATTCCCTTATAACCAGTGGATTGTGTTTTGGCATGGGTGCAGGCTGGTTTCCTTTATGCTTCCCCTCCCTGGGTCCCCTTAAAAGCATGTGCTGCCCCACCTCTATTGTTCTTCTGCTGTGAATGTGGTCTGCTGGCCACATACAAATCAACTCTTTCTGCTGTGTTCTTTATGCGCTGCATGCCTGGTCCAGCAGCCATCTTTGCAGGTCATCAGGTACGATTTTTAGAAATTGTTCCCTCACAATTAAATTTATTTTGCTCTACAGTCCTCACTTTGGCCCCATCTATCTCATGGGCTAGGTAAGTTCACATTTAGATATGCAATTCAACATAGCTGTCTCCAGGACTTTTCCTCAGTTCTCTGAATTGCCACCTATTAGCCCAAGGAGTAAGTTCAAACCATTTTAATAACACTCTTTGACTTTGTCATAATCCATGCAGTCATTATCATCCATTTTAACAAATGCATGCAAAGCACAGACAGTAATCAATGGGGTCAGGTGGAGTCATCCACGAGCCCTGCCCAGTGTAAACTGCCCACAAACCCCTCAAATGATTTTAAACATAAATCCAGAGCACCTCATCCTGGTACTGTGTGGAACATTTTAGAATTAATTTTGGCTTTGTGGGTTGGACCCCAATACCATCACTTACAGTCTGTTGCAGTGTCTGTTGGTGAAATTTCACCTTCTCTTTCTTGTGCTGTTGTCCTCGATCTTATGCTGTTGTCTCTGGATCTCATGCTGTTGCTCTTCTTTCCTCTCACATCAGGATCTCATGCTGGTGAATGTTCTCTCTTCTCTGCCTCAAGCCTTACTTTCTCCTCCTGCATCTGGATTTCATGCTGCTGAGCCTCTCTCTTCCTCAGCCTCCAGCCTTGCTCTCTACAGGTCAACCTCCTTCAGCACAAGCTCTGCCTTCAGAATCTCAGGTTGAGATTGATTGGGCTGCACAGCTCCCCAGCTTGTGCCACAAGATGCCATCCCTTGCTCAGCCAATGGGACCTCAGTCTAGCTACCTGGGTCACCATTCTCAGTGACCACCTGATGACGAAGCATTGGGTCATCCACCTCTGGGACTATTTTCCCACTGGCATTTAGTCATGCACCAACAGTGCTTCAATGAGTGCACTCTGTCAGGCTCTCATGGATAATCCCTCTTTTCTGCACACAGCTTACAAAGCTGCTGTACATGAAATTCGCCCTCGATCAGAATCCATGACTAAAAATGAAAAGTGAAATAAAAGCTATGACTTTAGTGAACATATAAGGTAGGTTGTGGAGCTCATATTCTCTAACCACGCTACACTAAGCTGTCTAGAAATAAAATAAACAGTGGTAAACACTGTAACCTTTTGTATATCCTGTTGCATGACTGTTAAGGTATATTTTGTCTGGCAGTCTGTCTCCAGCATGCTGGGTGAAGCTTTATATCTCTCTCAGAGTTCCTGCCTCACGGGAAAGCACACTGTGCACTGCTCTGTGCTGCACTGTTATCAGTTGCAACACTGATCCCTCCACTGCTTCTTACCTCCTCCTTTCCACAAGGTCAGGAAGATCAACATAGTAACTGAGGGTAGAATGCTCTTTAGTTATGGATTGCAAACACAGTTCAGTATAAATAACCAAATTACCTTTGTAAATAAACAGGAAGTCACTTGCTCTATCAAAGATAGATTCTTAACAGATTAATGAGGAAAGTCATAAATTATATGAAATTTAAATTTTTTTCATCAGACGGTTCCTGAGATATAAGCAATTTAGTATTCCAAGTGTTCATTTTCTGTCTCAAGCCCATTATTATGCATACATTCTTTGTATTCCCTGTGTTTTCAATACAGCTTTTGGGAAAAAAGGTGTGCGTTTTTGTTACTCTTACAGTTAGCATTTCCACTTACGCTTCCGTAACTCATTTGCATTAGCGTTCCCACCTATGCCACCGTCATAGCACCTTTGCATTTTCATTTGCACTTGCATTTGTGTTACTGTTAACATTTGCATTTCCATTACTGTTTTTGTTTGCATTTCCTTTTGCATCACCGTGCACTTCCATTTGCATTTGTGTTTCTTTGACATCATCGTTGCTGTTCCTGTAAGTGTTTGTATTCCAATTGTGTTATCTTGACAGTGCGATTACGATTTGTGTTTCCATATGCGCTTGCATTTGCTTTTCTGTTTTCATTAACATTTGCACTTGCTTTTCTATTACTGTTTGCATTATCATTTATGTTTGCATCACCATGTGCATCACCTGCTTACACTTGCATTTGCATTACTGTTACTTCACTATTTATAGTGCACATCCTCAAAAGAATGGAAATTCATAGTAAAAACTCTGTTTGATGCATCAATTAGGGTTGTTCCACAGCAACAAAGCAAAGAAATTCAGTTTTAGGGTTGAAAACCCTAACTGCGCATTCCCACCCCCACACCACCACCACACACACACATACATGAAGGGGGAAGGACCAAGGCAAACAACCAATCACATGCAACCAGCAGCAGGTAACAGGAATAACATACAACTATCTAAACCATGAAACCACACCCACGCTCCCATCAGGCTGTGGTATGGGGTCATCACTGCTGTCATCCAGACATTCCATGCACTGCTAAACACATATCGTGTATGACACTTTTGTGTTTGCAAAAGTATTTTGTAAAAGTATGTTCAATGACTGCACATCTTTGCCATCATCCTGCAAGCAAATGGTTGGGTCCTTGGGCTGACATTTGCAGGGTGGCAAGACCTGGTCCCACAGATGTGCTTTTTTCTGCCATTGTGCTAAAATACTTAAGGATTACAAAGTCACACTGTTCCAAAATTTTGCAGTTTGCCATAGACTCACATTGTGGTGCCTATGAAGCTTTTCACCACCCATATGTTGAAAACGAACTGAGGTACACCATTTTCGCTACTGCCAGCTTGGTTCACCTTTATGTGAACTAACCTCAAGAACAACTTGGTAAATAATGTATCATATCTGAAGTTGGATTTCTCCACTCCTACAGTGACACAGGTATACATTCCTGCTGGATGTGTGTGATTGGTTGTGTTGCCTTGGTCCTTCCCCTACTTGCATGTATGTGTGTGTGCGGTGGTGGTGGGAATGTGCAGTTAGGGTTTTCAACCCTAGCACTGAATTTCCTCACTTTTGTTGCTGTGGAACAACCTAACTGATGCATTAAACTGAGTTTATAGCCATGATTATATGTATATGTGTGTATATATATATATATATATATATATATATATATATGTATATATATATATATTCTATGCAAAAAACTGTTAATGCATCAGTTAAGGTTCTTCTACAGTGACAAAAGTGAGAACATTGACAGTGATTCCCACCTTGCACTCCACTCCATTTCCGCCACAGCAACAGACATTGGGGTGTGCATTGGGGTCATTGGTCTCAACTCCTCACCCCATCCCATGTGTAAACAAGCTGAGGTGGTGAGGTGTAGGAGAATGGGATGAGAGTTAGGACCAATGACCCCAATGCACGCCCTGATGCCTGTTGCTGTGTGCAGGGTGGGTGGGGTGCAAGGGTGGGAACCCCATGTCAAATTTCCTTACTTTTGTCACTGTAGAAGAACCCTAACTGATGCATTAAAGAAGTTTTTTGCATAGAATTTCCATACTTTTAAGAAAGAATAGAAAGTAGAAAGTTAGTAACTTGGTGGGAGTTGCACTTTATGCCCCGTGCTCCCACCGCATGATTTTGTGTGACTATAGTAACAGTAAGCAACACAAATGCATGCACCAAGGGTTATGCACATGGTGATGCAAACGTAAATGGTAAAACAAACAGTAATAATAAAATGCAAGCACAAAGTGACGCCAAAGCAAACAGTGACATAAACGGAGACAGAAACAGAAGTGCATACAGAACACAACTGGTAATGCACACATTTACAGTACCACAATTGTAAACGCAATGGTAATAACAGCAACAATAACTCCAAAGTAAACAGAAACACAAGCATGTAAGAAAATGCAAACTGTCACGCAGCACACTCACAGAACCACAATTGTAAATGCAAATGGTAATGATAACAGCAACAATAAGGCCAACAGAAACAGAAATGCAAGTGCGTATGAAAACACAAACTGTAACGCACATGGTCATGGTAGCGAATTGCAAATGCAGATGATAACGTTAATAGCAACAATAATGCCAAACAAAATGGAAACACAAACACAAATGGAAACACAAAGCGTAATGCACATAGTGGCGTAGACAGGAGCGGTGATGCGAATGTTAATGGAAGCGCAACTGGAAATGTTAACTAGCTGCAGTAACGAAAGGGCACACCCTTCTTTTCCCAAAAAGTGTATTGAAAAACACAGTGAAAACAAAGAATGTATGCATAATAATTGACCCCGGAGCAGAAAATTAGGACTTGGAATACTAAATTGCTTACATCTCAGGAACCTTATGACGAGAAAAAAAGTAACCTTTTGTATGAATTATTACTTTCCTGGTTAGTTTTGTACTTAGCCTCCATTTGGGGACTAAGCATTTTGTGATGAAAACCGCATCCTTCTCCGCTCCCCAGCCACGGGCCCTGAAAGACGCGACAGATGCCATAATGTTATGTTATGGCAAAAGCGCCAACTTCGAGTGCCATCACTGTGCCACCTGTAATATTTTTCACCAAACAACCAAAAGGCACATCTGTTGAATGATGATTTTCTTCTCCAAATTTCAGCCCAAATAACCAAAACTTATTTTGCAGCAGCATGCAAAGATTTCCTGTAATGCAGCCAATGCCATAATGTTATCCTATGTGGAAAAGTGCCAACTTCATAATGCTGTAACTTTACTGCCCTGTACTATTTTTTGGACAAAAGCACCAAAAGGCATATCTGGGGATGTTGCCTTCTTCCCTCCAAATTTGAAGTCAAAAGACCAAACTGTTTCCAAGATATTCAATATCAAAGATTACTAAAATTTCCCTATCTATTCCATTATAAAAATCTGGCCATCTTGCCCTCCTCATGATCAAAGATGGTGATCAAAGGATCTCACAATCAAAGAATTTGTAGCCTCATGATCAAAGAATTTGCAGGCTCACGAACAAAGATTTAAAAACCTTATAAATCAAAAATTGAAGGAATTGTGGTAAACCACCACCATGATTTGACAGAATGAAGCCCCTGAGTAAAACCCACCCTCATTTCACTTCCTGGGAAACCCTGGGCTGAGAAAAATTAATTTTAAATTGGGCCATCTCGTCTCTTGCTCACGATGCACGATCACGATCAAAGAATCTCATGATCAAAGAATTTGCAGGCTCACAATCAAAGAATTTGCAAGGTCACGACCAAAAACTGAAAGTTGTGTAATTCACAAACCTCACATAATTGTGGTAAACCACCACCATGGTTCATTAGAACAAGCCCCTGAGTAAACACACCTAATTTGTCTTCCTAGAACACCCCTGAGCTGAAGAAAATTGATTTTTTATCTGGCCATCTAGTCTCTTGCTCACGGCCTTGCGATCGCGATCAAAGAATCTTGCGATCAAAGAAATTTGCACAGTCGTGGTCAAAGAAATTGTTAACTTAATGAACAAAGAGCGAGGATGAGATGGCCGATTTAAAATTCAATTTCAGTAGCCCAGGGTGTCCTATTATGTTATTTAAGGGTGGGTTTTGCTCAGGAGCTAAGCTCTCCCATCTGAATACAAAAATAGTTATTTTCATAATCCCTGGTAGTCTAGTGGCCCCTCCCATCATGGTAATCTCGTAACCATGCTTCTATCCTAGGTAGTCTAGTGGCTCCCCATGAGTATATTATCAATATGTTTATTTTCTATCCTGATCAGTCTATGGCCCCTCCTGATCTGTACTTTATTATTGTTATTGTTATTAACACCCCTGGTAGTCTAGTGGCAATTTCTATCTTATTAAAATATAGTTGTTAGCTCACTCCAGCATTCTTCACTTTCCCCAGTTGCGACTGGCACACCTCCTGCTCCTTCCATGCTGCCGATCGTGTGTTGTGGCGAAGGACGGAAAGAGGCACCCGTGAAATCATTTCAGAGTGCCTCCACAGGCTCATAAAACACACAGTCAGCTGCTGGCCGGGAGGGAGGTGGCTGTGCCAGTCGCTGGCTGGGGAAGGTTGGGGGTGCTGGGTGGCTGTGCATGGTTGGGTAAATACTAGACTACTACGTCATGTGGTACCATGACCTTATGTGTAACAGTTTTCATTTTCATATGCGTTTCTGTTTTTTATTTGCTTTATTTTGTTGTTACCATGACTATTTGTATTTACAACTGTGGTTCCGTGGAGGTGCATTACTTGCCTATGCTTTCTATAATGTGGTTGCATTTCTGTTTACATTTGGTGTTATTGTTGGTGTTACTTGCTACTAGTTGCATTTTACAATTGTGGTACCATGAATGTGTGTGTTACCAGTTGTGCTCTGTATGCACTTCCTGTTTGATGTCTCCATTTACATAACTGTTTGGTTCGGCATCACTTTACGCTTTTGTGTTTCTCTGCTAACATTTGCTTTGCTATCTATGTTTGCTTTGCCATGTGCATCATTGTTGCCACTTTGCATTTGCTTTGCAGTTCCTGGGTTACTGCAGCAAGACATCACGTGAGGCGGGAGCATGGGGCCTGAAGGGCCCCCACGCTGCTGCCACTGCATTTCTTTCATTATTTATCATCCTCATTCTCAAAAAAAGAAAGGAAGAGGTAAAATTGTTTATCGCATTTATTTAGTTGTTCCATTAGCAAACAAAGAAATTGTTGTTGGTAGCCCCTTTCCTTGTGCCCACCCTTCAACCAGCATCTGGTGTGCTTTGGGGTCATTGTCCCAACTCTCGCCCATGCTCCTATACCTCTTCTTCTTTACACATGTGATGGGGTGAGAGTTAGGCTAATAACCCCAATGCACACCTGGATGTCGTGGTGGGCTGGGGGGTCGAAGGGGGCTTCTAACCCTAATCCCGAATTTCCTAGCTTTTTTTGCTGGAACAGCCCTAACTGATGCATTAAACTGAGTTTTTGCCTCATATATATATATATATATGTACCTATATGTATATGTGTATATATATATATATATATATATATATAAATATATATATATATATATATATATATATATATATATATGTGTAGGTATTTGAGAGACTTGGGTATGAACTTAAAATAAAGTCTGTATTTAACTCATAATTTATTAAAAATACAGAATGTGTGCTCTGTACTATTGCCAATATGGTCAAGAGATAGTGTGCATAAAAAGAAAATGGTGTATGTGTTTTTATTGTGCCAACATTTTCATAATGAAAATAGCCTTAAAAAGGCAGCCATTTTGTGACATGGCTGTGCTACACATCTTGACGACCATTAAATTTACTGTATTTAAACCACAATACCAAAGTTTTCTTTTTTAGTAGACAGAGTGGATGTGTAACTGTCCCCCAGTGATTACTGATTTTATGCAGGTGTAATTACATTTACATGACACCACATGTAATTTATTACTTTTGTGCATTACTGTAGCGTCTTATATAGCTACATGATTTCTTTTTGTGTATTCTGCCTTTATGCTTTGAGTTTTTTTTCAGTGTCAGTTCACATTGCTTAATGTATTTCTCCTGCACAAATCTGCAATCTTAATGTAGTGATACATAGAGCCTGCTAGGAACAGCAGCATCAGAAGCTGTGGCTCTTGCTGTTGTGTCCATGTTACCCACATGGATGATGATGATGATGATGATAATGGTATTGGTACCAATAGCTGGGACCTCAAGGGGGCATCAGGCATTCCATTTTGGTGCTCTGGCTCTAAGCAAAACTGTTCTCTTCCTGCTGTGTCTCCCATTTACCATTCTTAAAAACAGGTAGAATGAAGTGTCTTCCATTTTAAATCTGGTGTGTTGCACAGGTGTTTGGATGGATCTCAGAGGTCTCCAGTCACTAGAAAACATGATCTTCAGCATTCTGCTACAAAACAGCAAGGAAGAATTCTGGAAGGCATATTAAATAGTGACTGGCTAAAGTGTAGCAGATATTCTGTGTCATTTTGGGGACAGAAAAAGCAAAGTCTTCATGGTCCTGCTGTTTGTGAAGGGCCCCTCTTCAAAATAGAGGATGATTGGATTAGTGGGCTGTGCAGCAAAATGAACACATTTTAAAGATTTGTTTGGGAAGTATATCAGCAGAACTTTCTTCTTGTTCTAGCACTGTGTAAATGGGGCATATTAAACAGTATAGTTTAAAGCTGTGTTTGGGAAGTATATTAGCAGAACTTTCTTCTGGTACGGTTAGTTTTTAAATGGGGCATATTAAATAGTGTATTTTAAAGTTTTGTTTGGGAAGTACATCAGCTGAACTTTCCTCTGGTGCTGGCACTGTTTAAATGGGGCATATTAAATACCATCTGTATATATTGCAGCAATTGTGTTCTATCATCATTGGGGGCAGAAGAGTAAAATTTGTGTGTTCTCTCATGGCTCACCTTTTTGTGAAGAGCCACTCTTCAAAATGGGACTGTGCATATATGTGACCAATCTAATCAAATAGAGTTTTGTTTGAGATTTATAGTATTTTGTTTACAATCCATCCAGCTGGTTTTCATTGTATAATTTGATTTTTTTCAGAATATTGCTAATATTGGGGAGCTTTCCACTGGTGATGACTTTAATCATGTTTAAATGAGGAAAAAACAACACCTGTGTGGTTCCTACTGGTAAATTCTGAGAATGTGTATTTGTTGAATGAATGCTACAACTGTTGATGTGATGATGGCTCTATTTTAGAAGTGTGTATGTGGAATGAATATAAAAGTGCACTCTTACATGTTCTAAATAAAAATAAATGCAATTTGTGAGAGATGCTTGTACTTTTTGGAAAGAAGGGGTGATGCTGGCTCCTGTTAAGGTAGGTGTGTGTGTGTGTGTGTGTGTGTGTGTGTGTGTGTTTGTGTGCGTGCATGTGTGTGTCTGTGTTTGTCTGTGGTGTTATTTTAAAATGATAAAGTTGCCTTTCTTGATGTAAGATTATAAAGAAGCGTCATTGTATTGGCATACTGAACTAGGGGATTAGGTGTGGGTGGTGGCATAATATATCAGAACTGTTTGAAATAAAAAAAACTACAGCAATGGGGCCCACCTCAAAAATGCTTCTCATGGCATTGGTCAGTCCATTCGAGGTTATGGGGGTTACCACATGTAGGAATCAGACTGCTTCTAAACTAGACATCAAGTGGTGGCATAATATGTTGGAACTATTCAAAAATAAAAGAATACAGCACTTGAGCCTACCTCAAAATGACTGCTCATGGCATGGTCGGGTACCATGTGTAGGAAACTGGGTCATTGCCAGGGTGTACTAGTACCTGAAGGGAAACATCATTGTTTTGGAGTCATCTGGCAAAAACATTTTTCAGATTTATTTATGATAAGACTGTTTCTAAATTAAATGTCAAGTGATGGCACAATATGTTGGAACTGTTTAAAAATACAAAAAAAAATACAGCACTTGGGCTTACCTCAGAAAGGCTGCTCATAGAAACATAGAAACATAGACTTTGATGGCAGATAAGGACCACTTGGCCCACCCAGTCTGCCCATTTCCCTACCTATTGGATAAGCTGCAGATTCTAGTTAACCAACAGCCTGCTTCCTGAAACCCCCCACTATAATTGCCTTATGTCTGTCCCATGCATGTTTGAATTCCCCCACTCTTTTAGACCCCACAACCTCTCCAGGAAGGCGGTTCCATGTGTCCACTACTCTCTCCATGAAAAAAGAATTTCTCACATTACCCCTGAGCCGTCCCCCCTCTAACTTTAAATTGTGCCCCCTTGTTCTTGCACATCTCTTTTTCTGAAAGATGCTACCCTCCTGGACTTTGTTGATTCCCTTGAGGTACTTAAAAGTTTCTATCATGTCCCCCCATCCCTCCTTTCATCAAGGGTATACATATTAAGCTCTCTCAGTCTCTTTTCATATACATAGATACATAGACAGTGTTGGCAGATAAGGGCCTATGGCCCACCCAGTCTGCCCATTTGAGCTTGTAAGTTCAGTTTGTTTCAATATGGTTTCTGATGTAGACCCTGCATCATTTTAGTTGCCTTCCTCTGGACTGCTTCCATCCTATGTCCTTGCGTAGATGAGGTCTCCAAAACTGCACGCAGTACTCCAGATGGGGTCTCACCAACTGTCTGTATAGAGGGATAACCACTTCCCTTTTTCTACTTGGATGCCCCTCCCTATGCATCCCCCTGGCTCTCCTTACTGACTTCTCACATTGCTTACCCACCTTTCGGTCATCTGATATGACTACACTCAGATTCCTTTCCATTATTGTTGCTGTTAGTACCTCCCCTGCTATTGTATACTCTTCTTCTAGATTTTTATTTGCCAGGTGCATTACTTTGCACTTCTTTACATTGAATCTAAGTTGCCATATGTCTGACCATTCCTCCAACCTTGCCAAGTCCCTTCTCATCCTTTCTACCCCCCTTTGTGTATCAACTCTGTTACAGATCATTGTGTCATCTGCAAAGAGGCATACCTTTCCTTCCAGACCCTCTGCAATGTCACCTATAAAGACGTTAAAGAGGTCTGGACCCAGTACTGAGCCCTGAGGTACTCCACTAGTAACCCCCTTTCTTCGGAATGTGTTCCTTCACTGTTACCTTCTGTGTCCTTTGCTTAGTACATTCAGGGGTATGGGAGAGATACCATGTGTAGTACTATAATCTGGTCATTGCCTGGGTGTACTAGTGCCTGTCGGGCAACATCAGTGGTTTACATTCTTCTGGCAAAAACATTTAGCAGATTTATTTATAATGAGACTGCCTAGAAATTAAATGTCAAGTTTTGGCATAATATCTTGGAACTGTTTGAAAATAAAAAAATACATAATCTGGGCATGACTCAAGCAGTTTGGATGTGGCATTCCATGTGCAGTACAAGAACCCTGCAGCAGCGGTGTCCCTGTGATGCACATGGTGGTGAGCACAGGGTGGGCCTGTGTGATATTTTGGCATCATTTTCCTCATAATGGCTG
This sequence comes from Neoceratodus forsteri, assembly GCA_016271365.2. Lineage (NCBI taxonomy): Eukaryota > Metazoa > Chordata > Ceratodontiformes > Ceratodontidae > Neoceratodus > Neoceratodus forsteri. Next base: position 235,193,227 of record JADMNL010000023.1, on the reverse strand, counting down.
GCACTGGGTTGCCAGGGGACACCATGCAGTGCCTCTATCTACAGTTACCAACATCAAACAGCTTGCCTAGGTGCTTTCTTGTTGTTAACTGTGGTTGGGCTGCCCCTCAGTTTGACTCTGTGGAGGTACATGGATGTTGAATTCACCCCTGATGTGGCTCAGGCCTGCCATGTACTATAACATCCAGCCGTCTCTTGCCTTGCCTTTGCTTGTCCATGGGGAACTTTGGTGTATTCTTTTGACTTGTAGAGCAGTTTGGATGTGGCATTCCATTTGCAGAACAAGAACCTAGCTGCAATGGCATCCCTGTGATGCACGTGGTGGTGAGCTTAGGGTGAGCCTATGTGATATTTTGGCATCATTTTCTCCTCAAATGCCAGCACAGGTTGCCAGGGAGCATCATGTAACACCCTCATCTATAGTTATCAATACTAAACAGCTTGCCTGGATGCTTTCTGGTTGTTAACTGTGGTTTGGCCTCTCCTCAGTCTGGCTCTGCAGAGCTGCAGTGATGTCAAAATGGCCTCTGATGTGGCATGGTACTTATCAATGTGTATTGGCTGTTTTGTTGATAAAAAGCCATTAATTCAAATTTTACCATGTATTTCACATGTTGCATCGCTACAGTGGTGTCCACGTTACCCACAGTAGTAGTATGCAACAGAGATGGTCACATAATTAATCAAGTACAACCAAGAGATTTGTTCATGTTTATCTTTCTACTTAATATCCAGCTTAAGTGTGAAAGGCATGTAGATGACATAAACAGTATAAGCATGAAGTAATGAAACTTTGGTAACCTACTGTTTTTCTTTTTAGTGCTGTCTACATTGGAGGCTAGATAGCAACACATAGATATGGAAGAACATCAAATCATTAGATGTTGCAAAGGAATACACAAACAGAAGTCAAAGACACTGCATTTTAATTTTTTTTTATTAGTAGAAATGGGTAATAATGCATAATGGACACTGAGTTACTGACAAAAGTAGTTTACATGTCATAAATAACTGTGCCATTTTTCCAAACTTAGAAATACAGAACTTTCTTTATATTTTGTATTATGCAACTATCACATATACACATTCAAATTAAGGTTGAGTCATGCCTAATTATAAAACTTTTTTTTTGAGTGTATGAATGTCACACTTTGTCTCTCAAATACTGTCTACACAGCTCTGTCTCTCTCTCTCTCTCTCTCTATACACATATATATATTTATATATATATATACACATATATACACAATTGCACAAAAACTTCTTTAATGCAGCAGTTAGGGTTAAAGCAACAAAAGTAGGGAAATGTGGCATTAGGGTTTTGAAACCCTAACACCCCAACCCCACCCTGCACAGACCAAGAGGTGTCAGGGCCAGCATTGTGTTTGTCAGCCCTAACGCACACCCCATTCTATTAGAAAATAAGCTGGTTGGGTACAGCATAGGAAAATGGGGTAAGTGTTAGGGCTGACAACCCCAATGCCACTCCCCGATGCCTCTTGATGTTTGCAGTGGGGGTGGGGTGTTAGGGTTGGAAGCCTTAATGCCACATTTTCCTACTTTTGTTGCTTTATACCTAACTGATGCATTAATGAAGTTTTTTACAATGTATTTCCTTACTTTTGAGATAGCATAATAGTACCCCTTATTTTATGTCTGACCCTGGGCTCTAATCCCACCGTGGATGCATGTATATGCTGTATATATATATATATATATATATATATCTATATATATATATATTAGAGGCAAAAAACTCAGTTTAATGCATTAGTTAGGGTTGTTCCACACTGAAAAAAGTGAGGAAATTCAGTGTTAAGGTTAAAAGACCCCCTTGTCCCCCCTGCCCACACCCCAACCGGCATCGGGGTGTGCATTACAGTAGTCAGCCATAACTCTCACCCCATCATATGTGTAAATAAGCAGAGGTGTAGGAGAATGGGTGACAGGACGGACAACCCTAATGCACACCCAGTGCTGGTTGGGGGTGTCAGAGAACCAAGGGGTCTTTCAACTAACACGGAGTTTCTCACTTTTGTCGGTGGAACAACCTAATTAATGCATTAAACAGATTTTTTTGCCTCTAATTTCCCTTCTTTTTCAGAATGATAATGAGAAATAGTGAATGTAATGTGGCAGCGTGGGCCCCGTGCTCCCGCCACATGACATCTTGTCACATAGTAGCACTGTGCCTGCAAACACAAATAGTAATGTGCATGGTGATGCAAAGCAAAACAGAAAGAGAAACAGTAGTGTAGACAGAAATGTTAAAAACAATGCAAAAGCAAGAGCAAATGAAAACTCAAAGGTTAACACACATGGTAGTGTAGACGTGAACGGTAAGTGAAACGGGAACAGAACCACAAGCGAAAACGGTAACGGTAACAGTAATGTAAGTTCACAGGCTGGTATTCCCCAAAAGCTGCATAAAGAAAGACGGTGAGTACAAAGAATGTATGCATAATAATGGTTCTCGGAGCAGAAAATGAGGAGTTGGAATACTAAATTGCTTATATCTCAGGAACCGTACGACGTAGAAAAATTTTTTAAAAGTCATATGATTTAAGACTTTCCTGGCTAGTTTTGTAGGGGGCTAAGTACTTTTCAGATGAAAAGTCTGTATCTCGCACTGTTTCTGAGATACGGGCCCTGAGAGGCGCGGCAAACGCCGTAATGTTATCCTATGGGGAAAAAGAGAAGTTCTGAGTGCCATAACTTTGGCTCCCTGTAATATTTTTTTCAGCAAACCACTAAAAGGCACATATGTGGGATGTTGACTGTCTTCCTTCCAAATTTCAGCCCAAAAGACCAAACAGTTATTTTGCAGCAGGGCGCCAAAGGATTGCTGCAATGCCTCGGCTGCCGTAATGTTATCCTACGGGAAAAAGTGTCAATTTTGGAGTGCCATAACTTTGCTGTGTAATATTTTTTCAATGAAACACTGAAAGGCACATCTGTGAGATGTTGGCTGCATTCCCTCCAAATTTCAGCCCAAAACACCAAACCATTCTTTTGCAGCGGGGTGCCAAATAATTGCTGTCATTTTCCCACAGCTTAGAAAAGTACTGTCGCAATTTGCGAAAGCTTTATAAATTAATTTGACAGTGTCGTAAGTGTGAGTACTTTTCCAGAAATGTGAAAACCTATTTCTGGGGTGTTTTACCCAAAATAAAGACATGGCTAGCATCCTCAGGGTCCGACTAGGTGAATACAAAATAATTAGGTTGCTAGAGGGTCCCACATTTAAATGCCAAGCATTTTTCTGATCACCAACTGAAAACAAAATGGCAGATTTGCGACAGTAAAAGGCCATTTGGCAAAAAAAACTGCATTTCTGACACTGTCAATCTTTTGTTAACTTTTCCCATTGACTTATAATGGGAACTTTTTTTTAAATAACTTTTGAACCGTTAATATTTTTTCATGAAATCTTTGAAAGGCACATCAGGGACCCTGGCTGCACGTTTCCTGAAGATTTTGGACTGGTCGCACAAACTGTGTGACCTGTAGGCGCGACCGTAGCATTCCAAAAAAAGCGTAAACGCATGCCCAAATCATGTCTAATAACTCTGCAACCATATATCTGACCAGTACAAAACTTGGCAGATCCCAAGGTGTATAGGTCTTGATTGTGCATTCCAAATTTCAGGCAAATCTGTTGAACAGTTACAAAGTTATTAAGGTGCAAAATTTTAGGTTTAACATGTAAATGGCTCCTCAACCCTAACTATGGTAGCACTACCATGCTACCATTATATATATATATATATATATATATATATATATATATATATATATATATATATATATATATATATATATTCTTTGCAAAAATCTTTGTTAATGCATCAGTTAGGGTGGATACCACAGCAACAAAAAGCAGAAATGAGGTGTTAGGGTTTCCAACGTAACACCACATTCCCAGGGTTTTCACTTTCTACCATTCCACTCCCATCCCCCACCCTCCACACACTAACAGGTGTTAAGGTGTGCCATGGGGTCATAATGCCTAACTCTCACCCCATTGTCCTATACTGTAGCATGTAAGCATATTTACATGTGGAATGGTGTGAGAGTTAGGCCCTATCACTCCATGGCACACCCCAATGCCTGTTGGTGTGTGGAGAGTGGTGGGATGGGGTGGGGTGGTGGGGAGTGAACCCTTCGGGGTGGGGTGTTAGTGTTGGAAACCCTAATGCCTCATTTCTCTGCTTTTGTCACTGTGGTATCCACTCTAACTGATGAATTAACAAAGTTTTTTGCAGAAGAATTTCCCTTCTTTTTCAGATAGTATAATTGTATCCTCATTTTACTGTGGAAGTGCAGGGTCCTTTGGACCCTGCGCTCCCATCCCTTCATTGAGATAGTGCATCACTGTCCAAATGTCACAGTGGGAGCACAGGGTCCAAAGGAACCTGTGCTCCCATTCCTCCTTTGAGATAGTACAACACTGTCCATAAGTTACGGTGGGAGGACAGGGTCCTTGGGACCCTGCGCTCCCATCCCACAATTCAGATAGTACAACAGTGTACATATGTCATGGTGGGGGGTCCCGGGTTCTTTGAACCTTGTGCTCCCAACCGTCCATCCAGATAGTTCAAAATTGTCCACATTCACGGTAGGAGCGCAGAGTCCTTCCCATCCCTCCATTGAGATAGTACAACAATATCCATATGTTATGGTGGGAGGCAGGATACTTCTGATCCTGAGCTCCCATACCTCCATCGAGATAGTACAACAGTGTTAAAAATGGGAAACACTAGCAAAGTTATGATCATGTGTACAAACAGCACAATGCACACTAGTCGTAATGCACTCATTTTTTTGAATTTTTCACAAACTTTTCAACATCAACATTACAGGACCTCCCCTCTTGAACAGTGCAACTGTGAATTTGTTAATTCATCCCAAACATTTATTTCACACAGCGACCATGCCATTCTGCGCCACAGGTGTGGAATCACATTCTGGACAGGATGTGCAAAATGACAGCTGTTCTGTTCATAAGGTGATGTGAAAAAATGGCAATGTTGAAAATTTGAAGTGAAAATATGACACATTGACAAAAACCCTGCAACTCCCATCCGTAATGCAATCATTTTGGGAATTTTTCCACCAAATTTTCAACATCAGCTTTATGGTTCCTCCCCTCAGGAACAGTGACACTGTCATTTTGTTAATCCATTCCAGAAGTTGATTTTTCGCAGTGACTGAGCCATTCTGCACCACAGATGTGAAAACACATTTTGAGCAGTATGTGAAAAATGACGGCTATACTGTTCATAAAGAGGTGTTAAAAAATGCCAATGTTGAACATCTGGAGTGAAAATATAAAAAATTTGTGAAGTTATGAGCGTGTGTAGAAAGTGCAAAATGCATGCTTGTAACACAGTCATTTTTGAGAATTATTTCACCAAAATTGCAATATGGGCTTTTTGGGACCCCACCTCATGATCAGTGGCACTGTTGTCTCATAAATCTGTCCCAAAAAGGTGATTCCTTGCAGTGACCTTGAAATCACCTTTCAGGACTGAGAAACAAAATGACAGTCACATGTTCATGAGGAAGTGTCCCAAGAACCCCATATTTAAAATTTGGGGCCTAAATTCCTAAAATTGGCTGAGATATCAACCTAAGTTGATCCCCCCATTGACTCCCATTATACAGCTTACTTCGATTTCTCCAGTTTGCAGTTGGATTTTGAAGAGTGAAGATGTGTTCCCAATCCACAGAAAATCACTGATCCTGGATTCCAGATGGAATGTATGGGTGAGGTGGTGCAGGAAGTTGAGTGTGCAGAGGAAGGGTGGGGATGGATGTAATGGGGAGAAAATGAGGGACAGTTTCCTTCATTACAGGTTTAAAACTAATTGGGACAGTTATCTTTTTTTACAGGTTTTCTTTTCAGCACTGGGCACACTGAGGTGGGCTTCCAATGTGCTACATAAGTCTGGGGGTCATAATATTGACAGGGAGATTGGGCACCCCTGTTGGAAATAATAGCTGGCTTGGGGGGGTGGTCATCCAGCACCAGGAGTGGGCATCCCAGTGTGGGAAAGTATATATTCTTATGAAGATTAAACATATATCAGAACACTGGAGTGGGCTCCCTGTGTGCCACAATATAGGGGGGAGGGATACACAGTGGCACAAGGATTAGCACCCCAATATCAGTGAAGGGCAGACAGCTTTGATGCAGGATCCTACACTGATCGCACATTTCAATGCAGGATTCTACATCGAAGAAAAAACATCGATGGACAGTTTTTTTTTCACAGGATTTTAAATGATATAGGCACACTGGGGTGGGCTCCCACTGTCCCGAATGTGTATGTGTGGGGGATGCATCCAGACATTGGGAGTGGGCACCCCATGTCGGTGGGTCTTCCTTGACTCTGCAGCCAGCAGTAGGAGTTCCAGCTGTGGCTACAGAAGTCAATACTGCTCTTCTCATACAGAGAATGGCGTACAATCTGTTCTAAGTATAGGCTGGACCCGAAAAAAATTGTTGGGGTCCAGTTTAAAAAAAAAAATCAGAATATGCCTGAAGGGGTTCTCTTTAGCTGTTTTCTGATTTTTTTGTGTTAAAAAGGTTTGGGACTTCAACTTTCTTGCTAAGTGGGGAAACAAGATGGCACACGCGAATCCTAGGGAACTGTGCAAAATATACCTGCATTCTTTGTGAAAAGAAGCTGGTATTTTTCACACAGCAGTCCTATCATGTGCACAATACCAGGCTTTTTTTTAAAAGAACCTGGTACTGATCACACAATACTGTGTTGTTCGAACAATAGTATTTTTCATGCCTGACATATAAATTTTCCCATAGGAAATAATGGGAAAATTTATAATGTCATTACTTTTTAATTGATTCATATTTTTTCATCAAACCTTCAAAAGGCACACCCTGAAAATTTCATCTCACAACATAAAGCCATGTTTGAGATACAGCTGTAGAAAGAAATGTTAAATAAAATCATGATGTTTCTGTTTTTTTCAATACTTTATGTCTCAGGAACCACCAGAAGGATTCCCACAAAATTTGGCAGATCAAGAGACCAATCCCTAGAGATTAAGCATGCTAAATTGCATGAAAATTTATTGAATGGCTCCAAATTTATTAAGGCTCAAAGTTTGGACTTTAACATAGAAGTGCAGTTTCACCCTAACTATATTGGCGCGACCGTGTCAGTATAAAATATAATGCATGTATAATGCTGACATGGGGATTGGGCTCTCCGATGTCGGCAGTATAGTGTAGATAAAACAAAGGGCTGTGGAGCAGGGGGGTGGGCATCCCAGAGTCAGATAATATAAGAAAAAACACAGGATATGGGGACAGTGATCGGAGGGAGGAGGAGGAGGAGGTACCTCTAGTCACCATGGAATATGCAAGCCCCCCAGCCTGAACATATATGTCTCCATAGCACCTCACATGAACTTGTGGGTCCACTCCAAGTCCTCACTTACTGACTGTACAGATCAGGCTACAGGCTCTGACTCACAGGACCATCTCCCAACTCCCATTTTTCTCTGTCTCTAGCAACATCTTGTCTGTTCCCTCCTGTCAACTCCCCATGACCCAGTCTTCATCAAGTTCTAATATTTTATTAAAACAAACTGTTGATGTTATGGATGGTATCCTAGGCTGAGAATGGGTAATTCCTCCAGAGTTCTGGCTCCCAACCCTCACATTGTCTCTCATCAGCAGAGTCCTCAGTCACCACCACCATGACTCTAACATGCAGTGCACTAACACACCAGTCAGACACAGTGAAAACAGCACCTGAGACTACTTTCGGTGAGAGATGGTGCTGACGCTGAGCCACAACCTGACATAAGGTTGGTGCAGCATGATTGGGAGGAGCACTGCAGGATGGGTGTGGGGAAGGTGCAAGGGCTGGCCATGCAACAAAAATAGCATGCCATGATGAGCCAGTCACATGATCAGGGAGGCAAGATGGAGGAAAAAATATATCGGCTGAAGTAGTGACGGACGATACAAATTTTCCAACAGATGTGACAGCACAAATGATGGTTGGGCATTTACGAACTGTCCCCACCACCCACCACTACAACTAAACCACTGAATATTTCTAAATTTGAAGTGCAGATTACACTTAATAGGGTCCAGATAAACAAGCTATATGTGGTGGTCTCTCTCTATGATGTTATTTTTGTGACTTTTGAAAAAAAAACTGAAACAAGATGGCGGCTTGTGAAAAGGATGTTTCTGTAAGGAAAAATGATTGAATTCTCATGAAAAAGGAATGGGTTTCATGAGAGTAAATCCTTTTTTGTAGGAACAAACCATCAGTAAGTTTTCTCCCTCTATTCTGAAAATAAATCTTCCCATTAAAAACAAGGGGAAATGAAAAACCTTGTAACTGCAACAGATTAAAATTTTTTGACAAAACTAAGCCTGTCTTTTCTGTTGCCCAAGCTAGTTCTATGACAAAAAAAATCACACCAAAATTCCACACTATCTGGACATAAGACAATGAGGAAAGAAACTGCAAAAAGTGGCAACTTTATGACTTTTTTGCACTATCCAAATCTCAGAATTTGCAGATCCAACCAGAACGAAACTTGCCACATGAAGAAACCTACCTCACAGGACAGGGCATATCTAATGTTGAGTACATCCATTGATCATTTGCAAAGTTATTAAAGTGCAAAATTAGAGGTTCAACATTAAACATACTACTCAACCCTAACTATAGGGGTCTACCACGCCCCTTTAATATATATATATATATATATATATACACACACACACACACACACACACACACACACAGAGTATATATTTAGGGTTGAGTAGGCTCTTTAATGCTAAAGTCAAAATTTTGCACTTTAATAACTTTGCAACCATTGAACAGATGTGCACGAAATGTGGTATGCATCTTTCTGCGGTGTAGATCTCTTGATCTGGCAAGTTTTGTTATTGTTGCATGTGCAGCCTCTGAGTTACAAAGAGGTAAAAAAACATGTTTTTACCCATTGACTTTGCTGGGCTATTTCTTTGAACTTGCCTACAGCCCAAAGGGTTTGTTTGTTTGGTATGACGTTTTCAGTATAGAAAGGGACTACCTGACAGATGTGCCTTTTGCTAGTCTGGTGAAAAAACAATAAGCTGTTTTTAAATTATTGCAATTTAAAAATTTGAAACAATCATTTCTGAGCATGCTGTAGGCACTTCAATATAGCTGCATAATATGAAAAAGGAATCCTGTATTGTATTAAAAAATTGCTCTTTCATATGGCCGCCATCTTGTTTCCAGTTTGCCTGAAATTCAAATATAGAAACCTCCCAAAATGATATTCTGGGGAGGAGCCATGGGGTGGAAAGAACACATGTAGCTTGCTTATTGTGACCTCCAGATGAAGTCTCCACTTTACTGCTCAGAAAATGCCCTTAAAATGTGTTTTATTTAACATTAAAATTCTTTGTTCGTATCGGCATCATACGACGTAGGATCTTAGTTTGTATAATGAGATATGAACTAGGATCCTACTTCATGAGTCATACGATGTAGGATCTTAGTTCATATCTTATCATACAACCTAAGATCTTACTTCATATGACTCTGATACAAACAAAGAATTTAAATATGGATATCTCAGGCATTTTTTGATATTTTCTCACCAAATTTTCAACATAGGCATTTTGGGACCCCACCTCATCAACAATGTCAGTCATCTTGCTACTCAGTATCAAAAGGTGAATTTGCAGTCACTGCACATAATCACCTTTCAGGACTGATTAACAAAATGACAGTCCCAGTGTTCATGAGGGGAGGTCCTAAAAAGCTCATGTTGAAAATTTGGTGCAATAAGTTCAAAAAACAGCCATGTTACAAGAGTGCATTGTGCAGTTTCTATGCACACTCATGACTTCACCAATTTTTATTATTGTCACTCCAGATTTTCAACATTGCCATTTTTTCACACCATCTCATGAACAGTACAGCTGTCATTTCTCACATCCTGCCCAAAATGTGCTTTTGCACCTGTGGTGCAGAATAGAGCAGTCGTTGGGTGAAATCAACTTTCAGAATGGAGTAACAAAATCACAGTGCCAGTGTTCATGAGGGGATTTCCCAAAAAGCTCATGTTGAAAATGTGGTTAAAAAATTCCCAAAAATGGCCTTGTTATGAGCGTGTGTTGTGCAATTTCTATGCGCGCTTGTAACTTTGCCAATTTTTCATATTTTCCCTCCTGATTTCCAACATTACCCTTTTCCACACCTCCTATTGAACAGTATACAGCTGTCATTTTTCACATCCTGCTCAAAATATGATTTCGCACCTGTGGCACAGAATGGTGCATTAGCTTTGCGAATTCAACTTTCAGGACAGATTGATGAAATGACAGTGACATTGTTCATGAGGTGGAGTCCTCAAAAATGCCATGTTGAAAACTGGGTAAAAAAAATCCTAAAAATGCCCAAGTTATGTACATCTGTTCAATTGTGGTGCCTGCTGCCCCTTTCGGCACCCGTAGCTAGAAAAAAATTAGAGATATGGATTTTTTGCTCTCCACAGCTTAGTCCACCTAAGCAACCATGGAGGTTTCAAAGTCATGATTACAACTACAGTGGAATTTTTTCCATAGTTTCTACAGTTATTGTGATACTGCCAAATTAGTGTTACATGAGTTACTTTTCATGACAATATGGCTGTGGTATGTTTGTATTTAAGTGTAAGTGGGAGCACAGGGCCCAGAGGGCCCACACTCTGTCTTATGTATATCATTATGCAACAATGCATAGTGGGGGGGCACAGGGTCTGGAAGGTCCATGCTCCCACAATCACATACCAGTTATATTACACTTTCTCAAAAAGAAGGGCAATTCATTGTAAAAAACTATGTTAATGCCTCAGTAAGGGGTTTTATTAAAGAATAAAATGCTGGGAAATTCAATATTAGGGCTATCAACCTTACCACCCCAACCTCCTCCCCACCCTCTGCACACCAACAGGCATCGGGGTGTGCCTTGGAGTCATTGGGCCTAACTCTCACCCAATTCTCCTATACTGTACCATCTCATCTTGTTTAGACATGTAATGGGGTGAGAGTTAGGGCTGATGACTCCAAGGCACACCCTGATGCCTGTGGAGGGTGGAGGGTGAGGGTGGGGTGGTAGGTTGGTAACTCTAACATTGTATTTCCCAGCATTTTATGCTCTAATGAAAACCCTAACTGATGCATTAATGTAGTTTTTTTGCAGTATATATATATATATATCTCCATATATTCATGGCAAAAAAAATCTATTTAATGCATCAGTTAGGGTTGTTCCACAGTGACAAAAGTGAGTAAATTCGATGTTAGGGTTGAAAGCCCCTCCTTGCACCTCCCAACCGGTATCAGGGTGTGCATTGGGTTCGTCAGCCCTAACTCTCACCCCATTCCATGTGTAAACAAGCTGAGGTGGTGAAGTGTAGGAGAATGGGGAGAGAGTTAGGACCGATGACCCCAATGCACACCCCGATGCCAGTTGGGGATGCATGGTGAGGGGGTGCAAGGAGGGGCTTTCAACCCTAGCATTGAATTTCCTCACTTTTGTCGCTGTGGAACAACCCTAACTGATGCATTAAACAGAGTTTTTTGCTATGAATTTCCCTTCTTTTTGAGAATGAGGACTATAAATAGTGAATGGAATGTGGTGGAGACAGCACGGGCTCTTTGGGCCCCATGCTCCCACCATGTGATTTTTTGTCACATAGTAACCGTAAGTGCAATGCAAACGCAAACGCAAATGGTTATGCACATGATAACACAAGCGTAAATGATAACGCAAATGATAATAGAAACACAAGCGCAAGGTAATGCCAAAGCAAACAGTGATGCAAATGGAGATGCAAATGCAAGCACGAATGGTAATGTGCACTGTCATGGTACCACAATCGTAAATGCAAATGGTAATGGTAACAACAACAATAACGCCAAAGAAAACAGAAACGGAAATGCAAGCGCTTACGGAAATGCAAACTGTAACTCGCATGGCCACGGTACTGCAATTGTAAAAGCAAATGGCAATGGTAACAGCAACAATAATGCCAAAAGAAACAGGAATACAAACGTGTATGGTAACACAAACTGTAATGCACACGGTGATGGTACCACAATTGTAAATGCAAATGGTAACGGTAACAGCAACAATAACACCAAAGGAAACAGAAAGAGAAATGCAAGTGCATACAGAAACATAAACCGTAATGTGGATGGTCTTGGTACCACAATTGGAAATGCAAATGATAACGGTAACAGCAACAATAATGCCAAAGGAAACGGAAATGCAAATGCAAGTGCATATGGAAACACAAACTGTAACGCGGACCGTCACAGTACCACAATTGGAAACACAAATGGTAATGGTAACAGCAACAATAATGCCAAAGGAAACAGAAATGGAAACACAAAGGCAAGTGTGTATGGAAACACAAACTGTACCATGCAAGGTCATGGTAACACAATTGGAAAGGCAAATGGTAATGGTGACAGCAATGATGAAGCAAAACAAAAGACAAATGCAAACAGAAGGCTGGCCACAAATGCAAATGGTAATGCGCATGGTGATGCAAATTGAAACATAAACAGAAACAGTAGTGGAGATGCAAATGGTAACAGCAACACAAATGCAAACGCAAACGAAAATGCAAAGGGTAACGCACAGGGTGGGGTACATGGGAACACTAAAGTAAATGGGTACGGAAATGAAAGTGGAAATGCTAAGTGTAACAGTAATGGAAGCGCACACCCTGGTTTTCCCCAACAGCTGCATAGAGAAACACAGTAATTACAAAGAATGTATGCATAATAATGGGCCTCGGACTAGAAAATGAGCACCTGGAATACTAAATTGCTTATATCATAGGAACTGTATGACATGGAAAAAAAAATAAAATTCATATGATTCATGACTTTCCCGGCTAGTTTTACACGAAGCATTTTTCCAACGAAAAGTCCGTATCTCGCACCATTTTCAAGATACGGGCCCCGAAAGGCACAGCAGACGCCGCAATGTTAGTCTATGGAAAAAAGTGCCAACTTTGGAGTACCGTAACTTTGCATCCCTGCAATATTTTTTCACCAAAGAGCACATCTGTGGGATGTTGGCTTTCTTCCCTCCAAATTTCAGCACAAAAGTACAAACCGTTCTTTTGCAGCAGGGTGGCAAACAATTCCTGATATTTTGGACATAGTGTTGCAAAGTAGTGTCGCGATTTATGACACTTTCCCCAAAAAAATCACTAAATGTGTTGCAAGTGTAACACTACTTTGTGACTCTACAGATTACAAAAATCTGAAAAACATATTTCTGGTGTGTTTAACCCCCCAAAAAAGACATGGCTAGCATCCTCAGGGCTCGACTCAGTGAACTCAAAAAGAATTGGATCCCTAAAGGGTCCCAAATTTAAATGCCAAGCATTTCTGTGACCAGTAACTGAAAAAAAATGGCTGACTCATGACACTACAGGGGTAATTTACGACACTAAAAACTGCATTTCCGACACTGTCGAACGTTTTGTTAACTTTTCTCTTTGACTATAATGGAAGATTTGTTTTTTGAATAACATTTGAACCGTTTAATATTTTTTCATGAAATCTTTGAAAGACACATTGAGGATGCTGGCTGCATGTTCCCTGAAGTGTTTGTATCGGTCATACAAACTGTGCAACATACAGGCACGAGCAAAGAATGTGCAAAAAAGTGTAAATGTGCTATGGAATGTAACTTAATAGCTTCGCAACCATATTTCTGCCTGGTATGAAACTTGGCAGATCTGAAGATCAATGTGGGTGCTCATGGCCTGCCAAATTTCAGGCAAATCTGTTATTCAGTGATAAAGTTATTAAGGTGCAAAATTTCACCATTTAACTTTAAATGGAGTACTCAACCCTAACTATAGTGGCACTAGTGTGCCACTATTATATATATATATATATATATTAGAGGCAAAAAATCCATTTAATGCATCAGTTAGGGTTGTTCCACAGCGACAAAAGTGAGGAAATGCAGTGTTAGGGTTGAAACCCCTTGGACCCCTCCAGCCCACCCCCCCAACCAGCATCAGTGTGCATGTTGGAGTCATCAGCCCTAACTCTCACCCCATCACATGTGTAAAGAAGCTGAGGAATAGGAGAATGTGGTGAGAGTTAGGACAGATGACCCTAAAGCGCACCCAGATGCCGGTTGGGGGGACTGAAGGGGTCCAGGGGGGGTTTCAACCCTAACACCAAATTTCCTCACTTTTGTCACTGTGGAACAACCGTAACTGATGCATTAAACAGAGTTTTTCACCTCTAATTTCCCTTCTTTTTGAGAATGATGACGAGAAATAGTGAATGTACCACATGATGTCTTGTGACATAGTAACAGGAACAGCAACGCAAACAGAAGTGCTCACAGTTGCTCACATGGTAACACAAATGTAAATGGTAAAAGAACCGGTCGTAGAAATGCAAGCACAAAGTGACGCCGAAGCGAACAGTGACGTAAACGGACATTGAAGTGCATACGAAAATGCAAATGGTAACAGTGATGGCAGCAGTATTTTAAATGTAAATGTTAAGTGTCACAGCAAAAAGAATGTGAAAGGGAACAGAAACGGAAATACGAATGCAAGAGCACATGTAAATGCAAACTGTAATGCGCACAGGCACAGTACCGCAATTGTAAATGCAAATGGTAAAGTTAACATGAAGAATAATGCCAAAGGAAAGAGAAACAGAAACGGGAACAGAAGAGCGTGCAGAAACGCAAACCAAAACGTGCACAGGCACAGTACCACAATTGTAAACACAAATGGTAATGGTAACAGCAACAATAACAGCAAAGGAAACAGAAGTACAAAAGGAAACACAAGGGCATATGGAAACATAAACCGTAATGTGCATGGGCACAGTAACGCAATTGCAAATGCAAATGGTAACAGTAAGAGCAAGAAAGACACAAAACGAAAGAGAAATGGAAATGCCAGAAAAACAAATGGCAATTTGCACGGTGACGCAAACAGAAACAGTAGTGGAAATGAAAATGGTAACAGTAAGGAAAACGCAAGCGTGAATGACAACGCAAAGGTTAACGCACACGGTGGCATACATGGGAGCGGTAACACAAACGGGGACATAAACGCAAGTGGAAACAGTAACTGTAACAGTAACAGAAGCGCATACCCTGTTTTTGCCAAACAGGTGCATACAAAATACAGTGGCCCGGATATTCAGAAGGATTGCGCATGGTGCAACACTGTTGCACCATGCACAACCCACTGATGCAACCTGGCACAATATTCAAATGGGGACTGAGCCTGGCACAAATCCCGATGTGCCAGAGTGCATCAGTAATGTATGCGGTGCAGGTGGGAGGGCATGCCCATGCATACTCTGCACATACCGATATTCAGCCCAGGAAGTGCTGAGCCCATGCATGCGCAACTTCTACCTGTGCTGCACACAGGTGATCCAAAAAAAAAAGGAACAATGGCCAGCCACCCACAGGTGAGCTGCTGTATTGCAGTGCGCAACACAGCAGCTGCCACCTGTGGGTGGCCACCAGAGCTCTGGCTGCACCTTCATGGCGGTGCCCCCCCATGCCTGATCGCGGGCATATGTAGATGACTAAAATCATCCAATATCCCTGGTGGTCCAGTGGACTCGCTCACGCCCGGAATCGCTGGCTTCAGCATGAAAAATAATTCATCCAATATCCCTGGTCCAGTGGACCACTCATAGCCCAATCATGGGCATCTGTTACAATACAACCATCCAATATTCCTGGTGGCCCAGCGAGCCTCCCTCCCCACCCGCCCACTGAGCCCACCACCACGCTCCCCGGCAGTGGCAGGCAGCAGCACCCACCCGCTCTTGCTGCCCCATCTCGCTAACTGACACCATACGGTAGGGTTGTAGCTCATCATTGGTTCATAGTGTGAGCCAATGGTCATGCAGCCCGTACCATACTACACAATCCAGATATTTGAATGGATCCATTCACATATCTGGACTGTGTATTACGGTACAGACTACATGCCCATTGGCTCATGCTGTGGACCAATGGCATACAGCCCTACCATATGGTGTCAGTTGGTGGGTGGCAGGGTGACAGGCAGTTGGGGTACTGCCACCCGACGCTGACCTGGGGGGAGTGGGGTGGTGGGGCTCAGCGGGTGGGTGGTACCACTGGACCACCAGGGATATTGGACCTCTCCATTTTACCACATATGCCCATGATCGGGCTGCGAGCGGTCCACTGGACCACCAGGAATATTGGACGTGTTTATTTATTTATTCATTTTAATTTAGTTTTTGTTGACCGGGTAAGTGCTCTAGACAAATCCTGCCTATTTTCAGGCATGACCCGGGGAAGTGGGATACAGATGAATGCTAACTGACCTTGAACCAGATTAAGCTGTTGGTGGTATTTTTAGTGAATCTACAAGTATATTCTACAGATGCCCCTGATTGGGCAGTGGGGCACTTTTCTGTGCTGTGCAGGGGGTTTCGGTCCCTGACGGCTGCAGCTTGGTAGGACACCAGTGCAAATCACCAGGGATCAGTACACCTGCATGCAAATGGGGCCATAATGACATGCAAACAGCCCCATTTGTGCCTTGCATGCATTATGGCCCCATTTGCATGTGCACCTTTGAATATCGCGGTTGTTGCACCTAGCACAATGGTACTTGCACTAGCGCATCCCCCTGCTCCACTCTGGCCATTTGTGCTAAAGCAGTGCCTCTGCACCATGCACACTTCGGGGTGGTCAGGGTGCGATATTTAGCGATGCTGTGCCATGGTGCAGCTCTGTTGAATATCACCCTGTCAATGCCCCTGCGCAGCCCATTTGCACTGAGCCCAGGCTTGTGCCACAGCCTGGTGTAGTCTGAATATCCAGGCCAGTGTGTACAAAGAATGCATGCATTGTAATGGGGATTGAAGCCTAAAATGAGCATTGGAAGAACTTAACTGCTAATATCTCAGCAACCGCAAGACGTAGAAAAAAAATTTAAATTTCACAAAAATCTTGATTTTCCTGTCTAGGTTTTGTTGTTACATAGCCCATAGGGCTAGGCAACTTGCAACAAAAAATCTATATCTCATATTGTTTTCGAGATAGGAGCCCCAGAAAGCGGGCCGTACACCACATGTTAGTCTATGGGAAAAAACGTCAACTTTGGAGTACTATAACTTGCCATCTGTGCAATATTTTTTCATCAAACCACCAAAAGGCACATCTGTGACATGTTGGATGCCTTCCCTCTAAATTTGAGCCCAAAAGACCAAACCGTTCTTTTGCAGCAGGGTGACAAAGAACTCCTGTCATTTTGGCCATAGTCTGGAAAAGTAGTGTCGCAATTTGCGAAAGCTTTCGAAAAATCTTGCGAAAGTGTCGCAAGTGTGAAACTACTTTTTCCAGAAACTTGAAAAACATATTTCTAGGGTGTTTAACCCCAAAATAAAGACATGGCTAGCATCCTGAGGGTCCGACTAGGTGAACACAAAAAGAATTGTGTCCCTAGAGGGTCCCAAATTTAAATGCCAAGCATTTTTCTGTTCACCAACTGAAAACAAAATGGCAGATCTGTGACACTACTAGGGCCATTTGCGACACTAAAAAGTGCATTTGTGAAAGTGTTGCACTTTTTGTTAACTTTTCCCATTGACTTATAATGGGAACTTGTTGTTTTAATACCTTTTGAACCGTTTAATGTTTTTTCACGAACTCTTCAAAAGGCACATCGGGGACTCTGGCTGCACATTCCCTGAAGTTTTCTGACCAGTCATGCAAACCGTGCAACCTGAATGTGAGAGCAAAGAAATCACAAAAAAGCGTAATTGTGCAATTGGTTGTCGCTTAATAACTCTGCAGCCATATATTCAACCACTATAAAACTTGGCAGATCCCAAGATCTACCACGTCCAATCATGCTTACTAAATTTCAGGAAAATCTGTTGAATGCTGAAAAAGTTATTAAGGTGAAAAATTTGACCCTTTAACCTTAAAACTGCTACTCAACTCTAATTATGGTAGCACTACCGTGCTATCATTATATATATATATATATATATATATATATATATATATATATATATTCATGGCAAAACTCTGTTTAATGCATCAGTTATGGTTGTTCCACAGTGACAAAAGTGAGGAAATTTGGTGTTAATGTTGAAAACCCTAACTCCACATTCACCCCCCCCAGCACCACACACACACAAACACACACACACACATATATGCAAGTAGGGGGGAGGACCAAGGCAGCATGACCAATCACAGACAACCAGCAGCAGGTGACATAAATAAAAAACAACTGTCTAAATGTACTACAAGGCATCCCCACCCACCTGACCAGGTACTGCATGCTCAGTGGAGATCCACAGCAAAACTGAGGCCATGTACAACAAACGTACACATCCCTGACTGCAGGTGCACACAACGTACCACACTTAGGAGTTGTGTGGCCTTACCTAGTGATGCCCCACACCCCACCACACTTGGTACTGCACCCCGGCTATAAAGCACAGCACATGGTATAATTCTGTATGGCGCTACCAGCACCTACTAGTGAAGACTTTCATATCACCTGATATGACGTTGATGTGAACACTGTGCAGTACTGATAATGAATAATTCATGAATCACATAGTTGGCTTGTGTTAACACGCCACTGTCACACCACGGTAAAATATGGTATCAAAACACCACAATCTGCTGAGATGATACAGTCACTGAACAGGTAACACTGTGTATCACCACCAAACCCACACAAACATGCTACTGATATCTGAGAGTTACAGAACTATTCCGCATGTTTGAGCAGAAAAGTTTCACATGCATTGATGTCTGGTAAACCAGCACAATAGAACACCTACGAAGGACATTGATCAGATTGTCAAAGTGTTTCTACCTTCATACTGCAATGCACTGTTTAAGATGTTGACACTTATAATTACTCATTCCATATGCAAAGTTACTCATCACAGCTTTAAGTTCCCACTGCACTTTCTGCAGAAATCATCGTGTCATACGCATGTACTGTATTTCATCCAGACAAATAGTTTGTCAACATGGTAATTTTTTTGTTGATTTTTTGTCAGCTGTAATTGAACTTGTAGAACACTGCTTATTTGAGAACCGATAAAAAAACTTTTCATTATCTCACCCTGTTTGTTTAATGTCATAATTGTGATACAGAAGAAACAGTGATAGCACATAGTCAACATAATCACTTCTAGTTGATACTTGTCGTCTGACTCTACAAAGATAACAGAGTCAGAGTCAGACTCTGCAGCCTCCACAGCTTCTGCCTATGCTGGTACTACCTCAGCAGCTGGACAGGAGCACCTCCGATAAGCTGTGAAGAAATATAATAAAAAAGGACATTCACTAACTCTGGCATTTGTACTTACACTTATTTAGTATCACTCAGTATACAAGATTTACCTGTTTCTGCAACCTATAATAATAAGTGATCAAGCATTGAACAGTTGCTGAATAACCATGCAATGGATACAACATAGGGTTACTGCCAAGCAAGGTATTTACACTATTTCAACAGGTATAACTGTTATGTTCTTACAAGTAATTACTTACTCATTTTTATATACTTATACCCTCTTCTGCATACAGATGTGCCAGTCCCCTTTGGATCACACCTGGTGCCCTTCCTGCAGAAGCCATCTTGAACCAATGCACCATGACACTGATCATCAACACAGTGTTACACATGTCCATGACTTTCAACTAGAAAGCCTGTCCCTGGTGGAATACAGACCCCCCATGTCCAATCACACTTCCGTGTTATTAAACTTACCTGTGGTTATACAGTTGTACACCCATGTCCATTCACATGCTGCTCAGTGTTAAGACTAGCTATGTTAGTCCATTGGTGCCCCACCCCCTTTTCAGCAATGTCTTTACTGGCATTGAAGCTAGTCTACTGTTCCACTGCACTTAAATGATTCCCAAATCACAATCCACTATGCATTTAATCTAGGACTGGTAGCCTGCTTGCATCCCACACCATTCTTGGGTTTCAGTTTCTCAGTTCAAGGTATATCCTGCTGATACAGCAAATGCTACCCCTCAGTCTCATCACATAAATCCTATGATAACCATACTCTAGTGCTATAACAGCAACCTCCTTGCCAACAAGACACTCAGTCCCACCACACTACCCCCCTTTGTAGTTAGTAGCAGGTTGCAGCCAAGAACTGACACTGAACGGTATGGCTGTACGGCCATTGCCACACCTGTCAAGCAATGCCACACACTGCAGTGGGCGAAGTGTTGATTGTCAGCTGTTGCATACTGCTGGCTAGGTATCTGGATAGTGGGTTGATGTGATGGAGTGAATGAATAGGAAAAGGTAGAAATGTCACAGCAGCAGAGTACATCTACCATGCAAAACTCCACTATGGCACTGGTGTAAGGATCTAGTATACTGCCACAGCTATGTTAACCCTCATGGAGAACATTATTGGAATAGGTAGGGCAACTGTACCAGCATGAGTATATATTAATCACGGAGTCTGCAATTGAACGTCCCAGAAGTGTGCAAGTTGAACATCACAACTATGACTGTTTCTGTGCCACCCCATGATTAGGTATGAAACAGGGTTGAGTAAATCACAAGGAGTATGTTGTTAACAAAACACAGCATGATCAGGCATTACAGGTATGCAACTGCACCAACAGGATTACTTTAATAACTAACCATCTTGAATAATAGAAGGGTGAGGGTGGAGGGCAACAGGGCACACTGACAGACAGTGCTTCTACAGCTGAGCTGACCATGAACAGTTCACACCCACTCCATAACACTGTACAACACATCACATCACTTGTGACTGGCCAGATATTGCTGCTTTGCTAACACTATAACTTTTTGTGTGGTACTTACACAGTACTGGATATCAAATTAAATGTTTTAAAAAATAATAATAGCTTATTAACTTACGGTGTGTGAGGCATTCTCCTGCATGTGGCTTTCCAGCTGCCTCCCACAGTTTGTATCCAAGGTAGTACCAGCACTTGTCATTCTCTGGTACCTCCTCCCCCCTCTTTTTCAAACTGTAGAAATGCTGGTGCACCAGCTTCCACTTTTTATTACACTGCAAAGCTGTTTTGTTCTTAACCTTCAAGATCATATGCAGGTAAGAATTTATACACCTCCACATGCTATCCAACTTTTGGTTCATACTGTGCATTAAGATGCATGTACTACCCTGTGCCTGGACTGCCTCCAGCAACAGACACACCTCACGGGTAGTCCAGATTCTCATACTGCCACTTAGATGTTTGTCTTTCACTGAAAATCTGCAGAAAAACACAGAAAAATAGAGCATTACTGTCATATTTTGTTATATGTGTGCAATTTTATGTTCTGCTTATTAGTACATGACTTTAGTGTTTGTCACAAACATGATGTCTGTGCACACACATGTTTTACACATATCCTTATATTTAGACCGCAATATGCTGACGTATTCAAAAACATCACTAATTGTACTATATACTATTGAGGGATAAAAAAAATATATATTTATAAATAACATATTGATACCCACAGTTCAGCTGCCATATTGTATACAGCAGCACAGCAGCTGATGTATTTTTGGGTGTCCACATCAACTGTAGGACCAGCATGTGCTGGTGGAAGCCCCCCATCTCCAGTCATAGTGATACACAAAATTCATAGCACATTTAAATGTTGGAGAGTGCTGAAGCATTACACAGCACTGCTAAATATTGCACTATGGAAGCTTCTCATGCATCTGAGTAGCATTGTGCCAAGAATTTATTTACAAGGTGACACACTTGCAAAAATCTTGTACTATCTGTGACACGTGGAAACAATACATGTAGTTGTTCTATTTTTTGACCAACAGTTTATGGTTCTGAAAAGAACCTTTTTTTGTACTTTCTATTTGTGTAAACAGTCTGACAATCTCAGAGGACTTTGAGGATTGCATCTCGAAGGTCTCCTTGGAAACGGCAATTGCCAGCATGTGAGAAGTGTACACCATCTGGTAGGTATAGCCAATCATAAGAATATTTAATTTCCTGGTGACATATGGTGTACATTCCAGCCATGTATAGAAATGCAGATATTTGTATGTTGACTTTTCTGCAGGCTCTGTCAATCAGGTTCATATGGTGTTCTGCTTGCCAGACCCTATGGTCTGTAATATCCAAAAAAATTATTTTACATGCAGGCAACATACTCATAATAGAAGGTAGGAGGTCCAATTTTGCTTCTGTTACTAAATCTACCCAGCATTTGGTTCCCAAATCATTGCCTCCAAGATGTATCAGCAATATGTCCGGATGAGCCTGAGTACTCAAAAGTCTGTGCATGGTCGGAATGAGGTGCTCCCACCTCATTCCACCCCTGCCAAACCACTTAACACAACAATTTGGGAGCTGCAGGTTTGTCCCAAAATCACTGTTCTGAGCATACTCAGACGCTAGACTCACTATACTGCTGCCAACAATCCACAAAGTCCTTTTGCTGTTTTCTGCCATTCTCAGCTTTTTAACTTAGAAGTGGACAGAGAGCTACCAAAAAAGTCAGTGTTCACCCTGCAGTACCTAAGCAGTAGTGAAAGTAAAACTGCTAGTTTCCCTCCTAAGTTCAACTCAGCTTCAGTGGACTGATCCATGAAACACAAATAAAACAAATCATTGGCTACTACTGTGCCTTCATTAACCAATGTAGTGCGTGCACTGACTATCACTGCAATTCTGATCCAGCTAAAATGTGCAAAAATTTAAAGGTGGCAAAAATGCATCCTTTTGATAGGCAGTTTTAAACAATTACAAGTGCAGAGACATGTCTGATTGGTTCCCTCTTCTGCTGTGGTACACGTGCACCTTGCTATCTCCCTCCATTTGCAGCTGTATCTGTGCAAGTAAGTATCAAATTACTGTCTGACTTTAAACAGTTTTACCTAAATAATGAAACATCATAGCTTATTTCAATCTACATAGTCAAATAGAGCACTAAAAAACATTTTGATTAATACTATTTAACTGTTTCTAACACTTTTTATCATAATAGAAAAATTATTTATAAAATGTGATGTACTTACAGTGAAGAATGTGCTGTATCGCAGTTCAGTCTAAGATGACTGCTATGTTCTTCTTCTTCATTCTTCTCCATCTCTGATTGGTTGTCTTACATGGCCTGATAAATCTAGCACACAGTTGTTAGAAGTACCTGTCACTCTAATAGCAATCAAGATATGATTGGGTTAATGAATACAGTTGTTACTCCCAAGCTCAAATTTGTGACACTTTTGCATGCACGACACTACTTTTGCGACACTTTTGAACACATGACACCATATTTTGCGACACTTTCATGCACACAACACTGTTTTTTGTGACACTTTCGAATGTACGACATTATTTGATGATTTTTTTCCAAAAATGATGATTACTGAAGGAAAAAGTTTACTACTTCTACCTAATGCACAAATACATAAATTCACACAATTTCACATACTTATTCTGAAAGCGTAACTCAACTTGCACAACTATCTCATTTCTGAAGTTACATTTTCTCATTTTGTTGTTTTCTGTCACTGCATGAGTGACCTGGATAGTCATTCCTAATCAATAACTGTGATTATTTGTCTTACCAATAACACATGAACAGAGCTTGGCTTAACAATATGTTAAGCACTACCTAGGGGTGTAATGTGGCACAAGGTAGAGCCAAGTGTCATATTTCCCCAAAGACGTCTTTAAGTAACTGTCAGTGTGACTCCTGTGAATGCCTTATTGCTATCACGAAAATTAATATTCAAAAGTTAAGTGTTTAAAGTATACTTTATTAATGTGTTCCTCATTTAGAGAAAGATTTTAAATAAAGTAGTTGTTTCACCAACAGTTTAACAATACTAGGTCAAAATCACTATACATAATTGCAGTAATTCTGCATTGCTCAACAATGAAATAGTAAGAAAAAGAATCCATGTGCCATGGTGATAACGCTATACAGGACAGTGTAACATGAATTAAAATAAGACTGTCAAAATTCGAGCAACCAATCTGATTACAGCATTTCTAAGTCCTTTTTTTTTTGTAATATTGTATACATAAATCATCTGTGTCAATATACAATGTTAGAAGTGATCAGCACAAATGTATACTAATATTTCCTTTTTCTGTGTCTTTTATGCAGGTGTCTGATACTTCTGTAACATTGCTGACTGCTACTGTGAATTAACACATTGAAAGATGCCTAGTAAACAAAGACGTGCATGTATAGAAAGATGAAACAGGTATCATAGTACTTCACTGTTGCTTAAGAATGATAAAAAAAAACAGTGATGTCAGTTCAAGATGTAAATCAATACAGAGTTCTACTGGAATAGTGAGCTTTACAGTAACTCACTCCTCAACAAAACTACATACTTGCTCAACAGCAAGGAAAAAATGTTTACCTGAGCGACAGTTGTGTAGATCTCTCAGACAAAACACAACTATTACTACAGCAAGCATAACCAGACATTCTAAACAGCGTCATAAGCTCACAGCTGGTGATTTTCATCTGAGAAAGCAAAGGTATTTCCGATCACTAGCAAGTAAAGCTAAGATCGACAGGCTTATTGCTGCTGTGATGAGACATGAACGCAAAAAGACAAAGCATCATCTGACTTTGATGAAATTGCATCTCAAAGTATGCACATTTGTTAATACAGCAGTATTTGTTCTTCAACGTTTATGGCGTAAGATGTCTCATGTACTTGAACTATTCAGAAAAGTTGTGTACGACATCAAGAAAAGGCTACAACACTATCCTGTCTTGACTGTGCACAATTTCTGTGATGTATTCACAGGTTGCTGGATGTACACACAGCTGTCAGAGGCATATTTCTGGGAAGAATCTTATTATTCACAGAAAAAAGAAAGCACGTTCACCATTGATGAGTCTGGTAAGCTAGTCAATGTGCTCAGTGTCTGTGATGACACAGCAATGGAGGCAAATGATGACTGTGAAGCAACCACTGTGTCCCATAAACAGCACTGTCTCTCATGGCCATGTAATGCGACCTGCAACAGTAAGCAATCATCGTTTGAAAAAGTTGAACAGTTTGTCAACCTATTTGTGATAACAGATCGCAAAGAAAGATATAAACTGTTTATCAAGATTGACCTTTGGGAAATCCGTCCACATACTGGACTTACGGGTCACTCACTAGCATGCCTCAGTAGTGGTGCTTGTGACAGTGTCTTTCACAACATGTGGATGCTGGGAGTGCATCAAACAGGCATGTGGAACTTTGTATACAGGGTATATGACGTCTGATGAGTTGTCAATCAGTACCCTTGTTTAAATGACTTATTGCAGTCTAGTGACATGCAAGGTGCCATCACATTTCTCAAACAGCTGCAACGTGTGACTTCTGTACCAGACACAAGTATTTATCAGTCACCAAGTTCTGGTGAAACATCTGTTTCTGTGTTAGAAAGTGACATACTGAAACAGTACAGCAAAGAAACTGCAAAATTTGAGCTTGTAAAGGCTCAGAAGTTTGACTCTGTATGTGTGTCATGTGTCCGTCTGTGCTACAGCAAACAAATGGTTACAGTGAACCTTGAAACCTTGTCACCATACAATGACATGTGGTTCCGTCTCTCAGCATTTTTGCTGATGAAATGTGACTTTCAGTTACAGACCACCATTGTGCTGTGCAAACACTGTTTCTCCAAATTAAAGTCCAACATTTTGCCACCGAGGTCACTGTTGAATTATATGGAGGCACATGTTACACCAAGTGAGATAGTGACATTAAATATGTTTGAGTGCATTCTAATTCAGACAATGAAACCATTTCAAACCATTCCACGTCTGAACACAAAGACACAGAACATTCCAGAGAAAGAACTCATTAGATCTCTAAAGGGTTCCATGATGTATCTCCCACTTCCTCTACAGTAAAATGTG
Source organism: Neoceratodus forsteri (assembly GCA_016271365.2). Taxonomy (NCBI): domain Eukaryota; kingdom Metazoa; phylum Chordata; order Ceratodontiformes; family Ceratodontidae; genus Neoceratodus; species Neoceratodus forsteri. The sequence continues at coordinate 235,167,254 of JADMNL010000023.1, read as the reverse complement.
GAGGCAATCTCTATGGAAAATAGTTTGGTGATTCTTGTAAATGGTGTTCCAACTAAGTCCAAGGTCATCTGGCAAGATGTTGTCAGTGTACAGAACGTAAAGCTTGCTCTTACTTATTTAAAGAGCAACAATCCCTTTTATGCAGACCTTGACATTGATCACATGAGTAGTCTCTCTGTTCAACATGATGTCTTAGAAACAACTAAGCCAATGATTGAGAAGGTCAGTGGACAGACAAGTGACAATGTGTATGAACAGTACACAATTCACCCACTACATGGCAGAGATCCAGTAGGGGACAACATTGATCTCTATCAAATGAAACAGGTGGAAGGTGAGCCTGTCAGCATTTGGGAGGCAACACTAGAAGTACGCTGTTTCCCAGACTTATTACCAAAAGGGTCAGGTGGATGGCTAGATTAAAGGGAAGTGCATGTACAGGGTGCTGAGTACCACACTAGCTGTGTGCTCAGTAAAGATGGCAAATTCAGATGTAACATACAGTACCTGTTTCATCTCCTCTGGGAGAGTGAACTTAGCATTCTGTCTGCGTCTATTGCACATACTATTTGTCTCACAAGTCCACTAGATGGAATAATAGCTGCTCGATTTCTAGAGAAATTAAAGCAGAAAGATGAAAATGTGCAAATGAATCTGTCTTCCATTCTGTCAAGTCTACGTGGCACCAAAGAATATTGGTATCGCAGACACTCTGAGGTGATGACAATGCTGCAAGAGTATGGTGCAGCCACATGGTTTGTCATACTTAGTTGTGCTGAATATGCCTGGGACAAGCTCATTGAACTGTTGAAGTGGGCAGATTCTGATGTTGATGGCATTTCATCAATGACTGTCGGAGAAATGTGTTCACTTGATTCTGTGTCTGACACAAGACATTTTTACAAGCGGTTCCATGACAATCTGACTTTCATTTTGTCAAAGGACAATCCACCTCTTCATACTGTGGAGAATTACTTTTGGAGGATGGAATATGAAGCATGGGGTGCCCCTCATATTCATATCTTATTGTGGATCAAGAATGCACCATGCATAGGAGAACATGAAGCAGCACAAGTGCTAGCATTCATCAAGCAATATATCACTTGTCACATTCCAGACAAGTATGACAGTCCTACACTATGGAAGTTGGTACAAAGATTCTAGTGACATATTTGTGCAAAATACTGCCAGTGAGTAGTAAAGAATATATCTGATTGGTACACATGATGTCACTTCGGATTCCCTAGATGAGTTTGTCAGGATAGTTCCATGAATGAACTTTTTTCAGCAATGCGACACCACTTGAAGGCAAAATCAACCAAGAGGGTATACGAGTTACCAAGAGATGAGAAAGAGGTGTACATCAATGACTACAACCCAACTCTTCTCCTAATGTGGCAAGCAAACATAGATGTTTAGTTTGTGGCTGACAACTTATTGGCCCTGGTGCAGTACATGACTTCATACATAACCAAGCATGAGCAGACTAGCTTACAAGATCTCTGGGAAGATATTGCCAGTTCAAGCAAGAGCCTGACATCTCAGCTGTGGTCATTGGGCTTGAACACCCTTTCCCACAGAGAATGTGGTGCCTATGAAGCCAGTGACCGTTTAATGGGTACACATCTGTACGGGAAGTCTGATGTTGTCCAGTTTCTCAGTGTGAACTACAAAGAGAAACACAAATGTGTACTGATTCCCCATGCTGAGAGTGAGGAACTCGCTGTCAATAGACCTTGTTCAAAACATGTCTTGAAGAATAACCTGATAGACGCATACTACCCCCATAGACACGATGACATGGATGATATGTGTCTCTTTCAGGTGGCTAAGTGGTATCACTACAAGGCAGATATATCATCTGACTCAACATGGCACATTTACAAGGTGAACAGAGTGAATGGCTGTCTCATAAAGAGACACAAGCCATGGCTCATAGACCACTATAAATTACATCTAGGCACATCGGAGAGCAGAGAGCATTACTGCTTTGCTCTTCTATTCCTATTTAGACCCTGGAGGAATGAGTCTGAATTAAAAGGTGACTGTGATACATTTGAGAAAGAATTCAATCTCAGTTATGAGACTTTCAAAACTGAATACTCAGAGACATACATATAGAGACTGGAGGCTGAGAAAGAACAGCTTGAGAAGGCAGAGAAGCAGCTTCAGGAAGACACTCCTGTTAGCTCACAAGACAATCTTGATCCAGAAGAACAAGCTGTTCTAGGTGAACCTCTGCCTTTAAATGCCCCACAAATGTTAATATCAGAAATTGAAACTGCCATGGAACATGGAACACACTCCACTGTCAACCCAGCAGACTTGAAAGAAAGACTGAATCAGCACCAGCATGTAGTTCACTGTCAAGACATTGACACTGTTCGACATTGCCTACTTCATGAAGCAAAAAAAATGTGACTGTCTTGACTATAAACCACTACTGATCTTTGTTAGTGGTTCAGCTGGTACAGCAAAGAGTTTTCTTATTGAAGCCATCACTTCTGAAATACAAAGCCTGACGGGGTCATCAATGTCTGTTGCTGTTACTGCTCCCACAAGACTAGCCGCATACAACTTTGGTGGAGTTACATTACACCGTCTCTTTATGTTGCCAGTGGAACATGACAAAACAGGAGAGTATCGTAAACTGTCATTTGAGGGTGCATCTCAGCTGTGTTCCATGTTCACAAAGATGAAGTTACTCATCATTGATGAAATCAGCATGGTCTCCAATGTAATGCTCGCCTGTATACATCTACGTCTACAGGAGATCTTAGGTACTGACTATGGGGTACCATTTGGTGGCTAAAGTATTGTTGTATTGGGGAGACCTTTTTCAGCTTTCGCCAGTTAATGCAGAGCATGTGCTTGCAACTCTGACTGCCAAGCAAGCTAAGAACACACTAGGCTGCATTGCAGGTTTTAACAATTGGGAGTTATTCACCTATGTGAGTTGTATGAGAACATGCGCCAAAGTGGTGATCTGGCTTACAAATCACTTTTAGATGAAGATCATACAGGTTCTCTATCACCAGAACATGTTGCTATGTTAAATGATTGGAGAATCAGAATAGATACTACATCCATAGAAACAGCATGTAATGTTTGCAGCGATGTGTACTCTACAGGCACACACATCGTGTGTCTTATGCCACAACAAAAGAAATGCACTGAGTTCAACAATGTTATGCTGCAGAGAGAAAACCAAGAAGTTATAACTCTGCATGCTCTTGACACATTTGATGGTGTCATTCTCAGTCTTAAACTGATAGCAAAGATGACTGAATGACTCACTGAACTGAAGTCAGGTGTTTCACGCACAGCTGGCCTAGAAGCTGTTCTTACACTTTGTAGGAACACACTTGTCATGCTGCGACATAATCTCGATGTTGAACGAGGCATGGTAAACGGTGCCATGGATAACATCACTGACTTTGTCTACAATGTCCAGAGGACATATATCGAGACACTTGTAGTTCACTTTGACAACATGGAACAGCCTGTACAGATAGAATGTACCTGTGTGAAATTTCAGGAATTTAAGGATATCTATGTAAACAGGAAACAGTTCCCGCTATGTGTTGCATATGCTGTTTCTATTCACAAATCTCAGGGCTTGAGTTTGGATTCAGCAATGGTGGACATAGGTACAGACATTTTCAAGGATGGCATGAGCTACGTGGCACTTTCACGTGTCCGTAGTCTTTTTGGGTCACACATTATAACTCTTGCATCTCAGAAGATACGAGCTAACAAGCAATGTATTGTTGAGTACAACAGGTTACGCACTCTCTATCAGCCACACATGTCTTTAATACCACTGCCTACGTATCTGGCTGTCACACATCGTACAGTCATATCTACACCTGTCAGCAAACAGGTAGGAGCTTCCACAAGTGATTCAACTCTAAAGAGTTCAACAAAGGTCACTATATCAACTACACATTCAGAGCCAGCTGTTCATCAGAAATCAATTGGTGTAGCTGCTGTGCCGGTCTTTGACGACAGCACTAGAGTGAATTGCTATGCTAACTCAGCTATGCAAGTTTTTCTCCACATGCCACACTTTGTGCAGGCAATATCTGCTTCACAAGACACTCCCCTATCAAAGGCATTGAAGCAGATTGTCAACGTGGCATCTGATCAGTCTAACAATGTGCAGTCACTAACACCACTACGGTAGGTGTTAGGTACATATGACGGATGCAGTACATTTGCTGCAGACATACAGAAAGACACTAGTGAGTTTATGATCGCAATCATAAACAGCTTGGATGAAGACGGCATTCCAGTGCACCAGTACTTCACTGTGTCATATGTAACCAAATATGTATGTGTATCATGTGGTCATTCACAGTGTGAAACCACAGAAGACATGCTGTGGATTACTGTTTTTGTCCCTCAAGCCAAAAGTGTCAAATTTTGACAGCTATTTACCAATGCTCAATGAAGTCACTCCTGTGAAAGGTGTGGAGGCAGATGTGCTCAGTCCATACGTCTCAGGACTTCATCTCAATATCTGTTGCTTATATTGTACAGATTTGACACCAGCGGGCTCAGAGTTGACACTCCCATCACAGATTACACAGCTGGTAGAATAGTTTTTAACCAATCAGTGTTTGACACTCACAGTGTAGTCTATCACCATGGCCAATCTATGCATTCTGGCCTTTACACCTGTTTCCTAAGGTACAGAAGTGGATGGGTAGAGTGTGATGACTCTACAAGCAGTTTTAAACAGAGACGGCCACGAAACTTAAAAAATGCATATCTTCTAATATTAAAGAATTATGATGACCTTCATATCTCAGAAGAATATCACACAACATGTAGCATTTTTTACTGACTACTTTGTGACAGACTCAGTCGTAGGGCAGTACAATTGTTTCCAATCTACAACTGTCAATAAATCGTAGCATATCAACAAAATGATATAATGCCAGAGACATTTCATGCACTATGACATATAAGATCTTGTGTGGATCAGTGACAACGTGAAAATTGTTGTAGTGGCTTCAATCGGCACCAACAGTCTTCACAGTCACTAGAGAAACCATGCTTATATGTCTATCAAAGATTGTACATGTCAAAACAGAGTCCTTTCTGGCTCCCCTGTTCTGTACATATCTTTTCTTGTAGGTGTATCAAATCCACACATAACAAGAAGTTGTTGCCAGTTGCTAACTGTTCGCCTCTGCAGAGACACAAAAGTTGTCCCTTATCATTTTAAATAAGTGTGCAACACATCTCATTCACCAAAGAGAACACTCTGTCACAAGTTTTCTAGCACCAGCTTCTTTTGTCTATTATCTGTTGACATCTTGACAACATCATCATTCTTTCACCATGCAACAGTGTTGAACTATGCCTGATGTATTTGTTACACTGAAACTGTACATATGTAAATATAAAACTCTTTAGTCTGTCACAGAGTGACTTTGTGATGGATAAGGGCCCTGGAACTTTTGGGCTTGGTACTTTACTTAAAGCCTTTCGATACTACAACAATGTAAAATCAGAAATTAAATAAATAAATGTAAGCTTTAAAAGTTGAGGCTAAGTTAAAAGATAGTGTAGTGGACACTAGCAAGGTAGAAATAAAAAAGAGTAAAGCAAAGGGGAGGACAAAAGTAACAGTGAGTCATTTAATAACCCCCCCCCCCCCAGATAATTCAGTTAAAGAGAGAGGGAGAACTGATTCCCTTGTGTAAAGGCAGTTGGGATTCTTTACATGGTAATTGAGTTAATTTGGAGCTTAAATGAGCAGCACCAGAATACAGGTGCTGCTTGACTAAGAGGAAGAACGGGTTGCAAGTGAGGGGAAATAAAATAAAGTCATTTAAGTCACTGTTCTGTTTAAGTTTCAGTCTTTAAGGGACGGTATCATTTGGAAGTTCTTCCTTCTCCAGTGGTTGTAAATATTAACAGTAGCAAAAGTATTGAAATGCAACATGTGCTTATTGCACATTTAACTTCCACTGGCAGAAGGTCAGTGTAATGTTAATTCATACACATGTCCTCTCCTATCTTTTGAGAAAATAAAGACTAGGGACAAGGTACTTGTAGTGGGCTGTAAAACCATTTGTAAAAGGCTGGTTAGTTTGAATTACTTCCTGCTCAAAGCTCCCTGTTTGAAACAACCAGTTAAGGCACATGTTGGTAACAGCCTGGCAGTTGTGTTTAAATAAGCAGGTTATGAAACCATATGGGGGATTGTACACCTCAGAGAATAACTATATAAATTGTGTGGTACAGTTCTCACTTACAGAAAGGGTACCTATTCGTGTGTCTTTGGATTTTCAGCTTCTGCTTCTGACTCTACTTGCACCACTCCCTTCCAGGACAGCTATAGTGCTGACCAGCCCTATGTACCTTTGTTTTATGCTGTCTCTTGTTGGGGGTGGTTCCTGATGGTCAGAGCTGTTTGTAAAAAAGCCAGGAATTTAAATAAAATAGACTGAATATGTGTATAAATGTATGTGAAATATAAATTGTTTAGTTAGATAGTGAAAACAAAATAATTATGTTTAAATAAGAAGTTTTACTTTAGCATTAATGATGTGGATGGAGTTAGGGAGAACACATGATCATTTCCCTGTATAAAAGGACTGTCATTTGAGATTGTTCATTTAGATTGTACTCCTGGGTCTGGAGGTGAACTCCAAGGAGCTCTGTGAATTGTTCCAGCAGGTGTTAGGAGAAGAACACCTTTCAAGCCATGTAAAAGTCTTGGGATAAAGTTTATTTGACATTCTGATTATTTTATTTTGTTGTCATACCAGTCCGCTGATGTTATATTTGTCCTGCTGTGAAGAAATTTTGAGATGGAACTGAATAAATTTCATTCATTTACAACTGCAACTGTGTCACACTACCAATTAGTCCACAAAGAGGCCTGTGCTCACACACATATGGTGTCAGGAGGGGGATCCCGATATCCCAGGTGGGATCTCGATTGGTCTGTATAAGGCCTGGTGGACGGTCAATATTGCAGGACAGTACAGCTGAATCCTTGGGGTTGCTACATATTCCCTTGGATGCTGAAGTACGTGTATAACGACTAGTGGAGAGGACACCAGCAGAGCCAAGAATGTGGAAGACTGGACGTGGTGAATTGGGCGAGGTACCACGGAAGCAGGAGGGGTCCGAGGACCAGGTGGCTGAGCTGATAAAGCTTGTAAACTGGCTCAGTGGAAAATGGTTGGAAGCAGACCAGTGCCGGAGGGAGGCTGAGCCCCGTTGTCAGGTGCTGCTGGAAATGTCCCATTCAAAGGAACTGGTGGAGGCAGCTGAGGGCCCAGAGCAATCAGACCTAGTAGAGGAGGAACCCTGGATGGAAATCCTGTTGCCCTTATTATCAATTTTTCCTGGCTGTTACCTGGGGGAGGAGAATCCACAAGACACAAAGTCCCCAGGTAAGACTGAGACTGTCCATGAATATTCTGGGGTGAAGACTCCAAGCAACAAGGAAGAGGCCATTAAGGCTGAAGGGATTTTGTTATGTTGTAAAACACCTATCATGAATTCTGAATGTTTTTGTGAACCTGATTAGGAACAGTTACAGGGGCGGGACCCTGAAGTTACCCATTTAAAGAAATCTATTAAGATTTGGGATGGGAGACCAGTTAATGGTGGGGTTGGAAATAGGTTATGGTGGTATGAAAAGAGAAAGGAGTGCTGTACCACATGAGGCCTAACCCCAGCAAAGAAAGTGGATGCCCGGGTTGTGGTGACTGTAACCCTTACGGAAAGGATACTGGACATAGTAAGTAGCAGTCCAAAAAAGTCTTTAAGCCAGGAAGAGGTTTTATCTCAACTAATTCCCTATTATTATTGGCCTGGGTTGTACAGACAGGTGGCGGACTACCTGAGGGATAGTACTAGGTACAGTAAGGGGGAAGAACCAAAAAGGTGTAGGGTAGGTGGTGCTCAATGGATAGAAGGCCAACGTAAATGGCACCTTAGAAATTAGGGGAGGTTTCCACATAGAGAAACGGGTTGCAAATGGTAGGTGCCCTGAAAGGTTATAGAATGGTTAGCTATTAAACCTTTCTATCCAAAATGTTATTTGAGACATGGTTACAGAACAGAGGTATACTTTGATAACATGTAATTCTTTTGGTAAATAGAAGAACCTCAATGTGTTTCCATATCTGAATGAATTAGGATCGCACTGGTTATGCTACCTAAGAGATCCCTGTATTGGGATTCAGATATGAGAAAAGTTCTCAGCTCAAAACCCCCTTTCCAGGAAGAAAAGAAAATGGAGTGAGACGACAAGATATAGCTTATTTGTGGGTGTTAGCATTGCTCAGTGTAACTAATACTGACAGTACAATGATATATAAAGTGACCATATATTGCATTTTGAAAGGTCTGTATATGCCTTATTTAGTGATCTCAGAGATCTATTAATGTTCCATTGAAATACGCTGAAACATTGTTATGTTTTTCTTTTTCTGTCTTCTCTCTTACTGAGGTAGATTATTTTGTGGTATTCTGAATTTAAAATTCTCCTTCGACTGAAGAGTTCTCCACCTTCAGTCGATTCCTCTAATCTATTCTAGCTTGGTTTTATTTATATATTATTACTATTATTAACAATGTTAGCAGTCTATGATGATGGTGATGTCAGATATTACTACCTACTTCAATTGTAATTTTTATTGTGAAAGATGCTAATCAGAATAGTGTATATGCCCAGGGTGATTAATGAGATAGCATGTCTTTAAAGGAATGCTTATGCTGTATTTCTATTTCAGAAGGGACCCTGTGTTGGAATTCTGTGGGTGGGCCAGAGTTCTGACAACCCCGCCTTTTATCTGTATAGGGCTTGGACAACCAAGAATTGGTTGCCCTCTTAGGTGGGGAGGAATGTCACAGAGTGACTCTGTGATGGATTAGGGGCCCTGGAACTTTTGGGCTTGGTGCTTTACTTAAAGCCTTTCGATACTATAACTATGTAAAATCAGAAATTAAATAAATAAATGCAAGCTTTAAAAGTTGAGGCTAAGTAAAAAGATAGTGTAGTGGAAACTAGTAAGGTAGAAAAAAAAAGAATAAAACAAAGGGGAGGACAGAAGTAAGTAAGTTAGTAACCCCCAGGTAATTCAGTTAAAGAGAGAGGGAGAACTGATTCCCTTGTGTAAAGGTAATTGGGATTCTTTACATGGTAACTGAGTTAATTTGGAGCTTAAATGAGCAGCACTAGAATACAGATGCTGCTTGACTGAGAGAAAGAATGGGTTGCAAGTGAAGGGAAATAAAATAAAGTCATTTAAGTCACTGTTCTGTGTAAGTTTCAGTCTTTAAGGGATGGCATTATTTGGAAGTCATTCCTTCTCCAGTGGTTGTAAATATTGACAGTAGCAAAAGTATTGAAATGCAACATGTGCTTATTGCACATTTAACTTCCCCTGGCAGAAGGTCAGTGTAATGTTAATTCATACACATGTCCTCTCCTGTCTTTTGATAAAATAAAGACTAGGGACAAGGTACTTGTAGTGGGCTGTAAAACCATTTGTAAAAGGCTAGTTAGTTTGAATTACTTCCTGCTCAAAACTCCCTGTTTGAAACAACCAGTTAAGGCACATGTTGGTAACATCCTGGCAGTAATGTTTAAGTAAGCAGGTTATGAAACTATATGGAGGATCGTACACCTCAGAGAATAACTCTATAAATTGTGTGGTACAGTTCTCACTTACAGAAAGGGCACCTGTTCATGTGTCTTTGGATTTTCAGCTTCTGATTCTGACTCTCCTTGCACCACTCCCTTCCAGAACAGCTATAGTGCTGACCAGCCCTTTGTTCCTCTGTTTTATGCTGTCTCTTGTTGGGGGTGGTGCCTGATGGTCAGAGCTGTTTGTAAAAGAGCCAGGAATTGAAATAAAATAGACTGAATATGTGTATAAATGTATGTGAAATATAAATTGTTTAGTTAGATAGTGAAAACAAAATAATTATGTTTAAATAAGAAGTTTTACTTTAGCATTAATGATGTGGGTGGAGTTAGGGAGAACACATGATCATTTCCCTGTATAAAAGGACTGTCATTTGAGATTGTTCATTTAGATTGTGCTCCTGGGTCTGGAGGTGAACTCCAGGGAGCTCTTTGAATTGTTCCAGCAGGTGTTAGGAGAGGAACACCATTCAAACCATGTAAAAGTCATGGGATAAAGTTTATTTGCTATTCTGATTATTTTTATTTTGTTGTCATACCAGTCCACTGATGTTATATTTGTCCTGCTATGAAGAAATTTTGAGATAGAACTGAATAAATTTCATTCATTTACAACTGCAACTGTGTCATGCTATCAGTTAGTCCACAAAGAGACCTGCACCCACTCACATAGTCATAATGAAGCAAGTGAAATGAAGCAAGTGTGAATACTGAAATATTGCAGCTTATTATCAAAGGACTCTTGCATACCTATGTAGTGACATATAAATAATACTTACATTCTCATTTCATCTGACCAGTTTAATTGTTCTAGTAAAAGTGTTACTATAAGAGTCATGTAAGAATTTCTTCTTAACATGTAATAGAATATCATAGTGATTAAGTTCAGTGACCTATATCTTTGATAAAAAACAACATGCTACACACATTTGTTATTTGCTAGTTCAGGACTGATATAGTAGCTAATGTAACCATTGAAAGAAATGTATATTGTACCTGTAATAATATGAAATGTGTTGTACTTGTCATACAAGTAAATGTAATCTATGTTAATAATACTTGAAATTGTAAATCAGACACTTTTACTGATAACGCACTTCATACCTGTTCCTGACAGTGTTTATGATCGCCTCTATTGAGGGGTCGGGTGGGAATTTTCCATATGCACCTAGTCAGTGATATATCTTTAAATATTTAACTGAACATACCAGTTATCTAATGTCACTGAAATCATTACATTTTTATATTCTATTCCTTGAACACTTTGCATCTGGTTTTTCACCCAGCCCAGGAACATACACATTATCAGTCACACAAAAACAACAAATCATCACTGTTTCATGTGTGTAATCACTGCTTAGAAGCTCCTGACATACCTTCATTAACGTAGGACGGGAGAGAGGGACGGGACATGATTGGAACATTCAAGTACTTAAAAGGGATAAATAATATTGATAACCAAAGTCTCTTCAAGCTGAGTGGCAATCATATCATGAGGGGGCACAGTCTTAAGCTGGAGGGTGGGAGGTTTAGGGGGGATGTCAGAAAGCACTTCTTCCCACAAGGGGTGGTGAACAGTTGGAATGCGCTGCTAGAAGAGGTCACCTCTTTAAAGACAGTGAGCAGCTATAAAAGAGCCTGGTATAGGCATAGGGGGAAGATAAGAATCATGCCTAGGGAGGATTGGAGGACTGTGGAGTGATATCAGACACATTAGCTCAAGATGTGGACCCTGCAATACGAGCAGACTTGATAGACCAAATGGCATTCTTCTGCTGGCTTCTTTCCATGATCATATTTCCGTATGTACGTACTTATTCCAATTCATATTATCTACTTACTATGCATGATACACATTTAGGTATATTCCAAGCAATAACTACACACATGCAAGTATTGTATTGTGAGACTGATTTTGTAAAAAAATTTAAATCTTAATTGGCCCTTTCTCAGTTTCACCAAATGGCAATAAATTTTTTTTAAACTTAACCACCTGTGTTGAGTCTTTACTGAACCATAACATTATAACAATAGAATGTAACTGTTGTTCCTTTTACGCATACAAAAATCAACTGGAAGAAGTAATACCACACATACATGTCCATGGGCTTATTTCTGCTATGGCTCTCCACTCAGTATACACAATGTGGGCTAGGGCATGGCGCATTGCCTGACACAGGTCCTGTAATTCCTAAGTGTGTTAAGTAGTCTGTACCGCCCTTAGTCTTCCTGTTCCTCTCCAGTCAGTGGGCAGTAGCTGCTGTAGCAAGGTGTGGAACATCGCTATCTAATGCTATGCAGCTGTGGCTATACACTCAGGATGCAGTAACTGCTATGTGTGCTGCAATTCCCTGGCTGAGCCCATGCAAGTTCTAACTGTGCTAACTTCACTGTACCTACAATTACAGAGGTGTGCCGTTGATCTCCATTGCCTCACTGTTGCTGTGGATTAGCACTCATGATGCAGTACAAATTTTTTTGGGGGGGCAGCATTAGCTGTATGAGTCCATGTAAATCCTAACTGAGCTAACTTCAGTATCCCTGCAATCTGTGATGTCTATTATGGATGTCCATACCCTCACCTGTGTTGTGTATCTCAACTGAGGATGCAGTACCTGCTGTCACGTTTGAAGACACAATGCCTGCCTGAAACCATTCAAGTGATAACTGTGCTAACTGGACTGTACCTGCAATCAGAGAGCTGTACAACTGATGTGCATTGCCTATCTTTTCCTGTGGCTGTTCACTCAGGAGGCAGCAAGTGGTCTGGAAGTGCAGTCCCCCCACGACACTGTACAACTCCTAAGTGTGCAAACTTCTATACAGCTACAATGAGAGAGCCACATTGTTCATCTCCATGGGCTTATTTGTTCTGTAGCTCTCCACTCAGTATGCAGTATGTGGGCTAGGGGTTTGGACATTACCTGACAGAGGTCCTGTAATTCCTAACTTATTTAACTAGTATGTACCACCCTTACGTTTCCTGTCAGTTTCCAGTCAGGGTGCAGTAGCTGGTGTAGAGAGATATGCAACATTGCTACCTAAGGCCATGCAGCTGTGGCTGTACAGTCAGGATCAGTAACTGGTATGTGTGGGGAAATTGTCTGGGTGAGCCCATGCAAATCCTAACTGTGCTAACTTGTGTCTACCAACAATTACAGAGGTGTACCACTGATGTCCATTGCCTCAGTCTTGCTGTGCATCAGTACTCATGATGCAGTATGAATTTTGGGGGGAGGGCATTACCTGTCTGAGCCCACACAAATGCTAACTATGCTAACTTGAGTGTCCCTGCAATCACTGATGTCTACCATTGATCATTGTCCATACCCTCAACTGTGCTGTGGATCTCTACTGAGGATCCAGTACCTGGTGTTGCAGTTTGGAAAGGCATTGCCTGGCTGAGGCCATTCAAGTGATAACTGTGCTAACTACACTGTACCTGTAATCAGGGAAGTGTTCAACTGATCTGCATCACCCTTCATTGCCTGAGGCTCTTCACTTAGCATGCAGCAAGTGGTCTGGAGGTGTAGTCCCCCACCACATGAGACTGTGCAACTCCTAAGTGTGCTAACTTCTATACACCTGCAATGATAGAGCTACACTGTTCATGTCCATGGGCTTATTTTTGCTGTGGCTCTCCACTCAGTATAGATATGTGGGCTAGGGGCTGGTTCATTAACAGGCAGAGGCCATCTAATTCCTAACTGTGTTACTACTATGTACCACCCTTACTTTTCCTGTGGCTCTGCAGTCAGGGTGCAGTAGCTGCCGTGCTGAACTGTGCAACATCACTACCTAAGGCAATACAGCTGTGGTTGTACAAGCAGGAAGCAGTAACTGCTATATGTGGTGGAATTGCCTGTCTAAGTCCATGCAACTCCTAACTGTGCTAACTGGAGTTTACCTGCAATTATGCAGGTGTACTGTTGATGTCCATCACCTCACTTTTGCTGTGGCTCAGAACTCAGGATGCAGTATGTATTCAGATGGGGGGTGGCATTGCCTGTATCATAGCATGCAAATCCTAACTGTGCTAACTTGACTGTGCCTACAATCACTGAGCTGTACTATTGATGTCCACATCCTCAGCTATGCTGTGGATCTCTGGAGGTGCAGTCCCCCACCCATTAGACCATACAACTCCTAAGTGTGCTAACTTCTCTACAGCTCCAAAGACAGAGCTACACTATTCATGTCCATAGGTGTATTTTTGCTGTGGCTCTCCACTCAGTATGCAGTATATGGGCTAGAGGGTGGGGCATTACCTGACAGAGGTCCTGTAATTCCTAACTGTGTTAACTAGTGTGTACCACCATTAGTTTTCCTGTGGCTCTCCAGACAGGGTGTATTAGCTGGTGTAGAGAGGTGTGGCACATTGCTACCTAAGGCCATACAACTCCTAACTGTGGTAACTTGTGTGCACCTTGAATCAGGAACATGTACCGTTGCTGTACATGGCCTCAATTTTGCTGAGGATGTATGCTGAACATGCAGTATGTACTCTCAAGGACTGGGGATCTATTGTAGTACATTTAGGCAGTTGTATTTTATTTCTGACACCTCCTGCTGGTTGTCTGTGATTGGTCCTGTTGCCTTGGTTCCCCCCCACTTCCGTGTGTGTGTGTCTCTGTGTGTCTGTGGGGATGGGGGTTGGGGGGGTGAATGCAGTTATGCTTTTTGAACCCTAACATAGAATTTCCTCAATTCTGTCACTGTGGAACAACCCTAGCTGATGCAGTAAACAGAGTGTTTCCCTCTAATTTCACTTCTTTTTGAGAATTACTCTGAGAAATAGTCAATGTAATACAGCCCCGTGCTCCCGCCACGTGTTGTCTTGTCACATAGTAACAAGGTGCCCTCAAACGCAAATGGTAATGCGCACGGTGACACAAAGCAAAACACAAAGATAAACAGTACTGTAGACACAAATAGTTAAAATAACACAAACGCAAGTGCAAATGAAAATGCAAAGGGTAACGCACATGGTGGCGTAGATGGGAACAGTAAGTGAAATAGGTATGGAAACACAAGCAGAAGCGGTAAGGGTAACAGTAATATAAGCACAAAGGCTGGTTTTCCCCAAAAGCTGCATAGAGAAAGACGGTGAGTACAAAGAATGTATACATAATAATTGGTCTCGGAGCAGAAAATGAGGAGTTGGACTACTAAATTGCTTATATCTCAGGAACCGTATGACACAGAAAAAAATTTAAAAGTCATATGATTTATGACTTTCCTGGATAGTTTTGTACTTAGCCCCATTAGGGGGCTAAGTACTTTTCTGATGAAAAGTCCGTATCTCTCACAGTTTCCGAGATACAGGCCCTGAAAGGCACAGCAAATGCCATAATGTTAACCTATGGGAAAAAAAGAGAAGTTCAGAGTGCCATACCTTTGCCTCCTTGTAATATTTTTTCACCAAACCACAAAAAGGCACATCTGTGGGATGTTGGCTTTCTTCCCTCCAAATTTCAGTCTAAAAGACCAAACTGTTATTTTGCAGCAGGGTGGCAAAGAATTCCAGTCATGCAGCGGACGCTGCAATGTTAGTCTATGGGAAAAAGTGTCAACTTTGGAGTACCATAACTTTGCATCCATACAACATTTTGTCACCAAACCACCACAAGGCACATCTGTGAGATGTTGGCTGCCATCCTTACAAAATTCAGCCCAAAAGACAAAACCGTTCATTTGCAGCAGGGTGGCAAAGAAGTGCTGTCATTTTGGCCATAGTCTGAAAAAGTAGTGTAATGATTTGCGACAGCTTTCGCAAGCATTTGCAAAAGTGTAGTGCGTGTGACACTACTTTGCGACACTGCTTTTTCCAGAAATTGGAAAAACATATTTCTAGAGTGTTTAACCTCAAAATAAAGACATGCCTAGCCTCCTCAGGGTCCAACTAGGTAAGCACAAAAAGAATTGTATTGCTAGGGGGTCCCAAATTTAAATGCCAAGCAGTTTTCCGATCACCAACTGAAAACAAAATGTCAGATTTGCGACACTACTAGGGCCATTTGCAACACTAAAAAGTGCATTTGTGACACTGCCGAACTTTTTGTTAACTTTGCCCATTGACTTATAATGGGAAATTGTTTTTTGTTTAACTTTTGAACCGTTTAATATTTTTTCACGAAATCTTCAAAAGACACATTGGGGACCCAGGCCACATGTTCCCTGAAGTTTTCGAACAAGTTGCGCAAACTGTGCAACCTGTAGGGACAAGCAAAGAATTCAAGAAAGCATAAATGTGTGCAGATCATGCTTAATACCTCTGCAGATGTATATCTGAACAGTACGAAAGTTGGCAGATCCCAAGATGTACAGTTCTTGATCGTGTATTCCAAATGTCAGGCAAATCCATCGAACGGTTGCAAAGTTATTAAGGTGCAAAATTTTAGGTTTAACATGTAACTGGCTCCTCAACCCTAACTAATTTAGCACTATCGTGCTACCATAATATATATATCTATCTATATATATAGATATATATACAGTATATATATATATATATATATATATATATATAGATATATAGATATATAGATAGATAGATATATATACAGTAGATATACAGTATATAGTTATGGTTGAGTAGCACTTTTAAGGTCAAGGGTCAAATTCTGCACCTTAATAACTTTGCCACTGTTCAATGGATTTGACTGAAATTTAGTAAGCACAATTGGGCATGGTAGATCTTAGGATCTGCCAAGTTTTGTACTTGTCGGCTATGCGGCTGCGGAGTTATTAAGTGACAACCAATTGCATAATCACGCTTTTTTGAAATTTCTTTGCTCTCGCCTACAGGTTGCACGGTTTGCGTGACCAGTCTGAAACCTTCAGAAACAGGCAGCCAGGGTCTCTGATGTGCCTTTTGAAGATTTCTTCAAAAAATATTGAACGGTTCAAAAGTTATTCAAAAAACAAGTTCCCATTATAAGTCAATGGGAAAAGTAAGCAAAAAGTTCGACACTTTCGCCAATGCACTTTTTACTGTCGCAAATGGCCCTAGTACTTTCACAAATCCACCATTTTGTTTTCAGTTGGTAATCAGAAAAGTGCTTGGCATTTAAAATTGGGACCGTCTAGGGACACAATTATTTTTGTGTTCACCTAGTCGGAGCCTGAGGATGCTAGCCATGTCTTTATTTTGGAATTAAACACCCCAGAAATATGTTTTTCAAAGTTCTGGAAAAAGTACTTTCCCAAAGTACTTTCATACTCATGACACTTTTGCAAATCTGTGCAAAAGCTTTCGCAAATCACGAAAGTAATTTGCAACACTATGGCCAAAATGGCAGGAGTTCTTTGTCACCTTGCTGCAAAAGAATGGTTAAGTTTTTTGGTCCGAAATTTGAAGGGAATGCAGCCAACATCTCACAGATGTGCCTTTTGGTGGTTTGGTGAAAAAATATTACATGGCTGCAAAGTTACAGTACTCCAAATTTGGCATTTTTCCCATAGACTAACATGGTGGCGTACGCCGCGCCTTTCCGGGCTCGTATCTCGAAAACGATGCAAGATACAGATTTTTTGTTGCGAGTCGAATAGCCTTATGGGCTATGTAATAGCAAAATCCTAGCCAGGAAAATCATGATTTTTGTGAAATTTTCATTTATTTTCTATGTTGTGCGGTTGCTGAGATATTAGCAATTAAGTACTTCCAATGCTCGTTTTCAGCTTCGATGCCCATTACAATGCGTACATTCTTTGTACACACTGTGTTTCTCTATGCAGCTGTTCAGCAAAAACAGGGTATGCGCTTCCGTTACTGTTGCAGTTACTGTTTCAACTTGCATTTCTGTCCCCGTTTGCATTTACATTCCCGTGTACGCCACCGTGTGCGTTACCCTTTGCGTTGTCATTTGCGCTCGTGTTTTCGTTACTGTTACCATTTGCATTTACACTATTGTTTATCTTTGCATTTTTGTTTGCATCACTGTATGCATTGCCATTTCTGTTTACGGCAGCCCTTTCATTTGCGTTTCTGTTTCTCTTTCGTTTTGCGTCTTCCTTGCTGTTACTGTTACCATTTGCATTTGCGATTCCTTTACTGTGCCCGTGCACATTATGGTTTGTGTTTCCATATGTGCTTGTGTTTTCTTTTGCATTTCTGTTTGCTTTGGTGTTATTGTTGCTGTTACCATTACCATTAGTGTTTACAATTGCGGTACTGTGCCCGTGCGCGTTTTGGTTTGCATTTCCGTACGCGCGTCTGTTCCAATTTCTGTTTCTGTTTCCTTTGGTGTTATTCTTCCTGTTATCATTACCATTTGCATTTATAATTCCGGTACCGTGCCTGTGCGTGTTACAATTTGTGTTTACGTGTGCACTTGCGTTCGCGTTTCTGTTTCTGTTCCCCTTCGTGTTCTTTTTGCTGTGAAACTTAACATTTCCATTTTAAATACCACTGTCGTCACTGTTCGTATTACCAGTTGCATTTTTGTATGCTCTTCAATGTCCGTTTGTGTTGCTCTTCGCTTCGGCGTCACTTGGCACTTGCGTTTCTATTAATGTTTCCTTTACCATTTACATTTGCATTACCATGTGTGCCACTGTTGGCGCTTCTGTTTGCATTGCTGTTCCTGTTACTATGTCACATTACATTTCACTATTTCTCGTCATCATTCTAAAAAAGAAGGGAAATTAGAGGCAAAAAACTCTGTTTAATGCATCAGTTAGGGTTGTTTCACAGTGACAAAAGTGAGGAAATTCAGTGTTAGGGTTGAAAACCCCCATTGAACCCCCCACAGTCCACCACCCCAACTGGCATCGTGGTGTGCCATGGGGTCATCGGTCCTAACCCTCACCCCATTTTCCTACAGCTAAGATTCTTTACACATATGATGGGGTGTGAGTTAGGGCTGACGACCCTATGGTGCTGCCACAATGCCGGTGGGAGGGTGAGCTGTGGGGGTGCAAGGGTTTTCAACTTTAACACCAAATTTCTCGCTTTGTCGCTGTGAAACAACCTAACTGATGCATTAAACAGAGTTTTTGCCCCTAATATATATATATATATATATATTATAGTGGCATGGTAGTGCCACTATAGTTAGGGTTGAGTACCCCATTTAAGGTTAAATCTAAAATTTGGGATCTTAATAACTTTGCAACCATATTATGGATGTGCCTGAAATTTGGCATGCACTGTCTGGTGCGATAGATCTCCAGCTGATGCCATAGATCTTCAGTTTTTGTGATCAGTCCAAAATCTTCAGGGAACATGCAGACAGGGTTCCTCAATGTGCCTTTCGAAGATTTCATAAAAAATATTAAATGGTTCAAAAGTTATTAAAAAAAAACTGTTCCCCATTATAGTCAATGGGAAAAGTTAAAATATTCGAAAGTGTCACAAATGCAATTTTTACTGTAGCAAATTACCCTTTCACTTTCATGATTCAGCCATTTGTTTTTCAGTTGGTGGTCAGAGAAATGCTTGCCATTTAAATTTGGGACCTTCTAGGGACACAATTCTAGTTGTGTTCACCTAGTCGAGCACTGAGGATGTTAGCCATGTCTTTTTTGTTGGGGTGAAACACCCCAGAAATATGTGTTTTAAATTTTTGTAAACAGTAGTGTCACAAAGTACTTTTGAATAATGCAAAAGTGTTGTAATTTGCAAAAGTACTTTGAGACACTATAGCCAAAACAACAGGAACTGTTTTCCACCCTGTAGCAAAACAACAGTTTGGTCTTTTGGGCTGAAATTTGCAGGGAAGAAAGCCAGCATCCCACAGAAGTGCCTTTTGGTGGTTTGGTGACAAAATATTGCAGGACTGCAAAGTTACAACACTCTGGAGTTGACAAATTTTTCCCACAGGATAACATTACGACATCCGACTCACCTTTTGGGTCCCGTATCTCGAAAATGCTTCAACATATGTACTTTTTGTTGCAAAAATTCTTAGTCCCCCAGTAAGGGGTGAAGTGCAAACTAGCCTGGAAAGTCATAAATAATATGAGATTTCAATTTTTTTCTACGTTGTAGGGTGTCTGAGACATAAGCAGTTTGTATTCCAAGTGCTCATTTTCGGCTCCGAGGGCCATTATTATGCACGCATTCTTTGTATTCACTGTGCTTCTGAATGCACCTTTTTGTGAAAAAAAAGTGTGTGCTTTTGTGGTGTTGTGACCATTAGTGTTTCCGCTTGCGTTTACATTACCATTTGCATTTGCATTTCGTATATGTCACCATGTGCGTTACACTTTGTGTTTACATTTGCACTTGGATTTGTGTTACTGTTACCTTTTGCATTTCCATTTTTGTTAGCATTTTTTCTTTGTGTTTGCATTACTGTTTCTTTTGGTTTTGTTGTTGGTGTTACCATTACCATTTGCATTTCCAATTACGTTTCCATTACCTTTTGCGTGTTTTTACCATTTGTGTTTACATTTCCATTTGTGTTAGCATTTGCATTTTTGGTAACATTTCCATTGTCGATTGTGTTACTATTTCTTTCTGCATCACCGTTGCCATTACCATTTGCGTTTCTGTTACCATTTACATTTTCATTACTATTTTCATTACCATTTGCATTTCCATTGCCGTTAGCATTTGCATTACTGTTTGCGTTACTATCTGTGTTTGCATTTACGTTCACACTTGCGTTTGTCTTACCATTAGCATTAGCATTTCCATTTGTGTCACTGTGTGCATTACCATTTGCGCTTGCATTTGCGTTACGGTTAGCATTACTATTTTCTTTTACCTCACTGTTGCCATTACTGTTTGCATTTACGTTACCATTTCTGTTTTTGCATTTTTGTTACAGTTTGCATAACCATTTGTGTTTGCATTAACGTTTGCACTTGAGTTTATGTTACCAGTTGCATAACCGTTTTCATTTGCATTAACACTTGCGTTTCCATGCATGTCTGTGACATTTGTAATACTTGGTCTACTACAGTACTTCCTTGTTTTTACCAATTTTCATTTGACATCTGCATATGTTTTTTGCTGAATGAAATGCCCAAAAATTTATTTTTTGCCACTCATGTGAAGTCTTACGCTTGTGCTGCTCTGCAACTGTTAAAGAGATTTGGATAAGATTTGGTATACATGGAGTGGAATGGTGCATCTATTTATTTACCTATTTATATTTCACTGGTACATATGGTTTTTGTGTAGTGCAGTGCAAAACATTCTGTTTTTGCTTTTTTTCTGCACGGTCTTGCATGACGCATTGCACAGCCCCTGTATGGTTGATTGGTTTAATACTTGGCACATAGAAAGCCCTTTCCTCAAGGAACATGCCAGTTTCTGTTTGGTGAAAAACTCTTGTTTTGTTCCACAGTTATAAGCATTTGAAGTTGCCACCCTTCGCAGTCAGAGATTTTTTGGTCACGTGTTCCACCATTTTACTGCATTTCCGGCCACAATTTCCACCATTTTGTGGTGAAAGACTTCTTAAAGGTGCAAAAACTTAAAAATTGAAATTTGGAGGGTGTTGAATGGATGTCCTGGAGATGTTAATTATGCTGTTTACATGTTGGGAAGTTAATTTGCTGCAGAGATACTGCGTGGCACACTTATTATTTTGCTCATAGAATTATGAATGGTGCTAGTGGCTTGAAATTTATAGCGTAGGTAGCCCTAGTGGTACAGAGGTTCTCTTCAGTGATTTGGTTCACATTAGCCTTTGTGCCGTTATCTTGGAAACAAAGCGAGATACAGATTTTTCACTACTGTTGGCTCACATCGCCTTTGTGCCATTATCTTGCAAATGAAGCAAGATACAGACTTTTCACTACTGCTGTCTTATATCACTTTGCTGTTACCATTTCGATTTGGGTTACCATTTGCATTTACATTTGCATTTCCCTCACCGTTTCCATTTCCATTACCATTTCTGTTTCTATTTACATTTGCGTAAATTTTACTATGACTGTTAGCATTTGCGGTTACATTTACCATTACCAGTACCATTGCCTTTTGCGTTTGCATTTGTGTCACTGTTGCCATTACCATTTACATTTGTGATACGATTTCCATTTCCACTTGCATTTCCATTTTCGTTTGTGTTACCATAACAGTGAAAGATTGGGTTTGCATCCATGTTTCTGTTGGTGTTACACTTACCATTACCATTTGCATTTCACTCACTGTTACCATTACTGTTGGCATTAGTGTTACTGTTATGGTTATTATGCAGACATGGGCAGCATAGTGAGAGTGGGGGTCCAAAGGGACCTGCGCTTCTACCACCACATACCATTCACTATTTAT
Source organism: Neoceratodus forsteri (assembly GCA_016271365.2). NCBI lineage: Eukaryota > Metazoa > Chordata > Ceratodontiformes > Ceratodontidae > Neoceratodus > Neoceratodus forsteri. The sequence goes on along the minus strand of JADMNL010000023.1, from coordinate 235,145,343 downwards.
AGTGTACATTCTCAAAAAGATGGGAAATTTATGGCCAAAAACTCCATTTAATGCATCAGTTAGGGTTTTACCACAGTGACAAAAGTGAGGAAATTTGGTGTTAGGATTGCCACCTTTCACCCCATGCCCACCCACCCACCAACAGGCATCAGGGTGTGCGTTGGTGTCATCAGGCCTAAGTCTCACCCCATTCTCCTATACTGCACCACCTCAGCTTATTTACACATGGAATGGGGTGAGAGTTAGGTCGATGACCCCACGCAAACCCCGATGCCTGTTGGTGGGGCAGTGTGGGGTGCCAGGGGTGGCAACCCTAACATTGAATTTCCTCATTTTTGTCACTGTGGAACAACCACAACTGATGCATTAAATGGATTTTTTTGCCACGAATATATGTGTTTGTGTGTGTGTGTGTGTGTGTATATGTATATGTATATATATATATATATATATACACACACACATATTATATTAATTGAAAAAACATGTTAATGCATCAGTTAGGGTTTCTATTACAGTGACAAAAGTCTGGAAATTCAGAGTTAAGGTTACCAACCCTACCATCACCACCCCCCACCCTCCACATATCAACTAGACATTGGGTGTGCCTTGGGGTTGCTAGGCCTAACTCTCACCCCATTCCATGTGCAAACAAGCTGACATGATACAGTGTAGGAGAATGGGATGAGAGTTAGGCCTGACAATCCCAAAGCCTTCCAATCCCTCTGTAGATGCGCATATGTATTTAGGTGAGGAAGTGCAGGGCCCTCTGAGCCCTGTGTTTCTGCATGTTGAACAACAGTGAGCAAATTGTCAGTATAGCCATCTTATTACTCCACCTCATTTACCCCGGTACAGAGAAATTGTGACTTGCAAGGCAAAACATAATTACACACAACTGCAATGCCATTCTGTGCCACAGGTGAAAAAACACATTTCAGTCAGGATGTCAAAATGATAGCTGTACTGTTCATGAAGTGGTGTGAAAAAATGGCTATGCTGAAAATTTGGCATCAAAAGATTGAAAAGTAGCAAAGTTATGCACGTGCATAGAATACATTCAATGGACACATGTACCTCAGGCTTTTTTAGGACTTTTGTCAAAAAATTTTCAACATGGCTTTTGGGAGCCCCTCCTCATGAACACTGCCACTGTTATTTTGTTACTCTGTCCTAAAAGGTGATTTGACACAATGAATGTGCCTTTCTGCACCATAGTAGCAAAAACACATTTCAGGCAGGATGTGAAAAATGACAGCTGTACTGTTCATCAAGTGGTGTGAAAAAATGCCACTGTTAAAAATTTGGAGTGAAAATATTAAAAATTGGCAAAATTACAAGCTTGTGCAGAAACATTTCAATGACAGCTTGTAACTTGGGAAGTTTTGGTATTTTTGGACCAAATTTTCCACATGGGCTTTTAATGACCCCACCTCATGAACACTAGCACTGTCATTTCATTAATTGATCCCAAAAGGTGATTCCATGCAGGGACCCCAAAATCACCTTTTGGGTTTGATTAATGAAATGACAGTTGCAGTGTTCATGAGGTGGGGTCCCAAAAAGGCCACATTGAAAATTTGGTGAAAAATACCAAAAAATGGCAGAGTTATGAACATAAGTTCAGAACACCATTAAAATACATTATACAGCACTTACCTTTATTCCTCAGTTCACTGTTCAGATTTAGAGTGCAGGCATGTTTCAGTCCACAGAAGATGGCAGCCAAGGACCTCTGATGGTAAGTATAGAGTAAGGTTATGTGGAGTGGTGGGTGCTCAGTGGGAGGGTTGAGATGGGGAGGGGGACAGTGAAGACAACAAGGGACCATTTTCTTTTTTTAGGTTAAAAAATGAAAAGACATCGGGGACAGTTTTCTTTTTGCAGGATTTAAATAATGAAATATTTCAGAAAACTGGGGGTGGGCTCCCCCATGTCCCACACTGCAGGGGGGACTCTACATGCTGACATGAGAATTGGGCCCCCCATGTCAGCTAAGTAATAAAACAAGGGGTTGTGGGGGGGTGCATCTGACACCAGGGGTGGGCATCCCAGTGTTGGATTATATCAATAAAATGAAGAAGGGATTAGGGGGCAGCAATTGGAGGGTGGGGGTGCCACTAGACACCAGGAAATGTATGGGGCAGTTATTGAGGAGTGAAGGATACCACTAGACACCATAGAATATAAGGGGTCAGAAGTCACACTGCAGCTGGCAGCAGGAGTTCAGCTGCAGCTGAAAACATAAATAAAATTTGCTGTTCTCATACAGAGAACATGGGGAAGGCTTCTCTTGCTATGCTGGGTACCTGGGATTTTGGATGCACAGAAAAAGTATTTCTGGCCATAACTGTCAAAAACAAACACCAGAATCTAGCTGAACAGGACCCGTTTAGGTAGATTTTGATGTTTGATTTGTAAAATGTAAAACTTTCATGTATTTTCCTTGTTTTTTAGTTTGTGAAAAAACAAAACAAGATGGTGGCTTGCAAAAAAGGATTTTTTTTCTCATGAAAAGGATTTATTGTCATGAAAAATAAATGGATCTCATGAGAGCGAATCCCTTTTCACGAGGTGAATCCTTCATCAAACGTTATCTCTCTAATTTGAACTGTTAATGAAAGAGTTTGAAAAAGCAGGTGAAATGGCTGAATTTTGTATCATGAGGATCTAAATTTCCCTAATAATGATTGAATAAATCTAAAAGCAATAGGAACAGAAGCAAAACAGTTTCTTAACTGCTGCAATAATTTAAATCTTGTTCAGTACTCTAAACTTCCTACTAGAAGGCAAAATGTATTAGATATAGTATTGGGAATAGAATAGTTATCAATACAAGATTGTGCCACTGGTCCCCAGTTGGAAATAGTGGCCATGAGTCAATCACCTTCAAAATTAACTATAATTATGAAACTCACCAGGGTAGAACAAGGCTTTATTTATATAATGTGGCCAATGAAGGAGCAATTATAAATGAATTAAAAAATGCTGGACTGAAATTCATTGCTAATGAACAAGCCAGTAGAAAATATAAGGGAAATTATAAAAGAAATTGTTTTGGGTCTAAGTGAAATCCATATTCTGCAGATTTTTAAGCATAAGAACACCCATAAGAATCCCATGTGGTCAAATAAAAATTTAAGAAAACTGATTAAGAAGAAAAATAAGTGTTAAAAAAGTTCCTGAAAAATAAGAATGAAAAGACATCTGCTGCACTAAGAATGGCACAACAGATTTGCAAAAAAGGTATACAAACAGAAAAAAAGTAAGGCAGAGGAACATTTAGCAAGTAAGGCCACTAAAGACAACTATAAGGCATTCTTTGCTTATATTAAATCATTAAAGAAACTGCAGGACCCTGTGGGACACCTCATTGTGGAAGAGAAGACAGTCACATCAGATATAGATAGGGCCACTGCTTTCAACAGTTATTTTTTTCAAACTTATGTTATCAAATCCCATAGTAATATGGCAGCTGTATGTTCCATAGCTGATTCAATACATTTTGAGTTAACAAAAATTAAAACGCGTATCAAGAAATTGAAATCTAACACACCTCCAGGTCTGGATAACATTTCTGCTAAAATGCTCCAAATGATGGCTGATTATATTGTTCATTCATTAAAAATATTATTTGAAAAATCAGTTATGACTGGTGAGATACTTAATGACCGGAAAATGGCTCTTATGATTCCTATCTATAAAAAGGGTGACCAGACTGATTTTAAAAATTATAGACCTATTAGTCTAACTAGTCTAGTTTGTAAGATAATGGATGGGTTAATAAGTGACACTCTATTAGCTACAATTAATCTTAAAGATTTTGAACAACATGGCTTTAAAAAGGGAAGGAGTTGTATTACAAACTTATTATGTTTCTATGAAAATGTGAGTAAATCCCTGGATAATGGGGTACCTTGTGATGTGATTTTTTTTAGACTTTACTAACATACTAATTCCCAGTAGATTAGGCCTTACAGTCTATTGAGTCTGCTTGAACCTCAGATCCCTAGTTGGGTGCCGAGGCCCTCCCCCCTCATGTTCCAGAAACCCCTATCATCCATCCCCACCCCCCCTGGGCCAGGCTATCATCTGATACATCCGCTTTCTCTGTCTGTCCCACCCTGACTTGAAGCTCTCCAGTTTAGTAGAGTCTTTGATATGACTCCACATGGTGCTATTATTGACAAACTTAAATTGATGAGTGCAAACCCATATGTAATATGTTGGATAGAGGAGTGGCTGTCAGATAGAAAATAGAGGGTCCAGATAAATGGACAACTGTCAGATACTGGTGTAGTGACGAGCAGGGTCCCACAGGGTTCTGTGTTGGGACCTACATTGTTTCAGATATTTATTTCTGATTTGACAGATAATTTAAATGGCTGGGCCACAAAATATGCAGATGAAACAAAAATTGGAGGGCCTTGTAGTACCCAGGTAGAGGCAATTTATATTCAGCAAGATTTAGATAGTGTTACTAGTTGGGTAAAAATGGGGTATGATCTTTAACACGGATATGTGTAGAGTAATGTATCTAGGGAAATATAACAGTAGAGTAACATACACACTGTGTGGACAGTCCTTACATTTTTGTTCATCTGAGAAGGATTTAGGATATCACGTATCTTATAGATTAGATGCAAATGATCAAACTCAAGAGGCTATTAAAAATGTAATAATATTATATGGTCAATGAAAAGAAACATAATCAGCAGGGATAGTAACATTATGATGCCCCTGTTTTGAGCATATGTGGACCCACAGTTGGAATATGCATCTCAGATATGGTTTCCAGCATCAAAATTAGAAAGACAAAAATTAGAACAGGTACAAAGGAAATTTACTAAAAGTATCGAAGGTATGGAAGGTTCTGATTATCAAGAGAGTTTATGTAAGCTAAATTTAATGTTTATAGAGACTAGAAGGGTAAGAGCAGATCTTCTTTTCATGTTTAACACCATGCAGGATTACAGGTTACTAAATGACTTGGGGATAGACTTTAAGCAGAATGAATGTAACACCAGAGGACATCCTCTGCAGTTAAAAGGTCAAAGGTATCTAACAAATAAAAGGAAATATTTTCATACTACAAGAATAATTAACCCTTGGAATGCATTGCCTGAAAATATAATTATTAGTAAAAATAAGGTTATGTTTAAATCAAGACGTGATCAGTATTTGTTAAAAGGGAATATACCCAAATATTACTATTATTAGATGTATACAATAGGAGCATATATGGGCAAGTGCCTACTGGCTCCAAGTCATTCTCAGTTATGAACCAATGAAAACATACAAATTTAATAAGTTTGAAAGCGGTTAATATTTTTTCATCAAACAAAGCATGGCAGTTCTGTTACACTACCTGTACCCACCATAGAAAAAAAAACACACCAAAATTCCACACTGTCTGGGCATAAGATGATGCAAAAAAAAAATCCTGCAAAAAAATGGCAACTTTTAAGATTTTAGCACTATCCAGATCTCAGAATCAGAATATCCGACCAGAATGACCAAATTTTGTGCAAATCCATTGATCAGTTGCAAATATATTAAAGTGCAAAATGTGAAGTTTAACATTAAACAGGTTACTCAAACCTAACTATAGGGGCATGACTGTGCCGTTTAATATATATATATATATATATATATATATATATATATATATACACATGTATATATTGTAGCTGCACAGTCAGATGAGCTGCTGTGGAGCTGCAGAGCATGGGGTTGTTGTGCATTTCTTTGATCGTGGCTACAGCCAACACAATTTGTACCTTTGGTCTAAAATCTTCCAGAAAGATGCAGTCTGGTCACTAATGTGCCTTTTGATGATTTGATGAAAAAATATTAATCCATTCAAAAGTTATTCAAAAAACAAGTTTCCCATTACAGTCAGTGGGAAAAAAATATATATGCCTCTTGAAAGCTACTGCCACTACATTTTACTGTCGCAAATGGCCCTTTTACTGTCATGCAGTGGCCATCTTGTTTTCAGTTAGTGAGAGAGAAAAATGGCTGGCATTTAAATTTGGGACCCCCTAGGTAAACACTGACAGTTGTGTTTACCTAGTCGGGCCCTGAGGATCACAGCACTATCTTTTTGGGGGGGAACCTCCCAGAAATGCCTTTTTGGCAATCGGACCCCCACAGTGTTGCAAATTGTGACAGAATGGATGCAACACTTTCACAAATCACTAAAGTATCATGACCATTATACTGCAAATTTTTATGAAACTGTAGCAATTTAAGACAGAACTGCACCCCAAAACATCAATTCTTTGCCACCCCACTGCATCAAAATGGTTGGGGATTTTGGGTTGAAATTTGAAGGGTGGCAAGACCTGGTACCACAGAGGTGCCTTTGGTGATTTGGTCCCAAAACATTCAACTGGCCCATAGTTACAGTGCTCCAAAATTCAGAAATTTCCCATAGGCTAACAATGGGGCACCCACTGTGACTTTCGACACCAGTATCTCGGAAACAATTTGAGATACCAATTTTTCACTACCTGTAGCTTAGTCTACCTTTAGATGAACTAAGCCTGCGTGGAGGTTTCAAAGTCATGATTACAACTGCTGTGGAATTTTTTTCATAGTTCCTATGGTTACTGAGATATTGCCAAATAAGTGTTACAAGGGTTCCTTTTCAGTACTGTGGGGCTGCTGCATGGCTCCATACTTATGTGTAAGTGGGAGCACAGGGCCCAGTGGGTCAGCACACTGAAATACACATACCATTATGCAAAAACTGGGCAACGCAAAGGGAGTGCAGGGCCTGGAGGGACCGCGCTCCAACAAACACATACCAGTTACTAATTACATCACACTTTCTCAAAAAGAAGGGAAAATCATTGCAGAACACTTTGTTAATGCATCAGTTAGGGTTGATAGCACAACAATAAAAGTATGGAAATGTGATGTTAGGGTTACCCCTACCACCCACCCACCCCAACTGCAATAACACCAACAGATGTTCATGGTAAAAGATGGTCATCAGGCCTAACTTCACCCCATTCTCCTATACTGTAGCATGTCAGCTTGGTTACATATGGAATGGTGTGAGAGTTGGGCCTGATGACCTCATGGCACACCCCAACATCTGTTGGTGTATGGAAGGTGGGGTGTGTGCTAGCAACCCTGTCTGATGCATTAACAAAGTTGTTTTGCAATGCAATGAATATCTCTCTCCCACTCTCTCTCTCTCTCTTTCAATATATATATATATATATATATATATATATATATATATATATATATATATTATAGAAGACAGCAGCTGTGCCCTATAGTTAAGCTTGATTAGACAGTTCAATGTTAAACTCAACATTTTGCACTTTAATAACTTTGCAACCATTTTGCAGATTTGCACAAAAGTTGGTATGCTCCATCCTATGGGCTAGATCTCTTGATTTGACAAGTTATGTTCTGGTCAGACGTGCAGCCTCTGAGTTACAGAAAGGTGAAAAAAAACATGTTTTCACTCATTCACTTTGCTGGAATTTTTATTTGGACTTCCCTACAGCCCAGAAGGTTAGGTTTTTGGATTTGAAATTTTCAGGGCAGAAAGGAATTAGCCTATGGATGTGCCTTTTGCTAGTCTGGTGAAAAAATCATAAGCAGTTTTCAAGATATAGCCATTTGAAAATGTGAAACTATCATTTCTGAGTATGCTCAGTAAGCACTTGAAGATAGCTGTATGAAATGAAGTTGCAGTAACACAGACGTGCGGTGTGCATATTTATGGAACACATACAAGCAGACATGAGGCACGTACTTCTTTCTCACCTCTGTTTGTATATGAAACAAAATAGGAATCCTGCTTCGCATGGCCTCCATCTTGCTTTCAGTTTTTCCTGAAAAACTCAAATTTGGAAACCTACCCCAAAATGATATTCTGGGGAGGAACCAACACATGTAGCTTGCTTATTGGGACCCCTTATGTGTATTCTGCACTTTACTGCTCGAGAACGTCCTTAAAATGTGTTTTATTTGACATTTCAATTCTTATTTTGTATTGCGTCATATGAAGTAGGATCCTGCTTCGTATGCCAGTACATTAAGTAAGATCCTACTTTGTGAGCCATACAAAGTAGGATCCAGCTTCATATGGCAAGATATGGAGTAGTATCTTACTTCATGAGCCATATGAAGTAGGATCTTGATTCTTATGCTAAGATACAAAGTAGGATCCTACTTCATGAGCCTAAAGTGCAGGGATGTTTGAACTTATGTTGATATCTTGGCCATTTTTTTGTTATTTCGCCAAATTTTCAAAATGGGCTTTTTGTGACCCCACCTCATGAGCACTGGTGCTGTCATTTCATTACTCAGTCCCAAAAGGTGATTTCGTGGTCACTGTGTGAAATCACCTATTGCAACCAATTAACACAATGACAGTGCCAGTGCTCATGAGAAGGGGTTCCCAAAAAGCCCATGTTGAAAATTTGCTGCAAAAATACCAAAACACACCTGAGTTTTGTGTGGTCATTGAAATTTCACTACACCCATGTGTAACTTTGGTAGTTTTTAATATTTTCACTACAAATTTTCAACATTGCCATTATTTCACACCACCTCATGACCAGTACAACTGTTATTTTTCATATCCTGCCTGAAACATGTTTTCATTCCTGTGGCACAGAATGGCACATACGCTGTGTGAAATCACCTTCCAGGACTGATTAACAAAATGACAGTGCCAGTGTTTGTGAGGTGGGGTCCCCAAAAGGCCATTCTGAAAATTTGGTGAAATGATTCCTAAATACGCTCGAGTTACGTGTGCCCATTGACATTATTTATGCAGTGTCAGTGGCTCAGCAAGTAGCACACTTACCTCTGAGGCCAGGAGATCAGAAGGCTGTGGGTTCTATCCCCACACCAGGCACTTAGGTTAATGTACCAATACTGACACTGCAGTGCAGCATGAGGGGGGTGCTGCACTTCTTAGGTGCCATCTTTCAGATGAGACATTAAACCAAAGTCCCATCTGCCTGTTCTAGTGGATGTTAAAAGATCCCATGGCACTTCTCAAAAAGAGTAGAAGAGTTTCCCCAGTGCTCTGGCCAAATTTCACCCCATTCATTAAAATATCACCAACAGCTTAATCAGATTCAAGGTCAGTTGGCATTCATCTGTATCCCCCTCTCCCCAGTAGTGCCTGAAAATAGGCAATAATTTGTCTAGTGCACTTACCCAGTCAACAAAAACTAAATAAATAAAATAAATTATTCAAAGCACCCACATATCTTTTGTAGTTTTCAATATTTTGGTGTCAAATTTTCAACATAGCCATTTTTTTACACCACCTCATGAACAGTACAGCTGCCATTTTTCACATCCTGCCCAAAATGTGTTTTCACACCTGTGGTGCAGAATGGCATTGCAGCTGTGCATTGTTAAGCTTTTCCATTTCACAATTTCTCTGTACTAGGGTACATGAGGTGGAGTAATAATATGCCTATGCTGACAATTCAGTCACTGTTTTTCAACACATGGAAGCACAGAGCCCAGAGGGCCACACCTACATACATATGTGCATCTATGGATGGGTTGGAGCACACAGTCCAAAAGGATAAAATAAGGACACTATTATACTATCTCAAAAAGTAAGGAAATTCATTGTGAAAAACTCTGTTAATGCTTCAGTTAGGGTTCCTATTACAGCAACAAAAGTATGGAAATTCAGTGTTAGGATTACTACCCCTACCACACCCCCACACTCCACATACCAACAGGCATTGGGGTCTGCCTTGGGGTCATTGGCTCTAACTCTCAACCCATTCTCCTATACTGTGCCATCTCAGCTTCCTTACACATGGAATGGGGTGAGAGTTAGGGCCGATGACCCAAGGCACACCTCAACACCTGTTAGTGTGTGGAGGGTGGAGGTGGGGTGGGGTGGTAGGGGTATGAATACTAACACTGAATTTCCAAACATTTGTTGCTGTAATAGGAACCCTAACTGATGCAGTAATTGATTTTTTTGCAATGAATATATATATATATATACATACATATATATATATGTGAAAAACTTTGCAAATGAATGATTAGGGTTCTAGCAGCAAAAGTAGGGAACATGTGTAAGGGTTGGTGTTCTGCCAACTCAAACCAAGCAGCTATTTGCCATTCACACTCACATACACAATAACAGTACAATAAGTATAGCAAGCCAAAGCTTTATTATAGCAAAATATAATATAAAAGGTTACAATAAGTACAGCAAGCCAAAGCTTTATTATAGCAAAATATAATACAAAAGGTTATACATCACCGATTCCAAAAGCTACATCCAAGCCTGTTCCAATGGCTGGGAAGCCCCCTTGTCAGCCTGGCTAGGAGTCTCACGGACTGGGAATTGGCCCCACAGCGATGTGTCCACCCTGCAGGTGAGGCTTCTAACCAGGCATTGAGAAAGCTACATTTATATCTTATTCTATGCTAAAAATAATTGTGCAGCCTTCATAGTGTTGTTTTCCCACATTCTAGAAGCTGGCCGGGCTCCCAGGATGCTGCAAATTCACACGATAAGGACTGCTCAGAATTCCTACACCTGCTAGGTCACTGTGCTCCAAACACTGGCGGTGCCTAGAACACTATGAGCTAAGCAGAAGTTTAAACAAAACTACAAAAACAGGTTGCCTGATAATATGAGACCTTCAAGTCAGCAAAATACACTGTCTGAAGCAAAACATAATAATGAGGCTATCTAAAGAGCAAAACACCAATTAAATGAAGCAGCATGTAAAATGGAGTCACACAATACAAAATGGAGTATAAATGACATACATTACATGAAATAGCATACAAAATGGAGTGACAATAATCAACATATTATACTATCACTACATTCGGTCCTTTGATTATTGTGAATACGATTTGTATGATATTGGTACCATAGCAAAATTACTATGAATATAACATGATAAGTAACAAGTCCAAATAAGCAAGATAATTGTCACTACAGCAATGATTATGATAGGATGTATCAGAATATTTAACACTTTTGTAGCTGATGGAGACCATCCTGTAAAATATCCCACCAATAATGAGTAGTCTCTTGTTGAATCTTGGAACTTAAATCAATCATTTTATTTTTAACTATCGTAGTTTGCACCTGACTTTGCACTAATGATTTATTTCTTATTGCCAAATGAGCCTGCATTACATCTGTTTCCTGAATTATCTGTTTAATTTTATTTAATGAGATACTCAATCTTGATTGATCTAAAATATTGGGCTGCCAATACAAAATAAGCTTCTGCTCATTATCAGGATCTGTGCATTTTACTGTGGTGGATGACATTACAATCCAATGATTACTAGGAATCCATGATTTGAACACGTCCTCCACACATATTCATTATTACTCATTAAATCACTCTGGGCCTTATTTCTTTGCATTATAGAATACATATGTTGCATTGTGCGTTCTGTCCAATCAATAAATCGCGAAATATTTTCTGCTACTCCCATTCCCCATACCTGTGAAGCATTAAATAACTGCAAGAACTCAAAATCATAATTCAAAGTTAATCTTTGGGGTAAGAAAACAGTTGGCATCCACTGAGCTTGTAAGTTAATTAAGCTAAATGCATCAATTCCTACTGCCTGAAGCCTGTTAGTCAGTGTTTCTATATCAACACTATTTAAAATTCCCATGCCTGCCCCTGCTCCACCTAATAGCGTATCATACCAAGCTCTTTTATATTTGCATTTTCTACTAAACGTAACGTTATGTTAAAATGGATTACATTTTCTGATACCGCTGCACTACTGATGTACATGTGGATGGAACCTTAACTATACTATCATTGCTAATTACAGGATGATTTTCAACACTGTAATGTGATCTGCCAAGTAGTTCTATTAGTTATTGCAGTAGCATTCATGCAGAATAACGTGTCTATGTCAATCAAAGTAATACTTGCATTGAAAATGTCTGTTTGATTCATGCAGCAATCAAGTCTATGTTGTACAGTCACCATGCAACTATTCGTAAGTTGCAGCATTTAATAGCAGTCTTATTCTGCAAAGAGATTTCATCTGTTTCGTAGGCATATTGTCCTGAGCCACCAGTTGTCATCCAGAGATTGACCCCGGTGAAAATGTCATGTTCAGTACCACACCTTCTGTCCAGATGGGCAGCTAAAGTTCCCTGGTTCTATCTTTGGTATCATTTTACCAACTCCAGGTTCCTTTACAACCAGTGTCATTACAGTTAACCCTTTGAATCCTTCCTCCAGGGGTAACTAGCTCTGCCAAATGGACCATAAGACACACCAGCATTCCTTTTAAAATCCATTGCTGGACCTAGAAAGACACAAATTTCATTATTCTCGAAGATAACATTTATGTGCAGGCACGTATTCCCATTTTCTTTCCCTGATCTGATAATTAACACTGTGTTGTCTCGTCCGTGGCTATCACCTCAGCTGGTTCAGGAGGGCCATTTGGGTTTGTAACCCATATTTTGGCACCATTGTTAAAACCTCCTGTAGATCTAAAACCTTTATCCCCCCTTGCTGTTAAGAGTGTGGGGGCTTGTCCCTTTATAGGGGTCACTTTGTTAACTAGAATAATTAACAATTGAGCCACTCTGTCATACTGTTGAATTAACAGATTTTGTTCTCTACTATTCAACAAAATTACTTTCACTTCTCCTTGGTAATCACAATCAATCACCCCTCCCAAAATTTGTATTCCCTTGAGGGCTAGTTCTGATTTAGGTGCTATCCAACCAAAATGTCTCGGTGGAATTTGTATTCCAATACCAATTTCTATCACTTGAATGTTTCTGCTGTTTATTCTGTATTCTTGAAGGCATGTAAATCAAGTCCAGCAGCTTCTGGGTTGCCCTGCAAGGAGACAGAGCCCTGTGTAATTTCCCAATATAACACTGTTTCTGTAGTTGAGTAAGCCTGCACTTGCAAATTAGGAGTTATCATTCGCATTAAGGGGTCTCAGATTCTCCAATTGGTCTATTATTTAAAATCTGTAATACTTCATGCAAATTCTCTTCCATTTTGTAGGCTCTCCCCCCCCCAATTGTCCTTTCACAATATGAGGGATTGGTCTTTGTTGCCCATGTTGGCATATAGGACACTGAGCAATAACAGTTTTAACCAAATCCAATGTTAGGGGTACACCCCCTACTATATGCCCACCTGTAAGTGGCTTTCTCTCCCAAATGTCCACATTTTTGATGTGCCCATTTTGCCAGCCCTGATAACTGCTGACTTTGAGTTTCTTCAATATCCACTGGAAGAATCTTAGCTTTTTCATCTGCAATAGAATTATACCATTGTTCTAGTGTATCTGAAGCACAATGAGCATCAACATGAAATACAGTGGTCTGAGTATTTTGCACCATAGTCCATATTTTCTGCCACAGTTCTTTTCCCCATATTTCTTTTGAATAAATTTTCCACTCATCCTTAGCCCAAGTGGGCAGCCAGGTTGTTAAACCATTGGCTACAGACCATGAATCAGTATAAATATGACATGTACCTTGCAACCTTTGTGGGTATTACACTGGAAGGGAGGAAGGGTAGCTTACCCCCTCCCTCCAAGCTCCTACTGGTGGAAGACACAGCTCGAGGTGCAAGAGACAGCTCGAATACTGTAGCAATAAAAAAGGTTAGCTGTGAAACACAGACAAACAACAAAAACAAACACACATCAGTTTAAAAATAAAACAAGATTATTTCTATAGGATAAAAGAAGCCACGCGTCCCTGGGTTCCCTTATCCTAAGCATGACAAAATGTCCAGATTGATGGTAATACCATACGTACGTATCTCTGTAGATAGTAAACTCTCAAAAACAGCTGTAATAGTCCTTTTTTCAAAATTGTAAAAGTTTGTTCCTCTTCACTTAGAATACTAGTTTTGCAATAAAAAGTCAAATTACATGGTTCACTCTTGGTGTGCTTTCATGAAAACATACATTTTGTGTGAAAAGTTGTGCTTTAGGCATAGAATACACATCAAGTTTGAACTGGTAGTAACATAAAATGTTGAAACACAAGAAGGTCAAATAACGTGCAAAAGGTCACAGTGTGCATGCAAGGGTCATTCAAACCCAGCCATTCCTGTAGTGTCCTTGAACACCACCAATATTAAAATATTTTTAAATAACAATAGAGCACACGATGAAACTGCTGGCCAAGACAGTACACACACATACACATACACAAAAAGAAATACTTAACACAAAATAAGACTGACATTGTTTCACACCAATTGCTGAGGTAATGCCCATAATTCCATTAGAAAACTGTACGTGGTTTAGATATATGTGCTGCCTCCTGCCTGTCTTGTAACACTGACAATTTTTAAACCAACACATTTATACATATTGCCATGCCAAATTTTTTCAGAACAAAACACTGTTTAAACACATCATCTGTAAGTGAACACATCTCGTATAACATGATTACACCTTTTGGCACATAACTAAAATATGGCACTCTGCCATTTTGCAAAAAGTTTCTGATTTTAACTAGAAGTATGATAAAGCCATTTATAGCTGTTAACACATTATATTTTCACCTAGCAGTGGCTTGTCACGTTGCTTGCAAACTACAACTCTTTCTGCACATTGCAATCTATATAGCGCCATAATTTTTCACCATCAACACTACCTGCTCCAAGCAACAACTACAAACAAAAGTTTTTCACTGACCCTATCTAGGCAGCACAAATGTTCCATTACAAATAAAGCCAATTAAAACAGTCAGCTATGAGGCAAAGAAGCTTCTTCTTTCTTTTTTTCTGTAACATGTTGTGCACTGAAGGCAGTCAATCCTATCTCGCAACCTTGACAATAGAACATAATTACAGAACACAGATATAAGCTAGAAAATATGCATGAGAAAGACGGAGCATTACCTTGTTTAGTATACGTATTACAGAAATAAAACAGACAGACATAAAACAACTTTGAATAAAAAATTCAGACTTACCCGGTGCCAAGGTATTTTTCTTCTTCTTTTCCGATATACTAGTCTAAGTAAGAAAACTGACTGCAGGACCTTCGTGATAATTTCCAAACGCTGCAGCTATTAACTCTTTCAAAGGTTTTAACCCTTTCAAAGGTTTTCTTTGGCCATTTTAGTAACCTGCCAAACCAAATCTTTTTCCAGAGCTCTGGTTTGCAGTTTAAAAACAAAACAAACAAAAATCTCTAACAGTGCTAGGTTGAGATCCATCTGGTAGAGGTCCCCAGTACTTGGGTTTAGGATCAAATGTTTCAGCCTCTATAGGAGGCAAGGGAACTTGAAATTGATACAGAAAAACTTGAAACTACACAGATAGGCAACATGGGGGGGGAGGATTTTCAAATCATCCCGTCTGTAATCACCTACTGTGCGTACATCCACAGTAGTTTATTTTTCTTTTTCTAGATGTTGCTTATCTAACTTTACTTAACCAGCTGCTGCTTTTCTCCTAAAAGCAGCCTGAACTAGTGAGCACGCATCATTGGCTCTAACAGTATATACTTGCAGCAAGCACAAATTACAAGTACAAAGGGCAGTTGCGCTTGCTTGTTTGAGCCTTAATATACCTTTAAAAAAAAGAACTCATCCTTTTTCCTAAAAATAGACATTTTATTTTTGAATCCTGCCGACTACGCCAAAAATGTTCTGCCAACTCAAACCAAGCAACTATTTGCCATTCACACTCACATACACACAATAACAGTACAATAAGTATAGCAAGCCAAAGCTTTATTATAGCAAAATATAATACAAAAGGTTATACATCACCGATTCCAAAAGCTACATCCAAGCCTGTTCCAATGGCTGGGAAGCCCCCTTGTCAGCCTGGCTAGGAGTCTCACGAACCGGGAATTGGCCCCACAGCGATGCGTCCACCCTGCAGGTGAGGCTTCTAACCAGGCATTGAGAAAGCTACATTTATATCTTATTCTATGCTAAAAATAATCATGCAGCCTTCATAGTGTTGTTTTCCCACATTCTAGAAGCTGGCCGGGCTCCCAGGATGCTGCAAATTCACACGATAAGGACTGCTCAGAATTCCCTACACCTGCTAGGTCACTGTGCTCCAAACACTGGCCGGGTGCCTAGAACACTATGAGCTAAGCAGAAGTTTAAACAAAACTACAAAACAGGTTGCCTGATAATATGCAACCTTCAAGTTAGCAAAATACACTGTCTGAAGCAAAACATAATAATGAGGCTATCTAAAGAGCAAAACACCAATTAAATGAAGCAGCATGTAAAATGGAGTCACACAATACAAAATGGAGTATAAAATGACATACATTACATGAAATAGCATACAAAATGGAGTGACAATAATCAGCATATTATACTATCACTACATATCTCATACCCTAAAGCACTCACAGATGTCAGTGGAGCAGTGACCTCAGGGTCCCTCCATGGTGCCATGCATGTGGATGCCCCCCGAACATGGACTTCCCTGTCTTGGTGGTGGCTATGTACTGTCCCTGTCAGGGTCTACCACCCCCTCCCCATCCCAACCTGACCTGCCTTTCATGTCACTTGTTCCAGCCTCCACAACCCTGCCAGCCTTCAGGGTGACTGGCTGGTGGGTCTCTGTCCATTGGCACCAATACCACCTGACCAACTAGCAGCTTGTGGCATTCCCTTCCTGCGTACCTTGACTTTGCTGCATGACAGCAGTTGTCAGACACTGTGGGAATTTGGCACTGGGATCCCTACCAATAGTGAATGGGGTACAAGGTCCCTGGGGCATCAGAGATCAATGCAAGCTGCTATTTGCCGCAGCTTGCATTGATCCAAGGGCAGCTTTGTGAATCCGGCCCCTGGTCCTAAAATAGCATTCATCTACAGATACCTTCTAGATTTCTTTGAATACAAGACTAGACTGTAATTGATTCAGGCCTTTATTATTTCAACTATAGTTTATGGTGACTTCATTTAGAGTAATGCACTCAACTCTCTGTTAAAAAAAACTTGCTGTACTTTATAATAGAGTGGCAAGGCTCATTCTGTCTTGTCATACAGAGGTATACCATGGCAGCCAATCTAAAAGGCTGGGGTGGCTACTTGTCTGAAATTACATACAATTGCATTAAGCATTGTTTATGAGTAAAGTAAATAAACACTATTCCACAATACATATTGGATTTGGTAAACGGTAAACCAGTTAGGCCTTAGATCTTCATTAGATGTAGAGAGACTTGCAAAAGTTAGCAAGGTGGTCAAAGGTTTGGTAGTTGAAATTCAGTGCCAAAAAGTGCAAGGTGATGCACATAGGAACAAGAACCCGAGGAGAGATTACTGGATGGGGGGATGGTAAAGCTGTGCACAACCTTTGAGGAAAGAGGCTTAGGGGTCATCATCAGTGACTCCCTAAAACAATCAAACCAGTGTAGTAAGGCCTACAGTAAAGCAACAGGATGCCGGGTTGTATAAGAAAGGGTATTGAGAGCAGAAGGAGGAATTACCACCTCTCTATAGATCACTGGTGTGGCCCTGCTTTGGGTACTGTGCCCAGTTCTAGAATCCTCACCTAAGGAAAGATAAGGACAGGCTGGAGACAGTGCAATGTATGGTGACAAAAATGATTCAGGGCCGGCAGGGCAGATCTTACAAGGACTGGCTCAAGGCACTGAATATGTACTCACTGGAGGCCAGATGAGAGAGGGAAGATATGATAGAGACCTTCAAGTTCCTGAAAAGAATGAACAAGGTAAACTGCAAGGAACTATTTATCTTAGTGCTACTATAAGATGTTGGTACTGGTTGTTTTATGTGGAGCCTGCACTACCACCATACTGCTGTGCACGTTACTTGTTTATACTGTACTCACTTTGTGCACAGTTTTGTACAAAACTGTATAGCATTACCTAAAGTTTTCTCAACTGTTTCTGTAACTACTGGCAATCACCTAATCTATTGTACCTATTTTTGTTTTCCTTTGTACCAAGTTATTGTGCCACCTTCATGCCCCGGGTCATGCCAGAAAATGGTCCCTTGGACAAGTGCACTCACCTGATTAACAAACCGGATAAAGTACCTGGTCCCACCTGATGATCTTCCAATGTTGGTCCATGCCTTTGTGACCTCCTGTCTTGACTATTGCAATGGCCTATACCTAGGGTTGCCAGGGGTGGACCTCCACCACCTGCAGCTGGTGTAGAATGTGGTGGCCAGGTTATTCATTGGCTTACCTAGGTCTTGCCATGTCACACCTGTGCTCCGTAGTCTGCACTGGCTGCTGGTTTGGTGGAGCAACACCTTCAAGGTTGGATTACTGACCTATAATATCTTACATGGACAGTGTCCACGTTATCTGCAAGATCTCCTTTCACCCTACTGCCCCCTCTGCCCTCTCCACTCCTCTGATGAGGGATTTCTAGAGTTTCCCAGGGTCTGTTTGAAGACCTCTGAGGCCAGATCATTTGTTTTTGTGGCCCTGACCCTGTGGAACTCTCTACCTAATCAGGTTAGAGACTGCTTGACTGCTGAGACATTTAAATCTGCACTTAAAACTTATTTATTTAATGTGGCATTCCTGAAGTTTGAAATCTCTGCTGCTTTTTAAATTATCTTTTTTTACCTGCGAGTTAATTTATTTTTCAGTTTTTATTTTTCTGGATTTGTATGTACAAGCGCTTTGATATATTTTGAACTGCGCTTTAAAAAAAAATAATTTTGATTGATTGATTTGATTGAAACAAACAAATAAATAAATACTAGTGGATCAAGAACACTAGGCATGAAAGGAAATTGCATTTATTTATTTATTTAAAATGTTGGTAACCAGAACAGGCACACTGAGCCGAGGCTTGTTTCCAAGTGTGACCCGGGGGGTAGGGTTAAAGTACATCAAGGGAACAGTAAGCAGACATTGATGGGGGGAATTAAGAGGGAAGTGACAGCTTTATTTTACAGAAAGGGTGATACAGCCATGGAGTAGTCTGCCAGCTGATTTGGTGGGTGCCAAAACGATCAATATTTTCAAACACTGCTGGAACAGAATGAAGGGCTTAGTGGTTGCTCAAGGTGATAAGGGAAGGGCAGGGAGCATGGGGTAGATAGTGTGGTTTAGAACCCTGTATGGACAATAGGTTCCAAGTTTGTTAGGGTTTATAGGCAGACTGGATGGACTAGTGGTCTTTTTCGGTTCTAGATCCTTGTGAGACACTCAGTGACCAGGCCTTTTCTTGAATAGCTCCATTAACTTGTAATTCACTTCGATCATCCATAACCTCATTCATAAACCAATAACTTCCCCTATCTATTTCAAAGGACACTTAAAACCCCATAAAATTGTGGATTCGTGATGCACAAACCACATTTTGGGGCACAATAGCAAACTTTCTGAAGAGTTTGGTTTTGCTAGCAAACATTCACATTTTCAGTGAATATCATATCCTATGTCACAAATGAAGATGGTAAATAACATTGATGTCAACATGTTAGATAATGTAATTGTGACACAGTATGCAAAGTTCTGATTTTTTTTATTTCAGTCTTCACTGTGTATTTCTGAAAATATAAAATGTATAATTAAATAAAAAAAATTATGAAAAAGTATATTACAAATGTAACCCCCCCCCCATTTCCTGGGGTTACTAGAATCCCAGTAAGACCTAGTGGTAGGCAGGGAAGGTAGCTTGTGAAACTCCAGATACATGGATTTCACACTGTCCACTCTGTTCTCAGTCTCAGCTGAGACTGAGGGATGACATCATTTAGAACTGTCGCAGCTGCATAAGCCACACTGGAATGTTGCAGTTGGATGTTAGAGTAGAACGTTGGGGAATGTGAAGTCATTCTGAGACAGAGTCTGTAGAGTGCAGCAGAGGTGCTCTGCTGAGGCAGGACCTCAGAGCTTTAAGCTCTGTCAGAGAGCTACTTTTGTTTTTTAGGTGTGTGTTTCCACCTGAAGAGGAACACAAGAACTGCAAATTGAAGTGGTGGAGACTGCTTTCAATGGTTCAGGGCCCCATACCTGTGGGGATGGGGGGGAAGGTATCAGCCTGTTTCCAGTGGCAAACCCCCTTGGTCTGGATAAGGAAAAGAAGCTGCCTGTTTAAGTTTGTGCTGAGGCACCAGAAGCTCTGGAAGAGAGTTCCTTGAGGAGGAAATGCCTGTGGGGTACCTGCAACCGAAGGGTGAGTTTGCTCTGCTAAACGGCCATGTGTTTTCACCTGCATCAAGATGAAACTAAAGGGACTGTTACTGTAGGGTCAGGAAAAGACAGCCAAGTACCATTTAGAAGATATGTGGATTGGACTGCTTAACTCTATGGGGGGTCTAGAGTAATGGACAAAGTCACTTAATAAATATGTCCAAGTCCAGCACAATTGGGAAATAAAGGCAGTAGATCGAATATGAAATACATTTTAAAAGGATCTACACAGCAAAGTATTTTAAAGGATGAGGTGTTACAATCCAGAGAACTGGCCGGGTATGAAGTGTGGGAGTGAGAGGTGGGAGACCCCCCATCAGTAGTAACCAAATTCACCTCTACAGATTTGCTCTGCGACACCTGCTGCTTTCTCTCACCTACTTGGCCAGTGCCCGAGGAAAGTACTCAGACGTGGGATTGATGAAGAAGATTCCCTTACAGAGCAGAAGTGCTCTTAGGTGGTTTAGGGAGCCACCAGTAAATGTTTCCATGCTATATGGAAAGTGTCCAAGTGGCTGACAAGGGAGCCAACCAGGGAAAACCTAGAGCAGTGTACAAGTTCAGACTGTGTACCCAGTGTGTTTCAGAGCCTGAGGGCTAAAGTGATGAGGATGTGTTCTGGTCTTCTTTAATCTGCATTACCAGGAGTGTAGCCCCATGGGGGTCCATCTATGCTTTGTTTATTCTGTTGGATGTGAATAAAAGCCACACTTTAGAATCCCGCTTCTGGTATTGGACATTACAGTTATTGCTTCCTTTGTCCGGAGTGACTTGGGTGCCTCTGTGCAGAGTAGCTAAACCTAGCCAATGTGCAGAGTGACATATTCCTCCCCGAACTCAGCCCGCAAGGTAGAGCTGTCAGATAGAAACGGCATACCTGGTAGGGATTACGAAAATGGAGACACCATTGAGGAACTGGGTTTGGAATTTAGGGAAGAATGTAAGAAAGGTCGCTCGGACAATGGCTAGCATTTTGGTTATCTGGCAGTGGGTAGCCCAAAAAGCTGAAGCAACGTTTAATTAATGTGCCGCTGTGTGCTGTTATCCATGTGCTGCTATTAAAATGCCAACTGTTTACCAAGCAGCAGTAAAGCCTGAGAGTGTATGCCCTTGTCCTGCATCAAATGACAGTGTTTGCCAGCTTTTAAAAGTGTTTGTGACAAAGAAAAGTATGAAAAACTGTGGGTAGCAAAAGGAAAATTGTGCCCTAGACGTTGGAAATGCTTTCTAGTGAACTGAGAGACTTGTTGTGCTTAATGGCTATGAAAAATAGTTGAAGTGGGCTTCCGCCATGGAGTCAGTTGAAAAAAAAAAGTGTGGTTTTGCAGTTTAAATTTGCCTGCTCGACGATCGCCGTGAGGAGAAGAGCACGGGAGGAAAGAGGCTCATTTGCATGGCGTCGAGTGATTGGTGAGACTACAATCAGTTCCGCCCCCAGGCCAGCTCTAGAGCGACTGCACAGCATTCGAGAGGGAGTGTGAGTGGAGTGTGCGAACTGGCTTACCAGGAGGAGCGTTGTGGTGACTGAAAGCACTGTAAAAAGTTTAAAACCTGACTTGTCTGTTTAAATTCGGGCTCAACACACATCTCGATCGACTGGACTGTGCGTGTGGCGTTCAGAGGGACAATTGGCAGGACTGCCAACCCGCTTCTTTCCAGAGGCCTCCAAGACTGGCTGCAGGATGTTTTCCATTGCAGCAAACATCTACTGATAACAGTGAGTACCAAAAGAAATCATTGCTCAAACTAAGTGATTTTGCCAAAAGCCAGCTGAATCTGTGTGTAGCAGTGTAATCGCTTTGCAAAGAAGGACTGTATTAAGTTTTACCTGCAAAAGCAAACATTGTAAGCAATCGACTGTGAGCATAATTATAGGTTCAGCGTCAGTATAATTTTCAAAGCCATGAGAGAGACTGTGAG
Source organism: Neoceratodus forsteri (assembly GCA_016271365.2). Taxonomy (NCBI): domain Eukaryota; kingdom Metazoa; phylum Chordata; order Ceratodontiformes; family Ceratodontidae; genus Neoceratodus; species Neoceratodus forsteri. Next base: position 235,123,264 of record JADMNL010000023.1, on the reverse strand, counting down.
TTGTATCAGATATGCAGCAAGAATTACAGACAATCCTGTGCTATGAATTACTGAGGCTTTAAGGGACTGTAAGCTAGAGCAATGTTTCCAGTGAGTAAAAAGTCTGTGGTAAATCATAAATGTGCTAGCAGAAAGAACAGTGCAAGTCTGTGCAGTTTGAGCAAAGTTATCAGTACAGTGTGTAAATCGGATGTGCAGTGGCTTGACCCAATTTCAGAATGTTGATGCATAGGAGTGCTGCCGCCGCCATTACAGGGTGGGGTAGTAATGTAAACACAGCAGCAGAGGAGCCATTTTGAAAGAGAAAGAAATTTTTCAGTGATGAGGGACTTGAAATAACAGTGAGCGTTGTTTTCTCTACAGTCATGGCTTCAGGATCAGCCCGCTACCCAGATCATGCCGGACCATGACAGCAGTAGAAGTTAACAAGTTAAGGGACATTGAGAGATGTTACTACGGAGGATGACTGCCTCCCTCATGTGGCGATTCCTGGATATCCAGTACGAGTATGTTTGATGTGCTTAAATGCTGGAAGGGACATCTTCATGGTACCTCACTGTTTTGGGTGCCTAGAGAAATATGGTTTATTTAAAGCGCCCAAGATTTGTTTGGCTTCCACATGGACAGAAGTTCAAGAATCTGCAGTTGGCAGCACACAGCACCACATGGAGCTTGTTGGAGAAGGCCGCTCAGAGTGTGGCACAAAGCAAGAGGGTGCAGAATTACAGACAGAACATTGTGCTGATGTTTCAGAGTCTGAGTTGCCAAGAGACATTTCAGGAAGAGCATCAGTAGCCCCCTTCTAGAGAGGGGCCTAGCCCAAGTCTCATAGGTGAAGATGAGATGAGGAAGGCCTTTGAATGGGAGGTTTCGACCTCTGCGTCCAGCGAAGTGTGGACAGTCTCAAGAGTGAGGATGACTGCTCATTCCTGTTCACAGATTCTCAGTGAGGAAGAAGAAGAGGGGGAACCTATGTGGCTTTGTGAAAAAGGAACTGGTACACAGCCTCAAGCTCTTGCCTCAGAGGAATGCATGGAAGAGAGTGGTGATTCCACTGCCCTGGCTGTGCAAGAAGAAGCCAGGGATCCATTTTTTTGTGTCATTAAGAATGTGTAGCTGGCAGAACCAGGACTGGCCACACAAAAGCCAGGCCAGAGGTCTCAGGTTGACCAAAGCTAGTAAAGAGGAAAGACTGGTTCATAGGAAAGCAAATGAAATCTACGGGATGTCCTTTCCTACCTTTCCTCAGAGAGTCTGGGAGGAGATTGAAAAAAGCAGAAAATCCTGGATTTGGGAAGAAGCAATGAAGTGTGTACATCCTGGTGCAAACAAGCATGTCAAGAACAGAATATTTCACGACAAATACAGCCAGTGGAAAAGAGGCAGGACACTGTTTATGGACACTGTTCGAATTGTGGATGGAGAGGGACATGAAACCTTTCACAATGAATTATGAGCACCCAGATGAGGTGATAATTCAAGTGCCTGACCTGTTGTGCTATTGGCCACAATGCAAAGACCTTTCTGTGACTGTGCCCATGCCTACCAAATGGAAAGCAGAGCAGTGGTAGCCAGTGCTGCCACTCCAGCTGTTGCCATACCTATGTAGTTCCACCAGTCTGGACGTCTAGGACTCAGGTGCCCCGCATTCATCAGTTCTACAGTGTACTGGCTTTCCAGAATCCATCGACTGGCCCACTAGATGACTTCAGATCCAGAGAGGACACCAGCCCAGCTGTATCCTGATTAATCGCCTGGGTATTGGATGACTTCAGACCAGCTGTTTTCCTTTTTGTTCCTGTTCCAAGGTTTCATCTCCAGAGATTTCATCAGCCTAGCAGATTCTAGATGTGCCCTCCTGTCATTCCAGGAAGATGTTGGCCCAGCTGTTTTGGAAGACTGCTGCCAGGGAGAGTCTTCGGCTGAGGACCAGGTTTGGTGCTATTTTCATTCTACAAGGGACTGGTAAGTTCAGACTTTTCTATTCTTATGACATTGCAGTACACACCCTACACTAGCAGACTACAGATGTTTGAACTGTCCTCAAAGACTCTCCCCTTCAGGACTTTGGCCTGCTCGAACTGTGCTTCATCGAGCTCTGGCCCAGGAGAGACTCTTTAATGGACTTGCCTTCGGGCACTGTGGTCACTAGATGGGACTTTTAGGGCACTCCATCCCCCAAATATGGTGTATTGTAAATAATGTCATTGTTTTCTACTGTTTTCTAATGTTTATACTGTTTTTTCTACTTTTCTAAAAAAACCTTTTTGGGATTCTCCAGAGTTTAAATGGTATGGGTTTAGATAAACTGTGTATGCAGATTAGGACTGTGTGTTGTCTTTCTTTTTCTTGCAGATATTCCTGAAGAAGATAGAAGAGAAGACAAGAAGAGGAGGAGGGACTCAGCAGAGTTCCTCTGTAGTACTTTAGAATGTAGCATTCAGAGTACTGTCGTTGTTGTTACTGTGTGTAACTTTTTCTTCCACAGGTATGGTTGTGGGGGAGTGTGGGAGTAATGCATAGTGTAAGGTATTTGCTCTTATTGTGTGGTTGCATGGTGTCCAGGGTCGGGGAGGTCCCCTGTTTGTTTTGTTTTTGGAAATTCTAAGTTAGAGGCAGACAGATTTTCCCTAGAGGGCTGGGGGGGGATAGACAGGCTGTGGCCCTGATCTGCACAGTATGGGTTGCAGTATTGCTCTATTAGGGCTATGCTCCAGACAATTCTACCAGAGCCACTAGGTACCCACAATCAGCAGGTAGAGTAGAGGCTGTTGCATCAGCTGAAGACCTCTAGGCCCTTAGTGTTATCTGCCTGTGCTGGCACATGGTAGGGTAAATGTAGCACTACCTCCCTGTAGTCAACACATGGGGTGAGATGGCCTAAGCCGGGTGGCTAATGACTGCAGACAGTCATTTTAATGGCAAAGGGTGAGTGTAACTCCCTGTTACCCGGGATTACTAGAATCCCAATAAGACCTAGTGGTAGGTAGGGAAGGCAACTTGTGAAACTCCAGTTAAATGGATTTCACACTGTCTCACTCTGTTCCCAGTCTCAGCTGAGACTGAGGGATGACATCATTTAGAACTGTCACAGATGCTTAAGCCACACTGGAATGTTGCAGTTGGAGGTTAGAGTAGAATGTTGGGGAATTTGAAGTCATTCTGAGACAGAGTCTGTAGAGTGCAGCAGAGGTGCTCTGCTGAGGCAGGCCCTCAGAGCTTTAAGCTCTGTCAAAAAGCTATTTTTGTTTTTTAGGTGTGTGTTTCCACCTGAAGAGGAACACAAGAACTGCAAATTGAAGTGGTGGAGACTGCTTTTAATGGTTCAGGGCCCCATTCCTGCATGGATGGAGGGAAGATATCATCCTGTTTCCAGGGGCAAACCCCCTTGATCTGGCTAAGGAAAAGAAGCTGCCTGTTTAAGTTTGTGCTGAGGCACCAGAAGCTCTGGAAGAGAGTTCCTTGAGGAGGAAATGCCTGTGGGGCACTTGCAACCGAAGGGTGAGTTCGCTCTGCTAAAGGGCCACGTGTTTTCACCTGCATCAAGATGAAACTAAAGGGACTGTTACTGTGGGGTCAGGAAAAGACAGCCAAGTACAGTTTGGAAGATATGGGGATTGGACTGCTTAACTCTGTGGGGGGGGTCTACAGTAATGGACAAAGCCACTTAATAAGTGTGCTCATGTCCAACACAATTGGGAAATAAAGGCAGTAGATTGAATGTGAAATACATTTTAAAATAATCTACACAGCAAAATGTTTTAAAGGATGAGGTGTTACAATCCAGAGAAATTGCCGGGTATGAATTGTGGGAGTGAGAGGTGGAAGATCCCTCCCATCAGTAGTAACTGAATTCACCTCTATGGATTTTCTCTGGGATACCTGTTGCTTTCTCTCAGGTACTTGGCCAGTGCCTGAGGAAAGTACCCAGATGTGGGATTGATGAGCAAGATTCTCTTATGGAGCAGAAGTGCTCTTAGGTGGTTTAGGGAGCCACCAGTAAATGTTTCCATGCTATATGGAAAGTGTCCAAGTGGCTGACAAGGGAGCCGAGCCAGGGAAAACCCAGAGTAGTGTACAAGTTCAGGCTGTGTGCTCAGTGTGTTCCAGAGCCTGAGGGCTAAAGTGATGAGGATGTGTTCTGGTCTCCTTTAATCTGCATTACCAGGAGTGTAGCCCCATGGGGGCCCATCTATGCTTCGTTTATTCTGTTGGATGTGAATAAAAGCCACACTTTAGAATCCCACTTCTGGTATTGGACATTACAGTTATTGCTTCCTTTGTCCAGAGTTACTTGGGTACCCCTGTGCAGAGTAGCCAAACCTAGCCAATGTGCAGAGTGACATATTCCTCCCCAAACCCAGCCTGCCAGGTAGAGCTGTCAGATAGAAACGGCATACCTGGTAGGGGTTACACAAATATTTATCTTTCACTGTTACAATAAAATAAAATGTTGGTCCTATAAATGAAATTGTTAGTCAAAAGTTAGTCGTGATGTTCAATAATACACAAAATAAATATTTTTCAGTTTAAAATCAAGTATTTTCATAAAAGAATATTCATTAGATTGATATTATGAAACTCAAACAGTACTTTACATAAAGAAACAAAAAATGGTCATGTCACCTATGTACAAAAAAAAAATAAAGATACAGAAAAAACAAGGTATATACAGAGTTACAGTGTCCTGACACAGCTGCCTGTGCTGGTGGAGGCTGTCAGTGGACCTGGCTGGTTGTGGCAGAAAAGAATGGTGTAGAGGGAGGTGGAAACTATCACTTTTGCTGAAAGGAAGGTACAGCAGAGTAGCAGAGAAGGGGGCAGAAGATTTCTCACTGGAGACGAGGATTTTGTGTCTAACAAGCTTCATTTTTCTCTTAAACAGGAGCAAGTGCAGGAGGTGCTAGCCTGTTGATACTACTTGTGAGTGTCTGGACAATATGACACAGGTGAGTGATTTGCAATGTGTTCGACTTAATTTTTTGTTGTATGGTGTCAAATTTAGCTATGGCTGTTTCAATGTTTTTGGATTGTTGTTGAACTAATTCAGTGAGGTTTTTTTTAAATAACTGTTTGTTACTGTCTGGGCCTGTATCATACTGTCCAGATGCTCACAAATAGATTCTGTGCCTTTGATTTCACTATCTATGGAAAAAAAAACATATGCAGATCCTTAGTGTTGTATTTTTGTGTTATTATGTCAGAAGAAATGACTACTACTAGATATATAACAATTAAGGAATAAGGCATGCCTAGGGGTTAGATTAACAGCCTGTTATATCATGGGTTACCTTTTCCAAAGACAGTAATTGGATAAACGGTGTCAGGTGGGCATGGATTAAATTCCCTATTTAATTCATGGTTCGGCTGCTGGATCCTGTTTCTTAGCTTGGAAAAAAACTTGTTTACAGAGTGGAGGGATCTGTACTGTCTGATGTACTCGATTTAGAAAGTAGCCATGTTTTTATGTAGTTTGCGAGGGCAGTACACTGTGGTTTGTCAACAAGAAGCAGATTCATTTCTTATTATTTGGAGAAACAAATCCAGAGGACTGGCTCACAGATAAGTTTTGTGATGGAGAAGCTGTCTCCCAACAGGCAGAAAAAAGTGAAATGACAGAGCCAGCTCCCGTCGCAATTGGTTGAACAAGTAGTGAAGCCTAGTCACAGAGCAGTGCTTGTTTGGCAACAGTGGGAGTTAGAGTTGTCCATCAGTTTGCTGATACATGCAGTGCAGAGCACAAATAGCTCATCCATAGGGATGTGACACAGAGCAAAGTGAAGTCTTTGTTCCCCCCTTCTATACAGAATGCCCCTCAAGCATGCTGTCACCCACCCAAAGTCTTCACAGTTTCCTCTGTCTGTCTCTGTCTGGTCCTTGACAATGTTTGGTACTAACAGTCCCAGAGAGCGCCTACACAAAAGAGACTTTTCTTCCACCTAGGCACTCTGTGGGACTGTCAGCATTGTACATTGTCACCATCATCATGCTATACTACATGGAATTTGAAATGTACTAGGGGTTATGAATAGCACAAGTTCTACTTTACTGATGTCACTGCTTGAATGGAAGAGTAGAGATCCTGTAACAGGCTGTGCCCTATTTTCCCTCAGTGCAAGTGATTCAGAGAGAGAGAGAATGAGAGAGAGAGAGAGAGAGAGAGAGAGAGAAAAGCACAGACACTTGCCTATTTATGTGTGGGTCAGGTCCCCAGAAGCCAGTGAGAAAAAGAAACACCATTAGTAGAAGCTCCACTTCTGTGTTCCAACTCCCCCCCCCCACCAATGAGGAAGTGTGCAGTAGTAGGTTACTGGGAGTGGCAAAAAATGAGTGACAGTGTAGCCATGCATAGCAGAATTCCTCATCTCTGTCTCTCTCTCTCTTGTTGTGTCGGTTGCTGTCTCTGTCTCGCTGTCTGATTGCCTTTAATTTTTCAGCTGTCCATGCTGTGGTTAGCAACCCGTGTTCAGTCCACCTAATGTATGAAACATAACAGATATATGCACCACAGAAGAACCATGGATTTAGCTGGCAGTTCAAAGCACAGGTACAAGCAAAGAAATGCATGGCATTTCAGAGACATATGCACCACTCAGGAACTATGCATTAAACTGGCAGTTTAATCCACAGTTACCAGTAGTAAGAATGGCACCACTTGTCAGTGTGTCAGAGACACATATTACCTGGCTCCACACTAGTCTGGTAGGTTGCAATCTATGGCAAGTAGGAAAGAACATCTCTAAACAGTGATAGTGACCCTTACCTATGGAGAAGAGGCAGAAGAAGAACACCTTTGTAAGGGACTACTTTATATAGTGGAAGGATAATATTCCTTTTTCACAGGAAAATAAGATCACCACCATATTTTTTTGAGGTTCTGCAGTATGGGTGAGGTAATCTATGTTATAATCACAATAACCCACTCCAGGGTGTGTGGTTATAGACATTTAATCCATGCCTGCGGTGCTGTGAGGACACTAGGCCTGCGGCCTTGTGCCTCACAATATGCCCCAGGTGTGGATTAAATGCCTATAATCCCACACCCTGTCATGGGTTATTGCTTACTTAATCAGCTGTTAGAGGTGTACTAATGTGTCATGAGGCACAGTTGAGTTCCATATTACCCCTAGGGGATTATTAACTGGCTGTTAATCTAACTGCTGTGAGTGCCTTATTGCTATAATAAGACATTGTTCCAAAAGAAGATGGTTAAAATGAATACTTTTTGAATGTTTTCCTCATTTAGAGGGAGATTTTAATTAAAATTGTACTTCCACCAACAGTTTAAGAATGCTGGTTCCAAATGAGAATTCCAGTCATTCAGCTGTGCTAGAAGATGGAATGCTGACAGGAAGAATCCATGTACCATTGTGATCACGCTGTATATGCCAGCATAACATAGATTAATGTAAGGCTGTTGGAATCGTAGCAGACAATCAGATTTCAGCATTTCTGGGAACCTTTTTTGTAATATATGAATAATTATTAGACTGCAACAAAAAAAGGTGCAATCCAATTGGGTGTCAGGAGTCTAACATGCTTACATAAATCTATGTAATCCTGTGATGTGCAGTCTGTCCACCATGGTACAGTCTATTGTTTCTGTCAACCTTCCACTCTATGTGACAGTTGTATGTATGTGTGTTATGATGCATTCTGATTTCAAAACACTGTAATTAATGGATTCCCTTTTTTCCCATAGGGGAACCATGATGTAATTTGGCATTATAAAGGGAGTGTTTATAACAGAAAATATGTGCACGGTTCCTGCTGGTCTGTGTGCATGCCTCAATTCCAACACTTGTCTCAGCTCGCTGCTTCCATTTCCCCAAAACAGCTCTGCCACAAAAGCTTGGCTGTAACTTACTTTTTAATTACGTGTAGTCACTTTTTAATATTGAAAAAAAAATAAAAAAAGCATTTTTAAATGCAGCAGATTGCATCTTGGCACCATACTAGAACATAACCAAACTGCGACCACTGCTGTCGGGTCAGCACTTCTGTTTGCCTGAAACAGCACTGCCACAAGACCTTGGTGGTAAGCTATTTATTTGAGTTATTCCAACACTAGTCTTGGCCCTAAAAAGAAACAGAAAACATTTAAAAATGCAGCACATTCAATTTTGACACTGGACTAAAACAAAGCTGAAGTGACCGCACTGTAACATCCTTATTTTACATAATTAATGAGGTGAAAAAGGGAAACCTGGCAATTATATAAAATAAAATATGGAGTAGTGTGTGTAAACTTGAAGTTTACACACACCCTCAAGGTTAGATGCTTCGGTCTCGGGGTTTATGAGCATCTAACCCCTCTGATGTGTGTAAACTTATCATTACACACAGCAGCCCATACTTTATTCTATTTAGTATACAGTGGCCTGAATAGTCTGCTCTCCAATTGGTCAGTTGGAACCTCTTGCCCATTGTAAATCCTCCACCATATCAAGAGAAAGAGGTGCCAACCATCAGTGAGTTGCATTAAGAACTTCTTCAAAATCACTCTGACAATAGACAGTTTGTCCCCTGAACCCCTCCCAGGAATGATGGATGCTACACTTATTTTACTTTTTGGTTGCTCATTGGCAATATTTATTTTGGCACAAAGAATATTTACATCCACAATGTTATTACTTCAAATTCCACACATAATAATTCATTCAAAATTTTCGTGGTTCCGGCCTCTTCCTTCCTCTGGTTGTTCCTCCATCTTGATTTTTCAGGGCCCAGACACTGTGAACCTGGCCCCCTCCTCCACACCAGAACCAGGCCAGTTCCACCTACCCGGGATTTCACCCTCTGGGCCTGGACACTTCTGAATCTGGTGCCTGAACCTATCCCCTTCCCCGCTTTAACACCACGTCTGGGTTCCTTGTCCTCAGCCAGTGCTTCCTACCCCCCTTTCCTCCCCCCACTCCCCCTTTTCTTATTCCCTTCTGTCTCATCTCCCACTTGTCATTTTTTGGGCCTTGCTGCCCACTCAGGAGACTATGACCCAGCCCCTGGGCCTGTAGCTGCCCCTCACAGCTGCACATACCAGCTCCTTGACCAAGACCCTCAGGGCACTCACTCTGCCCTCCACCTATCTTTGTGCCAACCATGCCCCCAGAGCCTTCCTTAATAAGGGTGGGTGGGTGGGTGGGAACATTCCAGCAAAAAGAGGTCACCCTGCCTGTGTTCTGGCCTGATATACCCCTACAGGACCCCTGATCAGGACGCCCTGAGGCTTCACCCCAAGCCAATCACTGGGGCTCCGGCATTTCATTGTTATCTTACCCTCCCACCTGACTTGGTGATGTCACTAGCCCTTCCCCTTCTTCCTGATCTTTCCTTCCCCCCTCCCTCCACCCCTCCCCCTTTGTGTTCCTTCCTGGCAGGGGTCATCAGACAACCTGCCTGCCTTTTAGCGGCAAGCCCAGTTGTCCCCTGAACCCCTCCCAGGAATGATGGATGCTATGCTTATTTTATTTTTTGGTTGCTCGTTGGAAATATTTATTTTGGCACAAAGAATATTTACATCCACAATGTTATTACTTCAAATTCCACGCATAATAATTCATTCAAAGTTTTCTTGTTCTGGTTTCTTTCTTCCTCTGGTTGTTCCTCCATCTAGACTTTTCAGTGACTTTTCACTGTGAATCTAGCCCCCTCCTCCACACCAGAACCAGGCCGTTTCCACCTACCCGGGCTTTCATCCTCTGGGCCAGGACACTTCTGAATCCGGTGTCAGGACCTATCCCCCCTCCCCGCTATAATACCACGTCTGCGTTCCTTGTCCCCAGCCCATGTATCCTACCACCCTGCACTATTTCTACCCCCGCATTCCCCCTTTTCTTCTTCTTCCACCTCCCTCCTCTAGCTTGTGATGGACAGAGGCGCTCCCCCTTGCGGGCTAGTATCTCAAACCTTTGTTGGCTATCTTGTCCACTAGCTCCTCAATTGGCCTCAGGAATAAGCACATGCCAAATTCCGACAAATGTATGCCATCAGACCTGTACACTGCACCCTGGTTGAAGGAAATAGCCTTGTGCTGCAGGTGCACTCCCCCCATTTCAATTACTGCCCTTGCTACCCTCCTATTCGAATGCTTCCTGACTTTTTCAATCAGCTGGGCATCTTTGACTCCCCAAACCCACCAGAAGGTGATGTTGGACCAGCCAATTGTCACTCTCAGCCACCGTCCTTTAATCTTTTTCAAATCCCCCAGGACGTTCTTCCCCAGTTCCCCCCATGGCAGGCTCCCCAAATCATTGCCCCCCCAAGTGTATGATGATGCAATCTAGCATGCCCCATTTCAACCTCAACTCCTCCATTAGTGGCAGAAGCTGCGCCCACCTCATACCCCTAATGCCTTCCATAGCACCCTGGTGTGCTCGGTATTGTATTGCACTTCTGCTCCACTGGAAAGGGTGACCGCAAACCTTTCTGCCCAATAGATGAAGGAGTTCCCCACTATCCAAACTTTCCTCTTGGAACCTGCCATGGAAACAAGATTAACAGTGTGAGTCAATGTTATCAACACCTGACATACTTCTTATAGCAGCTGGACTTCCATCACCCAACCATCTTTACCTCCTCCACTGCAACCCCTTTCTCTGCTGCCTTGGTGGCTGCCCCAATCCAAAAGGAATGTGGGCAAATTCACCTGGATCCTCCCCAATGAAGGCCAGGACCCTCCTGTGTACTGCCCCACCTGAAAACCAGTGACTGTAAAACCACTGCCATGCCAGAAGAAGGCCCCCCTAGCCCTCTCTTGGATGCTCCCATATGCTTCCAGTGCACCCACTGTGCAGCTGGTGGACTGTGGTTGCCTCTCCAGTGACACCTTGGTCCCCTTCCCCTTTGGTCTGTCTTGAACCTGGCCAGGTTACTGACCACCCAGTCCTGTCCCCAGACAACATCCTTGTGTTACAGAGCCTGCACCACAGCTGTCTTCCATGGGGCCACCACTTCCCCCACTCAGAGTGCCCCTGCTGCCATGACTGCAAACATGGCCCAGAATAGGACCACCTCCTGGGCCAAGGAGCACACCTGCTGCATTGCCCCATATACCTTCTCAAGCAACCGCCCTCTTATGGGGCACCTCCCATCTGTCCTGGCCACCTGCCCACTCTGCCATCCCACAACCATCCTTTTTATTGTCCTGCTGGCTGCTGCATTGGGTCAGCCCCTATCCTGGCATACCCAACTGATTCCCACCAGGTGGACCACCACTGTGGCATGGGCCAGCCCTTCTTCCCACTTCTCTACTACAAACCTCTTTACCTGCTTACCCCAGGCTGGTTCATCATTGTCCCACCCATGCTTCCTTCTAAATTCCTGAAATCTCACCCACATTGCTTCATAGGCTCTCAACGTGTTTGCTGACCAGGAGCTCTGGTAGAGTGCCCTGGCTTTGTCCCTCCAGCCTCCCATAAGGGGTCCAGGATCCTAGTCCTGTGTATCGCAGCCTGTGGCCTCAGCTCCTGAAACCTTCTGAGCTGTAAATGGAAAAAAAATGTCAACTACCTCGTTCTTCAGTGCTTCCATATAATGCACTTTAAAAGACAGGTCAAGTTTCAGCCCCAACAAAACCATTCATCTGAGCAGCCTGCCTACCACCTCTGTCCTCTCCCTTGTCTATTAATGACCTCCACCACCCCTTCGTTGTTGCACCAGAACAAGATGCGCTTCCCTTTCATCCTAGTGCCCCACACTTCCAGAGCCACCCATATTGGGAAGATCTTCATGAATGTGATGTCCTTCAATAATCCCCACTCTTTCCACTGTGCCAGCCAAGGTTCCAACATCCATTCCCCTTGGAAATATGCCCCCATCCCCAGGGTTCCCGAGGCGTCAATGAACAATTCCAGATCTGTATTCTGCTCCCACACATCTTGCCAGAATATCACCCCATTAAAGCTGTTGAGAAACTCCTCCCATTCCTGGAAGTCCTCTCTCACCCCTTTTGACACATCCACCCGGTGGTGCTGCAGCTTAGCCTTCCCCGTGGCCCTTCCCAGCCTTCTTGTAAATGTCTTGCCTGGGCTGATGGCCTTGCAGGTGAAATTAAGGTGCCCCAGCAGTTGTTGCATTTGTACCAGCGGCACCCTCCTCCTCCCCGTTACCTGGGCCAACAGGCCCTTAACACGCACCACTTTTTCCCCAGAAAGCCTGACACAGCCCTCCTCCATCTCCACCTCTATGCCCAGAAACTCTAATCTGCTTACGGGGCCCTTGGTCTTGCCCTGTGCTAGCGGTATCCCTATATGCCGGCACATTTCTTTAAAATATCGCAACATTCCTTGTGCCTCCCTTCTCGATTCCCCGATGAGGAGGAAATCATCAAGGTAATGTAGTACCTTCTTGTGCCCATACCTGGCCCTGAATATCCACTGCACCCAGGTGCAGAATGCCTCAAAGGTGGAACAAGCCACCGAGCACCCAACTGGCATGGCATTGTTGAAATAGATGCTCCCTTGGAATTGGAAACCCAACAGGTCCCAATCCACAGGCCTGATGGGCAAGAGCCATAATGCCGACTTGATGTCCATCTTCACCAACCATGCCCCTTTGATTGCCCTAATCAGTGTTATGGCCTGCTCCAGTGAGGCATACAACACTGCCCTAAGGTGGTCTGATATGCCCTTGTCCACTGATGAGCCCTCAGGGTAGGATAAGTGGTGGATCATGTGGAATTCCCTCTCCACCTTCTTGGGTATGATGCCCAATGGGGAAACTCAGAAATGCGTGCATGGGGGGGCCTAAGTGGCCCTTCTACCTGGCCCACCTTTATTTCCTTTTCAATATTTGTCCCCTACTATCCCCTCCTTTCCCTTTACTGACCTGAGATTCTTAGCCCATATCTCTGCCCATCCCTTGAAAACCCAGCAGGAAACCTGTCTGGAAACCCCTCCCCCATTTGGGTAGTCTGCAGTCCACTCCTCCACCATTGTTAGGGAAAAGGGTGTACATGCCAGTGCATAACCCCACCACCCTCCCCTTGGCTGTTTGCTATTGCCAGCCATTGGAGGCATAGTTCTTCCCCCGTGGCTGCCCCCTTTCCCCCTGCCTTGCCCCCCTGGGTGCCCCGAAAGGACTGTTCATAGTACTGACCCTTGGTCGGTCCCCCTTTCTCACCCTCTTGCCTGCAGCTGGAGACCAGTGTGACCCTCTGCATTTTGAACAGGCATACCAGAACTTACAGCTGCTCCAGGTGCAGGTGGCCTTGTTAAAGCCCCAACAGGTATTGGCCCCTGTGGCATGAGGGTACTTCCTCGCCTGTTCTCCCCCAGCCCCGATCCCTTCCCCAGAGAGGGTCCTCACCCACAGCTCCAAGTGGGTACAATCCCAACTCAGACCCCCTTTTGCTGCCATTTCCTTCTAAAAAGCCCCATTATATTTGAGCCACCCATACTCCACTTTAGCTTTGTACGCATCTCTGATGATGGACACGTATGTCAGCAAGGGGATGGCCAGCACTGGCTGCTTTTCTAATACTAACACACTGTAGATGATAAAACCCTGTTGCCAGATCTCGATGGTCTTTCCCTTGTATTTTGCCTCCTCAGCCTTGTGTCCTACCACCACCAGAGCCACTGCCAACTCTGACTTCACCACCGACTCCTTGTGTTTGTATTTTTTGGCCGTATCCTCGTCCACTAGTCCGAAGATGTTGACATATTCCCCTTTCCAGATTTTTTCCTTGATTGAGGCTGGGACGTGGTCCCCAACTGAGCAGCCCAGGGCCCTTCATACAATTTCTTGCCCGTTGGCTTGGCCCCCCCTCCTTTTCTGCCCCAGCACCTTTTTAAGGCCTGCACAGCCCACCCATTTTTTCAATCCCTGCGTCCACCATGCCACACAATAGCTCTTCCAAATACTCCTGCAGACCGTTTTCATCAAAGAGATCCACATCATTCTTACCCCCATGCAGGCTCCCATCATCTGGTTCCAGGGCAGGCAGAGGCACTGGGATGGGTGCAGGGTGTGGCCCTTCCTGTCTGGGTCTCTTACCCCCCTGCCTGGGCATTCTTCTCACTCCTTATGCTTCTTCTGTGCCTTTTCCTCTGCTTCTCTGTTTCACCACTGCCACCAACTCTGACATCTGCCACATCAATTTTGCTGCTTCCTGCATCATCCTTTCATTGCACATCAGGGTTCGCTTAGGTGCAATTGCTGTTCTTCTGTCATTGCAGGCAGATGGGTGAGAAACAAATGTTCAGAACTGTGTACACCCCCCCATAAAATGAGGTTACAGGACCTACACATGCTCATCTTGGCACCCTGCCCCCCCAGGCAGCCCTGCCCCATGCTCCATCGTGCCACTCCCCATGACCAGTTGAGCTAGTCCTACCCTGCCAGCAGGCCACTTGCTGTTCTTGCCCAAGCAGGCTGCTGTATATTCCTTTACTTTCTTGTATCTTCTTTTTTTTCTTAATGGCATTTGCGTGGCACATGCTCCCCCGCCCCAATGCTTCATCCAGCCAACACTTTCGGTCCTTTGAACTGAACCACATGCATGCTGACCCAGAGGCTGTGCAATTGACCTGACTGTAAGTTATCTTCTAGCACCTAGTATAACAAGAATGCATTGCCTTTCAGGAACTGGTAACCCACTTGCAGAGCCCTGAAACTGCCTGCTACCTGATTAAAATTGCACCACAGTTATATGCCCCATGCTGAATGGGGGTAACCACTGCATTCCACTTTGTTCTCTCCCTCCAAGTAGTTCTTGAACCCCTGCCCCCATCTGCCTGCCTCACATCTGGCCACACTATCCACTAGCTGCTCATTCCAAAGAAAGTGTGGCAGTAACAGCTGTAGTCTCCTTTGGTGCACCACTGCTGAAACATCAGCAAGAACAGCTCGTGTTAGCACCAGCTGCATCCCCATCCAGTCATTCAGACACACCTTTCTCTCCACGTCCTATGCCTCCCAGTGCTTGGCTTCTTCTACACTGGGCCTGCCCAGATCTGCCCGCATGTTGATGGCTGGAGGCACTGATCACTCCCTTTTCTTTTTTTTTGTGTATTTCTGCACAAAAACACTGCCCTGATCCCATCATGTTGCCTGGAAAGCCACATTCCTACTGTGGCCAAACTCCTGCCACGCCGGCCCCTCCTGCAGGCTCACACACATAGCCACAGCTACCAGGCCTTGGCCCCCTCTGTGAGACCATCAACAATTACTGTCCACAAAGAACTCCATGCCTCTTAAACAGCCATGGGGCCTTGCCCATACCAAACAAAGCCACTTCAACACAAACCACGTGGCCCACTCCTACTCTGGCCTTCCATGCTGCAGACCCCCAAGCATGACACTGATTATGCAGTTAAATTGCAGGCCCCCCACAGCTGCACAGAGAAAATTGAAGAGCTCCTCTACCTGCATCCTCCTCACCCAAGTATTTCTTTTCTTTTACCCCTTGCCAATGAAAAACAGTAACCTCAGCTCTAGGCTGCACTGGACCACGTGGCCTCACCAGACCTATCCTCTACCTAACCAGGCTGAGAGGGGCCTCCTCTGCACATCACAAATCTCTGCCTACAAACACAGCTCCACCAGATGACCCAGAGGTGCATTGTGGCCCCCCTCCACCTTTTTCCTCTTTTCTGACACTAAGCGCCACTGAAAATGGCAATTTTGCTTCTGGCCCCCCCAGTGAGCTTGGTCCTCATATGCCCCACTTTAAACCACAAAATGGTGGTTAATCATTGGAAAAACATGCATCTGTGCTTGCCTCCCCAAGCTTTCTTGGAATTTCAATTGGGATGCCACAAAACCAACCGTGCTGGGCTCTACCCAAATCCCACAATTCAAAACACCTGCGTGAGACATCCAGTCCCCATTCCCAGTGAAAACAGCATATTTTCTGCCCAGCTGTTCTCAAATTAAATGCCCTGCACCAACAGCAAAACTGTGAGCCCTGCATCCACAAAACAGCATTTCTTCTAACAGGAACACACGAGCATGTCCAGCGAAACCCTGCTATTTCTGCCAGGATTTTTTTTTTAATTACAAAGAAATGACCTAACCAGAACCAGCAAAGCCAATCACCTGTACACAGGAACAATTGAGGAGGCCCAGCACCCACACCATTTCTGCCCAGGCTTTCCTCTAAATGCCACACAATGAGAGAACATGATAGCATCTTGCCCCAAGTATCCACATTTAAAACGCCATATACATTAACCAAACCCCCAACCCTGCCTTCTTAAAATACCATTTTAAAAGGAAAAGAAGACAGAAAAACAGGAAACAAAAAAGAGCAGGCCCAGTGAACCATGCATCTTTCTCTAAATCACACACAATGAGAGAATGCCCAACCAAAATAAGCCATCCACCTGCGCCCACATGGTCTACAAGGCCTAGCTGTTCCATGTGTCTTACCTAATGCTTGCCAACGATGTGCTGAGTTCTTCAGTCTGAAAATTCCCAGTAAAAAGAGGTCATCCTTCCTGTGTCCTGGCCTGATACACCCCTACAGGACCCCTGATCAGGACCCCCTCAGACTCCACCCTCCAGCCAATTCCTATGGCTCTGGCATTGCCTTGTCATCTTACCCTCCCACTTGGCTTGGTGATGTCACTAGCCCCTCCCCTTCTACCTGATCTTTCCTTCCCCTTCCCCCCACCACTCTCCCTTTGTGTTCCTTCCTGGCAGGGGTCATCAGACAACCTGGCCTGCCTTTTACTGGCAAGCCCAATTATCATCTGTTGGGGAGAATGTGCAGTTGGTTGTATCTCATGCCACTTTACTGGACTATGGCATCATTAATAGACTGACAATTTAACCTCTGCTCATGCTTCACACTGTATCATTTCCTGTGATATGCTGTACATGATTGTTGAACCTAGCTCCAATAAAAATGAAGAATTATTCATATTTGTACATTCGGCCATGTGGCCCTGGCAGTGACTGCTCTTCCTTAATGTGAGGCATGAAACTGGTCTCCAGTGGTTCCGTAAAAAAGAAAATGGCAGAGAAACACATGAATACTAAGTATGCACTTAATAATATGATAAACAGACACAGCATCTTTACTTTTGTGACCTAACCACTAAATGTTTTTTCTGCTGTGATGTATCTTATACTTAACTTGTTTACATAGGTTGCTATGAGTATCTCAATATCCAGTGCTATAATTATATGGAAATCCTATAAGTGCTAATAGTGGTCTATACCCTGAGGACTGTGGTAAGGTCTAATGATGTGTTCATTGTGAAACCAGTTATGTATTAATATCATGAAAAATTCCAGTTTTATCATTGCTCAGTAGACAGCTTCAAATTGTCTCACACTATGTCACTGTACCTCACCTATTAACATGACACATTGAGGTTAATAGATCTTAGCAAACTCTTTTCAGACAGAGATACATAAGTATGAAAGGTGAGTACTGAAGCTGCTTTTCTCACACTCGAAAATATTTTTACTTGTATCACATTCTTACTGTTAGAATTGAACTATGATGCATTGCATCGTGTGGCTTGCACTGAGATAATGTCTTGCGTATGTGTTTGGCCATGAGGCTGTAGTTTGAGTGCATTTCATGTCAGAGAACATAGGATGTCAAAGGACAACTCCACTATGGAGTCCATTGGTGATATTATATGGTGGTGTGCTGCTATGAAAAATAAGAAGTGAATATTTTAAAATGTTTATTGCTTATGATATATGGCTACTGTGGTGAGAGGTATGTTAGGTTTAGATGGCATGGGACTGGTGGTGTATGCTGTGGTGATATTATTATCATAATAAATACTTTTGGATGTGTCATTTTGTGCATTCATTCACCCCCCCAGCCCACCTCTCCATCTACAATCAGATAACAGAAAAAACTCAGTAGTTATGAAAAAGATATATGCTTTGGCTACATGTGATAAACACTGTGACAGTATTGTGTACAGAATGTGGTGGCAGATGCTAGCTGTCAGGTGGTTAACATGAAGCTGCTTAGATTTGCCTCCTGCCACAGTTAAGCTGTGTTAGCAGCTAGCTACCATGGACAGCTCTGTAGTAGCTTTAAATTGTCATTGTTCTAGCTCTGCTAGGATACTCTTTGTTACTGTTAACATGTCTAGTGAGCATTTGCTGTTACTTATGTTGTGTGCTGCTGATGATGACGTCATCAGCAGTGGTTTCTTCTGCCCCCTCCTCTGCTAAGATCTGGCCTGGCACACCTGTTGTTGGTTCAGCTGTGGCTCCAGTTGCTGTAGAAAGACAGAAAAAACAAGTAAAAGATGAAATTAAGTAATTTTATTTCTACTTTGTCAAATACTACTGTGCACTGCTGTATAAATAAAATGCTTTTCCCCCCTCTCCAATCATCACCCCCCAAGAAATGACTGCAAGCCACAGTTCACAACCTACAACTCACCATATGTATTACTTGGTAAGCAAGTGTCAATTTCAAGCCAAATTGCAAATTTCATCCCCCCACCCCCCAAAAAACACCTCAACAATGGTATTTGCCCTTTAAGGGGCAAACCAGGTTGTCTTGGTGCACCCCTTCCATTTTCATTAAGATGGTGTGCTCAGAAGAGGAGGGAGAGGGAAGGGGAGGGCCGGGGTAGAACAATGGCAAGCAACAGGAAGGGGAGGGGCAAGAGGAGGTACATAAGGGGCAGCACAGGAGTGGTTCAGCCACTTTTTGCTGGAGTTTTTGATTTAATCAAAACTGGAGCACATCAGATTGGCTGGACAACAGGATAGGTTTGTGCACTAGGTTACAACAGGTAAGATAGCTCACAATGAATGAAGTTTAAACAAAAATTAAAAAAAGAAAATATATGTAATAATATGGTAATAAATATAGATAAATAAATTAATAATGAGATATAATGATAAGTTGTATTACTTTACAAGACAAAATCATTGGAGGTGATTTGTATGTGACTGGCTCATTAGGCCTAGAATGTGACACTGTCTGTATGAAGTTTTGGAGTAGGACCCCTGTTTGAGGGAAGTTGCTTTAAAATTGAATGAGGCTGTAACAGCATTTTGCTTAGTTTCTAGGATCTTGGTTGAGAAACTTGTAAGGTTTAACCCCTTTTGGCATTTCCACACCAGCGTTTCACTAATATTGAAGTTTCTGAACTTAAAAAGCACGTTCTGGACAAAAGGGGAATGCAGGAAGGGAAAGTTTTTGCAGTTATTGTATGTTTCATTTAAGAGCATCGCCAGGCAAGCAAGTCGACCTGAATCTTCGCTACTGTGATGTGTGGAACGCCATTAGGACAATTGCACAATTAAGAGCTTTGTTTTTTAATGTTTCGTACTGCATTTTGCTTAGTTTCTGGGTGCATCGCGCAGAACGAGTGCGAGACAAAGGTGGAAGCAAGCAGGCAAGGCCTTGGCCTTCAAGGGGTTGTTTAGTAAAGCAGCTTTGAAGAGGAAGGTTTAACTTTAAAAGGCTTTTCCAAGCAAGCGCGTGGGCTTGAAGAACACCATAGTGGCTTTAAACTCAAAAGAATTGGTTCTGGGGGAGGATCTTCAATCTTTAGGGAAAACAGGGTGCTTATCAGCTCTTTTACAGGAAAAAACAGAGAATCTCACTGCCGAATGAGAGAAGGGCAATTCAAAAGGAAGCAAGGTGTCTGCCAAAAGGGAGCGAGGACAGCAGGTGTAGTTTTGTGATGGCCTGGGGGGCTGAACGCTAAGAGCAATAGGCAAGAGAGGGGTAGGGCATTTGTACACAAGATGGAAGGAGACAGCTCCTGGAGAAAAGGAACGAGGAAAGAAGAGGCAGGGTTTGATGGTGACCTAAGGGCTGAACACGGGAAGCAATGAGCAAATGAAGGGAATGGCATGGAAAACAAGAGGGGGAGGCAAGCGATAGAGGCGATATGGGTGGGGAGGTAGTAACAACAACAAAAAAGGAAAGGGACCTGGGGGTAATCATATCAGATGACCTTAAGGTTAGCAAGCAATGTGAGAAGGCAGTAGGGAGGGCTGGGGGCATACTGGGATGTATAGGGAGAGGCATCATCAGCAGAAAACAGGAAGTTGTTATCCCTCTGTACAGACAGTTGGTGAGACCCCATCTAGAGTACTGTGTCCCGGTTCTGGAGACCCCATCTCCGCAGGACATAGACAGGATAGAGGCAGTCAGAGGAGGCAACTAAAATGGTGCAGGGTCTGCAGAGAAGCCGTATGAGGAGAGACTAAAGGAGCTTAATATGCATACCCTTGAGGAAAGAAGGGAGAGGGGGACATGATAGAAACTTTTAAGTACCTCAGTGGAATCAACAAAGTCAAGAGGTAGCATCTTTCAGAAAAGAGAGTGTGCAAGAACAAAGGACACAATTTAAAAGATAGAAGGAGGGCGGTTCAGGGCAATGTGAGAGTATTATTTCACAGAGAGGGTAGTGGATGCATGGAACAGCCTTCCTGAGGAGGTTGTGGGGTCTAAAACTGTGGGAGAATTCAAGAATGCATGGGTCAGACATAAGGCAATTCTTGTGGGGGGTAGGAAGAAATAGGCTCTTGGTTAACTAGGATCTGTGGCCTATCCTGTAGGTAGGGAAATGGGCAGACTAGATGGGCATAGCAGTCCTTATCTGCCGTCAAAGTCTATGTTTCTATGTTTCTATGTTTCTAGGCCTTGGCGCAGGGCAGCGCCAAGAAAAACACATGGCGTGATGTCACACACCAGGAGAACCACGCGGTGACAACAATAGAGGGCCTGGTGAGCTGAAAAAGGGCATACAGATGGGAAACAAATGTATGAAGGGTACAATGGGGGGGAGAAGCAACCCAAGTGGACAGGGTAGCAGCATGAAACAGGGGATACAAAGGGGATAAGGACACAGGCATGCAAGGGCATGCAGAAGGGAGGATCTGTAGGCAAAAAGGAGGCCACAAGAAACAGTGCAGTGGATGCAGAGTGGCCTCAGGCATTTTGGATGCCAACCATTGGGGGGGGACAAAGAGAGGTGGGCCCAACAGGCCAAGAGTATGGTGAAGGAAGCCAGGGGGAGAGTAGGGGCAAGAAATGCAGCTTTCAAGAAGAATGGCAATGGGGATGTTTAAAAAAAAATAGCCACATGGCGTGTTGGGAGAAAAATTGGGAAAAGGGGAAAGGGGAATGTGGAGGCCTGGGAGGGTCAGCAGCCATAACAATGCGAGGGCATGCAAGGGGAATATGGTTAGGCCTGGAAGGCCACATGAGGCGATGCTTAAGACATTTTTGAGGCAAGGGGGGGCGCAGAAAAGAGATGGGGAAAGAAGACAGGGGAGGCAATAAAAAAAAAGAATAGGGCAGTTTTGAAGGATTACAGAGGAGGAAGGCCTGGGCAGAAGATCAGGGATGATACAGCTGGCTTCCAGGAGGGTAGCACATAACAAGGTTTTTGTACCTTACAGCATTGCCACAGGCATGAAAAGGGAAGCCTTAGCTTTGGGCATGAATCGACCTGATAGCAAAAAAAAAATAAGAAGGGGCATGTTTGTCACCCTTAGTTGACAGTTTCTCTTGGAAATGGGCCTGGTCATATGGGGAATATTATGGGCCGATTTGTAATTAATGGAAATTCTCTTTTCTTTTCTTCAGTTGTTCCCACAGTTTGCAAATGGCAAGGAACATGACACCAAAGAAGAACAGGCCTTCAAAGAAGGACGCCTACAGGACTATAATGGAGCTGGCAGAAAAAGCCAATAGAATGTGGGAGCTGGTGGAAGGGGAGGAACCAGGAAGACCTGTGGAGAAAAGGAAAGTGGAGAAAGGAAAAGGGGCAGAGGGAAGTGGCTGGCTGAGGGACTAAGCAGTCTGGTCAGGATACAGCCACCGATAGTGGGACCCAACAAGGTGGCTAGTCCAGTACCTCTGCAACCTGTTGACCCGGTGCTGCCAATACCTCTCCAGGACCAGGTTGGGTTTCCCCGCAGTGGAACCCAGACCAGATCCCCAGCTCATAGTGGTTCCTCCACAGCCACTGGTAGAGCAATCACCCCTTCAACCACAGGGTACCATACTTGGGCACCAGGAGGACAGCAGGCAACAAGGAGTGGACAAGGCCACAGGTAACATGCCCGGCTCAGTGGGTGACAGCACCAAAAGAGTACATAAACCAAATTGTTTCGGCACTAGGGACAGGGGGCTTAGGGCAGATGGAGTCAGCACTAGCAGAGATTAGGTCAGAAAAGGAAGTGCTGAAAGAAAAAGAAGGAGGAGTGGAGAAAGAAGGAAAAGGAATGAGAGCGATAGGAGCTTCTGGGATGAGGGTAGGCGAACACATTCCATTGGCCACAAAAGAGAAAATATCGAAAGGAGAGTATGTAGATATATTCACCTTGGTAAGCTGGGAAGTGGAAGCAAAATATGAGGAGGCAGAGAATATAGGGAAGAGTGAAATGGCAGCAGCAGTAGTTTTGTTGGGCAAAAAAGAGGAGGACAAATTCACAAAAGGAAAGACTAGGGAAGCGTGGTTTGTAGGTTTCGCCACATTCTCAGCCATAGTATTGGAGAAAAGGCCTGAGCTGGGCATCCCACTCATCACATACTCCTTGATAATAAGGAGATCAAAAAGCAAAAGGGGGTGTGGAGTGGGTATACTATGATGAATTCTTTTGGCAGAGAATGGCGACATATGGGGATGTAAGATGGGAAGCGAAACAACTAGACTTGTGACTGACTATGTAACTGACCAGTCCATGCCAGAGGGTGAATTTGAGAAGAAAGGTGCCATGCCACAGAGATGTTGCTGAGCCTACAATAGGGCTTTTTGTTCCTGGCCACAATGCCATTTTCGGCACACATGTTTGAAATGTGGGGGATCACATCCAGTGAGCAGATGTAGGATGACATGGGCCCAGGGAGCCCAAGGATCAGGGGGCAAGGGTCAGGTCAACAGTTTTTACGTGAAGGGCAGGGATATAAAGGGCAGGCATGGCACAGAGGGGGGGAGGGGCAGGTGACATGCAAGTAGAGGGATTCAGAATCACTGATCAGCAAGGCCAGACACCAAACAGAGGGGGAGACCTTGGCGGAGAAAAGGAAAAGAAGACAAGAGAGCAATTTAGAGAAGCTAGAACCCCGATTGGGATAGAGGCATGGAAAGAATGGTTAGACAGATACCCAAATAGGAAAATGGCAGAGATGATTAATAAAAGTTTTTGCTCAGGTTTTTAATTGCAGTGTGAGGGCCCAAGGCAAGCGAGAGAGGCAAATAATCTGGGTTCGGTAGTAGGGAGGGAAGAAATGTTGAGACAAAAAATAGAGAAGGAAAAGGCAGCAGGGAGAGTAGAGGGACGATATGATACCCCCCATTGCAGAATATGAGGATTTCTCCATTGGGTTTGGTCCTCAAAAAACAGGAGGGGGAATGCAGGGTGATTCATCACCTATCCTTCCTGGAAGGCGATTCGGTGAACGATTTTATCAGCGAGGAATATAGTAAAGTGACATATTCCACTTTGGAAGATGCAGTCTGGATCATCCAGGCAACTGTGGATGCATGGATGGCAAAGACAGACATAGAGTCTGCTTTCGGATTACTTCCAGTTAGGAGAGAAGACTGGGACCTATTGGGGTTTCAAATTGGGGGACAGTACAATTCTGACAAAGCCATGCCCATGGGTTGTTCTATAGCATGTACGACATTCAAAGCATTCAGCACATGTTTGCAGTGGATATTTCAAGAAAGAACTGGTTATAAAACAGTTATTCACTATTTGAATGATTTCCTTTAATAGACAGTTGGAGAAGAGAGACAGAAAAATGTTAGCCAGCTTTCAAGGGCTGTGTAAAGAACTAGGGGTTCCATTGACACTGGAGAAAACAGAAAGGCCCAGTAAGGTATTAGAATTCATGGATATTGAGATAGATGCTCCTTGGGAAATATTTTAGCTGCCTGACAAAAAAGTGGAAAAACTGAAGGAGCTGATTCAGATACATACCAGTAGAAGACGAGTACAACTAAAACAGGTACAACAAGTATTGGGACATCTGAACTTCGCGTGCAGGGCTATTGGGCCAAGGAGGGCTTTCACCAAAAGGTTGGCAAGGGCTATAGCCAGGGTGACCAGACCACATCATTGGGTAGAGATGACAAAAGGAGTTAAGGGTGATTTTAAAGTATGGAAGGAATTCCTCAAGGAATATAATAGCTGCTCTTTCTGGCAGCAGGAATGGGTGTATAACACAGACCTCGATCTCTACACAGACGCAGCCGGGGGTCTAGGCATGGGGGGCTATCTGAGGTGCAGATGGTTTGCAGAACTGTCGCCAACAGACTGGGTGAGGGGCAATAAGATAAAAGATATAACATTGTTAGAGATCATGCCCATATGGGCATGCACCCTAGTTTGGGGGGAAGAATTACAGAATCAAAAAGTGACATTCTGGTGTGACAATAGAGCAGTGGTAGAGGTCCTAAACAACAGGGGAGCAAGGTCAGAAATGGTCATGCAAGTTTTGTGACTTTTGGTGCCAAGGGCCTTGCAGTTGAACTTGTCATTCAGAGTGAAACACATAGAAGGGGTACACAATACCCTGGCTGACAGCTTTTGCCTTATGTAGCTGGATCATTCTGGAGGCTGGCGCCAACAGCAGAGGAGCAAAAAATGTCCATACCAACGAACATCTGGGACTTTGGCAAGAAGGAGTAGAACTGTTGTTTTGCAGTTCCTGGGTACCACAGGCTCTGAGGACCTACGATGGGGCCTGGCGAGTGTTTCAAACATTCAGGCAACACACCATATGGAGGTAAGTAGGCCACTCACAGAAGAACAATTGGGGAAGTTCACCATAGAGCAATGGCAAAAAGGAACAGCCCACACCACAATCGGGGTTTATTTGGCAGGGATTAGTGTTATTTGCAGCCTAAAAGGATGGAAGGACCTGACAAAATCAATGTTCATTAGAAGAATGATGCAGGGATGGGGTAGGTTAAAACAAGGGACTGTGGATAATAGAAGACCAATAGGGGAACAGTGGCTTGCGAAACTAAAGGATGTGTTACCGGCGATATACAGATCAAAGGCAGAGGCCCAGCTATTTCACACGATTTATGTTGTAATGTTTGCAGGGGCCATGAGAGTGAGTGAGGTGGTAGGTCATGGCAGTAAAGACAAGGAAGGGGAATTGGAATGGGAAGATACAAGCTGGGGGACAAAGGAGATACAAATCAGGATCAGGAGGTCAAAGACGGATCAAAGGGGGAAAGGTTGCATGGTAACACCAAAGAAACATGTAGAGGGCACAGTGTGCCCAGTGAAAGTTTTGTGGGCTTTTACCACAGAACATGGAAATAGGACAGGGAGATTATTTGTGCGTGGGGATGGAAAGAAGATCACAAGTTATCAAGTCACAGCATTGCTCAAGAAAGGCATGCAATTCCTGGGGGAGAATCCAATTAATTACTCATCCAACTCCTTACGGATAGGGGCTGCATCCCAATGGGCAGCAACAGGTGAGACGGTGAACAATATTTTGGAGAAGGTGCTCTGGTGGTCTGCCAGTTATAAGAGATACATTCGAACACTGCAGTATGGAGACTAACGTATCACCTGTGTTTTGTTACAGATTCAGACCCACATTGGGGGGGACAAGGAAGAGTGATGTAGTAAAAAAGGGAAGTTAAGACCATATATAAGATGCTTAGTCTTCTTAAACCCTATAGGAAGAGGGAGGATCACAGAAATCTGGATTTGCGGCCACTCTTATATTTATTGGGCAGAAAGGAGAGCTGAGAAAAAGGTTGGGGGAAAACAGCTGTACCAAGTTGTGAAGCAATGTAGGTTGGTTTGGCATGGCAACAGGGGCATGAGATGGGCACAACTGCTTCCTACCCTGAAAGAGCTGAAAGAGCGACGACCCATTCCAGAACTAATTATTATACATCTAGGGGGTAATGACCTTGGGGGTAAGCCATGGGTGGACACATACTTACAGATAAAAAGGGACCTAGAGATAATACAGCAATGGTGGCCTAAGGTATGCCTTGCCTGGTCAGATATGATCCCAAGAAGGGTTTGGAGACATAAGCATAGCCATACAGCTGTGGATAGGGCCAGGAGAAAGACGAACAGAAGGGTAGGGACACTGATAAAGAAAATGGGAAAACAGGTAGTACTGTGGGGTGTGGAAGAGTGGGTAGAAGATTTCTACAGGTCAGATGGCATGCATCTGTCAGATCTAGCCATAGACATGTTTAATACAGAAATGATGGGTTTTATAGAAGTGTGGCGGAGGCATGCAAAAAACGGAAGATAAAAAAAAAAGAGAGAGGGAAGGACAGAGAAGGAATTTCCCTGAGGCAGGGGGGAGCGATAGTCTAAAGTGAGGGGAAAGCCAGACATCCAACGCAAGCTGGAGACTGGCTAAT
Organism: Neoceratodus forsteri; assembly: GCA_016271365.2. Taxonomy (NCBI): domain Eukaryota; kingdom Metazoa; phylum Chordata; order Ceratodontiformes; family Ceratodontidae; genus Neoceratodus; species Neoceratodus forsteri. The sequence continues at coordinate 235,096,955 of JADMNL010000023.1, read as the reverse complement.
GGGGTAAAAGGGGGGGAAGGAGGGGAGGGGGAAAGAAAAAGGAATAAGATGAAAAGAAGAAGAAACTGAAGGAGGAAAGCAGTCGCGGTTTTCACCGTTACCTAACAGAAAAGGAGAAGAAGGCACCCGGGTTTTCACCTGGGGGAGAAAAGGGGAAGAAAGAGGGATGATCAGAGATTGGACATATGGATCCAAAAGAAATGCAATTGTGACAAATATAATAATAAAAAAAGATGAAATGAACATGAAATTGTGAAATATAAATAAATTAATTGCCAATCTGAGCACAACAACAAAAATGGTCTCTGTCTTTTTGTGAGGGAAAAGGGGTGAATCCGGGACGATGGTATTTGCCCTTTAAGGGGCAGACCAGGTTGTCCTGGTGCACCTCTTCCCTTTTCATTAAGATGGTGTGCTCAGAAGGGGAAGGGAGAGGGAAGGGGAGGATCAGGGGGTAGAACAATGGCCAAGCAACAGGAAGGGAGGGCAGAGAAGATACATAAGGGGCAGCACAGGAGTGGTTCAGCCACTTTTTGCTGGAGTTTTTGATCCTCCCACCACACCCTGGGAATACAGAGCAAGAGGGAAAGACAGTCAGAAAGGGACTATATGATAAGTCTGTCAAAGGTGGATGACAGAAGTGTCCGTTAGGATGGTTATTGGACTGCCAAACGTGGATGGCAGGAAATAGTACAGTAATTGGACTGCCAAAGGTGAATGGCAGAAAGCAAAAAGGGGGGAAGGAGGGGAGGGGGAAAGAAAAAGGAATAAGATGAAAAGAAGAAACTGAAGGAGGAAAGCGGTCTCAGTTTTCACCATTACCTAACAGAAAAGGAGAAGAAGAAGGCACCGAGGTTTTCACCTGTGGGGAGAAAAGAGGAAGAAAGAGGGATGATCAGAGATTGGATATATGGATTCAAAAGAAATGCAATTGTGAGAAATAAAATAATAAAAGATGAGGGAGAGGTACCCCAGGGGTGTCACATCAGGATAAGGATAAAAAGGCCCATAAGGTGGAGGGGACGGATGATGCTATCTCCACCGAAAGGGTGTGGTTAGCCCTCAAGGCCCTAAAGAAAGATAAATCTCCTGGGACAGATGGCATTCATCCAAGAGTACTATGGGAATTGGCAGACATACTGGCTGCACCCCTGGCGGAGCTCTTCAACAGGTCGCTTGAGACAGAGAGGGTACCTAGGGATTGGTGAGAGGCACATGTGGTGCCAATCTATAAAAGGGGGTCGAGGGAAGTACCAGGTAACTATAGACCCATCAGTTTGACCTCGGTGGTGGGAAAATTAATGGAGAGTATACTAAAGGAACGATTGGGGGTGTACTTGGTGGAGGTGGAAGGTCTGAATAGTCGGCAACATGGGTTTGTGCCAGGTAGATCATGTCAAACCAATCTTGTGGAGTTCTATGAATGATTAACATCAGAACTGGACAGGGGAAAGCCCGTGGATGTATTATTCTTGGACTTCAGCAAGGCGTTTGACTCTGTCCCCCACAATGGTCTGGTGGAGAAACTGACGGGGTTGGGAGTAGGCCCTTTGATGGTCAGATGGATTGAAAACTGGCTAGCTGGATGCACCCAGAGAGTAGTGGTTGGTGGGGAGCTCTCGAACCCTAGAGAGGTCGGTAGTGGGGTACTGCAGGGCTCGGTCCTGGGTCCGATCATGTTTAATGCATACATATCAGACATCAGGGAGGGTATAGGGTGTGAAATGATTCTCTTCACTGATGACTCCAAGATGGGAGCAGTAGTTGAGGGAGAAGAGGGGAGGTTGGTACTGTAAGGGGACCTGGACACGCTGGAAAGCTGGGCTCACACATGGAAATTAAATTTCAATATCACCAAGTGCAAGCTGTTACATCTTGGGTGGGGAAACCCAAAACACAGGTACACCCTGGGAGAAGAGGCGCTGGAGGCCTCAACAGGGGAAAAAGACCTAGGGGTCATGGTGGATGCATGTATGAATAACTCTGAGCAGTGCAGGAGAGCGGCTAGCAAGGCAAACAGGATGTTGGGATACATCGTAAGGGGGATCACCTCTAGGAGCAGGGAAGTGATTCTGCCACTGTACAATGGACTGGTTAGACCACAACTTGAGTACTGTGTACAGTACTGGAGACCACACTTGAAGAGGGACATACAGCTCTTGGAGAGGGTACAGAGGAGGGCAACTAAGATGATACGAGGACTAGGGGATTTGACGTATGAGGACAGACTTGAGGAGCTCTGCCTGGTTTCATTGGAGGAGAGGAGAGACAGGGGGGACATGATTGAGGTCTTCAAGTTCCTATAGGGAATAAATAGGGTAAACATGCAGGGGATCTTTAGACTAAAGCAGGGATGCATCACCAGAGGGCCTGGTTTGAAGTTGGAAGGTGGAAGGATGAGGGGGAAAAGAGGTGGAGGTTTTTCACTGAGAGGGTGGTGGACCCTTGGAATGAGCTGTCTGGCGAGCTGGTTCAGAGATCCACAGTGGAGGACTTCAAGAGAGGGTGGGACAGACACAGAAAGCTGATGTATCAGATGATGGCCTGGCCCAGGGGGGTGGCGATGGATGATAGGGGTTTCTGGAACACAAGGGGGGGGGCCTTGGCACCCAACTAGGGATCTGAGGTTTGTGCAGACTCGATAGACTGTAAGGCCTAATCTGCTGGTAATTAGTATGTTAGTATGTAAATGGAACATGAAATTATGAAATATAAATAAATTAATTGCCAATCTGAGCACAACAACAAACAATGGTCTCTGTCTTTTTGTGAGGGAAAAGGGGGGAATCTGGGACAATGGATAGTTTGTTTCACTTAATCCCAACGGATTTTGGAAAAATGTAGCGTGTAATGGGAAGTCAGAACAGCTACCGAAGTGTTCCTAAGCAGAAGTCAGTGGGTCTCCTACTGCCAGTGCCCCTGCAAACTCACTTCTCCTCTTCAAGGTGAGTGAACCACATCAGACAAGGTGCAATTGACATGCTCTCTCCTTGCCTGTTTGCTAACAACACTGTGCATGCCCATGCCTACAAACAAAGGACTATTTTCCCACGCATGTCAATATTTCTAACCAAATATAGTAAAATATCTGAGGCAACTTACTTTGTTCTTACTTTGTCAGACACAAAACATATTGAGGTTCATTGTGAGATGGCAATATACCACTTGATAATGTTGGTGATGCCAGGATTTAACCGCAGGTGGTGAATTTTACTCACTCAGTGATGCCTTGTGATCATGCAGTACAACTTATGTGGGTAAATCTTGACATCGTGAACACTCTCTTGTGGTATGTTGCTTAATAAGACACTCCAGAGTGTAAGTGATTGGATAATTTATTCACGTCTTGTGTACTTAACTGACTCAGCTGCGCTTGCTGATTCACTACAGGTGTGCATGAAGCCCCAATAACCCACATGGTGCTGTGCATTATTGCTTGATTATGAATATCATCAAAAAATCTCTACAGTCTGATTGGTCAGTGTGTTTCTGGGATAGTGAGGCTATGCCAGCACAACGTCACCGTGTAAATTTGTTGCAAAATGTATCACACTGTTTGCATGTTCTGTTAAGAAACAAAGATATGCTGGCACAGAAAAATAATCTGCTAGACACATATTTTTTTAAAGTTTAAATATTTTGAATAACAGTGAGTGATTGCATTAAAAGAATAAAGCAGCCCAGGCTGTTGTTTTTGCTGACATGATGTCACTTCTGCACTGTTGGATGCACTCAGCCTGTGGCCTTGTGCACAACAACACAGGTGTGAGGTTATCGTGGCAAAACCCACACCCTGTTCTGCACTGTTGCTTAAATGGTCCACAGTCTGTTGTACTTTACTGTTTAATTTAACATGGCTGTGTGCTGGTTGGCAAGAGATAGCTACGCACATACATGGTACAGTTAGTTGAAATGTGGCACAGTGCATACCTGCTTCTGTCACTGTCTGTAGCATTCAGTTGCACCAACAGTAAGCCTTGTGATTTTACTTACATAATTGCTCATAACATCTTGTTTCTGTTTACATGGTATGTGTCTACATAACTGTATACAGTTTCCTTAAATCATGATGAGTATTGTTCTTACGGTGAAGAACTCTCTCCCCAAAATTGAGCTTTCCAGCCTGGAGCCACAGCTGGTAGATTGCATCATACCAGGCCCGGTCTTTTGCTGGTACCTTCCCCACTTGTTTCAACTTGTAGAATTTCTGCCAGACAAGCTTCAACTTCCCCTTGGGCATTCTCCATCTTTTCTCATTCAGACCTTTTTCCCTTCTTAGGAATTTTGCCACACCCAGCCAGATCTCTTTCAGCGGCATGTTGGTTGCTTACATCATAAATTTAGCATAACCAGTTTTACTGACAGCCTCCACCAGCAGAGGCAGCTGCTCTTGGCTCCAGTATCATGGCATTTCTGCAAAACAAAGAAACATAATAAGGGGGGGGGGGGGGGAGATTACAACATGGGAAACATTTGTATATCTATGTATTTAAAATATATACAGTAGTAATAGAATGGACACCCCAACACTCCAAAACATGATGTTCTAGACTTACAGTTGTTAGTTTTATATCGGGCTCTGTGGCCTTATCACAGGATGAGAAATGCTGTGCCCCACATCTCCACCCACCTGCCTTTACTGTCACAGTCACAGTGCACCTTGTCAGAATCTGGTTATTACCTTCCTCCCTCCTCATGTCAGGACAACCAGTTATGTGTGCTGTGTTGCACACATGTGTATATATACAAACAGAATGGTATTATGTGTGCAATGCCCAATGCTATGTAGTAAGGATATACCCCACCACACACACATACACACACACACACACATATGATACTACTGGTAGAGCACCATCCCTAGGATGTCACATACAAGTCTGTACCTTGATAAGTACAGACATTTATGAAAACCTGTGTCAAGCATCAACTGCATAACTAGCAAAATGATGTGACTATACCTGCAGTGCTGTTGAGATGTCCTAGAACTGTGATACGTTATTGTTATTTACCCAGTTCTCATTTTGGGGGGAAGCACTCAGCAATGAAGAAGCTTATGACAGGCTATGCAGAGCTGTGACCCTGTAACTTTTAGTTTGCAAGATCAGCCCCACGGGTTGCTATACCTAACTTTGTACAGTATTCATGTAGAGAAAGTGAGACATACCTGTTTCTCCTCCACATTCCTCCCCCCTCACACACACAGCACAACACTGGCATATATATAGCAACAGCATGTCACTATGGTTGCAGTTGCTGAAGTCATTTACTGTACTTGTCATAAAGTACTGGTATATATTCGGTGATTTGGGTGTTCACTTAATGATGGGCACATCTACCAAATGATGCTAAGGACACTAACAACACCCCCTTCCCATTTGCTGTATTGCAACAACACAAACTCCTCCCCTCCCATCAATTTCACACATACTATCTTTTTCACATGTATGTGTAGGTCAACTTCTGCCCCCTCCTGCCATAATTTGAAATGGTATGGTTGGTATCATTGTGGCCTACTGCATGAGGTGTTTCTTTTCACACAGTGCTAGAGGCACCGTATCCTATGTTTGGTGGAGGACTCACTTCTGATGTTTATGTTTTGTTCTATTTTTTGACAAACATAGTTGGCTCTTTTGTTGGATTTATCCAGTTCTCCAAGACACACTGTTCTTCAGATCACAGGAAGGTTGCCATGTTGGAGGTCTCCCAAGAAAAGGCAATTGCCAGTGTCTGAGAAGTGCACACCATCATTTAGATGCAGCTAATCTTTAAAATACTTGATTGCAGGGTGACGTATTGTGTGCATGCTCAGATCACGGAGAAATGTAGAGAAGTGAATGTTAGCTTTTTTTCTTGCCCTGTCAAGCAGATACATATGCTGATCGGCACGCCAGACCGTACACTCTATAATATCAGAATAGATGATTTTACAAGTGGATAACATCTCATTCAGTGAAGCTAGGTTCAATTTAGCTTCAGCAACTAAATCTATCCACCTTTTGTAACCCAAAATCATCCCCCCCCAACATGGATCAGCAGTATGTCTGGTGCAGAGTTGTTGCTCAAGAGGTAGTCCATGGTGGGCATGAGCTGCTCCCATCTCATGCCCCTCTTGCCAAACCAGTGAACCTTGCAATTTGGTAGGTTCAAGTTATCGCCAACTTCTTTTGGCATATTCACCAGCTCGATGAATTAAACTGCTGCCTACCATCCACGCTGTGATTCTGGAGTTTTCTGCCATGGTCTAAGTTTGTTTCGAACAGAGTGACAGAGAGCTCAATAAGACAGTTGGAGTCTGCTGCTGGATAATTGCATCTGAACAACTGTGGGAGCACATTTCTAATACATTTTTTATTCTTCCTGAGAGAGATAGCAATGGTGCTAACGTTAATATTTATTGGCTGTTCCAACTTTAATGGTGCCAATAGAAAATTACACGGCTTCTGTACCAGTAAATATTTTTTAATTGGCTCTGGCACAGACTAAACACAGTTTTGTTCTGGTGGGAATTAATGGCTGTCTGATGTGGTGCTTTGAAAGAACACAGCAGAAGATGCATTGTGATTTGCTGCTGGTTAGCTTGATACACATGTGCTTGCTCAGTGGGACTCCCTTTTGAACTCACATCTGTGGTGATGAGTATTGTTTTGAAGCCTGCCTTAAACTGTCAAAATTTATAATGAAATGAATAGTTTTACATTATGAGACTTACAGTACTGAAAACAGGAAGATGTTAGCTTTAAAACAACAGTATTTTGAACAATTAGCAATATCTGGAAGTACAAATTTTCTATTAGTTTTGAAATGATGTACTTACTGTTCACAATGTGTTGTCAGGCTGTTTTCATTCTTCTTCTTCTTCTTTTCAATTCAGTATGATTGGCTATCTTAAATTATTTCCTGGGGTACATAATTTTTTATAAATTATTATTTATTTGCATAAATTAGTGGTCTGGTATGATTTGATATTGTGGAGTGTTAATCTTGTCTCAGTGGTCTGTGATTGGTTAGATGTGATATGTGGATGTTTTTTCAGGGAAGAAAAACATGGCCACTCTTAGTGGAGCAAGTTCATAATTTGCTCTCATTTTTACCAATCCACTAAATAATATAATGTATGTGTGTATTTTTGAGTATATATCTGAGGTGTGTAACTTAAGTGACTAATTTTTTCATCATTTTGGGGTCGCTAGCATTCGCATGAGCCAATTTTCTAACTTCCGGGTTGCAAAGCATCATGGCAGTGTGAGGTAGAAGATCAAAGAAGCTCGAAAATAAAAAAAAAATGCCATGATATTAATATTTTTGACCACGCACATATTATAATGTTATCTATGAGACTGATTTATAGTTGCTTTGTAATCTCTGAGGTAATCTTTTTTATCTCAACAGTATGATGCTTTTGAATTGAGCTTGTGTATGTAGCTCGCAAACTGTCATGGTCACATATCTTTTACTCCAGAAGATAATGTATTTCAATATTAGATGTGTATGGAATGTGAAAATATTCATGGTTACATTTTTTTTATCTCAAACACAGAAATGCATTTGAGTGGGAGTTTTCTATGTACATCAAGAAGTATGGCGGACATATTTTTTTTACTCGACAACATAATGCATTTAAATAGGAGTTGTTAATGGAACTCGACAAATTATGAGGTTATATAATTTTGTACCTTGGCAACATAATTAGTTTGAATGAGACTTATGAATGGACCATGCAAATTATCGCTGTCCTTTTCCATATAACCTTAAAAACATATTGCATTTCAATGGGACTCATTTATGTACTTCAAGAATTGTCGCAATCACATTTCTATACCTTGAGAATTTAATGCATTTCAATAGGGATCGTTGATGTACCTCGACAATGTCCGCAGTAATATTTTTTGTTACCTCAACGTTAGTATATATTTCAATCAGGCTTGTCGAGAAATGTCGCAGTTATATCTCTGTTGCATTGATGATATGAAATTCTTTATTGGAGTTGTCCATGAAGCTCAAAAATTGTTGCGGTCACTTTTTTCCCACTTGCCATTATTATGCATTTCAATAGGAGTCAGCTGTAGAGCTTGAAAACTTTCTCGATAAAATTTTTTTACTTTGGCAACATAATGTATTTCAATAGGGGTTGTCTACAGAGCTCAACAATTGCCATGGTCACTTTTTTACCTCAATAATATCATGTATTTCAATAGGGCTTGACCATGGTGCTCAAACACTTGCGTGATAACAGCTTTTGAGCTTGGCAACATAATGTATTGTAATACGGGTCAACCCACGAAGGTGGGAAACTTTATCACTAACATTTTTTTTGCTCAGCAAGATACTATATTTTCAATTGTGGTGACCCATGGTACTTGTAAACTTTTGTTATGACAGGATCCAGTGACCTCTTCCACCCCACCACAGAGTTGAGTTGCCACTACTACTGCCTGCACAACCATTGGGCCTCCACCCAATGGGTGTGAAAGGGAGGAGCAGGCATCCACCCCTGTAGGGGAAAAACCTGCAATCCCCATCACCAATCCCTGACCACTCACAGCAACTCGAGGTTGTTCTTGAACCTAGGTCAACAAGTGTAAGCTGTGGCATTCAACAGCTCAGCCCTCTTTGCCATGGGGCTTGTTAAGCATGTTTTTACAAAAAAGAAGTGTTCCTCAGGCATGTAAATCAAAAAGCATTAAAATTAGCATTTTTCACATCTGCCTACATATTATATTTAAATTGCACATTTTTTTATGGAACTTGTACAGTACTTTTGTAATTCATTGCTAAGTTGTATGACATTGTATGGTTCAATTTCTATTGATTACATAGCTGGAAAATCATAGACATCACGTATATTATTTTTTATCTTAAGGTATAGAGTAATATATTATTGCAGTGCTGTTTATTTTATGTGTTTATTGACACATGCTTATGGAAACAGGTGATTGACACAAATTTTCTCTTTTTTGTTTTATAGGTGTCTGATCCTGTATCGTTACATTGGCTGAAACCTGTTTATTCTGTGCAGACACAACGCCTACAAAACATAGACAGCAGAGTAAACGTAGAAGGGATGAGTATAATAGTGATGTTAAACTGATGAAGAGTACTGTGGGCAGAAAACATGCTACTAGGAAAGTTAAGGACCATGCAAGGAGCATCAACAGGAAAAGGTTGCCTGGTGATAATGACATGCCTGTCTCAGTTTCTTACTTAGACAGAAATGTGCAGTGCTTTCTCCCTCAACGTGATGTTGTGATACCAGAGCATAGCAGAGCTCCTCAGGTTGCAAATGTTTCTATTGCAACCCAGAAACAAAAGTTCACTTCTGCTATTTGTGGCCATCTTAGCAAGTTGAAATTTTTCTGAAAGCTAGCTTCTAAGGCTAAGGTTGATCGGAATATTTCTACCATAATGAAACGTCAAGGTAAATGACTAAAGAGTAAATTGCTCTTGATGAAACTACGACTTAGAGTTTGTAGATTTGTTAATATGGCACTTGCTGTTCTTTCACGTTTGTGGAGCAAAATGATGAAAGAGATTGAATGTTTTACTGCTACAGTGCAGTCTGTTCACAGTAGACTGCACAATGTTGATACTCTGAACAGAAACAACTTTTGTAAAGTCTTCCAAGGCATTTGGCTACATAAACAGCACTCAAAGGCTTTCTTTTCGCAGGAGTCTTATCAACCAGTTTTCAAGCAGCTTGTTATCTTTGTTGACGAGGTTGGTAAGGCTTGTAATGTCTTGAGTTTCACGCGCACTGAAGAAACAAGTGCCTCAGATAATGAAACTGGCTCAGCAACTGAGACACCTGCCACAACTTGTGCATCATGGACATGTGATGAAACTTGCAATCTGAGGCAAGTGTCATTTGATGCTATCGCACAGTTTATAAGTAAATTTCTTGCCAGTAACAAGAAACAGAGATGTAACTTATTGCATATGACTGATCTCTGTAAAATCCACAAGCATAAAGACCTGTTGGGACATTACTTGGCTTGCTTAGATAACGGTGTCTGCAAGAGTGTATTTCATCACATGCGTATGATTGCTGTACACAATCCTACAATGATCAGCTTTGTGCACAAAATATAACAGGTGAGAAAAGTTGTGTCACTATATGAACAGCTTGATGAGTCATTGACAGCAGGAGACATGGAAGCTGCAAAAATTGTGATACAGGATGTGCAATGTAACAGTAAATGTTATGATGCACCCTGTGCGAACACACCTGCCACTGTATCATGTAGTGTCACTATGCAGGAATCTGAGATACTGAAAACATTCAGAAAACCCATTGCCAAGTTTGAAATGGCTGACAGAGAGAAGTTTGATGCTGTGTGTGTCTCATGTCACAGACTACTTTACAGTTCATAGTCTGTAACAGTTGATCTGGAAAAGATTAAATCTTTTAATGACATGTGGGCACCATTGTTGGCCTACTTACTAGTAAAGAGTCATGTTGACTTGGACCCAATGGTCATAATGTGTCAGTACTGTTTGTCAAAGGTAAAACATAACACTGCCACCGAAATCTGTTTTAAACAATATGGAGGCAGATGCAATACCTATTGAGATTGCTGCATTGAATATGTTTGAGCGGATATTGATACAAACCATGAAACCATTTCAGGCAATTCTACACCTGAACACAAGGACATGCAAAGTACCCCAAAAAGAGCTTGTCAAGTCTCAGAAAGGGGCTGTGATGTATTTAGCACTTCCTCTGAAAGAGAACATGGAGATGATATCAAAGGAAAACTGTATAGTTATACTAGTAAACAGCATGCATACAAAGTCCAAAGTGATTTGGCAAGATGTTGTCAATGTGCAGAAAGTGAAAAGTGCTCTAGACCATATGAAGAGCAATGATGCTTTCTATGATGAGCTCGACGTACATGAACTGTCAGATGTGCATGCTCAATTTGTACTAGTCGACACTAGAAAGCCAAGCATTGAGAAGGTCTATGTTACGAATCATGTGATGCAACCAGCCGAGTAGAAACTCACTCTGAGTGCTCCTGCTCACTCCATTCCAAATTTTAATAAAATTTGAGCTCCCCATCCAATTTTTGAATTGTACTTGTGGTGATTTGCATCAATAGAGCAGCTGAGACTTATTAAGTAAGGAGTCATCTCCAGGAAGCACAGAAATGGAAGCCGAAATGCAGGTGGCACTAGCCCACCAAACACCACTGCTGACTCCTGAAAAGGCAAGTAAAAAGAACAAATCTCAGGCCGGGGCTGCTACAAGAGCTACTACTGCACCCACTGACCAGAACCTACTTGCTCTGGAGTGCTTCCTAGCCAAGTTCACTCCATTCAGAGAAGAGCTCCGGTCTATCACTTCTGAACTGAAAACTATGGCCGGGGCCTTGGAGGACACCATGAGGAGATTGGGGGATGTAGAGGCCTGCACTACCTCAATAGAGTGGAAACTAGAGAAAATAGATCCAGACATCACAGCAACCAAAGAATCACTAAGCTAGAAGCTAAGGTGGAAGATCTAGAGGGACGTAGTCGGAGGAACAATACCATTATTATTGGCTTACCTAAGAGAGAAGAGGGTGCAGATCCAATACTATTCAGCCAGAAGCTTATTGCCAAACTTGCAGGCCCTTCCCCATTCTGGACTACCTACACTATAGAGTGATCCCACCAAGCTCTAAGCCCCATTCCTCCACCAGGGGCACCACCCCATGTCCTGAGCTTTCACTTTCTTAACTATTTGGAGAAACAGCATTTTTTGGTAAAGGTTAGAAAGCTGCAGGAAGTAACCTGGGAAGGAAAGAAGCTCCATGTTACGCAGGATCTGCCACTAACAGTGCACCAAAGAAGTGCCTCATTCCACTCTATAGTGACTAAACTCATTGCAGCGAGCATCAAATTCAGGATGGGCTACCCTACGAGGTTCCAGGTGCTGATCAGAGGAACATGGACCTCCTATGAGGACCTGAAGATAGCAGAGGACTCCCTGAAAGATGTGTTCCTGGAGCTCTTTAAAAACTGATGAAGGATTTGTAAGAAAGTTTGGTTTCAGTTCTAGACAACTGGAATCTGATTGCAAAAATGTTTTCTACTGCATTATCACCTTGTGATTAAAAGGAACTCTCTGACTAGGACCCAGTTAGGTACTGTGACTTTTTCTTTTCCCTTCACCTAGAAATTGTTTCTGGGGACTTCTTTATTACAAGACACAGAAGTGTGGATCACAACTTTGGCAGTACTGTCTGGCCGAAGGCCGGTAGGTCTGAAACTCTGCCTAGCATAGCTACTCTTTTTTGGTTAATTGTGCACCAGGATTATCTGGAGAGATTCCTTCCATTACTATGGACCTATCCCCAGGGTTAGGTCCCTTATGGTACTTTATTTATTTAAGTCTGAGAACACAATATTGCTGAGAAAGTTAGGCTTACTGAGGGAGGAATACTAGGATGTGACCAGACTAGTCTGGTCTGGCTCCTTCATTTCCTACATGGAGTCTTTTTTTTAAATGCAGAGTGATATAGTCCTCAATGTGTTCATCCCATCTCCGAGGCATACACTCCTTGTTAGTTGGATGTTAGAATGAGTTAAATGAGATTGTGTTTATTGTTTGGATCTTGGATTAATCATACGGATGGGACTAGTTAGCGAATATTTAGGTAGACTGGGAGCTCACATCCAGATCCCATGTACATAGCTCTGTTTACTGTAACTGATATGGTAATTAGCCACCTGATTAAGGAAATTTGTGTTCAGTGCCCTATAGTGTCAATGTTTTCTATCTCTCATTTCAGGGACATTAGCTGGTAAATAGCATAGGAGGGATTCAAACTTAGAATATTAGATTTTAAGTTTGCATGGGGCCTAATATAGGCATTAACTTTTTCTAGGGAGTGTGGGGGCAATGAGAGAATATACTGCTGGAAGGTTTCATCATGCACTGAATGAGTGTTGTGTTGGAGGGAGGGGGGATTGTATTGTTTAGATTGCTGTTAATACTTGTCTTCTTTAAAAGCTCATTCATGATGGGGATATTGGGAATCTGGTTTTATTTTAGGGTTTGTACTGGGTTATTTATATGGTTTGGGATTTGGAGGGTGGGGAGTATGGGAGTAAGTTTTGGCCTCACTGGTTTCATTAATGTGGGGGTTCTGAAGCCATACTGGTACATTGAAACTTTGGAACAACTGAGGTGTCAGTTATCTGTGTTTCTGATGTCTTTTAGGATAAGTGGGGACTGGGATAATAGCAAACAATAGGACATTTATTTCATGGAATATCAGAGAGGCTTGAAATAAAACCAAAAGATGCAAAATTCTTAAACAATTGCATCTCCTTAAAGGGAACATCTTATTTTTGCAAGAGACAGATTTACTTGAGTCAGAAGCTAACTTATTCAGAAGGCAATATGTGGGGCAGGTGTTTACAGCAGGAAATAGTACAACAAGCAGAGGGATGGCTGTGCTGCTCTCTAGAAGCACTCCCTTTGTCTGTGAACTGTGCATAAGGGACCCTTTGGGATGCTACATTCTGCTGAAGGGTCAGCTTGGCTGGACAGAGGTAGTCCTGGCTAGCATATACAGACCTAATGTAGATTCCTCAAGTTTTTTTATTGAGCTGCTGAATGCCTTTGCACCCTTTACCACTCTCCCCATCATTCTTGGAGGAGATTGGAACATACCATTCCCTCCTGACTTGGATAAATCAGACAAGAGATGCGGGGGTCTATCACCAGCACAGAGCACAATCTGGGACATGGTGGATCACTCCGGGTTATGTGATCCCTGGAGGATACTCTATCCAAACACTAGAGAATACACTTTCAGATCTGAAGTGAATGGCTTGCTGTCAAGATTAGACTATTTCCTGATCAGTCAAGCTCCTTTATCTGGAGTGCTAGAGTGTCAGATAAATCCAGGAGTAATCTCTGACCACTCAGTTGTGTAGTGTCACCTGTGTCTCTCCCCTAACTTACCCAGAGAAATGATCTAGAAATGTAATAATCAATTGCTCCAGGATGGTAAGGTTGTGAAACAAATCACACAGGTGTTAGAGCAATATACAGCAGACAACCTATACTGCACTGAGAAAATTGACATTGAGTGGGGGGTGTTAAAATGCATCCTTGGGGGGGAATTGATAAGAATTGTATCTAAGAGGGAAAAGACAAGGAAACAGAAAGCTCTAAACCTCTTAGCTTGTATACGCAGCCTGGAAGCCAACCTCTCGCTTAATACTACTGAGGCAGTTAGGACCCAGTTGGTAGGATATAGAGACCAATATAATCAGATATTAAGAGAGAAAGCAGAGTATGCTATTTTAACCCCCATCCTGCCACCGACGAGTTAACTCGTCCTGCTGCACTTCAGTTCCTGCCACCGCCAACAGCATAACTCGTCCTGCTTAACACTTTTTTTCAAAGCCCTACTGAATACATGCTGCTGCAACTCTTTGAAATCTGCCAAGTGATATACATTGGAGAGACCTGCATCTTACTGTAATTGGCTGTCAAACTAACCAATCACAGCTGAACACAAACTTTTTTTTCCCTTTTCCGAAGCCCCTGGTGCTGACTCTGCACTCACTTGCATTTTCTCCTCTGGAGTAGAAGCAGTGTCAGAACGCCGGTCATTGTTTGCTTGTATTCATTTGAATCAAGGTAGAGCACTGGACTGAATTCCACGCTTTGTCAGTGAGCAGCAAAATGTCTTGCGAGGTCTGTATTTTTCTGTTTGAACTGACAGCACCAAACAACAGCTTTGACTAAAAAGTAACGGGTAATCTAAGTTTTGAAGGCTTGTCAAATGTGTTATAATTTGTTGTGACCTGTGTTAAAGCGATTGTCAAGTGAAACAGAAACTGAAACCTTTTTTGTCAGGGAGATGTTAAGGAATAAATAGCCTGCACATTTTGTTCTAAATGTGCATTTCAGCTGTCATAGTTTCAAATGGGGAGAACAGTATGAGAAAGTCGATGCCTTCACTGCTTTCAAAAATGCATTGATAGGACATACTGCATAGTTTTTCCCCCGATGCTGGAACAAAGCGTAGTGTAAAATAGTTTAGTGAAGATAATTTTGAGGAACAGATCCTTCACAAATTTATATTGGTTGAGTTTTGTGGCGTGTGTCCTAAAACATTTTTTTTTTACATAATGTACATAATTTTCATGCCTATTATTTATTTATTTATATATATATATTTTTTTTATCATTTTGTAGTTCTGTTTTGGCGCGTGATTCGGACTGATTGCAGGGAGTGTTCCTAAATGGCGTCCCATCGTTCCTAATGGAGTCCGAACATTCTAGCTGACAATTGTGTATGCTAGTTGGGGGGCCATTTTGTTGACTACTGTAATTTGATTGTCTGACATTTTGTTTTGTTTTTTTGTATTGACCCCTATGTCTGTGTAACCAAAACCTGCATTGAGTGAGCTTACGAGACTTTTGACATAACAGGCTGGATTGGGATGGCAAAACACTGCATTGTACCAGATTTTACAAAGTTCAGCAAGATCGGTCGGCATACAGAATGATTCAATCTAAATTATGGGCAGCAAATATGTGTGTAAAGCAGCCACCTTTTGCAGTGTCTGAGTTTGTGAATGAGAGAATGTGACAAGAAGTGCTCCTGGCTACCGCTGTGTATGTTGCCCACCCGACATACAGATCTTGGTACAGGGAGTGCACAGTGAGGTTCCTGCTGTTTCGGTTCACACTTTGTGTAGTTTGTTTCCCCACCTGTTGTGTGAATGTGGTTGCCGCCGTGTGCAACTCCAGTCCAAGCAGACCGACCATAAAGGCTTGATTTGATCATCGGATGGTAGCATTGGGAGGGAGTCACCACTTACACCAACATGGGACTCATGGTTGATTTGACTCAATTGAGTCAGAGGAGGAACCGGAGGACACCAGGTGTGAGCTATTAATTTCCGTGGGGGAGTCCTGAACTGCAGCCAAACAGCGGTTGTAAAGGCTGAATGGGGATCAGGGTGTACTGTATTTGCGCTGTTCCAGTGTTGTGTGGCTTGGTTTGAGCAGGATTTTCCTTTTCTTTTTTTTTTATTTTGCTTTGCAGCAGCAGCGACGGAGTTCAACTCCGTAGTCTGGAGAGAACCAATCGGGCTGCCAGAAAACTGCCGTTTTTTGATATGTGAAGGCATCCTAACTTGCAGCCTTCACTATCGTTGAGTAGGATGTTCAGGAGAGAGTGCTGTGATCATGACCTACATCAGGTAGAGCCCTGGGTTCCGTGTGGCAGGATTGCAGAGTGAAGGAGGTCTGCGACTGGCAAAGGACACCAGATGTGAGCTACTAACTTCTGTGGGGAGTCCTGAACTGTGTTTTTCTGCTTGGCGTGTGAGGAGCTTATTACATTGCTGAAGGGTAATGCCCAAGGGAAGGCAGCTTGAGGGGACTACAGCCAAATGGGGGTTATAAGGGCTGATTGGGGAACAAGGTGTACTGTATTTGTGCTGTTCTGTGTGTGTGGTCTGATTGTTTTTTGCAGCAGCAGATGTTTTTTTCCCACCATTCCTCCCCCATCCCACCCATCTCAGGGTCCTCACCATTTATAGGGTGCCCTGTGGGGGATACATGTGGCTTACTGACAGGGACAGGAAGAGGTGGCACAAACCCTGCCCATGCTGTATGTGTAGGGGTACCAGTCATAACCTCACATAAGAGTATCAAGGGGAGGCAGTTGGGGTAAAAGAAGGCACATGGGAAGGAAGGGTCCGCATCAGTACAGCAGGTGGAATACTTAAACCGACATGTGGCAATCTATAGGACAGGTGGGGCAGAAATATGGTATGGGGGTGAGAGATGGTCTGGTGAAGATACATGGGGGGGATGCAGGTGGAATGTAATGGCTGTGGTGTGGCCATATTCCTGCAAACAATGTGGAATACAGGGGGGTGTCTAGTCTACAGACAGCTTGGGCAGCTGAAGGAGGAAATGGAATGGCTATGGTGGTTATTGAGTATGAGGAGGGGATGTGGTTGGGCTGAGGAGTGGAGGGGTAGGCTAAGATATCATGGCAGGAAGGGGACCAAGGCAGGACACTAGGCCAGGGGGGAAGGAATGGAAGAGGTAGGGAGAGGTGTTGAAGAGGGGTTTGAGAAGGGTCAGAAAGGGAGGACAGCAGAAGGTTCCAGAAGGCACTACAGGCAAGGGGATATAACCTCTAACAGGTTCACTGTACTGCAGGATATGGAAGGCTAAGAGGAGGCTGTGGTGCACAAGAAGCAGAAGGACAATCAAACAGACCCAGGTATAGGGGATCAGGGGAGAAAGTTAGGGAGTCTGGGCAAGAGGGACAGCTGTGAATACTAGTAGCAAACTAGCATTAGGGAATAATTATGTTCCACTAGTAAATATCAGATGGGCCACTAATATCACCAGTTTGGATTACTGCAAAGCTTTTTCATTGTGGTAGGAAGACAGGGGATACTGTGTTGAAGGTCTTGGTGAAATTTGCTTTGGATTATCACAGACTTGGGGGGTGAAGCGATAGACACATTTGTCTATTAAGCTAAGTGATGGCAAGGTGGGGCCTCACTCCTTGCCCAAGCAATACTGGTTCACTGATCCAGAAATGAATATTTCCTAGCCCACCCTGGCCATCACAGTTACTTGCAACTAAGCCATCTTGGAGGATGTCATTTGTTTTTCTCACCCTCTTCGCAACCAAAAGCTGCTGTTCTCTTTTTCTATCAGTTTACTAATTTTATTTTAATATATCTCTATTTTCAATCTTAGCTTTCACCGTAACTTTTTATCTAATGTGCCATTGTTTACACCAGTTTTGTGCTAAACCATTTCCATATAACTCTGCGCTCTGTTTATTATGTTGCTACTTATCTGTATCAATATTAACCTTTTTACTTTTTCTGTTTTACAGGTCTGAAAGGATTGGACTACTTAACCATCAGATAAGTATTATTGTCATATGACTACCTTTGCTATATGTACTATTTACTTTACAAGAACTACAGATCCGTTGTGACCCCTTTGCTATATTTTTACTTTACAGGTTTGACAGTTGTCTCTTCAAGATTATTGCTTCTGGCTCCCTAGTACTTTGGTAAGAGACTCTACACATATTACTTGAGTTTGTCAGGTTTCATATAGCAGTTCTTGATTGTTCTTGTTGTGCATGTTACAGAGAGAATGTGCTCGCATGTGCGTATGTGTGTGTGTTTGTGTGTGAGTGAGTGACTGAGTGTGCATGTGAGCATGTCTACTTGTACTTGTGTGTGCTTGTGCGTTTGAGTCTGTGGGTGGGGTAGTGTGTGTACTTGTGGATTTGAGTGTGTGTGAGGGCTTGTTTTGTTTTAGTGAAAAGTTTTATTTATGAATTTATCTGTGCTAGCTGTCACTGCCCTGAACACTGGAATGTGTCTTATATTCGCGGGTGGTAACAGGTGATCCAGGTGTAAGTCTAAAGGACTGAACAAAGATGGATACCTTGGATGTGTTACTGCAGATAAAAATTGATTAAAGAATTTTGTAGCTAATTTTCTTGTATGATTTTTTTTTTCCTCCCCTTTTTGGTTATGGGCTGTGTTATGAATGCCAGCCCTGTACCGTGAAGATGAATGGTGGAGTAAGGGGTTGGTAATCTGAGGCTGGAGCAACTCTGTACATGCAAGAACAGTAACAGAAGGTGGATAGAATGGGCTGCAGCCTGCCACACGAGCTTGGAACTGATGATGTGGCAGGAGGAATATATACAGTAGTTAACATTTGCTTTTGAAAAAATAGTTTGTCCTTGAGACATTTGACCTATGCCATATTGGGGTGTGTGTGTGTGAGAGAGTATACAGGGCACCAAAGAGATATTCATATTTGGTGCATGATTTGAATTGTGTAAAAGAAATGCCACCAATCGACATGGGGGATGTGCTAAAATTGCAAACAAAAAAGGGAGGAGGACCCAGCTAAGCCAACAGGAAGCTGATGAGGCAAAGTTTACTTTTTTCAGTGAAAAGGAATGGGGATTTGCAAAGAAAATTAATTTTAATAAAAAAAACATAAAATGGTGCATTTACAAACCCCTCAGCTCCCACTATACACCAGGCTACTAGTGCGACTGAGTCTTTATTCATGTGATATCATGTGGTAGCTTATAGTGGAGAGCTTGTGGTTATTACTGTGGAATTGGTATCTGGCTGGTATTTTTCACTTTTTTTTTTTGCTTTGGAGTCATCTTATGTGACTTTTGCATATCATGGCAGGTATCTCTGAAGAGAAGCAAGGCTCTAGGGATTTGGGGTTGGGTGACTTTGCTATTCTGAAGTCTTGCTGGTCCTTGTCTTTGTCCAGTTTTGGGAGGTGAGTTGCCCTGTTGGTAAACGTAAACTTGGGGGTGGCTAGCCTGAGCAATACTCAAGGAGTAAAAAAAAGAAATGTTACAGTCACGGTGTGGCTGTGTGTATAGATTCAGTGCAGGGCCAGGCTGGAAAAAATGTGACTTGTGCCATTCAGATTGGAGAGAGAGAGAGAGAAAGAGAGAGAGAGAGAGAGAGAGAGACTGACTACTGGAGGTTAAAAAAAGAATGTACAGTCAGAAATCACAAAGTATATTCCTCACTTCATTGTGGTTGTGTGTGTAGATTCAGTGCAGAGGCAGGCTGGAAAAAAACAAATATGATATTTCAGATGGGGGGAGACGACTGGGATCCAAAGAGATACTTTCACAGTCACAATAATCACAGTTATAAGTATAATTAATTATTCATGAGCTAAAGAAGCTCATTGATTGGCTGCTGTGCCGGTCTGAAATCTCTTAGAAATGCTTGGCATGGCAGCTGCACCTCAAGGTAATCAACAAATTCCTAGACAGGAGCATCTTTCAGGAAGAGATGTGCAAGAACAAGCAGGCACAATTTCAAGATAGAGGGGGGACAGCTCAGGGGCAATGTGAGGAAGTATTGTTTCATGGAGAGGGTGGCGGACACATGGAACCACCTTCCGGAGGAGGTCGTGGGGTCAAACACAGTGGAGAATTTCAAAAATGCATGGAACAGACATAAGGCAATTTTATATTGAAGGGTAGGAGAAAGTAGGCTGTTGGTTAACTAGAATCTGCAACTTGTCCAATATGAAGGGACTGAGTAGACTAGGTGGGCCAAGTGGTCCTTATCTGCCATCAACGTCTATGTTTCTGTGTATCCTGGCCTCAGTGTTGCTGTGTGTGTGTGTGTGTGTGTGTGTGTGTGTATATACAGATGGGGCAAAAGCAGACTGGCAAAATAATTCTTTGACTTGTGCCATATTGGGGGTTGTGGGCCTGACAAAATATGTTATTTCAGATGGGGAGGGGGAGACGATTGGAGGCCCTAACTTAGGAAGGACGTAGAGAGAGTGGAGCTAGTTCAGGAGAAGGCAACAAAAATGGTGAGGGGGCTAGATCACTTGGTCAAAGTCCTTCCAACTCCAGCCACCCCGGTGCCTCCCAAGTTCATTTCTGAGACCCCATCTCCACAGTCACTGGTCCACCTGACGTTGGAGCCTGAGGAAGGAAGGGAAACTGACTATTGGTGACCACAGAGATATTTTGCAATCAAGTCAAAAATAAAGTTTATTATGGCTTTTTGTGTACAGACCGGGCAATGGCAGGCTGGTAAACTAAATAGAGGAAGGGAGAGACAGACAGAGACGCTAATAGGGGCCAAAGAGACATTTTTACAGTCGCAGAAATCACTAAGTTTTTTTTCTTGGACTGAATGTGTTTTTGTGTGCAGGCCAGACAAAGGAAGGCAGATAAAATAAATATTTAACTTGTGCCATACAGAGGGACTATAGAGAGAGAGAGAGACAGACAGACACTATTGGGGACCAAAGATGCATTTTAACAGTCACAGAAATCACAAATTATATTCCTGGCCTCAGTGTGGCTGTGTGTGTACAGACGGACAAGAGCAGACTGGCAAAATATTCCTTTGACTCATGCCATATGGGGTGGTAGGATACTATGGGGCAACAGAGATATTTTTAGTCACAGACATAGCAAATAAAGTGTATTCTTGGCCTCAGTCTGGCTGTGTGTGTGTGTGTGTGTGTGTGTGTGTGTGTGTTGTGTGTGTGTGTGTGTGTGTGTGTGTGTGTGTACAGACTGGGCATAAGCAGTATGGCAAATTAAAACTTTGGCTTGTGCCATACAGAGATATGGGGGTGGACTTTATTTTTTGTTGTACCCAGTACAGAACTGCTCAGTTGGCATCACTGGTGGTTCCTAGTATGGGAGCATTGGGATGGTGTGTGTGCCAACACTGCATAACAGGAAATGACTTCTGTGTAGCAGGGCATGTAATGTTAGGGTTTGGGTGGGACAACTGGACACCAGGGAATTGTATGTTTATTTAAACATATCAGAATTACAATCCTTTTGAGTCTGACTCCTTTACAAAGGATCCACGTTGGATAACACATACTCCAGTTCCTTCAGGACTTTTAATACACTGTCAGGCCCTGATGCCTTTTCCATCCACAGTGCTTTAAGGTCTTTTTGAACCTTATTCTCCTGGATGACCCGATCGGTTACCTCTGCCAGGTTGCACCCCAGTCCCCACCCACCCATACCCCTGGCCTTGTACCATTCCCAGCTGTACATTTATTTCCCTTATTATTTGCTCGTTATCTCAGTTTTCCCTCCTCTCCCCCTCCCCATGTTATCCTGTATGTCCCCTACCCCCATGCCAAATTCGACCTGTCCCTTCCACTTCAACCCTTATTTCTCACTGACCTTATGTCCCCGGCCTTTTCCTTGCCTGCTATGCCACTCTGGTCCATTCCCATATTAACCTAGTGTTTCACTTTTGCATTCCTGAAAGGATGAGGACTCCTTCACCATCAGATAAATATAACTGGGTCTTCCTAACTCCAGTTTAGCGGCACATATTTTCCTTCTTTTTTGCAGTCCAGTAGGGAACCCATCTAGTTATTGAGCCCTCATTGATATACCTCAACTTCAGCTGTAATACAAATAAAGGGGTTGGGGGTCATTTTCAACTGTAAAATCTCCCTTGCCCTTTGGAAATCACAGCCTGGGTGGTCTGCAATAGAGAGAAATAAATTCATAAGTGAGTCTATGGGGTTTATATTGTAATTCAACTGTTTTTGTATTGCAGGTTCAGAGAGGGGGCATGCTCTGCAGTATTTTTGTTTGTTTTTTGGTGAGTGGGTCAGTGATGTTGGCAAACCATTGGTAGCTGTAGTGGGACTAACTCCAAGTTGTTGTGTAGACCCCCCACCCCAAACTGATCCACTGCCAGATGTGGCTGGGAAGGCTGTTTGGTCCTCTCTCTGGGCCTATAGGATCATCAAGTTTGTCTGTTCTTGGCTGAGTGGGGTCTGCCATGTGCACCTCGGGGGAGCGGGGTAGCTGTTCAGTAATCCATGGCACTTTACATAATGTTATGGTATTCTCTACTGTATCATGCCCATGGGTGGGAGAGATTGATGGGGACCAAAAAGTCATTTTATAGTGTCACAAATCACTAATAAATGTTATTCCTCAGTGTGGCTGTGTTTATACAGGCAGGGAAGGGCAGGCTGGAAAAATAAATATGTGAATTATGTCATGCAGAGGGGAGTGAGGTAGACTACTGGGGACCAAATAGACATTTTGCAGTCACAGAAATTTCAAATGGAACTTTTTTTTTGCCTCAGTGCAGCTGTTTGTGTGTACAGGCAGTGCAAGGGCAGGCTGGAAAAATAAATCTGACCTGTGTCATGGGGGGAGGAGACTACTGGGGACCCAATAGAAATTTCAGTCACAGAAAACACAAAATCAGTTTATTCCAGGCCCAAGTGTGGATGTGTGTGAACAGGCAGTGCAAGGGCAGGCTGAAAAAATAAATCTGACCTGTGTCATGGTGGGGGTGGGGGGGTACTACTGGGGACCCAATAGAAATTTCAGTCACAGAAAACACAAAAGAAATTTATTCCAGGCCTAAGTGTGGATGTGTGTGTACAGTCAGTGCAAGGGCTGGCTGGAAAAAATAAATTTCTGACTTGTGCCATGTAGAGGAGGAGAGAGAAAGAGACTACTGGGGACCTAAATAAAGTTTTACAGTAACAGAAATAACAAACTTTATTCTTGGACTCAGTGTGGCTTTGTATGTACAGGCAGGGAAAGTGCAGGCTGTCAAACTAAGGAGCAAGGGAAGTTAACTGCTGTGGACCAAAAAGACATTTAATGCAATGGTGCTCCTGTATGTCTCTGGGTATATTGGAACCCACTCACACATGGCAGTGATGTGTGTTTGATGGTGCCAGCATCAAATGGTGGTGGGCAACCCACGAACATCATGTAATGCTGTTTGTTGGATGGTGCTGGCTGTTGAAACAATCCTATAAATTGTATTCCCTGTGCCGGAGGGTTGCCCCACACTCTGAGACCCGGTGTCATCAAACATGCAGCATTGCCTGGTGCCCGTTGGTTCCACCCCACCCACCGAGACATGTCACAGTCTCAGAAAAAGCAACCCCTTGTGTACATGGGTTCCACCCCCATGCGTTGAGACATGCTAGTGTGCTGTGTGTGTACAGGCAGAGCAAGGACAGACTGGCAAAATCTTTGACATGTGCCATCGAGACAGAAGGGAGAGAGGAGGTCAGGGATTTCGTACTTGTTTGATGTTTTTATGTTTTGTTATACGCTTTCTTTTTATATCAGTGTTACCTGTTTATCAATATTCCTGTTTGTTCAGATCAGGGATGGATGGGGCAGAGTGGGGATACTTACTTTTACCTTTCTTGTGGGTATTTTTTTTCTCTTTTCCTCACCCCACTCTCTGAGACCCAGTGCCATCAAACATGCAGCATTGCCTGGCATCCGTTGGTTCCACTCCACCCACCGAGAAGTTGCACAGTCACAGAAAAAGCATTCCTTTGTGTACACGGGTTCTACCCACACACTCAGACATGGCAGTGTGACTGTGTATTTACAGGCAGAGCAAAGGCAGCCTAAGGACACTGGTCTAGAGGTGGGCCAAGGAAGCATTATCATTGTAAATGTATTTTCTTCTTTCTTGTATTTATTTATTTATTTTTTTTATCTCTTCCTTTTCAGGGCCCACTGGTTGAGAGTTGGTGGTTTCTCATGGCAGGTCATATATGTTGGAGAAGGCACCGTATTGGACTCAGTGGAGCTACAAGGTGGCCAATAAAGACTACTGCCAATATTAAGGTAGGAAAAAATGGGAACATTTCTAAACAAATTCGGATGGTAGATGTAAGTGTAACTAGCCAGAGCTTGGGTTGATGTTGTTGTTTGTTTTATTGGTGCTGTGTGGTGCCTCCATTATGTAACCCACTACCTGGCTGCCTGGGTTCGGGGAGAAAACTGTTGCTCGGTATTTTGGCTAGGTTTGCACTTCTGTACAGGGGCACCCAAGTAACTCTGGACACAGGAAGCAATAACTGTAATGTCCAAACCAGGAATGGGATTCTAGAGTGTGGCTTTTATTCACAACACCACCAGAACAATAAAGCATAGCTGGACCCCCATGGGGCTACACTCCTGGTAATGCAGATATCCGGAGACCAGAACACAATCTTCTCACACACTGTAACCCTCAGGATTAGGAACACACTGGGCCTTCAGCCTGAACTTGTACATCATCTCTGGATTTCCCTGGCGTGGCACATCTGGCTAGCACTTAGACTACTTCCCTGCGTGGCACATGCAGCCAGCATTTGGACTACTTTCCATATGGCATGGAACATTTCTCGGTGGCTCCCTATACTACCCATGAGCACATACAGGCTCCATCAGGGAAATCTTCCATCTAATCCCACTTCTGGGTACTTTCTGCGAACACTGGCCAAGTGCTCGGGAGAAAGCTATAGGTGCCTAAACTGAACCCGTAGAGGTAAATCTGGTTACTCCATATGGGGGGTATCCCACCTCTTGCTCCCAAATCTATACCCAGCCATTCATTTGGAATCAACACCTTTCCATTTGAACCTCTGGTTGTAGATTGCTATCTTGAAATGTATATCACACTTAACAATCTACTATCTCTAGAAAAAATAGTGTCCTGACTGGTAATGTTCTTTAAGTGACTCTCTCCATCCCTGTAGACCCCCACTGGTTAGAGGCATTCCCAAGCCATATACAAATTAAGCACTGTACTTGGCTGTCCTTTCCTGACCCACAATAACAGATACTTATCACAACAGTCTTGGTGAAAACATAGGCTTTCTGGCAGAGCGACTCACCCTGGTATGCAGGTGCCCACTGGCTTCTTTCACAGGAAAACCAAAAGTACTTTTAGGTGCTTCAACACGAATCTTCAAGGCAGCTTTTCACCTGCCAGCAGGGCCAGGGGATTGCCCTTGAAGAGCTGGTCTGGATCTCCCCATCCCTCTCTGGGATGGGGCCCTGGAACAACTGAGAGGCGGTCTCAACCACTTCAAACAGGTATCTTCTGTGACTCTAGGGTGAGAACACACACCCATGACAGGTAGCTCTGGTCAGAGCTGAGGGCTCTGAGGGACTGCCCATTGCAGTGCTCCTCCTCCCTCCACTGAGTCTCCCAAAGAACTGACTTTGATAAGCCCAACATTCTAACCTAACTCCCAGCTGCAACATTCCATTGTGGCTAATGCTGCTGCAGAAATTCTATATGATGTCATCCCTCCAGCTCAGCTGAGACTGAGGACAGAGTGAGACAGTGTGAAACCCATTTAACTGGAGTCTCACAAGCTGCCTTCCCTGCCTGCCACTAGGTCTGAATGGTATTCTTGTAACCTCGGGTGAAATGGGGGTTTAATTAAGGGTGGGTCAATATTGCAGTTCCTGAGGCAGTAAATATGGTGGATGACTTTCTTTACAGAGGGTTAGAAGTAGACTCCACCACTGCATATGATGACTGCTCATCTTCTTTCAGGTGGAGAGTGGGGAGGTGACCCTGTGCTAGCTGACTCTTGGTGGATATCAGGGGTACAGTAATGCGCTGGTCCCACTGTCCAAAGGGACATGGTGAATGACTGCATATGCCTTGACATTAGTGAAACACCATGCCCGGGGAGAAAACAAGGGAAAAAGAGCTTCATGGCTGACCGGATGTCATGGAGCCCCAGGCAGCCAAAAAAACTACCTCAGCAGCACCCAGGCCAAATAGAGAGTGCACTGGCTTGTCCCCACTGGTGCTTTCTCCCTTGGAGGGGGGGGAACCCATCCAGTGAAGGGTTATGACGGATTACCGGGGGGGCAATGAGGGGTGGCAGTGGCTACAAATTGGGGTAGGGTGGCAGCAAGAGCATAGGCCACCCAAATAAGAGGCTGGCCAGGAGCTAAGGGATAGCAAAAAAAAAAGATATTGTGGGATGCGAGTGTGCAACTAGTATGCATTGTCACCGGGGGGTGGACATCAGAAGGGAGGGGAGCAGATCAAGCGACCGCAGGGTGGGGGGATGAATAGGAGGTGGTGGAGGGGGGACTTTCTAAATGTGCCTGGGTGATAAAACAGCTGAGCTCCATGCTCTCTTAGCCAAGGGGATGGTGGACTTCACAGCCATCACTGAGACTTGGGCAACCCAACATGAGGATTGGGATCTGACATTGCCAGGGTAAAAGATTACCAGAAAGGACAAGAGGGGATGACTGTGATAGGGGTGGCAGTCTAGTTAAAGGATGGGGTTAGATGCACAAGAGATGAGGGAGAGGAAGGGAAAGGATGACAGTCATTATGGATGCAGCTCATGAACTCAAAGGGTGAAAAGCTGAAGTTGGTGATGGTGTATAGATCAGCCCAGTCCGAGTAGCTAGATAAGGAGTTAGCAGAATATAATAGATGGGCATGTAGACTGGGGAATGTGGTGACTGTGCTTAGTCTTGGGAGGGTGGGATGGACCTCACGGACACCTTGGAATGTGTTCTCTTTTTTTTTTTTGACTGAACCCCCTTACCTCGGACTGGTCTGTTTGCCGCCCCCATGCCCTGGCTTATCACCCAGGCAGGGCTGCTGAGCAGGCTTCCCACTCCCTTAGGACATTGTGGGCAAGCCCCAGATTTCCCCCTGTTAGGGGCCATGATAGCGAATGTGAGGGGAAAATTTAATTGGGTGAGCCTCTAATGGGTGTGGTGGCTACAGGAATTTCAGGTGCAACATGGCATGTGTGTCTTGAATGGTGTCAGTGTTTCTGAGAATTACAGAGCAGCAGCTTGAAGAACACGGTTCATGTTCAGGCCAGCATGCACCTGACTGGCATTGGCTTTGCAAGTCCTCTGTCTGATGTGGGTAGAGTGATTTCAAAGGGGATTCCTGATATGGCTGTCTGGTGGGTGGTACCTCTTCCTGTGGGGTGTTAGTAGGATTGACAATGAGAGAGGGGTGGCAGTCAGCCAATCAGGATGGAGGATTTGCATTCAGTTTGACTGCCCATTGTATAATTGTTTTGTTTGGGGTCTGGCATGTGTGTGTGTGTGTGGGGGAGGGAGAGAAGAGAGAGAGAGAGAGAGAGAGAGAGAGAGACTACTCAATCTAGCCTCTCACTACCACAAAAAAAATACTAAACAGGTGAGATAGAACTGAAAGAGAAGGATGGGCTATGGGGTTAGAGGGGAGGAGGTAGTGTTTGATGGTGAGGAGGTGTGGGGGGGTCTTTTGTATTGCTACTGTATATTTTTTGTATTAACCTATTTCATTTCTCTTTAACATATTTGACAGGATGCTAACTCAGTCCCCATCAGATATGTATTATTCTATGATTTACTTGTCCTATTTTTCGTAATTACTCATTAAGAACTACCAATCCTTTATAACTCCTTTCATATATTTTTACTTTACAGTTTTGCCGAATGTCAATTCCCTTCAAGATTACTGATTTTGGCTCCCTAGTGCCCCGGTAAGAGACTCTTCATATTTTGCATGGTTTTATTTTTACTGGGCCTGTTATAATAATGTACCTGGGAAGAGGGAACACTGGGGAGTGCTACAGGGTGGGTGGGGTGAGCTGATACTAACATTGTAAAAAGGGACCTGGATCATTTCTGATGAACTAAAGGTGTCTAAGCAGAGTTCAAAGGCTACAGTGAGGGCAGTGGCATGCTGGGATTCATAGGTAGAGGTATCACAAGTGTAACCCCCAGGTGGCGCTATCCCAAGGGCTAGTACCCCTGCCTGCTTGACTACTGATGGGTTGAGGGGCCTAGGTTCTATGGCGGGTGCCTCCACCCAGAGGTCAGGGTTTGTAGTGGTTAGACTAACTTGGTCACAGCCCTCTGGGACACTGAGACCCCCTTTTATTCCCTCTAGTGGCTCACACAATGCACAGAAGTTACAGTCCCAATACCCCACCTGTACACACTGTTCATTCATAAAGTACCACTTACCTTTGAGACTGGTTCTGAGGTTCGTCTCTGGGGACTCCCTGTAAAATAAGGTTAACCAACATACACAAACCAATACAATGCTTGATATGTAGGTACTGACACTTCCAACAGTTTAAAGTTTAACAACATCAAATCTGGTTTAATTAGGGGGAATAAAACACGGGAGGGGGAGTTCAGGTTAATTGGCAGAATTAAATCACAGTACTGTGCACACATACAGGGTCTGAAAAGTCACACTCTGGGTACCCAGGTTGGGGGGGGCTAGCCAGGTCCGTTGCTTGGGGTTATCAGGCAGGTGCAGATGGACAGGGCCCTGTAGAAGAAAATATATGCACAACACCCTATTGCAATCCAGAGCCAGATGGCTCAGTCCATGAAGAAGTGAAACAACAATAATTAGATGACACACTTGTAATTGAAAACAAGCTGCAGGGGAATACCCTGATTTGTACTCACAATACCCAAGCTGAGAACCAGATGGTGGATGTTCTTCTGGGTTGCCAGAACAACAGGGCATGGAGACAAGGTCCTTGTGACTGGACCCCACTATAGTAGATAGCAAACGGATTTAGTCTGAGACAAGCTGGGGTTTGCTTCCAGCTTCAACACACAGCACACAGCACAGGGGATTGGAAATAGCGATTCCCCACAAGCACTACACACATTCATATGTAAAAGGAAAGTACTATACCAGGCAGGCTGCTCCTAGATCCCTATCGCAATTACTGCAAAATACCCGGGAGCACACACAGCAGCTTCAGTTCCTGACAGACCGAGTGTGATTCAACAATTTCTCCAGTCTTCTACAGGGTTTGCCTGGTTTCTACCTTTCAGACTTCCTTCTTTCTCCTCACAAGTCAGATTCAGTCCAAACTAGCACTTAGAACGGCTGCAGGCCGAACCTCAGGGCCTCACATGTGCTTCCCACGTGAAACTATACATGGCAGAAGCACATAGCTCCTTCTCTCTTCACTGTCACAACTGATCTGCTCTTTCCAGTCACAGAGCAGGGCATTTCCTTTAGCTCCACACCATTCTGTTGGCTGGTTCGGCTGTCACTCACGATAAGACTCCCTCTGTTGATGAAAAAAGGTGCCAAGGTCAAAACTACATTTCCCAGAGTCACT
Source organism: Neoceratodus forsteri (assembly GCA_016271365.2). Taxonomy (NCBI): domain Eukaryota; kingdom Metazoa; phylum Chordata; order Ceratodontiformes; family Ceratodontidae; genus Neoceratodus; species Neoceratodus forsteri. Next base: position 235,067,503 of record JADMNL010000023.1, on the reverse strand, counting down.
GCTCATACAATCCCCTTGAGGCTGGCTCAAAATTGAGAGTCCAAGTTCCAATTCGTCCACAGGCTCCATTTTAAGGCCTCCCTCTCAGCCTGATTGGTCCAAGTCAGCAATTCAGGACCAAAATGAAAGAGCTACACTGAAAGAGTTTGTGCTGAAATAAAGACACGTTAGACAAACTACATTTTGTAGTCACTCTAAATGATTTCTGGCAAACAGTTATATCTTTCAACAAGGCTCCCTCTGCACATGTAGTGAAGGCAGAAACGGAGCGAATTGGCAGCAGCTCGGGCGGGATTCGAGCATTAAATACACAGTCCCCCCATACAAACTAATTAAGTCTGCAAGCAGACAGCTCTTAAAGAGACAGTACATGGAGGCTCAAATAGCACTTACTTGGAACCACATTTAAACAACTCAGACACCGAATACCACCCAGACTTGGAGCATTCAGGCAAGCTCCTGGAAGACTTTTGGGAACCCCCATTTTCAGGGGGGGTTACACAAGCATAAGGCGGGAGGTGGTTATGCCATTGTACAAGATGCTAGTGAGGCTTCAACTAGAGTACTGTGCGCAGTTCAGTAGTCTGCACCATCATAAGAACATTTATAGGGTGGAGGTGGTCCAGAGAAGGATGATTAAGATGGTACAAGGATTTCACCAGAAAACATATTAGAAAATGCTAAAGGATCTCAATATGTACTCATTGGAGTAGAAGATGGGATCTGGGACAAAGGTAAGCTGGGTATGAGCAGTTACAGTGGAAGACTTGGGAAATATTGTTTTGCCTAAACTGGTATGAGTTATTGACTTATTTTGATTAATTTAAGTGGTGGGTGGGTGGGTCTAGTTTATTGTGTAGGTGTTGTATCTCAGATCAGTGTTGATCCTGGTGGTTCACCGAGAAACCTACTATGGGGGATGGGACCAAACATTGTTAGGGCTGGCATCTTTGGGAGGGTGGTTGGGTGCACATGGTGTGGGGTGGCCATGATACTAGACTGGGCTTGGATGTTCAGTGTTGTCCAGTGTGTTAACAGCTAGCACAGCTCAGGAAGGAGGTTGAGGGGATTAGCAGGCAGCTAGGGGTTCTGGGGGGCAATATGGTGGGGGAGGGCAGGGTCTCATCCATGGTACTGCACCAAGCATGAGATCTGGGCATAGGAAAGCAGCTCAGAAAGTTCCTTGGGGGCACATTGAGACCCTGACAGAGGAGGCCCAAAAGGAGGACACTCCCAAGGAAGCATGCAAGTAGATGGTGCTGGGCAGAAAAAACTGTGGGGGTATTGGGGTTGGACCTTAAGCTCAGCAACCACTTCAGCCCTCTCCTTCTGCTTGAGGAGAGGAGTGCTGGGGGTGATGCAATCATGGCAGGGTTGCTTAGGGAGGGAAAGCGAGTGTGCAGACCTGGCAGAGGGAGTGAGGGAAGCCCTCTGGTCCCTTTGGACAGAGAAAGCACCAAGGTCGGAGGAATTACATCCCAGGCAACTGGTGGATGTCCTGGTAGAACCCCTGGTGGACCTTTTTTAGCATTTCTTTGATGATGGGGTGGATGCCACAGGATTGGAGGGTGGCGCATATCGTGCCTATCCACAAGGGAGGATCAATATAGGAGGTAGGGAACTACAGGCCCATCTGCCTGACATTGGGGGTGGGCAAGGTGATGGAGCGTATTATCAAAGAAGGGCTGGGGGGTACTGGAAAAGTTGGAGTACCTTGATGATGGCATGGCTTAGACCCAGAGAAATCATGTCGGGCAAACCTTGCAGAGTTCTATGATTGGGTGATGAGTGCCCTAGACCTAGGTAGGCCAGTGGACATCCTCTTTCTTGATTTCAGCAAGGCGTTTGACTCAGTTCCTCAAGGGGGTCCTGTTGGATAAGCTTGGAGAAATTGTGGTGGGGTGTGCTGGCAAAGTCCAATACAGGGGAAATTTCTTGTACTGGAAATGGAGAATCTCAGGGGGGTGGGGGGAGAAGAGACAGCAGGGTCAGCCCACATTTTGGGGTTGATTTAATGAGCAGACATGAAAGACCATTCGGCATACTCTGCTGCCATTTTAATATGTTATAATGATGGTGTTGGGTGTTTGAGAGTGGGGGGGTGGTAACCACTGGACAGCAGAGAATGTTTTTTGGTGTGATGTCTCCCGGTCTTAGATAGTGGGGTTAAATCACAGTATATTCCTGACTTCTGTGTGGCTAGATTCAGTGCAGGAGCAGGCTGGAAAAATAAATATGTGACTTCAGATGGGTGGAGTGAGGGGGGACTAAAAAAAAAGAAGAAATGTAACAGTCACGGTGTGGCTGTGTGTATAGATTAAGCACAGGGTCAGGCTGGAAAAAATAAATGTGACTTGTGCCATTCAGATTAGAGAGAGACTACTGGAGGTAAAAAAAAAATTGTACAGTCATAAATCTCAAAGTATTTTCCTGACTTCATTGCGGATGTGTGTGTGTGTGTGTGTGTGTGTGTGTGTAGATTTAGTGCAGGGGCAGGCTGGGAAAAACATATATATTTCAGATGGGGGGGAGACGATTGGGGTCCAAAGAGATACTTTCACAGTAATCACAATTATAAGTATAATTAATTAGTCATGAGCTAAAGAAGCTCATTGATTGGCTCCATGCCGGACTGAAATCTCTTAGAAATACCTGGCATGGCAGCTGCACCTCAAGGTAATCAACAAATTCCTAGATGGGAGCATCTTTCAGGAAGAGATGTGCAAGAACAAGCAGACACAATTTCAAGATAGAGGGAGGACAGCTAGGGGGCAACGTGAAGAAGTATTGTTTCATGGAGAGGGTGGTGGACACATGGAACCACCTTCCTGAGGAGGTCGTGGGGTCAAACACAGTAGAGGATTTCAAAAATGCATGGAACAGACCTAAGACAATTATAGTGAAGGGTAGGAGAAAGTAGGCTGTTGGTTAACTAGAATCTGCAGCTTATCCAATATGAAGGGAATGGGCAGACTAGGTGGGCCAAGTGCTCCTTATCTGCAATCAAAGTCTATGTTTCTGTGTATCCTGGCCTCAGTGTTGCGGGGGTGTGTGTGTGTGTGTGTGTGCATGTATATGTATGTATATGTGTGTGTGTGTGTGTATGACACACACACAGATAGGGCAAGAGCAGACTGACAAAATAATTCTTTGACTTGTGCCATATGGGGGGTTGGGGACTGGATAAAATGCTATTTTACATGGGGAGGGGGAGACGTTTGGAGGCCCTAACTAAGGAAGGACATAGAGAGAGTGGAGCTAGTTCAGAAGAAGGCAACGAAAATGGTGAGGGGGCTGGATCACTTGGTCGAAGTCCTTCCAACTCCGGCCACCCCGGCACCTCCTAACGTCATTTCTGAGACCCCATTTCCACAGTCGCTGGCTTACCTGACGTTGGAGCCTGAGGAAGGGAGGAAGGGAGACTGACAATTGGTAACCAAAGAGATATTTTGCAATCCAGTCAAAAATAAAGTTTATTGTGCCTTTTTGTGAACAGGCCGGGCAGTGGCAGGCTGGTAAACTAAACAGAGGGAGGGGGAGATGGACAGAGACACTAATAGGGACCAGAGGCATTTTTGCAGTCGCAGAAATCACAACGTTTTTTCTTGGACTGAATGTGTTTTTGTTTGTGTACAGGCCAGACGAAGGAAGGCAGATAAAATAAATATTTGACTTGTGCCATATGGGGGCGCACACAGAGGGGAGGTGCACACAGAGAGGGAGAGAGAGGAGGGGCAGAGAGAGAGAGAGGTGCACAGAGAGAGAGAGAGAGGACACAGAGAGAGAGAGAGAGAGAGAGAGAGAGAGAGAGAGAGGCAGAGAGAGAGAGGCAGAGAGAGAGAGAGAGAGACAGAAGAGAGAGAGTGAGACAGAGAGAAGACACAGACTATTGGGGACCAAGGATGCATTTGAACAGTCACAGAAATCACGAAGTGTATTCCTGGCCTCGGTGTGGCTGTGTGTGTGTGCAGACTGGCAAAATAATCATTTGACTCGTGCCATATTGGGTGGGGGGGATACTACAGGGCAACAGATATTTTTATAGTCACAGACATAACAAAGTGTATTCCTGGCCTCAGTCTGGCTGTGTGAGTACAGACTGGGTAAGAGCAATATGGCAAATTAAAACTTTGACTTGTGCCATACAGAGAATGGGGGGGGGACTTTATATTTTGTGGCACCCGGTACAGAACTGCTCAGTTGGCATCACTGGTGGTTCCTGGTATGGGAGCACTGGGATGGTGTGCGTGCCAACACTGCATAACAGAATGACTTCTGTGTAGCAGGTCATGTAATGTTATGGTTTGAGTGGGACAACTGGACACCAGGGAATTATATATTTATTTAAACATATCAGAATTACAATCCTTTTGAGTCTGACTCCTTTACAAAGGATCCACATCAGATAACACATTTGCCAGTTCTGTCAGGACTTTTAGTACACTGTCAGGCCCTGATGCCTTTTCCATCCACAGTGCTTTAAGGTCTTTTAGACCCTTATCCTCCTGGATGACTCGATTGGTTACCTCTGCCAGGTTGCACCCAGTCCCCACCCACCCATACCCCCTGGCCTCGTACCATTCCTCGAGCTGTACATTTATTTCTCTTATATTTGCTCGTTATCCCAGTTTCCCCCTCCTCTCTCCCCTCCCCATGTTATCATGTATGTCCCCCCATGATGGAGGACAACAGCTCAGCATCTGTGATTTTACTTGGCTGTTCATGTTTGCAGATACCCAGAACTGCATACATATATGCAGTAATGAAGTACTGATGATGTCAGGGCAAGTTGTGGGTCACAATAGTATGGTAACTCACTATTCGGTTATGAATGGGTAACATCAGGAGGCATTAACACACACTAAAGGGTCTTTTAGAGACCTGGGTATAATTATTTAAGCAATTTATCCCTCCAGAGCATGGGTATACTGGAGGATTTGCCACAGCTGATGTGGTTCAGTCACGAGGTGCAGCTGAGTGACTGAACCACACTAGTCGTGTTAAGTCACCAGTGAACCCACACCCTAAGGGATAAATTGCTATTATGCAATGTCTGCTTTTTTAGGAGATGGAAAAAATAAGGTTGTTTTTTTTTGGGGCTGGATTTTTTTTTTTTTTTGCGTTATCTCTTTCTACCCCTACATGCTCCATGGCAGCCACTCCTTCAGGTTTGCCAAGGCTGTCCTCCGACCCATCCATCCTCTGAGATTCCGCCTCAGATCGCAGCCAATCCCCAGGGTGACCCGGCGTAACCCTTCGCCAGATGGGTCCCCCTCCTCCGAGGGGGAAGACACCAGCCAAGGGGCAGAACAGCCCCACTTAGCCCCAGGATGCTGCTGAGGCGAGAGCCCGGCAGGGACCTTGATGGCCCTAAGTGCCAGGCAGCCATCATCCGGCTACCGTGAAGTGGTATTTCCACTTTTCTAGTTACTCCTCTTTCTTGCATGCATCAGCAGTGCTCCTGGTCTTCACCAGAGGCTGCTGCGGTGCACAGACCCCACTACCACCCCAGGAGAGAGGCAGTCCTATGGGCTCGATCTTCTCCAGCCCTGCCAGCCCGATGACCCAGTCCGTTCCCGATGGGGGATTTTAAGTTATGTATATTTATTAGTGACTGAAAAAAAATAGTGTTGTTTAGTAGTGTGGTTCAGGAGCTTCACACACTTGCGCTCTGGTTCTGTCTCTGGTGCTTTCCATATTAGCGCGAGGCCCTCGGTGAGTGTTTTTAACATCCATAATTTAAAAAAAAAATTCTGTTTGAAGCGATGTGGTGGTGTGCCTCCATTTAGTTTTTACATTTCTTGTTTGGCCCTAGTTTTGGGGGGCATTGGTGGGGCCATTGGACACCAGGGAGTTGTTTACTTATGGAGGAGCCTGGTATTGGAGGGAATGGGGGACCTACTTGCTAACAGGGAATTCTTTTTTTGTGGTGTGGCCTTGTATGAAATGGCATGAGATGGTTACAAGATTTAAGAAAATCCTTTACTTGTGGTGGCACTTGGTATGGGATTAAAGTGTGTGACCACTGGAAATCAATGAACTCTTTAATTCTGGTGTGAGCTGGTGTACATGGGCTTGGGTGGGTCATTGGACACCAGGAAGAGCTTTTATTTTGGAGGCGCTAGGTGTGAGAGGGAATTTTCGGGGGGGGGGCATTGGAGAATGGGCAAAAGATTGTTTTTGTTTGGGGTCTGGTATGGGAGGGCAAGGCTACTCAATCTAGCCTCTTACCACCACAGAAAAAGTACTAAACAGATGATATAGGACTGAAAGAGGAGGAGATGATGTGGGGTTAGAGGGGGAAGAGGTTGTGTTTGATGGTGAGGAGGTGGGGGTTATGTATTGCAACTGTATTTTTCATATTAACGTATTTTTTTTCTTTTTAACAGGTCTGACAGGATGCTGACTCAGTCACCATCAGATAAGTATTACTCTATGATCAACCTGTCCTTTCTTACCCCAGGAGTCCTTTAGCTTCAGTGGATACATCAAAGACTGCCTTGAAAGCTACTATGTAGCAATTCCACATGGCAGATGACAATGACGCAGCCTCTAGGGCGATGGCCCATGCCATATCTCTGAGACACTTCACCTGGCTTAGAACAACCAGTCTGACCACAGACACTCAGAACAAGGCCATGGATTTTCCCTGTGATCAAAATACGACTACATGAAAAAGGTAGATGAGTACAAGGCCTCCTGGCAGAGCCATTCATCCAAGCCTAAACCCGCCACCCCTCAGAGATCCTGGGTGGTAGGGGCAGAAGTTTTGTTCCCAGGCCTTACAACCCCTATACACAATCTGACTTTAGCCAGTACAGGGGGTCTTTCAGAGGCAGGGGCAGAAGGGGCCAAAGAAGAGCCACCTCTACCCAGCCATTTGCCTGTCAGTCTAAGTCCTGATGTGAGTGTCCAGGTTGCCTCCCCATTTCCGGTTGGAAGCAGACTCTCTATCTTCAGCCCTGGTCCCTCATCACATCGGACAAGTGGGTGCTGGAGATAGTGGAGGAGGGTCTGTCATTACAGTTCAAGCAGCTGCCAGACCACAAGCATACCCAGGTGTCAAGATCTCTGTCACCATCACAGATACCACTGTTGGAAATGGAGGTACAAAACCTTCTGGCTTTACGAGCAGTGAAGAGGGTCCCCACCCAAAAGAAGGCCAAGGGCCTCTACTCCAGGTATTTTCTGACACAAAAGAAAACTGGGGAGTGACACAAAAGAAAACTGGTCATACAGTCCTTACAGCAGGGTGACTAGCTAGCCTCCCTCAACTTAAAGGACGCCTCCTTCCACATACCCATAAGGAGATCTCACAGGAAGTTTCTCAGGTTCAGACTTCCTTCGGGTCACTATCAGTTCACCTCAATGCCCTTCAGTCTGTTCTTTGCCCCAAGAGTCTTTAACAAGTGTCTCGCAGTGGTAGCAGCTCATCTTGGGAGACTGGATGTCGCTCTCTACCCCTATCTGGATGACTGGCTTCAGACCCTTAGCTGCTAGACTACCTGGTACACCTACAGGCGTCAGGCTTGAAACCATCTTCACTCAAGCTACACCTGGTGGCAATTTCTGCCTACCTTTAGGTGGGAAAGAAGAAATAGTTTTTTTCTTCCCACAACATTTGTAAACAGTTTTCAAAGGCCTGTTGCACCTCCAGCCTCCAACCAGGGAGCCTGTTCCTTCTTGGAGCCTGAACCTTTGCATAGATGGGCTCATGACTCCACCTTTCGCACCTATGTCCCACAGCCCACATCAAGTTTGTAACTTGGAGGACCGTCTTCCTGGTAGCCATTACATCTGCCAGGAGGATTTCAGAGCTACAGGCCCTGTGCACTGAGCCAAATTACATCATCGCTCACAACGGTAGAGTTGAGCTCAGGACAAATAGGACATTTCTGCCAAAGGTGGTTTCAGAGTTTCACTTGAACCAGTCCATTACTCTGCCTGTCTTATTTACTGAGCCATCCACTCCTAGTGAGCTAAAGCTCCACAGCTTGGATGTCAAAACAGCCATCTATCACTACCTAGAGCATACTAGACAGTCCAGATGCTCTTCCACTCAGTTGTTACTCACCTACGGGGATGTAGGCAGAGGAAGACCAGCTACGAAGAGAACTATTTCTCACAGGTTGGTCTCTTGTATTAGATTCTGCTATGAGAAAGCTGGTCAACAACCTTCAGTAGGGCTCAGGGGCCATTATCACCAGGGGCACTGCAGCCTCGCTTGCAGCAGCAAGGGACATTCCCCTACTGGATGTCTGCAAAGTAGCTACCTGGAAATCTGTGCACACCTTTGTGAAACACTACAGTTTGGATTTGCAGACCAGATCTGATGCCAAATTTTGCAGGACAATTCTGCAGAGCATCTTTCTTAAGTAGGTTCTCTGTCCGCCTCGCACTTGGTACTGCTTGGTAGTCTGCAAAAAAGTTTCTGATGCTAAAGGACTCCTGGGATAAGAAGAAAAATTGACTCACTGCAGTACTCTTCTGTCTTCCATGGATTCCTTTAGCATCAGTAGCTCCCACCCTCCTCCCGGTTCACCTGTCGGAGAAGTGCTCTTGCGTCGCCTTATACCAAATTTGGTGTTTCTTATTTTTTTATCTCTTGTTGCTGTTGTTTCTATTTCCCGTTTTGGATATTTGCATTTTTTTTTTAATCCTGTTAATTCTTTTTCAGTGTATTTGCCCTTAGTTTTCCTTTAGAAAATTCTGAAGCAGTCAACAGCTCTCACGCAGTTCACCCCCCCGTCTTTTGATTGGCTTGCCCTACACTCATTAAATCTCTCTTAAAGGCACACCTCTGGGGCAATTGCACCTAGCCAGTTAAGGTTTCTGTCTTTGTCCACTGCAGAGTGGCAGAAGTCTAAGTGCAGCTGCGGTAAACTAATCCCCATCAAGGATGGTCATTCTGCATGCCTTTTCTGTCTGGGACCTACCCACAACGTGGACACCTGCCCACACTACTGCAATTACAGTCGCTCATGTAACCCAGACCTCAGATGTCTACATCTTCATGCATGTGTCTCTTGCAGAATTCATACCTTCCTGCTTTGGGATCTCTTTGAGAGTAGCTGAGGTTTTGGTGATCGACCTTACTATTACCCCAAGAATTCGAATGGGGGGAGACTCTGTTGCATGCTATTGATGTTCTTCATAGGGTGCTCGGGTATTACATAGTCTGCACCCACCAACATTATGAGAGGAATCTAAAGGAACAATGAATTGTGTTACAACAAATAAAAATTATTTCTGCAGTAATGTCTGTCTGTTTTTGTGTGAGCTCTCACTGTCTCTGTGTTTATGTATGCGGTACTGAAGTCATTTACCTGCTATTCTGTTATTCCACTTAGCTGTTCATGTCAGTTGATGCCCAGAACCGCATATACATATGTGGTACTCAGTTGTTCATGAGGTCATTGAAAATTGTGTGTCGTTACAGTATGGTGAAGCACTATTTGGTTATGACAGGGTAACATCAGGAGGCATTAACACACACTACAAGGTGTTAAAAATGCCAACTGATGTTATCCAGTCATAACCCCATAGACATTCACCTGATATTCTGTTATTCCACTTGGCTGGTGATGTTAGCCAATGCCCAGACAGCATACACAGTAACAGAAATTACAAATAAAGTGTATTCATGGCCTCATTGTTGCCCTGTGTGAGCAGACTGACAAAATAATCCTTTCACTTGTGCCATACAGGGGGGAAGGGGCTTGGTTTTAGAAGGTGGTTGTGGGGGGGACATTGGACACCCATGAATGCTTTACTTGTGGTGCCTGATATGGGAGGGAATTAGGTGACCAATGAGCAACGTGGAATGCATTTGTTTGGTGGTGGCAGATATGGGAGGGCTTCTTTGGGGGCCATTGGTCACCAGGTGATGCTTAACCTGTTGTGTCATCTGCTATGGGAGTGAATTGGCAGACCACTTGACAACAGGGGAAAAGGTTTTTTTTTTGTTTTGCGGTGGGGCCTGGTTTGGGAGGGTTTGTGCAAGTTGACATTGTACACCAGTGAATGCTTAACTTGTGGTTGCACCTGAGATGTGATGGGATGTGTTTACTATCGCACTGTGTCTTCCCACAGGAAAGCTCCTGATTGGACATCTTACTGATCGACAAGAACATCTGTCTCATAGAGTCCTCGTCCAAGCTTTTCAGAGATTTTCGAACATCAGTTTATTCACTTGCCAAGGTTAGTTCTATGCATTGCATGTTGTTGCACCTGATATGGGAGCGAATTGGGGTACAACAGAACAGGGTATAGTTGTGTACTGGCAGGGCAAGGGGGGATAGAGACAGAGGTAGGAGGAGAGAGAGAGATACACACGGGGAGAGAGACAGAGACAGAGAGAGAGAGAGACAGAGACACACACACTCAGGTCATTGTACCTGCATTCCTGGCTCCTAAGGACATAGCAATGTCTTCAGGGGATCAAAGAGTCATTTTTTACAGTCACACAAATCACTGGGAAAAACACATATTTGACATGTCATCCAGAGATGGTCTCATCTCTAAGGAGGGTCATTAGTGTTGTCCCTCAGGGATCGTCCTTTGGCCTCTCCTGTTCAATGCCTATGTTTCTGACATAAGGAAGGGTATCAAGAGTGAAATGAGTCTCTTTGCAGATGACTCAAACTGGGAGAGGTGGTGGATGGGGTGGAGGGTGGCCCTACAGGGGACCTAGATGCTCTGGAGAGGTGGTCAAGGAAGTAGGGACTGGGGTTCAATGCAGGGTACTGCACTTGGGCATCAAACCAGGGCCAAGTCTATACCCTGGAGGGGGATGTTACAAGTCTCAATGGCTGAGAGGGATCTGGGGGTGGTGGTGGTGGTGGATTTCAAGATGAACAACTCTGAGACTTGTAGGAGGGCATCAGCCAAAGCAAATAGGATGCTGGGTTGCATCGTTAGTTGGATTAGCTCCAGAAGGATGGAAGTGATACTCCCTCTGTATAACTGCTTGGTTAGGCCACACCTCAAGTGCTGTGTGCAGTTTTGGAGGTTGCATTTAAAAAGGAACATTGCACTCCTGCAAAGGGTCCAGAGTAGGGCAATCAGAATGATCTGGGGCTTGACGGAAAAGACCTATGGGAAGAGGTTCGAGGAGCTCAACATGTACACATTGGAAGAGAGGAGAGATGGGGGGAGACATGATTAAGGTCTTCAAGTACATGAAGGGAATAAATAGGGGAGGCTCAGTTGGTGTGTTCCAAAGGAAGGAGGGTGGGGCTAACCAGAGGGCATGGGTGGAAGCTGGGGGGGAAGAGTCGGGGGGAGACAGGAGGAGGTGCTACTTCTCTGAGAGGGTGGTGGAACCATGGAAAGTGCTGCCCAGGAGACTAGTGGAGGCAGCGACTGTGGAGGGGTTCAAGAGTGGTTGGACAGGTATAGGGGAAGGGGTGTGCTGGCACAGTCCAATACAAGGGGAGTTTATTGTACTGGAACTGGAGAAACCCAAGGGGTTGGGGGGACAGCAGGTTCAGCTCCCAGTTTGGGGGCTGATTTAATGAGCAGACATGAAAGACCATTAAGCCTACTCTGCTGGCATTTTTGGGAGGGCTTTAAGCCCGAGGTTCGATGGGCAGAGCAACAACGTCACTCACCCATCGAGCTTAAAAGGTCACACATCCTGGGCCTCGTTAGGATTTGTCTTTTCATTGCAGCCGGTGGTGCTGCTCTTCCTATCTCCCATTCTGCCCATCTCCCTGTTTCTGCGGTTGCCTCCGGCCACTTGCCTGCTCCCTGCATTACTCACTTGCACCACCGTTCCTGCATTTTTTCTCCCCTTCTGCTGCTTCCCGGCTCGCTTTTTCCCCCTTTTGTTAGCTTTGGCATCAGTCCCTCCCCCCACTTCCCCGCTCCTGCCTTATCCTGTTTCCTATCTCTGTGCTGTCCCTCCCCAAACCCCTCTCTCCTACTTCTGCTGTCTCTTGCCCTCCACCGCCGCTTCTTCGTCCTGGTTAATAAAGGGTGGGTGACATGAATGAAGGGAGGTTGAGTTGGGGAATGAAGATTTAGAGGTTGGCTAGTGGTCTGGGTGGGGGTCCAGTGTCAGAAGAGTGATCAGAAGGGGATAAGTGACAGCATTGATGAGGGTCAATTAGGGGGAATATATTCAGATTAGGAGTCTGTGGAGTGGTCCAGAGTGAAACAGAGGAATTATTGACAGGTAAGGAATGCCTGGGCCATCTAGTCTGCCTGCAATCCCTTGTACTGGATTTCTGCTTCTGACCCACCTGCTTTTGTACCTCCTATGGTTCCCCTCTGCCTTTTCCAAGGATGATTGAATCATTCCACAGTCTTCCCCCCTCCCACGCACACACCTTGTTTATACCTTTGATGTACCTGAATATTTATTTCATGTCTACTCTTTCCCTCTTCTCTTCCAGCGAGTACTTATTGAGGTCCCTTAATTTCTCATAAGTCTTGTGTTTCAAGCCCTGTACCATCTTAGTCACCCTTCTCTGGACCATCCCCAATCTAATGTACTCCATGTAAGGCCTGACCATGGTTTTATATAATGGCATCAATACCTCTCTCCTTCTGCTGGTGGTACCCCTGCCTATGCATCCCTGCATGTCACTGGCCCATCCCAGCTACCTTAGCATTCTGCTTTGACGTAACCCCCTGTTCCCTTTCCTCCTTTGTGACTTGCAGTGACCCCCTCTTCTCCCCCCCAACACACACACACATTCTGTAGCTTTTCACCCATGGTTTCTGTGTCACAGGGGCATAATTTTGCACTTCTTTAAATTAAACTTCAGTTGCCAATCCTGTGACCATTTTTCAAGCTTCCCCTGGTCCAAACTCATTTTCTCCACCCCCTCTGTGGTTTCCACTCTGGTAAAGATCTTGTTACCATCTGCAAACAGGCAGACCTTTCCCTAGAACCCTTCTACAAATGTTGCTAATGAAGACATTGAACAGGCCTGGCCCAGGACAGATCCCTGAGGCACCCCACTACTCAACCACCTCTCTACTCAGACTGCACCCCATTTACCACCACCCTCTGCCTACTGTCTGTTAGCCAGTTTCTAACCCAGTTTACCACTCTGTCCCCCATGCCCAGATTACCCAGCTTGTCTATCAGCCTCCTATGTGGGACAGTGTCAAACGCTTTGCTGAAATCCAGGCAAGTGACGTCCACTGTGCCACCCTAATTTACTTCCTTTGCCACTAAGTTGAAATCGGTCAGCTTTGTCTGAAATGACTTTTACACTGAGACAATGTTGTCTATGGTCCTGGGCTCTAATGGCTTATAAAAGCCCAACTATGCTTTCACACATAAATGGAATATTGTCTACCTCTTCACCCCATTGGAAATTGCTGTTGTCCCTGTTCCTTCCCCTCTTCTGCATATACTGAATAGAAATATTCATTCAGTATTTCTGCCTTTTCCATGTCTCCCTCTTTGCATTCCCCTACCTCTCCCTTCCACCTTGCAATCCCCTCCTTGTTGTTTCTCCTTTCACTGATGTACATACTAAAATGCCAGCAGAATAGTCCTAAAGGTCTTTCGTGTCTGCTCGTTTGGTCAGCCCCCACCCTGGGAGCTGAAGAATCTTGTTCCCTTACTTAACTTACTGTGCTAAACCTTCCTCAGTCTGTGCCTTTACTCTCCTTACTGCCTTTCCCACTTCCCATAGACACTCTAGGTACTCCTCCCTGGTCTCCTTACAATTCCTGAACACTTTCCTTTTTGCCCTGACCTTTACCGCCATCTCTCTTGAGAACCATAGTAACTTTCTTATTCTCTTGCCTTTGGATAGCAATCTGATGCATTGGTTTGTTACTTCCACTAAGGCTTGCTTTAGATGCTTACATTGTTCTTCCACTCCCCCTCCTGCCCCCCATTCTCTCCAGGGCTCTTTTGATACCTCTCCCCATTTCAGCAAAGTCAGCATTTTTGAAATCCAAAACCTTTGTCCAAGTATAACTTGAGTTAGTATCTATCCCTATGCTAAACTACACTATGTTGTGATTGCTGGATCCCAGTTTGGGGGAGTTTGGAAAGAATGAGATTAACCACAGTGGACCAAGATATTTTATGGTTGCATAAATAAAAAATAACATGTTTTCTTGGATCCAGGGTGTTGGAGGGTGGACAAAGCTATTGGGCTACTTTGCATGCAACCTATAATAACAGGTAGGATGATGCTAGACACATCACCAACAGACATGTTTAGTAAATGTTGCTGTGCTTTTTTTTTCTCAACATTTTGATCTCTGCTGAAGAAATCAGTCCTCAACCATACTATATTAGGGTGCTAAATTAATGATAGAGCATGTTATTAAAGTGCATGTTTGGACAATTTGACGGTCAAAGTGTGTATTCATGATGGCACAAATTATCAAGGTGCGTGTTGTGCCAATTTGACAGTTGCATGGAACATTTGTGATAGCGCATGTTATCAAGGTGCATGTTGTGCCAATTTGACAGTCGCATGGAACATTTGTGATAGCGCATGTTATCAAGGTGCATGTGCCAATTTGATGGTCTAAGTGAAAATTCGTGATAGCGCATGTTATCAAGGTGCATGTTGTGCCAATTTGACAGTCGCATGGAACATTTGTAATAGCGCATGTTATCAAGGTGCATGTGCCAATTTGATGGTCTAAGTGAAAATTCGTGATAGCGCATGTTATCAAGGTGCATGTTGTGCCGATTTGACAGTCGCATGGAAGATTTGTAATAGCGCATGTTATCAAGGTGCATGTGCCAATTTGATGGTCTAAGTGAAAATTCGTGATAGCGCATGTTATCAAGGTGCATGTTGTGCCAATTTGATGGTCGAAGTGAACTAGATGCTTCATTTACAGAAGAGGTGCAAAGAAGGAATGCCATTAAAAGGGCCAGTGAATGAAATTAACTGATTGCCCAGACACAATGGGCCAGTGAACCAAAAGGAATATCACCTATCCCAACCAGGATACTACAGTCACTTGAAAATTGGCCATCTAGGCAGAGCGCACTGGTCTTTTTAATCATCTTTACTAACAACACATTTTCTTCTTTCTGTTAACTAATTTTATTCCTCTATCGCTATTATAATAATAATGACAATAATAATAATACTCTGTTTTAACAATAATTTTTTATCTTATGCACCATTACACTCGAATGTAGTCCGATGCACCAGCAGTATCTATCCACTATTGGTTTCTTATCTCATTACTATATCTTTTTCATATTAACCTATTGTTGTTTCTCTTTCACATGCCTGAATGGATGAGGACTCCTTCACCATCAGATAAGTATTGTTCTATTGTGAACATGTCATATATTAATAATTTATTAAGAACTATGGTTCCTTTGTGACTCCATTCCTGTATTTTATTTTTCAGTACTGATGGACATCGTCCCCTTCAAGATTCCTGCTTCTGACTCCACAGTATCCTGGTAAGATGCTCTCCACATATTACTTGGTTGTGTCCGGTATGGGAGGGCTTGTATGGGATATGTGCCCTATAATTCCTGTTCATGCAGTGCCTGGTTTTGAAGGGATTTGAGTGGCAATTGACAAACTGGGTATCCTTTTTTGATGGGTTGGTCATGGAATATGAGGTCATTGTTGGGCTATCGGACAACAGGAAGTGAATTACTTGTGGTGTGGCCTTGTATGAGAGGAAACTGGGGGACCACTGGACATCAGGAAATGCCTTTTTCTCATCCCAGGAATACTCCAATATTCCTAATTCTTTGCAGTGTGCCTTTAAGGTCAGAATTCCCCGGAGATGGAATGCTATGCAAATGATGGAATCATTGGCATGAGCCACTTTTAAAATGCTGCCACCTATCAACTGCCTACATTCTAACTCTCAGATTTCTCTCTCCGCCTGTCAAGACCAGATGCCTGGAGATTTCCTCCTCATCATCTAGTCTCAGGAAGCCTTGAAATTCATAAATACTGAAGTATTTCTTGATTATTTTCATTTGCTGCTTCTTATCTTTATGTTTTTCTATAACCGTTAGTTTATTTAGCTAGTTTAGTATAGTTTTCTTAGTTCCTCTCGGTTTCGGATAACCGTTGAGGAACTGAGGTATTTTACTCTAATTTTAGTCTTTTTCTATTCATTTTGTGGTATTTTGACTGTTTAAACTTTATCTTTTAAAACCGATAACTTTGGTTCTGAACCGTTATTCTCGGTTCAGATTTTATCGGTTCCCAGTTTCACTCGGTTTCTCCTATTGGTGCCTGAACCGACCACAACCAATAAAGTATAAAATGTAACTTTTAAAAGGTTTTATTATCATGGTTGCATTTTTTTCTTCATTATGTCAGAAAAACCTAAAAAGAGAACCGGTGAACTCGGTTTTAAGAACTGTGTGTGGTGAAGTCTTTGCCAAAGCAGACACTCTGTGTTTTTTTTTTCTGAATTCTATTTATGCACCACTCACCTCCAAACTCTCTCCAGCAACCTCCTGAATCACAGTCTCTACCTCTCCACGTGGCTCGGGAGACACAGGCTCCTCTCTGGCTCTGGTCATCCCCTGGGTCTACCCTCCTGGGCCACATGGCTGCTGCAACAGGTACAGTACTGGGATCCAGATTTCAGATGAGGTGCATCCAATTTCACCTAAGAACTCATTGGTGCCAATGAAAGGATTTCCTGTAAAAGCTTGTTCCTGTAATAAAAACATTTATTCAAACTCTTCAATGGTGGAAAGAGGAAACCAACCTCAGAGAAGGGGTTCCTTTTCAAAAAGAGCTTCCTTCAGTGATTCTCACAACAGATGCATCCCTTCTGGGCTGGGGAGCCATCTAGCAGAGCATACTGCCCAGGGCACTTGGTCAAGTGCAGAAACTCTTCTGCACATAAACCTGTTGGAGCTCAGAGCAGTGTTTTTGGCAATGCATGCTTTCAAACCACTGATACAGGGAAAGGTAGTGCAAGTCAAGACAGACAACACTACTACCATGTACTACATAAATGATCAAGGGGAAAAAAGATCAAGCCTCCTTTGCACAGAAGCTATGAAAATCTGGACCCTGGCCTACTCACTGGGCTCCTCCTTGCAGGCCATTCATCAGTCAGGACCATCACGAATGGTACCTGAACAGGCAAGTGGTACAGACTCTATTCAGGAGGTGGTGCACTCCAGAAATAGATCTATTTGTCTCACATCAGGGCCATCACTTGCCTCAGTTCTGTTGCAAACCTCCAGCAGTGGGCACGATTCCTCTATGCCCTTGACCTGGATTGGTCAGGGAAATTCCTGTGTGCATTCTCTCCATTTCCCCTGGTATACAGGGTGCTGTTGAAACTCAGGTCTCAGCCAGCAGAAATGATCCTGATAGCACCAGACTGGGCCAGGCAGCCATGGTACTCCCTGTTGCTGTCCATGTCAGTGGAACAACCAATACACCTTCCCAGGAGGCACAACCTTCTGACCTCCAATCAGGGCAGACTCCTGTGTCCAAACCTCAGGTCACTCAGGCTCAAAGTTTGGCTCTTGAGGACCTAGAGTATGCTGGTTTAAATCTCTCTGAGTCAGTTATGGATGTTTTAAGAGGATATAGAAAGTCCTCTACTAAGATAACCTATACTGGAAAATGGAAGAGGTTTTCCATTTGGTGTTCTAACAGGAATACAGTGCCAACCCAGGTAGGAGTGCCAGGGTTGCTGGAGTACCTAGTCTATCTACACACCTTAGGTTTACAGCCTGCTACACTGAAAGTTAATTTAGCATCAGTTTCTGCTTATGCTTTGGCAGGTAAGTCTGTTTCCTTGGCATCAAATCCAATTTTTAAAAAGTTTTTCAAAGGCCTCTCTCATATGTACCCACCAGCTTGGGATCTTAATATTTGCATTGCTCAGCTCATGGCTCCCCCTTTTGAGCCTATGTTCTCAGCATCTTTGAAGTATGTCACTTGGTGGGTAGAAAACAGAGAATTACATGAAAAAGATGGACGAATACAGGACCACCTACAGGAGTGCACAAGCCAAGGAAAGGCGGGCAACTCCTCAGAAGCAGCAGTCTAGGGGCAGGCCCTTTCACAGGCCTCCTCTTCTTTTCCTCAGTGGGTGTTCTTGAGAGGGAGAGGCAGAAGGGGGATGAGCAGGGCTGCATCCCCCTTTCAGTCCAAGGCTCCTGCTAAGCAGACACTCTGAGTGTTGGCCTGGGTTGACTTCCCTTTTCCAGTAGTAGGCAGGTTGGTTTACTAGTTCCAGGCCTGGAAGTCTGTTACCTCAGACAAGTCGGTCCTGGAGGTAGTAAGCCAGTGACTGGATCTCAGCTTCAAAAAATTTCCAAAGCTGAGGGTCAGGTCTTTTCCACCTGCAAACCTCTCCGAAACCATTTCCCTAGAGGCAGAGGTTTCCTCTCTGCTGGCTCTCAGAGCCATAGAGAGAGTTCCTACTCCACACAGGGGCAAGGGTCTGTGTTCCAGATAGTTCCTTACCCCAAAAAAGACTGGTGTGGCAGCCCATCCTAGACCGAAGATACTTAAACAATCATCTAGTCAAGCCAAAATTCAGAATGGTGACTCTAGGAGTAATTATTCCCTCTCTGAGGCAAGGGGATTGGTTAGCCTCCCTAGACCTCAAGGATGCCAACTTTCACATTCCCATCAGGTGCTCCCACAGAAAGTACCTCAGGTTCAAACTGCCTTCAGGCCATTATCAGTTCAGAACAATGCCCTTCGGACTAACATCAGCACTAAGGGTGTTCACAATATGCCTAGCAGTAGTAGTGGCCTTTCTAAGGAGACAAAATATTTCCATTTTTCCATACCTGGATGACTGGCTCATTATGGGGCAGTCTCCAGACCAAGACAAGTCAAACCTGCAGGTGACACAATTGTTCACTTCTTCGGATTCCTCCTCAGTCTTCCAAACTCAGTTCTTGAACCAGTGCAACTCCTGACCTTCATATGGATAGAGTTGGACACTGTCCAAGCAAAAGCTTTTCTCCCTCTGGCAAGGGTAAAGGCCCTTATAGAACTGGATTCTTCTTTCCGCCTTCTGGTGTCTCGACTAGCAAGACATTTTCTTTAGCTTCTGGGCCACATGCATGGTTGTGTCAGGTACAGGAGGGCTTGGATGGGACAGGTGCCTCTAATCCTGGTTCATGCTGTGCCTGGTTGTGAATGTAACTGGGGGATGATTGACCAACTGGGAATCATTTCTGAGGGGTGGGGCCTGGTATATGAGGGCATTGGTGGGCTATTTGGACACCTGGAAGTGAACTATTTGTGGTGGTATACAAGTTAAATGGGGGATCACTGGAGAATAAGGAATCCCTTTTTTGGATGGTGCCTGGTCATAGCCATTATCTCTATTCTGACAGACCCGGGGCAATGTATACAGAAAATGCCCATGATCCTCAAGTACATTACATGAGTGCTTTTAGGCATGAGAAGTTAGTATTTCCAAATGCCAAACACAGGGCACAGTGTTGTTTGCAGGCACTTCTAAAATGCACACGCAAACCACAGCAAGTTTTGGGGCTGTCCCTTGATAAAAACAAATGCCCCTGTCCTCCATCAAAAGTATTAGGAAGATTAATTTGATATGTACCACTATATTTTAGTTTCACCCAAAACTCACACTCACCTGTTCAAACTTATTCTCTATTTGGAAATGTGCCATGACGAAGTGGCTGGGGGTGCGGTGGGGAAGCACATGGAATGTGTAACATGGAGTGTCACCTGGTGTGGGAGGGATTTGGGGGAACATTGGACAACATTGAATGCGTTTTTGATGGTGGGGCCTGATATGGGAGGGCTTGTGTGGGTTCATTGGACACCATAGAATACTCAAAGTGTGGAGACGCCTGATATCGGAGGGTATTGAGGGGATCACTGCACAATGGAGAATGCATTTTTGGTGGTGGGGTTGGATACTGGAGGGCTTCTGGGTGGCCATTTGTCACCAGGGAATGCTTAACTTATTGTGGCACCTGATTTGGGAGGGAATTTGGGGTCCATTGAACAAAGATGCATTTTTGGTGGTGATGCCTGATAATGGAGTGCTTGTAGTAGTGCCATTGGACATCAGGAAATGCTTAACCAGTGGTGATGCCTGAAATGGGAGGGTATTGTTGGACCATTGGACAACAGGGAATGCATTTTTGGTGGTGGCACCATATCAGGCCCTGCCACCAAAACAATTGCCCTCATCTAAGCTGGAAAATCACTTTAACCTGTTTTGGCACCTTATATTGGAGGGACTTGGGGGTCCTTTGAACAATGTTGAATGGCACACCACCAGAAACGCATTCCCTGCATGTGTTTGTGATGGTGAGGCATGATATGGGAGGGTTTGGGTGTGTCCATTGGACACTGTAGAATGCTTAACTTGTGGTGGTGCCTGATATGGGATGGTACTGGAGGACCACTAGACAACAGGAAATGCATTTTTGGTGGTGGGGCCTGATATGGGAGAACTTGTGGGGGACCACTAAACACTAGCGAATGCTTAAATTGTTGTGGCATCTGATTTGGGAGGGAAATGGGAGTCCATTGAACAATGTGGAATGCATTTTTGGTGGTGGAGGGTATAGGGGGAACATTGGCCTGACATGGGAGGGCTTGTTGTGGGCCATCGGACACCAGATAATGCTTAACCTGGGGTGGCACCTGGTATGGGTGGGAATTGGGGGACTGCTTGACAAAAGGCAAAGCATTTTTGATGGTGGGGCCTGATATGTAAGGGCTTCTGTTGGTCCATTGGACATCATAGAATGCTTAAATTGTGATGATGCCTGACATTGGAGGGTACTGGATGATCACTGGACAACAGTGAATGCATTTGTGGTGGTGGGGCCTGATATGGGATGGCTTGTGGGGGTACCATTTAACACCAGGGAATGCTTAAATTGTTGTGGCACCTGATCTGGGAGGGAATCAGGAGTCCATTAAACAACACTGAATGCATTTGTGGTGGTGGGGACTGATATGGGAGGGCTTGTTGGGGGCCATTTGTCACCAGTTTTTGGAAGAATTTTGAACTTCATTTAATTACTAGTCAAGGTCAGTTACATGCTTTACATTTTGTGGTGCCTGGTATGGGAGGGATTTGGGAGACCGACAGACAACAGGGAAAACATTATTTGTGATGGTTCTGGATGTTTGAAGGTGGTGGTGGGACCTGAACATCAGAAAATGGGTTTTGTGTGGTGTTGCTGGGTCTCAGAGTGGGGGATGGAGACAAAGTATTACATAAATTGCGATGATGCTGGATTTTGGAGAGTGGGGGGAATCCCCCTTACACCAGGTAATGCTTTTTCTGTGATGATTTTGGGTCTTTGGAGGCGATGGTGGGGCGGGGATCCGGACACCAGGACATTGAAATGTCAAGATTCCTGCACAAGACTCCATAGTCAAGCCAAGCCCAGACCCCCAGGTATCCATTACAACTCGATATTATCCTGATAAGGTACTCTCCACATATTATTTTGTCATGTCTAGTACAGGAGTGTTTGAGTTGGACAGGAGCCCTCTAATCCCAGTTCAAGCAGTGCCTGGTTTCAAAGAGAATTGGAGAACAACTGACTAAAGTGGGAATCCTTTTTGAGTGATGGGGCATGGTATATCCATGCATTGGAGGGCTACAGGACACCAGTGAATTCTTTATATTTACAGTATTAGTGTCTGGTATGGGAGCACTTAGGTTGGACCAATAAACTCCAGGGAATACTGTATTTGTTGTAACACCTGTTATAGGAAGCATGGGGGATCACTTGACACCAGGGAATGCTTTACGTATGGTGGTATCTTTTATAGGAAGGGTTAGTTGAGTCCATTGGAGTCCAGTCCAGTGAATTCTTCATTTTTGGCTGTAGCATCTGGACAAGAGGGAGTGCTTTACATGTCTGGTGCTGGAGCCTAGTCTTTGGAGGGCATTGTTAGGGCCCACTGCAGAGTTGTTTACTTGTGGAGGAGCCTGGTATGGGAGGGAACGGGGGACCTAATTGACAACAGGGAATTTTTTTTGTGGTGTGGCCTTGTACGGGAGGGCATGAGAGGGCTACCAGACTGTAGCAAGTTCTTATCTTGTGGTGGCTCATGGTATGGGATTACAGTGGGCGACCACTGGAAATCAGTGAATTCCTTATTTCTGGTGGGTTCTGGTGATGGTTGGCATGGGTGGGTCATTGGACTCCAAGAAGAGCTTTTCATTTGGAGTCGCAAGGTATGATAGGGAAAAGGAATTTTTTTTTTCTTTGCGGTCTGGTAAAGGTGAGCAAGGCTTCTCTGTCTCGCCTCTCACCACCACACAAAAATACTATACAGGTGAGATATGACTGAAAGAGAAGGAGAGGGTATGTAGTTGGAAAGGGAGGAAGTAGTGTTTGACGGTGAGGAGGTGGGGGTGTTCTTCTGTATTGCTCCTGTATATTCTTCCTATTAACCTATTTTTTCCTTTCTCTTTAACAGGTCTGACAGGATGCTGACTCCGTCCCCGTCAGATAATTATTACTCTATGACTAACCTGTTCTATATTTTCTAAATACTCATTAAGAACTACAGATCCTTTGTGACTGCTTTCTTATATTTTGACTTTACAGTTTAGCTGTACATTGTCTCCTCAAGATTGCTGATTCTGGCTCCCTAGTAACCCCGGTAAGAGACTCTTCACATATTACTTGTTTTTATTTTGACTGGGTGAGTTATGGTAATGCACCTTGGAAGAGGGAACACTGGGAAATGCTACAGGATGGGGGAGGGGTGCTGACCACTAAAAAGGAAAAAAATGAACCTGGATAATTTCTGAGAAACTAAAGGTCTCTAATCAGAGTACAAAGACTGCAGGGAGGGTCAATGGCATGCTGGGATGCATAGGTAAAGGTATCACAAGCATAAGGTGTGGGGTGGTTATGCCATTGCACCAGATGCTAGTGAGGCCTCACCTAGAGTACTATGCACAGTTCTGTAGGGCACACCATCATAAGGACATTGACAGGGTAGAGGCAGTCCAGAGTAGTGCCTTCAGGCAGACTGGATGGGCCTGTCGGTCCTTATCAGCCAACAATTTCTATGTTTATATGTTCCCATACTTGCATGGTATGGGAGGGAATTGGAAGACCAGCGAACACCAGGGAAAGCTTTTAGTGTGGTTAGGCCTGGTTTGGGATGACATGATGAGGCCATTGGACACCAGGAATCCATTTTCTTTTGTTGGCGCCTCTTATTTCAGGGAATCGGGGGAATGGTCCAACTAAGGGAATTCTCCCCCACACATACCTGGTGCTGGATTCCTCACAAAGCCCTGTTACTGGATCATGAGGTCACAGGCACAGTTTAACTGATCCCCTTCCCATTTTAGTCCAACCTCTCTGACATCATCCATACATATGATTCAACTGTGGGACCTTGTATGGTCCAACTCTGATAATGCCCCTCTAAAAAAAATGGGGTACTGTATCATGAGGTCATAGCCACAGCCTAACTGAAACCCTTCACATTACTTTTACACCCATTCAGGAAGCTTTTTAGCAAAGGTGGCCATCTTGGGGCATTTTAGCAAAGGCAGCTATTTTGCTGCATTTTAGCTTCTGCTCAATGTGTGCCTGACATCATCCACCAGCAACTTGAATCGATGTATACAGCTGGAGAGGTATAAAGACATGAAAGTGGGGTGTTCATGCACAGAACCATGGTAATTAAGTAGAAAGATAAAAGGAATTTTTAACACATTTTGATAATAAATTATTTTGTATTTCCTTTTCTTTTAGAACATTTAATCCAATACTACAAGTAGATGTCATACATGCTTCCAACTGCAACAACTTGGAATATGAAATTTAGATGAACATCTTGTTAAAAATGAAATTATATCAATGAATAAGTGGAAGAGAAAATGCAGAATGCAGTTATACAATTTTCATCTTATTCCAACGTAACTATTGTTATACAGACCAGCTAATTACATGTTACAAGTACATGGAAGCATAATTATGATAATCGCATCTGCGATACATTGGATAACTATTATAAATTAAATGCAATGTTTTTGTTATGAAAATGGAATAATCAATAATTTTATATGGACTGGACATTAAAAATAGTTATTCTTGTACCTTAATTTAAAAAAAAATCTACTCAGCAAAAAATTTCCAATTGTGAAATAATTAAAAAAAAATTACATATGATCACATTAAGAGTTAATAGTCAATTAGCAATTGAGGTAAGTAAATATTGTGTTCAGTAAGTAACAATTTCTATTTTGTGTTAGTTATTATAGCATGACTCATGTGAACATCCATTATTATAATGCTAGCTATGAACAGTTGATACATTATTTGAAACAGAAACATAGACAGCAGATAAGGACTGCTTAGCCTACTATTTCTGCCCATGTGATAGTCACCACCACATACGCATGCAGTTGATGAATCTGTGTACCAATCATGAGACTCAAATTGTAGATTTAAGGTGTTAGATTACATGCACAAATTGATTTGTAAAATTGTATCCTTGATGAATTAGAAACACATTGTATGTGTGAAAATGAGTGAGTATTCCATTAAAGATATTACATGTTAAAACTTTGAATATAACTTTTTTATTTTTTTGTCTTTCAGGTTAATTGATTCCTTGCAGTATATTTGACATAATTCTACAGAACATAGAATATTTTGTGGTATGTTTGAAAATATAAATCAGTGTACAGTGGGGAGTTGGGGAGGAGGGTTTATTGAGTCAAACTGGTTTCATTTTTCATGTTATTATTAGAATCGCCAAAAAAGATAACACCTCACAGAATAATCATCATGGCAAAAAGCAGAATGACAGCGTTGGATGTTTTGGCTGAGATCAAGATGTGTAGCGAGTCCAATTTCTCAGAATCAGATAGTGAAGAGGATGTTGAAGAAAGGTTGTACAATCTGGATCTGGTGGAAATGCAGAATGAGTCTTTTGAAGATGAAGAAGTTACTGATCAAGATTACATGCCGGATGTGGAGCTCGAAGATCAGGAAGAGAATCCCCACAACATCAGTAGGTGCAATGCCCAAGAAGACTCGTGGTAAGAGGGTTCGGCCATCAGCAGAACAAAGCATTACAATAGAAGATGAATGGGAAGAGGTGATGACAACAAGTGACAATGGACACCTATTCACTGCAACTTCAGGTTTACAAGTTCCAGTCCCGGAAAGTCCACTTGGATTTGTACAACTGTTTTGCATGATGGATGAAGATTTGGAGCTTATTGCAAGGGAAACAAATAGATATGCTGATGATTTCTTTCTGGCACATCCAATTGATGAGTTGCCACCACGTTCAAGGGCCAGGGCTTAGAAGAAGACTGACAAAGAAGAATTGAAGAGGTTTTTTGCATTATACATTGCAATGGGACTGGTAGTGAAGAGCAGAAAAGATGAATACTGGGTATTGGATGAAGTCACCTACTGTACACACCATTCTGGGGCACTGTGATGGCAAGGAACCGATTCAACCTGATTTTTTCATTTCTCCACATAGCTGACAACTCGAAGTGGAACCCTAGAGGGATTGAGGGATTTGATCAACTTTTTCACATTAGGGAGATACATGAGCGATTCCTAAAGAGATCAAGAGAAACCTATCTTCCCGACCGGGACCTCTCCCTGGATGAAGGTATATGTCTGTGGAAGGGAAATCTGAGTTACAGAACATTTAATCCACAAAAAACAGTGAAGCATGGAATCAAGGTGTACACCTTATGTGAATCGAACTTGGGATACATATGCAACTGGCAATTCTATACAGGCAAAGTCGACGAGGAACAGAACAAAGGACATACATACAGAGTTTGTTTTGATCTTGATAGAGAAGAACTGTGAGGGAAAGGCTGCAGGATTCACACAGACAGATACTACACTGGAACTCAAATCTACACAGATCTATTTTTATCTGGAGTTGGTGCAACTGGAACTGTGATGCCCAATCGCAAGGGAATGCTTCCCAAAATAAAAGACATAAAGCTGAAGGTGAAAGAAAAGGTTACATTCAGGAAGACACCAATGCTCTGTATGAAGTGGAGAGACAAGAGGGACATATACATGCTGTCAACAACATCTAGTACTGAATTTGTCGATACCAGAAGAAAGGATTGGAAGACTGAGGAGTCAATCAAAAAACCAAAATGTATACTGGACTACAACAGATACATGGGTGGAGTCGACAAAAATGTTCAGCTGGCAGGGTATTACAATTTTAACCGTCGATGCAAGCAGGTATGTCAGAAGGAGCTCTTTTATCTACTGAATGCCATGTTACTTCAGGGGTACACAATGTACAAGAAATTTTCACCAGAAAGAAAGAAGATGACACACCAGGAATACCAATGAACTGTGATTAAAGAACTTGTAATAACAAGCAAAAAAATTGATGATCTTCCACAGCATAGCCAAAAACGGTAATTGACAAACTTGGATCCATGCCAATGACTACAAGGAAAGCACTTTCCATCAAAAGTTCCAAGAACACCAAAGAAGCAGTACCCTACCCGAAGATTTGTGGTGTGCACAAAGAAAGTGAAGCATAAGGAATCGACCTACTGGTACGCACAGCGCGTAAAGGGCCTGTGTGTAGATAAATGCTTCTCTGAATACCATTCAAAGATGAACTATGGTGTGTCTGGATCACCGAATACAAGCGATAGCGACACAAAATAGTAAATCACTTGATAGAAGCACAATGAGATGTAAGTGGCTTCTCGGTAAACATGCCCTCTTCTGCAAAAAGCCCTCAAGGCTGAATACCCTCAAGGAAACCAACCACAACTGGGCAGTTGGTTTACACCAAAATGACAAACATGTCAGTCTCAAGGAAACATGCCCTCAAGGCAGCCAGCCTCAAGGTAGACAACCCTCAATGCAGCATGCCCTCAAGGCAACAAACCCTCAAGGCATTAATCCCTCAAGGCAGATGGCCCTCAAGGCAATCAGACATCAAAGTTAACTGTACTCAGTGCAAACAGCCCTGAAGGAAGATGGCCCTTAAGGCAACAAGCCGATAAGGTAAATGGTCCTCAAGACAACCAGCCCTACAGGTTGACAGCCCTTGGCATGTTTTATTGTTGCTGATTCCTGGTATGGGATGACATGCGGTGTCCATTGGACACCACGGAATGGTTAATTGGTGTAGATTTCCTGTATAGAGACCGAAATGGCGGAGTGATCGAGATGCAAGATAGGTGAGACATGCTGAGTACTGCATCCCGGAATGGACAGCACAAGACTTCCCTCTATCATAGTCAGCATAGGGTGTCAATTAGACACCATGACATGTTTTATAGTTGCTGTTTCCCAGTATGGGATGAAATGGGGTGTACATTGGACACCATGGAATGGTTAATTGGCATAGATTCCCTGTATAGAGACCGAGATGGCTGAATGATCGACATGTAAGATAGGTGGGAAATGCTGAGTGCTGCATCCCAGAATGGACAGCACAAGGCTTCCCTCTATCATTGAAATTATAGGGTGTTCATTGGACACCATGGCATGTTTTATAGTTGCTGTTTCCCAGTATGGGATGACATGGGGTGTCCATTGGACACCATGGAATGGTTAATTGGTGTAGATTTCCTGTATAGAGACTGAGATGGCGAAGTGATTGAGAAGCAAGAGAGGTGGGAAATGCTGAGTGCTGCATCCCGGAATGGACAGCACAAGACTTCCCTCTATCATAGTCAGCACAGGGTGTCCATTAGACACATTGGCATGTTTTATTGTTGCTGTTTTCCATTATGGGATGACATAGGGTGTCCATTGGACACCATGGAATGGTTAATTGGCATAGATTCCTGGTATAGAGACTGAGATGGCTGAATGATCAAGATGTAAGATAGGTGGGAAATGCTGAGTGCTGCATCCTGGAATGGACAGCACAAGACTTCCCTCTATCATAGTCAGCATAGGATGTCCATTGGACACCATGACATGTTTTATTGTGTGCTATTTCCTGGTATGGGATGACATGGGGTATCCACTGGACATCATGGAATTTTTAATTGGTGTAGATTCCCTGTATAGAGACCAAGATGGCGGAGTGATCGAGATGCATGATAGGTGGGAAATGCTAAGTACTGCATCCCAGAATGGACAGCACATGACTTCTCTCTATCATAGTCAGCATTGGATGTCCATTAGACACCATGGCATGTTTTATAGTTGCTGTTTCCCAGTATAGGATGACATGGGGTGTCCATTGGACACCATGGCATGATTTATTGTGTGCTGTTTCCTGGTATGGGGATGACATGGAGTGTCCACTGGACACCATGGAATGGTTAATTGGTGTAGATTCCCTGTATAGAGACTGAGATGGCAGAGTGATCGAGAAGCAAGAGAGGTGGAAATGCTGAGTGCTGCATCCCGGAATGGACAGCACAAGACTTCCCTCTATCATGGTCCACATGGGGTATCCATTAGACACATTGGCATGTTTTATTATTGCTGTTTTCCATTATGGGATGACATGGGGTGTCCATTGGACACCATGGAATGGTTAATTGGTGTAGATTCCAGGTATAGAGACCGAGATGGCTGACTGATCGAGATGTAAAATAGGTGGGAAATGCTGAGTGCTGCATCCCGGAACAGGGAGCACAAGACTTCCCTCTATCTACCACCTCTTTGTAACTTTACATATTGTTCTATATGTATGCCCTTATTGTAATACTTATGTTCTTATTTATTGTGTTACCTGTCATACTGTTCTGCAATTTTATCATACTTTTTAAACTTCCTTGGCTTGTTGCTGAATGTATCTCCCCCACATCTGTGAGTTTTTACTTGACTATGTATTGTACTGTTTCATGTGCTGCATCACATATATGACTTTGCATTCCTAAAACTGTATTCTCCCGGGTCATGCCTGAAAATAGGCATCCCTATGCCTAGTTCACCTACCCTGTTACCAAAAGCAAATAAAATAAATAGTCAGCATAAGATGTCCATTGGACACCATGACATATTTTATTGTTGCTGTTTCCTGGTATGGGATGACACGGGTTGTCCACTGGACACCATGGAAAGGTTAATTGATGTAGATTCCCTGTATAGAGACCAAGATGGTGGAGTGATCAAGATACAAGATAGGTGGGAAATGCTGAGTGCTGCATCCCGGAACAGACAGCACAAGACTTCCCTCTATCATAGTCAGCACAGAGTGTCCATTAGAAACCATGGCATGTTTTATAGTTGCTGTTTCCCAGTATGGGATGACATGGGGTGTCCATTGGATACCATGGAATGGTTAATTGGTGTAGATTCCCCTGTATAGAGACTGAGATGGCGGAGTGATCGAGATGCAGATAGGTGGGAAATGCTGAGTGCTGCCTCCTGGAATGGACAGCACAAGACTTCCCTCTATCATAGTCAGCATAGGGTGTCCATTAAACACCTTGGTATGTTTTATTGTTGCTGTTTCCCATTATGGGATGACATGGGGTGTCCATTGGACACCATGGAATGATTAACTGGCGTAGATTCCCGGTATAGAGACTGAGATGACTGAGTGATTGAGATGCAAGATAGGTGGGAAATGCTGAGTGCTGCATCCCAGAATGGACAGCACAAGACTTCCCCTCTATCATAGCCAACATAGGGTGTCCATTGGACACCATGGCATGTTTTATTGTGTACTGTTTCCTTGTGTGGGATAACATGGGGTGTACACAGGACACCATGGAATGGTTAATTGGTGTAGATTCCCTTTATAGAGACCAAGATGGTGGAGTGATCGAGATGCAAGATAGGTGGGAAATGCTGAGTACTGTATCCCGAAACAGACAGCACAAGACTTCCCTCTATCATAGTCAGGACTGGATGTCCATTGGACACCATTTCATGTTTTATTGTTGCTGTTTCCTGGTATGGGAGCTCTGTTAGAAGCTGTGATTATTTGCTGATTATCTATTAGAATAGTATTGCTGTTGTACAGTAGTTTGTCTAACCTGCCTTCTTTGCAGCATGGACAGTTCTGTTTATCACCACCATCTTGGTCCTGGACTGCTTATTTGGACCAATCAGTACCTTTGGGAGTCCTAAAATGGAATCTTCCCCCAGGGTCTTGTGGGAGTGAATTTCTGTAGGAATTGTAGTTTCGAGACTTTGGCACCTAGATGAACCTGGAGGGGAAGCCCTTCCTTTGACTGACAGATGGATCATCCAATCAGAACCTTTTGGAAAGAATGGAAATTCTTAAGCTGCCTGCTGCAGTGAGTCAGTCTGGAATTAGAGTTTGAAGAGTAAACAGCTTGAGTGATTTGAGCAGCAGCCCCTGCGTAGTTCGCAGAGGAGGTTGGTGGAAAGGCTGAGTTTGTCTTGTCTGCCTACAGTCCCTTGAGAGTGAATCCATTGAAAGGCTTAGCAATCGGACTGTATCAGAATTGGAGTGTGACAAAGCCACTGAAGAGTGACCAGATTTAAGCCTGAAGAAGAAAGATGATTTGCTATACACAATCGGTCTGTCAGGACATCCATTTACCACAGAATTTCTGGTTTTGCTCAGAGACACTAATATTGAGGCCGGACTGCCTTCCGCATTGTTATATGGTGATTGCTTTAGTATAAATGTGCTGTGTGCTGTTAGTGGGTCGCAGTCTGGTTCCCCACTGTGTAAATGTGCCATGCTTGCTGGAAGCTGCATCCAGCACTACCGGACTCAAACTCCGAAATGTTCCACCCAGTCTGGGCCTTGCCATCTGACCCAGCCAGCTACTTCCAGCACAGAAACCATCATCAATGAGAGACTCACCCGGGGATCAGCTCCCTGCTTAACCATCTTGAACAGGAATGACACCTCGGTGATTCATGGGGGATCTGCTTCTCCTGGCAAACCAGTCATCAATCTGCAGTCTCCATTTCATCTAGTCTGTGTCTCATATTGGGTAGCATGAGTAACAATCAAGGTAGTTCCCTACAACAACAGCTAGATCTCAAGTGTTGTCATCTGATTGCAGTGTTGTTTTTCCTTTCACGAACTGAACCTTTGGGCTCTGGATTGCAAATTGTGTGTGGTTGTGCATGCTTTTTCTTTTCATCTCAGGACCCCAACCAGCTGTGACACCGGCCTACCCCAGGCAATGTTCCAAGCTATCCCATCTTACTTCCAACTGGGTACCCAGAGCGTGTGACTGTGCAGGGACTAAAAGTGCATGCAATATTGCCTGACAAGATCAGTTTTAGAATTAATCAACCTGATTACACCCCTCCCTTCTTCAATTCCCCTGAATAAATCAGATCTAACCCTTTTTGCATTTAAAGGAGACAGGAAATTTGTGCTAACTGGCAGCTGTTTATGAAGTTTTTATTCTCAAAAATGATATGCATTCCCCTAAATTATCCATATTTAACTGTATGTACCTGAATAAAAACTGATACAAAAAACTGTATTTTGCATTGTTTTAATTTTATGGGCAGCATTCTACTATAGTCATGGCCCAGAGTTTTCCACGATTCCGCGGCTGCAGAAATATCCACGGAAAATTGCAGAATTGCATCTCACCTGCGGAAGTCAAAACCAGCCACAGAATTCACACGGAATTCAAGGGGGCCATGGAACTCCCACTGAAAATGATAGAATCCTGGGCAGAGCCGCGCTGCGAGCAGAGTTACAAAATAGCTGTATAGTAAAAAGAACCTGCTTCATAGGTACTCGAAAGTATTGCTGTCGGGTAGCTCTGTTGAAATATAGCGTATCTTTACTATGCACATTTTTGTTTTGTAGCAATTTTATAGGCTAGCCTTTTACTTAGGTACTTCTATTTTCATGGTGGTGTGTCACATCGGCGATCTCACCTGCTGGTTTGCAGGACTGCTCTTTCTGTCTCCTTGTGTGAGAACTCCAGTATCTCTGATTTTCAGGAAAGTGGATGCAAACTGTAATATTTGCTCTGGTCTTGTTGGTCATAATTCTGGCTGGGGTGCACCTGTCCTGTGTAGCGAGAAAACATGGGTTGGAGTTGCTTGAAGTACAGGGTAGCACTAGCGGTGAAGGAGTGCTTCACTGACCATGGCTCTATACTGAGAAGCTTTAAAAAATTAATCTGCACTACCGGGACATTAGTGGGCACCAAAAGGTGCAGTTTTTTAAATAAGAGACCCCCTACAGTTTCTACCATTTATTTGGGGTGTATTGGTGCTGCCGATAGTCTAATACTGAAGTAGTTTTTTTTTTTTTCACAGCTGGAGCAAATTGTGGAGATGGACATTTATTGACATGGCTTCTGTCGTCTTTTGTTGAAGTGTATCCACTGTTACTGTTTTAAAATTGTTATGGTATTAGCAATAACGTTCGTAATTTGTGCTGTGGATGATCTGATCTGTAAAATCCACAAACATCCTGAGCAGCTGCAACTAATAACATTACTTAAAAGTTATTGCTAACCACTGGTTCTTTGATTTTACAGCTAAGAATTAACCTGTTTTCCAGTTTTAAGTTAATTCAGCATTTCCACAGGTAGTAATACCACAGTCATACTGCAGCTAAAGATGACAGATAAATGTTGATCTCTGCAAGTCGCTCCAAGCCGAGGAAAAAAATATTAACATCGATATTAGACTGGGGAGGATTCTGTTTAAAAATCATTTTTCTTTCACTCCAATATGGCTTATTTGCAGGCAGTTCAGGACAAAAGTAATTATGAGCGTCATGCTGCAATAAAATAATAAAACTGCTAGTGCTATTTTACAAATATAACAAACGCTCGCACCCCCCCCAAGCTGAGCTATGGAGGCACAGTTGCATTTTAACCACCATGCTGGCACCCCAGGCTGAGTTTGCTAATTTCATTTATTTAATCATTCATAATGACCTGCTTCAATACATTCTGTTGGGCCAGATGTAAGATGTTCCCAGCTGGGAGGATGCCAGAAAGTAGGGGATGTGATTTATTAATTTGTTGCTTTAGCGGTTGCTATGTCCCTATTGAGCCACAGAGGATTCTGCTTAAAGATTTTTTTTCACTCTGAGCCCCAGAGAACAGTTCTTCCCCGGCTATGCAAGGCTTATTTGCAGGCTCTTTTTGTGAATGTCCTGCTGCAATAAAAAAATATACTGTAATAAAACAGCCAGTTTTACAGTTATTATAACAAAAGCGTGAACCGCCCCTCATCCTGCCCCAGCTGAGTCAGGGAGGCATCGGTTACATTTTAACCCCAACCCCCATGCTGGCACCCAGGGCTGGGCTTGCTTATTTATTTTTTTCATTTATTTAATCATTCATAAATAAAACGGCCAGTCCTACAGTAACAAAAAAAACTATGCACCCCCCTCTTTGGAGCACCACTAAGCCACGGATGAGCACAACCAGGGTGGTTACAGCTTTTTTGACAGATGACAGAATGCATGTAGATTCAACTAATATTTCAGAAACTTTATTGCATGGGCAAAAAACTGCAAAATGAGTGTATACACACTTTCACTTTTTATGCCATCACACAGTCAAGTCTAATTTTTAGTTTGCTATTTTCTCCTACTGTACAAGTAGTATACAATTGGTGCAGCATACATCCTTGGAAGCACTTAGTATGGGAGTTGAAAACAGCAGGTATCAGGTGCTCTGTTTTGTGCAAATTAAACCAACTGTCACTGGATATTCATTAAACACATTCAACAGTTTAAACAATTCAAAACCAGTGAAAGTCACTGTGATTGTCATGGAAACAACTTGTGCTCTGGTGTTCTAGGCTCATGATGGTGGTGTGCAGTGAATCTGTTATCTTTAATTTCATAGAACAAATAAAACAAGGACACATTGTTGTGAAAAGGGTTTATTAGCAGCAGAAAACCTTTCCAGTGTGTGATCAAACTAATTTCCCTGCTCTTAAGTCATTCTCAATATCTGTAATAAAAGCATATCATAAGAAGGTAATATGATTTACCCTATTCTTTAATGCTTTCGTCCAAAATATAATTCTTGTTTTCCTGAAATGTACAGTAGGAAGTGAAATCATAAAGAATGTTTTAACAAATGTGGAATAATACAGGCATCCACACATATATACTGTACATACACAAACAAATCTATCTCTCTGCCTGTCTGTCTATCTGTCAAAAATCCTACAAAACCTTTACCAGGGATACTGATCTGTTAACAGCTTGCTTCCAAATGTGTCCTGTGGGTGAGGGGTATGAAATATAGTATGAAATAGAGTTCAGGAGCAAATATATATATATATATATATATATATATATATATATATATATATATATATATTTAGTATGTCACACTACACCCAAATTAACACAAAATTAAACACTTAGCTGAATTTTAAGCGTGTATGTTACAATATAAGCACTTGACTCTACTAAGGAAATGTCAATATGAAGAAAAATAACAAAATAGAATAAAAATAAGGGAAATAGGGCAACAGTTCATTGCCACAGAATTGCCTCAGAAATTACAGTCCCCCGCCGCAGAAGTTCTGCAGCAAATGGAAACCCTGCCTCAGAACTTTGATCCAAAGTGCCGCAGAAAAATCGGGGCCCTGACTATAGTTCTCTGCATGGAACCTGTGATTTGGAGTTTTTACTACAGTATGTCATGGTTGTGCATGGAATGCCAATTATGAACTGTTGGCCTATCAGAACTACACTAATAGTTCTGTGCACAAATCATGGCATAGTTAAAACTCCAAATTACTGGTCCCATGAAGAGAATTATACCAGAATGCTGCCCATAAAAACAAAACAATGCAAAATACAGTTTTTCATATCACCTTTTATTCAGGTACAGTTAAATGTGGATTATTTAGAGTAATACATATTATTTCTGAGAATAAGAACTTTATAAACTGCTGCCAATTAGAAATGATTTCCTGTCCTCTTTAATCTGACTGTGGTTCCAGTTTGTACCAAAAGCACTGTACTGTTGTTATTTACTGTGCCTAACCTTGTTTTACAAGGGGTCTCCAGGGTTGAACTGGTGGAACCAGCCCTGGTGGTAAGTGCAAACAGTGTGGGGAATTATATGCTGAATAGGAGCTACTGTGAAAGTGTTTGTTGCATATTGTCTAGGCCACTAGAAGGCTAAAAGGGGATTACAATGTCCCAGAGAGCTGTACCCAGGTTAGCCTTGTTACTAACAACCCTGTCCTCCAGGTAGAGGCACCCATGTCATTACACAGGCCCCTTAACCTGCAACTAGCCACGCAGGCAGGGGTAGTAGCCCTTGGGATAGTGCCACCTAGGGGGATACACAAGTGTGGGATGACATGGGAAAGCTGAACAACATGTAATGCTTTATTCATGCTAGGTCATCAGATATGAGTACTCCAAAATCCCTTTCCAGTTTGGTGACCATCAGTTTCTCAAACCCCCAATCATGTAATGTTTTCATGGGATCTTGTGCCACAAATGCATAATTTTGATCTGAGTGCTACTACTAGTAATCACTCTTAAATGTTTTTTTATTTCCTGGAAGATACCAGACATGTTATCTTTTGCCAGCAAATGTCAGGAATTGAGTACTACTACCTTCATAGATTGGATACACTCCGATGCTATAATATGTATGTTTTCTTAATTCAGATATGCAGTGTCCAGAGAGGATGGTATGCATCTGTGGACACTCCTTCATGCATTGGGCAGGGATTCAGGAGTGGTCTCGAACCGAGGGACCAGTTTTGACCTTCAATACTCCAGTAAACGTGTGTTGTTTTGGTGAGAGGGGTATGCGTTGGGATCAACTGGTGCCAATGTTGCGACGGGAGTGCCTGAGGGGGATCTGAACCATATGTCATTGTCATCCACCTGGGAGGCAATGATTTAGGATTAAAGATGTCAGTGAAGCTGCTACGGAAGATGAAGGAGGACATCTCCTTGATCAAGTGCTGAATGCCGAGGACCATGATCCTTTGGTCCCACATCATCCAGCGTCAGCAGTGGAGGAATATTTCTGATATGAAGGCAATGGACAGAACAAGAAGAAAGATCAACACAGAGATGGGGTGTTCATGAGAGGATTGTCAGCCGCGTGGTCAAGCATGATGGCATCATGTCTGTCTTCCCAGAACTGTATCGGCAGGATGGTGTCCACTTAACGGATCAGGGAAGCGATATGTTCTGCAGTGACATCAAGAGGCCTGTAGCTCCAATCCTATAGAGGTATGCAATCTACTGGGGCAGTGGTGGGGGAACCAATGTTTGGTGTGTGGCAGTGGCACTGGCAGGGCTGTCGCCTATCCAGGGCTGGAGGGGTGTTTCTTGTAGTGAACCCAAGATCCCCAATCCCCCTGCATGGGCACATCTGACGTCGGTGCATGACAACCCTGCCTACATCAGCCATGCTCTTACATGCAGCCCGGTGGCTTGATGGTGCCCCCAGTCTGCACTGGGGGTCACCAGAGCACCGGTCATCCCTAACCCTCCCACCCAGAAAGAAGAGCTGTTCAGAGGGTGCTCAATCCATCTCCCTCCCCTGCCAACCCCCGACTCCCGAGCTCGCTCCCAAACTTGGGTTGTCGGCGTGGCACAAGGTGTGGTGTTCAGCGACTCAACTCACAGCTCCACTGGGCATTTAATAAAATAAATCTTTTGACAATGCCATCCAGACAGGAGAGAGAGAGAGAGACAGAGAGAGAGAGACAGACTACTGGGAAACAAAAATGCCATTTACAGTAACAGAAATCATGAATACAGTTTCTGGTGCAGCAGTGCTTGAGTGAGATGGAGGAGGGGAGTGAATTTATTTGCAAGGGGATGACTGTACAGGTAGTCTGGGGAATGATACGTCAATAGGGAGAACTCCGTTTCTGCTCCTGCCTTCTGCAGCCCGTGTCCTGGTTCAGCTACACTTCAGTAGAACGGAGAGGGGTGAGAGCTTGTTTAATTTGTGATATCTGACCACAAAGTCAACGGGGAAAGAAAACAGCAGTGAGGTCTCTGTTTCTGCTCCTTCCCTCAGCAACCCTTTTTCTGATGCAGCTGTGTTTCAGTGGGATGGAGGAGGGGTGAGAGCTTATTTGCTACAGGATGTCTGTCCAGGAAGTCAAGGGATAGAGATGTCAGCAGGAAGAGCTCCATTTCTGCTTCTACCCTCAGCAACCCATTTTTATATGCAGCAGCACTTAAGATGGATGGAGGAGGGGTGCAAGCGTATTTTCTAGATGATGTCTGACCAGGTAGTCAAGGGTGAGAGATGCCAGTAGGGAAGTCTCCGTTTCTGCTCCGGCACTCAGCAACCCATTATCTGGCACAGCAGTGTTATTTTTTCCAAAATTAATAAACTTTATTAGAAGGAAGGTTGAGTTTTCTTTCCAAACATACCAAAAAAAGTCTTTGAGTACTACATAACAAAGTACTATACAGTATCAAAGTAAGGAAATGACATATCATCTTACATTTGTGGTTGACAACATACTTAATCAGACATAGAACTGCAATTTAGGAATATATGCAGTAAAGCTAATAATCTTACTTATACTTATCTTCCCTCCTTCCCACCCCTCCTTCTACCCATCTTTTCTTTTCTTCCCCCTCCCCCCTCCCTTGCCATATGCAAGGTCTTTAGTATGTAGACAGTTAGATATCCGCTGTAATTGTTGAGAGTTGCAATTTCAATAATATAGTTTTTGACTTTGTCCTTTCGAAATATGCTATTTCTTATTTCCATTTATTTGATGGTTAGCAGTGTGTACAAGGTTGCCCATACCTTTTGGTAGTGGCCTGGTCTTTTAGCCGTATGGCAATAGTGTTCTCTGCATGAAGAGTGAACAATATCTCTCTAAACCACTCTGTAAAAGAGGGATGGTGTTTAAGACGGACAGAGGAGGGGTGTGAGCTTGTTTGCTAAGTGATGTCCATCCAGTGAATCAAGGGAGAGATATTTCAGCAGGGAGGTCTCCATTTCAGCTCCTCCCCCTGTGCAACCCATTTTCTGGTGCAGCACTGATTAAGTGGGATAGAGGAGGGTTGAGTGTTTGTTTGCTAGGTGATGTCTGTCCAGATATTCAAGAGGTAGTAACACCTGCAGGGAGGTCTCCATTTCTGATCCAGCTCCCAGCAACCCATTTGCATATGCAGCAATGCTTAAGAGGGACAGAGGAAGGGTGTGAGCTTGCTTGCTAGGTGATGTCTGTCCAGGTAATTGAGGGGGAGAAATGCCAGTAGGGAGGTCCCTGTTTCTGCTCCTGCACTCAGCAACCCATTTTCTGATGCAGCAGCACTTAAGAGAGATGGATGAGGGGTGAGACCTTGTTTTCTAGGTGATGTCTGTCCATCCTGGTTGTTAGTGAGTAGATACACCAGCAGGGAGTTCTCCATTTCTGTTCCTACACTTAGCAACTCATTTTCTGGTGCAACGGAGCTTAAGAGAGACAGAAGAGGAGTTTGAGCTTCTTTGATAGGTGATGTTTGTCCAGGTAGTCAAGGGGGAGAGATGCTAGCAGGGAGTTCTTAGTTTCTGCTCCTGACTACAGTGACCCATTTTTCTGGTGAAGCAGTGCTTAAGAGGGACAGAGGATGAGTGTGTGCTTTTTTGATAGGTGATGTCTGTCCAGGTATTCAAGGGGGAGAGACATCAGCAGGGATGTCTCTGTTTCTGCTCCTGACCTCAGAAATTCATTTTCTGATGCAGCAGTAATTAAGAGGGACAGATGAGGGTTGAGATCTTGTTTGCTGTGTGATGTCTGTCCAGGTTGACAATGGGTAAAGATGCTATCAGGGAGTTCTCTGTTTCTGCTTCCACACTCAGCAACTCATTTTCTGGTGCAGCAATGGTTAAGAGGGATGAAGGAGGAGAGTGAGCTTCTTTTCTAGGTGATACTTGTCCAGGTAGTCAAGGGGGGAGAGATGCCAGCAGGGAGGTCTCTGTTTCTGTCCCTGCCCATAGCAACCTGTTTTCTAGTACAGCAGCACTTAAGAGGGATGGAGTAGGGGTGTGAGGTTGTTTGCTAGGTGATGTCTGTCCAGGGGGTCAAGGAGGAAAAAAGCCAGAAGGTATCTGCTCCTGCACTCAGCAACCTGTTTTCTGGCGCAGCAGAGCTTTTGTGGGACAGAGGAGGGAGAGAGAGCTTGATTGCTCAGTTATGTCTCTATAGGGAGTAAAGGGGTATATATGCTAGCAGTGAAGCCTCCGTTTCTACTCCTGATGTTAGCAACCTGAGTCCTGGTTCAGCAGTCCTTGGGTGGGAAGGAGTACTATGAGTGCTTGTTTGATAATGGATGACTGAGCTCAAGACAAGGCCTACTTGTCACCAGACATGGCAGACCAATTGCAAGTGCATGACCAGTTGGTACTGTATCAGCATCTCACCACATCACAGCAAGAAAATTCCTACGGCTACTAAGGCACGTGGTTGAGGCCATATATATGGTACCATTGACTGTGAAGCAATCATGGATGTTTGTTATGCCATGACTTTAATGTTCTGGTATATTAATTTATGCTTAGGATACATGATGTGATGAAAGACCATTTAATACAGTGGAATGAAATGTACAGTATGTAATCCAATTGACTATAACTTTCAGATCGTCATTGGTATAATGGGCTGGATATTCAAAAGGGTTGCACCATGCGCAATAGGGTTGCGCCTGTGTAAGTCCGAAATTGCGCCATTCTGCGATATTCAGCAGGAGGCAGTTGCGCCCCCCAAGTCATGCTGAGCAACAGCGCAATGCTAATGAAGGCATGCTCAACCAGAGGGGGAAGGACCATGCATAAACTGCACAGCCCGATATTCAGCTGGGCCATGCAGAGTTGTGCAGGAGCAACCCCCTACCTGCGCCTGCACAACTTTGAGCCCAAAAAAAAAGGATTAAGTCGAGGGCCACCCACAGGTGAGCTGCCACATTGCAGGGTGCAACACAGCAGCTGCCACCTGTGGGTGGCCCTCCACTTGTTCTCTGTGCCCCCCCTGCAGCCCAATTGTGGGCATAAGGTCAAACCCACTCCCCCAATGTCCAATATCCCTGGTGATCTAGTGGCCCCACCCCATCCACCCAGGCCCCACCACCCACCCCATCAGCCAGTGGGCAGCAGCACCCATCAGCCTGCCGCCCGCCTCCCGACAGCTCGGTAGGGCTGCATGCCCGTGGTTCAGAGCAAGAGCCAATGGGCGTGCAGCCATACCACTAAAGGCAGTCCAGATATGTGAATGATTCATTCATTCACATATCTGGACTGCTCTGGGTGACGTACGGGCTGCACGCCCGTCAGCTAGCTCTGAAGCCAATAGGCTGCAGAACCGACAGCGTGTTGGCAGGTGGCGGGCGGGCAGGCAGGTGGTGCTGCCCACCGCTGATGAAGGCGGAAATGAGTGAGAGCTCAAATGAGTGAGAATGAAGCCTAAAGAGATAATGGCTGATGAGTTCTATACTGATACAATCAACTCACGGTCCACTGGACCACCAGGGATATTGGTCTTCGGGGAGTTCCTTAATGCCCATGATCGGGCTAGTCGGGCGGGGGAAGGTTTCATAATGCCGATCGAACTG
Source organism: Neoceratodus forsteri (assembly GCA_016271365.2). Lineage (NCBI taxonomy): Eukaryota > Metazoa > Chordata > Ceratodontiformes > Ceratodontidae > Neoceratodus > Neoceratodus forsteri. The sequence continues at coordinate 235,027,118 of JADMNL010000023.1, read as the reverse complement.
CGGTCCACTGGACCACCAGGGATATTGGCCTTTGGGAGGGGTTGACATTATGCCTGCGATCGGGCTAGTGGGGGTTAATCTATGTTATGCCATGATCGGCGGGCTGCTGTGAGGGGACAGTATGCTATGCCAGCGATCGGATCTCACGGGGGTTTACATTCGCCCGATTGGGCTGCTGAGGGAAGGAACACTGTTCTGCCCGTGATCGGGCTGCAGGGGGTGTCAGTCCCCGATGGCTGCTGCCTGGCAGGGCGCTAGGCGCAAGTCATCGGGGATCGGCGCACCTGCTTGCTAATGGCATGCAAATGGGGCTGTAATTAGATGCAAATGGCCCCCCAATGCACCTTGCATAAATTATGGCCCCATTTGCATGTCACCTTTTGAATATCGGAAATTTGCACACAGTACAATGGAACTTGCACCACCGCATCTGAATGCTCCACTCTGACCACTTGCGGTGGTGCAAGTTCCACTGCACCATGCACAGTGACTGTGGCCAGGGGGCGATATTCAAAGGAGTTGCTCAATAGCACAACTCCGTTGAATATTGGCCCGGCCACACCCCTGCACAACTTTTTTGAGCAGCACAAGGGTTTGCACCACAGAATGGCACAGTTTGAATATACAGGCCAATGTCTTTAAATTTTATTTTTCAGATTGGAGTATATAGGCCAATAGTCTTTAAAAACAAACAACGTATAAGGATATACCTGCCAAATGCCCTATCGCCTGTAGTCGGGGTTGTCTTCCATATGACAATCACTGTAATCTATATATACAGTGCGTTGTACAAAAGACGTCACCTGACTTCAGAAATACTCATGCAACAGTCAAATTGGGAAATAAATTGGAAATAATAAGTGCATAAGGTAGGTTACTACGTGATGTCACTAACACTAAGTTACAGTTTAGCTTGGGTTTTGATATTTGTGTATTGATGTACAGTATGCGTTCATGTTTCAAAATTAATTCAGGGTTTGACTGCATGAAACTGCTAACAATGTTAGTCCATTGGGAACCGCACCAGTGATTCATACTTGGTACCCATATCTAGCAAAAGTGGTGGTGAACTTTGTTTTTTTACCTTTATTTTTTTTTCTTTATTTTGACCTTTGTTATACCAGGTGAGAAACACTAAGTTGAAAGCTTGTTTACAAGTGCAACCTGGAAGCACAAGGAAGTTAAGTGACTTTGTCTCCGGTAGTGGATACATAACTGATTACTACCATACCTCATCAACACAGCCCCATTCAGAGAACTTTTTAGCAAAGGTGACCAATTTGAGGCACTTTAGAAAAGGCAGCCATCTTAAGGCACTCACCAGAAACTTAGGGTGAAGCAGATAAAGCATATGAAACAAACCCCATATCAAATCATATTTTGAGTGACTATCCATCTCATAGCCCCAAATTTCTCCATATTCAAATTAAATAACAGTTCTTGTAACCGCTCAGTGTAGGTAATTGGGATGTCATCCAACCAATGCTTTAACACAACTTTCTTGAGCGAGGATGAAATCATGGCCATATAATACCTCCTAACTTTAACTGTGATACTGGAGTAATCTCCTATCAGACAGACTTCTGGGACAAAATGCTGGTTAATACCCAAAAGTGGGTCTGCTTTATGTTTAATTTGATCCCACAGTTCTTTTATTGGGGGTATTCCCCAAAAATATGATATAAATTCCCCTCTGCATGGTGGCATCGAAAACATAGCGGATCAGGTCTGCATCTGATTTTGTATAGTTTAGAAGAGGTCCAAAACAGATTATTTAAAAAGTGGAATTGCATGACACGTAGCCTATCTTGAGTGACATATCGGTACATATGACACCAGATTTCATCCCATTTTCTCTCTTGAGTACCTAGTTGGCATAGCCAGTACCTGGGTTTATTGTCAAGATCCACATGTGTTTGATTAAACGTCTTATATAAGTTGGAGACCACATGTGGTTCCCAAACCATCTGGGCCAGAGATTCAAAAAAATTCCCTGTCATTCGTCCATTTCTGAATTTGTTCCTTGATTGTTCAAGTAAATGCTTGACCTGATGCATCTTAAATATTTGATTGGGTCCCATATGATACTTGCTTAATATTTCTGCTGTTGGAGGACATCTATCTCCCTGTAAAATATCTTCAGTCCTTAAACCCTTTAACAGGGGAAGCCAGGAATCTATAATCATATTCCCCCTAATCTTCAGATTAGGGTTGTGGCATATTGGGTGGTGTCTATCTGTATTCAGAAAAATCTTAAGAAAGCACAGAGCTGAATATGAATTCATAAAGAGTCTTTTATTGGGGTGTCCACTGGTTTAGGGGGAAGAGTAGAGATGGAGAATTTTTATTGCAAGTGAGATAAATAAAAATTGGTACAAAAATAATCAGACAGAAAAAGGAAACCATATATAAATACAACAGATCATACAAAATCCCAAAAGTGCAGAACACAGTCTAATCCCATTCACCAGATGAACCTATCTTATTTAACCCTATGACAAATCACTGTTTCACTCCACCAAATCAATCAATCATCTAATAGTAGGGTTACATGGCACTTATCGAAAAGAGTTGGGGAATTTCCCCAGTGTCCTGGCCAAATTTCCCCCATCCACTAGAAATTCCACCCACAGATGGTAACCAACCAAATCTTGTTCGATTTCTGTTGGTTATCATCTGCATCCTCCTCCTAGTAACCCCTGAAAAAGGGACTTCTAGTCTCAGTGAGCCTACCGGGTCAACAAAATTCAATAAATAAATTAGGGCATAGTAGCATAGGGTGAATTAGGAAAAAACTGTTTCTTTTCCAGACCAGTATAGTGATCTAAAATAAAACTAATAGTATATGGCAATAGTAGTCAGGTATTTTTTTTCACTAGTCACTGGCAGGAAGATGGTAGATAGATATAGGGATAGATATTTTTTTTTTCCATACAGGATTGGAAATGGTGTGTTAGGAATGAAAAGAAAACAAAGAGTAGACTACATGACATGTTATACAGTAGGGAAAGGATAGGATTTTTCTCCACAGGTTTTAGAATAGGGAAAGGGTGGGGGTTTTCTCCCCAGGTTTTAGAACAGGGAAAGGGGAGGGTTTTTTTCTCCACAGGTTTCAGAATAGGGAAAGGATAGGGTTTTTTTCTGCAGGTTTTAGAATCAGACAAAGATAGGGTTTTTTCTCTGCAGGTTTTAGAATAGTGAAAGGATAGGGATTTTCTCCACAGGTTTTAGAATAGGGAAAGGATAGGGTTTTTCTACACAGGTTTTAGAATAGGGAAAGGATAGGGTTTTTCTCCACATATTTCTGGCATTACCATGTCTGATGGAATGCTCTTTATGTATGATGATCCATACACTTGAAAAAGTGTCGCATCGGCAAAATACCAAAGGTGAAATGTGGACCACTGATGGTAAGTGCTAACGGTAATAAAAAACAATAAACTATTTTGGTTTCTTTTCTACTGTATAGTACACTATATAAGATACTGTATGGTGGCCTAAATACACAATGCTTTTGTTAAAACCTTTCTTAATTTGCTGTCTTCACTGTAACTGTGAGAGACTGAAGAAACTAAATCTATTTTCTATTAATTATTTAAGACTCAGGGGTGACTTATATCTAACTTTTGGAGTGATCCAGGAAGACTTTACTCTAGAAACAATTGGTCTGGAAGACATACATATAAAAACAATAATAGCACCAGATCACATAACTTAAATTGATTGGTGAAATAAAATTTGTCAAAGAATAATTACAACCTGTCATGCTCTACCTAAGACTACATTTGAGAGTCAAAATATGAATACATTTAAAAAGAGACTTGATGAATATATGAGTAACAAAAAATTCTCCTTCCACCAATAGAACACCTAATGGTGGCAAGTTCTCAAAAGACCAGTGGTCTACAGTACATAACTTGTATTTCATCTATGAACCTTAGGGTGAAGGTGTATCGTTGCTGTGTATTGACAGCCACCAACTATTCTATATAATGTACAGGGAAAAAACATCGAAAAACATGGGACTAAGGCATAGTAGGATAGGGTAACATAAGAAAAATGTGTTCCTTTTCCAGGGCCAATACAGTGATCTAAAACATAATAGTATAGGGTAATAGTAGACAGGTATTTCCACTGTTCACATGCATAAAGGTGGGAGATAGATATAGGGAAAGACAGATCTTACTTTGAGAGGGTTCCTTCAGTAGGTCATCACATATAGGACTTGTGCCACCTGGCATCGGGCCGCATGGCAGACTTTTCTAGCAATATCTGATGGGGGACCACCTACCCAATGTCACGTGACCAATGGGTCCCCTTCCAGCACCAGATCGGGTTGTGCCAGTGCTGACGTCGGTGACCCAGATGTGGGCTGTCTCAATGCTGGACCCTCCCCCTATCTACACTAAGGCAGGTCCGACGTGGATTCTTCTGAAGCCAGATCTGACATTGGAGCTTATAATCAACCATGAACTGTCCCGCATTACCCTTTTGGGTATCCAAGGGATCTCTACCCGAGGGGGTTCTACTCCAGATTGGAGTCATTTGGGGCAGTTCTACCCTGTATTTCACCCTTACTCCCACTACATGGGGTTTCAAGGGTATTATCCTCCACTAGTCACCCCTCCTCCTCCTCCTCCTCCTCCCCCTCAATCTCAACCGGCTCCACCTCCCCCTGACGCGGCTACTCCGGATTTCAAGACCCTGATTCAGTCTTGGTGGCAGGGGGCCGGGTCAGAACTGGTTTCAGATCTGGAAACTAGGCTCTTGCAACCGCAGCTTCCTAGGTCTCCTTCCCCAAGCAGCTCTCTTGCAACTGTCCATGTCTCAGGGAAGACTCAGCAGAACTTTTCCCTACAGAACTTTAGACACCGTCCTGTTGAGGAGAATGGACTTCATGATGTGTTATATAATAGGGAAAAGATATGCTTTTTCTCCACAGGTTTTAGAATAGGGAAAGGGTAGGGTTTTTCTCCACAGGTTTTAGAATAGAGAAAGGGCTATGGTTTTTTTCCACAGGTTTCAGAATAGGGAAAGGATAGGGCTTTTCTCCACAGGTTTTTTGAAATGGGAAAGGGTAGGGGTTTTCTAGACAGGTCTTAGAATAGGGAAATGATATGGTTTTGCTCCACAGGTTTTAGTACAGGGAAAGGATATGGGTTTTCTCCACAGGCTTTAGAATGGGGAAAGTATAGGGTTTTTCTCCACAGGTTTTAGTACAGGGAAAGGATGAGGGTTTTCTCCACAGGTTTTAGAATAGGGGAAGGATAGGGTTTTTCTCCACAGGTTTTAGTACAGGGAAAGGATGAGGGTTTTCTTCACATTAGAATAGGGAAAGGATAGGGTTTTTCTCCACAAGTTTTAGAACAGAGAAAGGGTAGAGTTTTTCTCCACAGGTTTCAGAATAGGGAAAGGATAGGACTTTTCTCCACAGGTTTTTTGAATAGGGAAAGGGCAGGGTTTTTCTAGAAAGGTCTTAGAATAGGGAAATTATATGGTTTTGCTCCACTGGTTTTAGTACAGGGAAAGGATATGGGTTTTCTCCAGAGGTTTTAAAATGGGGAAAGGATAATGATTTTTCTCCACAGGTTTTAGTACAGAAAAGGATAGGGTTTTTCTCCACAGGTTTTAGAATAGGGGAAGGATAGGGTTTTTCTCCACAGGTTTTAGTACAGGGAAAGGATGAGGGTTTTCTCCACAGGTTTTAGAATATAAAAAGGGTAGGGTTTTTCTCCACAGGTTTTAGAATAGGGGAAGGATAGGGTTTTCTCCACAGGTTTTAGTACAGGGAAAGGATGAGGGTTTTCTTCACAGGTTTTAGAATAGGGAAAGGATAGGGCTTTTCTCCACAGGTTTTAGAATAGAGAAAGGGTAGGGTTTTTCTCCACAGGTGTTAGACTAGGGAAAGGGTAGGGTTTTTCTCCACAGGTCTTAGAATATAAAAAGGGTAGGGTTTTTCTCCATAGGTTTTAGAATAGGGAAAGGATAGGGTTTTTCTCCACAGGTGTTAGACTAGGGAAAGGGTGGGTTTTTTCTCCACAGGTTTTAGAATAGGGAAAGGATAGGGCTTTTCTCCACAGGTGTTTTGAATAGGGAAAGGGTAGGGAGTTTTATCCACAGGTTTTAGAATAGGGAGCAGATAGGGTTTTTCTCCACAGTCTTTAGTACAGGGAAAGGATTGGGTTTTTCTCCACAGGTTTTAGAATAGGGGAAGGATAGGGTTTTCTCCACAGGTTTTAGTACAGGGAAAGGATGAGGGTTTTCTTCACAGGTTTTAGAATAGGGAAAGGATAGGGCTTTTCTCCACAGGTTTTAGAATAGAGAAAGGTTAGGGTTTTTCTCCACAGGTGTTAGACTAGGGAAAGGGTAGGGTTTTTCTCCACAGGTCTTAGAATATAAAAAGGGTAGGGTTTTTCTCCATAGGTTTTAGAATAGGGAAAGGATAGGGTTTTTCTCCACAGGTGTTAGACTAGGGAAAGGGTAGGGTTTTTCTCCACAGGTTTTAGAATAGGGAAAGGATAGGGCTTTTCTCCACAGGTGTTTTGAATAGGGAAAGGGTAGGGAGTTTTATCCACAGGTTTTAGAATAGGGAGCAGATAGGGTTTTTCTCCACAGTCTTTAGTACAGGGAAAGGATTGGGTTTTTCTCCACAGGTTTTAGAATAGGGAAAGGATAGGATTTTTCTCCACAGGTTTTAGTACAGGGAAAGGATAGGGATTTTCTCCACAGGTTTTAGAATAGAGCAATGATAGGGTTTTTCTCCACAGGTTTTAGAATGGGTAAAGGTTAGGTTTTTTCTCTGCAGATTTTTGAATAGGGAAAGGATAGACTTTTTCTCCACAGGTTTTAGAATAGGGAAAGGATAGGGCTTTTCTCCACAGGTTTTGGAATAGGGAAAGGATAGGGCTTTTCTCCACAAGTATTTTGAATAGGGAAAGGGTAGGGTTTTTCTCCACAGGTTTTAGAATAGGGAAAGGATATGGTTTTGCTTCACAGGTTTTAGCACAGGGAAAGGATAGGGGTTTTCTCCACAAGTTTTAGAATAGGGAAAGGATAGGGTTTTTCTCCACAGTTTTTAGTACAGGGAAAGGATAGGGTTTTTCTCAACAGATTTTAGCATAGGGAAAGGATAGGGGTTTTCTCCACAAGTTTTAGAATAGGGAAAGGATAGGGTTTTTCTCCACAGTTTTTAGTACAGGGAAAGGATAGGGTTTTTCTCCACAGGTTTTAACATAGGGAAAGGATAGGGTTTTTCTCCACAGGTTTTAGTATGGGGGAAGGACAGGGGTATTCTCCACAGGTTTTAGAATAGAGAAATGATAGGGTTTTTCTCCACAGGTTTTAGAATAGGGAAAGGATAGTTTTTTTCTCGGCAGATTTTTGAATAGGGAAAGGATAGAATTTTTCTCCACAGATTTTAGTACAGGGAAATGATAGGGCCTGTGGCCTCGTGCCTCACTATTTCCCCCTAGCTGTGCATTAGATTTGTTTAATGCACACCCCGTCATGTGTTATTGTTTACATATTGACGACCTCCAGCTATTCTGTATAATGTATGGGGAGAGAAAACATGGGAATAATAACAACCAAGGCATAGTAGGATAGGGTAAATTAAAAAAAATGTGTTCTGTGTCCAGGAGCACCCCATTGGCTAGCATGGTCCTACCTTGGGTGGTTGAGTATGGCACCCCAGCTATGTGCAGGTGGGTCTGTAATGCGAAATTAGGGATCAGAAATTTCATCCAAGCCCCTGCAGATGTAAGAAAAGGTGTAATTCACTGACATGTACCACTTTTATAATGTAGTTATCCATACAAACAATTAACAGAAGCAGTTTGATACAGAAAATGATTGAACGGTAGCCACCATCTTATTTTTGGTCATGTGACCCAGGGGATGTAGATATGGGTACTGTCTGGGCCTTGATTTACTCATTCACTTCCCTATCATGTAAAACAGGCTACTTTTTACTTTTCCTTTTTGAATTTTTTGGCTTGCACCCCATAATGCAATAGGTGGACACCCCATTGGCCAGCATGGGCATAGCATGGGTGGTTGGGTATGGCACTCCAGCTATCTGCAGGTGGGTCTGTAATGAGAAATTAAGAATCATAAATTTCATCCAAGCCCCTGCAGATGTAAGTAACAGTGTAATTCATTGACATTTACCACTTTTATAATATAGTTATCCCTACAAATGTGTAACAGAAGTAGTTTGATACCGAAAATGATTGAAAGGTAGCCACCATCTTATTTTTGGTCATGTGACCCAGGGGATGTAGATATGGATACAGTCTGGCCCTTGATTTACTCATTCACTTCCCTGTCATGTAAAACAAGCTACTTTTTACTTTTCGTTTTTGAATTTATTAGCATGCACCCCATAATGAAATAGCTGGACACCCATTGGCCAGCATGGGCATACCATGGGTGGTTGGGTATGGCACCCAGTCTATCTGCAAGTGGGTCTGTAATGTGAAATTAGGGATCAGAAATTTCATCCAAGCCCCTGTTTATGTAAGAAAAGGTGTAATCCATTGACATTTACTACTTTTATAATGTAGTTATCACAATAAATGTGTAACACAAGCAGCTTGACACAGAAAATGACCGTACAAAGGTAGCCATCTTGTTTTTGGTCATGTGATCCAGGGGATGTAGCTAGGGGTACAATCTGGGCCTTGATTTACTCACTCCCTTTCCAGTCATGTAAAACAGGCTACATCTTAATTTTCCTTTCTCAATTTATTGGGATGTACCAAATAATGCAATAGGTGGGCCCCTCATGGGCCAGCATGGGCATACCATGGGTGGTTGGGTATGGCACCCCGGCTATCTGCAGGTGGGTCTGTAATGTGAAATTAGGGATCAGAAATTTCATCCAAGCCCCTGCAGATGTAAGAAAAGGTGTAATTCATTGACATTTACCACTTTTATAATGTAGTTATCCCTACAAATGTGTAACAGAAGCAGTTTGATACAGAAAATGATTGAACAGTAGCCACCATCTTATTTTTGATAATGTGACCCAGGGGATGTAGCTATGAGTACAATCTGGGCCTTGATTTACTCATTCACTTCCCTGCCATGTAAAACAGGCTACTTCTTACTTTTCATTTTTGAATTTATTGGCATGCACCCCATAATGCAATAGGTGGTCACCCCATTGCCCAGCAGGGGCATACCATGGGTGGTTGGGCGTGGCACCCCGGATATCAGCAGGTGGGTCTGTAATGTGAAATTAGGGATCAAAAATTTCATCCAAGCCACTGCTGCCATAAGAAAGGGTGTAATCCATTGGCATTTACCACTTTTATTATCTAGTTATCTCAATAAATGAGTCACAAGCAGTTTGACACAGAAAATGACTGAACAGTGTCAGCCATCTTGTTTTTGGTCATGTGACCCAGGGGATGTAGCTATGGGTACAATCTGAGCCTTGATTTACTTATTCTCTTCCCTGTCATGTGAAACAGGCTACTTCTTACTTTTTCTTAATGGATTTAGTGACGTGTACCCCATAATCCAATAGATACCCCCCTTAGGCCAGCATGGCCCTACCATAGATGGTCCGTTCTTGTCACTCTCATAATCTGTAGGTGAGAAAAAATGCGAAATTTGTGTTTATATAAAGAATTTGTAACCTGAAAGTGAAAATTATTTACATTTTAGACTACAATTTTTATCAGTGATGCAACCGATTTGATAGTTTTTTCAAACATCAATATTTTTTGCAAATATAAATTCGCAAAAACAATTGAAATTTCACTAAATAAACATATATATTTCTAAATTTCTTAGTTGGAAAAGTTATAGTTTCACTTTAAATTATAGTTGTGTTAGGTTCTTACTACCCTGACAAAAAAAGTTTACCAGGGAATTAAGAAAAATTATGTAATAACATCATAACCGATAGGTACAAACCCAGTGAAAAAACCTCTGGCAGCAGGGATATGCAATTTACAGAAAAACCTTGGCAGTGTAAGGGTTAAAGACCAGAAAAATGTACATAGACCAGGGTGAAAAAGCTAGCAGGCTACTTGCCCTACGGCTTAAAAATCAAGAGTCTTCCAAAATTATCAAAGGTATACGCACCCTGACTGATAACTCCATCAAATGGCACCCCAAAGAAATAGTCCTGGAATTTGAAAAGTACTATCAAGAGCTTTACAGCTCCATGCCTAATCCCTCTGACAAAGATGTGATGGAAAAATACTTGGATACCATACCACTGCCAGCCTTGCCTGAGGAACAAAAAGCAGGTATCATTTCTCCCATAACTGATGCTGACATCTTGTCAGTTATCAAGTCCTTACCCTTGGACGAAGCCCCAAGCCCGGACGGATTCTCCCAGAATTTTTATAAGTATTTTGCCAAAAATTTAACCCCCTGCCTTGGGAAACTTTTCCAAGGGATTCTGAGCTCAGATGTGATTGACAAGAATTTATTGGAAGCCCTTATAATAGTTATTCCTAAGCCATGTTTTATCCCTTCAACAGGGAAGGAGGAGGAGGAAAGGGTTACCAGCCACTGACCTATTTCATTGCTAAACTATGATGTCAAAATACTAGCCAAACTGCTGGATAACAGGGTGGCTATGATACTGCCCTCCATAATCTATAGAGACCCAGTGGGCCTTATGACGGGCAGAACATCATCTGATCTCCTGCATAAATTGTTTCACATATTCTCTGCATTCAGAGATTCAGACATTCCATTCAGCTTGTTTTTCTCGGAAGTGGAGAAAGCCTTTGACAGAGTGGACTGGCAGTTTTTGTTTTGTTCTATGCACAAATTCAGCTTCTTTTTCACTACACTGGGGCACCAGGCAGGGGTGTCCATTGTTGCAGTTCCTATTTAACATCTATCTGTAACCTCTTCTCACTGAATTAAGAGCTAATCCCAAAATACAAGGTATTACAATTGGATCCCAGGAACTTAATTATCAGCCTATGCAGATGACATATTACTTCATCCAGTCCACCCTCAGAGGACATTTTCAGCTGTTTTAAACACCATTAAGGTATTTAGCCAACTGTCTGACTACAAAATAAACTTAGAGAAAACAACAATATTCACTGTAAATAATAGAATATTAAAACACAATATTACAGACCTAGGACTGCAGTGGAGCCCACAGAATCTGAAGTATATGGGCATCAGAGGGCAGGGGCATTAGGGAGGGGGAGATATGAGATGTCACATTATGTTATATTATGTATTGTATGTGATTTCTTGATCAAGTCCTGTACTTCGTGGTAAAACAATAAAGATTTTTCTAATAAAAAAAAGAGAAGGTCAATGATGCAACTCATGAAGATATGTATGAACAGTACACAATCTACCCTCTACATGGCAGAGATCCCATTGGTGATAACACTGACCTGTATCAGATGAAACAGGTTGAAGGTAGCCCTGTCAGCATATGGGAGGAACAACTTGAAGTACAATATTTTCCAGATTTGTTCCCAAAAGGAACACGATGGCATCTGGATGAGTGTGAGGTTTATGTTCAAGGTGCTGAATACCGAACATCAAGAGTGCTGAACAAGGATGGCAAATTCCACAGGAACATACAATACTTGTTCCACCTGTTGTGGGAGAGTGAGCTTAGTGTACTCTCTGCATCCATTGCACATACACTCCAACTGACTACACCATTGGAAGGTATGACAGCAGCTCAGTTTCTGCAGCAGCTGACAGAAAAGAACGAAACACTACAGGTGAATTTGACATCTATGCTGTCGAGTCTATGTGATACAAAAGAATACTGGTATCGTAGACACTCGGAGGTCATGACCATGCTGCATGAGTATGGTGCAGCTACTTGGTTCGTTACTCTAAGCTGTGCAGAATACAGCTGGGATGAGTTAGTTGAACTATTGAGGTGGGCCAATTCTGATGTCGATGGCATTTCATAAATGACACTTTGTGAGATGTGCTCACTTGATCCAGTTTCAGTGTCACAGCATTTCCAGCATCTCTTCCATGACATATTGACATTCATTTTGTCATTGGACAATCCTCCTCTTGGGTTAGTTGAGAACTACTTTTGGAGGACAGAATATCAGGCACGAGGTGCACCAAACATTCATACGCTGTTGTGAATTAAGGATGCTCCTCATATCAGCGAGAATGAATCAGCTGAAGTGCTGAAGTTTATTCAACATTATGTGACTTGTCACATTCTTGATAAGTATGATAGTCCAACACTCTGGAAGCTGGTGCAAAAGTTTCAGCGGCATCTTTGTGGGAAGTACTGTCGCCAACCAGTCAAGAATCATAATGAGTGGTACACCAAGTGTCGATTTGGTGTCCCCAGATGTGTCTGCCAGCAGGGACATATGAATGACTTGTTCTCAGCCATGCATCACCATCTCAAGGCAAAGTCCACTAAGAAGGTCCATGAGTTACCCAGACAGAAGAATGAAGTGTTCATCGATGACTACAACCCTACTCTTCTCCTGATGTGGCAGGCAAACATTGATGTGCAGTATGTTGCAGATAACTCTCTGTCTCTTGTGAAGCACGTCACGTTATACATCACAAAACATGAGCAGACAAGTTTGCTTGAGCTTTGGGAAGACATAGCAGCTTGCAGATAATCACTGAGTTCACAATTCTGGTCACTTGGATTAAAGACACTGTCTCACAGGGAATGCAGAGCATGTGAGGCCAGTGATTGATTGGGACACACTCGTATGGCAAGTCTGATGCTGTACAGTTTCTTAATGTCAACTACAAAGAGAAATGAAAGCATGTTTTGAAGTATCATGATGAGATTAAAGAACTGGCTGTGAACCTAACCTCTTCAAAAAATATTTTAAAGAATAACCTGATTGATGCCTATTACCCAAATCAGGCAAATGCTATGGATGACATGTAACTGTACCATGTTGTTCAGTGGTACAACTATAAGACTGATGTAGCACCTGATGAGACTCGAGACATTTACAAAGTCAGAGGCTTTGATGGGTACCTCACTAAAAGGAAGAAGCCATGGTCATTGACCATTGTAAATTGAGTCTCTCTACCACTGACAGCAAGGAGCATTACTACTTTGCTCTAATGTTCCTCTTAAAGCCAGAAGGGATGTTAGTACACTGAAAGGAGGCTGTGGCACATATGAGGAACAGTTCTACCTTACATATGAGACCTTCAAGAGTGAGCAGCCCAAAAGATACATTTGGAGATTGGAATTAAAGAAGGAGCAGATGGAACAAACTACAAAACAGCTTGAGGAAAATACCCCAGGAAATTCTCAAGAAAACATGGATCCTGAAGGAGAAGGTACTCTTGGAGCTCCTCTACCAATGAATGATCCTGTGGTTCTCATGAGTGAAGTCAAAAGTGCAATGGAACATTCTTCTCATTTGATAGAGGATCCTGCTGTACTGACTGATCAGTTGAATACACAGCAGTATGCTGCTTATGATAGTCTCTGAAGCTGTTACACATGGCATCCTTCATGAGAGGAAACAATACACATGTGGAAAAAATGAACCATTGCTAATATTTACAAGTGGTTCTGTTGGCACAGGCAAGAGTTTTGTTATCGAAGCAATCATGGCGGACAAAAGGAGACATTCAGGAGAAGTGATGTCTGTAGCTGTGACTACTCCTACAGGTTTGGCAGCATACAACATTGGTGGTGCGACTCTACAACAGGTGTTTATGCTACCCATAGAGCATAGCAAAACAGGAGATTTCAGAAAACTTTCCCATGATGTGGCATCTGAGCTGCAACCAATGTTTGCCAAGATGAAAGTTCTCATCATTGATGAGATTAGTATGGTCTTAAATTTCATGCTTGCATGTATACATCTGCATCTCCAAGAGATACTTGGAACTGATGATGGTCAGCCACTTGGTGGTAAGAGTGTTGTTGTGTTTGGTGATCTTCTGCATCTTTCTCCTGTGAATGGAGAGCATGTGTTTACTGTGTTGACTGGAAAGAAAGCCAAAAATACAATAGAGTGCATTGGAAGGATACATCTTTGGGAGTTGTTCATTTACATTGAGCTGTATGAAAACATGCAACAAAGCCATGACCTTGAGTACAAGATACTTTTGGACCAGGCTTGCATTGTATCATTGTCACAATAGAATGTTTCTCTGTTGAACACATGGTGTACCAGAAAGGAGGGCAGTTCTCTTACTGCTGCATGTGATATTTTCACCAGTGTGTACTCAGAATCTGCTCGAATTGTGTTTCTTATGCCTCGACTTAGGCAGTGTGCTGAATTCAACAGCATTATGTTTCAGAGACAGAGTCAACAATTACTGTACATGCTGTTGACACCGTTGATGGTGCAGTCTTGAGTTGGAATCTGGTAGCAAAGCTGACTGAACAATTTTCTGAGCTAAAGTCAGATGTGTCTCACACAGCAGGATTAGAAGCAGTTCTAACTGTGTGCATGAATGCACGCATCATGCTATGTCGTAATCTTGATGTTGAGCATGGTATGGTGAATGGTGCAATAGGACATATAGTTGACTTTCAGTACAATTTACAAAAGACATTTATAGAGGCACTTGTGAAGTTTGACAACATTGAACAGTCTTTATCTATTTCTAGGATGACTGTAAAGTTTCAGCTCGTGAAAGACATATATGTAATGAGGAAACAGTTTCCTGTGTGTGTTTCATATGCTGTGTCCATACACAAGTCACAAGGCCTTAGTTTGGACTTTGCAATAGTCAATATAGGCACTGGCATCTTCAAAGATGGCATGAGCTATGTTGCACTTTCATGTGTAAGGACTTTGCCTGGGTTGTATATCATCTCTATAGCATCTCATAAAATAAGTGCTGACAGATGATGTATTGGGGAGCACAACAGACTACATACTCTACCAGCTGACATTGCCTCTTATACCACTACCCATGAATGGGCAGAACGCAATGCTATAGTGACAGTTTCTGGTATGAAAAAGGGGTACCAGACAGATAGACCAATATTGAATGCAGACAGCACAAAAAATGTCTCCAGAACTGAACAGCAAACAAACTCTCCACCATGTATCAAGGCACTTGGGATGGCTGTTTCTCCAGTATTTGACAAAAGCACTGGATTAAACTGCTATGCAAACTCTGCTATACAAGCATTTCTCCATATGTCTCACTTTGTTGTCACTATCAAATCTTCGCATGACACACCACTGTCTCAGTCACAGAAGAAGGTTGTGAATGATAGTGATAAGCATGGCAATACCATATAGAGTCTGACACTCTTACGTACTGTGTTGGGTGGATATGATGGCAATCAGACATTCTCTAATAACATTCAGCAAGATGTGACTGAGTTTATGATGGCTATCATTAACAGCTTGGAATTAAATGAGATTTCAATGTGCCAGTACTTTAATGTTACCTATGTGACAAAGTACACTTGTCTGTCTTGTCGACTTTCACACAAGGGAGTAACAGAAAACATGCTGTAGATTTCTTTGCGTGTTCCACAGGTACGTTCTGTTAGATTCAGACAACTACTCAGGAATGCAGAGTGTGGCTGGAGGTATACCTGGTGTGGAGGAGAGTGTGTTCAGTCCATATGACTTAGAATCTCTTCTCAATATCTTCTTTTAGTCTTACAGCATTTTGATGTAAATGCACTATGGGTTGACACACCAATCACTGATTTTGTAGCTGGCAGAGTACAATTCATGGGATCATGTTTTGATACTCAGGCTAATATATTCCATCATGGAGCATTTGTCCATTCAGAACATGTTGTTACAAGGCTCAGGTACAGCAATGGTTGGATGGAATGCAATGATTACATGAGCACTTTTAAACAGAGATTGCCTCATAATCTAAAAGATGCTTATGATCTGGTTCTCAAGAATTACAATGACCTTCAAGTGGCAGAGGAATAACTCATGAAAATCATTTCCAGCTCTGTTTGGCACAGTGTTGTAGTCATAACAGTGGTATATGCAACCTTCACTGGACATGTACAGCTATTTTCATATCAGTCTATGAATATTTGCAGTGATTGAGCATGTAGATGCAGGTATTTATGATGCCAACAATTACAGTAGCTTTTGCTGTGATCTTAGCATCAATGTAGCCTAAGTGGGCCTTAATCAGTGCAGGCTGTCCTCTTGGTTACATTACATACAACAATTACTTTGACTGCGGAGCACTCTTACTACCTGTGCATCAATATTGCAGTACCGTGCAATTGTGCTGTACTGATCTGTTTATTTCTGCATTGCTGCAGCATGTTACATAGAATACAGTTTGATGGCTGTCACAACATTGCATGGCAATACTGTGCACTTTGCATACATTTACAAATGTGACCACACTTGTTGTCTGTAAATGTTTTGTGATCATACTGCACTATATATGTGTCTCACATCTGCCTCATGATGCAAGATGACAGATTGTGCAAGAAAGCTGACACTTTAGCTGAGTATGTTTCCACACATATTGTGTAAGAGTTTTTAAGCCCAGTAAGAAAAATGCCTAATATTATATGTAACAGCATATCTTTCAGTGATACCTTCATAGTGCCCACTTCAGGTGGTATGCTTTCTACCAATTTTATTTACTTGTGGGACTAATACACTGTATATAGGACTAAGAGGTATTTACAGGGATGTTGATTGATTGTTAATGTTGTTTATATGTTACATTTTACAACTTGGAAGTATTACGTATATATCTGTAAAGTCTTAGAACTATTTTTTTATGTGGCAACTGTAATATTAAAGCTTGTAAGACAGCTTAAAGTTACATAGTACTTCACAGGAATGTTTTTTCCTGCTCTGCATAGTTATACATTTACAGTTATTTGATTGTTATTAATGGAGTCTATCAGTGCTATGTATTCAGATGTTTAATGGAAAGCTTAATCTGTTGAATACCTAGTAACAATCTCACATGTTTTATGACTATGTAACTTGTCACTATTTGGTTAGTTTTATTTTCTTTTTAACATTTAGTATGCAACAGTGTTAATTATAAGCTCACTGATTTAAAATGTTTAATTTAATAATAATGTTATTGCTGCAAACATTATATGACTATGTTAAAATTTTTAATTATGTGTAGTGAGGTAGTAATTGTTTGTTGTTTACGTACTAGCATTGTGAATCACACACTCTGCTCAATATCAGTTGAAGGTATGTTCCTGATGTTTTCTGATCACCTTTATTAAGGGGTCGAGTGAGGAATTTTTCCAGATGCACATAGAGTTAAAGTATTCTAAAATAGTAATGCACTACTGCAGCAACGTTATTATTTGCTGCTTTGGTGTCTATAGCTTTTACTTTTTTTGCATTTCTTTTTTGCCCACCCCAGGAACATTGACTTGCTCAGTCTCATTTCACTTTTTAAAATATATATATATATATATATATATATATATATATATATATATACTTCTGTGATACAATTACACAGTAGTGGTATGAGACTGAGTGAGTTGTATAATTTGGCCTTTGCTAAAACAGAATTGGCACTTAATGATTAATAGATAGTTTTCTTAAGTTATTTTCTGTGTCCATTGCCTTGCTTGGAAACTGTATATGAATGATGTATGCATCAGCTTTGGGAAGATGCGTTACTTAATATACTGAAAATGTGAGTCTGTATAGATGTACTTAGAAGGTATTGCTTGATGTGTCAAACAAAGGGTTCATGGTTGTTGTGTCTAACTATGTCACATGCGTAGGGTATGGTACAATATTAATGTGGATGATTTATGATCTCACAGGGAAAAATAATACTTTGAAAGTTGTGTTTTTTTTACTTTATTACAATGTCAAAAAAAGAAGGAAATTCTTTGCAAAAAACTATGTTAATGCAACAGTTAGGGTAGAGGAAATACAACATTAGGGTTTTCAACCCTAACTCTGAATTTCATCCCCCCATACCACATACACACAGACACACACACATACACACACACACACACACAGACACACACAACGCACATACAAGTGTGGGACAGTACAACGCAAGACAACCAATCAGAAACAGACACCATAAAGTAACAGAAATAACATACAACTTTGTAAACATACCACAACAGGCATCCATCATCATGTTTCACCAACTGTATCACTTCTGTGGCCATCCCAGTGCAACCACACATCTGACCAGAAAATAACTTTCTACCTCAAGAGATCTTTGGACCCCAACAGACCATGCAAAATTTCATGAGTCATGCCCCTATAGTTAGGGTTGAGTAGGCACTTCAATGTTAAACTCAAAATATTGCACTTTACTAACTTTGGAACCGTTGAAAGGATTTACATGAAATTTGGTATGCACCTTCTTGTGGGGTAGATCTCTTGATCGTGCAAGTTTCATTCTGGTCAGATTTTTTTTTTGTTTTTGTTTATTTAATTCTTAGGAAAAGACCTTTGAGCAAAATGCTGTTTTTCAAAGGTTCCATGTCAAAGCACGTACATTTACATTACAACATAACACAACAGATATGACTTGTTAAGTTTAAACATGGGATGTAGAAACAATAAGGATGGTATAATAATACTATGCATGTGGTAATAAAGTGCAAAGCAGGTAGAACATGCTTTAAGGAGACTGGAGAATTGTCAGGAAGGAGAGATTGGAGAAGAGGTATAAGGGAGAGGTATGGTTGAGAGGCTTGGTAGTCAGATAATTCCTCGGGGCCTGGGAGGCATTTAATCATGTTAATAATCCAAGGGGTAGGGCTGCCAATAACAGGCATTGTCACGGAAAACAGAGGGAGAGAGGGGAAGTTGTAGGAGTTTATTTAGAGGAGTAGCAAGAGTGGCCAGGAGGTTACCCTGAGAGGAAATAGGCATTGTCTACCAAGATTACCTACAGGTGCAAGTGGAGGCATCAGAGAGGTGCTGCCTCAGATATAGTTTAAATGCTGAGAAGCCAGTGTTGCTAGAGCTGAGTGTAGGGATCTCATTTAGCCATAGGGGTGCTCTGTAGGCAAATGACCTTTCTTCCAGAGAAGTTCTCATGAAAGGGATGGCTAGAGAGTTTCTAGTCACACCCCTGGTGTGGTAAGAGGTGCGGGTAGTCTGCAACATGGGTTTGAGAAAGGGTGGAGCTTTCTATAGCAGGATTTTCTTGCCCAGAAGGAATGTCTGGTACTTTATCCTGCTATTGAGGTTTAACCAGTTAGTTTGCTCATAGAGTGAACATGTGTGATGTCTGTTGTCAGCTCCCAAGGCTAGTCTGCATTCTTTATTGAGGGCTATCATGATATGCTTAAGTGTGGTATCCAATGCAACCCCATAGACTACCAGGTCATAGTCAATTATTGACAGTATGGAGCTGGAGACTGACAGGTGGAGGGCAGCAGGTGTAAGGTATTGTTTGTGCCTATGTAAGACACCCAGCTTGACATTGACTGCTTTGATGACATTATCAATATGTTGCTAATAGGAAAGAGTGTTGTCAATGAAAACCCCCAGGTACTTAAATGCATGCACCTGTTGAAGGGGAGTGGCCTTATTATTGACTAATGTCAGGCATGGGTAGGATTTCTTGTGCTGAGAACTAGAGAACAGCATCATTTTGGTTTTTTTTGTAATTCAGGAGCAGTTTCTGTACACTGAACCATTCTTCCAAGGAGTGGAAGGTGGACTGCAGTTCATACTGTAACTGATCAAGTTGGGTACTGCTAGCCAGAATGACCACATCATCAGCATAAAGAATAATCTTGCTTTTACTTGCATTTGGTAGTCTATTCAAGAATAGACTGAAGAGGAGGGGACCCAGGGTGGATCCCTGAGGGACTCCAAGATTGATTTGCCTGGCTGGGGAGATCACTGACCCGATCCTGACACTTTGGGACCAGTTAGAGAGGTAATCTTTTACCTAGTGGGCAGCTGCAGATGAGCAACCTAAGTGGTGTAATTGCTGCAGGAGTATGCTATGATTAACAGTGTCAAAGGCCTTGGTGAGATCTATAAATATGGATCCCACTAGTTTGCTGCTGTCCATGGCCTTATGGACATAATCTATGAATTCAGCAAGAGCCATTGTTGTACTGTGACCCTTGCAAAAACTGTGTTGCTGCTGACACTGTAGATCATATTTCAGGAGGTGTTCAGTGATCTGATCCTCTACAATTCTTTCCAGGGCTTTTGATGGGGGGGGAAGAATGGAGATAGGCTGATAATTGGCCGTACTAGTGTGATCCTCACTTTTAAACACAGGGGTCATTAATGCTAGCTTCCATGCTGTAGGAAATGCAGCTAAGGTGAGAGACTTGTTGAATATTTTGGTGATAGGAACAAGCAGCTATTCAAGTGCAAAAGACACAAGCTTCATGTCAACACTATCACACCCCATCCTGGATTTGCCAAGTACCTTCTTGATGTAGACTCTGATCTCACTGATCGAGACACCCCTAAAATAGAAGTGGGGGGTGACGGCATCCAAATTAGGGGTTGACAATGTTGGGCCACAGGGGGTAAGGTAGTCGGGTGGGAGGACCCCACTTAGATCTGTAAATGCTGCATTGAAGGTTTCTGCAATTAAGCAAGAATCCATCATGGTGATGCCATTGACATTTAGTAATGATGGGTGTTTCTGACCCTCTTTGCCTAGCAGATCCTTGATGTTTTGCCAAAATCTTTTACAATTACCTCAGCTTCTATTTAATTGTTCCTTGTAGTAGGTTGCTTTTGCCAGCCTAGCAAGGTATGTACACTTGTTCCTGGCAGCCCTATAATTATGACAATCCATTGGGTTTCTAGAGTACCTGGCCTTACTTCATAGTCTATCCCGCTCCCTGAACTGATACAGGAGTTCACAGGTGATCCACCAATTGGTAGTTCCCCTGATTTTTCTATTCCTCATAGGCGCAAAAACATCACAGATATTGTTGAATTTATCTACAAAATATTTCAGTGACAGATCAATGTTCTGGAGTCTGTCCAGAGGGGACCAGTCCACCTATGATAATGTGACTCTAAACAAGTGCAGTTGACCCCTCTTGATTACGCTGCTATGGATTGTGACTGGGGGCACCTTTTCTTCTTTACTCACCCACTTGCATATGACAGAGGAATGGTCACTAAGGCAATCTGGGAGCACCTCAACTCATCTGATCCTGGATGGACGATTAGTTAGGATCCGATCAAGTAGTGAGCCCTTGCCAGTTTTATAGTTGAGTCTGGTATTTTCAGGTACCATCTGTGAGAGATACACATTGGCGACCTGGTCCTTGAGTGTATCTGACTCCTTGCAGTACCAGTTACAGTTGAATACCCCCGTTGCTATAATGTCAGAGTTCCTACTAATTTGGGATAGTATTTCGAGGATAGGGCCTAGACCTGTCTAGCTTTTCCAGGCAGGAGGTAGATGGAGGAGATGGTTAGGGATTTATTATGCTTCCCTATGAGCAGTTCCACTGACAGCAGCTCGAAGTCACTGGACATGCAAGAGGTGGGGGATACACTACCCTCTATGTCTTCCCTGACATAAATGAGGCAGCCACCCCCCCTTTTCCAACGTGGTCTAGCCTAAAGGTGTTATACCCTGGCAAAATAATAGCATTATCATGGATTTTCAGGGTGAGCCAGATCTCACTCAAGCAGAGGATGTCTGGGCAATGTAGCCCAAACCAAGCTTGAAGCTGGGTAAATTTGGCAAGGAGGCTACAAATGTTCATTGCAGCTATTTTTAGTCCACCACCCTTTAGGCGATGCATGTTCCTGTGTGTGTTTGGTCCAGGATTGGGATGAACATCACCAGAGAGAAGAAGCAAGATGAGAAAAGTGAATCTGGTGGCACATAAAAGTAGTCACTTGGACAGTGAACTTTGTCTACTGGTGGCTCTGATTTGCAGGCCAAAACTCTGTCTGTTTGTACTAGCAGTTATCTGGGACAGAATACGGATGCTTCTGCTGACTGTGAACATCACTATGTGTAGAAGTGGGTAGGAAGGCAGCATGGTACAGTGAAAAAATTATGCTGTGAGGTGTTGTACCTGATGTAAACTCATTATGAGGTGGTGAGGCAGGGTTTTGCACCTTTTCTTGAGGTGCAGCGGGGATGAGGAATTGTCCAGCATGAGGTAGAAAGGCATGCATAATTATTAGGATAAAAACAGAAGTGTAGGATATTTTAACAGAGAAGAGCTGAAATTGTGACACCCTATGTAGAGCCAGTTAAAGGGTTTAAGGAGGGTTATAGTAGCCAATCAGGGGAGAGGTCACCTGACAATGGGTTGGGTTTATCTGTATTTAATTAAGATTGGAGGAGGGGGTGGGGAAGGGGGAAAAATTGCTGTAGCAGGTAGATTGCTATTACTTTAGCATTTTGTGCAGAGAAAAAAAACATTATTGTAGTAGGCAGACTTTTTAGATTATTATTTCAGTGCAAGGAAAGCTTTCTATTAGTAGGCAGCTATTAACATACATTTACAGTGCACTGAGTAAAAAATTCTGCCCTATGCACTAGTGCTGCACAGCTAAATAACAGTTCCAGCTAGAGCCTGGGATCTCTGCTTGTGTGTCTGCAAGGCTTGCTGTCTTGCCCGATAGTCCCCGACACCGCCAATCCAGAAGCAAGAGTAGAGCGGCAGGTTTGAATTAAATTGTTCTGGCACACTCTGTTTAGTCCATACCTGATGCCAGGGTGTGAGGCGAGTGACGGTAGTTTGGGATCCATGCCACTAGAGGGGGAGTGCACCCTGTCAAGGGATCAGCTCTGCCTGTAAGAGAGGGAGATTAAGCTAGTTTTCAATATAGAAGTAGTGGGCTGAGGTGAAGAGAGACTTGCTGGTGTCTGAGGAGAGGATTAAGTAAATTGGAGGGCAGAGGAGACAAAAGACAAGAGGGCAGAACAAAAGAGTGTGGGAAGCAGAGGGCGGGTCAGTGCCAAGTTTAAAGTTGCAAATGCAGAGGGTGAAATGGTGTTTAGAGAGAAACGGAAGGCACTCAGATCAAATTAAGTTACCCAGCTGAGAAATTAAGCATCTTTAGAAATTAAACAGCTGACTTGTACATCCTCGATCAGGCTAAACTTATTTAAATTCAGAGCAGAGAAAAAATTGCTGTAGCAGGTAGATTGCTATTATTTTAGGATTCTGTGTGGAGAAAAAACATAATTGTAGTACACAGACTTTGTAGATTACTATTTCAGTGCAGGGAAAGCTTTCTATTAGTAGGCAGCTATCAACATGCATTTACAGTGCACTGAGTAAAAAATTCTGCACTATGCACTAGTGCTGCACAGCTAAATAACAGTTCCAGCTAGATCCTGGGATCTCTGCTTGCATGTCTGCGAGACTTGCTGTCTTGCCCGATAGTCCCCGACACCACCAATCCAGAAGCACGAGTAAAGCGGCAGGCTTGAATTAAGTTGTTCTGGCACTCTCTGTTTAGTCCGTACCTGATGACAGGGGGTGAAGTGAGTGGCAGCAGTTTGGGATCCGCCCTGCTGGAGGGGAAGTGCACCCTTTCAAGGGATCAGTTCTGCCTGATGCCAGGAAGTGAGGTGAGTGGTGGCAGTTTGGGATCTGCGCTGCTGGAGGGGGAGTGCACCCTGTCAAAGGATCAGCTCTGCCTGATGCTGGGGGTGAGGTGAGCAGTGGCAGTTTGGGATCCACGACGTTGAAGGGGGAGTGCACCCTGTCAAGGGATCAGCTCTGCCTGTAAGGATGTCTGGTCTCTGGATTACAGAGAGGTGACTAAACATGTTTTTACACATTGACTTTGCTGGAATTTTTCTTTGTACTTGCCTACAGCCCAGCAGGTTTGGTTGTCTGGCATGAAATTTGCAGGGTAGAAAGTGACTACCCCATAGATGCACCTTTTTCTAGTCTGATGTAAAAAGCATACATAGTTTTTAAGCTATTGCAGTATAAAAATGTGTAAAAATAATTTCTGAGCATGCTCAGTAGGCACTTCAAGATAGCTGGTTGGTACGAAAGAGGAATCCCGCATTGTATGAGAAAATTCCTCTTTCGTATAGCCATCTTGTTTTCAGTGTGCCAGAAATTCAAAATTAGAAACATCCCAAAATGATATTGTGATGAGGAACCAACACATGTAGCTTGCTTATTGGGACACCCTTTGGTGCATTCTGCACTTTACCCGATGACAAATGTCCCAAAAATGTGTTTATTTAATCATTTAAATCCTACTTCATATTTACGTAATATGACCTAGGATCCTAGCTCGTATGTATGAGATATGACCTAGGATGTTAGGTCATGAGCTGAAAATAGGATAAATGGTTAAAAAACACTTTTTGCTGACATGGGGTGCCCGGTCCCCATGAGCACTACAGGGCCCCTTCCCCCCAGTATGGGGAGTACTGCTCACATATAGCTTGCATATTTGGGACCCCCTTTGGTGCGTTCTGCTGTTTACCCAATGAAATATGCTCCTAAAATATGTTTATTTAATCATTTAAGTCCTACTTCATATTAGTGTAATATGACCTAGGATCCTAGTTTGTATGCACGAGATATGACCTAGGATCTTAGGTCATGAGCCGAAAATAGGAGAAATGAAAAAATAAATGCATTTTGCCAACATGGGGTGCCCAGTCCCCATGTCAGCACTACAGACCCCCCCATTACGGGGAGTACTACTCTGACACACCGGGATGCCCACTCCCGATGTCAGATTATGCCCCCTCCCCCCCAAAACCATCTTTTACAATTGCTGACTCGGGGGGCCCAATCCCTGTGTCGGCATGTATGCACCCCCACACACACTAATATGGCACACTGGGAGCCCACCCCAGTGTTTCCAAATACTTATAATAGTTTAAGGTACCTGTGAATACAGAAAACAGTCCCCTGATGTCTTTAAATGCTTTTTAAACCTGCAAAAAATGAAACGGTCCCTCGTCATCTCACAAATTCCACCCCATCCTCACCCTCCCACTGAGCACCCACCTCCCTGCACCCCCCTTACCCTAATATTTACCTCCAAAAGACAGGAGCAGCAATCTTCTCGGCCAGGACACACCTGTAGTTTTTAAAGCCGAACCGCAAACTGAAGGTTCAAAGGTAAGCCGTTTCAACTTATGTTGATATCTTAGCCATTTTGTGAGATTTTTGCAACAAATTTTCAGTATGGGGTTTTTGGGACACCACCTCATAAACACTGTCACTGTCATCTAATTACTCGATCCCAAAAGGTGATTTCCCAGTCACTTGTGAAATCACCTTTGGGACCAATTAATGAAAAGACAATACCAGTGTTCATGGGGGATCCAAAAAGCCCATGTTGAAAATTTGGTGCAAAAAATCCAAAAAATGGATGTGTTGCAAGCGTGCATTGTACAGCTTCTATGTACGCTCATAACTTCGTCAATTTTTGATATTTTTCACTCCAGATTTTCAGCATTGCCATTTTGTCACACCTCCTCATGAACAGTACAGCTGTCATTTCTCACATCCTGCCTAAAATGTGTTTTGGCACCAGTGGTGCAGAATGGTGTGGTCACTGTGCAAAATCAAGTTTCAGGATGGATTAACAAAATCTCAGTGTCAGTGTCCATGAGGAGATTTCCCACTAAGCCCATGTTGAAAATGTCATACAAAATATCGATAAATGACCACGTTACGAGCATGCATTGTGCAATTTCTATGTGCACTCATAACTTTGAGAATTTTTCATGTTTTCACTCCTGATTTTCAACATTACCCTTTTTCACACCTCTTCATGAACAGTATATAGCTGTCATCTTTCACATCCTGCCCAAAAACATGATTTCGCACCTGTGGCACAGAATGGCTCATTTGCTGTGCAAACTCAACTTTTGGGACAGATTAACAAAATGACAGTGACATTTCTCATGAGGTGAGGTCCCCAAAATGCCATGTTGAAAACTGGGTGACAAAAATGCTGAAACTACCCCAGTTATGTGCATCCATTGAATTGTGGAACCCGCGGTACCTTTCAGTGCATGTATCTTGAAATCAACCACATACAAGTTACATTACACTTTCTCAAAAAGAAGGGAAATTCATTGCAAAAAACTGCATTAATGCATCAGTTAGGGTTTTTATTATTCATAAAAGATTGGGAAATTAAATGTTAGGGTTACCAACCCTACCTGCCCACCTCCCCACCCTCCACACACCAACAGGCACTGAAGTGTGCCTTGAAGTCATTAGCCAACTCTCCCCATTCTCCTGTACAGCAGCATCTCATCCTGTTTACACATGGAATGGGGTAGAAGTTAAACAAATGACCCCAAGGCACATCCCAATACCTGTTGGTTTGTGGGGTGGGAGGGTGGAGGGTGGTAGGATTGGTAACCCTAATTTTGAATTTCCCAGCATTTTACAGTTTAATAAAACCCTATATATATTCATGTCAAAAAACTGTGTTAATGCCCCATTATGGTTCTAGCTACAAAAGTAGGGAAATTTAAACTTATGGTTTCCAACCCTAAGACCCCACCCTTGGCTTCCAACTCTAAGATCGCCCACCCCCACGCTGCATGCAGGAACAGGTGTGAGGGGTGTGCCTCAGTGTTTTGAACCCTAATGCTCACCCTGTACCAAGACTAAGTAAGCTAAGATGGGTACAGAATAAGAGAGGGCCCTGCGCTCCCATTTATCCATAAGTTTAGACAGACGGTAAAATATGCAAGAGGGTGAACAACCCAGAGGGTGTAGAGGCCATGAAGAGGGATCTGAAAAGTCAGTAAGGGTGGTCAGACTCATGGCAGCTGAAGTTCAGTCTCACAAAGTGTACAGTAATGCACCTGGGGCGTAAGAACAAATAAGCAGTGTACACATTTTGGGGGTGCAATTAAAGCAAATGGAGGAGGAATGGGATTTGGGGATTATTATCTCAAACAATCTCAAAGTGGGAAATCAGTGCAGCAAGATGGTGGACAAATAGTGAAGGGCATAGCAAGCAGGAGGAAGGAGGTACTGATGCCATTGTATAAAACAATGGTAAGACCGCTCCTTGAGTATGGGGTGTAGCACTGGAGACCTAATCTATGCAAGGACATAGACAGGATCAAAAGAGTTCAGAGAAGGGTGACTAAAATGGTGCAGAGACTGCATCAGAAGCCCTATGAGACAAGATGTAAGGAATTGGATCTGTATCTGCTGGAGACTAGAAGGTAGAGGGGGACATGATAGAAACATTTAAGTTCATAAAGTGGATAAATAAGGTGAGGGAAGAGAGCTTATTCAAGAGGAAGGAGGGAGCAAAGACAAGAGGTCATATTTTAAAATTGGAGGGAGGAAGATTCAGGAGCAATGTGAGGATGGTGCATGCAAAATCTTATGTGAATTGGTTTAACGGTTGCAAAGTTATTAAAGTACAAAAAGTTTGGGTTTAACATAGATGTGACCATTGAAACCTAATATGGAGAACTTTTGTACATATATATATATACACACACACACACACACACACATATATACACACACACAATGGGGTGAGCTGAATTAGTAGTTGATAACAGCATGTATTCACTCCACTGTGATATAAATTATGCTGCAGGTAAGCACAGTGATACTATTTGCCATTTATATATATAGTGCTTACCTCACTGGCAAATAGTATCAATGTGCTGATGTCATCACAGAAGGCACACATAATATCTATGTACAAAAGAGGAGGGGGAAGTGCCTAATCCAATTATCAGAAGCACTCTTGATAGGGGGGTCGATCCCAGTCCTTTCACAGAAGAAAGGTTCTGCAAGAACTCCTAAAACTGAAGGTGGACAAAGCAATGGGTCCTGATGGAATTCACCCCAGAATTCTAAAAAGAATTAAGGGAGGAACTAGTGAAACCACTGGCTACTCTTTTTAATAAATCATGGGAGGATGGTGTGGTACCCAAGGACTGGAGGAAGGTGGATGTGATTCCCCTTCACAAAAGTGGGTCCAAGACAGAGACAGGAAACTACAGACCTGTCAGTCTGACCTCTGTGGTAGAGAAAGTGATGGAGTCACTTCTGAAGGAAAGAATAGTCGAGTACCTAGAGGTCAGTGGAGCACAGGACCCAAGGCAGCATAGGTTCACAGCGGGAAGGTCATGTCAGATGAATCTAATCGATTTTTTTGACTGGGTGACCAAAGTAGTAGACCAGGGAGGGGCTGTGGACATGGCCTACCTAGACTTTAGCAAGGCATTTGACACAGTCCCACAAAAAGATTAATAGTCAAATTAACCAGCCTAGGAGTGGGACCCAGGTGGTAGCCTGGGTAAAACATTGGCTGGACAACAGGACACAGAAGGTAATTGTAAATGGAGTCCACTCTGAAGAAAGGGGGGTTACTAGTGGGGTACCGCAGGGTTCCGTATTGGGTCCAGTCCTTTTTAATGTCTTCATCAGTGACATTACAGAGGGACTGGAAGGAAAAGTATGCCTTTGTGCAGATGACACAAAGATCTGCAACAGGGTTGATACACAAGGAAGTGTGGAAAGGATGAAAAGGGACTTGGCAAGGTTGGAGGAATGGTCAGAAGTATGGCAGCTAGGATTCAATGCTAAGAAGTGCAAAATAATGCACCTGGGAAACAAGAACCCTGGGGAAGAATACACAATGGGTGGGGAGGTAGTAACAACAACAAAAAAGGAAAGGGACCTGGGGGTAATCATATCAGATGACCTTAAGGTTAGCATGCAATGTGAGAAGGCAGTAGGGAGGGCTGGGGGTATACTGGGATGTATAGGGAGAGGCATCACCAGCAGAAAACAGGAAGTTGTTATCCCTCTGTACAGACAGTTGGTGAGACCCCATCTGGAGTACTGTGTCCAGTTCTGGAGACCCCATCTCCGCAAGGACATAGACAGGATAGAGGCAGTCCAGGGGAGGGCAACTAAAATGGTGCAGGGTCTGCAAGAGAAGCCGTATGAGGAGAGACTAAAGGAGCTTAATATGTATACCCTTGAGGAAAGAAGGGAGAGGGGGGACATGATAGAAACTTTTAAGTACCTCAGTGGAATCAACAAAGTCCAAGAGGGTAGCATCTTTCAGAAAAAGAGACTTGCAAGAACAAGAGGACACAATTTAAAGATAGAAGGAGGGCGGTTCAGGGGCAATGTGAGGAAGTATTATTTCACAGAGAGGGTAGTGGATGCGTGGAACAGCCTTCCTGAGGAGGTTATGGGGTCTAAAACTGTGGGAGAATTCAAGAATGCATGGGACAGACATAAGGCAATTCTTGAGGGGGGTAGGAAGAAATAGGCTGTTGGTTAACTAGGATCTGCGGCCTATCCTGTAGGTAGGGAAATGGGCAGACTAGATGGGCCTAGCGGTCCTTATCTGCCGTCAAAGTCTATGTTTCTATGTTTTTATGTTTCTATGTTACTGGTACTACATTCAGCAAATCATCAATGGACATGAACCTCACCTGTCACAGTTGCAGCTGCTTTACCCTCTTTCACATTCATCTCGTGCTGCACTGAAGAATTCTGGAGACCAGCAGAAGGAGCAGATGGCTGAATGCTAAAAAACAGAACAGCAAACTTTACAACCTGCAATAAAACAACCAACGTGTTTCACACTTCAGCAGGCAACACATCAAAAGAGGAATCACCAGCAGTATGACCTAATCAATTAAAACTGAAAAAAAAACTAAGCCAGTTAATATTGCAGAAGTAGAGTTCCTGAGCTGCTCTCAATTTTAAAATGATATGCAGCCACTACTGGTCCCCGACATGACAAGTGACATTTTTACTGTGCCTGAAACTCACGATATTGCCAGTTTCCAGAGCAGAACTCTTCGGACAGACACCAAATCCATCGATGAGTTTATTAATGCCACAAAAAAAATTATTTGCCTCCCAAATGACAAGAATAATCCTGTTCATGTTTAAATATGCACTGTTGTTTAGTCACTCACCAAATTTGAAATCCACATGTTCTGTAGCTGAAGTGAGCAGAAGTGAAACTAACAAAGAAACTGTTGATGCTCTGGTGAAGTTAACCGGAAAAGTGTACTAAAAGGAACAGCACAAAGTTAAAAGCACTAAACACATTTCCATTATAACAAAATAAAATAAATCTTTCCACACATTCAGAAAGAAAAAAAGAAATGATAAGTATAAAGAATGCTAACTTCCTGGAAGAAAGAAAATCCCACCTCCAACCAAAAGAATCACTAGTCAAAACTTACACCTCACACATACAACACATAATCAACCAATCAATGGACATAAACAACACCCATTCACGAAAATAGCCAATGAAAATACAGTTCACACAGAGCCAGTCACAGCAACAAACTCCATTCACAAAAACCTAAGAACAACCACGGAGCAGCACTACCACATGAAATAATACACAGCACACTAGAAATAACAAGACAAAAAAACAACAAACAGGAGAAACACACACCACACAAACACAGAAACCGCTACTGTATAAACCACACACATGATGTGCAATTGTGGAATATGGCAAATATCTCCATTCGTGAACAGTGACCTTTGGATACTATCACTCATGGCTCAGCTATCCTCCACCACTCGTGAGTATACAGAGGTCACTGTTCATGCATGAAAATATTTGCCGTATTCCCCTCCTGCCCATCATCAATGCCATATAAATATATATATATATATATATATATATATATATATATCTATATCTATATATAGATATAGATATATTTGATGTGTAATAATACTGAACTCAGCAGCAAACCCTGTGGTACACCACTGTTCATATCTCCTTCCTTTGCTACAAAGCCATTACCTGTCAACTTTTGTTATATTCTTACTAAACCAATCTTTTATCCAACTTACTATTTTACAGCTGATCTCATAGTGCCTAGTTTTTAATCAGTTTTACATGAAACACCATACCAGAAGCTCACAGACATTCAGAAATATGACATCCAGTGGCATGGTCCTATCTATACTTTAATGACTGGTTCATAAAAGCTTTGATCAGACATAATCTAGCTATTGTGAAGCCATAGAGTGACTTGTCCATGAATGCTATTTCTTTCAGTTAAATCTAAGGTTTTTCAGCCAGCTCCATGGTGCTGAATGATGAGATTCACTTGGCACACTGGTGATCTGGGGTCACACCCCGATTCCAGGTGTCAGGAGAGGAGACCAGCAGGGAGGGGATCCAGAGGATCCATTGGATGCTTCCCTCTTTGGAGGATGGGCAGGGCCTTGACACCTCGAGGTGGACTGGTCAGTGTGCAAGGAGCGTGAAGCCTTGACATGCCGCCACATATCCCAGCCTCAGGTTGCTGTTCCATGTAGGCCCAATCAGGGGAGATTGGGAGTGCCAGAAAACAGAAAATTGCCTCCTGATCAGCTGGAAGACAACCATCTGTCCCTATTGCCAGAAAGCCCCAGATCACCTGGACTGACCCCCATAGCACATGGGTCAATAGAGATGCACATGCCAGCACCTTCTCCCTCAGAAGGGGGGACCTATTAAACAAAGGGTTAATTATGGTTTCCCAGGGGGGCTGCAAAATATGGGGGTGGTGGATGTCAATTGGGGTGGTGTGAGAGCAGGGTGTCCAAGGACGGCTGACAGAGTGGCTGATGGGGGTGCATGGGAGGCGCAAAAAAAAAATTGAAGTTTTTTTCATTTAAATCTGATTCCATTGTTTTAAATAAAATTGCTTTTAGGCTGTTCAATCTAACTTTCTCCTTGTACTTGTCTCTAGCCTCCTTCTGTTGATCTCTGTCCTTACCCCTAAAGATACTATTTCTGAGTTTTCTTCTTTCATGACTACTTCTCCTCCAGCTTTTATTTTGTTGTAAATATTTAGTAGACTGCCAGTCCCTCCATTTCACTTGTTTTTCTATCCCTTCTAAATACATTATATTCTGAAGATGTCCCCCCACCCCCGTGATATCTCCCTCCTCATGTCATTTATTACTATTGTACTGCATCTGGCTTCTTTGTTATTTTAAATTTTTCTAATTGCCCCATTTTGTAATTCAGGATTCTCATGTTAGTTAATAAACATTTCCTTTATTTTTTGCCTTGTTGGACATGTTGTTGGTTCTTTTTAACATTTGTTCATCTACTCCTAGTTTTTTGTGTATTTGATATTTTTTAATATTACCTTAGTCTGCCCAGAAGTGATACCCCTCATGGCATTATACTCCATCCCCATTCTGATGGAATGTTCCTAAGTAATTCTATTTGTCCTCTTCCCCAGTACCCATGCTCCCTTCCAGTTCTGATGCAACCCATGACTCTGAAAGAGGTCATTCATGTACCAGAACCTTTCTCAGTTACACAGAAATATAAGCCTTTCATGCTTTGCCCAACTATACAACCAGGAGTATGTTAATTGGATCACTCAGGGGCTCCCTGGAGTAGCCTTTGGCACATGTTGATAACCTTCCATCCCCTGCACTTAAGATCCTCCCCCAGTTCCTTAAAGTCCTGCCTAATCTTTTCATTTATTCTTCTACCTACAGTACAGTATATCATTTGTTCTCACATTAACAATGAACACAGGTTCCTCCCTGGTGCCTCTGAGAACTTCACCTCCTACTGTTGATAGGTGATTCACCCTTGCTTTCGGAAAGCAGCTGATTATCCTGTGTTCCTTATTCTCTCTAGACAGTGTACCATTAATGACAAGGACTATGAAAGCCCCCAACAAGCTGCCTTGAACTGCCATTTCATTTCCCTTGGCAAGTGTTCTCCCATCCTTGAGGAACTACGTAGGCCTCACCAGCACAGTCTTGCACTGGCCTGAGTCATACAGTACTTAGCTGGGAGAATGTAGCAGGTGGATCTTAGGAATGTTACCTCATAGGTGTGGTGTCTGTTGTCCTGTGAAGTTCTGCAAGGCTCAAGCCTCACCTCCATTTTGTTCTCTGTATACATGCTGCCTTTAGGTGCGCTGAACACATGACGGATGGGGCTTATGGCATTCCTCTGTTGGGGAATCAGGATTTTCCATCTCTTGTGCCGCTCGTCACACCTTAGACCACAAGTATTTTCAAACTGTCACCGTAACGGTGTTCGCCCATATGTACTGTGCGCTGTAATTGTACTTGCCATACTGTTGTCACCAATATTGTTCTCGCTATAATTCCATCTCTGAAATGACATGAAGCCATCTCAAATGTGTTTTCATAAGCACAATTCCACTCCCATTCAATTACTTCTTTTCTGATTTGATTTAAGTCAACTTTGCTACTATATAACGAAATATTTCTGTTACTCCTGTTTCAGTAATTTTCCCTTATGTATGTTGAAATGCGCTTTGCAATGATCACCACCTGCAAATTGTTTGGTAACTTTGTATCCATTTATTTTGATTCAAGTGGTATAGAGAACTATGTCCAGAATGACACATTCCCTTCTGGATCTGTTGACATTTTGTGTTAGATAAACATCGTTGATGCTATCTAGTAGATCATTGCTCATTGTGTTTTGTAGGCTAGGTGTTTCCAGTTAGTATCTGGTAAACTAAAATTTCCCTCAAGTAGCAATTTACTTTGTTTAACTGCATTAGTTACTTCATCCAGAATTTCTCTGTCAAATGTAGTTGTT
The DNA here is from genome assembly GCA_016271365.2 of Neoceratodus forsteri. Classification (NCBI taxonomy): domain Eukaryota; kingdom Metazoa; phylum Chordata; order Ceratodontiformes; family Ceratodontidae; genus Neoceratodus; species Neoceratodus forsteri. Next base: position 234,993,669 of record JADMNL010000023.1, on the reverse strand, counting down.
GAACCTGGAGGTCTGTAACAGGTGCCTAAGACAAGAGGTCTGATGTTTTCTACAGTAGAAGTCACATTAAACTGTTCCTCCAGCTCACCGCTCTGGCATTCTTTGTTTATGCTGACAATGCCGTGGTGATTCTAAATACTTAAAAAAAATCTGTTTCAACCATCTGTCAGCTCAGATGCAGCTCACATGCAATGCATTTTCAGCCAGTACTGTAAATTCCCTTCTGCTCCCACCCATTGTTCATCAATGCATTTTCAAAGAAATACATTATAAGGGTAAATGAGGTAAAGAATTTAACTTTATTTTGTCTGATACACTTTATTTTGCTTTCATTAGTTTTAGTTTTATTTATAATTGGGTTATAGAGCAGACTTAGTAGATTGCCCACTACCCGCTGGTTCACTTGATGGACTTTGTTTTTCTGCACTCTCCTGTTTCCCGACTTTGCTTCCTAACTCACATAAGGTAGAGAATTTAAGTTTATTTTACCTGATACACCTTATTTTGCTTTCAATAGTTTTAGTTTAATTTACAGTTGGTCTACAGAGCAGACCTACGTACTGTATTGTACAGTACAGTACTGTAGAAAGCAAAAGTATGAGATCATGACCGGTTTCCAAGATCAGTGGTTTTAAGTACAGTACTTATCTTTCTCCTAGATAGAAAATGTCACTTTATTTTATCTAACACACTTTATTTTGCTTTAGAATTGGGCTACAGAGTAGACTTCTCTGCATGAGGGACTTATGTATTGTACAGTATGTATTATAGAAGTAAAAGTGTGTGATCGCAACTGGCATCAGAGATCAGTGGTTGTAAGTGCAAAACCAGACTTGAACAAAAAACACCATACCGGTAATGTAGAGTACTTGTCTTTTAAATTATCAAGAAACTAGCTGGCTGAAAAGCTTTTTGTACACAGTACTGTATTTCCAGCTTAGCAGCAAATAAATTGTGGTTTGCCTGAGGGGTTGGGTAAGTGAAAGTGCTGCATGCACAATCACAATTGGTGATTTGAAGGTGGAGGTGAATCACTAAAAACTTTAAAATTACAGCAATTAGAAAAAAAATACTGTATCATCTAAATAGCAAACTGGATTAGGTAGATTTGTACCATAATAACTGGGTCTCTATTTTTCCCATAGAGAAACCATGGCATTATTTGCCATAATAAGGGAGTGTTTATTATGGCAAACACGTGCACGGTCTCCCTCACTTTGCACATGCACCCACTGCAGTTTTTGGCACTTCCCAAACACGCTCACTTGCCTCCTCGCTGAAAGAAACTTCCGGCCAGTGTATCTCAGTGGTAGGTTAATTTCTTTGTGCTGCTTATTTTTTACATTTACAGGGAGAAAGACAGAATATTTCTACATATAAAAACTCTTATGTCAAACCGGCCATAAACAAAACTTCAGTGCGGCCACACCAGAACAGCACATGGTCAGTGGAACCCCTATTTTATATAATTGCTGTGGCAAACAATAGAAACCCAGCAATTATATAAAATAAAATTTAGGGTTGTGTGTTGTAAAACTCAAAGTTTACACACACCCTTGGGGTTAGATGCTTTCACAAACCCTCGAGCTTCGCTCTTGGGGTTTATGTAGCATCTAACCCTTTGTGTGTGTGTGTGTGTGTGTGTAAAATTCTCATCACACACACCACCCCATCCTTTATTCTATATATATACTGCACACTGCAGTAGTGAAATTAGGCTCCAACTCAGCGGTAAATCAGTTTTTTATGGGTTGCTTGATGAGTGCACTGCAAATTTCATTGCATTGATAGAGTCTCCAGAGATCTGTAAAGTAAGCTGAAACTGAAAAGCAGCTACAAACAAACCTTAAGGAAACTTTCATTAATGCACTGCAATGAGCAGTACATACAAGAAACTCACTGAAAAATGCTAAACCAGTGAGTTGGAGGAACAGTTTAAAGTGACTTGTAATGCAGTTCTATTTTGACCCAAATTGCTTCTGACCTGCTCCTGCTAGTTTTCATAGTGTTAGAGATATCTGAGCAGACAATGGTGTCCTTATCATAAAATATAGTGTTATGCCACCTTCTCTCCTGCCTATTGTGTCTTATCTATTGAACCTGTAACCATCTAATTCTGTGTTCCAGTAATCTGTTATGTTACACCAGTTCTCTGTGTTCCTAATGATATCACATTTATCACTATCAATAAATGGTTCAAGTTCTGATTTTTTTTATTCCTATTTAGGCTTCTTGCATAACAGGCAGTATATATTAAAGTAGCAGAGTAGCATCAAACCTCTAATGTTGATAGCTTATAACTTAGCCATCCTAGGCCCCAGGCTTTGGTACATTGGCATGCACCTCCTCAATGCTAGGGTATAAGTGCATGCCTATTTTAACAACAATAGGTCCAGCAGCTTCAACACTATAGAGTGACAATCTACATAAAAATACCAAAAATGAAGACTGTTTTGTACGCAGATAATGAGAAAATAGACCAACTGAAAACCTGAATCTTTCAGATTCATTGGCTATTGCACCATAATAAGGCCTTTTATTGCTTTTATGACACAAAATTGCCAGATTAAAGAGTCATAACCTTTTTTTTTTCTTTTTAATGTGGACCCCCACATGTGCAGCTGGAAAAAGTGACAGAAAAAATTGTGAAAAAGGAGCCTTGTTTCACATTTGATCACCTTAGCAGAAAGTCAGTCATGAATGAAAATAAAGCTTGTGTCTTTTTTCTAAGTCAAGTCATCAGCTCCCTTCGCCATTCCATTTTCTGACACTGGGTGCCCAGGGTTCCCCAATCCCAGTGTTTCAAAGTGATATGCTTTCTGTAAAGTGCCTTGAGATATTGGTGCTTAACAAATAACATTTGTCTTGCCTTTGCCAGTGTCAAGTATGTTTATTTTTACATTTCTGCATTCCTTTCCCCCACCCGCTGTGCAATACATTTGTTGTAACCAAGGAGTCTAGGGCCCACCCCTGTCAGTGAAACTCTCCCTCTCAACTTTTACTTCCTCATTTCTTTCATTTTCTTTTTCCCCATTTCCTCCTCTTCTTTTCAGGTTATCAAATCATCCATCCCCACCTTCTCTCCAAAGCTCCGCCCTCTATCCATCTTTGCCTGGTAGCTATCGCTCCCACTGCTCCCCATTTCCTTACTTACTTGCACAGTTACCTGGTCAGATAATTTGACCTTAATGTATTGTCTTGTGTAAATATAAATGCTGCACTTTTGTCTTCCTACCTCAATCTCCTATTTGACCCGATTGTATCTTGTCTCACATTAACTAAAATGCTTAAATGCTTATTTCTGGCCTAACAACCTCAATACTTTGTCATATTGCTGCTGATATGTAATTTGTACTATGTATCATGCTGTTCCTGTACTTTGCACTATGTATCATTGTTCTCGTAAGTTTGTCTCTGTACTCTCCTGGGTCGTGCCTGAAAATAGTCTTTCTGGCTAGTGGACCTACCCGGTAAACAAAAACTAAATAAAATAAATAAAATACATTGCTACACCCTGTTCTCCAACTCATACCAATCCTTTAAATTAACCACCCACCCTACACAACCTTCTGCCACCCAGGTCACCCTCCTTACCCCCTCTATGGCCACCCTAGCAGTTGCCTTTAGTATTAGTCCAATGGTGGACAATAAGCACAGCCCTTCCTTCACCTCAGCCAGTTGTAAAACATTTCATTTTCAAAGGGTTCCTAAGGGGGAAATTGCTTTAATAACCTAATTACTCTACAAAAAATTTTGAATCTTTTGTCCCCAAATCATATCACCCATAACATTAATTTTTTTAAATTTTTAGGTCAGATTTTACAAGCAGACTAGTTACCACTGCCTTGCTTGACCACCTGAGTGACTACTTTCAGCCCTACCAGATGGGTCTTCTGCTTCCCAAAGGGCCTGCAGGGCCCTGCCTTAAGCATGCTACAAACCCAGATCCCAGAACCTTCTGGGATAACATTAAACAGTTAAATGGGAGTGCACACTTCCCCACCCACCCAGATCAACATTAATGGTGTGATCTCCTCAGACCCAGCCCTCATAGCCAACCACCTCAACACCTCATTCACTGACCTTAGCCCTATCCTCCCTACAAATTTTTGACCCTCCTCCCCAGCACCTGTCAAATCTTTCTAGCCCTTTATTTTCTCCTCCGTGTTTTGCCCAAGAACTTAGGCCGCACCTGTCACTGCCCTCAAGAGTATTAGTACAGGCAGTGACACCCTGGATCCATGTATCCCACGGCTGGTCTTAGACACAGTCCTTACCCCGATCACATGCCTCATCAACCACTCTCTTTGCCTGGGAAGGTTCCAACTGCCTGGAAAGTCACCACTGTCACCCCTATCTTTAAAGGTGGTGATAGGACTGTGGCTGGAAACTATCGACCGATCTCCATTCTCTCCTCTCTCCAAGACCTTGAAAAGTGGTGGCCTCTCAAATCTCTGACTACCTCTCCACCTACAATGTCCTTTGTCCTGAGCAGCATGGCTTCCGAGCAGGGCCACAGTACCAACACAGCCCTCCTAGAGTTCTCCAACTTTCTCCTCCTCCTTAGACACTGGTTCTCTGGCTGGTGCTGTCTTCATTGACCTCTCAAAGCTTTCAACACTGTCTCCCACCCTCCTTCTTGATGCCCTTAGTCTCTCTGGTTTTGCTGCTGGCCTATCTCTTGGTGCACCAGTTATCTGTCTGACTGCTCACAGCGTGTAAAATTAATGGGACCTACTCAGACATCTGTCCCATCTTTTCTGGGTTCCCCAGGGCTCCATTCTGGGCCCTTACTATTCTCCCTTTACCTTAACACCCTTCCACGCTCTTGCTCGGGGAACTTTCTATTGTACACTGATGATGCAGTCATCTTTGCCTCAAATCGTAACCCTACTGCCCTCCAGGACTCGCTGCAGAAGTCCTTCATTGAAGCCGAGGGCTGGTTCAAGGAACATAGATTGGTGATAAATCTTAAAAAAACAAAAACCATGTTCTTCACTCATCCCCAAAACAAGTCCTGCAACTTCAAACTCCTCATTTACTCTGGGTCCTCATTCCCACTCGAACAAGTTTGCTCCTATAAATACCTAGGGATCCATTTTGACCCCTCCCTCTCCTTCCATGGACACATCGCTGCCCTAGCCACTGCCACTAATATCCGATTGGGCATCTTACATCGGTATAAACACTGCCTCCCCCCGGAGGCTCTTTGACTCACAGTCACCTCCTCTATCCTGTCCCTAGTGGACTATGGACTGCCGGTGTATGGTGCTGCTGATCAGACCGCACTCCAAAAATTTGCACTACTCTGAATAAGGCCTGCAGGTTAATTACTGAGCACCTAGATGACACACACCTGTCTACTGTATGCTAAAGCACTGGTACTTGATCTCGACGAGTGCCTCAAATATCTTACCTGTACCCTAGAAAAAGACCCTCCTTGGGCTTTCCCCACCAGGATTGACCACCACCATACGCCGCTCTGTCCCACTAGTTCATATCAGACCTCTGGGAAACCTCTCTTTGTTATCCCTAGAGCTAGGACCTCTCACGGCCAAAGAGCCTTCAGCTTTAGGGCCCCTCCTGGTTCAACACACTGCCCTCCATCTCCGAAGCTCCAACTATATCGTGCTTCAAAACTTCCTTATGTAACCACCTTATTAACACCGATGCTGTAACTGCCACTAGTCAAAGCCGACTAATACTTATGACGAAGCTTATTACTAAGCTGCTAACGATGACATAACTCTGGTATTGTTTGCATCCATCCTACCTGTACCAGCTTGTTTGTATCTATGTCTTAATTTACTGTTATACTTATGTGTTGTACTGCTATACTGTGTATTTTGGTTTGTCTTACTGTGACAAGGTACCTTTGTAAATGAGCCTATGGCTCAAAGGTTTTCCAAACTGCTGTTTAAATAAAAATAAAAAAAAAAATAAAAATAAAAAAACCCAGGGCCATTCCAAACAGGTCTACTGCTTTACATGGTGCTCATGGAGCCCTGAGTGAAGCAACTTGTCAGTCCATTGTAGTGCCTGACAGGTCTGCAATGGGCCTTATGCAAAGCAAGTTGCCACTCATGCAGCACAATGTACTGCTCTGGCTGTGTGCTGCCCAGTGCTCCTGCTTTTTTGTAGGCCCAGCAGGACACTCATGAAGTTGCTGCATAAAGACCCTCACTGAAACATATTTATAGCTTGCTTCATGCAGGCCAAGCTCATGAAGTAGTTGCTTAGTGATGTGCAGTGTGCTAGACTGCAAGTGGCCTCAAGCAGATCCTCCTGTTTTGGGTTGCTGACACCAGGTGCCCAATCCAAGTGTCAGGCAATCTTACAAAAATAAAAGAAAAGGGAACCTGCTCTCTGTCCAGATGAAGTAGTAATAAACTAAGACCCAACTATTGGGTTATTTTCAGTGAAAAAAACACTTTTGTTACAAAAATCTGATAAAAATACACAGCTACATCCGTCCCTCCAGGGTGTACTGAAAACTCCCAATGATTATTTCACATCCCTTCGGGTACTTTTTCAAATCCCTTGAAAAAGTACCTGAAAGGGTGCGAAATGATCATCTGACTTTTTCAGTACAACCTGAGGAGGGGGGATGTACCTGTGTACTACTTCCTCTGGACAGATGGCAGGTTCCCTTTTCTTGTATTGTTGCTTTTGAACTTACATTTTTTTTTCTTTTTTTTCTAGGAGTGACTTTCTCTTGCGATAATTTTACAAAAAAATCCCTGATCACCCACCCACCAGTGCATTGGCCACCATCCTCCCCCATGCAAAAAAAAAACATACCACTCATCCCCCCAGTCCTTTTACAACCTATGCTCACCCTCTCCCCAGCACAAATCTTTTAATTAAAATTCAGCATTGGATGACTGGCAAAATCCTCCTTTTACCTTGGGCAGCCACCATCTAAAATCCCAGACCTGGCAGCCTTGATGGTTGAGGTGGACCTGGACATAGTGGCAATTATTGAGACATGGTACACTGGAAACCATAACTTGGAGGTAAATGTACCAGGGTACATTCAACACAGGAGGGATAGGGAGGTTAAAATGGTGGGGGGGGCATCTGCTTCATGGAAGGTATTAAAGCAACAGCAGTGCAGGGTAGACAGGGGGAGGCTGAGGCACTGTGGGTCACACTTAAGCCAGGAAATGGCATAGCAATTCACACAGGAGTGATCTACAGGCCTCTGGCACAGAGGGAGAAGGTACGTGGGGCAATAATGGAGGAAATACAGGGGTTTGTGGTATAGGGCAGTGGTTTAAGGCTCTCTGCTGCAAACCTGGAGACCTGGGTTTGAATCCCACAGCCCCCACTTGCATACTGTGTGACCCTGAACAAGTCACTTAACTTCCTTGTGCTACCAGGTCACATCTGTAAACAAGCTTCAGCTTGGTGTGTCTCTCCTGGTTAAAAAAAGGGGGGTGGTACTTCTTTAGGGTGATTTTAACATGCTAGATGTGGACTGAATCATCTCACCAGCTGCCTCAGCCAAGGCTGAGACATCAGAGAATCCTTGCAGGGGCAGGCCTCAGGTAGTTGGCCCAGGAACCCACCAGGGACAAGGTGATTTTAGACCTTATGCTGACCAGTGGAGACAGGATCAATAACATCAGGGTGGATGGGCACCTGGGGTCCAGTGACCACTGTACAGTGTGGTTCAACATCACTGCAGTGTCACAGGACAGCCACAAAAAGACAAGGGTCCTGGATTTCAGGAGGGCGGACATTGCTAGGATAGGGAGAGAGATCAAAGGAGCCCTGACAATAAGTGATCCAGGGGAAGGGGTTGTGGAGCAGTTGGCACATCTAAAAGAAGCCATAGTGGAGGCAATAAATCAGTGTATTAGGCTGAGTAACAAGGGAAAAAGAAGGAACAAACCACTATGGTTCACAAAGAAGGTGGCAGAGAAAGTGAGGAACAAAGGGGGGCATTCAGAAAATACAAGGAGACTTAGAAGGATGAGGATAGAGCGGTGTATCTAGAGAGACAGAGGGAGACAGGGAAATCTGTTAGGAGAGTGAAGGCACAAACAGAGTACAGATACGCACAGACAGTAAAGAGGGGGGACAAAACATTTTATTGATATATTAGTGACTGAAGGAAGGACAGGGAGGGATTGTAAGGCTCAATGGGGAGGAAGAGGTGTGTGTAGTGGGTGAACTAGAAAAAGCATTGATACTGAATGAATATGTCAGTTCAGTTTTCACGGTAGAGGGGGAGGGACAGAGACCATGATTGGGTGGTAGAAACAATGGGGAGAGAGAGAGGTAAACACCAGTCTTTTTACAGAAGACAGAGTCCTGGAAGAACTCACAAAACTGAGGGTGAACAAAGTGATGGGACCAGATGATATACACACCAGGATATTACAGGAATTATGGACGGTCCTGTTTAGTAAGTCGCTCAATACAGAGGTGGCTCCAGAGTACTGGAAGAGGGCAAATGTAGTCCTTTTTCACAAGAGTGGTAGCAGGGAGGAGGCGGGAAACTATAAGCTGGTCAGCCTCACCTCAGTAGTGGGTAAGATTATGGAGGCATTGCTTAGGGCAAGGATTGTGGGACACCTGGAAAGCAAGGAAGCACAGGATCCAAGGCAGCATGGATCCACAGCAGGAAGATCATGTCAAACAAATCTGACTTTTTTGATTGGGTGACAAAGGAGGTGGATTAGAGAGGAGTGGTGGATATCACCTACCTCGACTTTATCAAGGCCATCAACACCATACAACACAGAAGTCTGGTGAACAAGCTAGGTAGCATGAGGGTTGGCCACAAAGTGGAAAACTGGATTAGAAATTGGCTGAGAGACAGGACACAGAGGATGGTAGTTAATGGGATGAAATCCAAGGAAAGGAGGGTGACCGGTGGGGTGCCTCAAGGATCAGTCCTGGAGCCAGTCCTTTTTAATGTCTTCATCAGTGACATTGCTGAAGGGCTGGAGGGGATGTTTTTCTTATTTGTAGATGATACCAAGATCTGCAACAGAGTAGACACTTCAGAGTGGGTCAAAAGAATTATGATGAGGGATCAGGGAAAGCTGGAAAAATGGTCCAAAATGTGGAAATTAAAATGTTGCTCAAGTTCAAGTTTATTTCATCAGGAAAACTCCATTGAGCATGCTCATTTACAAGCAGGTCCTGCACAGGACAATGAAGAACATCCAGATACAAAATACAAGGATTTGGCAATATAATACACATTACAGAAAACATGCCAGTTTACATATAAACAACACTTTTTCATAGAGCATTACAAGCACAAGCAAACTGTTTGTCAGAAATACATAGCTGGGGTTATTGGCTGTTGGGGGAGACATAAGTGCTAAATGTTGGGCAATGGTGCCATATTAGTAGGAGCATATTAGTTAGTGTGGCAGTGGCACGTCATCTTGAGGGATTTGCCAATTACTGATTTGAAAAAGTTAAAAGAGACTAGACTTGAAAGCTTAAGGGAGGATTGCAGTTTGTTCCAGGTGAATGGGATAGTGTAGCTGATGGCAGCTTTGCCAAAACAGGTGTGGAATTTTGGCACATCTAATAAGATAATGGAGTTTTTTTCTAAGGGAGTAGCAGCTGTGGGTGTGATGGAATATGGTCGATATGTAATGGGGGAGTTTATTTAGCAGCAATTTATAGGCCAAGGTACAACTATGGATCATCCTTCTGGAGGTTAGAGATGTCTAACCCACTGCCATGTAAAGGTCACAGTGGTGGGTTCTGAATGGGGTGCTTGTAATAAAATGAATGGCTCAATGGAACAGCATGTCCGACTTGTGCAGGTTAAGAAGCTGTTGTATATTATGTCCTTGTAATCAATAAGGGGAGGAAGGTACTTACGTCAGTGTCGAAGACAGATTTATTCCTGTAAAAAAAGTCTAATCAAGTGTTTAGTTTCTTAATAAGTGATTCAGTGTGAGCTGTGAAGGAAAGGTTATTGTCTAGCCAAAGTTCTAGGTATCTGAGTTTGTCTACCACCTCAAGTGTATTCCCTAACAAGGTTGTGATGGGTGGAGGAGCACCATGTTTGAGCAGCGAGGTTGACGAGTGTGGGGGCAAGAAGAACATTGTTGGTTTTTTTTGCATTTAATAGTAGTTTAGATCTTAGTAGGTTGTGTTGGAGCTGATTAAAGTCAGATTGTAATTCTACACCAGCATCTGACAGGGAGGGTTTAAAAATGTAGAGGACAGTGTTGTCTGCAAAGAAATGCAGTTTGGCTTTGTGGATGATGTCACTTAGGGAGTTAATATAAATAGAAAATAGAAGGGGGACTAGGATGGATCCCTAGGGTACTCCTCTTGTAATTCAATGCAAAGAAGTGCAAAATCAGCACCTGGGGTTAAGCAACCCTGCAGAGAGCTACAAGATGGGGAGTGTTGACAGTCACCGGGGAAGAAAGAGATTTAGGGATAATCATTTCAGATTACCTAAAGTTGGCCAAACAGTGAAATAAGGCTGCGGGAAGGGCCAGTGGGATGTTAGGATGAATAGGAAGGGGTATCACTAGCAGAAGAAGAGAGGTGGTAATGCCATTGTACAAAATGCTGGAAAGGCCTCATCTAGAAAACTGTGTTCAGTTCTGGATGCCACATCTTTGCAAGGATATAGACAGGTTAGAGGCAGTCCAGAGAAGGGTGACCAAGATGGTGCTGGGCTTTCATCAGAAAACATATGAGGACAGAGTAGAAGACCTCAGTATGTATACACTGGAAGAGAGGAGGGAACGGGGAATATGATAGAGACTTTCAAGTATCATGAAGGCTTGACAAAAGTGCTGGTGGGTGACATCTTTCAGTACAAGAGTTCTACAAAGATGAGGGGGCACGATATGAGATTGGAAGGGGGGCAGGATATGGGAAAATGTGAGGAAGTTTTTCCTTCATGGAAAGGGTGGTAGATGCTTGGAATAGCCTGTCCCAGAAAATGATGGGTGATAACACAGTTGGGGGATTGAAGCATGCATGGGATAGACATAAAGGAACCCTAGATGTGGGGAAGAGAGGTGAAAGCCAATGATCAAGTAGGGTCAGCAGTTGCTGATGCAGGCAGGGAATACGAGCAGACTAGGTGAGCCTAGCAGTCCTTATTTGCTGTTAAGTACTATGTTACTATGCATCTACAAATGGAAAGAGAGTACAAAAATACTTAAATCATGAAATGTGTTTATCTTGCATACATCTTTTTTCTTCTTTTTTGTATATGTACTTTTGTAAGTTTGGGCCATTTTGGAGCTTACAGTAACAGGGTGCAATTTAGAGGGTGCCACTTATTATATGTGGTTGTGAGGAAGAGTGGTGACTTGGGCACCCTGAAATTGTGCACCAAAAAATGGCCCAAAATGACCAAGTTATGAGAAAGAGAAAAACACTGCCAAAAAATATAAGTTCTGAAATACATTAATTGCCCATGCCTGTGGACTTAGATTTTTCAATTTTTTTTCTTTTGCTAATAACTTGCCCAATTCTTGCTATCACTGGCCCAAATTTTCAGGGTACCCCAGACACCACTCCACCTCATAACTTTATAAGTGGCACCTTGTTAATCCTATCAGAAATTAGTTTTGGGGGTCAACCTTCTAATCCCCTAACTCATTTCGGATTGGATTTACAAGATGCCACTTGGGTGATCATAAGGCCAGAAGTGGGGAAACTTGGGCACCCTGAAAATGTGGGCCTTAAACAGTCACAAATTGCCAGGTTATGAACAAAATCAGAATAAAACCTAACTCAACTCACATGCACAATAAGCACAGTTTGGAACTCAAGTGTTTTTGCAGGTCTGTGTTTTCCTTTTGTAGATGGCAACTGCCTGAGGTGGAAGGAGGGTTATGCTGGATGTCCAGTGCCAAAATGTAGCTATGAGATGGGTGCCAGGGTCAGAGTGGGTATGGAAGCAAAGCAGGCTTGGTGGAGCCCTTATTTGCTTTGGGGGAGGGCAGTATGAGTTCTGGGGGAATTGCAAAACAGCTTTGCAAGTCACAAAAACAGGATTTATTTATATGATTCTCAACTGTGTAATTTCAGTCATAAATTAAAAAGTATTGTTAAAAAACAAAACAAAAGTTAAATTAATATTAAACCCACTCTGTCCCCTTCACAAGTTTCAAACTATGGTTACACGCATTTTGTTGTTGTTGTTATTTTTGTTGTACAAATTTTTCCCTTTCATAACCCACTTTTGCGACTATTATGACTCAGGAAAATAGAAGTCTTATCTCATGAAAATGAATTTTGAGTCATGTAAATGGAAGCTATAGTTTTTTTCAAACAACATTGCCTGAAAGAAGTGAAAAAAATCTGACTGTACACTAACTGCACATCTACAAAAATGGAAAACATTTTATTGATAATCAAAATTCTACAAAGTTCTCAATTAAGCCACATACCAATGAATTATCCTTGGGGCAAACTTTAACTAACCTGAACGTTTCAAGTTTTAATTCATAGCTGTTTCTGCACTATAGATGGCAAACAAAAGCCATAAAAATATATGTTTATGCATTTTCAGCCTTATAGAACTTTACAACTGCTGAAGCAATTATTAAGTTTCAGGATACAGAACTCTACAAAAGAAACATGCCATATCTCAGTTCTCTCTCTCTCTCTCAAAAAAAAAACAGGCCATGTAACACACCCTTGGGACACATCTTGAAACATGATATCACAGTTTAGTGTGCAGTTCCTGGTCTTATTAATTATTCACAAGTGAAACTAGCTCACAGACTGGCTGCCGTGCTGGTCTGAAATCTTTTAGAAATAGCCAGCATGGCAGCCATACAGCTGTATACTGATAGCAGCAGCAGAAAAACAAAGCAAGTGTTTTTGGTGCTGCTGTTAGTGCAGAGTATCAGTCAGAAATGCTGTGTACTAGCGATCATGACTATGGAGCAAAAATGTCCCACAACAAGCCACATTTATTTATTTATTTATTTATTTATTTATTGAGGAAATCGGATTTACAACCTTTGAGTCAAAGACTCATTTACAAAGGCTTCTTGTCAGAGTATAATACATCAATATGCATGCAGTATACAATAATACAAAGTGGTAAAATGGAAACACAGGATATAACCAGTATATACAATAAAGAGGATGAAGTCTATACAATTGGGTAGCTGTACAAGTCCGTCTAAGGAGCTTGTAAATGTCATTGCACAGTACAGGAAAATTAGGAGGGTGAGGTCTATACATTTAAGAAGCTATACAGGTCTAACTAAGGAGCTTGTACATGCCAAGATGCAAACTGTCGAGAAACTGACTTTGTCATTAACACATTTCGACATGTTCTGGGGTGGGGCAGATGTAGAACAGTGGTCATGCTGAAGTAAATTCAAATTCTAGGTGTTCAATAATTCATAACACTCCTGAGAATGTTACATGCCATTCCTCAGTTTATTAACTGTTCTCATTGCATATTCATTACTGTGGCAATTCTGTTCTTGCTGAACCATGTTTACTGCCAAAACTTTAATAAATAAACTGAAAAAAAAACTGACGAGTTCTGCTTTCATGTGAATCATTATTTCATACAGTAAATCCTTTTACCATAGTTTCAATCCCCACACAGCACCATCACCATTACTGACAGCATGCCAGCTCCACATGTTACAACAGTGAACAACTCACAGCATGAGGCAGTGTCAGTGTGCGCTGCTACAAAGAAACAAAAGAAAAACCTGTAAAAAAAACATTATTGTTGTGACTAGACTTAAAACTGCAGTAATGACCTCATAGCTGTGCATTTCCTGGGGATTAATGGCCAGCTGGTGGGGGCTGGCCCTCAGCTGTGCCTTGAGCTACCCCCTGGCTGGTGATTGCTCCCCAGGAAATGACCGGTTGTTCTGTCTTTGTTACTTAAGTAAAGAAATACATGTTTTCTGGTAATGACCACATTATTAAGGTGCAATAATAGGGGTCTAACAAAAAAACAGCATTTATAATCCTAATAATAGGGGCACTGCTTAATGAACTTAAATTTGACAACGATGTGTGGCTGGAGCCGGCATGGGGAGATGGGGTGGACATAGGGTGGGATAAAAAGGGAGCTACTGCAAATGGCTTCATTTTAATGTACTGTGCATTTTCCATATAATGTTCCTCCAAAATTCCGGGATTATACAGGAATGCTCATGACTGTCCTATGGGGGGACAAACAGTTTATGATCTCCACAAGCCATCAACATCACCTGCACCTTGTTACATTTAAATGTCTCTTTAAGAATGGTACTCTGAGTGACACACACTCTAGGTACAGAGCATGTAAGTAGACAGTCTTCATTCTCCCAGCTGACCTCTGCTTCTGATGTCTGAAGCTTTCTGCACAAACTCAAGTCCTCAGCATAACAGAACAGTTCCTCAGAGATTGGTATCATGGATCTGACACAACTATTGCAGTTTTTATAAGTAGTCATTACCATATCTGCTAACCAGTTAAACATAATTTTTTTCACTGTTTATAATGCATGTTAATAAGTTAAGACTACCTAAGTGGTTCTAATACCATGCTGCAGATAGAGTTTAAACCAGGATACAAGATAAATTATTTTCCAAGCCTGCAACTTGGTGCATAGTTTATATTTAGGTAGCTTTTTGCTGCAGTTAGTTCTTGTACTAGGTTAGTTATCTGTTGTTTATTGATTGATTTGTAGATTTATTATACAGTTTAACCAGGTTTACCAACATGTTTTCTGGGAGAACTATTTTACAGAAGGGTGCCGGAAAATGTATCTAATACAACTCATTCCATGAAAACAAAGACATATTACTGCATATTAACTGGTCTCATAAAGATATCTTCTGCTCACATTCCTGTACAAATATAATACATTCATGCATGTCTGATACTTTCATGCATTTTACAAAATCTCAAAATAAAATGTGTGTTCTTACTTTAGAGTACAGCATTTTTTTGTCTTGGGGTCAGAAGTGTCAATCATAGAATAAGGATTAATAAGAATCACAGAAGGGCCAATCATAGAACAGTGCATTTTCTCTATTTTTTAGACATCTATTATCATAGTCACATTTTTTTTTTCAAATGTGGGAGGTTTGAGTCTTTTCATTGCTGTAATATCACCTTCTTTGCAATTATCATCACAAGTACAAGGAATTTATATATGTTTTGATTTATATCCATATCACCTATGGAATCCACCATTATAATTGCTGGTTTGAAGGGAAAGTTTATTTTAAGTATAAAAGACAACAACTTGAATATTTTTGCCCAATACCTAGTGAGGGATGTGCATGTAGCAAACTTATAAAGAATGATACCTCTGACTTTGCAATATCATGGACACAATTCTCATATAGATGTATTACATTTATTTAATCTTGCTTGTATATAATAAATTCTATATATCATACTAAACTGAATTTGTCTTAATTTTAAATTTTGAGGTGCTGATATCACTAAAGAAATTGTGTTCTTCCATTGTTGCTCAGAGATTCTTATACCTAAATCAAGTTCTCAGGGATTTTTCAGTGGTATCTACTCCATGGTCATACCATTCCTAACAAAGGTATATAATTTTCCAATTAATTTATCTGAGGAATTCATTTTTGAGAATAACAGTTTGAGAGGGGTACATGAAGGGTGTTCTACGCTTTCAATAGAAAGTTTACTAATTTCTTTGAGGTGAAGATATTTGATGACACTACCCACTGGAAGGTTTAACAGATCTCTATGGGCTTCAAATGTTATAAATTTCTTATCTCTAAATAAATCTTTTATTAACATAAAGTTATCATGTAACCAACACTTTGGAATTGTGGTGACTAGAAAGTATGGATTAAAGACACTTAATGTTAAGTTCAATATTTTGTTATCATCACCTAATAGCTAATTTATTGCCATGGTAATACAGTGACTTAAGTAAAAGTTAACACTCTTTGTTGTAGCCCCTTTTTCTTAAAGCAAAGTTTTAACCATTGCAGGGCCACAGATTAATATATCAGTACAGAACTCCAATACATTCTAATTCTGTCAGCAGTCTAAGGGTTAATACAGTAATTAAGGATTTGAATGGGGCTAGGTGAGCTTTCTGTGCAGTCCAAGATGGCACACCCTCTGAAACTTTAAAACCACAGATTAACAATGTTGACTTGTACAAATAAGTAATAACAGTATATGTTAAGTAAACCTAGTCCTCCTTGTTCCTGTGACATACAGTATATAACTTCTCTAAACAAAGTCTTGGTCTCTTTTTGAGCCACATACATTCTCTAAGTCTCTTTTTATAATCCTTAAAAACTTTTTTTTACTATTACAAGAGTTTGAAAGTAAAATGAATTCCTGGCATCAAATCTTATTTTTTTATATATTGACATGGCCCATCAAAGAAAGCAGAAGTAAATAGCATGTATTAAAGTCTATATAAATTGGTTCCAGTAATGGTACAAAATTTAATTCAAAATGTTTTACTATATTTCAGTTTAAATTAACCCCAAAATACCTCATATTGTGTTGTGGTTTTTCAAGTAGGTCATGGATTGGCCTATTCATGTCTTGATCTGGATTTAAGGATGCAACTTTGCATTTTTTCCAATTAATTCTATAGCCAGAAATTCTGCTAAAACAATTGATTAATGAGAAAAGAATGGGTATAGAGTTTAGAGCACCTTGTAAGTATAACAGAATATTGTCTGCATATAATAATACTGTATGATCCACACTGTTTATTACAACTCTTTTATAGCGTGTGTTTGTCGAATAGCTGTAGCTGAAGGTTCTATGTAGATGGAAAATATCAGAGGCGACAGAGGACACCCCTATCTAGTCCCTCTAGATAACTGAATTTTATGGGAGAGTCTACCATTGATAATCTATCCAGTCATTATATCAGCCAGAGAAACCTAAATGTTTTAATGTTGTTTTCATAAATGTCCAATGTACTCTATTGAACACTTTTTTAGCATCTAAAGCTAACAGTATAGTATCTTTAGGAGAGGCTTGTTGAATAATATTGAAAGCTCTTCTAATATTGTGTGTTAATCTTCTCCCCAGTATAAATCCTGTTTGATCATGGTCAACAATTTTATCAATGATTTTGCTAAGTGTTTTTGCTAGTACTTTTGTAAATATTTTATAACCAGTGATTAAAAGTGGGATACTGTAGGTTGGTAATAGCTGCAGAGAGTGAGGGCCCTTTATCTTTTCTGAGTATGAGGGTAATACAAGCTTGACTTGAATGAAGAGGGAATAGATTTTCAAGTGTAAAATTGGTTAATGACCACATTGAATATTGAGACAATTTTGTTTAGAAAAGTTTTGCAAAATTTGGCAATAAAGCCATCAGGACCAGGGGATTTAGATTTGTCAGATCCTCTATTGCCTCCATTATCTCTGCCTCAGAAATGTTGTGGTTTAACATACCTACATCTGCATCTGTTATATGTGGAAAGTTATATATTTTTTTAAATAATTGAAGTTCTCTTTCTTCAATTTCTATATCTGTGATGTATAAATCTTTATAAAAGTCATTAAAAACCTCATTTATTTGTCCTGGGCTGTATTGTGTTTGTCCATTTCTAGCTTTAATATTAGATATTCTGGTTGAATTATGTTCACACCTAAGTTGATATGCTAATAATTTATCTGGGTCATCACTGAAAAAATAGAATTTAGATTTAACCCTAAGGACAACCTTCTTATCTGCTTCTTTATTATAAAGATCTCTAATATACAATAACTCATTGTAGTGGTCCAGCAGTCCAGAGTTCCTATGTTGTTTCTTCAGCTTTTCTTAATTTTTTTTTCTGTCATCTAATTTATTTGATTTTTTTTTTGTATGAAGCATATGAAAGAAAAGTAGAAAAGCACCTCTAAGATAGGCCTTTAAAGTGTCTCAAACAATATTAGGTGGAACCACAGAGTTTATGTTTTGCTCCCAAAACATCTGTATTCCTGCATTTATTCCCTCAATGCAAGATGCATCTCTAATAAAAAATGAATACGTTTTCCAAATAAAGACTGTTTTGTTCTGTGCCAGTTCTATAAACATATAAGATTGGGCATAATATCATAATAGAATCATATTCTGCTCTCCTAACATTATGTAGGAAGATATTTTCGAGTAAGTATTATATACTGATGAGTAATATAAATATTTTCTAAGATGCTGAAACTTTGTATGTAAAGGGTCTATCAGAGCTATGTCATCCATAAAGTCAAGTATTATATTTGCCATTTTAGTTTTCTATTCCATGGAATGAAGGTGATCTACAGTATATCATGTAAAATTAAAGTCTCCCATAACAATATAAGGGGAAGGGAACTGTACTATTTCTAAGAAGAAAATCAACAAATAATTCCAAATCTTCTTTGTTTGGGCACATAGATATTATTGAAAGAAAATATATATTGGAGTTCTTGAGTTTCAGAATGATGAATCTACCTTCTTGTTCATTAAGATGTTCCATTATTTCAACAAGAAGTGATTTCTTAAGTAAAGTAGTTACACATCTTGCCATGTTTGAATAGGAAACATATACAGCTCTACCTTGGAATAAATTCAAGATGGATTTAAAATCTGCCTCTGTGAAATGTGTTTCCTGTAGTAATAAACATTTTATGTGATTGTCTTTGGCAACCTTTATTATTTTACTTTATTATTTCTTTTATCTTGTGCCTCTTTAAAATTCCAACTCTTAAAATTAAGTGTCACCATCATTATTTTTAAAAATTAAACTGTGTCCCACCCTTACCCTTTGTAAGTACTAGTTATTGTGATTCATATACATATACCCCTTCCCACTCCCCTTCCCTATCAAAAAGCTACAAAAACAGCCCAATATTGCTGCCACTAGATGTGACTGTTGGTGACTCTGAGTTAATACAGTATCCTACTTCGGATGTTCTACCTTAATGAATTTTTACTTCTTTTTGTATTATGACATACTTTTTTGTTTGTTTGTTTTTTGCCTAGAAAATGTATACAACAGCATTCATTTTATTCACCCCTTCTATTTGAGAAAAGTTTTGACCTCTGCCCCAACTCCCTCTTTTTTCTCTCCCCTTCTTTTTTATTTTATTTTTATTGTTTTTATTATTAAGCTCCCTTTTATTGAATCGGGTTTCATGCTTCCTGGCATGTCTTTTTGACAGATTGCCTATTCCTTAGGGGGGTCTGTAATCTTCAGATTTGAGGTCCTTTTGAGCCCTATTCTCTCAGTCTTCTTGAGCATGTTGAAAGGTTGAAGAAAGATTAAATGAAGATGGATTCACCTGTTGTGAACATGAAGCCCTTAAGTTGGTTGGATTTAATTGAGATGCAACATCTTCTTTTCTGGCTAATAGCCTCTTCATAGTACTTTCCGTTTCCCTAGCTGAAAAGAAAAAATAGGCGGAGCCTTGATAATGCACCCAAAGCTTTGTTGGTGGAAACAATGCAAGCTGAACATGGTGTTCTTGAAGCATATTTAAAATAGAGTAGAAAACTTTCCACTTGTTCAACACTTCTAGGCCAAAGTCAGGGTAAATTTGCAGTGCAAGGCCCCTTACATAAAGACCTTTCTCGATACCAGTTTTTACTCAAAATGTTTTCTCTGTCCTGGAAGTGGTGAGGTTTAATATATACAAATCTTAGAAGTTTTCCTTGATAATTTGGATTTGGTGTGGCTCTATGTGCCCTATCCAGCTCTACTGGCGTGTTGCTACTAAGTGCTTCAGAGATAAGTTCCTGAAATAACATTAGTGGAGTTGGTCCCTCCATCCCTTCAGCTATACCAGCAATTTTTAAATTGCCCCTTGTATTCCACACTTTGAGTTCTTCCAGCTTTGCTTTCAGCTCTACTAGCTCCTTAGAGTGTCTTTCTATGGCTCCAATTGGGGGATTTACTTTGTCTTCTTGTGCACTTATCCTCTCTTCTGCCTCTCCTATTTAAAGTGATAAGGATTTCATTTCCCCTGAAAGGGAGGTCACAGATTCAGAGAGAGACATTAAAACTTGATTTATCTTTGAAAAGCCTGCTCCTCCTTTCAGCAAGAACTTGAGAGCAGTCAACTTAATCCTCACTTATCTGCATTTGTGAAGCATCCTGGCTTCTAGTTTGAATATTATTCTCTCTAGTGATTTCATCCTTTTCCTGTATCTTAGTATCAGCCTCTAGAGCAGAGTTCTGTAAATCTTTCACATCTTTCCTATCAGTGTTTGGGTCAGATTTTAAATCACTTTTCTGATAAGTTTTATTTTTAGCTATGCCCCAACCATGCTATTTTTTATCAAGAGTATCTGTGTTGATGTCTTGATTATATAAAGCATTTTTAATAAGAGCCAAGCCCAAACCTAACACTGAGTTACTCAGGGAGGTGTCTATATGGCTATTAAGTGGTTGAATACTTTCTTAATTATGTTCTGGTTTAATTCTTTGCAAAATTATTAAAAAAAATGTTTCATAGGAGGACTTATAACAATTTCTGAGACATATGAAGAAGTGTATATATTCAAGTAATTATATGTGTTAACTGGGGGAATTAATGCCTTTCCTCCCAGCATTAAAAAACACAGTTCATTTTTTCCCATTGACTGTTCTTCAGACATTCAATATCTCTCTGGGACAGCTTTTTGCTAAAAATATAATCATTTACCTTATTTCGTGCCCTCTGGTTTAAAAATAACATTTGAAGGAAAGCAAAAGGATGAACCAGATAACGAAAGACATTCTTTAAGTTCAACCACTAGGTGAACATTCTTTATCATTTAAAAAAGAGGGGAGGAAAATAAGCAGGACATGCCCAGCATGGCTCCTTTGAAACTGATGTCTATATTTCGGCAATATTTCAGCAAGCTGTAATGTGATATGCTGTTAACTGATGCTGAACATAAATGTTATGCTTCAGAATATTACAAAATATTGCAAGTGGATCAAAAGCTATTATATTTGGAAAGATCACAGCAATAAACTTAACAACTATGCCATTATGTATTGTGTTTCCATGGGTGTAGGTATATATGGCACTGGAAAGTTTGGAATAGGAACGTTAGCCACAGGAAAGTTTGGTATAGGAAAGTTCAGCACAGAAAAAGTCAACAGTCGAAAATTTAGTCCACGCCACCATGGAGCACAACTCCAGTGAAATTTCAGGTTTTAAGTGTGGATTTACTGTTATAACACCATGCCACCATGGATCACCACTCCAGTGAAATTTGAGGTATGAGTGTAGATTAACTATTACAACACCACACTGTCATAGATCACCACTCCAATGAAATGTGTGACCAAATTTCTGCCAGTTTAATTTTTCTGTGCTGAAGTTCCTGTGCCAAACTTTCCTGTGGTGAACTTTCCTGTTCTTAACTTTCCAGTACAGTATTGGCCATTCCACAATTCCATGTGCAAACAGAAGATGCCCTTATTAATCAATGCAGAGTAGTTCTAGTTATTTTTCACAAAAGCAATAAACTTTATATGTGTATTTGTAATAAGCAGTTTTATTTTGAGGGTCTTAGCTGTAGGAAGCAAAAAAAGAAATGCACCTACCAACTTGCTGGATTTTAAGCTGCTCCATATGGCTGTATATTAGAAGCCTGAAGATTTCGCTGGGAGGCTAAAGCAAGGCAAGAGGTGGAGGGGGGGTAGGTAGATAAATATGGCACTGGAAATTTCAGAACAGGAAAGATAGCCACAGGAAAGTTCAGTAAAGGGAACTTCTGCACAAAAAAATTAAACAGCTGGAAATTTGTTCCAAGCCACCATGGACCACCACTCCAGTGAACTTTCAGGTTTAAGTATAGATATACTATTACAACACCACAACACCATGGAACACCACTCCTGTGAAATTTGAGGTATAAGCCTAAATTTGCTATTATAACTCCACACTGCCAAGGATAACCACTCCAGTGAAATGTGTGACCAAATTTCCGACTGTTTAAATTTTCTGTGCCGAAGTTTCCTTTACTGAACTATTCTGTATAGAACTTTTCTGCTCCAAACTTACCAGTGACATATTTGCCTACATTCCCCCACCTCTTGCTTGGGAGGGGGGTAAAAGAGCCATTTCAATCATACAACGGATCAGGAAAGTTTACTATTTAATAATTTCAACCAGTTTTCTTTTAGATAGCAGCTTAGTTTTTAATGTGGGTGGCTTCTAATATCTTAGCATGTATTATTGCCATTCAGCAGTGGTTTCAAATAAAAAAGGCATTAAACAAAGCTGTAGTCACAACCTCTCCATGAAAGATGTCACCCAAAAGTCTCAGTTTGAACAAGTTTAATGCAGTAATTATTCAGGCATAAAACAGTATAGACTCTAAATAGAAGCAGAGCACTTATCTTAGCATTTCATTCATGAATGCCAAGTTTCTGCCAAGCTGCAAACACCATGGACCCGATTCACAAAGCCTTCTGCATGGAGCAAGGGGCTTGTGCTGCAAAGAATGGTGCAAGGTGCACCTCACACTAAAATATATTCCAGGAGTGATTCACAAAGGCAACCTGCATCAAATGCAGGCTGCCTGCCCCAAATGGGGCTTGCACCATCCCTACGTCCAGAGATGGGTTATGACACAGTGCTAGGGGCCCTGAAGCAGATGCAAGCTGCTACAGCCCAGAAATGCAATTCACAAAACTCTCCCAGAGGGAGCAATTCTAAGTACTCTTAGATCAGCCAGGGCTGGTTTAAGGGGACTTAAAAATATCTTCCCTGGGAGAGATGTTGTAACATTAGTGCCATCTCCCCAACCCCGATGTGCCCCACTATTTTGAGGTGATTACATCAGAGTCCCCAACCCAATCCCCAATGTGCCCTACAAATAATATATATATATATATATATATATATATATATATATATATATATATATATATATATATATATATATATATCTCTAGAATCCCCACCCAGATCCACATTTGCCCCCATACCGAATACAGGGCATAATACCCCACTCAATCCCCGATGTGCCCCTCAAAGTAAATATATATATCAGAATCTGCCCCCCCATCCTGATCCCAGTGTCTCTGTCAGTATGACAAATGAAACAAACACTCTCACTGTTGGTCTCATGCCCACTACCAAAGCAGGTAGTGCCCCTCCCCATCCCCAGATAGAGCAGGGGACAGGCACAGCCCTCCTCACACCTCCACAGCCTGTCTCTGACTGAACTGAATGTGCAGCGGACTGTACAGTTTACAAGCTAATAGCTAATGGCTATTAGCATGTACACTATTGCAATTCACTACACATTCAATTCAATCGAGAATAACAGTAGTATCCCAGGAAAACCTTGACTCTGTCTGTAGATGAGGAGAAACACTACAGGTGAGGAGGCATGGAACCACCAGTGTGAGGTTTTGTCATTTGTCATATTGATAGGGACACAGGGATCTGGGCGAGGGGGGGGATTCTGATATATATATTTACTTTGAGGGGCACATCGGGGATCTGGTGGGGGAGTATGCCCTTTATTCAGTATGGGGGCACAATGTGGATCAGGGCTTGGGAACAGTTTGCCATTGCTGCATGGGGCTTGCAGCAAACCCTCCCATGCGCCATGTGTTTGCTGCATGGGATGAGTTGCTGCAAGTGTGGGGACATAGGCGCTGGGACCCCTCCTGTACCTGAATTGGGTACAGGGTCCCTGGTGCATGGAGCTTCAGTGAAAGCTGCTGTCTGCTGCAGCTTGCACCCTATGCAGCCCCCTTTGAAAATCAGGCCGTGTGTCTACTCTGTGGCCATTTTGGCCACCCTTTTAAGTACAGCATGATTTTCTAACTGCAACTGTGTGATAAACTGTTTTGAAACATCAGATCTGGCGATGTTCTGCAACTGATAAAGGATGGAGTTCCACTGAGATTTGTCATAGTAGGAGAAGACAAGAAAAGGCAAGGCAATGTTACTTGTTTGCGATGCAATTCAATGGTTCAGGGCACCTTACAACAATAAAAACAACATAAAACAGTTAAAACTAAAGAAAATTAAATAAATATAACAAATAACAGCTAAAGGATCTCTTTCATAACTTTATCTCACATCATGGAACTTTAAGAAGGAGGATGAACAGGCTTCTTATGATGTTGCCAGACTCCACTGAGCTTAAAGAGATTGCAGGCTTCTAGCAGACAATTATAGATATTATCATCAGAACTCTGTTGTCCAGATTTCCATCAAAAGTTGAAATTCAATATTTTATTTTTTTTTTATACTGAAGACATTATTATTGAAACTGGACCTCTTCTACTAAGATTATATCTGTTCACATTGCTTATTTCTACTGTAAAATTATAACCCTCATAGAAACACAAACAATGTTGGCTGAAAAAGACCACTGGTCCTTCCAGTGTGACTTATTATATCCTACACTCTGTTTAAGAAATAACAGCCTGCTGTTATGGAAATGATTATGATGTCAAAAGCAGAAGAGTATGATTCTGAGGCAGGAAAATCAATCTGAACTGGAGAAAGGGAAGGGGCAAACCGCCTCATTTCATGCCAAAGTAAGTAATAAAGTCTGGAAAGTTATAAAATTCACACTTTTATGGAGACTGTTAAAATGGTTAAATCTGAGTGCTGCTAATGCCGACAGTATTTTTGTTTGAGAAAACTGGCACATCACTTTAAACATGAGCCTAGATAAGTGGAAATACTGCTGTACATTTTATTTTGTATTAGATTCAACGTAGAAACCTCCCTCTGCCACTGAGTCCCTAGTTATAGCCCCTGCTGCTTTCAGAAAACATATCACAGTGATGACTACAACATTATATGTCCAGGATGAAATGTGCTGCTTTATTATAAAGGATGTTCTGTTGCTTTTTGATGAGCTTAGTTGAAGTAGCATATATTTTCAATTGCTATAGTCAAACAATGGGGGAGGAGCTTGGGAGTAATTACTTTTTGTAGGTCTTGGTTTGACATATTTTACCTGACTCTCCATAGGGCACCTTATTTACTGGCTGCATTGGCAGATTGAGCATTGCAGGTTCTTCATGGGACAGATTATTATCAATCATCATGCCAAGGTATTTAAATTTGAACACCGGTTCTGTTTCAATACTTGAAGCCAGAACTTTGATAGATGGTGCCATGGATTGGGGATGACAGTGCTTTCTTAAGAAAAACACATATTGAGTTTTTAAATAATTCAAAATTAGATGTTATCCAAACCAGTGCATCACTGTATTAAAACATGTATGTGACGGAAGTTCTTTAATATCCTTTCTAAAAGACAGTATGGCAGTGTCGTCAGCATAAAAAATAATATCAGTGTCTTCACCAGCAGTTGGGGGATTGTTTATAAAAATGAAATAAATTGGAGGGGGCCCAACATTGAACCCAGGGCATCTTATCTGAATGGGTATTGTTTATTAGGAAAAAACTGTTTTTCGTTGCTGCATTACAACAGTGGATAGTACAACCATGGGAAAAGCTG
This sequence comes from Neoceratodus forsteri, assembly GCA_016271365.2. Taxonomy (NCBI): domain Eukaryota; kingdom Metazoa; phylum Chordata; order Ceratodontiformes; family Ceratodontidae; genus Neoceratodus; species Neoceratodus forsteri. The sequence goes on along the minus strand of JADMNL010000023.1, from coordinate 234,968,278 downwards.
TAGGAGTACTTGTGGATAATGAACTGAAGTTGGACAGACAGTGTGTTACTGCAGTCAAGATGTAACTGCAATGCAGGGTGCATTATGATGGGGTACGAAGCAACTAAAGAGAAGATAACCCTCTCCTCTACAGGACCTTCATTTGACTACACCTGGAGTAATGCATTCAGTTTTGTTCACCACAGTACAGAAAGGACATTGTAGAGAATGAGAGGGTTCCTCCCAGGGCCACCAACCTAATCAGTGACTTAGGAAGTAAAAGTTAACCAGAGAGATTGGACATACACACAGCATTTAATATAGAAAAGATGAGGCTGCTAACAGACATGATCATGGTTTTCTGTATACTAAAGGGGACAGACAGGTCAGAGTATACACATATATTTGAGTTGGTAAGTGCATGCAGAACTAAACGGCATACCCTCAAATTGAAGGGATGGTCAGAATACGAAAAAATATTTAAAGCTGTTATTTCAAAGACAGGGTGGTTAATGTATAATAGTCTACATGGTGAAGCTATAGAAGCCAGAACTGTTCATACATTTAAAATAGGACTAGACAGATTGCTGAGAGAATAGCACTGTGTGCTAATTAGCATTTGCAGGGGTAACTGTAACCACTGACCCCTCTGGGTTTGCTATCAGTGTGGTTTATGTTGTTAGGCAGCACAGCATTAATTTGCAGATTTTCTCTGGCTCCCTTGCCATGTGACAAAGGCATTGGTGCTAAGTGGGAGGGGTTGCCTCCAGCAACAATAAGTTAGGCTACAATTCATCCAAAACAATCTGTTTAGAGGAATGCATCAGAAAGAGGATGTGTAGCCTACATCTCTCTCTCTCTCTCCCCTCTCTCTCTCTCTCTCTCTCTCCCTCTCTCTCTCTCTCTCTCTCTCTCTTTGAGACTATTATCTCTATAGAAGTGTGATGTCTAACCAGACCTGAAGTTGCAGAGACTTTTTCCTCCAGAGGAAACAGGCAAAAGATGAAGCACAGGGAGCTGAACCAAAGTTAAACGTGCATAAAGGATTTCATTCCTACTGTATGTGCTGAGACAATGTACTGAAAGAGACTTTGACATTTGTCAAATGGGAAATAAGTAGGTGTATTCCCTGGTGCCAGTACCACAAAAATGAAAAATAAAAACTGGCATCTAATATATTGCTGCTTGAACTGCTATTATCCTGCTGCTTGCTCTTACCATCGTGCAAGAATGTGCCATTGTAACTAAACTGGCTTATCTGTTTAACTGTTGTAATCACATATGCTTGCTAACTATGTAACCCATACTCTGTAACCAAAAGTCTGTTATGTATTTGTCCTCAATGTGACGAGGTACCTTTGGAAATGAGCCTCTGACTCAAAGGTTGTAAACCGATGTACAAATAAATAAATCAATTCTTCATAATTTAACCTGGACAGGGCCTTCACCTTGTGGGGCTGGTGAGGTGGGAGGTGGTACTCTAGATTCTGAAGCCCCCAGATGGAGCTTAGACATTCATGCTTTTAAAAGAGTCCCAACAGTTCTTTTATGCTCCTTCAAGTGGAGAATACCTTTGTGATGCTAACTTAGCGAGCACAAAAGGTAATATGCCACACAGAATTTCTCAAGATAGTCTCTCTCTGTGGACTTCACCATGAAGCAATTTGCACAATTATTTGAAAGCTGTGTCTAGTTCACACATGTGCTCCTGGGTAGCCCCTTAAAAGAGGCTCCTGTACCCAGTGGATCTTACCCTGTTACCAAAGAATAAAAAAAAAAAAAAGAATGAACGAAAATATAAGTTTCTGGTTAATGTGTGTGAGAGCTACTAAGCTGTTTACACTGGTGATGGTAAGCTGGGAAAGAATGAAGTTACTACAGTTTGGGTTCAAGCAAAACTGAGCCGTACCTTTGGGGGGGGGCATGAGTGTAGCACCATGATTTCTGAATTGAAATTAATGAAACATAATGTCAAAGGGTTGGACAGCCTGGTCAAACTGAACAGATTACTCCAAGAATTAAAAAGACAACATGTGGCAATGTCATTGCTACAGGAGATGCATCTAAATCAGGAGGAACATAAAAATATTAAATGTCTTGGGAGGGTGAATGCTACTGTTCTTTGTATGAACACCCACACAAAGGAGAGTGGCAATATTGATAAACAAAAGTCTCCCCTTCCAGGGACAGGAATCACAACTGGCCCCAATGGTAAATATGTAGTGGTAGTGGGGGGGGTGTATAGAGGGATATACCCACCACATCCAAAATATCTATGCCCCAAAAAAACTGGCAGCTAGCAAGACCTTCCATAAACAGAAATTGTTGTCTCTTCCCTGAGTCCCATGAACACTGTGCTTGGTAGAAGGAGATTTTAACTACATGATTGAGGACAGCCTGGATGATAAAAGTCAGAAATCAGGAGGGGAAGACATGAACAGAACAGAGACTCAGAAGACTCACAAGGGAGATGGGTTTTCATGATGCTTGCCACTTTCAGCACCCCAGGGATACAGGCATTACGTATTACTCTGCCTCAGAAATCATAATCCCATAAGAACATAACATTCCTGATGGAACAATGGCTACACATGATACAAAACTCACAAATAAAAAGTGCCACTCTGTCAGACCACACCCCTCTGACAGTAGGCTTAGAGACGGCCACGACTTATTGCAGATTGCAGATCATCTTATACAGCCATGTGAAGAATGAATAGTTCCCTCTTAACTAAGCTTGAATTCAAAGAACTATTACAAAAACAGGTCACTGAATACTTTGCAGGAAATGCACAAGGTGACACCACGCTGGCAAACTGGTGGGATGGTATGAAAGCAACAATTGTGGGAGGTATTTTACAATATGCCTCACAAAAGAAAGACACAGCTTTACTCCTAGAAATGAAGCAAAAGTTATTTGACCTGGAGGCAACCCACAAGCTCAGTCTGGATGACAGCTGGCTCCCACAAATAAAGCAATATAATGAAACTGTTCAATCATACAATGAACAAGAAATAGAGGGGCTGCTCTGATGTGCTTACCAGACATTTTATGAGGAATAGGGAGGGCAGGGAAGGTACTGGTATGGCTTATAAGAAATCGGACAGTACGTAGAGCAGACAGTTGCAGGACAGGCATAAGGGAGGGCAGAAAACAACCCACCCAATGAAAATAGAAGACATTTTTGCCGACTAGTATGAATCGCTTTATACTGAAGAATGGACTCTTGATCATTTAGCAAATACACAGCAATATTTGGGGAACATGCAAGTGCCAACACATACAGAGCAGCTAGAGGTGGATTTGGAGAAATCCATCACTGAGGAGGAACTCACAGACACCATTTGCAGAGTTAAAAATGGTAAAAGCACAGTAATAGATCACTTGACCTTAGAATATTATAAGATATTCATAAAACCACTCACACTACAACATCTGCTCTTTATGGTTCAGTGCAGGAGGGGTGGCACCTCTCACGTAGTGCAGGGGTCAGGTATCAATTATAATAAAGCCTGGTAATGAACCTTCCAAGTGTGACTCATAGCATCCAATTTTACTCCTCTTAGTTGATCTAAAAATATTCACTTCCATTTTAGCTAAGAGATTATAGAAGGTGGTGAAGGTCCTAGTCAATCCAAATCAAACAGGATTTATCAAGGGCAGAACCTTCATGGCAACATCCGGCACCTCCTTGGTATCTTGTGTGCCCAGAAATAAAAAAAAATTGATTTCAGTTAGTAATTTCAATGGATGCCAAAAAAGCATTTGATTGGGTTGACTGGGCCTCCCTATTTCACACATTGGAGATAATAGGGTTTGGTCAGAGATTTATCACATGCCTTAGATCACTGTATACCACCCCAGAGGCAATGGAGTTAATAACAACATATCACCATGGTTCACATGGGGCAAAGGGACTAGGCAGGGATGCACTCTCTTCCCACTCCTTTTTTCTCTGTACATAGAGCCCCTAACACCAGCCATCAGAGGGAATGAGAATATAAGGGAAGTGAAAGCAGTGGAATTGCAATAAAAATGTTCACTTTATGAACATGCTTTCTTCTTCTTTGTTAGAGACACAATATACTTGATTGCAGCCCTGGTACAGGAGTTGCTGGATTCAAGGTACTATTTCAGGTTACAAAATCAATTTTACTGAATCAGAAGAAATGGTAATTTCAGGTTCCCACCCTCAAGATTTTGCAGCTTTATTTCCATTTTGCTGCCCCCTCCCAAAAAAAAACATTCAGATACTTAGAAATCCATGTTACTCCAGCACTGGTTAAATTGTGCAAATTAAATTATTTGAGGCTTCTAGAGGAAATAGCTAATCACATACACACATAGATGTAGCTGGCTCACTCTTGCCCTTGGGGGGAAGGGTGGAGGATTTTGAAAATGAATGTCCTCCTGAGGGGGATGTTTTTATTTCAGGCCCTGCCTATTAACGATACTGCAGAATTCTTTGCAGAAATTGAAAAAAAACTCACACTGAATTTCCTGTGGCAATGGTACAGAATTAGAGTGGGGAGAATCACACTACACATCTTGCAAATGAACACGGTGGACTAGGGCTGCCAAACTTCAAACTCTACTACCCAGAAGCACAGACCTCTAAGATAGTATCAATTATACATCAGCATCTATGTTCTGGATGATAATCCCTGGAAGACAGGGTCACACTGCTAACCTTCCTGTTTATACTGCCCATGGTAAAAAATGCACCTTAATTATTCAGAAGCATTGGTATCCCCTGGACAGTACACTCCCAGAGGATAATGCAAAAAATTAGGTCTCCGACTAAAACCTCAGATGAAGGGACCACTGACTACTATGAGAGGGGATCCAGAATTTCCTTCAATGAACAGAGAGTGCAACTTTCCTATAGTGGAATCACCACACCCTTATTAGGTACACACAGTTGCTGGAGGGCTGTGCGTGTGTCACATCTAAACACCCAAAGGGGGAATTCGGGTTACCAAACAGAGACATATATAGTTATCTATAAACTGGGCTTTATTTACATGTGGGCCAGTATGTGGCACATGTCACCAGACCTCTGACTAAATGAGAAGACCTAATGTTTTGGACAACTTGGTTATCTACAAAGTGCAGATATATATCTATGATATACAAGTTACTATTAGGGAAGGGGGGGCAGTCCCTAGAGGGATATAAGGAAAAATGAGAAAGGGAGGCAGGTGAACAAATCACAGCTCAGAAATGGGAAATGATGCTGAAATACAGTTGGAGGGTTGCATCTTCTCCCACATGGAGAGAATACCATACTTTTATATGCCTACCATCACAGCACACTTCGGGATGGGATCATGGATAGGTGCTGGAGAGGTTACACAGCATGAGGTGACCACTACCATATATTTAGGAGGTGTCCACAAATTAAACAATATTGGGAGCAGATCCACATAGAGCTCAGTAGGATCTGGGGAGCAGAAACAGATACAGGCTTCTAATACTGCATTGGGGCACCCCCCCATCAAAGCTCACATCCAGGGGCCATAGAAAGGTCTTTTACACTGTGTGCCTGGTAACCACAAAAGGTATTACCACATACTGGCTGATCCTCACTCCACCCACTTTTACCAAGTGGAGGGATAAGCTGAAGGTAATAGTGAGAATGGAATGTATTACTGCAAACCGTATGTTAATGCAGGAAAAATGTATGGACAAGTGACGGTTATGGCACGAGCATATGACACACCAGGGAGACCCAGAGGAGGAGGAGGAGGAGGAGTATGAGGGTGTTGGAGATTTAGACTAAGGCACAGGACCTTTATAGGATGCCTCCAACTTAATCCTTTCCATCTATACCCTGAGATATTACATGTAGAGAGAAACTGTAAGTAAGCAATAAGACATGACAGTGTGGGTGCAGGTTGTTGCCTGATAGGACCACACCCCAGGTGTGTAGTGAGGTATGAGGCACTTGTGCTGAGTGCCTTCAGCACCATGGAAGTGCTCTTAGCTGGCAACAACCCACACCACAGGAATGTCTTATTGTCATTATAGCAATTATTTTAATAGTAAATATATAAAAAAAAGATCAAATAAAAAAATAATAGTTTAAATATATTTTTATTGCATGTCAAAAAGTAGTTCTCATAGTATGCAGTGGTAATTAGATTGTGCATATTGTGCTAGGGAGCCAGTAGAGGGCACTTGTGGCATTACTGCACAGTAATCCTGTTCCCCTCTTCCAGCACCTTTAGTGTAGCCTGTTGTCACTCACCATATTCACTACTTTCCCCAGTCCCAGTATCAGCACTGCAGCTTGTTTCCCTCTTTGCAATGACTCTTCTTCCCTCCCATAGCCAGTAATGTAGCCACGCTCCTTGACGTAGGAACTCTCTGGTGTTTGGGTGGTTTCCTCATGCCTTCCGGTTTCAGTGATCATTTGCAGCACTCGTGGTCATGATTTGGAATCTGTTAAAAAATTGATATACAAAGCTGCCTGGGATCCTTGGAAGTTGGCATTAAGTGCAGCGCTGTTGTTGTTTTGACTGTGGGCTAGTGTAGAACAAGCAGCAGGCAGGTCGACGGGGGAGATGTAGAGGAACAGGGCTGGAATCATGATCAGCGTTGCTGCTGATGTACTACCTTGCTATGGATTTCAGACCTGCAGGACACTAAAACAAAAAGAACCAATACAAAAGGTCAGATGGTTGAGTTATATCTGTTCTATTATATGTATTATACTGCTTTTTAGGTGTGGCATTGTGATGGGGAGTTGGAAAATGTAAAAAACTGTATTTAGGATGTTAGGGCAAGTAATGTATTTTATAGTACTAACATGGCTGTCAGAATTTTTTTGGGGAAAGGTTTCTGGCAGGCATGTATATGTGGGCTGCCCTGTGTTCAAGTTTGCCCAAATAGAGGTTTTCTTCTTCAGGGTTGTTGTCCTATAAGGTCAGGGATCCTGACCAATCAAGATGCAAACAATTGTACCCATTCTATTAACAGCAGTAAGCAATGCAGGTAGGAAATCAAGGACACACATGCAAAGTTATGTAGTCTGCTTATTTTCAAATTCATGGCTGACATCTGATGTGGATGAAATTATACACAGAATCTCAATGAACAATACGGACCAACAATTGATTACAGCCACTCAAGATATGACCATATGCTGTAACACAAAGATGCAAGTTTACCCCACCTGAGAGTGGGTCAGTGGAACTATGCCATGCAAAGACAAAGCAATTGTACAGAGATGTAATATGTAATAATCTCATATACAACATAGGCTTGTAATGTTGAATGAAACGTACAAATAAACTTGACTTTACAAAAAAAACTCAAAGCAAAACAGACTGCAGCTCACCACAGTAAGAACACCCACCAACACCCCAGCAGCATCGAGCCACTCTGGGTCTTCCCCAGGGGGTGGAGCTTAGTTACTGACCTATGCAATTTATACAGGGCAATTGATCTTCATTAGTGGTGAAGCCACGAGTGAGGTCAAAAGAGGTTACTGACCACAAGTGAAAATAAATGTCATATCTCATAAGCACTCATCATAATTTGCTGTTCATTAGAGTTTCTAAGCTAGTTTAATTTAATTTAAAAATGAAAGTTTCCAACACCATGGGAGTTTAGAAGCTCTAGCAGGTGCCACATGCTGTTTTTCAGAGGTAGATCATGCTGGCTGGAGCAAGTGGATCTATTGATGACTAGGCACAGGTGGCAGAAAAGGTTCTGTGTGGTGTACCTAACTAGCTAGATACATTTTTTGACTTATTCTACTGCTAAGATAAAAAATGCATCTAGCTAGTTGGTGTTCTCTGCTACAGATAGCATTTTTATTTAGCCTAGAAAGCTCTAACGCACATTGTATAAATTGGATTCTCCTATAGCAGTAGCTATTGAAGGGTACATATTTTCATTTTTCTGCTGAGACTAGACCATACAGTTGTTTCAGGGTTGATACTGTTATTTTCATATACATACATACAAACATATGAATGTACCAGCAGATAAAGGCCTCACGGTCTACCAAGTCTGCTCAGAATGTGCAGTTCCTGCTGTGTTTACAGAGTGAACTGCCCCCTTCCCATGCCCACCCCAATCCCCATCAAGTACCCCCCACCAATGTCTATAAGATTAATAATGCATTTATGCCTTATGATGAATAACTAGTTTGTGATACCAAATGAAATTTAAGGGAGTGCATTTTTAAGAGTCATACATAAATCGCATATGTCAGTAGCTAACTTGCACCCCTTGAGGAAGATCCAGTGTGGCTTGAAGCTGCTGGGGTGTTAGTGGGTGTCCTCACTGTGGTAAGCTGCAATCTGTTGCTTTAAATTTAAAAGTCAAGTCTTTTGGTCTAATAAATGAGGTATGTGTACCTTGACTGCTCTAAATTGATCTGCTTGCTGTTTTTTTTTGTTCTTTTGGAGAAGTAGCCACTTCAGGAGGAGCACTTCCACTATCTGAGCACACAGAACAGCCACTGGACAATTTATCATAGATTGATAGCATCAGCAGCTGCTGCAGGTCAGGGTCTCACAAAATACACTTCTCATCTCTTTCACCCACCAACATGTGAAGGAATTTCACTACAAACACAATTGCATTGACCAGGGGTGTTGCATAGCCACAACTGGGCAATTTAAACATTAGGCATTTTCTTCACACATACCAAGCTCTGGTACTAGCACAGATGGGAAAAACACTGGAAACGGGCTCAAATCACTAAGCTATGATTAAGCCTGGTTCACACAGGTACAGAGAACCATAGCAATTATACAACAGAAAATTATGTTTCCCAAGACCCAGTAGCACTGACCCAGAGCTTATGGCTCCCCAGATAAAAAGCTAAACAGTTTATCTTGCTGGTTTAAATGCTTTACTGAAGGTACAAATCTGCTTAGTGCATCAACACAAAAGTGCAGAGTGCAAAGCAGCGGTGGTAGAATTGGGGAGAAAACAATTTGAAAAGTAAACAAGGCCAGCACCCAATGGGTGCCTCAGACTTGGCAATTTCTGACCAGGCAGCCATCAGATAGTGTGTGTGCAAGGTCCACTGGCTGCCTGGTTGGAAATCACCAGATTGGAAGCACCCATGGGATGCCGGTGTTGCTGTTTTTTTTTTCATTTTGTTTGCCCCAGTTCTACCACCACCGCTTTGCTCTCTGTACTTTTGTGATGATGCACTAAAAGCCCATTTACACTTTCAGTAAAGCATTTACACCAGCAAGGTAAGCTGTTTGGCTTTTTATTTGAGGAGCCATAGGCTCTGGGTCTGTACTACAGGATCTCAAGTAACATAGTTTCCAGCTGTCTAATTGCTAGTTGCACAGATGTGACCTACACTTCGAAGGAACCTGCTGTGGAGACTGCCCCTCAATTAAGGCAGATCTGGTGATAGCCCTTCTACCACCATAATGTCCAGTACCTCAGAGACAATCAGACTGTTCTTTCTGGATACTATGTATCTCCAGAAGGAGCATAAAAGAACTCTTGGGGGGGGCATCGGAACCAAGAGTACCACCTCCCACCTCACCAGCCCCACAAGATGAAGGCTTTATCCAGGTTAAATTGGGTATAATACAAGAGAATACAGCTTTTCTTTTTTTGTTTTGTAGTTCTGGCTCCAGAGAAGGCACCTACATATTTCCCAATTAATATACGTCAAACTCTCTTTTAGTACACTGCCTCAGCATATGCAGGCAGAATTAAATCTCTTACACAGTTTCAAGTTTGTCTAACTTTCCTGTGCTTCCTCTATTGCCTGTGTCCCTCAGATGGGAGTTCATTAAAGAAAAGACCTCTACCACTTTATATCTGGTCAGACATCACACTTATATCTACTGTACTATATTCCTTAGATATGCCACTTGTAATTAGATGCATATTCTACAGATATGATATGTTTGTATGTTATTTCACAAATGTGATTGTATGATTATTTATGATACTTTTAATTGTATGTCTTGTTACAAATGTAATTGAATGTTTTATTTCTAGGATATGTTAAATAGTAAACTGTTTAATTTGTTGTCCAATTGTACCCCAGGTCGCACCAGGAGATGAGCAACTTGTTGTTCAGTGTACCTTCCTGGTGAAACATTTCAATAAATAAAATTATATCGAGAAAATAGTCTCAAAGAACAGAGAGAGAAAGAGAGAGAGAGAGAGAGAGAGAGAGATGTAGGCTTTGCATCCTCTCTCTGAGGCTCTGAAGCCGTGAAAACATGGAATGGGTGCTCTATTCACACAGGAGTAATCTACAGACCTCCAGCATGGGGGAGGGGGAGGTGGATAAGGATATGTTGAAAGCAATCCAAAGGATGTGAAGCAAGGTAGAGGTATTGCTTTTGAGGGGCTTCAATCTACTGGATGTGGATTGGAGCCTCCCACCTGTGGCAACAGTTAGATGTAGGTCCTTCTTGGACTCTCTACAGGGGGTGTTCCTCAGGCAACTAGTCAAGGAACCCACTTGTAGTGGGGAGGCAATACTGAACCTGGTACTGACAAACTGGGACAGTGTTGCTGATGTCACAGTGGGTAGCCACCTGAAATAAAGTGATCATTGTATGGCGTAGTTGAATATAAAAACTGGGCCAGAATCAAACCACACTAACATGAGTGTCCTGGACTTCAGGAGGGACAATTTCAAGAAAAAGGGAGAATGCCTCAGGGACACCCTAGCAGGGATAGGAAAACTGGGTGGAATCAAGGGACATTGGGCAAAAATAAAGAAGGGCATTGAGAAGGCAACAAACCTCTCTTCAGGCAGGTTAGCAAGGGCAAGAGAAAAAAGAGATAGCTATGGTTCTGTAAAGAAGTAATGAAGAGAGTAAGGGCAAATAAAGTTAGCATTTAGAAGGCACAAGATGACACAGAAGGAGGAGGAGGATAGCAAGAGATATCAGGAAAACTAAAGGGAGGCAGGGAAAGCAGTTAGGAACGCAAAGGTGCAAACAGAGGAGAATATTGCCAAGTCAGCAAAAAAGGGAATTAAAACATCCTTTAGGTATATAAGCGAAAAGAGGAAGACCGAAGGAGGGATAGAACAGCTAAAATGGGAATGAGGGGTTTGTGTGGAAGAGGATCAAAAAAAAGCAGACATATTGAACAAATACTTTTGTTAAGTATTTACAGAGGAAGGGGTAGGTGACAGGCCACAGATAAGGGGCAAGGGCATTAAAAGAAGGGAGGTGGACACTAGTCATTTTACAGAGGAGAGAGAGTCCTTAAGGAACTAGCATAACTAAAAGTGGACAAGGCAATGTGGCCTGACAAGGCACTCCCTTGGATAGTTAGGGAGCTCAAGCAGGTGCTGACTGCACCTCTTACAGGCCTGTTCAACCTATCATTAGATATGGGGGAAGCTCTGGGGGACTGGAGGAGGGCAGATGTGGTCCCACTTCACAAAAGTGGTAACAAGAAGACAGGAAATAACAGACTTGTCAGCCTGACTTTGGTGGTGGGTAAAGGAATGGAATCGCTACTGAAGGAAAGGAGTGGAGAATACCTTGTGACAAGTGGATTACAGGATCCAAGGCAGCATGGTTTCACGGGGAGGAGATCTTGCAAGACAAACCTGATGTAGTTCTTTCACTGGGTAACCAGGGAAGTGGTTCAGGGCAGAGCAGTGGATGTGGCTTCCCTGGATTTCAGTAAGGCCTTCGACACTGTTCCACACAGAAGACTTGTAAGCAAGCTGGGTAGCCTAGGAGTGGGTCCAAAAGTAGTAAAATGGGTAGGAAGTTGGCTTAGCAACAGGACTCAAAGGGTGGTGGTAAATAGTGCTCACTCTGAAAATGGCAAGGTGACCAGTGGAGTGCCACAGGGATCAGTACTAGGCCCATTCCTCTTCAATGACTTTTTTAGCAACATTGCAGGAGGGCTGGATGGGAAAGTATTCCTGTATGCGGATGACACAAAAATCTGCAAAAGAATAGACACATGGGGGGTGGATGAAGAATGATCTGAAAAAGCTGGAAGACTGGTCAGGGGTTTGATAAGTGGGTTTCACTGTAAAAAAGTGCAAAATCTTGCACTTGGGGCACAGAAACCCAGGGGGCAAAGTATCAGTTGGGTGGGGAGGTGTTGGCAACCACAAAAGAAGAGAAGGACCCTGCAGGTAATCATTTCTGATTACCCAAAGGTATCAAAGCAGCATGATAAGGCAGTGGGGAAAGCTAGCAGGAAGCTCAGGTGCATAGGGAGGGGTATCACCAGCAGAAAGAAGGAGGTAGTGTTACCACTGTATAGATCAATAGTGAGGCCTCACCTCAAGTACTGTGTCCAGTTCTGGAGGCCCCATTTCCAGAAGGACGTAGGTAGGATGGAGGCAGCACAGAAGAGGGCAGCCAAAATGATGCAGGGCCTACATCAAAAGCCCTATGAGGAAAGATTCAAGGAATTAAATATGTGCTGTCCAGAGTAAAGAAGACAAAGGGGGGACATGATAGAAACATTCAAATACCTCACAGGTATTGATAAAGTACATGAGGATAGCATTTTACAAAGAAATAGATTCTCAAGGACAAGGGGTCATGCTATGAAGCTGAAGGGGGGAAGACTTGGAGCAGATGTGAGGAAATACTTCTTTTTGGAAAGGGCGGTGGATGCCCGGAACAGACTTCCAGCAGAAGTGGTGGGTGCTAAAACGGCAACATGATTCAAGTATGCATGGGATAGACACAAGGGGAACTTAGAAAAAAGGCAAGGGGGGGATCAGAGATCAAGTAGGGTCTGCGGTGACACGGTAAGTAGGGAAAATATGGCAGACTAGGTGGGCCAAGAGATCCTTATCTGTCGACAACGTCTATGTTTCTATGTTTCCTCAGAACAGACTTTTTTGGAAGAACTCAGCCTAGCTTATTGCTGTTACAGGCAACACTTCCCAGAGTCCCATCTAGCACCAGCGCCTTTGTCACATGACATGGGAGCCAAGGGAAATCTGCAAGTGAACCCCATGCTGCCTAACAACAGAAACCACTCTGATAGTAAACCCAGAGGGGTCAGTGGGTTACAGTTACCCCTGCTAATGCTGTGTAACCCTCAATGCTATTCTCTCAGCAATCAGTCTAGTCCTATTCTGAAAGTATGAACTGTTTCTGGCTTTCATACTCTCACTGGGTAGACTATTGCACATTAACTGCCCTCTGTGTAAAATAATGGTTTCAAATATTTTCTCTTATTTTGAACTTTCCTTCAATTTGATGGTATGCCCTGTAGTTCTGCCTGCAATCATCAGCTCAAATATATGTGTATACTCTGACCTGTCTGTCCCCTTTAGTTTACAGAAAACCATGATCATGTCCATTAGTAACCTTTTCTTTTCTATACTAAATGTTTGTGTATGTTCAATTTCTCCACTTAGCTTTTGGTTTCTAAGCCACTGATCAGCTTGGTGGCATGGTGCTGAACCCTCTCATTCTCTTCAATGTCCTTTCTGTACTGTGGTGACCAAAACTAAACATGGTACTCCAGCTGTGGTGAAACTAAAGTCATGTAGCGGGGAAGGATCACTTTCCATGAGTTGCTTCTTACCCCATCCTAATGCACGACAGCACTAAAGTTACTTCTTGACTGCAATAGCACGCCGTCTGTCAGACTTCAGCTCATTATCCCCAATTACCCAGGGCTGAATTAAGGCATAGGTAACATAGGTCTGAGCCTAGGGACCCTGCCTTCCTGGGGGCCCCAGAAGCCCCCCAAATATATTTACTACATACCCTTTTTTCTGACTGAGCTGCATTGTTTTGTAAAGGACTCAGCTGCAGAGAAATCTGAGCAAGGCAGGGATTGAACTGTGATGTGACTCTCATCTCCCTGATTAGGTGTTAAGTATGGCTGTTAGCTTCACTGTGCCCTGGTCAGGCTGACTGTTAAGGTATAAACAGGCCCATTTCCTTTGCTTTTCTTTTCTCCCCCACCCCCATGGTATCTCATGAGAGAAGTGACTAGAAAGGTCTCTGAAAAATAGAACATAGACTTTGACTTGGATGGCAGATAAGGACCGCTTGGCCCACCTAATCTTCCCATTTTCCTACCTACAGGATAAGCTGCAGATCCTAGTTAATCAACAGCTTATTTCTTCCTACCCCCTACAAAAATTGCCTTATGTCTGTCCCATGCATTCTTGAATTCTCCCACAGTTTTAGACCCCACAACCTCCTCAGGAAGGCTGTTCCATGCGTCCACCACCCTCTCTGTGAAAAATGCTTCCTCCACATTGCCCTAGACCGCCCCATCTTCAAATTCTGTCTCCTTGTTCTTGCACCTCTCTTTTTCTGATAGATGCTGCTCTCTTGGACTTTGTTGATTCCACTGAGGTGCTTAAAAGTTTCTATCATGTCCTCCCTCTCTCTCCTTTCTTCAAGGGTATACATATTAAGCTCCTTTAGTCTCTCCTCGTATGGCTTCTCTTGCAGACTAGAAGCATAGACACATAATTTGCCAGCAGGTAAAAAACGCTTGCCCCACCTAGTTTGCCATTTTTCCCTGCCTGTAGTAGATTCCCTGCTGCCTATACCATGCATTCTTGAACCCCACTACTGTTTTGGTGATTGTCAGTACCACTCCTACCATTTTGTACTCTGACTGTTCGTCTCTGAGCCCCACGTGCATCACTTTGTATTTTATTATGTTGAAACCCAGCTGCCATACCCTTGAGCACTCCTCAAGTTTTCTCAGATCTCTGTTCACCTTTTCCACACCCCCACAAGAGTGTCCACCCTATTGTAGGCTTTGGTGCCATCCACAAAGAGGCAGACATTGCCCTCCAGCTCCTCTGCAATGTCACTTATAAAGACAATAAAGTGGATCCAGTCCCAGCACTGATCCCCAAGGCATCCCATTGGTCATCATCCCTTCCTTGGAGTGAACTCCATTTACCACTAGCCTCTGCAGCCTAGCCCATAACCAGATTCTTACCCAGTTTACTACCTTTGAACCTACTCCTAGGCTACTCAGCTTGATTACTAACTTCATAAGTGGAACAGTGTTGAAAGCGTTGCTGAAATCTAGGTGGGCCACCTACACCACTCCGGACCTATGATAGTGAGTCAACAATTACATTGTCCACCAACATTACAGCAACTCCTTTATGTTGACCACATTTGTGGTCAGCATAAAAGGAGTGACTTCTGACTGTGTTTTCTTTGAGGGGCTTTGCTCCCTGCACCTGGCTCTGCCCCCCCATATCTCCTGCTACTTATTTAATCAACTCCAAGTTGAAGTTGCTTCAGGGAGGGGGTGCAATACCCCATGAAAGCAGTGCAGGAGGCCAGAGATGACACTACTGTGATCTGGCACTGTTGTCACTGCAGTGTCGGACAAGGTAAAGTTGTCACCATAGTGATGGTATACCCACCACTCCATCCAGATCTAATTTCTGGGTCACACAGTGAAAGAAATCTTTCAGATTCCTTTACATGACTTCTCCACCATGAATCCATGCTGTCTTAGGCCCTAGAACCTACTGAATTCAAGCTATTCCAGAATCTTTTCCATCAGCGGTGACTGCATTAGCTTTCCCACCACTGGTTCCCTGCTCCCACTTCTGTGAAGTGGCCAACGTCTGCCCTCCTTCAGTTTTCCAGAACCACTCCTTTTTCCAATAAGGTGATACATAGGACTGTCAGAAGGTGTAGCCAGTAGCCCCCTGAGGTCCCTCAATACTCTTGGATGCACTCCATCTGGCCCCATTGCTTTGTCCACTTTCAGATCAGTGAGTTCTTCCAAGAAACTGTCCTTTGAAAATGTACTAGTGTCCACTTCCCTTCCTCAAATGCTCCTGTTACTTTTTTGTGGCCCCTTCCATTATTCTTGCTCTGTGAACACTGAACAAAATTATTTATTCAGGATGTCTGCCTTTTTCTGATCTCCCTCTGCACTGGAACTTTCCCATTTTAACCAATGATCTCCTGCTCTTCCCCCTTTCATTTGCATGTCTATAAAAATGTCTTGTCCACCTTTGTCACCTCCTGGTCTATTTTCCCTTCCATTTGTGCATTTGCACTTCTTACTGCTCTCCCAGTTTCCCTCTGTTTCCCTGATAACATCCCTATCTTGCTCACTGTAAGTCTCCTTATACTTTTTGAATGTTACCCCTTTAGCCTTTACCTTTTCCACCACCTCATTCAAAAACCGTAGAGGACTCCTTTTCCTCCTACTTCTTCTCACTTACTTGGCACAGAGATTTCTTGCCTTCCCCATGGCCCTTTTTAGCTTTGCCCACTGTTCCTTCATCCCACCTATGTCATCCTCCAGCAGGTCATCTCTGAAGCATTAACCCATCTTTTTAAAATCTGCCCCCCTGAAGTCCAGGACCCTCACCCTTGTGTGGTTCAATTCTGTAGCTGTCCTTATATTTAAACACATGGTACGGTGATCTCTGTTTCCCAGATGGCCTCCTACCTTCATGTCTGCAATGCTGTCCCTGTTACTGAGTACCAGGTCCAGTATTGTCCTTTCTCAAGTGAGTTCAGTATCTAGTTGCCTCAGGAATACCCCCTGCAGGGAGTCCAGGATGTCTCTGCTTCTAGCTGAAGCCACAGCTGGGAGGTTCCAGGCTACATCTGGCAGATTAAAGTACCCCATCAGCAGCACCTCCCCCTCTTCTTCCATCTTGCCAGTAGCTTCCACCAGTAGCTTATCTTACTCCTCTTCCCATACTGGAGGTCTGTAGACCAAGCCAGTACAAATAGAGTCTACATTTCCCACCTCTAGGGTAACCCACAGTAACTCTGTTCCCCCATGTAGTCCCTGTATCTCCACTGCTTTTATGCCTTTGCTCACATAAAGCACTGCACTCCCTCCTTTCCTTCCCACCCTGTCCCTCCTAAACAGAGTATAACATGGTATTGACATGGCCCAGTCACGGTTTTAAGTGTACCATGATATGGTCATGGCTACATTATCCAGGTCAGCCTCTACTATTATGCCCTCTAGGTTAGGAATCTTACTTCCTAGACTTCTAGTATTTGCACACATGGCATTCCAGATTTTGTTACCACTCTGGCTGGTACCCCCCTCTTGTTCCTTTTTTCTCTGTCTCCTCCCCCTTCCTCTCTTTTTAATGCTTCTGTTCCCACCCCCTTCATTTCTACCATTCTGCTTCATTTGTTAATTTCAACTTTGGAGAATTCCATTTCTCTTGGGTTCTCCCTGCTTTCTGATTTAGCCAGTGGGTGGGGGACAGTTACTGCCTCCACCATTTCTAAACCATCCACTGAGGACTGTGGTTCCCCTCTTGGATGGATGCAGGCCATCACCCCATGTAAAGGCCTTATCATCCAGGTGGATTCCCCATTACCCAATATAGCTCTACCCCTACATTCTGCACCATTCCTTCACCCGTGAGTTGGTGCAGAGATCCTTGCCTTCCCCATCATAGACAGGAAGCATCTCAGTGAAAGCCGCTGAGTGTGCTACCTGTCTAAGACATCTCCTCAGTTTGTTAAAAGTCCTATGCACTATCCCAGCCCTGTCCCTAGCCAGCTCATTTGTCCCCAGATGGACAATGTCATCCACTCTATCTCCCATCCTGCTCCCCTAGCAATCTTCTGAATCCACTTCCCATTCCTCTGGGCCATGGCAACACATAGGCATCTAACCTTCCTCTCCCCCTTTTCTATACATAAATCTATCTCCCTCATAATTGATTCTCCCACCAGCAGTTGCTTTCTCCTCCTCTGGGGTCCTCTTCCTATCTCCTTGGGGTCTCCAAACTGGAGAACCCCCGTATTCCTTTCAGGTACTAGCACAAGTGTCTTTTCCTGGTGGTCCTGCAGCACCAGAATGGTGTACAAATTGCGTAGTGGTACTGGCTGAGGAATGTGCCTCTGACCCACCACATCCACCCTATCTGAGTCCACTGTGGTCCAGCCATTCCTCCTTCCTGACTTCCTCTGAGGTAATGGTGTTAGACTTGGTGGCCCCTGGCTGGAGGAAGAGGTCTCCTGAAATCCTGGCTAACTTGGCCTGGAGTCTGGTGAACTCATCCCTCAACCCAGAGAAGTAGGCGCAGATGGGGCCCCCTGATTGTTGCTCCTGATAAGAAGAGTGCCTGGCACAAATGTTAAATGAGGGCCTCCCTGCAGTTGTTTGTTTACTATTTTCCTCATCTTGTGCATTTGAGGAGGCCCCTATCATTTGTATCAAAAATGTCAGATAGCCACCCAAGACTGTCTATAGTAGAGCCTGTTCCAAGTTCCAGGTACCACTCATAATACTGGGATGCTATGTTACTTGCCCTGGCTCTGGGTCACATCAATCAATCAATCAAAATCTTTATTTATCCAGGCAAAACATCTTTGAGCCAAGCTCATTTGCAAGATGGACCTGGTTAGGTTAAGCTATTACAACATATATGTACAACCAGACAAGTTAATACAAAAGTTTAAGGATTGTAAAAATATACACAATATACGACAAATCGTATATAAGTGTGCAGAAAAATTATTTGCAAGTGTGATACCAATCCATTGAACAAGTTCTTTAAATTTCCAAATGTGCATCGTTATTCAGTGTATATATATATATATATATATATATATATATATATATACAAGATGAGACAGGGTGGAATAAGGTGGATATAACTAAACAAAAGCAATGTGAATTAGTACAAAAAAAATATATATTGAAAACAGGTCCACAGGAGACAATGGAACATATAAGCAACAGTATTTAAGGCAATAGTGTAAAAGGAAGGCATATGCATACATATAGACTGTACACAGAGGAAAGGGAAGAACATGGAGGCAAGAGGAGGAACCAGACTGGAGGGGCATAGTGGGAAGAGAAGAGAAAGATTGGCAGGTAAGCAGAGTAGAGGAAATTGGGGGGAAGAGGAAATAGCTAGGGATACAGTAGCCAGGGAATGGACACGGAGATAGTCTCAACCAGAGAATACAAGTGGATTCTATCCCAAATGTGGGAGACAGAGAGTAAGTGGGAGGAAGGGAGCGAATGAGGTAGAAGTAGGGAACAGAGGATGGAGAGACTAAGTCTTAGAGGGTCAGTGGGTAATACCAGAGTTTTTTTTTTTTTTTTTGTTAATGTACTGCGCGTGGTGGGATAAGGTACTGTGGGAAACACGGGCCCAAGGCGAGGATGGGAGTAGCAATTGCAGACTTCTTTGAATGATAGGGAATATAGACTCTTGAAAGTGGAGAAGCAGACAGGGGTGCACAGCTTGAGGGTTTTTTGTATTTTGTTCCAAAGTGCGAGCAGCACGTAGCTTATGGCTGCTCTGCCAAAGTGAGATTTAGCCATAGGTATTTTGAGTGAGATGAAGGTAGAACTTCGTAAGGCATAGTTACCTATAGTGTTTAAAGGAAGGCAGTTGATAATGTACAGAGGCAGTTTTTTTGAACTAGCTCTGAAGTTCCACAGTGAGGAATTTCTCTCTCTCTCTCCTAAATTTAAGGGGAAGTCCAACCTACAGCCATGTATGTGCTGAGTGGGAGATCTGTTGTGAACCTCAGGGCTCTGTGGTAGAGTGTGTCCAATTTAGATAGACAATGGGTAGGGCAATGGCTATAGATGAAATCTGCATAATCTATAAACGAAAAAAATGTGGATTGGACCAGTCGTTGCTTAGCATCTCTGCTAGGGAATTGGTTGCTTCTAAAGAAAATTCCCAACCTCTGCCTTAGTCGTTTTAGCAGATCATCAAATGTTCAGTGAAGGAGAGTCTGTGGTCTAACCACACTCCCAGGTACTTGAATTTTGGAACATATTCCAGTTTTTCTCCTAGTAAAGTGGTGATCTGGGGTACTGTGCCGGTAGTTGCAGAGTTGATTAAAAGGGTAGATGGAGAGAAGAGCATTGCTTTCATTTTTTTGGCATTGAGGAGGAGCTTTTTATGAATAAGTTGGCTTTGAAGTAGATTGAATTCAGATTGTAAATCTTCACAGGCCGCTTCTGGTGTTGGACGACTTAAGTATAAGACAATATCATGTGCGAACAGGTGAATACTAGCCATGTTTATGCAAGTGTCAATGTTGTTGATGTATATTGCAAACAGTAATGGACCTAGGATAGATCCCTGGGGCATTCCCCGCTGGACTGGTTTAAGAGGTGACAATTCGCCTTCAGTTTTGACTTGCTGGAGGCGTACTGTAAGATAGTCAGTGAACTAATGAAATGATGAGGAATCCATGCCTACGGACTGCAGGGAAAGGAAGAGCAGGCTGTGATCCACGGTGTCGAAAGCCTTGCTTAGATCCAGAAAAACAGCACAGACATAATTCTTAAGGCCCAACTCCCTCTGCCAATCATTGGTCACTTTGGCGAGGGCTGTGATGCTTGCTGCTATGGTTGGCCCTGAAGCCAGACTGCATTAGATTTAGTAGATTTAACATTTTGAGATGGGACCGCAGCTGCGCATTCACTATTTTCTCCAGTAATTTTGATAAAACAGGAAGGATGGAGAATGGCCTGTAATTGTTAAGGTCACAGGGGTTCCCTGATTTAAAAAGGGGGATGACTTGTGTAGTCTTCCATACAGGTGGCAGAATACCCTGAGACAATGATAGATTGAATAGGTGGGTCATAGGTATGGCTAATACGTGATAGGCAATTTTTATAAAGTAAGGGTCTAAGGAATCAGCACCAGCGGTTTTCATAGTATCCAATTGTAGAAGTAGATTTTCTACTTCTTTTAGTGACACAGGTTGGAATGCGAATATCAAGTCAGTGACAGGGGGATTGGGATGGAAGGTAGTGATCTGAGTGCACAAGGCGCATGCTGGGGAAGTGTCGAAAGCTAGGCCTGTGGTGGCAAAATGGTTATTGAATGAATCTAAGATCTCCAACCGACCGGTAATGGTAGAACTCCCAGAGTTGATCTTGATCGGGAGGGGGTTGCCTGAATCGTGGCTGGACAGGTCCTTGAAAGCTTTCCAGAATTTAGCTGGGTTCATGGTAGCAGAATCGAACTCCGATTGAAGGAAAGTAGCCTTTGAAGCTCTGACCATTTTCATGCAGACATTTCGTAATCTCCTGAAGTGGTCCCAGTCCATAGGGGTGTTGAGTCTGTGGGCTTTTTTCCATAGCTTATCCCTTTTGAGCAATATAGCCTTAAGATCTGGGGAGAACCATCTGTAGACATTGTTCCTTATGCAGGTTTTTACCAAGGGAGCATACTTATTGAGAGCCCCTGACAAGATATCCTGGAAGATATCGTACGCTGAAATAACAGATTTTGCCAGATAGAAATCCTGCCAACATGGGGAGTATTTGAGTTCATCTAGGTAAGCTATCATGTCAAAGTTACGCCTTGATCTCTTCATAGAGAACTTGGATGTGTAGTGCAGTTTGATGGAAGCTCTTACACAAGCAATGAAACAATGGTCACTGATGTCAGAAAATAAGGTGCCAGCGTGCGTGAAGAAATGAGGTTTGATCACCAAGATAACATCCAGAAGGGTACTGTTATTAGGGTTTCTATTGTTGTGGCGCATTGGTTCAGTGATAAGTTGAGAAAATCCATGGTTGTCACAGAAGGTTGCGAGTGGGGCTGAGGCATTAGAGAGCCAGTCAAGATTAATGTCCCCTATAATGACTGTTTCTAAGGAGCATTGTTCCAGCTTCGCAGATAGGTGGGACAGGAGCTGTAAGCCTGCAGATGGAGGTCTGTAGCATCCTATTATTTGGATTGCACTGGTTTGTGAAACCGCTACTTTGAGGGACAGGCATTCGAACTCACTGGCAACAGAGGACGAGTCGAGGCAGGTGGCCATGAATTTATTCTTAACATAAATGGCCACACCTCCACCTCTGGCTTTCCTGTCAGCTCTAAACAAGGCATAATTAGGGACATTGACCTCCCTGTCTAGAGTGGCTGATTTAAGCCAGAATTCTGAGATTACTAAAACATCAGGAGAGGTATGACTCATCCATGCTTGAATCATGGTGTGCTTTTTTAACAAGCTACATACATTAATATGCAGACAGTTCATACCTTTGAGACTTGCTAAGTCTGCTGGTGAGTCTATGGTGGCCGGAGGGCCAGGGTTGAGCTCAGCATTGCCAGAACACAGTAGAAGGATGAGAAGTAATTTTCTTAGAGCCACTAAAGAAATTTTGAGAGTCCAAGTTTGTTTATGTCTATAAAATTTGTTAGATCTGACATGTGGAGCTTTTCCATTGTAGCTATTCTGTCCTAATACCGCAAAGTCTAACACTCTAGCAGCCACATGTAGAGGGTTGTCATGGTTTGGTGCAGTAGGAGGAGTACCCAACAAGGGAGGTTCGGTACACATCCTACCAGTCATGCTAAACCAGGGGCAGAGCTGCAACAGGACGTACTCAGAAATGTATATGCAGTCGAGGGATAGACTAGTATGCAATCATAGCATGCAAGTAGAAGTTTTGGTTCACAAATCCAAGTGTACTGAGCCTACCTGTTTTCCAGGTTCTTGACTTTGGGCTCTAGCCACTAGGCTATATTGCCAAATGAATTACGTAATTTTGATGCTCCTTGACAGGAAGTGGATTTTAGTAGGGGTTTCCTGGTTGAGTTTGGGTCAGGCTAGAGATGGGCAAAGTCCATAAAATTTGCTCCGCAAATTAATTCGCAAATTTTGTGAAGTGCGAATTCGCTAAATTCATGGATTGCAAAGTGTGAAAATTAGCACTTCACTGGTGCACAGTTTGCGGCAAAAACTTCACAATTCAGGCAAAGTCGAAGTTTCCCAGGTGTGGGGAAGCTTCATGAAGCTCCACAAAGCGTAACATTTCAGCACTTCACCCGAACTTTGCTGGAGAGGTTTTACTTTGCCACATCTCTAGGTCACGGTGATGAGTGTCACGAAAATGATCATCAAAATTATGAAAAAAAAAAAAAAGAAGGGACTACATTTTCTAAGACCCTCAACAATAACATTTTGAAATTTACAAACAGGATGGCTTAGCCCCATCTTTAGCACCTCTCACAAAAACACATTTAAATGACACAATGTAGTGAAGAGACTATAGCACTATAGATAGGCTTACAATGCCTTTGGGGCAGCGGCGCTCTTTAGATCATATTTGTTTACTTTGCAGCCAATTGTATATGTTATGGGGCTATATACAAACCATATTAACCCCCATTATGTACAACTGCCTGCAAACTAAACAAACCATATCTGAAGGCCATCACTAACCCCACCCATTAAAAGCCTATCTATAGCATTGTAGCTCCTTCCGTACGTATTTTGTTGGTTGGGCTGTATCAGGTAGTAAGACTGTAGTTGCAGTAACTTAAGTAACAAAAGAAAGGTGTCAATCCTGTATGCTGAAAGTAGTCTTGAATATACAGTGATCACTTAATTATCCACCAAATATTATTTGTACAAAATGTTAGCTATTTTATTGCCCCTTATTATCCCACATCCTTGACTATCTGCCCAGTTTTGCTTGCGCGAAAATGGGTGGATAATCAAGGGTGCACTGTAGATTTTCAGACTGAAGTCAAACAGTATGTGTCACTTGAGGAAAAGGGAGAGGAAAGAATGATGTTGAGCTGTCACTAATATGATTCTGAAAGAGGGGAACAAAGGGGTAGAAATTTTGATTTGTATACTGTTGCCTGCACTTCATTACATACAAGCTATAACTTAACTTGGGATACAGCTTGTATGTACATGAGCCACCAAGATGCCTTAGAGTTTGTGAGGATCCCTTCACCATGAAGGGTATGGCCATGGTGGGGGTGGGGGCAGCAGATTTCTATTGGGCCTAGGGCCCCAGATTGCCTTAATCTAGCCCAGCAATTACCTCTACATCTTTTTTTTTGTGATTGTGCTGTTTACTGCTGTAGTGTAGAAACAAAAACATGTTTTACTTATAAACAATATTAGTTCAGACATGCTGAATGTAATTTATGAGATGCCCTAGGTTCAATGTTGGGCCTTCCTATTTGTCATCGTTATAAACAATCTCCCAACTGCTGGTGTAGGCATTTTCTGTACATTATTCTATATGCTGACAGCACTGCCACACTGTCTTTTGGGAAGGATATTAAAGAACTACAGTCACATTTGGTTTTTAATAAAGTGATGCACAGGTTTGAACAACATCTAATTCTGAATACCTTAAAAACTAAGTATGTGTTCTTCTCAAGGAAGCACTGTCATGCACCATCTATGGCACCATCTATCAAGGCCCTGTCTTCAGGTATTGAAGCAGAACTGGTGTTTAAATTTAAATACTTTGGCATGCTGATTGATAATAATCTGTCCAATGAAAAACATGCAATGCTCAATCACCAATGTATCCAATAAATAAGGTGCTCTATGGAGAGCCAGGTAAAATATATGAAACCTAGACCTGCAAGAAGTAATTAATCCCATACCCCTCCCCTGTTGTTTGACTATGACAATGTAACATATATGCTACTATAATTGACCTCATCAAAAAGCAACACAATATCCTTTCTAAGAGATCAGCACATTTAGTATTGGATGTATAATGTTGTATTAAGCACTGTGATATGTTTCTCAAGAAACAAGGGCTATCACAAGGGACTCAGTGCCAGAGGAGAGCTTTATGCACTCAGATACAATGATGCATTGCCTCAGAGAATGCCTCAAATGGGAAAGGCAGAGGTAGAGTTGAGGCTCAATGAAGAAAAATTAAGGAGGGTATAGCTCAGGTAACAGTAGGCTGTTTGAAGGACGTGAGCAAGGGAAAGCAGCAGAAGAGGCCACTGTATTTCTCTAAGGAGGTGGCAAAGGCAGCAAAGAAAAAGAAAACAGCATTTAGAAAGTACAAGGATTGTCGGCCCATCGGCGCAGCATTAGCACTACCGCTTGCGATGCCATCGACCCAGGTTTGGGAATGAGCCCAGGAGGACAGAAGGATGACTGGGGGAAGGAGGTTTGAGTGCCCAGTGGACTGTTCATCTTTTCCAGGGAGGGAGGGAGGTTGAGGCCCAGCGCATGGCTGACCTCTGGTGGAGGCCAGAGGAGTAGCATACACTGGTGCCAAGAATGAGGGGTTGGGGCATGATAGACATCAATGGTTGCACCTTGACATCTGGGCACATGTCACGCCCTCCAAAACATGGGAAAATGGGCTCTCAGGGCACTGGGGAGATGGAGAGCCAGTGCAGACCCAGTAACTCCTGCCTGCCTGTCCAATCATTGTGGGATCAATAAGACAAGAAGGACTTCAGGCTAAAGGGTCCCATCTTGTACCTGCCTGAGGGGTATAACCATGGCTCCATGTGGTTTCCCACAGGTACAGGTAGGTGAAGGAAGTTGGGCAGACACCATGGTGACTCTCGATGGTGTGGTGCTCTGGGAGCTTGGGGGAGGAAAAATAGCAAGTAAAAAAAAAAAGAAAGTACAAGGAAACCCAGAAGGATGAAGACAGGGAGGTGCATCTGCAAAAATGTTTTATTTATTTGAATTTTTATAACCGGGTAGGCCCACTGAGACAGATTTGTCCCTTTTTCAGGGGCAACCCAGGGAATAAAGAATTCCATGAGTTGGTACAGTGTACAATGAATATATGAGGTAGAAAACATTTGGAGAAACGAGTACAATCTGAGATTAGAGACAGTATATATACAAAAAGTAGCACAAAGGTTTGCTGAGCAGAACATCATTTGCCTCTGATGCTAGCTAAAGATACAGATTCAGGTCTGTAGGGGTCTTGTGTTGTTAATCCAGTGATTTTGCATGCATTGGAAGTCATTGGAAGTTTCTATATACCATTGTTCTGGGAGGGGTTCTAATCCAATTGAGAACTACAGCACAATACACTACATAGTCAATATATTACATATTTACAAAATATAAGAGGACAGCAGTAGATCTATGACAGAAGAAGGAGGAAGGACAGGGGAGGGAAGGGGTAAGAGGAAGAGAGGAACATCAGAGGGGGAGAGGGGGAGAGGGGGAGAGAGCATAAGGACAGCCAGAAGAGGGAAAGTGAGGGAGCAGGGTTTGGGATGAGAAAGGTTTGGGATGAGACGGGACAGCCAGAGCATGCAGGAAGGGGAGGAGAGGTAATAGGAAAGCTGATGGGGGAATAAGTGCAAATACCACTGCAGATTGGAGGAGGGAAGAAGATTTCTTTGAAACATCTCTTAAACAGAGGAAGAGATGTTCATGGGAGTAAATTGCATAGTAGAGAATTCCATTTTTGAGGTGCGGTGAAAGCGAAGGACTGCCTGCCTATAGTAAGGCAAACTTTGGGAAGGTTCAGTAAGGGGAGGTGGGAGTGGCAGAGGGTCTTGGGGAAAGTCTTCAGTGTGAGCATGCCGGAAAGGATGGGTGGGGATGGAAGGTAAGTTTAAAAGTAGTGCATAACACCGGGAAGTCCACTTTGGGCTCGAAGGATGAACAACAAAGGGACCTCAATATGTCACAGTGATGGGCCCAAGCAGGAGCACCAGCAGCAAAACAAGCAAACCTGTGATAGGCCAGCTTGAGTTTGATCAGAGAGGAGGAAATGACTGAGTGAATTATGGGTGCAGCATTGAATAAGCCAGGGAGGAGGGTCACGGTGAAAAAGGTCCTTCTAGCACTGGGAGTTAGGTAGGGGGCAGTGCGATAGAGTAGGACGAGCTTTTGATTAGTAGTTTTAATAACACAGTTTACATTTGTGATGAAAGCTAGATGTTCATCGAGAGTCATACCCAGATATTTGAAAGATCCCACCCCTTTGAACAGTAGACCTGAGGAGATATTAATTACTAGAGGGGGCTGGGAGGTTAGATCAAAGGAGGTATGGCAGAACAGCATGGATTTATTCTTCTTCGAGTTCAGTACCAGTAGGTTAGTTTTGAACCAAAGGGATGCAGGAAGGAGGGCGAGGGCAGCTAAAGCACTAACAGAGGAGAGGAAAAACTAAGGAGGTCAAAAATGGGGACAAGAAATTCTTCAGGTATATGGGGTAAAATGGAAGACAAGGGGAGGGAACATAAGAATCAGGAGGGCTGAGGACTGCGCAGAGAAAGGTCAAGAGAAAGTGGATATACTAAACAATTACTGAGAGGGATGGATCAGCCTGCTGCAGTAAGCACCAGGGAGAGGGGGGAGTGGACACAAGTCTATTCCTAGTGGAGAGGGTCAGGAAGGGAATGGAAGCCTTAAAGGAGAATGAGGTGATGGGGCCGGATAGGATTCATCCAAGGTTCCTAGAGGAACTGACCATGGTGCTGGCTTCTCCTCTAGCTACACTTTTTTGAACCTCAGTGGAGATGGGGGGAAGTTCCAGAGGACTGGAGGGGGGGCTGATGTAGTCCCCCTGCACAGAAGCCGCAATAAGGATGAGATAATAGCAACTACAGGCCAGTCAGTCTCAAATAAGTAGTGGGGAAGATGATGGAAACACCACTTTAGGAGAGGCCTGTGGAGCAACTGGAGGCAAGAGGGCAGCAGGTCCACCAACAGCATGGTATTAGAGGAGAGGTCATATCAAACTAATCTCATATATTTCTTTGACTGGGTTACCAGGGAGGTGGATGAAGGTAGAGCAGTGGACATGGCCTATCTGGACTTCCATTTGGCTTCCAACACTGTGATGCACAAGAGGCTAGTTAAGAAACCAAGCAGCTTGGGGGTGGGGCAGAAAGTGACAAGCTGGGTATCAAACTGGCTAAGGGGACCAGCACCATGGTGCCAAGTGATAGGGGTTCACTCGGCCTGGTGATGACCCGGGCTTGCACCCCAGCCCGGGACAACAGGAGCAGAGTCCAGCAGGGAGGGACTGGACAATTCATAGGAAGCTCTCCTTCTGGGAGGTGGTTTCAGCTTGTGCTACTCTTGAGCAGCTCCTGGTGGCCCATAGTGGTGGTGCACATTGCAGTGTGGGTGACCACACATTGCTGGTGTGTCAAACCAGGACACCGAGAGTGTGCAGCTACATTGGGAGGGTGAGGACACAAACTCAGGGAAAACTATGGATGCCAGGCTGACCAGGTGATGGCAGCTGGCCTCCCAATTTGCCACAAAGCCCGGAGGTGTCACTGCTGTACTCTCTGCCATGCCCAGTGAGGACAGGAATGCCGCTGGGCAAGGCTCTCCTCCCAGTTCCCACTCTTGAAGGAGGGCTCCCCCAATGGAGGGATACATCGGGTCAACTGGGGCTATGACAATAATGCAGGTGGCGAGACGCCAATGGGGTGGTCGTTGGCAGTAGAGCCTAGGCTTCCCGAAGGAGTAGTTGGCCAGGAGGGCTGGGGGATCAGAACAGCAGACAAAAGAAAAATTGGTTAAGGGATAGAAGGCAAAGGGTGGTGATAAATGGTAGCAACTCAGGTGATATGAGAGTGACTAGTGGGGTGCCACACTTTTCGGTGCTGGGACCAGTTCTGTTCAATATCTTCTAATTAACATTGCAGAGGAGCTACAGGGTAAGGTGAATCTGTTTGCAGATGATAGAAATATCTGCTACAGGGCTGACACTCAGGAAGGTGTGGATAGACTGCAAAGGGATCAGAGGAAACTAGAGGAATGGTCTGGGGTGCATGATGGGTTTCAATATTGAAAAGTACAAGGTTATACACTTATGGCTATGGAACCAAGGAGGTGTATAAGATGGGGGAGAGGAGCTCATAGTTACCTAGCAAGAAAGAGACTTAGAGGTCATCATATCAGATGATCTCAAGATGGCTGGGCAGTGTGACAAAGCAGTGGGAATGGCTAGCAGGATGCTGGGATGCATTGGGAGAGGGATTTTTAGCAGGAGGAAGGAGGTGGTGCTGCCATTATATCTCTCACTGGGGGGGTGTCATTTATATAAGAGAGGGTATAATGTGTACAAAGGAAAATACATTAGACAGGGGAAGGCAGAGGTGAGTGGATGCAGTTACTGTCCATTGAGTAAGGAAAGTGTGACTGGGGGAGGTAGAAATGGACACAGAACTGGGCTAGGTGATAAGAGCAGCTGCAGGAAATGTAGAAGAAATTGTGGGTGACTTAACCTGTTTAATGTGGATTGGAAGCTCCCCGCCACATCCTGCTCCAGGAATCAGGTAATCCTTGATGTGGTGCAGGGCTGGTTACTGACACAGGGTGTCACAGTACCCGCCAGGGAAGGGGCAATCCTCAATCTGATATTGACAAATGAGGGCCATGTCCAGGACATCCAAGTTGAAGAGAGTTTGGGTGGGAGTGACCACTGCACACAGTGAATACAGTTGGACATGGGCAGGGAGTAAGTACTCTCCAAGACCAAAGTTCTGGACTTCAGAAAGGCAGACTTCAGAAGGATGGGGGACCTGCTAAGGGGGAACCAGGAAGACATCGACATAGAGATGGGGTAGACCAAAAGTGGTCCATCATCAAAGAGGGAATAGCAGCAGCTACAAAGGAGTTTGTTAGGTTCAAAGGGAAAAATCTGAGAGCTGAAGCACCCAGCTGGTAAAGAGGTTGCACAGGCAGTTGCTCAGGCAGTTACAGACAGAAGGATCACCTAAAGGAAATTCAAGAGGACAGGAAGGACAATCTGAATAAAGCTAGTCAGGCAGGAGAGGTAGTTTGGTGGACTAAAGTTCAGAAAGAACTACAGATAGCTACAGGAATTAAAAAATGGGAACATGCCTTTATTAGGTACATTTGTGAGAAAAGTGATAAAAAGGATGGAATAGTATGGCTCAGAAAGAGGGAAGCATGGGTGGAAGCAAATGGGGACATGACAGATGCACTGAACAAGAACTTCTGTTCCATCTTCAGTAAGAAGAGGGACAGCCCAATGCCACAATTGGTGAGGAGGGAGTGGAGAAAGGAGCACAGATGGAGTGATTGAGGTTGATAGGGTAAGGAAAGGGCTGTGAGCCTTGAGGGTGGACAAATCCCCAGGCTATGACAGCATCCATTCAGCTGGTAAAGGAACTTGTAGGCCTCTCGGTTGACTTGCTCAATAGTTCGCTGTGGTAAGGAGTTGTATTGCAGGACTGGAGAATAGTACCTGTAGTGCCACTCCATAAGAGTATTCCCAGAGATGACCAAGGCAACTACAGACAATCTCATTCATGTGCAAGCTCATGGAGGCCATACTTAAGGCAGGGCTAGTAGAATACCTGGAAAAGAATGGCCCCCAGGATAAGCAGCAACATGGATTTATGGCTAGGAGATTGTGCAAAACAAACTTGATTGACTACTTTGACGGGGTAACTAAAACAGTGGACAAAGGCCAAGTGGTGAACATCCTCTACATGGATTTCAGCAAGAACTTTGATTAGGTGCCCCACAGGAGAGTGATCAAAAAGCTGGTGGATTTGGGGGTAGAAGAGACACTGACTGGGTGAGTATCTAGCTAGCTGAAAAACAGGACCTACGGGATTGTGATGATAGGGGAGCTCAAGTGCTAGGGATGTCACCAGCGGGATCCTCCAGTGCTCAGTGCTTAGTTCGATGCATTTTAGTGTCTGCCACAATACCCACACTCCTCCCCACTAACAATGCCTGCTGGTCATCCATCTTGTTTCTGAGACTTCTTGTATTCAAGGACATTACCTTCCACCTAGAATTTGAGCCTCCCCCCCACACCATTCTGTCCTCCCTAATTTTTCCCTTTATCTGTTTCCCCCCCCAAACCCCTACCTCGCCTATTACTCTCACTCCAGAGCTACCCTCCAATTTTCTTCTGGGGTACAGCTACGTAAACTGTTTGGGGAGGGGCACTGTGAAACAGAGTTTACATTATAACCTGCTATCTTCCTATCTGAGGAAGGTCTACTCAAACTCCTTTGGGGTGGGGAGACTGCGAAACAGGGTTTGCATAGAAAATAGCTACATCCCTCACTGGGTTAGGGTCTAGTATATTTAATGCAAAAGATTAGTAATTTGTGTACATTAATAATTACAAAACACATACACATGCAGGTAGGACATCACTTGGGGTGTATGGAGAGTACAAGAAATGTAGGGTAGTCATAATCCAGGTCTAAGACCAGTGCTGCCTCTGTTGTAAGAAGGTGCAGGATTTTGTAGCTGAACTAACAAGTATTAACCCTTGCAGCTGACCCATAAGCACAGTGGTAGGGCTACCAGTTATGATGCTGGTGATCTGTGCTCAAGAACAGGCCTTGGACATGGCGGGCTAGCAAGGGGGAGCAGGATTGAGCACCCCACAGGATGATCACCCCCTCTGAGCAGAATGGGTCACCATCATAGCTGCAATACTGTAACCTGTGTGACCAGAGGTGGCAGTGCAGCATAGGGCAGAATTTGGCAAACATTAGACAGCAATATGCATTGTGTACACATTGCGTGTGCACTCATATTGGTGCCCCTTGCATGATGACACCTTCCAGCTGGATTGGAAAGATAGAAAAGAGGAAAATGCTGCACCTATTCTAGCTTCTGGGAAGACCCACTTTATAGCTGGACCACCTATGCCACCCTGTACACTGCCCAACAAATGACTCAATTGGGGGTATATCCTCCCACCCCATACTCTGCCTGTGGGTGATCCAAGCTCTGTGGGGGTAGATGAGCTGAGGGTAGGTGGGGACTGGGGTGGAGCAGTATGGAGGGCTCTAGCAGTAGATAGCCTGGAAAAAGGAGAGCATAAACAAATAATCCCATCCAAAAAAGGATCCATCCTATTTGGAGGAAGCCACCCAGAACCCCACCAAGAGGGGTAGTGATCACTACTTTTGAGAAGTGGCTCTGGCATTTGTGCATAAAACAGTGATAAAACCAAAGGGGGAAGAAAAAGGGTCATAGTACTGGAAGACTCAATCATCAGGTGCACAGGCACGATGGTGGGTTCCAAAGCAGAGGTCTAGAGGAAGGTTTCCTGTTTCCTGGAGGCAAATATGCATTCCTTGTAATGTATTTCATTTATTTAATTACCTCTGGTGGTAGGGGATGAGGAGATCTTGCAGATAGACTGGTCCCCTTTCATTCATTAATTCCTGCCATGAATGTTAGCCCTTAATGAATTTTTTTAGCACACTCAATGTCTTATACATGCAGACCTTTTTCTATAAAAATTAAACTAGTATAATATATCTTCAAAAAGAAGAAACGTCTTATGACAGTTCTGATCAGTGCTGTTCATGCATAACTGTAATATATTAGCCAGAATTTTATGTCATGCCTTTTTTGCTTGCTGCTTCAATGCTGCCAAATGCCTC
Organism: Neoceratodus forsteri; assembly: GCA_016271365.2. Classification (NCBI taxonomy): domain Eukaryota; kingdom Metazoa; phylum Chordata; order Ceratodontiformes; family Ceratodontidae; genus Neoceratodus; species Neoceratodus forsteri. The sequence goes on along the minus strand of JADMNL010000023.1, from coordinate 234,936,227 downwards.
ACAATGCTCAGCTCTCTGGTTTGTGTCATAGCCTCAGTTCACCACATTCAGGACCATCCTTCCCAACTCTCCACAGTCTTATTCGGCACAGCACAGTGTGTTTTCTTTGCTCATATACAATCTTGGCCTTCCTCCAATTGACCCAATGACCAAACAGGTTAGACCTGACTGAGCCACCCACCCGCCTTAACTGCGAATGCTGTTCCAGCGGCATCCATGCACTACTGAAGTACAGACTCCCCTTTGAACTACCAAATGCTAGCCCTCCTTGGTGGTGGTGACAACTCCTGCAGCCCTCTTAGGAGTTGGACTCCTTGTGTGCTGGCAGGGCTGGGCTCTGTGCTGTCTCCTTTGGCACTGGCATTTGCACAAATGCTCGTGCTCAATCTTAGTCACTGGACCACTCCAGGCCCACTTCTGTCACTCTTCTCTGAGTTCATTTCTGGACCTCTACCTGTTGACACTTCTAATCTGCCAGTTCCCATTCTGACACAGACCTTCATCCAACCTCCAGGCAGGCTTGGCTCTTCCAGTCTATCAACCTCCATTTCATGAAACACTGGATAAATGGTGTCAAAATCTGGGACACTTTCTACATACATGCAAAACAAGGAGCAAAATTAGAACTGACAGGCAAAAACACCTGGAGGACAGTGCAGGTGGGACTGTGGTGGTGGAGTTACAGTGTGACATCAGTGGTTCAGATCAACCCCCTTCTGAGACACAAGCACAGAAAAAGAGTCAAAAACATACAACAAAAGTCAATGCTGTACATGTGTACAGAACATATTTTTCATACTGAGGTAGGCAAAGTCCCATAATTTGGTTATGATACTGGGGCAGAAGCACACAAAATCTTTCCTGAGGGTAGGGGAGCATATCCTAAGGTGTCTTTGTGGAGGAGGCTGAACTTCATCTGCCCAATCAATGGTCTTGTGATTGTTATGGATATTCATAGGCGTGTGGAGGGGGAGCAACCCTGGCCTTGCCCCCTCTATTAAAAGTCATCTTCAAACTATATTTTAATAATTATTAAATTGATTATTATTGATTTTTGTTTTAATTTGGAAGTCGATTGGACTCAGTCAGGACCAGGGCTGTATTTACTGTTACGCAAAGTGTACATTCCATGCGTAGAGCCCTTATTTTCTAGAAGCACTCTTGGAAGAGTCATTCTGTTTCCACCTCATTAAGCAATCTGAAGGTGATTTTTAGTGCCACAGGCAATGCAGTGTACAAGAATCCCAGGAGTTTGATGCACTAAGGTTTGGTGGCAGGGAAAAGAGTAACACTGGCATTACTGGAAGAATATTCTGATCAGTGTCCAAGGAAAAAAATGATAAAAAACTTTAACTGTTCTCTTATGCTGACAGGCACTCAGAAGCTACATCTATTAGCCTTACTTAGTAAAATGGAAACCTAACTCATTACATAATCATTCAGTGCCTTTTTTTTGTTTATTTGTAGTTTATGCTCCTTATCTCCCCCAGTGGCTCCCATCTAATCAACTCCCCAAGTTCAGTCATCTGGTTCCTCTGGGATCTTACCTTGAGCCGTCCAGGCCACAGGGCCTTGGCTTGTCCAGCCATAGGTGAGGAGCCTGTTGTGAGGCTCGATCTTCATCTTACCACTGTGAGTGTTTTTTCACCATTTTTGCCCTGTCCCTCCCCACTGCTAGGGCGTGACATGTCTGTGTACATATGTGGAGGTGTCACGCACCTGTTTGATCCTGCACCCACCATGATTGGCATCCCTGACCCATTCTACCCTCAGGCCTCCACCTGGGGCAGTCATTCAGTGGGACTGCCAAGCCACCCTCCACAGGAGAGAAGAACTGTCTCCAAGATGCTCGTTCCACTCCCTCCCCAGCCAATCCCCGGTGACCTTCTCACACCATGAACATGGGTCGCAGGCATGGCAGGAGGTAAGGCATTAATGCCTAGGCCTTCCATGCCATTGGGTCAGTACATCCAATACCTTTCATGAATGCTGTAATCTGTAGTCACACATGATAACACTGTGTGTGATCAAAGTTGCTTTTCTTTTTAAATCTTTATATTTATGATCTAAACAACACTATTGTATGATAAAGAAAAAGAAAATGAAGGTAATACCATATACTTGTGGAGAGAAAAAACAAACAAACAAATCTTCAACATGTAAAAGGAAAAAAAAATGTTCAAATAATAATGAGGTGCACGTCTTCTATTTGAGGTCCAACACAATAAAAACAGACTGTCTTTTGTCTTAGCATTTTAATTCATAGTTCTTGGCAGACATTAAAATCAATAAATCAAGCAAAAAGTTGTTTTTAATCTCTTTAATGTACCTAGTGATTATCTGAGATTATTCCCTCTGTGATTCACCTCCCAGTAGAAATAATCTATGTGTGTTTACTTTTTCCCATCCATTTATCATTTTGATCACTTCAGTCAAATCTCCTTTCAGTCTTCTTAGTTTCAGCAGGCAAAGCTCCTGTAGTTATTTAGTTTTGTTTACCTCATATTTGTGCTAGATATACAATGACTATTTTTAGGCATGACCAGGGGGAGTATGAATACAGAGCAAGTACAGGATTGAGTATCACATCAGCACAGTGCATACCGAAGAACAGATAGAAAAATTATAAACTAATACCACTTAAGAAGCAACAGATAAACAACAATTTAGAAATTTAGCTGAAAGAAGTATTAGTCTTATGTTATGTGCAAATATAAGCATTGGGTTGAATACTAACATCACTGAACATGTAACAGAGATACATAATTGTGGATGTAAATTGTCCAGAAGTGAAACATATAAGTTATGTGCAAGTACAAGCATTAACTATTAACAAATATTCTCTTAATTCACTAAGGAAGAGTTGATAGGATAGCGCATGTCACATCTCCAGTGGAAGAGAGTTCCAGCAGGTAGGAGCAAAGAAGAAGTCCCAAAAGCATTTTCTTATAGTCGAGAGTCCCATTCCTAGTTTCTTCGTGATAAATTTGGATGACACTTTTTCTGTGCTATTACATCTTCTATTGTTAGGAACTCAAACCTCCACATGATAGTCCAGCTGTGGCTTAGTCAACATGTTGTATAGAATCATCACAGCCTCATTGTTTTTCTATTCTTTAAGTACATTTTATTGAAATTGTATGTATTATTTCAGTACATAGATAAGCATACATTCAGGTGTAGTTATTTAATAATGCATGCAGTTGCAAGCTTAGTCCTGTCACCAATATTGCTAACTACCTGCTTATTGATGGCTATTCTTTTATTTAATTTGTGGTTTTCTGGTTCCGGATCTGTACTTTTCTATGTATATGGTGAAATACATCTAAGAAGTAGAACGAATAACCAACATGACAATGAGCATGTAACATTCATCAGTATACAAACCTGAGTTTATTTCTAGTTGAGCTTATAATAAATTACCCTCTTACCCATTCATATTTGGTGCCGTGTTGTTATTTAATGTGCTAGATTAGGTTAAATTATGCTTTCTGGTCTGATGACCATTTAGTATCAGATGCTCCCCATGCCTGGCTTGATGAACAATTTTTAAAGGATGCCAAAATACTGTCATATGTATGTTCCCTCCCCCATGTTTTGTAACAAGTTTTTCCATAGCTGTATTTTCTTTCAGTATTTTGTGCCAGGATTTATAAGTGGGAAGGGGCCTCCAGTTTCAAATTTTTAAGTATCCTCAATTTGGTGGCAGTTATGGCTAAAAATGCAAACTTTCTTTGCCATACTTGTAGATCATCATCATTGTCTCTCCAGTCTCCTAAAAGTATGTTCTTGGGTATCAATGAGATGTGCTTATTAAACACATATGTTGTTTTTCTGTTGCTGCCTAGTATCTGCCTATTTTAGGGCACCCATGTATCATGTGTGCAATGTCTGCATTGTCTTGTTTACACCTTGAGCATTTTCCATCATAGACAATCTGGAGTATAGAATGCCCTTTGTAAAGTCATGTAACGTATGATCTTGTATTAACATTGTATTGAAATATGCAGCTTTTCCTCCATAATGTCTTCCCAGCCCTCTGTGGTTACCTCCATCCTACAGTCTGTTGCCACCTTTGCCTATTGTGGTTTCCCCTATAAGGGGCTGAGGCCAGTATATTACTGTATATTCTGGACACCAGCCCATTGGTGTCATTTGCAGCATCCATTGTTTTGGAAATCTCAGGAAGTTCTTGCAAAACATAGCTGGTCCCCAGTTTGGTACCCAGAAAGTGCCTTATTTGTATATATTTAAACATCTGATTCTGGCGTATGGAATATCTTTGAATTAATTCATCAAAAGTCATACAGTTACTTTCTGCATATAGATGTCCCAGAACTCTGTCCCCTTTTTCTGCTCACATTTTGTACCCTGGATCTCTAAGACCTTCTAACAGATTATTATTATTATTGTCCCATAGTGGGGTAATGTCAGTGAGTTGGGCCTCCACTCCCTTATACTGTACTTGTGCACCTTATGCCATTGGTACCATATGCCATTTTTTCAGCAGATGTTGTATTATAGGGTTACTCTTTGCACATTTTAACTCCCTTATTATTGAACCATATAGCAGATCAGTTAATCTGAATTTGCACATCCAGGCTTGCTCTAGTCTAATTCCAGTGTGGGAGCAGTTTGGCTTGTGCCAGTCCTTTAGGCCTGTTAATTATGCTGCCAAGTAATTATATTGAAAGTGGGGAGTCCCTATTCCACCTCTGTTAGGTGGCTAAGTAAGCTGATCACACTGTATTCTGGATTCAGTTTGTTCCAGACCAAGACCACTGTGCAGGCTCTCAACTGTTTAAAAGATTTGTTAAGTACTGGCATAGGCAGAACCTGAAAAAGGTACAAAAATGTAGGCATGATTGCCATCTTCAACACATTTGATCTACACAACAAAGATAGAGGGAGGATGCTCCATTTTTGGAATAGCTTAGAGACTGTATCCAGAAATGGAGGATAATTTGTTTCATACGCTGCAAGTATTGATTTCCTGATATTCACCCCTGTGTATTTAAACCATGGTTCAGTCCAATGAAGTGATAACCTTTTGTTTAGTTTGTGGTACTGGCATAAGCATAGGAGCATCATTGTGGTCTTAGTAGGGTTTCTTTTGTACGGTGATTAAGCCCCAAATGTAATACCTCAATCAGGTTGGATAATGATGTTTCTTGTTTGATGATGCATACCAGTAGGCCATCTGTGTATAAAGAGATCTTAGTGGTCACTCCTTCCTGGGTCTCTCCTTGAATGACTTCATGTGCTCTAATGGTGTTTGCCAGAAGTCTTAGTGAGAGATCAAATAGCTGGGATGACTGTGGACACTGCTGGTGGGTCCCTATGCCCAAATCAAAGTGTTCTGATAACCATGCATTAGTACTGCTGCTGTAGGCTTTCTATATATGCCTTGCACCCAGCTCAGAAATTTAGGACCAAGTCCCATTTCTCTCATCGTGCCCAAGAGGTTGTGCCATTCAATCCTATTAAATGCTTTTTGGGCATAAGCATGACCACCACCATGCAGTCATTTTAGTTCTGTTGCCCTGTTACCATTACCTGTACCCATGTTCTTAGATTTACCTGTGCTCCTCTCCTACCCCCGACAAACCCTGCTTGATCATCAAGCAGTAAACCTGGTAACACGTTCTGTAATCTTGCTGCCTGAATCCTGGCATACATCTTGAAATCAGCATTTAGCAATGATAGTGGCCTATATGAGGTACTTCTGTGAGTTTGCTGGGTTTTGGATGCACTGAGATTCTGGCTTCATAAAATGTTTTAGGCAGCCGGCCTTATTTGAGTGCTGCTGAGAGAGTATCAAACAGTGGTCATAGAATTGCTGGTGCCACCTTTTTCTATGGGCCAATTATTAACCATCTGAGCCCTGAGCTTTCCCAAGGTTCAGGTGTCCCATGATTTTGTCCCATGACTTGCAGCACCTTGTTTTGTTACATCTCTTTCTAGTCCTCCCAGTTCTCCCTCTTGCAATTGTGCAAATTACCATAAAAATGCTATATGTGCCATCTCCTCTGTTTGTTTGGGATTTCCCCCTCATTTGCAATGTATATTTTTGGAAAAAAACATTACAAATTCTTCATTAAGTTCTTGCTGTTTAATTTTTACTTCCCCGCTATCTGTATATATCTTCAAAATATGTCTTTGTGTGCTCTTTTGCTTAAGTTGGTGGGCAAGAGGCTTTTCTGCTCTTATTACCAGCCTCATAAAATTGGCTCTCCAGTGACCCAATACTCTTTCCACAATTCTGGTGTGGAGTTCAATATATTTTGACTGCAATCTAATTCTCTATGTAATATCATAGACCTGTTCTGTTTAGAGTGATTCTCTTTTGTCACTTTCTCATGCTCTAATGCATCCCTTTGCTCTTTACTATAGGTGGGCAAAGTTAACAAAATTTGTTCAGCCAAAAATGCCACAAATAGTGCTCAATTCACAGAATGCAATTCACAAAATTTGGCAATTCGCAGAGTGGGGGGTCCACCCTGAAGTGTGGAATTTTCACAGAAAACTACTAACATTAATATCCCTGGTGTCTAGTGGTAGTGCCCCCTACATCCTCCCTGGCATGCTGCCCAGATGTCCAGTGGGCCATCCCACAATGATCTCACCACAACAACCCATATACATTTTAATTAAATGAAATCACTTCTCTGGTGTCAGACAGTGCCCCCCACCATCGATCACTGGCCTCAATAAATCCTCCTCCAGCTGCTGGCACCCTGCCCTGGTGTCTTGTGGTCCCCCCACCCCGGTGATTGCCACCTGACCAGCACCCACATCCACAATACTGTCCTGTCAAAATAAATAGTTTAATATAATCTCTGGTGTCTAGTAGAACCCCCACCCTGTCAGGTAGTGCCCTCACCCCACTCACCCCCAACCCCAACCCAAGCAGGCCACCAGCACAGCCCTCCACTCACCTTCATGTCCGGCAGCCTGACTGAGCTCAATGAATGAGCGTGTGGTTGTACAAGCATGCACTCATTCATTGACAGCTTATGGTCATTTCCTTCTGTTTTCCAGGGTGTAGAGAAGGGGAGGGGGCTGCTCCAATCTCTGGTGGGGGTGACAGGATGGGTGAATGACATTGTGGACCCCTCTGGGGTCCACAACACCATTCCCCTCAATCTTGTCCCCCCATAGAACACCAGAGCAGACCCCTACCCTTCTCTACACCCCAGAAAATAGAGGGAAAGGGCCATGAGCTGTCAATGAATGAGCACGTGCTTGTACAAGTATGCACTCATTCATTGAGCTTAGTCAGGCTGCCGGCCATGGAGGTGAGTGGAGGGCTGTGCCAGTGGCCCACTTGGGTTGGGGTTGGGGAGGAGCAGAGTGGGAGCACTACCTGATAGGGCTGGGGGTTGGGGGTCCACTAGACACCAGGGATTAAATAAAACTTTTTTTTAAATAATACAGTATTGTGGATGTGGGTGCAGGCCGGGCAGCAATTGGTGGGAGCAGGGGGACCACTAGCCACTAAGGCAGAGAGTCAGCCGCCAGGGTGGGGTATATTTATTGTGGCCAGTGATCAGTGGTGGGGGGGCACTGTCTGACACCAGTGAAGGGATTTCATTAAAAAAATATTCATTTTGTATTGTGGGTTGTTGTGACGAGATTGCCGGGGGGACCACTGGACACCAGGGAGGGAAGTCAGGCTGCCAGTTGTGGGGTGGGGGATGGAACGTTTCCTTGCTTTGGGGTTTTTTTAAGTGTAAATTTCATTTAAAACCCCAAAAAGCAAGGTGAAATCTCAAATGGTGAATTTCGGGTAATTACGCAAAGTGCTCCGTGAATGCGGATTTGGCAACTTCTCCACAAATTCGCCCGAGGAGAAAAACTTCACTGCATCTCTACTCTTTATTAACCTTTTTTTAAGTTTGAACATGTGTGCTATTACCCTTCCCCTGATATACACTTTAAGGTAGTCCCAGAAAATCCAAATGTTGTGGAAATATGTTTTTAATTTCCTAGTATTCTTTTACTCCCATCTCTAGTTGTTCAATGAAATCCTGCCTTTGTAGGATTCATGGATCTCACCGCCAGATCCTCTGATTGCTGGTTTCTGCATGTTTCACTTTCCAAATCAGTTTTAGATGGGCAAGATCCGACATTAGTATCAGTAGATATTCACAATTCCTCACACCTTGTTGTACTCCATTGCTTGCAAAGAATATATCTATTCACATGTGGGACTGATGTGCAGAAAAATAGAATGAATAGCCCCTGTTGGTAGGGTGTGTGAGTCTTCATACTTCATGTATCCCTATGTCTTTAGTTTGTGTCTCCAACAATTTCCCTGCCCTGAGCAGCTGGTGGGGATGTGTGGAGGACCTGTCCATTTTATCATCAAGAATTATGTTGAAATCTCCTCCCTATGTTAAGTTCCTGAAGTCTGACTGAGCCTGAGAATTTGATCCTGGGAAAAAAGTGCTGTCATCATAGTTCAGGGCATAAATATTTAACAGTGCCACTGGGTTGTTATGTAAATTGCCTCGCACCGGCACCCACCTGGCTTGAAGGTCAACATTAGGGCTTTGCACCTGGAAGGGTATAATTTTATATAGTAAGACTGCCACCCCTCTGGCCTATGAAGTATTAGAGGTGTTATACACCCGACACACTCAATCCTGTCACAGTTTGGAATGCTCCACATCAGTTAGATCCATCACCTGTAAGAGTGCTATTTCTGCATGCTGTTTTTTGAGATATGTCAGCACTTTTTTCCATTTGCTAGGATGGTTTTTGCCTTTCATGTTCCATGTTATTATATTCATCAGGACTCCAGTTTTATTAAGACCTGCCTGTCATGCCGTAATCTTTCTCTGAAAGCCCTTGATAATCCTTCTCTAAGCACCTTTCACATTTAGTCAGCTCTGTTCAGACTGATCCCATTTTCCAAGTCTGTATAATACAGTGCACAAAACAGTATATAAAAACATGTATAACACAATCATTTGTAGGTATCCTTAAGTGCAGTGCTTTAAAAAACTGGAAGCATAACTGGAATAACCATGGGTTCTACTAACAACTGACAAAACCAAGAGGTTTTGGTTTAGTAAGGTGTGGGCAGAGCTGGTGATTGGATTGTCACCAGGCCAACCTGTTTACACAAAATAGACTCCCGTGGTTTAAGGGGTTATACATTTTATGTGATGTGTTTTGGTGTTGGGGCAGTCAGCAGTAATGATCCATATGCTAAAGACAGCTTACATGGTCTATAGTCATGCTGTATTACCTTCTGACACATTTTACTTGCATTAACTATTTGTTCAAAAGGGTACAACCTTATCGAGTGAAGATAGCGGATGTACTACACTAGTTCTTGGCCACAGGTTGATTTTAAAATATTAGAGTTCAGAAGAGCATTGGGACCTCCCTTCCAGGTTCCCAGGATCTGAAGTCCCTTAAGGATTTTCCCCATTCATGATGCCGAGGGGGTTCATGTCTGTTTTGAGATTGAAAGTTGTCAGTTCCCTGTGTATGGTAAGCTGCTTTTAGTGCATGCTGGTTTTTCAGTGTTTGCACTCCTGCCTTTCTCTTAAACATGAAATGGCAACTCATTCAACACTTTCACATGTGAGAAATGACCAGCTGTTGATCTTCATTTGCTTTTGTATTCTTGATATGAACACCACAATCCCATGAATTGAATTAAACTTTTTGATTGTTGTAAACCTCTTCTGCCACCTTTATGGATGTATAAACCTGTACATTATGGTCAATTTGTGTCTCCACTCTATTCAGAAATTACCATTTCATGTGTCTTCTTATTCTCAATTCTTGATTCCAAAATGTGTTACTTCATAGTTTTTTGTATTAAACTACATTAGCCACTACTCTGTTCCAGGCTATTAATGTCTTCCATCAGCTTCCTGTATTCTTTCAGTAGGCCATGGACTCCTTCCTGTGTAGTATCACCAGTAAATGTAGGTATCATATCCACCTGGTCTATGTCTGAATCATTTATCTGTAATGAGAAGAAGTGTGGGCCAAAGAATTATCTTTAGGTTGACTATCTAGTCATTGCTTGCAAAGTTGAGAACCATCTATTTATTGTACCTCATTGCTGTCTGTCTTTAGCCATCCCAGGTAGGATGGGGTAAGCTCAAGAGATGATGGAGAAAATGCAGGTAAACTGAATTAATATTTTTGTTTGGGATTCATAGTTGAGGGAGCAGGCATACTCCAAAACAGCAGTAAAAAATGTAAGGGTAATGCAGCAGATGCTTTTAGTTATGATGAAGTACAAGGGAATGGGTACTTAGGGACTGCAGAACATAGAAACCAGTAAACCTTTAAGGATAGATGAGATTCCAAGAACACATACAAGAAGAAGAAGCACTCAGTTTTGTCTGCAATAATCACACATAAACCTGGATGCATGGTGAACTCCAATTTTTAAGGCTGGATAGAAATTCCGTACAGTCCTTCTGTGATTACAGAGAGAGAGAGAGACCAGAAAACACATGACATGATACCTATACTGTCTGCTTCCACAGTTAGAACCGAAACACAAACACATGAGATCATCTCCATTTAACACAGTGGTGTTTTCCCCCTCCCCTCCACCCTGGACTATATTATTTTTAATAATTAATTTGCTGATTAAAAACATTCCTTGTGCCTTCTGCTTTACATGTGTTCTGCTATGCAACTTACTGAGGGGAACAAGCATCTGGTCTTAATCAGACTTGAGTGAATCACGAGTGAAAGAAATTAGGTTACTTGATTTATTTTTACCACGGAGAAAGCATGGAGCTGGGGAATTCAACCAAACCTAATTATTTATGTAAACAAATGTAGACAGAAAATTGTTAAACTAATTTAGTACAATGTTAATGTTAAAATCAGTACTGTTGCTTTATTGAAATATGTATTTACTAGTGTTCTTGTTATGTACTTACTTTTATTAAATTTTTTTTCTTTTCTTTTCTTTAAAAATCAAAAACCTTTTTAATGGAATAAAAAGCCTTTGTCCCCTTGCTTTCCCATTCTTTGAGACGTGTCACAAGTGTGACAGTACTCAGCTGCATCTTTATAGACACCAGGCCAATGGATGTTTTGTATCAACCTCAACTGTTCTCTAAACTCCTTAGGTACTACCAGCTGTTTACACACCTGACAAAACTTTGACTCCTTGAGCTGCAACCTGTGGCAGAATCTGGAAACTATTTGGACCACAGGCAACCATACTTATTTTATCAAAGTATAAGGGTTATTGTATCAGCATAATTATATTTTAGAAAGTGGGTCCTAGCCACATAGGCATCCACATGGCAAACAGCTAGGGGTGGCTTACACAGTTTTAGTTATGAACAATGCAGATGATTATAATTCTGAACTTGCAAGATGGAGACTGACTCATTTATTTTATTTCTATTTTATTTTATTCTTTGGTAACTGGGCAAGGCCTACTAGTCACAGGTGCTCACTTTCAGGGGTGATCTTGAGTTGCTGTGGTGGTTGAGTGACTTGTGCAGGGTTGCACAGTATGCAGGAGGAGGTTGCAGGGTTCAGGCCCAGGTCTGCTGAGTGTCCCAGGCTCATTCACAGCTCATTGCATTGCTGCCCTATTTGCAGGCACCTCTCTGGTCTGAGGGAGGAGGTTTTTCATCTCCATGCTGACCTGGCAAGGATTTGGGAAACCTACTCCCCCACCCAGTGATGACCCAGGCCGCTGCCACTACCTTAGAGGTTGCCAAGAAGGAGGAGTGGTTGGACCACAGTGGGCTCAGGGAGGGTGAGGGTGGTGGAACAGAGGTGCATCCCTCCAGTTGTGCATCTCCACAATTCATGCACCACTCTGGCAAAGCATGGTTCCTCTATGGAGGCAACTGCAGTGGAGCCCAAGGAGGATTCTGGGAACCTCCACAATGGAGACCCACAGGAGGGTGGCCCAGGAACCCACAGAGGAAGGAAACAACTCCTGGTGGGGGACTAAATTGTTAGGGGGTAGAACTGGGGGAGGGAAAGGAAAGGGAGGTAAAGTGCCTGCCCGGCACCAAGGCTTGGAGGGACAGGAAATGAATCCTCAGGCTCGTGGGAGCAGCAGCAAGGGGGAGGGAGCTGGATGTCATTATCCACCTAGGGATGAATGACCTGGCTGAGAATGGGATCACAGCAGTGCAACAGGAGTTTGTGGAGTTGGGGAGGGGCCTTAGACAAGTAGCACACATGGTAACTTTCTCAGAAGCGCTACCTGTCTATGGCATGGATGAGGCTAGGGCACTCTGCACCATGGGATTCAATGACTGGTTGAAAAGCTGGTGCAGAGCTCAGGGATTTGGCTTAATTGGGGACTGGGGCTCCACCTGGAGGGATGCAGGCCTATACAGGCACGATAGTCAGCATCTATCCTGGAGGGGAACCAGAATCTGAGGTGATAGGCTTAAATGCTTCAGTGGCAAGCATTTAAACTTGCCAAGGGGGGAGGCACTGAAGAGGAGAAGGGAAATCCTAGCCCCTGCAAAAAAATCAGGGTAGTTAGTGAGGTAAACACCAAAATAGAGCAGTCGATAGGGAGAAGGGCAGGGGTAAATGGAGAAAAAGACAAAGGCAGTAGGGACAGAGATGGGGCAAAAAGAAATAAAGCCATAAACAAATGGAGGGTAATGAGTACCAATGCCTGTAGTATAGGTAGAAAGCTCCCTGAAATGGTGGCCTTGAAGGAAGAGGGATGCTGGATATTGTGGCAGTCACAGAAACATGGTACACAGAGAACCATGACTGGGATGTCAACATACCTGTGTTCACAATCTACAGGAGGGACAGGGAGGGAAGAAGAGGAGGAGGAGGAGGAGTAGCTCTCTATGTAAGGGAAGGGATCAAAGCAACAGAAGTAAAGGGTTAACAGGGAGGAGAAAAGGCACTGTGGGTCATCCTGGAGACTGGAAATGGCTCCACAATCCACACGGGGTTGTATACAGACCCCCTTCTCAGGGGGGAGGAAATGGATAAGGAAATGATAGAAGGCATCCTTGGGATGGCAGAGAAAGGGGAGATATTGCTGATGGGGGAACCTGAATATGCCAGATGTTGACTGGAGCACCTTTGTTGCAGCCACATCCAAGAGCAGGGCCATTCTCGATGCCCTATAGGGGGCATGCCTCAGACAGCTAGGTTTGGAACCCACTTGGGAGAGAGCAATCTTAGACCTGGTACTCTCAAATAGGGACAGAAAGAGGATCTCTGATCTTGAAGTGGGTAGCGATTTGGGAACAAGCGACCACCAAACAGTGTGGTTCACGATAAACTTAGCTGTAGAGTCAAGCCACACAAAAGTGAAGGCACTGGACTTCAGGAGGGCTGATTTTGTCAAAATGGGCTAGTGCCTCAGAAAAGCACTAGAAAACAGGCAAGAAAATGGGGTGGAGCAACAATGGGGAAACATCAAAACTGCCATCACAGAGGCAACAAGCCTTTCTGTGAAGCAAATAAACAAATCAAAACGTAGGAAAAAAAGCACTATGGTTCTCAAAAGAAGTGGTGGAGAAGGTAAGGGAGAAAAACATAGCATTCAGGAAGTATAAGGAAACACAGAAGGAGCAGGACGGAGAACTGTACCAGTTAAAGCAGAAGGATGCGGGTAAGGCAGTCAGAATAACAAAGGCCCAAACTGAGGAAAAGATAACTAACTTGGTTAAGAAGGAGGATAAAACCTTTTATAGGTACATTAGGGAGCAAAGAAAGACTAATGCAGGGATACTGAGGCTGAAAAAAGAGGAAGATGGTTGGGCAAAGAGTGACAGTGAAAAAGCAGGGATACTGAACAAATACTTCTGCTCAGTATTCACAGTGGAAAAGCAGGGGGAACTACTTAATCCGGTCAATAGAAGCACTCTGGATAGGGGGTTGATATTAGTCCTTTCACAGAAGAAAGAGTTCTGAAAGAACGTTTAAAACTGAAAGTGGATAAAGCAAGGGGGCCTGATGGGATTCACCCCAGAATTCTAAAAGAACTAAGGGAAGAACTAGTAACACCAATGACTACCCTTTTTAATAAATCATGGGAGGATGGCATGGTACCTGAGGACTGGAGGAGGGTGGATGTGATTCCCCTTCACAAAAGTGGGAGCAAGACAGAGGCAGGAAACTACAGACCTGTCAGTTTGATCTCAGTGGTAGGAAAAATGATGGAATCACTTCTGAAGGAAAGAACTGTTGAGTACCTAGAGGCCAGTGGGGCAAAGGACCCAAAGCAGCATGGATTCACAGCAGGAAGGTCATGTCAGACAAATCTAATTGATTTCTTTGACTGGGTGACCAAAGCAGTAGACCAGGGAGGGGCTGTGGACATGGCCTACCTAGACTTTAGCAAGGCATTTGACACAGTCCCGCACAAAAGATAAATAAACAAATTAGCCAGCCCGGGAGTGGGTCCCAGGGTGGTAGCCTGGGTAAAACACTGGTTGGATAACAGGACACAGTGGGTAATAGTAAATGGAGTTCACAGTGAAGAAAGGAGGTTTACTAGTGGGGTACTGCAGGGTTCAGTACTGGGGCCAATACTTTTTAATGTCTTTATAAGTGAAATTGCAGAGGGATTGGAAAGGAAAGTATGTCTCTTTGCAGATGACACAAAGATCTGCAACAGGGTTGATACACAAGTTGGGGTGGAAAGGATGAAAAGGGACTTGTCAAGGTTGGAGGAATGGCCAAATGTATGGCAGCTTAGATTCAATTCAAAGAAGTGCAAAGTAATGCACCTGGGAAACAAAAACCCAAGGGAAGAGTACACAACGGACGGTGAGATACTGACAACAACAAAAATGGAAAGTGACCTGGGGGTAGTCTTATCAGATGACCTAAAGGTGGCCAGCAATGTGAGAAGGCAGTAAGGAGGGCTGGGGGGGATACTGGGATACATAGGGAGAGGCATCACCAGTAGAGAACAGGAAGTTGTTGGCCCTCTGTACAGACAGTTGGTAAGACCACACCTGGAGTACTGTGTACAGTTCTGGAGACCCTATCTCCATAAAGACATAGACAGGGTGGAGGCTGTCCAGAGGAGGGCAACCAAAATGATTTAGGGTCTGCATTAGAAGACATATGAAGAAAGACTAAAGGAACTAAAGATGTGTAGCCTTGAGGAAAGGAGGGAGAGGGGGGACATGATAGAAACTTTCAAATACCTCAAGGGAATCAACAAAGTCCAAGAGGGTAGCATCTTTCAGAAAAAGAGATGTGCAAAAACAAGGGGGCACAATTTAAAGATAGAGGGGCCGCTCAGAGGCAATGTGGAGGAAGTATTTCTTCACAGAGAGGGTTGTGGATACATGGAACAGCCTTCCTGAGGAGGTCGTAGAGTCAAAAACAGTGGGGGAATTCAAGAATGCATGGGACAGACATAAGGCAATTCTAGTGGGGGGGTAAGAGGAGGAAGAAAGCTGTTGGTTAACTAGGATCTGTAGCTTATCCATTAGGTAGGGAAATGGGCAGACTAGGTGGGCCAAGCGGTCCTTATCTGCTGTCAAATTCTATGTTTCTATGTTTCCATTGCTGTAGCCTCAGGGCTATACTAGAATCTGCATCATTACAATTAGAGTTTGTCTGTGCATTAAATGTATACAATATACATTTAGCAGAAATGGTATATAGGAACCTGGCCACCCTTCTGCATCTAGAGGTATTGGATGGCATCTCCTCCAGGAAAGTGCCTGCCGTACACCATGATGACCAGTACTGCACCAACACCAGTCATCTTTGCATCACAGATCAGGGGCAATGGGGATCACTGGCACCATAACACCACACCCTGGGGGCACCATAACAAGAGTCACACACACACACAAACTAGTTTGTCCATACCGGAGCTGGGACTAAGCATAGTGATATTTTATTATTTAGCTGCAAAAGGATAAAAAGTTCTCTGGGAATGTTTTCTGTCCATTACTTTTTTCCAGCTGTTTTGCTCATCTTTCTTGCCCCATACAACATCATTTTGCAACCCTTTTGGCTCTGACCAAACTTGTTTCAAAAGTGCAGCATTGGATCTCTGGTGCTTCATGTCCATTTTTACCCTTCATTAGGGGGTGAGGCTAGGACTATGCAGACACTATATCCTCATCTTTATACTACTGAATTTCAAAGAACAGTACCATTATGCAGGCAGGTAACAACAATGACTGATGCCCCTCAATGAAAACTATTTATAAAGACACTTTAGACACATAACAAATTCCAAGGCAGTAAGTAATAATAGTACATATTGTAAAAGCAAAATTGAATAAAACCTGTATATAAACATGGAGAAATGTCATCATATAAGAAAAAGCCATAATATTCTTGTATTAATAGCTCAGTATTCAACAACATCAAGAGCAGATACTGTGTCAGGCAAAGATGCTCATGTGTATACGTCTAGTAACTGACAGTGTGGTAAAAAATACTGGGAGCACTAATCTGCTTGTCATCATCAAATAATCACAGGGAGCTATACAAATCACATGGCAATAATGGTAATGTTATTGTGATGTATATACATGAAAAAAACAAGAAAAAAGGTTAGGAAAGATACAAAGAAAGACAAGTGGGGGATTAAACAAACAAAAATAGACAGCAGCAAAGGAGAACTAGCTGGTACTCTGATTAGGCAGCACAAAACACTAAAAATGGCCGGCAGCCAGTACTGGGAATAAAGGTAAAAGATACAATCAATGGTAGAAAAGAATGCAGAGTGTTGTTCAAATATTAATATATAAACAGAAATCAGTTTTTGGAGCAGGCAAAGCAATCTCACAGAGCAAAACCAGATAGAAAAAATTAACAATGAATGAAAAATTATAAAAGTGGGAAACAAATGAAAAAACAGAGAGGTGGGTACATGGGTCTTAATAGGTGGGTCAGGAAAAGGGGCAGACATAGAAGCAAAAGCTATCATCTTCATAGGGCAGTAGAGTATGCTGGAATACCAGAAAAATAAAGAATATACATAACAGCATTATTATAAAACCATACGTCAGTGTGACAAAAAATGTTTACTGTTGTTAGCTAGAATGTAAAATTAGTTCTTAAGTAATGGGGTAATATCTAAGCAGTCATTATAACCTGTTGGAATAAAGGTGTCGAGATTGAAAATCCACTTTGACACCTTCTGAAGCAGCAATCCTGTTCTATCTTCACCTCTGGCTGGAACAGGTACGTGTTGAGTGAGTTGAATATGTATACGTTGGAGAGGAGAAGACATAGAGGGGGTATGATGTTGATATACAATGCAAGCAGTGGTTAAGAACTTACTGAAACACTATGCCTAAAATAGAGTTTAAAAAGAATGAAAAAAACTCAATGGTTAGAGTGCATTGCTATAAATTACATGGAGAACTTGTAAGGCTTAACAAAAAGAAACACTAGTACCCACACAGAGTTTTCAGTCTTTGGAATATGTTACCAAAGGCAGTTGTTGAAGCAAACACCTTAACTAGTTTCAAAACATCTCTAGAAACATTTGCAGATGAAAATATACTGAATTAAACCTAGTGAGAACAGGCAGGCATATAATAAGGGCCATTACCTACTTCTACCTTTTACAATATACTGTGGCCAGGATTTTCAAATTGTGCTCGAATATGTGCAAGTGCCTGCACTGCACAACTGAGTTACATTGCAGCGCAACAGTGCTATATTCAAATGGGATGTGTGATCACGCATTCCATCTAAATAAAACAAAAGATGCAGGTGGCGCAAAGGGGGCCACTGAACATGAGCTAGCGCATCCCTCTGTGTAGTCTGAATACCTGGAATGGGGATGAAAGGAGCATTCTCAGGCTGCACCGGGTGCAATTTCCAGATATTCAGACCATGACATGCAAATGGGGCCATTAGCCATGCAGGGTACAAATGGGGCCATTTGCATATCATTATGCCCAATTTGCATGTCTGGGGCAGGGATGCACCCATCAAAATGGGTTTGAGCTCTGCAAAGTCTGTGCTACATGTAAGCATTCCACAGCATGCCCTGATAGTCCAGTGGTCCCCCTTCCTTCTCTGAACCATGTTTGAATAATATTAATTCCCCAAAACAACCTGGTAGTCTAGTGGTCCCCCTCCATTCCCTGAACCATGTCTGAATAATATTAATTCCCCAAAAACACCCTGGTAGTCTAATGGACCCCCAACCCCCAACCACTGAGGAACCCCTACCCCACTCCCCCATCCCAGCATGTCTGACAAGTTGGCGGGCAGCACAACCCACCTGCACACTGCCACAGCTGCCCACCAACCGAGCTGTCAGTGAATAATAGCGTACAGTACTTCTACAAGGCCATTGGTTGACACTGTCGATCAATGGCCTTGCAGTGTGTACTGTACACTTTCATTCATAACTTTGTGTCTTTCACAAAGTTGTGAATGAAAGTGTACAGTACACACTGCAAGCCCATCAGTCAACAATGTCTACCAATGGCCGTACAGAAGTACTGTACGCTGTCATTCACTGACAGTCAGCTGGCAGCTGTGGCAGTGTGTGGGTTGATTGTGTTGCCCACCAACTTGTCGAACATGCTGAGATGGAGGAGTGGGGTGGGGAGGGGGTTCTTCAGTGGTTGGAAGAGTGCAGGATCCACTAGACTACCAGGGAAGTCTGGGGATGGGATTCCATTGTACAATCTGGGAAAGTGGGGGGGTCACTAGACTACCAGGGTGTTTTGGGGAACTATCATTATTCGGATGTGGTTTGTAGAAGGGAGAGGGGCACTAGACTAGCAAGGATGGGGGATTTATTTTCTTATATGATCTGGGATGGGCGGGGGGAGGAACACTAGACTACCAGAAAAGGCTACCCTTTTGTGCGGCATGTGTATGAGGATGGGGGATGTAGCCACCCTCGGGCTGGGCTGCTGTGTTGGGCTGTGCAATGCAGCAGCCCGCCTGTGGGTGGCTATGACTTAGGCATATTTTTTCCATGCCTATCTTTCCGTGGCATATCTCCGAGATGTGCGGGCAGCTATGCCGCACATCTTGACTGAATATGGAGATGTGAAAAGTATGCAGGAGAATGCCCCCTCCGGATGCACCGCATACATTATCTTTGCACTGCAGCACATCCGAATTTGTGTGGTGCATCAACCCTTTTTGAATTTGGCCCAAGTGCACATTTCGGGGATGCCCCAATGCAACTCAGTTTCACAGGCCGCATCTCCTTTGAATATCCAGGCCTGTGTTACTATGTTCTTTATTTGTGAAACCCATTGACTTTGGATCACTATCATGGTAACATTGAAAGTGTGTACCTAAAGTTGTGTTGGGATTTACTGTGTGAATGGAACTAATGTGTTTGTGGATCTTTTTGTGCAATGTGTGGATTGTCCTATCATTGTAGGTCATATGACAGGTACAGATGATGGCGTAAATTACAAATGGAGTAGAACAGTTTCTAAACTGTCTGATGTTCATGTTGTTTTGGCAAGCAGGATAATTGAAAACCTTTCCAGATGCAGAGTATATACACACTCTGCATCTGGAGGGGGTCCTAGCACGGTGGCAGCAGCTTTTAACTCCTACTACACCTCATGTGTCCCTGAACTACTAAAGTCCCTTCCTTCCTACCCTCCAACACCATAACCCTTCCCCTTCCTCCTTCAATTCCTTCTACTTCTCTACCATCACCATTGATGATGCACTAAAAGTCCTGCTAGCCATCAACCCTTCAAAAGGTTCCTCCCCTGATGACCTTGATCCAAAACTCCTTTCTCTATCAGCCACTGCCATTGACTACCTTCTCTTCCTCATTCTAAACCTCTCCTTTGCCACTGTCTCAGTCACCTCCTCTTGGAAGCATGCCGTGGTCCTCCTCTTACCCAAAGGTGGGGATCCCTCTTCCCCTAGCAACTATAACCCATCTCCCTCCTTCCTACTCTCGCTAAACTCTAGGAACACCTGGTTCTTACTCAGCTTACCACCTCTCTTTCTGACTTCTCTTTTTTCACCCTGTTTCACCTGGCTTCTGGAAAAATCACTCTACCATCACCTCCCTACTTAGGTTCATTGACTCAATTCTAACCAGAATGGGCAATGGCCTTATCAACCAAGCCATTTTTGTCAACCTAGCCAAGGTATTCAACGCTGTCTCCCACACCTTCCTCCTGGACTCTCTCATCAGCAGGCCTATCTTCAACTGCAACTAACTGGTTTAAGGCTTACTTCACTGGTCAAACTCAATCAGTTACAATCTCTGGTGTTTCCTTCCCCCCCAATTACCACAGGAGTCCCCCAGGGCTCAGTATTTGGGCCTTTGCTTTTCACAATATTCCTAAATGACTTACTGTATCATCAGTTTGCTCTCCCTCCACCTCCATTCACATGTATGCAGATGATACAGTCTTGTATTCTTGTGGCCCAAGTCCTGCTAAGGTTACAACCAGTTTGCAGCTTGATTTTACCAACATTTAGCTCTGGTTCACTAATGGCCACCTCTTCCTTAATGCCAAGAAGACTGTCTCCATAACTGCTGGCACTAGGCAGAAACTCTCTAGGCTCCCTAATCTCCCCTCCTTCCATACCCTGGATGGGACCATTTTGGAGGATACATCCTCCTTCAGATACCTTGGGGTTAGGCTTGACCAACACCTCAACCTCACTGGACATATTGATGCCATCCTGAAGAAATTGCACCCCAAGCTGGGTGCCGTCTATAGGAACCATATTAGCATCCCTTCTGCGGCTAGGCACGAACTTGTCCAAAAGATGATCCTCCCTATTTTTAACTACTGTGACGTAGTCTATGGTGCCACTCCCAAATCCTCCCTGACCAGCTTGGACACCCTATTCCACTGTTTCTGCTGCTTTGCCCTAGAGCCACCTACTCAGACTCATCATTGTGATCTATACCATGCTTTGTCCTTCCCCCTTTCTCACACAAACAGACATCTTTCCCACTGGGCAAAATTGACTTTTAAACATTGGCTGGATGAACTCCCAACATACCTCTCCTCTTCTTTCATCACCCCTCCCCCTCTCTCTCACTCCCTTAGATTCAGTGACACTCTTACGTTGTCGATCCCTCGGCGCTCCACCCTTGTTGGTCAATTAGGCTTCCCCTATTGCTTCCCCAAAATGTGGAATTCCTTCCCTCCCCAAGTTCATCAGTCCTCCTCCACCCAGTTTGTCAGCTCACCCCTTCATAACTACCTTTCATCCTGGTGCTCTTGTCATGACCCACCCTAAGCCATGTTTCATGTGTCAAGCTTCAGTGCATAACTTTTATCTTCTCCTACCTACCTTCCCTCCCCTACAGTTATCAATAGCCCCCATGCCCTCAGAAGGATTTCTCAGCCTCCTGAAGGGACTTCTTTATTACCTCTGTCTTCTTACCTACCGTCCCTCTCCTCTACATTCTGTAGGGGCCCTCCTGGCCTCAGATTCTCCCTCCCATTCCTTCCTTACATTTTATCCCTCTTTCTACCCCCTCTCTGTGCTTAAAAAACAAGTGACCCTTTGCAATTATGTATATTCTCTCTCCTCCCCCCATTGACTCACCTCTCATTCCTTCCTAACTCCATTCCTGCCTTCCCATCCCCTTGCAGCATTCTCAACACCCTGGAGGGAATCCCCCAGCAGGATAAACAAATATCCTGATGGGCCCTGTATTGCTTTTCCCCCTCCACTCCTTCCTATTAATTTTAGGTCTTTCTCACACATTATACTTTACTACTCTTTGCACTTAATTACCTTCCCCTTCCAAAAAACTCTGGTTCTCCTTGGGTATTTCCCACCTCCACTGGCATACCTTGCCTTCTTGCAAGGTTCCCAGCATCCTGGAGGGGCCCATGGGTACTGCTACACCCCCTGCTTCCCCCAATCCTCCCACCCCTCTTCCCAATCCCCCCCTTTTACTCCTGGCACTTTACAAACTTTCACCTAAAGCAAATGCACTTACCTTTTCTTCCTAATCCTCTCTACTTTGTTTTGACCAAATTGTCCCCTTACTACTAGTTATTCTCATCTACTTAGACTCTCACCTGTGCTACTTCTCTTCCTCCCCACTTACTCTATATTGCTATCTATTAAGTTGACTACTGAGCTATTCCCTAGATGTAATTGTGGCCTTTTGTACCTAGAATGTATAATTAATTGCCTACTCCATTCTTCTCTGTATGTAATCTGTTGTCTTGAGTACCATGAATGTAATCATTTATCCACTCTGTACCCCATCCCCCCAGGTTGCACCGAGAGATGAGCAACTTGTTGTTCAGTGTGCTTTCCTGGTGAAAATTTCAATAAATAAATACACTGAACATACCACAGGTATAAGAGCCAGAAGGTGGTGGTGGTAAGGTGTGTATCTGTACTAGGATTTCTTAAAACAAAAAACTGTAACTTGGTCTGCAGTGTTCATTCTTCTATGATAGGCAAGACTCCTGGAATTCTATGATTTCGTAGCCATCGAATTTTCAGCAAAATTTGCATCATGCCTCAGAATATACTGTATATACTGCCGCAGAATTAATTGTTCTTTGTGAGTTTTCATTTAAATATACATTTTTTCCCTAGTACCTGACTCCCTTCCCCATCTCATTTATTCTGAATCCCCTCCTTTATGTTTGACATGTGATGTCATCAATAACATTACAACATATTTTAGCCCATGGCAGGGATGCATTCTGCCACAGAAATGAATGCATTGTGGAGTAGAAATCAGAAAATGCTGCTGCAGAATATTAGAAGTGCTGCTACAGAAACCAGGACAAAGTGTCACAGAGCACCAGGGGACCTGATAATATGTAATCCTATGTTGCTCACCCTGGGATCTGATGTTGTCCTCATCACCCATTAAAATAAAACAATGTTTTTTTTTTCAATGTCAGAAACTTGAGCAGCAATGTGATTTGTTCTGTTACAAAAGTACAGTAGCAGTATTGCAGGAATTTTCACTTTCTGTTTGGGGGCATAATAGGGCAACCATCTCCAGATTTCTGGCCATCTTAAAAGTATCTTGTATTGTAACAGCATCATAGCCACACTGTAGAATTCTTTTGTTAAGTTCTGATGCTTGTTTGTCAAAGGTCGCATCATACAAATAAGTTTGTCATGTTCTAACAAACTGATCAAATGGAACTGCATTCCTAGTATGTTTCAGATGTGGACTTTGGGATAATGGCAAGGTATTCCCAAAAGCTGGTTTATGAAAGATGAATGTCTCTATTTTTTCACCTGGAATTGATTTCAGGGGTGGCTTTAAGAAAGTGATCTCACTGGGGTAGACTGTGGTTGTAAATTTAAGAATGATATAGTTTTCAATCAGTAGATTGACAAGTTCAGTGACCATATTAGTGTCACCCTCCCATATAACCAGCACATCATCAATATATATATATATACCCCACATTACATGCCTGGGTAAACACCATGACCCCTCCTTCCAACCTCAAAATAAGTTGGCATAGGAGAGGGAAATGGTGGTGCCTATGACAGTACCACAAGTCTGTAATTAAAATTTCCCGTCAAAGGAAAAATAGTTTGAAGTCAGACTTAGTCTTGTAGGATCCAAAATAAAATTTGAAGTAAAGATATCAGTCATCTTAGGGTTACTTAGGTTGAATGGCAAACAACTCCATATTGTGCTGGATAGAGTTATACAAAGAACAGACATCCATAGGTATCCAAACATATTTCTCAGACCAGACAAAACCACCAAGCCTGTCCAACACATCCATGGTGTATGTTATAAATAATGGTAAGATAGTAGATACATATTAGGTTCATCATTAACCAGGGTTACATTCCTGGGCAAACACCATGGCCTACTCCCCACCAACTCAAAAATAATTGTCTTATGAAGGAGCTAATGTGGTGCCCATGGCAGTACCACACATATGTAAATAGCGTTTTCAGTCAAAGGAAAATATTTAAAGTCAGCATTAGTCTGGTAGCATCCAAAATGAAACTTGAAGGAAATGTATCAGACATCTCAGGTTATTTGGGTGATATTCCAGTGTAAATAACCCCCCAAATTATGCTGGATAGATGTGTATAAAGAACAGACATCTATAGATATCCAGACATATTTCTTAGACCAGACCAAACCACCAAGCCTGTCCAATACATCCATATGTGATGGTAAGGTAGCCACCATGTTCTGTAAAACAATGATCAAGAAAGACGACATTCTCAGTCAGAGACACTTAGCCAGAGATGATTGGATGCTGCAGGGACTTTGTCTAGTCCTTATGTACCTTTGGTAGTAGGTAAATAACAGATACTACTGGATACTTTACCAAAATATACTTGAGTTCTTTCCTTCTGATAATTCAAAAGGCAGGCTTGTTTTGTTAAGGACAATGAGTACTACAGAAACAAAATATACACACAACTTACAGATTGGCAAAGCTATAAACATCACCATGAGAACCCAACAAAACAATGAAACAACGTATGCATGCAGTTTTTTTACGAGTCACATTGACAATGGAATTATTACAAAGAAAGAACTCGAGTTTATGTTGGTACAGTATCTGGTAGTACTTACTATTTACATACTACCAAATGTACACACTACTGCAAGCACATCAGGAGAATACAAATTCACCCAGGTTTCTAGCTCATCAGCCTTGAGCCTGAGGTTAGTAGCCTTCATGTGGGCTAATTTAAACCATTACAATCTGCCCAGGTATGGTTAGAGGGGGAGATGATTGTGAGGTTGGGGAGGGGCAGAGGCCAGCATTTGTCTCAATAACCCCAGCAGATAGCAGGAGGATTAATAAGGAGACCATAAATAACAACTTGTAGAAAAGTGTTGAACACTCATTAAATGTCACAATTACATGCAGTACCTAGATATGGAGTAGGCAGCACCTTCAGTTTCCCTCTATTTAGGCTCATCAAATTAGAAGAGTAGGTTAGGCAGGTCTCTACAGGGGTGGACGGCATGGGGAGACAGCTACACAGCCCCAAGTATTGGGCAGGTAGGTTGTCTACCAGAGTGTCTGCAAGCATTTGAACCAAAAAGTGTGTATAATGCTGGTGGTGATCATGACAATCAGAACACATTAGACACAGGATTGGGCACTCACCACCTCAGTAGAAGGACTCCACACAGCTCCTGTAATTCTTAAATAAAAGTAATTTTATTAACATACACAGACATAGGGGTGCAGACTAACACCCCCCTGTATGTGCCTGCCTAACGTGTGTTGGACTATCTGTCCTTTATCAAAGCATTAGAAGGGCATGTACAAGTGGTGTTAGCCCACATCTCTCTGTGTATGTCAATAAAATGACTTTTATTTAAGAATTGCAAGAGCTGTATGGTGTCCTTCTACTGAGGTGGTGTGTGCCCAATCCTCTATCTAAAATGTCTTCAAGCACCAGAAGACTTAAGGAGAGCAGAGCAAAGACAAGGCCTGCTGAGGTCACGAGTGGTTAATCTAGATGTATGGGGCGGGGGTTCTCATAAAGGATGAGTATAGTGCACCCAAGATAGTGTGTAACCGGGAAAGGGAGTCAGACTTTCTAATGTAGCCTGGAGTTTCCACTCAGAGAGAAAGATCAGACAGGCCTTGTATGTTCCCACAGGAGTCCAGGATGTGGGCTGAATTATAGAGTTTAGCAGAAAGGCTTAGACCCAGTAAATAACCAACTGTTAGGAGTAGTAGTATACAATATGCCACACACGCAAATAAACAAGGGAGCTACAGATTAAAGTTTTCCAAAGGAGTGCAGTGCTGATGGTTTGGGAACTGAATGTACTATTGTTGAGACCTATGACTTAGAGCAGAGGGCAGCAGCTTACAATTTTCTAATGCTGACTAGGTTGGCATACCTTGGTAAAATGCTATTCAGAGTAAAGGATCTGTATCAAATGTATCTGCAGTAGGATAGCTAGCACAAACGTTCCAAAGCAGTTTAGCAGCTTGAACAAAGAACAAAAGTAGGATGTGAGCAGATAGTTGCAAATGTTCGCCTGGAAAGCAATTAAACTGCCTTCATAGACATAAGGTATACCTTGGAGTCCAAATGCAGCAATTGTAGAATGTGAGTGAGTAAGTAGTAGCTGGAGTGCTTCACAGACAGACTAGACTGGGTGTTTGCAGCCACAGAGAGCAATACCGTACTAGAACTGCACTATACAGGCCTCACCCAGACAGGATGTTTGGAGCAGCCATGAAAAATTACAGAACTATAGCCTGTTCAGGCACAAATAAATGAATAAATGCAGCAGCAGTGAATACCATAAACTATACCGAGCCGTGGGTATAATAGTTCTTATACAGTAACACCATCAATTAGTTGCAGCATATCTAAATACAATGCATCTTTAAAGGCATTCACTAACCTTACTGATCAAAAAAAGGGACATCGGACAATTTGGAAACTGTTCTACTCCATTTGTAATTTATGACATCACCTGTTCTGGCCATATTTTATTGGCAAAACAATCTGCTTGTTGTGCAAAAGGATCGGAGAACACATTAGCGCCATACAGTAAATCCCAACACACCTTTAAGGTACACATTTTCAATGCTAACATAATAGTGATCCGAATACACTGCATTTCACAGGTGTAGAATATATACCTGTTCCAGCTAGATGTGGGAACAGAACAAGATTGCTACTTCAGAAAGAGCCAAGCTGAACTTTCAACCTCACCACTTCGATTTCTATAGGTCATACTGGCTGCTTAGATAGTATCCCTGTTCTTAAGAACTAATTCATCTTTCTAGTTGACAATGATACCATTTTTTGTTACAGCGCCATATGGTTTTATAAAACTGTTGTTATGCATATTCTTGTTTTTCAGGTCTTTCAGTACACTGTACTGCCCCATGAAGATGACAGTTTTTGCCTCCACATCTGTCCCTTTCGTTGACCCACTTGTTAAGACCCATCTCCCTTCCTCCCTCTCTGTTTTTTGTATTTGTTCTCCCCTTTTACTATTTATCATTCCGATTTATTTCTGTTTTTGCTCTATGACACTGCTATGCCCACTACAGAAATTGATTTCCATGCATACATTAGTATTTGAGCAACAATCTGCAGTCTCCTTTACCACTGATTGTATCTTTTACTTTTATTGTCAGTATTAGTTGCTAGTCACTTGTGTGTCTCATGCTGTATGCATCTTGCCTGCACTAATCTTAGTGCCAGCTGGTTCTCCTTTACTGCTGTCTGTTTTCTTGTTTAACTTCACCCCCACGTCATTTTTTGTGTGCTTCCTATCTTTTCCTTTTCTAGGTTTTTCCACGTACAATATATCCATCATAATAACATTATTAACATTGTTGGCATACAACTGTTATAGCTCTCTGTGATTTATTTGACAATAACACGCACATATGGTAACTGTATTCAGTGTTACTTGCAGCACTGTAAATTACTAAACATATACATGGGAGCATCTTTGCCTGTTATAGTGTCTGCTTTCGGTGTTGGTAAGTATCAAGCTATTAAAATAAGACCATTCCAGCTTTTTTATTATATAATGAAATCTTTCTGTGCTTATGTACAAGTTTTA
Source organism: Neoceratodus forsteri (assembly GCA_016271365.2). NCBI lineage: Eukaryota > Metazoa > Chordata > Ceratodontiformes > Ceratodontidae > Neoceratodus > Neoceratodus forsteri. The sequence goes on along the minus strand of JADMNL010000023.1, from coordinate 234,908,761 downwards.
ACTGATGTTGCTTTTCCAATGTGTGCTATTCTTATTCACTGCTTTGGGGTTGGATATGTCTATAAATTGTCTTTATCAATGGTTTTTCTGATGGGCTTCACATATAGTTGTTACCTGCCTGCAAAATTGTATTGTACTTCTAAATTCAGTAGTATGAAGGAGAGCATATTCTGTCTGGTATAGCCCAGCTCCAAACAAAGAAAGGGTCACGACAGACCTGAAGCACCAGGACCCTACTGCTACACTTTCAAATAAATGAGAGCTTACCAGGAATCCAAGTTCCTCTGTGATTATCACAAACCAAACAGAGTGCCTCTTCTTGTTTCTGTTCCTGATATCCTTATTTCAAAGTGCAATGGCTGTGGGACTCAAAGCCCAGGTGTTTGTTTGCTCCCCCCAGGATGTGATTTTCCTAAGGGTGCTGAAGGAAATAAAGCAGGTGGTACACAGCAACTGGCAGTACTCTATGGGGAATCAGTAGGAACAGATGTAGTGCTTGAGGACTGGCTGGTGGCAAATGCAGTGCCCTTATGCAAGGGAGGCAATAGGAAACATCGGGGAAACTACAGGCTGATGAGCCTGACATGGATAGTGAGAAACATCTAGATACAATTACTAAGAAGGTGATAGTCGTATTCCTAGAGGAAAGGAGCTTAAAGAATGGGAAATAGCATGGGTTCAGCAGTGCCATTTGTGTAAGACTTACTTTATAAGCAACTACAAATTGATTACCCTGACCACTATGGGGAACGCTGCTTGAAACATTATAGAAACATAGAATGTATTTGTTTGCAAAAAAGAATTGGTCAGACCATTCAGTCTGTTCCATTTTTCCCTGCCTGTTGTGACACCTTGGTCCCTATTTGGTTTCCGGTGTCATGCCCACCTCCCTTTTCTCTACTTATTATACCTTCGTGTCTATCCCTCGCATGTGTGAAGATCCCCCACTGTTTTTGCCCTCTCCACCTCTTTTGGCAGGCTGTTACAGGCATTTACCACCCTTTTTGTAAAGAAGTTTGTCCTCACATCCCAGTTAAACTTACCCCCTCTAGTGTCATCACATGCCACATCTTTTGGTGCCTTTCTTCCTCTGAAAGGGACTCTCCATCTGCAGCTTGTTCACTCCTATGAGAAACGTATAGGTCTCAGTCATTTCCCCCCTCATTCTCTTATCTTATCTTATCTTATCTTATCTTATCTTCCCTTCCAGGAGTACATGTTGAGATCCCACAGCTTCTCCTTGTATGGCTTCTTGTGCAGCCCCCACACCATCGTGGTAGCCCTCTGACAGACTGTTTCTACCCTATCAATGTCCTTGCAGAGGTGCTGCCTCCAGAATTGGACACAGTATTCGAGGAGGGGTGTCACTGGTGATCAATGCAGTGGCAACACCACCTCCCTCCTTCTGCTAGACATTTCCCTCCATATGCACCCCAGCAACTCACTAGCCTAGCCTACTGCCTTGTTACACTGCCCTGCCAAGTTGACATCATTAGATATGATTACCCTGAGGTCCCCTGCTTGCTTGGTGACTGTCAGTACCTCCCCCATCTTATACATATCTTCCTGATTTGTCTACCCCAAGTGCATGATTTTGCCTCCTTTGGCATTGAAATTCAGTTGCCACACCTTAGACCACTCCTCACATCTACCCAGATCCCTTTGCATTCTCTCCACCCCTTCCTGAGTGTCCATCCTTTTGCAGCTTTTTGTGTTGTTTGCAAAAAGATACACTTCCCCTTCTAATTCTTCAACAATGTCATTTATGAAGACACTGAAGAGGACTGGTCCCAGTACTGATCCCTGTGTCACCCCATTAGTCACTTTCTAGCCCCCCAAGTGTCTGTCACTTACCACCACCCTCTACATCCCATTCTTCACCCAGTTTGATATCAGGATTACCACTTTCTCCTCACCCACCAACAGCTTAATCTCTTCACTAGCCTCCTATGGGACACAGTGTTGAAGGCCTTGCTGAAGTCCAGATAGAGCACATCCACTGCCCACCCTTAATCCATAAGAATCACCAAGGAATAGTCTGTAAACCTCTTGAAGAAACACTGTCTCCAGTACTGTGTCAACAAGGGTTAATGAAGGGGAGGTCCTACCAGACAAACTTTATAGAATTCTTCAACAATATGTTTCAAGCAGTGGATGGAGCCAAGCAGTGGATGTTCTGTATTTATATTTTGGCAAAACTCTTGATCAGTACCACATAGATGACTAGTGAAGAAGATTAGAGACTTCAAGGTGGAGGTAGACTTAACCTGTGGTTAAAAGTTGCTTAGGTGGAAAAAAGCAGTGCCAAATGACAAGCACTCAGAGATCAGGAGTGTGAACAGTGGGTCACCTAATGGTCTGTCCTTGGTTCAATGTACTTTAATCTGTTTGTCTGGGACACTGGTTTATAGATCCAACGTGAAATATTTGTCTTTGTGGATGACACTAAAAATATGTGGTGGGGTGGACAGTGAGAAAGGGATTAAGGACATGAAGAAATCTGGAGAAATTGGGAATGTGGTCAATGATTGAGCAGTTCAAATGAAATGTCAAAAGGAAAAAGTCAATATGGGGAGTTAAAATTCAAATCACCAATGGAGGGGGGCAGAATAAAGTAGACTTCAGAAGAAAGAGACCTGGGGTTATTGTAAGTGACAGCCTTAGGACAACTATCCATTTCAATAAGGCATATGAGATACCAACTGGGTGCTGGGATGAAAATACAAGGTCTTATCCAACAGACGAAAGGAAGGGATTTTGCCCCTCTTCAAGTCACTGGTGAAACTGAACTTGGAGTATTGAGTGCAATTCTGAAATCTCATTTTAAAATAGACAATAATCACTTAGAATCAGTCCAGAAGCATGCAACTGATATAATACACTGGCAAAAGGGGAAGACCTATAAGGTGAGATTGACTGATCTAAACATGAACTCCCAAGATGACAGAAAGGAAAGGAGGCATGTTTGAAGCATTTACTTATATGAAGATAATAAACAGGTTGGATTTCAAGCAACTGTTCAGGCAGCACATGGGTTCTGTGTCAAGAGGGCAAAACTATAAATTAGTGGAGAGGGGCTAATGAGGGATGTGAGAAAATACTTATTCGCGGAGAGAGTGGTGGAGCTGGAACTGTCTATCAGGAGATATGATTACTGCTGAGATGATTACAATCTTCATGAGAGGTTGAGAGATGTACGTGGGATTAGTAAAAACAATGGGGAGAATGAAGAGGAGGTCAGTTGTCATACAAGGCAGAGCTATCAGCAGAGAGCACTACCTATGTGCCATTACTACTATGAATAGGCAGACATAATAGATCACGGGTATTTTTCTGCCTGTAATATTCTATTTCTGCATACATGGCAAACAGGGGCCCAACAATGTACATACAGCTACAGACTATGAGGATGTTTTCAGGCCAATTTGTTTAGGCAATAAAAACACACTGATATTGCTACTAGCAAAACTCTGAAAAGAAAAGTAGGTTCATATGAATATTCATGCATTATCCCTAAGTCAGTATTGGGGAGAAATGCAAATCCCAATGGACTGAGATTTCAGAAAAACCCCTCTTGGTTTGGATGAACAAGATTTTATGACAGAATGAGATCAAGTGTTTAATAAGGCACCTAATGGCCTGATTGCAGTAGTTACCAAAAATGATGAAGGAATATGGCTAACTAGTACACCAAATCAAAGAAATGGAAAAAGTAAAATTTAAAGATGTTGGCCACTCTGATGACATTGATGTAGTTGCAAATAAAGTCAAAAATATAAGAATTTCCAAGAAGTCTTAAAATTTATAAAAATCATAAACATAGGCGAGATGTGAGAGATTACAGGTAAGGCCCTATATATGACTGTCATGGAAGTAGAAGGCAAGAACCAGAACAGTACAAAGATCATATTACTTTTAGTGTAGGCAATTTTGGTTCCTCTGATGAAAGTGAACTTGATCAAAGTATTGTGGCTCATATTGAAAGTAACACAAATAATAGCAAGCAGGTTTTGGGGGAGTATCCAGGAGAAGTCTCAAGTAAATGGACATGTAGTAGTAGTACTAAAACATCTTTATTTTTATACAAGAAGATGTAATAAAATACATCATTAGGACTAATGGTCTTGTTTTCAAGCTGGTCCTGTACAGTTATACTAGGTAACATATAAGAAACTACAGTACAGTTAGCATAATATAGCTATTAGATTCAAAATTCCAGATTCATCACAAAATAATTCTAATTCCCACAATTTAATTTAGGTACAATTTAAAATTATCATAGTACTATATATCAAAACTTTAGACATTTTCAGAACTCTAAGAAATAAATACTAATATATTACAAGCTCAGATAACTAATAAATTGACTTACAGACAAAGAATTCAAAGAATTAATACACGTAATACAAAATGTCATAATTGGCAATTCATGCATTTCACTGTTAAATTATTTTTTAAACTTTGCATGAACAGATTTTGGATGTAACTTTAACTCGTCTTCTTGATTTTCTAGATTGCCCCAATGTCTGGCCACTATATTAGAAAAAAATCATATTTGTATATTTATTATTTATTTTTAAAGTATGGAATTTATGTATACTATTATTTCTTAGATTGTACTTGCTTTCTCTTTTATTCAGTTTATCTATAAGAGAACTTGGTTTACTTGCTCTTATTGTTCTATGGATCAAACAGGTCCACTTCTTCTTTTGTTTTCTAAATCAAACCATTTCAATCTATTATACATTGTACAATGATGTGTAGTAAATTTACATTTTAAAACAAATCTAGCTAGCCTATTGTACAGTTTCTGCACTTTTACTAAGGCAGTCTGGTTTGCTAAGCTATAAGTATGATCCCCGTAATTTATTATAGGGAGTAATAGCTGATTTACAACAGACTCTCGCATCCTATAATTTGAACAATGGTGAGTTCTCCTAAAGGCTTCTAGTCTTATGTCTACCTTTTTTAACCATCAGGTTTATGTGATTTTCAGCATTTAAATTTGTGTTCACCCAGACCCCTAAATATTTATATTTTTTTACTTGAAATACAGCCTCTTCATTTATTGTTTTAATAATAATTTCTTTCCTTATTTTATTTGTAACAGTTGAGTTGAAAATCATTGTCTGTGATTTTTTACTATTGAGAACCAATTTGGAATTTGCAAACCAGGTTCATAAAGCATTAAAATCATTTTGAAGATGTGTTTCCATCTCTTTTAAGTTGTTACCAGTTGCTATACGTACTGTATCATCTGTGTGTAATCACAGACTAGTGTTCTTTATATGCTGTGCAACCTGATTTACATCGATCAAAAATAAGATGAGCCCCAAAATAGACTCGTGAGGCACCCACCTACATGTTGACATTCTTTTAGATAGAACATTTCCCCAGCTGAACCTCCTGCACCTGATTGTTTAACTATGATTCAAACCATTGTATGGTATCTGCAGCTATGTCAATATTCAGAAGCCATCATTGATAATGGCATGATCCACTGTATCAAATGCTTCAGACAGGTCCGTGAACACCACACCCACCTCCTGGCCATTTTTTCAGAGGAGTACAGATCAAATCAATCAGGTTGGTGAGTGCAGTGTCCATGGAATGTCCTCATCTAAACCCAGACTGATATTCAGAGATTATTGAATATTGTTCCAAATAGTCTCTTAGCTGTTCCTGGACTAAATCCTCCAGTATTTTTGAGAATATAGACAATAGAGCTATTGTCCTATAATTTGCTACATCAACTTTTTGGCCACATTTAAATATTGGAACTATTGTTGCTATTTTCCAGGGGCTTGGGAAGTTTCCTTCCATTAAACTCCAGTTTAACAATTTGGTTATTATGGGAGCTATTATTTCATCTGAGTCTTTCAAAATTCTACTTTCCACTCCTTTTGGGCTACGTGCTTTATTTACATGTAATTTTCTTATACACGTTTTACCTGACTATACTCTATTACTCTAAACCTAAATTTAGGTCTATCCTTATTTATTTCTTCCCTTGTATTGTTTTTATCCTCAGTTTGTGATGTTGGAATTCTTATGTCTGGTAAAGTGGTAAAATATGTATTTAAGATATCAGCTGATGATTTTGTATCTGGCGCTATTCCACTACTAGTCATCTGTACAACAGGTTTATTATTCACTGGGGATTCTTTAGATTTAATTAAAGTCCAATATTGACTTGGGTTGGTAGTTGTTTGGATTTTGTTTTTGTACATATTTTGTTTTGTGTTTCTTAAATGTTGTTTTAACTTATTCCTAGTAACTTTATAATTTTTTCCAGGTTGCTGTGTCTAGTGTTTTGTTTGCTAGTTTCCACAGATGATTTTTGATTATTTCTTGCTTTGATTTTTCAGTAATCCATGGAGCTTGATCTTTTTGCTGAACTTTATTACATGCTCGTGAAAAGGACTGTGTAAAATGGTAACACATTAAAAGAGCAATGGGAAATCGGCAAAGACCATCACAACAACAAAACCAACAGTTTGTTGTGATGGTCCACTGCTTTCCCAATGCTGCTGTCTCCGAGGAGAATGCCTCCTCCCCAGACCAACTCCAATTTGGAGTTGGTAATCTATAGTGCAGGGGGTGTGGGTGGCAGAGCCTCTTGTAATAGGGGGGTATGGGGCAAAGCCCCCCACAAAATAACACTTTTTTATAGTAATGGCACAATGCCAGTTGTTGGCATTGTTCTGTCACTGTACTGATGGTCGGCAAATTTTCTGTCGCTGTGGTGTCATGGAACTGTGTAAAATTCTCTATAGCCAAATCCAGTATTATAATAATAATAATAATACTTTATTTATGATGCACCTTTCAAATACCAAGGTGCAGTACAGTTAAAACAATGAACACAATTAAAACAAATCATCATCATATTAAAATATACAATACAAATCAAAAATCATCGCTACCATATGCTTTTTTCCAAAGAAATGCTTTTAGGGCCTGTTTAAAACTCCCCACGGTCATGCACTCCCTAATCCGACAGGGTAGAGAGTTCTAGAGGGACGGGGCCATGAACATAAAAGTACGGGCTCCAGCAGATTTTAAAGTCACCCTCGGAATCTCCAGCAACCCCTCGTCGGCCGAGTGGAGTGGTCACACAGGGTGATAAGGAATCAGCAGCTCTTTCAGGTAGTCAAGGCCCAGTTTGTGTAGGGCTTTATATGTCAATAACCCGACTTTGAAGGTGCTCCGCCACTGAACTGGCAGCCATTGCAGTTTCCGCAGCACTAGTGTGATATGGGAAGATCTAGGAGTCCCCATTAACAACTGGGCTGCATAATTCTGCACCAACTGCAAGTGGTGGATATCAACCCCCAGAAGCCCAAAGTAAAGCTAGTTGCAGTAATCTAAATGTGAGGTCACAAAGGCATAGATCAATGGAGGCAGGTCGCCGGACGGAACAAGGTGCTTGATCCTAGCGATGTTTTGCAGATGGTAAAAAGATGACTTAACGACAGCCGACACCTGTGTACAAAGTGTCAGTCCCACATCCAAAATCACCGCTAGGTCTCACACCTGTTCAGAGGCCTGAAGCTGAGCATCCCCAAGGAACAATCCTAGGGAGGCAGCCTGCCTACAGCCCCCCTATCCAGCGGTCTGGATCCAAAACCATCACCTCCGTCTTCCTAAGGTTCAACTTCAGCCAACTGGACTTCATCCAATCCTGGATTTCCTTGAGGAAAACATTAGAAATGTTTGATCCCAGTTTATTGGTATATTGGTATCCCAGTGCTGTTTATGACTTTTCTATGTGTATCTTTAAGAAAAATGTTGTAAGCGGATATGCAGTTAATCAATTAGATCCCTTGTTGGGTATATAAGAGCAATATCTGTTGGGTTGCACTAGCTCTGATGAAGCCCAGAGTGCTGGGTGAAATGTAAGCACAGAGATGGTGCTATGAGCACTGTTTGATTATCTTTGGTGGTTTGGATGTGAATAAAACTGCATTTACTTTAAGTAGCAGTGTGGACATTTCATTTTTCTACTGGGTGAGTGGTGTGTGCTCCCACTCTGCTTTACTAGTTATATTATCTGGTTAGCACTACCGACCTTGTGCCACACTCTCCACAGTAACTAAACTATCTCAAACTCCTCCCAGACAGGAGAAGTGTCTCTACACCTCTCAGACAGACCAACAACACCTTTTTGAGAGACACTTGAGGAGATCTAAGCCCTGATTGTGGACACCTTGTCTGCGAAGAACAGATCCAGCTCTTCACACCTAGCAACTGACCCACTTCCCCCACAAGTAGACAGTCAGGGTTAAACAGCCTGTTCACCATGTGGAAGAGCTGAGCTGGTCTAATCCTCACCGCAGCAATCTCTCTAGACAGAAATTCCACCTTCTTCAGAGAGATTGCCCCTGATAGTCAACATAATGTGACTTCAGGGACAATCTGTCCCCCTCCAGTCGAGATCTCCACCAGGACCTCTCTAATCTCTGCTTCTTTGTCTTTAATCCATGCAGATCTCCATCAGACCACAAGGGTCTACAGCATGTAGACAAATGGGAGACATGAATGGGTGTGATGGAGTTGAAAGCAGCTGAGATGGCCCTATTATAGGCCATCATCACTTCCTCCATCCCCACTGCACAAGCCCCTCTCACACTTGTTAGATCCAGCACTGCCACCAGTCCTATAGAGGAAACACCTCTCAAAGGGCAGTACCAGACCATCTCCACAGGGGAAAGACCTTCTAAGGGGGGTCTGCCAGCATGAAACCCATAGCACCATAATCCAATCAACTTACCAGATCAACCCTGAGATGACTTATTTCAAGATTCAAAGAAAAAATTAAATCTATTGTGTGGCCACCCGAGTGAGTGGGAGATCACACATTTTGCACCAGATCCAGGGCCCCATGCTCTGCAGGAGATTGTGGCCTATCCCTGGAGCCCCACCATCTACCCAGGCATTGAAGTCCCCCAGGATCAGCCACCTGGGGGATTCCAACAACAGGCCAGCGACCAGCTCCTCGATCTCATGCATAAGTTCCCTTGCTAAACCAGGTGGTCAATAAATCACGGGGACCCCAAAGTCCACAGCCCCACCCCGTCAGGCAGCCACACACTCAAAGGTCTCGTTTTGATCAACAGGGATCACCATGAGTTTCAGGTCAGACTTAAAACAAATAGCACCCCCCCATCCCTGCAATCCACCCTCAGGCTGTGTATCATGGAGTACCCGGCCAGAACCGCCACTTTCAATATGGGAGCAACATTTTTGTCCAAGCAGGTCTCTGTGATACCTGCCAGGTTGACCAAGGAAATCAGATCCACTATTATGGCAGTCTTATTCCTGATCAACCTGGCATTACACAACACATCCTGAGTTGGATGAGGTGGAGGAGCCAGAGCCGCCGTCTGTCTGCAAACATTTACGGGGCTCTTGGGTATGGAAACCAAACAAGTCAACCCTCTTTCAAGTTCCCATTTCACCCCTGGGCATCTTTTTTGCCTAGCCACCCAAATCTCAGACACCCCTGCAGCCACCTTAGTACTGCCTGGCCAAGCCTCCCCCCCCCGGGCTATCCCCAGTGCTCTACATCTCTGATACATCACTACTGAAAGTGCTGGGAGCTCAAAGGGTCAAAGGGCCTGGAGGCTGTCCCCAGAGTAGCAGTGCCTTATGGGCCCCAATCCCCAATACATTCCACCAACCTATTAAATTACACCAAAAATTATTACAACCCACCCAATAACAATCCCCCAAATCCCTAAACACAATATTATTGCCCGATCACACACCACACACTGTACTCAGGATTGCAGGATCCCACTGTAAACAAGATGTTGCATCTCAGCTCGGCTATCCTTGGTAAATATTCTAAAACAGAGATAAAATATTTTCATTTATATGGCAGAATTAGTTTCTCTAATGTTAACATAAACTGGATTTTTTTCTCTTGTTCTCTCATATAGAATTGAATCTGTATAAATTGCAGAATTTGTACTAATGCTAATGAAAGCTGCATATTGTTTTCAGCAGTTTTTCTTGTACAACAAATAGACAGCGAGCAAAGGCCCCCCCCACCCTTGCAGCCTGCAGACATTTGTCCGCATGCCTTTTCCTCGATGGCCAGCAGAAGATGACCAGGGAGAGTAGGACAGGAGGAAGGGAAATAGGGAGGATGAGATAGTAGGTGGCAGCCAAAGCACAGGGGAGTTAGCAGAGGTGGCTAGGAGGCTATTTAGGGGCCAAGGCAAAGTCCCACACTCCTAATGGCCAAACCTGCCTCTAAGCACTAATTGCTTCACACAACCTTCACACAAGCCTAGATTCAGCAGCAGCAGCAGTAGTAGGCTGTGGGACCAAGGACATCAAGACATTAGGAGAGATTCCACTGAAAGGAGGGCACAAGATCAGCTGGATGAGATGGAAGAGCAGAATCAGTAGGTGCGCTCTGGCAATGCAGGATAGCTCTGCATAGTGACCATTTCTCATTGTTTAAAAAAAAATAAGCAATAAGGAGATATGGAGTTATGTGAAGCAACTAGAGCTCAGAAGCAGGGTTGGCCATTAAGAGTGTGGGACCAGGGGCATTAGGGAAGTCTGGGTGAGGTGCAGTTAGAGGGGGAGTGGGGCATACACACCAACCCCCCTTCAAGCTGTCCATGGCTGGATGGCACAGGAAAGTGCTGGACCCCAGGTTAAGGGCTTAATGTTAAGCCACAGTGGTTTGTGTCATTTAAAAAAAAATAATTAGAAAAAAGAAGAAGACATCAGCCTGCAGTGGAGTTCAGGGGTTCTGGGGTTCCCAGCTCACTTTCCAATGGTCAGGGGGAGTGGATGCAAGCATGGCAAGTGACCTTCATGTGAGGTGGCTGCAGAGGGATGCATGCATCAGAGAGAGGTGTTTGGTGAGCCAGCAGGAGTAGGTGCCCTGCAGCTGATGACAAGTGCTCTGGGGTTCTCAGGCCACCTCCTGATGGTCAGCGGGAGGAGTGGGTGGAGTATGGGAAGTGGCCTAGGTGACCAAGTAGCCATGTAGGACAGTGTTTGTAGTTTCAAGCAGGAGTGAGCTTCACTCAAGGTCAGGTCATCCTTGAGGTGTTTGTAGGGGGGCCCTGTGGTCATGCTGAGCATTCCACAGGGTGCTTGGGGCAGTGTTTGCCAATCCCCCTCAGATACAGAGACAGCAGAAGAAAAGGAAGAATTAATGAATATGGAGAACAGCAGATTAATTCTGCAATGTTGACGTGGGGCAGGATGGCAGGCTTGGGGAGATGATGGGTCCCACAGCTCTCAGAATATGGTACCCCTGCTCAGAGAGAGAAAGGTGTCCCCTCGAGTGCATTCGGAATGGGAGTGGTCCTGGCCAGGATGAGCAGGCACATGGGAGAGCAGAGTAAGAGGTGAGTGCTCACCATGCAGGCCGGGGTCAAGAGGAAGCTTGAAATAAAAAAATCAAGCAGAGACCAGACAGTACAGCCACTGGACGAGGAAAGTAAAGATGTGATTTATGCAGGATAGACAGGGTCTGAAGACAGTGGTAAGCACAAGGTTTGGCTGGGTCATGCAGCTTGTGATTTGGCTCTGGCAGTGGGTAGTATGGTCAGTAGTGAGCCATGCACAGCCACTCAGAGGACAGGACTTGCAGTTAAAAAATGGTAAAATGTTATTTCAGAAATTGCTGACAACAAATGACAGCCAGTGCCAACAGATATGGCAGGGGGCTTTATAGACCAATATGCGTAGCTGCCATATTGGGCACAACACCCACCATGTGGGCCTCAGTCACGGCAGTCATGCATGTGCTATTGTTTTGAGCACTGCGGTTGCTGTGCAGATGTGATGCAAAAGCATGGCTGCCATTTTGAGTGGCAACCACCATTTTGCTCATAGCAATGCAAGATCAGGCAAGTGGGCCTCATGATGGTGCCTTCATTGCTGCTGTGACAGGGTCCAAGGAGGACAACTCTGGGGCAGGCAGCTGTCCTGCCTAGAAGTTGATCATGCAGGGCAGCCATGTGGCCAGGCAACTGATGAGGCCCTCAAAGCATCCTGACCTGAAGGCCCAGGGCCACATACGTACCAGGTGCCAAGGTGATGTAGAATGGAACAAGGGCAAAGGGAGTGCTATAGTTGGAAACCAGGCTGCCATGGCAAGGCCCATTAGAGTGGGACATCCAAAAAAGGAAAAGGCAAACTAACGCACAAGGAAGGAGAATAGGGGCAGGCAAGGGGAGGAGCACTGGGGAAAGGGGGGCAGGGTAGTCACTTCGGAATGAATATAATAATAGGTGATGATGTTAATGATGGTGGGATACACAATATGACCCAGAACAGCACAGACCAAGTACAGATAGCCAGGTTGTGTTTTCTATCTGTTTTTCAGCTTGAGAACATTGCAGAATGCAGATTAAGGGGAAGGCATAGCAGAAGCAGTGATGGCAGAATTTGAACAGCAGTAAAGGGCACTGGTGAAGGCAAAAGGCAAGGCCTGCTGGTCCGGTGGTGCAGAGGGCTGAGGCGCTGGACATCTCACCTCGCAGCACTCCAGTGACCCAGGTTGGGGAGCGAGCCTGGGTTGTCCGAGATCAGCATGGGGGGGAGGACGGAGCTGGATGGAGCTGGCGACAGTCAGCTCTTCTCTCTGGGGAGGTGATACAGCATCCATCACTCACAGCTGCCCCCAGGTGGAGGCCGAGGGGCTGCACAAGCAGGATGTTGGCGATAGACCAATGGGGTGGGTGGAGGAGGGATGTAAGGCACATGCATACCTCCACAGGAATGCGACCTTCTCCTGGGGCCCTCAGGTAAAATGAGGAGAAAATGAGGCAAAAAACAATGGCAGAATGGTGACAGACTCTCCGCAGGCACCGCCCCCAGACCAGGCGTAAGGTAAGCCCCAGTAATTCCTGGGGATGGAGCTTGGGGAGACAGTCAGATAGGGGCCATATGGGGAAGGAGTATAAAGCATTACACAAAAAAAAAAAGGCAAGGCCTGATGGGAGGCCTATTTCCTGGACTTCAAGGTGGAGTTTGGGAACCCAGCAGGAGAAGAATATTCTGGACTTCAGACCCAGCTGACCCCTGCTGAGGAGCCAGTGCCAAGTGCAGAGCCTCGGCCAGTATCCAGACCAGCAGCATCCAAGCCATGGGGTTAGAAGAGAGCACAGCCACTGCAACAACTAGCAGGGAAGAAAGTGGCAATGATGAAGCCAATGGCAAAGAAGATGCCTTAGATGGAGAGGAACAAGAGAACTCTGGCAGTGCCAGTTAACACGGAGCCAGGTAGGCCAAATTTTGTCGACTGTAGTCTAGAATAAATGAGGGAATTGTCCAACAGTATCTTTGTGTGGGATAATACTAGGAAGAGCCAGCATTGAAGCAGCTCAGATGCTACAAAGAAGGAGGCCCTGCCACAAAGGGTGTGTCAGTTCCTTGGGCCCAGCAGCAAGAAATAAAGTAGCCCACAGAGGGTGTACTTCCCAGTGCCTACACCAGGTCTGAGGCAGGCCCCAGAGGCACTCTTGGGCCAACTGGGTGACTTGAAGATGCTGGATGCCCGGGGGGAGGGCCAGAGGAGATGATAGTGGTAGAGACACATCAGTAATCAGTCTCCCAGCTGCTCCAACAGCATTGCAGGAATTGGTGCCAATCACCAAACAAGAGGAGGTGGACAATGCAGGGGAGTGACCACATCAGACGGCCTTAGAGCAGAGGTTCCACTGGCTTCTGGCATATCTGAAAAATGGAGCAAGGGTTGGTCGGGCTTCAACTACACCCAGTAGGGCCTTAAGCAATGGTAGATTGCATCAGCTGAAGTAGTAGCTGTGGCGGTGACACCACTTACACCAGCTGTGTCACTGCCATCAGTGGTCTCCGCTGCAGCGTCCACATTGGTACCACCCCCCCTCAGCAGGCTTTATTAGCCCTGGAGAGTCCATTGGGTTTCATCTCACAGAAAGGGTGAGGCAGCAGATTTATTGGGAAAGAACGTGTGGACATGTTCTCCATCATAAATTGGCCAAGGAAGGCAGAGGAGGAGAAGGAAAAAAGGAAAAAAAGGATGGGGTCAAAATAAGAAGGGTGCAGGTCCACTGCACATGGGAGAATGGGTTGGCAGCTTTTGCCATACTGTAGAAACTATCCAGCAGACAACTCCAGACAAGGCACAAGGTTTATGGAACTACTGCAGCAGGGTAATGGCGATGCATGCCAGTAAGCTTGGTTATGGGTTGCTAGAATATGATGAAGAGTTATGCCAGCAGAAACAGTCATAACCAGCATGGAACTGGGGGGCTGTTGGACATAACATTGTTGTGGTCCATAGAACATGAAGGGGGGGAATAACATATGGACAGTGGTTTCCTGGATTGGAGGGTTCAGGCCTTGAGGAGGGGAGTGGAAGGGGCACTAGCCTGAGGAGGAATGGTGTCCAAGTGTTAGTATGACTATAATCAGGGAGTGTGCAAAATTTACTGTTGCAGCTAGCTTTGGGTGGGGGAACCCCCTGGCCTTTTTAGAAGTCATAGGTTCATAGAGAAATACGAACTCAGGAGGCAGAAAGTGCCCTTAATGAGCTCGCCACCAAACTTGGTGGATAAATCCTATAACAAATATACTGTTTTATTACTACCCAAGCCCAATAAAGATGGACAGATTTAGGCCATGGCTGTCCCATTACCCAGACCAGGATGCTGCCCGATCTCTGGTGGATGAGTTCACAGTGGGGTTTCAGATCCTGTATGAGCACCCATAATGGCATTGTGAAGTTGAGAACTTAAAGTCTGCCAGGAAGGAACTAGAGCTGGTAAGGAAAAAGATTGCAAAAGAGGTTGGGCAGGGAGGATTAATGGCCCCTTTACGATTCCACGATCACCACTGCTGCTGGTATCCCCAGATGGGCTGGTCCCCAAAAAAGCACCAGGGGAATCCAGGATGAGCAACTACAGTACCTGTCTTACCCAGAAGGGAACTTGATTAATGATTACATTGATCCTTGCTTCATGGCAGAGTCATATGCATATTCAACAGGACAGCAGAGGTGTTGAGGGCAGTGGGAAAGGGGGTACTGCTTGCAAAGAGTTTACATTTAGATTATTACCAGTTCGCGAAGGGGCTAGAGATTCTCCTCTGTATGAAATTCAAGGGGTAATATTATGTGGATCACTGTATGTCAATGGGTTGCAATGTGGCACACATGGTGTTTGAGTGTTTCAGCACCTTCTTGCAGTTGGTGGTGATGATGAGAGTGGAACAGAATGAAGTCATCAATTGTGTGGATGATTGTTCACTGACTGGGCTGGCACTGGGGAATGCAGGCACCTACAGAAGGTTTTTCAGGAAGTGTATGCAGACTTTGGGGTACCCCTGACAAAGTCTAAGATGGATGGCCAATGCAGAGTGCTGTCCTTCTTAGGAATCCAGATAGACATGAAAGACATAGAGTTCAGGTTACCTGTGGATAAAGTGGGGACTGAAGGAATTTTTAGACTGAGTTTCTCGGACACTTAAGATAACATTAAGGAAGGTGCAATAATTGTTGGGGCACCTTAACTTTGCATACAAAATAATCTGATGGGGAGAATCTTTCTGTGCAAGATGGTGAATGTGAGATCCAGATGCTGAAAGTCATATAGTAAGCTTCAGGTATCCAAAAGTATGAGGGAGGATTTGGTGGTTTGGATGCTTTCTATACATTGTTTAAAAGCAACTCAATATGACCAACAGCCACTACTAGGCAAGAAAGTGAGCTTTGCACAGATTTGTCTGGAGGCTTTGGCATCAAGATGTACTTCCAGGGGGCTTGGTGTGCAGAGCAGTGGTCAGAGGATTGGTGGCAGGCATAGCTAAAACTAATGTCATCATGCTGGAGTTTTTTCCAATTGCTGTGCCCCTACGGGTCTGGGGCCCACAGTTTTGGGACAAGAAGATAATCTTACAGTCAGACAATATGGGGGTGGCACATACCATTGATGTTCAACTGGGGGCAAAATGGCCAAAGGGAGGGTTGATACAGGTATTTGTTTAGAATTGCTCAATGCTGAAAATCCATTTTAAAGCATTACATATGCCTGTGATTGATAATGACAACCCTGATACTATTTCTTATTTGCTGCGGCAGAGGTTCTGCCATCTATTGTCCAAAGTAGAGAAGCACCCCAGGGTAGTCTCAGCCTTCCTCAGGGATTTGGTGAGCCTGAAGCCTGAGAGCTAATAATGAATGTTTTAGCTTCTTGTACAAGAACAACTTACTGGAGGGGAGTTTTTTATATAGCCCAAGATTATTACAGAAAACACAGGGCTTGGAAAATGCTTGGCCCTTCCCGGTGGACTAGCTATGCCGGTAGATGCTGTTGAAAAGGTGGGAAGGGTGCACAGCGGGAATGGTTCTTCAACAGTTGGCTGGAATAGCCTGTGTTTCAAAAGTCAATGGATTGCAGGATAACACATGAGCATTTGGGCTGCACAAGATGTTAGAAGGGCAGGCACATGGTTCACACAAGAGGCTGGACTGATGGTGGCCAGTTAGTCCTGGCCTGTTGAAACAAGTGTGGAGAGAGTCAGAGTGGGTGTGATCAGATGCCATGGAGGCACACCTCTTTAGGATGGCCTTCTTAGTGGCCTCCTGTGGAGCATTCTGGGTATTGGAGTTGGTACAGCCCCAAAAGAGCACTGGAGTCATGGGTGGCTTTGCCAGAGGAAGAAGTGGCTGTGACAGCCAAAGTAGGTTTCTTACAACTGTAGCAGAGCAAGACAGACCAACTGGTGATGGCTGCAGGTACAACTAAAGGCCACCCGTAGGGACAAGGTGAGATGTTAGGGATGGAATACTGACGTACATAGCCCCGTTACCTTGAGGCCCTTCTTTTGTCATGAAAATGGCATTTCTTTATAGTATCTCAGTTCCATTATGGGTTAGGTAGGACCATGAAGAATTTGGGATTGAAAGCAGCTGAATTCAATGCCCATTATTTTCACATTGGGAAAGCAACAAATGCAAGGTAGAGGGTTTGATGGACACTCAGATATTGGCCTTGGGATGAAGGAAGTCACAGGCTTTAGAAGGGTGCATACATCTGCATTTGTTGCAACAATATTCCTTTATCAACAAGTGATAAGTTCCAGTTCTGGCAGATCTGGATCTACAAACATTCCTTTATCCACTGGGCTTCTTGAAAGGCCAGGCAGATACCAGGGGGAAGAAAGTATTTCTTGTATCCCCACCAGCAGCATGTAAGTGAATAGACCATAGAGGAAGCAGATGAAAAGACTTTGTGCCATAGGTCGTGGCTGATGCCAGGAGGCAAGGCCCTCCTGGTGAGTTATTCATCCATTTGGGCAGAAATGACTTGAGTCTCATCAAATTCTTAGATTTGATCTGTCAGATGAAGGATGATTTCCACCTTTTGCTGCACCATTGGCCTAGGACTATGTCAATATGGTCATATATTGCACATCAACATATCTGATGATATGCCAAGAACCCGGGGGCAATTGAGCAGGCTTGGAGAGGGGGGTGAACATGTCTATGCACAGCTTTATGGGCTTGACTGTGGACATGGTACTATGGCACAATGATGTCATGAAGAAATTGCTGCAGCTGGCCTTTAAGGATAGGTATATTTATCTACAGTGGGGCTAGATATGTTTTTGGCAAACATATAAGATATTTTAGAAAGCTGTTAGCATGGCATGCCTTTGGGGCATTGACTATAGTCAACCTGTCATGGCACAGTTGTCTCACAGGTAGCTTACAAAGGGGATAACAGGGGGAACCTGCCACTGTCACAGATGAGTTTCTTTTGAGGTTGGCAGGAGGCATGTCCTCAATTATGAGGAGACCTAGATGCCAGTCAGAGGATAGCTGCCTTTGTCTGTATGTGTAGTGCCCTCTGACAGGGGGAGGGGCACATGGCCAAGGAGACACTCCTTATCCCTCTCAGAGGCTACAGTCCCACCAGAGGCTGTGCCCCTTGTTAAGAGATAGCGGTAACACCCCTCAGGAGGGGTGGACCACACATTAAGAGGCTTTCCGACACTACTGAGCTGGGCATGTCACACCATATATTTATATATTTGTTTTTGGTAAGTGGGTAGGTGCACTAAACATAGGAAATGCCTATTTTCAGGCATGACCCAGGAGGTTACAATAGGGTAAGTACAATACAAGACAAGAATAGTGGTACACAAAAAATACAGGACAAGTAGATGTATAACAAAACCATACTCAGGTGGTAGAATACAGGCAAATGTAGGCAAAGCAGTCAGTACAAGTTTGGTTAAACATTACAGAATTATAAACAAGTTCAGGAACTAAACAAAGCTAGGACAAGAAAACATAAATAGTAATTTAAGTCAGTGCAATAGATTTATGACAGTGAGAGACTTTAAAACCCAGTAGTCAGCTTTGTAGCAGGTACTCACATAAGAGTGGGAGCAGAGAGGAGAGGGTGGTAGTGGGCAGAGGTGAGGGTAGGGCAAGATAGGCTAGGGACAAGCAAGGAAGTGGAAAAGGGGAGATAATGGCAGCAGGTATAGATGAGAGCGAGGATAAGGGATGGCTTAAGGTGGATTGAAACATGTGAAGGGGGCTATCTTAACAAGATAGTTAAAATGTGCCTTTTGAAGATATAGTGACTAGGTGCTTGTCGGATAGCTAATGAAATTGAGTTCCAGTACTGAGGGACAGTATGGGAGAAGGCATGGGTGCTCTTAGTTGTTTTGCACCTAGGTGTATGACGAGGGGGTTAGGTCCACAGATCTGAGACCATGCGAGAAGATTCGCTGGTACATCATGGAGGCTAGGGATGCAGGGATTTGAGACCTGATGATGTTGTCTATCATTGAGCTAAAGGAGAGGAGACAATGGGCAGTTGGGGAGGGCCAGTTTAGTTCTATATAGAGCTGGCAGTGATGCTTATGACAGGGAGAGGTGGAGGCAAACTGACAGATATTGTTGTATGTTGTGTCCCATCTGTGAAGAGAGGCTTTGGATGCACATGTATAGGTGACAGCACAGTAGGTAAGGGCTGGGAGCAGAATGCCTCTAGCAATGGCTACTATAGCAGAGGATGTAAGAGCATAGCTAGTTTTATAAGAGATCCCTAATGTGACATTGACTGATTTGCAAGTGGTAGAGATGTTGGTCAAAATCCAGGGATCCATCAAGTAGAACACCTAGGTATTTGAACAAGTTTACTGTTTTCAGCGGGGAGCAACTGTCACCATAGCTAAGCAGTTGGTTTTAATGAAGCCTAAGCTTGGCAGCAGATCCAAAGAGCTTGGCTTGTGTGTTGCCAACATTTAGGACAAGCTTATTTTTGGAGAGCCAATGCTGGATAGTCAGGAAGTCAGATGAGAGGGAGATATTGATATCTGATATATTTCTGGAGCTAGTATACAGAACCAGGTCATCCACATAAAGCAGAGAGGAGCACAAGGGGGTCTTTTGAGTGATATTGTTGATGAAAATGGAAAATAAGAGTGGACCAAGAATAGAACCCTGAGGCACTCCTATATTTATGGTAGTGGGATTGGATGTGGCAGAGTTACATTTTACAACCTGTTTCCTGTCAGACAGTTGGCTATTAAACCAGTCCACAGCTTGGGGCCAGACACTCAAGGAGAACAGGTTGGCAAGAAGAAGGGGGTGGTTAACCAGATCAAATGCTTTTGTTAGATCTGTGAAAACAGTACCTGTGAGAAAGCCATTGTCCATGGCAGTGAAGATGTCATTAGTGAACTTTAATAGGGCAGTGGCTGTACTATGCCCTTTATGAACCCATGCTAGCTTTCTGATAGGAGATTATTATTAAGGCGAAAGGATATCATTTGTGTGGCAACCAATTTCTCTAAGATTTTTCTCAGGACAGAGAGTATGGCTATAGACTGGTAATTAGGAATGTCTTTAGGATTGCCTTTTTTGAAGACTAGGGTAATTCTATTGATTTTCCAAATACTAGGGACAGAACTATGGCACAGAGATAGAGTAAAGATTTTTGCCAAGGGGGATGCAATGAAGGGGGAGGCAAGTTTAGAAGCTTGGGCTCAAGGCTGTCAGAGCTAATGCTAGTGCTGTCAGAGATGATATTTAACAGTTTGAGAACATCTGAGCTTGTTATAGCTTTGAAGCAGAAAGGTGGTTAGGCCAGAGCTGTGTTGGTGTGCATGTGAGGAGTGGTGTCATGACCAACTGAGAAGGAAGAGGAGTAATTTGACAAATCCAAGAAATGAAGGATGAAGGAGTTTGCAATTTATTTATTTATTTTATTTATTTATTGAAGATATCGGATAACATACCTTTGAGTCAAAGACTCCTTTACAAAGGTTCCACATCATTATATACAGAGACATCAGATACAATGGCAACAAATAAGATGCAATAGTTACAAAGAAGCTTGTACATTAGTAAAAGTGGTCACAGAAAGTTGCAAGAACAGTTGCAGAGTAAAGATGGTAATCAGTTAACAGGGTACATACACTGCAGGACGGTGTCACCAGCCATGCCCTGGTCATTATTTAGTAGTCTAGACTGGACTGGGGGTGTCCATTGTCCAGGTATAAGCATGCCCTGCGGTGGCAGGACCAGGGTGAGGTCCAAATATGAGGGGGGACATGGGTAGAGCATAAAATCAAGGACAGTCGCAGGCTGAGCCTTGAGAGATTAGGTCACGTAGCTGGGACTTAAACCGGCCAAGTCTGGGTTCTGAAAGGAGGGAGTTAGGGAGGGAGTTAAGCCAGCCAGGGGCCTAGTGCCTAAATGTTCTTTGACCCAAGGAGGTCTTGCAGAGGGGTAACCAGAAGTGGGTTGTTGTAGATTGTCGGGTGTGGCAGGAGGACAAGTGTGCCTGGAGAGGGGGCAAGGGCAAGTGGGAGTAGACCTGCAGTTGTTTTTTTAGCAGAGTCATGTCTGATATTTGAGCCTCACTTTGAAGTTAAGCCAGTTGGTGGAGGCATACAGGGAGTAGGTGTGTGTGCGTCAGGCGCAACCAGAGGCTAGTCTACAGGCCTAATTAAGAGCCAGTCTGATTTTGTTTAGGTGTGTGTTGTCAGCTGCCCCATAGATTATGATACTGTAATCTTTGAGTGACAGTATTGAAGCTGAAACAGCTAGGTGGAGGGCTTCAGGTGGGAGGCAGTGCTTGTACCAGTGCAGTAAACCAATACGCACGTTAACGGCGGTGGTCAGTTTTTGGATGTGGTCATGGTAGGTGAGCCCTGAATCTAGGATGATACCCAGGTACTTGAAAGAGGTAACCTGCTCAAGGGGGTCATTGAAGGAGTTCAGTATGCACAGGGGTAGCCCACTGTTCCTGATTTGAGAGTGGGAAAACACCATAGACTTCGTTTTTTTGTAGTTTAGAACTAGCCTATGCTGAACAAACCAGGTTTCTGCTTCTGTAAAAGATTTTTGGAGTGCATTACAGAGAGCGGTGGGATCAGTGTGGGAGCTGTAGAGGATGGCATCATCTGCATACAGGAATAATTTCCCAGAGCAACCCTTGGGTAGGGAGTTGAGGAACAGGGAGAAAAGTAAGGGGCCAAGAATAGAGCCCTGAAGGACTCCCGACCTGATTTGGAGGGGGAGGACTGGATTTGGGCAAGTCTGACTGTTTGAGTTCTCTCTGACAGATAGCTGGCAAACCAGCCAGTGGTCTCAGAGGACAGGCCAATTTGTGTGAGGGAATCCAGTAGTAGTGTGTGCTGCACCATATCAAATGCCTTGGAATGGTCTATAAAAACAGCACCAGCAATGTGGCCTGTGTCCAGAGATGTGTGGAGGGCATTAGTGAACTCCAGGAGAGCTGTGATAGTACTGTGGTTGAGCTGGAAGCCATGCTGCTCAGGACACAGAAGGCTATATTTGGAGAGGTAGTCTGTAAGCTGGGTGGCCACAATTTTCTCCAAAGCTTTGGGAGGGCAGGATTGAGATGGGGCAGTAGTTCCCAGGCTGGATACGGTGACCACTCTTAAGGATGGGTGTAATGAGAGCTGATTTCCATTTAGATGAGAACTGGCCCAGCAACAGTGAGTGGTTCAGGAGCATGGTGAGTGGGAGAAGAACTTCATTAAAGGTGAGCCTAAGCAGCCTAAGATCTAGTGTGTCACTGCTGAATCATGACTTGCTGAGGTCCTTGAAGAGAAGGGGTGAAGCTTCACGCTGCAATATTGTTATAAAGCGGAACAGGGGGGCAGTGGGAGAGGTGGGGGTGCTGGGGCGTGGGGGAGAAGAAATTGGGGGGAAGAACACTACTAAGGTCAGAGAAAGAGGTATTAAATGTATTTGCAATCAGGGCAGGGTCTGTGGTGATATATCCATTTACCCAGAGGTGGGAGGGAGGTGCAGAGGAGGCTTTACCACTGAGTTCTTTGAGAGAGTCCCAGAACGTGTGCCCTGAGCCCCATGTGTCAGTGAACAAGGCCCAGTAGTACTTAGCTTTGGACTTCCGAATATTCCAAGTACATTTATTATGCATTTCTTGGTAGCTCTGTCTATCAGAGGGTTTACTAGTTTCCAGGTCAATATGTCATGCATTGTCATGATCATGCATTTGGTCTAATAGGACTTGTGACAGCCAAAGTGTGTCAACCCCTTTGACGACCTGTTTGCTTAGGGGTGTATACCAGTCACAGGCAGAATTGAAGGTGTCAATGAAGTGATCAAGAGTGATGTCAATGTTCAAAGCAGTTGTAATGGGGGACCAGTCACTGGTTGAGAGGTATTGTCTAAGGGTGCAAAGTTTGCCAGGTTTGAGACAGCATTGGACGATGGTTTTTGGGGGGGCTTTCTTGCAATATATGACCAGTGACATAGCATCAGGGAGTGATCACTCAGGGCATCAGTTAAAACCCTGACCTGAGTAGCTGTATTGGGTGCATTGGTGAGCACAAGATCAAGGAAAATGGCAGTGCTAGACCTCTGGTTCAGTGTAGTGGCAGTGGTCCCAAGTTGGGACGGGTTTTGATAGGCTGCCACATCCCTAAAGGGTGCCAATGTGTCAGCTAGCCAATTTATATTAAAGTCCCCAAGGGCAATGATTTCTGCCTTGTCAGGGAGAGACTGTAAGTAGGTGAGAACAGAGTGGAAAGCACTCTTCTGATTCCAGGGAGGAATGTATATAGAAGAGAGTAACAGGGGGGCTCTGTTAGGTGCAATAGTGATTTTCAGAGTGAGGGCCTGGGCCCCATGCTCAAGGGATGGGGATGGGAGGGCAAGACATTGTAGCGAGTCCTGGATGTACAGCGCACACCCACCACCTTTTTTAGAGGTACGGTCGGCATGGTATAGAGTATACTCTGGAAGTGAGACCACGGAGTCTGGAGTATGGTCACTGAGCCAAGTTTCTACTACTGAGATGATATCGGGGTGATTCAGGGCAACCCAGACCTGAAAAGAGTCAAATTTGTTAAGGAGGCTGCATATATTAAGGGAGGCTATTTTAAGATCCTTAGGAGCAGTAGTCTGGGAGGGTTGGGTGGGGCTAGGGTTGGGGTGGATGTCTCCTGAGAGGAGGAAAAGGAGCAGGAGGATATACATAGATGCTAGTTTTAGTCACTTCTGCACCAGTTTAGGTGCCATCATGGAGGGGGAGGAGCATTGCAAGGATGTGGGGATGGGTAGCTGCTGTACAGCGAGAGGGCAAGGCAAAAGTACAGTCCATTGCCTTAACATGGCAACATCAGTGGGGTGGGATATGGGTACAGCCCATCGGTGGAGTGAGAGTGGTGGCCCCATGGTAGATGTGGGGGGGTTATAGTGAGAGGCCTGATGAGAGGCAGTTTCAACTCAAAATGTTGGTGGACATGTGGCAAGTGACCTAGCAGAATGAGGGAGGCTAGGTTTAGCAGTGCAAGCCAGGAGGCTGAGGTGGCACCAGTAGGCAGGGTCATTATGAGTACCTGGTAGGTGGGGGGGCCGATGTGGTTAAGGGTGTTAAAGGGTGTAGCAGGTAGCTGGAGGTAAAAACTGAGCCAACAGTGGTATACCAGCTGTGAAATTAGCCAAAGCACAGGGCAATTTTGGTAAAACGCCTGGAAAGAGTCACTGTAATATTGCTTTACTGCATGGGGAGGCAATGAGACTAGTTCCAATTTAGTGATATCATTGAAAATTCAGCTAAGGCAAAGGTGCCAGCTACTGGGATGGTTTGGCTGTGACTGGGTATGTTACCTTAGGCAGTGTAAGTGTAAGAATTGAAAGGGTATATAGTCAAATTAGGGTGCGGTCCCTAACAATAGAGCAAGTTAGAGCAGTAATTGAGAGGAGTTAACTGGAGTGGCTGGAGAAAAAGTTGAGAGCAAATGTGCGACCCTGTGGGTGAGACTGCTTTAAAACGGGGTGGTAAGAAAGTGGGTCAAGTCATGTATTAAAGACAGGGAGGCCAATAGCCATAAGAATGTGCAGCAGTGGAGTAAACAATCACCTGATAAGCTGAGGAAAGGAGCAGAGCAAGGGTCTATTTAATACTGTAAGGAGGTGGGGGAGGGGTGTGTGTGAAAAAATTCAGTCCAGAACACAGCACAGAAAGAGATTTCCCTGAGATCAGGAAACACCAGGCATTGGAAAATCAGTCAAGTAGCAGAAACTGCCAGTCAGTGCCTGGCTCCTCCTCTGGGCATCCAGTCAAAACAACGTCATTCAAAACCATGAGTTTCGGAGGTCTGGTGCATACCTAAATCTGTCCGGGGGTCATTCAGGCAGTCTGATAGCTGCGGCCGGCTCAGAGAGTGCCAGGGCCACAGGAGCAGCTTGGAAAGCCCGCAGATGGGCTGTCTGTGGAACAAGGAGGGAAAGACAGAGGATTAAATACAGCTAGAGTACAATATCAAGCTCAGTGGGGGCAGGCAATGAGGAAGGATAAAAGCATGAGGTAAAGAGGTGGCAAATGCAGGGCAATTATTTTGAGATAGAAGAGGAGTTAACGGGGAGGGTTCTGAGCTTTGGCATTGGGACATCTGGGGAGGACAGCAGCAGCAGGACGGGTGTAAGAGAATGGTTTGTAGGTAAGGCAGAGAAGAAATTAAGCCGTTTAGAGAGACAGCAGTATAAGTGGAGAGGGGAAATTAATAATTAGCAGAGTGACCAATGTGGGGAAGGGGACAGGATTTGACAGTAGAGGCAGAAATGGAAAACTGCAGCAATCTTGCTCAGTCGCTAGGTCTAAGCAGTCAAATATCAGCTACTATACAATGCAGTTTGTCCAGCATTAGTTGCACAGCATCAAGTAACACTGACAGGCTAGACAAGTGGCTTGTAATAGACTAGCTAAACTGACAGGTAAAGTAAGACCAATTGATGCATAACATAAGTAATTAGATTTACAAAAATTCAGTCCAGAACACAGCACAGAAAGAGATTTCCTTAAGATTAGGAAGCGCCAGGCATTGGAAAATCAATCAAGGAGCATAAATTGCCAATCAGTGCCTGGCTCCTCCACTGGGCGTCCAGTCAAAACAGCGGCATTCAAAAACAGTTTCAGAGGTCCGGTGCGTACCTGAATCTGTCCGGGGGTCAATCAGGTGGTCTGTTAGCTGCGGCCAGCTTGGAGAATGCCAGGGCCACAGGAGCAGCTTGGGAAGCCAGCAGATGGGCTGTCTGAATCTGTTCAGGGGTCAGTCGGCAGTCTATGAGCTGCGGCCAGCTCAGAGAATGCCAGGGCCACATGAGCAGCTAGATAAGCCTACAGATGGGCTGTCTGTGGAAGGATTGTTGCAGTGAGTACCATTTATAACCATATCATTCATAGCATTGGGGCGATTTGTACCCAGGAAGGTTTTTATATGTGCCCAGAATTTTCTGGAGTCACCTGCAGAGTCTATCAATAACTCTTTACAGAAGGAGCTATTAGCAAGACAACAATTTATTTTGCAAGCATTTCTGTGCATTCGGCAATTAATGAGATTGGAAGGAAGACCTGAGACTTTGAAATGCTTCCAACATTCATCTCTAGCCCAGAGTTGAGGCAGGAGGTCTTTATGGAGCCATCTAGTGGGTGTCCCCCAAATTCTATGCGTAAGTAGAGGGGTGTGCCTATCCTGAAGTGCACCAAAGTGGTCCAAAAAGAAGTCTAGTGTAGATTGGGCATCACAGGCTGTATAGATGAAGAACCAGTAAACTAAAGTAACGTCATGTAGGAAGTAAGCCTGATTGAGGTTGGCAAAGTTTCAGAAGGTAAAGTACTTGGGGGTAGTTGCTTGGATCACCAGATACAGTATACCGGAAGTGGTCACTTATGGCATCAGCCAAGTTTCCAGCTGTCGCAATTCTATTGATGCGATTTGTCAGTACCCAGTAAATAAGGGTACCAGATTTAAAGAAGGAGACCACCCTGGTAGGGTCAGTAATGAGTTGCTAAAAGTTATGTCTTTGCACAGTGGATAGTATTGGCTTATTTGTCTTCCCAAGCCAGTTAAGATTTAGGTCCCCAAGTACAAGAACTTCATTATGTCCTACTGACAGAGTGATGTGCTCAAGAAGTGCCTCAAGGCCGGAGAGCCCACTAACAGGTGAATTGAAGGTGCATATGATATGCAATTTCTTTGTACCTAGAAATAGAACGGCATGAATGGTTTCACAGAGGGAGAGCACAGGGGTGAGGACGGTGGAGAGATTGAGATGAGATTTGTAGAATATAGCAACACCACCCCCACATTTTGAGGTTAGTCTATCATTTCTAATGAGATTATAGTTGGGTATGGAGCAGACTGAATCAGGCATCGAAGGTTTGAGCCACATTTTGGATAGGCAGATGATATCAGGGTGATGAATTTTGACCCATGCCTCCAGCTCAGTTATATTACATATAAGGCTCCTAACATTGGTGTGAGCAACCTGAATCCCAGAGCCATAGGAAGGCATTTGGGTGCCCTGGGCAAGAGACAAATTTTGCGCCCCCCCCCCCTCCGAAAAGAGCCAGAAGCTCTGGAGAGTTTATATGCTCCAGCTCTGTGGTGAGGTTCGGGGCTTTTCTTGAAAGAAAAAACAAACAAAAAAAACCCACTTTGCTACATGGTCGGTCCCAAATTTTGCTGCCATGAATCTGAGGTGGGAAGAAGAATCAGCATTTATATAGCACTTTTCATATACAGTGTATCCCAGAGTCTTTAGGACGCATAATGCTAGACTGGTAGTGAAGTGACTAAATGTGTGATGATGGCCATATCACACATCAACACCCACACACAGCCTGGACAATTGCATGAACTGGTTTATGGGAAGGGGAATGTTGGCCAGGACACTGGGAATGTCTGCAGCTCTTCATGAAGAGTGCCCTTGGTTCTTTTACTTCCACCTGGACACCCACCAGGACAACACCAGGATGGGTATAAGGGACCTCAGTTTAACGTCTCATCCAAGGACAGCACACCCCAGCAGTTCAGCACCTACTACTGCACTCTGATGCCAGCATTTTAGGTGCAAGTCCAATCCCAGTGTGGGCAGAGAATTCACAACCTTCTGGTCCATAGGTGGATGTGCTACCAACTGTGCCAGGAGACTCTGGCTGGCTCGAAGCACATTTAGACAGGCAGTATTTTTTATTTTCTTTACAGTTTACTTTAAGGAGGGGCATTGAAGCTATGTTTTGAGGTCTAAGTTGGGCGTGGTCCTGAAATGTGTCAATCTATTGGGGAGGTTAGTTTGATTCATTATTAAAAGCAATGCACTGCAGATGCATGATTCTTGTAGCATTCATGGGTAAGAGTGACAAACTATTTTTCAGCATACTAAACATTTGAATGAGATAATTGGGCTTAGGAAAACACAGTACACTTATTTTCTTATGTCTCAGTTTTCAAGATATAGGAATTTCCTATATCTTCAAAATTGAGGCATAAGGAAATACACATGCACTTACTGAGAAATCCTCTGAAAATGGAATACTACAATACAGCTACTTCTGTATGTGACTGTTGCTAAAGATGATTTCTGACCCGTCTCCAACTTCAGGGTCATGCATCAGTCATTCAGAGACCACAGTATGCACAGTGTCTGTAACCTGGCACCCAGTCCCAACGGATGTACAATAAAAAAAAAAAGCATGTACCAACCAACTTGAGGGAGACTAGTCAGTGCAGTGCAATGGAGTCGCAGTATGACTTTGGTCTGACTGCAGGCTTTCTCTGACTGGGACTGTCTGTGTCCCCTCCACCACCCGCCTGCATGGAGTAGAAGGAAACAGCACGGGTGGGACTGGGGAGCCTCCTTGGTGTGGACTTGAAGTGCAGGAGGAATGCGGGTCAAGATGAGAGAAAACAGTGTGGTGGCTGGAGTGAGGGTGCCTGTGGCCTGCCCACACACCATGGCAATCAGTCAGCACACAAGCAGCAGATTGGAGGGCATGAACATCTTCACTCCCATCCCAGTCCGTGAACTACTAAGTCGCCTTATCACACCTGAGTCAGGCCTGGGCCGTGGGTCCCTTGGCCCAGTCCCACAATCAAATTAAAAATCAGATCCAATCCTTCCTCCAGATCACTGAAGTGGTACGTTTTCAAATTCAATCAAGAATCCCTCCCCAGTGGCACTACACTGCTCCACAGCCATGACACATACAACACACTCACACCTCATTCATTGACACTGTCACACAGACACAACAAACTAAACAGTAAACAGATTTGAAGAATAAATTTTCATTTTAAAACAATATGGAATACAGAATCACACAGATACATGGAGATGGCGGGACAGACTTGCACATACTGTGAGACGGACTACTACAGTGATCGTTACATTGCTTTGCTTAAAATCTTCAAGATGGATTTCTCTTGTCTTCTATCATCATCTCCCAATCTTCTCTCTACATACACTCTGTCTATCGCTTTTTTTTGCCTGCTAGCCACTCTATTTCTAGGCTCTAATGTCAGCAATAGCATTGTCTCCGACTCCAAGTTTAACTGCCTCTCCGTACTACATACACACGCCCGTACCTTTTATACTAGTGGGCGGCTGGCCCACCTACAGTTTCTCTTTCTTTCTCATCGAGCAACATCACACCACATAATTATTTGCCTGCAGCTCATGTGACCCCCCCCAACCCAACCTGCTGGTCCTTGGTCCACAGATGTGCCCCTACTGACAGCCAGACATAATTACAATTTATCAAGCCAAAATAAATTTAAAAAAGCAGTAGCGCAAGTTAATAAACAAATGAGTTTCAGTTGAAAATTGCGCCCCCCCTGAGGGTTGCGCCCAGTGCCAGAGCACCACCCGCCCCACCCTTCCTACAGTACTGCTGAATCCCATTAAAGATATTAAATTCCGCAGTTGTGCACGACTGATGCATAGATGGGACAAGGTTTAGTTCAACATCATCAGCAAGGATGAGTGCCAGGAGGAGGAGGTAACAGAGCAGGGAATGGACAAAAGAAGTAGTCAGGATTCCATAGGAACAGAAAAGCTTTCTGTGTGAAGGCAGCAGCAAGAATATAGTATTTAGGGATTAGTAGAGGGGTAAACTCAAGGTGTCCATTTGATAGTGTGATTAAATTGCAGAAGGTGAAGTCACAGTGATCAGAAGAGGCAGCCTCAGGAGAGAGGAAATAAGGGATTAGTGAGATCCATGACAGGAGGTAAAGTGTGAAGCAGGTGACAATAAGTATTTTAACCTGAACAGCCATTGTGAAAAAGGGGGTATGATGGCCTAAGAGGGTGAGGGGTGAAACTGTAGAGACTAGGACTTCAGTTACGGGAAAGAGAGAGAGAGAGAGGAAGAGAGATCAAAATAATTATAGCGCTGCCCTAAATAAGATGCACTAATTTACAGATGAGAATGCTACAGGGAGAGAGAGGAGAATGATACTTAGCAGCTGGATTTAAGCAGATCTGATTTGACCAGAAAAGAGAAGTGGGAGAGAGAGAAAGAAGATTAACATGCAGAGGTTAGTAAGCTGCACAGATAATCAACTAATGAACACACAGAGGAGAGAGATAGGGAGCTTTGAGGCAAGGTAGAGAAAAGCTGACTGGGAGCTCAAAGTCAGTAGCGCTGCCTCTAGTGGTTAATTTGTATAAGGAGCAGATGAGAAAAAGGCACTTAGTTAATATAAGTCATGTGGTCCGATTGCCCTATAAAGCTAGATCACCAGATACGGTGGGTGGGGTACACAGAGTAGCATAAAACAATCCTAATTAACTAAAAAAATTATCCTAAGGCTGTAAATTCAATTAGTTGCAGTCCCAGTACAGCTGGTGCAGTCTCAGCATTAAAAGCTATAGGACCCACAAAGTTTACGATGAACAGATTAGACCAGTAGGATGTTCAACTGAAAAGGCTCCAAAATTTAAAAGGGCTTCTTTGTCTAACATAGAGCGTCTAAGTACCTGAGAGGAAAAGTGGCTCCGAGCTGGCAGGCGGTGTCCATAGATTCAAACTACAACAGTAGTTTGAAAGAGGAAAATTCAAGCCTGAGCAGGGCTGAGGAACCTGAGAGCAGAAGGGGCTATGAGTTGGTGGGCAGTGTCCGTAGCTTCAAACTACAACAGTAGTTTGAATGAGGAAAATTTGAGCCCGGGAAGGGGCTGAGGAACCTGAGAAAAGAAGTGCAGTTGCAGCAGCCACTTCGAAGAGTGGGGTTATTCTAGATGCCCTACAGGGGGCATGCCTTAGACAACTAGTATTGGAGCCCACTCGAGAGGGAGCAATCTTAGACCTGGTTCTCTCAAATGGAGATGAAGAGAGGATCACAGATGTAGAAGTGGGTAGCCATCTGGGAACTAGTGACCATCGAACAGTATGGTTCACAATAAACACAGCAATAGAGTCAAGCCATACAAAGGCAAAAGTACTGGACTTCAGGAGGGCTAACTTTGCCAAAATGGGTGAGTGCCTAAGGAATGCACTAGCAAATGGGCAGGAAGGAGGGGTGGAAGAACAATGAGGAATAATAAAAACTGCCATCACAGAGGTAATAAGCCTTTGTGTGAAGCAAATAAACAAAGCGAAATGATGTAAGAAACCACTATGGTTCTCAAAGGAAATGGCAGTGAAGGTTCAAGAGAAAAGAAAGCATTCAGGAAGCACAAGGAATCACAGAAGGAGCAGGACAGAGAACTGCATCAGTTAAAGCAAAGGAAGCTGGGAAGGCAGTCAGAACAGCAAAGGCCCAAACTGAGGAAAAGATAGCCAACTCAGTTAAGAAGGATGACACCTTTTATAGTACATCAGGGATTGAAGGAAGACCAAGGGAGGGATATGAGGCTTAATAAAGGGGAGGAGGGTGGGCAGAGGTGACTGTGAAAGGCAGAGATACTAAAACAAATATTTTGCTCAGTATTTACAAAGGAAGAGGGAGGTACCTAAAACAAACAGTAGAAACACTGGATACAGAAGTTGATACCAGCCCATTTACAGAAGAAAGGGTTCTGAAAGAACTCTTAAAACTGAAGGTGGACAAAGCAATGGGGCCTGATGGATTCATCCCAGAATTCTAAAAGAACTAAGGGTAGAACTAGTGACACCACTGACTACCCTCTTTAACAAATCATAGGAGGATGGGGGAAACCGAGGACTGGAAGAGGGCAGATGTGATTCCCTTCACAAAAGTGGGACAAGGCAGAAGCAGGAAACTACAGACCTGTTAGTTTAACCTCAGTGGTAGGGAAAATGATGGAATCACTTCTGAAGGAAAGAATTGTCGAGTATCTAGAGGCCAGAAGGGCACAGGACCCAGGCAGCATGGATTCACAGGGAAGGTCATGCCAGACAAATCTGATAGATTTCTTTGACTGGGTGACCAAAGCAGTAGATCAGGAGGGCTGTGGACATAGCCTACCTAGACTTTAGCAAGGCATTTGACACAGTCCCACACAAAGATTAATATACAAGTTAGCCAGCCCGGAATGGGTCCCAAGATGACAGCCTGGGTAAAGAATTGGCTGGAGAATAGGACACAGAGAGTAATAGTAAATGGAGTCCACTCTGAAGAAGGGGTTACTAGTGGGTGCCGCCAGGGTTCAGTATTAGGACCAGTCCTCTTCAATGTCTTTATAAGCGACATTGCAGAGGACTGCAAGAAAAGTATGTCTCTTTGCAGATGACACAAAGATCTGCAACAGAGTTGATGCACAAGGTGGGGTGGAAAGGATGAGAAGGGACTTGGCAAGGTTAGAGGAATGGTCAAATGTATGGCAGCTTAGATCCAATGCTAAGAACTGCAAGGTAATGCACCTGGAAGAAAAAAAACAGGGGAAGAGTACACAGTGGGGGGTGAGATACTAACAACAACAAAAATGGAAAGGAACCCGGGGTAGTCATATCAGACGACCTAAAGGTGGGCAAGCAATGTGAGAGGGCAGCAAGGAGGGCTGGGGGGATACTGGGATGCATAGGGAGAGGCATCACCAGTAGAAAACAGGAATTATCATCCTCTGTACAGACAGCTGGTGAGATCCCATCTGAGTACTGCGTGCAGTTCTGGAGACCCAATCTCTGCAAAGACATAGACAGGATGGAAGCTGTCCAGAGGAGGGCAACTAAAATGGTGCAGGGTCTGCAGGAGAGACATATGAAGAGACTTAAGAGCTAAGTGTATAGCCTCGAGGAAAGGAGGAGGAGGGGGACATGATAGAAACTTTCAAGTACCTCAGGGAATCAACAAGTCCAAGAGGGTAGCATCTTTCAAAAAGGGTGTGCAAGAACAAGGGGCACAATTTGAAGATAGAGGGGGGCTGCAGAGGTAATTTAAGGAAGTATTTTTTCACAGAGAGGGTTGTGGATGCATGGAACGGCCTTCCGGAGGAGGTTGTGGAGTCAAAAACAGTGGTGAAATTCAAGCATGCATGGGACAGTCATAAGGCAATTCTAGGGGGTGGGGGTAGGAAGAAGTAGGCTGCTGGTTAACTAGGATCTGCAGCTTATGCATTAGGTAAGGAAATGGGCAGACTGGGTGGGCCAAGCGGTCCTTATCTGCCGTCAAATTCTATGTTTCTATGTTTCTCCGAGCTAGCAGGTGGTGTCCATGGATTTGAACTACAACAGTAGCTTGAATAAGGAAAATTCAAGCCCTGGCTGGGGATGAGGAACCTGAGAAAAGAAGGGTCTCCGAGCTGATGGGCAGTGTCTGTAGATTTGAACTTCAACAGTAGATCAAATGATGAAAATTCAAGCCCGGACAAGGGCTGAGGAACTTGAGAGCAGAAGGGTCTCTGAGCTGGCAGGCGGTGTTCGTGCTGAAGTATATAAAAAGGACATGGCTGCATCCATTTTATTCCAAAATATGGTGTGTGTCTCTTCTATTCAGGTGTAGTGTGAAGGGACTGTTGAGACAAAATATACATTATTGTAAACTGCAGAGTCTTTACTACAGCTAATTTAAGCTACAGAATTTTCCACCACAGGTTTTTTTTATGCATATGGAATAGTATATAAATCATTGCAAACCACAGAATTTTGCCAATTTACATGCAGATTGGATAAAATTCCACAGATTCCACATGAACAGAAGTTCACAGAATTCTAGTGTCAGTCAAATTTTGCAATTCCTCCAAGTACTAATCCCAGAGTTTATCTATCATCTTCACAGACAACTCATGAATAGAGAAGATTTGTAGTGTAGGTGCTGATTTGTTGTGTAGGATAGTACAATTAGGATTATAGATGGAGAGAATGAGCAGCTCAGGGAAGAGAAAACAAAGGGAAAATCTGAGAAACAGGATACAGGAAAACAACACAGGATCACTGAGTTTTTAAAACCAATAGAACATGTACATGAGCTGGATGGAGATGAAGAGGTAACAGCTAAACTGAGAGGGAGAAAAATAAAAGGCCAGAGAATGAATAACACTAATACTTAGGAGGAAAGTTTGAATTTGAAAAAAAAACAGACATGCATAATTTAACAGATGAATATACTGAAATTTCAGAGGGAAACCCTTGCAGCTTCCTCAAGCCTTAAAGTGTTGAACTGGAATATAGCAGGAATAAAACTAAAACTGGCAGACAACGAGTGGGTTAGTATGATCCTAGAATATGATATTATTACTTTACAAGAAACTTGGCACGCAGAAATAAATAGGCAACCTTTTATAGACTACAAAACAAGGTGCATTCCTGCTATCAAAGAGAAAGGATATAGCAAGACTAAAGGAGGTTTGAGGATTTCTATCAGCTCAAGATAAAATGCATCTTGTTTATGGGTCAGTAATTATAACATATTATATATATATATATATATATATATATATATATATATATATATATCTATATCTGTAGTTTTCAGACTTGAATTTGAGACGTTTCCAATATTTAGTGTATATATTCCACCTCAAGTTCCCTACAACATTTTTACTGATGTGGTAATGGGTATTATGGTTGAAACTGAATTACTGAAATCCAAATTATCTGGCCTGACAATTTTAATCTTCTGTGACTTTAATTGCAGAGTTGGAACAGAAATAGAGGTAAAACATATGATGTGATCATAGACGATGTACTGGATATCAATATTAAACATTCCAAAGATAAAAAACTTAATAACAAAAGCAAGTATTTGTTGTAGTCTGCTGCCAAACAAGATTTAAGGCTATTGAATGGTCAAAGTAGGGGTGACTGAAGTGGGGAAGCTACATACCCATTGAATTCTGGGGGCAGTTTGCTCAGTCTTTACTGCATAGATACTAGAACTAGTTCGAAGGTCAGATATAGGATAGAGTATTGCAATCTAGCTTCAAGGAAAGGCCAGCCAAGTGCAAGTGAGTCAAGCACTGAGCAGTGGGGTTTCCTAGTGTTAGCACCAAGGGCAAAGCAAACTATCGTATGGTAAGATTGTTTGAGCCTGACAAGAGGGGAGACCTGGGAGAAATAGAGAATATGAGCTCCACTGGCGATAAGAAGAAGAAGGGAGGAGGAAGCTATGGCCAAATGGGAGGAGGGAGTTAGGAAGGGCTGAAGGTGGTACAGCAGTCCTAGTTTCTGTTGAAGGGTCTTGACCTCAGTTGTGACATGGGTGTCAAAAGTGAGGTTGGAAGCTAAGATGATACCCAGATATTTAAAGGACTGCACCAGTTCAAGAGGATCACCACGAGAGGAGTAAATCATTGGGGGGGGGAGAGGTTAGCTTAGGGGCCCAGTGATAGAAGAGCATAAATTTAATATTCTTGGTGTTGAGGACAAGAAGATTGTTGAGAAACCATGCCTTGAGATTCCAGAAATCCTGTTGTAGTTGGAGGTTTAGTGAAGCCGGGTCAGAAGAGGACCTGTGCAGGATGGCATCATCAGTGTGCATCAAGAATGATGTACCACTGCAGTGCTGCAAAAGCTCATTAATAAATAATGAGAACAGGAGAGGGCCTAGGATAGACCCCTGAGGGACCCCATCCATTATGGCACTAAAAGGAGAAATATGGCCGGGCAAGTTCACGCTTTGAGTGCGGCCAGTGAGGTAGTTCGATAACCAGTTTATGGAGAGGTAGTCGAGGCCAATGGATAGTAGGGTTTGGAGCAAAAGGTTATGATTGACGAGGTTAAAAGCCTTTAAATGCCTTGATTTAGTTCACTATCCATATGTAGTGTCTGATCATGAAACACAGAATACTATACAGGCAGAAAAAGATCAAGGGGCCATCCAGTCAATTTTGAGCCTACCTTCTTCTGCCTGCCCACTGCTGGGAGGGGTATAGACAAAGCCCCCTACTTGTAGCATGATCAGTTTTGTATCTGTTTCTCCTGCCCCCTAACTCCCACAGTTACTAGTTCCTGAAACCTGTGCTTCAGTTTCCTAAGATCCTTGAGCATTCTCTCTCCCCCTCCTGAGTGTCCACCCTATTAAAGATTTTGGTATCATCAGCAAAAGGGCATACCTGCCCTTTCAGTTCTTCTGCAGTGTCACTAACGAAGACATTGAAGATGACTTGTCCCACTACTGAGCCCTGTGACACCCTGTGGTCACTCTCCTATCTTTAAACTGAGTATCATTAACCACCACCTTTCTATTGCAATCATTAACTAGTTTATAACTTAGTTTGTGACTTTGGATCCAACCCCCCATGCTGCTCAATTTCTTTAACAGTCTCCTGTGAGGCACAGTGTTGAAGGCCTTGCTAATGTCCAGATAGGTCATCTCCACTGCCCTCCCCTATTCTATTTCCCTGGACACACAAGTTGAAGAACTCAATCAGATTCATCAGGCATGACTTCCCCCAATGGATCTATGCTGCATGTGGTCTTGCAGTCCATTGGATTCAAGATACTCTACCAACTTTTCTTGAAGCAGTGTTTCCATTAATTCCCCTACCACTGAAGTAAAACTGACCGACCTATAGTTGCCAGCTTCCATCCTGGTCACTTTCCCATGTGTCCTAATATCACTAGGCATCTGATTTTTATACCTCCATAGCCTATGAAGAAAATATTAACTCTGCACTTTTTGCCCTCGAGGGAAGAAACCGTTCCGACACTCCCCCTAACAAATCCCATATATAACTTAGAAATTGCACTGTACAGGAACTACCTTGTTTTAAGGGTAGTTTTATGGACAGGTGAGGGGGAACAGCCATGGGTAGTGACATCACCCTCTCCTGTGCAAACTTATATATATGGCAATTTCAGAAACAACGCATACTGGACAGAATCATCAATCCCCACAGAGACATTATTCATTTATTGAAATGCTTTGTTGGTGATATGGTTTTTCTATAGCAAGTTGACATAAATGACTTACAGAAGTTTTTTGAGGTATTACAGTAACATCAGAAACAGCAACCTTACTTCTA
Source organism: Neoceratodus forsteri (assembly GCA_016271365.2). Classification (NCBI taxonomy): domain Eukaryota; kingdom Metazoa; phylum Chordata; order Ceratodontiformes; family Ceratodontidae; genus Neoceratodus; species Neoceratodus forsteri. Next base: position 234,872,076 of record JADMNL010000023.1, on the reverse strand, counting down.
CATTAAAAGTAGACAAAAACAGTTGAATGTTTTTTTTTTTTTTTCCGTTGCTGATCACTGACACAGGGAGAGGACTGGATACTAATTTGTATAGAAAACCCAGTGACTACAGTACTATACTGCACTGTCAGAGTTACTATATTACACAGCTGATAGAATCTGTACTGTATTCACAGATGGTTAGAGCCAGACAAAATTATGACAGGCAACAAGACTTCCAAGGTGAGAATAGTACACTAGAGAACCGTTTCATAGGGAGATACTATAGTATGGAGAGTGTAAGGAGAGAGTGCAATATTGTTAATCAGGGAAAAAACCCTTCAGCTTACTGTATAAAACTTAACAGAACGTAAAATAGGATGGTCTTCAGCACACCGCCTAGTGAGTACAACAATAAGATAAGAATGATCCTTCATAATAACTGGACATACTACAAACCCAGGAAGAAGGTATTTCTAAATTTTTCCAGAATCCCATTATAGCAGAATAAAATGGAATCCTGTCATAAAAAATAACTTGGCTTACATAGTCAGCCAATTATTACATTTCTTCTGGAATCACTGAAAAACAGAAACTTTCCCTGCAGTAGGTGTACCCAGTACTCAGACATACAGGAAATCATTTTTCAAAAAACCCACATAAGAATGAGACATTCCACAATGTGGACCACATAACCAGTGAGTCCACTCTTGTAATGTATGTTGTCACTTGTTCTTGTGATAAGCTATACATCAGAAAAATCAAAAGAAACAATGGATTTTCCAACATAAAATATGTATAAGCAGGAAGGACCCACAGTCATTCGTCACAAGCCACTTCAATACACTTGGACATAATGCCTCAGATGTGAGGTTCTTGGCCTTAGAAAAAGTTAAACAATCTGCAAGGGATCAGACAGGGATTTGAAATTAAGATGGATGGAAATGAGGTGGTTACATCATCTAAATACAATGGCTTCCTGAATGAATGAGGAGGACGACTGGACTATTTGGTGTCAGCATGGCTCATTTGGTAGCACATCTGCCTCTGGGTCAGAAGGTCACGGATTCTAGTCCCACACTGGGACTGGGCTAATATGATAAATGCTGGCACCAGAGTACAGTACTGCTGGAGGTGCTGTATTGTCCCAAGTGTGACATTAAGCCGAGGCCCATTCTAGCCATGTATGGTGCTGTCTTGGTAAAAGTAAAAGAACTTAAGGCACTTTTTACTAGAGTAGGAGAATTTTATATTTATGATTCTAAGTCTAATTAAACAGTCAAGACCCAAGCAAAGTCCTGATTGGCTACTGGATCAGTCATCAATGTCTTAGAGATGACTGATCCAGCTGCCAACTGATGCCATGCAGCACGCAGTGTCGACATGCTCATGCCACGTGGATCACACAACGCTGTTAAAAGGAAAAAGTAAATAAATTTGACTAATAAATTGAAGTTGTTACTGCAATTAGACATAATCACAATAGCAACCCTGAAGGCAGTCATTACTTGAATTAACGACTGGCTGAAGGAAGGTGTCCCTCAGGTGTGCCTTGTGCCACCCATTTTCCAAGTCGGTGGTTAATTCCTCAGAAATTCATTGCTTCTTGGTAGTTAGTGCTTAAATAGCCTCATTGTTTTAAACCTTAGTCTGCTGCAAGAATTAGAATGCACAGGAATTTGGGGCTGATATATCAGTCTGCTGCCCTGCAAGGGTTAAAAGTGAAGAGCTTGGGTACATTAGTGCTCTCTGTTTCACATGGAGTTACAGCAGGAATAAAAGAAAAGTCTGCTGCAACCTTTTGCCTGAAGTTTATCATTTGCAGCTAAATGAGAACCTTAAGTGTCACAGTTTATTGTTTTTGTATCCAATTTGTGTCACAGCTAGGGCTGTGTGCAATACAGAATTCTGCCAGTGAAGTTTATGTGGAATGGCAATTTTGTTCCTGAAATGCTTTTCAGAATAGTTTTTTTCTTAATTATGCAGAATTCCAAAAAGCATTTTTGTATAATACATGGAGTAATTTTCCATGGATTTTGTAAACTGTATAAGAATGTTCTGTTTGTTGTAGAAAAAGAATCCATAGTTTATGTAAACTGTGTATTATTAATCCACAAAAATCATTTTACTTGCGAAATGTCAGAATTTTTCCACCCAAATAATTCAGTCTTATTTTATGAAATTCCATGCTATTCCATTCCATCAGAATCTGAATGTTCTGCACAGCACTAGTTGTGGTCCCTTTTGTCTGCTCCAGCCAACTGAGTGAGTGTGGCTTCCATTTGTGCTATCAGGCGATGTATGTCATGTCAGGGACCATATCTGGACCACCTTTATGTTTCAGTCTGACCTCATTACAGCCTTTGGCAGGCTCCAGGGAATTCACAAAGAGCTCCAGGAGTTTGAATTGTAATGGTGATATAGTGGGCATTGCTTGCCTTGTCCCATTATTTATTGCTTCTTCCTGTCTATTTTCAACTGAGACACCAGGTGGGTTGTGGGCTGTAGACTGCATACTTGACCCTGCTGCTTGATTATCCTGTTCAGTTATCATGAGAGGGCTGGTCTTTGAGTTGAAGAGCTGGTTGGTGGTTCTTGAGAAGTGGTAGTTTTGTTTGCAATCTTGGTATTAGTACCGGTGACTTGTGGGGGGTATTTGGTGGGACAAGGGATGGTTAACTAAGAATTGGCAAGCCATTCAAGTGACTAAGGGATTTGCAAATGGGAGTCTGAAAGCATTGTCTCAACCTGAATCCTTTTTATTCACTTCCTGCTTTTTATCCTTATTTCCCTTGCTACTGACTGTTTGTTTTACACATTGCTGATTTACAGAAAGATTCTCACCTGTGTAAGCCACCTCTCTTTTGAGGGGGGCTTGTGCTCCATTAAGGGACCCCTTCCTCTGCTTATTGCCCCCAGAAAGATAGGAAATGTTTTAGTGTAGAGGCGCAATTTCTGATGACCGCCATGTGGTGGCAGCAGCGAGTAGAGTTTTTTGGATATAAATAGGCCAGCATACAGAGAGGAGGGGAGGAGGCTGGAGGAGGTTTTGGAAGGAGAGGCAGGCAAGGCAAGAGCTCGGTGGTCTGGGTTGGGCCTAAGAAGGGCCCCCCCCAAGTGAGTAGACAGGATCAGTGGGTGCAGTGATACGGCACTGACAATTGATGGGTGCTCCTAGGGAGGGGGGCTAGATTGCCTGGTGGCATCATTGGGAATGTGGGTCTCCCAGGACAGGGTGGTAAGAGGGCCTAGTAGGAGGGAGGTGTAGGGCCAAGGGAGGATCCCAACCTTTGTTTCCCATTTTGGAGGATACCTGGGTTGCCAGGGCTGTGGGATTCATGGCAGGGCTCCCACGGGGGATGGGGCAGAGGCAGTGGCAGTGTCTCCTCCCATACCCATCATGGCAAGGTAATGCAGGTTGTTGAGGGGGCACAGGAGGGCATCCACCCATTTAGGGGCCTGCTTGCAGGGGCAGGTCCTGGGGCACCATTCATATGGTTCGGGCGGGCCGCAGGTTGATTTGGACAGGCTCTGGATGGTTCCTCCTGGACTGATGCTAGCTTAAATCAAGCTCCGGAGTATGGTAGATAGGACGCCTTAGAAACCCGGGTTCCCTTCCTCTCTGTCCATCAGAGGGGCACCCAGGGTGGGCCAGAGTGTCAAGTAAACCCCATAGAACTTCCTCAAGCTGTTTGGGGGATCCTGGGTCATAGCAGGGCTTAAGTCCTCCTGTTTGGCAGGACAGCTCAAGGTGGGGGTGGCTTGGAGTGGGGTTGTGGCCTGGGTATGCTGGGCTCTGCCATACCCACGTCTGGGGCAGGCCCCATGGCCTCCATTTATGAGTAGGTCTTTATGACCATTAGGCTAAAGCTACCCTCTCCAGCTTCATATCATGGCCCCTTGTTCTAAAGAACCCTGTCCTCTGAAAAATACCTCCCACTTGTACCTTATTCAACCCTTGTGAGGTATTTAAAGGTTCCAATCATGTTCCCCTTTGCCCTTCTCTCCTCCAGAGTGTACATGTTTCATTCTTTTAGCCTCTCCTCATAGGACATTTGATGTAGACCCTGTACCATCTTGGTAGCCCTCCTTTGGATGACCTTGATCTTGTCATGTCCTTCCTGAGATGTGGCCTTCAAAACTGGACACAGTATCCCAGGTGGGGTCTTACTAAAGACCTACATATATAGTGGTAACACCACTTCACTCTTCATGCTGGTAATACCCCATACCTATACATCCTAACATCCCACTAGCTCTTCTGATCACATTGTTACATTTTCTGGCCACCTTCAGGTCATGTGATATGATTACACCCAGGTCTTCTTCCTGCTTGGTCACTGCTAGTATCTCCCCCCCCCTCCATTTGTGCTGCACTCCCAGGTTTCTGTGACCCAAGTGAATTATTTTGCACTTTTTTGCATTAAACTTTTGCTGCCAAACATTTAACCTCCCCTCCAATTATTTCAAGTCTTTTTCCATCCTTTGCACCCACTCCAGAGTGTCCACCTTGTTGCAGGTCTTGGCATCATCCACAAAGAGGCAGACCTTCCCTTCCAGTTCCTCTGCTATGTCACTAATGAAGACATTAAAGAGGACTGGCCCCAGTACTGACCCCTGTGGTACCCCGCTGGTCACTCTCCCCTCCTAAAAGTGAACTCCATTTACCACCATCCACTGCCTTCGATTCCCTAACCAGTTTCTTACCCAGTTTACCACCTTATTGCCCACCCCCATGCCACTCATCTTGTTTATCCACCTCCTATGTGGAACAGTATCAAATGCCTTGCTGTAGTCCAAGTAGACCATGTCATCCACCCCTCCCCCCCGTTCCAACACCCTGTAATGTGCATTGGGATACAATATACATGAAAATGTATAACTATAAATACTAATCCTTATTCTGCTTCTTCTGCTCCTTCTTCCATTTCATCTATTCTTTTCTAAAACTAAGAATGAATGTTTTTGATTGGGAGTGCCCTTTCAGATGGTTGTAGTAGTCTTTCCATATTTACATCCACACCGAATGAAAATGTGAAGGCCCGACGGCTCTGAGGGTTGAGGCGCTGGATGCCACACCTTGCGCTACGCCGGCAACCCGGGTTTGGGAATGAGCCTAGACTGCTGGGGGGTCGGCAGGAGAAGGAGAGGATTGAGCACCTGGAGGACAGCTCTCCTCTCCTGGGAGAGAGGGGACTCTAAGGGTCGGAGCTTGACTGCCCTCTGGCAGAGGCCGGGGGCACAGCAAGTTCCCTGTCTCACAACAGGGGAAAGTGTACGGCGGATGTCGGCAGAGGAGGGTCTTGACATCGGGACGCATGCCAACACACAAGAACACTGGAAAAATTGCTCTCTAGGCTCCTGGAAGATGGAGCACTCTAGCGCAGACCCCATAGCCCACCTGCCTGTCCCTGTCTGGTGCCCTGATGAAATCAAGATGGTTCGGGAGTGTAGGCGCCCCATCCCTGTCCCCGCCTGGGGGGCAATCTGAGGCTACATGGAGGGACTACTGCGGTGCAGGTAGGACAAGGCTGGGGCAGACACAATTAGTGACTCCCGAGGCGGCGGAGTCTAGGGGGCAGGGGAGGAGTATAAACAGCAAGTAAAAAAAAAAAAAGAATGAAAATGTGAAACCTTAATTATGCATTATATAGGGGATACAAGATGGGCAGGAGTGGAATATGGAAAATATCTTCATGAATGAACAGTGACCTCTGGAGACTCATGAGTGACAGAGCATAGTGGAGCCACGAGTGATAGTATCCAGAAGTCACTGCTCATGAATGAAGATATTTGCCATATTCCACGACTGCACATCATGTGTGCAGTTTATACAACAGGGCAGGCTACTGTTGTTTTTTTATTATTTGTTTTTTGTTTAAGATTTTATCTGGGATTTTTTGATGTGCTCCTCCTCATCTTAGGGCAGGGTTGTTAGGATCAGTGGCATCCTTGCTGTGGAGCTGACATCTGTCTGTTTAAACTATGCACTGTGATTGGTTCTTTTTTTGTGTGTGGGAGGGCTACAGAGTTTTTAGAGCATGGCAGAGTTGTTGCTCATTTCGGGACAAATAGTCTATACGGATGTTCTTCGGAGGAGTTTGTGTTTTTTTTTTTATTTGTGCTGTGGTTTTGTTTTATTTTGTATATGTCAGGGTGCACTGATTACTGATGTAGTGGTTGGTTCATCAGGCAACATTATGAAGCCGCTTTCAGGGAGGTGCGCACACTTCAGGACGGCATCGGTATACTTTCAGGTTGGTGCTGTGTTACTTGAAATGGAAAAGTACACTTTTTCTCTTGGGTTGTCTGTGTTGGATTAAGAGTGTGTAAGCATGACATTTATGTTTGAGAAATGAAAGTGGTTGCTTTCTGTGTGTGAAGAATTTAGGGAGTCGTGTTGGAGCCTGGAGGAATGTGTAAAAAGTACAAGCTTGGTGGTGGGGCAGGATATGACCTATGCACTGAAACAATGTATCTACTATATGTATAAATGTAAGATTTTACATTTACTTTTTCAAAAAAATGTCAAAGTCCATTGAACCGACTTGTGCACATGCCTGTATGATGCGCTTGACACACCAATCAAGTCCACTATTTAAGGATGTGGCTTCAGGCTGCCAACATCTCCAACAGCTAAAAAGATAAACATGCTGCAGGATATTCTAGCCAAAGACATAGGTCATACATTTCATTCTGGCTTGTAGATAAACAGACAGCTGGGCATGTTATATATTTTAGAACTGAACAGTTTTGTAATATGTCACTTAAGAGCCTGCACTTGTATGAGCATATGGCAGCATCTCTTGGAGTCAATCATAATCACACTCCACAGCACTCTAGCATTGTCACAAACTAATGAGACAGGGGAACTTGCACTTCTGTTGCAAGCCTCCTGTGACCCATGCTCCTTTCAGACTTGTCATTTGTCCAGCGGGACACTCAGATGCATAGGGGAGATATTTGGAGCAAATCTTTAATTGCATATCCCCCTCTGTTGTCCCAAGGATACAGGAAGGGATCCACCAGCCCCTCACAGTCAATGGGACCCAAGCTTATTCTGGCCTGATGAGGGTTCCACTGGGACACTCTGCCGCATGGGAGGGAGTTTTAGAGTGAGCATGTCACTCCATTTCCACTCTTCCCACCTCATGTGAACTTCAAGTAATATTATGTTAATGATACACAGTGAACAGTGCCAACAATCTATATTAAGTTACACCACAAAAAGTGGGCACGTTTATATTTGTTCCAGAAAACCACCAAAAAGCCCCTCCCTCAGTTGTGTTAGTCTTGTCCACACAAGACAGCCTAAACAGTGTGGTCTCATTATCTAGTTCTTAAAATGTGAGAGTATATTATTTATAACAACTGGGTACATGATACTGACATACCCTTTTGTTTTAGGGAATTGATTTTCAGCCCCAAAAAGAATTGCAATGATCAAGGTGCAGTGAGGCAAGAGAATATAGCCCCTTTAAGTACTTTTACTGTTACTGTTTACTATGTCCCTAGCTATGCTTTAGGTACTGTTACTGTTTATGTCCCTAGCTATATTTTAGATGGCACAGAAGTTGTAAATGTCTATAGAAAATAACTGATACTGCTATTTTTTACAGGACTGGTGACTGGCTGGCAACATATGATGCTTTGAACACATTCAAGAACATTTCTCATGTATTGTAAGTGTAGACAATGTGAATTTGCAATGTTTTGAGATGATGTGAGTATGGGATACTGACATCATCTCTATGGTGGCATATGATGCACTGAACACATTTAAGAACATTTAACCTGTATTGTAAGTATAGACCATGTGTACGTGCATCGTTTTGAGATGATGTCGGTATTAGATACTGTGAACCTGTACTGGTTTGATGTTATGTAAACTGGACTCATTATTTATATATGGGACATGTCGGTAAACATGTATGCAAGGATTGAAATGAAATGAGTGACAACTGAATTCGTCAGTTAAGGGAGATAAGATTTAGTGCTGCTTCTGATATTGAGAAATATAAAGTCATCCAGTATGCTTACAGTCATCTTCATTAGCTGTATATATTCAAAAGAAAAATAGAAGCATAGAATGTGTTGGCAGAAAAGAACCAGTAGAACCATCTAGCCTACCCTATTTTCCTTGTCTAACACTACACTCTGGAGTCTGTTTTGTCATAGGTGTCCCTCCAACCTCCCTTACCTCTATGTATTTTACCCAAGTTCTTATCCCATGCATGTTTGAAACTCTCCACTGTATTTGCCACTGCCATTGTCTTTGCCACTGCCACCTCTTCTGGCAGGTTGTTTCAAGCATCTATCACTCTTTCTGTGAAGAAGTATTTCCTTATATCCCTCTTAAACTTCCCTCCCAAGCTTCATAGCATACCCCTATCCTCTGGTGCTCTTCCTCACTTGAAAGAGTCTCCCCTCCAGTACCTTTTTCACCCTTGTGAGATACTTATAGGTCTCAATTATGTCCCCTTTCATACTCTTCTCTTTAAGGGGAATACATGTTCAGTTCTCACAGTCTATCCTCATTTGGTTTCTCATGCAATCCCCAAATAATATGAGGTACTACTGGAATTTTACAACTGAGATAGAATGTATTCTAATATGCTTATACCAACGACAGTATTTAAGCACTTCATAGCTGTGGCGGAGTTAGGCTACACCCTCAGCTGTGACTGATGAACCACTTTTCTATCTCCTTATTTCCAACTACCAAAACTTCTGTTGTGCAACAGTTAATGCTTTCCTCTTTGCTTTTCTTCTTTTTCCTTCCTACCCTAGGATGGCCACCTAGCATAGCTCTTTACTATCCCTACTAAACTTCCTACTAGTGCGCTCATTTCATTCTTTTTCCATTTCCATCCATACAGTCCCTGGAATGATGCCAAATCCCCTGAGAGGTGTTGTGTAAAGCGCAAAAGTGCATTTTGTGTACAAAAAACATGAAGGCTATTGTAAATAGGAATAAATACAGTTAATAAAGCCTTTTTAAATAAAAAGGATTCAGAAGCCATATAAAACAATAATAATTTCATGATTAGAACAGTTACAAGAAATCCTGAAGGTATTTTCATAAATTCACACCATAAACCTGTTGCTGTATAAGTTTCTATGTATGAGGCTGAATAAAAGAATGTGGTATGCTTTATAAAAGTGCTTAGTCACTGTGAATCAAATATATAGAGAGGCAATATCTGTGGAGATATACACTGTACCTTTAACTGAACCAGGAAGTCCCCTGAAACAACACCCCCCCTTGGTTTTGAAACAACATGTCCAGACGTAAATAAAAAAGAGCTTAGCCAGGTGACCTCACCGAAAGATATAAAACATCTTCACTGAGTTCACTTCAATTCATTCCAGTAAAGTTCAGTCTTGAGAGCAAAGGAGAGAGGTGCTACTGTAGACAAGCTGTTTAATGCAGATGAAAAGGATCTTAGGTGCTCTAAGATCCAGGATTGTATTATCTGAGAAACTACCAATGTTAAATAGTGATTTTCTTTGCAATTTTTTTGTTTTTATTTATTATTTTTCTAACTTTTGAAAATAAATATCGCACCACGGTGTGCCTTAAACCTGTAAATTTGCCTCATCTGAAGTTTATTTCCACATGATATGACAATAGCCCTAGCAGGTATAGTATTAATTGTTACTAGACTATCTGGCTGATTCTAACTAACTGTCTTTCATAATGTAATTTGACACACATTAGTTATGAAGTGGAGGCTGAAAAATTATATTATTATAGTCTGTTTATTGTATCTATGCAGGAATACCATGTGCCTTGATAAAGTGGCACAGGAAACAAAATGTTGACCCCACTTCCATACTATTTCATATATTTTCTAAATAAATTGTACCAATATACAGTGGGCCAGATATTCAGAAATGAGTCAAAGACCAGCACAAGTCCAGTGCAGGGCAATTAAGATGTGCCATGGCAAGCCAGGAGCCATATTCAGAGGATGCTCCACCCAAAATGTTCCTGTGCAAGTTGGTTGAATATGGCAAAGATGCTCTATGGCACAGCCAGAGATGAGCTGAAGCAACCATGGATCGCAGAGCAAACCTGAGCAAACCCACTGGGCAGGGCAAGAGCCATAGGCAGCAGGGACATACAAGCAAGGAACTATAGGACAATGGACACAGGTCCTCCCCAGCAGGGCACACCCATGAACGCAGATGAACAGACCCGGAGGTTACACAAAGCACCAGGGGAAGGTGCACAGATAACCCAAGGACACTGACCCTGGAACATGCCCCTGGCTAAAGGTCTCCCACCCCAGCCATGTCAATGGTTGAGACATGCAACAGACACCCACCAGGCATGCCCACAGTGCACCAAGTGCACAGTGGCAGGGATGAGGCAGACACAAAGAGCAGGTGACCAGGGTCAAGTGAGGTACAGGCCACCCAGTGCCACACAGGGCACATGGCAAAGTGGGAAGGAGCACCGCAGACCCACCCACAGTGGACACGTGCACTCCCATAAGCAGACGTCAGTCCAGGTGGACAGGTGCACAGGTCGCATGTGCAGATTCCTGCCACAATGGCACACAGAGCCATGCACAGGACAAGGAAATGGCACACATGCCCAGTAACTCCTGGGGCAATGGCACAGGGGGATGGTGAAGGATGACCAGAGACATGGCAATGCACAGCGGAACAGGGGTAGGAACACAGACATACAGAACCACAGGAACCAGATGGCACACAATGACCTCCAGGCACAGCAGAACCACCCAAGAACCCAACAGATGGGCAGAACAGATGGAGCAACCCACACAACACTATGGCATCCTGCCTCTAGCACCCCTCCCAATATCAGTCCCACATGTCCTGTCCATGCCCACACAAAACCCTGTATAGTGCCTAATACCTGCACCACCAACAGGAGCACAGACCATCTGTCCACCACCCCGACAGTGACAGGTGCCACCAGACATGTTACTGACACCAGCCAACCACCACCAATATCACACGCCCTCGGGCCAACAGTGCAACCATGTCACAGGATGGGCCACCCCACTGCCCTGTCCAACCACACCAGACAATGAAGAGCCCAAACACAGTCCACCTGAGCTAGCCTCAGACTGCAGGGAAGGGACCCCAGCCACCAGCACAGGCCTGCTGGTCAGCATGCCACCAGCCGCAATATGGTGTGTGACCAGGAATACTCACCAAGGCCTCAGCCCACAGGCCATAGATGGTCTGACCAGCCATGGGGACATCGGAGGAATGACCCCCCAAATCACATGTGAACACCCACCCAAGGCAGCCCAACAGCATGCCTGCCATGGCAACTGTCTGCCCACACTGTCCAGCAACCCGCATGGCCCTGGAAACAATACCACCCCAGACCCTGTCTCCACTGTCACCACCAGTGCAAGACACTTCAGGTGCAAGGCACAGGCAGGCACCACCCACAGTATCATGTGAGTGCACCTATGCACAGTGAGGTCCATGTGGCACTAGGTGGACCAGGCCCCAGGAATACAAGATCCCCATGCAGAGACAACCACCCCCCTCCTGGACATCCACCCCAGTACAGAGCACCACACTGACTACACAGTGACACACCAAACACATCCGACCCACAGGTAGATATGCCATGGACATGTGAAACAGTGCTGGACACAGCATGGACCCCACAGGAACACAGTCCATGAACTGACTCACCCCTGAGTGGGCACCATGTACCAAGACCAAACATTTGCAGCATGGCTCCTCATGCCACCTGAAAAGCAGACATGGATACAAGCCTGTAGCAAACCAAAAGCTTTCTAAAACAGATATGCAGTAACAAGCAGATAACAAGGGGCAGGGATGGAGGAGGGGAAGAGGAGGAACGGGACAGGGTGCAGGGGCTATACAACAGGATGTGGATCAGCAGGGTAACAAGTGTGGGGAAGGAATGGGGACTATTTACATGAGGCACTGTAGTTCACTAGCTGCATCCCCTGATGGAGTGCTGCAGCCCCTGAATGGCCCACCTCAAGACCACGGTCTCTTGTAGGTGCCTCCACTGCAGCACCAGGAACCATCTCTGGAGCACCAGGATCCTCCCACTGTCCCAGACCATGGGGCATGCAGCCCTCCTGGTAACCATCCTGCAACCACCTGGGGAAGGGACAGGACAGCCAATCAGTGCAATGCACAATAGACCCCAGCCCACCCACAGTGTGCATTGCAATGCGGGGACATGCACCACTGGGGGACTGCATTGGACCGATGCTTGGGGGCCACACCAGCCATCCACACAGCACATCACAATGGCACAACCAGTCAGATGGTGTAGTGCAGTGTGCCCATGTGTGCATGAGCATGGGCAAAGGGCACAGAACACTGGCACCATCGTAGCACACAATGTGGTGATCGTGTGCATTTCCCCCCCCACTGGCTGGCACAGTGCTGCCATAGAACGTACAACAGTGGCACATACAATGGGTGGTGCACCAACCATGGCCCTGCAGACACAGGGCCCTGGACACCATGGCCTGACCCAGTACCCATAGCAATACCACTGGTACATGGAACAGCAATGTGGCCACACCTACTTTCCATGCGGCACCCATCCGGTGCTGCCCTCTGTGGCCTACTGTGGCTCCTTGCTCCTGACGTGACCTTCCTGGCCTGCCTGCAGTCTTCTGACCCTGTGGAAAACATGTAGAGAGGGGGACATGAGTACACAAACATGCATGGAGAGGCCCCACAGTGCACAGCCCACATGGTGCATGGCATGTCCCCAAACATCCTGTGGCTACCATGCCTACATGACTGCAACATGTGTAGCAGCCATGCATGATGTGCAGCTACCAACAGGACTGTGCTGAACCCCAGCTGCAGACCATGCCTTGCAGCCCTACAACCACCACTGATGAACATTGGGGCATGCATGCCCATTGCACACACCTACCTGGCTGTGGCACCTCCCCACACTGGATGCATGGCTGCATCCAAAATAGCAGCTCCAGATCCCTGTGCCTCAGGTCCCCATATCTGTGGCAGCATTGTTTGGTGCTCCTGGCCACCCCATGCACCTCTTCATGGCTGTGGAAACCTGCACCCTCATGTCACCCCTGGCCTGTTGCAGTGGCACAGTGCCAAAGAGCTGGGCCTCAAAAGGCTGCACCACTGCTAGAAGGTTGACCAGCTCCACCTTCAACCAGTTGAGTGCCTGTCATGCTCTCCCCTCAGCCATGGCTGCCGACAACTCGCAATGGTGGTGTGAATGGCAGGGAGAGCATGCACGTGGGTGCAGCACATGCAGGATGTGTGATCCGGAATGGAATTATGCAATCGCGCATCATGGTGATGCACGATGCAGGAGCATTGCACAGTCCTGGGCATGCATACAACACACTGGCCTGGTGGGTGTGTGGGATCAAGGGTCATGACCCTGCACACAAATGCACATGTACCTGACATGCGCTGCATGCCACATCGCACATAGTGAGCTTGTGCACAGTATGGGCATGTCCTGGGATGCCCAAGCATGCACAATGCCATGCCATTGCCGCATGTGCAATGGCACAGCCACGAGCATGTTACTCCAGATGCATGATAGACCTGTGCAGAGCCATGCCACATGCACACTGCAGGAATGTGCAATGTGCATACGCTGTACATGTGCCACAGGGTTGCTCCAGCGCAACCCCATTGCGCAAGGAGCATTTTCACAATATTCAGCCGACTCATGCAAATCACCTAATCAGCCAATGCACAGTGCAGTAGGGTGAATTAGCTATAGCATTACCATTGTGCAACACATAATTTGCATGTGATGCACTTGATAAGCACCAGCGGGCTGCACAGGCCACAGACCGGTATTACAACCTCAATAGGTAAGTGGATGCTGCCACAGGGCAAAAGATGCATGCAACAACAATGCAAGGAGAGACTGCCATGGCCCATACTAACAATGACCCAACATGCTGTCACTGTCCATAGGTAGCAACATGTTGGGACATGAGGATGAGGAGGGGCATGGGCCTGCCCAGAAGAGAAGGCCCAACTTCACCAAGGCTGAGATGAATGCCCTGTTCGAGGCAAACCTCGACAGGGATGAACTGCTAAGTGGTGCCACTGGCACACCCCAGGAGAGGGTGGGATGTGGTGGCAGCATACGTGAACCTGCACGGACAGCACCAGCACAGTGCACAGGTGTGTCGGAAAAAGGTTGGAACTGACAGGAGGAGGATCAAGGAGAAGTTGGTGGTTATACGGGCATCCTGCAGTGTGACCTGTGGTGGCCCATCCACCACACCCACCCTGTCAGCTACTGAAGAACTTGTGGTAGCCACCATCAGACGCATGGCAGTGGAGGGCATGCCTAGTGGTGGGTTCCAGACTGGTGGCAGCCCATCCCTGCATGATGAGTATGCACCCTACTGACATGTCCAGCAGGGGTGGGTATGGGCATGCGAGAGTGCCTGCCAATATTTTGCATGCCACCTCTGTGTGTCACGGCTGGTGTGCATGGAAACAAGGCTGCATGTGGCATCGGCCGCATGCACACCATGGGGGGGGCCACCGCGTGGCTGTTACTGCATCACTAATACACTGTTTCTTCCTTGCAGTACCATCACACCTCCATGGGGAGGAGGGTGAAGGGTCGGCCTCAGCCACAGCCATGGAGGATGGATCATCCACCTCTACTGGCGTGAGTGGCCCAGACAGGTTGCAGGTGAGCACCATGGAGCAGGTGGATATCCTTGGCCTGGTGCCAGAGGATGCCCTGGCTGGGTTCCTGCACAATGACAGCCTGAGTGTGCTGAGTGCAGAGACCCATCTAGGGGCTGTGTCTAACTCTGATGATGATGTAACTCTGATCCTGGAAAGCGTAGGGGATGTGGTGTCTAACACACCCCTGGATACATCATAGGTGGCATGAGGGCATGGCGCTGTGCCTGTGGGTGCACAGCTGCCACCCATCCCCATCAACCCAGCAGCATGCGGTGCCACCACTGTGCATGATGGGGGTGGTGGTGCTGGTGTGGTGGCAGGGCATGGCACTGGCCAGCTGCCGGTTGAGCAGCAGCAGCGGGATGTGGATTCCACCAGACAATGTGGCACAGAGTCCGCCACCCATGTGCCTGACAACAATAGACCCCCGGTATGTCCCCCTGTGCAGTGTCCACCAGAGTGGGAGGCTGGGCAGCATGCTGCATCACCTTCAGCAGCCCATCAGCCTGGACAGGGTGCACAGGATGCTGAGCACCTGGCAGAGTGCACCTGGTTGCTGCGCGCATCAGTGGAGAACCAGGCGCTGCTTGCCATGGAGATGCATGCTCTGCATGCAGAGGTGCCCCATCAGGCCAGGCAGCAGGACTGGGGTATTGCGCAGATCATGGATGGGCTCCACCAGTCGTGGGATGCCATGACCGCGTCAATGGACCCATGGCTGGTGTCAATATGGCAGCAATGGACAGCATGACTGGTACCATCTCAGCAGGGCTTGCATCACTGGCAGACACTGGGCTTGGCCATGCGCAGAGGACCCCCTGCAGTGCACTGTCCACCCCACATTCCCGGTGTCTTGTGACCCCATCACAGTGGATGCCGGGATTCGATGTAGGCATCCCAGGCACCCCAGGGGCTGGCCAGTTTGGCTGTATCTACACCCCTGGATGGACATGGTCACAGTCCCAGACATCACCCTTGGGGTGGGCATGGACTCACCCCCATAACCAATGAACAGCCTGCATCTGCTGCTTGGCCCAGGTGCAGCAGATCACATGGCCATGGCAGCTGAAAGACTGCATGGGATGGCCTGATGTGTTTGCTGCTCTGCCATCTGCTTCTGCTGCCACGTGTACACGTGGGTGGTGTTGGTGCAGCATGCATGTGTTTGCAAGCATGTGTGTTGTGCCACATGCCCCCTGTGTATACTGACCATGCTGCTGGGATGTGTGGCATGGGTGTGATGATGGCCGATATGCTCAATGCTGGCTGTGCCTGTGCAATGGTTTCATGCCGCTGATCCATGCCATGGTCCACAGTATGTCTGTGTGTGCACAGGCCTGTGCTGTGTATGTGTGCGTCTGTGTGCCAGTGCCTCCCCATGCCTGCTGTGTGCCCCATTCCCTGCATACCTCCCACTTTGTACATCTAGGGCTGTGTGTGTGGTGTGCTGCTCTGTGTGGCCCATGCATGTGTGTGTGTCTGTGCACTCACCTGCATTCTCCATAGTGCTCCTGTGCGAAGATATCCCTGTGGCACCTTGCCTGAGGGAAGTCCAAGCCTGAGGAACCAGGGCAGTAAACCAGAAAAAGGTTCATCCTGTTGCAAGAAGAGGCTCCCCAATCTCCTCCAACAAGGAAAATGGACCCAGCAGGCAGGCACCACCAGACAACATGCCAGGGGGTGAATTATACTCAAAGGAGCAAAAGAAAGGTACACATAGTATGGGAGTCAATTGTGAAAGGCACAGTAAGGGATTTGGGTCTCACACACAATGGCAAAGGTGGTCTGCTGTTTCACTGGAGCAACACAGATAGATTTATATCCAGGTGGAGGAACTCACAGGAGAGTGAAGGCCAGATCTAATTATGTGCATGGGTACAAATGATCTGAGCAGACAGAGCTTGGAAGAGGTGACATCAGACTTCCATGCTCTGAAAAATGCACCAAAGGAAAGAGCAGGAGAGATAACTTGCACTAAGGTGCTATGCATTCATGCCTGAATCAAAGGGAACAGTTCTTTGTATTCCAGTTTAATGCATGGCTAAAGGGTTGGTGCAGAGAGGAGATATTTCAGGTCCTCAGTGACTGAGGCCCGAGATGTTGGGCATAGAAGCTGTTCAAAATGGATGACGTACATTCCAAAGAGGATGGTAGGAGGTTGCTGAGAACACGAGTGAAGGCTGACACTGCAGAATGGGAGGAAGAAATATTGTTATATACTTCTTCTTAAGCTATTTTTATCTATCGCACTAAAATCTTAGAGAAAATATAAAAAATTTAAAAAATCTATTTTTATATATATATATAATTTCTCTAGCTGGGTGCAAGGTGATTGTGAGAGGGATGCTGGTTACGGGAGTCATCTAGGATGCAAAGGAATACAGAATACAAGCAAAACAGCTAGCTCTAACAGACAGAACAGTGTAGATTGTACATTTAGAGGAGCACACTGCAGACAGAGAAGCAGGGCTTACAGGCTGTAGTTTAAGACATTTTGGGATTGCGGTGTGTGACCTCTGGCAGGCAATTCAAGGTCAGCTAAATCATTAAAACAGCTTGCCCATGTGAGCAGAAGCTGAGTCAGAGTGGAAACTAATGCAGCAGAGACCGTACAGGTGGGAAAATTGTAAACAGTTGCTCCAGCCAGGATGCAATGCAGTAAATGCTGCCTTATATCACAAAATGCTGCAGTATATCACAAAATGCTGCTGTATGCTGCAGTTAACAGTGTAATTCAATGGCAATTACCCCTTTTTATTGCAGTGTTTTGTGACATGTCATTTGCTGCAAGTTACTGCATCACATCATAGAAACATGCAAAGAAACATAGACTTTGATGGCAGATAAGGACTGCTTGGCCCACCCAGTCTGCCCATTTCCCTACCTATTGGATAAGCTGCAGGTTATAGTTAACCAACAGCCTACTTCCACCTACTGTACCCCCACTATAATTGCCTTATGGCTGTCCCATGTATTCTTGAATTCCCTTACTGTTTTTGACTCCACAACCTCCACAGGAAGGCGGTTCCATGTGACCACCACTTTCTCCATGAAAAAAATACTTCCTCATATTACCTCTGAGCCATTCCCCCTCCATCTTTAAATTGTGCCCCCTTGTTCTTGCACATCTCTTTTTCTGAAAGATTCTCCCCTCTTGGATTTTGCTTATTTCCTTGAGGTACTTAAAAGTTTTTATCATGTCCTCCCTCTCCCTCCTTTCCTCAAGGGTATACATATTAAGCAGTCTTAGTGTAACCCCCTTGTTACCCGGGGTTACTAGAATCCCAGTAAGACCTAGTGGTAGGCAGGGAAGACAACTTGTGAAACTCCAGTTAAATGGGTTTCACATTGTCTCACTCTGTTCTCAGTCTCAGCTGAGACTGAGGGATGACATCACCAATAGAACTATCGCAGCTGCATGAGCCACATTGGAAGAGCAGATAGAACGTTGAGAGGTTTTGAAGTCAGTCTTCAATCAGTCTTCAGTTCAGTCATCAGTGAGTGAGTGTGAAGTTGGGAGCTTGCTGAGAAAGCAGCTCAGTGAAGGCTCTAGGAGCCTCAACCCTGACAGAGGGCTACTTTTAGTTTATAAGGGTGTGTATCTCCACCTTAAAGAGAGACACAGAAGATTATTGAAGTGGTGGAGACCACTGTTTTCGGGTCTCAGTGCCCCCTCCCTTTGGGAGGGGCAGGAAAGGATTACCTGCAGATTCCTGGGGCAACCCCCAGTTCTGCTTGTGAAGGAAAAGCTGCCTATGTGTTCCAGTGTTTATTTGGGAGAACAAGAAGATTTGTGAGTCGCCTGTGGGGCACCTGCAACGTGAGGGTGAGTGTCTGCTCTGGCTAAAGGGCCTATGTTTTTCACCCTGGGACTTGTGTGAAATGTGGGATTGAACTACTAAATATTGGGAAGCCTAGAGTAATGGGCTAAGCAAGTTAAAAGTAGGTTCAAGTCCAGAGTTTGTTGGGATGCAAATAATATGTAGAGGAGACGTGACAGACGTCTACCCAGAATCTACATTTGAAAGTTCAGTAAAGGAATTGTTCAGTTTCCAGAGAAATGGCTGGGTATGGGCTGTGGGAGCTGGAGGTGGGTGGCCCCCCATCTTTAGTGACCAGGTCCACCTCTACGGATTTCTTCAGTGGATTTCTACTTTGCATCAGGCACTTGGCCAGTGATGAGGGAAGTACCCAGATGTGGGATTGTAAAGAAAATTCTCTCTAGGAGTCGAAGGCTCTAGTGTGGTTTGGGGAGCCACAACAGGATAATTGGTTCATTCCTCAAATGGACCGTGGATCAAGTGGCCGGGGAAGCCGGGCCGGTGGGGAAAACCCAAGTAGTGTGCAAGTCGGCTGTGTACCCAAAGCTGCGTGTGTCTGGGCTGTGTGCCTGGTGGGTTTAGAGCCTGAGGGCTGGAAATAGTGATAAAGTGTTCTGTAGTCTCTAATCTGCATTACCAGGAAATGTAGCCCCATGGGGGTCCATCTATGCTTTGTTTGTTCAGCTTGGATGTGAATAAAAGCCACACTGAAGAATCCCATTCCTGGTTCTGGACATTACAGTTATTGCTTCCTGTGTTCGGATTTACTTGGGTGCCCCTGTTCAGAGTAGCCAAACCTAGGTCCCCTGTGCTGAGTAACCTCATCCTCCCCGAACCCAGTCCCCACCAGGTACTGCTGTCAGCTTCAACAGCATGCCACCTGTCATTTTGCTAAAAAAGGCAGGGGTGAGGGGTTACATTAGTCTCTCTTCATATGACTTCTGTTGCAGACCCTGCACCATTTTAGTTGCCTGCCTCTGGACCGCCTCCATCCTGTCTATGTCCTTGCAGAGATGGGGTCTTCAGAACCGCATGCAGTACTCCAGATGGGGTCTCACCAACTGCAACTGTCTGTACAGAGGGATAACAACTTCTTGTTTTCTACTGGTGATGCCTGTTCCAGTACATCCCAGTATCCCCCTAGCTCTCCTTACTCCCTTCACATATTGCTTGCCTACCTTAATGTCATCTGATATGACTACCCCAGATCCCTTTCCATTTTTGTTGTTGTTAGAACCTCCCCCCCCATTATATACTCTTCACCTGGGTTTTTGTTTCCTAGATGCATTACTTTGCATTTCTTTGCATTGAATCTAAGCTGCCATACTTTTGACCATTCCTCCAACCATGCCAAGCCCCTTTTCATCCTCTCCACCCCCCTTGTGTATCAGCTATGATGCAGATCTTTGTGTCATCTGCAAAGAGACATACTTTTCCTTCCAGACCCTCTGCAATGTCTCCTATAAAGACATTTAAAGAGGACTGTTCCCAGTACTGAACCCTGTAGTACCCCACTAGTAACCCCCCCTTTCTTCTCAGTGAATTCCATTTACTATTACCCTCTGCATCCTGTTGTGCAGCCAGTTTGTTGCCCAGGCTACCACCCTGGGACCCACTCCAAGGCTGGCTAACTTGTTTATTAACCTTTTGTGTGGGGCTGTGTCACATGCCTTGCTAAAGTCTAGGTAGGCCATATCCACAGCCTCTCCCTGATCTACTACTTTGGTCACCCAGTCAAATAAATTGATTAGATTTGTCTGACATGACCTTCCCACTGTGAATCCATGCTGCCTTGGGGTCCTGTGCCCCAGTGGCCTCTAGGTATTCAACAATTCTTTCTTTCCTTCTTTCAGAAGTGATGCCATCATTTTCCCTACCACTGAGGTCAAACTAACAGTTCTGTAGTTTCCTGCTTCTGCCTTTCTCCCACTTTTATAAAGGGGAATCACATCCACCCTCCTCCAGTCCTCAGGTACCACCCCATCCTCCCATGATTTGTTAAAAAGGGTAGTCAATGGTGTCACTAAGTTTCCCCTTAGTTCTTTCAGCATTCTGGGGTGAATATTGTCAGGCCCCATTGCTTTGTCGACCTTGAGTTTTAGGAGTTCTTTCAGGACTCTTTCTTCTGTGAATGAACTGGTGTTGACCCTCCTGCCCAGAGTGTTTCTATTGTTTGGTTTTGGTACCTTCTCTTCTTCTTCTTTTGCGAATACTGAGCAAAAGTAGACTTGGTTTCTTTCAACTGCCATGGGGAGACGGGGCAGGAGAGTCCGGGGCCGGATCGGCAGCGGGAGAGTGAGGGACCACATCCGTGATCGGATGAGGACTGGGGGCTGACAGGAGCCACATCGGTGGAGAAGGAGCAAACTGAAGGCCGCCATCACTCAGGAGCAAGGAGCATTGGGGCCAATCAGAAATCAGCATGTGAATTTCAACTGTGCGACTGGGCTATAAATGCCATTAGCCCAGTCACGAGAGCTGCTAGTTTCTTTCAGCTGCCATGGGGAGATGGGACAAGAGAGTTTGGGGCCGTATTGGTGGTGGGAGAGTGAGGGACCACATCGATGGTTGGAGGAGGACTGGGGGGCCGACAGAGCAGTATCGGTGGAGAAGGAGTGAACGGAGGGCCGCCGCTGCTCAGAAGCAAGGAGCGGTGGGGCCAATCAGAAGTCAGCACCTGAACTTCAACTGTGCTACTGGGCTATAAAAGCCATTAGCCTAGTTGCGAGAGCTGCTGATTTCTTTGTCCCATGCCACCCACCCCAGCCCCTACCTCTATTAAATAGTCAGTGGGGGTGGAGCCTTGAAAGGGAGAAGGTTGTGAGTGGGTGTCCTGGACTACTGCTGCTGACTGGTGTTCTGGACTACTACTGCTGATTGGGAAAAGAGATCTGTATGTTGTGCCTGTGTGGGCTACTTTGATCATCTTTGGACTTTGGCTGATGGAACGAAAGGGGGACTGTAAGCTCTGCCTGCTTGGGCACCATTGACTACCTGCTATTTGCAGCTGCAGATTTGATAAAGGTGAACTGATAACTTGGCTAAATTGTCTGTTTATTGCTACTGATTCCTGAGAGGTGGGCAAAAATGGATTTTGGTCTGGATTGTGGCAGATTGCAGGAAAGGAGGACTATATGCCATGCCTGCTTGGGCACCATTGACTACCTGCTATATATACAGCTGATAGCTGATAACTGGGATAACTGTGCTGAATTATTTATTGCTATTTGCCCTTGTGGGATGGGAAGAAACTAAATTGTATCTGCAAGCGGTTGTTACTGCTCTCACTGAAATGAGGGTGAATTCGGGACGGGCCAGCACAGGCATCTTCGGCAGGGTGATTGGGTGTACAGGGTGCAGGGCAGCAATAATCTGAAATTGGGCATGGAGGTTCAGAGGGTGTCCAGTGTGTTTTCAGCTGGCAGGACTTAGGTAGGAGGTCCAGGGGATCAGAAGGGAGCTGGAAGGCATGTGGGGGGAGGAAGGGGGGAAGGAGTGGAAATGGTCCCTTGGAAGGAGGAGAAGCCACTACAGCATACCCCAGGGTGTAGGTAGGCATGGGTCCTATGGAAACTCTGAAGGGGTAGGGCACAATACAAGCAACGGATAGAGGACCTCTCACAGGAGGGGGACAATCAGAGGGAGCAAAGGGGGTAGGAGAAAATGAGATGGAGGCAGACATTACACTTAGCAACAGATACACCATGTTGTACCCAGGAGAGGAGGTGGATGAGGCTGAAGGGGGGGAGCAGGCGGTCGGGGAGGGTTTCGTCAGCAAGCCGAGGGGGAGTGGGCGTGGGGCAGGAGAGGTAGCAGAACAAGAGGGAGGCAGGCAGGCAGTGAGGGGTGACTAGCAAGCAGGGGGAGTTGAGGGCAAAGGAGGTGACGGGGACAGAGGGGAAGGGGGGAACTGGGGTCAAGTAGGAACCCAGGCTGGGGAAGTCAGCCAAGGAGACAGGGATAGTAGGGGGCACTCTAGAAAGGCCAGCATTGAGGTGGGAGGAAATCTGAGGATGAAAGGAGGAGGGAGGGAGGGAGGAAGGAGGGTAGGGAGAAATATGCCAGATGGGATGGGGAGACAAGACCGGAGGGGGCTTGGAGGCAGGAGGGAAGCAGTGGAAAGGTGTCTGGGTGGGGACCTTGGATTCTGAGCCAAAAAGGGAGTCCAGGGGGCCAGCAGTGCCTCTCAGGAGGTTGGGGGGAGGAGTAAACTGGGAGCTGCAAGCAGAAGAAAGAGCATGGTAGGACATGCACAGACTAGTGATCCTTGGACTGAAGGGGGTGGGAGGAGTAAGCTGGGGATAGATGAAAGAAGGAAGAGCCTGGAAGGGATCAAAATGGCCAGTAAGTTGGGGGGGTGAAGGTGATCCTGCTGGGGGACTCCATGACCAGGGGCATCCAGTGGGAGGGGGTAGGGAGGGAAGAAGAAGCAACCAGGTCAGGGTGAAATGTAATTCGGGCCTATCCATTCACAAGACCAAATTCCAGCTATATTCATTAGCATTGGAATGCGGGGGATCCCCAGATTTCCTAGTACATCTGGGCACAAACAATTTGGAAGGGAACAGCGATCTGGAAATTCAGGCGAGGTTTCAGGAACTGGCCAGAGTCTGCCATTCTATAGGAAATTCAATTTCCTTCTCAGAAATTCTGCCAGTACCTAGGGCACCCAGGGAGACCAAGCACAAACTCAGATGTGTGAACCATGGCTCAGGGACTGGTGCAGGGCAGAAGAGTAAGGGCTTGTGTGGGACTGGGGGACACATGGGATGATAAGGGGTTGTATGCTAGGGATAGGCTACATCTTAACATGGAGGGGAAGGAGATCTTTAAACTGAAACTTGCTGAATTCATAAATGAGAAGTGGGGTTTAAACTTGTAAAGGGGGGAGGGTTTAGTGAAAGATTGGAGTCAGGATGGCTACCCGAGGTCCCAGGTCTAGAGCAGAAAATAAGGGCAGGTGACTGCAATGCGACCAAAGCAAGAACTGTGCAGGAAAGGACAATTAGGGCTTCAGCAAGGAGAAGCTTGGGAGGCAACTGGAAAGGCTGGGGCACAGGGATGACAAACAGTATGGGTTTGTCCCAGGGAGATCGTGCCAGATGAACCTCATAGATTTTTACGACTGGGTGACGGGGACCCTAGATCAACAAAGACCAGTGGTTGTCCTATATCTGAATTTCAGTAAGGCGTTTGACTCGGTACCCCACATCAGGTTATTGACAAAGATGGGGGGGATGGGGTTGGGAAGACAACTGCTTAGATGGGTAGAAAACTGGCTTACAGATAGGACACAGAGGGTAGTGGTTGGTGGGATAGTCTTCTCCCCTAGGAAGGTCTTCAGTGGGGTTCGCCAAGGTTCGGTATTGGGGCCACTCCTCTTCAATGCCTATGTCTCCAATATAGGGAGGGGTGGTAGGAGTAAGATGAACCCTTTGGTGGACAACTCAAAATTGGGGGCACTGGCTGACAGGGAGGAAGCGAGAGAAACAGTCCAGAGGGATCTGGATACCCTGGAGGGTTGGTCAAGGAGGTGGGGACTGAGGTTTAATCCAGGGAGGTGTAGGGTGTTGCGTCTGGTGGTCAGAAACCTAGATTATGTATACACCCTGGGAGGTGGTCTCTCTGCAAGCCACAACGAGTGAAAGGGACCTGGAGGTGGTGTTGGACATCAGAATGAACAACACTGAAAACTGCAGAAGATCTGCAGCAAAGACAAACAGGATTCTGGGCTGCATAGCCTGGGGAATAACATCCAGAAAGAGGGAGGTGATCCTTCCTCTGTATAATGCCTTGGTCAGGCCACATCTTGAGTACTGCGTGCAGTTCTGGAGATCTCACCTTAGGAAGAACATAGCATTGTTGGAGAGGGTTCAGAGGAGGGCAACCAGGGTGATCCAGGGCATGAGCGACAGGACCTATGAGGAAAGACTGGAGGTCCTTGGGCTGTACTCGCTGGAGGAGAGGAGAGACAGGGGTGACATGATTGAGGTATTCAAATATGTGAAGGGGATCAACGGGGGCAGAGCCAAAGAAATGTTCAGACTAAGGAAAGGGGGAACAACCCGGGGGCATGAGTGGAAGTTGGAGGGGGGAACCTACCGGGGAGAACGTAGAAGGCAATACTTCACAGAGAGGATGGTGGAGCCATGAAATGCATTGCCCGGGAGTCTAGTAGAACAGGGCACATTGGAAGGCTTTAAGAGGGGGTGGGACAGATGCATGGGTGTACTGAAGCCGAAGTTGACCCTCTTGGGGCACGGTGGGGAGGAGGAGCTAGCGCCCAATAGGGGCTGGCTATCGAGCAGACACGAAAGACCATTAGGCTTATTCTGCTGGCTTTTAGTATGTTAGTATTCAGTGTCTCTGCCTTTTTGCTGTCACCCTCTGCCCACCTCCCCTCCCCTTTATTAAGCTTCAGTATCCCTCCCCTGGTCTTTCTTCACTCCCTGATGTACCTTTAAAAGGTTTTATCCCCCTTCTTAACTGAGTTGGCTATCTTTTCCTCAGTTTGTGCCTTTGCTATTCTTACTGCCTTCCCCACTTCCTTCTGTTTTAACTGATACAGTTCTCTGTCCTGCTCCTTCTGTGATTCCTTATACTTTCTGAATGCTATCTTTTTCTCCCTAACCTTCCCCACCACCTGTTTCTAGAACCCCACTGTACTTTTTGCTAAACTTTCTTTTCCACTCTCATTAAAATATTAGAGAACATATAAAAAAAAATGTAATCTCCCCCTGTATAATCTCTCTAGCTGGGTTGCAAAAGGGCTGCTAGGTATAGTAGTCCTCTAAATTGTTCAGGACTACAGAAAGCAAACAAAATAACTAAATTTATCAGGCAGAATACTGCAGAGTATACATTTAGTGGGATGGACTGCAGGCAGAGGAGCTGGGCTTACTGGCTGTATTTTTATTTTATTTTAAGGCATTTTGGGATTGATCTGTGTGTGACCCTGGCAGGTACTTCCTTCTCAGCTAAATGCTGAAAACCACTTATCCTTGTAAGCAGAAGCTGAGCACAAACAGAGGCTGGCACAGTAAAGGCTACTGTCTGCCGTGTCAGCTGCAATAGTCAGGTGTCAGGCCAGTTACTCTGCTGGAATTAGTATCAGAGAAATTGTCAAGTATACTACCCAGGGTATTTGTATCTTGTACTGTGAAGTATACTAGATAGTCATACTGTGGGGGAAAGAAATGAAAGACCATCTAAATTAGAGCTTCAGTCTCTGGGCATTCCCCAAACTAAAACACCAATAAGTGTAGCTACAGGTGTTGCACATGTTGCCAACTTAGATCTTATCCATTCCAAACAATATAATATATATGACAAAAGAAGATCACCACAGACTCTAATATCTGAAAATTACACCTATCAGTGCTGTGTATATACAAAAAGAATAGAGCAGAAATTGCTGAAACAACAACAACAAAAAAAAAAAAACAATTGCAAAGATTTAAAGACTTAAGGACTCTAAGGAATCCTAAAGGATCTAGACTATTTCATTGATTTGACTGTACTTGGCTTATATAGTAAGTTCCTACCCAAATTTACCAAGGATAAAAGAAAAAGAAATGAAGAAAAGAAGTCTGGAAAACTCCACATCTTCAGATGAGGACATATAGTGGACAAAGGTAAAACCTAGACGTAAGAAGGGGTTAGGAGTGTACACCTTCAGAGTGTTGATATCATGTTAGGAAAAAGATCTGAGACCTTAACCAAAGAACTAAATCAACCAG
Organism: Neoceratodus forsteri; assembly: GCA_016271365.2. Taxonomy (NCBI): domain Eukaryota; kingdom Metazoa; phylum Chordata; order Ceratodontiformes; family Ceratodontidae; genus Neoceratodus; species Neoceratodus forsteri. The sequence goes on along the minus strand of JADMNL010000023.1, from coordinate 234,845,843 downwards.
ATGATGTACTGATGGATCAGCTTTCATCTCCTAGTCACTCCATTCCAGCAAGGAAAGAACAAGCACACCAAAAGATTATTCTGGCTACTCCATTATAAAATATGCATTGATTCTTAAATCTGTTACCAAGATAAGAGGGACACAATGATCTCTAGTTTCTTAGGGGCTAAGGTTGCAGACATGTTGCAACTTACTGACAAAATAGATGGAAATGCCAGTAAAGATCAGGTCCTAGTTATTCATGTTGTGACTATTGTTGTTGCCAGAATTCCTGACAAGGAACTGTTTAACAACTTTGTTAAACTAGGCAATGATCAGAAAATCTACACAAAGTAATAATATCAGAAATTCTCCCTGTGTCGTGGGCTTTCCCAAGTTACCAGTGCAGTAACTAGTCACTTAATTCATAGCTGAGGAAATGGTCAGTGGGAGACAATTTTTCATTTCTAAGAAACTGGGATGACTTTTGGCAAATAAATGAGCTATTTGCCAGGGATGGGCCACATGTAAACAGAAAAAGGACAAGTGTTCTGGGAAATAGAATAAAGGAAGCTATCAACAATGTGTTAAACTAATTAGTGCAGGCAAATGGGGGACAACTGACACCAAGCATATAGGGAGCCATGTAACCTCAGACACTGTAGTCATGTCTGTTAAAGAGCAGCTACCGCCATTAGAACAACTTTAACAGAACATAATATTCAGACAGAGAGCAGCTTGTATTTCACATTAGTTCTGCATTTCTCCTTCCCATTATTTATTATTGAGGCCATTTGCATGAAAATGGTATCTATGCTCCTGAAGAGTTCATCTATTCCTGTTGCTTTCTCCCTACCTGAGGTCATAATGCTCTACTTGTGACATCACATTTACTCCGATGGCAACAGACTGTGATGTCACAACAGAGGACTATGACATGAAGTAGGGAGTAAGGTAAAGAGGCAGATGAACTTTAAGGGATATAGATCAAGTTTCCATGCAAAGTTCTCAGTAATAAATAATTGGGAGAAGTATATTGAATGCATATGGAATGCAAGCTGAACCGTACCTAAATATTACGTTTTTCAACATTTCCTTTGAGGCATCAGCAGCTCTTTAAGGACATTACCAAAGTTGGTTCTGATAAAGAAACTAAAACCAATTAGAAAAACAGTTAATTACATGTGCTGTGTGTATTTTAATGCAAATAGCATGAACGAAAAATGAGATGATTTGGACTTGCTTGTTTACAAGAATGAGTATGACATTATTTCCATATTAGAACATGATGGGTCAGCAATGATAAATGGAATAAACAATTAAAGGTGCACAACCTACATAGAAAGATAGGATTACCAGAAAGGGGATGAAGTTGCACTATATATTAAATATGCTATAATAGCAATGGATATTTCAGGTAGATTAAAACATAGTTCACATGGCAGTCATTATGGGCTCAGGTCCAAGGATAAGACATGTGGATCATCCTGGGCCCTAGACCCCCTAACAGTACCCCAGAGACAGGCCAACAAGTATATTATGAAATTAACATTGCTACTACAAACAAACTCTAGTCAGAGGTGACATGGCTGGAGCTGTGTTTTAAGAGTGCTCGCTGAGCTCTTGGCAGAACAGTCCACCAATCCCAAGATGATTGCTGGTGCATTCGGCACTGCTCACGCATGCGCACTGATCTCCAGCAGCCATCTTCAGCATGGCAGGCTGTATTGGAAGTGCCAGATTTAGAAAGTAATGTACCCACCGGGGAAGGGAGATGGTTGAACAAATGAACATCTATGGAGCTGAGTGCTCCAACTTGTGGAGTGATCATGATACGACTCCAGCTTGGTTGTTGAGTCAGATCCGGCTGCTCATTTTTCCAAGCAATTGCAAGACAGCTGCAGGTTCCGCTGAATGTAAATGTAAAAAATGATGTGATACTATTGGAGGACTTCAATTACCCTGGAATACACTGGGACATCAAAATGGGAAAAGCAAATCAAAGCAGACATTTCTTAACTTAGTTAGGGAAAACAACATGTAGCAATTAGTAACAGTACCAGAAAAAGCATATATTGCATTTTATAATAACACATGCAACAGGATTAGTAGGTAACTGCTGGGTGGGGACCTCATTCTCTAATGTTCACCATAATGAAGTGACACTCATTGTAAATAATGAGAGATTCAGAACAAGGGTTTAACAACATATTATAGTGTAAAAAAGATAAATATTACAAAAATCAAAGGTTCTCTGAAAAACTAGGACTGGAAACAAGAAATATTAAATATTAATGCAAATGAACCATGGTTCTTACTGAAGAACACGCTTCTTATATGGATGCAAAATTATTTCCCTAAATCTCTTTCATATAAAAAGTAAGGCAAAACAAACAAAAAAAAAAACATGGTTTGCCAAAAAGATCAAAAGATTAATAAAATAACAAAGCATAAGGTAAAGTAACCCAAAAGTAACAACTAAGGACAACTACAAAAATTCTTTGAAAACATTAAAAAGGGAAATGAAAAAAAAGGAACTGTTAAAGTGAACATAAACCAGCAACAAATAAAACAGATAGACACCAATGTTTTTGATGCTGCAATTCAATAAGAAAGATTATGCCCAGGTGGGCTCAGTTCAGGCTGGGAACATATTACATACTACTGAGAAAGGTATAGCAGAGAAGTTAAATACTTACTTTGCTAGTGTTTTTACTCCACAGAATGTTCCAGTGCACAGTATCACTCCACCCCAAACTAAACCCAAACAACCCTCTTTTAAAATTACAAAGGAAGTGGTACACTATACATTAACGACATCAGTCAGTCCACATGAGTTACAAGCTAATTTACCTATAACACTAACAAATAAATTACTTGTTCTCCTGACAGAGATTTTTAATAAACCCTTGCAAACCAGTGAAGTGCCTGAAGATTGGAGGACAGCAATGGTTATTCCAATATACAATAAAAGGAATAAAATCAAGTTTTTTAATAATAGAGTAGTCCAATTTCTCCTTTAGGAATGGTCATGGAATCAATTGAAAAGGATATAATTACTGAATGTATTAATTCCCACAACCTCACTGATGGATGCCAGCATGTACAGTATTTAGTCAGAATTTGTCATGTTTAACTAATCTCATTGACTTTTATGAAAAAAGTGAGTGAAGCACTAGACTACTCTATCCTACTGGACTTTTCTAAGATGTTCAACAATATCACTCATGTGGAAATTGACAGGAAACTAATCAGCTTGGGCCTCAATTTCCAAATAAATAACTGGGTCAAAAATTGTCTTAAGTCAAGGGTGCATAGTGTTAGAATAAAAGCCCATTTCTCCAGTAACTCACCCATTATTAGTGGGGTCCCTTCCTATTTAACATATTTACAACTGATATGCCAGAAGGGTTACAAGGGTGGTTCCAAAACATATTTGATGATTCTAAACACTACAACAGAGAAGATACACAAACTCACATGGACTCATTACAAAAAGATCTTGACCTAATAGTCAAAGGGGTCAACACATGTGGCATGCTGTTAAATATAGATAAATGCAGGCTAATACACATGGGTAAGAAAAATAATAAATGTAAATACTATATTTAAAACACTCCCATAATTGAATCTTAATACAAAATGGATTTAGGTTTAACTACATCTGGAAATTTTATAACTATCAATCATTGTACAGGTATAAACATGAGGGCTAAGCAACTTTTTGGAGCCAACAAATGTCAATTTACTCCAAGAAATTAAAATCTTATTCAACCCTCTATAGAAGTCTAGTTAGACCTTATACAGAGTATACCTCCCAGTTTTGGTTGGTTTACCTAAAAGGGGCATATGGGAAACCTACAACATTCAAAGAAGGGCCATTAAACTAATCAGCAAGCTGGAGTATCAGACCTATGAGGAAAGAATAGAACATCTTGGCAACATGTCATTAGAAACAAGATGCCATGGTGCTGGGTGATAGGGGTTCACCTGGCACACTGGGGCCCCGGGTTCGCATCTGAGCCTGGGACGATAGGTGCAGAGACTGGCAGGGAGTGTCTGCAGGATACTCTTCTCCTGGGGGGAAGGGATGTAGTCCGTCATCACTCTCAGGTGGCTCCTAGTGGCTGACTGAACCAATGCATATTGCGGCATGGGTGACCACATGCCACATGTGCATTCAGCCAGGACACTGTGGGCTTGAGGCTCATTGGGGTGGGTGGAGAGAAAATGGAAAATGGATGTCCAACTGACTGGATGATGATTGCCCAGTCCCTCTCCACCATAAAGCCCCAGCAGAATGCCCTCTCAAGGCTGCACCCATAGCCTCATGCCCTGAGTCCACAATGGAGTCCCAGTCTCCTCTCCCTGTCCTCCCAGGGGAGAGGGAGCTCCCAAGCAAAGGGATATGACCAGGCTGTCTGGGGCAAGACTTGGCTTAGCAGCAGATGGCAGGAGGGAGACTGACCGAGCCAGTAGATGGGGCCCTTGGTGGCCCGAAGGAGTTGTCGGTCAAGTTGTGGGGTAACGAGCAAAACAAAAAAAAAGAAACAAGAAGATGCTGTGGGGATTTGCTACAGCTCTATGACATTCTTAAGCATAATGTGTTCATGGAAACAATGGGATTCAAATTTCAGATAATGGGAGAGGGCACCAGAGATCATTCAGGCAATTTTAACAGGAAAAATCAAATACTACCTGTAGAAATAACTTGTGCACATAGCATGTTGCTAATTTTTTGAAAAACTTACCCTGTTAGTAGTTGACTTACTGAATGACAAATTCTTCAAGACACACTTGGTATATTAACACTAAAAGGGCCCTTCATATCAGATGGCCACTGAATAGTGATAAGCAATCACAATGGATCTTGTTGTCTCCTTCTGCCTATTGAACCATAGTAGACCATAGTAATAGGTGAGAACATCAGATATCTTGTGTAAACTAGTGAGGGGGAGTCAGAGTGGAGAAGTACACATTCAATGTCACAAACAAGGGGGTGCCAGCCTCCCCTCATCAATCAATACAGTGGAATCAAGCACAACCTGGGTAAATGATAAAGGACAAGCAGGGATAGAGGTTGGGAAATGATAAGCACCAATGCAATGAGTCTTGGTAACAAATGCCAGAACTTCAGGTGATGGTCACAAAAGGGATCATCAACCTGGTTGTTGTCATAGAGACATGGGCAGCTTTGAACCACAAGTGGGACGTGACCATACCAGGGTACTTACTGAACACAAAGAGCAGGGAGGGGGAACAGCACTGTATGCAAATGAAGAGATACAGGCAACTGAGATAGACAGCCAATGGGATTCAGAGAAATAGAAACCCTGTGGGTGCTAGCAGTGGCAGAGAATGCAAAACAAGTCATGATTGGGGTGCTCTATAAACCATCAGGTTAAAGTCAAGGGCATACAAAGAACTAGAGGATATGTTTAGGAAAGCAGCCAAGTAAAGGGAGGGGTGGAAGTAGGGGACTTTAATATGCCAGATGTCAACAGAAAAGTTCCAGTTGTGGCAAGTTCTAGGAATCATCTCCTGGTGGATGCATGGCAAGAGGTGTACCTAGGTGAGCTAATCCAGTGCCCAACAAGGGAAGGCACTTTGTCTGATCTGGTGCTCACTACCAGTGAGAGAATTCAAAATGTAGCAGTCCTTGGACTTGATGGTTCCAACAATCACAGACCAGTGGTGCTAGAGGTCTAGACAGGGACTGCCAAAGGGTCAAATGCAGTAAGGGTAACAATCTTTAAAAAGGCACATTTCAACAGTATGAGGGAGCTGTTACAAAAAAGCTTGTGGAGAATAGGACAGGTACAAGGGGTAGAAGAAAAATGGAAAGACATGACAAAAACAATTACAGAGACAGCAGGAAGCTCAGTTGGGAAGGTGTCAAAGGAAAAAAGGGAAAGGATTCTAACGTAGTTCAAGGCCAAAACAAAGACTGTGCTAGAAGCTGAAAGGAGAGCATTTCAAAAGTATAAAGGTAGTTAAAGGGTGGGAGGACAGAGAGAGGTACCAGGAGGCAACAAAGGTCACTAACAGGAAGTGGAGGGAGGCCAAGGCTGAGACAGAACTTAGGCTTGCAACTGGACTGAAGCAAGGGGGAAAAGCATTCTTCAGGTACATCTGGGAGAAATATAAGGTTAAAGGGCATAGTGTGTGTCTGAATAGAAAGGAAGGAGAGGAGGAGCAGGGCAAAATGAAAGCAGAGATTCTGAACAAATATTTTTGTTCAGTCTTTGCTAGGCAGAAGGTTGGGCCAATAACTGAATGTAAGGTTAAGAGTAGAAGACAGGAAAGTAAGTGCTCAAGTAACATAGTTACATAACTGCTCAAGTAACAAAATAACAGGGAAAAGGGTTTTAGAAAATCATAAAGGGTTGAAAGTAAATAAATGTATGGGACCTGGTGGCTTACACTCAAGAATGGCAAAGGATGTAGCAGAGGTGATAACAAGACAACTTACAAACATATTCCTCTTCTCACTGAATATGGGGAGGGTGATCCTAGGGAAAGGAGGATGACAGACACGTTCATACTGTGCAAAAGGGGGAGAATGGGTGAAACAGGAAATTACTAACAAGTCAGCTTGATGTCGATAGTGGGAAAGATTATGGAGTCTATACTAAATGAAGAACTAGTGCACTTACAGAAGGGAGATGGGCCACAGTACACCAGACAATATAGGTTTACAAGAGGAAGGTCTAGCCAGATAAATCTGGTTGAGTTCTTTGATGGGGTAACCAGGGCAGCAGAGAAGGGACAGGCAGTCAATGTAGTATACATGGATTTCAGCAAGACATTTGACTTGGTCTCTACAGAAAGCTGGTCAAAAAGTTAAGGAACCTAGAGGTGGAGGAAAACTTGATTTGGGTAGAGTACTGGATCAGGGGAAGAACACAAAGGGTAGCTGTAAACGGGTAGTTTTCAAAGGTAAGGGAAGTAAAAATTGTAGTACTTCAGGAGTCAGTACTGGGCCTGGTCCTTTTTTAGTGTATTTGTGACATAGTGGAAGGCATAAAGAGCACAATCTGCCTCTTCACAGACAACATGAAGATTTGAGTAAGGCTGGGCGCAGAGGAAGTGACAAGCAAACTCAAAGATGATCTGGGTAGCTTAGAGAGCTAGTCAAAGATATGGCAGCTGGATTTTATTGCTAAAAATGCAAGCTGATTCACATTAGGAAAAGGAACCCAAGAGTATAGTATAAAATGGGCGGTGGTACTGGAAAGCACAACATAGAAAATGACCTAGGGATCATGATATCAGAGAACCTAAAAACAACAGCATACTGCAACAGAGTTGTTCCTAAGGCTAACAAGATACTGAGAAGTGGATAAGCAGCAGAGGCTGTGAAGTTATCCTGCCATTGCACAGGGTACTGGTTCAGCTGCATCAGGAATATTCTGCAAAGTACTGAAGCCCACACCTGATGATAGATTGCAACAAGATGGAAGCAGTACAGTGCAGGAAAACTAAAATGCTACATGGGTTAGGAGGCAAGACATATGAGGAGAGACTGTGGGGCATGAACATGTACACCCCCGAAAAAAGAGAGAAAGAGGTGATATGATCATACATATAAGTACCTTGGGTGGATGTCAATGTACTGTACTTTCCATGAGCTGAAATATATAGACAAGGGGGAACTCACTGAAAAGTGCAAGGGGAAGAGTCAAAGGGGACATCCACAAGCTCTTTTTCACTGCAAGAGTGGTGGGCAAGTGAAACAAGCTACCAGAGGCAGTGGTACAGGTCATATCAGTGAGCAGCTTCAAACAGGAATCAGACAGGCACATGAGAATAGTTAAAAAAGGGGTGGCAGAGATAAAGCAGAGGATGCCCACTCAGGCCAGTGCAGATTAATTAGATATGGTTGACAGACTGGATGGAACTATGCATCTTTTCCTGTCATCATTATCTATGTATCTGTGTATGTATGGCACAACATTATGGAACTTAACCAGTTCTCCATTGCTAACACCACAACATTCTAATGTTTCTAACCTAAAGCTCCAGCCTATCAGATCTAAGAACGGATTTTAGACAAGAAGAAATAACTTTTATTTAAAAGCCAGAGGTATATCATATATTTTATAGAATATATTCAATCTTCTCTACAACTCAGAAATTAGTTGAGTGGGTGTCTAAATGATTAGAATAGACAAACAGATTCCCTTGCAGTTATTACTATACTGTATATTCACATACATAAATTGTGCCACTCATAAAATTGTATTGTACTGCACATGTTTATGTATGTAATCATCTTTATTACTGTATCCTGTGTAACCCCTTCCCCCAGGGCGCATCTGGAATCGAGCGGTACACTGCTCAGTATGCCTTCCTGGTGAAACTCTTAAATAAATAACTAACTAAATAAATTGCCATGAGTGTCGATGGCATGACTCAGTTGTCAAAAAAACATAGCAGGAAAATAGTGAAATTATTGAAATGGGAATAACATTTTAGCCATCTGGGTATAAATGGGGCTAGAAATATTTGTTTATATGTGCTCAAGTACTGAAACCTATAATATTAACATATATGTAATTTTTAGGGCCTGTAGTAACATTTCTAAACACTGCTGGTTGTGTCATTAATTCCAATAAATATAAGGGGAAAAGTTGTGATACACAGTATGTAAATACCTACGGTACAAGTCGCATTGAACTGTTCCACCAAAGAGTTGGTTTAGCATTGTTTTTTACAGTTGTCAATGCATTGGTAACTCATATTGCATTGTTATTCAATGGTTAAACAGCTCAAGAGCAATGTTTGTAAAATATTTTTGTAGCTCATTTGGACTGCATCAGTAGTCAAGTCACAATGCAATGCAAAACTGAGTTTTAATTCTTAAGAAACTGTTTGTGCAGGGCTTTGTACTGTATCCGGCAACACTTATGCAACTCGATCAGAAATGCTAAGGCAACTCATTGCAGGAACAGTTTAATGTGACTTGTACTGTATACTGTCAGTCTTGTTTTTGCCACTGTCATGGCGGTATGAAAATGAGGAATTCAATACCATTACTGGAGAACAGCTGAGAGCTACAACAGAGTTATTAAATATTATCTGAGATACTGGAATGGGAGATGCTGAAAAACATGATCAAGGCAGAATGGGTCGTATCTGTGAGAATGAGTAAAGGAAGGTAGAGACAGAGTGAATAATATAGGACATGGAATGGTCAAAGCAGGCTTATAAAACAAAGTCAGACATAAAGCAGTTTCAAACTGGCAGAATAAAAGAACCTAAATAAAATGTGACTTAAAGGTACAGCAAACTAAATAAGAAATGGCTAAGAAGATCACAAGCAAGGTAAGGACAGTGGAGTAAATGACAGAGCTGTAGACACTTGAAAGTCATAGGAAAAATCAGGGCAAGAACAAAAGAGGGATGAAATGACCAAAGAGATGAAAAGGTCAAAAAACATTTTTGACTCAGGGTTTGAGATAACAGTATGGCAAAGGAGCAGCAAATCAGAGTCTAAAGGATCAGAGCCACAATCAGATTTAAATGATGGTCAAAGTACACATTAAAGCTAGTACAATTAAATTAGAGGGCCAAAATATCAAAATATAGAGACAGTAGAGTTCTTGGGTGAATAATGGAGTTAGAACTGAATGGGACATGGATGAAAGGATAAGAAGAAGCTAAAAAGTCTAGAGCAAAGCAAGTCTGAAATGGATCCATATGCAGAGCAAATGGGGCACAGGAAGACCAAACTAGCTAGTCAGAATTGAGAAAGAGCCATAATGGATTTAACTCCCCAAAACAGAGTTAGATGTTCTAGAAATTGTGACGAGTACCGGACCATGCTGGAAGAGACAGTGGGCCTGATTCCAAGAGGCTTATGCCTGGAGCAAGCCACGGTACACCAAGCCCCATGGCTTAACTTTCAACTTGCACCAGGCGTTACACCAGGGGCGATTCTGAAAGGTGCCTTGTGCCATGGCGACTGTGGGTTGCACCAAATGCAGGTTACAACACCCACTATGCCGTAACCCACAATGCCATGGCACAAGGGTGTGTTACAGCAGCACCGGTGCCCTATTCCAAGAGGGTTGTTGCCATAACCTACATACACAACTCCAAAGAGCCGCTTTGGTGCAGTGGAGTTACACCACTTAGGAGGTGATGTAAGTGGCATCCATCAGTGCCAAATGATGGATGCCCACTCTACAGCTTGATGGTCAAGATGTGTTCCCCATGCCCCCCATCATGCCATGACCCCAATCCCACCCAACTGTTGGGGACTGCTGGGGTCTGGGTTGTGTATGTGCCCCTCCTGGACACCTGTGACACCTGTTCAGCCCCCACATGCCCCCTGGTGCCTACCGTGGTGTTCCAGGGGGGGGTCTGGGGGGGCAGTTTGTAGTGGGTTGTGACTTGCAGCAGGCTGGACTGTTATGCCGAGCCCATGGCATTAGCCTACACATGCCGCAAGTCACAGGTCATAGGTGCCGGGACCCTGCTGCTCTTAGAATATGGCGCAGGGTCCCCCGCCTTTGAGTTGTGACATTCCTCTTGGAATCGGCCCCAGTAAGAAGAATAACAAATAACTGAAAAGTACAAAGAACACTTCCATTTTGTCCAGCGATACAAGAAAGCCTCAGAATTACTAAAAGAAAAGTAAGGAGATTTGGTAAAGTTACAGTTAGTTTCTCTTTTGCAAGGGAGCAAACTAGAATATGCCTGAAACTAGCAGCCTGTAGCTGTGAAACAAAGACTGAGAGTGAAGTAGTTATGTGGAGGTCCATGGATGCCAGCTGTAGCCAGACATAATAAAGATGAAACAAAATAAATCATCGAGACACTCCAAAACGACACCAGGGCTGTCAAAAATGGGGACAAGGCACATAATTAATATAACTCCAGGTGAAAATAATGAAATATATTACAGACTGAGAAAACTGAACTATGGCACAGGTATTTAAATCAACAGAAAACACACATCCAAACAAGAAATCAGATTTTCAAAGATTCCAGGCAATGAAAGAGGTTGAGATATCTGACCTGGATTAATGCAAGACACCCTCAGTGCTCAATGCATTAGCAAAAACAAACAACCCCAAGAACTCAAAACTATTAGGATTCAGTTCCTGCAGAACTGAAAACTTTTGTGACAGACTTATATACAGGCAAAATGGAAGTTCAAGTTACATTATCAAAGTTAAAGAAATGATAGGGAGAAGTGGGAGATAACTACCTGAACTCAAAGAAGCCAATCATATAGTAAATGTAATAGAAACAAGTAGACAATTTGGGAACAGTTCCAAAAGATCAAAGTTAAGAATTTATCAATTGCCAGAAGTACAGTTATAGAGAACAGAACTATGGCTTTAGTTTTGGAAACCAGCATGAAGCAGGATCTAGAGGGTAAATCTTTGAATAGGGGAAAGTCACATAAAGTACTGTATTCAGCCCTGCCTGACATCTGAAAAAGCACCTGCAAGATCAGTGATTGTAAAAGAACAAAAATTGTTCTGTGCAGCTTGAAATAAGAAGAGCAATATGAAACTTTATTTATTTTTATTTATTTAACAAATCAGAAAGACCTTTGAGCCATGGGCTCTTTTATAGAGGTTCCACGTCAAGTTACAAGAATAACAAATTACAATGGTTTCAGTAAGTAGTACAACATGAGGAAAGTAATTACTTAAACAAAAGAATAATATGGCAAGATAAATATTATGACAAGTGCAGCCAGTGGCCTTGTCTGAAGATGGGTGAAAGGGATTACAAGGAGAGAAGGACAGGGGGAGAATTGGGGTGTGGAAACAGCAAAATAAGAGCAAGGCAGGAGATGCCACAATGAAGCTTATGTAGGAGAGACCCACAGGGAGCAGGGGGGTAGAGGGAGAGAACAAGGTGAGGAAACAGAGGAAGGAGGGGGAAGTGGGAGTGGAGAGGTAAAGGAAGGGTGGATGAGGTAGGATGAAAAGAGGACAGGAATGGGGATGGGAAAGAGATGAAGGAAGGAAGTGCTGTAAGTGGAATAGCACAGCAACAAGGCAGGGCTATACAGAGGTATAGAGAACTATGGCTTTAGTTTTGGAAACCAGTATTAGAACTGAATCCTAACAGTTTTAGATTCTCGGGGTTGTTTGTCTTTGCTGCTGTATTGAGCACTGAGGGTGCCTTGCTTTAATCCAGGTCAGAGAACATATCAGAAACCCCAGTTTTATCATAATTATTTATGTCTCATACAAGATAAAAGGCAACACTATGTATCAGTTGTTAGGGCCCAGAAATTAAATGTAATGTCAGACCTCCATACTCAAAGCTGTATTCTGAAACTCAGAACACATGGCATACTTAATTCCCTATGAGGCCTTGCAGGACCCTAACAACAAAGGAATACAAAGTAAATTTGTAAGGAAAGAACTCTTGTGGGAAGAATTTGTGGGATGTCAGGGATCTGTTAAAGAGGGAATGATGACTGCTACTTACTGTATTTGGGGGATGTGGCTTCAGATTGAGGTGTTAGGTGTTCGCTGGGGTACTCAGGAGGGTGATGGTATATTTTGTGTGTGGTGCATTATACTTGCCATGTCGGTGAAGGTACAATATGCGAAAAATTGGCAGGTACATAAACAGGAGTTGATGCATAAAAAGGTAATTTTGCACAAGTCTAGTATAACCCCTTCTCAAAACCCTTAAGTTTGTTTTGTAAAACTAGATTGTCAGCATACCAATGCAGGATTTAGCCAACCTGGCTCAAGATTGACTAGCTGCACAAAACAAAGACAGTTGCCCTGCTTTAAGGAAGACAGGATCATTCACAATATATTAACAAAAACATGCATGTTATATGATATTATATGCAAGGAGCTGGGATTGTTTTTTAAGAGTATATTTAATTGCTAAACATTTTTAGTAACAAAAAAAGATCATTTGTTCTAAGAGAGCAGGCTAAATAAAGACAGAGGTTTTGAAATCTCAGCTGCCCAATGATTTGCAGGAAAATAACTGCACTGCAGAAGAATGAGAAATTCATTGCAACATATCTGCAGAGGAATGACTGACCACTGTCACTCATTAGAACCGCAGCACACATGACAGTTTGGTGACACATAAGAATAATTTTCTGGCCTTCAGCATCTGGTAGATGATGTTTGAATTCCATTCCAATCATGCCTTCAGACTTCTGATAGACATTGAGAGACAGTAGTCAAGGAAATGAGAGACAACCAGAATCAGGTAAATTGCATATGAAGTGGCATTAAGGCTCAAAAAGTCAAAAAAGAATATAACTGCAGAAGACATGCATACATATCATAGAGGTTTAGATTTTCTGGCATGGAAGCCTGATTGTCTGGTAAACTGAGTTTTATAGGAGAACTCATTTAAAATTGTAAAGCTGTAGAATATTTGATGTCCTCAAATTACTAATATTGTGTGTGTGTGTGTGCGTGCATGTGTGTATGTGTGTATGTGTGTGTGTGCGTGTCTTGAGAGACAGAAAGTTAGAGCACAAAAGAAGGATTTTTTTCTGATGCAAAACCAGAGACATTCATCGAATCAGAGAAAACGGAGTAATGGGTCAAGGAAAAAGCATACACAAGTCTTTCATGACTAATGCATGCAACATGTTACATGTGCAGCTCACTCTATTACTGTCTGTTGTACATATTGCAAATAGGAAGCAAGAAACAAAAGAGAAATTAAAAAAAAAATACTGAAAATGAAAAGGGGATGAATTACAATAAATGATTCTGTTGGCAGATTGTTCCTAGAAATACCTTTAGAAAGACGAAGACATAAGATAAAGATAATTGGTTGGGAGGGTTATAAATATGAGAAGGAGAAAGAAAGAGAGAGGTCAACAATGGGGGATAGGTGAGAATAGGGGAAATAAATTCTTAGATCATAGCTAGATAGGATTAGTAACAAAGATGAGTGATCTCAAAAGAAAGAAGGTGAGTCAGGTGAGAATGGGAAATAACCTATGTGGTGAGAAGCAATTAAGGGGGAGGCAGTAAGAGAAATAAGTGTAAAGGTAACTGATCCCAAGGAGGTATAGAGTGATAGCCATACTGCAAATAGCTAGGAACAGAGAATTACAGTTTTAAAAGAGAAAAATATATTATTTCTAAAAATAAATTATAAAAATGAAATGAACACTGACTCCGATCTTAAAGTGGCATAGCCATCTTCATTTTAGATAGATCAGAAGCCCTGACCTTACAGCTATATGCCAGTGAAGCACTCCAGGCCACTTATGTGAGCACTGCTGACACCATGGCTCCACTGACCATACAGCTGCAAGAACTGACTGTGTCTCCCATTCTAGTCCACTGCAGACACACTGTAATTGAACCACAGGAAACAACAAAATTAGAGCTAAGCTGAGATGAGTTAACCACAGTAAAGCATACCAGGTGGTTCTACAACGTGTTTAATGACTGGTACTTTCAAAAATCTATAAAAATTGATTTAAAAATGGTGCCTGTTCATATCAATGACACACACCTTTCTTTTTTTAATGGCACTGTCAGAAACAGCACGGGTGACAAGTACATTTTCAGCAGCTTTGTAAGCCTGAAGCCTGGACTTAACAGATACTGCACATAAATGATCTGCCAATAAGTTGCCCACTGAATCTCATAAAGTAAAGCTGTTTTACTACAGCAAACAATATTTTAAAAGGTGTGGTTAAAAAAACAATAGTGGAAAGGTAAATACAAAGGGCCCAAATCTTAAAGCTCCAGGTGGAGCACAGAGGGCTTGCACCACAAGGAATGGCACAAAGTGCCCCTTGCATCAAAAAATGTGCTGGGGGCAATTCTCAGATGCAGTCAACATCGACTGCAGGCTGCCTTCACAAAAAGGGGCTTGTGCTCTCTGTGGGCCACAAAATGGGATACATCATGGTGCTAGGGGCTTGTAGCAGCTGAAGGCTGACAAACCCTTAAATCAGGATTCTCATAACTGTGTCAGAGGAAACATTTCCAAGTACTGTAAGACCAGCCAGGGATGGTCTGAGGGTACTTTGAAATAGCCCTCTGGCAGAGTTCGGCAACCTGCAGCAATGTGCTGCCTTCCCCCTTCCCCAGCCCTGATCCCATACTATGTAAGTGTGAATTTCCCTGGAAGTCTAGTGGACCCCTCCCTGATCCCCAGTGTCTCCAATACATATTTGTTATAATTCCTTGGTGCTCTAGCGGATTCCCCAGTCCCTGATGTCCCCAATATATAGTTGTTTTTATAATTCCCTGGTGGTCTAATGGACCGCCCTCCCTGATCCACAATGTCCCCAATAAATAATTGTCTTTTATAATTCCCTGGTGGTCTAGCAGATCACCATCTCCAATCCCCATGTCCCCAATAAATAGCTGATTTTATAATTCCCTGGTGATCTAGTGAACCTCCCTCCCTGATCCCTGATTCTGTCTGTATATTTCAATAATAAATAACCCCACCCCAGCAGGCAGTGTCCCACCACTCCACTTCACTCCCACCATCCCAAAACCAAACCGGCAAATGGCACAACCCACCACTCACTACTACAGACAGTCGCCGACTGAGCTCTCAATGAGTGCTGTACTGTATTCAGTACACGCTCATTGATTGACAGATCACTGTCATTCAATGAATGCATACTGAATACAGTACAGTACTCACTGACAGATCAATCAGTGACTGGCTGTGGTGGTGAGTGATGGACTGTGCCAGTCGCTGGCTGGGTTTCAGCATGGGGGGGGCAAGGTGGTGGGATACTTCATGCCAGGCTAGGGGGGGTAGGGGATCATTAGACCACTAGGGAATGTTTTTCTTATTATTGAAATATATGGGTAAAATTGGGGTGGGGGGGTCCACTAGACCACCAGGGAATTCTGTATGCCTACAGGCGACATCTGGGACTAGGGAGAAGGGGTCCACTGGACCACCAGGGAATTATAAAACAACTATATATTGGGAACATCAAGGATCAGGGAGGGTGGTCTGCTAGACTACCAGGGAGATTTTACTTATATTAATGGAGGATCAGGGCTCAGGGGTGTCCACTAGCTCACCAGGGAGGTTTTACTTATAATAACAGGAGATCAGGGCTTGTTGGGGGCCACTAGATCACAAGGGAGGTTTTATTTCTAATAATGGGGGATTGGGGCTTGAGGGGCTGTTAGATCACCAGGGAGTTTTACATGTAATAATGGGGGATCAGGGCTTGGGGAGTGCTGTGAGCCACCAGGGACATGCCAGAGTGGCACACAGCCACCCCACAGTTTGTGGAAGGAACACCCTCTAGATGTGCCACCTGTTTGGCATATGGCCAGGATTGCCACAAGCTGAGAGACTTTTCTGCCGGGATCCTGCCCAATAGAGAATAAGGCATAGGGTCCCTGGCACACTGGAAATTGATGCAAGCTACCTTTTGCCGCAGCTTACATCATACTAAGGGTCCTTTGGCAATTGAGCCCAAGTTCTCCCACCACACATCTGTAACTCATGATGGATTAACATTTCTAAGAAAATCTTTAGTCCAGTTCTTATAAACAGCATGTGGACTTGTCAAAAAAGTATGGATTGTTGTCTGAATTAATATGGCATGTAGAAGAAATGAGAGTGTGAGGTAATTCAAAACTAACTCTTTTGAGACTAAAACCCTAGACACTGGACTAAAATATGTACACACATCTTTTAATGAACACACTAAGAACCACAATAAACCACTAAATGTAACAAAGCAAAGCAATCATGACTGTCTTTTTGAGCAACCAGGTGACCCGCTATGTCCAGTCACTAGCTTTAGCAAATATTTGTCCAAATTTCCTGAAAATGCCCATTATTTTGCCATCCATGCAAACAACCCCAAGAAGTGCTTGGTAAAATGGCAGTGTGGTACACTTTGGAGCCAATGAGGATAAATTACCTTAGTAGCCTAGTCGCTAAAATTTGCTGAGAAGCTGACCTGCCCCGCATCTACACAAATCATTCTCTGTGGGCAACTGATGTCACACAATTAACTTATGCTGGACTTGAGGCCAAAGAGGTTACGTCCATGGCTGGGCATAAAAATGAGACATTGCTCAGAGGTTACTGGAGACTGAATATGACTGACAGACAGTAGTGGAGCTCAATCCTTTCTGGTAGCACACTAAATAGAGAAACATGAAAAGTCACAACCAAAAGAAAATACTAACATCCATATACACTAATTTATTGTAGATGATGAGAAACCATCCACCAGTGCAGATTTCTACTTAGGCCAAACCACTCCTTATCAACCAGTATTAAGTGATTATCAACCACAATAATGCACAGCACCACTGTGCATTTAAAACTGTGAGTATACTATCTTTTGTTCACAGATGGTGAAACAAAAGCAAATACTTCAAATAAAATCTTCATCTAAAGAATACGACACTGTGACTACTCCCAATATGCCCCACCTCTCTCATTTTATAAATTGTGGTGCAATGCAGTTTTATTTCAGTGCCAAGCAAAGTAGCAGTTCCATTTTATATCATTTTTATTTCTTAACCACTCAATAAACTTTGAAAAATCTGCAAACTTAAGTTCTAGTTCAATCATAGTTTTTATAAACTTTGCATGTGTTCCTTGATTATCTACAACTGTGCTAAAGTTCAAACAACATTTCCATAAAGTTTTTGCATTTCTAAACTACTAGGGCCGGATATTCAAACTGTGCCCAAAAAGTGCGCAACAGCAGGAGCAAGCGCAAGTCACTTGCGCACAGGCGCAATCGTCGCGATAGTCAAACATGGAGCAAGGTCAATTGCGCAAGCAGCCAACGTCTGAATATCACACAAACTGCACCATAGCGCAACCAGGAAGGGGAAGCTGAGCAGAAATGATGCACCATAGCGCAACAAGGCTAGCCCAGCTGAGCAGTCCAGAGGTGCCATAGCGCAAGCAGAGCCTCCCCCCAGCAGAGCAATGGAACTGCACAACCAGGGAGGCAGGCTGGGGCCCACCACCAGCCATGCCACACATGGGCACAGGAACACACTGCAGAACTAACAATACACCCACACACCCCAAGCACAGCATCACTGGGGGAGGGATGGATGATCCACCGGCCCATGGGGACAAGCCAACAAAGCACAGCAGGGCCATGTCGCCCCAGCACACCCACTGGCAGGCTGAGACTGCCACACACAGGGGGTTGACAACCACAGTGCGCATCAGCCCCCCCTTCTGTGCAGCACACCCCTCACTGTGACCCCAAGACACCACCCATGTGCAGTGACTGTCACTGCAGTAAACACCATGCAACCCCAGCACACTGCAACCTCGTGCAGCACAGAACCATACAAGCCAGACCCACCCTGGGCACCCAGCAGTGGGCGGCAGCAGATGGCAAGACCGACTGAAAGGCACTCCCACACCGGAGACACCTTCCCATGCACACACACACATACCCAGGACCTTACCACCCCAGATGCCATGCACACCACTGCAACTGAGCAACCATAGCCCTGCAAATCAGAGACCACTACAGAATTCATAACAAAATATATATATTCGAAAAAGATATGTACAACACCAACAACATCTATATACATATGTACAAGACAAGGGTGGGGTAGGGGTACAAGGTAGGGGTGGGTAAGGGGTAGGGGTGAACAACTGGGAGAGGGAAGGCAGGGTGGGAGGGCTGGATGAAGTGGGAAGGGGAAGCGCAGTCAGCGCCCGGCAGGCTGGTCCCCTGCTGCCTGTTGATCTTCCCGGTTCCTCCGGCGTCGCCTGACCCCATGGTGCTGCATGTCTGTCAGGAGGTCATGTGTAGCGACTGACACCTGCGTCAGCCGCTGGAGGGCATGGTCCATCCGCCATAGGATGCTGAGACCTAGGAAAAGGGAACACAGTCAATGGCTGTGACTGTCCACAACCCTGAACACCACCCATCCTGCAAGGCATATAGCCTAGTGCCCCGCACCTGTGATGGTATGCACCCACCCACAGTGACCATGCACATGACACCCCAACCAGGCAGCACCAGCTATGTGCACCACTGCACACACACACTGCCCATGTCCATCACACAGCACAAACAAGGCTGTCAAGTGACGTGGCAATGTGGTGGGATGCCAGTTCCACAGCCATGTGCCCAGTGCATGCATGGACCACCAGTGACGCACACAGACGTGCAGTGACACTGGACAGTGATGACTGTCACCTGTGTCGTGCATGGTTGTGTTGTCCATGGCTGGTGGTCATGCCCACCCCCTCCAGCATGCAATAGCATCCATGATGTAATGACACTCACACTCATCAAGCAGCTGTGGCTGCTGCTGCTGCTGCCGCTGTGGCCCACCCATCACGCCTCCTCCGGCTGCCACCTGGGCCCCACCACGGCCCTCCTCAGCCTGGGCCTGCATCCTCTCTGCCAGGCCTGTGGGTGACAAATGTTGAGAAAAACATCAGTGTGACCCCAAAGCAGACTGCCCCCTGCCCCAGTGAGTGTGCCTGCCCACACAGCCAGACCCATGCATCTCACACCTACACACACTGACACAGCCAACCATGGCAGAGCCATCTCCCATGCACCGCCACCAAAACACAGTCACACCCCTACGGAGAATACAGGTGCATAGATGGTAAACCCACCTGGCCTAGGCACAATGCCCCTCCTGGCACGTGACCTGAGGTGTTGCAGCACGTCCGGCTCCCTCCTGCGGAGGTCACTATACCTGTGCCTGCACTGTTCAGCAGACCGGCACCACCCTGTGACCCTCTCCAGTTCAGTGGCCACCTGCAGCCACACATGGGTGCGGGCCATGGTGAGGGGCTGATCCCCAAACAGTGCCCCAAAGTGCAGCTCAACCACTGCTACCAGGTTGGCCACCTCCAACTGACTCCACTGGGGAGCTCTCCTGCGTGCAATTACTGTGGCAGTAGAGCTGGCAATATGGCACCCCGCAGCGCGGCAACCCCACGTGGAAATGTTGCGCAATAGACCACCATAGGTTCCAATCGTGCTGTTCGTATAGCGCCGTCGGTTCACATAGCGCTGTCACCAAACAGCGCAACAGAGCCATACACATGGCAGCCGAACAGCGCCAGGGGGCAAAGGTCGGACACCAGGTCAGAGGTCTGTGACGCAAGGCCACGCACAGCGCCATCTGACATCTACGCATCCTGCGCGAATGGTCACCTGCGTGCCAGTGCCACAGTGGACTATTGCGCAGTAGTACCACAGCGCCATATGGTGCCCAGTGCTGTAGCGCCACTGGCACAATGGTGGCCATGGCCTGAATTGCCGATCGTGCACAGCACGTCATCAGCGCGGCAGACACCTGCATAAGCTACCTGGGCATGCGCAATGCAGTGTACCACACAGTCACAGATATGCGCCATTGGCTCAGCCGGCTCAACCGTATTGCGCAAAGCGCAACGGCGCGATATTCAGCCGACACATGCAAATCATCTGATCAGCCATTCAAAGGCGCAGTGGCATGATTTGCATCTCATTACAGTTGCTCCACTCCAAATTTGCATGCATTGCTCTATAAATGTGCGACATTGGTCTGCGCTGGCCAGATTCGGTTACTGCAGGTAAGAGGTGGGTTGCATGCTGTGTGATGTTCTGGACAATGGTCATGGGATAACGCTGTAGACTGCACAGTGACAGGTGTCCACTTCCACCCATACAGATCGACATGACCGAGCAGAGCCAAGGTGAGGGTGAGGATGGTGGGCAGAGGAGGAGGCCCAACTTCACCAAGGTGGAGACAGAGGCTCTCTTCCAGGCCTACCTGGAGGAGGAGCCACTACTGAGTGGATGGCGGGGCACCCCCAGGCCCGTGTGGCTGCATGGGAGGGGGTAGCTCGGGCAGTGAACCTGCACGAAGCCACCAGCGCTCTGTGCAGGAATGCAAAAAGAAGATGGGGACAGACCGCAGGAGGATGAAGGAGAAGGTGGCAGCCCTCAGGGCGGCATGTGCTGGCACTGGCGGGGGCCAGCCAGCGGTGGTGGAGCTGACCCCGGCTGAGGACCGACTGGCTGCATCAATGCAGCAGAGTGCTATTGAGGGCGTACCAGGAGGTGGATTCCAGACAGGTGGAAGCCCATCACTGCACGGTATGACATGGTGGTGGTGTTGGGGGGGAAGGTTGTTCACATGGACTCACATGTCCTCACTTTCTGTTACAGATCCTGTTCATCTTCAGGGGACGGTGGTGGTGGGTCCAGGCAGTGAGGAAGACCTGCTGGACATGGAGGAGGGTCCATCCACCTCTGTCACCAGCCAGCATGCACTGCACCATGATGCACGGCTGCCAACTCTGGTGTCGGTGAGTCGGGTGTGGGGGGTGCACAGCCTGTGTCTCAGCAGTCTGGCATGCAAGCATGCCAGCATGCTGTGACTGTGGCTGTAGCACGTACCTGCACCATTGATGATGCAAGGACTGCAATGGGCAGTGACATGTGTGTGTCCCATGACGGACACACAGCAGGCCAGCACATGCCCCTGGGCCTAGCTGGTTCCAACATGTGTGCCAGCATGTTGGCACAGTCCCAGGCTGTGCCTGTCAGCACCGGTGGCTGTGCAGGTGTCTGGCACTGTTGCGGCCACAGCAGTGGAACGAGTGGTCCCTGGGGCACAGCGGTTGGAGGGGCAGCAGCAGCAGTCACCAACCAGGTCTGGGGGTACAGTGTCCAGCGGTGGCACATGCCCACTGCCCTTTGATATGCCCATTCCTGGTCCTGGTGAACAGCGCCCACCCTCAAGGGGTGTTGAGCATCAGGCCCTTCAATATCCTGGGGGACAGGATGCCGTTGTGGCAGAGTACCCATTTGAAGAGCACACCCGCCTGCTGCGGGAATCAGTACAGCAGCAAAGGCGGGTTGCAATGTCCGTGGAGGCACTGTGTATGGCTGTGGAGCGGCACAGCAGGGACTGTGCTCTGAATCTTGCAGAGATGGTCCATATGCGGATGGATGTGACCGCCGCCATTGACAGGCAGACCCAGGCATTGGTCGCTGTCGTGGCTGCATTGGGCACACAAGCAGGTGCCCCTGTACCGCACACCCTACACAGTACGATCTCCACTCCCCATTCCCAGTGTCATGCAACACCAAGCCTGTCGACGCCGGGTTCTGCTGTGGGCATCCCGAGCACCCCTGGTGCAGGTATGTTTGGCATACTACAGACCCCAGTGCGGACAAGGTCGCGATCGCGCAGTGAGAGCCCTGGTGGTCCATCGGTGCCACCCCATGTGGCCCCTGCTCAGCCTGCCAGTGCTGTTGGGTCATGGCGGGGCTGCCCACGCATCTGCGGTGGCCGTGGAATGGTGCAACATGACTGACCTGTCTCCCAGTGCGGGCCCTGTCTGGTGCTGCCCTGTGTGCACTGTGCGTCATGGTGGGCAGTGCACTGGTGGGTGCCCTGCACATCACGCCGACATACGGACCACCTGCACACCATCCCGACTGCTGTCCACAGGTGCATGTGCATGATGATGCCTGCATTGTACTGTACACCAAGGTGCAAGGGTGCCCAGCATCTGACACATGTACTTGGACAGTACAGGTGGTGGGTGTGGTCTGTGGATCTGTGTGTTTGCCATGTCTGTTCCTGCTCTGCTGTGCACCTGCCCATGTACTTTATTGCCTGGTGTGTGTGTGTGTGTGTGTGTGTGTCCATATGACTGTTTGCCCCTCCCTGATGGTGTGTTTGTGTGCCTGGTCCCTTCCACTCCCTTGCCGTCATGCACCCCTGGTGTGTTACTCTGTGTGCCTGTGGGTTGCCAGGACAGTGTTGGCTGCACATGGCCCCTTGACTTACCTGTGTCGTGGCATAATGCTCCTCCGTGATGGTGTCCCGTTGCAGCTGGGCCTGCGGCGGATCAGTTAGGGGATCCCTTGCCGTCAAGGGGGGGCTGCTCATCACTGCATCATCACTGGCGCTGCTGGCGTCCCCATCGCTGTCCCCCTCCTCGACCTGAATGGCTATCCCACAGTCTTTGGCCATGTTGTGCAGGATACAACAGGCCAGGAATATCCCACAGGCCTTTGAGGGGCTGTACTGTAGGGCACCGCCGGAGGTGTCTAGGCATCGGAAGCATGCCTTGAGCATCCCAAACACCCGCTCGATGATGTTGCGTGTGGCGGCATGTGCCTCATTATAGCATTGCTGCGATGGGGTCATGGGGCGCCGGTATGGTGTGAGCAGCCAGGGACGGAGTGGGTATCCGCTGTCACCTGTGTGGAGATGGTGGAGATGAGTATCATGTTCAGGTCCATATTGCCAATATCCCTGTGTGCCACTACCATAGCACCTGTGGTATTCCCACCCTTGCCCCACGTTTGCAATTCCTACATGCGTACTCACCCACTAGATGGCCTGTGGAGATGTCCCCACTCTCAAATCGATGGCACAGTGTGGACTGATACCATATAAAGGCATCATGTGCTCTGCCAGGGTGTGTGGCGCAGACATTGATTATGCGCCCAGTGGCATCACACACCACCTGGCAGTTGACACTGGAATAGCCCTTCCTGTTCCTATATGCAGCCCCATCGGAGCTAGGTGGCATGTGTCTGGCCACATGGGTGCAGTCTATGGCCCCTAGCATGCCAGGCATACGTGCTACCCTGTGGAACTCCTGCATGTTTGCTGTATGCTCTGCCGCGGTGCTGGGGAACTGGATGTTCTCAGCAGCATGTGGCAGCAGTGCGCTGAGGAATTGGGTGAGGATGCGTGATGTGGCCGACTGTGTGATGCCTGTGGTGTCCCCTGTCAGCTTCTGGAAGGTGCCCGTGGCGAGCAGGCACATGCAGGCTGTCACCTTGGTCTCCACCGACAGAGCGTGACTCCGTCATGAGGGCACCTGCATCACATCACTGCACAGCTCACAGAGCCATATCAGTATTGCCCTGTTCAGGCGGTACCGGCCCACGATCTCTACATCTGTGTACAGCTCAAAGCTGATGCAGGCACGGTACTGCCTGTTGGGGGCGTACCACCGATGGGCCTTTCCACGGCCACGTCCCCCTGCAGCATGGATTCTTGCCCCCCTCATTACAGCTTCTATGTGGAAGCTGGCACTGTCCATCTACCTGGCTTGTGACCCCCGGCTGATGTTGCTCTGTTACCCCGCTGTCCTGACTGCTACCTCCACTGCACCTGGTACACCTACTGGCCTCTGCACTCTGTGGCCCCATACACCTTCCTTGCCCTCTTCTGTCCTGTGCACTCCTTGGCCTGCACTGTTTGTTACTCTGGCCTTCTCTGTCTCTCTCCTCATGTGTCTTCCCTGTCGTTCTTGCACCTCTTTCTTGAGCTTTTTATTTTGGCTCATTTCCGCTGGGGTGCAACTTCCGGCTGTTCAGCTCTTGCGCATTGTGCAAGTCTTTGAATATCGCATTGCGCTCTTTATGCATGGATCCACCCCCTTCGGTTGGGCATGCTTTCATTTTCATTGCTCTGTTGCTCAGCCTGTTTTCGGTGGCGCAACTGCCTCCTGCTGAATATCGCAGAATGGCGCACTTTCAGACTTGCGCATGCGCAACCCTATTGCGCATGACGCAACCCTTTTGAATATCCGGCCCCTAATGCCTTGTTTTATTGATAATAACTGGTGTCCCCTTTTTCCCATAGGGAAACCAGGACATAATTTGTTATTATAAAAGAGTGTTCATAACAGCAAACACTCGCACGATTTCCCTTGCTGTGCGCATGCTCACACAGCAGCTTGAACAGTCGAGACCGCTCACCACTTCCGTCTCACCCAAAACAGAACCACCACAAGAACTCAGCAGTAAGTTCTTTTTTTTTTTTTTTTCCCCATATACCCTGGGAACACATAAAGACCTGCACAAAGGGAAAAAAAAAACAGGTTTAAAATATGGCAAATCTCGGCACCGGGCTAAAACGAAATCTAACCTAGGATACACTGGAAGGTCTTTATTTTACATAATTGCTTAGGCAAAAAAGGGAAACCCAGCAATTATATAAATAAAATATGGAATAGTGTGTTTAAACTCAAAGTTTACACACACCCTCGGGGTTAGATGCTAACATAAACCCATCAAGCTTCGCTCTCGGGGATTTATGAGCATCCAACCCCTCTGGTGTGTGTAACTTCTCATTACACACACCACCCCATATATTATTCTATATATAATGGATTTCTCTGAAAACATAACTGTTATCTAATTTAAAAGTTGAGAAAAGTTAAAAATAGTGTTACAAATATAAACATAAACAACACAATTCATGATGTGCTTTTATGTACTTCCTACCTACAGTTTTACTGTTCCTACACTTCTGTAAAGCCACATATTTTGCCTTTACATTTAGGAAATATATTTTTTTTTGTAGTGGATTAATGCATTCATTTAAAATCATTTTAAACCAATAAAAAATATTTATTTTCATTATTTTCACTTCAATTTCTTTTTTTAACATTTCAGGAGGCATTGCATAATCACAATAATCCACTCCAGGGAGTAGGCTGTAATGGGAATTGTAACACGGCATTATGGACAGCCGTGCCAGGGAGCCCCACGATAGGCACAACACCGTCATGTGGTGCAGGAGCAACACGGCATTGTGAGCTGATAATGCCCTGTTGGTGTTGTGGGAAGCGAGGGCACAAGCCCAACTCAGCATTATTTCTCATAATGCCGTCTTGCTCTTGCGCGTTCCCGAGCCCAACACGGCATTATCGTCTCATAATGCCGTGTTGCTCCTGCAGTGGCCACGACAGCCACTGGGTCACAAGTAGTGCTGTGCCGGCTGGGGGTTAGCGAGAGAAACGGGTGATGGAGCCAGTGAGCAGCGAAACTGTGCCGCAGGAATGCAGGACACACATAGGGAGAGAAAGGTAGGGAGCCCTAGACCTTGTCCAGTGTTAGAGCATTAATCACCATTAGCAAGCTGGCTCTACTGGTGATTAATGCCCGGCTAGTTGAAACCCTCCGCTTCTCCCTCGTGCAACAATGCCCCCTCAGCAGGCATTAATCACCGGTAGAGCCCTCCTCTGCCGGTGATTAATGCTTACTTACCAACTTCTTGTGTGTTTAAGTGACTTGGCCTGTCATCATTACCTGCACCCTGTCATGGATTATTAATAAAGTATATTACAGTTCCAAAAGCTAGGATGGTTATGTTACAAATGCAGTTTAAGCAAACTGGAAGACTATTACCTTTGTAATATAGTTAGCATTTGTGCGGCAACAGCAGAAAAGAGGATGATGACACAGGCAATATGTGACACAGATGGAAACATACATGCAGATGCACATGTAATCACAAACATGAACACAGACACAGATGGATACTGATATATATCAATTTCCACAGTTATTTTACCCCAGTGGCCCAACAGTACAGCATTGCACTTCCATGTGAGCCATATAGATTTAGGAGTAAGCCCTGGCATCAGTGTATTAAGCTACTAACAACATCAGTGCAGCTAAAATCAATGCTTTTGTCTAATGAATAATTACATCATTGTGTCAGTCCCCTGTTCTGACAAAAGAAAATTATAATGCATGCACTAACACTTCCTTCGCAGGAGTGCCATGTGACTTGTTCAAACTGATGTGCCTTGTGGCACGTGGGCAGAATAGGTTGAGGGATTGGAGTCCACTACAACAGAACTGAAAGTAGGTGAGATCACGTGATGCCTCAGGCTGAGTAGATACTTTTCTCAAGTGCTCCTGCTAGCCCACCTCCAATCCTCCATTTAAACTATCTATTTTAGTATAATTTGTTTGTAATATTGCTTTGCCAGAGTGCTGCAAACTGATCATGCACAAATCTGAGGAAATTTTGAATTCCTGGCTGGTCATGGAGGTAGAAATGTGAGCTGCTCCTCCGCATCATAACCCGCTGATTATGCCTGAAAAATCTGCAAAGAAAGTGAAGGCCCAAGCTACTTCGGTGGCCAAAAGAATCACTACAGCCTTAGAGACCACTCCTCTATCTTTGGAGCGGTTTCTTGAAGAATTCCGCCCCTTTCGGGATGAAGTCTGATCCCTAACTGAAGAGGTGAAAAGCTGTGACTAGTAAGCTGGAGGATCTGGCCCAGCACACAGGAGACTGTGAGGTACAAATTATCTCCATGGAGAAAAAACTAGAGAGGGTCGACCCTGCTATGGTGCTGGTTAGACAACATGTAATAAAACTGGAAGCCAAAGTAGAAGATCTTGAGAGGAGAAGTCGCCAGAACAATGTTGTAGTTATTGGATTACCTGAGCAGGAAGAAGGCTCTAATGCAGTTTTATTTGCACAAAAGTTAGTCCAGAAAATAGCTGGCCCTTCTCCTTTTGGCTCTGAGTATGTTGTAGAAAGGGCTCACAGATCTTTGAGGCCTATGTCGCTACCAGGGGCTCAGCCCAGGACCTTTATTTTCAAATTCCTGAAATACCAGGAATGCCAACATCTGCTGGCTAAGGTCAAAGAATTGAAAGAGGTGCTCTGGGAAGGATCCCCAATTCGTATTACTCAGGACCTCCCCCCATCAGTGAGGCAGAAGACAGCTGAATTTCATAACGTGGCAACCAAGCTGCTAGCAGCAAACATCCATTTTTGGATGCTTTATCCAGCTAACCTACAAGTTTCAATTGAAGGGAAATGGGTCCCTTTAGAAGACGTGAAATCTGCAGAGCTCAAGCTGAGAAAGTTGCTTCCAAACCTCTTCAGAGATGGGTGAGAGTCTACTCTGAACTTGCGGGGATTTATAATTCAGCATGCCTTGTAAGGAAGTTGAGCATGTATGATTACTTTTGCACTGGAACTTTCAGGAGGTATCGATGTACAGTGTTTGTTTCCATACTACTGTATAAGCGGAGGGACAATTGGGCAGGACAAAACCCTTATGGACTATACTTATTAATCTGGGATATTTGATTTTGTTTGGATTTGGGGACTTTGTTCTTCATTTTGGACTGATGCAAATAGAAGTGCCTTTCTCCCTCATCCTTCCACATGTGAGCAGTTCCTAGCCTGCAGGGCACAGACAGTGACTCTGCGGACATTCTAGTGTCTTGGTCACCAGTGTACTAGCAATGTTTCTGTTTTTTTTTCTTTTTGGAACATTAACCCCCAAGGAATATCTATGTCAATGTTATGAAAGGAAGATAGAAGGGAATAGGAGCTTTTTAGTTAAAGGCCTCTATTTTGGCCCTGCACATCCATTTACCAAGTCAGCTGGGGCTTTCAGAATTCGAACCACATCGAGACAATGTAAGCACTGGTTGTTAGGAAGGAGGAAGTTGATTTATGTAGAGCAGGGGGCAACTTCTCTATTATTGCCTCGGCCATAATATTTTCTTTTTAAGTACGGCTAAATTTAGCTGGGGTAGAGGCCACGACGTTGGCCTCCTTATACATTTGTGATATAAAGAAAATGAAACAGAGGCTTGTTATATCAAAAGAGTAGTAGACCCCCCATAAGTTTACTGCTTGTTCAGGTATGGGTGAAAGGGCTCTTATCTTAAAAGATGTAGCATTTGTGAGCCATTCAAATTATGGTACAGTATGGAGGGTTGAGGGGGAGTGACGGGGGATGCTGCCCAGTGGAAGGTATTGCGCACTACACAGTATGCGGTTGGGGGTCCTCCTGATGGGTCCTTGATACATAACTGGGACAAAAGGGAGACTAAAATTTCTGAAGGGATCTGTGGGAGGGAGATGGACAATGGGACAGCAAGGAAAGTTATGGAGCACTGGGGGGTGGGGACATATCACAATGGGGAAGGGGAGGAGGGGGTAGCTTGGCACTAGGGACATGTGTTTTTTTATACAACAGGATACATAGTGGTGCTTGGATTTAATGTTTTTTTCAATTGATCATGGCATATGTTAAGAAATTTGTGTCTTGGAATGTATGTGGGCTCTGCACTAAATTAAAACTGTGTCAGATGTTGAAGCACATCAGCCTGCTCAAAGAAGGACTCATGTTTCTCCAAGAAACCCACCTTTTAGAGTCAGAGGGAGCCCTTCTATGCAGACAGTACATAGGGCAGGTTTTTAATGCAGGGAACAGCTCCCAAAGTCTTGGGGTTGCCATTCTAGTAGCAAGGAATATACCCTTTAAATCTGAACAGCTCATTGGAGACCAACTGGGACGATATTTAATTGTCAAAGGCACTTTAGAGAGAACCTCTGTAGTGCTGGGGTGGGTGCATGGTCCTAACAATGACTCTCTCCTTTTTTTCACCAATCTGTTAAAGGTATTGGCACCTTATACCGCCTATCCCTGTATTATGGGGGGACTGGAACCTTCCTTTTTTGCCTGATATAGATAAATCCACCCCCAAGAGGCAGGGCCTCTCCCCAGCACAACGTGTTCTCAGATAGATGATTGATCATCTGGGGTTAGTGGACCCATGGAGAACTTTGTACCCTACACTAAGGGAATTTACATTCCGATTTAGTGTCCATGGGACCTCTTCTCAGATAGATAATTTTTTAATTAGTCAATCACTCCTGCAAGGGGTAGTGTTAGCAGAGATAACCTTGGGGGTCATCTCAGATCATTCAGTGGTAGCCTGTGAACTGTTGCTGACACTGAATGTTTTGCCTGATACTTTGTGGAAGCTGAATAATCAGCTCCTTAAAGATCCTAAAATAGTAGGTACTATTATCCAAGAAATAGAAGAATACACCAAAGTAAATTGAAACTCCACATCAAGGCCAGATCTTGAATGGGGAGCCCTGAAATGTGTACTATGAGGGGTGCTCATTAAGGTAGCCTCCCGCAGGAAGAAGGAACGAGAACAAAAATCTCTTTCACTTTTATCCAGAATTCACACTCTGGAGACAGCATTGTCTCCTACAACATCTATAGATGATAGACAGTTATTGGTGGGGCTGCAGGATCAATGCAGCTCTCTCCTTCAGGAGAAAGCTGAGTATGCTGTTTTAAAAACTGGAGTGAAATATATTGATCAGGGGAAGAAAGCAGGTCATTAATTGGCATAAAAGTTAAAACAGGTAGAGTCTTCTAGAATTGTTCCAAGTATAAGATCCCAACATATGGGTGCTCTTTGCCTGTCTCCCAAAGATATCACTGCTGAGTTTGCTGGTTATCATAGGGATCTATAGAAACCCATGCCCAACAGACCCACTGCTGTAGCGAGGGAACAATACCTTCTCCCACTTGTCCTCCCATCACTCACACAGACTGAACAGGAATTTCTAGTGGCCCCCATATCTAAGTCAGAAATTCAATTGGCTATATCTTTCCTAGCAGCTGACAAGGCCCCGAGCCCAGATGGGTACTCCCCAACTTCTACAAAATTTTTAGTAAACAAATCATTCCCTGGCTGTCCTGTGTCTTTGAATGGATGTCGGAAGGGAATCCCTTAGTTCTCTGTTGGAAGCAATTACACTTATGTTACACAAACATGATAAAGACCCTGAACTCGCAAGTAGTTACCGCACAATTTCTTTATTGAATTATGATATTAAAATACTAGTGAAACTTCTTGCCAACAGACTTAAAGGGATCCTCCCTGACATCCTCCATATAGATCAAGTAGGTTTCATGCAGGGACGCCAGTCGACTGACTATTTCAGGAAGCTAACGCACATCTTCTCCGTGTTCAGAGACTCTGATATACCAGCTGGTTTGCTGTCTCTGGACACAGAGAAGGTGTTCTACCATGTGGATTGGCAGTTCCTGTTTCTAACTATGTGCAGATTTGGCTTCTCAGATAAATTTATAGACTGGGTTGCATCTTTCTACCAGAATCCACAGGCAAGAATATACTGTAACAGCTTTCTCTCTGATAGATTCTCCCTATGTTCTGGCATGAGACAGGGGTGTCCCTCTCTCCCCAATTGTTTAACATTTATTTAGAACCACTAGTGGCTATGCTGTGGGCAACTGAAGGGGTACAAGGGATCCCTATAGGTATCCACATATTCTAGTTATCTGCTTATGCTGATGATGTGCTTCTTCACCTGACTCATCCTGCTAAATCTTTTTCTATTGCCTCGGATATTATCACCGAGTTTGGAGCTGTTTCTAATTATAAAATGAATCTCACTAAGACCATTGTCTTCCCCCCTGAATCCTAGATTCTTGAGACAGGATATTTCCTCATTGGAGGTACAATGGAACTCTATGTCTATAAGGTATTTGGGGTTAATTCTCTCTGGAAATTAAACCTTAATGAAGAAGGCAAATTTTGATACCCTCCTGGACACCATCCAGTAGGATTTCAAAAGGTGACAATCTCTTCCAATATCCCTTTGGGGGAAGATTAGTATAATCAAAATGAACATCTTACCTAGAATATTTTACTCCCTGAATATGTTACATTTATGGTTGCCCCTAAAGTGGTTTAAGACATTACACGCACTCATTTCCTCTTTTATATGGGGGGGGGGACATCCTCAACATGCCTGTCTCAAATTGGCAACATCCACACAGGCTGGGGGCCTTAAATTATCACATTTCAGTATGTATTACTGGGCGAGCCAGGCGACGCAGTACTTAAAGATGGTTTATATCATAGGAAGAGATTGCCTCTGCATCATACACACTGGAACGGCTACTGCTAGAAAGAGAGATAATTGATAATCAGAATATTGATAAAGAAGCTCTTTTGTATGTTCTCATCATGATTCTTCCCCCTGGATTAAGTAACTCCCCCATGTTAATTTCCCTCAGAGCACACAGTCAATTATGCTCATTTCTCAAATACTAGAATATCAAGGATCCTAGATAACCAATAGTGGGCAACCCAAATCTCCAAATTGGAGGCAAAATAATTCCCCCTCTGTGGCTTTCCCAGCTAAACAGGGCTTGTGTCGGGGACTTGTTTTCTGAGGGTTCATGTTTGGACTCAGGTACTATACTGATATCTTATTTCATAGAACAGAAACAGGTTTTCAAGGTTTGGCAACTTAGGTATCTTTTGATAAAAATATTTCTGGACACTGGGAACTTAGAGGAGGGCTGTGCATGGTTGGAGTCACTGAGTCCATTATGTGGGAAGCCCTATGCTGTATCTTTAATATATGCTTGTTTTTGTACAAATATGCTTGATAAGGGCAGTGGGGTACCTTGATACTGGAATTCTTGTTTCCCAAATTCTCCTGAAAAATGGGAATCAATTTGGTTTGACTCCTTTAGATATGTCTCTCAAGATAGGTTGAAGCTTACACAGTATAGAATACTAAATGATATGTACTGGACACCTGTCAAACTTAACAAGATAGGCAGATTGCCAGACACTCTTCACTTTAGATGTAAAAAAGCTGAAGGGAATTTATTCCATATATTCTGTGAGTGTTCCTCAATTAAGAATTTATGGGACCTAATCAGGAACAGGGCTGACCCTCTGTTGGGCCTTGAGGAACTATTTATACTGCAGATATGCCTCCTGGGGAATCTCTCCACAATTCTCATCAAAAACCATAGGTACTATATAGCTGTGATAGCGCTTACCCTTAAAAAATTAATTTTGTGTCACTGGCTTGATGCCTACATCATTACTTATGATGAGTGGCTACAAGATTTACTATTCAATCTCTGCACTGAAAAACTGAAAGCTAGTCTGGAAGGATTTCTTCTCCGTTACAAGAAAGTATGGGGGAGTCTACATACCTTATATCTTCTTCAGACTGGAGCCTCACAGTAAAATGCAATACCATTTTTTGATTGTTTGGGCTGCTCTTAGGCTTTTGCAGTATTTGAATGTAATTGGTATGTATGTTCTTCCTCACCATGTTACCTGGTTTTCTGAAGGGGAAGTGCCAAGCTGAGGAAGGTGATGGGGGGAGGGGGTGTTAAGGGGGGGGGCTTTAGCATGGAGTTGACTGTCAATGATATGTCTCTGTAAAATGATGCTGATCCCTTCATGTCTAAGCCCTGTTGGAAAAGTTAATAAACTTTGAATAAAAAAAAAAAAAAACAGAATTGAGAGTAAACAAACAGTTCTGTTGGATCCCTTACAGGATATAACAGGGTTAATCAAGGGGGTGCATAACAGACTGATGACCACTACACCACTCATTGCCTTGGTTTGCCCCAGCATTTGGATTCTATGTGTTCCCAAAGCTATGTGAGTAGGCCAACCATAGGATGAAAACTATGTGGGACTCTTGGGGTATAGTTCCTAGACATTTGGATGTCTGATCCGGTGACAGCAATGTTCACTATCAGTACAGAAAGAATAAAAAAATTAAAAATAGATACACAAACACACATGAAAACCTGAAGACATTGACACAAAAACTCAGAATGGTTTACTGTTGTGCTTTATAGGGTACTGGAGGAAAAATGATTAATTTGGAGTACTACCATCTTTAAAAGAAAAGAACCTCTGTACAAAAGCACAAAAGCATGTGCTACACAAAATAAAAGCAATTGGCAATAAAACCACATTTTAATGAAACACAAAATTACACAAGCACCCCTAATGCAATGCATCTTGGGTAATATATTCAAACCACCATAATGAAATTAAGGTTTCCTGTGCTTGTACTGCCTCACAGACAATCTGCAAAGGTGGCAAATAGCAAAATAACAATGGGAGGGCTAGCCTGAGACTCAATGTGGGGGAATGAACTCCTCCCACACACGTTTCCCAGAACCCCCTGCTCTAGTGTTTGGAAAAGTTATCTGCCTGGTGCTCCTGCATTTGTGTGTGCTGGCTTGCTTTTCTGATCCATTTTGTTTTTCCTTTGCTTCCTCCCTTGTTGTTTTTCCCTGCTTGTCTCCACCTTCTGCTTGCTTGTGTGCTGGCTTCTGCTTGGTTTCTGCTGCATTTTGTTTGTGTGTTTCTCCTGGTTGGTTAGTATTATTTGGCCTACAGCCACTGTGGGCTTCCTCCAGTGCATGTTTCTCTGTTTTATTTTCTGTGTTTTTATCTTTGGTTTTGTCTTTACTTTTGGAGGTTTTAGTGCCCTAGTGTATGCTGTGTTAATCCATGTCTGCTGTTGTTGCCATTCCTTTCAGCACAATCATGTTCCTAATTGACTACACATAGCTGGCTCTACTCAGCTTCTCACTGTGTGTTTTGATGTGGTGTTTCAGCAGCTTGCTTTGAGTCCTCAGCTGCCTGCTTCCTGGTTTACAGTTTGCCAAAGCCCCACTGCTGTTGCTTTTCACTAATTTGCTTCATTCAAATCTACTGATTTGTAGCCTACCTGGAACCAACCATGCTTAATTGTGTCAAGCCCTATTTTGACTCAGCAGTCTTGCATTTCCTTATGGATTCTTTAGTGCTCATTACACTCAGGCTTTCTTTCATTGCTACGTATTTCCTTATGTAGGTCCTCTGTTTTCATTCAGTCCTTTTAGTGATTTAAATCCATTCACATATATGTATTTGCACTCAGTGGGAATCACACCAGAGTTTATTGCAGTTCTGTATTACTTTCTCCATGGGATTCAACTCTACTTCACCGCAATTGTACCAAACAATTATTACTGTTTTCAGTGCATTATTGCCCCTGCCTACAATCCTATGCTTGTTCAATTGTTCAGCTTAGCTCCTGCTTGAAGCTGTAACTACTTTCTGCTGGAAACTCTTAAACTGTATTTATGCAATGCTTTGTTTCACTCTGGAGGTCGACTCAGCTGCTGCTGTTGCCATACACTAGTTTTCAATCCACTTGTGGGTCCCGGCACTTTATCCTGGCTTCTTATTTTTCCTATGGTGGAGGACTCAGGAGGGTTATAGTGGAGTGTCATGGCCCTGTGTGGTTACTGTACTTCACATTTGAATACTGCCTTCACCACTAAAATCATCAGAGTATTTATGTCACCCTACCTTACCATGTACTCCTGCTATATTGCTTCCTGCCCCCTGTTTCATCTCCCTGCCTCTTCTCCTGTCTCCTCTCCTGCTTTCTCTTTTTTCTTCATCTTCTTGCTTTTACCCAGCACACTCCAGCAGCCTATGGGCACCATTCCTAACTTTGCTTTTGAGGTATTGAGTGAAGGTAGGCTTCCAACTGCTGGGACTGGGGGTTTCTTGTTGTTGCATTATTATTGTTTAAATCTCCACCCTTCAGCTTCTGTATCAAAGTTCAGCAGTGAATTGCATTGGATGGGAGCCTTTGCTGCCTCTGTGTTTCTCTCATAACCTCTGCTAGGCATGGTCTTGCTTTTGATAAGGTATCATCTTGCCTTTCCTGCCTTGCTGCTTTTGTGTTTATCCTGTCACCTCCTCCTGGCATGGCCTCACTTTGGATGAGGAATCATCCTGACTGTTATGCCTTGCTGCCTTGCTGTTTATCTCCTGACCTCTGCCTGGCAGGGCCACACATTGGATAAGGGATCATCATGCCTGTTATGCCTTGTGTTCTGTTTTGTTTTGGTATATTCATGTGCATCTCTATTACTACTGTATCTTGTCTGCATTATCCAGGTCTCCCCTGCTGCTGCCTACCCCTGCAGCTCCTGCATACTGTCTGCATTAATAGGGTCTTCCTCTGTTGTTGCCTGCCACTGCAGCTGCTGTATATTGTCTACATTACCTGTGTCTCTCCCAGCTGCTGCCTGCATCTGCTGCTACCATCCACTGTCTGCATTACTCTGGTCTTGCACTGCTGCCACCTGCCCCTGCCACCTTTTGTTTATCTACTGCATTAAATGGATCTCCTTCTTCTGCTGCCTGCCCCTGCTGCTTCCCTCAATTGTCTGCATTTATTAGGTCTTCCCCTGCTGTGGGTGTGGCACTTGGCACAGCAGTTGTCCAATGTCTTCTAATGGCACCCATATGTGTTTACAGCATTTATTAGCTTCACTACTCCTATCGCTCTTAGTTTGGCACTCTGCCTCTGCACAGTGACTATCCCAGCCTTCCTTAGGGGGTGCATATCCAGAGACTTTATCAGGGCTTCTATTGTCAATTCAAAATGATATTGCATATTTTTTTACAATTTGTGGATTGAGACCTTTTTACCTCTCTATGTGTTGTTATGAAATTTGCTCTTAAAGAACTTTCAATTTATTCCTTCCATCATCACCACTGCTTCTTGAAGTACATCCTATACATGGTTTTAATTTTTTATGCAAATATGGGGTTCTGGACCAAAGATGAAAGACACTGAACTGACTGCAACTACTAGTGCCGCTCACACTTGCTGTGCTGTCCTGAGGCTTCTACCTTCTTTTCATACTGATGTTGCTCACCTCCTTCGGAGGTTTCAGCATGGATTCCTACTGGTTTAGCTGCCTAGTTAATAAATTTGGATTGGACAAGTATTTAGTGGTATGGATATGAAATTGGCTGTCTAACAGAACTCAGAAGGTTGCAGTCAATGGTTATCTGTCTGCAGAGGGAAGAATCGCAAGTAGAGTCCCATAGGGCTCTGTTTTTGGGCCCTGTACTATTTCATTGATTTATTGCAGGGTTGGGTGATGACATTAAGAACAAATAAACATGCAGATGACACCAAACTGGGGGGGGGGCTCAAGTGATACTATGGAGGACATCAAATCTTTACAAAATGACTTGGATCACAATACCAACTGGGCACTCAGTTGGGGAATGACCTTTAACACTAACAAATGTTATGTACTGCACTTGGGACATGACAACACATTATACCAGTATATTTTAAGCAATTTCAATTTATAAACTGCTAGGACAGAAAGATACCTGGGTGTGCCAATTGACAAAAGTTGGACTTTGGAGAGCCATGCACAAACATTGTGTTCAGGGCTAACATAATATCAAGTGCTATAAAGAGGAACATAAAGTATCACAAAAGTGAATACTGCATTCATGATGCTAATTCAAGAACTAGATGTCATTCTAACCATTTGCAAGGGGGTTGATTTAGGGGCAACAAACAGAAGTACTTCTTCATCAAGAGGGTGATGATGTTCTGGAATGGTTACCTGAAAAGTATTTTTGTCAGTAAGAACAAGGAGAAAGTCAAGAAATGGTTGGCTAGGTTCCTACCAAAGGGAGGGAAATTACCATACTGCAATGACCTATAGGAGCTTCTCTTGGGCAATGCCTTTTGCTCCTTAAGCAATTGTGACAAGAGTGACATTCCTTCTGAAGCAAACACTTGCCACTATTTGCAATCTGCACTTCAAGAACCAGACATTGTTAAGCAGCTAATTCAGAAGGAGTTCACAATAACTTCATCATTGGTCCATTCCTTCAGCCCGTTTCCTACCATTTGCAATGAATGTGGCAAAATCAGATTTGGCTATGTGGTCTTCATTCCAGACTCACCGGAATTGATGTTCTATGTTCTATAAAGCCTGTTCACCAGACTTCGATCCTAGGATTTAAACAATGCTATGGATGGTGCTCATGAAGGAGTTTTCATACCCATATTTCTGTCTAAGGACAAATGGTGCTCGGTCGCTCTATTGGACAAACTTTGAATTTTTATTTTGGTTCAGATCATTCTCATCCTTTACTATCCCCAATCCATAGCTCTCCAATCACTACAAAATGGTTCATAAATCATATCAGAATATTACTTCATTAGCTGGGACAAAATCTGTATTCATATTTTGGGCACTTTTTCAGAATAGGAGCACCATAATGAACTTCAAGACATGACATCCCCAGCTGTATTATGAAGAAGCTCAGAAGATAAAAGTCATCAGCTCATGAAACCTACAGTACATTCCAAATCCAAATTCAGGAATAAGGATAGTGTTTTTTTGATAATCTCCTCCTAGTATGCCCAGAAGATAGGCTGATCAGTAACCATGGGTCATCAGAGGTCCCCCCCAAGGGCTTTTTTCCTCTACTTCGCATTATTGGTCATAGTCTCTATGAGTTAAGGGAGATTATCAATACCATTTGGGGGTTCTATATGCCTATCAGCTAGCAAGTTTAAAGATTGTACAAAACAGGAACAGAGTACAGCCACAACAGAGTATGCCCAAGCATAAACACACTTTATTCCACAAACATTGAATGGGAGGGCTAGCCAGAGGTTCAATGTGGGGGAATAAACTCTTCCCACACATGTCATATAAACATAAAAGGTACCCAAGGCCAGAGCTATGAACAAATGCTGCAATATTTGGATATGTATTCCTTGGAGTTCCGCAGATTGAGGGGAGATATGTGTCTGATTTATAGGGCTCTGACAGTCGTACAATTGTGGGAACAACTTGGCCTGGTGTCAAGGGATCAACTGCATAACACCAAAGCTCACCCATTTCAATTAGTTAAAGATAGATTTAATACCAATAAAAGAAAATATTGGTTTAATGTAAGAGTAACTGAGATTTGGAACATCTTGCCCTGTGAGGTTGTGGTTAGTAAGACTATGACTGAATTTACAACCAAGCTCGATAACTACCTTATAAGCAAGGGTATCCGGGGTTATTCATAATATAATATTGGCAAGCTTAATGGACTTATGTCTTTACATGCTCAGTAATACCTATGTAACCTAAGTAACCTATATTATGAACTCCTGCCAGCAGGTGTGCATTCAGCAGCCATATAGACAAGGACATTATCATGGTCCAGTTGTTCACAGATTTTTTCTGATCATGCTAACATTTTCCCTTTTTGTATGAATGACGATGTTGCTATTATGATTATTATTACTAGTTTCATTGAAACTGAATGGGAAACAAGGATAAATGTTAATGAATGATACATTTTCTATTGTGCAGTCAGGAAGCTGCATGAGCTGGTGTCATGAACTGTGATCCAGAAGCTACTTCTATTGTCAATAATAACAAAGGGAAGCAGCAGTTTGTGACCAAGTCATGGTTTAATTTCAGATGCTGTGTGTCAGAACTTTAAAGCTAGATGAATAGCTATTGTTTAGGTGTAAGCTACAGAATTATGTGCCAGCAAAATACTTGAAGCTACACAATTATCTGCCAACAAAATACTTTAAGAACCTAAGGGCAGGCTAATTCTAATATCTGTGATATTACATGCTTTATTAGTTATTTTTGACCAGAAACGGCACCTTTGGGCAGTATCAGGTTATTTCCAGGTGTGTTCAAGTGGGTTTCATGGACTTGTTTGTTTGACAGAGGGAATGTTAACCAAGGCACTGGAGAAAATCTCCTAATCTTACTTTTTAACATCTACCTAAACATTCACCAGAGATGAGCAGAAGAGACCTGGGTATAACATATCAGCCAGAGGACAGCACTTCAGCAGTGCAGCACCCCCAAGTTCTGCACTTCAGTGTCAGTACTGGATATTAACCTGTGTTCCAGGCATGGAACTTGAAAATGCAATCTGCCAATGTGCAACCTATATATTAAAATATTAAAGCATCAATGAAATGACAAAAAATGTTTTTCCAAAAAGCTAGTTGCAGGTACAATTAATAAAAATATCAGCGTACATGTCAAATCTACTTTTCTTTTTTATTTCTTTTTTCCTTTTTTTTTTAATCTTTCTTTCTTCGCTCCACACTCCTGAACTCTTTCAGGAGTAGTCACTCGGAGTCCTAGTCCTGATACCTCCCATCTGAAGCCCCCTTTCGCTCCTTCCAACCATCCTCACTACCACCCGGCCCACCAGCTCAGAGTCCCCAGAGGCAGGACCGTCAGATATACTCCTCCTGGCACTCTATCTTTCAATCTAGTCTGGTGGAGCGAGGCGGTGGAGAGCATACAGGAGTGAGAAGAAGGCCTGACACTGGGCATGGTTGACTGATTCCCCCCAACCCTCCATCACCTATCAGGAGATGGAGTGTTTTTTCCATTTTTTTTTTCCTGTTATGCCCTCACCCCCGCCCCCCCCAGGTGGAGCCCCAATGTGCAATGATGCCAGGGAATGTCCTGTCATTGTTCCGCTGCCCTCTAGAGAAGCCCTGGAGCGTTGCAGTATCTATGGACTCCACTGAAGGTCACTGTTGTGCTGGGCATAGTCCTTGGACCCCTCCAAGGAAGGAGAGCTCAATCCTTCTTCTTCCCTGCTGACCCCCGGTGGCCCAGGCTCATTCCCAAACCCGGGTTGCTGATGTGGCCTGAGGTGTGGTGTCCAGTGCCTCAACCCTTAGCGCCACAGGGCCGGCCCAGATTTACTTTTCTATATACCTCCTATGCTGCCCACCATGAGTTTTATTTTTTTTTATATTTTCTCAATCCTAACACTTGCTAGGTCTACAGTGATATTTTTAAGCCAAATGTGGCAGCCATCTTTATTCCTGAGGGAAAAAAAACTAAATGAAAACATTTATAAAATACTCACATTTTGGTGGAACTAGAAAATTTTACCACCAATTAACAGTGAATAGCCGGCCCGGTGGCACTGAGGGTTGAGACACCAGAGGCTACACCTCATACCACGCCGGTGACCCAGGTTTGCGAATAAGTCCGAATCGCTGGGGGTCGGTGGGGGAGGAGATAGAATGTTCAAAGGACTACTCTCTCTTCCCGGGGAAGGGAGGGGAGAAGCATTCATTCCTGAAGCGGCCTCTGGTGGTAATCAGGGGCACCCAGCATGGTGACGCAGTGCATGCAGGGGTGGAGTTGCGGCATAACATTACCATGTCATGCTGTGGTCAGAGGGTGAAAGATATAATAATGGGAAAAAACCCCACTCCTGGGGATAGATGAAGGCACCTCGGCCTCCTCAAGCCCACACTCCCAATCCTGGACTAACCTCCTCACCTTGGGGTCTGCTTGTGTGCCCGGCACTTTGCCCTTAGTTAGAGTGCCCTGGTCAGATAGGGCAGCCCTACCTCCAGAGGGTTCAGACCCGGAGGTGGTGCTGGGGTGCATGAAAGGAGGGGTGATGTGGTCACGGGGGGAGGTAGAGGCTGGGAAGCCCCCGAGGCTGCTGGAAGGAGTTCTCCAGGTAGTGGAGACAAAGTTAAAAAAAAAAAATTAACAGTGAACAAAGCCATTAATTGTTTATAGTAAAAATAAATAATGTTGGGTCAACTTTTTTGCCCAATTTCATTGCACCACTGCTTTGACAGATTGATATGAAGAACAGATTCTTTGGTCCATAAAGGGGTCCTTAATAGACATTTCTGTCTATGTAAATACAGAAGCTCAGGTAGCTTCCTTTGAGTGAAGACCCAGCACCCTAAACAAACAAGATGTAACACTTCTGAAGAATACAAAATTAAAAAAAAAAAAAAATGCTGCATCAGCATGTGGTCTGAATACAAAACAAAATGGTACTATTAAATGCACACTGAAAATATAATTAAAAATTGATGTTTCAACCTTAGATCTTCTTCAGGAAATATCTAAAAGAGAAAAATGCAACGTTAGTGGGGAGGGGGAATAAAGGATCTATATGTGAGAGAAGGGATAAAAGCAACGGAACAAAAGAGTAAACAGGGAGGAGAGGAGGCACTGTGGGTCACCTTAGAGACTGGAAATAGCACCACAATCTGCACAGGAGCTGTATACAGACCCTCATATTAGGGGGAGGGAATGGACAAGGATATGATAGAAGGCATCCTTAGGATGGCAGAGAAAGGGGAGATACTGTTGATTGGGGACCTGAATATGCCAGATGTTAACTGGAGTACCTTAGCTGCAGCCACATCCAAAAGCAGGGTCATTCTCAAATGGGGACAGTGAGAGGATCTCATATCTAGAAGTTCCTAGCCATCTGGGAACAAGTGACCACCAAACAGTGTGGTTCATGATAAACTCAGCTACAGAGTTAAGCCTTACAAAGTGAGGGTACTGCACTTCAGGAGGGCTTCAGGAGGGCTGACTTTGGCAAGCTGGAAGAGTGCCTTAGAAAAGCATTAGCAAACAGACTAGAAGGAGGGTGGAGTAACAATGGGGAAACATCAAAACTGCCATCACAGAGGCAACAAGACTTTGTGTGAAGCAAACAAACAAATCAAAATGAAAGAAAAAGCCACTATAGTTCTCAAAAGAGGTGGCAGGAAGGGTTAGGGAGAAAAAGATAGCATTTAGGAAGTACAAGGAAACACAGAAGAAGCAGGACAGAGAACTGTACCAGTTAAGGCAGAAGGAAGCAGGAAGGGAAGTCAGAATAGAAAAGCCCCAAACTGAGGAAAAGATAGCCAATTCAGTTAATAAGGGGGATAAAACCTTTTATAGGTACATCAGGGAGAGTAGAAAGACAAAGGGAGGGATAGTGAGGCTGAATAGAATGGACGGTGGATGGGCAGAGAGGGACAGTGAAAAAGCAGGGATACTGAATGAATACTTCTGTTCAGTATTCACAAAAGAGGAGGAGGGGGAGGTGTCTAATCCAATTAAGAGAAGCATTCTGGGGGGGGTCGATCCTAGTCCTGTCACAGAAGAAAGGGTTCTAAAAGAACTCCTAAAACTGAAGGTGGACAAAGCAATGAGGCCTGACAGAATTCACTGCAGAATTCTGAAAAAAATTAAGGGGAGAACTAGTGACACCACTGACTACCTTTTTAACAAATCATGGGAGGATGGTGTAGTACCTGAGGACTGGAGGAAGGTGGATGTAATTCCCCTTCACAAAAGTGGGAGCAAGACAGAGGCAGGAAACTACAAAACTGTCATTTTGACCTCTGTGGTAGGAAAAGTGATGGAGTCACTTCTGAAGGAAAGAATTGTTGAGTACCTATAGGCCAGTGAGGCACAGGACCCAAAGCAGTATGGGTTCACAGTGGGAAGGTAATGTCAGAAGAATCTAATTGTTTTCATTGATTGGGTGACCAAAGTCGTAGACCAGGGAGGGGCTGTGGGCATGGCCTACCTAGACTTTAGTGAAGCATTTGACACAGTTCCACACAAAAGATTAATAATCAAATTAATCAGCCTGGGACAACAGGACACAGAAGGTAACTATAAATGGAGTCCTCTCTGAAGAAAGAGGGGTTACTCGTGGGGTACTGCAGGGTTCAGTACTGGGTCCATTTATTTTTAATGTCTTTATAAGTGGCATTGCAGAGGGGCTGGAAGGAAAGGTATGCCTCTTTGCAAATGACACAAAGACAGGGTTGATACACAAGGAGGTGTAGAAAGGATGAGAAGGAACTTGGCAAGATTGGAGGAATGGTCAGAAGCATGGCAGCTTGGATTCAATGCAAACAAGTGCAAAATAATGCACCTGGGAAACAAAAACCCAGGGGAAGAGTACACAATGGGGAGTAACAACAACAAAAATGGAAAGGGACCTGGGGATAATCATATCAGATGACCTTAAGGTTAGCAAGCAATGTGAGAAGGCAGTAGGGAGGGCTGGGGGGATACTGGCATGTATAGGGAGAGGCATCACCAGCAGAAAACAAGAAGTTGTTATCCCTCTGTACAGTCAGTTGGTGAGACCCCATCTGGAGTACTGCTTCCAGTTCTGGAGACCCCATCTCCGCAAGGACATAGACAGGATGGAGGCAGTCCAGAGGAGGGCAACTAAAATGGTGGAGGGTCTGCAAGAGAAGCCATATGAGGAGAGACTAAATGAGCTTAATACGTATACCCTTGAGGAAAGGAGGCAGAGGGGGAACATGATAGAAACTTTTAAGTACCTCAGTGGAATCAACAAAGTCCAAGATGGTAGCATTTTTCAGAAAAAGAGATGTGCTGGAACGTCTCCTACCAAAG
Organism: Neoceratodus forsteri; assembly: GCA_016271365.2. Taxonomy (NCBI): domain Eukaryota; kingdom Metazoa; phylum Chordata; order Ceratodontiformes; family Ceratodontidae; genus Neoceratodus; species Neoceratodus forsteri. The sequence continues at coordinate 234,802,439 of JADMNL010000023.1, read as the reverse complement.
TTGGCTTGGCTTAAAATAGGGAGACATATGGCCCTTGCCCAGCATGTATCTCCAGCTTCACTACTTTACACTCCTCTTAATAAGTTACCTCAACCTTGGAAACACACACCTATAGCATGGGCACTGAATGCCCATACTCAGTTATGTGCATATTTCAAACTCGACAATAGGTAGGATTTGGGTCAGCCTCTCTTTAATAATCTGAATTTACAAACAGGAAACAAGATAATTTCCTCTTCCTTTTGGAAAGATCTGAAGGATGCTATTTTGTCAGACCTGGTTTTAGACAATAAGATGGTTACATCTTGGGAATTTCAACACATTTTCCATCTGTAAGAGTTTCCCCTCTTTAAATATCTGCAAGTGAAGTAATGTGCCCAGTCTATTCTAGGACCTCCTTCTTGGTCCTCACAGACCTCTGAATTTTTTAAGATGCTATTCCAATTAGCCACCCAATTTAAACCCGTTTGTCAGGTATATAAACAGCAGTCCAGTAGGGCCAGAGCAAACTATTCTCTGACAGCTTTTTATTGGCAACATGCTGCGGACCTTTCCTGTGATACCACAACCTGGAAATTGATTTGGAGAAATACTTACAGATTTTTAAAGCAAAACGGATTATGTTTGATTAGATTTAATATCCTTCATAATTTGTATTACACACCAATTAAGCTCCAGTTTATGGGTAAGATACAAAGTGGGGTGTGTCAGAGGTGTCAACAAGAGCCCGGTTCTCTTATGCATCTGATATGGTTCTGCCCCAAAATCCAACATTTTTGGCAACAAATTAAAACATTTTTGAACCCTTTATTTGAAGGAACGTGTAACTTTAATATTGAAACGTGTACTTGGCAACCTCTCAGCTATATCCTCGCAGACACATAAGTACTATATAGCATTTATCTCCACAGTGGCTTTGCTTCCTATTATGAGGTACTGGACTAAAGGCATACAACCCCCCTTTAGAGAATGGTTACAGGAAGTACATACAGCCTTTTATGCAGAACGGCTGATGGCCTCACAATTCCAAATGTTAAATAGTTTTAATAGGAGATGGGAGCAGTTTTCCCATTTTCTAGCTGAGCGGTCTAAAGGTCTTTGTGATATTAATTGTCCAATTCCCATAAATGGGGACGGCATGGATAAACCAGCTTTAAATATGTCATTACAATGTGTCCTTAGCTAGTGACATAGAGTAGGTATTATTTAGCTCTGTAGATAAAGGAGGGGGGGAGTGGCGGGGTAAACAGTTCGGGAGGAAAGGCTTTATGACCATGTATCAATGCTCATGGTGGATGAAGGAGAATGGGGTGGTGGGATATGTGGTAGGGGGTAGGTGGGAGGGGACTTTATGAGTTTACAGTTTGACATGTTTAATGCTATAATGTGATGTACTGTATGTACTGATTGTTTTGAAAATGTTAATAAAGTATATTAAATTGTAAAAGAAAAAGAGATGTGCAAGAACAAGGGGACACAATTTGAAGATAGAGGGGGGACGGCTCAGGGGCAATGTGAGGAAGTATTTTTCACAGAGAGGGTGGTGGATGCATGGAACAGCCTTCCTGAGGAGGTTGTGGGGTCTAAAACTGTGGGAGAATTGAAGAATGCATGGGACAGACATAAGGCAATTCTTCTGATGGGTAGGAAGAAATAGGCTATTGGTTAACTAGGAACTGCAGCTTGTCCTGTAGGTAGGAAAATGGGCAGTCTGGGTGGGCCAAGCAGTCCTTATCTGCTGTCAAAGTCTATGTTTTGTATGTTTCTATGGAAGAAAAAGGAGGAAGCTCTGGGAGAAGAAGTGATAAATAGCAAGATACTAAGAGAATCTGGAAAACAAAAAGGTGATGATGGGAATGACAAGGATCTAGGAGTGAATGAGCTAGAGAAGTCCCCAGGTGGGGACTAATTAACAGGGCCTAGTACGAAGGCTGAAAGGTGACAAATGGGGAAGGAGACAGAGATGAAAATATCTGGTGAAAATGAAAATAGATGTACACATATACAAACAGACTGTTGGGAAAACAAGGGCAGGCTGAAAGATGTTAGCAGATAATAAGTCTATCAATTAAACCAGTGGGCTGCTGGGATCCAAGGCATTAGCTTGGTTTCCATAATTTTTCTTTTGTCAGCATTCCAAAAATGCTGCCAAAGGACACAAACAGAAAGATTATTGACACTGTTCCCTGGATGTTAAGTGGGTTATAATGGGTTCATGAGTGTCTCCATTCCTGACTGCCCTGGGATGTTCCCTGAAATGGTCAGTCAGGCATCTACCAGTTTCTCCGATGTAAATAGTTGCACACTTCCTGCAAAGAATACAATATACCACATAAGTGGAAGTGCATGAGAACTCCTTGGAGATGTGAAAAACACCTGGGGGACTCTGAATTTCAGTGACACTAGAAAATATATTTGCAGGTGTAGCAGTGAGTTCTCTGCAAGGTTTGGTACCTAGTAGGGAGGAATTGTTAGGAGTATGTAGGCTGCTTCTTACCAGGAGATTCCGCAGGTTGGGTGGCCGGCAGTAGGAGGCAATAGGTGTCTCTGTAAAGGAAGCATCGATATTAGGGTCAGTTTGCAAAATGTGAACATTACTAGTGATGATCCTGTGAAGAGAAGGTGTACTGTGATGGAAGAAAGCACTAGTGGAATGCGTCATTGTTGCTGCATGACAGTATCCTTCTAGTGTATATAAACAGTTCATAAATTATTCAAGTGATACAATGTTAATATGTTTAAAAATACTTATAAAATGTCACAAAAGCCACAAAACATGCACATAATGACCTCTGTGGCTTAAAGATGTATGCAAATGGCACAATTGATATAGTCAAAGAGGGTTTTCCAGAAGGTAAGAAAAATTTCAGAGCTATTAAAGAATAATCATCACTGTTACTGATGAACTAATTGTAAGTTCATGTTGACTAATTCATGTATTAGTTGTGTTAAAACACAGAAGAGCACTACTCTCACAAACATACAACATATATAAACCTACTGAAACCAAACTAGACGTAGGTGGCAAGAGAAAGGATTGGCCAGATGACCAGTGGAAGTGCATCAGAATGGGTCAGTTAGGTGTTGTAAAAATATACAGCAAACAGAATAACATGACTACCTCAATGACAGTATGTGGGGTAGGGACAAGCTTAATATACAGCATGCTTTAATTGCAAGAGACAGTGCAGGCCTCAACTGCAGCAGACTTTCAACCCAACACAACCAAATTACTGCAGCATACTTCAAAGCAAGCCAGCACATTTCAGGTGCAGCATTGCATCTGGTTCTTGTCCCAGGATAGTGCAAGGGAAGCACTGCAGCATTCTTTGTACTTAGGATGGTACAGGCTCAGCACTGCATCACACACTTTGTGCTCAGGTTAGTTCAGGCTCAGACCACAGCACATGTACTCAGGATAGTACAGGGTCAGTACATGCTCAGCACTGCACAAAATACTCAGGAAAATGTAGCCTCAGCACTGTAATACACTTTGAAATCAGGTCAGTAAAGCTATTACATCAGCATACTGTACTCAGAACAGTATAGGTTTAGCACAGCAACACATCATACACAGACCAGTACATACTCAGCATTGCAGTACACTGCACTCAAGCCAGAACAAGCCAAGCACTGCAGCACACTTTATATTCAGATAAGTAAGAAACATAGAAGTTGTCGGCAGATAAGGACCTCTTGGCCCAACTAGTCTGCCTTAAATTCCCTACCTGTAGTGCCACCAGAGACCCTACTTGAACTCCAACTTTCACCCCCCTCTTGCTTCTAAGATTCCCTTGTGTCCATCTAATGCATTCTTAAATACTTTGACCATTCTAGCCCCCTCCACTTCCACTGGGAGTCTGTTCCAAGCGTCCACCACTCTCTCTGTGAAGAAGCACTTCTTCACATTTATTCTTAGCCACCCCAGCTTCATATTGTGACCCCTTGTCCTTGAGCATCTTTTTCATTAGAAAATGTGCCCTTTCTGTACTTAGTTTATTCCTGTAACGTATTTGAATGTTTCTATCATATCCCTCCATTCCCTCCTGTCTTCTAGGGAGTACATATTTAAATCCTTAAGCCTTTCTTCGTAGAGCTTCTGATTCAGGCCCTGCACCATTTTTGTTGCCCTCCTTTGCACCTCCTCCACCATAGATATTTCCTTTCAGAAATGGGACCTCAAGATCTGTACACAGTACTCAAGGTGGGTCTCACCAGAGATCTATACAGGGGTATTATTACCTCCCTCTTTCTACTGGTGCTACCCCTCCCTATGCACCTAAACATTCTGCTAGCCTTTCCCAGTGCCTTGTCATACTGTTCAGCTACCTTCAGGTCATCAGAAATGACAACCCAGGCCAGCACATCAGTGCAGTGATTGGGTATCTGCTTGCGACACCAGCAACCCAGGTTCAGCAACGGACTTAGGTTGCTGATGGGCCGACTGGGGGAGAAGACTGGAGTATCCAGCGACTGCTCGTCTTCTCCAGGAGGGATGGTGGGGATGTGATCTGGTGACTGCTGACTCCAGGTGGAGACCAGGGGTAAAGCACATACGCTGACTGACTAGGGGGGCTTGGCAGACATCAGCATACACCTTGACATCATGGCACATTGTGCCCTCAAAAGAAAAAGGGGAAAAGCTCTTCTGTGCTTGACCAGATGATGCCCATCTGGTCTTCTCCGCCGCCATGAGTACCCTGGTCAGGCCCCAGAAATCACATCAGCGGCACTGGAGGAGCTAAGTTGTTGTGCTAGCCGGCCCCAATGGCACCTTTCTCCTTGGAGGAGGAGGACCCATCCGGTGAAGGGTTACACCAGATTACTCCAAGGGTGGCTGCCATCTGAGGTGGGGAATGGTGGCAATGGGTGTAGGTGCAAGCATGTGGTAGGAGGAGAGACCATTGATGGCCCGAAGGAGAGGCTGACAGGGGAGACATGGAGGAGCAAAAAAAAAAAAAAAAGGAAATGACAACCCCAAGGTCGTTTTTCTGTTTTGTGACTGCTAATATTTCCCCTCTGAGTTGGTACATTGCAACAGGGTTTTTGTACCTGAAGTGCATGGTTTTGCACTTTTTTGCATTGAATCTTAGCTGCCAAACTCGTGACTATTCTTCTAACTTCTTTGGATCCTCCCTCATTCTTTCAACCCCCCCCCCCGGTGTGTCTACTCTGTTGCAGATTTTTGTGTCATCCATGAATATGAATACCATCCCCTCTAGTCCTTCTGCAATGTTGCTAACAAAGACATTGAAGTGGACCGGACCTAGTACTGATGCCTGCAGCACCTTGATAGTCACCTTGCCTTCTCCAGACTGTATCCCATTTACCACAACTCTTTGGCTCCTACCACTAAGCCAACTCTCCACCCATTTTACTATTTTAGGACCTACTCCTAACCTACTCAGTTTCTTTACCAGCCTTCTATGTGGAACGGTGTCAAAGGTCTTATAGAAATAAAGATTGTCCATGTCGACTGCCCTTCCCTGGTCCACTTCCTTTGTAACCCAGTCAAGAACTTGATCAGGTTTGTCTGGCAGGACCTCCCCCTGTGAATCCATGTTTCCTCAGATCCTGTAGACCATTGGTAACAATGTATTCTCCAATCCTTTCCTTCAGTAATGATTCCATTACTTTGCCCACTACTGAAGTCAGGCTGACTGGCTTGTAATTTCCCCCTCCTCCCAATTTCCACTTTTGTGGAGTGAAACTACATCTGCCTTCCTCCAGTCCCCTAGTACCTCCCCTGTTTCAAGTGAAAGGTTGAACGGGTCTGTCAGAAGTGCAGCCAGCTCCTCCCTGAGCTCCCTCAGCAACCTCGCTGTATGGCTTTGCAAGTCAGCACAGTGAAGTACTGGCTCAACACGGCATCACATTCTATACTTGTGTCACTATGGGTTCAGTACTGCAGCATGTTGTACTCAGGATGCTACAGGCTGAGTACCATACCACACTGTACAGAGGAGAATGTAGACTCATTACCACAGTATAGTTTGTATTCAGGTCAGTAAAGGAAAGGGGAAATTGTTTAACCAGGAAAGGCACATTAAGCCAGAACTTGTTTCCAGGTGCGACCTGGGAGCACAAAGAAGTTAAGTGACTTGCTCAGGGTCATGCAGTATGCAACTAGGGATTATGGGATTCAAATCCAGATCTTCAGGTTTACAGCTCAGTGCCCTTAACCACTGTGCTATTCTGCCTCATCAGTGGCTCATCACTGCAGGACATTTTTTTCTCAAGACAGTTGAAACTCAGCACTGCAGCACACTATACTCGGGTCAACACAGGCTAAGAATAAGAACAACAAAAAAGGATTGCACTATAGGAATAAAATGCATAAGTGCTAAGCTGCTGATCTCCATGCCAATTTGATTAGGATCCAAAAGACCTCTTGCCTCACAAAGGGTCCATTGAGTCTGTCTCCATTGCCTTAGAGGTTGCCTAGGCAAAGGAGGGATGACTCAGCCTTGGTGAGCTCTGGGATGGTGGTGGTAACAGGTAAGGTGCAGATTTCTCAGCCTGTGCCACTACAGAATTCTTTCACCATTCTGGCAGGATGGAACTGCTGATAGAAGGCACCTGAATTGGTGGCAAGGGAAGATGTGTGTGTCCTTCAAAGATGAGGCCTCAAAGTGGGAGGTATAGGCCCCTAGCAGAGGAGAAAGAAGCTTCTGATAGGGGACTTAACTGTGAGGGGGTGATATATTTGTGAGTAGGAAAGGGTGGAGAGAGAGAGAGAGAGAGAGAGGTTATGTGCCTACATGGTGCCTCGACTTGGACAGATGGACAGTGGAGCCTAAGGATTGATAGGGTGACAGGGCATGGGGAAGCTGAATGTCATTATCCAGCTGGGGATTAATGATATGGAGAAGGATAGTAGTACAGGAAGAGTTTTGGGAACTGGAGAGGGGCCTAAGGCAGGCAGCAGAAATGATGGCATTCACCGAGGTGCTACCTGTCAATGGCTGAAGGGAAGAAAGGGTACTCTGCACCAAAGGCTTCAACAGTTGGTTGAAGGGATAGTGCAGGGAGAAGGCATTTGACTTCATTATGGATAGATAGCCAGGTTGGAAAGGGTATGGATCCATACAGAGATAATTGCCTGCATCCTTCAGGAAAGGGAACTGCAATCCTCAGTAGGACATTTAAATCTTACTTTCATGCACATTTAACTAACTGAGTGAGGAGACGGTACTACCGACAGAGGCATAAACTTCTTCCTTCACAGACTAAAGAAACATGAAGGGAGGGCCTGAGTGGAGGAAACCCCCCAGGACACATGTTGAAGGAGGCATAGGAATTATAGGGAAAAGGTGGACAAGAAAAGAAGATGTGGAAAAAGAGGTGCTGAGGTGGTAAGGCACAGAGAGGATAGTTAGGGGATGGGGGTGAGGGAAGTTTTGAGAGGAAGGAAAGGCAGGAAGGGGAAAATGGGGTTTGTAGGAAGAGTGAGAACAAGGTTTGGAGAGCAATGTGTGCCAAAGGAAATAGTCTATGATATAAAGTTCTGAACCTGGAGGCAATCATCATCTATAAAGCCCCACCCAGAGAGGGACCGTGTTATCTGCAAGAGCTTCTTTACCCCTACCACCCACTCTGCTCCACCAACAAGGGATTGCTAGAGATTCCCAGGGTTTGTTTGAAGGCTTCTGGAGCCAGGGCATTTGCGTTTTGGCCCCCTCCCTGTGGAATTGTCTACCTCACCAGACAAGAGAGTGCCTGACCATGGTGAGTTTCAAATCTGCACAGAAAGCATTTCTTTTTAACCATGCTTTTCCTGAGCCAGTATGAATTGTTGATGTTGATGTTTTTTTAACTACTGAAGGATAGTTTAATTTAGTTTTAAAATCAATTGTACTAGTGCTCAGGTCTTTTGTGAATAGCTCTATTTTATAAATAAATCCTGATTGACTGATTGATTGATTGATTGATTGATTGATTTATTGGTTGATTAATCATGGCTGAGGCAGTTTTGGATTTTGCAGCCATTACTGAGTAATGGTGCATGGAGAACCATGACGGGGACATGGCCATACCAGATTGCTCAATTCAGATGGGACAGGGAGGAGTGGAAGGGTGACTGGGTTGTGTTGTTTGTGGGGGTGGTGGAGTGTCACAGTTACAGAAGTGCAAGGGAACCTTGGAGTAAAGGATTGGTTAGAGATGTTGTGAGACTTGGAGACAGGAGCAAGAGCCACTATTCACACTGGCATGATTTACAGACCTCCAACACAGGGAGAAGAATTGGATAAGGCACTAGGTAAAGTCACCAGCATGATAGCAAATAAAGGAGGAGTGCTGCTAGTTGGAAACTTCAATCTGCAGAGCAAAAAGAATCACACTCTAAATGTAGTACTTACAAAGAAAAGTTACAAATCCACTGCAGCAAAGTTTCAGGGTACACACCATGCCATAAAAAGAAGATGAACACAATGCCAAGTTCAAGTTGCATGAAGTTTATTAAAAGTGCAGGTATACAGGGGGATGTGGCTAGCCCTTCAAAATGGAAGCAGCATAATTTCCAGTGCTTTATCTCAGTCCTCCTAATCTAGCAAAATCCTATGTCTCCCAGCCTATTCTCTTCTTTAAACAAAGGGATATTTCATCAGAGAGTCATTCCTACAAAGCCAGAGGAAAATCTTTTACATCTGATCTGTACAATAGCTACAAATCAGCCCGCGATCCCAACACTGCTCCAGGCCTGCATAACCACACTATGCAGCAGGAAATTACAATGGCAACCTCCCAGTTTATGGACAAGATTGAAGCAATGTCTGCACAAGTGCTAATGAAACACAAATACATACAAATAGAAGCTGTTCACAATATTGAACAAATTGCACTCCTACAAGAACGAGTGGCAACTACCAAACATAAGATTCAAGTTACAGAGGATGTCTGCCACAACCTTACTGCCCACTTATGCCAACAAGAGAGGACCTTTGGACTCCTTCAAGATAAAAATGATGACATTGAAAATCATGGCAGATACAATAATTTAAGATTTAATGGTTTCCCAGAAGAGGTGGAACTAGGAAACTGCTCTGCCTTTCTCACATATGCTCTCACTCAAATCCTACGACTACCAAGAGAGCCAAGATTTGACATTGAGCAGCCCCATAGGTCACTGCCACCTCCTCCCAAACTGGGTGATTGATCTAGGCTCATAATCTCCCATTTTCTTCATTTCTCCAAGAAGGAGGGTATTCTTTGAAGGGCTCAGGAACTATAGACCCTGGAATGGCAAGACCATCAGCTGCTCATTTTCCTTGATTATTCAAGGGTCCTCACTAATCACTGACAAGAGTTTACAGCTGCCAGGCAAGCCCTCCATAGGGAAGAAGCTTCCTTTACACTCAAATACCCAGCTCAGCTATGCATTATGTTCCAGGGATCCCCCAGGCATTTTAACACCCAGAGGCTACCATGGATTTCATACAGCAAGAATGACCCCAAAGCCCTGGGAACCAGAAATCTAAAGATTCACTGAAGAGAGAAAGATGACAATCCACCTGGCCCCAGTAAATCAAGTAGATCAACTCATGGATCAGATGGTGATGAAGGCACAGCTGACAACTCCTCCTGGTCACAACAGCCTAAAGGCAAAAGGCACCATTGGAGCAGAAGACGCCAGCCTGAAGGATCCCCTGAACAGCACAACAGCCAATCTGGGAGCAGGAACCCAAGCCACTGATGGCAGTGTTGGTGGTGAATAGATATGCCCACTGGCTGATCTTCCCCACCCACTTGACAACATGGATATCTCGGGACCAACTCCTGCTTCATCTGCACAGGTTCTTGCTCCCACAGTACCCCCTGACCCTCCTTCCTGGGCCATCATTGTGAGTATGGGAGCTGCTGTGCCACAGCCCTTAGCAACTGCCAGTATGATGGTGGATTGCCCTCTACCCCACCAAACAGTGTGTCCCTGCCTGAGGGGCAGTTCCTGACCTGACTGACAACTGTAAGTACTAATCTTTGATTTACTCTGGCTAGCTGGGATGCTGGTGCAGCTAAGGTGGTGATCCTGCTGGCTACACTTTCTCACTACTGTATATGGCCTACTGTATCTTGACTCTTGTTGCCCTGGTAAACTTCAGTCAACGGCGTACAAACAAGCCATAGCACACCCTGCAACAGTTCAGTTCCAGTGGGTGAGGGGAAGTCTGCTGCCACACTCTCCACCCCCTAATGGCCAGCTAGCTTCAGTCAAGCAGTTCAGGGCATGCTTCATGTGAACACATGTGTTTCATTCTAACCTACTGACGACTTTTATGCTTCTCTGCATTTTCTACTTTCCGACTGCCCGGCTCCAGATTACAAGGCTGCTACAATTGCTGAGGTACCATTTCTGCCAATACCATGATGCTGAGTTATGCTTAGATACCTTTGCTGCCCTTTTCCAGAGAGGCTGCATCTCAGGAATCTGTCCCAGATCTACCAACACCCTCTTACAGTTCTAGGCATAAGGACGAAAGAGTGCAAGCTCCTTGCTCTGAATCCCTCTTATGGTATACTGCAGATGACATGGCAGCACAGGAATAGACATTTCCATTTGTTAATAATAGTTCAAACTACTGTTTCCATTCCTTGTTATTTGTAAAATTTTTCATGGTACAACTGTGATATTTTGTTCTGTTTAAATATATTAAGGAGCCAAAGCAAATGGTTAAGGGGCGTTCAGTGTTTCATTTCTGTGGTTATCAGATGCCTCATCACATATTAGAAAGGGGGCCAGCAGTACTGTACTCATGCAAGTCGCAGTTGTAATTTTCTGGAGGGCTTGTTGCCCGTTTCTGGATCTCCACTACTTTTTTATCAGCTGTAGCGTCTGAATGAGCAATTCTTTATGCCTACACAATGCTCCCCTTTTGTCCATTTCACCGGCTATATTCACCTTTGCCCTTATAACCTTCCCCGCTAACTACAGATGCAAGGATATCTGATCCGATATCCAAATCGGCCAGATAATCACGTTTTCTGACAAAATCCGACCCAATCAGATATTGATCTTTGCTACAGGTCAGATAGTGACTGCTTTTTGAGAATCTATGAACAAAGTAAATGGCAGTGACATTGATAAAGATTAGAGCAAGAAGGAAGCCAGGCATAAAGTGAGCTGTGCAAACCTGAGGCGCATGCAGGCAAGCCAGTCTTAAATATAGGAATTTCCCTGCAGATGCTAATTTTCTACTCTTTTGGCAGATTGACTCTACAAGTGAAAAACTGATTATCCAACCCAAATAATATCCGGCTCTGGCAGTATCATGACTGCCAGATATCTGGAGTAATATCCGGCAGATATCAGGTATCCATGTATCCCTGACATTAACAGATTTATGTAAATCCTGCCCCCTTAGCTATGAGCCCAAGCTCTGCCCTGACAGGATTTTGTTACACCATTGAAATCCTGATTCCTGCACTGGAGGGCAGGTACACTATCATGATCAACTTTGTCTACTTTTTGGGCCCTGCTAGCAACCTGCTTAGCTTACAGCCACTTTTCCATGCAGAATGGGATATTACTGTTATACATAGCCACGGGTACAAAGAGCTACATATCAGAAGATGTAATTCATTTGACTCTTATATCTGATCCTTAAAGGACCTGTGCACTGTTAACTATAGGAGATGAACCTTTTGAACCCCCTTAAAAAACAGCTTGCAAGTTCTTGACATTGGTAATTTTCCACATTTTTGGGTAAAGATGGCTGAATCTCCGTGAAGCGTTGTAACACCCATTTGGGCTCTGTTTAAAGGGCACCATTCCTTAGTGTTACTATGCACACATGTCCAAATCATGTTGATAACTAGCCCATCTGTGCAGGGACGTCATGGCCACTTATTTCTGTGGCCACTTAAAGGACCACATAGGGAAGTCATTTGAAACCTACAGCTCACCGTTTTCAAGGTATTCATTACCCAATGCCCTTTTGTCTGCTGTGCCTTCAGTGAATATGAAATAATACAATTGCACTGGGTCCCTTCTTTGTTACTGAATGTGATCTTGGTGCATCCCAGGCCCCTATCACTCTATATACATATGGCCTTACACAAAAATGATATGCTTCTGTCTTCTTCCTCTCTAACTGGAGTCTTTCTTCCCTAACCAGTAGAAAGGCACTGCTCCAGGAAGAGCTCTTCCCTGGCTATTTCCCATAATAAGAGAATACAGGGCCTCAGCTGGTCACTACAATGAACATCTCTTTAATCACCATGCCCTAGTTGTGTATTCTGTCATTATACACTTTGTCTTTATTCATCAAGGAAGGCTTTTAGTCCTTTTATGATGTGGGATTGGGGGAGAACACGTGAGCAGGAAATATGCTGCAATTGTCATACATAGATTCTTATTTCCTCAGTATTGTTCTGTTGTACTTATGTAATTTGTTATTCAGAAGATCAGAGTTTTACACTCAAGCTTAACTTAACTACCCCCAGTGCTTCTAGAGAGGGCCTAGGGTGTGTTTTAAGCACCCAGCCCACTTGACAAGGTGTATTTCTTTGTTTATTGTTATGTGCAAACTATCTCACATCTGCACTAGCAAAGATTACCCACATCTCTACTGTTCTTTGTTGTTAAATCTTGTTTTAGGTTTAGCTGTTATAATACTTAGTGTACATACAGGGGATCAACAACTGTTGACATCATCAATGCCGGCTTTAGGGATATATGCTTTATGCTAGAAGCATGGGGGTAGGACTTATGATGGGTAGCTTTCCTCTAGTTTACTTTGTAATGCTTGGGTTAATACTTGGCTTAACATTTCCTTTCACCATATTCCACTCCAAACATTTGTCTTTTATACTTCCAAATGGCAGAATTAAGATAACACAGTTGGAACGCATTGGGTTTAAACTCCCTGATAAAACATAAGGAAGCATTGACCCACCTTAAAAAACTGAACACAACTAGCCCTTTTGCAGGAAACTAAACTTACCACCATAGAATCGCAAAAACTATTAAGGGACTGGGTAGGACAGGAAGTCCATAATATTGCTCATTCTAAAAAACAAGGAGTCTCAATCCCGATCCATAAAAATCTGCCAAGGACAATACAAAAGACATTTCAAGACAATGAAGGGTGCTGGAGTTTTTTTCTGTTTCAGAAACCTCTGAATTCTTTAGTGTTTGGCAATCTTTATGCCCTGAACACTGACTCACACCAGTTCTTCCACTCCTTGACTGCCCAAGTGGCTAGCTTCAATGGTACTAATGGTCCATTGTTACTTAGAGGAGATTTTAATCTGGTTCTGGAGTCTGTGATAGAGAGAAGTCAGGCAAACCAGAGCCTCAAGTTAGAACTGTTACTGCATTGAAGTTATAGATGCCAGACCTATCACTAGCAGATGCTTGGCAGCTTCAAATCCCACGAGTACGAGATTACACCTGCCACTCTCTCATGCATGGGACATTATTTAGAATAGACATGTGGCTCACGCCTCCACAATTGATGCCCCAGAGAGTGAATGCCACAATTAACCCTTTGGTTAATTTGTGCCATGCCCAACTACAACTAAACCTTTTACAGTATTTGGTTGTATGCCTCATAAATCCCCCAAGTGGAGAATGGACCCCTTATAATTGTTAGATCCACAATTTAAACCCTGGTTACAGTCCACTGAGGAAGAATTCTTTTGAATTAATGATACAGGGGACACTACAGTGGCCACACTATGGGAGGCTTTTAAAGCTTCGATGAGGGACCACATTACCTCCTACACTTCTCACCGACATAAAAAGGGGAACAAGAGCTTGCCTGTAGAGACAAAAGAGTAATACTTCCCCAGTACACATCATTTGTCAGGCCCCACCTGGAGTACTATATGCAGTACTGGGCATGCTCTAATAAAAAAGATAATAAATTGCTGGAGAGGATACAGAGGAGGTCGACAAAAAGGATCATTTTTACAAAGGGGATGCCCTACGCTAAATAATTAAGTGAATTGGGACTATGCTTCTTGTATTATAGAAGAATAAGGGGGATCTGTGCCTGACTTACAGGGCATTTAGTAGTGGTGACCTGTGGGAGTGTGTGGGACTCACAAGAAAAGATAACTTCAGGGGCAGTAGATTTCATGCATTACAACTAAGAGGTAAAAATGATAGGACAAAAAGTAGAGCCAATTGGATAAGCCAGAGAGTAGTCAATGTCTGGAATAAACTGCCAATAGAAGTAGTTCCAAATAAAACACTTGACACATTTAAAATTGCTTTGAATACGGATATGAGGGATGAAAAGTTCACCTTTTGGGTTGGTTGTGTCAAGTCACATTGTCCAGTGGCTTTTGACTTGTACATACCTATGAACCTATAAACCTGTTTAGAAACTCGACTCCAACAAAAAGAGGGCAGCTTCAAGGCCAATCCCAAAGCATCTCCTCAGTCCCCACATTTTGCTGACATTCTGAGTCTCAGACATGACATCAATACCCTTACTACCTGGAAGGCAGAATTAGCCTTACTATGGCTAAAACACCAACAGTGGGAGGGGGGAAAAATGTGTGGCAAACTCCGTGCTTATTGCCTCAAAAAAAAGCAAGCAAAAAAATGGAAGTTTGCTCCTGAACACCAGATACCTGAGGAGGAATGGCAGTAATGTTGGAAAGGTGCCCGTTTACCAGTCAGACATGCCGGCAGTAGGTTGGTACAGAATAAGGTTTTACACTGGTAGTACCAAACACCAGTAATACTCCATTAGGCTAATCTCATATCAGCTAATACATGCTGGAGATGTATGCATCCTAATGGTGATCTATATCACATACTCTGGTCTTCTCCAAGGCTTACAGTACTACCTACTGGAAGCAAATACAATGAATGTTCTGAAAGATGCTCCAATCCCCTATACCATTGACTCTGGATCTACTTGTGTTTAGGTTTCATTAGTAGCTCCACACTTAGAAGTCAGATGAACTTGATCATAATGGCTAGTATAGAAGCTAGGTAAAGTGTTCATTTTTACAGCTTGATCCCTAGTATGTAGAAGTAGAGGAAGTAATGTCCACCTATTAATACCAATTAATCAACTTTATTTGATATGACGCTCCTTATCATTTTTACCCAGGGTGCTTTAAAAGTGAGCAAGATCATCAAAACAGTTACAATAGTTACATAAAACATAACATACAATAAATAAGGATGCATTAACTAAATATTAAAACTAAATCTGACTAGATGGAAATGCTTGATTAAATAGAAATAATTCCGGCTCCCTTTTGAAGATCTCTAGAGTAGAACTCTCAGAAGACGAGGGAGGGAGTTTCACAGGGATGGTGCTGTAAAGGAAAAAGCACAAGCGCCCAATGTTTTTAAGTGCACCCTGGGAACATCCAGATATCCCTCTTCTGTTGAACAGAGGGAACTGGTGGAGCGGTAGGGACACAGGGAGCGGGATATTCAAAGGGGTTGGTCATGGCACAACACTGTTGCACCATGCGCAACCCACTAATGTTCCCTGGCATGATATTCCAAGGGGGGTGTTGTGCTGTGCAAATCCCGATGCACCGGGGTGCACCAGTAATGTATGCAGCGCAAGTGCAGAAGGCATGCCCATGCATATGCAGTACATCCTGATATTCAGCCCGGGATGTGCTGTGCATATGCAGGCACAAGCCCGCCTTGCACCACACAGGGGGGTGAAAAGATGTGCCCGAAAATAAAGGAACAAGTCGAGGGACACCTCACAGGCCAGCTGCCGTATTGCTGGGCACAACACGGCAGCCGCCTGCTGTGGGTGACCACCCAACCTCCCCAGTCACAGGCTGGATGTCGGGCCCCCCATCCACCCACACCCAATCATGGGCTTTGTACATATGGAAAGTCCCTGGTTGTCCAGTGGACCTGCTCCCCAGCCCAATCGAGGGCTTAGTGAAAACATAAGAATCCCTGGTGGTCTAGTGGACCTGCATCCCAGCCCAATCACAAGCTTAAATAAACCTACATATGCCCTGGTGGTCCAGTGGACCGAACCCCAGCCCGATCGCGGGCTTAGTAAATATAAAAGAATCCCTGGTGGTCCAGTGGACTGAAGCCCAGCCCGATCGCAGGCTTAAATAAACATACATATTCCCTGGTGGTCCAGTGGACCGAACCCCAGCTCGATTGTGGGCTTCAGATAATGTAACCTCCCTGGCAGTCCAGCTGTACCCCTCTCCCCACCCACCTGCTCAGACCAGCCACCCTGCTGCCCCGCTGTCAGCAGCGGGTAGCAGCACCCCACCTGCAAGCCGCCCAGCCACCCGCCAACTGACAGTGTACAGTACGGCTGCACACCTATTGGTCCACTGCGTGGGTCAATGGGCATGCTGACTGTACTGTACAACACAATCAGGAAATGTGAATGAAACCATTCACATTTCGGGACTGCCCGCCGACTGACAGCATACAGTACGGTCAGCATGCCCATTTCCCATGCAGTGGACCAATGGGCATACAGCCGTACTGTATGCTGTCAGTCGGCGGGCAGCCGGGTGGTTTGCGGTTGGGGTGCTGACGCCCACCGCTGACTGGGGGGGAGCAGGGTGGTGCGTCTGAGTAGGTGGGTGGGGAGAGGGGTACCGATGGACCACCAGGGAGGTTACATTATCTGAAGCCCTTGATCAGGCTGGGGTTTGGTTCACTGGACTACCAGGGAATATGTATGCATGTTTATTTAAGCCCATGATCGGGCTGGGCTTCAGTCCACTGGACCACCAGGGATTCTTTTATATTTACTAAGCCCACAATCAGGCTGGGGAGCAGGTCCACTGGACCACCAGGGATTATTCATTTTTACAAAGCCCGCAATTGGGCGTTGGGGCATGTTGCCGCCGAGAGGTAGGGGGTGTGGATCCCTGATGGGTGCAGCCTGCCAGGTGCAAGTAACCAGGGATCAGTGCACCTGCATGCAAATGGGGCCATAATGACATGCAAATGGTCCCATTTGTGCCTTGCATGCATAATGGCCCCATTTGCATGTCCCGTGCTGAATATTGAGGGTGCTGTGAGTAGTGCACCCGCTCTTGTACTGGCGAATCCCCCTGCTCCTCTCTTGCCACTTGCGCTGGTGCAGTGCCACTGTGCGATGCGCAATGTGGGTGGCCACAGTGCCATATTCAGTGGTGCTGAGCCATGGAGCAGCACCGTTGAATATCACCTAGACCATGCCCTGGAGCATCCCAGTTGTGCTGCACCCAGGCTTGTGCCCCTGCCTGGCACAGTCTGAATATCCCACCCAGAAGGTCTTGCAAGTAACCAGACCCTGGACTGCAAGGAGCTAACTCTCGGTAACTATTTGTTGTGTATATTCATAGCAGTGGCGGGAAGCGTTAAAACCTGAAAATGGCTTAACTCTTACCCATTCACCTTTGCAGAGTGGTGTAAGATAACATACAAGATACAGGAAATAGAGAAGTTGACATACCTCACACAAGATAAAATGGACAAATTCATGGCAAGGAGGACCAAGTGGACACTGGAGGTGGAACAGGTACCCTAATGATAGGGAGTGGGAGTAGAAAATAATTTTAAATGTAGCATAGCACAGGTGTTCCACTATGCAGAACAAAGGTCAGCACCTAAATAACTAATGGATTGAGTATTGTCTTTAATACAAAAAAACTTTATTAGTGTTTCAAAGATCATTTTAAAAAACATGGCTAGCTCACCCACATACACGACAAGAAAGCTGTGTCATTTTATAATTTACACAGCATGGGTTTCATGTGATAAAAGTGAAAACTTATCAGTGAAAGGAATAAAGACAATTATAAATGGGTAAAACCATGAACAGCCCATGCAATACACGGTGACCATCAAATGAGCAAACTGGCAAGCCCAAAAAAACACACCTAAGTAATGCATACCAGTATAACACACTACCTCATGTTTCATGCGGGGGGCCTTCGTCCTCCACAGCCCCTATATTTATATAACTACTGTATCTCTGGGGTGGCACAAATATTATACAGGTGTGCCATGGTAAACAGCAAACAGTCATCATTCTTGCTTCCTCCCACAGTCACTCTTATTGGATTCGCCATTTATTCCATGTTGCCGTTTTTACATTCGCTCAAATTACTTTGTTCATATTACTTTGCTCATATCACTGGACATCCATAGGGTTGACTTGCTGGCTCTGCTGTTATCCAGCATGACTTTCCAGCTCTGCTGTGAAATACAAATATATTCATTTACTTTTCTGCCAGCTATACTGTGACACATACAAATATCTTTTTATCCCATCTGCAGTCCATACAGCTCAACTTGCCGGCTCTGCTGTCTTCCATCATGACTTGCCGGCTCTGCTGTGAAAACTTGGCTGCAATACACATAAATGTCTTCTTTTTATTTATGGGACTTATATAATTTTTAGAGGTGTAGTGGGCATAGCCATGCAGACCCTTTGCTATGAGAATAGTGTTGTGTGAAGTTGGAAAATTTTGCCCATCTAAATATTCCGTGGAATTTGTGCATTTTGTGAAATATTTCACCGGGCAAAATGCAAAATTCTGTCCATGGGGCAAGCAAAATTTCACCCTCCCACTAGTGAAATTTGCCACTTGCAGGCGAAATTTCGCCACCCGTGGATGAAATTTCTCAATTTCCCAACCGGCCCCTAGTCATTTAAAAAAACACAGTCCCCTTCCCATCCCTGGTGTCTAGTGGTCCCCCCCAGACCAATCACTGGCCGAATTCAAGAATCCCCCTCCAGTCACCCTAAGTTATCCACAGCCCCCAATCTTTGAAAAAAATACAATCCCCTTCCCTGTACCTGGTGTCTAGTGGACCCCCCTGCTGATCACCGGACAAATTGAAGTAAAATACCCTCCCCCCAGTCAACTCCAGTTATTTTCCCCTCCTCCCAGCCATGACCCAGCCCCCAATCTTCAAAATAAAGAAGAAAAGACAATCCCTTCCCCTCTACCTGGTGTCGAGTGGACCCCCACCGCCCACCAGTCCTAAGTTTGAAGATTGGGGGGCAGGGGTGATGGCTGGGGGGAGGGGAAAATTACTGGGGTTGACTGGAGGGGTTCTAATCTTTACTTCAATTCAGCCCGTGATTGGCCAGGGGGGTCCACTAGATACCAGGGCCAAGGAACGGAATTTTTTTTGTTCAAAGGTTGGGAGCCGGGGGCCCGGGGATAACTCAGGGTGACTTGGGGGGGGTTCTTGAATTCAGCCAGGGATGAACCAGGGGGCACCACTAGACAGCAGGGAGGGGGAAAAATAAAATATAAATGATGGCGGGGGCATATGTGGGCAGACTTGCAGGCGAAATTTTGCAATTTCACCGCAATTTCATGAAATATTTCACCCGGTGAAATTGCCAATTTTGTAGCAATTCCACTGGTGAAATAATATTTTGCAATATCTCTATATGAGAAAAGGACTCCCGCATTCCTTCTGACCGAACAAAATGTTGGCGTTACAACACAGTTGCCCCCACGTCTGTGAAGCACTCCGCTCACTGTCTCTATAGGCAGCTGCACTGCACTGTTTTTATTTTTGGCTGTCATGGCCGAACATGGCACACTCTGCAGTGTCCTATGTGGCCACCAAACCATATAGCACAAGCAGGACAACTAGCACCTGCGCAGTAGCGCTCAGTGGCCATCTTATTCACAGCAGAATGTACTGTGTTCAGCTGTGACTGCCAAAAACAAAAATAGTTAAAATTACAGATATCCCCCACCCGACTCCCCTTTCATCACCCCCCTCAAGAAACATACAAGTGACACTCGGGGTGCCCAATCCCCCAGTGTTAGGAAACAGAAGAGTGACAATGGGGGTTCCCAATCCCCCAGTGTCCAAATCAGGCATACTCATTTTATTTTTTTTGTTTATTAGAGATATCCCTCCCACCTGACCCTCCCTCTCAGCATTCACCACCCCACTCCCCCTCAAGAAGCTTAATAGTTGCACTGGGGGATGCCCAACCCCCAGTGCATGGATCCTTGCTTGTTTATTTTTTTAAAAACCTGTAAAATAAAAACTGTCCATTGATGTCTTTTGCAGCCATTAAACTCTCCCCACCCAACCCTTCAACTCAGCACCCAGCACCCCACATACCCCAAGCCCTTACTTACCAATCAGGAATCCAATGCCGTAATCCTCTCTGGACCACAGACACATCTTCACTCTTCAAAGCCGGACCATGATCTGAAGAAACAGGTATGTGGTTCATTGCATTTCATTGGGGTTTTGAAGTTAGTAGCATAACTTGGGCATTTATCTATGGGAGGACGATTCAGAGGAAACATGGGGAAGAATTTCTTCACAGAACGGGTGGTGGACAAGTGGAACACCCTGCCCCTAGGAAGTGGTGGGGGCTGAAACAATCAGGGGATTTAAGAATGCATGGGATAGACATAAAGGAATTCTGGAGGTCAGGGGTAAGGGGCAACAGACTTCTAGGAAAACATAAACTGAACTTACAAGCTCAAATGGGCAGACTGGGTGAGCCAAAGGCCCTTATCTGTGACACTGTCTATGTATCTATGTATCTATTTTTCTATGTTTTTGGCCCAAATTTTCAACATGCCTTTTTGGGACCCTACCCCATGAACAATTACACTCACATCAGGCAGGTCTGTCCAGAAAGCTGATTTCACAGTCCCTGTCCAAAATCACCTTCTGGGCAGGAGTTGAACATTTTCTGTGCCTTTGTTCATGAGGTGGGGTCATAAAAAGACTATGTTGAAAATGCTGTGCAAAAATATTAAAAGACAACAACGTCATAAGCCTATGTTAAATTTTGTGAGCACAGGCTCGTAACTTTGGTAATTTTCAAAATTTGTACCCCAAATTTAAAGCATAGCCATTTCTTTACAGCACCTCATGAGTGAGATAGCTGTAATTTTTCAGCTCCAGCCAAAAATGTGCTTTTGCATTCCAAAAGTTGATTTCGCATTCCGAGTATGAAATCACTTTTTGGGCTAGAGTTGAACATTTGCTCTGCCCTTCATCATGAAGCAGGGTCATACCAAGTCTATGTTGAAAATTTGGTGTAGAAGTATTACAAAACAACAAATTCATGAGCCTACATTACATTTTGCTAATGCAGGCTCATAACTTTGGTAATTTTCAATATTTTTACCCCAAATTCCTCACATGCAGCCCTATCAGCTTTGGCCAGACTTTGTTTCTATTTATAGTGATGTTTAATTGTCCATTTGCCTGTTTGTAAATACTGTTGCACTTTATGCTATGCATAGGCAGTCACCATTGTTGGTGTGTATTTCTTAAGGAATATCTATTTAAGTGCATATAGAAGAGTTCACAATCACTCTCTGATGAATACGTATAGTCGAAAGGTAAGTGTGTGACTTTTCCACCCAGAAGAGACAGCACACACTGCAAGCACCAGCTAGTGGTGGCTAACAATAGCATTTGAACTGTCCTCAGCTTTTTTGGCTACTATGATTATGCAGGTGGTGGGGAAGAGAGTTTTGAGACAAACCATGGACCTGTAGCTAACTGCCTGGACTTTACCTGTAAGTCTACGGCAGCTACATGGTAACCAGCAAGCTGCTTCTCACTAGGTGAGCAAACCAGCATTTTTATTTTGGTGCCAATGCAGGGAGAGCAGTTATGATCGCAGTCTTCTTGCTGTATACGTAGGTAAGCTAGTCATGTTTTTAAATTATCTTTGATACATTAATAAAGTTTTTTTGGATACAAGACCATACTCTGTCCATTGATTCTTTAGGTCCTGACCTTTGTTTCACATAGTGGAACACCTGTGCTGTGCTAGTATTAACACTTCCGG
The DNA here is from genome assembly GCA_016271365.2 of Neoceratodus forsteri. Taxonomy (NCBI): domain Eukaryota; kingdom Metazoa; phylum Chordata; order Ceratodontiformes; family Ceratodontidae; genus Neoceratodus; species Neoceratodus forsteri. The sequence continues at coordinate 234,780,687 of JADMNL010000023.1, read as the reverse complement.
GTATGTGCACTAGCCTAAAGCTTTTTATGCAAATTTGAGCCCCCATTCTTATGCTGTTTGGATAATTTTAAATGTGTTTAAGGTGGACAGACTATCCGTGGGAACTCATACACAGCTGTAGGCATACTTTAACAAGAGTTAGCCATTCTGCCTTTCCCCTTTGCAATCAGAAGACCCACAGGGAAGTATCATAATTTGGAACTGCTTTTATTTCTAGTTTCTTCATACTCTATATTAAAACGTGCCCTGTTTTTTCTGTTTTGTAGTTTTGTTATTTGTTAGGATAACAAGCAGATGGACAGTACAGAAATGTCTTACTAGACTTAAGTAAATTGTACATTTGACCAGTGAAGTATGTGCTCTCTTATGTAAGCTGTACATTGGTGAAGTGAGTATATAAAAAAAAAGAGACCTGGCAGTACATGGGCATTCAGTTTAAAAATCTGAAATGCCTCCCTTTCTCTACAGGAGGTTATCCAATTTCCCTCCTCTCCTGCCTACAAAGACCATTTCAATGCTCACAGATGTGAAGATGTGTTGTTCTCTCACATGGCCATAACATTTTAATATGTGATTCAACTCCATTGTTTTAATTGCTGATTTCTATGTCTCAAAGGTGCTCTCTAATGTGCTGTTTGAAAGTGTGGATAGTCTTTTCAACATAAAAACTACAGCAAAAACATTTGGCCATAAATGCAACAGCAGTAATGCTGAAATTAATGAAACTATTGATGACATATTTCTTGTTTCTAAAGGATGTTTAAAGGTAGTAGTTTTCTGGACCATGTGGCAAAAGGAACAATTGCCACATAGGTGGTAGCCCTTAGGGGAGGGGGGAACCAACATCTTGGTTTGGGTATGGGTTGTAAACAGTGGTCAACATGATCTCCAATGTTATTAGCCCTGCAGCAGACCATATGTGGAACACTTGCAACATACTTCTCCTGGAGCCTCTTTAACTGTAAAACATGCCAGTTTTCCTGTATTATTGCATGGCATGTCAGTTCACAGTGTGAGTGCTATCAAAAGTCAATCTATTGTAGATATCAACCTCCCTTTTATTATGATGCTGTAATAGCTCTTCCCATGGTCTCTGATTTACCTTTAACCTTGCATTTTCTATGGTCACCACTATTAAGCAGCTCCTGCTTCCTCACTACCAATTGGTTGTTATCATTACAGTTCTGTTTGATTTAGTACAATTGTCCCAGAGGAAAGTTATTAAGTATAGTAAATGGCTAGGACCGCAGCTGCTGTTCAATAGCGACTAACTGCAATCAGTGCCTTTCCTGTGAAGGTCTGTTGTGATTGCAAACTTGTGATTTTTAATGATTATTTTTAAATCCAAATACTTAATCTGATGTGAATGGTATTTCATGCCGAAACACAGATTCTGGTTACTAGCTTCAGATGGCATTTGAAATCATGGAGTTTCTCCACATTTTCCTTCCACATGACAAATAAATCTTTACTGTACCAGTGAGAAAGATCAGTTTTTGCATAGAAGGCATTTGTATCTGAATTCTGTATTGTGTATCTGTCCCACATGCCCGTATAGAGTCCTGCATAGTTAGGGGCAATGGCTGCCCCATAGCTGCCCCCTTAGCTTGCTTGAATATATGGGGCCTGATTCTCAAAACATCAGGAATGACACAAGGTGATTGTGTCAAAGAGAAATAAGACAAAGGGTGCTCTAGACCACACCTTGAATCATTCCCAGTTCTACAATGCAGCCTGCACCACTCAGAGGATCACTTATGCCAGCCAAGCTTATGCCGTCCTTGTGATGGACAAACTGGTGCACCAAGATCCAAGGGGACTTGCACCAGAGCAGCATAGAATGGGATTCTGAGAGCCCCTCCACAGGGCACATTCTCCGCTATAAATAGACCAACCTATAGCTGGTCTTACAGTCCATGCACCACCACCTGAGCTATCACTGGGTGGGAGAGATCCTGTGATCCCTTGTTACAGCCTGTTACCCATGGTATCCTGCACCCACACAGTACCTGAACCCTAGCAGACCAACCATGGAGTGCCCATCAGTATCCTGCTGTGATGGGTACATGACCTCAGGGTCACCCCAATGGTGCCTGGCATGTGACTGCCCCAACACAGACTGCACTGTCATGGTGATGGTTGAGCACTGTCCCCTTCAGGGGTCTTCTGTCTGTTGCCACCCCCTCTTCCCATCCTTACCCATTCTGCCCTCTCCTTTCCATGTTGTGGCCACCCAGACCCTTCCAGCCCCCTGGCTGACTAACTGGCAAGTCTCCATTAGTTGCCACTGATGCCACCTGACCATTCCATGACTTGCAGCAATCCCCTCTTGTGCACCATGTGTTTGGCACACAGGGGCAATTGTGGCAAGCATGCAGAGTTTGGCACAAGGACCCTTCCAGTTATAAAATTCAGTGCAGGGTCCCTGGCACACTGGCAATTTACTCCAGCTACTGTTTGCCTCAGGTTGCATTGATCTAGGGGCCACTTTGAGAATACAGCCCAAGGCCTCCACATCCATGGCAACAAGAAGTGTGTCAGGATCTATGTGTAGATCCTGTAGGGTACATAATATCTGCCTTGGGTCTTGCAAATTATCTGGAAATGAACTGCATATTTTTTTAATTTAGAAAATGGGTAAAACAGTTTGAGGGTTCTGATTGGCTTAGAGACTTGTTTAGGTGGGCATTTATGAGACAATAATGCCCACCTAAAACAAGTCCCCTTGCCAAGTGCCCCATTACTTACTGTAATCCCTGTGCCAGGTTTCCAAATAAAACTTTAACTCCTCCATTTTTCATTTTACTGATTAGCAAGTGAGGTAGTAAATGACACCTGCCAGAAGCCTCCCTCCCATCTGTATCACTTTATAAAAACAGCACCTCTATCATAACCCATTTTCCAAAAAACAAAGTAAAATTATTTCATACCATTTCCACTCCAGTGCTGATGATGTCCCGCTGTGAGCGCTACTCATACTTGTGGCCTTCTCCTTCAGGTGCCATCCTGGTTTGTTTTGTGCTACCAAAAATGTAGCAGGGGAAAAAATAACAGCAGGTGTGCTCCTTTTCCAACTCTAGTCATGTACTGTACAGCTCCTGATTGCTTTCTTCATGTTAGTTAAAAAAAAAACACACATGGCCTGGTGGCGGTGAGGGTTGAGGCACTGGATGCCACACCTCGCGCCACGCCTCCAGCCCGGGTTCAGGAATGGACTTGGGCCTCTGGGGGCTGGCAGGGGAGAGGAAGTATTGAGCGTCCGACAACTGCTCTCCTCTCTATGGGTGGGTAGTGGGGCTTGCATCGCCCTGTAGTGGCAACTGGCGGAGGCCAGCCACACTACAAGTGGTGTGCAATAGTAAGGGGGGAGAGTGCGGCGGGCATCAGCACTACATGTGTGGACGCCATTGCACGTCCAGCTCTCCACTAGGGAGAAAATGTGGAAAATGCAGAGGGCGATCTTCGTTGCTGATAGCCGTGCCTTGCGCCCCAGGAGAGACCCGAGAGGGGTGAGTGCCCAGTGGGTGCCAGAGCGATAATGACTGGCCCACTGGGAGAGTGGGTTTATGGGGCCTGCATGCACAACTGAGTCCAGGGGTGCAGGGGTCAAGTGTGCAGAGATCATGGAGGGCCACTCTGCCGAGGAGAATAAACAACAGCATGATTAAAAAAAAAAAAAAACACACACACACGACTGCACACACTGCTGCTTTCCCCAGTCCTGGTCTACAGCATGTCCTAGCAATTGCAGTGATACTTCATGGGTGGGGGGGACCACGAGAAACCCTGAGTAAGGGAGGAAGGGCACCAGGAGAAAACACCAGCAAATAACAGTACTACACTATAAGAAACAATAGTACACTTTTAAGAAAAAGAGAAGACTGAAACACAGTAGTTCCCTTTACTATCAAGTATCTCAAGAGGGGGACTGCTTTATCAGAAAGGAAAAAAAAACACAATATTATTCTCAATTGTTTTATTGTTCTTTTACTATTTTTTAAAATGTGTCACCTATACCCATTTTCTAAGCACAATAATACCCTCCAGGGTGGGCAGTATGGGCTATACCCACCCTTTCAGGGGCTATAAGGCCCTCAGCTTGTGGTGTCAGGCCTTATGATGCCCCTGGGTGGGTGGGTATAGCCCAATACCATCCACCCTGTTGGGTATTATTGCTTGCATTTTCATCTACAAACTTACTCAATGGTTCTGTTAAACTGCTTATACTGGCCATGATGAGTCAGTGTGGTGGGCAATTAAGAGACTTATGCTTTTCAGGTACAAGATATAACACTGCAGTTGTGGGATGTTGTACAGTTAAAAAATTTAAATGTCTCTTTTGATATAAGATGTGATTCCAAAATGAAATGTAAGATATTATCTATTCTTTGCTTATATTGCACCAGGTGGTTAGCAGCAAGAGGTTTATAGTACTTGTGGTTCTGAAGCTAATATTCCACTTCTTTAATGAAATCCACAGTATTAAGGATAATGCTGGAACAGCCTTTATTGGTGGGTTTCACTGTGCTGCGATTATTTTTGCTCAAAGAATCAATGGCTCCCATTTCTGCTTTGGTGCAGTTCAGGTATCTCATTGGGGCCCAATTTATGAGTAAATTATCAATGACTGAGACATATATCATTGAAGACTGAAATTGTTGGTTTTAGGGGGACAGAAGGTCTTTCTTTTTGTTAGCTTTTTAATCTCAGGTGAAGGCACTTCCACCTGGTCATCATCGATTGATTAGCTCATGCCAATATCAAAAGAGAGATTTTTACATCTCTCTGACATTATTTTAATTGACTCTGTCTCAAAACATTTTAAAATATAAGCCTTCAGTGAACTTTAACACATTAATCATTACTTCATAATTGGAAAGATTTACTACATTTAATTTCTGTACCTCTGTCTGCCCCTTCAGGACAATTGATTTCACTGAGCGTTCTGTTGCATAGGCTGATTCCTCTGCTGGTTCTGTGATGGATACTGTCTGAGTTCTATTATAATCTCAGCTTCTATGGACCCATCTAGTTTGTCTCCTCTGAACCTGAACTGTATGGTGTGGCCACTTCTCCGGACTGGATTCATCTGCTGCTGAGAAGATGTGGTCACCTGTTCTTGCTGTGGTAATGGGGTGAGGTGGTATCAGCCTCAGTGGTAATGGTATATAAGCTGAAATCTTGTACTGGTTTCAACAGGGACCTCAGGATAACATTCTTTGGTTGTTTCTTATAGTGAAAAATTGGGGTCTCCTGCATCACTTTGATTTGTTTCTTTTTAGCAGCCTCTATTTTCTTGTCATTTTTGATGATGATATTTTTAAGTTCCATTTGATATTGCTCAAAGTCTCTTGATTCTGAAAAAGAGTTAAGGATGTTTTCCTTTTCATTGAAATCTCATGCTACTTCTTTTGCCAGTTCAGCTCTAGCCTCCAAATTAGTGTAATTAAAATGGCAGATGCTGGTAACATAGCCTGTCTCCTTCATGCCATAAACTGTTCCCTGTGGTGGCCAAAGGTGGATCCTTTTAAAATTCTGAGACCCTGGGGTACCCTTCCTACTTGAAGATATGCTTCTATGGTAATTTTGTTTGCTAATGGAGTCTATGTGCTTTAAGCACAGCTTTTCCATGTTGTCAGAATGCTTCTTTAATGGTTAGCGTTTCTCCTTCATTGGCTTGATTAACATGAGCAGTTTGTACAACAGCAGTTGCAGGTGAGAGTTCCATTAACAAAGGGTTATCTGTGTACTTAAATAAATAGTCCAAAAGATTGCCTCGGCTCCTGTGATCTGTTGTAGCTGTTTCCAATTTTATGGCTCTACCTGCCGTTTTCTATACCCCTAGCTTGAAGAGGCCATAAGGCACTCTGATGTGTAAATCCAAATAGTTAAGAAGCAGAGCAAAAATAATTGCACTCTGAATATAGTGCTCACATACAAAAGGTAAAAATCCACTGCAGCAAGAATTTTGGGCACATACCACACCATACAAAGGAGACAAATGCTATCCTAAGTTCAATTTGAATTAAGTTTATTTAAGTACAGGTATATAGACACATGGAAGTGGAGGGCAGATCAACGTTTCGCACAGAGCCTCTTTGGTTTATCAGGGTGTCTACCTCCTACTGGTGAACAAACTTTCACACCTTACTTAGGGTGAAAGTTCATATCCATATATCAACATTCAGGTCTAAGACTAATCCAAGATAATCCAAGTAATAACAGTACAAAGGGAGGGAGGGGGATGGGAGGATGGGGGAAGAGGAGGAAGGGATAACAGTTTTTATTATCCCTTCCTCCTCCCCTTCCTCCCTTTGTACCTCTGCCATTCTGTAACTGTTCTTTTCCCCTTCCCCCATACATTTTATTATTTTATATCAATAAAACCTTATTGCAGATATTTAGATTGTAGAAACACACAACTCATTAACATTTTATAACATCCAATAAATGACAAACCAATTTTGTAAATCAATTAGATTAAAACTCTGAAGCATTAAGCACAAAATGAACCAAGCAGTGAAGGAATATAGTTAACATTTCTACCTATGTTTATTATCTCTTTCTAAGAAATATTTAATTCTAATATAACATAATATCATGTTAATATTTTCCCCTTTTTTCCTTTGACAGTAAAGAAAAGAAATACATGCCTGAGAGCAAAAGATGAAGGAAATGAAGAAGAGGAAGAAACATAGCCATAAAGAATACAAAACAGAAAGTCACTAGCAAATAGCATATAAGTATTGTATGTCTACTTAGAACAGTGCAACCATATATAAAGAATTCATTAAGGAGGGGGCTGAAAAATTCTACATCACTGCACTGATTCAGATGTAAAAATCTTAAAAAATGATGCCCCATTTACACCTAAAGCTATAACCCTGATCTAGCATAAAATGGGACAGTCTTTCAAGTCTCAGGATTTCTAAGCATTCATTTTTCCATTCCTGCAAAGATGAAGACTTTTTATCTATCCAGTTTTAAAAAAAGCACATTCTTGACTGAGGCTGCAATGCCTGAAATTGTGTCTTTGTCCTTTAACCCAATGTTTTTGTTTTTCAAAGTGACCAATAAGTCAAGTTTCCAAGTTTATATTCTCTCTCAGCCCAGCTACATCCTTTAAATAATTTTTAATGTCACTCCAATGTTTTTGAACCCCCTCACAGTTCCAGAACATGTGTATATGATTGGCATTCACATCCCAACATTTGCTACAATTCAATGTATTTCTAACACCCATTTTATGCAGATGAAGGGGAGTATGGTATAGGTCATGTAGAGAACTAAATCACACCAATTTCATGTTAGCTGTTTTAAAAGATTTCAATGAATTAGTCCACATGTAAGCCCAGTTCCAATCTTCCGAAATTCCCCCCAGAGCTTGTAACCAACATTTTATATTATCATAGTCAATCCCCCTGATATTTTCTTTCAATAACATAGTTTAGCTATTTGAGGATGAATCTGTATACAAGCCAAGAAGGCATCAGTGGTATCATTAGCTTTAGCAAACTGTAAATTATTTCATAAACATATCTTTATACTTTTGGCTAGAATATCATATCTAGCTGCATCATGAATGGAAATGCCAACACACTATTAATTCAATAAAGACTTGTATTTCATATTTGCCAATGACATCTTTTATTCTCATAATATCTTTATTTTCCCATTCCTCATTTTCATGTTTTCTTATTAAGACAGATATTCAGATTTCCCCATAAAGGTTGCACAATGGAGTCTTGAAGATTCATGTTTAGCAACTTTGACTAGACAGTCAAGTCTTGTACTATCAGACATAATCTTGTTTCAGAAAGGCTTAGATTTATAAAAGATGAATGTTGAAAGATGAATTACCTGCTCTTTTGCTAGATCAGGTTCTATAACCAGTCATTTAGGCATGCCCTTCTGTCTTTTATTCTTAGTAAGCCATTTCACTATTTGTGTCGCCCTGCATGCCAGATAATAAAAATACAGATAAGGAAATTTTAGTGCTCCGCTGATCTTGGTTCTAGAAAGTTTATTATGTGCCAGGCTACATTTCTTATTACTCCAGATGCATTTTGTAAAGTGACTTTGAATATCAAGAAACCATTTTTTGAGATATAAAATGAAAACATCAAAAATATGTACAGTGCTTTGGGAAGAATATTCATTCTAATCACATCCCTCCAACCCCAATAACCCAAAGGAAGACTATTCCATTTTGTTAAGGTATTTTCAGTGCTTATTTTAGTGCATTCAGGTTATTATTAATAGATTATCCACTGTTTTCAATATCTTAATTCCTAAATAATCTATACATTCCTTCCCCCATGTTGTGCCTAAATCCATAATATCCTCTTTAACACAATATTTGTTTACTGGAAGAAAAAAAGCTTTTTTTTTTACTTTAATTTGTATCCTGAAAATCTACTGAACTCACTTATATCCCAAATTTTTGTAATGTAATTTTTTGGGGGGGTCAGACACTGTAATTAGGATGTCATCAGCATATAATGAGACAAGGTATTCTTTGTTCTGTATTGAGATTCCTTTTATATTTTCCTCCTTTGATAGCTGTCTAATCAATAGATCTATTATTAGATCAAATAACTTAGCAGATAGAGGGCATCATTGTCTAAGTACCTCTCTTCAGAGAGAAACAATACGAAATAGCACCATTCATAATTACAGATGCTGTTTTTTTTTTTTTGTATAATAATCTCATCCATCTAATAAAATGATCTGGAAAATGATGCAGGTCTAAAACCCCAAATATATGTGGCCACAAAATGGGATAAAATGACTTTTCTGCATCTAGCAAGAAAAAGCCTGATACTATTTTAGATTTATTAGCAGTCTCCATAATGTAAAATAGCTTTATTGTGTTATCAGCTGCTGTGCTATGCTTAATAAATCCCATCTGCCTGGTATCAATTAAGCATGGTATTACTTTCCCAAGCCAAAATATTTACATCTGTATTGATGAGTAATATCGGCCTATACTTTTTACATTCACTTGGGTCTTTCCTGGGTTTATGAAAGAGCGATGTTAGACCCCTCATTATGACTTGTGATAAATTATTACAAATCAGTGCTTCCCTATAAACATTAGTGAGAATTGCAGCAATTATTGCCACCAACTTAATGGTAAAGTTTGCTGAATAACCATCAGGACTCAGAGCCTTGTTCTTTTTTAAAACATTGATATCTGCTATTACTTCATCTTCTTCTATATGCTTACTTAAAATTATTTAAAGTTATCTTGAACTTTATGAATTTCTATGCCTTCACAGAATTTATTTAATGTACATAGCAAAAGCTCATTGTTGCTGTCATAAAGCTGTTTACAGAATTTGTAAAATTTAAAGTTTATTGTTTTATGTCTTATAATTCAAAAGTTGTTACCTACATGGGTGTAAGCAGACATACTCACTGTACACATTTGTGTACAGTTTTTTAGTACCTGTCCCAAACCATATGCCTTTTTGTTAGCATTGTCATTCTTATCTGGAGTATTTGAGTTAGTGTAGACCACTGAGTAGTTCCTGGATATGTTTAAACATCTGTTGTTTAGGGCATAGATATGTGTACAACCAGCTAATAGATAAGATGAGTAATCTGACAACAGTCTGATTTGTTTTGTATTGAGGGTGCAGCAGGTGGAGAGAGAGTGTAAATTTTATTTAAACAGGGCAACAGTTGGATGGAGTGTGTACAAAATGGAAATTTCTGGCTACACCACTGGTTACCTAGATCCCTAATGGCACAGATCATTGTATTGTTATTATTTTGTTTCAATCTAATAGTTAAAATATTTGTTGCCATAGGTCCAGAATCGATATAATTAAGTCTAGGCATCCTAATTGCCAGTTCTGCCTAGCTTCTAATAAAGTTCAAAATATTAAGATTTCAGCTTACACCAGGATGCCCAATTTTCTTTTGATGTATCCATTGTTAGCTTTCATTCTATGTTCTGCATTTTATCCATGAGTTCACAGATTATTTCTTTTTTTTCTGTTTTTTTAATTGCTGTAGAGATGCTAATAAAATAACCTCTTAGCCAGCAATTAATGCACTCCCAATTATTAGCTTACAATGTGTCAGAAGGATTATTGAGCTGTCTAAATTCCTCTGTTGTCTGTTTAATTTTCATAATAAATTCCTCATCTTCTAAGAGAACATTTTTAATCTTACAGCTCTTTGTCATTTCTGGAATTGTACACACCATAAAAGATACAAGCACTGGGGAATGCTCTAATATTACCCAGTCTTAATTTGAGATGTCAAACCCCTATGTACCATACATTAGTTTTGGGAATATAGATTTGGACAATTCTGCATACAGATTGACAATAACTGGACCAATATGTAAAGTTTTTTCTTGGGGGATATAAAACACTCCAAACATCTACTAAACCTAGATTATCAACCAAGATCTCTAAATCCTTGTCAGATTTCTTAATATGATATCTGGGATTTCATATATCTAATAAGGGTTCTAGGGTGCTGTTAGTGTCACCCACCAAAATTATTGTGCTATCCAAAAAAAACAATGAACTTATTATATAACATATCAAAAACATCATGTAAGGTGTTAGTTGCAACATATACATTAGCAAAGGTAATATATTCATCAGCAAGCTTGCTACTGACAATAACAAAATATCCTGACATGTATTCTAGAACTGAGGATACTCAAAAATTAATTTATTTTTAAACAATATTAGCACCCCCGATTTCTTTAAACTAATGCCTACCCCAAACACTTGTCCTACCCATTCCCTAAGCATTAGATTAATAGTATCACCTTGCATATGGTATTCCTGTAAAAAAAAAACAACTACTGAAGGGTCTAGCTTTTTAAGATGCTTTAAAACTGCATATCTTTAAAGGAAAAGGTTAAGACCATTAACATTCCAGATGATTAGATTATACCTTTTGTTATTAGCCATCGATAATGAAAAAACTTGGGATGATTGAACTTATACATAGATAAACAGACACCATTGGCAGATAGGGGCCTATGACCTGCCCAGTCTGCCCATTTGAGCTTGTAAGTTCACTTTATGTTTTTCTAGAAGTTTGTTGACCCTTACCTCTGACCTCCAGAATTCCCTTGTCTATCCCATGCATTCTTAAATCCTGTGATTGTTTCAGCCCCCACCACTTCCTCTGGCAAGGTGTTCCACTCATCCACCACCCTTTCTATAAATAAATTCTTCCTCATGTTTCCTCTGAATCTACTTCCATCCAACTTCATCCCATGCCCTCTTGCACTCTAGTCCTTGAACAATAAGTCTTACCATGTACTCCTAAAACTATTAAAGAAATTATTATGGTATCTGGATTATTTCCCATCCTAATTTGTTTAATGTATGGTACACCATCAATTAAGAGAAAAGAGCTAATGACCATAAAGCAAGAGAGAGAAATAGAGACAGAAAAGACTAAGAAGAAAAAGACCCTTGTTCAACCCTTTGATTTGCCTTGCTATACCAATAAAAAATCTGAAAGTTACCACACCACCCAATACCGTGTCTATTCCCAACTGAAGTTATTAGAACAGTGTGCCTATGAAGCTCATCACTACCCTTCCCTCCCACCCCAAAAGTATCTGTTAATATTGTTACATTTATATTACATAAAAGATCATGTAGAAAAGATAAAAACATCTTATCTAATCAAGGATGAAAAGCAAAACAATTCACAAAACATTGAACATTTCATTAATAACAACTAGTTTAAGTTCCAAGAATATGTGAATTATAAAAACTAACAAAAAATAAAGTATAGTAGACCTCTTGCAGTAGTATTACTTTAGTCAATGCTTTGAGTTAGCAGTGGAAACACAATGTTTTAATGAATGAGTCAATCCCCCCCTTCAGTTGGTTGTAAATAATTCTGACCAACTGCCTCAAATGGAGGAGGGACCTAGGCAGGAGCCAGCTTGTTACCTATATGTTTGAAAGGCTCTATTTCAGTATACAAATCAGACAAATGAAGTAACAAAAAACAGGGCGTACCTTGTGTTGCACTACCTCTTTAAAACAAACTGTAAACCAATTTCATATACAGTATGTGTAATCAAATGCACGTCATACATATAATATCTTTAATAAGAATACATTTATTGCAAAAATGAATATTAATGTCAAATTAACATTATAGCATAAGAAAAGTAAGATGGTTACAAATGAGGGGACAATTTGTATTCTGGTTATTGTTATACCAATGCAAAGCTGCTTTCAGTAATCCATAGCAGCCCACAATCCATCTGTTGCAGCTGAATATACAGTATAGCACCTGTTGAAAAGTAATGCAAATATGAGCCATACACATCCTGTTATTTTATTGATGTTCATGTTCATTTTGTGGGCAAGAAAGGAAGAAGAAAAGAAATTAAAATTATTGTTAAGTTTAAATCATCCCTTTCGAGTATAATCCGTTTTGAAATTGTCCATCAAAGAATGTCAGCAGTCATCCTTTACTCCCATGAGTCTCCGCAGGAAATATATGAAACCAGGAAGTCTCATATATGCAAAGCTCAGCTCTCATGATAATACAGCATCGCCTGGACTCTTTTTCCAAATTTTCTAATTCTAACAGTAAAAGATTATCCCAAAGTAACACAATGGTGCTTTCTGTAAAATCCCATTCACATCATAGTCTGAATTAGTTAGTTAACACTTGAACTCAGTTGACATTTGAAAAATGTTGCAACTGAAATATTCAGACTAAACAGATCAATGAACTATCCAGTATTACATTAAAAAGATTAGATCAAAATTAGCAAGTTTAAAATTTCTGTAAGCTCATTAAAAAAGAAGTGACCTAACATACTTATCAGCCACACTAGCTCCACCAAGCAAAAAAAGTTAATTCTTACTAGTTGCTGGCCACAAAAGAAGGAAATACTAATGTAGGTGTCCCAACATTACAACATCTCAATTAAATAGAAAAATATACTAGGCACCACTGTTTGGTCACTGACAGTCAACGTGTACCATCCTTATTCTCTCATACTCCCCCTCTTCACTTATCATCATCCACTCAATGTCATGGGGATGAGTTGAATTGCTATCAGCTAGTCTAAGTTTATTTATTTCTAAAACCATTGACCCTTTTACTGAACAGCCTCCGCCCTCCTCATCAGGGCAGGCTGTCACCAACATAATTCTTATGGAGCTCCACAAACTACCCACAAAGTACAATGAGTCAGGAAAAAAGGCCCAAATTTTCACATAGTATTCAAACCAGAGATATTTCAAAGTGCTAACTAGCTGAAATGAGAGGAGATACCTGATCCATTTGCACATATGTTACACCACTGGCTGCCAGGAGTTGGATAAAATCATTACAGTAATCAGAGGAAAAGCAATCTAAAATTTTACCTTCATTTTGTGACCAACATTCCAGAAAGATTAGTCCAGCTATCCTTCAGTGTCAGCCCCTTTCAAATACACATGCCTAGCATAAATTAATCAGGTAAGCAATTACAATATTCCAATATTTTATTTTTGAGCACTACACTCAAAGTCCTTGAAAAGTGATGTAAGGTTTTTCTTCAATCCTAGTTTAGCCACCTCCAGTCCGTTGTAATTTCTAGGACCCTCCATAGTTGTGACTCTCAACAATGTGAGAAAATACAGGCTGTAATTTAGATCTGATGCCTTCAATATTCTCTTTACAGGGAAGAATGCATCAATTTTCTTAATAACATCTGGAGGTATATCATTAAAAGTGTTTATCTTGCATCCCTCAAAATCGATATTCTGTTTATCTCTTAACATCCTTTGCATGTGAACTTTTTTTTGGAAATGCAAAAACTTGAACACAAAGGAGTGAGGTCTACTATTGGGGCCAGGAGATGGCTTTAAGGATTGGTGTGCATGTTCAATAGCATGGTTAGGACAGTGTGGTGGGCCAGCAATTTTCTAAAAGCATTTTGTTAGTGAAAGAAATTGGGTCATTTCCTTCTAAGCCTTCTTGAGGACCAGAAATCTTCAGATTACTTCTGCAACTTCTACTCTTCCAAATCCTCCACTTTAGCTTCAAGTTTAGCAATACACTTAGCATTTAAGGCACCTTCTTTAATGTCTTTTTCTACTCTGTCCTCAACACTGTTAATATGAGCCTCTGCATTACTAATTTTTATTGTATGATCAGCCATTACTTTTTTCAGTTCTTTAAGACTAGCTAACATATCAAGAACAGTAATTTTAATAGTAGCCTTTTCTGACACAATCAAATCAAATTGGGCTACCATTAGCGGTTTCGATGATCGAGTTGGCAGTTCATTACTGTCATCACTCTCTGCACTGACCTCTAAAAGGGGTCTTTTCAATGGATTATTTTTCCTGGTATTTTGAAGGGGAATGTAATTGAGAGATTGTTTGTGCCAGCTGACAATCCATATTGTTGTCTTCCATAACAAATATTGGAAACTACCATTACTGAATTGACTGTTATTACTTTGAGAACTATTGAACTTCCACTAACAGGACTGCTTTAACCATGGGTTTTAAGGAAATTTTCTCCTCTAGAATTCACTCTTTAATTAGAGATTCATGTTTAATTTAAGATTTTTGTGTCTGACCAGTATGCAGAGTTAATCTTCTAGTCAGTAAGACAGTCATCACTTAACATTCACCGGATAATACCGTAGTTACATGGATCGAGACGATTGGAGAAACACAACCATTAATAATATTCTTAGTGAGTGAAAGACATAAAAAATAAAAGAAATACTGAAGTATTAGCAAAGTATGGATTTTGCACTTTTTAATGTTTATGTAGCCAGATAGGTAAGGGTGCACTGGAGCTCAGCGCAATGCGACTGTCCCAAATGCTATCATCTGATCAAATCGCATTGTACTATTATAATATGGATTATTGATATCAGTAGAATTAAGTACAGTTGAGTCCAACATGGTAGTAAATACTGCTTTCATCTAATTTTCATGAGTTTCAGTCTGTATGTCTTGTCTTTACAGTATTTAATGTGTGGATTGCCTCCTACTATGTTTTAACCTTGCACTTTTAAGTTTGATACATTAGTATGAACCTTAACCTTATTGAGGTATATAAATATTGTTCATCAGTAGGAAGCAGACACCTTAATAAAGCACTGAGCTTCTGCATGAAAGGTTGGTCTACCCTGTACTTCATGTGTCTGTATACCTGCACTTTAATACACTTTATGCAGCTTGAACTTGGGATGGAATTCTTCTCCTTTCTGTAACATGGTATGTGCCTGGCCCTTTTTTGCAGTGGATTTCAATCTTCCACATGTAGATTGGAACCTCCTAGCTGTAGCGCAGACTAGAAGAAGGGTCATCCTAGACTTCTTGGGGGGGGTTCTTGGGCAACTAATCAAAGAGTCCACACAAGACAAGGCAATACTGGACCTGGTGCTCACTAACAAGGACAGTGTTGCAGAGGTCAAGATGCAGTGTCACCTGGGGAACAGCAATCAACATACAGTGTGGTTTAATATAAAGATAGTGACAGAGACAAACCATATAAGGGCATGTGTCCTAGGTTTCAGGAGGGTGAATTAAAAAAAGTGTGAATGCCTCAGAAACAACCTATCAGGGACAGGGATTGCCAGGGCGGGGAGAGGGAACACTGGGGTAAATTAAGGGAAGACATAGTGAAGGCAACATACCTCGGCACAATGGAAGTGAGCACAAACAGGAGGAAGAAGAGACAACTATTGTTCTCAAGGGAAGGAGCAGAGAAGGTAAAGGATATAGGGGTGGCAATCAGGAGGTACAAAGAGACACCAAAGGAAAAGGATAGGGAGGTGTTCAAGGTGAAGCAGAGGAAAGCAGGCAAGGCATTGAGGGGTGCAAAGGTGCAAACATAGGAAAGGATAGCCAAAGGGGTAGGTAATGGGGACAAGACTTTCTTCAGATACATAAGGGAAAAGAGGAAGAAAAAGAGAGGGATTGTGAGGATAAGAAGGGCAGGGCGAGATTGTGCAAAGGAAGATAAGGAAAAAAGCAGAGATCCTGAACAGGTACTTCAGCTCAGTCTTCACAGTGGAGGAAGAGGGGGACAGATCACATATTAGCAGCTGGAACAGTGGGGGAAGGAGTTGGACACAAGTCCATCCACACAGGAATAAGTCCTGAGAGGACTTGCAAATCTGAAGCCGGACAAGGTTATGGGGCCAGATGGGATACATCCAAAGGTGCTGAGGGAGTTCAAGGAGGTAAAAGCGTCACCTCTGATAGTCCTATTCAACAACTCAATAGAAACAGGAGTGGTTCCAGAGGACTGGTGGATGGCAGATGTAGTCCTGCTCCGTAAGAGCAGGAACCGGGAGGAGGTTGGCAACTACAGGCTGTCAGCCTAACATTAGAAGTAAGGAGGTTAATGGAAACACTATTAAAAGAAAGACCAGTGGAGTATCTTGAATCCAGCAGGTTACAAAACCTGCAGCAGATGGAATTCATGGGGGAGAAGAGGGTCAGATCAGAGGAATCTGACTGATTTCTTCGACTGCTGAGTGACAAGGGAAATAAATCAGTGCAGGGCAGTGGATGTGGCATACTTAGACAAGTAAGGCCTTTGATTCCATACCACATAAGAGGCTTATAAGGAAGCTGGAAAGTTTAGAGGTGGGACCCAAGTTGGTACACTAGGTAAGGAACTGGTTGATAAATAGGTGAAAGAGGGTGGTGATAAATGGCACTCACTGTAATGAGAGGAGAGTGACCAGTGGGGTACCTCAGAGCTCAGTGCTGGACCAGTCTTCTTCAGTGTCTTCATAAGTGACATTGCAGAAGGGCCAGAAGGGAAGATATGTCTCTTTGCAGATGACACTAAAATTTGCACTTGGGTATACTCTGGAGGAGTTGGAGAGAATGAGAAACTCAGGGAATGCTAAAGGCTATGGCAGCTGGATTTCAATGCAGAAAAGTGCCAAATAATGCACCTATGGCACAGAAACCCAAGAGTGGTGTAAAAAAATGGAGAACAAAGGTACTGACGGTCACAAAGCAGGAAAGAAACCTTGGGGTTATCATATCTGATAACCACAAGGTGGCAGACAGTGTGACAAGACAGTAGGCAGGACCACGGGATGCTGGGATGCATAGGGAAGGAAATCACTAGCAGAAGGAGAGAGGTGGTGTTGCCACTGTATCAGTCACTGGTGAGACCCCACATGGAGTACTGTGCCCAGTTCTGGAGACCACATTTCAGGAAAGACATCGACAGGGTAAGGCTATCCAGAGTAAGACAACTAAAATGGTGCAGGGTTTGCATCAAAAGCCCTATGAGGAGAGACTGAGGGATTTCAGTATGTACCACACTAGAAACAATAAGGGGGAGAGGGTACATGATGAACACTAAACCTCCTCC
Source organism: Neoceratodus forsteri (assembly GCA_016271365.2). Taxonomy (NCBI): domain Eukaryota; kingdom Metazoa; phylum Chordata; order Ceratodontiformes; family Ceratodontidae; genus Neoceratodus; species Neoceratodus forsteri. The sequence continues at coordinate 234,763,329 of JADMNL010000023.1, read as the reverse complement.
TGCTCATATATCTCCTTCTTGATTGACTTCCAGTGCCAGGCATCAGCATAACATGGAAGAAGACTTGGATTGTGATATTACAAAGACAACATAGAATATATGGGAGATTTTTAACACAGAATGCAAGAATTGCTCAGACATTTAGGAGGACGTCACAGACATCTCACTAGAGTGCATGATGGAGGCTTACCTAGCAGAGCTCCTATGTAGCCAAAGAAGGTATCCCATCAAATTCTGGCCAGACAGGATAGTCATGTGTCCTGCACTGGCTAACTGGCTTTGTGTTTTCTCTGAAATCCTCCAACAATGGTTGCTTCAAACAGGCATTTCAGCTTATCTTGAGATATTACCTCACCACATTGCTCCAGGCCATAGTCTGTCAAGTTTTTGACTAATTTTGGTTGCCACAATTACGGTACCTCAACAAGGACAACATTATAAGGGGCAATCTTAATTTTAGATTGCCCCTCATTCATGTCACTCTTTGCTCCCACACAGTTTCTACCCCCTCCGGGGTATGCCCACCCCAAAGGAGGTTATATTTAGTTTGGGGAGTGCGGGGGGAAAAGTGACCATTTCCAGGGACGGCACTTCTTTTATTTTCAATTGTTTAACCAGGAGTGGCACACTAAGCTGAAAACCTGTTTACAGATGTGACCTGGGAGCACAGGAAAGTTAAGTGACTTGCTCAATGTCACACAGTATGCAGGTGGGGGCTGTGGGATTCAAACCCAGGTCTCCAGATTTGCAGCTCAGAGCCTTAAACCACTGCGCTATACTGCCTCCGGTGCTGTATCTCCTGGGAGATGAAATGCCTCTCACTGTAATGCCAGGCAGCATTTTTCCTGCACCATAAGCAGCATCTGCAAAATCTATGTCACTGCAACATGGGCGAACCACTCCAGGCTATAGCCTAAGAATATTGGATGCTTAGCCTTTGTCAAACTCGGTTTACTGTGGATAAGATTCAGCTATCCATTTGATTATTCCCATGTCCAACACATCCCATCTACTGCAGTTTCCACTCCTATACCTCCTGCTGTCAAGTCACACCTGACTGTCACTGGCAGCACCATATTACAATTTACCACTCTGAACAGCGGAGCAGTGCAATGCCAATGACTCAATCTCCACCACAGTTCCTCAGGAGCACAGTTTACAGTGTCACCACCATCAAGTTAAATGTGACCAGGTGTGATACATGACTTACACTGAGCCATTATCAATTAAATAAGAGCCATATTGTCACCCAACACACTATCAATGGAAAATGATGGTGGCCCCATTGATGGCTGCACACAGATGTGCTACTTCATTGGTCTTATGACCTCATGTAAACGTTTTACTACAACTAGTTTGGCTGCCAGCAGGCAGCAGCTGTGTTAATGTCTGAGTGTTAATCAATATAAAAATAATAATAAATAAAATAAAATATTAAAAAAAGAAAAACTCTGCTTCCATACCTGGTGAAAAATTGGGAAGGTAAATGTTGCGACATAAGTTTCTTGCCTGTTGCCTGTTTTTCTGTTCTTGGATGCATATATTTTTGGGGTAGAGTTATTATAAACATTTGACAATATATGGAGCTAGTGATAAGGTGATATTTAGGAAGGAGTTTAAACAGAAACTGCAGGGGATTAACCTTGAGATCAGAAATTTATATTAATAATTACTATAGGTCTCAGTCTTAACTGATGCAAGAGTTACTCTTTGCAGACTGTGTCACACCACCACAAACAGTAATCCACAGAAGATGCATGCAAACAACACCTGCCCCTAGTAAGCTACTGTAATTCATTTTCATTGCTGATTTCAAGACTTTTACCCCTATTTGTAGTCTGTTTCACCCTATGTCACCTAATCCACTGGGAGTCAAAGGGGTTTAGCTGCATTGACAAAGCTGAACTGAATTTTTAGGCCCCTGTTGGAAGCCAAACTGAAGCTGACTGTGATCCACTTCTCTCACTCTTAATGACATGCAGTGCACTAGACCTAAAGGTTGCCTTATGAGTAGCCCAGCAGGCAACTCGCAAAGATGTTGTAGCAACTCATTCACACTGCACCAGAACTCTACCAGACATCACAAATAGCCCTGTGGACCACTCACAAGGAAGTTTCATTATTACATGTACAGCATCAACCTGTACCACACCTAAAGAGTACACCTGCAGGCTACTTACTTTTATTTATTGTTATTTATTTATATCTTTGTTAACCAGGTAAATGTGCTGATCCATTGGACCAATTTCAGACATGACCCGGGCCACAAGGTGGCACCAGCACAGTTCAACAGCCATAAATTTATACAGACAGTAGTAGCTATTACACTGTGATGAACAATAGACAAAGGTCAAAACATGAGTCAAATATATCTGTACAAAACCTCAATATGAGGTCAATAGAGGTATAATGTAAATTGAGCTGAGGCAGCGGTAACAACTCAGATTACAGAGGATAAATGGTACAAAAATAACAAGCAGTAACTTTTATAATTAGAAGCAAAACTTCCATTTCTCCTGAACTGGCTGACAGACTAATAGACAGAATTGATAAGAAGACCTTGTAGGTTAAGGAGAAAGGAAACCAGAGAAATCTAGGAGGTCAAGATGGGATAGAACAGAGATACATAGCACCTGGGGTGGTTTATGGGCACTACTTGTTGTCCAGGACACAACTGCATGGGGATTCAGATAGGAGCCAGGCTCTTAGATTCAGTTTGAAGGACAGGTGGGAGAGGGGCAAGCGAATAGGCAGCAGTAGACTGTTCCATAGGGTGGGGGCAGAGACTGAGAATGCATTAGTTCCCATTAAAGTGGTACTTCCAGGGGAAGGACTGAGGATATCCTGGGGCACCTGGAGGCAGTCCTGTGAGTGAGCAATGGGGAATGGGGGACATCTGGTTGCACCTGAGCACATTTTCCACTATACCGCCCATAGCATACTCAAAGCGACCTTGCAGAGGGAGCCACCCTAAGGACTGGTTGAGTGAACAATGGTGGGTAGAGTAGGGGGCTTGAAGAACAAAGTGACAGACAGAGTTGTAAGTTGTGATTAGTTGAGAATTAGGGCAGAGGACACAGGGGAATAGATAGGGGGAGCAGTAGTCAAGAAGGGGCAATAGGTTACCTTGTGCAATAGCAAGATGAGCTTCAGGGGACAGAAGCTGCTTAATACAGTAAGCAGCACCTATTTTTTGGTGTATTTTCAGCACAGTGTTGTTTATGTGGTCAGAGAAGATTTGTGAGGGGTCAAGGGTAACACCTAGGCACTTGAAAAAGGGGACATTTTCAAGGGGGGGCCCACTGGGGTACATACCTTGAGAGAGGAAGTGGTTTTAGTGACCTTGGCAAGCAAAGGTTTTGAGCAGAAGAGCATAGCCTTCATCTTTTTTTTCATTGACTAGGAGCTTACTAGAGAGGAACCAATCATCTGCAGAGGCATAGTTACGTGAGAGGGTGGATGAGATGGAATCAAGTGACTTATCGCTGTGCTAGACTACTAAGTTGTCTGCATAAAGAAGGGCATGACAGTTTAGGCTGTCAACAGGGAGAGCATTAATGAACATGGAAAAAGTATCAGGCCAAGTATAAAACCCTGAGGGACTCCCGTATGGGTAGGTAGGGTAGCAGAAAAGTCTTTACCTATTTGGACTGCCTGAGATCTGCTGGAGAGATAATTGTAGAACCACTCTGTAGAATCAGGGGAGCAGCCAAACTGAAGTACTGTGGAATGTAGAAGATTGTGGTCAGCAAGGTGAAAGGCCTTAGATAGGTCCACAAACACTGCTCCAGTGGCCTTGCCCTTATCCATATTTGTTAGGATATGATCAGAGAAGAGGGCTAGTGCAGATGAGGTACTGTGATGCTTCCAGAAATCATGCTAGAGGGGACATAGGAGATTATATTTCTGTAGATGTTCCAATAGCTGGTGGTGGATGATTTTTTCCAATAATTTGCTGAGGTGTGGGAGGAGTGAGATGGGTCTATAATTTTCGGGGAAGAAGGGATCACCTGCCTTGAAGACAAGTACCATGTGTGCAACTTTCCATGCATCAGGCACAGTGGATGATGAGAGGGCAAGGTTAAATATGAAGGTAAGTGGTTTAACAATGGCTGGGGAGATAAGCTTGAGCTAAATGGGGTAGCGGACATCACTGACAGGGCTCCCTCTGGCTGGTAAACTCTTTAGGAGCTTAGTAGTGACTCTCTGCCCAATGGCCCTGAAATAGAAAGGGGGTGGCAGGGTGTCATTTAAAGAATTAGGGACTTGGTCTGGTTGCTTCTTTAGGTCAGTGGAGGCTAAGGGAAAAGCTTATTGAGGTAAGAGGAAAGGTCATTGAACATTTTATTGATGGTATCTGCAATCATAACTGGGTTAAAGACAAGACCCAAGGGGGATGAGAGTTGAGAAATTTGCTTGTTTTCCTTGGGGTTTAGGAGTGACCCTAAGGAGGCCCCGAAAGTATGAAGATTACTAAGGGAAGCTTGTTGCTGGCCACGGTAAAATGTGCACTTTTGGGAATTTGCTGCCTGTTAGCAGGAATTGCACAGTTTTCTATATGCATTCCAGAGTTGTGGGGAGGGGGATGATTTAAAGGCTCTCTATGTATGATCCCTTTCCTTCATCTGTACCAGGAGTTCCTTTGATAGCCAATGGTTTCTGCCCCTCCAATCCTCCTGGTTGTGAGGGGGAAATGTTTGTCCTTCAGTTTTCAGAGGATAGCAGAGAAAGAAACAACTGCAGCTGAGATGTCCTTGTGCAGATTGAGATTGTACCAGTTAATAGCCTCTGCATCCCTGAGGAGAGGTGCAAGATTAGGGCAGTTGAAATTTCTAAATGACAGAGATTTAGGCGGGGACAATTTGCTTTGGAGCCCAAAACAATGTACGTTGGGGTATGGTCACTAATAGAGTAGGACATAGTGCACACCTGGAGGATCATGTCTACCCGGTTAGTGGCAATCCAGTCAATTGTGGTGTGGTTTAAGGAGTATGAGTTGTGCCTTGTTGGGGAGAAAATAACTTATTCCAAGAGATGTGTTTTTAGTAAGTTCACATACTCTGTCTGAGAACACCTAACCAGCTAAGGTTAAAATCACCGAGAATGATGGTTTCTCTAGAATGAGAGAAATCACCTAAGCCATCAAGGAAGTTAGTTAGGTCTGGGATGCCTGGGGGTTATAACAGCAACCAAGATGTATTTTTTTGGATGCACCCAGGATAATCTCAATCAGGAGCCATGCACTTGGGGAGGAGGGAGTAGAGCAGCCGATGGAGGTGGCAGAGATAAGATCTTGAACATACAGTGCAGCTCCTCCACCCCACTTTCTTTCTGGTCTATCCAGTCAAAGGAGAGAGTAACCAGGGAGTTTACAGGCAGTATCAGTGTGGTAAGGTTTTAACCAGGTCTTGGAGAGGTGTAGCACATGAGGCTGATACAGGGACACCCAAGCCTCAAGCTCTGGGAGCTTAGATGGTAGGCTACATATATTTAGGTGGGCGACCTTGAGTCAAGCTTGTTTTACCCAGATGTTGTCAGAGCAGTCAATATGTATATTTGTGGAGCCCGGGTTGGTTTCTACATCACTGGCAAGGAGCAAGAGGGAAAAGAGGGAGAGGGGAGGGGAGGAGGGATGGGGCCAGGAAGGGAACTGGATAGAGATGGAGTGAACAAATATGCTGAGCAAACAACGCTCATAATTAGACAATAGAATGAGCATGACTGAGGGTGAAAATGTCGGTACGTGGCTGATCACTGTATGTGGGGTGTCGGAGGGATTTAGGGTGGTAGAGGAGTAATTTAGCCTTTGCTGATCAATAATGAGGACAGAGGCAGAGAAATCAGTTACCAGTAGTAGGCCAGCCATGGAGGCTATTAAGAGAGTAGTCAGGAGTATATTCATTTTCGTACTATCCTAGCAAGAGGTGACAGAAGAGGCAGTGTTTCCTGGTCCAGCAGCTTGGTTTAAAGTGACAAGTGAGCAGGCAGCAGCTGATTTAAAGTGCCTGATAAGTGGGGCAGATGAGGGAGTACTGTTTATGGTCACCTTGTCCTGGGTAAACAAAGTACCCAAGGTAGTATGAGATATTAAAGAAGTAAGGCGATTGTAGTCACAGGCAAGCCCCAGAAGAAAAACTATTATGGCAGCTAGGAAGCAGGGACTTAAATCACCATGGTGGTATCGGGAAATATTTAGACAGCAAGGTTAAGGAGCTTAAAATTACAGTACCTAGTGCAAGGAAAAGGAGTTAAGGGGAGGGAAGAAGGGAAAATGGAACAGTAGCAGAAACATATTTAAAATGGATTATATCACTTTAAGAGGTATGGACAAATTGGGAGAGACTCAGACAGAGGCAGGGAGTAGGCTAAGAAAGAGCATTTAAATGGTGCTTAGGTGGGGGAGGGTGAGTGGGAGCACAAATTGGAGCAGGAAGTCAGTAGACAGCTATGAAGAGCTTGGGGAAACCAGCACTCCTAAGCTCAGTGTGACTGAGATGGAACCGAATGGCCACAAGCATCCAGTCCACTGAAGGGTGGCCAATCAGGACAAGAGCACAGTCAAGCACTGAAAGTTCCAGTTTAAAAAAAAAAAAAGCAGCAGAGGATTCGGCGATTATCTTCTCCCCAGACAGGAGCTTCAGGACTGGGAGGGAAGGGGATAGCGTTGGGCACAGGACAGCAAGCCACACCACCCACAGCAGGCAGGGCACCCAATCAGGGGTGAGTTGGAGATCTGGAGAAAGAGGAAAATAATGCAAGCTTTAATAGGCAGAAAGTCAAGCGGGGGGGCAGGGGGACACACAGAGGTCAGAGGTCAGAGCAGGAGGGGCAGAAGACAGAGAGAAAATAGGCAGAACAAAAGGACAATAAAGAGAGGGGTCCTAGAGATTTACAAGTGAAAAGGTGCAGAGCAGGGAAAATGTTACAGCTGTTAATGAGTGGCGATTAGGCAGAGACAGCAGAGAATACAAACAAGTTCCAAACAGTAATTAAATTGCATAAAGAGTCGGAAAAAATCTCACCCCCCACCCCAGACACAGCAGCCCACTTTAACAACCACAGCTAATATAAATCAAATGGTCAATATGAAGCAGGTATGGCTCGATAAAATGAAACAGTTTAAAATGGTACAGAAATAAATTGTAGACATAATTAAGGTGAAGCTGTAAATTAAAACACTGGCTAAATACTGAACAGAGAAATTAGAGCTAAAGACTTAACATAAATGCAAGCTTCAGAAAGGCTTGAGATTAGCCCAAGTATTGGAGCAGGAAGTCAGTAGGCAGCTATGAAGAGCTCAGAGAAATCAGCACTCCTAAGCTCAGTGTGCCTGAGATGGAACCGATAGGCCACAAGCACCCAGTCCACTGAAGGGTGGCCGATCAGGAGAAGAGGGTGGTCAAGCGCCAAAAGTTCCAATTTAAAAAAAAAGCAGCAGAAGATTTGGCAATTACCAATGTTCTTACTTACAAAGCAACTGTATCATACAACCCATTGCCCTAGACCTGTAGCTTGTTTTACATATTGCCCTGCAAAGCCATTTGTATTTTGTCTAATTTTGAGATTGTCACAAAGCGAAAATTGTATTGCACAAAAACAAGATTATAAATAAAAAACACAGGTTTTAGAATTACAAAAGCAGGCCCTGTTTCATGTCACTGAAAACCTAATTTAATTAATTAAGCTAGTTTTAAGCAATACTTGAATAATCCCCATTGCATCCATCCCTTTTAGCCACACAAGTTTTATTCTACAGTTTCAAACATTATCTTTGTTTGTTGCACAAAGTTGTTCTCATATTTTACCCACTTTTCTGACCACTAACATTCACATACAGAACATTGATGTAGCAGTCAAGAGACAGGGTTTTGTGTCATGAAAACAGGCCTTATTTTCATGACATGCAGAAGACTAATTTAATTGATGATTTTAAAACCTATTGCTTTAGTAAAAACAGCAGTCGAAGAATCAGCCTTACACCCCCACCTCTGTTGACCATACAAGTTTCAAACTATTGATCAAAGAACTTTTGTTTTATTTCTGTAGAGCAAAGTTATCCTTTCTTTTACCTGCTCTTGTGACTACTAACAGTGAAAAAATGTAACTTTTATATCGCAAAACTGGATTTCATTTGACGAAAAATGGAAAAAATAATGCTGTTTTCAGGAAAAAATACTGACAAAGACTTTATTGTCAATGCCGAATGTTGCTTGCTTATATGTGCTGTTTAGGTATTTGGACGTGAAAGTACCTTGCTAAGAACTAAGACCCCCAAGACATCCATTGTATTATTACAGCAAGCATAAAAGCATAGCTCAGTACTTAGCTCAGTTAGAGAACTAAACAGAACAACTAAATCTGTATTATTACAGCAATCCTAAAAGTATCCAGTCATTGCTTTGTGTCCACTCCAGAGACCCTGCTGTAATAGAGGACCACAGAGGACCCTGGGCAGGAAGGTGTGCTACTCTAGAGTCCCGGCAGAGCTCCATTGAGCTCGCTCACTCCCTCTCTCTCACTCGCTCATTCTATTTCTCCTGACACTGCAGGCTGCCCTTTTGTATTGGGCTCCTGCTTGCATTGGCACCTTTTTCTGCCAACAAAGAAATCTGCAGCAGTCTTGACAGAGCTCCATTAAGCTTGCTCACTCCCTGCCTCTCACTTGCTTGTTCTGATTCTCCAGGAGCTGCAGGCTGCCTTTTTGTACTGGGTTCCTGCCTGTGTTGGCACCTTTATTTGCCCACAAAGAAATCTGTAGCAGTCCCAACAGAGCTCCGTTAAGCTTGCTCTCTCCCCCTCTGTCACTCGGTCATTGTGTTTCTCCCGATGCTGCAGGCTGCCCTTTTGTACTGGGCTCCTGCCTGTGTTGGCGCCTTAACTGCCCACAAAGATGTTCACAGTTGTCCCGACAGAGCTCCATTGGGCTCGCTCACTCCCACTCTTTCAGTCACTCATTCCGTTTCTCCTGGTGCTGCAGGCTGCCCTTTTGTACTGGGCTCCAGCCTGCATTGGTGCCTTTTTCTGCCCACAAAGAAATCCACAGCAGTCCCAACAGAGCTCTGCTGAGCTCACTCACTCCCACTCTCTCACTCAATCTTAATCTGTCCCAAACACTGATGTCCCAAAGTGACTGCACTATTCTGTGCTGGTAGCGTGAAAACTTATTTCGGTCAGGATGTGAAAAATGACAGCTGCACTGTTCATAAGGAGGTGTGAAAAAATGCCAATGTTGAAAATCTGGCGTGAAAATATTGCTAATTTGCGAAGTTACAAGGGTGCGTGGAAACCGCACTACACATGCTTGTAAAACAGTCATTTTATGATAAAATTTTCAACATAAACTTTTTAGGACCTCTGCTCATGAACAGTGTCACTGTGATTTTCTTAATGTGTCCCAAACACTGATTTCCCACAGCGACCACACTATTCTGCGCTGAAAGTCCGAAAACACATTTTGGTCAGGATGTGAAAAATGACAGCTGTACTGTTCATAAGGAGGTGTGGAAAAATGTCAATGTTGAAAATTTGGAGTGAAAATATTGCAAATTCGCAAAGTTACGAGCATGCATAGCAACTGTGCAATGCATGCTCGTAAAACAGTCATTTTTTTTTATTTTTCCCTCCACATTTGCAACATAGGCTTCTTGAGAGCCCACCTCATGAACCCTGGCACTGTCGTTTCGTTAATCGGTCCCAAAAGGTGATTCCACGCAGTGACCGCAAAATCACCTTTGGGACTGAATAATGCCATGACAGTGGCTGAAATCATGAGGAGGGGTCCCAATAACCCCATGTTGAAAATTTGGTGCCAAAATTTCCCAAAATGCCTGAGCTATGCACCAAAGTTGAAAAACCCTATTTATGCCATTATACAGCTTACCGGCATTTCCTCACTTGCAGTCGGCTTTGAAGAGCGCAGACGTGTTCCTGGTCCACTGAAGATCATCACACTGGGCTCCGGAGGTAAGTATGGGGTGAGGAGGGTGTGTGGGAGGCAGGGCAAGCAGAGGTGGGTGTGGATGGGAGGGGCAGGAGACCATGAGGAACTGCTTTCTTTTTAACAGGTTTAAAAAAAAACATTGTGGGATGGTTTTTCTTTTCTGGGGTATTTAGCACACTGGGGTGGGCTTCCAGTGTGCCACCTGACATTTTGGGGGGAATCTGTACTTGATGGAGGATTGGGCATGCCATCGGCACATACTGAAGGGGAGTTAAGAGCCAAGGGGTTGGAGGCACCCCTTGGCACAGAACGAAAGCGGGGGGAGGGACTTATGCCAACAGGGAGTGGGCGCCCAATCGGCAAGCCCTGCAATGGGGGGTCACTCCTTTATTGCAGCGGATGACGCTGCACTGACAAGGTGGCCCCTGATTGCAGTGGCTAAAATGTTTCAAGGTGGTGGCATGCTGGCTGAACTAGTGTCAGCAGCAGCATGCAACATCATTGGGGAACTTGGGCCAAGCCTCCAAAGGCAGTGGGGGCATTGGCTGCAACAGTGCCGCACCTCCACAACCTGCTTCTGCAGCAAGCTGCAGCAACATGTTTCTTGTACATGCATGCAAGCACCATAAAAAGGGGCATGAGCATGAGTGAAAGGATATTTTCTTTTCCTTTTAATTTAAAAATGACAATGTTCTCAGTAAAGGGACCTGCAGACTTTGCTAGGGATTGGCCAAGGGAGACAGGATCAAGTGACCTTGTGACAGTTTTTATCCAAGTTGAGGAGGCAAAGTTCCAATGTCTAGCTGTTAGCTTGCACCCTGGTGGAGGCCAGTTGTCAGCACAGAAGGAATCACTTTAGTAGGGGGAGGGCAGTCCTTGGATGCTGATATATGAACTCATATGTAATTACCCACACACTGTGTATCATTGCATGTTGGGCCATGCTAGGAAGAAAATGCTGGAGAGAAAACCACTGACTAGCTAAATGACTCAGCAACCCTCCTCAGGACCCATACCACTGGCTAGGATGTGCTCTGGGCATCTGAATTTAGGAGCTCTATGGGGAGGTTGGCCTCCCTCCCTCCCTTCCTCAGCAGCCCTGCCATTGGGGAAATCAGTTGGGGCCTCACCAATAACCAGGTAAGCACTAAGGAAGGAGGGTGATAGAACTAAGGGGGCCAGGGATAATGGGTACCAGTCTGCCAATGAAGGCAGAGAAACAATCGATAAAAAAAAAGTTATCCGTAAAGCCACCACTCTAAAAATCATCCTAGGGCCACATTAAGCAGAACATTGAAAGTTTGAATGCACAGCTATTTTTGCACTATTGGTGAGCAATAAGTGAATCTTAAAAAAGATATGTTTCATGTTTTCAACCTTCTAGAACTTTAAAAGGTTTACAAAATGAAATTTAACATAACCTTCTCAACCATAAGCGTGCCCCAAAAATTCACAGGTTGGATAGCAGCAGAGGGTGTAGCAATGTTATTGGTGTGCATGTGAATGACTTGGCTCATGTAGCCTGATTTTAGCTGTGAAAAGTCTCAGCACTACAGCACGAATCAACCACAAGCAAGGTCGGTATCAGCACTACAGAGCAGTGTGAAAATAAATCTTTACTACAACATCTCCTTTTTCCCAAAATTGACCAACTCATGCTCAGGGCTTCCCTTACTACCCCTACTCCTACCATTGGTGTCAAATATGTATCTAGCTCTAATGCCAAATTTACTACAATGCAAGTTTGTTTGCTGTGTATGCTGTCCTTAGATGGGACTGGGGCATGCGGGGTGGTGTGGTGGCCACATATGTCAGTCTAAACCTTTGCCATCAGATAATAAATACATGGGGATGCCATTTATACAGCCCATTAGCTTCTCCTAGAAAACTCTCTTTTCTTTGCTGCCTCCTTATTTCTCTACGATTTCAACTGCCATAGGGAGGCACTATAGCCTACAGGGTATAGCATCAAACTGTGAAACTGAAGACCCTGAAGACCTGAGTTTGAGTTCCACAAGAACCAGTTGCATACTGTGTGACACTAAGCAAGAAGGTTAACCTCCTCAAGCTTAATGCTCAAGGAAAGTAACTAGAATGGAGCTTATGCTCAGTGTGTAACTTCCTAGCTAAACAGTGTAAAATAACAGTCAGACCAGACTAAAGCAGATGCTGGCTGACTTTTCAAACACGGACACTTTTTGACTGAGGTGGGGGTGTGGCCTAAAGTTTTGTGATTTTCCTTTGCACTTTGATGGCATGCCATAGTGCCCTTTTACAGTGATTAAATACTGAGCTTGTTTAGGTCATATGACCTGCAGCAGCCAGCCAGTGATGCTGGAGGTCATGATCTCTCCTGCTGTGCATGCCTCCTGCAATTTTTGGCTCTGTCACAGCAGAGACAGATGTGTGTGTGTGTGTGTGTGTGTGTGTGCGTGCGCTCTGAGAGACTCTGGTCCTTTGGAAAAATACTTTACTTAGATTGAAAAGAAACTGGAATTGTAAGAGGAGCATTCATTATTATTATAGTTAGATGTAGTTTTTGTGGTAGGAAGGCCAGTAGTAATGTAATTTATGTGTTTCTGCAGAGAGGAGTTCACACAGTGGGCACAGAGCATGGAGCAGGAACTGGACAGGGGGATGTATGCAGGTTTTATTTTTGATTTAATTTTGATTTCTCTGGCTCCTATGGTACAAAGTGCAACATTCATCGTTCTTCTTTATTTTCACCTTGTGTGTGAGCCAGACCATCAGTCAGTGAAGTGAACAGTGAGTGAAAGTGAAGTAAGCTGTTCTGTCTGAGACTTTACAGTGTGCTACATCTCCCAAGTCAATGTCTGTTACTGAATCTTTCAGTTTTGCCAGGGGTTTGTCTCCTTCTTGTTCATTGTCTCCTACCTTTGCCTTATGAGTCACATCACCTTACTGCTAATTTGTTATCTAATCCTTGACATGCACATTATTGTCATTATAGCTTATGGCACATCCTACTGCTGTGTCATATTGCCATCTGTCATAGAGAAAAACATGAAGAAATAATTTTGCTCATTTTCTCCCTTTCAAGCCACGCAAATTATAACTGGCAATCATCACATGGTTGTCCAGTCTTCAACATACAATACATATTATTGTTGTCATAGTTTGCACTTTGCTCTGCTACTGTAAAATAGTGTCAACTGTCATGTAGACAATACTATTCTATTCTATTCTGTTCTGTTCTGTTCTATTCTGTTCTGTTCTAAGCTATTCCATTCCATTCCATTCTATTCTATTCTAGAATGTTAGCAGCAGCAGAGCAGCTGTGTCTGTGTGGCGTGTGTGGTGTGTGTGTGCAGTTTACAGACTGAGAAGGAAGATATTTTTGCCTATAGGAAGGCATGGGATTTGTGTGTTTGATGTTGATTGAAAGAAGGATATCCACTACATTTGTTCTGTGGTGAATCACATCTAGTGTAAATTTCATTTATTTATATACAATAGTTTGGCAGTTTGTGCCTTTTGTGTGGTCTCCATGTCACTAGGAGTTGCTGGCTGGTTGCAGTGTGGTGGTTTGTTAATTATGTGGTACTGCAATTTTGTTTGCCACTATGTACAAAAATGCCAACAGAAACAGGCCTCGCAGTCTATCGAGTCTGCTCAAATGTGCAGCTATCACCTTATAATGCTGCTGCCCATCCCTTCCTCTCATCCTATTACCCCTTCCCCTTCCCCTATCCAAACCCCTCTTGAAGCTTTCTACTATCTTGCAGGCCACTACCTCACCCGGCAAGGAGTTCCACTTGTCCACCACTCTTTCCATGAAAAAATGTCTCCATATCTCTCTCCTGAATCTACTCCCCTCCAGTCTCAGTTGGTGTCCTCTCGTGTCCCTCCCCTTTCACCTCTTGAAAATCCTCTCTGTATTAGTCTTGTTTATTCCCTTCAGGTACTTGAAGGTCTCAATCATATCTCCTCTGTCTCTCTCTCTCTCTCTTCCAGAGGTCCCATCTGCCTGTTCTGGTGGTAGTTCAGGTGGATGTTAAAGATCCCATGTCACTTCTCGAAAAAGAGTAGGTGAATTCTCCCGGTGCCCTGGTCAAATTTTCCCCCATTCACTAAAAATACCGACAACAAGTTAATCTAGTTCAAGGTCAGTTGGCATTCATCTGTATCCCCCACCCCCAGGTCGTGCCTGACAATAGGCTGAATATGTCTAGTGCACTTACCCGATCAACAAAAACTAAATAAATAAATAAATATTCAACTCCCCCAGCCTTTCCTCGAATGGCTTGCCCTTCAATCCCTGGAACATCTTTGTAGCTCTATGCTGTACCCCCTCCAACAATCTGATGTATTTCTTCAGGAATGGGTGCCAGTATTGCATGCTGTACTCCAGGTGGGTCCTTACCAGCGACCTACACAGGGGCAGGATAACCTCCCTATTTCTGGAAGAGATCCCTCTAGCTATACATCCCAGCATTTTGTTGTTTTTTGCTGCCACCCTTCTGCATTGAACAGAATTGTTCATGCTCCCTGTTATGATCACCTCTAGGTCCTTCTCTTCTGTGGAGCAACCCAACTGAACACCATTTAAGTGATAGTACTTCCCCTGGTTCCGGGCTCTGAAGAACCTTAAACTTCTTGGTGTTAAACCCCAGCTGCCATTTATCTGCCCACTTCTGCAGCTTATTCAGGTCCTCCTGCAACCCCTCCCCCACATGTCATCTATTACAGATCCCATCTTGGTGTCATCTGCAAATGACTGATTCTGCTCATGATCCCATTCAAGATACCTGCAATGAAAATCCTGAGAAGTACTGGTCCCTGCACGGATCCCCGTGGTACACCGCTCATCACCATTCTCAGTGATGAGAGTTCCCCCCCACCACCATCCTTTGCTGTCTCCCCCTCAGCCAGTTCCTGATCCAGGTCACCATTTTGGTTCTGCCCCACATACTCCAGCACCCCCAATCTCCCATGCAACACTGAATCAAAGGCTTTACTGAAGCCCAAGTGCAGGACATTCACAGCAATGCCCTTGCCCAGTTCCCGTGTCACCCAGTTATAGAACTCTACCAGGTTTGTCTGGTATGATCTGCCATTGACAAACCTATGTTGCTGGTAGTCCTAGGTACCATTTGCTTCCAAGAAGCTCACAAACCTCTCCTTTAGGATGGTCTCTGTGAGTTTGCCCATGATCAAGGTGATGCTCACTTGCCTGTAGTTCCCTGGTTCATCCTTTGGCCCACTTTTATGGATGGGCACCATGTGGGCCATCCTCCAGTCCTGTGGTACACATCCTGTGTCCAGGGAGGTATTGAACAGGTCTGCCAGTGGCCTGCAAGGACCTCTGGTAGCTCCCTCAGTACTCTAGGGTGAATGCCATCTGGCCCAGACACTTTGTCCACTCTTAATGACCTCAAGCCCTCCAGCACCCTGCCCTCTGCAATCCCTATGTCTGTTGTCCTCTCCCCCCTTACCCACCCCCTACTTGTCTGAGGTATTTGTCCCCTTCTCCTGTGTGAACAAAGAGCAGACGTACTCTTTCAGTGCCTCTGCCTGCTCTGCCCCTGCTCCACCCACCCCCCCATCTTTTTTGATCCTCACAAGCTGGTCTTGGCTTCTGCTTTTCTTGCCTATGTAATGGAAGAAGTATTTTTTTCCTCTTTTGATCCCCTACACCAGTCTCAGCTCTCTAGATGCTTTGGCCATCTGGTCCAGTCTGCTGACTTCCCTAGACTTTTCCCTGTATACATCTTTATCTTCTCCCTTCCCCATTTTCCTATACTCCTGAAATGCCACCCTCTTGGCTCTCACCCATTCCCTGACCTCTGGTGACAGCCAACTGGGTTTCTTTTCCCTGCCTTTCTTGTTTTTTTTTTTCCTGGCACAGGTCTCTATTTCCTTCTCCAGTCCTCTCCTCATTATATTCCATTTCTGATCTGCATCCATGTGTTGTTGGGTATCTGCCAGGTTCTTGCTCAGAATTTCTTCCATCATCCTAAAGTCCACCCCCCTAAACTCAACCACCCTTGTACCCATTCTCCCTGTGTCCCTCCCTATGTGGTGGGCTTTCTGGGCTGCTGATTTATTGTTGTTAAAAAACAAAACATTAATTGAAAGCATTTTTTGCCAGAATCCTACTGTTGCTAAGAAACAGCTTTCCTGGTATGGTGTTGGAGTTCTGATCGAACATCTGAAGTAGCTTCCCACTGAGTTCTAGAATATTGAGATTTGCTGTTACAGTTGATGATACACATGATATGTATGTATATATACATTATACAAATGAACAATATAGCTGTAATTAATCTAGGGTACAGGAATTAAGTAGGGGAGGTATAGCAAGTACTCCAAATATAACAGAACTCCATATATAAGGTAGGCCTTTTAGTGTCATACAATCAGAATGGACATGAGGTACAGTGGGAATGTAGTCAGTTGTGGGGACTGTGCTCTTCTCCAGGGTTACACTCTGGAGGAGGGGGAACTTCCTCATCAGCAGAACCATTGCAGAGCTCCATGCTTAGCTGGTAGCAGCAAAAGACAAGAAATTTCAGCTGTGGTACCACTCAGCTGGGTCCACCCATGACAGCCCCACTCCTCTAGAGGCCCACTAGCCCAGGGAGATGGATGGTGGTGGGGAAGTACAGAGGGAAGGGTGTCAGGTGGAGCCACAAGCAGTTTGATGGCACAGGGTCTTAATGTCAAGGATGAAACAACGTGGCAAACATTGCTGTAGTCAAAATCTCATCTGCCTCAAACAGAATCAGTGAAAACACTGACTGAAACAATAATAGTGCACCCCACACAAATCAATAGAACAAATTGAGCTTTTTTGTTTTTGCATGGGTCTTCGCCTCCCCACCCAGAATTAAAATAACTAACTCTGAGGGTGTGTGTACTGAGAGGATAAGTGTAAACTCAGAAGGGGGAACACTTTGTTTCTGACAACAAAAAATTAAAAGAAAACCTATTGGGGAACAGGGAATCAATCCCTGATTCCTAGGTCTGCACTGTCTCAGGTGCTTATGCCTTAGGCACTCCACCATGGGAGTGGCTCGACCAGGCACAGCAACTGAGGCTTCTTCAGCCCTTCCTCCAGTCAGCAGTCAGTGACAGGGGTAGCAGGAGTTCACTACCGCTATTATACCCCTGTTGCTCTAAATCATTCCGTGCCTTACACCATACAGTTATTTCTGTGCTGTTTCAGCATTGCTATATTGACCCAGTACTGGGGTTTGACCAATCTCACACCATTCAGACAGCAAATTGTTTTGTAGCCATGGAGGAGGCCCAGGTACTTGACTCCATCTGGAGAAATGGACATGATGACTTGGTGGCACCCAAAAGGATGAACAAGAGGAAGAAGTCAACAAAGAGAGTCTTATTGATTGGGGGCTCATTGATTAGGGTAGTAGAGATGTTGGTGGATGGGGAGGGAAGGGGAGTGAAATAGTCAGATTCCTTCCTGGTGCATCATCCATCAGGGATGTAGATAGGATAGGGAGGATGGCAGAATGGTGGAGAAGGGGGAGGGGGAGAGGGAGTTGGGAATGCTGGTACACATGTCAACCAACAATATGGTTAACCAGCCTGTGGAGGCAGTGAAGTAGAACTTTAAGAGGATGGTGGATGGATTGAAGGCACACTCAGCTACCCTGGCAATTTCCAAGGTCCTCCCCGGCATCACAGAGTAAGGGAGAAAGACAATGAGAAAGGTAATGGGTGGTTGAAGAGGTGGTGTCAGGTGGAGGGGTACCACTTTATGGGGGACTGAGGGGCTTCTGGGACAGAATGCTCTTCAAGGGGGATGGCCTTCACCTGATGAAGAGAGACCAGTGCTCTGTGGCAGAAGTTTGACTTTACACTGGACAGTTAAACTGACTGTGGTGGAGACAGAGGCTAGGGGAGCTACTGAGAATGGAAAGCAGATGGGGAACTTAGCTAGGGCTCCTCCTTAGCATGGGGCTAGTAGAAGCAAGGTGCATGACAGTAAGGATGAAGTTCAAAATAGGTTAAGGGAAAAGGACAATGAGGAAGGGCTGGCAAAGCCTACATTCAGCATGAAAAATAAAAAAAATGAGAATAAGGGAGAAGGAATAGGAAAAGCAAGAGGGGATCAAGAGAAAATATGATAAAGGGTCTGCCTTCATGCCAGGAGTCTGGGAAATAAAATTAATGAGCTCAAGGCAATGGTGGCAGACACTGAGATTGTTCTAATAGTCATCACGAAAATAGCCAGAGAGAATAACAGTTGAGACCAGACAGTCACAGGTTACACAATGTTTAGATGGGATAGAGGAAAAGGTAAAGGAGGATGCATAAGCCTATATGTGGAGGCAATATAGCACAGGGGTTTAGGGCACTGTGTTGCAAACCTGGAGATCTGGGTTAAAATCTCACAGCTCCTACTTACGTACTGTGTGACCCTGAGCAAGTCACTTAACTTCCTTGTGCTCCCAGGTCGCACCTGGAAACAAGCTTCAGCTTAGTGTGCCTTTCCTAATTAAACAATCCCCCCCTTCCCCATATATGAGAGAGGGCATAAAGGCAGTGGAGGATGGAAACATCAGGGAAGCTAATGGAGTAACCGAATCATTGTAATTCAGCTCACGACATCCTCAGATAAGAAACTACAAATGGGGTTGATATATAGACCTCCAGGAGAGGACATAAAGAGAGAGAGAGAGAGAGAGAGAGATAAGGAGCTAGTTGCAGAACTAGAAAGTGGGGTGACAAAGGAGGAGCAGGTGGTGGTGGGAGATCTAAACCTGTCAGATATTGATAGAGTCATTCCAGTGGCCAGGAGCTCCAGAAGTCAGGCCATGCTGGATATATTGCAGGATTGCCTGCTGGCAGAGCTAGTTAAGGAACCCACTAGGCAGTCTTCCATTCTTCATGTGGTACTCATCAGCTGGGAAATGGTAGGAGGAGTGAGGGCAGGAGAGAAACAAGGGCTCAGCGACCATAACTCTATATGGTTTGACCTGGCCTTTGGGACAAGTAAGCCCTCATTAAAGGCTGACGTCACTAGATTTCAGAACTGCAGATTTCATCTAGATGAGGGAACTGATCCATGACAAGTTAATTGGAGTGGACAGCAACATGGATGTGGGGGAAAGCTAGGGGGCAACCAGTGGGGCCATTCTCATGGCAAGAAAGTCTTTGATGAGACTAGTAATCAGACGAAAAAGGTACTGGAGACAAATATGGTTCTCTGGAAAGTTCTGGGGGAGCAGTGAGAACCACAAAGGCCTTCACCAGGTACAAGGAAAAATAAGGGAAGGAAGATGAGGAGAATCAAATGAGAATAAGGGAAACCAAAAGGGCAGTCAGAGGAGTAAAGGCAGCCCAGAGTTGTATATTGTGGAGGGGGTCAAGGGCAGGGAAAACAGTTCTTTAGATATATTAGGGAAAAAGAAAGAAGGGGAGGAGGAATTATTGGGCTAACAGAGGGAGGTAGAGTAATTAAGGAGGATGGGTGGAAAGCAGTCATTCTTAACAACTACTTCTGCTCTGTATTCAGAAGGGAAGATAGAGGAACTGTGCCAGTGAGGGTCATTGAGGCAGTTGTACGGGGGATCCCTAAAATGAGGCAGCAGGTATCTACCAGTGGAAGCTTTTCAAAAGGGCCAGCAGCCCTAAAGATAGATGAGGCCCTGGGCCAGTTTGGATTGTGTTCAAGAAATTGGCAGTGGAACTAACTGAACCCCTGGCTGGACTATTCAATAACTGAATTCAGACAAGGGTAGTTCAAAAAGACTGGAGGGTATTAGACATAGTCCCACTCCATGGGGAGGGGGGGAGACAAGGAGCAACAGGGTAACTAGAGGCCTGTCACTCTTACCTGTATTGTAGGTAATCAGATGGAGTCACTAGTCAAAGAGCACCTTGTGAACTACCTGGAAAGCAATGGACCCTATGATAGTAAAAAGCATGGGTTCATGGCAAGAAGGTCTTGTCAGACCAAATTGATAGTATTCTTTGACTGGTAACAAGGGTACAGATAATGGTCATGCTGTGGATTTACTCTACTTCAATTTCAGCAAGGCTTTTGACCTGGTGCCTCACAGAAGGTTGCGGAAGAAGCTAGATGATCTGGGTACAGTGAAGGACACAGTTAGATGGGTGAGAAACTGGTTGGAACTGAGACAGCAGAGGGTAGTGATTAACAGAGTCAAATCAGAAGAGAGGGAGGTCACCAGTAGGGTGCCACAAAGATCGATCCTGGGCCCAGTCCTTTTCAGTATGTTCATTAGCGACATGGGAGAAGGAATCCAGGGCAAGATGCATCTCTTTGCAGACGACACTAAACTTTGTGGCAGGGTAAACAGTGAGGAGGGGCTTAGGGAGATGCACAGAGACTTGGAAAAGCTAGAGAGGTGGTCAATGTTTAGGCAGTTGAAATTCAATGTCAAAAAATGCAAGGTGATACACATAGGGAACAAGAACCTAAAGATAGAATACTGGATGGAGGATGGGGTAAAGCTGTGCACGACCTCTGAAAAAAGACCTTGCTGTCCTCATCAGTGACTACTTAAAACAATCAAACCAGTGTAACAAGGCCTAAAGGAAAACAGGATGCAGGGCTGTATAGCAAAGCTCATTGACAGCAGACAGAAGGCAGTATTACTACCTCTCTTTAGAAAATTGTCAAGTCTAGAAATATATTCTGATTGGTTAAAATCACCAATCACCAGATCTGGTATGAGACAACAGAGACCGGAAAATAACTAGTCCCAGTCTCTGTTGCCTCATTTAGTTCTGATAAAAGTGGGTCAGTAGAACATTCAAAGAGGCAACTGCAGCCATGTTCTTTCCTGGTTAATGGAGCCCGGAGCAGCCTGCCGATCTTCCTTGTACCACTTTCAGCAGCACATACACAAATTGAGAAGTACAAACACTGTTGTGGCCAGAATACACGTGGGTTAAAAAATGAGTGGAGTGACAGCAAAAGCATTACACCTGATAGCACAACTGTATAACAGCAGCGGTATTTTCTTTGTTCTCCGTACTGCAGATGGATGTTCATCTGCATTATAGAGAATGAAGAAAGTACTGCTTCTCTGGCACTCTAGATTCTAGATAGTGCTGTCTCTCACTGTCTCTCGCCAAAGTCAGCAATTCTTCAAATGCATGCAGACGTCCAGTTTGGGAGTGAAAGAAAGACTGGCTGCAAAATCCTAAACTTACTTTATCAACTGTCAGTTGGCAACTGTAGCTTCGACAGTGGCACTGTGTACAAAAGCAGCGGTACTTTCTTAATTTTCCATACTGCAGATGGATCACACAAGTCATGTTACTGAATCTCATGATCTCCCTTTCTCTCTCAACTCAGTGTGAGATTTTGCAGCAAAGGTTTTTTTTGTGTTAAAATAGTAACATCTGCCAGTTTATTTCTAGACAGCACAACCACTCCCTAACCTGGTACCATCATATTTTTTTTCTCCTGTCCTCTACTACTTTTGAACTCGACTCCTGGCACTGAACTCACGAGTCTCACCTGCAGGAGGGCAGGATGCAGGAGAGGGATCTCCCTGATGTGAACAGGATATTAAAAATGAAATACTAGACTCAACTAAATGTTACAATAAAGAAATAAAGTTAATGTTCCTGAGGCCCACACACAAAAAAAACTGGACCTCTAGTTACCATAGCAACTTACTTAGAACATGGGGATTGAGGGACAATGGAGAGTCCTGCATTCAAAATAATATCTACACCTCCTACAGTCTCAAAGTCTTACTTTTAAATTTGAAACCAGTCCCTCCTCCACAGCTCTGTACTGCAGAAGGCCCTCATTAGCAACTTTTTTCAAATACAGTCTCCACTAAGACAAAAGTCCCTAACTAAAAACAAAACACTTAATTCTAAGGCAGGTGGAGGAACTATTTTATTACAAAACTTATTTTAAACAAAGTTTTCATTAACATTTTTTATTAAACTTATTTGTTTCTACAATGCCCATTTTCTAAGCACAATAATATCCTCAAGGGTGGGTGGTATTGTGCTATACCGGACCTTCCACTGGCTATAAGGCCATCTGCCTGCAGCATTAGGCCTCATTATGTCCATGTGCGGTCCGGTATAGCACAATATTGCCCACCCTGGAAGGTATTATTGCTTACATAGATCACTGGTGAGGCCCTACGTGGAGTACTATGCCCAGCTCTGGAGTCCTTACCTGAGGAAAGATAAGGACAGGCTGGAGGCAGTGTTATGTCAGGTGACCAAAATGATTCATGCCCAGCATGGCAGCTCTTATGTGGATTGGCTCAAGGCACTGAATTAGAGCTGTGTGGAATATAAAATGCTGCCAGTGGAATACCCGTGGAATTAGCATTCCAATTCCATGGAACTCTGTGGTATTTGAGTAAAACTTCTGTGGAATTTTGGCAACATTTTTAATTTCTGTTATGTTGCCCTACTTTAACAGTATTTATTTATTTATTTATTTAGATTTTGTTGACCGGGTAAGTGCACTAGACAAAACCTGCCTATTTTCAGACTTGACCAGGGGGAAGGGGATACAGATGAATGCCAAACAACCTTGAACCAGATTAAGCTGTTGATCCCTCCAAAAGTATGCATCCAAAGGATACTACATTTAGTATGTAGACAATTTGTTATGGCTTACATAGGTTCGCCAAACCTTAGAGTCATAGAATGCAAAGGGGTGGGGCTATGGGTGGCCAAACATTTAATCAACATTTAATTTTCAGTTATTTTGGTCTTACTTTAAAATTTCATATCCAAATGTCTCTACAAGTCAGTCTTTAGAGAAACATACAGTACATCATGGGTATGTGCACCAAGTAATAAGTCTCAAGCTTCAAAGGGGGCTAAGTTATAGGTAGCCAAACATTTTGCCAAAATTCAGATTTCGTTATTTTAGTGTAATTTTGACAATATTCATTGAAGTGTTATAAGACTTTACAGATATACAGGCTATATATACATTTATATATGTACATAGTTTCAGATTTCTAGCTCCAAATGGGACTGAGTTATAACCTGCCAAACATGTTGCCAAAACTTAAATTTCAGTTTTTTCCCTTAAATTTTAAAACAGCATATCCAAATGTAACCAGATACGAAACATCTAAACTACTATACCACATGGTCATTTCAGACATAGTTCATATTTACAGCTATAAATGGGAATGAATTAAAAGTAGTAACACTTTCACAACATTTTAAAATTAAATTTTGCAAGAATGTAAGCTGCAAATTTATAAACCTCTGAAACTTTAAAACTAGAGAATGCAATGCCATTAAATTTGTGAGGTTTGTAGACATTTAAAGGGGATTGTGTGTCAATTTTATTAACTGATTGCTGCCAACATTTGTAAAATAACATCTGTACTTAGAGTAAAATTCCATGAGTCTTTGAGAAAATTGTGGAATTTTATGAAAATTCCATAAAACTAGAATATGCTAATTTCACTCATCTGACGGATTCAAATTAAAGAATAGGGGCATGAGAAGCAGGTAGTTCAGGGGTCACCAGTTGCAGGAGTTAGATGCATAGTTTATCCAACAAATGGACAGCTGCATTGGGTAGCACACCAATGGTAGACCTCTCCCCCCCCTCAGTGGGAGCAAGGAAGTATGGAGTGTCAACAATTTTAAACTCAATGCAGGAAATGATAACACTCAGCAAATTGATGATCCAGTGAGCCTAATGTACGTGCAAGTCTGAGACTTAAAAGTATTCAGAAAGATGTAGAGGGGGAACAAAAATACTGAGGCACAAGAAAGGAGGAATGTTGGCTATTCCAATAAGATAGGTTGATAGGAAAATGAGTAGGTGACTCTCATTTTAAGAGAGTTTGTCACTGTAAAGAACAAAGAGGATATCAGCAGCATCAGTAGTTCTACTGAGTCAGTTGGGCTATGCTGGGGGCATCATCACCTAGAGAGGAACAGCAGGAATGCAAAAAGCCGATCCCAGCTTATCAAATGAAGCAGTGATACATGCATTGTGAATGTTGAATTTCACAAAAGGGAATTCTGGGTTCTTCTTTTATTTGCTATCATAAATATTTGAGAAAATGTTACCAATATTTTTATTTTTATTTCTCCACTGTAAATTTAAAACCTATACTCTAATTTATTCTGTTGTGTTAGACACCAGGATACATTGACATTGGATATGCATGTCAAATATTAAGTCTATGCCTGCAAGAGCAGGGAAGTTACAAACATCCACATTTTTGAGAGTTTTCACATTTTGTAAATATTTACACAGTAAACATTTGAACCCCTATAACTTAAAATATCTACTCCAATTCTCTCCATGGTTAGATTATTCTATAACTATTACAATAAGGTTATTATAGCTAATTTACTCATGTCTAGCACCAACGGTGCCTGAGTTATATGCAGATATCTTTTTTTCATGAAATTTCAGGCAAGAAAAATAAAATGAAACATTTTAAGCACATATAATTTTATGACAATGTATCATAATGCCATGATATTTGGCACACTTTTAGAATACTTATTGTCAAGTAATCTTACCAAATTTAAGATCTCTAGCCTAATAGATGGCTGAGGTACAATATATGCAGATATAAATCTTCATGAATTTCCAACAAAAAATAAAATGACAGATTTTGAGCACCTATAACTTTAAGACAATAAGTCCTAACTTAATGATAATCTAAACATCATTAGAGTTCCTACAAGAAATTAAGCATGCCAAATTGTGGTGATCAAGTTCAGTAGACAGACAAGTTATGACCAAATTAATAAATTTTAAAAATTCCATGAAATTTCAATGACATTGTACACATGTTCATGGTTATTTGCAACATTTTGTCAAAATTCCATGAATTCAGAATTTTCTCATTCTGCACAAGTCTACACTGAATGTGTTTATGCTGGAGGCCAGATGAGAGAGGGGCTATATGACAGAAACCTTCAAGATCCTGAATGAAATAATCAAGGCACACTGCGAGGAACTATTTGACATACGTTGCAGATCAAGAACATGGGGTATCAGTGGAAACTAATGGGGGCAGGGATTCAAGAGGGGAGTGAGAAAGTTGTATTTTACAGAAAGGCTGGTGGAGCCATAGGACAATCTGCCAGTTGATGTGGTGGGTGCCAGAACTGTCAATTGTTTCAAACATGGCTGGACAAAGTGAAGGGCTCAGTGTTTGCTAAGGGTGATAGCAGTAGGTGGGGAGTATGGGGATCGATAGTGTGGATTAAAATCCTGTATGGTCAATAGGTCCCAGGTTTGCTATAGTTTATGAGCAGACTGGAAGTACCAGTGGTCTTTCTTTCTGTCACCGTTGTCTATGTTTCCATGTTTCTATGTCAAAAACATGAAGACAAACAGAACGAGATAAAGGGGGAGGAATGGTGCAGATGAACATCCCACTATGCCAGATCCAAGAGTTAGTCTTGCAATTGGAGGTGTTGGAGATTGTTGTAGTGGCAATGGACTGGAAATACTGGGGCTGTCATGACTAGGGATGGGCTTGAAATAGTATGGACAACAAACTCTGGTTTCATAGTTACAGAACTTCAGTGGTTCCACTCCCACTCCTTCTAGCAGCCTTCCTAGGCTTTTCACAGCATATGATGCAGATGACACCACCTTCAGCAATCCAGATATCCACTATAGTTTATTTCTCCTTATTAAGTGCTGTCACTCCCAGTTTATCTTTTCATAAATGACAACAGGTTGTAAAGGATCCCTCTTTAAATTTAAATCCAAGCACTCCTCCTGTTCATGTCATATGGACAGCACAAGAACAGCTGCCACAGCCAACTGTGCATTGTCAACTATAATTGCCAATCTGCTTAGGACCATATATGGTCCCCACCTCCAAACATGCAGCAGAACAAATTGGCACATTGCTGTTCTTTCATCTGCTATGATTGAGAAAGATAAAGGTGACAAGGATTCTGACTCTAACGTGGAGTATACTGTAATCCTGTTAGCAGAGGAAAAACTGTAGTTGTGCATGGGAGGAGGTGGCCAAACTATACCAATACCATAGTTCTATTCAACAAAGCAAGTTGTAGCACAGAATAAGCTTCAAAAGGAGAGTGTCAGTGATGACAAGGATATGAAAGTCAAGCTTTTAGAGGTGCAAGGGACAGAAGCTTAGGGAGAAAAGGTAGAGGAGGGGGAATCATAGAGGAGAAGGGGCAGGACCAGGGGATGCACATTCATGAGAGAAAGATGAGTGGCAGGGGAAATCAAGACAGGAAAAGGAGGACCAACTCATGCCAATGGACTTCCTTTACCAATCCCATCATCATTGTAGAATCTGAATCCTGGCTGTCATGACAAATTAACAACTGTGTGCAATAATTTTCTTGGCTAGGTATGCAGTGCACAAATTGGACTGGAGCATGAACGTTGGTGAGAGAGCTGAGTATGTCAATCTCAGCTTTAACCTTGAGTTGATTAATAGTGCTGCCATTCCCATATTGTATTAGCATCTCATAGAGAAACTTACATTCAAACATTTAGTGGTGGAAGACAAGTATAGGATGAATCATGAGGAGAGAATGAAAAGAAAGGAGAATCGCATAAACAAGATGAGGAGGATGGAGAACAATAAGAGCTTGAAAGTGTGATGTCATTACACCACTCACCACTGACAATGACTGTGATACTGAAACATGGAAGCCATCAGGGGAGATGGGAAAATCAAAAAAGATAATGAAAAAGAGATAAGCAAGAAAACAAGCTTCTCAGCAAGGGAAATCTAATGCTAATCCCCTGACCCCACATGATCAGCCCCATCACAATGAACTCCCTGCTGCTATTGCTGCTCATCCCCAGCAACATTATTTCACAGTATCTTACAAACAGACATTTCACATTCACTGTCCAAGTCACGAAGAAGTCCCCCCTAACCAAAATCCCCATGTTCTGCATGAAAGACAAAACTCACAGGTAAGACCATTGCCAATGAATACAATTGTAGAGGACATTGGCTTCTGTAGAAGACATTGGATTTCAAAAACTCTTGGAGGAAGTCAACCTCAAATTCACATTCCATCACAATTCAGATTTCCTTGTTATATGAATATTAAGGGTGAACTGATGCCAAATGGCATTTGGTAAATGCAAAAATCTGATGGACTGGACTCTGGTGAAGCAGGTCAAAAGGAACTCAATTTCCTTTCAGCACTTTGTCAATTGTACATCATGATGTTGCACTTTTTACAGGCAGCATACACTGAGCATGTCCAAATCTTTGGCAAGCCACGAGACCTACAGCAGCCAATCAGTGAACTGGAGATTGAGAACTCCCCATATGAACATACAAAATAGCCAGAAGAAGAAGAAGACCTTATGGTTTATTGAAACTGCCTATGATCCAGAGACTGCAGTGGGCCCCACCTCCCTCCCCATCAACCCTGACTCCCCCTTCACCCTTTCAGACCCTATCTTTAATACCCCCACCGTCTTTTGAGTGACAAACTCAAATGGGAGGTTCATTCCACCTCACCATCCTCTCTGCAAAGAAATGTCTCCAGACCTCCTTCTTGAATCTTCATCCTGCCAGCTTATAACAGTGCATTGTTGTGATCTTGTTTTCACAGATTCCAAAAAATTCCCCTAGATCCACCTTGTTTACATGTACCCTCTTTCCCTCCTATCCTTGAGTGAATACATGTTGAGTTCTTTTAGCCTGCCATTATATGCCATGCCCTGCTGTCCCTGAGCAATCCTTGTTGCTCTTCTCTGAACTGTCTCTAGCTTGTTGAGATAATTTTTTATGGTAAGGGCTCCAGTATTACATGCCGTACTCTAGGTGTGTCCACACCAAGCATCTGAACAGCACTGTATAACCTTCTCCTTTCTGCTTGTGAACTCTCCGACAATGTACACTGTGTAGTCTGTTTTAGTTTGCTGGTGATGGCTATTCCCAGATCATTTTCCTCCTCTGATTCAGTGACTTGACTCCCCCCCCAGACTGTTCTCAGTCCTTGGGTTCTTCCTTCCTATGTGTATGAGCTTGCACTTCTTTACATTGCACCCTAGCCTCCTTTAGGGTCATGCACCCCTTCATCTGTGTTCAGCATTCCACAGAGCTTGGTGTCCTACTGTGCCATTCCTCAATGTCATTAATGAACACATTAAACAGCACTGGGCCAAGCATGGACAACTGCTGGACATCATTTGTATCTTCCCTTGTACCTGACAATTCCCCTCCAACACAAACCTCTTGTTCCTACCACTGAGCCAATTTGCCATCCACCTGCTTAATTTACTCCTTGCTCCTAGGTTTTCCAACTTCCTGATGAACCTTTTATGCAGCATTGAGTCAAAAGCCTTGCTAAAATCCAAATATAAAATGTCAACCATCTGACCCTTGTCCACTGATTACATTACGTAGTCAAAGAAGTTGATCAAGTTGGTTTGACAGGACTTCCCTTATATGAAGACATGGGGCCAGAGTTTCAAAACTCAGAGAATGCCACAAGCCCCTGGCGTGGCAAACATATGGTGCACAGGGCTTGTGGCATTCCCCTTGCCAGTGATCATGATTTTCTATCCCATACTGCAATTGCTGCAAGTTAGACCAACTTTTTGTGGTCAAGCTTGTTGCAATCCTGAGGGCCTTTTTCACTGAGCTTATTCCAGATATTTGGTGTAAGCTAACATAAATCATGGAAATTGTTGCAACTGCACCCGATATTGCAAAATCGAGAGCAGCTGAAGTGAAGGGGTTTGGTGCACTGCCAGAACCTAACAGTAAGGGTGAAGGGCTTGACACAAGCCCTGTACCATGCTTTGAAAATCTGACCCATGCTTTCTCTCATCATGTATTCCCTTGGCTTCCAGGATCTCCACTACTGTGACCTTCAAAATGGTCTCCATCAGTTTACCTACAATGGAGGTCAGACTGACTGGTCTGTAATTCTTAGGATCAGTTGTGCAGTGGTACCACATGCATGGTTCTCCACTCCTGCTGTACTACCCTTGTATCTAAAGAGCTGTTGACCAGGACGATCAGTGGACATGACAACTTTATCACCAGTTCCTTAAATATCTCAGGTGCATGCTATCCATGCCTGGGGACTTGTTTACCTTAAGGAACATGAGCCCTTTCCTAACCCTGTCTTTGGTTATCCTTTCCTCTACCATTTCCCCCTTCTCCCCCCATCCTCCTTTACAACACTAGTCCATCCTTTTTTTTTAGTAGACAAAGCAAAAGTATACTTTTAACACATATTCTCTCTCGATTTCCAGCCCAACCCTCCTACTTTTTTTAGCTTTACTACACGTACTTTCATGTCTCTCTTTTCACTGATATTACTGAAAAAGCTTTCTCTCCCTTCTTAGTCCCCTCTGCAATTTGTAGCTTCTTTGTAGTCTTGACATGACTGACTCTCTTTCTGGTCTGCCTACAGTAGTAGCCACAGACCTGGCCAGATATTTCCAGATATTTTGCAACATTTCTAAAGAGTTTCTCTCTGCTGCCCTTACTGCGTAAATGGGGAAAGCAGGAGATTTCTCTAGAAATATCAGAAATTTCAGGAAATATCTGGTCATGTCTTTGGCTGTGACTATAGCTTTCTTCAAGTAGACCTCCTCATCCTCATCCATGCAAGACTTCCTGTACTTTCTCTATGCAGCCTTCTTATCCTGCACTGCCTAACACACCTCCCTACTGATCCAACTTGATGGGCTGGCCTTGGAATTCTTCCTCTTCTGCTTTAGGCATGTGTAATGGATGCTGCCGTCCCATCCCTGATCACTTTTGATCCACACTGATATCTCCCCCAAGGTTACATAGGTGTCCCCTCAAGATCTCCCTATCCTTCCATAGTCAGCCTTCCTGAAATCTATCACTTTTGTCTTTGTGCTTGGTGTTTCTTTCCCCATGGCAACTTGGAACCACACCGTCTGGTGGTCATTACTCCCTCCACCACGATGTCTGGATATGATCCCCATTTGCTAATACCAGATCCAGGCTGGCTCACTCCCATGTTGGTTTGATCACTCCCTGAACCAGGAAGCTGTCCTGAACTGTGTCCCATATTAGTTGATTCCTGGCACAGGTGGCGGATAGGGAACTCCAATCCTCCTTAGGCAAATTACAGTCTCCCATCACTACCACTTCATCTCTTTCAGCTGCCATCCTGATCATGGTACCCAGATCCCTATCATTGTCCTCTTTCTGATTAAGTAGCCTATAAACTACATTCAGTCTTAATTTCCTTACTGCTTTCATTTGGATTTGTACCCACAGCACCTTTATTTTTCCCATCCCCTATTTCCTTTGTATTGGTAGTAATGATCTCCCTGACATATATTAACACCCCTCCCTCTTTCCTTTCTCCATGTCCCTGCTATAGATAGCATACCCTGGAATGGAGAGGTCCCAGTCACAATTTGGAGTAGCCCAGGTATTGGTCAGTTCTGTCAGATTCAACTTTCATTCTGCCTTCATGGCCTGTAGGTTGTTCATTTTGTTTTTGCGGCCTCTACTGTAAAGGGACACTACCCTCCATCACTACTAATATTATCCCTTCATTTTTGACCAAGTGCCCCTCCCTTGTCTGGGTACCTCACATCTCACCTCTTATCCCCCCCCAATTTCCCCCTTTACTGACCCCACCTTTGCTGTTTGCCTGAGAGGCTCAGTCACCCCTCTTACAGAAAAATACTCCCCAAGTCCTCTCCTTCTCTTTATGTTCTTCCCTTTCTCACCACTCTGTATTCTCTAACTGTGGGGCCTGTCTGTTTCCTCCTCTGGGGAAACCTAAGGTACCACAACTCTTTCTGATGCCATTCAGTTTAAATTTAAGCTCTTGTTTATATATTCCTCAACTGTTTCACTAACAGCCTGATTCCCATCCTCCATATGTGCAACCTATCATATGCATACAGTGTTTTATCATCCTAGGACCCCCACAATTCCCTATGTATACAAATCATTCATCCCTACACCATTCCACCAGCCAGTATACCATCGCTACAGTGACAACTTTATAGTGACATGGTCGATACCGACAACATCACCACGTTGCTGTAAAGTCCACCTGGGACCCCGGCACCCTTCCTCAAGGTCCTGCACCACATCCCCGACTCAGCTCCATCTTGGAGTTGAGAATCCTAAACAGGGTGTACAGGGGCACAACACCCCCTGAAAAAGATTTATCTCACCGGCACCATCCCAACTGCAGTTGTAGTCGATGTAGTGGTTGTCGGGGAAATATCACCTCAACAAGAAGTTGTTGATGAGGTGTCATGGATCCCCCTCAACCATCCTTTGTTTCCTATTTGTGCTGGCTTTAGTCACCAGCAGAACTTCCAAGAAGAGTACTGATCTAGCTTCCCTCTGCAGTCCTGCCCACCATTCCAAATCTCTTAGGAACTGTCTCTACTTTGCATCCAACTAGATCATTGGTATGTAGATGAATGACCACATGTGATTTTCCCGTCTTCTTAGTGAGTGGGCCTTTCATTGGTGCTATGTACTTTGCTGTCATTTTGAGTAGGCACATCTCTCTCAAAACTTGCTGACCTTCTCCTAGCCCCTCCTAGCCCATCTAATCCACTTCATTTTTGAATCCCCTATCACTATGACTCTACCCTTACCTTTCCCTTCCACCCCCCCGCTGCTGGATCTACCTTTACCTGTTCCACCTATCATACTGCACCCCTTCTCCTACTACTACCTTTCCTCCTACCTTCCCCTCCCTCCTGTCCCTTAGTCACTGTCCGTCTTACATCACCTCCCCTTTTGTTATCTACTCCCTCTTCCACTACAGCTCCAGTTGAACCCTGTCCTCCCTGTCTCTCCACCACCACCATCTGCTCTGTACTCCCCAAAGGGTTCCCCCTTCTGCTCCTGTTATCCTTACAGTGCATCCTTTTTCTCTCTTGCTCCTCTGCAGTCTCTTGTGAACTTCTACTACTGATCAGATGCCCCTCAATTATCTGTGTCCCACCAAGATCCTCCTCTTCCCTGCAGTACTTAGTGGTTGGAAACAAGTCTTACTGGTACTACTGTCAGTGCATCCACCTCTCTCCCCCCCACTGAACCAATCTTCCCTTCCCTAAGCTCCTTCACCCCAGCTCCATTGACTTTCTCTCCATCTAGAGTAGTGGGTTGCAATACAATTGGACCCTCAAGCCCCCTGCATTCCCTCTACTCCTTGATTCTACCCATGACCTGTCCCTGATCTCCCACCTCCCTGCTAGTATATATCTAACTCCTTCCACAGCAGCTACCCGGCATTCAATTGGAAACCACATGCAACCCACATTGTCCCCAGGATCACTCCAGCCCCACACCTCCTACAGCACACCGCTCTTCCCTTCCTGCATTCTACATCTGAATTTTGTTACAAACCCTACCACACCTACTTATGCAGGTCTCACCTAGACAAGGATAGCTCCAATTAGTATACTGACCTGCCTTCAAGGGCCTAGCTCAGATAAGGAGCAGTTGTTTGGGCCTGTTTGTCTATCTGTAACTGGCCATCCCCTTCTTTTTTAGACCTTGCTCATTTTCCTGGCATCAGTTGGTCAGACTGTCCTATGGGCCTGTAGTCTGCCCTGAGTATACTCTGTAGATGTCCTTTAGTAAGACATCATACGCTTGCTTTGAGGTTCTCATGTATCAGTTTGCTCACTCTTTGGGGTTGCTAAGAAAGCTAGGACTCAAATAGTGAACTACAGCTGCACTACTGGCTAGCTGCAGTAACATGCTGACCCACTTCCCCAAATGGCACCAGAGCCAACTGCCCTTTGTCATTCCACAACCTGCCCTCTGCTGCATCCTCCCACTACCCCTCACATTAGCAGATATCTCCTCACTGCCACATTTCAGCAATAATTAGAAAAAATAAATTTCCAGTTACAATACAGACTCCTCTGAAATAATGCTGCTACAGCAACCCTACCCAAATCTCCAACATGCTCATCAGCATCTTCTGGGACCTGTCTGGGGAAAAAAAAGTTCAAACCAGCCTTTTTGTATTATGTGAACTGCAGCCACACTAGTGGCTGGCTACAGTCACGTGCTCACTATCTTCTGCAATAACACTGGAGCTGGCTGCCCTTTATCCTGCCCACAACTCATCCTCTATTCTGATCTCCTACTTCTCTCCCATCAGCAGATATGGCCTCACCTCCACATGTCAGCACTAATTAGAACAAAAAAAAGAAATGAGTTACAGTACAGACACCATTTAAATAATGCTGCTGCAGCAGTCCTACCTGAACCTTCAATATGCTTGTTGGTGTCTTCTGGGACATGTGTGCACATCACAGTGACATTTCAAGGGGATCTGAGTACTGAAAGTAGCTCCTTTATTGTCAAAAACAGTTACTTTTGATCTGAAAATTGTACAAATTGTCATAGAATCATGTACTATTATTCCATTTAACTTAGTTACTACATTTAACTGTAGTTGTGGGTTGTCAAGTTAGTACAATTATGCTGCAGAGTAGAGAAGACTGGGTGCATAGTGTAAGCCTACACTGTCAGTTGCAGGCCTTGCAACATAAGCAGGACTGAAAGAATTAAGCAGGCTGGGAAAGGTGCAGGGTGATTTGTTTGACATTTTTTTATTTATTTATGTATTTTTTACTAAATGACAGTGGTGTAAACTGTAAAGGGCAAAATCCACCTTTGTGTTTTTATTTCTCACCTGCAGGAGGATAAGGCAGAGTGAATTAAGGAGACCGTGAAAGGTGCAGTGTAGAGGAATTTTTAAGGCTTTATTGGGGAAACATTTTTTGCTGCTTGCTGGAGTGCAGTAGGACATAGAAATCCTTTTTTCCCCTTTTTAGCTGTGTGTGTGATTCTGCCAGCTAGTGTGTGTTGTGTGAGTGAAAAGTTAATTAGGCAGCTGTGTGAGATTTAAACTTTCTCAATGATGTGGAGAGTAAATTCTAGTCCCTGAAAAAAATCATCTTGCCTTCATTGCCCAAGACAGTGGGTGCTGTGATTCGTTGGAGTCACTCTTACCTTGCAAGTCATATAGCACTGCAGTATTTGTGAGCACTGGACCTGAATGTCACATGGGCTTCTAAGCTTCATCAGTCAATATTGTAAGTTGTTATAGTTAGTGTCCAGTGGTGGCTGCATCATGTCATCATCTAGCATGTGTGTGTTGTTGAGGCATGTAGAAAATGTGAAGAGAATGACAAGAGGAGAAAGGGATGTGGGAAGTTAGATACATTTTCCACCATGCCAGTTCCAGCAAGTAAAAATTCTGCAACCAGTTGTGGTGGTGAAAGATCTGCCCATGGTGGCATGTAGTCTAAGAGTGGGTGTCATTGCCATGGAGTTGTGAAGACACTGTCTTGGTGACCATGCATGCTAGTACAGCAGGAGCAAAAATGATTAATTACTCCCTAGAATGTCCACTGGTTTCACACTCATTGTAATACATGTAGCCTTCCCAGCTGGTTATCAAGTATATCTATTGATGAAGCCATCCTGAGCAATACAGAAGCACATCAATTTCCCCTGTTCCATATTCAAATACTTCAAGTTCTCCTATTCAGGATAGAAGTGATGCATCCAGAAATGTAAAGTTAGCCCCCCCAAAAAAATTGTCTTGCCTTCAATGCCCAATTCCTCAATGTCCTCCCATCTAGTGGCTTCTGAAAGAATTCAACTGGCAAGCCCTTATCATGACTTCATTTCAATGATTCATGTTTTCTTGACACATAAAAAAAAGATTAAATAATAATAATAATAATTACAACATATAAATGATTACACAATTCTATTATATTATGTCATGTCGGATTATATTATCTTCTCACATATTATATTATTAAAATGTCAGATCAAATAATCTTAATACCAGGTGTTATTCCACTGTGACACACACACACAAAAAATAAATCTTCTTGCAGGTGCTACCTTATTCCTCTGACAGTACCTCCTGCCTTTGTTGCCACCACCAGTCCACTGTACCATACAAAGAAAAATCCTCTCCAATGTAGAATGTTCTACAGATGACATCATGGGCCAAATTTTAAAACAAGTTAAAGTGTCACAAGGGATTTGTATCAAAAGAATTTGATGCAAGTGGTGGCTTGCATCACAACTTGCATCAAACACAATTTTCTAAACCAGCCTGCATCAAATCATGATGCCGCTGCATCTGAGCCTCCTTGCACCAAGGTTGTGGCAAACAACTAGGTGCACCAGGTCACAAGGGGGCTTGCACCATGGCAGGGCTGCAATACTATCTTTTTGGAGACTCTGTAAGCCCCGCCATGGATGCAGCAAAGGGCACCACTTAGACCAGTCAGGAGGCAGTCTATGTGGCTTGTGCCAGTGAGAGGGTTCTGACAATGGGCTGCTGGGTGAAAAGGGAGAAAGAGAGGTGACCTGGGAAGTTGGGGAGACAGCCAGATCAACAGAGGGATTAATGGCACCCAGCGGGGTGCATTTGCATTGTATTTTATGGTACAGTATAAACATTGTACTGCATATACAGTATAGAAATAATCTCTGGTGGTGGTCTGGTGGTCCCCCTCCAATCCCAATATCCCCCTTAATGACAGATCATCCCTGGTGGACTAGCAGACTCCCCATCCCAATGTCTCCCAGAAATAGTTAAATAACAACACTGCTAGTCTAACACCCCCGGATCCCCGATCTCTCCCAAAATCATTTCTACAACATTCCCAGGTGGTCTGGTGGACCTCCACCCCAGTGGACAGTGTCTCACCAACTCACTGCTCCCATCCCAAACCCCAGACAGCATAGGCAGCCACATGACTGATCTTTTACTGAGCCACCTATTGTATACTGTACACACTCAGTGATTGACTGCCTGACTTCTGCTCTGCTTTGACTCTGCTAGTCCACCAGGGATGATCTGTTATTATGGGGGACATTGGGATCACTAGACCTCTAGGGATGATACCTATACTGCATATACAGTACAATGCCTATAATGTACGTGCAGAACAATACAAATGCACCCCGCAAGGTGCCATCAGTCTCTCTGCTGCCCATCTGTCTCCCCAACCCCCATGACACCTTCTGTGCCACTGCTGCACCAGGCCTCCCCATCCAGCAGCTTCACCCCCAACCACCGTCCCAGCCCTACAAGTGTTGCCCTAGGTGGAGGGCAGATCCCTGTGGCAGTTCCTGCAGGTGCATCAAATGTTTGGCGCAGCTGGTGACTTGAGGAAAACCCAGGGAGTTTGGTGCAGGGGCCTTGCTTTTTATAAAATCAGGTGCAGGATCCCTGGCACACCTTTAAAGCAACACAACTTGTGTTGCTGTATGGGCTCTTTTAGATTTGGGCCCCAGAAACTACTGAATGGGTACCACAACCAGTGTGGTAAAATGGTTATTCAGGGACAGTAAAGTCTGCACAGACTTAGGGAACCAGTGCTCTTGCTGATGACTTAAAATATGAGCACTGTATCTTAATATCCATGGCCACTCCAAATCCACAGTGAGGTCAGATGGACCATCAGTACAGACAGTCAGATTGGGTTAGATATGGGGAAATAATGGAATAAGATAGCTCATTCATGTAATTCAGTCACCATGAGAGTAACCAGTGCCAAATTATACATCCCTTAATATCGGGTCTTAGTGTCTTTTGCAGACGTTCTCATAACACCACAAACACTAATCCACAGTAGCTACATGCCGACACCACCTGCTAAAGAACCTAATATTCATTGCTGACCTCAAGGGTTGTTTTTTTCACACACACCCATTTGTAACATGCTTTACCCCTTTGCCAATTATTGCATTGAGAGTGGAAGTGCTTCAGAAAAATTCTTGAAGTTAAAACTAATTTTTCATCCCCTAATCCAAGCTGAATTGAAGTAGCAACTGGAAGCTACTGACCTCTCTCTCTCTCTCTCTCTCTATATATATATATATATATATATATATATATATACATACACAACATAAAAAAAAATATTACTATCTTATATAATTATCAGTGTATGTTTGTCACAATTACACTACATCAATACAAACCTCATCATCTCCGTCTATTATTTTTATAAAAAATATAACTAGTTTAATGTAATTCAAATATGAATGCATTAATTTTCTAAACATATTTAACCAGAAAAAAAAAGAAATCAAAGTCAGCTCACTTCTAGTTGTGATTTGGGGGAGTGGGATATAATGAAGTAGAGGCAGTACAACACAAGAGCAATGAATTATAAACAATGTCTTTGGAGAGAATCAATAACAACTATTAATGTAAAACAAAAAATAGATTCATATACACTGCAAAAAAAGTAAACACTGAAAAGCAAACAAGAAGTTGGCAAGTAACAGCAAGATAGTATAATAAGTTATGTATTTGCAGTATATTAAACACAAAGTTAAATAACAGCAAACCAGCATGACAGGTTAGATATTAACAGTATATTGATAGGAAATAGCATCATAAGGATACATAACCAGTCACATAATGGAGATGGTGGGATGCAGATAAATAATGCAGTGTCATAGTGGCATCGGTCAAGTAGTTAGAAGGCCTCTCAATTATTACAAGGAAAATGCAGTCCTGCACTGCTTCTTGAGCATAAACATAATTCACCAAATGCTAGTAGCTACGTTATTAAAATAAATCATTCCATAAATGAGACTTACTGTACCAAATGTAGGTTTGATCAGATTTCTACTTGCATTGTGAGATTTTAAACCTGTTTCCAACTGCACACCTAAGAGAGTTAGAGGAGCTAGCAGCAGGCAACATGGACACTGAGTTTCTTCAACTGCTCCTGGTAGCCACCAAAGCACATTTTCAGAACTCTTCAAGCTTATACTTGGCTTTGCACAGCTGATGCCACCTGACTGGTGAATCTGGGAAACAGTGGGCCATCCCATGCAGATGATGATACCACCATGTAAAATTTCACCCACACTGCCCAATTTCAAGAGCAAATTACCTCTTTAAAAGCAATGTTGATTCTCCATTTGTGATACCCTGAAGAGTAGGTGAGCAGATACTAATAAGTGATGTCACAGCACTATTAAGGTAATGCAGACAACTGTGGCAAGAATTTGTTTCATTTTCAAATAATGAGAAAATGCAGAGAGTAGGAACAGAAGTAATCCTATATTAATTTCAACAAACTATTATTTGCCAATTGTAAGGCTCTGATCTTGAAATGAAAGTAATGAAACTAAGGGGATAGGAGTTACAGCCTGGAAACAGCAGGTAGAACAAATCGTATATTGAGCTATGCACTATCTGTTGAACTGCATGGTTCCAAGCATATTAACAGAACAATTTCAGTACCACATTATAGGGTGCATTAAGTGCATAAAGAAAACTTAATTTTGGCTTTCATGGTATAATCAATTTTATTCTGCTCTTAGGTTGCTGTAGTAGAAAAAAAAATAAAATAAAATCATAAAAGCAAAAGACAATACACATGTGTACCCTTAAGTGCTTAAGGTATTTATTAATGGAGGAATTACTTAATTCCATTTTGAGACACAGAGGACAGTTACCACATATTTTTGAGTATTACTGTAATATATGTATTTAGTTATGCATGCTTTTATGTATTTACTTATTTATTTATTTATTTGAAAATCGGTAACCAGGAAAGACACACTGCACCAAGGCTCATTTCCAGGTACAACATGTAGTAGAGGGAGCAGAAAATGCTATAATAAAAAATGATGCAGTATTAATGAATGGTACAAAGTAAAATTCAAACCGAGTACAGCTGAGCATGGTACAACTACAAATTAAAGAAAATGGAGCTAAGCAAAGGTACAATGAGTGGATTTGATGTGCAAATAAAGAGACCAAAGCAGGTGTAATGAATAACAGTAAAGATCTAGAAAAAGAAGGAACCTGCTATATGTTAAGGTAGTACCCAGCAGGAAGATGAGGAGGCCCAACAACATTGATGGCAGGGAATCCAATAAGGAAGAATCAGGAAGGGGGTGACCAGAGCAGGTGAGGGTGGGAAGGAGTTTTAGCTGGTGCCTATGGAAGATGGGAGAGAGGGAGAGAGACAGAGGAGTGGAGCATTTCCAAGAGTAAGGAAATGTGATAGAAGAAGGCTGACTGCCCAACAGAGGAGTGATTGTGTAGCAGGAAAAGGTGCCTGGATCCTTACAGCAAAGGGGATATAAGGCATAGGGAATGGGAGAGAGGAGTGAAGACAGGTAAGAGGGCAGGGACTCATATCAGAATTTGGAGATAAAGGAGGTGCAGCTGGACTGGTGATGTGAGAGTAAAGAAAGGGAGGATTGATAGGGAGATGTAGAGGGAGCAATGGTGAATATGAAAGGAGGGTGTCCAGTCTGGTAAGGGAAGAGGTCAGGGTGATGAAACAGACCACATCCTTATAGTCGAAGACCATAAACACCAGTTTATTAACAAAATCCTGATGGACCTGATGAGACAAGCAGTCCTTGTTGTGATACAAGGCACCAAGTCAGGGGCAGTGCTTGAAGTAAATGGTATTAATGTGGGTAAAGAAGCCAGTCTTACTATCTAGACACACATCAAGGTACTTCAAGGAAGAAACCACTTTGAGAGGAGTGCCATCCAGGGTGGAGAAGACAAGAAAGGGTGAGAGCCTGGCCAAATTCTGACTAGTGCCAAAGGTTATGGAAACTTTTTTAGAACTGACCTGGAATTGGTTGGAGTGGAACCAGCACAAAACATTGTGAAAGTCTTGGTGGAGGAAGCCTTTCACTGCTGCAGTTGAATGGCTGGAAATGTAGATAACTTGTCATCAGCATACATGTGAATAAGTGCATTGGCACAGGCACAGGGGAGGTCATTCAGGAAAATGGGAAAGAGTACAGGACACCAGCCTGGATGGGTAGGAAAGCTGACAGGGTGTCTCCCACCTGTACTGCCTGTAGATGGCCCATGAGATAAGAACAGAACCATTCAACAGCAGAAGCTGAGAGGTTGGCAGAGCTCAGCTTGTCCAGAAGGAGCAGATAGGCCACCATGTCAAAAGCTTTGGCAAGACTGATGCAAATAGCCACCATGATGTACTCCTGCTCCATTCCAGTGAGCCCAGAGTCAGTGACATTCAGCAGGGAGGAGACTGTGGAGTGGTGTTTCCAGAAACCAGACTGGAAAGGGAAGAGGAAGTTGAATGAGCAGTGGAAGTCAGTAAGCCTTGAATAGACAAGTTTCTTTTGAAGTTTTGTGAGGGGGGATAGGACAGAAGTTGGCAGGTGAAGAGGAGGAGGTTATGATGTGAGGAGAAGGAGTCACCCTAATTGGGTAAGAACTTTTGCAATCTTCTATTACTGAGCAACTGCAGAGGGAGAAAGAAATTTTGAAGAGGTGAGTAAAGGAGCAGGCAATTGCAGGAGCTGAAAGCTGGAGAAGTATTTATACATTGTACAAAGGCATTTATTGTACTATATCGTTGTGTGACAAAATCTATACATTTACAGATGATGTTGTACCACAGTAGTGATGTCAAAAATGCTGTTATACCACAATAGCTAGGTAAGCATCCCATTGCATGGGTGTCCCATCAGGTGACTGGCACAGAGAAGGAGTGAAGCATTTTATCTAAGGACTTCTGCAGGGTATCCTGAGGACTACTGCAGGACTGCAGGGGACCTGATAAGCTACAGATCGCAAACAGTAGGCCAGTTACTGCAAGGGTTCCTAGTAATTTTCTACATATGCTACTTTGCAGTTGGGTGTATAACGGTGCATTAGTGGAACTGTGATAATTAGTAGCCATAGCTATCTGCCTGTCTAGAATGAGGGTAAAAAGGAAGTATCCAAAGGCATGTCAGGCAGGAAACCATGTAAGTCAGCATCCTGACAAAACTCCCTATGGAGGGTAGGCTTATTTGGGTCTAAGTAACAGGGTAATAAGCAAAGTAGAAGGAAGAAGATTAATATTGGCAGCACAGCAGTTTTTGTCTATAGGGTGACAGTTAATAGTATGGAGCATGGGCACAGTAGAGAGGTAGCCAGCTGCAATGACTGTGGGTCACTCATCTCCAGGGTTACACACTGGAGGAGAGAACACTGTCACACATGTAGGACCATTGGGGAGCTCCAAGCTCAACTGGTAGCAGCAAGAGAGGAGACATCTCAGCTGTAACACCAGCTGAGCTGTTGCCCACAT
The DNA here is from genome assembly GCA_016271365.2 of Neoceratodus forsteri. Taxonomy (NCBI): domain Eukaryota; kingdom Metazoa; phylum Chordata; order Ceratodontiformes; family Ceratodontidae; genus Neoceratodus; species Neoceratodus forsteri. Next base: position 234,722,329 of record JADMNL010000023.1, on the reverse strand, counting down.
CTCACACTTCACATCCCTTTTTCCCCAGAGGCACACTGGTCCAGGGTCTGAAAGATGGTGGAGAGAGAAAGGAGGCGGAGGAAGTGACAAGGTGGTTTACCAGACCCATGAAATTCCAACATCAAATCACCTTGAACCCCTGAAGGATGGGCAGGTACCCGACTCCCTCTGGTGGAACTCTGAGCTAGTTGGGAAGAGAGGACTATACGACTTGGTTGTTGCGGGGGGTGAGAGCAAGAGGAAGTTAAAAATAATTATCTTTGTTGTAGGGGATTCAATGATTAGAGGGGTGATGAATGTGGGAGCAAAGATGGAAAGAGAAGGGGATGATCAGATACCATCCATGCTGCATAAGCCATCCAGGATGTGGTTATGATAGGGAGGATTGTAGAGGAGGTGGAGCTGGGGGGTGCTGGTACATATAGGTAAAACAAAGTCTGGCTAACCAGCCTATGAAGACAGTAAAAGCTTAACTTTTGAGGACTGGGGAACAGATTGAAAGGTGCACTCAGCTTCCATGGACTTTTCTGAGGTCCTCCTTGTGTGGCATATGAAGAATGGGAAGGATAGAAGGTAGAAGGAGGAGTCTGTGGAGTGTAATGAGTGGTTAAAGGGATAATGTCAGGAGGAGTGGTACCACTTTATGAGAAATGGAGAGGGGCCTTTTTGAACAGGAGCTCTTCAAGGGTGATAGCCTTCACCTAACAAGATAGGGAACCTATATAATGAGACAGAAGTTTGTTGTCTACATTGGTGGGCAGTTATAATGACTGTAGGGAAGGGTAAGGCTCAGGGAAACCACAGAGGTGAGAGAGAAAGTAAGGAACATATTTAAGGCCCCCCTCGGAACTGGGGCTAGAAACACTGGGGAGAAAGGCAACAATGAAGAAATTCATAAAAGGCTAAGGTAAAAGGCAGGTAGGGAGGGACAGTAGGCTCATTAAGCCTGAAAAAAAAAACAGGAAAGAACGAAAGAAATTGAGGAGTCTAGAGAATAATGAAGGGAGAACCTGTAAAAAAACAAGAGGGGTTTGGGCACAAGATGGAAAGCACTCTGCCACAGTATCAGTAGCCTGAGAAACAAAATTATTGCAGTTCTGGCAATGGTGGCAGATGTAGGGATGAACTCTGTAGCCATTATAGAAACTTGGGAAATAGGAACTAATTTCTGGGACCTGATGATCACAGGCTACACCATGTATTGGCAAGATGGGTGAAGAAAGGAGGAAGAAATGTAGCCCACTATGTCAGGCAATGCATTAAATTAGTGAAGGATGGGCCCATTAGGGGATTGAATTGGCAATAGAATCGCTGTAGGTTCAGCTGATGACAGCATTAGGTAAGAAACTGAATGTGGAGGAGGTCTATAGTCCAGTGGGACAAGAGGATAAGAGCAATGGGGAACTAGGGGCAGAAGTACAGATGTGGGGTTGCAAGGGGTAGGTGGCAGTAGTAGGGGATCTAATCCTGCCAGGCATTGATTGAAGCATTCCAGTAACTTGTAGCACTAGAAGTCAAGAACTGATAGATACATTGCAGGACTGCTTGCTGCTGTAGCTGGTCAAGGAACTCACAAGGCAGAGTGCCATTCTCAATATGGTACTCACTAACTCAGAAATGGTAGGTGGAGTTAGGGGTGAGGAATCCTGGGGTCCACTAGACATAATACCACATGTTTTGAGCTGGCCCTTGATACTAATAAGCTCTTATCAAAGACTAAAGTTTTGTATTTCAGAAAAACAGCCTTCAACAAGATGAGGGAATTAGTCTGGATCAGGTTGGTTGAAGTGGACAGAATCAATAATGTGGAGTAAAGAAGGGGATGAATAAAAGGGGCTATTCTCCTGCAACAGTCATGCTTGAGGAAGGGTACCAAGACAAACAGGTAGAAAAGACCAATATGGTTCTCTAAGAAGGTCAGGAAGGTACTGAGGACCATGAAGAAGGCCTTCAACAGGTACAAGTAGAAGCAGGGAGAGGAAGAGTTGGGTGGTATACCAAACAAGGTCTAGGGATGCCATGAGGGTAGTCAGGGATGCAAAAACAGACACAAAGCTCTGTATTGTGGAGGAGTTCAAGGATGGGGAACAACGTTTGAAATGTTCAGATATATTAGGGAAAAAAGAAAGATGAGAGGGGGAATTGTTAGGCTAACAGATGGAGGCAGGGTAATGGAAGAGGACAAGCAGAAATTCTTAAGGACTACTTCTGCTCAGTAGTCACAAAAGAAAACAGTGGGTCTTTGTTTCATAGCAGCATAAAGGCTGCTGAAAGAGGGATTGCAGAAATGAGGAAGCAGGTATTTACAAGTGAAAGGTTGAGAAAACAACTTACATCACTGAAGATAGTTAATGCCCTGGGGACAGATGGGATGCATCCAAGGGTACTAAGGGAAAAAACATCAAAATTAGTTAAACCCCTTATATGACTATTCAATAGCTCATTTCAGACAGGGGTGGTACCAAAAACTGGAGGATAGTGAATGTAGTTCTGCCCCATGAGGTCTGTTACAAAGAGCAACTCCATCACTGGGAGGAGGGTGCCCAGATGGTAACATGGGTGCAGTCAGTGGCACCGAGTACAGATGTTAGGTGTGCATCCCAAAGGAATTGCTGCATGGTTGCTGCTTGCTCTGCTGGCATGCTGGGGAATATGATGAAGTCACCAACATGATCCAGCAGAGCATCTAGGAACAGATCTAAAAGGTTGGAGATGGCCGACTGTGAGATATTGGTGGTGTCCCCCACCAGTGTCTGCAGTGTTCCAGTTGTCAAGAAGCACATTGGAGCCATTGTTTTCAACTGTAGACAATGCATAGCTGTTCAGGGTATCTGTCTAGAGCTGGTCATGGAGCATTTCACACAGCTGCCTGAGGAAGGGCCTGTTGAGCCTGTACTGGCTCAAAATCTAGTCATCACTGAAGACTTCATATGTGACTCATGGGTAGTACTGTCTATGTGCAGAACAATGCCTCCTTGGCCTATGTATGGGCCCAGGGTGGGCATTGGCCTTCTTCTCCCCCTCAAAGACCCACTGCAGCTGGTAGACTATGTGTGCTCCTCCCAACACCATCTTGGACTATGGCCTGCAGTGTCTCTGCCCTCCTCTGGGGTTTGCCCTAGTTTAAGATGGCCTTTTTACAGGTAGTAATTGCACGGTGCTAAATGACCTGAGCAAGCACCTATGCATAGTGCAAACACACCGAATATTGCACTGCATCCATATTCATGATCCTGCCTTTGCTTTTGCATGCTGCATACATTATCTCTGCACAAGGGTGCAAACTAATTTAGGCATGCAAAGGTACCCTTTGAATATAGGAGTTCAGCACAAACCTATACACAAAGCAGGTGCAAACACTTCGGACCCTACACAAGGCTTTGAATATCTGGGCCCTGGTGTCCATCACACAGTTCAAGGCCCAGAGTCTATAAATTAATAGATCATTATCCAGATGTAAAGAAACTAAAAAAGTAATTTCACAGACATACACTTCATAGTGTCAACGTCCTTCTCTTCCAGGTCAGAACCCAAGTCTGTTGGAATGGCAACATTTTTTTTTTCATTGAATGCTTGAGCTGTGTCCACAGTGAAAAAGAAATGATCTTTGCTCTGGAATTTTACCTTAATTTTACCAGGGATTAAAAAATAGCAGTTGTCCCAGCCAGTATAAATTCAGATCTAATTGCAAAAAAAATATTTTTCTGTGGCCCTCGGTTGCGAGGCAATAGTCTAGGCACAAGTGGAGTTTTTGACCCTCATATATGAACCCCCTCTGCTGTTGGGATAACTGCAGAATTTGATTGCAAGAAATTAGAGACTGGAAAGTGCAGATAATATGCCTTGCTCTTTAACTGACAGCATCTCTGTGTGATTAAGAGTGAAACACTGACTCCAAAACCAGGGGAGCTCCAGTGAAAATACCATTGATATTATGCATTCCACTTAACATTTAAGTCTCGGTATACAGTAGGTATATCTGATGTAAAACCAATCAGTCTGGGGTTCTTCTTAAGTAGGATATTCTCTATTTTTTCAGACTTAGAAATGTTTGTGAACTGCTCATGAAAGGATGCACTCCCTGTTCCTTCCAATGTAAGGATGTTGCCTGAAAGAGTTTCAGCACTTTTTCTAACACTTTAGCATGCTCCTCAAAGGCATTTACTTTTTCTTCTATCTGGTTACGATGAGTGAAAATATCAACCAGTGAAACTGTGAACTTTTTCAAATGAGGATCGAGTCAAACTTGAGCAAAAAGGACTGAATAGCCTTAAGGTAGATTTAGCTGTCGGTATTTTTGGCCATCAATCCTGCTCAGGGCAAGCTGCAGCAGAGGAAGCCAGTGCCCCAACAGGCAGAGGAGAAGTGCCATTCCCTCTCATCGGAGCCACTTTCCCTGTCTTTGGAGGAAGACACTTTTCAGTAGTCTCCAGCTTTGCCTGTGCTAACTCATTTACTTTGAAAAGTGCTTGTGGCATTGAGAATGATCTAAAAAATGGAGTTTTAATGCAGAGATGTTTTGTGGAGCTCTAAATATAGGGTGGTGTCTGTTAGAACTGAGGCTAAGAAAGATGCTTAAGACATGTGACAAAATCTTTGTATATTAGCCAGGGTTGAGCTTGCTAGACCTTCAAAATCATATTCAAAACAGGAGATTTGTGGCCTTCACCTAATTTGTGAGCTCCCCAATGGTCACCTGTGAGACTCTTATGGGCCAGGGCACACTATATAAAACAAGCATTTATCAATGCCAAATATATGCTTGCATGCTGTTGTTGTATGTCCTGCCTGTATACATTTTTACTATACTCATTGCAAAGAACTTTATTAATGCACCAGTTAGGGTTAAATTGATAAAAGTAGGGATATGTGGTGTTAGGGTTTCCAACTTTAACTCCCTGCCACCAACCCAAGCCCCAAATGGAAACAACATTATGGTTTTCACTGTTGGCACTCTTTCTAAATAAGGGTTGGGGTGCTCCTTGGGTTTCTGAACCCTAACACTTGCCCCATTGTGACATATTGTTTATATGTCCAGAACTGTGTCTCTCACATTTTGCCAGAAAACGGTACACCTTGTATGAAGAAAACAGATCATATATGATCTTATCTATGCATGGAATGGGCTGAGTGTTAGGGTTGAGAACCTCAAGGAACACTCCATCTCTGACTTGGAAAGAGTGACAACAGCAAAAATCATAATGTTGTTCCATTTTGATATTTATGGGTGAGGGTGGGGAGTTAGGGTTGGAAAACCTAATGACACATTTCACTACTTTTGTTGGTTTAATCCTAACTGGTGCATTAACAGTTTTTTTTTTTTTGCAATGAATTTCCTAACTTCGTGAGATAGAAGAATCATATCATCATTCACGTAGGTCCCTATGGGCCCTCCAGTTCCATCCATCCATTCATGCACACATATATGTGGGTGTGGATGCAATGGGCCTTCTGGGCACTGCACTTCCATTCCTCTAGAAATGCAAACTATGTGTTTTCTTATAATTTCTTTGTTTGTGGAGATGGACTTAAGGCTATTAAAGTTGCAATGTTATGGTATGGGAATTTTCATATTTTAATGTTTTTGATATATGTATTTTCAGTAGGTACTTGTTAGTGTGTTAGTCTTGTAGTAGTCATTGACACCTTTGAGTTGGTATGTAGATTGGCCCTTAACAGCAAAGATTGACAGAGTTGCAACTTGTTTCAGTTGCAATGTTACTCCATAGGAATTGTAATATTCTTTTTTTTAATTTTTACATTATTTATATGACCCCTGAATTAGTTTGGAGGGTATTATGTATTAGTCTGGTGGAACACGTTAAGGCCATTGTTTTGATGTATAAATGGTCCCTTACATGCAAATATTGACAGATTTATAGCTTGTTAAAGTTGAAATGTGGAAACAAAAAGTCTAAATACTTTTTTTCATATGAAGGAATCCTTTTTCATGAGATTGAGTCATTCGTACTAAAAAGGATTCCTTCATACAAAAAAAAGAAAGTTAAAAAAAAAAACTACGTCCAAATTATTTTTTCATCTGAAGGGATCTTGTTATGTGAGGTCATGTCATTCATATGAAAAAGAATACCTTCATACAAAAAAAGAATATGAAAAAAAAGCTTAAGTCCAAATTATTTTTTCATATGAAGGAATCTTTTTTTTGTATGGCTCAGTTCCTTTTTCATATGGTCATACAAGAAAAGAAATTTGACTCACAAAACATATTTAAAAATGTGTAAAAAACACATTTCAGGGTCATTGTTCCAAAAAGTAACTCCAGAATCCACCTAATGGGGTTCCAATTAACAAGACACATGTGTTGTTGTCTCTGAAGAATGTGATTTTTATGGGTTTTCAAACATTTTGGGGGGCAAATAATGGAAATAAGTTGGTGGACATGTGAAAAAATGTTATCATAAAAAAAAGATTATCCCATATGAAAAAGTATCTTTTTTTATTGGCAAATTATTTTCTTGTTCCAGTTATAAAAAAAAACTGTACTGAGCATGCTCATAACTGAAATTTCAAATCCTTATAACTCTGGATAAGGAAATCTCAGATTAATATTTTTTCACCACATCAATGAATGGCACAACTCTGTGCTAAGTCCTTTCAACTCTGAAAATTACAGATCAGAATTCCAAACCATCTGGGCACTAGGTGATGACAAAAAAACAGCTGAAACACCACAATTTTTGTTTCCATTAAAAATCTTTAATAGATTAAATAAGAACAATCCATATATATAAACAAACAGGAAGATATCTGCAGTAAAACTTATAAAGACATCTCATAAAATCTTTACAGAAAGCTAATATAACCAGTATAACCTTGAAGATACATGATATAGAAGGCTGAGTACAAAATATTAGAAATTCACAAGTTACTCTAAGACTTTATAAACTCAAAAAATGGTCTCCAAATGTTATTAAATTTGTCTATCTTATTTAGAATTACATAATTAATATGCTCATTATTGGCAATATTTCCTAAGGAATCTAATAGATCTCTCAAACCAGGAAGTCTCTGAGTCCTCCAATGTTGAAGTAACAATCTTTTAAAAGACAAGGCCACATTAAATAACCAAAGTTGTTTTAATCTGGACAAGTATTTTAACTTAGAATTCTCCCTCAAAATATAAACAAGAGGAGAAAATGGAATGTTTAATTTCAGGATCTTTAAGCAAAATGAGTGAATCTCCCTCCATTTTTGTAACACCTTTGGACAAAACCAAAACATGTGACCCAGAGAAGCCTGAGAAGTTCCACATTTCCAACATCTCACCTGTTTTAATTTAAAAATGTTATTCAATCTTTGAGGAGAATAATGATATCTATGAAGTATCTTGAATTGGGTTAGCCTTCCATTAACTTCTCTACTACATTATAAGCATTTTCCCACAATACTTTTCAACAATGTTCTGAAATAGTTTCTTTTAGATCCACTTCCCATATCTCTTTGGCTGTAGAGGAAATATTATTGTCAGGCTCTGATAACATTTTATATAATAGGCTTGATCCCTTCTTCATACCAGCCAGCTTCAAAATTTGTAGCCAGTTAGAATCCTTCGGAAAGAGAGAGAATTAGTTTGCTAATTTCTTTATTAATTGCCTCTCTTAACTGTAGACATAACCTGAAATGAATTCTGGGTATGTGGAATCTCTCTCTTAAATCTTTAAATGAGTGAAAAACATCAGTTTCTGGATCTATTAAATTTACCACCTGGGAGATCCCTGCTCCCTTCCATTCCAGATTCTTAAATTGTGTTCTGTTAAAGGAAAGATTTGGATTGTCCCAAATCAGTGCCAATTCCAATGGGAAACTACCCAATTGAAGTTCCCCTCTAGTGATTTAAATAACCGTTTGGTAACTGTTAGAGTAGGGTGAGTTCTAAGTTGGACAGGAATAGGTCTAAAAAAGAGATCTGACAATTTATTAGGTTGACCTATTTCTTTTTCAGTTAAAAGCCATAGTGGCATGTTTTCAATGTTATCTTTACATAACCACAGTGCTGATTTCTTTAATAAAAAAGCTCAATGATATCTTTGCCACCAAGGGTGGTTAAACCCGAATACTTGCCATGGTGTTCTCAATTAAAATATTTTCAATCTAGGAGGTTTATTGTCCCAAATGAATCTAGAGAATATTTGATTTAATTTCTTATACCTTTCTGACTCTAACTTTGTTGGTAAATTATTAAAAACATAACATATTCTTGTTGCCAATATCATTTTTATTTATTTTATTTATTTATTTAAACCTTTGTTTACCGGGTAAGTACAATAAGCCAAGGCCCGTTTTCATGTACGAACTGGGACCATAAATATACAGTCAAGATGTTACAAATAAAATTAACAAACTTACAATACATTACATTACTAAAAATTAATAAACATACATCACACTATTACAATACATCCTACAGAAGATGGCCACCGGGCTGGGCACGCTACTGGCTGCTGCTGGCAACTAGTTTGTAACATTGACTCTCTGACTTTTATTGATTTTTGTTTAAGTTTATTTTGCATTATTTTATTTACGTTATTATTTTCTCTGTCGCCCACCCGTTTCTCCGGTTTGGGTCAGTTGTATCTGTCGTGTTTGAGTTGGTTGTGCTCGCTGGCCCTGTCGGTGTGGATGCTCGGCCAGCTGGAGCAAATCTGGACACGGAACATCTCTGTAGTGTGTACTGGAGTTGTTTCGTCTCAGCCTACTATCGCTGACACTGTCATTTTTGTGTTGGGCTTGCTGCTTCAATTTCTTCCTGGGATTTGTTTGGATTTACTGGTGTACTTTTGGGGGCCAATTTGTGAAGGAAGGGTTAACGAAGGAAGGAAATTGTTGGAATTGACTGGTTGTACTTTTAGAGAGAAAGCGAGGATCATTTGGATTTAAACTTGGGCTGTTCCATGGAAGTCTAGTTGACGTGGAAGGTGTTGTATATTGCAGTGCTGTGAACTGGTGATCCCAACCCTGCAGGGTGTCAGTCTGCTGGGGTGCAAGATGGCACGAAGGACCTGACCCTCAGACTGGGTCAGTAGTCCTATAGGTGTCTCCGAGGGCAAACTGGTGAGTGGGCCCAGCTGAGATCTGCAGTGTTGGCCATGGGCCTTTGCAGTTTTGGTCCCCCTTTGGGTAATTTTTGGGGCTTCGCTACCACACCACCTGGATATCCGAGAAGAGGATTTGTTTACTTCCTGAACTAGTTCATTTGTTTACGGTCAGACTTTTTATTCTTACTGTTTGAATTTGGAACCCTTACAGTGAGAGTGCTTGGGGGCAGAAAATACTTTGGATAACATTCTATTGATTTGTTCATCTGTTTTTGGTCAAACTTATCATTTTTACTTTACTGTTGAATTGAAACCCCCCTCGCAGTGAGAGTGCTTGGGGGCAGAAAATATTCTGGACAACATTTCATTACTTGTTTTGGTCTCTCTCGCAGTGAGAGTGCTTGGAGGCCGAGAAAATTATTTTTGGGATATAATGTCAAATGTTTAGCTAGCTACTTCACAAATAACTGCACACTAGTCAGGAGGGATCCTGCTAGATATAAGACTAAAAACTACTGAACCTAAGGGTAAGGGGTTGAAATTGCAATCTGTACTGAACTGAATCTAGCCAGGGCAAGGGTAGAGAAATATTTTTCCTTCCCCCAGGCAGCCTTGCCCAAAGACTACCCAAGAGGCCCAAAATCCTATAACGGGGGAGTTGGAACCTCATTACCTTATAACGCTAAGCAACTAACTGCTACTAAAGCCCTACTTTAGCCAAGGTGGATTCCCCCTCCCCCTCAAGGGCAAACCCAGATCAAAAGGAGGGGGCAGATCCTAGCTAATCCTTACACCTACCTGGCTGGCGGTACCCTTCTATTGCTGCCCCACAATGGCACCTCGCCAAACGCCTGCCCCAGCCCCAGCACCCCTAAGTGCATGAGACCGAAGCACCTCCCTCCTAAATAGGGGAGTACTTCTAGCTGTAACCTACTCATTATCTCTACTTTGGGTAGACAGGATCATTGACCAAGGTCATCCTGAAGCATGGGGCCATCAGCATCCTGGCACCTCCCCGAACTTCCAAAATGGAAAGCTCAGCTCAAGCTGGCCTGCTCTAACATCAGCGCATGAGAAGGTAAGAAAGGGCAATTGTTATGACCAATTCTACTTTGCGGGAAGGATAAGTCAACATAACCCACTCACCTTACTGAGCCCAAAGCTTCTCTGCCTGATTACTGCACTGCTTCTCCTGGCAAGAGATATTCAGCCTAACCCATGCACAAGCACCGCCAACATATCAGTGTCTTTCCCTCAGGACCCTCACTGGGCATCAGCGAAGGGTCTTAAGATAGCACATATGAATATATGTAGCATCAGACCCAAAATACATGAAGTCCAAGCCTGGCTCGATCTATACAAGCCTGATGTCCTAGCAATCTCAGAAACCTGGCTAAAAGCCCACATTCTTGACCATGAGGTTCAGGCACTGGGCTATAGCACCTTCCAAAAGGACAGGGAGTCCAGAAAAGGGGTGGCGTACTAATATACACCAAACAAGACCTAATTGTATCACCACTAAGCCTGCAGCAAAGTCCTCTCTCCGATGGAGAATCTATATTTATCCATATTACCCTTGGACGAACCAAGCAAATTACAATTGGATGTTTCTACAATCCTCCAAAGATGGCCCTGCAGTCCCTTGATACCATCACAAGTACCTTGACCACAGAAGTCTCAACAGAACTTATCATTCTAGGTGACTTCAACCTCAACTTGGCCCAGGACCCGGGCCACGCCCTAATGGCAATGACCCAAGAGGCAGGACTGATGCAAGTCATCCACGAGCCGACCAGACTCAACTACAAAACTGGGAATCACACCACCCTTGACTGGGCTCTGGTGTCCAACCCCGCCAACATCCAGCTTGCTGGTACTATGGCAGACTCCTTGAGAGACCATTCCCTGATGTACTGTATCTGGAAGAATAGGCACCAAGAACCCAGCCCAGAATCCTCACCGCCCAAGACTACACCAATTTCTCGGAGGGGCAATTCAATGATTACATAAGCAGTCAGGTCTGGAACCCTATAACACTCCTCCCAACTCCAACCGAGGCCCTCAAATATTTCCAGGACCAACTAAGTACTACTGCCAACCTCTTTGCTCCTCTAAAAAGACTAAGAGTAAAGGGCTGCTGCTATAAATGGATTACATCATCCCTCAAAACCCTAATGACTAGCAGGGACAAGGCCTGGAAAAAGTACAAGCTCTCATCCCTTTCGGCTGACCTTATGGCATACAAAGCACTACGAAACAAAGCCAAAAGTGCCATTAACCATGCTAAAAGAGATTACCTCACAAACCTCCAGAAAACCAACTTAGGTCACCCTAAGCATTTCTGGAACCATGTCAACAACCTAATCAAGGGCAACAAAAAAACTGAACCTTGCCCCATTGAGATCAATGGTCAGCTCGAAAGTGACCCATCACTAATAGCAGCTGCCCTCAACAACCACTTCACAGACCTTGAGGCTTTCAAGGCTGGGCAGCCCTCTGCGCCAAACATAAATGAACCAACAAACTATGAAAGACCCTCCTTCCACCTGAGACTGGTAAAGCAAAAAGAGGTACTAGCCCTCCTAAAGGCACTAGAAGTCAAAGGCTCAGGGGGACCCGATGGGATAAACCCTTGGCTAATCAAGGCAGGGGCCACCTCATTATCCAGACCCCTGACCTGGCTCTTAAATAGATCATTAAAAGAAGGAATCATTCCCAGCCAGTGGGAACAGACCAATGTGGTCCAGTAAACAAAGCTGGCCCAAGGGAAAACCTAACTAACTACCACCCTATCTCCTTGCTCTGCACACTTGCAAAGCTACAAGAAAGGCTTGTCCACAATCAGCTCCAAGATTACCTGGAGGCTTATCACCTGATAGCTCCCTGTCAGCATGGTTTCAGAGCCAACCACGGGATGGATACTGCCCTCATTAAGTTCTTGGACAATGCACTCAGAGCAATTGACACAGGCATACCGACAGGAGCAGTCTTCCTAGACCTGTCCAAGACATTCAGCCTTGTTGACCACAATCTCCTGCTCCAGAAGCTGAACAAAGTGGGCCTAGACCCCCAATCACTAAAATGGTTTGAGAGCTACTTAACAGGCAGGACTCAAAGAGTCTCCTGGAATGGAGCAATGTCAGCACCACTACCCCTAAGACAGGGAGTTCTGCAGGGCTCAATCCTTGGCCCCCTCCTATTCTCCTTATTCACCAATGAGCTAAGCACCTACTGTGGGGATAGCTTGGTCATCCAGTATGCGGATGATACAGTCATCTACTGATCCTTGGGGGATGTAGATGCACTGGGTTCTCTCCTCCAAAAGGACCTCTCATCCATTGAGGCATGGCTGAGAGAGAACAGAATTGTGCTAAACTCTGATAAAACCAAGGAGATGCTATTCAGGCCCAGATCGCTGGGTCATGACAGGTCAGCATCCTTGCACCTTACCACCCTCACTGGAAAAAGCATCAGCATAGTGCCCTCCATTAAGTAATTAGGCCTGACACTAGACAAAACTATTACTTTCAAGGACCACGCGGACCACATCACAAAGACCCTACATCATTAACTTCAAACCTTGTATTGACTCAAGGACCAGCTAATCCCCGAGGCAAGGAAATCCATTGCCACAAGTGTCCTGCTCCCTACCTTGACCTATGCCGCACCTATAATACAAGGCAAGGCAAAACAAGAGGTCTCGAGGATACAAATCCTCTACAACAAAGTGCTCGTTTTGCCACTCAGGACCATCTGAGACATCACCACTGTGATACACTAGCCCAACTACACTGGTCCTCCTTGACAACCCACCTGCAATACCCCCTACTCGTCCAAGCATACAAACTACTAAACCTGCCCACCCCTCCCAGCATAGCAGGTACTATAGCACTAAAACACAACCCCAGGAGGCTAAGGACATCTGAATGAAGGCTAATCACAGTCCCCAGAGTAAGAACAAATGCAGGTGGCAGATCGTTCTCCTCCCTAGCCCACAACCTGTGGAACAACCTCCCACCTCCAGTGCAGGAGGCTTTCTCACTCATGAACTTCCACACCAGACTAAAAGCACATATGATTGCTAAAAGCACGTGCCTCTGCAATGGCACATAACCGCCTTCACTACCACTACCCTCCACTCAAAAAAAGTGAGTAATGGAGAATCCTCGCCCAACAACCAGGGTGCCCAGGTTCCCTAAAACCCCAACCTCCATCCCTGGCATGGGAATCTCTCTCCTGCCAAAAACTTCTCAACAACTTGCCATGCTTAACACTAGGTCTAACAGCATTGTAATTAATACTGTATCATGATGATAACCATGTAAGCAAACAGCAAAACTATGCCTGTATAATACTGTAACCATGACTTACCGCTGTATTAGAAATGTATTGTTATCCCGGGTCACCCATGAAAAAGGGACATTCGGGGCCCAGTGGGCCTACCTGGTCACAAAAATTAAATAAATAAATAAACAAATAAAATTAGAATATTATACACATGTAAACACTCACTCAAAAACAATGACAATGCAATTTGCCAAGAAAATAATTTCTTACCTTAGTTTTAAAAATTTGGTGGGTAACATTCCCATATAAAACAATAGGAAGCTCATTCCAATTTTTAGCAGCAGAAAAAGAAAAAGAACCATCCCCCATTTTGGTCTTGGTTTTGGGAACATTTAATTTAATCTGATAATTTCAGTGAAGTTCCCTTGAATTCCTTTTAATTAATAATAATGAGTATAATGGAGAGTTTGTACACTGACAGAGAATATTATCAGTTAGGGAACAAAGACTATATAGACAGTTAAGCCTAGGTGGAAGCCAGGAAGACAGTCTGTATAGTTCACAATGGTGTGTGGAATAAGGCAATTTAAGAGCAAATCCACAAATGCCATGAAACACATTGGTAAGGAGAGATAACTCTCTATTAGACACATTTGAAAAAATAAATGAACTGTAATTTAGCTGGGGAAGTAATACACCCCGGCTATTGCCTGCCTAGCTGGTGAGGTCAACAAAGATTGCAACTTGAATAAAATACCTAATCTCTGATTTATTTGATGAGAAATAAAATTTGCATGATTAGAAAAAGTTAAGTTTTGGTTCAGCAGGACTCCAAGATATCTAAATTGTTTTACCTGCTCCATTTTATTGCCCAATTTATCCATAATTGACAAATTCTGAGCTCTATTGAGTCTAAATATAGACCTAAAGAGCATACATTTTGTTTTTGTGTTATTTAATGCCAAATAATTCCCTTGTAACCAGCTACAGAGTACAGCAAAGTCCTTATTTAAAGACTCATTTATAGTTTCCACTGAAACAGAACTTTTATACAGAATAATATCATCTGCATAAATTAGACAATGGGTACCTTTCAATAAAGAGGGAACAATGTCTACAAATGCAGTAAGCAAAAGTGGACCCAAAACAGACCCCTGGGCCCCCCCGTTGTAAAAACCTACTAGAAGAAAAAGCTCCATTTAATCCTATTTTCAATGGTCGTTTGGTCATGTAACTGTGAAATCAATCAATAGCAGTTTCTGCTAAACCATAGTTCCAGAGCATCCTGACCAGCAGGGGATGATTCACTAAATCAAAGGCCTTGGACAGGTCCACAAACACAGCACCAGTGAGCAAACCTTCATCCATAGCTACACTGGTGTGGTTCGTGAACCTGGCCAAGGCCGTCCCCGTCAATTTTTTAACCAATTATTTTACCAGGTGAGACACACTAAGCTGAAAGCTTGTTTGCAGGTGCAACCTGGGAGCACAAGGAAGTTAAATGACTTGCTCAGGGTCACACAGTATGCACCTAGGGGGCTGTGGGATTCAAACCCAGGTCTCCAGATTTGCAGCTCAGAGCCTTAACCCACTGCGCCATACTGCCTCCATTTTAATCAAGTTGATCTTACCCCATAAGGAGAGAGATAACTTGGATCATTTCTCAAGGTCTAATTGTATGTTCCCTATCAGTCTAAACATGTTGACTCAAAATATCTGTGAAGTTGAATTAGATATTTGCATTTCCAGATATCTAATTCCTTTATCACTCCAAGAGACATCAAATTGACTATCTGAAGGAATTTTCTCATGATTAAATGACTGAAGAATAATTCCTTCCAATTTACCCCAGTTTACACATAATCCAGATAATGAGGCAAATTTATCTAACAGAGAATCTAAAGCCTGTAGAGACTATTTTGGATTAGAGAGAGTGACTAACAAATCATGTGCAAAGGCAAATGATTTATGGACTATCTTCCCAGTTTTAATTCCTTGGATTTGTGTTGTAAGATTTATATGTCTCAAAAGGGGATCAAATGCTCAAATAATAGTTTCCCTTGTTTCTCCCCAGATTCCCAATATTGTTGTTTGGTATGACACAAAGCATACTCTGCTTTATTAGAGTATACAGTATCTTATTAACCTCATATTTTAGTTGAATCAGCTGATACATGAGCTCCTGGTTATTATTTAGATCTTGTTTTAGCTTATCTTCTTTCTGTTTAATAAAGTTTTCTATTCTTGCCCTTTTTCTTCCTAATAGATGCATATCTAATAATACCTCCTCTAATAAAGGCTTTATATGCATTCCATAATGTTAGATATGAAGTCTCTTTGTTATCATTGATGTTAAAATACATTTTTGTTTCTTTATATAACCATTCTTTAAACTCTGATTCCTATACTATGGATGTATTAAATTGCCACCTAAATTGCTTCTGTGGTGAGTCCTCCATTACACAAGTTGTTTTAAGGAGACTGTGATCTGATATAATGATGGAGTCATAACAAGAATTTGTAACAAACTTACAAAGGGATAGGGGCATACAAAGTTAGTCTATTATTCTATGAACATTATGTCTTGCAGAAAAAAAAGAAAAATCCTCACCAGTAGGGTTAACCATCCTTCAAACATCCGGTAATCCCATATCTGATACTAGTTCTTTTTAAATAATTATGGGTTTTAATCTGTTTTATCTGGTTTTTGGAGGTAGATCTATCTAACAATGGATCCAAAACATTGTTAAAATCTTCCACCAATATAAGTTTAAAGTCTTTAAATGGCAACAGAGAGGTTAATAATTCTTGAACAATTGGGCCTCTATCATTGTTAAGAGCATAAATGTTACAAAAAGTCACATTTCTGCCATGCAGAGATCCTGATAAAATTTGTATTCTGCCTTCCAGGTCTGTGACATGTTCCTTCTTAATAAATGTAATTGCCTTATGAATTAAAATAGCCAAACCCCTTTTTTTTGTTGAATAGCAATTATGTGCTACTTGATCCACCCATTGCCTCTGTATTTTATCTGCTTCTTCATGCATAAGATGAGTTTCCTGTAAAAAGACTATGGCCCAGATATTCAAAGTGGTTGCACATGGTGCAACTCAGTTGCACTGGTGCAACCCTGCATTATGCCCCGGCAGGATATTCAAATGGCTGCCAAGTGCAGTGCAAGTCCAGGTACACCAGGCTGCAATGGTATCCTAAGCAGCACAGATGCAGGGGGCATGCCCATGAATATGCAGTGATATTCAGCCCAGGATGTGCGGTGCATATGCTGGCACAACCCTGCACTGCACTACACAGGTGGGCTCAAAGTTGTGCCCTGAAACAGCAGGAGCAAGTCCCAGCCACTCACAGGTGGGCAGCTGAATTGCACGGTGCAACACAGCTGCTGTCAGCCATGGGTGGCCACACGCACACCCAGAATACCATTTCCAGGCACACATATCCCCCTGGTGGTCTGGTGGACTCCACCCCCCTCACCCGATCACAGGCTTTTGTAATAATGAAGGATCCCTGGTGGTCCAGTGGTAACTCTCCCTTCACCCGATCATGGGCTGCCATTCAATAAAAGGGTTCATTCACATATCAGGCCTGTGTAGTACAGTATGGTCTGCATGCCCATTGGTCCATGCAGTGGACCAATAGTCATACAGATTGTACTGTATGCTGTCATTCGGTAGGTGTCTGGGCAGCATGTGGGTAGGGTAATGCTGCCCGCTGATGATAGGGGGTTGCTGGGTGGTGGGGACCTCTGTGATTGGGTGGGTGGGTGGGGAGGGTGCCACTGGACCACCAGGTGACCCTTTTGTTGCATGGCAGCCCATGATCGGGTGAAGGGGGTTACCACTGGACCATCAGGGATCCATTATTATTACAAATGCCCAATATTGGGTGAGGGGGGTTACCACTGGACCACCAGGGATCCTTCATTATTACAATAGCCTGCAATTGGGCGTACAGGAGTGGGGGGGCTGCATTGGCACAACAGGGTGTCGATCTGTTGTCGATCCCAGACAGCTTTAGCTTGGCAGGGTGCCAGGTGCAATTCACTGGGGATCAGTGCATTGCATGCAAATGGGGCTATAATGACATGCAAATGGCCCCATTTGCACCTTGCATGTATTATGGCCTCATTTGCATGCCCCAGGATGAATATCATGGGTGATGCACCTAGCCCATCTGCACTTGCGCTGGCCACATCCCCTGCTCCATTTCTGTGTCTTGCGCTGGCACAGTGCCACTGCACCTTGTGCAGTGTGTGTGCCCTCTATGCCATATTCAATGGTGCTGGGCCATGGTGCAGCACTGTTGAATATTGCCTGGTCCATGCCCTGTCACAGCCCTGTTGCGCTGCACCCAGGCTTGTGCCACTGCCCGGCGCAGTCTGAATATCCGGGCCTATATCACTTTTTGGTTTTTTTAAATGAGTTAGAACTTTTTTCCTCTTGACTGGAAAACCAAGACCATTAACATTCCAAGTAACAATATTTAAAACAGGCATCTTACTACATCCTTAGAATCTAATCTAACAATCAGGTTATAAGTAATACTTAGTTTGGTACTAAAATCTAAAAATGACTAAAAAAAAAATTTAAACAAGGAACCTCTAAGAGGTTCAAAACACTTCAGTTATAAGGTCAAAAAACTATAACAGCTAATACTTGCTAGTATTACTTAAACTATATTTAGCTCAAAGTGAACAAAAGAAAAATGATGTAAAATTATATTTATAAAATATAGTCTTAAACTAGTTTTCTTAGAATCAAGAGCTAGTATCCAAAGAAAAAATGAATACTCTGGGAAGAGCTAAGACAGAGTGTAGCAGGTATTAACTACAAAGTACCTCAATTGGTTCTGAACTAGACAAAACCAAGTGTTCCAATGCCATAGATTCCTATGCTAATAAACTGTAAAATTGTTAAGAATGCGGAGTAGTTTTGTGTTAAAGAAATTACTGTAGTCCAAGGAGACCCTGTAAGGAAGTACCAGGTAAAAATCACATGATACCATCTCTAAATTTGCCATAGCTTGAGGCTGAACATTGTCCAAACATGGGTGAGTATCCCAAACTATAGGCTTATTTATAATGTCAACTTCAGAAAGAGTATTAAAACAAGGTAGATGTTACAAAAAATAAAACCATCTTCAAGTGCCCTTTATAGCTAACAGAGAAAGAAAACAAGGGAGCTCTGTAGACCCCACTAAATGATCACACAAAATGTACTGGCCAATAGAGCCCCAGCATCTCCATCAGCATGTGTCCATACAAAAATTATTCACTGGTTTACTGTGCTCTGATTAATAATATTATCAACAATGCAACTATTTGTTCAATGAGCCTCTCACCCCATTGAGTGTTTCCCCAATGAACATTCCTATCCATTGAGAAAAAACACCCCAGGGGCCCTAGCTAGTATTTCTGATTGCCAGAAATAATTTTGCCCCTATTAGTACAGAATTCCTATACCGAGGCTTATTAGGACACATAATCACTGACCACAGCTAATATGGGACACTTATAAAAAGGTAATATTCCTTTAAGAACCATTTTTTTAACAGATGAATAATGAGGTCTATAGATCTTTGAAACAAAATTTCTTGCCTCCCTCCCTCCCATAGAATATCATCCCATGGAAAATAGTGATACTAAAATGTGTCCTTACCTGGCATCCTTTTATGAAAGGGCATCATCGAACTAAAGGTCTCCTCAGTTTAGAATTTCCTTGCTTTTAGCCTCTTTAAATACACTATATCAAGAAAAATCAATACATAATAAAGAAAATATAGACATCTCACAGTATTTGATTTGTATCCCAGTATATTGTAATGTTAATGTAGCCACTAGATGTCACCAGAGCTATACTGATCTCTAATACTAAAGAAATTGATTGTTTACCAACCCATTCATTTTAATTTTGACTATAATAGAAATCATTCCAAATATTACCACAGTGTTAAAACATATCCAACAAAAGTTTCTCAAGAATAATAAGAAAAAAATTAGTTTAGAAAGTCTCCAGGTTACAGCAAGCCAGAAAGTGTTTCTCTAAGGTTGAAACCATGTGACCATCTTGTACCTCTAGGGAATCTACTTCCTTAAGAAATGGTTGCTTATTTGACTTCTACAGAAGCTGTACTGCTCCTCCAGACACCCTAGGAATAACCTTAGCACAGCAGAACATACAAGTAAAGAATTCCTAATCTGGATCCAAATTAGCCTTCTTGCAGGTAAGGGGAACTCGGCGGTGAACGTGATTCATCAAAGACATGAAAGATATCTTGAGATTCTGTAATGAGATGGATAAGCTTTTCTCTTCTTCTGTGCTGTGATCTGTCTCACCACATTTCCTCTGAAGTTCTAAATGTTTTGAAGAACCTTCCATTGATATGTATGTGGTTTTGGAAATGGGAATTGTCTTACAGAACAATTTTGCAGACCAAGTCATGGATTTAGGGAGATGTTTTGCATTTAGTGGCACTATAGCTGAAGCTTTAGAGGAAGGTGTGTGTGAGTTAAGAATGGAGCTATTGCTGCTCAGATTATGCTGAGCTAGAGTGTGCACAATGTCTTCCAGAGATCTGGGCTCATGAGGATGTTTTTCACCTGAGGCTCAAGCTGAAAATTGATGAGTGTCTCTCTGCTTTTGTAAACCCTTCTGACTGGAACTTTCTGGCCACGATTTTTTAATAAAGGACCAAGGTTCCTCTATATTTGTAAAAGAATGCAACTCCCCCTTGTTGAACCATTAGAACAGCAGGATATTTCACAAAATATTTAACATTGCGTTTCTGATGAACAGCTCTGACTGGGGCAAATACTTTTATTTTCTCTACAACTTCAGCAGAGAAATTTTCAAAATATGTGCACTATCTCCCCATTCCAGCACAAGGATTTCTTTTCCTTTACTATTCTGAGAATCTCTTCTTTAACTGTAAACCTTAAAAAGTTAACAATGATGGGTCTCAGACATTGTCCTGATTTAGGTCTAAGCAACAATGCCCTATGTGCCCTTTCTATTTCTAACTGCCAGTTCCATTGATAGTCTAACAAAGCAGGGATAAAGTCCTGGAGAAATCTAATCATGTCAGGGCCTTCCAACCCTTCCGGAATCCCTACTATTCTTAAATTATTCTGTCTTCCTCTATTCTACAAATCATCTGATTTCTCAGAAATGTTGGTCAGTTGTCTTGTTTCCCCTTCCACAAAATGTATTTTTATTTTATTTAGTTTTTGTTTACCGGGTAAGTGTACTAGCCAAAAAATGACTATTTTTAGGCATGACCTGGGAGAGAGCAGAGTCAAACTTCAAGAGAACATTTTGGAACATAATACAGGTTACATATAGATGTTTGGGGCATTAACAGCAGAAAATGACAAAAATTGAAGATAGTAAGAACAATACAGCAGTTAACATGCGACAATTACATTCAGGTCAAATAAAGTGACTAAGCAATGTTCAACCAAGTTACATGTAAATGTATGAGGCATTAACAGCAGAACATGACTAAGATTGAGGTAGTAAGAAAAATGCAGCATTAAAATTTACAAGTGACAATACATTCAGGTCAAATAAAGTGACTAAGCAATGTTCAATCATTGAGGGATAAAGTGCTGTGAGAGCAGTAGCAGCCAGGCAGTAATACGTGAAGGGGGAACTAGAGAAAAATTGCAGGGAGTAGGAAGGCAAAAGGTGGGGGGGCATTATTAGGTATAGGATAAGTACAGGTTACTCAGTAGGGTGCAGCAGGTAATAGAAAAATGAAGCTGTGTTGATTAAGAAGAGAAAGCAAACAAGTTTTCCAGAAAGGTGCAGTAGGAAATGGTGCATGAATGCTAGATGCTTAGGAAGTGAAAGTGAGAGGAAGTGCTCCATGTTGGAGTGGACCCCAAGCGCCTCGTGGAGACCACAGAGAGAAGAGAGGAGTTAGAGAGTAAAGGGATAGGGTGGTTTGAAACAGGAGCATTTGTAGGAGGAGAAGAGATAGTGGTGTAGTTCTCTCTTAAAAGAGATGTGGGATGCAGTTTGGCATTGAGTTTGATGGAGTGAGTTCCAGAAACTGGGTGCATGATAGGCAAAGGCACTACTACCTTTTGCGATGCGGTGCCACGGGATGTGAACTGGGACATTTTCTGCAGAGCGAAGGTCATAGCTGGTTTTCTGGTATCGAAAGAGACAGGCCAGGGTTTAGGTATTTGGGATTTGATAATGTTATCAGTAATGGACCCGAGTGAGTAAGACCTTAGTTCTTGGGGCAGAAGCCATCCTAGATCTGCATAGTGAAGACAGTGATGTTTCAGCCGGGGGGGGGGCAGGATGCAAAGCAGCAGATGTTATTATAGGCAACATCCCACTTTCGAAGACTCGAATTGCAAGCTGACACATATGTAACAACCCCATACATGAGAGAGAGAAGTTATATCCCATGGGCAATGGCAAGTCTAGCAGAGGGGGTGAGTGCATAACTAGTATGCTAGGTGATGCCAAGTTTGGAATTAACCTGCTTACAGGTAGTTTGGATGTGGAGATCGAAGCTCAGAGATGGGTCAAGAGAGACACTCAGATATTTTAAGGAATTTACCATCCCTACAGATGTGCCATCAAGGGAGGAGATGTTAATGTGTCCAGGAATGTTTGAGTTTGAGACTGGAGCCAAATATCATAGCTTGGGTCTTAGATTTATTTAAAACAAGTTTGTGATTGGTGAGCCACTGTTGGATAAGTTGAAATTCACTAGAGAGCTGAAGGTTAATGTCCTCAGTACTGTTGGAACTGGTATACAGTACAATGTCATCCACATATAATAGGGAGGAAATACTGCTGAGGTTTGTGGTAATGTTATTGATGAAAACTGAGAAAGCAGAGAACGTAGGATAGACCCTTGTGGAACACCAATGTTGATCCTGACCTTGTGAGAGAGGGTGGAGTTAAATTTCACATATTGAGACCTATTTGTCAGATAGCTATCAAAGCATTTCACAAGATTTGGTGAGAAATCAAGAGAGTTAAAGGTGCAGTGAGGACTGACTAGTCAACTAGATCAAATGCCTTAGTCATGTCAATGAAAATGGCCCCAGTCAGCCTGCCAGAGTCATCTCCAATTTAATAAGAGATTCTTCTAAAAAAGACAGCTGTTCTTCAAAAGTGTCTATTCAATTAATAACTTCAGACAGCTTTTTTGTTGTGGTAGTGTCATTCAGATTTAACCCTGCAATGTCCTCTTTTATTGGTAACAGCATGTCCTTAATAAAAGTCATGTAATTTTTATCTGCTTTGTTCATATTTCCGATTTTACCTGAGATTGAGAGTTTTTCTGAAGATAGCCCTATAGCAGAATTTGAACGCAACCTGTTATGACCATTAGTGTAGCCCGAGTTCTGTTTACTATTACTGGGCATCTCTGAGGTGAACGTCCCGGTCACTTTCCTGACAAGGCTAAATTAAATATACCAGGCTTATAGGAATAATTTTTTAATAGTGGGGACTAGTAAACTGATCTCTAATACTTTAACAACTCTTGCATATAAGAATTAAGAAATAAAATATAAATTAGACTGATTTCAATCTGGCATCAGAGCCCTTCAGTTAAGCTGGCATCCTTGTCGGCATGCATGTGTAAGATGACCTGCGATTTGTTTAACTTTTTTGCTATCTGTTTCTCAGAATCCACATATCTGACCAGAACAAAATTTGGCATGTCAAGAGACCTTGAACCTAAGACTGTGAATGCAACATTTAAGGCAAATCTGTTTAATGGGGGTGACAATATTAAAGTGCAATTAGGGATTTACCATAGAAACACCTACTCAACCCTAACTATATTGATACTAATGTGCCACTATATTTATCCAAGACAGACCATATGAGATGTAATATGTCATTTGCAGTAAGGTCCTGATTTAATACAGTTTTATACAGTGTGTACCTACAGTAAGATAGTAGAGATGAGATGTGGTATTTTGTTTTTAGTGGGGTTCTGCTTTACTAAATATTTACCCAGGACCAACCACATCATATGTAATATCTCAGTGTTCTGCTTTTTCACATTTTTAGACTATATTTATCCAGAATATATCAACTGAGAGTCAATATTTAATTTTCAGTGGGCTCCCACATTTTACCCCAAATTTGTAACATGGGGGTTGATTCCAGGATGGTGTAACTGGTGCAAACCGAGTTACTCCAAACCCCATGACATAACTTGGAACTTGCACCATATGATACACCATATGCAATTCCCAAAGGCGACCTGTGCCGTGCCATATGCAGGTTGTACCAACTGTGGGTTACGCCACCCACTACGCTGCAAACCACAACACCATAGTGCAAGGATAGTTTATGGCAGCAGCTATGCCCTATTCTACTAGGGCAGCTGCCATAACCAAGCTATGTGATTACAGGAGCCACATTGGTGCAGTGGAGTTAGGACATCTCGGAGATGCTCTAAGGGGCATTGGTCAGTGCCATCCAATGGATGTCCACTTCACAGTGCCACAGTAAAGACCCTGCTTTGTTCCCCGTGCCCCCACAAACATGTCCATGCTCCCCACCCCAACTGTCAGGGACTCCAAGGGTCTGTTTTGTAATGTGCCCACCAGACTCCTGTGCCCCCTGTCCAGCCCCCACCATGCCCCCTGGTGCCTGCTGTGGTATTCTGGGGCAGGGGAGCTCCAGGGGGCAATGTGCAGTTGGCCATGACTTGCACTATACAGGGCTATTATGCCATGTCCATGGCATTAGCTGATGTGTGCCGCAAGTCCCAGATCATAAGTGCCGGGACCCTGCTGCTCTTAGAATATGGTGCAGGGTCCTTGGCATAGCAGTGACTGTCTCAACTCACATGCTCCTGCAAGATGCTACAGTCATCCTGGAATCGGCCCCATAGTCTTTTGATGACCTGACGTTATGATCAAGACTGGTGACATTTTTTAAATCCCATCTGAAAGGTGATTTTGCAGTGCGACTCAGATACAAGTTTTGGAAGGGATTTAAAAAATGACTCCTGTCATATTCGTGAGGTGGGGTAACATAAGGGATATGTTGAACATTAGGGTTAAAATCTTCAACAATAAAGTTAAGAGTAAATCTAGGAACATTTAGCTGTTTCTTCATAACTTAGCTGATGTTTTCACAATTTGATCCCAAATTTTCAACATAGTCTTTTTATGACCCTTCCCTCTGAACATGACAGGTGTCATTGAGAACCCAGGACCACTTTGTAGATGAGTTTATGCTGCAGTGCATTTCTGGTTAAATAAAAATTGAAATTGAAATAAAATACTGGCTAAAAGGTCATTTTGTGCCCCAAGAGCAAAATCACATTTTGACCAGAACTTGAAAAATGACACAGTCATGTTAATGAGGTGATGTAAAAATGGCTATGTTGAAATTTTGGGGTTCAAAATATTGAAAACTATCAAAGTTATGAGTGACTTGAGCATTGAAAATTTCAGTGTACTATACCTTCATTACTTTTTGGTTTTTTAATATTTTGACTTCCACATTTTTAACATAGTCTTCTTTTTACCCCATCCCTGTAGGTGACAATGTTCAAATCCTTCCCAAAAGGTGATTTCTTGGAGCAACTGCAAAATCACCTTTTGGGACAGATTTGAACAATTTCTCCTACCTTTTAGTTTAACCCTTTTGTTTCATAAATATACCACAGAATACAAAGCCTTATATTACATGTTTTGAATTGCATTTTCTGATATAATATACAGGTTAACAAGCATGGCATTTTGTTTATTTGAAAAGTACTGGTAAAAGGAAAGGCAAACTGAGCCAAAGCTCATTCCTAGGTACAATCTGTGTGAAGGGAAACAAAAGGGTTAGGGCGAGGTAACCCTACCCCTAATCTGTTTTTAAGAATATGTCATTTTACCCTAACCAAAACCTGTAAGCAAATCAAGTTGAAGAAAACTTTTCTACCCTTGTTCATTCACCAAAAGGAATCACATTTTTTAATATGCTCTAACATTTTCTAATAGTGTTACTGATGTATGTGGCATCAATAAATTAGGACACAGTACATGCTCCACAGCTGCTCAAAAGAATGTACCTATTCTGTAAGGTCAACAAGACGTGACAGGGTGGGACTTATGATGAGATAACCACCTTTCCAGGGGTTTGTAACTTGTAAGGCCACACAACTCCCCTGAGTGGGTGATTATCTCTGCCTAAGGCCCACCACCACATTGTCATGTGTTATTGCATGCTGGATCACCAAAGACTCATTCCACACCAGCTCCCTAAAACCTTGTAGGGTACTATTTGACCCTACTTTACCAATTTATTTTACAATTGAAATAAAAAAATGGAGTGTTCATTTTTATATGGTTCTGACCAGGTTTTCATCACAATTCTTTGTTGCTTTTGATCACCTATTGCTTAACTCATTACCTCCTGGAAATGCCTCTAGGTGGTAGCCAAATCATCCCCTTTGTCTCCCACAATGACTTCAGTAAGCAGACAAAGACTTCCTGTGTGCCCTGGTCACTTTTCAGGTTGTCAGACCTATTTCTCTGTGTTACTTGCTAACCAAACTGATTAGAATTGAATGCATAGCACTATTAGAAAGGTCATTGTGTGCTGAACAACTTTACCACTAATACTTTGTGTGTATCACAAATACTTTAAGGAGTTATTCTCATTTGTTTATGGGATGGTGTGTGTGGCTGACATCTGTCCCTCAAGCCTCATCTAAGCATCTTGAATAAAATGGGAAAAATACATGTTTTATATTGGAAAAATTGCTTTTCAGTAGAAAATTACTTTTGAACCTACATCTAATGTATGGATGCTTAATTTGGTGTTCATATGTTACATATTGTTCTACCAAAAATGGTTTATGTTAACTTTTGTATTGCAAAAAAACACTTTGTTGCTATTTCAACTAATACATAAAAAAAAGAAATTGCTTATAATATGTTTCATAGCACCATTGGGAAGATAATGTTGTGCTGCACAACCTTGCTGC
This sequence comes from Neoceratodus forsteri, assembly GCA_016271365.2. Lineage (NCBI taxonomy): Eukaryota > Metazoa > Chordata > Ceratodontiformes > Ceratodontidae > Neoceratodus > Neoceratodus forsteri. The sequence goes on along the minus strand of JADMNL010000023.1, from coordinate 234,695,995 downwards.
TCATACAGTACTTTGTGTGCAGCACTTATGATTCATAAGGTATTCACATTGTTTGTAGCATGCTGATTATGGCTTGAGTTTGCTTAGAAAGGCCCAGGATGTAGTGCTAAGCATATACAGGACACAGGTGGTGGAACTCTCAAAGAGCTCCTGTAGAGCGAATGACTTAATATCTCTTTTGTGTGAATATAATGAAGATGCATGCAATAGGCACTGCTTCCTGAACTTATAGGACAACAGGCATTCAAAACAGCTGAGAATACTGATGAAGACCTGGTTGTTGATGGACAATGCAGGCAGACATAAAAGAAAAAAAAACTGGTTTAAGCCATGATAAAAGGCATGCTCCTTTTATAATTTCAAAAGCACAAAAAAATCATTAAATATAAAGTATCAACATTTGAGAGATGACACAGAGGAGGAAAACCAAAACTAGATTGCACAAAAAACAAAAGTAATGTAAAATGATGCAGAATAATTGGGAGGAAAATCAAAGAAAAGAAAATAGTGTGCATCCTGCCATTCAAAATACATTTCAACATTGAAAAAAGTGCCTCAAGTAACCCTGACATTTTTATTTTTCTGGGATCTACATACAATATGCATATCATTACATGTTCACTCTAGGTGGTTAACAAACCAAATATTCTCACTGTAGGCCCTTTGCAACCGAAGCCTGATACCATTTCATTCAGGAGAGTGACTCCTGACAACTAGGCAAACAATCCCAGCAATGAACATACCTAATAAAAAGGACCTGATTAGTACTGCAAAACTGTGGCCTTTTATTTTTTGTTCAAAATTTTCAACATAAAAGTTAAAATGCCAACATACAGGCTCAGAAAGAAAATTGCATTCCTCAGAATTGCGCCTGTACTGGGCAATTGGTAGTCATAGTGACACTTTTTCACCCTTAGCAGCACCAACTTTCCCAAGTGGTTTGTTTGTATTTTGATTTAACTTGACTGTACTGATAATGTTCTGCATAAATCCCTTGAAAACATCACAGCTAAGAGTTTACCACAAAAACCCATTCCATTGCATAAATCAAATATAGCATGGGCCTCATGAAATATGCCTGATATTGTACTCCTTGATTTTGACCCCTTTACCATTAGCCAGACTAAACATTTTCCTGTCAAAACTCTATTTAATTACTTTACACCTTATTCTGTGATATTACATTTATTAGACTAACTGAAGAATTTTACACAAGCTTCCAAAATATCCATTAATAGCCAACTCCATGTCTTATTCAGCATTTGGAGCTCTGTGCTGTTTGTATAAAGACCATTCTTGATGCAACAATGTCGGCAGCAATTAGGCACCTTTATTGAGCAACATAGTTATGCTGCATAGCCTGGCTAAGATGCAACACCTCATTTACAACTGGGTCCTGCTTCTATGCAGTTTTACTCGGGAGACTGAAACAAATAAAGTTGTGATGAGTTACTGAAGGCCACATGGATTACTGGCTAGGTGGCTTTGGAATTATATAGACAGGGTGGGATAGAGGTTAGCACATGGCTTGGGAACCAGAAGATCACAGGTTCAAACCCTACTAGAAGCAAATAGTTACTGTGCTACAGTTAACCCATCTGTAGACATGAGTTGAAGCCTTGGACCACACTGGAAAAAAGAAGTTGCATCTCAGCTGAGCTACCCTGGGTAAATTAATTGCAAAAAAGATAATCTGTGCTGGTCTGCAGGGCTCTAACCACTGGAGTACAATGCCTCCCTTCCTCCACTGTGGGAACATCAGTTGGAAGGGGCAGCTATCAAGTACTACACCCAGGCTACCCTTTCCCAGGACTGGGAGCTACTTTTTTCATATTTAAAATATTCTCCTATCTTTAACATGATGGGTTTTAGTATGCGTGTCTAGCACTTATGTACAGCCAGGCCAGGCTGCTCCCCCTATGCAATTCAAAGTCCCAGTCACACTGGCTTGCTGCTATTTCTTAAACTTATAAGTAGCTCAGTTTCTTCTATGACTAGGTCCAATACAAGAAGTGTCTATTGGGACAACTGTGCTTCCAAACATCAAGTACTACAGTAAATAAAGTCACGATGACTTGATAGCATACCAAGCACAGCTACATAGGAAGTAAGCTTCCTAAAATGATCACTGCAACACTTCAATCAATGAAAATATCCTCTTTCAAAAATTCATTCTGGCCCTCTCATTACACTAAACAAACTACAATGAAAGAAATTGTATATATATATATAGATATATATATATCTATATATATATATGGTGACTCTAAAATGCTTTCAAAACAGCAATAATTGTTGTTTCAGTGTGTACTGAAAGTAAATTGACCAACAACTGGTACATTTAATTATAAAACAGAAACTCCTTTGCCCCATTTCCAAACTCTGATGTAACAGACTTATTGAGAGCAAAATAACAAATCCAAGAACTCATGAAACATAAAAATGGCATCTTTTTTTTCTGCACAAGCCCAGCATGTTTAGCTGCTGGAACATGAAGGATGCAGCTGTGGTTCCACAAGCTATCAGTAGACAGAGAGAGGGAGGGAGGAAGACTGTGTCTCCTCTGAATGCACTTGAAGTGCACTGTATAGCACACATATATCAAACTAAACAAAAAAAATAAATTAACATCTCCGCTTAGTGCTTCCAGGGCAGAGACATGAGAAGGAAATCAGGCAAGCTACTTCAGCTGCAATGCACCTCACTCATTTGAAGATAAAATGATTTAGGTCACAGTTTATGCAAGTTTTTTTGTTTAATCAAAAAGGAAGAATACAGAATGTTAAAGGTGTCTTCTAGCTCAAAGGTCACAGTTCTTATTTCCTAAACCCATATGTAGCTCAGTTTCTTCCATGTTTGGGTGTCATGCAGAAAGTGTCTGCTGGCATGACAGCACTTCCAAACACCCTGTACTACAGTAAACTGGGCCATGATATAGTCGGGAGATAATCCAAAAGATACAGGAATCAAACACAGATACAAAATTCCTCTCCTCTCAATCAAGAAATCCTCACTGCCAGCCAGATCCACAACCCTGAACCTCTCCCACCCTCCTGCCTCCCTGGGATCAGTCTCCGGCCCTTCATCTATATCGGGCCCAACTCTCAGCTAAAAAGGAACTACAGCATTCTGTGGGCAACTTCGTTCTCCTCCTGACAGAGTCCTCCTGCCCCACCCAAGCCGGGAAGGACTGAAGATAGAGAAAGGGGTCTAGCTCACCTGCAGCTCCCCAATCCAGGAACCTCTACCACAAGTGATCGTGGGCTTTTGGACCTTAAGCTTGGATCTGCTTCTCAATCCAAGACATAATAGCAGCAACTCCCGCCAATGATGCACTCCAGGACATTGAATTGGGAAATTACCCACTTTTTGTGTGGTTCATTCACTCTGGTTTCAAGTGCACACAAGGCATGGGTAAATCCCCCTATAACTGAGCCCAATGCATCTTAATCCACATTAGACATGACACTGACACACCTCTGAAATGTTGTTCATTGTAAAAAAAATGTTTCTTGAGCAAATGCAAGCAAACATAAAGTCATAGTCTGTTAATAAAAAAAAATCATGGTTTCCCTAATTTTTCTTGAAAGTAATGTATTAAATAATACAGTGCAAAAATAACAAAGGTAGCCTGGCATAGGAGTGTAAAATACCCTTAGCAGTGAAAGGATTAATACGCTGTCCCTCTAAAAGTCCTAAGATAAGTTCATTAAAGTCTGATATTGTGCTGCTGTCCTCCAAACCTCCCTCATATGGCACATATGTATCTGGGTTCATTTGTATGACTCTCTAAACTATTGAGAACCCACACTTACCAATTAAAGGGAAAAAATGTTACAAGGTTTGAAAAAGTTTGTTTTACCTTTGTTTTTCTGATGGCCAGTTTTACTGTTCTCTAGATCAATGTGAAACCAGCAAACATAATGAGACGCATAAAATGTGAAATGCTGTTGTCTTCTCCCTCATTCGCTTTTCATTTCAGTGCAAGTGAAAATAATTCAGTGTTATACTAAGGGATGTCCCTGGATGCTTTTTCTTGTGGAACACAGGTTTCCTTTATCTGATGGTCCTCCTAACCCCTCAGCAATGGGCAGCATGCTTGATATTTAGTTATCCCTGTTCTGACTACACTTCATGGCTCACTGCTGGACCTGTAGGGATGCTCAGCGACAAGCTGAGGAGAAAACAAAGGGAACCGACTCCACAGAGTTGACATAAGCAAGCCCTGTATCCATGCCCTCAAAATTCTGTAACACTATCATGAACATACATTAAACAACATGTTTCAATACATGAAAAACTGAACAAAAGTCTTTAAATGAGAGGAGTAGCGGCACATCACAGCACCCCAATGATATTGGCCAGCACTCTATAGATTGATGAGTGATAGATAGTGCAACCAACTATCAGCACAATATACCCAACAGATTACACAAATTAATTATCATTGTTCCCTCTCCCAGTGAAATGTTAAACACCTTCTGGTCCTGAGCAACTTTAGTGCACCAGCAGATCTCAAACATACACTCATGTAGAGTAGACTAGAGAATTTTCAGCTGTAGTTGCCCACGAGCAGGCCATGAAATCCAATGAATGCCATTAGCGCCTCAATGGCTTACCTGGCACAAAAGTAGTACCCAGTGGAGAGGCAATACAATATCAGCAGCAGTGAAAAGGAGGCTGTGGCTGCATGTTCCCCAGTGCTGCCCTTAGAGTAGCCATCATTTTCACGGGTCTTTTTGCTCTCAGATTGTGAGCTACTGCATGTGCTGTGCTTCTCCTTGCAGGCTTTCTGCTCTGGTTACAGCCAGCTCAGGGCCCTTGTAGCCCCAAAATGGCATTGTTCAGCTGCTGCTGCCTTGGGATGAGCCCAGCTCTCTGCTCTGTAGTTAGTTTCACAAGGCTGGCCAAACGCAGGGATGTAAAGAGAGAGAGAGGTGGGCACTTGGCTACCAGCCTGCTGCTGCTGCTGTTCATCAGTCCCTCCTTCTTCTGTACATAGAAACATAGACTTTGATGGCAGATAAGGACCACTTGGCCCACCTAGTCTGCCCATTTCCCTACCTAGAGGATAAACTGCAGATCCTATTTAACCAACAGCCTATTTCTTCCTACCCCCCGCACAAATTGCCTTATGTCTGTCCCATGCATTCTTGAATTCTCCCACAGTTTTAGACCCCACAACCTCCTCAGGAAGGCTGTTCCATGCGTCCACCACCCTCACTGTGAAAAAATACTTCCTCACATTGCCCCTGAGCCGTCCCCCCTCTATCTTCAAATTGTATCCCCATGTTCTTGCACATCTCTTTTTCTGAAAGATGCTACCCTCTTGGACTTTGTTGATTCCACTGAGGTACTTAAACATTTCTATCATGTCCCCCCTTTCCCTCCTTTCCTCAAGGAACATGAATATACATGTACATGAATAAGACATGATGCAGCATTTGAAGAATCACACATCTCCTTCACCTTCCACTAGCCAGCTAGCTGTAAAACATGTCCTGCAAGGTTTGACTTGGTGCTACTTAAATTTTGACTGCAAAAAATTAAAAAAATCCCAGCCTGCTGCCAATGACTCTAAGGCCTTGCTTTCTGATATATGGCTTTGTTTCCTAGATCCAGTGAGCAGCAATGGCCTCCTTCCCAGGAAGTGAAGCTCAAAGCACATTGGTTCACAGATCTAACACAGAGAACAGCAACACTGTTATTTGCTCCAACACTCTTAAATGTCTAACAGTAAACCATCCAATGCTAGAGATGCAGCATGACAGCACAGACTCATAAAGTGGCTCAGATGACTGTTGACCAGCTTTATGCAAATGAAAGAACCAAAGCACTCTCTCATTGGGGCACTTCAGTCCCTTCAACTACATGAAGTTTCCACCCCATCAGGCTGTCAACACTATCATACTCAGCTTACATGGTCATTGATCTGTCAGTGATGAACCAAATGTATTTGACACAACATTGACACACCTCTGAAATGCTTTTCATTGTAACAAAATGTTTATTGTGCATGCACAAGCAAACCTAAAAATAAAACCAGAGAATGGTTTCCAGGGCCTTTACCAGCTGAGGTTCATCAGGTTTAAACAAACACGTGTGTGTGTGTGTGTGTGTGTGTGTGCACGCATGTGTTTTGTATTACTGGCCCTTTAAAATCACTTTCAGCAGAGTAGTGTGGTGCAGACACATGACCAGCATCTTCCCATCTTTCAAATGTACCAGCCACCATGTTAAGTCAATCAGCATGAATCTGGACACCCATGGCTGAATTATCTGATGTGCACCATAGTCAGGCAAGTGGTGCATGCCAGCAACTGGAAGTGAGGAGGCAAATTAATAATGGCATGAAGTTTCTGGAGATCAGTATTGCATCTCCTTAGTACAGGGTTTGAAAGGCAAATCAGGTAAAGGAGGAAAAATACAGGATGGCATTCAGTGGGAGGGAGGGAGGGGGTACCCAAAAAGGGACTGCAATCTCACTTAGGGATTATTGCATCTCCTAAGTGGAGGAAGGCACACCAGTATCAGGTAAAGGAGGTAAAATACAGGGTAGCAGGGATTCAGCTAGGAGAGAAGGGGTACCCAGGGAGGACATCTCACAAGGGGATTGCTCACTCTGGGCATACCAGCTGCAGCTTCCAGGAAAACCCAGACAGCATGTACCTGACTGATGTGTTTAATATGGCATGAGAAAGGATGTACAATCTATTTTGATATACAATATTTATGAGGTAGATTTTGTTACTACTCTCTCTTGTGATCTTTTCTGTGGCCAGTAATTAGAGTCTTCTTGTACTCTTGAGGATGTATTTATTTTCATCTTTATTTTGGATGTTTTCACTATATTGAATTATTAATTGTCTGCTGTGTGCCTATGTGGCCACCCAGGTAGCATGCCAAAGGCAGTGTTTTCCTCACTGTTTAAAACCTAAAGAAATGTGGCTTTTTCACCAGTAACCCTCGTAGACAAATGACCAGTTCACAGTAATTTAAGTTATATAAAACAATGAGGTAAACACTGTGTGGCAGTGAATTTTAAATATTGGCTGCATACACAGTAGAAATAGAGTTTAACTTGCCATTTCATAATGCTGCAAACTACAAACTGGAACACCTAGAAATTAAATATTTTTCTGGGGAAGGACCCTAAGATTCCCACTAAAAACTGAATTCCCTCTGGAAAAATCATGCAATGAGACTGGTCTCAGTCAGTCCCAGCTGCAGAGTCTAGGAATCTGAGGCCAGCTAGAGACTGATATTTTTTTTCCTTGGAGTCAGGGGTAGGGGACACCTAATGGAACTATTCATTATCTTCAGTATAAGCCCCAAATTGCACCAAAGAGCATCTAAAATTCCAGAGATTATTTATTTATTTATTTAGTTAGTTTTTGTTGACCGGGTAAGTGCACTAGACAAATCCTGCCTATTTTCAGGCACGATCCGGGGGAGGGGGATACAGATGAATGCCAACTGACCTTGAACCAGATTAAGCTTACAAGTGCCTAGAAGGCCCCAGACCCCAGGCTTTTTACAAAATGTCTGTGTGTGCTCTGCATTCAATATAGTTCCACCACTCACTAAAAAAGTCAACACCCTTCCCCCGGAAAAATCCTGGCAACAACCCACATGACAAAAAGAGAGAGCAGTGAGAGCTCAGCTCATATTGGCATGTTCAAATTTTAAGAGTATTTTCCTGAATGATGAGTGGTTCACTTTACTGTCAATGGTCAGACTGACTGTAAATTGGTCAAATGATGATCCCAACAGCTCCTCTAAATGTTAAAATAATGGAAAGAAAACCAAGTAAGAAAACTGAATTTATCTGAATGAACTGCAGGGTTTTAAGCAGCTTTTAGGGGGAGAGTACTGGTACTCAGACTATAATTATTTGCTTTTTATTTTGGCCACACACCAGGTGCACCCCTGTAGACATTTGAAACAATTTAAGAAACATGGAGAAGAAATGTGATAAAATCTTTGTATATTAGCCAAGGTTGAGCTTGTTAAAACCTTTAAAATTGTATTGCAAACAAGAGATTTGTGGCCTTCTTATGTGTAAGTTCCCCATTGGCCACCTATGAGCCTCTTATGGGTCAGAGCACACTACATGTACATTCAGCTAGAGAGTGGTTTCTCCACAAGAAAGAGAGAAAGCAGGGGGGACTTCAGCTCATATTTGCATGGTAATATGTAAAGTTAAAACATTAAGCCAGAAAGTGGTCCCCACAAATGAAAGAGATGAAGCAGGGGGGGCCTTAGCTCATATTGGCATGGTAAAATTTAAAGTTAAAAGATGAAGCTAGAAAGTGGTTCCCACATAAGAAAGAAAGAAAGTAGGGGGACCTCAGCTCATATTGGCATATTAAAAGTTTACGTGTAGCTTCCTGACCGATGAGATGGTCACGTTGCCTTCGGTGATCAGGCTGATCAAGATTTGGTCAAATGATGAGACCAAAAACCCCTCTAAATGTTAAAATAATGAAACAAAAACCAAGTAAGAAAATTGAATTAATTTGCACTTTTAAGCAACTTTGGGGTGGGGGTGGGGAGAGCACTGGTATTCGTACTATAACTATTTGCTTTGGATTTTCACACACACCAGGTGCACCCCCTTTAGACATTTAAAAATGTAATAAAGATGAATCAGAAATGTGATCAGATCTTTTTATATTAGCCAGGGTTGGTTTTGCTGAACCTTTAACACTTTATTGCAAACAGGAGATTTTGTGGCCTTCCTCTTATGTGTGAGCTCCCGATGGTCACCCGTGAGCTTCTTATGGGTCAGAGCACACTACATATAAATTAAGCTACAGAGTGGTTTCACAACAAGAAAGATGGAAAGCGGGGGGGGGGGGATCTCAGCTCATTTTGGCAATGTAAAATGTAAAGTTAAAAGATGAAACCAGAGAGTGTTTTCCACAAAAGAAAGAGAGACAATACTGAGACCTCAGCTTGTATTGTCATATTAACATTTTAAGTGTAGTTTCTTGACTAACGAGTGGGTCACCTTGCCATCTGGGGTGAGGTTAATCATAATTTGGCCAAATGATGAGACCAAGAACCGCTCTAAATATTAAAATGATGGAATGAAAATCAAGTAAGAAAACTAACTGATTTTAATAAATTGTGAGCTTTTAAGCAGCTTGGCAGGGGGAGCACTGATACTGGTACTGTAAGTATTTGCTTTTGATTTTGGTTGCACACCAGGTACACCCCTGTGGACATTTAAAAAAAATTAAGAAAGATGCATAAGAAATGTGATAAAAGTTTTGTATTTCAGTCAGGGTTGAGCTTGCTAAATCTTTAACATTATCTTTCTACTTCCACCTAATATAGCGATCAGTAAGGGGCACTCCGGGGAAATATTTAGCTTGAATACTATTTCATGGTCACATGGACATGAGTGGAAACTGACAGGAGAGAGGCTCAGAAGGGACATGAGGAAGTATTTTTTTACAGAAAGGGTGATGGAGCTGTGGAACAGTCTGCCTGCTGAAGGTTGTGGGTGCTAAATCTATTGGTGGGTTCAAGCAAGGCTAGGATAGAATGAAGGGCACAGTGGCTGCTCAGAGCAGCAGAAGTTGCAAGAGTGAATGGTGGGAAGAATGGGAGGGCTAAGACCCTGGAGGGACAGAAGGTCCCAGAGTTAAATAAGGAACCCAGGCAGAGTGGAGGGACCATTGGTCTTTTTCTGCCATCATTGCCTATGTTTCTATGTAGATTGAGGGAGGCATCCCAATCAATTGGAGTTCTCCTTTCCTCTGCATGTAAGACACTTTTAATCTGTAAAGAATGTCTCTCACAACTGCCCTGGAAATGGGCACGTTCAGGTAAGTTATTTTTATATTATTGATGAAGCTCAATCAATAATATAATAATACCACCACCACCACTGAGACTAATTTTACCGCTGGGAAACTTAACTAGCAACTTACCCCCATAGTGAAGAATTCCTTAGGGCAACAGATCCGCTCAATTTAATACAACATATCACAACCCCCCCCCCACACAAGAGTTGATAACACAATAGCTATATGGTTATGTTCCCATAGTATAAATATCTCTAAATGTGTAGTAGGAAGTCTGCTAGGAACAAAGACTCAAAATAGTATCTTCTTCTGCATCTAGGACTCTTGTTTTAAGGTAAAAGGTTGTAGGAAAATTTACTTTTATCATACTGCCAATGTCCAGGCTATTCATGATGACCTAAACAATATCAGCTGGGAGAAATTGTTAAAAAAACAAATCAGTTGTGGACAATAGTAAAGAAAAATCATTTTCCCATTCAACACACATATTAAAGGGACACCGTCAACCCCCTTAGGTCTCAAAGTGTCCCTCATTTAAAAAGCATATATTATTGATTGCAGACTTATGTAAAGATTGTTGATGTAGCTGGCAGTTTGATTCTGACTCTTATTTTCTTTCAAAAAGTAAAAAACAGTCTGTCCAACATATTGGTGTTATCACACCAAAACAGGTTTGCTTACATTCTTTGATCAACTCCAAATGCATCTTTCCTGGACTTGGGAACACCCACAAAACAGTCTAACCCCTCATGATGCACTGGGAGTTTAGGAGGCTACTGCCTTATGAGTGACTGCACGGTTTGGGTGTGTTTCTAATGCTCAGGAATCATGCAATAAGAACATATCCAGGACTGTAAACAAAACAAGGTTGCTTATAAATATACATTGGCATGCATTTCAGTTCTACTAAGCAAGGAGACAGACAAAACAAACAGCAAAATCAGTGAATTTTAGAGAGGCGAAGCAACCATAAAATATGGGGTTTCAACTAGAAATAATATGATGAAAAACAGGTTGACTGTGTCCCTTTAAGAGAATAAAAAGGTACAGTACCCAAGGAATTAAACCAAAATGACTTACTATGGCAAAAAAAAAAAAAGAATTATAAGGAAGAAAAGGCAGCTAGATAGATAGATAGATAGATAGATAGATAGATAGATAGATAGATAGATGATAGATAGTTTATAGAGGTGAGATAGCACCCTTATAGTTAGGGTTGAGTAGGCACTTTCATGATAAACTCCAAATTATGCACATTAATAACTTTGCAACTGTTCATAAAATTTGCATGAAATTTGGAATAGATGGTGTTGTTTGGTAGGTCTCTTGATTTGACAAGTTTCGGTTTGATCGGATTCACAAATTTTGTGCAGCGAATCATCAAAGAAACACATTTTCCATAAATATTTCCAATTTTTCCCTGTTTTTCCCTCATTGTGCTGTGACCACACCATTTGGAATTTTGGCCTGACATTTTGAGGGTAGAAAAAGGTTAGCCCAACAAATAATCCATGGTTAGTTTGGTGAAAACATATTAATCTTTTCCAAAGTTATTAGAGTTTTAAAAAGTGGATTCTGAACATGCACAGATCACTCTTTGGGATAGATGCATAGTTTCAATCAAGGATTCCTGGTCGCGAGCAGCTGGTGAACAGGGATTGCAAAAAGGAATTCGTAAATCACAAAAATCCCTTTTCACGAGGTAAATCCCTGTCTGTCGGCCACCATTTTGTTTTCTTGCTTAGTGAAGGGAGAAAACAAAATGTTGTAACTTGCACCAGGGACAATTTTTCTAAAAATCAAGTCATGAGTTTTAGATAAGGGGATGCTTTCTACTCACCCATGCCTTTGTTTTTGTTTTCTTTGTTTGTCAAAAATGGTATTTTTAAACAATAAAATCCCTTTTTGCCAGCCAATCCCTTTCTACCACATCAGCAGGCAAGGAAGGATTGTGAAAAGAGATTTTTAAAGTCACTCTGCTGTTTTCCATGGTGTCTAGTGGCCCCTCACCCTCTAATTTTTTTCCAACTCTTTTTATGCACCTGGCCCCATAGGACTCTCTCAGACAGGACCTAGGTACTCACCCTGTAATCACTCACTGAGACCTCCTACACCTTGCCTCTGTCCCTCTTCTGCATCTCTGACCCATCATCCCCCAACTGTGAACCTCCCTGAGGTGAGGTTGCCAACTCCTTGACTGGTGCTCTATCTATAATCTAGAATGCGGTCGGAGAGCAGGGAGGAACCAAATGTCAAGCAGGCAGGACACGTGTAGATCGTGTTGGGCGGGTCTGTTCCTGTGGTCACTTTCCCGGGTGCCTGGGGTTTTTCTGCCTTAAGTTCCCCTTGGAGGCGCGGACGTGCAATGATGTCCAGCGAGTGATAGGTGCACTATCGCACCTGCCCGCAGGATATTTGCCATCACCTCACTCCCCGCTTCTGGACACCTGCATGCAATGACACCCCCAGCCTCTGCAAGGAGCTGCAAGTGCAGCATGAGTCAAGATCACCCTCCCCAGGAGAGGAGAGCAGTCCTCCAGGTGCTCAATCCTCTCCTGCCCCTGCCAACCACAGCACCCTGAGTCCATTCCTGAACCTTAGTCACTGACATGGCGCAAGGTGTGGCATCCAGTACCTCAACCCTCAGCACCACCAGGCCCCCCTCAACCTCCATTTACCCTCCCATGTTTTTCTAGTATTTTCCAACACTGGGATGCCCACTCCCATTGTCAGATGACCCCCGCACAAAGCCTGTTATTTTTAATACTTGCTGACATTGAGGAGCCCAATCTCTGTGTCAGCTTTTGCCCTCTCAACCCCCCTCAGTAGTACCGGATACTGGGGAGCCCACCCACAGTGTCCCAAAATCTTTTTTTTTGGTGTAAATTTTCCTGTAAAATAGAAAACAGTCCCCCCGACTTTGTTTTTTTATTGTGCAGTGCTGAATCCTGCATCCAACAGCCATTTCTGATGCAGGATCCTGCATCAAACTCTCATTTTCAATGCAGAATTCTGCATCAAACTGCCTCTCTAATGCCAATTTTTCATTGACATAGGGGTGCCCAACTCCAGTGTCTGCATTTATCACCCCTTCCACTGCTGTGGCAAACTGGGGAGCCCACTCCAGTACACCAAAGTAATTAAATTAATTAAAGTTTATTTCTGACACTGGAATGCCCACCCCCGGTGTCAGATGCCCTCCCAAAGCCCATTGATATTATATTTAAATTGTCAACATTGGGGTGCCCAATCCCCATGCTGGCATTGTGAAGTAACCCCCCCTTCAGTAGTCAGGGACACTGGGGAGCCCACTCCGATTGTCCCCAAATAATGTTTTTGTTAATACCTGTAAAAAAGAAAACTGTTCCTGACATCTATTTTTATTTTTTTACAACCTCTACAAAAGAAAATGGTCCCTCATTGCCTCCCTGTTCCCCTCCCACATCTCCACTTTCCCATGCACCCACCGCCCCACACCCCTCTCACCCTATACTTACCACTAGTGGTCAGGTGCCATCATCTTCTGTGGACTGGGACACGTCTGTACTCTTCAAAGCCAAACCACAATCTGAAGAATCAAGGTAAGTGCCATATAAAAGCAGTCAATGGGGGGGTTCAACTTATGTTGATATCTCATCCATTTGAAGGAATTTTGACCCCAAATTTTCAACATGGGGTTCTTGGGACCCCACCTCATGAATACTGGCACTGTTATTTTGTTACTGTCCTAAAAGGTGATTTTATGGTCAATGTACAGAATCACCTTTTGGGACCAATTAATGAAATGACAGGGCCACTGCTTATGAGGTGTGGTCCCAAAAAGGTCATGTTGAAAATTCAGTGCAAAACTACCCCAAAATGTCTGAGTAACACATGGCCATTAAAATTTCACTATGCATGCACCTAGTTTTGACAAATTTTAATATTTGCACTCCAAATTTTCAACATTGCCAGTTTTTCACACCAGCTGATAGACAGTACATGTTTCATTTCTCACATCTTGCCTGAAACATGTTTATGCAGCAGTGTCATGGAATGGTGCAGTTGCTGCATTGAATCACCTTTTAGGACTGAGTAATGAAATGACAGTGTCAGTGTTCATGAGGTGGGGTCCCAAAAAGGCCATGTTGAAAATTTGGTGCAAAAATACCTAAAAATGCATGAGTTACATGCACCAGAAAGGAATGTATGTGTGATTCACAAGTAAAAACTCAATAGCCTTAATTGGCTGCACTCTCATATCTCAGGAAGGAGCTGCTGGTATAATTAAACTTCTCTACTGGGACTAAAAAGTAGAACTCTTGTACTGGGACCTTCAATTTAGGGTAAAAAAAAAGTTAGTGTGTTTGTCAGAGTTAGCTGAAGTGAGTTGTTATCTGTGTATCTGTTATCTGTATCTGTGTAGTTATCTAAGTGCTTGTCACAGGTGGCTGAAGGTAATTGTTATCTGTGAAATTAACTAAGTGTAGAAAGATTTGCAAAGTAGGGGGAGTTATCTAGGTGCTTGTCACAGGAGGCTGAAGGGAATTGTTATATGTGAAATTAACTAAGTGTAGAAAGATTTGCAAAGTAGGGGGAGTGGTTTAGCTAGAAGAAGCCAGGTTAAAACCAGATTTAAACACTGCCTTACATAGTTTCTGACAGAGCACCAGGAGGAAGGAGCTGCTGGTATAAACCAAACTTCTCTACTTGGACTATATTGCCCTTCTTCCCTCCCCTCCCCTCCACCCCACCACCCAAAGGCAGTTCTACTTTAATAGGCACAGGATTTGGCTGATCACAGGAACTTCTTGTTTGGGAGCAGGAAGTGAGTGATCACAGAGCCACCAAAGACTCACCATCCTAGAAGGGCAAGAGTAACTCTCCATCCCTCCCTAGCTGCTGGAGGTCTGACTCAGAGCAAGTAAGGAGACTACTGAGAAATATAGGAACTTCTTGTCTCAGAACAGGAAGATCAGGAGCTAAAAGGGCACAAAGGCAGTAAGTAAGTAGGGAGAAAAAAAAAAGAAATAAACAAACAGAGGAAAGAGTAAGTATTCCAAACAACAGTTAGGGGGGCCAGAAATAAGACATGATGGGAGTGGTGCAGTGCAGTGGCTGTGGAGCAGCAGTCTTCCAGGAGACGTTCTGGAGGATGCAGTGTTGTCCCATCTGCATGCACCTCTCTGGGCTGAGGGAGGAGGTTGCTCATCTCCAGGCTGATTTGGCCAGGATTTGTGAGACCTCCTGTTCCACCCAGGGACCACCAAGATCACTGCTGTTGCCTCAGAGGTTGCCAAAAAAAAGGAGCGGTTGGACCACAGTGGGCTCAGGGAGGGTGAGGGTGGTGGAACAGAGGTGCATCCCTCCAGTTGTACCTCTCCACAATTTCTATGCCATTCTGGAAAAGTGTGATTCCTCTATGGAGGCACCCACAGTAGAGACCAAGGAGGATGCTGGGAACCTCCACAAAGGAGACCCACAGGAGGGTGGCATGGGACCCCACAGGGGAAGGAAACAACTCCTGGTGGGGGACTCCATTGTTAGGAAGGTAGAACTGGGGAAGGAAGGGGAGAGGGAGGTAAGGTGCCTGCCTGGTGCCATGGCTTGGAGGGACAGGGAGAGAATCCTCAGGATCACAGGAGCAACTGCACAGGGAAGGGAGCTGGATGTCATTGTCCACCTAGGGACAAATGATGTGGCTAAGAAAGGGATCAGAGCAGTGCAAGAAGCATTTGTGGAGATGGGGAGGGGCCTTAGACAAATAGCACACACAGGTAACCTTCTCTGAGGTACTGCCTGTCTATGGCATGGGTGAGGCTAGGGTGCTCCACACCATGGGATTCAATCAGTGGTTGAAAAACTGGTGCAGAGCTCAGGGATTTGGCTTCATTTGGGGACTGGGGGTCCACCTGGAGGGATGCAGGCCTATACTGGCATGATGGTCTGCATCTGTCCAGGAGGGGAACCAGGATCCTAGGTGATAGGTTTAAATGCTTCATTGGCAAGCATTTAAATTAGCCAAGGGGGAGGCACTGTAGAGGAGCAGGGAAATCCTAGCCCCCTCCCAAAAAAATCAGGGTACTAAATGAGGTAGACACCAGCATAGAGATGTCGATAGGGAAAAGCACAGAGGTAAATAGAGAAAGTGACAAATGCAATAAGGACAGGGATGGGGAAAAAAGGGGAAAGTCCACCAAGAAATGGAGGGTAGTAAGTACCAACC
Source organism: Neoceratodus forsteri (assembly GCA_016271365.2). Classification (NCBI taxonomy): domain Eukaryota; kingdom Metazoa; phylum Chordata; order Ceratodontiformes; family Ceratodontidae; genus Neoceratodus; species Neoceratodus forsteri. The sequence continues at coordinate 234,679,975 of JADMNL010000023.1, read as the reverse complement.
CCTGTAGTCTGGGCAACAAGCTCCCTGTACTGGTGGCCTTGATGGAAGAGGGATGCCTGGCTATTGTAGCAGTCACAGAAACATGGTACACAGAGAACCATGACTGGGATGTTAACATACCGGGGTACACAACCTACAGGAGAGACAGGGAGGGGAGGGGAGAAGAGGGGATGGAGTAGCTCTCTATGTAAGGGAAGGGATTAAAGCAACTGAACAAAAGAGTAAACAGGAAGGAGAAGAGGCATTGTGGGTTACCTTAGAGACTTGAAGTGGCACCACAATCTGCACAGGGGTTGTATACAGACCCCCATGTCAGGAGAAGGGAATGGAAAGGATATGATAGAAGGCATACTTAGGATGGCAGAGAAAGGGGAGATACTGTTGATGAGGGACCTTAATATGCCAGGTGTTAACTGGAGCACCTTTGCTGCAGCCACATCCAAAAGCAGGGCCATTCTCAATGCCCTTCAGGTGGCATGCCTCAGACAGCTAGTTTTGGAACCTACTCATGAGGGAGCAATCTTAGACCTTGTACTCTCAAATAGGGACAGTGAGAGGATCTCAGATCTAGAAGTGGGTAGCCATTTGGGAATGAGGGACCACCAGACAATGTGGTTCATGATAAACTCAGCTACAGAGTCAAGCCATACAAAAGTGAGCATTCTGGACTTCAGGAGAGCTGACTTTTTGGCAAGATGGAAGAGTGCCTTAGAAAAGCACTAGCAAACAGGCTAGAAGGAGGGGTGGAGCAACAATGGGGATATATCAAAACTGCCATTACAGAGGCAACAAGCCTTTGTGTAAAGCAAATAAAAAAATTGAAATGAAAGAAAAATCCACTATGGTTCTCAAAAGAGGTGACGGTGAAGGTTAGGGAGAAAAAGATAGCATTTAGGAAGTATAAGGAAACACAGAAGGAACAGGACAGAGAACTGTACCAGTTAAGGCAGAAGGAAGCAGGGAAGGTAGTCAGAATAGCAAAGGCCCAAACTGAGGAAAAGATAGCCAACTCAGTTAAGAAGGGGGATAAAACATTTTATAGGTACAGTATATCAGAGAGCATAGAAAGACAAAGGGAGGGATGGTGAGGCTGAATAGAATGGACAGTGGGTGGGCAGAGAGGACAGTGAAAAAGCAGGGATACTGAATGAATACTTCTGTTCAGTATTTACAAAAGAAGAGGTGGGGAAGGTGCCTAATCCAATTAACAGAAGCACTCTGGATAGGGGGGTCGATCCTAGTCCTTTCACAGAAGAAAGGGTTCTGAAAGACCTCCTAAAACTTAAGGTGGACAAAGCAATGGGGCTAGATGGAATTCACCCCAGAATTCTAAAAGAATTAAGCAGAGAACTAGTGACACCACTGACTACCCTTTTTAACAAAGCATGGGAGGATGGTGTGGTACCTGAGGACTGGAGGAAGGCAGATGTGATTTCCCTTCACAAAAGTAGGACCAAGACAGAGGCAGGAAACTACAGACCTGTCAGTTTGACCTCTGTGGTAGGGAAAGTGATGGAATCACTTCTGAAGGAAGGAATTGTCAAGTACCTAGAGGCCAGAGGGACACAGGACCCAAGGCAGCATGGGTTCACCAATGGGAAGGTCATGTCAGAGGAATATGATTGATTTCTTTGACTGGGTGACCAAAGCTATAGACCAGGGAGGGGCTGTGGACATGGCCTACCTAGACTTTAGCAAGGCAGTTGACACAGTCCCACACAAAAGATTAATAATCAAATTAACCAGCCTGGGAGTGGGTCCCAGGGTGGTAGCCTGGGTAAAACATTGGCTGGACAACAGGACACAGAAGGTAATTGTAAATGGAGTCCACTCTGAAGAAAGAGGGGTTACTAGTGGGGTACCACAGGGTTCAGTACTCTGTTCAGTCCTTTTTAATGTCTTTATAAGTGACATTGCAGAGAGACTGGAAGGAAAAGTATGCCTCTTTGCAGATGACACAAAGATCTGCAACAGGGTTGATACACAAAGAGGCATAGAAAGGATGAGAAGGGACTTGGCAATGTTGGAGGAATGGTCAGAAGTATGGCAGCTTGGATTCAATGCAAAGCAGTGCAAAATAATGAACCTGGGGAACAAAAACCCAGGGGAAGATTACACAATGGGGGGGGTAGTAACAACAACAAAAATGGAAAGGGACCCAGGGGTAATCATATTAGATAACCTTAAGGTTGGCAAGCAATGTGAGAAGGCAGTAGGGAGGGCTGGGGGTATACTGGGATTCATAGGGGAGAGGCATCACCAGCAGAAAACAGGAAGTTGTTATTTCCCTGTACAGACAGTTGGTGAGAACCCATCTGGGGTACTGTGTCCAGTTCTGGAGACCCCATCTCTGCAAGGGTATAGACAGCATGGAGGCAGTTCAGAGGAGGGCAACTAAAATGGTGCAGGGTCTGCAAGAGAAGCCATACGAGGAGAGACTAAAGAAGCTTAATATGTATATCCTTGAGGAAAGGAGGGAGAGGGAGGGCATGATAGAAACGTTTAAGTACCTCAGTGGAATCAACAAAGTCCAAGAGGGTAGCATCTTTCAGAAAAAGAGATGTGCAAGAACAAGGGGACACAATTTAGAGATGGGGGGACGGCTCAGGGGCAATTTGAGGAATTATTTTTTCACAGAGAGGATGGTGGATGCATGGAACAGACTTCCTGAGGAGGTTGTGGGGTCTAAAACTGTGGAAGAAATCAAGAATGCATGGGACAGACATAAGGTAATTTTTGTGGGGGGTAGGAAGAAATAGGCTGTTGGTTAAATAGGATCTGCAGCTTATCCTCTAGGTAGGGAAATGAGCATACTAGGTGGACCAAGCGGTCCTTATCTGCCATCAAAGTCTATGTTTCTAAGTTTCTATGTTTCAGTTGGTTAAGAGCTAAAGCACAGATTGCTGAGGTCCTGGGTTCAAATCCCAGTGAGAGTCACACTTTTCCTTTCATTTCTACAATTGTGTTTCTAATTTTGCCTTGCAGTGACATATACTGCACTTGGGAGAGATAGAGGAGTTATTTAAGTCTGTAAAAAAGACTTCCTGGTTGTTCACTGCAACACCAGAAAGGAATGCATATGTGATTCACATGGGAAAACTCAGGGGCCTTAGTTGGCTGAACACTCATAGCTCAGTTTGGTTAAGAGCTAAACCACGGATTGCTAAGGTCCTGGGTTCAAATCCCTGTGAGAGTCACACTTTTGCTTTCATTTCTACAATTGAGTTACATGCAGCCATTTGAATTTTTCTACGCTATGCGTAACTTTGGCAGTTAATCATATTTTCACTCCAAATTTTCAACTTCGCCATTTTTTCACACCACCTCATGAACAATACAGCTGTCATTTTTAACATCCTGCCAAAAATGTTTTTTCTGCACCTGTGGTACAGAATGGCGTTACAGTTGTGCAGAATTACATTTCAATGGGGATTTGAACATTTTATGTACTGGGTACATGCGGTGAGGTGATACAAAGGTTATGTCGAATATTTGGGTTGAAAATTATTGAAAATGGCACAGTTATGATTATTTGTTGCAATTGCACAATGCCTGCTTGTAACTTAATGTGTGGAAGTGCAGGATCCAGAGTCCCCTGTGTTTCCACTGCTAGATACATATGTGCATCTGTGCAGGGATGCAGTGCAAGTTCTGAAGGACCCTGTGCTCCCACAATATAATAAAGATACATAGAAACATGGAAGTTGATGGTAGATAAGGACCACAAGGCCCATCCAGTCTGCCCATTTCTTTTTCTACCTTATGAACGTGCCATCGGCCTTTGCTCTGTCAGTGGCCTAGCTATTCATACTCATCTGTACTAAGATAGTATAATTTTTTATTATCTCAAAAGGTAAGGAAAGAAATTGCAAAAAACTTTGTTAATGCATCAGTTAGCTTTGAAGTGACAAAAGAAGGAAATTACACATTAGGGTTAAGCCCTAACACCCCACCCCAACCTCTTCCCCACCCATCCCACCAACCACCCCACCCTCACTCTCCACAGACCAACAGATGTCAGGGTGTGCCTTGGGGTCATCGAGCCTAACTCTCATCCCATTCTCCTATACTGTACCATGTCAACATTCTTACAGATGGAATGTATATACAGTGGCATCCCCCAGGATAAAATTAAATTCTGCATCATTTTTCAGCACTCTGCAGAATGCTGCAGAAGATCTACTGAATAAAGCAATGTAATTTCAATAGTAATTAGTCCCCTTTGTCATTCAGGAAAATGTGACACTGCCGGGATGAAGTGAATGCCACATTCCCTGCATGAAAAAGGGGAATAATTGCCATTGAAATTACATTGTTTTATTCAGTAGGTCTGCTGCAACATACTGCAGACTGCGTTAAAAGTGTGTTTCATCATGGGGAATGCACTGTATACTGTATTAATAATAGATCCACTAATAGATCCATAAAGGCTTGGAATGATTATAAATCTGTGTTAAAACAATGCAAAAATAACGTAAAAAAATCTAAAAGATATTTATATAAGAGTAACATGGATGTTGTCAGCAGAAAAGGACCTTCTGGATCACCCAGTCTCTCCTAATTTCAATACTACTGTTCTACCACAGACCATAATTTTTCTCTGGCCTTACCCCCTTCCCAGCACTGTTACTAAGGTCCCTCTGTGTCTATCCCGTGTATGTTTGAAACCTGTCGCAGCTTCAGTGCCCACCACCTCTGCTGGAAGGCTGTTTCAGGTGCATCATGTTGAAACAGTGAAATTACTACAGCAAAAGTTATTACAGCAACTATTTCAATGAAATTTGAAATTGTCAACGTAATATTCCCACTGGAGAAATTTTGCCATTTCCCCATGATACTCCCCCCTTCTGAGACAAGTGTGACTCAGAGTTGGATCTCTAGAGATCAGGGGGTGCAGGAGAGAAGCCCCCTGTATGGGGGGGTGCAGGGGGCAAAGCTCCTTAAAAAAATAGCCAATGTCTGACAGGCGAAAGTTCACCTGTCAACATTGTGACTTTCATCATGCCACATTTCAACAACTTCATTGTCGATGTGATTTGGTGGAACCATTCCAGATGGCCTCCACCTTGTCTGTGAATAAATATTTCCTCACATTCCTTGTAAGTCTACCCTCCCTCCAGCTTCATTTCATGACCCTGTGTCCTTGCATATCTCTTTCTCTGCACTACGCCACTCTCCTCAACCTTGTTGATGCCTTTGTGGTACTTGAATGTCTCTATCATGTCTCCCCCATTTTCTCCTTTCCACCAGTGAGTACACATTTAACTTCCTGAGTCTTTTCTTGTAGGGCTTCTGATGCAGGCCATGTCCTTCCTGAGATGGAGCCTCCAGAACTGGACATAGTACTCCAGGTGTGGCCTCTCCATTGATGTATTCAGGGGTAACACTAACTCCCTTTTTCTGCTGGTGATGCCTCTCCCTATGCAACCAAGCATCCTACTAGCCTTTTCCACTGCCTTATCACACTGCTTTGCTACCTTCAGGTCCTCTGATATGATGACCCCTGGATCCCTTTCCTGTCATGTGGTTGTCAACACTTGCCCCCAAACTGATACATTGCCTTCAGTTTCTGTGCCCCACCTGCATAATTTTAAATTTTTTGGCATTGAAACCCAGCTGCCAAACCCTTTTCCAGTCCTTCAGCTTTCTTACATCTTTCTTCAGCGCCCCCCCCATGGTGTGTCCACCCTGTTGCAGATTTTTGTGTCATCTGTGAACAGGCATACCTTTTCTTCCAGACTCTCTGCAATTTCACTAATAAAGACATTGAAGAGGACCAGTCCCAGTACTGACCCAACTAGCAAACAATACACCAAAGAATAATTTGAAGTATTTCTATAGTTATATTAACTCCCTTAGAAATTCTGACACCAAACCTGGCCTGATTGTGGAAAATAATTCAGCAATTGAGGATTCTACCCCCAGAACCTACCCAGAATCTCAAATGTAGTCTCAGACTGAGGAGAAGACAATCCATACACCATTTGTGGGATGTTAATCTTGCCTAGGGCTGTAAGTAACTAAGTATTGTAACTTACTTTGTATATTTTTGTTGTCAACTTGTAAAGCAACACTGTGTAACATTAAGCAATGTTGCCTGTTCACATGATTCTGTATACTGTGGTCTCACAAAACTGTTTGTTTGTCCAGACGTGGAGCCTTTGCAAAGGAGTCTTTGACTCAAAGGTTGTAATTCCAAAAATTAATAAATAAATAAATAAATTCTAATAATGTAGTAGAATTATTTAAGAAATGCTTCTGTTTTGTATTCTTCAAGTCCTCTCCATATACTGGAAATATTCCCGTCAATGGAGTTATAAATATAGTTATATCATAGGAAGACAACACCAGGAGAATTCAGAATATTAAAAATCATAACTCTGCAGGCCCCGATAATATTTCACCCAAAATGCTAAAGATTTTAACACCATTTATATCTAGACCACTAAAATACCTATTTCTCACATCTTTAACTAATAATGATGTCCCAAATGTTTGGTAGTCAGTCACTGTAATACGCATACCCATCCATAAAAAGTGGAAAAAGGAGGATTACAAAAACTATAGACCTATAAGTCTAACCTCAGTAGCCTTTAAACTTCTTGAAGCAATTATGAAAGACAGTGTAAATAACCACTTAGGAATACAAAACTTAGTAGACCAGGAACAACATAGCTTTGCATGAAAGAGGTCATGGATCATGAATCTGTTGTGTGTCTATGAAAAGATTTCGCTAGCATTCGACAAAAGTAAACCAATTGACTGTATTTATCAGGACTTATCTAAAGCCTTTGACACTGTTATACATAGAGAAATCAGAAAATGATGAACTTAAATATCAGTTCTAGAGTTGTAAGATGGACTGAAAGATGACTTAGCAATAGAACATAAAAAGTTTCTGTTAATGGGTACTACTGAAGTACCGATAACATGATGAGTGGTGTGCCACAGGGATAGGTATTGGGCCCCATACTGTTTCATATTTTTATCTTTGATATGTGTAAACAGGTTGTAAACTGTAGTAGTAAGTGTGCAGACAACACCACATTGGCTGGTGTGGTATGAACTACGAAGGGTAAAGAGTCAATCCAGACTGATTTAGATACTATTCAAAAATGGGCAGACACATGGGTAATAATGTTCAACTCTGATAAATGCTGTGTCCTGCACTTGGGAAGTCAAACAAAGAAACATATTTATAGAGGGGGGAATAATATCATTAGGGAGGTTCAACATCAATAGTATCTAGGGATTATAATAAACAATAACCTAAATTCTATAGACCATTAAGGAATACAAATAGTTAAAGCTAAGCAAATCCTGCAGACAATCAGATGAAATTTTAAGAGCAGAAGAGCTGAGGTTATTATGCCTCTTTAAAGAGCATATGTCAGGCCTATTCTGGGTTATGGTGGCCAAGTTCAGTGCCCTCTTAATAAAGGGAAAATATTCAGAATTGAATGGATAAAACATCAAGCAACTAAAATGGTGACTTGTTATTGTGTTATGATATAATGCAAGATGATTATTTAATTAGCAAAATAGGTCTAGAATTCAAAAATGATCATTTAGAAACCAGAGGTCATTCATTACAAATCAAACCACAAACATTTCATACTATTAAGAGGAAGAGTTTCTTCACCCATTGTATAGTCAACCTAAATAAATAATAAATCACCTATGGAAATAATAATAAGCAAGGACAAAATGGAGTTTAAAACTAAGCTTGATAAATATATATTATAGGGACATGATCTATCATATTATGGGTCAATGACAAGGCGCACATGTGGGTTTACTGCCTTCTCTGCTCTGTTACCGCTTAGTATGACTTTAGCATTCTTATAGTATTAGAACTGCTTACCTTTAGTTTGCAGTACTCATACTCTAAGAATATGCATGAAGCCACTCTTAGAACTGTAAGCATGGTCTCTGTGATGGTACTAACATACATAAGAAAAGTACCATGTGACCACATTGCTTGGAATGATGGATCGTGAAATCTGACAGCAAATAGCAGAATTTTGTATTGAATGGTTATGTAGTTCTTTTTCACTGTATTCCATAGCTCATGTTGAAAATTTGACAATTCACATGGGTATTCTGCTGAAACCAGTGCTAAATGCAAAGAATATTGCTGATTTTACAGCCCATAGTTTGTGAAATTCCATGAAATCATCAAATTCTGCAAAACAAATTGTAGAATTTCACAAACTTTGTTGACATGAAGGGCTTTTGTCACAAATGGTCTATGCCCTAAGTACAGAATCCAGAAGCAGGCCCATTCAACCTTCATTTGTTTCTCATTTTTCTTTTAACCTGAACAGCTGCCCAGCTTCTCTTCATAACAAGAGAGACCCAATTCCTATTTATAGCTGGAAAATATGAAATGATTTGAAGATACAGTGAGTTTAAATGTTATTCCTGTTGCATGTTCATATAGTTAATTGTCTTGCAGGAAACATATTTTCCACTCAAACTGAAAGAGATTTTGGCATGTTATATCTTACAGTGGGATGCACTGCATTCTGCTTTGAAAAATTATTCTGGCTCAGTTCAACATGGTCTAGTAAAGGTTTAAAAATGTCATGAAGTTTGTATTAGTGAACAGTTCATGAAGGTAGTTCATGTTGAAATACTCAACATTTGGGGAACTTTGATGGGTGTTTGAGAATCATTACAAGATGGGTTATGGATTTCCCAGGCTCTTTGCTACACTGTGCTAAAGACTGGGAAACATGTACAGTGGCTGACAGTTGTCACAAAATGTACAGGTTTGTAGAAAAACTTGAAACACTAGCTTAACATCTCACTTCTTTATTTTCATATTGATAGACAGTAGGTTTTGAGGTTGCATCACGTTTGGTGTTTTGTGTATGTTTTCTGCACTTTTATTAAAATAAAGTATTAAATGAAGTTGTCAGTGAATGCCAGCTACATACACATTGATGTTTGTTAGAAGTTTACATAATTTTGACATTCAGTGATAGCTATGATCACTATTTTTCTAAAGAACAATAAAGTATACTTTATTTATTTATTTATTTATTAGCTTTTGATGATCTGGTAAGTGCATTAGGCAATATACCTGCTTATTTTCAGACATGACCCAGGAGAGTACAAGATGCAATATAGGAAACAAATGCAGATACATACAAGCAGTCAAATTATTGCATCAGATATCCTCGCAGGGATAGACATAACATTTTACTGCAAGAACATCAACTGTGATGCTGCTTTTAAACCTGTATCAATATGAATACAAGCACAAGTGAAAAATGAAGCCTTTTTTTAAAGCTTCAGTAAAATACTTGGTAGTCCTTTTGTGACACATATCAGCTACATGTAAACCTTATGCTATAGCATGTTGTAGCCTAATGTAGTATAAACTACTTATAGATATCCTCATAGACAGAGGATTAGTGATTGGTAGCCTAGAAGTTAGTGTAATGATATGCAAGTGAGCTTGGTACATCCAGCAGATCTGGATTTGTTTCCCACAGCCTCCACTTGCATATTTTGTGAGTCTCAGCATGTTACTTAGCCTCCCCAACACTCCTGAGTTGCCCCTGAAAACAGGGCTTGTGCCTTGTGGGCCTTACTGGGCTGCCAAAGAACAATAACAATAATAATAAAAATAAATTGCTGGCTGTTGAAGTTTGTTGATGACACAAACACTGTGTAGGCCAAATAGTAGACACAGATAAGGAGGAAAGGAAACTGCAGGGGGGGACTGCATAAATAAGAAAGGTGGATGAGCTGGTGGCAAATGAAAATCAACATCAGTAAAAGTGAGGTAATATTGCCTTTTGGTTATGGCAGTTAGAAGTCAATAAAAGTTAAGAAATCTAGCACTAGAAGTAACAGTGAAAGTGATGGAAGTGGTCATACTGTAAGTATTTAAAGAGCACAAAAGCAATATGCAAAAAATTTGGGGACAGCAAATGTGGTTCCCGGAAATATAGGTAGAAGTTTTGTGTTCAGATCAACGGAAGTGATATTATCATGTCATTAGATGCATATGACACCTCAGTTTAAGTACTGCACACAGGTTTGGTGTCTGTATTACAAAAGGGATCTGAAATAATTAGAGACAGTGCAAAGAAGGCCACAGAAGGTATTTAATGGACTGAGTTCAAGGAATGTCTCGATAGAGTAATGGACCTGAACTTATTTTTGCAGGAGCAGAGACATCTGTAGAGGTGTACGAAAATATATTATATATATTTTTATTCTTACAATAGGGCAAATTGAGATCAATCAGTGAGAGAGAGTTTAGAACACTACAGAGTCTGAGAGAAGCAGAGAGCATGAAATGGAACAAGCACTGGAAGTGTTTGACTAGATGTGAAATTTTTTTGTCATAAAAGTGTTTTGGGCAGATTTTTCATTTTACAAGAACATTCGATCTAGAGAACAAGCACATGTGTAGTAATAAAAATTGTATTTAATTTTCTTTAATCAGCTGACGATGTTATAACACTAAAGTGCATAAAACACCCTTTTGTTGTATTGATGTGTCATTTATTTTCACTAACCATGTTTTTCACAGGAGTTAAATAATTATAATCATAATGTCAGAGGTATAGACACATTATACACACATCATCCTGAGTTAAACAAGAGACAATAATTCAGCATAATGTATAGAGAATGCTTTTTCTCTATATATTTCTAGACTTATCAGAAAGCTTTTGTGCCAGGTCATGGAATGTGCTTGTACATGTCTGAGGTACAACAGCATTCCATGAGTTTGCAGTGCCCAGGAGCACACCAACTGCTTAAGTACAACTGCAAACAACCACATGGTCATCAAAGCTGAATCTCACCTGAATCGATGAGATGGACATGGTGGTGTTTACAAAAAACTGTACCGAGCATCAAAATTAATTAAAGAAAAATGGATCAAAAGAAAATTTGCAAAAAATAGTAAATGATTTAAGAACTGTTCCATTGTATTTCAATGATGTTAATGAGCACTGGCCAACACATGAAATCCCTTTAGAGGAGCTAGATTTGTTGCTTTCCAACTTCATTTTTAAAATAAAAAGAATCAACATGTCCAAGTATGAACCCAGCACCCTCTATGGATTCCTGGTCAACAGAGGTTGGCATCAAATATAACACAATTACAAGCATTACGTCTTTCATGTCAATAGCACTGACTTTTAAGAAACCCTAAATATCTAGCAGGCAAACAGAAATATCACAAGAAATGGGTAAGGGAAACAAGTCTATTAAAGCAGAGCCCCTCACAAATGAAGCTATAGATCTCCAGCGTGCTACAGAAACCACTGGTCTTCAAAATCCAACAGCATTATTACAAATGCTGTTTTTTAATATCAGTCCTTAATGCTGATCATTATGGTATATTATCTCTAGCATTCGATTCCACTGCTTGAGTTGAAACTCCTTCTGTCTTACTTTCAAGAAAACCTTATATTCTTCCCTTGCTTTATTAAGAGATTTTAGAGTTTCTTTACTTTTATCTACTTTTGTTTTCCCTGTAATTTGTCTTGGGGCTTTCTTATGCTCTCAACGCTCTTCATCAAACCAAGTAACAGGGCCTATGTTTCTCACTCTTTTTGTGTTTATACAAGACAGGCATTCCCTAATACTCATGCAATATTCTGTTAAAATGTTATCCAAGACTGGCTTATATCTTCCTTCTGAAAGGATTAATTCCAATGTATGCTCCATGTTTTGTATTACTGGAATTATCTTCAGAATGTGTCTGTCATTCCATTGAATTTGCTTTGAATTCCTCACCTCAAAACCAACTAGATCACTAGTACAATTTGTATTGTTCTGTCCCCACTGCAGTGTGATAGGTAAATGATCACTTTCACTTCTAACTTCTATTTTCATGTTCATCCATACATGCATGGGGCCATTCCAGAAACAATAATCCACTATAGATTCACCCCTACCATTGAAATATGAAAAGTTACCACACTTGTCCCCAGAGATTCTCCCATTTAAAGGCACTAAATTATAAGTGGAAATTATGACAAGAGCCTATTAAACTGACTAAAATCCCTATGTAACCATGCGTGCACATCATTGTCTATGTGGTCATGACATTTTCCTATGTTTGCATTAAAATCTCCACATACTAAAGTGTTTTCACATGCAGTACTAGCCCAACAATTGTGAATTACTTAATCAAGTTCTTCCCATATAGATGCATTATAATACTTAGAATTCTTTGAGGGAATGTATATATTAAATAAACAACAGGGGAGAGTGGGGGATTACATCAAAAAGGCCTGTATAAATGGGGAACTAAGAATAGGCAGTATAGTTAGATGCTTAAAGATGGGCCAGCCCAGTGGTGCAGAGGGCTGAAGTGTTATGCCTTACCTTTTGCTACACCAGTGACCTGGGTTCAGGAATGACCTTGGGTCATTGTGATGCCAATGGGTGGAGGGATGGAGCAGGATTGAGCAGCCTAATGGTAGCTTTCCTCTCCTGAGGTGGTGTGGCCCCCTGTAGTTCTGCTGCCAATGGGTGGAGGTACAGTGGCAGCACAGTCAGGAGGGGGCAGCAAGTTGGGAGAATGCCTCAGAATGCAGCACATGTGCCTCCACATGTGTGTGTGCATACCTGAGGGGGACAGGAGAAAATGGGGGGAAATATATAAACATAACAAAAATGATGCTTAGAGATCTTTAACCATGAAACAAAACCACCTAAGAGCCTGCCAGATTTTGTAAGTCATTCCCAGACAGCTGATAGCAACTATACCCATTGAGTGAGACATCTGTATCATATGCATGCCAGGTTTCTTGAAGATTTATAACCTGATGTTTACAAACAAACTTTTTCCAGTCCTCATCCACAAACTTAGTATTTAATCCTGCTATGTTCCATGAAAGTATTACAGTCTGTACAGGGGTACTAAACCTTCTGTCTCCTGTTACATCAAAGGACAGTTCATGTCAGGCATTCTGTTCATGCAAAACTGCAAAATCTATTTTCCACAGTAATATTAACAAACTCTGGGCAGAGCCAATATGGCTGTGGAAAACATTTAGGAGTGGCAAGAGTGTGGAAAAGAATATGCAGTGCTTTTGCTGCACTGGAGTCAGCCGTAAGTTATAATGCAGCAATTACAGTACTGCACATGTGCGACAGCCATACATGTGAAGTTTGCCCTATAGTCAGCTTTGCACAACATGGCAATGCTGACATAACTGTGTATGCACGATAGTCATGCATGCGCAGTTCAAGTCAACATCACCATGTTGTACATGGTGGCCATCAGTACTGCAGTTGCAGAACAGAAAAGTAGTGCCCCGGGAAGTGGATATGTTTATGCGGTCTGTGACGGAGAAGGGCTGCATAAACAGAATTACTGGAAACTATGTCAGAGCACTGTGGCAGCACGTCAGATAGTGGTCTGGTTATGTGCTTCCACAGTGCTATTATACAAATCTGATGCTGGCATAACATCTGTGGAACTTGACCTATGCAACCGTACAAATCAGGCTCAGGAGGAGTCTATTAACAAGCTAGAGATCTGGTCTGGGACTTGCTCGTCATCACAGTCACTGTCTTATTGTTTTCTAAGCAGTAATTTCTGGCAAATGTGCCTTAACCATATTGATCTCAGTGCTGGTAGACTACTTCTGGTTTTGCCCAGATAGTATTAGGTACAGGTAGTAGCAGTCTTGAAGTGGTAGCTGCCGGTGGTGGCATGCTATGGAAAAAAGTGGTCCCCATGCTCATCTGCACATTTTAGAAATGATGCGTTTCCTTGTTTTTGCTGTAAAGAAACTAACCCCTTTAACACAAAAACAAGGAGTCAGTTATGGCCTCCACCCCACATTTTTGCTTTAAGTGAGGAATGTCATTATGGGTTTGCATCAGATGTACAGTGGCAGCCATAAATGCAAAATATTGTTAAACAGTAATCAACTGAATGTATGCCTTCCATTTCTTCTCTCTCCAGCCAGTTGAGAGGTTTAGGTTTCTACCTGTTTTTTCTGCACTGTATCAGCCCACTATCGTTTTCCTTATAGGGGCATCTGTGTTGCAGGTTTCAGGTTAAGTAAGTGATAGCACAGTACATGTATGTAAGCCTCAGTATTTGTGACTTTGTCAATGTTGCAAGTTGGATGTTATTTGGATTATCAGCTCCAGTTGTACTGTGTTCAGGACAAAAATGTATTTCAAATAAATATAGTCACTAATCTAAATTCTTTATAGTTTTTTGTTTCCTTGTGCGTGTGCAAGAAACATCTTGTGGTAGAAAGACATTTCAGAGGTGTGCCAGGGACGAGTCCAATGCACAGCAATCTACAGTGGACTTGTCCCTGGTAGACCAATGAGCATGCAACCAGACTGTGACACTAGTCACAGTTTCACATCTGTAATCCATTCTCTAGCTGAAAGAAAAAAAGTGCTGGAATGAGAGTGCCTCATTCCTTTCATTCATGCCTGTACTGATCTTACTGCTTGTCTCCCCCCCCATCCTGCAGATGTTCAGGTACCCAGCCATACACTGCATCCCCCACTCTCTGTGCCATAAGCAGTAAACAGTCCTAGCAGTAAAGAACAAATAAATATTATTTATCCTTCCCAAGACATACATCCTTGTTGAACTTGTTTGTGTCTCTGTGCAAGTGACAGTGCATGTTCCTGTCCCTGAGCTCCTCTCTCTCCAGTGCTTCATGTGTGCCATAATGCCCAGTCTGGGCATTGTTCTCTGTGATGGTACCCACTGACCCACCCCATGGATCTCCTAGTGTCCATGTTGCCTCAGTGGGCCCCCCCCACTCTGCCACACATTACAGTGAGCAAGAGTGCTGAGAAGTGAGGCAGCATTGCCTGCAGAGTTGTAGTTTAACCCTGGATGGCAGGGAGAGGGATACATGAGCTGCAGGGACAGACACCAGGAAGGAGAGGCAGCAATGCCCCCCCCAAAGAGAGTGCAGGCTCCAAAGAGGTGGTGAGTGGCACCAGTGGCAGGGACAGAGCAGACAGAGAGCCCCCAAACAATGACAGAAACATGCTAAGATGTGGCAAGTAAGTTGAATGAGAGTGATTGCCAGGTGACAGGCTGTTACTATTGCAGCACCACCGGGGGGCAGTTCAATGTAATGACCATAAACATGATGACCAGTGGCTCCCAGACCTATGCCTGAACATTCATTTAAATGGGTGGCCTATCCTCTAGCAGTCTCTACTCCCTCCCTCTCACCCCTACCCCCCAAGATAGAGACACAGCAACAGCGAGAGTCGCTTCCAGAGCGGCATATAAGTGCAGGTTCAATCTGTTATGGTCAGAGATGGTGTTAACCCCCCCAAAACAGAGAAGTGGAGTACAGTGTGTGCCCAAGTTCAGTTGTCATCCATTTTATTTCCACTCACTCTTCTGGCACCTTGCTGTCAGTCTGACTCTCTGTCTCTCTGAAGCTCAATGGCAGCAGACAGCACATATAGAGAGGCAGAGAAAGAGGCAGCAAGAGTGCCATGACCAGGACAGAGAGCAGTGCTGCAGAGTTTTCCTTTCACCATGGGGAGCAGATGTAGAGAGAGAGAAAGACCAGAAGAGACACAGTGTAAAACAAACTTGGAGCTTCTATTCCACCACTGCACAAAATGAGCACCCAGACAGAGACAGAGACAGAGACAGAGACAATATGTGGGTCACATATTTGCCCCTACAGATTAACTAGCACAGTGTAGTGTGAGCACTGGAAGGGAATTCTGGGTAGTTGCTGCCCCCTACACCTTCAGCTCACATCAGCACATAAGGAACAATCTGCAGTAGCCAGACTGATGTAGGTTACTCAGCTTTGTCTCCACACCCATCCCACTCTACACAGGTTGGCACAATCACAAGGTGACCTCAAGGTGGGCAGCACAAGGTAAATAGTGGACTGTGGCCTGGCAGAAGTTGGTGATTGGTGCCCCCTCCACAACCATCCAGCCACTGCACATTGGCTGCCCCAGCCAGAGACAGAAATGTGAGTTACATATTTTCCAATTCCACACCTGTTTCTATCTAGCCTGGTGGACACCAGGTGGGTGGAAATGGAGTTGTGGTCCAGATTCACTTGGTTGCTTGAGGTCATTGGCACCCAACACATGTTTCTGCATTTCTGCACATGTGAAGCATTTTCTCTTTCCATTCCATCTCCTGCATATTAGGAGCACTCTGCAGGAGCCAATGACAGGTGTGGGTCACATATCTCTCCATCTTCACCCATTCGAGTTACATGAAAGTTGGCACTGGCATTGGATAGGCTCCTGGCAGGTGGCTCTGGAGAATGATGCCCCATCCCCCCATCCCACCTCCACACAAGGGTAGCACCCTGCAGCAGCCAGGGATAGAGATGTAAGTTGCACATCAGCCCCTTCATACCTGTCCACAGCTAGCATGAAGGTTGGAGTGGGATTTTGTGTGACTGGCACTTTCTCACCCTATGCCACACCCCTATACCTGCAGAACACTCTGCTTCATCCATAGGCTCTCCCACCTAACATGCTCTACCCATGGAGAGCACTCTGAGGTACTGAGATATAAAAATATGGCTCTTGTATCCCCTCCACAATTGTTCCCACTCTGCTGGGTGGGTGGGTAGGATACAGTGGGTGGTCCTGAGTGACTGGTGCCCCCTCTTGCACCCCAACCTATCAACCCAATACTTTATAGCAGCCAGAGAAGAAATGTGGCTTGCACATTTGCCTCATCATAAACTGTGCCCATTCAAAAGTTTCACACACAGGCTCGAGTGGGGTCTAGGATAATGGCCATTAAGTGACTGTCCTCCCCATCCCACCTCCACACATGGGAAGCACTCCTCCTCCTCCATTACACATTTGCACATAGAGAACAGTCCTCCCCTGCATACCTCTTTTGATTGTGGGGAGCAATTCTCCTTCTCCAGTCCTCTTCCACAAGGTGGACAGTTTCTTATGTAATCATATTTGGTCTCAGCCCTTGTTGAATACAACATTGTACATATTGTAAATACTAATGTAAAGAAAATTGCTTTATTTTAATTTAAATTATGTGTCCTTACTTTTTGTATCTCACACCATGTATTTATCATTGCTTGTACATGGGACCTCCTTGCAAATGAGGTTGCTCAATGGATTTTATCCATTCACAAGAAACTTGAACTTGAACATGGAAAGCACTCTTCCCTCCATTCTGTCTCCACACATACGTATCATTGCTCCACCTCCATCCCACCTCCATACATTGTGAGCAATCATCCCCTGACCCCTCCAGTGCTTCTCCCACTAGCTCCTCCGGGGTAAGACTTTGCTTATGTCTATGAAGCAAACCAATATGGATGTTCACAGCCTTTGCAACATTTTCAATGTGGTAGGCATATGACATAGTGCTGTCTATAGTGACCCCCAAATATCTGAAATGCTGGACGAGTTCTAATATAGTTCCAGACTCGTTTGTTATATTGAGTGGGTGTGAATGATGCTTATTCTGGGGACTGAAAAACAGCACGGTCTTGGTTTTCTTGTTGTTTATACTGAGTTTTTATTCTCTGAATCATCTTTCAACTGTAGTAAAGCTGTCTTGTAGCTTGCATTCCAAGGTAAAGAGATCAGGGTCACTTGTATAAAGGACTGAATCATCTGCATAGAGCAGAATTGGACAGCTACTGGTGAGCAGGAGCCTGTTCAGAAACAAACCGAATAAAATGGGGCCCAGGATGGAACCCTGGGGCACACAGGAGTGAATGGGTCTACTGTCAGATAGGACATTATCAGTCCTAACTTGCTGAGAGTGATTCATGAGATAGTTCTTATAATTACACACTAAGAAGAATGGTCTTAATGAGTTCATTTAAGGTTTCATAATTTGACCTTTTGCAATTTTAATGACCTCCCAATCCTGGAGTCTTCAATTTGTTTTATTTAAACATTTCTTTACTTAGTTCATCAATAGTCCAATAAGATTTAGAATAAAATTACTTTAGAACAAAAACGGGATAAACTTTGGGTTTGATTCTGTGCAAATATTAGCTTCTCTCCAAGTTGAAAATGCATAGAAGATTAGTTGTACACACTTTTGTATTTCTCCACACTTTTACTTAGGAAATTTTTAAAACAAATATGAAAAAATAACACTCAACAGTCCAATAAGATTTAGAATAAAATTACTTTTGAACAAAACTGCATACATTTTGGATTTGATTTTGTGTAAATATCAACTTCTCTCTGTGTTGAAAATGCATAGGAAATTAGTTGTGCATACTTTTCTATTTTCCACACTTTTACTGTGGAAATTAGTAAAAAAATACGAAAAAATAACACTTGACCTTTTGCACAGGTCTTGACCTCCCATAAAGGGAATGGCTTAAAACTTTTTTAGGAGTCATTCAAGAGTTATTCCAAGGTCATGATTTAGTAAACTATACATTTAATGCATTTTAATAATAGAAGTTGCCTAAAAGGATATAATAAAAGAAAACATCAGTGTCGCAGCATAGATGCCTAAAAGTTTTACAGACAGCCATTGTTTTTCTTGTCTCTCTTCCTTCTTCCTCATATCTGGTCAGTGTCAGCTTCACATATAGATCTCATAGGATATTACTGGCTAATCAATACTAAAATTAATCTGTTGCTTTTGTTCTGAAAAGATTTAACATGATCCCATCCTGAAAATATCTAATGTGACCCCAATAAGCAGATCATTTTGTTTCAAGGTGGTAAGCACTAAAGAATTCCATTGAAGTACTAGTAAGTCATGATGATCTGAGGTTAAATTAGGCATGACAAGATGGTCTGGTCTCATTGCAGTTAACGTAGCATAGTGCTTTACAGAAATGAGGTTGTTATAAGTTTAATAGGAGTTATGGCAAATAAATGTAAATATTTCTAAAAGTACAAAAGTTACACATGAACCATCAGTAGGAAAGTTGTTCAGGACAAAATAACCTTTCAAATGAGCTTATAAGCTGCACTAATTAAATTTTTTAAACCATGGCCACCTGATTATCAGAATTTTCATTTTTCTTCACAGTGTTACCTTTTGGATGGCTATATTTAAAAAAAAATCTTAGTGACTATCCTCAATTGAAAGGTAATTTTGCCCTGAACAACTTTCATGTTGTTTTTATATTGGTAACTTCTATATTTTCCGAGATATTTACATTTGTTTGCCCTGACTCTTACTGTGTTCACTCAGAGAGAAAAAAAATGAGGTTGTTTGGAAGACCATATTTTACAAAATATAAAGAATTCAGATTAGTGACTGCCCTCATGTGAAAGGTCTTTTTACCTTGAACAACATTCACTTTGGTTGTTTTTGCACACCTTGAATAGTTTTAAAGATATTTAGATTTGTTTGGAAAGTGTGCACATTTCCTTTCAGGGAAAAAACAGCTTTGTGTTTTGTGTCCATCATTCTAAACAGAAAGAAGGGAGTATTTTTTAACTGCCATAGGAATTTGCAGTGTTATGGAAGGATACACTGAAAACTACTAAAAAAAAGTGTTCCACAGAAACCCTTTTTCAAGCTACAGCGAAATGGCTGTAGGCTCCACCTACATCCATAAAAAATGGATTTTGTAAAGTTGCCTGATTACAGTTCATAACTGAACTTCTAGTATTATAATGGTAGCTAGCATCAGTTTGTGAAGCAATCTCCTCTCTAGGGTCACTGTGTATTATGTAGGGACCCATTTTGTCAAGTAGAGCTAGATTCTTTTTTAAGCTATTATAGATATCCATGGAATTAATGGATAGCATAATTTGATTGTAGTCATCAAGAGAACTAGCATGTGTTGCTTCAACAATATCATCCTTGCTCACGGGAATATTCAAAACCATTTCAAACAAATCTTTCACTAACATTTTTAGTTTAAACTCATTCTTATAAGAGGTTCTGCTTAGGCCAAATAAAACCATTTTGCTGATATTTCTTTCTGAATCCCATTGGGCTATCTTTACTTGGTTTGAATACTGGTAACCAATAATAGAACTATCTATAATGTGAATACCTAACTTATTCAATAAAGCTGTTTTTTAGCAAGATTATCTCCACAGCTTCAGTGCCCTGAGGAAGGACATCCACTTGACCCGGTCTTTTCTCATTAAACCATCGGTGCACCTTAAATATGTTAACTTTTGAGGGGGTATCTATAAAAATTGATTAAATAAGTTAGAGAACAAGTTTCTTAATTTACCCTTGTGTTTCTTCAATCAGGCTTTTAGACCAAAAACACTAATTTGAGAAATGTTGCCATTCCTATGTCTGCCATATTGGCTATGCTTTTCTCTATTCACATACACAATGCTACACCCAAATGTCATTAAAGTTTCATTGTTCAAACAGACGTGATTGGTTATCCTGAATGAAGAACAAAAAATATAGATACAGCCCACATTATTCTCATCCTTATCTTGTCACATTTGAACAAACTCATTTATAACAATATCTGCTCCTATAGCTACCCTTAACAGGTTCACAATCTTTTCTTTATTGTGCTTTAGAGACTTAGCTCCATCCCGTGTCCATCCATAAAGGCACAGGTTAACACAGCTGTCCAAATCGTAGACCTCCTGAGTAGGTAAAATTCCCTGCATAAGACCCTTTTCTTTGATTTGCAACCCCCTAGATAGCTCCTCAGTCTCCCTAGTTTTGTACTGATTATTTAGGTCCTGTCTAATGGCCTTTAATTCATTGTCAAAAAAGCATAATAATTTTGTTAAAGCATCCATGTTTGTCTTGAACTCTAATTGCCTGGAAGATTTTTTCATCAAAATCTCTGCTTCTGGAATTTTGTTAACTGAAGATTCAGATTTGTTGTTATCCCTATAAACCAGAACCTCCTGTGTTAACTAGACCATGCTAGAGTCAACAAGTTCTATGCCAACATTTTCTTGCATTTTTTTTTCTTGTTGTTATCTTCTCCTAGGACCACACTTTTGACTTTTTTCCCCTTTTCTTTTCCCTTTTCTGTTTAAGTTAATCATTTTAGGCAAAATGAGCATCTCTACTACTGTGAAATCAAGCATTAGAAGTTCAGAGCTGTCCAACAAAATTGATGGGGAACCCTTATTTGGTACAAATTTATTTAATTTCTCTAAACTGACCTCTAATCTAAAGCTGTTTAGAGCAATATTTTCCTTAATTGTCTACATTTCATTTGTTACTGCCACTATTTGGTCTAAAATAATTAGATGTACAGCATTAGGGTCAGCAACAAAGTTCTTTAAGTCTTCACTAAGTACAAAGGGGTAAGTTCTTATCTCTTCTGAAGCCTGCCCTTTATTATAATATTTTGCTGAAGCGTCAAGTATTTTTAGACCAGAAATTGTGGTCTCGAGTTCATCCATAACTCCATTTATCTCACATTTATTGGAATGTAGCTCTTGGTTACTTTTAACTGCACTAGGAGTATACAGTGGTAATCATGCAAAAGTATCCCTTTACTGTGCAACATGTGTCATTGCACAGTAGTGGTATACATGTTATTCAATGGTACCGCGCATTTGCGCGATAGCAGTATACTGCGCTACCAAGAAACTTTTGCGCGATTAGCACTGTATGCTCAGGTTAAAACACCAGAGATCCTGAATAATTTGTTAATGGGTTTGACTCAGAGAAGCCATCTATGGGTCTAGGGCTCAGCTCCCTTTATGCTTCCTTGTTAACATTTACTATAACTCCGCTTCTACTTCTACTTCTTCAATTTCGACAACAGTTATCTGACTCACTGTGCTTAAAGGACTAAATTCTTCCAAGGAAGTATATACTGCACTCTCCTGAGAGGAGTGACCAGCTTTACTGGAAATATAAGACTCACACCCTAATCTAGGTGTAGAGGAAAACCTTGAACATTCTAAGGCTTTTGCAGTCTCCTGAGGAGCATTATTATATGTATTGGTCTCAACCGGTTTATTAATCTCAAAGTGCTCTGTAATTCTAGGGTGGTTATATTGCTGCTAGGTAACATTACTTGTTTTGCCTTGCACAGTCCTATACATCACTCCATCTTCAGTCTATTGATAGAGCAGGTCTGAAATAATGCAAAGGTACACAGGCTGTTAACGGGCAGTATCTAGGATTTGGCTTCACTGAGTTTGTATCCTGAGATAAGTAAGCACTCTCCTATAAGAGATTGCAACGTATGAGCGGAGGCAGGGTTGTCCATCAGAAGAAGACAATGTCATCAGCAAGTAATGCAATCTTGTGAGGGACTCCTGCCATTACTATTTTTGGGAAACTTGGGAAAGCTCTCAGACACTGCACTAAGGGCTGTACTACCAACAGGAAAAAGTAAGGGGATAACAAGATATCCCTGCCTTGTACCACAGCCCAAACAGAAGCTAGGTAAAATAACAGAATTTGTCAGAATTCTGGGTGATGGCTGACTGTACAGGATCTGAACTGTGGCTATAAAGTGTGGGTTGAAGTCAAAGCATTTCATGATATCAAACAGGTAGGTGCACTCCAACCTATCAAATGCATTTTCAGAATCAAGAGAAAGGGTGTCAGTGGCCTCCCACATCAAGTCTACAGTCCTCAGTAAGTTATCAGACTCTAACCAGTCAGGGACAAATCTCACACTTGATTCAAGTGTATTATTGTTCCCATTATGTCTCTCAGTCATCATGTAAAAACATTCATAAAAATGTTTGCATCTGCATTGTTATAGTAAATGGGATGAAACTAGGAGCATAATCATATCTTTTCCTTTCTTTGGGAACAATGTTAAAAGTGCCTCTCAAAAGGAAGGAGGTGAGAGCCCTAATGTATCACATTGTCGAAGACTTGCACTAATTGTGGCACAAGCAGTGGGCAGAAGGCCTAATACAAATCAGAGGGGAAGCCATACAACCCAGAGAATTTGTTCTTGGACACTGTTCCAATAGTGTAAGCCTTTTCTTTGGCTGTAAAGGGTGATGTCAAGTTGTAGTTAACCTCAGGAGATACATGAGGGAGAATAATACTGGACTAAAAAGTCTCATATTAGCCTTGGGAGGGTTAGGTTTCAGAAGAGTGCAGGAACTTTTAATAATATACGAACACAAACATATGAAGAAGCCAGAAAAAGAAGGCAATTTGGTCTGTCTTTTCTTCTTGTACTGTAGGGTCCACAGCTTGAGCTACTGACCCTGGCCCCCTCCCCACTCCTCTCATCTTTCCATCCTCCCTACCTATGATTCTTACCTTCCCCCTATGCCTAGCCAAGCCATTCTTGAAGTTGCCCACCATCTTCAACAAGACCACCTCTTCTGGCAGCACATTCCAAGTGTCCACCTCCCTCTTGATGAAGAAATACGTCCTGACCTCCCACTAAACCTTCCCCCCTCCAGCTTAAGACTGTGCCCCCTTGCATTATGGTTGCCATTTAACTTAAAGAGACCCTCCTTATCCACCTTATTTGTCCCTTTCAGGTACTTGAAGGTCTCAATCATGTTCCTTCCCTCTCTTTCCTGTCCTCCAGAGAGTATCTGTTTGGTATCCTCAACCTCTTCTTGTATGCCTTACTCTGCTGACCCATTATCATCTTTGTAGCCCTCTTCTGGACCTTCTCAGCAGGTTAATGTCCTTTTTGAGGTGTGGGCATCAGTACCGAACTCCATACTCTAGATATGGCCTCACCAGTGATCCTGTACAAAGGCAGTATAATCTCCTCTCTCCTATCACTGATCCCCCTAGCTATGCATTCCAGCATCTTGTTTGCCCTTGGTGCTGCTTTCTTGCACTGTGTGGAGTGCTTCAGGTCACTAGCGGTCATCACCCTCAGGTCCTTCTCCTCCTCCTCCTCTGAAGAAAGAGAGGCAGCACTGATATTCTATGAGGAGATGCTTACTGTTCACTGAAGGGAGTGGATATATTTTTCTACTTCACTGACACTAAGATGGTGTGCCAGTAGTTTTCTGGACTTTTTTTCAAACTCCCAATAGTGTTGATTTACTCTGAAGAAACTGCTTTCTGTTTGGTGTTGGAGAACTGTCTCTATGCTAGATCTAATTGCATCAATATGTAGCCTCAGATGGTCTGCCTGTTCAGGGTATTGGAGAAGTTGTTGCTCCAAGCTTCAGTGTCGCCCTGTTCCTGCCTCAGAGATGGTTCCCTTTCTTTGGGCAGTTTAGAGGAGTATGTTATCAGTTTACTCCTGGTTACTGCCTTACACACCTCCCATTGAGTTGCAAGATTAGTAGCTGGTGTTTCATTCAAGTCAAAATACAGCTGCAGTTCATTCTTCAACCATTTTCAGAAGTCAGGTTTCTGGAGGATGGCAGTACTGAAATACCACTTATTGCAGGGTCCTGATGCTTGACAGAAATTATCACGGAAGCATGGTCCAAAATTAAAATGTTTCCCCTGTATGACACCCCCCCCCCCCAAAGCCTGAGAAATCAATTCTTGTGAGGTGAAAATGACTTCAATCCTGCTGTAGATGTTATGGGCAGCTGAACAGTAAGTGAAGTTTAATTCTCTGTGGTGAAGTGCTCTCCAGAAATCTCAGAGTCTCTGTCTTTGGGAGGCCTAAACACATGTGCCATGGCAAGCAGTTCTGATCTAGGCCCTGACCCTGTTCTGCTTCTCTTAGAAGGATGGCAGTGTGCTTGCTGGGTAGTTGTTGAAGTACCAAGTCATAAAAGGTCACATCATAAAAGGTCACATCTAGGAGATTAGGGGCATAAACAGTCCCTATTACCAAGGGCTACCCTTGATACATGTCCTCCAATATAATAAATCTACCATTAATATCTTTAGTAAAAGTATGGGGCCCAAGCTGCAATCCCTTATGGAGCAATATTGTTATGCTCTCAGTTTGGTACGGAAGAAACTGTGACAGGCAATACCCCCTCACATACATTTAAGATGATCTGCTTCAATGCCTGATAGGTGGATCTTCTGGATGAGTGCTACACTGTACTCCATATCTTTTAGTTTAGTCAGGACTTTTCTTATCTTTGCTGGGCTATTAAGCCCATCAATGTTCCATAATGCCACCTTCAGGCTCTTTAAGGACATGATTTTAGAAAAATCAATGACTGAGCAAGGGGTGAACACCACCCCTTATAAAGTAGTGTGTCACAAATCCCCAACCCCCAGCTCAGCACCAACTGTATAATGCAACACACCCTAATCATATGCTTGTTACACTGATATTCTCTGACATTTCACAAATAACTGATGTAGAAGGAGATATTACTGGTGTAGAAAATAAGCTCAACATACCCTGCAAACCACAACTGGTCAGTGAAGTGAAAAAAAAAGGCTAAATATGGTACCCTACCAGCTAAGGTATGCCGGATATTCTCACTAGTTGAGAATAAGGGAAGCTAGTAGGCTAATGCTCCCATGAAAGGAGAGAAAAAACATCGACAGGTACAGCCCAACAGTGTCTTTTTCCAGCCACCTTCAGGTCTTCGGTAGTATATAAAATACTCAGGTGCCTCATAACCTAGATGGGAAGATGATGTTTCACCTGTAAAGAAAGTTTAGCTGGCGCACAATGGTGTTCCAGAAAAAAATATCCATGTGTAACTGCAAGACATAACGTCTTCCACCCCAAAAGGAAATAAAGCCCATGAACAGGGTACGGGGCAGAGAAAAGAGATTATGCTCTACAAAGGGTGTAACCCCCACATAGCCCCTAGTGAAGGGAATCTAGTAACCATTAATAAATTGTAACTATAGTTCATTAGGTAGCTATGAATGATACAATTAGCACAACAACCTGAAAATAGATCTCTCTTCCTTGTCCATTGGTGAAGACAAAGTTCAGTACAGTCCTGTAGCTCAGCTTGAACATGCCATATATGGAAATGCAGAAAGGCCATATGTGAAAGCAGACCTGAACCACAAAGGCAACCTCATGACAAGGGTCCATTGAATAGCAGTAGCATTTTTATAGTCCTCTCAGATGGCCCCAGTCAGGAAAGATAATTATGTAAATTAAACACATAGTGGTTTCCTGCAGCAGTACAGGTAGCATGTCACCATTCAACCTGGTGCCAAATCCTAAGTTAAACTGTTAGGAGTATGGTAGCACTAAGGTGGGGGGGGGATCGCTGGGAGCTCACTAACAACAGTGAACAGAAATGTGCAAAAATATGAGCCCCACTGTTCAATAATCAATCTCCATACTTCATCAGAGAAAGTAAAGTATTCACTACTAGATGTTTAAGTAATCGCTGAACTGGTCTTGGTTGTAGCCATCTCCATGTGGTTGTCCCCATGCAGGGCAGGTTGCTGCAGTGAGCATGCTGGTCCTAGGGTGTGTTCAAAAAATATTTCAACTTTTGCTAGTCTGCTGAAAAGGTGCATTTCTCTTCAGACTTGTCCAACAAAGTGGCAGGATATTCAAGGGAGTATAAGAAACCATGGTTATGAAGGCTCTACTTCATTTTAAGAAA
Source organism: Neoceratodus forsteri (assembly GCA_016271365.2). Classification (NCBI taxonomy): domain Eukaryota; kingdom Metazoa; phylum Chordata; order Ceratodontiformes; family Ceratodontidae; genus Neoceratodus; species Neoceratodus forsteri. Next base: position 234,653,614 of record JADMNL010000023.1, on the reverse strand, counting down.
GGCTTTGTGGTGATCAAGGATGCTCCAGGGATAATCAGGATAAAAGAAACATTTTTCTCCTGCCAATTGTATATATTCCAGCTACTGTGCAGGGTGAAGAATAAGCACTTTATCTTGGTTTAGTAGGAGCTTGAAGATAAAGGGCAGTGGCTTAGCTGCATTCTGTCTCAGTGTCCTGCTATGTCACACTCAACCCCAATGGGCCCAATCTATTTTGAAGTTGAAATCCATTGGTTCCAACTGCAGCAATTCCAATAACTTCTGGCAGAGAAAAGCAGTAGTAGTAGATGTTATTTCTTTGTGGTGCCTTTCCCTGGAGGCTCAGGATGCCAGTACAGTAAAACAGAGATAGCAGCACTAAAATAATAAATACCATCCAAAATACAACTATAACGTGATATAAAAATGTACATAACTAACAACCCCTAATAAGAACAAACTCAAAACAAACTACTGTACTAGGTCGCACTGCCACATATCTTTGATGCCCACAGTTTAATACCAGAAGGGATTATTCACTGTCCATAACCCTGTGTAAATAAGTTTTAAGTCCCCCTTTAAATGCCTCCACCAAAGAGGTCTCCCTCAAAGCCCTCGGGAGAGAATTCCACAGTAAAGGTCTTGCTATTTCAAAGGAACAGTCCCCCAAGGTTTTTAGTCTGGACCATGAAAACATTAGGAGACCTTCCTCGGTGGAGCAGAGGGAGCACACAGGACTCTAGGAATGCAGGAGATCACACAGGTAACCCAGGCCCAGCCCATGTAGGGCCTTATAAGTTAGTAATCCAACTCTATAGGAGATACACCACTTTTCCAGCAACCTCTGCAGTTCCTGCAGCACTGAGGAAATGTTACTCAACTTCAAAAGGCCAGTCAATAACCAAACAGCTGTGATCTTCACCAACTGCAGGTGACACAACATACCTCCACTGACCCCAATGTAAAGAGTATTACAGTAATAGTGTTACAGTAATCTAGTCACAAGGTCACAAAAGCATACACCAGTGAGGGCAAGTCCTCTGAGGGGATAAGGGATTGAATCTAGCTTATATTCCTAACGTGGTAAAAGGCATTCTAGAATACTGCCAACACCTGAGCCTCAAATGTCATTCCTTAATATAGAATGACACCCAGATTCTTAACATTTGCAGCAGACATAATCATAGAGGTGTCAAGAAAAAACTCTGTCTCCCTCCAGCTGCTGCTGCTCCTCCCAACTGACTTGACACCATTACCAGTACGTCAGTTTTGTCTGGGTTGACTCTAAGTCACCTTGATGACATCCAGTTCTGGGTCTCAGCCAAACACTGATTAAGCACATCCATGCACCCCTTGTCTTAGATGAAGAAGACAGACATAGCTGAGTATCATCTGCATAGCAGTGAAACCCAACTCCTTTCTATCTAGTGAACTTACCCAGCTGTAACATATATACCACAAACAACATGTGGAAAAGGACCTACCCCCGAAAGCCCAATGTCCACATTATGAAATGCTAAGGAGAAATTGAGGAGGTTGAGAATTGACTACTCTCCTCTATCCCTAGCCCTGAGCAGGTCATTATGCACCCTGAACAATGCGGTTTCTGTGTTGTGCTTTGACCTAAACCCAGACTGGAGAGGCTTGTAAATGTCAAAGGCCATGAGGCGTGCCTCAAGCTGCAACGCAACCACCTTCTCCATAACCTTACCTACAAATGGTTGCTTACAGACAAGTCAGTAATTTATCAAGATATCCTGATCCAGTAATGGATTTTTCAAGAGGGGCTTTACCAATGCATTTTTCAATGCAGATGAGAAGATCCCCCTTCCTAAAGAATATCTGATAATCTTTATTTATTTATTGTATTTAGTTTTTGTTGACCAGGTAAGTGTACTAGACAAATCCTGCCTATTTCAGGCATGACCCGGGGAAGGGGGAATGCCAACTGACCTTGAATCAGATGAATCTAGATGAACATCGGGCCCACCTGCCCAACACAGCCCACTAGTAGCTGGCATGGGCCTGCATCCAGTTTGCAATGTGTTGGTCGCAACTCTGAGATCACCTCCACAACCTCATCCATTGTCGCCGGCTAAAACTCTCCCCTGGAACACTGACTGCTAGTGTATCCCACTGGCTCTACACTATTGAGTAATAATAGCCCACCAGTCCACTTGGTGAGATCAAGAACCAAATAGAGGACATTTTGCCTAAAAAGAACTGAACAAACTCCTCACACTTAGCAACTGAAGCAGCCTTCATTGGCTCCAGACAGGCCAGATGAAAAAGCCTGTCCACCACCTGAAAAAGTGAGCAGATCGATTCCTTCCAGGCGCAATATCCCCAGAGAGGAACCCTGCCTTCTTACAGGAGATCACCCTTTGGTAGTCACCACAGTGAATATTCAAAGCCAGTTTGTCCTCCTTGTCCCCTGATCTTCTCAAACAATGCTCCAACCTCCACCCCATTGCTTTCATCCCTCTCAGCTCACCATTGAACCATGGCGAGCCTAGGCATAAAACCAGTGGGCATACACAGACTGGCACTACAAGTTCGAAGGCTGCATCAAAGGCCCTATTATAAGCCACCACTGCTTCCTCTACACCCCCACTGCATGCCGTCAACAAACCCTAGCAATCCAGCACTGCCATAAGTCCATCTGGCCTACACCCTCACAAAGGATAGTACCAGATCATCTCTACTGAGGGTGGGCTACAGATGGCAGCCCTGAAGTTGAACCTAATGGAACAGTGATCCAACCAGCCAATTGGGTCAAACCTGAGGTTTTCTACCTTAAGCCCCATGTAGAACACCAAGTCCAAAGTGTGCCTGTGTTGGTGAATCACAACATCAACTGGTTGTGCTAGTCCCAGGTATTTCATTCCCTGGAGGAAATCTTGTCCAAAATGCAAGAGTTCATCATTGAGCCAGGCACTGAAGTCACCCAGGATAATCTGTCTCAGTGGCTACAACTCCCAGTCAGTGATGAACTCTGCTATTTCCTGCAGGAAATCCCCATCACTCCCTAGCAAAGTAATTGGGTCAGTGTCTCCTAATGTCTCTTTAAGGTACAGTGCAGATTATTTCGATGGCTTCTGCCTTTCAGGTCTTCTGCTTTTTTTGATACCATTCTATCTGTTGTAGTGCCACTTGAAGTCTGGAGTCAGTTGTAGGTTGTACCATGAGGACAGTTTCTATTTTAACTTCAGTTACGCTGACTCACAGGGTAAGCATAGTGATGGCAGTCTGAGTCTCAGTTGCTGTCTGCCTGATGGATTCAATATTTGCTAATATTTTCTCAATCAAAGTTGTCTGCTTGTCCCTGTTGGTTGTAGACTATGCCTGCTTGCTGGGATCATGGCCATCTTAGAATCAGGTAAGTGAAGTCCTGGAGGTGAAACATGATTGTCTTTTTCCGGTCAGTTGTTGGAGTTCCAAAAACAGCTGGAAAAATAGATGTACAGTGCTCCTTTCCATCGACATGATGAGCTATTTTTCTCTTGTGGGAGCTGACAATTGCCAGATGGTGACAGATTTCAGGAGAGACTGCTAAGAAAAAAAGGGCAAGTTTGCCATTTTCCTAAGGTGCTAGAGCTGGTGAAAGTAGCAAATTCAAAATTTGTAAAACTTTCATGAAATTTCATGAATTTATTGGGAATTTTCTGTAATTCTTTATTTGGCTATATGTCAGTCTGTGTGGTAGCTAGAGGTCTGCAATGTAGCACACTTATTATCTGGCATGGGCACTAAAAGCATGCCAAGTGTCATAACATTTGGATAATGGTTGGAGAAGTTATAGGGCCTCAATGTCTGGCAACTTAATATTCAAGTGAAAATTTCTGAAAATGTGTATGCTTACAACTTAGTCACCTTTGGAACAAGATAATTGAAAACTTGGATACATGCTTTCTTGGAAGAGTCATAGAAACTGCTAAATAGGAAGTACTGGTTATGTAAATTGTAAGTTTTAGCCATGACCTGCCTCCTGACATGACTTCCCGGGCATGCTTCTGAACTCGGGTTATCAGCATGGTAGCAGGACGCTCTGATGCTGGTCAATGAACTTAATAACATTGGTGATACTCTATTCTCTAGCTTTAAATGCATAGGGGCTTAAAATTCAGCAGTTTATGTAATTGTGAAGTTTAATTTTAAAATTTCTGAATGTTTGGAGGCTTATAACTCAGTAACATTTAAATCTAGAGATCTGAAGCTTGACAACTTTCTGTATTGGCAATGTCACAGTCACTTCCTGTATTTGGTGCAATTTGGCCAAACACTTTTAGTTTATGCAGTTGTTATTGGTAATTTTAGAATGTTCAAACATTTGGAAGCTTATAACCCAGTTATCTTTAAAGATAGAGATATGAAAATTAACAAAATTCTGTATGTGCTTTGGAACAGTCACCATGCTACATTTGGTGTAATTCAGACAAATATATTTTAAATTATATGGAACTAACCAAAATCACAATTTTGGCAGAATTTCATAAAATGTTTGTGGAAATTTATGAAATTTCATAGAAGCAAAATCAGCATTTCACCAAAAATCCACTGTTGGAAGATAAATTTTACTCAGTCCTATAAGGTGCTGAAGTGACCTCTGTCATCGAGAAAGCAATTTTTCCCAAAGTTATTAGTTTCAGTAATAGTCTACCAGACAGTGTGAGCAAAGCTGAAACCAATTTTTTTTGTCTTGTCAATTTAACCTCTTGCAGCAATGGTGGGGCAAACCACATCTCTGCTTAGTATAAACGTTAATGACTGGGAAACAAAACATTTCTTTGTATATAAAATACAATGTTTTTTGGAGACTCTCGTTGAAAAATGTACACTTTTGCAAACAATGTTGGCTAAATATGATCTTGTATCAAGACATAAAAAATCAACACCTTTGAGATGGAGGTTTTGTGCCTAAGTTGGAAGAAATCCAATAACTAACACAATCTGCTTTCATAAAAATAGGTTTTGATAGCTATTAGATATTTAAGGAATATGGCTGGGGATTGATAACACCAAATTATATGAATGGAATAAAGTGAAACTATTGGCAGAAATTCAGCAAGATTATGAAAGATGGACACTATTGCCTCTCTTACTTAGCAGTTGTATAGAATCAGCACAGATAAGAATTTTGCTGTGATTTATATTGTTGTTCAGTGTGCTTACATAATTACTTCCAGGCCATTTCTAAGAAGATTAATGAAAAGCAGCTTAGACATTTGTTCAGAATAATAGCAAACTATATTTTAAATTGAATCTATTAACGGTGGCAATATCTCAGGGGAATAGGTCTTTCAAATTTTAAGAATAATTTTGGAGCAGCACAGCTTCGTACTATCTCAGATAATATTTCTCAGAAAATGGACAGATATTTGAATGAGTTGGAACCTTGAGTTCATTTAGAACATACAAGATAGAGCCTAGAATTTCATGGCAGAAGGAAACCAATGTTCCATCAATTCTGCCCTTACTATATTACCTTACTCCACTGATTTAGACTGCTACTTGTCAGTACTGTCATTAATTATTGTTACAAAGCCCATACTACTGTAAATAATGTCATAAACCCCTGGACAAAATTATGTTGTGTATCTGGACAGATGTTAATATAAATATAGACTAAGGGCTCAATTTTCAAAGCCCCCAACTGCAGCAAGGCATGTGTATGCTGAAGATATGGTGCTCGGGGCTTGTGGCCATCTCCTGGCTGTCGATCAGGATTTTTAATCCTGTGTGCTAGGTGTCACAAGTTAGGCCAATGTTTTCTGGTCTCATTTGCAGCATTGCCAGGGCTGTTTCTACAGAGCTTTCACCACATATTTGATGCAAGCTGCTGTAAAATCTGGTAACTGTCACAACTGCACCTGAGATGGGTAAATTGGGTGCAGTTGCAGCACGGGGGATCAGTGCATAGCACTAAGTGCTGCGGTGCAGGGCTTAATGCAAGCCTTGCATCACACTTTGATCATTGAGCCCTGGGACCTAACTATTTCTGTACTTACAGCTTTAATATTTTGCTCAGGATTCAAAGCAGGCCGGCATGATGGTGGATTTCAGAGGTGGGGAGACTAGGTTTAAATAGGCAAGGTCAGTTTTTTGGCAGCTGGATCATTTGTAGTTTTGCAGCTGTTCAAGAACGAGTCAAATTATTCTCCAGAGGCTTCAGTAGATATTTACAAGCAAGAGACTTTTTAACATTGTAGCCACAAAAACTGTAACTGCCAAAGGAGGAAATGCCACTTCTTCAATATTTTCATATGGTAGTTGTTATACCCTCTCTAAATTGGCAAATATTCCCCAGTCATCAGATAATGCAGGATGTAACACCTCCTGGCAGATGGAGGATAAAGCATACTGTTAATGGGATCAGGAACTGCAGTTATACCTCACTGGCAGAGACTGGGGAAAACATTATGGAAATTCACAATGGGACATCAGCCCTAGTATGGGAGGAATTTTGCTGGAAAGTGGCTCAAAGATTTTTCCACATGGCATTAATAATCCAACACCTTCAGACTACTTCTATTAATTTACATTGGCAATGCTCTGAAACTTGAGGAACACATGCACATTTTGTCAGGCAATGCCCAAAACTAGGGTCATTTTAAAATGCAGTTAGGAACACTCTTTCACTTATGCTTGATATACAAAATTTAAGTGCAGTACACTTAGTACTGGGACTCATCCATAGGGGCCTTGGTAATAGAAAACTAGAGATGCAGCGAAATTTTATTTTGTCGATGAAATTCGGGTGAAATTGGCAATTTCACCCAATGAAACATTTGGCACAATTATGGCCCTTCGGTGAAATTTCACCATCCACTTTCACCTTGAATTTCTCCTTGAGCTTCTATAAGATGAAATTAGGCAAATTAGGCAAAATTGGGCTTTTCTCTCTGCTGGTAGTCACATGGTTGAGTCAAAACAGCCAAGAAGTTAGTGGTTCATTTCCTGTGCTACATATCTTGAGGAAGCAGGCAGTGTCTAGACTCAGAGTCAGAGCCCTGTGACTGTAGAGTGCACTTTGATACATAAACTACTTAATTTGTGCTATTTTTTCTAATTTTTTCTTGTTTGTCTTTGTCTTTTTTCATATTTTAGTACCTGTGGGGTGTGTGTGTGTGTGTGTGTGTGTGTGTGTGTGTGTGTTTGTGTGTGTGTGATCCCACCCCAGCTCTTTCTCTCTCTCTGTCTCTCTCTCATACACAGTCTCTATCTCTAGATCTAGTTTCTTTTTTTTTGTTTTGTTTTGTTTGAATTGGTGCTGGTGGTGGTAGTGGGCATAATGGAAAAGCGTAGAGGTAGTGGGGCACCTGTAAACCACCTTGACAGGTGCACATTTCAGATGTTCATTAAATATGAAATGCCACAACAGCAGGAGGCTGTTGGCCCCAGCACCCAGCGAGAAAACAACTATGCCCCCTCCCCAGCAGAAGGAAGCAACGGTGGCTCCTACACCGCAGCAGCAGCAGGAGACAGTGCTCCCTCCCAAGTAGCAGAAGGAGGAGTAGTCAGTGCCTGGGGCATCATCTACCACTCCCCCATGTACCTGTCATCCCTGAAGTTCTCCTGCCTGGGAGTTTTTTTTATGCAAGTTTGGCAGGTGACCCAGTGGTCACCTGCAATCTATGTGGGCAGGAAGTGCATCGCAGTACATCTGGTTCTCACTTTGGGACAAGCGGCCAGTGGAGCCACATGTTGCACCACCATCACCCACCTCAATGGAATCTCATACTGTAGGAGGTGGCAGCAGCATTCACTGCAGCTGTGGGAAGCAGTGCAGGTATGAGCACTGAAGGGGTGAGCAAGAGGGAGGTGTGGCAGGACCTGTTAAGCATCCTCACTGGACTCTCTGGGCCAGACAACAGCAGCAGTCTGCAGTAGCATCAAGACCCCACCAGGGCTCCCCCATCCAGAGCCAGCAGCAGCACAGGCAGCCCCCACCTTGCCAGCAATGACACATGCAGACTTAGCTGTCCTGTCAGAAGTACACCTACTTTTTGTGGGGTGTGTTACTTCATAGAGCTGATTACACTTACAAAATTACTTTTAACAACATGATGATGTTTAATTCAGTTGTATTCCATATATATGGAGTTTGCAAATAAAAGGCCGGCTGCTGCCCAAAGGCTGTTAGCCTTCTGGGCTTTGTGCACAGAGTGCATATTTATTTGAATTCAAATTCCTCCTGTGAGTTGCTTCAACTCAACGTTAGATGTGCTCACCACAGCACATGTCAATAAAGTGCTAATTCTTTATTCAAGTGTGGCAAGTAAACAATGTAAAAAGTGCTTCCATATATGAGAAAGCATGCATGTGTGAAACACATCAGGTGTAACATAATCTTTGATGTATCATGAAGTACGGTGCCTTGAGGAAGTGGGAGCTTTTATCTTAGTTACATGGAAGCATTTTTTACATTGTTTATTTGCCACACTGGAATAAAGTAAGGGCACTTCATGGATATATGCTGTAGTGAGTATTTCTTACTTTGAGTTGGAGCAACTCCAATGAGGTATTTGAATTAAAAAAATACAGACTCTGGGCCTGATTTTAGAAGGCTGGTGCAAGTCACCACCAAATGCGACTTGCTCCAACTGCAGCTGCGACATTGACTCTGCACCCTATTCTAGAAGGGACAGGATCTTAGTCCCATAGGCTTGCAACGCGCGACCAGGTATGGCGCTGAAGCGCACCTGAGCACATGTCAAGCTGCAACAGGATACCGAGGGTTGCAGATCCCCCCCATGCCCAGCAAGCCACATTAGGTGCTCTGCAGGGCTGCCCACACCCCCAGCCCCACAAAGTGTACCTTAAGAGCCCTGCAGGGCTGCCTATACCCCCAGCCCTGAATCCCCCATTGCAAATTGCCCCACAGGGTGGAGCAGTCACCCTTCCACCCATGCCCTGACCCTGAGTCGCCACCACAAATGTGGCATATATGCAGCCGAGCCCTGGTAGTTTAGTGACCCCCTACCCACCCACCCAGCTGTGCCAGTCCACCCAGCACTCTCCCACCCATCCCCAGCTGGAGACTGGCAAAGCCCATCTCTCACCTCCACAGCCAGCCGCTGACTGAGTTCAGTTGAAGCGTGTACAGAAAAGATGCTGTCAGAAATTAATCTTCTCTTAAGGGCTCTTAATGTACACTTCAGGGGGGCTGGGGGTGTGGGCAGCCCTGCAGGGCCCTTAATGTACACTTCAGGAGGACTGCGGGTGTGGGCAGCCCTGCGGGGCTCATATTGTACACTATGGGGGGCAGGGGTGAGGGCAGCCCTATAGGGCACCCACTGGGGTATGCTGGGCATGGGGGGAGGTCATCTGAGGACTGACTGCTGGGCTGCTGGTGGGTCTACAGGACCCCCGGGGGGCATCTGTAAGTTACACCTGCTACAAGCTGGTGTAACTTACGTTGCCAGTTCTCTTCCATTGGTTCTTGTAGAATCCCAGCATTGGGGACTTTGTTACTGCCTTTTTGGAATGGGGCGCAACTGCTGCCATAAACCCCCAGCACATATGCGGGGGGGTTTATGGCACAACTGCTGAAGTAACAGGTCTTCAGTGCAAGTGGCCTGCACCATGTCACTGGCACATTGTAGAATGGTGCATGTCACAACTGCTGGCATAAGTTGCTATATGTGCCATTCTACTTGGGTGCAAGTGCTGTTATGCCAGGCATAACTGTATACTAGAATCAGGGCCTCTGTGGACAGGGCCCTGATGGCCGACAGCCTTCGACAGGTGCTGGCCTTTCCTTTGCAAACTCCATATATGTGGAACATAACTGAATTGTTGGTCAATATTATGTTTTGTGAAAGTTATGTTGAAGGTGTCACCTGCTCTTTAATGTTTCCTCCTCCTCCTATCCACAATTGTCAGATATTGAACCTATTAAAAAAAATAGTTTCACAATGCTTGTGATGTTGCATCAGTTATTGTTGTATGCAACATTCCGAAGATGTAACACATCTGGTGCTGCCACTGCTGAACATGCCCCAAGTCCAGAAATGTTTCCCAAAAAATGTTAAAGTAAATTGAGACAGAAATCTGGTGTCAGTCATGCTGTTTTATGGTTCACATCCACCACCAGGACCAAAATCTGTTGTTTTCTGCACCACTTTCAATGGTTTTCAGGCCTAATCTTGGTGCTGCCACTGCCAAACATGCCCCAGAAGTCCAGAAATGTTTCCCCAAAAATGTTACAGTAAATTGAGACAGAAATATGGTGTCAGTCGTGCTGTTAGATGGTTCACATCCACCACCAGGACCAAAATCTTCTGTTTTCTGCACCATTTACAATGGTTTCCAATACAAAAATAAAGCAGAAAAGTGATTAAATACAGGGAAACAGGAACAGAGCTAGTCAGAATGAGTAACTATTCAGATAAAGTTACTCAAAAAAGGGTCAATATGTAAGAAAAATATTACAAATAAGTAGCACACCAACAAAAATATTAAGACTTAAAAGCAATAACAGAAACTCACTCACAACTTGTGAGAAAGCTGCCAAATATTAGGAACTAGTCTGCTCTGCTTTCACACACACACACACACACACACACCACAGTTGACCCTCCCCCACTCAACTCCCTCACAGACACAGACACATAGAGAATACTGAAAACACTACCTAAGTTTAACTAAGTATTATCCAATAATATCAAAACAAAAAAAATGTTAACTAGCAGCACTAGGAACAAAATTTAGATTTTGGGAGCAATTAGCTATCAGAAATAACAAATACAGAGGCTTCTGAAGGGTTTACTGCTTGTGATGCACCACACTAAACTGCTACTTAATACAACAGACAATATACTGTGCAGGAAACAGCCTGGACATGATATTTCAGCTATTTACTCACAATGCATTGCATACTTGCAGGCAAAATTGGTGAAATTTGGGGAAATTTCACATTATGCGAAATCACCATCCAAGGCAAAATTACTTTTCACCTAGGCAAAACATTTCTTATAATGTGATAATTACATGATAACTTCGCTAGGCGAAATTTTTCAATTTCAAACAACTCTATAGAAAACCAAGGAGCTTTCTAACAGATATATAGCTGTGACACATAAACTGTATAATGCAAAACTGGCTAACTGATTGAATACCAACTAAGCAAATACGGGTACAAAAACATAAAGATTCAAAGACAATGGAGCAGGTTATGGCTTGGCTTCATTTCAGGAAAGAGACATGTAAGGAGATCTGGTACCCATTTATGAAATATGTAGAGGAGACAGAGGGACAAACAGTTCTTAAATAGGTAGCAGGGTTATTTTATGGCCAGTACAGGTTGAGAGCTGAGGCATGGATCTCCTTGTGCTTAACAAGCTGGCTGGGAGCAGTTTCCAGCACACTGTAGTCTTTCACCTAACACTGATACCTGTATTTTGGATCCAATATGGTAAAGTTTGACATCTCCCTGGTTAGACATAAACTGTGTTATTATCTGTAATTGAGGAATGTGACTTTCCAAATTGATCATTTCAACATGCTCCTCTAAATTTTTTTTCACATGTGATCTACAATACTTTTTTTATCTCATGTGCTAAATGTATTTCTGTTTCATTGTGATGTACTCAGATGCTGTCTGAATAAAGGTATGTGAGAAAATGACAAAACCATGGCATATTTCAAGATGGTTTTGATGTAAAGATTATAACCACTGTGACAATGAAAACAGGTGAACATATTTGCTGGGCAAGGTCTCCCTTCTGTCTCAGCAAAACACAATGTAATGTATGACATGCCTTGGTTAGTTGAAAGGACTTAACTTTACCATATACCTCATAACACACATGAGGCATGTACATATTAAAGGATGATCACACTCTCTTGGCTTTCACATTCCTCACCCTGACAACATACAGGGAAATTCATGGAAAGTGTGCTGCTTTGCTATTATACTATATAATTAATGAAATACTGTAAGCACGTACTGTATTTTGTTCATATATATGCATGTTATGTTAATTTTGATCATTATGTGAAAATCTAAGCAATAAAACATGACAGGATGTAAGGTCATACTGTAATATATTCATACCTCAAGCATATTAGGAGACATGAGGTTAAAGCAGAGGCCTTCAGTCACCGAAGGCATGAATGTATGGCATTACAGCTGCACTCTCTGAGTATATTATCCCTCTATTCTTTCCAATAACATCCAGTAAAGTAATGCTTAAAATGTATGCAAACAGATATGGTTAGATTATAGCTGCTGTTTGCCATTCACCTCCTCTCACATTTCTAATCAGATCCTACCTTTAGTACAAGATAAGATCAAACATTTCCCTGACCCCTTCTCCTCTGAGATTTATTTATTTATATATTTATTTTATTTATTTATTAAAGCGTTTCACCAGGAAAGACATACTAAGCCTATACTAGTTTATGTTCAGAAGTCCAGAAGCATCCCAGAGGTGAAGGGGAGAGGGAGAAACAGTAGAATATATAGTAAATAAAAAATAATACAGGGTGGCAGTAGATTTGCTAGTACAAATAGCAGTTAGTACAAAATATGCAATATACAGTATACAATATCCAGTGCAGAGTTGAAAGAGTACCTGCTGTAACAGACACAGACCAACATGCTGATTCAGTTCAAAAAAAGCGTTTCCTTTTAATGCATATAGTGCAAATACATTACAGCAGCAGCTTCAGTGCATCAGAAAAGTAACAAAATGCCACAAGAGGTTAGACTAATGTTTCACTCGGCCCCTACCAAGCATCATCAGAGTCTGTTACAGAGGGTGCTCTTTCAACTCTGCACTGGATCCTGTTTCTATATTGAGCACTGCTGTGCTTCGTCTTGGTGTTCCTTAACTTTGCTGCTATGTTTTAATTTATACAATAACAGCAGATAAGAAATCAAAGGAGTAATTTAATAAGGACTGGTTGGGAGAGGGTGGGAAGGTGAGGCGGTAGGGTGAGTGGAGGAAGGAAGGAGAGCAGAGTAGAGAAACAAGGTGGTATTGGGCATGCGGTACAGTAGCTGCAAAGGGGGGGAGGGAAGGAGAGAAGGGAGAGTAGACTAATGAATAAAAGGGGAAGGGATATTAGGGTAAACTGCAGGAGGGGGTGGTGTGGGTGCAGAGTAGAGAGGTTAGTGAGTGTTTAGTGGAAGCAGAGTGAATTGGTAGGAGAAAGAGGTCCACAGTTTGGGGAAGTGGAATGAGAAAGCAGCTTGTCCAGCAAGGGAAGTTCAAGAGGGGAGCCAGAGGGAGTGATAGCGAGGGTTACAGAGTGAGTAGGAGGGGGGAATAGCTGAGAGGAGGGATGCCAGATAGGGAGGGAGGGAAGAGAACCAGAACTTGGAAGTAAATAAGGTGCAGCGGGTTTGGCAGTGATCCTCTAGAGAAGGGAGAGAGAGAGAGAGCAGAGCACAGAGTACAGTGGTGGGTACGGTGAGTGCAGTTCAGAATGAAACAACAGAAGTAGTGGAAGAGGATGTCCAGTCTGGTCAGGGTGGACCACAGGGCAGCACCATATGCAATGTCACCATAATCAAAGATGGGGGAGTATCATCTTAGTGAGGATATCCTGGTGGGCGGGTAGGGGATGTTGCTTTTCTTTGTATGAAGGGCGCCAAGCTTGGGGTGGAGTTTTTTGTATATGGCATCTATGGGCTGTGAGAAAATGAGATGTCGGTCGAGCCAGACACCAAGATATTTAAATGAGGGCATGTCATCAATTGTGTCCCCATCTACAGTGTGGAAGGGGAGGAAGGATGGAAGTTTGGTAAGCCTCGGCCTAGTGTCAAAGCACATAGAAACTGTTTTCTTGGCATTTAGTGACAGCTGATTTGACCTGAACCATTTCTGGACTGAGTCAAAATCTGGTTGGAGTTTGGATCTTAACACAGCTGGAGAAGATTCAGAGACAAACAGAGCCTTGCCATCTACTTACATGTGGATGGAAGCAGATGAGCAAGCAGAGGGTAGGTCATTTAGAAAAATGGAGAAGAGGAGAGAGCCAAGGATGGAGCCTTGCGGAACACCAGTATTGATGGGGAGGGAAGAGAATAGGGATTTTGCAAGTTTCACTGATTGTGATCTGCCTGTTAGGAAGGAGTTGAACCACTTCATAGCAGGGGCTGAGAAGTCCACTGCACTGAGTTGGGAAAGGAGAAGGGGGTGGGAGACAGTGTCGAAAGCCTTGACTAGATTGACAAAAATGGTAGTGGTGAGAAAACCCTGGTCTATAGCAGAGTGAATGGCATTAGTGATTCAGAGGAAGTAGTGAAGTGGTGTTTTCAAAAACAAGACTGGAAGGGGGTGAAGAAGAAGGAGGAGGAGGAGTACAGAAAATGGGAGAGTTGGGTAGAGCTATGTGTTCTTGGAGCTTGGTAAGGGCTGGGAGGAGGGAGATAGGATGGTAATTTCTTGGGGAGGAGGAATCACCACCTTTTGAAAGGGAAATAACTGTAGCATGCCTCCAGGAGGAAGGGATAGAGGCAGGAGAGAGGAGAGTTTAAGGAGGGGGCATTAGGGGAGGCAATAGCAGCAGAAGAGAGATGGAGGAGCTTAGGGTCTAACCAGTCAGGTCTCCCACCTGGCAGGGGGTTTAGAAGGAGAAGGGCTTTCAGAGGTAAGGGGTAGCAGGTGAGCTGGAGAAAGGAGTTGCAGATGGGAGATGGGGTAAAGGGGTGTGTGAGGTGGAAGGAGGGAGGTAGGAAAGGAGAGTGGAAGCACAGGCGGCACAGTAAGTGTTGAAGGCAGAAGACACTTAGGGAGGGTCGTAGATGATGGAGGGGTGGACTGGGTTGGAGGGGAGAAGAGGGTATGAATAACCTTCCAGAACTTGGAGAGGTGACTTAGATTTTGTTTAAAAGAGGAGGAAAAGAAATCCGCTTTGGCTAACCTGTTGGCTCAAGTACAAGCATTTCTTAGGGAGTGGTACCTGTTGAGGTCTGCAGGTGCACCAGAGGATTTGTAAGAATTTCATGCCAGGTCACATGCACAGTGGCAAACCAATAGTTCTGCTGAAATCCAAGGGAGGTGTGATCCTCTGAACCTGGTTTTCTGGACAGGAGCATGCTGATCCCCGATCAGCAAGAATTTGGAGAGGAAGTAGTTGAGGGCTTGGTTAATGTCTGAGGTATTGGTGACTGGAGACCAGTCAGTTGGCTGCAGATCAGCATGAAGGGAGGATAGGTCTAGTGACTGGAAGGAGCAGATGTGGATAATTATTAGAGGTGATTTAGGGCGCTGGATTTTACACAGGCAGTATACCATATGACGATCGCTGAGTGTGTCAGGGAGGATACCAGCATTGATGATGCGGTGTGGGGGATTGGTGGGAACCCAGTTCAGGAGTGAGTGATTTGGGGATTTAGAATTTAGGTGGCTAGGGGTAGAGATGAGTTGAGTAAGATGCAGGGACTTTATGTTTTGGCAGTTTAGCGATATAGTGGGAGAGCCAATTTATGTTGAAATCATCCAGAATGAGGAGTTCACCAGAGGGGGTGAGAGAGGAGATGTAAGTCAGGCACTCAGAAACTAGGGAGGAGGATAGGCCTGTGCAGCAGTAGAGACCTGCCATGTAGATGGGAAGGAAGACAGGGAGGATGAGTTTAAGAATGAGGAGTTCATAGGCGGCTGGAGAGGTGACAGATAGAGCTTTGGTCAACTGAATAGAGAAAGATATGTAGATGGCAATACCACCACCTTTATCGGTACAGTCTTGGCAGGTGAGGGTGTTCCCTGGAACTGAGATAACAGAGTTGGCAATCTTGGGGGAGAGCCAAGATTCTGAGACTATTAGGACATCTGGGTGGAGAGAGACTACCCTGGATAAATAAAGATATTGATTGATTGACTAGTGGTTGTAGCAGATCAGTTTTAAGTAGGAGGCTGAGGATGTTGATGTGGACCACTTTGAGCCCTTTAGGAAGATCAGAGTGTGGTGAGTGAACAGTGCCAAGGTTAAGTTAATCTCTAACCATTAGGAGTACCAGATGAAGTATAAGCTTAATGGGAATTAGGGGATGATGACAGCGGAGGTGAGAAGAAAAGAGGGGAGCAGGAGTGCGGTGCGGTAGGAGGGTTCAGAGTGACATGAAGTAGGTCCAGGAGGAGACAGATGGGAGAAGGGAGAAGTTTGGATGCCAGGGGGAGTGGGGAAGAGAGAGGTGGCAGGAGGAGAGTAGGGTAGGGGGAAGAAAGGGTGGGTAGGGGGTAGGGACAGGGGGGTGAGGAGAGGAGAGGAGAGCTGGGAAGGTTGCAGGAGGGAGAGAGGTTGAGGGAAGTAGAAAGTAGAGAAGAAAAAGGATGATGGGAAGAGCACTTGACTGATGCATAGTTTGGGGTAAGGGAGAGATTTTGGAGGCTGAAATAGCTAAGAGTAGGCTGAGCTGAGGTATAAGGACAGATTGGCTCCAGGATAAAGAGGAGTAGTAGAGGATGGAGGCCACAAGAGGGAGGGAGGCAGTATAGCGCAGTGGATTAAGGCTCTGAGCTACAAATCTGAAGACCTGGGTTTGAATCCCACAGCCACCTGTGTGCATAGTGTGTGATTCTGTGCAAGTCACTTAACCTCCTTGTGCTCCCAGGTCGCATCTGGAATCAAGCTTCGGCTTAGTGTGCTACTCCTGGTTAAACAATGTTCCCTTTCTCCTCCTACAAGAGGGCAGTGCTGAAGGTATAGTTACCAGCAGGAGTAAATAGGTTGAGACTGGGTTAAAAGAGAGACTAATAGAAATGGCGGGGAGCAGTAGCAATTAAATGATAGAGCAATTGATACTGCCTGGTAATTCAATGGGCAAGAAGTAGGCAATTTACTGACTACATCTGGGAGCTTGGGACTGTGTCATTCACAATGGGATGAGGCAGGCAGTTAACTGAATAAATCAGGGAGCTAGAGAGTTTAACAAACACATATGGGCTGGGGAACTGGGAGCAAGCAGGCAAACCACTTCACTCAGGGTGAGTAGCAGGCTAGGGGCTGGGCTCAATCGGATGGTAATTGCGAGCAGGTCATGGTTATTGTAAGTCATAGGGAAGGGTATAAGTATAGTGCACTGTTCAGGGTGGGAGGGCTATTATGATCCTATTGTGGCACTGTGTGCACAGGTAAGAAACAATCACTGAGAATCCCACTGAATGGGCACTGCGGAAGGGCAAAATGGTACTGGATGCTCCACTAGCATGGTCCTGTACCTGTGCTACAGTCTGGGGGGGTGTCCTTAACTCACTGATGTTTTGGGGAGGGTGACGTCACCCTCATAACCCTTCTGAATGCAGATTAGAGATGGAGTGGGCAGAGGCCGGAGATGGAAAGGGAGATAAGGTCAGAGCAGCGTCAGACTGCATAGAGGGAGCAGCCAATAGTGAGAGGCAGGGGAGGGAGTAGACAATGGGAGAGTAGAGAGAGCAGGTAGAGGAGAAAGGGGAAACTGCCTCTTATACAAACTAAAACTAGCACTGAACTACCATCTTGTACAGTGGAGTGCAAAGGCTGGCCGGCTAGCACTACTTCCTGCTCAGGTTACACTTTTGCAATACAGCAGCTCTGGGGTTCAGTGGTAGGTAGCCTTCGTTAAAGGGACACTGTCAACCCCCCTGAGGTCTCAAAGTGTCCCTAGTTTAAAAAATATAGTTTATGATTGCTAGCATTCTGTAAAGATTGCTGATGTTGTTGGTAGTATGTATCTGACTCTTTTTTTTCTTTAAAAAAGTAAAAAAACAGACTGCCCACCATACTGATGTTAACACACAAACACAGATTTGTTTACATTCCTTGATCAGCTCCAACTGCATCTTTCCTGGACTTGGGAACAGCCACAACACAGTCCAGCCCCTCACGATGCAGTGAGAGTTTAAGAGGCTACTGCCTCATGAGTGACTGCACTGTTTGGGTGTGTTTATAATGCTCAGGAAGCATGCAGTAAGAACAAGCCCAGGGTTGTAAACAAAACCAAGTTGTTTATAAATATACATTATCATGCATTTCAGTTCTACTAAATGAGACAGACAAAACAAACAGCAACATCAATGAATTTTAGAGAAGGTAAGAAATCATAAAATGTAGGTTGTTAACTAGGAATAATATGATGAAAAACAGGTTGACAGTTTCCCTTTAAAATATTGCTTTTCTTACATACAGTGGGGACTAATTCACACTGTACAATGCTCTAACTTAACAAACAGTTGATGCTATGTAAAGCTCATTCTTATACAAACAGTGCAAATAAATTCTGGAATGAGGTTAGCTGCCCATTACTTAATGTCCATTCACTTTTACCCTTAGGTAGGCTTAGGCAGATACAGATATATATTGCTGGGAAACTCTGTAGGGAGCAGTCCCGAAGTTTCACATACAGAGCAATTTAAAGGTGCTTTCCCCTTAGAGATCCACTGGCTTAAGACCCAGTCAATCATCCCTTCCATAAACTCCACACTTGACATGTTATCCTCTTCCCAGTGCCAGTCTTGATCAAGCTCTTCGGATTGACCTCTTACACTGATCATTAATATATGTTTTGTTTTCTTTATTTGTAAAACTTACGGTTTCATGATATATGACAACTAATGTATTTTTTTCTAGTTGCTACATTGCATTTTGTGATTAAGTTGGTTTGAAAGATTCTTAAAATAAAAATGATTTGTATTTATGAAGCACACTGTTGTTTAAAACTAAAGATACAGGACAACATTCACCTTTATCCACCCGTCATGGGTGTTTTTGTGCCATCGCTGGGATTTATGGATGTGAAAATAATATTTGTGGTAAGAGTCCAATAGACATGTGCAAAAAAAAAATTCAGCTGGTGGAGTTTTGCAAAAGTTGGACTTTCTCTTCCACGAAAGTTCAGAAATAATTTTGCCAACTTTCATGGAAATTCCACTGAAAAACTGCGGAATAAATGTAAGACCTGTGAGTTAATGTATTAAACTGTGTGGAAAAAATTCTGCAGAATTAATCACTGTCAGTGTTCAGCTCTGTGGCTTTTTCTTCCCAAAGTTTAATTCATTAACCCTCCCCCTGCCAATCATTGATCTCTAGCCCCTGGTATTTTGTGCCCTCCCCCACTGATCACCGGCCCTGTATCGCCCTTCCATATAAAAAATAATATGCTCATTCCCTGGTGGCCAGTGGTGTCCCCACCCACTGATCACCAGCCCCACATAAAAACATTTTAGTGTCCATCCAGTCCCCACACCTACCCACCAATTTCCCCTCCATATTAAAACTAAAATACCCTCACTCCCTGGTGTCTAGTGGCCCCCACCTGGTGATTGCCGGACCCATAGAAAAATAAAATGTTAGTGTCCAGCCAACAGTCTCCCTCCCCCCCCACCTGCTGATCGCCCCTTCACATAAAACATTAATAGTGTATCCTCATTCCCTGGTCTCTAGTGGACCCCCCATGCTCCCACCCTGGCAGGTAATCCATCACCACGCACTCACCCCATCCCAGCCCCAAATGGGTGACCAGCACAGCCCTCATGTCTCCTCCATGGCTGGCCTGGAGTCCATTAAGACTGGGACAAAAAGCAGAACAATGACAATGTTAGCAGGCCATTCTAAAAATTACATAGTTATTACAGACTCACAGTAGTGCTTGTAAATTGGGATAGAGTAGGCCGTTTATTGTTTATTGCCAAACCCCAATTTTTGTATCTTAATGATGCAGCCATCCCTGAACCACACACAGAGAAATCTGACATGTCCAGTCAGTGCTGAGATCCCTGGATCCTGTAACTTTGCGAACAGTCAGTTTAATGATTTAAATGTTCTAGAGGATTGAAACCCCTTAAAATATGGAAACTTAAGATATTTTAGTTTTGCTCACTGATAGCCTGGAAAAGTTTGATTCATTAGACTTTTGACCCAAGGATGATTCTTTGGTAGGTGGTCTTAAATGAAAAATGTGTAGGTTTTAATTACTTAGAAAATGAAGTGCTGTGGTGCCTCTGCCATAGCAGGTCAGTGATTCCCCCTTGATGCAGGTCCACTCATTAAAGAATTAACAGATTTTGCACACTGTGTGACACAAAGTAAGTTAGGGGTCTGGTGCAGTGGGTGTCACTATTCAACTGCTTCTTGACGTGAGAAGCCCACAGGGCCACTTGGGAAGCATGTTACTTGTCTGGCACAGTGAGCATCATTATGCAGCTGCTGTTGGCCACTTGTAAGATAAGTTACAGATCTGGTGCAGCGACCATCACTATGCAGCTGCTTCCTGAGTGATCCACAAAGCCACTCGCAAAACAAATTGCAGGTCTGGTGCAGTGAACATCACTATGCAGCTGCTTTGAGAGGCCTACAGGGCCACTTGAAATGCAGGAAACAGGACTGGTGCACTATGCTTCACTATGCTGCTGCTTCATGTATGGCCCACAGGTCCACTTATAAAGCAAGTTATAGGCTGCTGCACTCTGTATCTGTATGCAATTGTTTCATGAGAGACTCGCAGGTCCAGTTGCAAAGCAAATTACAGGTCTATTGCACTGTACATCACTATGCATCTGTGTCATGAGTGTCAGGACCACTTGTAAAGCAAGCTGCACATCTGGAAATGTGTCAGTTATGCTGATGCTGCATCAGTAGTGATCATTTAAGAAACATGTACATGTGTATATACTGGCATCTTATGGTGCAGCTGGTTCAGTAGCTGAAATACATATAGGAAAACGCTGTGTTGAACATGTGTATGCTGACTGCAGTACGTATAGTAAAAGGTACAAGGTACATCACACACAGTAAAATGTAAAATACATTTATATACATACATATATATACTGTATATATAATGAAATAAAATAAAAAAGTTCCATACAGAAAATGTATATCAAAAATCAATTCCTTAAAATACTAACAATCCAAATATAAATGTACATATTCTAAATAAAAATTGAATAACAAGCATTAAATAAAAAAGCAGAGGAGAAAGTGCAACCTCTGTTGATGCTCAGATACCATGGGTATCGCAAATTATTAATGCAGACAACTACCATTCCCATGCATGTATCTGGTTTGATATGCATGAGGAACACACCAGACAGAGGATAGCAGGACTCATTCCCTGAAGAGCTTTCCCATGTGGAAAAAAAATTGTGAAGAGTGTCATCCCATCATTGTGAGGGTGGATGTGGATCCTGATCCATGGAGCTGCTTGGCTGAGGTTCATCTGGTATGGCAATAAACTGCTGCTGCTGCTGCACTATGGCCTGCTTGAGGAGCTGCAATTTCTTCATATCACCCCTGATGGTTTGATGGTCTTCTGTGATATGAACCAGCAACTGTATCACGATTCCTTCAGGAGTGTTTGGAAGATTGCTTGTTGCACCTAAGCCAGTTAATCTGGCTCATCTGGTTTAAGGTCAGTGAAAAAAAAGTAAGTATATCATTTTTACGGCTGCATAGCAGAGTTATGTTGCTGTATTGTTATGACATAAGACAGAGAGGGGACTCTGGAAGCATGTGACTGGATACCTTGACTGTGTCCTTCCACAGTGGAGTTCAAGCACATGTGGTCCTTTTCATTTTGTACAGTGCTGTTTCTCCCCCCACCCCACACTCTTTTTGTGCTGAATGCTCACTTCCAGTTCACTTTTGGGTTCGGAGTGAGGGCTTCTTTTCCTCTGCTTATATATGTAATTATGGTTCCCTGGTGTTTACTGGCATCCTCCAACCACTGATTGCTGTCTCCCACCCTTCCAATGCTGTCCCCATAATGTTCTGTTGTTTCCCTGGTGTCTCTTGGCACCTCCCACCCTCTTATCAACACCCCCCTATCGTACTATTTCCCTTGTTTCTAGTGCTTGCTATTTTATAAATGCTGTCCCTGTACAGTCAAACTGTAATGATGTACTGTTTTCCTGGTGTCTAGTGTCCCTGCCACCCTTCAATCACTGTGCCCATAATCATGTATTGTCTCACTGGTGTCTAGTGGCACCCCCCACCCTCTGATCACCATCCAAGTATTGCTGTACTGTTTCTCTGGTGTTTAATGGCAGCCCTGACCCTCCTATCACCATTCTCGTAATGATGTGGTTTCCCTGGTTGTCTAGTGCCCCCCACCCTCCGATCACCATCCTGTAATGATGTTTTGTTTTCCTGGTGTCTAGTGGCACCCCACCCACACCATCCAAACACCTTCTTCATAATATTCCATTGTTTCCCTGGTGTTTAGTAGTACCCCCACCCTACAATCATGGTCTCTGTTAGCTATTGTTTCTCTCATGTTTAGTAGCCTTCTGGTCACCATACCTGTATTGTGCCACTGTCACCTGTAAAAAAGAAAAATGTCCCTCAATGACTTTTTTTCCTGTAAAAAAGAAAACTGTCCTTTGACGATCTCCACCTCCCCCACCCCAACCTCCCACTCAGTAGGTACCTCCCCACACACCCTCACTCAGCTGAACAGGTCCCAAGGTGAAGATCCACTCTCTGATCGAATACATGTCTTAATTCTGGAACTGCTGGAAAATAAGGTAAGTGCAGTTCAATGTATTTCAGTGGGGTTTGAACTTTGATGCATAACTTCGTCAATTTTTGTATACTTTGGACTCACCTTTTCAGCATGGCCTTTTTGGGACCCCACCTCATGACTAATGTCTCTGGAATTATGTAAATTAGGCCTGAAAGGTTATTTTGCTCTTGTGTTGTGAGATCACCTTTTGGGTGGGATTTTGAACATTTTACTGCCCTTGATCATCCGCTGGGGTCATAAGATGGCTATGTTGAAAAATTGCCATCAAAATATATAAAAATGACAATCTTACAAGCATGCATTGCCATTGTTCTATGCTCGCTCATGACTTCAGTAATTTTCAATATTTTCATCCCAAATTTTCAACATAGTAATTTTTTCATACCACCTCATGAATGTGACAGCTCTCATTTTTAAAATCCCAGAAAAAAAATTGTTTTTCCACCTGTGGCTCAGAATGACATTTTGCTGGCATGTAATCACATTTCAGCAGGGATCTCAAAACTTTCACATATGGGGTTGATGAGGTGGGGTGAAGCAGCCTCTCATTTGTTTTGGCTGCATCACTACCATTATGTCACAGCCATATTGACTCTGACCAGGATTTGTTATGTTTTCTTGTGCACGTGAGCAAAGCAAACAACTTGGAACAAGTTGGACAGAGCAGAGCAGGGGAGATGTGTGATGCAAGCAGCAAATGCAATTCAGCAAGGCTGCTGCTGATGTTTGCTTTGTTGTATAATGGGCAGAAACTTCTCACATATTACAGGATGAAGCTGCACCAATCATAATGCATCTAAATCCTTTCATAGAGCTGTCCACCAGACAGCAAAACCAGCACTCCCCTTCCTGCCCAACCAATTATGTAGCATGGCCCTCCCAGATGAAGAAGCAAAAGTCTCCTTCTGTTCTCAGTTCTGTTTGTCCCCCACCTTGCACATACACCATTCCTAATGGGTGATCCTCCCACTGATCACCACTGCTGTAGATTGTCCCTCCCCCATCCAGTTACCACTTCTGCTGAGTCTCCAAGCCCCTGTGTCATTTGTCTGTTCCTTGCCAGGTTACTACTCCTGCCAAGTGCCCCTACCTCTTCTGTTTCTCCCTCCAATGCCCCATAGCCACTCCTGCAAGGCCTACGCCCCCCCACACCAGTTGGTCAGTCTCTGCTCTCATCATGGCTCTGGTTTAAGCATGAGGGAAGGACTGGACATACTGCTGTGGTCAGGGATTCAGTGGCACTTGGTGATGACAAAAAGATCTGTGTGGCTTTTGCATTCCCCAACCACCGAGTTTGTGTGGCCAAAACAGCAAGAACCAATGCAGGGCTGTCCACAGAACCAACTTTAAGTGTCCTCCCAGTTATGTTTTTAATGTCTAGTGGGGCTGTGACAGAAGAAAGATGCAAAGCTTCACAAACCCCAAGGAGAAAATGTTGCTGTGTGGTCCTGGGTCCTGTTTTGGCAGTTTGTGGAGCAGGGGCAGTAAAAGATTCAATTGTAGTTCCAATTGCAGCTTAGATGGGTCTTGGAGGAGGTAGCACCAGGCTGGGCTGCAAGTAGGAGCTGAAGGTAGCCCTCTCTACTGTACCATTATTTTTAAAGATTTTATTTTTCAAATACCAATAACACACTTCTGGGTGACTGTTCTCATGGAATTACCTTGCTTGCTGGCACCACTTGCTTAACTGCCAGGAGTTGGTTTCTTTTAAATGGCCTCTAAAATAGCAGAGGCTGAATGTCAGTAGGTAAATCTTCCATTTTCATCAGGGTGTTACATTTAACGTGTATGTCTGGTACACAGTCAACCTGATTTAAAAAGTTGCATTTACTGGAATTTAACAGTGGTAGTATTAAACAATTGACACAAAATATTTTTAAAAACAATTACTTCATTAAACAGTTTTGTCATCTATTTATAAAATCTTATGAATTTTCTGGTCAAGTCACTATAATTGGATTTTTGCACATTAGTGAATAATATAAAATGTCTGATGTGGCCATAGCTTAAAAATAAACTACCCATGTCACATATCTCGCCCACCTCCCGATCGCTTCCATGCTGTGGCTGTAGCTAAGAAAAATACTCCTACCCCTGCTGTATATCCTGTCCACCTCCCAATCACTTCCCCAGTGTAGCGGTAGCGAAAAAAATATTTCCACCCCCATTGCATGTTCCACCATCCTCCCAATCACCTCACCGGTGTGGCCATAGTTCAAAAATATTCCCACTTCTGTTGCATATCTCAAACACCTCCTGATCACTTTTCTGGTGTTGACATGCCTTAAAAAATGAAACACTACCCTGTTGCATATCTGCTTCCTTGGTATTATGCTGTGGCTTTAAACAAAAAAAAAAACACCCCTACCAACAGAGTTGAAATAGAGTCTGAGATGATGGGGGTTGGAGCGATAGATGGGTCATGAAGTCAGGGATAGAAAATGTGGGGTTTGGGGACAATGTGTCAGGCACCAGTTCAAACAAAAGAAGGCCATTTTCTAGATCTTGGCACTGCTGTCTGCCATTGAGGTTGCCAACCACTGTTTACTGTAGTTGAAATCAATTATACATTGGCATTGTAATTTAAAACTTGATTTTTGGTTCAGCTCCAACTGATGAGTCGGCAGCTGCCCCCCACTCCTCCCCTGCTTGCTCCCGCCCTCTGCTGTCTACCGTCTAGTCTCTGACTGTCAATTTGCATCTGCTATTAACTTGTTGCCATTTTTTTGTTGCATACCATTGCATGAGCCTTGGAGGCACAGCTTGGTTGCACGGCTACAAGTAAGTTGGTGAAGTGTTCCTGAGTGGCACTTGCAGCAGCCCGTAAAACAGTTTTCCCTCACCCAATCAGTAAACTGGCAGGAGGGAGGATTCTGAGTAATGTGCACACATTTGTATGTACAGCTGGTGCATATACTCATGTAGGGCATGGAGGTCCATTGCTTGTATGTCGACACTGATCATGGTGCAAGTTTGGAAGGCTCACCTCAGACAGTCTGCACAACTGAGAATTATCCTGGGACTCAGCCAGCCAGCAAATGCAAGTTGTGCTGGACAGATCTCAGTTAGTGCATAAGCTGGGTCTTGACTCACACAGTGAGTCCAACACCCCACATTGAGGACCACATGGGTTGAGAGTCAGGCACACAAGAGAAGACACTGATCACGTGACCCAGCAGTGTTCTTGCACATTGCATGGCCAGGGTGGGACAGGACGTGATGTGACAGGACAGATTTCAGACCCAAGCTGACCAGTGACCAGTGTGGACTGGACAGCATCAAGGATGAAGGAGGGCAAAGACAGTAGCAATTTGCCGAGCATAAGGGTCACATTAGTTTGATGGGGCTGAGCTGCATTCTCCAGAACTAAGGGGCAGAACAGAAGCTTATTAGGTCAAACTGCCACAAGATGTCTGTCCTGCTTCCCATGTAGCTGCAATTTGGTCTGAAAGCTATTTTAGAAGTCTTTTGACCTTCAAGTAGTATGAGTTTTGAATGAAAAGGTCATTCTGAATGATCGACTGCTTCTAATTGCTCTACCGCTCATTCATGCTGACCCAAGAAAACTTAACCTATTCCACAAATAAATCCTGAGAGAGCTCTTTCCCTAGCTTGATTTGTTTCAAGTGTTTTTAATCAAGTATCTTTCTACTGCTTTTGTCAGGATCACTGTAGCCTTACAGCGCCAGTTCTCCACGTACAGCTGGCGTACATGGAGGACGGTCTTGTATCTGATGGAGTTTTCATGAAGTCTCCCAGGTTCCTGCCTCATCGATTCAGTATGACAGGCTTATAAATTTGTTTTGCCCTCATAACTACTCCAGAAGCTGCTGATAAAGTACTTTACGTCGGAGTTTGCCACAGTGTTTCTTAAAGCAGCTTTATTTTATTTCTTTTACAGAAAGTTTTGTACCTAGGATAGCCCAGCTGAGTTTTATCTTCTCACTTTCAGTGGGGCTCTGCTGCTATGCATTTACACAGCTGATTGTACTGGAGGTTTATTGGGAAGTTCAGCAATTTACCCAAAGTCACACAAGAAATATTAGGCTTAGAAGAGGTTTCAGCCTGTGATCTCCCAGATTCCATGCTGGTAATCTAATCACTATATCATACTGCCTTTTCAGTGCTAAAATAATGGAGTATAGTCAGTCCAGTTGTGTGGAAGGCTGAGGCAACAATGCCATGCCTTCTGCTATGCTGACAACCTGTGTTCAGGGTGCGAGTGGGTCACGGGGGGTTGCCCGATGAAGAAGAGGAGGACTGAGTGTCCGGAGGACAGCTTTTATCTCCAAGGGTGGGGTGGGCTTGGAGACCAGTGCATAACTAGCCTCTAATGACAGCTGGAGGATGGCACACTGGCTCCATAAATGCAGGGGGCTGAGGCAGAGCAGACACCTGGTGTGCCACGTAAGTAGTGTGCTCAGCCATTGGCATCATTGCACGTTGCCAAGCTGCACTTGGGGAAGGGAGGAAAAAAATTGATGAAGAGATTCCAAGGTTTGCAGTCTTTAGGACAGACAGACTCCAAAGTAAAGGGAGAGGTGTCCTTCTCTATGTTCGATCTATCCTATCTGCCAGTGATGTCAATCTACCTGCCTTTAAGAACTCCCTATCTATATTTGTGTCCATAACCTTGCATGGGGTATGATATCTTTGTACGGGGTGTTTATACAATCCCCCAAAAGTCGTTCCCCTTACCCTCTCCTCCCTTACATCCTGTCTTGCTGATCAGTCCCTCAGTGAACTGATATTATTGGTCAATTTTTAACCTAGGCTAGAAAGCATACAAATCTTCTCTAGTGGTTCATGTTAAAACCTGTTTTTGTTCTGTTTTTACATAAAACAAATGGATATAGCAAAAAATGTCAGTGTGTATTTTGTACATCTATTACTTCCACAAGCTTGCCATGTTATAAGTGCATTAAGCCACTTGAAAGGAGGCTTCCACTAGGAATTAATGCATGGTTGGGTGGTTGGAGCACTCAGCCTTCTGCCTCGTGCACTAACCCCCCCAACCATGCATTAATTCCCTAGTAGAAGCTTCCTTTCAAGTGGCTTAATGCCTACATAGATATTATGCTTAATAACCATGTTACTGGCCTGCAGCTTACTATGTATTCACAAGTGTATAAGCTAACCAGTTTTCTTTTAGAAGCTTTGGAAGACATCAAAACTGAGCTAGCCTCATCACACCACAGGAGACAAGGGCTGGATTTCATCTTTTGAAGTTATATGTGCATCTGCAACCTATCAGGTGAACATAACCAAAGATGTATGGATCTTGGAGTGCCTCAGAGATGTATACCCCACTAATTACCTTTACCAGATGAGTAAGCTAACAGTACAAAACATGAGAAGCAGTGTTGTATTGGTGTCACGGTACCCATTTGATTTGTGAATCAGTGAATTCTCACAGTCTGGTGTTCATTTAATTTATAAAATATTTAGGTTGCATGTTTTTTATGTTAACATGTCTGAAGCTGTGAAATTCGTGCTTTGGAAGCATTCCATTACTGTTCCAGAAGTTGCTTCACTGTCCACCCTTCCCCTATTTCTGCTAATCTGTGGGTCAACCCCCATGTTGTCAATAGTTTTGGCCAGTCACTACTCTCTCCTCCTGAACTGCAGCACAGGAAGTTTACCAATCTTTTGATCAGCTATAAATCTACAAATGACTTCACTCAGCACCTCCTCTCTCCTCCTTAACCACAGTGCTCCTTCATTTTAGGTCCATCTGCTTCCCACCCAGCTGCATCACCTCACAGCTGGCCTGGTGGACTCTTAATGATCCGGTATAGCTGTAGCTCTGTAATGCACATTTCAAGGAAACCAGAAGCAGGTTTGGCAACTCTGACAGAGAAATTTTTTTAAAAGAAACTAAAAAGTCATTACTGAGTAATTTATGTCTCCCGCTCACACCTGCACTTGAGTTCCAACAACTTTTAAAAAACACCAACAAATGCTATCCATACCATATATAACAAATTCTTATGCTTAGTAACTAAAGGATGGTAACTCTTGGCAATATTGTTTTATGTTCTATTTTTACAATGTATTTATTAAGGAAAGACCAGCGAAGATGCAATATCTTGATTCCAGTGGGGTTCTGCTTTTACTCATTTAAAATGTATTTACCTCGGATAGTCTGGCTTAAATGCAACATCTGATTTTCAGTAACCTGGCCAGGATCATGCAGTATTTGTTTATAGGAGGTTTAAACCTGCAGTCCCTGAAATCTACTTCCCTACAGTACTCATCCAACCCTTAAACCTTACTGCCTGGGGGGGGGCACACTGGGAAAAGCCTGCAACTGCCATACATATTTTTGCACAAATGACCTGGTTGAGTTGCACCATCTCTTCTCAAGTGGGGCCATCTTTTATTCATTTTTAAAATGCATTTTTACCGAGGATAACCCAGCTCAGATGCAACATTATGCCATTTCCACTATGGTCAAGCTTCTACCCATTTTTGGAGCTGTGTGGACTGGCATTCTGAAAGGTTATGATATCTGCTTAGGGTTACACAGTAAATATTTCTGGCTAATAGGAATTACACCCATGAGTTCCTGCTGCCTAATAGTGCTAATGATTACATCACATTGCCTCGGGGGGAAGGGGAGGTATTGGGGAACCAGGAAAAGCAAGCAATTGTTGACAGTGTTTTGTTGTTTGTTTTCTTAAAATGCATTTCCCTAGAATAGTCCAGGTGAGATGCAGCATGTGATTTCTAATAGCCCTGCTTCTGCACATTTCTGTACGAGAGTGGGATGTAGCCTAGCATGTGGTTGTAATGGAGTTTAATTTTCTCCCAATCTGCAACAGTGCTTTTGCCATTAAGCCACACTGCCTCCGCTGTCTGGCAGAGGGACTGGAAAGAGTTATTGAACCTTGGCAGTACATTTTTTTTCACAGTGTGTATACACAGAATAGCTGAACTGAGCTGCATCAACTTTTTTCCAGCGGGGTCCTGTTTATACACATTAGTATGATAGATTTACAAAAGATTCTCAAACTACAATACAATATTTTATTTTCACTGTGGATCCTGCTTTTACCCAGAATTGTGAAGCATTTACTCAGGATTAGAGACACTACAAAATTTTAATTTGCGTGCAAAGTTCCTGTGACATCAGCAACTTTGCCATCACAGATTAATTCACAAGTTTTTACCATTTACTAAGAAATTCACCTTTTGTAACTTCTCCTGGCAACTTCAACTGTAGCTTCACCATTTTGGTGCATTTTTGTGAAGTTTGCTTAAATTGAGGCTTCTGGCAAACAAGTGCCTGAAATTCACATGGGAACAGCTCCTGCAGGTAACATGTTACTTTCCTATGTACAGACTCAGCCCAAGTTTTCTGTTGCCAGCTCAGCGAGTTAGAAGTCAGATTTCCTGCTTTCATAGACTTTGAAAAACAAAAAAACTTACTTTAACAGCTTTTTTCTTTTCTTTTCTTATCATCTTCCTTTTTACTTAGCAGTCTACGTGAAGTCATTTATTTGTTGATTAGGGATATTTTTCTTTATAATCCCCACTTTCATTTATTCTGTTTTTTCTTGCTTTTACTCAGTTTTCTAAACTTTTTTTTTAATTTAAAATGAGTGTGTCTGATAATGAGGAGACTTGGAAGACTGGGAGCAGTCACAAGAAAAGGGTGATACAGTTTATGGATTGGACATGCTATTCCATCCATTTGAAGAGGCCAGCTTTGGCACCAGAAGCACTGGGAAGAGAAAGAGTCAGCACCCACTCACAGCACAGCATCAGCAGGAGCATGCAGTGGTTCCAGCAGTTGTTTCTGCTTTCATATACCCTGTACCTGCTACAGCACTTGCCCTCATGGCTTCCCCTTTGGTAGTGCCACTACCTAAGCCCCACCTAGGACCATCCCCTCAACAGCAGCAGCAGTCCCTTGTTTGGGACTTTATGATTGACTCCACTGACAACAGTGTGGTGACATGCACCTTGGGACACAACTTTGCTTGGCATGGGAAACAGGACTGCCATTTTGGCACAGGAGGTCAGCACATCCACCTTAAAGTGACATACTGGCAGAAGTGGGAGGAGTATGGGATGAAAAGACAGACTGAGACAGCTTAGAGGGTGGAGGCGATGTCATGGCCAGTGCTCTTACCATGCTGTGGGGTGGGCAGCAATAGAAGAAGTGATGTGGTGGGTTTTCATGGGGTACACAGGTCCTGGAGGGGGACACAAATGGGATGGATGGGACTACAAGAGGGAGCTGCAGTCAGTCTCAGATTTTGTTGGGGGGGGCACCTGAAAGCAGCATCAGATCATTTTCTTGCATCCATTTGTACCGAAGTGACACAGCTGCATGGGGAGACAGGCAGCTCTCCTACAAAGTTTTGGACATGAAAGAAGCTTTGCAGATGTTTCTCCAAAACCAGCAGAGTATTTTTGAGGGGCTGGGAGAATTCTGTGGTAGTGGT
This sequence comes from Neoceratodus forsteri, assembly GCA_016271365.2. Lineage (NCBI taxonomy): Eukaryota > Metazoa > Chordata > Ceratodontiformes > Ceratodontidae > Neoceratodus > Neoceratodus forsteri. The sequence goes on along the minus strand of JADMNL010000023.1, from coordinate 234,622,732 downwards.
GCTGGTGGTGGTGTACCCTCTGTCCCCAGGCCATAACCATATTTTCTCTACACTCCTTGAGGCAAGACTCATTATCATATGCTATTTGTTTTACTATCTTCTTTATTCTTTACTTGTAAAAGAAACATTTAAAAGATAAAAAAAAATGAAAAAGCACAGAAAATTTTGTTTATCTTCATTTCTCTCTCTCCTGATTTCTACTACTGCATATTCTATCTAAATTCTGCTGTCAGCAATTCTCTTCCAGTTTAAAGAAAGAAAAAAAAAATCCTCTCTGTGTTGTTCTTTCTTGTACAACTTTGTATTCCTTACACCATCACTGTCTTCTCTCATTATTGTTCTTCACTACTAGCATAAATATTCATGCAGCTACATGGTCCTATGCTGTGTTTCGGTCATACATGTGTTCTTGCTATGCACTTTTGGGGAAATTGTGAGAAAAGCACAATATACATAAATTATGTACTCCTAGAATTTTTCTCAGCTACCAGAAAAAAAATGCATCATACTGCTACATGGTGCTGCACTGTTTGTAAGTCCCCCACCACATTTTTTTATAATGTTCTTTAAGGGAAATTGTGAGAAAATCACAATTATACATAAATTCTGTACTCTCAGACTTTTTTCTCAACAACCAGAGTAAATGCGTCTGGCTGTTGCATGCTTCTACAAGGTGCTGCACTCTGTGTCAGTACTTTAGGGGAAATTGTAACAGATTCTTAACTAACAGAATAAATATATCAGGCTGCTACATGCTGTTACAATATAATGCTGTATGTGTCTGTTCTCCCACCATAGTTTTTGTAACACACTTTAGGGGAAATTGTGAGAAAAGCACAACTAACATCAATTATGTGCTCCCAGAAGTTTTCTCAACTATCAGAAAAAAAATGGCAAGCAACTGCAAGCTGCTACATGGTGCCATAATGTGTGTCAGTCCCACCTCCAAAGTTCTTAAAGGGGAGGTGGCCAGAGATCAAGTAGAATCTGCTGTGTTGGGTACCAGTTCAATATAGTGCTTCTAAAATAGCGCAGTGTAAACCACGCTGCAGTAACCACAGTTACATTGACAGTGACAGGGGTAGAATAGCATTAGTGATTTACCATTACCCCTGTTGCTGTCCAGAGAGAGGAAGAAGGGCTGAAGTAACTTGGAGCGAGGTACTAGGTTGAGCCACTCCTGTGGTGGAGTGGCTAAGGCACTAGCACCTGGGACAGTGAAGACCTGGGAACCAAGGTTTTTTTCCCTGTATCCCGATATGCTTAATTTTTTTTTTAAATAAATCTTCCCACCTCCAGAGGTTCTCCTCATCCCAGCGACCCCCCCCCGTGGAGTTGATTATATTAAAGTTGGAGGGGATGGTGGAGCCCCCCACAAAAAAAGAAAAAAATGCAAGTTTTTTACTGTAGTGATGTGATTTCTGTGACATTTTGGTAGCGGTCAGTGTTTTCTGCACTGGTAAATTTGTTTGCATGATTTTGTCTGTGAGGATATTGACCACGCTGTTTATGGTTATGGTGCATTGACCCTGTGCCCAGAATTACAGTAGGCAGAGAAAATGAAACATACACTCTGTCAGTAAATGAAAACCTGATGGCCCACCTAGTTTTCCCTGTTTTCCCTACCTATAGTGTCACCACAGACCCTACTCAGTCTCCGGTCTCCCCCCACTACTGCTAAGATCCTTCTATGTCTATCCCATGCGTTCTTGAATCCTGTCACCATTTTTGCCTCCACCACCTCACTTGTAAGCTGTTCCATGCATCTACCACTCTTTCTGTGAAGAAGTACTTCCTCACATTTTCTCTGAGCCTCCCCCTTCTAACTTCATAGCATGACCCTGGAAACTGCTTCCCTCCTGTACCTTGTTTTTGCCTGTGAGATATATATATATTTTTATAATCTTCTTTATTGTGTTTTTCTTTCAGTAATCATTAGACAAACATACACATACCCAGGATAGCCCCGGGCCCACACCCCAAAACTGAGTGTGGCCACTATGTACACTCCATAACTATATACATACACAGCTGCATTGTACACCCTCTAACAGCTTGTTCAAATCTGCATTTATATTGTAATAACTAGGACAGCCCTACCAAAGAAATATTTTCATGCATCAAGCTCTGCATCCCAAATGTCCTTTTATGCCTAGGACTACATCACTTATAAGATCCTCAGGGTAGTACCCTGCAGCTGCACCAAGGGAAAGAGAGTCCCCACCCACCAAAATCTGATAGATTCTGTGGCACCTACTATCAATTCTAACAACAAGACTTTTAAACTGGGCATATATGCTTCAATAAACTAAAGGTAATTAAGTAAGCCCACTATTACTAAAATATCAACTCCCTATCTTGCATATCATTAATTACGTACCTTCCGACAGACAGACCCTTGTCTGAGGTATTTTATACTGTAGGGTGTATACTGCCTCTAAAACCCTCCATCTTTTATCATAAGTTGCCTTTCGTCCAACCCGAAGCATTTGCCTTTTAAGTCTAGTCAACATTAACAGCAAATCTCCCACCCATTGGTCATACGCATAAATCAAGTCACTTTTCCAATGCCTCAAGACAAATGTTTTTACCAAGGAGGACATTAAAGCAATGTGTCCTTTAATAAACATATTAGGCATGTCTGACATGTCCCCCAGCGCACAAATCTTAGGTATGATGAATTCCTTATAATTCACCACTGGGTCCATATTGTGTTTAATTTGCTCCCAAATGGGAGAAATTTTGGAACAGTGCCATAATACATGGAGTAAGTCCCCTGGGTTTGCACCACACCTAAAGCATAGGTCTGTTTGTCTGAGGCCCCTAGCACATAGCTTAGTAGGGGTATAATATATATTAGAAGCTACAAAAAATTGCATGATCCTATATTTAGGAATGGGAATATATCTACTACTCCTCCATATTTCTTCCCAGTTAGGTCTCTGAGGCCAATATCTTCTTGCTTATCCCAGTATGAAATCTTAACAGAGGAGCCCCACTTAAAAATCCAGTAGTAACCTATAGATCTTAGACAGGATTTCTAGCACAGTTTACCTCCTTAAGGGCGTTCCATGTAAATGAAATATCATAAGTCTATCCTCCCTTTTCCATTTTTGCATCAAATTAGTAAGCTGCATTTTCTTAAAGAAGTTCAGGTTCTTGCACTGGTCCGGGAGAACCACTTTATCGCCTTTTATAAAGTCCGCCCACCTTGAATTGAGCAAGTGAGTAGCCCATTGTCTTTTAATTATTTGCCTTCCAATAAGCATATTTGGATTGCCCAAAAGGGGTTGATCCCTAGAAGCTTTTTGGGATTTTCTTTGGTTTGGGGACAAAATAGTCCACCAGGTCAGCATTGCTTTATGAATTGGGGTTTGTCTTCCCCCATCCGGTAGCTCTCCTGGATTAAAAAACAATACCGCTTCTGGGGAAAGACTCATATCCAAAAGAATTTGCTTCTCAACCTGGAGCCAGGTTGGGATATATCCCTCATTCACCGGCTTACACCGACTCATTAACAAGTTGCCCAGCTACATAATATACTTGTAAGTCCGAATTTTGAGGCCTCCCATGTTATAAGGTAGTCATAAAATATTATATTTTCTTCTAGGAGGTTTAGCATTCCACAAAAAGTTAGAAATAAGTTTTTGTATTTTAACAAACCAACACTTAGGGATGATATATGGGGATAAATGTATTGGATACAGGAGTCTAGGCAATAGATTCATTTTAACCAGACTCAATTTTGCTGCCCAATTTAGAGGGAGTTTATTCCATCTATTTATATCCATACTAATTGTTGATAGAATCTCTCCTAAATTTGCTTCAAGGCCTTCATCCTCATTAGCTGTGACCCAAATGCCAAGATACTTAAGCTTTCTTGGGGACCACTTCACTTGGAATGGTTCAAAATCGGCTTTATAAGTAAATAGAGTAAGAGGGAGAACCTGCGTCTTACTCAGGTTTAACTTGTAGTTTGACACCCTAGAAAATCTTTCAACTATATCTAGGATCTGCTTGAAACTCTCTGCCAGCTCTTGGAGGTGCAGCAAAATATCATCAGCAAAAACAGATAATTTCATTTCTGTACCCCCAATAACAATTCCCTGTGCCACCGGATCCTTTTGAATTGCCCTTAATAAGGGTTCCAAGTAGATATTAAATAATATTGGCGAAAGGGGGCATCCCTGCCTGGTCCCATTATCTAAACCAATTTCCTTCGATAGATAGCCATTACATAGAATCCTAGCCATAGGAGCAGCGTATAAATGTTTTATACCCTTAAGAAAACCCTCCGGGAAACCCATACATCCCATGGTTGCAAATAGAAAATCATGTGAGACCCTATCAAAGGCCTTCTCAGCGTCAAGCGCAATTACCGCCATAGGCAGCTTAGAAGTAGAGGCCTTATGTAATATATGGTGAAGTTTCCGGAGTGCATCATGAGCTCCTCTACCTGCCATAAACCCCAGCTGTTCTTGGCTAATTAAACCAGGGGCGAATCTCAAAATTCTATTGGCTAGTATCTTTGTCAACAATTTCAAGTCCTGGTTCATCAGGGCAATAGGTCTATAACTCTCAGGGAGTTCTTTGGGTTTCTCTGGTTTTGGAATGAGTGTTATATAGGCCTGATACAGCTGTGGGTGTGGGACCCCATCCTGCATAATGTTTATAAATAAGTCTTTCAATAAAGGCAATATAACTGCAGCATGAGATTTATAGAATTGAGCTGTTAGACCATCAGGTCCCGGTGTCTTACCATTCGGAAGTGAATTGATCACCTCTAATATTTCAGATTCCGAGATAGGGGCCACTAGCCACCGGGCTTGTTCTTGGTCTAACCTCGGAAGAGGTATATTTTCCAAGAACCTTTTAATGTCCCCCTCACTAGCCAAGACCCCCCCTTGATAAATCCCCTCAAAATAGGCTGCAAAAGTATCAGCCATTTTCTGGGGCGCTGTTATTATTTCTCCCTGGTATTTTATAAATGAGATTACCCGAGCCGCCTCCCACTCTTTTATTCTATTAGCAAGAAGCCTTCCTGGAGCATCTCCCTGCATTAGATAGTTTGCTTGTACCTTTTCCGACCACCGCTCTAACTTACCATAAAGGATGTTTGCCATCTCCTCTCTAAGCTCCTTAAGCTCTAAGTCTAGCCCTTCTGTAGTGCTCTCTAGGGGAGCCAGTGAGTTAATAGCACCCAGAATAAACTCTTCCCTCGCCCTTCTCATATGAGCTCTCCTAGCTATAAATCTCTGGACCATACCCGAATATAAAACTTTACATGTAGGCCACCTTAGTCTGCTATCTGAGAGTGTAGGAAGTTGAGCCTGAATAATTTCCACTAGTACCTGCTCTGATTTAGCTAACATATATTCGTCCAATAATAAGGAATCATCAAACCTCCATCGGTATGGTTTTGTTGGGAGAGATTCTATCACCCAGGTTAACTGAACTGGAGAGTGGTCTGATAGAATTCTAGTGTGGGTAATCAACTCCCTTACTCCCTGAGTTGCTTCTTTGTTAACCAAAAAGAAATCAATTCTTGAATGGGTTTTGTGCGCCCCAGAGTAGAAGGTCATAGTATGTCCCCCCTTACTACAGACCACAATGGAATCAACCGGCGCCGCAACTTCCAGAAGTTTAGTCAAAGCTGCCTGTGCTATAGAAGGTGGATGATTAGATGGGTTTTTTTTGTCCACCCTATTATTGAGACAAAGATTCCAGTCTTCTGCAAGGATTAGAGGATGGGATGGAAGTAGAGCTAAATCAACTTCTATCGAGGCAAAAAAGTCAGAGTTGGGTGGTGTAGGAGCATATATGGAAGCAATCGTTAACACTTTACCCATAATAGTACCCGTAACATAAATTCCCCTACAGTCTTCTCTAGTTTTAGTTTGTAAGACTATGAATGAACAATCTCGCCCAATCAGAACAGCTACTCCCCCTGAGGCTTTAGCATTTCCATCTCCTAGAACCTGTCCTACCCATAGTTTTTTAAGAAGACCCAATTCCTCCTTAAGAAGGTGTGTCTCTTGCAAGGTGACAATCTGAGCTCCCAGTTGGCGGATGTACTTTAATATCACCATCCTTTTCCTCCACCCTCTGAGGCCTTTAACATTCCAAGTAATAATTTTAATGTTGATCATGCAATTTTATTTACACCCCTAGCTTTCACACCAACAGAATCTGTCTGAACAAACATAAAGAACTTTGGACTCTCTCTTTTCCCATTTCCCACAAGCCCACCCCCATTCAGACCCCGATCCTTGGATCGTCCTCCTAACTCAATTGGATACATAAATGAGCTATCCAGTGAGCAAGCCCCCGGACCCTCTAAAGCCCTACTATCATCCTTATAACTGCTTACATTCCCTTGAGAATAGGCCCAACTTCTCGTTCACCCCCTACAGCTTACTCTCTTAGCTTTAAGTATCCTCTACCATAATGTATAAATTTAGAAAGGACAATAATAACGCCTTAAGCTAGAGTAAATACCATTCACCCTACACAGCTGAGAGAAAATATAGCATCCCTTTTTAAAGTCATATATTCATGTCTCGGTGGGGTCATAGACTTAAGATCTAAGCTCCTTAAATCTCAAATTAACATCAAGAACATATTATGAACCTACAGTTCCCTTTGAGATACAATACAGCTGAGCCACGGTTTCTCAGATCTAACTAAAAACAATCAGTCCCCTCCTAGACCACTGGCTCAGCTAAAGTTAATATAGAAGAATACTCAGCAAAGTAGATATAACACTCCTCCTCAATCTTCAGAAGAAATGCTGAAAAAAAGGGGAGGGAGGAGGAGAAAAAGAGTATGGGAGGGATAGAAAGGTAGGGGGGAGAAGGAAGGGGGGAAGGGGGAGCGCTCTCATTCTTCCACTCTTTTTCTTTCTTGTCTCCCTTCTTCTCTTCCTTTTAGTCTTCTTCTCTTCTTCTGTCCTTCATGTCCTGTTTTCCCCATCCCAACTAATTATTTAGACCAATACTTCGTTATTGCCCACCAGTCCTTAAAATGTCCAAAACCTTATAAAGAACCACTGCTAGATAGTGCTTTCTCTGTGGAGCTTATTCAGGCCTTTGAATTGAACAAGTCCGGGAATTCTAGTCTCAGTCCCTCGGCCGCCTCCTTCACCGTTAGGTACCTCTGATCACCAGATTGTAGTTTCACAACCAAAGTAGCAGGATACTGGACTCTAAACTTCACTCCAGCCAAATAAAGCTTATTCTTAATGTCCCCATATTCCTTTTGTTTCTCCCGAATCGCTGGGGTTTGGTCTTGAAACACTGACAAGGGCGCACCATCCCACTGCAGATTTTTAAGTGCTCTGGCTCTACTTAAGACATGTATCTTCTCTTTAAAGTTTAGAAAACGCATGATGATGACCCTCGGTCTGGCCCCTGGTGGAGGTACCTCTCTGAGAGAGCGATGGGCCCTTTCCAAATTATAGGAATCGCCATATGGTGTTGGACCTACGAGCTTCAACAACATCTCCTGAATAAAAGTGATGCAGTCTGCTCCTTCCGATCACTCTGGTAAACCCACCAAGATTAGATTGTTCCTGCGGCTTCGAGATTCCTGGTCCTCGACTCGATCTTCTAATTTTTTAACTTGCCTGCTAAAAGCCACCAGATCCTGCTCCTGAGAAAGAACTTTACGCTCCTGAGAGGCCAAACGCGCTTCCACGTCCCCCATTCTTTGGGCCAGAGCTTGTAGGGTGGGTTTAACTGACGAAAAGTCCGCGACTAGTCCCCGAAGCAAGGTTTTGATCTCTACAATATCTTCTGGCGACGTCTGACCTCCTCCTGCATTCTCAGAGCTAGGCCCTGGGTCTTCTGGAACAGGTGATGGGGGCTGCGGGCACTTCGTTGTGGTGCTCGAGCCTCCAGGCCCTCAGGAGCTTCGTACTCCATCTCGGATGTCGCGCCTGGTTCCGTGAGTCGCTACAATACCTCAAGTAAGCAGCCGGGATTTTGAAAAAAAAATTTTGATGAAGCTAAAAGGAGACTGTAGGGGGTTAATACTTCTATTTCAGCTATCACCACAGGGTCTAGAGTAGTTTTGTAGAGCAGTTAAATCGATAGGGCCTGGGAGCTCTGCTCAATGCTGCCTTCCCCGATCAGCTCATCACGTGATCCCCGCCTGTGAGATATTTGAATGTCTCTACCGAATCCCCCTTTCCTTCCTTTCCTCCAGAGAGTACATGTTAAGTTCCTTGAGCTTTAAAGAGCAGCTGACACCATTAGGACCACTTTAACAAAACATATTTAGACACAGTTCAGTTTATATTTCACATTAATTCTATATTTCTCACCCCCATTATTTATTACTGAGACCATTTGTATGAAAATGGGATATTTGCTTCTGAAGAGTTAATCTATTCCTATTGCTTTCTCCCTTCCTGAGGTCATAATGCTCTACTTGTGACATCACAATTACTCCCATGGCAACAGATTGTGATGTCACAGCAGAGGACTGTGACAAGAAGTAGTAGGAGGTAAGCAAAAGAGGTCGATGAACTCTAAGGGATATACAGCATGTTTCCATGCAAATTTCTCACTAATAAATAATGGTCAGGAGAAGTCTATTAAGTACATATGGAATGCAATCTGAATTGTACCTAAATATTATGTTTTTCAAAGTTTTCCTTGAGGCGTCAGCAGCTCTTTAAGCATAGGGCTTGTGATGCAGGCCATGCATCATTTTGGTTGCCCTCCTTTGTACTGCCTCTACCCTCTCTATGCCTTTATGAAGGTGGGGCCTCCAGAACCATACACAGTACTCGAGGTGCAGCCTAACAAATGATCTGTATAGGGGTATTATTACCTCCCTCCTTCTGCTGGTGATTCCCCTTCCTATGCAACCCAGCATCCTTCCAGCCTTCCCCACTGCTTTGTCACACTGATTCGCTACCTTCAGGTCATTAGAAATGATCACCCCCCAGGTCGCTTTCCTGCTTTGTAACTATTAATACCTCCCCTCCCCTCCCAGTTGATATAGTATGTTGCCACCTGGTTCTTATGCTCCAAGTGCATTATTTTGTACTTCTTTGCGTTAAGACCCAGCTGCCAAACCCTTGACCATTCTTCCAACTTTCTAGATCACTTCTCATTCTTTCAACTCCTCCTGGTATGTCTACTCTGTTGCAGAGTTTTGTGTCATCTGTGAACAGGCATATTTTCCCTTCCAGCCTTTCACTGATGAAGACACTAGTACTGATCCATGTGGTACTCCACTGCTCACTTTACCTACTCTGGAGTGACTGCCATTTACCACCATCCTCTAACTCCTAGTGCCCAGCCAGTTTTCCACCCATTTTACTACCTTATGGCCTACTCCTAGGCTTCCCAGCATGTTTAATAGCCTTCTATGTGAAACAATGTTGAAAGCCTAGCTAAAATCCAGGTAGGCAACGTCCACCACTTACCCTTGATCCACTTCCCTGTTCAACCAATCAAAGAACTTGATCTGGTTTGTCTGGTAGGACCTTCCCTCTGTGAAGCTATGCTACCGCTGATCCTGCAGGTTACAGACAACTAGGTATTCCTCAGTTCTTTCCTTTAATAGTGTTTCCATTACCATGCCTACCACCGACATCAGGCTGACTGACCTATAATTTCATTTCTCCTCCCTATTTCCACTTTTGTGGAGTGGGACTACATCTGCCCTCCTCCATCACACTGGTACATCCCTGTTTTTAATGACATTGAAAAGGGCTGTCAGAGGGGCAACTAGCTCCTCTTTCAGTTCTCTCAGTATTCTGGGGTGCACCCAATCTGGCCCCATTTCTTTGTCTACTTTTATTTTTGCTAGTTCCCCAAGCACTCTCTCTTCTGTAAATGGTTTTGTGTCCACTTCCCATCCCATTATATCCTTGTCCTTTACCCTTGGCCTGTTTCCTTTCCCCTCCACCACAAACACTGAACAGAAATAGTTGTTTAATAAATCCACTTTTTGGTGTTTCTCTTCTGCACTGCTGCCTCCTTCCCCTTTCAGTCTTACTATCCACCTTGTCCTTTTCTTCACTTATATATCTAAAAATGTTTTCTCTCCCTTTGTCACTGACTTGGCAATCTTTCATCTGTCTGTGCCTTTGTGCATCTAACTGCCTTCCCTGCCTCCCTTTGTTTCTCTTGGTAAGCCTCCCTATCGCCCTCCTTCTGTGTTTTTTTGTACATTCTAAATACCTTTTATTTTACTCTTACATTTTCTACTGCTTCTTTAGAGAACCACAGTGGTCTCATCTTTCCCTTACCCTTGCTCACCTGCCTTACACAGAGATTTGTAGCTTGTCTAATTCTCTCTTTTATTTTGACTCACCTTTTCTTGACTCCCACTGTTTTCCTATCCTGCCAGGGCTTCCCTTAGGCATTCTCCCATTTTCTTAAAATCTGCTCTCCTGAAGTCCAGGACTCTTGCCCTTGTGTGATTTGATTCTGACCTGGTCTTTACCTCAAACCACACTGTACAGTGGTTACTATTTCCTAGGTGGTCTTCCACTCTGACGTCAGTCACACTGTTCCCATTTGACAGGAGTAAGTCCAGAAGTGCACCATAATGAGTGGGTTACAGCTCTAATTGCTTGAGGGACTCCCCTTTCATGGAGTCCAGGATGTACCTACTTAGATTAGGTGGGCCAGGTCATCTGTATCTGCTGTCAATATCTATGTTTCCATGTTTCTTGCAATGGACTTAAGTGGAAATAGTGCGAAAAGCACTATATACTGTATGTAAATTCTGTACTCACAGAATTCTTCTCAAGTACCAGAAAATATAGAAACATGGAGAAAAGGAATTTGCTGGCAGATAAGGACTGCTTGGGCCACCTAGTCTGCTGATTTTTCCCTGCCTATAGTAACACTGCAGATCCTATTTGCTCTCCAGCCCATTCGCCCCCCTTCCCTTCCCCTAAGATTCTCTTATGCCTATCCAATTCATTCTTGAACCCCACCACATTTTTTTCCCACCACCTCCACTGGAAGACTATTCCAGGACTCCACCATTCTTTCTATAAAGAGGCTGCACAGGAAGCTTGGCAGCTGTGAATAAAAGGATTGGGGAATGGAGTGGCATTTGCAGAGCAGCAGGGAGTAGGGGCTGCAACTAAGGAGGTTGTGTGATCTAACTCTGTGGCCTTTTCTTTATTGAAACAGTGATTTGGACACTCGGAGGGTCAGAAAGGCTGACCAGAGTTTGGGTTGGAAGGCAGGACCTGCACAGGAGACCCTCCAATCTGGGCTAAGCAGAAAGCTTAGTGACTGTGAATAAAAGGATTGAGGATCAGAATGGCATTTGCCAAGGGCACAGGGTCATAATGTGGCATGACATTATGCCACAGCAAAATACCACTCTTCCAATACAGCACAATATATTGCCAGCAGCATAAATCTTTGTTTTGCAGGGGGGTGGGGGTATACCACCCACATCCCCATTATGGGGGCTGTACTCCCAACCCCCCCTTACTAAAATAACTAACTCAGGGGGGATCAAAATTCAATTTGCACAAAGTATGAAAAATATAAAAATTCCATGTGTCAGGGACCAGGATTCGAAACCCAGTCCACAGACATACTGTCTCCCTTGCTACCTGTGGCTCATCCCATCGAGCAATGGTAGCTGCTTGGTGGTCCCTTATCCCATCAGGATTCTTATCCTGTACCAGGAAGAGTGAGATGGTGTACTACCGTGCATATATCCTTTCACGGTTTTGCACCCTCTCACTCTTTCCTACGGCACTGTTCCAGTTATGCGGTTACGTCATGCACTATAAAGCATATGACATATTGACCCAGTAGGTCTGCCAATCACCAGGGAGTAGCGGTGGAACTAAGGGGTATTTGTGATCAAACTGTGTGGCCTTTTCTTATTTGAAACAGAGCTTTGGACACTCGGAGGGTCGGAAAAGTCAACTGGAGTTTGAGCAGGAAGGTGTGACCTGCACGGAAGACCCACCAATCAGGGCTGATCAGGAAGCCCAGTGGCTTTGAAGAAAAGATATGGGGATCAGAGTGGCATTAGCAGAGCAGCAGGGAGTAGTTGCTGCAACTAAGGGGGATTTGTGATTCAACTGTGTGGTGTTTTCTTTCTTGAAACAGAGATTTGGACACTCGGAGGGTCGGAAAAGCCAACCAGAGTTTGGGCTGGAAGGCGGGACCTGTACAGTGGACCCAACAATTAGGGCTGAGCAGGAAGTCCAGCAGTCACTATTTCAGTCCTGTGTGCCAAGCAGCCCTTCAGCTTGTGGGCCTCGTGCCAAGGACAGTGATGAGTGGAGTCTGCCTGGAGTCAGCCCAGGAGACAGCTGACAGCCAGGGACCCTGTACATCGGACCACAGGCAGGGACTATATTGCTGCTGGGACATAAAAAGGTTGGGGGGGTTAGGAACTTGATATTTACTGTGTCTGGGTAAGCTTGGGTTTGTGGAATTCAGGGCCAGATGGATAGTATTGTTGTGTAGATGAGAGTTTGGAGGCTTGCAGGTAAGTGAGTCTAAAGCATAATGAGTGTGGGAGTGGGTATTTGCTGGGTTTTCCATTGTGCAACTGTTAAGTGTGAAGATGAGCTAATAACTGTGTGTGTGGGTAAGGGGGCTTGCTAGAAAGTGTTGTATAAGTGTGCGGGTATGACTTGCTGGTAATTAATTCTGGAAAACAGTGAGAGTGGGCATGGGTATTTTCTTGAAATTGCTGTTATGTAACTGTATGTGAGGGGATGAACTAAAATTTGTCTTTGGGTAACAGTGTGTGGGGTGAGGGGGCTTGCTTGAATGAGTTGTTGTTTAAGGGGAAGTGGGGGTTGCTAGACTTTATTTATAGGTAACAAGTGGGTGGCCTGCTGACAACTGTACTACATTGTACTGGAGTAGTGATGGGCAAAGTGGCCTCAATTTTCTCTGTGAAGTGATTCATGGAGCCAAGGTGAATTCATGGAGTACTCCACAATACAAAACAGAGTAATTTGCATTATAATGGGTAACGTGAAGTCCATTGCAAACAATGACTTTGCTCTACTCTGCCTTCCTAGACAACTACTCCACCAAATTTTAGGGTGAAGTGCATGGAAAACAATGCACTTCACCTCACTTTGCCTTGTTTTTAGGCTCCGAAGGTGAATTTTGCAGTGATTCATGGGATTTCAGGTCACATGGGCTCTATAGTGATCTGACTCAGTTCGGGGCAGTGTGTGTAGGAAGCTGTAGGAGACAGTGTGTTCTGAGAGCTGTCTGTGATTGAAACCTTCTAAAAACTGTTAAAAAAGCCTGTTTGAGTAATTGCGTTTTTGCTCAAACTTTAGTTCATCAATTGTAGGAAACCCTCCTGTGCTCATATCATCGAGTGTTTTTGTTTGTATATGGATTTTGAATGTTAATGTACAACATTGAGTCTGTGTAGTAAGAGACAGTGAAAGTGTGCTTTGGGGAAGGGGCGTATCTATGGTGTAGGAAGATTTAAGTTGGAGAAATAGGGAGGTTTTTTTTTTGGTTAAATTTTTGTTATGTAACTGACTGTGTTAATGTACACACAGTAATATTGTCAGTAATTGTTGAAATTGTCTTGCTGATTATGTGTTGTGTGGATCTGGTGCAGCAGTTCATAATTTCAGGTTGTTTGCAATACGTGGCATATTACTGAACTTTTCAATTTGCTATGCATTATTTGTAGACAAATTGTGTGTGAGTACGTGTGCAGTGCTGTGTGACAGCAAATAATACACCTTTTATTGTGCCACAGTGTAATTGCAGGCACAGCAGTGTGAACCTGCTATCCACTGCAGCTGCATGATTTTGTACTGCCATTGTGGTATCTTTTCTTTGTTTTGCCGCTTGCACTGCCGTAAAAATCTGCTGGCAGTGCCCCCTGCACCGGCAAAAGGAATTGTTTTCCAGATTGTATTGTTTGTGACTTCAGCACCACTGGTTAGTTAAGGTGTTGTTTTCACTTGTGAATTTGCATCTGTATCTGTTGCTGAAGCCACAGTTGTCTTTTGAGCTTCACATCTAGCACCCCCCCCATGCAGAGTGAATGTTCCAAAATCTAAATTTGTTTAGAATATTGTTGTTGATCCCCCAAAATGCCTGCAAAGAGATGTGCCAGCAAAGCTGGTTCTTGCCATGGCACTGCTGCCAGTGGTAAGATTGTCTGTGGGTATGATAGTACGCAGACGCAGAAGTGCATTGCTGATGTGAGGAAAGATATTTCTCCTGCAATGCTTTTTACAGCCCAATCAGTAGCTTCACTCATAGTTGGAGGAGATGATGTTGTCCCAGCCACTGGTGTTAGTGCAGTTGCTGGTGGTGGTAGTATGAGTATTGCTGCCTCAAAGTTCCACTTCTGACCAGTGTACTGTGTCCAAAAATATAGTGGAGTGTGAAGCAGTGCAAGTGAGTGACAGTGTAGATGATGTCATACTTCCCAGTAACATTCCAGTAACTGAACATGAGGATTCTGATGATCATGTCACCGATAGCATACAATGTGACATTTCTTCCACTGCGGTTCAGGTCACAATTTTCCATGTAGTGATTCACAGTGTGGTGAAAAAATATCAGGTGATGGTGGTGTTGATGGTGATGATGAATGTGATGATGATGATGTTGCTGTGGTTGCAACATGCAGTCCACATGCTAGCATACAAGCAGAAGATGTGGATGTGGGTGATGTTGATGAATATGATGATGATGTAAATGACCCCAGCTGGGAACTGGAGAAAAAGAAATTCAAGGTGGCTGTGTCTGGATCTGTTTGCATTAATCCCCCGTAAAAACGTTTGTTTTACCAGTTTCAGTTGATGGTAATAATGATGATGATGATGATGATGACCCAGTAATAATGATAGGTAGTTGTGGTGGTCAGTTGCAGTCCAAGTGTGTTCTGCCCAAAAACTCACATAGCACACCCCCACTTCATGGCTTAAAAGAACGGATTCCAATAAGCAGCATCATGGACATGTTACAAGTAGAGCATTACAGTCCTTTGTTTGGGATTTTTTTGTGCAAGATGCAAATGACGAGTCAGTTGCAGTCTGCCAGGTTTGCCATGTGCATGTGAGTCGAGGTAAAAAAGGGAGCCATCTGGGCACAGGAGGACAGCATACACATCTTAAGGAAAGGCACATGGCACTGTGTACCCAGCACAAGATGGCAGCTAATACCACAGTGGGGCATTCACCATCGTCATCAACCATAACGAGGATGTTACCCCCTTCCATGACTGTTAAATTCAGTAGAAAATTAAATGTGTGCAGTAGTGAGGAAATAAGAGTAGATGATTACTACAGGCATGATGAGGTGGAGGAGCATAATGATTTTGAAATGTTGTCTAGTGCTGGTGAGAGTGGTACATCAACCTCGGTTGGCAAGTCTGGCAAAATAACTGCATTTGTGGGTTTGTCATCATCACCTGTGCAACAGTCTTCAGCAAACGTCCACACTCCACCCTCTGCCATTCGCAGAACAGAACCATTTGTCATCACACCCCATGTAAAATGTTTAAGTCAGCTCACATTACAGAGTGTTTTTGTGCATAAGCTGAAGTACCAACCCAATTATACAGTGTCATGAGAACTTAATGCTGCTGTAGCTGAAATGCTGGCAATTGATCTTTTGCCCTTCTCCTTTGTGGAGAATTCTGGGTTCCGGCGGTTTGCTGCACGTGCCTGTCCAAAATGGAAAGTCCCAGCTAGGATGTACTTTTCAACCCGTGCTGTCCCCAAGTTGTTCCGTACTGTGTCCGACTCAGTAAGGCGTGCCCTTCAACAGTCCTCCTTTCCATTCATCCATTTAAGTATGGATATGTGGCAAGTGGCAAAACAGCGGGGAGTTCATATTTGTATATAACTGCACACTGGGCTCAGGTGCCAGGGGGTTGTTTGTGATGTTGGTAGTGTGAATAATCAGTGCAGTAAGGTGGAGTGTCGTGGTAGCAATCTTCCAGGAATTCGACAGCATGCAATGCTTGCTATGTGCAATGTGACCTGTTTACACAATGGTGAAAACATGTTGGATATGGTACTGACTGAAATCGACAAGCGCTTGTACCCCCTGTTCCTGATAGCTGGGTTCATAGCAAGTGACATTGGGTCAAATGTGGTGAAATGCATCACGAATGGTGGCTTTTTTCATGTTCCATGCATGGCCCATTGTTTAAATCTTGTGGTGCAGGAGTTTCTGCAACACCCTGATGTAAAGGAAATGCTGACAATTGCATGCCATATCTGTTCTCACTTTTCACCATCTGCAAAGGCCCGTGACCAACTTCGGCAGTTGAAGATGCGAAACGGCCTCCCTCAGCACCACTTGAAGCTGGAAGTTGTCACCCGGTGGAACTCCACTTTACACATAGAAGAGAGGTTGTATGAATAACACAAAGCCATCTCAGAATATCTTGTGATGCACATTAGCCGTGACAGTTCCAGGGACTCCATGTCTATGACGACTGAGCAGTGGCACCTCATGGACTCTGTAATAACAATTTTGCAGCCTTTTGAATGTACCACACAGGCAGTGAGTGGTGAGTCTGCCTTCATTAGCCAATCAGCTCAACTGCTGTGGATGCTGAGGCAGACATTGGTGACTGTACAGCATGGCCTTGATGTTGCCGGAGACAGTGCTAACAGCATGTTGCTGAAACACATGCTGACAGTATTCGACCAGAATCATCACATTTTGAGCATTCAGAGTAGTGACAACATTGCCATAGCAACAATACTGGACCCACAATACAAACGTGGAAATGCCTCAGCACTGGAAGGAGGGCATGAACAGGTAAAAAATGTCAGTGGGCAACTGGTGCACTTGGTTCATGGGGCACAGAAGTCATGTGCCAAGGTCAGCAAACCTCAGCAGCATAATCGGGCTGAAGGTGCACCTGGAGGAATATCAAACATATCCTGTAAGGAGAGGGGGACTGCAGTTTCAGGTGGTCTGTCATCCAAAGCAGCTGGTGTCAACCCACTTTGGGAGTCTTTGTCCCAAGTGGGGATTTGTGAAATAAATGATTCTGGAGAACAGGATTATGCATCAACCACTGGACTTAGTGTGGCACAAAGAATGGTTGAGTCATATTTGTCTGAAAACAGGCCTGTGTCAATAACTGATGATCATCTTTTGTACTGGAGCGGAAAGGTCAGTGAATGGCCAGAGCTGACTGCAGTGGCACTGAAGTACTTCACATGCCCACCTTCCAGTGTAAGTGTTGAGAGGGTATTCAGCTCAGCAGGTGCAATAGTCAGAGATCATCAGACAAACCTCTCTCCTGCAAATGTTAATTTGCTTACATTCATAAAAATGAATGAGAGGCACATACCAGCACAGACTGCAGTCTCGGTATTCATACCCCGGCCTAGTCATGGTGGGTTTGGTGATGTAGAAATGGACCATCCTGGTGACACTGGCAGTGGCAGCATGAAACAGCCTACCACTAATGTAGATAATGACACAATGGATAAAGAATTTCCCAGTGGTCAGACTTCAGATATAGATGCCTGTGAGGGCAACTTTCTTTATGAGGATAATGATGTGGTTAATGTTGACAGGTTCTAACTGAAGTTGTTAAAAGGTGGTGACATTTGCTGTATGACACATATTTTCTTTTTCATAACTTTGTGTGCCCCCCGGACCACCACCACCAGGACTGATATTAGCCACTGCCACCACAGAGAATGACTTTCTGTGCCCTGGACCACCACCACCAGGACTGATGGTAGCTACTGCCACCACAGAGATTGACTTTGTGTGCCCCCCTGGACCACCACCACCAGGACCAATGTTAACCAGTGCCACCACAGAGAATGACTTTGTGTGCCCCTGGACCAACACCACCAGGACTGATGTTAGCCACTGCCACCACAGAGAATGGCTTTGTGTGCCCCCGGACCACCACCACCAGGACCAATGTTAGCCACTGCTACTACAGAGAATGACTTTGTGTGCCCCCCTGAAACACCACCACCAGGATGGATGTTAGCCACTGACACCACAGAGAATGACTTTGTGTGTCCTGGACCACCACCACCATCAGAAACGATGTTAGCCACTGCCACCACCACCCGATGCAGGAAGATGTCACACGGAATGTCATCATGTGCTGCAGCTATCACCACCAGCACCCACCACCAGTGTCATTCTGACAATGTTTTCCCATTACATTGACCATGGCAAGGCAGAGGGAGTCGAACAGGAGACCACATCCATCAGCCACAGGCACAATGCTTCTTAACATTAAAACTATAAAGTGAGTATGTGTACTAATGTTTTTTATGCTATTTAACTTCCTTTAGCTGTATGTTTTGTTTTGTTTTGCTTTTTTGAACTGCAATGGTCAAACACATACGGTAAACTTATTTTATTTTTTTACAGGTTAACAAAAAACAACTGTCCTTCTCTGTAAGTCGGTATCAGTGGTACTGCAGCAGTACCGTACACAGGAACCTATGGAATATCCATTTCAAATCCATACTGGTAAGTATCAAGATTTTATTTAATCTATTCAATTTTTTTTTAAAAAGTGCAACAAATCTGACTGATGAGGATTCATAAACTAGGTGATATGTGTACATTGCCAAAACTATTTCTGCAAGATATCAAGCACTGTATTCTAAACTTGCAGCTGTGCAGCCATGACAGTGTTGAAAATGTTGCACACAGGTGTGTTATTTGACAAAATGTGGTTTTGAAATGTAACTTGAGTTGAGATTGTGAACCAGGTATACTGGCACAGTGTATTTGTTACACAGCCTGGTACTAAATTAACTTGTGATTGATCTGCTAATTGCAGCGTGACAGCTTTCTATCTGTGTTAATGATCCAAATACCCATGGAACAGCCACGGCTTAAACATAATGTGTTACTGCTGCAATTAAGTTGTAAGAAGTCCTTCATTTCTTTTTTAGAAAACTTTCAGAAGCTTTGTTGTGGCATAGTTGCCTTATCCAAAGAAATTCTTCAACATCAGGCACCCCCCCCCCCCCAGGCTGGGGCAGACATGCAACATGCAGAAGTCGTTTCACTCGATGACCATGACCATCATTACCAACCAGACTCGAGAAGGATGCAGATGAAATCTGTGAAGAAGTAACTAAATAAGAAACCATTAATGAGACCTACCTGCAAATATGCTTCCCCCTCCCCCCAAAAAATATACTTACCTTCATTGGCTTGAGAGTTATCCATTTCCAATTTCAACGCAAAAAGTTCTCATCAAGCACTGAAATGTGCACACCAACAGTATCTGTGACCTGTGATACAAAACAATACAATGAGTACATGTCTATATATGTTAACCCCCCACCTACAATATACTATATATAAATATATATATATATATATATGTGTGTATATATATATATATATATATATATATATATATATATATATAAATATATCAACTTACCAAGGCTACTATTAGTGTACAGACAAAGGACACCCTTCCTTCTGGTTGAAATGATCGCATTACATTTGTGGGAATCGCAGCACAGATTGGACCAGCAACAATTCACTCATGGTCATAATTTCTGATGGGACTTTGCATGTGGTACAACGCTCCCATTTCACTTCGTTACCACTTGTCAATTTTCTGCACACAAGACAGATGCATTTTGGGATGCAGAAAAATTCTGGGGACTATGTGTGAGTACTACACGCATGACTGAGTGCACCATTAATTCTGGGGGACTTTGCATGTGGTGTAACACTCCCATTTCACTTCATTACCACTTGTCAATTTTCTGCACACAAGACAGATGCATTTTGGGGATGCATAAAAAATCTGAGGACTCTGTGTGAGTACTGCACGCATGACTGAGTACACCATTAATTCTGGGGGACTTTGCATGTGGTGTAACGCTTCCATTTCACTTTGTTACCACTTGTCAATTTTCTGGACATAAGACAGATGCATTTTGTGCGTTGTGATTGTGAGCACATAATGTCATCCTTAAATTACAAATTAAAGCAGCATTGCAAGAATGTGGTGACAATTTTGACTTGTACTTTTTAATGCTATTTTACATTGCCAGCCACTAGTTACCTCCTGACTTGAATGATACCCTTCTTTTCAGGTTGTGTCTGCTTTACTACTTTTCCTTATGTCTGAAAAAAAAGGAGCACACCTTTTAATATTAATCTGACCAGGTTTTTATCATTATTTGCAGCTGTTTTTCAATAAATATTGTTATGTGATGTCATAAAACACTGCCTGTTGCATAACTTTTAATTTTACAACAGAAGTGATATATAACAACTGATGGAGAAAAGCACTGGAAAATATTGACAAAGACCTGGTCCACACTGTATTACAAGGAGTGCTCCTTTTATTATTTCATAAATGAAAAAAAGTAGTAAAGCAGACTCAAATACCGGAAATTATAGTATCATACAAGTCAGGATGTAAGTAAAGTGGCAATGTAAAATAGCATTAAAAAGTATAGGTCAAAATTTTCAACAGATTGTTGCACTGCCACTTTAAAGTGATTCACCAAGTTACATAGTTATTATGGTGTTACACCCAATATATGGGTGCCTTACCTCCAGGGAAATCGTTCTTGCTCCACATGTCCTTATATAGTGCAATACTTTTCTGGCAAAAACACCCAGAATTTTGTTAAAGTGGGTCACAGAGGACTTCCTGTTCTGAAGAGCCATCCAAGTTCTGCCGCCCCGTGCTCAGCAACATTATGACATGATGCCAGGGAGAGCGTGGGGGCATGCTCCATTATACTGAATGGCCGGCAGTTTTCTGAATGTTTCTTTAAGTTATAATGGTCAGTTTGTGGTGAAACATGGGCACGTGTCCACTAAAAAGGCTCTCGTTACTGGAAATGTGCCCACGTTTCACCACAAACTGACCATTATAACATAAAGAAATATTCAGAAAGCTGCCGGACATTCAGTATAATGGAGCACGCCCCCGCGCTCTCCCTGGCATCACATCTTCACATTGCTGAGCAGGGGGCAGAATTTGGGCATCTCTTCAGAACGGGAAGTCCTCTGTGACCCACTTTAATGAAATTACAGGTGTTTTTGCCAGAAAAGTATTGCACTATGTAAGGAAATGTGGAGCAAGAAAGATTCCCTTGGAAGTAAGGCACCCATATATCGGGTGCAATGCTGCAAGCTGGTGAATCTCTTTAATGTCTATTTCGCAAATGAAACATTTATGGAGCCTCAGTAATGTTTACTTTGTGTCGGGACTCATGATTTGAAGTGTTTCGCAAAAAATGTGACTGATCAGTGCAAGCATGTTGTGCTAAACTGCATGTGTGCAATCCGTGTCCTTTCCTGTGTGTGCATACATTTGTCCAGCTTCATGCAAACATATATATGGTGTAACTTGTTGTAGTATCTCAAGAATAAAGATAACAACGAATACATGACATATATTTTATTTGAGCCATCAGCACCAGTGGAGTAAGTGATATGATATTTTTTCATAGGTATCGGGTCACTGTGCACCTCAGTCACTCACAATGTACACATGACTTACTATAGATCATAGCACAAAAAGCACATGCTCTCCTAAAAGTCATGTGTGCAGTATATGACTAAGGTGCACTCTGGCCAGACATCTCTGAAAAGTTTTGTATCACTTAGTTTGCTGATGATGAAGGTGACAATAAAATATACATTATTCTGCTTGCTATTCTTTGTAGCATAAACACTACAACACATCAGCAATATATGTTTGCAAGAAGCTGCACAATGTCTGATGTCACACACACACACACACACACGCACGCACACACACACATGAGACAACAATGACTGCACACATGTAATTTAGCACATCATACTTGCACTGCTCACAGCAGCTTTTCCACAAGCATTCCACAACAGAAAGTAAACATTACTAAGGCACTGCATTATAACAACAGGGCAGTAGAAGCATGTATAACTGTCTATTATTAAACATAACAAAAAATAAATCACAAAACACTACAGCAGTGGGGGGGGAGGTGTCCAGAAAAAAAATACATTAATGGGGGATTCCATAGTGTTCCAGCAGCAGGTGGAGCATTGACAGTATTTGCAGCGGCTGTTGCTGTATCTGCTCCACCTGCTGCTGCACAGCGCCCACCCTTTCACTGCTTTTCTCAAGGGCTGCCCACATCAGTGCAATGTCTGCCTGCATTGCAGGCTCTGTGGTGGAGTCCACTGCAGCAGGAAAGTCAGGTAGTGGTGGTGGTGAGGGTGGTGCTGGTGGCTGTGGTGGCGGTGGTGGTGGAGCAGCAGCTGCTGTTGCCCTCCTCCTGCTGCAGTGGTGAGGAACAACACCCCTAGCACTCTCTGCCGCTGTCACAGAAGGGCCAGCAGGTGGATGCCTGGCCCCTTTGGTGGTAGCCTGCCACTCCACCTTGTGGTGGTTTGCCATGTGTGAGTGCTGGCCACCAGTCCCCAAATGTGTCCCCAGGGGGCCATGGCACACCTGCACACCACATAAATGGCAAACCACAATGGTGCTGTCCCCCCCACACAGTTTAAAAACTGCCAGACTGGGGAGCTGTGGGGGTGGACTAGGCACAGGAGGAGCAGATGTACTGCATGTAGCACCATCATGCACCTGGGGCTCCACCTGTGGCTGTGGAGGAGGTGGAGGGGGTGGTGCTGGAGCCCCTGCAGCTGCTGCTGGTGTTGGTGGTGCTGCTGGTGGCGGACTTGATGGATGTGCCACTGCCAGTGACACTGGTGGTGCTGCTACTGCTTCCAGAGGGGGAGAGGCAACACCAAACAGTCAGGAGTGGTCTAATGACACCGACTACCCCCATGTGTATGCACTCCCCTCTGCCCATGCCCATGGGCCACAGACTCTCCTCCCAGATCCATTGTGCACAACAAAGTCCCTCTCTGACTGATGCCTGAAAAGACTTCTTCACATGCACTCACAGTCTCACACACATGCACACGCACACATACAGTCACACAGACACACACAAAACAAAACGTATAAAAAAAACAAAACAAATCAGTAGCAAAAAAGAACTGAAAAAACACACTACAAACAAAAAACTAAAGATTTTACTTTTAAAAAAGCTGAGTGGGGGGTTGGCAATTCACAAGATATATAGGAACAATACCACCAAACTCTCTTCTACACCCTGAATGCTTCCTCCTTCTACCACTGCAAAGGAGAAAGTGAAACTAAGTGCTTTTATGACTCACTTCCTTCCTGCCTGGTTAAAGCATGTGACTTACAGTACTGTAAGCCATGAGATGTATGGGAGGCTGCCTATGTTGTTGTCACTTCGTCTTACTTCGCGTTAAGGTGGAATGGCAATGCAAAGTCATAATGAGAAGACACAGTGAGTACTTTCCATTGGCCACTTCGTTTAGCGTTATGATAAGGTGAAGTGGCTACTTCACGTCCACTTCACAGGAAGATTTTAAATTCACTGCATCCCTAGACTGGAGTGAGGGAACAAGCTTGCTAGTACTTGTTTGTGGGCATTATGTAGGACAGCAGTGATAGAAAATGTGGGGAGTGGTGCAGTGCAGTAGCTGTGGGGTGGCAGTTTTCAGGGAGACCTTCTGGGTACTGCAGTGATGCCTCATTTGTGTGTACCTCTCTGGGCTGAGAAGGGAGGTTGCTAGACTCCAGGATGAGTTGGCTAGGGTTCAAGGTACATCCTCCCCTCCCATGGACCACCAAGCCTACTGCCACTAACTCAAAGGATGCTTAGGAGGAGGAGCAGCTGGACTATGATGGGCTCAGGAAGAGTGAGGGTGGTGGGACAGAGGCTCATCCTCCATCCTGTAACACTATGCAACTCCTACACCACTCTGGCAGGGTGGGTTTGTCCCATGGAGGCACCTGAGGTAGCAGCCTGGGAGAATTTGGGGGTCCTCAGTAGTGGAGATCCCAAGCTGTGTGGCAGAGGACCCCAGTGGAGAAGGAATCAACTCCTGGTGGGGGATTCCATTGTGAGAAGGCTATATTTGGGGACAGGATGGGAGTGGCAGAGGGAGGTTAGGTGCCTACTCTGCACCATGGTTTGGAGGAATGAAAAGCAGATTCTGGTGATCACCTGCACAGCAGGATAAGAGGAACATCTGGATATCATTGTCCACCTGGGGACTAATGATCTGGCTAGGGATGGGGAGGGCATAGTACAGGAGGAATTCAGGGAGTTGGGGAGGGGTCTTAGGCAGGTAGCAAGCTCAGTAGCCTTTCCTGTGGTGCTACCTGTCCATGACATGGAGGAGGATAGGGCACTCCATACCAGGAGCTTCAAGATAAGGGGAGCAACATTGTTATGTCTGCCAGTTTTTATATACAAAACATTCACAAACTGTTAAATGTAATGGATGACTATCCAAAATTAAATGCTAACCCCACTAAAACATGCCAGGGGGAACTATTGCAACTGATCACAAGGGCACTAGAACAAGGTTGGGTAACATGTGAAGAGGCAGATTTTTTACAATCAGAATTTCCAGTGGTCCCAACCTTATACATATTGCCCAAAACACACAAAGATGCCAAAAATCTCCCCGTCAGGCCCATAGTTTCGAGCATTGAGTCCATTACCCAAAATGTGGGCATATATCTTGAGTTTCAGTTACAGCCATTTGTAACAACTTTGAAATCATACATTACAGATTTATCTTCTGCCAGCAGAATTCTAGTGAAATGCTGATTTCGTTTCCATAAAATTTTGTGAAATTTCCATGGAAATTTTGTCAAAATTGTGATTTGGTTGTTTCAGTCTAATTAAAAATGTAGTTGTCCAAACTGCACCAAATTTGGTATTTTGTCCATACAGAAGTGTACCACAATTCAGATTTCTCTGTTTAAAGACAGCTGAGTTAAAAGCCTCCAAATATTCAGAAATTTAAAAATTACAATTAACAGCAACATAAATTAAAAATGTTTATCCAAATTGTACCAGATTTGGTATGGTGACAGACATTACCAATACCCATGCATATGTGTGCAAAGTTTCAGATCTCTAGCTTTAAAGGTGACTGAGTTATAAACCTCTGAACTTTCAGGCATTTAAAAATGACATTTCACAATTATGTAAACTGCTGAATTTTAAACCCCTGTATGTTTAAAGCTAGAGAATGGAATATCCCCAATGTTGTTATGTATATTAACCCTAAATATTAATCTTTAAGGCATCCTCCTTGGCCCAGCATCAGAGTATCACGCTGCCATGCTGATGACCCAGGTTCAGAAGCGAACCCAGGAAGTCATGTTGGGAGGCAGGTCATGGCTAAAACTTACAATTTACATAACCAGTACTTCTCTATTTAGCAGTTTTCTTGACTGTTCCAAGAAAGTATGCATCTAAGTTTTCAATTATCTAGCTCCAAAGGTGGCTAAGTTGTAATCATAAAAATATGTTCAGAAATTTTCACATGAAGATTAAATTTTGAGCCCCTATTGCTTCTCCACCCTTCATTCAAATGTCACAAAACTTGGAATACATTTAGCACACATGGCAAACATTGGGCCTCTAGCTTTACTGTAGCAAGGACTGAGGTATTGCCAATGAAAGAATTTCAAAAACAACAAATGTTGTGAAATTTTGTGAAATTTATCAGAATTTCATGACAATTCCACAAATTCGGAATTTTCCAATTTTGCCCATCTCTATTACCATGTGACTTCCAATCCCAAAGTACATAGCCAACTTCACCTATGAGCCCCAATTCATTGGCAAAGTTATCAAAGTAGCAATTTGAGAAGTTATTTCTATACTGCAAATGGGTACTTCACTAGATGGATTAACTTTACAAATTGTGGTTAATTTGAAAACTCATTTTTGAAACAAACTGTTCCAACTTCACACACCTCTACCCTGGACAGCCTAGCCGAAATGCCACAGCGCATGTTCAGTAGGGCCCTGATTCAACCTTTTTCCTTAGGTTGGTGGAAGGAAGCACGGGGAAGTTGAAGGGATGCTGTCAACCCTTGTTTAATCAAATTATTTCCAGAGGAAAACATAATGTCTTGCTTTAATTAGAAGTATGGAATGAATGAGGGGTTGTCCAGCAATAAGTTAATGTAGTACATTAGAGTAGATTTGTTCCCATGACATGGCAGGAAAAATTCCACCTTCTAAACAAATTTCTTTTCCCTTGCTCATTTCAAACTAAGGTGTAAAACAGGCAACATACTGAGTATATTAAAAAGATTTAAATATTATTGAAGCCACTTTACTTTTTTAGACACTAGGTGGCCAGCTTGCACTTTGTGCATGAAGGTGAGTGCATTGTTTGTATGCAGCAGGAGACTTAGTAACAGAGGGGATGTGTGTCTGATGTCACCATGATAGCACAGTCACGTCATCACAATGATGCTGATCGCAAAGTTGTCTCTCCAACACATGGTTTAAAAGCCAAGTAGAAACACCACATGTTCTTTGCATCTATTCAAAAGCAAACACCAAGCTGGCCTAGTGACATGGAGGGTTAAGGCACTGGGTGCCTTACCTCCTGCCACACTGGCGTCCCAAGGTCAGGAACAGACTCGGGGTGCATGGGAGCCAGTGGGGAGAGAAAGGATAGAGCATCTCTAGACAGCTCCTCTTTCTCGGGGGTTAATGTGGTGTGTAGCTTGCCTGCCACTCAGTGGTGGCTGGATGGCTGTTCATGCTCATCATCACACAAGGGAATGGGATCCTACACTCAGGATGCCTTGGCCATCTCTGCAGATGTGGAGCTCAGACATCACATCCCTTGCACATACACAGGCCCCAGGGTAGAAATGCAATGTGGAAAATATGGAGGCTGTGCTTAATGAAAGCCCTCCCCAAGAGCACCAATGGCCCAACTGGTTCTGGGAGATGGAAGGGGGATTCTGACAGCCAGTGAAAACAGGATGGGCTGACACAGCCACCCAGTCTGCCAGGGAGCAGAAAAACCTGTATAGAAAAGAAAAGCAAACACCACATGGAAAGAGGGTAAGACACTTGTTATTTTACTCTAAGTACAGAGCAAACAAGGCAGCTCAAAAGTAACAATGAATACATGGCACTTAATATGAGTGTTTGTCTTTTGTGTTGTAAATTGCAGATGGCAGCAGCAGGGAATTCCTGAGCAGGCACAGCTCCTTATCAACAATAGCAAAGGATTCATTTCTTTACTGAGTGGTTCTATTAGACTTTTTACTAGTTTAAATAAATATGGCACTAATGGGAAAATAAATTTGATGTTTTTTTGTGGTATATATTTTTATCTCCTCTGCGGCTGGGGGGGGTGTTACATATAGTTCAACCAGTCCGGTTTGACTTCACAGCCCCCACTCTATCCCAATCCCCAAGATCTATCCCTTCCTCCAGTCTGCACAGTGGTCCTTCTTGTGGCAGGTACACAACCA
The DNA here is from genome assembly GCA_016271365.2 of Neoceratodus forsteri. Lineage (NCBI taxonomy): Eukaryota > Metazoa > Chordata > Ceratodontiformes > Ceratodontidae > Neoceratodus > Neoceratodus forsteri. The sequence goes on along the minus strand of JADMNL010000023.1, from coordinate 234,595,408 downwards.
CCACCACAGAAGCCAGGGGTGTCCAGATCAGGGGGAGCATCCAGAGTTGGAGCTGGGTGTCACCAACAGACTGGCCATCAAGTAGTTCATTGAGATGTTTTTTTTCCCCGTAGTACCCCCCCAGCATGGACGTGCAATGGCATCAATTAATGCTGTAGTGCTTGCTCCCATGCACCACATATCAGATGCCGCCCATGCCATCCCCTATTTTGAGAAGTCCCATTGCAGGCCCCATTGTAGCCACCAATAGGAGCTGGCAGAGCTGCGGATTCCCCCATCCCACCCTCCCTGGAGAAGGAGAGCAGTCTCTGGGATGTTCAATCCTTTTCCCTCCTGGCTGACTCCCAGCGACTAGGGCTCATTCCCGAAAATGGGTAGCTGGTGTGGCGCGAGGTGTGGCGTGCAGTGCCTCAACCCTCAGTGCCACTGGGCCTGATAGATGTTTTTTAAAACAAAAGAAAAAACATTTGACAAATTATCAAGCCTTCTTACTAATGTGAGTACAATTAATTTACTTTATGGTAAACTGATTCATTACAAAGATGCTATAGATGAGCACTGGATGAGTTTATGCTTATTTGGTTGGACATCCAGCATAGTGAAATAACAAAAAATGAAGAATCATGAATAACTAAAAAGAAGGAATCTTAAATAAGTAAGTGTACTATGTTAGCAGGCAAAACAAGTGTGTTAAATTGCTGAATACACCACTTAGTAACATACTGGTCTTTAGATTTTTTTATTTTTATTTTTAGACTTCATATATCTATGAAGCAAAGCTAAACATGCACAAGGGTGCCTATGCATGAAGCAGTGCAGGACATTTGTGAGAGGCTTGCACCCTGGCTTCACAGCTCTGCACCCACAGACAGGTTTGCAGTGGCAGGCATGCATATACATGTGCCACCTCATGGTGCTTGTCCTTGTTCCCACCCCTGGCACACTGCTGCATGGGGTCAGATTAGAGGACACAGGCAGGCATCTAATCATATACCCGTCCTGATCCCCTAGTGGATCCCTTGCTTTGCACAGAGCAGGGAATTCTGGGAAGGCACAGGAGAGTAAATATTCAAAAGATGGGTCAGTACCTGAATGGCTGCCTCCAGCTCTCCCTGCCTAACCACAGGGTTGGGGCAGCACTGTGTGTGTGTGTGTGGGGGGGGGGTTGTTGTCCCACTGCCTGCTGAGTTTCTTAAGGAGGCGCAGAATGGATATTCCAGGATCCATGCTGCTGTATCCGATGCCACCCTCTCCCTGCACTCTGCACTTATGTGAATGGTGCAGAGTGCAGGATCGCTCACAGACACACTCCTGGACTAATCACACACATAGCTTAGTGAGTGGCCTAGAGATGCAGTGTGGCAGGGATGTTTGTGTCCAGTCCATAAATGCTTCAGGGAGGCTTGCCGGACCCCAAATGTACAGATCAGCAACTTAAGGATGCTTATGTACTGTAGATCCATGCTCTTTCCAAGGCGAATTATTATATTATGCACTCTAATCCAGTGTTAATATCATGTACTACTTTTGGAAAAAACATTAATGTTTTTCTTTTTTTTTTGTTGTGATTTATTGTAGAAAGACACTAATTCCTTCCTGAAGAAGCTGGGGGGACCAATGAAACATTAGAAGCTGTTTATTAGTGGATTTGAAAAAAATATATTTTGAGTTAAAAATAGTTCCAGTGTTGTTTGTGAAATTCACATTATTCAATGGGCCATTCCAGACCATTTGAAAATCAGGCTCCTGATTTTCAACACATTAACTTTGGTTGCATAACTCAAGATGGAGTATTTTTGTCTAAAACATATGGCAGCAAATACTAGCTTCAACTCTCTCAAAGAATTCTATAATATATATAATTTTTTTAATGTGGATTTTTTGACTGGGTAGTGTACACTGAGCAGAAGCTCATTTCCAGATGTATCCTGTGAGCACAGGGAGGTTAAGTTACTTGCTCAGGTTACAAATTATGCATGTAGAAATTGTGGCAATCAAACCCATGTCTACTGGGTTTCCAGGTTCACAGCTTGGTGTTCTAACCTTTAGGCTATAATGACCTCCAAAAGTATAGGTTATGCTGTTTATTAATACATACATTCACTTTTACTCTTCTCAGGAGAGAAGAAAACAGTTTTTTTTTTGTGTGTGTGTCTCCTTCCAACCAGCTTACTGGGAATAAGGTATCCACTTTGTTTTCTTCAATGTACCTGTCATGTCTAATATTTGGAGGCAATACAATATAAGCTGATCTGCTCTGGAAGCTTATTACAAGTGTCTGCCACACATTCTGTGAAGTAGTGCTTTCTGCAGTTTTCCTTGTACCTTCCTCCTTTAAACAACATTATGAAATGGGCATTAAGAATCCCAGCTCCCCTGACTGGTCGAGAGCTGCTGTCAGCTGGGCAGTTATCCCAGCACAACATCCCAGGTGAAAGTATCTCCTTGGAGAACAGACTCTACACCTGAGAAAGAGCCCTATGCTCAACTGCCTACAGCTTGCCCTCCCACACACGTACCTCAAGCAGCTGCTCCAATGTCCTCTGACACACACATTCTCTGGTCCCACTCACATCAGCTCTCCACTACTTTTTTTGTAATTTGTTGACCACAAGTCTTATTCCCTTCATGTCGATCGGTTCCATCTCACCAAACCACAAGCAAGATGGAGCGAAAAAAAGAGTTTTTTTTTGCAATTTAAACCAAAAACAAAGACAGACCAGCTGTAAAATGTGCAGCTCCATCTCCATCAAATACCTGCTACTTCCTCCAATTTGACCAGCAGCCTGAGTAGTAAACAATGGTTCCATGGCCTTGTCTGCCTCACTGTCAAACAGTAAATTACTGATCCAATCCAAGATGCAGTCGCTCTCCTGACACCCTGCTAGCAGCCTCTCTCTCTCCCGACATCTTACTGCCACCTATTGGCAAGCTTAAATTAACACCTTACTGCAAGTTGGCACTATTTTGTCTCTAAAATCTTATTTAAACAGTAAAAAAAAGTGTTAAATAATAACAATAGCAAAAACTTAAAAATTAAAAAAAAATTAATTCAGTTTACTAATAGGGACCCATTTCATTATCCCAATTAGGCACTCCAGGAGGGGAATTACAGTGAGTTATAAAATGGCAGGGTAAAATCCAGTAATCTGATTGGGTCTTATTTATGTGTAAAATATGGTTTATACATGGCTAAAAAAGGACTGCTTGCAATAAAAAGTCTGGAACCCAGATCAATGGGCATTTGGAACACGGGCATTTCAGTTAGCCCCCTTCAGCCAGAACTGATCTTCCACCACAAACATGGCTGCTACCTTTACACTGTAAAAAAAAAAACTTCAGCTGTACCCTACAAATAATACTACCTTAAATAAAAAATAAAACAAATTAATTAAATCTTGTTTCCCTGATTATCATACTCTCCTTACATACATAAACAAATTAGAAACAATAAGTATTGTTTAAGCAATTTTTCATGACCAGGGTGTGTCTTACGATAGGATTTACAATGCCTGGTGTGTTAAACACACCAGGCATTGTAAATCCTAGCATGACCCACACCATGGTCATGGTAAATTTCTATTACACGATGGCTAGTAATTACAGATTTTTTTTTTACATTAATGTAGTCCCCCCCCCAAAAAATTGATTTTTTATACGTTTCTGTAGGATATCCTTCCTCTGTATATAAAATAGTACCGTTAGTAGGTGGAAATACAGACACACACACACACACACACACACACGGGAGACTTACCCTGTATGAAAGAGGAATGAGCAAGCTGCAGTGTTCCCGTAGCTCACAGAAACATAGAAACATAGACTTTGATGGCAGATAAGGCCCGCTTGGCCCATCTAGTCTGCCAATTTCCCTTCCTAAGGATAGGCCACAGATCCTAGTTAACCAACAGCCTATTTCTTCCTACCCCCCACAAGAATTGCCTTATGTCTGTCCCATGCATTCTTGAATTCTCCCACAGTTTTAGACCCCACAACCTCCTCAGGCAGGCTGTTCCATGCATCCACTACCCTCTGTGTGAAAAAAATACTTCCTCATATTGCCCCTGAACCGCCCCCCCATCTTAATTGTGTCCCCTTGTTCTTGCATGACTCTTTTTCTAAAAGATGCTACCTCTTTGGACTTTGTTGATTCCACTGAGGTACTTAAACATTTCTATCATGTCCCCCCTCTCCCTTCTTTCCTCAAGGGTATACATATTAAGCTCCTTTAGTCTCTCCTCATATGGCTTCTCTTGCAGACCCTGCACCATTTTAGTTGCCCTCCTCTGGACTGCCTTTATCCTGTCTATGTCCTTGCGGAGATGGGGTCTCCAGAACAGGACACAGTATTCCAGATGGGGTCTCACCAACTGTCTGTACAGAGGGATAACAACTTCCTGTTTTCTGCTGGTGATGCCTCTCCCTATGCATCCCAGTATAACCCAGCCCTCCCTACTGCCTTCTCACATTGCTTGCTAACCTTAAGGTCATCTGATATGATTATCCCCAGGTCCCTTTCCTTCTTTGATGTTGTTACTACCTCCCCCCCATTGTGTAATCTTCCCCTGCGTTCTTGTTTCCCAGGTGCATTATTTTACACTTCTTTGCACTGAATCCTAGCTGCCATACATCTGACCATTCCTCCAACCTTGCCAAGTCCCTTCTCATCCTTTCCACGCCTCCTTGTGTATCAACCCTGTTGCAGATCTTTGTGTCATCTGTAAAGAGGCATACTTTTCCTTCCAGTCCCTCTGCAATGTCAATTACAAAGACATTAAAAAGGACTGGACCCAATACTGAACCCTGCGGTACCCCACTGGTAACCCCCTCTTTCTTCACAGTGGACTCCATTTACAATTACCTTCTGTGTCCTGTTGTCCAGCCAATGTTTTACCCAGGCTACCACCCTGGGACCCACTCCCAGGCTAGTTAATCTGACTATTAATCTTTTGGGTGGGACTGTGTCAAATGCCTTGCTAAAGTCTAGATAGGCCATGTCCACAGCCCCTCCCTGGTCTACTACTTTGGTCACCCAGTCAAAGAAATCTATTAGATTCGTCTGACATGACCTTCCCACTGTGAACCCATGCTGCCTTGGGTCCTGTGTCCCACTGGCTTATAGGTACTCAACAATTCTTTCCTTCAGAAGTGACTCCACTGGGACCTGAGGTTTTTATTTCTCTATGTGTTTCTATTAATTTGGGTAATGGTATATTAATGTTTACATAGAGCATGCCAGTTGTGTACTGAGATTGGAAAGCTGAAGCAGTGCAACGGAGGCAAGAGCACGTAACATAGGAGCGAGCATGGTTTGCCACCAGATCATGTTGTAAGCACTGACAGGCTGCATGAAAAAATGGTCTGCTTCAAGGGGACTGCTTTTTGAGGTGGTAGCTTCTTTTTGTGATTTTGAATGGAAACAGAGTTTTTTTGTTAGTTTTTTTGTAATGAGGGTAGTTTATAGTGAATGGTTGTGATGTGTGGAGGTCACGGTTTTGATTCTTTGGCAAACATAGTAATTGAGTAGAGTTGACTATAGAAAACACTTGGGAGATGAACGGAGAGCAAGTGGGTATGAGAAAATGACTTGAGAGGTATTTTTTTTGGCTCAATATGTGTTTTTACTAGTGAGAAGTTCTTTTACGTTATTATTGTTACTGTTGCTCCAGTGCTTGTCGCTTCACTAGGGATCCAGCAAGGCAGGTTTTCAGAGTTCATTTTGGAGGCTCAGATTGAAAAAAGGGGTGAGTACTTTTGATGTGGGAGGGGTTGGAGTGATACTGACTGGGCACTACAGGATGCTGGCTGGCACTTCTTCCCGTTGGCACTAGTCAGGATTTACAATGGGTTTGAAGTGCCAACCAGCCAATCAGAGAACAGTGTTTTTGGGACCCATTGTATAATTATAGGTTTCACTACAACTGTGTCTTTGCTGGCAGTGAAAAATCACCCTTCTATCTTTATCTGCTTATCAGGGAACTCACTTCTTCTTTCCCCAACAGGGAGATCATTGAGCCTCTGGCTGTAACAAAGGCCTTTGTTGTCTGTGTTTACAACGTATTAGGAGAGAAACATTCTGCCAGTGGAACTGAGCAGAATTTTGAATCTATGTATTCCATGGTAAACATCCCATGATAAACTTCCCATATCTTGAATGTGGAAAAAGGAAAAAAAATACAGGAAGAAGAAAGTAGGCAATAATACAATGACATCATCAATGACATCACTTGCAGTGGGTAGAAGGACTATTTTATTACAAATGTGCACAAGTAAATCTATTGTTGCTACATATAAACATGTTTTTCGCAATAGTAAAAAGTAAAAAAAAAAAGGAGCCCGTTTTATAAGCACAATAAGGCACTAAGGGATGTGTATAAAACATATTTTACATCATGTCCAGGGGCTGAAGTAACTCGCGCTTCGGCCTATTGCCTTACTACATCCCTGGCCATGCTGTAAAATATGGTCATGCTTCAACCATAGGGTGCTGTTTTCCCACCATAATGCTCCCCTGTTGTGTCTTATTGTTTAATTGTGGGTCCCCTTGTCCTGTGCCACCCTCATACCTAGTTAAAAGCAATATTTTGCCTAACTGAGTTCTCCCTCTCAGATATTTCAGGGCCAGAGTCTTTATCTCAAGAAATATTGAAAGATGAAGAAACTCAATACAGCTTAGTGTTGAGTGGTTTATCTTTATGGGATTTACAGGCAAGGGTTTACAACTTGTAATTTCCTCTACTTTCACTATGAACAAATGAAACTGCCTACCAAAAGGATAATTACCCTTTCCTACTCAAATTTATAAATATCTGTGTTAATTCCTCACTCTCAGTCTTCTTGTCCCTTTGTCTACACTTTCAGCCTGACTGTAAGCCCTCATGTGCCACACTTCTAATTGTCCTTCTGCCAGATAACTGAGATATGTCATCACACATTTGAAAAGGTACAAACCAGTTTGGGACATCAGGAGACATGCTTGTCAAATAGATTATGTATCCCGTTATATAAGCAACTCAGATTGAGCAACTCAGTTTGAACACCTGTGGGAGTGGTGACCATGAAAGAATAGCAAGACTTAGTGAATAGCAAATTTCAGCAAATAGTGACTGGGTGTATAGTGAGGCAGAGTCAGCTACATAGGGTTATGTGGCTTTGCTGGGCAAGCCAGTTCCCAGCTGCTCATTTTTTGTGGTGGCTACAGTCACCGCCACTGATGCTGGTGGACCTTGGTTTTGAACTGCCATTAGTCTCTTACTTTATGGTTTTTTTTTTTATTTGGTGAAGTCCCATCCGCCTGACTTTGTTCCCCCCACCACCATTCTCCCCCTCCTGACTTCTGTCCCTCTCCCTAAGTTGCATCCCCCCCTTAAGTCTCTCTCCCTCCTTGAAATGTGCCCCCTCTGGAGTTGGTTATACTAATTTTGGGGGATGCGGAAGGTGACACACACCACATAAAAAATTGGTAAATATCGCCCCCTAATCCAAAAGTTAGCAGCTGCTGGCTGTTATTTTGTTCATTGTAGTGCACATCACTGTTTTTGGTTTTTGGTGATGTGCACTCACTGTTATTTTAGTCACCGTTGTGCAGTTCATGACATGATGTAGAACCAATAGATTATATCCCCATTTATCTAAATATGGTGGGGAACAATGCAACTGTTTGAATAAATGGGCTTTTGGATAAGTGAGAGTCTCTAAAATGAAGTCTATGAAGCTAGGAGATGCACCACATTTTGGAATAATTGGGAGTTTTGGTAGGGGTGTGGATGAATGGGGTTTTACTTTACAGTACATATAAAAATGGGAAAACTTCAAATTCTAAACATGGCTTAAATCACATGCTTAAGAGAACAGTTTGCTTTACTATAGTGACCACCCGAAATGTAGGTATGTATTGTTACCTTCAACTTGCCAGTCTTTCTCCAAAAGGCCCCTTTATATTCCTAACCACAAATATTAAGACAGAATATAATATCTAACCACAGGTGGTCTTTTAACAGTGATCTCTATTAACCTTATGAATACAGATAGAGATCAGATAGAGATGCAAATGGAATGCCTCAGTAAATAAAATAGCTAAGAAAATTGTTGGAATTGTATAGTATTAATAGTTGCATAGATATATTACAGTCAGGAATTATGACACTTACCTATGCATTAAGCAGACTTGTATGCACAGAACATTCTGAAATAAATTTACTGTAAACTGCCTTTGCATAAGGTCGTGCCACAAACATTGATCCTACAAAACCAATGTTGTGATGCATGTTTCATTGTATCTTAATTTGTTTTAAAATGCATGAATTGTGTGGTGGCCTGGTGGTGTTGAAGGCTGAGGCACTGGACGCCACACCTTGCACCACGCTGGCGACCCGGGTTTGGGAATGGACTTGGGTTGTTCGGGGCTCAGCCGGGGGAGGTAAGGATTGAGCATCTGGAGAATTGCTCTCCTTCCTCAGTGAGGGGGGGTTTGTGCTGTGTGCACAACAAGAGGGGTACGGCCCATGCCCAGAGTGCTTGGCTGCCTTGGCGGAGGTGGAGACAGCTGCTGTGTCCATTGCATGGGCGGGGATGCGGGAGAAAAAAAAAATGGAAGAAAAATACCGGGACCCAGCAGGACCCATGATGGCCAAGATGGGCTGGAGGACGTACCCCTCTGAGGGGTGGGGTATTGTAGCCCCTGCCATGTCTGCTGAGGTGGTGGCAAAAATAATGTAGTGATAAAAAAAATGCACGAATTGTCAACTACTAAGTGTAGTCAGTGCAAAGGCATTCAAAATCAAATGCAATTGCTGGAAAGAAAAGACTAACATTTGGGGCTCGGACTTTTCAGTCACGTGATTAGTTCAATCAATTTTTTTCATCCATTTGTCAGGGATGGGCTCATCCAGCCAAAAAAAAAACTTGCTGAGGCAAAATAAATTCTCTCAGCCCAGCACCCTAACTTTGAATCCATTCACCAGGAGCTCTCAAAATGGCAATTTCAGAATAAAATGTAATTTCAGTTTTTTTTTGTGTTTTTTTACAATGTCATACCTTACAGCATAATTTTCATTTTAAGAAGTTTAGACAGGGTCTTCTCAGTGGCCCAACCACATCACTACATACTCCCACAAGGGCCATGTAGATTTAGCAGCCAACTCAGGCCCTCTGTGAATGGGCAGCACATGGCAAACAACACTTCTTGGTCCAAGGAGGGGATGTTGACCAATCCCACTGTGGCCCCTGTAGTGGACAAAAAGAGACACCCTACAGTATGGTCTGTGCGTACACAGCAGAAATGCTGTGGAGACAAGGTATGCATGCAGCACCATGCGGGGGACTTTTCCTGAATGCCTCAACATTCTTCCCAACAAGGATATATTCAAATACCCCTAATATCAGGAGAAAAAGAAGGGGCTCAATTCTCAAAGTTCCCGGCAGAGTGCAAGGGGCTTGCACCACAAAGAATGGCGCAAAGTGCTCCATGCTTCTTGCCACAAAAGATGTGCTGGGTGCTATTCATAAAGGCAGCCTGTGGCAACCGCAGGCTGCTAGCCCCAAACTGAGCTTGCGCCACCAATGCACCGCAAAATGGGCTGAGGCCTGGCACAAGGGGATAAGGCAGATGCAAGCTCCCAAATCCTCCAATGTCCGATTCACAAATTCTCTCAGATGGAGAATCTCTAAGTGCCCTTAGACCAGGGTTGATCTAAGGGTATGTCTAAGGGTACTTAAAAATATCCCTCTGGGACAGCCTGGCACAGTGTGGAACCCTGATATGCCCATACAGCTTGCTTTTCTTCATACATGTTTATCCCTCAGGACAAGCATCCCCCCACCCCGATCTGCCCGTACTGGTAAGTGTTAATAATAAAATGTATCCATGGTGATCTATTGGTCTCCCCCACCCTCATATGCTCATTCTTAAAACAAGTATAATTAAATTTATCCTGCTGGGCTAGCAGTCCTTCCCCCACCTCAATAAGCCTGTTCTTAAAACAAGTACAGTGGAGACCACTTAAGTGCACACCTTCAGAATATTACTTTTTTGTGCACTTAAGCAGGCTGTGCATTTAACCAGACAAAACTGTATTCCACACTTGCGGTGAAGTACTGAGGTCAGCACTTCATTACTACAGGTGCGGTCACATAAAATCATTACTGCGCGTTCTCATTAATCTCATTAATCACAATCTACACATTTAAAAACTTGATCTGAGATTGCCAAACTGTTTACGTAACATAACTATCAAAGCTGAACAATAAGCTAAAGTCACTTTTCACCTGACTCCCCACTCAAAAATGAAACGTCTTACTGTTCCCATAGCTGTGATTGCAGCTGCTGCAGTAACTGGCTCATCCTCTGGACCCTTCTCCTACTTCTCATCCTGGTAAGGACTTGTTAACCCCCTGATGTCACTGCATATCTCCTGCTCGTCTAGAGCTCCCTTAGTTTGTAAGGCTGCATCTATGTCCTCATAGGCGATGAAATCACAGACCGACATACTGGGCAGCACATCTGTTTCGTAACAATGACAGCAGTCTCTACCTCTGTGTCCTGTTCAGCAGTGTAACTTTCTGCTGCTGCTGCCCTGAATATTTTATCTCTGTGTGCCTTTTAGTGTGGTCAAACCCCCTTGTTCTTTTCTCTGTTTTGTATTCCCTCCGCTTCCCTTCCTTCCTTCCCTGGTTTAGTGATCGTATTGTGTGTTTCATACTTTCTGCTCGAGTGTCGGGATATTTTTCTTTATTTTCTCCATGCTGCACTACTGAACTCTGCCTTGTTCTAAGTTGTCTTTATGTACCAGCAGTCCAGTGGTCAATTGCAGTACTGTCGGTGCTCAAGATGTTTCCAATTTAACAATCAACTAAGGCAGACTGCGTTGTTCATGTGCACTTATCTCAGGTTTACACAAATAATGGGCATTTTTTTACACTAAAAGTTGTGCATTTATCTGAAATGTGCACTTATGTGTAGTGCACTCATCCAGTATATTTAACACTGCAGGTATTGGAAAAAAATGGGATATTGAATTTATGTACATTTAACCGGGATGTGCACTTATCCTATGTGCACTTAAGTGGGCTCGACTGTATAATGTAATTCATCCTGGTGGTCTAGTGTTCCCACCCCCACCCTGAAAGTAATGCCCCACCCTCCCCTCAACCCTGAACCCTGAGTTGGGACCTGCAGTCCTCCTCACACCACCTTGGCCAGCCCCGCTGGAACTGTCACTGAGCACGTAATTCAGAACAGTACATGCTCACTGATAATCAATGAGTGCATTCTGTACTGTATTACATGCTCAGTAACAGTTCTCTTAGGGCTAGCCGAGGTGGTGTGAGGAGGGCTGTGCCAGTCCCAGCTCAAGTTTTGGATTGGGGAGGAGCAGGGTGGTGGGCACTATGTGCCTAGGTGGGGGTTGGGACTGCTAGACCACCAGGATGAATTACATTATACATGCCTTAAGAATGTGCATATTGGGCTGGAGGGAGGGACCGTTAGACCACCAGGATAAATTAAATTATACATGTTTTAATAACAGGCATATTTGGTCAGGGAAGGGCCCTAGACTACCTGGATAAATAAAACAATTGTGCAGTACATGGTGTAAGAGCAGGCATATCGGGGTGGGGGGAGGGACCACTAGGCCACCGGATGACTTAAAGTATACGAACGGGCATATCAGGGAGGAGGATGCTAGCCACTGAGGGCCCTGCTGTACCAGTGCACAGCCACCTCACAGCTTTCAGCAAGCCCTCCTGCTGCACCATGGTTTGTTATATGGCCTGGGCTGCTGCAAGCCTAGAGATGGGCTAAGTAAAATTACTGTTTGACACTGTGTTTTATTTTATTCTTGTTTTTTTTTGTTTGTTGAAAAGGTTTGTTGTCTCAGAGGTGTTTCAGTCTCCTTCTCACATTGAAGGAGCTAATTGCTTTCCTCCCACATCTCTTCCAAAGGATTAGGTGTGTATGTGTGGGGGGGGGTGCAGCTGGCAAATTGTCAGTAATTTCCAACAGAAAGAAGGGTTAAAAAGTCAGGTTAGTTGATATCTTGGCGGTAGAAGACTTGGTTTGCTGGCCAAGGCACCTAGCTTCACCTGAGCTCTTTCCTTCGAAGACTGCTTGAAAGGAAGAGTAGAGAAACTTACCAGAGCAAGGGAAAAGGATTAAGACTTATTTTGGTTAAAGAGATTTACTGTCTGGTGTTGTTTATATTTTTTACTCACAGGGATTGCTACTGTTAGTTGCTAACATTTCATTGCTTTATTTTTCTCTGTAGCAAAGTGTTTCTTACAGCGTATATCTTCTCTGAAATTATTACAGGTGGTGCTTTACAGGTTTTACAGTTTTATCTAACATTAGCATAAGCTTTCAGGGTTACTGCATTTGTTGTTGACTGATTGTTTCTGCTCTTACCTCCTTGTTCTTTCATCCGTGGTTCTTCTTTTTCGGCAGGGGAAGGGCCCAGCCACCCCATCCCCAACCACCCCACACTATACTCCTTTTATAGGGTACCACAGTTGTGACATTTCCTGTGGCAGAGCAGGAAGGGGTGGATCAGTGGGGCCTCCACAAGGTGAGCTCATTTACAGGGGCACTAGTAATTTAACTTGTTATAACAAGTTAAACAAAACACAAACAAACCATTACTTGCATTTTTTTCCTTTTTTTTCCTTCTAATTACTCTGACTAGGTTATAAACCCAGCAACTTATCTGGAATGGATATCATTAACTGCAGGTACTGTGGGACAATTTTCAGAAGGACAGTCTTACAGGATTTAGGACACTGTCCTACATGCTGGGCCTTTGGAGATCTTAGGGCTCAGCTCCAGGCAGCATGGGCAGAGATTGCACGCCTCAAATTTCATATTCAAGAGGAAATACATTATAAGAACCACCGCCATTTCCCCAGCATCCAACAGAAAACCTCACCGCAGAGGGTAGTTGGTCCAGGAGGTTGGCATGGTGGTTAGGAGGGCAAATCGGTGCCCCATCACTCTCTGCTCTCCAACATATTACCTCCAAAAACCATATAAACACTACAAACAGGTATCTTCCTCTATCTCTGAAATCAAACAAAGAGGCAGAAGACACTGCAGAGCAGGACACTATAGCACAGGAGCTAGCACAACAAAACTCACCCAAATCAGGAACCAAAACAAAAAAAGCAAAAAGGAAATCCAAAAAACTTCTGGTCATAGGAGACTCCATGATTCGGGGAGTTGATACCCATTTCCAGCCAGGGGTAATGGTCAGATGTCTCCCAGGTACATCAGCATGGAGAGACACTGACCGCATTGCTAAAATTGTTCACAAAGCAGGAGAAAACATTGATGTCCTAGTACACATAGGGACTAATGATCTCGCCAGCTGGTCAGATGTGGAGACCCAGGAACACCTGACCAGGCTGGGTGACAAACTATCATCTATTTCATCCGGCATCTCCTTCTCTGAGATCCTGCCAGTCTGGGAGAGGGGACAGATGGACGGAAGGTCAGAGAAGGGAGATAGGGAGCTAAACATGTGGCTCAAGGGCTGGTGCCAGGAAAAGGACACAGATTTGTAGGGAACTGCAACAGTTCTGGGAGCAAAGTTCTTTAAATTTGATGGACTGCATCTGACTAAGGAGGAGTCAGTGCATTGGGGCAGAAGTTTGGCGTCTTTGCAGAATATTTAAATTAGCAAATGGGAGGGGTGCAGCACCCATCGGTCGAATGGAAGAACACTCCTCCCCCTCAGCTAGTGGTCAAACAGGGATTCAGCATGTTTGCAGTTCATTTGCATCACCAGGTAAGAAAAAAGTTTGTCTCCCCATACGGCGCGCAGGGAATGCCAAACCTCACCCAACAACTAACACACCAAAAATCTGGCCAATGGAAAATCATGTACACAAATGCTCACAGCCTGGGAAATAAGATCCCAGACCTGCAGGCAATAATGTCAGAGGCTAAACTAGACATAGTAGCAATTAGTGAGACATGGTTACCAGTAACACACTGGGAGACTTCAGTACCTGGCTATGTATTGTTCAGAAGAGACCGAGGTGCAAAAGGGGAGGAGTGGCCCTGTATGTCAATGAAAATATCAAAGCTACAGAAATTCAGAATACTCATAAGGAGCCAGAAGAACTGTGGGTCACCCTGGAAGCAGGAAATGGGACAGCCATAAGAACTGGGGTTGTCTACAGGCCTCCAGACCAGGGGAAGGACATAGACACATTACTGTTAGAAGATATACAAAACATGACAGCTAAAGGGGAGGTTCTGATAATGGGAGACTTCAACATGCCGGATACAGATTGGTCAATACCAGGAAGAACATCTGCCAGAACTAGACACATAGTGGATTCCCTGCAGGGAGGGCCTCAAACAACTGGTACAGCAACCCACAAGAGACAGGGTTATCCTAGATCTAGTACTGACTAATAAGGAAGGGATCACAGATCTCCAGGTAGAAGGTCACCTGGGGCCAGTGACCATCACATGGTATGGTTCAATTTGGCTACTACATCTAAATCATCCCATTCCAAGGCAAAAATATGGGACTTCAGAGGAGCTGACTTTGATAAGATGGCCAACAGAGTTAAGCTAGCCCTGGCAATAAGAAATACAGGTGAGAGGGTACAGGCAAAGTGGGCAAGCATTAAGATGAAATACTTGAAGCAACATCCCATTGTGTTAGAGAGAAAAGGAAGTGCAAAAGAAGAAGGAAACCACTTTGGTTCTCAAATACAGTAGCAGAAAAGGTCAGAGCCAAAAGGCTGGCCTTCAGGAAATATAAGGGAACACAGCAGGATGAAGATAGGGAGGCATACCAAACTGCCCTAAGGGAAGCAGGGAAGGCAGTAAGGCAGGCAAAGTCTCAAACTGAGGAAACACTAGCACGAACAGTAAAAGAAGGTGACAAGACTTTCTATAGATACATTAGTGAAAGGAGAAAGTCCAGAGAGGGTATTGCTAAGCTTAATTGAGAAAAGGGAGCATGTAAGGAGGAGGACCCTGTAAAGGCATCTATCCTAAATAGATACTTTTGCTCAGTATTTACTGAAGAGAAGGTAGGCAGGGCCCACAGCTAACATCATGGACACGGGAGGGAGGTGAGCACTACTCCCTTCACAAAAGAAAGGGTCCTACAAGAGCTTGCTAAGCTCAGGTGGATAAGGCAATGGGACCTGATGGCATACATTCCAGGGTACTTAAGGAGCTAAAGGTGGAACTAGCAGAGCCATTAGCAGAACTGTTTAGTGAGTCTGTGAGCACAGGAGAGGTCCCAGAAGACTGGAGAAGGGCTCATGTGATCCCGCTCCACAAGAGTGGTAGGGAGGAGGTGGGGAACTACAGACCAGTCAGTCTTACCTCAGTAGTGGGCAAGATTATGGAGGCACTCCTTAAGGAAAGGATAGTGCAGCACCTGGAATCCATAGGGGCACAGGATCCAAGACAGCATGGGTTTACAAAAGGAAGGTCCTGTCAAACTAGTCTCATAGATTACTTTGACTGGGTAACCAGAGTGGTGGACTAAGGGGGAGCAGTTGATGTTGCCTACCTTGACTTCAGCAAAGCTTTTGACACTGTTCCAGATAGAAGATTGATAAATAAGCTGGGTAGGCTCGGGGTGGGTCAGAAGCTGGTCAACTGGGTGGCAAACTGGTTGACGGGCAGAAAACAGAGAGTGGTGGTAAATGGTATACAGTCAGAAGAGATGCAAGTCACAAGTGGGGTACCTCACAGATCAGTCCTGGGGCCAGTCCTCTTCAACATCTTCATTAGTGACCTTGCAGATGGACTAGAGGGTAAGGCTTGTCTGTTTGCAGATGACACCAAGATCTGCAACAGAGTAGATGATCCAGATGGGGTGGGCAGAATGAGAAGAGATCTGGATAAACTAGCAAAATGGTCAGAAGAGTGGCAACTGGATTTAATGCAAAGAAGTGCAAAATCATGCACATAGGGAAGAGAAACCCTGAAGTCACCTATAGGCTGGGAGGGGAGTTACTAGCAGTCACAAAGGAAGAAAGAGACTTGGGCATCATCATCACTGATGACCTGAAATCATCCAAGCGGACCTCTAAAGCAGCAGGTAAGGCTAGGGGAGTGTTAGGGTGTATTAGTAAGGGTATCACACGTCGTAAGAGGGAGGTAATAATCCCTCTTTACAAGACGCTGGTTAGGCCCCATCTGGAGTACTGTGTGCAGTATTGGAGGCCACACCTTCACAAGGACATTAACCAAATTGAGGCAGTCCAGAGAAGGGCAACCAAAATGGTGCAGGGACTGCATCAGAAGACATATGAGGACAGATTAACAGAGCTCAATATGTATACCCTTGAGCAAAGGAGGGAGAGAGGTGATATGATCGAGGCATTCAAACACCTTAAGGGCATTAACAAGGTGAAAGAGTCTAACATGTTTAAATATAAGAAAAATAGTACAACAAGAGGACACAGCATGAGATTAGAGGGGGGCCGATTAAGGGGGAATGTGAGGAAATTCTTTTTCATAGAAAGGGTGGTGGATGCATGGAATGGCTTACCACAAGAATGGTTGGCTATGAATACAGTGCAGGGCTTCAAACAGGCATGGGATAGGCATAAGGGAGCAATACAAATGACTATGAATAGATGGGCCACTGACAGAGCAAAGGCCGATGGCATATTGATAAGGTAGAAAAAGAAATGGGCAGACTGGATGGGCCTTGCAGTCCTTATCTGCCATCAACTTCTATGTTTCTATGTTTCTATCCACCTGGACCCTGCCAGTTAAAGAATTGGACACAGGGTCACTGGTGCACTGGACTTCAGTGCAAGCTGCTGTTTGCCACAACATGTGTCAATCTTAACCCTCTTTGATAACCAAGCCCAAGACAACTGGTAATTTTTGGTCTTGTGACCAACCCACTTCTCCAACAGATATGAACAGGCCAAGAGGGAGGATGCCCTACTCCAAAAATCTACAGTGGGACATGTCACTGAGGATCAAAAGGTGAGTCACCAAAGGGGGTCTAGAAGACCACTGATGCAAGTGGGAGTGCTGGATGAGGGTCATGATTAGATAGAAAAGAGACTGTGGATAACTTCTTTCATCATCTATATCATTTTCCAGCAGATGTTATGATACAATCCTATAAAAATTGTCACCATATGGGAAACAACTCTGCTTGTGTAAAACACATGCTAAATGTGTTCTTTACCTAAAACAAAAAGAAATGTTGATGGGTTATGACAACTGAACCCTTTCAGATATAGTAGGAGTTGAAAAATGGTTGACTGATCATCTTTCCTGAAAGAACAGACACAGCATTATAAATATTATAAGAGTCTAAATGTAACCAGTTATTAATGATTTCTAAAGTACTCTTTTTCCTCCAGCCAATTTAGAAGATTTTAAGTATGCAACGTTGAGTGCAGAGTATCATTTTACCTGAAGAGTGACATATCTAGTCATCGTCTCCTTCATACCCCATCAACATTATGACCCCACTGTAAGTGGCATTGCATTAGACCAATCAGGAAGCAGGATATGTAGCATGAAATTAGCTATTGAATGACCTATCCTTGATAGTTTTAATGACATAGTCAGTGAGGTCACAAAGCTGATGAGGCATGAAGAAGAACAGCACTTAATATGCCAGCCTCTAGTTATAGTGCAGTTCTATTCACCACACCTAGCAATACTGTACAGAAATCTTCTTGCTGGAAAATCCCTAGAGAAGAAATTGAGAAATAGAAAGTAACAACTTGTTATGTTTCAACCATAATAATGGTGCCAGTCTTCTGCCTTTGGGTGTACTATGTCTTTAAGCAGCTCTACCTCACCCCCAGTCTCATTTATCCTTCTTTCATATTTGTTTCAAATAAATCACCTGCCACATCAGTTGCTACCAAGTGACTTGTCATGCTTTTCTTCACATGCATCCTGATAAAGACTGGCTGACCTTGATTGATTTTTATCTTTACTCCCCCTTCATTCCCTTTTCAACACTGACTCAACACTGATTGCTTTGAATTTTATTTATTAGATCTCAGTAATACAGTATTCACAACTGCCAGTCTCAGTTGATGATAGCTGTGGGGGTTGGTCAGTGGGTGAGTCTCAAAGCAAAGAATTCAAAAAGCAACAGTGATATAAAATTCCTGCATTATGTTTGCTGAAGTGGGGGATTGCATTTGTTTTGTTTTTATTTTTATTCTAAATAAAAAGCAACCCAAATGAAAACAATATGCTGTGACAACCCACCTCTCCCTCTGGGCTGAAACAGCTTTTAGAGAGGTGTGTGTCCTCGGGTATTCGCTGCCACCAGCCGGACTTTCCTTCCAGCACCTCTTTCAAGTGTACAAACTTGAATAATCACACGTGCAATTGCACAAGTTAAAGTCTGGTAGTGTGTCTCTTTCAGGTGGCGGATGCTACACAGAGTTTACCTTAGCCAGTGGAAAACCAAATCTTACCTTAGAAAAATGACATCAGAGTCACAACTGTTGAGCAAATAAATAGCTTTTACTTAACAGAAAGTGCAATGAGCATTTACAGGAAATGTATTTACAACACAAGAGAATAACACTCACACAGGAAAAGTAAACAAATGTTTTTAAACAACAGATGGCAAAAGAAGAAGGCTATTACTGAAATATACTATCACTAAACTTACCCTTCCCTGTCCTTACAAGAGACACTGGACCCTGTTCTAACTGCCAGCTCCCACGGACATACCAGGTAGGCTCCAAGCTTATGTTTCCCCTCACAGCTTCCAAAGGCAAGAAGAGTTCTCTGTCTTACAGAAGCTTATATAGTCTATGGAGACTAGGTCATTCCTATTCTCCCCTTAAATGCACCAACCAACTAACATGTATGTATTTAATTGTCCCAATCAGAGTGAACACCTATTGGTGACCAATTATATTCCTTTTCACCTTAAGTTTATATTTGAATGATCCAATCCATTCAAACTGCCCTGTGTCCGTGTCTGCAAGGTCTGTGTGTGTCTGGAGATGTCCACTCGAGATTTATGACCCAGCTCTTATCTAGCAGCTAGAAATTCCACAAGCTGGTTGCTGCTGGAGGATTTCAGCCTCAGTGTATTTTTCCACACTGCTAAAAAAATAAGGCATCTACAGAATCCAAACCATTAACTCTTTCCTTCCCATTTCTGTCACATCTCCCCCCAGATAATGAATCGTGTCCCTTGGGCTACCCCAAG
The DNA here is from genome assembly GCA_016271365.2 of Neoceratodus forsteri. NCBI lineage: Eukaryota > Metazoa > Chordata > Ceratodontiformes > Ceratodontidae > Neoceratodus > Neoceratodus forsteri. The sequence goes on along the minus strand of JADMNL010000023.1, from coordinate 234,576,224 downwards.
TGACACAGCCGTTCATGCAATTACTGGGAAGTGCCCAAAAGTATCCAGCCAGGCCATTAGCCCTGCCTAGATAGCCCATCCGCATTTGCATTTTGTTTGCCACTGCGATGCTGTATGGTCATGTTGTATGCCTGCAGTACCAAACTCCAATGTAGTAGTTTACCATTTTGTCCACTGGACCTATGAAGCCAAATCAGGGGATTATGATCTGTGACCACAGCAAATTCTCTCCCATATAGGTAAGGCTGCAGCTTCTGAAGGGCCCACACTATTCCCAAGCATTCCTTCTCAATTGTGGCGCATGCCTCCTCTCTGGGCAAAAGCCTTCGGCTGAGGTACACAACTGGGTGCTCCTCCCCCTGCTAAGTAACTTGGCTCAGCACAGCCCCCAGCCCATGATCTGAGGCATCCACATGAACCATAAACTTTAAACTATAATTAGGGCTAGCCAATACAGCTGGGCCACTTAAGGCCTTTTTTAGCTCATGAAAAGCAACCTCACAACCTTCTGACCACTTCACTGCATCTGGCTTTCCCTTCTTGGTTAGGTCTGTCAGGGGCTTGTAGAATCGCTATAGCGGGAACAAACCTTCGGTAGTACCCGCAGTCCCTAGAAATGCCCTGACCTGTTTCTTTGTGGTAGAAGTAGGCCAGGCCAGGATGGCATCAACCTTGGCAGGCTCCGGACGGATGTGTCCACTACCCACCCAGTGCCCAAGGTAGGATACTTCTGCCATACCTATCTGGCACTTCTCTGCCTTAACTGTCAGACCTGCCTTCTTTAACCTGTGGAACACATCCTGCACATTCTTGATGTGCTCATCCCAGGTCTGGCTATATATGGCTATATCATCCATATAAGCCAATGCAAACTCACCTACCCCAGACAGAATGCATCTACAAGCCGTTGAAAGGTTGCCTGCATTCTTCATTCGAATGGCATTACCTTAAATTCATATAAACCAAATGGAGTAACAAAGCTGATCTTTCCCTGGCCTCAGGGGTCAGAGGTACCTGCCAACAGCCCTTTGTTAGGTCTATTGTGGTCAAATATTTGGCTCCCCCCAGTCGCTCCAGGGTCTCATCTGTTCTGGGCATGGGATAAGCATCAGACCTCGGCAGCTGTTAAGCTTCCCGTAGTCCACGCAGAATCATGTGGTGCCATCCCTTTGGGGATCAGTACCACGGTGATGCCCAGGTGCTACTAGATTCCTGGATTACCCCAGTTCCAGCATCTCTTTGAGCCTCTTTCACAGTCTGCTTAACATGCTCAGGTCCTTGTTGGGGGACTGTTTCAGGGATCCTGGTCCCTGTATCCACATGGTGCTCTGCCATCGTGGTGTACCCTGGTTTCCCTGTTAACAGGTTTTCAAATTCTCTCAGCACACCCCTAATTTCTTGCACCTGGGCTGGTGTCAACTGTTCTGAGAGGGTAAGGCTGTCCACAGAGGATGCACACCTGGCCTCCCCAAGTAGGTCCACCAGTGGATCTACCTCAGTTTCCTCCTCTGGAGCACTGCATACAGCGAGGACCATTTCCTCTCTGTCATGGTAGGGCTTCAGCATGTTAACATGATACGCCTTCGCTTGCATCTCCTGTCCGGGAGCTCTATCATGTAATTGGCGTCACTAACCTTTTGGACAATGGAGAATGGCCCCTCCCATGCTGCCTGTAACTTATTCTGTCAGACAGGGATGAGTGCCATCACCACTGTCCCACCTCATATTCTCTGGCTGGCCCCACGGTCATACCTCCAGACTTTCTGCCGCTGTTGTGCAGTGGCCAGGTGCTCCTGAGCAAACCCCATGAGCTCCCTAAGGTGGGTCCTGAAGTTCAGGACATACTCCACAACAGACTCCTTGGGAGGCACGGTCACCCTCTCATTCATCCTGAATCAAATCTAGTGGCCCCCGCACCCTATGACCAAACAGGAGCTCGAAAGGTGAGAACCCTGTGGACTCCTGTGGGACTTCCTGTATGCAAATAGGAGATGAGGCAAATATTTGTCCCAGTCTCTCTTATGCTGGTCAGCAAAAGTCCTTAGCATGGTCTTAAGGGTTGGATCTAATCAGCTCCACTAGACCATTAGCTTGAGGATGGTATGGGGAGGTTTTGAGCTACTTTCCCACACTTCTCCCACAAACTACTCATTAATCCTGACATAAATTGGCACCGGTCTGACAGTATCTCCTGGGGAAAGTCCACCCGGCTAAATATTTCCAACAGTGCATCTGCCACTGGTTCTGCCTCAGAGGATGTTAGGGGCCACTGCCTCTGGGTATCTAGTGGCATAGTCTACAACTACCAGGATATACCGCTTGCCAGTGCGACTTGGGGTGCTCAATGGCCCCACTATGTCCACTGCTACCCTCTTGAAGGGTTCATCAATAATGGGCAGGCACCAAAGCTGCCTTTGGCCTTGTCCCCATTTTCCCTACCGCTGGCACTGTGGACAAGTCCGGCAATAATTTGCCACATCCTTGCCAATACCAGGCCAGAAGAAATTGTTGGTGAGGTGCTTTTTCGTGTGCCTCACTCCCAAGTGCCCTGAAAAAGAGATACCATGTGCAAGGGCCAAAAGCTGCTGACGGTGAACCTTAGGGACTACCAGCTGCTGGAGTACCTCACCGCCTAGCCCTTCCTCTGTTGTACATTCTCTATACAACAACCCATTGTCCCAGTAAATGGACTCTTTACCCCCCTGAGAATGCTCAGCCCTATGAGCTATTTCCCTCAGTTTTTCCAGGGTAGGGTCAGTTCGCTGTGCAGCACTCAGCTGTCCTCGTCTGACCCTTCCCAGTGCCCCTTCTGAAGGAAGTCCTGTGGGTTCCTCTATTTGTGACTGGGGTTCTGGACTGCAGCTTCTAGCCAGCCCCTCCTCTGTGCTGGACACTTCCTCAGCTGCTGAGGGTGTGGCTGGACCACCCAGAGTCAACCCCTCTTCCCCCTCAGAAGCTTGCCCTTGTGCCTGACTACGAGTTACAACACACACCAGTTTTTTACTGGGGTCCAAATCCTTCCCCACAATCATACTTACAGGTAGGTCCTCAACTCCCACCTCCTTTTCTACATGGCCCCTTCCCAGCTGAGGAAGACTCCTAGCCATTGGTAATGGGACTGGTGGCCCTGTGAATGCCCGGACCTTGGAGTATTTCCCAGGCATGATCTGCTCTGCCCGAATGAGATCTTGCCTTACCAGGGAGATGTTAGCACCTGTGTCCCATAGTCCCTGTGTTACTATTCCATTAACTGTAATGGGACGCAGATTCTCATCAGAGGAAAGTGGTTCTTCAGACTGGACACACCCTACAAACACACCAGTGCCCTTTTGATCACCCCCGCCCCAATATCTCTGCCCCTTAACCAGTTTCTGAGGGCAGTTATATCTCAAGTGTCCCACTTGATTGCAAATATGACATTTCTTGGGACCTATTTCTTGAGTCCCCTTAGAACCAGAGGGCTCTACTTTGGGCTCAGGTGCAGGTTGGTTTCCTTTGGGCTGCCCCCTATGGGATCCCTTATACCCATGTGCTGCCTCCATACCATAAGACTTACGTTGTGTGTGTGGCCGGCTAGACAGATACTCGTCAGCACTTCCTGCCACCTCTGTGGAAGAGGCGCATGCCCTGTCTATGAGCCATACACGCATGTCCTCAGGTACAATTTTAAGGAATTGTTCTCTCACCAATACATCTTTAATCAGTTCCACAGTAGTTGCTTTAGCCCCCTCCATCCACCTATCAAGGTAAGTATACAGTTTAACCTGCAGTTCTGCATAACTGTCTTCTGGGCTTTTCTTTAACGCCCTAAATTTTCTTCTATAAGCCTCAGGAGTTAATTCAAAACGTTTCAACAACACTGTTTTTACTTTATCATAATCAGCATAGTCTTCATTACTCATTTTAGCAAATGCATTCAACGCTCTCCCCGTCAGCAAGGGTGTGAGATAAGTTGACCAGGAAGCCTTAGTCAATTGTAATTGATTACATACTCTCTCAAATGACCTTAAAAATAAATCAAGGTCATCTCCCTCTTTAAACTGAGGGAACAATTTAGAATTCATTTTGGCTTCATGAGGTAAACTCACTCCACCATTACTCACGGTTTGCTGACACGGAGGGTCATCATCTCCCTTCTCGTGCTGTTGTCTCTGGAGTTCATGCTGTCATTCTTTCTCTCTGTCTGCCAACCTTCTTGCTTCTCTTCAGCATCCAGTCTTTTCGCCTCCAATGCCTTGTCTTGCAGCAATAGCTGCAGTCGCAGTGCTTCAAGCTGATTTGGGGGCCTGCTGCCCCAGTTCCTGACTCACCCCAACGACTGTCTGCTTCAGATCATGTGCCAAGAGAGTAGCTATGAGATCTGCCTTTTCTTCTGCTTCAGACTTTCAGGCTGAATCCTTTCCTGGCACCTTTCAACAAGCTGTGGCACAGTAAGTGAGTCATACTCCACGTGGAGCTCATTCTCTACTGCTACACTATACTGTGCTATCTAGAAACAAATAAAACTGTTGTACAAATGTATCCTCTTGTATATCCTGTTTTGCAATGCTAAGGTAACTGTTCACTGGCAAACTCTGTATCAGTGTTATCTCATGATCCGCTATCATCATCCCACCTCTGCCACCAATATGTGACAACCCACTCCCTCTGGGCTGAAACAGCTTTTTAGAGAGGTGTGTCCTCGGTATGCTGCCACCAGCCGGACTTTCCTTCCGGCACCTCTTTCAAGTGTACAAACTTGAATAATCACACATGCAATTTACCAGTTAAAATCTGGTAGTGTGTTCTTCTTTCAGGTGGCGGATGCTACACAGAGTTTACCTTAGCCAGTGGAAAACCAAATCTTACCTTAGAAAAATGACATCAGAGTCACAACTGTTGAGCAAATAAATAGCTTTTACTTAACAGAAAGTGCAATGAGCATTTACAGGAAATGTATTTACAACACAAGAGAATAACTCACACAGGAAAAGTAAACAAATGTTTTTAAACAACAGATGGCAAAAGAAGAAGGCTATTACTGAAATATACTATCTCAAACTTACCTTCCTGTCCTTACAAGAGACACTGGACCCTGTTCTAACTGCCAGCTCCCACAGACATACCAGGTAGGCTCCAAGCTTATGTTTCCCCTCACAGCTTCCAAAGGCAAGAAGAGTTCTCTGTCTTACAGAAGCTTATATAGTCTATGGAGACTAGGTCATTCCTATTCTCCCCTTAAATGCACCAACCAACTAACATGTATGTATTTAATTGTCCCAATCAGAGTGAACACCTATTGGTGACCAATTATATTCCCTTTTCCTCTTAAGTTTATATTTGAATGATCCAATCCATTCAAACTGCCCTGTGTCCATGTCTGCAAGGTCTGTGTGTGTCTGGAGATGTCCACTCGAGATTTATGACCCAGCTCTTATCTAGCAGCTAGGAATTCCACAAGCTGGTTGCTGCTGGAGGATTTCAGCCTCAGTGTATCTTTTCCACACTGCTAAAAAAATAAGGCATCTACAGAATCCAAACCATTAACTCTTTCCTTCCCATTTCTGTCACATATGCAATTCATGATTCCCATCTGCAGGCTCTTCATATGCAGCTAATAATAATAAATAATAAATAATAATAATAAAACTTTATTTTTATGACGCCTTTCAAAAACCAAGGCGCCATACAAATGGATAAAACATATAAAAATTCAAAGCAGCATAAATATTATAAAAAGATACCACTAAAATTAAATCCGTTCATTGCCAAATGCTTGATGCCAGAGGTATGTTTTTAAGGCTTGTTTGAATCCCTCCATGGTTGCGCACTCTCATAACTGACGGAGTAGAGAATTCCAAAGGGTGGGGCCGCAGGCATAAATGCTCGGGTCCCAGAAGATTTTAAACACACCCTTGGAATCTCTAGCAGCCCCTTGTCAGCTGAGCAGAGTGATTGCCCAGGGCGATGAGCTAGAAGCAGTTAATCAAAATAGTAGTGGCTTTAATTCTATAATCACATGATTTAAAGGCTACTTGGTAATATACTGCAAAGACAAAATTTAGAACACATAGTTTATTGGAATAAATTCTGCTAGACATTCCAGCTAAAGCTCAGAATGATGTTGTCTATATAACTTCATTGATAACTCTCACAGCTGCAATAACCTCTTATAGGTTCAGGTCCCACACTGGGGATATGTGCTCACAAGTCAAAGCTGATACTGCAGTGCAATACGTGAGTGATATGCTGCAGAATATGTTGTTATACTGTATCACATTTATATCACAGAAAATCCCCCTTCATTTCCATTGGATTACTGTGATATTTCCCAATATATTCAAATATACTGTGCATCCTGCCAACGAGTTTTAGTATAGGTGTGCCCTGTTAGAGCTTGACGGTGCAGCTGATCAGATGAGATATTCAGTCTGCCTGATTCTGGTGGCTAGCAGGCAGAAGTTAAATATCCCACTGCATTAGTTAAAAAGACCAAACCATTCATTCAGCATCTTTGCCACATTTCCTTTTTTCAGTTATACTGTATAAGTTCTAATGCAATTGCCCAAAACCGCATATGGGATGTAGCTGAATGAAAAGAGGCTACTTAGCTTTCTGCATGCAGTCACAGCATTACCAGTGTCTCAGTAATTGGTACATAAAGAACTTTAAGATACAAGTATGCAGAAAAAGCAATAAACTCAAATTCTATTCTGTTCTGCTCAATTAATATGGGCCAATACTTTTCCATATTAGTGTCGAAAAATGTATAATATATTAGGTTTGCCCAAGGGATACCTTGCCATAAGAACAATAAAACAGGTCTGTAGAATTAAGAATGTATAGTTTATTAGTACTAGATGAAGCAATGAAACCTGTCATGGTAAAAATTATAGTAAAAGCAGAGAGAAAGGCAGATTTCTAAAACATATTTCTCTGAACAACTGCAACACTTGTTCATAACTGGCACTGTTTATTAATTTAAGACTATTTAGACAAAGGTATACAATCAACAGATTATTAGGGAGGCCCTGTAGCAATGAGATTTCATACTCATATTAACACATAATATTAATGCAATTAGGTAAAACATTCAAGACACAAACTGTAAGGTACAATGTAAACACTGAGAGGATTTAATAAGTAAAAACATGTACCTTAACTGCCTATAAAATATAGTTACCAATGTGTAATGCTGATATTATGGTCTTTTGTTTTTATATGGAATGCCTTTAGGAACATAATTCAGAACCTCTGGCTGTATACACCATATAGTAAAACACACTGTATTGTGAGATGAATGCATTTTATACTAAAATGTATAAATCATATAGTGAAACACATACACTATGTTGTGTCCCACATATGCTAAATAGTGAAATACATACATCACAAAGTGAAATGCATGCACTATGTATTGAAATGCATATGTCATATAGTGAAACATATATACTACATACTGAAATTCTTATATTGTAGAGTGAAATACATACTTTATCTACTGAAGTACATGTACTGAGTACTGGAAATCTACATGCATTATATACTGAAACAAATACACTATGGGCTTGAGTTTCAAATTCCTGAAATTGACACAAGGTGCCTACATCAAATGGCACTAATAAAACTGACACCTTGCACCAAATGTTGTGGCAATCCCAATTTCCAAGTGCAGGATGTGTCGAAAATGGGAGCCCTTGCACCAAATCAGCCCTGCACCACCCCTGCACCTGAAGTGGTGGTGTGCCATCTCAGAAGTATTCATGTGGCACAGCAGGGATGCTGCAACCCCTAAATCAGGACTTTTAAATCTCTGCCATGGCCCCAAGTCCATGCTGTGGTTAGACCAGTCATGAGCTGGTCTAATACCCCCTGCACCAAGAGAAGTATACATGTTAGTTCCAGAACTTCAGAATGCCACATAGGCACAAACTCTTCTGCCAGCTGGCACAGAAGGTGGCCAGTGAATGGGCACAACACTCTGATATCTACACCCTCCCTACTGCTGTCCACAGTGGCAAGCAGGTGCTGCTACCCCAGTACTGGCTGGCCTCATTGGTAATGGGGTAGCCAGGATCTGGACTATGTGGTAGTGCTGTGTGCCCACATCTGCCAGTGGCTGCAGGCAGTGGCATGAGAAGGCCCTGATTGAGGGGTGAGGGGGTCACAAGATTAGGTGGAATGACTGCTTTTGGGCTCCTAAAGTAGCCTGGTGGTTAGGACCCCTTTACCACCTTTGTCCTATAGCTACTGGATGCACAAGAAGTACATAGTGGGCTGGACTGGCACAGGACAGGGGATGACAGCAGCCTCTGTCATTCGCCTCTGATCTACCATCAGTTTGGTGCAAGTCATGGCTTGGGGCAACTCTGGAAGCTTTGGTGCCAGGACCCCTGTTGTACCAAAATACGGTGCAGGGTCTACGGCACACCTGGAGTTTGTCACAAGTGTGACTTTGGTGCTAGTTATGCTGATCTTAGGGGTTTTTAAAAATTGGGCTCCATGTATTGAAACATATACACTCCCTACTGTGATACATTATAGGGGTGCAGTAGTGCCCCTATAGTTAGGGTCCCTGCTGATTTCTATGTTAAATCCAATGTTTTTGTTTGCTGCTTGCAGAAAGATGATTTTACAGATTTACATGAAACTGTCAGGATTTGTTATACATAGCATACATAGTTATACATAGCAGAATGTATAATCCCCGAATGTTCCATGTAAATTGGTTCAGAATTTTTAGAGCTATTAAAGTGTAAAACAAATGTTTTTTTTCCCATTTTTAGTTTATTCTAAATAGTGTTTTCTTTTCTGAATTTTTGCTCCTGTTTATAGAGAAAACAATATAGGTCTGATATTCAAAAGGGCAAAGCAGAGCCCAAAGGGTTGTACTCTGCTTTGCCTTTGCCCAAGAGTCTGAGAATGCTATTTTCAGTCACATAGTGCTGCAGCACTATCCTACTGAATATAGCAGCATGCCAGAGCAGTGCTAACTCAAATAGCTCTGCCCAAGCATGGATCCCTGCAGTGTAGGGAATAGGGGCACCAGATTCAATAGCACCAGAGTGCTAGTCATGATATTCAAAGGAACCCATGCAAATGAGCCCATTGGACATGCAAGGCACTAAGGGGCCATCTGCAAGCCTATTTTGGGCACATGTGCATGGGTAGTGGCATCAGACTTGCACGGTGCCACCCCCACGCTGATTGCCCAGTCCCATTGAGTGAAGGATGTCCCTGGCAGCTAATGGTCCCCCTCCTTCTGATCCTCGGCCCATCATGCTGATAAATAATCTCTGTTGTCTAGTGGTTCCTGCATCTGATCGCTGTGACGTGTGGTCAAACACTCATCAGTGGTGGCTAGCAGGCCCCTGGGCCAGCTGTTGGATGGAGGGTACCACTAGGCACCAGGGATTGATGCAGGCACTTGCAGGATGATGATCAGAAGAGGGGCCACTGGGCACCAGGGATTACTTCTTGCAGTACCAGGCTGAGAGTCGGGGGGGTGGGCCACTAAGCAACAGGGATGTATTTAGATGGCCGGGCCAGGGCTGGTGGCTGCATGAACTTTGGATGCCCCCAGGGCCTTGTGCCCCACAAAGAGGGTGTTTGCAACAGCAGTAATTTGCACCCCTTCAGGTGGGAATTACCACCAGTGCAAACCTTTGAATATACCACTATGACTGTTTGCTGGCCCCCTCCTTTGCATATGTTGGGTGATACCTTAGTGCTCGGGTGCTAATTGGGTTTGCCGGTGGTATGGGGGTGTTTGAAAATAAACCACACCCACATACCCACACACCAGGCACAAAACCCGATTTGTGCAAGCAAAGACCTGTTTGTGCCCATGCAAACTTTTGAGTATCGGACCCTTAATCTTAAATAGTGAAATTTTAATTGGTTGTGTAGGTTGGTGGAGAAGGATTTCCTGGGTGGGTTGATGGTTGGGAGCTTTGTACTCTTTAACATATTTAAGTTTGAAAAATCGTGTTTTGTGCTTTGCTGGTTGGTAAAGAATTGGAGTTCAGAGTTAATGTGCTACATACACTGAAGAGTTTCATGCCTGTTGAATGGAGATCAGTATTGGTGTCTGTAAAAAAAAACTATAAAAGCTTAAATTGTGAAACTTGGTGTGGACATGTGGACTGGTGTGGAAGGATTTCTTAAGAGGTTAGAAGTTCATATCTTCTTTAGGTTTTTTGCTGCTTAAGTTTGAAAATGAAGTTTTCAGTTAATGTCAGGCATGCGCTTAGACTGGTATACTGTGATACTTTGAGATTTCTGATGAAACATTTATGAGAGTTTTTTTGTACTCATTGGGAGAAAACTCTATTGAATTTTAAATTTTTAAACTTGGTGTAGACAAGTAGCTGGACAGAAAGGTCGGTTTCATTTCTGAAGTAATCGGTAAAGAATGGGTTTAGAGATGTTGTGGGCTCAGATCAGTATAGAATTTTTTTAGTTGTGTTTTTAATTATTTCTAAACCCCTAACCACTGTGTCTATTTTTTACAACTAGATCCAAACCAGTGCCTGTATGATCATCCCACCCTGCCACCCCTGCACAGAAGAATCCCCCCTTCCTGATGAAGTTCACTGCCACCTGTAAATATATCAGCTGTTCCATCTACAGAAGTGGGTTTTGAGTGAGGAATCGATTTACTAAGGACTGGTGAAAGTGATTAAAAGAATCTGAGCACACTATTGGACTACCTTCTGCCCAGCCCAAGTTGAATGCTGAATTTCTTATTGATAACTCTGTCTCCTGCTTCCTTGTCTAATCACTTTGGTGGCTGAACTGAATACACATAATGAGGCACCTGGGCATCATCGCTGCTGTTGCCTATGCAGCCATAATTCTGGTGGCTGACCAGTTTCATCCCCAGGAGAGGATCCCTGAACATAGCAGGAAGTCCCCACCACCCCCCATGAGTCCTATAGGGTTAGGGTGGACAATATTGACTATATACTGTTACCTATGTATGGTCTAACTAAGCATAGCAATTGTTATCATCTTTTTTTCAAATGTAAAATGCCTGATAAAGAGTTTTCACTCTTTCCCCACTAAAATCATTAGGTATCTGACTAAACTTAAGTTAGCACTGTGTGGGGACACTGAATCCAACCCCGGTCCACCCACCCCTAACTATACGCTCAGTGCTCCCACCAGCCCCTGCTGGACTAATGCAAGGGGACTTAAATTAGTACGAATGGACATTAACAGTTTAAGACACAAGATGCAGGATCTGGAGGCCTGGACAACCCTCTACAAGCCTGATGTGATTGCAATGTCTGAGACATGGCTAAAGCCATGAATACTTCCTCATGAAGTTGATCTAATAGGCTATAATGTGTTTAAAAAGGATTGCGATGGGAAGAAAGGTGGTGGTGGGGGGTTCTTATCTATATTAGCTCCAAATTCAATGTCTCACAAATAAATTCCCCACCCCTGTGTAACTCTGTGAGTGAGCTAGTACTTACTAGAGTGCTACTTGACAATGACAAACCCCTATACATTGGTTGTGTCTACCTACCTCCTCAAACGGCTGCCTCTTCCCTTGAATTGCTCACCCAGGCATTAGCGGAGCATACCCCCGGGGAAGTGATCCTCTTAGGTGATTTCTACCATAACTGGTGCTCAAAAGGCAATACCGGACCAAAGATCCTGGTCCTTGACACCCATCTCATGCAAGCTATCGAGCTGCCCACCAGGCATAATGCCAAATCTGGCAATCACACCCTGCTCGACTGGGCTCTTGTTATGAGAGAATACTGGCTGCTGGAATAATTGCAGATTCTCTGAGCGACCACTCACCCATTTTCTGCATTTGGTCCAACAAGCTCCCCAAACTGTCCACCAGGGTATTCAAGGCTAGGAACTACTCTAACCTCATCCTCGCAGATTTCTACTCTGCCCTGTATGCTGTGAAATGGGGCCCAATAGCTACTCTCCCTACCTTGGATGAAGCCTTAGACTACTTCTCCACTGTATTAATGTCTGTAGCTAATGTGCATGCCCCTCGTAAGAAGCTAAGGGTGCAGAGCTGACCTGAAAAGGACAATGCTACTCCGGGACAGGGCTTGGGGGCAATACAAAACCTTGCATCTCCAATAAGACTGGGAGAAATACAGTGCACTAAGAAACAAGTATAAGAAAGCCACAAAAAATGCGAAAAGCCAGTATCTGCATGGTCTCCAATCTCAGCACCTTGGGGATCCCAAGAAATTCTCTGGTCAAACTAATGCACTGCTGAAGGGTGGCACCAGCACTCCTGATGGAGCTGTCCTGGTTGATGGTATACTGACCAGTGACTCCACCACAGTAGCTGAGGCCTTCAATACCCTGTTTACTGATCTTGACAAATATAAACCTTCTACCCCTACCACCCCTCCTCTAAGAATAGCCACTGAATGGGATCTCCACTGGTCTCAATTTCATCTCAAACTGGTCAAGCCATCAGAAGTACTACCCCTCCTGAAGTGGATAAAACCTGACTCTTCCCCTGGATACAACCTACTGGAGCCCCGACTGCTATGGGCCGCTGCCCTGGCCATTGCTCTGCTTCTTACCATGTTAATAAACCAGTTCCTTTTGGAAGGGAGTGTCCCTAGCAGGTGGAAGGTGGCTGTTGTAGTCCCTATTCATAAGACAGGGCCATGTGTAAACATGGGGAACTACATGCCAATCTCCATTCTCTGCCCTTTAGCAAAGATGCAGGAGAGACTGGTCTATAACCAACTGCAGAGCTAGCTAGAATGGCATCTGCTCTTGGCCGTCAATCAGCATGGTTTCAGAAGAGGCCATGGAACTGACACAGCCCTAATCAGACTCACAGCTGACACACTGGGTGCCATGGACAGGGGGTCCCCTACTGGGGCTATATTCATTGATCAGTCAAAGGCATTCGACCTGGTTAGCCATGAACTGCTTCTTAGCAAACATCAACTGTTTGGACTTGACATGTCCCCGCTTACCTGGTTCAAAAACTGCTGAACAGGACTCAAAAGGTAAAATGTAAAGGGGTGCAATCAGGCTGCAGACTGGTGACCACTGGAGTATTCCAGGGCTCAATTGTAGGCCCTCTACTATTCACCCTCTTTGTTAACAACATTGCATGTGACTGGTCTGAAAAACCTGATCCTGTACGCATATGACTCGGTTGTATACTGTAGTGATCCTCAACCAAGTGTCATCACTGCAAAGCTTCAGGCCAGTCTCACAGTTATAGAGGCCTGGTTTACCTCTAACTCACTGGTACTGAATGACAAAAAGACCAAGGCTGTCCTCTTCAGGACCAGATGCCTGGGAGCAGACAGGTAACACCTGCTTCAGCTCTGCACAGTCTTAGGGTCACGAATTGAAGTCATGGACAAGATTAAATACTTGGGAGTCTACTTAGATCAAGAAATGTCCTACAAGCCACATATAGACTATGTAGCAAAGACCACTCACCAGAAGCTTGCCTTTCTTTACAGGCTTGGAAACTCCCTAACAGATGACGCACGACTTGCTATAACCAAAAGCTTGCTTCCCACCCTCTTCTATGGTGCTCCCCTCCTACATTTTCTTAAGGAGAGTGAACACCACAAGTTGTCTGTCCTTTATAATAGGATTGCACACTTTGCTACCTGCTCCCTGCTCAGGAGGCATCACTGTGAAGTCCTTGCAGACCTCAACTGGCCCTCAATAGGGCATAAATTGTCCTATCCCTTACTATGTCTGACCTACAAATTCACCAATGTTGGCCCCCCCCCAACTTAACAGGCCTGAATCTTAAAGCTCATTGGCTGGCTCTACGGTCATCAGGTAGCCACTCCCTTGAGATCCCTCATGTACGCACCAACCTAGGCAAGAGATCCTTTGGGTACTCTGCACCCTGCCTCTGGAGCTCACTCCCTGAGAATCTGACTGGAAGCTCCACCCTTGAAGAATTTAAGTCCAGCCTAAAAGGGTACATGCGGGTGTAGTGTCTTTGTGACTGCTATCATTAACTCCACGTCCTAGCCCTAAATGCGGTTCTCCTGTACACTCTTGAAGGCCTAGTAGGTCCTGCACATTACAGTAGGTCTTTGACACATGGAACGCATTCCTTGGAGTACAAGAACCTGCTGGACATTATTTATCCTGTTGTCACCTTAATTGTCATTGTCTAACTGTCTCCTTCCTTTGTGACTAATTGCTGTTGCTGTACTCTGAATGTGAATCATATGTCTATTGTTGCTATTTCTGTTATTTCTAAGCCAAATGTATACTGTGAACTGCTGAGCTATATTGATTGTATGTGAATTTATAAATGATGCATGTAATTAATTCTGGGTTGCCCCTGAACAAGGGACCTCTGGTCTCAGTGGGTTCACCTGGTTACCAAAATGCAATAAATAAATACATTTCATGTAATAATGTAACACCCAGTCCCACTAGAACATGAAACATCAATTTCCCCACTTCCCTCACCCACCCAAACCCACATCATAAGACTTGAAAAATAAAACACATGCTCATTCTGATGGCTGCTGAGTTATGACATTAGAGAGAGAATCATTTTCCAAAGTAAGTTCCATTTCTTGTAAGAAAGTAATATAATACCCCGTCCCACCAGGATATGAAACCCCAAAGTAATATAACACCCTGTTCCACCAGAACATGAAGCCCCGATTTCCCCACTTCTCCCACCTGACCAGACCCATATCAATTAGTGGTTTAAAAAATAAAAATCATGCTCATTCTAATGCAGACATTGGTATGACACTAGCAGGAGAAGATTGTGTCTGAGTCTGTTTTTTGTTTTTTCAATACTTTGGGTGCAACAGCTTTTGTTTGTGAAAGTCATTAGTTATTGTATATTAATATGTGGATATTGAAAATGGTATGGCACAAAAGCATACAAAAAAAATCATGATAACAGTATCATTCCCAGACTGATAATAACATACTTCATGACAGATAATACTATCGTTCAGGTGCCATAATACTGCCGTTAGGGACCTGAACGATAGTATTATCAGTAAGAGACAACAGCAAATGTGTAAGTTTCCCTCCAGACATCTTTCACAGCGTACCTTCTGATTCTTCACTTTTGCTGCGTGGGCTGGCAGAACAATATTTTAAACATGGTGGCTCAGTCTCTCGCTTAGCAAGACTGTACTACACCACGGGATTGCGTCCTACACATTTCCCTTTATTTTTCTTTAAAAAAAGAATTATCTGGTTGATCCTGCATTCTCCAGAAGAAGACAAGGTAGAACAGCTTACCAATTATGGTACACCGTGTTTATGGTGGGGCCACGGATGGGGGGTGGGGGCAACTGAGACAGACAGAGCGAGGCAGCGTGGTGGTTTGCCAGGACCAAGTCCTTCACTGAAGAGGCCATAGCAAAATGCCACAAAATGCAAGTCAGATCCATATATTAAAAAAAATAACAAATAGAGAAGTGTACACTTGCCAGGCAGTAAACTATCTCTGTTTTGGGGATATGGAGCCTCTCGAAGTCATTTCCGAGGTTCCCTATGTCCCCAGAACCTCTCAATGGAATAATTGCCTGGTAATATACACTTTTCTATCTATTATTCTATTGTAATATAAACTTTACCCCCACTTCCATGTCAAACCCCAACTATCAAAGGAGTTGTTTTTGATGTGAAGTGGGGGGGGAGGCTACACATGATACTTAATGAGGAGTTTGACTCAAGTAGTATGACTGTGTTGACAAACTTTACTAGGTGGACAATCCGTTTAAAAGTTTCAAAAAATCACCTCATAAAGTTGGGGCTGTGTATGTGTGTGGGGGGGTGGGGTTGGATCATCGCCTCCAAGTCTGCTTAATTTTGCACAAACTTTGCCAGTAAGACTTTACAACTTACGAGACAGCGGCATTTTATCTGTTTTTTCATGTGCCCATTTTTTATTTCCCCTCACTGCTAGTTTGTAACAGTTGTCTTGTGGCAATAATTAGCTTAGGCACCACGGGTACAGTTGATAACTACCATAGATATTTTTCCACTTTTAGATTGATCTAGTGCTAACAAATTCTTTTGTCACTTAAAAAATAAAAATTAGGTTTATTCTGAAGCAGACACAATGACATCAGGTAAATGTCTATTCTATTTACTATATTTTTGTGTCTGAGCCCACTTTTTGTTTACTTTCACTGCTAAGGATGTAAAAAGCTTCACTATTGCTGTTGAGTGTATTTTAGCACCGCACTTGGCAAACAACTTTAAAGGACAGCTAAACTGGCTATTTAAACGAAATGAAAAAGGCAAAATCTGATAACATAGGGCTGTAGAGTAAGCCCTTACCAGTGATATAATGTCCTTTGTTTTATCCGTAAATGCTTTTTACCAGCATTCCAGCAACTTTAAACAATGTAAAAAAAGCTACGAGATTTTCAAAGTGCCAGCTCCCGGCTGCATCCTAAGATAGCTATGAGGTGCTTACGTGATGTCAATAGAGCCACAGCACTCCAGAGCGATCATAGAAGCTCTGTAGGGACCTCTTAAATATATTACTTTTAACTCCCTTGGACTGCATATATGGGTAAAATCCTTTACTCTACATGTGTGAAGATGGTATCACACATGTACAGTAAAAGATGTTACCCATATATGTAGTCCAAGGGAGTTAAAAGTAATATATTTAAGAGGTCCCTGTATAGCTCCTATGATCACTCCAGAGTGCTGTGGCTCCAATGACATCATTGCATAAGCAAGTCACAGACATCTTAAGCTGCAGCAGGGAGTGGGGACTTTGAAAATCTCAGCGCTTTGTTTACATTTTTTAAAGTTGCTGAAATGCTGGTGAAATGCATTTATGGATAAATCGAAGAACATTATATCACAGGTAAGGGCTTAGTCTACAGCCCTATGTTGTCAGATTTTGCCTTCTTCATTTTGTTTAAATAGCCAGTTTAGTTGTCCTTAAAGTAACTTCCTCTTGTAATGTTGTGCCTCAATATCATTCTTTAACACTGTTCCCTGTTTAGATGAGCTACGAAGCTTTAGTTTCAGCTTCCTCTTCAGTATAGGCTATGTAAATGTTGCTGCTGCAGTTCTTCCTAAAAATTAGGGGCTAGATTTCAAATGATTTGGGAACTACAGTAAGTCCTACGCCACAGCCCTGGCCACAGGATGAAATCTCCACACATGCAGAGTTTCGTATTTTCAGCTGGCACAGCTATGAGAAATGTGGGACCAGGTATAATTTTTCCCCACAACTTTGCTGAAAAAAAAGCTGCCATAAATCATTGAGCTAGTCGCAGACCAGCTCCACTTTGGAAAATACCACAGCTCTGGGAAAAACTGTGACTCCACAAGTGGAGACCCACTTGTCTCAGTTTTTTCCCCACAGCTGCAGGATTTTTAAAGGCTTTGAAAATCTAGACTTAGGCCTTTACCTAAACAAGGTTATATTGGTGAAACAACAAACAAATAAAATAAGTAATCTGATATTAACATGTTTGAGCATATTTAAACATCCAGAGGTCCTTCATTAGCCTGAGGTACAAAGAGAAACAGGTGTCTACCAGAACAAAGACAATATATTTGTGTAACAAGCAAACAAGGAGCTGGACTACACGACCATAGATTTCAACCAAACCAAAAAAGTTAGTATGGGTTTATAAATATTTATTACATTCAAATTTTGATACCAGCACCCATCCCCTTAAAATCCACCCACATTTCACACAGAACACACGCACATTTTCAAGGCATCTTTTTTACTTGTTATTTGATTTACCTCTTTTATGGCACCTTTGTATAATGCTGTTTTAAGTGTGTATATGAGTGCTGCAGATGGCTACCAGGTTTGCTATTGTATTTCAGTATATACTAGTCCAGTATTACATTGCACATACAGTACACTACTACGTGTAAAGCCTTCCCAGTTTCAAATTCACACTTCTGGAAAACATTAAAATCTGCAACAAGGTAGACACTCCAGGAGGGGTGGAATAAATGAGGTGGAACCTAGGTAAACTAGAGGAATGGTCAAGAGTGTGGCAGCTAAGATTCAATGCAAAGAAGAGCAGAGTCATGCATTTGGGGCACAGGTAATCATATCAGATGACCTAAAGGTGGCCAAACAATGTACCAAGCCAATGGGGAGAGCCAGCGGGGTAATGGGGTGCATAGGAGAGGCATCACCAGCAGAAGAAAGGAGGTGGTAATGCCTCTGTACAACTCATTAGTGAAATTTCACCTAGAGTACTGTGTCCAGTTCTAGAAGCCACATCTCTGGAAGGATATAAACAGGGTAAAGGCAGTGCATGGCATAAATAAGGTACAGGAGGGTAGTATCTTTCAGAAAAAGAGATGTTCTAGAACAAGGGGTCATGACATGAAGCTGGAACAGGGTAGACTAAAGGGAAATGTGAGGAAGTATTTCTTCACAGAAAGGGTGGTGGATGCATGGAACAGCCTCTCAGCAGATGATGTGGGGAAAAGTTGGTAGGGGGGATTCAAAAATGCATTGGATAGGCAAAGGGGAACCCTAACAATAGGAAAGAGAAGAAGCCGGTGATCAAGTAGGGTCTGTGTTTTTTGCAGGTAGAGAAAAAGGCCGGATTGGGTGAGCCTAGCAGTCCTTATCTGCCATCAGTTTCTATGCTTCTTTGTTTCTGTAGTACTGGGGATTAATGCTTCATTTCATAGATTTCATAGATTTGATGCTGGGCGGTGACCAGTTGAGACCTTCTGAACGGGTGCGAAATCTTGGGGTTGTGCTTGACAACGAGCTGACACTTAAGGCACAGGTGTCAGCAGTTATCAAGTTCTCGTTTTTCTATCTGAGGAATACCACTCCGATAAAGCACCTTGTTCCACCCGATGACCTTCCAGAAAGCGCTCTATAAATAAAATATGATTTGATTTGATTTGATAAATGTAATAGTAATTCCACTGTCAAAAGAGGGAGAGAACATTATCTGATATTGTGTTTGATTCTGCAAAAGAAAAGGCCTGTTACCTCTCAGCTTCAAGCAATTTAGACTGCTGTAGGAAAAATGAATTTGCATTTTCCAATTTAAAACAGTGAATTGGCATTTGGTTCCTGCTTAGTGCACTGGCTTGCTGTCTACTGAGTGCCACCTTGGTAGTCATCACCCTCTGTCTCTCTAGCACAGGCTGGCATTTGGCACACTGGCTGTCCCTCCCTTGACAGAACTGCTTGTGGCCCTTCAGGCTGAAGACAATGCATTTGTTATAACAGTACATACACCTGAGACTGCATGCCTGCTGCATCCTGCATATCCCTGTGTGCCATCTGCAACTGTGGCTTATGACGTTTCCTGCCTTCTCTGGCTGCAGTATTGATCATTCACTAAAAATACCACTAACAGCTTAATCTGGTTCAAGGTCAGTTGGCATTCATCTTGTTACACGAGGTTCCTGCACCCTAACTGGTACCCTCAGAGGTACACCGTAAACAACTAGTGCTTAAGTATATGTTATACTAACATATAGGGCTAAGGGCATCTATAGTACAAGAGTAGATGTCAGGATATGAGTACATATTGTTGTAATACACTTTGCTTGCTAATATATATATTCTTCTATGTATTTTCTGTGTATTTCTTGCTTGTAAGATGCCAAGGCACCCGTGTCCTTGGAATAATTATGATATATAAGTCAGCATTGCCACCTTTTGGTAATTTGTACTACTACATTGAGTTATGTAAGACTCTGTATAAGAACGCTTTTATTCACAAACTGATGACTATTACAAAATTGTATAATGTTATCTTGGACCATGGAGCCACCTCTAATTTAGCCAATAGGGCTCATCTCTGTAACTAGAAATGTTTCTGTCTTACAGTAACCATAGTAATTATCATAGGTATATAATGTGATACACTAGTCTTGTACCTCGGAGATCCCAAGAGACACAAAGAAACCTCGAGGTAGAGGGAATGCTTAGCACTGGCTCCCGGTTCGTATTGGTAAGAACTGCTTAGGGCAACTGTGATTTTATCCTTTATGGTAGTAATAAACAAGTTTATTACTCTTATGCAATGTGTCTGTGATTACTTGCATTCCCAATATTGCCAAGAACCTGAAAGTGAGGTTTAGACCTCCTGACAATCTGTATCCTCCTCCCCCGGGTCGTGCCTGAAAATAGGCAGGATTTGTCTAGTGAACTTACCCAGCCAACAAAAACAAAATAAAATATCTGACCTGGAGAAGAATGTTGGAAAATTCCCCTGACCAAATGCCTCATACAGAGTAGCTCCCTCACAGCCATGAAAGAAGTTATTTATATACTTGAAATGCTTCACATGGAACTCAATTACAACTAACAATCAGGTTGTTATTGATATAGTGCAAATGCCATACAGTATATGCAGCTCACCCAGAGCCAGCAGAGATTTGTGCTGTTTACAAAAGGGAACTACAATACGATCATTATACAGTGCATGTGAGAGATAAGTGATTAAGACTGTACCAAGGTGTAAACATTATCTTGTTTTCTGCAAGGATACCCTTTGTAATGTATATGTAACTGGCACCTACTAGTACTGATGAATGACTTATCACACAACAACATTATCTGTAATTTTGTAAAATGACCACAAGGGAGTTATTATGAAACATTTCCAGTGCGTAGATTATTTTTTTCTACTCTGGCTTAACTTCTCAAATAATTAGAGAGCTTTTATGAAATGGTCCACCTGCCAAACATGGTTGAAAGGACTAGATATTTTATGTTGCTCACCTGTAAGCAATAAATAGTAGGAGCTGCCTCCATTGCATTGGAACTGAAAACATACATGCTTTAACAGCAGGAGCTCTAACAACTGTGCAAGGACAAAGGGCAGTGCTGCATGTCAAAGATGACATTTTGATATTTCCAAAGCCAGCACCTCACAAAGTTAGGCAGATGAACTAATTCACTCTCTCTTTCTTTCTCCACCACTACTACTATTTTTCTTTCTCTTTCTCTCCCTCTCCCTCTCACGCCTAGCTAGTGAATCAAGAATGCCCCTCTGTCTCATTATGACAGTGAAAAGAATAGTTATGTAAAATAATACCTTGAATTGGTTTCAGAAGCATAATGCATGTTTTATTAAAGGAAACTGTATGTAGCATACTATTTTGTATCAATATGTAGCCTCTGATGTGTTACTCTTTACTCCTTAATAGGTAATACTCTAATTTGTTTCACATTTTGTTTTGGTTACTGGCTTTGTAAAATAGTATTCTACCTACTGCAGTTATTTTCAAAATAATTTATTTTCTCATTGCTTATGAGATTAAGAGATTCTAGCCAGTGGTTGAGCCCTCAGCTTCATCAACATCAGATCTGGACTAGTATCCTGTACCAGTCTGGTACCCTTTGAGGCCCAGAAGTATCATGTGATCATCTGAAGTTTGGTGCTCTGACCACTATACCCTCTCTGTATTTCTTATTAAGATGAGATTTAGAAAAAGAAAACCAATTGCATTATTTCTTAAATGCAATGCTTGTGTAGTGCAAAATTTAAAAGACAGACCTGTGTTGATGTTGTCAGGGAAATGGTTTAAGTAATTCCTACTGTGGTTGTCAGTGCAGCTATCATCACAGCTGTAGAACATACAGGGCCAGATATTCAAAACTTTGTGCTGGGTACAAACCGTTTGCACAGGGTTAGTGCAAGTCTGCTATATTCAAAAGTCAAATAGGCAACACAAACTGCATTAGCGCTGGGCGTAATTATAGTGTATGCAAGGGGCAAACTGAGGTGGCGTGTACACGTATACAGGTGCAATGCTATATTCAGCAAATAGTGCCGTACAAAATGTTGTTGCATGACTTAGCATAACACTTAGCGCAGAGAACTTACCACCCAGGAAAAAGTAGTCTTAACTCTGGGCAAACCAGCTTTGCATGACTTTTGCATGGCTTTTCATGACCCTAACCAGTAAGTATGACACATAGAAATAAGCCAGTTACAGGGAAAACATGCTGCTCACTGATGGCATCCCTATGATTCCATCATCTACCACCAGTTCCAGCCATGCCAGGCAGTAAGTGGTGACCCGGCTCCCAGTGGACACCATGGTCAGTGTGGCCATACAGCACACACCTACAGACCACTCTTCTGTGGACACCAACAGACGCCAGCACACACATGCAGCACTGTGGGCATGGAGGGTGTTGAGGGGAGGGTGTTCAAGTGGCCGGACTGTACCACAGACTGGGAGTGGCCACAAGGCTGGGACAAGCCAGGCAGTGCACATGGGCCAGTGTTGGGAATACCCCAACACCAGTGTGCCTGTCTTATGGTATGTGCCCCCCCAGCCACATACTGCACATCTGTGCAGACACCACAGCACACACAGCCAGCCATGTATATGTCACTGTGATTATCCCATGCTAGTAATGCAGCATCTGTGGGTCGCACAATAACATAACAGTAATGTCCACTGTCAGTAAACACCTGCAAATTGTGCCTGTCACTGTGTACAGTGCAGTGGTCATCATTGCCCTACACACCATAGGTATCGCTGTGTTTCTCACACTACTGGCACCTTGCTACTGTAGTGTCTGCTGTGCACTGTAGCATGAACTACAGCATGACAACTGCATGCAGCACCACCACCTGTGCATGTGCAGTGTAGTCCCCTGGGGCACAATATTCTATGCTGTATCATACAAATGTAGCTTGCAGCTACCACCATGCACAGGAAGACTGACCCACAGGTGGAGCTGTGGAAGACCCAGCCAGCCCCTGTATTCCAGACTGACCTACAGGTGGAGTTGTGGGACCCTGCAATAGCAGTGGGCAAACTGCATGCAACTCAGGTCATAAAGAGATGCTAATCTGGATGTTTGCTCTCAGACTACCTAAGTAGGCTCATTTGAATGTTACTTTAGAATATAGCAAAGTTTTGCCCTGGGCAAACATGATTGCCCAGGGCAAACAGCTTAGCTCTATGCTAAACCTGTACAAATGTGTTTGTGCCATGCAAACATTTCAGAAATATAGTGCATTTTTTCACAATGTAATTTCACATGTGCTGCTGCTTGCAGCTTTACTGACTCCACTCCTTTGCTAGCACACACTTTGGACACATAGTTCACCTCTACCATCCTTCACATCGCTGTGAACTGGGATGCTGTTGTGGCTTGCACTTCCTGGTTGCTATATTCAGAGCTGTCTTATTCCCAGGCTATTTTTGCACTGCACTCCCAGCCCAGTTTGCCTGGCTTCCTTAGCATGCTATATTCAGCAGGTTTAGAACTGGGGCTATCCCTTTTGAATATATCGGGCTATTGGATCGGGCTAATTTAGACCCGGGGTAAAGTTTGGAACATCTGTCCTGCAGTGTTCTAAACTACTACTATACAGTATTCAGATATAAGATGTCATGGAGCTGTTAGGAGGTCTAAACCTCACTTTTAGGTTTTTGACGATATTGGGAATGCAAGTAATCACTGACATGTTGCATCAGAGTAATAAACAAGTTTATTACTACCAAAAGGATAAATTATAGTTGCCCTAAGCAGTTTTTACCAATATGAACTGGGAGCCAGTGCTAAGTGTTTCCTATACCTCGAGGTTTCTCAGCTTCTCTTGGGGTCTCTCCTGTCTTTGAGGTATAAGACTAGTGTATGACATTATATACCTATGATAATTACTATGGTTACTGTAAGACAGAAACATTTCTAGTTACAGAGATGAGCCCTATTGGTTAAATTAGAGGTGGCTCCATGGTCTAAGATAACATTATACAATTTTGTATAGTCATCAGTTTATGAACAAAAGAGTTTTTATACAGAGTCTTACATAACTCAGTGTAGTAGTACAAATCACCAAAAGGTGGCAATGCTGACTTACATATCATAATTATTTTAAGGACACAGATGCCTTGGCATCTTGCAAGTAAGAAGTACACAGAAAATACATAGAAAAATATATGTATTAGCAAGCAAAGTGTATTACAACAATATGCATTTATATCCTGACATCTACTCTTGTACAGTAGATGTCCTTAGCCCTATGTGTTAGTATAACATATACCTAAGTGCTAGCTGTCTACGGTGTACCTCTGAGGGTAACAGTTAGGGTGCAGGGGCCTCGTGTAACAGAGCTGTGAACTGATATATCCAGTATTAATGTTTTATGCCCAAACAATGATGGACATCCCTTCAAGCTCATCTGACGTGATCCACTAAAGGGCATTTTTTTTAAGAAATACAACCTGTGTTGCAAAATGCACAAATTCTGCAGAGTACTTTAAGCAGAATAATTTTTTTTCAGTAAACATTTAAAAATGGATTCACACTGCAAACTAAATTCATTTATTCATTTTTGTGTTTATTTATTTTTTATGGGATTTATTGGTCCCAGGATTATTCTTATTTTTTAATGTAAACAACTCAGACTCTTTGCTTATTCTGATCTCCATAAGTTGTCAAGTCAAAGAGTTTTATTGATCAGCATAAGCCATTGCAAACTTTAAAATGCATACATAAAAACATTGCTAGTTCTTATACAATCCTTAGAAGAATAACATTTCCATGTTCACTTAAGTTACGTACTAGACATACAGAGATCTACATATTTTTAAATGTCTCTATAATTGATTAAGGGCATAATTTGATTACATTTTGGTTACAAGTACAATTGTGCTAATAACTTCACAAATTTTTCCCAAATCAGTGGATTTATGTTTTTAAATTAATGAACATGTAACAGGCCAGGAGTGAGGGAGGTCAGTGTAAGACAGAATATCCCAGATCCACTTATTTCTGTGGGTCTCATACCTAGGGGCAAAGTAAGACAATGTGCTTCAAGTCGTCTTCAACAGAATATCCACATTCACAAAGGGGGGTGGGTAACACCATCTCTATTTTGTCTATATAATATGTAATTTGCCTTAAAAAGTTCCATACAGTATTTCATGATAAGTCTCCTACAAATTGGATAAGTTGTTATATTTGTTTTAATTGCTCAAACCATCTATTGTGTTTGAGTTCTGATATTCTTGTTAAATCCTTTGCCATTGCAGCATCCCTTATCCTGGTTTTGACCTAAATAAATATGCCAGGTAATGGTCTTAGATGTAATTCAGAAAGTATATAACCCAACCCCCTGAGAAAAAGTTCTCTTTGTATCAAGCGAATGTTTGGGGAGACAAATCTATGATAGGTATACAAGATTTACTCCTCCAAGCACCATCTGAGAAATTTAGTTTCTGGTAAATATAATAGGCTCATGAGAAATTTTATACATCTCTCTAGTATTAGTGTCTCAAGGGAAAATTGTCCCAACTCTGATTGCAGAACTTCTGCAGGGACTGACTGAGGTACCAGTAAGATACTACGATATAATGTATTAATAATACATTCCAGATCCCTTACATTAGTGTCACCCCAGACCTCCAAGGAGTACAAAATGCTTGATTTTATTTTCACATTTAGAACTTTTAAAATGCCCTGGACTGATACTTTTCCTAATTTAGAGTTGAAATGTTTAAGGGCATTTGATGCTGATTTCATTTTAGAAATTAGCAATGTACTATGTTCTTTCCAAGTTATATTTTGGGAGAAATGCAAACTAAGGTAATCACAATATTTGTCCATCATTATGTTTCATTAATAACTGTAACCCTTGGCAATGTTCAATGTCTGTTGCTGAAGATGACCTTTTTAGGTTTTTTTTCTAGGTTAATAACCAAACCATCTTTTTTGCACAAAAATTCTAATTTATTTATTTTCATTTGTAACCCCAGCAAGGAGGTAGAGACTAGGGCTAAATCGTCCATGTATGTCAGTAGAGACGCTGTTGTCTCCTATTTTTGGACAGTAAATCCTAACTCCTGAAGATTATTCAGTATGAAATTAATACACAAGTTAAACAGTGTGGGTGCTAACATGCACCCCTGATGAGCTCCCAAATTAGTTTTGATAGCAGAGGTTAGTGATCCTTTGTAGTTATATTGGACTTGTATCCATGTTTCTTTGCATAATCTGACAATAACATTGAAAAGGGCACTGTCCATCCCATAGCCCCCAATTTGTCCCACAGCATCTATCTACTGCTACCAGCAAAGGCAGCAGTCATATCTATAAAGCAGCAGTATAGTTTGCTGACCTTGACAGTAATGTATTTCCATATTAAAGGTCTCAAGATGAAACAATGCCAAGCAGTTGACCTTCCTAATCAAAATCCATTTTGGTATTCACTCAGAATATTGTTTTCATTAATCCAGATATGAATGCACTGTAATAAGATTTTACAAAATATCTTTTGAGACAGGTCTATCAGACTGATTGATCTATACATTTTGGAGTCTGACGGTTCCCTTTTTAAGAATAGGGAAAATTATACTTCCTAGCCAAATATGGGTCATGTCTAGGCCCTGAATAAGTGCATTATACAGTTTTTTTGAATATTGGTAACCACCAATCAGGAAATTTTTTGTATATATCTCCTAATACACAATCTGAGCCTGGGGCTTTATTTGATGCTAAGGAAGTTGTTGCTGCAAGTATTTCTGTCTCATTGAGACAGATTGGGATTTGGAATTGTAAACTTTCTTTTATCCTCCTACTAGCATTAATAGCTTCTGGTTCAGAATAATATACTTTTTTAAAATGTAGCTCCCAAACCCTAAGGGTTACATGTGCTTCAGTCATATTTGGATATTGTCTATAGCTCCCGCTTACAATTTTCCAGAATGTTTTGGTATCTTTCCTCAGAACTGCCCTTTGCAGCTTTTCCCATTGATTGTTATAATATTGTTTTTTCTCTTTGTTTAGAAGTCTCCTATACTCTTTTCTCATTGTGTTTAGTTCTTTGAACCTTTCTCTAGTTCTATTTCTCTTTAACTTTCTTACAGCCCTATTTAGTTTTGATTTTCCTCTTTTGCAAATTTTGTTGAGCCAAGATATTTGGTGATGTCTTTCAGTGCCATAAGTTTTGCAAAAAGGTCTAATATATGTAATCATGTTAGTCCATTGCTCTAAAAGTGTCCTATAATTTGTTTTATGTAATATATCCTGTTGATAATGTAATAAAGTAGCATCTGAAAAAAAGGTCTTGAAATCTATGTGTTCTGTTTAAATTGATTATTTCTAGAGGGGGATCAATTTCTGCCTCCTTTGTAATGGGAAGAATTTGTGGAACATTACAAGTGAGGAGTACTGGATAGTAGGCTGAATCTGGGCACTGCTTAATTTCCAAGTCCCATATAAGCTTAGTGGCCTCAGTGTTGGCCCATATATTGTCTATCATTGAAAATCCTTTGGGACTTATGAAGACATAACTACCATCTTGATCTTTATTTGTCCTTCCATTTAGCTGAATAAAATTATTTTCTGTCATGAAGTTAATTAGCTGACCTCCCCTTTTATTTATTTTTTGGTCCTCTGATCTCCTATGAACAGTTATTCTACGATTCATGTTTGTGATTTGACTTAAGAGGGCAGAATAATCTTAACTTTCAGGGACATTTGTAAGAGTCCTTGCATTGAAGTCCCCTAAAATTATCACGGGGGGATTTTCTTGTTGTTCAATTAGAACATCCAGATTCTCTTTGGTATATACCAAAGGGTTCTCCATGTTCTTTCCTTTGAGTGGTATATACATATTAAAAATTAGTAATGTAATGTCTTCCCTTCACAGTTTTAAAGGTAAAATGGTGTTAATTGCAGTATTTAATCTTATTATATTAAAGTTAAATGAAGTTTTCACCTATGTTATTAATCCTGCTGTAGACCTGCCCTGCTTTCTTTCTTTAGTGGCTGGCACTCCTATTGACATATATCCAGGTAATAAGTCATTTTTAGGATTCACACTCCAAGTTTCCTGTATGCACACTATGTCATGTGCCATCAGCCATAATTTGTGATACATTTTGACTTTTAACCCTTAGTTTATTGCTGCTGCTGTTTATATCTTAGTGATTGTTTTTAGAAGAAGAAGCCCATCATAAGTGTAGAGGCTGTACTTGAAGGTCAGGGAGCTGGCTCTTCAGATAGAACTGGGCTTCTATTCAAACACATGCATTTTGATCTGCAGGGCCTATGAGACATTGACCTCATCATTTGTCAGGATTGAAACACAGTGTGTAAAATAATGAACCTGAAAGGAAGGGAGGAGTTACTTGAAGTTGTACTCACCTTCTCCTTGATTCTGATTAGCCAGTTTAGTAGAGGTGTAATTTTGTCCAAGTTTTATCAATGTAGCCAATCAGAAACTGCAAAGAATACTTTTGTGAAATTATAACTCCTCTTCCCTCATTGTTTCTGACTGGTTAGTGTGGTAAAACATTTATTAATTTGACATTTTATCAGTCTGGTAAGTCAGGAACAAAAGGGAGGAGTTGTGACTGTTGTGCCTATATTTAAGTCAGAGTCTTTGACTGAAGTCTCTAATTATAGTCCTACAGTATATCTCTCTGCCTTCTTCATCCAAGGCTTTAGAATGTGGTGTTTTGATCAGGTTTCTGACTAATTAGATTCTTACAATTTATTAACCATTAAACAACATAGCTTTAGAGATTACTTCAAGACCCAGACTGCTTTTTAACTTTAACAGACTGTCTACATGGTGTACTGGATTTAGGGAATCACTGCTATTGCAGTTTTGTTGGATCTTACTAAGGCTTTTGACTTGGTGACACACACTCCACATGGCTTTTCTACCAATATCATGGAATGGTTTCAGGTTTCAGTGGGGCACAGGACCCAAGGCAGCAAGGGTTCACAGTGGGAAGGTCATGTCAGATGAATCTAATTGATTTCTTTGACTGGGTGACCAAAATAGTAGACCAGGGAGGAGCTGTGGACATGACCTACCTAGACTTTAGTAAGGCATTTGACACAGTCCCACACAAAAGATTAATAGTCAAATTAACCAGCCTGGGAGTGGGTCCCAGGGTGGTAGCCTGGGTAAAACATTGGCTGGACAACAGGATACAGAAAGTAATTGTGAATGCAGTCCACTCTGAAGAAAGAGGGGTTACTAGTGGAGTACTGTAGGGTTCAGTACTGGGTCCAGTCCTTTTTAATATCTTCATAAGTGACATTGCAGAGGGACTGGAAGGAAAAGTATGGCTCTTTGCATATGGCACAAAGATCTGCAACAGAGTTGATACACAAGGAGACATGGAAAGGATGAGAAGGGACTTGGTAAGGTTGGAGGAATGGTCAGACGTATAGCAGCTTGGATTCAATGCAAAGAAGTGCAAAATAATGCACCTGGGAAATTAAAACTTAGGGGAAGATTACACAGTGGGGGGGAGGTAGTAACAACAACAAAAATGGAAAGGGACCTGGTGGTAATCATATCAGATAACCTTAAGGTTGGCAAGAAATGTGAGAAGGCGGTAGGGAGGTCTGGGGGGA
This sequence comes from Neoceratodus forsteri, assembly GCA_016271365.2. Classification (NCBI taxonomy): domain Eukaryota; kingdom Metazoa; phylum Chordata; order Ceratodontiformes; family Ceratodontidae; genus Neoceratodus; species Neoceratodus forsteri. The sequence goes on along the minus strand of JADMNL010000023.1, from coordinate 234,546,913 downwards.
TACTGGGATGTAAAGGGAGAGGCATCACCAGCAGAAAACAGGAAGTTGTTATCCCCCTGTACAGACAGTTGGTGAGACCCCATCTGGAGTATTGCATTCATTTCTGGAGTCCTCATCTCCACAAGGACATAGACAGGATAGAGGCAGTTCAGAGGAGGGCAACTAAAATGGTGCAGGGTCTGCAAGACAAACTGTACGAGGAGAGACTAAAGGAGCTTAATATGTATACCCTTGAGGGAAGGAGCGAGAGGGGGGACATGATAGAAACATTTAAGTACCTCAGTGGACTCAACAAAATCCAAGAAGGTAGCATCTTTCAGAAAAAGAGATGTGCAAAACAAGGTGACACAATTTGAAGATAGAGGGTGGACGGCTCAGGGGCAATGTGAGGAAGTAGTTTTTCACAGAGAGGGTGGTGGATGCATGGAACAGCCTTCCAGAGGAAGTTGTGGGGTCTAAAACTGTGGGAGAATTCAAGAATGCATGGGACAGACATTAGGCAATTTTTGTGGGGGGTAGGAAGAAATAGGCTGTTGGTTAAATAGGATCTACAGCTTATCCTCTAGGTAGGAAAAAGGACAGACTAGGTGGGCCAAGCGATCCTTATCTACCGTCAAAGTCTATGTTTCTACGTTTCTATGTGCCAGAGGCCAATGCACTGAAATTGGTAATATTACCTCTACTTTTGTAGGTATGGACATTGGGGTATCCCATAGCTCCATCTTCGGGCCCTTTTTTGTTCAGCCTTTATCTTAATGATTTAGTGTCAGGTATTAAAGAAATTGAAATGGTCTTTATAACCAGGTTCTATATTTAGTCCATACATCTAATCTCTTTATTGTGCATCTTTCCTTTAGCACATGGCTGCCTGTGTACTTTTCAATGATATTTGCATGCAAGTCAACATTCACTCAATCTAACGAAAAGGACAGAAAAAAACACGAAGGCTGAAAATAGATTTGCAGATACAAACCAGATTTCTCATACATTGTGATAGGACATGATTTCTGATTTTCTATACCTCAGTAAAGTACTGAAAGTACTGTAGCGTCCTCTGTATAAGTGTTTTTAATTTTTATTTTTTGCCACACATGTTTTTCTCCTCTCAGTCAGCGTGGGCAAGGTTTCAACCCTGTCTCTACCTCCTGTCATCTGCCTCTTGCCATACCAGACCAGCCTGCCCAGAATTGACCCCTTCCATGGCAGAGCTTGTAAGGAAGGGCCATCCTCCACCTGCACCAACTATTTTCTGCTTTTCTCCCTTAACCCTGCCAAAGCATGTGCAAGCATACGTGTGCAGGCACAGATGACTACAGTGCCACAGACCCTCCATTTATGTCTCTTGCAGTGCCAGCACTTCACCCAGACTCCACCTTGGGGCAGCCAAGGGCTGAGAAGAAGCCACCCCACCCCAGAAGAAGAGACTATCCTCCAGATGCATGATCCTACTCTCACACAGCCAATTCCAAACAACCCAAGCTTGCTCCCAAACCCAGGTCACTGGAGTGAGAAAAGGTAAGGCACAGGGTGCCTCAGCCCTCTTTGTCACTGGGCCAGCAGATGTATTTAATTTTTCCCCACTTCCGTGATTTGTTTTTATTATACTTTTTTCCTGTAGGTTCACAACAGCACTTTTTCAGTAGCTGGACTGATGCACTTTCAAAAGCCTGATTTAAAGTGTGTTTCACTGTTCAAAATGTGAGGTATCTAACACTTGAACTGAAGCTGTTTAGTGTGCACAAACACATTCAAGAGAGCACTGTGTTTTCCTTCTAAAATGTCCTATTAGGTCAGGTACTTTGGTACTGTACCACTAAATTACTTGGTCTGCATACATTTATCCGGTTTATATTGTTTTATGTATATTTTCAAGCAGATTTAGCAGATCACAGTTTTTATTGCTTATTGTTGAATTAAATATGCTACTATGTGTGTTTGTGTAGCAATGTTATATACCATTATTTCTGTTGATTATGCTCACTGTAGAGTAATCTATTGCTTAATCATAATGCTCTTCTCATAGCATGTAGTAATAATACACAAAAAAGCATGACTGGCTGTTTTTTTTTTTCTTGTTTTTTTTTTCTTCCAGAGACCGGTGGCATTTTATACAGAATTACTTATGTATTAGTCCTATAATAATTTAATAAAGGTAATTATTAAAGCATTACTAGGAGTTCAGTATGATCTGTAAATCAAAATCTGGAGAGGTCATGGGTCATGAGGAAAAAACAAGTGTCGAGTTAGAGTAACAAAAGGAACTCCAACCCCTGGAGTGCCTTAATTCTATTATTATACAAATACACATACACATACAGTCTGTGTAAGCAAGGTTGTAGGGCTGTATTGTGCTGATAATTGGGTTCTGCATAGAACTGAGGTGTCAGTGTTCCATATACTAGACATATGAAATCTTACCAACTTGCTTACATAGAATGTGCAGAGCTGGGTCTTTTTGGCCCTAGCTCTGCAATCCCTTGCTTTTTGTGGTTTGCTCATTAGCCTAATGTTATCTTACTAACATACTAAAATGCCAGCAGAATAGGTCTAACAGTCTTTCGTGTCTGCTCGATTGGTCAGCCCCGCCCTGGGAGCTGATCTTGCTGCCCCCTTCACCTTCACTGGCTTCTCCCTTCCCAGTTCTGGATATTCTCGCTACACTGGATTTTGCTTCCAGAACCCTTCCCCTGTACCTGTCCCACCCCATCTTGAACCCCTCCACCATCTCTGCCTCCACCAGCCCCCTGGGCAGCGGATTCCATGGCTCCACCACCCTCTCAGTGAAGTAGCACCTCCTCCTTTCTCCCCCTAAATCTTCCCCCCTCCAGCTTCCACCCATGCCCTGTAGTTGCCCCCTCCTCCTTCGTTCGAAGCACCCTGACTGATCCTCCTCTATTTACCCCCTTCATGCACCTGAATACCTCTATCATGTCCCCCCGGTCCCTTATCTCTTCCAATGTGTACATATTTAGCTCTTCGAGCCTCTCCCCATAGGTTCTGTCTCCCAAGCCCTAAATAATTTTGCTTGCCCTCGTCTGGATCCTCTCCAGGAGTTTAATGTCCCTCTTTAAGTGTGGCCTCCAAAACTGCATGCAGTACTCGAGGTGTGGCCTCACCAAGCAGTTATACAGAGGGAGTATCACTTCCCTCCTTCTGGAGGTGATCCCCCCTAGCGATGCATCCCAGCATCCTGTTGGCCTTGGCTGCTGCCCTCCTACAAGTCTCTGAGTTGTTCATCTTGACATCCACCACCACCCCCAGGTCCCTCTCAGCCATCGGGACTTGTGGCATTCCCCAGGGTGTACACTTGTCCCGGGTTTCTGGCCCTCAGGTGTAGTACCTTGCATTTCCCTGCACTGAACCTCAGCTTCCACTTTCTAGACCATCTTTCCAGAGCCTCCAGAGTTTTGTTTAAAAGAATATTCTACAGATTGAAAATTCCACATAAATTACATACTGAAAGAAGTATAATATATAGCAGCACATACATTATTACAAAAAGGTACATACACTATATACTGTACTTAAACCATTACACTACTTATTGAAATATATACACTATCTATTGAAATTCATACATACAAGTCCATATACACTATAGACTTAAACTCATACAATATATGGAGATACCTCATAGTTCAAGTTCAATTTTATTTCCTCAGGAAAGCTCCATTGAGCATGCTCATTTACAAGGAGGTCCTGACACAGGCAATACAGAAACATTGATACAAAAGTAGTGAAGTAATACATAAACATCAATACAAAAGTAGTACAGTAATACATAATCACAACTATTAAAAAGTAAATGATGGGTTCAACATATCAACTGGACTATCAACTAACATAAAAGCTATGAGAAGGATCAGACAAAAACAGTATAAAGTAGACAGAACAACAGGCAAAATGAGGAGAAGTGCTACTGGGGTCAAAGCAAATGATTGTAGGGTCTCTTTGTAAGGAAACAATAGTGCTGAAGCAAAACGTAAGTAGTGAAGGGACCTAGGGGTAAGTTAACTGGAATAACAGAGTGAATTCTCTTTAATGGAGTTACCTGTTAAAGATTTTGCAACATTTAGGATGACAAAGTTAGATAACCTAAGGGTGTTTTTGAATTTATTTCAAGCGGACAGAAAGACATAACTGATTGCAGATTTCCCGAATCTGGTACAAATCTTGGGCAAGTCTAACACAATGAGAGAGTTTTTCCTAAGTGATTAACAGCTGATGGAATGATGAAACAAGGCTGAGATATAAGTTGGGAGATTATTGATCAAAGCTTGGTATAACCAGATACAGCTATGCATTTTCTTTTTTGCCACACGCAATGTCCATCCCACGGCAGAATAAAGTGAACAATGATGAGTCCTAGAGGGGAGCATTTAGAATGAAATGAATAGCCTGATGGAAGAGCACATCTAATTTATGAAGGTGGGATGCTGGGCTGTTGGTATAAGGAATGTCCGCATAGTCCAAGAGAGGGAGAAAGGTAGCTTGAACTAACCTTTTCCTGACATCCATGGGGAATAGAGATTTATACAACAGGGGTAAGTGATAAATCATTTAAATAAATCCTGTTATTTTCACCTCAGTGAGATAAGTCCTGCTGATGTAACCACAGTGAAAATATTTGACATTTATACATACTGTGATTACATCAGCTGGTGAATTCTCACTGTGGTGATGTCTCCACAAGCACCTCCCTGCACCAACTAGTTCTGTGTTAAAATAACCTATCCCAAAGCAACATCAAAACAGTACCACTCAAATGCCTCTTCAGGTCACTCAAGCAAAGCATAAACTACACAAAAAATGTGCATTCATAAGTTATGGTGTGCAAACTAACATTTAGTAGCTCCACAAACTACAGTGCAACTCTAATAAATAATGGCAATAGTACTCCCCTAACTTCTTCACAACCCTAATCAACACTGCAGTTGAACTGTCACCTGAACACCACTGTCCTAAAGGCACTGTACTTTAAAGTAAACACAAAGAAAAATACCTTGCAGTAATATAAACCTCATGTAACTCTGCGGCATTCCAAATGAAGCATTCACTTTAAAGAAAGACATCACTGCACCCAGACCATCAGTGAAACCAACACATACAGATGATGCAAAAAAAACAGACAAACAAAACATACAGAACCATAAACTCCAAATACACAAGTAATAAAACTAGAAAAAAACAGCAAACATACCTCACAGAGAAAATATAAAACATTATAAATCTCACTTCAAATTTACTGACAAAAATCCTGCCCACAAACAGAACTACACCAACTGTAAAGCATGCAGCTCGAACAACAAAGTGCACCAATCAATCAAAAAAAACACATTCATAAAATCAACCAAACACCATAACCTTCCCAGTCACAATCTAAACGCTCACACTTCATTCGCACAAACTTGCTACTACTGAAGAACCTACGGATGTATACCAGGAATAAAAATAACACATACAACACACCTTATAAAACAGCAAAAGCATTTCATAAAGAAAACAAATAAATGATGCCCTATTGTATAAATCACACACATGATGTGCAGATCATGGGATATGGCAAATATTCTCACTCCTGCAGAGTGAGCTGTGGTTACGCTCACTTGTGCCTTTGGCACTCATGAGTATTCAGAGCTCACTCTGTAGGAGTGAGAATATTTGCCATATCCCACTCCTGCGCATCATGTATCCCCCGTTTATTTCTGAAAGAGAATCCTAGCCTAATTTTCAACTTTTTTATAAGTGTATCAGTATGGACTGTAAAGGAGTGATGGTTGTCAAGCCACAAACCCAGGTACCTAAATTTGTCCACAACTTCTATGGTATCCCCTAACAGCGTTGTTATGGCTATGGTAACCAGTCTTGGCTGTGAAGGAGTGGAAGTGGTTGGTGTGAAGCACATCACTTTAGTTTTATTTGCATTCAACAGGTGCTTAGAGGTGATAAGGTTAAGCTGATGCTGATTAAATTCAGTCTGGAGAGTGGGACCAATTTCATCAAGGGAAGGTTTTGACATATAGAGGACCGTATCATCTGTGAAAAAAATGAAGTTTTGCTGTATAAATATTATCATTCAGAGAGTTTATGTAGATAGAAAAAAGGAGGGGGCCTAGAATAGAACCCTGTGGCACACCTCTCAGAAGTGGAAGGGGAGAGGATAATTGTCCATCAGCTTTAATGCATTGGACTTGGAGACACGTGATGTCTTCAGACTGAGTAGACGTTTAGATCTCAGCTCTGCATTTCAGTGGCAATTAAAGTATTTCTTTTAGTGGCAAAGTGGGTGTTCATTTTTGCTTTTTTAATCTTTATTCACTGGGGTATTAGTTATGGAGTTGGGTGAAAAGTGTTCAGATCAGATGGAGTTAACGTGGAATGAAAATATTCTTGCACTGGCAGAAAATCTAGCTTCGCCATCAGCGAGGCCTCTACCTCTTAGAAAATGCCCGACACCTTACTCACCAGATAATGAAGCTGAACCAGATAAGCTGGATATCTTAATTGCAGATATGGCAGGTATTAAGATAACACTTACCAGAGTGATGGAAGACCTGCAATTGCTAAAGCAGACTGTAGAAGTTTTCCATCAGCACATAGGTGATGCTTAATCCCGATTAGCTCTCTGGAGAATGCACACTCTAAAGAGACTAAGAATATGCAAGACCTCCAGAAAAAAGACACTAAACATGAGCTAAATCTGGATGATTTAGAGGCAAGGAGCCAGAGAAACAACTTGGTATTAGCTAGGATCCCTGAGGCTGCCAAATACTCTAATATGCTCCCTTTGTCTGAGGTTCTTCAGGAAGTAGCTGGCCACCCTCCCTCTGGCAACAAGTATTCTATCGAATGAGCTCATCATTCCCTGCATCTCAGACCCCCACCAGACAACAGACCAAGAGCCATACTTCTTCACTGTCTGGATTATCAAGACAATGTCTGGATTCATCAAAAAGCTAAAGCAAAAAGACTGCTCTCCTGGCAAGGGAAACCCTTCTTAATTTTTAATGATGCAACCCCTATGGTCAGAGAACACCAAGCTGCATATACAGAACTTAAGCAAATTCTCTACTGAGCAGGCATCACATTTCACATGCACTACCCTGCCCAACTTTTTCTGCAATCCCAGACTGGTACCTAGAAGTTCTCCTTGGTGGATCAAGCAAGAGTGGACTTGCTCAAGATCTACTGACACCTGTACTCTATACCAGCTCGTGAAAATGCTACCTGAAAGCCTGACTTTATCCAGTTTTGGGATCCTTTGTTCATGGATGCTTCGCTTTGGGGAAATCTTGATGGCCTCAACTTGCATTGCTGTGGCCTGAACCACCTTTGCTTTTGGTGAGTCACTATGGTTTACTGGCTTTGGGAAATATTGCCAGCTTTTTTCAGACTGTGAGCTATTTTGATACTGGAATGCTTTTATTTTTGGGAGCCCCGTCGGTATGAGCTCGTGACTGGAGTGCATTACATTTGGTTAAAAAATCGTTTGCGTCTTACTGGGTGCAGAATTGTTGCTCAAAACTGGGAGGATCAGCTGCTAAGATAATTTTATGAAGGCTTGCTGGATTGACGATTTGCAAGTTTCTTCATTTGAACTGTTGTTTTCATAGAGCTGGTCTGTTTGCAGCTATCTGAAATACCGGAGGTATATTTTCTTTTCCTTTCTTTTTGCTGCATCGGAACTTATATTGTTGTCTACAGGGGAGCCTTACAAGATTAGAGGCAGGGTGTAGGCTGTATTCCAATTGGCGCTTAAGTATGAAATGAACTTTAGTGTTCAAACCATGATCAGAGTTGCTTTTCGAGCATTCATTGCTAATTCTGCTTGTACTAGTAATGATGGTTACGGGAAGCCTTTTTAATGACTTTGTTTATTTCTTTTTCCTACTGTTAGTAGCAGGATTGATGTTTTACTCTTCTTAAGTAAGTTAAATTTGGACTACAATTTTGGACTTGCATAAAGCCAGTTAAGGAATTTCATTTTGATTTTGTTCCAGGTATAAATAGAATTGATAATATGAATTCATGCTTAACAAATTGTATTATGATTCTGGGATTGTGTATTATGTTAGCAAGTGTGGACTGTTCAGGTTATAGGGTAAAGGGGGGGATTGGGTAGTGGGAAGGAGGTATGCAGAATGGGGAAACAAACTAACCATGAAGACATGGGCAGGGAGATAATTCACTGGCAAAATGATTATAGGATTGGGTTGATACAAATACTTCAGAGAAGTACTTTGACTGATTTGATGTACCCTTGGGTTGCAGTGTACAAGGGGAAATTAATAAAGGGCTTCGGGACAGGTGTAATTTTAAGGCTAACAAATTTAAAATTACAAACTTTTGCTTAATGTTGCTATTAATACTTGCAGGGGATGTTGAAATAAATCCTGGCCCTACATACACTAGGGGCATACTGGGGGAACAGGCGACAGGGGATTAAAGATAGTTTGCTTGAATATTAGGAGCCTACAAGCCCACATGGATGAACTAAGGATCTGGATTGAGGAAGGCAAATTCGATGTGGTGGAATTATGTGAAACCTGGTTGAAACAATATGTCACATTAAGTGAAATTACGATAAATGTTTATTCAATATTTAGACAAGATAAGGAGGGAAGTAAAAAGGGTGGAGGGGTGATGTTTTATATAAAAGACAACATTCTAGTTGAAGATGTTACCAAGGGGCCCCTAGATGGAAAAAATTGATTATCTGAATGTTAGAGTTAGGTTGGGAGTCACAGGGTGTAAGCACCTTTGTCTTACCTCTTTTTACTGCACCCCCCCCCCCCAAGTACAAGCTTGCAGATTACCCAGTATTTGAACTATGGACAAACCCACATAAAACCAACAGAAACACATTATAATAGGGATGAAAAAACAGACTGGAGACAAGAGAGGGTTGTAGGGAAACTAAAGGCAAATATGGACACTTCCCATTTTGTTTAGCTGATAGAGGCACCTACTCACTTTAACTACAAAATAAATAATCACACTATTATAGACTGGTTAATAACAAATTAACCTAGAAATATTTTAAGTTCCAATGTTTTGTCCAATTCAATATCAGACCATTGCCCGTTTTTTTGTATATGAAAAAATGCAAAACCAAAAATTCCCTCCTAGGCATATAAAGAAAAGATGTATTAATAGACTAAATGTGAATGCCTATAAAAGTGACTTAGAGCAACCGGATTGGGGAATGGTACTGGCTTCAGCAGATTTGAATAAAAAGGTGGAACAGTTTAACAGCTACAAAATGCAGTTATTAAATGAACATACTTGTCACAAAATGGAGGGTAAAAGGGAATTATTCACCATGGTTAAACAAGAATTTAAGGGATCTGATTAAATCTTGGGAAGCAAAAAGGAAACAATATTTAAAAAGTAAGGACATAGATAGCGTAAGACAGTGCAAAACACTTAGGAACAAAGTTAAAAGAGGAATAGCTGAGGCAGAATCAAGCAACTATCAACAAGCCCAGTTAGAAATGATAAAAGTCCCATGGAAATTTTGGCAGTCTTTTAGATACTTTTACAGCCCCCAGGTTGATAGAAGTTTTAAAAGCATAACATTTGGTGAAGAACTGACTCAAAACAGAGTAGCAATGGCTGACTGTTTTAATAATTTTTGTATTTCAAAAGCAATAAGTGTTAAGAGTGCTGAGACAGGGGAAGAAGAGGGTACTATTAACCAGCATTATTGGACAGTGGGTGCCCTCTTTTGTATTTTGATAGAATAGATGAAAAGGATGTTATAACATTGTTACTGAGCTTATAGAAAGGAAACAGTGGGGGTACGGACAAAGTGATTCCTTAACTACTGAAATTATCAGCAATGCAAATAAAAGGCCCATTAACCACTTTGTTTAATCTATCATTAGAGCAGGGACTTGTTCTGACAATATGGATTGAATTTGTTGTGATTCCAGTGCATAAGGGTGGAGACAGGCTTGCCATGTCAAACTACAGGACAATTTCTCTACTAGTAGTTAGAAAACTATTGGAGAAATGTGTTCTCCATCAATTGATTGCACACTTAGATGGGCACAACTGCTTATAGACCAACAACATAGCTTTTGAAGTGGGAGGTCCACTGCGACAGTGCTGGTCAGATTCGCAGATGCTGTACTGGTGGCTACAGAAAATGGGAGAGCCACCGGTGCAGTCTTCATGACCTGGCCGGTGCCTTTGATACAGTTGACCATGAATTACTGCTGTGTAAAATGGGGAGCATGGGAGTAAGGGGTCTTCAGCTTGACTGGTTCAGGACTTACTTGTCTAACCATATACAAAGAGGAAAAACTGATTGCTTTATGTCACAACCAAAGTAAGTAAGAGCAGGGGTTCCCCAGGGTTCAGTGCTGAGCCCCTTCTGTTTTTTGATTTTTTGAATGATCTGCCCCTCACTTTTTCCATTAAAACAGTATAATTTATGCAGATGATATGGTTATTTGGGAGTCTGGATAAAACAGTGGTGATATAAAGGTATCTCTCCAAAATAAATATGATATATTTGCTAATTGGATTCAGTCAAACAGAATGCATATAAATGAATACAAAACAAATGTTACATTGTTGTGTTTTCACAAAAAATACTGAAGTTGGGTATAATACAAATTATGGGAAAAAATGGTTTCCTCCTTATATATCTGGGCATCTACCTGGACTCGAGTCTCACTATGATACCTCATATTGACAGGTTAGGCAAAAGGATAAATCAAAAACTTTCTTTCCTTTATAGAAACATAAATGCTTTGACTGATGAGGCACAGCAAGCTATAGCCAAACAAGTCTTAATTCCAATTTTAGACTATGGCAATGCCATATTTGTCCATTGCAACAGTACATTTAAATCCTCTATAACAACATATGCAGATTTGCCCTTTGTGCCCCACTAAGAACTCGCCACTGCCAGCTATATGTAAACCTGAAGTACATTCTCCAGAGACGCACTTAAAGGGCCATGTAGGCAATTTTGTCTACCATATTGCAAAGTCTGCTGAACTTCTAGTTTTGTCAAGCACATTAGTTTCTAAAAAATGTGAGTGGTACATTAGAAATAGTGGGCTGTCTCCTTACTCAGTTCCTGTTTTTAAATTACAAATATGCAAATGTGCTGTACTCCCAAGCCCTCCTTATACGGTCCTAGTGCTACCCTAAATAGCCTCACCAGGTAATAAAAATAAACTCCTCACACCAGATCTTACTGCTAAATCACCCCCACCCCCCACGGCACCCTCTCCCCAAAAACTAAATTTTTCGATAAATCCAGTACTGTAAATATGTAAATATGCACACCTGAAATTTAAGGTTATAAATGGTCTAGAAATGAAATGAAGTAATTCTTTTTTCAACCCTGCTGTTCATCCTAAAGTGTAACCTCTCCACCAAACTCCATGTAAATGTACCATAATGTATCACTCGTCTGTTACTTGATAATCGCTGTATTTGTATGTCCCTGTCTACCACCTTGTACTACATGTACCCAGGTCACACCTGGAAATGAACCTCGGCTCAGCGTGCTTTTCCCAGTCACCAATTTTAAATAAATAAATAAGAAATTTTACCTGACATGCACCTTCTATTCTTAATGAATGTGGTAACCTGATTAGAGAAGCATACAGTGCAGTGCATTTTAAACAACTACCTTCCAACTTTTTACACTGTGAGAATGTTTGCAGATGTAAATAATTGTGTTGAATCTTATGTATTTTGTATTTTATCTTTTATGTCATGCATGGCTGAAAAAGGGCTACGCCAAATCCATTCCCTGGTTAAAAATAAAAAAATGAAAATGAAATGGCTATGTGGGAGCACAGAAATAACCCAAAACAGGGTGCAGGCTGAACCTAATTTGGCTTTAAGCTATTATTTGAACTTTTGAGACTTGCTCAAATTCAAGTAATTTTTTTACTTAACATCAGCCACAGATCATCGCTTTAACATTAAAGACTAACAGTAGACTTCCAGTCTTTTATTTTCAGTTAGTTATAATTACTCATGAGAACTATGCTTTTGTTCATTGAGGGACCACAGAAGTAGCCCTATCATGGGTGATGGGTGTAAAGTTTTTTTCTCCCTCCTGGGTTTCTTACACCCCCCCCCCCTTTTTTTTTGCTCGTTGTTACCTGCACTTTGGATCTTATTCATGCCTACCGATTTGTGGTAGTGGAGATGTGTACCACAATTCTGAACCATCATGGCCTGGTTGGAGTTGAATGATCTCAGGTCATCCTTGGGGGAGACCTCCCACCCTCTCCCCCAGTATTGAGAGATGGAAAACATGGAGGCTGTTCTCCTTGTTTTTTTCCTGGCTGGAGTTTATAGTTGTTTCTGGTTAGAGGTTTTATTTGTTGTATTTGGAGCTGTGTATTTCTGAAAGTGGGGCAACTATCTTATTGGGGAGATTCATGAATAATTTAGAGGGGTTTACGTTCCATCTAGTCCACTTCATTGTTCATGTACTGTTTATTATGGAGGGTCTGATGCATCTCATTATTCTTTTTATAGCACTGCTACAATGGTGATCTCAGCTCTGACTTGTCTCTCCTGGTACATTAAAGGGGGCAACTCCCCTTTAAACACAAGCAGGTTTTTAAGCATCTTGCCTCTTTAAAACCTGATGTGGCAATGTTACAGGAAACGCATCTCTTGAGTGAACAGGCCTTTTTCTTTCATTGTCTTTTGTTGGGGCGTACTTTTTGGGCAGGTTCAAGCAAAGGCAGAGCAGGAATTTTAATTCTGGTGAAAAACATTTATTATAGTGTATGTTAGAACATCGTATTCATTAAAAATCTAGCTTTCCCTAGTGTTGTTGTACCATTGATGTGACGTCACGATGTTGTTGTACCATACGTCACATCAATGGTACAACAGATTTTAGAATGTCTCCGCATGTCTGACTCTCGGTTTGTGGCGACGTAAAAATGGGCAATGTACTTCAGTGTAGGCACTGGTGGACGTCCTAATGTAAAAGTAAGTGCCGTTTTGTTAATATCTTAGCTGGCACACAGCAGAGCCCAATTATTTAATTAAAAATGTGGAGGAATGTTGTCACCGACTCGGGCTCGGTGGGGTGGGGGTGTCCCCGACATCACAGTATGACCACGAAACAAACCACAAGTTTTTTTCTCATTACTTTTGCCCATTCACTATGAAAGACAGTGGATGGGCAACAGGGAACAACAACAGTGCTGTTCACTTCTCGAGGTGTCATGACACCCTCAAACCTCCTGAACTTTGCTCTTGAGGTTTCAACGGTTGACATGACAACCTCTGAAAGTGAACAACACTGTTGTTGTTCACTGTTGCCCATACACTATCCTCTATATTCCACCCCATTAAAGAATATATTTATCCAGATTGTCATTATATTTTTCTTTGTATTAGAACTGGAGTTCAGGAGTTAGTGTTGGGATGTGTTTATGGTCCCAACCCGGACTCACCTGAATTTTTTTCTGAGTAGGGGAATCTTGTTGCAGATTTTAATTCTTTAGCCATACTTATTAAGGGAGATTGGAACCTGACTATTGATGATTATATAGATTGGTCAGGAACCAATCAGAAGGGTTTATCCCCGGCACAAAGAGCACTGAGGGATATGATGGATTCTGGGGGGTTGGTAAGCATTTGGAGAATACTACATCCTACCAATTGAGACTAAAGTTTTTACTCTCCAGTTCACAATTCCTATTCTCACTTAGATTATGCCTTGTTAAATGTGTGTCTTATTCTGGGAGTTAGATGCTGTGAAACCCAGAGTAGAGTGATCTCAGATCATGCCCCAATCTGTTACCCTCTGTCTCTCTCCGTACTCTGAAGGTGATAAATGTTGGAAAATGAATAATTATATATTAAAGGAGGAATGGTGTTTTAATAAAGTGAAACAAGCTATCTTGGACTACTTCCAGTAGAATTATTCTTCCCTTCAGATGATGGATATAATTTGGAGTGCTTTTAAATGTGTCATCAGAGGTGAGCTCATACGCCTAGCTATGGTGGGGAAAACAACATAAGGAAGGGCCAATCTTAGATTTACTCGAGTCCATCCAGACATTAGAAAAGAATATATCCCCCCAATCCCCAGAGGAAGACTGGCTCCACCTCAATCAAGAACAGGCTAAATATGCTGACGTAAACAGGAAGAAGGCTGAATATACTTTATTCCATACTAAAATCAATTACGTTTTGTTAGGAGAAAAAGCCAGTAAACTCCTAGCCATGAGATTAAAACAATAAGAAATGTCCTGCCTTATAACCAGAGTTTGATTCTACTCAGGGAATCAAATCTTAACCCTACCCAGGGATATAGCTGGGGAACTTAAACAATACAGCTGTATAGGGAGGACTCCATTGATTTGCCTCCAGAACATTTAATACAAGCATTTCTCCAGTCTGCCAACCTGCCACACTTCAATTTAGATTTAGCCATTGGTCTCACTGCAGCAGAGGTGGAAAGGGCTATTTCATCTCTTACACCAGGCAAGTCACCAGGACCAGATGGGTTCACCCCACATTTTTACCTTGTCGTTAGAAAGGACTTACCACCTTTTTCAGCCAATTTTTTTAATTACATGAAGCAGGTGTGGTGTGAAGGTACTGTCACTGTTTTCTGTTGCCAGGAACAGCCTTGCCAATGCAGGAGCATGCCTCAGGAGTGAGCCCCTACTGGGAGTTTAGGATTGGGAGATGGGCTCCTAGGCTACTGGGCCAAGTATAGAGCATTTGTGGCCAGGTCAGGAGACAGCAGAAACACTGTAAGAAAGTGCCTTCTCCTCCCCACCTCCACTTAACTATCTTTCCCTAATTGGTGTAACTTTATTACTGAGTCTGGTGGGAGAAGATCGGAAAGTTAAAGTAGTGGATTTAACTAGTCCAAAAATCTGTGAATATTGGAGCTGTGTTTGAACCAGTGGAAGTAGGCTGTTGGACATCATTATTTTCCCCCTCCGTGGCAGTGGGTGGGAACAATATGATTTTAATTGGACTTCTGTGGGCTGTCATTTCTTCTCTACATAACTAACATTCTGCAGTTGTGAACTCGGGGTTGGGTTTTGGGGCACAGTCTGTGAATCTTTTATTCTGGGGGACTTAAGATTGAACGGGGTGTATTACTGGGTGATGATTTACTGTGAGTCAAGTGGCATGACTGTGGTGTGAGTGTGGGGTGGAGGATTTGTGTAAGTGAGGAGGGTTATTGTAGAAAGGAAGGTTGAATAAGTGTTGTGGTTTTATGGTGGAGCATTTTGAGGCATGTGTTTTGGCAAGGTTGCCCTTCTTTACACCTACTCTCCCAGGTTGCTCCACCAGGTCCAGCCTTTCTGGACCCCTTTTCTCCGTTGGGTGGTTTATAACATTGCAGGAGGTTTTGGATTCTGTGGAGACTTAGAATGGGTGGGGGCATTGACCAGGAGGTAGGTGTCACAGTGGGATGAATTGGAAGTGTCATTCCAAGTATGCACCCTGGGTTTAAGAGGGCTGTACAGATGAGTCTTCCCTGCCTCATCCCAGTCCCAGGGAGCAGCCTAATATCTCCTGGATTAAGTCCTATTTAGGGCCAGTGGACCTGGCCACCCTGGTACATGTTATCATGACCTCAAGATTAGACTACTGTAATGCTCTTTTCCTAGGGCTATCAGTGAGGTTGGTTCACCACCTGCAACTGGTGCAGAATGCTGCAGTCAGGGTAATATGCACATCATCATACTTGGACTAGATAACTCCTGTGCTGTGGCAGTTGCACTGGCTTCCCATTAGGTGGTGCACCCCTCTCAAGAGCTTCCTGTTAATGTACAAAGCCCTACATGGTTTGGGGATTGACTACCTTAGAGGCCTGTTAGCCTTGTAAGCTCCTGATTGATCACTCTGCTCCGCTAAGTGTATGTTCTGGGTCATCACAAAGGCTTATATGAAGCTTTTCCAGGGAGAGAGCCTTCACAGTAATGGCTCCATGTTTATGGAATTCCCTTCCTTATCAATTGAGAATTTCATCCTCATTGGAGAGTATTAAAAATTAACTGAAAATCCATCTATTTGAATTAGCTTATAATCGTGATGTTCATTAGGAACACATGCCCTCTGCTTAAGAATGTTAATAACCAATATTGAGCACCATGGCATTTTATGTAAGTATTTATTATGATCAGTAGTATGCTTTGTTAAGCACTCAGAGCCATTTGGAAGGAGCACTATAATTTATTTATTTATTTGAAAAGTTTCACCAAGATGAACATACAGAGTTGCAAAAGCTCATTTCCAGAAGTGTCCTGTGAGAGTGGGATTACAGAGGATGAGACACAGCAATCAGTGAAAGAAGATGAAACATGACAATCATTATTGCAGGGCAAGATAATGCATAACAGGTGCAAGTGAGGTAAATACATGTCACGTATGTCATAACTGTGAAAGTTATTGCACTTTACCATGGAACATAATTACAGAGGAACTAAGGCATAGACAAAAGTGAAAAAATTGTGCTTACAAGTGAAATTCCAAGACAAAGCTTGGCAAAAAGTGCAATAAAACAACCTGACTTATGCAAAATCTATATAGCCAATTGGGGGTGGAGAGCCCCAGAAATTGAGAAGTGAAAGATAAGGATAGTACAGTCAGAGCCATTTTCCCTTCGGGATGCAAATAACCCTGCAAGGGGAAGGCCAGGCAAGTAGGTAGAGGAGATAAGCAGATGAGCTAGGGAGAAGCAAGAATTGGATGGCAGAGGAGGGAGAGGAGTAACCAAGGTGGGGAAGGTGGAAGATTAACCAGGAGCCTAAATCCCAACAGGATGGTGTGAACCCCACCAAGGATTGGCAGGGCAGTGTTGTGACTAAGAAAGGAGTAGCCAGAAAATGGTTGTGTATATGGGGTGGGGGAAGAGGAGAGGTGTTAGGCACAGTTACAAGTGGGAGCTGTGTGCTGATGGAGAAGGAGCAATAGAGAGCAGGGTGACTGAGTGGAGTGGACATTTAATGGGAAGGAGTTCCATATACATGGAAAGTGGTAGGAAAAGGCAGCACGCCCAGAAGTGGTATGTCAGGGGGGAAAGTAAGGGCCCTTTTGGAGGAGTTGCAGAGCGCATAGAGCGTGGTGGGTGCTGAAGTGATGAGGGACTGAAGGTAGAAGGGCAGTGAATCAAACCAGTATTTCCCAATTAAGGAGAAGGTATGAGCAATGCACCTGGCACTGAGGGATGGGAAGGAGAGTGAGTTGTAAAGGTCACAGTTGTGGGTGTGTGGCTGGCAGATGAGAGCAAAATTACAGAAGGAGTGGAAAACAGTGTCCATCCTGGAAAGGGTAAATTTAAGGGCAGAGTTGTAGACTATGTCTCCGAAATCAGAAATGGGGAGGATCATCTTGTGGACTATTTCTTTCTGGGCCTACGGTGGTAGGCAGCTGCTGTGTCTGTACAGGGCACCAAGTTTGGGGTGGAGCTTTTTGTGGATGGCATCCACATGTACCGTAAACTTGAGGTTCTTGTGAAGCCAAAGCCTGAGGTACTTGAAGGAGGATGTATCTTCCAGTATGGAACTATCAAAGGTATGAAAGACAGGACAGGCATCAATCTTGGTGAGCTTCTGCCTGGTGCCAAAAGTCATGGACACCATTTTTTTGGCATTTAAGGAGAGCTGGTTTGCACATAGCCAGTGCTGGATGTTGCTTGAAGTCCTGTTGGAGGCTGTTCACCACCTCCAAGTGGGAGGTACCAGAGGTGAATAAAACTGTATCATCTGTGTACATGTGGATGTTAACAGATGTTCAGGCTTGAAGAATGTCATTTAAGAAGATGGAAAATAGTGTGGGACCATGTACCCAACCTTGGGGGACTCCAGTGGTGATTGGAAGGTGGGAAGAGAGGGAGTCATTGACCTGGACAGACTGAGACCTACCAATGAGATAGGATTGGAACCAGCTTGTTGTGGATGCAGATCAACAAGCAGCAGTAACTTTGTTAAAGAGAAGGGGGTGGGAAACAGTATTGAAGGCTTTGGCCTGGTTGATAAAGATGGCAGATGTGATGTGTCCCTGATCCATGCCTGAGAGAATGGAATCAGTGAGCTGAAGGAGGCAGGTGGTGGTGGTGGAGTGGGCATCATGGAATCCAGACAGAAGTGGGGTGAAGAAAGAAGAAGAGTCAAGGAAAGGGGCAGAAGGTGGAGGGTGGGGGTGGGGGTTGGTGAAGCAGTTGCTGTGCAGTGGCGATGGGCTACTACAGCTCAGAAGCACTGTAGATGTGGAGGCTCTACCTTGTTTGGCTGCAGTTGTTCCAGTTCTCCCACTGGTGTGGGAAGATAAAGTGTGGGAGGGCTGAGCCTGAGGAGACAAATTTAACAAGCTTTAGGCATTGTATGGTAATTCAGGGTCAGACAAAGGGGAAAGAACAACACAAAGGAAAACCTGGGCTGGGGTCAAGGCGGGAGACTAAGACTGGAGGACAGGGTGGTGCAGGCTAGCCCAGGGCCTGCTGCACATGTGCAGAATGAGGCACAAGATGATGGGTACCAAGACAGAGCCAGGCCCGAGGAGAAAATGAAAGTGAGAGGGAATATACTGAAACAAAGAGAGGCCTCCCACAGAAGTCAGTTAAGCACATAGAACCCTTTTCAGAGCACACACAGCAGTACCAGTAATGCAGGCAATTACAGTGCAGTATAATACAGTGCTAGCATAGACTTAGCAACACTCCTAAGGTACAGAAAATACAGTTGCTATACTACAGCACAAACTACTTCACCTTTAAAGCACCACACAGTAAATAGGACTATCAGTAATATAAAAATAAACACCTTGCCTTACCTATAATCTTAGGTAAACTTTTTATTATGTTCTTCTTTATGTTCCCTCGTGTGGACCAGCCTCTATACACCAGTACCCCTAGCCCATCACTGTGGTGTCCTCTGGGACTTACCCTATCTGGTCCAGATAGCTGGGTGCTGGGCCTGAGGGAGCTATCCTGCCAGTTGGCAGTTTTCCCATTTTTCTTCCCAGCATGGAGGAAGTAGAGTGCAGTGATTTCAATGGTGGTACCACGCATGCTCTCAAGTGCAGCAAGCCGGACATCTGCCTTGCCTCTGCCCCCCACTGTACAGAATCAGTGTGCCAACCCTCAGCCACTGCTAGGGGCAGGCTTACACCAGCCACTGATCCCCTCAGTCCCTGGAGGAGGAGGATAGAAGTCCTTGGGAAGCTCAATCCTCCTCCCTTCAGCCAACCCTCTGACTATTGAGGTCACCCCCAATTTCAGGTCATCAGTGCTGCACCTTTTGTTTCTGAGTGAATATCTGTATATTCTTAGGAATCTAACTGGATTCGTTACTGTGATACCACCCTTGAAGTATTCTATTTCTCAGATGAAAACATGGCAAAATGTGCAATTTACCATTTGGAAGTTGTAATTAGAATTTTATAAAGGTCGCGTGGTCTACAAGCTCATATACATTGCAACTTTCTGGTTTTCTGTTGCAGTTCCACTGGCATTGCACTGTGGTGCCAATTGCTGTGTATAAAATATAGTTATAATTTCTGCCCTGTGTTGCCAAATGCAAGAAAAATCTGTCCTAAAATGGCTTTAAAGTGGCAGGGTGCTGTAAACAGCAGGTAATCTGGCATAGTGATTACAGGTAGAGTTGCAAACCAAAAGATCCTGGTATGAATCCCAAAAGCATCACTGAATCACTTTTTGACCTTGACTAAGTCCTTGTGGTTAACCTTCCTGTAATATTTCTCTAATGTCTTATGGTTAACTCTCCTCATTTTCCAAAAGGCACCAACACTTTGAATTTGAAAATGATTGAGATGCAGTCTTTATGACAGGTGTTATACATAGCCTGACCACTTTCCTTCCAAATGACAATACATCTATGAAATTGCCCACCGAGTGATGAGGGTACTTGTGCTAGTAGTAGCAAGACACTGCATTACTGGTGTGTGTGTCCTTGAAAAAATCTTGGTCAGAATCTTTAACTGTTTTGAACTGTGAACTTTGAGACCATAGGTTCAAATCCCACCACAGCCACTGACTTGCTATTTGTGTGACCTTGAGGGTGTCACTTGACCAATATGTATAGTATTCCTATCCTTCCTCCAGTAAATTGGATAAGGGTAGGATTCCACTAAAAATAGAATGTTGAATCTTGTGTAATAAAAAAAATTCATACTATCTTTCACACATACTGTATCTCTAATTCTATGCATAAGCACTCATTTTCTTTGCAAGTCTGAAAAAGAAACCAGCCTCTTCCCGTATCAGTTCTCTAGAGTACACATTTCTGGTACTGGAAGTGGACTCTCAGAGCTACT
The DNA here is from genome assembly GCA_016271365.2 of Neoceratodus forsteri. NCBI lineage: Eukaryota > Metazoa > Chordata > Ceratodontiformes > Ceratodontidae > Neoceratodus > Neoceratodus forsteri. The sequence goes on along the minus strand of JADMNL010000023.1, from coordinate 234,526,612 downwards.
CAGAATGCAGAGCTGCTGTTCAGCTGCAAGCCCATGAATCTGTTTATCATAGATGATAAATAGACAATGCACAATTCTAGGGTTCTGACTATCCGCCACCTCTTAAACCCAACCCAATCAATAACCACCAACCATCAGGGAAGCCATCAGCTTAGCACCATAGTATTTTTAAATAAGCTGGGACTGCAGTTCTTTTAAAAGGTTATGAAAACATCCTTTATTAATTAAAAAAAACTAATGTGTGAACTAAAATTGAGAAAGGCACATAAAAAAGAAAATACTCTTGTCTAGGAGTAAAATAATTTGCTTACAATACCCTAAGCACTTTTATCTGTACTGCAGGAGAGCTTTTCAGGCATATAAATGACATGGTGTACTGTAAGAAGAAAAAAAAGCAACAGTAAGAACCAAAGGTATAATAACAACCACATTCATAGCAAAAACAGGCTCATTTTTAGGGCTGAGGTAGGCATAGTCCTGCAGGCCTCTTGCTATAAGAAAAGGACTCCTGCATTCCTTCACACCAAACAACATGTTAGACATGGAACACAGTCATCTCCGCATCCATGTTGTCCCTGAAGCATTCCTCTCCTTGTCTCAACAGGCACTGCACTCTGCACTGTTTTTTGCCTGATCACAACACTGGGGGATTGGGCACCCTCAGAGTCACTCATGTTTCTGGGGAGGGGTGCAGGGTGGTGGGTTCTGAGAGAGAGGGTCTGTATAGGGATACCTATAAATTAAAAGAAAACAAAATTGACAGTCACAGTAGTCTGCGTCATGTCCAAGATGGCCATCATAGAACACTGTGCATGCTCCAATGGCCGCACATGTGCAGTAGATGGCTGTGGCCATCTTGGACACTGCGCAGTATGCCAAGACTGCTGATTTATTTTTCTTTTAATTGATAGATATACCCCCACCCCTCCATTCTTTTCAGCATCCACCACCCTGCCCCCCCCCCAGAAACATAAGAGTTGCACTGTGGGTGCCCAATACCCCAGTGTCTCAATCAGGATGACCTGAGGATGCCCCAAGTTTTTCTGTATGTCGTCACCAACCAACCCTCCCTCTCAGCATCCATCCCACCCCAAAGACATGTAATAGTGACACTGGGGCCAGCTCAATCCCCCAGGGCAGAAATCCTCAATCTTATTTTTTTACCTGTAAAAGACACATTCCCTGATGACACTGGGGGGTTCTAATCCCCCAGTGCAGAAATCCTCAATCTTTTTTTTCCCTGTAAAAAACAAAAAAGTCCATCAATGTCTTTGTGGCCAAGACTCCACCCACCCAACCCTCCCACTCAGCACCTACCACTCCACACCCCTCCCAAGCACTTACACACCGATCGGAGGTCCAACGCTGCAATCCTCTCTGGACCATAGACATGTCTTCACTCTTCAGAGCCAGACCATGAACTCAAGAAACAGGTATGCCCTTTCAATGTATTTGAGGGGTGTTTTAAACTTAGTGGCATAATTTGGGCATTTTTGAATATTTTTGGGCCAATTTTTCAACATGCCTTTTTTGGGACACCACCTCATGAACAATATAAGTGAGCTTAGGTAAATCAGTCCTGAAGTAGGATTTTGCAGTCACTGTGTGAAATCACCTTTCAGGCAGGATTTGAACATTTTCTTCACCATTGTTCATGAGGTGGAATCATAAAATTGCTATGTTGAAAATTTGATGTAAAAATATTAAAACACAACAAAGTTATGAGCTTATATTGAATTTTGCAAATGCAGGCTCGTAACTTTGGTAATTTTCAATATTTTTACCCCAAAATTACAGCATGAATCTGTTTATCTGAGATCATATATTTTTAGAACCTCATGAATGTGACAGTTGTCTTTTTTCAAATCCTGACCAAAATGTTTTTTACATCCAAAAGGTGATTCTGCAATCCGTGTGCGAAATCACCTTTCGGGCAGGAGTTGAAAATTTTCTCTGCCATTGTTCATGAGGTGGGTCATAGGAAGCCTATGTTCTAAATTTGGTGTTAAAATATTTAAAACAAAAATGTTATAAGGCTATGTAGATTTTTGCAAATGTAGGCTCGTATGTTTGGTAATATTCAATACTTTTACCCCAAATTTTCAACATAGACATTTCTTTACAGCACCTCATGAATGTGACAGCTGTCATTTTTCAGCTCCTGCCCAAAATGTGGTTTTGCATCCCAGAAGTTGATTTTGCGGTCCCTACATGAAAAATAACCTTTCAAGCAAGAGCTGGGCATTTGCTCTGCCCTTCCTCATAGGACATGGTCATAACAAAGCTATGTTGAAAATGTGGTGTACAGATATTACAAAACTACAAATTTGTGAGCATGTGTTACATTTTGCTAATGCATGCTCATAACTTTAGTAATTTTCTATATATTTACACCAAATTTCTCAGCTGCAGCCCTATCTGCTCTGGCCAGAATTTGTTTAACTGGTAATGGTATCTAATATCATTTTCACATTGATAGAATTTTTATACCTGCCATCCGGGCAGCACAGCAGCATGGCATCTGCATGTGATAATGGCGTGAGTTCGGGAACGGACTTGGGAGTTGGAGAGCCGGGCCAGGGGGAGAAGGATTGAGCATCCAAGGGATGGCACTTTTTCTCTGGGGGGTTGAGTGTCTGGCACACTATGGAGCCCTGGAGGAGGCCTGGGGTTCTGCTGCGACTGGTGCCTGGAATCTCCAGGGAGGCCTGACAGATGCTGATGCTCTGCATAGCTGTGTCATTGCACGCCTTGCCTCCCATTGGAACCTCAACCAAAAAATCAGCTGCCGCCATATATGGCGCCCTGCCTTCCCGGCCCTGATCACCTGCTGCACTTCTGCTATTGATGTATTCCATCATCTGTTGTGTCCAGCCTGATTCCATGTCCTGCTATTGGGGGGGGTAAGCAAGGGAGGTAATGCCAGTAGGTGCCCCTGCTGGAATCCTTTTCCCCGTCTTCATGTGGGTTCACACCAGTGCAGCAGCCCCACCTTTGGGGACAATCCAGGGGTATCATCAGTAAGGAGGTAAGTCCTGAGGATGAGGAGGGGTCCAGGGTGGGTGGGTGCTGAACCTTGATGATACACGGGGTGAAAGCACACTAAATAAAAGAAAAATAATTTGTATACCTTAATGTACAGTATCTGCACTTTAAATTAATACTGACTATGTGATTGGTTCCAAATGGGTAGAGAGTGCAAATGTCAGCTATGTGATGGAAGCAAATGTACCTTATGAAGTTCTTTTGTGCCTACTTAACATTTATGCAGATTAGATTACTTCCGCCAAGTAAAGAGCACTACTGCATAAAATCAGTACTAGAGAGGAGAGTTGTGATAGATAACACATACATTTTCACCCTGTTTTCCTAAAAAAAGAAAGGAACTTATTTTTTTCTTATGTTCTGTTTAACCTCTATCAACTGTGCTGCCCAACACCACCAGGCACCTCCCATCCCCACCCTTCCCATCTCTGTTGCTTACCTCCAGGCCTCCGTAGGATTCACAGTGCAGCACTTGTTCTATTGTGAAGTTCATCTGGGATTATACAGCTGCTCTGACTAGTCCACAAAGTCTGGGAGGTGAAGTAACCTCTCAGGCGGACAGAACCTGAGAGTGCCAGCATAATGTTTTGCATTCTTCATGTACGCTACCTATTAGTTTTTCCCCCCACACCATACTATGCAGACATCACATATATCATGGATATCACGGTGTGCACTTGTACACAGACTGTTCCCACCTCAAAGTCAGTGACTTCCTGCTTGAAGCTGCAGGTGCACCACCACATCTGGTCACTCAGGTGGCAGTATTGCAATGACGTCTTGTAATCCACCCATCCTAGAGAAGGACAGAATCCTCTGGGCTGCTCGATCTTCCTCCCCATGCCAGACCCCCAACACCCTGTGCTCGGAAATAACAGTATCATTTGCATTAAACTTTCTTTTCAACTAGTTGCTTTAGCATTTCTAAATGAGTTGCTTCAGTGTTGCTGGATCAGCACAAAGTCTTTGGAAAAGTGTTGCATGAGAGCTGCAACTCAGTTTAGCATTTTACTGTTACAGAGCTGCAGATGTATTCTAGTTGACTTCAAAACCATTTACGAAAGCTGCATTTTAGCTGGTTAAGAGCTACAAAACACATAATGTGAGTTGCATTGCATTTCCAGCTTTAGAAAACAATGCAAAACCAACATACTGCTGTAAACATTTACTGGAAATTGTACTATATTTCTAATAGCCAACTATTTGTAACATTCCTATTTACAGAAAGAATATTCATCTCCCCAAATGATCCATATTTCACTGCGCATGAATACGTCTATGTGAAAAAAACTATATTTTGTATTGATTTGATCTTCCTTGAGGATATCTCCCTTTGTTGTGCCATATCACCGAACTGGAGCTGTTGGCATCAGGATCACTCAGAAAGTTTTGCTGGCTGGGGCTGTTCATGTCAACAAGCCTCATTGGCACCTATATAATGTGGGCATCCCCATCATGCCTCAGTTCTTTATCCTACCACCAACCACATGTCCGTTCACCACTGCTGAAGAAAACCATCAAAATTTGGAGAGTTTCTCCGGTTAGTTATTGTAAACTTTATTTTCATGCCACTGAAACACAAGGATCCACTGTTCCAATGCTGCTGTTGTGGCAATTTACAATTTACAAAATGTACACAGATGATGATCCCTCCATGTATATTTATTGCCTAGGCACAGGCCATGATGTTGATCCTGCTCTATTTGCCAGGTCTTTGTTCAAGCAACCATTAAGTCTGCTCTATTTGCCAGGACTTTGAGGATTCATTTATTTATTGAATGTTGATAACCAGGTAAGCCACTGAGACTACAAAGTCCCTTTTTCAGGAATGGCATGGAATTAATTACATTGAGACAGGAAGTCAATAACCAATACAAATCATAACAAAAACAGACATAAACATAGTCACTGGGTTACAGAGATAGCAAACAATGGTCATGTACAACAAACAGAAAACAAGCTGACAGATGCTGCAAAAGGGCTTGAGAAATTCATCTGAAGCTGAAAGACCCAGAGGAGAAATGGACTGCATCAAAGGTAATATCACCATCATTTCACGCATCTCTACCTGGTTCATAGTCAACCCACAACTCCACACGGTAAATGGCGTTGATCGCTGATTTAACTAAGAATAATTCCTCCAAGTCGGCAGACAAATACTGCCACTGCCACTTAGAGAAGGTGATGCAGCATAGAGCAGCATAGAGAGAAGACCACTTTCCCAAACAATTTACACGCTTATGAAAAGAGGTAAGTTGTCTGACAAGGACATGTCCCAGGCCATAGCCTTGGGTCTTGCCAACCCTGACCATCCCTCAGATACCAAACAAAGCATGGCAACCCACCCATCCTGGAGGGTGTGTCTCCACTGGGCTGCTCAGTCTTCCTCATTATGGCAGACCCCTACACCAGGGGCTAATTCCTAAACCTAGGAAGAAAGTTATAGTTCAATTTGCATTAAACTGTCCTTTCAACTGGTTAATTTAGGATTTCAATATGAGTTGCTTAAGTGTTGCTGGATCAGCACAATGTGTTGTGAAAACTGCTACCTAAGAATTGCAACTCAGTTTAGCATTTCACTGTGAAAGAACTGCATATGTATCCTGCCATGACTCGTTCATCAAACTTTGCAAAGTTTTGCCAACACTGCTACTTCTCAAATGTATGTTAAAAGTTTATTTTTATGCCACCACTGAAAGTTAAGGAACCACTGTTCCAATACTGCCTATGTGTCATGTTAAAATCTATAAAGATGATGACCACTCCATGTCTGTTTTCATTACTTAGGCAAAGACCATGGCATTTAAAGCTCTATTTGCCAGGGCTTTAATCAAGCAACAGGGAAATGTCACAAAGAGGTTTTAGAAATTCATCTGAAGCTAGCCAGCCCAGTGGCATGGAGGACTGAGGCATCCAAGCCTTACCTCCTGCCATGCCGGTGATCCATGTTCGCAGTGTGAGTGGGCCACTGGGAGTTGGCTGAGGAGGGAGAGGATTGAGCATCCAGAAGACAGCTCACCTTTCCCAGGGAGGGTGGACTGGTGCTCCCACCAATTGACTGCCCCCAGGTGAAGGCCTATGGGTAGTATGGGTCTGAGGGTGCTAGAGAAAGTGAGGGTGCTGAGGGACCTCCACTGACATGCATGTACCTCCATGCATGTACATATGACTGTGTGCGCCCCAGCAGGGAACAGGAGAAAAATGTAGGAAAAACCCGCTGACTGCAGGATGATGTCTGACCTTCCATAGGCTCTGCAGAAAGGTAAGTCCTGGTGATTCTGGGGTGATGGGGCTGGGGGGTCTTTCAGAAGGGGGCAGTCAGAGGCAGGAAATGGAGCATAAAGTACAGTTAAAAAAAATGTATCTGAAGCTGAAATAACTGGAGGAGAAACAGACTCCGAAGAAGATGGCATCAACATCTTCAACCCCATCTCTTTCTGGTTCATTGCTGACTCCCTGTGGTTGATGGCATCCATAACTGATTTGACTACAAGGAAGGATAAGTCCTCCAAGTTGGTAGACAAAACTGCCACTCCAAAAATGAGAAGCAGCATAGAAAGAAGACTGCTTCTTATACTGTTCACATTCTCTTCTGGAAAGAGAAAACTCATCTGATAAAGACAGGTCATCAAGGGTGGGGTCTGCTGCTGGCTTGCCTCTCCTGCCAGGCTATTCATAGCCCATATCACTGTTGGGTAGTCCCATTGATGGTTCCATCATCATCTATCCCTTGGGGGCCCATTGACATGCAGATCCTTTATTAAAAGATGTTGAAGTTGTTTCAGCATCTTATGCCACTTCTGACATCATTGCCACCTCTGTCAGTCACTTCGGTGATGCCACCATTAACCTTACTGTCAACACAACGGTTCCTGATAGCCACTGTCATTCTAAGCCCTGAACAGCCTCTGTAGAAGGGCATCTTGTTAATGGTTTCTTCTCCATTATCTTCTCATCCTGTTCACCCTCTCCAATGATGGTCATCATTAATGATGAAAATAATTTAGAAAACATGGAAGAGGAGGAGGAGGCCTTAGAAGAAGAAGAGGAAATGATGGATGTAGTTAGCTCTAGTTCTGCTCTTTCTTCCTGCTCAGAAGATTGTGTGAAAAATACACCTTGGTCTCCCGCCGAGGATGCCTCATTTCATGCCTTCTTTATGCTGATCCAGGTTAACTGGATTTATAATCAGAAGAGAAGGATTCCTCTAAAAAGAATCTTTATGAGTTCTTGGAGGTGTCTGTCTCCGCTACTGTCATCATCCTTCCTGTACATTCATCACTACAGCATGCAACTTTTGCTGCTGGCATGGACTTGCTCAATTTCTGTCTTGCCATAGAAAGGCAGATAAACAATATCCTGCCTCTGCAGCTAAGCCTTACTAGTCATCTCAGCCTGAAACAGACTCAGTAGTTATAATGGCTGCTCATGATCGATCAAAGGCACCCATGCACATGAGTTATCTTCCTTCTGATAAGGATTCAAGGAAAGTGGACATGATGGGAAAGAGGACCATTACTTTTCCTTCTCTGGACCTAAGGATTGCTAATTATCAGGCATACATGATAAAGTATAGGAATTGCCTATGGAAGACAATAGCCTTCCTGGCTGATAAGATGTTGGATGGCCCTGATAAGATATTGGCTCAGCAGATGGTTGCTAAATGATCAGAATCCAGAAAGCACTTGCTTAACTCTGCTTATAATGCCTCAGATATTGCAGCCCATGCTGTGGCCTCGGGGATTTGCCTCTGCTGCCACTTTGGCTGTGGGAGGAAACTTTGCCTCTGATGTACAACACTCAGCCCTTAATGCCCAATTCAGAGGAAAGCAATTCCTTGGATCAGATGTGGAAAATGATATGTGGGATCTGCAGTCCTCAAAAATGACTTTGAGACCCTTGCATTCTCTAAACCCTAAACCCTGTGGTAGGGTCTGGGGCTCTTTCTGCAAGCCCTATGCTCATCATAGCCATGGATATTCCAGAGGTCCAACTCATGGATCCCAGAAACCTCAACCTTCCACTTCCTATGCTGCAAACCTGTATCCTGGTGCCCATGCCAGACTTACAAAGGGTCAGACCATTACTGGCACCCCCACCACCCCAGCACTTTCAGATGCCCCTCCCCTTCCTCTGGTCTCACTGCATCAGGAAGTTTTGGTGGAAGGCTGAATTTCCCTCTTCCTACAAAAGTGAAATGAGATAACAACCGATGCTTGGATCCTGGAAGAAGTTCAGCTAGAACACATTCTAGAGTTTATTTCTGTTCTTCCAGTGACCTCCCTTTTTCCAAATGGATACCTTCTTGGACTTCTTGCCCCTTTCTTATCTTTGAGATAAGACTTGAGCACTCCACAAATGGCCATATGTAGTGATCAATGCATTATGAGAGTAGCTCTGTAAGTGAGCCGATCCCACTTATAATCAACCTACCAGGAGGAGAGCTGAGGGATTTGTGAATTTTTCATAGAGCATAGAAAGTAGCTTTTATAGGAATATCCACTCTCAGGAAATCCCTTACCTGTTTATCAATCAGCCCTTTTTCATAAAATTCATTCACAAATTCATCAATCTGATTTTTAAATTCATGTGTTGGATCATAGTGTAGCTTTAAATTGAATCTGGTGTCATTCAGTTGTTTTAAACTTTCTGCAATGTAGTCTTCTTGGAGTCTTATCTCAAAGATACTACTGACTTGTTGAAAATCTAGGGGGATATAGAAATACATGTGGACTCATTTCTAATCACGATGGACATTTAGTCCCTATGTATGAACATCCCCCAGGAAGAAGCACTTGATACAATTGCTATGTATTTAAACACCAGAGGGAGAAGATGCTGTACCGCTCATAGCACTTCTGGGCCATTTGTCAGATTTTCTTCTTAAGTTCAATGCTTTTTCCTTTCTGGAAAATACTTATCTACGAACAAAAGGAACAGCTAAGGGGGTAATATTTGACCCAGTTTAGCCAATATCTATGTGGGGAAATGGGAGACTATATCTGTGTGGGGAAATGGGAGACTTAAATAGTGAAAGATCTAGATGTTAATCTCTATTTCTATAAAACAGATATGTGGCATCATTTTATTGATGATGTGTTTGTGATATGGAAGGATACTTTAAGTGAATTTTCAGAATGTGTTGCTTTCTTGCATAAAACTAACCCATATGTGTGTTTTTCTTTGCAGGTTAGTTTAAATAAAGTTAACTTCCTAGATTTGAAAATACAGAAAAATGGAACAGGTAACATAGTAACTATCATTTTTAGTAAAGAAACAGATTGCAACGATGTACTTCTTGCTTCCAGCTGTCACTTGAAACATGTTACTAAAAATATCCCAAAAGGGCAATTTAAAATGAAATTGCAGTGGCATAAATATGTATGATGAAGCAGCCTTAGATTTAACCCATAGGTTTGCAGAAAAAGGATATGGACAACAAATTTTCCATGAAGCAAATGAAGCAACCAGAAATAAGAATCATTAAGATCTGTTAGCAGAAATAAAAACCAGAATATTATGACAGTACAAATAGGTTTAATTTTGTCACAACCTTTTCTGCCCACAGCAAGTTGATTGATAATATTGTGAAAAAGAACTTGAATGTGCTCAAAGGTGATGTGGGACTTATTGACATCAACAATACTCTTCCACGAATGGCGCATAGGACAGCTTTCACTATAAAGAACCAACTAGTCCATAGCAGACAGAAAAAGCCATCAAATCATACATGGCTTCAAAGTAGAATTATTGGTCGATTCACTTGTAAAAAATGTATATACTATAAGGTGGTCTTCTCAGGAGACTTGTTCACTGGCACACACAACAAGAAACAATACCAAATCTGACAATACATAAATTGTCAAAGTTATGGTGTTATTCATCTTGCTTTTTGTAGATGTGGAGTTCTTTTTTTTAGGGAAAATGAAAAGACTTTTTATGACAAGGGTCAGGGAGCATTGCAGAGTGACCAATAATCAAGATGTAAAGTATGCAACTGCATTTCGTGTTATGACAACTCAAAACAAAAATGATCATGAATTCAATTTTAGAGCTATTGATATGATCTGTGAAAAACCTTGTGGGGGTACATTGATAATTTATTGCTAAAAAGGGAAGGCTTCTGGATATTTGCCAAAGGAGCATTCAAAAATCCTGGAATAAATGGTACCTCTGATGTTACACTCTTTCTGAAAAAATCAAATTGAAACAGTGAAGTTAAGTTTAAAATAACTGTGAACCACCTAATAAAATAGTAAAAGAAATAAAAGTGGATGACGATAAAAGATAAAATTAGAGTGGATTAAATAATAATGTGATGAACTGTTTCTAACCATTTTCATTTGTTTTTCAGATGTATAGGTGACACAGAAAGATGAATTGATTTTATATTTGTCTGTTGATATAAAAAATACTGTGTTGAAATATTTTTTTTTTAAATAGTGAAGTGTGATATTTATGTATATGTGAACTTGGTGCATTTTATGTATAGATAGATGGATAGATAGATAGATAGATAGATAGATAGATAGATAGATAGATAGATATTTTATTTATACAGCACCCATCTCCAAAGACTCTGTGTGCTGTACAATATAACATATATAATATATACCATACAATAATACAATTCTAAAACTAACTATAGCAATATACAAAAAATACCTAAAAACAACAGGTTGACTCACCATCACAAATATACTATTTTATAAAACCCCTTCAATTAAAAGCCTGATTAAATAGATAGATATTTTTATTTTGTATGTGTCTCAAGGTGGAATTTTATATTTCTTTAAATCATTGTAGAAAGTTGAAATCACAAGTCAAAACATTGTGATACTATTATGACTATTTAAATGCCTTTAGTTATTGTATGCACATCCTTTGATAAAGGGGGTTTGTCTCTGAAACGTGTCAAGGGGGTGTCTTTTTTTATCTTTTTCTGCACCTGCAACAATGATTAGCACCTTATCTGGTATTTTTAAGAGCAGCATCTTTATTACAAGAGGTGGGGAGTGCTGGATTGTTAGTGTTTCTGCAGTGTAGTGCATGCAGGCTCAGAGGCCTGTAACACAGTGGAAACCGAAAAGAAATTTTGCAGCACTGAGCCTTAATAAAACATACATGTAATTTAAAATATAATAACAATTTCAACAAATAATAACTTTTTAAATTTAAATAATAGTTAAAAATATCATGCAAGAGCCGATGTTTAGGCTGTGAGGAAGGGTATGCTGAAACGTCAGCTATTGTGCATGCAGCCACGTACACGCACACTGTCTAACTGGCTGCCTGGTCTGATTGCTTAGCACTATGCAGTTTAGCCTCATTGCTAAAGCTTGCTGCACTAGTATTACTGTGTTGCTCAGTAAAATATAGACTCCAGCAGAAGGATGCAAGTGTGTTACTTTTAATTACATGTGTGGCTTATCAGGGTTCAGTGCTGCAGAATTTCTTTTCCATTTCTACTGTGTTATAGGAACCCATCTGTGGCAGAAGCAAGTTCCTCCCATTACCCCCTTCGTACTGTACCTGTGAGTTTATCAAGCCACCCCAATTACCTGACTGTGACATCATACTCTCAACCTATACCTATCCTGTTAGAGGAGGTGAAAAACCAGGGGGAAAAAAACCTTGGGGAAACCTGGAAAATTTCTCCTCAGCCCCTAAGGTGATCACCCTTTGTAGGAAAACAGGCTCTCTACCTATCCCCCATCCATTGTCCCCTGTCTGCAGGGCAGGAGGGTGGGTATTAACATTGGTAGAAGGTGCTAAGAGGCTAGGTTCATATGCATTGGTCCTTAAGTAGTCTCCTAGCTCCTTCCCTTGGCCAACTCCCCCTACCACTGACTGCTTATTCTCTGTGCTCCTCTCTTTATTTCTCTACTCCCTATCCTCCCTTCCCCTCCCTGGCATATTATTCCAGCCATTGAAGGAAGGGACCTAAGACACAGGCTTGCAGGCTTCAAGCAGGGCCATTCACCTGCTGCCTATTGTCTTTATAATCCCTTACCCCTTCAGATGAGCAGAAGAGACACACACACAATGTTTCAGAGTAAATGTCCATAGCCACATGTTTATTTATAAACTACAGCATACAGCATGATGTGCACAGCTCGGCAGTGTCAGCAAGGCTCTTATTTTGCATTCCAACCCTTCCTCAGATGCATAACTATTAGCTATTAAAGAGGTGCACCACCTTCAATGGGACTCTGGCCCCTGAGACATAAGTGGGGGCTCCTGAGAAATATGCCGTGCACCCTTCTCCTGTTAGAGGATGCAATACATGCAGGTCAAAACCCAAGGCGACTATCCCCTAACTGGCCCATAGGGCTCCTAGTCAGCAGGGGCTTGCCTCTTGCTAGCCTCAGAAGGAACCCATTTATGACAGAAACAGGTTCCCTATATTACCCTCTTCATATTCCATCTGTCAGAATATTGTGCCACCGCAGGTTGACTATCATCACTTCTCAAAAGCATGCATGCTAAGAGCATTCCAAAGCACTATGTATATCCATCAAAGTACATAACTTTCTTTTCCTATTACTGTTCTTAACATATCTAATCTTATTTCTCTGTCTTCAGTTTTATAATCACTATGCTGTTAACATCTCGTTTTTCTCATTCCTAATCTGCCTTCCTTCTTCTCTCCACAGCCTGCTGTAATTTCCTCTTTCTCATCTCTCACTGTTTCCCTCTCCTCCTCTCCTCCTCTGCCCTCATCTTCTACTCCATCTCTCATACAATTCCCCTGGAATCCCTTGTGTCAATTTCTTTCTGCTCCTTGTCTTCATCTAAAATCTGTATTGCCTCTTTTGTCCAATCTCCCTTCCTTTTCTTCCTCTCCCCCCCCCCCCACCAAGCTGCGTGATTGTGTGTTAAAACCCTTCGGCAGCTTACTACTTTTGTTAGCAGGTGACATTAAGATTATTCCTGGTCCCAGTACACCTTCACCTTTGCAACTTCCCAAAGGGTTGAGGGTGGCTCATCTAAAGATCTGCAACCTTCTTCCAAAAATTGACAAGTTATCACCTATCATGCTTAACCATTGGCTGGATGTTTTAGTTATATCTGAAACCTTGCTCTCCTCTAAGGTCTTAGATTCAGCTGTAACTATACCTGATTATACTCTAGTCAGACATGATTGCTCTAAAAGGGGCAGTGGTGTTGCAGTTTACTTATTAACTAGGATTCAGGGCGCAATTGTTCTCACTGTCTCCTCCCCCTCTTCCCATGAGTTGATTCTGCTTAAACTATCCCTTCTCTTCTCTAGTCACATATTTATCGTTGGTGTTTACTACTGTACAACTATAACGCTGAGCACTCACTACCTCTATAAAAACACTCCAGACTCTTATATGGTGACTACATTTATTTAAAACAATGAAACAAAATGCAGGGAACACCCACCTGATGTATTTCAGAACTCTGGGTTCCTTTACTGCTGCTCTGGTGTATCCTTTGCTTCAGTTACTGAACTTCTTTCCTCTATCTGTTCAAATGCATCGGGTGGTGAGTTACTTATACTTGGTGACTTTAATATAAATTGGATCACCACTAATGCCAAAAAATGTTCTCAAAATGTAAAGTCGCTGCAGCTGACCCAGTTAATTTCTAAACCAACATGTTTAAATTTCAGATCCTTAAACCACTCTCTGATTAACAGGTTCCTCATTTCTCATCCCCACTGTGTAGAAGATGCAGGCATCCTTCATGATGCTCTCAGTTTTCATTATATGGTTTACTTTGTGCATAAGCTACACCATTCTAAAGCTCCTCCTAAATTTATATACCTCAGGTCTTTTAAGTCACTTGACTTAACCTCTCTCCTTGCTGATCTTTAGTCAGTTCATTGGTCTCCCATCTCTACAGCCTGTAATATAAATTCTGCCCTACATTACTTTCAGTCTAAATTTTTGGTTGTATGGGATAGTCATTCTCCCCTGCATAGCACCAGATTGCAGGGTTCACATCTTCCCTGGATATTGGTTGAGGTATTTACTTATCTCTGCTCCAGAGACCTTGCCTGGAGTACTTTTAAAATCACTGGCTGTCAGTCCTCATTGGCCCACTACAGAAGCCTTCGTAATGCCTGTACCAAAGCTGTCAGACTTGTGAAGTCTGAGTATTTTGGTTCCATGCTCCAAAACAATAACCCATCCAATTTTTGGAAGGTTATCTATTCCTTTTTCTACCCTCAGCCCCAGTCTCTCCTTCCCACTCTAAAGATTGGTGACTCCCTTATTTCTGACCCTTCTGCTGTTGCTAAGTCTTTTAATTCCTACTTTACTACCTGTACCCTTTCTTTCATCCTTTCCTCTACCTTCCCTCTCATTGCCTTCTTCTCATCTTTCATTTTTTTCTCTCCTATTACTCCTATTGTTTCTCTAAAGGCTCTGCTTTCCCTAAGTCCACCAAAGGGAGGTATCCATGATGGTCTTGACCCTAAACTTCTCCTTCACTAGGCACCTGCCATTGCTCATCCCATTACATTAATTCAATAAATAAATAAATCTCTCCTTCTCCTCTGCTAATGTTTCTGATGTCTGGATACAGGCTATTGTCATCAAGGTGGTGATCCCACTTCTCCTGGTAACATCTGTCCAATTTCATTCCTTCCTATCTTGGCTAAGTTACAGAAATGCATTGTTCTATCTCAGTTTACTTCCTTTCTTGATAACTCCTCCTTTTTCACTCACTTTCAGTCTGGTTTTAGACAATTTCACTCCACTTCTTCCTCCCTCTTTTGGCTCACTGATTCCATACCAACAGGTATGGATATAGGACTGATGACTTCTGTAATTTTCATTGATCTTGCTGAGGCATTTGATACTGTGGTACATCCCCTCCTACTGGACAAACTTAAAGCTGTTGGCCTTTCTGACTCTTCAGTCAGTTGGTTTTGTGCCTATCTTAAAAGCAGGTCTCAAGCTGTCTGGATAGGAAAATCTATTTCACCTTCATGTCCCATTAGCTCAGGTGTTCCTCAAGGGTCTGTCCTGGGTCCTATCTTCTTTTCAGTATTCCTAAATTACCCACCCTCTGTCTGTTCATCTGCATCTATTCATATTTGTGCTGATGACACAGTTCATTTTGCATCTGGCTCCTGTCCCTGTTACCTTACCTCATGGCTTCAGTTGGATTTTGACAACATTCAGCACTGGTTCAAGGATAACCCATTATCTCTTACTGCCAAAAAACAGTCTCAATTACTTTTGGTACCTATCAGAGGCTTGCCAAACTTACTGCTCCCCTACTATTTAGTACCCTTGATAGTGCTAATATTGAAGATGCCTCCTCCTTTAAATTCATCAGGGTCTGCCTTGTTCAGCATCTTGATTTCTCTGTGCACATTGATGTAATTCACCAAAAGCATCACCCTGAGCATGTTGTTTTGTACAGGAATAAAGCGAGTGTACCACTCCCTGCCCGCCAAGAAAGTGACATAAAGATGATCCTTCCTATTTTTGACTATTGTGATTTAGTCTACAGTAGTGCCCCTAAATACTCCCTTGTCAGACAGGTCTTTCTGCCACTTTGCTTTAGATTGCCCCTCTCATACTCACCACTGCTCTCTTTACTCAGTCCTTTCCCTCCCCTCTCTTGATGCTAGGTGTCTTTCCAATTGTATGTCTTTTTTATCCAAATTCTGGTTTGGTACTCTTCCCTTTTTTCTCAAATCCCTTCTTTCCCCTCCTCCATCTTCCTCCTACCCTCTCCACAACAATACTTTCCATTCTCTCTCTATTCCTTCTACAGAATCTATTGATGACCAATCTACTTTTTCTTACCGCTTTCCAAAGCTTCAGTCCTCCCTTCCCCTTCCTATTCATTCTGACTCTTCTCCTTCCTCCCTAAAATCTTATTTTTCTGACTTTTGTCATCCTACCTGCAACTGCTTGTGACCCTTCCTCTTTTTCTCCATTCTCTAGTCTTGACCTCTTCCTACTGTTCTGCTATTTTCCCTTTCTGTATATATTAGTGTGTGTTATTTTCTAGATGCCGTCACTTAATATTCCACCTATAATGTTTATGATTCTGCTTGTAAAACAATATTATTATATTTTACCTTATTTTTTATTGTTAGTTATCTCCTACTCCCCTCTCCCCAGGACACATCTGGGAATTAATTGTTTTCAGCTCAGTATGTATTTCCTGGTTAAACTTTTAAATAAATAAATAAGAACCTATCAAGCTCCTGCATTGACACAGGTACCCCATCCCTTACATACAGGTGTGGCAATTTCATTATGAGGTCATCATGGTGCAGCACGTTACCCCCAGTTTACCTCATCCAGGTTTTCTCAATTGCCTCCCTGGATCACTGGTGTAATGCCAGGTTTCTGCTGCACAGTGTGTGACCAAATCAACATGGTCCCCAGCTAACATTGCTGCAGCCACCAAAGATCATCTTCATTCGGCAAATTAAATCCAACAATTAGACTAGACGCAAGTCATTACTGTCTAAATAGATGAGTAGCACCTCAGGATGGCCTTGCCTCCAGGCCTTTTCCAGGACCCTGGCACAAAATCTCTCCACTGGCTTCCTCTATGGCCCATCCACTGCACATGCCACTGATGTGGATCCAAGTAATGGTTTCCTCCCCTGGTGTCTGATGGACTCTTCTGGCAGCCCATCAGATAAATTAATGCCCACAGATCCATATCTGCTTTACCTGGACCTCAATACCTGCCAGTAAACAAAAAGAAAACAGTTACAACAAATATGAACATATGTACCCTTCAAGGACCTGCAACTTCCACCTCCACAAGACTTTTATCTGCATGTCCATCAAGTCAGTTGCCCAAGTATTTGTTGCTGTGCCAATGTGGAAATAATGCATGTTGTAATCAGCTGCATCCAATCCCAAGCCCTTAATGGCACTACCCAACACATGGTGAAACTGAAATGCTCTAAGGGGTGTCATTTTTGTGATCAAAGAATAACTCCCAGGTCACTGGGCAATGTACTTCAGTATTTCATACTGAACCTCCCACTTAGTCCCTACTGGCACCATTAAGGCACACCAACAACCTATTGCCAGATGATCAGTTTTGCTCCAGTGAAGGTGCAGAAAATCCCCCTTCAGTGTCATGGTCACTTCTTTGTCTAGCAAAACCACTCCAGTCTCCAGTACCTTGTTGGGCTGTACACTCATACATGTGAAATGCACCACATAAACCACCAGGAAGGCAGTCCTGAAGAAACATGTCTCTGTGGTGTCCAAGCACACCTGCTATAATTCACCCCACACCCTTTCCAGCAGGCCAGGGCTAAGTGTCTGCAGTTGTTCAAACCTCTGGGGCTCCAGTGTATACCTTGTGTCCATCCTTCTAACATATTTCAGAGTACAAATGCTCACATGTTGTCATGTTGACCAGTGGCTTTCTAAAACCATGCTATGCCAACCAGATGTTGACTTACTGTGCTGGGTGTGCACCCCTGGTGCTTCTTCAACAGTACACACTAGCATAACTTGTGTATCAGGATGGGTCAAGTATTTATCTACCCTTTCATTTCCCTTGCATGCAGAGAACCTTCCACCACTCTCCCATTAATTGACCTTGGACTAGGAGATCATGCATTCCTCATTGACTCCCATGCTTCTGGCTCATCAAATACCAACGAAAGGGTAGGACTCCTTGGGGGATCTCCTTCACTTCAGGTGGAAGATTTTGGAACATCTGCAACTGCAAATGAGAAAGAGCATTAGCAATGTCATTATCAACCCCAGGCACATGCAATGCCTTAAATCAGATGTTAAACATTAAGCATTTTAAGGCAAATACCCTCATCCAGTCTCCATTGTCCCTTTATCCCCCAGTTGACTGTTAATAGTATGCACCACCCCATATTTTCTGACTGAAAGATTACCTACTTATTCCAAAACTGGGAGCCCCATACTCATAGCGTCAGTATGACTAAACACATCTTGAGCAAGGTAATATTAGATGTTAGCCCTGTCTCAAGCCAACTCTCTGGCCACTGCTTCAAACACCAAGCCCCCTGAAAGTTCACCCCAAAGCCAAAGCCACTGGATGCATCCATCTACAGCTCAAGCTCATGGCTGGTCATAGGCTTCAGCCATATTGAAATGCTGTTAAAGCTATTGAAAAACTCCATCCAAACTACCAAACCCTTCCTTATGCTCTCAGTGACCAAATGCCTATGATGTGGCTTCAGGCAGCCCAACCCAGCCTTAGTCATTATATGCAGAAACATACTCCCCACTGGAATGATTTTACTTGCAAAGTTAAGGTGCCCAACATGTTTCAGCTCCCTTAATTTTATTTTCTGCACTCCCATAACCCTCTCCAACAATTTATTCAAGGCTCTGATGTTATCTTTGGGTAATCTGAACTCTTTAGCTTGCATGTGTATCTCAATCCCTAAGAAAGACAGTGCCATGCAGGGATCCTTGATTTTGGCCTTAGCCAACAGCACACAAAAGTCTGTGCACACCTGATTTTAAACACCTTCAGCAAGTGTCTGCATTCCTCTGTGCTGGTCTGTCCCATGAACAAAAAATAACTCAAGCAATGGATGACTTTAGTCTGTTCCTTTATCATCACCAGCCATTGCAAAAAGGTGCTGAAACACTTACTTACTGAACATCCCACTATACAGTCAATGGGCATGCATTGGTCCACCTAATACTGACTCTTGAATTTCATTCTGAGTAGCCTTCTATCCTCCTTGTGGACTGATAATAACCTGAAGGCCAACTCTATATCACCTTGGTGAGCAGGGCCCTTTTTCCCACTGTCCTCACCAACTCTGCTGCCCCATCAAATAAAGAATACAATACAGCTGTAAAGCATAGGTCAGCATAGTCATTGACAGAGTCCCCTTTCCTGATAAGACAAGTGACTGATCATTCTGAATTCATTGGGTGCTTTCCTTGGAACCGGCCCATTTGGGACACCTGCAGCAATGGTGAGGGAGGTGCTGAAATGGGGTCACTAAACCTTCCCTCTCTAACCTCCTTTCTAATCTTTTCCCTGATCAGCTCCAGTCCCTCAGTTTCAGACTTCAGGGTTTTTGGTTTTGTAGTGCCACCAAGGGCCCTTGTATGGAATCTGAAATCTCAATGTAAAGTCATCTACTAGGAACCAAGCTGCCTTATTGTCAGGGTACATGGATAGCCAAGGCCGAAGTCTATCCACCCTTACTGGAGTTGGGACACCAATTATTACACTTCCAAAATGGCCACAGGGTTCTACCACCTGATTTGCACTGGGAAAAAGAGTGAAATTGACTGCAGATCATGTATTCATGCTTATACCAGCATGGATCTATTGTGCACACCCCTGATTATACTTGTAACAACACCCTGACCCCGCCAATCCATGGGCCAATGTTCTTGGTGTCCCCCTCCTTAGGGACTGTAATCTCCCAACTGGGAAGCTATTGTCAGTGTGCTGAATGCCCCCATGCTCTACTGCCCACAGCAATGTCATATCCAGCAACCCCCAAAGGCGTGCGGGGACCGCCTGTTTCTACCGCCAAAACTACTCATCGTATTCCAACCACCCATAATATGGCTTCTTAGCATGCACTATCATGACCTGCTGTACAAGTTCTATAACCAATGATCCTCTCTGGAGCTGTCTGCTGTATGGTCCCTATAAATATGAGGTGACTTCCAGCCTTCAGCAGAACTTTAACAGCGCCCTTTCTAGCCTTGCTTGTAGAGCAGAAAGCAGCTAACTAAAAGAAACTACATTTTCTTATTAATTTAACACTTATATCTCCACAGGAGTCAGTGTCTGTTGAGATTAAGCAGACAGATACTTTATTAGAAGTAGAAGGGGTCTTATTTAGGGTTAAAAAAAGAAAGAAAAGAAAGAAAGTCAGTGTGTGTTCTGTGCTGGGAAGGGTACTGTATCAACTTAATTTTCTAAACCAGTAGGAGGAGAGAGAGAGAGCTTAATTGGGAGGGGCAGCTTAGACACTATTAAAGCAGGTGACTCAAATTACAACTTCCTTTTGCTAGCCTTGCTTGTAGAGCAGAAAGCAGCTAACTAAAATAAGCTACATTTTCTTAATAATTTAACACTTATATCTCAGCAGGAGTCAGTGTCTGTTGAGATTAAGCAGACAGATACTTTATTAGAAGTAGAAGGGTTCTTATTTAGGGTTAAAAAAAGAAAGGAAAGTCAGTGTGTTCTGTGCTGGGAAGGCTACTGTATCAACTTACTTTGCTAAACCAGTAGGAGGAGAGAGAGCTTAATTGGGGATGTGGCATAGACACTATAAAAGCAGATGACTCAAATTACAATGTTCTGTTGCTAGCCTTTTTTCTTACTAATTGATTGCCCTCCATCCCACCCACCTTAAGCCAGTTCTACTTTTATAGCCACTGGAGTTGACTGTCAACAAGAACCTCCTGTTTGGTAGTAGGAAGGGAAGGATCATAGAGAAACATTGGTTTTGTCAACCCTAAAGGAAAAAAGTAGCTCACCCCCCCCAGCTGCTGGTGGTCTGACACTGAGCAAGGAAGAAGGAGGCTACTGAAGAATATAGGAAGTTGCTGTCCCAGAACAGAAAGGATGAGAGCTGTAAGGAGAGGAGAGAGTAAGCATACAGAGAAACAGGAGAGGGGACACAAAATAAGACATGATAGGAGTTGTGCAATGCAATGGCTGTGGGGCGGCAGTGTTCCGGGAGACATTCTGGAGGCTGTGATGCTGCCCTATTTGCAGGCACCTCTCTGGTCTGAGGGAGGAGGTTGCCCATCTCCAGGCTGACCTGGCTAGGATTCGTGAAACCTCCTCCGCCCATCCAGGGACCACCAGGGCCAATGCCACTACCTTAGAGGTTGCCAAGAAAAAGAAGGAGAGACTGAACCAGGGTGGGCTCAGGGATAGAGAGGGTGATTACCAGAGCTGCATCCCTCCAGCTGTACCTATCCACAATTCATTTGCTCTTCTGGGGGACAGTGGTTCCTCTATGGAGGTACCTGCAGTGGAGACCAAGGAGGATGCTGGGAACCTTCATAAAGGAGACCCGCAGGAGAGTGGCATGGGACCCCACAGGGGAAGAAAACAACTCCTGGTGGGGGACTCAGTCATTAGGGGGTAGAAATGGGGGAGGAAGGGGAGAGGGAGGTAAGGTGCCTGCCTGGCTCCTTGGCTTGGAGGGACAGGAAGTGAATCCTCAGGATTGTGGAAGCAGCAGCATAAGAGAGGGAGCTGGATGTCATTGTCCACCTAGGGACAAATGACTTGGCTAAGAATGGGATCAGAGCAGTGCAAGACGAGTTTGTAGAGTTGGGGAGGGGCCTTAGACAAGTAGTGCATATGGTAAGCTTCTCAGAGGAGCTGCCTGTCTATGGCAAGGGTGATGCTAGGGTACTCCTCACCAGGGAATTCAATGAATGGTTGAAACACTGGCATGAAGCTCAGGGTTTTGGCTTCACTGGGGACTGGGGAGCCACCTGGAGGGATACAGACCTATACTGGTGCGATGGTCTGCATCTGTCAAGGGGGGGGACCAGGATCCTAGGTGAGAAGTTTAAATGCTTCATTGGTAAGCATTTAAACTAGCCAAGTGGGGAGGTACTGCAAAGGAGCAGGGAAATCCCAGCCTCCCCCCACAAAACATGGTAATTAGTGAGGTAAACACCAAGGTAGAGAAGTCATTAGGAGCAGGACAGAGGTAAATTTAAAAAAGGCAAAGGCAGTAAGGACAGGAATGGGGCTAAAAGGGTAAGGCCATCAAAAAGTGGAGGGTGATGAGTACCAATGCCCATAGTCTGTGTAACAAGCTCCTGAACTAGTGGCCTTGATGGAAGAGGTTGCCTGGATATTGTGGCAGTCACAGAAACATGGTACACAGAGAACCATGACTAGGATGTCAACATACCAGGATACACAGTCTACAGGAGGGACAGGGAGGGTAAAAGAGGAGGAGGAGTAGCTCTCTATGTAAAGGAAGGGATCAAAGCAACAGAACTAAAGAGTAAACAGGGAGCAGATGAGGCACTCTGGATCACCCTGGAGACAGGAAATGGCACCACAATCTGCATGGGGGTTGTATACAGACCCCCATCTCAGGGGGAGGGAATGGACAAGGAAATGATAGAAGGCTTCCTTAGAATGGCATAAATGGGAGATATTGTTGATGGGGGACCTGAATATGCCAGATGTTAACTGGAGCACCTTTGCTGCAGGCACATCCAAGAGCAGGGTAATTTTTGATGCCCTACAGGGGCATGCCTCAGATAGCTAGTATTGGAACCCACTCAGGAGGGAGTAATCTTAGACCTGGTACTTCAAATGGGGATGGAGAAAGAATCTCAGATTTAGAAGTGAGTAGCCATCTGGGAACAAGTGATCACCAAACAGTGTGGTTCACGATAAACACAGCCATACAATCAAGCCATACAAAAGCAAGAGTATTGGACTTAGGATGGCTTGACTTTGGGAAATGAGAGAGTGCCTCAGAAAAGCACTAGCAAACAGGCAAGAATGAGGGGTGGAGCAACAATGGGGAGTAATCAAAACAGCCATCACAGAGGCAACAAGCCTTTGTGTAAAGCAAATCAACAAAACACAATGAAGGAAAAAGCCACTATGGTTCCCAAAAGAGGTGGCAGGGAAGGTTAAGGAGAAAAGGATAGCTTTCAGGAAATAGAAGGAAACACAGAAGGAGCAGGACAGAGAACTTTATCCATTAAAGCAGAAAGAGGCTGGGAAGGCAGTCAGAATAACAAAGGCCCAAACCTAGAAGAGGATAGCCAAATCTGTTAAGAAAGGGGATAAGACCTTTTATAGGTACATTAGGGAGTGAAGAAAGACCAAAGGAGGAATACTGAGGCTTAATAAAGGGGAGGAAATGTGGGTAGAGGGTGATAGTGAAAAAGCAGGGATACTGAATGAATATTTCTGCTCAGTATTCACAAAGGAAGAGGAGGGGGAGATACCTAAACCAAACAAGAGAAACACTCTGAAGACGAGGGTCAATATCAGTCCATTTACAGAAGAAAGGGTTCTGAAAGAACTAATAAAATTGAAGGTGGACAAAGCAATGGGGCCTGATGGGATTCACCCAAGAATTCTAAAAGAACTAAGGGTAGAACTAGTGACACTGCTGACTACTCTCTTTAACAAATCATGGGAGGATTGGGTGGTACCTGAGGACTGGAGGAGAGCAGATGTGATTCCTCTTCACAAAAGTGGGAGCAGTACAGAGGCAGGAAACTACAGACCAGTTAGTTTGACCTCAGTGGTAGGGAAAATGATGGAATCACTTCTGAAGGAAAGAATTGTTGAGCACCTGGAGGTCAGTGGCACACAAAACC
The DNA here is from genome assembly GCA_016271365.2 of Neoceratodus forsteri. NCBI lineage: Eukaryota > Metazoa > Chordata > Ceratodontiformes > Ceratodontidae > Neoceratodus > Neoceratodus forsteri. The sequence goes on along the minus strand of JADMNL010000023.1, from coordinate 234,503,261 downwards.
CAAGGCAGCATGGATTCACGATGGGAAGGTTGTGTCAGACGATTCTAATAGATTTCTTTGACTGGGTGACCAAAGTAGTAGACCAGGGAGGGGCTGTGGACATGGCCTACCTAGATTTTAACAAGGCATTTGATACAGTCCCACACAAAAGATTATTACACAAGTTAGCTAGCCTTGGAGTGGGTCCCAAGGTGGTAGCCTGGATAAAAAATTGGCTAGACAACAGGACGCAAAGGGTAGTAGTAAATGGAGTCCACAGTGAAGAAAGGAGAGTTACTAGCGTGGTACCACAGGGTTCAGTACTGGGACCGGTCCTTTTTAATGTCTTTATAAGTGACATTGCAGAGGAACTGGAAGGAAAAGTATGTCTCTTTGCACATGACACAAAGATCTGCAACAGGGTTGATACACAAGATGGAGTGGAAAGGATGAGAAGGGACTTGGCAAGGTTGGAGGAATGGTCAAATGTATGGCAGCTCAGATTCAATGCAAAGAAGTGCAAGGTAATGCAGCTGGGAAACAAAAACCCAGGGGAAGAGTGCACAATTGGGGGGGAGATACTCAAAACAGTAAAAATGGAAAGGGACCTACGGGTAATTATATCAGATGACCTAAAGGTGGGAAAGCAATGTGAGAAGGCAGTAAGGAAGACTGGTGGGTTACTGGGATGCATAGGGAGAGGCATCAATAGTAGAAAACAGGAAGTTGTTATTCCTCTGTATAGACAGTTGGTGAGTCCCCATCTGGAGTACTGTGTGCAGTTCTGGAGACCCCATCTCCGCAAAGATCTAGACAGAGTGGAGACTGTCCAGAGGAGGGCAACCAAAATGGTACATAGTCTGCACAAGAAGACATATGAAGAAAGACTAAAGGAGCTTAATATGTATACCCTTGAAGAAAGAAGGGAGAGAGGTGACATGATAGAAACTTTCAAGTACCTCAAGGGAATCAACAAAGTCCAAGAGGGTAGCATCTTTCAGAAAAAGAGATGTGCAAGAACAAGGGGGCACAATTTGAAGATAGAAGAGGGATGGCTCAGAGGTAATGTAAGGAAGTATTTTTTCACAGAGAGGGTTGTGGATGCATGGAACAGCCTCCCTGAGGAGGTCGTGGAATCAAGAACAGTGGGGAAATTCAAGAATGCATGGGACAGACATAAAGCAGTCCTAGTGGGGGTTAGGAGGAAGTAAGCTGTTGGTTAACTAGGATCTGCGGCTTATCTGTTAGATAGGAAAATGGGCAGACTAGGTGGGCCAAGCGGTCCTTATCTGCTGTCAAATTATATGTTTCTATGTCCAGTGCTGATTTATATCAAAGCAACTCTCAATGAATGTCAAAAAAATGGTCTCCATGACCTTTGACTCCAGACAAAAACTATCTAGGCTTGATTCCACCCCTACCTTCCATACCCTCTCTGGTACTTTACTTGAGCATGTCCTGACATTTAAATACCTTGGGCTGGACAAGCATAGGCTTTGGGGTCCACGTTGATGCTATCCACAAAAAAATGCTCCCTAAACTCAATGCTTTGTACAGACACCACAGCTGCGTGCCACTGCAAGCCAGTCGAGAAATCCTCCAAAAGATGATTCTCCCTGTCCTTGATTCTGGGGATTTAATCTACTGTTCTGCCCCAGAAAAACACCCCCTCCAGACTAGACGCTCTCTTCAATTCCTTCTGTCACTCCATACTTGGCTGCCACCCAGTTACTCATCACTGCGATCTTTATACCTGTCTCTCCTTCTCTTCCCCCCCCCCCAATGCCAGACATCCATCCCACTGTGCTATGTAATAGGGTGGGATAAGCAGACACACAGACAGGAGGAAATTGTATAAAATAAACACAACTTGCACTTATAATTTTTATTCAAACACACTAAAACAATATTTACAGAAATAAAAGAAACCGGGTGTTAGTCATCACACCTAAAATAAGAAAACAAATCTGTAATTGCAGCTCTTTTCTTAGTTAACCATAAACTGCTGGTGTGAAGCCTGGCACACCCTCTCTCCTCTGCTACCAGCAACCAACTGGTGTATCTCTCGTGTGTCAGATTCCTGGGCTTTTTATTCCCTCATCCAGCATGACATCACAACCATGTGACCTTAGACAACAGGGAAATTAAGCCTTTATAACAAGAAGGAACAATATAATACATATTTGCATAAGCATAATTAGAAGCTGCATTCATTTTTCTTCTCCTGCCATAGGGTTTATTTCTTCTAGGTTAGCTCTTCTTATCATATATTCTTTTAATAGTGTAATAAGGCTCATTAATATTCCAAACTCCGCCCCCTTTGTGACATCACAACACACTGTCACTATATCTGTAGTCAGTCTGGGGCCACTCTGCCCTATAGAACATGCTGGAGCACTTAAACCAGGTAGATACCTTTGGGCTTTTTGTTTTTATATTAAACTGACTGGGAGCTTCTAAAATATGTTTGGGCAATACTAAACAAATAGGGACTGAGGGCGCGCTCCTCATCTCCACTGTTTAGCTGCTCCTAACATAAATATTATTTTATACATTTTGTGCTTTATTCCCTACAAACAGGGTATACTTCACTAAGACATTTGGTAACATTTCCCCTTTAAACTGTGCTGAAACAGGGCCATTTCTATTTTGCTCGCACCATCTTTAGCACATTTCTTTATGGTTATGGCTGAAATCTTTCAGCCGTCGTCTATATATTTCAATTGGGACCTTTTTGTTCTTACTTTACCACTTGGACAGCCCTACTACAAATTTCCTGGGTCTGTCCCATACAATTGTATTTATTTACCAGGTTCCCACCCCTCCTTTTCAGGGTCCTTTTGAAACCAATTGTGCCCTTAAGTTTTCTTGTGCAATTGCTCCCACTTCTGGAGTTGCACCTACGTTCCGCTGTGTCCTGCTTCTGTGACAACAGCCCCTCATTACTTTTATTCTGAGCAGAGCATGACTCTGCAACAGCTACAGAGCTACACTCACTCCTGTCCTCCTTTAAATTTCTTTTTCTTTCCGTGCTGCCAAACCGCAGCCATCGGTCATGCTTTGCAACCTTTGGTAACTTGCAAAGCAGTGCTACTGACGCATACGGACAGATCTCTCACTGCTGGTGACAGCATTTCTTTACCTTCTGTATACAGAAATTTCTGTAATTGAGCTGTTTTCCTGACAGCATGTACTCTAACCAAAGAGACTGGCATTGTTTTATTTTAAGGGGAAAGGGATAGTAAAGAAAATAAGTTATTTCTCAGGTTGGTGACCCTGACAAAAAAAAAGCATTTGGACAGAAATAGAGGAAGAAGTAGAAGACAGTACAGTGTGAAAGAAATAACAAATGCATTTTATTTGTCTTTCTTAAGGGGAGGGAACATTTCAATAACTGGGCTCCTGTTACACGCTAATTTAGTAGGGAAATTCTGGATTGGATCACTGCCTCCTTACCTCTCCTCCCTCTAAGCTTAATCTACTCCCACACTGTCATTCCCTCTATACATCCACACATAGAACCCTTGCCCCGGCGCACATCATCTGGTCATGCTGCTGTCTTGTATAAGTTCCCTAATATCTGAAACTTCCTCCCACTTGAAATTTGCTCTGCTAAATCCCACCATTCACTATCTTGCATCCTCCGGATGCACACTGTTCACTGTTGTAACTGCAGCTAACTCCCTCTGCCTATTCAAGCCCCTAAACCTCTGCTTCCCCTCTCAACTTCCCTGCTATCTTCTAGGCCACCTTTAGTCAGCAGCCACCTCTACCCCTTCACCTCTCCTCCACATCCTTCCCCTCCAAATTACTCCCTCCCCACCCCTCCTTCTCTCTCCACCATCCTTGCTGGGTCCTTGCTCCCTTGCAGGGTTCTCAACATTCTGAAGGGGCATAATTCTCGGTACCTAATCCCTTCTGTGCCTACTTAATTCCCTAACCCAGCATCCCCTCTTTACCTCCCCTTAACTTATAGGTCTCCTTTGTCTGCAGCCACCGACACCCCTCACCCCTCCTCATCTTACCCTCCTCTTCACCTTACCCTAACCAAATTGCTTCCCCTCCATCTCTCTCTCCCTTACCTCCATCCTTGCTGGGACCTTGCCCCCTTGCAGGTTCTCATCATCCTGAAGGGGTGTAGTTCTCAGTACCTAATCCCTTCTATGTCCACTTAATTTCCCTTCCCCAGCACCCCCCTCTCTACTTCACCCCAACTTCTAGGCATCCTTTTGGCAGCAGCTACTGGTACCCCTCACCATTACTCCTCCCCTCCTTCTCTCACCACCATCCTGGCTGGATCTATGTCCTCTTGCAGGGTTCTCAGCATCTTGAAAGGGGGGTAGTATTCGGCTTGCATCTCTTTCCTCAACACTCTTCTGGGGGACCACTCCCCTGGTATCTCTACCATTACTAATAGGCAAACTTGTACTTAGAAATCCCTGTACTCAGCCTGCCACCTCTAGCACATTTATGGTGTACTCTTCCTCCTGGTCTATACCTGACCTAGCTACCTGTAATACTCCTGTACTCATGGTATTGTTACTCTATATATATTTCTCTGCAATACTGGCTGTCCTAGTTCTCTTTATTATCATGGACTGTTATGAATTGTACTTTGTATTGCACTTATGTATATTAGCATACTGCTAAGAGCAATACTCTTGTGCTCATGGTATTGCTACACTGTATGCATTTTTATACAATACTGTCTGCCCCAGTTCTCTTCGGTGTTAAGGACTGCAATGAATTCTGCTTTATATTGCACATATGTATATTAGCATGGTTACGGTTGTCCCAGTTCTCTTCATTGTTAACAACTGCAATTAATTGTACTTTGTATTGCACTTATGCATACTGCATGGTCATTGTTTTCGCTCCCGCCAGTTATGTAACCCCCCTCCCCTGATGCTTCTGGAAATGAGCTGCTTACAGCTCATGTTGTCTTTCCTGGTGAAACCTTTTCAAATAAATAAATAAATAAAAATAAAAATGGTGAATTCCACCGACCAGTTCTCCCACGTGTTGCGTACCGGAACCCATCTCCTAGTTTCAAGCCCATCCTCTTTTCCCTTCTTGTCCTTCTCCTCCTCCTCCAGCTCCCTGGGTTGATTTAATATGGAGAACTTGTCAACATATTTTCCCCCAAAATCTGCTGACGCACCTTCTTAGTGAGGTGTGACCCAATCGGCTTGCTGATAAAGCCTGCTGCAGAGGTAGAGGGTGAGAGTACAAGCCCCAGAGCTGTGGATGCAGGCACGAGCACCAGAGCTAGAGCCACCAGAGGAAGAGGCACTGCTGAAGGAGGGGGGATCCTTAATGGGGCTGCCTACTACTGCTGGGGATCTGCCACTGCTCTCAACTGCCCCCCCACCCACCAGGTTGTTTTAGAACCACAATCCCCAGTATGCCAAAGGCTGACTGAGCCTTTGTTCCAAGGCAGATGGATGCATCTCTTCACTGGGAACTCCAGCTCCCCTAGTCAGGTATCTGTCACCAACCCCTGTATCACCTGGGATTCACTGGTATTACCACCTAAGAAGGCATCCCTGCTGGTGGTATTCCATTTAACCCTCCCCATTTTCCCGGGGTCTTAAGCTTCTCTAAGTCACCCAGAGAGCCCACAGCAATGTCCAAGGACTGCCTTGGACCTGACTGAGGCAACAGGGTGGGCACCACCCCAGATGACTGCCATATCTCAGACTCCCAGCCTGAATGATTGACCTACCCATAGAAGTTCCCCCTCTTTCGGCTTGCCTAAGGCTCTTTGGGTCTGACTCCCCCCTAGAGTGAACACCCTCAAGGGTACTCTTTAGAAACTCCATCAGCTGCTCCGGACTCCACTCCCCAGAACTGAGCCAGCCTACCGGGATCTGTGTTAACTGTCACAGCTGGAGCTCTTCCATTCTTTCCATTTGGCATTGCCTTCCTGGTCACTGGCTTCCTTGTAGCCCATTGTTTTTCATAGCTGCTGTATCTGTGCCTTCTTCTGGCCTGGTGCTTTGCTCACTGCTGATCTTTTTGCATGGTTATAGGCTCGGCAGTTGGTGCTAACTCCACCATAGGGGTTGGATGGGTCTGAAGCCCTGATGGCCCTTCTTCTGCTGGATTCCTGAACTCCCACCTCAATTCCAGAGAACACACCTCCCACCAGGCCTTTCCCTTTCCTGTATCAGCTTGAGGTGTTATATCTTATACTCCCCGACCCCTGGCTATATGGTGCTTTCCCTTTACTTGGTATTCTTCCATGCTCCCTGGATGAAAAACAGAAAGAAATATAATCTGATCCTACCTGTGCTAACTGCACTGTCCTGGGCTGTTCGGTGCACACCATTTTGTGCCATTTCTATCCATCCCCCATTCACCGTACCCTCCTTGAGGTGCCTCATCCTCTATTCATTGTCTCCCTTTTTATTTAAAATTTAATTGCCCCAGACTCATGGGGGAGGTCCCTGCTGATTCACGCTGGTTTCTCACCATTGCTCTCCCTTCTTCCCAGATGCCTCAAATTGCTGTTCAGGGCAGAATATGTCACAAGGCAGTGAACCATGCGGCTTCTCTTGCCATAGTCACACTGTGTTAACCCCATCCACAATGAATCAAAGCATTTTACTATATTAACAATAGAAGGTTATAAAATAAAGTAAAATAATGATTCTATTCCTCAACTGCCAAGCTTGTGCCACCATAACTTAGAATTTTACAGCCTGAGTACATATATCTATTCCACTAGTTGTTTCATTACAAGCTTGAATGCAGCTCTCAGACATTAATCTGCTTTAATCATATGAACATCATAACATATGGCATGCCACTTGGTTGCTGTGAGTGTCTCATGGCACTCAATTTTTGAACTCAGGTTTGCCCTTGTTCCCTGAAGGTTTGCTTGTGTTGCTTTTAATGTTGGAGCTATCTCTGGACTTTCAAACTACTGCATTAAAACATAAACTTTGGGGGGGGGGGGGGGACATGATCACATAGTAGCACCAGGGGCAGCTGCCCATCTCCTATCCCACTGCTGCTCTGCTAGCAAAACATTTTCTTTTGGTCTCAAATGATTATGCAGAAGTGCCTGAGGAAGATACCTGCCATGCATGCACATCACCATGGCTCCCACTGCATAGCATTGCTATGCTCAAAATGGCAGCCATATCCTACTGTGTATGCACCAGTTTTGTAATACTCCATCTCAGCCAAGTGTCATAATGCCACTGGCACCAACTCTCCAACCATACACCCCTGATGGCTCCCTGAGCACCAAAGAGCCCTTGCCTCAATTTCTGCCGAGTCAGAGTGCTGTGTCCTACCAGCACATCACAGGCCATGCTGCATGCCAGCGAGAGGTGGCAGCACATGACCCTCCTGTTGCCATGGAAATCCCTCTCTTTCCTCATTGTCATTGCAACTCCATGCTCATGGAAATGCCATTCTTCTGGAAAGTGCCACCGGCAATTGTGCTCATCGTGCCATCTCCTTGAAGGCCAATTTTTTAATTTTTTTTTTATGTTGACCTCCTTTAGCCAGCCTGCTCCCTTTTGAACCCCTTGTCCTGGTCAACCCAATGGCCATTCTCCTTGTGATTGGTTGCCAAATTGACCCTTCTCACTGTACCTGTGCAGTCAAGCTGCTCTGGGTGGAATGCTTTTTAAATCTCCCAAACTGCCTTCTCTTGGTCAGAAAATTGCAATCCCTCTGAACTTCCCAAGATTACTTATTTTTTTTAATTGAACCTCTCCACTCTGGTGCCCATTCTGCTGTGCTCGCCTCATACTGTGTTGCTACCTATTTCTTCCTTCCCCCGATCATCTCTCGGTTCCTGAGTTGATCAAAGCCCCTGTTCCAGAATGGAAGGGAGTGATCCCTCATGCTCAGCCTTGTCTCAGCTGATCACAGTCCTTGCTCTATACCAGGAAAGAATGATCCTTGTGGTCAACCTTGCCTGCCATCCATGGAAGGTAACCAACAGGTTACCACAACTGCAAAGGTCATTCTTCTGCTTTACTGTGTAACCCCCCTCCCCCCGGCAGCCATGCAATGGGCTTGACTGTGCAGCACACAACTCCTTAATTCTCACTATGCCCTCAGCTGTTGTACCTATTATTGCTATTATAGTATTTACTTTTTTTTTTAAACACAGTTCACCACTACTGGGTTATTCTCACCCCACCAGGACCCCTACTCCCTACAATGCCTCCCTTACTTAAATCTCCTCACCTTGGTCCTGATACTGAGTCCTGCTGCTCAACCTCTCATTCAAAGTGGGTAGAAGGAGCTGAGAGTCTGGACTCACATGTGTTGGCCCTTATGTAACCTTCTAGCTCTTCCCACGGCCAAATCCCCACTCCCATTTGCTGTTCTTTCTTTCTGCTCCTCCCCTTATTCCCCTACTCCCTATTCTTTCATCCCTGCCATGTTTTGCCAGCCATTGGGGGAAGGGTTCTCAGACAAAGGTTTACAGGCTTAAAGAGAGGCAGCTTCATCTGCTGTCATTTGCACATAACTGTGCCACCCCAACCCCTTGAGTGCCAATCTTCTACAATGATGTACTTCCCTGGTGGTCAAGTAGCCCTATCTGATTCCCCACCCTGTAATTTGTTGTAATTTAATAAAGATCTTGTTGATCTGTGTCGGTGTCAGTGGCTCAGTAGGTAGCACACTCGCCTCTGAAGCCGGGAGATCAGAGGGCTGTGGGTTCAGTTCTCACATCTGGCACTTGGGTTAATAGCCCAGTACTGACACTGTAGTGCAGCATGAGAGCGGTGCTGCACTTCTGAGGTGCCGCCTTTCGGATGAGACGTTAAACCAAGGTCCCATCTGCCTGGATTGGTGGTAGTTCAGGTGGATGTTAAAGATCCCATGGCACTTATTGAAAAGAGTAGGGGTACTTTATTGATTAGAATACACAACATCACAGAAGAAAAAAAAAACAAAAACCAACAAAAATAAAGAAAAGTGTCAACAATCTAAAACAGATAAAGGAAAAGAACTTCCATTAACAAAAAGAAATGTTTTTCCATAAATAAGTAACATAAGATCTAGAATATTTTTTCTCATCTAAACAGCATATCATTTGTAAATCAGAGATAACAGCAGAAAGAATAGCTTCAAAATCCGTATTAAATTGTTGTAACACAAAAGAACAACGAGCCTGCCACAGGTAATATTGAAAAGTGCAAATAAAATATTCAGAGTACTCCTGTGATATTTATTCCAGTCACCTAAATATTCACCTAATACTAATGTGCAATAAGAAAGGGACTGTAAGTGAGGCATATTCCATCGTTGAGCAGAAAGTCCCAAAACTTCTGAGTAAAAGGGCATTCCAGAAAAAGTGCACCTGAGTTTCTTCAATATTGGTACAATCTGGTCTTAAACAGTATCTTCAGAAACAGGTTTATACTTTAAATTGCCTCGCACTCCAAGTCTTCCATGAGCAGATTCCATACGATATCCCAAACTTTAAATAAAATCCTACCATCTGTCAATTTACTGAAAACATTTGTCATATTGGATGGGGAACAAGAAGGAAAGAGTAAAATTATTTTCTGCACATCATACACAATATATGCATAAAAGGATTTTCTGTGTAATGATTGTATTTTCTGCAAAGGAATCTTCCATTGACGTAATTTTTTTAAGGCGGAAATCCCATAATTTGGTGTGTCATCTGATGATATGACTCTTGGGGGAAGAAGAGACCATTTAAAAAAATATTTGTGCCAAATGGATTTGTTCCAAAATTGCCAAGTGAGAGACGGAGCTTGCCAAATAAAAGAAAAGGAGGAAAAAAGAAAAATGGAATGAAAAAAAAATAGCAGGATTAATCATATTTAACCCTCCTTCTCGGAATTTAAGGTAGGTATATTCCCTTTTCACCGGGTTCAATCTATTACCCCACAACATTTGAAAGAAAATGCTATAAAGTCTTGTTTCTAATGAAAGGGGAGGTGGAAAAAGATGACTGATGTAAAGAAATATTGATAAAATAAATTTTTTTATTATCACAACCCTTTTCTTCTTCCCAAATTTCCAATGTTTCCACTGATTTACTTTAGCTTCTCCTACCGCTAGCTGTTTTTCCCAAATATAAGTTTCCATATTTTGCATTCCAAACCAGACGCCTAGAATTTTTTGAGTACCAGACACAAGAGGAATATCATAACAGTATGTTAAATTTGGGGCTATCTGACCTAGTTGTAGTACAAAACTTTTGGAAATATTTAGAGAGGCACCAGAATATGCACTAAAAAAAAGAAAAGTCTCTAAAGCCCTTTTAAAGAGAGAATCCGCTAAAAGGAGGGTAACGTCATCTGCAAAGGCAGTGACCTTAACCTTTTCTAGACCTATAGAGGGAGCAAGTCCTGAAATGGATGGATCATAAATAATGCTTCTAATAATTGGGTCTAAAACAAAAGTATATAATAATGGACTCAGGGGACATCCCTGTCGGACACCCCGAGAAATTGGTATTTTCTTACCTAATAGGCCATTCACTATAGGAATAGAGACTCCATATGAGTAAAGTTTTGAAATCCACTGAATAAAAGTCTCAGGAACACCATAAGCGGACAATACAAAAAACAAGAAGGAATGACTGATCGCATCAAAAGCTTTAGATTGATCTAACGCAGCTATTAGTTCTGTAGGAGAAAAATTTGTTTGACAGGCCAATAGATCTCTAAGAAGAAAGAGATTGTGCTGAATTTTTCTATTTTTTATTGCACAGGTTTGAGCCGGGTGACTCAAGAATCGGGCTACTTTTTCTAGTCTAGTATTCAATATTTTAGATAGAATCTTATAATCACTATTAAGTAGGCAAATTGGTCTCCAATTTGAAAATGATGTTTTATCTCCTTTTTTAAAAATAAAAGTCATTAGGGACATTGTAAAGTCTGGATAAGGAATTCCAGAAGATAAATAAGAATTAAACACACAGGGAAGAAAGTGACCCATATACTTTATACACTTTTTATAAAACTCATTAGGTATTCCATCTATACCTGGAGAGGACCCGAGCTTTAGATTTTTAATTACCTCAATTACTTCAGAAGAAGTAATTGGTGATCTTAAGGACTGAATCAAGTTACGAGGTAGTTGAGGAAGAGAATAAAAAATTGTGTGGTGAAGAGAGTCTATAGAGAACACCTTGGGGGGTGAAAAATAATCCTGGATGTAGTGTTCTACCACCTGTAACATACCTATATCAGTGGTAATTAGGTCTTTATTATCATTAAGTAAGCCGGTCATAAGAGTATCTTTCAAATATGTTTTACATGCATGGAATGGGTCTGCCATGGGGGAATCCTTGTAGATAAAATGGAATTCTAAATCAAGAGATTTGGCCCTATTATACTGATAAGTTTTCATTTGTTGTTTAATATTTTTAATTTGAGAAAGAAAAGAAATATGCTCTTTCGAGGGAAGTGACATAAGTCTATACAGTTGATTCCTCAGAACTAGATATTTCCTATAATCATCCTGCACCTTAGCCTTACCCCAAGACTGAAATAAATGTTGAAGTTCTGTTTTAAATTGCCTCCACCAATCATATGGGGAGGGAAAGAGATCAAAAGTGGAGGATTTTGCGGCTAAAAATAATTTGAGTTTAGAGAAATGAACCGGATCTGAAAGGAAGGAAGTATTTAATCTCCAACGAGAAATACCTGAACTAAATCTGGGGGGAAAAAGCCTTAAAGATAAAGAACAAAATAAAATATCATGGTCAGAAAATTCTACCGGAACAGCAACACAAGATAGAACCTGAAAAAACCGTGAAATAAAAAACATATCAATCTGGGTAGCAAAGGTGTGTCTATGATAAGTATTACCACCTGTAGCATGTAAACTACGAAAGACATCCAAAAGCCCAGCATCTGAGACAACCTCTAATAGTGCATGAGAATCATACACACCTTTTTCCTTGCAATTCATGAAACTGAATATCAAGGGAGCAGTTAAAGTCCCCCCCCCCAAACCAAATGTTTCCTTGTAAATAAGAATGGCTTTAGGTCTGAGAATAAGGAGATACGACCTGTTTTAGCTTGTGGACCGTATACATTAATAACTCGGAAAGAATAATCACCCCAAAAACAATCCAATATGAGCAATCTACCTGGTAACAAATCAGTTACCTTCCTGATTTTAAAGGAAGTGTTACCAAATAGTATGGCTACTCCATCTGCTAGTTCAGTACTATAAGACCAAAAGGAAGGGCCACAAGTCCACAACCTTTTCAATCTTTTTTCCTCCGAAATGGAAGATACCCTTGTTTCTTGCAATGGAATAATATCTAAATTTAAAGTCGTAAGATATGCAAACACAGATATCTGCCTATGGAATGTTTTTAAACTGCAGACATTCAAAGAAGCAAATTTTATAGCAGCCATGAAAATACTTATGAACTATGCTTCTGACTTACTTTTCTTTTCTTCCCTTTTTTCCCTTCCCTATCTTTGGCTAATTCAGTTGATTTGCTATCATCGCTCATCTGTTACAAGCTCGAGAGGTGAGAGGCCTCAGATTCCATATCCGAGTCCCTTACTTCCTCCTGGAGGGGAAAAGAAATTCTCAGTCACTACTGGACTGTTCTGGGCTTGTTTTGAGGAGGCTCTGTGAGCCTCCTGCTTTAACAGTTTCGAAAGGAGGGGCATGTTGGAGACCAGACTCTGACTATCTCCTAGCAGAGGGGACCTGGAGTTACTACTTTCTGAGGCTCAGAAACCAACTTTTGTACTGGTTGATCAGTACTTGGTAATGGGGGGAGTGGAGGGCCTTGCTGTGGGGGAAGGGAGGAGGGGTTAACCTTTCACCTGGGGTATGCAGTTTAGCCTGAGCCTTTCAAGCAGGCTATCTTGGTCTAAACCATCAGAACAGTTATGTCTCTCATCACGGACACTGATGGATGGCATGACCCGTCTCCTCGCACAAGTTGCATTTAAGATATTTGTGCATCTGTCCACAGAATGCCCAAAACCCCTCAAAGAGGACATTTCAGCATATCACATACGCTACTTATATGCGTTCTATCCCCACATTTATAACAGGCCTTAGGTTGTCCTGCATAAAAACATACTCCCCTATCTTTTCCCAGAAAAAAGCTATTCGGTAAATGAACCACTTCCGAATTAGCTTGCAATAATTTTACTTTAAATTTCCACCCCCCTGTCCAGATGCCCTCAATATCCAAGAGAGCCTCAGGGGGCCCCAACACTTCACACTTGGCCTGCAGCCATCTATAAATATCACTGACATTCACTCCCTCGTTTCTGAACATAATGGTAACATATCTAATTAACGGCTTAGATAATGGAATAACAAAAAGGTAACCATATAGGATGATTTTCTAGTGAGCATATTTGTCCCAAAATCTGTCCATAAGGGCAACGGACTGGAAGCTGATATCATAAGAGTCCTCTCCAGAAACATGAATGAGGGCATAGATGTCCTTGGCACAAAATCCCATTTTGGACTTCAAAAGATGGTTAAAAATATAGTATCTATCGGGATGTTCTTGCAGGCCCCCTCTATATCTCAAATGTACAGCATTAAGACGTGGGGCCTGCTCTAACTTTGCTTTAAATAAATCTGCCATAGTTGGTTTAACAGGATCACTTGAAGCTTCGATAGTCATAGAGGTAACAGCCCCAGTAGCAAAGTCAGTCCCAGGCCTATCCCCATCTTCCCTCGACGTAGATGGCTGAGGGGAACACTGTAACCCAGGGGCAGTAGTCTTCTTACCTGAGAGGGGAGTCCATTCCAGGTCAGGCACCCAAGCTCCCGACTCAGTTCTTCTCCACCCGGCATCTAAAAGCGCCATCTCCTCCGACCAGGCTGTTTTCGGCTCCTGACTTCCTCCTTCCTGGAGCCCGAATTGCTGTCGCACCAGAAGCATCGTGCGTGGTCCGTCACTTTGTGCGGTCCTCCCGGAAACCATCTCCCGAGACACTAGTTCCTTCACTAGGCACGACTCATGAAGATCTGCACCCTGAGAATCTCCGTCGCTAAAAGGGCTAATACTACTACTGGATTCCGGTAATAAAGGCACCGCTGAAGGCGCACGATTCTCGCTGTTTACTGCTGCTGGCGACTGGTGCAAAACAACTCCTGAGGTAGGCAACATCGTATTCAGTTCCAACAATGAATCTCCTATACCGTTTTGCTGTGTAGGCTCCTCCACCTCCTCCACCTCCTCCACCTCCTCCACCATCCCAACCTCGGGAACGGCTGCCATAATGGCCTCTGACATCAGCAAGGACCCCCACCAGCCACTGACCAGCAGCCAGTAGGGGAATTTCCCCAGTGTCCTGGCCAAATTTCCCTCACTCACTGAAAGTACCACCAGCAGCTTAATCTGGTTCAAGGTTAGTTGGCATTCATCTGTATCCCCCTCCCCTGGGTTGTGCCTGAAAATAGGCAGGATTTGTCTAGTGCACTTACCCGGTAAACAAAAACTAAATAAATAAATCCTCTACTCCCCAGATCTCACATCCTGAAATATGTTGTAAGTTCCATGGTGGTCTATGAGACCCCACCTCCAATCTTCTGTCCTGCATCATGCTGTAGTTCCTGGTGGTCAAATGGACCCACTACCCCACCCCAATTTTCTCTCCTATAATATGTCACAGTTCCCTGGTAGTCTAGTCGATCACCACCCCCAAGACTGTAGGAACCCATGACCCATCTGTCCCCCCTCCCATCCTACCTGCAATGGACTCACCTCCCCCAACCCCATGTATATAGCAGCTATGAGCACACTCCCTGTTATTCAGATTGTGTCCAGCAGAGGTGTCCAGCAGAGAGACTTTGCCAGTCACCATCTCGGGCAACAGGCTGCTATAGTGCAAGGGTGTCAAGGGGAATTGTGGTGGTGGGTCTGGAGTGAGTAGGACTGGAAGGGGTCAGAATGGGCAGTGGGGTCCTTTGATAACAGGGTGGCAATCCACTAGACTGGCAGGGAACTACAACATGTTACAGGATGTGAGACTGGGGGGAACTCCACTACACCACCAGGAAACTACAACATATTAGAGGACAGCTTGGGGGTGAAGGATCTGATAGATGACCAGGGAACAACAATACATTACAAGACATGACACTGGGGGTCCAATAGACCAAAAGAAAACTACAAAATATTATAGAATGGAAAATGAGGGGTGGGGGGTCGCTAGTCCAGCATGGAACTACACCATCTTACAGGACAAGAGATCAGTGGGACTCCATTTAGCACTTCCAAAACCTCTGAATATACTGCTGTACACTTTGTGCAAGGGAGTTCTCTCATTTGGATGGACACAGCAATATATTCTGCATTATTGTGCCATCAGGTCAGCACCATGCACAATGGGCCTTTGAATATGGCTCCTGCCCTGTCAGTTCATGCTATCCTCGGTTTGCATGGCACTAATGTGATTAGTTCTGCACTAACCATTTGATTATCAGGGACGCAGTGTACTTGATTTGTTGCATTTTGCATTGTCTTGCCTACCTCCCTCAAGCTGCACCTTGAAATTAGCTTTGGCTCAAAGTGCCTATGCAGGTCACCAGATTTTAAATAAGTAAGTTTTGCTTTCTTATTGATGAGAAAGCCAGCTGCCCCCTGGTGAGAGAACATGTTCACTAGTCATTTCCTCCCTGTAGGTGCAGTAAGCAGCAGAGATTGACTTTGCGGTAGCTTGCAGCTACTGCATCCTGATTCCCCAGTGGGGTTAGTGTGCAATGTGAAAATAGCTGAACATGATTTAATGACTTCACTACAAAGAAAAAAAGAAAAAAAAATGCACACAGGGAAAGCATACCTATATAAGTATATGGGTTGCAAAGTGTACAATTTTCTTTTTAAACACAGTTTCATTTTTACAAGTGACCCAGAATGGGAGTGCTTAATATTCTTCTGCATTTACTGAAGCACTAATTGAATACCAGTTGCAGTCCTGTGAGAGAGGTGCAGAGGATGGGTCTGTTTCTGTACTCAATGCAACCAATAAGGCATCTGTCTTGATGTGAATAACAGCGAACTCCCACATGTGCAGCAAGTCTCAATTAGCAACAACTTCCCCAGCACTTAATTATGAGCATCACCACTTCTTATAGAAATGGCGAAACTCAAGGTCAGGGAGGTCCTTTTCCTGTCAGCAAATGGCTTAGGCTCAGGATATGTTTTGATCTTCAGCAAGATTCCCAGTATGCTTGCTTAAGTGGTGCCCCAGTACCTGAATCCTAAATCTATCAAGCCGCCTTGATAAATTTCCTGTAGGCTAGGGACTTGAAATGTCAGCTGAGTTGATGCACTGGATGATATAGCCTGTCATGATTTCTATTACCTGCTCTCAATTTCCTTTAGATTTATGTGTATACAATATTTTATGTTTTAGGTTTGCTCTCACTAGTATGTAAAATTGGATAATTCTGTTGAGCTGGCTTGTTTTCCGGCTTAGCATTCCCATACACAATTAAAAGTAGGCAGATTTCAGTAGACATATGTTACCGAAAATCTATAACTACCAGCTTTTAAATTCTATTTGTCACATGGAGTTCACAGGTTAAGGCTTAAATTGGACAAACAGCACATTGTTATTCAAAAGCAATTGAAACTTGGCAACCAGTCTACCATAGCCTGCATCTGTTCCACAGTCCAAGGGTGTCGGGTATGGGTCTGTGAAGTACTGCCTATTGCTTACTTCAATGGGCTATAGTTTTATAGCCAGTCAGTGTTATGTTTTGCAAGTACCTAGACATGGTTTGACTCTTCCAAAGAATCATGTGCTAAATTGGACGGCTGACTTTTGCATTATTTTCTGGCACCAGTGGATGGCGTATACTTTTGGACATAGAGGCAAGAACCCCCCCTTTTTTTCTGTGTTACATTTTAAGCAAAAAAAGTCTCAAGTGTGTCAGAATGAGCTGTGAGTGCGGAAAGTATCATAAAAAGAGCTCCAGCATACTAAAAAGGGTATGGTAGCAGAGGCACATGGCTCACATTGCAATATGGGATTTATCTCCCACAGCAAATACAGACAGAAATTTGATTTATATAGCACTTTTCTTACAAACTGCACCCCAAAACACATTACAGTCAAAGACAGGGTTGACAGGGATGTTGTTGCCATGAGGTATACAAGGAGATTCATACAATGCAGAGAGATTACAGAGAAGTAAAGTGAAATAAGTGCCCCTGACTTGCTTATCATCACACAGTGAATAAAGGGCCTTAGTGGGACTCAGCCTTAATTCTCCAGGATCACAAAGCTGCCTGTGACCTTTTAACTGAACAGATTGCCTATTTATGAGTTTCAGTACTGTATCTCACACAAATGGGCAAAAAATATATAATTTGCAAATGATGTAGCCATGACTGAGAGAATTGGGAAAGTTTTGCTCATGATTGGAATCTGTCCCATGGGATTAACATTTAAAGAAGATTAATAGTGAGAATGCATCCAGGCAAGATCAAGGGGGTAGCACCTCCTCTCAAGTTTCAGTGTGGTTAGAATGGGTACTTAAACTGTATTTGCATGTGCATGTCTGAAAGCCCTGGGAAAGGAGGAGCCAGCTCAGTTGTTTGTGGCGGCAGACAAAATTCTAGAGGATTTTTGATGTGCTTGGTAACAAAAGAGTGATGAGCTGAAAGTTGGGAAAAGGGCGGGTTGTGACCTACAAATCTACTAACATAGTAACATAGTGATTTAATGTCAGAAGGGACTCTTGGTCCATTAGGTCAACATCACCCACACTCCAAGCCTAACTCATTATGTAAATGTAATCTGGTATTGTCTTTTTGCTTCAATTCTCTGTCAGCTGCACTGACCTTATGATTTGTTGACAACTTGTAATCCTCTAAACGGAAAAGAAAAAAAATATAAATCTACCATCTACAGACCACACATGACCCAGTTTGCTCCTTTAGAGCCTCAGAGAAGGATTTTCTTACAGGGGAACATTAATCAACAGTATCCTCTCATAGATTCCTTACAGGGGAACATTTATCAGCAATATCCCTCATAGATTCCTTACAGGGGAAAATTCATCACAGCAGCGTCCCTCATAGTTTAGAAACCTAGAAAACCATTTTAAATGAGAGTGGGCTTACCTGTAGCTTGTAGCAGTCTAAAGATAACCTTTTCAATGTCAGCCTTATATAGATGCTACACTACCACCACTTGTAGAACACCCAGATGTAATGGCATGGTGAAGATGAGCCTAACTACATAATGGTTAGTGATATTGTCACCCTCAATGACATCACAAGGCTCAAAAAATGTTGGCAAAGTAGTTTCAAAATAGGGCAGATTAAAACTGAGATATTTCCAGACTTCTACCATCTACAGTTAAGCCCAATTTATCTTTTTATGGCGTTTCTTGAGGGCTTTCCAGATACTGTATGTGGGGCACTGTTTCTAAGTACGTTTTCCCCTTTAATGCTGCATAAATGTGGCTGAAGCAAGCAGGTAATTGAATCATTTCTTACCCAAGATAATACAATTCTCTGACAGGGTGTAATAGGCATTTTTGGAAGTGTACAATGCTGTATGTTTTAATATAGTATTTGACGGAATTGACATTTTACTACCATTTTCATATTCGGCACAATATCAGAAAACTGTATTCTTTTAATTACATAATTTTTAGTAATTTTAAAAAT
Source organism: Neoceratodus forsteri (assembly GCA_016271365.2). NCBI lineage: Eukaryota > Metazoa > Chordata > Ceratodontiformes > Ceratodontidae > Neoceratodus > Neoceratodus forsteri. The sequence continues at coordinate 234,484,648 of JADMNL010000023.1, read as the reverse complement.
AATGAACAAGGAGATTGGAAAGTTGAGGGTTTTAGTCCCAAACAAGACACTTTGACTAATACCCTCTATTTCCACAATACTGCAGCACTAGGGGGTACTGCTTGTTTGAGAGTTCATTCTTCGGATGAGATGTTAAACTGAGGCACCTTCTGCCCATCTCGGTTGTCCAGCTGGATGTTAAACATCCCATGGTGCTTATTGTAAGAGTAGAGGAGTTTCCCTGGTACCCTGGCCAACACTCCTGCTATGAATAAAACAGTTGCATGTATCCCACTTACTGTATGCACTTGGGAACAAGGTGTTACAGATTACTGTGCCTTTGTGAACATATGAACATTGGAATTGTTGGAAGGAAGAAGGCTTGTTACCTATTAAAACTGCCCACTCTCATTTCAGTTCTAATATCTGTTTATTTTCATTTCCCTTAGATACATATAAAGCATCTCTTTCTCTTGTCTTACTAAATTGTTACTACATTACATAGGAGTGCATTGCATAGGCCTACCAATCTCTGTGAGAACTACTATTTAATTTTGTTTCAGTCTCCCCTTTCCTGACAGTTAACTCACCTTATCTCATCTATTAGAATCTGTACTGCCTGCCCATGTACAGTGTGAGTATTGTAGCTCATTTGCAACTCTATTATACCCTCTCAACTATATTGGTGCCTATTGTGTTTTTGCACTTGTATTTGCCCATACTGCACTTCTGATGATTTTAATTGTCTGTATGCCTACTCCCATTGCCATCTCCCCCTCAATCACACCTGGAAATGAGCACCAGCCCAGTGTGCCGTTCCTGATTATCAAACTTTTAAATAAATAAATTAATATGTTTCTTCTGGTCTTCCTTAAAATTGCCCCTTGTAGTTGCTTATTATGCTCTTCAGGGGTATCCTCATTTTGTTTATTGTTAATTCCAAACCCTTACATTCAATGGCCTATGCAGCCAGTATGGTGTTATGCTTGTGCAACTGTCTTAGTTTGGTTTTGGCCATTCGCACTGTCTATTCTAGAGGAATTACCACCCTGTAGGGGTATCAGAGGCAAGGAACCCCTGTAGGAGGGTTCCAAACTAGAGGTGCCATGGGAAAATTCCTCTGGCTAAAGGTACATTAGGAAGGGTCCCAAGGTGAGCAGTGCTGCTACTGGAGGAGAAGTGGAGGATGATGTGGCAAAGAAAAAGTGCTTCAGAAGGAGGCTGAGAGGAACAGCTTATGCAGCTCAGGAAGTGGGAGTGGCTGGCTGCTTTTCCATTGAAATACAGGCCAAGCCTTCCAATTCAATGTTCTATGCAGCTAGTATAGTATTATGCTTGTGCAACTATGTTAGTTTAGTTTGGGCTATTTGCACTCTCTATTTCAGAGGAATTACCACCCTGTAGGGGTACCAAAGGCAAGGAACCCTAGTAAGAGGGTTCCAAGCTAGAGGTATCACGGAACAATTCCTGTAGCTACAGGTACCTTAGGAAGGATCCCAAGGAGAGAAGTGCTGCCACTGGAGGAGGAGGGTAGGATGGTGGGACAAAGAAAAAGTGCTTCAGAAGGAGGCTGAGGCACTGCTTATATAGCTCAAGAAGTGGGAGTGGCTGGCTGCTTGTCTATTGAAATACAGGCCAAGCCTTCCAATTCAATGGCCTATGCAGCCAGTAAAGTATTAAGCTTGAGCAACTCTGTTAGTTTGGTTTGGGCCATTCGCACTCTCTATTCCAGAGGAATTACCACCCTGTAGGGGTACCAAAGGCAAGGAACCCTAGAAGAGGGTTGCACCCCTAGAGGTGCCACAGGATGATTCCTGTGGCTAAAGGTACCTTAGGAAGAATCCCCAAAAAGAAATGTAGTACAAAGCATATAAGCAAGCAGGAGCTGTGATGTAGTAGTAAAATAATGCATCACGCAGTTTGATAACATAATGAGATGTTCAGGCTTGCATGGCATGATTCGATGTTGTGGGACCTTCTAAAGGGAGAAGGAATGGCAAGGACACCATACACCTCCATTCAACAGCACAACCTACCTAAAAAAACTAGGGAACACTACTATGCTAACTAACAGTTATGACCTGAGGCACAGAGGAGAGAAAAAAACCCTATGAGGAGGAATTCTCTGGGGATCCAAGGCCTAGGTCGCCTTCCCTCCAGGCTTGGGATATTTTATTTAGTAATGACCCTGCTGCCGCAATTTGAAAGCTGAATTAAGGGAGGTGGAAAACATTCAATTTGGAGGAAAGCTCTCACTCAGTCCCTGTAGTGGGAACACCGTGGAAGGTTGTGAGAGTGCTCTGCAACATTGGGGGCAACCAAGGTGGAAGGAGGAAAGCAATGACTGCTGAGGCACTCACCTAGCCTACTCACCCTAAACACAAACCAGGTGAATGTGAGGCACTCGTAGGGAGAATGTGGTGAAGGTGCCTTGCTAGAGAAGCCACTAAAGCCAATGGACAACCATTATAGTGGAACCACTAGAGCCAAAAGAGATCGGAGTAACCACCCTTCACAGCTAGTCTTAAATTCCACACCAGGAGCTGCTGTCACATAGTGAACAGCTAAAGCCAAACCTGGAGCAAAGACATTCCCAGCTATGGGCCAGATGAGAAAGACCCCACCCCAAGTCGGGCACGCTCAAGAAGTGGACTTAAAATACACAGCGAGACCATTGGCTGCAGGGAAACCCTGCACCAGAATGGTATGGCTGGCATGCCCCAGAACTGATTAGGAGCTGAATGAGTGTCAAGTGCTGAGACCTTGCAAAGGTCAGATGCAGTAGTGCGCCCAGCAGACATCCCAGAGGCTGAAGCCGAGGGGATGGTGGTAAACATGAAGCAAAGATTACATAAGCAAGAGTGGACCTGCACATAGGTCAGTAACAATACAGCAATAGTTGTACCTTCATGTAGCTCTGCAAAACATAGTAGCAATGAAGCAGCACTGTGAACAGTGGAGCAAGCCAGCCAGGCATTCAAAAAGCCAATAAAGGTGACACATACTCTGAGGATTTGCCATCAGTGGAGACAGGATTTAGAACATAAGTAAATAGCCACATGGGGCCACAACTCCCCAAACACCTCCAAGTCCCCACCATAGGAAAAACAAGAAAGTGATGGAAGGCCAAGGCCCACATGCAGGTACTGAAAGTAATTTACAGCATCAACAGTAGCTTTAGCTGACCTCAGAGTATAACAGGGTGTACAAACATAGAAGCAGCATCTGTATTGAGTACACTGAGTTGTAAACTGTGATAAACATAAAATAAAGGAGGCACAATGCTCTAAAAGCAGCTTTCACCAGGCAGTGCAATGAAACTGCAGCAATGAGGTAAGACAATGAGTTGAGAGTGCATGTCCGAGCTGCATAGCTAGGGTTCAGAGTGAGTCTGAATCAGAAGTAAACAATTAAGTGTGCAACATGGAGAGCAGCTTTAGTTGAGCTGAAACACATAGATTATGTTTGCAGTTGCATTGCAAGTAATGTGAGAGTTGTGAGTAACTGAAAGCAAGTAGCATTAGCTCTGGAGTAGCAGTATGCTAGGAATTTAGAAACAAAGCCCCAAAAGACAAAACCAAAACACAATAAACATGGAAAACAGGGAACAAAGCCCAAAACAAAAACAAAGACACATAAAAAACACAGAAAGCAAGGACAGAAAGAAGCACACAGCTGGAGGTAAGAACAAACACCAAAGTCCATTAGAGACAAACAGAAACAGTAGGCGGGGGGGTAGGCCCCCGCCAGCTCAGAGGACAGACAGACAGAGCCTTCAGTCAGCAAAGAAAAAGTGCTTCAGAAGGAGGCTGAGAGGAACTGCTTCTATAGCTCAGGAAGTGGGAGTGGCTGGTTGCTTGTCCATTGAAATACAGGCCAAGCCTTCAAATTCTGTAGTTCCAGGTAATCTAAGAAACAATATAACATTACCATATTAATTTCCCTCATCCCCCTTTAATCTAATCTAAACATGTTTAGGGTATTACGTCTCTCATTATATTCTATAGTGCTTTAACCCACTATTAATCTACTGGCTAGTCTTTGGACTTTCTCTAATTGCGCTATGTCCTTCCTATGATATGAAATCCAGAACAGGTAGTAGTACTCTATCTGGGCTCTAACATGTGCTCTATACAGTGATCCTATAACGTTCCCCTATCTGCTTACAATGTTTCTCTTTACGCAGCCTAATATTTCTGCAGTGTACCAAAAAGCATTTCACAATGTTCATCTTGTTTGAAATCTGCTTTGATTATAACACCCAAGTCCATTTCTTTATCAGCCTTTCTCAATTCAACCCCATATAAATAACAACTTATTGCTAATGAACCATGTGCATGTAAGACCCTTCCCAGGACTAGGGGACATTTACAGACATATACCAGTATGTCATTTACTGGGTGGGGTGGGATGCATTGCATCAATGACAACACTGTACACTTACTTGACTTCCAGATCAGAGGTGATCTCTCATAGCAACAGCACACAGGGTCACTGGCAAGGGGCTATGAGACAAACATTTATGGCAGAACATATTTAAATACAAAATCAAAGCCACAATGGAAAGGCTAGAGTCCAATACTTTGGATCTAATTTATTTTATCACTGGCAGATTGATTTTTTAGCCTGCAGGGAGGGTGGTAATCATGTTTTAGAGTACTTGAAGTTTATTTTCACTGGGACAGTATACTGTTTAACCCCCACCCACAGGGGGCAGAGTTTAAAGTGCAACAGGTGCACATCCAGAACTTGTATTTTCAAAAGAAAAGTATTTTAGTTGGCACAGAAACAGTTCTTGGCTGGGCTGCATGGCAGTTCCTTAGATGCATTGATCACAGAAATTGCTGGTAATGATGTTTAGTCCTTAGCTATTGGCTGCACCATTACTTGGAAGCCATCAACTAACTATTTTATAGTTTACATCCATAATGCATCATCAAATCCAGCATTTGCCCAGACACAAGCACAGCTTGCACTTGGGAGGTACACCGTAGATCTGACACTTAATTAAGGGGCACTCTGAGGGATGTTCCTCCAAGGTCTATTACTGCTACTGTCCCATCACTAGTCCCACTGAGTGTGGGCCAGCTGTTGCTCCCATTGGGTGAGCAGGGTGAACACAGAGGTTCAACATTCACTCAAGTTATCACTTAGAAAAGCTTGGGGTTAAGTAGTCACAGTAATGTGGAATGCCCTCACTAGGCTGTGGGGAGATCAGTTTAAACATCAGTTTAAACATGTTTTCTTTCTTTTAATCTCACAGAAAGTAACCGGTTCTAGGGAGGCAGAGTCTGAAAATCCACAGAAAGTAGTCCTTCACTATTCTTCTGTTATTTGTTCATGCATTCTTGCCACTGGATTCTGTTCTCTGTTTTAATGAAAGCTACAAAAATGTGTCTGTGGTGTAAATAGATGTGCTTACCATAGGAAGTACACATACTGAGGAGGCCATCAGGGCTGTATGGTAGTTCTTGCCTTAGAAATTGTATTGCTGTTAAGTTCCTGTTGTGCACAGTGGGCACCCTGTCTGTTAGTTCCAGTTCTGAGAATACAGATGTCTGCCTGGAGTAAACTCTGTGTCTGAGTCCATCTGTCTAACCACACAGTTCTACCAGTGGTGACAATGTTTGTAATGTATCCATGGGTGTCAGTCAGTCTGCAGTTGAGTAAGACTTCATTTTTTCAAAAACAAAATAAGTTCTTGCCATGTAGCAGTGTTGGAAGCTGCTGGTAGAATCCACCTTGCCTCCATGCTTGACTGCCCTGCTACCTCATGGTTCCTGCCCAGATACTAGCAACTCTCTCAGCCAACTGCCATGGTCTACAGATTGAGACTGGGCACATTAGTGCAAGAAAGGAAAAGCCCCTTTGTGGCTGTTGTGTTGTCGCGATCGTATACAAGAAAAAAATGAAAGTGATATGTGACCTGCCTGCCACGTTGCCGCTCAACCCTAATGCTCCCCGAGGTTGCAATCTAGCACAATCCAGTCAGACCTCCCCCACCATTATACAGGGGTATGACAAGCCTGTGGGGAACAAACTATTTAATATATAGTAAAAAGGCTGTACCTCCAAAGCAAGAAATAAGGACAATGAATCAAGGGGCCACTAATTCTGCCTGGCAACACAAATGAGAGAAAGAAGCAGAAAGCAGGAACCACCACTATTTAAGCATGCACAGTCACATTGCAAATGACCCCTTTTGCTAGGAGGCCTGAATTACAGGCCACAAACTGCAAAATAACCATAGTTTCAGAAGCTAGTAACCAAAATGGTAAACTGCAGCCAAGTAAGTGCAGGGCCACTGGAAAAAAGGAAAGAAAATAACAGTTGTTTTTTTTTTCTGGACAGTGAAACTATAAAGCAGAATGACCAACAGTGCAAGACAGACAACAACACACCACAAGCCACAGAGGCTACGTGTTAAGCACCACATTATGAACTGCTGGTGATATGGTGTCAATTGGACGAGTGACAGAGTTCAACAGATCAAAAGGGGACTTTGATTCTTAATTGTAGTATTTTGAATGCTGGTTGATGGTGAATGAAGTTACCAATAACACGAAGGTAAATGTCTTCCTAGCAGTTTTGGGACCCACAGTCTATAGACTTCTCAAAAGTCTGCTCCTGTCGCACTGCTGGACATGTGGTATGATCAACTCACTGAGACACTTTCACAACATTTCAAGCCTGAGCTGATTCTCATTGCAGAACACTTTCATTCTCATCATTAGAACCAAGAAGATTACCTCTTTGCACTGATTTGTCTGGCTGAACACCTGTGAATTTGGTCAGTTTCTGGATGATACCCTACAGGATCAAATTGACTGTAGTCTGAGAGGACAAGGTTTTCACACATTCCTTTTTTTCAGGAAAGGACTTAACATTCAGCTCAACCTGTGATATTGCACTTGCTTTGGAGCTTACCTTAAAATGCACCAGGGAGCTAGTGGGACATTCTGAACCATCAGAGAGTGGGGTTCACATGGACACCTATACAACAGGGGCCAAGGAACATTCCAGTCTACAGAGTGGTCCACCACCATGTCATCAGCAGCTGCAAAGATATTGGAAGCTACTGTAGCAATAGAGACCATTTCCACAAACTCATAACAAATTTGTTACTATTGTGGGGTAATCAACAGCAAAGCACATGCAGATTTTGGCAAGCAAAATTCAACAACTGTAGAAAAGTGGGTAATCTAAATGGACTATGCAAAACTACATCTCATACTACTCGTGCACAGTATGTCACAGACACCATGTCAGAAACTGACCAGCAAAAGTCATTGGAGCTGTCCACTGTCTACACAACACAAGGAAATGGAGAGGGAATTTGCCTCCAAATCAAGTTGGAGGACAAACTGGTTAACATGCACATTGATGGAAGGGCATCAATATCCCTTGTGCCAGAGCACATCTACAAGGAGAACCTCAAGAAGTGCCCATTGCAACCATTGCATGTTTAACTTACATTTTAAACCAGAGACTAAATCCCTATTGTGGAGGAGATTCAGGTACCTATGAGGCAGAACCATGGACCTTGGCTCTAGAGGTAGTGCAAGGAGGAAAAAAATGCATTACTAAGAAGAAACTGGCTTGAGAAGATCATGTTGAACTAGGAAAAGATCTTTACCTTATGAACTGTGACAATAAAACCTTAAGATGCAGTGAGAGAAGTACTTTTTAACATGGTTCTATATTTCAGTATTGCTATGGCACAATCTAGACTATCAGGGTAAATCTCTGAGTGTGAATAGGGCCAATACAATCTACTACAAATCTCAACCAGCACCCTATGCCTAGAAAGAACAGTAGAAAATGAACTGGATCATCTAGAAAGGCATGCTATCATGTCAAGAGTAGAGAGAAGCAACTGGACTGCCCCATCATCATGGTACCAAAACAAAGTGAGACAAAGCAGTGAGGCTGTGTAGTGACTACAAGGTTATAGTGAACCATTGCAGAGAGTCAGAAACATATCCACTACCCAATGCCGAGGACCTGTTTGCCACACTTGCAACTGGAAAGTTCTTCAGCAAAGTTGGACTTATTCTTAACATACCAGCACTTTGAACTGGAACCAAAGTAAGAGCCATATCTCACCATAAACACTCACAGGGGACTTTTCCAATATCATCCCTTGGCCTATTGAGTTTTGATGGCTCCAGCAATTTTTCAGCACGCAATGGACCATGTAGTCAGCTTTATGGATAATATCTTGGAAACAGTGCCCACAATAGAAAAGAGCTGCTAGTAATCCTTGACCACTTCATGCCCAGATTACAGCAGTATGGAGTAAGGATGAGGCTAGCCAGTTATCAGTTTCTGCAAGATTCTGTTGAGTACCTGGGATATAAGATCAATACCCAGGCCTGAACCCAACAGAGAACAAAGCAAAAGCAATTTTCAATGCACCCATGCCAACAAATGAGACTGAGGTAAGATCATTCTTGGGCCTGTTGAACTACTGGGGATGTTTCTTGGCAAACTTATCCACATTGTTGCAATCACTAGATGACTTACTACAAAACAGATGTGAATTGGAATTAGTCACCACAGTGTGAAACAGCATTCCAGTCTTGTAAGCAATGATTTGTGAACAGCAAGTGGCTAGTGCACTGTGACTCATCAAAACCTCTGAGATTGGCATGTGACCCATCCCCATTTGGGTTGGGCACAGTAATCTCTCCTGTGTTACCTTCAAGTGAGGGGCAGCATATTTCCTTTGCTTCAAGAACCCTGTCTCCAAGTAAAAGAAATTATGTTCAGTCAAGAAGGAAGCCTTGAGCATACTCTTTGGGGACATGATGTTCCATAAGTACCTGTATGGACAAACATTCAGTCTGCTAACAGATCACAAGCCTCTACTGACCATTCTGGGCTGAAAGCAATGATTTCATGTCTTGCAGCACTGAGGATGCAGTGATGGGCCCTCATTCTATTGGCCAATGACTGTGACATTAAATAGAGATATTCTCAGAATCATTCAAATACAGATACACTGTCAAGACTGCCATGAAAAGAGTCTTTCTGGAGGCTGAGATGCTGCCCTATTTGCAGACAACTCTCTGCCCTGAGGGAGGAAGTTGCCCGTCTTCAGACCACACTGGACAGTAGTAAGGGGACCTTCCCCCAGGCCACACTGGACTGTAGGAAGGGAACCTCCCCATCCAGGGAGCACCAGAGCCACCACCACTACCTCAGAGGTTGTGAAGAAAGCACAGCTGTTGGACTACAGTGGGTTCAAGGAGGGTGAGGATGGTGGAACAGAGGCACACCCAGTCAGTTGCTCCACACCACAATCCATATACCATTCTGGGGGAGCATAGCTCCCCTATGGATGCACCCGCAGAGGAGACTAAGGAGGCTGAGGACAACTGTCACAAGGGAGGCCCACAGGAAGGAGGCAGAGGACACCACAAGGAAAGGAAGCAGCTCCTGGTGGGGGACTCAATAATTAGGGGGATAGAACCGGGGAGCAGGGAAAACTGAAGTAAGGTGCCTGCCTGGTGCCATGGCTTGGAGAGACAGGAAGCGCATCATCAGGATCACGAGAACAGCTGCATGGGAGTCTGAGCTGAACGTCATTGTCCACCTAGGGACAAATGACTTGGCTAATCATGAGATTAGAGCAGTGCAGAAGGACTTTGTAGAATTGGGGAGGGGCCTAAGACAAGTAGCACACACAATATCCTTCTCTGAGGTGCTGCCTGTCAATGGCATGAGTAAGGCGAGGTACTTTGCACCATGCAGTTTAATGAATGGTTGAAAAATGGTGTGGAGCACAGGGTTTGGCTTCATTGGGGACTGGGATTCCACCTGAGGGACACCAGCCTATACTGGCAGGATGGTCTGCATCTGTCCAGGAAGGAACAAGTCTTTGAGCAACCGGTTTAAATGCTTCATTGGCAAGCTTTTAAACTAGTCAAGGGGAGGCACTGATAAGCAGCAGGAACATCCCAGCCTCCCTACAAAAACAGGGTACTAAATGGGAAAAGACCGAGGTGGACAGGTCAGTGGGGATGCTGCAAAAGAAGGTAAAGCCATCAAAAATGGAGAGCAATGAGTACCAACGCCCGTAGTCTGAGTAACAAGCTCCTGAATTAGTGGCCTTGATGGAGGAGGAACATCTGGATATCGTGGCAGTCACAGAAACATGGTACACACAAAACCATGACTGGGACATAAACATACCAGGATACACTATCTACAGGAGGGACAGGGGGGTAAAAGAGGAGGAGGAGTAGCTCTTTACATAAGGGAAGGAATCAAAGCAACAGAACAAAATGGAAAACAGGGAGAAGAAGAAGCACTGTGGGTAAATTTGGAGACCGGCAATGGCACCACAATCCGCACAGGGGTTGTATACAGACCCCCTTCTCAGGGGGAGGAAATGGACAAGGAAATGATAGAAAGAATACTTAGAATGGCAGAAATAGGAGATATTGCTGATGGGTGATCTGAATATGCCAGATGTTAACTGGAATGCAGTTGCAGCAGCCACTTCAAAGAGTGGGTTATTCTAGATGCCCTAAAGGGCATGCCTTAGACAACTAGTATTGGAGCCCACCTAAGAGGGAGCAATCTTAGACCTGGTTCTCTCAAATGGAGATGAAGAGAGGATCACAGATGTAGAAGTGGGTAGCCATCTGGGAACTAGCCACCATCGAACAGTATGGTTCACAATAAACACAGCAATAGAGTCAAGCCATACAAAGGCAAAAGTACTGGACTTTAGGAGGGCTGACTTTGTTGAAATGGGTGAGTGCCTATGAATGCACTCACAAATGGCAGGAAGGAGGGGTGAAGAACAATGGGAATAATAAAAACTGCCATCACAGAGGTAACAAGCCTTTGTGTGAAGCAAATTAACAAAATGAAACAATGTAAGAAACCACTATGGTTCTCTAAGGAAGTGGCAGTGAAGGTTCAAGAGAAAAAGAAAGGATTCAGGAAGTACAAGGAATCACAGAAGGAGCAGGACAGAAAACTGTATCAGTTAAAGCAAAAGGAAGCTGGAAAGGCAGTCAGAACAGCAAAGGCCCAAACCGAGGAAAAGATAGCCAACTCAGTTAAGAAGGGGGATAAAACCATTTATAGGTACATCAGGGAGTGAAGGAAGACCAAGGGAGGGCTACTGAGGCTTAATAAAGAGGAGGGAGGGTGGGCTGAGGGTGACTGTGAAAAGGCAGAGATACTAAACAAATATTTTTGCTCAGTATTTACAAAGGAAGTGGGGGAGGTACCTAAAACAAACAGTAGAAACACTCTGGATACAGAAGTTGATACCAGCCCATTTACAGAAGAAAGGGTTCTGAAAGAACTCTTAAAACTGAAGGTGGACAAAGCAATGTGGCCTGATGGGATTCATCCCAGAATTCTAAAAGAACTAAGGGTAGAACTAGTGACACCACTGACTACCATCTTTAACAAATCATGGAGGATGGGTGGTACCCGAGACTGGACGAGGGCAGATGTGATTCCCCTCACAAAAGTGGGAGCAAGGCAGAAGCAGAAAACTACAGACCTGTTAGTTTAACCTCAGTGGTAGGGAAAATGATGGAATCACTTCTGAAGGAAAGAATTGTTGAGTATCTAGAGGCCAGAGGGGCACAGGACCCAAGGCAGCATGGATTCACAGCGGGAAGGTCATGCCAGACAAATCTGATAGATTTCTTTGACTGGGTTACCAAAGTAGTAGATCAGGAGGGGCTGTGGACATGGCCTACCTAGACTTTAGCAAGGCATTTGACACAGTCCCACACAAAAGATTAATATACAAGTTAGCCAGCCTGGGAGTGGGTCCCAAGATGACAGCCTGGGTAAAGAATTTGCTGGAGAATAGGACACAGAGAGTAATAGTAAATGGAGTCCACTCTGAAGAAAGGGGGGTTACTAGTGGGGAACCGCAGGGTTCAGTATTAGGACCAGTCCTCTTCAATGTCTTTATAAGCGACATTGCAGAGGGACTGGAAGGAAAAGTATGTCTCTTTGCAGATGACACAAAGATCTGCAATAGAGTTGATGCACAAGGTGGGGTGGAAAGGATGAGAAGGGACTTGGCAAGGGTAGAGGAATGGTCAAATGTATGGCAGCTTAGATTCAATGCTAAGAAATGCAAGGTAATGCACCTGGGAAACAAAAACCCAGGGGAAGAGTACACAATGGGGCGTGAGATACTAACAACAAAAATGGAAAGGAACCTGGGGGTAGTCATATCAGATGACCTAAAGGTGGGCAAGCAATGTGAGAGGGCAGCAAGGAGGGCTGGGGGGATACTGAGATGCATAGGGAGAGGCAGCACCAGTAGAAAACAGGAAGTTATTATCCCTCTGTACAGACAGTTGGTGAGACCCCATCTGGAGTACTGCGTGCAGTTCTGGAGACCCAGTCTCCGCAAGGACATAGACAGGATGGAGGCTGTCCAGAGGAGGGAATTCAAAATGGTGCAGGGTCTGCACCAGAAGACATATGAAGAGAGACTTAAGGAGCTGAATATGTATAGCCTCGAGGAAAGGAGGGAGAGGGGGGACATGATAGAAACTTTCAAGTATCTCAACGAAATCAACAAAGTCCAAGAGGGTAGCATCTTTCAAAAAAAGAGGTGTGCAAGAACAAGGGGGCACAATTTGAAGATAGAAGGGGAACGGCTCAGAGGTAATTTAAGGAAGTATTTTTTTCACAGAGAGGGTTGTGGATGCATGGAACGGACTTCCAGAAGAGGTTGTGGAGTCAAGAACAGTGGTGGAAATCAAGCATGCATGGGACAGTCATAAGGCAATTCTAGGGGTTGGGGGTAGGAAGAAGTAGGCTGCTGGTTAACTAGGATCTGCAGCTTATCCAATAGGTAGGGAAATGGGCAGACTGGGTGGGCCAAGAGGTCCTTATCTGCTGTCAAAATCTATGTAAGATATGGCAGAGGAAGAAGATGATGGGGTAGTGTTCCAATTTTCACTCATTGGGGAGCTACTCTGCTTCTTTGGACATAACAGAGGAAACAAGACGGGATTCATTTCTCTCAAAAATCTTAGATTTCACCCTAAACGGTTACCACAACTTCATGAGAGACCCAACTCTTCTACCTTTCTTTAAGAAGAGGGATCAACTGTCCACAGATCAAGGTTGTGCTGTGTGGTGAACTTGTGTCATGATATTGCCAAAGTTCCAAAAGAGGTTACTTTCAGACATACATAAGAGTCATGCTGATATCTCTTGGATGACAGCATTGTTCAGGGGATATCTCTGGTGGCTGTGACTTCATCAAGATGTTCTATATCTTGTCATCCAGTGTGCAGCTTGTGCAGCTGTCCACACCCAACCTGCAGTTGCACCCATGCATCCCTGGTCCTGGGCTACCACACCTTGGAAATGCATCCATGTAGACTATGAGTAAGTGGACAACCCACATTTCTTAGTGGTAATCAATGTCCAATCCAAACTGATCAAAGTGCTTCCTACACAAGTGACAACTACTATAAAGACTGTACATCTTCGGAGATAACTCTTTGCCTCATATGGACTACCACTGGAGCTAGTGTCATACAATGATTCTCAGTTTTCTTCACACAAGTGCAAACTATTTTTAAAACAGAATGGGGTTTTACATATGTCTCCTCCTTACCACCCAGCATCAAATGGAGCAGTGGAATGAGCTGCATAGACTTTAAGAAAACCTGGACCAAACAAAGTCAATAACTGCAATCCAAAGCTTGGCTAGTTTCTTGTTCATTTACAGAAACACTTCTCACACCATCACAGAGTGAATATCTGCTAAACTGTTCCTCAGACAACAGCCACATTACCATTTGGCATTGCTCAACCTGGACTTGTCCAATGCTATAGCAAAACATCAAATGCAGCAGCAGAGGGGTCATGTCAACTTGCCCCAACCAGTTCAGATCTTCTATCTTGGGGAAAGAATAATGGTTTAAGACTTCGGGTATCCCAGGTGTCTTTAGATTCCTGGAGTGCTGATTGAAAAACATGGACCTTTGACCTATGGAGTCCATGTGGAACATCACCTTGTTCATGTATTTGTGGATCATCTGTTACTTTCAAGAGTTCCAGCCTATTCAGCAGAAGACATAACTCAGAAGCAAACAGCATCACTAAACAATTTTCTCCTTCCAGTGAAATTCCAAAGGGGACTGAGCTGAATAATACCCAAATTCATGCTTCGCTGGCAGCATTTACTCTAGCCTGGAGATACCCCATGCAGCAGTGAAGAGCACTACAGAGACTTGACCTTTAGATCACGAACTGAACCTGTGTTTTTGTGCAGCTGGACTTGTTACTTATGTTATCACTCAGTAACATACTCTATCAGAGGGTATAATAATCCCCTGAACTTGTTCCTGGGTACCAAATAGTCTACTTTGGCTGAGAAGTTAGGAATGTTTTAATAGCCATTTTTAGACTACAATTTGTCTAAGGGGGAGCAGTGTAGTATACATAGATGTAATTATCATAGGAAGTACTGGGGAAGCCATCATGGCTCTAGTCCATGCCTTAGAAATTGTAGTCCTATGAAGTTCCTATCATACCCATTGGGAAGCTTATCAGTTGGTCTAAGCTCTGAGAATAAAGATGTCTGCAAGTAGTTAATACTGTGTCTAAGTCCATCTGTCTAACCACCTAAATTATTATGGTTTCAAAGTCTCTTTTCTACTCAGGAAAGCCCTCAGGCTGTTACTCATGGTTAGGTAATCAGGCAGGCTGCGGCCTATTTGTGACTGCTGCAGAAATGGTTAATGCCACAAAATCTAGGTTGCTGTTGCCTCCTTTTCCTTAGAAACTGGTGCCTATTTCAGAGAATAGTAGATGTGGGCAGCTCAGTGCCCTTTGACCAACTGTCCCTGATAGACTTGGTGGGGCCTTATGCTGCTGTGGTATGTTCCATCCTCTGCAGATACTCAGAATGAAAATTCTGTGAAGTAAACCATCTGTGGTCTGAAATTACCAGTCTTATGTTAAAAACCCACAGTGGTCTTGAGGGTTACACCCCTCTGAGGGAAACTTGCAGTCCTTGGCAAGGCATCAGAATGCAAAAGTAGTCTTCCTCAGGACCCATGATGAGAAGGTATGGCCATCATCACCCCCATCAGGACACAGGTGGAATAACTGCATACTACTGGTACCACCATGTGGGTGAGTACAAGGGTATGGAAAATAAAACAAAGTAGGGATCCTTTTGCACAGAGCACACTAACTCTCAGAGTGTCTGTCCAGCACTACTATGATCCCTAGTGTGCTGTGCCCAGGTGATCAGATGTGTGCCATCACCACCAGAAACATCTAGTGACAAACAAAAATCAAATGTGGGGTGCCACCCACAAGTAGGGCACCAACCCAAGGTCCACACTTGCATTGAGAGCTACAGAGTTAGTGTACCTTTAAATAACTGCAAACATAGTAAATTTGTAAACACTGTATCCATCATTGTAATTTAACCTGTACCATAAACTTGAATAACACTTCACATTATGCTTTTTAAGGCCTCTTTAAGACATACCCAAATTTAAATTGTAAAAATATGATAAAATGTAAGTTAGACTCTAATATGTTTTTTTTTTTTTTTGCTGTAAAACAGGAAAAAATCCAACTCAGGATATCATTTTAAAATGGGCTCAGCAGGATAAACTTTCTTTTGTTTAAAAGGGCAATGAGAGTAAGTTTGTTTTTGTCCTTGTAGGAGGGGGCATGATATTATGATTTGTTGTAGTGACTTTATAAAATGGGCAAAAAAATCCAGTGATCTGATTGGCCAATAACTGCTCAGACCTGTGCAGTAAGTGATCAATAACCATACAGGTCTGGAATGTGCCCTGTAAGTCTTGAAACTTCTTGGAAGGACTTGTTGGTCCGAAAGCTAAAGCACTTTGTTCTTTTTTTACATCTACAGTACAAGTCACATTAAACTGTTCCCTCAACTCACTGGTGTAGCATTGTTCAGTGAGTTTCCTAATCTGTGCAGTGTTTAATTCAATGAATTATTAAAAGTTTAGTATTGGTTTGCAACTAGCTGTTAGGACTATAAGCTTTATTTTCAGCTAAGTGCTTATGAGTTTCATTTCAGAAGGCAGACTAAACTCTTAAGGAATGCTGTGATATTTATAAACAGTGCCATGAAAATGCATTGCATAAACACTACAAAACAGCTACTGTCATATCACTAAACAGGTACAAATGAGTTGAATAGGCAGTGAAGAATGGTTGGAAAAGAATTGAAAGCTTCAACAATTCAAGCTGCCACTGCAGTAGAATAACAAAAAAAAAATGCTACACCAGTGAGTTGATGGAGCGGTTTAATGTGACTTGTACTGTATGTTGGTCCAATAAAAGGTATCAAAGCATGTGCTTCTGGATCAGTTCTTAAAAGGACCAATACGGCAAAGACTAAATCTGTATGCTTGATCTCTCAGTAACTGTGACAGCTGGAGAAAAACAGAAAAAAGGTTCAACTAACAACATGAGTGACTTACCTGCCAGTCTTTTTGATCTCTTTGATAAGGCAAACCCAGATGTTTGGTGTGAGAACTGATTTACCAATGATGAAGATTTATTTATTCTCAATTTAAAGATTTATTTAGTTTTGTGTTTTTTTATTATTTTGGTGCCATTTTTTAACCACAATAACACACTTCAGGGCTTGCAGTTATTGTGTAATAACAACACTCCCCCCCACCCTGTCACTGAAGGACTCCCAGCTTATTCTTCGTGCCTCCAACACATAAAGTGGGGGGCGCGCAATAATTACCCAATAACCACACACCCTGTCATATGTTACTGCTTATATAAGCATCTCAGATAATACCCAGAAAGTCACATCAGGTGAACATTATGCAACCACAACAAAGCACAAAGCCTTGTGCCAACCACCCTTAGAGAACAATTAAAGAACAGTCTCATCCGTCTGTAGAGTTAGTGATCCAGGTATGTCATTGTCCCTCTAGCAACAGCTGGGTACTTGCTTCTGAGCCATCTCTTCCACCAGATCATCAAGTGATGACATCTGGACTGTAGACAGGATGCTGTCACTTGATATGGCGCAGTCATCTGGATGGTGAAAAGATGGATGATGTCAACAAAACTGGTGAGTGTTGTTATTTGGGATGCCCACTGCTGGGCTGAGGTCATTGGGTTCATCTGGGAATGTGATCTGGTTTTGCCAGGTGATGTCTGGGCTGGAAATGTGTTGCTTCACATCTGAGACCTAGGCCAGACATGGGCAAATAGTAGCCTTGGTGCATGCTGAGGGGTTGTATGATCTGCTTAATTGGATTCTGTGCTCCTGACACTTTGGGTCATCTGGGCTGTACCTGGGGCACCTCTGCATACAGAGGATATCCATGTGCCAACATGCCAGCAGGCAGCCATTGATCTACCAACGTGGTCTGATGATTGTTGCTGGTCTTCTCCACTGGCAGCCATTTTGTGGAGGTTTTTTGGGGGGCAGTTCTGGTCCCATGCCTTATATAGCATTAGAGAATTTTAAGCTGGAGGGCTGATCTCACAGTCTGCACACTGTCACCTGCCCTGCCGCACACAGAACAGTTGTCAAGGCTCAAAGTGAAGGTTCAAAAAAGACCGAGTCTCAGAACTCACTAATTAGTGCCAATCAGATGTGAATAGCAGCATTAATCTTTTCCTTTCTTTATGACATACTGACAGGCTATACCCCTACTCTGTGGCTTAAGCAAGGGACAGTATTTACTCAGCTGTCCCCCTGCACATACAGGACCCTTTCTGCAGTCTGTTCTGGCCAACATTCACAGTTCAAAATCCTTCCATGAAACATAGAGTTCAGGTACACATTGTGTTTGCCATGTGAGTGCAGTCTTGGCCCTATCTCTCTCTCTCTCTCTCTCTCTCTCTCTTAGGCAGGGGCTTGGCAGGCTAGACAGAGTACAACAAGGGGCCTGTTTAGTGGTGGAGTCATTAGCCTGATGTTTGTTTTCAAAAACCCCATAGGGATGACGGATGAACTGGGCACTCACAGAGTATTTTGGCACCCCTACCTCTGCTCCCATTGAGTTCTTCCCCCTATTTATGTGCAGCCATTGATGCTGTACTCCATGCAGTGTGGTACTCCCCCACCCCTGTCACTCTGATCACAGCTTCTTGTGTAGCCAGAGAGCAGATTTTTTTTTCTGAAGTCAGCTGGACCACTTTCTCTAGGTTGGCAGTTTAATGTCCACAGTATCTTGCTCTCTGTTATGCTATTTGTCGGAGGCGGTGAGAAATGGATGGACACATTGACACATGAATCAGGTGTAGCAAGGCTAAAGAAGTGTCAAGCTGGTTCTTTATTAAAGGTTAACAAACAAAAAGAGTGGACTTTGTATGACAAAATAAAGAAAAATAAATAAAAGTACTAACATTCAAAATCTTCAGTGACATTACAACATCATGACTGTTCAGCTCCAGAAGATTGCTACAAGCTGGGAAAATAGCCCAACCTTCCTTTGGGATCTGAAAGAAGCTTGCTGATCTCCCACACCAGGGTCAGTACTATGCTGAACCCGCAACTTATCTGATCTGGCTATCTAGGTTGCCTCCCTTTATACTTGGAAAGTATCAGGTGACCACCTTAGACTCCGCCGATTCAGTCTTTTCAAATGCAATTCTTTCAAAACATCTTATTTTTAATGTACAAACAGTAAAGCATAACAGTAAACACATCTTTGTACATTCAAATGTCTAAAACCAAATAATAGTTCTTTATTAACAAAATGAAAGTGTATTTTGGAAGTTGGCCCTTCCCCTCACCTGGCTAGTGTATAAAGCCAAGGAAAAGGGGGCTGGCTGGCTCCTAGAAGGACACTGGTAGGCCAGGAGAAGGATCTAAAAACTCTCTGTTTGCTAGAACTTTCCTCTGGTAGGTCCTACATCTTACATGGAAAGCAAACTGTGATGCTTGGCCAGCTGGTTATGATTCCTCTATGATATTTGTATATAGAATGTGGTATGTGTCTGTCATGAGACAGCCTGTAGGATGGGTGCCACCCCCCCAAGGTTTCAGCTACAGGATATATTAACCTGAAACCTGGAGGTAATTAAAGGACCAGAGAGACTTAATTAGAACTGACCCAGCTGCCAGGATATAGGGATTGTAAATTGTATGATGTGTTAGAGGAAAAAAACGTTATAACAAAATAGTGTGAACAGTTGTAAAATCTTTGACCTGCCAGGAGAACAGGAAACCACACAAGATCAAAGGAAAAGCTTGCTTTAAAGACTGTCATAATTTGGGAAATTAGTTTTTGCTGAAGTTACAGTATTTAAAATATCTCCTGACAGGATGATCATTGTTTGTGTATTTTTTGTATTCTAGAAGGAGGAGATAGATGACATCATAGAGGGGTTGGAAACACAAAGTTTAAACTGTATTCTGTGTTTCAGCTGAATGACATTTCTTTTTTGGACTCTTAAGAAACAAGATCTCTGATCTAACTTAAGCACTGTATAGAGGTAATACATTAGATTGAACAAGTCTAATTGTATTGTGGTAGGAGTTTTTGTTTGCACTTTTCCTTGGTTTCTGTTAAGTGATTGTATGCTTTGTAATATAGTGTTCTGTGTTTACATTTTACATATTTTTATCCATTTTTAAGTAAAGCCTTTATTCCAAAGACTGCATGGGTGTGTCTTCCAAGTTCTTTCTTTTTCATGTGATGTATGGAGGGTTAAGACTGACAAAACTGTTCATAAGCTTGATGGTGTTACCAAACTGGGAAAAGGTAAGAATATACCTAAGGTCTTTTATAACATAGAAACATAGACTTTGATGGCAGATAAGGACCACTTGGCCCACCCAGTCTGCCCATTTCCCTACCTACTGGATAAGCTGCAGATTCTAGTTAACCAACAGCCTACTTCCTCACACCCCACTATAATTGCCTTATGTCTGTCCCATGCATGTTTGAATTCCCCCACTGTTTTAGACCAAACAACCTCCCCAGGAAGGTGGTTCCATGCATCCACCACTCTCTCCGTGAAAAAAAATGTCCTCACATTACCCCTGAGCCGTCCCCCTCTATCTTTAAATTGTGCCCCCTTGTTCTTACACATCTCTTTTTCTGAAAGATGCTACCCTCTTGGACTTTGTTGATTCCCTTCAGGTACTTGAACGCTTCTATCATGTCCCCCCTGTCCCTCCTTTCATTAAGGGTATACATATTAAGCTCTCTCAGTCTCTCTTCATATGGTTTCTGATGCAGACCCTGCACCATTTTAGTTGCCTCCTCTGGACTGCTTCCATCCTGTCTATGTCCGTGCATAGATGAGATCTCCAAAACTGCACACAGTACTCCAGATGGGATCTCACCAACTGTCTGTACAGAGGGATAACCACTTCCCTTTTTCTACTTGTGATGCCCCTTCCTATGCATCCCAGTATCCCCCTGGCTCTCCTTACTGACTTGTCACATTGCTTACCAACCTTTAGATCATCTGATATGACTTCCCCCAGGTCCCTTTCCATTTTTGTTGTTGTTAATACCTCCCCTGCTATTGTGTACTCTTCTCCTGGGTTTTTGTTTCCCAGGTGCATTACTTTACACTTCTTTGCATTGAATCTAAGTTACCATATGTCTGACCATTCCCCCAACCTTGCCAAGATCCTTCTCATCCTTTCTACCCCCTCTTGTGTATCAACTCTGTTACAAATCTTTGTGTCATCTGCAAAGCGACATACCTTTCCCTCCAGACCCTCTGCAATGTCACCTATAAAAATGTTAAAGAGGACTGGACCCAGTACTGAGCCCTGAGGTACTCCACTAGTGATCCCTCTTTCTTCGGAATGTGTTCCATTCACTATTACCTTCTGTGTCCTGTTTTTCAGCCAGTTTGCTACCCAGGCTACCACCCTGGGACCCACTCCCAGGCTGGCTAACTTGATTATTAATCTTTTGTGCGGGACTGTGTCAAATGCATTGCTTAAGTCTAGGTAGGCCATATCCACAGCTCCTCCCTGGTCTATTACTTTGGTCACCCAGTCAAAGAAATCTATTAGATTCTTAATATATAGAGAGTTTTAAGGGTTCATTTTGGATACCTGGTTAGGCGCCCTTAGACGAAAGATATCTGGCATCCCCCCGAAGAGCAGATTATCTGAACCTGTACATTTGGGTACACTCGCGTGAGATTCACAGTTTGAATCCCCTCAGAACTTGAGACTAAAGGTGATTTGGACCAACAAGCAGACAGGAGAGTTACCCTGTTCTGTTATCTGTTCACAATACTGCGCTCGGAGGTTGGCACTGTAGGAGCAGAGGGCCTGATCTGCTGACTGCGTTTGTGACACAAACTACTATGTACAAAATGTACCAAAGATTCATTTCAATTATTATTTCTTATTTTTGCAACCCACCTAAGCCTTGGGATGCTCTCCACCTCAATCCCCTTCCAATATTTTTCCACACTTATTAGTCACCTTTTCTTTCAGATATAACACATTATCTTTTTATATCATGGACTTGCAGGATTCTTTTACATGCTAAAAAACTTTTCCAAAAGGTTTTTTGTAATGTCAGTATTGAGTCCTTTTAGTTTCTCTTTCTCAGTAAAAGCTCATTTATACTTTACCATCCTTCTCAACATTCAGTCCATACACATGGCGTATTTGTGTTGTTCGTGGTTCAATAGCCTATTTCCCCCGTTTTTCTCCGAAATTGATCATTTCTCCTCTCTTTGCGTGCATCCACCTTTGTCATTCCTTAGCCTGATATTAAGAGTGCTGTCCAGTTTCTTTTTAAACAAAGTGGACAGCACGCTTAATATCGGGCTAAGGAATGACAAAGGTGGATGCATGCAAAGAAAGGAGAAATGATCAGTTTCAGAGAAAAACGTGGGAAACAGGCGATTGAGCCATGAAAAACTCAAATACACCATGTGTATGGACTGAATGATGAGAAGGATGGTAAAGTATAAATGATCTTTTACTGAGAAAGAGAAACTAAAAGGACTCAATATTGACATTACAAAAAATATTTTGGAAATGTTTTTTAGCATGTTAAAGTATCCTGCAAGTCCATTATATAAAAAGATACAGAAGTAAATAAAAAAAGGTATATATTTATTTTGCCTAATGTGTTATGTCTGAAAGAAAAAGTCACTAATAAGTGTGGAAAAACATTGGAAGGGGAGCGCAGGTGGAGAGCATCCCGAGGCTTATGCAGGTTACAAAAATAAGATTCAATTCCCTGCCACAATTGCACCCCAGAACCCCCAAAAACCTACAATAGAAAGGGAATGAGCAACATCAGTATGGTTTTTGTTATTCATTTCAATTAGTAAGTAAACAAAAAATAAGTTATGTACATTTATTTAAATAATGCCTGCATATAGTGTGATTTGTGGCTTGTTTTTGAATTTGGGGAAAAGAAGAGACAAGCTGCACAGTTCCACAGCTGCTGCACAGCTACCTGGAACATTTTACTTTTGTGCATTTTGTCTTAATTTTAAGGGGTTTAATGTTTTTGGTGCACCAAACAATCAGCTTTCAGAGTATGTAAACAAGGAGTGTTACTATGGATTCCCTTCTGGCATAGTAACATAGCTCCGAGGGGTTGGAGAGTTCTGGCTCTCACAACAGGACTGCTATTTACTTCTATTTACCACTATGAAAGTATTCTTACAATACCAAATAATCTGTCCAGCACCAGGCAGCATTTGAAAAAAAAGGGAACAATGCACGGTGCCTTCCATGGCAAAAGGGATTAGTTATTTCAAAAAGGGGGGGGGGGCTGGGACCCTCATGGCAAACTGCAGAAAAAGGAATGGAAAATAAAGTGATAGCTCTAAGGGACTTTCATTCAGGTGGTCTGCCTAAAGAAAGGGGGAAAACAGAATTTCAGACAAAAACAGAGATAGAAAGGAAAGCAAGAGGTGCTACTGCAGAAG
The DNA here is from genome assembly GCA_016271365.2 of Neoceratodus forsteri. NCBI lineage: Eukaryota > Metazoa > Chordata > Ceratodontiformes > Ceratodontidae > Neoceratodus > Neoceratodus forsteri. The sequence goes on along the minus strand of JADMNL010000023.1, from coordinate 234,461,764 downwards.
GCTTTAGGCTATGGAAAGCAATCTTCCTAAGGGGTCACCAGCACACTTCCACACTATTCACATTGCAGTTACCAGCTCTGATTCAACCTCAGTTTTTATGGCACATACACCACATCTCCTGTCTTTCTCCACATGGGCCAAGGGCACGAGGTAGCTTGAATGGGGGTGGGGGGCTTACATTGAATTTACATGCCACCAGTCCCAGAGGCCTCCCAGCACTGATGATCCAGTATGGTGCTGGGGACAGGACATGCATGCTGCCTCTTTAGGCCTTCTCCATCCCCAACAGTATCAGGAGCCAATAGGGGTGGCAGCAAGAAAAAGAGAGCTGGTCTTAAATGCTTGTAACCAGCACTCTCACACAAAGTCCAGGGCACACATTAAGGTATACTCATGGGCACCTGCTCTCCAAATGGCCAGCGGTATGCTGGGATGCATTCGGAGTGGAATCACAAGCAGGAAGAAAGAAGTGATCCTGCCACTGTACAGATCACTGGTTAGGCCTCACCTGGAATACAGCATCCAGTTCTGGAGGCCCCACCTCAAAAAGGACATTTACTGAGTGGAAACAGTGCAGAGAAGGGCAACAAAAATTATCCAGGGACTGCACGAGACGTCCAATGGGGACAGACTGAAAGAACTGAACATGTATTCCCTGGAACAGAGAAGAGAGAGGGATGACATGATTGAAACATTCAAGTACATAAAATGCATAAATCAGGTGCAGATAGACAATCTCTTCCAGTTTAAGAAGGGCAGCAGAACCAGGGGACATGATCTAAGGCTACAAGAAGGGCATTTCTCCACCAACAACAAAAAGTTTTTCTTCACAGAAAGAGTGGTGGATGCCTCGAGCAGTCTGCCTACAGAGGTGTGGGGGCAAGCACAGTGGTAGGTTTCAAGAATGCTTGGGACAGATACAAGAGAGCCCTCAAACCCAAGGGCAGTTAGAAGGATAGGCTAAAAGACAATAGGCAGACTAGATGGACCTGGTGGTCTCCTTCCTGCTGTCAACTTCTATGTTTCTATATCACAAGACAGCCATTCAAATTAGTCTTGGACATTTGCTCACTTGAGGCATGCACTCACAAGCAATATGGCCTGACAAGTAATCCCTTAGGTGCAACTTTACTCAGACTCAAGGTGCCATTTTAAAAACATACACACAGTTTCTTCATCAAAAATGGTGGTCACTTTAACAGCTTTCAACCTGTCCTAACTTGAGGGACCCCACCAACCTGCTACTACACCAGGGTGTAGCCCAAATCCTGGATCACAAATCCTTAAATGTAAGATCCCTCCCACGTCTAGGGGAAGTACACCAGTATCTTAGTTACTTGGGGAATTTATAAACATCAATAACAGTACTGTGCATTTACATGACTGCCAGATCAGAGGTGATCTACCACAGTGGCAGCATGCAGTGTTCCTGGCAAGGGGCGATGAAGCAAAAGTTAGAGACAGAACATTTTTACACACAAAACTAATCTCCACAATAGAGGGGTTAGAGTCTAAAAACTTAAAACTTGGGTCCAGATGATTTTACCACTGATAGATCAGTTATTTAGCCTGCAGGCAAGATGGTAAGCAAGTTCATTTTCATTGGTACAGTCTACAGGGCTACCCCCCAAAGCTTTATGAATGATCACAAACTTTTGAAAGTATATTTTCTGCAGTGAAGAAAAAACAAGTATTACCCATTGGACACTATCAACTTATATTCAGTTTTCTAGCAACTAGAGCAAACTGATTTTTCATAATCATAAGCTGTGATTGTATCCAGACCATGCCTTAACATAATATGCAGATTGTGAGCACCGATGAGTGAAAACAATTTTTTTATCAGTCCACTTCATTGTGCTGCCCACTGGAAGTGTTGCTGGCATGAGATATTATTCAGGGCCCAGGCCCCCTATCAAAAGAGCAGGGGTCTGGGGGTATAGGCGGCCCCTAGAAGCTGTAGAAATGTTGGTATTTTCTGGTGCAAAATAACACATTTCTGCTACTTTAGCATTGTTTTTCACCACTCTTGTTCTGTTATTTTGTGTCCATTTTTTTGGTTCACTTGTCAGTTGTCAGGTAAAGCCTTAATGTTGTGGATTAAAGATCATAGAATCAATACCCTACTGCTTAAATATCAGTAGATTTGGGTGGGATTCATGGAGGAGGGGAGGGCACCCAGCGCTGGCAGGAAGCCTCCCTGAGTGGCCCTTATGAAACAGTTGTCTACACAGGTCTGTATCTAAGCAAAGTATGATACACCAAGGGAACAAAAACTGGAGAATCCTCCAGTGGGACTGCCCTTGTGACATATTGCTTCTGCAGCATCATAAAAAAAGAAGTAGCTTTATCTGATCATAAAATAATGCTACTTCTTCAAGATATTTGCTCATCATAGGAGGCAGTCATCTGGTAGAATCATTCTTAAATAATGCTTCTTCTTCAAGGCCTGTTTTGGAGGGTAATGTCTGGAATAGTCTTTCTAAAATAACGTTGCTTCTTGAATGATTTTGCCTATCATAGAAGATTAACATCTGGTAGAACTGACCTAAATATAACGCTGCTTCTTAGTGCCACTATATATCTGCAGAATTTTGTAAGAAACATGGAGAGATCCAGAAGCCCAAAATACTACGTACATTTTGAAAATTATCAATTGATAAAAATGATTACTCTAATGCTTTGCACGAAATTTGAGTGAAATGAAAACAGATAATGATTTTACTGACCTTCCCTTCCATAATTAGGATTGCTGTACTGGAATCAGCAGTAGTAAAAGTTTGAATTTTCTAAGAGTAGCATGTGCTGAAAGCTTTTTTAAGATCATTGCAGAAGATTAATGAATAAAGATAATTATACAGATACCTGCAGCTGAGAAATAAAAAAAACTGTTTTTGCACTGATTTTAGTTGACTCACTGGGTGTGTGGTCTGCTTTGAAAAGGGTACAGACCAGTGGTTACAGCGGACAACATGGTACATTGGGCACTGACAACATGTGACAGATTTAAATGTGGAGTTCTCCGCAGGCACTGGAGCATCTAATGGCACAGCATGAAATATTGCCTAGTTGTACCCTGCGTGATGGCGATCTACTGCCAGAGGACTGTCTGAAGTGGCTCTGAATAAAATGGCTTGTGATGATGATGATAATAATAATGGCTTGTGATTGTTATAATGATCTTTAAATGTGTGCTTATAGTTAACCAAAGCCATAAACATAATCCTGACCTGAAACTTAACTCCTGAAGTAAAACATTTTCAGCCATAGTAATTATTACCTAATGTGCTGCCTTACAAGTTAAAGTTTTCCATTAACTGTGCGACCAAAATGACATAATAAAATTGAAGACCAAAAGCCAGAAAAACTTTTAAGGATCAGGAATCACTAGTACCACCACCTATTTATAGACATATGCATATGTAATCCCCATGCCGCATATAGCAAGTTGGACACCCCCAATAAAATCTGGCACTAGTACCCACATATGACATGCCAGTTACTTTTAGGCAGCAGATTCAAAGGTTGGTACCACCCTTAGCGTTAGAATATAAACCAGATTAATTTCTAGAGGAAGAGGGTTGGGGGTACAAAACCAAAACACAGGAACCTTTGTAAATTACAACCAGGTCCAGGGTAGAGGCTGCTAGGCATAGGGCCCCAGTAATTCCACACCAGAAGCAAGAATCAGATTGTCCAGAACAGGAAATGGGATTGTGCAGTATGGCTTTCTTTAACAGATGGCAAATTAAAGCTTGTAGTGGACCATCCTGGGTTGGTCAAGGCAAGACAGGTACAACTCACAACCTCTCCTTGTGTGCAGTACAGTTCGAGAACACAAACTTCTTTCCCATTCCCAGTGGTGGACAAACGTGACACTAGCCATGCACCTGAACACATTTTCCTCTCTTGAGTTTTACTCACTTGGGTGAACACTGAACATGTCCCTCACTCACTGGGGTGAACATTGAACATTTCCTTCACTCACTTGGGTGAACAATAAACAGTTCCTTCACTCACTTGGTTGAACACTGAATTTCCTTTTACACACTGGGGTGAAACTAAACATTTTTTTCACTCACTTGGGTAAAAACAGGGGCACTGATGGGTGTGCTCTAGCCTTCTCTAAGGGCACACACACCCCAGAAATGAAACCCCTAATTTTGGAGAATTTGTCTCCTAAAACAGTACTTACTGACCAGTTGTTCCTTCCACTAGGCAGGGGACAACTAAAAGACACCTTTTCCTGGGCAGCATGTCAGAATAGTCTCTCATACAAGTCATTTCCAAGGCAGCTAAAAACACAAATCTTCAGTGGATTTCCCCTTGAACCCACTGAGATAGCAATTCCTTCCACTTCACTGAAAGTAGAAATCAGGAAATCCTGCTGTAGAAAGGTCTCCACCACTTCACTAGAAGCTGGAAATTGTAATCCACACTAGGGTGAGAAATCCTGGCCCCTCAACTCAGAAGCCACTGGCAGACCACCTGCCACTCTCACCTCAAACTCTCAACTCCAGTGACAACTGTCAGATCTTCCCAACATTCTATAGATCCCCAGAGCAGCTAGGTCAGAGAAGGGTTATGCTGCTGTGAGAGTTCCAAATGACATAATCATTCTTTCCTCAGGCTAGCTGAGTAAACAATGATGTCATTGTGCAAGATGCCCCTGTTGAGCTCCCTACCAGCTGCCTGCTACCTGCTTCACACTAACACTGATAGGATTCTAGTGACTCCAGAGGACTGTGTGGTTACACATATATTGTATATACATGGCTAGATTTATTCACTGCATTTAATATAATAAAATATATTGGGCTAGATGTTTCGATGTCTGATGCATTGACTCCATAACACTTACAAAGCAGTAGGTCCTTTCTGAACACTAGAAGATAAACAAAATTAGAACTGGATAAGGATAGGCTGAAAAGGGGTCTTGTTGTTCTGTATTATGCTAAACACATGTTCCTCTCATTATCAAAAATATGCATTGCTATCTACAGGGTTGTTAAAGAGTCAGCAGGTGGCATTGTACAGAAACAATGTTGCAGGTGCATATGCTTCCACAACTCATTAAGTCAGTGAGCTCTAGTGATGATCTGACATATTGCAAGAATTCAGGCTATTGCACATTAATGTCCATGACCATTCTTCATGGCCCAGAACTCAAGACAGCAACCTGAAACTTTGCATCACTATATTTTTACTAAGGAGGCTCCTATGAAAGCTACTTTATTGCCACTTTACCCAGCCTTTTCCTTTCTCTACAATAGCAACTCAACTAAGTGTATGACTGAGCAAAAGGTATGGACATGGCTTCGACAACAGCATCACAATGCTCCACAATTTCACAAAAACTCATGAAATTCATCTTTAACTACTGATGTTATTTTAGAATCTTTGACTGCTTATAACTTAGCCAGCATCTGAGCAAGAGATTAGACAGTAGAAACACACAGCCTCATTTTTTTCAAATTTTTTTTTCTCCTGGCTGGCAGCTCATCTGTCAGGGATATACCCTGTTCACAGGGATATATACCCTTACCAGGCTGAACCCAGCCATCATTCAGTTGGCTACCAGTTTTTTCTCCAACATATTTTCCCTCCCATCTCCTCTGGTGTGTGGGGGGGTGCCTCTATCAGTCTTATACAGCCACAGCTTCCCTTGCAGCAGAAGCAAGCTCACCAGCCCAAATGCAGGGATCACTGTGTTAGTGTACCCACTGCCAACCTTCCCCAACTGGGATGATCTGCTGAGCAGCAGCTGTCTCTGTCATGGCCCGCCTCCTGATGTGACTTCCCGGGCTCATTTCTGAACTGGAGCATCAACATGGCAGCACAATGCTCTACTGCTGGCCATGGATGTGGCCTCAAAGCCTAATATTTATGGTCAATGAACCTACAAAACTGGTGATTTTCCAGTCTCTAGTTTTAAAGTTATAGGGGCTTAAAATTCTGCAATTTACATGATTGGGAAATGTAATTTTAAAATTTACTAAGGTTTGAAGGTTTATAACTCACTCACCTTTACAGACAGTGCTCTGCAACTTATCATACTTTTGTATGGACCTTGGTAAGTTCATCATACCAAACATGGTGTAATTTAGACACATGCTTTTTAAATGATACAGAAATAACTGAAATCACAATTTTTGGTGAACTTTCACAAAATTTTCATGGACATTTTGCAAAATGAAATGATAACTCCACCAGATTTTCACTGGAAGAAGATAAATTTCACCCATCCTACTGGGGACTCCCCACTTCAAGATCTGCCAGTACCAGATTGCTGAAATCAGCCATTTCAATGGTATACAAAGCATTTGCCCTACCCTCTCCAAGTGAAGTCACATTCCTCCAGAGAAGTGGCCACTTCTTAGGCAGATAGAAATTCATACTCAATTGCAGACATCTGTTCAAGGCCACGTGGTCATCTGTGCACATGTTCTCATGATACTACAAACTCAATACCAGGGGTTACTACAAAAGCAACATTTGGTTATATGGTTCTACAGTTTATTCTTAAGTCATGTCTCATGACCTCCCAGGCTCCCCCCACCTCAACCAAGAACACCACAGTCTGGACCATCATTGAGCCGGGCAAGGAGAACTTGATGGGACCTTCCGTCAAACCCCTCTTGAGCACCAAATATTTGCCGAAACACTCTGACTGTAGCAGGTTTCAGGACTTGGGCACTGGGACCCCCATGGTACTGAAATTGGGCAGAGGGTCTCTGGTGCACCCAGAGACTGCCACAGCTGGGAATCACCACATCATGCGACAATCTAGTGGCTCTTTGAAAATCAGCCCCAAACTGCAATTAAAAAGCACTATACCCACATCAGTACTGAAATATACTGTCCTGCTTTGTTTTATGCTTATGTTGGTGGTAGAGCAAGCACTCACCCTGTACTCACTTTAAAAATGTCCAGCAACGTTGTTCTCATCAGCACACACAGTTAGCTTTTTTGTTTGCTGACACCTTTTTCCTATTGCAGCAGCACTCTCTTTTTCTCTGTCTAAGTTGAACCCACACTATACCAATCACAGCACTGGCTGCTGCATGTTTCTATGTAGTTGGCTATGTCTCTAGCTTTCTCACCCCTTCCCTCCACCAAAATGCTGGTCAGTGCCACCATGCTCTTTCTCTTAATCAAGAACTAATATACACCTCTTTTCCTCAAGAATTCATCTCCACAGTACCTCCATAGGAAGTCGTAACAGTAAATTGAAGGCAGAAAAACACTACAGCAACTATAACTATTATTAACCTCAAAACAGTACAAGCAATGCAGAAAATACCAGAAATATCCAACTGGTTTAAGAACTATTTTTCTAAACATTTAGGCAGTTATTTAAATTTTTAAATATATCAACCTTGTTATATAATATTTTTATCCAATCTAAAAAATATATAAACCCATATTATAAGTGAAATAACACACTCTAGCATTTTACTAGTTTGATGCACTTTACACATGCTGTAAAAAAATTTGTCTGTAACTTCATGCCTCACTATTCCTCTCAGGCATGCATCAAAATAGCATGACCCATACATTGTTGTGTGTTATTACTTGTGTGTCCACTGCATGCTACTTTAAGAAATCTATTTCTTGCCCCTTTTTAACTAACTTCTTTAATTGTATATACAAACTGTAAAGATGTACTTATATTGCAGATACAAATGTTTTAGATTTTGTGCTTGCATATTTGAAAACAACTCAGAGTATCGAAATGAAACTATTTAATTGACAGAGTATGTAAAAAAAATCAATGCACCTGTTATATGTGCATTTATTGTATAAGGATCTATTGAATTTATGATTTTTGTGTAACATCACTGTATTTGCACTGTTGATACAGTGATGATACAGTGATGTTACAAAAAAATATATAAATTCAACACATTACTCTGTTAATACAGTAATGTATTGAATTAATGATTTTTTTGTAACATCACTGTATTAAACAAACTTGAAATAGAATTTGAATGTTATATACGGTACCTGTAATCTGACATACTGTATTATTGATATATCATTTTTATATTTTCTCAACCTTCAGATTTATTGTTGATGTAATATGTTGGGAAAATCAACAAGAATTTAACAAAACATTTTGGACCCCATTTGTGGAGCCAGATGTTAGCCCTGTACTTCCAGCAGTGGTGTGAATGAGATAGCACATGGTCAGCCTTTGGGGACATATTCAGACAAACAGCATACGCATACTCTGACCAGTGCATGCTATCTGTCTAAATTTGAAAGCTGGGGGAGCTCAGTGTACAGTGACTGTGGTCTGCACCAATATAGCCCCTTGCAGGAACATTGATCATGGGAGTGCTTTTGTCCTTGTGACCCATTTTCTGCTGCTGGCATACTAATAAGCTCATATGGCATGCAAGGTGCTAACTGGCTATTTGCTTGCCTTCCTGTGTTCATTAGCATGCCCACACCATGTCATCATGCATGACTGCATGCAGGCATTATGTGGAGTCATAGCTGACCCATCATCACAGGTCAGAACTGTTAATATTATACATTGCCTTTCACCCTGATAATCTAGTTAATCCTCTCTCTGACCACAAGTCCAAAATGTCCTTTTAATAATATTAATATCTTCCTGGAAGATCTTGTGTTTCCCACCCCCACTAGCAGGACTGAGGTGTTCTTTTAATAATATTATTTTCTCCTTGGTAGTCTATTGACCCCCACCCCCTGACCGGAGGTCTAAAGTGTCCTTTTAATAATATCCCTATCTCCCTGATAGTTTAGTATCCCCCTACCCTCAGTTCAGGAGCATCATTTAGTGGTAGCCAGGGGTTGCAGTTGAGACCCCTATGATTTCTTTGCAACCCCTATGATGCCCATTGCAACCCCTAAGACCACCTAAAACAAGGGGATGCATTTTAAATGGTCCAGGAATGCTGAAAACCCCTGGCGCTTTGCTTGTTTGGCAGATGGGGCTTGTGGCATTCTCCCAGCTGGTGATCGGGATTTTCAATCCCGAGTGCCAAATGCCGCAAGTTAGACCAGCTTTTCCCTGGTCTAATTTGCTCCATTTGGGGAACCCTTTGTACAGGGCATGTGCCAAATCTTTTGCATAAGCTACCGTAAATTGTGAAAACTGTTGCAACTGCACCCGATGTACTAAAATTAGGTGCAGTTGTGTCAAAGAAGTTTGTGCCAAAGGATCAAGCCCTGCATCACCATTTGAATATTGAGCCCCAGGTTTCTCTGGCATTTGTTTATTTAAAATGTGATGGGTGGAAGGGGTTACAACCCCTATGACTCTACTGAAGAGACACCACTGCCTCAATTCCATGTCTGAAGTGCAATTTTAATAATATCCCTATCTCCCTGGTTGTCTAGTCACCCCCACCTGATCACCATAACTCCCTTCCTTCCTTTTCCACGCAATCAGTGCACTCCAACCCCAGGGGCACCCAACACCCTGTACAACAAACCTGTAAATGTGCTGCCATCCCAAGAAGGTGACTGGCACAGCCCCTCTTCTCACTACCTTGGGTGGTAACCATCTGAGAGACAGGGGTACTGTAGGAACAGCTAAAGCTCATGCTGTTATTCTGAGCCCAGTGCCTGGTAAGAAGGTCTAATCACAATGCACTGTGATACCAATAATGTTTTAAATGCCTTTAGTGCATTCAAAATTGTAGAATATACCACTGCATCTTGTATGCAGTAGGGCTCTCCCATTTGCATTGGTCAGCAGTATATTTTGCATGTACATACAATCAGCACGGCAATGCACACCTCACAAATTTGCCAGTTTGGTAACCTTCTGAAAATGAGGGCCTGTGTCTAGAAATTATACCAACATGATATATCATGATATATCCTCTACTGGAAATTTCATTCCCTGGTCATTTCCTCAGAGGTTGTGTCCTGGTTCAGTAACTACCTGGATGGCAGAATCCAAGCAGTTAAATGTAAAGCACTTTCTGACACTCTACCAGTAACCATTGCAGTTCCCAAAGGGTCTATTCTTGGTCCAATTTTATTCTGTCTCTTCATTAATGAATTGCCCACTGTCCACAAGACCATTAATGTTCTGCTTTATGCAGATGGTGCAGTCATTTTTACCAGTGGTACAAACTTGGGGATTCTGTAACAGATGCTCCAGTCTAACGTCAATGCCATAGAGGACTGGTTCTCTTCTAACCTCCTAATGTGGAAAGCTAAGAAAACTAAATGTATGGTCTTTGCTACCCACAATAAATACCCTTCCTCTCTTACACTTTGATTATCCACCTCATCTGGCTTTCCCCAGGAGCAAGTGGCCATATTCAGGTATCTTGGTGTCACTATAGACCCCACCCTTTCCTTTACTGCTAACATAGACACCCTAGTCAAAACTGTCAGCTCTATGCTCGGGATTCTCTTTCATAGCAGAATCAACTTCTTTCCTGAAATCAAAAAGCTGCTTGTTAGGTCTTACATCATTGGTATTATAGACTACAGGATAACCGTCTATGGCTCTGCAGATGATGGTGAGCTATCTAGAGTATGGGGTGTCCTCAATAGAGCCTGCCATTTTGCTCTTGGATTTAAATGTGACACACGCACATGCGTACTGTACAGTAGCTTAAACTAGCTAAATCTTGAATCCTGGCTACATTTGCATACCCTAGTCATGGGACAAAAAGCAATTTATGGCTTCCTGTTCCCTGGCCTTCAAGCAATTTTTGGCTTTGTGGACTAAACTTACACCCACCACCAAGGGGTAATTTAACATTCCCTGCTTCTCCCTGAAGGAAATCCTCACTAGGCCAAGCTGGCTTCTCCTACATATTTGCCAAACTCTGGATTGAGCTGTCTCCCTCCATAAAAGCTGACTGCTTCCTTATCCAATTTAAATCCATGCACTTCTTCTATCTCTCCCTATCTGGAACCATGGAAGCTAAATGAACCATTTTGAATTTTTTTTATGAATTTGTTTTTATTGTCACCCATGGCTTGCACGTGGTAGCACCAAAATGTAAAAAGTAACTAGTTTGTGCATTTTAATGTATAACATGTCTTTGTCTGAAGTGCTGTAAGTATTGCCCCTCATTAGGGCTACATTGAGTTGTGCTGTATTCATCTTTCCTGTTAACACAGACTCTAAACCTTATGTAAATAGGCCCTGCCTAAAGGGTTTTATGTGGAATGAATAAACATTAATATGTGAACTTCACTGTCTCTAAGCTTTTATTTAAAAAAATAAAGTTTCAAGCCATAGTTGTTTCAAATTAACCTACAGTATTTTACATAAAGTATATGTTTGAACCATTATTGCTAGAAATGTATTTTATCAAAGCTCAAAATAAGAACAACATGGCCATATTTATACATGTACATTGATACTATTTTGGAAGATACTCCACACACAGATGCAACGGGCATCTCTGCAGAGGTGGAGTATGTGCATTGTGTCATTGCAAGCATCTGGTCCCAGGGGAGAAAATGGAGGGGAAAAAAATCTCTGATTGTGGTTGGATGATGGCCCAGGCCCCCACAGGCCTTGCATTGGTGACTGGGCATCTCTGACTAATGCCTTGTGACAGAGGACACAAGAGCAGAAGATAAATCCCAAAGATGTTGGGTGACAGGGCTGGGTGATGATGGGTCCAGATGGGGGCAGGTTGGGGCAGACCAGGAGAGAAATAATAGATAACAGAATAAAAAAGAAAAAGCATGTAATATTTTATTTAATTGATAGAAACAATATGTTTTATAATTTATAATACTACAAGTGGACAAAGCTGGGGATGAAGGGAGATGTTTGAAAACAAAATTATGTGAGGATGAGGTATTTGTCATCTCACTGTAGTTAAAGTGCAATAAGAAGTAGGACTATGATAATGTTGTAATGATATGATATGATATGGTATGATATGTGATATATGATATGATATGATATGATATAATATGATATGATATGATATGATATGATATGATAATATATAACTTAATGGGGTGCTAGAGAGCCAAGCCTGAGGCAGGACGTGTTTCTACACTGGTCCAGAACAGCTCGGTATAAACTACAGTTTTAATCACTTCAAAGCATAAAATTGGTCTTCTCACTGTCACCACTTAGAAGATCATCCTTTCCTGAACATTTGCACCCTAAAATTGACTGTGGGGATACCAAAGGGAGCAACAGGCAGCCAAGGACAGAAACAGACACTGCCGCCTCACCAGGCCCCCAAAACGACTCCAGACCTTATAGGTTCATCCAGTTTAAGCGGGGCAGGAGATCCCCCACCCTGGGAGTTGGTCCTGCACACTGTGCGATGAATAGATAAAAAATTAGAGAAAATCCTCGAGCACATGGGAATGCAGGATGCTAAAACTGGCGAAGCTATGGCAACAGTGAAAGAAGTGGATGACCGTTCTCTCCATGCACAGGGTGTTTTCAGTAAAATGACAATGAAATCAGCACATCTCAGAGCTCATTTGGAGACTATAGAAAATGCACAGCATGCAATGAATTTACATATGGTGGGCCTACCTGAAGGCTGTGAGGGAGATGATCCATGGTTATATGTACGATTCTGGCTTTCAACAATTTTACCGAAAGATATAGCCTTTGATCCTGATGATACATATAAAGTTTACAGGGTTAACTTTCGATAAGCACAAGAGTCTTGAGACACTCCTCTGACATTATTGATTGTAACTTCAGGCTTAGGGATATGTGACCTGATTCTGGCTTGGGCCCAGGTGCATTTTCCAATTACTGTGGATGACTATGCTGTTAAACTGTTTCCAGAGTAGTCCTATACTACCCGATCCTTTCGGAAGTTGCTTGACTGCCTTCGCCAGCAACTCAGGAGACTTGTAGTTGTGCATACTCTCCTTGCACCAGCTCATTTACGTATTATCAATGGCAATAAGACTTTCCAATTTAATGACCCTGTGGTTGCAAAGAAGAAGGTGGAATGGATTGTTCAAGGGTTTCTAAGCAATGAGGCAGCCGGCGAAGTGCGACCTGAAGGATCAGAGGAAGAGGCTTGAACAGTTTTTTTAAAGTGGTATTGGACTAGTGACAGTTTATTTTGTTTCCCTCTGCACTACATATTTCCTATGCTGTTTTCGATGTAGCTTGCATTACCATGGTGCCGACCATGAGGTGGTGTCTAATGCAATGACTTTCTTTTTTCTCTAGGGATATGGATGTTGTTGTTTTTTTTACTCTGTTACAACCAATTCTGTTTTATTACCTGGGGAATATAAGGGGGCAAACATTTATCTATCTAGTTACTGTACCCTAATGCCTAGGCAGTTTTCTTGTGGAGGGATCAATATATTGCTGTTTAAATTAATCAATTTATTTGTATGTTTTTTGACCAAGTTGAGCAGAAGGAGTGTTTGTTACACTACTTTCTCCCAATTTCAAGTTACAGGTGTTGTGGACATAATGACTATGAGCATACAAAATTTGCCAGCAGATAAGGCCTAGAGGTCTATCAAGTCTGTTCGAATGTGTAGCTAGCACCCCTTATTCTGCAGCTGCCCCTCCCTTCCACCCTTCCCCTTCATTGACCCTCCCACTTGTCCTATCCCATCCCATCCCCTTTTGAAGCAGTCCACTGTTCTACTGGATACCAATTCTGCAGGTAATGCATTCCACCCAGCCACCACCCTCTCTGTATAAAAGTGTCTCCTCATCTCTCTCCTGAACCTTCCTCCCTCCAGTCTCATATCATGGCCCCTGGTGTCCCTCCCCTCCCTTACTTTGAACAGCCCCTCTGTATCTGTCTTGTTTATTCCTTTCATGTACTTAAAGGTTTCAGTCATGTCCCCCCATCCCTCATCTCCTCCAGTGAGTACATGTTCAACTCCATCAGCCTCCTCTAGTATGATAAGTCCCCTAGCCCCTTGATCATCTTTGTCACCCTGTGCTGCACCCCATCCAGTAACTTAATGTCCCTCTTCAGATACAGGCGCCAGTACTGCACGCAGTACTCCAGGTGCAGTCTAACTAATGACCTATACAGTGGCAGAATCACCTCCTCCCTCCTCAAGAATATACCCCTTGTAATACAACCCAGCATTTTGTTGGCCTTTGCAGCTGCCTTCCTACATTGTGCCGAGTTGTTCATTGACCCTGTAATGAGCACCCCCAGATCCTTCTCCTCCTCTGTCTGGGCTAGCTGAACTCTCCCCAGCTGATAACTCCTCCTTGGGTTCTTCATCCCAAAATGCAGCACCTTGCACTTTTTGGCATTAAACCCCAGTTGTCAGGTGTCTGACCTGGTTTCAAGCTTTGCCAGATCATCTTGCAACCCCTGCCATCCCCCTAGGTCATCCACCACTGCTCCTACCTTGGTATCATCAGCAAACAGACGGATCTTGCTCTTGATGTCCAATGATATGTCTGCAATGAATATCCCAAACAACACTGGTCCCAACACCGAGCCCTGTGGAACACCACTCATCACTACCCTTGGGTGTGAGAGCTCCCCACCCACCACCACCCTCTGTTGCTTTCCCTGAAGCCAGTTCCCTACCCATCTCACTAGCTTTGCACCTGCCTCTGTGCCTAGTAACTTACTTCCCAGCCTTCCATGCGACACCAAGTCAAATGCCTTACTGAAGTCCAGATACAGGACATCTATTGCATGGCCCCTGTCCAGTTGCCTAGTTACCCAGTCATAGAACTCCACAAGGTTGGTTTGGCAGGATCTGCCCCATATGAAGCCATACTGTCTGCTGTCCTGTAGTCCTTTGGCCTCTAGCAGGGCCACCAGCCTTTCCTTCAGGATAGTCTCCATTAGCTTACCCACGATGGATGTGAGGCTCCGTTCATCCTTGGGACCACTCTTGTGGAGGGGAACCACATGAGCCATTCTCCAGTACCGAGGTATATACCCCGAAAGTAGTGAGGCATTAAATAGGTCTGCCAAAGGTCCTGCAAGGACCTCTGCCAGCTCCATCTGTACCCTGGGGTGGATGCCATCTGGGCCTGGCGCCTTATCCACCCTCAGTGCCTTCAAACCCTCCCGAACTCTGCCCTCCATGATTTCCCCATCTGTCACCCCTTCCCCCCCTGTTTCTGCCATTTCTCCCACCTTGGGTGTCACCCCCCTCTTCTCTTTAGTAAATACTGAGCAGAAGTACTCATTTAGTGCTTCTGCCTTATCATACCTGCTTCCACCCACCCCCTCCTTCCTAATCCTTACTATGTGGTCCTTACAGCTCCTTTTCTCCTGATGTACCTAAAGAAGTCCTTCTCCCCTTCTTAATGCCTTGTGCCAGCCTGAGTTCCATAGATGCCTTGGCTCCCCTTACTGCCCTTGTCACCTCCTTCGATTCCTGACTAGTTTAAGTCATGTTTATACATGTTATTATCTTGTTTTCCTTTCAGGTGTTCCACAGTCATAGCATAGCTAAGCTCCATATGCTTCTTTGGACAGTTTCTTTGAAACTTTAGAACATTTTTTGGTGGTACCCCACATGCTGTATCACATTTTAATGACTTTTATAATCCTGATGCTAACACAAAACTGTAACTATTGTTATATAATAACTGGGTTTGCCTTTTTCCAATAGGGAAATTGTAGCATAATATGCTGTTATGAAGAAGTGTTTAAAATGGCAAACATGTGCCCAGTTTCCTTCGTTCCAAGCATGCGTCATCCACAGCTCTTCCACTCAGACCAACTGGCTGCCTTGCCTTTACCTTGGCCACTGAACCACCACTTGGACTCAGCATTAAGTGATTTCAAAAAACAAAATCAACCACCAAGAGAAAAAAAATGTAACTTTCAGCTGCTGACCACAAGACATATATCATTTTAAAAAATAAATAAATAAATAAAGGTGACAGCGGATGGCATGCCAAAATCTAACCAGATCGCAGCCACATAAAAACATATTTTTATTTTATATACAGTAATTGCTGTGTGAAAAAGGTAAACCAAGCAATCGTGTAAAATTAAATATGGAATGGTGTGTTTAAACTTGAACTTTGCACACACCCTCAGTGTTAGATGCTTTCACAAACCAAGAGAGCTTCACTCTCGGGGGTTTATATAGCATTTAACACCTTGGATGCATGTAAATGTCAACCAGGGGGGTGGATTGTGAGGCTCATAGGGGAGGACGGAGAGTGTAAGGAGGGGGATCTAGACAAAGCAGAAATACTGAACTAGACTTCTGTTCAGTATTCACTAAGGAGGGAGAGGGTCAAGGACCACAGTTGGGGAGAAGAGGCAATTGGGGGTTGAGAAGTGGACACCAGTCCATTCACAGTGGAGAGAGTTCTGGAGGAACTCACAAGGCTGAAGGTGGATAAAGCCATGGGGCCGGGCCACATACACCTGAGGATATTAAGGGAGCTGAGAAGAGAACTAGCAGTCCCTCTAGCCACCCTGTTCTCATAGTCACTCAACACAGTCATGATTTCAGAGGACTGGAGAAGGGCACATGTAGTCACACTGCACAAAAGTGGAAGTAGGGAGGAAGTGGGGAACTACAGACCAGTCAGTCTTACCTCAGTGGAGGAGAAGATCATGGAGACACTGCTAAAAGAAAGGATAGTGGCATGCCTGGAATCCAATGGTGCCCAGGATCTGAGGCAACACGGATTCACAGCAGGAAGTTCATGTCAAACAAATCTGATAGATTTTGTTTATTGGGTGACTAGGGAGGTGAATCAGAGCGGGGCAGTAGACATTGCCTACCTAGATTTCAGCAAAACCTTTGCTACTGTCCCACACAGAAGGCTGGTTAACAAGATGAGTAGTCTGGGTATGGGGCAAAAGGTGATACATTGGGTTAGAAACTGTCTGATGGACAGAAGACAGAGGATGGTGATAAACGGGATCCAATCCAGGGAGAAAGAGGTGACCAGCAGAGTACCACAGGGATCAGTACTCAGACAGTCCTGTTCAATGTCTTCATTAGTAACATTGCAAAGGGGCTGGAAGGAAAGGTCTGCATGCTTGCAGATGACACCAAGATCTGCAACAGGGTGGATACTCCAGAAGGGGGTGCCGAAAATGAAGAGGGACCTGGAGAAGGTTGAAAGATGGTTGGAGGTGTGGCAACTCAGGTACAATTCAAAAAAGTGCAAGATAATGCACTTTGGTAGTGGGAACCCTGGGGAGCGCTATAGAATGTGGGGAAGGTGCTGACTGTCACCAAAGAGGAAAAGGACCTAGGGGCTATCATATCTGATGATCTTAAGATATTAAAGAAGTGCGCAAAAAGGCTGCAGGGAGGGCCAGCGGCATGCTGGAGTGCATAGGCAGAGGCATTGCCAGCAGGAGGCAGGAAGTGTTGATGCCATTGTATAAAACACTGATAAGGCCTCACCTGGAGTATTGCGTGCAGTACTGGAGACCACACATGCGTAAGGACACAGACCAAGGTGGAGGCTATCCAGAGAAAAGTGACAAAGATGGTGCATGGCTTGCATCACAAAACAGATGAGGAGAGACTAAGAGTCCTTAATATGTACTCAATGAAGGAGAGGAGAGAGAGGGGGGACATGATAGAAACTTTCAGGTACCTCAAGGGCATAAACAATGTGCAGGTGGGGGATCTTTTCCAATATAGAAAAGGTATCAGAATGAGGGGACACAATATGAAATTGGAGGGGTGTAGATTAAGAGGTAACATGAAGATGTTTTTCTACACAGAGAGGGTGGTGGACACTTGGAACAGTCTGCCACAAGAGGTGGTGGGGGCAAGCACAGTGGAGGGGTTTAAACATGCCTGGGATAGGCACTAGGGAACACTGGGCGGGGAGGGACTGATGAAAAGCCATTGATTACTTAGGGTCAGTGACTGCATACAAGTTAAGGCATCAGGGCAGACTAGATGGGCTTAGCAGTCCTTATCTGCCATCAATTTCTATGTAGCTATGTATCCAGCTATCTATGTTACACACACCATCCCATACTTTATTCTATATGTAAAGGTGCCTACACTCATTTTGTCATTCATTGTAAGGTTTACTGGCTTGTAGAGTTTATCATGTAATAAAAATAAAGTTAAAAAACATATAACAATATAATTTGTACTCATTTTTATTGATTATTTTTATTTTTGTAAATGATGTTTATGTTGATGTCACAAGAATAATGGATTTGTGATTTGGGCATGTTGCTTGGCATCCTCCTTTTGTTTTCAAAAGCCATTGATGAGATGATTGTTTTTGAGGTGGAAAGTGAATTGGTATTGCTGGAGATGATCAGCTGTTGTCATGTTTTTACAAGATGGATAGGGTAAGGTAGTGTTTGGCATTGCATTTACTGAAAGATTATTTCTATCTTGGGTGGAGAAAATGGAACTATAACTGACAGCACTTGATGTACTAGGAGGAAACCAGTGTGCTTTGAGATTGATCAGGGTGTTGCCATCACCAGTCGCAAAAAATGGACAATGGACTTCTGCTTCTAGTGAGTGTGGAACAAGTCAAAGTATGTTTTGTTTTCCTTTTCTTTTGATTTATTTTATTTTTTTTTCCAGTTGGACACACCGAAGTAGTCCCAACTTCTGTATCCTAACACCTCTGACAGCAGTGACCACACACCACCATACGAAGACATTGAGAGTCCTAACATATTTCTTCTGACTTTATACACATTATTAGAGATGGCACTCTAACAACACAATAGATGGCAACCATTGAAGAAACACTGATCAATCAATACAATTGTCATCCAAGATGTTTAGATGACAATGAGATTTATGATTTGCAAGACAAGATAGAAGGAAACTAAGGTGGGACTCTAAGACAGGACTCAGGACTAGACAAAAGGCAAGAGTTTGACCTTGATATAAATCCTGTTTGAACACACACCGAACATTTTTTTAACAATTTTACGAGCCTTTTTGCTAAGATTGTTGCAAATATTTTATAATGACTGATTAAAAGTGAGATGGGATGATAAGAGCCATAGAGAGAATGATCTTTGTCTTTTTTCAATATGAGTGTGATGAAAGCTTTATTAAAATAAGAAGGCAGAGACTATTGCATGAGGAATTGATCAAAGATGGTGTGTAATATTGGGACTATTTTGTTTAAGATGTTTTTAAAAAATTGGGAAATAAACCCATTGGGTAGGGGGAATTTACTGTTAGGAAAGTCCTCTATCACCTCTGCTACCTCTGCTTCAGAAATTCCAGATCCAGTAAATTCTGGTCATCTTCCACAATGTGTGGAGGATTATATTTTTCAAGAGTAGCTGTAGTTCATTTTCTTCGGTTTTTGTGTCGTTTGTATATAAGTCTCTATAAAAATCTGAAATTATCTCATTCATTTGTTCCTGATCATATTGTATCTGTCTGTTGGTATCTTAAAATATTGAGATTCTGCTAGAGCTTTGTTCACAACTAAACTGGCAAGCTAGTGATTTATCAGATTTGTTTCTGAAGAAATAGTATTGGGGTCTAGCCCTGCTTACCATCGCTTCATGCCAGGAACATCGCAGGACAAAACACTGTGGATGAAAAGAAAGTGGCAAATACACTGCCACCTGCAATGCCATTGGTACAACACGACGCCGGATGTAACAGTACCAGCCAGAAAACCACAGCGGTAAACACCGTCCACCAAAATGAAAGCAGCAAATACACCTTGGCATGCAATGCCACAGGTACAACACAACACAAGATGGTACAGTGCCAGCCTGCAAACCGCAGGGGGAAACACTACCTGCTGCACAGATAATCTCACTGACACAGCACAGCAGAGGGCACTAGTGCCCACACACAGCACAGGAAAGCACAGTGAGGGAGGACAACAGGTGCCGGGCACCACCAGGGTGTGCATAGGACAGGATCTCCCCCATGAGTGCCACCAGACATGGATGCCTATACGAGGAATGACCCCCCACACAGATAAGGATGATGTGACCACAAAGCAATGGGGCTGTGGCAGTGGATAGGTGGACCATGGCCAGCAAAGGGACTGCTGGTAGCAGCTGCATGGGGAGGGGACCCAGAAAGAGGTGTACACCCTGCACCACACATGACAGTGTAAGGTGCCATTGCATGGATGCAATCGGCATGCCTAATGGCCACAGGCATGCAGGAAAAGATGAATGGTGCAGGTGGCCAGATACAGAGCTCTGCCATGCACCACTGCAACAGGGACAATGATGAGGACAGAGTGTCCTGGTGTGGTGTCAAATGCACATTGTGGAGGGTGCCACAATGACATGGGATGCCACAGGTGAGTTCTTGGTGAAACCACACTAGTGTCCCGGTGGTGTCCAAGAGGCCCATGCAGCCTGTATGCACATAAGGCCCCCCAGAGAAGGTACAGTACCCACTCACAACCTGGGAATTCCAATGTATGGTCTGGCACCCACAGATGAAATACCGCATTGTACACCTCAGACTGGTGTGAATCGCCAACCCATGTGCATGGTACACCACTGACTCCACACATGCCCACATAGATGTTCCAGTTGTGTGGCCACAGAACAAGTGCATGCCCCCCACATGGGCCCAGTGCATGATGGTACAGACAGCCAGGACATCTGCACAGAAGGGACATGGCCGATCTGCCACAGACACACCAGTGGTGTACTGGGATGTGGCCAGGTGTGTAGATGTTGTGGTTGTACAATGCCATGGATATCCATGGCAAGCCACCTGTGCAATGGGATCTGTGGACACACACACAGCAGTGCATGTAGAGGGTGGCATGGGCACAACTGGGGGTAAGGGCACCTTGTGACCATGCGGCAATACCCAGCCATGATGCACATGGGTCCCCCACTGGGTGCATGATGTTGTGTGATCATGGGAATGGCAGACCAGTGGCAATGGGCCATGCGGGAACACACTGCCGCCTATGCATGCATGTGTGTACCACAAAGCCACAGACTGAAATGACCACGGGGTGGGCAAGGGTCATGCATGGTGTATGCACACATGGATGGACATGGGCTGCATGACAACTGCATAGGTGCTGCAGTGGCCATGACTGTCACAATCAATCTGGGGTCACAGGAACACAGTCAAACTGGCATATGCTGCTGGGGTGTACACCAAGTAGGAATGACCACCAGACATGGCAACAGTGTGCAAACAGTGTTTATTATCATGTGCACTATATATGTATACACACAGTGCAACCCCCCCCAGCAGACCACAAGCACAACCAACATGGAACCACCATGTGCACAGCAAACACCCACCACCGATGCATGACCAGGAGGTACACAGGACATGTGAATGACATACCACATCACCACAGTGAGGCTCAGCCACAAACATGTGCCTCAAGTGTCCCCTCTGGAATGGTGCACTGTCCCTGGACAAGGCTCAGACACAGCACCACCACAGCCAACATCCACTCCAGCAGTGGCAGTGGCCCCTATCAGAAGGGCACCCCAACCACCCCACAGCGACTGAAGCACAGACCCCCTTAACATCATAAGCAGTTCAAATCTCCCCCAAGAGGCAGTACAATATCCACTCAACATCAGAGGCAGTACAACCACCCCCCAATTAGAGGCAGAGCAAATCCCCCATCAGAGGCAGTGCAAACCCCTCATCAGAGGCAAATACTATCCCCCCATCAGAAGCAGTACAATATTCCCTCAACATAACAGGCAGAACAACCTCCCCATCAGAGGCAGTACAACCCCCATCAGAGAAGTACAATCCCCCATCAGGGCCAGTACAAATCCGTCAACATCAGAGGCAGAACAACCCCCCATCAGAGGCAGTACAATCACCCCCACAGCACATGTGTGTTAACCCCTCATCAGCGGTTGCACATTACCCCACCACCCCTCATCAGATGCACATCCCCCCCACAATGATGTGACCCAGTACCACACAACACAGGTGTCCAGCAGTCACAGGCATATACAGCAGCATGGTGCCATGGGGGCAGTCAATGGGCATCTGCAGATGGAACAGTGGTGGTAGCATCTTGGTGGGAGGGCACATGGATAGGCATGTGCATAGTCACACCTGCAAATGGAAGTTATGTGCAATGTCACGAAGATAGTCATAGGTATTCTGGGTGCTGTACTCCCTGACGATCTGCTAGATGCAGGCCATCGCATCCTTGTACCGCTTATGCAATAGTGGTGCATACCGCCCCAGGATACATTGCTTGATCTTCAGCTCATTGAGCCTCTGCTGTGCTTTTGATAAACTTCCACAGGCTAGGGTGGCATGCACCTATGTGGGTGCTGAAGGCAAAGTGTCACCCCTGCACAGAATTGTTTGTGCGGGCACTGCCAGTCCTGCTTGCATCAAAACAGCTCCACAAGTCCACAGGGAACTCGGGACACCTGCGGACACTGCCGCAGACTGGCCGCCCAACCCAGGTGTCCTTGAAGTAGTCAACAATAGGGGCCAGCAGCTTGTCATGTCGGACAAGGCAGTATAGAGCAGTGGTTTAAGGCGCTGAGCTGCAAATCTCAAGACTTGGGTTTGAATCCCACAGCCCCCACTTGCATACTGTGTGACCCTGAGCAAGTCACTTAACTTCCTTGTGCTCCCAGGTTGCACCTGTAAACAAGCTTTCAGCATAGTGTGCCAGTCCTGGTTAAACAACTGAAAAAAAACAAAGAACTCGTACAACCTGAGCACCTCAAATACAGTGGACACCTCCCCTGGAGGGACAAAGGCAAGGGTAGGCAGCAGGCACACAAAGAGTGCAAAGTCCTCATCCTCTGTATAGCATCACATGGCCTCTGGAACCTCCTGGAGCTTCCTCCACAGGGCCTGGCACAGATGGAAAAAGCAGCCATGCTGGCTCACATCCAGGAAGACAGTGACAAAGGACTTGATTGCAGCCTTCTCGAAGCCCTTGACTATTGCAGGTGGTTTCAGGCCTGCGTGCAGCTCCTTCACTGCACTGAACATGCTTGTGTATATTACCCCTTTCTTGTTTGGCAACAGAATGTACACAGTAGGTACAACAGTGCAATATTGTGTCCCATGGATGATACAGAGCTGCATGAATTGGGGTGGCACAATCTTAAAGATGCCATCCGGGTACCATGTTGTGCATTGTTACAGGAGTTGCAGGTTGTTGTCTGTGGTGTAGATTAGTATCCAGGAGGCACCATCACTGTTGTGAAGCAGGAAGTAGGCACCAGTGTGTGTCATCCTGTACACCTCCAGGATGGTGAGGTCCTCTAGTGATGCTGGCAGGGGTTGTGGCTGGTATGCGGCCATCCGCATACGGAGGACTCTCCTCTTCAGGAGGGGTATGCTGGGCATCCTTCCACCCACTGTGGTTGATATGCTGCTGCTACAGGCTGCCACCACCTGGTGTGATGTCTCAACTGTCTGTTTTGCCCTCTGCTTGATATCAGCAACAGCCTCTGGCCCCACAGTCAGGGACATGGTTGTGGCTGTTCACAACCCTGACAACCTCTTCCCCTGTGGCGTGCATGTGGCCAGGGCATTTTTCTATGTAATATTCAGCACACTTCCAATATGTCTTATCATCCAGGGTGTGCTCCTTGTAATGAAGGAAGCCCTCATGCTGCAGTAGGGTCTTCCCCTTTTGGCTTGACATGAATGTCAGCAGCATGGCAACATACACAGCTCTTGTGCCTCACATACTGTAGTGCTACTGTGCACAGCTCTCACAATCACCACTGTTACCTATGTGTACAGTGCTTTATGGGCCTACCGCTAGGTGTGGGATATACCACACCTGGCCAAGCTAGCCACTGCCCTGCACACAGGTGTGTCGTATTAGCTCTATATACCTGCATTGTGGCTGTACCCCTGCCCTATGTGTGTCACAGTGTGTGTGGGATTGGTCCAGGAACACATAGAATGCTGCCCTTGCTTGTCCCACTCTGGGCCCATTCCCCTGGGTGCAGGCTGCAGCCATACCCCTGTGTGGCCTTCCACCCTTGTGGCTGTCTGTGGGGCTTCAGTGGCCGTGGGTTGTCCTCTGTCCTGGTCCTCTTGCCACTTGCCCTTGCCTCATTCCCCCTCTCCCCAAGTCCTGTAGTCCCCTTCCAAAGCCAGGATACCCATCTGCCCCTGTAGCGGTGGTGTGGCCCTCCCACCTCTGTAACTGTTGTCAACCCCCCCTACCTCTAGGCCCTGTGCTCTGGTCTCCTGCCAACATGGCCCTCTTTCTTGGCAGCAATCCGTTTCTCTGTGCACCATGTGCATCCTTCGTCTCCCTCTGTGCAGCATGTGGATCCTCCACCTTGGTCCCTGTGCTGTTCCATGTGTGGACATCTGACGGTGTTCCTTTCCATGGCTCCAGGTTGTGCATCCTTGTTTGTACCTGCCACCCTGCTGGTGGTTTCATGGTTTGGACAGTGCTGGCTACTCCTCACTGCACAGTGCCTTGTGCATATATTCACCTCAGCTGCTGTATTGCCCTGCATAGTTTTTCCATTTGTGGCGTTGTTTGCTAGGCTTTGTTGTGTCTGCCGCGATGTTTTTGTTCATGGTGTTACTTCAGCATTTTTATTCCTGCAGTATTTTCTCTGCGATGTTCCTGGCCCAAAACCTTGGGGGCTTATGTGCTAGAAAAAGATTCAGTGTTAAGGCAGACTAGTGATCAAGGCCCCTAGAATTCTGTGGCCGCAGAATTTTGCACAGAACTTGCAATCTACTGCAGAACTTCTGCGGTGCCGCAGAATTCACTCTTCTTGATGAATTTTTATTAATATTTCTGTTTATCCATAGAATCTGGTTCCCTTCCCCTCTTTTTATATCCAAAACCCCCCATATGCTCAGAATGTGATGTTATCATTGCTATAACATCATACATTAGCTAATGAAATGGCTGCATTCTGCAACAGAAATGAACAGTCACTTATCTACCACAGCTCCCACTGCCAGAGATGGTGGCACAGCACATCATGCATGGTGATATTTGCTCAACCTGCGCTACAGCCTAATACAATTTTCAGTCTTACATTATTGCACTAGGGTCAACTTAAACAAAACCTTGTCAATAGCACAGACCTGTTAAGTCCATACCTCACTTTGTACAAACCTATTTGTGCCTTTAAGGTATAGAGATGCCATCTGAAATGAATAACTGGTAAAATGAATTTAACTGTCATTTTTAAGAAAAATAAAGTAATTATGCCCAGAAAAGTGGAATATAATAATGTGTAGACCTGTTGAAAGAACAGACCTGTTAAATAAATAATTCCACTGTACGCATTTTTGCCAGGGATATTGATTATATATTGTCATTGGTTGATAGAATCACTTAAAAGTTATTGAGAAATGTTGTGTGCAGGGACAGCTGTTGGGTCAGAGGGTAGCATGCTGTGTTTCAGTGCTGGCAACTCAGGTTCAGAGATTAGCTCTGTTTGCTGGCTGGGCAGCACAAGGACTGGTGGAACACATCACTGCTCAGAGCCTGGGAAAGTATGGTGCAGTGTTCTGTCACTTGGTAGACATATTGTGATGGGCTGGAGAGCTCTATCTCACAATCGATTCACATGCATGTCATGGCCTGATGGTGTTACGCAGTGTGTCAGGGAAAGCGGGTTGACATGAAAAATTAGTTTTGCGATAACTCCTCTATTCCATTTCCAATGGAACCTGTATGAATGAGGATGCAAGTTCATGGAAAAAAAAAAATATATATATATATATACACATACATACATATACATACATACACACACACATATTTGTATGTATGTTACAGACTGCATATAAATATATAAGTGATACACAGTGGGAACCTCATGAGTGGTATAGAAAGCACATACAAATATATAAGTGATAGACAGTGGAAACCTCATTAGTGGGATAGATAGCATGCATATAGAACTACCTTATTTATCACATAAGATCCCCTCTGCATATGTCATTTATGCAACAGGCTAGGACCTTAAGGGAGAGACATTTGTTTTGCTTTTAGGCATAAAATTATTTTTATAAGTCTGTTATTTTTGAACTAGTGTTACTGTGCTTTCCACCATCCTGATTGCTATAACCACTGCCATGAAAGTGAAGTCAGGATGACAAGCTGACACTGTGATGTGGTAGTTTGTTAGTGCCGCAGAACTTCTGCAGAAATTACAAACCACTGCCATAGGTTCTCTGCGACAAATGGTAGTCTTGCCTCAGAACTTGGTCCCACTGTGCCGCAGAAAAGTAGGGGCCCTGCTGGTGATTGTCAATGCTGCCACACAGACACTTATTTCATCTGTTTATGTGTTGTTCATTCTGTACTGTATAAAAGGGAGAGGGCTAGCCTTTCTGGACAGACTGTTTCAGTCTTGTGTAGGGAAACTGGAACTGGCAGTAGCAGAACTTGAAGTAGGAAGAAGATGAAAGCAGTGGGCTTTATTTCTTCATGACACGATGCACTGCAGAATTGTTTATTATGGTTGCTTGCAGCATAAAGGGAACCAGGGAACATCTGGAGACTAATGAACCATGCTTTCTTTGGCTGTCTTATCCTACACACCAAGTCCTAGTCTTCCTAATACTCCCATGACTCTCACTGCCATGCCACAACTTGACTTCCAGTCCACAATGATCATTTCATTCTCCACCCTCTGTAGTTGCAGAACTTGTACTTGGTGGAACTTGCATGATAAAGCATTTGTTTGCACCCCCACAGTATACTTTTTTCATTGTGTTCTTTTTCTCATATTTTCTACACGATGATACATGACAAATGATGGCACTATTATGACTCCCCCCCCCCCAACACTGGACACTAATTATGATGACTCACAATAATCATCAATGATTTTAGAAGCCCACATGAAGTACACACTGTGCTGCATGACATGCAAGAGGAGAGGTAATCAAGAGAGTCAGGTGAGAGTGAATCCACCCAGCCACAAACGACTGTCACACACTCATACCAGAGTACCCACTGAGAGACACTGAGGGATCTAATTTCTCACAGAGCAACCTGCTTCACTTTTCACTCACTGACAGGCAGGCTCACACACAGGCAGCAAAAATAATAAGAAACATAGAAACATAGACTTCGACGGCAGATAAGGACCGCTAGGCCCATCTAGTCTGCCCATTTCCCTACCTACAGGATAGGCCGCAGATCCTAGTTAACCAACAGCCTATTTCTTCCTACCCCCCACAAGAATTGCCTTATGTCTGTCCCATGCATTCTTGAATTCTCCCACAGTTTTAGACCCCACAACCTCCTCAGGAAGGCTGTTCCATGCATCCACTACCCTCTCTGTGAAATAATACTTCCTCACATTGCCCCTGAACCGCCCTCCTTCTATCTTTAAATTGTGTCCCCTTGTTCTTGCAATAAGATGGATTTCTGTGCCCTACACCATCAGCAGCTGCTAAACTGAAAATAGTTTGTCAAGTAAATCCTGTGAAAATCCCATCCCTTTCCCTGTCTGCCAAAGTGTTTGCTGCAGTAGGGGTGCAACTGTGACAAGTGCACACTACACTCCACACTCACATCTCATCTGTAGCAGCAGCTTGGCTTCTATTACTTTTCCTTATCTCAAATCTCTGTTTTGGCAAAGAAATACAGCTTTCTGGACCCATGTCATACTCCATTACATGAGAACCGGAAATTGCACTGAGACATGCACAATGGGAGGAGTTACTGATTTTCAGCATTACTGATTGGTTGCTACAGATTATGTGACTTGAACAAGCTCCCATGAGTGAACCTTAAAAGAACTCCTACATATGACATTAAGGTACCAAAAAGCCTAAGTGAAGGCAAATCCCTTGAGACTCACTTTGCTGATGTCAAAAGTGCCATTTCTGGAGCTTTATGAACTTTGGTGCTGCACTGGATCACTCTTAATGCCAGCATTCTTCAGACACTAGCTTTCCTTGTTTCCTACCTATACCTAAAGCACCATTTGCCTCCTCATCAATGGAGCTTATCTGCTTTAGGCCTCCTGCCCTGCTGATTTCTTTGGGCCTTCATTTTCCATTCCCATGAGATCTGCCCACTGTGTTTTTATTGCTGCTGCTTCTCTGCTTCTCGGGCTTACTCTCAGACCATGGGCCTGAGTCCTTCCCTACCATCACTCCCCAGGTGCCATGTCTGCAGTCCATATGCTGCAACTTGTGCTTGGCCGTTGCTTTCCATGCCAGCTTTGGCCAAGTTTTGAGACTGCCCCATCTGTAGATTTACTTTAGTGCACTACTTCTTCACTTTGAATCTTCTGTGTTGCTGCCTCACTTCCAGGTTTTCTGCTACTTGCTTCTGCTGTGGCCTTCCTGGGTGTGTATTAATTTTTTGGGAGGGGCACCTGCACTGTTCTCCACTAAAGTCTGGTAGGATTTTACTGATGCTGCTTTCTCCTGCACTTTTGCCATACTGTGCGTGCGTCCTTCCTTCCTTCCTTCCTTCCTTCCTTCCTTCCTTCCTTCCTTCCTTCCTTCCTTCCTTCCTTTCTCCAGTGGGCATTTAGCTTTGGCCTTTGCCTTGAGACCCATTCCTTCCCAGCCTTTTGTAGGTTTTCTGCTTATTCCAAACTGAACTACATTTGTGAGTGCACTTCTGCTCTTGTGGGTCCTGCTGCACATGCTCCCTTAGATCATGATTTTCTTTGGCATCTTCACTTGCTGGTTGTTTCTGCCAGATCTTTGGTTCCTTCAGCATTTTTTCTGTCTTTGTGATTGCCCTAGAAATTGGTACTTTGCTTTCCATGGATTCTCTTACTTCACCCCTTTTGGATTTTTTTTTGAGGGGGCTCCATTGATATGGTGCTTCCATCCTTTTAGACGATGCCCTTTTAGAGTGCTTTGGTGGTTGTCCAGCTTCTCCTTTGGTCCTCTATGCATGCATAACATGTACATCTATGCATATGCAGCTTATGTTTATATGTCAGTGCTACCTGTTTTCCCTTTACAATCATTCCACCTCTCTGGGCATCAGTGCTCTGAAGACTAAAAGAGCAATAATGCCCAACCACACCAATGATTCTCTGCTCCTCAAGGGCTGAATGTTCTTCATCTGGGCTTGTGCCCCTCATGTACCCAATGCACAAATAAAAGATGACCCTGGATTACAGAGGCAAGAAGCTGGGCAGCCATACCAATAGTAACTGTCTCTACAAACATCTTCTCTTTCTCCTTGAGGCCAGCCATTCCTCAGTAAACATTGGCCAGAACATGTCCTGGCAGCTAATAGAGTGAAGCCTTCAGTAGGTTGTGTTTCTCTTTAGCTTCAGAGCTGTGCTTTATTGAACCTTCACGAGGGCAGAAGTTTCAGCCATGGGAAGTCCACTGCTCTGTACCAAGTGTCATAAAATTCCACCTTGAGTTGAGTTCAGATAAGGTCTCTATCTTTCTGGTATATCCCTACTGCTGGTTCTCCATTCACTTCTTTCATGGGAAAGCCAAAACAATACTTGTCATTGCTGTGCTATTTCTTCAGCTTTTTGGTGTGGGGGGGACATTACTATAATTTCCTATAGCACTTTTATGGATGGAATCCTCCTCACCTCCTCATGAGGTTCCCTTTGCCACATGACTGAGCTCAGCATTACCTCAAATTGAGTGGTATTCCTCTACTGGGGACAAAGAGAGGAATGTCCAAACTCTACATTGCATTAATATTCAAACCTTTTATGAAGTATTTTATTTACATTACCCAAGCATCTTATACATACTTAGTTGCCTTCTGAACCAGCAAATTCAAAGCCAGTTTCCCTTGGTTTGATGGGGCAGTAGGCAACTTGTGCCTTCTCCTCTGCCCGTTGAACTCTATTAAACAACGCATGAACCAAAGTCATTTAGATGCCAGTTTTCTTTGTTCCACCACTCTCCTTCATTCTTCAGTGGCACAGTCGTGCCATTTCTAGTAGCTTATTAAAATGGTTTCATAAATTACCTGTATTCTAAGACAGCTTTGTACCTTATGCACCTCTAGGGGTGGAACCCTCTTCAAGTGGGTTTATTTGTCACATGACCAAGCTCAGTAGTACTTTTATGTGGTTGTGGTCACCTCTGGGGCAGACAGAAAAACAAGAAATCTTTTTGTTGCATAACAGGAATAACTAGTTTAAAGAGGTACTTACAAAGGACATCAGTGTGGGCAAATATGTGTGACATGAAGTCTTATGAAGATAAATGCATAGTGCTACACTTGGGGGAACATAGAAGGGAAAACTATTACTTACAGCAAATGTGGCTGAGAAATAAGTTCCCCAAATGTTCCGCACCTTTTTCCTCAAAGAGCCAAATATCATTTTTTTTCTGACATCCCTGATAAATCATTATCTCTTCAGACTAGTTGCAAACAGAGTCAAAATGCCATCGATATTATTGAACTAAGAAGTGGTGTTACAACTTCTAACCCAAAGGAAATGAATGAAGCCATTGAGAATTTCTATAAAGAATTATACACTCCTGAAAAGTCTTCAGATTTGCAGAATACTGAAGATTTTCTGAATGAGACAACTCTGCTGTCTGCTGGTTCTGATGATAGGGAGAAACTGAACAGCAACTTCCCACTTATAGAAATAGAAAAAATTGTTAATCCTCTATCTAAAATAAAGTCTCTGTGTCCAGATGGATTTCCATCAGAATTTTATAAATATTTAAAACATCTTCTAGCTCCTATTTTGTTAAATCTCTTTTATTGAGATTGAGGAAAAGGGCAAATTTCCTCCTTCATTCAGTGGAGCCATAATACATTTTATTCTTAAAGAAGATAAATCAGTACAGTTAACAACATTTCATAGGCCAGTCTCACTTCTGGATGTAGACTATAAGATCTTTACTAAAATTACTGCAGCCAGGCTAGCAAAAATTGTACCAACAATTATCCAAGAGGATCAGACTGAATTCATAGAGGGAGGAAGGATGCAACATATCATTAGACTAATGATTAGTATTGTAGATGCAGGTGTGGTGGCCAATTCATCAATATCACTTTTGGATGCTGAAAAGGCCTTTGTCCATGTTCACTGGCATTTTCATTTAATGCAAAGATTAATCTTCGGTGATAATTTTTCTAACTTGATCTGTATCATATATAAAAAACTGATGGCTAGGGTTAAAACTAATCAGAATTATCTAGGTTTATTTCTCTATCCAGGGGGAGTAGACTGGGTTGTCCTCTCTCACTGTTATTACTTGCTTTATTTATTGAACCTTTGGCTACATCAATCAGACATCATCCACAAATTAAAGGTATTATTTTAATAACTGTACACTTTTAACTTCCTTATATACAGATGATATTTGTAATAACACTGCACATTTAATTTCCTTATATACAGATGATATATTGTTATATATTTCAGGAATTGATGCCTCTTTTTGATATTTAATAGATCTGATTAAACTATTTGATCAAATCTCAAGTTATAAAGTAAATTTTTATAAAAAACGAAGAACTGTTATTAGGATCAGATCAAAGCGTCTGGTTTGCTCATCACACATCACCTACTCAGAAAAATGCTATTAAATATTTGGGAGTTACCATTATCTGAGATTTTTAAATTTAATGTGTGACTATAATTATAAATCTATTATGGAGAAAACAGACACAGATTTAGAAAGATAACAGCACCTGTCAGTGGCACTGATTGGGAGAGTGAACCTGTTGAAAATGAATATACTTTCTGAAATATTTTTATTTCAGCCACTATGTTATTTTGGATAAGGTTTTTTTTTATTGCTGTTGTTGTTTTTATAATATTGAATAAACCGTTTTTATGGAAATCTCAGCAACTTCAGATTGCATTGGAAAAGTTCCTGGAGGAGGAGAAAAGGTGTACTAAGTTGCCCAAGAAG
The DNA here is from genome assembly GCA_016271365.2 of Neoceratodus forsteri. Lineage (NCBI taxonomy): Eukaryota > Metazoa > Chordata > Ceratodontiformes > Ceratodontidae > Neoceratodus > Neoceratodus forsteri. The sequence goes on along the minus strand of JADMNL010000023.1, from coordinate 234,430,075 downwards.
TGACATTATTACACAAGAACACCCATGTAAGTGGAACACACTGCCCAAAGAGGTTGTGTCCTGCAGGACAGTGGGAAGTTTTAAAAGGGGCTTGAACAAAGCAAGGGTGTGGGGGGGGGTCACTGTGAGGTGGAATGGGAGGGATGAGCAGCTGCAGAATAGCAAATTGTAAGCTGCACACTCGAGTAGACTTGATAGACCATATGACCTGTGTCTGCTGGCAGTTTTGTATGTTCATACCTCTGGAGTGCCTTATTGCTATTATGCAATGGCTCTTTTGTGGACTTTTTAATTAGATTTTTCTGTGTGTATGTGTACCTATAAGAAAAAAAAAGTCCACAGTTTGTGTCTTTGATGCTAGGTAGTGCTGGTGCATGAATGATGCTGCCTGCCCAAATTCAAACCATTTCTCATGTTTGACTCTGCAGTCAGGTTTCATATTGGTGCCCCCTCCCCTATCGACCACTTGCTTTCTGGTTAAAACAGGCTTCATTACTTTTTTTTTATTTAGTTAACAAGACTGCAACCATTTTTTAGTGTGGACACTGAGCAGTGCAGCAAATGTAGCCATTGTGGTGGTGAAATGCTCACACAGTGCCTCAATAGGGGTGCCAAGATGGGAATGGAAATGTAATTTCAAAATTTGTATTTGTCCTGTGGACTGGAGTTTTACTACAGGACTTCTGATGTCTAAGGTGAGTGCTAGAGGAGCATAATGATATGTGGCAGTGGTTGCCATTCACATCTTTCACTTGCAATCACTGGTCATGTGATTGGCAGTTTCATCTATGACATTTACTTTAGCAACTCGGTTTTGAAAAAAACAAAAGATTCCACAAATGGAAGCATTGTGTTCTCAACAACACTTAAAAGTTGATGCAGGAAAAAATATTTTGTGTGTGTGACTTGGTGGAAGGGATTTAACAGGGATGGGGTACTGACAGGCAGAAGAAGTGGAACTCAAATCCATGTTCTTAAATATTGAGATACTGTTATTATCAGAACTCAATGCAAGTTACAACATTGAATATGGACCAACCAACCCCAATACAAATCTGGCTAAGCAATTCTGTAGTCTATCCAGTTTCTGCAAACTACGTTTATATGCAAATCAATATACTATACTACCATAATCAATTATGTGAAGTATCACCACAGTCACAAGTTTCGCTCTCACCTCTCTCTCGTCATACAATTTTTATGTCTATGAAGAGCACCAAGTTTCTGAGAGACCTTGGTGCAAACTTTGTCTATGTGACCAAATTTGAATTCTGGGTCAACCCACACACCTAAGTATTTATAAGAAAGCACCTGCTCAGTCCCAGGTCCCTTAATTGAGCATATCTCAATATCTTTTAGCAAAGAGCTGTCCTTTCCCTCCCTAGACCTACAGAATGGTGTTCATTTTCTTTCATATTAAGGGTATATTTGTTTTTAACCAGCCAATGTTCTAATTTATTGAATTCTTGTTGTAAAGTAATTTCACCTTGCTCATCTCTGGTCAGGAAGGGAACAACTGTATCATCAGCATATAGTTTAAATGTATATCTCAAGCACATCTTTGAAAGCTCATCAATAAATATTGTGAATAAGAGTGGCCCTAAAACTGTTCCCAGTGGTACATCCCTATTCTGTACCCTAGCTTCTGATAAAGTCCCTTTAACAGTCACCATTTGTGTATGTTTGTATAGGTATGATTCAAACCATTTCCGCACCTCTTAACTAAAGCCTTTTACCACCATTTAATGTAGTAACAGTGGATAATCCATTGTATCGAAGGCCTTTGATAGATCCACAAACACCACTCCCATGTACCACTTATTTTCCCCATGCATGGGAAACGTTGTCTACAACATCTACCAGTGCTGTTAGAGTGGAATGTAATTGCCTGAAATCAGACTGTTGTGGGGCTACAAGGTTATTCTCTGATAGGTAAGCATAGGCCTGTTTATGAATTTCTCTCTTTAATATCTTAGAGACAAGGGAGAGCAAAGCTATGGATCTGTAGTTATCTACCTGAGATGAATCACCACCTTTAAAAACTGGAAACATTTTAGCAAGCTTCCAAGTTGCAGGAAAAAATCCCATACATAAATTTCTATTTAAAATGTTTTGTTAAAGGCAAAACAATTATATCCACCCCTTCCCTTAGTAATCTAGCCTCAGGGCCATCGTTTGATTTAGTTATATTTAAGGAATTCAATTGCTTCCAAAAGTCTTGAATTTTTGAATTTTGAATTTTAAACCTAAATTGTGGGTGACTATCAACATGGGTAACAGGCTCTTCTGTGTTCCTATCTACAATTAAATAAGGATTCCCATCATTCTTCTCTGAATAGGGTATATTTGTAAAAAAGCAATTAAGAACTTTGTCCATCAGTTTAGGATCTGTTATTTCTAAGCCATAATAAAGAAACTTGGTAGAGTGATAACCACTGGCTTTTGCAATTGTCTAACAACTTTCCAGAAGTTGTGAGAATATGTTGTAGATTCAAATTTATTTTTTTAAAAGCTTTCTTTAGGTTCATTTATTAACCTTTGACTTCTGTTTCTATATAATTTTTACATTTCCCAATCACTATCCCAGTTTCAATCAATCAATCAATCAAAATCTTTATTTATTCAGGCGGACATCATTGAGCAAAGCTCATTTACAAGATGGACCTGATAGGTCGAGGAACAACTTGAAGGTACAAAAGCAGACATATACAAAACACATCTATATAAACAGATACAATAATATAAACATATATACAAACAGGGTAGCTGGAGATTACAGGCTCCAAGGCAAGCTAAACCAGACAGTTATGATTGATGACTACTAAAATGTTGAAAACAGCCTCTGAAAAATGACATAGAGGGGCTGGTGGGAGTTTTGGATAGGGACTAAGTCTACTAGTAGTGAGTGAATGGGGTAGAAGTAAGTGACAGGGGTAGCTGTGGAGGTCTTGGTAAGGGCTAGCAAAGCTGCAGTAAAAAAGGGGTAATGAATGTGATTGGACTAAGCCTTGTGAAAGCAATTGCATATCTCTGGGAAGACTTGTAGTAGAGCTTTTAAAGGATGTTAGAGGTATAAGGTGGTCAACTTTAGGGTCTTCTGCAGAGAATTCCATGCCATTGCTAGAGAGTAACTGATTGCAGATCTCCCATGCCGGGTGCTGGCTGTCGTAGCTTCAAAGTGATGAGGTTGTTGCTTCTTAGGAATATAACCTAGCTGTGGCCAGTGTAAAGCAATCTAAAATATAGGATGGAAGTTTGTTAGACAGGGTTTTGTATATCCATAATGCAGCATTTTTGTTCCTTCTGAGGTGTAAGGATGTCCAGCCAACTGCAGCATAGAGAGAGCAATGATGAGTGTTGAATGGAAGATCTGTGATGAACCTGAGAGCTCTATGGTACAAGGTATCCAGTTTACTTAAATAGGAAATAGAACAGTGGCCATAGAGAAATCTGCATAGTCAATAAGTGATAGAAATGAGGCCTGGATTAGTCTCTGTCTTGAATCTCTGGTTAAATAATGTTTAATTCTGAAGAAAGGCCAAGCCTCTGGCGAAATTTTTTCAGAAGTTCTTCAATATGTTGAGATAATCAAGCCTGTTGTCAATCCATACCCTAAATATTTGAATTTGTCAACATAGTCAAGGCTTTCTCAAGGATGGTGGATAGTTGGGAAGATTGCTTGGTGAAAAGGTGTTAGTATAGTAATTAGTGGAGAAGAACATAGCTTTTGCCTTCTTTGCATTTAGGAGGAGTTTTTTTCAAGTAGTTGGTATTGCAAAAGGGAGAATTCTGATTGTAGTATTTCACAGGCCTTTGAAGATGATGGGTTACTGACATATAAGACAGTGTCATCTGCAAAGAGGTGAACATTGGCTTTGGTGAGATTAGAGTCAATGTTGTTAATGTAAATGGCAAAAATGATAGGGCCCAGGATAGATCCTTGAGGTACTCCTCTTAGGAGTAGTTTTGATGAGGATAGGATGCCTTCATTTTTCACCTGCTGCGTTCTATCAGTGAGATAACATCTGAACCACTTAAGAGAGGGTGGATCTAGGCCTATGGAGTGCAGTGAAGAGAGTAACAGCTCATGATCCACTGTGTCGAAGGCTTTGCTTAGATCAAGAAATACAGCACAGACGCTGTTCTTTTTGTCTAGCTCAGTTTGCCAGTCATTTGTGACTTTTGCCAGTGCAGAAATGGTGCTATGCCTAGTCCTAAACCCAGATTGAGCCGGGGTTTAAAGATTATTAACATCAAGGTAGTCTCTTAATTGGATGCTCACTAATTTTTCTAGCATTTGGAAAGCACTGGCAGGATGGATATGGGCCTGTAATTGTTGAGGTCCATGGGGTCCCCTGATTTTGGGAGAAACACTGTGCTATCTTCCACAGTGAAGGAATAGACCCAGAGGCTAAAGATAGATTAAAAAGATGTGTTAAGGGAACTGCAAGCACATGTATTGCAAGTTTTAGAAAATAGGGGTCAAGAGCGTCTGCACCTGCGCTTTTTTTAGTGTCCAAATGCAACAATAGATCCTCTACTTGCTTCAGTAAAATTGGTTTGAATGAGAATGAAGAATCAGCCCTCTGAGCCTCAGTAGACTGGGATTTAAGTTGTGCCCACAGTTTGATTTCCTTGCTGTTTTCCATAATCTATTTCTTGGTCTGAGGTGCTTTCAGATCCTACTATTTATCCAGGGTATGCTCTTTAAATATCTTTGTACCTGTTGTTTTGGGGTATGAATATCACAAATCTGTAAAAATTCACTAATGAAAAATTTAACAGTGTCCTCAAGATCTGGCATGAGATCCAAACGATACCATGGAATTTTTCTTAAATCACTCAGGAATGCCAAATTATTAAGGTTCCTAAAAGACATAGATGTTATTAAGGGAGATTGTACTGATTTTTTTTTTTGGTAATGTCCCAATACAATCACACACTCTATAATACAATTGTCACCTAATAAAGGGGGGACGACTTTCCAGTTGGTAACCAACAAACATTTTGTTACAAAACTCAGGTCACATATACTATGTTCCTAGTATCTGTCATGTTACAAATTCTTCTGGGGGGCTTGTATTATTTGAACAACATTCAAGGAGCCAAAGGCCTCATTTACCCTTTTTCCTTTAAGACTATCTGAGTGGGCATTAAAATCACCCATAAGAACTGAGTGTTAAGTTTGTATTTGAACACAGCTCTATACCCAGTACAGTACATTATTTGGAAAAATAGGTACCATTTTGAAAATAGGTAGCATTGCCAAACAATGTTTGCCCATTTTGATGGGGGATACAATTTTGGCAGAGGACCTTGGAGACAGTCAATGCATCACATTTAACAAGGCACCGACCTTGGTGATAAATTGGTTCATAGTTAATTTAAACTGTAAGACATTCCACACCAGTAGAATACACTGTTACCAGTACAGCCTAAAGGGATGCATAAATGTGGCCCTGATAATGTCTACCAGACAGTACTGCAGACAGTCCAACTCTTTCATGTAAGACAGTATCATCAGACGGAAATTTTATTTTTATTTATTTTGAATTTGGTCATTTGGAGAGGCACACTGAGTTGAGGCTCATTTCTAGGTGTGACCCCGGAGGAATGGGAAAGTAGAGAAGAAAATCCAGTACAATAAAGTTAGACATGCAGAAATATACACTATAAATGGCTCATTTTACAAGTAGCAGGTAATTAATTCAGTAACCGTGGCATATGGTACAAAAGTGGTAGAAATGCACAAACAGATAAGATTGATTTGGAAGTATAACATTTTAGGAAGTCAGAAGATAAAATATTTACATAATATTTGGATAAAATATTTAAATAAGTTGGTACAGAAGGAAATGAAAGGGGGAAATGAGATAATTTATATTATATAGTAATAATTTTGTGATCTATGCTTTGTGGTGTGACTGTCCAAAATGGAATATAGGATGCACCATACAGCCATTGAGACAGAGAATGCTGGAACATGTCAGGGACATAAAAAACTATAATAGAGACACCTCTGTTGGGGAGCATTTTGTTGACTGCCATGGCCACAGCCCCATAGTGATGAAATTTACAGGACTTGAAATTATTAACAATGCAAGAAGAGGAGGTGATAGGCTTAAGAAACTTCTCCAAAAGCATAATGGTGGGGGTGGGGGTGGATTGGGAAGAGTAGAGGAAGCAGTGATGGGAATGGAGGTAAAGTTTGAAGCAAAATGGCAGAAGGCTTTGTACAGGGTATCCAGTCTGGCAAGAGATGAGTAAGGGGGAAATGCCATAGACTATGTCCATGTAATCAAAGCCAGGGAGAACCATTCTGGTTACTGCTTCCCTGTGGACCTGGAGTGAGAGACAGTCTTTTTTGTGGTACAGGGTGCATAGTTTGGGATGGAGTTTGGTGTGGATGGTATCTATGTGGACAGAGAAATCAATCTGGCTATCAAGCCACATGCCAGGGTACTAGCAAGCAGGTACCACTTCCAAAGAGGTGCCATCTTGAGTGGTAAAAGCAGGGGGATTAGAGCCTGGCCAGTTTCTGGCAGGTATCAAAGGTCATGGATACTTTCTTCTTAGTGTTGACCTTGATCTGGTTGTCATGGAACTAGTGCAGTACATTGTGGAAATCTTGCTGGAGTGGCCCAACCATGTCAAGGTGGTGGGGCCGGGAATGTAGAGCACCTTGATTTCTCTGTACTTGTGGATATGGGAGAAACACATATGGAGGGGTGGTCATTTAGGAAAATGGACAAGAGGACGGGACCCAGGATGAAGCTCTATGGGACTCTAGCTAGGATGGGGAGGGGGGATAAGATGCCTCCTACTTCTACTGACTGTTGATGGCCTGAGAGGTATGAACAGAACCAGTCAACAGCCCAGCAGAACATAGTTTGTTGAGGAAAGGGGTTGAAACACCAAGTTAAATGCTTGAAAAAAGGTCAATGAAAAATATAATAGAGGTGATGTGGCCCTGATCCATTTTTTATAATGAGAGTAGAGTCAGCAACCTGTAGCAGGAAAAAGATGGTGGAATAGTGTTTCCTAATTCCAGAATGGAAGGGTAAAAGGAAGTCAGAGGAGTGAAGGAAGTTAGTGAGTCTTAAGTGGGCAAGGATCTCTTGGAGCTTATCTAAGGAGGAGAGAAGAGAGATGGGCCAGAAGATTCTAGGGGAGGAGGGGTCACCCCCTTTATGCAGTGCAAGTACTTTAGCAACTTTCCAGGCCTTAGGGACAGCACATACTGAGAAGAAAAAGCTCAGAATGTAAGCTAGTGGGGAGGCAATTGCTGGGGCAGAGAGAAATAGGAGTTCGAGGTCCATCCCATCAGGGCTTGACTTAGAGGGGCTGAGTGAGGTTACGACAAAGGAAAACTCATGGTGGGGAAAGGTGGGAAACAGAAGCTTTTGGATGATGGTGGAAAAAGGGAGATAGAGGGTGACTGGGGGAGAGACTAGAGGAGGAGGAGAGTAGATCACAGGTGGTGAAGAAATTATTAAGATGAGCAGTGCCAGAGGAGGGGCTACAGACTGGTGAGCCATCTACCATGTGGACGATAGAGTAGATAAGGCTGGGGTCAAAAATTGAGAGTACAACTTTCCAGAATTTGACAAGGGTTTTGGGGCTGGACTGCAGGTTGGATCTGAAATAGAGGGCCATAACAGAGCAGATTTCCCTGGTGCAATAAATCCTGAGAGATCTGGAGAAGACCTGCAGTATTTTTTATTTTAGTCTTTGGTAACCGGGTAAAGCTCACTAGGCACAAGTGCCTGTTTTCAGGGGCGACCTGGGAGCACTGGGCGGTTAAGTGACTTGCTCAGAGTCACACAGTATGCAAGTGGAGACTGGGAGAATCAAACTCAGGTCTGGTCTGCTGGATGTACCAAGCTCATTCACACCTCATTCCTCTAACCTCTAGGCTATACTGCCAGCCCAAAGGAGGTCAGGAAGATACTGGGAACATTTAAAGAAGACCCAAGCTTGATCACGAGATTTACACAAGGCAATAAAGTTAGAAGTGATCCAAGGATAGTGGACATGCTTGAACTTTTTTTTTTAGGGGGCCATGAACGTTCCAGGTGTGAGTAAGTATGGTTTGGAAGTAGGATAGGGCAATTTCCACATCAGGGGCATGATAGACTGGTGACCAGTAGAAGGCAGCAAAGTTGTGCAGCAGGGCATAAGTGTCAAGAGACCTGAGAGATCTTGACCATATGTATTTGAGGGTGGAGTGGGTAAGTTTTACTTTCCTGATGCAGCAGATCATGCTGTGGTCACTGAAGACATCTGGCAGTGTGCTTGCCGCTATGATATGATGGGGTGGAAGGCAAGTACCCAGTCCAGGAGGGAGTGATTGGGGGAGTGAAAGTTGCATTGGGTGGGCTCAGAAATTAATTGGCTGAGGTTTAGGGACTCAGTCCTTTGGAGTGTAGGTCTACAGGGGGAGGGGTAAGCCAATTTAGATTGATGTCCCACATGAGGATAAGTTCACTGTAGCAGCAAGAGAGAAAAGGGAGGGCAGGGTGTTGAGAAAGGAGGAGGGAGAGATCTTTGGGGAGGTGTATAATGACTCCTACATAAATAGGGAGGGTGGAGGGCAGGGATGGTTTAGAAAATAGGAGCTCATGAGAAGAAGGGATAGATTCTTGGAGGATGATTATGCAGGACAGGTTCTTGTGTACATATAAGGCTACTTCACCACCAGGCTTGCCTTTGTCCTGCAGGAAAAAGTGGAGCCAGGATGGATTCTGGTATCCTAGAAGAGAGCCAGTACTCAGATATGCCCAGGAGGCCAGAAGAGTACTGTGAGGCCCAAACTTTGAGTAGGTCGAGCTTAGGGAGTAGGCTCATGAACATTTTAAATTGCCAAAGTTACTGATTCAAATCTGATATTGATTACTGTATGTCTTACTTGCACCTTATCCCTTCTTCTCTCTATCTGTCTGTGTGAGGAGGTATTTACGAGCATTGATGAATGAAGCCTGATGGTATCCATAATCTTAGTGAAACCACTTACTTATTTATTTATTTGCTTTTGGTAACTGGGTGAGCACACTAGACAACAAAGTGCCTATTTTCAGGTGCGACCCGAGAGATTACAATGATACATCCTTGGACAGGCAAAACAAGTAAGGTTACATTTAAAGTGCATCATACAACAAGGTCAGTGCAGGAAGACAGCAGGATTTTAACAATGCAGACAGCAGGTAGTATAACATTAGGGTAGTCTCAGGATAGGCTGGGGCCACCATGTCGGGTAGCAACTCAATAAAAACTAGTAGGTAGGCAGAGAAGAAACAAACTAGGGTGGAGGAGGCCCAATGCATAGTCTGGAAGTGGGACAATAACTATGCACACACTGATTGAGCGGTTGGGCCTAAAGTGGATTAATATAACTAGTTGCCAGATACAGGATCATTTACAGCATTCAGAACCTAGTGGAATTAAAAAAAATTGCCTGCCTGTCCAATAGACTGCTCGTTCACTGTGTGAAAGTACTGATGAAACCATGCTGATTGCTAGTGAAACCAGTCATTTTTCTGAGATACTTCTGGTGCCAAAGGCAAGCACAACAAGAAAGCTGAGAACAGAGGAATTTAATGGATGGCTAAGAACCTGGTGTTGTGCTAAAGGGTATGGGCTGTTGGTGGGGGTGGCGAGGGACCTGGGAGGACAGTAGTCTCTATGCCAAGGACAGACTACACTTGAGTGAGGAGGGAAAGAAAGTGTTGAAACAGAGGATGGAAGAGTATATAGAGGAAGTTGGGAATTTAAACTAGGAGTGGGGGGTGGCAGTTGGGGAGGAGATATGCAGAGACCACAGGTTGGGAAATCATATGAGCTTACCCCCCATAACAGTGACAAAGGACAAATGGCAAGTACTATTGGTGATGCTAGGAAAGGAGGGCAGGATGGGGAGGTGGAAGGTGGTTACCCTTAATGCTAGAGCCTTGGGAAGAAAACTGCAGAGTTACAGGTTCTCATCGTAGAGGAGAGGTGGACATTGCAGCCATCACGAGAAACATGGACCACCCAATATATTGACTGAAACCTGTCTGTACCAGGGTACAGGTTATTTCTGAGGGACAGGGTGATTGGGAAAGGAGGGGGGGTGGCACTATATGTGAAGGAAGGACTGAACTGTGTAAGGGAGGAAGGGGAGGAGGGTAGTACGGAGTCACTTTGGGTGCAAATCCAGGATTCCAAGAATATGATTCTTAGAATGGGAGTGGTGTACAGGCCACCATCTCAGACAGAGGAGTTAGACAGGGAACTAGCGGGACAGATCAGGAGGACCTGCGAGAAGGGTAGTGTGGTGATTATGGTGGACTTCAACATGCCAGGAGTGGACTGGAACACTCCAACAACCAGGAACAGAAGGGAGCAGGTGCTGCTGGATGCCTTCCAGGACAGCTTCCTGCTGAAAATGGTCAGTGAACCAACCAGGTTAGGGAATACCCTTGACCTTGTGCTGGCAAATGGGGACTTTGTGAGAGAACTTACAGTGGAGGAACGCTGTCAGGAGTGACCACCACTCCAGTATGGCTCACATTGGATATGGGCAAGGAAGGAGTGGAATCTGGCACAAGAGTACTGGACTTCAGGAGGGCCGACTTTGGGAGGATGGGGGAAGTGGTAAAAGGGTACCTGGCCAGAATTCAATCTAGTATGGATATTAACCAGAGGTGGGAGCTCATAAAGCCTGGGATAGTGGAGGCAACCAAAACCTGCTGCAAAGCCCAGAGCAAGAAGGATAGGGCTAAGAAACTGAGCTGGTTGAGCAAGGAGGTCATGGAAAAGGTAAGGAGGAAAAGAGCTGCCTTTAGGAAGTACAAGAAAACAGGAAGGGGGAGGACAGAGAGGAGTACTTGACAGAATCGAAGGAGGTGACAAGTGCAGTAAGGGGAGCCAAAGCATCTACGGAACTAAGGTTGGCACAAGGCATTAAGAAGGGGAAAGACTCTTTAAGTACATCAGGAGAAAAGGAGCTGTAAGGACCACATAGTAGGATTAGGAAAGAGGGGGTTGGGTGGAATCAGCTTACGATAAGGCGGAAGCACTAAATGAGTACTTCTGCTCAGTATTTACTAAAGAGAAGAGGGGTGGCACCAAGGTGGGAGAAATGGCAGAAGCGGGGGGGAAGTGGTGACAGATGGGGAAATCATGGAGGGCAGAGTTCGAGAGGGTTTGAAGGCACTGAGGGTGGACAAGGCGCCAGGCCAGATGGCATCCACTCCAGGTACTGAAGGAGCTGGCAGAGGTCCTTGCAGGACCTTTGGCAGACCTGATTAATGCCTCACTACACGTCTCAGAGTGTACCTCAGGACTGGAGGATGGCTCATGTGGTGCCCTCCACAAGAGTGGCCCCAAGGATGAACCGGGAAACTACAGACCAGTGAGTCTCACATCCATCATGGGTAAGCTAATGGAGACTATCCTGAAGGAGAGGCTGGTGGCCCTCCTAGAGGCCAAAGGACTACAGGACAGCAGACAGCATAGCTTCATACGTGGCAGATCCGCCAAACCAACCTGGTCGGGTTCTATGACTGGGTAACTAGGCAACTGGACAGGGGCCATGCAGTGGATGTCTTGTATCTGGACTTCAGTAAGGCATTGGACTCCGGTGCCACATGGAAGGCTGGAAGGAAGCAGTAGCACAGGGCGGTGCAAAGCTGGTGAGATGGGTAGGAAACTGGCTGCAGGGAAGGCAACAGAGGGTGGTGGTGGGTGGGCAGCTCTCACCCCAGGGCAGTGACAAGCGGTGTCCCACAGAAATCCAGTGTTGGGACCAGTGTTGTTTGGGATATTCATTGCAGACATATCATGAGACATCAGAGCAAAGTCAGTCTGTTTGCTGATGATACCAAGGTTGGCGCAGTGGTGGATGACCTAGGGGATGGCAGGGGTTGCAGGATGATCTGGCAAAGCTTGAAACCCTGGTCAGACATCTGGCAACTGGGGTTTAATGCCAAAAAGTGCAAGGTGCTGCATTTTGGGATGAAGAACCCAAGGAGGAGTTACCAGCTAGGGGAGTGCAACTAGCCCAGACAGAGGAGGGAAGGATCTGGGTGTGCTCATTACAGGGTCAATGAACAACTCCAGCACAATGTAGGAAAGCAGCTGCAAGGCCAACAAAATGCTGGGTTGTATTGCAAAGGGTATATCCTCGAGGGGAGGAGGTGATTCTGCCACTGTATAGGTCATTAGTTAGACCACACCTGGAGTACTGCGTGTAGTACTGGCGTCCATTACCTGAAGAGGACATTAAGTTACTGGAGGGGTGCAGGCGCAGGCGACAAAAGATGATCAAGGGGCTGGGGGAATTATCATACGAGAGGAGGTTGAAGGAGTTGAACATGTACTTACTGGAGGAGAGAGAGAGACAGGGGTGACATGATTGAAACCTTTAAATACATGAAAGGAATTAACAAGACGGGTACAGAGGGGCTGTTCAAAGTAAGGGAGGGAGGGAGGGCCACCAGGGGCCATGATATGAGACTGGAGTGAGGAAGGTTCAGGAGGGAGATGAGGACACACTTTTTTACAGAGAGGGTGGTGGCTGGGTGGAATGCGTTACCTGCAGAAGTGGCATGCAGTAGAACAGTGGACTGCTTCAAACGAGGATGGGACAGGACAAGGGGGAGGGTTAATGAACCTCTAGGCCTTTATCTGCTGGCAAATTTCGTATGTTCGTATAGTTGGTCTCTCGTTCAGTAGTGGAATAATGGTATGGTGGACCACTGCCATAGCCAGATAAGTTGTATGGCGACTCAGCCAGTCGGAGCAACAGAGGTCAGGTGGGTTAGTCTGGTGCATAGGCAGGTGGAGGCCAATTTGAGAAAGCCCCAGAGGGAGGCTTTAAAGCCATGGTGGGAGGGGGAGGAGCGATTGCTTGAGGGGAGGGAGGGAGTTCCACAACTTGGGCGCATACGCATCGAAGGCCCGGTCGCCCATTTGGGTGTGAGTCTTGGGCACCAGAAGGGCCTGATAGTCGCATGAACTCAGAAGGTAGCTGGGATTAGCCAGAACTAGAGATTCAGAGAGGGTTAAGGATGTGGCAGACCTGACAACATTATCTATGAAATTGCCCAAGCCATAGGAATGGTGCTTTTCCAGTGGGAGCCACTCAAACCGGAAGTAGAGCTCACAGCGGTGGGTAAGGCGGGGAGCTGAGAGCGCAAAGTGACATACGTTGTTGTATGCAGAGTCCCATTTTGTGAGACTAGTTTTAGCAATGTGGGCGAAGGTGACAAGCCCATAGCAGATCGTGGGTAGGAGGACATACACGGCTTGAGTTGAAAGCTCCCACCTTTGATACCTCACACTATTTCTAGGAGCTGCCTGATATACATGTATTGATAGGATGTGTTTCTTTAGTTTTTGGCTCTAGTGAGGCTGCTACTATACAATGTGGCAGTATGGTGCAGTGGGTTAAGGCTCTGAGCTGCAAATCTGGAGATCTGGGTTTGAATCCCACAGCCCCCTAGGTGCATACTGTGTGACCCTAAGCAAGTCGCTTAACTTCCTTGTGCTCCCAGATTGCACCTGCAAACAAGCTTTCAGCTTAGTGTGTCTCACGTGGTAAAATAATTGGTAAAAAAAAAAATGTCTTTTAATATTTTATCACCAGTAGCAATTGCCTTTGATTCTATCAATTAGCTTTGCTTTCCAAACTGCTTTTGATATTGATTTTTTTTTTAACATTGTATGTCTTTACAAGTGTTCAATGGTTTATTTCATATTATTTCACTATTTCGCACTGTGGGTTCGAACCATCCCTGGGACCAGAAGGGCACACAACTTCACATTTTTTTAGGTAAATCTCCACCAAGCTGATTGGCTGGCTCTAATAGTGACCTGGCATAAAAGCAGGGCCAGATCAAGCCATTGGGGAGCCTGGGGCACTCAAACTCAGGGGGTCCATGTCAATCAACACCCAGCTTTTCATACAAGAACACTTTTTATTTTGGCTTGGAATGCTGGAGTAACACAGATCTTTCTGGTAAAACTTTAACATGGAGGGTGTGATCCAGAGGAAGCAGGAGTTCACAATGCTACTGATATACTGTTAATTTAAAATGAAATTGGAACCCCCCACCCATAGCAACTAACCAGCAGCAGGAAACCTACAACATACCCCAGACTTACAATGTAAGGCAAATGAATTACTACACTGACTACCAGAGTGCTTTAAATGTCTCCCGGCTCATAAATACCAACACTAGAGACAGGTGTTTACTTACAATTGCAATCGTATAAAGTCTTATGAAACAAAGCCCAGATTATTCCCTAAGTGTGAAAACAGGTCCCTACATCTACACGTCAGTCTGTCTTCATGGTCTTCACTACAACCTAATAATCAAAGGTGAACTACAGAACCTTTCAGGGAATAGATTAAACAAGTATAATGTCTAACAGTGGAGCCATTAGTAATTTGTTCTCAAAACAAGCCTGCTGTCAGAATATGAAATCATAACAAAAATAACAAGGTTTATGAAGGCAGTGGGAATCCCAGCTGCAGACTACTCAATTCGAGAGTCCGGTGGGGGCGACGGGTCAGGGTAAGGCAAGGGCTGGAGCAGATCACTCCCCTCCCATTTAGGGACCCCTCCCAGGCCTTGCACATCCAACCAGCTGCCTCTACCTGTGTGTGTGTGTGTGTGTGTGTGTGTGTCTCCATTCAGGGGAAGCCCGGGGAAAGGGAATTGAAGGAGGCTAAAGTCAGATCTGCTGATAAACATTAGAAAATAGTACTGAGATACTGATCTTCCCTTTTGCATGTCGGGGAGAAATACCACTCGAATGTCAAATGTCATTGTTCTTCATACACCAACCTGTTTTAGATGGGAAGCAGTAGAGACTGCAAGAGCAGAGAAAAGTATCACCCATACTAGAGGGACTCAAGCCTGCCTGGTGAAGGAGATCTTGTGATTCTTTGCCACCATTTCAAGAGAAATAGATTAAACTGCTGGCAAAAAATGACTGAGCCTCATGCTGCTGCCTGGAATTGCCATGTTCTGGGAGGGACAGACTTCTGCTTTGTGATCCTGGCCCTGTGCAGGAGAGGCTGAGCATGGCAGGGAGATGTTTTCACATAGGGGTGATAGTATGCATCAGAAAAGTGGCACTTCTGCCAATGAGCAGGATTTGTGTTTGTGCTGCAAAGCATGCTCACCCTCCAAGCTGGAAACTGATTGCTGATGTAATGCAGACATTGAAGGAAAAGCCATAGAAATGGAGGGGGGGGGTGGCATGTAGCACTCAAGAAATATTAACCAGCCCACAACAGGCTGTTTCTGCTGGAGGTGTTAACATCTAGGACCACCTTATCCATGCATTCTTGGCTCACAATCTCCTTTATTTGCAAAATTTACAGACCAGGTTTCCCATTAACATTAACATACCCTTTCTATGACCACAGTCCAGCTTGTGAACTCTGACTGTCTGGCATATGTATTAGCAGCACACAAATGATTACCTCTGAGCCTTTCAAGAATACATTGAACAGATAAAACTGCTTTGGAAACACCAAGACTGTGTCTCTACTCTCTTTAATTCCACCGCCATCTGCCACCGCACCTTTTGAAGACATGGCACCCAGCTGCAAGAGCCTGATTCCAGCTCATCTAAGCAAGCACACAAGACACACTGATATGCCATAAAACATTTTATATTTTTTTGTGCATTCATCTGCCTTAGCCTATTCCTTTTAGGAACTTGACTGGCTTAATTAAGAAAACAAACAAACAAACAAACCTCTTCAGCTGCCAACGGTGCTGAGAAACCAGCTTGGAGTGTCTCCCCGATTCCTTCCACCCGACCTGATGACCTCTCGAAGACCGCGCACTATCTCAAACATTTCGACCAACCCCCACTGCTTGCAGAGGCTGAGCCGAGGCGGCGCACACCTAATGCTGATTGGACAGGGCTTGTCCTGATGATCAGTCTGGAGATCGTGATGGTGAATGCCTTTCCGTAGTATCTTCTTCTGGAAGTGATGATGATGATGATCAGCAGCAGTAGCTGCTGCCTTCCTGCAAACTGGATGGTCCAGATGCGGAAAAGGGGTTTAAAACACCCCTTTTAAAGGGCAAAGTAGCCAAGTGTGCCCATTGTTTATTTTTCCCGCCGCATATTTGCATCAGTGCAGGCTTGTCATTGGTCCTCCTGATTGATCCAATCATAAGTCTGTTCTGCCCCCCATACTCTGATTGGTGTGATTACGCTTTTGTGGCTCTGATTGGGCAGCTTCATAAGCCACTTTCTGAACTTTAAACTGAGTTACTGCTACTCCACGCTCCCTTTGAATCTTGGAGAAGTTGAACAGCTGGTCTCAAGCACTAGAATCGCTGCGGGGTTTGTGCTGGCAGCAGGAGCAGAGGAATCTATTTGGGAGGGCCCCCCGGCTGGTGAAAAAGAAAAACCGAGTAGGTGAAACTGGAGCTGCTGCATTTGTAAATTGTGTAATTGGGGGGGCCACTGCCCAATCAATCACCTTATGTATTCTGGCTAGGCTGTGTTACTTAAATTACACCACATCTGCTGCCTGCCGGGGGGGGGGCATCTACAGCTG
This sequence comes from Neoceratodus forsteri, assembly GCA_016271365.2. NCBI lineage: Eukaryota > Metazoa > Chordata > Ceratodontiformes > Ceratodontidae > Neoceratodus > Neoceratodus forsteri. Next base: position 234,413,505 of record JADMNL010000023.1, on the reverse strand, counting down.
ATCCGATTTTTGCAGAGTCTATACAGACTAAATGAATTACAGGGCTTAGCACTGCGTATCTCAAAGTCTTTCACATCATGACTGTGCTGCTGGCCAGGGGGACGGGGGCCCTTCCATATACATGGAGCAGCCAGGGCTTAGCCTTGGACTTTCATTTTCCTCTCGAGTCCCACTGCTAGTCTGCCCCAGGGGGGCACTACTGAATTGCGATTAATTTAAATTAAATATCTTGCATTCCAGTCGCTCGCTACAGGGGCCGGGGGGCCTCGCTCTGATTTAAATACCTTGTGCTGCTAGGGGGAGGGGCCTGCTTGATTTAATTAAAATACCTGTGCAGCAATGCAGAGAAAAGTACTGTAGAATGAGCACTGAGCACCACTGCATTAGGATAATGTCTAAAAATTTTGCTCATGCTCTGGCTGGCCGGGGGGGCGGTTTATGGCGGGGGGCCCAGGGAATTTGCCCCATTTGTCCCCCCTTTAATCCGGCCCTGCATAAAAGAGTTTGGTTTGCAACAGGTACCTGCCATTGATGACGCTCCATCTGAATGAAGTGGCAGGGCACCTGTGTCTGTGGTATATGGTATTTACAGCAATGTCACTATTGACTTATATCCATTTGAGATATTAAACTCTTTAAAGATGACCTTAATTCTCTGCATCATTCATTTGGTGACATTGTTATTTCAGAAAGGAGTGCTGCTATTTTTCGTTTGACTGTCCATCACCTTGGCCATCTTAGTTTCTTCATTGAGATGTTTATAATTGATTACTCTTTTTTTGAGGCTGTTATTTTTATTTAACTTGCATTATTTCTGTTTTCTATACTAAATAGTGGCCATAAAAGTTATAGATAATAATAAACTAGATGTGAAGTTCTTGATAATTAGTACTCAACTGGAACATCATCTTTAATTAAGCACTATCCCTTGAACATTCAGAATGCCAAACCCTTGAATAATTTCTATATTTTGAAAGTTGAGAATTAGTAGAATTCTTCTTGCCTAGTTGAGTGTAAATTGTCAACAGATACTTCAAATGTGGAGATGATTTTTTAATAAAGTTGATCATGATGGGAGCAACATTTGAGCTCATCACACTAGATTGCTGGGCACATCACTCCAGTTAAATATTTTAATGGCACAGAATTATCTGCTTTCATTGTTCTTGTGAATTGAAATAATGGTGCTTTTTAGCAGTTTTTATTTATTTTGAAATTACAGTTAAAGAGCCACTGGTGCCTCAAGAAGAAGTTTGAAAATATAATATTTAGACACAAAACAGTCAATATTTCTAATTAGCTCTCTGTTTCTTATCTTCACTATTTATTACTGAGGTCGTATGCATGAAAACAGGAGAGTTGTTACTTGAGGGTTCCTCAGCTCTTACTGTATCTTCTCAACCTGATATCATAATACTCTGCTTGTGACACCACAGTTATTCCCATGGCAACATACTATGATGTCACAACAGAGCATTATAATTTCAAGTAGGGAGTAAGCTACAGAGACAGATAAACTCTGAGGGATGAAAACATGTTTTTGTGGACATTTCTTCAGTATAAGTAATGGTGGGAAGAAATCTGTAAAATACATATACAAGTATATGAAATAAAGCTGAATTGTGTCTAAATATGATGTTTCCAAAGTTTTTCCAAAGGCGTAAGCTGCTCTTTAAGTTTATAAAAGAAGAGAAACTGCTTTTGTGCAAATTAAGAGTGATATAGTAAGCTACCATAACCTAAAGGGGCTTCTATTTGTATAGGGGTATATATATATATATATATATATATATATATATATACACACACACACACACACAGAGGATACTAGATGGCCCCAACTACGCACAACCAGTATGTTGTGCCACAGAGGGGTTCTGATTCCCTGTGCCCTCGAGAGGGAAGCTCAAGAGATCATTGTGGAATCAGAGCCCCGAGGTGGCACAACACACTGGTTGGGCATAGAGTTGCCCATCCAGTATTTTTTATTGTGTATGGTGCTCCTATAAAGAAAATAAAAACAGTTTAAGCACTTTTTTATTTTTAAATATAAAACAAAAATGGTTCATTACCATGTACTAATCCTGTAGTTAGGGCTGGTTGATAGGGTGAGATGTGAGGATGCTAGGGAGCAGATGTTCCTACATTTGTAGTGCAGCTTTCTGTTGAGTACCAATGGGATGTTGGAGGGATTTTCTAAAAAAAAAAAATGGCTGCCGTATTCCTTTCTTAGCGGGAGGAGGTGATGTGCGAGGAAGAGATTTAATTTTTAAGTAAGTTTTAGCTATCTGGTTGATCCTGCACTTCTTTTTATTGTTATGTAGTTGATCTGCCCAAGTCAATGGTTTGGGTGAATGTGCCACTGCAACTGTTTATCTGGCTCAGCCTGCCATTTCTCTGGCTCATGCTGTTCTAAAAAGAGCTGAAATGTTGTTGCACCACAGTGTGGTATAATCATGTTCCATGACCTATGAACTGTGGTACAACATTTCAGCTAGGATGATTTCTATGCTGAACAAGTCCTCACCATACACTATAAAAACTTAAACTTACTGTATATACACGTGGACTATGAAGTGACACAGCAAGTGCACAGCATAATTATAAAATAGTTCAGAAAACTGAAGAAAGCTGTGCAATCATTCTAGAGTTACACACCTCTGCTCTCCAAGATATAATAAGTAGTTTTTTATCTTTTTTTCACTTAAAAGCCATTTATCAGCAAAATAAAACATACCTGGGTGTACATTTATCATAAGATATCTGGACTTACTCACGAAGGTAAAGGCATTCAGCTTCATCTCATACCTCACAATGCACCTATGACATCAGATACTCCTTGACTAATGCACTCCCAGACATGTGTTATTGCTTATAATTTGTGCATAAAATTGAAATACACATGTTTTTATGTGAAAACCTCTTCCTAAACAGAAAAGCTGCAGTGCAGCTTAACATAATTTTTAATATAGATATAGTTACGATTTGAAGAATTTCTGATAGGGGAATTTTTGCTGTTGACATCTAACTAAGAGGTCAGTCTGGTATGAATCAGAATTGTTGCCCGTTCCACCCAGCTGAGTATTAATGCATCAGAACATTTCAACAGTTGCTCAACTAGCACTCATCTAACCGCTTGTTAACCACAGTCTGAGTGCTGTGGTGGGCCCTCTGAGCATGTCCATATGGGTTAAAGCACTTAAAACAGAAAACACCGGCAGTTTATCTACAGAAGATTTACTGGAAGATGGGCATGCAGATTTAGGAGAAATTTCGTTTAATAATTGGATATAAAAACTTTAAAATAAATCTTGGTTTTTATTGTATCTAACCCTAATGTGTCCTTACTATGATTTTTGAAATAAATTTAAGGGAAAATAGTGGAACTATTTGACTAAGTTTACAGATGAGACTTCATGCTTCTAGTGGTGCATACTTTTACAATCCAAAGGTTATCTCTATGTACACCGTGTCTTTTGATAGTTGATGTACTGGAGCTTAATGCCATCGATACTCACAGATCCCATCCACTCCAAGGACATGTGTCTTAAACCTTCCACTTTCTTGTGTAGGAGGCTTTTCAGAAATTGCTGAGGCAGCTTAAGCTGCCAAGTTAGGCAACTCATATGAAGGGAGCTGTGTGTCATATAACAGGCTGTTCACATTTTGAGAATATTGCTGAAATTATTAGGTCAAGAGAATTAAGGAAAAAAGTAAGATGAAGACTGAGGGCCTGATTCTAAAATAGGTTACGCATGTCGCAAGGTGACTAGCACCAAACCCAATGGTGCAAGTCGCACTTTGCAACATGTATTATGCTGTTAGCTATTCCAGGTGCGACCTCTCGCTCAAGTGGACTTCTGCCAGCCACAGCCCCTGTCGCATGGTGGAAGGGGGAGTTACAGTGGCAGCTGCCCTTTCAGAATAGGGTACAGATGCTGCCATAACCCACTTATGCCATTCCAAGACACACTGTGCAACTGCAGGGCTAGACCAACAGTTAGCTGGTCTAAGGGGAATCCATCCTTACCAAATGGCAGTTGCCCCCCCCCCCACAGTGCTGCAACACATACACACATATGTACTCCACGGACACTCCACATCACATAGATGCCCCCCCAATTCTGGGGTGCCACCTGTGGGCACCTGAGTCCATTTCCTGTGGTGCCATCCTCATGGCTGTGCCATAGTGTTAACCCCCTATGGCCTGCAGGGGCTTGCATGCTCATTTTGGGGCTGGGGGTTTGGGGAGGCGGTTCTCCATGGATGGTGGCTTGCAGCACCCCGGTCCATTGTGCCATTCCTATAGTGCAAGCCTGCGGCTGCTGCACAGTGCAGGACGTAAGTGTCAGGGACCCTGCCTGCCTTGGAATAGGGTACAGGGTCCCTGGCATAGCGGCGCATGTCACAACTTGCATACACCTGTGAGTTGTGACATGCATCCTAGAATCGGGCCCTGAGAGTGTAGTGATGTGCCTGAGAAACAATTCCCCAACTGCATAATAATTAAACAAAAAATCAGGTACCAAAATACTTCAAAGGCTAGTCAACATACGAACATACAAAATTGCCAGCAGATACAGGCCATTCGATCTATCTAGTCTGCTCAAGTGTGCAGCACTTCAGCCCATTAGACTGCACCTGCCCCCCCATATACGCCCCCCATCTCGTGACCCCTCCTGGTTTGTACTCTCCCCTTGAATATGTCCCACCCCCTCTTGAAGCTCCCAACACTCTGCAGTGATATGACTTCCTCTGGCAGAGTGTTCCACCCTGCCACCACCCTTTCTGTGAAATAGTGCCTCCTCTGTTCCTTCTTGAACCTGCTCCCTTCCAACTTCATAGAGTGTCCCCTGGTTTCCCTTCTGCCCTTTAGACTGAACATACACCTGGTGTCTACTCTGTTCAAACCCTTCCGGTACTTGAAGGTCGCAATCATATCCCCTCTCTCCCTTCTTTCTTCCAGGGTATACATATTGAGCTCTCTCAGTCTCTCCTCTATGGTCTGTCCCCCAACCCCAGGATCATTTTGATTGCCCTGTGCTGTACCCCCTCCAGTAGTTTGATGTCCCTTTTCAAGTAGGGGTGCCAGAACTGCATGCAGTACTCTAGGTGCGATCTCACCAGGGACCTGTACGGGGGCAAGATGACCTCCCTACTCCTGGAAGTAATCCCCCTTGCTATGCAAATTGTCATCCTGTTTGCCTTCACTGCTGCCTTCTTGCACTGAGCAGAGTGGTTCATCTCCCAGGTTACCAGCACTCCCAGATTCTTCTCCTTCTTGGATTTTGTTAGCGGGACACCCTCCAGCCAGTAATTGTGTCCTGGGTGCTTGCCTCCTAAATGCATCACTTTGCACTTCTTGGCATTGAAAACAAGCTGCTAAGTGTGAAGCCATTCCTCCAGTTTTGCCAAATCCTCCTGAAGTACTTTTGCCCCCACCCCCATCAACCTCGGCACAAATCTTTGTGTCATCTGTAAAGAGACTGATCTTGCTCTTAATCCCTACTGCAACGTTGGCTATGAAAATGTTAAACAGAACCAGTCCCAGCAGCGAGCCCTGTGGTACTCTACTTGTTACTGCCCTAGGTTCAGATACCTTACACCTCATTACTACCTTCTGCTGTCTACCTTGCAGCCAGTTCTCAACCCATCTGACCAGTTTCTTCCCTGCTCCCAGACTCTTCAACTTGCAGGTCAGCCTGCCATGTGGCACCGAGTCAAAGGCCTTGCTGAAATCCAGGTAGAGGACATCCACTGCATGTCCCCTGCCAGTGCCCTCGTAACCCAGTCATACAAATCAACCAGGTTCTTCTGGCAGGATCTGCCTGAGACAAACCCATGCTGCCTGCTGTCCTGGAGGTTGTTATACTCAAGAAATTGCACCAGCCTTTCCTTGAAGATTGTCTACATCAGTTTTCCCACAATTGTAGTAAGGCTCACTGGACTGCAGTTCCCCGGTTCATCCTTGGGCCCACCCTTATGAAGAGGTACCACATGTACTTCCTTCCAGTCCCTGGGCACACATCCCAAGTTCAGAGAGGTATTGAAAAGATCTGCCAGTGGCCTTGCCAGTACCTCTGCCAACTCTCGCCGCACTCTGGGGTGAACTCCATCTGGGCCAGGTGCCTTGTCCACCTTCAGGGACTTAAGGTCCTCCCTCACCCTTTCCACCATGATTTCCCTGTCCATGGCTGCTTCTTCCGCACCCTCTCCCACCTCACCCTTCCTTTCAGATATGGACCCAATCCTCTCCTTGGTGAAGACTGAACAGAAATATTCATTAAGTATTTCTGCCTGCTCAGCCCTCTTTTCTACCCACCCACTTCCCTTTCTGATCCTAACAATTTGATCCGTGCTCTTTCTCTTATCTCTGATATATCTGAAAAAATGCTTTTCCCATCCTTTGATCACCGGCATTAAGCTCCGTTCCCTAGCTGCCGTTGTTGCCCATATCACTCTGCTCACTTCTCTGGATTTCTTCACATATTCTTCTTTGTCTTCTGCCCTGTTGGATTACTTGTAGGTCCAAAATGCATTCCTCTTTTCCCTCACCTTTTCCACTACCTCTCTGTTCATCCAACTGGGTTTCTTGGTCCTGGCGTTCTTGCTCTGGCTCTTCTTGACACAAGTTTTAGTGGCTTCAGGCTTGATGGCTACCCATTTTTGTTCTGTGTCCATTTCTGGGTGGATGCTTGCCATATGACTTTCCAGTATGTTTCCCATCCTGCCAAAGTTCACCTTTTTGAAGTCCAGGACCCTAGTTTTTGTAGTGGCTACTTCCCTACTCAGGTTGATTGAAAACCACACTGTGCAGTGTTCACTGCTTTCCAGAGGTTCCTCCACCCTTACATCCCTGACTTGTTCCCCATCTTCCAGTACCAGGTCTAGTATATTCCCTTCCCTCATTGTCTCCATTACCCTCTGAGTAAGGAAGCTATCCTGGAATGCTTTCAGGAGGATCTGCCCCCCGGCACAATTGATTGCTGGGATGCTCCAATCCACCCCTGGTAGATTAAAGTCCCCCCACCACCACCATTGTGCTCCATTTGCCACTATGCCTCCGTATCTACTCCTCCTGTTCTCTGTCACTGTCCTCCTTCTGGGCTGGAGGTCTTTAAACAACCCCCAGACAGATCTTGGTCCCTTTCTGGCTGTGTAGTTACAGTCAGATTACTTTTGACCTGCCCTCCTCCCCTTCTTTCTTATTACATCTGATCCCTTCCCTTCCCTTATGTAAATTGCACCCCCCCCAGCTTTCTCTTTATCTCTATCGCTCTGGAAAAGTTTGTACCCTGGGATGGTTAGGTCACAGTCATGGTGCTTGGTTGCCCACATCTCAGTAATGGCAGCTATGTCCATCTCTCCCTCTGCCATCAATGCCTGCAACTCTGCCAACTTATTCCCCAGGCTCCTAGCATTTAGTGAAACCAATTTCCAAGCTGCACTTCTCCATCCTGCTTCCTTACCCTTCACCCCAAACACTACTTCACCTAAGGTTGTATCTATCCATGTGGTGGGGGGAGATCCATGGGACCCCGTCTCCTGGTGATTTCCAGCTCCAATGCCCCCCCACTAAGTTTAAATGATACCGCTCATTGATGAAATCCCCCAGCTTCTACTTCAATACCTGTGAGCCTGTCCTCATGAGGTGCAACCTATCCCCTGCATAAAGATCTGTGTTATCCCATATGCTACCCCAGTCCCCCACTAATCCATACCCCTTGGTCCCACACCATTCCCTCAGCCACTTGTTGAAGTCGCTGTTTCTTCTCTTCCTGTCTGTACTGGCCCTCGGCACTGGCAGAACTTCTGAGAAGGCTACCATTGTTCCCTTTTTGCTGTTTAGTTTTTCCACTTCCCTGAAGCTGTCTTGTACTTCCTCTATCCTTCTCCATTCCAGATCATTCATTCACAGGTGCACCACAATGTGATACTTCCCCCCCCCACCTTCCTCACATATCTGCCCATTTGCTGCCCCAGTCTACTTGCTGTCATGCCTGGCATGCACACTACTCAGATGTTACTTTTTCTGGCACCCCTTCCCCCTCACCTTATACCCTTAAGTATAGAATCCCCGAGAATTATGACTCTCTGACACTTTTCCTTCTCACCCTCTTGTTGCCCTCCACTTCCCCACCCCCCAACTTGTGAGGCCCTCTCATCCCCCATGTCAAGGCCCCCCCTTTGCCTCCCCTAACCTTTGCTCTGTTCTCTTCCCCCTTGCAACTATGACTAAGCTACCAACCTCCTCCTCCTCCTCTGAACTATTTGTGGCTTAATACTTCAAGGCTTCAGTAGTTTATAAGGAGTTAAAAGTAAAAGTAAATATATGCATATACATATACCAAAATAACCTGGAGAGATAGATGAGGGGAAATAAGAAATAATCAAAAGCATAATTAGAAGAGTCCAGAATTCCAGATATGAATGAACAAAACAATGTTTAAATTATTAAATGACTGTCATTAAAATTACACAATTCAGAGCCTCCAGAGAGTAACATACTAGAACTTTATTTTCCTTAAAATGAATAATAAGCTGATCAAACCAGTTCATTAGTGAACCTCCTGAGGATAAAGCTGATGTCTGTTCTATTATTAATCATAATTGTGATGTTATCTTTAAATTGCTATATCTGGCATTTATGAAGTGCAAACATGCAAACACATATCAGTTCATCTTTAGCTCAATTAGACAATCATTTTACTCATTGTAATCAGCATTCTTTTTGTTTAAATGCCATCATGTTAACAAGAATGGTGCCTACAGACTAAAAGGCATGCAAGCATGCACATGCATGAACGCGCATGCATGCACCGTCACACACACACACACACACACACACTGTACAGTATAGACTTCATAGCATTTTACAAATGAGTTTTCATTGTGGGATGCTTACTAAAACCAGAGACACTGAAAAATAGATGTTACTTGTCGCAACATTAAACAATTCATCTTTCATTTACAGAACATGTATAATTAAAAATAGAACAGAAGTTTAGTGAAATAAGTAATGTAATGCATTGTGTTTATGGAAAGCAGAATGCTTGGATTACTCTAACTATTTTCATATTCTTTTTAAGTCTCATACATCAGTTGGTTCTTTTGTACCCACTGTATATTCCAACAAAGTCCTGCCAAAGCTATTCACAGCATTCCAACACCTTTACAATGACAGTTACTGTCATCCATGCTGCATAGCTAATCTTGCCCCCCCCCAGGTTGGTTTCCCACTTTTGTTAAGGAAAATGTTTTATTTAACATTAAAAAAAAACATGTAACAGATGAAACAGTTCAAAAGACCATGCAAGTACATCCCCAGATATGATTGCATTAAGGTGTATTCTCCCTCCCTGGTTGGCCAGGGCTTAGTCAGTGTAGGAAATTGATGCAGTAGCGATATGGTGACAAGGGAGGATGGGCACATTTGTGCGTCCTCTGGACATTTGCTGCCATTGGCCCAGGCCATTATTGTACTACCCCTGAGGGGACAGTTTTCTACCCACTGCTCTTGTTAAGCATATCCATACTTATAACTGTCTGGGAGGATAGAGGCTTGCAGTATATTTGTCACTCACATCACCAGCTGCACCATTAACAGACTTTGCCTATGTTTCACTGCCTGAATAGTGCATCCAGCTTGGGAGCAGAGCATTCATGCCCATATTCTCCACACTCCCTGCTGGTATCCATGCTTGCTGTCCTGGACATGGAGTGCAAGCCCAGGCAGCCAGCTTGCCAGAATGATCCCACATAACTCTATGCCATGTAAGTAGTCTATACTGCTGTTACTTTTGATCTAGCTATCCATGTAAATACTGCCATAAATAAAGCTGGGACAACAATTTGTATTTATTTTATTTATTTCAAAAGTTTTACCAGGAAAGACATACTGAGCTAGTGCATTCTGGGGAAGGGGATGGGGACCAAGTATTTATTTATTTAGCTTTTGTTGACCGGGTAAGTGCACTAGACAAATCCTGCCTATTTTCAGGCACGACCCGGGGGAGGGGGGTACAGATGAATGCCAACTGACCTTGAACCAGATTAAGCTGTTGGTGGTATTTTTAGTGAATGAGGGAAATTTGGAAAGTACACCGGGGAAATTCCCCTACTCTTTTCGATAAGTGCCATGGGATCTTTAACATCCACCTGAACTACCACCAATCCAGGCAGATGGGACCTCGGTTTAACGTCTCATCCGAAAGACGGCACCTCAGAAATGCAGCACCCCTCTCGTGCTGTATTACAATGTCAGTACTGGGATATTAACCCAAGTGCCAGATGTGGGAACTGAACCCACAGCCCTCTGATCTCCTGGCCTCAGAGGCGAGTGTGCTGCCTACTGAGCCACTGACACTGACATTTACAATATGTATATAGAGAATACAGTAGTATTATTTAAATGAAGAAATAATAACACTTTAAATACAAATCAGAATAACATATGCATAGGTAAGGGGACAACAGATGGTCATGGCAAAGTTAGAGAGGGGCAAAGGAAGAGGGTCAAGAACAATTGCAGGAGGGAGGAAAAAAAGTAATGAAAGAGAGACTTTGAGGAGAAAGTCAAAAAGGCAGAGAGAATAGACAAGGGAAGGTAGGACCAAAGTTTAGGAAAGCGAAAAGAGAAAGCAGATTGACAAGCTGTATATTTCCTAGAAGGAATAGCAAAAGAATGAGAAGCAATGTTACAGAGAGGATAGTAGGAAGCTGAGGGAGTGGCTTAGAAGGAAGTAAGGTAGGAAGTATGGGAACCAAACCAGAATTAAGAAATAAAGGAGGCAAAGTGGGAAAGCCACCCGGCATCAAGAAAGGGAGTGAAAAAGCAGAGTAGAGTGAACAGTGGTGAGTACATGGGGAACAATCTAAACTAAAATGACAAAAATAATTGAAAAGAGGGTCCAGTCTGGCAAGGGTGGATTTGGGAGATCCACTGTAGACTATATCACCATAATCAAAAATAGGGAGGATCATTTTTGAAACAATCTCCCATCATATAGGACTTATAGATCTTGAACCCCTCATCCCACCCCCCCCACACACACACATCTCCATAGGCCACTCTGGCCTCTGACCCTTTCACCACTAGGCCCTGTTTCTACCCATCAACATGTGCATTTATAATATATCCCACTATTTATTTATGTCTGACCTGGTGATTACAGCTTATTTAGATTAAAAATAACTCACTCATTGTACTTGCCTAATTCTCTTTTGCACTCTGAATTGTACACCTTGTATTTGCAAATATGCTGAAACTCCTTTGTATTGCTTTCTCTGTCTTTACGACCCTAGACCATTTGAAAATAGTCTCAACCTAAAGGGTCTTGTGTGTAACAAATAAATACAAATATAGGAAGTGGGATACTCGCTTTGTTCCTCTAAAGTGCAGTAAGTTTTGGGTGAAGCTTTTTGTGAATGGCATCAATATGAACTGAGAAATCAAGATGATGGTCAAGCCAGACACCAATTTACTTAAAAGAGGAAACATCCTCAATAATAGCACCATCAAGGATGTGAAAAAAAGGGAGAGAGGCACATCTAGAACGCCTCTGATATGTAACAAAAGTCATGGAGACAGTTTGTTGGTACTGAGGGATAGTTGGTTAGACTTAAGCAAGTGCTGAACATTGTCAAAGTTCAGATGAGCCATGAAGTAATATCCTGAGAAGAACAGCCAGATGAAAAATCATCAACATACAGTATATATGAATGAATGCATAGGAACAGACATAGGGAAGGTCATTCAAGAATATGGAAAAAAGAATAGGACCCAGGACAGACCCTTGAGGGACACCTGAGCAGATAGGGAGTGGTGATGAAGTGAAGCAGCCTATCCAGACAGATTGTGATCTATCCCGCAAGCAAGAGCAAAACCAGTTGACTGCAAAGTCAGAAAGACCCACCACTTTCAGCTTATCAAGAAGGAGGGAATGTGACACTATGTCAAAAATTTTAGCAATATCAACAAAAATGGCAGACATAATCAGTTCCTGATCCATACCAGTAAGGATGGAGTTTGTAAGCCATAGGAAGGAAGTGGAGGTGGAGTGGGATTATCTAAAACCAAACTGAAAGGAAGTGAAGGAGGAGTCAAGGAAGGTAGAAAGTTGTGATAGTACAAGGTGTTCCTGTAATTTAGCTAGGGTAGGAAGGAGAGAGATGGGATGATAGTTACATAGTGAGAGGAAGGATTACCACTTTTAAGGATAGGAATCATTGTAACCTGTTCTCATGTATCAGAAACAATTGCAGAGGAAAAAGAAAGGGTGAAGAATTTTGATCGATTAGATGGCTAGAATCAATGTTTGTGGAATAGCGATAAGGAGAGATGGGGTATATAGTGCTTGTGTAACTTGTAGTACTTTTTGTGGCTTTACTAGAGTCCCACCCTTGAGTAGTAGGTGTATAAGTAGTAATTTGTAGGGAATAGAAGGCCCCAAAAGATACTTTCTCCAATTCACAGACAGTATGACCATCTGGCACTGAGGAGAGGAAAACCTCCAGGTGGAGAAAATCTCTGAGGACCCATGGCAGGAGGTCTGCCCATCCTCTGGGCATACTAAATGGAATGGGGCCTAGATTCTAGTAACCATAGCTAATTTGAGGTTGGTGAGTTGCTTGGAGAGACGATAATCCATCCTCAATCCATGGATGATTTTGATCACATGATGATCTTGAGGCTGAAGAGTAGGTTTGTTCTGAATGAATGATGGAATCTTAAGTATGAAGTAAATCAGGGTGAAGGTAGTCCAAGTTTCCAAGATGATGAATGATGCTTGTTCAATGGAATTGCAGGGGTGTAATGGGCAGAGGGACCATAATCAGATCAATAAGGTACTAAACTGGGAGTGGTGGAAATGCAATGGTAGAAGAAGTCATTGGAGAATGATCCAGCTTGTGAAAGGTGTGAATGTAAGGGTATTTTCTGGAGGCTAGGAACTCTGTATTGAATAAGGAGTCACTTAGGAAGCATCCACAGAGTAGAACTAGTAGAAGAGTCTTTGAGTGCCCTGGAGATGATGGTTCATTCTTGATCCAAGGATGATAACGGCTGAATGATGATTCTGAGGATGAAGGGTACGTCTTTTCCATAGGAATGGTAGAATCCTATGTGTGAAGCAGATCCACTTAAAGAAGGGCTAATGTAGTCCATGTTTCTGAGGTGACAATGAATGCATATCCAAAAGGATTGTAGAGGCGTAATGAGATTTGATTGATATAAGATCAGACAATACACTGTGGGAGTTGTGATGATTTGCAAGTTATGGGTAACTGATCCAATTCATATAAGGTTTGATATTCGAGGTAGTCTGGATGTAAAGAATCATTTAGTAAGCAATGAGTCACTAGGTAAGCATCCAAGAGTAAAATGAGCAGAGGAGATTTTGAGTGCCTGATGAGAGTAATGCTATACTTGATTAGTAAAGCACTAGAAGAAGATTTACGAAGCAGTCCAGATGGTAGCCTAATATATATGAGGAAAGACTGTAAATTTGATATAAGGATGAGATGACTTCTTTGGTCAGGATTTTTATGACTTTATACTCAAATCCTCTGCTGGTATGCTGCCTGAAATAAGTGTGGGTATTCCTGTGGTGTGATCATTGAGGAGATGCACTGTGGTGGCATAGGTGGTTAAGTTTACAGGTAATCCTGATGCTGAAGTACTCGAGAGAAGCTTGGGGCGGATAAGAGGAAGAGTGTGAGGAAGTATTTTTTCATGGAGAGGGTGGTGGCTACATGGAACAGCCTTTCTGAGGAGGTTGTGGGGTCTAAAACTGTGGGAGAATTCAAGAATGCATGGGACAGACATAAGACAATTTTTGTGGTGGGTAGAAAGAAATAGACTGTTGGTTAAATAGGACCTGCAGCTTATCCTCTAGGTAGGGAAACAGGTAGACTAGGTGGGCCAAGCAGTCCTAATCTGCTGTCAAAGTCTATGTTTCTATGTTTGTGGGCTGGATTGGTAGCGAGATCAATTAGTGCAGGATGCCATAGGATTTTAGTGCTACAGCTGATTAATACTAATTAGGATGCAAGGTCGAGTTGGTGAATTTGTCTTGGCTGATACAGATTGCCAGTTAGGAATTCAGGAGAGCTAGTTCTCAGTGATGGTCTTTACTGTAGAGATTAACAAAGGTACTTCAAGAAGAAGAGGCTGAAGGGTCTGCTGGAGAGTGGTTGAATCAGCTGAAGGTACTAGGTGAAAAGGTGTGAATAATAGTATAAAGGAATAGTGATGTCTGGCAGTGAATTTGAGGTTTGGATGGCATGGCGTCAGTAATCCTCTAGCTATGGGGATTCCACGAAGAATATTCTGGAAGATATCTGTGCAATTCCTAAAACTAGCAATGACTGTTGGGAAGTAGGAGTTGAGTAACTTGGTCATCAGAGTCAGTGTTGAAATAAGAGGTGACAGAAGGTAAAATGGATGATGTCCATAGTTGAATGGGTTATTTTGCGATTCCTGGTATCTGTAAAGGCAATGCTGATTACAAAGGCTGAGTATAACAGAAGGAGTTAAGTCCTTTCCATGTATGAGGATAGCCAATGAGACAAGGGGTACAGGGATGTTATGGTGATTGGATGGACAGGGATTGGAGAGTATATCCAATACAGACACAGAAGATCTTCCTATTGTTCAGGCGAATGAGATTCCATGAATGATTGTGAAGAACTGAATGGGCAGTATGAGTCTCTACAATAACGTAAGAGTCTATGGAACATGTGAGCCAAGGAATGTTTGCTGGCAGTAGTATTACTCCAGAGTAATGAATTAATGATCCAATGAGTAGTGGAAGGGTACTGTTAGAATGGCTGGAGTGGAAGTAGGGGATGGATCATATGAAAGAGTAGATGACTGGGTAGCAGTACTAGTCAGAGGTAGGATACAAGGCCCAAAAGAGCAACACCAAACAGTACGAAGCCCTGAACCAGCAAGGTGAAGATGAGAAGGCAGCCATTCAAAATGGGAAGGAAGTCCAGGGTGGATCCTGAGGAACTGAAGGAGTAAGCAGAGGAAGCTATGGGCTAGGCAAAGCTGGATGACATCCAGAGCAGGAAGGTACAGGACTGGGTCAGTTCCATGGTGAACAGCAGCAAATTGCAAGAAGCTGAAGCAAAGCATCAGATGATGATCCACGGGAGGCCAAGGAGCCAAGCCAAGCACCATGAGCAACAGGAGTCCCAAATCAGATGAAGGCTGGAAACAACTAGAAAATGATGGAAGGCACTGGAGCAATGAAGGACAAGTACCCAAATATGCAAAAGAAAACAAGTTTGTATGGCAGCCAGATGGGAGACCTGCAGCAAGGAAGTCCATAAGGAAGTCAATCTGGAGTGAGAGAGGTACTGAACAAGCCAACAGGATCCATATGATGAGGAAAAGGAGGCCAAAGGGGCTAGAGAATGAAGGGACATGGAAGAACAGGATGGCAAGTGGAGCCATTCAAAGCAGAAGGGTCCTGTGAGTTAAGGGAAGTGGCAAACTGGCAGGATGAAGGCAAATAAGTCAAAGAGGTCCAGGTTCCACGGTCGAAGTCACAGGCAGAAGTAGGAGGTCCAGGTCCAGAAGAGTCATGGCATTGGGTAACAGGAGGAGAAAGACACATGGGAAGCAACGGAATGGAAGGACATGGTCCAGCTAGGTCGGTCGAGGCAAGATGAACCAGGCTGGATTTGACTAAGGAATGTAGAACGATGAGAGAACCTTTTTGAAGAAGTTCCATTCCTGAATGGAAATGGCAATCTGCATTCATGTAGATGCAAACAGAGGAGATGGTCCATGTCAGAGTCAGGCTCCCGGCCATGGAAGTCAGCAGATGGGATGAAGAGTCTAGGCTGCAGATGAGATAAGATAGAGAAGCAAGTTGAGCAAGTCCTGTTCCTGAAGGGAGTGGCAGCTGGGTACCAGGCTAAGAACATACAAGATAAAGCAGTAGACTGTAGACTCAGGCAACCATCAGGGATGGCAGAGGTTGATGGCAGTGATCTGAAGCAGCATAAGAGCATGATGAGGGTACGCAGAATGTGACAGTTCCGTTCCAAAAGGGAAGCATAACTGGCATGAGGTAGAGAAGGTATAGTATAAGTCTGTAGATTGGAGACATAGCTCCCATCCCTGGAAGTTGGGGCAAGCTAACCTGCACTCGATGCTGCCAAGCAGAGTTAGGGAAGGAGGATGTCAAGTTGGTAAGTAGCAAGAAGTTCCCTTCCCGAAGGGAAGTGGCAACTGGTATGAGGTAGAGAAGGTGTAGTAACAGTCTATAAATTGTAGACATGGCTCTCATTGGAAATAGCAGGAAGCAGTGACTGAAATGGAATCCCATCCCCAGTAGACAGGGGAAGCCCACCTTCACTCAGCACCTCAGAAGGCGTGAGTTAGGGACGGAGTCCAGAATACTGCTGGTATGGGCTGGCCGATGCACAACACTGCTGAAGAAAGAGGAAAATAGTGATGGAGCTGGTATAGAATGTTAAAGTAGAAATTAGTTTATGAAATCCTAGGTATAGGAGCACTAGTAGAGGGGATGAGGAACTTATAACAAGAAGGGTATAGTAAACACAGATGACAAAGTAAATAGGGAAGTGCTCTGGAACATATTGTAAGGAGAAGTTAGGGGATGTTATGCTGAGGTCAGACACTGAATGCGAATTATTGCCTTGAAGCTGCATTTCCAAATTGGACCTTTCATTTGCTGAGGAAAGCTTCACTTCCTGGCATTCCAGCATTACCTCACTGAGAAAATGTACAGAAGCAGAATCGTAGGGAATTAAGATTTTGCTGCTTGCTTGGGCTATTTTGGGAAATGTATGTAACAGCAGATGGAAGCAGGACCCCACTGGAAACACTGCTTCTGTGCAACCAGCCAAAAATCAGCAGAGGGGATCACATTGGAAATGAGAATGTGCATCTCAGGTGGGCTATCCTGGGTCATAAATTGGTTTAAAAAAAAGAAATTGCTCACTGTGTGAGGACATTAGAAAATGAGAGATGGTAGATGCAAACCCCATGAAAACCACATGCTCAGTGCATGACCCTTGATGAGCTCCTTAACTTCCCCCCAGTTTACAGATCTGTCCAGCTATGGAAAATAGAGACTGCAATCCACCTAAACAATAGTGAATATAACTGTCTCCATCATGTCGTTGTTGACACCTACGTGTGCATACAAAGCTTATACAAGCAAATGCTGTTGGTACTGACCAGTGTTTGTGAGGTTTCGATCCTTGAGGGGATAATGGGAGCATTGTAGTGAATGCGGCCAGAAATTGAAATTAAAAATACTTACAGAATAGCTGTTGGCATCTGAAGGGAGAGTCCTGTTGTGACTGAGAGGTAGGAGATGAGCGAGTGAGGAATGAGAAGTAGAAAGAAAAAGATCCGTGTTGAAAGGCATTCCGCAGTTGCTTCAGTTCTGCAGATAATCTTCTGTGGAAATGCTTGGGGTAATGCATGAAGGCCATGCAAAACAGCGAGGATGCATATTGGAACAATTAGCTGCAGAAATGAGAGAAGTAGCGTCAAGAAGCAGTGACGATGTAGAAGTCAGGCCAGATATTAAAAAATGCCCACATAGACTGAGACTGGTGCGTGAAGGGGAGGTAGTGCTAGAGGTAGTGCACAGGACGCAAGCACTAATAGGGAAGGCAAAATGCCCAAAAAGAACCGGGAAAAAGAAAAAGAAAATCCCAAGATGATGGAAGGAGCAAAGGGGAGCAGGGAGGAGGTGAGATGGAGGGAAAGAGAAAGACAAAATGGGGGGAAACATGGGACACAGGAGAGGGAACAAATGAAGCAGCTGTGAGACGAGACAGCAGCCACACAAACCATGCCAGAGCTAAAAAAAAAAAACCACTCCCTAAACAAGGGAGGTGTGTTACAGGAGGGGTTAAGTAGAGGTTGTGGGAGGAGCTATTCCCCACATTGAACCTCAGATAAGCCCTCCCATACAGAGACAGAAAGATAGTCAGACAAACTGACATATGGAGATAGATAGATAGATAGATAGATAGATAGATAGATAGATAGATAGATAGATAGATAGATAGTAAGGAAGAAAGAAAGAAAGAAAGAAAGAAAGAAAGAAAGAAAGAAAGAAAGAAAGAAAGAAAGAAAGAAAGAAAGAAAGGTTGATTCTTTGGAAAAGCACTGTTAAATAAGTCAAAGCAATAGACAACCATCAATCTTATGGTACTAGGAAGCATGGAGTTCCCTAGTATGAGGTGTATAGCAAGAGAGTGGGTTATTCCACAGTCTTACTGCTCCCCAGAGGAAGTAGGAAATGGGAGGGACACTGGCAATGTGCCTTTATGTCAGCAGAGATATGCTGAGCTTTTTCCTTTCATGTCACTAAAAAGGGGAAAAATGGCAGTCCTAAATGAACAGATGCTGCAAAATACACTCCAATTCCAAATTATTTAGTCCACAGACTCCTTTTCAGTTAGTCCCATTACCATCACAGGTTTTATTTGGTCTCCCACTTATATTTGGGTAGCATTCATAGATAGATAGGTGCCTAAGCTCCTCGTCCACTGCGGTGATGCCACTAAGGTCAAAAACACCTCTACCTTCAGATACCTGGGGGTTACGCTTGACTCTGTACTTAATTTTTCATCGCATACCAATGAAGTTTGTCATACTATCAATGCTAAAATAGGAGCTGCCTATTGAGTGCGCCACTCACTAACACCGACAGCCAGGCTATCTTTATGCCCTTCTGGTTCTTTACCCTGCCAATGCCAGTGTGCTCAGCAAGTGGGACACCTCCTACAATAATATCTGTAGGTTCGCCTTTTTAGCCCCGTGCCTTACTCACTACTGCCTTCTCTACTCTGGATTACACTGGTTGTCTCCCAAAGACCTCTGGGCATATACCCTTGGGTGTTTTGTGGACTCCCTAACTAGACCACCTCGCCCAGCCTCTTTGGCTGACTTGATTACCACGGTCTCCCACTCCCGCTCCCTTAGGTCCTCTTCAGTCTCAGTGCTCTCAGTACAGCCCAGTGTGACCAAAATAGTGAACAGACATTCTCACATTTTCTTCTAAACTCTGGAATTCACTCCCCCAACAGGTTAAAAACTCCACCTCCCACCTCTCTTTAAGCTTTCACTGTCCTCCCACCTTTATGCCCTAGGTAACTGTTACTGCTCATAAGTTGAATCTCTCATCATGGAATATAATCTGTGTGCCTCATCAAGCTTGGCTTAGAACTGATAATGAGTGTGCTCCTTTCCACTGCAAAACTCTCATTTTTGCATGTGTATGATTTGTCTGCATTATCAAATGCCTGATGTTGTCTCAGCCTATACTAGTATGATTATACCTTGTATTTGTATTTGTTATTTCTTATGTGAATGTCATTTCAACTGTTCATACCTGTATTTCTCAATTTTTGTACTGTCCCGGGTCATGCCTGAAAATAGGCAGAATTGTTGCCTAGTGGACTTACCCGGTTACCAAAAGCTAATAAATAAAACACTGCAGGTGGATGGGCTATAAGACACTGGGGCTAGTGGAGTGGTAATGATGATCAACTGAGCAGATGGGGCAGAGATTAAATGGGTGGAAGGATACCCCATATGAGCCACCAGTTAAAATAACACAAAAACTGGAGAGAAGGGCAATAGTAATTTACTAACAGAAACATTTCAAGCACGTGACCAGTTTCAGAAATAAAGAATGCCTGATTAGTGGCTTAAAGGTCTTACGTTATGAGGACATATTCAAAAATTATGTTCCTATACATTTTATTGTAAATATAGTTTTATTAAATTTTAACATGCACAGTACATACAATTCAAAACATTGTTAGGATACAGCACAGGAAGTTGGTGATCAGCTATGATGGTGAGATGCAAAAAAAAACATTTATAATATTCCTAGAACTCTGTCTACCCTGGCCCTGCATTGAGGCATCAAGGGACTCTCTTAATTACTTTTGCTAAAGGGATGTGTGCTCCTATTTTATGCAGTTGGTTAGAGGGTAGGAGTGTGCGTGTGGCACCCAAGTTTCCTCCTCAACCAACCTTCCCCCCAGTGTGTTCTGCTTATCCCCTCTGCCCCCCATGTATCACCCACCCCTATGGTTCAAAATAATGCACCCAGGAAAGAAGAATCCTAGGACAGAGTATTAGATGGGTGAGGTGAGACTTAACACTACAGCTGAGGAACATGACTTGGAAGTTATCATCAGTGACAGCCCAAAACAATCAAGCCAGTGCAACAACGGCTATGATAAGGCAAATAGAATGCTGGGGTATATAGGAAGAAGTACTGATAGCAGGAGGAAAGAGGTGATACTACCCTTTTATAGATTTTTAGTGAGGCCACACCTGGAGTACTGCACCCAGTTCTAGAGCTCTCACATCAGGAAGGATAAGGTCAGGTTGGAGACAGAGAAGCACAGGGTGACAAACATGATTCAGGGCCAACGTGGCAGGTCTTATAAGAAGCACTTCAAGTCACTAAACGTACTCACTGAAGACCAGAAGAGAGAAGAGAGATATGACAGAGACCTTCAAATTCAAAAAAGGAATAAACAGGGTGAACTGTGAAGAACTTTTTAGCTTGAATGCTAGTCCAAGGTCATGGGGGCACGGATGGAGACTGAGAGTAGGAGGTTCGGCAGGGACATGAGGAAGTATTCTTTTACAGAAAGGATGGTGGAGCTGTGGAACAGTCTACCAGTCAAGGTGGTGGACACTAAAACAGTTGCTGGTTTCAAGTACTGTTGGGACAGTGTGAAAGGTATAGTGGTCACTCAGGGTGACAGAGTCGGGAAGGAGACTAGGGGAGAAGGGGAAGGGTTAGGATGATCGTGGATAGACAGTAGGTCCCAGGTTTAGATAGGGAACTCAGGCAAACTAGATGGACAATTGTTCTTTTTCTGCCATCATTGTCTAAGTTTCTATGAGTTTATGTTTCCATAAGACTGTAATTCACAAAAGCAGGTACTAACCTGCGAATTGCTGGGTGAGGATGTTAGCTGGTGCAGGTAGCTGTTCCTGGATATTAGCAGCATCGGGGCAAAGGTTGATTAGTCAAGTGACCCACATAAACCAATCAGGAGGGTACAGAAAGGCTCCCGAGGACTCTGTAGAGCCTTCAACCCATGTGTGCCCCAGCATGCTCATGTCCCAGTGAGTGAGTTGAACACTGAAGGACTGGAACAGATACTGGAATCTTAGGTGTCAGCAGGCTTCTGAAGGAGGAGGCAGGAAAGTAGGGGACTCTGTCTGTCAACTAAGGTAAGATACCTGGTCATTCCTGTTGCAACATTTACTGCAGGAAAGGGTTGAGGGTAAATGGTAGGCCATAACTGGGAATAGGTGCATTATGGGATTAAGGAGGGATCAGAGGAAAACTAATAACACCCTACCTAGGTTAAGGGTATAAAGGAGAAAACTAGTAAAGTCCTATTAAATGCGTAAGGTAAAAGATCATTAGTAACCTACCTAGGGTATGGCAACAACAGGAAAAGCAAACAAAAAAGGGAAATCAAGAAACACCCTATTTGGGGTAAGGGCATAAGATCTTTTTCAGGTCATAGGGACAGTTGAATTGGGAATGGTGGGAGTAATGAAGTGCAGTGGCTGAGAGAGGCAGTATTCAGGGGGTCCTTCTGGAGACTGAGGTGATGTCTCATTTGTGTGCATCTCTCTGGGTTGATGGATGAGGTCACTAGACTCCGAGTCAAGTTGTCTAGGATTTGGGGGACCTTTCTGCCCACACAGGGGTGACCAAATCAATTACCATTGCCTCAGAGGGTGCCAAAAGAAAGAGGGTCAGCTGGACTGTGGTGGGCTCTAGAATGGGAGATGGGAGGAAAGGAACAGATTCCTCAGCTGGTGCCACTGCACAACTCTTTAACCACTTTGGCAGGATGTGACTGCTGAGTTGAGACACACATGGTAGTGACAAGAGAGGATGTGTGGGTCCTACACAGTGGAGGTCCCAAGGTGGGAGGCAGACAACCCCAGTGGAAGAGAAAGCAACATCTGTCGGGGGATTCAATTGTTAGAGGGTTGTTTTTAGAACATCACAAGACTGAAGGAGGGAGGTAAAGTGCCTACCTGGTGTCTCTGCATGGAGGGATGGGGAAAGGATCCTTAGGAACACTACAGCAGTGGGACAGGAGGGAAGCTGGATGTAATTTTCCATCTGAGGACAAATGACTTGGCAAGACATGCAGCAGGATTGGTACAAGATAAGTTTAGAGAATTTGGGAAGGGCCTGAAGCAAGTAACATACACAATGGCCTTCACTGAGGTGTTACTTGTGTACTGCTGGAGAAGTCTAGGGGACACCTCACCAGTCTTCAATGACTGTTTGAAGACATGGTGCAGTAAGGAGGGGTTTGGCTACATCAGGGACTGGGGTTCTACCTGGAGGGATAAAGGCCTATACAAAGGAGATGGCCCCCAATTCATCCATGAGGGGAATTGCAGTCCTAGATGGAAGGTTAAAATGCTATTTCAGTGGGCATTTAAGCTAACCAATGGAGAAGCATAAAAAATGTGGGAGGCAGAGAATGCCCCCCCATCCTGAGAAAATAGAGCAACAAAGAGGAAAAGCCTCTTGGAAATAAATGTCCTAGGGGTATAGGGGTGTAGTGGTGAGGTGAAAGGGATGGGAAGATTGGGAGGTGGCTCTATGGCTGACAAAAATCTAGAGATGATGGGCAGAGGGAGGATAAAAAGAGCAAGGGTGGTACTTGGGAAATGAGAAGGGTGAAGGATGGACTCAGGAAGGGAGGGCAAAGTAAGGTTAGGGAGAAGCGTAATCAATGTAGAGCCATGTGTACCAATACAAGGAGCCTAAGAAAAAAAAAGTTCTGATCTTAGGGCTACCATTCTGGAGGGTGACGTGGATCTGGCACCCTAACAGAATCATGCTGCATCAACAACCACAGCTTGGAGGTGGCTATACCAGGTAACATGCTACAATATGATAGGGCAGGGAGGAAAGGGAGGATTTATTTTAAATGTAAGAGAAGGTATAAAGGCCACTGAGATAAAAGGACACAATGGGAAAAAAGAGGGGCTGGAGGTATTATGGTTTGGCTTAGAGACAGGGTCCGGGGCCTTTATCCATATGGGAGTGGTATACAGATCATCAGCACCAGGGAAGAAATTGGATATGGGTTTGGGGGAGGCCACTGACTGAATGGCAAGCAAAGAGAAAGTAATGCTTATGAGGGACTTTAATCTGCCAGATGTAGGCAGGAGCATTCTGGCAGCAGCTACCACTAGGAGCAGGGCCATCCTAGACTCCCTGCAAGGTACATTTCTTAGGCAGCTGGTTACAGAGCCCACTAGTGATGGGACAGTTCTGGATCTGGTACATGCGAACAGGCATGATCCATGTTACTGCATGTTTTTACAAACACTGTCACAAACCAAAATGTTTTCTTCCAAAATCTTTATTTTTTACAATACCCCCAATGTTTCAGCTGTGCAAATCTAGCCTTTTTCAAAGGGAAAATTCTTAATTCATGATTTACCAGTTCACTACCATGAAAAGCTTCAGCTTCAGTAATATGTAAATGCTGCCCAGGGTAAAAATGCCAAATACTTTTAGTCTGTGGCTACATTGCTGTTGCTAGAACTCCACTTGCATTTTTGCTCAATGGCATCTCTGCGAAGTGTGTGAGTGAAAAAGCCTGGATTTGCATATGCAAAATGTTGAGGGATATTGTGAAAAATAAAAAAGATTTTGGAAGAAAACATTTTGGTTTGTGACAGTGTCTGTCAAAACACGTGGGAACCCACAGCACTCTTTACACGTATATTCTAGAACCTTCAGCAGGACTGCATGAGAAATAGTTTATCCAGTCATTACCCAAATTTCTACATTGTGATACATATGAACAGGGACAGCTTTGCCAATGTCCCAGTGGGCCATCGCCTCTGGAGAGCAGCTTTTAAAGCAATGGGAGGCTGCCTTAGGAAATACGTTGAAGGGGGGTAGCTGGGGGGATGGGGAGGGGAGGTGCAATGGGAAAGGATAAACAAGGGAATCACTAAGGTAATCATCAAAGTTATGAGGAAAAAGAGGCCACTATGTTCTCAAAGGAGGAGACTAAGGTGGAAAGGGGAGAAAAAAGCCTTTGAGGAAGTACCAGGAGTCCCAAATGGAGGTGGACATGGTGGCACATTGTATTTAGATAAAGAAAGGGAGGCAGGAAAGGGGTTAAGGACAGAAAAAGTTCAAACTGAGGAGAGGATTACTCAGGAGGTTAAAAATGGGGATAAGACTTTATTCAGGCACATAAGCGAAAAGAAGAAGGCAAGGGATAGTACAGTGAAGATCAGGAGACCAGGGAGGACTGTACAGAGGAAGTCCAAGAAAAAGCTAACATTTTCAATTACTTCTGTACTTCTGCTCAATCTTCACAGTGGAAGGGGTGGAGACAGACCAACATGCATTAACAGGCACTGGGTGGGGGAGTGGACACAAGTCAGTTTATAGAAGAAAGAGTCCACTGGAGATTGAAAGCCCTAGAGAAAAATAAGGCTATGGGGCAGGCGGGATCCACTGAAGGGTACTAAAGGAACTGAGCACAATGCTAGCTGTCCTTTTTGCAGCACTATTCGGCACCTCATTGGAGACGAGTGGTTCCAGAGGACTTGAGGAGGTCCAATGTGGTCCCTCTGCACAAGAACAGCAACATGGAGGAGGCTAGCATTGACAGACCAGTCAGTCTCACATCAGTGGTGGGGAAATTAATGTAGTCCTTGCTGAAGGAGAGACTAATAGAGTATCTGGAGGCAAATGAGCTGCAGGACAACTGGCAGCACAGCTTCCCAGAGGGGAAGTCAAGTCAAACAAATCTCATAAATTTCTTTGACTGGGTAACTAGGGAGGTGGATCTGGGGAGGGCAGTGGTTGTGGTCTATGTGGACTTCAGTAAGGCCTTTGACACTGTACCACACAGGAAGCTGACAAAGAAAATTAGCAAACTGGGGTTGGGGAAATGATGGTGAGTCAGGTGCTTAACTGATTGAGAGGGTTCCACTATGCAGCGGCGACAAATTTTATGTCGACCAACGGCACAGCGACAGCACACCACCAATTGGTGTTGTGCTGTCGCTTGGGATTTCAGTCAAGTGTTTTCTGTGAGGGAGCTTAATCACACCCCCCCATGCAGGTCGCCACCCACCCCTGTACTATAGGTTACTAACTCCAGTCAAAGTTAGTCAGGGGACGGGAGCAAACACCTTCCCAGCACCAGTGTCAGGTAGCGGAGACCATCACAGCGACTACCAGCAATGTCGCTGTGATGGTCTTCACTGTGGGAGTGATGCTGAATGGTCGGTATATGGGTTAAGATACAGGTGGCAGACAGTGGTGGCAAATGGTAGTCACTCAGAGGAGAGTGGCGTGTGGTGTACCACAGGGTTGGGTACTTGGTCCTGTCCTCTTCAATCTCTTCATTGTTGATTTTGCTGAGGGAATGGAGGGGAAAGTGAGTTTCTTTGAAGATGGCACCAAACTCTGAAACAGGGTAAACACCAAGGAGGGGATGGAGAGAATGCAAAGGGATCTAGGGAAGCTAGAGTAGTGGTCCAGGGTGTGACATTAGAGTTTCAATGCCAACAATTGCAAAATGATGCAGCTGGGGCAGGAAAATCCAGAGGCTATGTACTGATGGGGGGACTTACAGTTAACAAACAAGAAAGGGACATTAGTGTAATCACATATGCTGGTCTCAAAGTGGCAGGATAAAGTGACAAGGAGGTAGGCATGTTTATCCGAATGCTGGGGTGCATAGGGTTAGGGATTTCTAGCGGTAGAAGGGAGGTGGTGCTGCCTCTGTATCGCTGACTTTTGAGACCCCACCTGGAGTACTGTGTCCAGTTCTGGAGGCCACACCTCAGCATGGACATCAACAAGATTGAAGCAGTCCAATGGAGGGCTACTAAACTGGTGTGGGGGTTACACAAGAAACCCTATGAGGAGAGGCTGTCGGAGCTCAACATGTATTCCCTGGTGGAGAGGAGAGTGAGATGGAAATGACTGAGATCTGTAAGTATCTCATGGGGGTGAACAACATGTAGGAGGATAGTCTCTTTCACAAGAGAAGGAGCACTGTAATACAGGGGCAGGCTAAAATGCTAGAGAGGGGGACATTTAAGAGGGATGTGAGGAAATTCTTCTTCACAGAAAGGATGGTTGATGGTTGGAACAGGCTGCCAGAAAGGTGGTAAGGGTGAAGATATTGGGGTGCTTCAAACAGGTGTGGGATAGGCAAATGGGTATATTAAGTAGAGGTAAGGGAGAAGGAAGGGACATCTGTGCGCAAAGAGGGTTCAGAGTGTAGTAAAATGCAGAGGAAACAGGGAAGACTGGATGGGTCTAGTGGGTCTTTTCGAGGAAACACACAGAACAACATGAAAGGAATGAAAAACATTGAAATAACTCAAGAAAACAACTATGTACAAACCACTGTATATTATATGTGCTGGGGAGATAACAGGTGAACAATAATTAGGGACATCAACCAAATTTGGCATAGCATAAAAATAACAGCGACAATACACACAAAAAAATCCAGCGAGCCTTGACTAGATCAGGGACCCCTCAATTTCTTGAACGTAAACAGTGGTTCAGAAATCCTCCATGAGCTACAGCTCAGCTGAATATGCAAGGGATCCAGCTAGCCTTGACTAGGCCAGGGACCCTTCAATTTCTTGAACCTAAACAGTGGTTCAGAAATCCTCCATGAGCTACAGTTCAGCTGATTCTGTAAGGGATCCAGTGAGCCTTGACTAGGCCACGGATGCCTCAATGTCTTGAACCTAAACAGTGGTTCAGAAATCCTCCATGAGCTACAGCTCAGCTGATTCTGCAAGGTACTAGCCCGGACTTTTGGATTTGGTACCAGTGGAAGCTGATTTCCAAGTGGCCCACACTATCTCCTGCTGAACACATCTCTAACTACTGTATCTCCCTCTGTGTCTCTAGTTGAGTTTATGTGCCAGGGTTTAATAATTTGTCTAATCCTTACAGTCATTTTAAGTTCTAAGTTGTTATTAGAAGTGGATTTTGAGCCTTGACTGTGTAAATCCTTCTTCTGCTCTCTGGCCTGCAATCTGTCTCCTCCCCAACCCCCAAACAGTCTGCTGTGCTGTCTGACCCTGCCCACCTTTTCCATTAGCAGATTATATCGTCTCACCACTAGAGGGCTATATCTCTGGTAGCAGCTCCTATCCTATCCTATCTGGCACACGACACACTCTGTTCTTTTATCATCACAATGCTCCATCCTCAGTGGGCTCTCCTTTCCTCTCTCTCTCTCTCTCTCTCTCTCTCTCTCTCTCTCTCTCTCTCTCTCTCTCTCTCTCTCTCTTCTAAAAACTAGATAAGCCTGCCATCCACTCTCACCTCTAACCACTTGTGCTTCTAGCTCCAGTCTACCCACAGGGGTTAAACGCAGATGCTCTCCCACCATCTTTAAACACACCTCTCGAACAGCAGCTGATTGGTCTGCCCTGTCTTCACTGCCTTGCTTTGCTGTCCGGGTGCTGCGCCCATTGACTTTGCATTAATTTTGCCACAATATTTCGCACGCCCTCCTACCTTACTTAAATAGACCTCTAACCTCACCCTCCCTCTTACATATCCCGCCTCCCACTGCATATTGGCCAACACTTGTAGCTTCCTCTGCTCTGGCTATGCCTCCCACCCCTTCTCTCATCCCACGTAGTGCTTACTGATTGAGGTGCTCTCTTTCTCAATCTCTCTTTCTATCTGCCTCCTGCTAGCCAAGTTACTCCATCCTGTTCAACTCACTTCCCCACCCCTACTGTGCTAGTATGCAAGCCATGTGAGATCTCTCTGCCTTTCTCTCACCTCTCCTCCTCCTTGCCCTGCCCCCCCTTCTCTCTCGCTGGTCCTAGCCACCCCCACCTCACCCCGGCCCCCGCCACCCTCTACTCTGGTTTTCACTGCTACTCCAAGGGAACTCTCCACTTCCACTTGAGACTTGTGTTTGGTGCACCATTTGTATATTCCTGGTTACTTACTCCAACCACTATTCTCAACAAGTGTGGCCACCTCTCTACATTGTACCACCATGCAGTCCATATTGGATACTGCCTGGAACCTTGCAACATCTACTCCCAGAAACAACGATCAAAACTATCTCTCAAAGAGTTGCAACTCTGCTCCTTAAAACTCCTAATCCTCCTCCTCCTCATCTCAGGCAGCGTCCATCCCAATCCTAGTCCTAGAAGCTCAGGCCACACACAAACTCTAGGTGCCCTTATCCATGCAACCATTAATATCTGCAGCCTACTACAAAAGCTGGATGCACTCCAAGCCTTCATATGCCAACACAACCCTGACATTCTTGCAGTGGTGGAAACTTGGTTAGTGCCTAAAGTTCCTGACTCAGCAGTAACGATACAGGGCTACAATGTCCACAGGCTGGACTGGATATCCAAAAAAGGTGGTGGTAGTGCAATCTGTATCAAAGACTCCCTGTCATGGCACGCCGTAGCAACTCCGTCACTTTCTGCCTCGGCCCAGATTCTGCCAATAAAAATCATCCTAGGTGCCAACCATAAAGTCCTGACTATTGTCTCCATATACATCCCGCCCAGGGACCCTAAACATGGCTTCAACAATGTCCTAAACTTTATCAACTCGCATCCTCCTGAAGCTGAACTTATTCTACTAGGGGATTTCAACATAAACTGGTTAGTATCGAGCGCCAATGCCTATAAAGACTCCATCTCAGCTGCTAACCTCACGCAAATGGTAAACTCCCCTACTAGGATTAACTACAAGACTGGCACCAGTACTCTCCTGGATTGGGTCCTCACCATTCATCCCACAAGGATTTCTCGTACGACCATTCTCCCAGACTCTCTCAGTGACCACTCCCCAGTCATGTGTGCATGGTCTAACAAATTCCTCAAGCCCCCTCCCAAAATTATCACTAGCAGTGTCCTTCCTCGTGGAAAACTTCCACATCTCAAACAGTACTTGCTTCTGCAAGACTGGCTACCCATCTATGAAGCAACAGATGTTAACTTGGCTCTTGATCACTTCATCTCAATTTTCAACAAAGCCTGCGACCTCTTTGCCCCTGCTAAAAGGCATGAAACAAAATCTCTCTCTAACCCATGGCTCACCGCGGCTCTTCTCTCACAGCTGAAACTAAAGGACCACCTCTGGGCAGTTGCCAGGGCCACTAGCAAACAACTGGACATCCAAAATTACAAACAAGCACTAAATGATTGCACAAAAGCCATCCGGCTAACGAAATCCACCTATTGCAAAGACGCTCTCAACAGTACATGGGGAAATGGTTGTGCTTTCTGGGACAATATCAAGGATGTGACGGGGAAGCAGCCAAAACCTCTCTGGCCATGTTAATGGTTGATGGATCCTCAAATTTTGACCCCAAGGTGATCGCAAACATCTTTAACATGGCTTTTTCAGACCTTAGTGCTGTCCTACCCCATGACTTTTTCGAAAAATAAAAGGGCCTACTCCCCAAATACCTCAGCCCCTCAGTCTAACCATCCCCTCTTCTACTTCAGGGAGGTAAGGCTGAATGAAGCTCACCACTATATTACTGCAGCTATCTCTAAATCTAGATCTAGTAGCGACACCCAGGAACTTAAGCTTCTGTTGCTCACCCTTGATGAGGTAATTCATCCATTAACAAAAATCCTAAACCTCTCTCTCAGCTGTGAAAAATTCTCAGACCTATGGAAAACAGCCACTGTGACACCTGTCCATAAAAGTGGGGATAAGATGTACCACTCAAATTATCACCCAATCTCCATACTGTCCCCATTCTCTGAGGCACTCAAGCGCATTGTGGCTGATCAACTTACCGACCACTTGGATAAATACAATATACATTGTCCACAACAACATGGTTTCCCGGAAAGGTCACAGCACCACCACAGCCCTTCTTGAGTTCACTGGAGCTTTGCGCAAATCCCTTGACAACAGCCTTCTCACAGGGGCCGTTTTCGTCGACCTCTCCAAGGCCTTCGATACAGTACACCATGGACTACTAATTGGTCAACTACTGAATGCCGGGCTATCACCTGACTCTTAGCTATTTAGAAAACTGGTCACAGAGAGTAAAAATTGCTGACGCTCTTTCTGACACCCTGCCTGTTCGCTCGGGTGTTCCACAGGGATCCATACTGGGCCTCCTCCTTTATAGCCTTTTCTTAAACTCCTTCCCCTTACCATTGCTCTGAGCAAATCATACTATATGCCGATGATGCTGTTGTATTCTCCACTCACAAAGATCCTGAAACTCTTCAACACAACCTTCAACTTGGTTTCAGTTCTGTAGAGACATGGTTTCTTAATCATAAACTGGTCCTCAATGACAAGAAAACCAAATCTATGCTCTTCTGCAGCTCTCATAACCCACACAAGTTACACCACTTGGCTATCTCCACCACCCAGGGGAACACTCTAGATCAGGTGGGGTCCTTCAAATACTTAGGATGCAGCCTGACCCTAATCTCTCCTATGGACCTCACGTAGATAATGTAGCTAGAGCTGCTAATACACGGCTTGGTCTCCTCTATAAACACAGACGACACCTCACACCAGAAGCTTTGAAGGTTGCAGTCCTGAGCTCTGTGATCTCTGTAATAGACTATGGTCACATCATTTATGGCTCAGCCACAGCCACAACCCTTAGACACCTCTCAACTGCCTTAAATAAGCCATGTCGGCTCATCACTGGTGCTCACCGTCTCACCCTCACACGTGACCTGTACACCCAGACCAGCTGGCTTCAACTATCAAACCACATAAAGTTTCTCACCTGCTCCATGGTGAAAAAAATCTACCTTGGCCTTGCACCTTCTGAGGTCTCAACTCTGTTACAACACCAAACCAACAAACGGTGCCTTTGGAGATCCACGCTACAGCTACTGAAAGTCGCCCACTGTCACACTTCACAGGGACAACACTCTTTTGCTTGTTGAGCACCACTCTGGTTCAATGGCCTCAGCCCCACCATCTCCTCTGCCCCAACAATTGGTATGTTTAAAACTAGGCTCCGAGACTGGCTCACTACCAACAGCTCCTGTGACTGCCCAACTTAACCTTGTTTCTCCACTTCCCTGCCTCCTCTGTTGGTCCCCCCTCCCCTCTTCACTGGATTCTACCCTCACATCTTGGTATAACCAACGCTGCACTTTTCACCCTCTCCCAACCCTAACTACCTTCCTTCTCCCCCACCCTCTTCCCTTTCCCTATGACTCTGGCACTTCTTATCTTTTGTCTGTTTTCTCTGACAAATGCTGCTGGCTGCCTTGCTTACAATGCTACCCCTGAATTGTATTAATCTGTAATCTGTTTGTAATGTCCACATTGTTGTAACGTCTGTCTTGATGTTCCCCATAATTTGTATTTCTCTGACGTGGGACCTTTGTAAAACAGCCTTGGCTCAAAGGTATTTGTAATCCTAGACTTTATAAATAAATAAAAATAAAAAAAAAATAAAAAAAGTGTAACCTAAATGATTACTATATAAAACATAAATGTCCATGACATTTACAGTAAGGGATATACTCTAGATCTAAAAACTTTATACTAAAAACACAAAATGGAATGTCATCAAGATGGAATTGATTGAGGCCACCAACACTCGTACAAAGGCCAGAAAAAGAAGTTCCAGAATCAAGAGGCCAAGCTGGTTTAATAGCAAGGTGAAAGAAAAGGTAAGGGATAAGAAGGCAGCCTTGCTGATGTACAAGCGTACCACAAGGGAAGAAGGCAGGGAGATTTAAAGAGAGAAATCTAGGGAAGCAGGCAGAGAGGTCTGGGCAGCCAAGGCAGAGAAAGAACTAAGGGTGGCTCAGGGGATTAAGAAAGGAGGAAAATGACTTCTTCCGCTACTTTATAAGGAGAAGAAGTAGAAGGGACAGGATAGTTAGGATCAAAAGGGAGGGAGGGTGGGTGGAGAAGGATCTGGAACAAGCAGAGACATAATGAGTACTTCTGCTCTTTCTTCACAAGGGAGACTAGCGGGTGCATGACAAAGAGAAAGATAGGGATGCCCCTTAAGCGGGGGAGGAGTAAGAGGGAAAGATTGAGGTAGACAGGGTTTTGAGAGGACTTAAGGAGCTATGGGTGGACAAGGTCCCCTGGCTCAGATGGGGTGCATCCAAGGGTTCTGAGGGAACCAGCAAAAGATATTGGCAGCACCACTAATGGACCTATTTAACACCTCACTCAAGGAGGGGTGTGTCCCTCAGGATTGGAGGACAGCTCATGTGGTGCCTATCCACAGGAGTGGCCCTAGAGATGAGACAGGAAACTACAGGCCAGTCAGCTTAACCTCCATAATAGGTAAGTTAATGAAGCCACTCTGAAAGAAAGGCTTGTGGCCTTCCTTGAAGAAAATGGTCTTCAGGATGATAAGTAGCATGGGTTTGTTAGCGGGAGGGCATGTCAAATCAATATGGTGGACTTCTTTGACTGGGTTACAAGGACCTTGGACAAAGGGCAGATGGTCGATGTACATTATCTGGACTTCAGCAAGGTGTTTGACTCAGTGCCCCATGGCAGGTTGTCAGCAAGCTGAGGGACCCGGAGGTTGGTGACAAACAGCTGGGGTGGGTAAAGAGTTGACTGACAGAGAGAAACCAGAGAGTAGTAGTAGGTGGTGATCTGTCCACACCTAGGCCTGTGACTATTGACGTGCCATAAGGCTCGGTATTGGGACCTGTGTTCTTCAATGTATTCATTGGCCACATAGCAGATGGGGTCAAGAGCAAAATCTATATTTTTGCAGATGATATTAAGATCTGTGGGAAGGTGTTCAAGTTCAAGTTTATTATTACAGGAATTACTCCATTGAGCAAGCACATTCTCAAGGAGGGCCTGGAGATTTCAAACAATACAATGACGTACATGATCTTATACAAAACAGATTTGGATAGCACGAGTAAACAGCATGGCAATGATAAGGTACAACTTGGATTGTTGCAAATGACTGATACATTACATACAAAAAACTGTACTATGTGCACATAGAAGATACACATAGAGTGAGACAAGTCTTCCTTGGGGGCAGAAGGAAAAGGGAAAAAAGAAAAAAGTGAAAACATGGGTCTGTTGATGACACTGCAGAGGAGGGTGATAGGTTCAGAGGGACAGGAATATTGTGCTCTGAGATGGGGATACAAGGAGGGGGATCTAGGGAAGGGTGGTGACTGGGGTAGGGGTAGGAGGGGGTAGGGAGACAGGGAGGTCGGGAAGGAGACGGTGGTAGGTTCAGCAGATCAGGAATATTGTGCACAGAGATGGGGGGTACAGGGAGGGGGGTCTAGGGGATGAACATGACTTGGAGTGGACACAGAGGAGGGGAGACAGGATCTTAGGGAGGACCCGTCAAAGCTGGAGAAATTTTCTGGCATCTAGCAGTTGAGTTTTAATGCTAAAAAATGTAAGGTGATGCACATAGGAGCCAAAAATCCAAAGGCCAGCTACTGGTTAGTGGGAGTGCAGGTGACAGTGTCGGAAGAGGAGAAGGACCTTCGGGTTATGGTGAGGGAGGGGAATTAAACACACAGCACAGTGCCATAAAGCAGCAGCTAAAGCAAACAGAATGTTTGGTTCCATAGCCAGGGGTATCATCTCTAGGAGGAAGGAGGTTATTCTGCCACTGTACAGGTCACTGGTGAGACCTCACCTGGAGTACTGTATCCAGTTCTGGGGCCTCTATCTTAAGAAGATATCACACTACTGGAGGCAGTACAGTGAAGGGCACCCAAACTTGATCCAGGGCATGTGGACAGAATATACAAGCAGAGACTGAGGGTACTGAATATGTACTCTCTGGAGGACAGGTGAGAGAGAGAGAGAGAGAGAGAGAGAGAGGGATATGATTGAGACCTTCAAGTACATAAAGGGCATAATTAAGACAAGAACTGAGGGCATTTTTAATCTAAGGAAACAGGGTACAACAAGGGGTCATGGCTTGAAATTGGGGAGGGTCAGATTCAGAGGGGAAATGAGAAGGCTCTTCTTCACAGAAAGGGTGGTGAAGGGGTGGAACGAGTTGCCAGAGGAGTTGGTGGTGGCAAGGACAGTGACCAGTTTTGAGAGGGGTTGGGATGGGGTAAAGAAGATTAGGCCAACAGGGAACATGGCAGGGGGGAGGGTGAGGTACAGTGAAAGGAGAGAGGGGGTGGGAGTACAACTCCAGGAGGAGTAGAGGGGGGGTAGCTACTTGGTATAACTAGCTGTGCACTCGAACAGACTCAATAGACCATTATGGCCTGCATCTGTTGGCAATTTTGTATGTTTGTAAAATAACAAGAAAATAACCATGTGCAGCGATATAAAACAGTTTGCTAGGAAGTCTGGTGCTCAACAATGGGGGTTGGGGGTTATTAAGCTGGGGAAGAGGCACAGAGCAGAGATGTGAGTGGAGGAAAGAGTCCCATTTGCCATGGAATGTATCATGTTTCCCAGAAGTAATCAAAGTCAGTCAGTCAAAAAGAGCTGGAGTTAAAGAGCGGAGTGCCACTGGAGTATCGAATGGGGGAGAGGGGCATTTCAATGACTGGAGAAGCAACCATTTCATTTCCAGCAATGTGGCAACTAACCATTGCTGCTGAGAGGTGGAAAGTGGGGGAACCAACAGGGAAACATAGAACGTGTCGGCAGAAAAAGATCGCCAGGCCCACCCAGTCTGTTCAGTATGCCTAGCATGCTGCTAGGACTTTGCTGTTGCCTTCTGCCTGCCCCCTCCCCGGTTCTAACAGACCCTTGTGTCTATCCCATGCTCTCTTGAATCCCACACAGTTCTTGCCACCACCACCTCCTCTGAGAGGCTGTTCCAGTTTTCCACCACCCTCTCTGTGAAGTGGAATTCTCTGATGTTTCCCCTGAACCTCCCTCCTACTATCTGCAAATCATGCCCTCTTATTCTCGACTGCTCCCTCAGCTGGAAGATGTCGCCTACTGGCACCCTGTTGATACCCTTGATATCTGAAGGTCTCAATTATGTCCCCCTTTCCCTTCTTTGCTCAAGTGAGTACATGCTGAGATCATTTAGCCGTTCCTTCTATGACAGATGACTAAGACCCCTTACCAGTTTTGTTGCCCGCCTCTGGACACGCTCCACTCTATCCACAGCCTTCTTGCGATATTGCCTTCAGAACTGGACCCCATACTCAAGGTGAGGACTGACAAGCTGCCTGTACAAGGGACTTATGACCTCACTCTTCCTGCTAGTTATTCCTCTGCCGATACATCCCAGTATCTTACTGGCCCTTGCCACCGCCTTCTCACATTGCTTAACCACCTTCATGTCTCATGAAATGATTATGCCAAGGTCCCTTTCCTGTTCGGTAACCTCTAGGGCTTGCCCACCATATGGTATTCTGCACCTTGGTTATTTTTGCCTGTGCATGATCTTGCATTTTTTTGTGCAAAAGGAAAATTGTCATTCCCTGGACCATTCCTCCAGTTTCTTCAGATCCCTGCACATGCTGTCAACTCCCTCAGGCATTTCCACTCTACTGCAGACCTTCGTGTCATCTGCGAGTGGACACACTCTTCCCTCCAGCCCGTCTGCTATGTCCCCTATAAATATATTGAAAAGGAGTGGCTCCAGCACTGATCCCTGAGGCACTCCAATGGCGACCATACCCTTCCTTTTAGGTACCTCATTAACAATTATCCACTGTCTCCTGCCTTCCAGCCAATTTTGCACCAACCTAACCTTGGGTGGCCCCATCCCAAGGCATCTAATTTTGTGCAGTAGTCTCCTGTGTGGCACAGAATTGAATGCCTTTTTGAAATCTAGATACACAACGTCTACCGACTCCCCCTGATCCAGTACCCTGGTGACACGGTCAAAGATACATAGATACATAGACAGTGTCGGCAGATAAGGGCCTATGGCCCACCCAGTCTGCCCATTTGAGCTTGTAAGTTCAGTTTATGTTTTCCTAGAAGCCTGTTGCCCCTTACCCTGACCTCAGGAATTCCCTTTATGTTCATCCCATGCATTCTTAAATCCCGTGATTGTTTCAGCCCCCACCACTTCCTCTGGCAGGGTGTTCCACTTGTCCACCACCCGCTCTGTGAAGAAATTCTTCCTCATGTTTCCTCTGAATCGTCCTTCCTCCAACTTCATCCCATGCCTCTAATCCTGGAACATCTTTTCACTTAAAATAGTGTATTCCTGCACCCTGTTCCTCCCTGTAAGATACTTGTATGTCTCTATCATATCCCTTCTCTCCTTCTCTCCTCCAGGGAATACATGTTCAGTTCCTTCAACCTGTCTTCATAGGACTTGTGATGCAATCCATGCACCATCTTTGTTGCCCTCCTCTGAACCTTCTCTACCCTGTCTATGTCCTTACGTAGGTATGGTCTCAGAACTGTATACTATACTCCAGGTGGGGGCCTCACCAGTGTCTTGTAGCAGTGGAATTATGACCTCCTTTTCCTGCTGGTGATGCCCTGCCTATACATCCCAGCATCCTATTTTGCTTACCTGCTGCCTTGTCACACTGTTTCCTCATCTTGAGGTCATCAGAGATGATAACCCCAATATCCCTTTCCTGCTTGGTGCATGCTATATCCTCACCCCCAACTGATATATTGTGCCAGGTTTTTGTGCCCCATATGCATTATCTTGCACTTCTTTGCATTGAATTTCAACTGCCAAACCCTGACCATTCTTCAAGTTTCTGGGTCCCTTCTCATTCTGTCTACACCCTCTGGTGTGTCTACTCTGTTACAGAGCTTTGTGTCATCAGCGAACAGTGAAATTCTGCCTTCTAGGTCCTGCGCAGTGTCACTGATGAAGATGTTGAATAGGACCGGTCCAGGCACTGATCCTTGTGGTACCCCACTGATCACTCTTCCCTCTGTGGAGTGGCAGTCATTTACCACCACCCTCTGTGTCCTGCCACCCAGCCAGTTACCTACCCACCACACTACTGTCCTGCCCACACCCATATTCCCCAGTTTGTGTAATAGTCTTATATGTGGCACATTGTCAAAGGCCTTGCTGAAGTCCGGATAGGCCATGTCCACTGCCCTCCCCTGATCCACCTCCCTAGTCACCCAGTCAAAAAATTCAACGAGGTTGGTCTGACATGACCTCCCCCTGGTGAAACCATGCTGCCTTGGGTCCTGTAGTCCATTGACAACCAGATGTTCCACCAATCTCTCCTTCAGTAGTGCTTCCATGATCTTCCCACTACCGAGGTGAGGCTGACTGGTCTGTAGTTCCCGCTTCCTCTTTGTTCCCACTTTGTATAAGGGGACTACATCTGCTGTCCTCCAGTCTTTGGGTACCTCCCTGTTTCTAGTGATTGGCTAAACAGGATAGCCAGAGGTTCAGCCACCACCTCTCTTAGTTCTTTAAGGACCCTGGGATGCACCCCATCTGGCCCCATTGCTTTATCAACTCTTATTACTTCCAGTTCCTTCAGGACCCTTTCTCGTAAAGGGACTTGTGTCCATTTCTGCACCATTCTCACCCCTTGTGCTCCCTTCAGACCCATTACCCTCCTTTTCCTCAGTAAAGACTGAGCAGAAATACCTGTTCAATATGTCAGCTTTACTGTTGTCATCCTCCACGGCCCCATCCTCCCCCTTCAGTCTCACTATCCCTCCCTTTGTCTTTCTTTTTTCACTTATGTACCTGTAAAAGGTTTTGTCCCATCTACCCACTGATTTTGCAATGTGTTCTTCTGTCCGAGCTTTGGCTTCCCTTACTGACCTCCCTGCCTCCCTTTGCTTCTCCTGGTACTTCTCCCTATCCCCTTCTGCCTGTGTCTTTTTGTATTGCCTGAATGCAATCTTTTTGGCTTTCACTTTCTTTGCTACCTCAAGGGAGTACATGCTGAAGAACTCTATCAAGTTTGTTTGACCCATGTTGCCATAGGTCCTGTAGGTCACTGGCTTCTAGGTAGCTAGTGATTCTCTTTTATAGCAGTTTCTCCATGAGCTTGCTCACCACCAACGTTAAGCTCACTGGCCTATGATTGCCTGCTTCCTCCTTGTCTTCCCCCTTATGAAAAGGGACCACATCCACCCATTTCTAGTCATCAGGGATCTCCCCTCAATGATCTATTGAAGGGGCTGGTCAGAGGTTCTGCTAGCACCTTCCTAAGCTCCTTCAGTACCCTGGGGTGCACCCCATCCGGCCCCATTGTCGTATTCACCTTCAAAACCTTCAATTTCCCTCAGGGCCTCCTCCACCTGGAATGGATTGGAGTCAACTCCCCTCCTCCACCTCGTAATCTCTGATTTTCTTGCACTCCCCCGCCTTCTCTACCATGAATAGTAAGCAGAAATAGCTGTTGAGTATTTCTGCCTTCCCCCGGTCCTCTTCCACCAACTCCACTTCTCAGTTTTTCAGCCTGACTATCCAATCCCTTGACTTTCTCCTCTTGCTCACATACCAGAAGGTTTTATCCCCCTCCTTAACTGTGTTGGCAATCCTCTCTTCTGTTCTTGCCTTTGCTCTCCTGACTTTCTTACCTGCTTTCTTCTGCTTCTCTTGGTATATAGCCCTATCTTCCTCCCTCTGTGTCCTTTTATACCCCCTAAATGACTTTCTCTTTGACCTGACATTCTCTGGCACATCCCTATTAAACCAGAGTGGCTTCCTCTTCTACCTATTTTTATTTACCCTCCTGACACAAGACTAGTGGCCTCCAATACTGCCCCTTTTATTTGACTCCATATTTCCTCCACCTCCCTTAGACCCCCACCCCTGCTAATGGTTGTTGAATGCTTTCCCCCATTTTCTGAAAGTCTGCATGCTTAAAATCTAGGACCTTCACTCTGGGCTGATGGACCTCTGCAGTCATTTTTATCATGAACCAGACAGTGCTGT
Organism: Neoceratodus forsteri; assembly: GCA_016271365.2. Classification (NCBI taxonomy): domain Eukaryota; kingdom Metazoa; phylum Chordata; order Ceratodontiformes; family Ceratodontidae; genus Neoceratodus; species Neoceratodus forsteri. The sequence continues at coordinate 234,374,625 of JADMNL010000023.1, read as the reverse complement.
GTTCACTCGTGCCCAGGTTCTCTCCTACAGATATCTCACCCACCCTTTCCCCATTTGTAAGAATCTAGGATTGCCCCTTCCCTGGTCAGTTCTCTAACTAGTTGCTTCATGAGTGCTCCCTGTAGGGAGTCCATGATTTCCCTGTTACTGGCGGATGCTGCTGATGGGTTGCCCCAATCCACTTCCGGCAAGTTGAAGTCCTCCATCAGCAGCACCTACCCTCTGTGTGCCATCCTCTGGAATTCTTCCATCATTGTCTTATCCACTGCATCTTGCTGTGCTGATGGCCTATACTGTATATCACCCTGGTAGGTATGATTTCTCCCTTCCCTATGTCCAATGATACCCATAAAGCCTCAGGCCCCCCACCTACCCTGCAATTCCGTAGCTTTAATGTGTTCCTTCACATATAGGGCAACCCCCTTCTCTTACCCACCCTGTCTTTCCTATAACACACATATCCCAGTATTGCCATGTCCCATTCCTGCCCTCATGTCCCCACATCTCTGTGATTCTCACTAAGTCCAGGTTCGCCTCAGCCATGTCCATGGCTAAGTCTGGGATATTACTGCCCAGGCATCTGGCATTAGTCCACATGACTCTCAATATGCTGGGCCCCTTTTGTTGTCCCCTGGTGCGTGTTACCTTCCCTGCTCCTCTAGCCTGTTTTTTTCCATCCTGGTGGGAGGGTAGCCCCCCGTTCCTTCTGTTCCATGGCATGTGTTTGTTTGTTCCCAACCTTCTGATTTAGTTTAAAATATAGTTTTGTTGAAAGAAATCCCCTAGCTTGCTCTTTAGCACTGCTGTACCCTCCCTGTTTAGGTGCAGTCTATCCAGGGTAAATAGATTTTCATACTACCATGTTGTTCCTCAGACCCCTACTAACCTGAACCCCATCTGTTCACACCATCCCATTAGCCACTTATTAAATTCCTCAATCCTCAGTCTCCTCTCTGTGCTTGCTCTTGGTATGGGCAGGATCACCAAAAAAGCCACAGATCTGAACTCCAGGCTGCTGCAGTACCTAGCAAGTGCCCTTAATCTTGCCTGCTCCTCCAGCAAGCTATGCCCTGCCAGGTCATTTGTTTCAAGGTGGAAAACCAGGTGAGTTTTCCCATCCAGCTGTCTCCCCCCGGAGGGGATATAGTGAATGACCTCTGCCTCTATCATACCTGGTAGGCACTCGACCTATATTATACTGCTTCTGTCCCTCCTACCCCTCCAGCAAATTCCTTTTATTATTGAGTCCCCAACAAGTAAGACCCTTCTCTCTATTAACTTCTGCTTGTATTTCTTTTCTGTCATGTTCCCAGTCCCTTGCTTTCCCTTCTTTTCCCTATTCCCACTTCTATCTTTCCCCCTGTATCTCCCTGAGTACTTAACTTCAACTTCTCACTGCTGTCTCCCAGCCCCTCACAATTAGATACATAGATAAATAGACAGTGTCGGCAGATAAGGGCCTATGGCCCACCCAGTCTGCCCATTTGAGCTAGTAGGTTCAGTTTATGTTTTCCTAGAAGTCTGTTGTTCCTTACCCCTGACCTCCAGAATTCCTTTGTGTCTATCCCATGCATTCTTAAATCCCGTGATTGTTTCAGCCCCCACCACTTCCTCTGGCAGGGTGTTCCACTTGTCCACCACCCGTTCTGTGAAGAAATTCTTCCTCATGTTTCCTCTGAATCGTCCTCCTTCCAACTTCATCCCATGCCTTCTAATCCTGGAACATCTTTTTCACTTAAAAATAATGTATTCCTGCACCCTGTTCCTCCCTGTAAGATACTTGTATGTCTCTATCATATCCCCTCTCTCCCTACTCTCCTCCAGGGAGTACATGTTCAGTTCCTTCAACCTGTCTTCATAGGACTTGTGATGCAATCCATGCACCATCTTTGTTGCCCTCCTCTGAACCTTCTCTACCCTGTCTATGTCCTTACGTAGGTATGGTCTCCAGAACTGTACACTGTACTCCAGGTGGGGCCTCATTAGTGTCTTGTATAGCAGAATTATGACCTTCCTTTTCCAGCTGGTGATGCCCCTGCCTATACATTCCAGCATCCTATTTGCTTTACCTGCTGCCTTGTCACACTGTTTCCCTACCTTGAGGTCATCAGAGATGATAACCCCAATATCCCTTTCCTGCTTGGAATGCTATATATCCTCACCCCCCAACTGATATATTGTGCCAGGGTTTTGTGCCCTATATGCATTATCTTGCACTTCCTTGCATTGAATTTCAACTGCCAAACCCCTGACCATTCTTCAAGTTTCTGCAGGTCCCTCCTCATTCTGTCTACACCCTCTGGTGTGTCTACTCTGTTACAGAGCTTTGTGTCATCAGCGAACAGTGAACTTCTGCCTTCTAGGTCCTGCGCAATGTCACTGATGAAGATGTTGATTAGGACCAGTCCCAGCACTGATCCCTGTGGTACCCCAATGGTCACTCTTCCCTCTGTGGAGTGACAGCCATTTACCACCACCCTCTGTGTCCTGTCACCCAGCCAGCTACCTACCCACCACACTACTGTCCTGTCCACACCCATATTCCCCAGTTTGTGTAATAGTCTTCTATGTGGCACAGTGTCAAAGGCCTTGCTGAAGTCCAGATAGGCCATGTCCACTGCCCTCCCCTGATCCACCTCCCTAGTCACCCAGTCAAAAAATTCAACGAGGTTGGTCTGACATGACCTCGCCCTGGTGAAACCATGCTGCCTTGGGTCCTGTAGTCCATTGACAACCAGATGTTCCACCAACCAGTTATTCTCTTCAAGACCTGTAACCTCCCTTAGAGTTCCTCTATTTTGGCACCAGTTTCCCCCACTCTCACCCCTTACCCTCCCAAACCACACTGCCTCATCCAACCCTCCCCTCTCTAATGGCACTTTTGGATATGGGGCCCTCCAGCCTATCCACCTCGCACTTTAACCACCCACCTCTACCCACTGACAATGGCCCTTTAGCCTGCCTACTTCTTCCTGACTCCCTCCTACCCTATACTAACTATTTACTCTTCACCCTGAAGCTTGTCTGAAACTGGCTTATGTTGTCTCTCTCCGTTTTTGGCTGTATAATAAATGTTTAGACATCTTTGTGTTTTTAAGACTGTAACCATTGTTAACCTTTGTATGTATGTTACCCTACATCCTTTGATGTGGAACCTTTGTAAATGAGCAGTTCCTGCTCAAAGGTATTTGTAATCCTAGAGTTTAATAAAATTAAAAAAATAAAAAGAATACCACCTCCCCCTACTTCTCTGTCTGCTAGTTCCATCTCCTCCTTACCCTGCCCTTTACATTGCCCCAACTGAAGTTTCCTGTGCTTGGGTCACTTCTCCATTTCCATCCTGTTTTGGCCCCTTAAGTCACACTTAATATAACTAATTTCTCATGGGATGGCATGGATGTATGCAAAACCTTAGCCCAATCTAAAATAATGGTAGCCCACCACTTAGCAAGCTAGGGAAAGCATCACAATATGTACAAAAGGCCAGTTGCAGGTTGAGAACAGCATCAACAGGATAAATCCACAATGAGAGCCATAGATTGAAGGGCCGGAGGTGTTTTATATCAACAATGCAAGATTTTTAAGTGAAGCAGGTAACCTTTGGCATCATAGCATGGCTTGTAAGTTAAACGAATGTCGGACAACCAGTCGTCATCCGAAAAGGAAGTATTAAGCTTGTTTTCTATTTGGCCTTATGGTGGGTCATAACTGATGGTAAAGCTTCACAAAGAGTACGATACGTTGTACCTGCTGAACCTTTGGTGCTAATGAACACATGGAGATTTGTAACCAAGGCCCATGAGTTCTGAGAGGCGATTTTCTTTTCATAATCACAAATAGCAGCTTGCAATTATAACTAACGCCAGAAGTCTGATCTGGGTAAAGCAAACTTATCCTGCAGTTGTTGTAAGTATAGGAGATCATCAGTGTGGGGGATAGAGATATCTTCAATTGGCTTGATGTTATTGTTGCCCCAGGCAGACCAACAAAATGATTTGCCTCCAAAATGAATGTAAGGGTTGCCCAAAACATATGTCAAGGACCTGGGGGGGATCCTAGCTGATGGAGTACAGCAGAAAGGGACATACATGTATCCCAGGCACAAAGTGTCACAGCAAAAATGGGATGAGCTGAGAATTTCCACCAAGTCCTATACCCAAAAGTTAAACTGAGACAGGACACCTGTGCCATCTTTGCCTCCAGACACTCCCACTCTGGAACATCTGAAGATGGAGGCCTAAACTACCATTAGGCCTCAGACATGGGAAATGCTAATGCATATCCTCTCAAACCAAGAAAGGCCAAGGACACCCTTGGTCCAATGAGCCCGTACTTAGATGGGGGTGTTTGCCTTCCCAAAGAAACTGACTAGCAGTATGGTCAATAGTGTGAAAGATAGCAGGAGGAATAGCTAGCGGTAGACTACAGAACAGGTAAGCTAACTAAGGAAGGGTGAACATCCAGACAGCAGTGACTACCTACCAAAGACAGCCTCAGTTTACACCACCACTGTATATCTTGCTCCAAAGCTGAGAGTAAAGGAGTGTAATTTGCAGGAATAAAATCCTCTCAGTGGTAGGCAGTTTGAATGCCTAAATACTTAGCATCACCAGACCATTTGATCTGAAGCGTTCAACAGAAGTAGCTGTCACAAAGAGAATTTAAAGGAGCTAAATTTGTTTTGGACATGTTAATGGCCAGGCCAGATATATCAGTATATTAGTGAAGAATGGTAAGGCCTGGAGTAAGGGTACCTACAAAATACCATAAATGGCCAGAATGGCCAGTAGTCTACAGGAAAGATGGTCTAACACCAGCAGGAACAAGAGGGGAGAGAGACGGCACCCCTGACGAGTGCTACATTGCAAGAAAAATGGGGTTGGGAGTTGGGGAGATATTATGGTTCTCCAGTATGATCACAGATGGACCATGATAGAGAACATGAATCCAGGAGTGAAAATAGAGGCTAAAGCTTTAAAGTTGCAGAACATTGTAAATACAGCACCAGAGAACAGAATCAAAAGCCTTTCAAAAGTCCACAGCAAGCTCCACCATGGGAACAGGGGCAGATTTGACGTGGAGCTTCAGATTAAGGAGGGTGCACAAATGATCTGCACCTGATTTGCCTTTGTGAAAGGCCACTTGGGATGGATGGAGAAAGGTGAGGAGTACCTTTTCTAAACAGGTAGAAAGGGCTTTGGCCAGTATCTTCACATCAGTAGAAATGAGGGATATTGGATGATAATTAACACACTCAAGTGGATCATTTGAAATTTTAAGAAGAAGGTTTGTGACAGCTTCATGATGAGCAAGGGGAAGCTGTCCATCTCAATGCACCTCTTGTAAGGCAACCAACAGAGGGGGATAATGATGTGAGACATAAGGTGGTAAAGGTCTGTGGGAATACCATCTCGCCAGGGAGCTTTATTTTTAACTAGGGTCTGCAACACTGAGTGAAGTCCAACTTAAGTTAGGAGCACATTCAACCCTTTCTGCAGCAGGGGAGAGAGTGATGCGGTGGGGGTAATCACCAGAAAAAACTAAATGTGAGCTAAGACAGAGGAAGGTGCAGTAGAGGAGTAAAGCTGTTGATAAAACTGTTTCATTGTATAGACAAGCAGTTTAGCACAGTGGTTTGAGGCTCTGAGCTGCAAATATGGTGACCTGGGTTTGAATCCCACAGCCCTCACTTGCATACTGTGTGACCCTGAGCAAGTTACTTAATTTCCTTGTGCTACCAGGTCACATCTGGAAACAAGCTTCAGCTTAGTGTGCCTCTCCTGGTTAAACAAGTTCCCCCCATAACCTCTTGGGGGATGTGACAATGGATCCATCCAATTTATGAAGGGCAAACATCTGAGAATCTGCCTGCTTTTTATGTAGACGATATGCCAATAGCCTATCACAGTTCTTCCCTGAATCCCAAAAAGAATGATCAGTTTGAATAAGCTGCCATTCAGTCTTTTGCAAAAGGAGGGTATTAATCTTATATTTAAGACCTACGATTTCAATCTGCAAAGAAGAGTTGGCCGTGGGCCTTTGCTTAAACCGATGCTCTAGCAGGTGCAAGGACTGAATCAGCTTTAAGGTCTCCACCACTCTGTCCTTCCACTGCCGGGCAGAATAAGAGATGATGCTGCCTCTTAGGAAGGCCTTAAAGACCTCCCAAATAACTCCCCGCCCTACATCTTTGGTGTTATTAACCTGTAAGTAAAATTGAGCTTCTTTTCAAATCCAATCGCAAAAGGTAGGGTCCCACAGCAGTATGGGGTTATGCCACCAGCGAATGTAGGAGGGTTCCAATATGGCTAGTTGAAGGCATAGAGCAGCTGGGGCATGCTCTGAGTTTATAATGTGGCCATGGGAGGCATCAATAATGCTAGAAGTTGCCAAATCAATAACTAGCCAGCAATCTAAATGACTAAAGGAGTCATTCACATTACAGTAAAAGGAAAAGTTGTGGTATGTCAGATGAGTGAGCTGCCAAATGTCTACTAAGCACCATTCAGTCATAAGTTCCAGTAAAGCAGCTCTAGACTTGGCATGGGAGTCAGAAGTGATTTTTGACCTGACCAAAAAAGGGTCCATTGCAAGGTTGAGGTCTCTCGTATCAACAGAGAACAATGAGACTCAGCCTGCATGTCTGTCAAAGTTTGAGAAAGTTGATGATAGAAGTCATGGTAATCAGTTGTAGGAGCAGAGACAGAAATGAAAGTATATACCCTCTAGGGTGGCTAACCCTAGCAATAATCCACCCACCCTCATCGTCAGCTATGGTTTGCATGATTTTCCAGGGCAAGGCATGATGAATTAAAATCATAGTACCTCTGGATTTACTTGAAGCAGAGCTGTGTGCCAACCAACACACCCAATCTTTTTGCATTCAAGAGGCAGTTCTATTAGTGATGTGTGTATCCTGAAGGAATGCAATATCCACCCATAACGATTTCAGATATTGCAAAACCTTTGTATGTTTAACAGGGTGGTTAAGCCCTTTCACATTCCAGGAGAATATTCTCACCGCAAACTTACCCCAGTTATATCCATTCTATATGGGATCCTGGGACCTCAGCAGAAAGCTAAAAATGGTAAGGGTGGATCAAGAACCAAAAGAAAAGGGCTTTCTAGCAGACAGGGCAAAACATTCCAATTTAAAATACGATATACCAAAATCCAATAATAATTCCCAGAGCAACAATTAAAAGTCAATCCTAGATAAACAGTGTACTAACAGATACCGTAACAAGATATAATCAATGAAGTCAAGTATAAATGGCCTAATACTAAATTGTAAAGATTGTATGGGGTTTCCCTTGTCATCTGTTGGGAGGAGGGATCAAGACCTCCACTGTCTACTACCAGGGGCACCAAATGGGGGTGTAGTACTGTAAAATCCAATATAGCAGCTTCCTAACCACTGAAAAAGAAAATAAAAGGTTACAAAAGAGCCGGGCTGTCCCTCCAAGAGTGATCCGAACTCTACATATAAGTAGAACACAGACACCAAATGATGAACCAGAATTAGCAATATAACAGAGGAGTCAAAGAGTAAACAAGAAAAAGACCACATACAGTGTATAGAAAAGAAAAGATAATCAGAGCACAAAGAGGTGGAAGGCCCAAAACCGGGATGAAGGGAAGATGATAGAGAAATAAAAGAAACAGCCACACAATGTGAGGAACACCATCAAAAATAATGTGATATACTGTAATTAATCAAGAGCAGTCAAAAACCAACAAATCAGGGAACAGATCCTGTAAAATTGAGTACCATACTGAAGAGAACTAGCAAAATGATACCAAGCACAATATCATAGTAATACAAAAAGACCACACTAAAGAGATGCATCCAGCAACAGTAGTGTCCATCACAAGACACAGGACAGTCATAGAGCAGCTGCACTATGATCCCTTTGATCCAATGAAATAGCTTGCAGTTGGAGAACACATGGTGAAGCTTCAGAGCCAAAGTCTAGCAAGTCTGGTCCGGTGCACCAAGCTGGACCAGTCTCCAAAGCCTGGGGAGCACACTGTAGAGGGGAAGGTGGTACCGGAGAGGGCCTGTCTGAGGCATGTTCTAACAGACACAAGAGATCCTCATGGGAGGATTTCTCAGGTGGAAAAGTAGAAGAGGAGTAGGCTGAAGAGGATCCAGAACTAGAGTGACAAGGATGAAGACAAAGATTGTCCCCAGAAGGATGCAAGGTTGCCTCGGGATTATATCTTGAAGGATCCTGGTTTCTTCCGTGAGAATGATGAGAATCTTGGAGCTGCCTCTCCTTAGATATCTGCTGGGGTGAGCTTCTCCATGGGCTTGGGTGAGCCACACACTGATGAGAAAATAGAATTTAGGTTTCACTGGAGAGAAGATTCCAGAGGAGTTACATGATCCAACTCCCACCACAGATGCCTGGAGGTGGAAAATCAATTTTGATCTGTGGCTAACATCGATGCATGATAGCGTGTGCCTCCTGAGAGCTGTGGCATATATGCTGTTTGCCGTTTTGGTAGATTACAAAACTGGAGGGTCCTGTAAAATGATGTTGAATGCCTGTTTCCCAGAAGGCAGAATGAATAGGAATACATTCATGACGTTGCTGGACCACATCGGGAGAGAAATCTGGGTAAATATAAAGTTTATTACCCCTCCATGTCAGATTGCCTTTCTACCTAGCTGCCTGTAATATTTATTTATTTATTTTAGTTTTTGTTGACCAGGAAAGCAGGACTAGACAATTCTGCCTATTTTCAGCCTCATTGCGGGGGAGAGGGAAAGAGATGGATGCCAACTGAAATTAAACCAGATTGGTAGTAAACTGCAAAACTGAGGCCCATACTGGGTGAGGACTGTGGACCGGAGCAGCTGTTGTGACTCCTAGATAATATGACCAGTCGATCTCTAATGTTGTGCTATGTGTATGCAGCAGAGTGGCAGCAAGGGCAGTGCAGGAGGGCGGTAGCAAGGGCAAATAGGATGTTGGGGTGCATTACCAAAGGGATCACCTCTAGAAAGGGGGAGGTCATCCTGCCATTGTAAAGATCATTGGTGAGGCCACACTTGGAGTACTGTGTACAGTACTGGTGCCCATATCTCAAAAAGGATGGGAGATTACTGGAGGGAGTGCAGCGTAGGACTACAAAAATGATCATGGGACTAGGGGAGTTGCTGTACAAGGAAAGGTTGAAGGAGCTCAACGTGTACTCGCAGGAAGAAATAAGGGAAAGAGGGGACATGATAGAGACCTTTAAGTACTTGAAAGGCATAAACAAAGTCAGGGAGGGAGGAGTGATCTGCTTAAAGGGGTGAAGGGTCACTAAGGGGCACAGTCTGAAGTTGGAAGGGGGAATGTTTAGGAGGGAGATGAGAAGGCCCTACTTCACAGACAGAGTGGTGGTGGGTTGGAACGTAATGCTGGAGGAGTTAATCACTCAAAGAACAGTGGATAGCTTTAAGTCGGGTTGGGATCAAGTCAAGGGCAGGGTTAGTACTGACAAGAACACAAAGTGGGGAAGGACTGGGAAAGAGGAGGAAGGGAGGGAGGGGTTTGTGAGGGGGTCGGGCAGCTGTTGTGATATGAAACTTAGAACTGCAAAATCGGGAAGACTTTATAGACCCGTGGGCCTTTTTCTGATGGCAATTTCATATGTTAGTATGTTTGCATGAGCCCCTCCAAACTGAAGACAGAATCTGGGGTAGAAGAGCAGATAAAAATCCAGTAAGGTTTGAGCCATTGGATCCCTCAGGGACACCAAGCACACATAGGCTGTTGCAGCGACTGTAATTGTCTAAAATCTCTGACCTCCCTCACAGTTGCTTGAGCAGCTGATTGTGATCTTCTAACCTCTACAGGATAAGAAATTGTGTGCCATCTAGGTCTGCTAAACACTGCTCTGCGATGTTCATTTTATCTTTAAGTGAGACAATGCCCAGGATGTTGGTGGCCATGGAGAGTTTAATAGCTGCCACATCAGCTATCAAGTTCCCCAGCAACATTGCAATACATTCGAGGGAAGGAGTTGACCCTGAGGGGCACTGTGGAGGGTCGCAGTCCAAAGATTCAGAGGGGTCCCCATGCTAAGAAATGGAGTAAGCCATGGCTGAAGTTAGAATTGTGCAGAAACACTCTTGGCCAATTAACATCCGAGGAAATTAAAAATAACCAACCAAGGAAGTGTCTGTAACACAAAATATGAAGCCAACAATAAAACACACAGAATGCTACATCAACAGCCAGGATGCTGCACTCCAGGAGCTCTATTTCTCAGTGAGAGAACAGAGCCACCTCATCATTGTGCTGCAGGACAAAGTTGATGAGCTGGAAAACCATGGCCACATATATAACTTATGGTTCCTTGGTTTTCCAGAGGGGGCAGAGCATAAACACACAGTTGCATTCCTGCAACATGCTCTGCTGTTGATCCTCAACTTGAATGGGGACCAACATTTTGACATTGATCATGCCCATCGCTCACTGCTTAGAGACAGAGAGCCAAGAAGGATCAGACCCCACTCACCAATTGCACAGCAATAGATGGAGGAGAATCATACTGTTCTTCAAAGGGTGTCTCCACTCTTCTTGCTAGCTACTGATTTTCTCCCCTCAGACCCATCTCCCCATCCACTACAGAACAGGATGGAAAACAGTTCCCCGATATCTCACCCCCTGAACTTACAGCTCACCCTAATCTGATGTCAGAATTACCAGGAGCTGCAGAATCACATGCAGGAAAATCCTGGGCTGCAGTGGTAGCCTTGACATTTCTTCTGCCACAATTGGGCTGGTAGGGCCCTGAAGATGCTGCACCCTGCTTGCCCCAAGAGGTTCCCATCATCAACACATCCAGCTGCCAGCCAGAGACTGAACACATTATTCACCGCTGAGATCTCTTTTTTCATTTCTGGTTGGAGTTTGGGGAGCAAAGGGGTGGTGATGAGTAGCAGTCCATCAGCATGGCATTTGCTATCTACCTGACCGCATGTACTTTGGTATCTCTCCCCCCCTTCCCACCTCATGGCCCACCAAGTTGCTGCCATCCTCATTAAGACCACAACAACTTAACTTTTCATTGTCTGCCAAGAAGGCAACAATATTGTGGATGTTCATGCTGCAATTGGTTTCAGCCCCTTCTGCCATACACAGACAGTCCTGATGCATATGGTAATAGAGGGCTGTCCTTAACTGTGCCTGTCAGTCCAGTCACAAATGATACAGATGAACTCTTGCTGATGCAGACTATGTTTATTAAAAGGTTTCACATCTTGTACCCTTCAGCACGTCGCCACAACTTTGATTTGGCAGAGGAGATGCTACCTGAGGATGTTGCAGGACTGCTAAAGTGGCTAGCTGTGTGACAACTGGACCTAGAATGGCAGAGGATGAGGGACCTTCAGGAGAGAGAACAAGAAAGACATGAACATGAGCAGGAGAGATGGAGACAAGATTAGAGATGGGCAGATACTCTATAGGTATTACAGATTGTTGGGGCAGGACAGGAAGCTGCTAAAACATGTCCTAAGGACATAAAAATAACAAAAATGACTTCCACCGATGACATAAAGTCTTATTTGATAACCTTTGAAATGGTAGCCCAGGCCTGTGGGTGGCACCAACAACAATGGGTAGTGAGATTGGCTCCTTATTTATCCAGAAATGCCCAGTTGGCCTATACCAGCATGGATGCCCAAACATCTAATGATCAGGTGTCTGTTAAAAAAGAGATTTTAAAACAATACGACATAAACACCGAAACATATAGGGAGCAATTTCGGACTTTAAAACATCTGCTCCACGTATCCCCAAGAGAGACATTTATTAGGTTAAATGATCTATGCCATAAGTGGTTACAGCCTGAAAACAAGAGTGTCAAGGAAATCTTCGAACTGTTCGTGCTGGAACAATTTATTAATATTATGTCACCTGAATTGCAGTTGTGGATCAGGGAGCACAATCCAGAGACTCCAGAAATTGCTTTTAACTTTAGCTGTGGACTTTCTCTCAGCTCGACAAGCCCTGCAGAAAGGCTACCATAGGACGGATGTTGCTGGATCTACACCCCCAAAAGCTACTACCACTAATACAACCGTCACACCAGTGGTAAGAACCCCTTATTACTCATCTTCTGGGACTGGGACTATTTGACCAAGAGGAGATGGGAAAACTTATGTGGCCAAGAATCCTGACCCAACTATAGAGTGTCACTGTTGTCACAGTTTGGGGAACATTGCTAGATATTGCCCCAACAAGAAGGGAGATCTTGCTTATTTGGCCTCCATGAAATTGGGTACCTTTGTTAGCAAAGCTCAAGTAGCTGGTCGTGACATTGATGGGTTAGTAAACTCTGGGAGTCGTCAGAGCCTTATAAGGGCTGATCTAATACCCCCCATATCACAAAAGACTCTATCTACTGGAGTTATATGTACTCATGGGGAACGTACATCAATATCCCACCACAGAACTGGACTTTACTATAAATGGTTTTAAAAGAATTCTAATGGTGGGGGTGGTGCAAACCCTACCAGTTCCCTTGATCATAGGCCAGGACCATCCTGACTTCAACTCCCTTTCTTGGCCTGTGAACCATCCCTGCTAGCAGTAACTACCAAATCCCAGAATAAAAAGATGGAGCAAATGGAACTGCTATTCCCTTTTTCAGAGGAGGTATTTGAAACTGAAGGGAAGCGTAGAAAAACCTGGACCGAGAAGAATAAGATCCAGAGAGGCTGGAAGAGGGAACAACTGAATATTATTAATAAAGACTCTGTGCCTTTATCTATGCCTGATATTATGAATGAACAACATACTGATGTAACAATAATACCTTTTTATTCACAGCTAGGGAAGGATGTTCTTTCTGGGGCCCCTATGATTCAAGAACATTTTTTAATATAATTTAGGGTATGAACCAACCCCTCCACCAAAGAACAGGTGGAACAATTAATTGTCCCTACTAAATTTAGACACAATCTCTTGTTTTTAGGGCATCATCTACTCAGTGCAGGGCATGCAGGTAGGGATAGGACCATTGCAAGATTGTTACAGAGATTCTACTGGCCAGGGTTAAAGGAAGATGTAGCCACCTATTGTAAGATTGCCCTGAATGTCAGCAGATAGGACAGGTTAAGCATAAGGACAAGGTACCATTGATGCCCCTCCCCTTAGTATCGCAACCTTTCAAATGCATAGCCATGGATATTGTGGGACCCCTAGAGAAAAGCAAAAAGGGTAACCACTTTATTCTAGTTATTTGCGATTATGCAATCAAGTACACCGAAGCATTCCTACTTAGAACCATCACTGCCCCCAAGATAGCAGAGAGAGTGTTGGAGTATTTTGGTCAATTGGGCATCCATAAGGTGATCTTGATGTATAGGGGGGCCAATTTCAGTACCGAGTTATTGAAAGAACTGTACACGGAATTGGGAATAACAGCTGTACGTACTACTCCCTATCATCCACAGACAGACGGTCAGGTGGAATGTTTTAATCAGACCCTTAAACATCTGATTAGGAAGTTTGTGGATGATGAGGGTAAAGACTGGGACCATTACCTACCTCTCTTCCTTTTCACATACCATGAGGTGCACAGGCGTTTACTGGGTTCTCCCCATTTTCCCTGTTGTATGGGCGAAACCCACGTGGCACTCTGGATGTAGTGAAGGAAGCTTGGGAAGGTAAGAATATAGTGAAGCATATAAATATGTTAGAGTACATGACACAGCAATGCAAAAGACTGGTGCCCTATACAAACCAGGCCCATCATAATTGTGTGGTAGCCCAACAAAAACAGAAAGTATTGTATGATTTCAAGACCCAAGACCCAAGAAAGGTCTTTTTTACTAGGAGACAAAGTGTTGCTGCTTCTCCCTTCATCCAAAAACAGACTAAGAATGAAGAGGCAGGGTCCCTATATTATTAAAGAGTGTGGGGGTCTTGTAATTTGTAAAATTGAGGCCTCTGCTAGTAAGGCAAATCCTAAAACCAATCATGTGAACCTATTAAAAATATGGCATGATAGATCTGGCAATCAGCCTTGTTTATGTGTTATGCCTAAAACTTCTCACTCTGATTTAGATGTAGCCTATAGGAGGCTGGAACAACCAGATGGCATCTATGCCATCCAAATCAGGTCAGATTTGCCTGAAAAGGAGTGGACAGAGCTACAATATCTGTTACACTAGTATGCTTCTATTTTTATCAGCATCCCGGGAAAAGCTACTTGTGTTCAACATGTAATAAAAACAGACACTGCTTCCATTCAACAAAAACCATATAGGCTACCATAATGTGTAAGAACAGATGTGAACCTAGAAATAAGAAAATTAAAACAGCTAGGCATTATTGAGCCTTCTGTTAGCCCCTGGTCATCCCCTGTGCTTTTGGTGCCAAAAAAGGAAAGTGGCATACACCTTTGCTTGGATTTCTGTCAATTAAATCAAGTATTACAGTTTGATAGCTGTCCTATTCCTAGAATTGATGACATTCTAGACCGAACTGGGCAAGCCCGTTACATCTCGACACTTGATTTAACCAAGGGCTAGTGGCAGATCCCATTAGAGGCATTTTCAACAGAAAAAACTGCCTTCAGTACTCCTAATGGGCTATATCAGTTTGTTTATATGCCTTTTGGGTTGCACAGTGCACCTGCAACCTTTCAAAGGTATATGGACCACTTATTACTACCCCATGAAGAGTACTGTTTGGCCTACCTTGACAACGTTGTGATATTTAGTCCTGATTGGCCATCACATTTAACTCAGCTTTCCGCCATCATCAAGACCTTACGAAGTGCTGGATTAATGATCAATCCTTCAAAATATACTTTGGCTACCCAAGAAAACCGATACCAAGGCTTTATTTTAGGCCATGGTAAGGTAAAGAGGCGGTGGCAAACTTCCCAGTGCCAGAAACAAAAACACATCTTCACTCCTTCTTAGGTCTAGCAGGGTACTATAGGTGTTGTATTCCTAATTTTGCCACTATAGCTGCCCCACTGACTGATTTGACATGTTAAGAGATCCCCAATAAAGTGCTTTGGTCCCCAGCCTGTGTAGAAGCTTTTCAGACCATTAAAGCTGAGTTGTGTTCCTCTCCAGTTTTACGATCCCCTGATTTTAGTCAGCAGTTTGTGGTACACACTGATGCCAGAGAAACAGGTCTTGGAACTGTTTTGTGTCAAAATATAAAAGGGGAAGACCACCCAATTGTATATATTAGTCGTAAATTGTTTCCTAGGGAGGTTAAATATGCTACAGTTGAAAAAGAGTGTCTGGCTATCAAATGGGCTGTTGAAGCCCTTAAATTCTATTTATGGGGAAGACACTTTACATTACTTACAGATCATAACCCCCTTTGCTGGCTACATCAAAAGAAAGACAAAAATGATAGGTCCTTTGATGGTATTTGGCATTACAACCTTATAAATTTGATATACTATATAGACCAGAAAGCCAACACAAAAATGCTATCTGTCACATTATGGAGCAAATCAAAAGTCCAGATCATGACTTGTGAAGTTATGATAACATACCCCAGGGCAAATTGCATGTATTGTATGATGTAATGTGAGGTAGTATATTATTCATACTACCAGTTTCGTTAAGGTGCTCTGGGGTTGAGCTTCTGTGAGGGTGGGTGGAAGCTCCCTCCCCTTACTTTGTGGATGTGGTTAACAAACCATTCTGTAAACATCTGGTTTGTACTTAGTTTGGGGTGTGTGTGATAGTTTGAAGTCTCACATCTTACTACTGGAATGAACTCCGACCTATCTTTCTATTTCTTTCCTACTTTTCTTTTTTCCCATACAGTCTGTTGCGCAACAGCATCTTTTTACTTTCTGTTTTTGTTTTAAATTTGATAAGAGTAGGTTGGTCACCCGCTGCTATCCCTGTATTCTTCTTACTTTCCTTGCTAAAATTTGTCTAAAACAACCTCTAAAGAGTAGTAATTCCAGTGCGTGTTATGACACACTCCATCTGGCCTTGTATATTGTGTGCCATTAATGTCCAAATAAAAATGTTTATGGCATGGAAATTGAAGCAGTTTGCTTCCCCTTTCTATATCTGTGTATAAATAACAGAGGATGTTATGCAAATAAAACATTTGCTTTTATGACCCCTGTGTAGTAGTTATCTGAATTCAGGTACATGTGTTCAGAGTGAGAAAGCAGGGCTTGATTACCTGCAAATTTGGTCCATATACACATAGGTTCCAGAGGGAGGAAAGCCATTTGTTTTCCACTCCCTTAATAATCATGCACATTTGGTTTGTGCAAGAAAACAAGCTTGAGTGTTTTCCTTTGTAAAAGCTGCTTAAAGGAAAAAAATTATTTAACTGCATATGAATACATACTTTTTCTATTCTTTTGTAAGTCAACGATAAAATATATTTATTGAATAAATGCAGCAGAAAGAAAACATAATAAAAAGTGCCTAAACTGCTGAATTCCTGAAAGAAACAAAAGATTTAAACAGCAGAATTGAAACACAAAAAGAGAGACTTTTACCTGTGTGTTTCTGTGCAAGGTGGCTGCTGAAAGGTATGTGTGTCACAATTAGAAATGACCTTCTAGCAGGGTGGGGGTGTAGTCTTCTATAGGGAGGCTGCAGCACCCTTTCTGATATATTTATGGAACCAGAAGTGTCAATCTCAGAAAAAGAGGGTGGAGCCAAGGTTCATTATAGTCTCTTTTTGTTTAAAAGAAGGTTTTTGGTACTTTAAAGTGTAGTAAAGAATAATAGCATATGGTCATTACTGATTATTGTAGTATTGTAAGATATAGGACCAGGTATCTTATGTCTAGCTAGATATTTCAAAGAAAATGACTGCAATAAAGATTATTAGGGGTGGGTTCTGTTCTTTAGGGGAGGAGTTTGTTTGGTATACAATTCAGGCTCCTGCACCAAGATGTCAGATGTAGTTTGGAGTGGAAACTGTATACATCTCCTAAGTGGGTTCTGTGAAGGGAGACCCAGCACAGACTTAGATTAGGGATCTAGATGCTTGTAAACCCTGAGCTGTGCATTTTTTTTTCCTTTATTTTCTTTGTTGTTTAGCCAGTTGTTCATTTGTATCTTATTGCTTTATTTATTTACATTTTAATAAATCTAGCCTAACCTTTTTAGTTGTGGTGTACCTGGCTTGCCTGTGTCTTGCCTGATCATACATACCCATCACATTGGTACCAGAAGTGGGGTAGTGTGGAGGTCTGAGGGATACTGGGAGACTCCACATTGGATACTACATCTAGTGTCCTGATCAGTGCTGACATAGGCGGCACATAGCCCATTTGGTGGAAGCCACAATTACAGTCCAGGGTGTCTCTACCAGATCTCAAACACTCAGGACAGGGGACCCTCTCCTTCCTCGCTTAAGCCCTGTGACCAGACCTAAAACTTCAAAAGAAACTCCGCCAGTGCTAATCATCATGGAGGAGGCTGCAAAAATTGAGGATACCAGGTTGGGCGAGGACCCAGAGGAGATGCTACCTGAGGATGTTGCAGGACTGCTAAGGTGGCTAGCTGTGTGACAACTGGATCTAGAATGGCAGAGGATTAGGGAACTTCAGAAGAGAGAACAGGAAGACATGAATGTGAGCAGGAGAGATGGAGACAAGATTAGAGATGGGCAGATACTCTGAAAGTATTACAGATTATTAGGACAGGACAGGAAGCTGCTAAAACCTGTCCTAAGGACATAAAAATAGCAAAAAATGACTCCCACAGATGACATTAAGTCTTATTTGAAAACCTTTGAAACAGTAGCCCAGGCCTGTGGTGGCCCCAACAACAATGGGTAGTGTAATTGGCCCCTTATTTATCTGGAAATGCCCAGCTGGCCTATACCAGCATGGATGCTCAAACATCTAATGATAATGTGGCTGTTAAAAAAGATATTTTAAAATGATACGACATTAACACTGAAACATATAGGGAGCACTTTCGGACTTTAAAACATCTGTTCCACGTATCCCCAAGAGAGACATTTACTAAGTTAAATGATCTATGCAATAAATGGTTACAAGCCTGAAAACAAGAGTGCAAGGAAATCATCGAACTGTTGGTGCTGGAACAATTTATTAATATTATGCCACCTGAAGTGTAACTGTGGATCAGGGAGCACAATCCAGAGACTCCAGAAATTGCTTTTAACTTTCGCTGTGGACTTGCTGTCAGCTCGACAAGCCCTGCAGAAAGGCTACCGTAGGACAGATGTTGCTGGATCTACACCTCCACCAGCTACTACCACTAATACAACTGTCACACCAGTGGTAAGAACCCCTTATTATTCATCTTCTGGGACTGGGACTATTGGACCAAGAGGAGATAGGAGAACTTGTGTGGCAAAGAAACCTGACCCATCTATAGAGTGTCACTGTTGTCATGGTTTGGGGCACATTGCTAGATATTGCCCCAACAAGAAGGGAGATCCTGCTTATTTGGCCTCCAAGAACTTGGGTGCCTTGTTAGCAAAGCTCAAATAGCTGGCCATGACATTGATGGGTTAGTAGACTCTGAGAGTCATCAGAGCCTTATAAGGGCTTACCTAATACTGTACCCCCATATCACAAAATACGCTATCTACTGGAGTTGTATGTATTCATGGGGACATAAATCAATATCCCACCACAGAACTGGACTTTACTGTAAATTATTTTAAAAGAATACTAAAGGTGGGGGTAGTGCCAACCCAACAGTTCTCTTGATCATAGGCCAGGATCATCCTGACTTCAATTCCCTTGTCTTGGTCTGTGACCCATCCCTAGTAGCAGTAACTACCAGATCCCAGAATAAAAAGATGGAGCAAATAGAACTGCTATTTCCTTTTTCAGAGGAGGTATTTGAAACTGAAGGGAAGCCTGGAGAAGCATGGGCTGAGAAGAATAAGATCCAGAGAGATTGGAAGAGGGAACAACTGAATATTAATAAAGACTTTGTGCCTTCTTTATCCATGCCTGATATTATGAATGAACAATGTACTGATGTAACTATAATTACTTTTATTCACAGCTAGGGAAGCATGCTATGTCTGGGGCCCTTGTGATTCAAGAAAAAAATGGTATATTATATAGGGTGTGTACCAAACCCTCCACCAAAGAACAGGTGGCATAATTAATTGTCCCTACTAAATTTAGACAAAATCTCTTGTTTTTAGGGCATGATCTACCCAGTGCAGGGCATGCAGGTAGGGATAGGACCATTGCAAGATTGTTACAGAGATTCTACTGGCCAGGGTAACAGGAGGATGCAGCCACCTATTGTAAGACCTGCCCTGAATGTCAGCAGATAGGACAGGTTAAGCACAAGGACAAGGTACCATCGATGCCCTCCCCTTAATATCACAACCTTTAAAATGCATAGCCAAGGATATTGTGGGACCCCTAGAAAAAAGCAAATGGGTAACCACTTTATTCTGGTTATTTGCGATTATGCAGCCAAGTACCCTGAAGCATTCCCACTTAGAACCATCACTGCCCCAAGATAGCAGAGAGACTGTTAGAGTATTGTAGTCAATTGGGCATCCCTAAGGTGATCCTTACGGATTGGGGGGCCAATTTCAGTGCCGAGTTATTGAAAGAACTGTACAAAGTATTGGGAATAACAGCTGTACGTACTAATCCCTATCATCCACAGATGGACGGTCTGGTGGAATGTTTTAATCACTAAAAATGTCACCAGCAGTTTAATCTGGTTCAAGGTCAGTTGGCATTCATCTGTATCCCCTTCCCCCGGGTTGTGCTTGAAAATAGGCAGGATTTGTCTAGTGCACTTACCTGGTCAACAAAAACTAAATAAATAAAATAAAAATCAGACCCTTAAACATATGATTAGGAAGTTTGTGGATGATGAGGGTAAAGACTGGGACCATTACCTACCTCTCTTTCTTTTCGCATACCGTGAGGTGCCACAGGCATCAGCTGGGTTCTCCCCATTTTCCCTGTTGTATTGGCGAAACCCACATGGCACTCTGGGTGTAATGAAGGAAGCTTGGGAAGGTAGCAATATAGTGAAGCATGTAAATATATTGGAGTACATGACTCAACTTCCCAAAAGACTGGTGTTCTATACAAACCAGGCCCATCATAATTGTGTGGTAGCCCAACAAAAACAGAAAGTGTTGTATGAATTTAAGACCCAAGACCCAAGAAAGGTCTTTTTTACTAGGAGACAAAGTGTTGCTGCTACCACTTCATCCAAAAACAAACTAAGAATGAAGTGACAGGGTCCCTAAATTATTAAAGAGTGGGTCCTGTAACTTATAAAATTGAGGTCCCTGGTAGTAAGGCAAATCCTAAAACCTATCATGTGAACCTATTAAAAAATGGCAAGATACATCTGCCAATCAGTCTTGTTTGTATGTTCTGCCCAAAACGTCTCATTCTGATTTAGATGTAACCTATAGGAGGCTGGAACAACCAGATGGCATGATAGATCTGGCAATCAGCTTTGTTTGTATGTTCTGCCTGAAACTTCTCACTCTGATTTAGATGTAACCTATAGGAGGCTGTAACAACCAGATGGGGGAGGCTGTAACAACCAGATGGTATCTATGCCATCCAAATCAGGTCAGATTTGCCTGAATGGGAGCGGGCAGAGTTACAAGATCTGTAACACCAGTATGCTTCTACTTTTACCAACATCCCGGGAAAAGCTACTGGTGATTAACATGTAATAAAAACAGACTCTGCTCCCATTCAACAAAAAACCATATAAGCTACCAGAATGTGTAAGAACAGATGTGAACTTAGAAATAAGAAAATTGAAACAGCTAGGCATTATTGAGCCTTCTGTTAGCCTCTGGTCCTCCCCTGTGCTTTTGGTGCCAAAAAAGGAAGGTGGCATATGCTTTTGCCTGGATTTCTGTTGATTAAATCAAGAATACCAGTTCGATAGCTATCCTATTCCTAGAATTTATGACATTCTAGACTGAACTGGGCAAGCCTGTTACATCTCAACACTTGATTTAACCAAGGGCTATTGGCAGATCCCACTAGAGGCATTTTCAACAGAAAAAATGGCCTTCAGTACTCCTAATGGGTTGTATCAGTTTGTTTATATGCCTTTCGGGTTGCATGGTGCACCTGCAACCTTTCAAAGGTATGTGGACCACTTATTACTACCCCATGAACAGTACTGTTCGGCCTACCTTGATGACGTTGTGATATTTAGTCTTGATTGGACATCACATTTAACTCAGCTTTCTGCCATCATCAAGACGTTACGAAGTGCTGGATTAATGAGCAAGCCTTCAAAATGTACTTTGGCTACCCAAGAAACCTGATACCTAGGCTTTACTCTAAGCCATGGTATGGTAAAACCAGAGATTGAAAAGGTGGAGGAGGTGGCAAGCTGCCCAGTGCCAGAAACAAAAACACATGTTCACTTCTTCTTAGGTCTAGCGGGGTACTATAGGTGTTGCATTCCAAATTGCACCACTATAGCTGCCCCACTGACCGATTTGACACGTAAAGAGATCCCCAATAATGAGCCTTGGTCCCCAGCCTGTGAAGAAGCTTTTCAGACCATTAAAGCTGAGTTTTGTGACTCTCCACTTTTAAGGTCTCCTGATTTTAGTCAGGCATTTGAGGTACACACTGATGCCTCAGAAACAAGCATTAAAACTGTTTTGTGTCAAAATATAAAAGGGGAAGAACACCTAATTGTGTATATTAATCGTAAATTGTTTCTTAGGGAGGTTAAATATGCTACAATTGAAAAAGAGTGTCTGGCCATCAAATGGGCTATTAAAGCCCTTAAATTCTATTTATGTGAAGATACTTTACATTACTTACAGATCATAACCCCCTTTGATGGCTACATCAAATGAAGGACTAAAATGAGAGGTCCTTTGATGGTGTTTGGTGTTATAACCCTATAAACTTGGTATATGACATAGACCAGGATGCCAACATAAAAATGTTGACTATCTGTCACATTATGGATCCAATCAAAAATCCAGATCATGACTTGTGAATTTATGATAATATACCCAAGGGCGAATAGTATGTATTGTCTGATGTAATGTGAGGTAGTATATTATGCATACTACCAGTTTCGTTAAGGTGCCCTGGGGTGGAGCTTCTGTGAGGGTGGGTGGAAGCTCCCTCCCATCCCTTTGTGGATGTAGTTAACAAACCATTCTGTAAACATCTGGTTTGTACTTAATTTGGGGGTGTGTGATCATTTGAAGAAACCCTCTCTCTCATATCTTACTACTGGAATGAACTCCGACCTATCTTTCTTTTTCTTTCCTACTTTACTTTTTTTCCCTACAGCCTGTTATGCAACAGCATCTTTTTACTATCTGTTTTTGTTTTAAATATGATAACAGTAGGTTGGCCACCCACTGCTATCCCTGTATTCTTCTTACTTTCCTTGCTAAAATTTGTCTAAAACAACCTCTAAGTAGTAGTAATTCAAGTGCGTTATATGACAAACTCCCTCTGGCCTTGTATATTGTGTGCCATTAATGTCCAAATAAAATTGTTTATGGAATGGAAAAGGAAGACGTTTGCTTCCCCTTTCTATATCTGTACATATATAACAGGGGCTGTTATGAGAATAAAACATTTGCTTTTGTGACCTCTGTGTAGTAGTTATCTGAATTCAGGTACATGTGCTAAAAGTGAGAAAGCAGGGCTTGAATACCTGCAAATTTGTTCCATATACACATAGGTTCCAGAGGAAAGAAAGTCGTTTGCTTTCTGCTCCCTTAATAATCATGCACACTTAGTTTGTGCAAGAAAACAAGCTTGAGTGTTTTCCTTTGAAAAAGCTGCTTAAAGGACAAAATTATTTAACTGCACATGAATGCATACTTTTTCTTTTCTTTTGTGAGTCAATGAAAAAAAAATACTTAGTGAATAAATGCAGCAGAAAGAAAACATAATAAAACGTGCCTAAACTATTGAATTCCTGAAAGAAACAAAAAGGTTTAAACAGCAGAATTGAAACACATAAAGGGAGTCTTTTACCTGTGTGTTTCTTTGCAAGGTGGCTGCTAGAGGTATGTGTGTGTCCCAATAAGAAGGGACCTTCTAGCAGGGTAGGGGTGCGGTATTCTAGAGGGAAGCTTCGGCACCCTTTCTGATATATTTATGGAACCTGAAGTGTCAATCTCCCAAAAAGGGGGTGGAACAAAGGTTCATTTGAGTCCCTTTTTTGTTTAAAGGAAAGTTTTTGGTACTTTAAAGGTTAGTAAAGAATAATAGATTTGGTGAATAATGATTATTGTAGTATTGTAATATGTAGGACCAGGTATCTTATGTCTAGCTAGATATTTCAAAGAAAATGACTGTAATAAAGATTATTAGGGGTGGGTTCTGTCCTTTAGGGGAGGAGTTTGGGTGCTATTAAACTCAAGCTCCTGCACCAAGCTGTCAGAAGTAGTTTGGAGTGGAAACTGTATACATCTCCTGAGTGGATTCTCTGAAGGGAGACCCAGCACAGACTTAGATTAGGGATCTAGATACTTGTAGACCCTGAGCTGTGCCTTTGTGTTTCTTTGTTTTCTTTGTTGTTTAACCAGTTGTTCATTTGTATCTTATTGCTTATTTATTTATTTTTTAATAAATCTAGCCTAACCTATTTAGGTGTGGAGTACCTGAATTGTCTGTGTCTTGCCTGATCATTACAACCCATCACATTGGTACCAGGAAGTGGGGTAATGTGCAGGTCTGAGAGATGCTGGGAGACTCCACATTGAATGCTGCATCTAGTGTCCTAATCAGTGCTGACATAGGCGGTACATGGCCAATTTGGTGGATGCCACAAAAACAGTCCAGGGCGTCTCTACCAGATCTCACACTCAGGACAGGGAACTTCTCCTTCCTGGTTTAAGCCCTGTGACCAGACCTAAGACTCCAAAAGAAACTCTGCCAGTGGTAATCGTCATGGAGGAGGCTGCAAAAATTGAGGATGCCAAGTTGGGCGAGAACCCACAGGAGATGCCACCTGAAGATGTTGCAGGACTGCTAAAGTGGCTAGCTGTGTGACAACTGGACCTAGAATGGCATAGGATGAGGGACCTTCAGGAGAGAGAGAACAGGAAAGTCATAAACGTGAGCAGGAGAGACGGAGGCAAGATTAGAGATGGGCAGATACTCTGAAGGTATTACAGATTATTATGGTAGGACAGGAAGCTGCTAAAACCTGTTCTATGGAAATAAAAACAACAAAAATGACTCCCATAGATGACACTGAGTCTTATTTGACAACCTTTGAAATGGTAGCCCAGGCCTGTGGGTGGTCCTAACAACAATGGGTAGTGAGATTGGCCCCTTTATTTATCCAGAAATGCCCAGCTTGCCTATACCAGCATGGTTGCCCAAACATATAATGATTATGTGGCTGTTAAAAAAGAGATTTTAAAGTGATACGACCTTAACACCGAAAGTAATAGGGAGCAATTTCAGACTTTTAAACATCTGCCCCACGTATCCCCAAGAGAGACATTTATTGGTTAAATGATCTATGCGATAAATAGTTACAGCCTGAAAACAAGAGTGTCAAGTAAATCATCGAACTGTTGGTGCTGGAACAATTTATTAATATTATGTCACCTGAAGTGTAACTGTCGATCAGGGAGCACAATCCAGAGACTCCAGAAATTGCCTTGACTTTAGCTGAGGACTTTCTCTCTGCTTGACAACCCCTGTGGAAAGGGTACCATAGGACGGATGTTGCTGGATCTACTCCCCCACCAGCTACTACCACTAATACAACTGTCACACCAGTGGTAAGAACCCCTTATTATTCATCTTCTGGGACTATTAGACCAAGAGGGGGTGGGAAAACTTATGTGGCCAAGATACCTGACCCTAATACAAAGTGTCACTATTGTCACGGTTTGGGGCACATTGCTAGATATTGCCCCAAGAAGAAGGGAGATACTGCTTATTTGGCCTCCATGAACTTGGGTGCCTTTGTTAGCAAAGCTCAACTAGCTGGCCATGACATTGATGGGTTAGTAGACTCTGGGAGTCATCAGAGCCTTATAAGGGCTGACCTAATACCCCCCATATCACAAAAGACTCTATCTACTGGAGTTGTATGTATTCATGGGGACATACATCAATATCCCACCACAGAACTGGACTTTACTATAAATGATTTTAAAAGAATACTAAAGGTGGGGGTGGTGCCAACCCTACCAGTTCCCTTGATCATAGGCCAGGAGCATCCTGACTTCAACTCCCTTGTCTTGGCCTGTGACCCATCCCTAGTAGCAGTAACTACCAGATCTCAGAATAAAAATATGGAGCAAATGGAACTGCTATTCCCTTTTTCAGAGGAGGCAGTTGAAACTAAAGGGAAGCCTAAAAAAACCCTGGCTCAGAAGAAAAAGATCCAGAGAGACTGGAAGAGGGAACAGCTGAATATTATTAATAAAGACTCTGTCCCATCTGTATTCATGTCTGATATTATGAATGAACATCGTACTGATGTAACAATAATAACTTTTTATTCACAGCTAGGGAAGGATGTTATGTCTGGGGCCCCAGTGATTCAGTTAGAAAATGGTAAATTATATATGGTATGTACCAACCCCTCCATCAAAGAACAGGTGGAACAATTAATTGTCCCTACTAAATTTGGACAAAATTTCTTGTTTTTAAGGCATGATCTACTCAGTGCGGGACATGCAGGCAGGGATAGGACCATTGCAAGATTGTTACAGAGATTCTACTGGCCAGGGTTACAGGAGGATGTAGCCACCTATTGTAAAACCTGACTGGAATGTCAGCAGATAGGACAGGTTAAGCATAAGGACAAGGTACCATTGATGCCCCTCCCCTTAGTATCACAACCCTTTGAACACATAGCCGTGGATATTGTGAGACCGCTAGAGAAAAGCAAAAAGGGTAACCGCTTTATTCTGGTTATTTGCAATTATGTAATCAAGTACCCCGAAGCATTCCCACTTAGAACCATCACTGCCCCTAAGATAGCAGAGAGACTGTTGGAGTATTTTAGTCAATTGGGTATCCCTAAGGTGATCCTCATGGATAGGGGGGCCAATTTCAATGCCGAGTTATTGAAAGAACTGTACCAGGTATTGGGAATAACAGCTGTATGTACTACTCCCTATCATCCAAAGACGGACGGTCTGGTGGAATGTTTTAAGCAGGGTTCAGTATTAGGACCGGTCCTCTTCAATGTCTTTATAAGTGACATTGCAGAGGGACTGGAAGGAAAAGTATGTCTCTTTGCAGATGACACAAAGATCTGCAACAGAGTTGATGCACAAGGTGGGGTGGAAAGGATGAGAAGGGACTTGGCAAGGTTAGAGGAATGGTCAAATGTATGGCAGCTTAGATTCAATGCTAAGAACTGCAAGGTAATGCACCTGGAAACAAAACCCAGGGAAGAGTACACAAAGGGGGTGAGATAATAACAACAACAAAATGGAAAGGGACCTGGGGTAGTCATATCAGATGACCTAAAGGTGGGCAAGCAATGTGAGAGGGCAGCAAGGAGGGCTGGGGGATACTGGGATGCATAGGGAGAGGCATCACCAGTAGAAAACAGGAAGTTATTATCCCTCTGTACAGACAGCTGGTGAGACCCCATCTGGAGTACTGCATGCAGTTCTGGAGAGCCAATCTCCACAAAGACATAGACAGGATGGAAGCTGTCCAGAGGAGGGCAACTAAAATGGTGCAGGGTCTGCACCAGAAGACATATGAAGAGAGACTTAAGGAGCTTAATATGTATAGCCTCGAGGAAAGGAGGGAGAGAGGGACATGATAGAAACTTTCAAGTACCTCAAGGAATCAACAAAGTCCAAGAGGTAGCATCTTTCAAAAAAGAGGTGTGCAAGAACAAGGGGGCACAATTTGAAGATAGAGGGGGGGGCGGCTCAGAGGTAATTTAAGGAAGTATTTTTTCACAGAGAGGGTTGTGGATGCAATCAACGGCCTTCCGGAGGAGGTTGTGGAGTCAAAAACAGTGGTGGAATTCAAGCATGCATGGGACAGTCATAAGGCAATTCTAGGGGGTGGGGGCAGGAAGAAATAGGCTGCTGGTTAACTAGGATCTGCAGCTTATCCATTAGATAGGGAAATGGGCAGACTGGGTGGGCCAAGCGGTCCTTATCTGCCATCAAATTCTATGTTTCTATACCCTTAAACATATGATTAGGAAGTTTGTGGATGATGAGGGCAAAGACTGGGACCATTACCTACCTGACTTCCTTTTCACATACCGTGAGGTGCCACAGGTGTTAGCTGTGTTCTCCCCATTTTCCCTGTTGTATGGGTGAAACCCACATGGCTCTCTGGATGTTGCTAAGAAAGCTTGGGAAGGTAACAATATTGTGAAGCATGTAAATATACTGGAGTACATGACACAACAATGCAAAAGACTGGTGCCCTATACAAACTAGGCCCATCATAATTGTGTGGTAGCCCAACAAAAAACAGAAAGTATTGTATGATTTCAAGACCCAAGACCCAAGACCCAAGAAAGATCTTTTTTACTAGGAGACAAAGTGTTGCTGCTTCTCCCTTCATCCGAAAACAAACTAAGAATGAAGTGGCAAGGTCCTTATATTATTAAAGAGTGTGTGGGTCCTGTAACTTTTAAAATTGAGGCCCATGATAGTAAGTCAAACCCTAAAACCTATCTTGTGAACCTATTAAAAATATGGCATGAAAGATCTGGCAGTCAGCCTTGTTTGTATGTTCTGCCCGAAACGTCTCACTCTGATTTAGATGTAGCCTATAGGAGGCTGGAGCAACCAGATGGCATCTATGCCATCCAAATTAGTTCAGATTTGCCTGAAAGGGAGAGGACAGAGTTACAAGATCTGTTACATCAGTATGCTTCTACTTTTATCAGCATCCCGGGAAAAGCTACTTGTGTTCAACATGTAATAAAAACAGACTCTACTCCTATTCAACAAAAAACATATAGGCTACCAGAATGTGTAAGAACAGATGTGGCCCTAGAAATAAGAAAATTAAAACAGCTAGGCATTATTGAGCCTTCTGTTAGCCCCTGGTCATCCCCTGTGCTTTTGGTGCCAAAAAAGGATGGTGGCATGTGCCTTTGCCTGGAATTCCATCATTTAAATCAAGTGTCCCAGTTCGATAGGTATCCTGTTCCTAGAATTAATGACATTCTAGACCAAACTGGGCAAGCCCGTTACATCTCTACACTTAACCAAGAGCTATTGGCAGATGCCACTAGAGGCATCTTTAAAGGAAAAAACTGCCTTCAGTACTCCTAATGGGTTGTATCAGTTTCTTTATATGCCTTTTGGGTCGCACGGTGCACCTGCAACCTGTCAAAGGTATATGGACTGCTTATTACTTCCCAATTAAGAGTACTATTCGGTCTACCTTGACGACGTTGTGATATTTAGTCCTGATTGGCCATCACATTTAACTCAGCTTTCCATTGTCAAAAAGACCTTATGAAGTGCTGGATTAATGATTGATCCTTCAAAATGTACTTTTTGCTGCCCAAGAAACCTGACACCTAGGTATTATTTTAGGCCATGGTAGGGTAAAACCAGAGATTAAAGAGGTTGAGGCAGTGGCAAACTGCCCAGTGTCAGAAACAAAAAAAAACATGTTCACTCCTTCTTAGGTCTAGCAGGGTATTATAGGTGTTTTATTCCTAATTTCATCACTATAGCTGCCCCACTGACCAATCTGACACGTAAACAGATCCCCAATAAAGTGTCTTGTCCCAAGCCTGTGAAGAAGCTTTTGAGACCTTTAAAGCTGAGTTGTGTGGGGGGCGTGGCTTGGACGCCAAGGAAGATGGACACCTAACTCGCTTGTTCGGTCCCCAGCTAAGTCAATCCGTCGATAGTGGCCGCCATCCAGAGGCATACTAAATGAATTAGGCATGAAGGGATGTTAACGGGATGCAGACAACAGTTTTGAGGGTGTTTCATTGGATTCCGGACTCGGGGGGGAAAACAGGCTTCTGAGTCAGTTCCACAGTCTTCAGAGCACTCTCGTGCATTGGCCGTTCAACTACGAAAAGGCCTTACTGGACTCCTGCCACTGAACCGTTGAGAGTGGCACCAGGTCTTATGCATATTGCCCGAGGTGAGTAGCAACCGTGCATACAATCCGACTATTGACTCTCCCTATCAGCACCAACAGGATATACACTGGCACAGCCCAAGGTATGGTATCCAACAGACACCTTGCGACTAAGCCTGCAACTCTGCCCCTGGATCCCTCTTCCTCACAGTTGGATGTTGGCACTTCTCTACAGCATATCACCACCTTATTAAAGACATTATTTGTAAGAGTCGACAACATTTCAAATACGTTGGAAAATACAGTAACTGAGGTGCACATCCTGAGTGATAAACTGAACGTTGTGGAGCAAAAAATGAAGGATTTCAAAGCAAGCCATACAGCCATCCTGTGGCGCCTACAAGAACAGGACAATAAACTTGCAACGCTCTGGAGAAGAGCTGAGGATCAGAAAAATAGGGGGAGGTGAAACAACGTCAGGATTCTCGGCATACCGGAGGGATCCGAGGGCCAGAATACGGAACGTTTCCTCAATGAAGTAATTCCTGTAATGTTGGGGGATAGATGGCATGGCCCAGTGGAAGTAGAAAGGGCATATCGTATCCCAGGAGGCTCTCGACCCACTAACTCTACCCCATGCCCTGTGATAGTGTACCTCCTAAGATTTTCAACTAAAGAGAGCGTGCTAAGAGCAGCTAGGGACATGAGAGAAATTGTGTGGTGTGGAGCCAAAATAGACTTCTATACAGATTTTTCAGCAGAAGCAGCAGCCTGCAGAAAATCCCTTATCCAGATCAAAAAATTTCTGTCTCAACATGGCTTTCAATACGGATTTCGGAATCTCACTCACCTGCATGTCTCTCATGAAGGCAGGGATATCACTGCAGAGACATCCAGAGAAATCGAAGCATGGATCACTAAGTATTGGCCGAGAATGCCATTGAGAACATCTCCCAGGCAGCTTTGGAATCCAGGGCAGGGCGAGTACAATAAGTGGAACAAAACTCCAGGGAGCAGAAATCCAGGGGACCATGATTGTGACCGGATTGTGCCATGGCTAAACGCCTCCCCCAGGTCACATCAGCTATCAGCATCCGCCGAAGGAGCAGCCAAGCACTCACCTGGTCAACAAAGGCCGGCAATGGCCAACGTAACACCCAGACAACAGTGGGGGTCTGGCCAGATGGTCCGTGCATGCTTGTGCTCCAGAAGCAACCCAGAATCCACCTCTGAAGACCCTGATATGGCACCACCTGCTAAGCTGACTAAGGAAGATGACATTCTATCCCCCAGTGAGGACATACCGGATGACCTCATCATGGAAGTCATAGACGGACAATCCTGGGCAGACATGTCATCAGACACAGATGAGAACCAAACATCTGGGACACTGACAATAAAGCCAGGGCTTCGGCCATATGCAGAGGCAGTTTCCAGAGATCCACAGTGCCTCAATGCCTCTACTCCCCATTTGAGAGAAGATGAACCACCGGACTGAGTCCTCTTTCTTTGTGGACACTCAGACCAGGACATGACAGATTTATTTTAAAGTGTAGAAAAAGAAGGGAGATATGGGTCTTATCACCCATAGACTGTACAGAGGGTCAGTCTCAATATAGTCAATCAGGGATAACTCGGGTTGCCCGTGAACAATAGAACTAGATGTCCTGGAGACAGGCTCATGGCAGGGTTGTAAATTGTATCCTGCTGCCCCTGTCTTATATACAGGAGGCTAATATAAGCCCTTGATCATAGGGGGGTCCTGCCCCCCTGCTTTGGTTTTCCCTGACTACTAACCTCCTATGCACTTAGTGTCCTTCCCTCTCTCCATCCCATTATCCCTGAGAATTTCTCTGGATGCCCACCCTATTCTAAATGGTGGGAAAATAACTAATAAAGGATATGGCAAGCTGGGGACAGAGACCTGAGGTGTTTATCAGGCAGATTCCTCAACTCCCCAGTATAGGTAATTGGTGTGCACAGCTGTACGGATAGTGCCCTTGTGCATACACCACATTACCTTTAGCTAGTTGCTGAAATAAATATTACTGCTTTCTCTTTGTATTTTATATTATAAATGTTTGTTGGTATACATTGTAGAGGTTCATTTGTTTGAGAAAGAACCATTGGTTTAGTAATAATAGTTGTAGACTATACAGTTTGTGGGTTTATTGTTACAACTCTTCTGTTTAACTCATTTTATTGCCATGATCTACTCGTTATTCCTACTCTCTTGGCTGATTCACCATAATTCTCCTCTTCCAATACATCCTCCATCTCTCTCTCCAATAGCTCAACTTCTAATTTCTGGAGTGTGAGGGTGAATACCTGATTCTGTTTTGGTACCATAAAGTAAGATTTTGCAGCATAACGGGGGGATCAAGTGTATATCTTGGAATATTAAGGGCCTTAATCACCCCACTAAGCGCACAATGGTCCTTAAACACCTGCACTGCTTGCAGGCAGATATTGCGCTCATTCAAGAGACACGCCTCACTGCAGGAACTGTAGGATGGCTTAAAAAATCATGGGTAGGGTCGGTACTAGCCAGTTCAGCAAAAAATAAATCTAAAGGGGTAGAGATACTGGTTCGGAAATCGTGCCCTTGGACGGAGGACAAGGTAATTTCTGACACTCAGGGCCGATGGCTAGTGGCCAGATTCTCCTACCCTGGAGGGAAAGTGGTGCTGGCCAACATTTACGGTCCCAACAATGACACCCCAGATTTCTTCCTAGACCTTAACCAAGCTATTGAAACACTCTCGGCAGATTACCCTAATGTTCCTATCATTATGGGGGGGATTTCAATTTGACCCTAGATATTATTGTGGATAAATCCAAGCCTACCCCTAACTTGCATCCCAAAGCACTGCTGACTCTGCAGGATATGATGAAGGAATGGGACATGGTAGACATATGGAGGAGAGACCACCCATTGGGAAGGGACTACTCCTTCTTCTCCACAGTGCACTCAACCTATAGCAGAATAGACTTCTGGCTGGCTAACCCCTCTGCGGCTCAAGATATTGTGACCTCACAAATAGACAATATTATTATCTCGGATCATGCCCCAGTCTCCTGTACCCTTGTACCGAAAGGACAAAGAGGCTCAGGTACCAGGTGGCAATGTAATCCATTGCTAATACGTGATCCGCTCTTCCAGGATATGGTTAAAAAAGCAGCCCAGGAGTATTTTTCCAATAATAGGACTGCAGACACTTCTGTGGCAACAAGATGGGAAGCCTTCAAAGCGGTTATACGGGGCCATATATTAGCGTTTACAGCCCATAAAAATAAGACAAGGAGGGCTGAACTCTACCACCTCCAGACTGAACTGTCCACCCTAGAAGCTAAATTTAAAATCTCCACTACAGGGCGCCCAGATCAGACAGCACTTTGTGAAATAGTAGGCCTAAAATATTGCATAAATTCAATGCCTCAGCAACAGGAGGAATGGCTGATGATGAGAACTAAACATTCACACTGGGAAAAGGGGGATAAGGGAGGCAAACTGTTGGCCTTTCAGCTGAAGAAGCAGCAAGCTGCTTCGTGCATCCACGTCCTTAAGAAACACACAGGGGACATAATTACTAGTCTGAAAAAAAATTAATGAGTGCATGAAGCGGTACTACCTGCAACTGTATCAATCGCATTCATCTTTAGAACAAACATGGCTAGAGGGGCAGGTGGAGGACTTTTGTGCCACAGCCAACACTCCTCAAGTGACAGAATCCACAAAAGCTGCATTGGACAAACTCTTTACTGAGATGGAATTGAAGTAAGCTTTGTCACAGTTGGCTAAGGGCAAGTCCCCTGGGCCAGATGGTATGACCACAGAGCTGTATCAGCTTCTGAGCACTGAAATCGGTGCTCCATTACTATCGGTTCTCCAGGAAGCACACGAAACTGGTGTGTTACCGCCCACTATGAGAGAAGCACTGATTACCTTGCTCCCTAAAAAATCAGATGATCCCCTAAACTGTGCTTATTTTCGCCCTATCTCCTTTATCTCTGTGGATAATAAGATAGCGGTCAAGATGCTTACTAACCGATTGATAGATGTGCTACCCTCTATAGTACACCCATCCCAGGTCGGATTTGCGAAAGGGAAAGCTACAGCAGATAACATCAGGCTGGTTCTTAATTTGAAATGGGTGGCCATGCATTCACCTATTCCTATGGCAGCCATGGCTGTAGATTTCTCAAAAGCTTTCGACTCGGTCAAATGGCCATACCTACATTAAGTCCTAACAAAGTATGGCTTTGGCCCATATTTCAGACAATGGATTAGAATGCTCTACAACCAGCCCCTGGCCAGAATGTTAATGAACAAAGACATTTCTATGCCATTTCCTTTACACTTGGGCACACGGCAAGGATGCCCACTTTCCCCCTTATTATTCCTTGTGGCATTAGATCCCCTTATATGAAAGCTGCACCACACTAGAGAGGTTGAAAGTATATAGGTGGGGGAGTGCTCCTACCTTGCTGCGGCGTATGCAGACGACCTACTTCTCACACTTACTGTACATGCCCTCGGGAAGCCCTCCCCCAGTCTTAAAGATTTTAAAAACCTATGCACAGTTATCAGGATTGTGTATCAACACCAGTAAAACCCAAGTTACACACTTAAATGTGGCCTATTCTGAGGCCTGTATACAGGGCCTCAGACTAGCTTTGGCTCCCAATAACTTATTCTACTTGGGGATACATATACCATTTGATTGGAAGCAGATCAAATTTAGGAATTTTTCACCCCTTATAGCTCAACTATAGACCGAAATATCCCAATGTTGTCGACTAAACTTATCTCTCCTAGGCAAAGTGGTGGTGATTCGCATGCTTTTCATCCCCAGGGTCACGTATCTCTTCAATAATTTGCCCATTCCTTTATCAGCTAAGGTTTTTCACACCCTAGAACAACTAATCACACGATACCTCTGGGATGGTAAAAAGCCGTGTTGGAGTGCCAACAAATTGAGAGGACATTGGTCTAGAGGTGGCCTTGGACTTCCATGATTTCAGGGCTACCAATAGTCCTTTCTCTCAGCTCAAGCCACCAGATGGTTTGTTCCTACTTCTTCCCTGCCAGCTCTGTGGGTACAACTGGAAATTCAGCTGGCACAAGGGATCCCCCTCAGCACATTTCTGACAAATGTACCCTTACCCCCTAATAGGTTCATGCCAGTAATGGCAGAAACTAGGAAAGTGTGGTTTTGGCTGATGGTAGCTGCCAAGACCAAGAAGCAAGCATGCTCTATGCCCCTTAGATATCTGGCATTGTGGCATAACAGACTTCTGCAAGTGGATCACAAACCCATTTATTGGTCTACTTGGGATAAAAATGGGATACACATAATCCAAGACATGTACCTACCCGGTTCTAACACACTTATGTCATTTGAACAGCTCAGGAGTCACTATTCGCTTCTGACCCAAGACTTTTGGAAATACCTACAGCTATGCAAGGTGATGCAATCCCTTCATGGAACATACACTGTAGATCAGAAATGGTTTTGGTTATCCACACTGCATTTGAAGACCTCCTCCCAGGGTTTAGTCAACAGATTTTACATCACATGGTGAGAAGCACAGCCAGACTACACAGCACCCTGTAGGATGGCAAGGAGCCAGGAACTGCAAGGTTCCATTACACCTCACACCTGGTCTCAGTGTCTCTGCCTGGCACACATAACATATAAAGATGCTAAGAGTCAACTAATTCAACTCAAAATCCTCCTACTGTGGTATCGCACTCTGACCACCCTACATAAATGGGGTATTCTTTCAAATGTGGCCTGCTGGAGATGCCAGGCTGTCCAGCAACTATCCTACACATCCTTTGGGAATGTCCAATGTTGGCCCCTTTGGTCTGCAGTGGCGATGGACTGTTCCGGGGTATTAGGATAACTGGTGGATCTTAGCAACCCCATGCTACTCTTAGGGGACACTAAACCTCAGCAGCAGCTTGAGCCACAGCACAGGCATTGGACTCTGTTAGCATTATTGGAGGCTAAGAGACTCCTCTTGATGCATTGGAAGCTACCCTTCCCCTCGACCACTGCACTCTGAAAGTCTGCCTTGGCACGTCTCGCTACCTTTGAAAGGCTCACTTATGCCAGTAAGGGACAGCTGACATTAAATTATAAACAATGGGGAGCATATCTAAACTCAACACTCTGTAAAGCACCGCTACCCCAGCCGGGCAATCCCCCTCTTCCCCCCTAAAACTAAACGACTCAGGAGTGAATAATTCTAGGTGTGGGCTAGCAGAATTATGACATCTAGGACCTGCATTGCTTGTGATGCCTGTAACAGAATAGGATCCTTACCCTGGTATCTATTGAATATAATCTCTTCTTTACTATCTGGGCTTCTTTATGCTTCTAAGATACATGGAATTCTAATTTGGTATATATTGATGTTGGGGGTAGATATAGTGAATGTTTGTTTCTTATTAATTTCTACCATTGGATGGAGCCTACTTCTGTACACATTCCATGTGTAAATGGTTCTGCCATGGTATGGCAATATTATTATATACATGTATTCTGTAATGTGTGCATGTAAATGGAACAGATTTCTTACAATAATAAAAACTATTCTATGATTAAAAAAAAAAGCTGTGTTGTGTGCCTCTCCAGTTTTAACATACTAACATACTAAAATGCCAGCAGAATAGTCCTAACGGTCTTTCGTGTCTGCTCGTTTGGTCAGCCCCCACCCTGGGTGCTGACCTTGCTGCCCCCCTCGCCTTCTCTGGCTTCTCCCTTCCCAGTTCCGGATATTCTTGCTGCATTGGATTTTGCTTCCAGAACTCTTCCCTGTACCTGTCCCACCCCTCTGAACCCCCTCCACTGTCTCTAGCTTCCACCAGCCCCCAGGCAGTGCATTCCATGGCTCCACCACCCTCTCAGTGAAGTAGCACCTCCTTTCTCCCCTGAATCTTCCCCCTCCAGCTTCCACCCATGCCCTCTAGTGGCCCCTTCCTCCTTCCTTCGAAGCACCCCGACTGTTCCTCCCCTATTTACCCTCTTCATGTACCTGAAGACCTCTATCATGTCCCCCCGGTCCCTTCTCTCTTCCAATGTGTACATATTTAGCTCTTCGAGCCTCTCCTCATAGATCCTGTCCCCCAAGCCCCAAATCATTTTGGTTGCCCTCCTCTGGACCCTCTCCAGGAGGTTAATGTCCCTCTTTAAGTGTGGCCTCTA
Organism: Neoceratodus forsteri; assembly: GCA_016271365.2. Classification (NCBI taxonomy): domain Eukaryota; kingdom Metazoa; phylum Chordata; order Ceratodontiformes; family Ceratodontidae; genus Neoceratodus; species Neoceratodus forsteri. The sequence goes on along the minus strand of JADMNL010000023.1, from coordinate 234,338,413 downwards.
AACTGCACGTACTCCAGGTGTGACCTCACCAAGCAGTTATACAGAGGAGTATCACTTCCCTCCTTCTGGAGGTGATCCCTGCGATGCATCCCAGCATCCTGTTGGCCTTGGCTGCTGCCCTCCTACAAGTCTCAGAGTTGTTCATCTTGACATCCACCACCACCCCCAGGTCCCTCTCAGCCATCGAGACTTGTAGCATTCCCCCCAGGGTGTACACTTGGCCTGGATTTCTGGCCCCCAGGTGGAGTACCTTGCATTTCCTGCATTGAACCTCAGCTTCCACTTTCTAGACCATCTTTCCAGAGCCTCCAGGTCCCCTGTGGGGCCACCCTCCCCTCCCCATCCACCACCGCCCCTGTTTCAAGTCATCTGCAAAGACTCATCTCACTCCTGATTCCTGTCCTTATGTCAGATACGAGGTGTTGGACAGAAGGGCCTAAGGACCGATCCTGTGGGACCCACTAATGACCCTCCTTGGGGATGAGACTATCCCACTAACCACCACTCTGGGTCCGGTCCTGGAGCCAATTGCCTATCCATCTGATCATCTGGTTCCCCACCCCCATTTCTCCCAGCTTATCCAACAGGCCCACGTGAGGAACAGAGTCAAATGCCTTGCTGAAGTCTAGAAAGAGGACATCCACTGGTCTACCCAGGTCCAAGGCACTTGTCACCCAGTCATAGAACTCCACCAGGTTTGTCTGACACGTTTCCCAGGATGAATCCATGCTGTCTATCGTCTAGGCACCCTGACTTATCCAGGTCCCCTAGCCTCTCCTTGACAATGCCCTCCATCACCTTGCCCACCACCAATGTCAGGCTGAACAGGCCTGTAGTTCTCGCCACTTCCCTTTAGATCCCCCCTTGTGATAGGCACTATATAACCACCTTCCAGTCTTGGGACACCCACTCTGTTCTCAGAGATGGTGAAAAGTCTACCAGGGGTTTCACAGGACATCTGCAAGTTCCTTCAGCACTCTGGGATGTAATTTATCCGGCCCTGGTGCTTTCTCCATCTTAAGGGAGCTGAGGGCTTCCCTCACTTCTGCTGTGATTTCCACTTCCAGTACCTCTTCTCCTGCTTAGCCCTCCCCACCTGCCAGTGATGCCTCCCTCTCCCAGACCTGCCGATCGGTAAGGGTCCCCCTCCTCAGTATCTCTGTCTCCTCCCATGTATGAGTGCAGCACCCCCATTTCCCTGGTGAAAACTGAGGTGAGTACTCATTTAGTACCTCAGCCTGCTCCCCGGGTCTTGTGCCCATCTCTCCCCTGATTTAATCCTGCTAATCTGCCCCTTCGCTTCTTTTCCCCAATGTATCTAAAGAACCCCTTGTTCCTCTCCTAATTTCCCAGGCCAGGTTCTGCTCCTTCCTTGCCTTAGCTGCCCTCACCACTCTAGTGGCCCTTCTAGCCATCAGCTCATACTCCCTCGATCCTTTCACTCCTTGAGCACTTGAATTGCTTATAGGCTGCTTTCTTTCCCCAGACCACCTCCTGGACCTCCCTGGTTCCACCAACAGGGTTTTGGGCCCTCACTGCATTTTGTTGCTTACTCTTGCACAGGTGCTGGTAATCCTGCACCCTCTCCTGATGATTTCCCACCTACTATCAGCGCCCATGTCTGACCTAATCCCATCCAAATGCTCCTCAAGGATCCTTCCCATTTCCTTAAAATCCACCCCCTGAAGTCGGGTTACTCGCCTTCAGGCAGCCTTCTCACCCCTCCCAGGTCCAGGCAGAACCAGACCGTGGCATGGTCACTCCCCGCCAATGGGTCCCTTACCTCCAGGCTCCCAATCTGGTCACTGTCTGCCAGGACCACATCCAGTACCCGTGCCTCCCTGGTCGGTTCCCTCACCTGCTGGAGTTAGGAGCATCTTGAAAGACATCCAACAGCCTCTGTTCCCTGGTCACAGAGGATGTCATAGTCTCCCAGTCTGTTCCTGGCATGTTTAAGTCCCCAACACCACCACTGCCTTCCTGCCCAGTCTGCAGTGTCTCCTAACATCTGCCACCAGACTGTCCTCCAGCTCCTCCGCCAGGGCAGGGGTCATACACCACTCCTATTTTACTCTCTTCGCCCCCTTGTTATCAAGGTGACCCAAATCACCTCCATGGTTCCCTCCGCCTCCTCTACTCCCCTATGCCAATGCAGTTTGACTATCATTGCTACCCCTCCTCCCTTCCTCCCCTGTCCTTCCTGAACATGGTGTAACCTCCAGGTTCAAGTCCCAGTCATGTCTTGGTGTGTGGCCAAGTCTGAGTGACCGCTGCCACATCCACTGCTCCTCAGTTAGCATCGCCTGTAGCTCAGGCATTTTATTGCCCAAGCTCCTGGCATTTAGCAGGACTACCTTCCACCCTTTCCCTATAGTTCCATTTCCCCTGCTCGTGTTCCCATTGGGATTCTGTTTTCCCCTGGTCTGCACTTTGCCAGTTGGCCTTTTCCTGCAATCCTCCTGGTCCCCAGGGGGGGTGGAGACAGAGTCCCTCCTTTATCGGCACCCCCTTGACAGCCTTTTCTCCCATCCCACCCCTTCACAAGTTTAAACCCCACTTTTACCAATGAACCCTCTATTTTCAACTTAGGTTCCCTCCCTCCAAATTGAGATGTAGTCTATCTCTAGATACAGCTCCTTATCCTCCCAGGTCTCTCAATCCCCATCAACCCATACCCTCTGGCCTCACACCACCCCTGAGCCACTGGTTTATCTCCCTAATTTTCCTTTTGTGTTCCCCACTAGCCCTGGCACTGGCAGGATTTCTGAGAAGGAAACTGTGCATCCTATGTCATTACAGACCCTGGCGAGCTCCCTGAATCTTGCCTGTATCTCTAGCTCGCTATTTCCCTCAATGTCATTTGTGCCCAGGTGGACCAGTATGTCTGGGGAACCCCCACAATCCTTTGCCAGCTGATATACCTCGTGCTTAGCCCTGTGCACCGTTAGTCCAGGGAAGCATCTTGTTCTAACTGGCCAGGCTTCTCCCTCCCTATCCCATTTGATACCCCTGATCATAGAATCCCCCAGCAGGAGCACTCTGACCACTCCTTTTCCTCCATTCCCCCTCCTCCATGTCCCTCATCCTTTCTACAGGCCCCTCCACCCAGCTAGCTCCTTGTTCCTCCCCTATCTGGGTGCGCATGCCACCCTCCATATTTACCATGGCCACCCCTCCAGTCCTGTGCCTCTCCTCCTCCTGAGTATCCTTCTGTACCTTGCTAATTCCCCTCACTGCTCGCAACTGGTCCGTATCCCCCATCTGCTAAACTAGCCTGGCTCATCCTCCCTTCCTTCCTGTCTCCATTTAGTTCCTCCTTGCTCATCATGCTCCCCTGGCCTAAACCCTCAGCTCCCTTTACTGAACCCTCCTTGTACTTCTGGTCCTTCTCCTTTACCTTTCCTCCCAACTGGTCCTTCTCCTTGCGCCTTCCTCCCTCTTCCCCCTGCCCCTCCTGCTCTGATTCACTGCTCCCCCCATTCTCCTGCATTCCAGATCCCCCCCGTTCTTCCTGCTATCTGGCCCCTGCCTTCTGCCTCCCACTCCCACTCCCTTTCCGTCTCTAACCACCTCTGTCGTGGCTACATCACTCCCCTCATCCTTGAGCAGAAGAAGAGAATTGAAGTGGTTACTGAGTGTAAGGTCTGCTCCACCTCCCCGCCTTGCTTCCTTCTGTCCAGCCCTGGCCATCTGCCTACTTCCCTGAGAATGTTGTCCCTCCGTCCCCCCTTTGTGAGGGTCCCCAGTTACCTGCCTGCTTCCTTGGTAGTGTCCTTTGGACCCCTCTGCCAGGGTCCCTATGTGACCCTGAGTATTCTCCTGCACTCCTTCCTATGCCCCCCACCCCAGTGCTTGGTGCAACCCTGTGAGATTCCCAGCCCCTTCCCCAACCATACCACCCCTTCCCCAGCTTTCTCCTAATCCCCAACCTCCTCTCTAAGCTGTGCTAGCTGGTAGCACACTGGGCAACCACCGACTTCCAAGCCCAGTCCAGTATCATGGCTGCTCCACACCCTGTGCACCCCACCACCCTCCCAAGATGCCAGCCCTTATGATGTGTGGTTCCATCCCTTCCAAATAGGTTTCCTTGGTGAGCCACCAGGTTCCCCCAGTCCAAGATACCCCTACTGCCTAATCAGGTCACCCACTAATCTTAGAGACAGTCCCACTGTACACCAGTAACCCTGTTACTAGGCGCAGTACAACACATTAAACTTATAAGGGAAATGAACAACTCCCTAAGCTCCTCTCTCCCAGCCTTGAAATCCAACCCCCAGTGGCTAGAACTACATGAGCTGCACCTGCAGCCTTTTCCTCCAAGGCCCCCTAATTTTAGTCAGCCATTTGAGGTACACACTGACACCTCAGAAACAGGTCTTGGAGTTGTTTTGTGTCAAAATATGAAAGGGGAAGAACACCTAATTGTGCATATTAGTTGTAAATTGTTTCCTAGGGTGGTTAAATATGCTACAATTAAAAAAGAGTGTCTGGCCATCATATGGGCTATTGAAGCCCATAAATTTTATTTATGGGGAAAACACTTTACATTACTTACAGATCATAACCCTTTTGCTGGCTACATCAAATGAAGGACAAAAATGATAGGTCGTTTGATGGTATTTGGCGTTACAACCCTATAAATTTGAAATATATGACATAGACAAGGAAGCCAACACAAAAATGCTGACTATCTGTCATATTATAGAACCAATCAAAGTCCAGATCATGACTTGCGAAGTTATGATAATATACCCCTGGGCAAACAGTATGTATTGTATGATGTAATGTGAGATAGTATATTATTCATACTACCAGTTGTTTTGTTAGGGTGCCCTGGGGTTGAGCTTCTGTGAGGGTGGGTGGAAGCTCCCTCCCATCCCTTTGTGGATGTGGTTAACAAATCATTCTGTAAACATCTGGTTTGTACTTAATTTCGGGGGGTGATAGTTTGAAGTACCCCCCTCTCATATCTTACTACTGGAATGAACTCCAACCTATCTTTCTTTTTCTTCCTACTTTTTTTTTCCCCTACAATCTGTTGTGCAACAGCATTTCTTTACTATCTGTTTTTGTTTTAAATATGATAACAGTAGGTTGGCCACCCACTGCTGTCCCTGTATTCTTCTTATATTCTTTGCTAAAATTTGTCTAAAACAACCTCTAAAGAGTAGTAATTCCAGTATGTGTTATGACAAACGTCCTCTAGCCTTGTATATTGTGTGCCATTAATGTCCAAATAAAATAGTTTATGGAATGGAAATGGAAACTGTTTGCTTCCCCTTTCTATATCTGTACATATCTAACAGGGGCTGTTATGCAAATAAAATGTTTGCTTTTGTGACCCCTGTGTAGTAGTTATCTGAATTCAGGTACATGTGCTATGAGTGAGAATGCAGGGCTTGAATACCTGCAAATTTGGTCCATATGCACATAGGTTACAGAGGGAGGAAAGCTGTTTGCTTTCTGCTCCCTTAATAATCATGCACACTTGGTTTGTGCAAGAAAACAAGCTCAAGTGTTTTCCTTTGAAAAAGCTGCTTAAAGGACAAAATTATTTAACTGCATATGAATGCATACTTTTTCTTTTCTTTTGTGAGTCAATGATAAAAAACATTTAGTGAATAAATGCAACAGAAAGAAAACATAATAAAAACTGTCTAAACTATTGAATCCTGAAAGAAACAAAAGGTTTAAACAGCAGAATTGAAACACATGGAGGGAGTTTTACCTGTGTGTTTCTGTGCAAGGCGGTTGCTAGGGGTATGTGTGTCCCAATCAAAAGGGATCTTCTAGCAGGGTGGCATTGCAGTCTCCTATAGGGAGGCTGGGGCACCCTTTCTGATATATTTATGGAACCTGAAGTGTCAATCTCCCAAAAAGGGGGTGGAGCCAAGGTTCATTTGAGTCCCTTTTTGTTTAATAGAAGGTTTTTGGTACTTTAAAGGGTAGTAAAGAATAATAGCATTTGGTCATTACTGATTATTGTAGTATTGTAAGATGTAGGACCAGGTATCTTATGTCTAGCTAGATATTTCAAAGAAAATGACTGTAATAAAGATTATTAGGGGTGGGTTCTGTTCTTTAGGGGAGGAGTTTGGATGCTATAAAACTCAGGCTCCTGCACCAAGATGTCAGATGTAGTTTGGAGTGGAAACTGTATACATCTCCTGAGTGGGTTCAGCAAAGGGAGACCCAGCACAGACTTAGATTAGGGATCTAGATGCTTGTAGACCCTGAGCTGTGCCTTTTTGTTTCTTTATTTTCTTTGTTGTTTAACCAGTTGTTCATTTGTATCTTATTGCGTTATTTATTTTTTAACAAATCTAGCCTAACCTATTTAGGTGCAGTGTACCTGAATTGTTTGTGTCTTGCCTGATCGTTACTACCCATCACAGTGATGAAAAAAATTAATGTAAAATCATTGGTTTCCTGACCACATGCTCTCAAGTAACAAATTAGAAAAACTGAGTGACTTACAGGAGAGGAAGAGAAGCATGATGTTTTACATCTTATTTAATTATATGTGCAGTATTTATGGAGGCAATGTGGTCACCACCACCACATGCTCATTGCATGATCTTGAGTAAGCCACTCTACCTCTCACCAAGTATTCCTTTCTATCCCACTGTGAAAGGGTTTGAATCTGTACCACACTGAAATCCAGATGCCGCAGCTATCCTAGTTAAATTTCTGGATCAAAAACATTTTTATTTAAATGTTTAGTTTTTGGTATTTAAAATTGTGTTCACTGTTTGCCTGTTTTATGCACAACAAAATAATTCAGGGTTGGGGTTATACTGTAATAACTGCACTTTGGTTAAAGGTGACACGCAACATATTAGCAGTTTCAGGAGATCTGAAATACATTGTCATGTCAACAGCTTCAGTGACTTTTATTTATCATTATTATTATTATGATTATTATTATTAGTATTATTACTAATAATTAGTATGATTTATTACCATGTCAGCAGCTTCTCTCCAGTCCCCCAAAGGAGTGAATGATTTCAGACATACAGCCAGAGGTAATCTGAAACCCTCTTCCATATCATTGGCATCAGGAATGTTGAAATTTACCAGCTCCCAATCAGAATTCAGTGAGAATTTCTACTTTGGTGACACTTATTTGTTCTGCTGGAGTTGGGTTTTATACAAAAACATCACTAGGCTAGTACTCTTAAATTTTCCCACAGGAACAGGGAAGATGATCTAAACTGACAATGATCTTTACGGTATCCACACAGAGGTGGGGTAAATTAATGAGTTCGTAGCACAAAAAGGGCAGTCAGAAAGGGTTATTTATTTTTATAAAATGTGTAAGAAAAATCCTGCTATCTCATTAGCTGAAAAGCACTCAAAACCTATGTAATTATTAGCCCACAACTACACACATTGTAGTATCAGCCAGGAAGACAGCCATCTCATATCAGTGGCTCCCTACAATATTGATACACCTCTGCTGGTCAGAACTTGTCCAAATCTTCACTGATTTCTTCACAATTAAAAAAAAAAAGTTGTTTATATATTTGTGTCCCACTGTCATTCCTACTTTGAAAATGCCATGCTGTTGATGCTCCGTATGACACTCCTGTTTCAAACATTGCAGAGTGTGGCAGCACAACAGCCTGAAAGGGATCTGCTCCAGGTGGCGTGTGTGCCATAGCATGCATCAAGGAAATGGAAGAAGGGGGAGGGGCATGCAAACAGCAATGAGGGGACTACTTTTTAAATAAATTGGGAAAAACACTTTTTTAAAGTTTTAGCTTTATTTTGTTAAATGTATTCTGTAGGAAACATCTCATAATTGTGATAAGTCATTTCAGGATGTGTGATTATGGTCAGTAATCACACACCTCTCTTGTGTGTTTAAAGGCACTTTATCACAATACCCTTGAGAAGTGTATGATTATTGACCTATAATCACATACCCTTTTGTGCCTTATTGCATACTTAAAAGTAAACAGTTGATTCATTTTATTGCCAAAGTATTGTTATTCCTCATACTACAAGTAAATATTTATTTCATGCAGTACACTAACTCTTTCAAATGAAACCACCATTTTGGTAGATCAAACCGAATTCAGTGCATCAGTGCAGGGTACTCCTGCAGTGCCTAGAAAAATTAGAAAATACTTCATAGCTTATTTGTTATCTATAGGCCCTGTTGACATGAGGGCCAAGCAGGGTTTTATCTGCTTGGCATGGTAGGGCTAGATGTCCTACCTTGGTATTAGAAGAACTCTATTATTCCTTTTTTTTCTTCAAAAAAACTGTTGCAATAGCCCTATATCTCTTGTATGCTGTCATATCCTTTACTTTTTCTGGTAGGATGGCCACCTACAGAACCCCCCCCCATTTATTTCTCAAGTCCCACCAATGATACCTTAGATTGAAAGGCAAACAGTAATAAGGATAAATACAAGTAAAAGCTAACTAGCACAATGTCATTTTGTTGTAAATAAAGATGTAAATGATAGCTAGCACTTGGTCATTTTGTCTGTCAGTATAAATACAAACACCTGTTATTGAATAGGTGAACATCAAAAACATGAGCCATTTTTTTACGGCTGCAGGGCGGAGCTATGCATGCCATCTTGCTATCTCAGAGAGGGAGAAGGCACATCACACTCCCAATGAAGCAAACACAGTTTTGGAGTTGAAGCAAATTCTTCTGCTACTTGAAAAGCACTCCACTGTCACCATTCAGTAGACCACAATGCTATCCTTTTTTCTCTGCCCCTCTACTTTTTTTGCTCTGTGCTGACTTCTTGTTTAGTCAGCACCAAGAGGAAAGGGCTGACCTAAGGCTATAAATGGACAAATTCTGAAGAGCTGTAAAACTGCTGCATTCCTTTCTGTATGCTTAAACCATTAATTGGTTAGTGTAATTCTCAGATTAATTGGTTAGTGCAATGCTTTCTCAGATTACTTTCAGGGTTTTACAGCTATACAGTTGCTGCTGCCGGGTTCGGTCTTGCTTTACTGTTTGCCTCAGGCAGTGTATGCTAATTCAAACAGTGATTATATCCACTGATGTCAAATGAAACATGCACTCTCTTTCTAGTAACTCAGGATGTAATTGATCAAAACAGAATTTGTAATGGGACTGCATTTTTCAAGTGGTGGTTCAAAGTACATTCCCCCCCAAGTGTGTGTGTGTGTGTGTGTGAGTCTACAATAATTTACTCCTGTCTGGTGGTTAACCATTTTAGGACTGATCTACCCACTTAGTGGACTGAATGATAAACACAGCTCCATTCCACGGCATGCCCGTTTGACTGCAATCCTCAAGTGGAGGTTCAAATTACATTTCTCTCTCTCTCTCTCTCTCTCTCTCTCTCTCTCTCTCCTCCTACCCCACCAAGTGTGTGTGTGTGTGTGTGTGTGTGCTGGAGGGTTTGATTATGTTCACCCTTTCAGGACCTATCTAATTTATATTGGCATTCTATTCAATTTGTTTCAGACTTGAATTATTCTCATAACTATTCACAAGTGTTATTCTAGAGGGAAGTGAGGGGGTCAGGAAACAGACTGCATTATACAGGGAAATGCTGAAAACTAAAGATGACCAAACATGATAACTTAGCTGACTTTTTGGTCAACTTAAATTTTGTAATGATTTCCCAGCCTTTTTAAATGTTAACATTTTCTGCTGTGTGGCTTTCAGTTTGGTGCAATAAATACCATATTTTAATCTACGAATGCAGTTTGTAAATTGGAAATATTTACAAGGTGGAACTCTCATTACCATATTTGTAGGAGGGATAGCTGTCCTGTACAGGAAGGTGGGACATTACCAATAGCAGAGTATCATTTCTGCAGGATCACAGGTGTTGCAAAACTGCTCCATCACATTTCATGTAAATTAATGCTCTGCAGACAATATTTTAGGGGTTTCCAGGGACTGTTGCAAGGGGCATCATAGTGGTTTGCAAATAAATCATAGGGGTGTCAACTGCAACACCTGGCTATGCATACCTCTCACTCTGACAGGATCAAAATGAGAGACACTGCCCATTAAAATCAAAGATAAATGCTTAAAATAAGGAACACCATTTTTTTACTTCACATATAGTGCAGTGTCACAACGTTTACATCTATTCAAATGCACACCACAACCTGTTCTAAGGGTTACATTGTGTCACTGCTATTAATACATATGGTACTCTCTTGTAAAAGGCATGCATAAGTAAACTAAAGGTTAATTGGCTAAACAGAACTGCACAAATAAAAATGGTGACTGAACTTATTCTGAATCTTAGACTCAATGCATTCAATAAAACACTGTACAAGCCCAACACATTCATGGTTTATAATCTGTGTCATTTTATCACATACATCAAAGCATCATATGTCTGCCATTAATTAGTTCTGCTGCAAAGACAAACACCATCAGAGTAAAAGTTTAAATGTTCTATAGGGCATCAGTAGCAGCCACTGATCAGGAAGGAACTTGAACAAATGTAAAAGAGATTTTAATTTATAAACAAAAGTCAAATGTAGAGTCTGCAGACTGCCATCACTCATCCATTACTGCCCAGTCTCTGGACTACAAAGGATATTTTCATAGCTCACCAAACTGCAATGTATGAGCAAAAAATGCGGCCCCCACCTTTTCCACTCAGAACATAGAAGCCCTTTGGTCTCATGTGGGGGAGGGGGGCTGGAAGTACATGTTTTTATTAAACAAAACTTGATTTTTAATGACATAATACTCTATTACCAAAACATTTATGAGTAAGAAAGAGAACATATATTATTAATATTCACATTGTTCTGACTACCTTCTTGATTTGCTAACTTGCCTCACATACCACCTTACCCCTTATCTGTATTTTAAGATCCAGTGTCTGGGAATGTTTACAGATAATATTTACCACACTCATAATGGGAGAAAGAAAACATGTTCATTAACCCTGGACATGCACACTCTAACCACTGTGGAAGCTATTGATTTTATTTGTGCAATGTTTAATTTCAGTTTTTCTTGCATTAACAAGAGCTTCCATGTGGGACAAAGCAATTCTGAGTGGTGAAATGAAGAGCATATTTCATAATCTGGGACAATTATGTGGTAGATATCTTTTGGGAATGTAAATTGGTTCACACAAATTGTATTCAGGGTTTTCTGATGCTTGAAACTTATAACCTCTTTTAAAATGTGGAATTTATCTATTTTTTACAGTGTTGTCTTCATTCCCAGTTATAGTGTGCCAGTAGGATATCCACGATTCTAGATACATTCCTATTAAAAACATGTTCTCAAAAGGCTCACTATTCACAGTTCCTCCTACTTACCTTAATCACCCTGTATTATATTGTAAATATCATCTCAGGTATAGTGTCACCCTCACTTTCTACTCTTATGAAAGGGGCAGTAACTTATTTTCCCTTAAATGGCAGCAAGGTGAGAGACATCCACAATTTTTAAAAAGTTCCATATTCATGTCTGACACTTGCAGTAAGGTAACTAGGACCCTGAAAATATAATCTGACAGCTGTACTAAGCACAATGCTGCTTCTTACCTTTCAGGTCCTCAAATTCCAAAGGAAAGCAGCCCAGCAGAACATTCTGTTCCAGTTCTGAAATAATGAACTCCAGTATTTAGGGAGTGACATTATGAAAGATTTGCTTAACAGAGACAAACCACCACCATAAACACAGATGTGCCCATTACATGTTTCTAAGGATGCCTGGGTTCCCAAACAAAACTAAAACTAATCAGCTTATCATTCATATGCCTGAAACTGTTTTCTTCCTCTCCCACAAGTCAATTTAAGTATACTCTCTCAAAACCAACCTGGACAGAACTGCAAACCAGGGGAGTGCATGCTGGGAGTTGTAGTCTTTCAAGTCACGGACATCTCCAGTGAAATACTAGACATCAACAAGACAATGCATCAACATCAGAACAACAAAGAAGAAAGAACACATTTGTGGCAATGCACTGTGTCCTCCAAGCTCAGACCCTCCTGTACCTCCATTACTATAAGTGATGTGAGGTTGAAGATCATAAATTAGTAGGAAGAATTTTGATTTCACAAACTAAGTGCAAAGTACAATGTGGTACTAAAATTCATACAAGCATGAAGGAATGATGGCTTGGCCCAAGAGATAGTCTCTTTTACTCCTTTCATGTTTTGGAGATGGATTTGAGGGGGGCTGTAATCACATGCACAGTGCATATGGCAGGAATACAGGTATTGGACTTTTTCTTTAACGTACTCCATCAGCATATAGCACTACCCTGACTGGCTGTTGCCACAGGTGCATGACTTCAAATGCTAGTGGGCATGTGAAAACAAGAAAGTGATAGTTGTGGCTAATAGTGATAATGCTGAAAACACTGCTAGTCTCCAATTCTGGAGCATTTGCAGGCTGCTTAGGACTTCAGGCCAGCAGGGCAGAATTCAGGAAATCCTGAAAAAATAGGACACTTAAGAGGTAAGCTGAAATGACGTCCCTGCCCGTAGCATTTGGTGGGTCCGCACAATGGCAGACATATTGACTCTAGAGAGGAGACTGTCAGATGGAATATGTTCGGGCAGGAGGGTACAAATATTAATTAATTTGTTTGTAAATTGACATAAAACTGGAATTTTTATGTTTTTTCTAGGTGACTCTGTGTACATTTTGTGTTGGCTCTGACCCACGCCCTGCAACATGAAGTGAATGCCTTTTTTATATTTTAAAATGGACATATTAAATTGGCCTTCAGCACTTTCTGGTGTTCAAAATGATGATCTCAGGTACTCTGGCTGCACTCATAAATAAAAAATTCCTGAAGTGGGCCTCCACCTCAGGGGACACATCACTGCAACTCCTACCCAATAATTTATAGAAATACTGTCAATATTAAGGCCTGAATCCACTCCTGGCCTAACATCATCTTGTCACTTGAAAATGCAGGTCAAATCAGTTTCACAAGTCTGCTGTCTATACATTTCTTTATTATTTGACACATTGCAAATAATTTCCCAAAAATTAATAAGGTGGTAAAAAAAAAGAAGGTCGTCAAATTGTAAGGAGCATTCTTGGCTATGCCTAATTACTATGTAGACAATGTCTGGATTATTAAAAACAAAAACAAAATAAAATGTATAAAATCTAACCCAACAATGGTATGTGGCTGGATACCATCATAATCCAGTAACATCATACAGTATGTACCTATCATGGCGTCACCACTCTGTGAGTAGTATATTGCTTTACATGTGTTCCTCTTGATTTTTTCTCCCTTGCTCAATGCATATATTATTGCCCACTTGATTATCATGTTTGGGTAGTATAGTACAACATGAATTACGTGTGCCACACAGTATCAACATTGTGCATAATAATAATTTTACACTCTATCCATTTGAATCACATAACCTGCCATACATAGAAGCATAGAAACTGATGGGAGAGGGGACTGTTTTTTAGGAAAGATTGGGGGCAGTGGTGAAATTTCATCTGCAAATGGAAAATTTCACTGGTTTATGGGTAAAATTTCATCCACCCAACGGGCAAAATTTCACATTTTGCTCAATGAAATATTTTGCATAATGCACAAATTCTGCAAAATATTCCACCAGGTGAAATTTTCCAGTTTTGCACAACACTGTGTGCATTTGCAAAATGTAACATAGGCTCATAAATGTGTTACTTTGTAATATTTTTACACCAAATATACAGCATAGCTTTGTTTTGACCCTGCCACATGAAGACGGGCAAACAAAATGTTCAACTCTTGCCTTAAAGGTGTTTTTTTCACAGGGACTGCAAAATCAACTTACAGGATGCAAAAATACATTTTGGGCAGGATTTGAAAAATTATAGCTGTCACATTGATGAGTTGCTGTAAAGAAATGGCAATGTTGGACATTTGTGGTAAAAATATTGAATATAACCAAACTTATGAGCCTGCATTTGCAAAAATCAACTTAAGTTCATAACATTTTTGTTTTTTAATGTTTTTACACCAAATTTTCAACATGTACTCCTTATAATCCCACCTCATTAACAAGGGCAGAGAAAAATGCCAGCTCCTTGCCAAAAGGTGATTTCATGCAGGGACCACAAAATCACCTTTTGGGATGTAAGAAAGCATATTGGCCAAGATTTGAAAAATGACAGCTGTCACATTCACGAGGTGCTGTAAAGATATGGCTATGTTTTAAATTTGGGGTAAAAATATTGAAAATTGCCAAAGTTACGAGCCTGCATTCACAAAATTCAATGTGTAGGGGGGTCATAACTTTTATTTATTTATTTAATTGGTAACCGGGAAAAGCAGCATGAACAGAAGCTCATTTCCAGGTGCAGCTGGGGGGGGGGGCTACAGAGGAAGAAGATATGGCATTGTTAATAGGTGTTACAAAATATAGAAATATATACACAAAAAGGAATACTTTAAACAATGAAAAATGTCTAATAAATACACAACAATATTTACATAGTTATATACAATGAATCAAAGGGAGCGACTCCTGACTTATACTTAGTTGTTTTTGAATATTTTTAAACCACATTTTCAACATAGCCTTCTCATGACCCCACCTCATGAACAATGGTAGAGAAAATTATCTACACTAGCCGAAAGGTGATTTCATGCAGGGACCACAAAATCATCTTTCTTGACAGATCTGCATAAGTACAGTGATATTGTTCATGAGGTGGGGGGTCCCAAAGAAGGTCTGTTGAAAATTTGGGCCAAAAATATGTAAACATGCCCAAGGTAAGGCATTAAGTTCAAAACCTCATTGAAATACATTGAACTGCATATCTGTGTCTTCAGTTCACAGTCTTTGAACAGTGAAAAAGTGTCTGTGGTCTGGAGAGAGAGAATTATGGTGTTGGACTTAGGATGGGTAAGTAAGGGCTTGGGGGGTGCATGGTGGTGGATGCTCAGTGGTAGTGTTGGGTGGGGGTGTAAGGAATGGCCACAATAGACATCAATGCACCATTTCTTTTTTTACAGGTGAAAACAAAAGAGACCGACTATCCCCGATTGTGACACTGGGGAATTGGGCACCCCCCAGTGTCACCGTTACATGGGGAGGACATCAATGGACCATTTTTTTGACAGGTGAAAAAAACAAGAACACAAACTTAAAAAAAAAGACTGACGACCCCCGAACATGACACTGGGGGACTGGGCACCTCCAGTGTCACAGTTATGTGGGGGAGGGCATTGATTGACAATTTTGTTTTTAACAGGTGAAAAAAATTAAAAATAACTTAAAAAAAGGCTAACGACATGACACTGGGGGGATTGGGCACCCTCAGTGTCAGAACAAGACCTATGATCCCCGATCACGATACTGAGGGATTTGGGAAACTTCAGTGTCACAGTTATATTTGTGGGGGTGAGGGATGGGTGCTAAGAGAGATGGTTAGGTAGGAGGAATTTTCATAATATTAAAAAAAATAATATGTACAATAGGAGGTCACAGCAGAAAACAGCTCACTCTGCCATGACCAAGATGGCCACAAAATGCTTCTGCACATGCATGACCGCTAGCGTATGTGTAGTAAAGTGCCGCAGCCATCTTGGACATGACAGAGTGTGCTGTGACCGCCATGAAATAGTGCAGTGCTGCGGTAAGTAGGGACAACATGAGTGGACTGCTTCAAAGACACTGACGCGACTGTGATGCAATCCAACATGTTGTTCATTTGGAAGGAATGTGGAGTCCATTATATCAGTGATCATAAAAGGACTGAAGGGCTCAGCCCACTGCTGCCATAAAAAGGGAGGTTAGGCAGCCTTGCCTGTCTTATCAGTACTAGTGCTCTTGTAATTAGCCTGTTGTGTGAATTTTTGTTCCTCTTTTCTTTGGTTTATATTTTTCACTCCGTAGAACAGTTAGGTATGCTTTAGTGAATTATTTGTCACTGTAGTTTGACTATATTGATTTCATTTTTGTTTATTGATTGAAGTTAGCAGTTTTTCATGTACACAGTAATGTTATTATAATTACCTGAGTTGCTGCATCTTGCATGTGTCCTCTTAGTCCCTGAAATCCTTGTCAAGTATTTTTTGTATAAAAAAAGGGAAAAAACTGGTAGCAGTGTGGGATGTGGGTGTTGTTGTGATGCTGATTCAGGAGGAGTTTTAACCTCAACAGAGGGTGATGCCATTTCTATAGTGTGTGCCCGGCACTCCACCATAACATGAGAACTTCCCTTTCTCCTTCCATGAACCACTGCTGGCACAGAGGAGCAATCACCTCCACCACCACCCCCACTTCCATCTACTTTCCCTCCCACTTGGTCCAGTGATTTGCCATGAGAGCCCCGTGGGACATGTTTATTGCAGTTTGCAAGTGACCACACAAACCCTAAACCTAATGTCCCATAGGATAACATTTCAACTTTAACAAGCTGTAACTCTACCAGTCTTTAGAGACAAGGGACATGCTATTTATCCAAACAAAGGTCTCAATGAGTACTACAAAAGTATCACATAGTACCACCAAAAAATGTTCTTGGGGTATGCACAGCACCCCAAAATTACCTCCTAACTTCATCACAGTGCTAAATCCACAATTTAAATCTGATAATCATCAAAAACACATCAAATGTGCATCTCCTCTTGGACTATATTTATGCCAAGTGTCAGACAAATTTGACATAAATTGACCAAGATATACCTAAAAAAACCAAAAGGAGTAGTTGGTGGAAGTGGGGTGGTGGCATTCGTGTTGCCAAATTATTCTCTGCCACATCTGTCACATCCATGTGGGTGGGTGTTGGAGGTAACAACAACAGGATCAGTCTGAGAGATAGCAAAATATCTGACTCAGGTACGGTGGCCAAGGAAGAGGTTGCTGATGCCCCAATGACTGCTGGTGGTGTGGTGGCACTGAGACTGATCTGAATAAGTCCGAAGTATGTATATTCAGAGCAGTGACCAAACAGGTAGTACAACCTTTCTGTGCACTGTGGCACATTGGGTACAGGTACCTGGGGTAGTATTCAACTCTAGCCAGGGAAAAATTGTACTAAGTCTAATGGCAGTGGTAGCAACACTCTGCATATTTGCCAGTATGTCACACTGGCAGAAAAGAGTGTAACTGGATCACATGCACAGGCCAGATAATGTTAGAATTCCTCCTGACTGAGATTGATGAGTGGATTCAGCTTGTGGTGGTAGTACTACAGGGATTGGGAGTGGCACAGGGTCTTCAGGAAAGTGGGGGAGAGGGGACTGCTGACCTTTAGACTTTTGCATATCGGTAGCTTCATTCTGATCCAACTTCACCTTGTCATATCCCAAGGAGAAGTTATATGAGAAGTTGCAACATGAATTGTTCTAACTTTGCCTAGGTGTACCCCACAGAGGAGTTACAGTCAAAGTTAACAATGGTGAAATTCCTATTAATAGACAAACTTTGTGAAATTATCTGGTGGGGCAAATTTGGCGACTTCACTTTAACTTCACCTGCAAATTAAATCTTTACAGCATTTCTGCTTCTGAGTTTAGTAGGTAATCAGGTACTCAGAGGGGGGTGGCCCACATGAAAATGCCTAGGTTTTTTGGTGCACCAGTCTGATTCGTATGCATGACAAACATGCACAGTTAAACAGAAACACTTCAGACTGTACAGGACATCAAGCAATGTTTACATCACTCCCCAATCTCATTGAGCTCCTCTGCTTTACCAGCACAAGTACAATGTTCCTCATCATTGCTTCATTAAATACATTGTCACAAGGTGGAACGCTGTCTCTTATTTGGTGGAGAGACTTTCGGATTAGAATCCTATATTTTGATTTATAGAATTTGATGATGTAACCTGTGTGAGTTATATGTCATGGGCATAGCGGTGTGTTCTGCATGAGCTTGTTCTGTTTTTGCAGCCATATGGACAGGCTATTTAACACTTCAGTGCTGAATCAGAAACCCTTAGCATGGTCATTTCTATAGTAAGTCTATTTGAAAGTCACAAATTCCATTTTTTTAAGATGTTCTACAGAAAGCCAACAAAGCAATGCTGCTGGTGATAGTATACATGGTGGCACTTTCGGTGGGAGCAATGATGCTAGTTACCATAGTGGTGGAGAAGCAGGTGTTTATATCATTAGTTCATTTGTATCATCACAACAGCAGCAGGATGCAATAATCATTAAAGAAGTGGCAGCAAGATTTTTTGATACAACTTGCTGATGCGTTTAATAGCATTAGATCACTCATGTTATGTGGCATGGCAGCATTGCTTGATCCCAAATATACAGATATGTTTTTTTCTCCAGTATGAATAGAGTACATCAAACAAAACTGGTGTGGACAATTATGAGGGAGCAGCAAAGATAGCTTGAAGAAACTAACTAAAATGTGCTTACACAACTCTTGATCCTACTGTTCTTCCTCATCTGCTGACTTTGCTTTGGGCCAGTGCCAGGCACCAGCATGACATGGAAGCAGAAGACTTGGATAGTGAAGATCCTAAAACAACCAAGGACATTTGGGAGCTTTTTGATACTGAATGCTGGTGTTACTCAGACATTTTGGAGAAAGACTCAGACCTGTTACTAGAGTACATGATATAGGCATAACTAGTGAAGCCACTGACTGCAGAAAAAGTTATCAAAGCCATTTATGGAAAAAAGGCAAGTTATTTTTCTTGCACTGCCTGAAGGGGATTTGTAGTTTCTTGGATGCCCACCAATACTGGTCACTTCAGAATGATGTTTCGGTACAACTGGGGATACAGCCTCACCACAAGATTTAAGGCTAGATCCTGAGAATCTTGAAATTATTATTCTTTTTTTAAACTCAGTTTAACAGGGATCAACTTCAACTATCCATTCAATTATTCGAATGCCAACAAGTGGTATCTACTACTACTATTCCCACCCCAACATCTATGGTGGCAAGTCTTCTCAGACTCCTCTCTCTGGTACTGGCAGCATAGTTTGGCTCACCACTCCCATTAGCAGCACTGCAACTCCACCTCCTGATGGCACTGTAATGACTTACACATTGTCATCAGCAACAAGCTCCATATGATGAGATGTGCCACTGAGCATACAGAGTCAGTGTCAGTTAAATAAAACCTGTCACCCCACCAATCATGAATTGAATTGCAGTGGAATGAATGATCGGCCACAAACAAGCATGCACCATTCTCCCATGTGACCTATAGACTGTAATTACCTACTACAGCTTTTTCTGTCAATGGGAAGTGTCTGTGTTCAAGCTGAGTTCAATTAATGTAAACAAAAACAAAAAACAAATATCAAAAGAAAAAGTTAGTTTTTGGCTTCAGCTGAGTTTGAACGTATGATTTTTGTGGTTCCCAACAGTATTGAAACCAATAGACCCTATTTGCTGGGTAGGGGACAGGTAAGGCTACCATATATAGGCCCTTTATTTTACAACTTGTTTTGCATAGTAGGACACACTTGAGATGCCTATTTCCCATTGTTGCAATGTATTTAGCAAGCATAGTGCGACCAAGATGAAACTTCTCATTCCCAGTGGGATCCTGCTTTTGCACATTTCTACAACTGCATGGACTGGAGCCTTGGGAGGTTATGTGACTTGCTCAGGAACACATAGCAAGCATTTCAGTCTAGTGAGGTGGGTTGATCCTACAATCTAACAGTGCTCTAACCATAAGGACACACTGCTTTCACTGCTTGTGGGGGTACAGGGTTGGGGTGCTGGGGGAAGCCTGCCACTGCCAGAAACATTTTTTTCTTTAGCAAAAAGTTTATTGAGGTACCACAAATAGATACTGACAACAACATTGTCATTGGCTTACAACATACAACAGTAATTCATCACAAGAGCCATTGGAGAGATGTCACACTATGTGGAAAATGTAAAACAGTGCAGTCTGTGCTTCAGTTTGAAAAAGAGCTTAATTAAAATCTGTACTCCTACTCCATAATACTGGACTAGGCAATATTAATTCCAATTCCTCAGACATTGCTTGTGTCCTTGGGTGAGTGGCGGTTGAAGCCACACATGGCACAGCACTTCATTTAAGTATTAAAGCTTTGAGAGTCCTTTTGAGTGTCTGTGCTTGTTTCGGTGGAGCGGAGTGCAGTCTGTCCCTGCTGTCCTGATAACCTGACCTTCCTGAAAAACTGAAAGTTATATTATACTATGATCAACCTCATGATACTAATCATATGTCTATAACCCAATTTGAGATTGCTGTGAGGAAGGGCTCCCAGGAAGTGAGAAAATGTTGCCTCTGCCCTTTTGCATTAAAGTGGTAATTTTCCATCTTCATGGACAGAGACATATTATTCAGCCAGTGAGCTATCGTAGGAGGTGAAGTGCTCAACCAGTTCTGTGTGACTGTTTTACTTGCATTAATGAGGGCTATATCCCATAGTCTGCCACCAAGAGACATCACAAACATTGTGGGCCTAAAGTAATCAATTCCAAGCATAAATTCTGAAGAAGAACAGGGCAACTAGCACTGCAGGACTTGCTCCATTATCTTATGCATTTCTTTCCAGAATGGAGATATTTTACTGAGTACAAGTGCCATGTGCAAGAAATCTCCATTCTCCACCAAGCATTTGGGGCACACCAGGTTGAGGGAGGGTTTGTAATTGTGTAGCTGGATCAGGGTATACTATAATAGGTTCTAAACAGAAAGTTGTATTGCATTCTGTGTAGCCAACTGGAGCTTGAGCAAGTGTGGACATGCTTAACCCTTGCTGAGCTGCTGACTGATATATCAGTCCAGAATTCCTATATGTTCTAATTCTGTCAGCAGCCTATGGGTTAATAGCCTTCTCCCAGGAATTATGATATAGAGCCATGCCCAAGTTTTCACTCCAACTTGATTGTGCTTTGAAGGAGAAAATGGGTACAGCACCGAAAAGCATACCATAGAGAGATCTTAAGTGTTTAGTCCAAGGTTGGGTTTGGCACATTTCTTCAATTGGGGAAGATTATATAGAGAATTTGGACAAGTACTGTCTAATCCATAAGAAGGCAAAGAAGTCTCCTGGATGTAATAAAAATTCTTGTTTAATTTGTTCATAGGATTTAAGCATTCCTCCCTCCAAAAGATCTCCCACGAACTTCAACCTGAGCTTCCTCCATCTCAACAGAATCTGGAGCATGGGTACATTTTACCCTCCCATTATTTTGCAAACTGCCATCAGCCCAGCTCTCAGTGATTTCCCTTTTGGCCAGCCAATAAACGTATGAGTGCCAAACCAGATTCTGCTGAGCTGACGTGTAAATGGTTTAGCTTTCCATGGTACCCCCTCTTCATTAAGGTTAGGGAGTAAATACCCCCTTAACAGACCCGTAATGCCATTTTCCCCCTTAAGTAGAAGCCAATCAAGGGTAGCAGTTAGGTTCCCCTGAGTTAAGACAGCCAACTGAGCTGCCCAGTAATAGAATTTCATGTGAGGTACAGCACCAGCACTCAGTAAAAAGATATTTGCCAAACGAATCTTTCACAAATCCCCCAGACATGTTCTCAGTCTGTAAAGTACCCTCTACTCTGCTCCTGCTGCAAGCAGGATTTGCAGCTGCCAATGCAGGATTATACTGTATAGTCCTCTCTTCTTTTCTTCTGCATGATTTTAATACCCTGCCTGACTGAAACTAAAATACATTATAAAGGGATTCAACTGGAACAGCACAATATTCTCCTATTATTTTTAAGGTTTTTGGCTCAAAAGTCACACTTTTTTCACATAAATAGATCACCTTCCTACCACAGGTCCTCCTCCTGTGTGTGTGATAGAGAACGAGCTGAAAACCGTACTGATTCATGTGCAGCATGTGGAGTTCTGGTTCCTTGCATAACTGATTGGCTGCTGCAGCTCAGGTGGCTTGCCTATAACTTGGAAATGCTCAATGTGTGCTCCCTGTAAAAAGTTCTGTGTCTTGACATCGAACTGCTGAAATGTAGAAGGGAAACTAAATTTCTTTGGACTTGCTTTGCCAGCATCTGAACCATTGTATTTTGACACATTCACTGAAAGCAAATTGCCATTGGCTCATCCTTAGACCACACTGCCAGGGGAGGGGCGAATGTCAAGAAAGCCAATCAACTACTGGTGGTATTCTTCCTTTTTTGTTTATTTATAAGTTATTTACCCTTTGGCTCGGTGGTGCTGAGGGTTAAGGCACTAGACACATCACCTCACACCATGCTGGTGACCCGGGGTTTGGGAACGAGCCCTGGCTTTCAGGGGTTGGCAGAGGTGGGGAGGGATTGTTCAACCGGTGGACAGCTCTCCCTCCCTGGGGAGGGTGTAGGGCATCATGTTGCTCCTGAGCGGCCTCTGGCAGCTGTCGGAGGTAGCCTGGAAAATTGTGTCGCAGCCGTATGGCACGGGGGTGGAGCTCAGTGGACGCTGGCATTCATTGCATGTCCAGGCTCTGAGGGAGGGAGGAGGGCTGGGAGAACACAACAAGGAGAAAACCCCCTCAAGTCCTGATAGGCAATGGCCCTCACATTGCCAGCTGCCACAAGCTCAATACTGGATTTCTGCCTCCACCCCCCTCAGTTTCCTCGCTGACTCAGGCCAGGCACTCTGGATTCTAGATAGAGCACCTGTAAGTGGATGGCAGACCTGTCCAGGGGATCAGAGCTGGGGGGATTGCCTGGCATGGGTTCAGTGGGGGGGGCAGTAATACCACGAGAAGACAGGATCACAGTGGGTGGTAGAGTGGCTCGGCTAGTTGAGAAAGCCTGAGAGAGTTCAGCTCTGGGGGGTGAGAAACAAAGTTTGAAAAAAAAATGTATTTACCCAATATTGCCTTGCTGAAGTACAGCTCAGCAACTCATTTCTACAGACCCTGACAAACTGATGGCCCAGAAGACTAAAGGTGCTTTGAAGGGTTGCTGTTTCTTACCTTGCCATACATCTTAAGATGCTTGGATGGCTCTGAGGAACTCCACTTGCTCAGTCTCTGCTTCTCTTGGCCTCTGTTTGGCTATGCATGACTTTGGACCCTGCCACAGCACTTCCCAACCTCCACTGATGCTACACATATTCACCTGCTCCCTCCCAGAACTCAGAACACAGAAGCCCCAGTCCTGTGGCAGACATGTAGACTTCTCTGCAGCCTTAGGGTCTATTCATGTAGTTGACAGTAGTAAGGGTGCTTTGTATAGATCAAGGAGAATAAGGAGCTGTCATGGTGTCCACCTGCACTCTGTCACAATCTTTCTGTTATGAGTGCTGCTTTCACTCTATGACACCACCTGCTTGGTGCTCTAATTTGGACTTTGAGGTCAGCCAATGACATGGCTTCTGTTAGGCACTCCAACTTTACACACCTCTTGCTGGATAGTGCCAACATCTGAAATGGCTGTGGCTGGGCATGCACCAAGAAGGTCCGACAGACAAGTGAGAAAGGTACAAGATGCTGTCAGGCATTATTTGTTTTACAGACAACCAGGATCAGAGTTAATTGATACCAGCTCAAGATGTCTCTGGATTGACCAAGCATATTCTCAGAGGCTCTGCTCTCAAATCTTCTTTATGATCTCTGAGGATGATTACATCAGTTCTTTGTGTTCAGTGAAGGACCCTGCTCACTCCCATTGTCAGAAGCAGACATATAGGATCTTCCTCCCTTCAGCATCCCATAGGTGGCTAGAGAACTGCTTCTAACCTCCAGAAAGGCTGGACAACAACTAACACATTGACTGTAACCACAGCCCTTTATTCCACTGCAAGCACCTCCTATAGGTCAGATGGTTGAATGGAGTCATATAATTCAAAGAACGGAAGCCGAACCAGTGAGTACAGATTTTTCCTTTCTATACCTATGTATAAGGTATTACCATTGACCCATGTTACATCATTTACCTCCTTGTGCTTAATTCTTAAACAGGTGTTAAAAGTATATGGAAAATGAATGAGATAATCTCTCCACTCATGTCTCCAGCTCTAAAGCCCCCACCTGCTCACCTTAGTATTTAATTGCCACTGGTAAGACTTGTCCATACGTAAGAAACTTCACTCCAGTAACAGGTACAGGTAAGTATACTGTACATTATTTTTTATGTTGTACATTAAAGGTGCAATACTAAAGAGAGAAACGGGTATGAACATATTTAAAGTCTGCAGGACTCTCAACCCATATATGCATACGCACTTTTTTTTATTTTTGTCTTTATTTATGTACAGCCTTCTTTTTATGTTTGCTTGCACGCATGTGCAAGAAACATAGTGCCATCATCCGAGTTTTCGGAGGTGTGGCAGCCCTCTTCCAATGCAGTCAGTGTGTTTGCAGGTGCAGCCGCAGTTCTCCAATGGCTGCTGGAGCTGTCTATGGCAGCAGTCGAAAATGCAGTGGAGTACAGTTGAAAGGGGGAGCTATGCTTCAGTGAGCAGTGAAAAGATATCGCCTGCTCATGCACGCTCCCCCTACACACACACACACACACACACACACACACACGCATACTGTGTGCTCACCTCCAACACACTGTATAGCCGATGGAGGTGCCCAACTCTGCCGGCTGTGCTACAGCCCCCAAACAGAGTTGATATGCCACGCTGGGTGCCTACCTCCCAGCGTGGCTATACATCCTATAGCTAACGGGGTGCCCAATCCCCCGTCGGCTCCACTGGTCCCCCCCAGAGTACAGGGTGCCACGCTGGGAGCCCACCCCAGCATGGCAACAGATGCTATCACCGAGAGGGGTGCCCAATCCCACGTCGGCTCCACGCCCCCCAAAAAAGTCATCCTTGTGCCACTCTGGGAGCCCACCCCAGTGTGGAACAAGTCCCGCATCGCCTGGGCTCTGCTCCACTGGTCCCCCCAGAAAGTACAGGGTGTCATGCTGGGAGCCCACCCCAGTGTGTGGCAACAGATGCCATCACAGACAGGAGTGCCCAATCCCCGTCAGCTCCATGCCCCCAAAAGTATCCTTGTGCCACACTGGGATCCCACCCCAGCGTGGCAAACGTCCCATGTCATCATTTTAAAAAACAAACCTGAAACACAAAAATGGTTCCTCGCTGTCTCTGCCCCACTCACCCCATATTTACCTCCGGACTGTGGCACGACGATCTTCGGTGGACCGGGAACATGTCTGCACTCTTCAAAGCCGACCACGAACTGAGGAAATGCAGGTAAACTGTATAATGGGATAGATAGGGTTTTTTCAACTTTGTTGCATATCTCAGACATTTCTTGGAATTTTTGCACCAAATTTTCAACATGGGGTTTTTGGGACCCCTTCTTATGAATGCTTTCACTGTCATGGTGTTAATCGGGCCTGAAGGGTGATTTCGCAGTCACTGCATGAAATCACCTTCCGGGACAGAGTAATGAAATGACACTGCCACTGTTCATAAGGTGGGCTCTCAAAAAGCCTATGTTGAAAATTTGGTGGAAAAATTCCTAAAAATGACTGTTTTATGAGCGTGCGTTGCGCAGTTCCTACGCACACTCGTAAGTTTGCAAATTTTCAATATTTTCACTCAAGATTTTCAACATTGCCATTTTATCACACCTCCTTATGAGCAGTATAGCTGTCATTTTTCACATCTTGCCCAAAACGTGTTTCCGCCCATGTAAAGCACATTGGCACAGTCAGTGTGCGAAATCAATGTATGGGACACATTAAGAAAATCACAGTGTGACTGTTCATGAGCAGAGGTCTTAATATGGCTATGTTGAAAATTTGGTGAAAAAATTCCTAAAAATGACTGTTTTACGTGCATGCGTTGCGCAGTTCCTACGTACGCTCGTAATTTTGCGAATTTTCAATATTTTCCCTCCAGATTTTCTTTTTTTATAATTCAAATTTTATTTAAGTTTCCAATACAGAGAACAAATCATAACAGTATAGATAATGAACACCATACATCAGATACAAAATACAGAATGATTCGCTCTCCCTACCCCCTCCCGCCCTGCTCACCACCCACCCAGAACAACCCAGCGCCTCTTTTACACCTTTAGCACGGTACCTATGGGTATGGCCTAGTGATGCTTAAACCTGTAGTGCATAGAGAGTTTATAGTGGGCCCCAGATACTATCAAACTTCTTAATTTTGTTGTATAGACTGGCAATAGTCCTTTCTGTTCTAAGGTTCTCAAGTAACTCCTGAAGTCATTCAACATATGTTGGTACCTCCGTATCTTTCCAGTGTCTTAACACCACTTTTTTAACAGACATCGACATCAAGGCTATGTACTACTTCCTGTTCACCACCGAAATGGAGGAGAAATCCCCAAGAAGACATATTTAGGGGGTGAACAAGTCTGAGAGCCCTAAAAGAGGATCAGCACGCTGTTTAATCATAGTCCAGAGTGGGACAACTTTAGAACAGCTCCAGAAAATATGAGGACTGACATCTTGTGCAAAGAGGAGAGGACACCAAACCCAGTCTGGCAAGCCTCTGCGGAGAATAGTAAATGTTGTGCAAAATTTTTAATTGCATTAATCTAAGTCTGTCCTGCTTGAGGAACTTATGACAACTTTGCCACAGGGGAGGCCAATCCAGGTCTCTGCCCTGGAAGAGAGAGGCCCAAAAGGTGACCGGAGTGTAGTTATCAGGATAGACCCAGGTAAATAGAGCACTGTATATTTTAGATACAGCATGGGGCGAACCTGCCAACTCCATTAGGGTAGCCTGAAATCTGATATGGGGAACGGGGGGGAAGTCGAACCCATTACCTTAACCAGGAGATGACGAAGCTGGAAAATCTTGAAGATTCTTATGCGAGGTATCATAAACTTGTGCATAATGTCAGCTGAGGAACACCATTGACTGTTGGGTGTTATAAACTCATCCAGACGGCAGTCTCCTATCTGAGGGAGCCAACTGGCTGGGAGGGGCTTACCGTCTAGTAAAAAATTAGGGTTACCTATTACGGGTTGAGATAAATCCTTGAGATTCTTATATCTCAGAAATGCACACAATTGAGTATGAACCCTGATTGAAACAGCTATAGGGGAACTATGTAGAGACTGGTAAGGAACTTACCTTGGTATATAACAGCGCAGCAGGGGAAAGGCCGTGTTTTATTATGGAAGCAGACTCGACGGCTAACCAGGCTACCATGGATAATTGATCCACGGTCAGCCATCTAAGATACTTATTGGCCTGGCTGACCCAATAGTGTAGCCTGACATGGGGAAGCCTTAATCCTCCTTTAGCTTTCGGGGCAGCTAATTTATGGAATGCCATCCTAGCCTTCTTATCACCCCATATAAAAGTAGAGATTATGCTGTGCACTTTTTTGACCCAGGACAGGGGGAGCCATATGTTTTGCATGTTGAGGGGGTAGAACATGTTCATTTTGATTAAATTAATTCTGCCCCAAAGAGAAAGGGGAAGTAGGGTCCACCTGCGAAGGTCTAGGTCTATTTTATGTACCAGTGTGTCAATATTTAGTTGTCTGAGCCGAGCTGTATCCCAAGTTAAAAGGAGCCCCAAGTATTTAATATAGTTAGACTTCCATGTGAGCCCGAAAGCAATGATGTCCTGTTTGTATACCCTATGATTAAGAGGGAAAACAACAATCTTTCCTACATTAAGTTTATAGTTTGAGACCTTGCTGAAGTCATCTATTAACTTCAGAATAGTGGGAATAGATGTGATTGGGTGGGTTACTTGCAGCAGAAGATCATCTGCATAGGCCACAACTTTAACCACCTGCTCACCTACAGAAATACCCGAAATGCCCTGGGCACCTGATAACCTCCTGATAAGAGGCTCTAAGTAAACATTAAAGAGAAGGGGAGATAGGGGGCACCCCTGTCTGGTCCCCACATGTAGTATAAAGAGACTAGAGACAACCCCATTACATGAGATTCTGGTAGAGGGGAACTTGTATAACGAGCTGACCCAATTCCGGAATTTCATGGGAAAACAGAAAACCTCCATTGTAACAAACAGATAGTCCCAGTGGACTCTGACAAATGCCTTCTCGGCATCCAACGAAATTAGGGCCATTGGACGAGAAGCATCCTTGAATGCCAGGAAGACATGAGACAGGGTCCTCAGATGATCGACCGATGATCTCCCTTTCATAAAACCAACCTGTTCTGCCCCTATAAGAAAGGGAAGTACTGCCTCCAGACAGTCAGCTAATAATCTTGCCAAAATTTTAATATCATGTTTGAGAAGGGAGATCGGCCTATAACTTGAGACCTGATCAGATGGTCTGTCTGGCTTGGGCAATAAAACAATCAACGCCTCGAAAAGGGAGGGATCGGATACCTGACTGGAAAGGACAGCCTGAAAAAGTGGTAACAGAATGGGAATCAGTTGCTTAGAGAAAACTTTGTAAAAGTTGGAGGTAAACCCATTGGGGCCCAGAGATTTGTCGGATGGAAGAGATTTAATTACCCTTTCTATCCCGCCCTCAGAGATAGGAGACTCCAAAATTTGCTGTTGGGATTGTGTAAGAGATGTCAATTGTAAATCACTCAGATATTCATAAAGTCTGTCTTTAGGTGGGGAGTTGGCCATAGGGGCCATATAAATCCTTGATATAATTAGTGAACTCCTCCGCTATCTCCGAGGTTTAAGACCCTAAGGGAGTTGTCTTTGGGGGAGTGGATTGCAGGAATGAATCTGTCGGATTCCTGTTGTTTAATATGCAATGCTAACATTCTGCCCGCCTTCTCACCCTGATCGGTATATACAGCTTTTGTTTTCAAGATTGCAAATTCGACTTGCTCTGCTAACATAGCTAGGTAGGCTTCTCTCAATTTCGTTAAATCGTGTTTAAATGTTTCTGAGGAAGGTGGGAAAGAGCAGTCTCCATACCCCTAATCTGAGAGAGAAGAACAGAAATCCGAGATGCCCTCTCCCTTTTCCTTTTCGATGTTAAGCCAATTATAATCCCCCTTAAATATGCTTTACAAGCACCCCATAGCATAACAGGCTTCCCTATGGAGTTAGAGTTGGTAGCAGTAAACTACTCTGTTTGAGATATTATATATTGAACCATCTTCGGCTCCTTCAAAATTTGGTTATTCAACTTCCACCTGCTCCCTTTATTTGGCAAGGAAGCTAGGGCTATTAGGCAGGTGACCACAGAGTGATCTGTTGGGGGCCCTGAGACAATACTTGAGCTTATAACCCTGGTAAAAGAGTTTGAGAAATGAGGATATAATCAATCCTCGAGGAAGTTGCATGCATCAGGGAAACAAAAGTGTACTCCCTCGTATTGGGATGTAGTACACGCCAAATATCACAAAGACCTGCAGAGTATATCAGATCCCTAAAAGCTCTTTGTGCTGGAGAGAGACCTTGATGGGCTTGACCTGTTCTGTCTACAGCCTGATCAAAAATGAGATTAAAGTCTCCTCCTATGACCATGGGGGTATCCAGAAATGGAGTTAAGGCTTCTATTATCTGAACAAAAAAGCTAGGGGAGTCTACATTAGGGCCATAGATAGCACCCAAGACAATGTCCAGGGTATGCAGTCTGCCTTTTACAAACAGGAATCTGCCCAAAGGATCAGATATAACTTGGATAGGTTTGAACGGAACCAACCTATGCAGAAGGATCATGATCCCTCTACTGTGGGTCGTACCCTCAGCCGCAAACATCTGCCCAATCTTTTGCCATCTCATTTTGTCAGAATCCCTCTTGAGCAGGTGCGTCTCCTGCAAAACATAATTTCTGCCTTCAGATGGTTTAGATGTTTCAGAATTTTATATTGCTTAGTTTTATGCCTCACTCCTTTAACGTTCCAACTAATAAATTGAGTGTTTCTAACCATCACCCGTGTTGCCAGTCAGAAATCTTCCAAAGCACAACATATGTTTATATTTCACATCAGTGCTACTCCCAACATGGTATGCGCTGGGTTGTTCTACCTTCCCCCCAAACCTGCCAGCACTAAGTCCTTTCCCCCGACCAGCCCCATGAAACTCCCCCACCCAAAACACCCCTTAAACCCTAACCCCCTCCTCCCACACCCACCCCTCTCTTGCTTGGTACATGATGAATGGCAGTCTGAAAAGTCCCTCTCCCTCCAACCTCCCCCACCCTCGTGAACCAGGAAACAAGAACAAAAATACCCTTCATAACCAGAACACTCCATAGAGAATAACATATCCCATTTCATTGCGTTTAACATCACCCCTTAATAATACAGGGGAATTAGCTGCATGAGCCCCTTAGAAAAAGTAATCCTCCCTGCTGAAACCCCACGAGCCATGCATCTACATGGTCCACGGAGCGCGAAGTGTGTAAAACACTTGCATCATATATAGAAATAATAATCTTAGATGCCTTCTTGCGGTGCAGCCCTCAAACAGCAGGTGTAAACAGCCGAGAGTAAACAGGCCATTACTGTCTTCTTTGATATAGGGGAATGTCTGTGAGCTCCAGGGTCACTGTCCAGACCTCATTGCTTGGACCAGAAACAGTGACTACCTCACTCCTAAAGGGAACATTTGAAAAAAGAAAAGGGGAGTCCTCCAAAAACAGCACTCTAACAGGGTTATACAGGAGGGGCAGACAAATGACTAATTAAGACGTACAGAGACCCTGGTATCGCCATCTGTCTGCAATTGTGGAATCCCCATCTGGTGTTCAGGCTAACCATATTTATTGCGTAATGGCATCAGGGAGCAAGAGGAGGGGAAGCCAAGAAGAAAACAGACCTTGCTAACAGGACCAGAAAGGGACCGCAGTTACAGATAAGGTCACATGATAAGCTCAGAGAAAGCTGACCATTGCCTCCCCATTGCCATAGAATCAGGACATCACCCCTAATAAAATCAGTTGCCAATTCTGTCAGAGTGAGATTTAACTTAAACTCAATAACCTCGCTCAGATACCCATTATTTAGGACCAGAGGGAAAACACAAGAGCCCGTTAACACCTTGCTTGTAAACCCAAAGACGAGACTGGGCTTAGCCAGAGCCAAAACAAGAGAGTCTACAAGATATTAGACAGTCCTGGAAGTGAGAACCGGATTGGGAGCAAAATGTCCATTTTAATATCAGAAAGGAGGCCCTTCATGAGAGTTGCAGCATAGAGTTAGGTAACCAGATGTACAGCTTGTCACCAACATAGCCCCAGAGAGTTTATTGAGAATTGTAAATTTGCAGCAGCTAGACAACACAGCCGATGGAAAACTCAGCATAGCACACTGCACCAGGTCGATTCTCATGCAGGCTTAAATAGGTCAGGAGGCTCTTCTTTGAGCCCTGCAGTTGCCAACTCCACTTCCTCATAGGTCACCAAGGAGCCACTCAGGCAAACTTGAAGCCTTGCAGGAAAGCCCATACAAAACTTGATTTCCATGGCAATCAGCTTGAGGACCAATTTGTGAAATGTGGTTCATTTCTGATGCACAGATAAAAGCAGATCTTGCGCCACCCTCAGCTTTTTACCTTCCCATTGCAAATCTTGTACTTCCTTAACTTTGTATAGGAAAAGCTGTCGCTCCTGGAAATTTAAAAAGCGAAATATGAATGACCTGGGGGCTCCGACCGGGGGAGGGGGGCGTAGTGCACGATGAGCTCTTCTATAATATAGCTTGCTCCAAAGGGGGAAGGGCCTGCCACCTTCTCCATGAACTTCTTAATGAACTTGATGGGGTCTGAGCCCTCTTCACCTTCAGGCAGACCTATGATTACCACATTGTTGCGGCGACTGCGCCCCTCCAGATCTTCCACCTTATTCTCCATCTTCACTAGCCTTTGCCTCAAGGCCACTAACTCCAGTTCGGCTTTGATACATAGATACATAGATACATAGACAGTGTCGGCAGATAAGGGCCTATGGCCCACCCAGTCTGCCCATTTGAGCTTGTAAGTTCAGTTTATGTTTTCCTAGAAGTCTGTTGCCCCTTACCCCTGACCTCCAGAATTCCTTTATGTCTATCCCATGCATTCTTAAATCCCGTGATTGTTTCAGCCCCCACCACTTCCTCTGGCAGGGTGTTCCACTTGTCCACCACCCGTTCTGTGAAGAAATTCTTCCTCACGTTTCCTCTGAATCGTCCTCCCTCCAACTTCATCCCATGCCTTCTAGTCCTGGAACATCTTTTTGGCTTAAAAATAGTGTATTCCTGCACCCTGTTCCTCCCTGTAAGATACTTGCATGTCTCTATCATATCCCCTCTCTCCCTCCTCTCCTCCAGGGAGTACATGTTCAGTTCCTTCAACCTGTCCTCATAGGACTTGTGATGCAATCCATGCACCATCTTTGTTGCCCTCCTCTGAACCTTCTCTACCCTGTCTATGCCCTTACATAGCTAAGGTCTCCAGAACTGTACACTGTACTCCAGGTGGGGCCTCACTAGTGTCTTGTATAGTGGAATTATGACCTCCCTTTTCCTGCAGGTGATGCCCCTGCCTATGCATCCCAGCATCCTATTTGCTTTACCTGCTGCCTTGTCACACTGTTTCCCTACCTTGAGGTCATCAGAGATGATAAACCCAAGATCCCTTTCCTGCTTGGTGCATGCTATATCCTCACCCCCCCAACTGATATATTGTGCCAGGGTTTTTGTGCCCCATATGCATTATCTTGCACTTCTTTGCATTGAATTTCAACTTCAGTTTGTCCTGTTTCCTTTCAACAGAGTGTATACAAGCTTCATTATCAGCAGTTTTCTTGGAGAGCTCCTCCAGGGTGCTAGAGATGCCTTTTATTTCTCCTGCCATATTCTGCATTTCAGCCTTAAAAGGCTGAAACTCCTCTAAAAACCTCGAGAGGGTAAGGAGATCCAAATCAGGACTCTCAGTAGTGACAGGCAGCGAGGATTGCAAGGAGGCGGCCCTGGCTTTCTTAGAGGCCTTCTCGGGTGTAGCAAGAGGCATGTTTGGAAGCGATTTTCCGCATCTCCTCGTCCATTGATTTCTTATAACAGGGGCGTGAACGTTTAAGAAGGTGACAATCAAGCGATCTGCGGTAAATAACGCCATAAAACAGGGTTTTAGAGAGATTTAACAGGCAGAAGGTTGGAGCAAACAGAGAGGCATCTTACACAGCACACCACATCACGTGACTCCCCGTCTTCCCTCCAGATTTTCAACATTGCCATTTTATTACACTTCCTTACGAGCAGTACAGCTGTCATTTTTCACATCTTGCCCAAATTGTGTTTCTGCCCATGTAGCGCACAATGGCGCAGTCGGTGTGTGAAATCAATGTATGGGACACATTAAGAAAATCACAATGAGACTGTTCATGAGCAGAGTTCTTAAAATGGCTATGTTGAAAATTTGGTGAAAAAATTCTAAAATGACTGTTTTACGGCGGGCGTGCGTTGCTGGCAGTTCCCTCACAGCACGCTCGTAATTCTGGTACAATGTTTTCACTCCAGATTTTCAACATTGCCATTTTATTACACTTCCTTATGAACAGTACAGCTGCCTATTTTCACATGTCACCTAAATGTGTTTCAAGACATGTAGCGCATAATGGTGCAGTTGAAAGTAAAGCAATATTTGGGACAGATTAACAAAATCACAGTTATACTGTTCATGAGCAGAGGTCTTAAATGGCTATGTTGAAATTTTGGTGACAAAAGTCCATAAAATGACTGTTTTACGAGTGAGCATTGCGCAGTTTCAACGCACCCTCATAAGTTTATGACTTTGTAATATTTTCAGTACAGATTTTCACCAGTGGCATTTTTCCCACACTTCCTTATCAACAGTACAGCTGTCAGTTTTCACAACATGGCTGAAATGTGTTTTCACACTTTCAGCTAAAGATGCATGGTCGCTGTGGGAAATCATTGTTCGGGACAGATAAAGAAAATCACAGTGACACTGTTCATGATCGGAGGTCCCAAAATGCCTGTGTTGACAATCTGCTGTAAAAAATCCACAAACTAATTACATTACAGGTGTGCATTGCACAGTTTCTATGCACGCTCGTGACTTCACCAGTTTTTTTAATATTTTTACTGCAGATTTGCAACATTGTCATTTTTTACACCTCCCCATGAACAGTACAGCTGTCATTTTTCACATTCTGTTCGAAATGTGTTTTTGCACCTGTGGTGCTAAATTCTGTAGTCACTGTGCATAAGCAGCTTTCAGCTAACAAATTGATATTGCCACTGTTCATGAGGTGAGGGTCACAAAAAACCATGTTGAAAATTTGGAGTGAAAATACCAACGAATGCCTGAGGTGTTAGGGTTTACAACCATAACGCCCCACCCTGTAGAGAATGACAGGCATCAGGGGTGTGACTTGGGATTTTTGCCTGTAATGCTCATACCATTCCACACCCTGCTGCCAGTGAGAGGCGTCGAGGTATGCCTTGGACTCTTCGGCCCCAAAGTTCACCCCATTCTCCTATACTACACCCATCTCACCATATTTCCTGATGGAATGGGGTGCGTAAGGGCCAAAGACCCAAAGGCACACCGTGACACTTGTCAGTGTCTGCAGGGTAGGGTGTGGTGAAATGGCATGGCCGTTATGCCTGACGACCCAAAGGCACACCCCAATGCCTGTCACTCTCTGCAGGGTGGTGGTGGGTCTGGCTTCAGTTCAATACTTCACTGCCATTTCTATTATGCAGCTCTGTAACTTCTTCACTACCAATGCCAATGCCAGCAAGCAAACATTCGGCACTGACAAATGCTTGTTTTATATCAGAGCCTAACCACTGTCTTTTCAAAAGATTTGTCTGTCATGCACTTGCTGAGCAGTCTAACAACAGCTGCAGGCAAACATTGCATTGTATTTCATTTTCATTTCCAGCTCCTTCTCCTGTGGTTTGCTTGTACTAGTGAGAATAAGGAAAATACATCATGTATTAATCTTCCTATGTTGGTATCCAAATCAGTGTTTGATATTTCTCCAACCAAATTGTTGATGCCACTACTGCAAACACCAGCTGTCTGTTTGATGCATGAAAGGCATTTAGCTTTTGCTTTCACTTACCTAGCTTAAGATGCTAGACTGCATCTTGTGGTTCACTTCTAAAAGGCTGCTTTCAATGCAGCAGTTACACTGCATGGTTACAGTTATTCATGAGGGGTCTGTAAAGATTTAAACATTACTGGCTAACAAATGGACTAACTGACTACAAGTTCAAAAAGAATGGGGCACATTACAAAACAAAGAAGTTATGGTAAAGACAGGTACAGAAAATCAGATACAGGCAATAGAAAACACATAGACCAGCTACTTGTTCTGTGCAGGTTTTCTTCATGAGTGTCTGCAGGTATTGGCATATAAAGACAAGCCTGTTTGGTGGGCAATTGTTGCACCGGGCAACTGGTGGCATAAACTGTTTCTTCTCATACCCCCCCCCCGGGATATAAGGACCAACAACAGTCACCACAATGGCATGGTGGTTCTCTGCTCTCTTCCATCTGGCAAGGAGACAGACAGCTGTGGCACCACTGCTTGGTGGCTTTCTTCCAATCCTTCTTTAGAGAGCGAGACAATCATAAACAGTCACAACCACTAAGCAGTCCTTCCCTTGTCCCCCTCCAGATTGTGGGACAGGCTACACTGGCCAGTACCATTCATCACTTTTTTCTAGCTTCTTTCTGGAGAGGGGGACAGCCAGCCATGGCTGCTGACACTTGGCAGCTCTCTTCTCATCCCCCTTCAGGGAGGAGTATAGACAGCAATGTCTGCCACTGTTCTGTGGTTCTTCTGTCATCCATTTCCACAGAGGGAGATGCACAAGCATGCCCTGAACCTCTGGTACAGCTGTGCCAGGAGATAAAAATTCAGGTTGAGGGGGAATGTTGCATTGGTCTATGAGCAGAAAGGGTAGGGAGTATACGAACATGCGAAGAAGCTAGTTCCTAGTATAACTTACTCTGCTAACCCACCATCATCTTTGTAGCCCTCCTCTGGACCTTCTCCAGCAGATTAATGTCCTTTTTGAGGTGTGGGCCCCAGTACTGAACTCCATACTCTAGATATGGCCTTACCAGTGACCTGTACAAGGGCAGTATAACCTCCTCTCTCCTACTACTGATCCGCCTAGATATGCATCCCAGCAACTTGTTTGCCTTTGCTGCTGCTTTCTTGAACTGCATGCAGTGCTTCAGGTCACTAGTGATCATCACTACCAGGTCCTTCTCCTCTGATGCAGATACTCAGACTCCACCTAGGGAGTACTCTGTCCTGGGATTCTTGACTCCAATATGCATAACACTGCATTTTTTGTCATTGAAGCCAAGCTGCCAGATCCTGGACTACCTCTCCAGCTATTCCAGATCTTCCTGTAGGTCCTGTATCCCTTCAGCTTTGTCCACTCTTCCATAGAGCTTAGTGTCATTCACAAATAGACACATTTTTCCCTTAATGCCATCCCCAATCTCATTGATGAAGATATTGAACAAACACCGGCCCCAGCACAGAGCCATGTGGGACCCCACTGGTTACCTCTCTGGTATCAGATAACTCTCCCCCACAACTATCCTCTGGGTTCGGTCCCTCAGCCAGTTTTCTACCCATCTGGCCATCTTTTCCCCAAACCCAAGATCCACCAACTTCCTGATCAAACTTTTTGTGGGGCACAGAGTCAAAGGCCTTGCTGAAATAAAGATAGAGGATGTCTACTGCTTGGCCCCTGTCTACTGTCTTAGTGACACAGTCAAAGAAGTCAATCAGATTCATTTGACACGATCTCCCCCCCATGAACCCATGCTGCCTCACATTCTGGAGACCATGCTCTTCTAGATATTCCACCAATCTTTCCTTTAGTATGATCTCCATGAGCTTGCCCACAATGGAGATCAGACTGACTGGTCTGTAATTCCCTGGGTCATCCTTAAGACCACCTTTTCAGAGGGGCACTACATGTGCTGTTCTCCAGTCTTATGGTACCATGCCTTACTCCAGTGAACTAATAAATAGGTCTGCCAGAGACCCTGCCAGCTCCTCAGCCAGTTACTTTTGTACCCTTGGATGTACTCTGTCTGGGCCTGGTTAATTGACCACCTTCAAAGCCAGCAGACCCTCCCTCACTGTAGCCTTCTCTATCACTACATCTGTGTTCCACTCCCTCCCTGCTCCTCTTCTCTCTCTCCTGAAGGCACTGATCCGTCCTTCTCCTGGTGAAGACGGAACGTAAGTATTCATTTAGTATCTCTATTGTCATAGAAGCAGGAATAGTGAGACACATATCTGCCTGTCAGGCATATTGACACAATAAACAATGAATCACAGTCTTTTAGGCAGATTGACACCTACACCTATGAATCACATCCAACCAACAGCAGGAACACATATGTAGCTGTAGATGTGGATGATTCTGGTGTAGTAAACTTCTGCTCCCTTCAGAAATTGTCATATGGAGGTATTTGAATGCACCCACAGCCCCACAGCACCATTGGCTGGCAGGTAACAGGCACTGGCTTTCTGCAGTACCCACTGGCTACCACCTGACACACCTTCAGGCCTCAACATTATCTCAATATGTGTCCATGCAGTTTGCAAGCAAATATAAAAACAGGTGTTTTGATCATGATTTATGGGCTCTGCAAGAAACAAATAAGAAAATGAGTCTATATTATCTCTATGAAAGCAACAATGGCTGCTTGTGCTGGGATCAAAGGTTCTGTACCCATAAAGACTAAGTTCTTACAATTAATGTGAGACTTGTGGAGAGATTCAGCTGTAGAGAGGGTGTTCATAGCCCCACACCCATAACCATTAAATGTGTAGGAATAAAGTTTCAAGAAAACAGGTAACTGTTTTAAAATACAGGTATGTGGGGTAGATTGAGGAACTTTGATGTTCAGTGACATTTTCTCATTTATTGCATGACTGGGTTTTATATGAAAGGCCCCCAATCTGTTGTGTCATATAAACTGGAGAACTCCTAAAGCCTGAGAGACTTTTAGAAATACAAAAATGGGACTAGGATATCTAGTACTGAACAAAGCCAACACAGAGGGCTGGAGCTAATAATTATGGCTATCCTGCACTCCAGTAAACAGGTGGTTTGTGGTAAACAAAATGTGGTTCTAATAATTTTCCTGCTGGTACAGGCTATGAATAACTCTTTTCTTATCCCAATGACAATTTGGATTAATTATAGCTCTGATGGGTTTCAGTGCAATGGAGTCATACAGGAAGTAGCTGTGTTTCCATGTATACCTTTTCCCCTGAGAAATGCCTGAATACTGTAGTACATGCAAAGAACTGAAATTGGGTTTCATGGTTTCAGACTTCAGGTGCCAGTAGTTTCTCATTATACACATTATCATTAACCACCATTTCTCAATTTATGTCAGGACCACCATCAGTTAAGTTGCCCCTCTCGTTCTCATTCCCTAGGATACAGTCTAGCAGCACTTATTCAAATAGCAGTTGCACCACCTTGTATAGCTGTATGGTATGAGAAGTGTCAGTATGAAATCAAAGCATATAACAGTATGAAGAGAGCTAGAACATTCCAACAGCCATGTTTACAGGTTTTTTTAGCAATAACACAGGAAGCTATTTGCTGGTGCATATAAATTAACTGCAAAGCAGAATCAGTTTTAAAAAAAAGCATTTTAAAGCTGCAAATTATTTAGGTACCAGATTTGTGAGGTAAATTATAATATATGTAACAAGGTTCACACTGATGCAATTGCTGGTTAATGTGATTTAATTAAATTTTGTAATATATCGCTTAATTCTTGCAGGTCTAAAAGGTGTTTTAGCTGCAAAAAAGCAATTTACATTTTTTTTCCTGATTAAACCCATCTGCATGCATTGATCTCAATAGAACTGTCGACTTAATGAGTTTGCTGATATAAAAAAGTCATAATTTAAAATTACCGATGAGCTTTGTTTTAAATAAATCTCCTCTTGAGAGGTTAATTGTATTATACTCATGAGATGTTACTTGTATTGAATTAAAAACTTTCTTTCATAAGTCTAAAGTATCCAAAGAGTTAAACTACTCAGGAGGTTTTGAACAAATGCAGTGAATGATGTGAGTCTAATTTGTTTATTATGTGCATCTTTGTTAAAGGTCCCAGAGAGTTATCCTTAAGTTAGTTTGGAAAATATTGAGACTGTTTGAGGTCACATTGAGTATTTCGGAAAGAAAAATATGAATTCAAAAAACAGCCTAAATCACACAGAGAAAACTGAAATCATGCAGGAAGAAGATGTACGAGTACTGATCAGCCATAGCATTGTGTGGGAACAGAAGTGTGGAACAGCATCTAACAAGGTAAACATCATGGTCTGTATAAGGAGAAACTTCATTAGTCAATCTAAGGCTCTTATAGTGCCATTATGCTGATCCTTGGTCTGGCCCATTTTGAGTACAGTGTGCAGTTTTTTCCCCACATATGTGGAAAATGCCATGTGGTGTTCCATGCCCACACCAAGAACTTGAATTAAATCCCAATACTGACACTGTAGTGGAGCATGGGGGGGGTGAGGTTTGTTGTCTTTTGGATGAGATGTTAAAGCAAGGCCCCACCTGCCTGTTCTAGTGGTTGTTCAGGTGGACATTAAAGATTCCATGGCACTTTTTAAAAAGAATAAAGGAATTTCCCTGGTTTCTAGGCCAAAATTTCCCCATTCACTAAAATTGCCACCAATAGCTTAATCTGGTTGAATGCCAGTTTGTTTCCATCTGTATCCCCCTACCCCTGGGATGAGGCTGAAAATAGGCAGAACTGTCTAGACCTCCTTTGCCGGTCAACAAAAAACTAATAATATTAACACAGTAGGAAAGATTCTGAGGAGAGTGACCTAGTTGGTTAATGGCTTGGAAAACGTGGGATTTGAAGACCTACTGACTTAACTGGTACAGCTTTCCATGGAAATGAAAAGTCTCAGGAGAGACTTAATTACAGTATTCATATACAGCATATAAAAGGGATGACATCATCAAATCCCTGCAGCTCTTCAAGATGCACAAGGATGAAAGGACAAGTGATGCTCTATGTCACCGAATGGTAGAAGATTCAAGGAAACTTCAGAAAGAACTGCTTCCCAGAACAAGTGTTGAACACTCAGAATATACTGCCAGCGCCTGTGGTATCAACTGATACTGTAATATTCTTCAGGCTCTGTGAAGAATTGTGGGGCAGGGTATATCCACTGAGCTAGTAGGAGGGGAGTTAATATACTGCTGGTTTTCTTTCCTCCTATCTATGTATGTATGTATAAGGTCATGATATTCTAAAATGGGACAATTACTTCTGCAAGTGCAGTAGTGGCACAACTCAACTGTGTGAAAAGACAGTGCTGGCTTTACATATTATCCACTAAGCCATTTGGCTATTTTTAAATCATTTTGCTAAAAAAAAGTTTTCAGTAAGTCACTGTTGGCTTGTAATGACTTTTATGTCATGCAGGAGTCTGTTAAAAACTAAAAATAGCTAAAATGGCTAAATGGTTAATACAAAAGAGGCTGTGGTTAAAAAAAAAAAGAGGTACAGTTAGCCAAATGGCTTAGTATTTATGGTGTCCAGAACCAACACTGGCAACAGATTACATTTGATACATTTAGAACTAACTCTGAAAGAGGCACTGGTGAGACCTGTCCTAAAGAAACCTTCCCACGACCCAGACTTCCTAGAAAATTACCACCCTATCTCCAACCTGCCTTTCTTGAGCAAGGGTGTTGAGAAACTGGTAGCATAGCAGCTCGAGGATCGGCTCATGTCCTTCGACATCTATGAGCCATTTCAGTTGGGTTTTCGGGCTAGAAACAGCACAGAAACTGCACTAGTCAGGGTGCACAATGACTTACTCAGAGCTAGAGATAGAGGCATCAGGTCAATTCTTGTGCTCCTTGATCTCTCCTCAGCTTTTGACACCATGGACCACATTGTGCTTCTCGAATGGCTCTGTGAATTTTGTGGACTTGCTGGGGTTGTCATCAGATGATTTGAATCCTATCTCTTGGAT
The DNA here is from genome assembly GCA_016271365.2 of Neoceratodus forsteri. Taxonomy (NCBI): domain Eukaryota; kingdom Metazoa; phylum Chordata; order Ceratodontiformes; family Ceratodontidae; genus Neoceratodus; species Neoceratodus forsteri. The sequence goes on along the minus strand of JADMNL010000023.1, from coordinate 234,297,644 downwards.
AGGGTGTAGTGGGTAGTCTCCAATGGCGCTGTCTTGTGGAGTTCCACAGGGCTCGATCTTGTCACTGATGCTGTTTGCTGTGTATATGCTGCCTCTGGGTGAGATCATTTGACAGTACAGCATGGAGTTTCACTGCTATGCAGATGACACCCAGCTGTATTTGTCATTTTTCCCTGGGATATCTGGTGCAACTGATGTGCTTAACACCTGTCTGGCTAAAATCATTGACTGGATGGCTTCCAGCTGGCTGCAACTCAACCTGGACAAAACAGAGGTGCTGGTGGTTGAGCTGGGTTGCGAGTGTGATGGGTTGCTACCTGGAGCAGACACTGGTCCTTTCCTAGGGTCTGCCCCATTGCTTGCTTCCCCTAGGGTGTGAAATCTAGGTGTGATCCTGGACAGCAGGCTGACCTTTGAAGACCAGGTGTTGTCTGTTGTAAAGGATGTTTTTTACCACCTACTGAACATCACCAGGATCAAGCCACTCATTCCAACTGAAGATCTGCTGACCCTAGTGCATGTCTTTGTGACCTCTGGACTTGACAACTGTAATGCTCTTTACTTCGGGGTCATGGGAGGGACCCTCTGCAGGCTGCAGCTAGTGCAGAACATGGGGACCTGGTTACTGGTGGGACTATCTTGGTTGTGTCATGTAACCCCAGTCCTTCGTGCTCTGCACTGGATGACAGTCAGGTGGAGGGTCCTTTTCAAGATGGGCTTCAGGGTGCAAGACTGAACAACTGTATCACAAAGAAAAATCTGCTTAGGGACATAAATCAGTACTAGAAATTCTTACAGTATATGTGTATTACTGTGACTAAGAGAAAATAAAAAAAATACCAAATGGATCTATCAGCTGTGTGCTCATGGCATCATAGCTCCCCATACAACCTCCCTCATTCCATACTAGTTGGGTCCCTGTAATGGCATTTCTTGTGAAATTCCCTGGTATCCTAATTTTGTTTTGTTCTTCTTCCCAGTAGTCTATTATTTGCTATAGAAGTAGAATTACCAGGTTGACTGTTTTCTGATATTATAACTTACATAATGTCACATGGCTAAGGTTGAGAGAATCGACCAATGGTTACTTTGATTCATGTTCAAATTGGGGACCTGAAGTCCAGGTCAGCTCTTCAAATTTGTGCAAACATGTTGGCTCTGAATGTAGTAACCGACATGGGGAAAAGCCGTATCAACCCTTTTTGTCGACACCCCAACGGCGAAACAAGGAAAAGGGCCATTACAGCAACATTCAAGGTAATGGTACATTTTCCTTGTTTTGCCTTCTCCCAGTGTTCTGCCCCCTCCCCGGACCAGCTCTGACCTAGAGTTGGAATCTTAGAGTCTGGGGGGTGTGGGGGGCAGAGCCACCCACATGGGGGGGTGGGGGAGTGCAGACCCCCACAGAAAACAAGGAATCAAGAGGCTGCACAATACCTGCATCAGTGTTGTGCCATCACTGTGGGAGAGGTCGGCATTTTCGCTGATGGGAAAACTTGGTGCTTCCAGGAAAAGCAGACTAAGTATAGTGGGATATAAAAGCCTTGAAGTCAATAATGTACTTCTGGCAAATACCATTTACATGCATCTGTTGTGGATTACTACTTGTGGTGTTGTGACAAAATCTGCAAACTAAGTAAGACCAGCATGGCCCAGTGTGAACTACAGCAATAGTTACACAGTAGTGAGAAAGAAATATAGAGAATACTGGATGGGCTAATATGCACAACCAGTGTACTGTATTGTGCCACTGAAGGGTTCTGATTCCCTCTGACCTCGAGAGCAAAGATCAGGAGGACTGTGAAATCAGAACCCGGAGGCGGCACAATACACTGCTTGTGCATAGAGTTGTACATCCAGTATTTTTTATGGTGTATGATGCCACTGAAAGTAATTTTAAAAAGTCTGATTTTTTTTTTAAATAAATGTTTGTTGCTGCATCTAATTTCCCTGTTTTAAGGCTGGTTGCTAGGGTCAGTGACATCGTTTTTATGGTGCAGACACCCCTACTTGACTAGCTTTTGGTTGCCAGTTACCTGTGGGAGGGTTTTTCAAATGAAAAAAACCATGGCTGCTCCATTTCTTGCTAAGTGAGAGGATTTGCTGCAAAGGATCTTGTTAGCTGTTACAAGTGTAGTCTGTGATGTGGGTGGCTGAATGTTGACGACTGGTCATAAGGGTGACTGCTCAATGGCACCTACAAGGTGGGCAACCTTGGATTTCACCTCTTTCCCCGAGTTGTGCCCCCCCTGGAGTAGGAATTCTAATTAAGGGGGGTGTGGGGGGTGAAGCCCCCAATGAGGGGGGTGTGGGGTGTGAAGCTCCCCGCATTAAATAACATACTGTTTTTCAGTCACCCTTGTGGTTGTGTGCCCTTATGACCAGTCGCTGACTTTCAGTCACCCTTGTCACATAGCACCATTGTAAGTAATTTAAAATATCTGGTTGATCCTGTGTTTTTTTTTTTACTAAAAGTATGAATATCTGGTTGATCCTCATTTGTTGGCATCTTGGGCGGTTCGCGTGATTGTGGCAGCACCACCACAAGTTACTATCTGGTTGATGTTGCCTTTCTGTTGCCACAGCTGTTGTGGCTAGTGCACTTTGAAAATGAGCTGAAACGTTGTTGTACCCCAATATGGTGTTACTGTGTTCCATGACCTTTGAACTGTGGTACAACAACATTCCAGCTAAGTTGGTTTTCCATGTTGAACAAGCTCTCACCATACACTATAATCTAATTGTCATCCACAGCAATAGTTACTATTTGTTGCTGACCTCAGGCTGTCTCCTTTCCCTCATGCCAATTACTGTATTCTCCCTTGCAGATTTTATGATAGTTTTATATTATGATAATTATTATACACTACTAACTCTTCTATTAGTTTTACTTTTATGGTGTGGGATGTTATTTTAAGTAATAAAAAGTAAGATGAAGATTATAGTAATATAAATTAACTAACTGTTTTAAATGTATCTGATTCATTTTTTTATTTCTATTTTTTTTGCAATTTGGCAAGACAACCTGATATCTTTTTTTTATCCAACTTTGTTTTCCCTCTAGTCACCAGTACTTACTGGGTATCTCTCTGGCTGGGGGATCTCCTCAGTGTTGTCTCTATTGCCCGCCATGCCCCTCCCCCAACCAAGTAATCAGGTTCTGGGTCCCCCCTCGCGGGGAATGGGAGAGACAGGGTCATGGAGAGTCAAGTCAGGATCAGGAACAGCATCGGGCTTGTGGGCTGCCACTGTGCGAGTCCCCTGCCATCACTTCCCAAAGCTCCAGGGGTTTTTATCCTTGCTTAGTTGCATTTCCCCTGAGGTGTGGACATGCAATGACATCTGTGCCGAGGGTGGGCCCTCAGCAGACATCTGCCATCACCTCACCCCTGTATGTCACGCTACTGCATTGCCCCTGGTTTCTGCCGGGGGCCGCTGCAGAGTGGCACCACCCCAAATCCATACCCCAGGAGAGGAGAGCAGTCCTCCAGATGCTCAAGCCTCTCCTCTCCCACCAACCACCAATGACTCGAGTCCATTCTCAATCCTGGGTAGCCGGAGTGGCATGAAGTGTGGCATCCAGCACCTCAACCCTCAGTGCCACCGGGCCAGCAATAAAACCTGATATCTGATGATGAATGTTTTGCATTTAGAAGAAATATTCAGCTTCTGTCATTACCTTTTAATGCAATTTTATTACTAATTATTTTAATTATTTACCAAGAAAAATAGTTGTATGCTAGTATAATACTATGCTTTATAAAGTATATGTAGAAGATAATAAATAACATAATTTGTGGCATTCACATTCAAGCCCCATCAGAAGGACCATGGTAAGGGTTGCTTACTGTGCACTCCGAAGGCATATTTATATGGTCACAGTAGCACAATAAGGTTTTGAGCCACACCCCACTGCATACACTATCTGGGCCCTGCATACCTAAACAATGGGAAGCATGATGGAATGTTGTATTTGTGCTTCAGTTCATCATGGCAGCATCTTCAAAAGTCAATGTCTTCTGTGGTGGAGAATGGCAGAAGATCAAGTACAATTATAACTCCTCAATTAGTTTTGAAATGAGTGCCAGGACACTGGCCCTTATGCTTCTGCTGGTACTAGTAGAGAAGTGCATTGAAAAATTGCATCTCTACCTTATGGAACAAATCAATCATTTTTCATTTAGATGAATAGAAAATATGATTTCTGAATGAATATGTGACAAGACATGAAGATGATAATAAATAGCAGTATTAATAGGGCCTCTAAGCACATTTTTTGTCCATGATGATGGTCCACAGTTTACCATGGTGACACTGGCACTGGCTGTTGCTGTCATGTTGTTAGTAATAAAGATGTAATGAGTCATGAAGATGATAATAAATAACAGTATGATCTGTGTTTCAAAGCAGACAGGTAATTGCCCATATCCATAGTGCACAAAATCAGCTCTATACTGATGGATACCAATTGTTATTGTTTCATCTCTGAGCAGTTTGCAGGCTGGGAAGAAGATGGTTTCATCCAAATGCCATGCATCATGATTAAAACTGAGTGCCATCTTCATGATGGAAGGACAAGGAGAATGATGAGGAGAATGTGTTGTTTTTCTGAAATGGGCATCTTTGTTTTCTACTTTAATGTTATTATCAGGAGTTCTTTTTATTCTTAAATGTGGCTTTATATGTCATCAAAGCACAGCAATATAGGTGAGCAGATAATATAGTCTGATATAATGTAATAAGATGTGCATTGGAAAGGTAATATAATTTGATCTAATTTGATCTAATATGACATGATGTGATATATGAGATTATATAATTTAGCATAACATGATGATATATGATAAAATAATATGATCTGGTATATAGGAAGATAATATAATCTGGCATTATATATTAGAAACTGAGTTCCATAATGCTCTTTTCATAAGCTGCTCTTTTGAGGAAATGGGCAGAGAATGAAAGATAATTCTTTCAAGCCCTACTGTAGAATTGAACCTCTACACCCACTATAACAGCTAAGCTGCTCCACTGGCTTTCTGCAAGGCAATTCTCCACATGAGTGGCTCCTGCTAGAGTGGTGGGAGTCAGAGGTGAGGGGCTGCGAGGAGGCTGTTCAAAATGTTTTTCTCTCATTGATTTTGTGCTTAGCTTTGGCTGTAACAGAAAAGTCACATGATGTTCCAAAGCTGAGCGCCTGCTCTCTTGTGCAGCTCCTTTTGCTCATTTTAATATTTTACTTGTAAAAACGTTCTCCAATGAAAATTAATTTTTTTCTGGATGGCATCTTTTATTTTTTGCTCTGTCTTTCTGTCCATATTCCTTATCGATGGATATTTCCATGGAGCAACAGATAGTGTGTCACACATCACCACCTACTCCAGACAGGGACTGAGGCCCAAAAAGGCCCAAACAAGATTCTACCATGGCAATGACTCCTACTTCAGATGCCAAACTGCTGACTGTTGATCAATTTTTATAGGAGCTCACACCAGTGTGGGACACAATGATTACTTTATCAGATGATATAAACACTTTACATCCTGCAGTTTCGGAGTTTACTCTCCATGTTGGGGATTTGGAAGTTAGACTGAGCTCTGTGAAGGAATGCTGCTACTAAACCGACCACAACTTGATCAATCTGAGGCAGAAGCTCACTAAACCTGAAGACTGCTTGGATGATCTAGAAAAGTGCAGTCACCAGAATAAAATCAGTTATTCTCAGCCTCCCTGAAAAGTGTGAGGGTAAGGACATTTTGACTTTCATTCAGTGCCTTTGTGACATGATAACAGGTTAACCTCCTAATGGTCCATAGTATATAATAGAATGGGCACATCAGGCTCTGCATCCCATGCCATCTGAAGATGAGAGGCCATGGGCACTGATTTTCAAGATCCTTAATTACTTAGACCGGCAGCATATTTTTACTCAAGTTCAGAGCCAACAGCAGGTGTTTTTAGGGGATAAGCTCGTTTCAATTTTGCAAAATCGCCCTTTCCAATTCATCAGAAAATAGCTGTCTATTGACCTCTGACTACTAAACTAATGCCTACTGATATTAAATACTGAATCTTGTATCTTTCCAGCCAACACATTTTCAAGAATGGGGACTGTAAAACATTTACAACTCCTGAACAAGCAAAAGCTGACTTATTCACCCTATTCCCTGATTTGTTAAAAAAGTCTTAACTTCAGAACCCCCCTTTTTTAGAAGCAAGACTACGCTGCCACTTCCGAGTTTTTTCCAACCTACATTGAGGTTAAACAGCTGTATTTTCTTGGGGATACACTTCTAGCCTTCTTGGGTTTGATGCTCTTAATTTTTGGTTCTAGTACTGTTCTGAAGTTTTCCCCTTTGTTGCTATTATAGCATTGTGTTGATTTCTGATCAATGCCCTATTTGAAGTGCTATGGTTTTGCAGGGGCTGTCATTCTCAACTACTTATGTTATTATGTTGTGAATACTTGAACCCTCTTGATTTTAATATAGTTATTAATAATATAGTTGATTGCCTTCACCTGAGCTTTTACTTCATTGCCTTGTACTTCTTACACACACTGCAGCTCATGGTGTCTCTCTCTTGCTCTCTTTTCATCAGTAGTGCCTTTCTATGGGATATTACATTAGCAGGAGTCAGCTGACATTCCACTACCTCCTGGGAAGATCAGAGTTTTGCTTCTTCACAGCGGTCTGATAAGGATCAATCATGGACCTCGTGACAGAAGAATGATGATTTTAAGGGAACAGGACTGTTACATGTTGTTATTTTTGTAACTGTTGAATAATTGTCTCTTTTTGTTCTTATATATTCCTTTGCTTGTATGTTCCTTATAGCAGAAGGACTGTTATGAATCTATCATTTTGGGGAGGGTGGAGAGTGCTGCTATCCCTTTTGCCTTTTTACTTTTGAAGCAATATTATTTTATTATTTATTTTATTGAATTTTGATGACCGGGTAAGCCCACTGGGCCCCGAAGGTCCCTTTTTCAGGGGCGACCCGGGAATAACATTAAGAGATAACATACAGTAGAAAAACATATGGGAGTACAGGTTAACATGGGTATACAGTATTCAGCTGTTTACACATAGCAGACATGACATTGGTTTGGTATATCTGATTGGTCAGTGTTGTTCATTACATTAATATGATATTTTTTTACCATTTCTATTGGCATAAGCCATATAATGAGTATCCATTATACAGTTATCACATGGAACGTAAAAGTAGCTCAGAATATTACAAAACAATATGCCATATTTAATCACTTGAAGTAGATGGGAACTGACATCACTTTTCTTCAAAATCTGATTTAAAATGGGCCCAGCTAATGTATATGAGAAGATCATGGGTGGGCCAGGTCTATGAAGCAGGGGACAGCACTAAAACAAGGGTGTCTGCATCTTAATTGCTAGAAGAGTCCCCTTTCATTTATTTTCAGAACATTGGGACACTGAAGGGCATTATATTTTTTATGTACTGTAGACTTGGCCTCCACAAAGTGCTTTTGGGTTCTGTATATGGTCCCGTATTTGATGACCTGCAGTTTTTCTCTCCTTAGCTTCATCATTAATCACATATGCCCATGTACCCATAATTTTGGGTGGGGAATGGAATATTGTTTTTCAGTAGGATTTAGACAGATTAGGTAACAACTAAAAAGGTCTTTCTCCTGCCCAAAGAGGTCAGCGGGACTTCACAGACCTTTTGGCATAATAGATCCCTGGCATTTGTTTTACCTTATCAAAAGAAGCTGTTCATTTTATTCCTCTCCCCATAATTCTTTTTCCCCAGATAGATTTATTTTCAGTGAACCAATAAAATATTGAGGAGATCATAGGCTGTGATATTAAAGAGAGGGTTCTTTCTGATCAGGCCCTTCTGTATTTAACTATTTCCATCAAAGGGGCTTGGATAGAGACGCAGTGTGGTGATTTGGTAATCAAGTACTATAAGATGATAGTTTTGTGGCTGTTTTGAGAAGCTGCATAATTTCCTTTTTTGAAGCCAACAAATCTTCAGTTAACAAATTAGCTATTTTATGGGGCACAGCAAAAGCTGCAATTTGGGGGGAATATATAAGACTGGCTTCTAAAAAAGCTAAGGAGTGTCAACACCATATTAAAACCTTGCTCTCACAAATCAAATCCATAGAAGCCATTCTTTCCCCATCTACTCCAGAACACTCATGGCTGCCACTCAATTATCTTCACTGAAAATATCTCACTTTGTTGAATGAATGAGCTGAATTGGCTGTTTTTCAAACTAAAGTTAAATATCTGGAACAGGGAGAGAAGGCAGGCAAATTATTAACATTGCAGTTAAGGAAGCAGGAATCCCTTAGAGTAGTCTGGGGCCTCCATTTAGAGGACTCCTCAACTTTGGTCACTCAACCTCAGGAAATTGTAGACCTCTTTAGGATTTACTATGAGTATTTCTATTCCTCAGATCCAATTGATTCCCACCTTCAAACTTATATTTCTGAGTGTTTAAGGAATACACTCTTACCGAGTCTCTCAGATGACCAAAGCACTGTGCTTCAAGGCCTCATTACTGCAGCTGAAGTGTGTTAGGCTATTTCCCCTCTTCACACTGATTGGGCACCGGGACTGGATGTTTTTTCTTTTTTTTTTTGTATATAAACTTTTCATTGTTTCCAAACTAACAAGCAATACATAATCAATAACGTCAACAAAATCTAAGTTAGAGAAATCATCAAACAAGTATAACATCATGCAAAAATCTAGAAGCTTATACATGTACATCCAAAGACAAACCTATCAAAGTAATATAAATTACGACTAAAATAACAAGAGCAATGCTAATAGAAATAATAATAATAGTAATAATAATACAACTACATCATCTACCCCAGCTAAAATAAATTACAAAAAGGACACCTGTACAGAAGATACTGACTTCCTCTTAAAGTTTACAGATCATAGAATAACAATAAAATAGATGTAAAGCATAAATAAAATTATCTAAACATAGCACTGGGTCAGGTGAGCACATACAATAACAGTTCTCTGGCAGAAGCTATTTAGGGCAGTGTTTAAATCTGGCTTTAACCTGGCTTCCTTCTAACTAAGCCACTTCCCCTACTTAACAGATCTTTCCACACTTAGTTAAATTTCACATATAACAATCCCCTTCAGCCACCTGAGACTAACACCTAGATAACTGCACAAATAACAGTTCACTTCAGCCAACTCAGACAAACACACTAACTTTATTTTTTTTTACCCTAAATTGAAGGTCCCAGTAGTAGAGTTTTACTTATTTAGTCTCAATAGAGAAGTCCAGTCACAACAATTAAGAAACATAGACTTTGATGACAGATAAGGACTGCTTGGCCCACCCAGTCTGCCCATTCCCCTACCTATTAGAAAAGCTGCAGATCCTAGTTTTACCAACAGCCTACTTCCTCCTTCCCACCACTAGAATTGCCTTATGTCTGCCCCATGCATTCTTAAATTCCTCCACTGTTTTTGACCCCACAACCTCTTCTGGAAGGCTGTTTCTTGCTCCCACCACCCTACCCATGAAAAAGTATTTCCTCAATTTGCCCCTGAGTCATTCCCCCGTTATCTTCAAGTTGTGACCCATTGTTCTTGCATATCTCATTTTCAGAAAGATGCTACGCTCTTGGGCTCTGTTGATTCCCTTGAGGTATTTGAAAGTAGCTATCATGCAACCCTCCTTTCCTTGAGGGTATACTGTACATATTAAGCTGTTTTAGTCTCTCATCATATGGTTTCTAGTGCAGCCCTAGCACCATTTTAGTTGTGCTTCTCTGAATTGCCTCCATCCTGTCTATGTTCTTATAGAGATGGGATCTCTAGAACTGCATGCAGTACCCCAGATGGGGTATCACCAACTGTTTGTACAGAGGGATGACAACTTCCCGTTTTTTACTGGAGATGCCTCCCCTTATGCATCCCAGTATCCCCCATCTCTCCTTATTGCCTTCTCATGTGGCTTGCTTACCTTTAGGGCATCTGATATGACTATCCCCAGGTCCCTTTCCATTTTTGTTGTCATTTATACCTCCCTCCCCCACTGTGTACACTTCCCTTGGGCTTTTGTTTCCCAGGTGCATTCCTTTGCACTTCTTTGCATTGAATCTAAGCTGCCATAAGTTTGACCATTCCTCCAACCTTGCGAAGTCCCTTCTTATCCTTTTCACCACCTTGTGTATCAACCCTGTTGCACATCTTTGTGTTGTCTGCAAAGAGGCATACATTTCCTTCCAGTCCTTCAGCATTGTCACCTATAAAGATATTAAAGAGGACCAGTCCCAGTACTGAATCCTGCAGTACCCCGCTAGTAACCCCTCTTTCTTTGGAGTGGACTCTGTTTACTATTACCCTCTGCATCCTGACATCCAGCCAATTTTTTACCCAGGTTACCACCCTGGGACCCACTCTCAGGCTGGCTAACTTGTTTATTAATCTTTTGTGTGGGACTGTGTCAAATGCCTTGCTAAAGACTAGGTAGGCCACGTCCACAACCCCTCTCTGGTCCACTACTTTGGTCACTCAGTCAAAGAAATCTCTTAGATTTGTCTGACATGACCTTCCCTCTGTGAATCCATGTTGCCATGGGTCCTGTACCTCGCTGGCTTCTAGGTACTCAACAATTCTTTCTTTCAGAAGTGATTCCATCATGTTCCCTACCACTGGGTCACACTAACAGGTTTGTAGTTTCCCGCCTCTGCCTTGCTCCCACTTTTGTGAAGGGAAATCACATCTGCCCTCCTCCAGTCCTCAGGTACCACACCATTCTCCCATGATTTACTAAAAAGGGTAGTCAGTGGTGCCACTAGTTCTACCCTTAGTTCTTTTAGAATTCTGGGGTGAATCCCATCATGTCCCATTGCTTTGTCCACCTTTAGTTCATTCAGGACCCTTCCTTTTGCGAATGCACTGGTATTTACCCCTCTATCCAGTATGCTTCTATTATTTGGTTTAGGTACTGCCCCCTCCTCTTCTTTTATGAATAGTGAGCAGAAGTATTCATTTAGTGTCCCTACTTTGTCACTGTCATCCTCTGCCCACCCACCATCCCCTTTATTAAGCCTCACTATCCCTCCCATGGTTTTTCATTACTCCCTAATGTACCTATAAAAGGTTTTATCCCACTTTTAACTGAGTTAGCTATCTTTTCCTCAGTTTGGGCTTTTGCTTTTCTGACTACCTTCTCTGCTTCCTTCTACTTTAACTGGTACAGTTCTCTATCCTGTTCCTTCTGTGTTTCCTTATACTTCCTGAATGCTATCTTGTTCTCCCTAACCTTCCATGCCACCTCTTTTGAGAATCATAGTGTTTTTTTCCTTTATTTTGTTTTGTTTATTTGCTTCACACAAAGGCTTGTTGCCTTTGTGATAGCAGCTTTGATTTTTCTCCATTGTTCCTCTACCCCACCCCACCTTCTTGCCTATTTGTTAGTGCTTTTGTGAGGCACTCTCCCATTTTGCCAAAGTCAGCCCTCCTAAAGTTCAGTACCCTCACCTTTGTGCAACATGACTCTATGGCTGTGTTTATCGTGACCCACACTGCATAGTGGTTGCTTGTTCCCAGATGGCTACCCATTTCTAAATCCAAGATCCTCTCTCCGTCCACATTTGAGAGTATCAGGTCTAATATTGCTCCTTCCCAAGTGGGTTCCAACACTAGTTGTCTGAAGCATGCCCCCTGTAGGGCATCGAGAATTACCCTGCTCTTGGATGTTGCTGCAGCAAAGATGCTCCAGTTAACATTTGGCATATTCAGGTCCCCATCAACAACATTTTCCCCTTTTCTGCCATTTTAAAGATGTCTTCTATCATTTCCTTGTCCATTTCTTCACCTTGAGATGGGGGTATGTATTCAACCCCCATACAGATTGTGGTGCCTTTTCCTGTCTCCAGTGGGATCCACAGTGCCTCCTCTCCTCCCTGTTTACCCTTTAGCTCTGTTGAATTGATCTCATCCCATATGTAGAGAGCTACTCCTCCTCCTCCTCTTTAACCCTGCCTGTCCCTCCTGTAGATTGTGTGCCCTGGTATGTTTACATTCCAGTCATGGTTCTTTGTGTAGCATGTTCCTGTGACTGCCAAAATATCCAGGTGTCCCTCTTCCATCAAGGCCACTAGCTCAGGGAGCTTGTCACCCAGACTACTTGCATTGGTACTCATCACCCTCCATATTTTAATAGCCTTACCCCTTTTAGCCCCATCCGTTTCCTTACTGTTTTTGCCTTTTTCTCCTTTGACCCCTGTCCTGCTCCTTCTTGACTTCTCTGCCTTAGTGTTTACCTCAAAAACTACCCTGTTCTGTTGGGAGGGGCTGGGATTTCCATGCTTCTTTTCAGTGCCTTCCCCCATGACTAGTTAAAATGCTTGCCAATGAAGCATTTAAACCTATCACCTAGGATCCTGGTTCCCCTCCCAGACAGATGCAGATCATCATGCCAGTATAGGCTGAATCCATGCAGGTGAACCCCCAGTCCCCAATGAAGCCAGAACCCTGAGCTCCACACCAGTTGTTCAACCACTCATTGAATCCCATGGTGCTGAGTATCCAAGCCTCACCCATGTCATAGACAGGCAGCACCTATGAGAAGGTTTCCATGTGTGCTACTTGTCTAAGGCCCCTCCCCAACTCTACAAACTTCTCCTGCACTCCTCTGATCCCCTTTCCAGCCAGTTCAGTTGTCTCTAGGTGGACAATGATATCCATCTCCCTCTCCCATGCCGCTTTTCCCACAATCCTAAGAATTCACTTCCTGTCCTTCCCAGCCATGGCACTGGACAGGCACCTTACCTCCCTCTACCCTTCCAAGTTCTACCCTCCTAATGATTTGGTCTCACACAGGAGTTGTTTCATTCTCCTGTGGGGTCTCATGCCACCCTCCTCTGGGTCTCCTTTGTGGAGGTTCCCAGTATCCTCCTTGGTCTCCACTGTGGGTGCCTCCATAGAAGAACCATGTTCTGCCAGGATGGCGTATGAATTATGGAGAGGTAAAACTGGAGGGATGCACCTCTGATCCACCATCTCACCCTCCCTGAGCCCACCATGGTCCAGCCACTCCTCTTTCTTGGCAACCTCTGAGGCAGTGGCAGTGGCCCTGGTGATCCCTGGGGAGGTTTCCTGAATCCTCACCAGGTCAGCCTGGAGATGGGCAACCTCCTCCCTCTGACCAGAGATGTGCTGCATATAGGGCAGCATCACAGCCTCCAGAATGTCTCACAAAAGACTGCATCCCACATCCAACACATTGCACCCCTCCCCACATGTCTGTCTCCCTTCCTGTTTAGTTTTTTTATTTTTTATTAGCATGTGAGTGTGTGCATGTGTCTACCCCCATGCAGCATACTGGCCATTAAGGTTATGACAGGTGTATGTTCTTTGCCCTTTTGGGGAAGTGTTGCAGGAACCTCTGGTATAAAAGGAAATTATGCGCTTAGGGTGGGTGGGGTGAGGGGCAGGTGGGCAGGACCAAGCCTGTGCCCTCCAGAAACAATCAGCTACAGCTCTGACCCACCACTCTGGTGAGTGTTTTCCTTCCTTTCAGCAAGACAGCCTGCACAACAATTTAAAAGAAAATACACCCTACAAAAAAAAATTTCATTCAGAGAAAAATAAAGCAGTAAACTGTACAACCTGTAAACACAAAACAGTACTAAAACCTATAAGCACAAAATAAAATAGTAACACAACAATAACTCTGCTTAGCCAAAAGAAGCCTTAATGTTTCTCCTTGCTCTGTTAATGTTGCTCCTTGTTCTGTCCTTCAAGCAAACTCCAGAAGAAAAGAACTCAGTTGAAGCTAGGTACTTTATGCCAGCAAACCGAGTCTTCACCACAAGACTCCAACTAACCTTACCTTTTAAATCTTCCTTCTGTTGGAAGGTACTAAGCCTTTTACAGTTCCACTGCCCCCCCCCAGTTACAATACTAATCCCCTGGAAAAGCTGTGGAATAAAAGCAATTAGCTCCTTCAATGTGAGAAAGAAACTGCAATACCTTTAAGCCCCAAACAAAAATCTATAAACACAAAACAAAATACCAGCAAAACAGTAACTTTGCTTAGCCTAAGATAAATCAAAATGTAAAACCTGTAAACACAAAGCAGTAAAAAACCAGTAAGCACAACATGTAACAATTTAACAGAAAATATACTTCGCAAAACAAAAGCAATGTGAATCAGAGAAAGATAAAAGCAGTAACCTGTAAGCACATAACAGTAACAAACTTGTAAATGCACCCTGTAACAATTTAGCAGCAAATATACCCTGCAAAACACAATTTGAATCAGAGAAAAATAAAGCAAATTGTAAAACCCTAAAGCACAAAACAGTAACAAAACCTGTAAGCACACCCTGTAACAATGTAGCAAAAAATTTATCCTGCAAAAAACAATTTCAATCAGAGAAAAATAAAGCAGTAAACTGTACAACCTGTAAGCACGAACTGTAATAAAACCTGTAAGTACAAAACAAAATAGCAACACAACAGTGACTCTGCTTAGCCAAAAAAAGCCTTAATACTGCTCCTTGCTCTGTTAATGTTGCTCTTTGCTCTGTCCTTTCAAGCCAACCCTAGAAGAAAAGAGCTCAGATGAATCTAGGTGTTTTATGCCAGCAAACCAAGTCTTCACCACATGAGCAGATGCTTGTTGTGACAGGATATGTGTCCTGTATATGGCTAAAGGGGGGATTACTTGGGAGCGACACTGCCATAACAAGCCCTCCTGCCTGTGGTGCTGGATAGTATGACAATCTAAAAAAAATGACAAGAAGAATAAACCTGTTACAATAAAATAAATCAAAAACATACTGACCTTACCCCACACCTTTAAGTCTGTTGCATGACAGCATTCCTCTTCTTTTTTACTTTTCTGGTTTCCGTGCATACACACTAGCTGCAGGAGTGCTTTTTATTCTTTCTTGTTTTCTTTCAGTTTGTCTTGCTGCATTCTTGTTTTCCCATCTACCAAGTGTGCTTCATTTTCGCTCCTATGGGAAATGGTGAGCTACAAAAAAGAACTGTGTGCTTTTTGAGCAGTTCAGGACATTAACTTCAGAAAATGCCCTTGCTAAGGTTTTGACTTAAAAGGAAAAAAGTCAAAGTTTGTCCTTTACCCTTTTCGACTGTCTGAATCATCACCTTCTGGTGCTATTGGTGCTCAGAGAGAGGAGCAGGTGAAGTTGAGCCCAGCCATTATTTAAAATAAAGTAAATATAAAACCTCTACAAGTATTTCAACTGCTCTCTAGCCCCACTTGCCTTAATCATAAATCCTTGAACAACAGATTCTTCAGAACTGGGTACTCTACACTCACCACCAACAAAATTTGGACTCATGTATTCTCTCCAGTGCCCTAAGTGATTACCATGTGATCAACTGTGTGTGTGCAAGATCCACTGCCCCAAAGCCCCCTAAAATCTAAAATCCCCCTAAAATCTTGATGATATAAAAAAAACACCCCTACCCCTCACCAGATCAGCATTGTCCTAAGGTGTACATCCCTGTCTCCCCTGCCTTGATTCTCATAGGAAATAGTTCAACTTCCCTGGTACTCTAGTGATAACCTCTTCCTGCCCCAAACCTCACTGTAAAAATGTAAATTGCCCTGGTAGCCAGTCGTATTCCCTCCATCCCTGATCTTGGTAGTAACTATATACATTTTCTACTAGTCCAGTGGTACTCCCTCCCACCACAATCCCCATAGTAAATATGTTAATTTCCCTTGTAGGCCAGTGGTACCCCAGCCCACCCCAATCCCCCTGTATAAATATGTAACCCTCCATTCCCAACCCACCAATTCAACACCCTCAAGCCCCCATCTGACACTTGATGCTAGATCAGAAAAGTAGACTTGTATGAAAACCATCAGATAAACAATACACAGGGGTACTAAAGAGTCTTTACGCTTGTCCACATTTATTTAGTTTTAATTTTATTTATTTATTTAAACATTTGGTTACTGGGAAAGGCACGCTGAGCCGAAGCTCAATTCCAGGTGCAATCCAGGGGCAGGGGAAAGAGGAATACAACATTACCAAATTACAGTAAGCCACATTACAGCATGGTCAAAAACACATCAGGTAGGCATAGCAGTGCAAATACAGTTACATAGGACAATCATAAAGAGCAAACTACAGGGTAAATTACAAGAGACAGGAGCGTGGAGGTTTACAAAGTATGTATGCAAACATCAAGGTCTTGCTAGGTAAGTGCTTATAGAGGCAGCATTCAGGAAGAGAGTACAGGGGAGCATGAGTGTATTCAGTTATGCCAGTTTAGCAGGTAAGTGCAGTAGACAGCCAATGCCTAATTTCATACATGACCTGGGAGAATGCAACACTGAGCACTAGTACAATACAGTACAAATTAATTTATAATCAGTACATAACGGTGGTACATAAAGGTGATACAATTACAGTACAGTATATGAGAATGAATCTTTAAGAAACATAGAAACACAGAAACATAGAATTTGATGGCTGATAAGGGCTGCTTGGCCCACCCCGTCTGTCCATTATCCCTAACTACTATAACACCCCACAAACCCTACTTGATATCCAGCTTAGCCCTCCATTCCCTAATAGCCAAGGTTCCCTCATGTCTGTCCCATGCATTCTTGAATCTCAATACAGTTTTTGCCCCCACCACCTCTGCTGGAAAGCTGTTCCAGGCATTCAGCACTCTTTCTGTGAAGAAGTACTTCCTTACATCTCCCATGAGTCTAC
The DNA here is from genome assembly GCA_016271365.2 of Neoceratodus forsteri. Classification (NCBI taxonomy): domain Eukaryota; kingdom Metazoa; phylum Chordata; order Ceratodontiformes; family Ceratodontidae; genus Neoceratodus; species Neoceratodus forsteri. Next base: position 234,280,906 of record JADMNL010000023.1, on the reverse strand, counting down.
CCCCTCCATCTTCATGGCCTACTCCCTTGTTCCTGAGCATATTTTTTTCTGAAAAATACTTCACTCTTGTACCTTGTTTATACCAGTGAGGTATTTGAAAGTCACTGTCATATTTCTCCTTTCCATCCTTTCCTCAAGGGTATACATATTGAGGTCCTTTAGTCTCTCCTCATATGGTCTCTGGAGTGACATAACATGCAAAATATCAGAATCAACTACACAAATGGAAGTTAGAGTGCAAACCAGCATTAAAACAGCAAGGGCCCAGTTATGCAAAGATGCATGTAGCCTGCTTAAAAAGGTGATGTACAATTATACTAAGTTATAGTTATGTAAACAGTAGGGTTTATGTTCCCTTTTATAAATTACAAAACAACTGAGTCCTATCACTGTCTTAACTGCATGACATGAAGCAAGCCACATGATCATCTATGCTTAAGCCTCTCCCCAGCATTAACAAAAGCTATGAAAAGAAGCATGATACTCTCCTGAAAGTAGACATAACATCAGTTGAACTAAAAATAAGGTACATACTGTACCATGGGAAAAATATTTGTTTTAGTTGAGTGAGAGTACAACATATTTTTACATTTCAGGGGGATGACTACCATGATTGGTGGTCAGCATTTAAAATTTCAGGTGGAGAACTAATGTGAGGTAGGCAGGGAAATTTTATTTCAAGGACAGTAACAGCATTATGAGTAGAACCGTTATGTTCTATTTTCTAGAGGGGCAACAGCATGATCAAAATGCCGTCTGACAATGGTAACTGAATTCTACACTTCTGTCTCTTTATCAGCAATGATTGGAGAGAACATGAATATTCAGGCAGAATGCTAACAATTGGGTGACTATCAGACAGAATTTATAAAGTTCTGTTCCACCCATTGCTGACACTAGAAAGCTGAAATTGTTGGGGTAAAATAACAGTTCATTAAACACTGCATGACATCTAACATGATTGACATAGGCATAAATTGTAATGAAGTGCAATGGATTATTCTGAGTAGTCTGCAGGATACAGGGTGGGAGAGCAAATGATTCAGACAATCACATCAGGAAAGATGTCAGATGATTAAACATAAATGCAATGCACCTCGGAAAGGACAGTAGGGAGGCTGGTACTGACAGGACAGCAGAGGAACCCTGAAGATGACATACATATGTCCTCCCCCGCCCCCCGCAGATTACAAAAACCTCACACAATTATTTGGATTATTTGGCTTTTAGACGTAATGGAATATGAAGGGAACTGCAAGGCAAGAAATTATGAGGTTTTGTTTCTGTGAAGAGACCAGGATGTCAGCATACAGAGCACATATTTCTCCATTAGAGGCATAACAGAGTAAACAGGCAGGGGCTGTTAAAGTAATGAAAAGAGAAGTAATTAGGAATTGGATTAGTGACATGATAGTATAAGAGTTTATAAGGGTCACATTATAACAAGCAGATGCATTGGTTCACATGGCAACAATGGACAGCGTAACAAACATACATGTTAAAGTACTGTATGTTGTTATGCTTAAAAGTAATGCAAAGATCCAGATCCACAGAATTGTCTGACTCATGCAGCCCTGCATCTTTAGATGTCTGCACTTGGGGTGGCATTCACTGTCCCCCAATATTCACGTTGACAAGAAGGATGGGGTCCATCAGATTCAGAGCATGGGTGAACACCACCAAGCATCAAATCTGGTGCATAGGCTGGTTCTTTAGTGGCTCCTCTAATCCATGTATATCAATGTATTGTAGGCTCTAGATGTCCAAAATACAGCTGCACATCAGAGAAAACTTCAAACCTGTGCTGCTGGAGGGCTGGCTAGCCCTAGGCTAAATCATAATGCAAATCTAAAAAATCTAGCTGCACTTGCAAGGGAGCATATGCAAAAAAGACAGCACATAGGTGTAGTTGTTGAAAAGTTCATTGCTCACTGACAGTCTCTTACAAAGACATCTAGCAACAGCAGTAGATCCCAGTGCACAAACAATGTACACAGTGCAAAGCACATGAGGAAGAAGAATAACCCAGCGCTTTGCCACAAGGCTTTGCCAAAGCACTGGGTTATTCATTCTAATAAGATTGGCATTGTGCACATTATCTATGCAATAGAATTTATTGTTGTTGTTGTGATTGTTGGATCTAGACAGCCATACCATTTAAAGGGAATGTTATTAAATTCAAAGACATATAACATTGAAAGACATGGCCCATAGCCCTCTATGTAAATTCAGGGGGATGGGAAAACTGATGCTGAGCCAGTAAAGACTCTGATAAAGTTTGCTGCGTAATGGGGACACTTGTGCAGGACCTATGGCAGTTATTGCTGGGTCCCCACTCATGAAATGCTACCCTTCAGACCCTTTCTTTACCATGGGAAAAGAGATGGGTGAAGTGGCCTTAATTTGCTCCACAGAGTGATTCACGAAGTGAAGGCGAATTCGCGGAGTGCTCCGCAACACGAAGCGGAGTACTTTGCATTATAATGGGTAACACAAAGTCCATTAAAAACAATGACTTCACATTTACTCCACCTTCCCAAACCACTACTCCACCAATTTTTAAGGTGAAGTACATCGAAAACAATGTACTTTGCCTCACTTGGCCTTGTTTTTAAGCTCCAAAGGTGAATTTTGCAGTGATTCATGGGATTTCAGGTGACACATGCTCTAGAATATTCTGCACAACCTCAGTTTGGGGTAGTGTGTCTAGGAAGCTGTAGGAGACAGTCTGCTTTGAGAGCTCTCTGTGATTAAAACCTTCTAAAAGCTGTTAAAAAAGCCTTTTTGAGTAATTTTATTTTGCTGAAACTTTAGTTCATCGATTGTAGGAAACCCTCCTGTGCTCATATCATCAAGCATTTATTGTTTGTGTATGGATTTTGAATGTTAATGTACAACATTCAGTCTGTGTACTGAGAGATAGTGGAAGTGTGCTTTGGGGGAGGGGCGTATCTATGGTGTAGGTAGATTAACTTGGAGAAAAAGACAGTTCTTTCTGTTTTGGTGATATTTTTCTTGTATAACTGTGTTAATGTACACACAGTATTATTTTCAATAATTATTGACATTTTTTTGCTGATTGTTGTGGTACAGCAGTGAATAATTTCAGTTGTTTAAAATATGTGGTTATATTACTGAAGTTTTCAATTTACTATGCATTACTTAGTGTGTGTGTGTGTGAATATGTGTGTGGTGCATGTCATCAAATCAGACACCTTTTATTGTGCCATATAGTAATTTCAGCAATATGAACCTGTTATCCACTGCAGCTGCATGATTTTTGTACTTCTTTGTGGTATTTTTACTGGTACTAGTACTAGTGACTGTTACTGCAGTGCACTGCCCCCCGCCCCCCGTGGCCCGCACCAACTGGCAAAGGTATTCTTTTCCAGATTTGAATTTCTGATGGTGAGCACTGGTTATGTGTTGTGCCTTTGCATCTGCATCTCTTCAGTGAGCAGCGCAATCTTAATCTGTCTGTGCATTTGCATCTCTTTAGGGTCCAATCTCCATTTGTAACTTAAGTCACAGTTGTTTCTTTGGCTTCCCTTCAGAGTACTGGACTGGTGTGGTGCATATCTCTGCATGAACATTGTACTCATTAATATGCACTTTTAAGTCAGGGCCATCATCACAAATCACTCATGATAGAAATCACATTCTTCATCATCACGGTCACAAATGCAGTCACGATTCACGATCACATCATGAATCGCAAAATAAAATTTTTTACTAGTCACTTGGATGTATTGTAATCCTGTTTTGTAGTATCTCTCCAGGCTTCACCACCCCACCACTGTACTCTTTAAAAAGAGTTTTTAAATTGGGGAGTTTTGTGCTACAGCTCACTGGGGAAGTACAGCCGTAGGCATTCGCATTCCCATACAGTTTCATATTGGTTATCTCACACCGAGTCACGTTCTTCATCATCATGGTCACAAATGCACTCACAAATCACAATTCACAATCATGTCACGAATCACAAAATTCATTTTTTTACTAGTTACTTGCATGTATTGTAAGCCTGTTCTGTAGTATCTCTTCAGGCTTCATCCAATCACCACCACTGTACTCATTAATGAGAGTTTTTAAATTGGGGAGATTTATGATACAGGCTCAGCTCATCAGGGAAGAACAGCCATAAGCATTCACATTCCTTCCTGTACAGCATGTGAGTTACAGTACTATAAGTAGTGGTGGGTGAAGTGGCCCCAATTCACTCAGCAAAATGATTCATGGAGTAACGTGGAATCTGTAGAGTACTGCAAACCGCAATGTGAAGCGATGTACTTTGCTTCATAATGAGGAATGCGAAATCCATTGAAACCAATGACTTTGTGTAATTCTGCCTTCCCCAAACTACCTCCACCAATTTTAAGGTGAAGTAGATTGAAATCAATGTAATTCGCCTCACTTCGCCTTGTAATTGAGCTCCAAATGAAATTCTGCAGTGATTCATGGAATTTCAGGTCACATAGGCTCTAGATTGTTCTGCACAGCCTCAGTTCTGGCCCAGGTAGCGTGTGTGTAGTGTTAGCTGGAGACAGGTTGCTCTCAGAGCTCTGCGATTTGAACCTCTAAAAGCTGTTAAAAATGCTTTTTTTGGATCTTTTTTTTTTTGCTCAAAATTTAGTACATCGATTGTAGGAAACCCTTCTGTGCTCATATCATTGCGTGTTTATTGTTGTGTGTGGATTTTGAATGTTAATTTAGAACAGCCAGTCTGTGTACTGTGAAGCATACTTTGGGGGAGGGGCATATTTGTGGTGTAGGTACATTAACTGGGAGAAAAAGGCAGTCTTTCTGTTTTGGTTATATTTTCTTGTATAACTGTGTTAATGTACACACAGTAATATTTTCAGTAATTCTTGATTTTTTTCACCGATTGTTGAGGTACAGCAGTGTATAATTTGTCTGTTTAAAACATTTGGTTATATTACTAAAGGTTTTCAATTTGCTTCGTTTTACTTGTAGCGTGTGTGTGCAATGCGGGCAATTAAATCAGACACCTTTTATTGTGCCACAGAGTAATTGCAGCAGTGTGAACCTGCTATCTACCGCACCTGCATGAATTTTTTTGTACTGCTTTGTGGTATCTTTACTGGTAGTGGATTATTACTGCCATGCATTAATTCCCCAAATGGCAAAAGGTATTCCTTTCCAGATTTGGATTTGTGACTTGTGAGCACTGGTTAGGTGTTGTTGTGCCTTTTGTATGCATCTCTTGAGTGTGCAGCACAGTCTTAATCTGTCTGTGCATTTGCAGTGTACCATTAATTTTGGGAGACTGCATTTCTTGTTACGCTCTCATTTCACTTCATCAGCACTGGGGAATTTTCTGGACACAAGACATTAGTATTTTGCCAGCACTGTGGAATTTTCTGGACACAAGGCAGTAACATTTTGGGGATGCACATTAATTCTGGTGACTCTGTGTGTGACCACTGCATGCATGACTGAGTATGCCATTAATTCTGGGAGACTTTGCATTTCTTGTTACTCTCTCATTTCACTTCGTCAGCACTGGGGAGCTTTCTGGATACAAGACAGTAGCACTTTGGGGATGCACATTAATTCTGGTGACTGTGTGTGTGGGGTGCTGCCAATATTGTTGTCACTCTGCCTTACTTTGCATTAAGGTGGAATGACAACACAAAGTAATAATCACAAGGCGAAGTGAGCCTTTCCTATGGGGCACTCTGCGTATCAAGAGCCAACGTGAACTGCCCACTTCGCGGGAACTTCGCCGGTGGAATTTAAATTCACTGCATCTCTACATGGGAACCATCTACAGAATTGTGGGGATGTGCACCTATGCCACCATGCCCACCTAAGCTAGGCCACTCCCATAGGAGTGCAGGTGAAGCAGTGTTAGGTACGTATGAGGTGTGTATCCCCTTTTGTAGTTGCTGATGAGTGCCCCGCTTGTGTGGTGGGGCACTTCTTGGTTGCACAAGACTGTCTTCACCCACGAAGGGCAGGTTTCTCTTTGCAGATCAGGCCCTAAGTAAACAGTGCTCTAACCAACATTGGAAATAATTCAAAATAAGATGAACTTAGGAAGGCATTACTAATTCTGCACAATGTTACTTTCTTGTGTTCTATCTATCACCTTACCTGATACCTGTTCCTGGCTATTTATTGACAAACAGAGACTATAACAGCATAGCAACATGGCATGTATTTCTTTAACTACAATGCTGAAAACAGTTCTCCATTGTTGATAAAAGTAATGGGGAGCACACATCAGTTCTTGTAAAGGTGATACAGCCAGTAACAATCATATAAATACAAAAAATAAAGCTGTGCACACACCAACCTTGAGAAATTAGAAGGTATTTTATTTAGCAAAATGCAAAAGTATAGGAGACACCTGGGTTAACACCTGTATGTATCGACCCTGTCACTATCATTGTACAAGCACACACTCATTCATTCAAGCATTCAGTCGCACTCAGTTAGTCTGCCGGCCATGAAGGTGAGTGAAGAGCTGTACTGGTTGCCCAATCAGGATACGGGGGGTGGCGGAGTGGGTGCTGCTAACTCATGATGACAGGGTGGGTGGTAAGGGGTTCATGAGACACCAGGGAGTGGGTGTTAATTTTTTTTTTAAATAAAAGGAAATGAGGGGGCCAGAGTAACTGTCTCTGTGAGGTGATTGCTGTGTGGAACAAATATCCTGATGATGTGTCTTGATCCACAGCTGAACACCATGCAGATGCCAGTGGAAGTGACAGTGGAAAGACAACAGTGGGAAAGGGCCGGAAATGGGAGGGCACCTATGTGCAACAGTGACAATGTGGGTCAGGAAATGTTCAGAAGAGGCTGACCATATGGAACAGTTCTGTGGAGAGGGCAGAATGTAATGTTAGTAAATGGCATGCTAACATATCACCTTCCTTTACACATGAGACAGCGCATACCCCTTCAGCAGTGGATGCTCAGCCCAACACTGCGGCCCACATCAGAAGCAGAAGAAAGGTACAATGAGGCACACACAGCAACAAGAAACATCATAGCGTGTGTGTTCTGCATGCTGAAAATGTGTTTCAGATGCCTTGACAGGTCTGGGGTTGCCCTGCAGTAAAGCCCAGACAAGGCCTATGGCATATTCCTGGCTTGTTGTATACTATAGAACATGGCCATAGACCATGGAATAGTTGCCCAAGACCTGGAAGGTGACAGTGCTGAGGACTTGGAGCCACCAGATGAGGGGGAACATCAACGGTATGAAATGAGGGACCCAAGATTGGTCCTGAGGGGACAGCAGCACAAGGACATCATAGTGCAGGAACACTTTGGAGCCCAATGGTGAGTATAGCCTGCAGGTGTGACATTGCTGTTATGCATTCAGGCACAGTGTACAGTATGTGAGAGCACATTGGGCCTCACAGTAATGGTGAGTAGGTACAGGGCAATCTTGCATGATTTGCACACAGATGTGAGGAAGTGGCATGCACCCACGTCCACATCTGAGACAACAGTGGTATGGATGCATAGAGGTACTGGTAGCAGCTTGGCATGGGTCAGAGACAGACCATTGGCACATACACACAGTGGCAAGCCACAGGTGCACTCATCATGCCGATGCCAGTCCCACTCCACCAGGAACCACGTCCATGTCCAAGATGCCATCCATATAATCTGACAATGCCACAGGGGTTGTGAGGTGGGTCACTGTGGTGTACAGGTTGTGAACAATGCAAAAAAAATAGGCATTATATGGCAAAAGGTAGCCCCACCTGTGGCCTGGAGGTGTCACAGGCATGCCACATAGAGACTGGACACATCAGGTGTTGCACGTGCAGCCAACATGTACATGAACAGTGTCTCAGCCTGATGACGTGGCCAGACCTAGTAGGGACAGCCAGATCAACTGGGGTGAGGCACCCTCCCTTGGGGGGGGTGGCACCATGTGTCTGTCCATGGCCACATGTCCTTTTTTGTGTGGCCAGGGGTTGGGGATGTTCAGTCCCACAAGACAGGGTGCCAGGGGAGATGTGGGGGTTGTGGGGTTTTCTCTTTTTATTATTTTAAGTTTTTATGGGCCTGATGTTTTCCCTATTTTCTTCTGCCCCTGTTCTGGCCATGCGCAAGCATATGGAGGCACACACATGCTGTGGTACTGGGACACCCCTCCCACTGCTTGCCCCCCCCACCTAGGCTGATCATTGAACCTCCACCCGCTGGCAGCGGAACTACGGGAGGGCGATAGCCTCCTGGGAGAGGAGAGCTGTCTTTCAGCTGCTCAGAGCTGCTCCATTCCCCCCCATGCTGGCTGTCTGATGACTCGAATCAGTTCCCAAACCTGGGTTGCCGGCATGACGTGAGATAAGGTGTCCAGCACCTCAGCCCCTCTGCACCACAAGGCAGGTGGGTTGTAGGGTTTTCTGGGGGTGCTGGGGTTGCTGTTGGTGTGACATGTGCCAGTGGTGGTTTGGCCACCATGTGCAGCATGGGCTGTGGTGTGGTTCCATATTGCCGATGCAATACCCAACAACCCTGTACCAGTGTCCTCACAGAAAATGTGAAAAACCTCCATGAGTTCCTCATGGTGGAAAAAGCCCACTCTCATGGAAGTGTTTCTGTGCCCACAACCCCTGCACGGTGTCATGGAGTGCCCCCTGGCTCTTCATGGTAGCCCTTAGTAGTTGTGTTTGGTCAACAAGCTGGTGTTCTTAGGGCCATGAGTTTGGGCTGATGTCATGCTGCCTGTCCTGGGGGGGTCTGACATACAGCCATCACAACATGTGGCACCCCCACGTCTGACCACTGTGGTTGTGGGGATGACACATGTGCAGGTACTGCACGTGAATTGGCTGCCTGATCCCTGTACCTGGTCAGGCTGTGGCTGGTCACATGTTCCATGTTGCTAGGCACTACTGCCCTGTCACTGCACCTGTGTAGGCTGCTGTGTTGTTCTTTTGCTGCACAGCAGCCAACTGTAATTGTTGGTCCACCTGCTATGTAGGGGCCAGCCCTGGATGGTTGCTGGTGGCATGTGCAGCATGTGGAGGGTTAACCTGGAACACATGGGAGGCTGTGTTGGGGATGACACTGTCAATTATTTTGCAATCATCCCCTGACTCACTGGTAAGCACATCCACAGCAGTGAGGAGGTCATCTGCAAACAAGGAGACAATCTCATCATCAACATAATCATCCATCTCCCTCTGTATGGGCAGAGCCAAGTCAGAGGGCCCCACACTGGCAGTGGCAGTGGCCACAGGTATGGGACCATGCTGTGCAGCAGGCTGTACCTGTGAACCACCACCTGTGCCAGGACGTGATGGTGCTGTGGAAAAATGGATAGACCACAGTTAGGGATGTGTGTCCATGTATACAGTAATGTAACTTACACAGGTTGGTGCACATGCATGTAACAAGATTGCATGTGAAATTGCACACAGGCAAGACATAGGTAGCAGTGCACACACCAGCCATGCTAGGTTGCACACAAATGCTGCAGAACGCACAAACATACAGTGAAAGAACTGGGTTGTCCGCACAGAGCTACACAACATGGTTATCATGAACAACACATACATAGGACAACACATGCATGACCAGACAAGATATGCAACATGTGTACTTGCAGTGCAGGGACAGGCTGACCTCTGTTTCATATCCCTCACCAGGAACTTCCTGCACAGTCACCTGGTGGAATATGGTGGACATGAGTGCCTCCAGTGCAGACAGGTGCATAGGCCTGGATGGTCCACCACCAGTGGCCTGTTGTTCTGCACAGGCCTGGGCCAGTTGGTCTTTGGCCCATACATGTAGGCCGCAGGCATGTTTTTTGCACTCTTGGGGAGTGTGGTTAAACAAGCCCTGTGCATTCACGGCCTCCACCACCTCCCTCCAGCCCTGTTCCTGCTCCTGTGGAGTTCCCAACCTCCTGCACAGGAGCACTTCATGGGCCACATAGGCCTCTGTGAGGGCCATCAGTTCATGTTTTGTGAAATTTGGTTGACTGCATTTTGCAGCGGACATTTTTGGTGCTTGTGGAACAGATAGAGACAGGCCCAGTTATGACATGGAAATGGAAGTAAACACTTTTCACAGAACAATGAAAACCACACACACAAACATGAAACAACACCTAACTTCAGGGCTGCAGTAACTCTTCTTCATCTCTGAGGAGTGGTGATACTGCCCTGCTTTTATGGTAATGTGCATGCAGATGAGCTGAATACATTCCAGTAATGAGATACAAATGTGCTGTTTGGGCACAGATGGTGCAATGATGCTATTTGCATATACTGGCTGAATATTTATTTATTTAGTTCGTTTTTGTTAACCGGGTAGGTACACTAGACAGCATAGTTGCCTATTTTCAGGTACGTCCCGGGAGATTACAACAAAGAGCATGTAGACAATAGTAGATACAAGAAAACATCATGGGGACAAGTAGAAGTCAGACATAGTACACTTATACAACATTTTCAGCAATGACAGTACATTTGGAGGAATCTATATGTAGTAACAAAACAGAAATATAAGTGCAAATAACTAACAGTCATAAGTCATACAACTAGCGAGTAAGTGCTACAACAGAAGAAATAGCAAGATTTCCAGGCAGGTTTGAAAGTAGTAGAGGTTGGAGCCAGTAGGGAACTAGGAGGAACCAGTACAGGAGTGGATGGATAGAGAACAGGAGCAGGGTTCAGAGCTTAGAAGAGCCATATGAAGCTCCTTTATGAAGCTGTGTGGAGAAGGGGAGATTGTTAGACTCAGTGGAAGGGAGTTTCATAGTTTAGGGGCTCAGCTAGAGAAAGCATTCTCCGCCATTTTGGTTTTACATCTCGGTTGGACAAGAAGAGATTTGTCAGCTGATCTCAGTGGGTAGGCAGAGGTCACAGGTTTGAGCAGTAGAACCAATTTGTCAGGTATCTGGGAGGAGATTATATTCTTTATAAAACAGTAGGCAGTAAACTGTCAGAAGGCTGAGGTGGTAAACCATTCCAGACTGGAGTATAGTGTGCATTGGTGAGTGAGTTTGGGTAAAGATGGAGCAAAACGGCAACTGCTGTTGTAGCAGACATCCCACTTTTGGAGGAGCCCTCCAGTAGTTGCCGGAAAGCATATTAACCCATATGCCAATTTGGGTCTCAGGATCCCTGTGCAATGGCCATCCTCACGATGGATGTTAGGCTATGTCTCACCTTAGATGGAAGCTCAAGTTGAATATTGACGGATTTAATGACTGAGGCTAGGTGCAGGTCAAAATCCAAGGTGGGATCAAGGGTTACTCCTAGGTATTTAAAAGAGGTACCTGTGTTAAGGGGAGATCCATCAAGCACTCTGATACTTAACGGTTGGGTGCAGGACTGAATTTTTGACCCTGAACCAATGAGCATAGTCACCATTTAATTTTATTTAAGACAAGCTTGATTTGCAATAGCAAGCTCTGAAAGGTATTGACGTTACTATTGAGATTCAGGTTGATATCTGAGAGGCTTGAGGAGGATGACTAAAGAAGATCATCAGCATATAGCAGACCTGAGCAAGCACCAGTGAGTCGTGGGATGTTGTTTATGAAGACTGTAAACAGGAGAGGACCAAGAATCAAACCCTGGGGTGCTCTGATCCAAGTAGGAACAAGAGGGGCCTTAGCATTTCCGATCTGGACAAATTGTTGATGCTTCAAGAGATAATTTTGGAACCAAGCAGTGACAGAGGTAGAGAAGACTAGGGATGACAACTTTGATAGAATCAGAGCGTGGTCAACTAAATCAAACGCTTTTGTAAGATCAGCAAAAGTAGCCCCAGTGAGAGAGCCTTTGTCCATATTGAGTCTGACATCATTTATAAACTGTATGAGAGCAGTGGATGTACTGTGTCCACGTCGGAAACCATGTTGGTCAGGGGTGAGGAGTTTGAAGGAGTAGAGGTAATCCGAGACCTGGGTAGCAACAATTTTCTCCTGTATTTTAGAGATGGTGAAGAGTATGTCAATAAGGCGGTAGTTATCCAGGTTATTGGAGTCCCCCTTTTTGTAGACTGGTACAACTCCAGCAATCTTCCAGAGGGAAGGGTCATGTCCAATAAGAAGAGACAGGTTGAAAAGTGTAGTCACTGGAGAGGCTATAGATGTTGCAACGGTTCTTAGGAATTTTGGTAAAAGCCCATCTGCCCCTGCTGATCCAGCAGGAGAGATGGACTTAAGTAAGCATAAGATTTCACACTCAGAGACTGGACGAATGGTGAAAGAAGGGTTGGAAGGTTTAAGGTTATCCTGCGGAGTGACAGGTAAAGGCCCAGGAGGTGCAGTATAGGAGGAGAGGTCAATGAATCTGGAGTTAAGAGCCTTGGCAATAGTGAGCAGGTTATTGAAATTACAACCATCCATGACCATATCAGAGATGATATAGCACTTGTGTTTCCCCATGATGGTGTTAACATGACTCCAAAAACCATGAGAGTCACTGACAGACTACTAAGGCACTGACAGTAGTAATTACCCTTAGCAGATCTGATGGAAACATTACATAGGTTTCAGAGTCTTCTGTACTCTGCCCAATCCTATAGTGACTGGGTTAGCTTAGCTTTGTTCCAGGCTTCATCCCTGTTTTTCAGAGAGGACAGGAGTGAAGAATTTAACCAGCGGGTAGCACGTCCCTGGATTCAGTGCCTTTTTAGTGGGATATATTTGTCTTGAAGGTTCAAAAGCGTGGTAAGGAGGTACTGAGCAGCATGTTCCATATTACAAGTATTATATAGAGGTGCCCAGTCCGTGTTCTGTAGCTCCAAGATTAGGACTCTCTTAACCATTTTTGAAAAATCCCTGAAAAGAATTTCTCTGGGGGTGGTTTCGGGGACCAAGCTTTCCAAACACAGTAAACTGGGGAGTGGTCACTGACTGAGTCTGGTAAAACTCCAATAGCACTGATCATCTCAGGCCTGTTGGAGATGACCCAGTCTAGAAGAGACTGGAGACTGCTGTTACTAGCCTGTCTAGTCAGGAGAATCACCAATTGAGACAGGTGTAACCTACTGAGTTCAGCAGCATAGAGATTAGAGTTTTTCCCCAGCCAATCCAGATTTAGGTCCCCTATAACAATGAGCTCTTGTCAACGCTTTAGTGAGGAAAGATGGTCAATTACCTCAGTCAGGCCTGTTAGTCCATTTTAAGGAGGGTTATAGATGCACACTATATTTAGCTTCTTAGTGAGACCTAAGGTAATAACTGTATGAATAGTTCCACATAGACAGGTAGTGCTGACCAGGAGGACCGTAATGTCAAGGTCCTGTCTGGTACAAAACAAAACATCACCACCCTTTTTAGCATTTGGACAGTCACATCTGTGAAGTTTATATCCATTGATGCTATATAATGAATCTGGTATATGAATATTGCAAAGATGCATGCCATACAATTGGGATTCCCATCGCCGATTTCTGTCTGCTCTGTGGAATGCCATGGCTCACTGCCACAGATGTCAGCCCAAAAAACACCACACATCATTGCTCCATGCAGGGCATGTGTAGAGATATTCATTCATGACAGTAGTGGTCAATAGTGTATGTGCTACTGCCAGTCAGTAATGCGCAACACTAGCCTGCCGTGCATGCACCTTGCATAGCACAGTATATTGGCACCAGTCATGCTACTGAGTGCCCTTCACAATATGCACTGTGAAAAAGCCTTGCATGCACATTAGTAAGGGGTGCAACCTTAGTTTGCTATCTAGCTTAACACTATCGTACATGCGCAGTGTCACTGCTGTAATTCCCTGTTACAGAAAGGCATGGTGATAATACCAGCAGTGCATGGCTAACCAGTGATGCTCTATTGCATTACGTACATGGGTTACAAGTCTGCTAAATCATGGCTGGGTATGACAATGTGGTGCAGCAGCAGCAGTAACATGTCCAGACCAAGGAGATACAATGCAGTCAGCCAGCAGGACCATAGATTGTCTGAAGTGGAGCTGGCAAACCTGGTGAACCTAGTGGTCACCACGGAGGGCCAACTATTTGGCAATGAAGTGCTGGACATGCCCAGGTCCCAGGTGTGGGCCTACATAGCCAGTCAGTTAACAAGGAGGACCATGGTGCAGTGGATAGGGTGACAAAACATGGAGTGACAGGGCTCGGCTGGATGGGTTCAGTACCATGGTGGAGGAGGGCACTATGCCACTCCCAAGTAGGTAAACTATGATAATGTGTGACCGGTAGGATGTCCTTCTCTGTCAGGGGTATGTCTGTGTCTGACAGTGACCAGAGTGGAATGTGGCAATGTATTTATATTGATCCACAGTTGCAGAACACCATGTCCCATACCGTTCCGTTGTTTCTGGCACAGACATGCCCCACCCTCTGTATAGTGCAGATGTCAAGTGGCACATGTTCATGTATGTTGTACAAAGGTTAACACCCTCCTACAGAGGCTGACAATATGCCAAGCAGTACCACTGTACATCATGCTGACCAGGAAATGGTGCCATCAAACGCCAGGTGCACAATGGTTGATGGTGGAATGACCACGGGACCACTGCATTGCACCTGTGTCTCCCCTGGATGTGGCACAATGTGGTAACCAGCACATACATGCTCAGCACTGACATAGGCAACCAATATGCTATGTAGGCCCCATATGCACCATACTAGTGTGCTGGCACATCCATAATATGGCCACCTATCCCGATATACATATGTAGGTACACACACCATCAGATGGTGCTGTACAGTACAGTGTGTTGCAGGTGCCAATTGCATATGTTCTGCTGTGTACCACCAGCTGTGTGGCTGATAAGCACCCCATGTACTCCACAGCTTTCAGCAGTCTGTGTCATGTTCGCACATACCTGTCCTGCATCCCACCCCTGGCTCCCATGATTCTTGTACATATGGGCCATGGACCACACCATTCCCTATCAATGTAACTGTTGCACTTTGGCACATATATGTTCAGTAGGTTGTTGTGCAAATTGACATGGGCGTATCACATCCCCGGTAATGGTACACTGGTCAAACATACCCTATCGACATTGTGGGAGGGTTGTGCATGTTTCCTGTACCATACACCTGGGACGTGTCTCCCATTGTACATGTCCCTCTGGCATAGCTTGCACACATGACAAATGCACATCCAGAGTTCCTCAGGTTCTGACTGACCATCTTGCCCTCATAGTGTACATGCATATCAGTGTGAGTGCTTTACAATCCAACCAACATGCACAGTAGCTGTGCAATAGATTTGTGTTTATAACCAATGTGTACACCCCCACTATGCAGGTACAGCCACATGTATGTCACAGCAGTCCTCGCATGTACACATGGCATGCTGCCACTGCATGGTTGACAGAAGCATGTCGGGTACATCACTGCAGTTGTTTCATTCCAATGCATACACACACCCTTGGTCAGAGAAACATAGAACATGCATGCTGCATGCTCGTCCTGCTGGTCAGCATGGCAATGTCTCAATGTGTGCTCATAGTGATATATGACATGGCCATTGTGTGTTGTGACATCACAACACATTCCCATGTCTATGGTGTTTGTAAATGTACAAGCATGCATCCACCCATGTGCCACAGGCCACACACCAGGACCATGTCCATCGTCTAACCATGTCATGGCATAATAGTGAACATCATTTCCTCTGCAGAATCACACATGTCCCTGTGCATCATAGTCCTCCTTGTGGCCTGGCATGATGCATTATTTAGGCATATATTGGTGCACAGCACAGTGTGTGTGGTACTGGGTACCAATTGTGCATCTCCATGATACAGTGTTGCTGTTGCCATGTCACAGCAACAGGGTATGCAGGAGCCATGCATATGTATGTGTCATACAGGTGTCCACTGTGTGTCATGCATCCCATCCTATAACTGCCATAGCACTGTTGACAATGCAGCCATGTATCCATCCAGTAATATCTGCTGCAGGTCAAGGAGTCACTGTACTAACAGGTACACACCTTCTTTGGTGTGTCCTGCTATGACATGTACAGGTGGACCTGCGTAGACATACACACATATCGGTGCCTGTCAGGATCATGGTGACCATTAGGTGCATTTGCACATGTGGCCACCCGTCATGCTACAGCTGTGCATCCCTGTGTCAGTCCATGGCATGTCAGTGGATAACCAGTACACCGCCTTGGTATGCACACAGCCATAACAGTGACCTCCATCCAGTGTTATCCTGCTGCCATGGCCTCCCATTAGTGTCACATGTCTGTCTACATCTGTGCCACACATTCCAGTGTGATACAGGCATGGGATTATCCATGTACTGACCCGGGCCTCCATTGCAGCCCACAAGGCACCACCCACTGGGATCATTGTCTGTCCTGTGCATTGGTCACTCGTGGTGCACCATAGGGGTGCACTCCAGCCTGGCTGACTCCTTGTCACCCATCACCCATCATCATGAGGCATGGTCCACAGGACACTGCCTACAAATTGTACATGCAAATCCCACAGTCAGGAGATGGATGTATTGTGTTGCATACATTATATGGTACACCCACTGACTCTGTTTACAGTGCACTGTCAATGAACTGTCTGTGTATTGTGGTAGTTTTTAGGGGCGGGGCCAGTGTCCCTCCTTATGGTGTGACTAAGCATAGGTACACTGTATCCCATCCACTGTTGATGGTGCATCTGTGCTCTCGTGGGTGTACATTAGGAATCCATATTGCTGCATCATATTTGGGTAGACTGTGGGGGATATGTGTGGTAGTGCATGGCTCTGAATGTGTCTTTGTCACTGTGTTCTTATTACAAACCAAGAGGCCAGGGCGTGGGCCATGCAGGACAGAAGGAGGACCAGTGATGTCACAGGGGGAGCCAGACAGCAGTGGGCAACTTGTTTGTCACTGCGCAGACAGTTACATAAGTATGTATGTGTGACACATTGCCATGCCCATTCTGTGCAGCACTTTTACCATGCTGCATCCACTGTGGGCTTGCATTCACTGCATATGGGTTGTCTTTATGCAGTCTCACATGTGGTGCATCAGCACTGTACATCGTGGTCTTCTTCACCCTGTTGCCAGTCATAGAGGGCCAATGTCTACTTACATGCTTTGGGTGCTGTACATATAATAGTCCTATAGTGTATGGTGAAGGCTTGTTGTTATGGAACTCAGTGGCTTTCAAAATGTTGTTGTACCACGGCTCAAAAGGTCATGGAACGTGTTTGTACCACACTGTACTACAACAACATTTCGAAAGCCTCTAGAGGCTGCATGCGCTCAGTTCGTTTTTAAAAGTGGACCAGACACAGAAAAACTCAGAGCTTCGACAGCGGCACGATCATCCTCCGAACTGATGACGAACAGGGCACAATGAAAAAGGCAGGATTGACCAGATACTTTAAACTATTAAAAAACTGCAGGATCAACCAGATATTTAAAACTACTCACATTAACAGGTGAATCCTTTCACTCACGGTCCTCTCGCTTAGCAAGAGATACATCCACCATGTTTTTTTTTCTGGAAGCCCCGCCAAAAGGCAACTGACAGCCAATGACAGACCACGCTACAGACGTAGGGATGCTTGGTCCCTAACAACCACAGCACTAACCTTAGCAACCTGACGAATACCAGATTAAAATGCAGCAGAAAGAATTCCTTTTACAGCTTAAAAAAAAATTAAAATGCTCACTTAAATTATCGTAGGGGCACCATACACTATAAAAAATAATGGATGGGCAATATTATGCCCAACCAGTGTGCTGTTCCACCTCGGGGTTCTGATTTCCATGGACCTCTCGAGCTTCACTCTCAAGGTCATAGGGAATCAGAACCCCTCAGTGGCACAACACACCGGTTGTGCATACTTGCCCATCCACTATTCTCTATATCCTGTGCCACTTGGCATGCCCAACAGAGTTGTGTAGCCAATTTCTGTGTTGGACTCTCATCCCCTACAGGGCAACTCTGCATATAGTCTCTGCCACCTCCCTCCAGCCCTGTTCCTGCTCCTGTGGAGTTCACAACCTCCTGCACAGGAGCACTTCATGGGCCACGTAGGCCTCTGTGAGGGCCATCAGTTCATCTTTTGTGAAATTTGGTTGTCTGCATTTTGCAGTGGACATTTTTGGTCCTTGTGGAACAGATAGAAACAGGCCAAGTTACAACATGGAAATGGAAATAAAAGCTTTTCACAGAACAATGAAATCCACACACACATATACATGAAACACCTACCTTCAGGGCTGCAGTACCTCTTCTTCACCTCTGAGGAGTTGTGATGCTGCCCTGCTTTTATGGTAATGTACATGCAAATTAACTGAATACATTCCAGTAATGAGATGCAAATATGCTGTTTGGGCACAGATGGTGCAATGAGGCTATTTGCATATCCTGGCTGAATATTGTGAAGATGCACGCCGCACAATTGGCTTCTCATCTACCATTTCTGTCTGCTCTGTGGAATGCCATGGCTCACTGTCACAGATCTCAGCCCAATAGACACCACTCATCACTGCTCCATGCAGGGCATGCTCAGAGCCATTCATTCATGACAGCAGTGGTCAATCATGCATGTGCTACTGCCAGTCAGTCATGCTCAACACTAGCCTGCTGTGCATGCACCTTGCATAGCACGGTATGTTGGTGCCAGTAATGCCACTGAGTGCCCTTCACAATATGGCATCATGCAACTGCCGTGCATGCACGGTAGTAAGGGGTGCAACCTTAGATTGCTGTGCAGCTCAACACTATCGTACATGCGCAGTGTTACTGCTGTAATTCCCCATCACACAAAGGCATGGTGCTAATAACAGCAGCGACTGGCTAATCAATGATGCTTTATTGCGTTACGTACATGGGTTACAAGTCTGCTAAACCGTGGCTGGGTGCGACAGTGTGGTGAAGCATGTCACATATCCAGACCAAGGAGACACAGTGCAGTCAGTCAGCAGGAGCAGAGATTGTCTGAAGTGGAGCTGGCAAACCTGGTGAACCTAGTGGTCACCAAGGAGGGCCAACTATTTGGCAATGAGGTGCTGGACATGCGCAGGTCCCAGGTGTTGGCCTATATAGCCAGTCAGCTAACAAGGAAGACCATGGTGCATTGGATAGGGTGACAAAACATGGAGTGACAAGGCTGTCCTGGATAGGTTCTGTACAATGGTGGAGGAGGGCACTGTGCCATGCCCAAGTATGTATACTATGATAATGTGTGACCGGTAGGATGTCCTTCTCTATCAGGGGTATGTCTGTGTCTGACAGTGACCAGTGTGGAATGTGGCATGGTATTTATATTGATCCACAGTTGCAGAACACCATGTCCCATACCGTTCTGCTGTGTCCGGCACAGACATGCCACACCCTCGCTATAGTACAGATGTCAAGTGGCACATGTTCATGTGTGTTGTGCTAAGGGTAACACCCTCCTACAGAGGTTGACAATATGCCAAGCAGTACCACTGTACACCATGCTGACCAGGGAATGGTGCCATCAAATGCCAGGTGCACAATGGGCAATGGTGGAATGGCCACCGGAACATTGCATTGCACCTGTGTCTCCCCTGGACATGGCACAATGTGGTAACCAGCACATACATGCTCAGCACCGACATAGGTAACCAATATGCTATGTAGGCCTCATGTGCATTGTACTAGTGTGCTTGCACATCCATAATATGGCCACCTACCCCGATATACGTATGTAGGTGCATACAACATCAGATGGTGCTGTACAGAACAGTGTGTTGCAGGTGCCAATTGCATATGTTCTGCTGTGTGCCACCAGCTGTGCTGCTGGTAAGCACCCCATGTACTCCACAGCTGTCAGCAATCTGTGTCATGTTCGCACATGCCTGTCCTGCATCCCATCCCTGGCTCCCATGAAACCAAGAGGCCAGGGCATGGGCCATGCAGGACAGGAGGAGGACCAGTGAGGTAACAGGGGGAGCCAGACAGCAGTGGGCAACACATTGCCATGCCCATTCTGTGCAGCACTTTCACCATGCTGCATCCACTATGGGCTTGCATTCACTGCATATGGGTTGTCTTCATGCAGTCGCACATGTGGTGCATCAACAATGTATATCGTGGTTTTCACCACCCTGTTGCCCATCATAGAGGACCAATGTCTGCTCCCATGCTTTGGGCACTGTGAACATAATAATCCTATCCTGTGCCACTTGGCATGCCCAACAGAGCTGTTAAACCCACTTCTATGTTGGTCTCTCATTCCTTGCAGGGCAAATCTGCACATGGTGCGTGCAGGCACGGTACATGGAACATGTGGCACTCTGTGTCTCCCTGTCACCCTCCATGTGGTCTGCACTGGGACCATCTACACACTTGCCTGTAGATGTCATGGTGGGGTGGTCATGTGGCCCACACAAGGGCTGCTGTGAGCAGTGGCCTATGGCATGGACATGTCCAGATGATCTTCCCATCTGGCCCTTGGGACATTTGCGGTATGCAGTGGCTTGAGTTTGCATTGCTTACAGCTTCAGGGGTCTCTGCATAATCCAGTGTGTCAGACCTCATGGACAGATCACCAATTGCACTGGTATCCCCACACATCCATGCACTTGTCACAACCTCTTCTGTGTGTCCACCAGGTGTGTTGTCACATTAATGTGTGTGTGTGTCACTGCACATCTATCCCAGTCCCCTTTGGTGTCCACCGTACATGCATGATATGCAGCTGTTGTCTAGTGGACATTTCCCCCACACCCCAAGATATCGCCCTCACATTGTTTTGGATCACATTGTTCTGATACTGTGCCCTTATACTCGGCCAGTTTGTTGTTTGTGCTTTATGACATGTTACTATGTTGTGAACAGATGTAATGCTCCTGGATAATGGTATGTCCATAGCCACCTCCTGTGAATACAACATTGTGTAACCATGCCCAGTGCAGCATTTGCCAGACACATGGCAGTGGTGAGCAGGCATGGCCTTCTTGCATCTGCCAATGGGGTATGTGTTGCCACAGCACTCACCTCTGGCCATGTGTCCCGTGTGCTTGTGGCCAAGGCTGTATGTTGCTGTTGACAATGTGTCACCATTGGCTGTTGCCTGATAGCCCCTCCAGATGGCATACAACATCATGTCAATATGCTGCCTGAATGTAATGCACATCAAAGGTTATGTTCACCTCCTGCTTTTCTACTACACACCCGCAGATGTGACCATCTGTATACATTACCTCACCCATTCTGCAGGCAGTGTTTGTGGCATGCAGTCATGCATGCTGCCACTGCCTTTGGGCTGTGCATTGTCCACTGCAATACGTAATGTGTGTAGGCCAGTCCTGTCAGCCTGATGTGCCAGTTGTACCCAATGACAGGTGTCAGCCCCACTGTGCCCTCTCTGTAGTGGGGACATGGGTATGTGTCTTGGTCACATATGGACACCTCCGCACCATGTGGTCTGTGTGTAAATGTGACCTGTGGTGCACCATACATGTTTCCATTGCAGGGATCATTATTTAATCTTGCTTCCATTGCCCACCAGGCCTACTGACTGGGAATATTAACTGGCCCACAGACATTTTCAATAGCCCAGCTCATGTACCTACTAAGTCATTTCTCTGTCCACTACAGGTCCGCAGGACTAGTTCAGGGAGATTCCTACTATGACAGTATGATGTCTACCAGTATTTGGCTGGCATGTCAGTGCCAGTTTCAATACCTGCTTTTTCCTATGCACAGCTGTCCCCTGGGCAGCCAGACTATGGGTTTATTCTTGGGCTGTTGGGGTGGTGTTGTTTGCCTACATGGGTCCATGCTGCATCCTGTCCATCCTTGTTTGCATTGGTGGGCCAATGTAGGCAGGCAAGACCAACTGTGGGGGTCTGCTGCTACCCTCTCCCATACGTCTGACACTTTGTGTCTGCCTGCACACACTTCTGATATTGAACAGTGTACCAAGGCTGTGGATACTGTGCATCCTACATACAGCCATGTACCTCTCCACAACACAGCCATTGACCAGTTAGGGTGAGTGGATGCATACATGTCTAGGGCCTACAGGCAGAGTGGATGGGCCAAGTGGTCCTAATCTGCTGACAATTTCTATGTTTCTATGGCCCTGTGGCTTGTGGGCTGCACATCCTGTAGTGACTTATTATGGTATCACTCCAGCAACATATGTGTTGTGTTTCCTGGTACACATGTCTACCACACATCTGTAGTCACTGTTGCATGCAGCACTGACACAGCCTGTGGCCTGCACACCACACATGCATGGCAACATATCCCAACTGTTGTTCTGTGCAAGGGGGGTCTATCTGTGCATACATATCACCCCACTGGCACTGCTGCTGTACTGAGTTGTTGTTTTCTTTCTGTAGGGCTGCAGGTGGAGCAGACAGATGGGTCCAGGAAGCAAGAGAGCCACAGAAATGACTGGCAAGACGTGGGATGTCACAGATTCTCTGGGTAATGTTTGTGCAGCAGGGGTCCATACTTTGCACTGTGTGGGTTATTGCTCGCACTTTGGGGGCAGAGTGCAGGAATCTGGCCTCCTTGTGCCACTTACTGGAGCCATCACCACCCCCTGTGGCTCCATGAGGTGGTCCAGCCGCCTATGTATGATAGTCCTACCCCTTTCCCACCCTACTCTCCCACCACTCTTCCCATCCTTTCATTGCAAATAGTCCTACCCTTCCCAATCTTGTCCATTGTATTCCCCACCAAATACCTTCGCAGTTAACTTTTTGTAGTTTTTATAGTTAATATTGTTATTGTTATTGCTTTTGTTCTTGTTTACTGTTATTTTGCTCTTGTTTTCATATTTCTTCTCCCGGAGCTCAGCCTGCCGTACATCCAGCCACTGTCCTCTGTTGCATTCAGCCTGCAGGCTCACTCACATCTGGCTGGTGCATGACGTGCCCACGGAGGGGTCCCCACTCCCTCTTGTTGGGCCGGGAACCACTACTGGAGTGCAATTCCACAACAGGCTCCCCTGGCTGGACAGGTACGGATATCAAGCTGTCTGGCCAAGTGCAATTTTCCTCTGGTTTTTATGCCCCTGAAGTATGGACATGCAATGACGTCCAGGCACTGTGTGCAGAAATCCACCATACTTCACCTCTTGAGTGAGCCGCTGGTGTATTGCCCCTGATTTCCATCGGGGGCAGCTGCAGAGTGATGGAAGCCCTAAATCCTCCCCAGGGAAAGGAGAGCAGTCCATTGGACTCTCAATCCTTTTCCTCCCTTTCCAACCCCCGACAGCCCTGGCTCATTCCCAACCCTGAGTCATCAGCGTGGCTCAAGGTGTGGGATCCAGCGCCTCAACCCTCAGCACCACCGGGCTGGCTCATTATTTTGCTCTTTGATATTTGTATTACATCACATATATATATATATATATATATATATATATATATATATATATTTTTTTCATATTTCACATGGCTGTATGTGGTGTGTTCTTTCCCAGGGATCTTTAACAGGTGGTTGACCTATGTGCCCCCCATCCACATGTCCTCAGATGCAGGGGTGATTGATGGCCTTCACATCACCCACCACTCTCTGTCCCCGAGAGGAGGGGGCTCCACTGTGTGTTTCACTGTGTTCACCCACACAGGTTGCATGTTGGGCACACGACATGTCCGTCCTTCCATTCCATCCTGCCAGTTCACTGTGGTTGCCCAGCCATTCACTATGTGGATGACACTGTCTGCAGAATGCACCACTGTGTACCAGTGTGCAGGTGCCTTGAACTGTCTTCGGACATGTACTTCCATTGGGCTGTGCCCCATGTGTATCCACCCAGGCTCCATGTCATTGTGATTGTGTCCTGCTTACACAGTGAGCCTTATGTCATGATGGCATGTCAACTGCAGCGTACACTGTCTTCCCACATCACCACAATCCATGGGTCACGGCCACCGTTGCACTCCCCTATCCATAGTGGCGTGTGTCTACCATGGGAGATGTGCATAGGTGTGCACATATCTGGGCATTTTTGTATGGTACTTAGGGCTGCCTCTTGCAGACCTTGTGTCAGGCCCTTTTAGCGCTTGTGGTGTGCCACTAGGCCTCCTGTGTCCCCAAGGTTGCTGCACCTTTGCGTCAGCTGAGTTCCCACATGCACACATGCAGTGTGCCACAGCCACTGTTTCTGCATTTGTTTCCTGCTCCTTCCTGTGTGGTTCCCCCATATTCAACCATGGCCTGGTATGCTGCTCATCTCCCGATGCATGATTGCACATACTCAGGATATTCAATCATGTTTGCACAATCACATTTGCTGGCATACTTTCTAAATATCCTGTTGTGTTTTGCTGGCAAATTTATATGTGTGGCACAATCACTAGTGCGGTGCACCCAGCCATCTCTGAATATGGGGCCCTCAGTCTATACCCTCATGCCTCACTATGCACTTGGGGCATTCATTGATCTAGTTCAATGACACCCTGTAGTGTATGATTGCTTACTTCTTTAAGAGTGTTTCGGTGGGGAGAGGGGAACACTCAGCCAGTAGAATTCTCCAGAAGATTCAAATTTTGCATTCCATAATAAACAAACATTCCATCTATTGACTGTGAGGATGGACAGAGTTGGTGGGTGGGGGGTTACTTTTTACTAGTCAATTTGAAAAAAAAAAAAAATTTCTGTTTTATATAAAAATGTTGGCATTTTTTTTCATTATTTTACCCATTTTATAACTGCAATAGGATACTTTGAGAATGTGTATTATGCTGATCTAACTGCCTTTCCAGGGGCTGTGCGACACTGTGTCTCACTACATCACTGGAAAACACACACACACACACACACACACATATACACACACACACATACACACATACAGACACAGACACACACACACACACACATATATACACTCTGTGCTCCAGGCTTGTATCCTGCAGCCCTTTGTCTCACAGCATAAAAATGCAATGTTTAAGGGGAGCATCTGTATTACTCATATTATTTGTTATTTTATAACATGCTGTATGTTTGCAACCAGTGTTGTACTTTAGCATTTAATTAGGTGGGGTTCTTGGAGGTGGTGGATGGTGGTGGGAGGAGATAGGTTTCAAAAATCCTAACATTGCATGTCCTTACATTTGTGGCTTTAATAATACACCCTAACCGGTAAATTAATGCAGTCATTTTGGGCTGCAGATTATAACAAGCTTAGCAGCCTGTATAAGAGAAAATAATGCTTCACTGCTGGGGCCCCAGAGATGCACCACTCTGATGTCCTCAGTTCCCTGGGATGGCCCCCCTTTTGTAGCACACATGGAGATTCCCTTACTATGCCTAGCCTTCATAGGTTCATAGGTTCATAGTTGCTTACAAGCTTAGGAGGCAAAGCCTATCATTGAACCTGTCACCCAATGGTGGGTTAGTTGTTTATATAATCACATTTTGAGTTACCCATAAATTTGTCTAACAGACTCTTGAACATGTCCATAGACTTGCTCTCTACTATTGAGGTTGGCAATGTATTCCAAATGTTGACTACTCTTTGAGAGAACCATAGATGTCTTTCTTTTGTTCTACAATTTACCCGTTTTAATTTAAGGTTATGGGATCTAGTCTGTAATATACTGAAATGTTTTTCTATTCCTTGGGTTTCAGTAAGGCCGGGTTCTCTTATGGCTTTATAGACCAAACAAAGATCTCCATGAAGTTGTCTATACTGAATGGAATAAAGGCCCAATATTTTCAGTCTTTCTCCATAAGGTTTATCTGCCATACCCTGAATCCTTTCAGTCATTTTTCTTTGAACTCCTTCTATTTGTTTCTTACCATGAATTGTATTAGGTGCACAGAAGGGAGCACAGTATTCCAGGTGAGATCTCACTAAACTGGTGTAAAATGGAAGGATGACCTGAGGTTGCCTGCTTTTAATGTTTTTCCATATGCAACCCTTTATTCTTTGACATTTCTTAACTTTAAGTGTTGTATTATTGTCAAAGTTGAGCTCACTATCAATATTAATCCCAAGATCTTTTTCATGTTCTGTTTCTTGAAGTTTTACTTTGTTTAATGAATAACCATTTTTTGTATTATTATAACTCAAATGCATTACTTTGCACTTTTGTTCATTAAATTTCATCTTATTATTTTTTGCCCAAAGTTCTAGCACTTCTAACTCCTTTTGGAGAGTATTAACTGCCTCACTAGAGTTGACAATACAACCAATCTTACAATCATCTGCATATTTTAATATCCAGATGTTGTCAGATGTCTGCATTGATGCTATCAGAATGTTAAATACTACAGGGCCCAATACAGAACCCTGGGTCACACCGCTTGTCACATCTGCCCATGACAGCCTTCATGCTAATAAAAGACCATCTTTGCCTTGAGGGTATCCTCAATCTCAAGAGACTACCCAAACACCTCCATTCTTCCCCCAACCTCCTACTTGAGATTTCAAGATTTACATCTGCCTCTGGCAGGTGAGCATTCTCCTTCACTGTCCCCAAACTATGGAACTCTCTCCCAAAAGACACCCAACTCTCTTACACACTGGCAACATTCAAAAATAAACTCAAAGCCAACACATTAGGGACAACACACAGTTGTAACCAAGGAGTAAGGTAACTGCATGCCCTCTGGCACCACTGGCAGTACATTACCCAAATTCAGTCTAGATTCAATACTTAATTGTCCCCTTCTCTTTTATAGTAGACTGCATCAGACATGCCAGCTTCTCACATAAACTTGTGCCTCTCACTGATCTCACATGCAATATTGTATATGTTAATGTTGTCTTTTCTATTACTCTTATGCAACATCTCAATTTTTACCTATTGTAAAGTTCACTTATGTAACTAATATGAACTGTACCATTGCATTTGTTGTTCCAGAAACCATTCCCCCAAGAAGGAGACACACACCCAATATTGTAGTTTGGTTGCTCAGTTGGCAATACCTTTTATTAAAATTCCAATACATACAAATTATATGCACATGTACAATATTGAGTTCCTTCTTTATTCAATCTTTGAACTCAAACATTTTAGGTTAAATTCACCTTGTTATCATTTTTGTCCACAAATGTCATCATCTCATCCTTCCTGATTATGCTCCCATTTTTCTTTTCTCACCCCTGGGCATTGAACCTGCAGGGGTTTTGTTCCAATCCTTCGATTCCTGGGTGTAAACCCGAGAGGGTCATTTTATACTTTTTCCTTCCAGGGCAGGCCCATTTCCTGCTCCCCACTTCTTTTTACTTACTGGGGTGTCCATACCCCTTCACCTCCTCTTCTTCCCACTTTCTGTTTTCATCTACCACCCCTCTTCCCCCCCCTTTTTCTCCTAGTAAGTATTTTCCTCCTTTTTTTCTACTAACCTGCCTCCAGCCTGTGTTGGATGGCAGGCTTCCCCCCTTTTTGCTTCCTTTAGGCCCTACTTCTCAACCATTGGTCAGTACCCCTGCCCAGTTCTGTAATAAAAATGTGGTTGCCCATTGTGGATAAATGGACCCCATCCAGTCTGTACAGCCCCTGTATCTTTTCCACAGTCTCCTCATGCCTTATGCTCTGACCTCCATAATGGGACAAACACCTCCCCACCCTTCTATTCATGTGCTTTCTGGACCCTTCTATAGCCTTATGTTGCCTGGAATGTCTCCACAACCTCTGTGGCACCATTTTGGACCACATTATCATGACCTTTGGCCACCATGCTTTCAGAATCTTAATGTCCTCCTGAATGTTATTAAAAATGTCCAATGCAGGGCCACACCCTAAATCATTTCCCCCTAAATGCACTATGATGAGGTTGAGGTTTTTAATGGTTCTCCTCATTTCAGCCAACAATGGACAAAACTGTCCCCCTCTCATCCCTCGTACTCCTTTCCAAATGATCTGTACTGCACCATGGTCAAAACCCAGCTGTTTACCACCCTGCTTCTGTGTCACCTCCCTTTCCACCCAATAAATGTAGGAGTGCCCCACAATCCAAATGTCCTTCCTGCCTCTGGTATCTGCAAATATATAAGCAAACAATTTATAACTGCCAGTTCTTTTGTTCATGTCTTTCAGTACCCCCACCCACCCTTTGCACTACTCCTGTGGAAAGAAACAAGAAACATAGTTAATGCACTGTCTTTCTTATGTATTTCTTGTAACAATCTGATGTACCAAGGTTTTTATGCCGTCCTCCTGCACCCCTTGGGCTGCTGCTTCTGAAGCTGCCCAATCCGAAATGAGTGGGACGAGAATATCTCCGGGCCCCCCCACCTTTTAATGCTCTGTTTTAATACCCCTGACACCTGACTTCCTTTTACTTCTTTCCCATCTTCATGTATAAAAAACATACCTTCTTGTTTTGGTCTAAGTCTTTGGTAATCCTTTGTTCGCAGGCATGGGCAGATTCCAATGCTCAGTAGGTGCTCTAATGAGACCCAGCATCTTTTCCCATCTGGTCTGTTTTTGACCTTGTTATGTACAACAGAAGGGTCTTCCCTTCCCAATGCACATCCTTGTCTTGTAGCGTTCTCCCCTTGGTGTGTTTTGCTGGCCCTACCATTTCTGTTACTCAAAATGCACCCTTATGAACACTGCAAACAACTCCTTGAATAGTACCTCCTCATATCTGGTATAACAAATTTCTGGCAATACATCAATCACTTTAGCCAGTAGCTGCCCTGATATCGGACCCCTCTTATCTCGCCCTGCACCCCTCACTCTCTGCCACCCCATCATCACTCTCTTTATGAGAATGACCTTGCACGGTTCTCACCAGCCCTTCATTATACTCCCCCAGCCTATCACTGCCAGATGGACTCCCATGGTGGTGTGGGCCAGGCCCTTCTGCCATCCTACTACCACAAACCTACCCACCTGTTCTTCCATGATGGCCCCACTTACCTCCATGGTGTGGTGTGCTCTGAAGGCCTGGAATGCCCCCCATGAACTTTCATTAGTTTTTAATGTGCTGTCTGCCCAGGAATTGTGAAAGAGATATTCTGCTCCATCCAACTAATTTCCCATAACTCCTTGAGGATCTTCACTCCCACTGGGGCTGCCCTGCGCACTAGCGCATGGAACCTTTCCATCTCTACAAACACTGCAACAGAACTGAGGCAGAATTCACAAGTGGCCCACAGTGTATCATCAGAAACAAAAATGGAAACAAGTAATGGACTTCTGAAGTAGCTCACAGGGCTTCCCACAAGGCAGCTGCGTCATCACAGAGATTGCTCCAGTCATATAGCAGACTTCGTGAACAGCCCTGAGGACCACTCTGAAAGTCATTGAATGGTCACAAGCATAGCACCAGCACATAATAAATTTCATGGATTGTCCTATGCACCACTTGCAGAGCAGCTGCATCATCACACACAGTGCATCAAACCTTTAGCAGACTCCGCAAGTGGCCTGAAGGCTGTTGCTTCCTGCAACTCATGAAGTCTGCTGCAGATGTGGTGCAATGTGAGTGATGTTGCTGCTGCTTATGTCTGAGTCAAAGTGTGTGATGAAGCAGTTGCTTCAGGCCATTTTTGAAGTCCACTTCATTTATTTCACAATATGTGTGAAGATGCAGCTGCATTGTGGGTGGGTCGCAGATACACACACACACACACACACACATACACATATACACACACACACTTGTACATACACACAAACACATATACACACACAAACACACACCTACACACACACACACACATACATATACACACAGACTTTGAGAAAACATTGCAACAAATCATTACTTATTTTTTTGGATTACATATGACAAATTTGTTGTGGTGCATTCTCACTCTTCTTATTAGATACAAGCTGTTATAACAGTGAGAACTGAAGACATTTGAACAGGTCCCCTGCAAGAATCCCTGGACTGACATTAGCAGGTAGTAAAAAAATAAAGACAATAATATTTCCTTATAAACTGGTTTGAGGAAATTCCAAAGAGGTATACATGGTATAATTTAATCTAGCAAATACAACATATTAGGAACAGCAAGTACAGGTACATAATAAAACAAGAATAAGATTAGCTAATAACAAGGTTATCATGGATGATGCTTATGCATTTGCCTGCTCTGAGATTCTCAGGAGGTATTTAATGTCTGACTAGGTGACAGCAATGCCTTATTAAGATAAGCACCAGGGTAGGATGGTAGGATAACTTGGAAAAGTGAAAAAAGTAAATGAAGGCAATCAAAGATACCATCAGTTACCGTTTCAAATGCCTGGCCTTATAAAGTGTATTTAACATGCATCTAAAGTCATAGCATCAGAGGAGGCCTAAATGAAGAGTAGGGATAAATTCTGCAAGTGGGGACCATGGACCAAGAAGGATCTGTTATTATATGGGACTAGGTTAGAAGATTGCTGAACAATGTGATTTGCAAAGGAGGAGATCATGGCATGGCAAGGTGATTGTTCAGGGTCCGACTCACTCAGATAAGTAGGAGCAATCATATGGCAATATTTAAAAAAACATTAATAACATTTCATGGGCAAGCAGTGAAAATTAGCTGATTCTGGAGAAATGTGTTTTTTTTTTTGTTTTGTTTTGTTTTTGTTTTTTGCTCCCCATAACAGCCTCGTATGAATGTATTGTGCAAGATGTCAGATTTTTTTTTGCAGGTATGCTGGCTAATACGGAGTCACAATAGGTTAGTTGAGAAAACAGATGATTTAATTTGAATTGAATTGATTTGAATTTGAATCCATTCACATATCTGGACTGTGTAGTACGGTACGGGCTGCATGCCGATTGACTCATGCTGTGGACCAATGGGCATACAGCCCTACCGTACAGTGTCAGCCGGTGGAGGCGGGGTGGCAAGCGGTGTGGAGCTGCCACCCGCGTGACCGGGGAAGTAGGTGGTGGGGCTCAGTGGGTGGTGGGAGGGGTGCTGCAGGACCACCAGGGATATAGGATGAATATATTTTCAACTTATGCCCGCGATCAGGCTGCAAATGGTTCACTGGACCACCAGGGATATAGGACTGCATTTATTTTTACATATGCCCGCAATCGGGCTGCAAGTGGTCCACTGGACCACCAGGGATATAGGACTGCATCTATTTTTACATATGCCCGCTACTGGGCTACAGCAGTCCACTGGACCACCAGGGATATGGGATGAATGTATTTTTCAATGTATGCCCATGATCAGGCAGAGGGGCACATTGCCGTGCTGTGCAGGGGGCGTTGGTCCCACGACGGTTGCAGCCTGGCAAGGTGTCAGGTGCAAGTCACCGGGAATTGGCGCACCTGCATGCAAATGGAGCCATAATGACATGTAAATGGCCCCATTTGTGCCTTGCATGCATTATGGCCCCATTTGCATGTGCACTTTTGAATATTGTGGTTGTTGTGCCTAGCGCAATGGAACTTGTGCTAGCGCACCCCACTGCTCCACTCTGGCCACTTGCGTTGGTGCAGTGCCACTACACCATGTGCACTGCAGGTGGCCAGGGTGCGATATTGAACGCTGCTGTGCCATGGCGCAACTCCGTTGAATATCACCCTGTCAATGCCCCTGTGCAACAAATTGTACTGCACCCAGGCTTGCACCACAGCCTGGCGCAAGCTGAATATCTGGGCCACAGTCTACAATGGATTTCAGTGCAATACACTGTGATACATTAGAACACTTGGAACCAACTCTTAATAATCATACAGTCCCTGTGGTTGACCCAAATCAGAAGTATTTACATTAATTAAAGAAGGGGGTGTGGCTCAGTTTCTGTCTCTAAATTATAGTACTGTTTATATTTTTTATGTTTTTTCTCTAATTTTACTGATTTGAAAAAGGAACATTGCCACTCTGTGTATAGACCAGTCATCATCTGTGGTCATAGTTATTTCTGTTAACAAGTTCCTGTCAAAATTGCTCCATTTGCTTACAAATAATCTCAGCCAGAATAGCCTAGCATTTTTGTATCATGAACAATCTCATAATACATGTAACCGGTCTTCTTATTCCCCATTTGTGAAGTAATATCTTTTCTTTTATACTTTATTATTTTAATTCCTTAAGAAAGAAAAGGGAACAAAAAGGCAATTTACAACCCTAAAAAAACATTGGGCTGGATATTCAAACTGCGCCATTCTGTATGCAAGTTCTTGGCGCTTGCTCAAAAAGTTGTGCAGGAGCCGGGCATATTCAACAGAGTTGCCCCATTGAGCAACTCCTTTGAATATCACCCCCCCCCCGGCCACAGCCACTGTGCATGGCGCAGTGAACTTGTGCCACCGCAAGTGGTCAGAGTGGAGCATTCAGATGCGGTGGCGCAAGTTCCATTGCGCCATGAGCAAATTTCCAATATTCAAAAGGTGACATGCAAATGGGGCCATAATTCATGCCAGGCACACGGGGGGGCCATTTGCATCTAATTACGGCCCCATTTGCATGTCATTAGCATGAGGTGCAGTGATTCCCGACAACTTGTGCCTGGCACCCTGCCAGGCAGCAGCCTTCGGGGAGTGACGCCCCCTGCAGCCCGATGGTGGGCATGATGTGAAAGAACCCCCACTGGCCCGACCGTGGGCATAATGTGAAAGAACCCCCACTGGCCCAATCGCAGCATAACAGAACTGAATCCACCCCTGACTGGGCGATCCCGGGCCTAATAGAACTGACCCCCAACTGGCCCGATCGTGGGCATAACAGAATTGAACCCCCGACTGGCCCGATCAGCGGGCATAACATAACTGAACAACCCCCGCGGCCCGATCGCGAGCATAACAATTGACCCCCACCAGCCTGATCCGCGGGCAGAATGGAGCTCAACCCTTCACCGCCCAATCACGGGCAGAACAGAGTTCAACCCCCAATAGCCCAATCACAGGCAGAACGAGTTCAACCCCCAAGACCAGTATCCCTGGTGGTCTAGTATTTCTCACCCACCCACGGAGGCCCACCACCCTCTCCCCGCCAGCGCGGCGTGGCAGCACCCATCCGCCCGCCGCCCGATGCCCGCGACTGACTGCTCAGCAGGGCTGCACGCCCATTGGTTCAGAGCAAGAGGCAATGGGCGCAGCCTATACTATATAAGATAGTTCAGATATGTGAATGAATGAATTATTCACTATCTGGACTGCCTTGTACAGTGTGTGACTGTCATGCCCATTGGCTCTTGCTCTGAACCAATGGGCGGCAGCCCTACTGAGCAGTCAGTCGGTGGGCGGCGGGTGGCAGGCAGGTGGTGCTGCCACCCACTGGCTGATGGGGGGAGGGGTGGTGGGCTCCATGGGTGGGTGGTGGGGGCCACTAGATCACCAGGAAATTGGACCTGGGGTTGACTCCATGCCCGCGATCGGGCTTTGTGTCCACTGACCACCAGGAATATTGGTCTTTGGGGGTTAAACTCCATTTTGCCCATGATCGGCTAGTGGGGAGTTTGAACTCCATTCTGCCCATGATCGGGCTAGTGGGGGTCATTTCTGTTATGCCCGTGATCGAGCCAGTGGGAGGGTTGTTCAGTTATGTTATGCCCGCGATCGGGCCAGTGGGGGTTGTTCATTTATGTTATGCCCGCACTGGGCCAGTGGGGGTTGTTCATTTATGTTATGCCTGCGATTGGGCCAGTAGTGGGGAGGAGATCTGCCCATGATCGGGCTAGTCTGGGGAATGTGTTCTGCCCGCAATCGGGCCACAGGAGGTTACTATTATGCCCACAATCGGGCTGCAGGGGGGCACAGGGAAGAAGTGGAGGGCCACCCACAGGTGGCAGCTGCTGTGCTGCACCCTGCAATGTGGCAGCTCACCTGTGGGTGGCCCTCAACTTAATCCTTTTTTTTTTGGCTCAAAGTTGTGCAGGCGCAGGTTGGGGGTTGCGCCTGCACAACTCTGCACAGCCCGGCTGAATATCGGGCTGTGGAGTTTATGCATGGTTCCTCCCCTCTGGTTGAGCATGCCTTCATTAGCATTGCGCTGTTGCTCAGCATGACTTGGGGGCACGCAACTGCCTTCTGCTGAATATCGCAGAATGGCGCAATTTCGGACTTGCGCAGGTGCAACCCTATTGCTCATGGCGCAACCCTTTTGAATATCCAGCCCATTAAGTAAAGACTATTGCAAACAGATAATACATAATAAAATATAAAGGAATTTTTTTCGTTTTCTAAGGGGGGATTAAAACAGGAAACCAAAAATATTTTTTTTCACAGAGCTTAATAAAGAGTCTTTTGTTAAACAAAGTTTGAGAGTGCTCCAAGCTTCTACTTCCCAGCCATAAATCAAATCCAATATATTAAAGCTCACCCAATATATAAGTTTCCTGTACCTCCCCCCACGGAATCCATTACAGAGGCATCAAAGAACACATCACACACAAAGAAAGGAAAAAAAAAATCAACAAATGAAAATTTAAACAACCAATCCCAATAGTTTTCATTCCGCAATAGTTTTTCAAATGTCAACTGGATGATATTCCATGAGATCAGCATCATCTTCCTCCAAATCTGAACCTATATCCACTGGCAACTTAATGTTTGTCTCAAAGAAAGCTTTCGTTGTTTCTAAATCTTCAAAATAGTACATTTTCCCTTGAAATTGCCCCCGCAAGCATGCAGGAGCAAGAAGACTAACTGCTAATCATGCTTCTTTAAATTCCGATATTATCGTCAGAAAGCACTTTTGTCTACACTCAGTATGTACACAGAAGTCAGGATATAAATGTAAATGGTGGCCTTTGTAGAAACATTGCTTTTTTGCATGCACTAGTTGAAGGATTTTATTCTGTTCTAAGATACTTGTAAAAGTAAGGATCACAAATCTTGCCTTCTCAATCTCAGTGGTAGAATCCTTAGGTAAACGAGATGGGGGAACACGACAACTCGCTCCTGACAATTCTACCCATGTCAACTCGCTCTCGACAATTCACCCCCATGCTAATTCGGTCCTCTGACACTCACTTCCCTATGACAATTCACTCCCAAAATCATTTTTTCAGCATCATTTTCTCAGCCATTTAATTTAAAATTCTCTTACCAGTCTCAGCGTGTCAGCGTGTGATGTTGTAAGGCGTCTGACGTCCATGGTTACCAAGTTCAATGACTGTTAGTAGTCATGGTTAGCCAGTTCAGTGCCATTCATTTCATGTTAAAAGTCTAAACTTTATTCAAATACATTAAAAGAGATGCAATCCATTCCATTTACATTTACATTTAAATTAATATTTGAAACTATGTGCTACTCCACGTAAAAACTCCTCAGTTGTACGATCAGTGCATTTCTCTAAAATACAGGTGAGCCGGGCAACATTGTCTCTGTATACTCTCCACGAAGCTGCTGGTGGAATTCCGGCTATTATCTGCTCTACTTCTGAATCCCTTTTTCATTGCATTCCCCTCAGCCCATCAATAAATTTCCACACTGTTGGATGTGACATGCATAACACAGTCTGCATGGCATGGTGGAAAGCCTCCACAACACTATTTGTTTTTGCACGTCCATTCAATACACTCTCCGAATGGTTCCACAACTCTATATAGTACAGTGGGTGTCTATGTCCTTTTCCTCTTCTATGTCTCCTTTCCACCCAAGTGTCCTCGAAATAGTCAATTAATGGCTGTAATTCATCTGGAAAAATGTGTGTAGAATCATCAGAGATTTCCTCAAATCATGCAACAACTTGATCCGGGGGATAGAATGCTAGTGTAGGTAAATATTTACACTTTATTGCAAATTCTGGTTCCTGGGCATATTTGATAGCTAGTCCCTCTACTTGGATTTTCCTGTAGATACACTGTGTGAAATGAAAAAAAAATCTGACTATCTTTGATTGTGGGAACACAGACTGGAAAGCAGCAATAGCTACTCTCTCAAAGTCAGTCATTACCAGCTCTGGGTTAAGATTTGGAGATTTCCTCACTCTCTATTGGGGGTCTGTAAACCACCCCCAACCTTCTTGAGAACCCAGCCTTTCTCTCTAGTGTAACCCACGTGCTTTATACTTCTCCCAGCTCTTCCTGCCCTTCTGTGACCTTAATGCCCTCCCTGATGTACAGCACAAATCCCCTACTTCCTGCCAGTCCTATCCCTCCTGAATGACCTATACCCTGGGACCCCTACTTCCCTGACCTGCTGTTCAGACCACTAGGACTCTGTTATGCCTACAATATCCAGCCCCTCCCCCTCCATTATTGCTTCTATGTCTACCATCTTATTCCTGAGGCTTTGTGCATTTGTGTAAAGTCCCTTCCACCAACCTTCCCCTCCCCTCTCCCCACCTTCCCTCCCTACCATGTTTGGTCTGTGCCCTTCTCCCTCTTGTGGGGTGAGTGATCACTAGTCTGGTTTATCCTCCTTTTGATCCCGTTCCCATTTTTCTCTCTTTAATTAAGATGTTTCTCTGGCTGCTGTTGATGTACCTTTCTATATCTAGGAAATCTCCTCCAACTACAGGCATCCGTAGAATGTTTTTAAAGAAGTTAAGGAAGACTTCTGTTAAATTTAATTTATTTTCATTTTGCAAGTGTATGATACCAAAAGACTAACATAAATTGGTTTATAATCCTCCTGATTATTGACATCCATAGTTATATTGAAGTCTGTTTTATTTGGAAAATAGACAAAAACACCATTGATTTTATAGTTAGTCGCATTGATTGTTACATAGTTAGCCTCTCTTGGAGAGCCCATTTGTGCATAGATTAGGCCACATTGTTCAATCACTTTCCTGATTCCTTTTAAGTCTGTTATGCTTACTTCAATTTCTAGGTCATTACAAATAAATTATAGAGTTGTTGCTTCCAGTTGCTACTGCTATCTGTTAGCCAATTATTAGGTCCCACAAATCTTATGGTTTGAGGGAATTTTTCTCAGTTTTTTTATTAATTTACTCAGGAGGTTGAGGTAGCTTGTAGAAATCCCCTAGTGATAGGTTTATCCTGGCCTTCATTGCTTTCACAAGTTTGAGTAGAGAATTTCATCCCTTGATTTATTAAGCTACTGTTTTGAACCTTTTCTGGCTTGTTGGTTACAATATCATGATCAATTCTTTTTAGAGAATTTATGCTACACTCATGTGTAAGTAATTGAACCTCTTTTTCTAGAATGTTTAATTCAGTTATTAAGTTATGTGTCAGATGGTCCAGGGGTAAAATAACATATTCCTCTGTAGCTGTCTTATTGTTTTCAGGCAATAGTGATTGTACAATGGATTAGTTTGGAGTTCTCAATTCTATGATGGTAGATTTACTCATAGGGTCAGCATTAGCAGCATTTTGGTTTTTACATTTTTTTATTTTCCTTCTTCCATTATTTCTTTTCAATCTCTTTTTTTGTTTGTTTGTTTGTTTTTAGTTCTGATGGAGTGTCTGGTATGGTAACCAGACTGAAATCTGGTCTTTTGTTATTAGGACCATTATACGGTTGTTCTAAAATTATAGAAGAAGATTCTCTTGGGGGAAAGAGTTCATCCAGTCTCCTGCCCAGAGAGTCCAGGTGTGCACCAGTAAATCTTATATCTTCGCTAATTCTTTCAACTCCATTAGTTATTATCACTAATTCTTCCATGAGTATAATGTTCACTGTTACATGATCTTTAGTAAAAACATTGTGGGATATATTTTAAATGTGTTGATTGGTCCTGTTTGGTTTCTGACCCTGAGTTGTATCTTGCAAGCTTCTAAGAGAACGTATCATTTTTTTCATAGCTTGCACATCCTTCTTGGGTACCATCCAGTACATTAAGTCCTTCAATCATCTGATGAAGTTCTTTCAGGACATCATTAATTCCAGACCTAGTTAAAGTTCAATTCTCCATTAATTTTGACCTATTTAATTCCTTTTCTTTATCACTATCACTGTTGTTACTGTCCCGGATCCCCCCCTTTTCCCTCACAAAAAGACAGAGACCATTGTTTGTTGTTGTGCTTAGATTGGCAATCAACTTATTTATACATCATAATTCCATATTTCCTTTATCATTTCTAATTATCATATTTCTCAGAAATTGATTTATTTCCATCCATATATCAATCTCTGATCAACCCTCTTTCTTCCTTTTTTCTCCCTCCAGGTGAAAACCTGGGTGCCTTCTTCTTCTCCTTTTCCATTAGGTAACGGTGAAAACCGAGACCGCTTTCTCCTTCATCTTCTTGCTCTTCTTGTGTTATTCCTTTTTCTTCCCCCTTTCCCCCCTCTTTTCCCCACTAGCCAGTCTCCAGCTTGCATTGGATGACTGGCTTTTCCCATACTTAGGGTATTATTCTCCCTTACCTCAGGGAAGATCCTTTTTACTCCTTCTCTTTCTTTTCTATTTTTTTTTATTTTCTGCTTCTTGTATGTTCCCTCGATGCTTCTATAAAACCCATCATTTCTGTATTGAACATGTCTATGGCTAGGTCTGACAGGTGCACCCCATCGGACCTGTAGAAATCTTCTACCCATTCTTCTACACCCTGCAGTATTACCTGTCCTCCCATCTGCCTTACTAATGTCTCAACCCTTCTGTTCATCTTTCTCCTGGCCCTCTCCACAGCTGTATGGCTGTGTTCCTGCCTCCACACCCTCCTTGGTATCATATCTGACCAGGCAAGGCATACCTGAGGCCACCACTGTCGTATTGCTCCTAGGTTCCTTTTTATCTGCAAGTATGTGTCTACCCACGGCTTGCCCGCAAGGTCGTTGCCCCCTAAATGTATAATAATTGAATCTGGACTGGGTCACCGCCCCTTGAGTTCCTTCAAGGTGGGAAGCAGTTGTGCCCATCTCATCCCCCGGATGCCATGCCAGATCAGCCTACACTGCTTCACATCCTGGTATAGCTGCTTTCCCCCAACCTTCTTCTCTGCTCTCTTTCCCGCCCAATAAATATTGGAATGGCCGCAGATCCAGACTTCTGTGGTCCTCCCTCTTCCTATGGGGGTCAAGCAAAATGAATTAACTTATACATGCTCTTAGTGTCATCACTGTAGTATCCCCTCCCCTGCCCTCCCCGTCACCCTTTTGCCCCCCCCCAGATCTGTAAATGAAAACAAGAGCAATACGTTAATTTTTTACTTCAGTGCTCGAATGTATCTCTTATAATTGGTGGACCACCAGCGTCCTTTTTCCAAAATATCATTCACAGTTTTTCCTGCTGCTGCCCACTGTGAGACGCCCCAATCCGCAAGGAATGGGATGAATAATTAACCGGGTCCTCCCCCATGAATTGCATACCCTTTTTGAGTAATGCTGTGACTTGATAGCCGGTGACCCTTCTTCCATCACCATGCACAAATAATCTCTCTGTCCTGGTCCCATGCTCTGTGGCAAAAGCCCACAGAGCCTGTACTGGGCATACTGCACCCTCTACCTGCCCCTTCAGTGTCACTATGCAACCCTGTCCCCCTTTGATCAGTTTTTGACCTCTTAATCTTGACCCGTATCTCTTTCAACCCCCAGCTTATATCTTCCCATTCTAATCCCCCTTCCCTGTCTTCTTTTCCATGGCCTACCACCTCACTCACTCTCATGGCCCCTGCAAACATTACAACATAAATTGTGTGAAATAGCTGGGCCTCGGACTTTGATCTGCATATTGCCAGGAGCAAGTTCTTTAGCTTTGCTAGCCACTGCTCCCCTATTGGCCTCCTATTGTCTACTGGCCCCCTGCTTCAACCTGCCCATCCCTGCATCATTCTTCTGATGAACAATGTTTTTGTCAGGTCCTTCTACCCTTTTAGACTGCAGATAACACTAATCCCCACCAAGTAGACTCCCATTGTGGTGTGAGCTGTTCCATTTTGCCACTGCTCGATGGTGAACATTCCCAACTGCTCCTCTGTGAGTGGCCTATTTACCTCCATGTGGTGTGCTGCCCTGAATGTTTGAAACACTCACCAGGCCCCATCATAGGCCCTCAGAGTCTGAGGCGCCCATGAGCTGTGAAACAACAGTTCTGCTCCTTCTTGCCAATGTCCCAGATGTTCGTTGGTATGGGTGTTTTTGCTCCTTTGCTGCTGTTGCCAGCCTCTGAAAATGGTCCAGCTGCAGACGGGAAAGGCTGTCGGCCAGGGTATTGTGTACCCCTTCTATGTGTTTTGCTCTGAATGACATGTTCAGCTGCAAAGCCCTTAACACTAAACGTCGCAATACTTGCATGATCATTTCTGACCTGGCTTTCCTGTTGTTTAGGACCTCCACCACTGCTCTATTGTCACACCAAAATGTTACTTTCTGATCCCGTAATTCCTCCCCCCAGATCAGGGTACATGCCCATATAGGCATGATCTCCAGCAATGTTATATCTCTCACTTTGCTGTCCCTCACCCACTTAGCAGACCATGGTTCTGCAAACCACCTGCCCCTCAGATAACCCCCCATGCCTTGCCCCCCGGCAGCATCTGTGTAGAGGTCGAGGTCTGTGTTGTACACCCACTCCTCTTGCCAGAAAGAGCAGCCATTATACTCCCTAAGGAATTCCTCCCATTTTTTAAAATCCTCCCTGACACCTTTTATCAGGTCCATCCAGTGATGTGGTCTGGTGACCCTTGCTGTAGCCCTAGCTAGCCTCTTTGTGAATGCCCTCCCTGGTCCAATGGCCCTGCAGGTGAAGTTCAAGTGCCCCAGTACTTGTTGCACTTGTTTTAGTTGTACCCTTCTCCTGCTGGTGTGTACTTGGATCAATTCTTTCAGTTTCCTTACTTTTTTGTCTGGCAGCCTGAATATTTCTATTGGGGCATCTATCTTGATCCCCAGGAACTCCATCACCCTGCTGGGCCCTTCTGTTTTTTCTGGTGCCAGTGGAACCCCTAGCTCCCTGCATAATTCCTGAAACTTGCCCAGCATCCTCTGTGTCTCTCTTTCCCCCTCTCAATGAAAAGAAAATCATCCAGATAATGAGTGACCATTCTATAACCAGTTTTTTTCCTGAAATATCCATTGCAAGCATGTGCTGAATGCTTCGAATGTCGTGCATGCTATAGAACATCCCATCGGTATGGCTTTGTCAAAATAATACTGCCCCCCAATCTTAAAACCCAATAGATCCCAGTCTTCTCTCCTAACCGGCAGCAGTCTGAAAGTGGATTCAATATCCGTTTTTGCCATCCATGCGTCCTCAGTAGCCTGGATTATCCAGACTGCATCCTGTAGTGTCGCATATGTCACCTTACTATGCTCCTCCCTGATGAAATCATATACTGAATCCCCTTCTGAATAAGACAGGTGATGAATCACCCTGTACTCCCCCTCTTGCTTCTTGGGTACCAAACCCAATGGTGAAATCCACATGTCTCACAATGAGGGGGGGGTGTCAAATGTGCCCTCTACCCTCCCTGCTGCCTTTTCTTTCTCTATCTTCTGTCTTAACATTTCTTCCCTTCCTTTAATGAACCCCAGGTTGCTCGCCTCTCTCACTTGTCTGGGCCCCCACACTGCAGTGAAAACCCCATGCTAAAACCTTTTATAATCATATCCCCCACTCTTTTGTTTGGATATCTGTCCAAACAGGCTGTCCATGTCTCTAAGCTGATGGGGGTTCTAGCCACCCCAAACTGCTCACTGTCATTCCACCCATTACTTCTCCCCGGCCCCTCCCTCCTGCCTTGTGCAAGGTTTTTCTGGTCAGTGATTCTGACCCCTCTACTCATGTTCCCCCTACCCTTCCCTCCTCTATTCCATATATTCCCTTTAAACCCCTACCCTTCTCAAAAGAACTGGTGACCTGACACTTGACCCCCATGTCCCAGTGCCCCTTGGGCCCATGTCATTCTGTATCTGCTTGCCGGGTGCCCTCCCCCGCATTTTGAACAAGCATGCCGAAAATGACATTGAGGCCATGAGCAAAAAGCCCTGTTGTAAGCCCAGCAGCATCTCTGGGGCGTAGCCCTTTTTCTCCCCATTCCCTTCGGGTGTGGACTGATCCTGTTACATAATCTGTCCATAAGTCTAGCTGCTTCAGGTCCCATCTACACTCCCCGACGCTGCCATTCTCTGTCAAAAAATTTGTCATAGTATAACCCCCACCCCCTTTGCTTTTTCCCCACCTTATTATCAAGGAATAAGTGATGTGCGGGATGCCCAGCTCTGGCCTCTTTTCCAGGACAATGGCTGAGAAAGTGGCAAAACCTATGAACCACCCATCCCAAGTCTTCTGTTTTGTGAACTTGTCCTCCTCCTTTTTTCCTAAAAGCACTATCGCCGCTACCATTTCACTCTTACCTATGTTCTCAGCTTCCTCATACTTTGCTGCCACTTCCCGGCTCACCAAGGCAAATATATCCACATACTCCCCGTTCCCTATTTTTTCTGTTGTGGCCAGTGGGACATGCTCGCCTATCCTCATCCCAGGCACACCTATCTCCCTTGTACCTTTTCCTTCTTTCTCTGTACTCCCTTCATTTCTTTCTGGCACCTCTTTCTCCATCCTAATCTCTGCCAGAGCTGATTCCATCTGCCATAACCCTCCTGTTCCCAGTGCCGACACAATTTGACCTATATATTCTTTTATACTGTCCCCCACTGCACTGGGTGTGTTACCTGTAACCTTGTCCGGGCTATGCTGCCTGGCATCTTCCAAGTGTCCCCTTTTTTCTCCCTGCAGTTGAGGAGGAGGGTGAACTACTAGGGTTTGTGGAGGGAACACCACGTTCTGGGGATCTGGTCCGGGTTCACCAAGGGAGATCCCACCTTGATCGGGGGGAGGTACTGGCATTACCGTGTCTATAGGCTGCACAGGTACTGGATCAGCCACATTGGTGGGTGCTACTGCCGGTGGTGGTACCCTAGTGGGGTTTCGTGGCCCTTCGGCTGGTCATTACCCTCTGCCCCCTTTTCCCGGGACCGCTTTCCTTTTCTCCCCGAGTCTCCCTGGTTCCTCCCCTTCCACCAGTTCCCACATTCTGTTGGCTTTTTCCTCCAATTCGATTATAGCCCTGTAAGCGTCTTCCTTCGACAGCCTGCTTTTCTTTGATGCCATGTCCTTTGCTCCTTCTCTCTGTGAAGACAACTACGGGAAGAGAACAAGATTTATTATATACATATATATATATATATATATTTTTTTTTTTTATGCCTTCCCTCTGTCCCTTCTGCCATGCACCAGCATGCCTGGTCGGGCCCCCAGTAACAGGTCTCCATCCTGCTCTGTTTGCCCTTTGGTGTCCAAGTGCCCCCCCACCCAGTATTCTTGAACAACCAAGGTTGTTGTTGTTTGTTTCTTTATATATATATATAGGGCTTCACCTTCAAAGTTGCCTGTTCCCTGCCACGCCCTTGGCATGTGGCGCCACACCACATGGGCACTCATTGCCCCCTCTCTAAGCCTCTCCACTAGCCCCAGTTAAGCATTCGCTTGACCCCTTTTTATATATATATATTGTTTTAAAAAACCACCGCTTCTCAGTATTGCCCCTTTTTTGTGTGCCCCTCCCCCTTCCTCTCCCTAACCGTATGTCCCCCTGCATCCCCTGCTTCTCCAGTGTCATCCAAAGGGGCCGTAAAATTTGCTGCTGGCCCCCCAACTAACTACCTCCCTCCTGGGCAATGCCAGGGCTAGAATAAAATTTTATTTGAGGGGGTTTGCTCTCCCCCCATGAAACAAACAAATGGGAGGCAGCCATGAGGTTCCTTTGGGGTGGGGGAGTGTCCACTTCTCCCCCATGACCCAGCTGGCATGTGTGCACATTTGCGCACTCCTTATCCTTTGCAAGCCAGGCTCCCCCTGTAAAACACACCCACCTCATTCGCCTTTAGCCCTCTCCTATGCCCACTGCTCCTTTCCTTCCAATCCCTCTGTCCTTGCAACCATTGTGTGGCATGTGACATCACTCCACGTGGTCACTTTAGCCTGCTTCCACTCCCCTGTTTCAGGGCCTCTCCCTGCTGGCCCCCTACTGCACTGCTTCCCTCATAGGGAAGTTCTACTGTGGGTTTCAAACCCACAAAAAACCCATTACATCAGTGTCACACCCCAAATCCACTACCACAAACTCTGCCTCGATGCCAGGGCTAAATAGCAACAGGAACTCCTCCAAATGGAGGATTCAGCCCTCTTAAGCCTGTACTGCAGTAACAGACCAGGACCACATGCAGTAAATGGCAAAACTGGGAAGGGGGTTTTATCGCGACTACCACGCGGCGTGTGACATCACGCCACGTGGTCGCCGACTTCATGCTCCTGCACCTTTTCTCCCCCCACTCTGATTCAGGGCCTCTTCCAAGCTTTGCAAAACCTCTCGCCCTTACCCTAGGCTTCATTACTTGGCCTTCATTGCTACCGCTTTCAACCTCTGGTGCGGTTACCAATACTTGGATTCTTACAAGTGCCATTTCATCACCTCAGCACTATGCCACACCACAAAATCTCAGAAAAAAACTACCTACACACCCTTCTCACCACAACTTACATGTGGCTAAGCCCCCACCACCGGGGGACAGCGTGGTCTTCTGCTAACATTAAACCGGCCCCAGAAACAATCGCTTTTTCAGCTGCCCAGCACCTCGCAATTTCTATCGCGACTATCCATCTCCATACCTTGCATCTCCATAACCTTTGCCAAGATAATTATAACCCCAACGTGCCTGCCAGGCCTCCTTGAAACCAAGCGGTACTATCATTACCCCCAAACCAAACTGGATGAATTGGACATTTTAAACAGCCATAAACCACATCAGCTCCCTTTTTTTTTTACACAGCATCCTATTGGTTATTAAACAACTGCTTCTCTCTGTCTTTTATCATATATCTTATATGTC
Organism: Neoceratodus forsteri; assembly: GCA_016271365.2. Taxonomy (NCBI): domain Eukaryota; kingdom Metazoa; phylum Chordata; order Ceratodontiformes; family Ceratodontidae; genus Neoceratodus; species Neoceratodus forsteri. The sequence continues at coordinate 234,236,353 of JADMNL010000023.1, read as the reverse complement.
ATTCTGCCCCCAACTATATTTATTAAAATATATCTTTTTTTTTTTAAACCAACTTCAAATATCCTCCACCAGCTTAGTTGTTTGCTTCCTTACCTTTCTGTCCTGGTGAACAAACCTCAATCAATATGCCAATCCGACATGCTGCAGTTGAGTGTAGAATCAAAACTTCAGCAAAAAGTGGCTGAAGCCCCTCTGTGCTGTCCATTATGTATCTCCACTTGCCCTTCCCCTTCCTGTTGCCTGCCCATTGTTCTAACCCTTAGCCCTTCCCCTTTCATCCTCACTCCCCTCCTGAGCACAACCATCCTAATGAAGAAGGGAAGGGGTGCACCAGGACAACCATGTCTGCCCCTTAAAGGGCAAACTCCATTATAGCCAGGAAGTAACATAAAGCTACATTCTGTCCCATTCTACATTTTCTTTGCACTACATCAACTACCATCAGTTTCCTTCTTTGTCAGTGTTTCCTCTACTGTTGAATTAGATGAAAAATCTGAAAAGTTCTCTAGGTTAGGTGATTTTTCTAAATTGTCTGTCCTATCCTTTTCTGGGATTAGCACATTTGGTAAAGAAAGACTAGTTTTTTCGTATTGGACTCCAACTCTGACTTTCCCTAAATAAAGTGCTGGATTTTAAGTGATCCATCATCTTAGTATGTGTGGTTTTGGGACCTGGTTTGTTCTTTTTACTATTAAGAGTTAATTCACCAAACAATGGAGAGCATTTCCTGTTTTGTTTTCTCAGGAGGTGTATGCTCACCATTATCAATTATTATCTATCTTAGTCTGTTTGTTATTTAATCTAGCTAACAAAATTAACAGTGTTAACAATATTTAAGTAGTGCAATCAACTTTCCAATACAATCTTTATCAGCAGCAACTGATAAGGCCAATGAAATTTAGTGCAAAGGAGTTTGAAACAATCAATAATCATCCCAAAGGGACAACCACTGTTAATAGGGATTAATCAGACCCACTATACAGCCATGCACAGTAAGCAATATCCTATATTAGGTGCTACAAATAAGTTCAACTAGATTTGATAAGATAATAATGTAGGAACTCTTACACTTAAGTGCCAGTCCACTCCCTTATACTATTGCAAAGTGGGTTAGACTAATAATCTTATATGTGGAGAAAGTTAAAACATCACCCATATAAGCATGTAAATCTCTCAAAACAAATCCTTCAATGCTTTTAGCTGTATCTAGCAAACCTCTATTACTTTTCCAGTAATCTAAAATGAATATCTAATCATAATACAACAAATATGCAGTAGATATCTAGTAAAAAAATATAGTTGAATAATATTTAAAAAATTAAATGTATCAAAGTCCAGCAGCCTAGTACCTCATAAAGAGCTCCCACTTTATTTTGTGTTCAAGGCAATGTAATAATTTGTAGGGAAAACAAAACTGTTACTGCAGTCCTGGTGTCGAAGGGCTCGGTTCTTCTTTAGGTGTTCCTGTGGGCTCTCATCTCTGTTTTTTCAGTTTTCTGTTTCACATTTCTCCTAGTATAGGTTAGTTAGAATGATCCCGTTCAGCTCTTGATGTCAATCTCTCACATGACCAGTGTCCTCCTTTTAACTCCCATCCAATTTGATCTCAGCCAACCTCTGGTACCAAAAAGTACAGAGCAAGCTCTGATTCATAAGGCTATTTTGTTAGGCACTGGTAAAGAAAAAGAAAGAAGAGCAGAACCATAAGGAGTGTAAAGGCACAAATGAATATTTGACTGATATAGGTAACAAATGGCTACCTAACATTTCAATGGTTCAGAGAATGTTAAATGCACTATAACATGATCAGTAGTGATTAATGGAATATGAAATTTGTGTAACTAAATATGTCATTAAGCAGGAAGTAAAAAGGAGATAAAACAAAAACTTTGCAGTTATAAAAATGGAAGCTAAAAATACCATTTAAGGCATAAACTGTACTATTTGATCAATTGCTGCTGCTATTACCAATTCAGGTCTGTAAATTCAGGAATGGAATACAGAATTAGAAAAAACTCCATGGACACCCCTCACAGAGAGCTCTCACTCCAGCCATGCTCAAGGAGAAGTGGTCATCTGGGAGAGAACACCTCACATGCACCTAAATAACTTTGATCTGGTGGTCAGCTGATAGAGTGGCACAAAATTTTAAAGGAGTAATCAAAATAAAATATGGAGTATAGATACAGTAAAATGCAAAAATATATCTCAGCAATCTGTGCAAACTTTCTGTACATTTGGCACACAGTGAGATGGATACCTTACTCGAATTAATACAAGCAGAATAATCTTCCAGTATCAAATTGAGAAAAACACCTTGAAAAAAGTTAAACACTTACTTGGAGTCATATAAACAGGTAACATTAGGGGTTGGGGTATAAGGGGGAAGTCCCTAGTTACTCAGAAAATTAACAATCTTTGCCAGAGGTAGTGACCGGTCGTCAGAAAGAAAGAGACAAAGAAGAGAGAAATCTGCTCAAATCTGCAAACAGTGTCTTCCATGTTCTCCCTTGGAAGGGATATTCAAAACTCCAAAAGAGAACAGTGGGATCTCCCACTGAATAGACTCCTTGCTGCTCTTTTGGGGTTCAGAAATACAAACAGCCAGCAGAAAATGGCATGAGTGGCACAAGTAAGTCTGGAAAGAGTTTGGTCTGCTTTTATTCAGGTAAGGGTGGCGTACCTGTTTTAAAGTTAAAATGTGCTTCTCATTAAACTCCTGCTGATAATGAAGCCCTCAACAACAGCATGCAGTCTCTCTCTCTCTCTCTCTTTCTCTCCCTCTTCTTCTCTCACTCTCTCCCCAACCTGCTCCCATGAGATGGTATGAAACATGGAATGAGAGGAAGCGAGGATAGGTAACGATTGCATAAGAACATCTTGGTGGTAGATTGTCACATGAGGGATCACAATGACAGACTCCCTCAGATGCACATTCAAATTCATAATAATCAGGCAACCCTTCACCTTTAAATATTTAAATTAAAATCTATGGGAAGGGCAAAACATGGCAATTTTATTGATAAAGGGCCATATTCCAGGGGCTGAAGGTGTTTTACAAATGGGAAACATACAAATAATATTGCAACTTTTAACTTTAATTAATGTATGTGTACAAGGGAAAACTACCCTACAACCAACACCAAGACTTTTTAGCTAGTGCTCTATTTAGGAGAATCGGGTAATTTGCATCTTTGTTCCAACTTGACTAACTTTTTTTCTTCCTTTCCCTCTTTCTCTTTTTAGATAATTTCTGTTGAAAACCTATGGTCAAAACATTGATTCTAACTCCTTTGTCTATTTTCAGCAAGCATTTAATATTATGTTTTATTTTCAGCCCACACACAGACACAGCACCTTTTTTTTCCAACTTAGTTTTTTTATAAGAAACTTGCACAAGTGGTTTTAAGCACAAGAATGAGTACACTGGGTCTTCATAAGCATTTAATAAGAAGCAGTTGTATTGGGTATACTTTTAATGGTTTGAAATGTGTAATTTTTATTGTGTTCTGAATCTGAATATAGGAGCATGATGAGATTTGTTTGTTACTAGGTTATTATTTGTGCTGTGTATGATACATTATATTAACTGAATTGCATATTTCTTTTTTATTCAATACCATTTTTATTAATTCAGCATTTTGAAGCTGCAATAAAATTCACTACTACTGCTAGTATTTTTTAAATTCCTTGACAACAGGAGTTTTTTTGAGAGACTTCCTCAACACATGATGCTAAAGCTTAAAGCAGCAGTACTATATTTGTTAGTCAGCAAAAAAAAAATCACAATGTATTGAGGACATAATTAGATGCATCATCAGTAGATGTTCATCTCTCTAAGATGTTTTAAAGACAGGTTTATAACCCATGTTAGTAATTAATGACCCAAGTCATAAAGAACAGTTGCCACTAGCACATATTTTTAAAATTATTTTCTTTAAGGCTAACTTTTTGACTTTATGTACTGGATTCATACTATGGATGTTTTAGGAGGGTGCCAGCATGCATTTCCAATAATTAGTAATATCATGCCACAAAAAATAATTTATTCATAGTGGCAATGGCCAAGGAGCAGGGACTTTCAAACATGTGTTTCAGTTCAGGATGGAACTCCAAGGGGAAAATAGAAGTACTGATAATTTTGCCAGATATAAATTTATGATGGTGTTATGTTTAACTAACAAACAGTGATGACTGAAGAACTAATTGATTATTAGCAACAGAAATGCAGACAATGGAGGGTAATTTCCCAATTTTTATTCATTATACTGGTAAGCAAGATAAGCAAAATGCCCATTTTCACAAGTGACCAGTTTCAACAAAGTACACATCATAAATATACAAAATACAATAAACATAAAACAATGTAGCCTAAGCAATTATAATAAAAATTATCACTCAAAAACTGTCAGACCCTGTTTTTTAAAGTTGAACCATTGTTCCCCTCCAACATATTAGAGGGAAAGATATTATAGGCACTGAGAACCCAGAAAGGAAGAGCTCTTTGGTCAAAAATTGTATTTATAAATAGGAGTCTAAAATAAATTTTGCCCGAGAATGATTCCCAAGTTATTCAAAGAAAATATAATGAAGGATGATTGGTACATATGAAAAAGTGGTCTGGTATGGAGTGTTACAGATAATCAAAGGCTAAATAAATAAAGGGGCACTGTATGACAGTTGACCCAAACATTAATTTGAAAATTAAAAAGACCTCTAGCCCCCAAACATGTTTCCAGAGCAGGTACAGTACCCCCCCCTTCCAAACCCAGCAATCTCCTTATCTTTACCCTTCAAGTTAGCATAGGAGATTGTTGAAAAAAGTAAACTGCAAGGATCCTGGAATGGTCTCAGGAGAAAACAAAGTAATCTCATAGTATCCTTCTCCCTAGCTCAACCCACTCTAGCCCTAAAGGGCATAAACACTAAATGCATCCCTAACTCCTGATTCATGATATAGGAGACAATAGTGGTCATTACTGAGCTAGTTAGTCAGTCCCCCCAACCTGCATCACTGCTTTGATTGGTGTATCTTTCTACTTTTTAAACATGTTAGTATTATCAAGTATCTTTTTACTTTTTAAATATCTTAGTATTATTATGTGTCAATAACAATTAGGCACTTCAAGAGTCATATTTGGTTACTCCACCCCTTGAAGATCTGAGTCCCATTTTTGGAACTAAGGGCACTGAAATTATGCATGAGTCTTTGGTACAATATATGTGAAGCTGTGCACCACCATTAGTATCCAAAGATGATTAGGAGTTGGTCTGACAATGGGGTTTACAGGAAGAGGAGGGAGGATATGTCTTCTATTCCAATCTGAATGGTAAGAAGGTTTGATGAAAAGGTATGCTGTCAATGCAGTGAAACCATTACAGAGATGGCAGTGTGGGCTCTGCAACCCATGCGACAGTCATTCTGTTGATGGGATTTTGCAGCACCCACCACTGTTGCTGCCTCAGGTGTGTTGCACTCTTTCCCCCTACACCTCTGACCTGGAGGTGATCATATTAATTTCCCAGGGGAGCAGGTGGCAAATCTCCCCATAAACATCCAGGATGTGCCCCTGTGCTTTAGTCACGATGGCAGTCAGGTAGCACAATTCTCAGGTGATGTGGTGGCCATCAGCATTTTGTTGCCACTGTCAAATTTGTAAGAAAGAGCTTCTTTTTTCTTGTTAAAGGGAAGATACACCTTTCATTGTGGTGTGCATATAGTGTGTTGTTTGTATTAACACAATCATAATTCTTCTCACCAGTGAGGAAAAGACCATTGTGTTTTATGGGTTATATGCTACAGATGTGATTTCACAGAGTGGTCCATAATATAGCATGTACTGTATATATATATATATATATATATATATATATATATATATATATTTATTCAATTTAAAAAAAAACTACATTATTTTATTTATTTATCGAATTTTGATAACCAAGTAAAACACACTGAGTCATAATGTTCTTTTTCCATGTGTGACCAGTTAGGACCTTTAGCTGACACATTGTACATAGCTAGTGTATCACATTACAGGCAGAAACAAATTAGACCATTAAATAGTGCCCAGTCATACAGTAATAACAAATTCAATGGTACAGTTCATATTAGTTACATAAGTGAACTTTATAATAGGCAAAAATCGAGATGTTGCATAAGAGTAACAGAAACAACAACATTAACATATACAAATATTGCATGTGAGATCAGTGAGAGGCACAAGTTTATGTGAGAAGCTGGCATGTCTGATGCAGTCTACTATAAAAGAGAAGGGGACAATTAAGTATTGAATATAGACATAATTTGAGTAATGTACTGCCAGTGGTGCCAGAGGGCATGCAGTTACATTACTCTTTGGTTACAACTGTGTGTTGTCCTTAATGTGTTGGTTTTGAGCTTAATTTTGAATGATGCAAGTGTGTAAGAGAGTTGTGTGTCTTTTGGGAGAGAGTTCCATAGTTTGGGAACAGTGAAGGAGAATGCTCACCTGCCAGAGGCAGATGTAAATCTTGAAATCTCAAGTAGGAGTTTGGGGGAAGAATGGAGGTGTTTGGACTGCCTCTTGAGATTGAGGATACCCTCAAAGCAAGGAGGGTCTTTTATTAGCTTGAAGGCTAGGCATAGTAAGGGAATCTGCATGTGTGCCACAAAAGGGGGCCATCCCAGGGAAGTTAGGACATCAGAGTGGTGGATCCTGCGGGGCCCCAGCAGTGAAGCAATCTTTTCTCTTACACAGGCTGTTAAGCTTGTTATAGTCTGCAGCCCACAATGAATGCATTAAGTCACCGGTTAGGGTGTATTATTAAAGCCACAAATGTAAGGACATGCAATGTTAGGATTTTTGAAACCTATCTCCTCCCACCACCATCCACCCCCTCCAAGAACCCCACCTAATTAAATGCTAAAGTACAACACTGGTTGCAAACATGCAGCATGTTTTAAAATAACAAATAATATGAATAACACAGATGGTCCCCTTAAACACTGCATTATTATGTTGTGAGACAAAGCACTGCAGGACACAGGCCTGGAGCACAGAGTGTATGAGTGTGTGTGTGTGTGTGTGTGTGTATCTCTTCGGCCCACCCACAAAGCAGCTGCATCTTCACACATACTGTGAAAGAAATGATGTGAACTTCACAAATAGCCTGAAGCAGCTGCTTCATCACACACTTTGACTCAGACATGAGCAGCAGCAACATCACTCTCATTGCACTAGATCTGTAGCAGACTTCATGAGTGGCAGGAAGCAACAGCCTTCAGACCACTTGCGGAGTCTGCTAAAGGTTTGACGCACTGTGTGTGATGATGCAGCTGCTCTGCAAGTGGTGCATAGGACAATCCACGAAATGTATTATATGCTGGTGCTATGCTTGTGACCATTCAGTGACTCTCAGACTGGTCCTCAGGTCTGCTCACGGAGTCCGCTACGTATCTGAAGCAATCTCTGTGATGATGCAGCTTACTTGTTTCAATTATTGTGTCTGATGATGCACTGTGGGCCACTTGCGAATTCTGCCTCAGTTCTGTTGCAGTGTTTCTAGAGATGAAACTGCTTTGGGCCACTCATGAAGTCTACTGCAAGTCAAGCAGTTACAGCTGCTTCTCAAGTGGCTCAGAGAGTGATTCATAAATCTACTATAGGTTCGGTTCAATGTAAGCGATAATGTAGCTGCTTTGCTGATGATCGACAAGGTCATATGCATTGTAAACTACCAAGTTTATTTATTTAAATAAGAAAGGAAACTCATTGCAAAGAAACTGAATTAATAAACATGTTAGGGTTAATTAGTAAAGCCACCAGGTCAAGGAAATGTGACATAAGGATTTTCTGAACCCTAGTTCTACCCATTCTACCCACCACCCCGTGAACCCTACAATGCTAAATGCCAAAGCAGAACACAGGTTTCAGACATATATTTTAACTTTATAAATAAATAACACAGTATGAGGAATACAGTCACCAGCCATGGCAAATGCTGCAATCATGTTGTGAGGAAAAGGTCCAGAATACAGGTATGGGGCAGATTATGAGATGTTCATTGCAGGTTTGGGAACTGTGTGTGATGATGCTGTTGTTTCCTGCCACTCATGAAGTCTACTACAGATCTGGTGCAACGTGTGTGATATTGCTGCTGCTCATGTCTGAGGTAAAGTGTGTGATGAAGCAGCTGCTTCAGGCAATTGACCTGGAGTGATGCGGTTATTGGCCACACTATTTTTTGACCACATGATCTTGATATAGCACCGCTGAAAGGCAATATCTACTTTTAAGTGGGATCCCACATTTTGACCCCAAATGTCCAACAGTCTTTTTATGACCTATTATGATCAAAACAGGTGGAATTTTTAAAATCCCATCTGAAAGGTGATTTCACTGTAAGACTGTGGAAACAAGTTTCAGAGGGGATTTGAAAAATGACACCTGCCATGTTCAGAATGTGGGGTAACACAAGGGGTATACTGAACATTGGGGCCAAAATCTGCAAAAAATAAAGTTATTAGTAAATATGGGAACAATTTATTTCCTCATAACTTAGTAGGCTTTTCACATTTTTACCCCAAATTTTCAACATAATCTTTTTATGACCACTCCTTCTAAGCATGATGGGTGTCATTTTTAAAACAATGACTGAAACATCATTTTGCATCACAAGTGTTAAAACACGTTTTGGGTAGGATCTGAGAAATTATGGCTGTCACATTGATGAGGTAGTGTGAAAACAATAGCTGTGTTGAAATGCCGGGGGTCAAAATATTGAAAATTACCATAAGTGTGTGTTGAAAAATTGCAATGTAGACTCATAACTTTGTTATTTTCTGATATTTTACCCCAGATTTTCAACATAGCCTTCTTATGACCCCGCATATCCTTTTGTTTTAACCCACCTCATGAACAATGGCAGAGAACACCTTGAAATCCTGTCCAAAAAGTGACTTTCAGCCACAAGTTTGAAAATACGTTTTGGCCAAGATTTGAAAAATGACAGTTGTCACATTCCTGAGGTGCTGTGAAGAAATGGCTATGCTGACAATTTTTTTGTTTGCAATTGTTTAACCAGGAGTGGCACACTAAGCTGAAAGCTTGTTTACAGGTGTGAACTGGGAGCACAGGGAAGTTAAGTGACTTCCTCAGGGTCACACGGTATGCAAGTGGAAGCTGTGGTATTCAAACCCAGGTCTCCAGATTTGCAGCTCAGAGCCTTAAACCACTGTGCTATACTGCCTCCCAGTTTGGGATCAAAATATTGAAAGTTAACAAAATTACTTGCCTGCATTCGTGAATTTCAATGTAGGCTCATAACTTTGTTTTTTTTTATATTTTTACCAAATTTACAACATAGCTTTCATACGATTCCACCTCATAAACAAGGGAGGAGAAAATGTTCAACTCCTGCCCGAAAGGTGATTTTGTGCAGCAACTGCAAAATTACCTTTTGGGACAGATTTGCCTAATTTCACTGCCATTGTTCATGAGATGGGGACGCTAAAAGAGCTATGATGATAATTTGGAACAAACATATTCAAAAATTACTAAGTTATGCCAGTAAGTTCAAAATCCCATTGAACTACATTGAGCTGCATATATGACTTCCTCAGTTCACAGGCCAGTGTTGAAGAATGAAAATGTATCTGTGGTCCAGAGACAATTACAGTGTTGGATCCACAGTGGGTAAGTAAGTGCTTGGGTAGGTGTGGGGTGGTGGTTGCTGAGTGGGAGGATCAAGAGGGGGGACAGTAAGGACAGCAACAGATTTTGATTTACAGGTTTTCTATTTTACAGGGTGTATATATAAAAAAAACTATGAGGGACTTTTTTTTATTTCAGGTGGCAACACGGGGGGACTGAGCACCCCCAGTGTCAGTGTTATATTTGTGGGGGTGTGTGGGGTGGTGGAGGCTGAGTGGGAGGGTCAGGTGGGGGACAGTAACAACAGCAACAGACATTGGAAGACATTTTCCTTTTTTAGGGGCAGCATATAAAAAGGACTATGGGGGATGGTTTTCTTTATTTCCAGTGGTGACACTGGGGGATTGGGTACCCACAGAGTCAGCATTTTGTCTGGGGGGTGCAGAGAATGAGGGTCGGGTGGGGGTAATTACAGCACGCAAGCAACAAACATGGATAGATGATTTTCTTTGTTACAGGGTGTAATTCCTTAGCAGCTGATCATGACAGTTCAGCTGTGCTTGCTGGGTGATGTAGATAAAAGGAAAGAGCTGACTGGGTTGTCTCTTTTTCTTTGTACATGAAACTTCCACCCAGGAAGCCAGAATACTGTCATGATCAGCCTGGCTGATGAGTGAGATGAGACTGACAAGCCCCTTGCATATCACTCTCCATTTGACTGACAGTGTCACATCCCTCAAAGGCCACTCTCTTAACAAAATGTTTGCTGCGCCTGTGTGCACAGTGAACATAAAAATGGAAAAAAATCTGAAATTGGAAGGAATTTGTCAGAATTTGTCTTATGCCAGCAGTGAATATTTTCCTGGAAAATAGAAAAGCTCTTTAAAGAAAATGGCACTCGTCTCATAACTTATCAGGAATGAGGTCTGTGATATGACTTGCTTTACCAAAATATGGCTGGAAAAGGCTGAAAATGTGTTTTTGTTTAGGCAGTCTTTGGGTGATCTGTTGCCCTAGGGAAGTTTACAAGTAGTGTGGCCATTGTTTATTTTCATCCACATCAAAGCTGACAAAGTCACAATGTAGCCAGTGCAAGATTTTTAGTCCTATGAACAAGTGTCTGCTTGTTGCATGTTGTGAGATAACATCAGGTTGTGAATACTGTTGCTGTACAGCACTTGGTGGTACTTCATGGCATTCCTAAATGAATTGTTGCACTTGGTTTCCTCACTGGTGTTGGAGAGTCTAGGACTTCTTGTTCTCATGAATTTCAGCATGTTTGCTATACTACAGTTAAACTTAGAAACCTAGACATTGACAGCAGATAAGGACCAATTGGCCCAACCAGTCTGCCCATTTCCCTACCTAGTTGATATGCTGCAGATCCCAGTTAACCAACAGCCTAATTCTTCCTACCCCCACCAGAATTGCCTTATGTTTGTCCCATGCATTCTTGAATTACCCCATTGTTTTTGACCCCATGACCTCCTCAGAAAGGCCGTTCCATGCATCCATCACCCTCTCCATGAAAAAATAGTTACTGTTATTGCCCCTGAGCTTCCCCCCCATCTTCTAATAGTGCCCCGTTCTTCTTGCACATCTCTTTTTCTGAAAGAGCCTACCCTCTTGGACTTTGATGATTCCATTGAGGTACTTGAAAGTTTCTGTCATGTCCTCCCTCTCCCTTCTTTCCTCAAGGGTATTCATATTTGGTTCCTTTAGTCTCTCTTTGTATGGCTTCTGGTGCAAACCCTATACCTTTTAGTTGCCCTCCTCTAGACTGCCTATATCCTGTCTATGTCCTTGCAAAGATGGAGGTCTCCAGAACTGCACATAGTACTCAAGATGGGTTCTCACCAACTGTCTGTACAGTGGGATAACAACTTCCTGTTTTCTACTGGTGATGCCTCTTTTGTGCATCCCAGTATCCCCCCAGTCCTTCTTACTGCCTTCTCACATTGCTTGCCTACCTTTAGGTCATCTGATATTACTACCCCCAGATCCCTTTCCATTTTTGTTGTTGTTAGTACCTCCCCTCACTGTGTACTCTTCCCCGGTTTTTTGTTTCCCAGGTGCATTACTTTGCACTTCTTTGCATTGAATCTAAGCTGCCATATTTTTGGCCATTCCTCCAACCTTGATAGGTCCCTTCTCATCCTTTCCACCACTCTCTTGTGTATCAACCCTGTTGCAGGTCTTTGTGTCAGCTGCATCGAAGCATACTTTTCCTTCCAGTCCCTCTGCAATATCACTTATAAAGACATTAAAAAGTACCGGTCTCAGTAGTGAACCCTGCGGTACCCACACTAGTAACCCCTCTTTCTTCGGAGTGGACTCCATTTACTATTACCCTGTGTCCTGTTGTCTAGTCAATTTTTTACCCAGGCTACCACCCCAGAACCCAATCCCAGGCTGGCAAAACTTATGTATTCATCTTTTGTGTGGGACTTTGTCAAATGCCTTGCTAAAGCCTAGGTAGGCCATGTCCACAGCCCTTCAATTGCCTACTACTTTGGTCACCCAGTCAAATAAATCTATCAGATTTGTCTAACATGACCTTCCTGCTGTGAATCCATGCTGCCTTGGGTCCTGTGCCCAATTGGCCTCTAGGTACTCAACAATTCTTTCTTTCAGAAATGATTCCATCATTTTCCCTACCACTGAGGTCAAACTAATAGGTCTGTAGTTTCCTTCCTCTGCTTTGCTCCCACTTTTGTGAAGGAGAATCACATCTGCCCTTCTCCAGTCCTCAGGTACCACACCATCTTCCCGTGATTTGTTATAAAGGGTAGTCAGTGATGTCACTAGTTCTCACCCTAGTTCTTTAAGAATTCTGTGTTGAATACCATCAGGCCCCATTGCTTTTTCCACCTTCAGTTTTAGGAGTTCTTTCAGGACCCTTTCTTCTGTGAATGGACTGGTATCAACCTTCCAGTCCACAGTGCTTCTATTGATTGCTTTAGATACCTCCCCCTCCTCTTCTTTTGTGAATACTGAGCAGAAGTATGCATTGAGTATACCTGCTTTTTCACTGTCACCCTCTTCCCACCAACCCTCCACATTATTAAGCCTCATTATCCCTCCATTGGTCTTTCTCCATCCCCTAATGTACCTATAAAATGTTTTATCCCCCTTCTTAACTGAGTTGGCTGTCTTTTCCTCAGTTTGGGCCTGTGCTTTTTTGACTGCATTCCCCACTTCCTTCTGCTTTAACTGGTAAAGTTCTCTGTCCTGCTCCTTCTGTGTTTCCTTATACTTCCTGAATGCTATCTTTTTTTCTCTCTTACCTTCCCTGCCACCTCTTTTAAGAATCATAGTGTTTTTTTCCTTCATTTTGATTTCTTTGTTTGCTTCACACAAAGGCATGTTGTCTCTGTGATAGAAGTTTTGATTTTTCCCCATTGTTCCTCCACCCCTCCTTCTTGCCATACAAGTCAGATATTTCAAGACAATTGTGATGTATCTAAAACAATTCTCTCTGGTGCCCCCACAGTGGTACTGCAAGCAGACTGGGAATTCCTCTTGAGATAGAAATTTCAGGAAATATTTGGCTATGTCTTTAGCTACTGCTGTACTTTATCACCCAACAATATTTGTGTTAATAGAAACCATAGTGATCATGAACCTGGAGCAAGTTGGTTTTAGTCAAAAGACATGAGATAGGCCATATTGTTGAAAGGGAGGTCATAATTCCACAATACAAGACACTAGTGAGGCCCCACCTGGAGTACAGTGTACAGTTCTGGAGACCATACCTATGTAAGGACTTAGACAGGGTAGAGAAGGTTCAGAGGAGGGCAACAAAGATGGTGCATGGATTGCATCACAAGTCCTATGAAGACAGGTTGAAGGAACTGAACATGTACTCCCTGGAGGAGAGGAGGGAGAGAGGGATATGATAGAGACATACAAGTATCTTACAGGGAGGAACAGGGTGCAGGAATACACTATTTTAAGCCAAAAGATGTTCCAGGACTAGAAGGCATGGGATGAAGTTGGAGGAAGACGATTCAGAGGAAGCGTGAGGAAGAATTTCTTCACAGAACGAGGTGGTGGACAAGTGGAACACCCTGCCAGAGGAAGTGGTGGGCTGAAACAATCACGGATTTAAGAATGCATGGGATAGACATAAAGGAATTCTGGAGGTCAGGGGTAAGGGGCAACAGACTTCTAGGAAAACATAAACTGAACTTACAAGCTCAAATGGGCAGACTGGGTGGGCCATAGGCCTTATCTGCTGACACTGTCTATGTATCTATGTATCTATGTAATCCTTACACTGAAAGTGAGAGTTGGTAACCTGGTCATAACACCTCTGTCATGATCTGACCACTGTGTAGTGTGCTTTCCTGTTGGGGCTATTTTTTTTACCCCTCCAAGCTTTCCAGCAGATTACAATTTAGCATCTCTTTGAATCAGGTAGGTTTCAGAAATGTCTTTGGGTGTCAAACCTTGTAGGAAATAGGTGGATGTTAGTGGATGAGGTGGCAGATGCCCTATAATAGTAAGTTGCTGTCAAATCAAGATGACTCTGCCCAGTTCATTCCTAATGTGCTGTACAAGCTTGGAGAATTTTAGAGCTGAGTGGCATTCTGTGCTCTGGTAAGGAGCAAATAAGAACATTAGAGAAATGCAGGAGCACCACTTAACTTTCTGACAATGAATTGCCATTTAAGTCCCAGATGTTATGGTATGGCAAGGCATGAAAAGACCAATTACTTTTCCTCTCTTATGAGTTCCTTGAATAATAGACTGGTTTCACTCTTGGAGATTGACAGTGTGCTGTATCTAGACTGCACCTGCCTGGAATGTGTCTTCTTGCAGCAATGTTGCAAGGAATCTTCAATCTTCTACAAGAATAACATTGTTGGAAATCAGTCAGAAATTGGAATTGATATATCTGTGCATTCACTCCTGAAAACAATGAAGGCTTAAGAGTGCCAAACATTAACCAGGTCAGATATGGGTTGAATATGATTGCATTTTGTTTTCTGAAGTACCGGATGACCGACTATTACTGTACATAACAACATGCAGTATAGCGTTCTGCCATTTGTGGCATATAAGAGTCAGCAGGGATATTGAGTCAGTTCCTCAGAGGATTATCAACAAGTTCTAACTAAGGGGGCAAATTCTGGACATTCTGAAAGTGATGGCAGTTTAAACCCTCCTAAAAATAAAAATCCAAACATTGATGTCATTGTATATTATTGCTCAGCCAGAGATTTATCCTTCTAAGGGAACTATTAGAAACTGTGACTGTACAATGACTAAGTAGACATCTGCCTAAATATAACCTTCTCAATTTGTGCCAGTCTAGCTTTAGGACAGGTAACATAGCAACCATGCTCATGAAAATAAACAACAGTTTGCTCCTTGCAACCTATGTTTGTCAACACATGGTGTTTTTTTCGTTAGATCTACCTTAATTGTTTTTCATTGTAGATGATTAAGTCTTTACAGAATGTCTGGGGCATATTTGAAGGGGGAGGGGAGGATGGGTGGAAATAAGTCAAAATGTTTCTGCTTCTAACTCTAGTGAAGATTACATGCTGTCATCATTGGTCAATGTTGTTCATCATGGGTTGGATCTCAAATGGTGTTCCTCAGTGTTCTTTCTTGGCTTTCTTTTTTATGTGATTCCATTGGGAAAAATTATCAGAGAGACCAGTTCAGATTGTCATTTCTGTGCAGATAACACCTAATTGTATTACTCTTTTCTCTCAAGTTGCCTGCTGTTAGTGGATCATATTAATGCCTGCCTGTGAGAAATGACATCTTTGATGAGAGGGTACTGATTAAGGTTCAATCAAGACAAGACCAAAGTGTTCTTAGGGGGTAGTGTATGAGATTAAATGAGCTGTCAGTGGCCATGCCCCAAATTCAATTGGATGGCAGGGAGCTGATTAGCTCTTAGGTATTGTAGTGCTATTCCTGGGAGTCACTTTGGACCAGACAATGCCACTTGAAACATAGGTGGAAATGCTGGTTATTGGAGGCATTTATGATTTGAAGAACATAAAGCAATCACACCAGAGTCTGTACTCTATGGACCAGTGTAACATGTTGCACAGGGCACTCCTTTGTCTCTTCATGGATAGATTACTATAATAAGCTCTACTGTGACCTATTAGGAAATAGAATGCCAAGACTGCAGCTAGTTTGTAACTGCCACTCTTGCTCTGGTGTGAAATACTCACAGGGACCATATCACTGCAATGTTAAAGAGCTTCTGACACCCCAGGGACAGTTTAACCCTTAGGCTGCCCACAGAATTAGAACATACTCTATAGTAATTTTGGACTGATACATCAGTCTGCAGCCCTGCAAGGGTTAAAATACAATAAGCATGCACCATTTAGCATATATTTTATATACTTTCCACTTATCATACTTTCATAACAATGTAATATCTGTCATTTGACATTCATCTGTTCTAGCTGCATTTCTATAAGCAATAACAACATCATTTCCTGTGACATCACAAGTAGTTTTCTGTAAAAGTGATTATAATGATTATGGATGATGTCAGTTGTAGGCAAGCAGGCAAAGCAGATGAAGACAAAGTGATAGAAAACAATGTTCTTTTGCATCTATTTGAAATAAAGAATAAGGGGATACTAAATAAAAGAAATATCTGAATTAGAAATTAAACTCTAAATAGCATGTTCTTTACAGTTGCCACATAACATCAGAGGCTGTTACATAGAATTTCTGGTAAGCCACTGCATCAATTTCAGGGTTTTTCTATTGACCTATAAGCAAATATGATTATTGGGGCTCTCTTACCTTGATGCCCTTCTTAAACCTTTTATACCTGCCAGGTTACACTATTCTTCAGAGAAGATGATGCTCATTCCCAGGAAGAAAGCACTGATGATAGTTGGGAGCAGAACATTTCCTGTAGCTGCTGATCTTTTGTGGAACTTTTTTCCAATAGGATAAAAACTGTATAACTGCAACAGAGGCTGCTTTCAAGTCAAAGCTAAAAAATCCTTTTCAGACAATGTTTGGAAAGTGAAGATATACTGTTATTGTTTGTCTGTGTGGTATCCATGTACAGTACTTCAATAGTCTATATACTATAAGTGGCTTGCTAGATGTGAGTAGATAAAGCAATCAAGTCTGAAAGGCCAAGTTTTTTTGTTGGTTAAAGAGAAGTTATACCTTTTATAGTGGTGTTGTGCAGACAGTGTATTGTTTTGTACTGACACAATTATAATTCTCCTCACTTAGTGTGGAAGGTAATTGTGTTTTATAGGTCATATCCTTTATATGTGATATCACAGAGTGACCCATAAAGAATTATGTAAATATATATTTAGTTCAAAAGAACTGCATGAATTCTCAAGTTAAGGTATATTATTAAAGCCACAAAAGTAAGGAAATGCCATGTTAGGGTCTTTTGAAACCTAACTCCTCTCATACCGATCCATCACCTCCATGAACATCACCAAATTAAATGCCAAAGAACAACTCAGGTTTCCAACATACAGCATGGTTTAAAATCATGAAAGAATAATATAATATGAAAAATACAGTTGCACTCCTTAAACTCTGCATATTTGTGTGTTGTGAGACAAAGGACTGCAGAAAGCAGCCTAGAAAACAGTGTGTGTATATGTGTGTGTGTGTGTGTGATCCACAAATCAGCTGCATCATCACACAAATCACGTAAGGAAATATAATGGACTTTGCAAGTGGCCTAAAGCAGCTGCATCATCACACATATTGCCTCAGACACAAGCAGCAGCAACATCACACATGTTGTCCCAGATATATAGCAGACTTCCTGAGCATCTGGAAGTAAAAGGATCATCACATACATTTCTACAGACCTGCAGTGGACTTCTCATACTCTGCCCCAACCCTTTATTCTGGACTTTTTTTCTAAATCATATGAGTGCAGCATTCATCATGGCTTATATCAGTATTCCTCATACTGTGTTATTTATTTGTGATGTTAAAATATATGTCTGAAACCTGGGTTGTGCTTTTGCTTTCAACTTGCATAGGGTTCACAGGGTGGTGGGTAGAATGGGCAGACTTAGGGTTCAGAAAACACGTATATCACATTTTCTTTACTTTGTGGCCTTAATAATAAACCCTAACTTGTTCATTAACATATCTTTTTGCAATGAGTTTCCTTTCTTATTGAAATAAACAGACATAATAGCTTACTATGCATATTGTTCTATGGGCCATAAGCAAAGCAGCTGAATCATCACCTACATTGAACCACACCTACAGCAGATTTTACAAGTGGCTCTGTGGGCCACTTGAAAACCAATAGCTTCTGCCAGACCTGTAGCAGACTTCATGAGTGGCCTAAAACAGTTTCATCCCTACAAACCCTGCAACAGAATTGAGGCAACATTTGTAAGTGACCCACAATGCAACATCACATGTAACGATGCAAACAAGTAGTGGACTTGAGTGGCTCAAAAGGCCTTCCACAAGGCAATTGCATCATCACAGAGATTGCTTCAGACATGTAACAGACTTCCAAGCAGACCTGTGGGCCACTTAGAAAGTGTTGCATGGTCACAAGCATAGCACCAGCCAGTAGTAGGTTTCATAAGTTGTCCTGTAAAACAGTTGCATCATCGCATACATTGCACCAGAACATTAGCAGACTTCACAAGTGTCCAGAAGCAACTGCATCATCAAACACACTGCATCAGACCTAGAGGTGGGCGAAAGTTGTGGATTCTGCTTTCTAGGAACTTTCTTGGAAATTCAGAAATTTTGCAGAATTTTCTGAATTTCCACCATAGGTGAGATTGGAATCTTCAGAATGTGTATGGCGGATTTTCACCCCTTTACATGGAATGTTTTGACTGAACTGCAGAATAATGCACATGAACTGCAGAATAACTTTTCTGAGGAATTTTATTTTGCAGTTTAATGAATTATTCTTCAGTACGTGTAATTATTCCACAGTTCAGTGATCAGTTCTGCTAACTTTTTTCTCTGCAATTTAATGCACTAGTCTGCAATTTATACATTTATTCTGCTATTCTAAGTCAGAATTTCCACAAAAGTTGCTAATTTGATTTCTGCACTTTTGCAGATGCGAAAATCTGTTTTTTGTGGAAATTCCACCAGCGGAAGTTAATTTCAACACACCTCTAATCAGAGCTGTATATGATTTTGCAAGTGGAGAGATGTGAGGAAATACTTCTTCACAGAAAAAGAGGTGGCTGCCTCGAACAGCCTTCCAGAGGAGGTGGTGGGGGAGAAACAGTGGTAGGGTTCAAGAATGTATGGGATAGGCACAAGGGAATCATAGTGGAAAAGAGAGGGTGGGAGGGAGAAAGAGCTGTAGATCAAGTAGTGTCTGCAGTGAAAATATAGATAGAGAACATGGACAGACTCTGTGGACCAAGTGCCCCTTACCAGCCATCTGGTTCGAGGTTTCTATGTCCAGACTGCATTGTCACATATAAGGCAGACTGGTATCACATTTCACAAGTGGCTTGCAGGACCATCTGTGAAGCAGCTGCAGCATCACACATTTTGTGCCAGACCCTTAGCACACTTCCCAAGTGTCCTGAAACAGCTGCATAATCTCACACATACTGCACCAGACCTGTAGCAGAGTTCTAAAATGGCCAACACCACATCATCACACACATAGAGGTGACCTGTAGAAGACTTCACAAGTAGATGCCTTTGAGGTTTTATAACTTTGCTACGCATAGCACAATGCAAAGTGACCTAACTTTACAAAGGTGAAGTGTCACTTTGTATAGTTTTCCATCTAGCAGAGTGAGTTCTTTGCCAGATAGAGACTATACATAGTGGCACTTCACCAGCACAGATGAACATGGTCAGTAATCATCTGTTACTACTACCAGATTATCAAGCATTTATTTTAAATTCAGTTGTACAAACAGTCAAAAAACATATGTAATGCAACTATACAAAAATAGAAACAATCTTCAAAATGATACAAGGAAAAAATGAAAATAAAGTAAAAAAAAAAAGACAACAATAAAATAAAACCATTAGGAGAAAACCCACCCATCCATTTCTGGAGCTATACAAACACTGGATGAGCCATTAAGCTACAGTACGTATAATATAATTTACAAAGACATTCACAATATGTAAGGATTAACAAAAAGGTACTAAATAAAAATATTCAACAATTGGTTAATGACTTGATTACATTGATTACTAGGAGGCCCACAAAAAAAGAAAGTGAAATAATAAACACCAACTAAATCAAACAGAAATTAGAAAAAAGACGAAAACAGTTGTCGGTTTAACAATCCAGTAAATCTGAAATAAGTGATACCTGTAATGGTAATCACTTCTGACAGTAATTCAGCATACGATCATTCAGAACAGCAATTTGATGCTCTATATTTAAAATTTGTAATATCTCCATATGTCATTCTTGGAAATTGGGAATAGTCTCATCACACCAATGGTGTAATATTGTTTTAGCAACAAGAGCCACCAGCATGATATGGCTTCTCTTTGGGCCAGTGACATGTGTGGGATAATAACCTATAAAGCATATCTCGGGTGTAAGCAAATCATTTCACCCCAATGAATGGTTAACAAAATCTTTAATCTTCCACCACGAAGGAGCAATCTTGATGCAATCCTATAAAATATGCTTCAGTAAGCCTTCTTCTAGCCCACATCTAGTTTGTGTAGGGAAAGGCAGTCATCCAATTTTAAATAATTTCTGATGTGTTAAATATAAAATGCGTAACATTTGATATTGCAACAATCTATATTTATCCTGTTTGAAATATGAATATAACTGCTGCCAAGTGTTTGCCAGATTTCAGAGGTCCAGGAGGTTTTGCAACTCTTGCTGCCAATAATAACACAGACCTGTAGGAGTACGATGGTCAAATAATTGAAAAGATCTATAAAGTCTAGAAATGGGATTTAACTGTATCACTAGTCACATTAAATGATCAAAAATCAACCCCAGTTGATGAGGTCATGCAGGGTTTTAAATAATTGATCAGCAGTTTTTTTCTTGGGACGATACTAACTGTACAGAAAGTATTTATATAGATTTTCTAGAAGTGCTGTGTTTGTTAAACACAGTGAGGCAGGAGCTATGCATTTTCACAAAGTTTTAGCACTTTTATAAGCAAAACGCTAATCAATTTTTAGAGTTAAATAAAACCCTGTCATGTACACCATCCCAAATAAGCTTTGCTAGCATATATTAGCATACAATATTTAATACAAAAGGAGGGGGAACTTGGTATTTTTGTCAAACCCTAGATAAGGACATAAACCCCTTATCCTCCAAAACAGAATCTATTATTGAGGGGACTGAGGAGGGCAAAAAAAAAAAAGGAATCTGGGAATCATGGATTATAATATTAGGGTTACCTATAAAATGCTATGAGATATCCCTAACATTCTGTAAATCAAAATATTGCATTAACTGCACATGAGTCTCTATGGACCAATGTATTAGGGTGCCACATATACCAATACACAATTGGGAGGAAGTAATATATAACAGAATGCGTAGATCTATCCCCTTAGCCTGACACAGATCCCGCTCAATTTTGTACCACAGAGGGTTATATTTTATGTTGATAAAATTATCCTCAAAGAGCCTCACCATAGATATTTTCTAGCATGAAGAGTCCCATAATATTAAAAAAAATTTCCTTCATTGACTACATCAAAGAACTTGCTAAGAAACTTAAGCAAAGGCTAGGCCTGTTCTTCCACATCAGGCACCTTCTTACTTATGAAGCAAAAATTCAATTGGTTCAGTCCACCTTTCTCCCACTCATTGATTACACAGACCTTCTCTATGGTCAAGGCCCTAGTACTGCCCTATCTAAGCTTGACACTCTCTATCACCGAGCACTGAGATTTATTACCAATGCTCCTTATTCCACCCATCACTGCTCCTTATACTCTGAATTAGGATGGCTATCCCTTAAGCATAGAAGGCAGAAAAATGCAGTAACCTGGACTTATCAAGCTATCATTAACAAACTGCCACAGTACATCTCAGAATGCCTAACTGCTTCTACTGTAAGTAATTACCCTCTTA
The DNA here is from genome assembly GCA_016271365.2 of Neoceratodus forsteri. Classification (NCBI taxonomy): domain Eukaryota; kingdom Metazoa; phylum Chordata; order Ceratodontiformes; family Ceratodontidae; genus Neoceratodus; species Neoceratodus forsteri. The sequence goes on along the minus strand of JADMNL010000023.1, from coordinate 234,214,666 downwards.
GGAGTCTCTCCCTTATCACCCTATCTGTCCCCGGGGTTAGAACATGCATAGGCAAAGCCTCCATAAGTCATACTTTGCCTGTTCTCTGGAATAGCATCCCAAAAACCTTGAAATAAGCAAGCCCCATCAAACTGGACACTTTTAAAATTCTGCTGACTCATTCCAGTACTGAGCTGTGCAGCTGTTTTCAGCACTGACCTCCATCCCTTCCTATTGGTTCCCCTTCCTCTGCTTCCCTTGCTGACATTCTACTCTTCTGTTCTATCTCCCCCACCCTGCCTAAATTATCTGATATTGCTGTGTATGTATTATGAATATATTGTATATAACTGTATATTGTATCTCTCCTGTCATACTGCTTGTATACCATGTACATACTTGTTACATTGTAATGTTCTTTTGTAAGAAATTGTCTTTAATTTTCATGTATTATATGTTACTATTGTGTCAAGACCCAGGTCCATCTTGTAAATGAGTTTCTCTCAATAATGTTTCACCTGGTAAAATAAAGATTGATTTATTAATTGAGTGATTGATTGATTGATTCAATTGTAGACCCCCAACTGCCTAGGTGCTGTAAATTTAAAATAGGAACATCTGGCCACCTTATTGCTTCAAAGAAATTAGTCTAAAGTAGATTGTAATTTATGGAACCAACTTTGTAACAAAAACAAATTTAACATCCAAAGCAGGTAAAGTAAATGGGGGAGAACAGACATATTAATTATATTATCATGACCCAAAAGAGTTAAAGGTAGAGGACCCCATCTTTGTAAGTCTAATTTGAATGATTGTAACAGAGGAGTTAAGTTATATTTAATTAGATATTCAGGTCTTTAGAAATCTTAACACCCAAATAAGTAATATACTGTGGTTCCCAAATAAGCCCCATTTTCAAAATATCTTGCTTAGCAACCAATTTATTTAAAGCTAAGACCTTGGTTTAAGCTAGATTTAATTTGTAGCCCAACATTTTGGAGAAACAAGCAATTTCAACTAAGAGTGCTGGTATAGAAGCACATGGATTAGTAAGGTGTAAGAAAATATCATCCACATAAGCAGAAATTGTATATGACGTACTCCCAAGGTAAATACATTTAATTAATGGATTAACATTAAAACTTCTATGTAAGGGTTCTAAATATAAATTAAACAACAAGGAATATAGGACAGCCTTGCCTAGTCCCATGTTTCATATGAATAGAATCAGATGGTACTCCGCTACACTATACATGAGTGGTAGGGTTAGATAGAGAAATTGAACCCAAGCAATAAAATCATTTGGGATCCCAAATCTCCACAGGACAGCAAAAAGGGAAGGTCAGGAAACATGATCAAAAGCTTTTTTTGCATCAAGAGAGACAAGGGCTGCAGGCACCTTATCCTGTTTGGACACAGTAATTAAGTGATGTAATTTTTGAAGATGGTTGAAAGATAGTCTATACAACAGAAACTCAACTTGTTCCCATCTTATAAATGAACCCCATACTGCTGGAAGCCACATCATTAAGACCTTCACTTATATCTTATAATCAGAATTTAAAAAAGAAATAGGCCTATAATTTTCGGGGAAGTATTCATGCTTTCGTTTTAGGAGGTAAAGCAATCCAGGCTTCTGAAATGGAAGCAGTTCAAAAAGTTTCAGAAAGAAATGAGTTACACTGACAGGTCAGCAAAGGAGTTAGAATATTAGCAAAGGCCTTATGAAAATTAGTTGCGAACCCATCAGGACATAGTGCTTTTTTTGCTGGTAAATTCTGAATGGCCTGAGGCACTTCAGTTTGGGTAATGAGACCACTGAGATTAGCCTTTTAGGTTACAGAAAGAAAAAGAAGTTTAAAAGAATCAAGATAGGAATGTATTTGCTGTGGAAATATGAGAATCACCAGAGTCATCTTGGTACAAAATGGAGAAATAAACATGAAAAATGTGTGCCATTGCTCATGGAGAACTAACTAAAGCTAAATTAGGCTCCCATCTAAGCCCCTTAATAAGCTTGGCAGATTTTTGCAATCAGATTCAAAGAGTCAATAAATGAGCCACAATCTCAATGGATTCCATATAGTGAACTTAAGCACAAAAAGTGCAAGTTCTGCTTTTTCTGCCAAAAAATGAGAATATTGAGCCCTTAAAATGTTTAAACATGTCCAAACATCCTTGGGGGTGTTAGAGCTTAAATCTACTTTTAATGACATGTATTTCTTGTAAAAGAGTATCCAAATGCAAACTATGGCATTTATGTATTTTAGAAGCTAAATGTACACAATCATCTTTTATTGAGGCTTTAGTCACCTCCCAAAATGCCAACAAGGAATCAACTGTGCCCCCATTAAAAGCAAAAAATTAAAATAAATATTCCTTAAGTTTAATGAAAATTAAAGTATCATTCAATAATTGGAAATTAAAACACCAGACTTTATCACAATCTGAAGAAAAATTAGGCGACATTTTCAGTAGTGCAACAGAATAATCAGAAATAATGGAAGGACAAATTTCACATATGATTATGTTTACATGGAGTTCTTGTGATATTAGAAAAAAATTATTCTTGAAAAAGAATTATGGGGCAGTGAGTAGAAGGTATATCGGTGGTCATAGGGTTGAAGAATTCTCCATGGTTCAATTAAATCAAATCTATCCTTTAGATCTCACAAGGCTCTTTGTTCAGGGAATAAACATTTTTTATATGAGCCTTATCTGTCATTATTGGGCTGTAGGGTAAGATTCCAAACTCCTGCTATTAAAAGGGGAACATTAGCGAAATGGGCTAATAAGGAAGTTAAGTTTGCATAAAGGAAGGGGAATAAATATTTAGGCCATAAACAGTACCCACAACAATTTCTTGAGTTCCTAATATACCATGTAATAAAAGATATCACCCTTCTGGATCCCATGTTTTAGTTTTATGATGAAACAGCATAGATGGTGCTAATAAAATTACAACTCTTCCTTTTCAGGAACTGTTGCCTGCCCCCAAAACTTGACCAACCCATTCCCTTCTCAGATAATGTATATTATGTACAGGATTCACAAAGGACATACGCTCGGTGCATCTCAGATGCCCCAGCACAAATGAGATGTGCCGAGCACCAACTATAGTATTTGCAGAGGATGCACCGGGGGATGCCCCGGTGCATCCCCTCTGTGAATACTACAGTTTCACCCAGCCTGGGATGCTTCGGCGCAACCCCCGTTCAGGCTGGGTATCCAATGGGGTAGCACATCGCATGATGCGCTGTGCCCAAAAATGCAATTAATTGTGTCAGCAACATGAAAATGGGGCCATTAGGCATGCACAGCACAATGGGGCCATTTGCATGTCATTATGGCCCTATTTGCATGTGCCATGCAGGGATGCACCCAGCTGAATGCACCGGGTGACCTGCAAGTGCTGAAGTACACACACAGAGCCCATCTCGTTCTGTTGACCCATCACCCTTCTGAGGGCCAATGACACCCTATGCTTACCAGGACATATCCCTGGGGGGCCAGTGTCCCAACCTCCTTGTCTGACCTCCCTGTGTTATGCCATACCCTGTGGCAGTAGTGTAATACATCCAGAACTCCCCTCCCTGCCCAAGACACTGTTCAAATGTCATACACAGAGGCAGTACAGTAGACTGAGCAGAACTCCCCACCCCTCCTGCATCCCCATTCACATGCTACTCCCTGTGGTGGTAATGCTTTATAATCAGAACTCACCCTCCCCACCCTAACCTGATCACACCAATGATGGCACTCCACATGTCCCCCAGTAGCCCAGTAGACTTTGCACCCCCCACCCACTCAGGCACCCCAACCCAGCCTGCTACCCCGTCCCAGCATATTCCCACATTCAGCGGGCAGTTCAGCCCACCCTCATACCGCCATACCTGCCCACTGACACAGCTGTCTGTGAATGACAGCTATTGTACACCCTGCAGCCCATTGGTGGACCCTATTGACCAATGGGCTTGCAGTGTATACCATACACTGTCATTCACCACCTATCTCCTCACTGCTTGTTAACAAAGACCTGTATCCTGCCTACCATCCCATCCCCTTGTAAACATAGACCTGTATCCCATCCACTATTTCCATCCCCCGCTCTCGTTTCTTCCCTCTCCACTGTCCATACTTCCCTAGACCAGTCCTTTCCCATGATCTCCTCCCATCTCCTATCCTTTTCTCCTGATCCCCCTGACATTTCCCCTCCCCATTCCTTTTTCTCCCCCTCACTCGCAAACAACAAGGCCATTGTTGGCTGCTCTATTTTAACCTATTTTATACTTATTCCAAAATGTATTTTTATTGTCTACCATTTAGTGCCTGTCAGCACATTGTACTCTTGTTATTGTAACACTCTGGTGCTAATTGTAGTATTATATTGTATAATGTTATGTTTTATTGTATTTCTCTTTTGATGTAGAACCTCTGTAAAAGAGCCTCAGGCTCAAAGGTATTGTAGTCTGAAAACAAATAAATAAAATTATCAACTTCCAAAAACATCCATAATAAACATAACAATATTCAAACAACCCTATAATATAATAAAGTACCTCCCCTGGCCCTACTGGCCGCACCTCCCTAAGACTCTGGACCATGATGAAAATAACTAACCAACTGCCTAAATCTTTATGGCTGGTCACAGCACCTGCTTAAACAATGAACAGATAACCTTTATTTATTACATATATATAGTTTTATTATATATATATATATATATATATATATATATATATATATATATATACACACATGTATATATATAACTCACTTCCTTATAACTATACAGTATATAAAATAAAATAAAAATATAAGCTAATAGCAACAATATATAATAAAGACAAAAACACTAATGCACCAAATATGAAAATGAACAAAAAAGTAACAGACATGAATATAGGCCATATATAAAAGCTTCAGAACAAAAAAAAGGAATGACTACTATAGTAAATAATCTAGTACGGAACAAAAACATACATAAAAAATTCAAACTAAAAACCTATAACAAGAAAAGCCAGAGAATAAAAAATAACAGGCTAGATAATATCATTCTCATAGCTCTGTATTTTAACCAACAGCAAAATATTAAAAAGTAATAGTCTACCATCATAAACCAGTGTCATTTCTATGAACTATGCAGTGATTGTTTCTGTAGGCAAGATACATTCAGTCTATTAACCAGGAAAATAATTGTATAAATAACGTCATTTTGTAAAGGGAAAAAAAAAGCTTTTAAACAAATTAGAATATACAAATTATTTAAGTATATAACAGTAAGCTAAATAAAACAAATTCTGGTCAGATCCACCTCGGCTGCATAATGAAGTTAGTGAAGTTGTGTGGAATTGTTAAGTAGGTATGAAGAAGCAACATTATGATGTGTAAGTAGTAAGATTTGTTTTAGTTTCTGTTCTAAGGAAGGCATACACATTATTAGAAAAATATATGGAGGTGTACATTTTAATGGATGGAATAGGAAGCTTTCAAAAGAACCCCAGAGCAAATGCAACTGACGTATGTGTTATCCCAGATGATACTGGCCAGACAGCCAAATTTTAAAGAAAACATAATGGCACATATCCCAATAATGCAAAGCATCAAGAGAAGCATATGCAAATCCCCATGATGGTACAGAAGGTGACAGTACATGAAAAAGTAATAGCTGGCATATGTTCAGCCTTGGGATTATTTACACATTAGTTTTATTTATTATTTTTTTTTAAGAGAAACAGGGTTTTTATGTTTGCTTGCATGCATGTGCAAGAAACATAGTGCCATCATCGGAGTTTTCGGAGGTGTGTCAGCCCTCTTCCAATTCAGTCAGTGTGTTTGCAGATGCGGCCGCCGTTCTCCAATGCCTGCTGGAGCTGTCTATGACAGCTCCAAAATGCAGTGGCTTACAGTTGAAAGGGGGAGTTATGCTTCAGTGAGCAGCGATCAGATATCGCCTGCTCATGCACGCTCCCTCTACACACATACACACACACTGTGTGCTGCCCCCAACCCACACACTGTATACCCAATGGGGTGTCCAATCCCCGTCGGCTGTGCTGCTCCCCGCGCCCGCAACACAGATCCATATGCCATGCTTGGTGCCCACCCCAGTGTGGCTACCGTCATATAACCCGGCGGGGTGCCCGATCTCCCGTCGGCTCCCTGTCCCCTCCAAGTATAGGGTGCTGCGTGGGGCCCACCCCAGCGTGGCAACAGATCGCCATGGCCGATGGGGTGCCCAATCCCCGTCAGCTCCATGCCCCCCCAGCCATCCTTCTGCCATGCTGGGAGCCCACCTCAGCGTGGCAAACGTCCCCCGTTGTCCTCATTAAAAAAAAAACCTGAAAATCAAAAACGGTCCCTCGCTGTGTCTGCTCCCACCTGCGCCCTCCCACTGCGCACCCTGCCTCCCCACACTCCCCACCCCATACTTACCTCCGGAGCTCGGTGCGACAATCTTCGGCGGACTGGGAACACATCTGCACTCTTCAAAGCCGACTGCGAACTGAGAAAGCTGTATAATGGGATAGATAGGGTTTTTTCAACTTTATTGCATATCTCAGGCATTTTTTGGAATTTTTGCACCAAATTTTCAACATGGGGTTTTTGGGACCCCTTCTCATGAATGCTGTCACTGTCATGGAGTTACTCGAGCCCGAAGGGTGATTTCGCAGCCACTGCGTGAAATCAACTTTCCGGAATGATTAATGAAATGACACTGCCAGTGTTCATAAGGTGACTCTCAAAAGCCTATTTTGAAAATTTGGTGGAAAAATTCCTAAAAATGACTGTTTTATGAGTGTGCGTTGTGCAGTTCCTACGCATGCTTGTAAGTTTGTGAAATTTCAATATTTTCACTCCAGATTTTCAACATTGCCATTTTACCTCACCTCCTTATGAGTAGTACAGCTGTCATTTTTCACATCTCACCCAAAATCTGTTTCCGCCCATGTAGTGCACAATGGTGCAGTCGGTGTGCGAAATCAATGTACGGGACACATTAAGAAAATCACAGTGACACTGGTCATGAGCAGAGGTGTTAATATGGCTATGTTGAAAATTTGGTGAAAAAATTCCCAAAAATCACTGTTTTAGGAGCGCACGTTGCACAGTTCCTATGCACGCTGGCAAGTTTGTGAATTTGTAATATTTGCACACCAGATTTCAACAGTGCCATTTTACCGCACTTCCTTATGAGTACTACAGCTACCACTTTTCACATCTCACCCAAAATGTGTTTCGCGACATGTAGCGCAAACAATAGTGTGTCGAAAACAATGTTTGGGAAAGATTAAGAAAATCACAGTGACACTGGTCATGAGCAGAGGTCTTAAAATCGCTATGTTGAAAATTTGGTGACAAAACTCCATAAAATGACTGTGTTATGAGTGAGTATTGCGCAGTTTCCACACACCCTCGTAAGTTCATGACTTTGTAATATTTTCAGTCCAGATTTTCACCAGTGGCATTTTTCCACACCTCATTATGAACAGTACAGCTGTCATTTTCCACAACACACCCAAAATGTGTTTTCACACTTTCAGCACAGAAATGCATGGTCGCTGTGGGAAATCATTGTTCGGGACAGATAAAGAAAATCACACTGACACTGTTCATGATCGGAGTTCCCAAAATGCCTATGTTAACAATCTGCTGTAAAAAAATCCCCAAACTAGTTACATTACAGGTGTGCGTTGCACAGTTTCTATGCATGCTCGTGACTTCACCAGATTTTTTAAGATTTTCACAGCAGACTTTCAACATTGCCATTTTTTACACCTCCCCATGAACAGTACTGCTGTCATTTTTCACATCCTACTCGGAATGTGTTTTTGCACCTGTGGTGCCAAATGCCATAGTCGCTGTGCAAAAGCAGTTTTTGGCTAACAAACTGATATTGCCACTGTTCATGAGGTGGGGGGTCACAAAAAAACCATGTTAAAATTTGGAGTGAAAATACCAACGAATGCCTGAGGCGTTAGGGTTTCCAACCATAACGCCCCACCCTGTAGAGAATGACAGGCATCAGGGGTGTGACTTGGGATTCTTGCCTGTCATGCTCATACCATTCCACCCCCCACACCCTGCAGCCAGTGAGAGGCATCAAGGTGTGCCTCGGACTCTTCAGGCCCAAGCTTCACCCCATTCTCCTATACTGCACACATCTCACTGTATTTCCTGATGGAATGGGGTGCGCATAAGGGCCAAAAAAGACCCCAAGGCACACCGTGATACTTGTCAGTGTCTGCAGGGTAGGGTGTGGTGAAATGGCGTGGTCGTTATGCCTGATGACCCAAAGGCACACCTCAATGCCTGTTACTCTCTGCAGGGTGGTGGTGGGGTTGGCTTTAGTTCAATACTGCGCTGGCATTCCTATTACGCAGCTCTGTAACTTCTACACTACTAATGCCAATGCCAGCAAGCAAACATTCAGCATTGACAAATGCTTGTTGTCCATGAGGTGATGTAAGTTATATTTAAGTAATGTGTTGATGTCAGGAAGTCAGGTGTAATGATGATGGACTGTTAGAGAAAATGTGATATTAACTTTCAGAGGGGGTAGCTTTTGATAATGGCAAGGTTGTTATGCTTATGATAATGGGAATATTAGGAAAGTAAGAGGTCTACACAGACGTGGAGTACAAATACGCACAGTTTTATATGTATGTGCTCCGAGTGCAGGCAAATGTGATATGCAGGTTTGTTTCAGAAATAGGAAAAAATAGTGATATATGCAATTAATAGAAAGATAGATAATTACATAGACATATAGATAGAGAGAGAGACACACACACACAGACAGACAGGCAGAATAGGAATGGCAGTGACGTACTGAAGTGACACCAATCCAACCCCCACCCCGCAGACATGGACATGGGGTGTGCCTTTTGGTCATTGCCCATAACGCTCATGCCATTTCACCTCATCCTACCCTGCAGACACAGACAAGAGTCGAGGTGTGCCTTGGGGTTTTCAAACTTTACACTCACCCCATTCCATAAGGAAATACACTGAAATGGGTACAGTAGATGAGAATGGAGTGAACTTTGGGGCTGAAGAGTCAAAGACACACCTTGATACCAGTCACTGGCTGCAGGGTGGGGATAGGGTGTAATGGTGTGAGTATTACTGCTGACAATCCCAAGTCACACCCCTGATGCCTGTCAGTCCCTACAGTGCAGGGTGTTATGGTCAGAAACCCTAATGTCCTGGGCGATTCTTGGTATTTTCACTCCAAGTTTTCAGCATGTGCTCTTTGTGACCCCACTGTATGAACAGTGACACTGTCAGTTTATTAGCCAAAGGAGATTTTGCACAGTGACTGTGCCATTTGGCACCACAGGTGTAAAAACACATTTTGAGCAGGATGTAAAAAATGACAGCTGTACATTTCTTGCTTCATTAACACACACACACACACACACGCACATATGAACATGCCAGAACACAGCGGCAAAATGATTAGATTTGTCTACAAGCACTATTTTCTATGCAAGTTGGAGCACGGGGTGGGGTTAAGGCTGGAGATCAGTTATGGTCCATGCCATAACCACATGGTCAGAATATTACTTATTTTAAAATAAACATAAATGCAAAAGTAACCATTTCAAGAAGAAAATGCAAACTGTGACACGTAACAGTTCTAGGGTAAGTTAGCACATCTGGACTTATTTGCTGCATATGCATCTCAATTGCTAAGGGGTCCTGACCATGTTCACCCTTCCTCAAGCCAAGCTAGCTACAGTATGTCTAACAATAACATGGATGGAACAATTATGCCATATTTTCAACAAGAAGTTAACATTTTAAAAAGACAGTGCTGTAGACTGAGAAGCAACTTGTAGGGGTGCATTCATCATGCTAGCCAAGACATGTTCTGGTTGCGTTCCATAAGGCTAACCAGTGGGAGAAGAAAGGGAAAGGGACAGAAATCTAAAATAGATTTAACCCATTTGTGATTTAAAGTTGCATGACAGAAATGCACCTTCCAGAACTGGACACCATATTCCAAATGAGGCCTCACCAGTGATCTGAGCAGTGACATCACCAGCTCCTTCCTTCTGCTGGTAATACCTCTCCCTATGCACCACAGCATTCCACAGGCTCTCCTCACAGCTTTGGTACATTGTTTAGCCACATTTAGGTCATCCAATATGATTACCCCAAAATCCCTTTCCATTTTGATGACCATCAGCCCCACCCCGTAATCATTCCCTGGGTTCCTGCAACCCTACCTTATTCAGCAAGCAGTTAGTGCATTTGGACTTATTTGCTGCATATGCATCTCAATTGCTAAGGAGTCCTGACCATGTTCACCCTTCCTCAAGCCAAGCTAGCTGCAGTATGTCTAGCAATAACATGAATGGAAAGATTATGCATATGAAAACTTATTAATTATGCTGTACATACCCTAAGACTCAAAGTGTGTCTCCTTTGGCTGCCATGATGTCTGTGGTTAATTTGAAACAAAAGACAAGGTAACAAGACACCGGCCTCCATTGGAGATATTAAACAATAGAGCAAACTGCACTCTGGGAAGATTGCCTGGGACAAGATGCAATAAAAAACCTGAATAGCAGGTTTCAGGGAGTATAAATTCTCCAGTAATGTTAGAAAAAAAACTACCCCTCCCCATTCATTCACAGGTGTCAATGAATGTATTTGTTAACAATGCTGGTTCATCTTCTTGCTTCCCCCATAGTAAAAATGTGAAACTACATTTATGTTATTTTAAATGAGTGATAAATGGCATGTCCAGGGGATGGCAGCTCTGATACTTGTTCCAGTCTTACTTTTTTCCCTGGCTCAATTTATATCAGTGAAAAGAAAGTAGAAAAAAAAAAACAACCTTTTGTTTCCATAAGTAGTTGTTAATTGCAGCTGGTATTTTTAACATGTGCAAGGCAATTACACTTCTCAAACTTAAAAGAAAAAATACACTTCATCAAAGGCTGTCTTTACCAAGTACTGTGTCCATGATTAAAATAATTTGAATCCCCCCAAAAATGTGCCCTCACATGAAACTGCATGATTAACTGTAATAGAAAATTAAAAAATGTATTTCTAAATGCATTACTAACACCAATGCTTTCAACGTTTTACAACTACTAAAAAGACACAATATATATGTGTGTATTGAATATGGTAAACAAATATTGTTAATCCCAAAAGCTAAACTTTATGTTTTTAGTATATAAATGTTTGAGAAAAACCTGTGGCTCTTTCAACCAGAATGCTGTGTCTATTGTTTTCCTTGGGAGCTGTAGTTTAAGACACTTCTTAATTACTCTTTCCTTTTGAGACACCAGATGGCTGTGATAATCATTTGTTCCAAGGGGTTTTAAGTGAATTTGAAGGCATTAAGTATCTCATGTTCTCCTAGTCCTTAATAAAATGTAGGGACTCCACAGACTTGTTCTGTTCCTTGGTCCAGATCCCAAACTAGTGTGTCTTCTTTCAACATGATAGATCCACCTCATGCCCTCCCACATGAATCAAAAAAAGTGGGAGTGGATCTTTAGAAGCTTCTCGGGTGGAGGTGGGGGTGGATCATACTCCCCTCCAAAACACAATGCTGCCTCCCACTACTCAGGTTCCAGTTCTTGTACCACCCATTTAAGAAAGAAAATTGTACCCTGCAACCATTGACTAACATGAAAGCGTATTTATTTGAGGGCAGAAAACATTTCTTGGAGGAGGGTAAGGTGGAGGAGACTATTTACACTTTCAGTCAGTTCCACAGACAAAAAACATGACATCACTCCTTTTGTACATGTAAAACATCTGCAGGCTCTGCCTACTGTAGCCATAAAAATGAGTACAATTCTAAAAGTCCACAATAGAGCATGTAATAAAAACCTGCATATATAAAAACACTTCAAAGTTGAGGTGAAGTTGAATTTATTATTTACGTTCCAGGTAATGGTGGAACTAATCAACTGGATGACTGAGTAGCATTGTCATGGAGAGTCTAATGGCCTACAGGTGGAGCAATCATGCATTTATTCAGTGTGTGAATAAATCATTAATGATGTGAGAATCTGATCTCTGCTGCAGTGGATGATTTTCTGTTTTACAAGTGACTGATTTTTGTCTACTGTACCATTCAGGTGATGAGGGGGTAGGGAGGGAGGATGTTGAGTGTCAGTGGGTGTGTGTGAATAGATGGTGCTATTTTCAATAGGAGAGAAGTGGGTAGAAGTGGATATTTGCAATTTTTTTTTAAGTCCGTAGGCATGAATGGGTGAGTTATTACTGACTATAGGCACATTCAATACCAGACTTCACTGGAACACTCGGGGAGGAGAGAGGTGGGTGCTATGAGGGTGGGGATGGGAGCAACATCATGATTTTAAGCTAGTGATGTGGGAGAGGGTGACAATATGCTGCACCTGGGTGTGTTTTTTTACTGAAGACATCATTTTTTTTTAAATTTATAGTTTATTGAGGATTTTATCGAATGTATGAGACACAATGGAATACAATAATAATGCCAACACAGATCTCAAAGCCCAGACAAGCAACACTTAATGTGTTACAGTCTAATACCAAGATAGAAGGAGATATCATCAGTGACGTACAGTGATGTGTAACCCAGAAACAGACCCAAATTCCTGCCAATTAAAGTAAACCAATCATTACCACAAGACAGTAATTTCAATCCCCAATAGCCAAATGATAACTCAGTAGGGAACCATAACAAAAATAACAAGCAAAACAGAACCCTAGAATACAAAACATTCAAAAACTTCAGAACACAGCAAACAAAAAGCAGAGTGCTGGATAAAAAAAATGGCAGATGCCAATCTGTGTTCTAAAATAAAAGAAGCCTACCAAACTAGCTGATGCCTAGGTGAGGAAGGGAACCAGGGAATACTCATTCTCATTATGTTTTGTGAACCCGCAAAATCAGGATCCTGTTACCCTCTCTTTTCCGATGACCAGGTTGAGAATCTGGAAGTCAATAGGATCCTCAAACTGTCTCATATAAGTACCCTTGGTCTGTAGCCGAAAAGGATAAGTGGTCCAGGCATGCCAATTTATACATACTATCCTCCCATTATTCTATGGTAGGAATTGCCTCTGTTGACCATTTTATATGCACCAGCTGCTTAGCCCCCATTAACCATTGATGACATGGCTTAGATTGAATTAGAAGCTTACTTCTATTGCCCAAGACCAAAATAGAGGCATCTAAAGGAGCTTGACAGTTCATTACTTCCAATATTCTATTCCACAACTGAGACCACCAACACTCCCAATTTGAGACAACCTCAAAGAATATGCAGTAAAGTACCTTCAGATCTATGGCAACACCAGCAATCCAAGGTGTCAGCTATGTTCATCTTTTTTAGTTGGTCAGGGTCCTATACCAGAAGTGCATCATTTTTTAATTGTATAAGTCTGTCCCCTACTGCACAGCAGTGTCCATAAACAGTATGTTAGCCCAGCAATGGCCCCAATTGTCCTCACTGAAATGGTGCCTGAGCTGCCTCTCCCACCTGCTGTTCAATTTGCCTGTCAAGGGGGTATACTCCTGCAAGAGCCTTGTGTAAATAGACCCAATGTTCAGGGTTTTAGGAGAAGGGGTGCCCCACCTGCCACTCCAAGAATGTCATCCCAGATACCTCTCACTGGCAACTACAAACCAGCTCCCATGTAAGAGAATATGAGGTGACAGACCTGCAAATATCTCCACATATGGGATTGTAGCAATGAGGCCTGATCTTTCAGAGTAGCAAAATCTTTAAATAAACCTGAGTCTAAGTGAAAAAGGTTGGCCATGCGAGAAATACCCCCAACAGCCCAACTGTGCCAGTAAATAGGCTTGTCCCCCACAGATAGCTTCAGATTATGCCATAATAGTCAATAATGTAATGTATCTGCCAGGGGGAATAGACAATTTTGCTTCCTTACTTCCAGATGCCAAGAATATACATATGAATGGGATAACTGCAATGAGCTGGAGAAGGAGCCCACAACTATGTTTCTGGTGCCACGCTTGAATAAAGTACTCCTTTATCCCAAACTATCAAGCTGTCCCACAGCACATATCAGTGTGGAGCCACATCCACACCTGTCACAGTCCCATTGCAATGTAATAGCCATTAAACCACAGAGTGCAAAACCCTGCTTTGGACCAGGGGGCAATCATCTGCAGCAAAGATAATCTGGGTTTACCACCTTCCCATTGGAACCCCTGTACCAATTTATCCAATGTCTTCTTGCATAAACTCAGGTATATGTAGAGACAGAGGACAAATTAAATAAAAGATTCTAAGGAACACCATCATCTGCAAAGCTTGGGATTTCCCCCACAGTGAGAAGTGCAGGTGTTTCCACCTATCAAAATCCTCCCAAAAGGAATCCAGCAATGCTAAAACTTCAAGGTGACCCAATTCTTCCACTGGGGAAAAAAGAATACCTGGATATCACACAGGGTGAGTTGCCCAGGACAGCCCCGTTCCACTAAGTGTAAGTGAGTAACACGTTCAATTGAGGGCCACCACCTCCATTTTATTACAGTTATTATGTAAGCCAGAAAGCTCTGCAAAGTGATTCAAAAGCTAACTAAGGCAGGTGGTGACTGGCCAGGGTTCATTCTGGTTATTAAAATGTGGTCTGCAAAAAGCATCTGTTTGTATACCTCAGATCTGATGGTAATCCCTTGAATAAGTTAAAATTCCCATAGCTTTTGAGCCAGTGGCTCGATAGCAAGCACAAATAAAGCAGGAGATAAGGGGCATCCCTGCCGTGTGCCTCTACCCAAGGAAAATCTAAATGAGAGTTGCCCATTTGTAGGAACAGTAGCCTGTGGGGCAGAGTATATGGTTTGAATCCATCAAATAAAGGAATCCCCAAGGCCAAAAGCATGCAAGGTGGCAAATAGGTATGGCCAAAATGCTTTTTTAATATCAAGCACTGCAACTGTCACAAGGTCCAGTGAAGATTTCGTAGCTCACATCAGATTGACAAGTCACCTGATGTGGTCTGCCCCATCTCTCCCTGCCACAAACCTGACCTGGTCAGGGTGGACTAAGAGTGGCAGCAGGTTGCACAGCCTAAGATCCAAAACTTTGGCTAAAATCTTATAGTCCACATTCAAGAGAGAGAGAGATGGTGCCATAGCTGGAGCATTGATAAGGATGTCACAGGTAGATGGGTATAAATATAACACTGGACACTGAAATAGGGTAGAACACACTGCCAGTGTGTTTTATTTTATACAAAAACAGAAAAAATAAATAAATAGAAATAAAACAGCTCAAACAGAACAAGAAAATAAATGATAGCTCAGGGCTATTTCACCTTACATCAGGAATCTCAAAACAATTAATCAGCTTTCCTGCTGTTAGAGCTACATTACTGTTCAGTCACAGGTCCTTCTGCTTACCTTACATTAGGTAAGTGAGACTGGCTATTCAGCTAATCTGACTCTTGGTGTTGGAGGAGGAGGAGGACTCGTATAGCCTTCTCACTTATGGGAAGTCCCACCCATAACATCCAGTTAGCTCTAAAACTGTCCCTAAAGGCTCATAACCCATCCTATACAAAAGAAAAAGGGTTACTTTGAAGTCTTTATGTAACAATTACCATTCCCTATAACTAATATTTCCTTACGTACTTTTTGTTAGGCTAGGAACATTAATTGTTCCTAAATAGGAAAACAGGGAAACTCCTCCTCTATTACATAAGGAGATTTTAACTCACAGGGTGTAAATACAGTCTTCTAGGGGCTGCTGTCCCCCTATAGAAAATCCACATTCCTGAGATCTTTCCAACAGGTCAGCATTTATTTTATTTATATGCAAACGGTGAGAAGTGAATATATTTATATTGTTTATGCAGTAGCTCTATTGTGTATTATGGACACTGGCCCTTTAATTTATATCTCAGGGGTCTCTACATAATGAGGCATTATGGGCACCTTCAGAGACCCGCAGCATCTCTTTTTTCTTTAATTTGATTAAGTTCTTTATTGTTTCTTGTGTCCTTGTAGCCCTCTCCTTATTCTGAGGGCTACTAGAAACATACTGCATTTCAATTCATAGGGATGTTCCTGTCCCTTTAAATCATTTGTTTTCCAGGTTGCAACAGAGCGGCAGGCTGCCAGACAAATTCATAATCCAGCTGATCTGCTTTGTGGTTCTATACTGATTTGGCAAGCCCCTTTTATTCAAGACTGAACTATAGCTACTTATGTCTAGGGACAGCATAGACCCTTTTTATTTTAAAGTGCTTGCTTTACAGAGCACACTGTTTATTCGGGGAAGTGGGGCAGCTGAAAGGGAAAGTAAAAGTTTGCTGCCCCTCTTTGAACTGTGACACAGCAGTTCAGTGAGAAAGAGAGAGAGAGCTAGTGAGGAGTGAGCACGCTTCTCCTCCCAGAGATTCTATGGCTCTCTTTCTATTTTCTAGACCCATCAGGATCTTTTCTTTATTTAATACTTCTACTGGGGTTTGGGTTTAGAAACCACGGAAAGGCGGTAAAATAAAAAGTGAAAGTTTGCCACTCAGTGGTAATTCATCTTCTCCAGCAGCCTGGATTGGCTGCACACATGCCGCAGACTCCTTCATGGCTTAACTGGCACAATTCCTATTATTTTTCCATAAAGCCAGAAGCCGGGAGTCTTACCAACATACAGGCATCAGGAAAGATTAACACAGATACTGAGTGGCAGCAAAAGAAAAAGTAAAAGTTTGCCTCTTGGTCTAAACAGTTCCTGCTTCAATGCAGGATTTCTTCGGCAACTATAAAACTATGCAGCAGCAGCAAAATGGGCTTTATGATGCCAGTTTGACAACACTTTTGTGAACTGGAATCACAGCAACAGGATTTATGTCGACCACAAGTTGCGGTTGATATAAATCCCAATTGTCTTCCAGTCCTTTTTTTTTCATCAGGGGACTTCACCCCCAACCCTCACATACTTTAGAATATCAACTCCAAGTTGGAGTTGATTCGGGGAGGGGGTGCAGAACCAAGAGAAAGTGTGCCCCTGTTCCAGGCACACCAACACAGTGACCTGTCGGCTAACTGTTGATTTTGTCAACAGCGATGTAGGTAGTTGTGTTGGTGTCACTGTCAGGGGGATATACCAGCAAAATGATATAAACAAGATAGACATAATGCTACTCCATTATACTCATATTCCAACAATCTAAGTGGACATCTCTTTTTATTTAACTGTCATGTTAAACATTTTTTATCCATGTATTTCTCTGACACCTTATAGTCAGTGTTCCTGCACCATGTATACATAAAAAGGTATAAGCATTTTAGCTTAAAATCTGTAATTAAGCACTGCAACATTTTAAACTCAATACTGTATATTCACAAAATGGATTTTTTTTGTTTTCCTGTACATTCTGTTTATACGCCCTACCTTCCGGGTATCTCTCAGGATCCCATCTCGAAGCACTTGACTCAACTGCCCTCCAGAACCTACCTCCTGGAACTGCATCGGGTAAGTGGGATCTAGGCTCTCCTGACCCCATAGAGAGGCCCCAGACCCCCAGGAGCACTGAAGAATCTGTCAACATTGAGCATGTGGTTGGACCACGCAGATGTTCACTGTTGCCTCACCCGATGGTAGGGGGATTTTTCCTCTTCATTTCCTCCCCAGAGCTCAGACGTGCAATGGCATCCAGCCCAGTGTGCCGAGCTAGAATCCCCTGTAAGCTGCACCTGAGCTCTGCAACGTCCCCAGAATCTGCCAGGGGTAGCTAGAGCTATGGTATGAGAGAACCCCCCTCTCTGGGGAAGGAGAGCAGCCCTAGGGTGCTCCTTCCTTCCTCATCCCCACTGACCCCTGATGACGTGCGCTCGCTCCCAAACCCAGGTTGCCGGTGTGGCTTGAGATGTGTCATCCAGTGCCTCAACCCTCTGTGCCACTGGGACAGCCTGAAAAAATGCATTCTATGCAATTTTTATTACTGCACTTTATTCAACCAGCACCTCACTTCTTGGCACTCAGTCAGAACAGTAACTGTATGGACAGTGCTGTCAAAAACAGTGCCATCCAAACAGCGCTAATCACAAAAGCAGCAGGAACAAATGCCACAAACAAACACAGCACCACTGGTAGGAATTGCAAATTTGGTTTGCGATCATTACCAGCAAAAACTGTATTTTTCCTTGCCCCCCCATACTTAAAATAACCAACTCTGAGTCAGAGTTGGATTCCTGGGAAAAAATAAAATTTTGGAGACCAGGATTTGAACCCCAGTCTCCACCATCATTCTGGTTGAGTTACTCATGGTATAACGCTCCACCCCATGGGAGCAGCTTGACCAGTCCCCTTGTGCCCTCCTGTAGCACCATGGACAGCAACTTGGGGAGCACTTACTACATAGCACTGTTATTCCCACATCGATGTCCTTGGAAGTGCTGTGTAGACCGCACTCTTCTGAGCAGCACTACTATTGTAGTGGTGTTCTGACCTGGTAGGTACTTCTTTAAAGGCACTTTATGTCTTTGGCATTTAATGCCATAAATGCACCTTATTTCACTCCAGCCAGCTGGTCTTAACCTGGTGCATGATTTTGGAGAGTTCTTGGTGAGGGATGGAAATATGGAATTTAAAAATAAAAGCAGTAGGAAAAATGTTTTAGTGAGAGATAGAAAAGACTGCCATAGGTGGCCAACCTACACCAGGGCTGAAAAAAGTAAAGCATAGCATAGGGAGTTACTGTTGCACAACAGATTTCAGTAGGGAAAAGAAGAAGATAGGAAAGGCACCCCTCCACTGGGGCTTTTGGACTGGCAGAACACAGTTCTGCCACAAAAGACCTTTCTCCTTTTTGGGCAAAACTGAAATAATAGCCTCCATTATAGTGGCTGGCAAGGAAGTAGCCAACCATGCTTCCTTATACGTAGACACAAGCAGTGGGCTGAGGAGAGCTGCATGGAGTTTGTATATCTTGATTGGTAGGCCATTGGAACCTGTGGCTTTTCTAGCAGGAATTAGATCTATAGTCCTTTGTATTTCTAATGGTGTGATTTGCCCCAATAATCCATGTCACTGTACCTCTGTAAGGTGGGGGAGATTAAGGGACTGTAAAAAAGAAGTAATGCACTCATTAGACTTACCACCCTCCAACAGCACAGACCCTCATAGTACTCATGGAAGGCTGCATTAACACTTGTCAGAGCCATCAGAGTAACTTACCTCTTCCAGATTCCTGGGATCTTTTGTCTCAGCAACCTTTTTTTTATGGTATTTACCCGTCTTTCACACTCCAGTGCTCCCCTCTCCTTTGGGCTCCACAGTGCTCCTGACTCACCGACCATCTTCATCCTGGGCTCTCCTCCTTAGTCCTCCAATCACAGTCGACTCCCAAGGGGGTGTCCCAGTGTATTCCTTCACCAGACGGGTCCCCCTCCTCTGAGGGGGAAGGCACCGGGAGGGGGGCTTACCCAGCACACTCTATGTTAGGCCCCTCAGAAGCACTACTGAGGTAGAGGAGGTCTGTGGAGGTTCTGGAGCTGTCGCGGAGTGGTGGATCCATCATCCGGCAAACACATGGAGCCACTTTCCATTTCCTGGTGTTCCCCTCCTTGCGCCACTGTGAACAGTGCCCCCAGTCTCCACTGGGAGCTGCTGTTGAGCAAGGTGACCCACTCCCCCCATCCCTGAAGAGGAGAGCAGTCCTCCAGATGCTCAATCTTCTTTGTCCCCTTCTGACCCCTGGTGCCTTGAGTCCATTCCCGAACCCAGGTTGCTGGCATGGTTTGAGGTGTGGCATCCAGTGCCTCAACCCTCTGCACCACTGGGCTGGCTATCCTTTTTCTTTAGTCTATTTTTGTGCCCCCTCCCAAAAAGCATGTTTAATCCTATAGAGGACATACTCTACCTGTTGAGAGTTCAAACTGTTAATCTGATACAGGAGGCTCTGCATATCCTGGATTAAAGAGGGTGATAAGACATCATCTTTATGCCACTTTCACAGTTCTGTCAAGCATTTCTCCAGGGACTGCAATTTTTGCATTTTACCTTTATTTCTAGCCAAGGCATAAGCTATAATATGTTCCTTGAGAAAGGCTTTAAGACCCTCACAAACCCATTTGCCCACCAACTCCCCACCCCCCCCAAGTTAAATTATGTTCTAAATAAGTCTTTGCTTCCTAATGGAGCCAGAGTCTAAAGTCTTTCTCTTTAGAAAAGCTGACATTACAGCACCACCACTTAGTCTCAGTTGAGGAGATATCGGAATGAAAGGAGAAAGTAACTAGAGAGTGATCTGATATCAAAATGGGTTCAATAGTTGAGTGGACTGCCCCCTGGACCACAAACCCAGAAGCCAATATCATGTCTGTCCTGCTATAGCTGTCATGAATGGCAGAATAGAACATGTATTCCCAACCAGATGGGTGCTCCAGTCTCCAAACATCCTGAAGGCTTTGGTCAGCCAACAAGACCTTATGAGCTCCCATGCATCCAAGGCCAAGTGAACAGGGGAGCCATTCATGTCACAAAGTGGGTCTATAACATGATTCATATCACCCACAAGCAATGCTACAGGGGTCTTCAAATCCATCAATACTTTGGGAAATAAGTGAGGATCCTCTGTATTAGGTGCATATACTGCCCCAATACCAACAGCATACCAACTAAGACATCATTTTTATAAAAAAAAACTTTGCTGAGTGAAGGAGCCACAAAGTCAGAAACTTCTTATAATGCTAATTTCCGACTTCTCTGATATCATACCAGTGAAGTTAAAATGAACAACTGCTTTATTCACAAGAAGATTACAGGGCCACCAACAATGCAGCTGCATCATTAAACACATTGCAGCTGACCTGTAGTGGACTTCCTGATAGCTCTGCTGACCACTCACAAAATAGGTGCATCAAGGACTGGCAGGGAGTTACAGGCAGAGTGGGAGCAAGGTGTGGAGAGCCACGTGTGCCCCTGCAAGGATCCTCAGAAATAACATTCCATACCTGGAGGCCATCATGGTGGAGGCAGACCTGGATCCTGTGGCCATTACTGACTTGTGGTGCACTGTGAGTCATGACTGGGATAATGACATACCAGGATGCACTCATTTCAGAAAGGATAGGGAGGGGAGGGGCAGAAGGGTGGAACGGTTGTGCTACATGTGAGGGAGGGTATCAGAGTGACAGAAATGCAAGGAAACCTAGTGGTAAAGGATGGGGTGGAGGTGCTGTGGATCACCCTGGAGACAAGAACCGGGCCAACATTTGAACTGAGTTGCTATAAAGCCTCCAACACAATGGAAAAAAATTGTGTAAAATACTGAGGGAAGCCATCAGTATAATGGAAAGGTATGAAGTGGAGCTGGTGGTGGTGGTGGTGGACTTCAATTTGCCAGATGTAGGTTGAAGCCTGCCAGCAAGGGCCTTGCTATAAGAAGCAGCATCCTAGACTCCCAGGGGGTGTTTCTCAGGACACTAGTAAGAGATAGAGTTGAATGGGATATAAAATTCTACTGGTGGAATGCCTGCAGAATTACCATTCTGATTCTGTGTAATTTCATGGAATTAAGTGTGTATCCAAATCATATCAAATTTGGCAGGTATTTAGGTACTGTTAGTTTGCACAAGTGTTCTGAATGTCTGAGTCCTAGATTGAAAAGGAGATAAGTTATGGGTGGCCAAATATTTAATCAACATTTTATTTTCAGTTTTTTTTTTCCATATGATATTACCATTTCTTATTAAAATTTCTCCATACTTTCAGGATTTAGAGACAGTTCCAGCATTGTTATATGCATACAATTTTAAGTTTCATGCTTTAAAGAGTGCTGTGCTATCAGTAGCAAAATATGTTGCCAAAATTTAGATTTTAATTTAGTATAATTTTAAAACCATTAATTGGAATGCTACAAATCTATTCTGGTACATGGGATATTACATTTATATCTCTATCCAGTTTCAGATTTCTAGCTCCAAAGGTGCCTGAGTTATATGCAGATTAAAATGTTCATGAAATTTCCCACAAAAAAATCAAATGACAGATTTTGAGCACCTATCATTTTGATGTAATGCCTCTTAATAACATGCCATTTGGCAATTCATTAGAACTCCTACCAGTAAGTAACCTTGCCAAAATTCAGATCTCTAACTCAACAGAAATTTGAGTTATGACTAATTTACTAAATTTCAGAAATTCCACTACATTTCATCAAATCTGAAATTTCAGTCATTTTGGTCTAGTTTTCAAAGCATGTATTCAAATAAAGCAAAATTTGGCAAGTGTACATGTGCTAATGGCTTTCATAAGTGTACTTAATTTCAGAGTCCTAGATTGAAAGGGGTGAGTTGTGGGTGGCCAAACGTTTAATTAAAATGTAATTTTCAGTTATTTCCATCTAATTTTAAAAATCCTTATTCAAATTTCTCCACAGTGTCAGTATTTTGAGAAACATGTAAAATGGGAATGTGCACTAAATTTTAAAAGTATCAAGCTTTAAAGAGTGCTGTGCTATAGGTAGCTAAAGATTTCACCAACATTTTTATTTTAGTTATGTTAGAATAATTTTGAAAAAGTTTATCAAAAAGTTTTACATTTTTACAGGTGTAAGGGTTATTACTATATATATATATATACATATATATATATATATATATATATGACATATATATATAGATATACACATATATATATATATATATATATATATATATATATATATATATATGTGTGTGTGTGTGTTTCTACCTTCAAAGGTGCTTGAGTTACATGCACATACACATTTTCATGAACTGTCTCTCAAAAATAAAATGACAGACTTTGATCACCTATAATTTTGAGATGATGTAATCTAATGCCAAGATATTTAGTACACTGTTAGAGCACAAAACAACAGGTCAGTATGTCACATTTCAGATGTCTAGCTCAACTGACAGATGAGTCATGAGTAAATACGTTTTAAAAATTCTGCAAAAGTCTGACAAAATTTCACAAGAGTGCACAGTATTTTTTTGAATTCCAATGACATTTCATAAAATTCAGAGTTTTCTCATTTTGCACTGCTCTAGTTAGAGAGCAAACTCACAACTGGGTAATACTGCACCTGGTGTTCAAAAACCAAGGGCAGCATTGCAGACATCAGTATGGGATGGCGCTTGAAGACCAGCAATCACCATATAGTGTGGTTTAAAATAATGGAGGTGGCAGAGACAAACCACACAAGGATGTGGGTCCAGAACTTCAGGAAGGTAGATTTAAAAAAAAAAAGGTGAATGCCTCAGAGATGGCCTGGTGGGGGTGGGGATGGGAGAGATTGCCTGAGTGAGGTGGAGGAGCAGAGGGTAAAACTAAGAGATGGCATAGTGAAGGTAACGCACCTCTACATAAAAGAAGTGAGCAAAAGCAGGAGGAGAAAGAGACCCCTATGGTTCTCAAGAGAAGTGGCTACAATGGTAAAAGCTAAAAGGGCAGCATTCAGGAGGTACAAGTGGACACAGAAGGAAGTGGAAAGGGACATTTACCAGGAAAAGCAGATAGAAGCAGGATAGGTGGTAAGGGGATCCAAAGGTGCATACTGAGGAAGGAATAGCCAGTGGAATCACTAAAGGAGAGAAGACCTTTTTGAAAATAGAATGACAAGGGGAGGGGCTTTGAAGTTAAGGGTAGGAGGAGACTGCACAGAGGAGGAACAGGAAAATATTGGATGTGCTGAACAGATACTACTGCTCAGTCTTCACAGTGGAGGAAGAGGGGGTCAGACCACACAGAAGCAGCAGAAACACTGTGGTGAGGATTGCAGACACAAGACCATTCACAGAGGAAAGAGTCCAGAGAGGACTTTCACATCTGAAAGTGGATAGACAAGGCAAATTTTATTAGTATAGTGCCCTTCTCAATGGCTCAGAGCACCTCACAATGAAAGAAAACAAGTATAGAATCAAATTCAAAGAACAGGAAAATACATACATTAAAATATAAATAAAAACAGTAAATAAGATAGAAGCACCTAGAGTTAATTAGTAATCTACAATGGCCTGTATAAATAAATATGTCTATAATAAGTCTATGGGGCCCGATGAGGTACACCCATGGTTGCTGAAGGTGCTCAGGGAGGTACTGGCTGCATCCCTGATAACCCTGTGCAATAACGCATGGGAAAAAGGAGTGGTTCCAGAGACCTGGAGCAAGGTCGATGTAGTCTTGCTTCATTAAAACAGAGCAGGGAGGAGGCTGACAACTAAAGGGCAGTCAGTCTAATGTCAGTGGTGGGGAAGTTAACAGGGACACTTTCAAAGGAAAGGCTAATAGAGTGTTTTTGAATCCAGCAGGTTACAAGTCAGACTGCAGCACAGATTCATGGAAATGGGGTGGTTATGTCAAATGAACCTGATCAATTTCTTCAGCTGGGTGAACAGGGAAATAGATCATGATGGAGTGGTGAATGTGACCTGCTTAGACTTCTCGAGGTGGTAAACTGGGTACAGAACTGGTTGATGGATAAGCAACAGAGATTTGTGGAAAATGGTACTAATTCTAATGCCTAATTTTTGGCATCGGAGGATGATTAGGAGTTGGCCTGACAATTTTCCCACTTCGCAAATGAGCTGTCTCAATGATGTTATCCTGGTAAAAATAAAATTAAAATAGAATAGGTTTTATAGAAAGAGGAAAGAGGAAAAAGAGTTATTGTCTTCTATTCCAATCTGAAAGGTAAGAAGGTTTTAAAAGACTAGTCTACATGAAATCTTACAAATAGGTTCTTCCTCTTGACTCATTTTGATTAATGCCAGATCTACTTTAAAATATTTAACTGTCTACTGCAAATCAAAGGTGGTTGACATTGGATGGACTCAGCTCTCATTACTTTTCAAAAACATTCAACATTTTAGGATATTCAGTTCTTTATAATGAAAGGCATTTCTATGCAGACAGGCTCTTTACCACATAAAGTTCATCTATCTCTGCTATGTTTCCTGCTCCAAAGTAATTAACCCATACTTACAACATCAGAATAGCTTCCATGGAAACACATTGCAATGTCATAAGTAGAGAAGTATGACTTCACAGAGGGAATATGCAACATGAGGAGATGAAGTCTTAGGAAAAGTGTTCTTATACTCCGAAAATGTCTCCAGTTATAAA
The DNA here is from genome assembly GCA_016271365.2 of Neoceratodus forsteri. Lineage (NCBI taxonomy): Eukaryota > Metazoa > Chordata > Ceratodontiformes > Ceratodontidae > Neoceratodus > Neoceratodus forsteri. The sequence continues at coordinate 234,189,602 of JADMNL010000023.1, read as the reverse complement.
AGAAATGAAAAAAATTCTGAAATTGGAGGGCATTTGTCAAACAGAGTTTGTCTCATGTCAGCAGTGAATACTTTCCTGGAAAATAGAAAACCCCTTTTAACGAAAATAGCAGTCATCTCATATCTTATCAGGGACAGGGCCTGTGATTTGACTTGCTTCACCAAAAGGTGGCTGGATAAGTCTGCAAATCTATTTTTGCTTAGGCGGCAATCCTGCCATTTTTTTAGTGGTCCATTGACCTAGAAAACATTGTAGGTAGTGGGGCCATTATTTATTTTCATCCACACAGTGAAACTGACAAAGTCACAGTGTGGCTAATGAAAGGTTTTCAGTCCTTTGAACAAGTGGCTACTTGTGTGTTGGGTGATGACATCAGGCTGTGAATTCTGTTGTACAATACTCTGTGATATTTCATGGCATTCCTAAGTGAATTATACTTGATTTCAACACTGGTGCTGCAGACTCTGTGAATTATTGTTCTCAGGAATTTCACCATGTTTGTTATACTACAGTTTAAGCCATAGATACAGTCAGATATTTCCAGATAATTTTGACATATCTAAAATGATTCTCTGGTGCCACACAGTGGTACTGCAGGCAGACTGGGAATTTCTCTTGAGATATAGAAATTTCAGGAAATCTTTAGCTGTGACCATGCCTTATCACCCTACAGTATTTGCATTAATGGAAACCATGGTGATCATGAGTCTGGAGCTATTGGTTTTAGGCCAAACACATGAGACAGTCCATATTGTTGGACTTGATCCTTGCACTAGAAGTGAGAGTTTGAAACCTGGATATAACACCTGCACTATGATCTGATCATTGAATAGTGTGCTTTCCTGTTTGGGCTTCTTTACTAACCCTCCAACCTCTCCAGTAGATTAGGCCTCAGCATCTTCTTGAATCAGGTAGCTTTCATGAATGTCTTCGGGTGCCAAACCTTGTAGGGAATAGGTGGATGTTAATGGATGAGGTGGCAGATATCCTTTAATAGCAAGCTGCTGTCTAATCAAGATGACACTGCCCCAATTCATATTTGACCTACTCTGTACAAGCTTAGAGAATTCTATGGTTGAGTGGCATTCTATGCTCTGGTAAGCAGCAAATAAGGGCATTAAGGAATTGGTGGAGTGTTGCTTAACTATCTGACAATAAATAGCCATTTAAATCCCAGGTGCCAGGGTATGACAAGGCAGGAAAGGGTGAATTACCTTTCCTATTTTATCAGTTCCTAGAATAATAGACTGGTAGCACTCTTCTTGGAAACTGACACTGTACTCTATCTAGACAGTACTGTACCTGCCTGGAGTGTGTGTTCTCGCAGCAATGTTGCAAGGAATCTTTAGGACATTTTACATGGAGCCTATCTGGTAGCATTGCCATTGAAATCAGCCCAATGTGCTCCATCTGCCCCACTGGTATTTGTTTTCACATGACTCTGCCCTGCATCACACCAGTGGCTCTTCTGGTGATTTGACAAATTTTCCAGCCAGCCAAGAGTCAAATGAGTGCCTGTGGAGTTATTGGGGGGGGGGGGGTCAATGTGAGTGCTGCCGTTTGATTACATGGTGGTGCAAAATGGAAAGCAGGGAATATTTGGAGACAGAAAGCTCAATTCCATGGAAGTGCAGTGTGCTTTTACATGACAAAAAAAGGTAATGTAATTTTTCTGTACTACTCAAAATGGTGCAGAGCTGCTAATGTAAAAGGAATTTTTAATGTTCTTTGAGAATAACATTGTGAGGATCAGTCGGAAATTGGAAACTGGAATACATGAATCTATTTATCCACTCCTAAAAACATTAAAGGTCTGAGAGTAACAAACATTCCCTAAGTCCAATCTGGGTTGAAGTTGACTGCATTTTGTTTATTGAAGTACTAGATGACCTACTATACATTACAACATGCAGTATGACTCTCTGCCATGTGCAGCTTAGAAAACAGCCAGCAGGGATAGTGAGTCAATTCCTCAGAGGATTATCAACATGTTCTAGTTAATGGGGTAGATCCTGGACATCTGGAAAGAAATGGCAGTTTAGACACTCCTACAGCTGAAAATCCAAACATGGATATCATTGTATATTATTGCTCAGTCAGAGATTTATCATTCTAAGGGAATAACTGTATTATAAGCTGTGATTGCACAATGACCAAGAAGACATCTGCCTAAATATAACATCCCCAAATTTTGTTAGTCTGGTGTTAGGGCAGGAAATATAGCAACCACACTTGTGAAAATAAAGAACAATTTGCTCCTTGAAACTCATGCTTGTCAACACTTGGCAGTTATTTTGTTAGACCTGCCATCATCATTTTTCATGGTGGAACTTTAAGTCTTTACAGAATATTTGGTTAATACCTGAAGGGAAAGAGAGGATGGGTGGAATGATGTTAAAATGTTTCTGCTTCTAACTCCACTGAAGATCCTTTTATCATCATGGGTCAATGTTGTTCATCATTGGTTGGATCTCTTGTAGTGTTCCTCAGTGTTTGTTTGTTTTTTGGCTCCCTTTTTTATGTGATACCATTGGGACAAATTATCAGAGAGCACACCTTCGATTGTCATTTCTGTGCAGATAACACCTGGTTGCATTACTCTTTTCTAACACATAGCCAGCTGTCAGTGGATCATATTAATGCCAGCCAGTGAGAAATGACAGCTTAGATGAGAGGGTGCTGACTGAGGTTCAATCAAGAGAAGATCAAAGTTCTCTGACGGTGTGGTCTGTGAGGTTAAATGAGTTGTCAGTAGATATGCCCCAAATTTATCTGGATGGCAGGGAGCTAATTGGTTGTTAGGTAGTGTTATTTCTGGGAGTCACTTTGGACCAGAAAATATCACTTGTATCACAGGTGGAAATGCTGTTTATTGGAGGCATTTATAACTTGAAGAAAGAAAAACAGTCACACCAGTGCCTCTGAATTATGGACATATGTACCACATTGCACAGCACACACCTTTGTCTTCTCATGGCAAGACTATTGAAGTAAGTTCTACTGTGACCTGTTAGGAAATACAATGCAGAGACTGCAGATATTGTTTAAGTGCTGCTCATGCCCCATTGTGAGCTGCCCTAGGGACTATATCACTGCAATTTTAAAGAACCTCTGCCACCACAGGGGCCGTTTAAAATACAATAAGTATGCACCATTTAACAAATATTTTATATACTTTCCATTTATTCTGTTTTCATAACAACAAACTATCTGTCATTTGGCATTGATCTGTTCTAGCTGCATTTCTTTGAGCTACATCAAAATCCTTTTCTGTGACTTCAGAATTGGTTTTCTTTAGAAACAAATTAAATTATTACAGGTGATGTCACTTACAGAGAAACAAGGAGAGCAGATGAAGATAAAGTGAAAGAAAATAGTGGGTTCAATTCTCAAAACTTCACAGAAGGACACAAGGTGCTTGCATCAAAGAAAAAAGATGCAAGTGACACCTTGCACCTGAAAATGCACCCCAGGCCATTCTCAATAGCAGCCTGTGACAAATGCAAGCTACTTGCAGCAAAGGAAGTTTCTTCCAGCAATGCACCAAAAAATGGGCTGTGGCATGGCGCTAGAAGGTTTGCGGCTGATGCAAGCTGCCACGTCCCCTTAAATGGGATTCCCAAACCACCTGGAGAGGACAACTGCATAAGGACATTTACACCAGCCTGGGGCTGGTATAAATGTGCTCCAGCATTTCCTGGAGTTTGCACCAATGTGCCAACAGCTGATCCCTTATAGGTCATGCAGCCCCCCCAAGCCCAGATCCTGAATAATGATAATTATATTGATAGGTATATTGCCCAGATGAGCTAGCAGACCCCCACTACCCTGATCTCCACTAATTATTATGACATTGCCCTGGTGGGCTAGTGGTCCCCCAATTTCCAATACATAGTATAATATTGCCCTGGTGGGCTAGCTCCTCCCAAGCTCCAATCCCCCTGTGTTGCCAAAGGAATCAATCATTGGTGGTCCAGTGGAACCCCCGAGCCTCATCTTTCATTGCACACATACCCCACATACCTGGTGGTCTAGTGGACCCTCACTCCCCCACTCAGCAGTGCCCTGCCACCCTGGTCCTCCCAACCCATACCCAGCCAGTGACTGGCAGAGCCCACTGCACATCACCATGACCAGCCACTGACTGAACTCTGTATGAGTGTATACTGTATATAGTATGTGGTCAGTGAATAACAGCTGTCAGCGCATCGCTGTCCTTCCAGAATCTCGAATAGGCACAAGTCGGGGATGTGCCATAGCATCTTGGATGCATTGGGTGCATCCTTTTTGTGAATTCCAGTTTGTACTGGACTCACACATATGTTTTGCAGAATTGTTTTCAAGTTTTATCCTGTCAACTTCATGTCAGTTAGGGTAGATATGTGCACCTGTGCTCACACTCGCATGCAAAAAGAATAGCAAACATCCACATTTAGCCAGTGAACAGGAAGGGTCAGCTGTTCAACACAACAAGAGATGGTTTTCGCTTTTACATATAAACATTGTCAATGTTAGCAGAAAAAGACCATGTGTCCATTCAGACTGCCTTTTACACATTAACAACAGAACATATGGGCCGGCCCGGTGGCGCTGAGGGTTGAAGCACTGGATGCCACACCTCGCCACGCTGGCGACCCAGGTTTGGGAACGAGCCCAGACCACTGTGGGTCAGCAGGGGAGAGAGAGGATCAAGCATCTGGAGGACTGTTCTCCTCTCTTGGGGAGGGATCCAGGAATAGCCCAGTGCAGCAGTGACCCCCGGTGGGGACTGGCAGCACTGCAATGCCCTGGGGCTCATGAGCAAAGGGAAGACAGCAGCAGCCTTCCGGACATAGGTGGGAGCACCCACATCACAGGTTGGGTGGCATTGCACGTCCAACACTGAGGGTGTAAACTTGAGAAATACCCCTCCAGCTCTGATAGGTGATGGCTCTGCCAGTGCCACCACCACACGCCCATTCGCTAGTTCCCCATCACTGCCCCCTGCAGTTTCCCTGGGTTGCCTCCCCTGACCTGGGGAACTGTGATGAAATTGAAGATGTAGGAGAGCACAGCGGGCAGTAGAGCGCGTTGGCGAATCCAGTGGCCCGAGAGAGTTCCGAGACAGAGGGCCAGAAAAATAGTTGTAAAAAAAACCAAAAAACAACAGAACATATGTTTAGGTGAGTAGAAAGGAGGTTTGTGGATGGGACGAAAAGGTGGTGGGGTGTGGGTATTCATACATTTGACAGGGTCTGGTTGGTACAGGTTGTGAGGTAGGATTGGGAATTCAACTGGGGTGAGAAGTAAGTTGACTGATTTTACTGATGTGATCATTTTAAGACAATGTCACTGGAACAGTGGGGGGAAGAGGGCGGAGGCTAATAATGAGGGTTGGGGATGGTGGTACTGTACCTATTAATACTTCAATGTGGAAGAAGGTTGTGGGAAAAATGGTTTACATGGGTGAGGTGGTTTTTATTTAAAAAAAAAGAAAAGATAACCATGAATAGAGGCACTTTGACAGCAAAAGTGCCACTATGCATAGTTCTGCCTGCCTTCACCCAGCAAACTGTTAATTTCACCAGGCAAATTCAGGCAAGAACTATGTGCAGTGACACTTTCCACAGTGAAGAGTCAACTACACAAAGTCTCACTTCTAACTAGGTGAAGCCAGGGGACTTCACATAGTGCCATGCATAATGAAGTTCTCTAACTTCAACCATACCTAAATGCAGTACTCATTAAGACAAGTTCTGATCAGAGCTGATATGGCTGTGGAAGGCTTTTGGGATGCCTTTACCCGTTATTTCTAATGAATTTGCACAATGCAGATCTGCTGAGAGGCAGTTTCAATGTAGTCTTCCTTGTACACACTTTTACAATGTATTTTCCTAGAATATGCCTGCTGATTGCTATATATTGAGGCTGGATAGTTCACAGAAGAAATGGCATCTTATTTTTGTGTGGCAGAGCACTGGCAGAAGGATGCTGGAATGTGTCATACATAGGCACGAGCTGTGTGCAGGTGATAATGTCCAGTGGTCATACACCTCAGGCACTTGTATACAGATCCATCATCCCAGTGTCATTGCACTGCTCAGTGAGGGTGACAGCTGATGCTGTATCCACTCACACAGGTCCCAGAACAGGCATGCTACAGCCAACATCCCATTCGTTTGTGCAATCGGGGAACTTTGGATGCACTATCCATAGCCTCGAGCATACACTGCAAATGGCATTGCAGGATACTGTACCCCATGGCACCCAGGATACCTAAGCAGTCCAGAGGGTGGCATGTTACATAGGGGAACAGGGCACAGTGTGGGCCTGCAGCGGTGTATGACAGCAGGAAGCTACAGCATTGACAAGGCATGCATTGGAGGTATGTCAATTCCCTCCTACAGTTTGCCAGGGACACATATATATGGCTGAATACACTGGTGGATTTGCAGCTTGCATAGTGCCCCAATGTATGGTACAGCCTCTTGGGTCATTCCAGAGTGCAGGTCCCTGGCCCAGATCCAGTGCAGTCAGTGGCTGGCAATAACAGGGTATGGAGGACAGTGCCAGTCTCCACAACAGGTTGGGTATGGGGAGAGTGGGGGTGTCTACATACCGAGGCAGTGGATGGGGTCCTCTATGCTATGGATATGGACCATGGTTTCCACTGGTGTGACTGAGTCCAGAGGGGGTCCTACACTATGGAGCTCTTTGGGGATAGAGTTGGATTGATTGGGAATGGGAGAGGAGAACCCTAGTCCACCAGGGCTGCCAGCTGCTGTGCACCTGGGTGCACTTCTGCAGCCCACCTGTGGGTGGCTGGCCAGGTTAGGCCAGCTATTCATGGTCTAACTGTGGGCCGTGCTGCTCTGGACTGCCAGGGGTGCATTCCCACTGAGTATGCACCCTCGACTTGCATGGCATACTATTTGTGTGCATCCTGGTCAATTCCCTTGTGGCCTGCACATCCCGCATATTTTGAATATTATGCTGTGGTGCATTGTTGGAGTTGCACAGCACATCTCCCTTTTCTGCCGGGATGTGCCATGCATCTCCTTTGAATATGGGTGCCCAGGACTAGGATACCCTAAAGAAATACATTATCAAAATGGTAAAATCATGGCCCCACTGAAAACAAGATATTGCATCTAAACTGGGACAGCCTGAGTAAATACAGTGCACAAATGTGTAAATGAAGATTCCTATGACAATGAGATGTAGCATCTCCCCTGCGCTGTCCAGGATACAAAATATAGGGTAAAAAATATTTAAATGAAATCTACTCACTGATATAAACAAACAGTTTCTTTATTGTTTTACAACATATTAGAATGCTGTATTTATTTTGAATGTTGTGGCCATGGAGGATGGTGTCTACAGAGAGTGTGTGTGTGTGTGTGTGTGTGTGTGTGTGTGTGTGTGTGTGTGAGTTAGCTGTAGCTCACTATTTTTCCCCCAAACAGCATAGTAAGAAATGCCCACTGATTGCTACATATTTAGACTGGGTAGTTCACTGAAAACTTGGCATATGTCTGAGTCAGTGCTTATCAGATAGTGTCTTTAGAGGTTAAAAAGAGTGTAAATTATAGATTTGCTGGGAAAGGATGACATTTATGTGGTATGAATCTTTCTTGAAAGACAATACATTCCAAAGAAGCTGCTTAAATGCTAAGTATTTAAATGTGCAAGTTGTTGCATTCTGAAGGTGGTAAACAAATCTCCAGTTTAATAGGCAAGCAATATTTAACAAGCTGTTTATGTTTCCTAATGGCATCTGATAAGCAGCTTGGAGTTATATCTCTGGAGAATATCTCTGGTTGCTACCTGACGTGGTACTTGTGTACCTATATTATGACTACTGTGATCTACCTATTACCAACCGTGTACCACCAGTGAATGCCTGTAACACTGGTTGCTTTTTTAATCTAAGCTTTATGTACTGTACTGTTTTGTTTTCTGTGATGTATTGCTCCCTTGATGAGGTGCCATTGTAAATGAGTCTATGACTCAAAGGTCTGTAAACCAATGATCTAATAAATAAATAAATAAATATCTCCAACATTCTTAACAGAAAGAAGGGAGTATTTTATTTCAGTTGGCATAGTGATTTGTAGATATGGAAGGATACATTGAAAAGTCCAAAACATGTGTTCCAACAAATGATTGCATTATGAGCATGCCTTGCATAGTTTCTATACACGCTCCTAACGCCATCACTTTTTACTATTTTCACTCCACATTTGTACCACTTCCATTTTTGTACACCTCCTTCACACCAGTATAGCTGTCATTTTCCACAGCCTGCTCAAAATGTATTTTCTCACCTCTGCTGCACAATAGTGTGTTTGTTCTGTGCAATCACCTTTTGAGACAATTGGACAAAATGTCAATTGGCACTGTTCATGAGGAGGGGTCCATAAAAGGCCATGTTGAAAATTTTGTGAACAAATTCTGACACATGACTGCGTTATGAGTGTGCATTGCCCACTTTCTATGCACACTCCTGACATGGCTAATTTTTTAATATTTTCACTTCACATTTTTAACACTGCCATTTTTGTACACCTCCTTCACAACAGTATAGCTGTCACTTTCTACAACCTGCCCAAAATGTGTTTTTGTTGCTGTGGTGCAGAATAGCACATTTGGTCTGTGCAATCACCTTTCGGGACAATTAAACAAAATGACACTGACAGTGTTCATAAGGAGGGGGTCCTAAAAAGGACATGGTGAAAATTTGGTGCAATGCCTCCAACATATGACCAAGTTACACCTGGGCATTGACTGATTTCTAAGCACATGTGTCACTTAGTCACTTGGTAGTGCTTCAGAGCCGTATTAGCTCTGGTCACCATATTGCATGTGGCATTCACATGCATTCAGCAGCAGTTGTTCCCCCACAGCAGTGGCACTCCTACAAGCTCTCTGCAGCTGTATTGGCTCTGGCTACAGTTTGGTTATAGAATGAAGTCACATGTATGTACATCATATACATCATCCTTCTGGTACATTCTGCCATCCCCTTAGCACTTTGAATGTGCAAAACCCTCTACCTGTTGAAATGTGTGTAATGACTACCTTTAAAATGCTTTTAACATTCATGCCTTGGCATATTTCCACTACAAGATGGTGCGTAAATTTATATAATTACTATGTTTTATCATTTGTATATTGTCTTTTTTACTAAGTGAACATGTTATTTTATTTCTATGGCATGGACAACTTTCAAAAAGGGATCTTGAGCTCAAAGGTTTTCTGACTGTAATAAACAAGTAAACAAACTCATTATGGTTCCTCATGAAGTCACTGAAGTTGCAGCATAGCACTGGGAATTGTTGTCCACTCACCCACCCTGTAGGAGAAGTGTGACCTCTGTGATGCTCAGTCATCCTCTGGCCGGCCTCTTCTAGATGTCCTGACGTGGGATGTGAACTCAAGTCTCCATTAGTGGTGTTTGTTGCCTCTACGCCATTGGGTCAAAATCCACATCTTTATTCATAACATAATGAATACATGTGAGGCATTCATCATAGTTATTTTCTACTGTTTACCTTTATTCTGAACTGATATGTTTTTTTGCTCCATAAAATTAATTCTAGTCATGTTTTTTTGTATTCTATCAGTGTAGGAGCATCTGGCTTAATCAAATACTAGTGTATAATATTTTTAGCATATTACACGAATATCTCTTATGTCTACTATCTATAATTCTATGTTCCCCTTAACAATGATTATAAAACAATGGCTGAAAATAGACCATTCTAATTAGCTGACATGCATTCTAAATTTAGGGTTATGTTAATTATGCATTATGGCATGACCAAGGGTTGAATTACTCTACAGGGCTGTAAGATACAAGGCAAAGGCTAGGTGCATCATGCCCCAAGGGTAAGAGAAGCACAAGTAATCCAACTTCTGAAATGCGTAATACTGTCATTAAAATAAACAGTTTTTATAGCTTCAGTTCTAATTGTTTTATTGCATATGAGTGTTTCAATCTATTAACACAGACTTTTAGAATGCAGTCACCCAGCCAGATTACTCTGTTTCCAATGATTGTTTTATAAAGGCTGCTAATGCTTTAGCTCAATAAAACCAGATTTAAAGCTCCACTACTGCAAGGAAATTTTCTTTTAGATAAAAAAAGTCAGCAGTTAGCAATAGTATGAAAACACAAATCTGGACAGTCAGCACAGAGAAATATAATTTAGTCCATAGAAAATCATGCAGCTACAGTAGGAACCTAGCATGGGCTATCAAAATGTAACCTCAAGGGAAGATATTTCTTAAAATAGTTAGTGGCTGCCATGATCATTGACTTAAGTCATTAGGTTAAAAAGTGCATACAGTGGAGCCCACTTAAGTGCACATCAGATAAGTGCACATTCTGGATAAAGGCACATTTTTCTACTTCTCAATTTTTTTCCTGTTTCTTCAATGTTATATTTTCTGGTTAAATGCACACTGGTTAACAGCATATTCCTGTTAAGTGTACATTTTCACTGCTCACCATTGCATCTATTAGCATGTAATTAACACTTGTTAAATGCATGGCCTATTTTCAGTTGGTGTGAAAACTGTATTTTAATGAGTACCCTGCCTCTGATGCCTTTTTTAACACATAGAAACATAGAAACATAGAAGTTGACGGCAGATAAGGACTGCAAGGCCCATCCATTCTGCTCACACAGTGATGTAAAGAGAGAAATTAAAGAACTACATTTACAAAATGATTTCCAAGCACATTAATGTATTCTGTTTGATATTACACTTGCTTTATGCTATTCTAAGTATATAAATAAATAAAATAAAACCAGATCTCATGCTCAGTCTTTCCAACTGAAAACATGTTGGTCTGGATAAGTGCACAACCCATTTTAATGAACATTTTTTTCTGTGCAAAAAGGGGTGTGAATTTAAGAGGGCTGCACTGTGTCAATAAAACATTATACAACAAGAAAGCATGCTGGGCTATGACTGGTCAGTCTGGGTCTGGACCTGTGATGCATAACACAATGGATCTAGTCCCAGTACACACATGACCATAATAAATCTGAAATGAATCACTCCATGAGAGATGTGCACTGAAATTGAAGCCATAAGCATGCTCGGTTTCACTGTCCACTGCTGGGCAGTTGGATTCACTGTGCCCCACTCCTCACACTGTGACAGCATTCATTGTTTACAGCATACCCCCATCAACTTTCTGTCTGCCAACCACTTCAATGGTAAGTACAAATAAGTCCAAACATAACACTTAACTAAAACCACTGTCCATGGCTTCTAGGGCTACTCAGTTCACTGGGGGACAGTAACTGCTTTTACCCATGGAAACCGACCCACTCATTTAAGAAACAACAGGTGCACCGAAAGAGAGAAACAACTTTTGTTCTTATGGTTGTAAGATAGCCTTCACAAGTTCTTTTCCTTGCACAGTGCAACCCTTCATCTACACCTTTATTTCCTCCAGCCAGCACGTCAACTTCATCATTCCTTCACTGTATAACATTGATTGAGTCTTTTACATAAAAAGCAGTGTGAGGATGTCCATTTCTCTCACTACTCACTCTAACTCTGTTATCCTGTCATCTATACCTCAGCCAAGGTGGCAAGTCTTAAAAACAATAATAAAAAAAACTTTCATATCCTCCCAGAAGTCAAACAAACCACACCTGTTAGCAGTGATTACTGGGAAGGTGGTGTCTTCTCTCACTATTGATATGTTTAAAGGAAAAGGAGAGCACACACCCCATGCAGGCTGCTATTATAAAGCACCAAAACACAAATGTGTTTTTCAGGAGAGGATGGAAGGTTGGATACCTTTTATTGGACCAAGTGTCTTGTACAAAGATGGAATTATACACAACCTTTTGGGGCCACACAGGTCCCTTCTTCAGGTGAAGATTAACATGTTGGTCAATTTAACAGAATTGGTGCTAAAGAACAACATCTTTATGTTTCAGGATAGGATATTCCAGCAAATAAAGGGCACAGCAACAGGGGCAACTCTAGCCTCAAGTTTTGCAAACCTCTATCTCGCAAGATGGGAGGATGAATATGTGTATAACTCAGAAGTAAATCCTTTCTTTGATAAACTTGACTGTTACTGACATTTTATTGATGATATTTTTCTGATTTGGAAGGGAACAAGGACAGATTTAGAGTTGTTTGTTGAATATTTAGAAGCATCCAATCCAAATCTTAGATTTAAAGTCAGTGCAGATCTGTGGGAAGTATACTTTTTAGATCTTACGATTAAGAAGGAAAGGGAGGGTACGCACCTCACAGATCTGTATAAGAAGCCCACTGATCAAAACAGTTTACTCTTGGCTGACAGTTGCCACCCGGTGCACATCATTAAAAATATATTCCGGGGGCAATTCATGAGAAAGAAGAGGAACTGTGGCTCAGAGGAACTGTATACTACCAGAGCAGATGAGCTGACAGATGAGTCGAGAGAGAGGAATTATAAAGAGAGAGATATACAGAATGCAAGACAAAGTATTGACAAATTTCCCCAAGATACCCTGTTACATATTAAGAAATGATCACTTGATCAGGGAGTGGATTTAACATTTGTAACTACTTTTGGGGAAGATCGAGGGAAGTGATAAATATTGTGAAAAATAACCTACTAATATGCAGAGGTCTCACTCCACTCAATTCCCTTTTTGAGAAACCACTCAGGATATTGTATAGGAGAGGCTTCAATCTGGGAAGACATATTAGTGAATAGTTATCAGGGAAAATCTACGGGTATGGGTGTGTCTACACAAAAAGGCTTGAAACCATGTGGTTTCTGTAGGACCTTTTCTTTTATGGAGAAAAGAGACTCCTTTGTAAATCCAAAGAATGGCAGAATTAAGAAAATAAGGGGCAGCATCAATTGTAACACTGAATGCATTATTTACAAGCTTACCTGCCCCTGTGGTAAGTTTTATGTAGGACACACAAAGAGAAAGTTGAGCCTAAGAATAAACGAACATATTCTGGCCATTAAAAAATTAAATACAGAATATGCCATGGCATTACATATTAAGAACAATAAAAATAATCTGAGACATAAAGTAACAGCCTTGGGCATAGAAACCATAACCACAAATGTTAGAGGTGGGGACACAGTGTCCATTTTAAATGAAAAAGAACAATTTTGGATTTATAAACTTGGAGTGACTAAAGGACAGGGACCTAATGATAATTTTTAACTGAAACCCTTTCTAAAAAAACAAAGGAAATAGGATATGTTTTTGTTTTGAATTGCAGTTCTCTTTTACTTTTTCTCTCCCCCGTTCCCCCCATTATACCATTTGCGGTTTTCACTATATTCGCTCATATGCTATAAGAACTGTGTCTATCCTAACAGAAGATGTTGAATGGGGTGAACAAACAACCCCCTTAGAGATGTCTGAGAAAAGTACAGAACATGTAAAATATAATATATGTCAAGTAAGAGATCTGAGATAGGGTGAAATAGAATAATTACTATTGTTCTGAAAATCCTTTATCTCTTCTTTACAGTTTCCCTGGTAATGAGACGAATTTATGATTGGAAGCATGAAGTGTGAAAACATGAAAAAGAAAAAGAAATAAAGATAAAACTGTTTGAAGTGTTGTTAACTGTAAATTAATTCTGCACTATGTTAATACATTTGAATTTTGAGGTGGATCTTTTTTAAATGTTAGATCAATTATCTTGATGGTAATGTGATTGTTCCACAGATTATGATGTCATGATGAATTTTTGTATATAAACTGTTATTTTGAATTAACTCACTATCTCTGATGAAGCCTGAAGGGTTGGGCGAAATCTAAGATGCCTGTAATTGTAGTACTGTGTTTGGAAGAATGCGAGTAAACAAGTTTTGAACAACACATTTGTGTTTTGGTGCTTTATAGTAGCAGTTTGCAGGAGTGTGTGCTCTCCTTTTCCTTTAAACCACACCTCTCCCCATGTGCAGACATCCTCTGATCATGGCTGACTGAATGCTGCTTCAAAAGTCTGCAGATCTTCTCCCATACATCTTCCAGAACTGAAGAGACAAAAAGCTGTAGTGAGTGTGACTGGACTGAGTTGGGGAGAAGCCAAGAAAGAGCCACACCATGAACACACAGACACACACGCACATCTCCACCTAGTAGAGAATCACTATAATGAACTATTTTTAAGCAAGTATTCTTTGACAATAAATAATTACAAAAATAAAAATGTAAAACAATATTTTTTTTTTTATCATGTTTACAAATGATAGGAATAATGCACTCCATGGTGTGTGTTGTGCTGGGATAACATCACTTCTCAGAAGTGGGTTGCACTCAGCCTGTAGCCTCGTGCCCAACCATCCAAGGCATGATGTTATCCCAGCACAACACACAGTCTGTCACCCATTATTCCTTTATTAAACAATAGCTGACAGAATACAAAATACTGTAATGATAAATGCAAGGATGCCATAAATGTAGTATTGCTAACAACATCTGTGATATCTGTTTTTCCAACTAAACACATATTATTGCTTCTAACTGTAAAAAAATAATAGAATGATAACAGCGTTAACACACCTTAGTTGTTATATTATCTTTGTAAATATAGTCCTAAGGGCATGAGGCATTTGACTTCATTTTGTTTCTCATGGCACTCCTAGAGTTAAATTTAATGATGGCAAACCAACCCCAGTCATGGCTGAAGTTTGTGCAGATATGCAAGTGTTTGTAATGTACCTGTTCTCAGAAACTTTATTTATACCCCCCCCAATGATCCACATTTAACTGTTCCTGAACATAAGTTAATGGGAACACTGTGTTTTTATTATTTCATTTTTATGAGCAATATTCTATAAGTAGTAGTAGTAGTAATATCTTTATTTTCAGTCGGGATCAGTTGACATAAACACACCATTAGGACAAGTCCTATTTATGAGACATTCCTGAATGTGAACATAGTAGTCAAATGTTAATGCTATAAACTAGCTCTGGGATTCTTTTGTAGTTCTTTTCTCTCTCTACGTTGTGCTGACCATGACCCAACCAAATAAGATCCCCTATAGGGTGGCTGGCTCCTTCTCCTTGGGCTGAGATATAGATATGGCACACTGATGAGTCCAAATGAGGATGAAACACGTGTATGTGTCTGCTGTTCTCAGCCTTTGCTGATTGTATTGTGGGGCCTTTTGGCACCATGCCATTCTGCTTAAAGTTGAGCCAGTCAAAATTAATTCATGTACATTTGCATATGCATCCCAGGATGCCTTGAATTATTGAGGTATGTGCAATTTGTGTTTTCTTTAAAATTTGACTGTATGGCCAGTATCCTCTGGGATAACCCCTACCCCAGTTCATTTGCTCTGGGGTTCTTTTGTAGTTCTTTTCTCTCTCTACTTTGGTCTGCCCATGACCCAACCAAATAAGATCCCCTATAGGGTGGTTGGCTACTTCTCCCTGGGATCAGATACAGATATGGCACACTGATGAGTCCAAATGAGGATGAAACGCGCGTGTGTGTGTGTGTGTGTGTGTCTGCTGTTCTCAGCCTTTGCTGATTGTATTGTGATGCATTTTGGTAGCATGCAATTCTGCTTAAAGTTGAGCCAGTCCAAAACAATTCATGGGCAATTGTTGCTCATCAACCTGTTCCTAAATGGAACCTCCTACTTTATAGCAAGGGGTGTACCTACTATGCTATCTCAGCATCAAAAAAGTTGATACTAAATCAAACTATGACTCTTACTCTCCACTGTGAACTCTATTTCCTTGCAATACTGACAATGCTTCTATCAGGTGATGTAGAACTGAACCAAGGTCCCTCTGCTTATTACTCCTCAGCTGATCTATCTGTGATTTTTAACAAGGGGCTATTTATTGCCCACATGAACACAAGAAGCCTTACTCATCACTTCTCTGAGCTGGAGGCGTGGTTCAAAATATACCATCCTGACATTCTCTGTCTCATAGAAACATGGCTTAAACCGGGGCTACCAGACACTCTCTGTTCCCTGGCCAATTACTCCATGGTTTGATGGGACAGAACAACCTCAAAGAGAGGAGGTGGTGTTGCGTTGTTCTATAAAAACAACCTTAATGTTGCATTAATCCCTGACTCTACCTCCCCCCCAGGATGAGAATCACTGCATGCCACTCTAGCACTAGGAGTAAAGAAGCTTCATATAATCTGTGCTTACAATCCTCCTTTAAGTGGCCTAGCTGGTTTAAAGGATATACTCCATGAAACTTCCCTGATTTACAACCGAAATGAGGTTGTGATCTTAGGTGATTTTAACCTTAACTGGTTGGGTCCATCGAACAGCTTATTGCTGTCCCTGCTGCACAGCTATAGCCTTCTCCAGCTACTAACTGAACCTACAAGAATTACTCAGAGGTCACAATAAGCTACACTCATTGACTGGATTCTAGTAAACCAAGTGGAGCACTTATCTCTTTCTGGTGTGCTTCTGGATGCACTAACTGACCACTCTCGCACCTTCTGTATATGGGCTTCAGCTGTACCTCCATCACCACCTCCGCGTCTTGTTACCTTCACTGGCTTTGTTAATCTTGACCATGATCAATTCCTATATGATGTTTCTAGAATTGATTGGTCTGCCATGTCGAAGATGCCCTGTATATTTTCCTAAATGAGTTCCTGGCTATTCAGAGTAAGCACACCCCTAAGGTCACAAGATGGGTCAGTGGGAAAGACACAAGGTGGCTACACAAATACAGTATTTACTTGATAATATTCATGTCAGAGATAAGCAATGGAAGCTACTCAAACACACAGGTCTACAATCAGATTTCATCCCCTATAAAACTCTGCAGAACTTGTGTGAAAAACAAGTACGGTTAGCAAAGAGTAAATACTGCAAAGACCTCCTGACAAGCTCTGCAGGTGACCCCAGGAAATTCTGGGCTCACGTGAAAACCTTTCTAGGTGCCTCTCAATCTGTTACTCCAGGTGAAATGATTCTAAATGGCATGCATTACAATGACCCCAGTACTATAGCCAACGCTTTCAACCACATGTTCTCTGACCTGTCCCAGTATACCTCCTCCTTCATGCAAGCTGGACCTCAGTCCTTGAACCCACCTGTAAACCAGCTCCCTCTAGCAAACACTGGATCTGATGTGCCACAAAACAGGGCACCCTTCTACTTTAAGGCTATGATTAGATCTTAAGTCCTTAAACTACTGATGACCATCTCGGACAAAACTAGCTCTGGTTCAGACTCCATTGAACTGCGGCTCCTGAAGCTTGTTGCTCCTCTCATTGCCTCCCCACTATCAAAAATGTACACGCTGTCTATCTCCAATGGTGTAGTATCTGACCTTTGGAAAACTTCCCGCATAACTCCTGTCCTAAATAAAGGGAGCCCAAAAGAAATGACCAGTTATAGGCCTATTGCAATCCTCTCAGTGCTGAATAAGATTCTTGAGAAGCTCGTGGCTAGCCAAGTAACTGAATACCTAACAAAGTGGAACCTTCTCTCTGAAGCTCAGCATGGTTTTAGAAAAGGCCATAGTACATCGACTACACTGCTAAACTTTACATTAGATACTCTTTCAAATATGGACACTGGGTGACTTACAGGAGCAGTTCTTATTGACCTTACTAAGGCCTTTGACCTTGTAGATCACCCCATGCTTCTCATAGCTTTTTGCAAATTAAACTTCTCACACCCAATTGTTGACTGGTTCAGAAGCTACCTGTTGGATAGGACCCAAGCAGTGAAATTTCATTGTTCCTTATCTAACAATTCTTCTATCAATATTGGGGTTCCTCAGGGCTCTATCTTGGGTCCCCTCCTCTTCTCTCTCTTTATAAACAATATTGCTGATACCTTTCAATACTGCTGCCTCATTCTTTATGTGAGTGATCTGGTCTTTTACGCATGTTCCACAAGAGTTGCCAGTATTAATTCATCCCTCACTGCTGATTTTAAAGATGTTTTGAACTGGCTTGGTGTCCATAAACTGTTACTTAATGGTCAGATGATGAAATCTATGCTGCTAGGCTCCGCTCCAAAGCTAAGGGCCTGCTCCGTGCCCTTTATGGTATGTGACCCGAACAGTACACAAATCATAGCTGTCAAGTCCTTTAAATGCCTGGGGGTCCTGCTAGACCAATCCCTTGATTTTATTTATCATATACAGACTACATGCAAAGCTGTCAACACTAAACTCAGAATTGCCTACAAAACTAGCTACTTACTTATTCCATCAGGATATTGGACAGATTTGATTTTATTATTTATTATGTGGATGATATTATTTATTTTATTGATTTTTACGATATGTTATTTGGATGTATTTTAAAGCCTGTTCTGCTCCTTGATTTTTTGAAAGGCGCAATAAAAATAAAGATTATTATTATTATTATTATCATTCAAGCTAGCTATTGCTAAAGTGATACTGCTCCCTGCCCTCACCTATGGTGCTCCTTTCTTTGCTGCAGCTCACAAAACTACCCTGCAAAAGTGGGATGTCACCTACAAAAAGATTTGCCATAATGCCTCTTTGTCTCCTTACCTCAAGCATCACTGTCAACTATACAGTGACCTTAACTGGCTCTCCCTCATCTAGCAAGAAATACTCTCTGGGCTCAATTACTGACTCAGTAATCAGAGACCGCACTCCCTCCTCACTTGCATCATTACTTGCCCCTGCTAACTCCTCACATGGACTTCGCTAGGTAGATAGATCCCTGCTGTATGTCAAGAGATGTCGTACATCCAAAGGCTCTAGTGCCTTCAAGACTGTTGCCCCTCAACTATGGAACTCTCTTCCCCTAGGCCTTAAACAATCATTGTCCCATTCTTCTTCCAAAAAAGAATTACAATGGCATTTATTACTTGCTGACTTATGCACTTGTTTTGACCCCACTTGATACAACCTCATGTCAGTCTCAATTCTTTCCTTACACACCCCTCTTCAATTTTTTCTTTCTCTTTTTTCTCTCTCTCTCCTACAACTCATCACTTATCTTCATTCCTCCACCCTCTCTCTCTCCTTATCCTTTCCCAGGGGTGGTCAAAAGTAGCTTTTTCTGTGGTAGCACAACTTCCGCGAAATTTCACAATTTTTGCAGAAGTTTCCAAATTTCTGCCTGCCATGGAACGGAAAATTTCCTAATGTTTTGGGGCAAAGTTTTGTCCATTTCTGCTTATTTAGAGGTGGAACAAAAGTAATGTCTGGTGTCCAGGACTGCCCCATCCCCAACCCTACCTGAATTCCTCATTTGAAATTCCTAGTGGCTAGTGGTCCCTCCCGCCACCTGATCACCCACCCCATTAAAAAAAAAGCCCAGCTGCAAGTGCCCAAGTAATCACTGCGGTGGCTAGCGGTCCTTCCCACCACCCAATCACCTGCCCCAATGGCCCCATTTAAAAAAAAACACAGCTGCCCAAGTAATCCCTGTGACTAGCAGTTCCTCCCACAACTCTGATTACCCACTCAGCCAGTCAAGGACAACACATTCTTTTTCAGCCCTTTAGTAACTCGATCCCCACCGCCGGCCGATACAGTAAATTACAATGTGTGAGTCCTTGGATTCTAGTGATTTCTGTCCATTTCCACCCTGACCAGTAGTCTGAGGAGCTCAGTACTCCTCAACCCCAGAAGCTAAAGTCCACTCTTCATCCCAAATCCCAAGAGCGGGCAACCTAGTTTTCTCTTCCATGGCCGGCAGCCCACTAGAGTTATTAATGAATGAGCACATAATGTACTCATTCATTTATAGATCAGTGGGCTGCCGACCATGGAGGAGAGAGGAGGGCTGTGCCGGTGGCCCACTCTCGGGTTTGTGATGGAGGGGATTTTGCTTCCATGGGTGGGGAGTACACTAGACCACCAGGGATACTAATTTTAATTCAGGTATTGGGGAAATGGAGAGAGGGTCATTAGACCACCAGAGAAAATTTGCATAGTAATTTGCTGTATATGGCTGTCATCAGGGGATCAGGTTACTAAAAGGAGTAAGGGCATGTTGCCATGGACTGGCCGGGTGGGTGGGTAATCGGGTGGGGGAAGAGACTGCTAGCTACCAGGGTGAAACTGGGGATATCATAATTTTTAAAATTATCAGGCAATCAGGCAGCCTTGCAGGGGAGGTGGAAATTCCACGAAATTTTGGAAATGGATTTCTGAACTTTCGTGGGAGTGAAAGTCTGACTTTCGCTTCAATTCCGCCTGCGAAAGTTTTTTTCGCACACCCCTATCCCTTCCTACTGACTTCTGTTAAAAGATCATCCCTTCTGTACCTACTTTGACCTATTACACACACTTATCTACTATGTTATACCCCCTATTAGTCTCTCCAAATCCCCGTGATTCTCATAATTTCTCTTATCTACCTAAAGTCATTGTTTTGTAATACTTATAGCTAGTTGTTTTACTTCTTGAAATGCATTGTAATTTGTAACTATATTTTATGTTTGTATTTGACCTACCCTGCCTGATTTTTAGATTAATTATGTTAATGTCTTTATTTTCTTCTGCCAATGTTTCTGACTACTTCTGTTTATTGTTATTGCTTATTGCTTCATATTGACCATACCTGTAATGTTCTGACACTCTTGTAATGCTTGTTGTATGCTTGTCCTTTGTTTTACTCTCCCGGGTTGTGCCTGAAAATAGTCATTTTATGGCTAGTGCACCTACCTGGTTAACAAAAACTAAATAAATAAATAAATATGCTTCCCATGATGCTTTGCATTATTGGAGTATGTGCAATTTTATATTCCTTTAATGCTATAAAGCTCCCTTCTTTGGAAGCAGGAATTTGGAGTTTTGACAATGTGACTACAGGGATTCAGAATTCTTGACCAAGAGTCTGTGTAAGCAATACAACACAATGTGGTGTGCAAGGCCCAGATTTTACTGCACGCCCAGGGCATAGCGAGGTATGAGGTCACAGGCCAAGCACCTTCAACCCCTGGAAGTGCGGTTCCATGCACACCCCCGGAGTGTCTTATTGTGCTTATAAAATGGGCTCCTTTTTTTAACTTCTTACAGTTGGGAAAAGCATGTTTATATGTACAGTAGAAACAATAGATTTACTTGTGTGCATTTATGATAAAATTGTCCTTCCGCCCACTGCAAATGATGTCATTGTATTATTGCCTTTTTTCTTCTTCCTGTTTCTTTTTTCTCTGTTTTTCCCCTCATTCAAGATATGGAATATTAGTCATGGAATGTTTACGATGGAATACATGGATTCAAAATTCTGCTCAGTTCCACAGGTAGAATGCTCCTCTCCTAGCATACTGTAGACACACACACACACACACAGAGGCCTCTTCTAGAGCTAGACACTCAATTATCTAACTGTCAGGACAAGCAGAATAACTCTCCCTGATGAGCAGGTAAAGGCAGAAGGGGTATTTTTCATTATCTGCAAAGAAACAATTCTAATAAAAACTATAAACAATGCTCAATGTTTCTGATTTGTGTTTGTGTGTGAGAAGAGTGTGATGATCAGGAAACAACATTTAATTAATTTGTTTTATTTTTTATTTAGGGTAGTTTTATTTTTAGGGCCAAGTTGAAGGTTGTTTACAGTGTAAAGGTAGCAGCCATGTTTGTGATGGAAGATCAATTCTGGATGTAGGGGGACTGATGGAAGTTAGTTCTGGTTGTAGGAGGACTGACTGGCTCAATGTGTTATGTGATGTGATTTAGGACCAGGGTGACTGTGCATGGAACAGATTTCATGCACTGTCACATGATATGTTTTGAACAATGAGACTTAAGCAATAAGCCATGAGGGGGTGTGGGCTATCAGGGTATTTACCACGGCTGGAGTGGTTTGCCCACGAGGTTTGCAGCTGAGTGGGCAAATCCTCACCAGCCATGGTAAATCCCCCGATAGCCCACATCCTCCAAGTGGCTCATTGCAATTATACCAAGTTCCATTTTTTTACTATAATGAAATACAAATATTAAAGAGGTTGCTTTGTTTTTTTTTATTCTTATTGTATTTATTCCTATGGTGCAGAGGATATATTGGATATACTTATCAACAGCCATTGATTATCAGAGGATTTACACTGGTGGTAAACTGCCAGTCTGACGATTTCATTGGCTGTTCACTCATGTCCAAGGTATAATTCTTTATTTTGAATGCCCATTTTATAATGATATATTAGATCAGGCCATGGAGTTCTGAACCTATGCAGTGACACAGTCAAAATTTCAGACTCCTTGTTTCATGAAGAGGCCTGTTTAAAAAGCTGTCTATAGAAAGAAAAAATACAGAACCCAGTTTTACACATCACCTTGTATTCGGGCATTGTGAAATATGAATCATCTGGGTGTATGACAGCAGCAGTATTTGTTTGTAACCATATACATTTTTTCAGTGATAAGGTTTGTCAGGCAAATTATCAAGATACATATGTTTCTTTTCACTTTCTTTCATTCCTGGACCAAGATTTGGGGTCAAAGTTTTTAAACATTCCCAAACCCATGCCACACCCATGCCACACCTGCCATGAAAAAAATTTAACATTTTGTGTTGTTTACTATCTGAAACAAAGCTAGAAATCTAACCACCCACTTAGAGATTGCCACTGGGATTAATCTATTTTTCACAGACCTAGACTCATAAAACAGGCCTCTCTGTCAGACCACACTACCCAGTCACTGACAACCCCAAATCTCCCCCAAATCCTTTCCATCTGAAACTCACCACATGCACTGAGGTCCTCAAGCTCCTTCATAAACTAGATCCAAACAGTTCACTGGGGTGACTTCTGGTGATGTCATGGGGCTGCAAGGAGCTTAACTTTCAGTTCTTCCTGACCAATCTACCTCTAAATCCTCCTAAAACCTACAATATTTACTCAAAAATGTCCTGGGGCTCAGGAGGAACACCAATAGCTGGCAACAGAGGCAGAAATCATTTGGATGGCAAAGGTAAAGTCAGAGATGGCACTCGATTAATCACAAACCCTCCCAGCAGATCCATCTTGCCTGCAAGCTCCCATGCTGTGGGGTATGACACCGATGGTGAGAATGAACAGCTCTCTCAAACCAGATATGAAATGCTCCTAAACGAAATCAGAGAATCCAGAAAGGAGAATAAACAGGAGTTCAGAGCCATGTCAAAGCAACTCTCTGCCTTACAGTCACATATTGGCTCAATAGAGGAATGGGTGGCTGAATCCGAGGACACGACAACACAGCTCTCAGAAATAGTCCAAGCCCTTTTACTACAGACCAGGGAATTGCAAACCAAATGTCTGGACTTAGAGGGACGATCTCGCCGCAAAAGTCTACACCTATATGGGCTCCTGGAAGACATGGAAACCACCCCAGTAGCCCCCTTCATAGAAAACCTCCTTAAAGACATTTTGGAGCTTCCAGCTACATATGCACTCCATACTGAGAGAGCACATCGATCTCTGCAAATGAAACCCTCTGACCCAGAGGCATGCCCACGCTCCATTGTCTTCAAACTCAGCTCCTTCAGTCTTAAAGAGGATATCCTGTGATGAGCCTGGGACAAAAAAGAAATTAAATACCTATCACACCGTCTATTTTTGGATCACAATTACCCCCAGGAGATGCAGCAGCAGAGGCTACATTACCTTCCGATTCTGTGGATACTCTGTGAGAAGGCAATCCACTTCCACACTCCATATCCCTCCCGGCTGCAGATCTTCTGCGAAGACAGGGTTAAAGTCTACTCCACAGTTGAAGAGGCTTCAGAGGCTTTAAAACAAAGAAAGATATCGGTACCAGACATCTGGAACCAAAATGACAGGAGAAGCGGTATGATTTGGCAGCGCACTACTGGCAGGAAGCGAGGGAGAACCAAAACATTACAACATGCTGAGGCATTGTGCAGAATACAGAGTCTACTCAACAGGAAAGCTGGTCAGGCAGATAAATCAGCCTGAAGTGCCAAGGGTCTTCATGCCTGCTTCTTGAAAATACTGTAACTTACTCCCAGAGTCCCTCTAAAAGCTTCCCTATCATCAGCGGACTGATTGTTGGCTAAATACCTATATTGCAACATTTAGCCTGATTGTTGTTTTTTGAACTGATGAATCTGGGTGGAGGAGAGTAGAGGAGGGCAGGTTGAGGCAGTCCACTCATTTACCTACCGTTTCAATCTGCCACTGACTTTCTGGGACAGAACTGTTCTCAACTCAGCTTACACCCACATAAAAAAGGGGTTTTGATTTGGTTTGGCTATGTTCTACCTAATTCCACCTGAGAGGGCCAAAGTGGTTTTCCAAACCCTCAATTACTAGAATATTATTAGTTTTAGCTAAACTCTCTCATTCATCCATTAGTGGATATCACCTGCAGGAAGACATTCTTCTCTCTCCACAGAGCGAAGGGGGAGGGGTAAATTAGTAAATGGGTCCCAGAGAGGACAAGGGTACCATCTCTGTTATGGATAAAGTGGACATAATTATACTAAGCAATCCTGCACTGTTTTGCTAATTTTCTTTCAAGATTTTATAGGATAGATTGGGTATCAGAGGCATGACAATTTCTGTGCAACCCGTGCCTTTAGTACCTAAAAGTGCTTGCACTTTTTCTTTTTGGAGCCCTTTGGAATCATAGCTCTAGAGGAGGTCTTCCAGGAATGGAAGCACTCACAATCTTCCTCGTTCTCCTCAAGTAGAGAGAAGACACAGAGGTTAATACTATAGATTAGCCTACAGCCTTGGAAACAACCAGTTGTGTTAAAGTTCACTATAGTTAAGATTAATGTTCAAGCCATGTTGGCTTGTGTACTATATTTTTTATTTCATAGGCACCAGAAACCTAAGAGCAGAAACATCAACTCACAATGTTTAGGTAGGCTATGGGCTGGGAGGACGCCACCATGCTTGAGGAATCAGCAACTTATAGAGCACTATCAATTAGATAAAATAGGTAACACATAAATATGGCACAGCCATATACTATATGCACATATAATGTGCTTGGGGTAACTAACCCTATTACACATAGTAAGATTATCTAATATATGAAAAGAGAAGGAGCTAATATCATATTACTGCAGGAAACCCACCTTTCTCAAACTGAACATGAAACATTTAAGCGTCTGGGTTTTTCTTGTGTGGTAGCCTCCTCCTACGGGGGCAGAGGAAGGGGGACGGCTATAATGATAAGACAGGGTGTTCAGATTGAATTCAAGGACCAGATTACTGACAAGGAAGGGATATATGTACTACTTAGTGTCATCTAGATGAACAAATGGTTACTATAGCCTCAGTCTATATGCCCCCTGCCTCCGACTACAAGGTATATAGATCATTTTTCTCACAGTTGGCTGAATGGGCTGAGGGACAAGTAATATGTGGGGGGGACCTCAATCTAAATATTTTGGATGGTGCAACTGGCCAACCCTCCCTAGGCTGAGTAAACAAAACTTCCAGAGAAGTTCAAAAACTGCTCCAGGAACTGGGATATGAAGATGTCTGGGAGTTTTTACATGGCCCCATATGTAGACTTACTTTTTACTCCCAAGCTCACGATACATACTCATGCCTAATCTTTTTCTTGATCCCTCAGGAACAATTGGGAATGGTGCAGAATATCAGGATGGGTTATTTCACCCTCTCAGATCATGCCCCAATTTTTTGCAAATTCAATTCGCAGTTATCAAGAAAGAGAACTTTCTGGAAACTGAATCTTTCCCTCCTGAGGGACAAGAAGGTACAAAAGTCTGTCAAGGACATGATACTCCAAGCCCTCTCTGACAATGACACCCAGGACACCCCAGTGTCAATTATCTGGGACACTAACAAAGCAATAGTAAGGGGCAAGCTAATAGTAATTTCATCATACAAGAAAAAACAACAGGAGGCACACTGGTACTCCTTAGAGGAGAAAATTAAGGCCCTAGAGGAACTCCAGAGTGTCAAAGTAAACAAAACTAGGAGCTGAGAGCTGGCTGTATTAAAGAAGGAGCTCAACAATATTTTAGATTATGCTATAGAACAGATATTAACATTTTTAAGACATAAATACTATGATGGTGGCCCCCCATTCCTGAGACTAATAGCTGGCCAACTGTGGGCCCAAAGAGTTAGGTCCATCATTTTGAAGGTAAGGCACCCCATATCGGGCGAAGTCCAGAATAATATTAAAGGAATATCCGAGTCCTTCCTAAACTATTACACCTCTTTATATTCAGCAGCCCCCCACCCCGATCATAAAATTCAAGAGTTCCTTTCCTCCCTTGATCTTCCCACTCTGACTAAAGAGCAATGTAACCAATTAACCTCCCCAATATCCATTAAAGAGATAGAGACAGTAATCGGATGTTTAAAAACAGGGAAATGCCCGGGGTCTGATGGACACCCAGGACAATTTTACAAGACCCTTTCCAAAACTCTCGCCCCGCTATTGGGCAAAATACTTTCATTTATATCAACTAAGGAAGGTGTAATCTCCCCTTCATGGAATGAGGCAATAATATCTGTCATACTGAAGCCAGACAAAGACCCCTCACACTGTACATCATACAGACCTTTATCTGTATTGAATACAGACTATAAAATCTTTGAATCTATATTAGCCAAGAGACTCATTCAATCTGCCCCAACTAAAATACATATAGACCAGCGTGGCTTTATACCAGGTTGTCAGGCATAGGATAATGTCAGATGCACTATTTATATAATGGAACATATACAGTCACAGAAAATCCCTTCACTCTTGCTCAGGTTATATGTGGAAAAGGCATTTGATATGGTCTCTTGGTGGTTTCTTAAGGGGGCCCTTCCCTGCTTCATTTTTCCTACCCAATTCTCCGACACCATTTTTAAATTCTACAGTAAGCCCACCAGATTCATTAGGACTAATGGTCATATCTCAGAAAGCTTTCCCTTTACAGGGGGACCAGGCAGGGCTGCCCCCTATCTCCCCTCCTTTTTGCTTTTTATATAGAGCCTTTGGCTCAATACCTTCGCTTCTCCTCAGATATCAAAGGTATCCTGGTAGCAAAAACAGAACATAAGTTATCTCTATTTGCCGATGACCTTTTGGTTTATCTATCAGATCCCGATACCTCTATGATAGCCCTCTTCCAAAAAATACAAGATTTCTCCCTTCTATCTGGCTACTCCCTCAACATTAATAAAACAGAAGCCCTTTCTATTGGATGCAACCCTACGCCCACCCTTAGATCCAGATTCCCTATTAAATGGGACAAGCAATCCATTAAGCACTTGAGTATACAAATCACCAAAAATGTATCACTCCTATATAAAAGAGGCATTCAACAGGTATCCATCCTAGGGTCTCTATTGTTTGCCATTTATATAAACAATATTGATGTTGGCATCAAGGAGGCCACTATTCACCTTTTTGCTGATGATACAATGTTGTACCTAAGCCGCCCAACTCCGGAAGCCACCTGTGGAGATTTACAAACAGAATTCAACTTGTTGAAGAATCTGCTCCTGAATAAAAAACTCTTACTCAATGCCAATAAAACAAAAGCTATGCTGTCCTCTCCGGCTACTCATTCGATGAACCCTGTTATCTCTGGCTCCTTACCTTCCATAAACACTTTACTAGGAAAGAGGTTGGAATTTGTTATGAAAATCAAGTACCTAGGGGTCTGGCTAGACCACAGACTCTCCTTCGTGGAGCATGTCGAGGATCTGCTGAAAAAGTTGAGACAGAGGCTTGGTCTCTTCTTTAGAATAAACCGCCTCCTGACCAAAGGTGCCAAGATGCAGTTAGTTCAATCCACATTTCTATCCCTAACTGATTATGCCGATTTCATTTATAGTCAGTGTAATGCCTCCTGTCTTACTAAACTGAACACCTTATACCACAGAGCCTTGAGATTCATAACTGGCCTACCTATCACCTCCCACCACTGCTCCTTATATGCAGTTGTGGGGTGGACCTCCTTTCAGTACAGAAGAAATAGAAATGCGGTTCTCTGGACTTCCAGAGCTATTACTGACAAATTATCCAATTCATTTCAAATGTTTGCTGTTATACGTGGTAGGCAACTACGCACTGAGAAGCTATTCTTTTCTTCTACCGAAGGTACCTAGGGCCAATACATGCTTTGGGAGAGTGGCCATAGGCTTTGTGTTGCCCTCACTCTGGAACAAACTACAGAAATCTATGAAACTCAGTCTACCTGTTAATCTTACCACCTTCAAGACCTTGTATACCAAGGCTGTTAAGGAGCTATGCAGCTGTTTCCAGCACACTTAGCATGCAAGGGTGTCTACTGTTTACCTGCCCACTACATCTTCACCTAACCCAGCCCCTTACATAGAAACATAGACTTTGATGGCAGATAAGGACTACTTGGCCCACCTGCCCATTTCCCTACCTAGAGGATAAGCTGCAGATCCTATTTAACCAACAGCCTATTTCTTCCTACCCCCCAGAAAAATTGCCTTATGTCTGTCCCATGCATTCTTGAATTCTCCCACAGTTTTAGACCCCACAACCTCCTCAGGATGCTGTTCCATGCATCCACCACCCTCTCTGTGAAAAAATACTTCCTCATATTGCCCCTGAGCCGTCCACCCTCTATCTTCAAATTGTGTCCCCTTGTTCTTGCACATCTCTTTTTCTGAAAGATGCTACCCTCTTGGACTTTGTTGATTCCACTGAGGTACTAAACATTTCTATCATGTCCCCTCTCCTCCTTTTCTCAAGGGTATACATATTAAGCTCCTTTAGTCTCTCCTCGTATGGCTTCTCTTGCAGACCCTGCACCATTTTAGTTGCCCTCCTCTGAACTGCCTCCATCCTGTCTATGTCCTCATGGAGATGGGGTCTCCAGAACTGGATGCAGTACTCCAGATAGGGTCTCACCAACTGTCTGTACAGAGGGATAACAACTTCCTGTTTTCTGTTGGTGATACCTCTCCCTATACATCCCAGTATCCTTCCAGCCCTCCCTACTGCCTTCTCACATTGCTTGCCAACCTTAAGGTCATCTGATATGATTACCCCCAGGTCCCTTTCCATTTTTATTGTTGTTACTACCTCCCTCCCATTGTGTAATCTTCCCCTGGGTTTTTTCTTCCCAGTTGCATTACTTTGCACTTCTTTGCATTGAATCCAAGCTGCCATACTTCTGACCATTCCTCCAACCTTGCCAAGTCCCTTCTCATCCTTTCCACACTTCCTTGTGTATCAACCCTGTTGCAGATCTTTGTGTCATCTGCAAAGAGGCATACTTTTCCTTCCAGTCCCTCTGCAATGTCACTTATAAAGACATTAAAAAGGACTGGACCCAGTACTGAACCCTGCGGTACCCCACTAGTAACCCCTCTTTCTTCAGAGTGGACTCCGTTTACAATTACATTCTGTGTTCTGTTGTTCAGCCAATGTTTTACCCAGGCTACCACCCTGGGACCCACTCCCAGGCTGGTTAATTTGACTACTAATCTTTTGTGTGGGACTGTGTCAAATGCCTTGCTAAAGTCTAGGTAGGCCATGTCCACAGCCCCTCCCTGGTCTACTACTTTGGTCACCCAGTCAAAGAAATCAATTAGATTCATCTGACATGACCTTCCCACTGTGAACCCATGCTGCCTTGGGTCCTGTGCCCCACTGGCCTTAGGTACTCAACAATTCTTTCCTTCAAAAATGAGTCCATCACTTTCCCTACCACAGAGGTCAAACTGACAGGTCTGTAGTTTCCTGCCTCTGTCTTGGTCCCACTTTTGTGAAGGGGAATCACATCCGCCTTCTTCCAGTCCTCAGGTACCACACCATCCTCCCATGATTTGTTAAAAAGGGTAGTCAGTGGTGTCACTAGTTCTTTGCTTAATTCTTTTAGAATTCTGGGGTGAATTCCATCTGGCCCCATTGCTTTGTCCACCTTCAGTTTTAGGAGTTCTTTCAGAACCCTTTCTTCTGTGAAAGGACTGGGACCGACCCCCCTCTCCAGAGTGCTTCTGTTAATTGGATTAGGCACCTCTCACTTCCTCTTTTGTGAATACTGAACAGAAGTATTCATTCAGTATCCCTGCTTTTTCACTGTCACTCTCTGCCCACCCACCATCCATCCTATTCAGCCTCACTATCCCTCCCTTTGTCTTTCTATGCTCCCTGATATACCTATAAAAGGTTTTATCCCCCTTCTTAACCGAGTTAGCTATCTTTTCCTCAGTTTGTGCCTTTGCTATTCTGACTACCCTCCCTGTTTCCTTCTTCCTTAACTGGTACAGTTCTCTGTCCTGCTCCTTCTGTGTTTCCTTATACTTCCTAAATGCTATCTTTTTCTCCCTAACCTTCACCACCACCTCTTTTTAGAACCATAGTGGCTTTTTCTTTCTTTTTGATTTGTTTATTTGCTTCAAACAAAGGCTTGTTGCCTCTGTGATGGCAGTTTTGTTATTTCCCCATTGTTGCTTCACCCCTCCTTCTGGCCTGTTTGCTAGCACTTTTCTAAGGCACTCTCCCATCTTGCCAAAGTGAGCTCTCCTGAAGTCCAGAACCCTCACTTTTGTATGGATTGGCTCTGTAGCTGAGTTTATCATGAACCACACTGTTTGGTGGTCACTTATTCCTAAATGGCTACCCACTTCTAGATCTGAGATACTCTCACTGTCCCCATTTGAGAGTACGAGGTCTAAGATTGCTCCCTCATGAGTAGGTTCCAAAACTAGCTGTTTGAGGCATGCCACCTGAAGGGCATCAACAATGGCCCTGCTTTTGGATGTGGCTGCTGCAAAGGTGCTCCAGTTAACATCTGGCATGTTAAGGTCCCCCATCAACAGTATCTCCCCTTTCTCTGCCATCCTAAGTATGCCTTCTATCATATCTTCATCCATTCCCTCCCCCTGACATGGGGGTCTATATGCAACCCCTGTGCGGATTGTGGTGCCATTTCCTGTCTCTAAGGTGACCCACGCTGCCTTCTCTCCTTCCTGTTTACTCTTTTGTTCAGTTACTTTTATCCCTTCCCTTACATAGAGAGTTGGTCCCTCCTTCTGCCCTCCCTGTCTCTCCTGTAGGTTGTGTACCCTGGTATGTTAACATCCCAGTCATGGTTCTCTGTGCACCATGTTTCCCTTGATTGTCTCCACCTATATCCCCCTTTTCTTTTGCTAAGCCACTACCTTTCTTACCCTCAGACTCCTAACATAAATGTCCCTAGCCCATCTACCATAGCACCCCTCCTAGAACAGCTGCAGTCCTGTATCCCTCCCCTCCATATCTGCCCCTTAAGTTTGTACATGTCCTGACCAATGATATGTCATGCTGTTTGAACATCTTTTAATATGCTGACTGTTTCAGAATGTTTTAATTCCTGTTTTCATACCATTCTCCCTAACCTTGTTAATCCTATACCTGTAATACTTGTTATTGCTCTGTGTATTTGTTTTTCTATTTCTGTATAAATATGTCTATTTATTATCTGTACATAAAAGTGTTATTCTTGAACTTGTGTAATGCAAGCCCACCTTGTAAATGAGCCTGCTCAATGGTGTTCACCTGGATAAATAAAGACTCGATTGATTGATTGATTGACAGTCCCAAAATCACATCCCTCTGGTGACAACTATTAAGCATGATCTCAGAAGATGGAATCTACTACCATCTTCCTTCTATCCCCATACTCTTTCACTTAAAATGAATGCCCTGCCATACTTTTTATACCTTTTCCAGTGTGTACGATGTGTCATATGCTCCAAAGAACTCCTTTCCTGGCAGAAAACCCTGAACACTTTTCAGTGGAATCATGGAAAGCCCTGGGTTAATATCCACAAATTATTTCTGCCCAGAATTCTCAGTGGTGTGGCTCTCCCCCCTCTCTCATGGACTATTGGGTTGCTGCACAAATGTGAGTGACACTTCTATGGGATACTAGATCCTACCTAGCAGTTTGGAAACAAATAGACCTAGCCAGGTCAGTGAGTCCTCCATTACCAGCCAGTTTGTTCTCCTTGTCCCAGCTTAAACAGACTGCACAATTAGTCCCAAATGCCATGGCCACCATATTGAAGGGCTGGCGATTAGGAATAAAAAGCAACGCTTCTCAACAACAATCTTGGAAATACCAGTAGTTTCTGCTAACTCCCCAATTTAAGTCTCCCCTCCAGGGGTCCTGGTATGAAACTCAAGCTGGGAAGGGATTGGTGGCACCATGGCAACTTCTTAAGGGAAATACAGTAATCAGCTTTGAGGAAGGCCAACAGAGATATCTTTGGAGAGAGAGAGAGAGAGAGAGACAGGCTATACTAATACCAAATTCAGGCCTTCGTACTTAAACAAATCGGAAGTAAGGAAAAAGGACCCCAGATTTAGGAAGATTTCACTCCATTTATTCAAATGTGGTCCTTTTCCCAAGGAGGAAAAGCAATCTCAATAATTAATAAATTCCTAATTCAGCAAAAGGTTCACTCCATAGAGCCAGTAAAATCCAGCTGGGAGAAGGAATTTGCTCAAATAATAACCAATAAGAATTGGGCTAAGGTGTGGAGAGGAGCATGGACTACCACCTCCTCCCAATTTGGAGGGAATCTGTCTGGAAGGTATGAGTGAGATTCTTCCTGGTCCCCTCGATGGTCACCTTCAGGAACCCAGGGGCTACCTCCCAATGTTGAAGGGAATGTGGGGAATCTAGGGCATCCCATAAGCATATTTTCTTCGATTGCCCTAAACTATCTAATTTTTTGGGACATATTTCCCATCATATTACATCCATTTTTGACCTTCAACATCCTCTTACAGGAGTCAATTTAATATTGGGTATTCCACCTATGGGGGTTAAGGATTAAGTTATATGATATTTATGGTCCATCATGCTGTGTGCAGCATACAAATCCATCAGCAACAAGTGGCTCCATGAGTCTCTACCCCTGATTTCCAAATGGAAATCTTTGATAACCACCATACAACACAATGAGCAGATGTGCTTTGCACTTCAGGATAGGTTGGAGCCATGATAGGATAAGTTTGGTTTTTGGGTCGGGCCCCTCCTCGGTGCTAAATTAGATAGGAGGTGGGTCTT
This sequence comes from Neoceratodus forsteri, assembly GCA_016271365.2. Taxonomy (NCBI): domain Eukaryota; kingdom Metazoa; phylum Chordata; order Ceratodontiformes; family Ceratodontidae; genus Neoceratodus; species Neoceratodus forsteri. The sequence continues at coordinate 234,156,661 of JADMNL010000023.1, read as the reverse complement.
GCCCTCCTTTGTCCGATTCAGGAAACACCTACCATATACTCTACAGTTTTATTGAATGTCTAATATTCACCTTTATTCTCAGAGAAGATGAAATAGCTCAAAATGGTTTCTTAAAGAAACTGATTTTATTTTCTAAATTATCTAGAAATACTTGTTCTTAGCACATATTGTTTTTTGTTCATAATTTAGTTATGAATTGGACAGGCTGTAGTTTTAAACAGCCACATCTTGTAACATTATCTGTAACAAATCTATTGCACTACATTTGTAATTTCATGTATGCAGATTTTTTTGATAAAAAGGAAGTATAAAAAAATATAAGTTCACTGGGATTTGACACCCTTTCCCCCCAAATTCCTCAGGATAGGTGCCACTGTAATTGCCTACCCTGTTACTCTACTAATCAATAAATCTTTCATCTTGCAAACCTTACCAGACAAATGGAAAATGGCAATAATAGTCCCAGTACACAAAAGTGGCACAACTTACCACATCAATAATTACAGATCCATATCTATACTATGTCCCCTAGCACAAATGCAAAAAAGAATACCCTATAATTGGATTTCTGTGATGTGGGCCACTCTCTGAGAGTGAGTCCCCACAGAGTGATGGCAGAAGGCAGACCACAGGAAGGGAGACTGCACAACAAGGGAGACTGCACAACAGGGGTGACTGCGCAACAAGGGCAACCCACGGGGACAGTGCGGGCAGGAGACAGATGCTGAAGGGACATGCAGTACTGCATGCCTGTGCCACAGGGTACACAGGCACAGGTGTGCACATGAAGGTGACTGGCACTGAGCATGCCCAACAAGGCCCATGGCAGAGGGCATGATGTGCAGGATGACAGTTCCAGGGTGGCAGCACAGGGCAACAGGATATGGAATGGCTGCAGGGGGGCCATGAGGAGGGTAGGACAGGGGCACAGGACAACATGGGGGGATCACAGGTCAGCAATGCCCAGGACAGCAGCAAGCCTACCATGGAATGGAGGAGCACAGGACTGCCACAGCTGCACTGCCATGTGCCTGCAGGGTGGCATCAAGGGGATGTCTCATGCAGCACTGGGGCAAGGGTCAATTGCGTGACCAATGGATATGCAATTAATGAGTGGGTGCCCATACCTCAGTGACTCAGCTCCACTGCTAGGTTCAGTATTAGCCGATGTGCCCATGCCACATGGTGGCAGGTGGCATGTGACAGGTAGATGGACTGCAGGTGACTAGGCAGAGCACAATAGGCAGCAACAATGCCAGACTGCATTGCTGTATGCCACCACATGTCTAGTCACACATGAAAGGTGAAGTTGTGTGCCAGGACACGGAGCTAGTCATAGTGGCTCCATCTGGTGGCATTCAGGTCATGGTACCAGAGTTGGACCTGAGAGGCCTCAGCCACAGAGATCAACTGCTCAGACTGGACTACAGTCATCTGCTCCTATTCTCAGAGGCAGTCGAGCAGATGCCAAATTCTGGGGTGGCACGGCCTGATCCTGGAGTTGAATGCCCTGTGCCACCCCTCCACAGCATTATTTGTTCTGGCCAGGCCCTGGATGGTTGCCTCATAGCAGTTCCACTGTTCAGTCGGGAAGGTAGCACGTGTGTGAATGGACTGGCCAGTGGGGTGACCGATCCAGGTGTCCTCAAAGTAATCAAGGATTGGCTGCAGCACCTCCACATTCTGTGCCATGTAGTCCCATTCCTGCATCTCCTGAAACACTGCAGGCATGTCAGATGGTGGAACAAATGCCAGTGCCATCTGCATCCAGAGGTGCAGGGCAAAGTCCAGGTCGGTGACTTCTGCATGACCTCTTTTCTGTTTGATGCTGTTGTTTTATCTCTTTCTTACCATTACTCACATTATGGGTAGCTAGGCTTATGCCTCACAATTCACTGTGCACCTAATATGATTATTACCATTATCATCCTCCTCCTGACCGCCTTCACTGATCCAAATGACAGCATCCTGAGACAAATGAAGTTGAGGGCAACCCCCTACCTGATGATTTTTATACATAGGTATACAAAATAAGCAATTATTTTCTTTTACTACTGCAGGTGTATTTTGTATGGCCATTTAAGTTCTATATTCTGCAATACTGCATGCCATGTGTAGTTGTGTACTTCCCTGTTCCTTGTACCTTCAGCCAGCTATGCTTGGTAATTAAGCATATATTCCCACCAGAATATTGCTATTGCTAAACACTTGGCATGTGACTCTTTGCTTTTTTACCCACTATAAAAATCAACTAACATATATTTCCAAAACACATTTACATTGACCCATCTTGGTAAGTGCTAGAATGGATATGCATTGAGATGGCCAGCTATGTAAAGTGCAACTGGACCCATAAAAATAAATGGAGCTGGTATGCACTAACATCTGCTGGTCCATGTAAAGGTCTGTAGCTACATGCAAGGGAAGGGGCCAGCTGGTGGTGGACTTAAGCTTGACACAGTACTGTTAAAAGGGAACACAGTCTGGCTACACAATGTATCCACTGCTGTGAACACACAGGGGATCATTGGCTACTGTGCAGGCTGCAGAAGAGACTGCTATGCTCCTACTGATAGAATGTAAGTATAAATACTGTAGGATTTAAAACCACATTCATTGACTGGTCCATGCACTGGCCCCCATGGCAAAGAGAATAGTTGGGATGATCCAACTCTAGCCTGAGTATGTTGTCACCGCCCCAGGAGGTGAGGTGCTGGGGATGTGTGAAAGCACTTATAGCAAGTATCAGACAGTATCAGTCATGCAGTTTCCAGACATCCTCAGCCATGGGTAAGCAGACATTCTCCTAGCATGCATGCACCATGCATTTCTGTTTAAAGTTGAACCACCATAATATTCTGTGGTGATCTGCATATGCAGCCCATGATGCTTTGCATTGTGAGGGCATGTGTTATTTTATAACTCTCCTTACATGCCCACCAACCTGACTGCATGCAGTGCCCCGCAGTATGCTTGAAACCTGTGTGTGGGTGTGTCCAAATCTGCTAGGGTAGGGTAAGTGAAGGCTGTTGAGGCCTCTCTGGCCCCCTTTCATGCAGCAAGTAGTCTCAGAGTAGCCTATACAATGATCATTGGCAGCACGCAGGCTTAGTGCATAGGGTCCTATATATATAAGATTTATGTTAACTTGCTCTCAAGCACATTTTTCTTTTCTATACTACTATTAGCATAGTACATCTGCCATCTGTTCCACATAAACATCTGCAATGTATAAATCATTGTTTTCTAAAAATTAACAAATTGATTGTTTTCACTAAACACATAAAACTGCTGTGTTCACCAGACATTTAAAATGATTAATAACAACATAACATACAAACATTTTTAGATTTTTAAAATTAATGGGAACATAATTAAAAAAATTAACTTCTGCATTCAAAGTCCTGTTTTCTTTCCACATTACCAAAAATACAAGACATCCCAGTTTATTTTGTCATTGTGTGGACTGTTACATTTTTGACTTTTATACTGTGTTGTCTATATACAGTGAAGTCAACCAGGATGGAACACAGAATACTGCAGAATTCTGTTATTGTAGGAAACATGGCAATTTCAGTGGTATTTAATTCTTTTTGTCAAGCTGGTATCTTTGACACTGCTTTGCACAGGGTTGGATTAAGAACTTCTAGGTCCATAGCATGGGCTATGTGTAATGTCGAGTATGAAGGCTGCATGTCGGATTAGGCTGGAGGAGGCAGTGGAGGCCTATAACAGAGCTGTCGGTGTGGCCTTCAACTTGATCACACCTGTTCATGTCCAGCCCTATCTACTCGCCAAAGGCCCCCTTGGTTTGATGGGGAGCTCAGGGTCGTAGGTCAGAGTGAAGCTGCAGGTTGTCTGGACTGATGGAGGATAAATTGGCCTTGGAGTCACATTATGGTGACTATAAGGGGCAATCTCCTTAAAAAAGAAGATTTTTAGAAAAGATTGCTGTGGCAAGGAACAGACCAGCTCAGCTCTTCTGTGTGGTAGATATATTATTACATCCAGCCTGTCCCCATACAGAAGGAGCAAGTTCAAGCACAAGGTGTGAAGTGTTTGCTCTGTTCTTTGCTGACAAAGTGTCCTCTATCAGGATGGAGATCTCTTCCAAGGTTGCTTAAAGGGCTTGTGGGGCTCAGCCTGAAACATGCCAGGGCTCCCCTCTTATGTGGGATGAGTTTGATCCAGACAGAATGGAGGAGGTGGCTGAGATAGTCTTGAGGTTATGACCAAGACATTGTGATATTGACCCAGGTCCAACTCAACTTTTGGTTGGATGTGTGGATCTGATAGGACCTGTAGTTGTTGAGATCATCTGGAGTTCCTTGGAGAGTGGGATCTTTCCAATGGCATTTAAAAAGGCCTTGGTTAGACCATATTGAAGAAACCCTCTATGGACCTGGAGTGTCTCAACAACTACAGACCGGTTGATAAACTCCCATTATTAGGAAAGGTTTTGGAGAAAGTGGTGACCATTCAGCTAGAGACACGTTTTCCCTCCTCTGCCATTTATGAGTGGTTCCAGTCTGGGTTTAGATCTGGGAATAGCACAGAGGCAGCCCTGATGAAGGTGCTTAATGATTCCCTTAATGGCTAGAGATAGGGGATAGTGTATCATCTTGGTTCTCCTGGATCTCTCAGTGGCATTTGACACCATGGACCATGAGGTGCTTCTGAACCACTTGTGGAGCTGGTATGGACTAACCAGTAATGTCATCAACTAGTTTAGGTCCTACTTCATGGGTGGAGTGCAAAGAGTGACCATGGGGTTATCCTCATCTAACCTGATGGCCCTACACACTGTAGTTCCACAGGGGTTGGTCCTGTCACCCTTGTTCTTCACGGTGTACATGCTGCCATTGGGAGACATTATCAGGTGGTATGGGCTGGGTTTTCATTGCTCTGCTGATGACACCTAGTTATATCTGTCCTGTGCACCTGGAAACCAGATGGTGGCCTCTGTGTTTAACACCTGCCTGGAGGAGATCTAGAACTGGATGACTCATAGCTGGCTACGACTCAACCCAGACAATATGGAGGTATTGGTGGTGGACCCAGGTCATTGTTGTAAGAGAGGGGGAGTTGGAGATTCTCCCAGTCTAGAACTGGGGTTGTTTCCCTGACCCCCACTGGCCGGGTTATGGATCTGGGTGTGATTCTCGATGGTGGTCTGACACTTGATGTGCAGGTGTCAGCCATCATGAAAAGCGGCTTTTACCATCTGAGGAAAATTGTATGGAGCCAGGACCTTATAATAAACTGAGGATGTGCCCACCCTGGTGCATGCTTTTGTCACATCCAGGATGGACTACTGCAATGCACTGTACCTGGGGCTATCTGGAGGCAATCCCCACTGGCTGCAGCTGGTGCAGAATGCGATGGCTAGATTGCTGACTGGTGTTGCAAGATCATATCTTATTATGCCTGGCCTCCATGAACTGCACTGGTGGTCAATAAGGAGGAGGGTTGCCTTCAAGGTCAGATTAATGACCTATAACGCCCTGCACAAAAGGGGACCAGACTACCTGCAAGACCTTCTGGTTGCTCACTGCCTGTATTGGACTCTTCATTCCTCCAAGGGTTGCCTCCTTGTGGTTCCCAGGGCTAGGTTGTGGCATTCAGGGGACTATGCATTCCCAGTTGCCACACCAACCCTGTGGAACTCTTTACCAAGACACTTAAGGGAAGTATCCCTCTGTGGAAACTTTTAAAAAAGGATTTAAAATGTTTCTATTAAATCAGGCATTTTTTTTTTGCTGTTAAATTTTTTATTATTTCAGTTTCTTTACAATAATGATAACCCTTATACTAAACAGTATTTACTAGTGAGTTGCTGGTTACATATACAACTCAGCGCAGGAGCAGAAAAGAAGCAATGTTACATGACCTGTACCTGTACTTACCCCACTATATACGGTTCATTATCTTGAAATATTGGAGAGGCAAGGCATCCATGCTCCACATTCATACCTCATAACAGGGAACAAAAAAAATTATGTATCTCAGGTGCTATCCAGGCTTCTGGCACCCTAGTTAGAAAACAAACAAACACAAAGAATCACTATTCTATAAATTGTTAGGTACATTGCATATGTGTAAGGAGGCATTTTATTGCCACCTATATACACAGCCCTGGTTAGCCAAGTTTTACAGTTCATTTCCATAGTCTTGTTGCCTTATTTGAGATCCTGATTGCACAGTTCGGCCCACATCAGTCTTAGGGGTAGCATATCTGACAATGGGGGTCCAACACTCCTCATATACTGCAAGGGAATTACTTATCAAGTGGGAAAGCTTATCCATAGTGGCGATGTGAACCATGGAGGCGAGGAGTTCTTGGGTACTAGGTATCAGTGTAGTCCGCCATCTACATACAATGAACCTCTTTGCCTGCATGGCCCACAGGGTCAGCCAATGGTGTTCCAGTTTCTTTAAGTGGGGAGCTTCTGATTTTATACCCAGTAACAGCAAAAGAGGAGACCGTGGAATACTTTTTTTTAACACTTTGGTTCCTACTTCACAGGTGTTATCCCACACTGGTTGTATCATTGGGCAAAACCAAAGAATGTGAGCTAACTCCCCAGGGTGGGAGTTGCATCTCCAGCATAGATTAGAATTTATCACCTCCGCCTTTTGTAACACTACCGGTGTGCGGTACCAGGAGTGTAAAATTTTATTTTGTATTAACTTACTTCTCACATCTATAAAGTGTTTCTGAGCCCCCTTCCAGCATTCCTTCCATTGTGCATCAGTAATTTCCAGTTTTAATGCCTTTTTCCATTTTTGTTTAGATTTTTCACTCTGGCAGGGTATTAATTCCCGGAGAGCATTATAAATTAAACTGGCCAACCCTTTTTTTTTGGTTATCCAGGAAGGTGTACTTAAGGTTCCTCTTTTTGCCACCTGGGTCAGATATGTTTGGGCCACACTCCGTATTTGTAAATACTTCCAAAAATCGGAAGTCGGAATTGACCATCTGACCTGCAGGTTGGCAAACGAGTCCACTACCAGGGCGGACGGGGCTAATATATCCTCCAACCTGGTAATGCCCTTTTCTACCCAGCTTTTCCAGTACACTGCTTTTTTATCTATACACAGGTTTCCATTTCCCCATAACGGAGTTAGTTTAATAGGTGCCAAGTCCACCTTCAGCTTCCTCCTTACTTTCTCCCAACATTGCAAAGTGGCCCCTATCGTGGGATGCTTTTTTAAAATTGTTGGAGGATTATTATAGATAAGCAATGACAGAGAGACTTTTTGACTTACAGCTTGCTCTATGTCCACCCATTGTGGTTGAGGGGAGGAGTCTAATCCTAACCAGCATATGGACTGTGCTAGGTGAAATGACCACTTATACCCTGTAAACCAGGGCAGACACCACACCCCTATCTTCCAGTGCACCCGAAGTTTATTCCTATTATACCTGGGGGTTTTCCCTTCCCATAGAAAACTCCCTATTGCCTTATCTATCTTCTGGATCCAGCCCTGTGACAATTCAAGAGGGATATGTGCCAGGAGATAAAAAATTTTGGGGGCCAAGATCATCTTAATCGCGACTATTTTACCCGCTAAAGTTAAATGAAGTTTGGTCCACCTGGACATATCCTCTTGCATTTCCACCAATAGAGGGCGGAGATTATATTCCCATAATTTCGAGAGGTCGGCAGAGAAATGAATACCTAAATATGTGATATTTTCCTTAGCCCACTTCAAGCCATGTCCCCTAATACCGAAGGTTGACATCTGGAGTTAAGCGGGAGAACTTCGGTTTTGGTGGCATTTATTCGAAGTCCAGAAATTCCCTTAAAGTGGCACAGGGTAGCAAGTATAGAGGATAATGCCTCATCTGCATCTGCTACTAGGACCAGGAGGTCATCAGCATATAAAAGGTGGTGTATTCTGTGTTTCCAGCCATTATCCCTTTATAGACTGACTGCCCCAAGACACACGCTAATGGCTCTACAGCCAACACAAATAAAAGGGGAGAGGACAACTTTGCCTGGTGCCGCGCCAACTTAAAGGGTGGGGATAAGGTAGAATTGTCAGTAATCTGGCCGTTGGGAAGTATACAGGGCTTTTACCCAGGATTGGAAAACAAGGCCCTATTCCAGCTTACCCAATACCTCATGGAGATAATCCCACCCAGGAATCAAACACCTTTTCAAATCTATAGCTACCAGTGAGCCGCTGGAGTATGTAGTTGAGATGCGATATAGGCTGTTGGTTAAGGTTCTAAGATGATCTGCATTGTACCTACCAGGACAAACCCTACTTGAGAGGGATGTATTAACTGTGGTAACAGAGAACCCAGTCTTAGTGCTAGTGCTTTGGTGAATATCTTACTATCTACGTTTAAGAGTGAGATCGGCCTGTAGCTACCAAGGGAAGTGGGATCTTTCCCTTTTTTGGGTAATACGGTAATAACCACCTCACGTAACGTGGACGGAAGCATCCCTTGCGCCTCTGTTTCAGCATATACTTGTTGAAGTATTGGAGTAATAACATCTGCTAATGCCTGCCAGAATTCCACTGAATAAGAATCCCCACCCGGGGCTTTCCCTGGTTTGAGAGAAAGTAAGGCCTTGTTTATCTCTTCTATAGTTAACGGGGCGTCCAATAATTCGGCCTGCTGTGAGGTTATAGAGGGGAGTTCCACTGTTTGTAGAAAATCCTGAATTACTTGGGGATCCACCTGTCTGGATGAAGCATACAGGACTTGATAATATTCTGCCATGACTGCATTTAACTCCCCACTGTTAGTACACATCCGTCCTGCAGTGTCTCTCAGCCCAGCTATATATCGGTCCATTTGCTGTTTCCTTAGCCTATATGCTAACACCTTCCCCCCTTTCTCTCCCCTTCCCAGTATTTGTGCTTCAACCTCAATATTGATAATTCCACTCTCCTTGATAAAAGAGAATTTATCTCCATTTCAAGGCCTACTATCTTTCTTTGAAGAGAGTCATGCCTTGCTTTCCCTTTTTGCTCCTTATGCTGTCTCTGTACTTTTTTAAGCTCTCCTTCTAAGTTCTTTAATTTTTGTTCCCTATCTCTCCTTCTTGCCCCTGCATAAGCAATAATCTTGCCTCTCATGGTGGCTTTAAAAGCTTCCCACCTGACCCCAGCTGTGGTGTCCTGTGCTGGATCTTCCATGAAGAATCTCAGGGCCTCCTCCTTAGCCCATTCTAGGAACTTTACATCCTTTATTAACAGGGGCTCTAACCTCCAAGATGTAGATATAGGGGAACAGGGGCCCCATGTTACAGACAAATGCACCGGGGCATGGTCCGAAATTATGATGGGAAATATATTAGACTCCCTAACTGCCTGCGTAATCTGTGGGGATGTTAAGAAGAAATCAGTGCAGCTATATGAGTTGTGTACTGGTGAATAAAATGAATAATCTTTCCCCCTTGGATTCAGTGTCCGCCAAATATCTGTCAGACCTTGGTCACCCATCCAGTTTACCAGAGCTCTTCTACCCTTCCCATGTGCTGTGTCATCCTTTTTAGGAGTTTTATCCATCATAGGGTCTGGCACTAAATTAAAGTCCCCTCCGACGATAGTGGGCATACTATTTTTATTCATGTCTAAAAGCACTTGGGAGGTTTGGTGGAAAAAGGCTGCATTGTCCTCATTTGGCCCATAAATGTTCCCCAGTACTATAGGCCCGGTGGGAGTCTGAAATGTACCCATCACCCATCTGCCCTGCTGGTCCACCTTAGAAGTGGTAAGAGACCAGTGCAGTTGCTTGTGTACTAAAATAGCTACTCCACTCTTTTTTGTAGCAGCTGAAGCCTGAATCTCTATACCTACCCAATCCCTTTTCAGTAACCCATGGCCCTTCCCATCCAGTTTGGACTCCTGAAGGAAAACCACTTGGGCTTTAATCTTTTTCAGGTATGACATTGCCTTCTTCCTCTTCACCGGCATGTTCATACCCCTCACATTCCAAGTGATACAGGTCAGTTCAGCCATATTCATACACCTTGAGAAGCAATGAAATATAAAACGCCAGGTTAGAACCGCCAGTGAAGACAGAAGGGCACCACTTTGCCACACACCAGTGCCCATGGCCCTGCCCAAATTGGGATTCCAGATCTTGTGACACTATTAAACCCCCTTTACCTTGTGCAACCAGGCTCCCAATATCTTTATACATACCCCTGCCCATCCTTGACACCCAGGTTATACTGTAAGACACGTCAAACAAGTACCTCCCTAAAATCCTAAACACTACCACACAAAACAACCACACATTAAACCTATTTACATGTTGCACTTCCATGCTCCATTGGAGCCATCCTGCATATAGGATCATTTGCCTCCCTAGTAGGGGCCTGATCTGCAGAATAGTTCCGGGGGTCGTAGCCATCTGGGCATGGCTCGGCCCAGTTCTACTCTGTATATCGAACATCATAGCCATCGAAAAAGAAAGTGGGGGGGAGCTGCATGCCAAGACGTAACACCAGGATCCAACTTGCATCCTTGGGATACCCTCTACAGCCTAGCAGTCAGTCGACTGTTATAGAACCAGGCCAAGATTATCTGAAACAGGAAAATCCCATTTGCACACTCCGTGGTGTTGTATCCCTTCCCACAGCATCACTGAAATATCTTACAATATATCACATCGATAGGGCCCTTAATAAACCTTGGTCAAAAAAAAAACCCTGAGTGTGTCGTTTTATCCCACCCGGCTACCAGCCCTTCTATCAAATAAGCTGGATCTACCTTCCCAGCCCAGCTACATAGCATCGGCTGCTCGGTCCTATGCTTTAATGATGCCCAGGCCCTTATACTTCCCTTCCCCCACTAAACTAACATACTAAAGCACCTGAACAGCGCACTATACAATTGCCTCTAACATACCCCAGGTGCAGTTTGCATATACAGCTTATCTTTTGTTTAGTCACTGCCACTGCCCACCCTCGAGTAAACACCCACATAGAATTATTTCCAGCCCTGAGATTAATATACCCTGAAGGGGTCAAAGTCTCAGTGTCTCATGATCTCATGGGCCTGGATTTAGACAAGCCATACATAGCACCCAGCCCAGGTAGTATCTGCTCTACCTGGATACTCTTACTGCCCTGTACTTAAGCAGAAATGTTACTTATCTAATCAGCATCCAAAGTTACTGCTCCCGTCCTGAACTCTGATGCCTTGATGCTGCTGCTTCAACGGCCTGGTCTCCTTCACGGGCTTCTGATGCTGCACCTGGGGAGTGCTGTTCCTTCTTCGGTTCTTCATCGCCATTGCCCTCCTCACCCACTTCACTTCCCATGATACAACTGACCTGGGAATCTTCTTTTACCCTAGAGGATCCCTCTTCAAGATGCACATTGGGGGGGAGGAAGATCTCAGAACTTCATAGGGGTTATGAGTCATGTAGCGCACCAGGGCCGTACTTTCACTTTGCTGTTCCTCCTGATCTGCTGTGATCTCTTCGCCTATGGTTATCCCTTGCAGTTCTCTTTCTGCTCCGGCGAGGGAGGCCAGTGGCTGATTCAAACTGTATTTCAGGGTCTGTCGCCATCTCCTCTGGTTCCAAGGGGTCTGGGCACGCAGTGAAACTAGACGGTTCACCTAGGTGTCTATTCAAGAAGTCTTCCAGGGCTGCCGGGGTATCAACGAAAAATGGGGCCCCATTATGTACTATCTGCATGGTGGAGGGGTACCTTAGGGAATACTGAATCCCCAATTTTTGCATCCTATGTCGTAAGGGAGTATATTCTCTTCTCTTAAATGATAACTCCTTGGAAAAGTCCTGATACAGTGATATGGGGTGTCCTTGCCAGCTCAGGCGACTCACCTCCCTGGCCCGTTGCAGCAGAGCCTGACGCATGTTAAATGATAGCAGTTTGAATAAAATGGCCCTTGGTTTGCCTCCTTTCCCTGGTGCTGGGATAGTAGCTCTGTGCGCCCTTTCTATCTCCAAACAAAATTCTGACTGTAGCCCGAGAATCTCAGGGAGGACTTGTTGAAGGAACCGACCAGTGTCTTTTTTCTCCACACCCTCCGGAAACCCTATTACCCATAGATTGTTCCTTCTACTTTGGTTTTCCAAATCGTCCACTTTGGCCAAAAGCATATTTATTTTCCCCTGTTGGTCTCTCTGTGTTCCTTTAATCTCTTCAATTTGAGACTCTTGCACCTTCGTTTTCTGTTCGACTGTTATTATGCGCCCTGTTAGTTGTTTGATTGCTTCAGCGGTGTGATGTGACGCCGCCGTTACTTCATCCATCCTAAGCAATAGCTTTTCAAACAGGCTGTTGAAATATGTGAGATTGAGCCCTGAGCACGGTGCCTCCGCCATTTTACAGGCCTCAATATTGATAAAGGGGACTTCGTAGTTATTCCGGCTATTTTCTTTAGAAATTCCCCCCACGTCGCGCACTGGAGCTCTTTATACTCGCTGCCCGGTTCTTTCGGTCATTTCAAATTCTTTCCAGATGTCGATCGGTGGATATAAACGTCCACACGCAGCATTCTCGAAGATTTAAGCTGCCATTCAGTTTAGCTGCTAAGCCATGCCCCCCTTAAATCAGGCATTTGATATGTGAAGAGTTAAATAGACTGACTATTATTATTGTTTTACTGCATTTTGTTTTAGTGAGCAATAGATAAAATTGTATATTGAACCCTGCTTTATGGTCTTACTTTAGGTGTTGTATTATGTATGAATTATTTTTAAATATTGTTAAGCACTCCTGGCCTCTGGAAAAGGGTGCTATACAAATAGTTTCTATCTATTATCTATCTATCTATCTATCTATCTATCTATCTATCTATCTGTCTGTCTATTTCTGTCTGTCTGCCTGCCTGCCTGTCTATCTATCTATCTATCTATCTATCTATCTATCTATCTATCTGTCTGTCTGTCTGTCTGTCTGTTTCTGTCTGTCTGCCTGTCTGCCTGTCTGTCTGCCTGTCTGTCTGTCTATCTACCGATCTAGTTATCTATCTCACTATCTAATGCTGGGGCAATCAGGACTTCAACAGCAGGTTATGGGTTTGGAGGCTGCTTTGGCCCCCAAACCTAAAGTGTATTTTATGGCTTAAAATACAGTTGAAGGGGATTCAAGGTACTCTGAAAGCCATTTCTGAGGGTGGAGAATGAAGGTTAGATTGTGTGTGGTAGCAGGGCTGGAGTACAGCCACATTATGGGTGTCTATATAGCTAGCCCAAACCTAGGGAAAATATAATCTGAGAACCACACACAATTATACAAGACTTCTCTTATATTAATATTTAATAGAAGTGGAAATGCAGTCGACTCAACAGTGGACCTCTCACTAATTGTTTTGTTAAACTTTAATTGAATCATCAATCATGCATTTTACCCAGGTAGGTTTAGAGTGAGTTATACATTTGTTTACAGTTTCTTTACCAAGGGAAACTTAGCTGAGAAGAAACTTTTTTTTTTCTGGTGTCCTGCTCTTTTTTCCTGATCTCTGCAGCTAGGTGGACAGAAGCACAGAGAGGTTAAATTAGTTGCCCAAGTACCAAAGATCATACAAAGTGAAAATTTGCCAAATGTTCTCCAGTCAATTTTAAGCTGTGATTTTCTAGGTCCCAAACTTGTGCCACCCATCCAGCATAACCAATAACTGACAATGTCAGCCCTTTCCCCAAATGAGTAGCACAGTTTTATAATTTTTTTAAATTACTTTCACAATATATTTACCCAGTATAGTGCAGCTGAGAATTCTAAAATGCAGAACCTCCTTGGAAGTTAAGTGGTTTGGCCAAGGTCACACAATGAGAATTTGTTGTTTGGACCTGCAATTTCTTGGTTCCCAAGCTGGTGCTTTAGAGAACCATAGAGAACCATCAAACTATGCTACCTTCATCTGAGCCTCCCTTACATGTAAATGGTAGCAGGCAGATGTATGACTAATACATGTAATAGTGTACCTACCAGTAGCAATGTGACTTCAGATGCAGCCCAGCTGAACTGATGGCCTAACTCCCATGCCCATTACTATTAATTGTCTATCATGCTGATTACCTACCTAAATTAGTCACTTTGGTCAGTCAATGATGGTAGTCTGATAAGATAGTCTGGTGCTGCTGTGCCTGCTCCTCCAGTGGTTGTGTGGTCAGTGTTCCTTTAGGAATCATAGGCTCCACTCTGTTTGAGTCCTTTTAGTCCTGCATAGTATCTGAGTCTTGACTCACAGAACCAGAGACCAATAGTGCTCCAGACCCATGACTGTACTGATGGATCTAACGCCCCTTACTGGTTATAGCTACCCACAGACAAATTCCGAAATTTGAATTCCCACTGCCAACAGAGTCTGGATAACTATGCATCTCTGCTCACTCTTGAACTAAACCTAAGAGAGGACACATATGGTGGTGAGTGCTTCCAGGCTTTGAACCTTCATGTCACATATGCCACATGACTTGACGCTAGCCACAAATGAAGAAAAAGCCTGGAAATTGTCTTGCCTGACCCTGCATCTGTTCTACATACCTCAAGTTCCCCCTCCAGAATGACAGTCTCAACCAGCCAGTGGGAGTCTACTGATTTACAGAGAGTTCACTAGCAACACAATTGTTTAACCTGACCCTGAGAAAATAAAAATTGTCATTCTGGGAGCCCTGCAACCGCATAGGTCTTGGCAACAGGATGCTTGTTCCCAATTGTCAGTCGGGCTCTGGCTTTGCATCATGATGTGCTCCAATGTATTTTCCAAATTGTACACTATCCTATGACTTCTATTTCTCATTTCCATTAACCACCTTTCCATTTTTGATTTTTCATTGGGGTGAAGAAAGAGAAGGGTCCATCCATTATATTTATCTGATCTAGTAATGATGAGGGTTCCATGCCATATCACAGGTATGCCTAGCCTATAATAAAAGATGCAGTAGTGTTCTTTAATATTAACATTTCCACTGGGTAGAAAATGTATTTTAGCAAACAAATTATTCACAGTATTTTATTTGCTTTTCCGACAATACTAGATAATAATTTTTAAAATCTTTAAACAAGAAAAAGGATGATAACATCAATAAAAAAGGAAAAAAATATACATAAAACATGAACATGTTTTGCACTCCTAGACCATCTCAATGGTGGTCTAAGTATTGTGTGTATATGCTATGCGTTATGGTAATATGGGTGACTTATACTTTAATGAAATATAAAAACTGGTGACATCCTATAATGACTGGATAGCGTGTCTTGATAAAACTCTGTAATAATCTGCTGAATACCTTAATAACTCGATGGTGGGTTATTATGGTGTTTTCTTGCTCACGCTTCTACTTCACTGAATCACAAAAGAAAGCACACTGTGTCTGTATGAGTACAGTGGCTGCCGAGGGATATGCTCACTCACACAAATACAGATTAAAGATTTTCCCTCTGAAACCTTGCACAAGTTATTATAAAAAACAATGCCTCTGCAAAGTTTGTTTTATGAGGATTTTCCACACACCCTGGGTATGTGATAATCTCATAAACCCCTTGAATTTCACTCACATGGTTTATGGCTTATCGCACACATTGGGTGAGTGAAAAATCCTCATGACACACACCTGCACAGGCATTATTCTGTATGTATTAGTATTTGATGCATTCATTATTATTCTAAAGTAAAGAGGCATCAGATGCTATAAATATGACATAATGTTTGAAAACAGCATTTCAACATTTTGCAGCATTTTGTGTGCAAAAACAACCAATCTAGGAGCTGGAATATGCCATTAGCTAAATAAACATTAAAGAATACAAATTATGGCGCTCAACAACCTCTCCACAATCACAGGGATAAAGAGATATATTCACAACTGCCAATTTACTTCAGTGCAAATCTTTTATCAGTTCAAAAATCAAGAAAAGTAAAACACAGAAACACACCATCTAACTCAGACTGGGACAAAGCAGGCACTTGATGATCTAAGGATATTATAAACCAAAAGAGTGGACAGCTACTATCCGTTTATGAAATTAAACAAACATGTAGGACTGGCATTATAGCCCAGAGGTTAGAATAATGAGCTGTGAATGAGCTTGGTACATCCAGCAGACCTGGGTTTGATACCCACAACCTCCACTTTCATAATGTGTGATTCTGAGAAAGTCACTTAACCCCCCAAGTGCTCCCAGATCACCCCTGAAAACAGGCACTTGTGCCTAGTGGGCCTTACCCAGTTACCCAAGACTTAGATAAAATAAATAAATTAAGTAATTAATTAATTAATTTAGAATACACACATTTCAGTTTTATCAATACTTACAATTCAGTGAAATATTAAACCAAGATACTCTCAGCAGGATATGCAATGCCAGTAAGTGATGAATGGAATCAGAAGCTAAAACGTATTATTTTGAAAAAAAAAACAACAAATCTAATCTACAAATAATATCTAACAATAATGTGTCATCATTCCTAACTTTCAAAACAAAAGGAAAATGGGGAGATGACCTTCAAACAAAAATATCTCCCAAGCAATTGGAAAAACTCCTGGGTTTTGGCATATTGTAGTTACAAAGAACTTCAAGGTAAGCTTATCCAGTTTAAAATTCTGTATGGCTATTACATGACACAAGAAAAAATGTTCAGCATAGCAAACAATTCTTATAACAAGTGCTTGAGATGTTATCATCATAGAGCAGACCTAATGCACATGTTATAACTTTGTCCCAGTATCAAAAACCTGGGGAATAATGTTCTAAGTGTTTGTGAAATAGTTACTGGAGAAAATATACCTCTATGCCCACTGTTATTCATCCTTAAAATCTTCCCATTAAACATACTTCTTAGCACACAACAAAAAACATAGGTTTCCCTAGCACCATTAAAGAGCAACTAATACCACTTTAGCCAAAAGTGCTACATTGCAGAACTAGAATAAGCATACCTCCAGTAAATCTCATACCAAAAAGTAAAATTCTACATTACTTCATTTTAAAGTTATGAGCTATTTTGTAACCCTGGTTTCACTACCTGTTCAAAAAAGCCTGTGTCAGTGAAGAGCTGCTGCTGCTGATGTCATCTTAGGAACTCACAGTCTAGTACTCCCTGTCAGTAAGCTTATATGACATGTTTCTCTAAAGCTGTACAGATCATGTGCAATGGTTTTCACAAGTAAAACAGGCAGCACCATTTAATAAACATTGCTTTAAAAACTATGTATGTTTCAGGTTTTGTAACAAAGCTGACAATTTTTTGTGGGGTGCCTTTTTGTTGTGGACCTTTTTTCCAGGTTTGCTGGATGCTGGATCATTGCACACTGTTGTGAGGTTGCAGACTGAATATGTTTCTGATGTGGAGAGAGGCCGAGATCATTCACATCTATCATTCAATTGAGGTGATTTCTAAAGATGGCACTTCAAAACATTTATTCCAACTCCTTGTCAATGGGGATGGAAGAGGCAATGCTGTTTTTAAATCTTACTAGGAGTTTTTAATTTAGCCAGCCCAATGTGTTCTCTCTGTAAGACTGTTTTTGACCTACATTCAGTGGCTCCAGGGTTGCTGGATGCTGAGTCAGCATGCCTCCAGGCTGCTGATGCCATTTTGAGTGCTACTCTACTGTGCCTCTTAGAAAGTTGTAGTGCAGCTAGTATTGTAATGTTGATAACTTCACTGCTGTTTGTCAATGTCTGCTTTACAATAAATTTTAATAGGGATCTTATATTTGTTAATTCCTACTAGTGGTGGAAATGTTAGCTCTGGTAAAATGATCATTTTAATTTAGAGTAGATTATAGATGAGCCTGAATGTAGTTCAAAACAACCTGACAGGGAGAAAACATTGAGTTGGCTAAATTAAGAGACAAAGGACCTCTGTGCGTAAACACTGAGGCAAGGGTTACCCCAAAGGGCATTTGGCTGGGAAGCCAAGTTTCAAGAAAATACAAAGTCACACATGCCCCCACAATGCAAAGCATCATGGGCTGCATATGCAAATCACCACAGAATGTTATGCTGGTCCAACTTTAAGCAGAATTGCATGGTGTCAAAGGCCTCACACAGTTTCTGGTAAAGGAAGCAACAGAAGACCTAGACACGTGTTTCTGGCCCTACCAGGACTCATCAGTATGCCTTGTCTGTTTAACACCCCAGTGGACTGGACCAGCTACCCCTAAGGCAGTGTGCCTGGGATATATTGTGGTGAACCCATTAAAATAAAAACCATTTAAAAGACAAAGGACCTCTGTGCGTAAACACTGAGGCAAGGGTTACCCCAAAGGGCATTTGGCTGGGAAGCCAAGTTTCAAGAAAATACAAAGTCACACATGCCCCCACAATGCAAAGCATCATGGGCTGCATATGCAAATCACCACAGAATGTTATGCTGGTCCAACTTTAAGCAGAAGTGCATGGTGCCAGGCCTCTCACACAGTTTGCAAAGGGTGCTAACAGAAGACATATAGACACGTTTTTCGTCCTACCAGGACTCATCAGTATGCTTGTCTGTTTAACAACCCAGTGGACTGGACCAGCTACCTCTAAGGCAGTGTGCCTGGGATATATTGTGGTGAACCCATTAAAATAAAAACCATTTAAAGACAAAGGACCTCTGTGCGTAAACACTGAGGCAAGGGTTACCCAAAGGGCATTTGGCTGGAAGCCAAGTTTCAAGAAAATATAAAGTCACACATGCCCCCACAATGCAAAGCATCATGGGCTGCATATGCAAATCACCACAGAATGTTATGCTGGTCCAACTTTAAGCAGAATTGCATGGTGCCGAAAGGCCTCTCACGCAGTTTGCAAAGGTGCTAACAGAAGACATAGACACGTGTTTCGTCCTACCAGGACTCATCAGTATGCCTTGTCTGTTTAACACCCCAGTGGACTGGACCAGCTACCCCTAAGGCAGTGTGCCTGGGATATATTGTGGTGAACCCATTAAAATAAAACCATTTAAAAGACAAAGGACCTCTGTGCGTAAACACTGAGGCAAGGGTTACCCCAAAGGGCATTTGGCTGGGAAGCCAAGTTTCAAGAAAATACAAAGTCACACATGCCCCCACAATGCAAAGCATCATGGGCTGCATATGCAAATCACCACAGAATGTTATGCTGGTCCAACTTTAAGCAGAATTGCATGGTGCCGAAAGGCCTCTCACACAGTTTGCAAAGGGTGCTAACAGAAGACATAGACACGTGTTTCATCCTACCAGGACTCATCAGTATGCCTTGTCTGTTTAACACCCCAGTGGACTGGACCAGCTACCCCTAAGGCAGTGTGCCTGGGATATATTGTGGTGAACCCATTAAAATAAAAACCATTTAAAGACAAAGGACCTCTGTGCGTAAACACTGAGGCAAGGGTTACCCCAAAGGGCATTTGGCTGGGAAGCCAAGTTTCAAGAAAATACAAAGTCACACATGCCCCCACAATGCAAAGCATCATGGGCTGCATATGCAAATCACCACAGAATGTTATGCTGGTCCAACTTTAAGCAGAATTGCATGGCACCATGCAATTCTGCTTAAAGTTGGACCAGCATAACATTCTGTGGTGATTTGTAAATTAAGAACTCAGAGTAAGGTTTAAAAATAGTATTACCTCTCTTACCCCTATTGACAAAGAGATGGAATAAGAACATCAACAAAAAGGAACCCCCAAAAATTGTCAGCTTTGCTACAAAACCTGGAAACACACATCATTTTTAAAGCAATGTTTATTGCATGATGCTTCCTGTTTTATTTGTGAAAACTATTGCACATGATCTTTAGAACTTTGGAGACACAGGTCCTATAAGCTTGCTGACAGGGGGTACTAGACTGTGAGTTCCTGAGATGATATCATATTCACTGACACAGGCTTTTTTGAACAGGTTGTGAAATCAGGGTTATAAAATAGCTCATTCTAATTCTGCAATGTAGCAGAAGTGGTGTCAGTTGCTCTTTAACCCTTACAGGAATCTTATCAAGAAACTGGAGAAAGACTCAGACTCCCACATTACAGGAGTGGTTTGATTAAATGAGTGTCATAGCTAATAATGAAAGAACACACTATCTATTTAATAATAAAGTAGATGTCGTTGACAAAATATAGTCCCCTTTTTTGAACATAGGAAGAGAAAAATAAACCCTTAAGAAATTAGGCTTTTTACATTTGATGCACCTGTGCACCAAATGTTTTGTGACAAGTGAAAAGGGATTTCAGGTGTGGGTCACTGCTGAGCCCATTGCAATTCACAACAGTAGGGGCTCAGCAGTCCACATCAATCACCACACACTGTGGTCATGATACCATTTTCTGCTTGCTGGGTGGAAACTTTGCATATTTCAAAGGACTGAAGCCACTCCAATCAGAGAGGGCCTCAGTCCTTTAATTTGCATGAAGCCATGTCAGTAAACAGCTGAGCGACTTTCAATGACAAGAGCCTGTGGTCACCATGTTTACTTGCAAGTTGGAAATCCAATTAGAACATGAATCCGATTACCATAATTTTCAATCAGATTCCAGCTTACTCTTTTTACATATGCTGGCTGCTAGCCTCCTCCCTCCAGAAAAAGGTCCATAAATGTCTGCTGCTGGTGCACCTGTAACTTTTCCCTCACCTGACCCTCCCTGACACCCTCTTCTGTGTTCACCCTCTCACAGAACTTATTGTCATCTGCAATAAGGCACATTTGGCCCTTAATGCCATCCTGACTGTAAGTTATGAATAAGTTTAAAAGCACCAACCCCTCTGGTGCTCCACTGGTAACTTCCCTCATCTCCAACTTTCTCCCCAATCATTACCCTCTGGGTTCTTCCCACTTGACATTTTGCCACCCACATAGGCATTTTGTCACCCACCTCTGTGTCTTCCAGCTTCTTGATCAAAGTCCTTTTTGAAATCCAGGTAAAGTATGTCTATATCCTGGCCCTTATACACCATCTTTGTGACACAATTCATTTGGCATGACTTCACTGCTACAGACCTGTGCTGTCTGTCATCTTGGATCCAGTTTGCCCCACCAGATTTGATGAACCATTCCTAAAGATCAGTGTCAGTGGCTTAGAAGACTGCACACTCACCTCTGAGACCAGAAGATAAGAAGATGGTGGATTCCATCCACACAACAGAAACTTGAGTCAAATCCCAATATACTGACACTGTAGTACAGCATGAGGGGGGTGCTGTACTCCTGAGGTGCCATCTTTTGAATGAGACCTTAAAACTGAGGTCCTGTCTGCCTGTTCTGGTGGTCATTCAGTTATAAGTTAAAGATCCCATAGCACTTCTCAAGAAGAGTAAGGGAATTTCCCCAGTGTCTTTGATAAATTTCCCCCATTCAATAAAAAATACTAATAGTGTAATCTGGTTCACTGTCAGTTGCTTTTCATCTGTATCCCCGCTTCCCTCAGATGAGACTGAAAATAAGATGAATTGCCTAGTCTTCCTTTCCCGGGCAACAAAAACTAAATAAATAAAATGAAGAATAGTTTCCGTCAGCTTTCAAATGATCAGTGTCAAGCTGATTAGTTTGCGATTCCTCAACTCATGCCTACCCATCCCCCATTATGTAAGAATTCTACATCTGTCATTCTCCACTTTTGTGGCACTATGTCTGTGTCTAGGGAGCTACCAGAATAGGTCAGCTAGTGTGATGTCAGTACTACTACTAGCTCAATCAGCACCATTGGGGGGGTTACCATCTGTCCTGGGAGACTTATCTACCTTAAGGGCAATAAGTTCTTTAAAGACCCTATCAGCCATGATCAGCTCCTCACACATCTACTCCTTCCTTCCTCCCTTTGCATATCCTACCTTGAGGTATCGGTCCATAATTCTTCTTCATGCATACTGAGCAGAAGTAGGTATTTAAATCTTCTGCCTTCCCACTGTTGTCTTTCAGCCACTCTGTCCCTTGTCTCAGTTTGATATTTCTTTCCTTTATACTAATTTTACTGAGATGTATGGAAGCACAGTCTTGTCACCATCCTTGATTCCCTCCACTATTCTCAACTCAGCTCCTGCCTTTGTCTTTCTCATCTCCCTAGTAGATATTTTCAGTTTGTCTAGGTAGTCCACTCTTCCCCACTCCCACTGGGCCCTCCTGTATCTCTTGAAGAAAGCACTTTTCTCCTTAATGACAATTACAGCCTCCCTTGTATGCCAGAGGTATTCCTTGTTCTTGTTCTTCCTACTCTTGTGCTTCAGGCAGATTATGGTGACAATCCATCCGGATCCCTTCCCTAATTATGACCCGTTTTCGTCTACCTTCCTGGCCTCCTGATCTTGCCCAGCTGCAGGCTAAGGTACTACCCCATTTTGAGGTCAATCCTTAGAAAATACAGAACATGTGTTTTAATGTTTACGATTTAATTCCCCATATCAAGCTGAAATCACACTGACTAGTGATAAGTGGAAGGCTTTACCTGTACCTCTAGTTCAGCAGGGCAGTGGGTGACCATGCAATGCCCCACTCTGCATGGTTAAAGCCACCCATGTGCAAGCATCTGTTGGGCAGTCAGAAATTTTGTTGGCCACTGCACAGCTGCTTTGTTCCCTACTGCTTCCCTCTCTGCCCTCCCCTTATGTAGCAACTGCATGGCTGCCTCCAAGCATCCCTCCTCCTCCTCTCTTGTTTCTGTTAGCTTTCTCTTCTGTTTGCAGCCATCAGGCTAGTCTTATCTGCTCCTCTATTGTGTGTTTGGGCTTGCCTTGGGGGCTCCAGCCCTCACTCCATCCTTCTGTTCTACTACCCTAGTTAAAGGGTCAGTTGGATGCTCTGCTGAAACCAAGCCCTGCTTCCCCTAGAGCTGCTTTGAACTGGGAAAAAGGAGACTGGGCATACTGTCCTGCTGACTGGATAGGAGGCAGACATCTGCAGAGTCCTAAAGGCTTCCCTGTTTTCACCTTGACAGTGGTTATCTAAGCAGCAGAACACTGCTCTCCTGTTTTCAGTGCATCAGCCATGTTCTGTACTTTGTAACAGTTTAAGTTCAGTACCTTCCTTCCCCAGTCTAACTAGTCTACATCAGCAACCTTTATAACTACCCTTTTCTTATGGAATTGAATGGCATGCATCTGCATCTGTGTTTCATTCATACCATTCCATTTCAGACATTGTTCAATCTCAGGTGACTTACCAGTTCAATTCACATTTGAGTTGGCTTTCTGTGCCTCCAGTCAGTCATTCAGTCTTACCGTCTTGCATTTCTACATATGTATCTTGCACTCCATGACTGTGACTGTCAGGATTGGCCATTGGCATCCCAATATACTCCTGCAGTTGGATCATGCCAGCCATGATCATATCATGACTTCCAGGGCTCCCACCCTGTGAGCCAATGGTCTCACTCTACTGCAGAGAAGACCACATTCTGAGGATGGGTCCCTCAACTTGGGCATGGTCCTTCTATTTCTCACTTTTGTTGAGACTGTCCTGTGCTGAAGGGGAAACTTTAGCTGCACAAATTGACTTGGCAGCTCTGTTTTATGTAGTGTTTAAGACTTCAGTTTCCAGATGGTGGGGTCTCTTAGTCCTTGAGGGTTCCATTAGTTGTGCTGACCAAGTTGGCAGCACCTTCAATAGCTATTCCTCCCTATGGCAGCATAACATTCAGCTGGTCTCTGCCTTCTTCCCTTCCTTTGCCCCTCAAAGGTGAAGATTGCACAACTACTTAATTTTTTCCCATCAACTACCAAACTCCTACTGTATGCTTTGCCTCTCAAGGGTTCAGCTTCCTTTCTAGGCCACCACTCAGATGGAGCCCAAGTGAGTGTCTTTTAGCGGCAGCTGTTTTTTCTTCCCACCTTGGGGGTTGGCCTCCTTTATGTGTAACATCTTCTATTTGCAGAGATTGGCCTGCAGCAGCCTCACAGTGTTCCTATTAGAGGGATAGAGCAAGAAACTTTCCTCTAAAATCTTCCCCTGAAATGGGTTTCAAAATTGCAGTAGCCAAGCCATTACACCAGTAGTTATCTTCCCAGCCTGGCTGTAGTACAGCCTAGGCCTTGAATCACCAGCAGTTTCCTCATTTTGCTGTGTTTTCCAGTCCTTCATCCTGAAGATCACAAAATATAGGTAGTACCTGCAAAACCTGGAGTTAGCTGGTAGCACTACAATACCCCTCCAACACTCCTTCGACAGTGATGCCCAGCATAATTTTCCATTACAAATAAAGATATACAGATACTTTTGTCATAATGGCCAAAGTTGCAACTGTGGTTTGGTGTCACTTGGTGCCACTGTTTTCAAATAGTAAAAATATTCATTAGTATCTACTGAGCTGTTAAAATGTCAGCAGGTGGCATCAAACAGACACAATGCTGGACATGCATGTGCTTCCAAAAGTCATTAGGGTAATGAGCTCTAGTGATTATCTGGTATATTGCAAAAATTCAAGCAGATGTCAATGACTATTCTTCATGGTTTGTCTCTTTTGATAGTGACCTAACACTTGGCACCACTATACTATTACTATGGAGCCACCTCTCAATTCTACCTTAAAGCCACTTTACCCAGCCTTTACCTTCCTCTACAATGGCAACTCAAGTGTATGGCTGGGCAAAATGTATGGACACTGCCTTTATAAAAGTATTACAACATTCCACAATTTTACAAAAGCTCATAAAATTTGTTAGTTGCTGTATTGGTCCTTGTAAGACAGGTCCAGAAACAAATGATACCTTTTATTGGACCAACACAGATGTAACATTGGACCAACCAAGTTCTTCATCAGAAGCTTATGCCAGTTGTGTGGAAAATCACATTCTATTAACACCCAGATCATACATAAAAAAAGAAAAAACTCTCATTGGTTTAAAATACTTTTTTAAACCATAACAGAGGTTTAAATCCAAGAAACAGTTATTTTTTAGCTAGCTGGCTACTGTGAAATACTTTAAGGTCAAATGTCAACAGAGGCAGATAAGAGGAATCCTCCTTGAGGCTTAACAGTTTCACTGACTTACATAATGAATGGGTGACTGTGTCATGAGAATACACTCTCAATTAAATGCAAGACCTTTAGATTTAATACCCACTTAAGTGCATGTTAAAAATGTGACAGTATTCCATTTTAAAATAAAGGATATGTGTAACAGGGTCCTGTTAAGCAGAAAATAACAAAGTTTCAAAAAGAAGAGAAATTCAAGATGTCCCCCCCCCCGCCCTTTTTGTTTTCATTTTCACTCTCTCCTGTCTACTCCTCTAACTTCCTATCTATACTAATTTTCTTGTCAGGGTGGCCAACCTGGCAATTCTTAAAGCTTTACTATCCTTGTTATCCAGTTCTAGTTTGTACATCTTGATAGTAGATACGGTAATGGGCTTTAATATAAAGTGTAATTGCCCTTAAAAGCATTTGTTAGAAAATTCAGACAAAGCAAAAGTATGTTGCTAAAGGAGCCCCCCCCGAGCTTTCTATGCAGAGGGTTTACACCAGTAAAGAAAAGGTTGCTAACGAGGAGTGCTGTGCTCCCTAGCAAGTAACTCTGAAGTCCTGTTCTGGTGCTTGCTCCAAGGAAATAAAAAGGAGCTGAATTTATGCAAGGACACTGAGGGCATAAAGAAGGAAGTCCTGCAGTATCTATATTCATTAAAAATGGGCTGTAATTGTTTAAAGAAGGTGCTGCCTTTCTGTTAAAAGGCTGAAAAATGAACAGCTGTTGGCTGAGAATTGCAGCCATTGGGGAATCCCAACATTTGTTAAATAAACACAGTAAAAACTCTGTTAGCTAGAATTACAGTATGTAAATAGGAGATCAATGTGTTTTATAAATAAAAACTGTTTTTTTTTTCTTTGGGTTTTGCACTAGAACATCAAACTGGCTATTTATTAAAGAATCTAGAACCTTACAAGGAAACAAGATAGGGAGTGCACCCTTCATCTGTTGCCCTTGGTTAAAGATTCTAGATTCTTTATATTTAATATTTAGGTTACTTCTCTTTTCTCTATTATGGTTTACTTACCTGGGTAAAGTCATCTGGGAAGCCCTTCTTATAGAATTGGCAGCCCATGAAATGGCTGCCTTTATAGCAACTAAATGGAGGTGATGTCAGAGAGTAGGTGGAGCCGATTTCAAACTCCGCCCCTTTTGAGTACTATATAAGGCCTCCACCAGAAGACCTTGTCAGATAGGGAGATGAAGGAGACTGGTCAGTATCTTCTGATCAGGTGAAGGAATGGAAGTGTGAATGCCTACACACTAGCTTGGAAGTATTGGATGCTGAGAAGAGCAGGGAGTCTGACTGCAAGACTTGCCTGGGTTTTTGTTTATTTTTGATTTGGTGAAAGTTAACCTATTTCTTTTCTGTAAATAATTTATATTTTTTTAATTTTTTATTTTTTTCTGGAAATAAAATGATAAACACTATGCCAGCATTTTTTATGCACTTCATTTTTGTGATTGGTGTCTGTTATTGAACCCACACGGTTATATTGGTGTTAGAAGTGAGATTCAACCTGGTGTGTCGAGGCTGCCTGGGAGGCATACCAGGGGGTGTTGCAGCATAAACACCCTAACAGATGCACGAAGGGGAACAGTCAGACAAAAGTGCATTGCATTTCACCAGGTCAGTGAGAGAAAGGACTGGGGAGCCTTTGCTGCCTGGGCTAAACCCTGTAACCAGACCCAAAATGAAGAAGGCCGAGGAAGAAGAAGAAGAAGAAGCGGTACTAGCTGCAGCAGCAAAGCCACAAGTACGACAGGTACCACCAGCTGCTGATGATCCTAGTAAATTGTTAAAGTGGCTATGCATGCAGCAGATCAAGATGGAGAACTGGAGGAAGAAGATCGGCGACTGAGGGATGAGGACCAAAGACTCCAAGCTGAAGAAAGGAGAAGACAGGACCAAAAATGAACTGACACCCTAAAGGTGATACAGGAGATGTCACAAAGGCAAGTAGAATGAATGGTGCCAAGAGATATTAAGTTGACTAAATTAACCGAAAGTGATGATACAGAAGCTTATCTGACGACTTTCGAGTGAATAGCCCAGACTTGCAACTGGCCCCAAGATCAGTGGGTGATAAGATTGGTACCCTACTTGTCTGGGAGGGCTCAGCTTGTATATAGTCAACTAAGTGTGACTGATGCTGCCACTTATGCTAAAGTAAAGGAAGAGATTTTAAGAAGATATAATATCAGCACAGAGACTTACCATCAGCACTTTAGGTCACAGAAAATGTTCCATTATGACACGCTAAGGGAGACCTATGCCAGACTTAAGGATTACTGTATAAAATGGTTACAACCCACCACAAAGTCTATTGACCAGATTATGGAACTTATTACCATTGAACAATTTATCCAGGTTTTGGCTCCTGATGTGCAAGTATGGGTGAAGGAGCACAAACCTGAAACTGCAGAAGAAACCATTAAGCTAGCGGAGGATTACCTAGCAGCTAGAGCAACCAGACCCAGTGGACAACCAGGTAACCAAGGACCACCTGCACCTCCTGTAAGACCCTTTTATTCCAAAAAATGTGCAGAATCAGAGACAATCACAGTATAACAGGAGGGATAGAGGTGCTAGAATTCCATATTCTGAACTGATATGCCATGGTTGCCTTGGGAAGGGTCACATTGTGAGGAATTGTCCCAATAAAATACAAGAACCTGCTCATTTGGCTCTGGCCAATTTTGGCTATGTAGAGACAGTGGGGATTGGAGACCTACAAACCCTGGGATTATTGAATTCTGGGAGCAGGCAAACATTAGTGTGAACTGATCTTGCACCTGATTGTGCCATAAACCAGCAGGATACTACTGTCAGATGTGTGCATGGAGACATTCACCAGTATAAAACTGCCCATCTTGATATTAATATAAGTAATAACTGTTGTAAAGTACTAGTTGGTCTAGTACCCTGGTTACCAGTACCTGTCATTATTGGACAAGATTTCCCCACTTTTTCAACACTGATGAGTAATCACCGGACTTTTATGGAGACTGTTAATGTGGTTAACAGATCTCAAACTAAAGCCCAATTAGACTCTGTTTTTCCCTTTGAAGAAGATTATTTTGAAAGTGGGGGCAAAGATAGGAAGTCCCAAAAAGAAAGAATAAGGCTTGGAAAGAACAACACCAAAAAGGGACAGAGTATATGGTACCAGGGTTGTCTTGTAACCATGTTTATGAAGATCAAATGGCAGATGATTCTTTGAAACCTTTATTTTCACAGGTGTCCAAAGAGAAACAACTGGGACAATCTTATTTCATACAGAGAAATAAAATACTATATAGAATATCTGTTGACCAAAGAAATGATTTAGAAACTGAGCAGTTGATGGTGCCCCAGAAGTACAAAGAACAGGTAATGTTTCTTGCCCATGACATCCCAATGGCTGGCCATGAAGGGAGGGATAAAACCATTCAGAGAATCCTGTCCAGATTTTGTTGGCCAGGGATTCATCAGGACGTGGCTGCTTATTGTACAGCCTGTGCTAAATGCCAGTTAGTAACACAAGGAGGGAGAAAAGATCAGGTACCCCTATAGCCTATCCATTGTGTTACCACCCCTTTTGATCGGGTAGCTATGGATGTGGTGGGACCCCTACTTAAAAGTTCTAAAGGGAATCAGTATATTCTTGTAATCTGTGACTATGCCACCCTGTACCCTGAGGCTATCCCAATGAGGATGGTAACAGCTCCTCAAGTGGATGAAGAACTGGCCAAAGTTTTTAGTAGAATGGGAATACCCCGGGAAATATTAACAGACTGTGGCAGTAATTTTACATCAGCCCTGTTGCAAGAATTGTATAGACTGCTAGGGGTTACAGCCCTTAGAACTTCTCCATATCATCCCCAGACAGACGGACTAGTGGAGCGGTTTAATAAAACCATGAAAAAAATGCTCCAGAAATCTGTGCATGAAGAGGGAAGAGACTGGGACAAATTTCTTCCCTACCTTCTTTTTGCTTATAGGGAGGTACGCAAACCACTACTGGTTTCCTCATTTACCCTATTGTATGAGCGCAACCCCAGAGGGCCCCTAGATGTAGTGAAAGAACACTGGGAGGTTGGAAAAAATGTTGGAGGCACAAATATTGTTGAGTATATGCCGTCACTAAGGGAAAGATTGGTGAAATATATAGCACTTGCACATGAGAATGTGAAAAATAAACAACAGGTTCAGAAAGAAAGATATGATGTAGGGTTGAAAGAAAAACATTTCAAGCCTGGGGAAAAAGCATTATTGTTGCTACCTACGACTGAGAATAAGTTGTTAATGCATTGGCAAGGACCCTATGAAGTTGTCAGACAAACAGGGGTGATAAATTATGAAATAGAGATGCCAGGGCATAGACCCTTAAAACAAATTTATCATGCCAGCTTGTTAAGAAAATGGGAAGAAAAACCAAAAACTGAAGTAGTATGCTACATCCAACCAGAACAGGGTAACACAGAATTGGATGTTGCATATGAACGGTTAGACCCTTGTCATGAGGAGACACCCATTCACATTAATCCAGATTTGGCACCAGCACAATGTCATGAGATTGACAATCTCTTAGATTATTTTAAAAGTACTTTCACAAAAAACCCTGGAAGAGCAAAGGGTGTGGAGCATGAAATCAAACTGTCACAGACCAGGGCCATACACCAGAAACCATATAGGCTTCCTGAAAAAGTCAGACAGGAGGTAGTGGAGGAAGTGAAAAGGATGGAGCAAGCAAAGGTTATTGCACCATCACGCAGTCCATGATCTTCACCCCCTGGTAGTAGTTAGTAAGAAAGGAGGTGGAGTGAGGTTATGCTTGGATTTTAGATGCATACATGCTGTCTCAGAGTCTGATGGGTACCCCATGCCCAGAATTGATGATCTGTTGGACCAAATTGGATCTGCCTAGTATAGCAGTACACTTGACCTTGAAAAGGGGTACTGGCAGATCCCATTGGTAACCCAAGCACAGGAACTAACAGCATTCTGTACTCCAATTGGGCTATACCAGTTTACAACCATGCCATTTGTACTACATGGGGCCCCTGCCACCTTTCAAAGATATATGGACCATATGTTAAGACCCCATAAAGCATATAGTGCCGCTTATCTAGATGATGTCATCATCTATAGCCCAGACAGGGACACCCACTTAGTTCACTTAAGTGCAGTTATTCAGAGTCTGAAAGATGCTGGCTTAATGATTATTCCAGCAAAATGTGCCCTTGCTAAAACTGAAACCCGTTACTTAGGTTTTCTTATTGGAAACAGGGCTATCAAACCAGAAGTCAGTAAAATTGAAGCTGTGGTAAATAGTCCAGTGCCCAGTACAAAAAAGCATGTCTGCTCATTTCTGGGCCTGGCTGGTTACTATCATCGGTTTATACCAGACTTCTCAACCATTACCACACCTTTAACAAATCTAACAAGGAATTGTTGCCCCACTAAGGTGAAGTGGACAGCAGAGTGTGATGCTGCTTTTAGAAAAATAAAGGCGATATTATGTTCTGCGCCAGTATTACATAGTCCAGACTTCTCCAAACCATTTGAGGTTCAAACAGATGCCTCAGATACAGGCATCAGAGCTGTTCTTACCCAATATGATAAACATGGGGAACACCCTATTCTTTTTTTAAGTAGAAAGCTCCATGAAAGGGAATGGAGATATTCCACAATAGAGAAAGAGTGTCTGTCCATGAAACGGGCAATTGAGGCCTTAAAATATTATCTATTGGGGAATGAATTTACAATTGTAACTGATCACAATCCCTTATGTTGGCTTAATCTGATGAAAGACAAGAATATGAGAATAATGAGGTGGTACTTGTCTTTGCAACCTTACAAATTTTCAGTTAAACATCGAGCAGGATCCCAACACAAAAATGCAGATTTCCTATCTAGATTTGGAGCTGATAAAGATAGCTCAGGAAAAGAAAATGGATGATGTTACATCTAAAATGTTAAATAATAGTTGCAAACTATTAGATGCACAACTAGGGGAATTGTGATAACTGGGACCATATTTGTAATGTACATATTAATGTTAGGTAAATGGTTCCAATTTGTTAAGGGTCCCTGAGATGGAACTTCTGAGAGTGGGTGGGCGGAAGTTCCAACCCTTCCAAGGGTGAAGTGTCTCAGTCAACAGAATAAATGCTTACTATGTTGTCTTCTTGTGCAGGTAGGTATGCAACTGGGTCCTGTTATGCAGAAAATAAAAAAGTTTCAAAAAGAAGATTAATTCAAGATACCCCCCCCCCCTTTTGTTTTCATTTTCACTCTCTCCTGTCTACTTCTCTAACTTCCTATCTATACTAATTTTCTTGTCAGGGTGGCCAACCTGGCAATTCTTAAAGTTTTACTGTCCCTGTTATCCAGTTCTAGTTTGTACATCTTGATAGTAGATATGGTAATGAGCTTTAATATAAAGTGTAATTGCCCTTAAAAGCATTTGTTAGAAAATTCAGACAAAGCAAAAGTATGTTGCTAAAGGACCCCCCCCTGAGCTTTCTATGCAGAGGATTTACACCAGCAAAGAAAAGATTGCTAAGGAGCAGTGCTATACTCCCTAGCAAGTAACTCTGAAGTCCTGTTCTGGTGCTCGCTCCAAGGAAATGAAAAGGAGCTGAATTTATGCAAGGACACTGAGGGCATAAAGAAGTAAGCCCTGCAATGTCTATATTCATTCAAAAGAGGCTGTAATTGTTTAAAGAAGGTGCTGCCTTTCTGTTAAAAGGCTGAAAAATGAACAGCTGTTGGCTGAGAATTGCAACCATTGGGGAATCCCAACATTTGTTAAATAAACACAGTAAAAACTCTGTTAGCTAGAATTATAGCATGTAAATAGGAGATCAATGTGTTTTATAAATAAAAACTGTTTTTTTTTCCTTTGGGTTTTGCACTAGAACATCAAACTGGCTATTTATTAAAGAATCTAGAAACTTACAAGGAAACAAGATAGGGAGTGTGCCCCTCATCTGTTGCCCTTGGTTAAAGATTCTAGATTCTTTATATTTAATATTTAGGTTACTTCTCTTTTCTCTATTATGGTTTACTTACCTCAGTAAAGTCATCTGGGAAGCCCTGCTTATAGGGTTGGCAGCCCACGAAATGGCTGCCTTTATAGCAACCAAATGGAGGTGATGTCAGAGAGTAGGTGGAGCCAATTTCAAACTCCACCCCTTTTGAGTACTATATAAGGCCTCCACCAGAAGACCTTGTCAGATAGGGAGAGGAAGGAGACTGATCAGTATCTTCTGATCAGGTGAAGGAATGGAAGTGTGAATGCCTACACACTAGCTTGGAAGTATTGGATGCTAAGAAGAGCAGGGAGTCTGACTGCAAGACTTGCCTGGGTTTTTGTTTACTTTTGTTTTGGTGAAAGTTAACCTATTTCTTTTCTGTAAATAATTTATATCTTTTAATTTTTTATTTTTTTTCTGGAAATAAAATGATAAATGCTATGCCAGCTTTTTTTGTGCACTTCATTTTTGTGACTGGTGTCTGTTATTGAACCCACACGCTTACAATGTGTCATCTCATTTTCTAGACTGTCATTGTTTTTTTCATTTTTTTTAATTGGGCTGTAATTCTGACAATTGATATTTTCTGTAAAACAAAACTCTGGGTAAATCACTGAAAGTTTTTATGTTTATAGAATATATTATCTGGTTTATTATATGGTTGATAAATTGTCTCCGGATGTTAGACACTGTATGAATGTGTGAAACAGTTTGTTCACTCTATGGAAACATTTCTTTATAGCTCCTATTGCCATAGAGAGACAAATCATATTTTATAGTTTTATCATGGAATACTATCACATTTTTAACATGTACTTAAGTAGGTATTAAATCAAAAGGTCTTGCATTTAATTAAGAGTGTATTCTTATGAAACAGTCACCCATTCATTATGTAAGTTAGTGAAATTGTGAGGCCTCAGGAAGGATTCCTCTTATCTGCCTCTGTTGACATTTGATCTTGGAGTGCTTCATAACATGCAGCTAACTGACTAAAATTGGTTCCTTGCATTTAAATCTCTGTTAGGGCTTAAAAAAGGGTATTTTAAACCAATTCAAATTTTTCTGTTTTTTATGTATGATGTGGGTGTCAATAGAATGTGATTTTCCACACAACTGGCATAAGCTTCCGAGGAAGGACTTGGTTGGTCCGAAAGCTTAAGCACTGGGGCATCACCAGCAGGAAAAAGGTGGTCATAATTCCACTATACAAGACACTAGTGAGGCCCCACCTGGAGTACAGTGTACAGTTCTGGAGACCATACCTACGTAAGGACATAGACAGGGTAGAGAAGGTTCAGAGGAGGGCAACAAAGATGGTGCATGGATTGCATCACAAGTCCTATGAAGACAGGTTGAAGGAACTGAACATGTACTCCTGGAGGAGAGGGATGGAGAGAGGGATATGATAGAGACATACAAGTATCTTACAGGGAGAAACAGGGTGCAGGAAAACACTAGTTTTAAGCCAAAAGATGTTCCAGGACTAGAGGGCATGGGATGAAGTTGGAGGGAGGACGATTCAGAGGAAACATGAGAAAGAATTTCTTCACAGAACGGTGGTGGACAAGTGGAACACCTGCCAGAGGAAGTGGTGGGGGCTGAAACAATCACGGGATTTAAGAATGCATGGGATAGACATAAAGGAATTCTAGAGGTCAGGGGTAAGGGGAAACAGACTTCTAGGAAAACAAACTGAACTTACAAGCTCAAATGGGCAGACTGGGTGGGCCATAGGCCCTTATCTGCCGACACTGTCTATGTATCTATGTATGTATCTATGTATCACTGTTTTCCTGTGTTACAAAAGCTCATGACATTCAACTTTAATATTGATGTTATTTTGTAATCTTCAGCTGCTTATAACTTGGCCAGCATCTGAGCAAAAGAGTGGAGAGTTGACACAGCCTCTCTTTTTTCCATATTGATTTTTCTCCTTGCAGGAAGCTTGTATCTCAGGGATATATCCTGTTCACAGGGATATACTCTGATCAGCATGAACCTTGCCATCATTCAGCTGACTCTTGGGTTTTTCTCAAAAAATGTTTCCCTCCCATTTCCACTACTGGGGATTGTGACTCTGTCAGCCTCACACAGTCACAGATTCTACTGAGTCAGGAGTAAGCTACTTGATCCAGCCACAGGGGTCATAGTGTTGTTGGAACCCACCACCAACCTTTTCTGACAGAACTGCCAAGCAGCAGCTGTCATGGTCATGGAATGCCTCATGACGTGACATCCCAGGCTCCCTTCTGAACCCAGGATGTCAGCATGGCAGTGCAATGCTCTGCTGCTGGGTCATAGGGGTAGACTCAAAGCCTAATATTTATGATCAAGGATACTAACAAAATTGGTGAGAGTATGCTCTCTAGTTCTGATGTTAAAGGGGTATTAAATTCTGCAGTTCACATAACTGCAAAATGTAATTTTAAAATTTATGAACGTTTGGAGGCATATGACTCAGTCACCTTTAAAGACGGAGATCTGCTACTTGTTACACCTCTGTATCGATCACAATAAAGTCATAATACCAAATTTGGTGCAATTTAGACAAATACATTTAGTTGACATAATTGCAAAATTATATTGAATAATTTCTGAATGTTTGTAGGCTTATAATGCAATCACCATTAAAAATCAAGATCTACAACATGATACATTTTTTATGGACATTGGCAAGGTATCATAGCAAATATGGTCAATTTGGACAGACACTTGTTAAATTAGACAGAAATAACTGAAATAACAATGTTGGTAAAATTTCATGAAATTTTCATGGAACTTTTGTCAGAGGGACTTCTGCAGTCCCATTATGGTTAATACCCTTAGAATTATGGTACTTCATGAACAGTAATGAGACTGTGAATTTAGATAGCATTTGAACTCCTCTGTGGTGTGTAGAAATGATGGGGACAGAAGCATAATATGTAAACAAATATCACATTTGCCGTCCTCACCCTGCACTTTGAGCTACATGTAAGACTTTCTTCTGCATTAGGAGCATCAGAGGCATCAAGATGTTGACAATGAACTGTAACCAGTAGTAATCCAATAGTCTGCATTCTGTTTGATTTCAACCACAAGAAATGGAACATTGCTTTGTTTTCTCATGAAATTTCCACCAACTGGACAACTGAATGATTCCCCTTTAAAACAGATGGGACACCAGCAAGCTATTGTTCTTGCTTCTGTTCCATTGATTAGGAGTCAACATTACTATCTCAAGAATTGCCACTAAGAGAGTGTGTTTGCAATTGGTCTCTGGCTATGGTAGAATACCAATATGACCATGTATCTGGAAGAATGGTAAAATGTACCTTACTGTTACTAATCATTGGACTAGGTGAGTGTTGCTGCTGCAGCACTGAAAGCACAAACAGGAAAAGAGTCATTCTTTTGAAGTGATTATGCCTATTGTTATTCTGTGCCAGGAACAAACCAACTAGCAGGACTAAGTCATCCAGGTCTTTCTATAGGTGAGGACATCATCTTTCATTTATCCTATTGTAGGATATGGAGTAAAGAAGGTATCACACAGTCTACTTTCTGATGATGGACAATTGTATTTTTACTGGTGATGTAATTGTATCATTTCTTTGGGGATAGTGGGAGGAGGGAGGTTGAATGGCAGAGGGTGGGAAAGGTTGGGGAGGTTCCTGTGTAATTATTGTTGACTTGGGGACAGACATGGGTGTAGGAACTGGGTAGGTGGTGTAGTTTCATGGCATGGGTGCAGGGATGGATGATGTGAAATATTGATAGTGTTACTGCTACTCACTATTATGTTAAACTTCACCAGAACTATGGAAATGAGGAGGGTGGTATATGCTAGAAGGCAGACAGGGATACTGCATGTTTAAAAGTCATGTTGGTGGGAAATCTAAGGTATTGTTAGAACTCTGAAAGTTTGTTCCTTGTAACAAAAACCCTACAGATATCTTCTTTCTGGGTATTGTTACTGCTGTTCTGTTACCTACTGTGAACCAAGATACCCCTCAGGGTTTGTGGCTAGTGGTGGGCGAAGTGGGCTCAATCCGCTCTGTGAAGTATTTTGCGTAGCACAGACGGATTCATGGAGTGCTCCACAACATGAAGCGGAGTACTTTGCTTTATAATGAGGAACGCGGAGTGCATTAAAAAAAACAGCGACTTTGCATTACTCTGCCTCCGCTGGTCACTACTGTTTCAATTCTTAAGGTGAAGTACATTGGTGGCAGTTCACTTTGCCTCACTTTGCCTTGTTTTTGAGCTCCGAAGGCAGATTTTGCAGTGATTCATGGGAGTTCAGGTCACATGGGCTCTATATTGATCTGCACAGCCTCAGTTCGGGATAGTATGAGTAGGAAGGAGTAGGAGACAGTGTACTCTGATAGCTGTCTGTAGGAATCTTTTGAAAGCTGTTCAGAAAGCATTTTTGCTTTTTTGGGGGGATCCAACTGCAGTTCATCAATTGTAGGAAACCCTCCCGTGCTCACATCATTGAGCGTATTTGTTTGTGTGTGGATTTTGAATGTTAATTTACAACATTGAGTGTGTGTGGTGAAAGACAGTGAAGTGTGCTGTGTGGGGGAAGGGCTTGTCTGTGTGTGGGTAGATTTAAGTTGGAGAACTAGTGATTTCTTTGTGTTTTGGTTATATTTTTGTTATATAACTGGCTGTGCTACTGTACACATAGTAAAATTGTCAGTAATAGTACAAATTTTCTTGCTGTTTGTTGCGTGAATGTGGTGCAGCATTTCATAAGGTGAGGTTATTTAAATTACAAATTTACATTACTTGGCAGTACACTGAACTTTTGCATTTGCGTCGCATTCCTCATTCAGTATTGTACACAAACTGTTCTGTGTTGTGTGTGCAGTGTTGCATGCATCAAATATAATACACTTTTAAAATTTGTGACACAGAATAGTGTAGTGTAACTAAACGCAGCAGTGTGAACCTGCTATCCACTGCAGCTGCCTGATTTTGTACTGCAATCATGTTCTCTGTTCTTAGTTTTGCTGCTTTTAGTGCCATAAAAATCAGCACTGTCTGTATTCATTGCTCCCCCCACCACCCCCACGTTGAAAAGATATTTTTTTACCAGACTGGATTGTTTTTGTGACCTCATCAGCACCACTGGTTACTGAAGTTGTTTTCATTCTGTGACAGTGTCACAACACAGTAGTCTGTTATCTTTTGCTGAAGCCACAGTTGTTTATTTTGCTTCACATCCAGCCAGAGTCCCTCCAGTCAGAAAGTGACCGTATCAAAATCTGAATTTGGTAATAATATTTGTGGTTGATGCCCCAAAATGCCTGCAAAGAGACATGCAAGTAAAGCTGTTTCTGGCCATGGCAATGTTGGCAGTAAGAGGGTCTGTGGGCGTGGTAGTATTACGTGGACGGAAAAGTGCATTGCTGATGTGAGGAAAGGTATTTCTCCTGCAATGTTTTTTACAGCCCAATCAGTAGCTTCACTCATAGTTGGAGCAGATGATGTTTTCCCTGCCAGTGGTGTTAGCGTTACTGGTGTTAGTGGTGGTGGTGGTGGAGGTAGTATTAGAATTGTTGCATCAAGTTCTAATTCCGACCAAGGTACTGTATCCAAACATATTGAGTGCGAAGTAGTGCAAGTGAGTGACGGTGTAGATGACGTCATACTTCCCATAACATCCCATTAACTGAACCTGATTCTGATGATCATGTCAATGATAGCATTCAATATGATATTCCGTCCACCGTGGCACCTAACGTCATACATTTTCCATGCAGTGATTTACAGTGTGGTGAAAAAATATCAGGTGATGGTGGTGTAGATACTGATGATGAATGTGATGATGATGATGTTGCTGTTGTTGCAACATGCACTCCACATGTTACCATCCAAACAGAAGATGTGGATGTGCGTGACAGTGGCATTGATGAATATGATGATGATGTAATTGACTCCGGTTGGGAACTGGAGAAAAATAAATTAAAAGTGGCTGTGTCTGAATCTGTTTGCAGGAATCCCCCCTTGTAAAAACTTGTGATTTACTGGTTTTAGTTGATGATAATGATGATGACGACCCAGTAATCAATATGATAGGTAGTCATGGTGGTCAGTTGCAGTCCAGGTGTGCAGTGCCAGAAACATCACGTGCCCCCCCTCACTTCGGTGCTTAAAATAACAGACTTAAATAAGCCACATCATCATGGACATGTTAAAAGCAGAGCATCACACTCCCTTGTTTGGTATTTTTTTGTTCAAGATGCAAATGATGATTCAGTAGCAATCTGCCCAGTTTGCCATGTGCGTGTGAGTAGAGGTAAAAAGGGGAGCCATCTTGGGACAGGAGGACAGCATACACATCTTAAAAATAGGCACTTGGCACTGTGGACCCAGCACAAGCTGGCAGCTAATACCACAGTGGGGCGTTCACCCTTGTCACCGGCAACCATAGTGAGCATGTTATTCCCTTCCATGGCTGTTAAGCCCAGTAGGAAATTAAACATGTGCAGTAGTGTGGTAATAAGAACAAAGGATTACTACAGGCATGATGAGGTGGAGGACCATAATGACTTTGAAATGTCCAGTGCTGGTGAGAGTAGCAGTTTTTGTGGTGGTGAATGCAGTATGTCTAATGCAAGTGGTACATGAACCCTGGTTGGCAAAACTGGAAAAATAACATAATTTCTGGGTTTGTCATCATCACCTGTGCAACCGTCTTCATCAAATGTCCATACTCCACCCCCTGCCAATGCCATTCATCACAGAGCACAACCATTTGTGACTAACACACCCCATGTAAAACTTTTAAGTCAGCCCACGTTACAGAGTGTTTTTGCACATAAGCTGAAGCACCCCCCCAATCATACAGTGTCACGTGAACTTAATGCTGCTGTAGTGGAAATGCTGGCAACTGATCTTTTGCCCTTCTCCTTTGTGGAGAATTCTGGGTTCCGGCGGTTTGCTGCCCTTGCCTGTCCAAAATGGAAAGTCCCATCCAGGACATACTTTTCTACCCGTGCTGTTCCCGAGTTGTTCCACACAGTCTCAGACTCAGTAAGACATGCCCTTCAACATTCCTCCTCTTCATTCATCCATTTAAGTATGGATATGTGGACAAGTGGCAAAACAGCTTGGAGTTCATATCTGTGTATAACTGCACACTGGGTGCAGGTGCCAGGGGTTGTTTGTGAAGTTGGTGGTGTGAATAATCAGTGCAGTAAGGTGGATTGTCATGATAGCAATCTTCCTGGAATTCGCCAGCATGCAGCAACTTCTATGCACAATGTGACCTGTTCACACACTGGTGAGAACATGTTGGACATGGAACTGACTGAAATTGACAGATGGCTATACCCTCTGTCCCTGCGAGCTGGGTTCATAGCAAGTGACAATGGGTCAAATGTGGTGAAATGCATCACGAATGGTGTTTTTTTTCATGTTCCATGCATGACCCACTGTTTAAATCTTGTGGTTCAGGAATTTCTGCATCACCCTGACATAAAGGAAATGCTGACCATTGCACGACCTATCTGCTCTCACTTTTCAAGATCTGGAAAGGCCCGTGACCAACTGCGGCAGTTGCAGATACAAAACAGTTTGCCTCAGCACCGCTTGAAGCTGGAAGTTGTCACCCAATGGAACTCCACGTTATACATGGCAGAGAGGTTGCATGAACAATACAAAGCCATCTCAGAATTTCTTGTTATTCACACTAGCCAGTTCTGGGGCCTCCATGTCTATGATGACTGAACAGTGGTGCCTCATGGACTCTAATAACAATTTTGCAGCCTTTTGAATACGCCACACAGGCAGTGAGTGGCGAGTCTGCCTCCCTTAGCCAATCAACTCCACTGATGCGGGTGCTGAGGCAGACATTGGTGAATGTACAGCATAGCCTTGATGTTGCCGGAGATGGTAGTAGCAGTATGTTGCTGCAATACATGCTGACAGTATTCAACCAGAATCGTCACATTGTGAGCATTCAGCGTAGTGACAACTTTGCCATGGCAACAATAATGGACCCACGATTCAAACATGGAATTGCATCGGTATTGGAGGGCTTGAACAGGTAAAAAATATCAGTGGTCAACTGGTTCACTTGGTTCATGGGGCACAGAAGTCACGTGCCAAGGTTTGCAAACCTCAGCAGCATAATCCAGCTGAAGGTGTAGCTGGAGGACCAGCAAGCATATCATGCAAGGGTAAGGGGACTGTAGTTCCAGGTGGTCTGTCATCCAAAGTGGGGGGGGGCATCAACCCGCTTTGGGAGGCTTTGTCCCAAGTGGGTATTTGTGAAATAAATGTTTCCGGAGAACAGGCTGATGCATCAACAATTGGACTTAGTGCAGCAGAGAGAATGGCTGAGTCATATTTGTCTGAAAACAGGCATCTGACAATAAGTGAAGTTCCTCTTTTGTACTGGAGTGGAAAGGTCAGTGAATGGCCAGAGCTGACTGCAGTGGCACTGAAGTACCTCACATGCCCACCCTCCAGTGTAAGTGTTGAGAGGGTATTCAGCTCAGCAGGTGCAATAGTCAGGGATCATCAGACAAACCTGTCTCCTGCAAATGTTAGTTTGCTAACATTCATTAAAATGAATGAGAAGCACATACCAGCACAGACTGCAACCTCGGTATTCGTACCCCAGCCTAGTCATGGTGGTCTTGGTGATGTGGAAATGGAGCTTCCTGGTGGCACTGGCAGTGGCTGCCTGAAACAGCCTACCACTGACATAGATGATGACACAATGGAGAAAGAATTTCCCAGTGTTCAGACTTCAGACATCGATGACTGTGAGGGCAGTTTTCTTTATGAGGATGAGGATGATGATGTGGTTAATGTTGGCCGGTTTTACCTGCAGAATTTAAAAGGCGGTGTGCCCCCCCACCCCAGAACACCATCACCACCTGGACAGATGTTATGCAAGTCTGCCACCATGACTCTGTTTGCCCCTCACGGACCACCACTACCACTGGAACTGTTGTTATGCAAGTCTGCCACCACCATGAGTCTGTCTGCCCCCCATAGACTACCACCACCACCACCACCAGGACTGATGTTATGCAGGTCTGCCACCATGAGTCTGTCTTCCCCCCACAGACCACCACCACCACCACCAGGACTGATGTTATACTAGTCTGCCACCATGAGTCTGTCTGCCCCCCATGGACCACCACCACCACCACCACCACGACTGATGTTATGCAAGTCTGCCACCATGAGTCTGTCTGCCCCCCATGGATCACCACCACCACCACCACTGGGACTGATGTTATGCAAGTCTGCCACCACCATGAGTCTGTCTGCCCCCATGGACCACCACCACCACCACTGGGACTGATGTTATGCAAGTCTGCCACCACCATGAGTCTGTCTGCCCCCACAGACCACCACCACCACCAGGACTGATGTTATGCAAGTCTGCCAGCATGAGTCTGCCCCCACGGACCACCACCACCACCACGACTGATGTTATGCAAGTCTGCCACCATGAGTCTGTCTGCCCCCCATGGATCACCACCACCACCACCACTGGGACTGATGTGATGCAAGTCTGCCACCACCATGAGTCTGTCTGCCCCCCATGGACCACCACCACCACTGGGACTGATGTTATGCAAGTCTGCCACCACCATGAGTCTGTCTGCGCCCCACGGACCACCACCACCACCAGGACTGATGTTATGCAAGTCTGCCACCATGAGTCTATCTGCCTCCCATGGACCACCACCACCGCCACTGGGACTGATGTTATGCAAGTCTGCCACCACCATGAGTCTGTCTGCCCCCCATGGACCACCACCACCACTGGGACTGATGTTATGCAAGTCTGCCACCACCATGAGTCTGTCTGTGCCCCACGGACCACCACCACCAGGACTGATGTTATGCAAGTCTGCCACCATGAGTCTGTCTGCCTCCCATGGACCACCACCACCGCCACTGGGACTGATGTTATGCAAGTCTGCCACCACCATGAGTCTGTCTGGCCCCCATGGACCACCACCACCACTGGGACTGATGTTATGCAAGTCTGCCACTATGAGTCTGTCTGCCCCCTATGGCCCACCACCACCGGGACTGATGTTATGCAAGTCTGCCACCATGAGTCTGTCTGCCCCCAATGGACCACCACCACCAGGACTGATGTTATGCAAGTCTGCCACCATGGGTCTGTCTGCCCCCCCATGGACCACCACCACCACCACCACCAGGACTGATGTTATGCAAGTCTGCCACCACCATGAGTCTGTCTGCCCCCCACGGACCACCACCACCACTACCACGACTGATGTTATGCACGTCTGCCACCATGAATCTGTCTGCCCTCCATGGGCCACCACCACCACCGGGACTGATGTTATGCAAGTCTGCCACCATGAGTCTGTCTACCCCCCACGGACCACCACCACCACCACCACTGGGACTGATGTTATGCAAGTCTGCCACCATGAATCTGTCTGCCCCCTATGGACCACCAGTCCACCAGTGCACCAGCACCACCACCATCTTCTTAATATTTAAACCATAAAGTGAGTATGTGCACTCATATTTGTTATGCTGCCTCACTTCCTTAAGTTGTATGTTTTGTTTTCTGTAGCT
Source organism: Neoceratodus forsteri (assembly GCA_016271365.2). Lineage (NCBI taxonomy): Eukaryota > Metazoa > Chordata > Ceratodontiformes > Ceratodontidae > Neoceratodus > Neoceratodus forsteri. The sequence goes on along the minus strand of JADMNL010000023.1, from coordinate 234,114,201 downwards.
TTTCAGAGCCGCAGTGGCAAAATACATACAGTACACTTCTTTTGTTTCTTTTACAGGAGAACAAAATCAGGCTCCATCGCTGATACTCCTTGGGAAAGATGCTATAGCTATACCGTACAGAGAGGAACCAATGTAATGTCCATGTGAAATCCATTCTGGTAAGTATGAAGATTTTGTTTCAGGCATTTTATTGCTTTGTAAAGACAGCTGCAAATATTGCATGCAACAGGTTGTCTTAGTAGTTGACAAGATGTTTCTCAGAAATGTAACTTGACAATAGGGATTGAGATTTGAGAACCAGGGAGGGACACATAACAATGAAGCTGTAACAACAATGAAGCTGTAACTTGTAAGAAGTCATTCATTTCTTTTTTTAGGAAACTTCGAGATGCTTTGTTGTTCTGTCAAAGTGGCCTTATCCAAAAAAGTTCTTCAACATCAGGCACACCTCCCCCCCGAGCTTGGGCACACATGCAACACGCAGAAGTCATTTCAGTAGATGACCATGACCATCATTAACAACCAGACTCCAGAAGGATGCTTATGAAATCTGTGAAGAAGAAAAAAAATAAGAAACCATTACAGACAAAACTGAAAATATGATTCCTCCCACCCTCCCAAAAAAAAGGAAATACTTACCTTCATGTACTTGAGAGTTATCCGTTTCCATTTAAGTGCAAAAAATTATCATTGAGCACTGGAATGTGCACACCAACAGTTTACGAGTCACCTGTGTGATACAGAACAATAGTATGAGTACATTTCCATATCAAGTTCAACCCCCCTCATCATCACCTACAAAATACACAACCATATATCTATATATATATCTATTCACCAAGGCTACTATTAGTGTACATCCAAAGGGCACCTTTCAATCCAGTTGAGATGATCACATTTCATTTGGTGGAATTGTCTCGTACAACACATTGGACCAGCAACAGAAACCTCACAGTCATCATTTTATACTGGGGTATGTGCTGAAACAGTCTCATTTCTCTTCGTTACCACATGTCAGTTTTCTGCACACAAGGAGGACACATTGTGAGCCTGCAGAAAAAATCTGGGGACTCTATGCCACCACTGCGTGCATGACTGAGAGCGCCATTAATTCTAGGGGACTTTGTATGTGCTGAAACAGTCTCATTTCTCTTCGTTACCACTTGTCAATTTTCTGCACACAAGGAGGACACATTGTGAGCCTGCAGAAAAAAAACAGAAGACTCTGTGCCTCCACTGTGTGCATGACTGAGTGCACCATTTATTCTGGGGGACTTTGTATGTGCTGAAACAGTCTCATTTCACTTTGTTACCACTTGTCAATTTTCTGCACACAAAAAGGATGCATTGTGGAACTGCAGAAAAAATCTGGGGACTCTGTGCCACCACTGCACACATGACTGAGTGCGTCATTAATTCTGGGGGCTTTGTATGTGCTGAATCAGTCTCATTTCACTTCATTACCACATGTTAATGTTCTGCACACAAGGAGGACGCATTGTGGGCCTGCAGAAAAAATATGTGGACTCTGTGCCACTTTTGTGTGTTCTGTGATTGTTGCTGTTAGCGCATAGTCATGATGTCATAGTGATATTTCTACAATTAAAGCAGCATTGCAATTATGTCCTTACAGTTCTGAACTGTACTTTTTTATGCTACTTTAAATTGCCACAGCAACCACTGCTTACGTCCATGTCGTCAGTTACTTGAATGATACGATTCTTCTCACAATTTATGTCTGCTTCTCTTACTCCTACTTTTTCATGTTTGAAAACAAAATGAGCATGTCTTCCAATATTGTTCCAACCAGCTTTGTTTTTATTTGCAGCTGCTTTTCAATAACTATTGTTCCGTGGTGTCATATAAAACACTGACTGATGCATAACTGTTAGTTAACAACAGAAGTTATATATGACAACTACTTGATGTGATGGAGAAAAGCAGAGGAAAACAATGACAAAGACCTCGTCACACTCACTGTCAGCAGCACCAATTTAAAAGGAATGCTCCTTTCATTATTTCACACATGCAAAAAGGTAGTACAACACACTCAACTACTGCAAATTATTGTATCATTCCAGTCAGTCAGGATGTAAGTAAATGAAGTTGTAATACAGCATTAAAAAATATAGGTCAGAGTTATCATCAGATTGTTGCACTGCTGCTTTACAGACAGTTGCCACATTACATAGTTATGGTGATGCACATACACTAATATGTGGGGGCATTACTACAACTGGAATATTTCTTGCTCTACAGAGTAGAATATATGTCTGTGAAAACCACCCAGAATTTCATTACAGTGAGTCACATGATGGAGGAATTAACAATCTGAAAAGCAACCCACATTTGTGCCACACTTTTTCAGCAACGTTAAGACATGATGGCAGGGGGAGCGCAGGTGCATGCTCCACTATACTGAACGTCCAACAGCTATCCCAAGCAATGTTTCCTAATTTATAACGTTCACTTTGTGGTGAAATGTGGGATGTTTCCACTAACAAGGCTTTTCTTACTGGAAACGTGGCCACATATTTCACAACAAACTGACCATTAACATAAAGAAACATTCGCAAACCTGCACAATTGGATATTCACTGCAAGGAGCATGCACACACACTCTCCCTGCCATAACGTCCTAATGTTGCTGAGAAGGGAAGCAGAATGTGGGCAGATTTTCAGAATGGGAATGCCTCTGTCACATGACTCACTGTAATGCATTTACGCCTAGTTTTCAAAAAAATGTATTGCATTATGTGCTGCAAGAAAGATTCCCCTGGAAAGGAAAATGTTTATGATTTAATAATAACAAACAAAAAACACACAACAAAAGTACAACACAGTAGTGGGGTGGGGTCAGGGGGGTGGAGGTGGGTGTGGGGGGCAGAAAAGACTGGCTAACAGGGACTGTGCTGGGGTCCACTGCAGTGGGTAATCCAGGTAGTGAGGCTGGTGGTGGACAGGGTGGTGCTGGTGGCTGTGGTGGCAGCGGTGGTGGCAGTGGTGGGGGAGCACCTGATGTAGCCCTCCTCCTCCTGCTGCAGCGGTGACTGCTGTGAGACACATCTCCCACCACAGCAGCACCCTTGACCACTGCCACAGAAGGGCCAGCAGGTGGACACCTGGCCTCTTCCGTGGCAGACTACCACTCTGCCCTGTGGTGATTCATTATGTGGGTGCGCTGGCCACCAGTCCCCAAATGTGTCCCAGGGGGTCCACAGTGCACCAGCACACCACACACATGACATTACACCACTGTGCTGTCTCCCCTCACACAATTAAAAAACTCCAACACTGGGGAGCTGTGGGGGGGACCAGACACAGTACGCACTTGTCAGGCACGAGTCCCACCACCACCACCCACAATTCTCAGGCCACCTCCTGTGACTGTGGAGGTGGTGCTGCTGGAGTCCCAACAGCTTTTTCTAGTGCTAGTGGTGGAGAAGGAAGACGAGCAACAGCCACCAATGGAATTGGTGCTGCTGCTGCTCCTGTTGCTTCCATGGGAGAAGCAGCACTGGCCAGGAGTCTGAAGCGGTCCAACATAACACGACCGCCCCACCCCCCCATAGGTCCACACTCCGCCCCTCCTAATGCTCCCATATGCCAGCAACTCACCTTCTCTGACTCCAACGTGACCCTCCATCCTCCTGGGTCCACGGGACTACACACACACACACACACACAGTGGACACACACACAGTCAGTCACATGCACAAAACAAAAACAAAACTCATACAAAAAAATTCACTAACCAAAAAAACACTAAGACAATACAAGCACTAAATAAAATAGCTTTTAATAAAGCTGTTTGATTGTTATGGCATTAACAAGAAACGACTCCGAGAGCCAAGCAAACTCCTCTCCTCTCACAGTTTTGCTTTCTCCCTGTACAAATGCAAAGGAGAAAGTGAAACTACTTCTCTGACTCACTTCCTTCCTGCCTGACTAAAGCAGGTGACTTACAGTACTGCAGGCCATGTGATGTGCCTATTTTCTTCCCACTTCGCCTTACTTCACGTTAAGGCATAATGAGAATGCGAAGTGAAAATGATAACGCGAAGTGAGCACATTACAAGGTCCGGTTCGTGATGTGCTCCACAGATGTGAAGTGGACACTTTGAGTCCACTTCGAGGAGGATTTATAATTTGCTGCATCTCTATTTGTGGCCTTCTCTGTGACATTCTATGGTGTTACTTAGATATTTCAGTCATTTATTATCACTTCTCAGAACATGCCAGTGTTTTTTTTTCTGTTTGGTTTAGGCACACATTGTGTACTATGGTCCTTGAATCCTTTGCTTGATTTGGCCTCATCACCCCCAAGAGCCATCTTGCCCACTAAATCCTCCCAACCTACCCTTACCAAACCTCTAGCCACCTCTCAATACTTTCCTTTCCTACACAGTCTAAAATACTATCAGTCAAATCACAGTTTGATTAATCAAATTCTGTACAAGTGCCATACTTTGTTATATATGTGTATCTGTCATTGACTTTGTGTACTTTTTCTAAATTCATGCAGTCTAAGAAATAGACTTTTCTGTAGTGCATATTCAGTGGGGTCTTTATTTTCCCACTCTCTAGTAATACATCTTATATTAATTAGAGCCGTATTTATCAATTTTCTCAATGGGTTGGATGATAATGCATGTATACAGGAAGTACTTAAGAAGCATAATTCAGGTTCAAATTGCACTGTTGCTCACAGGAATGTTATCAATTGTATTGAATACCTTGTACCACAATAGTTTTACATGCTTACATGTTGCAAGCACAGTGCATGCATTAAAGTGCACCTTTGATTTCTACATCTGTTGCAAACTGGGTAAATTCCTCGGTAAATTCCTGGGTGCCTTACATTGACACACACACACCTGATTGCCTGCTAAGTAACACAGATGCATCAAATGGCCAGTGTGAGTCCAGCCCATTGGCACAGCAGTATTGCTACTGCTCATGACACTGGCAACTCACATTTGGGAATGATTGTGGGTCGGCAAGGGCCAGCCAGGCCAAAAAGGAGGACTGAGTGTCCCAGAGGACACTCTCCTCTGAGGAGGTAGGACAACCTGCTCTATTTCCATGCTGCCATGTGGGTAACAACAGATGGCAGTGCAATGGAGTGGCTATGGGGAGGGGAGATACAGGCTGGCATCATGTTATGCATGCTTATGTGTGGGTACACGCACACTAAGGTCATCTTTGTCTCTGGGCAGGGAAGTAAAAATAAAAAAGAGGAAAATCCCCCATGCAGCATGTTAGCCCCACCATACCCAAAAGCCCTGCACTCACTGTCCTGGGCATCTCCCTGAATGAGCGGTTATAGGCAACCAAAGGAACTGGCAAAGCTGGAGGGCTCCACCATGGAGGTCAAACTACCGGGTAATGTGGGGAGCCGTTAGTCCCAGGAGAAGACAAGGTGGTGTGACTGGGGTGCGGTGGAAGCTAAGCAGGGGGCTAAATAGCTGAGGAAATTCAGGAGTATAAAGAAAATGAATAAAAAAAATTGGGTAGAGTGGGGCTGGCAGGGGAGTTCATAAAGTAGGGTGGGGCTTACCCCCTTCCAACAGCCTTGACAGGCATTCTACCAGGTCCCTAATCAGCACTCATGTCCTTGGGCAGAATAAGAGAGTGCCAAGTGGGAAAAGATACCACAGTAATCCCAGGCAGACAAAGACACTCTGCCCACCACAACACAGTAAGGCCTGCCAACTTCTATTAGGTCTCATTGGTTCTTCTTCCCAGACCTCAACCATCAGGTGAAGTATCCTCCTCCTCCTCGCTTAGGGAATTGGAATATCCCACCCACTCGAAACAAGCTGTGGGTTACAGTTACAGTTCTGGAAAGGATGCAGAGCAGAGGCTGGTGGGGGGTTAGACTATTGGAGGACTCCTAGGGAAGCAGAAGTGATTATTCATGTGAAAGGTAGACATGGCACTGGTGAGTAGAAATGGGGGGGAAAAAAAAAAACACTCTGGGGAGTCCATTATACTCTTTTGGCAACTTGTTTGTTTCACAGGTGGTTTGTTTCATTCAATAAATGGGACTACTTGGCGTCAGCAACTAGCTCCTTTTGTGTTTTTAAGGGACAGTGTGTGTGTGTGTGTGTGTGTGTGTGTGTGTGTGTGTGTGTGTTTCATTTTTTGTATGTACTACACACAGGCAGCTGAAAATTGCCAGGAGCAGAATCTCACCCTGACTAGTTGCATTACAAATCACTTAGACAGATGTTATTGGGCACAAACCAGGTTTGTATCTACTAACATGCTGACTTGCAGCATCCGCTGATGTCTGGCCATGCATAGCACAAGTTGCATGGTGCTATGCCATGATCAGTGCCCCTGCCAAATAGCATTACTTGCAGTACTGTTCTCAACTCCCATCAGATTCTCACCTATTGTCTCACTTCTAGGCCAGAATTGACTGCATTTCCTTTCCTGAGCTAGGTTTGTCAATTGCTGGTGTTCCTGTTTCCCCTCACATCCTCAACTGTATTTCTGACATCCAGTAGAACTGTCCTCCACCACATTTCCTCATGGCACACCTTTATTCATTTGTTCCAAGTTGTTTTCAGTCCATTTCTGGATCCAACATGGCAGGTAACAGAGATACAACTGCTACTGTATATCCCATGCTTGTAGTAGTTTAATGGGTTGGAAGTGTCACCAAACTCTGTGACTACCTCTACAAGGTTCTCCATATTTTTTGAATGGCCCTTCTGCCCATTTGCATGGCAGCTCCCAGTCTTTTTACCATACAGTTAAAATGTGTTTAGTGATGAAGCAGGAAAGTCTTGTGACCCCATTTGCGCATGACACAATAGTGCAAGTCTCAAGTGGCTGTTGCCAAGTGGCCACTGTGGCTACATAGCTGCAGTCTTTGCTAATATGTATAGAGCCATCAGTATCACTTCAGTTGCTCTCTGCATTGCATAACTGATCCCTTTCATAACACTCCCAGCTTGGGTTCCTTGCTACCAGACTTAGGTTTTTTTTATTTCTTTGTTTTTCTTACTTTTTTAAACATAAAACTGCATTTGTCATGTGCTGGCCCAGTACCCTGAGAAGTTCAAAATCCCTTATGTATCTGACTGCATCATTCCTCATCATTATTGGCTGCTCCTCACATTTTTCTGTCATCAGAAAACATTGCCCTTCTACCTTTCATACTCTTGTTTTGAATCATTTACCTGAAAACAAGCAAGGTTCTACGACCAATCCTTGGTGCACTTCTCTTGTGATCTCTTTCTAGCAAGAACTACAACTATTTAATTCTATTCATAGAAACATAGAATTTGTTGGCAGAAAAGGACTGCTTTGCCCACTGAGTCTGCTCAGGTTTTAACTGGTCTATGGCTGCAGCATCCCTCCTCCCTACCAATTTACTAATATTCCCCTGTGTCTCCAATGCATGCTTGAAGTCCTGTACAGCTGTCACCTCTACCTCTTCCACTGGCATTATATTTCAGGCCTCTACCACTGTTTCAGTGAAGTAGTACTTCCTCACATCCCTCTAAAACATCCCCCACTCCAGAATCATTGCATGCCCTCTGGTTCTGGTGCTCTTCCTCGTTCATAAGAGACAACCTCTGCACCCTAATCACCCCATGAAGTATTTGTAAGTCTCTATCATGTCCTGTTTCACTCTCCTGTTTTCCAGGGTGTATATGTTGAGACCCTCAGTCTTCTCATAGGGCTTTTGGTTCAACTCTGCATCATTTTAGTTGCCCCCCTCTGGACTGCCTCCACCCTGTCTATGTCCTTTCTAAGGTGTGGCTTCCAGAACTGGACACAATACTCCAGGTGGGGTCTCACCAGCAAGCAATATAGTGGGAACACTACCTCCCTCCTCCTACCAGAGCTCTCTCTCTATACATTCTAGTATCCCACTGGCCCTACTCATTGCTTTATCACACTACCCTGCCTCTTTGAGGGAATCGGATACAGTATAACCCCAAGGTCCCTTTCCTGCATAGTGACTGGCAGTATCTCCCCCCAGTCCTCTACTCAGTTCCTGGGTTCCTATGTCCTAGGTGCATGATTTTGCTTTTTTTAGCATTGAATCCCAACTGCCATGTTATTGACCACTCTTTGAGTTTCCCAAAACCCCTATGTCTTCTTTTCACCCCTTCAAATTGTTCACCCAAGTACAGATTTTGGAATCATCTACAATAAGGCATATTTCCCTTCTAGTTCATCTGCAATGTCACTTATGAAGACATTGAAGAGGACTGGTCCCAGTACTGAGTCCTGTGACATCCTGCTGGTCACTCTTCCACCATTAGAGTGAGTGTTGTTAACCACCATCCTCTGTTTCCTATCCATTAATCCATTCTAAACTAATCTACCACTTTGAAACCAACCTCTAGTTTGTGTAATTTCTTAATCAGTCTCCTGTCCAGCACAGTGTTAAAGGCTTTGCTAAAGTCCAGATAGACCATGTCCACTGTTGCACCCCCAAATGTGTTTCCCTGGTCACCCAGTCAAATAAATCAGTCAGGTTCATCCTGCATGAACCTCCTCCACCCCGTGAATCCATACTGCCTTTGGGCTTGCTATCCATTGGATTCAAGATACTTTATCAACCTTTCCTTTATCAGTGTTTCCATTAATTTCCCATCTGCTGAGGTGAGGCACACTGACCCATAGTTGCTAGCCTCTTCCTGCTGCCATCCTTATGTAGACAGACAATGTCTTCTCTCCTCCATTCCTCTGGAACCACACCCAATTCAATTGAGCTGTTGAATAAGACCATCAGCAGGGCTACCAGCACCTCTCTGAGTTCTTGTAGTACCCTTGGGTGCATCCTGTCCAGTCCCATAGCCTTGCCCACTTTCAGAGCTGCAAGTCCCTTCAGCACTCTAGCCTCTGAAAATGGCCTTGTGTCCACCTTCCCCATCCCTTTGTTCCTGCTGCTCCGTGGTGGTCTGCTCCCCCCTCCTTCCACTGTGAAGACTAAGTTGAAGTCCTTTTTTCAGGATGCCTGTTTTTTCTTAGCTCCCTTCTGTGCAGTGTCCTTCAGCAACCCTCCTTACCCTCACTATCCCTTTACTTGCTTTCCTCTTCTTACTTACAGTATGTGCCTGAAGAAAACCTAATTGCCATTTGCTACCCCTTTTGGCTATCCTTTCCTATGTCTGCACCTTTCCTCCCTCACTGTCTTACCTGCTTCCTCCTGTTTTACTTGGTACACGCCCTGTCTTCCTACCTCTGCCTTTCCTTATACCTCCAATTACCACCCTTTTATCCTTCTCCACCTTGCTACTTTATTAGAGAACCATTACAGTTTCTTTTTCTTTTAGCCTTTGCTCACCTCCTTCATGCAGATGCTGGTTGCCTTAATTGTGCCCTCTCTTATTTTTCCCCACTGTTCCCCTATCCCTCCCTGACAATCCCCCCCCACTATGCAGTTTCTGAGGCAGTCTCCCATTTCTTTAAAATCTGCACTCCTAAAGTCCAGGACACTCATCCTCATGTGGTTGTCATCTGCTCCCATCTTAATGTTCAGCCACACAGAACAGTGAGCACTGGTACCTAGGGGAGTGTCCACTGTGATGTCTGTAATGCTGTCCCTGTTTGTAAGCACCAGGACCAGCACTGCCATGTCCCTAGTGAGTTTGTTGATTAGCTGCCTGAGAAAGGCCACTTGTAGGGAGTCAAGGATGGCCCTGCTCCTTCCCGAATCTGCAGCTGTCAGGCTCCAATCATGATCTGGTATATTGAAGTCACCAGCTAGTAGCACCTCCCCCTTATTTGCCATCATGACGATGTCTTCCCCAAGTGCATTATTTGACTCCTGTCCTGTGTTGGAAATCTGTATACCACCCCAATAAGAATAGTGGCCCCAGCTTCTGTCTCCAGGATGACCCACAGAACCTACAGCCCTTCCATTTCCTCCAGGTGCTCCTCTATTTCCAAAGCCTTGATTCCTTCCCTCACATATAGTACAGCCCCTCCTCCTTGCCTCTCTTCCCTTTCTCTTCTGAACAGGGAGTAGTCTGGTATGGCAACATCCCAGTCAAGACTGATAGTGCACCATGACTTTATTACTGACACCAGATCTAGGCTGCTTCCTTCATAATGGCCTCCAAGTCTGAAATTTTATTACCAGTCTCCTTGCATTGGTGTACATATCTCTCCATACTATACACCCTTCCTGCCTGCATCCCTGCTTGCTCCCACCCCAATTTGTTTTGGCCCCTGAAACTCCCCTAACCCACTCTTTCTTTGCTACCATGTGAATTACCTGTCTCCTTTACATCTCTTTCTTGCTTTCCTGATTTGTACCCCTCTTGTCCTCTGCCTTGTTCCCATTCCATCTTCTTTCACCCCTACCCTGGGGGAGTTTTCTCCTCTCAGGTTGCCCCTCCTGGTTGCTTCATCATCTGGAGGTCAATTTTTTCTACCCTTGGTATTTAGCCTCCTCCAACTAGTTTAAATGCTCATTCAAATGGCATTTAAACCTCCCACTATGGACTGTGGTTCCCCTGCTGGAAGGATGCAGGCCATCTCCCCTATACAGGGCCATATCATTTCCAGGTTGGTCCCTAGTCCCCAATATAGCTGAATCCCTCCTCCTCCTCCATGCTCCATGCCTTCAACCAGTTGTTAGAAGCCCTGGTGTGTAATGCCCTTTTCTCTCCCCAGTCATACACAGATAACACCTCAGCAAACACCATGGTGCATGCTGTCTGCTTAAGGTCCCTCCCCAGCTCCCTGAAATGTACCTGAATTACCTCTACCCTGTCCCACGCCAGGTAAACAATGACATTTAGCTGCCTCCCATCTCCTGCCACTTAAATGATCCTATGGCTCTGAATCATCAGGAAGGCAGTTCACTTCCCTCTTCCTTCCACCCCCACTGCCAAGTCTATCACCCTAATGATAGCGTCCCCCACCAGCAACTGCTTCCTCCATGGCTGAGTCTCCCCCTCCCTCCTTGGGGCCTCCCCTTTTGTGGACCCCCACATCCTCTCATCCCACAGTTTGCAGAAATTTTAATTTCATGTACTGTAGTAGGTTTAATTTGTAAATGAAGTTGGTTGTGAATCCCATGAACACAAAATAATTTGTATATTAGATATTGATAACAATTTCTGTCATAAAAACTGACTGCTAAAATTCTCTTTAACCTCTAAGATAAGTCTTCTAATTTCAGCTTATGTCAAAAGCCATACTATCCTTGTTTTTTTTCCATTATAAAATGGATTAGATAAATCAAGTATCAAGGTTAATGAGACCCCAGAGCCATCATACTAGTATAATAATAATAATGGTAGGTTGCTTGGGGTTTATGTGGTAATAACTCTGTTGTGATTGCTCCTAAACAACAAGGTCAAAAACTGAGTCTGGATGTGATTAGTTTCCATAAACATTGTGCTGCGTTATGCTGAAAGGCCCTGTAATTTCCTGTAAAGAAAACAATGCTACTTTTGTAAATAACAGAAGAGTTTGATCAGTTCTTAATAGAAAGTCAGTGGGCAGCAACTGTTTGCAGTTAATTAAAATGTAGGAATATGCATTCTATGGAACAAAATGGTTGCTGTCGACACACTTGTGTGCCACATATGGATCTCCAGCTATTGAATTGTATCTGTGCTTGCCCACCATATTTTCAAAGCATTTGTCTGTGGAAAAGTATCTGGGGTCCCCAATTGCCACAGCATATTGGACAGGAGATAATTATGGTGCTTCAGACATACCAAAATAAATCCAGATTGATTCAAAATAATGTTATGTATCAGTGTTATCAAACATCCCCCCCCCCAGGCTCTATGCCTGATGGACATCCTTGGTGCCAATAAATGTTAGATGTGTGGGGCCCTTGGGGACTTGTTACTGCATATTCTGTGGTCTGGCCCCACATCTTACACAATTCTGGTCCAATGTTCATGGTGCCTCACAGACTTTCTTGAAGTCATCTTTTACCAATATGCGGTTCCTGAAAATTTTGGGGAACACATCCCATTTACCACAGCATATACAAGGATAGTGGCATGGTGGTGGCAATGGACTTGGAAGCAAAGAGGTTCCTACTAATGTCCTGGAGTTCCAGGAAAGTATCTTCTTTTGCAGAAAGATAATAGGTAGTTGAGTCATTAGTAACCCATGTACATATAAGCTATTGGGCCTCTGGCCAAGTACACAATGTCTTCCACTTGTGGGGAACGCACTTGTAATAATCGGAAGGACTGAGCTACCACCTGTCAACTCTGACATCGACCTCATGCATTTCTGGGGCTAAAATATGAATGACTCATAAATTGCTCATATGTAACAGGAAAGATGGCATGACAAGGGGCCCCATTGTACTATTACACATCCTACCACGTGTGCAATTTTCATATCATGTTCATCATGTCCCTTTGCATTTTATCTATGATTAAAGAATCTGTGTGGAGAATGAATTCAATGTCATACACCACGAGTAGTATAACATTGTGTCTGCTAAGCTTGGATGTGTATCCTTACTCAGATTTGGTGTAGTTACTGCCACATTGCAGCAAAGGCAAACAAGATAGACCCCAAAGGCCAGCTGTCCAAGTGCATGAGAAGGACTTCTGCATTCACCTAGAAGTGCACAGAGAGAGACTGCAGGTGTGCAGAGGTCACGCTATGCACATTAAGAGACCTGCGCACATCCACAACCCCAGTGAAGCCCCCAATGAGGATCGCCCTGACGCAATCCTCACCACTATACAGGTGGTAGGATCATGGTCAACCTTGGGGCAGAGATGCACCTTGCAATACAGAAGTGAGTTTGCATGTTGGGGAGGAGGGTCCGACAGTAGAGCCTTAATATGAAGTAGGCAGAAGAAGAAACAGCCATCTTCCATTCTCTCAAGGGTTCCCTGGCCTTCCATAGATTTTCTTGGGTTCTGTTGACCTCAGGTAGATCCTGCCCTCAACCCTCCTAGTATGAAAAGGATAGGAAAGGATAGGGCAGTGCTTTGGGACATGGCAGCCCTTGGATTCTGTTCTCTGGCCCTGCTCCACAGATACACCCTCAGTCCCTCTGGCATGCTATTTTCCACTTGCTTTGTAAGGAGGCTGTGGTCATGAATGTCACAAAATGTGAGGCAGTACATGGGTACAGGGTTCAGCTCTAGATGAAAACCTGTGGCATGTATCTGGGCTATGTTTGTGGTTTGTGGCATTAGTCCATTCTGTAATCACACTACCATATTAGAATGCAACTTCATGTCACTTCTATGCTAGGTTTTACATTAATGCTTGGGACTATTGAAGCTCCATCCCATTCCCCAAATGATCAACCCCCTATTTTCTACCAAGATTTTGATTCCAAAATGTGTACAATATTTCTGCGGGGGGTGCTGCACTGATGTGCCATCTTTTGGATGAGATGTTAAACCACGGTCCTTTCTGCCCAACTCTGGTGGCTGCCCAGGCAGAATTTAAACTTCCTGTGGCACTTACTATAAGAGATAGGAATTTTACTGGTGTTCTTATTTATTTATTTGAATTTTGGTAACCGGGTAGGCCCACTGAGTCAGAATGTCCCTTTTTCAGGGGCAACCCAGGGAAAAGGGTTACAAAGGGAGGAACGGTGATACAATAAATAAAAGCACGTGGTAAGTGTACGCAGACACTTTAACAAAAACAGACATAATAAACAATGCAAAATGTCACACAGGCAGTAAATTAAGTTACATCTTCTAAACTGGTAGAGGGATAAAAGTCAGAGAACGATAACTAAGCAAAGCATATGTACAATTAGGTATCACTGAATACAGAGTATATAGGCACAGTGAGAAATTATTTACAACTGAGACCAACCAGACAATCAACCACATTCCCCCAAAAATTACCACATCTACGTAACTGCCCACCCCCAAGTTCAGATAACAAAAACTTGTCAAGTATCAAAGTGTCTTCTTCAGTGAAAAGAAACTTCACCACCGCCACCCTAATTTAGTTTTCCCCACTTCCTGTTTTTCACACGTTACATACAGTATGTAAGCAATAACGCAGGACAGAGTATGGAGTTATAGGGATTTAATCCACACTCCACGTGTGTTGTGAGGCAAGAGACCGCATTGTGCCTGGAATAGTTTTTAGGGGAATGAGGGACCTGTTGGGCACTGAAACTTGTGCATTATATTATCTTTGTACAAGACAAATGTTGTTCCAGTAAAAAGTATCAAACTATCCAACGACAGGGGAATAAGTAAAATGTTGAAAATAAATTGAGGAAGTTAGTTACATATGGGATCCATTTTACAAGCACAATAATGTACAAAAAAACTTACGGTTATTGCCTCACATACCACCCAGAGTAGGGCCATATTATGCACAATCACTGTGTGTACTTTCATGTGTTATTGCTCACATAATACATCTAAGAAGACAAATTGTTCCATAGGAAAAATATGGAAATCCAATGTTTTTCATTGAATTGATTATTTTGATTTTTTAATGTATTTATTTAAGATTTTGATCAGAACAAGATAAAGAATTTCAAGAATATTGATTGCAGATACATCCTGGGTAGAGGACAAGAGAGTAGTTCAGAAAGTATTAATGGTGAAAAAATGAATAGACAGCAATTATATACAAAACAAAAAACAAGGTAACAGTTGAAGGGAAAAGGAACAAAATAAATATTATAACAGAACAAAAAAGAATATAAGGTGAGTGTGCAACAGGTTGTGCAAAAAGATGAACTGTGGAACTGTACATAATTAACAAAAGGTCACGGAGGAGTGCAAAACAGGAACATTTTTAGAAATATAGAAACGATGCTGTTGGCAGAAAAAGACTGCTGGTCCATCAAGTCTGCCTTGTTTTATCCTCCCCTCCCCTCCCCTACCCTGTGACCTATTTTCTAGACTGGGTCTTTGCCCTACTCCCCCTTTCTCCTGCTTTACTGCTGTCCCCCCCGAGTAACCATTAAACCTCTTATTCTGTCCCACCCATGCTTGAACCCACTGATGATCGAAGTGTTTACCAAGTCAGCTGGTATGCTATTCAATGGTCCAGCCGCTAAATCCACATATTTTATGCAAGAAGATTTGATGCATACAAAACCGTTAGCAAATCAGGGTGGAAGCAGGTCGGGGGGGATAAAAAAAAAACAAGAATAGAGACAGAGGGATTGACAACAGAGATGTTATTATTTAAAATATGGCACGTTCCCCGATACACTTTCCTAGGCACGGTGATGGAGGGTTGAAGTTCTAAAACTATAATTGTTGTAAATGTTTTTTGGCATAGTTTTTTATAATGAAAGGGCTTTGCCTGTACTTTTAATGGGGCAGTGGGTGACACATGTCAAGGCCCTCATTGAGCACCAGTTAAAACCTACATACTGAAATATCTTGTGGATATTCATTTCATTGCAGCAGCCATGTGGCTGCTGTTCTGCTCACCCTGTCTACCTCTCTCTCATCTCTTTTTCCCACTTACCTTGATGGTTGTCGTGGGCTGGCTACTGGGTGGTTCCAGCTTCTCAATCCTGTGCTGCCAGCTGCTCTGTTCTGGTATCCTATCTACCGCACTGTTCTCAAAACTGCTCTGCACTCTGCCTCTCTGCATGGTGTCCTATGCTCCTTGCCATACTGTCTGCCAGCTGACCTTCTCTTTGTTCTACTGGTAATTGCCTGTCTTCATGGATGTCAGGCTTTGCCTTCTCTCAGGTTTTACCACACTCCCAGTGACTGCATGTCTGAGGGCAGCTGCATACTGGGGGACTGTTGCTACAGTTGGGTGGCTTTTGTGGTGGTCCTTCTTCAGCTGTATGCGAGGGGCTTGTGATACCACAATGCTGCAGTTTTGTTGGTGCTTCTCTCTCCTACTACTCCTCCCTCTAAGCTGGTAGAATAGTTTAGAGTTTAGAGCAATGAGCTGTGAATAAGCATGGTAATTCCAGTGGCACTGAGTTTGATTCTCACCACTTAGAAATAAAGTTAGGCAACACAGAACCAAAATAAAATAAGATACCTTGATAAAGCGCATGTAGCCAGCATGGAACATTGGTACATACCTATGGCAGATGTCAGAATGGTTTTACTATTTTATTACAATGAATAAATAGTTTTTTAATGTACCCAACATTGTTTTTTTTTTATTTTATTTTGGTTCTCTATTGCCTGACTTTGTTTCTACATGTAGCACCAGTGGTTTGAGCAGATGGATTTATTCATCTCGTGCTTGATTCCCACCACCTCTGCTTTCATACTTATGACACTGAGCAAGTCACTTAAAAGTAAATTCCCTGTTCTCCCAGGATGCACCTGAAAACAAGTTACAGCTCAGTGTACCTTTCCTGGGAAACAAATGTACAAAAAAAAGCAATAAATAAATACTGTAAATACAAATAAATTAACTACTTGGCCCCAATTCTGACTTGTCTCTCCTCTGCTGCCCTCCAGCCCCTTCTTGGTTTTCATAGCTTCTCTGTCTGCATCCTTCAGCCTGCTTGCTGCCCCATTCCCTCTCCATCTGTCTACCATTTGCAAGCTTGTTATTGGGAAACTGTCAAATGGCACTGTACTACATGCCTCATTCCTCCAACCTGCAGCAGCTCTACCTGCTGACCTTTTTTCTTGATCCTCTCTGTCCAGCTTCCCTAGCTTTCCTCTCTGTTTTCCTTCTCCCTTCCTGACTGTCCCTACTCCACTGCTAACTGATCCTAATAAATTAGTATTTTCTTCCTCTCTCACTAGGCATTTTCTTTTCATAACTTGTACTGCCAATTTTCCTTCTCTTCCCCAGTTCCCTGCCTCCTGAATCATTCTGTCTCACACTGCTGATGTTGTCTGTACGTTTTACCATGTTTATTTCTGTGGCTAGTTCTGACATTTTGGTGTTTTTGGTTCAGTCACTTGGATAACGACCTCAGTCTGCTGCTTCACCCTTAATAATACCATGTCCAACATCCTACAAAGGATATGAGCTGGACTCCCTCCCTCACACTCACACTCATACTATGTGTTGTATCCAACCCCAATAATGGGCTTTTCCATTCTTCATACTACCTACCCAGGCTTCACTATCCTAATCATACTATCTACCCAAAGATCACTCTCCCTTACATCATAGGCTACCTCAGCATCATACCCTACCTTTAGTTTCTGGGCACTTGCCCCAGCTCCAAACTGCTTGCACAACTCATACTCCCCAACAATTACCAGGTTCTTACCCCAACATTCTCCTGCCCCATAAGGTCTTTTTCTGTTGCCCTTCATAGACTTAAGCTGTTAAGGTTCTGCCCCTTAAGGACTAAGCTTCAATATTGTCAAGTTGTGTCTTGCCTGTTCCAACATTTCCATAAGTCTTGCTGACAGCAGAGAGTATCTTTGCAGCAAACCTAAAGTAGCTCTTTCAATCACCTTTTCTCCTCGTGGTTTCTTCAGCAATCACATCATTACATTTGCATTGGGCTCAAGCCTCCAAGCATCTCTCCAGGAAGAGACCTTCAATGGGTATTCCATTGTTGGTACCCACCAGCCCTGACACTCCTATGGGAGAAGGGGTCTCTATTGAGGCAGAAAGTGATGACAAAAGTATACTTACTTAAAGCAGTACATCTGAGATCCCTATTCTAGCTATAAATACAAGCCCTAAGCATGTAAGAATGATAACCTTCAGTGTCACATAAATTTATTTATTTAGTTGTTGATTACTGGGTAAGTGCACTACACAATAGTGTCTATTTTCAGTCATGACTTGGAAAAGTACAGTTGTAAGCATGATGGAGTGCAAATACAGTAGAGAGATAATGGCATTAGAAATGTTATAATTTTACAATACAATATAGGAGCAGGGTACTGGGTAATAATAGTGCACCACGAAGAGTGCTGAAAGTACTGCACTGGGTTCTATGTGATAACAGCAAAAGCCTAAAGGTGATTGCTGTTATCACAAAGTCAAAGTGGCAACATTTTTTTCTGGCACTCTGACACCCCAGCGCACAGCAAAATGGCACCAGTGACTTAGTTTTTTAATGTTTTCTGTGTGGGGCTTTGTCCCACACGCCCCCCCTACTAAAATATTCTCAACTCCAGGGGGTGCACGTCGGGGGGGGGTGAAAACTTAAAAAAAAAAAGGTTTGGGCCGGGCATGAAAAAAGACACACCAGCACCCAGACCCAAACCCCATACCCTGCAGACTGATGCTGGCAATCTACCCAGCATGCCACGGGGTCAGCTCAGCAACCCACGATGGCATCACCCCTCACATCCCCTCCTGCCCCTCACTGTACGTGCCCACTTCCACCCTCCCACACATGTACATATAGTAACATCCTGTCACTATACTCGCCCACTCCCCCATCCTTCCACCCTACCATCCAGTGGCCATCCCTGCAATGTGCTGGGGAAGGGGTCACCGTTATTGTAGGCACCCTTTACCCAGTGCCAATATGACAGGATACCACTGCACTGTGTAAAGCGTGAGAGGGTTTAATGCAACAGGGGTAAGAATAGTGGTAGGGAATTACCTCTAACCCTGTCGCTCTGCAGAGATCCTCTTTAAGAACAGAGTTGCTGTGTGCTCATGAGCAGAGGTTATACAATACAACACATGATCAAGGCAGCAAGGAGACAGTACAATGCAACAAAAAAGAACAAGAGCTTAAGGTGCATCAGTAATAGGGAGCATCATGTTGCATTAGGATTTCTTAACATGTTGTATATGTGTTGCTGGGTCTAGCAGAAAGCCTTGCAAAAACTGCTGGCTAAGGGTTGCAACTAAATTTTTCATTGGATTGTGACAGAAATGCAGATGCATTCTACTGTAACTGAGCTGTAAACATTTCTTAAAAAGTTGCTCTTGAGCTCTTTAATATGTTAAGAAACAATACAATGTGAGATGCCAATCATCAGTTTTATAAAATAGCAAAACCATCTCATTGGTGAGGCAGTTTAATGCAAATTGTACTATAGGCCTTGGTTCCACAGAGGTTTTCTCCAGAAATATTTTTTCCTCTCCTCTCTGCCAAATGTCATAATAGTATCATTTACTTCTATAATTAACTTCACCAAGAGCTGAAGTTGCATGGTGGTCCTACATTCTTTGACAACAGCTGCATTCTTCCAGGACTGATTAGCAAGGTGTGCATCTTTTAAATTTAAGGATGTGTTTATCTTTCCATAAATGAAGACGAGTCTGTATACATACCATTAATTTACTATTTTGGATTTCTTCCTTATGGTACCATTCATCTAGGTGAACCTTGCCCTATGGCACCTCTAGGGGTAGAACCCTCCTCAAGAGGGTTCCTGTCTCTTCATGGCTCCTTAGGTCGGTAGTCCCTGTAGCAACGACATCATAACCTAAGTCTACAATGCACAAGAACTGAAATATGTTACCTGTGATCATCCCCTGACCTACTTCAGTACAAATATAATCAGTACCTGCCCTCATCCTAAAATACCTCAGTACTTACCATACCTCAGTGCTTACCATGCTAATTCCAAACATTTCAGCTTCCTACCAATCTTCCCAAGCCTATTAATGTTACCATTTTCCCCTTACGTAGCCCAAGCATTCCTACACTGGGAGTTCAATGGTCCATTAAATAAAAGGCATTTACCTACAGTTTGATGGGGTAGTGTATGATCCATGCTGTGCCTCCATTAAGCAATACTTAAACTGAGAGACAGCAGTAGTAGTGGGATTCAAACCTGTGCTTTTCCAGTTCACATTTCACTGCTATGGGGGCATAGCCTGGTACTGGCAAACATGGTAGCCTAACTGCTATAGCTCTATCTATCCAATAAGTAACCTCTCAACATCCACACTGAGGTTCAGAGACTAGTACTTTTAACCAAGCATAAGCCTATGTCTTACAATGCATTGAACAAAAAGATACATTCATATTGTGAGTGTTCATCAGGTTTCAAAAGTTGTCATACTCTATTTGATCTCTGTGTGACAGTGGCCTTGACAGCTTACTAAAGCCTGCAGTGTGTGTTATCACAAGTACACAGACAACTATCGCGCTTGCTCCCACAGCTGATCTGCAACAGATAACAGGGATGTTAGCACAACTACCCAAGGATACACTTGAATTGAAAGCTAGTTACCATGACTGCAATTGTCCAAAAACTGTGAACCCTCAGCACTAGGGTGGCATCTACTGAAAATAGATTTATGCCAGTTGAGATGGTGGGAGATAACATGCAACCACTCTAAGACAACAGGCCTCAACCATAAAATATCTTATCTTTAAAGCTGATGATCTGGAGAACTGATCCAAGTGAAATAATGTTCACTTTGTCAGGTTGCCGGAGGGGGTATAGGGCATGGATGTTACACGTTTCCTTCAGCAAGCACTATCAGAGAGTATGAATGCCCAAACTGCCCACCTGTAGAAACTGAGTGGGCACACCATTTGCTAGTGCTCCAACCTCCACCTGATGGCCAGCATCACCTGATCTTGTCATAACTGTTGTTAATCTTGTTAAGGAGAACATCCTTTGGCAGACAAAGGTCTAGGGCCATCTGCCATAGCAAGGCCATCCAGTTAGTGGTTGCTGTGTTCGGGATGCCCCGTTCCTGATAGCAAAACAACTCTTAAAGTCTTATGTCATACACAAAAACAAACAAACAAGAAGAAACAAAACTGCAATATTTACAAGTATTGAAGGATAAACTCCACTCAGGATCAATTAAATAATGTTCGTTTTTATTCACTTTTTCATGAAGATGGGTGACAGTTTTGTGGAAACTCCACTTCATCAGGCCCTTCGTGATTTTTCTTTCTTTAGGTTCAGATGACCTTGTTCGTAGTTGTATTTTATGTTGCTGCTCCCATTACTTTTCCATCTTTGATTCACTGCTTATTTCCGTCCATACTTTTAATGGCTTTTGCACCGCTCCTCAAAGTTCGTAGTGCGCCCAGAGCTCTGCCATCTCCATGTGGGTAGGAAGGCCATCCAATTAACCTTTATTAGTATTTGTCTGTAAACCTAATACAACAGCAAATGGCATTTGTGCTGGCAAGAAAATAGGCAGCACAGCTCGGAGTGAAATTTTCTATGAGATACCCTGCCTGCCTAAACATTAGAATTAACAGAGTTCCACTTGACTGTTCCACTCTGGAGGCAGTATCTGCAGTTATACAGCACCTGCAGTGGGCTCCCACTATGAAGGCTACCTTGGGAGTTCATCATAATCTACACCATGGCAGCCCAGCCCCATGAATATTTTTAGTCCCTCCAGAGGCCCTCCTACCACTTCTAGGCCTGACTATACAAAGATATCCACCAGCTCTGCAAAACAAATGGACTGCAGCCCAGTGTGGGGGAGGTCACAGATATAATCAAAATCATCAGAGAAAGGTACTAACATGACCCAGGCAAAGGTCACAAAGCCACCTGAGGAGCTTGCACTTCTCAGTCTGATCGACATACAGTGTCGGCATACCCAAGACCTCAACCAGGTTCCAAGTACTGAATGATCTGACCCCAGAACTGCCACCAACTGGACCCACTCAAATAGCTAAGAATACACAGGTACCCCTTTAGCCCTCTCACCCAACTCTTGAGCAACAGTTGCTGCTACCACATTGCTCCTTACTCGGGTCTCCTCAGGGCCCGAAGACAACATTATCTTGGCCCAAAAACCAGTACTGCTGCATCCCAGCTATAATTGAATAAAACAAACTCTAGCCAGAGCTGATAGGGCTGTGAAGAGCTACTAAATGACCAAAGTTATTTTCTTGTTGGTGCCATATGGTGCTGTTTAGTCACAATCATCATAGTGCTCCCAGATTCAAATAACCATTTTCCTGTAACGAGCCCTAATTTTTCCTGTATTTTCCCTGTAGAGGCAGCATCAAATCCCTGTAGATTTTTCCATAAGACACTAGTTCCTTATTTGTGACTTTGTTGTTTATTTAAATTTAATATGTTGGCAGCCTTTTGTCAGGAAAAAGGCTCTGATTTGCTGTTAGGTATTAAAATGATATGTCATGATGGCCTTGGAATGATTTGGATTTATATGGAATCCATAAGGCATAATGGTGGAATTTATTTATTTGTTGAATTTTGTTGACCAGGAAGGCCCACTAAGACCAGAAGTCCCTTTTTCAGGGGTGATGGGGGTGGGGGCTACAGATGGTAACCAACTGAAATTGTAACATGGCATAAATCCTTACTTGAACCAGATTAAGCTGCGGGTGGTATTTTTGGTGAATGGGGGAATTTTGACCAGGACAATGGGGAAACTCCCCTGGTCTTTGGTAGGGGGTGCTGTGTCACTCTGGATGGAAGGATGGCCAACATTATGGAAGTGGAAGAGGTGGATCGAGGTTCTCGGGGAAAGGAGCTCCCTGTAGTGCCCCACATTGAATTTCAGTGCTTGATGGACATTCCGGTTATTTCTGCAGGAGCTGCGATACTGATTTAATGGAACAAGCTATAGATATGGATCTTTTGGGAGGCCTGGAGGAATTGGTGTCCAGGGCATTCCTATGGACAATAAGGATTTCAGGAGTGACAGCCACTTTGGAAGGGCATACTTCGAGGCAAATGAATGAGATTGTTAGTAAGCTTGGTTCAGGTGAGGTGGGGAGTCACCCATGGAGTGAGCAGCAGGATGTTGGACAGAAAGAAGGTTCCCCGGAGATGGGAAAAATGAATTGTGCACAGGGTCCTGGTATGGATGGCTGGTCCCCAGAAAGTGCACTAATTGCCACAGGCTGGTGGCTTGTGCCTGATGGCAAGAATTGGCTCCCAGGGGATGCACCAATGGCAGATCTAATCATGTCACCGCCTCGAGTGGTTTGTGTAGCAACCGCTTCTCTGAGTGTGACAGACCATGTCTCCGTGATAGTTCAGGAGGGGACAATGGATTCAGACAACTCAGACCTAAGGACAAGGAATACCAAAAGGGAGTCTCATGCACCAATTTCAGGACCAGGTACTGTGTCTTTTGGTATGGATACTATTGTACAACCTGTTAATGTAGATGTCACTCCTCTTCTCACAGAGTCCGTAGGAGTTCAGTTACCAGCTAGGCCAGTTGAAGGGAAACTAATGGATGGTACGACTTCTCCTAGTGAGGTCGTACAGCACCCAGTTATGGGGGAAGAGCAGCCTAGACCTAGGCCATCTTGGGCTGAGGATGCAGAAAAGCAGATGGAGGTGAAGATACCAAGACTATCTAGACCTCTAGAGCAAGAGGGTAGAGGTATTCACTCTCCCCCCCCCACCCACAGAATAATCTGAGGTGGCGGATGGCAGATTTATTTGCTAATCTTGGAAAACCTAGGGAATGCAGAAATGCTGTCCATATTAAATACAGAGGTGGGCTAGAACAGTTGCTGGACAGGGTGTATGTGGCCTGTAGGCTTTTGAAGGAATCCATGCAATTCCAGGCCATGGATGTGTTTGCCCTGATCCATATCTCAGGAGATACTGTGTTTGTTGTCTATTTTTTTTTATTATAGAATAGTTTTTATTATTGTCAAAGATCTGTTCCACTTGCATGCACACATTACAGAATACATGTATACAACAATATTGCCATCCTATGGCAGAACCATTTACACATAGAATGTGTACAGAGGTAGGATTCCAACAGAGGATAGAGATTAATAAGAAACAAACATTCACTATATCTATCCCCAACACTGATACATACCAAATTAAAATTCCATATTTCTTAGGTGTATAGAAAAGCCCAGATAGTAAAGAAGAGATTATATTTAATAGATACCAGGGTGAGGATCCTATTCTGTTATCGGCAACACAAGCAATGCAGGCCATAGATGTCATAGCTCTGCTATCCCATGCCTAGAGTTATTCACTCCTGAGTCAGTCTGTTTTTAGAGGGGAAGAGGGGAATTACCCTGCTGGAGTAGCGGTGCTTTACAGAGTGATGAGTTTAGATATGCTCCCCATTGTTTATAATATAATGTCAGCTGTCCCTTACTGGCATAAGTAAGCCTTTCAAAGGTAGCAAGAAGCCAAGGCAGACTGCCAGAGCACAGCGGTCGGGGGGAGGGGTTGCTTCCAATGCATCAAGAGGAGTCACTTAGCCTACAATAATGCTAACAGGGTCCAATGCCTGTGTTGCGGCTCAAGCTGCTGAAGGGGTTTAGTGTCCCCTAAGAGCAGCATGGGGTCGCTAAGGTCCACTGGTTTCCCTAATACCCCAGAACAGTCCATCGCCACTGCAGACCAGAAAGGGGCCAACATCGGACATTCCCAAAGGATGTGTAGTATAGTTGCTGGACAGCCTTGGCATCTCCAACAGGCCACATTTGAGAGAATACCCCATTTATGTAGGATGGCCTGAGTGCGATACCACCATAAGAGGATTTTGAGTTGAATTAGTTGACTCTTAGCATCTTTATATGTCGTGTGTGCCAGGCGGAGACACCGAGACCAGGTCTGAGGTGTAATGGAACCTTGCAGTTCCTGGCTCCATGCCATCCTACAGGATTCTGTGTAGTCTGGCTGTGCTTCTCGCCATGTGTTATAAAATTTACTGATTAAACCTTGGAAGGAAGTCTTCAAATGCAGTGTGGATAACCAAAGCCATTTCTAATCTACAGTGCATGTTCCATGAAGAGATTGCATCACCTTACGTAGCTGTAGATATTTCCAAAAAGTCTTGGATCGGGAGCGAATAGCGACTCTTGAACTGTTTGAATGACATAAGTTTGTTAGAACCGGGTAAATACATGTCCTGGACTATGTGTATCCCTTTTTTAGCCCAATTAGGCCAATAAATGGGTTTGTGATCCACTTGCAAGAGTCTGTTATGCCACAATGCCAGATATCTAAGGGGTATCTCCCATGCTTTCTTCTTGGTCTTGGCAACTACCAGCAGCCAAAACCAAGCTTTCCTAGTTTCTGCCATTACAGGCATGAGCCTATTGGGGGTAAGGGTACCCTTGTCAGAAATAAGCTGAGGGGGGATCCCTTGTGCCAGCTGGGTTTCCAGTTGTACCCATAGAACTGGTGGGGAAGAAGTGGGAACAAACCATCTAGTGGCTTGAGCTGAAAGAAAGGTCCACTGGTATCCCTGTAACCATGGAAGTCCAAGGCCACCTCTAGTCCAATGCACTCTCAATTTGCTGGCAGTCCACCATGGCTTCTTACCATCCCAGAGGTATCATGTGATTAGTTGTTCTAGGGTGTGAAAAACCTTATCTAATAGAGGAATGGGTGAATTATTAAAGAGGTACGTAACCCTGGGGATGAAAAGCATGCGAATCGCCGCCACTTTGCCTAGAAGAGATAGGTTTAGTCGACGCCATCTGGATATTTCAGTTGATAGTTCAGTTATAATGGGGGAAAAGTTCCTAGATTCAATCTGCTTCCAGTCAAATGGTATTTATATCCCCAAGTAGGATAAGCTGTTGGGACCCCAAGCCAGTCCAAGGCCATGTATATAGTCCTCAGAACAGGCCACATTTAAGGGTGTGACTTGGCTTTTACTGGTGTTGATATGCAATCCCGATAACTGGGCATAGGTTTCTAAAATTTTTAAGACTGGGGGGAGGGTGATGTCTATTTTAATATGCCAGTACAACTTGAGAAGTTCTGGACGAAGTATGGTTCCTTGAAATGATCTCCCTTATGGGATCCATTTGTGGTGATTCCCCTCACTCGGCCGGCTGTGAAATTCTTCACTATTCTATTTTGGAATGAAAATGTACACATTGCTGACATTGACCAGCACCCATCATTGACAGTGAACATATATGGACTGGAGGGTGGAAAATTAAAACCAAATTACAGATGACTGAGGCAGGCCCAGTACACCTTCCCAGTTGTTTCTACTTGGGACTGGATAGAGGCTTTTGCTTCTATCCAGGACAAACTAAAACTTGTCATCAATGTGGGTCTTTCTCACACTTGAGTAATGCATGTGAGGCATTAATATGCAATTTCTGCCTACAGATGGGTCATCCCAATAATCAACACAGAAACCCACCCAAATGCAACCTCTGTGATAAACATGGCCATTTGTTTTCACAAAGTCCCTGGACGGTGTATAATAAAGGCTCCTTTTGAGATCAAGATACTATTGTGCACTCAACACAAGAAACACTGTCGGGGCAAAGGCACAGTCTTCAAAATTTACAAAGTACCACTACACAGGTAGCCCAGTCCACTGTAGCACATACAGAGGCAGTGGATCTCTCTACTACAGGTACAGTACCTGTTACAGATACAGTACCTACTACATATACAGTATCTACAGATATTAGGCAAGAGCCTGGTGAGGGGGGTCAGGGTATGGCTGTGCCTACAGTAGATCATGCGGGCACCTCTGACCTTTTTCCTACAGCCTGTGGAAATGCCCCCCCAAGGGATGATGGATTTACTGTGGTGAAAGGGAAAAGACACTCGATGAGGATTGCTCCAAAGGCCAAAGTATCCCATACATATCCTCTGTTGATAGCAATAAATTTGCTGTTATTTTGCCTTCTACAGAAGAGGTGGATGATGACTCAGAAGCCTCTTCTATTGTCTCCTCCCAGAAAGACACATCAGATATGGGGGGAAAGATAGGGGAGAGGATTCAGACTCAGAAAAGAACTAGGAAGAAAAAGAATGTGCCTTAAGATTATGTATTCTAGTTTAATTTTCTGGCTTTTCTATGTTTCCTCCTACTGCAGACAATATCACAGTCCATTCTCTAAATGTCAACAGTATAAAGAATTTTAGTCATGGGGGTATTACATTCCAAGCATTGAGAGATACACATGCAGATATATGTCTGGTACAGGATGCTAGACTCCGTTCGGAGGCCGATATTTATCAAACTTGAAAGGCCTGGGTCTGGGGTTCCTTGGTTTGGTGCCTGGGGGAGGAGACCTGCTGTGGGGTGGGTTTTCAATTTCAAAGCTCGGTACAACCTACCAAACTCTATGAGGTGGTCCCAGGGAGGGCGTTATTTCTGGACATCGCCTATCATTCACAAGATTTAAGGATAGGTGTAGTGTATGCCTCACAAACAAATCAGGCTAGGGTGCAGCTTTTTCGATCCCTACAACCCTACCTTCATACACATAGAAAGCTTATTTTGGGGGAAGATTTCAATTGCCCTCTTGACTTACAAGATAAAACCAGTGTTACCTCTAAGTTATACTGTGATACCAATCGTTTAAAATATCTTTTACGAACAGCAGACTTGAGAGACACATTTCGGACTGTACACAGCAGGGGGGCCATAACTATTACAGGGCTTCCCTGTCCTCCAGAATAGATTATATTTTTGTTTCTAAGCATTGGAGGACTATTTCACAGAGTGAAACAATTCCTTCAGCTTCCTCAGATCATTTTGGACTTGAAACAAAGTTGGGTCAGTTGCAATCCCATATGTAATATTGGACCAGGATAGTGGCATCTTAATAACTCCCTGCTAACTGACTCAGATATACACCACAGCATGACACAACTTTTGTTGGCCAGAGCTATGTTAGCAGCCTGGTACGACTCTGTGGGGGATTGGTGAATGGACATGAAGTCTAAGATTTATCAGGTGTTTAAAAAATGGGGAAAGCAGAGGAGACAATCTGCTTATTTTCAGCACCTGAAACTTCATAAACGTCTGTATCAGCTGATTACTAGGCAAAATATTGATCATGTTGATAACACTTCTCAAATTTTGGTCATAAAACAGGAGATGTCTAATTATTTATACACTAAGGCGCAGTCCTTAAGGATGGTAACCCATGAGATGGGCACATGGGGAAGGGAGCCATCCATAAAGGTGACTCCTTCCCGGCACAATCCTTCATTGTGATGGAGGGGCGACTGGATGAGGGGGTGGATGAACTGGGTGACAGGATGTCACTATGTGTACATGCGTGAGGGGAGTGAGCATGGCAAGCGTGGGCTGGGAGTAGTGGAGGGGCTGTAGGGGGTGGCACTATGGTTGATGGCCGAGCTGCATCATGGTGTCAGGGGTATGCTAGTGGTTGGGGTGGGTGAGGTACTGGGTTAAGGGCGCTGGTGTGATTTTATTGCACCAGACCCAAGCCTTTATTTTTTTAACTGCTATCAGCCCCCCCGACATGCACTCTCCTGGTGTTGAGAATCCTTAAGTGGGGGGGCAGCAGGCAAAGCCCCCCGCAATAGGGGGTTGGGAGCTGCGGCCACCCCCCCACAGAAAGCAGTAAAAAAATTTCCTGGTGCCGTTGTCCTGTGCATTGGGGTTGTCAGAGTGCCGAAAAGGTTTTTGGCACTCTGACTGTGCAATAACGGTGATCGTCTTTAGGTGTTCGCTGTTATCACATAGAACCCTTAAGGATGGAGCAATCCACCAGTACGTAAGGAATAAAAGTCTCCTTGGACATCTTTCAGGACTATCAATCCTGGGTTGCACGGAAGGTTTGGGATGTGGTCAGAGATGATGCTGGGTGTATACACACAGGCCCAGACATTCAAATTGTGCCAGGCTGTGGCACAAGCTTGGGCGCAGCTCAACGTGGCTGCGCAGGGGTGTGGCTTGGGTGATATTCAATGGAGCTGCGTTATGGCTCAGCAGCTTTGAATATCACACCCTGGCCACCCCCACTGTGCATGGCGCAGTGGCACTGTGCCAGCATGAAGTGGCAAGTGGATCATGGAGATGCGCTAGCGCAAGTGCCATTGCGCCATGCACAGCACCAGCGATATTCAAAAGGTGACATGCAAATGGGGCCATAATTTATGCAAGGCACACAGGGTCCATTTGCATGTCATTATGTCCCCATTTGTATCCCATTTGCATGCAGGTGTGCCTATCTCCGACAACTTGTGCCTGGCACCCTGCCAGTCTGCAGCCATTGGGGACCGACGCCCCCTGCAGCCCGATCGCGGGCATTTGTTTAAAATAAAAGATCACTTCCAATATCCCTGGTGGTCCAGTGGACCACTATCTGCCTGATCGTGGGCATCTGTAAAAAATATAATAATCCGTCCTATATCCCTGCTGGTCCAGTGGACTGCTATCCGCCCAATCGTGGGCATCTGTAAAAAATATAATAATCCGTTCTATATCCCTGGTGGTCCAGTGGACCGCTATCCGCCCGATCGGGCATTTGTATAAATAAATAATCCCTATAACCCTGGTGGTCCAGTGGACCAGCTATCTGCCTAATCGCGAGCATATGTTGCAAAAAAAGGTCCCCTTCCACTATCCCTGGTAGTCCAGTGGACCAGCTATCTGCCTGATCATGGGCATTTGTGAAAAAAAACTAATTCCAATATCCCTGGTGGTCTAGTGGTTCCCTCCACCCTCCCACTGAGCCCCACCGCCCCTCTTCCCCCCAGTCATCCAGTGGGCGGCAGCACCCACCGCCTGCTGCCCGCCGCCTGCCGACTGACACCTCAGTAGGGCTGCATGCCCATTGGTTCACAGTGTGAGCCAATGGGTGTGCACCTCATTCATTATTATACATTCCAGATATGTAAATGAATTCATTCACATATCTGGAATGTAGTATGGTAGAAGCTGCATGCCCATTGGCTCACATCTGTGAATCAATGGGCGGCAGCCCTACTGAGGTGTCAGTCAGCAGGCAGAGGGGCAGCAGGCAGGTGGAGTTCTGCCACCGCCAGCGACGGGGAGCGGGCAGGGGCTCAGTGGGAGGGTGGGGAACACTAGACCACCAGGGATATTGGAATTAGTTGTTTTCAAATGCCCGTGATCGGGCAGATAGCTGGTCCACTGAACCACCAGGGTTATAGGGATTATTTAGTTAAACAAATGCCTGATCAGGTGGATAGCAGTCCACTGGACCACCAGGGATATAGGACAGATTATTACATTTTTTACAGATGCCCGCGATCGGGCAGATAGCGGTTCACTGGACCACCAGGGGTATCAGACAGCATTCTTTATTTTTACAAATGTCCACTATCAGGCATGGGTGGGCACCGCCAGGTGCAGCTGGAACTCGGGTGGCCACCCACAGGTGGCAGTTGCTGTGTTGTGCCCTGTAATGCGACAACTCACCTGTGAGTGGCCATCAGTTGTTCCTTTTTTTTTGGTGTAACTTTGTGCTGATGCAGGTAGGGGTTGTACATGCATGGCTCTGCACATCCTGGGCTGAATATCGGGCTGTGCAGGTTATGCATGGGCACGCCCCCCCCTACCTGTACCTGCATACATTACTGATACGCTCCAGCGCATCGGGATTTGTGCGGCGCACTTTTCCCTTTTGAATATCATGCCGGGGTGCATCAGTGGGTTGCGCATGGTGCAACACTATTGTGCCATGCACAATCCTTTTGACTATCTGGGCCACAGACTTTAGTGAGATTTTATGCACTCTCCAAACCTATTTGCAATCTACATTTGGAGCCCCTTTGCCTATTGTGACACACTTTTACAATTTTTTCTCTACTATTACTTACCCGGAGATTGACCCAAGGGTACTTATTGGGATGGATGGTCCTATTTTAGAGGAGGAAGTCCGACTAGCTATAAAGAAACTGAAGGTTAATACTGCTCCAGGCCCAAATGGGTTGAGTCCTCAGTTTTATAAAACTTTCCAAGATGCATTGGTTCCATTGTTAGTGGAAGTGCTTAATGATATTTTATTTAATCTGGAATTACCTGATGCACTGGGAAAGGCTTTTTTGATTTTCTTACACAAAAAAGGGGATAGTTTGGAAATTAAGAAGTGGAGGCTCATTTCTTTGTTAAATGTGGATTTAAAATTATTTTCCATGATACTGAGTGTTTGGCTTAGTGTCGTGGCTCAGACAGTTATCTCTCCTTATCAAAATTGTGCCATTCCGGGTTGGACGATGAAAAATAATTTCATATGTCTATGGGAAATTTTTTCACGAGGGATTCTGGGGCGGTTACATGGTTATGTGATCACATTACATCAAGAAAAGGCATTTTATCACATATCCCATACTGTTTTATTTTCCCTGTTGACATTTTTTGGTATTCCACCACAGTTTATTGCCTAGGTACGTACTTTATACAGATCTGCACATTTTCATTTGCTGGTGAACGGGACCTTGGGTACTCTCATTCTGCTGTGGAGGGGAGTACGTCAGGGATGCCCTATAAGTCCTCTGTTTTACATTTTTTTACATTGATGTCTTGTTAAAACATTTGGAACATTCAAGCTCTATAGTTGGTATGGCTCTGCTCACTCCAACGGCTTCACTTAAGGTCATGGCATATGCTAATAATCTTTGTTTATTTGTGACTTCCCGGGAAGATGGGGAGCAGGCACGGGTGATATTGGGGGAGTATTCAGAGGTAACAGGGGCACTAATTAATTTTCAAAAAAGCCAGGCCTTGATGATAGGACAATCCCCCCTTTGGATGGAATTTGTATTGTACCTATGGTCACAGAGGCTATGATATTAGGGCAGCAATTTGGCTGGCAGGATATGGAGGTGGCAAATTGGGAAGCTAAATTACTAGTGTGTGAAGCACAGCTACAGGCCTGGCAGGGTCTCTAAATTTCCAAACTTAAATGGGTTTACCTTTTAAAAACATTTATTATTCCTATTTTGTTATTTGTCAGTTCCATATCCCCACCCACCGATAACCGGGATACTAGACTATACATTGTCTTTTTTTGGGTGATCTGGGGAGTCCATTAAACCCTGCAAAATTAAATACTCTCTATAGGTCTATTCCTTTGTGGGGTATAGGAATGGTAAACCCATTGGTGCTTTTCATAAAATTTTTTGGTTTGGAAATATAGTACCTTGTTTTACGAATGAGACGCAGAATTGGGTGGAATGAGGAAGGGTTTGGTTTAATCAGATTATGCCAATTTGGAACAGGATAAATGGTTCTTTAAGTTCCAGACCTTGACTACACCTGCTTATGTCCAGTATATATTTAATAAAATTAGGATTTGGAGAATAGCAATACCAGATTTATGAACCCTTTCGAGACCTTTACTGTATCAACAAATTATATGGGAACATTTTACTGACCCTTTTGCTTTTCCTAGAGGGATAGCACAAGATATTGAGATTATACTCATCAGTTGTTAGATCTAAGAATTCCTAAATATTTATGAGATACTACATGGATAGCCTGCCATGATAGATTGGGGGTGCGGGATAACCACAAGCATAAATGCTTGGCCGAAAGGTATTGTTTACAGAATACATGCAATATGATCCTGGAAACTCAGGAGCATCTCTTTTTTCTCATGTTCATTTGTAATTTCCTTTTGGAACATGCTAGGCAGTCTGGTCCAGGATGTTAATTTTATGACCATGACATATGAGGTTCTCATTCTGGGCATTTATCACAGGCCTTGGCAGAAATATAGAGTCAGTACTCTTTGATTGATTTGTGGCATTCTCAAGTACCAAATTTGGCAAGCAAGATGCCATTGGGTTTTACAGAGTCAGTATATTACCCGGTACGAATTGATTATGATAATTAAGACACATGTCCAGCAAAGATATGAGTTTGATGAAGCACATATCTCTGTCTCGGATAGGATTTCATTGTGGCAACGCTGTTTAGGGTGGGTGAACTGATAAAAAAAAAGAGGGGGAGGAGAAACTATGGAAAAAAAGGGGGTATATCAGTGTTGGGTGAGATCAGACTAGGAGAGACCCTTTAGGTGAGGAGTCTGTGTTTGAGGCTTTAAGATAACCCATTTTGTAAGATAGTTTAGAAGTCACTTGAGAAGTAGAGGCACATAGTGTAGTTCTTGGGGGGCTCTAGGGTCATTTGCTGTTCTTTCAAGAATCCCAGAGTTTAGGTGCACACATGGATAATGTGAGGTAGTTTTTTCCTCCTATACATTCTTTTCCTTTATTACTTTCATAATATTGTTCTCTAGTATTGTTTGATTTTCACAATACAAAATATCCCCTACTCTTGCAGTAGGGGGAACCCTTGTCCATCTACAGACTGACAAGATGGCTGACCAAGGAGGTGGGAGAGTAGGAGCTGAAGAAGAAGCTAATAAAAATGATTTGCAGCACCAAGAAGAAGCTGGAAATAGCATGTCTAAAAGATCTGTGAAATAAGAAAATGTAGATGCATCAGAAAACATGAATGTTTTCACTGCCAAACTATGTTAAACAAGATGATGGACAAATGCACAAAGAAATTATAGCATTTCAAGTACAGACTGCTGAAGCTTTAAAACAGAATTCTTATATGAAGGAAACTCTAAGGGCTACAAGTAGGAAGCTAGAAATGGTACCTGAGCATCAAATTCTGGAAATTAAACAGCAAAGGGAAAAATGGCTAAACTTACTGCAAAAAGAAGATGAAGCTTTACTACACCTAGAAAACACAAAGGGACATTTTCTGATGGATTTAAAGGAAGTCCACATTCGTAGTAAAAGTACATTTTCATCTCCTAAAGGTGCACAGGGATGGCAACAAACTTGGACTTCAGAACGAGCCCTACACGCCGCCAGCTGGAAGCAAACAGCTGATGGCCTAGCATGGTATTCAGATTCGGTCCCGACTGCAATGGAAATTCAGCGGATGACAGATGAGTCGGTGTCTGTCAAAATTTCAGTGCTCTACTGCAGCCAGTGTGTTTTACAAAGATGGGAATGTCCGTGTTGAGGCAGACACCTGCAAAATCAAAAAACCTGAGACCGTGTCCAGCATCTTGACAGAAGAGAAAACTGAAACAAATTTGAGGAATATCAAATGACCCGCAGCAGATTCCTCAGCTTCACAAGTAAGTGATTTTAAGTTTAATCAAGATAACACTTCTTCCAAAGATAAAGCTGTTAATAAGTCCCCCTCTACTTCATGGGCTGACATAATGGAGAACAACTCTCCCATAGACCAAACTGAAACCAATCAGCCTCCTACTCTCCCACAATTGAGAAACGCTGAAAACTATGATGATCAGCAGAAACCTCAAAACCAAGCCAGACCTTTCAAAATTTCTGACCTGCTTGCTAACCAGGAGAACCCGCCAAACATAAAAATGCAGTGTGTTTAAAATATACAGGCGGCATTGAGGTACCCTCAGACAGGACTTATATAGCCAGAACTCTACTTAAAGAAATGATGCATTTTACAGCAACAGAGATTTTGGCACTTATTCATACATCTGGAGACACCCAGTTTGATATAAATTTTTGTTCCCCTGTCTTGCTTGATAAATTTTGGCTAAAGTATAACTCCATTAAGCACACACCAGTGTGGACTCCTTTTATAGTTATCCCTTTGACAAAGCCTGTATGGAAAACAGTTAACATCTTGTTTAAAAATGAAGGTGTGGAGTTTTCTAATATTTTACACTGGATAAAGCAATGTGTGGAAGCCATTGACAGGCCCCAACCAATTTTAGACTCTGAGAACATATGGACTGGGGGATGGCAGCTTAAGGTAAAATTGAAGACTATAGCCTGTGGCATTCAACACCTATCCAGTAGTTTTTTTCATTGGCAGGGACAGAGGTTTTTGTTTTTATCCAGGGCAATCTAAAACCTGCCAGAGATGTGGCTCTTTAAACCATTTAAGCAATGCTTGTGAGATACGTGTATGTGATCTATGTCTGGAAATTGGACATTCAAACCACTATTGTCCAAACCAAATACGCTGTAATTTATGTGATGAAAAAGGACATTCATATAAAAAGTGTCCTTGGGCTGCTCATAATAAATGCTCTTTTTATGGCCAAGAGGAGATAGTCCTAGAAGCACAGGAAAAAAGACAACAAAAGACTCAATCTTTGATTTCTCTTCCAACCCAGAAGAATACCCCAAATCAGCCAGTGGAGATTATTTCAGAACAAAATGATTCTTCTATAACAAATATTGTTGCAGACATAAAATATTTACAAACACAAGGAGACTACATCTTGCCTGTGGATGTAGCTATCATGCCCCCTTCCCCTGACAGTCCTGGCTGATGACGTTGTGGTGGTAGGAGGAAAAAGAAAGCAAGAAAAACAGTAACCAACACCTAAAATATCCAGAAGGGACTCTATGATAACCGAAAACAGCTATCCAGCCATACAAAATTACACAGATGAGGAGACTGAAGAATCTGATATGTCTTCAGTAGCCTCTTCCCACAAAGAGGCATCAGAAGGAGAAGAACAAAAAAGGGGAAAGCCTATAAAAGAACAAGGAAGAAAAATGGTTAAATTATTCCCTGACTCTGACTGATACTGAATTACATTTGTTATCTTTAAATGTTAATTGTATACGGAATGTCAAATGATGGCACACTTTATTCTCTTCCTTACAGTTAACAAAGGCAAATGTCTTTCTTTTACAGGACACCAGGCTAATAACAACTCCTGCCATTACTAATGTCCAAAAATGTTGGCCTTGGGGCCCTTTTTTCAGTCCCTAGGAACTGAGTCTTGCTCTGGCATTGGAATACTTTTTGAATTCTGGGATTTTAAAAATGATAAAAGTTTTGGATAAAGAACCAGGAAGATTATTA
This sequence comes from Neoceratodus forsteri, assembly GCA_016271365.2. Taxonomy (NCBI): domain Eukaryota; kingdom Metazoa; phylum Chordata; order Ceratodontiformes; family Ceratodontidae; genus Neoceratodus; species Neoceratodus forsteri. The sequence continues at coordinate 234,078,858 of JADMNL010000023.1, read as the reverse complement.
CTTCTGGATATTTTTTAGAGAATGTGTATATTAGGATTGGGACCATTTTTACCCCACAAACTAAAAGTAAGAAAATCTCACTTTTTAAGGTTATGAGACCATATTTGCATACTGCAAAATTGGCCATACTTGGGGAAGATTTTAATTGCCCCTTAGATTTACAAGACAAAACTAGCATAACTTCTAAACTTTTTTGTGATACGAATACTTTAACTTCTATTATGCAGACTGCTGGAATGATTGACTCTTATAGGTAAATTCACTCAAAAGGGGGACATACTTACCACAGGAACTCAATTTCTACTAGGACTGATTTTTTTATTTGTCTCAGGGCAAATCAAATACAAAATGCATGGACTAGAGCTAATGCTACTTCTGTCCATGTGGAGTTTCATGTTTTAGTTAACCTCAGAAATAACAGAAAAATGGGTAGAGGTTTATGGAAATTAAATGCTTCTTTATTGACTAGAGATAATATTTGTATAGAGTGTATAGAAGTGTTTAAGGTACAACTTTCAGTCCTTGTTTTTCACAATTCATTATTGGATTGGTGGATACAAACAAAACAAAATCTCAAACATTTCTTTTATTCAAAAGGTAAAAAATGTAGTGAGGCTGATTACTTACATTTCCTGCAGTTATGACTGCAACTTTTCAAACTTATTTCCTTACAAGCCACAACTAAACACTGTTATACATCTCAAATAGACCAAATAAGGTCAGAAATGAAAAGATACCTTTATGATAGGGCTAAATCTCTAGGAACCGAGCAACGTTTTGGAACAAGACTTAAAAAAGGACCTTTGGATATTTTTAAATATAATCAAGAAAAGTATAATACAAAAATAATTAGAGGAATAAAAAATAACCAAAGGGTTGTATTGCAGACTAGTGAAGAGATTCTGAAATATGCTGAATCCACATATGACACCTTTCTTTCCACAAACTGAATCTGTAAAATCTGAGGAGGATTTTTTTTCTAATTTAGAACCAAAATCTTTAATATAAATTGAGTCCACATTTTGTGTTAAACCCATAACATGTCTTGAATTTGAAGATGCCATAAAATCACTTCCCTGATATAAAGTCCCAGGCCCTGATGGCCTTATAGCTGAATTTTATAAGAAATTCCAACATATCCTGGCACCTATTTTAACAGAAATTTTTAATGAAATCCTTAATACAGAATATGTCACCTGTGACTGGCCTAAGGCCTGTATGATTCTAATTTTCAAAAAATATGACCATATGGATTTAAAAAATTGAAGACCTATATCATTGCTAAGTACAGATCAGAAAATACTAACAAAAATTTTGACTAAACGGCTAAATGAAGTCACACCAAAAGTCATTTCTAAATTTCAAAACTGTTCAATTCCAACTAGGAATATAACAGATAATCTTATACAAATAGGAGATATTATACAATATGGTATAGCCAATAAACTATTTGTTTTTTTACTTTCAATTGCTCAAGAGAAGGCTTTCAATTGGATTGCCCATCAATATCTTTATCAAGCCCTTCGATATCATGATATACCTGAAAAGTTTATATCTTGGATAAAAATTGTATATCAAAATGCCACCTTTAGAATGTTAAATAATGGATTCCAGGGTAAAATCATTAAGCAATCAAAAGGGGTAGAACAAGAGTGTCTGTTAAGCCCTATTTTATATATCTTAGGGCTTGACATGCTCTTACAAAAGATAAATATATCTTCTGACATAACTCAAATTAGTGCACCTACTCTATTATCTGTACCAAAAACCTTGCCCTATGTGGACAATTAATGCATTTTTTTAGCAAATAAACAATCTGGGGATGCATTACTTGGTATTTTTCAGGATTATTCAGCCATTTCTAATGCAAAAATAAATATCCAAAAAAGTAAAGCATTACAGCTTGGGAATGATTTGCAAAAACAAAATGAAATAGCAGGTATTCCCATAATAGAAGGAAGTTTTAAAATCTTAGACATTTCCTTGGATCAACTGGATGCTGACAAAATAAACTGGAACATAAAAATAAATGAGGGTTTTGCACTTATGACAAAATGGAAAAGCATGCAGATTTCCCCAAAAAAGTGGGTAATTCTAATTAAAACCTTATTGCTACCTTTATTTATGTATCTAAGTGCAGTTTTCCCAATGCCACAAGACTTGGAGATTCAGTTGTATAGCCTTTTTTTCCAGGCCTTATGGGGCACCAGGCTCAACCCCATAAAGTGGAATTTTACATACCTCTCTGTAGTAAAAGGTGGTTTAGACATGGTAAACCCGGTAGTCTTCTTTTTTACAATTTTTATTTTGTATAATGTAAAACCTATTATTCGACTTAAAACAAAAAAAAATGAATTTTTGGATGTATAATGATTTACAGCACTTGATTAGTCTTTGGGGAGATGGAAAATGGAATTGTCACACAATCTGGTCATATGGTGATGGTTTTCAAAAAAAATTAAACAATGGCATGTCACTAGAGAAGCTGTTTTACTATTCTCAAAAAAAAAGAGCTTTATAACCACATTATTGAGAGTAAATTTTGGGAACCTCTGATTTTCCCACAGTGGTCCATAGGTAATTCAGAATCCACCCTCAAATTATTAACTGAACCCAAACTGCCGGACTATTTGTGGGAAACTACATGGTTATCATGTTATGGTAGACTGAATGTTAGAAATTCACATAAGCATAAGAACATTTCTGAAAGATTCTGTCCTAGGGATACTTGCAATGGTCTCCTTGAAACACAGCAACATTTATTTTTAGAAAGTCCCTATGTTCTGTCATTTTGGAGCACAATAGCAACACTCTTGCACAGTCCAAAATTTGGTAACATAGACTATGGTACACTGGTTTTAGGTGGTTATAAAAATGTTTGGGCGAAATATCCTAGTACATTGAGAGCAATTACGAGTATTCTGAAGTATTATATCTGGTTAGCAAGGTGTACTTGGGTTTTCCAACAAACTTGGTGGACTCAGTTAGAAACAATTCATATGATCAAAAATCAAGTGAAGTTGTTGTACATGAAAGATTTAGAAGTCCTTTCTAAGCAAGAATTGTTACAAATCTGGAGAAATTGTGAAAACTGGTGTTATGATCCACCTTAGGTTTTTGTTGATTAATTTTGGTTCAACGGTTATGCACTTTTCTTATTTTTGGTTTAGTTTTTCCATGTAATGTGCCTCTGTTATTTTTTCTTAAGTTATATATGTATATGTAATAGTATCTCTCTGTATAAGTTTTATGTCCTTAATAAAAATTCCCCTACTCAAGCTGCAGAGGGTGCTCTTTAGCATCATGGAGAAACAGGAGCCTAGTCTTGCATTGGGCTCTGTTGAGGAAGGAGGCCAGAAGGCTACTGTGATAGCCATAGGAGGAAGTACAGGCTTTCAAACTGGAGAAATGAAGATGGAAGAATTAATGGCAAAAGAACAGAAATTGCAACTTTTGCAGAAGGAAGATGGAGACCTGGATGAAGTAACAATGGAAGAAAATCTAAAACAAAAAATGGAAAGAAAAAAACATCAAACAGAAACACAAATGGAGAATCTCGATCAGGAATACAATGAGGCAAAGCAGCGTTTAGATGATGAAAAGAAACAGAAGCGGATACCTGGCACACCATCACCATTGACAGTGAAAGTTTTCTTTTTTCAAGCACAGAAAAGTCAGGCAGAGAAACTGCCTACCTCGCAGGTTTCTGGAAGTAGGCTGGAAATACAAACCGAGGCTTGGTCACCAGAAAAGGCACTGCAAGCAGTAGGACTTCTGCAGAAAGGAAGAGGCTGGATTCCAGATCCTGTTGTGCCTATATCATGGATGCATGCACAACCGTGAGTAAAGAAAACAATGTTAATCAAATGCAAGCCAGGGCTGGGCCTAGTGTCAAAGAACAGAATCTGTTTTTGGGAGATGACTTGGGGATAACATCCCCTAGCTACTCACCACAAATTAGAACAGTGGATGAGTTTTTTGATGCACTCCTAGAGCCTGTGGTAGAAAAAGACAAACATATGGAGAAGAAGGTGGAAAGGCTAAACCCTGAAATAAATAATGAGATCCTAAATGTGGACATGGAGGCCCACAACACATATAATGATACAGATGAAAGAGCAGGACAGGAAAGAAGGGCTGCCGTAGAAGTGCAAATGGGGCCTGATCCCTTTGAGGAGAATCAGGAAAATTATAGACGAATCAAGCTCCTACATATGCAATCTTATTTCATAAGCCAATAGAGTTATCTAAAAGACACAACGCAGTATACTTGAGGTACTTAAGTGGTCTTGAACATGTCCCTGATAAGAGTATATGTGGGGAGAGAGTTTATCAAAAGGTCTATGGGATTTACCCCAGCGGAAGTATTTGCTTTTATACATGCTCCGGGGCAGAGCACTTTTGACATTAGCTTTTGTGCCCCAGAATTATTGGAAAGATTCTGGGGTTAATATGCTGTTCTCAAAACAAACCCCCTGTGGATTCCTTTCCAGGCCATACCCCTCACAAAAAATCCCACACAGATAATCACAATTTTGTTCCATAAAGAAAGGGTGAATATTTCAGGCATTTTATATTGGCTGGAACAAAGATGTGAACTACGTGATATTCTGGAATCCATCTTTGATACAGAGGGTTTCTGGAATGGGGGTGGCATCTAAAAGTCACTCTACAACAAACACCTGCTGGAATGACACATCTGCCAAATAGTTTCTTCCTAGGCAGAGACAAAGGGTTTATATTCTACCCAGTTCATCCAAGACACTGCTACAGATGTGAGTCTGCTAGGCATCTGAGCAGTCAGTGTGACATCACCAAGTGTACACAGTGTGGAGAGATAGGCCACACAAGCCATTTCTGTAAAGCAGCATTAAAGTGCAGCCTATGTGATAGCTAGGGACATAACTTTACAGATTGATTGTCCCTGGGCCTCGCACAACACCGATGATGCCGACTATAGGGTACAAGACTATTACCTCCATAAAAGTGGAAGGAAAGCAAAATTGAAAGGCCTACTCCCACCCTCACAACCACAGGCCCCTCCACCTATGTCAACTGTGAAAGGGAATGCAGGAAGTCATAAAAACATGATGGAGAATGAGACACAACAAAAGCCAAGATTGTCATTAAATCAGCAAAATCTACCCATGGAAATGGGTGAGGGAGATGGTGGAATGCTACCATCCCCATGTCCATTACAGAGGGAAAAGACTGTCTTTCAAACTGTTAAAAAAAGGGCCGTGCTTGAGGAAAGGAAGAACAACAGTAGAGGACAGTGAAATTCCTCTTAAACTAATCCTTTTAAACGATTAGAATGGGGAGAAACAAAGATGGGAGAGAAGTCGGACATAACATCAATAACATCACCACAGAAAGAAGGTGGATCAGATATTAAAAATCCTGTCACGGATGCTAGAGAAAAAGAGACTGGGAAAGGAAAGTGAAAAAGAAGAAAGATGGGATCTAGGGTGTGTAAAAACATAGTGTGAAAATATTGGTTTTCTTTTTCCCTAAAACTTGACTTATGGATACATCTTTTTACAACCTGACTTTAGCATCACTAAATACTAATAGTGTACTGTCCAATAGGAAAAGATTGCCCACCTTTTACATATTTTCTGAATTATTATGTGATATTTTATACTTTCAGGATACGAGACTTAGCAACTTACAGAATGTACAGGAACTCAAGAATGCTTGGCAGTGGGGAGAATCTTGTTGGTCTATTGGAGATGAAGCATGTAGTGGGGTAGGAATAGCACTTAAGAACATACATCCTAAAATTCAGCATGTGGTAGATTTGATGCCAGTAAGGGTTTTGATAATGGATATTCAGATTGAAAAAATTAACTTTAGATTGATTAATGTATATGCACCCCAGACCAAAGCATTGAGAGTGGATCTGCTTAAGGTAGTACAACCATATCTATATACATCAAGACATGTGCTCCTGGGAAGGGATTTTAATATCAGTAGGTATAAAAGTGACAGGGGTTCACTCACAGAAAAAACATTTTGCGATGCAATTTTTTTGAATACTTTAATACAACATACCAGTTTATGTGATGTGTTTCATGGCAATGGTATTAAGAGTCAGCACACCTTTTTTAAAGGACCCATATCAACAAGGATCGATGACTGGTTTCTATCCCCCTCACTCCCAGTACAGGAAGTGAGGGTAATCCCGGTAGCTTCATCAGACCATAGGCTATTGAGTGTTCATATATTCAATTATAAAAGGGCATCAAAAGGTTGGGGTGTTTGGAAACTCAATGTTAGTCTGATAGAAGACCCCCCCCCCATAAAAATAAGGTTTCAATTACTTATTGCAGGCCAGGCAGTCAGCATACTTCCTATATGACTCTGGTAGAATGGTGGGAGGACACAAAACTGGACATAAGTGATTATTTTAAAATGATGGGGAGAATAAAGGGAAAGGGGCAAAGGGGAAAAATACAGTAATATCAGTGAAGAATGTTATAGTCTTATTTCTCAGCAGAATGAAGGTATAAACATAGATCAGCAGTATCTGAGTAAACTCAAGGAAGACTTGACTCTATTACAATATGATTGGATGAAATCTCTGGAGAATGAACAGAAATTTGGAACACAGAGGCCACTAGAGATTAATAACCCCCTTGAGAATTATAAAGACAGATGACAGGCCAAGCTGATACAATCATTAAAAAACACAAGAAGGAAAGATTCTGATAAATAGAGACAATTTAGTGGAAATGCAACAATATATTACTACTTCCTTTGAGATTTCTACCACTAAGGAAGATAGTATAAATAATTGGCAAAAGAATAGCACTGTACCAATATTAGAAACGTATCAAACAGTGGAATTAGTAAAACCAGTTACAGAACAAGAGCTAGAATTAATGATACTTTCTTTAAATAAAAATAAAACACCAGGAATAGATGGATTACCAAATGAAATTTATTGCAAAATATTTAATCAATGCAAAAAGCAAATGATAGTGCTATATAATGAAATTTTAAGTAAAGGGGAATTACCATGGGGTAAGATGGAAGGCTTAATAATTTTCACCTATAAGAACGAAGATAAACTAGATATAGCAAATTGGAGGCCAATAACCTTTTTAAATTGTGATATTAAAATATTAACAAAATTATTGAGTAAAAAAATAGCCAACACATTACATGATGTAATACACTTATCCCAGATGTGTAGTATTCCAAGAAGGAAAATTAGGATAATTTAATTTTTTTAAGAGAGATATTTGAAAAAGGACAAAACAAAGAATTATCAGGGTGGGTCTATAATATTGATCAGGCCAAAGCCTTTGATAGGATTCCATATTTATATGTATGGGCGGTGTTAGACAAGTATGGGTTTCCTAAAACACTTATCCAATGGATAAAATTATTGTATAAGAATGTGACAAGTGTGCTCTACGTCAATGGGTGGGTAGGAAAGCAATGCAGAATATTAAAAGGATTGAGAAAGGGATGTCCACTAAGTTTTATTTTGTATATAATCACAATTGATCCTTTAATACAAAGATTGAATAGAGATGAAAATATCATAGGACTATCGATAAATAGTATGGACAGGGAGATTAAGATAACTATATATGCTGATGACTTATGCACAATTGTAGCAGACAGAGCCTCAAGTGGTACGGCACAAAAAATTGTAGTAGAATTTGCACGGGGGACGGGTTCACAAATAAATGAGAAAAAGAGTTTTTGTGTCCCAATAGGTGATCCAGGCACACATGTTCCATGGATCATGAACATACCTTTAGCACCAACCCATAGTAAAATATTGGGCATATACTTTGGTCCTGGAGATTTAGGTACATATAACTGGCAAATTGTGATAAAGAAAGTGATGAATTCAGGTGAAACAATGGAACAGATGGCAAACTCAAAAGGGTGTACATGATCAAAACAGTTTTAATTCCCATGTTTTTATACATCAGTGAAGTATACCCTCCCCCCCAAGATGCTTGGAAACAACAATATTGAGCTGTTTTTTCTCTGGGTTATGGGGGAGCAGACTGAATCCGGTGAAAAGAGGGATAACCTATTTGGCAAAACATAAGAGAGGGGTTAATATGATTAACCCAATCCTTTTTTTTTTCATAGTATCTCCTTATATACTAATCTTAAGCCACTTTTAATTTCATCAGAAAAAATATGGTTAACATGGGTAGGAGACCAGGTGCAACAATGGCTCGATGCGTGGCCACAAGATGCACCACTAGCTAGGTAGAAATCCCTAGTGGGATTCTCTCCATACTTCCAGGCATGTTTTGGAAAAATTAAATTATGGAAAATAATAAAGCAACAGATAATAAACGTAGACAGAAAAACATTTTATAACACTTTACAGGAAAAAGAATTTCATGAATCACCTCACTTTGGAAATAGGTCAGTAGCTGAACAGAAATTCTTAGGGCAAATGCTAATTAATAAAAGAATACTGGAGCAAATGTGGGATGTGCAATGGTTGTGTGCTCTGATAAAATTGAATGTAAAAAATAACAGGAAGCATAAGGGAAAAGCGGAAAGATATTGCCCAAGGATTTCATGTAATGAAACTCTGGAAACAATGGAACACCTATATTTCACATGTCCATTTATCATAAGTTTCTGGAAATTAGTGCAACAAAAATGGAAAGGTGCCCCTTTTCCTACTTTGGTGCAGGATAACTTATTATTAGGAATTTTACCTAAAAATTTGGGATGTTTCAATATGTCAACACTACAGATTATTTTATTATGTATTAATTATCACGTGTGGATAACTCGGTGTAAGCTGTCCCTTCAACAAATAGTATTAACCCCAGAACATTTGCTTAATATAATAAACTTGTATATTAATGGAATCAAGCAAAAGGAGCAGAAAACTGTGTCACACCAACAATACTTAGATTGGTGGAGTCACATAAAATGGCTACCGCCGTAAGTATACAAATAAGATTTAGTTAATGCTTTATAAGTTTTCTAATGCATTTCTTTTTAAACTTATATATGAATGTAAATAGAACATGTATGTCTGTAATACTTATTTGATTTCTTTATAAATTTCATTTATTATTATTTTGTGAAGATAACTCTGTTTTGTAAATTTGGAATATTGAAGTTATAATAAATAATCCCCCCCCCACTCTTGTAGCGGGGGAGGGAGAGGGGTTTCTTTTTAGCATTATGATTTAATTTAGGTCATGAATATCTATTTGAAAGTAATTTAGAAGAGGCACATCTATAATACTTGTTTGTTTTCTCTCATGATTTGTATAATTTTTGTGTGAATTAACACTGTTTGTAATTTGATTTTGAAGTTATAATAAAAATTCCCCCCACACTCGATGGTAGGGGACACTGTTCTGAAGTGGCAGAGGATGGAGGATCCCAGTGCTCAGCAAGCACTGCAACAAAGCCGGTGTGTGGAAGAGACCTCAACGGGTGTAAATGTCACCACTAGTGAGGCTCTCCCAGTAAATATTATCTCAAAACAGCTAACCTTGGATATTGCCACAGACATAGAGGATGATCAAGAAGAAGTGCTGCGATGACTTTTAGAAGACCAAATACAGCTTGCAAAAATGGGCTTCAAAATGGCAACACTTTTGTTTCAGGAGGAGCGAGAAAGAAAATGGATGCAGGGGCTGTCTCCATCACCGGAGGCATTGACTTCCAAAATATTTACAGTAGCAGACCAGGAGAAGATTACTGAGCAGTCTGATGCATTGCAGACTTCCCGTACAGCAACAAAGATGATTTCAGACCGGGGAGATGCCTTTTGGTTAGCAGATGAAGTGCTTTCTGGTGCATGATCGACACAAAATAAAAATGGTGTCTGGGTTCCGGAACCACAAGACTCTACTGCAGTGGATGGCTCCATTACCAAGAATACACTTATCAATCCCACAGCATCTATGCAGGACCCTGAGAGCCACACAAATTCATGTCAGGAACCATACTTAATATCTTCAGGTAATATTTATTTTTCCCCTTTGGGATCTCTTCCTGTTTCACCTGTTAATTTACTAAGTGATCCTGAGGTAAATCCTTCTGACCCACTCAGGCTCCTTTTTGTCCAGGACATGACAAACATAATACTACTGACCCTATAGGCCCTACTTTGCCCCAACCACAGAATAAACATACATTTGCTGGTCTTTTTCAAAAACCTGTGGACTTGGCGAAAATGAAGAAGTGCCATCCACGTCAGATATCTTGGAGGCATGGATGTGCTGCCCAACCAATTTTATGTTGAGAGGATCTTACTAAAACAATCCCTAGGCTTCTCCCCTAATAAGGTCTATGCTCTCATACATGCCCCAGTTGAACACACCTTTGATGTTAGTTTTAGAACACCTGGCATTCTTGAGAGGGTCTGGACTAAATATGCTATTTTGAAAATGAACCCCTTATGGTCCCCCTTTCAAGTTATACCCTTTACAAAACAATCTTTTCGCATAGTGACAGTATTGTTTCGTAATGAGGGGGTCAACATCACTGATATATTATATTGGCTTGAAAAGCATTGCAATGTGCAAAGTTCTCCTGAACCTATCCTGGACAGTGAAGGCTTCTGGAATGGTGGGTGGCACCTAAAGGTGAAGTTGTTACAACCTGAAAACAATTTTCAACATTTACCAAATTGTTTTTTTATTGGTCGGGACAAAGGGTTTGTGTTCTATCCAGGTCAACCCAGCAAATGACATAAGTGTGGATCCCCAAGGCATAGCAGTACCACCAGTGATAAAATCATTTGTTTTCGCTGTGGGGAACTTGGGTACTCAGGAATAGAATGTGATTATGCACCCACTTGTAACTTCTGTGATGAGGCTGGACACATCTTTACTGACTGTCTCTGGGAATCCCATAATACAGATGACTTGGACTTTGCCATGCAGAACTTCTATATAAACACAGCTGCCAGAGGCCCTAGAGATTTTCCAGACCCATGTCCACCTAGGGGCCCATGAGCTGGGCTTCCACCAATGTCTGAGCCATCACAGAGGAAAACCTCTTGTTCCTCATCTGACTTTCCCTCTAGGCACGGGGCAACCACAAACTTATCTCCAACTACTATTGCCCCTACCACAAATAATGTGTTACAGGGAGCACCAAGTATTGAAACAGGAGGCATGCACCCCCACCCATTCCAAAAATTCAAGATATTCACATTGTGAATACTATGGATCTGAAGTCTTCTTCCTCTAGGGAGGTTGTTAGTGTTCCTATAGCAGAATCTTTACCTCTTACTAATAGGTATGCTGAACTCCCTCAGGAAATGGAGGATATTGAACAAGATTCAGATGATGCTTCTAGAACATCTTCACAAAGAGATCCTAGTTCAGATCCTGATGTCCCTTCTGCAACGGTTAAGAAAAAATAAACTAAACAAAAACAAAGCCTTCAAATAGGGTTTAGGAAAAGTTCAAGAAAAAAAAGCTGTTCCACCCAAAGGGTTTACTTAACTTCTCACTTCTGTCTATGATTTACATATTGCTTTTTTGAATTTTAATAGTATTAAATCTGATAGAAAAAAAACTGGCCACCTTTGATCTTTTCACCAACACTACTATTGATCTGGTTTTCTTTCGGAATACTAGATTATACACTGTAGATGATTTTGAATTAGCTTCTGCTGCATGGTTGTGGGATAAATGTTATTGGCCTGGAGGCACTGCCCTATGCTCTGGTATTGGTATTTGCTTCTTGAATCCATCTATACAAGTAACAAATGTAGTAGAAATAGAGGCTGGCAGATGCTTGATGTTGGATGTTGTTATTTCAAAGTCACATTTCAGGCTTCTCAATATTTATGCTCCACAAATTAAATCAGAATGCATTTCTTTGCTTACTAAAATTCAACCATACCTCTTTACTGGGAAAAATGTCCTTTTAGGGGGGCCTTTAATATAAATAAGACTATATTAGACAGAGGGGTGAGGTCTGCTAAACTCTATTGTGACTCCACTTGTCTGAATAATTGAATTCATCTTACTGGATTGAGAGTTGTTTTTCATTCCTCTAAAGATGTAGTGTATACATATTTTTCTGGAAATAGAAAGTCCTGTATTGATTTTTGGTTTCTCTCCCCAACTTTAACATATAGGTTTCCCATGGTTACACCTGTAGCAACCTCTTATTATGTTCTATTAGTGGTTGCTATTTCAAATTTTCCAGCATCTTCTAAGGGTCCAGGATATTGGAAATGGAATTTATCACTATTAGAATATCCAAAGGTAAAAGAAGGATTCAATTATTTGCTGGATGCTACAGCCTCTGTGTACTTTTTATACAACACTGTTCAGCAATGGTGGGAAGATACTTCAAGTAGAATTAATAATATTTTCTTAACATGTTGACAGGTGTTTGGGTTCTTCGAAACAGCATCCCTATTCAGCATTTCGTACTGAATTATTATCAGCATATTCTCTATTAAATAAAGGAATTTTTGTGGATCCCACTGATTTGGCAAACATTAAAGAAAAACTTTCAAAAATACAGTATGATAAGTGGAAGATGGAAATAGAGCAAAGATTTGGGATACAAGGTAGTCAATAAGTAATTAATCCTTCTGAAAGTTGTGCAGCTAGGAGACAGAAGACTGAAATTAAACAACTTATTTCAGCATCAGGAGAGATGGTGTCTTCTCAGAAAGACATCCTCTCAGAAATTGACAAATATATTCAGGCTACATTTAGTGATGACCCTCTGTTAATGGACTCAAAAATTGATAACTGGTTGAGTACTTGTGTTCTATCTCAAATTCCTGAGTAATTTTTTCTTACTTTACTAAGGCCCATAACCCTTTTAGAGTCAGAGAATGTCATAAAATCCTTACAGATGAGCAAAGCTCCAGGGAACAATGGACTCTCAAATTAGCTTTATGTCTCTATCAAATTGAAACTAGGTAAATGACTCTTACATATGTGTAATAGTTGTTTAGAACAAGGTCTTTCCAAAGAGTTTAACTCATGGACTGTTGATTTTACTTTATAAAACTGGGGACAAGGAGGACCTCAGGAATTGGAGGCCTAATTGTTTACTTAACACAGACAGTAAAATATTGACCAAAATTCTGTTTAATCATATCTCAGTATTTTTATCTGATATTTCTCATTGTTCTCAATTCTGCTCTATACCAGGCAGAACTATAACAGACGCTCTCATATTATTGAGAGAAATCATGGAACATGGCAGAACGGGAGAATTAACTGGCTTTGTTCTTAGTTTAGACCAAATGAAGGCTTTTGATGGGGTTTCCCATTGGTATTTATGGAAATATCTTCAAAAGGTTGGGTTTCCAGAACCTTTTTTGAAATGGATACAGCTATATTATAAGGAGGCAGAAACAGCACCTTATATAAATGGTTGGCTAGGTAAATATAGAAAGTTTATAATAGGGGTTTGGGAGGGGTGCCTCCTTAGTCCTATTTTGTATATATTGTCTCTGGAACCCTTGTTGGTTCGGATTAACCAGTCCTCAGTAATCAATGGGTTGTCTATTTCTAGTGAAATACCTGAACTAAAGACCATAGAGTACACTGATGATCTATGTGTTTTATTGGCAGATCTTCCATCCAATGAGGATACTGAAGCACTGTCTGTAGCATTCATGGACGGTCTTTCTCATTACCACTATATTTGTTTTAGGAAAATTAAGTTAAGGCAGTTAACAAAGAATATGGTAACACAACATAAATGGCATGAACTATATCAATTTCTTCAACAAACTTATTTTTTGACCCCCTCCACATTTTTCTATTAAATCTGCACTTGAAATTCGACAGACGCAGGCCATGTTAATGCAACCATTACTTCCACCTTATATGTGGGATGTTACATGGTTAGGAGTACATGGCAAATTGAATGTAAAAGGCAGTTTAAAACATAAAAGTCATATAGAAAGAGCTTGCCCTAGAATGAACATCTGTACGGCACAATTAGAAATGATGGAACACTTGTTTTTTCTCTGTCCATTTATTGTACAGTTTTGGTCACTTTTAAATTCTCATTGGAGCCCATCCCCTTTCTATGGGATAAAATATGCATATTTTAGTCCTATGTATTTTACCAACTGCATGGGATAAATATGACTCTGGGGTTATGCATGCTATATTGGGATGCTTAAAATACCATATCTGGCAAGTGAGGTGCCATTGGTCTTTACAGCAAACCTTTATTACTCCTGACTAATTATTTTGGAGTGTTTGGGACTCTGTTTTACTCATTAGAAAAACAGAACAGTCTAATGTGTCTACTACTTGTTATAATAAACATTGGAAACTTCTACAATGGTTAGATACAGGATAACAGTATACATATCGAATGTTTGACTTTCATCAATCCTTGCTATATTTTGTTTTGAGTTTTGGAAAAAAAATTCCCTTACTCTTTTAGTTGGTGGGGGTTCTTATTTGTGTATCTATGAATTACGTATGTTTTCCTTAATGTAGGATACAATACTTATTCATTATTTGGATATTCCTTTATTATGATATTGTATGCTATAATACAATTTTGTATATTTTGGAGGGGTTACATGAGTTGTATGAAGTAATACATATTTTGTTTAGTATGTGGGCTTTTGCGTTATGTTATTTTATAGTAGAGCATGACTTAATATTTCCAGAAGGAGAAGTATGCATTAATACATACTTGTTTTAATACTTTGTTTTCTGTTATATCTGTGATGTGTTTTGATTTATTTGAAGTTTTGAAGAAAACATTCTACTATTCTTTTTAAGAAGTGCCATAGGATCTTTAACATCCACCTGAACAGGCAGACAGAAAAGACGGCACCTCAGGAGTGCAGCACCACCCCCACCCCATGTTGCACTACAGTGTCAGTATTGTGATTTAAAGAGCTAGTGGAGACAAACCAGGCAGACAGGAAATAATATAAATTTTAAGAAGTAGTCAGTTATAACATTTTATTTCTGAAGCACCTTTCTTTTTCCTTTTGCCCATCAGAGTCTCCTATACCATAATGGTATGGTGGATGTGTGGAACAGCTCTTAGCATAGCAGCTGACATATCTAGCTCTACTGCCCCCACTACATCATCAGCATTGTGATTTTGCTGACAGTGAAATCATAGGTGAATGACCTAGCAGTCACTGAACTGCTGTTCCTAAGTAGCAGTGATGTCACAGTCAGTGGGGCACAATGCTGGTAATGTAGTGGGGGCAGTATAGCTAACCTTGACAGCTGCCACAGAGAGTGCTGTACCACATGTCACATGTATTAGCATCAGGTAAACAATCTTCTAATTAAACAAAGGGAAAAGAAAAAGTACCTCAAATATAAAAGGTAATGGCTGACTGATTTTAAAATCTAATATTAGCTTTAGTCTGTACACTAGCTGTTTAATCCACATGCCTAGTGTGGAGATAGAACCCACAGCCTTCTGATCTTTCAGTCTCAAAAGCCAGTGTGCAACCTGCTTAGTCACTGACTCTGAGATGAACTATGATATGATATGAATATATGAAATAACAAAACATCACACTCATTATTTCATGAACTATACTGAAAATTAGTAATCACAAGTCAGACAAGCTTTCAAAAGACAATAGTAATGCCTGTAAACAAATGTATTGCAAATATATTAAAGAGGTATATATATGCACACACACACACACACACACACACACATATACACACATGCTATTGTTTTCATCTTTCAATTATTAGTTTTTACACAAATTCTCTCAGACTTTTTTCTGACCACCTAGTGGAATATTGAATGAGTTACATAAATGTTATCATTTCCTTCAAGGCCCTGACCCTGCAACTAAATACACACTGAGTACATCATATTATAAAATGAGAAAAAAAACTATTTTCTGTTTCCAGATGTTTGATCAGGACCTTTTATAGAAATTATGCAAGATTACATCACTAGTAAATAAAAATGTTACTGTTCCGACCTTCTCACTGTATAGATTGCTCATTCTAACCACAAACAATACATTTATGTACCACTGGCTGGACTTAGTGGCCCAAAACACAAGAAAAACTCAACTGTTGTCCCCTACAAACTTCTTTCTCAGTTGTTTTGACTTTTTTATAATTCCCTATGGGGACATAAGGAATCAGATAATTATACACATGCTTAAAATCAAGAGAACAAGAGGTGTTTTGTTTTCCTGAGCTGTGAACAGTAAACTTTTTTTTGGCAGGCATCCAAATAAATCCAGAGACTTCTCTTTCTTGATAGGCTCTTTATCTGTTATCTTTGTAAAACAGGCATTGCCCTTGCTGTGGAAGTAATTGATGGCTTTTGAGGAAAGCTCCAGCATACTCAGCTTGAGACATTTTATCTAATGTGAATAAGTGTTTCTTTTAAACTTACTGCATCTGGGCTTTAAATCTTGAGCAGCGATTCCCCGTATAAATGAATAAATACAATTTTCCTTCCCTATCCAGTTTTCAACCCATAAATCCTGTAAAACATGTGTGTGTGTGTGTGTGTGTGTGTGTGTGTGTGTGTGTGTGTAACCTGTCCTGACAAGGACAAAGGAATGACAGCTAACAGACTGCAATTGCACTGTCTGTAATCTGACACTGAGTATGACTTTCGCTTTCACAACAGCCAGAGAAAATGAGTTAACCCCTAGGTAGCTGAAAGAAATAGAATAAATCTGTTAGACTGAGCTGGACAGATGATAGAAACATCAGTTTAAAAAGTTTTTTGTGTTAATATCCTGAGAAGTTCTGAGGTACAATACAGTAGCTGCACCCCCCCCCCGATGCCTTTAACATAGAGCAATAGCAAAAATCAGAGTTGGAGTGCACTACTTTGCAGCTGTGGAAGAATACATCCAAATGTCTAAGAAGGAAGTTCCATGAAAAGCCGTTTTAGAGTTACAGTCTGATCTATGACAGAAGGGCTGTAGGCTTTACCCACAGCCCTAAAAAATGAATGATCTGTCAGATGTGGCTAAAATCAGCACTTGAATTTGTCAGTGAGATGCAGAGGTACTTAGCTCCTGCTTTTACCCTTTGACTCTTGCATGGCCTAACATAGTGAACACTTTCTAAGTAGCTTGAGTGGGACTAGAGCATATACTAGCAACTCTATTAACACCTCAGACAAGTTTTATTTACCTGGAATGTCCTCAATGACTTAACCATGAACTCTGTAATCACACTGATATCCTTTTGACCCACATCATCATTGTTATGAATGTCCCTTTACTGTTGTCTCCTTCTGAGGCATGCAACAGTGAGATGAGAGGGCTGTCGTAACTTGGGTCCAAAGATTTTGTTGTCCCTTTTTTGTCCCTCTAGCTCCCTTGATGCAGTATGCCCCACTCCCTCCCATTCTCTGCTCCTTCATTGATTCATGATGGTGATAAAATGCATGGGGTCTACTTGCCTTTTTATGTGGAGGTTAAGCAGCAGCATTGGAAGGATAAGGGTACAGAGTGGCTTTACTTATACAGAGAGTGACCATGTCATGGAAACAAATAACACAAACAATAATGAGCCTCCGGCTTCTACATAGGCACCAACAGCAAGGGGGAAGTCTGTAATTATTACTGGTTTAGCCAGTGCTGTCAGATTTGATTAAATGGGCAGAGGGGCAATAGAAGGAGCTTAGGTGAGGGTTTATTAGGTAACATTCCAGGCAGAGATGGTCTTCCTACTCCTTCAGATCTAGCTTCCTGTTCGGCAGTGCAGGTACTGGTGGGATAATGGCCTGTTTTGTTTCTTTAAGTAGGTAGAGAAAAAATGTACATTAATACAATGGCAAGAAAAGCATCCTGTGCTCTGATTGGTCAGTGTGGGACTGAACCCATGATGTTATTCCAGTATAATATCACAGGTCTAGTCCCAGAACACAGATGACAGCATCAACTCTTAACAGAATCACTCCACACTGCCTGCTTCAGTGATCCCCACTCAGCAACTCACTACACTAATTCCTTTCTCAAACTGGCTTCAGTGTCACCAGCTCCTTTACTATTAGTATTAGTATTACTATTATCCCACCAGTACCTACAGACAGATCAGAGCCAGTAGTGAGGGAGGGGGGTAGTGCTGTAGGCTGCGGGAACCGGGAGCAGCATTCTCCGGGGCTGGGGCTGAGGAGCAGCTGCTGTGCTGCCAAAGAAGGAGAGGACTGGAAAAGGCAACCAGGGAGGATTAAAGCAGTGGAAGCAGCACACAGAAAGGGAAGTAATTATCCTCTGTGATTGTCAGTGTTTTCTCCTTTGTTTTTATTTCAAATCTGGAGAAGGGTGATTACTTTCATCTGGCAAGGTGGTAGAAAAGGAGGCACATAGTGCTGAGTCATGGGGTATTGCAGTGTCTGAGAGAGGGTGCTTGTTTCTTTCTGATAGGGTGAGATAGGATTATGGTGTTGGATTGTGGGACTGCATAGAGTATTTATGTTGTTTGTTTGTTCAACTGAAGGAGGAGAGTGAGCTATTTTGTCCAACATGGTGAGAGGGGTATATGGGGGCTTGACCAGGGAGAGCAACGGGAGGCATTTAGAGCATGAGGGCTGCTGTAAGGAGGGTGTAGTGAGTGATCAAGGGTGAGGAGTACAGCTCCACCACCAAATCAAGCAGAATAAGGGGAAGCAGCTGAGTGGGAAGGACCAAGAGGCATTAGGGCGGAGGGCTGATGGACTCCCACGAGAGTGGAGGGTAGCCCTAATCCCACCATCCCCCAGATACACTTGATATATGGGGTGTAAGGCCTTGGCCATTGGTGCCTGCTACATTACTATTGGAGTTCTGCTGGCAGATAGCACAACCAGATGCAGTCACTAAAGTCCCAGCTCAACAATCAGAGCGATGAGTACCTGGAAGTGTATTAAGGCATAGTAATCCCAAAAATTGGAGGAAGGGGTACTGCAAATTGGGGGAGGTATGCTGGTAGGAGGTGTTGAGAGGTCATTAACCCTCGTTGGTATACAAGAGATAGAGTAGCATAGAAGTGGGGAATGCAGCTGTATGGGAGAGATATGTTAGGGGTGGGAACAGCTATAATGGGGGTGGAGGGTGGAACAGGGAGCAGCAAGGAATGACAGGGGGCACCATTGGTAGAATAGTGGTCTGCAATGGATGTGGGGTAGCTATTGGGATGAACATATTATGGAGACTAGGAGGGTGTCCAATCTGCCACAGGCTAAAGTGGCTGGAGGAAAGAGTGCAGTGGCTTGGTAGAGATCTGAAGAGGATGTGGGAGGAGGGATAAGGAAGGGGGCATGAGGGCCTCTCCCAGGGGGTAACAGGAGGGCACATCAGAAGAAGGACATTAGGTTGGGGGAGGGGACAGGGAGAGAGTGCAGGCTCACATCTGGGAGGTGGTCAAGGGATGAAGGCAGGTCAAGGGACGGGGGGAGAAGCCAACACAGGACAATCTAGGGGTGGTGGCAGTAGGTTTGCAGTGCTGGCATCAATGGGGGAAGAGGGAGAGTTGGGGAGCACCAGGGAGGGAGGTAGGGGAAAGGGGAATGGAGAGCACAGGGATCAGGCAGTTGGAAGAAGGTAGCAGTGGACAGACAGAGAGGGGCACAGCTGAAAGAGGAAGTGTTGGCAGCAAGGGTGTAGGGAAGATGGGCAGTGCTGATAGGTCAGACAAAGGGTGCATAGCGAATAGGGGACAGGGGCCAAGAGGGAGAGAGGGGAAGGTTGATGATAGCATGGGACCAAGGGGGATGGGAACACAGGTGGGGGAGAGGGGGGGGATTAAGGGGGAAAGCAGAGTGACATAAAGGGGTAAGGAAGGCAAGGCAAGGCAAAGCAAATTTATTTCTAAGGCATCCTATCTCAGAGGCTCTGGGCACCGTACATAATAAAACAGAATGAAATACAAAACAACACTTGTGGAATGGCAACATATAAAAGCAAATATAAAATGGAAATATACAGTATAAATATACAAAAAGCTGAGGGTCAGGAGACGGGGGAAATGGCTTAATCCCCAAAAGCCTGGCAAAACAGATGGGCTTTAAGCCTCTGCTTAAAAACACCAATCGAGAGGGCCTCCAGGACTGCAGCTGGGAGTGGGTTCCCGTAGGCCCAGAGACACTGAATGCATGATCACCAGAAGTCTTCAGCCATACCCTGGGAACATCCAGGAGGCCCCTTGCGATGGAGCGGGCAGAGGTCATAGGCAACAGGTGCTCAGACAGGCAGCCAGGAGCCAGCCCATACAGGACCTGATAGGTGAGCAAGCCCACCTTGAAAAGGACCCTCCACCTGACTGGCAGCCAGTGCAGAGCATGCAGGACTGGAGTCACATAGCATGAACGAGATAATCCCACCAGTAACTGGGCTGTCACATTCTGCACCAGATGTAGCCTACAGAAGGTCTCTCCCATGACCCTGAAGTAAAATATTTTACAGTTGTCAAGTCTGGAGGTCACAAAGGCATGTACTAGGGTCATCAGATCTTCAGGTGGAATGAGGGGCTTGATCCCGGTGATGTTCCGTAGGTGGCAAAAACACTCTTAACAACAGATGACACCTGGTTTTCAAAGGTCATCCTGCTGTCCAGGATCACACCTAGATTTCACACCCTCGGGGATGTAACCAATGGGGCAGACCCTAGGAAAGGACCAGTGTCTGTTCCAGGTAACAACCCATCATGCCCGTGACCTGGCTTGACCACCAGCATCTCTGTCTTGACTGGGTTAAGTCACAGACAGCTGGAAGTTATCCAATCATTGATTTTGGCCAGACAGGTGTTAAGCACAGCAACCACACCAGATGTCCTGAGGGCAAATGACAAATACAGCTCGGTGTCATCTGCATAGCAGTGAAACTCTATGCTGTACTGTCAAATGAGCTCTCCCAGAGGCAGCATATACGCTGTGAACAGCATCGGCGAGAGGAGGAGAAATTCCCCATCACTACCCGCTGCACCTTGTCCAAGAGGTAGGACTCAAACCATCTGATGACAACCCCGGCGAGTCCACAAAATTCAGTGTCTATCAAGAAGCAAAATCTGGTCCATGGTGTCAAAAGCTGAGGAGAGATCGAGGAGCACAAGAATTCACTTGTCTCCTCTGTCTCTAGCTCTGAGTAAGTCATTATGCAGCCTGACTAGTGCAGTTTCTGTGCTGTCTAGCCCGCAAACCTGACTGAAATGGCTTATAGATGTCAAAGGACATAAGCTGATCTTCAAGCTGCTGTGCTACCAGTTTCTCAACCACCTTGCTCAAAAAAGAAGCAGGTTGGAGATAGGGCGGTAATTTGCTAGGATGTCTGGTTCAAGGGAAGGTTTCTTTAGGAGAGGTCTCACCAGCGCCTCTTTCAGAGGTGCTGGGAGCACCCCTTCCACCATCGAGCACCTAGCTATCCCAGCGAACACTGGGCCGACAGGCTCAGCGTATCCCATCAAGAAACACGTCAGGGCTGGGTCCAATTCACAAGATGTATGCTTCAGCTCTAAGATCACTTGATTCATCTCAGACACCTCCACTGGCCTAATCTCTTCACAGGCAGGTAGAGTTCTTCTGCTCCCAACAGCCTGGCAGCTGTGGGGCAAAATCCCACCTGATGGAAACACCAACCGGATAGCTGACACCCTGTCAGAGAAGAACAGAGCAAACTCCTCATACAAGGTGGATGAAAAGGCTTTTTTCAGCTAAAGACAGGCCGGATGAGTAGCCTGTCCACAGTCCAAAAAAGCTGAGCAGGTCTGTTCCTCCAGGCTGCTATTTTGCTGGACAGGAACTATGCCTTCTTATGGGAGATTGCCTCCTGGTACTCATGATAGCAGGTGCGCAGGATCAGCTTGTCAGCATCTAGCCATGACCTCTGCCAGCAACACTCCAAATTCCGACCCTTGATCTTCATTGCCCTGACATCCCCATTGAACCAATGAGATCTCAAGTGTGAAGATCTGGATCATATATGAACTGGTGCAACGGCATCCAGAGCTTCAGATACCACCTTATTATAGGTGGCCACTGCCTCCCCGGAGCCAATCGCACAAGTTGCCTCAACCCTAGATAGGTCAACTACCACCAAAAATCCTTCTGGGTCTAACACCCTTAAAGGGCAGTAGATAACCTTTTCCACAGGGACAGGACTATCAGGGGGGCACCAAACATGAACTCCACAGTGCAGTGATCAGACCAAGAAACCGGATCAATCCTGAGGTTATCAATCCCAAGACCCAGCTGGGGTTCTATGTGATATGGGTGATCGCGCAAAGGCGATTGCCATTTTGGTGATTTTTGCCGATGTACACCCCAGTACATGGCAAAAGGGTGCTGGAACTTACATTTTTTATATTTATGAGGGGGTTACATCACCTTACTCCCCCGTAACCCCTACTAAAGGATTCTAAACCCAGGAGGTGCATGTCGGGGGCAAATCTAAAACAAAAATTCAGGCCAGGTGCAACAAAATGTATGCACACCCGGACCTGAACCCAGCATCCTCTTAGCTGAAGCCTGCAACCCACCCATCCACCATGTCATGGAGCAGCTAGGCAGCCTGTTGCCACAACATGCCACACAAACCCTCCCTCCCTTTCCTCTGTGCTCACTCCCCCCTGCACGCATGTATATATAGCAACTAAATGTCGCTATACCTGCAGTCACCCCCCCATCCAGTAGCCATCAGATAAGGTGCCACTATTGAGTCACCCTTTTTGGTGTGCTCTCAAAAGAGAGTGCCCTTACCACTGGATACCCCCAGCTGGAACACCAGATCTATTGTGTGACCGTGCTGGTGGGTTGCAGAAGCAACCGCTTGTATTAGGCCCAGTGAAGACATTAACTGAAGGAGGTCATAACCAAAATGTGAGGATTCATCATTAACCCAGGCACTGAAGTCCCCCAGTATTAAACCCCTTGGGGATTCCAGCACTTGGTCAATGCTTAAG
The DNA here is from genome assembly GCA_016271365.2 of Neoceratodus forsteri. Lineage (NCBI taxonomy): Eukaryota > Metazoa > Chordata > Ceratodontiformes > Ceratodontidae > Neoceratodus > Neoceratodus forsteri. Next base: position 234,056,005 of record JADMNL010000023.1, on the reverse strand, counting down.
TCTGCTACCTCCTGCAGGAATTCTCCCCCCAAACCCAGGCGGGTGGTAAATAAGGAGAATCCTGCAGCCTGCACCTGGACCCCCATGAACAGTGACACACTCAAAAGACCTAGTGTTACCAGCTGAATGCACTGTGAAGCCCAGATTGGCTCTAAAAATGATGGCCTCTCCCCCGCCCCTGTAATCCTTCCTTGGGCAGTGCACCATAGAGTATTCAGTGGGGACGGCGGCCGCTAGAACTGGGCCTATATCGTCACCCAACCAAGTCTCCGTAATGCATGCCAGGTTGACAGAGGAAATCAAGCCCACAAAAATAGCAGTCTGGTTCCTAATCGACCTGGCATTGCAAATCACAGCCCAAAGAGGATTAGGGGAGGCAGCCTGTCCTATAGGTACCTGCTCACTTGGTCTGGTGTAACCCCTGGGTACAGGAACCAAAGGGCAGGCATTAGTAATGGAGAAGGAGGTAAAAGTGGAAGGGTGGAAATGGGCAGGGGGAGGGGTGTGTGCTAGTGTTGGTGGACTCCATACTGAAAGGGATCAGATAGGACAGTAAAGGGGAAAGACATAGTCTAATATGGGTTGAGGTTGTTCCCAGGCTGATGGCAAGCCAAGCAGGGCAGGCCATTCTCAACTGCACCGGGGGGGCAGAAGAAACCGCATGTTGTGTTGCACGTAGTCATGAATGACATGTTGAGGGAGACAGTAGAAGTAGTAAAGGGGAGATTCAATTAACTGGGGAAGCTGTGCCGGGAGGTGGGGGAATCAGTGGCTTTCTCAGAGGTGATTCCAGTACACTATGCAAGTACTGCAAGGAAGGGAAGGATAGGGAAGTTCAATACCTGGTTGCGGGAATGGTGTCAGACCAATGGGTGTGGGTTAGTAGGGGGCTGGGGCACAACCTGGGACAGTAATGACCTGTGTGCAGGGGACAGGCTGCACTGAAGTGGGGAAGGGAAGCTAGTATTGAAGCAGGGGATGGATGAATACATAGCAACAAATGTAACTTTAAACTAGGAAAGGAGGGTGGTAGGTGGAAAGCTGGTAGGCAGGGTTTCCAAAGAGGGGAGCCAGATGAGTCTACTCCTCCAAGCTATAGGGGAGGGCATCAAGGCAGGAGCAACAGGAGGGATTCACCAGGGTGGAGAAGTGATAGAAGCAGGGTGGAGGGTAGTGTCACTAAATGTGAGGGGCCTGGGAAACAAATCAGCTGAATTGCAGGCTCTCTTGGCAGTGGAGCCGGTGGGCATTGCGGCCATAACAGAAACATGGGCTTCCCAGTACCAGGACTGGGATATGAAGATCCCTGGATACAGGCTATTCAGAAAGGACAGGGCAAACAGGAAACATTGGGGGGTGGCAATCTATGTAAGGGAGGGAATAAGGTGCATGAGGGAAGAAGGAGAGGAAGGCAGGAGAGAGACCCTGTGGATACAGTTTCAGGGTCCAACGGGCAGGGTACTGAGGATGGAGTGGTGTATAGGGCACCAACTCAGAGGGAGGAGCTGGGCAGAGAGTTGATGGATCAAATTAGGAGGGTTTGCAGAAAGGGAAACACAGTGGTGGTGGGGGACTTCAACCTACCTGGGGTGGATTGGAGCACACCAACCGCCACATGTGCTTCGGAGCAAGTAATACTGGGGTCATTCCAAGATAGTTTCCTGGTACAGTAAGAGCACAAGTCAACTAGATTGGGAAGAACTCCGGACCTTGCACTATCGAACAGGGAGGCCGTAAGGGACCTGGAGGTGGAGGATCCTCTGGCTGGGAGTGATCGCCACTCAGTGTGGTTCACATTCAGAATGGGGAAGCAAACTGGTAGTTTGGATACCTGGGTGATTAGCTTCAGGAGGGCAGACTTCAACAAGATGGGAGAAATCCTGATAAGGTATCTGGAGGGAATCCAACCCACCATGCATGCCAATCAAAAATGGAGTATTATTAAGGCAGGGCTGACAGAGGCTACTGGGACATGTACTAGGGTACAGAGCAAGAAGGGAAGGGCAAAGAAGGCCAGTTGGCTGACCAAGGAGGTAGTGGAGTGGATGAGAGCCAAGAAGAGAACTTTCCAAAGATTCAAGAGATGGGGGGGGGAGATGGGGAGGAGTATACAAAGAAGTCCAAGAAAGTTACAAAACTAATCAAAGCTGCCAAAGCATCCAGAGAGCTGAGGCTGGCACAGGGCATTAAAGAGGGAGAGAAGGACTTCTTCAGATACACTGGAGATAGAAGGAAGAACGGGGAGCAGACAGTGAGAATTAAGAAGGATTGGGGGGTGGGTAGAGAAGGAGAAGGAGCAGGCAGAGGCACTGAATGAGTATTTCTGCTCTGTATTCATGGTGGACGGGGGGACAAATACCTCATGGGAGTGGTCGAGGGAGCAGTGGAGGGGAGGGGTTGACAGATGGAGAAATTACAGAGGGAAGAGTACTGGAGGGGCTTAGGACACTGTGGGTGGACAAGGCACAGGGACCAAAGGCATTTAACCTAGGGTACTCAAGAAGCTGGCAGACAGCCTGGCAGAACCACTGGCTGACCTGTTCAATACCTCTCTGAGCACAGGATGCTTACCACAGGACTGGAGATTGGCCTATGTGGTGCTCATTCTTCACAAAGATGGACCAAAGGATGATCCAGGTAACTACAGACCAGTGAACCTCACATCAATTGTGGGTAAGCTCATGGAGACAATCCTTAAAGAAAGACTGGTGATATTTTTGGAGGACAGTGGTCTCCAGGTCAGGCAGCAACATGGGTTTCTCTCGGGCAGGTCCTGCCAGACAAACCTGATCGAGTACTATGAATGGGTGACCAGGGAGCTGGACAAGGACCATGCAGTGGATGACCTGTACTTGGACTTCAGCAAGGCTTTCAATTCCATGCCACATGGGAGGCTAGTGGGGAATCTGGAAGATGTAGGGGTGGCTACAAGGGTGGTCAGGTGGATCAAGAACTGGCTGAAGAGCAGGCAGCAAAGGGTGGTGGTGGAGAGGAAACTCTCATTGCCAAGAGCAGTAACAAGCGGGGTGCCAGAGGGATCAGTACTGGGGCCAGTGCTGTTTGGGATATTCACAGCAGATATCTTGCACAGGGCCCAGAGCAAGATCAGTCTGTTTGCAGGCAATACCAAGATGGTAGGTGTGGTAGATGATATTGAGGAGTGGAAAGGACTGCAGGGGGACCTGACTAAACCACAGGAGTGTTTGGAAACATGGCAGTTGGGGTTCAGTGCCAAGGAGTGCAAGGTAATGCACTTTGGTGCTAAGAACCAGAGGAGGAGCTATCAGCTTGGCGGGGTACAGTTGGGTAGCACAGAGAAGGAAAGGGACCTTGGGGTGATTACAATGGGGAATATGAACAACTCCGCTCAGTGCAGAAAGACAGCAGTGAATGCCAACAGGATGCTGGGCTTATAGCAAGGGGGGATCTCCTCTATACATAGTGAGGTGATCCTTCCCTTATACAGGTCACTGGTCAGACCACACCTGGAGTACTACATGCAGTACTGGCACCAATTTCTGAAAAGGATATCAGACTTTGGAGGGGGTGCAGCACATAGTACCAAAAATGATCCAGGGTTTGGAAGGGAATTCATACAAAGAAAGGCTGAACAAGCTTAATAGGTACTTGCTGGAGGAGAGGAGATACAGGAGAGATATGATCGAGGCCTTTAAATACCTGAAGGAGATAAAGAAGGCTAATGCAGGAGAGATATTCTGGATCAGAAGAGGGAAGGATACTAGAGGGTATTAACTGAGGTTGGAGAGGGGGACATTCAGGAGGGAAATCAGGAGATATTGTTTCACGGAGAGGGTTGTAGACAAGTGGAGCACTCTACCCAAGGAGGTGGTTTTCTGTAGGACAGTGGGTGGCTTCAAGAGGGATGGGACAGAGTGAGGGGAAGGTCAGTGAGGAGGGGAGGGAAGGGCGGGCAGCTGGTGATGCTGAGGGGCTAGCTGCACAATCTAGCAGACTCGATAAACCATGTGGCCTGTTTCTGCAGGCAATTCATATGTTTGTATTAAATAAAAGTAAAAACCTCCTTCCCAAGTCACTGTCTGCTCTCCCCAGAACACAAAGCTTATACAATAAATGTAATCTTCATAGCTGTTTTCTACCCTGAACCGAGCAACGTCAGTGAACCACGAAAACCATAACTGCCAGTCGCATGGTTCACTGACACTGCTCGGTTTACGGAATAAAAGCTGCCATGAAAATTTTATTTATTCTGACTGTTTGTCCCTCATTTCTCCACCCACCAATAATTATTTTTATCAACTGAAGCCTTCACAACTTCAGTTCATCACGCTGAATTCCTGCCTTTGTTCCCCATAAGTAAAGAAATGTTCACAGTGCTACCGTAAATGCATATGCTTTTTAAACACATAGCACTCCACTTACTTCTTTTTATTTATTTATTTATTGAAATGTTTCACCAGGAAGGCACCCTGAGCAAAAGAAGCTCATCTTCCGGTGGAAGAGGGTACAGAGGGAGGATAACTTGCAGGTTATCAAGTCACATTGTACAAGTTATAGAAAATTAACACTTGGAGCATTTAGGAACATTGTTGATAGAAAACATGACTCTGAGGCACAAAGCACATATAGTAAAACATTGAGGCAGCAAATATAGAATACTAAGCACATATTGGGGCAGAATGAGACCAGGCACGAGACAGGAAGTGCAGGGTTGGGTAAACATATGCAAGCCAGCTACAGTAGCACAAGCTAGGTGCCACTGGTCAGGCAGTCAGGGGGTGGGGGGGTTAAAAGGCACTTATGGGTGTTAAGTGCAGGAGCAGTTCACCATGAGGTAGTTTGCAAAGGCGGTGGATAGGGAGAGGGTGTTAGAGGAGAGGTGAATTTGAGGGGGGAGGTCATTCCAGAGTTTAGGGAAGTGGTGTGAGAAGGCAGCTTGGCCTATGTAGGTCCAACACCTAGGGATTAGTAATTGACAGGAGTCCAGGGACCTGAGGGCATGAGCGGAGGTGTGGGTTGGCCATAGCAGGGATGACAGGTAAGACAGGAGGGTGCCCAGCCAGAATTTTGAAACAAATTTGGTACAGTGTAGAAGGCGGCAACTGGCGAGGGAAGGGAGAGCAAGGGAATGGGAGAGATCACAGTGCTGGATGTGAGGGGGGGCACCAAGGGCAAAATGACAGAATGCATTGAAAAGGGAGACCAGTTGAGATTAGTTGGCCTTGGGTGCAGCACTATAGACTATATCACAGTAATCAAACAATGGCAGTATCATCTTCTGCACTAGATCACATCTCACAACAACAGGGATGTTATTGCAGTTCCTATGGAGGGCACTAAGCTTGGGGAGCAGCTTTTTTAAGACTGTGTTGATGTGGTCAGAGAAGGAAAGGTGGTGGTCTAACCATACTCCTACATACCAGAAGGTAGTGATATCCTCCAATGTTGTCCCATCCAGGGTGTGGAAGGAGGAAAGGGAAGGGGACCTAGCAGATGCTGTCTAGTAACGAAGGTCATGGAGACCATTTTTTTAGCATTGAGGGAGAGCTGGTGAGAGCTGAACCAGAGCTGGACTTTGTTGAAATCAACCTGGAGTTTGGAGGCTACTTCTTCTGTGGAGGAGCCTTTGGTGAATAAGACCATGTCGTCTGCGTACATATGGATGGAAGCTGATGAGCAGATTAGTGGCAGGTCATTAGAAAAAACAGAGAATAGAATGGGGCCAAGTACTGCTCCTCAGGGGACACCAGTGGTCATAGGGAGGGGGGAGGAGGTGGCATCAGCAGTTCTTACTGATTGAGTTTGGCCTGTGATGTACGCACAAAGCCAGTTGGTGGCAGAATCAGAGAGGCCAGCTTCCGAAATGCTCGATAACAGCAAGGGGTGGGAGACCGTATAGAAAGCTTTGGCGAGGTCACCGAAGATGGCCAAGGTGATCAGCCCATTATCCATTCCAGAGAGAATAGTGTCAGTGAGACTTAGCAGGGAGGAGGCAGTGGAGTGACCCTTCCGGAACCCAGACTGGAATGGCGTGAAGAAATTGGAGGCCAAGAGAAAGGAGGTAAGTTAGGCAAGCACTAGGTGTTCTTGTAGTTTTGCAAGAGTTGTGAGGAGGGAGATGGGGAGTTAGTTTGAAATGGAGATGGGAGCCCCCCTTTGGGAAGTGGGATAACAATGACATGCTTCCATGACTGAGGGACAGCTGCAGTGGCAAAGAAGAGATTAACAAGAAGAAGAATCAGCATTTATGTAGCGCTTTTCATTCACAGTATCCCAAAGCACTTTACAAGCAATGCTAGACTGGTAGTGAAGTGACTGAATGTATGGTGGCGGCCATATCACACATCATCACCCACACACAGCCTGGATAGTTGCATGAACTGCTTATAGGAAGGAATGTTGGCTGGACACCAGGAATGCTTCCTGCTCTTTGCGAAGAGTGCCCTGGGTTCTTTACTTCCACCTGGACACCCACCAGGACAACACCAGGATGGGCAGAAGGGACCTCAGTTTAACATCTCATCCAAAGGACGGCACACCTCAGCAGTACAGCACCCCCCAATACTGCACTCGGATGCCAGTGATTTTTAGGTGCAAGTCCAATCCCGGTGTGGGACAAGAACCCACGACCTTCTGGTCCAGATGCGGATGTGCTACCAACTGAGCCACGCTGACAGCATTAAGAAGGTTGGCAAGTGGAGTAGCTACTGCAGGGGCAGAAAGATATAGGAGCTTGGTGTCCAGCCTATCAGGGGATTTACCTTTCGATGGGTTGAGTGACAGAAGGGCATCAAGGGCTTCAGTTGGTGAGATGTCTTTGAAGGCAAAGGTGCAAGGCCTGTGTGCTTTCATAGTGTCTGAAGTAGGTCCACATGGTGCAGGAGTGGGCAGGGAGGAGAGAAGAGTACAGGCACAAGAGGAGAAATATGAGCTGAACTCGTCGGCAACAGCGCTGGGATCCAAAATAGTGGTGTTGTTTACCAATAGGAGCAGAGTGGGACTAGCATCTGGTGGAGAGAAGAGGGAGTGAATTACCTTCCAGAATTTGGATGGGCTGTTTAGGTTAGTCTGGAGGGAGGAGCTGAAGTACTCCACTTTAGCTAGTTGAGTAGCTTTGGTGCATGTGTTATGTAACATGCAGTATGTGAAGAGGTCTTGGGGGAGACGTGAAGATTTATGTGCTCGCCATGCTTTGTCGCGTGCATTTTGGCAGGCTATGAGTTCCTGGGTGATCCATGGCAGGTGGTTGCCACATACCCTTGTGTGACGCAGGGGGGCATGTGTGTTCTAGACATTGAGGAATGTTTTTTTGAAATATAGGAGAGCCTCGTCAATGGAGGTGGTTATAGTGTTGGGGATCCAGTTGGCCAAGGCTAGGTCATTGAGCACAAGGGCAAGATTAAGGGATTTGTAGGAGCGTTGGATGAGAAATTTAGGGGAGGGTTTGGTGCGGTGGATTTTACAGACTATGTATATGGTACAGTGGTCACTCATGGAGTCAGAGAGTATACCAGCATTGATGACTCGGTGTGGGTGGGTGGTAAGATCCCAGTCTAGTAGTGAATGGTTCCCAGTTTTATGGTTAAGGTGGGTGGGCTCGGTGATGGTTTGCAACAGGTTTAATGAGGATATAACACTACAGGTTTTATTGAGGGATGTAGCTAGTCAGTTGTGGTTGAAGTCACCTAAAATATATAATTCGCCTTTAGGGACTAGAGAGAAGATATGCGAGAGGACGTCAGTAACTGAAGTTGTCGGTGTACCTGGCCAGCAGTATATTCCTGCAATGTAAATAGGGACAGAGAAGGGTAGCATCAGCTGCACCAGTAGAAGCTCGTAGGCATTGGGCTCAGCCTTGGCTAGGACTACTGAGAAGTGCAAGTCAGAGTTTACATAGATGGCCACTCCGCCACCTCTGGCTAATCTGTCCTGATGAGCCAGGATGTAGCCTGGTATTGCAATTGAGGGATCATTGATATTTTTATTTAGCCATGTCTCAGAGAGAGCAATGATGTCCGGGTCATAATGTGCTGCGAGTACTTGGAGTAAGGCAAGTTTGAGGGGTAGACTTCTTATGTTTTGGTGCAGGAGTCACAGGCCACGAGGGAGGGGGCCACTAGCTGGGTTTGTAGTCATTGCTGGATGGGAGGAGGGGCCTGCTACGTTTAGAGGGGCGGAGGTAGATTGGGGGCTGGAATTTGGGTGTATATCCCCTGCAGCAAGGAGCAGGAGTAGGAATGTTAGGTGGTGCACTACCAGTTGAACATACCATGTAGTGAGTGAGTGCCATCTCTGAAGTGGTTGAGAGCGACTGTGGGCGGTTGGACAGAAGGTAATTAGGTGTATTATTACCCAGGAGTATGAGGTATTAAAAAAGAAGGGGCAGGAATGTGAGGGGAAGTGCACCCAATTTAAGAAATAAAGAGAGCTGGTCACCAGGTTGGATGAGTAGGGAGGCCTAGACAGCTCAGGAAAGATACAGGGAGGAAGTGTGGGGGAAGTGGGGGGCAAGTTGGACAGGCGAGGGGGGAGGCAGAATGATATGGTAGCAAGAAGCTGGTATCTGGGTATCAGAGGATCTGTGAGCACTGTGAGCTGGCACAGTAATTGGATGTAAAAGGGCAGAATTAGTGAGATTTAAATGCTGATATCAGGTAGCTTAACTGGGCAAGAATGGAGGAGCTTACTGGATAGGGTAGGTTGGTTCCAGATATTTAGCTTGACAGAAGATTGGTGGGGAAAAGCTTGGGAGATACCTAGTGGAGAGCAGCGATAAACTGCTAATGGGAAACTTGGGTGATTGGTTTCTTACCGTCACATGACCCGTGTCTATAACTACAATTGCTCACCAAGCGTGGTGCTGGGGGTGGTGGGGAGGTGACATGAGGCAACAGTGGGGCACTCCTCAGACTGAGGGTGTCCGCGGCTGAGAACGCTGTACCTGGTTACTTTGGGCTTTTTTGGGTGGACACGGCAGAATTCTGGGGAGGGCAGCTTCAGGAGCCCTCATGACCATCAGCAGGGAGCTGCAGAGAAAGAATAGAAAGGTGAGTGGTTGCAGGACATATTAAATTAAAGCTGGAAAAAGGGGGCTGGTCTAGCAGGGAGAGGGAGGGCTATTTAAAACCCAATGCTGCTAATTACATGAACTACTTCAAATTGCCCAGCTTGTAATCTTAAACAATTTAAATCCTGCGCTGTTCAGAAGCACCAAGAAGAGGCTGGCCTGCAGCGCTTGTGATGAGATTTTAAACTGCGGCGCGGCGATCCGGGTTCTGGGAACAGATCCGGGTCATTGGAGGGCCAGCGGGGGAGTAGGATTGAGCATCCGCTGGGCAGCTCTCCTTCTCCGGTGGGTGTGGTAGTCAGTGCGCTAGGGACCCCTAAGCGGAGGCCGGGAGTTCCACGCAGCCGACGCTGACAACCCATTGGAGGCGGGGCAGATGGTGACATCTTGGCACGACCCCGCCTCCCAAGCGGGAAAATGGAGGAGCTGCCTGCCGCCCTTGAATGAAGCTTCGCCGCGGCTGATGTGCTCCCAGCCATGCCCACGACTCCTAATCCTAGTGCCTGCGTATATGCCGGAGTGGCCGCAGGCCCCACCGTGGGGGGCAAGCCACGGGGTATCGAGGGCTGTGGCTGATTTGGGGTGCAGAAGCCGGCGGCCTGTGACCGGGCTGATAATTGGGCGGCAGGTAGCTCGGAGAGTAAAGAGCAAAAATAAAAAAAAAAAAAAAAAGAAGTACCAAGAAGTTCAAATACCCAGCATTTACTGCACTTTAGTTAAGAACAAGCACTGAGGGCTAAGAAAATACAGCAGAAATAAATTTTACAGCACAGAGAGTTTAAAAGCAGTAATTACTAAGGAAATGCATAACAATCTTGTAAAGGCACAGAGAGAGTTAGGAGAAATTATTTCATTGCCCACCAAAAAGTCCTCGGTGTCCGCAGCCGAGAACGCTGTACCTGGTTAGCTTCGGGGCTTCGGGGTGGGTGTGGCAAAATTTGGGGGAGGGCAGCTTCAGGAGCCCTCATGACCTCCAGCAGGGAGCTGATTAGCTTTGGGGCTTCAGGGTGGGTGTGGCAGAATTCAGGGCAGGGCAGTTTCAGTAGCCCTCATGACCCCCAGCAGGGAGCTGGTTAGCTTCAGGGCTTTGGGGTAGGCATGACAGAATTCGAGGGAGGCCAGCTTCAGCAGCCCTCATGACCTCCAGCAGGGAGCTGGTTAGCTTTGGGGCTTCAGGGTGGGCATGGCAGAATTCGGTGAGGGCAGCTTCAGTAACCCCTCACTACCCCAGCAGGAGCTAGCTAGCTTCATGCCAGTAGGCACGACTGTGGGAATCTCATGGGGAGGGCAGCTTCAGGAGCCCTCATGACCTCCAGCAGGGAGCTGGTTAGCTTTGGGGCTTCAGGGTAGGCATGGCAGAATTTGGAGGAGAGCAGCTTCAGGAGCTCTCACGACCTCCAGCAGGGAGCTGGTTAGCTTTGGGGCTTCAGGGTGGGTGCGGCAGAATTCCGGGGAGGGCAGCTTCAGGAGCACTCATGACCTCCAGGAGGGAGCTGCAGAGAAAGAATACTTCTTACCAACTAGGCTTTTCATTCACAGCCAGGGGTCCACAAAGTTCTTGTCCAGTTTAAAATGTACCAAAAATGAAAACCATCATTTTCTTAACTGGCTTCTCAGTCCCCCTTCAGTCAGCAACATAATACTCATAGAGCATCTGCATTACAATAGCACTGCGCTCATTGCATGGTCCTTATCCTCCTTTGTGCTCCTGTAAGCTGAAACCTTCTTCACATGACAAGTTTCCCAGTCACAAGGCAGGCAGAAGGACCAAGAGAATTTATCAAGAACAGGACATGGATACAGCTTTTGGGAGGGGGTTAAGATACACAACTCAATAAAGAACATATTCACAACACTTGAACAGCCAGATACCTCCACCTAGTGGACAAATGGAAAAGGAACTTTTTTTTAACAAGTATACTTCAACACTACAAAAACATTTACAAAAATGTTTTTTAATTTTTTTTTTTTATAAAATAAGCCATTGTGTAATAGCAATATTACTGCTCCTAGTTGGCAATGCGTGTAAGGATAATGTAATTTCAGGTTCTGGATGCACTCGACCTGTGGCCTCATGCCTACTCACCCAAGGCATGATGTTATCACAGCATGACACACACCCTGTTGTGCATTATTGCTTAATTAGCTAACACAACCCACTGTAACCTCTCTCTCTCTCTCTCGCTCTCTATCCACCTGGATGACTTATCGCTCCTAAAATCTGACATAATCTGCTTATCTTTGGTCCTATGATCCCTATCCTTTAGCTCTTACTGTAACTGATGGTGTACTTATTTGTTATATATTTAAAATCTGGTAACCGGGAAAGGCACATTGAGCCAAGGCTTGTTTCCAGGTGTGATTCAGGGAAGGGGATGTAGGGAGAACAACTACAAATACAAGTCAGAGTCAGTGTAGCAATTATATGATAACTGGTTTACACAGAGGCAGTGGTAAAATATGTTGACATAATATAAATACAGTAATCTATTCAGCAATGAGCAATAAACATATGTGAGGCAAAAGTGGACAGTGTGCATTGTGGTAGGGGTAAAAAGTGAAAGGCAGTGGGGTAGGGGACATAGCAGGGAGATAACATAGGGTTGGGGTAGACAAGAACAGGAGAGTGCAGGAAAAAGCCTGAAGTGGAGTCTAAAGGCAGAAGAGAAGGAGAGAGGTGGATAGGGGAGAGGAGCAGATTCAGAAGGAGGGGAAACACTAAGAGAAGGCCACTTAGCCAGCAGAAGAGTAAGAGCCAGGAATGGAGGAAGGAATCCCTGCAGCAAAGTGAGTAGGAAGAGCAGGGGGTAGAGGATAACAGGGAAGAGACACAGGAAAGGAGGTACCCAAACCATTATTAGGTGATGAAAGCAGTGCAGTGGGCCTGGCAATATGATGTCGGGGGGGGGGCTGTGGAGAGGAAAGATTAGAGGGAGCAGTGATGGGTACGGATAGGGGGATTCATTGGTGAAATGGGAGAAGGCATTGCGCAGGGTTTCCAGTCTGGCAAGGGAGGAGGAGGAGAGGGTTATGCCATGGACTATATATGCAAAATCAAAGACTGGGAGAACCATTTTGGTTACAAGTTTCTTGCAGACATGGAGGGAGAGGCAGTCTTTACTGTGTAACAGGACACTAGTTTGGATGGAGTTTGGTGTGAATTGTATCTATATGGATGAGAAATCGAGTTTTCTGCCAAGACAGACTCCTAGATACTTGAACACAGGGACCACTTCCAAATGAGTGCCATCAAGTGTGGTGAAAATGGGTGGACAAGAGCCTGACCAGTTTCTGGGCAGTATTAATGTTTATGGTCACTATCTTTTTGGTGTTGACCTTGAGTTGTTTTTCTTGGAACCAGTGTAGGATGTTGTGGAAATCCTCATGGAGCAGTCCAGTCACAGCAGAGGCTGTGGGACTAGAAGTGTAGAAAACTGTGTCATCCACATACATATGGATGTTCAAGGAGACAAATGCAGAGTGAAGACCATTGTGAAAAATGGAGAAGAGGATGGGACCTAGGATGGAGCCCTGTGAGACTCCAGCTCGGATGGCGAGGGGGGACAGAGCTCTTCCCACCTGTATGGACTGTTGACAGCCCAAGAGGTATGATCGGAACTAATCAACAGCATTGACTGAGAGGCCAGTGGAGCACAGTTTATTAAGGAGCACGGGGTGGAACACTACATCAAAGGTTTTGGCCAGATCAATGAATATTGCTGAGGTGATGTGGCCCTGATCCATCCCAGTGAGAATAGAGTCAGTAACTTGCATTAGGGAGGATACTGTAGAATGGTTCTTCCTAAAGCCAGACTGGAACGAGGAGAGGAAATCAAAGGAGTGAAGGAATGTAGCAAGTCTGGAGTAGGTGAGGGTCTCCTAGAGCTTAGAAAGGGGGGAGAGAGAGAGAGAGAGAGATGGTCCGGTAGTTACCAAGGGAGGAGGGGCCACCCCCTTTATGTAGAAGGAGTACCTTAGCAATTTTCCAGGCCTGAGGGACAATGCAGAAGGATAAGGAGAGGTTCAGGATATGAGCTAAAGAGGAGGAAATGGCTGGGGCTGAGATACATAGGAGTTTGGAGTCCAACTAATAAGGGCTGGATTTAGAGGGGTTGAGAGAGGTAAGGGCTAGGAAAACTTTTTGGGGGTGATGGGGAAACAGTGGATGTTTGTGTTTGATGGAGGAGTAGAGTCAGAGGAGGATTGGGGAGAGGGGCTAGAGAAAGGAGGGTAGGGCACAGGTGGTGAAGAAATTATTTAGATGAGCAGTGACAGAGGAAGGGTCAGGGACTAGTGATCCATTCACCATGAGGATGGGGGAGGGAGTGGATTGGTCAGGGGGATCAAAAATGGAGTGGATAACTTTCCAGAATTTTGCAGGTGAAATGAGGTTAGACTGGAGGTTATTTTTGAACTAGTTGCCTTAGCAGATCCAATGCCTTGGTGCTTAAATTCCTGAATGACCTGTAGGATAGATGGTCAGACAGGGATTGGGAGGATTCAAAAAAGGCCCAAGCCTGGTCATGGGATTTACACAAGGCAATAAGGTCAGGAGTGATCCACAGAAGGTGGGCACATTTGACCCTTGATTTTTTTTAAGGGGGTATGAAAGTTCCACATATGGCTAAGATAGGCTAGGAAGTGGGATAGGGCAGTATCAAGGTCAGGGGCATGACAGACAGATGATCAGTCTAAGGCAGTAAGGTTGTGAAGTAGGGCATGATTGTCGAGAGATCTGTGAGATCTAGACCATATGTATTTGGGAGTGGAGGGGGTAAGTCTCACTTTCCTGTTGCAGTAGATTGTGCTGTGATTATTGAATGCATCCAGCAGTGTGCTTGTTTCTATGATGTGATGGGGGTGGAAGGCAAATACTTAGTCCAGGAGGGCATGATTAGGGGAGTGAGGGTTGAGTGGGGTTGGGTCAGAAATTAATTAGGAGAGGTTCAGGGACTCAGTCCTCTGGAGTGGGGGTTTGGAGGTGGGGGAGAGCCAATTTAAGTTGAGATCACTTAAGAGGACACATTTGCTGGAGGCAGCATGGGAACCAAGGAAGTCAGGGTATCGAGAAGGGAGAAGGGAGAGATCTTTGGGGAAGCATAAAGGACACCAACATAAATAGGGAGGGTAGAGGGGAGGGGTAGTTTGGAAAGTAGGGGTACAAGAGAGCAAGGGACTGATTCTTTGAAGATGACTGTGCAGGACAGGTTTTGACATACATACAATGCTACTCCACTGCTGTGCTTGCCATGGTCCTGTCGGAAAAGTAAAAGCTAGAAGAGCCAAGTTTGAGTCAGGCACTCTTAAAGAGCCAGGACTAGGATATGCACAGGAGGCTGGAAAAACATTGTGAGGTCCATATCTCGAGTAGGTTGAGTTTTGGGAGAAGGCTTCTAGCATTTAGGTGGAATATGCTAAGGCCTTTTGGGGGAGGGGGGGAGAAGGGCCTGGGGTTAGGTTCAACGTTGCCAGCCAGAAAGAGAAAAATGAAGAAAGGGAGAAGGGAAGAGTTGGCCTTCCGCCCCATTAAACGAGGGGGAGAAGACAGTAGTGTATAATAGAATCTTAGAAGCTTGATGGCAGAAAAGGACCATACAGGCCCATCTAGTCTGTCCTTTTTTCCCTCCTACACATCCCTCTCCCTGCCAGCCCATGCCCACGCCTAGATACGCAACCCCATATGCTTGTCCCATGCCTTCTTGAATTTTTCCACCGATTTAGACCTTACCACTCCATCTGGTAGTCTATTCCAGGGCTCCACCACCCTCTCTGTGAAGAAATGCCCTCTCTTATTGCCCCTGTATCTTTTTCCTTGCAGTCTGAGGCTGTGTCCTCTAGTTCTGACCCACTCCTTCCTCTTAAGTAAACCCTCTTCTCCCACTTTGTTGAGACCCTTTACATATTTAAAAGTTTCAATCATGTTTCCCCTTTCCCTCTTTGTCAGCAGCGTGTACAGATCCAGCTCCTTACACCTCTGCTCTTATGACTTTCCCTGCATACCCTGCACCATCTTGGTTGCTCTTCTGAACACTCTCCAATGCATCTATATCCTTGCAGAAATGTGACCACCAGAACTGAATCCCATAGTCCAGGTATAAGTGGAGTAGTTCCAGATTGAGGGAGGGAGAATGGAGAAATGCATGGTGGAAGGCTGTGGTAGAGGAGGGAAGGGGGAGGAAGGGGCAGAGGAGGAGGAGGAGGGAGGGATGCAGGAGGGGTTGTGGAAGGGGGAGAGAAAAGGAGAGGAGATGGAGGAGTGTGAGAAGAGACCTGGGAGATGGAAAAAGGAGGGGGTAAAAGGAAAGGAAAGGGATAGGGGTAGGAAAGATAAAAGGATGATACAGATGGGGAGGGTTTGGAAAATAGTGAGGGAAAATTAGGGGCAGGAAGTCTTACGAAGGTTTCGTTTGCAAGGATAGCACACAAAATCAGCCGCTCCACTACAAGACTGTGCCAGATCCTAAGATACAACAAAAACAAGGCATCTGGCACCAGTAGCAGTGTAAAATGTAATGTAGAAAATATTTAAAAACTTACAGTGCAGTGCAGTTCCTGTGCAAATAACAAAAACCTCATTGATGGCAAGGGAAACAGACCCAACCTGGTTTTGCTATGCAGGGCTTTCTCAAGGGTGTAAGGGGTCAGTACATACCAGTATGCTCAACTAGTGCGGTGAACAAGTCACATGGTGCAAAACAATAAGTAACTTAAAGGCACAATGCAATGGGTTTGCAGGGATACCTGTTTGTGAAGACAAGAGTGCAAAGGACGCTGTAACGATTACCTCAGTTGAATGAGTTAGTAATGCAGTTAAACACACAGAAAACCTTGGTGAAAAAGACAGGTGTAAAATGTGAGCAACTTCTGATAATTCAGGACGAGCAGTAGGCAAAAACACCTACTAGGCAGAATGATTTTATTTAGCTGAGGGCAAACATTTAACTAGCAGGTCAAATTACTGTGTTAGCTAAATGATAAGGCAGGCAAGATGTTGTTACAGTTGGATAAGCTTGAATGCAGGGTACAACTTAGGATAGACAGGCAGAGCTATAGGCAAACACCTAAAATAACAGGCAGAATGCCTACTTTAAATTGGTAGGAAGTAAAACAGATACAATTAATTCCTACAGTTGGGTATGATAACTGCAAAGAAACTGTGCTGTAAACCAGACAATTGTAATGACAGGAGTAACAACTAAGCTATGACATATAAGACAGGTAGTGCTGTGGCAAGCACCTAGAACTGTAGGCAACGTTACTAGCTACAGGAAGTTGTATGAAAATCAATACAGAAATTAAATGATTATTTAATTTATTTATTAATCTTTTGGATACAACCTTTGAGCCGGAGCTCTTTTACAAGGGTCCCACGTCATGAAACACAATACAGAGGTACACACATACATGTATTAATACAGGAAAGAACACCTAAACTGTTCACAATTAAATTTAACATTGAATGGAAGATTTCAACAGCTGGGTAATCTAGCAGGCAAAAATAAAAAAGTAATTGAATTCTAGTATTAGGTTTGGGGGGGCAGTGAGGTAGGGAGAAAATAAGCAGCATCAGGTCTAAGGGCTTGTCAGTAGAAAGGAAGGTGAGGAAGCAGGAGAAAATAATGAGTGACTGAAAGGACAAAGGGCCCAAGAGAGAGAAATGGGCACCGGATGTGGGAGAAGGGGGGAAATAAGAAGGGGCCGTTTTTAAGGGATGTCCATATACAATAGAGGGTATAAGGTCATGGTGGATCCCTCACAGGAAAAACTGTAAGAGTCACACTGAGTGGCCAAGTACAGGGAAGTGGGGGGGGGACTGACTGAAAGAAAAACATGGGAGTTCTGACAGAGAGAGGAGATCAAGCAGGAACATTGAGAGAAGAAAACATATCAGATTTTGACCGGAGCTGAATGTCCACACTAACCAGTGAGAGAGAATGGGAAGAAGAGTCTGGCTTGGAGGCAGAGGATATGTTGAAAGGGGTGGCATGGCTGACTGATGGCTGGCTCCCACAGCAAACACTTACAGTGTGACACCCTTTGCACGGTGGCCATTCACACAAGGACTGCAGTGGAGGACTGCTAGGGATGTTGACACGTATATGAGTAGAGCACCTCCAATTTGTTCACTTGTGGGTGATGAGTGGGGCTAACTGTCAGTGCAGCCATTGAATCCTGAAAATCTAGATTGTGTCACAGGTCGGCATGCAGGGATAATCATGGGACTGCCAGCTGTGGCTCTTTCTGACCTACCTTCTTTGTCCCAAGCAGCTGGAAATACTCTATTTAAGTCTTGGACTGTGGCTTGAAGGATAGGGGCTGAGAAGTTTTCAAATGGTGTGGACCACTTCAAGCTGTGCCTCCAATTGGTTCCCATGTGGGTGGTGGTCGGGGCTAACTGCTGGTGCTGCTGGTGAAAGAATGCCTGAGTCAAATGCTTGTGCAACCTAATGTTCTTCCTCTATAATGATGTCACATTGGGCAAGCCTTGGATGCACTTCTTCTCCCTCTCATCCTTCTTTTTTTTTAATCTCTGAGGCATCTGAGGAAACAAATGTGTTTATTGCAGTGTTCGTTTTATATATTGACATAATTAGTAAAATGTCTATAATGGCATTCTTGCAAAAGTGTTTTTAAAGAAAAATGAGGGTGCTACATAGTGGGAAACAAAGAGCTCTTAGTTGTGTCACAACTCTGGTGTTACTTGGCTGAAGACTATTTGCTTACTGTTACTTTCTGTTTCCTTTCCTTTCTTGGTTCGAACCATGGAAAGGAGATCAATGATATCTTGGACAGGGTTGTTCTTCCAGCAATTATCAGGCTTTCTAAATACAAAAGATAAGGCTGGCCCAGTGACATGGAGGGCTGAGGCATCCGTGCCTTACCTCCTGCCATGCCAGCGACCCATGTTCGTGGTGCAAGTGGGCCACCATGGGTCGGCCAGGGAGGAAAAGGATCAAGCATCAGGAGGACAGCTCTCCTTTTCTGGGGAGGGGTGGGGATGGAGTCCGCTGCTCACCTGTCCCCTAGCGGGGGCTGGGGGATAGTGAAATGGACCCACACATGAAGGAGACGGATGCGGGGCAGACGTCAGGCATGCCTCATGCAGAAGCGTTCACGGCTCGGCCATTAGCATCATTCCACACCTCTGCACCACTCTCAGGGAACCGGAAGAAAAGTGAGGAAAATATCTCATCCGGTGAGATGATGCCAACCCCTCGCAGGCACCGCACTCAGCTAGCTGGAAATCTCATGAGAGATACAGAGGTGAGTCCAGTGGAAGCTGGGGTGATGGGGCTGAGAGGGCCATGGAAGGGGACTGGTCGGCAGGGGGAGAAAATACAAGCAAAAAAAAGATAAATGGAAAAGATGGTTACTGAGCTCATATGAGATGATAGTTCTGTTTAAGTTAACCTGGTTTCTGATCTGTAATTTATCCAAATGTATGGGTCAACAGTGTTTGTTTCACAGTCATAAACTCTTGTTTTAATGTTACAGTATTCCTCGGGGTAAGTATGCCCTCGTTCACTTAGTACAGTGCAGCACACATGCCAGGAGTGTTTCTCCCTTTTTAGACTCTCCATTGTAAGAGCATGGGGACAGCACATATGCTTCATTTCCTGTACAAGCCTGGATTCCTTTCACCCCACTTATGGCTGACATCTGCTGTGTTACTTAGAACACCTGAGGTCTGAATTCCTTTATCAAGCATATAGCTGAACTTCTTTTATTTGAAAAAATTTACAACTCAAATAACCATACTTCCAAAAAACTAAGTTAAATTGAGTTGAGGCTAACACTTTTTGGGGGTCCGGAACCCCTTATTCTTGCACTCCACCCAGACGCCACCCCCATGCCCAGACTTTCACCCCGGACAAGGCCATGGGGGCTCCTCCCAATGGACACTATTGGCGCTTCCCAGCTTATCACCTGGTCATGGGCTGGGAGGGACCCCCAGTGGACATCGGAGGAAGTGGGCGCTAGGGCAGAGTGAGTTATCATGTGGGGCCGTGACTTTTTTGTGGATATTTACATCCCTGGGGGCCGGGACATGCAATGATGTGCAGCATCCGCCCTGCCCCCTAATGGTATGGCACCAATCATAGCAGTAACCCTAGCCTTCACCAGAGGTCCATAAAGTGCCAGACACTCTTCCCCACCCTCCCCCTGGAGAAGGAGAACAGTCCCTAAGATGCTCAATTCATTCTTCCCAGGCCAGTCCACTGACTCCGAGGTCCATTCCTGAACCCGGGTCATTGGCATCCCAAGGAGAAATCCAACCACTGCACCGGAGGGCCGGCATAAAAGGCTAAAACCTATAAAGAGAATGGGTGGGCCTCAAGGCCCATAGCTGTGCCAGCACATCTAAACATGGCATTTCGATCTTAGTCCACAAATCACTGAAATGGATTATGAAGAAACAAGCCTTGGATAATGATAGCAGGTGAATTTATTATTGGTGGACACCCCAGAGGGCAATCGTGTTGAGCTAAGTATATGGTCCTAATACTAATGATCCTGCAATTTTTCTGTTAGTCACACAAGCCCTTACGGATAGCACGAATGTTGGCACACCTTGCTTAATAGGAAGGGATTTGAACCTTATTTTAGACCCTTTAGTACACCATTCCACATCAGTGGGGGAACTCCATTCAAAAGCAGTGAGGGTAATTAAGAACACAATGACTGACCTTGCACTTACCGACATATGATAGACTTTACATCCCTCGGACAGGCACAATTCATACATTTTCCTGATCCATGTGTAACCCCCCTGCAAATGGGGTTCCCAAAAGTCTTCCAGGAGCTTGCCTGAATGCTCCAAGTCTGGGAGGTGTTCGGTGTCTGAGCTGTTTAAATGTGGTTCCAAGTGAGTGCTGTTTGAGCCTCCTTGTATTGTCTCTTTAAGAGCTGTCTGCTTGCAGACTTAATTAGTTTGTATGGGGGGACTGTGTATTTAATGCTCAAATCCCACCCGAGCAGCTGCCAATTCGCTCCGTCTCTGCTGTCGCTACATGTGCAGAGGGAGCCTTGTTGAAAGATATAACTGTTTGCCAGAAATCATTTAGAGTGACTGAGAAAATGTAGTTTGTCTAACCTGTCTTCATTTCAGCACGAACTGTTTCAGTGTAGCTCTTTTATTTTGGTCCTAATTGCTGACTTGGACCAATCAGGATGATAGGGAGACCTTAAGATGGAGCCTGTGGATGAATCGGAACTTGGACTCTCAATTTTGAGCCAGCCACAAAGGGATTGTATGGGCAGTGACTCTGGAAAATGTAGTTTTGACCTTGGCACCTTTTTTCACCAATAGAGGGAGTTTTATTGTGAGTGACAGCCGAACCAGACAACAGAATGGTGTGGAGCTAAAGGAAATGCCCTGCTGTGTTACTGGAAAGCTCAGATCATTTGTGACAGTGAAGAGAGAAGGAGCTCTGTGCTTCTGCGGTGTATAGTTTCACACGGGAAGCACGTGTGAGGCCCTGAGGTTCATCCTGCAGCCGTTGAAAGTGCCAGTTCGGACTGAATCTGATTTGTGAGGAGAAAGAAGGAAGTCTGAAGAGTGGAAACCAGGCTAACCCTGTAGAAGACTGGAGAAATTGCTGAATCGCGCTCGGTCTGTCAGGAACTGAAGCTGCTATGTGTGCTCCCGGGTATTTTGCAGTAATTGCAATTGAGATCTAGGAGCAGCCTGCCTGGTACAGTACTTTCCTTTTACATATGAATGTGCATAGTGCTTGTGGTGAATCATTATTTCCAATCCCCTATGCTGTGTGCTGTGCGTTGAAGCTGGTAGCAAACCCCAGGTTGTCTCAGACTAAATCCGTTTGCTATCTACTGCAGTGGGGTCCAGTCACAAGGACCTTGTCTCCATGCCCTGTTGTTCTGGTAACCCAGAAGAACATCCACCATCTGGTTCATAGCTTGGGTATTATGAGTATAAATCAGGGTATTCCCTTGCAGCCTGTTTTCAATTACGTGTGTCATCTAATTATTGTTGTTTCACTTCTTCATGGACTGAGCCATCCAGCTCCGGATTACAATTGGGTGTTGTGCATATATTTTCTTCTACAGGGTCCTGTCCATCTGCACCTGCCGGCCAACCCCGGGCAACGGACCTGGCTAGCCCCCCCCCAACCTGGGTACCCAGAGTGTGATTTTTCAGACCCTGTATGTGTGCACAGTACTGTGATTGAATTCTGCCAATTAACCTGATCTCCCCCTCCCATGTTTTATTCCCCCTAAATAAACCAGATTTGATGTTGTTAAACTTTAAACTGTCTGAAGTGTCAGTACCTACATATCAAGCATTGTATTGGTTTGTGTATGTTGATTAACCTTATTTTACAGGGGGTCCCCAGAGACGAACCTCAGAATCAGTCCGAGGGTAAGTGGTACTTTATGAATGAACAGTGTGTACATGTGGGGTATTGGGACTGTAACTTCTGTGCATTGTATGAGCCACTAGAGGGAATAAAAGGGTATCTTAATGTCCCAGAGGGCTGTGACCAAGCTAGTCTAACCACTACAAACCCTGACCTCTGGGTGGAGGCACCTTCCATAGAACTTAGGCCCCTCAACCTGTCAGTAGTCAATCAGGCAGGGGTAGTAGCCCTTGGGATAGCACCACCTGGAGGTTACACATGCTTCAGCCGGTCACATACATTTCTGGCTCAGCTTACTACAGGTCACAAAAGCCACGGTCACTGCAGTTACTGAACCAATAATTATATCAGAACATGCTCCAGTATCACTGCTATTGATCTGGGGGCCTGAGTAACAGAGATCCTCTTTTTGGAGACTCAACCCTCTACTCCTCCAAGATGTAGCTTTCCTAACTTTGTTAGCAGGTAGGACAGATAAGTACTTCCAAGCCAATGACATGAGTGATGTCTCAATAGCCATTCTGTGGGAAGTCTGTGAGGTGACACTGAGAGGGAAAATCATACAATATGCCTCCAAACAGCATCACCATATCGATGCAGAAGCAGCTGTACTGGAAAGAAAGCTGAAGGACTTGGAGTTATCCTTTAAAGCACAGCCCTAGTTTTCTACTGTTAAAAAGCTGCTAGCAGTCATGGCTGATGTCAAACTCCAACTGAACTTCCTGATTTCACATAAGGTGGAGTTAGCCTTGCTGCAGTCTTGGCACAGATTCTGGGACAGGGGAAAAGCCCACCAGCCTGCTATATTACTGACTAGAGAAACTACTCGCAACACCATATAGCAGCCCTAAAAAATTCTCAAGGGACAACATCATACCAGGAGAAAGGAATTAATTCCATAATTAAAAAGTTCTATCAAACTTTGTATTTCTCTGAAGAACCAGTGGACCCAGCCCTTCTAGATGCTTTCTTTTTTAACCTCCCACACTGCTAATTAGACATACACTGGTGCACGAAAAGCACTGAAATGGGCAGACGCGATGGGCCTGAGTGCCCTTATCTGCTATCAATTTCTATGTTTCTGTGTTCCAATCCCATGTATCACCCTGCCATGAACAGCAACAGCTTCTAGAGAAATCCCTGAAGGTGGAAGAGATTCTCAAAGCCATCCATGTCATTTACCAGCACAAAACACAGGAGGAGTTGGCATCCCATTGAGTCTGAATCGACACTTATCACCCCAGATCATCCCTATCATTAGGAAAATATACAGGGGGCCCATTTCCTTACCTCCCTACCCTGAACATTCAATGAAGCAATAATTACTGCCTTTCCAAAGGAGGTAAAGACTTGCAGCTCCCTGCCAGTTACTGGCCAATATTGGTTATTAATGCAGACTCCAAATTTCTGGCAAAAGCTATGGCAACCAGACAGGAGTTCAGGCTACTGGATCTGATATATCCAGCACAGGTGGAATTTGTAAAGGGTTGAATGAGTGCAGATCACCTACATTCCTTCCTCACCATATTCCACACTGTGAGATCCGCCATCTCCCCCACCCAGCAGTGTCAGTAGCTATCAATTTAGAAAAAGCATTTGATTCTGTTTAGTGGGGGATTTTCACCTGTGTTCTATAGAAAATGGGTTTTGAACCTTACTTTCAAAACTAGATGCATACCCTCTATTTCTGCCCCTCAGTTAGAGTGCTCATCAACAATATCCTCTTCTCACCTTTCCATTTCCACAAGGGTACCCAGCAAGGGTGTCTCCTATCCCCATTACTCTTTGTTATGTTGATAGAGTCTTTGGCTATTGTCATCAGATGGCATGAATCCATTGATGGCATTACTCTGGGAGGTACTGAGTGCTGCACCAAACTTTATGCAGATGATCTGCTTGTGCTCCTTTCCCATACCCCAGCAGACATCCACTGCTCACATAATCTCCTTAAGGAAATCCATCACATTTCTGGCCTGAACGTGAACCTGTCCAAAACCAGTCCTTCCACTATATAATTTTTTGACCCCAATCCCACTGCACAATTGGGCCTTAAATGGTACCCAAATGCCAACAGCTATTTAGGTACTCAATTGACCTTGAATCTTTCACAGCTATGCAAACTTAATATACAGCCTCTATTAAAAGAATTGCAAGGACACTATGAACAATGGATTAAATTTAACTTACCCATGCAAGGCAAAATTTCAGCAGTAAAGATGATTGTCACCCCAAAGCTGCTCCACCATCTATTTCATTGGCATATTACTATACCTCTGGTATGGTTTAAAGGGGAACACGACAACTCTCTCTCGACAATTCTACCTGCGTCAACTCGCTCCCGGCAATTCACCCCAGCACAAATTCACTCCTCTGACATTCACTTGCCTATGACAATTCGCTCCCAAAATAAATATAAATCTCTCTTAACAGTCTCAGTGTCAGTTACCCGGTTCAGTGTATGTTCAGCTCATCCAGCTCAGCGTGTGACATTGTAAGGCGTCTGACGTCCATAGCAAGTAGTCATGGTTACCCAGCCAGCTCAGAGTGTGACGTTATAAGTTCAGTTCATTTTATTGTTAAAAGGCAAAACTTTATTCAAATACTTTAAAAGCCATGCAGACAGTTTCTGTCATTCAGTCATTAATATTCAAAACTATGTGCTACTCCACGTAAAAACTCCTCCGTAGTACGATCTGTACATTTCTCCAAAATACAGGCGAGCCTTGCAACATTGTCTCTGTAAACTCTCTGTGAAGCTGCCTGTGGAATCCCGGCTAGTATCTGCTCCACTTCTGAATTCTTTTTTCTTTGCATCCCCCTCAGCCCGTCAATAAATTTCCATACTGTTGGATGTGACATGCATAACACAGTCTGCATGCCACGGTGGAAAGCCTCCACTACATTATTAGTTTTTGCATGACCATTTGAAACACTTTCAGAATGATTCCACAACTGTATGTCATACAGTGGCTGTCTGCATCCTGTTCCTCTTCTATTTCTCCTCCCCACCCAAGTGTCCTCGAAATAGTCTATTAATGGAAAAAGGACACAGATTTGTAGGGAACTGGCAACAGTTCTGGGAGCGAAAGTTCTTTAAATTTGATGGACTGCATCTGACTAAAGAGGGAGTCAGTGCATTGGGGCAGAAGTTTGACGTCTTTGCAGAATATTTAAACTAGCAAATGGGGAGAGGGGTGCAGCACCCCATACGTCGAATGGGACGAACACCCCTCCCCCCTCAGCTAGTGGTCAAACAGGAATTCAGCGTGTTTGCCGTTCATTTGCATCACCAGGTAAGAAAAAAGGTTTGTCTCCCCATACGATGCACAGGGGTAATGCCAAACTTCACCCAACAACTAACACACCAAAATCTGGCCAATGGAAAATCATGTACACAAATGCTCACAGCCTGGAAATAAGATCCCAGACCTGCAGGCAATAATGTCAGAGGCTAAACTGGACATAGTAGCAATAGTGAGACGTGGTTTACCAGTAACCACACTTGGGAGACTTCAGTACCTGGCTATGTATTGTTCAGAAGAGACCGAGGTGCAAAAGGGGAGGAGTGGCCCTGTATGTTAATGAAAATATCAAAGCTACAGAAATTCAGAATACACATAAGGAGCCAGAAGAACTGTGGGTCACCCTGGAAACAGGAAATGGGACAGCCATAAGAACTGGGGTTGTCTACAGGCCCCAGACCAGAGGGAGGACATAGACACATTACTGTTAGAAGATATACAAAATATGACAGCTAAAGGGAGGTTCTGATAATGGGAGACTTCAACATGCCGGATACAGATTGGTCAATACCAGTAGGAACATCTGCCAGAACTAGACTCATAGTGGATTCCTGCAGGGGCCTCAAACAACTGGTACAGCAACCCACAAGAGACAGGGCTATCTAGATCTAGTACTGACTAACAAAGAGGGATCACAGATCTCCAGGTAGAAGGTCACCTGGGGCCAGTGACCATCACATGGTATGGTTCAATTTGGCTACTACATCTAAATCATCCCATTCCAAGGCAAAAATATGGGACTTCAGAGGAGCTGACTTTGATAAGATGGCCAACAGAGTTAAGCTAGCCCTGGCAAAAGAAACACAGGTGAGGGGTACAGGCAAAGTGGGCAAGCATTAAGGATGCAATACTTGAAGCAACATCCCGCTGTGTTAGACAGAAAAGGAAGTGCAAAAGAAGAAGGAAACCACTTTGGTTCTCAAATACAGTAGCAGAAAGGTCAGAGCCAAAAGGCTGGCCTTCAGGAAATATAAGGGAACACAGAGGGATGAAGATAGGGAGGCATACCAAACTGCCCTAAGGGAAGCAGGGAAGGCAGTAAGGCAGGCAAAGTCCCAAACTGAGGAAACACTAGCACGAACAGTAAAAGAAGGTGACAAGACTTTCTATAGATACATTAGTGAAAGGAGAATGTCCAGAGGGGGTATTGCTAAGCTTAATGGAGAAAAGGGAGCATGTGAGGAGGAGGACCCTGTAAAGGCATCTATCCTAAATAGATACTTTTGCTCAGTATTTACTGAAGAAAAGGTAGGGCAGGGCCCACAGCTCAGCATCATGGACACAGGGGGGAGGGAGGTGAGCACTACTCCCTCACAAAAGAAAGGGTCCTACAAGAGCTTGCTAAGCTCAGGGTGGATAAGGCAATGGGACCTGATGGCATACATCCCAGGATATAAGGAGCTAAAGGAGGAACTAGCAGAGCCATTAGCAGAATTGTTTAGTGAGTCTCTGAGCACAGAGAGGTCCCAGAAGACTGGAGAAGGGCTCATGTGATCCCGCTTCACAAGAGTGGTAGCAGGGAGGAGGCGGGAACTACAGACCAGTCAGTCTTACCTCAGTAGTGGGCAAGATTATGGAGGCACTCTTAAGGAAAGGATAGTGCAACACCTGGAATCCATAGGGCACAGGATCCAAGATAGCATGGGTTTACAAAGGAAGGTCCTGTCAAACTAATCTCATAGATTTCTTTGACTGGGTAACCAGAGTGGTGGACCAAGGGGAGCAGTTGATGTCGCCTACCTTGACTTCAGCAAAGCTTTTGACACTGTTCCACATAGAAGATTGATAAATAAGCTGGGTAGGCTGGGTGGGTCAGAAGTTGGTCCACTGGGTGGCAAACTGGTTGACTGGCAGAAAACAGAGAGTGGTGGTAAATGGTATACAGTCAGAAGAGATGCAAGTCACAAGTGGGGTACCTCAGGGATCAGTCCTGGGGCCAGTCCTATTCAACATCTTCATTAGTGACCTTGCAGATGGACTAGAATGTAAGGCTTGTCTGTTTGCAGATGACACCAAGATCTGCAACAGGGTAGATGATCCAGATGGGGTGGGCAGAATGAGAAGAGATCTGGATAAACTAGCAGAATGGTCAGAAGAGTGGCAACTGGGATTTAATGCAAGGAAGTGCAAAATCATGCACATCGGGAAGAGAAACCCTGAAGCCACTTATAGGCTGGGAGGGGAGTTGCTAGCAGTCACAAAGGAAGAAAGAGACTTGGGCATCATCATCACTGATGACCTAAAATCATCCAAGTAGACCTCTAAAGCAGTAGGTAAGGCTAGGGGGTTGTTAGGGTGTATTAGCAGGGGTATCACAAGTTGTAAGAGGGAGGTAATAGTCCCTCTGTACAAGACATTGGTTAGGCCCCATCTGGAGTACTGCGTGCAGTATTGGAGGCCACACCTTCACAAGGACATTAACCAAATTGAGGCAGTCCAGAGAAGGGCAACCAAAATGGTGCAGGGACTGCATCAGAAGACATATGTGACAGATTAACGGAGCTCAATATGTATACCCTTGAGCAAAGGAGGGAGAGAGGTGATGTGATCGAGGCATTCAAACACCTTAAGGGCATAAACAAGGTGAAAGAGTCTAACATGTTTAAATATAAGAAAAATAGCAGGACAAGAGGACACAGCATGAGATTAGAGGGAGGCCGATTAAGGGGGAATGTGAGGAAATTCTTTTTCACAGAAAGGGTGGTAGATGCATGGAATGGCTTACCACAAGAAGTGGTGGCTATGAATACAGTGCAGGGCTTCAAACAGGCATGGGATAGGCATAAGGGAGCAATACAAATGACTATGAATAGATAGGTCACTGACAGAGCAAAGGCCGATGGCACATTTATAAGGTAGAAAAAGAAATGGGCAGACTGGATGGGCCTTGCGGTCCTTATCTGCCGTCAACTTCTATGTTTCTATGTTTCTATGTTTCTAATGGCTCTAATTCATCAGGAAAAATGTTGGCAGAATCGTCTGTTATTTCCTCAAATCGTGCAACCACTTGATCAGGGGGATAAAATGCTAGTGCAGATAGATATTTGCATTTTAATGCAAACTCTGCTTCCTGGGCATATTTGATAGATAATCCCTCTGTTTGGATTTTCCTGTAGATACACTGGGTAAAATGGAAAAAACATCCTACTATCTTTGCTTCTGGGAACACAGACTGGAAAGCAGCAATAGACGCCCTCTCAAAGTCAGTCATTACCTGCTCTATCTTTGGCCGCATTGACAGCAGCGGCTTTTTCCACTGCACAAACATCTGGTTCATGAGAATGAAACGAAAAACTATGGATTATTGTTGGATCCTCAAATCCTTTAGTGTGTACTCTTGCATTGCACAGCTTTGTTTTACGGACAGCTAGCTCACACTGCCAAATTGTCTTATTCATATGTCCTAATCTATGAAATGTGTAAATGAAATTTAAGTCATCTAATGGCTTTTTGTTCCCTCTCTCCGACAAAATGAAGCGACAAGTCATTATGTTCCGATTTCTGTGCTTACTGAGGACCGAATGCAGGGGCGAGTGAAAAGCTAAACTTAAAGATTTACTAATTACCCACAATCACTGACCAGCAAATCTTTAGTCTTGGCAACCGTTAATCATGATAAGTTACAAGGTGAACAGTGATTTGAGAACAACATGGGGCAAGCAGTCACGTCTATTGGCAAATTACTTTTTTTAAAAGTGAAAGGAGCGAGCATACAGCAATATATGGTGTGGAAATGATGTAGACAGGCATCTAAATATTTTTTATTCAGCAGAACGGTAGAACAGTATTTTAAAACTTAGAGGGAGCCAGTTGGCATAACATGAATTGTCGTGGGAGTGGGATGACGGCAGATTGTATTGTCGGGAGCGAGTAGTCGTAATACGAATTGTCAGGAGCGAATTGTCATGTACCCAGTTTAGAGTGATTTAATCACTTTCCACAAATGCCTGTTTCACATAATATGCCATTGCCACCCATGATTCAGATGTTGAAGCTACAATTTGTTGTTTTTTTTTAAATCTGTCATAGTCATTTTTTTGTATGTTTTTGTTTCAGCCTGCCCTCCAGTTTTCTGTGTGCGTCCACACAATCAGAATGATGTCATACAAGGGAACTGTCAGTGTTTTACATACAGCAACAAGGAATTCTGGGTAAATTATAAAGTTGCCTTAAATGGTCATTACTCAGAGGTGCAGTCCCTTATTTTAGTAGTGTGGACTGCAGAATAGCATCTAATATATAGACATATAACCTAGTTCTAAAGAAGCTTGAAGAAGCTAAGTAGGTGCACACATGGACAGACTAGGTGGGCCATAGGTCCTTATCTGCTGTCAACATCTATGTATTTATGTATGTATATGTAGCAATGCATTGTGGGTACAATGTATAGCTGATCTTTTTGTCTTCCTTATCAAAGTGCAGTCTCCAATGTTGATAATGTTTACAGTAGTACAGTCTGTAGGAAGGTTTCTGGAAAACTGTTTTTGTGACACAGAGAGGCCAAAAAGACCATTTGTTATTCTGTGTAGATGTTTGACTTTTACTGCCTGCTGGTGAAGAGACAGGTCTAAAGTGGTAGCTCCTGTCAGAATGTGGGAACGTGATGATACTTTTCTATGTTTATTTTACAGGATCTAAATAAATATAAGTAGTTCAGGAGTGTAATTATGGGTCAGACTACTTTTCTTGAGTGTCCAGCTTCTGCTACGAATTAAAAATTGTGAAAGAAAAAGGATGTGTGCAATACCAAGACTAACAACAAAGGTCTCTGTTTCAACACAGTGCTTAGAAACTTGGTTTCCCTTGCATGAAGTCATTGTTGGGCTTGCAGCACTGAGAAAAAATGGGGCATGGTTATGCAAATGAAGCAGAACACAGAAATAGAAGCATTTTTTTCCATAGGAAACAGCACTTTTTGGCAGTTTGAATGGTAGGAGATTGATTCACAACTCCTACAGGTTACTACACTCATTTGCTATGGCTTACATGACAAAATCACTTTAAAATAGTAATTGATGCCCTCATAGGTAGGTTGTTGTACCCCCCCCCATATAATTAAGTCAAGCTCAGCCTGGAAGGGGCTGGAATCTTTTCTCACTGTTAACCAATCACCCATCATTTTTAGGTGCTCAGGTCATAGAATGGTTACACCCATTGACTGCACCCACACACTTATGGTTAATTATGGAGCACAACCTGACTGGCAGCTTATCTATATCTTCATTACTATATGCTTCCTTACCACAAACTTAAGCACTGGCCCACTATACTAACGGCTATTAAGATTTGGCAATAGCTTGCCAGGATTACAAAATTATTGCTTACTCCCTTTACTTGGGTCCCATATGGGGAAATCAGAGATCATTATAGAATGAACCATTTGGAATGGAGGGCTTGGCAGACAGGGAACATTCACAAAGTCAGAGATCTGTTCCCCCGTGTCCAACGGGGGATCAGATAAGGGGGAATGTGAGGAAATTCTTTTTCACAGAAAGGGTGGTGGATGCATGGAATGGCTTACCACAAGAAGTGGTGGCTATGAATACAGTGCAGGGCTTCAAACAGGCATGGGATAGGCATAAGGGAGCAATACAAATGACTATGAATAGATAGGCCACTGACAGAGCAAAGGCCGATGGCACATTTATAAGGTAGAAAAAGAAATGGGCAGACTGGATGGGCCTTACGGTCCTTATCTGCCGTCAACTTCTATGTTTCTATGTTTCTATGTTTCAACCATATAGAATCCTTTGAGAACTTAAAAATCCAGTTTGCTCTGCTGAGGCATGATTTTGGAAATATTTTAAATTACAGAGTGTGCTGTCCACTATGGTAAAGCCAATGGTTCAGTCCAGCCCTGACCCATATTCCCATTATCTTTGATACAAGTCTACTTTAGAGAGGACAAGCGTAATTTACAAGTGTTTCCCTGTAGTCTGGGCGAGGGGTGCTAACTGTCTGGCCTCTGACCTAGCTACATGATAACTGGAGGTGGGGCTTAGTCAGAGTTGAGGTAGCAAGTGATTTTTGTTTGCTCAGAAGAAGCCAGAAGTGGAAGAAAACATATTAATTTCTGTGTTTTACAGTAACTGGTAATTGCTATTTTTGTTATTAAACTTAGATTGTGGGCTTTTAGTGACGCTGTAATTTCTTTGCTGTCTTTACTTAGAATTGTTTTTGGGCTGTTGAAAATTTAAAACGTAGTGGTGGTGTATTTCTTTGCTGTCTTTAATTGCTGCAAATTTTTGCCCCCCCTCCCCTTCCCCCAACTCTTAATTATATGCCCTGTTAAATCTGATTGACAGTAGCTAAACACAGGGGATTGTAGGGGGTGTGGAGTAGGAGGGGCATATGGGGAAGAAACCCACCCTCAGCACAAGTGTTTTGACTCATTTATTTATTTATTTTTAAAGAAAAGTATCTGAGGATTAGTGGCAAGATTTTTAGGACAGTAAATTAATAAAAAGGGAACTAGGAGAGCTTCAGTAACAGACAAGTAGTGGAATAGCAGTATAATTGCAGTATAATGTGGGGAGAGGTGCAATGCAGTAGCTGTGGGGCAGTCATATTCAGACAGACTTTCTGGACACTGAGGTGCTGCCCTATCTGCATGCATCTCTCTGGACTGTGGGATGAGGTAGCCAGACTCAGAGCAGAAGTAAACTGGGTCAGGAGTACCATCACCCCTATCCAGAGACCACCCAGTCCAATGATGCTGCCTCAAAGGATGCCGAGAATAAGGAGCACTTGGATGACAGTGGGCTCAGGGTGGGTTAAGACGGTCAGGCAGAGGCACATCCCAGATCCTATTCCACTCAAGAACTCATATGCCACACTGGCAAATGGGGGCAAGCAAATAGAGGTACCCAGAGAAGTGGAAGGAAAGGATGTGGAGGTTAGCCAAGGAGGTGACCTCAGCGGGGAGAGCAGTTGACCCCAGAGGAGGAGGAAGTGAATCCTGGTGGGGGACTCCATCATAAGAGGGATCCAGCTAGGAACACAGGAGGGGGAAGGGGAAGACAGGGAGGTGAGGTGCCTACCAGGTGCCATGGGGATTGCTGGGAAGGCAAGACGGGAGGGTGAGCTGGATGTCATTATCCACCTAGGTACTAATGACCTGGCAAATGGGGAGCCAAAGGAAGTTCAGGAAGAGTTTAGGAAACTGGGGAGGGGTCTCAAGCAAGAAGCTACTTCTGTCACCTTCTCAGAAGTACTACCTGTGAGAGGCATGGGAGAGCATAGGGGTGCATGCATCAGGAACTTTAACTCATGGTTGAAGAACTGGTGCTGTGAGGAAGGGTTTGGATTCATTGGTGACTGGGGACCCACCTGGAGGGATGGAGATTTGTTCAAGCCTGATGGCCTGCATCCATCCTGGAGGGGAATCCAAGCACTCAATGATAAGTTTAAATGATACATTGACAAGCATTTAAACTAGCCAAGGGGGGTGGCAGGCCAGCAAGGAGGGTACCTACTTGCTCACCCCCCACAGCTAGCAGTGGAACCAGTGAACCAGAGGAGTGGGTATCTCAACAAAGCAGTGTGCAAAAGATGGAGATTAGCATCCAAGAGGTGGATAGGCAGAAAAGGGGCAAAAATCAGCAGAAGGCCAGACAGCAAGTAGAACCAGGGATAAAGGACAACCAGGGAAGGGGCTGGAGTAGAACAGCTAAACAGTCTAGGGAGGTCAAATCATGGAAAGCCATGTGTGCCAATGCCAGGAGTCTTAGCAACAAGATGGAAGATCTGGAGGCTGTCATGGTGCAGTCAGACCTGGACATTGTGGCCATCACAGAAACCTGGTGTTATGATAACCATGACTGGGAGATGGCCATTCCTGGCTACAACATATTCAGAAGAGACCGGGCATGTAGGAAGGGAGGAGGAGTGGCACTGTATGTGAAAAATGACATAAGGGCCACAGAGATCCAGGAGGAACAAAATGGGGGAGAGATACTGTGGGTTAAGCTGGAAAGGAAAATGGAGGCAGCCATCCGTACAGGTGTCGTCTATAGACCACCAGCCCAGGAGGAAGAAACAGATAGGGAGTTGATGCTAGCCATCCAAAGGATGGCAGACAAGGTGAGGTAGTACTGGTTGGAGACTTTAATATTCCAGATGTGGATTGGAGCATCCCAGCAGCAGCATCAACTAGGAGCAGATTTATCCTGGACTCCCTTCAGGGTGTCTTCCTCAAGCAACTGGTCATGGAACCAACTCAGCAGAAGGCAATACTGGACCTTGTGCTCACAAACAGGGACAGTGTGATGGGGGTAACAGCTGGGGAGCACCTGGGGAACAGTGACCACCAGTCATTGTGCTTTGAAATCACAGAAGGAGCAGAACCAAACCACACAAAAATACTTATCCTGGATTTTAGGGGGGCAGACTTTGGGAAAATGGGGAGATACTTGAAAGCGGCATTAAGGGGAATGGGGCAGGAATCAGGGGTTGAGGAACAGTGGGCAGTATTTAAAATGGGGATTACAAGAGCAACAGAATTATGCATTAAGTAGGTTAGCAAGAGGAAAAGGAAGAGGAGGCCATTATGGTTTTCCAAAGAGGTAGCAAAGAAAGTGAAAGCCAAAAAGATTGCATTCAGGCAATACAAAAAGACACAGACAGAAGGGGATAGGGAGAAGTACAGGAGAAGCAAAGGGAGGCAGGGAGGTCAGTAAGGGAAGCCAAAGCTCAGACAGAAAAGCACATTGCAAAATCAGTGGGAAGAGGGTACAAAACCTTTTACAGGTACATAACTGAAAAAAGAAAGGCAAAAGGAGGGATAGTGAGACTGAAGGGGGAGGATGGGAGCCACGTGGAGGATGACAACAGTAAAGCTGACATACTGAACAGGTATTTCTGCTCAATCTTTACTGAGGAAGAGGAGGGTAATGGGTCTGAAGGGAGTACATGGGGTGAGAATGGTGCAGAAATGGACACAAGTCCCTTTACACGAGAAAGGGTCCTCAAGGAACTGGAAGTAATGAGTTGATAAAGCTTGGGGCCAGATGGGGTGCACCCCAGGGTCCTTAAAGAACTCAGAGAGGTGGTGGCTAAACCTCTGGCTATCTTGTTTAGCCAATCACTGGAAACAGGGGAGGTACTCAAACACTGGAGGACAGCAGATGTAGTCCCCTTATACAAAAGTGGGAACAAAGAGGAAGCGGGGAACAACAGACCAGTCAGCCTCACCTCGGTAGTGGGTAAGATCATGGAAGCACTACTGAAGGAGAGATTGGTGGAACATCTGGTTGTCACTGGACTGCAGGATCCAAGGCAGCATGGTTTCACCAGGGGGAGGTCATGTCAGACCAACCTCGTTGAATTTTTTGACTGGGTGAGTAGGGAGGTGGATCAGGGGAGGGCAATGGACATGGCCTATCTGGACTTCAGCAAGGTCTTTGACACTGTGCCACATAGAAGACTATTACACAAACTAGGGAATA
Organism: Neoceratodus forsteri; assembly: GCA_016271365.2. Lineage (NCBI taxonomy): Eukaryota > Metazoa > Chordata > Ceratodontiformes > Ceratodontidae > Neoceratodus > Neoceratodus forsteri. Next base: position 234,021,828 of record JADMNL010000023.1, on the reverse strand, counting down.
TGGGTGTGGGCAGGACAGTAGTGTGGTGGGTAGGTAACTGGCTGGGCGGCAGGACACAGAAGGTGGTGGTAAATGGCTGTCACTCCACAAAGGGAAGAGTGACCAGTGGGGTACCACAGGGATCAGTGCTGGGACCGGTCCTATTCAACATCTTCATCAGTGACATTGTGCAGGACCTAGAAGGCAGGATTTCACTGTTCACTGATGACACAAAGCTCTGTAACAGAGTAGACACACGAGAGGGTGTCGACAGAATGAGAAGGGACCTGCAGAAACTTGAAGAATGGTCAGGGGTTTGGCAGTTGAAATTCAATGCAAAGAAGTGCAAGATAATGCATATGAGGCACAAAAACCCTGGCACAATATATCAGTTGGGGGGTGAGGATGTATTATGCACCAAGCAGGAAAGGGATCTTGGGGTTATCATCTCTGATGACCTCAAGGTAGGGAAACAGTGTGACAAGGAAGCAAGTAAAGCAAATAGGATGCTGGGATGCATAGGCAGGGGCATCACCAGCAGGAAAAGGGAGGTCATGATTCCACTATACAAGACACTAGTGAGGCCCCACCTGGAGTACAGTGTACAGTTCTGGAGACCTTACCTACGTAAGGAAATAGACAGGGTAGAGAAGGTTCAGAGGAGGGCAACAAAGATGGTGTATGGATTGCATCACAAGTCCTATGAGGACAGGTTGAAGGAATTGAATATGTACTCCCTGGAGGAGAGGAGGGAGAGAGGGGACATGATAGAGAAATACAAGTATCTTACACGGAGGAACAGGGTGCAAGAATACACTATTTTTAAGCAAAAAAGATATTCCAGGACTAGAGGTCATGGGATGAAGTTGGAGGGAGGATGATTCAGAGGAAATGTGAGGAAGATTTTCTTCACAGAATGGGTGGTGGACAAGTGGAACACCCTGCCAAAAGGAAGTGGTGGGGGCTGAAACAATCATGGGATTTAAGAATGCATGGGATAGACATAAAGGAATTCTGGAGGTCAGGGGTAAGGGGCAACAGAGTTCTAGGAAAACATAAACTGAAGTTACAAACTCAAATGGGCAGACTAGGTGGGCCATAGGCCCTTATCTGCCGACACTGTCTATGTATCTATGTATCTATGTATCTATGTATTATCTCAGCCATCCTGGAGCAAACTCAGAAGGGTAGGGAACAGTGGGGAAAACTCTCTTTGACTTTCCATTCTGGAACAACATGCACCTCCTGCAGGTCTCTGGCTAAAGTAGCTTACCTGGATAGTCATTGTCTTCTCATACAAAATAAAGTGCTATACATGTGGTACAGAATGCCGGCTAGGCTGCATGTCCTGGGACTTCTGCAGATGAATGAATGCTATAGATACAGGGCTCAGACGGGATCTCTCTACAGTATCTTGTCTTCCTGTCCCTCCTTACAGGTGTTTGGAGCCACATAAAACAAGAGTCTTTCATAGTGGTAGGAAACTCATACTGGATGACACCCCCATTTGTTGCTTCTCTGAGTACCACCCTCAGGAATCAACACTTCAGAACCAAAACTACATTGACTTTTAAAATAAATTATGGGGCATTTCTGCACCACAGAGTGGCACTGTGAGGGGGCAGCTACATCAATTGATACTTAAGTTCTGACTGATACCTAGTGCGTTTTATCAAATTTGACCATCCTTTTGCCGAATTTGATCATCCATTTGTTTTTATGGATGTGTCTCTCTGTGTGGCTCGAGCGCGTTGTAATTGCCCTGTAAGTACACTGAACTGGAGAACTGAGAATGTTGTTGGAATTGCTGGAGGATTCTGTATGTTTCCCTATGCTGTGGAATGGAATTCGGTCTGCTCGTTTGTGCGCCAAGACGTTGTTGTATGGAGAAGGATTTAACCTGTTTTGTTCGACTTTCCATCTGTTGAAAGGCATCTGTGCGCAGGAACTAAGGGTTCTGCAAGCTGACAGTGGGGCTGAGTTGGAGAACGCCCTTAGGATATAATTTTAATTAATTTATGTCCCGGTTCTTTCTACTGGCAGCTTTCTCATCACACTGGCTGTAAAGTGAAGTATAACAGACTTGGCTGTATGGATAACTGTCACCAAACTATTTGGTGGAGTTAGGGATAGCAGAAACGTGATTTGCGACTAAGTGGAGTTGCCTTGATCTGTCTAGTGGTCTGTGCGGTGGGATGTAGTGGCACAGGGATTCTGCTCTTGCTCACTGGGGAGTCAGTGTTGAAGGTTGAGCCCTAGGGTTCTCTGGGGGGCCTATCATTTGGTGGGTGCTTCCAGTGATCTCTGTGGTAGCTGCTGCAGCCAGCGGCTGTCCACCAGGTCAGTCTGTTCAGGCTGTATTGGTCCCAGAGTGGTGTCTGACCGAGCAGAAGCTTTTCAGAGGAACTTTTATCTTAGGAACTTTGGACTCCTGTTCTCCTGTTCTTTGTTATGATTTACGGTCAGACTGTCTTTATTTCATTTAGTGTGAGTGTCAAATAATAATTTTTCCAGACTCTAGTAGTGAGATTACATGAGGGCTGGAATTGGGGGTTTATTTTGTTTTATTTATCTTGGAAGAATTTCTAATTTGTTTACATCTACTCATTTTGGGAGGTGAGAGCTCCCGAGAGGACTGTCCTTTCCTGATCGGTGGTGAGAGGACCTCTGGACTCGGACATGTGAAATTTCTTCCTAAATGGTTTTATGTTTTACTAGTTTTTATGCTTGTTTACATTAATTGTGTTTATTGATACACTTATTTTTTCTTTATTATTTTATTTTCTTTAGTTTTATGTTACTATTGGGGGTTTAAAAATAGTTACTACGTTAGTAGGATTTGGTAGGATTGTGTACTGGTTTATTCTATTTTATTACTTTCTCTTAGGTTTTGTTTTTTGTTTTGAACAGTTAGATAGTATGAGGAGGGTTCCTTGTTTTAAAATGTGTTGGGGCTCTGCCTCCACGGCTGTGAGCTATTCATCCTCCACCCTTCACACCCTCCACCCCATTTCCCCTCCCCCACTTCAGTTTACAACTTGCCTGTGCTGTAGGGCACTGGGTATTGTGTGGAGGAATCAAGGAGGGGCATGGAGGCATGAACAGTGGGGGACAAATGAGGGGGGCCACAGCATCGGGGTAGTGAGATCCAGGAGATGCCCTGGGGCAAAATGGAACAAGGAGCGTGGTTCACCATGTTTGATTTTCATACCCAAGGCACTACAAATAATGGTAAGTAGGTGGTCTAGGCAGCCCAGAAAGTTCACCCAACTCGGATGGTGTTATGCAGTGCTATGTCCATTAAAAATAAGACACCAATTATTACAGATCTTGTTAAATCAGTGGACCTCGCTTGCATCACTGAGACCTGGCTGGATGAGAATTCTGGCTCCATTTTGGAGGCTGCAGTTCCTGCTGGGTACTCGGTGATACACCGCCTGAGATTGGGTTGTGGAGGGTGGGGGTAGCGGTCTGCTTTAAGTCCAAACTTAACCTCACAAATGTACCAGTGGGGGAGACTGAGTGATTTGAGTGTACCATGGTGGCAGGTGTAGGCTGTAGGATCATTCTCATCTACCGTCCACCAGGTGATGAGAAACAATTTCTCCAGGAAGTTGCAGACTTCGTCATTGGCATGGCATTTGAGTCACCTAGGCTGATCATCCAGGATGACTTTAATGCCTGGGTAGATAACGAACTCTCACATTTTGGTCAGCACTTCCTCCAGCTGTTGACATCTCTGGGTCTCACACAGGTTGTTTCCACTGCCACTCATAATCAGGGTCACTCTCTTGACTTAGTCTTCCTCCTGGGGATTGAGGCCTCCAACTTGGTGGTGCAACCATTTGGATGGTCTGATCATTACACTATGGGGTTTAGTTTTAGCATCCCACTTTGTAGGCCAACCCCTGTAGAGATGATTCGGTACCACCCTTTGTGAGATATAAATTCTCAAGGCCTAATGGTGGTCCTGGATCTCTCGTCCTTCTCAGAGGCAAATAATGACCCAGAAGCCCTCGTGGTGGCTTATAATTTGGCCATTACAGTGGCTCTGGATGTCATTGCTCCTGTCCATGTTTGTCAACTCTCCCTTCGCCCTTTATCCCCACGGTTTGATGGGACTCTGAGGGAGATGCAGCAACTTCGGCAAAGGTTGGAGCATTGCTGGTGGAAGTCCACTCTGGATGCTGACTGCCTTAGATTGATGAACCATTATCAAGTCTATCAATCCAAAATCTCCCGTAAGAAGGCAGAGTTCCTGTCTGGGGAGATTGCGGTTGCTGAAAATCGACCAGCTCAGCTGTTCTGAACTGTGGACAGACTGTGCAACCCAGCCTGTCTACAAGTCTGGAAAGCTTTTCTGCAAGAAGTGTGCAATGCACTTGCTCGATATTTTGCAAATAAGGTGGCCGACATCAGATCAGATCAGCTTTCCAACCGGCATACTCTATGGGTGCTGTGGTAGACCAGTGTAGGTATGCATATCTTGGTCTTTCTTGGAGTACCTTTGGCCGGCCGGCCTTCATGGATGTCATGCGGATTGTCCAGAGTGTGCGCCCTACATGCTGTAGTTTGTATTCGGGATTTACTTCCCTAATTTTGGGTTGTAGTGATGTCACTGGCCTGATCCTAGCTAGGATAGCCTGGTGCTCCTTGAAGACAGATGAGTTTTCAAGCTCCCAAAAAGAGGCGGTGGTAGCACCACTCTTGAAGAAAGCTTCTTTGGACCCAGATTGCCTTGCTAATTACAGACCAATCTCTAACCTTCCCTTTGTGGAGAAGGTAATTGAGAAAGTAGTGGCCATGCAGCTGGAGGACCATTTGACCATCCATGCTGCCTATGAACCCCTCCAGTCCAGATTTTGAAATAAGCATAGTACCGAGACAGCACTGATTCGGGTGTTCAATGATCTCCTGATGGTTAGAGATAGGAGGAGCTGCTCCATATTTGTCCTCCTAGATCTCTCATCAGTGTTTGACACTGTGGACCATGGGGTACTGCTTGATCTCCTGAGGTTCATTTGTGGACTGTCAGGTACGGTCCTCAAGTGGTTTACATCGTTTCTCATGGGAAGATCTCAGATGGTGGTGTCTAGGATTTTTTTCCTCAGACCCGGTCTCTTTTTTTTTTTTATCTTCTCTATTTTTATCCTCCTGCAGCCACAGTCCCTGCCTACCAACAGCCACCACTTCTCCTGACCGCTGACCCCAGAGCTGTGCATGCCCAGCTGGCATATGCATCTGTACCATCGAGAGGGACCCCCTCCGATTCCCCAGCGCCTGGCCAGGATCAACTACCAGCACACCCCTCTGTCCAGGCATTCGCTGGCTGGTGAAACTGCAGCTATCAAGGTACCTTGGGCTTTGTGCTGCCATTTTCCTCCTTATTTTGGTCCCCTGGAGTGCGAGCATGCAATGACATCGTGAACGCACCGACGTCTGCCACATTCCACCCCTTGCTGCACCACTCTAGTAGTGCCCCCAGTCATAACCAGTGGCTGCTACAGAGTGGTGGTTCCCTGGATCCCTCCCTGGGATGGGAGAGCAGTCCTCCAGATGCTCAATCCCATCCCTCCCCTGCTGACCCCTGATGCCCTGGGCTCACGTCCAAACCCAGGTCACCAGCATTGCGCGAGGTGTGGTGCCCAGTGCCACAACCCTCAGTGCCACCGTGCCAGCGGACCCGGTCTCTTTATCATGTGGAGTTCCTCAGGGCTCAGTGCTGTCCCCCATGTTGTTCGCAGTGTATATGCTGCCCCTCGGAGACATTGTAAGAAGGTATGGGCTGAGGTTTCACTGCTATGCAGATGATTCCCAACTCTACCTTTCTTTTGCCCCCGATCAGGATGGAGATGTCTCGGTCTTTAATAATTGTCTTGCTGAAATCCAGGAGTTGATGAATACCAGCTGGTTAAAGTTGAACTCTGATAAGACCGAGGTATTGGTAGTGGATCTGGGTCACTGGATAGAGAGGTTGGGTGGGGATTCACCCTCTGGCTTATACTTTGGGGGTGAGCCACTCCCAACCTCTGAATGGGTGCGGAACCTGGGGGTAATTTTTGATGATGGGCTAACCCTGCATTCTCAGGTATCGACTGTTGTTAAATCCTCATTCCACCATCTGAGGAATATCGCCAGGATCAGGCACCTTGTTCCATCTGGCGACCTTCCCACTTTGATCCATGCGTTTGTGACCTCGCACTTCAAATATTGCAACTCCCTGTACCTATGACTACATGGGGTGGAAATCTACCGGCTGCAGATAGTGCAGAACGCTGCAGCATGGCTGCTGACAGGATCCTCATGGTCCTGTCATATTTTGCTGGTGCTGCGAGGACTGCACCTGGCGTCCAGTTCAGTGGTGGATCACCTTTAAAGTTGGTCTTCTAACTTTCAAAGCCCTACATGAACTTGGCCTGGACTACCTGAAAGAGCTCCTGGTTCCTCATTGCCCTAGGTGATCGCTCCCCTCAGCCAATGAGGGGTTGCTAAAGATTCTGAGGGTATGTTTGAAATTTTCTGGGGCTAGAACATTTATGTATGCTGCCCCTACCCTCTGGAATTCTCTACCCCCTCGATAACGTGAACACACAACCATTGAGGGCTTCAAACAAGCACTGAAAACCTGGTTATGGAGTCAAGCCTATGGTATTTAACTGATGGATAGATTTTAAGATTTTATGATTATATTATTTGTTGTTGAGATGTTCTGTTGATTATGTTGTTGTGAAATTTTTAGATTATATGATTTTAACTCTGTTGGGCACCTTGGTTTTTGAAAGGCACCATAAAAATAAAGTGTATTATTATTATTTTTATTATTAATTGTTAAATCAGTTTTGTTACAGACTGAACTATTACAATCTTATGTGTGTTTAACCTCCTGATCCAGGATTCACAAAACTTTGCCCCAGCTCAAACCCAGTTTTGAGCAAGCAAACTGGGTTTTGCACGGAGTTGGTATTCACAGAAGCCTGGTCTGCATGCTCAAACTGGGTCTGCACCAGGGCAAAGTGTTGGGGGGGGGTGCAACGCAAATGAGTTGGAGCAGACCTGCTATCGGTGCAGTCCGACTCACAGAGGATTTGCATCACAAAAGGTCCTTTTGCGCAGTCTCCTTTCACTAAGCAAATACCGCTGACTGAGACCTTGCCATATCCCACATAGCCTAGTGGTTTGCAGAGATACTGAGGTGGTCCCCCATCCCTGACTCCAGCACAATAGTCCCTGGTGTCCAGTAGTCCCTCTCTCCACCCAATGCCTACCCAAGGTACAAAAGTATGTTTACCCTGGTGTCCAGGGGTCCCTCCCCCACCCGGTGCCCATCTGAGATAAAAACATGTTTGCCCTGGTGTCCTGGGGTCCCTCCCCCACCCAGTGCCCACCTGAGATAAAAAATATGTTTACCATGGAGTCCAGGGGTCCTTCCCCCACCTAGTGCCCACCTGAGATAAAAAAAAATGTTTACCATGGAGTCCAGTGGTCCCTCTCCCCACCCGATCCCCTGCCCTATGTTACTGAATGTTATCCTTGGTGTCTAGCAGTCCCTCTCCAAGTCTGATCACTGACCCCATTGCCATTGTCATCACACCATTCCCTGATCACCAGACCAATTGTAAAAAAAAGAAGTTCCCCTGGTGCTTGTGGTCGCCACCCCCCCCCCACCCGGCGATTGCTGGCCTGATTTAAAAAAAAGTTTCCCTGGTGCTATTGGTGTCTCCCCCCAATAATTGCCAACACTATTGTAAATACAGATGTTTCCCTGGTGCTAGTGCACCCCCATGATCTCTGGCCAGATTATGTAGATATAACATTCAGTGGTGTCCATTGGTCCCCCCGCACCCATGCCTACTGTCACTCAGTATGATCCCATGAGGTCTGTGGTCTCTCCCTCCACCTGATCCCCTGCCTGATGTCACCCAGTGTTATCCCTTGTGCCTAGCAGTCCCTCCACCACCTAATCACCAACACCATCACCATCACCCCATGCCCTGTGTCCACTGGTCTCCCCCATCACTGCCCCATGAACCCAGTAGATGCTACTGGTGGTTACTGGTCCCAACCCACTTCCATTTTCCAGCCCGGCACTTGTAGGGCCTGTGGTCAGTTTGCAGTTGGTGGCCCCCCACAGTTCACAGGCTGACCATGATATGTCCATGTCCCTTTTGCCTAGTATGCCTCCCACACTCCCATGAGCAGTGTGACCTCCAAACACTCCTGTCCCTGGTGCTAGTGGTACCCCCCAAGAAAAAACAGTCAGCAGGCAGTAGCAGAGCACCACATAAGGTGGCCTGCCTGGCAAGTCCCCCCCCACCAGTCCATGTACAGTACAGGCACCCTCGCCCCTGTCCTCCAGTACAAACCCCCCAACCCAACAATCTCTGGTCCCATTAGTGAAGCCACAACCAGTCCCCTGCAAAGGTATTCTGTTATGCCTGAGTCCCACCACCCTTTACCTCCATATGCTCACTCCTATGACAGATGTTTTCATCATTACTGTGCTATTGCTGTAATGCCCTAACATGTAGTAATAGGTACCCACCTTACAAGCATGGATATTAAGGATTATGCTTGCTATTGTATGCACTATATCATATTCACTCATTTTACAGTGTTATTTCCTTATTTTCTGTTATATGCAAGATTATATCTATCTTCATTTTGCTTATAGTTTCATTATACCTGCTGTGCTTATGTTTTACTGTTATACATTTGCTTATATGAGCTATGTGTTTAGAATCATGAATATTATGTGTGCATTCACTGATATTCTGTTGTAATCATGTATTCATATGTATGTGCTTTGGGTCTGCTGTCATAATCATATCCTTTTGCCAAAGTATCACTCCACATGTATTTCTGTATACACTGCATTTCCTTTGTCTTTAGTTTATAGCTGACAATGCCTTTTCTTTGTTCTAAGTTTCTTGCCAAATTTACGTTTTTCCTATATAAGAGTATACCCAAGGGAGACTCCTTAGTTATACTTTTTGGCCAATAGGGCCTGTTTACTGTATCTAGGATGTAGCCGTTATCTGAAGTTTATAATTACTTGCACAGCCAGGCATCTTGGAGAAAAAAAAGACTAAACGTCCGAGGGTTGGGGAAACTGTCTCCCTTGTGACTGCTTTGCTTCACTTGTATTGGCATGAGTATTTGTAATAAACTGCTTTTATTACATGCTATAAGTCTGCTTGTTGTTGTGTTCTTTGTACAGTTCATCACCATCCAAGAACCTGAGATGTGAGCTTGTTTCACACCATAACAATGGCAACCATGTGCAAATGGTTTTGGCTGGCAAAGACTAACACTCATTTTACTTTGTAAATTGAGTTCTGGGATGTGTTTTTTCCCAGAGGCAAGTTGCAATGAGCTTGGCAGCTTGGGACTCCGGTGAAGGTACATGGACTGCTGTTCCCCTTTGGGTTGAATGTGGCACTAGGTACTCCATGTTCCAATAAAGGTACACAGAATGCTATTCCCCTTTGGGTTGAATGTGGCAGCTAGGCACTCAGTGTTGATGGACTGCTGCTCATTGCGTTGTGAGTTTCTTCTTCATGGAAGGTCACATATGCCATCTGTCAGTGAGTATTTAACTGCTGTGGATGCATACTCAGCAGTAAAGCCACAGAATGGTTTAAGGTTTCCTCTTTAGTTTATATACATGTCATTTATCTGTAAAGACCTCAGACTTCACGTCTCTTATCATTTTGCTCCCTGTGGAAGCCAGATCACAGGATCCTCCAGTAACACTGTGCTGGGGGTTGCACCACAGTACTCTGAACTGAGACAAACAGCCAAACAGCTGTCATGGAAATTATTTCAGGTAGAGAGTAAACTGCAAGAGAAACTCCAGTCCTTACACAGCGACATCAAATCTGGCTTTTCAAGCTTGTCAAATGGCTAAGATGCAGCCTGACTTACAAGGATTGGCCACTGATTGATTTGCTGCTATACCATCACATAGGTTTCATACGAACTTTCATAAGTATGACTCCAAGCAACCAGAGTTCTCAAAACAAAAAAACAGCATCTTTTGACCATGGTGGAGCTCAGAGAGATGCTCTGGCACAGTGCTGAACTAGTCCTAACATTTCTTTTCATCCCTAATATCTGGTGAGTACTTTTGTTTATAATCTCTAACCCTTATTTATGGGTGGCCAACCACTGTTTCTGTGTATAACATGCTTTCTGATATAATATGCAATATTTTTAAGTGTGTTTTCTATCTACTACAAGTATTACTTACTACTCACTTTAGGAGGCACTGAGATTCAACAGTATATGCTATGGTTTTATCATCTGTTACATAAATGCACAAGTTTTCTTTCTCAGCTAGACAGTTTCATGCTTCAAGGTTACCAGTGATGTGATGATTTCTATGCTTTAAGTAATCTGTAAAAGTGAGATTAGCTGTGAAAGAAAATCCTTCATAAAGAAATTGTGTTCTTTTTGAATATTTTCAAAGGCAGAGTGTAGTTAGCATGTGTATGGTATGTCACTGTTGGTCTGTGAAAGTGCGTGAAGGAAGAGGTTTATGTATGCAGTAGTAGTAGCAAATTGGTATTTTTCAATTGAAACAGGTTGTGAAAGTGGTAAATTTGATGCTTGCAAGATTTCTGGGTTGAAATATTTAAGTGTGTACAAGTACTGGTCAGTTTATTCTGTTTGAATTACAGCTTAGAAAGCCTTTGCTGTCTGAAATTTTATATAGATGAAAGATTGTTTTAATTGTAACTACAGATAGCTGAAGAATGTATATTCTGCTTACCCGTAACTCGATCCCCATAACAATGCTGAAATACTGCCATGTTGTTGCGCATGACTTCATATGCAAATTGCTTCATTGCTGTGTTTGTAAAAATCATTTATGTGCTGGTATAAACTTTCCCAAATATAATTTACAGTCGTGACTATGTTTTTATTTTATTGTATTTTGTGGGCAATTGCAGTGTCCACATGGTACTGTGTATCAAGGGGGCAGTCATTCCAAACAACTCTTTTAATAAGCTATTCCATCCTACACTGCATTTTTAATTGCCACATGTCTAATGTTACAACTATATAACTGTGTTAATTCACAGTTTCCCTTTCTGTTTTTTTTTAAATGGAGGTATGTACCCTGGATGCAATTCAGTGCTTCAGGACACTGTATTTTCAAACCTAGACATCTGGTTTGACTCCCACCAGCCATCAGTTCCACACTGTGTGATCTTTGGCAAGTCACTGGACCTCCTTGTATTTTTGAGCTGTACCTGTTTCCAGCTCCAGATTAATGTGTTTTCCTAATTTAATACACATTTTAACTTAAATGCAAGTTCTGATAGGGGCACACACCAACTGTGATTTATAAAAGTGTACTTTTTTTTTCAGTGCTCATCTTCTGTCCAAGAACTAAGGACAGTCATTTTCTTCTGGGCTTGCAGCCAGAACCTTTTGCTATCTCTAACTCCCCCATCCCTAAGTTTGCCTTCCTTCATGTGGGTTCATTTTCAGCATGACTTCTCTGTACATGTACTGTATCATGTGATCTCCATGCCACGGAAGGTGATCGGGGGGGTAATCACCCCAGTATTTTAAATGAGCTGTTTATTTTATAAATGCTTGCTATACAGCATTTATATATGCAGCATATATATATATGGCTACAAAATGTTACAGCTGTTTTAGGAAATCAGACCAGTTATGTTTAATGATCATAACTTTTGTTACAGGCCTGAATGTTACTACCTTTTATATGTAAGATAAATGCATTCTGAAAATATATGTACATACATTATGCTACAAAATACAATAACTGGCACTGATCTGGATCTTTTATGAGCTTAGCTGACATGTTTTAATGTCAAAGACAGAGTGCTAGAGATGCCTAGTTCTCTGACTTTAAGCCTAATCCTATTTGATTTTCAGGAGTCCCTTGGAATGTGGCTAAACAGCCACAGAAACATCAAACCCCAACCCTCCAGGGGTAGCTGAAGACATACATCTGTATAAAGCTAATGTATTGCTGCATTTTTAAAATCAATGCTAACCTCTCACAGAGAGAAACATCTGGAAAGATGTTCCTTGTCGTGTCTTTTGCACTTTTTTTTCTCTTTTTCAGGAAAAAGAGAATTCCTCATAACCTCTGGTAATGTATAAAACTGTTTTAACCATTAGTCTGATTTCAATGTGATGTTGTTACACTTTGAAAAATAGTGGGATACTGTACTGCCCTTATTTCTACGACAAATTAGGGTCATCTCATCAGTATTTATTCAGCATACACCTTTAAGCTGATGACTGATCGGAAAAGAGGATTGACAGAATATTTGTGGATACATAGCCACACCACTATTGTAAAAGAAGTGTTATCAAACATTTATGCAATAATCTAACAGGTAAATTTAATAGAATTTATTATTTTATTTTCTGGCCTCTGCTCTGACAGTGGTCACCAACAGCATAATCCTTCTATTACAATATTCAAGCTTCCTTTTTCACCAAAGAAGGAGTTTGAGAAGGGAGGGAGGAATAGACCATGCCTCCTTCCAGTGTAACACGTATGGTGGTTGCAAACAAGCAAAAGTCCCTCTGGACCTGACTGATCCATGGCTAGAAGATCCAGAAATGAGGGAGGTATAACCACTGTCCCTCCAAAGGTGTAAACGAAAAAGAAAAATGTGTATTTGCTAATAACCCATTTGTTGTTTACAAGTTTGGAAAAGACCCAATGTATTCTAACATTATAACCCAGCTCAGCCTCGCTGCCTTTCTAGTGCAAAGAGTTGAACCACACAAAACTTACCAAATGGCCCTATGTCAACCAGCACCAGCCTGGTGCAAGGGCACTAGCCCTCAACGAATAAATAGCTGAGCGGGGGGGTACTTTCACATATTTATTTTTTTCATTTCAGTTTTCTAATCCTGTCCAGGAGAATGCAAAAATGATTTTCCATTGGCCACAAGGGCAATGGGTGCAAATAAGACTCCATACTTTCAAAGTTCCAAAGAATGGCATATCCAGGAAATGATTTGCAAATTATAAGTGCTATGCCTGATCACAAAGTAACTGCCAGGCCTTCTTTTCAAGTTAACAAAGTAGAGTGGTGGGTTACTCAAATAATTTTGTCAGCCAAAACAAAAGACTTGAACTTTTACAAACCAAAATTGCAAACCAAGAACCCAAACTGTACCCCACCCTCTGCAACTTATTCCACTACTGTGCTCAACACAAGTAATAACTTTACCTTTCTACAACAATGATCTAAGTAACCACAGCTTGGGCCAAGCCCAGCTGCACAACAAATTAATTACAATGTTCATTCCTGGACTCTGAAACAAACGTTCAGTCTACATTTGTTCTGTTGTTTAAAATGTATTTTCTGCATTATGCTCAATACTAATATTGTTCACTTGCAAAAATGTTAATGTTTTATGCTATTATGTTTTGATATACATCTTGCTACACTTTATCAAGTGTGTACTCAGAAAACTGCTCCACGTCTATGAATGTTTTAGTACCTTATGCCCATTAGGGTTATATCTGTCCAATCACCCATGGAGAGGGAGATGCACTCCCATTTTGGGAAAACAAATTAGTTGTTTTCACAACCTACTGTTATAAGTCTCCTAACAATGATCCAAATTAAGGAGGTGTCTCCATGTCCTCTACCCATAATTAATTATTTTCCTTTAGTTATTTTCCATAACCCAACTCAGGAAAAGGGGCCAGCACTACTGCCTCAGCTATGTTTCCTAAACAAAGGGAAACCCTACCATATGTTACAAGCAGGAATCCAGATCAAAGTAGTCTGACTGTCTCACCACTCCCAGGTACCCTGGAAAATAAGTACACTCCATGCATGTCTTGTGATTTTTAAATCTTGACAGCTATAATATAGCACTTTTTAGATTCTGCTCAAGAACCTATATTCATGGTTCCATAATAGGCCCTTACCAGGCCCTACCCTACTCAGTACTTTGGAGTATTTCACTATACAGTACAAAGAAAGTAGACCCATATGGGTAAGGGAGGTAAGGTGCCTGCCCGGTGCCATGGCTTGGAGGTACAGGAAATGAATCCTCAGGATTGTGGGAGCAGCTGCAAGGGAGAGTCAGCTGGATGTCATTATCCACCTAGGGACAAATGACCTGGCTAAGAATGGGATCAGAGCAGTGCAACAGAAATTTGTGGAGTAGGGGAGGGGCCTTAGACAAGCAGCACACATGGTAACTTTCTCAGAAGTGCTACCTGTTTATGGCATGGATGAGGCTAGGATACTCTGCACCATAGGATTCAATGGCTGATTGAAAAACTGGTGCAGAGCTCAGGGATTTGGCTTCACTGGGGACTGGGGCTTCACCTGGAGGGATGTAGGTCTATACTGGTATCATGGTCTGCATCTATCCATGAGGGAAACCAGGATCCCAGCTGATAGGCTTAAATGTTTCATTGGTAAGCATTTAAACTAGCCAAGGGGGGAGGCACTGAAAAGGAGATGGGAAATCCAAGCCCCCCCCAAGAAAATCAGGGTAGTTAGTGAGGTAAACACCAAGATACAGCAGTTGATAGGGAGAAAGGAAGGGGTAAATGGAGAAAAAGACAAAGTCAGTAAGGACAGGGATGGGGCAAAAAGAAATAAAGCCATAAAAAATGGAGGTTAATGAGCACCAATGCCCATAGTCTAGTTAAAAAGCTCCCCGAAATGGTGGCCTTGATGGAAGAGGAATGCCTGGATATCGTAGCAGTCACAGAAACATGGTACACAGAGAACCATGACTGGGATGTCAACATATCAGGGTACACAATCTACAGGAGGGACAGGGAGGGAAGAAGAGGAGGAGGAGGAGCTCTCTATGTCAGGGAAGGGATCAAAGTAACAGAACTAAAGGATAAACAGGGAGGAGAGAAGGCACTGTGGGTCACCCTGGAGACTGGAAATGGCACCACAATCCACACAGGGGTTGTATACAGACCCGTCTCAGGACAGGAAAGGACAATAGAAGGCATCCTTAGGATGGTAGAGAAAAGGGAGATATTGCTGATGGGGGACCTGAATATGCCAGATGTTAACTGGAGTACCTTTTCTGCTGCCACATCCAAGAGCAGGGCCATTCTCAATGCCCTACAGGGGGCATGACTCAGACAGCTAGTTTTGGAACCCACTCAGGAGGGAGCAATCTTAGACCTGGTACTCTTAAATGGGGACGGAGAGAGGATCTCAGATCTTGAAGTGGGCAGCATCTGGGAACAAGCGACCACCAAACAGTGTGGTTCACGATAAACTTAGCTGTAGAGTCAAGCCATACAAAAGTGAAGGTACTGGACTTCAGGAGGGCTGATTTTGTCAAAATGAGAGAGTGCCTCAGAAAAGTAATAGCAAACAGGCAAGACGGTGGGGTGGAACAACAATGGGGAAACATCAAAACCACCATCACAGAGGCGACAAGCCTTTGTGTGAAGCAAATAAACAAATCAAAATGAAAGAAAAAAAACACTATGGTTCTCAAAAGTGGTGTGGAAGGTTAAGGAGAAAAAGACAGCATTCAGGAAGTATAAGGAAACACAGAAGGAGCAGGGCAGAGAACTGTACCAGTCAAAGCAGGAGGAAACGGGGAAGGCAGTCAGAATAGCAAAGGCCCAAACCATGGAAAAGATATTCAACTCGGTTAAGAAGGAGGATAAAACATTTTATAGATACATTAGGGAGCAAAGAAAGACAAAGGCAGGGATACTAAGGCTAAATAAAGAGGAAGGTGGTTGGGCAGAGAGCGACAGTGAAAAAGCAGGGATATTGAATGAATACTTCTGCTCAGTATTCACAATGGAAGAGCAGGGGGAGATACCTAATCCAGTCAATAGAAGCACTCTGGGTAGGGGGAGTTGATATTAGTTCTTTCACAGAAGAAAGGGTTCTGAAAAAAACTCTTAAAACTGAAGGTGGATAAAGCAATGGGGCCTGATGGGATTCATCCTAGAATTCTAAAAGAACTAAGGAAAGAACTAGTAACACCACTGGCTACCCTTTTTAATAAATCATGGGATGAGGGCTTGGTACCAGAGGACTGGAGGAGAGCAGATGTGATTCCCCTTCACAAAAGTGGGAGCAAGACCGAGGCAGGAAACTATAGACCTGTCAGTTTGACCTCAGTGGTAGGGAAAATGATGGAATCACTTCTGAAGGAAAGAATTGTTGAGTACCTAGAGGTCAGTGGGGCACAGGACCCAAGGCAGAATGGATTCACAGCAGGAAGGTCATGTCAGACAAATCTAATTGATTTATTTGACTGGGTGACCAAAGTAGTAGACCAGGGTGGGGCTGTGGACATGGCCTACCTAGACTTCAGCAAGGCATTTGACACAGTCCCACACAAAAGATTAATAAACAAATTAGTCAGCCTGGGAGTGGTTCCCAGGGTGGTAGCCTGATTAAAACACTGTCTGGACAACAGGACACAGAGGGTAATAGTAAATGAAGTCCACAGTGAAGAAAGGAGGGTTACTAGTGGGGTACCGCAGGGTTCAGTATTAGTACCGGTCCTCTTCAATGTCTTTATAAGTGACATTGCAGAGGGACTGGAAGGAAAAGTATGTCTCTTTGCAAATGACACAAATATCTGCAACAGGGTTGGTACACAAGGTGGGGTGGAAAGGATGAAAAGGGACTTGGCAAGGTTGCAGTAATGGTCAAATGTATGGCAGCTTAGATTCAATGTAAAGAAGTGCAAAGTAATGCACCTGGGAAACAAAAACCCAGGGGAAGAGTACACAATGGGGGGTGAGATACTGACAACAAAAATGGAAAGGGACCTGGGGGTAGTCATATCAGATGACCTAATGTTGGGCCAGCAATGTGAAAAGGCAGTAAGGAGGGTTGGGGGGACACTGGGATACATAGGGAGAGGCATCATTAGTAGAAAACAAGAAGTTGTTGGCCCTCTGTACAGACAGTTGGTAAGACCACATCTGGAGTACTGTGTACTGTTCTGGAGACTCCATCTCCACAAAGACATAGACAATGTGGAGGCTGTCCAGAGGAGGGCAACCAAAATGGTGCAGGGTCTGCACCAGAAGACATATGAAGAACGACTAAAGGAGCTTAAGATGTATAGCCTTGAGGAAAGGAGGGAGAGGGGGGACATGATAGCAACTTTCAAATACCTCAAGGGAATCAACAAAGTCCAAGAGGGTAGCATCTTTCAGAAAAAAAGATGTGCAAGAACAAGGGGGCACAATTTGAAGATAGAGGGGAGACAGCTCAGAGGTAATGTGAGGAAGTATGTCTTGACAGAGAGGGTTGTAGATGCATGGAACAGCCTTCCTGAGGAGGTTGTAGAGGCAAAAACAGTGGGGGAATTCGAGAATGCAGAGGACAGACATAAGGCAATTCTAGTGGGGGGGTAGGAGGAAGTAGGCTGTTGGTTAATTAGGATCTGCAGCTTATCCGTTAGGTAGGGAAACAGGCAGACTAGGTGGGCCAAGCGATCCTTACCTGCCATCAGATTGTATGTTTCTATATGGGACCCCTTTCAATTGTCACAGGTGCAATAGGTGCTGTCACCAGTTGGTATAGGCCAACAATATATTTACCCAGCTATTACATGGAGTAACTGGCATACTGCCATAAGCTAAATGTTTGAAGTGTGCTATTGATATAGTATTACAAAATTTTATAACACAGGCCTCAGTTAAGCCTGCAGCAACACATAGACAGGGGCATCATGTTAATCACTGTCATAGCCTCTTCTGCAACCTGGAAACAGGGAGTAACCCTGATGTTGTCATGGATTCACAGATAGACAAATGGTATTATTGGACCTCGGCCTGCACCTCCGTCTGTATGGCCAATGCCGCTATTTTTCCTCCACTCCTTCCACAATTGTCAGGAACTTAGGCTCTGTCACACCACACTTAAAAAAATAATTTGTATAATAACTTTGTTATTTTTCATTCTCAACATAACTATGTGTGTTTCACAAACTGTGTTTATAACAGCGTTTTACAAGTTAACAGGTTTCAACAAAATGGTATGTGTAAGATGCAACTCATTCAACCTTTCTTCACTGCTGTTGTTTTCTAAGCCTGGCTGGCACCTCATACAAAATGTCACTTGTTCTCTTATGGACTCTTAATCTTTGTGCAGCAGTGTGATCAACTTCTACAACACAAACACTATGGCAGTGTGTGTGGCTATTCCATTAAAGGATTCAATGCACAATCTAATGCACCCCCTGCCAAGGCCTCTGCAAATCCAGCCATCCAGCAGCCAGCAACCTGAACAATAACTTTCTTACTAAGCTGGTGTGTCATCTATAACTCAATGTCTGAATAGCCCCATGTGTGCTGTGGGGTTACCGCCTTTTTGCAAATGACATTTCACCAGTAACTGCACCAATTTGTGGTTACTTATATTAACTTTACTTATATGTACTTTCTAAGCTGGTCATATCATTTTTATAATGACCTGTCAAGAGACATAATACAGGTTCTTCAATTAACTACAGCTTCAATGCCTCATCAAATATCTAATCCACTGTCAAAGTGAACTCTGTGGACCCTTCTTCATCGATGGATGCTGTTAAGTCATGTTTTGTTCTTTTGTACAATGCATTCAATAGTTGTTTGCACTGTCACGTGGTATCAAATGTCTACAACCTTTCATACATATCAGTTGTGGTATTGACACCTTAGATTCTGCCCTGTGCTTTACAAACACACAATCTGTGTTCCAACTGTGACCACCCCTGTACCAGCTCCTTACCAGGCCCATTTTTGACAGTGACCCTGACTGTCTGCTTTATACAAACTAAATAAAGTTATGTGTGCTTTTACATTTCAATCTGTGATTATCCATCACACATGTAACCACTGTTTCATTTTTATCATATTTCTAATACTACCACTTTGCTGTCTGCAGCATACTCTCATGCAACATCATGAGCAACTTATTTTCCTTTACAAGACTCATGCCTTGAGCTTGTAAACAATTCCAACCATTTCCCTATGGTTGTGTTGCCTTGTTATGCCTTGGTTACACACCCTTTACATCCACATGCTCATGTCTTTGACAGATGTTTTCATGATTACTGTGATATTGCTGTATTGCACTAGCATGTAGTAATAGGTACCCACCGTACAAGTGTGGATACTAGGGATTATGCTTGCTATTGTATACACTATATCACATACACTCATTTTACAGTGTTATTTCCTTATTTTCTGTTATATGCAAGATTATATTATGGTGTCATGGTAGTGCCACCATAGTTAGGATTCAGTACCCCATTTAAGGTTAAAGTGTGAAATTTTGCACCTTAATAACTTTTCTACTGGATGGATTTGCCTGAAATTTGGCGGGCACAGAGCAGTACTGAAGATCTTGGGATCTGCCATGTTTTGTACCGGTCGGATATACGGCTGAAGAGTTATAAAGTGACATTCCATAGCGGAATTACACTTTTTTGCACATTGTTTGCTCGCATCTACAAGTCACACAGTTTGTGTGACTGGTCCAGTAACTTCAGGGAACATACGGCCTGGGTCCCCGATGTGCCTTTTGAAGATTTCGAGAAAAAATATTGAACGGTTCAAAAGTTATTCAAAAAAACAGATTTCCCATTATAGTCAATGGGAAAAGTTAACAAAAAGTTCAGCAGTGTCGCAAATGTGGATTTTAGTGCTGCAAATGACCCCTGTAGTGTCGCAAATCTGCCATTTTGTTTTCAGTTACTGATCACAGAAATACTTGGCATTTAAAATTGGGACCCTCTAGGGACACAATTCTTTTTGTGTTCACCTAGTCGAGCCCTGAGGATGCTAGGCATGTCTTTTTTTGGGGAGGGGGGGTAAACACCCCAGAAATATGTTTTTGAAATTTTTGGGAAAAGTAGTGTATAAGTAGTGTCGAACTATGACATTCTTTAGCATTTTTTTGCAAAAGTGTCGTGCTTTGAGACACTGCTTTGCAACACTATGGCCAAAATAACAGGAATTCTTTGCTACCCTGCTGCCAAACACTGGTTTGGTCTTTTGGGCTGAAATTTGGAAGGAAGAAAGCCAACATCCCCCAGATGTGCCTATTGGTAGTTTGCTGACAAAATATTGCAGGGATGCAAAGTTATGGTGCTCCAAAGTTGATGCTTTTTCCCATAGATTAACATTGTGGTGTCTGCCGCGCCTTTCGGGGCCCGTATCTAGGAAATGCTTCGAGATACGGAATTTTTGTCAAAAAAAAGCTACTAGGCAGGAAAGTTATAAATCATATTACATTTTAAATGTTTTTCTGTATTGTACGGTTCCTGAGATATAAGCAATTTAGCATTCCAAGTGCTCATTTTCTGCTCCAAGGCCCATTGTTATGCATACATTCTTTGTACTCACTGTGTTTCTCTATGGAGCTGTTGGGGAAAACCAGGGTGTGCGCTTCCGTTACTGTTACAGTTAGCGTTTCCACTTGTGTTTCTGTATCCATTTGCATTAGCCTTCCAGTGTACTCCGCCGTGTGTGTTACCCTTTGCATTTTCGTTTGCGCTTGCATTTGCGTTAATGTTACCATTTGCATTTCCACTACTGTTTCTGTTTGCGTTTTGATTTGCATCAATGTGTGCATTTCCATTTGCGTTTGCGGCTACCCCTCCATTTGCATTTGTGTTTCTCTTTCATTTAGTGTCATCGTTGCTGTTACCAATACCATTTGCATTTCCAATTGTGTTACCATCACCGTGCGCATTACGGTTTGCGTTTCTGTCCACGCTTCCATTTGCATTTCTGTTTCCTTTGGCATTATTGTTGCTGTTATCATTAGCATATGCATTTCCAATTGCTGAACCATGACTGTGCGCATTACCATTTACATTTCTGTACTTGCTTGCGTTTCTGTTTCCGTTTGTGTTACTGTTTGCTTTGCCTTTATCATTGCTGTTACTGTAACTGTTTGCCTTTCCAATTGCGTTACCGTTACTGTTTGTGTCTTCGTCACCATTTGCGTTTCTGTTGCCTTAGCATTTACGTTTTCAGTTGTGTTTCCATTGTCAATTGCATTAATGTTTCCTTCTTCGGTGCCGTAGCCTTCACCATTTGCATTTCTGTTTGCCTTTCTGTTACCGTTTGCATTTCTTTCACCATTTGTGTTTCCATTGGCATTACCATTTACGTTACTGTTTTCGTTAATGTTTGCATTTCTATAGCCATTACCATTTGCATTACTGTTTGCGTTACCATTTCTGTTTTCATTAATGTTTGTGCTTGCGTTTCTCTTACCATTTGCTTTACTATTTATGTTTGTGTCACCATGTGCATTACCATTTGTGCTTGTGTTTGCATTACAGTTACTGTTACTATGTGAGAAAAAAATTATGTGGTGGGAGCGCAGGACCTGAAGCCCGCGCTCCCACCACCATCCCATTCACTATTTATAGTCCTCATTCTCAAAAGAAGGGAAATTCATGGTAAAAAACTCAGTTTAATGCATCAGTTAGGGTTGTTCCACAGTGACAAAAATTAGGAAATTAGATGTTAGGTTTGCCACTCCCCCTTGCACCCCACCCCCTCCCCAACCCCACCAGCAGGCATCAGGGTGTGCGTTGGGGTCGTCGGTCGTAACTCTCACCCATTCTCCTACACTGCAACACCTCAGCTTGTTTACACATGGGACTGGGTGAGAGTTAGGACTGACAACCCCGTCTCACACCCCGATGCCTGTTGGTGAGGGTGGGGTGCAAGGAGGGATGGCAACCCCAACATTGAATTTCCTCACTTTGTCACTGTGGAACAACCCTAACTGATGCATTAAACAGAGTTATTTGCCATGGTGTGTGTGTGTGTATATATATATATATATATATATATATATATATATATATATATATCTATATATAGAGGTATATATTCATTTTGCTTACAGTTTCATTATGCCTGCCATTTTACTGTTATATATTTGTTTATTTATATCATATCATATTATATATTGTTATTTATAAAATGTGTTAGGAAAAAGATTATCAGCAAGTGGTCAAAGACCATTAGGTGACTGTGCGTATATCAGAGCACAACTGCACACCTGCACTTTTAACCCCTCCAAAACAGTTTTGCCATTTTATAAGATAGATACCCCACTCTACGGTGTGTGGTCATGCTCTGATATACATACGCCTTGGGTGGTTGATGCACTCGGCCTGCAGCCTCGTGGGTACAAACCACACCAAGGCATGCGTATATCAGACCATGACTGCACACCTAAGTATGGATCATCTATTACATAATATACTGTATATGTATATATATATATATATATATATATATATATATATACACACATATATATATATATATAATATGTTTTATATTGTTTGTATTATATTTGTTTGTATATGTTTGCTTGTATGTTAGTATGTTATATGAGCTGTGTATATAGAATCATGGATATTGGGCCCTATGCATGAATGGGCCAGTGGGGCTACAGGCGTGTATCTGGGACATGTAGCCACTCCACACCAATTGTGACCCCCACATGGCATGCTCAAAGGGGGACACACAGACTCACCACACCTGATCCCACACATCTACGGAGTGCACCATTCTGGGGGTGTTCCAGGGGCATGCCAGCACTACGCAGTATTCACTAAATGGCATAGTGCTGGCCACATGGGAGCAGAGGGTGGCACAAGGCACACCAGTATAGACCTGCTGTAACCCTCTGCACACCCCCAGGGACACCATTCACTGGACCAGGGGACCAGGACAGTTCACTTAGTGGTGCTACCTATGCCCACTAGGCAGCCGGTGAGGGCAGGGGCAGTAGGATGGGTGAGTGCCCAACATGTCTGATTGGTGGTGGCACCAGCATGTTGTGGGGGGGGACTGTAGCACATGCCAGTCTGTGGGGGGCTAAGGGGTACAGGGGTAAGGCCACAGTGTGGTCAGGGTAAAGCTGCCATTGTGGATATGCGGGCAAGAGGTGGATCCCAATGTCAGGGACCTGCAGTGCCCCAGGATGGCACTGTTCACCATGGCCTGGCTGTTGAACCCACTGGCAGTTGGCTCCATGCTGCATGGGTCCAGTTGCCTAGGCGGCATGCACAACCCCGGACCCATACATCACAGAACGAGGGATCCACTAGTGGAATCAGGATGGGCATCTCATTGGATCCCCACCAGGGTCCACAACTTTGCCCTGGCCACCCTGCAGAGTCCTGTGCACCAGGGAGGGAGGAACCTCAAACAGGTGGCTGGCATTGGCACAACCCCGGCTTGTTTCCACACCATAACAGTTCGGACCATGGAGTGAGGTGCTGTCACACATGAATGGCAGCCGTAGGCAGTGATGAGAACCCCATGCTCCCACCACACACCCTTTGTATACTAGCATCACTTTCCTGGCATCTAGTGTTCCCTGGCCTGTGGCACCAAACATCCTACCCCTTCTACTCCCAGTCCCCAGGCGTGGTGAGTGGATGGCAATTGACACAGCCCACCACACACTACCTTGGCCAGTTGCCATATGAAATAAGAAGCGAGCATGCTGCTTCTTTATGGGACAAGGCATGTCACCCTTGTTCTATAATGGGACAGCTGATTGTGTAGCTTTATTAAGGTAATTTTATGAATAAAGTGTGAGTGACAGCTTGGATAGGTTTGATGCATGGGGAGCTTGATTGTATATCTTTAATAAGGTAATTCTATGAATAAGGTGTGAGTAAGGGTTTGATTTCTGTTGTATGGGTCAGGGTTGGATTTATACTAAGGTTCATGCTAAAGTGATAGGAGCTGAGAAAGGTGGTTAGCCCATTGGCATGCCTATCGATTGATCCATAATAAAACAAAGGGTTTCCTTCTCATATATAAGAGTCTGATCTGTTTTTTGAATTGTTGTTTAACCTTGCTAATTACAATCTCTAATGGAAGTTTATTCCATGGATTGACAACTCCTTGACTATAAAATGCCTTCTTATCATTTGTATTAAATTTCTTGGGTCTTAGTTGTAATTGTGTCCTCCAGTTCTCTTTTGGGAATTTTTAAATTGTAAATTTAATTCATTTACTAAATAATCATCATGTACAATATCATAGCACAGAAGTAAATCCCCTCATATTCTTCTAATCTCCAGTGACATCCGATTCAGGTTTTTTAAGCATTCACTATAGGGCAAGTTCTTTATGTCATGTATTAACTAAGTTGCTTGACTTTTGGCTCTCTCAATTGTATCATTAATCTCTCTAGAGATAGGTCACCATATAGCTCTCCCATAGTCCAGTGTTGATCTAACATATGAAATATACAATGGCATTATCACCCATTCAATTCTACTTCTAAAATTTATTTTTATTTTTCAAAGCAACCCTTTAGACTTGCATGTGGGAGGTTGGTTATTCAATTGCTTGTCAGAATTTAAATTTTTATAGACAGAATGTGTTTTGTATCCACCAGACCATGCTCAGTCTACTCTTCAGAGCAGCTATGGCAGCTGTGGCCCTTTGGGGGACTCAGTTGTACACTTACTGCAGGGGTCATCAATCACTGTAGGGACTAGGGTCATTCGGGGACATAGGTCACTATGTAAGTCCCCCCCATTGAGTTTGAGTTGAACAGGATTAGGCTGTCAGATCTAGGAAGCCCCCTGGGAATGGAAGTCATCAGGAGAGGGGTCCTCTCTACCTAATTCCCATCCCCAGAGCTACTCTGTTTTCAATCAAGCAGGTATCTAATGGGCTAGTGGACCTAGCTCCTCCCCTTAGTCTAGTTTGTGTTACTCAGGTCTCTGAGGAACCAAACCACAGTGATAGAGGCTATTATCTTTGACTCCTTGGCTAACCAGGAATGTATTATGTAGACATGGTTGCAGGATGACTTTGGACCTTTTCCTATAGGCATCCATTCCACCAGGTTATTTTGTAATACATTGCCCTAGGCAAGAGCGAGGGGGGGGGGCAGGGTGGCTGTCTGTTTTAGATCTGTGTTGGTAATGATTGCATAACCATGGGTTTGATCAGGTCATCCAAATCCGTGACTCTGAAGGATGATCTGGGTACAGATTGCAGGATTATTCTCATTTACTGACATCTATGATCCAGAAAAGATTTCTTGCATGAACTTGAGGGTTTCATGGCTGACCTGGTTATGGATTAACTCTGACCATTAGTGCTGGGTGATTTTGAAGCCTGCATTGATGATGACACTTATCCATTTTGAATGCAGTCCTCCAGTTGATGCCACACCGGTCCTTGTGCAAACGGTTGTCTCTGGTACTCACCAGCATTGCCATGCCTAGGACCTTGTCTTCTCATTGGGTCTTAATATTAGTGATGTCAAGGTTGATCCGGTTGTTAGGATACATCATCATGCTGTGCAGTTCCTCGGGGGGCCTCCCATTCATTAACTCTCCTTGATGGAGATAGTCAAATATACTGGTTGTTCTGTTCATAATTTAGAGTTTGAGACTCTCCAGGTGGTATTTAACTTCAAGCATAGTGAAAGCATGTGCTAGGGATCAAAGAAAGCAGTGGAGCACTGTAATGTAGCTCTTACAGCTGTCTTTGTTTCCTTGCACTGTTCTGTGTTCACCCCTTAATTTATTTTTTTTTCATTTATAGTTTATTTAGGTTTTACATATAATATACACAAAGAAAATGATGATTGTTCCAATAAAAACAAACAGGTAATTAAAAGAAAAGAGATTTCGCATTCACCATTGTCCCAGATCCCCCAGTGAAGACTCGGACAAATGATGTTTGGGTGCCCAGTTTGCAATTACTTTGTTAAATTCTTTATCCACAATTCCAATCCACATTGCAAGTATTTACATATGTACTGTACACCATACAAGATTTAAGAAATACATACAGTAGTCAACAATCTCCTTATTATATTTACACTTTATCAATTTTCAATTCCATGATTTGTCTTTTCTTCTTCTCCCCTAGCTGCTTCCTCTTCTAGTTTCTGCCCGGGTATGAAACACTCATACCCCTCCATCTTCCTGGGTTGTCCTGTGGTCTTTTCTTACTTTTTCCCATTCCCCCATCATATCTTCCCCCCTCTCTTATTTTCTTTTAACCTTCAAATTCCATTCCCTTCCACCTTCATCAGTCCTTGAGTACTGCGCTGTACCTCCCATAGTAACCCCCACATTTCCCTGCTTTCCATTCATTGTGTGGATGGGAAAACCTCAGAGAAGCAAAATTATGAGCTCCCTCACTCAGTATGTCACCTTATATATCTCTTTGCTTGACCATCTCTCTCCTTTTTCCAGGGGAATCACTCTACGCCACTTCATTGTCTGTGTCCTCATACTCCAACCCCTCTCATAATGTCACCTAGCTCTTCCCCTCCTTCCTTCCTTCCTTCCATTTAGCCTAATACTGAGGGCCCACACCTATTGGTCTGGGCCTGTTGGTAATGGGGTCTGCCCCTTAATTGGGGCAAACCACTTTGTTCCCAGATCCCCCCCAATGAAGACTCAGACAAATAATGTGTGGGTGCCCAGTTCAGCAATTAATTCACTCAATTCTTTATCCACCATTCCAATCCACATTGCAATTATTTACATATGTACACCATACAAGATTCAAGAAATACATATTCAATAATCTCCTTATTATATTTACACTTTATCAATTTCAATTCCATGATTTGTCTTTTCTACATCTGGGGGCTGCTTTCTCTTTCACTTTCTGCCTGGGTATCATAGATACATAGATACATGGACAGTGTCAGCAGATAAGGGCCTATGGCCCACCTAGTCTGCCCATTTGAGTTTGAGTTATCAGTGCACACTCGTACCCCTCCATCTTCCTGGGTTGCCCTGTGGTCTTGTCTTACTTTTCCCCCTTTTCCCCCCATTCTCTCCTCACCCCTCCCTTATTTTGCTCTAGTCCACCTCCCGCTTGTGACGGACGGTGGACTTCCCCCCCTTTTAGACTAGGTTCTCCCGCATCCAGGGCTCAATTGCACCAGCTATTTCAGAGTTAAAGAGGGCCAAACCCAGCCTGGAGAGGTGCACGCCATCCCCCCATTGTACTCATCCACATATTCCTCTATTCCCCTTGCTAAGGTTCTCCCCCTATGGCTGCAAACAATCTACCTACCCTAGCATTCATGTGCCTTCTAGCTTTTTCAATTGCCTTGTGGTTTTGCTCATGTCTCCATACCCTTCTAGGTATTATGTTGGACCATACCAGAATAACCTCTGGCCACCATTCCTTTATTTTAGCAATGTCCAGCCACAGTCTGGTCCCCAAATCATTCCCTGCTAGGTGGATTACAATCATTGCTGGACATATGTGCTCTCCTTTCATCTCTCGCAGCAATGGTAGCAGTTGCACCCATCTCATCCCCCGCATGCCTCTCCTTGTCAGCTTGATTTGATTCATATCCCTGTATAGCTGTCACCCTCTGAGCTTTCTGGATGCTCACTTTTCCACTAAATGGACAAAAGAGTGTCCACAAATTCAAACTTCCAGCCTCCTTCTCTGACCTATCAAGAATCATAAACAGCAACAATGTTAATCACCACTGCATAGCTCCCTATTATCTATGTGCAGTCTCCTCCCCAATAATACCCATATGTTATGACTACCCCTTATTCTACCCTTGCTTTTTTTTTATAATGGTCAGCACCTGCTAGTTGTGGGAGAGAAAACAAGACAGTCAGTATCGCCATTTCATATAATTCCGTACATATCTCTTAAAACAACCTGATGTCCACCGCCCTTTTTGCTGTATAGCCTCAGCCAACCCCCCTGTGCTGTAATCTCTGATGCTGCCCCTATCCTGAAGGAATGTGATGAAAACCCACTTGGGTCCTCCTCCAAGAATGCCATCTCTTTCTTGAGCATGGCTGTCACCTGTGTGCAGGTCACCAGCAACCCATCTCTGTGTAGAAAAAATAGCCTGTTTTTGTCCCTTGGATGCACTGTAGCATATGCTGACAGGGCATCCACTGGACAGATGTTGGTAATCTTGTGATGTTGCAATGTCACCTTCACTTCCTGACCTGCCTGGTCTGTTTTGGATCATCTGATGAACACCGTAACTCTGTCTCTTGACCATATCCTCCAACCTGATTCTCACTGAACTATCCTTCTTCCCATGTCCCACTACCTTAATAACCCTGAATGCCCCTCTGTACATGGTGGTATATAATGCCCAAAATAAAATGGCTTCACTACTTGACCTACATACTTTATGCAGAGCCCCTACTAGACTAGTCAGCAGCACCTCTGTAATAGACCTCCTACTGTCCTTGGATTTTTCAGCCACCCTTAACCACCCTTGAATCATGAGCCTGACCAGGTTGCTTTTGGTAGGGTCCTCCCATCCTTTTAAACTACATATCTGTTCTATAGCCATTAAGTGTACTCCCATGATACAGTTGGTCCTCCACCCCAATACTACAAATTTCACCACTTGATCTTCTGTTACCACTCCACTTGCCTCAAAGCCATTTAATTCTCTGAATACTTGAAACAACCTTCATGAAGATTCATAAGCTTTCAGCATCCGAGGGACCAGGAGCTGAGAAACAACAGTTCGGCTCCTTCAATCCAATCTTCCATTCATAATCTGGAATTGATGTTTGCCTGGGTTCTGCTCCTGGGGTGATGGCTCAAAACTTGTCCATCTGCAGATGGGAAAGGTGGTCGGCTATTATGTTATCCATGCCATTTATGTGCCGCCAATGTGTCTTGCCGTAAATGACATGTTCAAGGACAAGCCCTGCAGTACTAACTGCCTCAGAACCCTCATCACTCTCATGGACATGGCTCCCCTTTTGTTTAATGCATCCACCACAGCCCTAATGTCACTCCAAAATGTAACTCTCTGGTCTGTGAGGGCCTCACCCCATACTATCATCGCTACCAAGATGGGGAAAATCTCCAAGAAGGTGATGTCCTTAGCGATGCCCGCACTATCCCACTCCGCTGGCCATGCTTCCATGAACCACCTCCTTCCAAAGTAGTCCCCCATGCCAAGTCCCCCAGCCATGTCTGTATACAGCTAGAGGTTGGTGTTAAATACCGAGTCCTCCTGCCAAAACATCTTGCCATTATAGGTTCTTAAGAACACCTCCCACACCTCCAACTCCTCCTTAGTACCTTTTGTAATGTCCACCCAGTGGTGTGGACTAGTTGCCCCTTTTGTTGCACTGGCCAGGCACCTTGTAAACATGTGACCTGGAGCTATAACTCTACATGCAAACTTTAGGTGGCCCATCAGCTGTTGCACCTGCTGGAGCCAGACCCACCTTTTGAGTTTTTACCACCTGTACTAAGGACTTCAATTTTTGTACCTTTTTATCTGGCAATCTAAACAACTCCCTCTGCATGCCTATCTCAAGACCCAGGAACTCCAGACTCTGGCTGGGATCCACTGTCTTATCTGGTGCCAACGGCACTCGCAATTCCCTACACATGGTTTCAAAGTCTATGAGCATCCTCTCAGTTTCTACTTGTCCATCACCTATCAGTAAGAAGTCATCCAGGTAGTGGATCATGGATCTATATCCGTATGTCCGCTGAAAGACCCACTGAAGCCATGTGCTGAACATTTCAAATGCAGCACATGCCACTGAGCAACCTATGAGCATGGCCTTGTCAAAATTATATAACCCACCTACCTGGAAGTCCAGCAGGTTCCAGTCCTCTGATCAGACTGGCAACAGCAGGAATGCTATCTCTATATCCATATTTGCCTGCCATGCCCCCTGGGTCACCTGTATGAGCCTGACTGCCTCTTTCAATGTTGCGTATATCACCCTACTGTCCTCTTCACTAATATGATCATTAACTGAATCCCCATCTGGGTAGGACAAGTGTTGAATTACCCTAAATTCCCTAGGTTGCTTCTTCGGTACCAAGCCTAAAAGTAACACCCTCAAGTTAGGCAGCTGGGGCCACTTGAACGGCCCCTCCACCCTGCCGGATGCTATTTCTTTGTGGATCTGTTTCTTTAGCAGTGCTTGATTTCCCTTTACAGATGTAAGGTTCCTGGCCTTTGTCCCTTTCCTGGTACCTTGAAACTGTAAACTAAATCCCCTCTGAAAACCCCTCCAATAGCCTGTTTGCTGCCTCTCTATCAGGATAATGCTTTAACCACTCCTCAAGGACTCTTATGCATATGGGCTTGGCTGCTAAATGAAAATGTTTCCTCTTGGGTCCCTCAGTTGTCTTTCTGGCCACTGTAGTATGGCTGCCCCCTGTCTCCCGCTTCCCCTTCCCCACTGCTGGCCCCTAAACCTGCGTGGCCAGCCCAAAAGGGCTAATTGTGATAACTATTCAAAACCCCTTTTTTTCAAATTTGTCTGATACCTGGATGCTGGGTCGGTGTCTCCACATTTGGAGCATGCAGGATGGAAAAAGGCAGTGAGGCCAAGAGCAGAAAGCCCTATTATAGATCCAGCAGCACTTTTGTAACACCCCTGATTATTTCTCCCCAACCCCATCCATGCTGGATGTTCCGGTACAAATCTCCAGCTACAGATCTATCTGTTTAGCATCCCACTTCACATCCCCAAAGTGGGCCATCCTCTTTCTAAATTTCTTATCATACTTTAACCAGCTGTAGCCCTCTTTTGACTTGTGTGCATTCTTTATGATTGAGGAATATGTCAATAGAGGCATGGCCAGTTCTGGTTTCTTTTCTATTACTATGGTTGTGTAATACATGAAACCTGTCGACCACGTGTCCCAGTTCTTTCCCTTCAGTGACTTCTCTTCCTCCCCATTTCCCAAAAGCACCACCTCCACATCCATGTCCTTTTTTTCAAAACTCTCTTTTTCCTCATACTTCTCAATATTATCTACATTGGCTAGAGCAAATATATCAAGGTACCCTTTCATGGCTAGTGGAACAAGGTCACCTATCCAAACTCCCGGATCCCCTATATTAGCAACCACCCCCTTTTCACTGCATATGCCCACTATCTCCATGCCTGCCTCTCTCCCCTTTTCTTTCTTCTTAATTTTACCCAAACCCTTCTCCAGCTATCCCAGACCATTTTCGCCCACAGACTTTAGCATCTGCTCTATATACTCTTTTACACAGCTTTCTAGTGTGAAACCCATATTACCTGAAGTTTGGGGCTCTGGCTGTGGGCCTGGCCCTGCCGGCAGAGGTGGCTGGATGTTGTCGGGTGGAGAGGGAGGGGCAGGAGTCACCAGGGTCAGAACTATGGTGGGACCTTGTGGCTGTGGCAGCTTCATTTTGGGGTAGAGGAGCAGGTACAGGTACTGGCATAGGCACTGGAGCAGGAGGCTGTACTGGGACAACAGGCACTGGGTCCTCAAGAATGGGATCCACCAGGGTCCAAGGTGCTTTTTTGTTGTTACTCTTCCCACCCTGCATTTTGTCTGCCTTCTGCTTCTCCCCATGTGCTGGAGTGGCTGTGCCCACAGTCTCCAGCAATTTATTGGCCTTCTCCACCAGTTCCATAACCACCTGGTAACAAATCTATTTGCTCAGCTTTGTCTTTCTGGGTGCCATGCTGCTGCAACAAAATATGATCTGGTAATATATAAGCAGAATGCATATGTTAATATCTACCAAACTGCTGGCCCACCCAGCCATTGGGCCACTTGGCTTCTCCCCTTCAGCTTACTGCTCTGCGAGGAATGTTGTTTTCACCAGTTAGGTCTGCTGTACACCTAGCAACAATTCAAGCTCCCCTTTTTTTGGGGGGGGAAACTAATTGTACATTGCAAATCCTTGTTTTCCTTTTTTTTTTGATTGCCTATTTCTATATGGTATCTCATTTTTAGGGCTGTGGGCGGAGCCTACAGCCCTTCTGTCAGTGATCAGATTGTAGCTCTAAAATGGCTTTTTGTGGAACTCACCTTTTAGACATTTGGAAGTATTCCTCCACACCTGCAAAGTAATGCAGTCTCTGTTAAAGGCATTTGAAGGGAGGGGAGATGCTACTGTATTGTGCCTCTGAACTTCTCAGGATATTAACAAAAAAAGAAAATTTAAACTACTGTTTCTCTCAACTGTCCAGCTCAGTCTAATAGATGTATTCTATTTCTTTCAGCAACCTGGGGGTGAACTCATTATATGATGTCTGTAAAATACTGAACCTCTAGAGTATCAGATTACAGACAGTGGACCTGCAGTCTGTGAGCTATTTCATTCCAATGGGCACACATACAAACTGCAGGGTGAGGGGGGTGCTGTAGCCCCATCACTTTTTTTGGCCTGAAGGATCTTGCCCTTTAAACAAACAAACCAAAAAAGTAAGCATAAACTAGCATGACAGAGTTAATTAAGTCTAGCTGCCCAGGCACTCATAGAAAAAAAGAGGTGCTTTGTGCTTGTTTGCTGTTTCTGGAGTTGGAAGTGTCAAGTGGAAAGTACTTTTAAATGTGTGTGTGTGTGTGTATACAATCCTGCTTTGGGATAGACCATGTGACGCAGACTGTTCATCTCTTACCCAGGATTTATGGCCTGAGGCTCAGCTACACTGAGTGAGCATTCCCTCCTGCACAGCACAAGATCAGTGTAAAAGTGTTTACTATGTTTCCATCCTCCAGACAGACAAAACTAAACTAAAAGGGAAAAAAATAACAGGTTTGCAGAGAGGGATAGAGTAGCTTGATGGACTCCATTAGGAGTAGGAAGGGAACCTCTGCTTAGTTCCAATCCCCCTACATTGCATTTTGTTTCCCTTTTTTTCACATCTTTTAAACTGTGGCCTTTTAAAGATAAAAGAATATAAGCATTTAAAGCCTTTTTTTATTATTCTTTGGTAACTGGGTGTGGCCCACTAGGCACAGGTGCCTGTTTTCTGGAGCTACCCGAGAGCACTGAGGAGGTTAAGTGACTTGCTTAGAGTCACACAGTATGCAAATGGAGGTTGTGGGAATCAAACTCAGGTCTCTTTATGTCTAGAATGGCACCACAATAGCAGTAACACTTGGTCTCATAAATTAAAACGTAAAACTTACATTAATAAGACAGCTAAGAGGAATAAGTTTGTTACTCAGAGAACTCCACCTATCTGGAACACACTTCCATTGGAAGTGGTAGCTTGTGATAATCTGGAACAGTTTTAAAAAATTAGATTTATATATGGACATTAGGAAATACACCTGTGGCCACTAGATAGTGGAAACGAGTTCACAATGGGTTTGTCTCCCAAACTTGTCAACGCATATGAACCTATGAATCTGTACTGGATGTACCAAGCTCTTTACTCTAACCTCTAAGGCTATATTGGCAGTCCCAGACTTGGGTGGCATATTCACTGGTTATTGCATGGATCTGGAATATGTGTACTGGAGTTTAATGTTTGTTTACAGTTTATAAATGTAATTTAATAAATATATATATTTTTCCTTTGGTAACCAGGTAAGGCCAACTAGGCATAGGTGCTTGTTTCTAGGGACAACCCAGGAACACTGGGGAGATTAAGTGACTTAATCAGAGCCAGACAGTATGGAAATGGAGAGTGTGGGAATCAAACCCATGTCTGAATGCTGGATGTACAAAGCTCATTTATAGCTCTTTACTCTAACCTCTAGCCTATACTGCCAGTCCCATAAATAGTGAACAATTTAGATTGGACTGTTAATATCTCAAAGGAGAACTGCCTCGAATCAACCAACATGCATTTTGTAGAAGTAGATGTTATTTTTTTAAATACCAGTTCTCATTTTGTTACTGCTTAATCTTCACTGGCCTTTTGGTAAATTCAGTGAGTGTTTTTGATTCACACACTGCTGGCATTGACCATTTTAGAACAGTATGATCTTGTCAAGAACTTACATTGTTGGTACAGTGCATCTGTGTTCTAATTTAGAATTCTTAGGTTCATGGGGACATAAACAACATCATACAATTCTTAGATGGCACTTTACAGCAGTGTGAAACCCATAAATATCCAAATGGGTTAACTAAAAGACCAGCAAAATGGGGCAGAACCAGAAGGGGACCCAATATAAGAAAAAAAGCTTCTACAAGAAACATTACTTGCAGGTTCAGTGCAGTTCTCCTTTAACTAAGCTTGTAGGGAATGTCAGTTATTTTATTTAAATGGTAAGGAACTCTATCCTGGACATTTTCTGTAATACCATAGACCATTTTTAACTGATGGATACTGTGATACATGATTACAGTAAAAGACTAAGCAAAACTATCTTGCTTATGATTATCATATACAATTTGTAAACCATTGTTTGCATATTTTACAGGTAACATTGTCAATATGGAACAGTTTTATCTTTCTTTTTTAAATTGCAGTACTGTTTTCTTTACAATTGGATGGTGTTTCATAGCTGTCTGATAGGATAACTTATCTTTGTGACTCACTTTTTTAACTTTAAAAAACAATTTGGAACTGTTATACATGAGCTGCACCCTTGATATTACATATTAAATATTCTGATATGGTATAAATGTATTTTTAAAATTACTGTCATCATTGTAAATCTGTATTTACTGTATATAAAAACCTGGTTTGGAAAAATTATCATTTATAATGCAACAAGTGCCCTTTTTATCTTTGGCACCCCACCTTTTATAATCTTCCAGCACCCCTGTAGGCATACACACACACACACACAGCAGCAGCATGTAATCTGACTAAATAAATTCAAAATTACTGAATTAGCAGCATGCCAGTTTTTGATGACTGTGACTAAACAGCACTATATGGAACCAACAAGAAAACAACTTTGGTCATTTAGAGGCTTTTCACAGCCCTATCAGCTCTGGATAGAGTCTGTTTTTTTATGTAGCTACTTCCACTGCCTGTGCATATGTTCTCATTTTCTATTTATGTCTACTTACTTTTTTTTGTTCCTCCTTAAGCTACCCCCCTTTTTGAGCTGAGAAATGTTGTCAGCTAACATGCCACAACCTGGCGGTCCTGCCCCTTAGACCTAAAATTGTGACTGTGTCTGGCAAAAATTAAAAAGGTTAGCCCCCTTTTCGTTATTGGCACAGTGTCTTATGTAGAGCCTTAGGAGAATTAAATTATTATTATTAATATTATTCCCAGATCTCCCTCAGTATCTGGAGTGGCATTGATGTCATCCTTCTGTTCATTACAAGGTGGACTCGAACACTGAAAACAAAATGGTGGCTGCTCCCAGCCATGTAAAATGGTGACCACTGCCACTACCCCATATGCGGTCATCAAAAACTCCTGAGTCCCTCCAAGGCCATGATCCATAATGGCAGCCATGTTCTGGCCTTATTTGTGCCTCCCCAAAAATGCAGTGGACCAGGACCTCTATCTCCTTTTCACTGTTTGGCAATTTAAGCAGATAAACCAAAATTTCCCCCATCACCAATCCGTTGACACTGCACTCAACTACATTGTCTTCCCGAGGTTGAGTAACTGCAAATGTTGTAACAACCTATGGGGGCCTCCCAAATTATAGAGAACCAAACTGAAATGTACAGGCATAAACACAATCAATTCACCCCCGCTGATTTACAGCCTTGTTTTACTGTAATGGACTTTTCCTATCTAGCAGTCCTTTTATGCTGTAACCACTGTGCTCTTCAAATATAATCCTCTCTGTGTGCTTAAAGAAAAATGCCTGTGGGGAGCCAATGTACTGCAACTTTGCAGGCTGAGCATCTGTCAGTTTGCCACCTGTCTCGGTAACCTGGACCCCTGCTTTCTCCCCCTCTCCCCTCCGATGCTGCCTTCTCAAAATTATTTACATTTTTTTTTAAGTCCCAACTCCCAGGTGTGCCCTTTTTCCTATTTTGCCTTTCTTCAGGAGCCCCGTGCCAAAGACATCAGACACCATGCCATGAAGCCAAGCTGTTAAGTCCTCTCCCTGTCCATTCCTGTATGGCCTAAGAAACACCCACCAGCACTTAGCAGCCACCAAAATCTTTAAAAAATTACTTTTAAACTCTTTTTAAACAACCAGGGAGAAAGCCTTCTATGACAATTTTTCTACCATGAAAAGACCGTCTCAATTCCCTGCGGCCAAATCGGGAACTCCTCATTGACCCAGGTGGTGTCCTGTGACCTGCCAGATAAGCGCCAACCATGCCAAACAAAGGAAAATGTACCCGTGTCTGGAACAGAGTCTCAAAAATGAGCTAGCTTGCATTTTAGCACACTGCCTCTGCTTTTTGCTCCAGTGAGCCTCAAATTTCCTGAGAGCTCACCAGCAAAAGAAAACCCCTATCCACACAACAAAAGCCCCTGTACCCTACCCATTGCAGCATGCAGACTACTTGGAAGAATGTATTTAATGTTTTCTCTTTCTTTTTTTTTGTTACTTACCTCGGGCCGACCTCTTTGCTGCTCTGTATACTCACTTGATCCTGGTGCTGAATGCCCCATTAAGTTTACCAATTAATTGTTTAATTCTTAGCTGTAGCACAAGATTCCTCTAATTATTATTATTATTATTATTACAATTCTTCTACAAAGAAAAAAATGATCACTCTGTAGCAGTTAAGCTACACAAAGCAGACTGAAACAAAAATGAAGGAAAGGTCCAGCTGGCAAAAATTAATTAAGTAATTAACTCAGAATATTGCTTGAACTGGCGTGCTTCCTAAAGAAGACCTCAGAGAAGCAAAATTATGAGCTCCCTCACTCAGTACATTATATTACATACCCTTTTGATCTATCTTCTCTCTCCTTTTTCCCAGTCAATCACTCCATGCCACCTCACTGTCTGTGTCCTCATACTCCCTCTCCTCTTATGATGTCACCTGGCCCATCCCCCTACCCCCTCCCTTCCTCCCTTCTGTTTAGCCTAATACTGAGGCCCCACACCCATTGGTCTAGGCCTGTTGACAATGGGGTCTGCCACTTTGGAGAAAACTACTTTATTGAATACATAAATCAAATTAAGTCCAAAACATCACTGGAGAAGACATTTAAAAATAATTACAGTCATTTAATATCAAGCAGGTCATTAGCTGTCAAACAAAATTAGGTGGTGAGGAATTCAAATCTACAGTTTATCCATATGTTACATTCTTCGTCCTTCATGATTACAGTATGAATGAGTCAACCCTCCCAAATGTTATTATTTTAATAATACAGTAATAACTGCCCTCCTAGAATGTGCCCACCAACACCAGTGCTATATCTATCATAACACTATTTAATTGTATTTGATTTTAATTTTATTTACTTCTAGGATCATCTACTTATCTGTTGCTATCTATCATTATCCATCCCTATGCAAACAAAATTACTAATCTAACATCAGCTGATTATGGTTAAAAAATTATATAACGTACATCCCCCTACACTAACATAGAAAAAAAATTCAGTCGAAGTTCATCTCATTGTAATTAATTCAGCCATTATCATTTCTTCATCGGTTGTGTTTCTCACTCTTTATGTGAGTCCTGATCTAATTGGGCTCTTATGAATACTGTCAGTTAGTTGGTCCAGTTTTGGCCTACTGTCTAGGGGGTTCCTTAACCAACTGTACAAGTGGGCAGTCCTGCAGTATATCCAGCAGGGACTGACTTCTGGTGCACCTGACCAATGTTTCAGTTGATAACTAGCAAATTCAGATCACCCACCACCATCACTTCCCCCTTCTTCAATCCTCAAGCCTGCTTTTCCCTAAGATCCCACCCTCCCTAACATATATGACTATGTCCCCCATTTGCCTTTCCCATCATTTTTCTTAAAATTGTGTAACCTGAGACTGATAAGTTCCAATCATTATTCTCTGTTGCCCAACTTCTGTGATGTCTACAAGGTCCACCTCAGTGTCTGCCACCAATGCCTGGCAGTCACTGATTTTATTATCCAGATTCTTGGCATTATGTGACCCTACACCTGTATTCCATCCCATTCTCTTTACCGTCCTATTTTTCCTACTGCTTACAGACTGAGAGCCTTCCCCTGTTTGTCTCATCCACTACTCCTTCTTGCACCTCAGTCTTATTTTTACCCACATTACTACTATCAGTAACTAATATTAGAGGAAACACTAGCTAGGTACCCTCTCACTCCCTTTACCATGGTTATCCTAGCATCAATATCCCCCACAGTCAGTTTAACTGTCTAATGTAGATGTCTAACTTATGCCTGGGTGCACTGGTCCCCCCTCTCTTGTCAGGTGAAGGCTGCCACCTTTGAAGAGCCTCCTGTTCCAGAAGTCCCCCTCCACTCCACCACAAGGTGGTACCCTTCTTCCTGACAGAATCCCTTTGACCACTCATTTAATTCCTTTGTCTCTTCCCTCTATACTCTATCTTTGACCCCCATGTCACACATGGAGGACATCAGAAAATGCCACACAGGTCCAGTATGCCTGCAATCTGTTCCCAAGCCTCTGAAAGTTGCACTTCACTTGCTCTACTGGCTGGTTCACCAGATTGTTGGTACCCAACTGTATCAGCATGCCTATCTGCCCCCTCCTTCTCTGCTATCATCCTATTCTATGTCTCAGAAGGCTGATGCCCCAGTAAGGCACCTGACTATCCCCCACCCATCACCCCCTCTACTCCTTTGTACATCGAATCCCCTACAAAAAAGAATCTCATAACTGCATTCTTTTTACTCACTCATTGCTGCCACCAGGTCATCATTCCTATTTCCCCCCACTGACCAGAGTCTCCTCTGCTGGAGTCAGGTACCTGAGTCTCCTGTAGAGGTGCAAAGGGATTTACCATCAGAATGGTGTATTGTTTGTTCACCTTCTTGTGACTGCCTCTCCCACCCTTACCCCTCTCCCTCTTGACCACTCTACACCCCCTGGACCAGTGGGTCTTTGGGAAAGAGTGGGTGAGGGCTGTGGTCTCCAGCTGAGCCAGTGCCACAGGAGAGATATCCTTCCCCTCATTGTAACCAGCTGAGCATGAAGCTCTGCAAGGATCCTGCAGAAGGGGCAGTGACCCCTCCTCCACAGTGTAACCCTGGAGAAGAGCACCCCAAATTCCCTGAAACTGATTTTCTCCTTCTAAACCTCATTACATTTAGCTGGCACTACTGCTCTGCTGTCCCTAATGAACTGTTTCTGAAAGTAGAAAAAAGAATCAGTGCTATGTAAGCAGAACAAAACAATTATGTGCTATGACCACTGAGGCAAGCTACTGTACTGTCTCTTCTATAAAAAACTCTTTTTACTTTCTGTCATTCTTAAATGCAGCAGTGAAATGTCAGGTTGTCTCATTATTTGAAGACTAAGATATTTGAATTCAATTAACTTGCATGTCCTTAAGCTTCAATTTAATTGATGGAATGAAAAAATAAAATGAAAAGACTATGGAATCCCAGAAGAAATAAATACATTAACTTCACATCAGTCAATAGGAATATATTTATATATTTTTAGCAGAATCCGACTAATGATGGCAGTTATTATCCATTTCCAGGTGAGATGCTTGTAAGTAGTCAGCAGAATTCATCACTAACTATGAACTGTTTGTTAGGGATTTCACTGTAGATATATTCCTAGCAGGAAAACAACTTTAATAGTTTTTGACTTCAGGGCGAAGATTGGTCATGTTGTGCAGGTTGCATTGGCCATGATGCAATTCTCTTTCCTCACTTCTTGACATGGCATCAAAAACATTGCATTGTGAGCTGTCTCCTGCTTGCTCTGCACAGTCAGGGGGATCAATCATAGTTACAATACAATTCTGTTTTATATGGTAGCTTTCATACAGGGCATTGCAAAATATTGTACTAGCACTTCTAGGGTACAGATGAGGGTAAACGCTATAAGCAAAGTAACTGGCAATTGAAAGCTCTGTGGAACAGGTGCTTTCTGAGGTAAGGAAATGCATTTGTTAAGAGCTGACAGCACACAGTTTGTTGGTGACACTCTAGCATATAGGAACTAAGAGACTGATTGTTCTGTCACCAGGTAAGGTAAGGTGAATGAATGGACAGATAACAGGTTGATAATAGAAGTGCACAGGGTGTAAGAAGGGATAGATAGATACAGAGAGAGAATGAGATGAGATTAGACTATTGGTTAGTGTCAGTGGCCCAGGCGGTTGCATGTTTGGCTTTGGAGTTGGAATATCTGAAAGGCATGAGTTCTAGCTTCACACCAAAATCATGAGCTAATAGCCAGTACTGACACAGCAATGCCTCACTAGGCTGATGCTACACTGCTCATCATGCACATCTATCCATCTCTGATGGCTGTCTGGGTGGGAGTTAAATATCTCAATGCACATATGTGGTGGAGTCAGTCAGGATGCAACACAGTATCCTGTGAAACTGTATGAAAAAAGGGATTTATTGCCACTGAATTTGCCTTGTTTACTGTAATAACCATGGCCTTCTGTGGTATACTGCAGTTTTGTGTTGTATTCTGCATGGCTCCATTGTAATGAGTAAAGGCTATTCTCTGGTTTCCTGGCCATCATTCTCCTTGTCAATAAAACTGGTATATGTTACCCCCCACCACCACCACCACCACCTCAGATGCATCCCATAGTGATCTGTCATAGCTCAGTGTGCCTTTCCTGATAATGAACTGCAAATAATTAAAACATATGGCATGGCTGCAGGTGAAGCATGGATGCCGCTGCCCCCCATGCCACCAGGCCAGCACTGCTACTATGCTGTTTATCAACAGTTCTTCAATGTACATTTTGCCCATTAGTGCATCCAGCAGCAACATCCGGACATTGTTTGCTGCATTAGACAGATGCAAACAACATACACAACTTCATATTATTAAAAAAATATTAGCAAGTTTATTAACACAGGCCTCAGGATGTAAACACACATCATATGGTAACAGGCTGTCAACATAGTTAGTAACATAAACAGCAACATAATAATTCACCGTTCAAATGGACTCTAGGTCAATCATCTCCTGCCCTGTGCATAATAAGTAGGTTGTGCAAACACACACCAGTTTGTAGGGATTATTTCCC
This sequence comes from Neoceratodus forsteri, assembly GCA_016271365.2. Taxonomy (NCBI): domain Eukaryota; kingdom Metazoa; phylum Chordata; order Ceratodontiformes; family Ceratodontidae; genus Neoceratodus; species Neoceratodus forsteri. The sequence continues at coordinate 233,981,038 of JADMNL010000023.1, read as the reverse complement.
TACACTGTTACCCAGAGTACCCTGTGATTCTCTTCCTAAACAGGAATTTGCCCATGCCTACCTTAAAGACCCGTACTGTTCTCATTGTTTACTGTTTTAGCTGGTAGATTGTTCCATAGGTTCAACACCCACTGAAAGAAAAAGGCCACCTAATGTTATCCCTCAATTTACCACCCACGAGCTTCAGGGTGTGTCCTGCTGTTCAAATGCATGAAAGCTGATCAAGCATCTTTAACTGTTCAGTCCTGTTGGTATCCTTGAGTACAGAAAAGGCTGAGATCATGTTCCATCTCAGAATGCATTTCTTGAGGGTAAACATGTTAAGGGCCTCCAGACTCTCTTTCTAGCTTCTGTTCCCCGTGCTGCTTTCTGGCAGCCTTGTGTTGCACCTTCATGACTGCCTCAATGTCCTTTTGTATTGAAGAGAGCAATACTGCATGCAGTATGCCATCATGAGGCCTTGAAAGTGGAAGGACTACATCCCCTGCACTGCTGTTCACTGCTTTGTAATGCACCCAGCAATATGCTGGTCCTATTGACAGTGACCATGCACCTATTGTCTTACTTTAACCCCTTGTCTATTATTCTTTTCCATATTTGTTTCCCATGTCAGCAATACTTCATTATCCCTACTTTGGCCCAATGACAACTATCTAGCTCCCATCTCTCACTAACTTCCCTTTTCTGTTGTCACTCATAGCTCTCCCTCAGTAACAGGTTGCTTCAGGGGATGACCATCATCGCACCTGATGCTGATCCATATCTAGTGGTGGGCAGACACCTTAATGACATGGAGCCCAACTGAAATGGGCCTTCATGCCAACAGCCAATAGGGCTTTCTACACAATATAAGTCCCTGTTGATCTTGCCAAGCATACAAACAGCCCTTACAGTGTTCCAGCTTGTGCTCAGTGTGCCCAGTGCTGGAGAACACATCCTCTGGCCCTCCACAAGGGTTGCTGTGGTTGTGGATTTTTCACCCTTCCATATCAAAAATGGAATTGAAATCCGAAGACTAGCACCAGCCCAGGCCACCCAAACATTAGCTAACTGAGTTAATTTCTGAACTTGGGTTGCCTTCACAGCAGTGTTACATAGCTGTTGGTCCAAAGCACAAGCAACCGTACCCACTACCCCAAGATATGTGTTTGGATCACCAGATACAATGCAGCAACAAAGGAATCCAGCATCCAAAACTGTGAATAAAGACAGAAAAACATCAAGAGCTTATAGTAAAATGTGACTTAAATTTATTGATAAATTAAGGTAAAAACAAGTTGACGGGACAGAGCAAGATAAGTCACTTCAGACTTAATATGAGCTCTTTATCAAAAGTCTCTTCATGAAGCACTTGTATTATGTCTGAAACATTGAACACATCGAGAGTCCTGCTCTGTACCATCAAACTGTTTTTATCTTTCTTTAGTGTCATCTGTGAGTAAATTTAAGCTGCATGCTTGAGGGCTTCCTAATCATTGATGAAGATGTTGAAGATTCATTTTGTTAAGGTTACCCTCTGTCTTTATGGTGGAGTAAGTTATGTATGCTGTACTTTAAGAATCATCAGTAACCATTAGAGGCTATGACTCACAGTATTGGTTGATCACAAATGCACCCCCTCCACTGCAGCTTCACAGAGGTATCACTACCTCAGATATGCCTGCACTAGGGCCATTAGACTTGCCATGGCTGACTACTTCTCAAATACCTTTGAGTCCAACATCAACCACCCATTTAAATGTTGGAAGGTGGTCCACTCTCTGTTCTCCTCCCAAACTCAGCACCCTCCTCCTGTCCTCAAAGTGGATGATACCTCCTATCTGATTCCCTATCTGTAGCATCTGAGTTTAACTCCTTCACCACCTGTGCCTACTCTCTTCTCTCCTCTCCCCACACACCTCCTCCTCCTCCCCTTGCTTCCCCCACCACATCCGCAACCATCCTCTCCTACCCCTTCTTTCTCCTTCTCTCCTGTGTACCTCACTGCAATTCTCACTGCCCTCCTATCACTCAGCCCATCAACAGGTAAGAGTCCTGATGGGTTGAACTGTAAGCTCCTCTACTTATCTGTCCCAGCTATTTCCTCACCTCTTTCTAACATCCTAAACCTTTCCTTCTCTCATGCCTCTGTTACCTCAGATTGGAAGCAGGGTACCATTATTCCTCTCCTGAAAGGTGGTGACCCCTCCACTATTGGTAACTACCATCCTGTCTTCCTTCTTTCTATCCTTGCTAAACTACAAGAACACATCCAACTTACTCCCTTCCTAGATTCCTCTTCCTTTTTCACATCTTACGTATCAGGCTTCAGGAAGTACCACTCCATGTCTACTTCCCTCCTAGGCTCACCACTTCCATCCTTACATGCATGGACCAAGGCCACATCACCTCCACCATTTTTGTCAACTTGGCTAAGGTGTTCGACACTGTTTCCCACCCCCTCCTCCTCCTTTCCAAATTCTTAGCTGCTGGACTCTTATGCACTGCTACAGGTTGGTTCTACTATTATCTTGAGGTAAGAACCCAATCTATCAAAATTAGGTACACCCTCTCTCTACCCCTCCCTATTACCAAAGGGGTGCCCACAAGGCTCAGTATTTGGACTGCTTCTATTTTCAGTATTTCTCAATGATTTCTCCTCAGCCTGCTCATCCTTATCTATTCACTTGTATGCGGACAACACAGTCCTGTTTACCTTCAGCTCCTCCACTGTTGACATGACATTCACACTCCAGTTCAACTATGATAAAGTCCAAATCTGTCTACTCTCCAACTAGCTTTTACTGAATGCCAGGAAGATCATCTCCGTGCCCTTTGGCATGAGGCAGAGACTCTCTAGGCTCCCAACTCTCCCTTCTTTCTGCACGTAAGATGAGTCCCCACTGGAGGATGTCTTCTCCTTCAGGTATTTTGGTATATGGCTCCACCATCACCTCAGTTTCTCTGGCCATGTGTATGCCATTGTCAAAAAATTGAACCCTAAACTCAATGCCTTGTATAGAAACCTTGACTGCATTCCATTGCCGGCATGACTGGCAGTAACTAAGAGAATAATCCTCCCAATTTTTGACTACGGTGACATGGTCTATAGGGCCACCCCTGGTACCTACTTATCCAGGTTGGACACTCTTTTCCACTCTTTCTGCTGCTTTGTGCTTGACTGTTCTCCCTTCACTAACCACTCTATTCTGTATCAGTTGCTCTCCCTTCCCTCTCTCGAGAACTGATGCTGTGCAGATTGTCTCAGCCTCGTAAGTAAATTCTGGTTTGGCTCCCTTCCACACTACCTCTCAGCTTCTCTCTCTTTATCTCTACCTCTTCCTTCCTTTCACTCCTTCAGGAGCACCAACTCTTGAACCTTGGCTGTTCCTCCCACTTCGACGTCTGCTGGACAAGCCACATTTTGCCACTGCTTCTCCAAACTCTGGAATGCCCTCCCCTTTACTGTTGATAATGTCTCCTCCTCCTCTCAAGTACTGTCCTCCCTCCATGACATCACCTGCAACACCTGCAACTGTCCTTAATTTCTTAATTTTTCTTAGGTATTAGCCTGCATACATCTGCTATTTTTATTGTATATTACCAGCACTTATAACTCTGTAATGCTTCACCTTGTATTATTGTATTTACTTGAGTATGTACTTATTATTTACCTCTACACTATGTTTGTTGTTGCTAACCCCTCCACCCTCTTTGCCCCAGGATGCACCTGGAAATCAGCATCTTGCTCAGTATGCTTTTCCTGATTAAACCATTCAATAAATAAATAAATAAAATTAGTGAGGTTCACCATATGACAACAGTGGGACTCATAGAGCATCTCCCAACCTCAAATCTGAATGGTAGTAAAACTTCCTCTCTGAGCAAGAGATAGGACAAATAAATAGTGATGGCATATTTTGGAGGCAAGGGCATTCTATATAACACTTGCCTGGCATATTTGTTATATATGTACACAACACCCCATTAGGCAACCAGCACGGTGAGACCTTTACTGACCTCTGGAGTATCATTCGATGGCATTAATAGTACTTAGAATCTCTCAGTATTTCCAGTTCGCACTAATTCACCCCTATGGGTGTTTGTTCTGACTACAGATTTATAGAAACATATACATATATATATATATATATATATATATATACATATATCTAGAGAGAGAGAGAGAGTAAGCATTCATATATTAAAGAGGCAGGGTAGTGCCTCTGTATTTGGGTTGTGTTGAGATTTCTATAAAAATCTCAGATTTCACATGCTTATAATTCAGCCATTTTAGACCCTAGAACTGTAAAATGTGGCATGCACCATCTTAGTCCTTTGGGTCTCTAAGCCTTTCAGATTTATAAGATCATTTTTTTTCAAGTAATTAAGTATTCATTTATGTATTTTTGCCTAATTTGTTCCTTCAATGTTTGCGAAAGGATAAAGAAAAAAATACTAACAAAGAGTTCGGGTACAAAACTTGGAGATTTGTTAAATATCATAGAGTACTAGGTTCTTTTTTGGGGCCTTTGCTACTGCAGTCACAAATACAAATCTATGATACCCAAATGACAACGCTGCTTTTGGTTGCAGATCAGCATAGACAGTGTGGGCAGGGTGCCTGCAGCCTTTGTCTCTCTCTCTGGATGCAGAAAATGCCTTTGATTAAGTTTCCTAGCCTTATCTTTTTGTGGTCCTGCAGATATTTGGTAAACCAGAGGACTTTACTGGTTGGGTACAAACCCTCTATTGGAATCCTTCAATCCATATACGGCATAATGGGATACTTTCATATTCTATTAATTTGGCACTAGGGACTAGACAGGGTTGCCCCCTCTCCCCTATTTTTTAACTTGTACTTAGAACCTTTACCTCATAGTTTAAAAATTAATCAGATGATCAAAGATATTACTCTTGGGAGCACTGCATATACATGTTCAGTATATGCTGATTATATTTTGTTGCATGTTTTCAATCCACACACCTCTATTTTGGTAGCCATGGAGAAGATTTGCCATTTTTCCAAAATCTCAGGTTATAAGTTAAATATTGGTAAATCTAAAGTTCTGGCCTTAAATGATTTTACTTTTAAGCAAGATATTTTCAGTATGAGGTTGGTATGGGAACCACATCATATTACTTACTTGAGTATTAAGATCTTCGGAGACCCGGTGAACTTGATGCAAAATAATTTACTTCCCCTGCTTCAGTCTCTTAAATTAGATTTATAAATATGGGCCACTTTACCCTTATCACTTTGGAGCCATAATAACACTATCAAAATGTTGGTCCTTCCTAGGTTGCTCTACTCACTTGGGATGTTCATAGGTTCATAGGATTTATACAAGTTCAGTAGGTATTTCTACCTTTTATGAACTCGCCACCCAAATAATGGGTGGAAACCATATTTTAGATGTCCCATGTAATTATCTAAATTGGTTTTAAATTATGCCATTGTATTACTAAGTACCACATTAACTGGGAGTTTATTCCATGTATATATTACCCTTTGAGTGTACCAATTGTTTCTTTTAACAGTGTTGTTATTTGTACCTTTAAGTTTGAGTACATGCTATCTGGTATTTATAGTAGTCTTTTTTTTCTGTAATCATATTGTCTCTAACATTATATCACTCTGAAAAGCTTTATATGTCAGGCATAGATCTCCTCGAAGCCTCCTGTAATCCATAGAATAAAGGCCTACTTTTTTTAATCTAGTTTAGTAATCCAAATTTTCAATGGATATTATTTTCTTTGTTGTTCTTCCTTGGATATTTTCAATTAATCTCTTATTTTTTAATTAAACATGGAGCAGTGACTGAAGAGCAATATTCCATATGAGGTCTAACGAGACCAGTATATAATGGCAGCAGAACTCTAACGTCTCTACTTTTGATGTTCCTTAATATACAATTTAGTATTTTATTACCTTTTTTAACAGCAGTTATTGTGTGTATATTAAATGTAAAGTCATTAGAAAGAGTTACCCCTAAATCCTTTTCTTGTTGTGTTGTTTCCAGATTTATGTTATTAATAGTATATGTAAAACATGGGTTATGTTTACCTAAATGCATGACCTTACATTTAGATTCATTAAACAGAAGTCCCTTTTTCTTAGACCATTCTACTAAATAAGTTAGATTGTTTTGCATTTCCTTAGCGGAATTTGTGTTATTAATGATGTTACCTATTTTACAGTCATCCGAAAATTTAACTAACCAGCAAGAGCTGTTTAAAGGACACATAGATGAAATAAGTATATTAAAAAGGGTTGGGCCCAATACCGAGCCCTGAGGAATGTTACTGGTAACGGGACCCCATGTTGACAGATGGCCCTTCACTGATACCTGTTGTGACCTATTTGATAACCAAGCATGTATCCATCTAATAATTACAGGGTAGATGTTCGATTTCTCTAATTCTTATATAAGTATTTGATGTGATACTGAGTCAAATGCTTTGGAAAAGTCCAAAAAAATTATATCCACTGATAGGCCATTGTCCAAAGCTTCACTAACTGGCTCCAAAAAATACAAGAGATTAGTCTGACAAGATCTGTTCTTAACAAAACCATGCTGGTAAACATCAATATAGTTTTTTTCAACTAAATAGTTTGATATTCTACTCTTTAATATCCTTTCAAGCAATTTACAGATTACATCAGCCAAACTTATGGGCCTATAGTTTTGCTCAACACTTTTACTACCACCTTTGTGTATTGGTATAACTATAGCTCTATTCCATAGTGGAACCATTTGCCCTGTACTCATTGACAAATTAAATATTAATGTCAATGGCCCTACCAATAATTCCTTTAAATTAATTATGAATAATGGAGGGATGCTGTCTGGGCCTGGTGTTCTGCTATTCTTCAAAATATTTATTGCTTCTAAGACTTCATTCTCAGATATAGGATTGAAGGAAATTTTCATAGATTTATCACATACTGACTCCACGCAATTTAGTTGAAAGACATTTATGAAATAGATATTCAAGGTATTTGCAATTTCTGTCTCATCAGTTATTATCCCAACCGAGGACAGTAATGGTCCTAGAGAAGGAGTGTTTTTTTTTAATGAACCTATATAATTATAAAACAATGTTTTATTATTTTTCACAGTATTTGCAAGTTTTTCTTCTAGATGTCTTTTTTGTTTTATTATCATATTCTTACTTTTATTTGCAACTTGTTTATACCTGTCCCAGTTAGAGCTGGTTTTATTTTACTTAAATTTTTTATATAAGCATTGCTTTTTTGCCAAGATTTTCTTCATATTGGTATTCCACCATAAAGGAGATCTTCGGTTTTTTATATATTTCCTTCTAACAGGAACCCATAATTTAATGCTTGTTTGTATTTTTGACACAAATTTATTATAGACTAGATGTTGAACCTTTTCCTACCAAGCAGATGGTTTTTCAAGTAACAATCAGTTTTGAATCATTTTTTATGCTGGGGTAAAGCAATCAGACATTCCTCTTTTAAGTTAATGGCACCTCGGCATCTGGGGGGATTGCAGCTCTCCAATTTTTTCATATATTATGGGGCTCTTCACGCTAGTAAATATTTATACTTGGATTTACTGGATGCTCATCTTAGTAATGTGAATTACATTCCATTATGGTATAAAACTGAGCGTGATCTATGTTGGGCAGAGGGTATCATTCCTCTGAGTCTGTTATATATTATTCTGACTCAATTGCTAGTGGGATTATGTGGTACCCGATTCATTGGTCTCTCTGCACCCATGTTCAGTTTATGAGATATTTAGGTCTTCAATTGTCAAGGGACACATCACAGCCCTTTATTGGCAACCACAATATATTTATTGGGCATTCCAAAATTACACTCTATTTTTTACCCTTTTCAGTTCCTCCTGTAATTGACACTCTTTTGGAGGAACAGATCCTTCTTACTTTTTCTAGCATACGATTAAAGTACTGTATTCCTACCTCTTTTTGTCTCAAATATTGAATACTGACATATGCTATTAAAGCATGTTTGGGTCAGGGGCCTTGGAGCCATTAAGTGGGATCCATGTTTGGTAAACTTATTCAGCTATTAGGGTGGCCTCACCTTATTTCTGGTTTATACAAAGCTTTTCAAATGTTAGATCTTTGTACACCCACTGGGCTTTGTTATGATTGGCAACTGGCCTTGGGCACATCTTTAACCCTGCTACCTGGCAAATAATATGGGCAGCACCTTTACATAAATATTAAACAAGACAAATATAAATTGTTACAATATCAAATTTTGTATAATTTGCATTATACCCCTCAAAAATTATATAAGGTGGGAAATTTGCCCTCTTCTTTATCTATTAGATGTGGTTTAGCAGAAGGTTCTTTGAAACATATTTTGTGGAAAGATACTGTATTAAGGTGGTCCCCTTTTGGAATAGGATTAAAGGTTTTTTAATTCCTTCATTGTTCTGATCTGGTTATACTAAAAGTTTGCCTAGTAGGCTTGTTAGTGTTACTATGTCATTGGTGTGATGCCATGATTCCTACATACAGGAATGACTTTTGGAGTTGCTTCAGGTTCTAAATGTAGAACGTCAAATTGCTGCTATGAATGACCAGCTTCACATTTACCAGACAAACTGGCATTCTTCATATGCCTCGCTTAAAGAGCTAGTTTACTGTCTAGAAACTGCCTGCAATTAATTGTAACTTTTAGATGTCATCAGCTTTCACTACTTATATCTCAAGTATTTATTCTTTTCTATTTGCTAATTAGAAGATTTTCCACCTGGCAATACTGGGGTGATGTGTGGAGCAGCACTGTGGAAAAAATCATTTATGTTCCTCCCACTACATCAACACTGAAACGACATTGACTATGACATCCCTAGCAACCAATGAGAAACATTTCTCACTGCCAGGTTTCACTTTCACATGAAGCAGCAAGGATTGGCTCTCCCTGGTTACTAGTGATGTCACAATTTCCTACATTTGGATTGGTAGCTTGCGAAAGTCACTGCTCAGGCTACAAGGGTTGTGGTGCCTCAATGTGTTTGGTCTCATTTCTGACTATGTAGTGGGAGGAACAGGACTGACTTTTTTTCCTCCAGACAGAGAGCTGCTCCACACATCACCCCAGTACTGCCAGGTGGAAAATCTTCTAGTTAGAAAACAGAAAATAAAAAATATTTCAGATACTGGAAGAGATAGCTGACTGCATCTGAAAATTACTATTAATTCCAAGCAGTACACTAGCTCTTTAATTTGATTTTCCCAGATAATTTATAGATTTTCCTTTCTTTGTTTTTTTTTCCTCTTTCATTGCAATTTATTGCTTTCTCTTTATTGGGACTGCCCATAGTTTCTATACACCTATTTTTCTTTTGTGTAGGTACACAGTACATTTAATGTCATATTCTTTTTTTATGAATTAAAATTGTGGTTCTCTTCATAATTGTTGGGCTCCAGGTTGAGGGAGGGGAAGTTTAATTGTCAGCTGTATTCTTTTGTTAGTTTATAAAACTGTTGTTTTTATATAGTATTCTTTCAGCTTATGTATTATTATTCTGTCAATGTTTTCTAAGTGTTGTGATTTGTTTATAATAAATAAAATATATTTAATCACAAAAAAATGGACAGTGTATGGCATACACAGCCATTGATACCCAGATTACAACACTACTTCTATTTGCAGAAACTCAGATCACTAAAGAGCCAGCATGCCTGCAGTCACAGACCAACATGCACAGTATAAAACACACATAGCCAGTTGTGGCTGCAAAAGCACAGGCCCCTATGGGGCCCTGCGCCTATGTAGTCACAAATACACATGCACACTGGAAAACATGCATACCTACTTCTGCAGTCACATTGTAAGTATTCTAAACAGCAGTGCTACAGTATATTTTTGTAAAGTGTAGTGCATTGTATGCATCTGTTTGAAGGTACCAGATAAGTGGTACTGTATTTATATAATCTGGAAACAGTCGTATGTTGTTTGTCTTACCTCATGATGGATGTCTGTGGTTGCTTGTGTGTTCTTACCCCTTTGTTGCCTTGGGGGTGGGGTAGGGAGTTAGGGTTGGAAACTCTAGCACAACATTTCCCCAATTTTGTTGCTTTGTGTAGAAGCTTAGCTGGTGCATTAACACTTTTTTAATTACTATGTATATATATTCTCTCGATACTTAAAGTAGCAGTGTAAGTGGGTAGGTGGAGGAAAGAGATGTTTAGTTAATGTTTGGGGTACTTTAAGACTTGTCTTTACATTTGTAACAAGTGATGTGGGGAACCTAGCTCAGAAAATTAATCTGGGGTGACTAGATTAAGAAAGCCCCATGAATCATGTGTGTCATTAGGGGTGGACTGCCAGAGGCTTAATGCCATCTAACAAGCGCAGTATAAAAGATTCCATTGCTCATTATGTCCCATCACACTCATTTCCCAACACATAAGTGGAACAGTTCAGGCATGGGACATTTACCTTAGGCATCTGCAGGCATCCATAGATAGTCCACAGGAGACTCTGCACAAGGAACATGAGGGCAAGGTAGAAATAGTATGCTGTTGTGTTCTGGTATTCTAAAACAGTCAGCTTCAAAGTAGGTACATATAGGCAGTGTGTTAACATGTAGTGAGTGTGGAGCAGTAACCACAAAGGTAAGGTATGGGTGGAAGGGTTGAAAAGGAAAATTAGAAGATACCCTATCTAAAGTAGGGTAATAAATAAGGTTCAAGCAAGGGGGTAAGAAATAGTAGACACCCAGAGCAAGTATGGACCAAGAAGGTGGGTTAAAAAGGGAAAATTAGGGATACCCAATCTAGGTAGGGTACAAAATAAATTTCAAACAAGCAAGGGGAGTGATAGCAATTCAGCAGGTGTCAAAAGGAGGCAGTAAGGTACAAGGAAGTTTCAACAAGCACTAAGGTAAAAGAAGGAAGGAAAGAACATAGGAGTAGAGCAGTGAAATGGGTGTGGGACCATAGTATTTCAGGACACTTTCTGGAGACTGAGGTGCTACCCCATTTGTACACATCCCTCTGGGTTGTAGGCAGAGGTTGCTGGACTCTAGGTCAAACTGGCAAGGGTACAGAGAACATTCTGTCCCACCCAGGGGGCCACAAAGTCTGGCACAGTTCTCTCAGAGGATGCCTAGGCTGAAACAGAACAGCTGGACCTTGGTTGGCTCGGGGAGAGTGGATTTTTTTGGGAAGAGCACACACTCTTTAGTGTGTGCCATTGCAGAATTCCTTTGCCATACTAGCAGGATGGGGCAGCCTGGAAGAGGCACCCATAGCAGTAGGAAGGGAGAAAGCTGGGGTCTTCAGAACAGGAGGAATAAAGGAATAAAGCAGACAGCAATGGAAAAGGCAACAAGAGAAGAGGTGTGTCAGGGGAGCATCAGGGAATAGAACAGGAATGGGGGAAGTAGGGAGGCAGGTAATGAAGGAGAAAGGCATGCAGAGCTACTTGCTCCAGTACAAGGAGTTTGGGAAACAAAATTCCGGTTAGGAACAACAAGCCTCCAAGCACAGTAAAATTCAACAATGCAGGTCCCAGTGCAAACAAAGTGGACAAAGACAGGAACTTGCACTCTGGAATTGACAATATAAAAATAGTTTATTTGAACATGATCATTAACTATAGTGCGATAGTGCAACCCTCAGTGACAACTACCCTATACACATTCAGAGCCATTTCTCCTTCATTTGGGTGTCAGATAAACACAATTCTGAATCTGGAGCTCATCACTCAATTCAATTCAATTTTATTTGTATACTGCAAGGTATGTGAGCAAAAATGCCCATTTTCACAGACATCCAGTGCAGAAGTATAACAAGAAGGTAAAAATAAAAATAACAGAGAACAACAGGTACCAAAAAAAAAAATCAATTCACAAGAGTAGCAATATAAAATGGTACAAAATGGTAAAAAACAGAGTACAGCAGATACAAAAAATCAATTCACAAGGGTAGCGATAAAATACAATACAGAATGGCATAGCAGTTCATATGATGATAACAGAATGGACAGAGAATAAACACAATATTTACAAGGTAGGACCAGACAAATAGGGATAAAAATAATTGCAGAAATGTGGGAAAAGTGCAAGTCTACCAGAGATGGTAGCATTACTGGGGCCAGATATTCAAAGGTTAGCCCCTGGCTGAGATTAGCCCTGCCTGGCGTGCAAACTTAGCCAGGAGCAAAATGCCAGCCATATTCAAAAGGAATAGCCTGGGGCAAAACCAAGTGAATATAGCAAGCAAAGGAAGCCAGGCAAACAGGGTCAGGAGAGCAGGGCAAAAACAGCCCAGGAATAAGACAGCACTGAATATAGCACACAAGACAGCACTGAATATAGCCCCAGGCAGGCAGTGCAAACACACAATGGAACACAGTGCAGAGACAGCCTGACCCTGGGACTCATGCAAGGAAACACATGCTGGAATGAGGTATCAGGAGCACACCACAGTGCACATCCAGAAGGATGCTACACATGCACGGGAATGTCCAGCAACAACCCAGACCCATGTGGAGAACACCAACAACAGTACAAAGCATGTGGAACCCCAGCACCCAAGAATGACACAGGACACAGTAAAATGTTGTAAAACACTGTAATTAACAATAATGAAAAGTAAAGGCAACGGAAACATTACAGCGAATAAAACACAGAACAAACCAAAGAACAAAACCCAGAATCAAAAATGTCCCACCCACCACTGTACAACCCTCCCCACAACACAGAAACAGAACAAGAACATACCCACCAAGCAACCTCCCCCCCAACACACAACCCCAAATGCCCACTACAGGAAAAAAAAGGCAAGCACTATTGGCTAAAAAAGGCTCACAAAGGAAAACATAAGGATGATAACAAATGGAGGGCCAGGAAGACACAGGACAAGGGTGCAAAGGGGAGGAGGACGCACACAGGGACAAATGACAATAGTCAAGGAAGGGATAAACAAGTCCAGTGAGGGGGTGTGGTGAGGGAAGACATCAAGAAAACAGGGCATAACTAGTTGCCCGCTGGATCAGGGAGATGAGCCTCCAGAACATTAGCCACCCTCCCTGTCTCCATAATTATGATGGACTGCTGTTCAATTAGTGTCCTCTGCTACCTAACAATGTGGTGCAGCAGGTCCTCAGTGCCCTCTGACTCTTTGGGCCTCGTCGCCCACAGCGATGCCCGGAGTGGACCTACAAGAGGAAGGGTGAGACCATGAGGATGGTACACCAGACAGGAGGCAAACAGCAGCCAAAGGTGGCCATACAGAGATGGACAGCATGTCCCAATGGGCAATACCTGGTGGAGTTGAGTTCTGCACTGGTAGGACAACATGGAAGGTTCCCACAAAGCAGCACAGGGCAACACAGGCACCAACACAAAACCCAACACACATGATGACAGCGATCCCGACAGCACCAGGGAACTTGTGACACCGCCCACCCCGATACAGCACACAGCGAGACATGGCAGACACACAGCTGGAAACCCGAACAGTTGAGGGCAAGGGCCATGCCACAACATGCACAAGGACATCCACACGTTGGGACATGCTGCCCACCCAAACATGGAAATGTACAGTAATGCAGAGTGCAGAACAAACAACAATGACAGGCATGCAGGAGCATCAATGAACCATGACAGTGGCCTGCCAATGACCGACCCAGGCCAGGGGATAACAGTCAGCCAGGGCACAGACGCTGTCAGTGAAGGGCCTTCACATGCCACCAGGCAAGACCACTGAAAGCATACCATCCAACTGTGACATGGTACATGGAAGTGTCCCCAACCCACACAACAGGACCCCCGTCCCACCCTGTGAGTACTACTTCCACAGCCACAGTCAACATTGGCAGGCAACGATGCACATAATGTAATAGCGCAGTGATAACAGTACCCTTCAACTAAACTGCAACACAGTAAGCTCGCCATGAGATACACATGGAAGGACTCCACAATGCGTATGGCACAGTGCCAGGATGTAGCACAGTGTGACAGGCAATGCTCCACAGCTGGTGGACAGAAGGAGGAGAGTTATGTCCATAAGGCATGGTGCATGTTGTCCCACATGCACAGCAAGGCACCACCACCTGTGCAAATGTGGATGCCCTGTGGGTGGTGGTATGGATGGATCACAGAGGTGGACAGGTCAGCCGACAGCATGTTGTCCCCACAGAACACTCGTCACCTGAGCAACCCACCATCAGTCACCCGCACAGCAATGCAAGCTGACAGTACCCCCCCGGGCCAGACTGACAGCACCCAACTGTGGTGTGAAACACAGGTGTACTGCACAGCACACTGCCACACCACACTGTCCCACTGCCCATTGCAGAAATGCCACCAGACCAGTCAGTGGCTGGACACCCAGATGTGACACACAGCCTAGTGTAAAGGCACAGATCACAGAGCTAAGAAACAGGTACTCATGCAACAGGCCACCACTTTCAGGGCTGCTCTCCTGTACCCACTGTGGAAGGAATGGCACCCTCGGGTTGCCTAATCTCTGCTCCTGGGTCCTGGACTGACTCCCTCCTCCGGCCATGGGCTGCTCTGATCTGCTCTACAGTGGACAGATGAGAAAGTGGTGTTAGAGCATGACACAGCATACACCACGTGCAGCACAGTAAGATGCACGTGCAACCCTAACAACAATGCACACACGTGGAGTGAACAGGGAGGACCCCCACACAGAGGGTGGCAGTGCCCATGACGCATTCGCCAGGCACACACGGCAGTGATCAACGGCACCGCAGTACTGCGATAGTGGCCATTGCAGCTCCCATGCGAACATCCGCATACCCGTGTGTGTACGTCGACAGTCCATCAGGAGCGAGTTGCCGGCCGCAGGCTGGTGATGCCCCGGGACATGCCAAACAGCATGACCCAACCCGCCTCCCACAGCAATGGGCATGGCATGTACCGTGCCCCTAGGGGGCCTAAATGTGCCACCCCGCCTGTTCACAGTGTGCAACAGCACCATGCATCATTGCACACACCTGTGCACACACACACACACACACACACACCACCACCCTCCCACACACACACACACACACACACGAAGCCTGACACATTGGTACAATCAACATGCAACACCACTTACCTGGCACAGGCACAGTGCCATCATGCACCATGCACTTGTAGCACTCCAGCTGCTGCTGCTGCCTCCGTCTCAGGTCCATGTACCTGTGGCTGCACTTTTCTGCATTCCGGGGTATTCCAGTGTGGGCAGTGAGTTTTCTAGCCACTGTGTCCCACACCTGCATTCGTGGGAGGTCCCCCTTCCTCTCCTCCCCAAAGAGCCTCCTATGCCTCGTCATCACAAGCTGCACAAGGTTTGCAGTTTTGACCTCCCCCCAGTGCCTGTCCCTGTGCACAACTGCACGCTGTCTGGAACATCCTGCCATCTCTAAGCCGGCTGGTAGACCCCACAACCTGTCTGTTCTCAAGGTTGGCACTCCCAGGACTCTCCCTCAACAACCACTGTAGCGCTGCCCTATTACATGACGTAGCATGGCGCTGCCCGGAAGTATTCACACTGCGCATGCATCACCCCCAGCATGACCCTGAGGTTGTGTACCATGCATGCGTACAGCGCCACTCTGTGTTGGCTAGTGCGGCACTACATCACGCTATTCCAGGTGATAGTGCGGACATGGGGGCCTCATGAGCATGTGTGTAGGTCACGCTAAAGCACATAGTGCTGTGTTAATGGGATAGCATGGTGCTGCCCCTCCAATAGCCCTGCTCTGGATTTTGCACAGTGCTAATGTGATAACACGGTGCTACTCAGGGCCATATTCAACAGGAGTATGCAAATGGGGGTACTTGTGTATGCATGGGGCAAAATGTGTGATTAGCATATCATAATATGCTCATTTGCATGCCTAACAGGCTTAATTGCCTGGATGGGCTATAAAAGGGCAAGCAGTGCACCAGCAGTGTTGTGTTGTGGTAATGCAGCATAATACAGAAAGTGATTACCAACAAGGGACTGGTGGAGAGATGCAACAGGGAGATGAGCAGTGAGAGGCAGGTATGTATGACTGCCGTTGGACACTTAGAATGGCAAGAGCTCAGAACAGGGTCAGCACAGACTGAAGCACACAGATGTACCTTCTGGTGAATGGTCAGACACATGTTGGACCACAGGCAAGCACTGTGCTGTGTGATGGTGCACAGCCCTAGCTGTCTGCCTGGGCATCATACCATCCAGTACACTGTGCATGTTCCCCTGCAGGGAACTGTACAATGTGGCACTGCCTACACACTGTGGCCTCCAGGCAGGAGCACTAGTGCACTACCATGGTGTGTCCTGCAACAGTGGCTCACTGACATGACTCTCTGGATGTGTGGTGTGGTAGGCTGTGGCCCCCCTGCAGGAAGTACACAGGATCCCAGCGCTGTGCCATCCCATGCACCGTGTGGACTTTGCCTGGTGTTCTGACATTGTCTACGTGCCAGTGCACTTGTCCACTCACCCAGTGTAGTGATCACAAAGGGCACAGTACAGTGCCAGGTGGTTGGCGTAGGGGTAGACCCAGTCATGGGAGCACATGCCAGCCACGGGCGACAGCAGTGCACATGTGGGTACAGGGCTCACTGCCCAGACACAGGATGGGCAGTGACTATGTGGCTGTGTGCATCGTACATGCACTTGATGCACTGTGACATGTCCATGTGGCCTGTGTCAATGTAGGGGGTGGCATCGTGATGTCTATGCATAATGCAACACAGTACTGACACGGCTGCTGACACATGTCCCCTTTCAACTGTACCATAGGTTTGGCAGCATGGCAAGAGCACATACGTGCACACAAGTTCTCCCAAGATGAGCTGAACACACTCGTGCATGCTGTGAAGGAGAGGGAGCAGGTGCTACGTACGCACAGGGCCACGGATGCAGTGGTGCGCCAAGCCTGGGAGGAGGTGACAGCTGCTGTCAATGCTGTAGGAGGATGTAGCAGGACAACAGAGGCTGTGCGAAAGTGCTGGAATGACCTTCTGCAACGTGCAAAGGAAGAGTGACTGCGGGACCGAATGAGGACCGGTGGAGGACCACAGGAACAACAGCAGCGGGTGGAGGAGCCACTCATGGCTGTGGTGGCATCGACACTGAGGATGGTGGCAGTTGCAGGTGTGCTGGGTGGTGGATGTGAGATGCCTCTCACACTGCCCAGGACAGGTCTGTATTCACATGTGTATACCTTGCATGTTGTGATGGTATGGGTGCATGGTCCTGCTGTTGGTGTCCTGCACAGGGTGCACTGTGGGCTGCTGAAAAGCTGCATGGTAAGGGCATGGTCACTGTGGGTTGGGTGGGTGCATGTGGTCACGGGCTTGTGTGAAGGGGGTACATGTCCTAGGGTCTGCATGGTGTGGTGGTGGTGCTGTTAGGGCACAGTGTCCGTGTACGGGTGACTGACCCTGTCCCTATTTTCTCCACAGCGGTGTCTGCCAGGCCTGCGGAACAACAGGAGCAGCCAAGGATGTACAGCCATGTTCCAGAGATTGTGGATGAGGATGATGGAGAACGCCCATCAACATCCGGGCTCTGTGCAACTCATAGCCACACAGAGACAATGCATGTGTGGCAATCCCATGGACAGGGGCTGCAACTACCTGGGGAGGGGGGTCACACCTTAGTAGGGTGCTTGGGATACACTGGCTACCTGGATGATGCACAGATGGAGGATGTTGGTGTAGGGGAGGTCCTACTAGTCACTGTGACCAGTGGCGATGACACTGACGTGTCAGAGTTTTCCCAACACCTGGACATGCCTGTGGAGAGGGATGCAGGGGCGGGGCTGCTGGCAGGCCGTGGAACAGGTGCCAGTGGCATCTTCAGCATTGCTGGTGTGGCTGTCTCTGCACATCCAGTGGTGGGCAGTGTGGGGAACATCTCTGCACCGCAGGATGTGCAGTGTCCAACCCATATTGGGGTCCCAGTCCATACAGTGCAACAGACCACCACCAGTAGTCGCCAGCAGCAGGCCATGCCTGGCATGTGGCAGCATCCAGTTCCTCCTGTGCAGCAGGCACCTGTGCCAGCTGCAGCTGAGGGGTCTGTGCCCCTGGGGCAGGATGCCCATGGTGCCCGCCCACTCCTGCAGGCTGCTGTCACCTCCCAGCAGGAGGCCCATATAGACCTGCATGGCATACGGAGGAAGCTACCACATGAGCTGGCACAGATGAGGGAGGCCATCTCAGTGGGCTTTGCCCATGCTGAACAGCGGGCGGAGGACAGGTTGGGCCACCTGGTGGGTGCGAATGACCTCAGCTTTGCTGGTCTGATGGCTGCAGTGGTCAACATTGGTAATGTACTGTGTGGTGTGCATGGGGGTCGCCAGCATGGGATGCTTGGTCGGGGTGCAGATGGCACAGGGGCACACAGGCGGGCAACCCGTGGCCGCAGGGCTGCCAGTGGGTCCAGCTCCACAGTGTCATGCACACCATCAGGAACCCAGCACCGATGTGGCCGTCCACCCACCCTGTCAGGCTCCACCGTCCCCCGGGGACACAGGAGGCCGACCCTGCCTGCCTCACCATTCTCATCAGCATTGTCCTCTGCCCAGAGCACACCAGGGTCTGTGGCCCACGGTACTGGTGCACGTCGCATGCGTGGTGGTAGGCGGCAGTGATGGTCACAATCACACTGCATCACTGTGCAGTCATCACCCCCCTTTGCAACATTGGCACACCCACATGCACGTGCACACATGCACACACACACACTAGCAAACACCCACACACTCCATCACATGCACACGCACACTTCCACTGACACAGTTGCACCCCTTACCCTAACAGCACACATTACACTTCCCCACTGACAGTACACCATTTCTGTCTGTCCCCCCACGTGTGTTCTGCACACCCCCAACCTCACACCACATGCACACATGTTGTCTGTTCCACTGTGTTGTGTTACTGTTGTGATTGTTGGTGTCACTGTTCTGTTTCTTTGTGCACATTAAATAGATTATTCATTGTACTCTTTCAAGTTGTTGTGCAGTCTGTACTTAACCTCTTGTCTGTAACAGTGTCCTGATGATGTTGTCCCTGTGCTCTATGGCCTGCCTGCCATGCGAGGGTGCCTCCTCTCGAGTTGCTCCACTATCCCCCTGACCGCTGGCTCTGGCTCACTGTCAGACTGTCCCTCAGGTTCAGGTGCCTGTGTCCCATGGTTCATTGCCATGTTGTGCAGCATACAACAGGTTAGGAAGATACGGCATACCTTCTGAGGTGTATACTGTAGGGCACCGCCTGATGTGTCTAGTCATCTGAATCTCATCTTCAGGATGCCAAACACCCTCTCTATGATGTTCCTTGTGCTGGCATGTGCCTAATTGTACATCTCCTCAGCCACTGTGGATGGTCGGAGTACTGGTGTCAGCAGCCAGGGTCATAGGGAATAGGCACTGTCCCCTGTCAAGAGATATGTACCTGTTAGTGCTGTACTGCGGTCTGTCGGATGCTGTCCTGCACCTCTGTGTAGCCCTCCCATACCCCTTCCCTGGCCTACAATGCCTGCCCCCATCCATGCTGTTGTGTGTATGCCTTGTATGCTACTACTCACAGACTAGTTGCCCACTGAGTATCCTGCCCTCCTCAAAGGCCTGGCACAGCTGGGACTGGTGCCAGATGAAGGCATCATGGGCACTGCCGGGGTACTGTGCATAGACTTTGCTGATGCACCCAGCCGCATTGCACACCACCTGGCAGTTGATGGAGTGGTACCCCTTCCTGTTTACATACATGACACTGCCATTGCCAGGTGGTGCACGGATGGGGACATGGGTGCAGTCAATGTCACCCAGTATGGATGGTAGGTGCGCAACTCGATGGAACTGCTGCATTGTTTCTCTGCACTCTGCTGCCATGCTGGGGAATACTATGAACTCCCCAGCATGTGGCAGGAAAGCCTCTAGGAACTGGGTCAGGTGGCATAAGGTGGCAGACTGCGTTACCCCGATGGTGTCCCCCGTTGGTCGTTGGAACGTCCCTGTGGCAAGGAAGCACATTGCTGCTGTCACCTTCTCCTCCACTGTCATGGCATGGCTGCGTCTGGTGTTTGAGTGCAGCTGCTCATGCAGGAGTTCAGAGAGCTGCCTCAACATTCCCCTGTTCATCCTGTACCGGCCAATGATGTGGTCATCAGGCAGGGTCTCGAAGGAGACCCAGGGCCGGTACCACCTGTTTGCAGCATACCGTCTCCTTGGCCTGCGTTGTGGCCCATGTTGTGCCTGCTCCCTCTCCTCCTCCTCCACTACAGCTGCCATCAATGGCAGCATCACTGCTACTGGCACTGCACACATTCCCACTTCCTGTTGTGGTCCCTCCTCCTCTGTGTTTTGCCTTGGGTTAAGACCAGCCTTTTATAGGAGGTAACTAGTGCCACACTACGTGTCGCGTTATGTGTCCTAGCGTGGCACTGGGCCTTTGAATATCCCTTTGTACATCTCTCTTGACCACCCCCTCCTTCCATTTGCCCCTTGCATACATTATTGGTTTGCCCCACACTAATGCTGTTAGTGCGTTGTAACTGGTCCTTTGAATATGGTGGCTCCGAGCTATTCCTATGCTACTCCCACGCTATTGGTTTGCACGCCACGCTATGCTTTGAATTTCTGGTCCCTGGAGTCTTAAGTGTACTCGGGTGCCAGGCTGGGTTCAGCGATGAGACCGGATGGAGCAGCTGCAGTTGGATGTGTCAAGGAGGTAGGCCGTGAAAGAGGAGTTGAAGGAGTGGAGTAGCTAGCCTGGATTTGGTAGCCATAATGGACTTGTGGTGTACTGACAGCCATGACTGGGACATAGACACACACAGCAACTCTCTGTATAGGAGAAACAGGGAAAGGAGGAGGGGGAGGAGGAGGAAGGGTTATGTAATGTATGGGGAGGCCTTGTTATGCATTTCCTGGCATCTTTTAATTTTCTTGTAATCTCATCATTCTGACATACAAGCTGTAAACCTTTCTTGCCTACGTCACATCGATGAGATTACAAGATGGAATCAATGTCACCAGCCAACATTCAAACACCAGAATGTTAAATGCCAGCGTTTTAAACTGAGCATCGTAAGTGGTAGTTTAAACACGGTTGCAGAGCAGTTGACGTCTCCTCTAAGCACATGATGAATGATGTCCAACTGCATCCCACTTCAAGGGCAGCAGCATTAAAGGGACTTTTTTGTCTTTTCTTGTTTAAAATATAAAGTTTAACTGTTTCTAAATGCAAATTGGACCTAAATAAATCTTTTTTTGATGTCTCTCAATGGCGTGCTGTGTATATTTAAGGTGAGATCAAGGAGAGCCATATTTTGATGTAAATGCAATGTGTAAAAGAAGTAATCAGTTCATTTAAGCAGCTCAGACCCCCGTACACTATAAAAGATAATGGCAGGGGTTCTGCAGTGTATCAGGTTGAAATCACCACTCGCGGTTGCCATGCTGACAGTAAACCTTTCGAGCTGCGCTCTCGAGGTTTGCAAGCATGGCATGGCAACCGCTCGAGGTGATTACAGTCTGGTAAACTGCAGAACCACAGCCATTATCCTCTATATTGTAGGTAAGGGGGACAATCAAGGCTACCAAAGTACAGGGGCACCCAGAGGAAAGGGACAGGCTGGAGGTGCTGTGGGTCATCCTGGGAACAGGTACTGGGGCCGTTGTCCATACAGGGGTGGTATGCAGACCTCCAGCATGTGGGAGGAGTCGGATAAAGCATCATCAAGATGGCAAGTAAGGGGGATGTGCTGCTAGTTGGTGACTTCAATCTGTTACATGTAGATTGCAGCCTTCCAACTACAGAATCAGCAAACAGAGGTCCATCTTTGACTCCCCACGAGAGATTTTTCTCAGGCACCTAGTTATGACCCCAGTAGGGATGGGGTAGTGTTGGACCTGGTGCTTAGCAAACAGGGACAGCATTGCAGATGTCACAGTGGGCAGTCCCTTAGGTACCAGCGATCACAGTACAGTATGGTTTAACATTAGGATGGGAACAGAAGTAAACCACATGAGGATGAGGGTTCTGCAATTTAGGACAGAGTTTAAAGAAATGGGAGACCACCTCCAAAACTGCTTCATTGGAGGGATGGTCATGGAGGGTCAGAGTAACAGTGGGGAAAAATAGGGGAGAGCATAATTAAGGCAACTGGCTTTTGCATGAAGGAAGTGAATAAAGCCCAAAAGAAAAAGAGATTATTACAATCCTCTACGGTCCTCTAAGGAAGTGGTAACAGTGGGGAAGGATAAAATACATGAATCCTTGCTGCCTGTGGTCTTGCAGCCCACTGGAATCAAATATACTTGACCAGTCTTTCTTTCAGTAGGGTTTCCTTTAATTTCACCACCAATGAAGCAAGACTGACTGGTCTATAGTTGCTAGCCTCCTACCTGCAACCGATCTTATGAAGAAGGACCATTTCAGCTCTTCTCTAGTCCTCCAGAATCATGTCTTTTTCCAGTGAGCTGCTAAACAAGGCTGTCAGTGGCACAATTAGCACCTTCCTGAGTTTTTACAGTATCCTAGGGTGTATGCCATCCAGTTCCATATCATTGTCCCCCCTTCAGAGCTGCAAGCCCCTTCAGGACTCATTCATATAAAGACGGATTTGTGTCCATCTCCCCTCTGCTCCTCCTTCTTCTAACTAGGTAGTTATAGTTCATAAAAAATGAAAACAATTGCACAGGAATCCTTCGCAAATTTATTTTCTGTAATATCTATGTGTAGCCTGAATATTTTAAACAGGTTTTCACAATATTTGTGCTTCATTGCTGTTTTAGGCATCTGGAATGATTTTCAAAATCCTCGAAAGGTAGTAAAGTATTTCTTAAAGTTTTCATGCTTCATAATGTTTTTGTAAATCTATGTGATACACGATGGTTTTGAAAATCTATATGCTGCTCGAGATTCTGAATCTACTTACTGCATGATTTTTTTTCTAAACATTCACACAGAAATCTTTCACAAAAGTGTCAAAACTCAATATGCTGCATGATGGTTTGAGGAAATGTATGTGCTGCACAATGGTTTTGAAAATCAACATTCTGCATGATGGTTTTCAAAATCTACAAGTTGCAGAAGACTTTCATTTTGAAAAACTATGTAGTGTACAAAGGTTTTTTATTAGTATTAAAGTTCTACATCAACAAAAACTTTAATGTAATTTAACATCAAAAACTAATTAAATATCTAACTATTTAAGATTATATATTTTTTAAAATTATTTTAGGACATGTACCAAGATACACAACTGTGTACCATGCATCTTGTCACAGCCAGTCATATAGAGTTGTGATTCACTATCACTCTATTTAACCTGTTAAACATTTAAACATTGAGGAAAACTGGTGCCTGAGGACAGATGCTGCCCACTTTTCCCAACATTATATACTGTATCTGAAGAAAACAATGTGAAGGACATACTACATAGGAACCTGCATTATCAAACTGGGACTTTCTAGGTGCTTAGTACTAAATGCGTTACTCTGGTCTCCAATTGTTAACCAATTATTAAAGAATCTACCTCTCAATTGTGACTCCATGTCAGTTCAGCTAATGAATAATAGCGAGTGCAATTATAGCAAAAATAATATAGCGACGGCAATTATAGCAACTGACATTTTCAGCACAGGCAATTATAGCTCACTTTTCACATTTGAAGTTGAAAATTATACACTAATCCATGCAAATACTCATATTGGGAGAGTGTACTGTACTCCTGGACAACCTGAGAAAGGCATTCTGTTAAATCCTGGTAGCGTCATCAGATATCCCCTGCTGCTGTTCCCAAAACAAGTTGCTCCAGTTTCACCTTCACTATTTTCTGTTCCTCCCTAATGTTTCTGTCAATCACTATAATGTGTCTTGCAGGGGGGCTATGTCCCCTTCAACCCCTGTGGGGGCTGTGCCCCCAAGCCCCCTATTTCTAATATAAGATCCTCCGAGGCACACTTGGACCTCAGAGGTAAGCTATTATGTTGCTGTCACTGTAATTCTGCAGTGCTAATATTACACGGTCACTATTATTACAGTCACTAATAATGAATCACTATTATTACTTCACCCTAATTGATTAGCTTAATTGACATGCTACCCTCAAGGGTTTGAAGAGACTGGGTAAAGTACAAATGGACAGGGAAAGCTCATATATACCAAGGCGTATGTAATGTGCGAAATTGGTGAATTTCGTTACATGAAATATTTCACGTAATTTGGCTGTTTCGTGAAATTTTTAGTGGAAGTGAAATGTGGAATTTTGCATATGGAGTGCAAAGTTTCACCCATGGAGTGCAAAATTTCACCTGCAAAATTTGCTACTTGCGGGTGAAATTTTGCCTTTTTCATGTGAAATTTTGCGTTTTGTGGGTGAAATTTTGCAACTTCGAACCCTGCAAAATATTTCTCAGAATGGCTGAATTATGCAAAATATTTCACACGGCAAAATTGTCGGTTTCTCAGAAATTTCATCCTTGAGATTTAATTTCACAATATCTTTATGATGTACTATGACCACGCTGCAGGGAACATTGTAATTCAATGGCAATTAGCAGTATTTTGTAAAAGAAAGAAATTCTATAGGCAATGAAATACACCACTAAAAATAATTACCATCTGAACTACCTCATATGCTGCAAACATATGCAGAAAAAGGGAACAGGTGCTATCAAAAAGAATTTCACAGAAATATTTTTAGTTTTCTAAATATCTTTATTGTCATTTGCTTATGTATTTCATCATTATTTACATGGCTTCTTCAGGGGACTTCTTTTCATTGATTTTTTTTTCCCTTACGTTGCAGTACTTGATTTTTTTCACTTTTACATAATGTGACACCATTACCTCAAGTTTTCAATTTATATCCAATTCAGTCAGCATTTCAGCTTTATTCTGAAACAAACTTCTGAGGCTCCTTCCTCTCACACTGAATGTATTGGATATAAATTGAAAACTTGAGATAATGCCTTCACACTGGCAGGCAAAATTCAAGAAGGTGAAATGTTACAGTGAATGCCAGCAAAGATATTGAGAAAATGAAAATTTTTATGAAATTCCTTTTGAGAGCACTCCCTCTTTTTCTGCATGCAGTATTTTGTGACATGTCACTTACTATAAGTAACAACGTTGCATCATGGCTGACTGTTGTACCTGGCACCTTGTTAATCCAACTGAAAAATGGTTTTAAGTGGTCACCTCAAAATACACTTCGGGTTGGATTAACAAAGTGCCACTTACATAGTCATGAAGTTGGTTGGTGACTTCTAAATTCTGAAAAGTTGGGCCCTAAAACTGTCCACAAATGGGCAAGTTATGACCAAAAGAAACACAAAAATTGTAGAAAAATAAAAAATAAAAATAACAGCAACAACAAAATTAAGTCCACATATACATACGATACATAAATTTGAGGACTTTTGTTTTATTTCTGATTTTTTTCTTGTTTATAACTGGCCATTTCTGGTCCACATTTTCATAGTAAAGTTTTGCCATCCCACCTCCCAATCACGTATGTTTCACCTTGTAAATGTGGCCCTAAATGTGCTTTTATGGGTTGACCCCAAAACACATTTTGTGTTAGATTTAAAGCTGCCGCTCAGCAGGTGATCATGAGGGACTGTGGCAGTTTATGCACCCTGGAAATATCGGCTATGTTCTGGGCAAAGGGAGAAAATCTGGGGGGAAAAAATGCTAAATTCTGAATTGTGTGTATTACACATTTGTGGATCTAAGTTTTTTAGCATTGATTTTTGTAGACAGCAGCTGACGAAGGTAGAGGGAGAGTTGCTCTGGTTGTCCAACACTGGATTTTACTTATAGAAAGGTTGCAACAGGAAGGAGAGTGGGTATGGGTGCTAAATGGGCTGGTGAAGATGGGGGTGTGCATTCTACTTGCATTGGGAGAAAGTTGGTATGGGTGCTAATAGATGGGGAAGTTCATTTTTGCATGATTGCTGGACTCCAGAAACGGGCACTCAAAATAGGGGAAGGGGCTGATTTTGGACCACTTATGATCTGGTGCACTTCATTTCACTATGCAATATGCTGCTGCTTCATGTGTGGTCCATAGGGATTCTTGCAAAGCAACTTCTAGCTTTGCTGAAGTGATCATCTTTATGCAGCTGATTTGTGAGTGCCCAAAGGGAGTCTTGTGAAGAAAGTTCCAGATCTAGTGCAGTGCATGTCATCATGCAGTTGCTTCACAAAAGGCATGTGATGCCACTTGTGAAGAAAGCTACAGGTATAGTGCATCATGTAGAAACAAGATCTGATCAGAGCTGTTGGGCTGTGATGAACTGCCAAGTGAGCAAAGCTACACTTGAGTGTAGAAATTATTGAATGCCCATGTGTAACTTGGCCATTTTTTGGAGATGTTGCACCAAATTTTCATCATGGTCTTTTTGGGACCCCTCCTTATGAAGACTGCCAGTGTAATTTTGTTTACTTGTCCAGAAAGGTGATTTCACAGTCTGGCCATGCCATTCTGTGCCACAGGTGTGAAAACACATTTTGGGCAGGATGTGATAAATGACAGTTGTACTGTTAGAAAGGAGGTGTGCAAAAATGGCAATGTTGAGAATGTGGAGTGGAAATATAAAAAACTGTCAAAGTTCGGAGCGTGCATAGAAACAGTGCAATGCACACTCATAACGCAGTCATGTTTTGGAATTTTTTTCATGAAATTTGCAACATAAGCTGTTTGGGACACCAAAGGTAATTCCATGCAGCGACCACAAAATCACCTTTCGGGACCGAGTAACAAAATGACAGTGAAAGTTTTCACAAGGTGGGGTCCCAAGAACTCCATGTTGAAAAGTTGGTGCCAAAACTCAAAAAAATGGCTGATTTTCAAACATAAGTTGAAAACCCCATTAAATGGCATTATAGCATGCTTACCTTTGATTCTTCAGTGTGCGGTTCGGCTTTGAAGAGTGCAGACGTGTCCCAGTCCAGAGAAGATGACAGTGCTAACCTCCAGAGGTAAGTATGGAGTAAAGAGAAGGTGCAGGGAGGTGGGTGCTTATTGGGAGGGTGAGGATGGGGGAGGGGTCTGGCGGTGATGACAAGGAATCATTTTCTTTTTTACAGATAAAAAAACACGTCGGGGGACCATTTTCTTTATTTACAGGAAATTAAAAAAATAACAGACATTTGGGCTTACTGGGGTGGGTTCCCTGTGTGTCACATGAGTGGGGGGTGGGTACATGATGCCTACATGGGGATTGGGCACCCCAATGTTGGCAGGGGTGGGGAAAAATACATTTGGGCACACTGGGGTGGGCTCCCAATGTGTCACATGAGTGTGTGGGGGGGCTAAATAATGCTGACACAGGGACTGGGGACCCAGATGTCAGTACAGGAGCTGAGGGAGCAGGGAGGACAGCAACAGTGGGAGGGTGCAAGATTGTTTTCTTTGTTGCCGGTGCTGGTGGCGGTGACACAACTGTGCATGCATGTCATTCACCCATATGCAGTTGCAGTGAATGGCATTTTGCCATTCACAACATGATGGCACTGGCAGAACTGCACATGTGCACAAGTCACGCATGCGCAGTTCATGCCATGGAATGCGGAAGTCACAGCCACAATAGTGCGGCTGTTATTCCATAGTGGCTGATCATGACAGAGAGTTTCAAGCTCCGTTGGACTTTCAGAAGAATACTTCCAAAAGTCCAATGGAAGGTTCCACAATTGTCCATTTTTAGAGATACAATCCCTACCTCAGTCGGCAGCAGGCCATAGTGGTGAGAGGAGGGCTGAGCTGGTCATCGGCTCTGTTCTCTGAATGTAATGGGATGAGCGGGGTGTCACTGCCGGGTGGGGTGACCACTAGACTACCAGGGAAAGAGAAATTGTTTTTATTTTCTACAGGGGTTTGGATACCTGTTTGGGGGTGGGGGACCGTTAGACTACCAGGGAAAAGAAATATATTTAATTTCTATGGGGGTCGGGATATGTGTTTAGGGTGGGGGGACCGCTAGACTACCACGGAAAAGAACTTGCATTCATATTCTACAGGGTTGGGATACGTGCTTGGGGGTGGGGAGACAGCTAGACTACCATGGAAACACATTCTTTTTTATTTGAAATGGGGGTTGGGATACATGCTTGGGGGTGAGGGGACCACTAGACTACCAGGGAGTGGAACCCACACACTTGGGAACAGGGACCATGATAGCTGAGAAGGGCTGCCTGGCCCAGCCTGTCTGGCCAGGTCCCTATATACTGGATGGCTGCACCGCACAGCCCAGTGACCCTACAGCTGACATCCCCCTGCCCTCCAGCAGGTTTGCCTTATGCCTGCCCCATGCATTGTGTCCCCCCACTGTGTTTCACCCACTGCTGCAGTGGGGTACCTGTGTTGTTGGGAAGCATCCTCTAGGGCATGTATGGCCATGGGCAGTGTCTGTTTAGCTATTGATATATATATATATATATATATATACAGTATATACACACATATATACAGGTCCTGCTTGCACAGCTGAATGGGTGTGTTGTATGCACTGACTGTGCCTGCCAGCACACAGTTCCTACTGCTTTCAGCTTGTACGTCCATTCCAACCAACAAGGGATGCTGTGGGCATGCCTTGGCCTGCAGCAGCCAGTCTGTACTTCCATTCCAACCAAAAGCAGGAGCTTTTTGCTCTATGCAGTAGCACCGGGCAAACTGCATGGTAATGTATGCTAAACAGCACTTAATGAGATGCAAATGTACTTGTTTGTCCACGGATTACCTAAGTAGGCTCATTTGCATGGGAGCTTTGAATATAGCTCCCGTTTGCCCCGGGCTAACCAGTTTGCACCGGGCTAATGTGCTAGCACTGTGCAATCAGGTTAGCCCCGGACAAACCTCACTGCAGCATAGCACACTAAGCCCAGTTCTGCAGTGTGTGGCTTACATTGTTGTTTGCAGAACTGCAGTAGCTGTGAGACATCTCTGTGCAATCACACACAATGTTCTCACCTGCAACACTGGCTTGTTACAGAGTCTAATGAGCTGCAGTTGCAGTTTGCACTTCCTTGTTGCTTTATTCAGTGCTGTCTTATTCCCGGGCTATTTTTGCCCTGCACTCCCAGGCCAGTTTGCCCAGCTTCCTTAGACTGCTGTATTCAGCAAGATTAGCACCAGGCTATTTCCTTTTGAATATAGCTTGCTTTTTGCTCCAGGCTAAGTTTGCTCGCCAGGCAGTGCTAATTTAGCCCCAGGGCAAAGTTTTGAATATCTGGCCCCCATACTCTTGACAGTCTCAAAAATAAGAAAAAAACATGGCCAAGTGCAAAGCAAGCAACAGGTCTGGTACAATGCATGTGATGATGCAGCTGTTTTTTGAGTAGCCTAAAGGCCCATCATCACATCTGTTACAGATGTGGAGCAGTGTGAGTGTGTCTGGCACAGTGTGTGTGTGTTTGCACGTGCATGTGTGTGTGTGTGTGTGTGCACGTCTGTGTACGTGTGTGTGTGTGTGTGTGTGTGTGTGTGTGAGAGATGATGCATTTGCTTAATGAGTAGCCTGTGGGGCCGTTCACAGAGCAAGCTACACATTTGGCATACTTCACATCAATAAATAGTTGCTTCATGAATAGCCTGCAGGGTCACTCATGATGTAAACTACAGTTCGGGCATTATGATCATTACTACTGTATGCCGTGTTCATCATAGGGTATGAGAAATGCAGAAGTTAAAGGAGTCAGTTGTAATATAAATTTTCCAAAAACTAGAAACATAGAAACATAGACTTTGACGGCAGATTAGGATCGCTTGGCCCACCTAGTCTGCCAATTTCCCTACCTACAGGATAAGCTGCAGATCCTAGTTAACCAACAGCCTAATTCTTCCTATCCCCCCCCACAAGAATTGCCTTATGTCTGCCCCATGCATTCTTGAATTCTCCCTCAGTTTTAGACCCCACAATCTCCTCAGAAAGGCTGTTCCATGTGTCCACCACCTTCTCTGTGAAAAAAATACTTCCTCACATTGTCCCTGAGCTGTCCCCCCTCTATCTTCAGATTGTGTCCCCTTGTTCTTTCACATCTCTTTTTCTGAAAGATGCTACCTTCTTGGACTTTGTTGACTCCACTAAGGTACTTAAAAGTTTCTATCATGTCCCCCCTCTCCCTCCTTTCCTCAAGGGTATACATATTAAGCTCCTTTAGTCTCTCCTTGTATGGCTTCTCTTGCAGACCCTGCACCATTTTCGTTTCCCTCCTCTGGACTGCCTCCATCCTGTCTATGTCCTTGCAGAGATGGGGTCTCCAGAGCTGGATGCAGTACTCCAGATGGGGTCTCACAACTGTCTGTACAGAGGGATAACTACTTTCTATTTTTTGCTGGTGATGCCTCTCCCTATACATCCCAGTATCCCCTCAGCCCTCTCTACTGCCTTCTCACGTTGCTTGCTAACCTTAAGGTCATCTTATATAATTACCCCCAGGTCCCTTTCCATTTTTACCCTAAGGAAATAAATTATAATGATGAACTAGTAAAGTTGAAGCACAAAGCATAAAAAGTAGGGACATTAAACATTAAAGTTAGGCCCACTGGGCAAAAGGTCTGCTTACAAGAGCAACACAGGAGCAGTGAGAAGTTAAGTTTCTCTGGGTCACACAGTATGCAACTGGAGTTCATGGGAATCAAACTTAGGTCTGCTGGATGTACAGGTACCAAGCTCATTCACAGCTTGCTGCTGTCACCTCTAGGTGATACTGCCAGCACCTAGCCCTGAACCTTGGCAACTCTGTGGTGTGGAGTTCCTGAATATTCAAACAATCATATAATCTGTCAACTCTAAACTCTCTATCGATGTCCCCTCCAGTCCACTCAGTATGCCATTTTTTAATTGCCGCAGGTTGGTATATAACATAAAAAAAATGTCAGGCCAGAATACTGCTCATCTCATCACATTTTCCTCTCAGTGCTGTTATAGGAATTTGCCTACTCCCAATAGGTGCCACACACACTCATAGTAAAAGGAAAACATTCTGTGCTGGGATATGGGGTGGGGGGGAATAACATCTAGATTTGTAATAATAATGAAATGACATTGTTTCAGTGTAAATCTAATTCTAAAACTGTTCCCACACATCACACATAACTCCCTTCAGCTTGTCTGATTCTTGACTTACTATACAAAATGGTAATTGGCGCTGAAGCAGCTGCAGCCTTGTGGAGTGCAGAGGGAAAAAAATAGACCTTCAAGTGGTGCTGAAGCAGTTGATCTAATCAGAAGTATGGAAGCTGGAAAAGGAACATAATCTGTCCTGTTGCTATGTAAGAAGGTGTAGTTGGTGGACAGGAGGAGATATCATGGCTGAGCAGAACTGAGTTTGATATCAAGAAAAGTATCCATTTTTTATCCTTTAACATGGGACACATTTTGGATACAACAGAATTACCAGATTCTTTCTCAGATTTAATCTGTATTTCCTGCTTGGCATTATTACTAGTTAAAATAAGGCTTAGGCCAAGAGATAGACTGGGGTTTGTTTAATTGTGAATTTCATTTTTGCTTTTGTGATTGAACTCAGAAAAATACCTTGTCAGCAGTGTTGGAAATGGACAAAATTCACTGGGACAACCCCACACCTTTATACACTATGTGTGATCAAACATACCTCACAAGGGCCTGCAGACAAGACCCATTTCCTCATTGCAGTGTATGTTGCATTTAAACATAGAAAGAATCTGAAGGCAGATAAGAGCCAGTTGGACCACCAAGTCTGCCCATTTTTTTCTAGATGGACAGACAGACAGACAGACAGACAGACAGAAAGATAGATAGATAGATAGATAGATAGATAGATAGATAGATAGATAGATAGATAGATAGATAGATAGATAGTAACTTTATATAGTGCTCCTTCCCGGAGGCTTGAAGTGCTTAACAATATTTAAAACAATCCATACATGGCACATAACTTGCATTCACAAACATAATGCAGAGATCAATATAAAATTATTTCTATGATACATTAAAACCACTCAATAATGAAACAATAAAACAGCCATCAGGTCCATTTCAAGCTTAACTTAAATCAAATGGATTATTAAATAAGAGCATTTTTAATTCCTTTATAAAGGTTTCCACTGAAGGTACCTCCCTTAGATGTCTTGGTAAAGAGTTCTACCGGGTTGGTGCAGCAACTGAGAATGCACGGTCCCTTAAGTGCTGCAACCTAGCCCTGGGAACAGCAAGGAGGTAACCCTCAGTGAATCTGAAAGCCCAAGACAGGTGGTGGGAAACAAGGAGGTCTTGCAAGTAGTCTAGTCCCCGCCCATGCAGGGATTTATAAAGTCAGTAATCTGACCTTGAAGGCAATCCTCCACCTTACTGGCAGCCAGTGCAGTTCATGGAGGACAGGTATAATATTTTTAACTTATTATTTTTCCTCCTTGCCACCCCAGTCATTCTACTCACTTGGATCCCTCACACACACACCATCCACATGCCGAGGAGTCTACACCTAGAGTGCAGTGCTACTCCAGGAATTCTAGAGGCCTGTATAACCCCCCTGGTGAGGCGTGAAAGGTTCACCCACTTACCTTCTCCCTTTGGCCTTGCAGATGTGCGAGGCTGGAGGGATCATCACCTAGGACCGATGAGGATTTTTTCCTTATTACTGTTGCTCCCACCCCGTTACCAACGTTGACTTGCAAGGACGGCCAATGAGACAGAGGTGCACAGAGACGCATCTCTGCTCAGGCCCTCAGACGACGTTGGTCCCTCCCCCTTCTTAGCTTCCCCCTAGCCAGACTGCCAGATGCCTGTGGCCACCTGGAGGTGGCAGTGTCATGGTGGGGATATCTCCCACCCCTCTCCAGAGAAGGAGAGCTAGCCATTGGGTGGCAAACCTTCACTCCTCTGGTCGACCCCTGGTGGCTTGAGACCATTCCTAAACCTTAGTCAGAACAGGTATAATCCGATCTGATCTTGCGGCGCCAGTCAGCAATCTTGATGCCATGTTCTGCACCAGCAGCAGCCAATGGAGGTTGCCTCCAGATAGCCCCATGTACAGTTCATTGTAGTAGACCAGCCTGGATGTGATGAAGGCATGTGCCAGGGTGGTCAGGTCCTCATTTGGTATCAAGGATTGGATCTGGGCAATGTTCCTCAGATGGTAAAAGCTGCTTTTGACAATGGCTGACACTTGTGCAACAAGTGTCAAGTCATTGTCAAGGATCATGCCCAGATCCTTAACCTGAATGGAGGGAACTAGGGGAACACCCCCAAGAACTAGCCCAGAGAAATCCCAAGGACTCCCTCCATCAGAACAATGACCTGGATCCACCACTAGTACCTCTGTCTTGTCTAGGTTGAGTCATAGCCAGTTGTGTGTCATCTAGTTCTGGATCTCCTCCAGGAATGTGTTAACCACCTTCATTTTTGCTGTAGACCCACTTGATCTACAGCCCTGTCTCTCTCTCTCCCCTCCCCTTTCCCCTATTCCCTTGGCCTATCCCAGGCATTTTTTAACACCACCACTGTTTTCACCCCCACTACCTCTGCTGGAAGGCTGTTCCAGGAATCCATCACTCTTTTTGTGAAGCACTTTCTCACATTTCTCCCAAATGTACCCCACATCAGCTTCTGCATGTCCCCTTGTTCAAGAGCACCTTTTTTTCTGAAAAGCACTCCCCTCCTGTACCTTAACCCCCATGTGATATTTAAAGGTCTGTATTGTATCCCC
The DNA here is from genome assembly GCA_016271365.2 of Neoceratodus forsteri. Classification (NCBI taxonomy): domain Eukaryota; kingdom Metazoa; phylum Chordata; order Ceratodontiformes; family Ceratodontidae; genus Neoceratodus; species Neoceratodus forsteri. Next base: position 233,947,379 of record JADMNL010000023.1, on the reverse strand, counting down.
CCTCTCCCTCCTCTCCTCCAGGGTTTACATATTGAGCTCCTTTAGCCTTCCAGTATTAGGATTTTGATGCAGACCCTGCACCATTTTGATAATCCATCTCAGGACCACCTCCATTCTGTCTATGTCCATCCTGAGGTGTGGTCTCCAGAACTGGTTACAGTACTAAAGTTGAGGTCTTACCAGTGATCTTTATAGAGGCAACACTACCTACCTCTTTCTGCTGATGATACCCCTTCCTATGCACCCCAGTATCACACTGCCCCTCCTGACTTCCTTGTCACGCTGCCTGGCCATCTTTAGGTCATCCGATATGATTACCATCGGGTCTCTTTCCTTCTTGGTCATTGTCAGTAGCACTCTACCCATTCTGTACTCTGCCCCTGGATTTTTATGGCCCAAGTGCATTATTTTGCACTTTTTTGTATTAAATCACAGCTGCTATACCCTTGACCACTCTGAAAGTTTTTTTTCAGATTTAAGCATGTTATTTATTCAGTTTTACATCTTTTGGTGGGGAAAAGGTAAACATGAGCTATTTTTACTCCTGGAAATGAGTACATACATTTAACTCCTGGAACTGAGTTCCCCTGGGTCCACCCCCCCCCCCCCCCATTTCTCTCACTGCTTGTTGAATGACTAATTAAACACCATCATTGTTGCCATTTTGGCTCCAGGAAGCTTGCCAACCTGCTCTGTCCTCACTTCTCAGGCTCTCAAACTCACATATTGCCCAGTTGGTCGTTGTTGGCTCTGTGTCACAGCAAGTAACACACTGCCCTACCTCACACACACACAAAACAAACAAACAACAAAAAGTAATGTTCGGATCAAAATCAGATCGTAGATGGGATTGTTTAATAAAAGAAAACAGGACTTATTGACTTAGCAACTGGCCAGTTTTCTATTTCTGGCAGCTGTCCTCATTCAGTCTTCAGGCCACATCTTTGCTGTTGCACATGCAGCCCTGTGGAAAATCTGGTTGCAAGAAGGGTCAGAAAACTACCTGTGCCAATCAGAAGGAAGAGTGTTGGTGAAATAACAGTGTACAGACACATACACATGGCAATACACCCCCCCAACTCTGGCCCTGACTAGCACCCCCACATTCACAGTGGATGGTGAAGAATTTTTACTTTGTGAAGCAAGTCTGAGCCACAGAGCTAGCCCAATTTAATCTTAACAGTTCTTCACATGTGAACTTTACTCACAGCAGGTACCATCAAAATCCCACACCCTACACAAAGCAGTAGTTCATGTCACAGGAAAATCGTACCCGATTCTACCTACTGTTCCTTAACACACCAGCTGGCTATTTTAGGCTAGGTTTCCCTGTGCCATGCTGCAAGCCATTGTATCAGTCCTACCCTGTCTTAAACTCACCAAAGTGTCAGCATTACCTACCTCACTGGCAAATTTCTTTGTGAAAAAAATCCTCCTTGCATCTTTTCTGAGCTTACCCCTCGTTAAATTATAGTTGTTCCCTATAGTCACAGTAGTTACTGTCATTCTAAAGTGTTCTGCCATGTGTACCCTTTTAACCCTGTGTGGAAACCTGTATTTTCCTATCATGTCCTCATCTCTCTCTCCTGGTCCCCAGAGATGTTCAGACTCTTTACTCTTTGTTCATATGTGCTATTCTGAATATGAACAGAAAAAAAAATAGGACAGAAGGCTAGTTGTTGATTGGATCATCCAAACACCTTTCGGTGGTAATACTGTCTTAGATGGGTTTCCCTTAAATACATATTCGGCTCTTTCTTAAATGTTTCTATCCAGAGCTGGCCCATTGGCGCAGCTGTTGGATTTTCACTTGCGACGTTGGTGACCTGGGTTCGGGAAAGGACATGGGTTGTCGGAAGGCCAGCCGGGGGGGGAGAAGGATCGAGTGTTCCATGGACTGCTCTACTTCTTCGGGGGGAGGGTGTGGTGTGTCACCAGTACATTGGGGACCCCTAATGGAGGCCAAGGGCACCACAGTGACTGGCACCAACAATCCAAAGGGACGGGAAAGATGCTGGCGTCATTGCATGTTCCCACCCTCTGCTTACAGGGGAAACAATGAAACCTGTCTGCTGCCTCAATGAAACCTGCCACCTGCTGCAATCAGCTCCCCAGGCTGACTCCCACCCTATTCCGTCGTTTGTTGCACCTTGTGCTGGGTGCCATGACCCCGACCTGGGGGGCAAGCCAGGGGATCCCTGGAGAGTGGCTAATGTGGGGAAGCTGCAGCTGAGGGGTCCGTGATCAGGTGGATGGCCCAGCAGTGGGGCGGGCACCAAAAATAGTAAAATAAAAATGTTTCTTTCCTTTCTGAATTGACTACATTGCTTGAAGGTGATTTCCAAATTCCCACCAGTCTCTGCTAGAAACAGTATTTTTACTTTCCTCCTCCTGAATACTTCCTCATTCAACTGTCTGTTATTACTGCTAGCTGTAGACTCATTTGCTTTCTGAAATAGCCGTAACTCAACATAATTCTGGATCTTTTAGGAAACCATACAGAACAATTAGATCTTCTCTGATTCTCCTCTTGTAGACTAAAAATGTTTCAAGTACTTACTTTCTCAATGTAAAACAAAATACTGAGTACCTTGACTTTACCACAGAAAACACTTAAAGCTGAAGTAAGGTACTGTGCAGAACTTTATTGTAGAAGATAAAAACACTGACTAGACCTCCCCTGATTAGCAACCCAGTATTTCACTCAGTGACTCAGAGTCACTAAATGAAATGCTGGGTGGCTCACTGGAGAAGATATAGCCGGTTTGTTTGTTTTTTCATCTTCCACAACTACATTTTGATTTTTACATGACCTAAAGGATGTTTTCTGGTGTTTCAGCAACCCCAAGTCAAATTCATAATGTTTTGCACAGTATATGATGGTCATCTAAGCATTTAAAATCCACAACAAAAAACATGGTCTGCCATGCTTGTTTTTAAGCTACATGGTGAAACTTAATCCCTCTTTATGGAATAGATACAAAAGGTGTCAGATTGTTTTATGTATCTATAATATCATTCTTTTCAGTGTCAACATCAGTAAGAAATAAAAAGTGAAACAAAGACGCATCATTTGGCATGATGGCTGCTTCATATTTTCCAATAATGCAAAAATAAAGAGTAAATTACTGATATCATGATACGCTGTTTAACTAACATTCCTAAAAACTATTAAATCAATTCAAAAATACATGCGGAATGACAGGGACATTAATATAAAAGAAACAGATTAATTAAAGACGGACACACGTGTACGTAAAGCGCCTTGAATTATGGCAACAGCTGCAATTGTGGGAGCTAATTTCCTTATTACTGTCCTGTATATATTTTTAGCTGGACATGTGATAATAGGATAATCATACAATGGCAAGGAAAAATCCTGGACTCTGATTGGTCAGTCTTGGGCTGGACCTGTGATGTTATCCCAATACAACAGCACGGGTCTAGTCTCAGCCTCACTGTGAACTTTTGCTAGATTATGTGCTGCTTGATGTGCTTGATGATGTGCTTCATTGTTTCATCTTCTTTTAAAAAAACAAAAATATTTTTCCACACAAAAACATCTTTAAAATGATTGTTTTTATTCTGTATAACAACAAGCCATTGTATAATAGCAATAATGCCCTCCAGGGTGTGTGTCGTTTGGGATAACATCACACCTCAGTTATTGGATGCAAACCACCTGAGGTGTGATGTTATCCCAGCACAACACACACCCTGTCGGGCATTATTGCTTAAATCATTATTCCACAATGCGACCATATGTTTAAGAGTGTACCTGTGCCAGTAAACAGCTTTGAAAACTTTTTCAGGTGTATCAGAAAAATGGTAGCTTGAAACACCAGGGAACGTCTTTAAAATGTTTTCTATGGCAAAGCGCTTAATTTCTCCCCATATTCCATTCTACCATCCCCATTTATAATTCTAGTTTCTCTTTTTTGAACCCATTCCACTCTGACTGTCTACATTCTTTCTGCAACATGGATTCCAGAACTGGCAACAGTACTTCAATTATGGTCTCACATATGCTCTATAAAGGGTAGGGGAGCTATCATTTTCTTTTGTTCTACTCACAGTGTTCTGCATTATACATTCTGATACCTGAGCTTTTCATTGGAAGGCTTTAGCCTGAGGTTCAATGGAGGGGGATAGCTCCTCCCACCTGCCTTTCTTAAACCTCAGGCTTCTGTTCACTCAGCTTCCAGTGTTTCAAAACTGAGCCGCAGACTGCTGGGCTGCATGGCTGGTGGGGCTTGGTTTTTCCTGTTGTTTCCCTCTGTTTCCATTACTGCTTTCTCTCCCTTATGCTTGCCCTCCCCTCCATGCCACTCTCTTGCCTCCCTCTCTTGCTGTTCTGTATTCCTCTCCACCATTCCCGACCCCCCCATTTTTCTATCTGTGTGGCTTTCTTCCTTGCTGGACCCCCCTTGATGTTCCCTGCTCTCCCCTGTACCTTCATTTGCTCTTTTGCCTCTCCTTTCCCTCTTTTTTTTGGGAGGGGGAGTTCTACCTTGCCAGCCCCAGCTTTGGTTTTGTTCTTGCTGATGCTTCCATTGCATTCCCAGCTGTGCTTAGCTTCACTGCCGGCTCCTATCCAGCTCACCATCAACCTGCCAGCGCTAGAAGTATGACATCATCGCCACCACCAGACCTGCCCCTGGTGCTGGGGACCATTCAGCAGGAGCTCCCTGCTGTTACTCAGACATCCTTGCTTCAGGGGCTTGGTACACTTCTTCCACACTTCCTGGAGAACTTGCCTGCACCACCCATTGCTTCTACATCTGGCCTGCTTCTCCTCTAACCATTCACACCGGAGCTGCTCTTACGTTCAGTAGCCATCTACAATTGGTTACCTTACCAGGACTCTTGTCATTATGTGGCTTGTGATCTTGTTTGCAATTATGTTTGTACCTTTCCACCTCCGATCTCATAAATCCGGGGCAAGGTTTAATTTATCAGGGACAAAGCACCTACAGTCATGGACAGGTCTTCAAAATTGGCGCTATCCACCCTGGTATCTAAACCAATAAGGGGCTTAATGTAAAAGGCATTTCTACTGATGAAAAAGTCTGGAACTTTAATGCTTGACATTGTTTCATGCTTACAATCCCCACCCAGGTCCACCTCAAAAATGAGCTTGCTCAACGGTGATCGCCTGGTTAAATAAAGAGTTTGATTGATTGATTGATTGATTGTTAGTTACAGAAATGCTAATCTACGAGTTACAGAGTAAACTTTGAAGCAAATCAGCAGAAGCCTTTCAGCTATGGTGGCCTTTGTCACCATTCTCCAACTTCTAGGCTCGTGAATTGCATTTTTATTTTCCCCAGGCTTGGAACTCTTTTGAGATCACAGTCATATCACGGGAGGACTACTCTCCAAGCACTTCTACTGCTGTGTGATTTTCAGTGCCTCTCTACAGTACTTCCACATTGACTGCTGCACAAAGGAACCAACCTCAGGGATCCCTTATCTACAAGGATTCTTGTATATTTCAAGGAAATCAGGCCATCTATGGGCCAGTCATTTACATTGCCTACATTGTTTTTAGGAACACAGATGCATTTTGCTCCAATAGGACTCAATGTTATCTACAAGGACAAATGGCTAAATTTGCCCTGGAGTTGCTTGGAATATACCAACTCATTCAAGGTGCTCTCCAACCTGCTCTGGTGCTAGTCAGTGACTCCCTTCTTCACTAGGCTCACTTTAATGACCTCTGCTACCTACTGCTTATTGCTTGATTGAACTTCCCTTTTAGGAACCCTGTCCTTCTGATTGAACTCTGTGGGGTCCCATTGGTCCAGCTGATGATTCTGCCAGTATATCTAGCCTACGTGGAGGCTTAACTAGACACACTCTCTTCTACTTCTCCTCAGGCAGACCTATGTGGGGGTTTTGCCAGTCCAGTCAGCCACGTGGAGGCCTAGCTCTAACTCACTCACTTCTACTCCTCCTCCTCCTCCTCAGGCAGACCTACATGGGGGTCCTGCTGGTCCAGCTAGCCTACATGGAGGCCTTGCTCATCTCATGCATTTCTACTACTCCTCAGGCAGACCTACATGGTGGTTCTGCCAGTTCAGCTAGCCTACGTGGAGACCTAGCATGACTCACTCACTTCTACTACTCATCAGGCAGACCTACGTGGGGGTCCTACCACTCCAGCTAGCCCACATGGAGGCCTAGCTTGCTACTCAATCACTGTACATGCTGTCTTCTAATGGACCTCCAGTGGGTCCTGCTGGAGTGCTGACCTGGGAACTACATAACACAACAAGTTATGTGTAACCCTCGAATCATGCAATCCTGCGGCCATGGCGGACAACCGCACATGTACATTCTACACATTCTTCACTACCCTTAAGAAGGTTTCAGCATCCAGCCTGTCTATAGCTATGGCCTCTGGGCATTCCATTCAACTCATCCAGTCATCCTGCATGGGATTCTCCAGATCAGCTCGACCTCCAGAACCTTGGAAAACTCACATTTCATCCACGTTTCCTACAGCTATGGCAGACCCATGGGGGTCCTGCCATCCCAACCAACTGTGCCCATGAGAGGGCATCTACTCATCACTCACAACTTATTCCATACTACAGGTGGACCCACTTGGGGTCTTGTCCTCCTTACTTTGGACAATGTGTTACTACTGCAATGGCAGACCGCGGGGGGGTCCCACCATCCTTAACTCAGATAGCACAATACTATGGGGATGGAGAACCACGTGGAGTCCCGCCATCTCAAATATACAAGCCCCATGAGGGGGCCCTACTTATCGCTCAAACATGCTTCAAGTCACTACAGGAAGTCTCACTTAGGGGTTTCACCCCATTACCATGGAGCACATCATATTGTGGTGATGACAAACCCAAATGGGGGTCTCACCCTCCCGAATCCATCATGCCCAAGAGAGGCATAGGCATTTCTCATTACTCAGAAAATATTTCCATCTTCACTTAAGCAGACCCACATGGGCTCTCATCTTCCTTAGGCTGGCACCTGAGACCTATGTGATCATTTAAGCATCCGAACACTGCATACTCCGGACCTACATGGGGTCCAAGCTCCAGCTAGCCCACATCCGGGCCTACCCTACTTCATTATTCATCTACTTCCCACCTCTCTTTTTGTTCCAGTTCCAACCAAGTTTCTATGCTGGACATCTCCATAGAGTATATCTCAGTTCCTTGGACATCTTAAGACAAGTCTCCTTTCTGACATGGTACTCGATCATACCCTAATGTTTCAATGGATTTACACAGCTCCATGCAAGCCTCCCAAATTGCATAGACTCCTACCTCATCATCGTTCCTTGCTGGGCAACACTTCCGACCATTTCATCATCTATGATTTCTATGTCCTCAAAAATTTGCAGCGTTGGCACTCATTCCTCAATCATGCGGACTGTATATGTAAGCTTTACATCTGCTCCACTCACAGCTGCCTTGGTCATGGATCAACCATCATCTCTCAGCCACACATCATTCCAAACTAGGTCTCTTCATCTGCCAGAACCTTCATCTTCAGCAATGACTTCCTGCTCATCATCGACTTCAGAAACAGGACTCTTTGACCAACAAATAGACTGAATTCTTGGACATAACCATAACTAACCTCAGCCAGATTTAGGATTATTCTCCTTTTAGTATGGCTAGAGGACAAGTAGGTAAGTAGCAATGGATCCTTGGTAGTTTCCTCCTAAGGGAGTTTTTCCCTCTCCTGTGTGCTACTGGTCACACTCTCTGGGGTTGGAGGAGCTAATCACTACACTAACTCTCTCTTTTTGGAGCTTAAATCTTACACCTATTCAGTATCCCACAGATGGAGCTTAAATCTTACACCTATTCAGTATCCCACAGAGGGTGGGATATAGAAAAACGCCAAAGCTCAAGTTATAAACATCAAGCATATACCATTCAGTTCATAAGTATACACAAATACTAAGTTACATACCACACATTGAATTGGAAGGCTTTAGCCTGAGGTTCAATGGGGGGAATAGCTCCTCCCACATCCCCTTCTTAAACCTCAGGCTTCTGCTCACTCAGCTTCAAGCATTTTGAAACACCCACGATCCTCCCCTGCCTCCTCCTCCTCCTCCTTCTCTGGCATTCTTGTCTCACCCTCCATGCTGGGGCGTAAGTCTTACACCTACCCAGTATCCCACAGAGGGTGGGATATAGAGAAACGCCAAAGCATAAGTTATAAACATCAAGGCCCAGATATTCAAAAGGGTTGTTCATGGTGCAACAGTGTTGCACCATGCGCAACCCACTGATGCACCCCGGGACGATATTCAAACAGGGATTGTGCCTGGCAGTAATGTATGCAGTGCAGGTAGGGTGGTCGTGCCCATGCATACTCTGCACATCCCGATATTCAGCCCGGGATGTGCTGAGTCCATGGAAGTGCAAACCCTGCTTGCGCTGCACACAGGTGAGCCAAAAAAACAGGAACAATGGCTGACCACTCACAGGTGAGCTGCCGTATTGCAGGGCGCAACATGGCAGCTGCCACCTGTGGGTGGCCAACTCCAGCTGCACCTCTGTGGCAGCACCCCCCCATGCAGGATCATGGGCATCTGTGTAAATTAGTAATGTCCTATCTCCCTGGTGGTCCGGTGGACCACTGTCAGCCCGATCGTGGGCATTTGTATAAAAAATATCAAGTCCAATATTCCTGGTGGCCCAGTGGACTGCTCGCAGCCCGATCACGGGCTTAAGTATAAAAAAGTAAAGTCCTATATCCCTGGTGGTCCAGTGGACCGCTCGCAGCCCAATCATGGGCTTAAGTATAAAAAAGTAAAGTCCTATATCCCTGGTGGTCCAGTGGACCGCTCGCAGCCTCATCGCGGGCTTAAGTATACAAAAGTAAAGTCCTATATCCCTGGTGGTCCAGTGGACTGCTCGAAGCCCAATCACGGGCATTTGTATTAAAATATTACGTCCAATATCCCTGGTGGTCCAGCAGTACCCCCCTCCCCACCTGCCCACTGAGCCCCACCACCCCACTCCCCCCGGTCAGCGGCGGGTGGCAGCACCCCATCCGCCTGCTGCCCCGCTGCCCACCGACTGACACTGTAGGTAGGGCTGTATGCCCATTGCTCCACAGCATGAGCCAATGGGCTTGCAGCTATACCATACTACACAGTCCAGATATGTAAATGGATCCATTCACATATCTGGAATGTGTGTCTGCTCTGAGATCACGAGCCCATTGGCTTCGCTGTGGACCAATCAGCGTACAGCCCTACCTATGGTGTCAGTCAGCAGGAAGGCGGGGCAGCAGGTGGGTGGTGCTGCCACCCACCGCTGACTGGGAGGGAGGGGTGGTGAGGCCCAGTGGGTGGGTGGGAGAGAGGATACCGCTGGACCACCAGGATATTGGACTTAATTTTCTAATACAAATGCTCGCGATGGCTGCAGAGCAGTCCACTGACCACCAGGGATATTGGACTTGATATTTTTTATACAAATGCCCGTGATCGGGTGTGTAGCGGTCCACTGGACCACCAGGGATATGGGACGTTATTTACCCCTCAGTATGCCCACGATCAGGCAGAGGGGTGCATTGCTGCACTGTGCAGGGGGCGTCGGTCCCTGACGGCTGCTGCCTGGCAGGGTGCCAGGCGCAAGTCGCCGGGGATCGGTGCACCTGCATGCAAATGGGACCATAATGAAATGCAAATGGCCCCATTTGCATCTTGCATACATTATGGCACCATTTGCATGTGCACTTTTGAATATCACAGTTGTTGCGAAGAGCACAAGGGAACTTGTGTTAGCGCATCCCCCTGCTCCACTCTGACCTCTTGTGCTGGTGCAGTGTCACTGCGCCATGCACACTGTGGGTGGCCAGAGTGCAATATTTAAAGATGCTGTGCCATGGTGCAGCTCCATTGAATATCGCCCAGTCAACGTCCCTTCACAGCCAAGATGCGCTGTGCCCAGACTTGCACCACAGCCTGGCGCAGTCTGAATATCCGGGCTCAAGTATATACCATTTAGCTCATAAGTATACACAAGCACTGAGCTATGTATCACACATTGAATGTTCATCTTGTGCCCACGCACAAGTGAACATGTTGATATGAGAGTTGCTAGAGAGGGGTGTGAGGGGGTGTGAGTCTAATAGAGAGTGGTGCTGTAGGGGCTGGTCTGTGGCAGGCAAATCAGCAGACAGTGTCCTGATGACAATGGTTTTCTGAGGGGGCTGGTCTTGTCATGCACTTCAAAGGACAGAGCTGACACATTAGTAGTGTGGCTCTGTCCTTTGAAGCAGAGGCATACTGATCAGTCGAGCAAGCATGCCATTTTTTTAGCCCTGCCTTACTCTTGTGACCTGTCCTTTTCTGTTCACGTGATGCAGTGTGGGTCTTAAATACTACAATCAAAAAATGGCAATCAAACACCAGTCAAAGTTTGCAAGTTGTGAGCTGGGAATTGGACCCGGGAAAGGCAAGACAATCTAAGCTGCTATACTGATTAAACCACAAATGACAGTACGTTTCAGCATTTTTAATGAAAATGATCAAGCAAACTTGCACAGAACTAAACTGATATTTCTAGCTTTTGTATATCATTTCAATGCAAGCTGACATGGAAATCCAGTGCAGACATGCAAGTACCATTCATATTATTGATCTAAACTGGGAGTACCACAGACTGTTATTCATGATGATTTAGCTCAACAATATGAATGACATTTACTTGGCTGCACTAGATTTCCATGACAACTTGCATTGAAATGATATACAAAAGCTAGAAATTATGGCTTAGTTCTGTGCAAATCTGCATGATCATTTTCATGAAAAATGCCGTCATGGTCAACCTGGAACACGTTGACTGTGTACCTGCAACAAAGAAAACCATATAATCGATGTCTGTTGTTGGTGGCCCTAACTGTCCCCCAACATGACGCTCCCTGTCAGCACCCCCCTCCCACACACACACAAACAGTAGTGACACTGGGGAGGTGTTCAATCCCCCAGTGTCCTTCCCTAAAATAAAGAAAACTGTCCCTCGTCCTATTTGGAAACTGTCCATCAATATTTGTTGCCACCTCCCCAACCTAGCATAGTGACACTGGGGGTGCCCAATCCCCCAGTGTTCTCAACAGAAATGTCCCTGAAATAAAGACTACTGCCCCTCATTGTTTGATTTTTTTTTAGACCTGAAAAAAAAGGAAAACGCTAATCATTGTCTGTTGCGCTGTTAACCACCACCCATCCCATCCTCCTACTCAGGACCCACCACCCCCCATACCTGCACACTATACTTACCCACCAGAGGTCCGTCACTGTACTCTTCTCTGGACTATAGACACGTCTTCATGCTTCAAAGCCCAACCATGAACTGAGGTAAGCACTTCAATGTATTTCAATGAAGTTTTCAGTTTCAATGTATTTCAATGTTGGTTTTCAACTTAATGGCATAACTTGACCATTTTTGTAGATTTTTGCCTCAAAGTTTCAACATATCTTTTTGGGGACCCCACCTCACGGACAATTAAGTTACATAAGGCAATTCTGTCCTAAAGGGTGATTTTGTAATGGATGTGAAATCACCTTTCAGGCAGGAGTTGAATATTTTCTCCACCTTTGTTCATGAGGTGGGGTCATTAGAAGGGTATGTTGAAAATTTGGTGTAACATTTTTAAAAAACAACAGTTAAGAGCCTGCGTTAAAATTTGTGAACACAGGCTTATAATATTGGTAATTTTCAATATTTTGACCCTATATTTTCAACATAGCCATTTCTTAACAGCAGCTCATGTATGTGACAGCTGTCATTTTTCAGATCCTGCCCAAAATGTTTTTTTGCATCCTGAAATGTGATTTCATAGTAGCTGCACGAAATCACCTTTTGGGCAGGAGTTGACATTTTGTTCTGCACTTGTTCATCAGGTGGGGTCATAAGATGGCTATGTTGAAAATTTGGGAAAAAATATTAACAAACAGCAAAGTTATGAGCCTAGGTTGAAATCTATGAATGCAGAATTGTAACTTTGGTAATTTTAAATATTTTCACCCAACGTTTTTAACATTGCTATTTTTTCACAGCACCTCATGAATGTGACAGCTGTCATTTTTTACATCCTGGCCAAAATATGTTTTTGCATCCTGAAAGGTGATTTTGCTGATGCTGCACAAAATTACCTTTCAGGCAGCAGTTGAAAATGTTCTCCACCTTTGTTCATGTGGTGGGGTCATAAGAAGAGTATGTTGAAAATTTGGTGTAAAAATATTACAAAACAACAAAGGTATGAGCCTGCATTGAAATTTGTGAACATTGGCTCATAACTTTGGCAATTTTTAATATTTTGACTCCACATTTTCAACATTGCCATTTTTTCACAGCACCTCATGCATGTGACAGCTGCCATTTTGCAGATACTGGCCAAAATGTGTTTTTGCATCCTGAAAGGTAACTCCGCAGTTGTTGCATGAAATCATCTTTTGGCCAGCAGTTGCACATTTTCTCTGCACTTGTTCATGAGGAGGGATCATAAGAATGGTGTGTTGAAAATTTTGGGCACAGATATTACCATATAAGATAGTTACTCATTTCTACTTTGTATTCTTAAATGTTAATAATAAGATTCCTTCACTGAAGCAATTTTCAAACACACATCCCCTATGACACCAGTGCACACGTGAACATTCTGCATTGACAAATGTTTGTTTTGTATAGATGCTGATTGCCTTCATTATTTAAAGTTTCTTGTTATTATAATTCCTTGGTCATATTCTTCCTCAACTTTTCTTAATTTACTACCATTTCAGTAATTATTTGCCCTTCTTTTTATCTTAGCTAACTGGAATGCTCTGTATTTCTTCTTTTTAGACTGTATGTTCCACCAGTTGGCCCACTTGGTTATCCTTTGCAAGTCTATCTGTATACTATACAGAAGTAGGACCCCCTCCTTTCTTTGACTAGTAATGTACCTCCCTATGCATCCCACCATGCTACTTGCCCTCCAATAGACTTAATGACAGTGACCATTTAATTTTAAGTTGCCACTGATGATGATCCCCAAGTCTTTCTCCTCTGTTGACTGTGCCACCCTTACCCACTTGCCTCTGTGCTCTATTTTGGTTTCTTCCTATAGTATGTGTATGACCTGGCTTGCCTGGCATTAACCTTTGAGGTTTGATCAGCTTTAGAGCTTCTCCGCGTCCATGACCATATCCATGACTCCCTCTGTACTGCCCTCCTTCCAGCTGAGTTTGGTGTCATCTACAATCAGACACATGTTAGCATTGCCCCCCCCCCCATATCTGAGATGTACTGCATATGTTGAAAAGTGTAGGTCCCAGGACAGATCCTTTGGGATTCTTGCTTGACTCCAAAGCACTGGTCATTTAGAACCATTCTCTGAGTCCTCCCTTCAAGTCAGCTCCCATTTTACCCTGCTAGTTTGTCCTTATCATCTACACTCCATTAGGTTTATAACCAGTCTCTAATGTGACTTAGAGCAGAGGCGTTACTGAAGTCCAGATAAAGGACATCCACTGCCTATCCCTTGCTCACCTCCTATGTCACTGAGTTTATAAAACCTGTCACATTTGTTTGACATGATCATCCCATAAAGAAATACTGCTGCCTCTTTTGTCCTGCAGTATGTGCAGCTCTAGGAAATCCACTGACCACTCTTTGGTTATGATCTACAACAGTTTTCCTACTGTGATAGTCAGACTCTCTAGTCTATGGTTCTGGGGGGTCATCCCTGGCTCTGTTGTTATGCAGTGCACCACATATGAGGCTCATTGTTCCCCAGGAATTATCATTGTTTGCAGGGATCAAATTAATAGGTGCACCTGTGTTTCTGCCAAAATCTGCAATGCCTCCATTAGTACCTGCTGGTGAAAACCATCTAGCTCGAGGAATTTATTTACATTTAGGCTTTACAGTCATTTCAGAACTCTAGCCTTAGTGACCTCCCCATCACCAACATTTGCTCTATTTCACCTTTGAACATAACCCCTCTCACATTTTATTTATTTAGTTTTTGTTGACTGGGTAAGTGCACTAGACAAATCCTGCCTATTTTCAGGCACGACCCAGGGGAAGGGGATACAGATGAATGCCAATTGACCTTGAACCAGATGAAACATGTAATGAACCTTCTTATTCCACCGTGAAGACTGAGATGAAAAATTAATTTAGGATGTTTGCCTTCTCAGTGTTGTCCTCAACTCTACCCCACCCAGGTCATTTTCTTTATGCCCCCCTTAGATTTCATCTTCTTTCCTGTAGCTACTAAAAACAAATCAACAGCAGGCAAGCACCAGGATTCAGCCATGGTATTCAGTGTGAACACCAGACTAAGAAGTAGAGCAAAATCTCAGTGCACCCAGTGGCAAGGACAAAAAGACAGACAACAACAGCAGTAAAAAAAAATATCTTACCATTTTTATTTTAAGTAAAGTGTGAAAAAGCTGATTGACCTCATTGCCTACAGTGTACATACTGTATCACACCACGCCACCTATGATTGATGACAACATAGACTAATGTTAGTCTAGGTCATCATCAGTCATAGCTTTTGCACACTTTACTTGAAATAAACTGGGTAAGAGTTTTTTACAACCATTGTCTGCCTTTTTGTTCTTGCCATTGGGTGCTCTTTGATTTTGCTCTACTTCTTTCTCTCATGTAGTTGAAGAAAGTTCTGTCATTTGACTTGTCCCACTTCACTATCCTCATTCTATCCTATATAAATATATAGACACATATAATAAATAGATGGGACTTGTGTCCCATCAAAAAGCCCATCAACTAGTTCCCCATATATGACACTGATTAAAGTTGTATACCATGGTAATTAAAGTCATATAACATGGCTGGCCATGGTATAAGACTTAAGTGACATGATACATGACTTTGACACTGAAGCTTTGGTTTTCCTTCTGCCTCGAAGAACTGCTGTGAGCTGCATTTGTTTTTAATCAGAGGAGGGATCTTTGGAGAATCATGCTGCATAACAATGCAAGGTTAAAACTAAACAGAAAGTGTGTGGAGGTAGTGTACTCACCAAAGCCCTCCATGCAACTGCTCCCAATGTTGAACACAACAGGACACCTCTGCCAGGTTGAGCCCAACCACATAGCATTCCTGATCACCACACTGACTTAAACCACACTCCTGACTACCATGCCAACCTGAGCCACACTCCCTACTGCCATGCTAACCTGAACCGCACACTATTCCCATCCTCAACAGCACACACTAAGGGACCGGCCACCCTAGTCACACCTCCTTACATAGGAAAACCCTGCTCTGTGGAAAGCAAGAGGGACAAAATAAAGCAAGGCAAACCTGGACATGATTGGAAATGCAATCTAAAAATAAGGATAATAGCCATCCTATTGTATCATATAAAAACAAATGTTAGGAAAGTGTAGTATATGAGGATGTAATTACTGGTGGCCGTAAATATCAACCAGATTACTGTATTGTTAAAAATGCATATCAACCAGGTTTTGGGTTCTTATGCTCCAAAGGCAATAACAACCTGAAATTTGGTTGATATGACAGTCCCCAAAGAAACAGACTTAAAACATTGCATTCCATTGTTTCACAAAGTATTTCAACTGCAGTATTTTCAACTGTGTTTCATTCATGTACAGTTCAATTTCTTCAAAAATAAAACTGCACTGTAGCTAAAAAAAGTCTTTTTCTTTCAAGCTGCTAGAAATACAGTCTAAATCTCCATACTAGAAGTTGTAAAAAATAAAGGATAGGTGGTAAATTTGATGTTCTCAAGGTTTATGGGTCATCACACACCTCGGGTATGTGAAAAAAATCCATAACACACACACACTTAACTAGCCATTATTCTCTATATAATGTCATATTGGGGGCTAATTAACTCAGTAAACCCACTTGCCCTTCAAGCTCATAGGCTATTAGCTAATTATGAAATGGGTTGTAAGAATGCCACCTCCTGATTGGTCGAGAGTTACTTTCAGCCAGGCCATTATCCCAGCACAACAGCTGGGGTGACTGTAGCTCCTGGTAGTCAGTCCTCCTTACCCTCAACCACCTGTATCATATCACACCCGCTGGTGCTGACTGCCTACTCACTGCCACTGCCTGCTAGCTCTCAAGTATACCTCACCCCCCAGACATTTTCCTTGCCTTGCTCCCACTGTAAATTCCAATATATTTTTTGCACACTTTTCATGATGTTACTTCGTTACTTCTTTTTCAGCAGTGTTTTAACCCACAAGCACTGCTATGCAGCTCTGTCTCCTGACCACTTGAAAACGTCCCTCTGCCGCTCTGCCATCTTCTGCTCACTTGAGCAAACTAAGGATGAGCCAGTTAAAAATTTAACAGCCTTTAAATGATTTAGCTACTACCCAGTTTTATCAATTTGAACAGTGCTTCCTGCACATGCCTACTGTGCCATCCAATGCCGGAGAGCCTGTTACAGCCCCAGTCTGACCAGCAAATGACAAATGTGGCAGCCACTGTGCAAACGCTAAGCTTGCATCTGAAGCCAGTACTTGCCCTCCCTTTGCTGTTGCTAAACTCATTTAGGAACAGCTGCTAATATGCTGCTTTGGTACCACCTACTGGCAAAGTTTTAAAACTACAAACTTGGACTATTTTTCTATGTCTTTGTACTTTTAATTAAATTTTTTGTTGTTGTTTTTTTTCTAAATTTATCACCAGTACACAGCATTAAAAAAAATGTATTTCTTTAAGTGGACCCACTTCATGATTGCAATAAGGCACTCCAGGGTGGGCGTTATGGTGGGATAACAGCCCTTCTCGGGAGGTGGAAGCACTTGACTTCACCTTGTGCTTCAACCCACCCGAGGCAGGCCATTATCCCACCATAACGCACCCCCCATCTTGTCTTATTGCTTAATTAGCTCCCTTGGTGGAATTATATTCTCATATTCTAAACTTTTCTAGCATTTATTCCATTAATTCTCCTTTTCTTTCTCTCTCTCTCTCTTTGTAACTATCTATCTATCTATTCATTAATTCATCAGTTAGTATTCCAGCGACAAATGTTTGGAAATGTGGTGTTAGGGTTTTCAACCGTAACACCCCATCACCACCCTGCACACACCAACAGGTGTCGGGGGTGTGCTTTGGGGCAGTCAGCCCTAACACTCACCCCATTCCATAAGTAAATAAGATGAAATGTGCACAGCATAGGGCCACATTTCCCTACTTCCATAGGTTTAACCCTACTGTCAACCCATAAGCCTGTCAACCCTAATGCTCACCCCATTCCATTACAAAATAAGGTGACATGGGCACAGCATAAGAGAATGGGGTGAATGTTGGGGTGCAACCGGCTGAGCCACTGACATTACAGTAAACACTGTCTAGGAGCTGCTCCCTCACTTCTGGATTTTAAAAGTTTGTTGTAAATATCTGTTTTGACCGACCTACTAAGCTGCAAATTGCTATTACTTTGTCATATGTGGGTGTGGTCTTTACCTTGATTGTAATGTTTTAATATGTAACGATGCAGTAGGTCTGATGAGAAGAGATGTCTATGAGTTATTATGGATTTCTGTGGAATTCTCAAAATATTAGGGATTAAATAATGGTTTTCATATGAGATTTGTACTAGCCCATAATTATAGTGCAGTAGTATTATGCCAGAAAACACTAAGCAGTTTGATATGGTAGTGTCTTTTTTTAAGTAAATCAGAAGGTGATCTTTAGTGATAGGACTAATTATAAACTTAGTACTTATATAGCAAATGATTGCCTTTATTAAATACATTTTAATGAACATTTTACAAGCAGCACATATTGAATTCAGCAGTAGAAGTTCATTATAATAAATTTTGGATCCCTGATGCTAAATAAAAGGATTATTAATTTTAGTCAGATGAACTAAAGAAACAAGATTTTGCTGCAGGGTGTAGTGGTTCTTTTAATCTAACCATTTTGAAATAATTATAAGTCATTTTCATATTCTTTGTCCTTTGATTCTTTCACACTTACTGACATTTTGTTTCCTCTAACTTCTAGTTATGCATAGTTCACACAGTGTGCTGCAATAATCCAAGTGTGTTTACATTTTGAAAGTAAATATGTGCACAAAAAGCACAGAGAGTAGGAGGCAACATGTTCCTTTGAAGAGTTATAGTCCATAAATTTCATCCTTGGATTCAGGTTCCCTGAGGTTTTAATTTATTGATAGGAGAAATGCTCAGGACTGCAGTTCCATGATAAAAACAGGAAGGGATTTCTGATGAATGGGCAGGAGGGATAAAAAACAAAAATCAGTGATAATTTGGGGGCTGGCCTCTCAGCCTCCAGAAAGGTGCTGCAAATATGATCTCCTTTAAAATGACTGGAAAGAAGGCAAAGAGTGGGAGTTGTTAATTCATCAGAGGCTGTTAAAAATTTGGCAGCACATCAACTAACAAAAAAGAAAGTAAAATAAATCTAGTGTTATATACTGAATATTTTATTCCTAAAATGTGTAGAAGTGCATCAGATAACATTTTTAACATGTAAAATCACAACTGGGAACAACTACCCCCCCCAACCTGCCACTCAAGATAAACCTCTCTAGCTTTCTTGTACCATTTAACTCCCTCCACACCCATACCCACAAGTCAAATCTTTCCAGCTTTGATGTGTCTTGTACTAAAGGCAGTTGTCCCAAGGAATTTGTGTTTCCTTTTGCAATTCAAGAGTAATGGGTGTTTCATGACAAAGCTGTATATTTATTTATTTATTCATTGTTGACTGCTGGGTGGGTTAGGAAATATTTTCCCCCTTCTATGTTTGTCTGCATGCATGTGCAAGAAACATAGTACCGCCATATGAGTTTTCGTAGGTGTGGCACCCCCGCTTCCAATGCCCTCAGGGTTTTATAGGTGCAGCCGCACTGCACCAATAAATGTCCCAGCTGTCTATGACAGCAGTTCAGATTGCAGTGGCATACAGTTGAAAGCAAATGACAGCTACAATCAGCGGTGGTAACGTGTAGGCAATTTGCATACTGCCCTGCCATCAGCAGTATGCAAATTGCCTGCACATCACCACCGCTGATTGTAGCGGTGGCTGTATGTGCGCACCCCCCACTTTGCTGTGTGCCGAGGGGGTGCCCAATCCCCTTCGGCACATGCACACTCCCCCCCAAGCACACTGTATGTCCGACAGGGGTGCCCAATCCCCATCAGTTCCAGTGTCCCCTCTCCAAAAAAACAAACTTCTTGGTGCCACACTGGGAGCCCACCCCAGTGTGGCAGAAGTCCAGCATCTTCATATGTCCCCCCCACACTGTAAGGCCAATGGGGGTGCCCAATCCCGCGTTGGCTCCACTGCACCCCAAAAACTTCCAGGTGGCATGTTGGGACCCCACCCCAGTGTGACAATAGTCCCATGTTATCCATGTAAAATAAAAAAAAAACTGTAACAAAAGAAAATGGTCCCACATTGACTCTCTTGCCCCCCTCCCATAACCCACATCCACCTTCTGTGTACCCCCGGCTCTGTACATCTCCCCTCACCCCATACTTACCTCTGGAGGCCTGCATGATGATCTTCAGTGGAGCGGAAACACTTCTGCACTCTTCAAAGCCGACCGCAAACTGAAGAAATGCCGGTAAGCATAAATAGGGTTTTTCAACTTTGGTGCATATCTTGGTCAATTTTTTGAATTTTTGCACCAAATTTTTAACATGGGGTTCTTGGGAACCCATCTCATGAATTCAGTGACTGTCATTTGGTTATTCAGTCCCAAAAGGTGATTCCACGCAGTGACTGCAAAATCACCTTTTGGGACTAATTGAGGAAATGACAGTGTTACTGTTCATGAGGTGGGCTCTCACAAAGCCTATGTTGCAAATTTGGTGAAAAAATTCTCAAAAATGATTGTGTTACGAGCATGAGTTGTGCAGTTTCCATGCACACTCGCAAATTCATGAATTTGTAATATTTTCACTCCAGAATTTCAACATTGGCATTTTATCACATCTCCTTATGAACAGTATAGCTGTCATTTTTCACATCCTGGCCGAAATGTGTATTCGCACTTCCAGCGCAGAATAGCACAGTCACTGTGGGAAATCAGTGTTCGGGACAGATTAAGAAAATTACAGTAACACTGTTCATGAGTGGAGGTCCCAAAATGCTTATATTGAAAATCTGGTGAAAATAAATCCCCCAAATAATTGCATTATGGGTGTGAGTTGTACAATTTCTATGCATGCTCATGACTTCACCAGTTTTTTTATATTTTAGCTCCAGATTTTCAACATTACCATTTTTTTACACCTCCTCATGAATAGTACTGCTGTCATTTTTCTCATCATGTTGGAGATGTGTTTTCATACCTGTGGCATCAATGGCACAGTCACTGTGCAAAATCACCTTTCGGCTAACAAACTGATAATGTCACTGTTCATGCAGCGGGGTCACAAAAAGCCAATGTTGAAAACTTAGAGTAAAAATACCAAGACATGCCCAGGGCCTTAGGGTTTCTGACCATAATGTCCTACCTTGTAGGGTCTGACAGGCATCCGCCCTACCCTGTAGTGACTGACAGGCATCAGGGGTGTAACTTGGGATTGTTGACAGTAATGCTCACGCCATTCTTCCCCCAATCCCACCCCCCCTGCAGCCAGTGACAGGCATCGAGGTGCACCTTGGACTCTTTGGCCACAGAGTTCAGACCATTCTCCTATACTTCACCCATTTCAGCATATCTCCTTATGGAATGAGGTAAGTGTAAAACCCAAACACCCCAAGGCACATCTCAACACTTGTCAGTGTCTGCAGGGTAGGATGAGGTGATATGTAGTGACCATTATGGATGGCGACCCAAAGGCACACCCCAATGCCTGTCCATCTCTGCAGGGTGGGGGTGGAGTTGGTGCCAGTTCAATACATCACTGCCATTCCTATACTGCATCTGTCTAACTCCTGCACTTCCACTGCTAATGCCAGCAAGCAAACATTCGGCATTGACAAATGCTTGTTCTGCTTTGTCATGGGGGGGGGGTTTGCAGAAAGTGTTAAATAATATTGAACCAAGTTAAGCTGTTATTGGGATAAGTTTATGGGGAATATTTGACCAAGGAACTGTAGAAATTCCTGTACTCTTTTTTGTGAAGTGCCAGGGGATCTTAAATATCCACCTCAATAACCACCAGAAAAGGCATCTGTGACCTTGGCTTAATGTCTCATCCAAAGGACGGCACCTCACAACAGCACAGTGCCCCCTAGTAGCATGCTGGAGCATAGGTATGGCTACTTATAACCAAGGGTAAAGCCCAGTAAAAAGCTGAGATACAGTACCAGTGCCACTTTCTGCAGTAACTGGTATTCATGAAAAGTCTCCCATCTGACTACAGATCTGGCCTAACCCTGCTCAGCTTCTGAGATCTTACAGAATCATGCTCCAGTGTGGTTAGGCTACAGGGTTTTGTCTCTTTACCTGTGGGGGATTAATCCTGTTTATCAAGATTTGCCCTAGTGTATGAACTTGGGAACCATGTTTGAATGGTTTGCACCTGCAAACTTAGAATTTGTTCCCCATTTAATGGGCACAACTCACTGGTGCTTTCCGAATCTATAGTGTATCACATTAACAAGTGCTGTGTAATGACCTTTGTACACTCAAACATCTTTTGTGTGTGCACATTCATACCCTTGGAGTGGAGGACAGGCCACAATATGCATCTCAGGCATGCGCATATTTGCTTGAACTCATATCTCCACAGTCACATCACAGTGCTATGACCCAATGAGTGCGAAGGACTAGCCTGCAGAGCTGAGATTATAGGTGAACAGACCAGCTAACTTAAAACAAGGAAGGTAATTTAATTCAGTTCATACTTAATGGGCCTGTGTGAGTGAGCAGACATGTTTTTGGAGTATTATTTTGGGGGCTGTTCTTGACATTTTTTAACCTCTTATAAGCCAGGAAGGGAACATAACTGGGAGAATATCTGCAGCCTTTTGAGGTTTCAGTGGTTAAGTACACTTTGTGGCAAAGGTGTCTGATAGGGGAAGGATCTGAAGCAGGCTTAGAGGAGACAGGGGAGTGTTATGTATGCGAAATGGTAATGCATTGTGTTACTTCTGCCACCTGGGGGCAGCATCCTGATTCAAGTAAGCCTGAGACAGAGCAGGGAGAGTGTTGTTGCCTAGACCAGAGAAGCACCTAAATAAAACGAAAGCTGCTCAACTTCTACTGTGGTGTAAGTTTGTCGAATTGTTTCAGTACAAATGTTGGTACACAACATAATTGGTGACGAGGTGTTTAGTTACTCTTTGGTACCTTACTAGAACAAATTTCAGCTGTGAGGTTTGCTGCAACGTAATTTTTGGACCCACGAGTGAACCCGGGAGAGATACAAAAAGATGGCCATGACCATAGGACATATTGATGCCTTTGATGAAAATGTGGAACAATGGACAACCTATATCGAGAGATTTGGACATTTTGTCACAGCAAATGATATAAGTGATGAAAAACAAGTGGCTGTGTTACTGAGTGTCATGGGCAGCGCAACGTACAGTTTGCTAAGAAGTCTCATAGCACCAGAAAAGCATGGGGAGAAAATGTTTGCCAGTATTGTGGAGGTCTTACAGATACATTTCTCTCCTAAGCCTCTGGTAATCACTGAAAGATTTCGCTTTCACAAATGAAATCAAGCAGAGGGTGAGTCCGTTGCGCAGTATGTGGCTGTTCTAAAGAAATTAGCTGAGCATTGCGAGTTTGGCACACATTTGGACGACGCACTCAGAGACAGATTCGTGTGCAGCTTGAAAAGTGAAGCGACACAGAAGCATCTCTTAACGGAGGCGGGACTGACATATAAGAAAGCGATGGAGATCGCTGTATCAATGGAAACAGCTGCACGGGAGGCTCAGCACCTAAGTGATTCCCTGAAGGTAAATGCTTTATCCTTCTCTTCCACCAGGAGGCCTAATAAATGTGGATGTTGTGGGAAGGCTAATCACAGTGATAAGGATTGCTGGTTTAAAGAACAGACGTGCCATAACTGTGGGAAGAAAGACCACATAGGGCGAGTGTGCAGAGGGAAAAAGAAAGAAGGGGAAATCAAAGGGAAGCAATTTACGAAATGTAGAAAGAGAGAAGTACATCACGTGGAGACACAGGGAAAGTGCAGTGATGACACTGATACTGAATTAGCATTACACGTGCTGACTCTTAAAGGGGAAACGGCAACCATCTGTGTAACACCTGAAATTGAAGGGAAACCACTGAAAATGGAATTAGACACAGGGGCTGCAGTTTCATTAATTTCTACGGACAAGTATGAAGCTATGTTGAGACATCTACCCCTGCAAATGACTGACGTTGTACTGAGGACATACACTGGTGAGGCAATTTCACCTGAAGGTGTCATCAAAGTGCAGGTGAAAATAAATGAACAAACGCCACTACTGCCTTTGTACGTGGTTAAAGGTAACTATCCTTCACTTTTAGGCAGGGAATGGCTGAAGAAAATACACCTCAACTGGCAGGAGATAAGGACTGTTAGTACGAGTGACCCCAACACTCTGGAAGCAGTGTTGCAAAAACATGCTCCTTTATTCAAAGGGGAGCTAGGCACAATGAAGGGCATTGAGGCGAAAGTGTCTCTGAAGATGCAGTACAAACCAAAGTTTTGTCAACCACGCCCAGTACCATATGCACTTAGACCGAAAGTGGAGGCCGAGTTAACTCGCCTAACTGAAGCTGGAGTATTGTCACCCGTACAGTGTAGCGACTGGGCAATGCCAGTAGTGCCTGTGGTAAAGAAAGACGGTTCCATGCGAATATGTGGGGACTTTAAAGTAACCATCAATCCAGTTCTGTGTGTGGAACAGTATCCGATTCCATGCATTGAAGACTTGTTTGCCTTTCTGGCACAGGGCCAACGCTTCAGTAAGCTGGATTTGTCACATGCTTATCTACAAATGAGAGTAGATGAAAACTCAAGGAAATATCTCACAATAACCACCCAAAAGGGTCTCTTCTGCTACAATCACCTACCTTTTGGCATTGCATCAGCTCCAGCCATATTTCAGCGAGCTATGGACCAGGTTTCTGAGGTCTTCTAATGTTCACTGTTACCTGGGCGATATACTGGTGACGGAAGAAATGATGCAGAGCACCTGAAGAACCTGGATGCAGTTCTGCATCGTTTGGAAGATTACGGCTTCGTGTCCAGAAGGAGAAGTGTGAATTTTCAAGACTTCATTTGGAATACTTGGGCCATACCATAGATGTTGCAGGCTTACACAAATGGCCTGAGAAGAAAAAGCGATTGTGAACGCCCCAGCACCGGAAAATGTGAGCCAGTTATGTTCATTCTTGGGCCAGTTAAATTATTATGGCAGGTTTATTCACAATCTGGCTACAATTCTCAGCCCACTAAATGGTTTGCTGTGCAAAGGGAAGTTCTAGTGTTGGACAAAGGACTGCGAGAGCGCGTTCAAGAAGGCCAAAAAGCAGCTTGTTTCACAGGATGTGCTCATTCACTACAATCCACAGCTGAGCATCAGACTGGCATGTGATGCCTCACCTTACGGTGTGGGAGCAGTCCTTTCCCATGTTCTACCAAATGGAGATGAAAAGCCAATTGTCTTTGCATCCAGAACTCTCAGCAAAGCTGAACAAAATTATGCCCAAATTGAAAGAGAAGCGTTGGCAATAATGTTCGGAGTTGCAAATTCCACCAATACCTCTATGGTCGGGAATTCACACTCCTCACTGATCACTGTCCCCTCACAACCATTTTCAGCCCCCACAAAGGTGTTCCTTCCATGGCAGCAGCCAGAATGCAATGTTGGGCTCTTTTGTTATCAGCTCATAACTATCGCATTGAGTACAAGAAGGCGGCTCTTCATGGCAATGCCGATGGGCTCTCAAGATTGCCTCTCCAGGTAGCCCACAGTGACAAAGTTGACACTGTTGATGCTTTCTACATCAGCCAGCTTGAGAAACTACCCCTCACAAGTTCTGAAATTAAAAAGGAGACAAAAGTTGACCCTGTGTTGTCTCAAGTCTTGGAGTTAGTAACAAAAGGGAATTTTACTGTGAACCAGGACATTCACGGTGAGTTGTCACCATTCTATGCCATACGTAATGAGCTTTCAGTACAGCAAGGTTGCCTGATGTGGGGTGTCTGGGTGATAGTCCCTTCAAAACTATGCACCCGTGTTTTGGAAGAGCTACATGTGGGACACCCGGGCGTGGTGAGAATGAAGGCTTTGGCTAGAAGCTATATTTGGTGGCCAGGGATTGATTTTCAAATTGAACAACAAGCAAAAACATGCACTACCTGTCAGTGTGCTCAGAAAATGCTGTGCCCCTCACCTTTGCATCCCTGGATGTGGCCAGGTGCACCGTGGCAGCGCATTCATGTAGATTTTGCGGGGCCGTGGGAGGGACACATGTACGTAGTCATTGTGGATGCCCACTCAAAGTGGCCTGAAATTCAAGTCATGGACACCACTACTACCAGTAAGACCATTCAAGTGCTGTGAGGACTGTTTAGCCGTTACGGGATTCCTGAACAGCTGGTCAGCGATAATGGACCACAATTTATTTATAGTGACTTTGCAGCATTTTTGAAGTCCAATGGTGTGAGGCATATTCGTAGTGCCCCATATCACCCCTCTACTAATGGTCTAGCAGAGCATTTTGTGCAGACCATGAAGAATGCTCTGAAATCAGCAGGGGGGTCTTTGACCTTACAACACAAGTTGGATAACTTCCTGCTGGCATACCGAAATACACCCCATGCTACAACAAAGGAATCTCCAGCAATGTTGTTTTTTCGGCATAAGCTTCGCTCCCGTCTTGATTTGCTTAAGCCAGATGTGGCATCAGAGGTTTTGAAGAACCAAGAATCTCTAATACTACGCCTGCAAGCTCACTCAAAGGATAGGCAGTTCATTGTCTGTCAAGAGGTGCTTGTTTGAGATTACCGGAAGGGGGAGAAGTGGACCTCTGGTGTGGTGACATCTCAGATGGGCCCAGTGTCATATACAGTTGATGTTGAATCTGGAGTGAAATGGAAACATCAGGCTGAACAGCTCCTAGATCTTCAGCAGCTCACAGATGGGGACACTTCCAGGGAAGAAAATCCACGGGAAATGTGGATTCCATCTGCCGTAGCTCACAGAAGCCCCACTACGGAAATCCCAACACCTTCTGAAGATGCAGAGAGGAGGAGGTGGCGAGGAGCATTGGTGAGGCTGTACAACCACCAACCGAGGATCGGAGGGAGGTACCAGACAGGGCAGCTATGCCAAGGGTTGCTCATGAGAAACGTTATCCATCCCTAATTTCAAAACCTCCAGATCGTTTGAACTTGTGAGACATTTAAAAGAAACAAATGTCTTGTGTAGTTAGAGAGTCAGATCAGATTAATGGGGCAGAATAATCCCCTTGACTGGTTCAAGGTC
Source organism: Neoceratodus forsteri (assembly GCA_016271365.2). Classification (NCBI taxonomy): domain Eukaryota; kingdom Metazoa; phylum Chordata; order Ceratodontiformes; family Ceratodontidae; genus Neoceratodus; species Neoceratodus forsteri. The sequence continues at coordinate 233,920,959 of JADMNL010000023.1, read as the reverse complement.
TGGGGCAGTGTACCCCCCTACCTCTAGCATAGTATGAACCATATTAATAAGAGTGAATAATGCTGATAATTGTTCATTTGGTAGCAATATAATTTAGTTGGGAGGAAATGTTATGTATGTGAAATGGTAATGCATTGTGTTACTTCTGCCACCTAGGGCAGCATTCCGATTCAAGTAAGCCTGAGATAGAGCAGGGAGAGTGTTGTTGCCTGGAACAGAGAAGCACCTAAATAAAACGAAAGCTGCTCAACTCCTACTGCGGTGTAAGTTTGTCGAATTGTTTCAGTATAAATGTTGGTACACAACAGGGAGTAATCATAGGAGTTAACTCTGGGCTCTATCAGGGAGGGCTGAGAGGAAGGGAGAACAGACCAGCTAACCTAAAGCAAGAAAGGTAATTTAATTTAGTTCATACTTAAAGGGATGCTGTCAACTTTTTTTGCATCATATTATTTTTAAGTAAAAACCCACATTTTATGCCAGCTCGGTGGTGCTGGAGGTTGAGGCACTGGTTGGTACACCTCATGCCATGCCAACAACCTGGGTTCGGGAATGAGCCCTGACTGCTGGGGGTCGGCAAGGGGGAGAGAGGTTTGAGCATCTGGAGGACTGCTCTCCTCTCTCGGGGGGGAAGGAGACTTGTTGTCCCACTTGTTGACTGCCCTCTGGTGGTGATTGGAGGGCAGTATGGGTTGGGAGGCTAGATCCGATAGCCTTACATTGGTAGGGGGAGGGGGACGGAGACAATGGAGGAACAAATAATCCTGCCAGGCTCGATGATGGTCTGCTGCTCCCAGGGGCTGTCCCTGGATTCTGTATTGGGTCACCAGGGGGAGGGAGAATTCAGCAAGCTCCTTCCTGGCCCTGCCACATGGGGCAAATCATGGGGGAGCTACTCTGGGGTCGGCAATTATAGGAGCGGCAGGACCAGAGAGAGAGAGTCTGAAGCTGCCTGCCTGGGCTCCAGAGGATAAAAATCTGCATGAAAAAAAAAATGTTTATGATTGTTTACATTCTCTAAAATTAATTCATGTTGCTGGTTGTTTTATCTGCCTCCTTTCTTATTAGAACTGAAATACATGGTAATGTATAGCTATACCCAGCCTTGTTTTGCTTCAAATTATTGAGGTACTCTTACTGCATATTTTCTGAACATTAGAAATACCCTCAAACAGTGCAGCCACTCATGATATCATGGTCTCCTCTATTCCCACTGCATAATGAGGGGCTAGATTATGTTGGGGGTGCTCCTGAGTCCAGGAAAGATGCAGTGGGAGTTGGTAAAAAAATGTAAATGATGGCTCTGTGGCACTGAGCAAAGGGGTTCACTCAGCATTCTAGTAACCTGGTTTCACGTCCCAAGCCCAGGTGCTAGGGGCAGAGACTGGCAGGGAAGGGTTCCAGAGCATCCATCAGATACTTCCCTCCCGGGGGTGTGGGCAGAGCTTTGGCACCTGGAGGCAGATTGGAGACAGGATAGGGGAACATGTAACCATGACACACACCCTGCATGTCCCTGCCAAAGGTCTCATCTCCAACAAGCCGAATCAGGGTTGAGTGGGTGGACCAGAAAAAGTGAAAATGCCTCCTGACCAACCGGAAGATGGCCACTGGTCCCTGGCACACCACAAAGTCCAGAATAGCCCCATGCTGACCACCCCACAGCCAATTCCAGGGCTAAGTAGCTGTGCCTCTGGGCATTTCTCCCCCGGGGGGGGGGATCCTTCTGATGAAGGGTTATGCCGGGTCACCCGAGGGATCAGTAGATGGTTGCGGGGGCAGCAGGATAGCGACCAGTGGAGCAGGGTGGCTGTGGGGCCACGTGGCCCAAAGGAATGGCCTGCAAGGGGGGCCATGGGAGGAGCAAAAAAAAAGAAATGCAAACTAACATGTTTTGGTGTGGTAACACCAGTATGGTGGGCACTCAGGTTTTCACTTTTTAAAAGAAAAAAAAGGATCTGAATCAAACTATCAGATGCATCAACAGTCTCTATAGAATGTGAACAATCATAAAATGTGTTTTTTAAGTAGGGACACTTTTAGGCCTAAGGGATCTGTGTAAGTAGGCAGAGGTAAGTGTTTGTCGATAACTGTTATAGGGCTGATCTTTGCATTCCTGACACTCCTATTAGCCAGAGAGGGGTCATAGCTGGGAGAATAATTGCAGTCTTTTGTGGCCTGATTCATTAATGACAGTGTGCAAAACAGGTATCTGATAGTGGGAGGAACTGAAGCGGGCTTAGTAGAGCTTAACAACTGGGGACACCAGAAAGAGGAAGGGGAAATTAAAGGAGTAACACCCAGTGTGTCCCATCATACTAATGTCCTGTCACATGAAAGGCACAGAGCAGGGATGCAGGGGTGGGATTCTACCTTGAGAACATCTGCAAGACTTTTGAAGGTCTGCAGGAGACTCTGCCAGTGGGACTCCAGTCCAGAAGAAGGCAGGAGAAAACATGTAATTGCTTACTGTATACTGTAACAAGCAGCTGGAAGCAGGTAGCCAAATCTCATATATAAAGTAATTAACAAAATCAAATAAACAAATAAATAAATAAAAATGAGAAAGGGTAAGTAAACTGCCAAGTAATAGCAGGAACAGGCAGAAGGATTAAGAAAGGGAAAGCAGGAGAAACCCTCTCTAGGGGAGGGTAATAAAACAGTATTAGGGAGTAAAAGGGAGCGGTACAGCAGTACCAGCCAGGATGCAACACAGTAATGCTGCAGTATATCACAAAATGCTGAAGTATACTGGCAGAAACAGTGTAATTCAATGGCAGTTAAGCCCTTTTGTTATGCAGTATTTTGTGACATGTCATTTACTGTACGTTGCATTGCATTGTGGCTGGCTCTGCTGCAGAAGTACCTCCATATTAGGAAGGAGGTAGAAGGGCAAATTGAACTTGAACAGGCACTAAGCAAAGGAAAGTAAGCACCGTGGGTGGGTTGTGGTCTTTTAAAGTTTCATTTAAAAAAATCCACTGATGATGTTGGTATGTCTGAAATGGAATTCGAAAATGTTGCAAATTTTCACACATTTGTACCAACTTTGATAGCAGATTAAAAATTCACAGCATCTGTATTGTGGAGACAGGGTCTTTTGCGAGACCTTTTGGAGACTGATATTTACCCCATATGTAGTCATCTCTCCTGCTTGCTGGCACAGGTTCCTGGACTCCTGGCCAAATGGACAAGGTACAGAGGCAGTTCTGCACCAGCCAGGGGCCACCAAGTCTGCTGCCATTCCTCCAAAGGATGCCTATGCAGAGGTAGAGGAGCTGGACCTTAGTGGGCTCAGGGAGGTTAGGGGTGGCAGGAAGGGTGCACACTCCTCCCCCTATGCCACTACAGAATTCCTTCACCATACTGCTGGGATGCAGCAGCTGAGTTGAAGTACCAGTCACAGTGGGATGGGAGAAGGCGGGGCCTTCAGAAGTGGAGGCCCCAAGGAAGAAGGGAGGGAGGGGGAAGCAGCTGTTTGTGGGGAACTCTATAGTGAGGGGAATAGAGTTCGAAGTTGGTGGAGATGAAAGGGAGATGGTGTACCTGAGTGGTGCTTTGACTTGGAGGAATGGAGAGCATATACAGAGGGTTGCTACAGTAGCACGAGCTGGGAGGGAGCTAGACATCATTGTCCATCGGGAGATGAATGACTTGGCAAAGAATAAGGTAAAAGCAGTGTAACTTCAGGGAGTTCGAGAGGGGCCTCAAGTTGCTGACCCATATGGTGGCTTTTCCTGAGGTTTTAACTGTGTATGGCTAGAGAGAAGCAAGGATTCTCCACACCAGGCACTTACTGACTAGGCATGATGCATGGAGGATATATTTGGCTACATTAGGGGCTGGGAAGCATCCAGGGATGATATAAGGGCCTGTATTCTTTCAGGAGGGGGAACATAGTCCTTCATGGGAGGTTTAAATGTTTACTTGGATGAGCATGTAAACTACCTAGGGAGGAGGCAGTAAATCAAGGTTCCACTGCAAAAGCAGAGCTGCATCTAGCGGCTCTCTGTGGAGTGTCTGCCGCTGGAGTAGTGGGAGCCACCAGCAGGAGTCTATAGTTGGAGGCAGCCGAGATGATGCTTAGCAAAATTTTTGCATCTGCCTATTACAGCACAGCTATTTTAAAATGTCTCGATTTATCTTTGTTTATTGCAGTTGGTGGTTAGAAATGAACAGGGCTACATCTGTTACTCAGTACCAGAGATCTGCTACACATCTCACACAACAGTCACAAATACAGGTACATTAAATGGCTAGTATTATACAGCTTTGGCCTCTTCATTGAGGCCTAGTAACCTCATTAATAAAATGTTGGGGTGAGTTAAACAGAGCTATGGTAACTGGATTATGCGGTCTACAAACTAGTTTTAAAATTGTGAAAAACAGTCATATTGTTACCTATAAAATAAAGTCTTTTCCTTTAAAGCAAGTTTAGTGTTGGTGAATCTAGGCACAGACATATCCTATTAATATTGTTGTTAATGTTAGGTTCTGTCCATCCAAATCCTGGCCCTGGATCTTGTCATATTGTGCTAAACAGTATTTCCACTGATTTACAGTCTTCTTTAAGTATAGACCATTTAGACATTCAGAGCTTTTTGGCCAAAAAGGATCAATTGAAGAGCTGAATGGTGGAAAATCCCTTTAGTGTTTTGGCTTTGACAGAGACCTGGCTCTCTGATAAAATATCAAATAACGAAATCTATCTTGATGGGCATGTAGCTTTTAGGAAGTATAGAAAGGGTAAAGGGGGAGGAAGGTGCCTGATTTATGTAAAGAATCAGTTTTCAGCCTCTGAACTTCAGGATAGTTTTGAAAGTCCATATTATGAGTCATTATCAGTCAATTTGGTTCTGGGTGGTAATAAAAGGTTGATTTATGTTCCCCCTGGAAATGTTAAATTAGGCATTGATTTACAATCTCTCATTTCCATCTGCTAGAGAGTTTATTGTTATGGGAGATTTTAATTTAAATTGGTCTTCAGCGCAAGCAATTGTTGCTCATAATTTGATCTCTGAACTTGGTATGTTACAATTATTCACTGAAACCACTTGATTTATGTGGCCACACACTTCAGCTCGACGAACATAGGAAGGGACTGCAAGGGGAACAAAGGTCCCTCACAGGAACCCCCTCACAAGTGGCCACACACTTCAGCTTGACGAGCACAGGAGTGGACTGCCAGGGGAGCAAAGAACCCTCACAGGAACCCCCTCACAAGTGGCCATGCACTTCAGCTCGACCGAGCACAGGAGTGGACTGCCAGGGGAATAAATGCTCTTCACAGGAACACCCTCACAAGTGGCCACACACTTCAGCTCAACCAAACACAGGAGCGGACTACCAAGGGAACAAAGGACCCTTATAGGAACCCCATCACAAGGGGCCACATACTTCAGCTTGATGGAGCACTGGAGAGGACTGCCAAGGGAAGGTTCTATGTTATAATGATGATCACAGAAAGGTGATCGCTGTTGGAGCGAGTTTACACGCCGAAAATCAGTTTCATCAATGTAACACTCATGGCGATCAGCAAAACAGTGCCGAACACTTGTTTTTGTTTTTTTATGGTGGTGGCTTTGCTCCTCCCGCACCCCCTACTAAAGGATTCTCAACTCCAAGGGGGGGTGCATGTCGGGGGGGGCCAAAGCCAAAAGTAAATAATTTTACAGCCAGGTGCAACAAAACAAACGTGCACCCAGAACCGAACCCAGCACCCTCGCACCCTAGCCCACCACCAACTGAGCATGCCACAGGGCCAGCTTAGCAGCCCACTGCTGCAGTACCCTCCCAAACCCTCCCTCCTTCCACCCATCACACAGTGTGCTTGCTCCCCCATGCACGTGTACATATAGCGACATCTTATCGCTATATTTGCTGCCCCTATCCAGTCACCCTCCTGTCCAATTGCCCTGTGCAGATGGCACTGTTATTGACTGACCCATTTTGAAAGTGCTCAATAGCAGTCACCCTGATCACAGGCTACCCAGTGCAACAAAGGTCACTCAAAGGAACCCCCTCACAAGTGGCCACACACTTCAGCTTGACCGAGCACAGGAGCAGACTGCCAGGGGAACAAAAGTAAAGGCTACCTCTCCCTCTCAAAGCCGTCTGGCTGAGAGTGTTTCTTGGACATTGTACCTGTACTTTAGTACAGCTCACTACAACTGATTGACTCTGCCTAACAGCATTTGAGCTGCAACTGCTACCTTTTGTACTGATTTGTGTTACTGCTTTAAGACTGTTGTTATTGGGCTGTATCATGGTGTTGTAAAGAACATTTGGGGACAGATTTGAAAGTTTACCTGTTGTGCATAGTATTGTGGGGTCTGTACTGCTGAATCACTTGGTGCCATAGCTGCAGGGTATTCCAGGGCTGTGCTTGCAGGCACCCCTCCCAAATCAGCATCATCTCCTGAATGTCGTGCATGCACAGTCCATCCTCTAGTTTTCCCACCAGAGCAGCCTAAACCTGACTCCTCTTTTGTTTTCTCTCTCTCTCTCTCTCTCCCCCCTCTTCACTAGGCCCCTCTCACAAACCCCCTCACAAGCAGCCACACACTTCAGCTCAACTGAGCACAGGAGCAGACTGCCAGGGGAACAAAGGAAAAGGCTACTGCTCCCTCTCAGAAACATCTGGCTGAGAGTGTTTACCCATCAACACTTTGCATTGACTCCCAGCCCACCTCAGCCACCCACCCAAGCCTGACCCCCAATTTAACATCATCACCTGTCACATGACCAGTCATGTGACCCAGCCAATATTTTTCTAAGTGTTCACTTTCTCACCTGTAGGTTATATTGCCTGGCCACTAGGAGTCAGTCTTGAGCCCTGTACGTCTACTACTTTCTCTCAGCCATCCCTTGGCTCTTCCTGCCCTCCCTATCTCCTCAAGCTGGCCTGCACCCTCCTTGGCCCATTTTTTATACATGTCAGACCCCTTCTGGGGCCTGATTCAAACCCTGCACCTTCGGCACCCAAGGCAGACACCTTTCCTCTGTAGCACTGTGTCTGCTCATAATTATCTCCTCCAAATTGCATAATCCCTCAGTGTGGTACCCTCCTACAATACACCATGGTACTACTTACTCATACTTTGCTGCATGCCACCCTTCTTACACCTCTTTGCTTCTTACAGCCCAGTCTGCCTGAAAACCCACTCACCAACACCCTTCCCATAGCAACTCCAGGCACCTCATGCCCAGCAGTGCAGGTTGAACACCCCATATCCCTAGCATGCCAAATTGTCCTCCTACTGCACCTCCCCCCATATACTACTCATAAACTCTCTGTGATCCATTTCCATCCCCATGGTTATCACTAGCCCAACCATGCTACACAATGTCAACCACTCAAAAATTAAATTCCTAAGGACTGCCCTAATGTGCCACATCATCTTTCTTCTCCTCCTCTCGGGTAACATTCACCCCAGTCCTGGCCCACCCCAGCTGCACCCCTCCATAGCAAAAGCCTGAATGCCCTATTAATCGCCTCTGTCAACATTTGCAGCCTGCAGAAAAAGCTCTGCCCCCTCCAGGTCTGGCTTGCACAACACTCTTATGATGTTCTAACCCTGACTGAAACCTGGCTCTCAATAAACACCCGAAAATGAGCTGTAGCTTGAAATGGTTACTTGATTTACTGGGCAGATAGGCTTGGTAAAAAAGGGGGGAGATGTGTGATCTACATAAAATATACTATACAAGTCCTCCCTGTCCCTCTCCCCACCCTGTGCCATGGAGCTCAAACCCTCACAGTCAAGATACTACTGGGTAATCCAGGCAAGACCCTCTATCTTATGGTAGCCTACATCCCCCGCCCAACCAAAAACCGGTGTTTACAGAAATCATGTCTCAAATCTCCCAAATTCCCTCCAACAGCGAAATCATTATTGCTGGGGACTTTAATATTAACTGGTTGCCTCCCTCATCCTCAGCCTACAAGGATTCATTAGGTTGTCCAGACTCCTACCAGGTTCAATGACAAAACAGGCATCTCTACACTAATTAATCTCATTTTCACTAATCACCCCCATAACCTTCGCAGGTCAAAGTCCTGCCAAAAACCCTCAGTGACCACTCTCCAGTCACCTGCTGTTGGTCAAACAAGGCCCACATAACCCCACCTGCAACCTCATACCAAAGGTGCCTCAAAAAATGGTCCCTCACTAAACTTAAGTCCTACCTCAGAGCCTGTGATTGGTCCCCCATTGACTCAGCCCATGATATAGATACTACCCCCTCCTATTTTATCAACACCTTTAACACTGCTTGCAACCTCTTCACCCCTTTCTCTAAACAGTATGCAGAAAACAAGGACACTCCCTGGATCTCGCAAGCACTACTCAACCTGATGCACCACTGGGACAATCTCTGGCACAGAGCATTAGACCGTTGTCTCCCCCTAGATAGGCAGTTGTATAGAGAGGCCAGGAATAAATGCACCTGGTCCTTCCACCAAGCAAAAGCATCGTACTATCACCATGCCCTCACATCCACCTGGATCTCAGGGTGGGATTTCTGGAAAAATATTACAGAGCTCAATGGGAAGGTGGTATCCCCCCTCCTGCCCAACTTAATATCAATAGCTCCAATGTCCAGGATCCCCAAGTCATCACAAGCATTCTAAATGAAACTTTCACTGACCTTAGCAATGTTCTTCCTCCCAATTTTTTGACCCCCCCAGTGTCCACTACTGGGCATTGCATGCGTAACAATATTCCCCCTTTTCACCTCCAGATCATTTCCACAAGCACAGCCAGAAGATACCTATCCAACTTTATAAACAAATCGCGACACAGTGGTGACACGCTGTATGTAAAGCTCCTCCGCCTCACATTAGATGAGGTGCTCTCCCTCTGACTAAAATCCTCAACAAGTCACCCTGACTAGGACAATTCCCTATGCCCTGGAAATGTGCAGTCATAACCCCCATCCTTAAAGGAGGAGACTGCATCTCTCCAAATAACTACTGTCCCATCTTGATCCCCCTTCTCTGAAACCTTGGAAAAAATCATTTCGGACCAGTTAACAGACTAACTCACCAAACACAATCTGCTATCTCCCGCATAACATGACTTCTGTAGGGGTCAAAGTACTACCATTGCACTCCTCTAATATGCATCCTTCATAAACAATGCTCTCAAAAAATGGCCAATTGGTAGGATCAGTCTATATCAACCTCACCACGACATGCAATACCATTTGTCACACCTTGCTTCTAGGCATTTTTCAGTCATCCCTTCCCCACATGCTCCAACTCACCCTCCAAGACCCTTTCAACAATACAGAAAAATGTTTTTTGCCCCCAGGCTAATCATCAATTAAAAAAAAAACAAATTCATGCTTTTCACCCACTGCCAGAACCCAAACTGTGATTACTGACTGAACCTCCATAACTCCGTAAATGCCCCACTTGAGCAAGTATCCACCTGCATGTACCTGGGTATTATCCTTGACACATCCCTCAGTTTCCACCCTCATATTCAGCATCTGTCCTCTGCCCTAAACACCAGGATTGGTCTCCTGTACCACCGCAAGCACTATCTCACCACTGAAGCTCTCTGAATTGCAGTTACCTTGTCAGTCCTCCCACTCCTGGACTATGGCATTGTAATATATGGCACTGCTGACCAGACTACACTCCTCTGTATCAAAACCATGTTAAGCAAAACCTGCCATCTAGTCACAGGTTGAGAAAGGCTCACACATACCTGTGAGCTCTACAAATCCACAAACTGGCTAAACTTTAATGGAAGACTAAAATATCATACCTGCCTCTTAGCAAAAATGTTCTCCTCGGACAAGTCCCACCAGGTCTTCACTCACTCATCATGCAAGCCACACCCTCAAGAGTATCCAGCAGCAACTCCAGATCACCACTCACTGTGCCCCGCTGCTGGACCTCCCTATACCAAAGGGCATTCCTTTATTTTGCACCAAAATGGCTAAATAGCTTCCCCGCTGCCATCACCATGAAAGCTAAGCCTGGCCCTTTTAAACTGACACTGAAAAATTACCTCCTTGAGGGCACATTGTGTGACTGCTCCTAGCCTTCCCAGGCCCTGCTAAATCCTCAATGGTCCTATTCTCTGCTGCTTCCCATTCCATTTAATGTTAAAGTCACCTTATAGGGCTTCTCACGTTGTGGACGATAAGTAATTTAACTACCCTAGTTAATGTATCCTGCTGAATGAAATCTGAATGCCAGGTCTGTCTGACCTAAGATTACATAACTGTTGTCTTTTTACTCACTATAGTATGTGATGTTTCTTTTGCTATTGTATCTACATGTATTTGTTGTAGTCTCTGTATCATCTTGTACTCCCTACCTATGTATTGTTGATGTGGAGCCTTTGCAAAGTAATCTAGTAATCTATGACTCAAAGGTTGCAATTCTGATTATGTGTAAATAAATAAATAAAGAAAGAAATATCATACAGGTTATGAGTCTACCCTTGATTGGGTTATTACTAACTATCCTGGTCATGTGGTCACTTCAGGCATTCTATCATACAGCCTAAGTGACCATTGTGCTGTGTTCTTGGTTGGTCAGTAAAGAGCTGTAAATTGTCTCCCAAGGTAGTTAGGCATCGTAGACTACAGGACTTAAAAATTCAGAGTTTTGCTGAAAAGATTCAATCAACTGACTGGTCCTTTTGGACAATGTTAAGGCCACAGACTGTGCCTATGAAAATGTTTGCATGCATTTAAAAATTTTTTTTTTATAAACTTTTCCCACTAAAAGAAGTCATAGTTGGAGCTGATAGTCAACAATGGATTACCCAGATTTTTTCTTTTGCTATTATTTTATGCCCCTGTTGCTGTTGCCCCTACCTTTGGAGGGAGCCCTCAGCTCCATCCACTGGTGTTCACCAGCCAGTGCCAACCCTTACCCCCAGGGTATACCCTTCCTGGCAGGGCTGGTGTAGTTCCTCAACCCCCACTAGAGACTGGATCCAGTGTGGCCAGCACCATGACTAGCCAGGAGCAGAACCTGTGAGGTGCCCTCCATCATGTGCCACAGCAACCAATTTTCTCCTCCATTTTTTTCTTCCTACAGAGATGGGACATGCAGTCATGCCAGTAAAGGGAGCGTGCATGCACCCACATGCATTCCTCCAGGCATCTGTGCCAACTCTTCCCACATCGATAGTGTCAGTGTGCTGCCCCCAGCCTCTGATATGGGCCAGCCATACACCAAACACTGGTACCCTCTCCCCAGAGAAGGAGAGCAGTCCCTTGGATCCTAGATCCTAGATCCTTCTCCTCCCCTGCCAACCCCCGGTGGCTCATGCTCATTCCTGAACATGGGTCACCTGTGTAGTGCAAGGTAAGGCATCCAATGCCTCGGACCTCAGTGCCACTGGGTCAGCTGGATCACCCCAGATTTAATTAAATTAATGAAGGTTAGGAACAAAACATGGATTAGATTTAGGAAGTATAAAATTCATGAACTACAACAAGAATTTAAGCAGTTACGCAACAAATGTAGGTCATACAAAATCACACATGCCCCCATAATGCAAAGCACCATGGGCTGTATATGCAAATCACCACAGTATATTATGCTGGTTCAACTTTAAGCATAAATGCATGGTACCAAAAGGTCTCTCACACAGTCTGCAAAGGGTGCCAACAGAAGACACATACACATGTTTCATCCTACCAGGACTCATCAGTGTGCATCATCTGTGTGACACCCCAGTGGAATGAACCAGCTACCATGAGATGGCCTATCTGGGTTATGTTGTGGTGAACCCAATAAAAACCAAAAACAAGCTAAAAGACAAAGATCCTCAGTGTGCAAGCATGGAGGCAATGGTTACCCCAAAGAGCACTGGCTGGGAAGACAAGTTTCAGAGAAATACAAAATCACACATACCCCCATAATCCAAAGCATCATGGGCTGTATATGCAAATCACCACAGTATATTATGCTGGTTCAACTTTAAGCAGAAATGCATGGTACCAAAAGGTCTCTCACATAGTCTGCAAAGGGTGCCAACAGAAGACACATACATGTGTTTCATCCTACCAGGACTCATCAGTGTGCCTCATCTATGTGACATCCCAGTGGAATGAACCAGCAACCCTAAGATGGTTTATCTGGGTTATGTTGTGGTGAACCCAGTAAAAGCAAAAAACAAGCTACAAGACAAAAAACCTCAGTGCGCAAGCACTGAGGCAATGGTTACCCTAAAGGGCACTGGCCAGGAAGCCAAGTTTCAAAGAAATACAAAATCACACATACCCCCATAATGCAAAGCATTATGTAGGTCAGATACTAGAAGAGCGAAAACTGACTATTTTAAAAAGCAAAATGTAGGCCAGATACTAGAAAAGCTAAAACTGGCTATTTTAATAAGAAATTGCTCTCAGAGAAAGGTAACTCAAAAATTATTTGGACAACCCTAAATTGTTTATTGGGAAAATCAAATAAAATTGATAATAGTTCTGTTGAGATAGATGGACAGTTAGTTAATGATCTGGAAAAGGTTGCTAGTGTGTTTAACTCACATTTTGTTAACCATGAAAAATATAGACTAACAAAGGATGTCTTGAACATGTGTTTGAGTGAGGAATATGCTGAGGAGTGGGCCAATTCCCAGTGTATAGGGGTTCCTAAATTTTATTTTTGCTCCCTATCCCCAAAGGAGGTACTGTCATATTTTTCCAAGATGGATCCAAAACTGAGTATGGGCTTAAATGATATAGATTATCAGATCTTGAAAAAAGTAAGCCCTTTGCTGGCAACACAGTTAACCAAAATATTTATTTTTTCTTTATGTCACAATAGTTTTCCCATCAAATTGAAATATGGCATTGTGAGGCCAATTCATAAAACCAGTTCACTGACTACTATAAATAACTATCAACCAATTATTCTTTTTGCTCCTGTTTCTAAATTATTGAAAAAGATTGTTGCTGAACAAATTATTCAACATCTTGATAAGTATGAACTATGGTCCTACCCTCAGCATGGATTTCGCTTGGGTCATAACACTGAGACTGCCATATTGAGGTTTACAAACCAAGTGCACAGTGCTTTAGATGAGGGCAAAATTGTAGCCTCAGCTTTTGTGGACCTCACCAAGGCATTCGACTTATTTGACCATGATGAATTATTAAAAAGCTTACAAAAGGTTTATCTTTCAGATGATGATATTTCTTGGTTTAGTAATTACTTGTTTGGTAGGGTGCAGAAAACATTCATTAATGGCTTTCATCTGCCAAAAGTTTGTTAGGCTGCCGTGTCCCACAGGGGTCCATTCTTGGACCCCTGTTATTCTCTTTATTTATCAGTTCTATAACAGAAGTATGTAACTACTCTGAACTTATATGCAGATGACATAGTCCTAACATGCTTTAAAGTCTCAATGGCAGAAAAAAATTTGCAAAATGATTTTTGTTGTTTGCATACCTGGTTTATTAAACAGAAACTATGTCTTAATTCAGACAAAACCAAACTGATGGTTTTCACTAACCCTAAAAGAAACAGTGTTTACAATTTTTCACTGTATGACAACTACGGGAAGAATTTAGAAAATTGTACTAATTTTAAATATCTTGGCATAATTATTGATTCTCATCTATCATTTGAATTACATATTACAAAACGTATTGGTAAAATACATCACAGGTTGGGTATGTTGTATCAGTTAAACAGACATTTAACTTGTGAAGCTAGATTGATCCTTGCAAATACTTTCTTGTTTTCAGTAGTTGATTATGGTCTCATTATTTATCATTTTCCATCTGAGAAAATGCTAAGTAAATTAAACACTACATACCATAACATAATTTTGTTACTAAACAAGGAAAAAGAACGCACCACTGTCAGGTAATTAGGGTGTTTTTCTCTCTATGATAGAGTTAGATTAAGGCTATCTATTTTTCTTCACAAAATATGCTTGAGTCTCTCCCCAGATGTTATCTCAGTTTTATTCTCAAAACAAATTAATACTATTTCAACTAGGTCACAAGTAAGGTATTTGTTTCAGATTCCACTTTTTCACACAACAGTGGCACAAAATTCCGTACAATTTAACGCTGTGAAATTATATAATGTTCTATCTGAATCTGTTACCAACTGTAGCAATATTTCAACTTTTAAAAGTATGCTTAAAAATGTTATATTTGCTGACTCTGACTGTAAATGTTTTATCTGATTTTATTTGTACATGTACTTTACCTGTATGATTATGTTGTTGATGTCTTTTATGGTTTTTTTTTTAGTAACTGGATGCCAGTGAAAATGGGCATTCTTTGCACACTGGCCATTCAGTATAAAAAAAATTAAATAAACAAACAAACAGTTGCTTCCTCAAAGATGGAGCATCAGGGAGGGAGGGAGGGATCAAAGGGAGAAAACTCCCATAGGGCAGGGATGCAGAAAGGCAGGGATAGAGATAAAACAGCAGAAAAGGGAATATAACTCATATAAGTGAGGGTAAAGGATTGAAAGAGAGATAATGATGAAAGTAAAAAGGGAAGAGGTGCGTTGGGGGTTTCAGTGTGCAACAGAAGCAGGAATGGTAGGGGGAAGCAGACAGGAGAGAAGGTATGGAGAGGCATGTACTCCAATGAAAAGGGTAATGGAAACCAAACTCCACACTTTGAAGCCATCATGTTAGAAGTTTACCTGGATTTAGTGACCAAAATGGACTTGTAGTGCACTTAGCACCACGACTGGGGCCTGGCCATACTGGGCTGTTCTGTGTTCATCAGATACAGGGAAGGGTGGAGTGGAGGAATGACTGTATTATATGTGGGGAAGGGGGCTCAAGGCCAGGAATGTACTGGGGCATGTGGTGGAAAAGGAGGAGCTTGAGGTGCTGTGAGTTATCCTGTAGATAGTCTCTGGGGTCTCTGTGCAAAGGAAGTGAACAGATCTCCATTGCAGTTGGAAGAGTTAGACAAGTCTCTTAAGAAAGTCATTATCAGAAATCTAATAAATTGTTATTAAAAAATACAGAATGACAAGTAAGGTGGAGGTGCTGCTAGCTGATGACTTCAGTCTGCCAGATGGGGACTGAAGCCTTCCAACTGTGGCTTCAGCAAGAAGCAGGGCCATTGTTGACTACCAATGAGATTTTCTCAAGCAGCTAGTCAAAGAACTCACAAGGGATGGGGCAAGGTTTGAAACTGATGCTTACAAACAAAACCAGCATTGCAGACATCACAGTGGGTAGTTGGGTAACAGTGATCACCATACAGTATGGTTTAACATAAAGACAGGCACAGGGACAACCCACATGAGGATGAGGGTCATAGACTTTAGGTGGGTGGATTTTAATGATATGGGAAACTGCCTCAGAAACTGTCTTGAAGGTGGGGATTGCCAGGGAGGGGTAGCGGCACAACAGGGCATAATAAGGATGGGCATAATTAAAGCAGCAACCTCTGTTTGAAGGAAGTGAGCAAAAGACGAAGGAAAAGAGACAGTTATGGTTCTTTAAGGATGTGGCAGAGGTGGTGAAGAAAAAAGGGTGTCATTCAGGAGGTATATGCAAACACAGAGGGAGGAGGGAGGAGGACAGGGTTGTATAGCAAGTAAAGCAAAAGGAAGAAGGCATCAGTGAGATGAGCAAAGGCATAGAAACAGGAAAGGATCATCAAAAGGGTCACTAAAGGGGTTAAGACTTTGTTCAGATATATACGTGAGAAGAAGAAGAAAGAAAGGGAAGGGAAGGAATAGGGGAAAGGGGTGTGGGGGAAGGGGAAATTGTTTAACAAGAAAAGGTACAGTAAGCCAGAGCATGTTCCCATGTGTGACCTGGCAGCACAAGGAAGTTAAGTGACTTGCTCAAGGACACACAGTATGCAAGTGGGGGCTGATGAGATTCAAACCCAGATCTTCAGGTTTGCAGCTTAGTACCCTTAACCACTATGTTATACTGTCTCCTAGATAGTGAGAATTAGAAGAGCAGAATGGGAGACTACACAGAAGAGGAACAAGAAAATGCTGACATCTTAAATAGTTACTTCTGCACAGTCTTCAAAGTTGAGTGAGGGGGATGGACCACCACAGAGCAGCAGAAATGTGGGTGTGAGTGTGGGGGTTGTGGGCGTAAGTCCATTTTCAGAGAATAGAGTCCAGAAGGGACTTGCACCTCTGAAGGTGGACAAGGCTTTGGAACTGGAGGGTATACACATGAGGGTACTAAAAGAGCTCAGGTAGATGCTAGCTGCCCACTACCAGCCTTGTCCAGCAGCTCACTGGAAGCAGGCATTTTTCCTAAGAATGAGAGAAAGGCTGATGTGATCCATTTACATAAGAGTGGCATCAGGAAGGAGGCTAGCAACAACAGGCCAATCAGTCATACTGCAGAGGTGGGGAAATTAATGGAAACCCTACTGAAGGAAAGACTGGCACAGTATCCTGAATCCACTGGGTTGTAAGACCATAAGCAGCATAGATTCATAGGTAGAGATGCAGCGAATTTAATATCCGCCTGTGAAGTGAATGCGAAGTGGCCACTTCACGTTGGCACTTCGCTACATGGAGTAGCCCATAGGAAAGGCTCACTTTGCCTTGTTATTATTACTTCGCATTGTCATTCCACTTTAAATGTGAAGTAAGGCAGAGCGACAACAATATAGGCAGCACCCCACCCACACAGTCACCAGAATTAATGTGCATCCCCAGAGTGCTACTGTCTTGGGTCCAGAAAACTCCCCAGTGCTGACAAAGTGAAATGAGAGCATAACAAAAAATGCCAAGTCTCCTAGAATTAATGGCGCACTCTGTCAAGTGCACAGTGGTCACACACAGAGTCACCAGAATTAATGTGCATCCCCAAAATGCTACTGTCTTGTATCCAGAAAATTCCCCAGTGCTGATGAAATGCTACTGTCTTGTGTCCAGAAAATTCCCCAGTGCTGACGAAGTGAAATGAGAGCGTAACAAGAAATGCAGTCTCCCAAAATTAATGGTGCACTGCAAACACACAGTCAGATTAAGATTGCACTGCACACTGAAGAAATGCATACCAAAAGGCACAACACCACCTAACTAGTGCACACAAGTCACAAATCCAGATCTGGAAAGGAATACATTTTGCCAGTTGGAGGATTAGTGCACGGCAGTAACAATACACTACCAGTAAAGATACCACAAAGCAGTATAAAAAATTCATGCAGGTGCAGTGGATAGTAGGTTCACACTGCTGCAATTACTCTATGGCACAATAAAAGGTGTCTGATTTAATGGCACGCATCGCACACACACTCACACATGCACTACAAGTAATGCGTAGCAAATTGAAAACCTCTAGTAATATAACCAAATGTTTTAAACAGACAAATTATACACTGCTGCACCACAACAATCAGCTAAAAAATGTCAAGAATTACTGAAAATATTACTGTGTGTACATTAACACAGTTATACAAGAAAAATATAACCAAAACAGAAAGACTGCCTTTTTCTCCCAGTTAATGTACCTACACCACAAATACATCTCTCCCCCAAAGCACACTTCACAGTACACAGACTGACTGTTCTAAATTAACATTCAAAATCCACACACAACAATAATCACTCAATGATATGAGCACAGAAGGGTTTCCTACAATCGATGTAGTAAATTTTGAGCAAAAAATTACCCAAAAGACATTTTAAACAGCTTTTAGAGTTTTGAATCTCAGAGCTCTGAAAGCAAACTGTCTCCAGCTACCACTACACACACTACCCAGGCCAGAACTGAGGCTGTGCTGAACAATCTAGAGCCCATGTGACCTGCAATCCCATGAATTACTGCAGAATTTCATTTGGAGCTCAATTACAAGGCGAAGTGAGGCGAATTACATTGATTTCAATGTACTTCGCCTTAAAATTGGTGGAGAAGTGGTTTGGGGAAGGCAGAATAACGCAGAGGCATTGGTTTCAATGGACGTTGCGTTCTTCATTTTGAATCAAAGTACTCCACTTCACATTATGGAGTACTCCACAGGTTCCACAGTACTCCGTGAATCATTTTGTGGAGCAAATCGGGGCCACTTCACCCACCACTACTTATAGTACTGTACCTCACATGCTGTACAGGAAGGAATGTGAATGCCTATGGCTGTACTTCCCTGATGAGCTGCAGCACAAAACTCCCCGGGACCCCAACTTAAAAACACATATTAATGAGTACAATGGTGGGGTTGTGAAGCCTGTAGAGATACTACAAAACAGGCTTACAATACATCCAAGTAACTAGAAAAAAAATGTATGTTATGAATCGTGACATGAACGTGAATCATGATTTGTGACTGCATTTGTGACCGTGATGATGAAGAACGTGATTCAGTGTTGATGGTGTGAGATAACAAATATGACACTCTACTGGGAACACGAATGCCTATGGCTGTACTTCCCCGATGAGCTGTAGCTTAGAACTCCCAGACTTAAACACACATATCAATGAGTACAATGGTGGGGTGGTGAAACCTGGAGAGATACTACAAAACAGGTTTACAATACATCCAAGTAACTAATAAAAAAATGAATGTTGTGATTCATCACCTGATCATGAATCATGATTTGTGATTGCATTTGTGACCGTGATGATGAAGAATGTGCTTTGTATCACGAGTGACTCATGATGATGGTCCTGACTTAAAAACACATATTAATGAGTACAATGTTCATGCAGAATTATGCACCACACCTGTCCAGTACTCTGAAGGCAAGCCAAAGAAACAACTGTGACTTAAGTTACAGATGGAGATTGGGCCCTAAAGAGATGCAAATGCACAGACAGATTAAGATTGCGCTGTGCACTGAAGAGATGCAGACACAAAGGCACAACAACTAACCAGTGCTCACCATCAGACATTCAAATCCGGAAAAGAATACCTTTGCCGGTTGGGGCGGGCTGGGGGAGGCAGTGTACTGCACTTCAGCAGTAACAGTCACTAATACTAGTACCAGTAAAGATACCACAAGGAAGTACAAAAATCACAAAGCTGCAGTGGATAGCAGGTTCACATTGCTGAAATTACTATGTGGCACAATAAAAGGTGTCTGATTTGATGACACGTGTCACAAACATACTCACACACACAACAAGTAATGCATAGCAAATTGAAAACTTCAGTAATATAACCACATATTTTAAACAAACTAAAATTATGCACTGATGCACCACAACAATCAGCAAAAAAAATGGCAAGAATTATTGAAAATATTACTGTGTGTACATTAACACAGTTATAAGAAACATATCACCAAAACAGAAAGAACTGTATTTTTCTCCAAGTTAATTTACCTACACCACAGATACACACCTCCCCCAAAGCACACTTCCACTGTCTCTCAGTACACAGACTGAATGTTGTACATTAACATTCAAAATCCACACACAAACAATAAACGCTCGATGATATGAGCACAGGAGGGTTTCCTATAATTGATGAACTAAAGTTTCAGCAAAAAAAAAAGACTCAAAAAGGCTTTTTTAATAGCTTTCAGAAGGTTTGAATCACAAAGAGCTCTCAGAGCAGACTGTCTTCTACAGCTACCTACACACACTACCCTGAACTGAGGCTGTGCAGAACAATCTAGAGCCCATGTGACCTGAAATCCCATGAATCACTGCAAAATTCACCTTTGGAGCTTAAAAACAAGGCGAAGTGAGGCGAAATACATTGTTTTCAATGTACTTCGCCTTAAGAATTGGTGGAGTAGTGGTTTGGGAAGGCGGAGTAACACAAAGTCATTGTTTTCAATGGACTTCGCATTACCCATTATAACGAGAAGTACTCATCTTTGCCTTATGAGCCTCTCATGGTCGCCTTCACTCCACAAATTACTTTGCAGAGCGAATCGGGGCCACTTCACCCATCTCTATTCACAGGAGGAACATCTTACCAAATGAGTGTGATGAATTTCCTTGACTGGGTGAGCAAGGAAATTGATCAGGGGAAGGCAGCGAACGAGGTATATCTGGACTTTAGCAAGGCTTCCAACACTGTCCCACACAGGATGCTGAAAAAGAAATTGAGCAGCCTAGTGGTGGGATCCTGGAAAGTGGTGAACTGGGTTGGAAACTGGTTGCCAGAGAGGAGACACATGGTGGTGGTGTTTGATGGTATTAATTCAAATGATGGTGGAATGGCCAGCACTGAGTGACACTGCAAAAGAGCTGGAAGGGCAGGTATACCTTTTTGCAGGTGATAACAAAATCTGCAATAGGGTGGACACTCAGAACAGGGTGGCAAGAATGTGCAGTGATCTTGGGAAACTCAAGTAGTGGTCTAAAATGTGATAGTTGGGGTTTGATGCCAAAAAGTAAAAATCATGCACCTAGGGCATCGGAACCAAGGAGCTGACTATAGGATGGTAAAGAGGCACTGACAGTCACTAAACAGGAAAGAGACCTTGAGGTTATCATATCTGATAACCTCAAGTTTGCAGGGCAATGTGACAAAGCAGTGGGTGGGGCTAGTGGAATGCTGAATGCATAAGGAGGGGCATCTCCAGCAGGAAGAGGGAGGTGGTGTTATCACTGTATCACTCTCTGGAGATCTAACCTTGAGTACTGTGTCCAGTTTTGGAAACTGCACATCAGAAATGACATAGACAGGGGCGTGGAAGTCCAGAGGAGATGAACAAAAATTGTGCATTGTTTGCATGAGAAGCCCTATGAGAAGAGACTGAGGGATCTTAACGTGTACACCATGGAAGTAGTGTTGTGTAAAATTGAAAAATATTGCCAAATTTGTGCATTTCACAAAATAATTTCACCGGGTGAAATGTGAAATTCTGCCTGTGGGGCAAGGAAAATTTCAGTTTCCCACTGGCAAAATTTTCTGCTCATCGGGGAAATTTCTCAATTATGCCACTGGCCACCAATCGTATTTTGTTTGGTTTGTTTTTTTTAAGTTCCCTTCCTGTCCCTAGTGCCTTGGGGTCTCCCCCCCCAGTTAATCACCGGACAAATTCAATAACCCTCCCCTCCAGTCACCCCAAGTTATCCCCCGGCCAATACTCCTTGAAAAAAAACACAATCCCTTCCCCTGTCTCTGGTGTCTAGTGGACCCCTCCCAGCTGATCAGTGGCTCAATTAATGTAAAGATTAGAACTCCCTGAGTCAACTCCAGTTATTTTCCCCTTCCCCCAGCCATGACCCAGACCCCAATCTTCAAAATAAAAAAAATAAAAAATTCCCTACCCTGTCCTTGGTGTCTAGTGCTCCCCACCCTAAGTCACATCCCACCCTGCTCCTCCCCAGTATCCTGGTCAGGCCACCAGCACAGCCCTCCACACACCTCTCCACACAGCAGCCTGTCAGAGCACTCAATGAATGAGCGTGTGCTTGCACAAGCACACATTCATTCATTGAGCACTCAGACAGCTGCCGCTGGAGGTGAGTGGAGGGCTGTCGTGATCGGCCAGCAATGGTGGGTGGGCTCGGCTCTGACTTCAAGGTGTGGGGTGAAGTACACTAGACACCAGGGACAGAGGAGGAATTTTATTTTGATTACAGAACTAGTCGTAACTGGGAAAAATAACTGGAACAACAGAGATTCTGAGACTTACTTGAATTTGGCAGAGTGATTGGTGAGGGGTTCACTGAACACCAGAGATGAGGAGGATATGTTTTCAAGATTGAGACCGGGATAGCATGAGTTGACTAGGTGGGTTCTTGAATTCAGTCAGGTGTTGACTGGGGGGGCCACTAGACACCAGGGAGGGGGGAATAAAATATAAATGATGCTGAGGCTTATGCGGCTGAAATTGCAGGTGAAATTCTGCAATTTCGCCGCAATTGTGCAAATTATTTCACCAGGCAAAATTGTCAATTTCACTGCAATTTTGCAGGCGAAATAAAATTTTGTAACATCTCTACCTGGAATAGATGAGAGAGAGGTAGCATTGTAGAAACTTATAAGTACCTCACAGGCATGAACAGGATGCAGGGGCATCCCTTTTAAATGAGAAAGAGCACCAGGACCAGGGTCATGCAATAAAGCTGGGGTGGAGGAGGTGGAAGTTCAGAAGAGATGTAAAGAAGTATTTCTGAACAGAAATGGTGGTAGACACCTGAAACAGACTGCCATCAGAAGTTTTGGAGGCTAATAGCATAGACATAGGATGATATTACAAAAGAGGCAGAGAAGCGGGAGAATCGCCAAAGACTGAATAGTGTTTGTGGAGGGAGATTAGGCAGGGAACATCTGGGCAGACTGGGTTTGCCAAGCGTTCCTTTTCTACTGACAAATTCTGTTTCAGTGTTTCCATGATTCTCTTTCTACTCTCCAAAGGAAATCTGAGCACTACAGTAGTGGGTGCAGGGGGGTGGTAACAGTTGAAATGAACCAGATAGAGGGGAATATATGTTTATGGACTGAGCATCAGGGGATTAACTGCATGCAGACTGTGGATTGGGTTGGGAAGGATGAGAATTAAGCTGTGTATGCAGGGATATATTGTTGTTGAAAGAGGGGAAATATTTCTGTTCACTGCCAGCACTATCAAATGGACCTTCACATGATCACTTGTTGGTCTACAGTGGAATGTAATAAACATAGAAACATAGAAGATGATGGTAGAAGGAGACCACTAGGTGCATCTAATCTCCCCATTTGTTTAACATCTATTTTGACACTCTAGTTGCCCTTTATAGCATAGATCACTGACCAGGCTGGAGTTGTGACTTTATCCCTTAAGCTAGTCCACTTTGCAGATATTATTTTATTGAGTAAGCAACCAAGCAACTAAACAGATGGATCTACCTTTTTACATAAGGTCCAAATGAGCAAGGTCAAGCTGACCAGCTTTGAGGCTAGATACAAACACACACATTATGTTACACTATGAATATTTTGCTGCATGCCTCAGTAGAAATAAAATATAAACCTGTATTTGTAAGTCAAACGTCTGCCTGGTACTGCTGATGTCAGTCTCAATGGACTAAATACTGGATCCAGCTGCAGCACACATTTCAGGTTGGCTAAAACCTTGACAACCAACCTCCTCCCTCTGTGATTCATATAGGTGTTTCCCATGATACTTTGCATATTGAATTATGGATTGAGAGGGTGCTTCTGACCAATAAGAGTACTCCTTTCTTCTGTGCATGAGACACTCCTGTTCTGTGAAGAGTGTCTTGCAGCAGCTGTCCTCAAAAAATACAGGCATGTTCAGAGCAGTTCTTTAAAATTTTAATATTCATTGATTGATCTCAATCGATAATATATTAATAGTCACCAAGACCACTCTTACGGTTATAAACATTGTCTCACTTTCATCATTAGGGTATCAGAACTGCTCACCTTCAGCTTGCAGTTCTCATACCCTTAGATTGTGTGTGAGATCTCTTATAACCATATGAGTTTTCTCAGCATCTTTAATAACATACAGAAGAAAACTAGAACCGGACAGCTGATCCCAGGATAAATCCAGGATTTTCTTAAAGGGAGCAATGTGGTTAATAAGTCCATCTTTTGGATGAGACATTAAACTGAGGTCCCATCTGTCTGTTCTGGTGGTAGTTCAGGTGGATTTTAAAGATCCCAGCGCACTTCTTGAAAAGAAAAGGGGAATTTTGTTTTGAAGAAAACAAATTCAAAAGTATACAGAAATCAAACACAGATTGCAAAATGTTTCATAGTAAAATCATAACAAGAAAACAGAGGGAAAACTGAAAGAAAATGAAAAAGAAAACACTGCAAGTCCTATCTTTATACAGAGGCATGAAGAAACCATACAAAATGTTTCCATAAATTCCCAGCTGTTACAACACTTTTCTTGCATTCAGCATCATATACAATAGTTAAATTACAGAGAATCTGGTCCACAATCTGTTGTGGACCACACTCTTGCTGCTGTATTAACAAGGCACACCTTGCCTGCCATAAATAATATTTACATAGGGGAAAAAAATAATCTACGTGTACTAGTGTGATATTTACCTAGTGATGAAGGATAGAGACCTAGTACTAAAATTTTATGTGTTAGTTGTAGGGATTTCTCATTGCCCCAAGTTTTGAGCAGAAGGGACAAAAATTTCTTTGAAAAGGGGCATTCTAAATAGAAATGTTCATGTAATTCAACTATTTCTGGGCAGGTGGACCTGGGAGACATTAACTCTTCCAGAGCTTTATCTTTGTGGATACCTCTTACTCCCAGTCTACCAAAACATGATAGACGAACAACATCCCATACTTTTATAGGCAGCCTTTTATCCATAAGCTGTGAAAAAAATAATAGTAAGCTGGGAATCATAATCATTTAACACCTGTGGTATCTCATACAACTTAAGGTTCAGAATATAAATATAAACAGACTTTCTGGAGTTACTTATCAAGGTTTGAGCAGTCACCAGCAACAGTTTTAATTTTACACATGCCATGTGTAAATGAGGAGGTAAGTGATTTTTTTTAAATTACATGGAAGGGTTGACGGGGTACTTAACCAGTCCAGGAAAACACTATAGAGTGCAGATTCCATAAACTTATACCCTGCCTGGATGGATGTTGAAAGAAGAGGAATAATGTTCTGATAGAAAAAAGACCATAAAAAGCAAAATCGGATTTACCATCCGTACTCACCCTAAATTGTAATAATGGTAAGTGTGGCCTCTTTTGATGGGGTTAAGTCTGCTCCCCAAGAAGCCTTGAAAAAAGACATTTATGAGCCTAGATTCCAAAGAGAGAGAGATTTGAAAAACCTGAACAATGTGTAGAAATATGGAAATAATCAAAGTGTATATATAAGAGAAACCCTTTTCCTCTTTGAAATTGTTTTATTTTTCCATGTGGAGATGGTTTATTCAGCTCTTTGAATTGTAGAAGACCAATTCAAGGAGGCATCATCAGGACCGTTTGTATATTTGCAAATACCTCTGCATCACCAGATGATGATGAAGCTGGGAAAGCCAGAGCCTGACTTTTGTCATAGTTAAGTCTGGAGCCATATACTTTCTCAAATTCAAAAATTTCTAAAGTGAACTCATGTTCTTTCTCATCTGGAGTAGTACATATGCAGAGCTCATCAGCATATGAGCTGATTTTTGGAGCAGAGGATCCCTCCGGAATAGTTATGGAAGGAATGTCTGTGTTAACAGAAATTCTTCTAATCAGAAGGTCAGTTTGAAAAACAAATAATAAGGGGCTAAACGGGCAGCCTTGCCATACACATTTTTTTCTGCAAACACTTTACGCAGTATTCCATTAACATAAGGTATAATAGATAGTGACTTATAAAGTAATGCAATCCACCTTAAAAATGTATCTGGAATATAATGTACTCTCAGTACCTGGATTAGATACTGATGATAAACTCGATCAAATGCTTTTTCTTGACCTAATGTCAAGATGAAAGGCTTAGGGTTAGAATCTGTCACATACTACATTATGTCCCTCAAGTATATCAAATTTCTGAAAACTGATCTTCCCTGAATCGCGCAAGACAGCATACTACTGATTACAGTCTCTGCTGCAGTGCAGAGGCGAGCTTATAATATAGGAGCTAAAATTTTGTAGTCAACATTTAGGACGTTGATTAGCCTCCAATTTGACAAAACTCTTCTGTCTCCTTTTTTATAAAGCAGTAACACTAAAGCTTGGGGCATTACTTCAGGGAGTGTTTCTGAAGATAAAATAAAGGTTGAGAATCCTTTAGTAGGGGGGTGCAGGTGGCGAAATACACCCGTGTACCTTGGGCACCCTTTTTCCAATCACCATGAGTATTTCAGCATTATCACATAGAACTCCACCACTCCAGACCCCCACTGACAGAACACATCTACCCTAATGATAGACCTTGTGACCATGTGTCTCATGCAGCAGTGTACTCTACTGTTCACTCCCTGGGTAGCTGGCAGGCTCGCACACAAAGGCAAAAAATTAAAAGATGGGTTTTTGTGCCCTGCTGCAACACCAGTAGTCAGTAAAAGATGTTTGTATGATGAATACTTCAAAATTCCCCCACCATCCTTCCAGTCTGCTACATTCCATCTGCTCTGCTTCTGCAGCAGGCAAAAAAAAAAAATAAAGAAACAGGTATTTCAAACACCATGAAGTCTTGCTGCTATTAGGACTTAATGCAGTTAGCCACTGCACTCGAACTGCCCCGGAGAGGATAGGGTTAACTCCAGAGCAGTCTGGAGTTCCACAGCGCGAGGGCGCTGTTCAAAGCTCTATCTGGCTAGTTTCAAATGAAACTGCCAGATTCTTTACTCCGCTTTCACTGAACAGTCGCTCCGGAGATCAGCTCCTTCAGCTCGGTTCATTTCGCGGTTCAAGCGAGTTTACTCGGTTCATTTGAACCGGCAAGTGTTTAAAAAATTACCGCGTTTTCAGCAAAAGCTCTATCTGGTAACCGTAAGTACTAAAAATAAAGTCTGTGTGGAAATACATTATCGGTTCAGTCTGAACGATCGGTTTATCTTATTTTATGGTTTTGGGCTTTAGAAGTGCGGTACCGGTTCTTATCAGTTCTAAAAAACCTTAATTTTATTTGGGTTTTCCAATACCATGACATGGTTAGGAACCGATAAGGGTGTCTTGCCTGTACGGCCGTTTAAAGAGCAAGTTTGTTGGTTAGGCTGGCATTATGTCTGAGAAACCCAAAAAAAACCGGGCCCACTGGGTTTCAACACTGTGATGTCTGTGGGAAGCCTTTGCCAAGACTGATCCACACCCACTTGTGTCTATTGTCTGGGGCTGACCACCTCCTGTCAGACTGCCAGGTGTGTAAAAATTTCCCTGCAGCCACCCTGGAAAAGAGATTGGGCCGGCTCAGGGAATGAGAGGCCAAAAAGTCCGCTGACCTGGATGGCCAGCCTGGTCCAGTACCCACTGGACCAGAGGGAGTGCCCTCTGACCAGGGCGAGACTTCCTCGGGCAAAAGAAAAGCTGGTTCAGAGAAACCAGCTCCAGCAAAAAAGACAAAGAAATCAGCAGGTCTGGAGTCCAAAATTGTCTCTCCAACTGCTGCAGAAATAGCAAAAGCCATTCAGATTGTTCAGTCTTTGTCTCAGGGACTTGTTGAGCCCCCTACAATTGGGAAAAGGGTGGCTCGTTCAGGTCCAGTGGTTCAGGATTATGATGTTGAGGAGTTTTATGAACCACAGGAGGGGGAGGAGGAATTTGATCAGTGTATTTGTGACTGGGAAGGTCTGGACGTGCCCATTGAACCGGGCATTTCTCCAGATAGACCCTTAGAATCTCCCCCTTTGCTGTCTGAGTCCCCTTCTCATTTTATGTTTTATAAAAAGGTGGCAGAAACCCTCCAGCTCCCTTTAGAGGAGGCTGTGGATGAGCAAGAGGAGCCTGATTATGTAGAAATGATGGATATTCCAGAGTCTAGAAGGTTGTCTATTCCTTTGCATAAGTCATTTAGGAAGCAAACAACAAAGATTTTAAAAAATCCTCATTCCGTTCCTCCTGTAGATAAGAAAATGGACAGAAGGTATACTTTATCAGGCCCTGATACAGACTTCCTCACCGAGCAGTGTAGTCATGTGGGTATTTGTTCAAGCTGCAGCCTGTGACAAGGCTAATATTCCCCTGGCATCACATCCTCCTGATAAGGATTCCAGGAAGATTGATGCCATGGCGAAAAAGCAATATATGGCAGCTTCATTGGGACTCAGGCAGGCTAATTATATGGCTTATGTGGCTAGATATCAGAAATCTAGATGGGACACTATATTGCAATCTAGCCAAGCAGGCCCAGGGCCAGCTGGCTAGTGAGTTGGAACAAGTGGCTGCTGATGGCATTGAAGCCTCTAAAGTTCAATTTCATACTGCCGTTGATGTTAATGATGTTTCTTCTAGGGTCATGGCCACTTCTGTAGCTCTCGTAGGTTGGCATGGCTTAGATGCACTAATCTGTCCCAAGATACTCAGGCAAAGGCTATAGATTTTCCTGTAGTAGGAAACTCTCTGTTTGGGGATCAAACAGAAAATTACATGAAGAAAATGGATGAATACAGAACTACCTACAAAAGTGCCCAAGCTAAGGAGGCATGCCACTCCACAAAGGCATGCCCCAGGGGTAGAGGCAGGCCTTACCACAGGCCCCTTTATCAAGTTCAGGCCTCTTCAGCCTTTGCACAGAGGGTTTTTTTCAGAGGCAGAGGTAGACGGGGCACAGGCAGACCATCTCCCTCTCCTCAGCCTAAAGCTGCTGCCAAGCAGGCACCCTGATGGGGTGCCCAGGGCCGATTCTCCTGTACCGGTGGGGGGCAGGTTGGCTTATTTCAGCCAGAACTGGTTGTCCCTAATTTCGGACAAATGGGTTCTGGAGGTGGTAAGCCAAGGTCTGGTTCTCAGTTTCAAACAGTTCCCAAAGATGAGAGCCAGACATTTTCCACCTGCAAATCCTTCAGAAGCCCTTGCTTTGGAAGCAGAGGTTTCTTCTCTGCTGGGCTGCAAGGCAGTGGAAAGAGTTCCTCCTTGCCATCAGGGCAAGGGTCTGTACTCAAGGTATTTCCTTACCCCAAAAAAGACAGGAGAGTGGCGGCCCATCTTAGATTTAAGGTTCCTGAACAAGCATCTTTTGAAACCAAAGTTCAAAATGTTAACTCTGGCAATGATTCTGCCTTCCCTAAGGCCAGGGCACTGGCTAGCTTCCCTGGACCTCAAGGACGCTTATTTTCATATTTTTATCAGGCCTTCTCACCGAAAGTACCTCAGGTTCGAACTACCCTCTGGCCACTACCAGTTCAGAGCAATGTCCTTCGGCCTTACCTCTGCTCCAAAGGTTTTCACAAAATGTTTAGCTGTAGTAGTGGCTCATTTAAGAAGGCAAGGGGTTGCTGTGTTTCCCTACCTGGACGACTGGCTCATAGTGGGCCAGTCTCCAGATCAGGTAAAATCCCACTTGCAAGTCTCCCAGCAACTTCTCTCTTCTCTGGGATTCCTGTTGAATTTTCCAAAGTCAGTTCTGGAACCAGTTCAGGTACTAACTTTCACAGGTGCAGAATTGAACACAAAGTCAGCCAGGGCATTTCTTCCCTCCGAAAGAGTGGACAGACTCATTGCTCTGGCATCCTCCTTTACCCTGCGGGTCTCTCGACCAAAGCTTTTGCAACTCCTAGGACACATGGCTGCTTCCACAGCTGTCGTGCAGGGAGCAAGATTTCAGATGAGAGACATCCAGTTCCACTTGAGGTCCTACAGGTCTCAAAGGAAGGACCCCCTATCCAAGTTAATCCCAGTGACCAAAACCCTGATCCTAGCCCTTCAGTGGTGGCAGGATCGAAGCAATTTAACTCAGGGGGTTCCCTTCTTACCCGTTCTTCATTCCCTCACCCTCACCACGGATGCCTCCCTGTTAGGGTGGGGGGCACATTTGGGCGACCTTTCCACTCAGGGAGTGTGATCCCCTCAGGAATCTCTGCTCCACATCAACCTTTTGGAACTCAGAGCTGTTCTCTTAGCTCTCCAGGTTTTTTGACTACTGTCCAGAACAAGGTAGTCAAGTTAGGACAGACAACACCACAACAATGTGGTACATCAACAAGCAAGGGGCACTCGGTCATCAGCCTTGTGCACCGAAGCAATGAAGTTGTGGTCTCTGGCTTACTCCCTGAACACCTCCCTGATAGCAGTTCACCTTCCAGGGAAGGACAATGTCCTGGCGGATGCCCTCAGCAGAATTTCTCAGGGCCATCACGAATGGGCTCTGAATTCTCTGGTGCTGGGGTCAGTCTTTGCCAGATGGGGCACCCCTCAGATAGATCTTTTCGCAGCCCCAGACAACCACCAACTTCCCTGTTTTGTTGCAGGCCTCCAGTTCTGGGATCAGTCCCACTGGACGCCTTTCAGTTGGATTGGAAAGGAAGTTCTTGTATGCTTTCCCCTTCCTCTCCTCTTCAGGGTACTAGTAAAATCAGAACTCAGCCCTGCAGAGTGATTCTGATTGCTCAGACTGGGCCAGACAGCCCTGGTACCCTCTCCTCCTGTCCCTGACATTCCACCTCCCTGAGCTTGCCCAGGACCCATGACCTGTTGACCTGTGCACAGGGAGAGTGTGGTATCTGAACCTCAATTCCCTCCACCTCAAGGCCTGGTTCTTGAGGGAGCTAGAATTGCTGATTTACACCTTTCTCAAGGTGTCCTGGATATTTAAAGCTACTAGGAAACCTTCCACTAGAGCCACTTACAATTCTAAGTGGAAGAGGTTTTCCATTTGGTGTTCTGAGAAGCAGAATATCCCAGAATCTGCTAATCTGCCCATTTTACTGGACTATTTGGTCCATTTAAATTCCTTAGGCCTTAGGCCAGCTACCTTAAAGGTTCATCTGGCAGCTGTCTCTGCTTTTGTGTCAGCGGGAAGCCTGCTTCCCTTTCTTCTACCCTGTATTTTCCAAGTTTTTAAGGGATTCACACTAACCCCCTTTCGGGAACCAACTCCTGCATGGGACCTGAATGTTTGCATTGCTCAGCTAATGCAACCCCCTTTGAGCCTCTGTCCTTGGCAGACCTCAAGTTTTTGACTTGGAAGACTGTTTTTCTAGTGGCTATCACTTCTGCTAGACGTATAAGTGAATTACAGGCCTTGTCAGTAGAAGAAGATTTTATTCTTTTCACAGAGATAAGGTAGTCCTTAGGACTAACAGAAAGTTTTTACCTAAAGTGGTTTCAGATTTTCATCTCAACCAATCCATCTCTCTTCCAGTATTTTTCACTGAGCATTCCTCCTCAGGGAGAGGAGATTGCACAGTCTGGACGTCAAAGAGCCCTAAGCTGCTTTTGGAATGCACCCAGGGTCACAGGTTCGAATCCCTCCAACTCTTCCTTACCTATGGAGAAGTTGGCAAAGGGAGACCTGCCACTAAGAGGACAATTGCGAGGTGGATTGTCTCTTGTATCCAGTTCTGTTACCAAAAACTAGGTAGAGAACCTCCCTCAGGACTGAGGGCTCATTCCACCAGGGTACAGCTGCATCTCAGCGGCTGCTAGAGATATTCATTTGGAAATTTGCCAAGCTGCTACCTGGAAATCAGTCCACACCTTTACCAAGCATTATTCCCTGGATGTCCAGTCCAGGAGAGATGCTCGGTTTGGCACAGCTGTGCTTCAGAGCCTATTCCCCAAGTAGGTTCTGACCCTCCTCCATGGAGGTACTGCTGTATAATCTGCATTAAGTCCTAATAGCAGCAAGACTTCATGGTGTTTGAAGAAAAAATTACTCACCTTAGTAATTGCTTTTCTTCTCATGGAGTCTTGCTGTATTAGGACAACCCTCCCTCCTACCCCGCTCAGAACTCCTACTTGAGTATGGGGTTGTCAAATTGGTGCAAGCACTGTCATGCCATTTCAATTTCTCTCTAGTTCCCCCTTTTGTTCATTTGGGTTAGGAACTAGGTGATTCTGTTTTTTGTTAAGTGATAGGTGGCTCCCTCTCTGGACTTGAGTCTTTTGGGGAGAGGGGGCCTATTAGTGCTTGTCATGGGT
This sequence comes from Neoceratodus forsteri, assembly GCA_016271365.2. Lineage (NCBI taxonomy): Eukaryota > Metazoa > Chordata > Ceratodontiformes > Ceratodontidae > Neoceratodus > Neoceratodus forsteri. The sequence goes on along the minus strand of JADMNL010000023.1, from coordinate 233,889,552 downwards.
GATTCTAACAATAACAGGTGATTTTGTTATTATTCTATGATTGTTGTTGTGTTTTTGTTGTCCTACTACTGGTAGGTAGCCAATAGCTAGTGTGACTTTCCACACAGACTTGCTATATTTAACCCGTAAAGAACCTGGCAGTTTCATTTGAAACTAGCCAGATAGAGCTTTGAACAGCGCCCTCACGCTGTGGAACTCCAGACTGCTCTGGAGTTAACCCTATCCTCTCCGGGGCAGTTCGAGTGCAGTGGCTAACTGCATTAAGTCCTAATACAGCAAGACTCCATGAGAAGAAAAGCAATTACTAAGGTGAGTAATTTTTTCTTGTGTGCCATCCAATACCATAACTCAATATATAATGGTGCTTTAAGTCTAGATATACTGGTCTCAAAAGCAACCTAAAGAATCTTAGACAATGAAATGCAGAAAAACATGGAAATAATAGGTAATGCATGAAATTATGTTAGTTTGAAATGCATTAAAAATGCTTTTAAACTTGAAAAATACTTGTTAATATGTGAAAATGCCAAACACAGGAGTGCATTAACTTGTCTATGATTTGGACAATATTCAAAATGCTGAAATAAGGAATGTATAAGAAATGAAGATCAAATTTGTTCTGGCTGTAATAATGTGCTAATGACTATATCACACTTAGCTTTAGAACGTACAAGCTTTCAAGGAGAAAGAAAAAACATAATATTTGATATGTTTAAAAATATAACTGGACTGGGAAAAAATGAACAAATGAGGATTATCTTTTATTCAGAAAAACCTGCACAGATATTTGCACTGGCATGCTTTGCACATAAGCTAGCGATGAAGTTAAAATGGACAGTATGAATTCAAGGTGCAGTAGAGAGGAAATCACATGCAAGTCTGACCCATTGAGTAGTAGTGTTTGTAATTGCTATTGTGTATGTATTGTGTAATTATGAAGTGATGTAAATTGTCAGTTGTGATGTTTGTGATTTTAATGAGTTGTATGTTATGTAACAAATGATATTCTATACGTACTAATATCAAATAAATTTGAATCTGAACCTGAACCTCAACACTACCTGTCAACATTCTGTTAAAAATATTTGTCAAAGAAAGCTTTCAACCCCACCTTCCCCCAGCATTTCTCAGTCTGATAAATTAACACTGCCTGCTCCTACTGCAAAACCTGATGCTACCCATAGGCTTACACTGTTCCTCTCTCCTCTGCAGCATTATTTCATTTGCCTGTCTGCTGAAACTGAACAACTACTACAGGTCATATGGGTTGCAATAACTTGGGCATGCTCAGTGTGTCTTCCCTGTAAAAAGTGCTGCATCAGAGGCTGGTCCAGTGGCGTGGAGTGCTTAGTTGCTAGGCACCTAACCTCCTGCCACACTGACAATATGAGGTCAGGAATGAACTTGGATTGTTCAGAGTCCAGTGGGTAGAGGGAGGATTGAGCATCCCAAGATGGCTTTTCTTCCTCGGGGAGGGAGTGGGGTTAGTGTGGCATGCTGCTTGACTGTCAACCAGCTATGGCTGGATGGCAACACATGCACATCACCATTCAAGGGAAGGGGACCCTGTATTCAGGACACTGTGGCCATCTCTGAGGAGGTGTAGCTCAGATATTACAGCCATTGCATACTGTATATCAAAAGGCCACGGGGGAGAAGATCAGTGGAAAATATAGAGGCTGGGCTTAATGAAGCCCTCCCTGAGAGTGCTGATGGCCTGCCCAGTCCCAGACAATGGGAAGGGGAATCACAACAGCCAGTGATCTCAGGACAGGATAATACTGCTGCCCAGCCTGTTAGGGAGCAGAAAAACTGCTATGGAAAAAAAAAGTGCTGCATCATAAAGTCAGAGCTAAAGTGCAAAATGAAAATGATTTCCTTCAGACCTGCTTTGCCAGTGTCCAAATGCCAGATTTAAGTATTTTCACTGCATGCAAATTCATCATCAGCTCATCATTACTCCAGGCAGCCCCAAAAATGCAAAACAAAGAAATATAAATACTGTGACCTTGCCCACACACAAGTTGCCAGGAGTCAGAACCCACTCCATGTGTTGCCATGTGATCTTTGTTGCTGTCAAAATGCTAATATTGGTGCCTAGGCACAAATGCAGTCTGGGTACATGTGAGAGGTGTGTACCCAGATCATGCACATCTGTACCTGGAGACATGCACAAGGGGCATGTTATTCATGGCTGATGGTCACTGCAGGGTGCCTGTGCACCCCCCCGGTGCAGCAACTGGGCAGATCAGCAGACACAGGTGGGCATCCAACTGGATATCCATTCTGGTTCATGATTGGATCACAGGCTTGGCACAGAGTTGGGGATGGTTGGGACACCATGTATCCCAGCATTTTAGCATTATAAGGGTGATTGGCCCAGTGGCTGCCCCTAGCCTTCTCTTACTGACCGGAGGGCTGGGGCAGCATGATGGGGGCGTCAGTTCCATCATGTTCAGCAGGTTGATTATTTTGGGGGTTACACAGCAGCTATGGCAGGGTACTTGCTTGCATAGCCTGTGCCCCCCTTGCCCATCACTCTGCACCTTATTGAATGATGTGGAGTGTGTGCACACCCCATGGCCACTGTCCTAGATTGTCTAGATGTCTAAGTGCACAAACAAGCAGGGATTGAGTGTGGAAGGGCACAGAACCCTTTCATGCATGCCGCAGGAGTCAGAGAAACCAGATGCATGGCTTACTGCTGTAAGGAAGCCTGTGTACCACAGATACATGGCAAGTAGACTTTCCACCCTCTAGCGCTTTGGGCCCAATATGGGAGCTTGGCTTAGCAACAGAGATGTGCGAAGTCCACAAAATTCTCTCAGCAAATTATTTTGTGAATTGCGCTCAATTCGCGAAGCACAATTAGAGAAAACCACCAATTCACAGAGTGCAGATCGGCTGCAAAGTGTGGAATTTCCTGGATGAAATTCCACACTTCACAGCAAAAACTATGTTTTTAGACATACTGTAAAAGTTCAATTCCAACAAACAGGGTTCTAACCAGTACCATAAGCTAGGGCAAGTAGTTTTCGAAATAAAATTGTTTTTGACTCATTTAGGCCTACTGAACACGTTTCTTCCCAGTCAGTCATGCAGAACTCATTCTTCCTTGCAGGAATTCTATCTGAAAATCTTTCAGTAGAATGATGACAAAGAAGACAGTAAATTTTTTTTCACTGAGCAACAGGGTTGTTTTTATTAAGCATTGCTAGTGTTGGCAGGGCAGTTCTTTTTGGAAGCTATATTTTGCTGCTAACTACAAAGGTATGCAATGTTACAAATTTGTTGATGATTCAGACCCTTTCTCCTGATCACTAGCTAGAGTTTATACCTCCTACAGTAAAGTCCTAACAAATATGCAATCAGTTATGAAAGTGCAGTAACTCTATTGTAAATGTATGCATTTTTTTCACTTTCAGATGTCTTATAAAAATACTGCTTGAAACATAGAAACATAGAATCTGATGGCAGATAAGGACCGCTTGGCCCACATAGTCTGCCCATTTCCCTACCTAACAGATAAGCTGCAGATTCTAGTTGACCAACAGCCTACTTCCTCCTACCCCCCACTAGAATTGCCTTATGTATGTCCCATGCATTCTTGAATTCCCCCACTGTTTCTGATTCTATGACCTCCTCAGAAAGGCTGTTCCATGCATTTACAACCCTCTATGTGAAGAAATACTTCCTCACATTACCTCTGAGCCATCCCTGTCTAATTTATTGATTTGACATTCTGCAAGTTTTCTGTAATAAAATGTAACACTTACATTGGGTCCCATACTATGTGTAGTACTGTCAGCTTACATATTGCTTGTCACAGACCATATGTAATGCTAGTCAGAACCAATCTCAAAATACTTTGGTTTCTTGTCTTACATGACGCTTGAAAAATATCAAAATATAATGCCTCTGGGGATGTAAGGTATTTTGGAAAAGAAATCTAAGTGTGGACCAATATATCCTAAAAACGTTGGGTAAAAGGACAGTGGAAAAATAAATTATCCATTGTTTTGGGTGTAGTAATGCAAGTGCCTCGGGGCAGAATCTTTCTGTTCTGTTCTTGTGTTTTAAATTATGTTTCACTTGCAGTTTACCGTGAACACAAAACCATACTATGTCCCACCATTGTGGTGGTGTGGTCCTATCCATTAATAAGGCCTTTATTGCCTTTTGATCATCTGGTGGCTGCTGTAGGTAAAAGAGGAGGACAAAAGAAAATGTTTTTGCTGAATGAGTTTATAAAATTCTTTCCTGGAATTTTGCCTGAAATCTTCATATTTAACTTTCCACAATTTTAATTTACTATTGTTTTCTCCTATACATCTTGGAAGCTCACTTATTCTGGTCTGTCTCTGTATCAAACTGATTTTCCACCAGCTGTCCAATGTAGGTGAGATATAGTCAGCTATCCATGAGTACCAAAACGTCATCTGACCTGTTAACAATGGAAATATGTTTGCATAAAGAAAGATTTTGTGGAAAAAGGAAATTGGATTTGTCATGTTCAGACCACCTAAGTCAATTTTCTGATATAATATACCTCTTTTAATCAGGTTGAGGTGACTTCCCCATGTACTGTACACTGAAAAAAACAGCTCTGAAGTCTTGTTTCCAGAACTTTTGGTGGTGGAAAAACATAGTTTAAAAATAAAAACATTTGAAGTAAAAAAGTGTAGATCATATAGATAAATTTCTTCTTGCACATTCACCATTTATTCCATTGGGCTACCATGTCCAAGATAGTGTTGATAGGAGTGTTCCAGTTCAAGAATGCATTGTCTGTGTCTCCATAATAAATACGTAGGATTTTGCATCCAGTCCATATGAGGGGGATGCCTAGAATTTCTGTATGGTTAGTAAATAATGTCCCTATATGTATACCTTTGCTTTTGGTTAAGTTAATTTGTGAACCTGAAAGCTGTGAGAAAACTTGAAAAATGTGGTGTCAGATTTTGTGTTTATTGTGTGTCTGCCAGTATTACACATAAATCATCTGCATATGCTAGGATCTTTATCTCTTCATCCTGGGTAGTAATAGAAAGTCGTTGCATATGCAAATGTAGATTTATTTTTTGAATTAAAGGGTCGAGTGTGATTATATATAACAAAGAGTTTAGGGGGCAGCCTTATCTCACCCCTCTTTGAAGTAAGCAAGGGTTTCTAATTCAACTATTTATATAGGATTACACTACTGCTTTTTTGTATACTGACCGTATCCATTTAACAAATACCTGTGGAAAACCATAGCCTTCTAAAACATATCATAAATATGGGTGTAAGACCCTGTCAAATGCCTTTGTTTGGTCAATATTTAGTAAATATTGACTAAACTCCCCAACATTCCCTTTTTCCAAGAGTTCTTTTATTATAGTCAAAGCATCTGTGATTTTCCTACCTTGTAAAGAAAACGTTTGTGAAGGGTGTATTAAAGAAGATAGCACTAATGCTAGCTGGTTACTAAGTTAATATTGTGAGTATTTTAAGATCAGAATTTAATAAGGAGATTGGTCTCCAATTTTTCAAATCTTCTGTAGTTCCTTATTTACGAAGTACAATTAATAAACCTGTGTACATTTCATCAGTCCTTACTTTATTTGTTAATATGTCATTGCATAATTCAGTGATTTCTGACACTATATGGGGTATGATTTTTTTTATAGAAAATATTAAACAGGCCATCAGTTCCTGGGGCAGTACCAATTGTTATTTGGGTGACCACTGACCTCAACTCAGTTTGTGTGACTAGCTGTGTCAAAATAAGTTTCTATGTTTCTGGTAGTTGAGGTAGCTGGCATGATGTCAGCCATTCTTTAGAAGAGCTTATAGTCTCAGATGAGGAACTGAAAGTGTTATGAAAGAAATTCCCAACTTCTCTTAGAATATTTGTGTTCCAGAAATGTTTCCTGAGTTCATTTGTAACAATGAAATTTTTTTCTTTTTGGATTGAAAATTGCAAGTTTTGTAGGGGTTGGCCTGCTATTGAGTCCCTTGTGTATTAGATCTTTGTTCAAATGTTTTATTTATTTATTAATTTTGGCGACCAGGTAGGTCTGCTGGGCCCCGGAGGTCCCTTTTCAGGGGCGACCGGGGTGAAACAATATATGGTAGAGACAACATAAGTATACAAACATGGAGTAAGTACATTACAATTTACAGGGATTGTTGTTCACATTATGCAAGACTGACAGAGATGTACACAGTAGTACACAGTAATACAATATAAGCAACAATTTTAGGAGTAGGGAGAACAAGGAAGGAGAGTGGGTAAGAGATGGGGGGCAGCCTAAGTTAAAGTTGCCTGGTTGTGGTTCGGCAAGGGGGAAGAGGGGAGGGAGGGATGCCAGGTGCCCTGGCAGAGGCATGTGCTAGGTGCAAGCATGCGGGCCTTGAGTCTGGTGTGGAAGGTTTTAGAAGGATGGGGCATCCTGCACCACTGATGGAATTTTGTTCCACAGGACAGTGGCCTTATAGGAGAAGGACTTTCCTCCAGTCTTGGTCCTCACTCTCAGTACATTGAGAAAAGTTCTGTTGGAGGTAAAGACGTTCTGTGGGTTGTACTTGGGGGCAATGAGCCCAGCAAGACTGGGAGGAGGGGATGGACCAAGAAGCTTGCGTGCTAGGATGAGCAACTGGTACTGGAGTCAGGTGTCAAGAGAGGGCCATTTTAGAGTTGCCAGGATATAACAGTGGTGGCTTCTGGAGTGCACCTGCATGGCAAATTGGGCCACCTTATTCTACAAGACTTGCAGCCTATTGGACTCTTGCCTGCCCAGTCCATGCATGATGGAGGTGGCATATGTAAGTGTGAGTAAGAGCACACTCTGGGCGATTGAGATCTTGGCTTGTGGGATCAGCTGGTCCTTGAGGTGGTATAGGGAACCAAGTTTGCAATTAATGGTTTTGGCCACTTGGTCAACGTGTTTTTTTAAGGTAAAGCCTTGGTCAATTGTGAGGCCTAGGTATTTGAGGGAGGTCACAACTTTAATCTCATTGCTAGAGGCCGAGATGAGCTGTAGGGCTTGTGTTCTGTCTTGGCCAAGGGATCTTGGCTCAGAAAGCATGGCCTTAGTTTTGGCGGTGTTGAGGACCATTTTGTTGTGTTTCAGCCAGTTCTACAGTGGTGTTAAGTCAGATTGGAGGAGGTGGCTGAGGTCAGCCAAGCTGTCCATGGAGCGATAGATGACTGCATCGTCAGCATACTGGACTACTGAGCTGCCTCCACAGTTCCCGGTTAGGTCATTAGTGAACAGGGAGAATAGGAGGGGACCTAGCATTGACCCTTGTAGTACTCCCTCTTTTGGGAGAGAGGGTCTGATACTGCAGTCCTCCACATAACCCTCTGTGTACGCACTGTTAGGTAGCTCTCAAACCACTTGTGAGCATGGGTATCTAGGCCTAGCCTGCTCAGCTTAGACAGCAGGAGTCTGTGGTTGACAAGGTCGAATGCCTTGAAGAGGTTGATGAAGACCACTCCCGTGGGTACCCCTTGGTCAATAGCGGTGAGTACATCAGCCGAGAATTTGGTCAGGGCTGTGTCTATGCCATGGTTTGTTCTAAAGCCATTCTGCAAAGGAGCAAGAAGCTGATGAGACTCGAAGTAGTCCCTGATCTGGCCATATACAAGTCTTTCCTGTATTTTCACCAGTATGCATAGCAGGAGGATAGGCTGGTAGTTACAATCAGTTTTAGGGGGCCGCCCTTGTGGGCACCCCTGGGACTATGTGGGCCTGTTTCCACAGATCTGGGGCAACACCCTCCAGGAGGGATTGGTTTATGAGCCTGGTCAATGGTCTGGCAAGGGCTGGGGCTCCCGCCTTAACCAGCTTTGGGTTTAAGTCATCAGGTCCACCTAATCCCTTTGGTTTTAGGGACTTGAGAAGGACTAGAGCCTTTTTTACCTTGACCAGCTTTAGGCGGAATGCTGGTCAGTCTAATAATTTATTTCTGTCATACTGAAATATAGTCATTTCTTGTTTTAATTGTTATATCTGTGTTGAGTAATCCTGTGAAGTTTCTATTTGTAGTGAAAAAAGCTTGTATAATTGTTTTCAAAGTTGTTGATATTGTATGATATTGTAACTCCCTAACGGTTTACCTGTTGCTTTTAAAAACTCTCTAAAGTCTTTTTTACTTTGTTCCCACCAATATAGTGAAGAATCATATAGGAAATAAACATATTTCCTTACTTCAATAATAGTCAAAATCCCTTGCCAGATTTCCTTGTTTGCTAATAATGTGGCATTCAAATGTCAGTATCCAGGCCATTAGTGTCCTCTTGTGTGTATGATACCTTAACCTCTAATAAAGCATGATCCGATGCGGCTACCAGAAGTGTTTCAGAATGTTGTACAGATAAATGTGTGGATAAGAAGCAATAATCAATCTGTGTTTTGATTGTACCCCTAAAATAAGTATACTGTGTGGTTTCATTATGTTTATGAAATCCATCCACCGAGTCTGTTTGTGACAAGACCTGGTTCAAAAAGATTGAATCACAAAACATCTTGGAGGTTTTTAAGCCATAGTCAGATTTAAATCTCCCGAAGTTAAAATCACCCCCTAAAAACACTGATTTAGATGTGCATAGATATGGCTGTACTAGCTGTAAAAGTTGTACTCTGCCTGCTTTATCCTGAAGGGGCATAAACATTTATTAGTCTAATAGTTTGTCCATTAAAATTTGCATCTATTAATAGTGCACTACTTGAATAAATGTCCATCATTCTTATAGTTTTTATTAACAGATTGTTTATGCAAATCCCTACTCCACTACACTTATCCACCCCAATTGACCAGCATGCTTTTCCCCCAGCACCAGTCTGTGGTAGCCTGCTCAATCTCCTGTTCAGTTTGCAAGTGTGTGTCCTGAAGACAAACCATATCATAATAGGAATTGGAAAAATATTCAAAAGTTGCCCTTCTCTTTTTTTCTGACTTGCTACTATTTGTATTTGGAGATGCTAGTGATACATCCATCCCTTTTTAAAAGAAAAGAGAAATTAACTCTCTCTTTTTCCTTAAGCTAAGCCATGTCCCCCACCCTTTTTTTCCTTTTTCACTGTATCAGCCAGAGTCTCCTGCTGATCTTCTTCTTCTTCTGAAGCTTCCTCTAAGGCAGCTGAGACTTCTGATGGAATATCAGAGTCTCCTTTCATTTCTGTATCCCCCACTGGAGCATAGAAAATTTGTTTTGTGTTGTTACAGGGTCATGAAATGGTAAGAGATCTTCTTTCAGCTTCCTTCCATTGCCTGTCCCTACAACCTGACACTCTTGCTCTGCTATGGGTGGGGTGGGGTGGGAGTATAGGTGCTGGGGGTTTTGATGCATTCTCAGCATTTGAGGTGCTAGGTCCATTCTGATTCCTGTTTTCCTCTCTAGCATAGTGTTCCCCTTGAGTACGGTCTCTGCCAGTTATTGTTTGTGGTGTAGGTACAAGATCTACCTCTCTATTTATGTCATGTCTATTTGTCTTATCAATGAAAGGATCTTGTTCAGCATAACCATTTTCTGCTGTGTTGTGAGCTGCCCAAGGGCAGGAAAGACAAGAGTGTCCCCCTTCATCACACAAATGGCCTAGTGGTGTTACTATACAATGTGGCTCTGTATGTCCTGTTGCCCCACATTGCAGGCACTTCAGTACTTCACAGTTATTACTAATGTACCTGTGTGAACCACATTTGTAACATGATCTAGGCTGCCCTTGATAAAACAAAATTCCCTTATCTTCACCTAGGTAAAGCAATTGGGCAGGTGTTTAATCCCCAAGTCATTTTGCCATAATTTTACCTTTACCTTCTAGCCCCCCTCCAAAAACCTTCCTCATCTATGAAGAGGTCTGGTACCCCTTGAACCTCACGTTTTTTCCTCAGCCAAAAAAGTATGTCAGAGATATCAGTCCCTTCATTTCTGAAAAGAATTGTGACTAATGTGAAAGTGGGTTTTGTTAGTGGTATAACCTAAAATGGTGTCCATAAAGGTTTAACTTTATTTGTAGTGTATAAAGTCCAAAATCTGTCTAACAATGCCATAGACTGAAAACTTACATCAAAAGTTGCCTCTCCTGGGGCATGAATCAAAGCATATACCTCTTTGGGCAAGAAGCCCATATCCTGTTCCAACAGTTGTTTACCCACATACATAAAATCGGTCTGGTGGTAATTCAAGTCTCCCTAAGTATCAAAGGTGCACAACATGCCTTCTTTTAGCCTGTTCTAAAGGTTTATTTAAAAGTCTGGCATATGTAACTGTTCTTACAGACTGTTCTTTCTCCATCTGAGGTTGTGCTTGCGTTGGTGGTGCCACTTCAGTTAATGCTTCATAAAATACTTCACTAGCCTCCAAGGGTGGAAAAGAAATACCTGTAGAGTCCTGAGTCCCTGTGTTTGGAAGTTGTTTGTTGGAGGCCTCTTTCCTAGTCTTCTGTTCCATGCTGGGTGTTTGCTGTTCTGTGGCCTGATAAGGTTGTGTTTTAGTGGAACCAAGCAATGGAATACCTGGATCTGTAATCCAGCCCTTATCAATTTTCTTCCAACCCACTTGTTGTAAAGCCAAATCTGCACTCCATTCCAGGTTTCGAGAGTCACCCTGTCCCAGCTCAGGAGGTGTAGTTTTACTGTTTGTATTCTCTAGTGCTCCAAAGACAAAAAGGTTTAGGGGACTTCCCCATCCTGGTTTCTGGTGAGTTATTTTTTTTTTTTTTTTAAGTTTCTATTTTTCTACACCTCTACTACCTCCTAACCTCCACTCCTTCAGGCCATCAAGGTGCTCTGCTCCCCAACCCTACCAACTACCCTGGAGCCTGCTCCTAGAGTGCCACACACTCGCAAATCTTGGGGTCCCTTGACGGCCCAGATTACCCCCTGGGCAAGGCAAGGAGGGAACCCTCCTAACCCTCCTCTCTCCCCGAGTGATCGAGCTGCACACAGCGGAGTCTGACCCTTATTAGATGGCAGGTGGTGAAGCAGGCAATGGTGGTCATCATCTAGGAGATGTTTTTTTCCTCCTTTCCTCTTCTAGAGAGCCCGACGTGCAATGACGTCAATGCACTGACATGCAGACATCTGCCGGCTCTCCCCATATGTTAATGCCCGGACCTGCAGAACACCCACACTCCGCTGGGTGTCACTGCAGTGCGGCGCATATCTAACCCACCTCGAATGAAGGAGAGCTGTCGTGGGACACTCAATCCTTCCTTCCCCCTGCCAGCCCCCAGCAACCTAAGTCCATTCTTGAAACCGGGTCACCGGCATGGCACGAGGTGTGGCGTCCAGCGCCTCAACCCTCAGCGCCACCGGGCCGGCTCTGGTGAGTTATTTGACAGTCATTTTCATTTCCTTTCTTCTGCCAGATGTTCTTTCTCTAACTGGAATGCTTTATCAATCTCTGAGATTTTAGCTAATAAAGCTTCTTTTTCCTGTCTATTTTCTCTGTTAAAACAGATTCTTTTCCATCACTTTCCATATCATTTGTTTTGTCCATTGCAACATTTAACTGATGCATGACTGCCAAGTCTGTATTTGTTGATAAATCCTGGTTTGAGGGAAAATTTGGGGCAATTTGCTGACCACTCACAGGTGACTGTATTCCAGCCATTCCAGGCAGTGTCTTCTCTCCTTCTGAGTTCTCCATTGAAGCAGGCAGCAGTTCCCCCTACTGGAGAGTAGGGGAATATCCCCAGCGCCCTGGCCAAATTTTCCCCCAATCACTGAAAAATACCACCAACAGCTTAATCTGTTTCAAGATCATTTGGCATTCATCTGTATTCCCCCCACCGGATCATGTCTGAAAATAGGCAGATTTTGTCTAATGCACTTACCTTGTCAACAATAACTAAATAAATAAATTAAATAAATAAATAATTGGCTGCTAAAGAAAGCTGCACATGAGAAGAGATATTCTCATTAGAAGCTGACCCTGAAAAGTACTGTACGTACTGTATGCTGGATCCCCTAGGTTATGAAAAGCAGACAAAATTGATGAAAGATACAGTAGTTCATATTTAAATCTTTTTTCTGAATTTCTCTTACCCTCATTGTTTATTATTAAAGAGATGTGAATGGAAACATGACATTTATTTCTAAAGACTTCATCTACATGTTATGATTATTCCAAGTGGTGCAGATGGGTAGGGAACAGAAGAACCTCTGTTATTGGAGTAAATTTAGTTCCAGGACATTGTTAAAAAATGGGGAGGGATTGCTGCTGCAGTATCTATAATAGTGGACACCCCACCCCCTGATGATTGCCTACCAAAGTGAAAAATAAATATATTTATTTAAATCTCCTGGTTGTGCACAGTAGAGCCCCCCCCCCCACCAATGGCCAGCCCAAATGTAAAAAAAATATAATGAATATCAATGAAATCCCTGGTATCTAGTGGATCCCTCACCTGCCACCCCATCAGGTAGTTCCCCACCATAGCCCTCCCCACCCCGACCCTAAACTGATGACCAGCACAGCCCTTCACTCTCCACCATGGCTGGCTGCCTGACTGACCTGGAATAAATGAGCATGTGCTTGTACAAGTACATGCTCATTCATTACAGGTCAGTTGGGTGGACAGCCATGGTGGAGAGTGGAGGGCAGTGCTGGTCACCCACTTGGGGTTGGGGTGGTGGGGCACTACCTGACAGGATGGGTGTCCCCTAGACACTAGAGATGTTGCAAAGTTAAATTTCACAAGTGAAATTCCTGTGAAACCAGCAATTTCACCACACAAAATATTTTGTGAAATTCAGCCATTCTGCAAAGTATTTTGCTGGGTTTGAAATTGAGAAATTTCACCAGCAAAATGCAAAATTTCACCCAAATATGATAACATTTTGCCCATGAGTGGTGAATTTCACCATTTCGAGGGAGAAATTTCACCATTTTCAGGTGAAATTTCACATTCCATGGGTGAAATTATGCATTTTGCTTCCGCAAACTATTTCATGAAATGGATGCATTTCACAAAATAATTCACATAACAAAATTTGGCAATTTCGCACATCTCTGCTAGACACTAGGAATTTCATTGATGACATTTTTTTTTTACATTTGGGCTGGTGATTGGTGGGGGGCAACTAGACACCCATGGATTTAAATAAAAATATTTATTTTACACTTTGGCTGGTGATTGGAGGTGCTGGGGAGCGCTACACAACCAAGAGATTTAATTTACCTTGTAGTCTGCAGTTGTTGGGGGGACCACTAGACACCAGGGATTTAAGTAAAAATATTTATTTTACACTGTGGCTGGTGATCAACAGGGGTTTGGGTGGGAACTCTACACAACCAAGAGATTTAAATAAGTATATTTTACACTGTGGCCAATGATCAGTGGGGGGACACTAGAGACGATGGATTTAGTTAACAAAAATAAAAGGATTTGCCATTTGTAACTTCTCTTTGCTTTAGGTTTGTTTTAAGTGCAATTTGCACTTAAAACCCCCCAAAACAAGGGAAAGTTACAAGTAGCAAATTTTTCATTGGGCAGGTCAGCTTCAGGAACTGATCCACTGGGGCGAATTTGGTGACTTTGCCGAAAATTCACCATCAAAGTAAAACTTTGCAGCATCTCTACTTAGCAACCACAAGGAGCAAATATGTTTTGAGCTCTCATGTAGATTTTCCACAAAGTGGTTAAAAACAATTATTTTACAAAGTTTCCATTTGCAAGTGTGTTTAGTTCTGTTCTGAACCTTCTAACTGAAGAATCTGAAAAAAACAAAAACAGAAAAAGGCAGGTGCACACACCAAAGGCTGATATTATAATATTAATATGTTATTTGTGGTCCCAAAACCCGAGAACACCAGACCACACTGTCCCTATGTAACGCCTTGCTCTAAGGCTTCGTAAGGGGGCCAATATCAGCCTTTGGTGTATGCACTGTTTTTTTGTTTTATTAAATTGATTTGTCTGGACAGCAGTGCCTGCCAGGGAGCTCAGAGAACACTGCTCTACCTGCTTTCCTAATTGAAGAGTATGCTGAGACCAAAAGCAGTGGCAGCAACTTCAGCAGACTTTTTGCAGCTGAAAAAAATTACACCCTGGTGGACTCAGGTCTCAGGTGTCCCATATTCTTTCCTACTAGCTTGCTCAGCTATAGGAGATGGGATCAGATACTGAAGAGGACCAGGCAAGCCCACAAGTCTGAGTTTGAGGGAGCAGAGGTGGCACTGTAACTGGACCTATCTTATAGCACCCTGCTTATTCTTGGGGGGGGGGTTGATAGAGTGTGGGCAGTGATCCATTTGCACAAGGTTCAACACCATACGGTAATGCCAGCTGAGCTCTGTGTCCACATAAAGAAGCATATCTACCACTATAAAAAACACCATGAGGCTGAGAAACATTTGAAGAGGACTGAGTAAGAACATGGAGTTGCTCCAAACTGGAAGTTGGAGGTATCAGAAGGAGGAGACTGAATGGAATTTTAACTGCTTGTTTCGAGGGGACCATACCTCTCAACTGCTATGAATTTCACATAGCACTATGATTTTCACACTCAAATGTACCCTTGCTCCACATAGTTTTACTGATGTTCCTCATCATGTTAGAGCTATTTCCGGACACACAAACTATTAAATCATTGAAGTAAGTTGATGGAAACTTTCTTCATCACTAACTATGTGGGGCCCACTATCTGTAGACACATTATTGTTTAAAATAAGAAAGTGCTACACATTCTGGCCATTTGCTTTGATTTTTGAAGACCAGTGCTATGATTTTTAATGCTGAGAGGTTGAGAGGTATGGAGGGGACTAGGTACTGTTTTGACTCTGGACACAATTTGTCTTCGAGATATAAGAGCTAGGGAGTTAGAGTTAGGGAGGCAGTATAGCACAGTGGTTTAAAGCTCTGAGCTACAAATCTGGTGACATCCATCAGACCAGAACTGGGTTTGAATCCCACAGCTTCCATTTGCATACTGTGTGACCCTCAACAAGTCATTTAACTTCCCTGTGCTCCCAGGTCGCTCCTGTAAAAAAGCTTTCAGCTTAGTGTGCTACTCCTGGTTAAACAACTAAATAATAAAAAAAAAAGAGCTCATTGATCCTGTGTAGAGTTATAGTGACTGGACATATTGTTTAAGGTAAGAAATACTTTTTTTATGTCTGTCATTAGAAGAAAACAGACTTGGCAGATATTTTATGTTTACATGTATTGTCAAATCCTTTCTTTTCTTTTGTGGCTGCTCTTTGGAGTGGTTATGTGTAGCAATGTAGCTCGAAATGGGACTTGTGAAATTAGTTTTTTTTTCCTCCTGTCTCATTTGCTTCAAATGTATGCTTAACTGTGGGTTGTTTGTATGTGAATTAAATCATTTTCTTCTTTGCCATTGTTCTAAAATGGTGTGTTCCTCCTGTGGTTGGAGGGTAGCGGGAACTGTCCTGTCTCCAATGTCATGGTAGTTGGGAGTGCTAATTGCTTGGCTCCACACCATTGAGATATGCATTGCAGGCATCAGGAACTTTAATTTTTATCTATGAAAAGAAGCATAATGTTTTACGTGGGGACTCTCAATTCCTGAACTCATTAATGTCAATATAACTGTTCATACATTGTCCCAGTCATACAAAGAGATGGGGGAATTGTTTCCCTCTGGTCTGCATCAGTGACTCAGTGTTAAAATCTGTTATTCCAGGTAGGGCATCTTATTATGTTTGCTTTAATTCTGACATGGAGTCTTTCTTTTTCTTTTATATATCATCTTTTGTATTATGCTCAGAATGTGTACTGGTGGAGATTCCCCTTGGGTTCTATTAATTTCTATGTTTACAGTTTAAATAACATGCAAGCTAATTAAAACATAAGTGTCTTGAATAGCAATACTGTATTGTGATGAGGGTTTATATATACAGCATAGATCCTTTTAGATTCTTGGAAGATATTCTTATTTGTCAATCTGCTGTTAGTAACATATTTCCCCCGCTGAGGTAACAAAAGGTGGGTGACTGACTGCACTTTGCTAGAGAACATATGTATAATCATTTGATGTGTGATCCTGCTAAGGTCTGTATTTGCTTTTATAAGTTTTCTTGCAAATCTGAATAAAAGTACTGTATAAAAATGTTAATATTATGCTGCCATTTTTCAGGATAGCTATGAAAGTGACATACACTAGGAAGGTTCATGGCACTAACTAGTGTTGGCAATGGTTGATACTTCACTGTTGGGAGATACTTCCCCCAGGGTCCAGGTTGCCCCCTCAGCCTCAGCTCAGCCCCCAGCTAGTGAATGCCTTTCCAAGGACTTAACAGCTATGAAGATCCCCACAGATTGCTTCTGAAGTGGGGCTGTGGAGTGGGGCATCCCTTCCTGGTGTCCACATCCAGATTTCAGCCTCTTATGGGTGGCAGTGTGGGCAAAGTGTGAAGATGGGCATCATGCTGCCTGCTCCATTTTTCTGTCCCCTATCCTGACAGCAGACAATGATGCAGGTGTGTAAGTATGTGGAGGAACACATGCACCATGAGCCGGCCACCCCAAGTTATGTTTCACCAGTTGCCCTACCACCACACCTTTATGTTTTTGCAGCATATAAGAGGTGCAGTGTGCCCCTCTCCTCCAGAGAGGAAAGCACCCCATTGGAACCCCATCCTCTGCCCCCAGGCTGACACCTGTGTGAAATGAATCCAGGTCACCAGTGTGGCGGATGGTAGCTCTGCCACCGTGCTACTGCACAGGTTATTTTAAGTGTCACTTACTACATTGTAACTACTATATAACTACACTGTAACTGCACTGTAACTACTATGCAGTTACATGGAACTGCTATGTAGTTACATAGAAACATAGAATTTGATGGCAGATAAGGACCGCTTGGCCCACCCAATCTGCCCATTTCCCTACCTACTGGATAAGCTGCAGATCCTAGTTAACCAGCAGCCTACTTCTTCCTACCCCACCCCCTAGAATGGCCTTATGACTGTCCCATGCATGCTCAAATTCCACCACTGTTTTTGACTCCGCAACCTCCTCTGGAAGGCCGTTCCATGCATCACAACCCTCTCTTGAAAAATACTTCCTTAAATTACCTCTGAGCCACCCCCATCTTCAAATTGTGCCCCTTGTTCTTACACACTCTTTTTTGAAAGATGCTACCTCTTGGACTTTGTTGATTCCCTTGAGGTACTTGAAAGTTTCTATCATGTCCCCCTCTCCCTCCTTTCCTCGAGGCTATACATATTAAGCTCCTTTAGTCTCTCTTCATATGTCTTCCGGTGCAGACCCTGCACCATTTTGGTTGCCCTCCTCCGGACAGCTTCCATCCTGTCTATGTCTTTGCAGAGATTGGCTCTCCAGAACTGCATGCAGTACTCCAGATGGGGTCTCACCAGCTGTCTGTACAGAGGGATAATAACTTCCTGTTTTCTACTGGTGATGCCTCTCCCTATGCATCCCAGTATCCCCCCAGCCCTCCTTGCTGCCCTCTCACATTGCTTGCCCACCTTTAGGTCATCTGATATGACTACCCCCAGGTCCCTTTCCATTTTTCTTGTTGTTAGCATCTCACCCCCCATTGGGTACTCTTCCCCTGGGTTTTTGTTTCCCAGGTGCATTACCTTGCACTTCTTAGCATTGAATCTAAGCTGCCATACATTTGATCATTCCTCTAACCTTGCCAAGTCCCTTCTCATCCTTTCCACCACACTTGTACATCAACTCTGTTGCAGATCTTTTGTGTCATCTGCAAAGGAGACATACTTTTCCTTCTAGTCCCTCTGCAATGTCACTTATAAAGACATTGAAGAGGACCCGTCTAATACTGAACCCTGCGGTACCCACTAGTAACCCCTTTCTTCAGAGTGGACTCATTTACTATTACTCTCTGTGTCCTATTCTCCAGCCAATTCTTTACCCAGGCTGTCATCTTGGGACCCACTCCCAGGCTGGCTAACTTGTATATTAACTTTTGTGTGGGACTGTGTCAAATGCCTTGCTAAAGTCTAGGTAGGCCATGTCCACAGCCCCTCCCTGATCTACTACTTTGGTCACCCAGTCAAAGAAATCTATCAGATTCGTCTGGCATGACCTTCCCAGCTGTGAATCCATGCTGCCTTGGGTCCTGTGCCCCTCTGGCCTCTAGATACTCGACAATTCTTTCATTCAGAAGGGATTCCATCATCTTCCCTATCACTGAGGTTAAACTAACAGGTCTGTAGTTTCCTACTTCTGCCTTGATCCCACTTTTGTGAAGGGGAATCTCATCCGCCCTCCTCCAGTCCTCGGGTACCACCCCATCCTCCCATGATTTGTTAAAGAGGGTAGTCAGTGGTGTCACTAGTTCTACCCTTAGTTCTTTTAGAATTCTGGGATGAATCCCATCAGGCCCCATTGCTTGTCCACTCTGTTTTAAGAGTTCTTTCAGAACCCTTTCTTCTGTAAATGGGCTGGTATCAACTACTGTATCCAGAGTTTCTACTGTTTGTTTTAGGTACTTCCACCTCTTCATTTGTAAATACTGAACAAAATATTTGTTTAGCATCTCTGCCTTTCACAGTCTCCCCTCTGCCCACCCCTCCCTCCCTTTGTTAAGCCTCACTATCCCTCCCTTGGGTGCTTCCCTGTAACCCTGATGCTTGCCTATAAAGGTTTATCCCCTTCTTAACTGGGTTGGCTATCTTTTCCTTGGTTTGGGCCTTTGCTGTTCTGACTGCCTTCCCATCTTCCTTTTGCTTTAACTGATATAGTTCTCTGTCCTGCTCCTTCTGTGATTCCTTGTACCTTCCTGAATGCTTTCTTTTCTCTTGAACCTTCACTGCCACTTCCTTTGAGAACCATAGTGGTTTCTTACATCGTTTTGTTTTGTTTATTTGCTTCACACAAAGGCTCGTTACTTCTGTGATGGCAGTTTTTATTATTCCCCATTGTTCTTCCAGCCCTCCTTCCTGCCCATTTGCTAGTGCATTCCTTAGGCACTCATCCATTTTGACAAAGTCAGCCCTCCTAAAGTCCAATACTTTTGCCTTTATATGGCTTGACTCTATTGCTGTGTTTATTGTGAACCATACTGTTCGATGGTCACTAGTTCCCAGATGGCTACCCACTTCTACATCTGTGATCCTCTCTCCATCTCCATTTGAGAGAACCAGGTCTAAGATTGCTCCCTCTCAAGTGGGCTCCAATGCTAGTTGTCTAAGGTAAGCCCCCTGTAGGGCATCTAGAATAACCCCACTCTTCGGAGTGGCTGCTGCAACTGCAATCCAGTTAACATCTGGCATATTCAGATCACCCATCAGCAATATCTCCCCTTTTTCTGCCATTCTAAGTATACTTTCTATCATTTCCTTTCCCATTTCCTTCCCCTGAGAAGGGAGTCTGTATACAACCCCTGTGCGGATTGTGGTGCCATTGCTAACTAGTTTCACAATTGCGTGTTGTGTACTTACACAATTTGCCTGGAGAAATAGTTACACATGCAACTACTACTGTCTCCTTTTTAGCACAAATCAATTCATTCTGACAAGTGTAACTACACATTTAACAGCTGT
The DNA here is from genome assembly GCA_016271365.2 of Neoceratodus forsteri. Taxonomy (NCBI): domain Eukaryota; kingdom Metazoa; phylum Chordata; order Ceratodontiformes; family Ceratodontidae; genus Neoceratodus; species Neoceratodus forsteri. The sequence goes on along the minus strand of JADMNL010000023.1, from coordinate 233,870,063 downwards.
TGCAAAGTGTAACAGAAAATCTACTGTGCAACTACCACTGTATGTCTTTTGGCATTATGTAATTTCTTCTTACAAGGGCAACTTCACATGTAGTAGCTATTGCAAATTGTAACAGCAAATATATTGTGTAACGACTACTGTATGTTACTACTTTTGGCATTATAAAACGTGTTCTTATAAGGGTAACTACATATGAATGCAGGTCTTGTGCACTGTTTCAACAGTCTATGTCTATTTGACATTTATTTAAAAGGTAATCACACAGAAAAATGTAAAAGTGTAATCAGAATGGTAACTAAAACATGATAACAATGTAGCTTTAGTCTGCTTCTCTTAAATGCTCTGACTGACAACTCTTTAGATGATGTTCCATATCTGTACTTCAGTTTTCATGAACTTACAGGTTAATAAACATGCAACCTAATATTGTGAATTGATATATGACTATACACAAAAATATTTCATTTGCATAATTACTAACTGGCATTGGAACAATATTGTGGCTAAGAAATAATGATACTGTTTTCACAGTTAATGCCCAAGAAACTTGTATTTGCAAGAGAGCACACTTACATTTATCAAATTTCAGTACTATAGCTGTGACATAAGTTCTTTTTCAGAAATCAGACCCTCATGAACTTTCTGCTTACTAAACATGTAGTATAATATTGGAGCCTTTTCACATAGTCAGCAGAGAATGTGTCAAATGTGCAATCCCAGGCCTGAAGAACAACAGCAGTAGATCTGCAGACTTGATCCTAGCTTCTTGTGGAGTGGAGAATTATGGGATATGGCTGTTCCTCCCAGTACTGCTGTTTTCCTTAAGGGAACCTACTGGTCTACTTGTATTCACCACTGTGCCCCCTGCCATCCTGGTATAGTCAGAGGGACGGGGTTGCTTGGTGTGAATAATATCTTCTATGGTGCCATGGCCGCCACCCCATTCAGCTAGTGGGAAGGGCATATAATGGCTAAGGAAGGGTTCCTGCCTGTGTATCTGGAGCCACCCACCACCAAGCCACACAGCAGATGGGAATAAAACATGACATGTAGCCATGCCCTTCCTCAAGCCACCCAGCTGGGCAGCAGCAGGACAGATGTATGGGTGCAGAAGAGGTGTGGGTCAATGCCACAGAAGCAGCACCTTTCCTAATAACTACAGCACTATTACAAACCAACAAGTAATTATGTAAATGATTGATTTTTATTGTGTAAGTAAACAATGTGGTTGTATAGCTATTAACAACATTAGATTGCATGTTTATGAAACAATAAGTTTATTATTTTTTTTATTTATTTCAGTTTCAGAATTACGACCTTTGAGGCAAGCTGGCTCTTTTACAAAGGCTCCAAGTCAGTAGAAGAACAGACAAAACAATACAATTTACATCATAAGTTGAGAACATACAATAGCCAAGTGACAAGGCTATTTTACAAGCAAGATAAATGTGGAGTATAACCTCAAATACAAATACTTTTATAACAGAAATATCTCTAGTCTATAGGTCTAGTTACTAAGTGCAGGTTGCTTGTAGTTTGCAGCCAAAAGTGGCTTTGTCAAGGAAGAGGGGAAGAAGGAGGAGGTATGGAGAGTATTGGCATGGGTACAGAGGAAGCATATTGTATAAAGTTATTCGGGAAAAGGAGAAGGGGATATGGTGATGAGGGAGAACAAACTGATAAGTGTTGTATGCATGACGGCAGCCTAGGGGAAGTGTAAGCCAAGTGGAGGGCGGGGGTGAGGACTCTTCAGGGCAAAGGAGTAGAAGGTGGGGGTAAGGGTTGAGTCTAGGGCAGGGGATGGAACTCCTATCATTGTGCACAGCAGTTGCTCTCTTGGTATTCTACCAGGAGGCGATGGAGTTCTTTTTTGAATTGGCCGAGTTTCTTAAGTTGAAAAGGGAAAGGAATAGCTCACAAGGGAATGATTTCTGAATGAGAACATACTTCAGAACTACAGCATTGACATTTAATTTTTTTGGCAATTTACAAAATTAGATTGCATGTTTTTTTTTTTGGTCACACAGTATACAAGTGGTATATCTGGGATTCAAATCCGGTTCTCCAGATTTGCAGCTCCATGTTCTTAACCACTACACTGTACTGCAGTAAGTTAATGAGGGAATGATTTCAGAAGGATAACATACATCACAACTGCAGCATTGACATTTCATCAGTGTAAGTGCAGTTACCAGCAATTACAGTGTGGTCATAATGCAGTTACCCTTCTTCCTACACTTTAAGTGTCAGTTTCTTCATATTTACTTTGCAAATACATGTTAGTTAGGCATTAACTATGGAAACAATGCCAGAGAAGTGGCACAGTCCTTATTAACTACAGTACTGTTACAAGCCAGTAAGTAATTATGAATATAAATTATTTTTTTAGCAATGAACAATATTAGATTGCATTTTTTTTTGTTAAGGTTGGTCACACAGTATACAAATGGTTGCTCTGGGATTCAAATCCAGTTCTCCAGGTTTGCAGCTTACTGCTTTTAACCACTACACTGTATTGCAGTAAGTTCATGAGGGAATGATTTCCAAAGGGTAACATACATCAGAACTACAGCACTATACAAGGGAACTCCCACAAGTTAGATTGGGCAAGGCATGGTAATAGTTCATCAGTTAGGAGGTTTAAATTTAATTTATGGCTAAGACTGCAACAAAAGGTTATATCTCTCTCTGCTCAAGTTTAAAGTTCCTACTGATTTTGTATGTGTGATATGTATAATCAACCCTATTGTCACACTCCTTCTGTATGTAATACATGGTCATATTGTTCTTTGTACTATTTATGATGTTCTTGAAAATACAAATATTTAACAACAAAAAAAGAACCACAGCACTAACATTCGATCAGTGTTAACTGTGATTACCAGCAATTACAGTGTAGTCATAACAGTTACCCATCTTTTTACACTTTGTCACTTTCTGTGCACTTATCATGCAAATATATGTTAGATAGCCATTACCTGTGGAAACAATGCCAAAGAAGCAGTACATTTAGTAATGACTACAGCATTGTTTCAAAACCAGTAAGTACTAATTACGTAAATGAATGATTTTTACTGTAGAAGTAAACAATGCATTTGTATAGCAATTTGCAATATTAGTCTGCATGTTTATTAAGCAGTATGATTTTGAGGGAATGATTTCTGAAGGGAAAAATACACATATATCAGGCTCAAAGGCTTCAGTGCTGTATATCTCCCTGCCACGCAATGAGGGTGCCGTCAGAATCCAGTGCAGATAACATGGGGACCCACACCTCTGCTGCACCCACACCCCTATCCTGCTGCTGGTCAGTTGGGTGTCTGGGGTGGGGGTATGGCTACATGCCATGCTTTATCCCCAATCTGCTTTGTGGTGGTGGGGGGCAGCAGCTTCACAGGCACCTTCCTTGGACATTACATGCCCCTCCCACTGGCTGCATGGAGTGGTGGCCATAGCGCTGTCCTTCCCACCAAGCTACCCCAGCCTTCTAATTATACCATGAGGGCTGGAGGCACAGTGTGGAATATAACACCTTCTCCTGAGCATTTACCATCTATTCTGGCTGGTTCTGCTTCCTTGAAGCTGCCCCTAATCTATCCCTCTACTACAAGGAACTTCTTTTTCCACCTTCTCGCTAGCACTTTAATCTATTCTGGCTGATTTTGCTTCCCTGCAGCTGCCCCTTCCCTATGGGTCCCCCTACCACAAATCCTTAAGCTTCCTCCCTCCTCCCTCCCCCTTTCTCCTCTCCATACCACTGTTTCTGATCATTTCCTATGAGAGCCCTTTTTCCCTCAAAACTCTCATTGTCCCTCAATGCACTTCTCTGAACGTTAGTGTTACATCTTTATGTACCAGTTTCTGTTAAATGTGCTTAGAACTCTTTGTTAGGTGCCCTCAGTGAATAACAAGTATTATAAAATGGGTCAGGAGTTTTCTGGGTCATGATTGTCCTTATCAGTGCATACTGTGGCAACCGGTGCCTCTTCAGCCAGTCAGAACTATTGACAAGAGTGATCACTGTGCCAGTTGTCTATGTTTTACAAGTGGGGCTGGCATGGCTACCCAAGCTTGAGAAAGCACTCCCCCTCAAACACTTACCTGAACCAGAGAATGCCCCGGGCACACACATACATACAGTTTGTCATCACTTTACACAGAAACAGTTTAAAATAAATTCTGAGTTGTGCTTATGTTTTAAAGCTGATTGCAAGGAAATGAGTGACGTGCATGCTGCGAGGATGATTTGTCCAGTACCATCTCCATAGCAGTCATGCTCCCACTGTTAAAACCAGGCCCAGAAAGAGACAAAAATGATTGAGCCATCTCCAATCTACTCAGAGTCCGGTCATCCAGTCAATGTAAATGCAACAGGAAAAGGAGACAAAGATATTAGGGAAAAAAAAAAACCTCAGCAGATACCCAAAAAAATATTTTAGAGGAACAAGAAAGATCACAGTAACCACAGCAGCCCACATGGGACACACACACTAGCTTTCACACGTTAGCAAGCACCGTTCTGAGTGGTTTCCTGCTTCACTGTTTAGAAACCTTTAGGTCTGCTCAGAGCTGCATTGGGATCCTCTTGTTGATGAAGGGGTAGGGGGCTTGACTTTATTTCAGTTAGTTTGTTGGGGGGGCTGGTGATCATAGACTGCAGATGCTGGAAGCTGAAACAGGATGGGAGACTGCAGATTCTGGATATGGTAACTGCTTCGTGTGAGCAGTTTCAAAATAGTATGACCTTCTGACTGAGAGCCCTACACTAAAAAACAACCTCAGGAGACACAAAAAATATTTTGAGAAGAACAAGAAACATCACAGTAACCACAGCAGCCCACATCAGATACACACGTTAGCTTCCACACACTCTATAACTAGATCTGAGTGGGCAGTTAGGTCACTCCTCAGAGAACTAGAAAAAGTAAGACATGGGGAAAAAAGCAAAATAACCACATTGTACAAGCTGTTGAGTGTGTAAGTGTAGAGACAGACAGACAGAAATGCCCTCAACTGACTTTTTATTACTGACTTTTATTTAAGGAGCTGTATTCCAACACAATAAGGACTATTTTTTTCTCTTTTTCAGATATGATCACATTTTTTTACTGTTTTTATGTACACTTTTTCTGTGCATTTGTTAATTAATTTCTTCACTTGGGACCCATTTTATAAGCCGAATAAGACACTCTGAGGTGTGGTTTATTGCCTGATAAGAGCACTTACCGGGTGCTAAAGGCACTCTGCCCAAGTGGCTCTTGCCTCATTACATACCTGTGGTGTGCTCTTATCAGGCTTTAAACCACATCTCGTTGTGTCTCATTCCTTACTTGTAATCCGCCTGTTAAGTGAGTCCCCTGTCTGTAATTGTATTGTTGTCTTGATTATTCTGTAATTGTGTCCTTCCAGGACCTCCTTCCAAATTAGTTTTTCTCAACAGTGTTTTTCTGGTGAAATAAAAATTTAATTGAATTGAACTGAATAGGCAGATCAGTAGGTTCTCTTAATGGAAACACCAGTACAAAGAGGACCAGCCATATCCCATAAATCCCCACTCCACACAAACTGTAGGATCCAGTCTGCTGGTGAAGGGGCCATCTAAATGGATGGCTGCTGTTGATCAGTGGACCTAGATATGCACATTTGGCACATTCCCAACTGCTTACGTGAATAGGGTGCAATATTAGATTGCATGCTTATTAAGCAGCAAGCGTATGAGAGACTGATTTCTGAATGAGAACATATTACAGTACAATATTGACATTTGATAAATGTAAATGTGTGCACTTGCAAATACATGTTACTTAGGCAATAACTATGATAACAATGCCATTATTTCTTAGCCACAATATTGTTATAGTGCCAATTAATAATTATGCTAATGACATTTTTTTGTGTCTAGTTATATATCAGTTCCCAGTATTAGACTGCATGTTAATTAACCTGTAAGTTCATGAAAAACTGGAATACAGACATAAAACATCATCTAAAGAGTTGCCAGTCAGGGCTATTAACTGTAGCAGACTGAAGTTACACTGTAATCATATTTTAGTTACCATTCTGATTACACTTTTAAGTTTTTCTATGTGATTACCTTTAAATAAATATCAGATAGACATAGACTGTTGAAACAGTGCACACGACTAGAGATGCTGAGAAATTTTATTTCGCCAGTGAAATTGCCTCGAAATTGGTAATTATGCCCAATTAAATATTTCGCAAACCTTTGCCCACAATTTCACCCAAATATGCCCCAGCCATCATTTATATTTTATTTTCCCCCCTCCCTGGTGTCTAGTGGCCCCCCCCAGTTGACCCCAGGCCGAATTCAACAACCCCCCCCAAGTCACCCTGAGTTATCCTCAGGCCCCTGGCCCCAATCTCTGAATAAAAAACAATCCACTCCCTTATCCCTGGTGTCTAGTGGATCCCCCTGCTGATCACTAACCAAACTGAAGTAAAGATTAGAACCCCCTCAGTCAACTCCAGTTATTTTACCCTCCCCCCAGCCATGATCTGGCACCCAATCTTCAAAATAAAAAAAAATCCCCTCCTCTGTCCCTGGTGTCTAGTGGACCCCCCACCTCCCCAACCTAAGTCAGAGCCCACCCCGCTCCCCCAGTACCCCGGTTGGGCTACCGGTATAGCCCTCCACTCACCTCCATGGCTGGCAGTCCATCTGAGCACTCAGTGAATGGCGTGTGCTTGTACAAGCATCGCTCCTTTCATTGAGTGCTCTGATGAAACTGCCAGCGAGCGAGGTTGAGGGCTGTGCCAGTGGCCCAATCAGGGCTACTGGGGAGGCAGGTATGCTCTGACTTAGGGTGAAAGTCCACTGAACATCAGGAGAAGAGGATTTATTTGAGTATTGAGATGCGGATCATGGCACTGGAAGGCGAAAATAACTGGAGTTCATTGAGGGTTCTAATCTTTACTTCCAGTCCAACATGATTGGCCTGCGGGGTCCACTAGACACCCGGGAAGGAAGAAGATTGTGTTTTTCCAAAGATTGGGGCTGAGAGATAACTGGAGTGGCTGGAGGGAAGGTTCTTAATTTGGATAGTGATAAGTCGGGGGAACCACTAGACACTAGGGACATGGAGGGGATTTTTTTTTTTAAAAGATTGGGGGCCGGTGGCAAAATTAAGAAATTTTGCCCATGTGTGGTAAAATTTCACCTGCGAGCAGCACATTTTGCAGGTGGGAGGATGAAATTTTGCCCTTCTCATGGGTGGAATTTCACATTTCTCCTGGCAAAAAATGTTGTGAAATGCACAAATTCCATGAAATATTTTGCCGGGCAAAATTTTCCAGTTTTGCACAACACTACGAAAGACCTGCATTCATATGTAGTCATACTTGTAAGTACACATTTATTAATGCCAAAAGTAATAACATAGTAGTTTCACAATAGAGTTGCTGTTACAATAAAGGAATAATGCAAAACAGGGTGTGTGTTGTGCTGGGATAATGTCTCACCTGAGGGGTTTGGGCACAAGGCTGTAGGCTGAGTGCACCCAGTGCCCCAGGCATGGCATTATCCCAGCACGACACACACCCTGGAATGCAGTATTCCTATTATACAATGGCTTGTGGTTATATACAGAATAAAAAAAAAATAATTTTAAAGAATGTTTTTGTTAGTGTGGAAAAATATTTTTGTTTCTTAAAAGAAGATGCAAACAAATAGAATGCCAAATGCAGCAATAAACAATCAGTCAAGAGGTTCACAGTGCTGAGACTAGACCCATGGTGTTATGCTGGGATAACACCACGGGTCCATCCCCAGACTGACCAGTCACAGTCTAAGATTCTTTCTTGTCATTGTATTATTTGCAATAGCTATTATATGTGTAGTTGCCCTTGTAAGAAAAACAATTGCATAATGCCAAAAGAGATACAGTGGTAGTTGCACTATATATTTTCTGTTACAGTTTGCAACAGCTATTAAAAGTGCAGTTACACATGTCAGAATTAATTCATTTGTGCAAACAGGAAGACAGTAGTATTTGCATGTAACTATTTCTCCATGCAAATTGTGTAAGTATACAACACACAGTTGTGAAACTAGTTAACAACTACATGGTAGTTACTGTACATGTAACTGCACAGTAGCTACAATCCAGTTACAGTGTAGTTATACAGTAGTTACAGAGTAGTTATTGACACTTAAAATAAAGTATTAGTGGCATCCTTAATGTTAAAAATGTGACCCTTTCCAGGGTTGTCAGCAACAGGTAACTAATGAACTGTTGTGGATACAGATAGCTGTAACTACAGGTATCCACATTAAGGTGTAGTCTTAGGTTCCCTGATTTTGTTGTGGTTCAGCATACAGCTAAAATAATGGTGTATAGATAGAGAGTATTCCTTGACAAGAAACTGTTATTGAAGTCTCCGGTGTCAACGGCCACCTGGAACTGCTTTTATCATTTAAAAGGTCACAGAATTCTACCTTTTCCTTAAATCAACTTGACTGAAGATGTAGGCTTTTATCTCCTTAAAGCTTGAGGACTGCAATGCACTCAATAAGTGCTTGCCCTGTGATGAGATATGTCCCCACAGCATGTAAAGAATTTGATAGGGAAGTTACTGACTTGTAATTTGGAAGTCGTGTAACATCCTCACTATGTGCTCTGGACTGACTGCCTATTAGACAGTGAATCAATTACAATGTATTTTTGATGACATTCTAAGCCCTAAACTAACTGGGCAAACTATGGACCTGACTTTCAAAAGGGGATGCAGGTCTTCTGACCAAGCCCTGCATCACTGCAACGTTTGCTGCACCTGCGACCAACGGTTTGCTGCAACTTGTGCCAAATTTTATGACTATGAATGCAAGTTGTAACAGTGCCCTCATTTTTTGGCAGCTTGCACCAAAGCTGTGACACAAGCCCCGTAACATGGGTCCCTCTCAGATGCAAAGTTATGGCAAGGAGGAGAGGATGCAAGGGACTTGCATCTGGGATTTGTGGCACTGCAGTTCTAAAATTGCAAATTCCCCCAGTTTGACACAAATCAGCACATGCAACAAACTCTCCACCACAAGTCCATTGCATCCCTCTAACTGCAGTTGAAAATTGTGTCACACAATGTCTTGAGCTTCTAACCTCCTAAGCACCAAGGAGGTCAACGTGCTAGGGTTCCTATCTTGGTTATAATCTGCCATCAATGAAGCTTTTGCTGCTGTGCTCCCAGGCCTTTGGAAAACTTTGCTTAAAGATATCTGACTCCACCCTTCCAGGTTATTTAGGAAACAAGTAATTTATTTAAGCAATTGTTTCCTTAATTTTACTCATGTTTGTTATTGACTTGTTTTCTTTTACTTTATTGGCTGGTTGTGTCATATACAAACAGATGAACAGATGAAAATGACCAGCAGAAAAAGGCCTTAGTGGTCTATCAAGTCTGCTCAATTATGCAGCTCAGTCTATTTTAAATGGGGCTGCCCCTCCCTCCTCTTTCCTCCAAGAGTGATCCTCCCCACTTCCCCCTTCCCCCTCCTCCCTCTCGTTGCCATGCTCATTCTTACACTGTCCCACCCCTCCTCAAAACTTCCCACTGTTTCCAAAGATACCACCTCCTCAGGCAGCTTATTCCACTTTGACACCACCCTTTCCATGACAAAGTGCCCCCTCATTTCTCTTTTAAATCTACCCCCCACAAGTTTCAGACTGTGGCCCCTAGTGGTCCTCTCCTTTTTTAAATAGAAGATGCCCTTCACTCCAACCCCTTTTTATGCCCTTTAGATACTTGAAGGTTTGTATCAAATATCCCCTTTCCCATATTAAGCTTTCTTAACATCTCATCATATGATTTGTCTCCCATGCCCTGGATCATCTTAGTCACCCTATGATGGACCCTCTCAAGCAGCTTTATGTCCTTCTTCAAATAAGGGTAACAGAACTGCACACAGCTCTCCAGGTGCGGTCTAACTAATGACATGTACAAGGGCAGACTGACTTCCTCTCTCCTGGAGGTTATTCCCCTGAAGATGTATCTCAGAATTTTATTTGCTTTGGCTGCCACTTTACAACACTGCCCAGAGTGTTTGATGTCACCCTTATCACCCCTAGATTATTTTCCTCCTTTGCGTTCAACACCTGTACCCCCCCCCTTGCCAGTAGCTGGCCTATGGTTTCCTAGCTCCAGGTGCATGACCTTGCACTTCTTGGTGTTAAACTCCAACTGTCAGATTCCAGGCCATTTCTTAAATCTGGTCAGATTCTCCCCTCCTCAATTTCCACCCTCCCACAGATTTTAGTATAATCTGTGAAAAGACAGATCTTACTTTTGACCCCTTCTTCCATGTCACCAATAAAGATGCTGAATAATACCGGACCAAGGATTGATCCTTGTGGTACCCCGCTGGTTGGGTGTAGGCTTGGATACTGTGCTTATTTTATTTAGTTATTGTTGACCAGCAATGGAGGACTAGAAAATTCTGCTTATTATCAGCCTTGTCCCAGGGGAAGGGGATACAGATGGATGCCAACTGACATTGAACAAGATTAAGCTGTTGGTGGTATTTTTAGTGAATAGTTCACCCCCTACCATCACTCTCTGTTTCCTTTCCTGCAGCCAGCTCCTGACCCTCCCCAGCAACTTAACCTCAACTACTTAGTTTGCTAAGGAACCTACCATGGGACACAGAGTCAAATGTCTTACTGAAGTCCAGGTATAGTACATCCCCTGTCTGGTCTTTGTCTAATGACCTCATGACCCAGTTAAAAAATTACATAGTGTTTGTTTAGCAGGACTGAAAACCCATGTTAACTATCATCCTGGAGACTGTTAACCTCCAGAAAGTTTACTAACCTTTCTTTTAGAATGGTCTCCATTAATTTATCAATAATAGTTGTTAGACTGACTGGTCTGAAGTTGCCAGGCTTATCTCTGGGACCACTCTTGTGGAATGGCACCACACAAGCCATTCTCCAGTCCTCATGCATGTCTTTGGTGATGTTATACTGTTGTCCCTTACATTATCCTTTATCAGTACTAATTTCTTTCTCAGGTGCTGGTACTTTGAGGCCTGACAGGGCAACCAACAACAGGGGCAGCTGGATTCAGGGGTTCAGGAGATCATCAGACTATTTAAAGTTACAAGAATTGGGTGGGTATGGGTGACTCATGGGCAGGGATCTATTTCTATCCATTTTGTGCTCCTTTCACTTGTACCAAAGCTAGAAAAATCAGTAATAAATGAAAGGGAAATTATTTTCACATTACACTGGAGAACCTGAACTAAACTAGTCAAATTTTACCAATTTTCATTTGAAGGGCTTGTAATGTAAGACCCTGGCATGTTCATACTGCTCTAATAATATCACATGCCAGGTAGATTGTCTACAGGGTAGCAGTTAACAAATCACCTAAGAGCCGACCTTCTTTCTGGGGTTGTAGCTGGTTATAAAATATTATAAACTCAACTACATTTTCAACATGGGCTAATTAAGGTTGTTGTTTAGAACAAAGCAAGATGAAACTCTTGCCCAATGTCTTACAAAAAGAAAAATAAAGATAGGCTGACAGTGGCATTCTGGGTTAATGTGACTGACACAGACAAATGTACCTGGTGGTCATTTGGAAAGTCAACTGCCCATTTTGTTTTGGAAACAATTTGATTCAAGCAGTTTTTGTTGGTGGATCTCAAACAAAAATGCTTAGATGACTGCTATGATTTTTGAGAAATGGCTCAAGGAATATGACAAAGCTATGAACGTAACAAAGATGACTTATGAATTTGCTAAAAAATGCCACTGGCATTTCTGTGTTCTGAACACCACCTCTAAAATCCAATTCTTGGGTGATGGCATCATTTAGATTTGTAAGGCTCTGTAGTAGTAACTGCAGCACTATATCAACTGCTTAGATAATGACAAATAACCTAGATGTAGGCATCAAAGAGTCACTACACTTCATAATGGGCAGCTTGTTTGAGGTGAACAGCACCATTGTAAGCTGTTTAGAGACACTGTGAAATATTGCATGAAACAGCATTGATTCATGATGTCAACACTGACTCTCAGGAAGTGATTATCACCACAACTGCAGCTGTGGTTAGACACCTCTGAAATTTTAGAACAACTGCCTGATGCTACACATTGTATCTGCCATTGACATCCTCTATACTGTTGAAAATACTGAAACCAGTGTAGCATTAAAAGATAATGAAATCATTCAGCTGCAATCAGCAATTCCTAATGACTGCACAGATGAGGAAATGGTTGGCATTGATTACACTGGGCCACCTGTAGTGTTGTCAGCTAGGGATGCATATCTTGGGCTGCAACTTGCCTTGGGATATTCTGAACCAAATACTGCTGTCATTGATATAAAAGACATTGACAGCATTCATGAGGTGATTGCAAAACCATTTGTTGTTGGACAAAACAAAAAGCATGTCAACATCTCTGACTGACTTTTACGTTGTTATAAAAAAAGAACATGAAGACAGTGAGTCAAGAGAAGTGCATCAAACTGTGAGTTCATGCATTGCATATGTTGTTCAACTGTGATGCAGTCTGGTGAATCTGAGAAGTCTTAAAAGTAAGAAAAATAAAGGTTTTATGTATTTGAACTAGTGTTGGTGAACCAAACTTGAGTAATAAAAACAGGGACTGAAACAAAGACTGAAGAGTTTGCATTTGGATGGGAATGTTGTTTAAAATATAAGAATGAAAAGCAGTGCTTCTGAAATAAAGAAAAGTATTGTTAAACCAAACTGAAGAAACAGACTGAAAAGTTAGCAGTCTGCTGTGGGGGGTCAAAATGAGGTATGCTGTTTAAAAAATTGAGAATGATAATACTTTTAGTAAGAAACACGAACAACAGTGATGATATTGTAAACCAAACGGTGTCAGGCTGAACATAACCTGTTTCAATTTTTTTTAGTTTAACCCATTACCTCCAGTAGCTCCATATGATTTATTTATTTAGTTTTTGTTGACCGGGTAAGTGCACTAGACAAAGCCTGCCTATTTTCAGGCATGACCCTGGGGAGGGGGATACAGATGAATGCCAACTGTCCTTTGAACCAGATTAAGCTGTTGGTGGTATTTTTTTAGTGAATATGTGAATAGTGAATATGATGTCCAAACCATCCATTGGTGACCCTGATACAAAATGGCTGCCAAGGTGAAAATGTGATAAATGTTAAAGCTGCACTGTCAGTCTTTCTCCGTTTTTCCAACCATACATAGTTATTTGTGTATCCTTCTCACAATGTTGTTATGCTGTTACATCTTTCATTGTCTTTCTTATCCTTCCTACTCTCATTTTCTGAATTTCAGCACCTTTTGTATTTCCTTTGGTCCGAAAATAATCTCTCCAGACTATGGCTCAACCCTTGCGCACTCACGTCATTCTCACACTGTTAGCGTGCACCTGCCCAGACCCCTTCCACTTTGCCTGTGCTTGCGATTTCCCCCCATCTTACTATTCGTCTGAAGCACTCACTGCACACCTTTGTGTTCCTGCTGTCGGGCAGCATCTAAAATCAACCTTTGCCTCAAGCAGCCAAACCTATTGCTTTCAAATATCCTGACGGCTAGTCCTGCCTGTCTTCTCTCTCTCTCCTACAGCTGCTTCCTCTCTGAGCTCCTCGACTAACAAAACATCCATCTGAATGGGCGGTGGGTGGGTTGAGGTTTCTTTTCCCTTGGATCCCATGACCCACTCCCCTTTTAATGAACCTAGCCGCAGACCTGGTCTCAAACCCCCTCCTGGTTTGTGTGCCGACGGGGTGCCCAATCCCCATCGGCAGAACGGAACCCCCCGAGTCTCTCTTTTTATTGTTTTCCGACGGGGGTTCCCAATCCCCCGTCGGCTACTGCTGTCCCCCTAGACTCCGGTGGCACGCTGGGAGCCCACCCCAGCGTGCCACATGTCCCTGTAACGTCTAAAGCGTCCCGCGATGTTTTCAAAATGCTCTTGTACCTGAAAAAAAGGAAACGGTCCTGCGTAGTTTCCCCGACCCCCCTCCCACAACCCGCACCCACCCACTGCGCACTCCAGCCTCCCCACACCATCACTTCCTCGGATCTCAGCGCCAGGATCTTCGCTGGACCGGGAACACGTCTGCACTCTTCAAAGATGACCGCGAACTGAGGGAATGCCGGTAAGCTGTATAAGCATAATTAATAGGTTTTTCAACTTTAATGTATATCTCGGGCATTTTGTGGAATTTTACCAAATTTTCAACATGGGGTTTTGGACCCTCCTCATGAATTCTTGAACTGTCATGGCGTTAATCGGCCCGGAAAGGTGGTTTCATGGTCACTCTGCGGAATCACCCTTCGGGGATGATTAACGAAATGACAGTGCCAGTGTTCATGAGATTGGCTCTCAAAAAGCCTATGTTGCAAATTTAGTGTAAAAAATCCAAAACGACTGTTTTACGAGCGTGCGTTGCGCAGTTGCTACGCATGCTCGTAACTTCGCGAATGTGCAATATTTTCATGCCAGATTTGCAACACTGGCATTTTGTTACACCTCCTTGTGAGCTGTACAGCTGTCACTTTTCACATCCTGGCCAAAATGTGTTTTTCGCACTTCCGGTGCTGAATAGCGTGGTTGCTGTGGGAAATCACTGTTCGGGACAGATTAAGAAAATGACGATGATAATGTTCATGAGCAGAGGTCCAAAAATGCCTATGATGAAAATTTTGAACCGGTATTCCATTAAATGACTGTTACGAGCATGCTGTGCAGTTGGCATACACTCTCGTAAGTTCGCAAATTTATAATATTTTCACTCCAGATTTTCAACATTTCCATTTTCCTAAATCTGCTTATGAACAGTACAGCTGTCATTTTTCCTATCATGGCCAAAATGTGTTTTTGCACTTCCGGGGTCGCTGTGGGGAAATCACTATTTGGGACAGATTAAGAAAATGACAATGATACTGTTCATGAGAAGAGGTCCTAAAATTCCTATGTTGAAAATTTGGTGATGATAGCCCATCAGTTGACAGTGTTACAAAGTGCTATGCGACTTTCCACGCACATTTGTAACTTTGCAGATTTGTAATATTGTCACACCGATTTTCAACAGTGGCATTTGGTCACACCTCCTTATAAGCAGTACAGCTGTAATTTTCACATCTGACCGAGAATGTGTTTTCCAGTTCCAGCACAGAATCACATGGTCACTGTGGGAAACCTGTGTTCAGGACAGATTAAGAAAATGACAGTAGCACTTTTCATGAGCAGAGGTCTTAAAATTCCTATGTTGGAAATTTGGTGTGAAACTCCATAACATGACTGTGTTACAAGTGTGCGTTGAACTGTTTCCACGCACCCTTGTAACTTTGCAAATTTGTAATATTGTCACACCACATTTTCAACACTGGCATTTTTTCACACCTCCTTATGAGCACTACAGCTGTCATTTGTCACATCCTGGCTAAATTATGTTTTTGCACTCCGGCCGGAGAATAGAACAGTCACTCTGGGAAATCAGTGTTTGGGACAGATTAAGATCGACGAGTGAGAGGGGCGAGTAACTGAGCTCAACTGAGCTCTGTCAGAACTGCTGAGGATTTGTTTGTGGGCAGACAAAGGCCCCGACACAAGAGGCTAAAGCAAAAGAGCAGCCTCAGCACTGGGAGAAACACAAGAGAGCGATCTGAGGTGGGGAGTAAGCAACTCACCAAGTGCTGTCATGACTGCTGCGGTTTCTTTGTGTGCACAAAATGGCGTCAGTGCAGGCAGGGCCCAGTGCAAAAGACCAGCCTACAGCTGTGGGAGAAAACGGTATGAGTGGAGTGAGACAGGGGGACTTAGTGATCTCAACAGACTCTATCAGGACTGCTGCTGATTTCTCTGTGGGCAGAAAATGCACAATGCAGGCAGGAACACCCGAACAAAGGCAGCTTGCAGAGCCAGGACAAACACAATGAAAGCATGAGAGGGAGGGACTCTGGCAACCTCAGCGGAGCTCTGTCGAGAGAGCTGCGAGTTTCTTTGTGGACAGACAAGGTGCCAATCCAGCCAGGAGCCCCATACAAAAGTGCAGTCTGCAAGAGAAACTGAACAAGCGAGTGACAGAGTGGTAGTAAGCCAGGCCCAGTGGAGGTCTGTTGTGACTGCTGCAGATTTCTTTGTGGGCAGAAAAGGTGCCAACAGAGGCAGCAGCCTAGTTCAAAAGAGCAGCCTACAGCGCTAGGAGAACAAGAAGGAGGCGAGTGAGGGCAGGGTAAGCAACCTCGGCGGGTTGTGTCCTGAACAGCTGTGGATTTCTTTGTGGCAGAAAAATCCACCCAACACAGGCAGGAGCCCAGTACAAAGGGCAGCCTGCAAGCGCCAGGAAGAAGCAAGAATGGCGGCTGAGACAGGGTGGGTAAGCTACCTTAGCAGACACTCCTGTTAGGGACAGCTCCATGGATTTTGTTGTGGGCAGAGAAAGGTGCCAGCACAAGCAGGGCCCAGTACAAAGGAGCAGCCTGCAGCACCAGAAAACATAATGCAGAAATGGAATGCATGAGTGACAGATGGGGATTGGCGAGCTTAATGGAGCATTGTTGGGACTCCTTCAGATTTCTTCTGGCCAGAAAAAGGCATAAATGCAGGCAGGAGCCCAGTGCAAAGGCAGCATGCAGTGCCGGGAGACACAGAACGGCGACTGCGGGAGGAAGTCGGTGAACTCAGCGGAGCTCTGTTGGGACTGCTGCAAATTTGTTTGCAGGCAGAAGAAGCATTAATGCACGCAGTGGCACAGTACAAAAGGGCACCCTGGATGGCATAGAAAACCAGAATGGCCCAGTGAGCGAGCTCCATGAGTCTATATTGTAACTAACAACTCAGTTTCTTTGTAGAGCGTAAGAGGCAGCAACACAGGCAGGAGCTCCATGAGACAAGGGCAGCCTGCAGAGCCGGAATAAACTGAATAGTGGAGTGAAGAAAGAGAAGGGTGAGTGAGCTCAACAGAGCTTTGTCGGGACAGCTGCAGATTTCTTTGTGGGCAGAAAAGGTGGCAACAAAGGCAGTAGCTTATATGAAAGAGACTATCAATTAAAGTCCTTGAAGTGGGAAAAACGATCAGAATAGCAAAGCACAAACAAAGGAAAAATAGCTAATTCAGGTAAGAAGGGGATAAAACCTTTATATGTACATTAGGGAGCATAGAAAGGTTAAGGGAGGAATAGTGAAGATTAGCAAGGGAGAGGAGGAGGGCAGAGGGAGACAGTGAAAAGGCAGAGTTACAGAATGAATACTTTTGCTCAGAATTCAAAAAGAAGATGAGGACAGTTACCTAAACCAGACAATAGAAGCACTCTAGGTAGGGGTTGACACCGAGTCCATTTACAGAACAAGAGTCCTGAAAGAACTCCTAAAACTCATGGTGGACAAAGCAGTGGGACCTGACAGGCAGGAAGCAGGAAACACAGACCTGTAAGTTTGATGTCAGTAGGTAAAATGATGGAATCACTTGAAAGACAGAATTGTTGCGCACCTAGAGGCTAGCAGGGCACAGGACCTAAAGCAGTCATGGATTTACAGCAGAAGGTCATGTCACACAAATCTGATATAGATTTATTTGATTGGGTGACCAAAGCAATAGACCAGGGAGGGGCTGTGGATATGGCCTACCTAGACTTTAGCAAGGCATTTGACATAGTCCCATACAAAGATTGATAATCGAGTTAGCCAGCCTGGGAATGGTCCCAGGTGGTAGCCTGTAGCAAACTGGCTGTACAACAGGACACAGAAGATAATAGTGAATGGAACACATTCCAAGAAGGGGGGTCACTAGTGGAGCAACTTCAGGTCTCAGTACTAGGTCCAGTCCTCTGTAACATCTTTATAGGCACAGAATGGGCTGGAATACCATTTACATCATTTTCCAGGGTGGATGGAGGAGGCAAAAATTTTAGTCACGACGGGTGAGAGGAACCTGGAGGTAATGGTTGATGTCAACATGAACAACTGCAATACCTGTTGGAGAGGAGGAGCAGCAGCAAGGGCAGAGAGGATTCTGGGATGCATCATTAGTGGGATTACCTCCTGAAAGGCGGAAGTGATGCCACCTCTGTACAACTGCTTGGTTAGGCACACACCACAAGTATAAGTGCACAGTTTTGGAGACCACATTTAAAGAGGACACTGCACCCTAATGAGAGAATGCAAAGGAAGGAAAACAATATTAGGTGTTGCCTAGGGTGAAAGGACTCATGAGGAGAGGCCTATGGAGCATGACATGTACACCATAGAGGAGAGGAGGGACAGGGGGTACATAATACATAATAGAGGTTTTAAATTTCATAAAAGTGACCAACAAGGTGTGCTCAGTCATGGTGCTGTAAAGGAAGGTGAAGGAGGCAAGGAGAGGAAATGGGTATAAGCTGGAAGTGGGCAGGCTCAGAGGATGGAGGAGGAGGTCATTTCACTGAGAGGGTGGTGGAGCCATACAGTGTGCTGTGCAAAGGTCTGTGGACTGTTGTAAGAGTGGATGGGCCTTGTACACAGGGATGCTAAATCTGAACTGTCCAAAGCTGGTGTCACATATGGGACTGTGACAGTATAACCCCAAAAATCCTAAACAACAAAAATTGCCCTGAGTGCAGCTAATAAAACCTAGTAGTCTTGCAAAGACCCGTCGTGCATTTAGCTGTCAGAGTACTATGTTAGTACAATTGTCACATTGACTGTCAGCCATTTTGGTGTCTGAGCTGTGCACACCAAGTCAATCATTTTTATTTGTGATTAGGGATGGTGGGGTTATGGTCATGCCACTCTATTGTCAGGGTTAGCTGTCCTGCAAATGGAACAGCTGGTGTGAGTGGGGCTGAGGGGCTTGGGATCAGGAAGTCTTGGTCCAGATGCAGGTCTCCGCCATGACTCAATTTTTCCACCGAGTGTAGTTGGTGCGGTGTGGGGAGCTGTAGCAACTCCTGTCCTGGATTGCAATATTGAGAATTACAGAAGCTTCTACCATATCTGAAGGAACTGGAAGTAATCAAGAGTTGATAAACAATGGGGCCAGATGGGTGCACTCCCAGGGTCCTTAAAGAACTAAGAGAGGTGGTGGCTGAACCTCTTGCTATCCTCATGTAGGATCATTAGAAACAGGAGAGGTACCCAAAGACTGGAGGATAGCAGATGTAGTCCCTTATACAAAAGTGGGAACAAAGAGAAGCTGGGAACTACAGACCAGTCAGCCTCACCTCGGTAGTGGGAAGATCATGGAAGCACTACTGAAGGAGATTTGTTGAACATCTGGTTGTCAATGGACTACAGGACCCAAGGCAGCATGGTTTCACCAGGGAAGATGTGTCAGACCAACCTCATTGGAATTTTTTGACTGGGTGACTAGGGAGGTGGATCAGGGGAGGCGCGTGGACATGGCCTATCTGGACTTCAGCAAGGCCTTTGACACTGTACCACATAGAAGACTATTGCAAACTGGGGAATATGGGTGTGGGCAGGACAGTAGTGCAGTGGGTAGGTAACTGGCTGGGCAGCAGGACACAGATGGTGGTGGTAAATGGCTGTCATTCCACAGAGGGAAGAGTGACCAGTGGGGCACCACAGGGATCAGTGCTGGGACCGTACTATTCAATATCTTCATCAGTGACATTGAGTAGGACCTAGAAGGCAGAATTTCACTGTTTGCTGATGACACAAAGCTCTGTAAAGAGTAGACACACCAGAGGGTGTAGACAGAATGAGAAGGACCCGCAGAAACTTGAAGAATGGTCAGGGTTTGGCAGTTGAAATTCAATGCAAGGAAGTGCAAGATAATGCATATGGAGCACAAAACCATGGCACAATATATCAGTTGGGGGTGAGGATATAGCATGCACCAAGCAGGAAAGGGATCTTGAGTTATCATCTCTGTGACCTCAAGGCAGGAAACAGTGTGACAAGGCATCAGGTAAAGCAATAGGATGCTGGGATGACATAGGCAGAGGCATCACCAGCAGGAAAAAGGAGGTCATAATTCCACTATACAAGACACTAGTGAGGCAGCACCTGGAGTACATCCTGTGCAGTTCTGAGACCTTACCTATGTAAGGACATAGACAGGATAGAGAAGGTTCAGAGGAGGGCAACAAAGATGGTGCATGGATTGCATCACTAGTCCTATGAGGACAGGTTGAAGGCACTGAACATGTACTCCTGGAGGAGAGGAGGGAGAGAGGGGATATGATAGAGACATACAAGTATCTTACAGGGAGGAACAGGGTGCAGGAATGCACTATTTTTAAGCGAAAAAGATGTTCCAGGACTAGAGGGCATGGGATGAAGTTGGAGGGAGGACGATTCAAGGGAAATGTGAGGAAGAATTTCTTCACAGAATGGGTGGTGGACAAGTGGAACACCCTGCCAGAGGAAGTGGTGGGGGCTGAAACAATCACGGGATTTAAGAATGCATGGGATAGACATAAAGGAATTCTGGAGGTCAGGGGTAGGGCAACTAGACTTCCTGAAAAACATAAACTGAACTTACAAACTTAATAAGATATTAAGAGGGCCATAGGTATCCTTATCTGCCGACACAGTGTCTATGTATCTATGTGTATCTATATCTATATTTTCAGCATTCTTGTAGTCAGGCAATGCTATGCATCCCTGCATGACGTCAAATGTTTACATATCCAGGTGATGCACAATTAGAAATATGTATTTATTATAAATGCTATTCTTGCCAAGGCTTGCTTGAGCTGTAGTCATAAACAGAGTGTTTGGAAACAAAGGAAATACATTTAATGACAGCAGTCAGTGCAATCCCAACTGTCAATGGCACTCATCAGTGGACCGTTAGCACCAAATTATTGTGTTGTTGTGCTGTGGTTTTCTTTTGTCTCAGTGAAATGAGCACTCCGGGACAATAAATGAGGTGCCAATTATCAAGTGATCAGACTAACCACATTGGTAATGCTCATGGAATAGATTGACTTCACAGGTGCCTCATCAATGCATGGCCTCTAACTGTGAATACAGTCCCAGGAGCCATTCAAGACTGTACTCCTGTATACTAAGAAATTTGTGTAAAAGTGAACTGCTAAACAAAAGCAAAATACCCATGGTAATCAATGTGTTTGCAAATTACTTTTTCTCCCAATGGACAACATTCGATCTGCAGTGAAACCACAACTATTCAGATATCAATACTCTGATTCTGTGTAACACAGGAAAAGGTACACATGTACAGGGTATGTATCCACAACAGACCATGAAATAGGCAGTATAGGCAGTGGTTTAAGGCTATGAGCTGCAAACCGGGAGACCTGGTTTGAATCCCACAGCCCCATTTTCGTGAAGTGTTGTCCAAACTGAGAGAAGTTAAGTCATGGACCCAGGTTAAAGTCACCCAGGACCATCAGCCTGGGTGAGTCAAGCTTACCATGTCAATGGCAAAGTACTCTTCTTCCTGCAGAAAATGCTTCTCATTACCTGGTGGACGATAGATGAGAGAAATTCTTCAACCACACCTGTCACTACAGTACTACCAAAGGACTCAGCTCCCTCTACTTGTACACTTGTGAGTCACAGTTTGGTTGTGAAACAGACTGCAACCCCCACAACCATAGGCAAGTACAGCACCGAGTAACCATCTGGAACTGCTGCCTCCAAAATTTGACCAGCATTTTCATCTAGCCAGGTCTCGGTAATGCATGCCAGAGTCACAGACTCCACAAGATCTGCAATAACTGCAGTCTTGTTTCTTACGGATCTGGCATTGCACAATACCACCCGTGTTGGACGGTCCACTGGAGCTGAACAGACCACTTGCCCAAGATCATTAGTGGTGCCCTTGGGTATGGAAACCAGACAAGAGTGACCTCATTCCAGAGTCCATTTTATACCAGGGTGTCTTCTGGTTTCCACTACCACAACACAGTAACCACGCTCATTTGATCTCCACTGTTTGCAACCCCAAACCCCACCTCCACCAACGAGAATACCCAGCACTGTACAGCGCCGACGTGTGTCGACAACTGTAATGGCAATTCAGGCAATTATTCAGGGACTTTAGGGCTTGCCACAACCTGTTTGGTGGAGAAGCTTCATCTATCAACCCCTCCTTGCTGGCCTTTCTATCATTGTCCAGATGTGATCGCCAGGCGTGGCTCTACCTCCCTAAGTTCCTTTTTACTCCCCGATCCCACTCAATTTGCTTATATCCCTATTGTGCCTTTCTTAGCAAATATCACATCCCCATCCATAAAACACAGAGGAGAAGTGGTTGCTTAGTACCTCTGCCTGCTCACTCGCCTTCCACCCACCCACCCACCATCTGATATTAGTCTTCCAAGCCGGACCTTAGTTTTTGTCCTTGAACGCTCACTGAACTTCACTGGTCCACCAGCCCGGTTTATGTGACTTTGCTCCCTTGCACTTAACCTTAGCGGTATGGAGTCCACTCTGAAGAAAGGGCAGTTACTAGTGGGCAACACGGAGGTTCAGTATTGGGTCCAGTCCTTTTAATGTCTTCATCAGTGGCATTGCAGAGGACTGGAAGGAAAAATGCCTTTTGCAGATGACACAAAGATCTGCAACAGGGTTGATACACAAGGAGGCATGGAAAGGATGAAAAGGGACTTGGCAAGGTTGGAGGAATGGTCAGATGTATGGCAGCTAGGATTCAATGCTAAAAAGTGCAAAATAATGCACTGGGAAACAAGAACCAAGGGGAAGAATACACAATGGGTGGGGAGGTAGTGACAACAACAAAACAGGAAAGGGACCTGGGGGTAATCATATCAGATGACCTTAAGGTTAGCAAGCAATGTGAGAAGGCAGTAGGGAGGGCCGGGGGTTACTGGGATGTATGGGAGAGGCATCAGCAGCAGAAAACAGGAAGTTGTTATCCCTCTGTACAGACAGTTGGTGAGACCCCATCTGGAATACTGTGTCCAGTTCTGAGACCCCTCTCCACAAGGACATAGACAGGATAGAGGCAGTCCAGAGGAGGGCAACTAAAATGGTGCAGGGTCTGCAAGAGAAGCCGTATGAGGAGAGATTAAAGGAACTTAATATGTATACCCTTGAGGAAAGAAGGGAGAGGGGGGACATGATAGAAACTTTCAAGTACCTCAAGGGAATCAACAAAGTCCAAGAGGGTAGACTCTTTCAGAAAAAGAGACTTGCAAGAACAAGGGGACACAATTTAAAGATAGGAGGGTGGTTCAGGGGCAATGTGAGGAAGTATTATTTCACAGAGAGGGTAGTGGATGCATGGAACAGCCTTCCTGAGGAAGTTGTGGGGTCTAAAACTGTGGTATAATTCAAGAATGCATGGGACAGACATAAGGCAATTCTTGTGTGGGGCAGGAAGATAGAGGCTGTTGGTTAACTAGGATCTGCGGCCTATCCTGTAGGTAGGGAAATGGGCAGGCTAGATGGGCCTAGCAGTCCTTATCTGCCGTCAAAGTCTATGTTTCTATATTTCTATGTTTCAGTACCCTGCTTGATGTGGTACTCACCAACCGCCCTAAACGGATCCCCAATGTACAAGTCCTCCCAGACTCTATCAGTGATCACTCCCCCATTCTATTCCACTGGTCATCCTCAGTCCCCAAACCCATAGCACAGTCCACATGCCGGTGGCGTCTAATACCTGGTGGACTGATAAAACTTAAGAACTTCTGTCCCAAATTGACTAGTCTCCATACAGGCAACTCCTGACATCGACACAGCTCTCTCCTTCTTTACCCGAACTTTAATAATGCCTGTGAGATATTTTGCCCCAATGTTGACCCACCATTCTAAAAGGCAGAATGCCCCTGGGTAACCCCAGCTTAGATCCACCAACTCAAACATAGGACAACCTATGGCACCAGGCCATTGAGACTGGTCGCCCAGTGACAGGCAGTTATATGCTGCCCGAAACAATGCACTGGGCCATCAGAAAGGTCAAGTCTGAGCGCTATCGGTCCTCACTCACTGCCTCATGGGGGAACCCCAGAACCTTCTTGGATAACATTAAACAGTTAAATGGGAGTGCACACTCCCCCCCACCCAGATCAACATTAATGGCGTGATCTCCTCAGACCCAGCCCTCATAGCCAACCACCTCCACACCTCATTCACTGACCTTAGCCCTATCCTCCCTACAAATTTTTTTGACCCTCCTCCCCCAGCACCTGCCGTAAATCTTTCTCACCCTTATTTTCTCCTCCGCCGTGTTTCTGCCCAAGAACTTAGGCCGCACCTTGTTACTGCCCTCAAGAGTAATAGTACAGGCAGTGACACCCTGGATCCGTGTATCCTATGGCTGGTCTTAGACACAGTCCTTACCCAGATCACGTGCCTCATCAACCACTTTCTTTGCCTGGGGAAGGTTCCAACTGCCTGGAAAGTCGCCACTGTCACCCCTATTTTTAAAGGTGGTGATAGGACTGTACTGGAAACTATCGACCGATCTCCATTCTCTCTCCTCTCTCAAGGCCTTGCAAAAAGTGGTAGCCTCTCAATCTCTGACTTCCTCTCCACCTACAATGTCCTATGTCCTGAGCAGCATGGCTTCCGAGTGGGCCACAGTACCAACACAGCCCTCCTAGAGTTCTCCAACTTTCTCCACTCTGCCTTAGACACTGGTTCTCTGGCTGGTGCGGTCTTCAATGACCTCTCTAAAGCTTTCAACACTGTCTCCCATCCCCTCCTTCTTGATGCCCTTAGTCTCTCTGGTTTTGCTGCTGGGCCTATCTCCTGGTGCACCAGTTATCTGTCTGACCGCTCACAGCATGTAAAAATGAATGGGACCTACTCAGACATCTGTCCCATCTTTTCTGGGGTTCCCCAGGGCTCCATTCTGGCCTACTATTCTCTCTTTACCTTAACACCCTTCCATGCTCTTGCTCGGGAACATTCTATTGTATGCTGATGATGCAGTCATCTTTGCCTCAAGTCGTAACCCTATTGCCCTCCAGGACTCGCTGCAGAGTCCTTCGCTGAAGCCAGGGCTGGTTCAAGGAACATAGATTGGTGATAAATCTTAAAAAACAAAACCATGTTCTTCACTCATCCTCAAAACAAGTCCTGCAACTTCAAACTCCTCATTCACTCTGGGTCCTCTTTCCCACTCGAACAAGTTTGCTCCTATAAATACCTAGGGATCCATTTTGACCCTCTCTCTCCTTCCATGGACACATCGCTGCCTAGCCACTGCCACTAATATCCGATTGGGCATCTTACATAGGTATAAACACTGCCTCCCCAGAGGCTCTTCGACTCATGATCACCTCCTCTATCCTGTCCCTAGTGGACTATGGACTGCCAGTGTATGGTGCTGCTGATCAGACGCACTCCATACAGTCCTTTTACTCTGAATAAGGACTGCAGGTTAGTACTGGGGCACCTTAGCTACCACACACCTGTCTACTGTACACTAAAAGCGCTGGGTACTTGATCTTAACGAGCGCCTCAAATATCTGGACCGGTACCCTTACAAAAGACCCCTCCTGGGCTATCCTCACCAGGATTGACCACCACCATACGCGCCTGTCCCACTAGTTCTATCGGACCACTGGGAAAACCTCTTGTTATCCTTACAGCTAGGACCTCTCATGGCCAAAGAGCCTTCAGCTTTAGACCCCCTTCTGGTTCAACACACTGCCCCCTCCATCGTGACTCCAACTATATCATGCTTCAAAAGTTACTTACATAACCACCTTATTAACACCGGAAGCTGTAATTGCCACTAGTCAAAGCCGTACTCAATACTTATGACAAAGCTTACTACTAAGCTGCTAAGGACAACATAACTCTGGTATTGTTTGCATCAATCCTACCTGTACCAGCTTGTTTGTATCGATGTCTTAAGTTACTGTTATACTGTGTTGTACTGTTATACTGTGTATTTTCATTTATCTTACTGTGACAAGGTACCTTTGTAAAAGAGCCTATGGCCCAAAGGTTTTCCAAACTGCGATTTAAATAAAATAACATAAAACATTGTCAGACCTCTAGTATTGCATGTCAGCCATTGCATGATGAAACTGAAGAATTCCTTGTCCTCTTCCTTAAACGATTGTAATCAACATATCAGTCTGGATTGGCTGCGGCTAAGTGAAATAAAATGCTGTAGTGGACATCCAGGGTGATGGCCTCAAGGAGTCGTGAGGTGCTCCACACACTGTGCAATTGCCTGGGTAGAGAACTCCTTGAATAATGCATGCAGGTTTGGCATCCCTACTGTACTGTAGAGGGTGCAGAGTAGAGTGACCAGGATAGTAGTGTGGCTAGTGCAGATTCTAGGAAGCTAGATGGGGGAGATCACCCACTACTTCCTGAAGGAGAAAAGGTACAGGTGGGATATGATATAGGACATCACGTATCTCAAATGAATAAATATGGGAAGCCTTGAGGGGGTGTCTGCTGAGTGAGTTGGTGGCCAGCAGGGGACACTAAATGAAGCTTGCAGTGGTGCAAACGAGGAGGGGGGAAAACCGGAGGCAGTATCTTAGTGCCATCAAGCACTCAGGATGAACCATATGGCCTAATCTGATTGCTTGACAGTATGTATGTTAGTATCTTACTGTGTCTGTGCCTTTGCTCTCGTAATGCAGTGCCAGTTTCAGTCCGACATTCTCAGTACCCCATCCTTGTTCCATCCATTTGGGTGTTCTTACATTTCCTGAGCCCTCACCTTGTTACCACACCCTGTGCTGAAACATGTCTTGAGAACAACAGTTGCTCACTACTTCTATTTACTGTGGATAGCACTCTGAGGTATCACCTTTCTGAATCTATGAAGGCTTCATTTAGCCACTGCCACTGCTATTCCACTCCCCATACTGACACTGGCCTCTCATGGTCTCTGGTGAAACCATGACACAGTTCAACAAAGTTAACATTGTTGAAATCAAACCATTTTGACCTAATGAGATTGTAGTCTGTGTCCCAATGCTGAACCATACAATGTTGCAAGTGCTGGATACCACGTTTCCTAATACCCGGTCAACTGTGATTCTGTCATTGTTTGTCATTACCAGACATGACTTATAATGCCAAATACACATGCCCATGGAGACCCTCATGAAATTGTCCGCATGTTTTTTCCTGCTGGCGCAGTGATGCAGTTGTATGCATCAGTGAATGCAACAATCAACATGTTGCTGTGCAAACATTACATACAATGGAACAGGAGGCAGAGTTAAAGAAAAATAAACATGTACAGCACGATATTAAAAGTTTAATAGAAAAGTGTGTGAAATACATGTTCATAAAGTGGTGAATCAAGGGGTACAAATTAACAAAAATCAGTTAAAGTAATGGGTGACAAAAAAAAGTCATTTGTCAAACTAGCTGATCAGGACGGAAACCAGTGGACTGTACAGAAGGGTCTGGGTAGACGTCACGGATATGCCACATGCAGCAGCTGGAGACAGGCACACGCACGTTGCCCAAGACGTCCAAGGCGCCACAAGATGTACTGACGGTATGCTGAATGCCTTTGTGATCGATTTATCTCGTCTCGAGGCAATGAAAATGTCTTGATGATAACTTGCAGCCAAAGTCAGCACAGCTGGGTCCAAAACAAGGTGATCCATTTCCTACAAGAAAGGAGAAAAGACAATTATTATCCATCATGGAGTACGTGACTGCTCACTAAAAATATTATGTAATGAATGAGTTGTGAACATTTTAAATAGGAGCACAAACAATGTTGACGGCATTCATAAAAGCAGCCATAGCTATGCAATCATGAAGTGATCCATAAGTGGGACACGAAGGGAGTCATCACAATGCGCACTTTAAAAGATTGTCAAATAATGAGGAAAGCAGAAATTTTCTTTTTACATTAATTGTATCCGCTTAAACTGGACCACCAGACTATCTCTAGTGGTGCACACAACCAGCATGATCACTCACACCTAATATCTCCAGCTCTTATACATGGATAAGGTGAACTGTCAACTCATTCCTGGACAGCTGACCCCCCTGGATGTAAGCACACCAGGGCATGGTCAACAGCTCCTTACTGGTGACCTGTCTGCAAATCTAGGGTGCAAACAGAAAGCTGCTGGGAGAGGATCATAGGCAGGCTTGAAGATCCAGCACTAGGGGAGGTGTCTTACTGGTCCCACCATTAACAACAGTTTTTACCTTGTTTTCAATTATGGCCGAAGTGCTAATGCGGGGAGAAGCTCTGCACTCCATGGGCATGCTTCCGCTGCCATGCATAAGGCTTCTATTGGTGCGATCCACATATTCACATGCTGCTTGGAGCTGTGGCACCCAGCAAATGCCATGTGCCTCAAAAGCATCAGCAAGCTACTCAACCCTTACCCTAGGAAAGGTGAGCAGTCCTGCAGACACTATATCCTTTCCTGCCCTGCCTAGCCATGAGAGCCAGGGCTTGTTCCAAAACACTGGTCACCAGCGTGGTGCATGGTGTGGCATCCATCCTTGCAACCATCAGCGATGCTGGGCTGGTACAGAGAAAGCAGAATTACCCACACTAAGTTTGAAGAACCTATGAAAGAAACATAGAAACATAGACTTTGACGGCAGATAAGGACCGCTAGGCCCATCTAGTCTGCCCATTTCCTACCTACAGGATAGGCAGCAGATCCTAGTTAACCAACAGCCTATATCTTCCTGCCCCCACAAGAATTGCCTTATGTCTGTTCCATGCATTTTGAATTCTCCACAGTTTTAGACCCACAACTTCCTCAGGAAGGCTGTTCCATGCATCCACTACCCTCTCTGTGAAATAATACTTCCTCACATTGCCCCTGAACCACCCTCCTTCTATCTTTAAATCGTGTCCCCTTGTTCTTGCAAGTCTCTTTTTCTGAAAGATGCTACCCTCTTGGACTTTGTTGATTCCCTTGAGGTACTTGAAAGTTTCTATCATGTCCCCCCTCTCCCTTCTTTCCTCAAGGGTATACATATTAAGCTCCTTTAGTCTCTCCTCATACGGCTTCTCTTGCAGACCCTGCACCATTTTAGTTGCCCTCCTCTGGACTGCCTCTATCCTGTCTATGTCCTTGCGGAGATGGGGTCTCCAGAACTGGACACAGTATTCCAGATGGGGTCTCACCAACTGTCTGTACAGAGGGATAACAACTTCCTGTTTTCTGCTGCTGATGCCTCTCCTATACATCCCAGTATACCCCGGCCCTCCCTACTGCCTTCTCACATTGCTTGCTAACCTTAAGGTCATCTGATATGATTACCCCAGGTCCCTTTCCTGTTTTGTTGTTATTTACCTCCCCACCCATTGTGTATTCTTCCCTGGGTTCTTGTTTCCCAGGTGCAATATTTGCACTTTTTACATGATCCTAGCTGCCATCGTCTGACCATTCCTCCAACCTTGCCAAGTCCCTTTTCATCCTTTCCACGCCTCCTTGTGTATCAACCCTGTTGCAGATATTTGTGTCATCTGCAAAAGGCATACTTTTCCTTCCTGTCCCTCTGCAATGTCACTGATGAAGACATTAAAAGGACTGGACCCAATACTGAACCCGCAGAACCCCACTGGTAACGCCCTTTCTTCAAGTGGACTCCATTTACAATTACCTTCTGTGTCCTGTTGTCCAGCCAATGTTTTACCCAGGCTACCACCCTGGGACCCACTCCCAGGCTGGTTAATTTGACTAATAATCTTTTGTGTGGGACTGTGTCAAATGCCTTGCTAAAGTCTAGGTAGGCCATGTCCACAGCCCCTCCCTGGTCTACTACTTTGGTCACCCAAAGAAATCTATTAGATTCGTCTGACATGACCTGCTTGCTGTGAACCCATGCTGCCTTGGATCCTGTGCTCCACTGACCTCTAGGTACTAAATTATTCTTTCCTTCAGAAGTGACTCCATCACTTTCCCTACCACAGAGGTGAGACTGACAGGTCTGTAGTTTCCTGCCTCTGTCTTGGTCCCACTTTTGTGAAAGGGAATTACATCCACCTTCCTCCAGTCCTCGTGTACCACACCATCCTCCCATGATTTATTAAAAAGAATAGCCAGTGGTTTCACTAGTTCCTTCCTTAATTCTTTTAGAATTCTGGGGTGAATTCCATCAGGACCCATTGCTTTGTCCACCTTCAGTTTTAGGAGGTCTTGCAGAACCCTTTCTTCTGTGAAAGGACTGGGATTGACCCCCCTATCAAGAGTGCTTCTGTTAATTGGATTAGGCACTTCCCCCTCCTCTTTTGTGAATACTGAGCAGAAATATTCGTTCAGTATTCCTGCTTTTTCACTGTCCCCCTCTGCCCACCCACCGTTCATTCTATTCAGCCTCACTATCCCTCCCTTTGTCTTTCACGCAGCTGATGTACCTATAAAAGGTTTTATCCCCTTCTTAACTGAGTTGGCTATCTTTTCCTCAGTTTGGGCCTTTGCTATTCTGACTTCCCTCCTGCTTCTTTCTGCCTTGACTGGTACAGCCTCTGTTCTGCTCTTCTGTGTTTCCTTATACTTCGAATGCTATCTTTTCTTCCTGACTTTCACAGCCACCTCTCTTGAGAACCACAGTGGCTTTTCTTTTTTTGATTTGTTTATTTGCTTCACACAAAGGCTTGTTGCCTCTGTGATGGCAGTTTTGATAATTCCCATTGTTGCTCCACACCTCCTTCTAGCCTATTTGCTAGTGCTTTTCTGAGACACTCTCCCATCTTGCCAAAGTCAGCCCTCCTAAAGTCCAGTACCCTCACTTTTGTGTGGCTTGACTCTGTAGCTAAGTTAGCATGAACCACACTGTTTGATGGTCACTTGTCCCCAGATGGCAACCCACTTCTAGATCTGAGATCCTCTCACTGCTCCCGTTTGAGAGTATGAGGTCTAAGATTGCTCCCTCACAGTGGGTTCCGAAACTAACTGTCTAATGCCTGCCACCTGTAGGGCATCAAGAATGGCCCTGCTCTTGGATGTGGCTGCAGCAAATGTGCTCCAGCTAACATCTGGCATATTCAGGTCTCCCATCAACAGTATCTCCCCTTTCTCTGCCATTCTAAGAATGCCTTCCATCATATCCTTGTCCATTCATTCCCCTGACATGGGGGTCTGTACACAACCCCTGTGCGGATTGTGGTGCCCTTTCCAGTCTCCAAGGTGACCCACAGTGCCTCCTCTCCTCCCTGTTTACTCTTTTGTTCAGTTGCTTTTATCTCTTCCTTTACATAGAGAGCTACTCTCCCCTCTTCTCCCCTGCCTGTCTCTCCTGTAAGTTATGTACCCTGGTATGTTAACATCCCAGTCATGGTTCTCTGTGTACCATGTTTCTGTGACTGCTACAATATCCAGGCATCCCTCTTCCATTAAGGCAACCAGCTCAAGGAGCTTGTTGCCCAGACTACAGGCATTGGTACTCATTACCCTCCATTTCCTGATGGCCTTACCCCCTTTTGCCCCATCCCTGTCCTTCTTGCCTTTGTCACTTTCTCCATTTACCCTTGCCCTTCTCCCTATCAACACCTCCATGTTGGTGTTTGCGCACTTACTACCATGATTGTTTGGGGGCTAGGATTTTCCTGCTCCTTTCCAGTGCCTCCCCTTGGCTGGTTTAAAAGCTTGCCAATGAAGCATTTAAACCTATCACCTAGGATCCTGGTTCCCTCCTGGACAGATGCAGCCCATCATGCCAGTATAGGTTTGCATCACTCCAGGTGGACCCCAGTCCCCAATGAAGCCAAATCCTGAGCTCCACACCAGTTTTTCAACCACTGATTGAATCCATGGTACAGAACACCTAGCCTCTCCTATGCCATAGATGGGTAGCACCTCCGGAAAGGTTACCGTGTGTGCTACTTGACTAAGGCCCCTCCCCAATTCCACAAACTCTTCCTGCACTTCTCTAATCCCTTTTCTTAGCCAGGTCATTTGTCCCTAGGTGGACAATGACATCCAGCTCCCTCCCCTGTGCAGCTGCTCTGGCAATCCTGAGGATTCGCTCCCTGTCCCTCCAAGCCATGGCGCCAGGCAGGCACCTGACCTCCCTCTCCCTTCCTTGCCCAGTTCTACCTTCAACAATGGAGTCCCCACCAGGAGTTGTTTCCTTCCCTGCAGGGTCCCCTGCCACCCTCCTGTGGGTCTCCTTTGTGGAGGTTCCCAGCATCCTCCTTGGTCTCCACTGTAGGTGCCTCCATAGAGGAACCACACTTTGCCAGAATGGCATAGGAATTGTGGAGAGTACAACTGGAGGATGTGCCTCTGTTCCACCACCCTCACCTCCCTGAGCCCACTGTGGTCCAACGCCATCTTTCTTGGCAACCTCTGAGGCAACGGCAGTGGCACTGGTGGTCCCTGGATGGAAGAGGAGGTCCCACAAATCCTGGCCAACTCAGCCTGGAGATGAGCAACCTCCTCCCTCAGCCCAGAGAGGTGCCTGCAGATGGGACAACACCGCATCATCCAGAACATCTCCCGGAAGACTGCTGCTCCACAGCCACTGCACTGCACCACTCCAATCATGTCTTATTTCTGAAAGGTAAACCATAGTAATCAACCACTCGCTGAAGTCCACTGTCCCGCTTTTTCAGTCTGTACATGCACTTGTCCATGGCATAATGTCTTACTTCCAAAAGCACGTGTTCCCGGTGAGCGATGATGTGGTTCACCACCACCTTCTGTACACAACGATCAATATGCTGCTCTACCCTATTTGCTGTCATATCAGGCATGCACTCTACCCAGATGCTGCTTGTCCTGTCCCCCGTTCACCACTGCCATATGATCCCCTTTACTATAGAGTCCTCCAGAATTATGACTGACTCCTTTATGGGCTCTCTCCCGCTGCCTCTCTCTTTCTGCGTGCTCTTTTCACTGCCTCAAAACCGCTCCCTTTCTCCTAACCCCCTGCTATTCCACCCTTCTGCCTCCTCTGGTCTGTGTCCTGACTTCTCCACAGTGCCAACAATGGCTGGTGCATCACCTTCACTTACTAAATAAACACAGATTGATGGCGCAGTGAGAGGTGTGGCATACAGTGCCTAAACCAACAGTGAGACCGGGACGGTGGAACAAAGATATATCGACCACTATGGAAAATTTCCCAGTACTCATTCTCAGCAGAATTGTGTTTCATAGTACAAAAAATAGGCCACTAAGGAACACAGATATGTCTGACAGCGTGACTGCCAATCTGATGCCAAAGACACAGCTCAATTCATGGTGCTTTGCAGTGCTGTCAAACTCCTACATTTAGCTTGATGAGCCAATTGTCTGTGTGATGGTGCTGTACTCAAACACAAACTGAAGCACATTACCAAGGGTAAGCAAGTGAGAACAGCCCCTGATTGAGACTCAGTGGGAGTCATAATGAGTGCAGTCAACTGCCATCAAGGGATGCATTTATACACAATGGGACTGTTGAACTACCAAATGAACCCCCACCCCACACACACACACACCCAAAGCAGAAGAACAGAAAATAAGTATAATTATGTTGTAGCAAGGTGAATACCATGGTGAGAAAAACAAATACCAGTGTCTGTTTTATTTTTATTTTGAGTGGACAGTAAAGCACTGGGGTGGCGCGCACCACAAGGTGTGACACAGGGTACATAGCACAAGGCAAAAACTGGAACCAGCATACACAGAATGATTACACAAACAAATACAGAAAATGGATATTCATGGCAGACAAAGACTGCTATGCCATTCCCATCTGCCAGTGGGACCTATACAGGTAAGCATCTGCTCACCCTAAGTGACCCATGGCTCGTCATCACTTACGCCAGCCCACTCAGAGTCA
This sequence comes from Neoceratodus forsteri, assembly GCA_016271365.2. Taxonomy (NCBI): domain Eukaryota; kingdom Metazoa; phylum Chordata; order Ceratodontiformes; family Ceratodontidae; genus Neoceratodus; species Neoceratodus forsteri. The sequence goes on along the minus strand of JADMNL010000023.1, from coordinate 233,836,415 downwards.
TGGATTACAGTTATCGTCACTGTTTCAATGAAGTAGCCACTCCTGGTTTTCCCCTCACTGTTCTTCACCTCCTGCTTCACTGAGAGTCCTCTGGTGGCTACGGCTCTCCTGGTGGCTGTTCTGGTGTCCCGGGCAGTCAAGGAGTCACCAAGAGCATCACTCTTACTGCCTCATTATCCCTTTACCATTCGCTATCTGTGTGTCCACCCATCCCGCTACATTAGCCTGCTTGTCTCCTCCACCTCCCTCCTGCCCAACCATGTCCATCCCCATGCTCGAACCCATATCTTCATTTATCCTGACCTCCTTGGTTCCATTATATCCTGCAGGATCACTGTGGACAATGACAGTTTGTACTGCCAGAGCAAGGCTCCACCCACCGTCCCATCTATAGAGCTTCCTCCTCACTGAGCTGCCACCTGGAGTCTCCTTTCTTTTGCCAGTGATGCTTAGGGGCAACCTAGTATCTCCTACAGGAGCATTGGCCCACACTCCCAGCTCATTTCCCTCCATCTTGACCAGTGCCACCACTTTCTCACTTTACTTGTGTCTCCTCCAGGTGCACCCCCTCAAAAAATGTCTTTCTTGTTTGGGGAAATTTTAAAGCTCCCAAGAGAAGTTCCCCATGTCTCCCAGATTGTGTGCCCTGGAACCCTGCTCCGAGGTGTCTCCTTTCTTCCTTGCTCTGATCGTTCCTCAAATGGTTACTATCAGTTGCTTCCTTCCCCTGTCAGTGTGACGAGGGGTGCATAACTGTTTTCATGCTGGACACCCAGGCTTGTCCTTCTCATGTTTGTTGTGCCCACATCTGAATGTAGGCCCACAATATCCAGCTTCTTCCTTCATTTTCCTGAACCTACTGTCTTCCAACACTCCTGAGCCATATTTGCCTCAATGCCTCCCGATCTTCTTGATGTGTCCCTCTTCTGTGTTACTTCACCCTGCCTGGTTTGTACCCACACAGCTGTAATAGTTCCCTGTCTTAACATCAATGATATCTCATCATTTGCATCCTCCCATCCGCGCTCACCTCTTACCAATGGTGTAGCAGGTTTACATGACTGAAGAGACTTATACGCCAACCAATGCCCACCCCTTTGAGGCTCCCCGGACACCTCTGATCACTTTGCTAATTCTGTGGAAATGCCCACCTGCCATAGTTGCTCGCTTCCTGTTGGATGAAAGTTGCAACAGTCTTAACAATTCACTTATACATGATTTCACCTCCCATTGTCTCTCATCACCCGCACCAAGGCCCGGTTGCATGCCAAGCCAGTTTCTCCTCACTACTGTCTAATTGTGTGTCAAACATTGAAATTGATGCTATTGTGCATCTCAGCAAGAGGGGTATCAATAGTATAACAGTGTGAACAAAACCATTGCTGATTGACTGAGAACATACAACATTGTGTTTATACTTATGGCATTAATTTGAGGTTTTGAAAAATGAGTTACAACTATCACCTTAGTCATTACTTGCCCATTTACTATATCTAGCTCCTTACATAACGCACTTGTCATAGTTTGGCCTCTGTCACACACACTCTACGGCACCTGACAATGCCACCTTCCTGGCAGCTTCACCCCACCTCTCCTCTCTTCTCTTCTCATTTTTTCTTACCTGCCCCTTGCCCCTCCCATTCTTTCTACCACCCCCCATTGTCCTCTTCCTTTCCACTTTACCCTCTCCCTGTCTGTTCGAAATTAATTTGATATTATTTACCCTTATTTGTGTAACAATTTTGTCTATTGTCATGTGATACCTATGTCTTGACATGGAACCTTTGTAAAAGAGCCCTGGGCTCAAAGGTAATTGTAATCCTAGAATTGAAATAAATAAAATTTGTCAACTTCTTGCAGTCACCCACCCAAGCAACCCACCCCCACAAAAAAAATATTAACCAGGCATTGTCAAGATGCTTCAAACAGCAGCTGATCCACAACTATCAGTGCTTATGTATCCACCATGTGGCGCTATCCCAAGAGATCTTAGGTCCAGCAGGTTCAGTTCAGGTGGCCAGTGGAGCAGTCAGACCAAATTTGCACTCAATAGAACAGCTGACAAGGAGCTACCCTGATTTAGTACTCACGACTCCTGTAGAAGGATTCCTCTCACACCACTTGCAGGACACAGGCCTGTGATCCAAACACTTCTCCACACATGTATATGTAGGACAGAGGGGTACCATAACAGGTAGCTGCTTTAAACTCCAGAACATTTTCACTGCACGAACGGGTAATGCAACGCAGCTTCACTTTGCTGACAGACTGGCGCGATTGAAGCAGATTCTCCAGTCCTCTACAGGGTGAGTTTGGTAGGTAGCTGTCACATATACAGCCTCCTCTGCCTGCATGCCACAGCGGATCTTGGCCGGCTCCTTCTGGCGATACTGTCGCCCAACTTTGGCCTCCATGTGCGCATCCACGTGAAGACTATACAGCGCAGGAGCCCAGAGCTCCTTCTCTCCTCATGGCCACAATGACTCTGCTCCCTCAGCCATTAAGCAGGGGGTCCTCATTCAGGTGTGACACAATGCTATTGAAGGGCTCACACTGCCAATCCCCTCTGCCTCCTTCTATTGGTGCAAAAAAGGAGCCACCTTCTGGACTTCAGTTCCCAGATCATGGGCCATACCTCCCATTGGCAGCCAGCTCCCAAAAGAGTCCCAGCCATGATTGGCTGCACAATGCTCCATTTTAAGTGCACCTAGATCTTCATTGGACCCCATAGACAGTCCGGGTCCAAAATGGAGGGCAAAATGCACAAAGTCCCGCTGCAAGGAAAACAGGTTAGACAAACTACATTCCTTAATACTCAGGAACATATAATAGATAAATACCACAGCCCAATAAAGGGCCCGCTTTGCATATGTAGCAATGGCACAATAGAGCACCTACCACACGGCTCAGGTGGGACTCAAGCAAGAGAACCCACAGTCCCCTCCTTCTTAGTAAACTGACTAGGTCAGCAAGCTGTCAGCTCTTAAAGAGACCACTAGAGGCATACTAGTAAACTCCCATTTATAAGAGGGTTACACTTAGGAAAATGAGAATATGCCAAGCAGCAGACATAGTTTAATTTTTGAATCTCATTCTCACCATGCTGTCTCAGAGGTGGTAGAACATGTTGAAATGCATTGCCTGTAAATAAGGGAGATAAGTGAGGCACCACTATTCAGCGCATCTTTACATTGCACAGATAGTTGAATTTAGGTAATGTTATTCACAAACTGGTATGGAAATTATTCATGTTCCTGTGCCCCCCCACCACCCAAAAACAAAATGTATACAGTAATACAAATTCTCCACATAACAAATTAATGGTGATCTAGTGCAAACACCCTCACACCACCTCACAACACTTACTACAACCGAACCCTGAAGGAGGTGCAGCTGTATATCATCCTCTTCTCACTACCACCACAAGCTGATGACTGACTGTCAATGAGTGGGAATGTACACTCCATTAACCATATAGTGAACTTCAACAGTACACATGCACAGTGCAGTCACCAAACAGAGGTGTTGGTGATAGGGCAATGTGTCAAGGTGATGGCATGGGGTTTCGTGGAAGGTGGTGGCTACATCATGCATGATAGCAGGTGGTTCAGTCAAGTAGACCACTGAGCATGTGCTTTTTGGGGGTATATATGGCGCATGAACTGGCAGCCTCGGATGTCAAAAAGCAGTGATCTCAAAGAAGTAAAAGTCAGCATCGTGGAAAGGGAACATTGATTTATAATAAACATCTGTATTACAAACATCAGCAAGGAGCAGAACACTACAGTGTAAAGTATAAATAAGCTGTGTTACAAGGCAATGTTACAACAAATGTGTGTCTCATCATCAGTGCACTTGTAGACACCTAAAGCTCATGGGGTGCTCACTAACACACTGATAACTAATACATACATTGTGTGAAAAGTGCAGCAGGCTACAGTACAACAGAAATGATAGATAAATAAAGCTATAAATAATAGGTTTCATTGTGTATTAGATCATTTGTAATTACCAATTTCTAGCCATTCTGAGGTGAAATTGCAAGACTTTGGGGAAGCTTATAGGCAGGATGACACTAGCTGTCATGCACAAGGAGAATGGAACAGAAATGGGAAGTAAATATAAAAGGACTGTAGGAGGAAGGAAGTAGGATCAAATTACTGATAGTGGCTGCACACCTCCCCACCTGCTTTAGGCATTGTTAGAAGTGCAGGCAGAGCCAAGGGCAGGTTCTTATCAAACCAAAGGCGGGGTCTCACACAGCACAGAATAGCAAAGTCATATTTAGATTTCTTACAAAAGTACAAGGAAGAAAAACAAACAAATGCTTGTGTCTTGATGGATGAAATCTGGAGCACCACTGAGCCTAAATTCAGAATGGTGAGTGAGATTACAGATTCTTAGAAAAATCTGACAGTGCAGCTTTAAAGGGGAAATTCCCTCAACCTATTTTCAGTATACCTGCGTAGTTTGTGGGCATGAACAGAAATTCCCTGTCTTGCAGTCCCCTAATTTCATCCTAATTTACATATAAATGCGATTGCTTCACTATTTTTTTGCCTTGGTGTGAAAACCTGGATATTCATGCAAATTATCATGGGAGTTGATGATGCATACGTGCCCAAGCCAGCAGAAGTTAGACTCTCATTCAGTTCTGTTATGTCTTGTGCAGTGCCTATATTCTCTAAAAGCATGTTTTTCTAACTCATATGCACTTTAAACTACAGAAAACAGAAGGGGAATTACTATGCCTTGAAAAGTTTTATGGCCAGCATAAAACAAGAACATAGTGACTGCAGAGGACAGCAACTTCACTGATTTATACAGTCTAACTACTGCAGGCATTATCATTAAAACATCATAAAATTCCAGGATGCCTTACATGAGTCAGGTCATGACTTTTGCAATGGAGTCAGGCAGATTTTCACACCAAATTTAAGTACCTTCATTTGCATTTAAATCCTGATGAAATTAGGAGGGTGCAATAGATGCAGTCATTGTTCATGCCTGCAAACTACACAGGTAAACAGAATAAAAGGCTGGGGGTACTCTCCCTTTAAGCATGTAGCAAACTGACTGGAAACTTCCATGTTTTTTTCTTTTTTTATTGTACTATACATTGTGCATGTCCTTGTCACTGAGTCGCTTACTGACAACTTTCTTAAAATACTTCACACATGCTACAACCTTACTCTTGTGACTTTTTGAGACATTTTATGGATGAACTAATGCATTATTGTATATAAAACAATTGCTAGGAAAGTGTTGTATGCTTGTGGAATAATGATATTTCAGTGGACTTAAGAAGTCCTAAATTACCTTGCCCTCTTTGTTCATATTTATTAGTTCATGAGCCCCTTTGGTAATTGTTTTATCTTGTACACTATATTTTCCTAGCATTTATTCTATATATTATCCTGTACTGGCACAGTAGTACTACTGTACTGTAAGGGTTGAAAATGCAGTTCCATGCAAAAAACCAGTGGCCCAGATATTCAAAAGGGTTGCGCATGGCGCAACAGTGTTGCACCATGCACAACCCACTGATGCGCCCCTGCTCGATATTCAAAAGGGAAAAGTGCGCCGCACAAATCCTGATGTGCTGGAGTGCATCAGTAATGTATGCAGGCACAGGTGGTGGGGTGTGCCCATGCATAACTTGCACAGCCCGATATTCAGCCCAGGATGTGCAGAGTCATGCATGCGCAACCCCTACCTGCGCCTGCACAAAGTTGAGCCCCAAAAAAAAATTAAGTGATGGCCACCCACAGGTGAGCTGCCACATTGCAGAGCGCAACACAGCAGCTGCCACCTGTGGGTGGCCACCCGAGTTCCTGCCACACCTGGTGGCGCCCCCCCATGCCTCATCGTGGGCATCAGTGTAGTGAAATCCCCCCTGTCCAATATCCCTGGTGATCCAGTGGACCTCTATGTGCCCGATCGCGGGCATTTGTCCTGAAGATTAAGTCCCACAAGTCCAATATCCCTGGTGGTCCAGTGGACCGCACTCAGCCCGAATGCGGGCATCAGTATTAGAAACCCCCCAAGTCCAATATCCCTGGTGGTCCAGTGGACTGATTGCTGCCCGATCATGGGCATCTGTACCTCATCAAATACCCCTACTACCCTGGTGGTCTAGTGTACCCCTCACCCCACCCGCCCACTATGCCAGATATGTGAATGAATTTATCTGGACTGAGTAGTATGGTATGGGCTACATGCCCATTGGCTCACGCTGTGAACCAATGGACGTGCAGCACTACTGAGCTGTCAGTCGGTGGGCGGCGGGGTGGCAGGTGAGTGGGTGCTGCCACCCACCGGCTGACAGGGGAGGGCGGTGGAGCTCAGTGTGCGGGTGGGGTGGGGTACTAGACCACCAGGGTAGTAGGGTATTTGATGAGGTACAGATGCCCGTGATCAGGCAGCAATCAGTCCACTGGACCACCAGGGATATTGGACTTGGGGGGGTTCTTTTGCTGATGCCCGTGATTGGGCTGAGTGCGGTCCACTGGACCACCAGGGATATTGGACTTGCGGGACTTAATCTTCAGGACAAATGCCCACGATCAGGCACATAGAGGTCCACTGGACCACCAGGGATATAGGACGGGGGGGTTTGTACACGAATGCCTGTGATCGGGCTGCAGGGGGCGTTGTCCCCGACGGCTGCTGCCTGGCAGGGCGCCAGGTGCAAGTCCTCAGGGATCAGCGCACCTGCATGCTAATGGCATGCAAATGGGGCCATGATAAGATACAAATGGCCCCCTGTGCACCATGCATAAATTATGGTCCTATTTGGATGTCCCCTTTTGAATATCGCAGGTGCTGTGCATGGTGCAATGGCACTTGCGCTAGCGCATCTCCATGCTCCACTCTGGCCACTTGCGCTGGTGCAGTGCCACTGCACCATGCAGAATGGGGGTGGCCAGGGTGCGATATTCAAAGCTGCTGCACCATAGCACAGCTCCGTTGAATATCACCCAGGCCACACCCCGGCGCAACAAAGTTGAGCTGCGCCCAGGCTTGCGCCACAGCCTGGCGCAGTTTAAATATCCAGGCCAATGTACTTTTTGTTACACGTCAGAAACAAAACATACAAAGGTGAAAAAATGTTTTTTTTTCCTCTTTAATAACTAAAACAATCTGGTATTAGAAATATGAAGGTTGCAGGCATGTAAGGTCCTGTCCTAAATGTGTTACTTTTCGTGTTTTGAAAACAAATTAAAAAAATATATATATATAACAAAAGAAATATGGAATGCTCACAAGAAAAGTTTAAACATCTGCCCAAAGTCATATACTGCTAATTTATGGACTCTTATCACAGGGCTGTGCATGTCAAAAGTTACACTTTACAGCAGTCTGTGAAACCAGGAAGAACAATGTGTTTACACCTGCATACATATTGTTATTTATTGGTTTGGGGCCTTTGAAAAAATAAGGAATTATATTGTCAGCAGGAACCCATCTCTAGTGGCCAGTTCTGACCCCCCAACCCCATAACTGTTATATATCCACAGGGTAGCCATCCCAATGGCTGCTTCTGCCTGAAGTCCATCAATTACTGAAATACTTCCACTGAGATTCCATCCTCTGTGACATACTCTTGCCCTCTACCATAATGCATTGGAAATTTAAGAAAAAAGAATGCAGCCACTAGATGCACATTTGTTCTTCCACCTACCACCACCAACACTTTAGTGGCTGGCAGCATGATACCACACTTACATTAGTTTAATGAGAACTCTCTCAGGTTGTATATCAAGGTATCCACTGTGGGTATATTCATACTAGAATTTCATAATACAGTAAAGCAAAAGGAGTGAAGGAGACAATCTGCCCATAGTTGCTCCTGTGAGTTATTTATAATATTACATCTTGGCACCACGTAAGATATGTCTGTCAAAGTGGTTTTGAACTCCTTTTTATTTTACTGTTTACTGTTACTGCTGTCTGGATCCCTACCGTACTGCTTCTAATTATTGCCATCTCACTTGCTATTTCTTTTACTTTGTATGCTGTATTTTATACGTACCTGTTACATGTTATCTCACTGCCAGTTGTTTGTTTTGCTACTGCCATCCTGGCCAGGAACTGTTGACTGTACTTTTATACAATATTGTGGTTGCCTATTGACATATGGAATGTACATAGCTGTAATCAATTTGTATTATCTACTGTTTGTAATTATTTATCCTGCTCGTGCCTTTTGGCCTGGGTCATGCCTGAAGACAATCCATTGGACCAGTGCACCCTACCTGGTTAACAAAGTAATAAATAAATAAATATCACTAGGAAGTTTATTCCACAGGTTGGTGATGTCTTGGGTGTATTAATATTTTAATTTGTTAGCGTTACATTTCTGTGGTATGGTTTGAAATTGATGTCCATGTACTATATTAGTATTATGACTTTTGAACTTCAAATTTTAGTTGTTGAAAAGGTTTGGTAATAAGTGATATCATAAAGTAAATGCATATTATCTCTGTCTTGCCTAGTTTCTAATGGATCCATGATGATCGGTCAACAATTTCATTGTCGGCCGAAGTTACAGCGATGCCTTTATGTCAACCGCAATTACAGTTGGCATAAAGCGGCTCACTGGAGATTTTGTTTTCTTTAGGAGGCATTGTGCCCCCAACACCCATGTGGGGGGCTCTGCCCCCTGCACTCCCCATAACTATAATAATCAACTCTGAGTCAGAGTTGATTCAGGGAGGGGGTGCAAGAAAGCAGTGTTGGGGTCCCATGCCAACATTATAGCAACCTGGCGCTGTTGTTGCTGTAATGTCGGTCACGGTAAAATTGTCAACTTAGAGATGGCATACCATTTCTAATGACATCAAGTTCAATTGCATGAGTCAATTTTCATAGCTCTCATCATTTAGGTCATAAATCATTTTGGTGGCCATATGCTGCACCCTCTTCACCCTGTTCATGTCCATCCTCTTGACAGGGGATCACATCTGGCTGTCATAGTCCTCTATATGTCTCACATATGCCCTATACAGTGGCATTATCACTTCAGGCTTGTGGCTAGTAAGGTTTTTCTTCATTGTGTGTAGTATTCTTTTGGCCATGGCTATAACTGATGAGCACTGATCAAAATGATCAAACGTTTTGACAATTGCTTCTTAATTATTTTCAATAGCCATGATTTTTAGCCCCTTATTACACAGACTATATGGATTCCATGAAGTCTCTCTCTCTCCCTAAGTGCATTACAGAACATTTATCTGTATTATCCTTCAACTCCCACCTATAGGCCCACTTAGATATCTTGTCCAGCTCTGACTGTAATGTTTCTAATTCAGCATGGAAGCAAGCTGGGGATGGAGTGTTTAGGCGCCAACTCACTTTTAAATTTCCTGAGTCCTTTTAAGCTGCTTCCCGGCTGATATTTTGTACTGCCAAGTTTTCTACTGCCTCCCTGAAAAATGTTATAAGTACAGCACTGAGTATATTTCTGTTGTTTTTGGAAGAAACCTCCAAGGCAGACTTTAGCTTTAAACACTGTATTACTTTAAGGTCTGGTGTGTCTGCATCTGGAAGCAAGCTGGGGACAGAGTGTTTAGGCGCCACCTCACTTTTAAATTTCCCGAGTCCTTTTAAGCTACTTCCCTGCTGATATCTTGTACTGCCAAGTTTTCTACTGCCTCCCTGAAAAATTTTAAAAGTACAGCACCGAGTATATTTCTGTTGTTTTTGGAAGAACCCCCCTAGGCAGACCTTAGCTTTCCAAACAAACGCTTACAATCTTGTTGCTGAAACATACTACCTGCTTACTACCCCACCCCCTCGCAATACATTTTTTACTATAAATACCTCTGTTTTTGTCCTTTCTCAGCAGCCCCCATGGAGATAGCGACGCTGATGGTCAGGAGGGCTCACGGAGCCGCCCTCCCCCAAGAAATCTTAAAGAAACCAAGCCGAGGTACGGATAAATGGCCGAGAGGGCACACAGCTCTGATTTTTACACAGTGCATCAGTCGAGTGTGTTGTCCCCACTGACGCTTCAGGACAACTGCCCCACTGCCCCCACCACCACCCTTGGTGAGCACTCCACTATATAGTGTGCATCAGGTGACAGTCTTAACCAATCACCCTACTTTCCCATCTGCTGCTTATCAGCTCTCACCACTAGCGGCCGCTACAGCAAATTTGTTGCATCAAATCCCCGTCTTGAAACACCATGCTACACATAGCCTATAAATCTATGTTAGGGATTGCACTCCTTGCCACACTAGCATCCCTCCCACCCTCGCTCCTCCCTAAACCACAGCCTGGCCCCCCAAAACTCACTTCACAAAACTCCCACCCTAGTCCCAGCTCCACCACCATGATTGGCCAGTACCCACTCGGGCCTCACTGTTCCTGGATTCCTGGTCCGTCCTTCCTCCCCCCATCCTTTCACACTGGGCTGGCAGTACTGAAGCTCCCCATGTCGTGTTATTTCACACAGCACCCCCAGACTCTCTTGTCCTGCTGCAAGCCCATAAAAATTCAAGCAAACTCAAAACTGGTACTAACCTTAGTACTGCTACTCGCAGGTGATATCAAGCTAAATCCCAGACCAGCATCCTGCACTAGCTAAACCCCCCCCGGCCAACTACCCAGAGGCCTGATACTTAGGGGTCTGGCTGGAACAACACCTCAACTTTTCTACTCACATCGAAGCAACCCACAAAAAACTGCACCCTAGACTGGGAGCATTATACCGGAACCATAGTTGCATTCCTCTGCCAGCCCACAAAGAGATACTGAAGAAAATGATCCTCCCTATTTTTGACTACGGGGACGTAGTCTACAGTTCTGCCCCTTAATCCACCCTTCCACCCTGGCTAGACTGGATTCTCTTTTTAACTCCTTCTGTCATTTTGCACTGGAACTGCCCACCCTCCACACACCACTGTGACCTCTACAGGTACCTTAACCTACCCTCACTTTTCAATAGGCGCCAGTACCACTGTAACAGACTCACAGTCAAATTCTGTGCCCAGTTTCTGCCCTCCTACCTAGTCTCTACACTAACTGCTCAAATACCATCTACAGACTCACTCAGAAATTTAGACTACCGGCTACTACAAATCCCGCACATGGCTACCTCTGCCAGACAGTTGGCTTTTAGAGCCCGACTACCAAAACTATGGAACTCCCTGCCTGCTGACATCTGGCTCCCCCCCCCCAGCAACAAATCTCCCTACTTAAAGGGCAAGTCCCCACAAGCTGCTCATGTCAACTAGATTCGCACGAGTATGGGCCAACTTGCCAGTGCACAACTATGTTGTTCACCCAAATGCTTAACTGTCCCAATTAGTTGCCAGTACCTCTTCTACTAATTAATGCCTGCTGCTTGCTGTGTACATTCTGTTTCTATTCCTGTATATACTACTATTATACTATTATATTTTAGTACTTTTGTACCTTTTTGTAAATAACCTATGTAAATTTCGGTATTCTGTAATTCTGTAATTGTACCTCTGTATTCTTTACTTGTATGTATCATCCCATTCCCAAACAACCCCCAGGACACATCTGGAATCGAGCGGTAGTCTGCTCAGTATGCATTTCCTGGTAAAACTTTTAAATAAATAAATAAATAAAAATTTTGTGTCATCCGAGTATCTGCCTGTCCAGTTGGTGATGTCACTGCTCACATCAGAAGTAAGAATCTGAGCTGGCCCTTTGGCGCAGAGGAAGAACTATCACTTGCAACACTGGCAACCTGGGTTTGGGAGCTAGCCCAGGGCTCGGGGGGAGAAGGATTGAGCACCCACCGGGCTGCTCTCCTCCTCCAGGGAGGGTAGGTTGTGGATTCTGCTGCTATACTGCCCCCTAGGTGACAACAGGTGGCAGTGCAGCTGGAACACTTGTTGTGGAGGGGAGGAGGTCAGCTGAGGTCTGGATCGGTGGCACATCTCAGTGTACGCCTGCCTCCTTGGACCTTCCAGTATGCTGGTGTCCTTGAGGTTTAAGGGGTTACAACTAAAGAAAGGGAAATCCCTGCACTGGCATCTGGCAATAGGCCCAGTACCTAAGCCAATGGACTAGCTCAGGGGACTCAGTGCAGACCACCAGACATGCTACAGTGAGTTGGGGGAGAGCACCCAGGCTCTTCCTCCTCCCCACCTGAGGGTAAATTACACTGGTGATGTTTCCTGATTTAGAGTGGTGGCCATTTATGCTGACTTGGATTCTATTACTAAGCTCAAATCCTTACTTCTTATGTGAGCAGTAACATCACCAACTGGACAGGGCCATTCTCGATTCCCTACAGAGGGCAGAGACTGCTAGTGATGGAACCCACTCAGGAGGGAGTACCCTTAGACCTCATACTCTCAAATGGGGATAGTGAAAGGATCTCAGATCTAGAAGTGGGTAGCCAGCTGGGAAGAAGTGACCACCAAACAGTTTGGTTCATGATAAACTCAGCTGCAGAGTCAAATCATACAAAGGTGAAGGTACTGGACTTTAGGAGGGCTGACTTTGTCAAAATGGGAGAGTGCCTTAGAAAAGCACTAGCAAACAGGCAAGAAGGAAGGGTGGAGCAACAATGGGGAAACATCAAAACTGCCATCACAGAGGCAACAAGCCTTTGTGTGAAGCAAATAAATAAATCAAAATGAAAGAAAAAGCCACTATGATTCTCAAAAGAGGTGTGGGGAAGGTTAGGGAGAAAAAGATAACATTTAGGAAGTATAACAAAACACAGAAGGAGCAGGACAGAGAACTGTACCAGTTAAGCAGAAGGAAGCAAGGAAGACAGTCAGAATAGCAAAGGCCCAAACTGAGGAAAGATAGCCAACTCAGTTAGGAAGGGGATAAAACCTTTCATAGGTACATTAGGGAGTATAGAAAGACAAAGGGAGGGATAGTGAGGCTGAGTAGAATGGATGGTGGGTGGGCAGAAAGGGATAGTGAAAAAGCAGGGATACTGAACAAATACTGCTGCTCAGTATTTACAAAAGAGGAGGAGGGGGACATTACACGAGGTCCCTGCACCCTAATTGATACCCTAGAGGTACACTACAGACAACTAGCATTTATATATATATATATATATATATATATATATATATATATATGTTATACTAACATATAGGGCTAAGGACCTCTACCGTACAAGAGTAGATGTCAGGATATGTATGCACATGATTGCTATATGCTTTACTTTCTAATATACACATGTATTTCTTGCTTACAAGATGTTAGGACACTTGTGTCCTTGTAGTGTTATGATATATGAGTCAGCATTGCCATCTTCTGATGAGTTGTATTACTACACGGCCATGTACACAAACTGTACTTTCTTTGTTTCCACAAAGTGATGACTATAACAAAATTGTATAATGTTATCTAGAACTGTGGAGTCACCTCTAATTTAACCAATAGGGGCTCATCTCTGTAACTAGAAATGTTTTTATCTTACAGTAACTATGGTAACTATCTTAGGTATATAATGTAAGACATTACGTCTTCTACCTCAGAGACCTGGAGACACAGAGATTCCTCAAGGTATAGGGAACGCATAGCATTGGCTTCCAGTTCCTAATGGTAAGAACTGCTTAGGGCAACTGTGATTTTCCTTTTGGAAGTAATAAACAAGATTTATTACTCTTATGCAATGTGTTTGTGATTCCTTGCATTCCCATTATTGCCAAGAACCTGAGAGTGAGGGTTTAGACCTCCTGACAATTGGCGACCGTGTGCAGGCAATATTTGGTGTTTGCAAAGTTTTCACTCGCTGCTACTACTTTCCCTTCCTAACGGGGACAGAAGGTGTGCACACCCGCATCACCTCTCCCATTTTTCACCCACTTTGTAATTACTTGCAAAGTCTGGCTGCTTACTGGGTGTGGTCGATCCTGACTCACGTCACCCCATGGCAGTTTTCAATTGCAAGCTTACAAGTGCACAGTAGCCCACCTGTGAATTAGAGCACCTGTTGTGGACTGATACACAGCACGGCAGCTTTTCACAGTTTGATTTTACATTCCCTCCCACTAAATGGCCATCGTACCGAATATCTGTGCAGACATGAGACTCAATGTCTTGGACTTCCTTGCCTCCCATGGTGGATGGGCTGACTCCACGCTGGACGCAAGTCAATTCAACAACCTCGTGCTGGGAATTTCAACCCAGTACACAGAGACAAGACAAACAGCCAGAAAGCATGAAGCTAAAGGGCTGTTGGTCACGGCTCTCTACGCTGCTCTAGAAGCCTCCAAAGTGAGATTTCAAACCCTTGATCTGCAAGTCTCATCTCTCAAGCAGGAAATGGGACTGTGGGAAACTGAATGTTTGAAAAGAGAACAGGATTTGGAATCTGAACTCCAAACTCTGCAAAATGAAAAGGATTCATTCTTGCATCATTCTATTCAGGAAAATGAGTAGGAACTTTGTATATTGAAGCAGGAATGTGAAAGTTTGAGACAGAATAAGAGCCAGGCATTACAAATGAAAGATCTATTAAGTAGAACTAATGACCAGATCCATGATGAGTTGGGAGAGCTCCAGGATGAGATGAACCAGGTACATACTGATTTAGGTGTAGCTACTAGGGGCAATAGCGAATTGAGTGCCGTGTATAGAGTGTTACAGAAGCAGTTACAGGATGATGTGGATCAGAATGTTGCAAAAGTTAGTCATGAAGAATTTGAATATAAAATGGTAAAACTGCGCCATCAGTGAGAGGTACTGGCTGGTCACATCAAAAGCAATGGGCAGCGTAGCCCCCATCCTGACGACGCCATCTGAAGAAGAGGAGGAGGAGTCAGATGATGACATTTCTCTGTACAACACCCAGTCACACCCCTACTATAGCCCACTGACCCCACTCCACCATTCACAACATGGCAGACCCTCATCACATGACACCACATCCCTATGTCATTGATGGTACGATGACCATCATGGGTGACACCAACATGGTGACCCCCGTGATGGGGGGGAGCAGGCCCAGGCCTAGTCCCAATGGCACCAGCAATCACCTTTATTTCTGTGGACGATAGATAAGAGATAGAAAAAATTACTGATAATGCCTTAGGCACTGTGACCCTTCCTGAGAGAAGCAAATGGACCCTCTGAACATAGATTAAGCAGCTGCTACAGGAGACTGCTACTCAGGAAGGAATGGTCTGGACGGTGGCTGAAGCCATAGCTCAGGCAGCCCCACAGGGCTCCCAAGACAATCTATCTCCTAGCGATCGCCCCAGCAATCCCCTACAAATGGCCCACTCTGTTCAGCAGATAGCTGACAGCATTGGTCGGATGAGTCTGTCCGATAACCTCAGTTGCCGCTTGGAAAAGGTGTGTTCTAAATGCAAAATGCTTAGTCTCGCTGCAGACTACCAAGTCCAGATCCTATGCCAAACCATTGATCCTGGCCTATGGGCAAAATTCCCCAATGCTATCTGAGAGGATAGCCATGCCACCTTTGACGAAGTTGCTCAGGAGCTCATTACTACATGTAACCCAGGTGTGGTGGGAGTGATGTTTGCATACCCTGTGAAACAGCATGCGAAGAAGAGTACAGTGACTTACCACCAGAGGCTTTGGATGGCCTACCGAGCAAGAAAGAATCTTGTAGGAGAGGCCACGGACACAGACCTTATTGAGTACAAGACCTTGTTCCTTCGGAACATTATCCCTGCAGTGTGAGAGAAGGTAGAGCCAACCACTTATCCCACCACGGAGAAGTTTGCTGATATTCTTTGCAAAACGGAGAGAGTTTATCAACTCTACATCTGTGATTCAAGCTCCAGCTACAAGAAGGTAGCCATTGTGGAATCCATCCTGGAGGCCACAATGCACTACACAGTGCAGGGGCAGGCCTAAGAGAAACAGCCCCTCCCCACAGATAACCAACAACCCCAGCAGGCCCAACAACAATCCTGGGGCAGGAACCAGAACTACCACAAAAACAAGAAACACCAGAAAAATAAAAAGAGTAAACAACAGAGACCAGGCCCTTTGTATAGGGAAATAGCTGATCAGAACCGATGCCTCCGAGACCTTCTTGGGCAAGTGCACTCCATAGTGGATGCTGTCCCAGTTCAGACCCTTGCTGCAGTACAACTGAGAGGGCAGGCCTCCACAGGCTTACTGGAAATCCAGGCTTTCAGGCCCCTACAGGCCTGAACCCAGAAGCGGCTCCCTATATAGCATTAGTACAACATGGTGAAATGGTTCACAAGAACCAGGCCCAAATGCTCTTTCAAGACCTTCCCCATGCTTCTGCTAATATGGATTGACAATTACAGGCCCCAATCTGTATTTTAAACAAGCTAGTCTTGGATACCAATGGAAGGCCCTGTATAGAGGCCAAGGTCGGGGGCCGCCTACTTACAGTACTGCTGGATACGGGCACTGCAGTGTCTGTATTGCATGATGACAACCCAGCCACATCACCTTGGTCCACCAGATGGAAGACCAATATGTCTGGTGTAGACGGAACTATGCTACCTGCGTACTGCTCCCTGCCACTACCTGTGACACTGGGACATCTGAAGGCATATCATACCTTTCAGCTGATGGTACTGCATGATCACCCTAGTATTTTCAGAATTTACTTCTTGGCACCACACGGCTGTGTGGTAGACCTGGCCAACATGTTGTTGATACAGATTCAGGGACAGTACCACACTGTCATGATTCCTGACTCACATGTGGTTGCAACAATAGCCACCAATGGCAATGAGTATGACGTCATAGATTTGTTTAAGAGCCACAAGCTTTTACCAAAGCTCCTTCCCATCCTACAAAGGCATCTGGAGGCATTTGCCACCAACAAGCATGACTGCGGCAAGATGCATTCTGACATTGAGGTGATAGGCCCAGCTCACTGAGAGGCAAAGGCAATAACGTTTTCAATCCGAGGCCTTGCCTTCTCTTAGGGAAACAATCAAATCACTTCTCAAGTAAGGTGTAATCAGGACATGTGTTTCCACTGTGAATTCCCCAGTGTGGCCTGTGAAAAAACCCATGGGTGCATGGACACTTACAATTGACTACAGGAGACTAAATCAGGTCACCCCTAGTTGTGCCCCAATGGTGGCATCAGCACCAGATTTGCTACGACTACTGACCCCTGACCAACAATGGTTTAGTGTCCTAGATATTTTCAGTATTTTCTGGCCATTGCCATTGACCGCCAAGAGTCAATATAAGTTTGCCTTCACCTTTGAAGGTAGGCAGTACACGTGGACCTGCTTACCACAGGGGTTCCATAACAGCCCCTCCCTATTCCATCTGCACATACTGGATGCTCTTGAGGGTTCCTCTACACCCCAGTGCCTCTTGCAGTATGTGGACGACCTGTTGCTAGCAACAGCCAAGCAGGAACAACATCTGGATCTCTTGGATGAATTGCTGACCCTCATTCAGAGGGCAGGCCTCAAATGTAACCCAGCAAAAGCACAACTGTGCCAGAAAGATGTACTCTTTCTTGGTCTAAGGATAACAGTCAAAGGCAGAAGCCCTACCTGGAAGAAGATACAGGGATTACAGGATTTGCTACTCCCCACCAGTGTGGCCACCCATAGAAGATTTCTAGATATGGTAAATTATTCCAGAGATTTTATTTGTGACTTTGCTCAGAAGGCTGCACATCTGTATGAACTACTGAAAAAGGATGTTTCCTGGACTTGGGGCCCCATGCATACCCAAGCTGTGACATCACTGAAGCAGACCCTGGCCTCAGCTCCCACTCTGGTCAACCCCAATCTAGCCTTGCCATTCCATCTGGAATCTGTCACCTCTGACATTGCAATGTCTGCAGTGTTGGTCCAGAAGGTCCACGGCACCCTACGACCCATTGCATATGCATCACAACTCTTGATCCCAGTGGAACAGAAGTACAGCTTTTGTGAAAGGAACCTTCTGGCTACCTACTGGTCTGTCAAGCACTTTTTGTATATCATTGGGTATTCCCCTCTCATCATCAGTACAACCACACCCAAACAACCTTCCTACTCTCAGACAGAATAAAGGATGGATCAGTCTCTAATACCAGGCTGACACACTGGTCCCTCCTTCTCCAGGATAGGGACATCAAGGTTCACCCAGCCAAAATGCCATCCATGCTGGCACATGGCCTTCTTTTCCAAGGAGAACCAAATGACTGTACACTGCAGCCACCTGATCTACCAGAATTAGGCCTGTCCTTCCTGCTACACCACAATTACTTGAGAACACCTCATTGTGTCATGTTTTTACAGATGGATCAGTCTCCTACTATCAGAGAGAACAGATAGCAGCAATGGGTATATTCATGATTTACCCTTTTGGTAACACTGTTAAAATTTAAAAATGCTGCAGTGTAGCATCATCACAGTATGCAGAAATGGCAGTGGTGGCCTGTGCCCTCAAGTTCATCCAGCATGCAATCGGGGATACCATCATTTTTACAGACTCTAACTGGGTTTCTTGTTCCCTTACAGAATTTCTCCCTTTCAGGCAGAAGAACTCCTTCACCTCTTCTGACGGCACCCCAGTGAAACACAAGGAACTGGTAATATACATTCATTCACCTGCACAGAAATTTGCACACAAACTCTATGTACACAAGGTTAAGGCCCACTCCATACATGACCCCTATCATGCCTTCAATGACACAGCTGACACCCTTGCTAAGGAAGGGGCCAAAGGGGGGGACATCTGGATGATGGACCATCCAGAAGCCAGAGCAGCTGTGCACATTGCAGCCATCAGGAAGAAACCTGAACCCTTCTCCCCCATGTATTTTTCAAAAGCCCAGCATGCTGACTCTGAACTCAAGGATGTGTTCAGATTTCTGGACAAAGGCACCAAGAAGAATCTACCTGCCCATAACCCATATCAAAGGCATGAAGGTAAGTTACACTTGTTCCCAGATGACAAGCTCATTTGGTACCAACCAGATGACACCACCATAAAATTGTGGGTGGTCCCTCATCATCTTAGGCCCTAATTTGTGTACCAGGTGCATGGCACCCCCACTGGTGGACACCAGGGAGTGGAAAACACACCTCAGAGGCTCAAGACTACCACATGGTGGCCTGGTGTCACCAAGGATGTCAAACAGTACATAAATAACTGTCTTGTTTGTGTGCAAAACAACCCCATCCCTACCAAAAGAAATGCCAAATTACTACTACAAAATCATTCTGGCCTTTGGCATGCTTTACAGATCGAGTTCATTGGTCCCCTTACCAATTCAAGTAGAAATAATAAATACACCCTTGTGGTAACTGATCTCTTTTCTAAGTGGGTTGAGACTTTCCCCACCAAGACGTGTACTGCCAAAGCCACTGCCATATTCCTGGTGGAATATATTTTCTCTAGGTGGGGCCTACCTCTTAAGGTGGACTCCGACAAAGGAACCAGCTTTACAGGTGAGTTGATGAAAGAAGACCTTGAACTCCTTGGAGTTCACCAAAAGTTCCACATACCGAACCACCCACAATCATCAGGTCAAGTAGACAGGGCCAAGAGATGGATTAAGCAAATGCTTTCCAGATTTATAGAGGACAATCCCAAGTATTGGAATTCCCTACTGCCATTACCCCTTATGGCAATTAGGGGCACACCCTCAGCCACCACTCAGTTGACACCCTTTGTGGTGATGACTGGCAGAAGTATGAGATTACCTGACCACCTGTTGTTTGACCTGCACACTTCTACCGCAGATCGTATCTCTGTGGATCAATAGGTGGAAAAGTTGAACAAAGACCTAATACACACTTATTTGTATGCTGCAAACTGCATGGGCAAGGCCCAGCAACAGTCCAACATATAGTTTGACAAACACGCACAAGAAGTGGATTGGCAAGTCGGAGATCAGGTAATGGTTCTCAGATTTGCGCATCCAACACACTCTTTCTCCAACAAGCGAGAAGAACCCTACCCAATTGTCAACAAGCTCAGTCCAGCAGTCTATCGAATTAGACTCATACAAAACAACAAGTTGACTGACAAATGGTTACATGCAAACCAGTTGAAACTGTATAAAGGAATGTAATTACTTTTCCTCACCCCATTGGGTTGAATAGTACTAACCTTGCTAATGTTTGATTTTCCTTTTCATATACACTGACAAGATAGCTATCTTGTTCCATTTTCTCCTCATCAGGAGTAACCCTGCATCCATGGCACGGTAAAGCACATCCTTCCTCATCTTGATCCACCTGCAACTACCCCAGAGGGAGTCTCCATCAATTTCCCTGACAATTTGATTACAGTTCAGGAAGGTTCAGATGCCTACCTCACTGCCTTGGTTATTGCTCCTGATAAATCTACCCTACAAACTGAGTGACAAACACAGGTTCAAGGACAAATACTCCCCATGGCCAAACTCTCCAAGGGAACCTTCCATGGACGGCACAATGTAAGATTATCCCCAAATGGCACCTTGTCCTTGCACCAGACCTCTCTTAGACATTCAGGTTTATACAATATTACTGCCTTAATTGACCCTTCATATTGTAATACACTTTCTAAGGATTTTGCCAGGAAATTTTGTGCCATACGCAACATGGCCACAGCTGCCATGTATTTATCTGTGTTACCCCCCACTGAGAAACAACTTTTGGAATGTCCAAAACAAAATCCTAGTCCTCATACTGGTCTCACAGCCACTGCTTTACCTGGCTCACTTATTAACAACTTACAATATATGCATACACCTGTTTTGTTTAATTTGACTTACTGGAATATGAAAGAATTTGGTATGTATCATGCTACTAACACATCATTATTTTATAGTACTTTGTTACTTGATAGCTTAGCAGCATATCAAATTCATAATCAAAACCCTATTGCCGGTGTACATACCACCAAGCATAGAGGCAATTTTAGGAGAAAACCTACTTCTCAGAATGATGATTCACAAAGTTATAAAAGAAGCACACGTGACACGTCTGATGTCACTGGTGCCATAGGCACCCTTACTGGCCTCTTTGGTACTACAATGTCTATTTGGAATAAAGCACACATTGCTACTACCAAATCACATTCACAGAAGTTTGAAGCTGGTATGGTAAATGACATCATACCCAAATTATTGCATGGTGTGGATGGCCTTAGTCAGGAAGAAAGATACACTGGGTCAGAGAGTCAAACTGTGCCAGGCTGTGGCACAAGTCTGGGCGCAGTGCAACTTGGCTGCGCAGGGGCGTTGACAGGGTGATATTCAGTGGAGCTGTACCATGGCACAGCATCGCTGAATATTGCACCCTGGCCACCCCACAGTGCGCATGGTGCAGTGGCACTGCGCCAGCACAAGTGGCCAGAGTGTGGAGCAGTGGGATGCGCTAGCACAAGTTCCGTTGCGCTAGGCGTAACAATCGCGATATTCAAAAATGCACATGCAAATGGGGCCATAATGCATGCAAGGAGCAAAGGGGTCCATCTGCATGTCATTATGGACCCATTTGTATGCAGGTGCACCGATCCCCTGTGACTTGTGCCTGGCGCCCTGCCAGACTGCAGCCATTGGGGACCGACGCCCCCCTGCACAGTGCGGCAATGTGCCCCACAGCCCGATCGTGGGCATATGTAGAATTAAATATTCGTCCAATATCCCTGGTGGTCCAGTGGACTGCATCATGCCCGATCACAAGCTTAAGTATGAAAATCAAATGTCCAATATCCCTGGTGGTCCATTGAACTGCTCGCAGCCCGATCGCAGGCATAAGTTAAAATAAAAGAAGTCCAATATCCCTGGTGGTCCAGTGGACCACTCGCAGCCATCGTGGGCATAAGTTGTAGAAAGAGGTCCAATAACCCTGGTGGTCCGGGCGGACCCCTTCCACCGCCCACTGAGCCACACTGCCCCGCTCCCCAGTCAGTGGGCGGGCCGCAGCAGCCCACCCGCCTGCTGCCCCACCGCCTGCTGACTGACACCATACGGAAGGGCTGTATGCCCACTGGTTCTAAGCATGAGCCAATGGGCATGCAGCCTGCACTGCATTTACACATTCCAGATATGTGACCGGGGGGAATGGGGCTGTGGGGCTCAGTGGGCAGGTGGGGGTACCGCTGACCACCAGGGTTATTGGACCTCTACATTTTACAACATATGCCTGTGATCAGGCTGCGAGTGGTCCACTGGACCACCAGGGATATTGGACTTCTTTTATTTTAACTTATGCCCACGATTGGGCTGCGAGCAGTCCACTGGACCACCAGGGATTTAGGAGGATCCTTTTTCTATGTATACCCATGATCAGGCATGGGAGGGCTTCACCAGGTGCAGCCGGAGCTCGGGTGGCCACCCACAGGTGGCAGCTGCCATGTTGCACCCTGCAATACGGCAGCTCACCTGTGGGTGGCCAGCCATTGTTCCTTTTTTGGGGGGCTCACCTGTGTGCAGTGCAGGTAGGGGTTGCGCATGCATGGGCTCAGCACATTCCGGGCTGAATATCAGGATGTGCGGAGTATGTATGGGCACGCCCCCCACCTGCACAGCATACATTACTGATGCGCTCTGGTGCATCGGGATTTGTGCCAGGCACAATCCCCATTTGAATATCATGCCGGGGTGCATCAGTGGGTTGCGCATGGTGCAACAGTGTTGTGCCATGCACAACTCTTCTAAATATCCAGTCCACTGTATATAATATGCACAACATTGCTAAGGCATTTACAGATTCTAAAGGAAAGATTAACACCCTTATTGCACAGAAGAATAAGGAGGTAGATAAGCAATACATTGCCCGTGAAATATTATGTTCTGCCTATGGGTCATATATTATCACTACCATCAACAATCTCTTCCATGATCTGGAATCCGGAAGAATCCCTGATGTCATACATGATAGTCATAACTCTAAATGGTACTGCCCTCACTGCAAATCCCCTAACTGTGTTGCCATGTGTATGTTACAATCTGTTTCTATTCCTATTTCTACTGCTATGGATTTGGGATTTGTGACCGGACACCCTACTACTGGTCCTTGCTTTACTTCTAAGAAATGTTCCTTTAAGGATACTATGTTTGTGTCTTTTACTGTTGCTTTACCATGTTTTGATCCCAATACAGCTGTATTTGATAAACTAGCATCTGTACACTCCATTGGGCACCTTGATGAAGACATCTACAGAGAATGCCTCGACTTGCCACCTCTTCTGGTTTTTCTTCCTCCTCTGGATGCATGGGTCTCACCACACACGGACTGTTGTGCTAAGAAAGGGTATATCTATTTGTGTCAATGTGATGTATTTGATGTTATTAAACCTGTATGTGGATATTCACCAGACAGTATCAATTGGTCCTTTTCCATGGACGATGACATCACCACCAATGGCACAGAATACCAGGACTCAACATCTGCTCCAGATGCTTCTCGATAGTACCAGTCTTATCAGAAGGAGGTTCATTGGCTGTCAACACAGATTTCCAACCAGACTTACACTTGCCCAGTACAACTACAAAAATGGAGACTACCTACTGTGAAAATGCAATATAATTATGATGGTGAATTTTGTGTGGTAAATAATTTTAAGCAATTTACTTATGGAACTCGGTAATGTGTTATTACTCAACCCAATTTCTGTTTCGTACCTCACCAGACAACTATTATTGGGTATACAGTTACCACCCCTGTTCCCCTTGTGGAACCAGATATCATTGATGGTGACCCTGATTATCTTCTTATTCTTTCAGAGTATTTACCTTACTTTAATGTACATATTGATCCACTGACTTTAACACAGAAGTCACTTTTAGACAGGAATGATACACACCTCATCAACAACAGCAAAAATATGACCAAAGCAAATGAAAAAATATATGATCTTATTAATGATGGTGATTTTAATAGTACACTTACTAATACTTGGTTAGAGATTACCTTTAAAGGTTTTGTTATTATACAAGCATTTTTGATATTTTTTCTTATTATTATGCTTTGCTGCCTCCGGCGCACTCTTCACGAACACTGTGAGCAGCTCAAGTTCCTTTACAAGGCTCATGTGTCGGGTCTGTAAATGACACCTGCTCTCTCTCCACTTCCCTACTTTTGTTTGTGTTGCCCCTTCTGAGGCAACATGGGGGGGGAATGTTACATGAGGTCCCTGCACCCTAATTGATACCCCAGAGGTACACCGCAGACAGCTAGCATTTATGTATATGTTATACTAACATATGGGGCTAAAGACATCTACCATACAAGAGTAGATGGGTTCTATATGATAATAGCGAGTGCCGAATGGTGACTCACATTATCGCGACGTCAGGGTGGCGAAAATAATTTTGCCACCCTGACATCCTTGGTGCATGGAAGAACGGCACAGGGGATTTAAATACTTTGCTTTCTGTGTGGGGGTCTTCATCACCTACATCCCCCTACTTAAAGATTCTCAACTCCAGGGGGTGCATGTCGGGGGGATGCAAAAGCAAAATAAATGCAAGTTTTGGGCTGGGCGCAACAAAAACACAGTAGCGCCAGGACCCAGACCTGAACCTGGAACCCCACACATCCCAAGCGGAGGCCAACCCTTGATGCTACAGTGCAGCTTGGCAGCTGACTGCAGCACCACCCCCTACATCCCCTTTGCTCCCTTCCAGGCCACGCTCGCCATGCTCATTCCCACCCCCCATGTGTGCACATACATATAGCGACATCCTGTCGCTAGGGTTGCCCACAACCCTACATCCAGTTGCCTTCCCTTCCCCTCACCTTTTGGGCTTTTGCCCACCATGCATCGCTGTTTTGGATGGCGCCAACTTTCAGGCGCCAACCTCAAGTGCTACCGAGTAGATGTCAGGATATGTATGCACATGATTGCTATATGCTTTACTTTCTAATACACATGTATTTCTTGCTTACAAGATGTTAGGACACTTGTGTCCTTGTAGTGTTATGATATATGAGTCGGCATTGCCATCTTCTGATGATTTGTATTACTACACGGCCATGTAAACAAACTGTACTTTCTTTGTTTCCACAAAGTGATGACTATAACAAAATTGTATAATGTTATCTAGGACTGTGGAGCCACCTCTAATTTAGCCAATAGGGCTCATCTCTGTAACTAGAAATGTTTCTATCTTACAGTAACTATCTTAGGTATATAATATAAGACATTACGTCTTCTACCTTGGAGACCTGAAGACACAGAGATTCCTCGAGGTGTAGGGAATGCATAGCATTGGCTCCCAGTTCCTAATGGTAAGAATTGCTTAGGGCAACTGTGATTTTCCTTTTGGTAGTAATAAACAAGATTTATTACTCTTATGCAATGTGTTTGTGATTCCTTGCATTCCCATTATTGCCAAGAACCTGAGCATGAGGGTTTAGACCTCCTGACAGGGAGGTACCTAATCCAATTAACAGAAGCACTCTGGATAGGGGGGTTGATCCCAGTCCTTTCACAGAAGAAAGGGTTCTGAAAGAACTGCTAAAACTGAAGGTGGACAAAGCAGTGGGGCCTGACAAGATTCACCCCAGAACTCTAAAAGAATTAAGGGGAGAACTAGTGACATCACTGACTACCCTTTTTAACAAATCATGGGAGTATGGTGTGGTACCCGAGGACTGGAGGAGGGAAGATGTCATTCCCCTTCACAAAAGTATGATCAAGACAGAGACAGGAAACTACAGACCTGTCAGTTTGACCTCTGTGGTACAGAAGATGATGGAATCACTTCTGAAGGAAAGAATTGTTGAGTACCTAGAGGCCAGTGGGGCACAGGACCCAAGGCAGCATGGATTCACAGCAGGAAGGTCATGTCAGATGAATCTAACCAATTTCTTTGACTGTGTGACCAAAGTAGTAGACCAGGGAGGGGCTGTGGACATGGCCTACCTAGACTTTAGCAAGGCATTTGACACAGTCCCACACAAAAGATTAGTAAACAAATTAGCCAGCCTGGGAGTGGATCCCAGGGTGGTAGCCTGGGTAAAGCATTGGCTGGACAACAGGACACAGAAGGTAATAGTAATAGGAGTCCACTCTGAAGAAGGGGGGTGAATAGTGGGGTACTGCAGGGTTCAGTACTGGGGCTAGTCCTTTTTAAAGTCTTTATAACTGAACTTGCAGAGGAACTGAAAGGAATAGTATGCCTCTTTGCAGATGACACAATGATCTGCAACAGGGTTGATACACAAGGGGGGGTGGAAAGGATGAGAAGGCACTTGGCAAGGTTGGAGGAATGGTCAGAAGTATGGCAGCTTGGATTCAGTGCACAAAAGTGCAAAATAAGGCACCTGGGAAACAAAAACCCAGGGGAAGAGTACACAATGGGGGGTTAGTAACGACAACAAAAATGAAAAAGGACCTGGGAGTAATTATATCAGATGACCTTAAGGTTAACAAGCAATCTGAGAAAGCCGTAGGCAGGACTGGGGGGATACTGGGATGTATATGGAGAGGCAACACCAGCAGAGAACAGGAAGTTGTTATCCCTCTGTACAGACAGTTGGTGAGACCCCATCTAGACTACTTTGTCCAGTTCAGGAAACCCCATCTCTATAAGGACATAGATAGGATGGTGGCAATCCAGAGGAGGGCAACTAAAATGGTGCAGGGTCTGCAAGAGAAGTCATACAAGGAGAGACTAAAGGAGCTCAATATGTATATCCTTGAGGAAAGGAGGGAGAGAGGGGACATGATTGAAACTTTTAAGTACCACAGTGGAATCAATAGAGTCTAAGGGAGTAGCATCTTTCAGATAAAGAGATGTGCAAAAACAAGGGGACACAATTTGAAGATAGAGGGGGATGACTCAGGGGCAATGTGGGGAAGAATTTTTTCAAAGAGAGGGTGGTGGACACATGGAACCACCTTCCTGAGGAGGTTGTGGGGTCTAAAACTGTGGGAGAATTCAAGAATGCATGAGACAGACATAAGGCAATTCTTGTGGGGGGTAGGAAGAAATAGGCTGTTGGTTAACTAGGATCTGCAGCTAATCCAGTGAGTAGGGAAATGGGCAGACTAGGTGCGCCAAGCAGTCCTGATCTGCCGTCAAAGTCTATGTGTTTCTATATTCCTATTAAGCCATGTGTTAATCCACTTTATGATATGATCATTAATTCACAAATTTATCACTTTTTCAGTGATAGCCCAATGAAGAATGGTGTCACAAGTTTTTGCAAGATCCCAAATAGATGCCGTCTACTTTCATCTTTTTTTTCCCAAAGCACAGGAAACCTGTTTGTAGAAAGTGAGTGAGTTAGTGATTCACGACCTTGCTGGTGTAAAGCCGTGCTGAACACTATCAGTTTTCCCACTTAAAGCAGTATGTTCCAAAATCTTATCCTATAATATTGATTCCAGAAGTTTATCGGGGACAGAGGTCAGACTAATAGGTCTGTAACTGCATGTATGTTTTTTATTCCCTTTTTATGTTGTCTTGCAAGTCAATGTGGGTGGCTGACAAAACTGCTTGTAGATCACTGGTTTTGTTTCCCAAACTTCTAGCATTGAAGCACACCCCCTTTCCAGGAAATGCAGAAGGAATTTTTGTTCCCTGAACCTATGCTCAATAGCTTGTTTTCAGACTTTTTATCATTCTGGCACCCATGTTTGCTTTTTTTTCATCACAGAAACTTGGGCCTCCAAGAAGAATGACTGGGAACTCATGGTTCCAGGTTACCATCTCTTTTAGCAGGTCAGGAAGGTAGCAAAGGGAGGAGGGTTGCTGCTTTATGTCCATGATAGCATAAAAGCCACATCTATTGACATGCCCAAAAAAGAGGTAGTCCTTAAGTGGACTGGATATTCTTCAAAGATCAGGGATATCACGGAATCCAACACCAATGAAACCATCATCCTTGGGGATTTAAATCTTGACTGGCTCACCACCAGAGCTAATGCCATCAAAAATCTATGTGACGAGCTTGGATTCATTCAGTTAGTCACTGAACCTACTAGGACAAATATGAAAAACAAAGGCCACAGTTCCAGTCTCGACCTAATCCTCACAAACCAACCTCACAAAATTGAACACTCAGTGATCTTCCATAAAGTTATCACAATACTGTGGTCTGCACATGTGCCCATACCAAACTTCCCACCAGGCCCAAATTCATCACCAGCAGAAGTTTCCGTAAGTTTAATGTCCATAACTATCTTGCAGACCTTAAGCGGATAGACTGGCAATCCTTTTATTTAGCCAAATCTGTAGGAGCTGCTGTCACTGTTTTTAATACCATCATCACAGGCCTTATTAACAAGCATGCACCATTCCATAAACACTGAGTTAGGAAATTCTCACACCCATGGTTCACCCCTGAGCTGAAAGCTGCACTCTTGCATCATGATAAACTGTGGGCCCAAGCAAGGAAAACTAAAGCTGTGACCCACTGGCAGGAATTCAGAGAAGCTAGAAATAGATGCACCAAGCTTATAAGGAGTGCCAAGGCCACTTACTATGTCGAAACCTTAGAGAAAGCTAAAGGCAACTCAGCAAAAATATGGCACACCAAGACTATCAAAGGCCATAAAACCCCCCAATCTGTCCCACAAAAAGTCACCTCTAAATGTACACTGGTCACTGAGCAATGCACCATATTGGCTCTTCTAAATTCC
Organism: Neoceratodus forsteri; assembly: GCA_016271365.2. Taxonomy (NCBI): domain Eukaryota; kingdom Metazoa; phylum Chordata; order Ceratodontiformes; family Ceratodontidae; genus Neoceratodus; species Neoceratodus forsteri. The sequence continues at coordinate 233,807,903 of JADMNL010000023.1, read as the reverse complement.
CACTTCGCCACAGCTGGTATGGCCTTCGACACTTTACCAGCTGCAGGGCTGCCCATCAGCCCCTCCATTTCAGACTACCCTGAGTCTTCACCACCTTCCAGCTCTCCCTGGTCACATTCAAAGAAGTCAAGCAACTCCTAATCAAGTTGGATACCAGGAAAGGGGCAGGTGCTGACAGAATCGAAGCATTATTTCTAAAAATAGGGAGTCATCTATTAACCACGCCCATCATGCACATATTTAACCTTTCCATCTCCATGACTACTGTTCCCCCCAGCTGGAAAACTGCACATATCATCCCACTATTCAAGTCTGGAGACCAGAGTGACCTCAACAACTACAGACAAATTTTCATTCTACCAGTCCTGTCCAGTCTAATGGAAAAATTAATACACGTTCAAACAAAACAATATCTGGAGAACTTCAACCTACTTAACCCACTCCAGTCAGGGTTCATGCAGAATCATCAGTACAGTCTCAGCCCTGACAAAGGTAACTAATAACTGGTTCTCTGCCATTGACAACAATCAATCAATCAATCAAATCTTTATTTAACCAGGTGATCATCATTGAGCAAAACTCATTTTCAAGATGGACCCGGATAGCTTCACGATCAGTGTACGATACAAATAAGACATCAAAGTTCGCAATGGTTACAGTATTCAGAAAGAGTGTCAATTAGAGAACGGTACTATTAGTGAGTACAACACATTTGGTAAATGATGACAGTATATACACAAGAGCCAGCACAAGAAACATAACTATAATTATAGGTATACTACAGCAGATGTCCACAACATATCTCCAACAATCAAAAAAAAAATAATACAAACTTAATAATTAGAAGGACTAGGAGAGCACAGCAGGTGAAGAGGGGGAAAAGTACCCTGAGGGCAATAAGGAAGGTGTGATGGGGAGGGTGAAAAAAGGTATAAAGGCAGTAAGGGTGGGGAGTATTAAGGGTTTAGGGGCCAAGGTGCTGAAATGGGGTATAAGTTTCAGCACCATAGATTACTGTTCCTGCCTAATTAGTGGTAGGTAGAGCAATGACGCATGGCTAGTGGAATCAAAAGTATTTAGGTATCAGCACAATGACCAAAAATAAGGTATTTAGGAGCTAAAGGTGAAAAGATGGAAGGGAACAAGTGAGCAGGGGTGGAAGCAAAGAAGCCAGATAGGATATAGAAGTGCACTACCTATAGAAAATGATAAGATTAAGGATGAGGAAAGCGTTTGCAGGATTCCATAAATGAACAAGCATATAGAGTCTTGAAGATAGACAGTTTGGTAGGAATGATGAATTTCAATGTTTTTGCAAGTTGTTACACAGAACGGGCAGCACATAACTTATGGCGGCCCTACCAAAGAGTAATTTTACTTTTGATACTTTCAGCAAGATATAGGCGGTACTTCTTAGTGCATAGGTACCTACCAACTTAGCGTAAGGCAGTCAAAAATGTACTGGGGCAGTTTTTTGGTAATAGCTCTATAAGTCCAAAGCGCAGCATTTCTATGGCATCTATAGGGTAGGGTAGGGAAGACTATCTCACAGCCGCATATAGGGAACAGTGGTGTGTTGAGAAGGGGGGACCAGTGATGAACCTTAGTGCTCTATGGTAGATTGTATCATGCTTGGTAAGCATTGTGGCAAGACACTGGCTATAGAGGAAGTCAACGTAATCTATCAGTGAAAGGAAAGTAGTTTGGACCAACCTCATCTTGGCTTCTTTAGTAAGAAGGTGTTTGATCCTAAAAAATAGTCCAAGTCTCTGTCTTAGTTTTTTTGTCAGTTCCTCAATATGGTATGTAAAGAATAATCGATTGTCAATCCAGACTCCCAGGTATTTGAAGTTTGTTGCATATTCTGATGGTTCGCCAAGTAATGTAGTAATCGGTGGAAAAGATCCAGAGTTGGTTGGGTTTGGAGCCTGAATATAGGGTGACAATAGCATTACTTTAGCATTTTTAGCATTTAAAAGCAGCTTTTTTTTTATGAGCTGGATCTGCAGCTGGTTGAAGTCAGATTGGAGGTCACAGTATGCAGTTTCAGGTGTTGGTCTGCTTATGTATATCACTGTATCATTAGCAAATAGGTGTATATTGGCCTCTTTTATGCTCGTATCAATATTATTGATGTAGATTGCAAACAACAAAGGTCCCAGGATGGACCCATATTGCACTCCTCACAGAAGAGGTTTGAGAGGTGAGAAATCACCTTCAGCCTGTACTTGCTGTAGCCGGCCTGTAAGGTAATTGGTAAACCAGCTCAAGGAAAGTTGGTCCAGGCCAATGTTCAGAAGGGAAGAGAGAAGTAAGCTATGGTCCACAGTATCAAAGGCCTTACTTAGGTCCAGAAATACTGCACAGACAAAGTTCCTATCATCTAGGTCCCATTGCCAGTCATTAGTCACCTTGGCAAGGGCTGTGATTGTACTGTGTTGAGCTCTGAAGCCTGACTGCAGTGGGTTTAGCAGGCTATTGCATTGTAAGTGGTTCTTAAGCTGGGTACTCACAATTTTCTCCAGTAACTTTGACAGTATTGGAAGAAGAGAAATTGGCCTATAGTTGTTTAGGTCACATGGGTCACCAGATTTGAAGATAGGGATGACATGGGCTGTTTTTCAAATGGGAGGTAGGGTGCCCAAGGATAGAGATAAGTTAAAGAGATGTGTGATTGACACAGTTAAAACTTGGTAATCAATCTTTATGAAATACGGGTCTATAAAATCTGCTCCAGTGCTTTATTTGGGATCCAGTTGTAGTATGAGGTCTTCAACCTCTTTCAGAGTAGCAGGTTGAAACATGAAGGACGATTTGGGGTCGATGGATTCAAGGTCTTGCACACTAGGTTGTGAGCATAAGGAACAAGCAGGTGAGTTGTCAAAGGCAAGCCCTGCAGTTGTGAAGCGATCATTGAGAGCAACAAGGATGGATGGTCTATCAGAGGTAGTGGAATTGCCAGACATAAGTTATGCAGGTAGAGAGTTTTCGATGGTATGTCCTGATAAGTCCTTCATTGTCTTCCAAAATCTAAAAGGGTTGTTAGAGACAATTTCAAGTTCAGCATGGTAATAGCAACCCTTAGCCTCTTTGATCATCTTGGTGCAGGTGTTCCGTGCCCTCCTAAACATACACCAGTCCTTTTCAAGCTTAGTTTTGCGTGCGTTTTTCTGGAGCGAGTCCCTTTTCAACATAGCATCCTTCAGCTCCAGTGAGAACCATCGGCAGGATTTATTCCTCACCCTAGTTTTTTTCAGTGGTGCATGTCTATTTAGTGCCTCAGTCACTATTTCATGAAAAATGCCATAAGCCCCGCTCACTGTCTTAGATAAGTAAAAGTCCTACCAACGCAAAGAATCTCTCAGCTCAGTGATGAAGGCTGAAGGATCAAAGTTACATCTGCATCTCTTAAGGATAAACTTAGATGAAGGGATAGTCATGGAATTTGATCTTACGCAAGCAATAATGCAGTGATCACTGATATCAGAGAAAAAAGTGGCAGCATGTGAGAAAAATTGGGGCCTATTTACTAAAATGACATCTAGCAATGTACTGTTGTTCACATTCTTGTTATTAGGCTGTGTAGCTTCATTGATAAGTTGTGACAATCCAAGGGAGTCACAAATTGATTTTAGTGGTATAGCCGCATTGGAAAAACAGTCTAAGTTAAGGTCCCCTAGTATGGTAACTTCTGGGGGATCAGGTCCCAGAATATTACTTAAGTTCTTAAGAAGCTGAAGTCCAGCAGATGGGGGCCTATAACAACCAACCACACACAATGAGAGAAGAGATACCAACTTTTAGAGACAGGCATTCAAATTTGTTTGGGACAGAGGTCGAGTCCAGGATAGTGGATGAGAATTTTTCCTTGATATAGATGTCCACATCACCTCCTCTGGCCTTTCTGTCAGTTCTAAATATAGAGTAGTTGTGAATCTTCACTTCATTATCTGGCATTCCTGCTCTGAGCCATGACTCTGTGACTACCAGAACATCAGGTGTTGTATGACATATCCATGCCTGGATAGAAGATATCTTCTTTAGCAGGCTACACACATTAACGCGTATAAAGCTCACTCCTTTAAGGCTAGGCAGGTCAGACGGAGACGAGATGGCTGCAGGAGGGCCAGGGTTAAGTTCAACATTGCCTGAGCACAATAACAAGAGGAGCAATAGTTTCTTGATGGCACGAAAAGATAATTTGAAATTCCTGCTCCTTGCATACTGTATTTGCAGGGATTAATGGGCATGAATGGTGAAGTGCCACAACATGGGCGTTGTTGCCCTAAAGCTGCTTCGATTAACACCCTAACTGCAAAGATTAAAGTGGAGAGGTTATCATATGCAGAGGGAGACATATCCTGTATAGGCAGCATGGTATGCACTCCTGCATAGTGGGGTTTTTAGAGTTGAGAGATGGAGGGGAGGGAACGTAATGGGTGCATAAGTACTGTATGCTGGAGCTAGAGCTCACGGAACAAGCAGGTGAGGTATTATCCTCTCTGATGTAAGAAGACTGCGTGAGCAGGTATGTGTCAGAATAAGCAAGTAGGATAAGGGTTGCAATAGAGAACCAGCAACAACTCCTCATATATAAGCCGTAAGACTGCATTCTTAGTATCAAGTAATGGCTATGGTACCTGTCCATAAAATATTGTGAAAATATAGTCCTGTATTTTCTCTTCTTAACACTGCATGATCTACAATAAGCCAGACAGAAGATAAGCCTCGGACAAAGTCAGATCCCTATATCCGGAATTATAACCCTGTATTTTCACTTCTTAAAACACTGCGTGATCTACGACAAGCCAGGAAAAAACTGAGCCTCCGACAAAGTCAGATCCCTATAACAGTCTACTTGTGCTGTTTTCCTTGACTTAAGCAAGGCGTTCGACACAGTGGACCATACCTTCCTACTGCACTTCCTAACATCTCTGGCATTTCATGACACTATGGTAAGATGGTTCTCTAGTTACCTTTCAAATAGGCTGCAAAGAATCAAGGCTGATGTAGCCATGTCGGACACAGTGTCCATCATGAGGGGGAGACCCTCAAGGATCCATTCTAGGGCCCTGACTCTTCACTATTTACATCAACTCATTGGACAAAAACATTCAACAATCCAAGCTGCACTTTTTTGCCGATGACACGGTCCTCTACATCTCTAGGCCTTCATTGCGCGAAGCCTGTGGCGAGTTACAATCTGATTTCACTCAGCTACAGTTCAACCTGGCCCGTTCAAAACTTCTAAATGCAAAGAAGACAAAGGTGATGTTTTTTTTCATCAAACCATATGCCGTCTACTCTCAGTACTCAAAGTACTTCACGCCCATCACTACTATATTCAGGGACATCCTCAGGGTTGTGGATCAATTCAAGTATCTTGGAATATGGCTAGACAGTAAACTAACTTTTAGTGCTCATATCAACTGCCTTGTCAACAATCTAAAAGCCAGACTGGGGTTCTTTTTCCAGAACAGATCACTATTTACACTCGACTGCAGAGGAAGACTGATCCAGGCCACATTCTTACCACTCCTTGACTACGGGGATATCATTTATAATTGCAGTGCACCAACTCACACTCGTAGACTTGATGTCCAGTAACATCATGCATTACATTTCATACTAAGTGCTCTGACCAGGACACACCATTGTACCCACTACTCTTCTTTGAACTGGACTTCACGATTAACCAGGCGTGTGTTCCATATTGGGCAGTGGACTCTAAAACTGCTGACTGGCAAGTTACTTCAGTACATATGCTCCCTGGTGCACAAGTCTCACAATGTGTATGCACTGCACACCTCAGACTTTGTGCTCCTGGGCGTTCCCAGGACACATACTAATCAGGGCAGAGGTGCTATTAGTTTCATCTTCCCATCTATATGGAACCAGCTGCAAAAAAACATGAAGCTAACTGAGATACAGTAGTCACGTTAAATTGCTTTAAGTCCCTAGCTAAGCAAGCATTTGAAGTGGTCTGCCACTGCTCTTCACATTTAAGCTAATATATGAATCCTCACCGTCCCTTCTGCTTGTCACCCTATCCCTGTCTCCCCACCAACCACTCAGCTTATCCTTTCATCCATCTGCCCCACCCACCCCTTTATTCCAACCCCAACCTCCTTTACCCATTCTGTCTCCTAGCACTTCTTCCCCTTCCTCCACCTCCCTGTCTCCCTACCCCCTCCTCCCCTACCCCAGTCACCTCCCTCCCCTAGACCTCCCTCCCTCCCTGTACCCCCATCTCAGTGCACACTATTCCTGTCTCTCTGAACCTACCACCTTCCTCTGTGATGTCATCCACAGCCCCATGTTTTCACTTTTTTCTTTTTCCTTTTCCTTCTGCCCCCAGTGAAGTCTTGTCTCACTCTATGTGTATCATCTAGATGCACATTAGTGCAGTTAGTTTTTTTGTATGTAATGTATCAGTTATTTGCAACAATCCAAGTTGTACCTTATAATTGCCATTGCTGTTTACTCATGCTATCCAAATCTGTTTTGTACTGTATAAGATCATATATGTCATTGTATTGTTTGAAATCTCCAGGACCTCCTTGTGAATGAGCTTGCTCAATGGAAACATTCTTGTAATAATAAACTTGAACTTGAACTTGACAGGAGCAAGGCCCTCATGTTCCATTGTGCCCATGATGAAAGATCTATGCAGGAAGCCATCAGGCCCAGCACTTGGAATATCCAGTGTAGAGTTGATTTTTGGTTGCCCATTAGGTGTTGGGCTTGACTCATCATGGTTTTGACTCGATTCTCTGATTGTCATACTATGCTGGTGCTGGTATTTATCAGTACTCCCAGGTGCTTGATGGTTTGGCTTGGTGACAAAATGCTTTTGTCCCTGTTTGTTACCCATCCATGGCTTTCCACTCATCTTATGACTGTCTCAGTCTCTGTATGCTTGAAGTATTGTTCTGGTCTGGATAAGCCAGTCTTCATAGTATGCAATTTCCTGGATAACCTGTTCTCGCAGGTTTCACTGCTAACACTACTGACACCTTGGTGAATACTCTTGGTGTTGATGCTAGGCTGAATGTCAATGCTATGTATTGAAAATGTCCTAGTATGTGGAATTGCAAACATTTTTGATGTAATGGTCTTATTGGAATGTGCAGGTATGCATCCTTCATGACGATGGAGGTTAGGTAGTCCCTCATTCTTATTGCTCTGAAGGTTGATCTGATCATTTCCATTTTGAACTGCTTGTGTTGGACAAAGAGATTTAAGAAATGTAAGCCCAGCATGGGATGAAGGTTGTCTGTTTTCTTTAGCACCATGAAGAATATGGAATATATCCCTTTTCCTTGTTTCTGTTGTGGTACCCATGTTATGAGTAGGCTGTTGAAGATCTCTTGAACCTTGTGTGGTGTGGCCTTCTTTCTGGATACTGGAGATGTTAGTAGTCAGTTCCTTTTTGGGATGTCTGTGAATTCAATGGAATATACTTTTTGTATCTTTTCCCTGACCCATCTGTCCTTTGCTGTTCTTCTCCAGATGTCTGTGAATTGCAGTAGTTCAGCCCCTATGGGAGGGTAGCTAGTCCTTTTGGTCCCTTGGTGGTAGTCATTGGGGCAACTGCTTTGGTTTGAATGAGTTATTGGGTCTACTTCTGTTTGACTGGTATCGGTTGCAGATTCTGTTTTGGGTTTGTCTGTTAAACTGGAATGAAAATGTGTGTCTTCTGCTGGCGCTGAGGTTGGCACACATGTCTCAATGTTTGGGTTCTTTCTGGGTCTTTCCCTGGAGGGTAGGTAAGTGTTGCTGGGGTCTTTATCATTCACCATTGACTTTCCTTCTTTCTTCCCTTTCAAGTATCTTTCTAGCCTTTTTTGAACAATAGAGAGCCCCTGAAAAGTAGTTTTTGTAGCATGGATTTTGAGTAGACTCTTTGCTTTCCATAATTTTAGCCAGATGGTTCTCCTTGACCGATTAGGTATGGCCATCAGTCTATCATTGATTCTAAAAGAATCTACTGCCATGTTCATGAGGTACTTCATTGACTGGATTGTCTCTTTCATAAAGGCATCCTCTGCTGTGTTGGGGGATAGCATCTTCTGGACATCCTGCATCTAGATGAGCTGTGCGCAAGTTACTTATATAGCAGTAGTGGCAGCTGTCATTCCTAAACCTGCCAGCTAAAAATTATTTTTGAGCATCTTTACCATTTTCATATCTATGGAATCTTTTAAGACAGTCACACCTTCTGTGAGGAGCACTGCCGAACACCATAATTTTAGTTTGTCCTCCTGTAGGGAGTATATATTATCCAGGGACCTTCTCTCTGGTATCCTGGTGGGTTCAGTTGCTCCCCAACTCCTCAGTTTCCACCTCGTCAACAGAGGTACTCATTGGAAATGTGTCTTTTACTTTAGCCAAAGGTTTTAGGGAGGACACGAGCTTGGACTCCACTATTAGCGGTGGTCCTCAAAACCTACAGTGGATTTTATTGCTTTCACCATATTAGGGATCTGGTCTGGGAAGTAGTATCTGGCAGTCAAAATTGTGGATCTTGTTCCATCAATTCACTTCTCCTTCCAAATCTTTCTGTGATTCCTCTCCTAAATCATGAGGGTTGTCCAGTTACGGGTTGACTGTGTTAGGGTCAACTAGCCAAGCAGAGGTCAGTTCAGGGTTTCTCGGTACCCAGGTGTTGGCAATCTCTGCCAGCTTCTGCATTACAGTTGTCATGAATTGCTGCTGTGCCTGAATTAGGGCATTTGTAGACTGTTGGTTTTGGAGAAGCAGTGTGGCTGTGTCCGGTATCTGCTCTGGGGCGCCTCTATTTTAAGTGTTGTTTAGGGCAGTTACTTGTGAGGAAGTGCCTTTTCTGGCATCTGAGGGGTTGGAATGATCCAAAAACTCCTCTGATGGGCAATCTGGGCACAGTTGTCTCAGGTTGGCTGGCATTAGGAGGACCTTACATGAACTTGGAAGACTAGGTTTGCTGGCAAAGGCACCCAGCTTCACCTGAGCTCTTTTCTTCTAGGTTGCTTGAAAGGACAGAGCAAAGAACCTTACCAGAACAAGGAAAAGGATTAAGGCTTCTTTTGGCTAGGCAGATTTATTGTGTGTTATTTTCTTTTGTACTCAAAGGGATTGTTACTGATTGTTGCTAACATTTTATTGCTTTATTTTTTTCTGACTCAAATTGTTGTTGCTGGGCATACCTTCTGCCTCATTATTACAGGGTGTGCCTACAGGTGTGTGCTTACAGATTACTTCTGTAATCTTCTGATTCAAATTGTCTATTGCAAGGTATATCTTCTGTTGCTGCTTTATTTTTCTCTGTAGCAAAGTGTTTCTTACAGGGTATATTTTCTATGAAATTATTGCAGGTGGTGCTTTATAGGTTTTACAGTATTATCTGTCATAAGGATAAGCTTTCAGGGCTACTGCATTTATTGCTGACTGATTATTTATGCTCTTACCTCCTTGTTTCTTTTGTCCGTGGTTCTTTTTTGGCAGGGGAAGGGCCCAGCCACCCAACCCCATCCCCAACCACCCCACACTACACTCCTTTTATAAGGTAGCACAGTCGTGGCATTTCCTGTAGCAAAGCAGGAAGGGGCAGATCAGAGGGGTATCCACATAGTGACTTCATTTACAGGGGCACAACTAATTTAACTTGTTATAACAAGTTATACAAAAACAAACAAAACACAAAATCAAACTTTTGCTTTCATTTTCATCCTTCTAATTACTCTGACCAGGTTATAAACCAAGCAGCTTATCTGAAATGGATATTAACTGCAGGTTCTATGGGACACTTTTCAGAAGGGCAGTTTTACAGGATTTAGGACACTGTCTTACATGCTGGGCCATTGGAGATCTAAGGGCTCAGCTCTAGGCAGCATGGACAAAGATTGCGCACCTCAAATCGGACATTCAGGAGGAATTATATTATAAGAACTGCCCGCCATTTCCCCAACATCTAACAGAAGCACCTCAACCACAGAGAGTAGTTGGTCCAGGGGGTTGGCAGGTGGTTAGGAGGGGCAAATCAGGTACCCCATCACTCGGTGCTCTCCAACATATCACCTCCACAAACCATATAAAAAATACAAACAGGTATCTGCCTCTATCTCAGAAATCAAACAAAGGGGCAGAGGACACTGCAGAGCTGGACACTGCAGCACAGGAGCTAGCACAGCAAAACTCGCCCAAAACAGGAACCGGAAAAAAAAAAAGGAAATCCAAAAAAAAACTGAACATTGGAGACTCCATGATTCGGGGAGTTGATACCTGTCTCCAGCCAGGGGTAATGGTCAGATGTCTCACAAGTACATCAGTATGGAGATACACTGACTGTATTGCTAAAACTGAACAGGAAGCAGGAGAAAACATTGATGTCCTGGTACACATAGGGACTAACAACCTCACCAGCCAGGCAGTTGTGGAGACCAAGGAACACCTGACCAGCCTGGGTGACAAACTATCATCCATTTTGTCCAGCATCCCTTTTTCTGACATTCTGCCAGTCTCGGAGAGGGGGGCAGATGGACGGAAGGTCAGAGAAGGGGAGATAGGGGAGCTAAACATGTGGCTCAAGGGCTGTTGCCCAGAAAAGGACACAAATTTGTAGGGAACTGGCAACAGTTTTGGAAGCGAAAGTTCTTTAAATTTGATGGACTACATCTGACAAAGGAGGGAGTCAGTGCATTGGGGCAGAAGTTTGAAGTCTTTGCAGAATATTTAAACTAGCAGATGGGGAGGGGGGTGCAGCACCCGTCAAATGGGAAGAACACCTCTCCACCCTCAGCTAGTGGTCAAACAGGAGTTCAGCATGTTTGTAGTTCATTTGCATCACCAGGTAAAGAAAAAGGTCTGTCTCCCCACACGACGTACAGGTGAAACATCAGACCTCACCCAACAACCAACACACTGAAATCTGGCCAATGGAAAATCACGTACAATGCAATACTCGAAGCAACATCCCATTGTGTTAGAGAGAAAAGGAAGTGCAAAAGAAAAAGGAAACTACTTTGGCTCTCAAAAACAGTAGCAGAAAAGGTCAGAGCCAAAAGTCTGGCCTTCAGGAAATATAAAGGAAATCAGTGGGGATGAAGATAGGGAGGCATGGGAAACAAGATCCCAGACCTGCAGGCAATAATGACAGAGGCTAAACTGGACATAGTAGCCATTAGCGAGACATGGTTTACCAGTGACCACACTTGGGAAACTTCAGTACCTGGCTATGAACTGTTCAGAAGAGACCGAGGTGCAAAAGGGGGGTGGAGTGGCCCTTTATGTTAATGAAAATATCAAAGCTGCAGAAATTCAGAATACACATAAGAAGCCAGAAATGGGACAGCCATACAAACTGGGGTTGTCTACAGGACTCCAGACCAGGGGAAAGACATATACACATTACTGTTAGAAGATATACAAAACATGACAGCTAAAGGGGAGGTTCTGATAATGGGAGACTTCAACATGCCAGATACAGGTTGGTCAATACCAGCAGGAACATCTGCCAGAACTAGACACATAGTGGATCCCCTACAGGAGGAGGGCCTCAAACAACTGGTACAACAACCCACAAGAGACAGGGCTATCCTAGATCTAGTACTGACTAACAGAGAAAGGATCACAGATCTCCAGGTAGAATGTCACCTGGGGGCCAGTGACCATCACATGGTATGGTTCAATTTGACCACTAGAACTAAATCATCCCATTCAAAGGCAAAAATATGGGACTTCAGAGGAGCTAACTTTGTTAAGATGGCCAACAGAGTTAAGCTAGCCCTGGCAAGAAGAAATACAGGTGAGGGAGTACAGGCAAAGTGGGTAAGCATTAGGGATGCAATACTTGAAGCAACATCCCATTGTGTTAGAGAGAAAAGGAAGTGCAAAAGAAGAAGGAAACCACGTTGGCTCTCAAAAACAATAGCAGAAAAGGTCAGAGCCAAAAGGCTGGCCTTCAGGAAATATAAGGGAAATCAGTGGGATGAAGACAGGGAGGCATACCAAACTTCCCTAAGGGAAGCAGGGAAGGAAGTAAGGCAGGCAAAGGCCCAAACCGAGGAAACATTAGCATGAACAGTAAAAGAAGGTGACAAGACTTTCTATAGATACGTTAGTGAAAGGAGAAAGTCCAGAGGGGTATCGCTAAGATCAAAGGGGATAAGAGGGCGTGTGAGGAGGAGGACTATGTAAAAGCATATATCCTAAATAGATACTTCTGCTCAGTATTTACTGAAGAGAAGGTAGGGCGGGGCACACAGCTCTGCACCATGGACATGGGGGGAGGGAGGTGTGCACTAGTCCCTTCACAAAAGAAAGGGTCCTACAAGAGCTCGATAAACTCAGCATGGACAAGGCAAAGTGAGCTGATGGCATACGTTCCAGGGTACTAAAGCAGCTAATGGTGGAACTAGCAGAGCCATTATCAGAACTATTTAGTGAGTCTCTGAGCACAGGAGAGGTCCCAAGAAGACTGGAGAAGGGCTCATGTGATCCCGCTTCACAAGAGTGGTAACAGGGAAGATGCAGGGAACTATAGACCAGTTAGTCTTACCTCAGCTGTGGGCAAGATTATGGAGGTACACCTTAAGGAAAGGATAGTGCAATACCTGGAATCCATAGGAGCACAGGATCCAAGACAGCATGGGTTTACAACAGGAAGGTCCTGTCAAACTAATCTCATAGAGTTCTTTGACTGGGTAACCAGAGTGGCAGACAAAGGGGGGAGCAGTTGATGTCACCTACCTTGACTTCAGCAAAGCTTTCATTACTGTTCCACATAGAAGATTGATTAATAAGCTGGGTAGGCTCAGGGTGGGCCAAAAGTTGGTCAACTGGGTGGCAAACTGATTGACCGGCAGAAAACAGAGAGTGGTAATAAATGGTATAGTCAGAAGAGATACAAGTCACAAGTGGGGTACCGCAGTGATCAGTCCTGGGGCCAGTCCTCATCAATATCTTCATCAGTGACATTGCAGATGGACTGGAGGGTAAGGTTTGTCTGTTTGCAGATGTCACCAAGATCTGCAACAGAGTAGATGATCCAGATGGGGTGGGCAGAATGAGAAGAGAGATCTGGATAAACTGGCATAATGGTTGGAAGAGTGGCAGCTGGGGTTTAACGCAAAGAAGGCAAGGTCATGCACATAGGAAAGAGAAACCCTGAAGCCACTATAGGCTGGGAGGGGAGTTGCTGGCAGTCACAAGGGAAAAAGAGACTTAGATCATCATCACAGATGACCTGAAATCATCCAAGCAGACCACTAAAGCAATAGGGTAAGGCTAGGGGATGTTGGGGTGTATTAGTATGGGTATCACAAGTCATAAGAGGAGATAGTAATCCCTTTTACAAGACACTGGTTAGGCCCCATCTGGAGTACTGCATGCAGTACTGGAGGCCACACCTTACAAGGACATTAACCAAATTGAGGCAGTCCAGAGAAGGGCAACCAAAATGGTGCAGGGACTGCATCAGAAAACATATGAGGGCAGATTAATGGAGCTCAATACGTATACCCTAGAGCAAAGGAGGGAGAGAGGTGATATGATCGAAACAGTCAAACACTTTAAGGGGTTTAACAAGGTGAAAGAGTCTAACATGTTTCACTATAAGAAAAATATCAGGACAAGAGGACACAGCATGAGATTAGACAGAGGCCAATTAAGGGGTAATGTGAGGAAGTTCTTTTTCACAGAAAGGGTGGTGGATGCATGGAATGGCCTACCTCAGGAAGTGGTAGATATGAATACAGTGAAGGGGTTCAAACAGGCATGGGATAGGCATAAGGGAGCAATACAGATGAGTATGAATAGATAGGCCATTGACAGAGCAAAGGCCAATGGCACATTCATAAGGCAGAAAAAGAAATGGGCAGACTAGATGGGCCTTGCGGTCCTTAACTGCTGTCAACGTCTATGTTTTATGTTACATCATATCTTTGCTTTCACTATGTTGTCTGCCTAGCAAGACATAATGGGAATATGTATTGAGTCCCATGTAAGTATAACATCAAAGACTACTGTTGTTACATTCAGTACTACAATAGTTAGTCATAGGGAACTTCCAATATGGCTGCTAAAAGTGACGAGATTTGGGTCACTTCGGGTCATACAAGGGCTGTATAGCCCAATAATGCTGTATGCAGTATGCTCTGTCTGTTATACTAGTTGATCTATATCACCCTAGATCAGGTAATCAGCCCTTTGAAGTGCTGCATGGGCAAGGGGTGCTCTTGAGAATGCGTAAACTGTATTTTTAAGTACATATTTTTATTTATTATTATTTATTCATATGCCATTAGGGATAATTGGGGCATGAGGGCAGATTTCAAAGATGGCCACCAGGATTTTCAAGATGGCCACCAGATGTGAAGTGTGGCAGGTCACTTCCAGTGGCACGAGCATGTCAGGGACTGTAGGAGAGCAATAGGGCACCCTCCTGATCAACATAGTCAGAATTTTGGCTAGAAGACATTCCCAGGGGAAAAAGCAGTGATTTTGTTTAAACTTGGGTGCTGTCAGTTTGTCACTGGGATCAGGACCTGAACTAACGCCTAAATGCCATGCACAAGATGATGCCAGGGGATCCATGCATGCATGAGTGGAAAGGAGTGTGCTGCCATCATGGCCACATAGCCACCAATGCCAGGAGAGATACACCCACAAAGTGGGGGGGGGGGGGACAACTGCATGCCAAAGATGATGCCTGAATTGGCAGGGTAGTGTTTTTTCCTGCAGGAGTAGTGGGAGCAAAAAACCTGGAGGGATAAGGTAGGGCGTGCCAAGTGCTGTCTGTTGTGATTTGTGGGGGAGAGATAGTGTGAGGTGGATGCTAATGGGAGTTAGTAGCAGTAACTCTTGGATATCAGAATTTTTCTTTCAGACATGTTGGGGCCCTCCAAGTGTAGTGGCTCTACTGCCTTACTGCAGGCCAAAATAGGCGGGAGCCAGGTGTACCTTCATACAGCTGCTAGCAGGGGCTGCAAGGAAAACTCTATTGCATTCTGACCTGTGAGTGATCTGCTGACAAAGCAAAAACACAAACCATGTTGCACTGTTCTGCAAAAATAAAAGGAAGCAAACAAACAGATTTGCCAAGCCATTCTTTTACTTAAATGAGCAAAAGAGAGCCCTGGTGAGCATTACCCTTGGCACTTTGCATCTAAATCATGACGCTTCATCAGGAGTGCTCTGCTCCCAGGGGAGTGCTCCATCTTTCATTGTGAATGCAGGCAGAGTATATTGCCTTTGCTGATCATGTGATAGTCTAGGGACTTGGCGGGAGTATTCAGTAGAGATCAGTATAGAAAATTTTTTTTACGTAAGGCATGCTTAGCCAATTAGGCAATCTTGGAGGTGTTCCAAATCTGCAACTGGATGCATTATTTAAAAGCTGATATCCTACATGAATATAGAGAGAGGTGATGTAGCAATCTTCTCAAACCTATTATCTAAATGTCAGCAGAACCCAATGACAAAGATGCATAGCTGGCTACTGCAAGAACAGGAGGCCAGCAGTACAGACCATGCATGGATTTAATAGTAAAAGATAGAAAAGCCTGACTCTTGTTATTGTAGACACAAATTGAGAGGAATATATATACATTACCTTAAAGGTATGTTCAGATCTCAGAGATGTACAAACGAAATTCAGTTCTAAATAACAGGAGCTTGATCCTGTGATCCAGCCTGGTCAAAGACATGTGGATAACTGAGCTCAGGTAGCCCAAGGTTGGGAAAAAGAGGGGCCAAGACTTCTTTCTTTAAAGTCACGTGTGCCTCAACAGCATATCAGGTGAGCATAAACCTAGTCTGTAAAGGTATGTGAGTGCCTCAAAGATTGCATCACACAATGTGATGGTAACCCAGGAGCTGAGTATAGAATGAGGGAAGGGGGTACTGACAATTACTAAGCAGGAAAGGACCTTGTGGGTATCATATCTCATGACCTCAAAGTGGCAGGGCAGTGTGAAAAAATAGTGGGTAGGGTCAGTGGGAAGCTTGGATGTCAAGGCAGGGGTATCTCCAGCAGGTGGAGTTGCCATTATTTTCGCCTACTGGGGAGACCCAATCTGGAGTATTGTATCCATTTCTGAAGGCTGCACCTCAGAAAGTACATGGACAGGGTGAAGACACTCTAGAGGAGAGCAACTAAAATGGTGCAAGGGTTGCACCAAATGTCCGACAAGGAGAGATTGAGGGATCTCAACATGTACACCTTGAAAGATAGGAGAGCGAGAGTGGACATGATATAGATCTACAAGTACCTCACAAGGGTCAATAGGGTGCAGGAGGGGAGTCTCTTTCAAATGAGAAAAATCATCAGGACCAAAGGACATGTTATGAAGCTGGAAGGGAAGAGCTTAAAAGGGATGTGAAGAAGTACTGTTTCATTGAAAGCATTCTGGACACCTGGAACAGACTGCCTGTATGAGTGGGGGAAGTGAAAACAGCAGACAGCTTCAAGCTTGCGTGGAATAGACATACGGAAATATTAGAGTAAACAGGCAAGGAAGTGGGGAGGGTCGTTGGAAACCAGTTAGGGTCTTTGGAGACAGATTAGGCAGGAACCATCTTGGGTGGGCCAAGCAGTCATTTTCTGCCAACAAATTCTGTGTCTGTGATTTTAACCCATCATTTTGAGAGTTCAAGGCATTTTAACTAAGGATTTCCCATTAGGCCTGATGCTGCTAGTATCAGCTTTCTAGTGTATGAGTTCAAATAGTGATCTGGTTCAGCTGGCTTTATAAGAAGCTTGTTAATGAAGCAGCACAGAACATAATCCCTTTTTGTATCTAGGGACAGCAAAGCCAATTCATAATGCAATCTCCTATGATGAGCTCTGTGACTGGTAAGTAACCCAAAGTGGCTGATGCTATTATACAATACATTCAGCCTGAGACGGATTGGGAGGTGTTAGTATACACCAGCAAACCATAGTTTAGTGTTGGTATTAAGATTCCTTGAGATATTGTCATGCTTCTTAGGTGAGGTTATTCTTATTCCTAAGGGCCGAGCCAAGATTATAATTAATGGATTTGCTGATGTGTGATACTTGGGCCTTAAGATCATGCAAAGTATCAAGCATGAATCTGAAGTACTTAAAGAGCTACAGTAGTAGCACCGATATACGCAGGCAGACGTTGTTAGTCAATTTTAAAGGTAGCCCCTTTTCCTTTTTATTTCTGAAGAGTTTTTTTCCTCTTCTAAGTGCTTATTAGG
Source organism: Neoceratodus forsteri (assembly GCA_016271365.2). Lineage (NCBI taxonomy): Eukaryota > Metazoa > Chordata > Ceratodontiformes > Ceratodontidae > Neoceratodus > Neoceratodus forsteri. Next base: position 233,790,701 of record JADMNL010000023.1, on the reverse strand, counting down.
TGATCTTCTACCTAACAGTATTGAGCATTATGTGAAAAGCAGTGCTTTACCTGGAAACAGACATATCTAGTAATATTTCTTGCCACTACACAATTAGCATTTGATCTCACTCATTGTTACATTGCAAGTCCTGCTGCTTGATTGGTAACATGTCATATAAGTTATCAATCAAGCTACAGGAGCTTGTCAAGGAACATAGAAACACAGAATTTGATGGCAGAATCTAGTCTGCCCTTTTTTCCCTTCCTGTTACTAAACCCCAGAACCTATTTGGTTGCCAGTGCCCCTTCCGCCTCCTTTTCCATTACTTATTTAGCCATGTGCCTGTCCCACACATGGCTGAAACTCCCCAGTGTCTTCACCCCATCACCTCATCTGACAGCTTGTGCCAGGCATCCACCACCCTTTTGGTGAAGAATTATTTCTCATATTCCTCTTAAACCTCCCCCAACAACTTCATTGCATGCCTCTGTGTTCTGGTGCTCTTCCTGTTCTAAAGAGATTCCCAATTTGCACCGCGTTCACCTCTGTGAGGTGCCCATAGGTCTCAATTGTGTCCCCTCTCCTCTCCCTCTGCCTCTCCCTCTTCCTTTCCTTTCCTCTCCTCTCCTCTCCTCTCCTCCAGGGAGTCCATGTTGAGCTCCCACAGCCTTTTCTCATATAGTTTCTCATGCAACCCCCAGCACCATTTTGGAAGCCTTCCTCTGGTCCACTTCCATCCCATCAATGTCCTTGCAGAGGTGCAGTCTCCAGAACTGGACACAGTACTCTAGATGGGGTTTCACTAGTGAGCGACACAGTGGCAACACCACCTCTCTTCTACTTCTGGAATGCAGCATCCCACTAGCCTTGCCTGCTGCCTTGTCACATTGCCCTGACACCTTGAGATCATCAGATATCATTATCGCAAGGTTCCATTCTTGCTTGGTGACTATCAGTACCTCCAACTTCCATCCTATACACAGCTCCTGGATTTCCCCACCTCAGGTACATGACTTTGCATTTTCTGTCATCAAAACCCAGTTGCCACACTTCTTGGTTATTAGTGAAGTCACAGCCAGTAAGGTTGCAGTGCTGATAATGTATATTGTGGAATAGAACTGACTATGTAAGCGTCCTAACTGACTGCTCTTCCACACATCATACCTAGAAGTGTCAGGTAGAAAATCTTCTAATTATTAAACCAAAACAAAAAGAATGCTTCATATATAAGAAGTGATAACTACTTATGAAAGTCACTACTGATTCCTGGCAGTACAGTAGCCCTTTAAAGGTAGTGCTTTAGTAATAACAATTTTAAAGGAAGAACCATCACCGCTGATTGTAGACAGGTTAACATTGCCAGCATTGATTTTTCGCTTGGACCCAGATCTGCTTTTGGTTAGTCAGTCCTGTATGATGTTATAATTAATGGATCTCGCCTTTTACCCATTGGGAAACCATGTCATAATTTTCTGTTATAAAGCAGCGTTTATAATGGCAAACATGCGCACGGTTTCCCTGGCTCTGTGTATGCACTCGACACAGTTTGTCTCTGCCTGCCATTCGCCGTTTCCTTCTCGGCCAAAACTGAGCCACCATAGGAACTCGTGGTAATTTTTTAAAGTAATTTTCCACTGTATACCTCCTCGACAGTAACACCAATAAACCGAACTATGTCAATGCCGACAACATCGACAGTTCACTGCATTGGTGCGCCAGAGACCCAGGCACACTGTCTCACAGTCCTGCATCCCTCCATGAATCATCTCCAACTTGAAGTTGATTATATTTAGAATGGGGGGGTTTGGGGGGCAAATCCCCCCCAACATAAAAAGAGACCTGGAGTCCTTTGGGATTTATGTCAACTGCAACTTGTGGTTGACATAAATTCCATCGCTGCAATGCCGGTCAACGAAATTGTTGTCGAACCCGGCATCTTAGAGCCAGTTTCCACATATAGGGGCAAACAAAACATGTCTCCACTATCGCAGAAAAACATTTTAAAGCATTTAAAAATCTTCACATTGAAAATGTAGGGTACCACCGAAAATGGAACCATAACGTGGCCGCACCAGTTGTCTTGTATTTTATATAATTGCTGTGGTGAAAAAGGGGAGACCCAGCAATTATATAAAATAAAATATGGGGTTCTGTGTGTGAGCTCGAAGTTTACACATACCCTCAGTGTTAGATGCTAACATAAACCCGTTGAGCTTCGCTGTTAGGGTTTATGAGCATCTAACACTTCGGGGATGTGTAAACTTCTCATTACACACACCACCCCATACTTTATTCTCTATATAATCTTTGGTTAATTACACATTTAGATGCTTCAGGTGCTTAGATTTAATGCACAGAACAGGATTATCTGCATGTAGAGTATGCAGCTGCAGCTAATATGGTACAGTGATCTGTTAATAAACTGAAAATAACACAAGACCCAGTAGAGGTACTGTAGTTGTGGTACCCCCAGAGTGACAGCATCATTTGTTGAGAAGATCATTTTTATTTTTATCTGCTGACTTCTATTAGATACAGACATACAAAAATGACAGCAGCTAAAGGCCTACTGGCCTATCTAGTCTGCCCGAGCCTATCTATTTTTGTGACTATGCTCCTGTCAGTCCTTACTGCTCCCCCAGAGTCTGCACCCTTAGGCACCATTTCCACGTGTCTGTTGCACCCGTTTGAATTTTCCCATTATTTCAACCCCAATAATCTCTTCAAGAAGTTTATTCCAGTCCTTCACCACTCTTTCTGTAAAAAAGTATTTTCTGACATACTTCTTGCCCCCCCCCCATGCCAGTTTCAGGTAGCTTCCCCTGGTACCAGTGTAACCACCCACTGTAAACAGTTTGGTGCTGTCCACCTTGTTTATTCTCTAGCAGTGCTGGAATATCTCAATCATGTTGTCCCGCTTTTTCCTGCCTCCAGTGTGTGCATGTTGAAATTCTCCAAATACTCCTGATATTATCAACCCTGCTGGCCATATATAATTTTGGTGGTTCATCTCTGCCTGTACAATACTTGTCCTTTCTCAAGTGTTGGCTCAAAAACTGTACACAATACTCCAAATAAAGGCAACCAGGGATTTCTAAAGGGGTAACATTTCCTCCATCTGTCTGCTGGTGATCCTTCTGCATTGTGTCAATGCCATCATATTATCCATGGTTATTATCCATGGTTAACAGCCCCAGCTCCATTTCCCCTGATGCGCTGGCCACTATCATCCAATGAATCCTTGGGTTTTGGGCCCCTATAGCATGTGCATTACCTTGCACCATACTTCTGAATATTTCAGTTAGCATGTGTAGGGGATAGCACCAGTACAGTACTACTGCAGCACAAGTGCAGCTGGCTGAATATGAGACCCAGAATATTTCATAATGGACTCCATGACTTTTCCCACTATAGATGCCAAATTTATGAGCCTGTCCACGGACACCTCCTCCCTTGCCCCCTTTCTAAAAATGGTTGCTTGTTCCCTCTGTGCATATGTCTGTAAGTTCTGGTTTCACTATATGTTTTGAGGACATTTTTTTCAATATGAAGGTAGATATCCTGTGTTGCTTCCCTTGCTTGGTATCAGCCTGTAGTGTTCCAACCTTTTGGTGCAATTTCTGAGCAACAGTTTTGTATGTGACCAAGTTCATCTTCTAACTCAGTCCCGCCACATCCCCTTGTTACTGGAATGTTTGGGCAGAAAAGGTTTGCAGTTCAATAATTAGCAACTGTTGCCAGGGAGATAGACTGCAAGCTGATGGCTGCAGGCACAGGTTGTGTTCACATCAGTATTTATTTTTAAACTTTTGTCTTCCAGATTGGCTTGGTAGATCCAAGGCCTATTTTCAGGAGCAGCCCAACACAAACAACTACAATATTACAGCAACAACAGCAAATACAATAACAATTAGATTAAAAACAGGTACATCTTGACAAATTTACCATATGTTTTCTCAAACAATTCTTAAATAATTGATTAGCAGCTGTTATGGGAACACAGTGAGTCGTTGGAGAAGGGTCATCTACAAAATCCCGACAGTCAGTCTCCCGAACTCCATAAGCCCAAGTTTAGGAGACTGACAGTCAGAAGACCAATAGGGTCTTAGTGCAATAAGGGCACAAGCCTTCCATACCCTCTGCATGGGGGGTCTCTGCCCCCACACCCCTGATAACTAAAATAGCCAACTCCAAGGGGGAGCAGACCTTGGAGTAGGTTACAAATGTTATGGGGGCAACAACAGGAAGAACAAAAAAGTTTCCCTACCAGGAACAGCATCTGGGTTGAAAGCACCATGCTGGCCAAGCCGCTAGTGGCCTAGCCCTCCACACCGTGGGAGCAGCTCGTCCAGCTTCTGCATTTTCCCCTGACTTGTGGTGTCTGACTAGGAGTAGGTAGCGGGTCATCACATTCACTACCTTACCCTTGTTTGCACCAGCTTTCTTCTGTCAGGTATGTGTGTGTCGGCTGCCAAACTTGAAATCCTGAATGTCAGGATTCAGAGTGTCGGCATTCAGTAGTGATACCATTGGGAAAACTACAGTATACTGATTTTGTGTTTGGTCATGAGGTCACTACAAGTATGAGAATGTAGTTTGGTAACACAACTATTGATTACACACAGAAATTAATGAATATCTCAGTGATGTGTTTAGAACAATAACATTTTTAGGATTCTGAAACTCATCTTATAAGTATAACCAATGCAAAAGACTGCATTTAAGCATTTGTTAGGGTTGAACCTCAATGTCACAAAAGTATAAAATGTGACGTTAGGATAAATAAAATTCCTATGGGCCTTGGTGAATCTATAGTGTGGCATTTCTTGGGCTTTAAACCATCAGGTAATTCAGAGTTCACATGGCCCTAACTTTTGCACTGTCTTTACAGGCAGAGAAAGGTTCTCACACCAGTGCTTACGAAGAGGTTGCTGAAGCTACTGCAATACTAACACTGCTTCATGTGATCATTCAAAGTCTTAGAAACACCACGTCACAGATTCACCAAGGTTGAGGATCACAGGTTACAGGATTAGGTTTATTAGTTCGACAGAAAGTCATTATGAAAACACAGAATAAAACATTTTACAATCATCCTGACAGATCATGAAATACAATAAATCTTCATATAAAATGTCATACATATAAAATCTAAAATATCCATTTCACTAAGTAGTTACTACATTTAAGAGTGGGATTACATACGAGAAAGCATTTAATAAAGCTTCTCCCTAAATCAGAAAACCAGGTTAAAATCTGGTAACTAGTTTGCAGTCCATCCTTTAAATTTGCATCCCACTTCATAGAATGACATCCAAAAACAGCAAAGACAATATAAGGAAACAGCAGTATCCAAATGGCATTCTGATTTAGACATCATTACCAGACAACAGGTAATTTTCTGATTCTACTCAATCTTTAGTCATTCGGATAAAAGTTTCAAAATGACAGCTCTGAAAAAAATAAATTATGGAGTCCATATAGGCTATACCATACCTTATGAAATGATTTGTCGCACAGCAGCAGCATCTTTTTTTTTACAGAGGTGTATAGCAGTAGTTTTAAATAGAGACCCAGCTCACCTCTCTTAAACACATTTCAGAGGAGAATACAATACCATACAACCTGGGATCCTTTTCTCCTGGGACAAAAAAACATCTACCATACTCCAGACACCGTAATGTTTAGTGTTCCATACCTTGACCATCTGAGGAGGCCTCTCCTTCAAATATACACATTCACTGTCCCTCCTACTTATATTTGTTCAAAGCAGACCCAACAGGGGAAACTGTGTGGATGAATTCTCCTCATCCCTGAAAGTACGTATTCACAAGTCCGGTGTCCAAGGCGCACACTAGTTGCTCCTTCCTATTAACATTCATATTTGCTGTGCTGTGCTGACAGTAATTTTCCAGGGAATTTTCCCAGTCTCCTACTCAAGGAGTCCGTTATATACTTTCAGAGCACCTTTCCATGATCCAGAGCACTCCTCCATCCACTTTCCCTTACTGACTCTGGCAGAAGCACCTTTTAAGACAAAAATCAGAGAAGGCGCTCCTCTACACTTAATAACTTCAAAAATTATTTCTCTAAACAATTCTAGTAACCCTGCCCCCTTGACAATGTTGGCATACCTTTATGAAGGCTAATATTAGCCTATCAGCACTTAAAGTGCAGCCATGCTTCCATGCCGCCATGCTTCCAGTCTTCCTCCTTACTGCTTCAGAGACATCAAATCCTCCTCTCCATGGGGAAATCTCCATCGGAATCCAGCCCAAACCACCGCATGTCATTTCAGGTCCATCCATCTCCCCATAGCCAAAGAGCGAGTGCCCAGTTTAACAGAGACTAACTAGCCTCGCCATTCTAAATTCCGTATGCCGGTCAGTAAAATAACAAAACTGTCAAGGCGTTCGCCGAATGGCAAATTACTCTACAGTGACAATGGTCTCACGATCACCCTTTCAAATCCGATTACACAATAATGTAAGTCTCATTCAAGGGCTAAAAAAATGAAGCTGAAAAAGACTGAAAAACATACGTCCCTACTTAGCGTGGTGTGGTGTGGAGCGGAGCAGCAGCATGGCCATCTTGCTGCTCTGCTCCTCCCCATGTGGTTACATACAATATCTAAAGTATTGGCCCATTGCAAGGTCAGGTTGAGGATTAGTTTTACCCTAACATCAAATTTTCTTACTTTCAAGGTTCAACCATAACTGATTCTTCAACAGAGTTTTTTTGCAATGAATTTTCATACTTTTTAAAAAGGGAATTATTACCATATAAACACCTCTTTGTATTGACAAGGGTGACCTTCAGCAGGCATTGGCAAGCAGTACCAATTACAGTTCTTACCCTTACCCACCCTGTGCCAAGTAATCCTGGCAGTACAGTGGCATGCACATTGCAGGACACATCTGAAAGCAAGCTTCTAGCTTAGTATGCCTTTCCTGGTGAAACTTTTTTTAAATAAATTATGTTCTCCCTCATCCCACTCCTGCAATAAGTTGTCTCTGGCTTCCAGTTGCACTCCTTACTTCACCCAGCCCAATTCCAGCCTGCCTCATTTTAAGTTCCACTGGTGTCCAGTTGTACACCCATGCACACCCAGCCCATTCCAAGCATCTGTCATCTAGTTGTACACCTCCCTACACACACACACACACACATGCACTGTGCTATTTCCAGTATCCCTGGTGTATCATGGCTGTGCACACAATCTGCATCAATCCTGATATCCCAGGCATCCATTGGCAGCTTCCTCATACCCAAACCCATGTCTTAGTATATCTGGAGTTCAGTCCCAGACCCTCCCACACCTTGTTCATTCAAGTATCCCTGACATACAGAGTCACATCCTGCTACACCTTTCTCCACAATCAAGTAATTTTGGCATCCAATGGGCCTCTCTCACACCCTGTCCAATGTCCAAATATTCTTGGCATCCCATTGCATCCCTACCCTTACCAATACTCATGGATGGCATCCAGCAACAACCTTCTACCCACCACCATGGCAGGCCGCAGCCTAACTTATTTATAGTCCATTAGCAGAACAATTACATGTAAGCAAGACAAAGTAAACAAAATGGTGTCCTGTCTCCGGGGTGCCAGAATCCAAGACATAAAGCCTCTTCTTCCATCACTGCTTAGAAATAGTGGAGAAAATCCCACTGTAACATTACATATTAGCACAAATAACATCGGTAGGGACAATGGAATGGACATATCTGAGGAGATTATGTGAATTGGAAGGGATATATAAAGTAAAGGTGGTACTGCACAACTCTCAGGCATATTACCACTCCATAGAGGAAACTCTGAAAACAACACCACCATTGTAAGAATCAACACAAGGATACAAAATTGGTGTAAAAAGGAAGGGAATACCTTTATAAATACTTGGGACAATTTTATGGATAAAAAGCATCAATTTGCCAGAAATGGTCTTCATTTAAACAAAGCAGGAGCCGATACACTTGCCATATTAATAAACAAAAAATGTTTCTATGAGACATTGAGACTAATTCTGAAAGGGGATAGGGATGACTATACATCCAAGTGCATTGGTAGGAAAATTTATCCCCACAAGACAAAAATTATTAAAACAATTATTAGTAAATGTTTGATTTCTGATACTAGAAGCCTTAATAATAAACTAGGATAGTTGAAGACACAGTTGGCTGTAGAAGGAAAGAGAAGGGAAAATTGTTTAACCAGGAAAGGCACACTAAGCAGAAGCTTGTATCCAGGTGTGACGTGGCAGCACAAGGAAGTTAAGTGACTTGCTCAGGATCACACAGTATGCAAGTGGGAGCTGATGGGATTCAAACCCAGATCTCAGTGGCTCTTATCTTGGATACAAAAACATGCTGATTTCAACAATTGCACAGGAAAAAGAATATTTGACAACACAAGTGAATCACGTGATGTGGATGCTGCATCTGATGATGCAACATCTATTGGTGCTGACAGCAATTAGTTCCACTTAGTGCCACCATGTACTCTTGCATCAACATTGGGTAGTTGTGCACAAAGTCCTCTTTCATGGTCCTTGAAAAAGGCATGTCAAGGCACACCTATCGAATGGTCGCTAAAGGCGCTCCAACAGGCTCAACGGCTTCTCAGGGTAAATTGGCAGAATTCATCTGAACAGCCGTTGATACAAAATGCCCATTTCCTAATACAGAGAGCTCCAGTATCCATGAAGTTCTGGAGGTCATTAGCGGGGCTAAGGCTAGGAGATTTGGCTCCTCAGGGGGAGATAATAACATAGGAGCTTGCCTGCACCAAATTCCCAAAATTAATAGGACATATCTTCAAGTATCGGCAAATCTCAGACTCGATAAAGGCCTACCTAGTTAAAAGGGGATCACAAGTAGTAAATAGGGTTGAGCTATCTTCTTTACTTCAAATAGCTGATCAACCCCATTCCATCTCTAGAGTTTATAATATATTGCAAAAGCTAGATGATAATCTTCCTTCTGGTGTTTGTTACTACTGGAAACAAAGACTCAGAATGGCAGATGATAAGGAATTGGGGAAGCGAATTTGGACATATAATCATAAATATGTCAGACAGGATAGGTATAAACTTCAGCAGTTCTTTATCCTGCATGATATGTATTACACTCCAGTGAAACTCCACAAAATGGGTAAATTATCATCCCCCACGTGTAACAGATGTGGAGCAATGAAGAGTGATATCTATCACATATTATGGGAATGTGTTAAGATACAGCCCTTTTGGAAAGTAATCAGTACCTCATTACCATGGGTGATAGGACTGAAGGGTTTTTTCACTCCAAAAATCTGTTTATTAAATAATTTTCAATTTGGGATGACTGAAAAGAGCAAGCTGTATATGGCCACAATATCGGCCACGGTAAAATCTGTCATTCTGAGACACTGGAAAGATACCTTCACACCTACAACTACAGAATGGTACAAGAAATAATGTTGGCATTACAGTTGAGTCACACATAGCCAGGATGGCTAACAAAGGTCAGCGTTGACTCCAAATGGGGTCTGTTGGATGCTGCTATGACCGAATGGCAGGCCAGGATCTAAATACTGGATCTATCCATAATCATTTAGGCTTTAGTTATCTTGGTTTCCTTTTAATGGTGTTTAGTTAACCTAAGGGTAAATGGCGGTGGGTGCTGCAGTGGATGCTGGGGGTCTGATTTTTTGTTCTTGTAGATTTTAATTGTAGTAGGTTTTCTTAATCTAATGTATCTCAATAGGACCGGTGGGTTTAGTGTTAACATGTTAAATCACTGTTATCTGGTACATGCCTGCCAGTACAATGTTCCACAAAACATGTATTACAACTGTGACAATAATAATAATAAAGCAAAATAAATAAAAAAAAAAAAAAGGAAAAGGCATGTCATTCTGAAAAGCACACAGATGACTCTCACACTTTTTGGCCAAAACTCATGGAAAATGATCATTCAGATGTGTATGTCATGGAGCCACTTTATTTGTCCACACAATAATATTGCTGATGACCCTTTTGAGTAACTGCACCGGCTCCTGCTCCTCCACTGCTGCCTGTTCCAGTGATCTGTGCACTGGCTCTGGACTCCTGACCACCTTGGCTCTGTGGGGTGTCCGTGTGGATACAAAGAAAAGAGCATATAGCACTACATCTTGCAGCTTAGATTGGTGGTGACAGGGTCTGAGGGGACTTCATTATGATGGTCTGTACACTTACCGTGGGCACGTCTGTGGCCCCCATGCATAGCTATGTCCACCTCCCTAACAATGTCCTGCAGTCTCATCAGTGTGTTTTGCTCTCTGAGTGATAGGTCATTGAGCCTGTGATTCAGCTGGCATGGTGTGCATCACATTCCTGACACCTGCCGCAGCCTCCCCACTATTATACCCCACACCTGGTCACTTTTCCCCTGGGTGTGCTGCCTGCACCAAGGGGGCATGAAAATCCTGGCCCATTGTGCTACAGAGCTCACTAGGAGGGCTGCCTCCTCCTCTGTAAAGTTTGGGTCCCTCCTCCCACATCTAGCTGTTCAGCCACTCATGTTCCCTGTAATAATGACTGTGGTTGCCTGTGAGGAACCCTAGGGTATGTGACACACTGCTGGTGTGTGCTATCTCTCAGACTCACCAATTCTGTTGCACCATGAAATTCACCTTCATTCACCCTACACATGCTGCGCAGTTTGCAGAGCTGCTTCTGTGTTTTGCATCTGCATCATGACGTTCCACAACTTGTGCCAGGCCTGGTGGTTTTGCTGCAATCTGTGACATTTTGCACTGCATGACACTTTTTCACTGCACATTGAATTACATGGCATACGCATGCCACATTTAGCATTACTGGCAGCTACTGCTAGTTGGGATTCCCACACGTGGGAGAAAGGGCTCTGTCCTTCACACCACCAACACCACCAGTTGCATTCCAGTGCACAGACACATGTGTTCCACAGACTGTCCTGTCAATGGTCCAGCAATACTGACCCACTGCCTGAGGACACTTGGCAGCCAGGGCCTTTGCCACCTAGTTTGTCATGGATACCTGTGGGCCCACTGTCCTTCAGGTGCATGCATGGATTGCTGCCATGCTGGCTTCAGCTGCACATGTCAGATGCTATGTCGGTCATGACCAATATATCCACAGGACATGTGCCCCTCCTGAGCGGGCATGGCTGACACTGCTGTGTGACCACAACATGCCCCTCCAACCCCACCACCAGCGTCACACATGTGGGTCACCCACGCATCCCCCTATGCCCTGGTACAAACACTGTTGCACGTATTCTCCCTCACAGCAACATATTCTAGGCCTATAGTGCCCTTACTGCCCAATGTCAGATGACATTGTGACCAACCCACAACCTCTCAATATAGATATCCATCTGCCTCTGGGACATTGCATACTGTCACCAACATGGATACAGCCTGTTCTGTATAGTCCATGTCGCGACAGTGTTGCACCATTCCTATGTATCACACATAACACCAGCTGGGCCATCCAGGGACTGTACTGCTTGCATTTGTAGTCTGTACTCCACTCTGCATTATTGCCCTGTACATGCCGTGCCCCACTTCACTGCCTGATCATACCTCAGACATGGCACCAGTTGGGTGGCCTGGGGCTGCACTAAGGCCTACATCTGGCACCTATTACCCATACACCTCTGTCTTCAGGTACATACCTTTGCAGATGCCTGTCAGGACTTTAAGTCAGTGGGACTGTCATTGTGCCCATCACCTCCATGGGGCCTGGCATTGTGCAGCCACAGACAGGGGCAGTCACACGGGGTGGACACAGGTTAGTGCTATGCACTGCACTACAGGGTGACTACCTCAGGTGGCAGTTATGCTCAATGGCTGCACACCTGGGTAGACACTTGCTTTTGTTTTGTGTACATTCTGTGTACATTCAGACCACTGGGAACTGTCACACGAAGTGACTGTCTATCAGTTGCTGTCTCACATGTTTACCTGTTGTGGATGTTCTCCAACATCCCCCAGCATGGCCTCCACCATGTTCATCCTGCTTTTCACCCTCATTCTGCTCATCCTCATCATACTGTTCATTGTCAGTATTCACTGCATAGTGTGACAGGGAGATGTTGTGGAGGATGCAGTAGGCCACCACAATCTTGCATGCCATCTCTGGTGAGTACTGTATGGCCCCTCCAGATCAATCCTGGCAGCAGAAGCGTGACTTCAGTATGCTAGGCATGTGCGAATAAAAATTGCACTGGTGAAATTTTGGCGAAAATCAGACTTTTGCTTCCACACACGCTCATTCATTGCAGCTTCTGGTCATATTACAGCAGTTTTCAGGGGATACAGAAGAAGATGGGGCTGTTCCAGTCACCCATGGGGGTGGCAGGATGGGGAAAATGGCATTGTGGACCCTTCCATGGGCCACAATGCCAATTCCTCCATCTCACCCATCCCGTGGGCTACCGGAACAGCCACATCCTCTTCTTTACCTTCTGAAAACTGTGCTGTAATATGACTGGCAACTGCAATGAATAAGCACATGCACTCATTCATTCAGCTCAGTGGGTGGCAAGCCATGGAGGAGAGAGGAGGGCTGTGCTGGTTGCCCACTCAAGGTTGGGACTGGGGGGAATAGGGTGGTGATGAACTACCTGCCAGGGTGAGGGAGGTCCACTAGACACCAGGGAATGAGGAAAGGATATATTTTCTTTTTTATATGGCGGGGCGATTGGCGGGTGGGAGGGTGGCCACTAGACAAGAGGGAATGAGGGTATTTTAGTTTTTATATGGAGGGGCGATCAGTGGGTGGGTGGGAGGACTGGACACCAGTAATTGTTTTTATATGGAGCAGGTGATAAGGGGGGAGTGGCACAAGAAATCAGGGGCCATGGGCCATGGGCCAGTGATTGGTGGGAGGGGAGAGGGCTGTATCACTAAATAATACATTAAACTGTTGATGGAATAAATTCTGCAGTTTAATGTATTATTACGCAGTTCAAGCCACAAATTCTGCAGAAAAGAGCGAAAATCCATGGAAACTGGTCAGAAGTTTCCGATCTTACCATAGGCGAAACTGCGAATACTATCGCAGTATTTTCGAAATCCGGCGAAAGTTCCACTGTGGTGGAATTCGCAACTTTCACCCATCCCTACAATATGTCAAATGTCCAGTCAATCACGGCCCTGGTGGAGGAATGGGACTCATTTTACCTGTTCTGTGCTTCACTGTCAGGGTGCCTTACTGGCATCATCAGCCATAGCTGCTGTGGGTAGCCACAGTCACCTGCAGGTTAGACAGATCCACTGTTAGCAACAGTCCAACAGTGCTTCAGTACCTCCTTGGTACACCCAGCTCTCCACCTGTCCCACAGACCCATGCCGCTAGCTCCAGCCCCGCCTTGCTGCTGGAGTCATTCGCCTAGGTGCACTGTGCCAGCAGGTACAGTGATCGTGGCATGTCTGCCGGCGACACCTGTGACCTGCATCATGGCACCATTACACAGCTCTCTGCCACCACCTGCACTGTTGCCACAGTCTGGCTGTTGCCATGGCATGCACGTTGGTGTTGTTCTACATCTCCACAATGGTACCTGCCATACATACTGTTCCACTTACCAATCAACCAACTGCCCTTGATGTCTTCTCTGGTAAATTCCTCGTGCAGCTCACTCTGCCTCATGATGTATGCATCATAACAAGATCCAGGATACTTGGCCACCACATCAAGTATGTGGCACTGGCTGTTCCACATGACCTCTATATTCATAGAATGGTAGCCTCACCAATTTATATATAGGTTTGCATCAGCGTACGGAGCACATATGGCCACATGCATACAGTACAGTGTCCAGCACATGGGGAACTGCACAGTGCCATAGAAGCCCTGCCTCATGGCATTCTGCTACTCTGCACCCAATGGGAATCTTATATACTGATGTGTTCTACACAGCAGGGCATTGAGGAACTGCTTTAGGCATTTGGAAATGGCAGACTGTGATATGCCCATTGTATCACCTGTGGAGGTCTGGAATGTACCCATTGCCAGGAAACACAGTGCCACTGACACCTTCACTTCCACTGCAAAGGTGCCCCCCTCTGAGTCTGACTGTGCACATCCCCATGGAGCTCTTCACAAGGCTCATCAATGGCACTATGAGGCAGATGGTATGATGCCAGACACTGCTCCTCTGAATGTTCCTGGTAGAAGATCCACCACCTGAACACCCTTGTGTGGATCGTTCCCCCAAGTCTGCCTTGTCTCCACATAGGGACTGGATGCTGCACATGCTGGGTGTGGCGTTGAGCATGCCTATGCCAAGTATGTAATGTGAGCCGCATGACTACAAAGACTGCTAGTCCTGGCATTCTACTGCTTAGCCCCTCTGGTGCTTCTCCTACAGCACAGGCTCCAGAGTAGTGGGTCACTTGTTAAGCTGGGGCCTGCCCTGTTTATATATTCCAGGTTAGACCAGCTCCACCCTGGTCCAACAGATGCATCATTTTCATGATGCATCTGTTGAGCAGACTGCTCTGAAATTCCATTTACAGGGGTGGTGCAGCCAGGTTTGATGCAAACCATGTTTGAACCTTGACACAACTGTGACTTGGTGTATCTTGTGCCGCATCTTGCATTAATGCAGGTGTACCAAGCCCTGCTACAGCCTGCCTTCCAGAATCCCACCAGACGCAGTGCTTGATGCATACCACACTTTGCGTCATGTTCCCTTGCTGAAAGTCACTTGAGTCAGTTTAACTCCTTTCGAAAGTCGACCCCAAAGTCTCCAGTGCTCCTCATCACACAAACGCTGCTAAACCTCCAGAAATTATCTTAATTGAGATTTGTGAAAAAAATATCTTCATTGTTAATAGTCTCCCAGAGCTTCGGTTCACATGTATACAGAAATTATTTACAAACATTTGTCACAGGCGACACCTGACTGTTAATGTTCAGGCTCACTTTACCATTGATAAAATCAGTGACAATGTTTCTGTTAGATTACCCCAGGCTCCAAACTCCAGGAAGCCATGAAATATGTATATATTTTTTTAATCTTAAATGCTTGTCCACAGTACCAGAGTACTGTTCCACCAGTCTCCCTTCTTCGACTCCAGGAAAAAAACACTCTCTTCCTTTTCAGGCACCTGAGCTCAGACCCACTCAATTATCTCCAATGCCTGGGACAGGAGGTAGTAAAGCCCTGTGGGTTAAGGCTCTGAGCTGCAGATCTGGAGACCTGGGTTTGAATCTCACAGCTGCCTATGTGCATACTGTGTGATCCTGAGCAAGTCACTTAACTTTCCTGTGCTCCCAAGTCACATCTGGAAACAAGCTTCAGCTTAGTGTGCTACTTCTGGTTAAACAATGTTCCTTGTCCTGCAACATCTTTGAACACTCCACCTCATGAACCCCTGTGAATAAATAATAGAGTGCCACTCTAAACACAGTAACTCAAGCTGCAACATAAAATTAACCCTGCTCTCTTGGCAACTCGTAGCATTCCTGTTTAAAAGAAAAAAGATGCCTTTCTGCACTTACAGTGCTGCTGTCATCACTGAGTTCTACTTCAGATTTCACCAGCTTTTTAATGTATCAGCATGAGGCAGGAAAAAAATCCAGCTCTCTATCTTGAATCATGGGCAGGGACACTGGTTTCCCGCATATGCAGTGACATGGACGGAAAAGCGGAAATCTCATTGGCTGGTGGAAACCGGCATCAAAAACGGAAACAGCGCTTGTTCTCATTGTCTCCGTGAGCACAGTGCTATAAATTGCTGGGTAGTGAATGTGCATTTTCTTGTCTTGTCCTTTGATTCCTGTTTTGCTGCCAAAACTTTCCTGCTATGGACCCGTTGCTGCTTGCAAGGCTGGTAGGATACCTTCCAAGTAAGTCTGTGCTTGTATAAAAATTAAAAACTGCTATACTGTGCTTCTTGCCTTCTGAAACTGTTAAGCAGGTAAGGTGGGGTGGGGCCTGTGAATGGACGGTTGAGCGCTCTGTTAAAAAATGTTAATTCTGCTCCTCCTAAGTTTATTTTAAGTCCCTAAGCTGTTACCATTCAAAACATAATTTATGTCTGTGTCCGGATTTATTTCTACTGTCCCGAAGCTGGTTGGGTTGGGTTGGTGTGAAGACTGAATGCAAGAGACCGAGACCAACTACGGTAAAGTGTGTCCCTTTCTGAGTGACATTTTTGGTCCCAAAGTTCGGTGTGGTGGTAGTACTAGTTGGTCGGGGGGGGGCGGCGAGTGGACCCAACATCAAGGTGCGGGGGAGGAGAGTATCGGCAGTGGACCGAATGCCAGATGAGCCTTTGTGCCGCACCCTCTCTCTCTCTCCTTCCGGGGAGATGCAAGGCCATTCGGTTCTGTTCTGCTCCACTCCGAGTTTTGTTTTGTCTACTGAAAAGGTCAGTCCATTTCTGCTCCAAATGTATGTGCGCCCATTTGTATATACAACTGTCTCTATTTTATTCTCCTACAGGGTTTCCTTTCCATCCACCCTGCAGAGAAATAAAAATGTTTGTGCTGACGATTGGGGGTGTCCCTCTACACTCCTCTAGCTCCTCTCCATTCCTCCAGATTCTTTCCCTGAAATAAACTTTTTTGTGTGTGTACCTCATGGGAGGCTGTGTCTGTTTGGGGGAGGCTGTGTCTATTTGGGGGATGGTGTAGAGGCAGGCTGTGTTGGTGGGGAGGTGACACTGGTTGGTGGGGTGGGGACACTGGTCACTGTGGTATGGGAAGGGGACACTGGTTGGTGGGGTGGGGATCCTGGGAGTGGGATGGGGACACTGGCCCTGTTGTTGTAGCAACACTGGTTGTGGTGAAGTTGGATGGGGATACTGGCAGTGGATGGGGACACTGGTTGTTGTGGTGTGGAGGTGAGTAGACACTCAATGGTTCATCTGGGTGGGGAGATGGGCCATGCTAGAGGGTCTTGGTGGGGAGACAGGCTGTGCTGGTGGGTCTGAGTGGGGAGAAGGGCTGTGCTGGTCTATGGGATTGAGAAGGGCTACACTGGTTTATCTGGGTAGGAAGAGGGGCCATGCTGGTCCATCTGGGTGGGGAGAGGGGCCATGCTGGTCTGACTGGGGAGAAGGGCCTTACTGGTCCATCTGGGTGGGGAGAAGGGCTGCACTGGTCCATCTGGGTGGGGAGAGGGGCTATGCTGGTCCGTCTGGGTGGGGAGAGGGCCCTGCAGATCTGTTGGGGTGGGGAGAGGGGTTTTATGCTGGTCCATGGGAGTGGGGAGATGGGCCTTGCTGGTTCATATGCTGTTTCATCTGGGTGGAGAGATGGGCCATGCTGTTGGGTCGGGTGGGAGAGGGCCATGCTGGTGGTGTGGGGTTGGGAGAGTGGTGTGCTGGTGGCGTGGGGTTGGGAGAGTGGCCATGCAGATGTGGCCATGATGTGTGGGCTGGGACACTGGCTGTGCAGGTGGGTTGGGGAGAGTGGCCATGCTGGTGGGTCTGGTGGGGGGCTTAGGGTGGAGAGAATGGCCGTACTGGTCCATCAGGATGGGGAGAGTGGCCATGCTGGGTGTGGGGACTGGCCACCATTCATGTTGGTGGGGTGGGGGATGGGCTGGCCACTCAGGCTGTGGTGTGGAAGGACTGGGCATGTTTTCTTGGGTGAGGGAACTGTCCATGTGGGTGTGGTAGTCTGACAGTAGTTCCGCTGGGACTGTCCACTGGTGTAGAAGATCTTTGTTTTGGGGGCTGTTGATTGTGAGTTGAGCAGGCTTGCTTGAGTAGGGGGGCCTTTCAGTGTTTTCCAAAAGGCTGTATATTAGCACAGGGTCAGCCTTTGTTGTGGCTGCAGGCAGGGGAGGTGGCCAGATTTGATTGGGAGGGATGGGAGAAGCTGGCAATGTTGCAGCAATGTTTGCCTGTATTGCACTTCAGGGGTCGAAATTAGGTTTTACAACCTCTAGCCAGCACTGCTAATCACTAGTTGATTAGGAAAATCACTAGCCCCACAGACTTTTCCTCTGGTCCAGCTGGTGAACTTGTGGTTACCTTCTCCAACACAAGCCTGCAGGGCAAGTTAAAGGAACATTTTACTAACCCAATACAAAATCTACCAGCATTTGGCTAGTGTGCCAGTGCTTACCCCTGTGCTAGGGAAGGGGCGCTCACTATTATTTTCAGGGAAGCTGACCTTGTTTACTGGGATAAAAGTGCTTTAAAGGGACACTGTCAACTTTGGTGTCCATTTTTATGGTGTAGACAATGTGTGTGCCTGGAGCAGGCTAGAGCGATATAAAATGCATAAACAGTACCAGATTTGTACAGGAGTCCATGTTACTCATTATGTAAAAAATATATTTCAGGGGACCCAACCAAAATATTAGGCCCGTGTCCATGAGCTGGACTGATACTGGGAGCACGCTGCCTATAAATAGGCAGTGCACTCCCAGCATCAGTTGGACAGCGGGCAACTGAGGAGGGGTGTGCTGCTTGCCGTACATCACTGCGGCACTGACTTGCAGGTATGGGGGTCAGGTGGTGGTGGTGTTGGTGCTGTGGGGGGTGGGGTGGCCACTGGCCACCAATGAAGGGACAGGAGTGCTGGGGTTGGGAGTTGGATATTGACTTGTGGCCAGTGGATGGAGCAGTGTTGTGGAGGAGTGCTCACTGCTAGGAATGGGGACAGAGCACTGGTGCGTGTGTGTGTGTTGGGGGGGAGGGTTGTCTCAATACCAGGACTAGGGATGGGGCACTGTGGTGTGTGTGTGTGTGTGTGTGTGTGTGTGTGTGTGTGTGTGTGTGTGTTGGGAAGGGGAAGGTTGTCTCAATACCAGGACCAGGGTGGGCACTGGTGTAGTGTGTGTGTGTGTGTGTGTGTGTGTGTGTGTGTGTGTATGGGGAGGGGGAAGGGTTGTCTCAATACCAGGACCAGGGGGGGCACTGTGTGTGTGTGTGTGTGTGATTGGGGTGGGGGAAGGTTGTCTCAATACCAGGACCAGGATGGGACTGGTGTGTGTGTGTGTGTGTTCTCAGTACCAGGAAGAAGGATGGGGCACTGCTGTGTGTGTGTGTGTGTGTGTGTGTGTGTGTATATGCAGCGTTGGAGAGGGGAAGAGTTGTCTTAATACCAGGACCAGGGATGGGGCACTGGTGTGTGTGTGTGTATTCCCAGTACCAGGAGGAGGATGGGGCACTGCTGTGTGTGTGTGTGTGTGTGTGTGTGTGTGTGTGTGCAGTCTGTTGCCGGGGTGGGGCAGGGGCTCTTCGTGCACACAGCTCATATGGCATTTGTGGCAGGGTTCCCCCTGTCACATCTGGCGCCCTCCTACAGCCACCTGGGCACAGCACTATGCACCACTGTGAATGGTGTGTAGTGTGGGAATGCCACCCTCTTTGCCCCAGATCACCCTAGTGTGTATTTTAATTTTGGGCTGATGCTGACCCAAGTCCAGTATTTTAGATATTGTTGTGATACAAATATTTGTCTGCAGAAGAAGCCAGAAGGAGAAGGAAGGAAACATATTCAATTCAGTGCTTTAGAGTAACTGGTAATTGCTATTTTTCTTTTAAACTTAGATTGAGGGCTTTTAGTGACACTATAATTTCTTTGTTGTCTTTACTTATAATTGTTTTTGGGCTGTTGAAAATTTAAAACATAGTGGTGGTGTAATTCTGTGCTGTCCTTAATTGTTGCAAATTTTATCTTGGCTTGTCTGACTGTCCTGTAGTTGGGTGAAGGGTGTTAATTGTCTGGCCTCTGACCTCAGCTACGTGATAACTGGAGGTGGGGCTTAGTCAGAGTTGAAGTAGCAAGTAGAGTTCATTTTCTCAGAAGAAGCCAGAAGGGGAAGGAAGGAAACATATTCAATTCAGTGCTTTAGAGTAACTGGTAATTGCTATTTTTCTTTTAAACTTAGATTGAGGGCTTTTAGTGACACTATAATTTCTTTGTTGTCTTTACTTATAATTGTTTTTGGGCTGCTGAAAATTTAAAACATAGTGGTGGTGTAATTCTGTGTTGTCTTTAATTGCCCCCTCTTTCCCCAACTCTTAATTATATAGCCCTGTTAAATCTGATTGACAGGAGCTAAACACAGGTATAGTAAGGGGTGAAGTAGGAGGGCATAGGGGGGAAGAAGCCCACCCTCAGCACTAAAAGTGTTTTGATTCATTTATTTATTTATTGTTTTCTTTTCTTTAAAAAAAATTATCTGAGGATCAGTGGCAGGATTTTAGGACAGTAAATTAATAAAAAGGGAACTAGGAGAGCTTCAGTAGCAGACAAGTAGTGGAACTGCAGTATAATGTGGGAGTGGTGCAATGCAGTGGCTGTGGGACAGCCATATTCAGGCAGACCTTCTGGACACTGAGGTGCTGCCCTATCTGCGGCATCTCTCTGACCGCGGGAGGAGGTAGCCAGACTCAGAGCAGAAGTAAACTGGGTCAGAGTACCATCACCCCTATCCAGGGACCACCCAGTCCAATGCAACTGCCTCAAAGGATGCCGAGAACGAGGAGCACTTGGATGACAGTGGGCTCAGGGAGGTTAGAGTGGTCAGGCAGAGGCACATCCCAGATCCTATTCCACTCAAGAACTCATATGCCACACTGGCGAATGAGGACAACCAAATAGAGGTACCCAGAGAAGTGGAAGAAAGGATGTGGAGGTTAGCCAGGAGGTGACCTCAGCGGGAAAGCAGTGGACCCCAGAGGAGGAGGAAGTGAATCCTGGTGGGAGACTCCATCATAAGAGGGATCCAGCTAGGGACACAGGAGGGGGGAGGACAGGGAGGTGAGGTGCCTACCAGGTGCCACGGCATGGAGGGATGGAAGGAAGATCCTGGGGATCACTGGGAAGGCAAGACGGGAGGGTGAGCTGGATGTCATTATCCACCTAGGTACTAATGACCTGGCAAATGGGGAGCCAAAGGAAGTTCAGGAAGAGTTTAGGAAACTGGGAGGGGTCTCAAGCAGTAACTACTTCTGTCACTTTCTCAGAAGTACTACCTGTGAGAGGCAAGGGAGAGCATAGAGTGCATGCACCAGGAACTTTAACTCATGGTTGAAGAACTGGTGCTGTGAGGAAGGGTTTGGATTCATTGGTGACTGGGGACCCACCTGGAGGGATGGAGGTTTGTTCAAGCCTGACGGCCTGCATCCATCCTGGAGGGGAACCCAAGCACTCAATGATAAGTTTAAATGCTACATTGACAAGCATTTAAACTAGCAAAGGGGGGTGGCAGGCCAGCAAGGAGGGTACCTACTTGCTCACCCCCACAGCTAGCAGTGGAACCAGTGAACCAGAGGAGTGGCTATCTCTGCAAAGCAGTGTGCAAAAGATGGAGATTAGTGCCCAAGAGGTGGATAAGCAGAAAAGGGGCAAAATTCAGCAGAAGGGCAGACAGCAAGGAGAACCAGGGATAAATGACAACCAAGGAAGGGGCTGGAGTAGAACTGTGAAACAGTCTAGGAGGTCAAATCATGGAAAACCATGTGTGCAAATGCCAGGAGCCTTAGCAACAAGATGGAAGATCTGGAGGCTGTCAGCAGCAGTCAGACCTGACATTGTGGCCATCACTGAAACCTGGTGTAATGATAACCACGACTGGGAGATGGCCATACCTGGCTACAACATATTCAGAAGAGACAGAGCAGGCAGGAAGGGAGGAGGAGGCACTGTATGTGAAAAATGACATAAGGGCCACAGAGATCCAGGAGGAACAAAATGGGGGAGAGATACTGTGGGTTAAGCTGGAAAGGAAAATGGGGACAGCCATCCGCACAGGTGTGGTCTATAGACCACCAGCACAGGAGGGAGAAACAGATAGGGAGCTGATGCTAGCCATCCAAAGGATGGCAGACAAGGGTGAGGTAGTACTGGTTGGAGACTTCAATATTCCAGACGTGGACTGGAGCATCCCAGCAGCAGCATCAACTAGGAGCAGATTTATCCTGGACTCCCTTCAGGGTGTCTTCCTCAAGCAACTGGTCATGGAACCAACTCGGCAGAAGGCAATACTGGACCTTGTGCTCACAAACAGGGACAGTGTGATGGGGGTAACAGTGGGGGAGCACCTGGGAAACAGTGACCACCAGTCATTGTGGTTTGAAATCACAGAAAGAGCAGAACCAAACACAAAAACACGTATCCTGGATTTTAGGGGGGCAGACTTTGGGAAAATGGGGAGATACTTGAAAGAGGCATTAAGGGAAATGGGACAGGAATCAGGGGTTGAGGAACAGTGGGCAGTATTTAAAATGGGGATTACAAGAACAACATAATTATGCATTAAGCAGGTTAGCAAGAGGAAAAGGAAGAGGAGACCATTATGGTTTTCCAAAGAGGTAGCAAAGAAAGTGAAAGCCAAAAGATTGCATTCAGGCAATACAAAAGACATAGGCAGAAGAGGATAGGGAGAAGTACCAGGAGAAGCAAAGGAGGCAGGGAGGTCAGTAAGGCAAAGCTCAGACAGAAGAGCACATTGCAAAATCAGTGGGTAGAGGGACAAAACCTTTACAGGTACATAAGTGAAAAAGAAAGACAAAGGAGGATAGTGAGACTGAAGGGGAGGATGGGGGCCGTGGAGGATGACAACAGTAAAGCTGACATATTGAACAGGTATTTCTGCTCAATCTTTACTGAGGAAGAGGAGGGTAATGGGTCTGAAGGAGTACAAGGGGTGAGAATGGTGCAGAAATGGACACAAGTCCCTTTACACGAGAAAGGGTCCTGAAGGAACTGGAAGTAATAAGAGTTGATAAAGCAATGGGGCCAGATGGGTGCACCCAGGTCCTTAAAGAACTAAGACAGGTGGTGGCTGAACCTCTGGCTATCCTGTTTAGCCAATCACTGGAAACAGGGAGGTACCCAAAGACTGGAGGAGCAGATGTAGTCCCTTATACAAAAGTGGGAACAAAGAGGAAGCAGAGAACTACAGACCAGTCAGCCTCACCTCGGTAGTGGGAAGATCATGGAAGCACTACTGAAGGAGAGATTGGTAGAACATCTGGTGTCAATGGACTACAGAACCCAAGGCAGCATGGTTTCACCAGGGGGAGGTCATGTCAGACCAACCTCATTGAATTTTTGACTGGGTGACTAGGGAGGTGGATCAGGGGAGCGGTGGACATGGCCTATCTGGACTTCAGCAAGGCCTTTGACACTGTGCCACATAGAAGACTATTACACAAACTGGGGAATAATGGGTGTGGGCAGGACAGTAGTGTGGTGGTTAGGGTAACTGGCTGGGTGGCAGGACACAGAGGGTGGTGGTAAATGGCTGTCACTCCACAGAGGGAAGAGTGACCAGTGGGGTACCACAGGGATCAGTGCTGGGACCGGTCCTATTCAACATCTTCATCAGTGACATTGCGAGGACCTAGAAGGCAGAATTTCACTGTTCGCTGATGACACAAAGCTCTGTAACAGAGTAGACACACCAGAGGTGTAGACAGAATGAGAAGGACCTGCAGAAACTTGAAGAATGGTCAGGGGTTTGGCAGTTGAAATTCATGCAAAGAAGTGCAAGATAATGCATATGGGGCAAAAACCCTGGCACAATATATATCAGTTGGGGGTGAGGATATAGCATGCACCAAGCAGGAAATGGATCTTGGGGTTATCATCTCTGATGACCTCAAGGTAGGGAAGCAGTGTGACAAGGCAGCAGGTAAAGCAAATAGGATGCTGGGATGTATAGGCAGGGCATCACCAGCAGGAAAGGGAGGTCATAATTCCTGCCATACAAGACACTAGTGAGAGGCCCCACCTGGAGTACAGTGTACAGTTCTGGAGACCATACCACGTAAGGACATAGACAGGGTAGAGAAGGTTCAGAGGAGGGCAACAAAGATGGTGCATGGATTGCATCACAAGTCCTATGAAGACAGGTTGAAGGAACTGAACATGTACTCCCTGGAGGAGAGGAGGGAGAGAGGGGATATGATAGAGACATACAAGTATCTTACAGGGAGGAACAGGGTGCAGGAAAACACTATTTTTAAGCGAAAAAGATGTTCCAGGACTAGAGGGCATGGAATGAAGTTGGAAGAAGGACGATTCAGAGGAAACATGAGAAAGAATTTCTTCACAGAACGGGTGGTGGACAAGTGGAACACCCTGCCAGAGGAAGTGGTGGGGGCTGAAACAATCATGGGATTTAAGAATGCATGGGATAGACATGAAGGAATTCTGGAGGTCGGGGTAAGGGGCAACAGACTTCTAGGAAAACAAACTGAACTTACAAGCTCAAATGGGCAGACTGGGTGGGCCATAGGCCCTTATCTGCCGACACTGTCTATGTATCTATGTATCTATGCAGTGTAATGTTGCGATCGAACAGTCTACAACCCCAATGCACTGAGGAGCTCTGTGCAATGAAATAGTTACCAGTTCTTCCCAGCAGCCCACAGCTAGACATGTTTCTGTTTTTTTTTTTTTTTTTAAATCCAGATATCCATGATTATTATTTTCTCATCAATGTCCCCGAGTGAGTGAATAATAAAAATTTGGGGCTGGTGCCTGTAAAGGGGGGGGGGGGGAACATGGACAGACCGACTGACTATATCTGGAGCTCTTTGGCAAGTAACAATGCTGCTACAAAGAGATTGCTGACCTGTTCTTCCCACAGACTGAATCTACAACTTGCTGCAAAAATAGAAAAAATATTTTAAACTTCTGCCCATCATCTTGTACCTGTAAATATTGATTGATTTATGTGATTGCTCTAATGCGGAGTGGTGGGGGGGGGCAGTGACCGACTCCTTGTTGTCCCTGTCTCCATTGTCTTGCAGACACTGCAAAAGGGGGTTGTTCTGACTTTTCCTTTTTATCCTCCTGTACAGTGTTACGTGATTTGCATGCATTGGACTGTCTTTAGGGATGGTTATCTTTAGGGGTGGTTATCTGTGTGTGTGTGTGTGTGTGTGTGTGTGTGTGTGTGTGTGTGTGTGTGTGTGGCGGCGTGCGTGTGTGTGGAAGGGGGTAGCTGGCTGACTGTGTCATTTTGAGAACTGGATGCCTGGATGTGGGGCTCACCGACCACCATGCTGGTGCAGGGGATTGGCTCTGTTGGCCTGACTTACCGTGACATCTGCTGTCACAGGAAAACTACTGCCTTTCTAAGGGCCTGCTAAGTTTTTTTTTGGGGGGGGAGGGGTAACCCTGCTGCTGTTTGAATGGGAAAATGCAAGGGAGGAAAGATGGGGGAGGGGAGTATGCACAAGAGCTGAAATGCTTAATTAAAAAAAAATAACGTTTTTGGTATCTTTTTTTTGTGTGTGTTGGGAGAGAGGCTTGCTGGTCAGTTTCAGCTGGGAGGTGTATTTCCTGGTGGCCATCTGGTGGCCATCTTAGGTTTTATCTTTAACAAACTGCTCAGTGGGGTTGAGAGAGGGGCCGTGCAGGTCCATCTGGATATAGAGAGAGGCTGTGCAGGTCTGTCTGGGTGGAGAGGGGATATGCAGGTTCGTCTGGGTGGGCAGAGTCTCTGTGGGGTTGGGGGAGGCTGAGTTGCCATGATGATGGTGGAGTTGGGTGGTGACAGTGGCCGTTCTGGTTGGCTGGGATGGGGAGAGTGGCAGTGCTGGTGGGCCGGGGTGGGGAAAGTGGCTATGCTGGTCAATGAGGGTGTGGAGAAGCACTGTGCAGGTGTGTCTAGGTGGGGAGAGGGCCTGTGATGGTCCAGGGTGGGCAGAGTGCCCTTGGGTTTGGTGTGGGGAGAGTGGCCATGCTGGTGGGGTGGAGTGGGAAGTGTCCTTCACTTTAGTCTAGTTCTGGTGTGGTGCTGTGCTGACCTGCCCTGCCAGTTTTGTGCTGCTAACCTGCCCTTTCTGCTTCTTTATGCTGCTGACTGGACCTGCCATAGTCTGGTACGTTTGTATTTATTTATTTTAAATTTTATTTTGATACTCATGCTGCTGTTTGAATGGGAAAGCATGGGAGGGAAGATGGGGAAGGGGGCAGGGAATGAGCTGGCATGCTTAATTATAAAAAATAGTAGTATTTTCAAAATCCAGCCTCTTGTGGTGGAGGAGGGAGGGGTAGATGGACAGTGGCCCAGAACCATTTGTTCCCACATGTATGCCAGTCTGCTATGTCCATGCCATGCTCCAGTGGTTGGTCGTTGATGGTCGATGGAGGGACGGGCTGGGCAGACTGGTACACATGCTGAAAAAAATGGTCCTGGCATCTGGTGATGGAGGAGGGAGGAAGGGGTGGATGGGTAGAGTGGCACAGAATCATTTTTTCCCCCATGTATGTTGATGGTCGGTGGAGGGATGAGCCTGGCCAACTGGTATGCGTGAAAAAATGGTTCTAGCCTCTGGTGATGGAGGAAGGAGGGAGGAGGGGTGGGTGGATGGGCATACTTGCACAGAACCATTTTTTCAACATGTGTGTTTATGCAGCAATTCCATATTATTGTGTGGTTTAACAAGATGTTTTGTGGCCTGGCCTGTGATCCAGCCAGTCCCCCCTAGGGCAGAGGGAAGGTACGATGTTTGGTAGTCTTGGGGTGGTTTGCTGGGCATGTGTCTTCTTAATTGTAAAATGTATTTCGTTTACTGTGTTGTACTTCTGGGACCTGCTTCACCCTATCTCTGTCCTGAATGTAAACATGATTTAAAAAAAAAATAGGTCACTTTTGGGTGGTCTGTGTTTGTGTCTGTGTGTAGAAGAATAGAGACACACACTAGAACAAATAAAAACTATTAAAGCACATTACTCAACCATGTTTCATCTGTGCCCTTCAAAACTGTCAGATGAGACAATTTTGAAGTAGCTGGTGGTGAGGGGAGCATTCGCAGCAACCTGGGCTACTGCAACCAGGCCTACCACCCACTGTCACAGGTGATGCTAATATAAATCACCAACCAAGTACTTACCTTTCAGGCTGGGTCCTGCGTGGCTGTGCATGGGTATCTGGAGGTGTCATTCCCTCAGACTTCCTGTGATGTATGTTCTCTTAGGCTGTGTGGTGGGACCGCCTTGTTGCCAGTGCAGTCCTTGTTTGCTTGGTTTGGGAAACTACAGAGATGACGAGTTTTTTTTTTTTTTTTTTACATTTTTGTTTATTCACTGGAACCTATGGCATCTCTCCGGGGTATCGCTTGACTTTTCTGTCTCTAGTCCCTGCCTGAAACCTCCTCTGCTGGGATCCTACAGGGCTGACTCCACTCAGCTTCATGGCTTGACCAGCCCCCTGATCACCCCCCACTGGACTATCTGTGATTAGAAGGACAGTCGTTGAAGCCAGTAGAGCTGGGCACCAGGGAAGCAGGTCCGGCGTTGGGATGTGGGGAGGTCTCCAGGCCCCCTTCACCTCCGCTAGGCCACCAGGGTTTTTTCTGCACAGTTTCCCCTTGGAACAGAGACGTGCAATACCAGCATTGCATTTATGTGCAGCCTGGCTGACGCCACTCCACCCCTGATGTAGCGTCAAGCTCTGCTGTCTGTAGGGCCCATGATCTCCACCCAGAGCCACTATGGAGCAGGCATACCCCAGAACCCACCCCAGGAGGGGAGAGCAGTCCTCCAGATGCTCAATTCCTTTCCTCCCTTGCTGACCTTCCAATGTCCCAAGTCATTTCCAAACTGGGCATGGTGCTAGGTGTGGCATCCAGTGCCTCAACCATCAGTGCCACCAGGCCGGCCGTGACGATTAAGTTCTTAAGAGGAGAACTACCAGCAGAAGTGAAGCCATAAATGCTGTACAGATTGAGGCTTCACCTCTCTGGTCCCCTTTGTAGGCACTAGATTAAATAAATAATCTTTGTACTGGACACTCAAATTGGAAAGTTCTCCAGTGCATGCTGTATTTTAATTTTGGCACTCCTGAGCATCCCGCTCTCTCATGAACTGTTGACATGACCTTGCCCCTTCCTCAATATGCCCTTATGCATGGAGATTGAAGTTTATATCTCCAGTGCCCTTTTATAAATCCCATGGGTGTGCCTAGGGCACTATTGCTCTGCCTATTGAGGAAGAGGCATGGAAGCATCATCAGCTTGCAGTGCTGTGAGCAAGAGCGCATCATGTCCAATAGCGCTGTAAATTATAATGCCAGGCGCACTGGACTAGTGATCAGGTGCAAAGATTTATTTATTTATGTTAACTGCAGGGGGTGGGATAGGAGAGATGAAGCCCCGATCTGTACAGTGGCTGTGGCTTCACCTCTGCCAGTAGAACTCCTTTCATGAGTTTGAGCTCCGACATGAAAACTAAGAGGCTCCATTTTCATGAAGACCAAGTCAGAAAGTGCCCAATTTACTGTGGGTGTAATTCTGAATTGGTTTATTACTTGGGAGAGATTGTGTATCACTCCATTTGCATCCTCAATCACTTGTGTATTTTTTTAATTGGATGCACTTTGTTTACAAGTAAACCAATTCAAGCAGCTTAAATGTTAGCTAGGGACTGAACCAATGGAGTCCACCTTGGCATCTTCTGGTTCAGCTTAATTCATGTCTGAGCTCTGACAGACAAGCTTTGGTACATAGCATTGTCGGATGAGTACTGTCATGGTGCCTTTGCGGCCAACACACCTGGGGGTGGGGGTGGGGGTTCAGTGCTGCACCACCTGCTGTCACACCTGAGGGGTGGGGGCTGCAGTGCTTCACTGCCTGCCATCACACCTGAGGGGTGTGGGCTTCAGTGTTGCACCTGCTGCCATCACACCTGAGGGGTGGGGGCTGTAGTGATGCACCTGCTGCCATCCCGCCTGAGGGGTGGGGGCTTCATTGTTGCACCTGCTGCCGTCACACTTTAGGGGTGGGGGCTGCAATGATGCATCTGCTGCCAACACATCTGAAGGGTTGGGGCTGCAGTGATGCAGCTGCTGCCATCATACCTGAGGGAAGGGGGCTTCAGTGCTGCACCACCTGCCATCACACCTTAGGGGTGGGGGCTTCAGTTGGGGGCTTTGGTGTTGCACCTGCTACCGTCATGCCTGAGGGGTGAGGTTTTCAAGCTGCAGTGATGCACCTGCTGCCATCACACCTGAAGGGTGGGGGCTGCAGTGATGCACCTGCTGCCATCACACTTGAGGGGGTGAGCGCTGCACCTGCTGCCATCACCATTGTACCTGAGGGATTGGAGCTGTTGTGCTGCTGCTGTCAAACTTTCAGGATTGAGGGAATACCGCTGTTGCTATTTAGCCTGGAGTTGGAAGTTGAAGTCACTGCACAGTACTTTCATGGATGTGTGTCTGAGGAATGGGGGATGCAGTGCTGCTGCTTCTGTCACACTGGAGGGAGGGGGCCATAGTGCTGTTGCTGCTTCCTTCTCACACGTAAGGGATAGGGGCTGTATTGCTGTTGCTACTATTGCACCTGAGGGATGGGGGCTGTAGTGCTGCTGCTGCTGTCACATCCTGAACTTAAAATAACTTTCAATTGGTACTAGGATGGATGGATGTACAATAGTGGATGTCAAAATTGTTAAAATGCATGTTAATGCAGTTAAAAATTGTTAAATAAAGCGCATAAAACCAAACACCGGTAAAAACAGATTTTTGCTTGGCAGACACCAGTGACAATATCGTTTTTCACAATGTGCAAAATGGAATTTGCCCTTTCTCAAGCACGGTAAACCAGTGTCCCTGATGGGGTATAATGGCTCATGTATATCCCAAAAATCTATACTGGGCTTTGCAAAGACCGCAAAAACCATGTTCAAAGTCAGGATAGTCAGGCAGCTGAAAGCACTTTTATTAGCCAGCCATTGCAATCTTCTAAAATGAATTAGAGTCACCAAAACAGAGGGCAGTATGACAATTTTAAAATATTAAGAAAATCTGATAAAGCAAGAGGATTGCCTCAACAAGCACAGCACCACAGGGAGTGGAGCAGTAGCATGGCCATCTTTCTGCTTTACCCCCTCTTCACCTGAACAGTGTAGAAATGTGTTCCATAATGCAGGAAGCATCTGAAATTACCAGCCATAGATAACCATAAATGACCATGGTCAAAGAACAGTTATAAAATGTCAAGAAAAATTACTGGGATCTGATTGCTCAGTGCTGACCTTTAAGAGTGATGTTATGCCTGCACATCACACTTATTCAAAAGTAACTAAATATATATTTTAAAAAATATGTATTTTTTACCTTTTTTCTTTTCTACAAGCAAATCATTTTATAATTGCAATAATGCACTTCAGGGCATGTGTCATGTGAATAACTTCAAGTCTCAGGTGTTGTATAGAGGCAGTATAGTACTGTGGTTTATGGCTATGAGCTGTAAACCTGGCGACCTGGTTTTGAATCCCGCAGCCCCCAGTTGCATACTGTATGACCCTGAGAAAGTCACTTCCTTGAGCTTCCAGGTCGCACCTGAAAATAAGCTTCAGCTTAGTGTACCTTTCCTGGTAATACACTCAGCCTGTAGCCTTGTACCCAAGCACCTGAGGCATGACATTATTCCAGCACAACATGTCATGTTGTGCATTATTGCTTAATTCTCAAACTATGTTAACCAAGGTTATCTGTGGCCCCCAGATGAAGCCCTTTGGTGCTATGTAGTGGTGTTTTTGCACACCTTTGAAAGGCACATTTTCTTTTTAATAAAAGTTAAATTAAATTGACACTCAGCTCCATGTGTGTGTGTGTGTACCTTGTACTAGTATTGATTATTAGTAAACAGCTGCACCTTAATGATGCATGGTGTGCATTACCTCTCACGCTTAAAAATCATCTATGTTCTGTCCCGTAGTCATTTACCGTCAGTGGTTGTCCATGGATAACCATGGTTAAAATCATGGACAAACATGAATGAACATGGGCACTGACCATGTATAACTATGGTATAATAACTGGTCAGCAATTTTTTCAATGGGCTGAGCCAGTTATAATTTGCCGTTACAACCCGCGGGTTATAACGGCAAACATGCGCCATCTCAATCAACTGAGAGCTGCATCTTCATTGGCTCTGCACTCCTCCTGGGTGGGCTAAACTACTGAACAAACATGGTGGCTCCTCATCCCACGGAGTGCAGAGTTGCCAGAGCGAGTCATCTATTCATTTTTGTTTTTACTGTTAAAAGGAAACGTCATTTTCGGTAGCTTGATACATATCTGGTGGACCCTACAATTCTGAAGCTGCAGAGCAGAATTCATAAAGGTAGACGCGATTTACGATCTTCATTACCACAGCAACCTAAATACAGTGTTTAAATAATTAAAAAATTAAAAAGCTAACCAAAAAAGAAATAAAAATAAATTTGTAAAAAGACTGTCTCTTACAAAGACTGTGTGTGTGTGTGTGTGTGTGTGTGTGTGTGTGTGTGTGTGTGTGTGTGTGTGTGTGTGTCTGCTACATCAGTGAGACAGCAGAAGGAAAATCAAAGTGGAAAAAATTGCTTCCCAGCAATTATAATTAATAAAAGATGGGAAAGTGTGCTTAAATTCAAAATTAATGGTTGCCCTCGGTGTGGGATGCTTTAATAAACCCCTCGGGCTTCACCCTCGGGGTTTATGTAGCATCCCACACCTCGAGCAACCATTAATTTCTCATTAAGCACACTTCCCCATCCATTATTGTATATTTAACCATGCACAGCCATGATTTATCCATTATCTTAAGAGCGGGAAATACAAAGGAGTTCTGAATCCAACTACCACATTAGATCTTTTTTATATCAATATTTGGGTACTGAAATCAAGTGGAGGTGGAATTAAATGTTTTAATCAATCAATCAATCAATCAATCAAAATCTTATTTATCCAGGCGGGCACCATTGCACAAGGCTCATTTGCAAGGTGGACCTGGTCATGAATACATCAAGGTACAGTACAGAAGCATGTCTACAAAAAGCAATAATATACAAAGAAGAAAAAGTATATACAGTGTATACAGTATAGTACAAGGTTGAAATAAATAATAATAAAAAAAGCATTATTTTACAATTGAAGTCAGCAGATGTACAATCAACCATAGGCATACAGGGGTTATAAGCAGAGATCTTTTGAGTGAGGCAGCTGGCAACTACACATATAGGGGAAAGAGGCCATGTATGGGGTGGCAGATTAGAGAGGTAAAGAAGAGGAGGGATATATTATCGATGACTGGGGGAAAATTGAGCTAAAACCACAGAATGTGACGATGGCTGTCGTGTACTTCTTTATTATGATAATGATGGAGGAAGGGTAGATAATTGGGACACTACTATGGATGGGGTGGGACTTTAGCCAGGCTGGAGTGGACAAGGAAGGGTGGGTGCTGCAGGAAGAGTTAATAGGGAAAGTGTGAGAGCCAGGGGTAGAAACATGGTGAGTGTCAGGATGGAAAGGGGAACCTGCGGAATTAGTGGGCTAGTGGTGAGGAAAACATTTGCAAGGTGCTTTCACGTAGTGATCGTAGAGCATCTTGAAGATATTCAGGCTAACAGGGCAGCTCAGCTTCAAGTTCCTTTGTAAACCGTTCCACAATGTGGGTAAAGAGAAGCTTAGAGCAGCTTTGCCGAAACTAGTTTTGACCCTTGGAACTTGGAGGTCAATTAGGGAATAGCTCCTTAGAGCATAGGTGCCTAACACATTCCGGGGAATACAATCTGAGACTTATTAGGGGAGCTTGTTGGTCACCGCTCTGAAGGCCCATAGGATGGTGCTTCTATTCCCTCTATAGTGAAGGGAGGTCCAGCCTAACGATTAGTACATAGAACAGTGGTGTGTGGAAAGTGGAAGGCCAGTAATGAACCTGATAGCTCTGTGGTAGATGGTGTCCAACTTAACCAGTGCAGAGGCAGTGCAGTGGCTGTACAGCAGGTCCGCATAATCTATTAAAGATAGGAAGGTAGCTTGAACCAGTTGAATCTTGGCCTCCTTTGTGAGCAGGTGGTTAATTATGTAGAATAGTCCTAATATTTGCCTTAGTTTCTTCTGTAGTTCTTCGAGATGGTCAGCGAAGGAAAGTTTATGATCAAGACAAACTCCTAGATATTTGAATTTAGCTACATACTCTAGTGTTTCTCCAAGAACAGTGGTAATTTGTGGGACAGCGCGCCCCCAGCAGGAATTGCCGCATGCAAGGAGGGGTAGAAGAGCATGGCTTTTGTCTTTTTCACATTGAGCAAAAGCTTTTTGTTTATGAGCTAGTATTGTAGAAGGTTAAATTCAGCTTGGAGGTCTTCACAGGCTGCTTCCAGTGTGGGACGGCTCGAGTACAGTACAGTGTCATCCGCGAATAAGTGGATATTGGCTTTTTTGATGGGGTCATTGATGTTGTTAATGTAGACTGCAAAGAGGAGGGGACCAAGGATAGAGCCCTGGGGCATGCCCCTCAGCATAGGTTTTAATGGAGAAAGATCATCTTCAGCTTTAACCTGCTGTTTCCGTTCTTCGAGGTAATCTGTAAACCAGCACATAGATTTATGGTCCAGGCCTAGGGTGCTTAGGGAGGAAAGAAGCAGGCTGTGATCAACTGTGTCGAATGCCTTACTAAGATCCAAGAAAACAGTACAGACATGCTTCTTGTTGTCAAGGTCTAGGAGCCAATCATTGGTCACTTTAGCTAGGGCTGTTATGGTGCTGTGCTTTGCTCTGAATCCAGACTGAACTGGGTTTAATAGGCTTCTGGTTCTAAGTATACCCTAGCTGGCCACACACTATTTTTTCTAGTAATTTAGACAGGATGGGAGGAGGGAGATCGGTCTGTAATTATTTAGATTGCAGGGGTCACCTGCTTTTAATAGAGGGATGCCATGGGCCATTTTCCATTGGGGAAGGGGAGGCTACCCTGGGAGAGTGACATGTTGAATAGGTGGGTGATTGGCACCTCAATCACATGGTAGGCACATTTCAGATAGTATAGCTCTATGAAGTCGGAGCCTGCACCCTTTCTGGTGTCCAGTTGCAGCAGTAGGTCTTCCACCTCTTTTAGAGAGACAGACAGGAGGGAGAAGGCCTCCTCGGTAGAGGGGAACTCGTGGATTGGTGAGCCCTGAGTTGTGCTGAGGTCATTGGCAGGAGAAGTATCAAATTCTAGCCCTGCCATTGCAAAATGGTTATTGAGGGCTTCCAATATCTCCAATCGGTTAGCGATAACACTGCCACCCGACTTAATTTTTGCTGGAATGGAATTACCAGGTGCATGTCCAGACATGTATTTTAATGTTTTCCAGAGCTTTGAAGGATTTCTTGAGGCAGAGGCTAGCTCTGAACGATAGTAGGTGGCCTTGGCTGCTCTGACCAACTTGGTGCACTTGTTACGTGCTCTCTTAAAAAGACACCAATTCGAGTCGTTCTTGCTTCTTCTGGCTTTTTTCCATAAAGTATCCCTTTCTAACCGGGGAGCTTTGAGCTCAGGCGAGAACCAACGGCAGGTGCTGTTCCTGACCCGCACCTTAACCAAGGGTGCATGCTTATTTAAAGCCTCACTTAAAATGTCGTAAAAAATAGTATATGCCCTGTTAACCATTTTGGCTAGGAAGAATTCCTTCCATTGCTGTGAATGTTTCAAGTGGTGGACATAAGCAAACAAATCAAAGTTGCGTTTGCACCTCTTGATAGAGAACTTTGCCACAAACTGTGGATTATGCACGGATCTAACGGTGGTGATTATACAATGATCGCTAATGTCTGAGAAAAATGTTCCGACATGAGAGAACAGGTATGGCTTGCTAACCAAAATTACATCTAAGAGGGAGCTGTTGTTAAGGTTCTTTTTATTTGAGCGAGTAGACTCGCCAATGAGTTGCACCAGCCCTAGAGTGTCACAATAGGATTTCAAGGGAGCTGATGCACTTGATAGCCAATCGTAATTCAGGTCGCCAAGAATAATGGTTTCCAAGGAACTGTGCCCCAATACGGAACTGAGGTGAGACAGGAGATGAGGCCCGGCAGAAGGGGGCCTGTTGCAGCCTATTACACAGAGTGCACTGGAAGGAGAAAGTTTGATCTTTAGGGTCAAGCACTTGAATTCTTTGGGGGAGAATGATGTGTCTATGCATGTGGCTGAGTATTTGTCCCTTGCATAAATTGCCACCCCACCTCCTCTTGATTGCCTATCTGCTTGGAAGAGTAAATAATTTGGGATATTGATTTCATTGTCTGAGGTGGCTGGCCTAAGCCAGGTCTCAGTGATCACTAGGATGTCAGGTAGGGTGTGGCTCACCCAAGCCTGGATAAGGGTAAACTTTTTCAGCAAACTACAGCTATTAAGATGCAAAAAGACATTCCTTTGATACTACCAGGTCTGATGGAGAAGCAAGGGTGTCTAATGATCCTGGTTTGAGTTCGACATTGCCTGAGCACAATAGTAAATGAAGCAGGATTCTTTTTAAGGCAGTGAACTGTAATTTGTAAACACTATTTTTTGGGCGATAAGTGAGGCAGTGTTGATGGGTAGGCCTGTACCCACTCCTGGTGTTATACTGGCCTAGTGTTGCAGCCACTAGTGTCCTGGCAGAAATTTGCCATGAGTAGGAAGTCTCAAGTCTGGATGGGGACTAATTTGCAGAGGCAGCTCGGGAGATGTCCCACGCCTGCAGAGACAGCTGAGAAGCCAATAGTCCAGAATGGCTACCTGAAAGGAGCTGTTGGATGGACAGGAGAAGCAAGGGTCATTCCACTTTAGGAGGAATGAGGTTCAAGAATTGAGCTGGCGCTAGTAAGCTAGTGACACACCAAGGAACCAGATGTATTTTCGCATGGTAGATCTAAACGCCACAACAGCCGGCAGTAAATGCCACTAGAAGCCTAGACCAATCAGTGATCAGGTGTCATAAGTTCAAAATCCTTTTGTTGGCTGAGAGGCGGTTTTGCTGCTGAACGTACCTGTGGAGCAACTCTTTGCAGCTGAGCCAGTGAGGTGGTTCAAGACTGCAATCCAGTGTGGCAAGATTGATCTGTAGCTTTCATTTCTGTTTCTGGCCCTGCTCCACCAGTACAGAATGGGAGTGGGGGCAGGTGTTCAAGTCTTGCAGCCTTAGTGGATGAGCATGGTTCAGCCTGAGAAACAGGCAGAAAAACCCCAGGGATGGTCCTCAGAAAGAGAGGTATCCCAGGTCCACTAGAGCAGAAGAGGAAGTAGAAAATATAATGTGTTTCCTCTTTAACAGAAAAGACAGATGTTGTAGCCCTCTAGTGGCTATGTAGTATAATTTGCAAATGAGAAAACAGACATAAAAAAAAAAAATTAAATTCTTGCTTTACAAAAGAGGATAGTCTCCCAGGGTCAGCAGCGCTGATAAACGTCTCTATTGAAGCAAGGTAAAATGGAGACCAGTAGGAAGAAATCAGTGAGGCTGAGATTCTCCAATCAGAGTGTTAGCGCTGAAAATTCAGAATGTCCAAAGGTGCCAAATATCAACACACCTGAGGGTGTATATGGCTTTTGGCTGTTTCGGAAGATTTCTGGGCCCTGCAACGAACCGGAGTTCAGAGGATCCCGGCAGCAGTTTCAACAGGGGAAGAAAGCCTCAGGGTCTACTAATTTGCAGTAGCAGAATCGTGGGTTGCTTCCCAGGACAGGTTTGTAGCTTTTCCTCTGGCAGTGAGGTGTGAGCCCCAGGAGGGCACGGCACATCTGAGGGGGAGAGGAAAGGAGATGGATTAAGTAGGGGCAGGCAGGAGAGGTGTGGTTAACTCAAAGAAACAGGGTGGTCACTATTATTTGGAAGGAGGAGGCTAAACTAGAAAGTGGGTAATAGAAACAGGGAGGAGACATAAGTGGGTTAGAGGGCAGACAGGTGGCAAAGCGAGAGGCAAGGATGGGGCTTTAAATTTAGAATGCTAGGCAGTACACTGTAAGGTCTGGTCAATTTAAAGCTACAGCTTTACACAGAAATTAATTCTAAAAAGGATTCATCTGTTCGCTTAGAATAATAGACAGTGCAGTACAGGTCTAATAATCTTAAGACTCTACAGTTTTACACTCAGAATTAATAATAAAAAGGATTAGGCTGTAGTTTTAGGATATTAAGGAGTGCATGAAAAGGTCAACTTAAAACTCTTCAGCCTTTCGCAGAGAATTAATTCTAAAAAGGGATGTAATCACAGTGCATTCACAGCAGGTAAATCACTTTAAACGATGGCAGTGTAACACTGAATGGCCTAAACTAGATTGATAGATGAGGAGAGAAACAGTGTGGTGGTGGTGGTGGTGGTGGTGGGGGGGGCTTTCATGCCATTCTAGCTTTACAAAAAAGAACTATTTCTTTACAAAAATAAAAAAAGGAAATTCTTGCTTTGCAAAAAAGGATAGTCTCCGAGGGTCAGCAGTGCTGATAAACGTCTCTAAGGAAGCAAGGTAAAATGGAGACCAGCAGGAAGAAGTCAGTGAGGCTGAGATCCTCCAATCAGAGTGTTGGCACTGAAAAGTCAGAATGTCCAAAGGTGCCAAATACCAACATACCTGAGGGGGTATATGGTTTTTGGCTGTTTCTTTAGATTTCTGGGCCCTGCAATGAACCCTTCATACTCTACAAAAATTTAATATTTACTTTTCTGTTCGACAGGCCCTTATTGTTTAAATAATTCTCATAGAGGTCATCGAGGAAACTATGGCCTCCCATTCCTCTTGTGCAGTGGATAACAAACCAATGTTAATTATCTGCCATGACTATATCAGGTCACCCAAGAAATACATGGGGACTGAAACTAACACCCAAAAGAAAGCGTAAATGAAGAAGAGAGACAAGTGAAATACAATATCATGCCCTCTGTGGGCAGGATGGTACACATCATGCAGCCATGGAAGTGCATTAATGGCACCTCCATTCTATCTGGTAATCTACTTCCAAATTCAGAACATACACACTCACCTGAACGTGGGCTCCTTGGTCTCTTCACCTGGTCTCTCAATTAACTTGGCAGACTTCGTTAACTGCCTTGAGAGGCAGACTGGACTTTCCTACCAGCCTGACATTAGTACAAGATGCCACTCTCATGAGCAGCCATTGTAGTGAGGTGCCACTCACAGGTGTGGTGGATTCAGTGCAGAAGCCAAGCCCAGGCCCTACTGAGATGCAAACTCAACAGTTTACATTTTAGTAGCAGGGCATGGTGTGACAGATCAGAAGATAACAGCTTTAGTTCCAAATAGTAAGCACATGTTTTTTACATTTTTAAGATTGTAGCAGCAATGGAGACCATACGCAGCTTTGGACTAAGCTTTTAAACCAGCCTCCTAATGTACTATAAATTAACTTGACACTCTTAATCACTTTCAATCATCATATACTGTATTAATTTGACTGCTACAATTCTATATTTGCAAAATATATGTGGGCACTGTTTTTGTTTTTCATTTTGAACAAATTACTTTCTATACCTTTTGGTATGCTAACACAAAATTATTTCCCTCCCCATATCAGCCCAATGAAGGTAATAGGTAGTAGGTCCTAAACGATTGTGTGTTTCTCTAATAGGACTACAGGAGCTAGTGGTGGCAATGCGCCTATTTTGCTCATGCTAATCAGCCTTGCAGTTTGTTTCCTCTGAGCCTTTGTAGAAAACATCTGAAAATACTGTATGGGTTGCAATACCTGATTTATTGTGCTGGAGAAGTATAAAAGCCTGCATGCCTTTGGGCAGTGTCAAATGCCCCAATGCGTGTTTGTGCATATAAGAGTGTGTGAGTATGTGAACATATTACCAACCTCATCTAAGCTGTGCCATGCTTCATGGGGGACCTTGATTGTCTGAGCAATATGCAAATGTAGAAAAACACAAGCAGCTCTCTGGTCTCCCTAATAAGGACTAAGACCTTGCTCAGACTCTTCCATCTACAGTCTGAGAAACACAACAGAGATCTGCTCAAACCTGCCCTTGCCCACAAGAGGGGGAGAATTTTACATTCTCGGTTTCCTTCCTTTCCATCAGAAGAACTGTCAGAGGATGTGGGACCCAATTAAGAGTGAATGCTCCTATTTTTTTAGTCACCTGCTTCTTTTAACTACCCTCCAGTGTTTAAGCATATAAAGGTCAAAATTAACATAGATGTAAATAAATGACTACAGAGGGAAAAAGCTACTGCATAACCAGCAGTTATATGCTAATTAATGTTGTTTTCCTTACTGTCTTCCTAGTGTCATTCATATTCTTATTTTTTGAGGTAACATTGCATTTGGTTCAAAATCATGACAACTTAGTAAAATGATTCACTGTGCTTCAGTGCTCATAGATGTACACATCTGAAGAGATGCAGACCCCACTACAAAGAGCTGCTGTGGATTTGTACATTTTCAATTATAAAGAAACATTTAATGTTACTGCACTGACAAAATTTCGAGGAGGGATAAAACCTCAGGCCAGATCCACACAGAAGGAGCTGGATATAACACAGTTGCAACCTAGTAACATATTAATTTAATTCTGGAAGTTTGCTGTAGGTCTATCATGTTCAGCACCTGATTTCATAAGCAGGGATGGTATAAGTATGTTACGCAAACATGTACTGGTTTAATGCGATTCTCTACCCACTCAGCTACCCATGGTATCTGGTGATTCCTCTGGTAAGCAGAAATGTGTCCAGCCTTACCTTTTAGGCCTGTACTGTTTTCATGTCCCCTTTCTTCACTAATAGCCTGTTCCATGTGTTCTACATATTCTGGGAGAAACATTCATCCTAATATCCTGAAATTTATCACTGCAGAGCTTCAGGACGTGAACTTGTATGCTACTGCTGGACATCAGATAAACATCTCTAACAGTTAAATCTCTTTAGTACCCTTGGGTATGTGAAAGATTGAGATTATGTCCCCTTCCAGGCTATGCAACCTGACATGTACCCTACATACACTTGGACTGGGCCATGCATGGCCAAATTTACCCCCTCAGTCACACTGTTCCATGCATTTAGAGGAACACAGAGCAGCTAGGGGTTTGGGGGGACAGATTGGGGTCAGACACAAGGCATCCAATCATTTATCCAGGATGGCTCCAGATTGGATCCACATGTCCATATGGAGCAGGGATTATGGGATAGCAGTTCTCCAAGGACTTCCATATCCCCCTATAAGGAACAATAGATCTGAAAAAAAAAATGCCATGTCCCAGCATCCAGAAGCCATGCCATAAGGAAGGTTTGGGCCAGCAGCTAAGGGGGGCAATCAGGACCCCATATTGGTCTGGGGATGCCATGCAGTGAGAACACACACATGTTATAATGGGATCCCTGTGGCACAATAGTGGTCCCTTGTACTCCATTAAAAACAGTGGAAGATATTTGGATGTTTTTATGTAGCACAACACTCCTCCAAGTCGGCTTCTGACTCAATTGCCCATGAAGAGGCACAGGTACTAACACATGAACATACAAAATTGCCAGCAGATACAGGCCATTCAGTATATCTAGTCCACTGAAGTGTACAGCACTCAGTCTATTAAACTGCAGCCGCTCCCCTTGCACACCCTTCTAACTTAGTGCACCCCACTTCTGACTTCTCTTCCCCCACCCTTCCCACAGTTTTGACCTTTCATTTTGCCCTATCCCTCCCTTTCTTGAAGCTGCCCACTATCTGCAGTGCTACTACTCCTTCTGGCAGAGCATTCCAACCAGCCACCACCCTCTCCATGACATAGTGCCTCCTCAACTCTCTCTTGAATCTCCCTCCCTCCAATTTCAGACTGTGTCCCCTGGTGTCCCTCCCACATTTTAACTTACACAAGCCCTCTGAATTAGCTATGTTTATGCCCTTTAGGTAGTTGAACATCTCAATCATATCCCCTCTCTCCCTTCTATGTTCTAGGGTGTACATGTTGAGCTCCCTCAATCTCTCCTCATATGTTTTGTCCCCCATCCCCAGGATCATCTTCGTCACCCTGCGCTGGACCCCCTACAGTAGTTTGAAGTCCCTTTTCAAATAGGAGCACCAAAACTGCACACAGGACTCTAAGTCCTCCCTCCTACAGGTGATTCCCCTGATGATGCATCCCAGCATTCTGTTCACCTTTGCAGCTGTCTTCCTGCATTATGCTAAGTGTTTCATGTCCCCTGTCACCAGCACTCCCTGATCTTTCTCCTTCTCTGAAGTGGCTAACTGCATTTCCCCCAACCAGTAGCTATTCTTTATCCCCGCCCCCCCCCCAAGTGCAAGACTTTGCATTTTTTGGCATTGAACCCCAGCTGCCATGTGGCTGACCAGCACTCAAGTGTCTCCAAATCCTCTTGCAGTGCCTTACCCCCTACCTCACTATCCACCTTAGCACAGATCTTAGTGTTGTCTGCAAAGAGGTTGATCATGCTCCTTATCCCATTTGATATGTCTGCTATGCATATGTTAAAGGTGTGGCAGGATTAGGTGTAGAGGGCCTGCATATGGGCTGCTGTGGTTCTGCAGGGTGCTCCACTTATATGGAGGGGGCAAGCTGCTGCTTTTGCCATCCCTCTGCATATGTGGGTTGGGTCAAAAACTCTTTGTGGCTCATGCCTTCAGAAAGTTTGTGTACTAATTTGTTTTCAGTTAATCAAAAGATTATAGTCCCACCACATATCTCACTTTCTAGAGCATTAGTTCTTAGATTTTATCATAGAGATCCTCCTTCAAGCCATTGAAAAGATCTTGAGCCTCCTGCAAATACTGAAGTAATCTTAAGCTTCCTCATAGGAAAAAAAAGCATACTTTGCACAGAACATCAGGAATAACGTGAAACTCCTTCGAATAGTTTGCTCTTGCTTCATTAGCTTATTGTAACCCTTCCCCATAACCCACTCCCCATGCAAGACTACTTGCTCCAATATTTTGACTCTTGAACCATTGTTACCTCTTGTTGCAATGTCTTCATGAGTCACACTGTGTTCTCTGTCTTTTTCACCTCTATCTGGAATAATCTTCCTACCCACCTTTGCCTCTCCCTCTCACACCCTGCTGTTAAGCAACTTCTCAGGAATCTTTTGCTCCCTCCTGCTTTGGCTCTTAGTACCCCTCTGCTTAACCTTTATGTTTCACAAGGTCTGTCAGATTTCTATTTTGTCAGTTGTTACCATGATTTGTTCATTGTTCCTATTTGATTGCACTATTGTTCATTTTGTGTTGCCTGACCATATGGCAGTTACCTTTTGAATTGTATTGACTCCCTACCCTTTGCTGGGTACATCTGAAATGAGCCCTGGTTCAGTGTGCCTTTCTTGGTCACTGATTTGTAAATAAATTAATTTACTATTACAGTATCTTCTTTCAGTTTGCCTCATCCCTTCACACAACATATCTAAAACTCAAAATTAAAGCATACTACTTTTTCAGACTTGCTTGAGCCTCTCCTGGAACAGGCAGGGGCCTCCCAAGGGAGTCAGGCCTCATCATTTGAGAAACTCTGATCTACAGCCATCTTATGACAAACAAAACAACACATACAATAACTCTACTAACCATGAAGAAGAAAAGGAAGGGAGAAGGTTTGCAACTAAGGATTCCTCAGTGCTTTACTAACTCAACCTCAAAAAGAAACATGCTTTTGAGAATAGAGTCGCCATGAAAAGTTAATGTTCAGCCTTATTAATATATTCAATTACTTATGCTTTGCTAACCCGAGTAAGGCCCACTAAACACATGTGCTTGTTTTCAGAGGCAACTCAGGAGCAAGTGAGAGGTTAAGTGACTTGCTTACTCTCGTTACTCTAACCTCTAGGCAATACTGCCAGCCCCATTCAGGTACCTATCCACGTCTACCCCCCCCCCAAGTTCATTATAACAATATACCCTAGTAGACAGCTAATGGAGAATATATTGATATATAGACCTTGCAGGGCAGCAGTTCAAACTCATGGAAGTGAGTCTGTTGTGCCATCCTACAAGTTCTGTGTATCAATATACACTAGCTGTTTGTAAGAATATATTATTATTCTTTGCAAAAATCTTCCTTACTGCACC
This sequence comes from Neoceratodus forsteri, assembly GCA_016271365.2. NCBI lineage: Eukaryota > Metazoa > Chordata > Ceratodontiformes > Ceratodontidae > Neoceratodus > Neoceratodus forsteri. The sequence continues at coordinate 233,747,963 of JADMNL010000023.1, read as the reverse complement.
AGTTAAGGTAACTTAATGCCACAAAAGTAGCAAAATGTGGCATTAGGGTTTGCAACCCTAACTCCCCACCACCCAAGCAGCAAAAGGAAAAAAACTTTAGGGTTTTGGGTCTCCAGAGTCATGTCGAATCAGTGGTTGGGTCTTCCTTGGGGTTGTCCCCCAGCCTATAGCTTGTAGTCTAAAGCACAAGGAACAGCTAAAAAGGCAGTGTTTCATAGTGATACACTCTTCAAAGGTAAATAATTATGTTTCACCACATGTTGCCAACTCAGTTGGTTGTAGCTTTCTTCATGGAGATCATATGTGATGCTGTTTGTTCAGGGAAAGGGGTGGGCATTAGGGCTGACAACCCCAAGGAAGACCCACCACTGATTCACCAAGACTCCAGAGACCCAAAATCCTAATGTTTTTTTTCCTTTTGCTGCTCGGGGGGAGGATTGGGGGGGGAGTTAGGGTAGGAAACCCTAATGCCACATTTCCCCTACGTTTGTGGGGTTAAGTTACCCTAACTGGTGCATTAACAATGCTTTTTGCAAATAATTTCCTATCTTTTTGAGACAGTGCAATCGTATCCTCATTCACACGGGTCCCTTTGGGACCTGCATGAACAGGTACGGATGCTCCGCATTAAGGGGAGACTCCGTCTATCAACAGAAGTGCAGAACCCTTGCAGGCCCTGCAGTTTTGTGCAACGATGGCTGTGAAGAATTCATGAGTCTGTCTGGTGGGCTGTGGAAGAGCAGGGCCCTCTGGTCCCTGCAGTTCTATGTGGCCACAGCTTCAGATACACAGGGCAAAGAGTGCACCAGTCAGCCAATGCACAGTGCCCTCTGCCACCCAAGTGGGGAGAGGTGCAGTGTCCTATGCCAAGAGGACAGTTGTCTTCACTATATAGTAGCTAGGCCCATGTGGACAACCCTGCACCTTTAATTCCATGATTGAAGGGGTGTCACATAACAGTGTCATGCACCCATGCTGACCACATCCAACTAGGTCACTGATCTCATCACCTAACTCAGGTCACCAGCATGGGATCACAAAGCATACCCGCTGTGGTCAAGACTGGCACTACACACACCTAACATTTTTTTTTTTAGTTTTGACCCCAAATTTTCAAGATGCTTATTTTGTGATTCACCTTATAAACATGACAGATACCATTTATAGTGCAGTATATAGGATGAAATGTCATTTCACACCAGAATTCTAAAAACGTATCTTGTCCAGGATTTAAAACATGATATACGCCGCGTTTTTTTTTTTAATTACTCTTTGTCTCTCCCTACTGCCTTCTGGCCCCAACTCTTCGGGACATCCACTGAGTCATCTTCCTACCTCACACCCACCAGGACTCACCTTTCTTCCTCCATGGAGCTTCGGTTTTCCCCCCAAATGGGGACGAGGTGGGGTCCATCGCCTCGTAATCCTACATATCGTCAGGCAGAGCTAGCGGTCCTGGTGAGTGGGGCACATTGGAGGCATTCTCTGGGAAGTCCACCTTCCTGGAGCCAGCAGGTGATTTTTCCTCTTTTCTCCCCTCCCCTACAGTGCATAGCCCCGTGACGTCAAGGCGACAAGCGCCGACGCCCACACTGTAAAGTGGCCGCTCATTCCCCTGCATCGGGGCTTGTAGTACTCCAAGCCTCCACAGTGGCTGCAACCCTCCCCCGAGAAGGCAAGCTGTCATTGGACACTCAAGCCTATCTTCCCCCGGCCAACCCACCGGTGACCCAAGTCCAGTCCCGAACCCGGGTCACCGGCATGGAGCGAGGTGTGGCATCCAGCGCCTCAACCCTCAGCACCACTGGGCTGGCCATATACACCACATTTATGAGGTAGTGTGGAAAAATGGTTATGTTGAAAGTTCGGAGTGAAAATCTTTTAAATTAGTGAAGTTATGAGTGAACATTGAAATATTGAAATGTTCACTCAATACCTGGGCAATTTACTGTATCTGAATGCCAAATTTTCAGCATAGCCTTCTTATTACCCCACCTAATGAACCTGGTAGATGAAAATTTTCAAATCCCCAGCAAAACGTCTTTCTGTGCCACTGAAACATCGCCCGCAGCACAGGTGTGAAAACACATTTTGGCTAGGACTTGAAAAATTACAGCTGTCATGTTCATGATATGATGTGAAAAAATGTCTATATGTTAAAAATGTGGGTCAAATTTTTAAAATGACCAAAGTTATGAACAAGCATAGAAGCATTTCAATGTATGTGTATAACTTTGCCAGTTTTACATATTTGACCCCTAAATTTTCAACATAGCCTTCTTAAGACCCCACCACATGAACAAGGGTGGTGAAAATGTTCAAATCCTGCCCGAAAGGTGATTTTGCCATATACCACAAACTCACCTTTCAGGCCTGATTTGCTTAATTCCACCATGATTGGCAATGAGGTGGGATCCCCAAAAAGGCCATGTTGAATAGGCAAAAATGACAACATTATGCATCAGTGTTAAAAACCCCATTGAAATGAACTGAACCACATGTACATTAGTGTCTCATATTGCAGCTGATGGTTCCAGCAGCAAAACATGTCTTCGATCAGAGAGTGGATCTTCACCCTCAGATGTGTTAATGTGAGTGAAGGTGTGGGGAGGGAGTAATGGGTTGTGGGTAGTCAATAGGAGGTATGGGTGGGAGGGGGTCGGGTCAGCAAAGGGCCATTTTCTTTTCTTTTACAGGTTTAACAGAAAAAAAACATTGAGGGATGGTTTTCTTTACTTATATAACATTAATGGAGACAGCAGTTGAAATGTGGGGGTACTAATAGACACCAGGGTAAAAAACATACATAAGGATTGGCGGTTGGGTGGTGCCACTAGACACCAGGGAAACATAACATGTAGGAGGGGATGGAGTGTGACACCAGGGAAGTGGCAGCTCATTGCTCTCACAGCAGTCTTCAGCAGGAATTCCAGTTGCAGCTACAGAACCCAAGGAAGTCATACTGTTCTCATACAGAGAATGCAGGTCAATGGCTCCTCTCATTTAGCAGGGCACCCTGCATTTTTGGATGCTCAGAAAATGTACTGTATTTGTGGCAAGTTTTTAAAAAAACAAACAGCAGAATCTAGCTAAACAGAGTAGGTTCAGGATTTTTTTTTAAAGATATTATTGTTATGCATTATCAGTGTTTTTGAGTTTAAACTAAGAAATAAAATGGTGTCCGACAAGATCAGTATTTTTTCTGCACGAGAGGTTAATCATGGAAATAAACAATTGCTTTTTTTACTGTTCATGTCAGGGCATTAACTCTAAAATCATTATAATTCTGGAACAATATAACAATTTTTCACGAAACCTTCAAAAGGCACACCCTTGAAATGGGCCCCTTCCACCCTGAAAATGTTATGAAAAAATACCCAATCCATCTAGACTGTAGGTGATAGCAAAAAATACCCAGTGTTAAGTATAGGGAAACCAGACATGTTTTTTTTTCTGTATTTTGGTTTTCCATACCTTGAAAAGCAAACAAGATGTTGTCACAAACCTTTTCACGTTTTGAGACTCTGACGCTAATGTTTTTTAGGTGCCAAAATTGGGGTTTAACATTAAACAGCCTACTCAACCCTAACTATAGGGGCACTACTGCACCCTTATAATAATAAACTTGGGGGACAAAGAGCAACTAGGTGAGTGGAGGGTTGTGGAGGGTTGTACTAACTACTACCCTGGAATAGGCTGGTGGGGGACTTGGGGAGGTGCCACTGAATACCAAGGACAGGTGAGGTTTTATACTGGTTACAGGATTTGAGCTAGAAAGGGGCATTCCATTAGACCACCAAGGAGGTTGGGAGTCATATACTAGTTATGGGGATCAGGCTGGGATTGCACCACTAAACTGTCAGGAAGAATGGGAGTCATATACGGGTTACAGGGACTGCATGTGGGAGTGGTTAACTGTTTGCTTTTTTTAATGTGTACACCTGCTACACTGCATATGGTACCAGCGATGCCTTTGTGGAGGACCATGGAGATAATTGAAAGCAGGAGGGGCAGCCCATCATGCAATCTGAGGAGCAAAAGTGAGCACCTCACTAGGTAATGAGGCCATAATGGGATGCAAATAATCAATTAATTACCTGTATAGACATATAGGTTATTTGCACGTGGACTTGCAAATACAACATAGCAAATTTGTGCAAGAGACCTAACAGGTGTGTTATGTTCTAACTGATTTTACTCCTTGACAGACTCCATGTTTGGTACAGGCACATACCTCTCCATAGCATGGGGGTTTTGTTTTGTGTTGAGGGTGTGTCTGGAGGAGAGTGAAAATATAATTCCTGTCTGTGTCTTGAACATTTCTTCTGCTAGCCACAGATGTTAATCAGTGGCACAAGTTCCAAACTGCTTCCTGCTGCTAGGTGCCTTCTGTTGCTGTGCTGTGCAACTGCCAAGAGAATTCGAGAAGAGTGACATGAGGAAGTGTCTGGAGGAAAGTGAAAATGTAATTCGTGTCTGTGTCTTGAAGATTTCAATGATAGCCACAAATGTTTGGTGGACCAAGTTCCAAACTGCTTTCCTGCTACTAGGTGAGAAAATGTCTGGAGGAAAGTGAAAATATAATTCCTGTCTGTGTCTTGAAGATTTGAATGATAGCCACAAATCTTTAGTGGACCAAGTTCCAAACTGCTTTCCTGCTGCAAGGTGCCTCCTGTTGCTGTGCTGTACAACTGCCAAGAGAATTCGAGAAGAGTGACATGACAATTTCTCGAGAAGTGAAACATAATTCTTGTTGTAGACATAAACATATCTCATGCTGCCAGTAACCTCAAATGTCAAGTGGTGGCCACAGTGAAGAACTGCTTCCAGGACAAGAAATAGACAAGAAGGGTGAAAGGATGAACAGGACAGTTTCACTATGCTGTATGAAGGAATTATCATGATAATATCTAAATATGAGAAAACTTTACAAGAAGGTGCTCTCCTGCTGCTGCAGTTGATAGTGGTATTGGACTGGCTCTTGCTGTTCCTGCTGAGGTTGTTTGAACACATTTATTTGTGGTGAAAAGTGTTTGAGAAATTGAAAATGAGAAATTAGTCATCTTGTCTTGTTTTGATGTCCAGAGTAGAGACAACAGTTGACAGAGATGTTGCTGTCCTGCTGCTATGTGATGCTGTGGTTGCTGAGAAGCACTCCTTCCTGGTGAGGCTGCAGTATCACATGTACCACACTAGTAGGTAATGTTTTTTCTTTCTTCCCTTTGTGGGGGGGGGGGGGGTTATTGCTAACACCTGAAGTGTAATATGATCATACTGTGTTTCCATTAACTTTCAGCTATGAGTGATGAAATCATGCAGCTTGGTAACCAGTTACTACCATGACAACTTTACAGTGACCAACACTACAGTGACAACAGTGCCAGGTTGATATAGTGTCAGCATGGGACCCCAGCACTGCTTTGTGGGGGTATTGTACCACCTCCCCAAAAAAACTCCGACTTGGAGTTGATTATTATAGCAGTGGGGGGGATGGGGGCAGAGCCCCCCCACATGGGTGGTTCGGGGGCAAAGCCTTCCCCCAGAAGAAAATAAAGTCTGCAGTGACTCCCTTTGTGCCAACTGTAAATGCTGTCGACATAAAGGAGTTGCTGTAACATTGGTCGGCAACGAAATTGTTGACTGACCATTACAGATCCATGCAACTTCATAGCTACAAAATGGGTGTTGGAATTCACCGCATTTCCAACCAGGAGGTATTTTTTGTGAGGAAGGGGTTAAGTCTGTAAAGATGTGCAGATGTGACAATAATTGTTTTCTGTTTCTGTTGCTCCTTTTTCAGGTACTTTTCAGCATCTGCCTGTCAACATGTGATGTGACCTTTATTTTAATGTGGAATTTTTCATGTTTGAGAAGAACCAGTCCATGGGGTAAGTATTTTTTTGGGGGAAGGGGATTGGGGGTAACACTTTATTACCAATTCTAACCATTCCTTTTTAATTTTCTCTGATTTTAAGGTACGCAATACTGTGAATCAGGTTGCTTGCTGCATGGGTCCATTCTGTAATGTTTTTTTTTTCACACTTAGCAGTTTTAGCCACCATGGAATGTAAGTATTTTTTTTCTTTTTCTTGGTTTTGCACAGTAACTCACTCATACAAGTTTTGCAGATGTCAGAGTAAATGTTCTCTGTCATTCTTCCTGTAATTATAGGTCATTTTCCTCATGTGTCTTTTGCTGTACTGTCCGTGATGTACCACCTCCAGAAGCAGGTGTGGTGTGGACAATGGATCATCATGCTGATGAATGATTGCTGGAGCTGTGCTGAGGAAAGGAAGGCTACAGTAACAACACAGGACACCTGTGAAGAAAAAAAAAAGATTATTCAGACTATTTATTTTTATTTTTTATTTATTTATTTAGTCTAGGATTACAAGTACCTTTGAGCCAAGGCTCTTTTACAAAGGTTCCACATCAATTGAGGAAACAATACAAACATGACAAAATTTGAAATAGGCATTTCTAAGCAGTTGAATACATACATTTCAGGGGAGGTAGGTACCAGGACAGTTATTTGAATAAACAATGCAGAGCATGGGATTTTAAACAGTCTCAAGCAGTTGAATACAGACAGTTGAAGGAAGGAAGGAAGGTACCAGGGCAGGGTTAACAGGGAATAGTTGAGGGATTGAGGGGACACAGTAGAGGGGTGCAGCCATGGGCATGGTCAGGCTTTAAGAAAGTGCAATTGCCAGGGAGGAGGGGAAGGTGGGAAGGGGAGGAAAGGGTGTGAAAGAGAGGGAGAGGTAAGTGCAAGAAGAGTTAGCAGATTAGGAGTGATAGTCACAGGAGCTAGAGACAGAGAGGTGGAGGTGAAGGTTGGTTTTGAACTGGCCAAGCTTTTGTAGAGAGGTGATGTCTTTGTTGAGTCCATTAAACCAGGAGGGTGCTCGGTGAGCAAAGGACCTTTGTCCCTGCATGGTGCAGCACTGAGGGATGTGCAGTATTGGATTTTCAGAATCCCTGGTGGGGCAGGGATGCGTGCTGCACATAGGAGAGCTTGGACTCCTGGGGGTGCAAGGCCTAGCATGATCTTCTTGTCCATTAAGCAAGTATGGTACTTAATACAGTTGGATAGTTGGAGCCAACCCGTTTGGACGTAGAGTGCACACGTATGGGTGAGACAGTTGGATCCTGTAATGAGATGGCAGGCTTTGTTTAGGGCCAAGGATAAGTGCTTAAGGGTTGTGTCAGTAGCAGAGCCATGGACAACCAGACCATAATTGATTAGTGAGACCACAGAGCTCTGCACAGATATCCTTAAGGCATTTGAGGTAAGGCATTGCCTGTGCCTGTAGAGAAGTCCAATGCATTTGTTAACAGCTTTAGCAACAGTGTCAGAGTGGATGCCATAGGATAGGTGACTATCGAGAGTGATTCCAAGACATTTAAAGGAGTGAACTTGGTCTAGGACAGCACCATGGCAGTTTGTAATTACGATGGGTTGAGGCCTATGCTTGCTGTGGGAGCTGCAAAAAAGCATTGACTTTGCTTTCCTATAGTTGAGTACCAGCTTTTGTCTATTAAACCATTTTTCAATGGAGGTGAAACCCATCTGGAGATTTTTTTGGAGTAGGAGGTTGTCATGATGAGTGGCGTGGATGATGGTGTCATCCGCATAAAGCAGGATTTGTTCAGGAAAGGATTGTGGAAGATTGTTCAAAAAAAGGCTAAAAAGAAGTGGCCCGAGAATGAATCCCTGTGGGACTCCTGAATGGACGGGTCTTGCATCAAAGCGGATGTGAGCAATTTTCACTGTTTGGGAGCGGTTTTCCAGGTAGATCTTAAACCAGGATGTAGCCTCTGGGGAAAGCCCAGCATTTTGAAGCTCTGAGATGAGTAGTCAGTGATGGACGGTGTCAAAAGCCTTAGTCAGGTCAATGAAAACTGATCCAGTTAGTTGATTATTGTCAAGGTAGTTGTGGATTGCTCCTGTGAATTCTAGGAGGGCCAATGTAGTGCTGTGGCCTTTTCTGAAACTGTGCTGCTGCTTACAAAGGATGTCGTGCTTAGCCAAGTTTTCAGTCAGCTGGTCAGTGACTAAACACTCAATGGTCTTTGAGGGGGTAGTATGGATATAGGCCTATAGTTCCCATGCTGGGCCTTCTCCCCACTTTTGTGGACTGGTGTAATGGTGACGGATTTCCATCTGTCAGGGAACTGGCAGAGGGTGATGGAGAGGTTGAAAATTCAAGTAAGTGTAGATTGCACTTCATCTAGCATAAGGGACAGTAGTTTAAGGTCAAGTGAGTCCCCACTGGTTCTTGATCCGGTTATTGTTTTGCTGACGTATTTGGCACTTCATGCCTCCAGACTGCTTTGAAGTAAAAAGGTGGTAGAGTCGAGGGGGGGGGCGGGGTGGTGAGAGGGGGTGCAGCAGAGAGGTCGGCATTGAAGAAGTCTTGTGGGAGCACACTACTGAGATCCGAGAATGTGTTATTTAATGTGTTTGCTATGGTGGCAGGGTCAAGAGTTATAGTCCCATCCACTTCCAACATGGTAGTTGATGTTTTGGGTAATTTTCTTGCAACTTCTTTAAGATTATTCCAGAAGGACTTCCACTTACCCCAGGTGTTTGTGAGAGCAACTATTAACTGAAGTGCAAAATGTGATTGGGGCTTGTGGCCACAGGGGTTGTAGCAGTAGTGAATTCTCTAGCTTAGGGTACCGCAGTACCTGTAACCACTGTTAAAAACAAAGATAAATTATTTTTGTCCAAGCCCACGCAGGTGACACTGTAACCATACTCCGTACTCAGCTGCTTCCCTTCCTGTACAGGGCTATCGCCTGCAAATCAAAATGATTAATTACTTCACCTCCAGGTTTGTTCACTGACCACTGCTGGTGCTGGAAGCATTATTACCTGTGAAAAGGGAGAAGAAAAATATTATAACACTTAAAAATAAATTGTAATGACACATACCTGTACATTAGTGATGCTTGCCATGTTGGCGACCACAGTGCCATTCATTCGGATTCCTGGCATCAAATGGTGGGCTGATGGTTAAACTTGCAGGAAGACAAAAGGAAAGAAAGAACACTGCAATATCATTCTGAAATAAGATGGAAGGTCTTTGCTCTGCTGCTGCACAGAATCATCTGCATCTAAATGGGGAAACTGTCCTTTTGTCAGCTGTGTCACCTGTGATAAAAAATAAATAAGAGAAATTGTCCTTTTATCAGCTATGTCAATCAACAGTGATGAAAAAGAATAAAGAGAAATTGTCTTTTTTTCAGCTGCATCCCCTGTGATGAAAAGGAATAAAGAGTAATTATCCTTTTCTCAGCTGTGTAACCTGTGATGAAAAAGAATACAGATAAACTTTCCTTTTCTGAACTTTGTAATCTGGCCTGTGAATAAAACAAAGCCATTACTTTGCCCCCATTTGGCCAATGTGACTTCTGCAATGATGAAATCTGTGTACCATGTATGCAGCTCCTCTACATATGAATGCCGGGAAGTAACAAGCATTTGTCAATGCCGAATGTTTGCTTGCTGGTATTAACATTAGAAATGCAGGAGTTAGACAGAAGCAGAATAGGAATGGCAGTGAAGTACTGAACTTCACATGAACCCCACCTCCATCCTGTAGAGATGGACAGGATTTGGGGTAAGGCTCTGGGTCGTCACCCATGACGGTCAAGCCATGTCACCTCACCCTATTCTGCAGACACCGACACATGTTGAGCTGTGCCTTAGGGTGTTTGGTTTTACAGTCACCCCATTCCATAAGGACATACATTGAAATGGGTGCAGCATAGGAGAATGGGGTGAAGTCTTGGGATGAAGATTCCAAGGTACACCTCGATGCCTGTCAGTGGCTGGGGGTTGGGGGTGGGATGGCATGAGCAGTACAGGCGGCAATCCAAAGGCACACCCCGATGCCTGTCTGTCTGTACAGGGTAGGACATTATGGTTAGAAACCGTAATGCCTCAGGCATTTGTTGGTATTCACAGTACAAATTTTGAACATGGCCTTTTTGTGACCCCACCTCATCAAAGCATTTGGGACCTCTTGTCATGAACAGTGGCAGTGTGATTTTGTCAATGTGTCCAGAAAACTGATTTCCAACAGTGACAGTGCCATTCTGCATCACATGTACGAAAACACAGATCGGGCAGGATGTGAAGAATGACAGCTGTACCATCCATAGGCAGGTATGAAGAGATGGCAATGATGAAAATGTGTAGTGGGAATATTAAAAATGCTTGCACTTTCGAGCATACGTGGAAACCACGCAACGCATGCGCAAAACACAGTCATTTTATGGAGTTTCATCACCAGATTTTCAACATAGGCATTTAACAACCTGTGGTCATGAACAGTGTCACTGTGATTTTGTTACTGTATCCTGAACACTGATTTCCCACAGCAGCCATGGTATTCTACGCTGGAACTGCAAAAACAAATTTCAACCAGGATGTGAAAAATGACAGCTGTACTGTTCATAAGGAGGTGTGGGAAAATCGCAATGTTGAAAATCTGGAGTGAAAATACCACAAATGTGCAAAGTTATAAGTGTGCGTGAAAACTGTGCAACGCACACTCATAACACAGTCATTTTATGGACTTTCATCACCAAATATTCAACATAGGCATTTTAAGACCTCTGCTAATGAACGGTGTCACTGTGATTTTTGTAATGTGTCCTAAACAGTGATTTCCCACAGCGATCATGCTATTCTGTGCCGGAAATGCAAAAAACCATTTCTGCCAGGATGTGAAAAATGACAGCTGTACTATTCATAACGAGGTGCAGAAAAATGACAATGTTGAAAATATGGCATGAAAATATTGCAAATGTGCTAAGTTATAAGCGTGCGTGGAACTGTGCAATGCACGCTCGTAACATGGTTAGTTTATGGACTTTTGTCACCAAATTTTCAACATAGCCATTTTAGGACCTCTGCTAATGAACAGTGTCAGTGTGATTTTCCTAATGTGTCCCAAACACGGATTTCCCACAACAACTGCGCTTGTCTGTGCCGGAAGTGCAAAAACACATCTGGGACGGGGTGTGAAAAATGACAGCTGTACTGTTCATAAGGAGGTGTGGGCAAATGGCAGTGTTGGCAATCTGGAGTGAAAATATTGCAAATGTGTGAAGGTACATGCGTGCGTAGAAACTGCGTAACGCACGCTCATAACACAGTCATTTTATGAACTTTTCTCACCAAATTTTCAACATAGACATTTTAGGACCTCTGCTAATGAACAGTGTCACTGTGATTTTCTTAATCTGTCCCAAACATTGATTTTGCACACCAACTGCGTCACTGTGCGCTACATGCACAGAAACACATTTTGGGTGAGATGTGCAAAATTAAAGCTGTACTGCCCATAAGTAGGTGTGGTAAAATGGCATTGTTGAAATGCTGGACTGCAAATATTAAAAATTCACACACTTATGAGCGTGCGTATGAACTGCGCAATGCATGCTCATAAAACAGTCATTTTTTGGAATTTTTTTACCAAATTTTCAACATAGCCATTTTAAGACCTCTGCTCATGAACAGTGTCAATGTGATTTGCTTAATCTGTCCCAAACATTGATCTCGCACACCGACTGCGCCATTGTGTGCTACATGTGCGGAAACACATTTTGGATGAGATGTGAAAAATGACAGCTGTACTGCTCATAAGTAGGTGTGATAAAATGGCAATGTTCAAAATCTGGAGTGCAAATGTTACAAATTCACGAATGTACGAGCTTGCGTAGGAACTTCGCAACGCACGCCCATTAAACAGACATTTTTAGGAATTATTTTACCAAATTTTCAACATAACCAATTTAAGACCTCTGTTCATGAACAGTGTCACTGTGATTTTCTTAATCTGCCTCAAACATTGATTTTGCACACCGACTGTGCCATTGTGCGCTACATGCGCGGAACACATTTTGGGTGAGATGTGAAAAATGACAGCTGTACTGCTCCTAAGTAGGTGTGATAAAATGACAATGTTGAAAATCTGGAGTGCAAATATTACAATTGCAGGAACTTATGATGATCGCGTAAAGATTTCTGCATAATGCACATAAATAAAACAGTCATTTTAGAATTTTCTGAAGTTACAACATAGCTTTTGAGAGCCCACCTTATGAACACTGCCACTGTCATTTTGTTAATCGGTCCTGAAAGGTGATTTTGCGAGTGACCATGAAATCACCCCTTTGGCTCTGATTAATGCCATGGCAGACAGAATTCAAGAGGAGGGTCCCAAAAACCCCATGTTGAAAATTTGGAGCCAAAATCCCCAAAAAATGCCTGAGATATGCAGCAAAGTTGAAAAAACCCTATTTATTACATTATACAGCTTACTGGTATTTCCTCAGTACACGGTCAGCTTTGAAGACTGCAGACGTGTTGCCAGTCCACCGAAGATCATCGCGCTGGACTCCGGAGGTAAGTATGGGGTGAGGGGGGGGTGTGGGGAGGCAGGGTGCGCAGTAGGTGGGCGAGGGTTGCGGGATGGGGGTTTGGCAGACTGTGAGGGACCGTTTTTTTCTTTACAGGGAAAAAAAATAAAAAGACAATGCAGGACGGTTTCCAATTTTACAGGGGCATTTGGCATGCTGGGGTGGGCTCCCAAGATGCCAAGGGACTCTTTTGGGGGGGAGCAGCTGTAGCCGACAGGGATTGGGCACCCCCATCGGCACACAATAAAATGGGGAGGGGGGACATCATGCCGATGGGGATTGGGCACCCACATCAGCTAAATAAACATTGCGGGCACTGAAGCCGGTGGGGATTGGGGCCCCCATCGGCCAACAAAGACCGTTTGGGGGGGCACATGCTGCCGAGGGGGATTGTGCACCCCCTCGGCATGGGAGGTTGCCTAATATTGTTTGTGAATGTGGCGGCAAGCTGCCCGCCATGTTCAGAAACAGTATTAGGCTAGCTAACGTTCCGCCCAGCAATGACGGGTCGCTCCCTCATTGCAGCACAATGACTGATGCTGCAATGACAAGGTGGCCCCTGATTGCTGCGGTGAAAATGTTACAACTTGGTGCACTTTTTGGAGACCAGTGTCATTGGCACACTGTGCCTCCATTGGTCCACCAGTGCCAAGCCCCCAAATGCAGTGCCTCCCTTGGCTGTAACACTGCCGTACCTCCACAACCCGCTTCTCTCCTAAGCTGTCACATCATGTTTCTTGCGTATGCGCACAAGCAAACATAACAAGCATTTGTCAATGCTGAATGTTGCTTGCTTCTATGTGCTGTTTAGGTATTTGGAAGTCATTGGAGTGCAAATATTGAAAATTCGCAAACTTACGAGTGTGCGTAGGAACTGCGCAACGCACGCTTGTAAAACAGTCATTTTTAGGAATTTTTTCACCAAATTTTCAACATAGCCATTTTAAGACCTCTGCTAATGAACAGTGTCACTGTGAGTTTCTTAATGTGTCCCATACCGTGATTTCACACACCGACTGCGCCATTGCGCGCTACATGGGTGGAAACACATTTTGGGCAAGATGTCAAAAATGACATCTGTACTGCTCATAAGGAGGTGTGGTAAAATTGCACTGTTGAAAATCTGGAGTGAAAATATTGAAAATTCGCGAACTTACGAGCATGCGTAGGAACTGCGCAAGGCACGCTCATAAAACAGTCATTTTTAGGAAATGTTTTCACCAAATTTTCAACATAGGCTTTTTGAGAGCCCACCTTATGAACACTGGCAGTGTTGTTTCATTAATCAGTGCGGAAAGGTGATTTCACGCAGTGACTGCAAAATCACCCTTCGGCCCGAGTAACGCCATGGCAGTGCAAGAATTCATGAGGAGGGGTCCCAAAAACCCCATGTTGAACATTTGGGGCCAAAATTCCAGAATATGCCTGAGATATACAACAAAGTTGAAAAAACCCTATCTATCCCATTATACAGCTTACAGGCATTTCCTCAGTTTGCGGTCGGCTTTGAAGAGTGCAGACATGTTCCCGGTCCACCGATGGTCGATCACACCGACCTCTGGAGGTAAGTATGGTGGGGGTGTGGGGAGGCAGGGTGTTCAGTGGATGGGTGCGGGTTGTGGGAGGGGGCGGGGACACTTCAAAGGACCTTTTTTATTCACAGGTTTGTTTTTTGGATGACGGAGGACGTTTGCCACGCTGAGGTGAGCTCCCAGCGTGGCAGTAGGAAAAGCTGTTTGGGGGGGCGTGGAGCTGACGGGGGATTGGGCACCCCCGTAGCCAAAACAAGACTTGCCACGCTGGGGTGGCTCCCAGCGGGCACCCTGGAAAGCTTTTGGGGGCGGCAGCCTTGGAGCCGATGGGGATTGGGCACTTCGTTATTATAACAGTTGTTGCCATGCTGGGGTGGGCTCCCAGCGCGTGGCACCTGGACAGCTGTTGGGGGGACATGGAGCCGATGGGGGATTGGGCACCCCCTTCGGCCATACAGTGTATGCGTGGGGGGAGCGCATCAGCACGTAATATGCATGCTTGCGCGTGGGTGGGGGGGAGAGCTCTGCTCACTGAAGTGGAGCTCTCCCTTTCAACTGTATGCCACTGCATTTTGGAGCTGTCATAAACAGCTGCAGCACTCATTGGGGAAATGGGGCCGCGCCTGCAAGCACACTGACTGCATTGGAAGAGGGGCTGACACACCTACGAAAACTCGGATGATGGCACTATGTTTCTTGCACATGCGTGCAAGCAACATAAAAATGATTCAATTAGTTTGTCTCCAAATGTGTCCACTACTGATGCTGGAACTATCATTATCTGTGAAAAGGAAGAAGAAAAAAATAATAACAATTTAGAACAGTAAATCATAATGACACTTACTGCACATTAGTGATGCTTTCCATGTTGGCACCATCATTGCATTCCTGGCCTCAGATAGTGTGCTGATGGTGAAACCTGCAAGGAGACAAAAGGAAAAACAGGAATTCATTTTGAAGTAATTTCTTCATAAGTTGGCGGCCTTTCATTCTCTGCCTGCTCAGGCCAAGGACTGGAATCAAAGGATAAATACTGTGAACACCACTGAAAATGACTTACCATCACTGCAGACAAAGACAGGCCATGTAGGTGGAGTGGAGGTCTTTTGATGCCTTGATGATCTGTAGGGTCAGCTTGATGGCTAGCAAGTGGGCTGGCTGGTAGCAAATAGCTGCATCAATGTGGAGGTACTAGCCCACACTGTATTAACTTTTCTTCATGGCAAAGCAGTTATAGGCAAACTGGAGGAGGAGGAGGAGGAGGAGGCAACAATGATGTAACCATCATTTATTCCAGAGCAAGCATGATCTCATCTGCCTAGTTAGTTTTTTGCTGCATTTTTTGGCAGTATGACAGTGGAGGCAAATGTTGTTAAATTGTCTGACGTAGACAAGATGGAGGAGAAGGAGATGATGGTGACATTTATTCCTAGCTGGAGCATCCATGATGATTCACCTAGTTGTGGTTGTGGTTGGTAGTATACCATCATGGTCGACAGTAATTGTATCAGTGTGGAGACTGAAGCTGTTACATTGAATAGCTTGGTGGACCCACAGGCAGGGAGGAGGTAGAGGTGGAAGTGGTGATGATGTTTACTGCTGCTAGCTGGAACTGGGCATTGTGTCTTAACATCTGAGGTAACAGTGCAGGAGTAAGCAAAATTAAACTGAACAATGGCAGAGAACACCTTCCCCAGTAGGGATCAGCAGTGTCTGTGGACAACTATTCTAGTAATAGTTAATAAAATGTCCCTTTTTAGGGCTGCAGGTGGGCGGAGTCCTACAGTCCTTTTATGATCACAAAAAGGGCTCCATTCTGAATGAACAACATGGGTGGTTTGCGTCCCAGCTGCCTCCGCATCTGTGAAACAATCTGCCCATGCTGTCCCTACTGACCGCAGCACTGCACTATTTCATGGTGCCTTAGGTTTTTCTACACCCCGTTTCCATGCACTGCTGAATAATATGCAGCCATGCCCCTCCTAGAGTGGGTAATTGGTCAGTAGCTGTATTCATCCCCCTCTCCCCTCCCTTCCAGAGATGAATACATCTACTTATCAAAGACCCGGCAAGATGACTGCTTTGCTGCTCCGTACCCCATAGCTTCACGCTTCCCCCATACTGTTTTTGCCGACATCATGCTGCCCAATCCCCAAGTCGGCTTTTATCCCCCCAACCCCCACTATTGTGGCACACTGGAAGTCCACCCCAGTGTGCCTAGATATTTTTTTATTTTATTTTCTTTTCCTTTCTGACACTGAGATGCCCACTCCCGGCATCGGATACCTCCCATGTCCCAAGCCCACTTTTACTGCCGATGAGGGTGCCCAATCCCCCTGTCAGCAGCATGTAACCCCAACCCAGCTCATGTGGCACACTGGAAGCCCACCCCAGTGTGCCCAAAAGTACTTTTTTTTTATCTGTAAATACAGAAAACCATCCCCCACCATCTTTTTTAACCTGTAAAAAAGAAAACAATCCCTCGTCATCTCCCCAGTCTCCCTCCCCCAACCCCCATCCTCACCTTCCCACTGAGCACCCTCCTCCACACACACCCCCTTACCCCATACTTACTTACTTCTGGAGGTTGGCGCAGTCATCTTCTCCAGATCGGGACATTTCTGCACTCTTCAAAGCCCAACCACGAAGTGCAGATTTCATGGTGAGCCATATAATGGGAGTCAATGGGAGGGGGGTCAACTTATGTTGATATCTCAGCCATTTTTAGGAATTTTGACACCAGATTTTCAACATGTGGTTCTTGGGACCCAGTCTCATGAACATTGGCATTGTAGTTTCATTGTTTGGTCCTGAAAGGTGATTTCACAATTGCTGCACCGAATCACCTTTCAGGACTGATAAACAGAATGACAGTGCCAGTGTTCATGAGGTGGTGTGCCAAGAAGCCCATGTTGAAAATTTGGTGAAAAAATTATGAGTGTGCATTGCGCAATTTCTAAGCACGCGTGTAACATTGCTAATTTTTATTATTTTCACTCCAGATTTTCAACATCGCTATTTTTTCACACCTCCTTATGACCAGTACAACTGCCATTTTCACATCCTGCCTGAAACATGTTTTCACACCTGTGGCACAGAATGGCATGGTCACTGTGCAAAATCAACTTTTGAGACAGACTAACAAAATGACAGTGCCACTGTTCATGGGGGGGAAATGCCCAAGTTGAACATTTGGTGAAAAAATTTCAAAAAATGACCGCATTACGAGTGTGCCTTGCACAGTTTCTACACACATTTGTAACTTCACCAGTTTACAATATTTTCACTTCAGCTTTTCAACATTGCTATTTTTTTACACCTCCTCATGGACAATATAGCTGTCATTTTTCACATGCTGCCCCAAACCTGTTTTCACACCTGTGGTGCAGAATGGTGCAGTCACTGTGTGAAATCACCTTTAGGGTTGAATTAATGAAATGACAGTGGCACTTTTCATGAGGTGGGGTCCTTAAAAGGCCATGTTGAAAATTTTGTGAAAAAAATCCAAAAAATGGCAGAGTTATTTACACGTGATCATTCAAACTTTTATATACACATTTGTAACTTTGCCCATTTTCAATATTTTTACTCCAAATTTTCAATACAGCCATTTTATTATACCACCTCATAAACAGAATGGCTGTCATCTTTCACATCCCACCCAAAATGTGTTTTCACACCTGTGGTGCAGAATGCCATTTTCCCATGGATTTGAAAATTCTCACCTATGGGATTCATGAGGTGGGGTGACAGGAAGACTATTTCCAACATTTGGGGTCAAAATATGAAAAAAATAACAAAGTTATGCCCATGCCTTGCAAATAATGGGGTTTATGCCCTTGCTTCCCCAACCCCCCAACCCAATTGGGGTCACAATATGAAAAAATTGCAGTTATGCCCATTCCTTGCAAATGATGGGATTTATGCCCACTTGCTACCTCCCACCCCCCACCACCCAAGCCCAAGACACACACACACACACACACACACACACAAAAGTTAATGCATTACCAGCCCTAGTGGCTCTGCCAGAACTTGTTTATCTAGAATGGGGATTAAACAACAGGGTAACAGGGGAGTGATAAGCAAAATTAAACTGAGCAATGGCAGAGAACTACTCCCCCACTAGGGATCATCAGTGTCTTTGGAGAACTATTGTAGTAGTAGTTAATAACAGGGCTGGCTTCTGGGGGGGTGCAAGTGATGCAATTGCACCTGGGTCCTGCTGTGCCTGCCTGTGTGCCGTGGAGCATGGCATGCCCCCTGTCTGCTATTTAAATGTGTACTGTCTGCTCTCAGTTTTAACTATGACTTACTTAGGGTATACCCATGGAAAGCGCTCGGGTCAGACTTGTGTCCGTGTGGCATGCACTTGTACCTGCTTATGTTTCACTCTTGCTGTCTCCTACTCCTCCTTCTCCTAGCTGAAGCTGTGTTCTTTCCCTCCCAAGTCCCAACAGTGTCCATCCATCCCATCTCTCTGGCATGCCGCTCACGTCCCTGACTGACAGTCGCCTGACCAGCTGCTTAGTTGGTCAGGTGGTTGAGGTAAACCTTGCAGGGGAGTCTTGCGATAAGTGATTGCAATCTGTACTGTGACTGAGAGAAGTCAGACGTGCTGAGCTGTCATTCTGCAGAGCTTGTATGCTCGACATACTAACTATAACTAAATAGTTTTGTTTGTACTTCTTTCTAGTTTCTGTGGTGTTACCAGAGTATAAAAAAACACACAACACTCAGTACTGAGTTGACATGTGGCAGGTCGGTGGGAAAGCCTTCTGAAGGGGGCCAGTTGGAGAGTTAGTTCATTCACTTCGTATCACATTTGGATCGTATCCAGCCTTGGCCTGTCTTGGTGTTGTGTGGTGGTGAGGTGGGGTGGTTAAAAATGAGCTGCAGGTGTGAGATCTATATCTTCTAGAGAGAGAGAGAGAGAGAGAGTGTGAGTTAGTGTGGTATGTGAACTGAACCACACGGTATCAAGTGTGATAGCCTGATAGGATAGGATTTAAGACTTCAGGCACAATACTCTGTCTGTCTGCCTCTCCACTGGAATAATATAAGTTTTTTTAACAGAAATGGAAAAACAATAATTTAGGGGGGGCACTTCGTGGTCATGGCCCTCCTCACAGTCTTGCACCAGAGCCCAGTAAATCCTAGTGCCAGCCTTGGTTCATAAAATGTACTTTGTTAATATAGAATGGGGACTAAGCAATGGGGTAACAAGGCAAGGGTAAGAAAATTTAACTGAATAACAGCAGAGAAAACCTCCTATGACAGACACCCAATAAAAGAAGACGATGGATCAACACACTGTGTATTATAATAAATTAAAAGAGTATGCTGAGTGGAAAGGGGAACACATCCTCCTTTAGCCTTGTTCCACATCATTCAGGACACAGCCCTCACAGTCTTCTAGACTGGAGTTGTCACTGGATAGGAATTCTCTCTGCATTGCTGCTTCAACTACCTCACTGCTGGTAGAAGCCTTGGCAGTGCCAAGTCTGCTAACATCTTCAACATCATCATTATTGTCACCAGCACCAACTTCATGTGTGGCAACACCATCAACATCACTGTGTTATGTGGAATGTGCCCCTCATTCATTTTTATGAATGTTAGTATGGAAACATTCTTGGGTGACAAACTGGTCCTCCTGTCATGCATAATGGCCCCAGCCAAACTAAACACACATTCCACACTAATTTATTTAATAATTGATAGTTGGAAAGGCACACTGAGCAGAAACTCTTCGAGGTGTAACTCGGGTGAGAGACACAATATACAATACACTCAACAGGGCAATAAAACAAACTGTACTCAATACAAGAATATAAACAATTGCGAAGAGAATTTATACAGTAGTAAGCATAACAAATCAAGATTATAAAATGATAAAAAAATTACAGTATCAAAGGACTAAATACATATAAGCTAGATATTAAAGGTCAGTATGATGCAGGATGGACATGGAAAGAACTCAAATTCATACAAATTGTAAGCATCCAGTGAAGGGTTAAGTTAGTATAGGACAGAGAGCTAGGCTACAGGAGGTCAGGTCAGGGGCCTAGGTCACCTAGCATGGAGAATGGAGTAGCGTGCAATTGAAGTAGAGGAGGCAGTTGGGGGCAGTGCAGGAGGGGGGACAGGAATGATGGATGACAAGAACATCTAGTGGAAGGTAATGTTTGGAGTTGAGGCTTCAGCACAGTGGGAGAGGAGGAATGGTGAATGTTACAGAGAAGCTGATTCCAGAGGAGGGTGGAGATGGTAGGAGAAATCTGCCTGACCAGAGCACGTGCATGGGTGGGGAAGGAAGAAAGTTTGAGCATCCCTAGATTGAAGGGAATACATGGATGAGTTTGCAGCAGATAGGTTGGAGCTGAGGCAAGGGGGGGGGAGAGTTTCAATCCAAAATTTGGCAATGAAGGAGAGGCTATGGACCTGATGCCTAACAGGCAAAGACATTAGGGATAAGGAGAAGTAGAGGAGACAGCAATGTGTGTAGATTGTGGGGGCAGAAGGGCAAGCTGCCCCAGAGAGAAATTAGACCGGTCTTTTAAGGAGCTCAGCCACCGTTCTCCGGTTATCGTTGTTTTTTTTTAATTAATTGTTAAATGGGCTTAGGGATATACCCGGACTGGCTGCAGCTGTCGGGGGGGGGCGTGGCACCTTGCCTCCTAAAGAAAAACTATCCCCTTTTCTGAATGGCTGCAAGCCTGCATGCTGCAGCCAATCAGAGAGTGCTGCAAACTGGCACCATCGCGTGAGCAGTACACCGTTAGTGGTTCACCATTTAGTTGTCCGTGTGCCTTCCACAAAGGAGCAGCAGCACTAATAATATCCATACAGCATTGTGCTGGGGAGAGATAGCTATTCGAGGAGGTCGAGCAGCAGTCATTGGTTGTCTCAGTCTGTCAGGGGTCACCAGTGTCTCAATTAGTATAATGTTCCCCCCTTCTCCTGTCCTGAACAGTCTGGTTTAAATAAACCTCACCTAAGTCCTCCGACTACCTACTCACTGTGCGTTCAGTGCAGCCAGCTGTGCCTCCCATCCCCAATTTCTGAGAGCCGAGGAGGCCTGCAGCTGCAAGGCCTTTACCACTGGACAGACCAGGTGGAGGAGCGAGTAGTACAATTACAGTGAGTTGGAGCCACAGCCGGGCATGCCTGCACACCCAGCTCCTGCATCCAGCAGGCCACAAAAAGATTTACCGTGTTGTCGTTGGTGAGTCCCACACCACGCCCATCACCCACCAGTTCCACAGTCCACTGAGAGGGATTATTTGGGTCAGTGAACAGCCAGGCCCAGATCAGATTCAGAACAGTAAAGAACCCGGCGCTCATGCAGGATGTAGCGGACCCGTGATGCAACACGTTCATCTGGTGTTGGAAAAAAATGGGTTACTGTCTCATTGTGGGATTAATTGGGAGAGGAACGGGACTTGGTAGAGACTCGGTTACCTGACCTGCCTTCTTGGCCTTGCTGTGCCCCCTGCTGCATGCCGCCCTGGCTGTGCCCATATTGATTTGGTGAGTAACTGTTCTGCAAGCTGGTTGGAAATTAATACCATTCACATCCCAGAAATGTGTCTTTTGGGGGGTCTGGGCCATGGTCATGTGTCTGGGGGTGGGTGGAATTTAAGGTTTGCTGTCAGCCTGTCAGTATTTCTGAGGGTAGCTTCTGGTTGTGTTTCTTTGGGGGGGGATTTGCTGGCTGTTGAAGCTGTCCATGTTGGTGGGGTGGGGGGGCTATTTTTTTGGTATGGTGTGGACACTGATCATGTTGGTGGGTTGGGGACACTCACTGACTGTGCTGCTGGGATGGTGGGGTTTGTTGGGGAAACTCACTGGACGGTCTGTGTTTGGTGGTGCTGGAGAGATGGTCTGTTCTGAGGCATTGGGTCGTGGGGATGACTTTTTAACCCTTCTTTCTGTTGGAAATTACTGACAGCTTCACCTGAGCTCTTTCCTTCTAAGACTGCTTGAAAGGCAGAGTAGAGAAACTTACCAGAGCAAGAGAGAAGGATTAAGACTTACTTTGGCTAAGCAGATTTACTGTGTTGTGGTGTTTTTATTTTTTACTCACAGGGATTGCTACTGTTTGTTGCTAACATTTCATTGCTTTATTTTTTCTCTGATTCAAATTGTTGTTGCTGGTATACCTTCTTCTGCATTATTACAAGGTGTGCCTACAGGTGTGTGCTAACAGATTACTGCTGTAATCTTCAGATTCAGATTGTCTTTTGCAAGGTCTTCTGTTACTGCTTTATTTTTCTCTGGAGCAAGTGTTTCTTACAGGGTACAGTGGTGTGAAAAAGTATTTGCCCCCTTCCTGATTTTCTCTATTATTGCATATTTGTCACACTGGATGTTTTCAGGTCTTTAGACAAAATGTAATATTAGATAAAGGGAACCTGAGTGAACAAATAACACTTGTTTTTTTTTTTTATTTCACTTATTTAATGAAAAAAAGTTAACCAACACCAATTGGCACTGTGTGAAAAAGTAATTGCCCCCTTACACTTAATAACTGGTTACGCCACATTTAGCTGCAATGACTGCAACCAAACACTTCCTATAATTCAATATCAGTCTTTCACATCGCTGTGGAGGAATTTTAACCCACTCTTCCTCGCAGAACTGCTTTAATTCAGTAACATTTGGTAGGTTTTCGAGCATGAACTGCTTCGTTCAGGTCCTGCCACAGCATCTCTATTGGGTTTAAGTCTGGACTTTGACAAGCCACTCCAAAACTTTAATTTTACTTCTTTTTAGCCATTCTGATGTGGACTTGCTTTTGTGTTTTGGATCATTGTCTTGCTGCATGACCCAACTACGCTTCAGCTTCAGCTGACGGAAGGATGACTGGACATTCTCCTTAAGAATTTTCTGGTACAGAGCAGAATTCATGGTTCCTTTAATTATGGCAAGTCATCCAGGTCCTTAGGCAGCAAAGCATCCCACACCATCACACTACCACCACCATGTTTGACTGTTGGTATGGTGTTCTTACTGTGGAATGCTGTGTTTGCTTACGCGAGACATTATGGGATCCATGTTGTCCAAAAGTTCCACTTTGGACTCATCTGTCCATAGAACATTTTCCCAAAAGGCTTGTGGATCATCCAGGTGCTTCTTGGCAAATGAGAGATGAGCATTTATGTTCTTCTTGGTTAGCAGTGGTTTCATTGCTATACTCACATGAAGCCCATTTTGCCCAGTCTCTTTCTGATTGTGGAGTCATGAACACTGACCTTAGCTGAGGCAAGAGAAGCCTGCAGTTCTTTGGATGTTGTTTTAGGATCCTTTGAGACTTCTTGGATGATTTTACACTGCACCCTTGGAGTAATTTTGGCAGGCCGCCCACTCCTGGGAAGGTTCACTACTGTTCCAAGTGTTCTCCATTTGGAGATTATGGCTCTCATTGTGGTTCGATGGAGTCCCAGAGCCTTAGAAATAGCTTTGTAACCCTTTCCAGACTGATAGAGGCAACAAAATGTTTTCTGATCTTTTCAGGAACTTCCTTTGATCATGGCATAATGTGCTTGTTGAATCTTTGTGCTGGCAATGTGACTCTGATGGTAAGGGCCAAAATAAGTGAGGTTTATATTGAGCAGGGCTGGCTGTAATCAAGCCTGGCTGTGTTCAATCAGCTGACCTAATTATCCCTTTAATTGGGTTGATTTAACTAGGGGCAATTACTTTTCACACAGTGCCAATTGGTGTTGGTTAACTTTTTCATTAAATAAATGAAATAAGTAAAAAAAGAAGTGTTATTTGTCCACTCAGGTTCCCTTTATCTAATATTATATTTTGTCTAAAGACCTGAAAACATCCAGTGTGACAAATATGCAATAATAGAGAAAATCAGGAAGGGGGCAAATACTTTTTCACGCCACTGTATATCTTCTCTGAAATTATTACAGGTGGTGCTTTACAGGTTTTACAGTTTTATCTAACATTAGGATAAGCTTTCAGGGTTACTGCATTTGTTGTTGACTGATTGTTTCTGCTCTTACCTCCTTGTTCTTTCGTCCGTGGGTTCTTTTTAGGCAGGGAAGGGCCCAGCCACCCACCCCCATCCCCAACCACCCCACGCCACACTCCTTTTATAGGGTACCACAGTTGTGACATTTCCTGTGGCAGAGCAGGAAGGCGGATCAGTGGGGCCTCCACAAGGTGATCTCATTTACAGGCACTAGTAATTTAACTTGTTATAAAAGTTAAACAAAGCACAATTAAACCATTACTTGCATTTTTTCCTTTTTTTTTCCTTCTAATTACTCTGACTAGGTTACAAACCCAGCAACTTATTTGGAATGGATTTCATTAACTGCAGGTACTGTGGAACAATTTTCAGAAGGACAGTCTTACAGGATTTAGGACACTGTCCTACATGCTGGGCCTTTGGAGATCTTAGGGCTCAGCTCCGGGAAGCATGAGCAGAGATTGCACGCCTCAAATTTCATATTGAAGAGGAAATACATTATAAGAACCACCGCCATTTCCCCAGCATCCAACAGAAAAACCTCGACCGAGAGGGTAGTTGGTCCAGGAGGTTGGCAGGTGGTTGGAGGAGCAAATCAGGTGCCCCATCACTCTCTGCTCTCCAACACATTACCTCCAAAAACCATATAAACACTAGAAACAGGTATCTGCCTCTATCTCTGAAATCAAATAAAGAGGCAGAAGACACTGCAGAGCAGGACACTGCAGCACAGGAGCTAGCACAACAAAACTCACCCAAATCAGGAACCAAAACTAAACAAGCACAAAGGAAATCCAAAAAACTTCTGATCATAGGAGACTCCATGATTCGGGGAGTTGACACCCATCTCCAGCCAGGGGTGATGGTCAGATGTCTCCCAGGTACATCAGCATGGAGACACTGACCCATGCTAAAATTGTTCACAAAGCAGGAGAAAACATTGATGTCCTAGTACACATGAGGACTAATGATCTCGCCAGCCGGTCAGTTGTGGAACCAAGGAACACCTGACCAGGCTGGGTGACAAACTATCATCTATTTCATCCAGCATCTCCTTCTCTGAGATCCTACCAGTCTGGGAGAGGGGAGCAGATGGACGGAAGGTCAGAGAAGGGGAGATAGGGGAGCTAAACATGTGGCTCAAGGACTGGTGCCAGGAAAAGGACACAGATTTGTAGGAACTGGCAACAGTTCTGGGAGTGAAAGTTCTTTAAATTTGATGGACTGCATCTGACTAAAGAGGAGTCAGTGCATTGAGGCAGAAGTTTGACGTCTTTGCAGAATATTTAAACTAGCAAATGGGGAGAGGGTGCAGCACCCATACGTCGAATGGGAAGAACACCCTCCCTCAGCTAGTGGTCAAACAGGAATTCAGCGGTTTGCCGGCTCATTTGCATCACCAGGTAAGAAAAAGGTTTGTCTCCACACGATGCACGGGGTAATGCCAAACTTCACCCAACAACTAACACACCAAAATCTGGCCAATGGAAAATCATGTACAAATGCTCACAGCCTGGGAAATAAGATCCCAGACCTGCAGGCAATAATGTCAGAGGCTAAACTGGACATAGTAGCAATTAGTGAGACATGGTTTACCAGTAACCACACTTGGGAGACTTCAGTACCTGGCTATGTATTGTTCAGAAGAGACCGAGGTGCAAAAGGGGGAGGAGTGGCCCTGTATGTTAATGAAGATATCAAAGCTACAGAAATTCAGAATACACATAAGAGCCAGAAGAACTGTGGGTCACCCTGGAAACAGGAAATGGGACAGCCATAAGAACTGGGGTTGTCTACAGGCCCCAGACCAGAGGGAGGACATAGACACATTACTGTTAGAAGATACAAAACATGACAGCTAAAGGGAGGTTCTGATAATGGAGACTTCAACATGCCAGATACAGATTGGTCAATACCAGCAGGAACATCTGCCAGAACTAGACTCATAGTGGAAACCCTGCAGGGGGAGGGCCTCAAACAACTGGTACAGCAACCCACAAGAGACAGGGCTATCCTAGATCTAGTGCTGACTAACAAAGAAGGGATCACAGATCTCCAGGTAGAAGGTCACCTAGGGCCAGTGACCATCACATGGTATGGTTCAATTTGGCTACTACATCTAAATCATCCCATTCCAAGGCAAAATATGGGACTTCAGAGGAGCTGACTTTGATAAGATGGCCAACAGAGTTAAGCTAGCCCTGGCAAAAGAAACACAGGTGAGGGGGTACAGGCAAAGTGGGCAAGCATTAAGGATGCAATACTTGAAGCAACATCCCATTGTGTTAGACAGAAAGGAAGTGCAAAGAAGAAGGAAACCACTTTGGTTCTCAGATACAGTAGCAGAAAGGTCAGAGCCAAAAGGCTGGCCTTCAGGAAATATAAGGGAACACAGCGGGATGAACATAGGGAGGCATACCAAACTGCCCTAAGGGAAGCAGGTAAGGCAGTAAGGCAGGCAAAGTCCCAAACTGAGAAAACACTAGCACGAACAGTAAAAGAAGGTGACAAGACTTTCTATAGATACATTAGTGAAAGGATAAAGTCCAGATGGGGTATTGCTAAGCTTAATGGAGAAAAGGGAGCATGTGAGGAGGAGGACCCTGTAAAGGCATCTATCCTAAATAGATACTTTTGCTCAGTATTTACTGAAGAGAAGGTAGGGCAGGGCCCACAGCTCAGCATCATGGACACGGGGGGAGGGAGGTAAGTACTACTCCTTCACAAAAGAAAGGGTCCTACAAGAGACTTGCTAAGCTCAGGTGGATAAGGCAATGGGACCTGATGGCATACATCCCAGGGTACTTAAGGAGCTAAAGGAGGAACTAGCAGAGCCATTAGCAGAATTGTTTAGTGAGTCTCTGAGCACAGGAGAGGTCCCAGAAGACTGGAGAAGGGCTCATGTGATCCCGCTCTACAAGAGTGGTAGCAGGGAGGAGGCGGGAACTACAGACCGGTCAGTCTTACCTCAGTAGTGGGCAAGATTATGGAGGCTCCTTAAGACAGGATAGTGCAACACCTGGAATCCATAGGGGCACAGGATCCAAGACAGCATGGGTTTACAAAGGAAGGTCCTGTCAAACTAATCTCATAGATTTCTTTGACTGGGTAACCAGAGTGGTGGACCAAGGGGAGCAGTTGATGTCGCCTACCTTGACTTCAGCAAAGCTTTTGACACTGTTCCACATAGAAGATTGATAAATAAGCTGAGTAGGCTCGGGTGGTCAGAAGTTGGTCAACTGGGTGGCAAACTGGTTGACGGGCAGAAAACAGAGAGTGGTGGTAAATGGTATACAGTCAGAAGAGATGCAAGTCACAAGTGGGTACTCAGGGATCAGTCCTGGGGCCAGTCCTATTCAACATCTTCATTAGTGACCTCGAGATGGACTAGAGGGTAAGGCTTGTCTGTTTGCAGATGACACCAAGATCTGCAACAGAGTAGATGATCCAGATGGGGTGGGCAGAATGAGAAGAGATCTGGATAAACTAGCAGAATGGTCAGAAGAGTGGCAGCTGGGATTTAATGCAAAGAAGTGCAAAATCATGCACATAGGGAAGAGAATCAACAAGCCACCTATAGGCTGGGAGAGAGCTGCTAGCAGTCACAAAGGAAGAAAGAGACTTGGGCATCATCATCACTGATGACCTAAAATCATCCAAGCAGACCTCTAAAGCAGTAGGTAAGGCTAGGGGGTGTTAGGGTGTATTAGTAGGGGTATCACAAGTCGTAGAGGGAGGTAATAATCCCTCTGTACAAGACACTGGTTAGGCCCCATCTGGAGTACTCGTGCAGTATTGGAGGCCACACCTTCACAAGGACATTAACCAAATTGAGGCAGTCCAGAGAGGGCAACCAAAATGGTGCAGGACTGCATCAGAAGACTTATGAGAACAGATTAACAGAGCTCAATATGTATACCCTTGAGCAAAGGAGGAGAGAGGTGATATGATGAGGCATTTAAACACCTAAGGGCATAAACAAGGTGAAAGAGTCTAACATGTTTAAATATAAAAAAATAGCAGGACAAGAGGACACAGCATGAGATTAGAGGAGGCCGATTAAGGGGAATGAGGAAATTTTTTCACAGAAAGGGTGGTGGATGCATGGAATGGCTTACCACAAGAAGTGGTGGCTATGAATACAGTGCAGGGCTTCAAACAGGCATGGGATAGGCATAAGGGAGCAATACAAATGACTATGAATAGATAGGTCACTGACAGAGCAAAGGCCGATGGCACATTTATAAGGTAGAAAAAGAAATGGGCAGACTGGATGGGCCTTGCGGTCCTTATCTGCCGTCAACTTCTATGTTTCTATGTTTCTATGGATGGTCTGTCTATTTTGGGGCTGACTCACTGAAAGGATGGTCAGAGTTTGGTGCTGGGGGAAGGCCTACGTTTGGTGGGGCTGGGGGGGACAGTTAGTGTTTGGGGCTGGGGATGGTTAGTGTTTGGGACTGGGAGGGTGGTCAGTGTTTGGTGGGGCTGGGGGTATAGTCTGTTTTCTAGTCTGGGGTCTGGTGGGGTAGAGACACAGGCCATGGTGATGTGGGAACACTGGCTGCGATGGTGGGGTGGTGACATTAGCCATTGTTTGGTGGACTTGGCTGGCCATTTGTCTGGGGGGACTGTCCATGATGGTGGAAAAGGTGGACTGTCCATATTTGCCTGCTGGGTGACTTGTGGGGAGAGGAGGACTGTCTATTTGCTGGTAGGGTGTCTGGAGGGGGGTCTTTCCATGTTGGCTTAATGGAGGGGGAAGGGTGAATGTCCGTGATTGCTGATCAGGTGTCTAGGATGGAATATCAGCATTGCTGGGGAGATGGAACTTTCCATGTTTGCTAGCCAGGTGTTTGTGAGGATTACTCATGTTGGTGGGGCGGGGGACATTCTGTGTTTTGCTAGCTGTGTGTCAAGGGGTGGGGACTGTCCTTGGTGGGGCATGGGGACCATCCATGTTTTCTGGCTGCCTGGGTGTCTGGTGGGACTGTTCTTGTTGGTTGTGAGGGGGACATTCTATGCTCACTGGCCCGGTGTCTGGTGGGAAGGGGACTGTTCGTGTTTGCTAGCGGTGTCTGGGGACTGTCCTTGTAGGTGGGTGAGAGGGGACTGTCCGTGTTTCCTGACTGGTGTCTGTGGACTGTCCTGTTGGTTAGAAGGGGGACATTCTGTGCTTGCTGGCTGGGTGTTAGTATATAAACATAAATAAATGTTAAAAAGTAATTTCCACCTCATTCTTTACCTGTCAAGGGATGTATCTCACTGACCTGTGCCCGCAGCTAGCATACGAACATTAGTAAATGTTAAAACACTATTTTCCCTTCATCCTTTACCTGGCTGTAAAAGTAATCTTTCACTTTTTGGATTTCTGATCACCCACTTTGGAGTGGTGAAACCATCAGATTCCTTGGCCTTGCTGTCTCTGTCTTCATTGCCTGGCAAACACAACCAAAGGGGTAGCTTTTTGTGTTCTCCCGCATACAGTGTTACAAAACTAGCAAATAAATCTTGCACTAAAACATGCACGCTAAAGAAATGATTATACTACTACCTGGATATTGTTATAGCGACTACTGACTGGCCATTATTTTTTTCAAGGGGTCAGAACACTGGTCGTGTGTGGGTGGGGTTGTGGACACTGGTCATGTGTGTGTGGGTGGGGTCGTGGACTCTGGTCGTGTGTGTACGTATGTGTAGGTGGGGTTGGGGACACGTCATGTGTGTGAGTGGGGCTGGAGACACTAGTTGTGTGTGTGGGTGAGGTTGGGGACACTGGTTGTGTGTATGTGTGTGGGTGGGGTTGGGGACACTGCTGGTCATGTGTGTGTGGTTGTGGACACTGCTGATTTTGTGTGTGTGTGTGTGGTTGTGGACACTGCTGGTTTTGTGTGTGTGTGTGTGTGTGGTGTGGTTGGGGACACTGCTGGTCGTGTGTGTGTGTGTGTGTGTGTGTGTGTGTGGAGGGTGGGGTTGGGGACACTGCTGTTTTATTTTGTGTGTGTGTGTGTGTGTGTGTGTGTGGTTGGGACACTGCTGGTCATGTGTGTGTGTGTGTGTGTGTGTGTGTGTGGGGGTTGGGGACACTGCTGGTCATGTGTTGTGGTGGGTGGGAGGTTGCGGACAATGGTTGGTCATTTGCGTGGGTGGGATTGGGGATACAGGCATTGTGTGGGTGGGTGGGGGCACTGTTGGGTGGGTGGGGTGGGGGCACTGGCATTGTGTTGGTGGGATGGGGTTGTAATTGCATACCAGGTAAACTAAGCTGACTGGTAGCTCAACATCTCTCTTTCCAGACTAAGAAAGAAACATAAACAAAATGCAGTATAAAATGTG
Organism: Neoceratodus forsteri; assembly: GCA_016271365.2. Classification (NCBI taxonomy): domain Eukaryota; kingdom Metazoa; phylum Chordata; order Ceratodontiformes; family Ceratodontidae; genus Neoceratodus; species Neoceratodus forsteri. Next base: position 233,717,669 of record JADMNL010000023.1, on the reverse strand, counting down.
GTTTTATTTATTTTTGTGTGCCTGTGATGGGGAGGCACAGACCTGGATGCCTGGAGCGGATACCAGATAAATGGAGCTGGAAATGGTGTTGGTTGGGAGGGGTGGGGAGAGTGGCTGTGCTGGTGGGGTGGACACAGAGTGTGGAGAGTGGCTGTGCAAGTCCTTCAGGGTGCAGAGAGTAGCCGAGCTGGCCGATCTGGGTGGAGATAGTGGCCATGCAGGTCTGGAGTGGGGAGAATGGGCTGTAGCTTTTTGCATGGACATTTAAATTCACTGTTGCTTGCTGTGCCTTCTGCTGCCCTGCCAGCATCATGCTGCTGTGCTGACCAGGGCAGACTTGTACACATGCTGAAAAAAATGGTTCTGGCCACTGGTAATGGAGGGAGGGAGGGGTGGACGGGCATACTGGCATAGAAGTATTTTTTTTCAACATGTATGCCAGTCTGCTGGGTGGGTCCATGCCATGCTTACCTCCCTCATGCAAGGGGCTTCTGAGCACTAAAGATAAGTTTCTGTGTCAAAATTAGGAACTGTTGGGAAGTATGAAATCCTACAGTATAAAAATTGTGCATGTTTATGTAGTTTCACCTTACTGTGTGGTTCGACAAGATGTTCTGTGGTCTCTCCTCCTTATTTAGCACCCTGACCTGTGACCCAGCCATCCCCCCCCAGGCAGGGTGAAGGTTTGTTGTTTTGTGGTCTTTTGGTGGTTTGTTGGGCATTGTAAAATGCATTGTTTCATTTACTGTGTTGTACTGCCTGGACCTAGTTTACTCTGTCTCTATCCTGAATGTAAACATGGTATAAAAAAGTTCATTTTTGAGTGGTGTGTGTGTCTGTCTGTGTCTGTGTGTAGATGAATAAAGACACACACTCAGACAAAAAAAAATTTATTAAACCATATCAGACTGAAGCAAGCATGTTTCATCTGTGCCCTTCAAAACTGTCAGATGAGACGATTTTGAAGTAGTCTGTGGGGGGGGAGCATCTGTGGCAACCTGGGCTACCATAACCAGCCCACCACACACACTGTCATAGGTGATGCTATTAAAAACCACCAACCAACTATTTACCTTTCAAGGTAGGTCCTGCATGTGTGTGCACAGGTATCTAGAGTCGTCATTCCAGCAAACATCCTGTGGCATCTGTTCTCTTAGGTTGTGTGATGTGACCACTTTTGTGCCTGGGCAGTCCGTATTTGCTTGGATGGGGTTGTGTAACCCTGAGCATGGACAGAGATGCATATTCCTTAGGTGTCCATGGGGAGAAGAGTGGTAGGGGTTGTGGTGTGACCACACAATGCCCATGATCATCTTGAACAATTAGGAGATTTCTGTTGCACTGTCCCAGGTACATCAGCATGCTTGTTAAGAGCACCGCCCAATGGATATCAGCAAGTCCCATGCTTGTGTTGCCCCCCTCCCCTCTTCCCTCTCCCTATGACTCTGGCACTTCTTATCTCTTGTCTGTTTTCTCTGACAAATGCCAATGGCTGCCTTGCTTACAATGCTATCCATGAATTGTATTAATCTGTAATCTGTTTGCAATGTCAACATTGTTGTAATGTCTGTCTTGATGTTCCCCATAATTTGTATTTCACTGATGTGGAACCTTTGTAAAAGAGCCTTGGGTCAAAGGTATTTGTAATCCTAGACTTGATAAAAAAAAAAAAATAAATTGTGTATACAATGCTTGCTTGCTTGCGGAGAGTATTATCCTCTTCGTTTACCTTACCTAACCAGATTCAGGCATGTGACATTGAATAATATGGGATGAGATGGGAGACTGCAAAATTAACTTGGTAACAAAGAAAAGTGTTAACACTGGGTGCAAGTAAGCAATAATGCCTGACACGGCATGTGTCATGCTGGGTTAACGTCACGCCTCAGGTGGTTAGGCATGAGTGCATCCAATACGTAAGGCATTACGTTATCCTACCATGACACACACCCTGGAGGGCATTATTGCTATTATATAATGGCTTGTTGTTATACAGAATTAAAAAAATTATTTTAAAGATGTTTTATTTGGTGTGGAAAAATATTTTTAAGAGAGGATACAAAAAAAACGCACTAATGCCAACAATCATCAAAAGGTTCACGGAGAGGCTGAGACTAGACTTGTGATGATGTTCTGAGATAACATCATGGAGCTAGCCCAAGACTGACCAATCAGAGGCCAGCATTCTTTCTTGTCATTGTATAATCACATTTTTTATGTAATCCATGTAAATAAGGGCTCATGCTGTGAGTATGCACATGCTAGGATAATTCTCATACCATCCATGTTTATAGGTATACTGAGGTGGCACAGCCATTTGCTGCACTTCCTTGAAACATGCTTTTTTGCACTCCTCAAGGGTGGGAGGGCTAGCTCAAGCAGACATTTCAAGAAGTTCAGGATCCACCTATCAGGGCTGACTTGGAAGGGTTATATAAGCAGCAAAGCGGGTGAGTGGCTAGTGAGCTATCCACCTGGAGGTTGAGGTGGGGGCAAAATTAGGTCAAGACTGATTTGAATTGAAACTGAGGTAAGGTCCTGTCCTCTTGAGAAGGAAGTTAAGTTCCCTACATATTTTCAACTTTACAAGTAGGTCCTCACTCCGAAGGCAGAAGAACGAAGAACTGAATACAAAATAGATCTCAGGCCTTGGTCAGTTTTTCTACTCTGGTCTTGGGAGGAGTTGGGTCGAGAGCAGGCTGCAGTAAAAGTTGGAAGGGGGGTGCTCTGACTTGGCCTGGAATGGTCTCTCCCATGAGCTATTCAGCTGTAGTCTTAAATGTTTTTTGGGCATTATTCTATGCTGGTTGATTTGTTTGCATTACGAAAGCCACCCGCCCTCTTCAATGTCATGATACACGAAAATCAGGACTTTTTTGTTACTTTGCCCCCCCCCCCGTAAAAATAGCAAACTACACCCCTGGGAGACAGTGATGAGTGAGGGGGGGGGGAGGAGGTGGTGAAGTGACAGAAAAAGTTAAGTAAAGTGTTGAGTCTAGCAAGGGCGGTTGAAGGAGCAGAGCCATAGACAATATCAGCATAGTTGAAAATGGGTAATATAGTTTTGGAGACCAGATCACAGCAGGTTGGTAAAGGGAGACAGTCTTTGTGGTGATAGAGGGCTCTGTGTTTAGGATGAAGTGTGGTGCAAATGGAATCAATCTGAACAGAGAAGTCAAGGCTGCTGTCCAACCAGACACCAAGGTACTTGAAGGAGTTGACTGTGTCCAAGGGACAGCCTTCAAGGGTTGTGAAAGTGAGGTAGTTCAGAGATTTGGATAGTCCTTGCCTAGAACCAAAGAACGTAAGTTTTTTTGGAATTAAGTTTGAGCTGATTTTGCTGAAACCAGTGCTGCACATTAACAAAGTCGCTCTGCAGGGTGGCAGTCACTTCGGCATGTACATAAGGATTTGGGAAGGGGAGAAAACAAATGGGAGGTCATATATGAATAAAGAAAATAGAATGGGGCCAAGAATTGAACCTTGTGGGATACCAGTTTGGATAGGGAGGGGGGAGAGGGCGCTTCAATTTGAACAGATTGTTGTCTGTTTTGGAGATAGGACCAGAACCAATTTACAGCAGATGGTGCCAGGTCACAGGAATGGAGCTTCTGAATAAGAAGTAGGTGAGAAATAGAGTTAAAGGCCTTTGCCAGGTCCACAAAAATGGCACCAGTGACTTGGCCTTTGGCGATTGCAGACTGGATATGATCAGTGACTCTAAACAGGGAGGAGACCATAGAATGGTGCTTCCTGAAGCATGACTGGTAAGGTGACAAACTATCTGTGACAGTAAGATATTCCAGGAGCCTAGAGTAAATAAGAGACTCCTGGAGTTTAGCAAGGGCAGGAAGGAGGGAAATGGGCCTATAGTTTCCAGACGATGTGGGATCTCCACCTTTGTGGAGGGGAGTACCTTGGACTGTTTCCAGGCTTGGGGGACAGAACTGGGGCTGAGAGAGAGGTTAAGGAGATGTGCTGGGTGGCAGCAATAGAGGGTGCAGATGTCAAAGAATTATCAGGTGAAGAGCATTGAGGCTGATTTTGATAGGGTTTAGTGCATTGGTGATTGTAGCCCTCCTGGGTGGATATTGTGGAAAGGTGAAACTGGAATCAGAAGGAGTAGGTGGGGGTTCTGCTGGGGTAGAAATAGGGTGATCAGGAAGAGCACAGGTTGTAAGAAAGGTGTTAAAGGTGTCGGCAATTGAGGAAGGGTTAGATACTGTTGAACCTTCGAGATTAAGGAGTAAGGGTGCTCGACAGACAGGAGGGTCTAGGAGGGAGTGGATAAGTTTTATTTAAGAAATCAGAATTACAACTCTTTGAGTCATAGACTCGTTTCCAAAGGCTCCACGTCGGAACAAAACATAGACATTCATACAGTACATACATAGAATGAAAGTGTGTGAGCAATTATACTGAGTATAAGTACTGTACAATGAGCACGGGTTAATGCCCATACATTTGGTAGCTAAAACATGGCAGTGCTATCGACATGTTTACCTAATGAGCGGTTAAGACCTATACAATTGGTAGCTAAAGCAAAGCGTGATATGAGTTGGTAGTAAGCCGCCTCAGGGAGGCCTTGTCTTATACATAATACAATGTATTCATAGTTCAGTGCAACTATATGGTAACTGAGGGAGGTGAGGATCCTGTAGGCTAGAAATAGTGAGGGCTCTCCACTGCCTGGCAGAGGGCATATGCGTGGCCTACTGGAGTGGTGCAGGATCCACAGGTTTTACCTGGGCCTCTTTTAGGGGAGTGTAGATATCCCAGGTATGAGTTAAGGTATCAGTGAAAAACTGGAGAGTCAACATCAGGGACTGCAAATAAAGGAGACCAATCAGTCTGGGATGGGTCGTGGAGGAGGGAAGATGAGTCTCGGTTGCAGAGAGGGTGATACCAAATATATTTGGGTGCAGACTGGGGGATAGAAATTTTCTTATGCAGAACGTGATGTAGTGATCACTCAGGACATCAGGCAGTATGCCAGCAGCAGAGATGTGGTGGGGGTGGGAGGTGAGCACCCAGCCGAGTAAAGAGTGGTTTGGGGATTTAGGGTTAAGGTGAGTTGGCTCAGAGATCATCTGGGTGAGGTTGAGTGATTCAATTTTTAGGGTGGTGGATTTGGAGGAAGGGGAGAGCCAGTCCAGGTTGAAGTCACCAAGCAAGATGGGCTCACCCTTAATTGTGAGGGAGGAGATGGTGGAGATGCACTCCACTACGGAATTTTGAGCTACTTTTAGGAAACTGTATAGTGCTCCAGTATAGATTGAGAGGGAAGAGGAAAGGGAGAAAAGGTTGATGAGAAGCTCATGGGAAGAGGGGCGTGTTTCAGGGTGAGAAATTGAGCACGAGAGGGATTGTCTAGTATAGATTGCAATGCCACCTCCACATTTACCAAGGTCCTGGCATAGCAGCTTAAAATCGAGGATGGAGAGGGAGGAGTAAGGGATCTTAGCAGAGAGCCAAGATTCAGTCAGTCAGAGAACATCAGGAGAGTGTAGAGTGACCTACACTTTGAGGGTGTCTATCTTGGGTAGAAGGCTCCTAGCATTTAGATGGAATATGAGTAAACCCTTAGGTGATTCAGATGGAGTTTAGCTGGGTGGGGGGCCTGGGTTTGTTTCAACATCTCCAGAGAGGAGTACAAGCAGTAGGTAAAGTGAGAGTTGGGGTAGGGTATTTAGACCTTCCTGGGGTGAAAAAGTGGGAAGGGGGAGAGGAGAAGCAGACACAGTGGAGGAGAGCTTTGACGTTTAAGGAGGAGGATGAGAGTAAGACAGAGTGGTTTGTAGTGGGGGAAGATGGAGGGAAGGAGTGGGCAGCTGGGAGGTGTAGTGAGGGGAGAAGTTGTAGAAGATGGAAACCAGGGACTAAGTAAAGAAGTGTGAACTGGACAGGCTGGGGAGAGGGGAGAGGAGGGGGGCAAGGGGTAAGAAACAGATGAGGGGAAAGGGGGAAAGGAAGAAGCAAGAGGAGTCTTGCCTAGTTGGAATTTGGGAGGAGGGCTGGAGAAGGGGCGAGGGTGTGCAGAGAAGAAGGCAAAGAGAGATTTTGGAGAGTGTGATCATGGTAGAGTGAGTGTGGAAGAATTGATTTAAAATAGAGGAGTTTCCTGGACTACAAACTAGGTGTCAGTAACCTGGGCTCTGGGGGGGACAGTTGAAGCTATAATTTAGTTCACTACCTTACTCTTGATAGGCAGTATAGCCTAATGGTTAAAGGCACAAGGCAGTGGGAGGGAGTATGAAGCAGCAACTCAGGGTTTGAATCCCAAGTCCTTCACATATAACTAAGTGACTGAGTCACGTGAGCAATAAATCTCCAGAGGAGGTGGACAGTCTCACTTTAGCCAGGGGGTGTATGTAAGGGGGGTGCCAGAGAGACAGTCCCAAACTTGTTACAGGTAGGAGAACAAAAGTGGGCTGATTGTTTCTGGTGGAATCTTTAAATGTAGTACCACACCTGGGTGGTTGGCTGGCTGGGTAGGGTTGATTGGATAGTGTGGCGCTGTAAGAGAGTAGGAGCCTGGCACTGTATACTTTGCTGAATGGTGGAGCTCCAATTCTGGTTGGTGGTGAAGGAGGGAGGGGAGGAAAGTCAGGCCCTCACCCTTGCAGCTGGAGTCACGACTGCCTGTGGATGGAATCAAACAAGGGTATTAGAGGGAAGCTGCGAGACAAAGCAACTTGGGTTAAGGCTAACAAAGTGATCAAGGTGGGAAATGAGGAATGGGTCGGGGCTAGGAGACAGAGAGACGCTCAGAGGCACAGAATGACAGAATGCAAACAGTAGCATACAAGGTGACTTAGCTCCATTTACAGGAGACAAAATGGATCAGGAGCTGTGGTAGCATAGAACATATTTAGACCTGCAGTACTTAACAAAGCTCTAATGGAGCCACTAGTCTGACATAAAACAGGCTGCACTACAAGCTGAATTTCAGTAACAGTGGAACATGGTACATGCACCTGAGAGATGTCCCTAGGACCTTAAGGTAACAGTAGAAATCACAGTTAACACTGCAAAAGTGAACTAATTGTAAAATAACATTCCATCAGCACTAGTGTGCCATCATAAATACGTTGTAAGAGAGCAAGAGCCTGGCGATGTATACTTTGCTGAATGGTGGAGCGCCAGTGCTGATTGGTGTTTAGGGAGGAAGGGGAGGAAGGTCAGACCCTCACCTTCATGGCTGGAGTCACATCTGCCTTGCTGAACAGTGGAGCTCCAATGCTGGTTGGTGTTGAGGGAGGGAGGGCGGAGAAAGGTCAGACCCTCACCATTGCGGCTGGAGTCACATCTGCCTTGCTGAATGACGGAGCTCTGATGCTGGTTGGTGTTGAGAGAGGGAGGGGAGGAAGGTCAGGACCTCACCTTCGCAACTGGAATCACGTCTGTCTTGCTGAATGGTGGAGCCCCAATGCTGGTTGGTGCTGAGGGAGGGGAGGAAGGTCAGGCCATCGCCCTCACAGCTGGAGTCATGGCTATGAAGCACCATTGCTGGTTGGTGTGGAGGAGGGAGGGAGGGAGGGAGGATGGTCAGGCCCTCATCTTCACATCTGGAGTCACTAACACTGGATGATGGGCAGCCCGGGTATTTTACAGCAACTGGTGCCAATGCTGACCACTCAGTGACTGTGCTGATCCAGTACAGCAAGGGCTCAACAGTAATGCCAAGGTGCCTTGTGTCCCTTATATAGTCCTCTACCATTCATTTCACTGCCCTGAGTCCAGCTGCCTCATCATTCACCTCTTCCTTTTCTTCCATGACTTCCACTCCCACCTGATACAAAATGTCTCAAATGGAATTAGTTGCCATTTTTGGCTGTAACTTAGAGGGTTTCTCAGACGTTTTTCCCTGTGAGCTGCTAGTGGTAGCAACACTCGGTCTCTGTGCACTTTGTGCCTTCTGTGTCTTTTGCCTCTGTGTACCACGTACCCATCTAATTAGGTAATCAGTCAAATTTTAGACCTGCTCATGACCTACTTCATTTATTGATGACAGGTCATGTTTTTAGCTTGGGTCCAGCATGTTAGCAACTGAAAATTCATCTGACCCTAGAATGCCAGAAATATGTGTATTGCTGTTCAGCACATGGAGCATGTGTTCCATTAGTTCACAACTTCTACCATCCTCACTTACTTTCATCCCTTGCTGGGTATTTATCAGTGTCTGCCTCGGCACATGTACAAATGGATGTGATTGACTTACGGTATGCAGGCAGTGTCCCCACTCACTACCTATGTTGCATGCTTAAATGGATAGAGAATCCTTATTACACCTTCCATTTGGTGCTACTGATCTGTTGTTAGAGCCATGGACACTCCAGCACTGTCCCAGGTGGTGTGAAGCAGCAGGTGGTCTGAGACTGCCTTATACTGCTCATAAAGCCTCTCTAGCATATACATTGTGGAGTTCCACCTTGTCACAACATTCAGCTTCATACAGTCCTGAGGCAGATGGTGTTTGAGCTGGAGTTCCGATAGCTGGTCACAGGCATTTGCAGAAAGAACGAAGTGCACACAGATGTGACAGGCAACAGTCAACATTTTCTTAATTTCTGCATGGTTGAGAAACTGCTGCACACCCAGAATGAGGCAGCGTGCCAGGCAGGGCACCCTGAAACAAAAACATCACTAATGCACTTAATGTTGGGGTCATTATCACTCGCAATAAACCCTGCATAGAGTGACTCCATGAAGCCAATCATCAGTCTCGGTGAGCAGCACATGAAATATTTTCTCCCCCATGTGAGATCTGGCTACACTTTTCATACTGAGTTTGCAATGCTGCTGAATACCCAGTGTGTTGCTACCACCACAGTTTTGCTTCATGCAGGTTTTACCTTGCCCCAAATCAATTACCACCCCAGCCACCTGTGCCCAGTGTGCTGTGATGCACAAATACAAGCTTACAGCTGTTTTGCCACTGGTCCTCATACCCAAGCTCAGATGGATATATTCTGATGAAGAATGCTTCAGGGCATGTTTCATGGACAGTGACACTGTCACATAAAGTTCTGGCATGGCATGTTTGGAAAAATAGGTTTGTGATGGAAACTGCCATTTGGGACAGGCACGGGCCATGGACCTGCGGAATCCAGCATTCTCCACAAAAGAGAACGGCAATAGATTGATGGCCAGCATTTCAGCTGTGGCTGCATTTAACTCACATGTGGTGGCATGACTGGAGGGTATTTGGAGTGCTGTTCAAAGATGCACTTTAGTGTGGGCTGCATCTTTGGGAAGGTGGACCAAACCGCTGGACTTGTGGCAGCATTATTGTTCTTGTTGGGGTAGTAGTTGACTCTTGGGGATGTGCAGCTCACTTGAAACCAGTTATTTGGTTTTTTTTATGCTGTGTACTTTTCAGACTCTGGGGAGTGGCGTCACCACTGCTGGTATGCCCACTGCTAGAGAGAGCAAACGGCTTGGGTCATGGTGGGCCCAAAATAAGAATGCAAGATAAAGCATAGACTTTGACAGCAGATAAGGACCGCTTGGCCCACCTAGTCTGCCCATTCCATACCTATTGGATAAGCTACAGATCCTAGTTAACCACAGCCTACTTTTTCCTACCCCCCCACCAAAATTGTCTTATGTCTGTCCTATGCATTCTTGAATTCCCCCACTGTTTTTGACCACACGACCTCCTCAGGAAGACTGTTCCATGCATCCACCAACTTCTTTGTGAAAAAATACTTCATCACATTGCCCCTGAGCCATCCCCCTCTGTCTTCAAATTGTGTCCCCTTGTTCTTTCACATCACTTTTTCTGAACGATGCTACCCTCTTTTACTTTGTAGATTTCCTTGAGGTATTAGAAAGTTTCTATCATGTCGCCCCCTCCCTCCTTTCCTCAAGGGTATTTATATTGAGCGCTTTTAGTCTTTCTTCATATGGCTTCTGTTGCAGACCCTGCACCATTTTAGTTGCTCTCCTCTGGACTACCTCCATCCTGTCTATGTCCTTGCGGAGACGGGGTCTCCAGAACTGCACGCAGTACTCCAGATGGGGTCTCACCAACTGTCTGTACAGATGGATAACGACTTCCTGTTTTCTACTGGTGATGCCTCTCCCTATACATCCCAGTATCCCCCCAGCCATCCTTACTGCCTTCTCACATTGCTTGCTAACCTTTAAGTCATCTGATAAGACTACCCCCATGTGCCTTTCCATTTTCGTTGCTGGTAATACCGCCCCCCCTCCATTGTGTACTCTTCCCCTGGGTTTTTGTTTCCCAGGTGCATTACTTTGCATTTCTCTGCATTTAATCTATTCTGTCATACTTTGACCATTCCTCCAACCTTGCCAAGTCTCTCCTCATCCTTTCCACACACCCCTCCTTGTGTATCAACCCTTTTGCAGATCTTTGTGTCGTCTGCAAAGATGCATATTTTTCCTTCCAGTCCCTCTGCAATGTCACTTATAAAGACATTAAAAAGGACCAGACCCAGTACTGAACCCTGTGGTACCCCACTAGTAACCCCCCTTTCTTCAGAGTGGACTCTGTTTACTATTACCCTCTCTGTCCTGTTGTCCAGAAAATGTTTTACCCAGGCTACCACCCTGGGACCTACTCCCAGGCTGGCTAATTTGTTTATTAATCTTTTGTGTGGGACTGTGTCAAATGTCTTGCTAACGTCTAGGTAGGCCATGTCCACAGCTCCTCCTGGGTCTACTACTTTGGCCACCCAGTCAAAGAAATCTATTAGATTAATCTCAGATGACATTCCCACTGTGAATCCATGCTGCCTTGGGTCCTGTGCACTGCTGGTCTCTAGGTACTCAACAATTCTTTCTTTCAGAAGTGATTCCATAATTTTTCCCTGCCACTGAGGTCAAACTAACAGGTCTGTAGTTTTCTGCCTCTGCCTTGCTCCCACTTTTGGAAAGGGGAATCACATCTGTCCTCCTCCAGTCCTCAGGTACCACACCATCCTGTCATGATTTATTAAAAAGGGTAGTCAGTAGTGTCACTAGTTCATCCCTTAGTTCATGTAGAATTCTGGGGTGAATCCTGTCAGGCCCCATTGCTTTGTCCATCTTCAGTTTTAGAAGTTGTTTCAGGACCCTTTCTTCTGTGAATGGACTGGTATCGAACCCCCCTATCCAGAGTGCTTCTATTGATTGGATTAGGTACCTCCCTTGCTCTTCTTTTGTGAATACTGAGCATAAGTATTCGTTCAGTATCCCTGCTTTTTTATTGTAACCCTCTTCCCACCCACCCTCCCTCCCCTTTATTAAGCCTCACTGTCCATCCCTTGATGTTTCTTCGCTCCTAATGTACCAATAAAAGGTTGTATTCCCTTCTTAACTGAGATGGCTATTTTCTCCTTGGTGTGGGCCTTTGCTATTTTGACTGCCTTCCCCACTTCCTTCTGCTTTAACTGGTACAGTTCTCTGTCCTGCTCCTTCTGTGTTTCCTTTTACTTCCTGAATACTATCTTTTTCTCCCTAACCTTCCCCGCTACTTCTTTTGAGAATCATAGTATTTTTTTTTCCTTTGTTTTGATTTGTTTATATGCTTCACACAAAGGCTTTTTGCCTCTGTGATGGCAGTTTTAATTTTTCCCCATTGCTCCTCCACCCCTCCTTCTTGCCTGTTTGCTAGTACTTTTCTGAGGCACTCTCCCATTTTGCCAAAGTCAGCCCTCCTAATGTCCAGTACCTTCGCTTTTGTATGGTTTGACTCTACCACTGTGTTTCTCATCAACCACACTGTTTGGTGGTCACTTGTTCCCAGATGGCTACCCAGTTCTAAATCTGAGATCCTCTCTCCATCCCCATTTGAGAGTACCAGGTCTAAGATTGCTCCCTCCTGAATGGGTTCTAGCACTAGTTGTCTTAAGCATGCCCCCTGTAGGGCATTGAGAATGACCGTGTTCTTGGATGTGGTTGCAGCAAGGGTGCTCCAGGTAATATCTGGCATATTCAGGTCCCTCTTCAACAATATCTTGCCTTTTTCTGCCATTCTAAGGATGCCTTCTATCATTTCCTCAGCCATTTCCTCCTCCTCAGATGGGGGTCCTTATAAAACCCCCTGTGCAGATTGTGGTGCCATTTCCTGTCTCCAGGGTGACCCACAGTGGCTCCTCTCCTCCCTATTTACCCTTTAGTTTAATTGCTTTGATTCCATTCCCTTATGTAGAGAGCTACTCCTCCTCCTCTTTTATCCTCCCTTTCCTTCCTGTAGATTGTGAACCCTGGTATGTTGACATCCCAGTCATGGTTCTCTGTGTACCATATTTCTGTGACTAATGTGATATCCATGCATCCCTCTTCCACCAAGGCCAATAGTTCAGGGAGCTTGTTACCCAGACTATGGGCATTGGTACTCATCGCCCTCCATTTTTCGATGGCCTTACCCCTTTTAGCCCTATGCCTGTCCTTACTGCCTTTGCCTTTTTCTCTATTTGCCCCTGCCCTTCTCCCTGCCGACTTCTCTATCTTGGTTTTTACCTCGCTAACTACATTGTTTTGTGGGGGAGGATTTCCCTGCTTCTTTTCAGTGCCACTCCTTGAATAGTTTAAATGCCTGACAATGAAGCATTTAAACCTATCACCTAGGATCCTGGTTCCCCTCCTGGACAGATGCAGGCCATAGCACCAGTATAGGCCTGTATCCCTCCAGGTGGATCCCCAATACCCAATGAAGACAAAACCCTGAGCTCTACACCAGTTTTTCAACCATTCATTGAATTTCATGGTGCAGAGCACCCTAGCCTCACCCATGCCATAGACAGGCAGCACCTCTGAGAAGGTTACCATGCATGCTGCTTGTCTAAGGCCCCTCCCCAACTCCACAAACTCCTCCTGCACTGCTCTGATCCCATTCCCAGCCAAGTCATTTATCCCTAGGTGGACAATAATGTCCAGCTCCCTCCCCCGTGCAGCGTCTTCCATGATCCTAAGGATTCACTCCCTATCCCTCCAAGGAATGGTGCTGGGCAGGCTCCTTACCTCCCTCTCTCCTCCCTCCCCCAGTTCATCTGGTGCATCTTAGCATCTGCAGCTATTCATGCAGAGACCTACGTGAATGAGGATGGAATAACAGTATCACAAAAAGAAAATAAATTAATTGTAAAAAATATATGTATGTTAATGCAATCACTAGGGTTGGAAGAACACAGGGTGGACAACGTAAGGGTTTGGAGACTCAAGAGCCTTGGTGAATTAGTCATTTGGTGTTTTTTGACCTTGTTAACACTAATGCCCACCTCCTTGCCTCAGTAAACGAGGTTATATGTGGTTATACATGATTGCTTGGACTGATTCTATTGGCCACATGGGCTAAACCATACTTCTCTACCTCCAAAATGTATATGCCTATGAGGCACTGGCTTGGATCTGTATATTGTGCTTCAAACAGGAGACTGTGCTGAGGAAGGAGTAGACATTTGGGTTAGAAGCCCAAGCAACATCACACAACTAATTCACAAATACTCCTTAGACTCCGAACCCTAATGTTTTTCTTTATATATATATATATATAAAACACTTGGATTTTCTTTAAATAAAAGTGATAAAGTACTGAAAGCCTTGAAAGTCTTACTGATGACACAATAGCTTTCAAGCTAAAGATGATAACAGAGTTATATGATCCCCTTTCTAATTCATGTGTGTGCTGATTCAAAATTAAAGTTCTTGTTTTCTCTCAATCCTAGTCTGTTTCTTTACTTCTTATTTCTTTCAGGAATCCTCAAAAGATTCAGAAAAACCAGTGTTGCGTTGTTTATGACAGCACAGAAAGATTAACAAAGACAGAAATGCAATGTTAAATAAAAGAAAGACAGCAGAATAATCCCCTGCACTGCTGAAAACTAAAGAAAGGAACCAGCTTGAAAAAATCAATGCAAGTGTATGAGCAATTCTACCATTTCTTTTTAAAAACCCTGACCAACATCGATGGGGTTCATGCCAAAAAGTAAACTGGCAGTTCATGTGAAAATCAGTGACTCAGACAACACAGCAGCACTTATAGATAACCTGTATCAAAGATGCTAGGAAATTGCTAAGAATGCGGCTCAGTTAATTAAAGCCATAGAGACTCTTGGGCTTGGACTGATGGAAAATCTGGTTTGGATTCAGCTCTGGACCTCCCTCCTCAACTCCAGTGGGTTGTTTCTGGTCGATGTGGATCATTTAAATCAAATTTCCATACATTTCAGAGGATCATTTATGGTTTGCCTATACCAGAATATATAGCCAAGCCAAGATTCAGATTCAGACTTCATCTGTGGCAGACTGACATGGGTTGGTCTGTATTATCTGGGTTGATTTCCTAGATATCTGTGGTGAAATCTTACTGGGGTCCCAGCTGTGTTGCCCAACCCTAGCCTAGACATTTCACTCAGCCTACAGAATTATGATTTTCTGGGGTTCACAGCCATGCCATATTGCCCTGAATGGATTCTGAAACAGCTTTAAGAATTTTCAATACACTCAGAAACCTACAGTAAAGAGAAATCCAGTGGAGCCCACTAGGATGCACTGCAGTGTTTCAAGTGACTACTTTACCAGAGGGATTACTTGCCATTCAAATTGTCTTGTTTCCTGCAGTAAGGCAAGGCAAACAAGGTATGGCAATTATTTTTCTATAGCACTCCACCCAAAAAAGTCTCTGAGTGCTTCACATAATTCCAACGCTCATAGAAGATAAATAGAAACATTACAGATAAATGAAATAAGATACATATACAAAATAAAAAATATAATGATTAAGAAACAATGCCTCAGCAATAGCTAATTAAAGGCTAGACAGAACAGTTGAGTTTTGAGCCCCATTTTGTAGGTCTCAACCAAGGAAGAACTCCTCAAATTTAATGGCAGAGCATTCCAAAAAAGGGGACTGCCATCAAGAATGTTCTTTCTCACAAAAGATTTAAACACATCCTCGGGACAGCCAGTAGAAAACCACTGGAGGAGTGGAGTGGATGGTTGGGGCATACCATGATAAGAGACTTGTAAGGTAGTCAGACTGCAAACCATGTAGGGCTTTGTAAACTAACAAAGTAGTCTTTGAGATGGCATTCCACCTAACTGGAAACCATTGCATCTGCATCAGCACAGGCATGATATGGTTCCTAAATGAGGTGCCCATAATCAGCCTGGCTACAGCCACCAACTGCAGGTGGCACACCAACCTCTCTGACAGCCCTAGGTTGAGAGAATTACAGTAGTCAACTCTTGAGGTTACGAAGGAATGGACCACAGTGGCCAAGTCCTCTAGAGTTTAATACATGATGTTCACGGGTTAGTCTGGAGTCCACAGTGACTCCTAGATTTTTCACCTATCAATAGCAGCCATATGTTTGCCACTCCAACAAGGCAAAACAATAGTATTGCATCTGGCTGCTGACCCAAGAGAACCTGGCTTCACCAGTAACAACTCCAACATGTCTAGATTCAGACTGAGCCAATTCTAAGTCACTCAGTCCATGATCTCCTGGGGGCATTTCTCCAGCACCAAGACTGCTAGCTGCCAATCTTGTGTAAAAGACATATACGGTTGAGTATCACCTGCATAGCAGTAACAACTCATGCTGTACCATCAAATGACCCATCCTAATGTATCTAAGACAATGTTTTGCAGTCTGTCAATCAAGAGGCACTCAAACCACTTCAACACTGTCCCACTGAGCCACCCCCCCATATTCCACAAAACAGTGTATCAACACTCCATGAGCTACGGTGTCAGATGATGATAAGAGATTGAGAAGAATGAGAGTAGGTCATTTTCCCCTATCCCTTACCAGAAGAAGATGATTAGACACTTTGCTGAGCATGGTTTCTGTGCTCTGGAAAGGCTGGAAACCCAACTGTAATAGCTCATTGATGTCATATTAGACACTTTGCTGAGCATGGTTTCTGAGCTCTGACAAGGCTAGAAACTCAGTTGTAATGGCTCATAGATGTCATACCTCTACAAGCAGGCCTCAAGCTAAATTGCCACCCCCCTTTTTAATCACTTTTCTAAAAAGGAGAGGTCCAAGATGGGTCTGTATTTCAGTAGCAACCCTGGGTTCAGAGAAGGCTTCAAGAGAGGTTTCACTAAGGCTCATCTCAGAGCACCAGGGAAACAAGCCTCCAAAAGGGAATGCCAAACAATGCCATTGAACAGCGGACTAAGGGCCATGCCGCAGCCCACCAGCAGTCATGTTGAGCCTCGGCCAACATCAGAGCAGTAACCCTGCTGCAGAATGCTTCATTATTGTGTTGCACCCTGGTGAGCTCCACTGTGAGTTACAAAAGTAAGGCTCAGTCTTGGAGGCACTGCTACATAAAAAACTACAGTATAATAGTTCTTGTTTTGCTGAGTGGTTCTCAGAACATACCTAAGCTTTAATTCAAAAATAGCTCTAGTTTGTGATTCATTATATTTTCAATCACAGTACTTGAACACAACTAAAAACATAACTCTCCCAAGAAAATGGTACTGGGTAAATGTAAGCAAATGATGTGGGTGCATCATGGCCCGTCTACATGCCACACATCAGGTATCCTCCTCTCTGTCCCATTACGGACCATCTGCTGCATCACTCCTTTGGTCCATCACATGTGCCACAGGGTGCATCTTGCTGTCAGACACCGTGCCATGCCATGCCATGCTCTATGTGCACTGTGTACCCTGCTGGCAGGCTGGGCGTGTGGGTGGGTGTCTGTCATTGCTGCAGTCTTCACCTAGTGCACCATGGGATGTGATCTGCGGTGCAGGGGTTGGGTCCCTGCACTGTTCCTGGCTCAGTGTGGATGGGCTGTAATGGTTTCAGACCAGTTTCACACCTGTCCTCTGGTAA
Organism: Neoceratodus forsteri; assembly: GCA_016271365.2. Classification (NCBI taxonomy): domain Eukaryota; kingdom Metazoa; phylum Chordata; order Ceratodontiformes; family Ceratodontidae; genus Neoceratodus; species Neoceratodus forsteri. The sequence continues at coordinate 233,700,861 of JADMNL010000023.1, read as the reverse complement.
CGTGAACACACTGTACCGTTTACAGTCTGTACCGGTGCAGAACCATTACAGTGTTTAGGTGGTATAGTGTGGACGGGGCCTTATACATTTGAATTTTTCCTGATTTGCATGTCATTTTTCAGTCACAACAAATAAGTTTTACCTTTTAGAGAAGTTCCAGACATTGACAAAAGAAAAAGTTTACTGCACACACAAACCTGTAAGCAGGGATGCCATACTGCTATTTTCTGTGCAAATTTTGCATTTATTAAAGTGCACACCAGCGCCAACCTTCAGCTTGAAATGTTTCAGATGCTAGTCCTTTCTCAAAAGCTGATCTCTTAAAATAAAACCACACTTATATATGGCAAAGACAAACATGTGACCATTTCACCACACGGCAAACAAAAACATGATTGGTTAAAAATATTTGACCATTAGGATGTCTTTAATAACTTACTTTTTTTTTTTTATTCAAAGTTTATTCACCACATTTTCCACATTACTGGAGGCAGTAATGAACACTTTGACATAAGATTCATAAAACAAATCATACTGCCCCCAACCCACCCCTCCCCAGCACAGCAGTTCATTCTAGCACTGTTATCACCTGCTAACTACCTTTACCAAAATAATTAAGGTGGTAACCTCAACTACACACTACTTCATAGCCACCATAATTAAAGTGTGAAGGGGATCCCAGATATCCTTATACCTATGTAGTCTGTTTTGAAGGCTAGCAATAGCCTTCTCTGTACGTATATTTTCTAAGATCTCATGGAGCCACTCCTGATATGTTGGACCAGTCCTTTCCTTCCAACACCTGAGAATGACTTTTTTAACTGAGAGCGCCACCATATATATGTGAAATCTCTGGATTTTAACCTTTATGGAGGACAGATCCCCCAACAGGCAAATATCCGGTGTAAAATAGCCTTGTAAACCCAATAAAGGAACCAGATTGGTTTTTATATGCTCCCATAATGATGCTATCCGGGGGCACAACCAGAAAAGATGAAAAAGTGATCCTGTGTCCTGGTAACACTTATTACACCTATCGGTATCAAGAAGGCCCCATTTCATCAGTTTAGCTGGAGTATAATATAAGTTATGCAAAATGTGGAACTGCATGAGACGTAATCTATCTTGGGATACATATTTATGATAGTACATCCAGAGGACGGACCAATTAAAAGTATAATGGGGAAAAAATGAAACCCAGAAGTTGGTGGGGCCACCTCCTCATCCAAACCTCCATCAGAACAAGACTTGATAAATCTTAGAAATCACACCAGAAGAGATAAGAAAAGGGGAAAGTTCAGATACCAATGTAAAGGTCGGTGGACGGGGTGGGGTGGCCCCAAAGACCATTGTTAACAAGTGCCTCAGTTGAAACATTTTAAAAATCTGAGATTCCGGTATTTTGAACTTGTATATGAACTGAGAAAATGAGAGCCAACCACCAACTTCATCCAGAAATGAGGATACTATCCCCTCTCCTAAGTGAGGCAACCATACGGGAAATTTTCTGTTTGTTAATAGTGAAAGCCGGGGAATTCCAAATAGATTGAGCGAGATCTTTACTTTGATTGTAACGCAGGAAAGAGCACAACTGCGAATGTACTCTTAGCGAGGTCATGATAGTGGGACATTTATTAATATCTTGCATCTGAGAGATTTTTAGATAGAGCATAGTCGGGGGTCCATGTTTATAGATTGGAAAAAATCTAATTCAATCTTATGCCAAACCAGGTTCATGTTATCTGGACCCGGTCTTACCCATCTCAGGTATTTAGCCAAATGACTAGCCCAGTAGTAGATGGGCAAGTAAGGAATCCGCAACCCCCCCATTCTTAGGTTCAGCTAATTTGTGGTATGCCAGCCTGGAGGTCTTACTCGACCAAATAAACTTAGTAAAGAGTTTATGTGTTTTCTGAAACCAACTTAGGGGGACGAATGAATTAAGATGCGACAAAGGATAAAATAAACGGGGAAACACAGTCATCTTAATTATATTAATATGGCCCCATAAAGATAACGGGAGTTTATCCCATCTCTCTAAATCTTGAGTGATCCCCTGTAGAAGGGGGTCCAGGTTTTCCTTAAACCACAAGGAGGGATTAAGCGTTAATTTTATGCCTAAATATTTAATAGCCTGGGGTGACCAGCATAGTCCCAGAGAAATAATGTCGGTCTTAAAGACTTTATGGTTAAGAGGGAAAAAGGATGTCTTATTGGGATTTAACTTATAATTCGAGAAACTACTAAATCTATCAACCTCCCTTAGCATATTTGGGATAGATATTAACGGATTAGCCAAATGTAGGAGAAGGTCATCAGCGTATGCTGTTATTTTCACTACTTCATTCCTAATGGGAATACCTTGTATCCCTTCATTATTGAGAATATGTTGAATAAGAGGTTCCAGATAAAGAATGAAAAGTAATGGAGAGAGAGGGCATCCCTGCCTCATACCTGACCACAGTGTGAAAGACTTGGAGAAGGTCCCATTCCCTGAAATCCTCACTGTAGGAGACCGGTAAATTGCCCTGATCCAATCTATGAACATGGATGGCACTCCGAATGCCTTGAGGGCTTGAAATAGAAAAGTCCAGTTAACCCAATCAAATGCCTTCTTGGTGTCCAGGGATACCAACCCCGCAGGATATTTGGCATCCCTGGACTCCGAGAAAACATGTGAAAAAGTACTCAGGTGATCTGAAGATGCACGTCCTCTCATATATCCCACTTGAGACATACTCACAAGATCCAGAAGAACCAGGGTTAGTCTATCTGCCATTATCTTCGAGAGAATTTTGACATTTTGATTCAGCAAAGATATTGGCCTATAGTTCTGAACCATTTCTGGGTCTTTGTCCGGTTTAGGTAACAAACCTATCAATGCCTCAAACAGATGTGCATCTGCCATCTCTCCAGACAAAATATGCAAATAGAGATGATGCAACACAGAAAGTAGTTGCTCCATGAAAACTTTATAAAATAAGGCCGAAAACCCGTCTGGACCTGGGACTTTACCCATAGGCAAGTCCTTTATAACAGTAGCTATCTCTTCCTGTGATAAAGGGGAAGATATAAATTTCTTTTGAGAGTCAGATAGTAACGGAAGATGTGCTTCCCTGAGATACTCATCCAGTTTTTGAATGGGTGGAGGACTATCCATGTCCCTATATAATTGTTCGTAAAAAGTAGCAAATTCCTGGACTATATCTGAAGGGGATACCTTCAGGGTCCCATCAGACTGAGACCTTATTGGGGGTATAAATCTAGCTGATTCTTGTTGTTTTAAACATACAGCCAACAGGCGCCCCGCTTTTTCTCCTTGATCTGTAAAACTGGCCTTTGTAAGGAATATTGCCAACTCAGCCTTTTCTCTTAACATTCCCAAATATTTATCTTTATATGTTAATAACTTCTGTGACTCCTCTTGAGAATTTTTTTCTGGGGGTATATTTTCTAATACCCGTATCTGAGACAATAAGAAGAGTAACTCTGTTTCCTGTGCCCTCTTCCTCTTTGTAGCTAGACTAATGAGAATGCCCCTTATATAAACCTTAAAGGCTCCCCATAAAATATCCAGTCTTGCACTATCTATTGGGTTAGTGGAAAAGAAAAACTCTATCTGTTCTTTCACCACTCTTCGATACTTTTCATCTTTTAGTAATTGTTCATTTAATTTCCATCTGGTCTCTCTTTTGGGGATGTTAAGAAAAGCCAAATTACCCAAGACTAAATAATGATCTGATATTGGACCCGGTTGGATCGAGGTGGATAGTACCCCTGGCAAGAGCTCATGAGAAACTAATAGGTAATCAATGCAAGATTGCGTGCCGTGCACTGGCGAGCAATAAGTATATTCCCTAATATTAGGATTTGTGACCCTCCAGACATTGCACAGTCTGCACTGATCCATCATTTCCTTAAAGGCCCTGTGTCCAGGTGACAGCCCCCTCGACCCAGTGCTTGATCTATCCAGATTCAGATCCGAGACCAAATTAAAATCTCTCCCTAATATAATTGGAATAGGGAGTATAGGAAGAATTGTGGAAATCAATTTCATAAAAAAAGAGGGATCGTCTGTGTTTGGACCATATATGCTACCTAAAACCAATGGCATGGCCCAAATAGTACCCTGAACTAAGACATATCTGCCTTCCATATCATTAAATACCTTAGAAGGGACAAATGGGATATCTCTGTTAATCAGTATCATGACCCCGCAACTATTGGTTTCCCCTGAAGCATAAAAATCCTGACCTATCTGTTGTCTCCGAAGTTGTAATACTTCGGAATCCACTAAATGAGATTCTTGTATGAATGATATCTGGGCACGCAACAGACTCAGGTGTTTAAGTACCTGATATTGTTTCAGTTTTTTCCTGATCCCCTTCACATTCCACGTAGCAATATTAATATTCTGAGCCATCTATTATATCAGGTATAATCCAGATAAGATATCTAACATATACTGCAGTCATGTAACAGGTGATTCTATTCCCTGAATCTGCTGTGCTGGTCTCCCACCCCCATTAAACTCCTGTCCTCCCCACCCCAATTACCCCTCGAACAATCCACATCATCAGTAACTCCAAAACATAGTCCAAAAAGCCATCCACCCAAACCCCCCTCTTATCTCTAACAATGTTCAGCAATACTCTGTTTACTACTCTTCCCCCAGCCTCCCAAAAAACGTCCCTCAAACCCTGTATTCTTTATAATACATTCCCCTTTTTTGAGATGCTAGTAATAAAAGAAAGAGAGAGAGAGAGTGCAACATCCCTACAATACAAGCCCTTGTATCTACCGCCTATCCCCTAATGAAGGCCATTGGGAGTAAGCCAGTATTGATAAAACATCACCCCCAGTAACATCATGGCTTACAAGGGCATATGGCTTGTTGAGTGTGATAAGGCACCTCGTGGCATGAGATTGGGAAGTCAGCCTCAGCCAAACATAACATTCACTGAGCGGGCCTTCATCTCAACAGGCTCTCCAGCCCTTTAGGGACAGGCCCCCGATCCTCTCCTCCCAGTTGCTGTGCCTTTGCCCCAGTGAATCCCAGCTTATCTCCTGCTTTAGCAACCCTTAGCATTTAACACGCATGAAGCGCAAGCTCCCTCCTGTGTTGTGAGTGTGTAACTGCACCCTGATGCCTTACAAGGGAAAGGACAACACAGCCCTTGTAATTGGATTTCCCAAAAGGCTAAAGCCTTCCACCAAACCCTTCTTTACCAAACTCTCACAGGAGAGGGGGAGACCAGATATTACTGAATAGGTATTGTTTTCTGCCAATACGAAAACTAGCGAGAAATCGCTTGATTGCTTGAAACCCCAGACTCAGACAAAACAACCAAGAATATACTTCCGTGATTGGAACACTTAGAAAACCGAAGGGCCCGAAACCCCAGACCCAGACAAAACAAATAAGAGCATGCATCCACAGCTAGATCACTGTGAAAAGGAAAAAGAAAGTCCTTTCTGCCCCTTATTTGGGCTGAAGTGAGAGTCCAAGAATGTTTAACCGCTGCTTTCCAGAAGATCCTTTTGCATGAGTGCCCAGCCTTCTCAAAACGGTTCTCATCTTGTCGAGAGAGACCTAAGGCCTTTCATGTGTCCCTGAAGAGATCTGGCAATGCTAATTTTAAACCAGCAAATGCTGCCTCCGGATCTTCGTAGGTAGCCCAGGAACCAGCCACCTGTACCTGTAGCCTGGCCGGGTAACCCATACGAAATTTAAGTCCAGCCGCAATGATTTTTGAAACAACAGGATGAAAAGCCGCATGCTTCAAATGGACTGAACCCGGAATATCTTGCGCTATTCTAAGCTTAGCTTGCTCCCAGTGAACTTCTTGGAGTTCTCTCACTTTGTACAGGAAAAGTTGTTGCTCTAAGAAATTTAAGAAACAACAAATTATAGGTTGGGGCATTGCTCCGGGAGGGGGCTTCGGCCTTGATGACCTGTAGGCTCTCTCAATAATATATTTAGCCTCAAATGGGGAAGGGCCTGAAATCTTCTTGACCAACTTCTGGGTAAAAGCTATAGTATTCTGGCCCTCTTCTCCCTCTGGTAACCTGAAGATCACAACATTATTTCTCCGGCTGCGCCCTTCAAGGTCTTCAAGCTTGACCTCAAATCTAGACAGTTTCTGGTGCATTGCTGCCATCTCAGGCTCGAACCTCTCCACTTGCTTCTCTAAAGAGAAGATCCTAGTTGTGTTGTCTGAGGTAGCGAGGGTAATCTCTTCTATTTTTCTCGTGAGCGATTTCATTTCTGATGCTATCTCCTTAATCTCGTCTCTGAATGGTTTAAATTCCTCCAGAAATCTAGACAATGTGAGCGGCTCCTGATCCGCCTCTAGATTCGGAACGTCTCCTTTTCTGCTCCACTCGAAGCCTGGGATTTTTTTGAGGTCTTCTCTGGTGTAACTGGCGGGGTGTGTTTCTGCTGTTGTATTTTCATGTAAACGTCCAGTCTCTCTCGAAATCGCCCTGCAAGGGCACAAAGTTGTCGGGAACCAGAATAACATGAAATTAGAGGTTTAGAGATCGAGAAAATATACCAAAAAATGAAAATAAAGAGACGGGAGGCTGGAGCTGTACAGAGGAGTGACTATCCGGCAGCTTGCATCACGTGGTCCACAATAACTTACTTATTTTAAAAACTGTGTACAGGTGTGATCAGAATAAGGTGTAATGATCACAAGATTTCAGTGCCTCATGACTCATGAGCTAAAAGTTTTTCTCCAATGCATAAGCACTTTAGATTAATTATTTTTAACTACAGTACTCCCTCGCTATAAAGAACTACACCATAACAAACTCCCTCTGATAGTGAACACCATTGATGACTCCCATTGTTCTCTAAGCAGGCATACAGACACCTCGCTATAGTGAACACCTTGCTATAGTAACCACCTCAGCTGGCTCCAGAGGTGTTCACTATAGAGAGGAAGCACTGTGATGACTTTGTTATGCTCTTCTAGCCTTAGTTCACAAGCTGGTATTTAGATAAATATATGTATGTATTGTAACATTATAGTGGAGTGGTAGCACCACTATAGTTAGGGCTGAGTAGGGTGTTCAGCCTTTATGTATCTCAAATGATTATGGACTGCATTTTTAGATTACCCAATATCTAGAACGATAAAACATTCAGCAACCTGAACCACCTTAGATAGATGTTCAATGATAAACCCCTAAATTTGCATATTATTATCTCTGGCACCATTTGATGAAATGAGCTGATATTTTGCATGTATTGTCTTGTTAGCAAGATCTTGATCTGTGTACATTTTTGTGACAACAGCTTGTGAGGTTTCTGAGATCTGCATACGTAATTTTTCGTAAAAGGCTAACTTTTTTTACTATACTTAACATGGGTTTTTTTGCTCTCACATACAGCCTACATGGAATGGAATGGAATTTTTTCTCCAAACTTGCAGGGAACATATGTCATGTCCTAAAGCAGTGCCTTTGATAGGTCTGGTGAAAAAATATTAAATGGTTCCAGAGTTTTAAGGCTTTAATGTTTAGTGTTTTCCATTCTCAGCATGTGCAGTAGGGTTTTTGAGATAACATTCTGCTGTGAAATGAAAAATTGGATGTCGTAGATGTCTGTTACTACTTACTTCTCACTGAGCAAAGCATTTTTTTTGCACTGTGAGACTGCCATCTTCTTTCCCCCTTTGAACTAAAAATATGCAAAATATATGAAAAAATTATTTCATTTTAATAAACACCTGACTCTAGGGGGAGTCACGTGGGGCGGTGCTCTTAATGGCAGCTTAGTTCCTTAGCTCTCCCCTCTCAGCCAGTGGATCTCGCTATTTATTGATTCCTGCCAACTATCTCAGGTGAGCTATCTGTTACCCTAACCCCACACAACCCACCGTCACTTTATTTTGGCGTTTGTCTACTCTTTCAACGAGTTTTCTGCCAAGGTGCGGTGCGATGATGGAGGCCAAAATGAAAAGCACCGGGGCCAAGCACACGCCACCGAATACCCCCGAGAAAGTGGCTAAAAAGTCGAGAACCCAATCCGTCGGGTCAGGCGCTAAATCTGGATCCCCCTGCATCTCCTCCTGCCCGCTCACGGAAGATCGGTTTCTGCAGGAGCTGATTCCTTTTCGAGAAACTCTGCAGGAGATCTCAGCAGAGCTTAAATCTATGCGCAGTGACCTCGCCGCCCTCACGACTCGAGTGGGCGACTCGGAGGCTCGGACCAGCTCTTTGGAATCCTGAAGGCCAAATGTGAACCTGATTTAATCCTGCTTAAACAACAAATTGCGTAGCTGAAGCTGAAAACGGAGGACCTCGAAGGTCGTAGCAGGAGGAACAACATTTTGGTGTTGGGGTTACCAGAGGGAGAGGAGGGACCAGACATCTTGTCTTTTGTGCAAAAACTTTTAACTAAGATTGTGGGCCCTTCTCCCATATACTCCTCCTACCACATCGAGCGTGCTCACAGATCCCTAAAGCCTAAACCTCCACCAGGCTCCTCTCCTAGACCCATTTTAATCAAGCTGCTCAGTTACCTTGAAAGGCAGCACATCCTGTTGAAAGTCAAGAGTCTGCAAGCAGTTTTGTGGGAGAATCGCACACTGAGAATAACCCAGGATCTACCTCTTGAAACCCGACTGAGGAGAAGAGAATATCACCCGTTGGTGACAAAGTTGATTGCAGCTGGCCACAAATTCCGCATGAACTATCCGGCTAGGCTCCAAGTCTATCTTGACAATGCCTGGGCTTCCTTTGAGACTCCAGAACAAGCCAAAAGCGAACTTACTAAGAGGTTGCCTGACCTCTTCAAATCAGGATGACTGTTACGCTGAATTTCAGTGTTAAGTTTTTTGTGCCTACCTTGGCTGTTTGGCCTTGTTTTGTTGATGTGCCAGCTTCTGGTTTCTCCTGGGGAGGGGTTAGCCGGCCTTTCATATGGGTTGGGGTGGTCTCTGGTCGGGGTTGTGGCTTGGGCCTTCTTTAGCTGGGGCCTCCGCCTGGTGGAGCGAGGGAGGGGGGTGGGAACCTCGGTTTGTTTGCGGTTCCACACGGTTCGTTTTACCGACACACCGGATGGGTCCTACCTGTTTTTCCCTCCCCTTCCCCCTATCTGGGTATTGCGGTGGCTGATTTGTAGACTTGGATCCCAAGCTCCCTGTTTCTATATTTGCTCCCATTACTGCTTCACCTGCAACGGAGTGATGGGACAAGTGTTTGTTGGTTTGTCCTCTCCACTTGGTGAGTTTTTCCCTTCTCTACCAAGTCATGTTAGCCCCGATCTATGTTTTGTTGCTGCGTGCCTTGGTTCCTTTCCAAGCTCTGTTTTGGGGGGTTGGGGGTTCGGATTGTTGGGGTAGACGTTCTTACTACTCTTTTTCTTCTTCTCTTTCTCGTTTCTGGCTGGGGGGGAGGGTGGTGGGGAGGGTGAGCATTGAGATGCAGTCTCACAACCAATTTCGGGGGGGGCTGCGGTACCCGGCTTCGCCCTGCTATTTTGTTCCACGTTGCTGTTTGTCAACGGGGACACCACTCAGGGTTTTATTACAGTTAGCCGCTGGTCTGCCAGTCCTGGGGACCGATCCCTTCAAAGGTCATTCATTTGTGGGGTACTTGCCTTTCTGATACAGAGGGGACGGATTGTATATAGTTCTTGGGGTATTGTGGTGGTAGTTGTTGGGCTTTTCATTTGGGGTGGGGGGGTATGTTACTTTTTCCAGATCAGTGTGTCCTGGGCTTTGTTTCCCTGGTATCGATGATCCCAGTGTTCTGATTTATTTATGTGTGTTGGTGACAAAGTTATATTTTGTGGATTGTCTTTCCAATGGTTATGGATGGGGGTGCCTCGGAGAGTATCACCACCTGTGGGGTGTATTACTATTGCTGGGCCAATCCTGCAGTAATTTCACGGCTTTTATCTGTAATGTTGGTGATGCTCCTGTGCTTGGCCTACTACTAGGTAAGCTATCATGGCATTGAGTTTTGTTAAAATTGCAAGCTGGAATGTCAGAGGCATCAACGACCCTCTCAAGAGACGCCAAGTCTTTCTAAATTGCTCCCTACTTAATGTAGATATAGTTTTTATACAGGAAACCCATTTGGCTGCCTCTGAGGAAAAGCAACTGCGAAGGCTGGGGTTTACTCAGGTTTTCACTGCCCCTGGCTCGCAAGCTAGTAGGGGAGTTGCAATCCTAATTAAACATCACGTCAGATTCGTTGCTGATGACTGTGTTATTGATCGGGAGGGCAGATACGTTTTGGTCAAGGGTCAGCTTGATAATAGTAATGTGGTTTTAGGGGCAATTTACGCTCAAGTGGGTGGCGACCCGTCCTTCCTTATGTCCCTGGCAGATATCCTGAGCAGATTTCTACCTTCCCTTTTCATCTTAGGGGGCGACTGGAATGTAGCCCCGTCCAGTGAACTCGACAAAACCTATAGACCAATTAAACCAGCGTCCCCTGCTCAACATGCCCTTTCTGACTTTATTAGCATGTTGGGTCTCTGTGACCCCTGGCGTCTTCTTAACCCCTATAATCGGCTTTACTCCTTCTATTCCCAGGTTCACCAAACTTGATCGAGAATCGATTTCGTCCTAGTCAGTTCCTCACTAATGAGTTGTACTTCCCAAGTAGGTATCGAGCCGATAGTTATCTCAGATCACTCCCTGGTTTGGATCTAGATTTCCCCAGGTATCCAGGGTCAACGAGACACGTTGTGGAAACTCAATATGCAAATTCTGAAGGAAGAACATTCTGTCTCCCAAATCAGAGATATGATCCTCATGTATTTCGACCTGAATCAAGGATCCGTGCATGGCGCGGATTTACTGTGGTGCTCCTTTAAATGCTTTCTCAGAGGGGAGCTTATCAAGATCGCGGCTACTAGGAAAAGGGTAAGAGAGTCTAAAATCAGGTCATTGTCTAGTCGGTTGAGATTAGCCGAAGACAAACTTCTCTCCTCCAACTCCCCAACTAACTTATCGGCTCTCATCGAACTCAGGAATGAATACAATGACTTAACCCACGACAAAGCTGAATATGCTCTTTTTAAGTCCAGGACTAGGTATATTGATCAGAGGGAAAAATCTGGCCGGATGTTAGCTATGAGATTGAAGGAAATAGAGAGCTCCCATTTAATTCCAGCTCTCAAAGCTCAGGACGGTACCTCTAAGTCGCTACCTAGGGAGATTGCCCATATTTTTGAAGCCTTTTATAAAGGTATTTACAGTACCAGCTCCACAGCGTCGCATGTCCAGTCGGTAGAGCGTTTCTTGGACAATATTAAGCTCCCGTCCCTTCAGTCTCATCATTGCGATTTGCTGTCTGCTCCTATCACTCTTGGGGAGGTAGAAGAGGCAATCAAAGACCTACCTTTAGGGAAAGCCCCTGGCCCGGATGGCTACCCCTCAACCTTCTACAAGGTTTTCTGCAAAGAGCTATCCCCTCTGTTGCTTAAGTTATACGAATACTTGTTTTCTGCGGTGGTGACTGATCCCTCTCTCTTAGAAGCAATAATAATCCTAATCCCTAAACCTGACAAGCCCCTAACTGAGCCTGCCAGCTATCGCCCAATATCGCTCTTAAATTATGATATCAAAATCCTATCTAAAATTTTATCGTCCAGAATCAAAATGGTCTGGCAGCATTTGCTGAGCCCGGAACAGGTTGGCTTCATTCAGGGGAGATCATCTGCTGATCATCTGAGAACCCTAGCCCATGTCCTTCAGGTAACCCGTACCTTGCCAGATCCTATGGTCCTAGTTGCTCTTGATGCAAAAAAAGCTTTCGACCGAGTGAACTGGGACTTTCTATGGGCTACTCTGAAGAGAATGGGCTTCCCTGACTCCTTTATCCAAATGATTATGGCTATTTACAAATCCCCTTCGGCTAAAGTCTATTGTAACGGGGTCTTTTCCTCCAGTTTTCCCTTATGCGCTGGCACTCGTCAAGGTTGCCCCCTATCCCCCTACCTATTCAACCTGTGTTTGGAACCGTTGCTTGTGAGTATTAAAGGTTCATCGCAAATCAGGGGTTGTAACCTTTCGCAACTCCCCCTAACCTTATCGGTCTTTGCTGATGACATACTGTTATACCTTACCAACCCCGTACAATCTTTAACACATGTCCTTCAAACCATTGACCACTTTGGCCAGGTATCCAACTACAGGTTGAATGTTTCCAAATCGGTCATTTTCCCGGTTAACTCTCTCACCTTTAAACTGGATTTTGAGCGGTTCGGTATGAAGTGGTCCCCGGTTTCCTTTAAATACCTAGGTGTACATGTAACCAGGGGGGAGGGCTTGGCTAAGGAACTCAATTTAGATAATGCCATCAGGAGAATTCGGTGTGACCTCGATCATTGGCAACGGTTGTCTCTCTCCACCTGGGGTCGAATTAATATTATTAAAATGAATATTTTGCCCCGGCTATTATACCCCCTGACTCATCTTAACATTTGGTTACCCAGGCAGTTCTTTACTCAGGTTAATTCGACACTATCTAACTTTGTTTGGAAGGGGAAACAACGTTGAAGAGCCTTTCTCAAGCTTACCGCGCCCAGGGACAAGGGGGGCCTCCGTCTACCCAATCTCTTGCTATATTATTGGGCTAGTCACTTAGCTAGATTAGGGAAGCTGTCCAACACCAGCCTTCCACATGTCCACCCATATGGCAACAGCTTGAGTTAAACTTATTAGTTCAAGCAAATCTGAACCCTTCTCGCATTTTCTGGCACCCGTTCTCCACGCTTCCTCCGGCCATTCGTGACTCCCCTATAGGCCTGTCCATTAGAGTCATTTCTCAGTGCTGGAATTTCTTTAATTTCCTCCCGTCCAAAGATTCAGCCCAACCTCTGGTTTTAAATCCTAACCTCAAAATTGGAGGTAGCTGGTTAGTCATTGACTGGCTTCCGCAGCTACAAAATCTGTCTGTGGAGTCTCTGTATGAGCAAGGTACTCTCCTCAATTTGGTTGGAATCTTAAAGTCCCTTCACATTCCTCAGAGATTTATTTTTAAAGTTTTTCAACTGAGACACCTGATCCTCCAAACCTTGGGGCCGACCTGCTCCCCCTCCAAAATAGAAGAAGAAGAAGAAGAATCAGTATTTATATAGCGCTTTTCATATATCCAAAGCGCTTTACAAGCAATGCTAGACTGGTAGTGAAGTGACTGAATGTGTGGTGGTGGCCATATCGCACATCATCACCCACACACAGCCTGGATAATTGCATGAACCGGTTTATGGGAAGGGGAATGTTGGCCAGGACACCGGGAATGTTCCTACTCTTTTTCTAAGAGTGCCCTGGGTTCTTTACTTCCACCTGGACACCCACCAGGACAACACCAGGATGGGTAGAAGGGACCTCGGTTTAACGTCTCATCCGAAGGACGGCACACCCCAGCAGTACAGCACCCCCCAATACTGCACTCGGATGCCAGCGATTTTTAGGTGCAAGTCCAATCCCGGTGTGGGACGAGAACCCACGACCTTCTGGTCCAGAGGCGGATGTGCTACCAACTGAGCCACGCTGACACCTAAGGCCTTTTCTTGAGAAGATTCAGGAGGCAGCTGGTTCATGTAGAAGTATCTCTATTATTTATAACAAACTGTTGGCTGACCTTTTCCCCGCTCCCTTAGAGGGTTCCAAAATCTGGTCACTCTCTGGTTCGATCCCTCTCCCTGCTTGGGACTCAATTTGGAAGGATATGTATCGTTACTTATCCCAAGATAATCACAGACTGACCCAATACTATATCTTAAACAATCTCTACTATACCCCAGTTAAGTTGGCCAAGTTTGATAAGCTTGAGTCTAGTCTCTGCTCGAGATGTGGTGCCGCCGAAGGGAAATTGTTGCATATTTTTTGGGAATGTGCTAATGGCACCTTTATGGGACGCCTCAGAAACTGTCTTGACCTCTGTTAGTCTGAAAGAGCTATTTATCCCTGGTATTTGTATTTTGGGAGACTACTCCGCATCTCGGTGAAGGAACGTAGATACCACATGGCACTTATCTCAATGGCAGTTAAAAATTGGTTCTCAGGCATTGGTTAGACCAGGATATTATTACCTATCAAGAGTGGCTTAGGGAGATGTCTCTCACTCTCAATACCGAGAAACTTATTGCTAGTTTAAGGCATAGCCCGGCGTCTTTCAATCGGAAATGGGGCAAGTTGAGTGCACTCTATTTAGGGTAGGCATGTTTCTAGCTTTTCTTATCCTTAGTTTTTTATGCCACATTAGAACATCCAGTGCTATCAGTTTCCATACTACAGATGTTCCCCTTTATCGACCTGGCCTCCCTTCCACTTGTGCTACTCTCCGGGGCAAAGGGAAGGGGGGTTTGGGGGGTTGGTGGGAAGGTGGGGGGTATTTTTCTTTTTTCTTTCTTCCCTTTGTATTGTCCCGGTTTATATTACGGTGATTGTCTATATTTATTTATGGTGTTTGTTAACCTGGTTGTATGTAACCCTTTCCCTTTCCTTGACAATCCCTCAAGGTGTATTCCCTTATGTATTGTATTTTTCTTTCTATTCTAAAACTCAATAAACTTAGATTTAAAAAAAAAACACCTGACTCTAGCTAAAAAAGGATCTGTTTAGCTAAATTCTGGAGTTTGTTTTTAACAAAGGATGGCAGAAAGACATGCTGTGGGCAACCCAAAACCCAGGCTGCCCAGGTTAGCAACAGGAGCCACTGACCCACATTCTCTGTATGAGAACAGCAGGACTTTCTTGGCTTCTGCATCTACAGTTGTAACTTGTGCTGCAGCCTGCAGTGAGAGTGGTGAGCCACTATTGCCCTGGTGCCTAATGGCACCCCCAACCCTCCGATGCGGTCCCCATGGTGTAATCATCTCTCCCTGGTGTCTACTGGCAACCCCTACTCTTCAATGCCATCACCATAGTTTTAATCATCTTACCCTGTTATCTAGTGGAACCCCACCCTCCAATTTCATCCCTATGGTGTAATCATCTTTCCCTGTTGTATAGTGGCACCTACCACCCTCCAATGCTGTCCCTGTAGTATAATTGCTAGCCCAATCTGAAATAAAGAAAACAGTCCCTCTATGTTATTTTTTAACTGGAAAAAAGAAAATGGTCCCTCACCAATCAGATCCACCCATACCTCCCACTCAGCACCCACCACCCCAAACCCCGAGTATGCTCACTCACACCCTCACTCACCTGAACAGGTCACAGGGTGAAGATCCGCTCCCTGATTGAACACACATCTTGCTGCTGGAACTGGCAACTGCAATATGAGAAACTAAGGTCAATGCGGTTCAGTGTATGTTAAAACACAGAAACATAGAAATTGATGGCCAATAAGGACCACTAGGCCCACCCAGTCTGCCCATTTTCTCTACCTGCTGCAAAAAATGCACACCCTATTTGATCTCTGACTTTGTTCTCTTTCCTATTGCACGGGTTCCTTAATACCTGTCCCAAGCATTTCTGAATTCCCCTATTGACTTTGCATCCACCACCTCTGCTAGGATGCTGTTCCACACATCCACCATCCTTTCTATGAAGAAATACTTCCTCATGTTACCCCTTAGTCTGTCTGCCCCTTCCAGCCTCATGTCATGGCCTCTTGTTCTAGAACATCTCTTTTTCTGAAAGATGCTATCCTCCTGTACCTTATTTATGCCCTTGAGATATTTGAAGGTCTCTATCATATCACCTTCTCTGTCCTCTCCTCCAGGGTATACATATTGAGATCCTCCAGTCTCTCCTCATATGACTTTTGGTGCAGGCCCTGCACCATTTTTGTTGCCCTTCTCTGAACTGCCTCTACCCTGTCTATGTCTTTACGGAGATGCAGCCTCCAGAACTGTACACAGTACTCTAGATGAGGTCTCACTAGTGAGTTGTACAGATGCATCACCACCTCCATTCTTCTGCTGATGTTACCTCTCCCTATGCACCCTAGTACCCCACTGGTTCTCCCCACAGCCTTGGCACATTGTTTGGCCACCTTCAGGCCATCTGATATGATTACGTCCAAATCCCTTTCCTGCTTGATGGCCATCAGTATCCCCCCCCCCATCATTTAAGCCTCCCCTGGGTTCCTGTGCCCCAAATGCATGATTTTGCACTTTGGTGCATTGAATCTCAGCTGCCACGCTCTTCAGTATTCCTCTTGCTTACCTTGGTCTATCTTCATCTTTCCACCCCTCCAGGAGTGTCAACCCTGTTGCAGATCTTAGTGTAATCTGCAAAGAGGCAGACCTTTCCTTCCATCTCCTCTGCAATGTTATTTATGAAGATATTGAATAAGAGTGGCCCCAGAACCAGTCACTGTGTCACCCTGCTGGTCGCCTTCTTCTCCTCGGATTGAGCTTTATTTACCACCACCCTCTGTGTTCTATCTCCCAATCAATTTCTAATCCAGTTTACCACCTTGGGACCCATTCCCAGGCTGCCAAGCTTGTTTACAAAACTCTTATGTGGAATGGTGTTGAAGGCGTTACTTAAATCCTGGTAGGCCACATCCACTTCTCCCCCCAATGCACTTCCCCGGTCACCTAGTCAAAGAAATCTATCAGATTTGTTTGATGTGTCCTTCTCACTGTGAATCCATGCTAACTTGGATCCTGTTCTCCTCTGGATTCAAGATGTTCCACAGTGCTTTCTTTTAGCAGAGATTAGATTATTTTTCCCACCACTGAAGTCCAGCTGACTTATAGTTTCCAGCCTCCTCCCTGCTCCCACTTTTGTGTAGGGGGAACTACATCTGCTCTCCTGCAGTCATGTGGAACCACTCCCTTTTCCAATGATTCATTGAATAGAGTTTCCGGTGCTGCTGCCAGCACCTCCCTAAGCTCCTTTACTATTCTAGGATTTATCCCGTCTGGTACCATTGCCCTGTCCACTTTCAGTTTTGCGAGTTCCTTTAGAACTCTCACTTCCACAAATGGACTGGTGTCCACCTTCCTCCCCTAATTGCTGCTGCCTCTTAATTGTCGTTCCTCAGCTTCCCCCTTTTCTGTGAATACTGAACAAAAATCTCTGTTCAGGATAGTTGCTTTCTCTAAGTCCCGTTCTGCATACTCCCCTTCTTCCCCCTTAAGCCTTACAAACCCTCCCCATGTCTTTCTTTTTTTACTAATATACCTGTAAAAAGTCTTGGCCCCTTTCTTTACTGCTTGGGATATGTTTTCTTCCATTTGCACCATTGTGCCCCTGATTGCCTTCCCTGCCTCCCTCTGCTTATCCTGATACACTACCCTGTCCTCCTTCTGTGTTTCCTTGTACTGCCTGAAAGCCAACTTTTTCACACTAATCTTCCTGGTCACTTCCTTTGAGAATTACAGTGTTTTTCTTTGTCTCTTGCCTTTGTTTATTTGCCTAACATAAGGTTTGGTTGCCTCTAGTATGGCTCCTTTTAGATGAGCCCATTGTTCCAACCCCCCCCCGGATCCTTCCTTCCTGCTAGGGCTTTCCTGAGACATATCACCAAATTTTCAAAGTCTGCCTTTCTGAAGTCCAGGACCCTAGCTTTCGTGTGGCTTGACTCTGCCACTGTATCCATATTGAACCACACCAGGTGATGATCACTGGACTCCAGATGTCCACCCACAATGACATCTGCTATTTTGTCTCCACGGATGAGTACCAGGTCCAAAATTGCACCCCCATGGTGGGTTCTCAGACTAGTTGCCTGAGGCATGCCCCTTGCAGGGAGTCAAGTTTGTCCCTTCTCCTTGCTGAGGCTGTGGCTGGGATGCTCCAAGCAACATCTAACAGATTGAACTCTCCTACTAACAGCACTTCCCTTTTAGTCACTATCTTATGGATGACTTCCACTAGAACCTTGTCCAACTCTTCCCCTTGTGATAGAGGTCTGTAGCTCACCCCTGTGTGAATAGCGGTGCCATTGCCTGTCTCTACGGTGACCCTCAAAGGGTTTTAGGTTTGATGCATAACTTGGCCATTTTTGCATATTCTGACACCAAATTTTCAACATGGCCTTTTGGGGACCCCACCTCATGAACAATGTCAGTTCAATTCCATGAATCTGACCCAAAAGGTGATTTTGTGGTCACTTGGTGAAATCACCTTTCAGGCAGGATCTGAACATTTTCCCCACCCTTGTTCATGAGGTGGGGTCATAAGAAGGGTATGTTGGAAATTTGGAGTGAAAATATGTAAAAATGGCAAAGTTATGTGCATGTGTAGAAATGTTATTACGTCTGCTCCTAACTTTGGTAATTTTAAATATATTCACCCCAAATTTTCAACATAGCCATTTTTTCACATCAACTCATTGGCTGTCATTTTTCAAATCCTAGCCAAAATGTGTTTTCACACATGTGGCACCGAATAATGTTTTGGCGAGGATTTGAAAATTCTCAACATGGCGTTCATGAGGTGGGATAATAACAAGGCTATGCCGACAATTTAGTTGCTGTTTTGACTGGAATGCAAGCACGGGGCCCTCCAAGTCCTGTGCTTCCATGGCTATATATATGAATGCATTTATGGAGGAATGGGAGCCCACTACGCTCCCACAGACAAATCAGGACTTGATTATACTATCTAAAATAGTAAGGATACTCTTTCCAAAAAAATGTATTAATGTACCAGTTAGGGTAACATAAAGCCACAAAAAAGAGGAAAATGTGGCATTATGATTTCAATACTCCTAACACTTTCACACTTCACAGTAAAGCAAAATCAGGGTTTTGGGTCTCTGGAGTCTTGGCAAATCAGTGGTGAGGTCTTCCTTGGGGGTTGGCAACCCTAATGCTCACATCTTTCCCCGTGGCCCCTGCATGAAGAAAATAGCCAATGTGTGATGTTGTTTGCTCATGGAATGGGATGGGCATTAGGGTTGACAACCCCCAAGGAAGATCCCAATACTGACTCACCAAGACTCAGGAGACCCAAAACCGTAATGTTTTTTCCTTTTGCTGCTCGGGGGTTGGGGGAGAGGCGTTAGGGTGGGAAACCCTAACACCACATTTCCCTAGTTGTGGCATTGAGTTACCCTAACTGGTGCATTAATAACGTTTTTCTGCAAAGAAGGTACACAAAAATCTCCCAGGCCAGATGGTATAAAATGTTTAACAAGAAAGCATCACAGACACACAAAACTGGGAGCACAAAGGCCACTGACTAAAAGATTTGCAAGTAAAAAACAAAACTTTAATACATACAAATTACATTCAAAATATTCAAGTTCTTGGCATTTGCCACAGGGTGAAAGTCTCACAGCCTGTGCAAATTAACCATCCCTGTTTCCTACCATACTCAGCACTTTCTCAGCAGTATGATGTAAAAAGAGTTACCCTTGATGAAGTGCAGAGGACAGCACAAAATGGCATTTGATAATTTGCACAAGCTTTGAGGTTTGCACTGTGTGGTGATATGTCCAGCACTTGAATTTTGTAAATATGATTTCTAAGTAATAATGCTTTCTCCACTTGCAAATCTTTCAGTCAGTTGCCTTTCTGCTCCTGGAATTGTGTGTGCAGTACTTTCTTGTTAAGCATTGTTCTGAATTTTGGGTTACCACATCACTTCTGCAGTGGTCAACCCCTTCCTGGTTTCAGCACATGGTATGCAATTCAAGGTTCTGAGGGAAACTGGATCAGTATTTGTGGCTCTTCTGGCTGATCTGCGCAGCAGCTGTCTAGCCTTAGGTATCGAACCATGAGAATGGAGAACTGTAGTTTTGGTGCCTTTGAATAAGAGCATGGCCAGAGCCAAGCAAGGTAATTGCAGACCAATCAGTCTGTCCTCAATCACTGGCAAGCCGATGAAAACAATTCTTAATAAAATGTAAATGGAGTTTCTGGAGGAAAATGGGCTCTAAGATCACTAATAACTTGGGAAGAGTGGTCTTGTCAAACTAACATGATTTTTTTTTGACTGGGTCACAAGAGTGGAGGAAAAGGCTAGACAGTAGACATACTGTACCTTGATTTTAGCAAGGTCTTTGACTCAGTCTTCAATAAAAGACTGATCAAAATGTGGAGTACCTAGAGAGTGGGGGATGAAATTACTAGGTGGGTGGCAAATTGCTCTCAAGAGGAAAACCCAGAGAGTAGTAGCTGAAGGGGGACACATGGGTATTGCAGGAGGTTACAAGTTAGTTACCACAGGGGTTGGAGCTCAGGCCAGTTCAGTTCATCATGGTTATACATTACATAGCGGATGGCATCAAGGTTAAAATTTTTATTTTTGTAGATGACACCAAGCCTTGTGGAAGAGTGACCACAGGTGAAGGGATCAGGGACATGAAGGAGAACCTGGAATGGCTGGAGAGAGAGATTCAGGAATCTCGTAATGTGTTTAATGCCAAGAAGTGCAAAGTCATGCACGTGGGAAGAAAAAATCCAGGTGTGTAGTACAGGTTCAGGGGGTGACTGTCACAGTATCTGATAAGGAGAAAGACCTGGGGATTACAATTACAGAAATATAACGGTGGCAGAATATGATGAATGGTCCATCCAATCTGCCTATAATATTCTATTATGCTCCAAGACCTTTCCCTATATGGGGTATTTATTTACACCATCTACCCTTGCTCACTGTTTTACTAACACCTGAGTCACAACTAAGCCCTTTACTCTGTCCCAACCATGTTGGAAACCATGTATGGTTGTAGAATTCTCCACCTCCGCTGGCGGACTGTTCTATGGTTCAAACTCTTTCTCTGTAAAATAAAACTTTCTCACATCCCTCCTAAATCACCACTCACCGGCATCCACTTGTGAACTCATGTTCTAGATAAACTATTCTTTTTGAATAGTTTCTCATAGTTCAGCTCATTCATTTCTTTCTGGAACATGAAGATCTCTGTCAAATCACTACTCTCTTATTTGGCCCCTTGTGAGACCGGTACAGTACATGTTCAGTACCCTAAATGAATCCTAATGGAATATGCCCTGCTGGCCCAGAATAATTTTGGTAGCCCTATGCAGCAGTGTCTCTAACCTGTCTCTGTCTCTCCTTTGGTGAGGACTACAGAACTGGCCACAGTATTCTAGGTGTGGTCTCACCAGTGTTCTGTAGAGGGGTAGTAATTCCTCTTTCTTCTTCTTGTCAAAACCCCTCCCAATACACACCGGCATCTACTTACCTTACTGTAGGCCTTGTTATATTGGCTAGATTGTTTTAAGGGAGTCACATATAATGACTCCTATGTCCCTTTCCTTAAAGGTGGTTTCCAGCTTGATACCTCCCATCCAAAACTCCATTGTGGTGTTCCAGTTCCCTGTGTGCATCAACTTGCATTATCAGGTCCCTGAGTCCTTTTATGTAATGCTGTAGAGCAACAGCAAAAGCAAACAGGATTCTGGGTTGTATAAGAAGAGTGTTCACAAGCAGAAGAAAGGAGGTTATATATAGGATAGCTGATGGCTCCCAATGCACAGCAGAAGAGTTTTTCATTCGAAACATATATGCATTGCTGACCCAAGAGTGCAGCTCTGAGGTCTAACAGTCACCATAGTAACTACTCGGTTGGAGTGCTGGAGTGCTCAGTTGGATTTAGTGCTGAGTGCTAGCTAAGGTCAGTGTAAGGGCCAGACTAGGTGCAGAAGTACTAAGTGACTTCTGCCTATGTTTCTACCTTGGATAGGAATTCAAGTACTGAGCTGTAAAGTATCCAAACAAAGTGTAACCTTGATCCCTTCGTATTAGGTGAGTATCATCGGAACATAGTGTGGTATTTTAGGAAGTCTAATGGGGTATAAAGTATACAATATAAGATTTGGGGTGGGGGAAGAGAAGAGGCCTTGGGAAAGTCAAAGGAGGACACAGGTAGCATAGATACAGAAATCAGACATCAGACAGAAATCAGACAAAGCTGACCTCTCAGCTGAAAGCAGGGTAACATGTTTACACAGTTTCAGGAATGAGTTCAACAGGCAGGAGGTGGGGAAGGACCTGTTGTAGTAATATTGATAGTTCTTCAGCTGTTTGAAAAAACATGCTGGATCAATTAGGCTCTGACCTGCAGGTATGGGCTTCAGATTTTCACATAGGTGTCTAATTTACCTGCTGCAGTGTGTGTTGTCTGTCTGTAATGTGCAGTCAAGGACAGCAGATCTGTCCACTTCTGGAACTCAGGGGGGTCAGGGACTCTTCAAAACTGGAATATTACATATTTTGGTGTGGCCATGGCCCCCACAGTCCTGAGGGTCTGTGGGTGCAAGAGGGACAAACCAAAGGGATCATGCTTAATGGAACTAATTGAGGGTCTTTGTAATGTGGTACAGGGACAAATTTTTCTGCAGGATTTCCATAATGTGTCCCAGTAAGTGCTCAATGTGGGGCAGTACAAGAGGATGTGAGACAAGAAGGCCTGTGGTGACACGTCTCTAACAGTCACTGTTGCTCAGGAGGTCAGCTGTGTCGAATCACTGTAGCATTCAGTATTCCCTATGGAGGACCTTATATTGGAGAATTCTAGCCTGTACTTCTCTGGAGGTTTTGTACTCTGCACCGAAGTCCATCCCATTCAGGTTAGGAGCTTGTCATGTCCAGGTCCCTTTCTCATGCCTCTCTGGGGTCTGCCATTGTATGGTGTTGTTGTAGGCTTATAGGAAGTTCCTTACGGTAAGCAGTAACCTTTTGGAGAGAGGTCACCTTAAGGAGCTTTCCCTCTACTAGGTCCCATGATAGAAGGGAATATGTAGTGCTATCATCACTCTGAGCAAGTCTTGGATTTGGAGAAACCTCCACAAATCTGTCCTGGGGACACTTGAAATGGACTCCAGCTCCACAAAGGAATGCAGCACACATGTTAGGAGGTTGTATAGGCTCCCCACAGTATGAATACCCAGTGCCACCAAGTCTTTCCAATCTATGGACATGTTTGTTTTTAAGACAGGATTCTTCCACACAGATGCAGACATGAGAAGGAGTGATGGCAGCACAGTAGTGGAGTACTTAACATAGACACATAGAAACTGATGACACATATATTGGGCTGGCAGTATAGCCTAGAGGTTAGAGGAATGAGGTGTGAATGAGCTTGATACATCCAGCAGACCAGACCTGAGTTTGATTCTCACACCCTCCACTTGCATACTGTGTGACTCTGAGCAAGTCACTTAACCACCCAGTGCTCCCAGGTCCCCCCCCTGAAAAAAGGCACTTGTGCCTAGTGGGCCTTACCCAGTTACCAAAGATTAAAATAAAAGATAAGGACTGCTAGGCCCACCCAGTCCGCCCATTTTCACTACCTGCTACAAAAACCACAGACCCTACTTGATTTCAGGCTTTATTCTCTTTCCTATTGCTAGGGTTCTCCTTTGCCTATCCCATGCATTTTTGAATTCCCCTACCAAGTAGCCCCCACCACCTCCACTGGGAGGCTGTTCCATGCATCTACCACCCTTTCCATGAAGAAATACTTCCACATGTTACCCCTTAGTCTACCCCTTTCCAGACTCATGTCATGTCCCCTTGTAGTAGAGCATCTTTTTTTTCTGAAATATGCTATCCTCCTGTACCTTAATCATGCCCTTGAGATATCTGAAGGTCTCTGTCATACCCCCCCCCCCTCCTCCAGGGTATACATATTGAGGTCCTCCAGTCTTTCCTCATATGACATTTGGTGCAGCCCCTGCACCATTTTTGTTGCCCTTCTCTGAACTGTCTCTTCCCTGTTTATATCATTACAGAGATGCGTCCTTTAGAACTGGATGCAGTACTCCAGATGGGCTATCTCCAATGATTTGTACAATGGCATCACTACCTTCTTTCTTCTGCTGGTGATACGTCTCCCTATGCACCTCGGTACCCCACTGGCTCTCCCCACAGCCTTGGCACTTTGTTTGGCCACCTTTAGGTCATCTGATGTGATTGCCTCCAGATTCCATACCTGTTTGGTGGCCATCAGTATCTCCCCTCCCTCATCATGTAAGCCTCCCCTTGGTTCCTGTGCCCCAAATGCATGCTTTTGCACTTCTTTGCATTGAATCATATCTGCCAGACTCTTGACCATTCCTCTACCTGTCGTGCTGGGGGGGGTCCACTAGACAGCAGGGAATGGTGTTACATAATTCTATAGGGGATTGGGGATAGGGAGTGGGGTCCACTAGACAGCAGGGAATGGTTTATCTTTAATATACAGGGGATCAGGATGGGGGAAGGGACACACTGGACACCAGGAAAATGGTGTCTGTGTGTTGGGAGGGAGAGCGGTTGGGGGGTGGGACCACTGGACACCAGTGATTAATACTGTAGACATTGGGCATGGGTGTGTGTGTGGAGGAATGAACCGACAGACACCAGGGAATACATATTAACACATTGGGCATGGGTGTGGATGGGGAAAGGACCACTGAACACCAGGGAATTATTTATTTTAACATTGGGCCAGTGATCGTTGGGGGACCACTAGCACCAGGGAAAGATGCATTTGTAACATCGGGCAGGCGCTCATGGGGGGGGAGGACCACTGGCACTAAGGAAAGATGTTTTTGGAACACTGGGCCAGCGATTGGTGGAGGGCACCACTACTAGATGCTAGGAACTACTGTATTGGATGTTGGGGGGAGGAGAGCTGCTGCACTTCCTCTGCCAACCTTTAGGGTTGAGCGGGAGTAAGTCCAGTTTTGATCGGCAGTATGTGCGCCGCGCAAGGGGACTGAGCAATATGGACTTGCGTGGCACACATACTCTAAATGTTGGACTGTGCCAATATTCAGGACCCTGCCCCTTCATTTGCAGTGTGCCCATCCTCTGAATATTGCCTGGAGGCAGACCCTGTTTGCCCATGATAACTGGGCTTTTGAATTTTGTAATTCTGCTCAAAGCCCAGTTTGTACAGGCAAACTGGGATTTGCACCTGGGCAATGTTTTGAATATCTGGCACCAGTTTCCCTGGTTAGTAGCACATGCAGCTTTCTCCATGTCTGTGTTGGGCACTGGGCACAGCAAATCCAATTTACCACTCAGTGTAGACTTTTCTCCTTTATATTTCTGCTAGAGAACAGCTCTAACTCTGCATGGTGGTCAGGCAGGCCCTTCTAACATCCACCTTATTGTTCAGTAAATGAATAAACAAAGCATGATATCATGCCTTCTGCAAAGTCTCTGCTAAGCAGCACTCACAGTTCTGATGCTCTGCAACCCTAACTTGTCTCTTCTCATCACAGAATACAGATGAATATGCCCCTTCTCTTTCTCAATCTCTTCAATGAGAACAAAAAGGATCTCCTTCTCCTTCTCAGATGGATATGGGTGTGCTCCTCCTGACAGTCTCTGTTGGTAGGTCTCAGACTTTCTCCTGCCTCTCTGATTGGCTGTTGTCATCATGGGATAGGCTTTTATGCTATAAATGCCTCCTGAGTTGTCATTAATTTGCAGGCATTATCTACTCTTACTTATCAGTGTTCATTGTTGGTGCAACAGTATCCTCACTTGCTCCACTATAATTGGCTGAGTCTAGTAGGCATTTTGTAAATTCCCTTGACTCCATGTCAGACATGCATGGGATTGGAGTCAACAAAATATTGGTGCCCTTGTATTTACTGTTTTAGAAGCTGTTTATGGCTGCTGGTCACGAGTGCAATTGCCCTGATAACAGACAGATGTGGGCCCTTTCTGATAAAACATTTTTAATTGTGATAGGTGGGGGGAGCTGACATTCGCATTGTTAAGGAAGAGATTGGAGACCTATATCAGTAAGCTGGGGAGAACTGAAATGCTAAGTGGGTGGAGTTGCAACAGTAAAAAGATGACTGCATTAGTGACAATGTACATTGCATAGCATTTGGAACAACTGCAGTTGTAAAAGTCAGACATGCATCTATGTACCTTGGGTAGGGACCAGCATTGGTTTTGTGGAAGACTTTGATCAGGATATCCAGGAATTACATCTGTATGGGAAGCTTTGATGGGGTGATGAGAATGGGATGCAAAGGACTGTATTTGGTAAAAGGTAGGATTGCAATGTGAGATGTATGGACAGCATTGAATGATTGGGGGAGTTCATCACTGAACTGGAGGACCACTGACTCCAGGAAGTTATTAGATTTTTGGGGTGGGAATTATGTAAGGGTGGGGGGGGGGTCTCACACCATACCAAGCAGTGATAGGAGCTGGATAAGGAGAGAAAGGGCTATCAATCAACACCAGAAAATGCTTAGACTGGGATGAGTGGAACGCGTGTTACTAGATATCGGGAAGTGCTCGGAATAGGAACAGTGTGGGGAGGCGATGGCCTGGCACCACAGATGTTATGTTACACTGGGACATCATAGCCTGCACTAAGGAATGCACAATACCCAGTCTACAGCAATGACCCCTCACCAAGAAGTAAGCAGGTGCTGTCTCTAAGAGCACTACTAACATCTGGACTGGTCATTATTTCCATTACACTGCATTCGCGGTGCAAATCCTCCCCTGTGTTATGAGCATTCATTTGTGTACAGTGCAATCAGTTTATTGTAAAGTCTAGCAGGTGCAAAGCAGCCATTTTTCATCACCTCCAACTGCAAATCAGAACTGGACACACTGCAATAATAGGAAACAAACTCAAGCATCTAGACTCTGATCTTGTTTGTTGTTCATTTCTTTTTAACTTTTATTTATACCTTGCAAAATGTATTTTAACAATCTATAGTAATTCTGAAAGTATAATAATGTTTCATGTCTTTTTTTTTTTTTAAGTGCTTGATTTTTTATTTTCAGCTACAACTTTGAAAGTCATTCTTCGTGTTTTTGTGGGGGGCTGACATGCATCCCTTCAGACTACAGAAACCAGATTTTCTGTTTGCTGTTAGGTGGATGTATAAAGGTTGATCCAACACTGCTAACCATTATCTGCCTTTTTCACTGAATGGAAAATTCATCTATTCTTATTACAGAGCCCTTGTGCACACTCATGCAGAGTGTGAACTGCATTTAAAGGCTCTGCAATTCAGCTCAAGGGTGCAAATTTGTAAATCTGCTGAATTCATGGTGATAGGATAGTTTCACTTTACACTTGCATTAGCTTATGCAAAATACATGGAAAGAAAATACCTTCAAAACAGAGGTAGCTGAAATAAAAATGACAAGTCAAAAGGAAAGTAAATATTTATTTGCTTTCCTCCTTAAATATATTGTGTAGCCATGACCATTAGACCGTGATCATGTTTTTTATCCTTTGGTTGTCAAATGACAAATGTTGTTGTCATGGCAGACAAATATTTTGACAGACCATAGTGGCAACAACTTAGAATGTAGTTTTTCAAGAACACCGCACAATAAGAAATATTTTATGCCTTCAAGGATGTGAAGTATTATCTTTACAATAAGCTGGGGCAAATCCATAAAATCTGACCTTTAGTATAAAGAAAGCAAGTACCTCTGCTTCAGTGACTCACAGTTCTGCCACTACCTCCTCCTCCTCTCTCAGCAGGCAGGTCACCCTACAACCACTGAAGGGTGGAGGAAGAAAGAAAAAGGCCATGAATCTTACAGTCTTGGACCTAACACCTGTACCTCCAGCTTCATTCATTCCTCTCAGCGGGCATGTTTCATAACTGCCACTGAGGAGTTGTAACAAAGAATCCAAAAAGATCGAACAGATGATTTGGAACAAATCTGTGAAACTGTCATAGCAACTATGGTTGCAGTCAATACAAGTGAAAAAAGGAACCAGAAAGAAATGTGTAACCTATTTGGGCCAGTCTGCTTTTATAGTTGAGTCACAGATATACTCCACTTTTAAACCTTCACAACAAGCAGTGAAACTAATTTCCCCTGCATGTAATAAAGCACTCTGAGAGGTTATGCCATCTTTACAGTTCTGGAGGAGAATGATTATACCTATCCCTAATAAACTAGTAGGTTAAGGCAGTAAAATTGTATAAATGCCTGAGGAAATAAACCAGGTAAAAATATTATGTTGGAGATTGTTACTTAGGTTGTTATTCAAAAGACTGGTATAGAATGAGCTGTTGCACACTTTATTTTGTGAAATAAATGTGTTCCTTAGATTAGACAGATAGTATAGGAAATTCTCAAGTCACTTTCTTGGCCTGTTAGCTAAGCTCATAACTCAAGCACAAGATATTGTGTGTCCTGGTAGGAGGAAGGAAGGAGACCAGCACCTATGAATCTATATGTATCTCTCTCTCTCTCTCTATCTATGCATGTGTGCATGTATTTATCGGTGTATGTATTTGATTGATTGATTGATTGATTCTTTGATAACCAAGTGAAGTCCACTGGGATAGAACCCATATACAGGTGAAAGCTGTACATTAGCAGGACAAGGCAGAAATGCAGATAGTGAAGAGCCACTGAATAATTACAACCCATTTCAAGTAAAACAGTTCCATTTGCAAAGGTCAAGAAGGTGCTGTTTGCACAAATGTTTAAAGGACTGTAGAGATTTTGCCTCCCACAGGTGGTGTTCCAAAGTTTGAGAGTGATGTAATCAAAAGTCAGCTGTTCTACTGGGGTTCTGAACTGGGGAACTGAGAGTAAATTAGCTGATGCTTATCTGAGTGACCAAGACCTATATAAGAGACAGAGCAGCTTGGATGAACAAGACAGAGTGCTAGGAGCAATAATTTTATACATGTGCATCCAAGCAGATATTCAAACCTGGCATCAGGGGATAACCATTTGAAATCCCTATAGATTAAATAATGGTGCATCTATCTTCAGCATCAAGGGCAAGACATCTTATCTGATAATACAGAGACTTGCACCTGGACATTTCTCTGCCAGACAAGGAGGTAAAGAGAATGGCCCCACAATCCAGAAGGTGGAGAAGGCTGTGCTTTGTAATGATTAAACAGGCTTCATCAGTCTGGTCTCCCACCCTCTTCCACCAATTTTGGGCTCACCTTCCTTTCCTACCCTTTGCCTCCCTATCATCTGTCCCAAACTCCCATGCACTTCTGTGCTGCATAACAATTTGCTTTGCTTCCTCTCTTGATTCTCCTACCCCTGTTGGACTAGTCTCTTCTAAGCCTTGTTACAAAGCTCTATGCTCCACTTCATTATCATCACACTTCTCCTACTATCTTCCGGGGATATAAACCCTAACCATGGCCCCCCTCCTTCCAACACACCGTCAGCTTCCCCAAATGTGCCCTCAACTGACCACATAATGCCGGCCCTCACTCGTAGACTTAAAATCATCTACTTTAACATAAAGAGTCTACTTCCAAAATTAATCCTTCTTCAACCCCTTGCTCTAACTCTAGTCCTCAACCTCCTCATAATAACTGAAATGTGGTTAAATAACAAAATACCTGATCACAGTATCTACATCCCTGGCTACAACATCATCCGGCAAGACCGTGCAGGCAGGGGTGGTGGTGTAGCTATATATATCTCATCCTCCATTCATGCTACCCTGATCCTATCTGCATTGGTCCTGCAGCCTACGAGGCCCTCTTCCTCAGGCTCTACATGCCCTACTTCATCCCTGTCTATGTTGCAGGGATTTACTGCTGTC
Source organism: Neoceratodus forsteri (assembly GCA_016271365.2). Classification (NCBI taxonomy): domain Eukaryota; kingdom Metazoa; phylum Chordata; order Ceratodontiformes; family Ceratodontidae; genus Neoceratodus; species Neoceratodus forsteri. Next base: position 233,671,443 of record JADMNL010000023.1, on the reverse strand, counting down.
TAGGCCTCTCCCCTTCTATTGCCTCTGATCTTCTCACTGGAATCTATAACCTCACTTCAAATGGTGAGCTCTATATACTAGGTGATTTTAACCAAAACTGGCCCGACCCTTCCCTAAGCAAGCTGCGTAACAGCATCGCAGCACTTAATCTATTGCAGCTGATTAATAAGCCTGCTTGCCTAAATAGCAAAACTGGCAACCATTCAATTATCAATTGGGCCTTAACATCACATGTCCACAAAGTAATCGAATCAGGCCTCCTCCCAGATGCACTCAACGACCATCACATGATCTTTCAGGTCTGCAAACTTTACCCCGGAAAAGTTCAGCACAAAATGTTACAAATTCTCTCATACAAGTCCCTGGACTTCATCCACCTTCTTAGCGACCTAGCACACATGGACTGGTCACCTGTCCCCTCTGCTACCACAGTAAATAAAGCCCTGGAATATTTCCAAAGCCACTTTCTTAACATCTGGAATAAGCATGCACCCTTTAAGTGTACAAGAGTATGCAGCAATCACCTCCTGTGGATCACACCAGAACTGATGGCATGTATGATAGCTTGCGACCGTGCTTGGAAGGCTTACAAAGTCACTAAATTACAAGCTATCCATGATAGATATCAAGCCCTCAGAAATGCCTGTTCAAAGGCTACAAGGCTTGCCAAGTCCCAATACTTTAGGTGCTTTGATGCTAACATACGCACCCCGTCAAAACTTTGGAAAGTCTTTCACTCCCTCTTCTCCCACCACTCTAAATCACAAACCCCACTCATCTATGTTAATAATGTTCTTACGTCTGACCACCTCTCAATTGCTACTGAATTTAACTCTTACTTTACTTCCTGCGCTTCTGCTGTCCCAGCTTCCCTTCCTTTTACCCACCCAGACTTGCCTGCCTGCAATAACTCACACCCAATCACCCTCTCAAGCAACCTCTTCTCCTTCTCACCAATCTCATCTCATGATGCTTGAAATGCTTTCCTCACTCTCAACCCATCTATGGGTTCCTCACCTGATGGCATTGATCACAAACTCCTTTTTCTCTCTGCTCATGCTATTTCTTCACCATTATCTGCCTTCTCCTTCACCTCTGTCCAGTTCCTGGAAGCATGCCATAGTACTTCCATTACCAAAGGAAGGCAACCCCTCTGGTTTACCTATAGCACTGTGACATCTAAGTTACTGACATCCCCAACAGCAACAGACACAATGCCAAGTGTCGGCATTGTACTGTTGGGAATGTTGGTGTGTTTTCTTCGGAGGGCTGTGCACCCCCCAGTTTCTAATTACACAACTCCGAGTCGGAGTTATCTTGTGGAGGGGGTGAAACACTGGGAGATGCACCACCGGTGTTTGCGGGGACCTTCACAGTGACCCAACACTTTTTGTCAAATTCTATCACTGTGATGTTCTTCACTGTGGCGGTGTCAACATGCGGTTGGCATACTGACCCCTCCATGCCCATGCCTGGGACCTACCAGCCAATCTCTCTCTCTTTCCTATTTTTGCTAAGCTCCAGGAACACCTGGTCCTCTCACAACTCTCCTCTTACCTCTCTGCCTCAGCCTTTTTCACTCCCTTCTAATCTGGTGTTAGGAAAAATAACTCTAATACCACTTCCTTACTCAGGCTCACCAATTCCATACTGTCAGGTATGGTTATTGATCTAATTACATCTGCAATCTTTGTCGACCTTGCAAAGGCTTTTGACACAGTGTCCCACCCACTCTTTCTGGATAATTTGTGCTCTGCTGTCCTGTCTGAATCAGCCACTAACTGGTTTAGCTCCTTAAAAGACAGGACAGTCCGTTAAAATGGATGATTCCACCTCTCCCCCACTCCAGATAAATGTTGGAGTACCTCAACTCTCAGTCCTTGGCCCCTTCCTATTCACCATTTTCCTTAATGATCTCCCATCAGTATGCACCTCCTCCTCTATCCAAATGTATGCTGATGACACTGTCCTCTTCTACTCTGGCCAATCACCAACTGATGTTGCTTCCACACTCCAGCATGACTTTGAGAAAGTTCAGCTCTGGCAACACTCCCATCAGCTTTTCCTCAGCATTAAGAAAACAGTCTCCATGACCTTCAGCACTAGGCAGAGACTCTCTAGGCTACCTAAATTGCCCTCCTTCCACACCAATGATGGATCTACTCTTGAGGATACCTACTCCTTTAGGCATCTCAGGGTCTGGTTAGACCAGCACCTCAGCTTCACTGGACACATAGACTCCATCCTGAAAAAGCTGCACTCCAAATTAGGTGCCCTTTACAGGAACTGAAGTTGCCTACCTCTTTGGGCCAGGTGGGAGCTTGTCCAGAAAATGATATTACCCTTGTTTCAGTACTGTGAAGTAGTCTACAGTGCTGCACCAAAGTCATCCCTAACCATATTAGATACCCTTTTCAATGCTTTCTGTCTTTTCGCTCTGGATGCCCCTCCATTCACCCACCACTTCGATCTGTATTGCTTTCTAGCTGTTTCTTCCCTGGAAAACCACCATCTAGCCCACTGCATTAAATTTGTCTCTAAATTCTGGTTTGGTACACTTCCCCCCTAACTTGCCTTATCACTGTCCTCCCACCCCTCTGCCTCTTTCTCCCTCAGATCCAGTGACTCCCGCATGCTAGCTATCCCATGGCATACCACCTCTATAGGACAATCATCATTCTCCTATAGGTTCCCAAAACTCTGGAACTCAATGCCTCATCAAATCAGGCACTCCTCCTCCTCCTCCTCTCCATAGTCCATCTCTTCCTCCCTATTCAACTTCCTCTCCCCAACCTGCAACTGCTGCTAATTCTTCCTCTGCCTTCTCCCTCTCCCTCCACTTACCTGCCTAGCACTTAACCTGTGATGGAACCATAATGTGTTATTTGCACTTCTACATTGTATTTAATATGTCTGCATTGTGCATATATACTACCTATTGCCTCCGGGGCACCAAAACCTTATGTTTATCTCTTGCAGCAAATTGTGTATTATATACTTGCTCTGATCTTTTCCTGTATTATTACCTCATGTAAATGTGATTTTATTACCTTGTAAATGTGATGATTTCCTGTTTTATTACCTCTTGTAAATGTGTTTTTTTATTTATTGTACTCCCATGTTCCCCTTCCCCCAGGACGCTCCATAAGACAAGCAGTTGTATATTGTTCAGTGTGCCTTTCCTGTTGAAACTTTTCAATAAATAAATAAATAACTCAATAAAGGAGCCGAAGTTTGCTATTTACATGAATTGCGATATGGTCTAGATAAAATCTGAAGGATAGGCTGGGATCAAGGTGGACCCCAAGTTACATAAAATTGCTGGCAACCTCCAATTTTGTGTGGTATAGAGCCCATACGTCAAAGGCACCAGCAAAGGAATTTACTCTGGCTGTGAATCCAAAAAGCATGGAATTTGTTTTCTTTATGCTTAGAATAAGCTTGTGAATAAAACAATTTAGCAGTGTAGCAATATCCTGATTTAGACTGAGACTGATGTCAGCAATCTTTCTGGAGTACTTGTAAATTACTGCATCATCCATGTAGAGGAGATTTTAAAGTACCACAGTGGAAGGCACTCATACCGTATAACCACCAACTGTGCTGCGGGATCAGGTGATAATCATGCACAGTAATCCATGCAGAGCAAGAGCCCATTGCAGGTAGTGCATAGGGGAATACAGCAATAGGGGAATATCAGTGATGTGATACAATTGCTATCCCTTGTTGCTCACCAGGATGGAGGCAATGTATTTTGCCACTGCCGGTCGGGTGCTCCATTCAGCCCCTCCCATGGTGGAGTGACTAGAGCACCTTAACCTGCAGTGTGTGGGTTGGGGGAATCACGGTTTGATTCCCTGGTGGGGAATCTCTTAGAGTTAATTTTTTATTTCTTGCCCCAGTGTCCACACCCCCTCAGAGTTGATTATATTGATTACAGGGGTTGTGGGGGGTGGAGTGCGAAGCCCCCCACAAAACAAAAGAACAGCTGTCTATCATTGTTGCATGCTGTTTTCTTCTGTGTGGTGGTCATATGTGCAGTATCGTCCGTGACATTATGGCTTCGTGCCCTGTGCTGCAGCTATAGGGCTTGTGAGGCAAAGATGATAGGGACACATTAGGATTGTGTTAGGCATTCCAATTACCCATCACAGCATCCCCGAACTGAGCAAATATTGGGAAATTATCAAGAAGAAAAGGGGATGGGCCACTGGCTGATTATGCCCCCACTTCCTCATGTCCAGTGCCATGCAACCTTTCTCATTAGATCTTGTTCCTGGAAGTTAGAATGGCAGCCTTCCAGGTCCTGGCATTTGTGAGGAACTCTATGAAAATGTATAGGAGGATGATGGGGCCCCTTAAGTGGTGAAGAGGTTACTCTGGATGGAAGATGACTATTGGGAAGCTGAAGGATATCATGGACACTCCCAGAAACACTGGGAGAAAAACAAGTGCACGTAGGAACCACAATGCCTCAGCGAAACCCTACCACACCTGGCACCCTAGATATGGCTTACATAATGAAGCCATCCCTCCCTTTGGATTTTAAATTGCTGATCTAATGGGGGGGTATTTCTGTCCTTCTTACTCAGGCAGATGGACTTCCACCCCTTCCTAGCAATCAAACTTATGACCCAGAGTCCTGAAGGCAGCAACTCTACAAATACACCTAAAGGAAAATCCCTGTATCTGGGAGGTCACAACGCTTCATAGACATTCATAAACAATGCTTGTTATATAGTGCCATTACTATAGATCTGTACCTTTTACAGTTACTCAGTATCCCTTTCGTTGCCATTCACAGCTTTCACAACAACAGTAGATGGCACTGTTTGGGACAGAACATGAAGCATTAAAACTTCATCCCCAAATCAACAGATCTCATGAGTGAGCAGCATGAACTGCAGCAGCAAATTTACAAAGGTTATGAATTTGTGCTTGCAGGTTGAAAATTAGGAATTACAGAATTCAGAGAAGGAGCTATGCGGTGTACAGATGTCTTCAGTCCTTTTTAGTCATACCACCTGTGGCCAGGTACCAAGACTTTCACAGGTATTCTGGTAATTCAAGAATTTCATAACATGCTTGACTGGGGACAGTCTATTTAAACTTATAGAATATTGTAACTAGCAAGGTAATGTAAATATTATCTTTGCAGTAAGAGGGGAACGGAACACGTGTTTGGCTGTATTTGGTTTGAGCCAGCACTTTGTTATCCTTTATTTGCAGGCTAGATCAGAGTCTCCTGTTAAGAATCATCAATCCATCTATACCAATCCAAACTATACCATCAAGATATCCCATTATGTGGGTGACTCAATTTGAGTGACTGAAAATAGAGAGTAGTGGAGAATAGCGAGAGGGTTGAAGTACCAAGGGCTACTAAACAGCGATAATTAGAAAGGAGGAAAAGAGTGAGCAGTTATTCTTTGTAGTACAGCTGCTGTGGACTGAAAACCATGCTGCCAGCCTAGCGTGGTGGTTACAGTCGCCACCTATATGTCATTGGGATGTGCGGTGCATACGGGTTTGATCCCGGTGAGTGCTTTCATTTTTTTTGTTCTCTTGAGTTTCTTCCCATCCCAGAGTTTGTCTCTTCCCTTCTCCCCCAGTTCTGTCACCCCCACAGTGGCAATATTAAATTTCCATCCCCCCTCAACTTTTTCTCCCTCCCAACTCGCCTTTCCAGAGAATATCCCCCATCCCAAGTTTCCCCCACTCCCAAAGTTGCATCCCTCCCCAGAGATGGTTATTATAGATAGGGGGTGTGGGGGGACAAAGCCCCCGACAATGGATGGTGCGGGAGGTGGATCCCCCTTCAGAAAGTCAGTATCTCTATCAGCTGTTTTGGTACTTGCTATAGTGTGGGTTGCTATGTTATTTTTTGCTGATTTTCATTCGCTCTGTTTTGTTGGTGCCATTGTTTCCTCACTGTTATGATGTTGAACCACAGTCAGTAGTGTTGTTTCTTATTTTGGTTCATGGCACTGAGCCTGAGATCTGTAGGATGGTATTTCCCGATACTCTGGCACTTTTTAGCTTGCTGCTGCTAAGATAAACATGGCAGCAGCCATGATGGAGGACAGAGTCTCTTCTCCAAGGAAAGGGCATGCTTATCCCTTTATATTTCTTTATATTGTAGCTGCTGCTGGTGATGGGTTGTTTAGAAGAAGGACCACACATGCTCATGCCTCAGGGTATAGGCTAATAAAAAACTGCCTAGAGGAAAAGAAAGATTGCCAAAAGAAAACTCAAGAGGAAAAGCATCCGTAAGTGGGAATCCATTGCAGGAGTTGACTTGCACCAATAAAAAATTTACTTAGAAACATGGAAAATGTTTGCAGAAAAAGATCATTGGTCCATCCAGTCTGCCCTGTTTTACCCCATCCTACCTGGGGACATAATGTATAGTCTGGATCATTGTCCTCACCTCTCCCCTTGCTCCCTGCCTTACTGCTTTCTCCCTGTGTAACTACCAGTATTAAGTCTTTTACCTTGTCACAGTCATTTTTGAAACCATTAATGGTTCTTGCACCCACCACTTCACCCGAGAGGCTGTTTCATGGCTCAACCACTATCTCTGTTAAAAAAAAAGTTCTCACATCCCTACTGATTCTCCCTGCAGCCAGCTCCCACTCATGTCCCCGTGTTCTTGATTTGCCAGTAATGCTGAATATTTCCCTACAATCTACTGTAAGAGCTGCATCCCTCATTAGGGGATTTCACCCCGTGGCTCTCAGGGTGAGGGCTACACATACATTCTATTTTATCCTAGAAATTGGGAAGGGTCAAGCACTGGGGGCCTATACACTTTGCTGGGGCACCAGAAACACGCAGCAAGCAACTAGTCATAGGTTTAATTCTGATACAGCTGTTTTATTACACAACTTGCTCCATGGAGGGCTGCCTGTGCAGAAGGTACAAATGCACAAATTCCATGGTACTGTACACAAAATCCATTAGGCTCCCAAACAAGGGATCTAGAACTATCTCTTTTGTTCATCCTTCTTCAGGAATCGGGTCTAGAACTCTGAATGTCCTAGCAGGATTTGGGCATTTCTGGGTTTACCAAAAGCATATTTTTTTCTCAGAGACAGAACACTCTGGGACAAATTAATTCCTTGCTCTTAAACATCATGGACAGATCAGAATGATGGGTTTACTCACCAATATTGTATGGCATAATTATTATTTTTATTTTACAAACAGCATCCAGACTAAGTACAAAGGCTCCTACATTTTGAGCCATTAACACCCCTTCATCAGGGAAACTGGTATTACTCTAAAAAACTAATGTAGAAACTTGTTTTGCAACATTTTTAATTCAACATGAACTAGTGAAAATTTATATATATATATATATATATATATATATATATATATATATATATATATAGAGAGAGAGAGGGAGAGAGAGAGATAATTATTAAAATTATTAAACAAATTAAGGAGTAAAATAAATGCTGCACTTATATCAACTTATTGAAGTCTTATCACTCTATTGCACAGAATTTATCCAACCACCTAGCACCTAGGGCATTTAATTCTGTACAAAATGGATATATGTTTCACAGTATATATATTTTTCATGTTACCCTCTTGATTATATATCAAATGAATAATATAAAAGAATACTGTTAAACAGCAACTACACCTCTATATCCTATCTAAATAATATTATTTCTTGTAGTTTCTCTATTTTCATGTCTAAAAAGGTAAAAAAATAGTGTTCACAATTTTGTTTACTATTTATACAGTGCCATCTTAGACTACACCCCCTTAAATTCACAGAATGCATTTTTATGCAAATAAGTATAATTTTTTCTTCTAGCGTATATGCTGTATACGTATATATATATATATATATATATATATATATATTAGAGGCAAACAACTCCATTTTAATGCATCAGTTAGGGTTTGTTCCACAGCGAAAAGTGAGAAAATTCAATGTTAGGGTTGAAACCCTTTGAGCCCTCTGTCCACTCCTCCCAACTGGAATTGAGCGCATTAGGGTATTGGCCCTAACTGTCACCCCACCACATGTGGAAAGAAGCTGAGGAATAGGAGAATGGGGTGACAGTTAGGACCGATGACCCCAATGCACCTGATTCCAGTTGGGGTGGGCTGAGGGGCAAAGGGGTTTCAACCCTCAACATCAAATTTTCTCACTTTTGTCACTGTGGAACAACCCTAACTGATGCATTAAATGGAGTTGTTTGCCTCTAATTTCCTTTTTTGAGAATGATAATGAGAAATAGTGAACGTAATGCGGTGGTGGGAGTGCGGGGATGCAGCGGGGGGGCACGGGGCCCTGTAGACCCCGCACTCCTGCCACATGATGTCTTGTCACATAGTAACATTGTGCCCGCAAACGCAATCGTAATGCGCATGGTGACGCAAAGTGAAACAGAAAGAGAAACAGTACTGTAGACAGAAATGTTAAAAACAATGCAAACGCAACCGCAAATGAAAATGCAAAGGGTAACGCACATGGTGGCGTAAACATGAACGGTAAGTGAAACGGGTACGGAACCACAAGCGGAAACGGTAATGGTAACAGTAATGTAAGCACACAGGCTGGTTTTCCCCAAAAGCTGTATAGAGAAAGCCAGTGAGTACAAAGAATGTATGCAAAATAATGACTCTCGGAACACAAAAATGAGGACTTGGAATAGTAAATTGCTTATATCTCAGTAACCGTACGACATAGAAAATAAATTTAAAAGTCATATGAATTATCACTTTCCTGGCTAGTTCTAAGAATTTTTTTGACGAAAAGTCCGTATCTCGCACCGTTTTCGAGATACGGGCCCTGAAAGGCGCGGCGAACGCCGTAATGTTATCCTATGGGAAAAAAAAAAGAAGTTCAGAGTGCCATAACTTTGCCTCCCTGTAATATATTTTCACCAAACCACTGAAAGGAACATCTGTGGGATATTGACTGTGATCCCTGCAAATTTCAGCCCAAAAGACCAAACCGTTATTTTGCAGCAGGGCGCCAAACGATTGCTACAATGCGTAGTACGCCGTAATGTTATCCTTTGGGAAAAAGTGTCAACTTTGGAGTACTGTAAGTTTGCCGCCATGTAATAATTTTTCAATGAAACACTGAAACACACATCTGTGAGATGTTGGCTGCATTCCCTCCAAATTTTAGCCCAAAACTCCAAACCGTTCTTTTGCAGCGGGGTGCCAAAAAATTACTGTTATTTTGGGCATAGTGTCGCAAAGTAGTGTCGTGATTTGCGAATTTGTGACACTTGAGTGCGTATACTACTTTTGCGAAAGTAATTTTCCAGAAATATGAAAATATATTTCGGGGTGTTCCACCCCAAAATAAAGACATGGCTAGCATCCTCAGGGCCCGACTAGGTGAATACAAAAAGAATTAGGTTGCTAGAGGGTCTCAATTTTAAATGCCAAGCATTTTTCTGATCACTAACTGAAAGCAAAATGGTGGATTTGCGACAGTAAAAGGGTCATTTGAGGCAGTAAAAAATGCATTTGCGACACTGTCAAACTTTTTGTTAACTTTTCCCATTGACTTATAATGGGAAATTGTTTTTTGAATAACTTTTGAACCATTTAATATTTTTTCATGAAATCTTCAAAGGACACATCAGGGACCCTGGCCACATGTTCTCTGAAGATTTCAGGCTGGTTGCGCAAACCGTGCGGCCTGTAGGCGTGACCGTAGAATTCCAGAAAAAGTGTAAATGCACTCTCAGATCACGCTAATAACTCCGCGAGTTTGGTATCTGAACGGTACAAAACTTGGCAGATCCTAAGGGCTGGTTTTAATTGTGTATTCCATATTTCAGGCTGAATCCACAAACAGTTGCAAAGTTATTAAAAGGCAAAATTTTGGGTTTAATATGTAAATGGCTCCTCAATCCTTAACTATAGTAGTACTACCGTGCTACTATAATGTGCTGTGTGTGTATATATATATATATATATATATATATGTATATGTGTGTGTGTGTGCAATACATGTATGTGTGTGTATGTATATATATATATATATATATATATGCTGTATAGATATTTATACAATGGGGTGAGACATATTCCAGTGAAATAAAATATGTTATTTTCACTGCAGTGAAATAAATCCTGATGATGTCATCAGAGTTAAAATACATACCTTTTATTACACCCCAAAACCCACGCTAAACCTGTGTAAAGCCGCACAATCATGCAAAGCCACGCTAAACCCACACTAACCCCACGCTAACCCTGTGCAAGCCACGCAAATTGCACATTTTGCAACAGTGATGCCCCATTGTATAAATAGGACACATGATGTGCACATTGTGGAATATGAAAAATATTTTCACTCCTGCCTCTTGAGCACTGTATATTTCACTCTGCAGAAGTGAAAATAGTTTCCATATTCCACTCATGCCCATCATGTATTCCCTATTTATATATATATATATATATATATATATATATATATATATATATATATATATATATGTATTATAGTGGTGTGGTAGTGCCACTACAGTTAGGGTTGAGTAGCCACTTTAATGCAAAACCTCAAATTTTGCACCTTAATAACTTTGCCACCGTATGATAGATTTGCCTGAAATTTTGCACACGCAGTCTGGCACCATAGATCTCTGGATCTGACAAGTTATGTTATGGTCAGAAGTACAGTTGTGGAGCTACACAATGTCAAAAAACACAAAAAATACTTTTTGTGTGTTTGTTTGCTCGTGCCCAAAGCCCACACGGTTTGTCCATTCAGTTCGAAAACTTCAGGGAAGATGCAGCCTTTGTCACTGATGTGCCTTTTGAAGATTTGGTGAAAAAATATTAAACCATTCAAAAGTTATTCAAAAAACAATTTCCCATTATAGTCAATAGGAAAAGTTTACAAAAATCACAAAACTTTTGTGAGAGGCTCTTTTAACTGCTGCAAATGGCCCTTTTACTTTTGTGAGTTGGCCATCTTGTTTACAGTTATTAACACAGAAAAATGCCTGGTGTTTAAAATTGAGACCCTCTAGGTAAACACTGATTGTTGTGTTTACCTAGTGGGGTCCTGAGGAGGCTAGCCATATCTTTTTGGGGGGTTAAACCCCCCAGAAATATATTTTTAAACTTTTTCTGAAAAATGCTTTTGCAAAATACTTTCACAAATATGAAAGTTTCGTGATTTATTTCATGCAACTTTCGTGATTTGCGAAACTATTTTGTGAAAGTATGCTCAAAATAACTGCAAATGTTTGCCAGCCTCCTGCAACAGAAAGTTTGGTCTTTTTGGCTGAAATCTGCAGGGTGGCAAGCCCTGGTCCCACAGATGTGCCATTTGCTGGTTTAGTTCGAAAACATTACAGCGTTCCAAAGTTACAGCATTCCGAAGTTCATCAATTTTCCCATAGGATAACATTGTGACGTCCGTGACGCCTTTTGTGGTCCATATCTTGAAAACGGTTCGAGATGCGGACTTTTTGTCGCAAAAGTTCTTAGTCTTCCCTAAAGGGGGACTAAGCTCAGAACTAGGTTGGAGGGTCCTGAAACCCATGACATTTGAATTTTTTTCCTACCTTGTACAGTTCCTGAGATATTTGCGATTTACTGTTCCAATTGCTCCTTTTCATGTCCGAGGACCACTATTACACCCACAGACTTTGTATTCACAGCACTTTTTGCTGCTCCTATCTTGGATACAATGCATGATATGGATTTGGTCAACAATGTTGCGGGGAATAGTCACTCTCATGATTACAACCACACTTCAATTTTTGTACTAGCTGCTACTGTTCCTCAGACATTGGCACATTAATGTTACAAGGCTTCCTTGCCCTACAGGGCTGCTGTACAGCTCTATGCTTTTGTGTAAGTGGTAGCACAGGGCCCAGAGGGCCCGCACTCCCACAAACACATATCATTACACAGAAATGGGCAGCTTGGTGGGAGCGTGTGGCCAATTTTATATTACACTTTGTCAAAAAGAAGAGAAATTCATTGCAAAAAACTCCATTAATGCATCAGTTAGGGTTGTTTTCACAGTGACAAAAGTGTGGAAATGCGATGTTAAGGTGGACATTATAATTGGTTGTGACATACACTATATAGAAAAGCGTATGGCTTAACATTAACAACAAGACAAATTCTTACACTCAAGAATTGCCTTGTTGTTAATGTTAAGCCATACACTATCCTATACATAGTATATGTGTTACTATCTATTTTATTTTTATTTTTTATTGATTTAGTTTTTGTTGACCGGGTAAGTGCACTAGACAAATCCTGCCTTTTTTCAGGCACGACCTGGGGGAGGAGGGTACAGATGAATGCCAACTGACCTTGAACCAGATTAAGCTGTTGGTGGTATGTTTTTAGTGAATGAGGGAAATTTGGCCAGGACACTGGGGAAATTCCCCTACTCTTTCGGTAGGGGAACCTCTGTCGTCTTGGTTCCTGACCAAGATGTTGGCCACGGAGGTGCTGGCTGAATGTATGGATGCTACTGAGGCAGGAGCCCAGGTATCTACTCTTGTCTCACACTGTTCTGAGACCGTGATTCCTATGGATATTTCTGCAGTATTACTATCTGGCTCTCCTGCTGTCTCTGATGTTCCTAAGATGGATTTTGTACCTGCCTCCTCTGCAGACCAGCCTGCATTGGTGAGTGGATCCTTTCTTATTGCTGCTCACCATCCTGACATTCACAATCTAGAACAACAATTGAGAGCTGAAACTGAGCGTTATACACAATGCCATCAAGAACTGCAAACTGCTTTGTCTGCTGCACATTTGCTAGCTACTGCTTCCCTGCCTGCTAACCTTACACAGCCTGCTGTATCACCTCCTGCGATAGCTGAAAATCCTCCTAGAACACTGCTCTGTTCTACATCTTCTGCTGAATTACCGTCACCTGAGTTTGCTGCGAGCGCTCCTGCTTCCTCTAAGGTGTTTGTGGGTGGAGCACTGGGAATGGCATGTTTTGATGGTCCGTCTAGCCTAAGACACTCCCCTGATGGATTTTCCTCTCTTGCAACATCTCCTCACATTTCTGCATCTCTTCTCGATGCAGGCTGGATTCAAACACAGACAGGGCAATGGGTGTCTGGTCTGACTCCGATTGTCACTTCTCCAGTTCCTCTGAAAGCTATGGTGCTTTCCCCTATGGACTGCTCTGCTTCCTCCTCCTCAGCCATGCTACACATCCAGGGTGTTCCTGTTGTGTCTTCTCCTTTGCACATACCTTCAGAATTACATTTGACTGACAACCCGGTTCTTGCTCTGCATGCTCAAGATCTCCAAAGTGCAGTACCCTTCTCTGTGAACCCAGTTGCTGAACCGGTTACCATACTACCTAAGTTGGACTCCGTTCCTACCCCTTCTACGACAGCTGCACTGGTGGGACCCCCAGAAGCACCTTTGAACATTCTACCTCAACCTACTATGAAACGGTATGCATCCCTATTTCATCAGCCTATCTATCTGGCCAAACTACATAATGCGGTTCATCTCCTGTACAAGGGAAGTATGACTGATTTTCCAGATCAGACTTTTGTTGCTAAAACTTTATTAAAGGGGTCAATGAAATTTTTTGCTAACGAGATTTATGCCCTCATCCATGTTTTGGGTGAGACTACATTTGATGTTAGTTTTAAATTAAATATGGGTTTACAAAGATTTTGAGCACAGTTTAACATCCTAAAACATACCCCCTTATGGACTCCTTTTGAAGCTATCCCTTTAACTAGACCAGCTTATAAAACCGTGATGGTTTTGTTTAGGAATGAAATGGTTAGCATTACTGATCTACAATATTGGTTAAAACAGCACTGTTCAGTCTTAGGGGCCCCTGAAGCAATTTTTGATGATGAACATATATGGAAGGGGGGGGTTGGAAGGTAAAGGTTATGCTCCATACTACTGATACAGGTCTCAGTCACCTACCTAATTTTTTTTTTTGGGGGTTGGGATAGGGGTGTCTTATTTTACGCTGGACAACCAAAGGCCTGTTATAAATGTGGTTCTTGTACTCATTTGAGTAGCCTTTGTGATCAGGTGAAGTGTACTCTTTGTCAATCCTTGGGTCATACTAGTGGGAATTGTTTGAATGAGCCACGTTGTAATCTTTGTGACTCTTTCAGCCATACCTATCAGAGCAGCTCATAATCAATCCAACTCTTTGAATGCTGTTGAACAGAGGCTTTTAATTACTGTTGCCCAACGTGACTCTTTTCCTCACCCACCAAGACAACCTGCCCCCTCCTGACATAAATCCTCCACTAGCTCCTCCAGGGTCCCCACCCCCACAACAGGCTGTGGAATCTCTGCCTCCTCAGACTCCGATAGCCAGTGCTAGTGCTTCCCCTGTGGTGGAGATGGTTCCCATTGAATCTTTCTCTTCTATTATGCCCCCTCCTTTAGTCAGTAAGTGACTACAAAAAGGTCTCAAGCAGCTGAACAGCCTGCCCCGAAAGTCTCAAAAACTTCAGACTTGCCTTTGAGCAATCGTTATGATGTCTTTCAGTCCTCAGAACTGTCTGATGCAGATTCAGAGGGTTCTTCCTTGTGGTCCTCTCATGTTGATATTCCCTCTGAGACTGATGTTTAACCCCCCCCCCAAAGGATCAACAGCGTAGGTCTCGACGAACGAGAAAAAAGCCTCCCTGATAGATTTTTTTTTCTTTCTAGCTTAACTTTTTCCCTCTCTCCATGTGACCATTATCCCTTGGCTCTTTAAATGTAAATAGTATGAAGATCTTTCGGAAAAGATGGGAAACACTGTCTTATTTCTTCTCCAGCTTCTTGCAAATAAATTTTTTGCAAGATACCAGGCTGCACACTGACTCTGAACTGGATATTGTTACCAAACTTTGGCATGATGGTCCCTCCTACTGGTGCTTGGGTCCTGAACCTTGTTCTGGGGTGGGAATTTTGTTCCATTCTGACCTACATGTTTCTTTAATCAAGTTGATTGATTTGATTCCTGGACATGTGTTGATATTGGATACAAAAATTGATAACTTTTATTTTCGTTTTATTAATGTCTATGCACCACAATTTAAAGTGGATAGTGTTTCTTTGCTTAAAACCGTTAAGCCCTTTTTAATTTCCTCCAAGGCAGTGATTCATGGTGGGGATTTTACTTGCGGCCTTGATAAGCATGATAGGGGTTCTAAGGCTTCTACCACCAAAGTGTTTTGTGACATGTCCACATTACAGACAGTGATTTCCACCTCTCATTTAAATGACACCTATATGTCTGTAAATAAAAGTATACACCCCACCTTTCAGAAAGGTCAGTTGGCCACTAGAATTGATTTATTTTTCATCTCTGATACACGTTCCATTTCCTTCTGTCAGGTTTTAGAAATTGTCTGACCATAAATTGCTTAGTTTACACGTAGGTTCTGATGTACACGTCCCACAAGGTCCAGGTTATTGGAAATTCATTTCTTCTCTCCTTTCCCAGACATTTTTTTTTACAAAATCTCCAGTACTTTATGGCTCATAAATGCTTAATTTTTGATGCGTTTGACAATCCTGCCCTCTGGTGGGTGACTGTTAAATTGGATTTGAGAAAATTATTGCAGTCAGAAAGTAAGAAAATTCATTTTAATACTTATTTCCAATACCTACAACAGCGTAAACATTTACAAAAACTCCAGTCCTTGGCAAGGACTATGTCCCATGATTTCAAGTCACAGATTACTCTGCTACAGCAAGATAATCAATCTTTTCATTTACGCCAGGCTGCCAGTTTATGGAACCAAGTTTTTGGTACTCATGGTAAGGCAGAAGTCATCTGCCCCTGTATTCATTGCCACAATAGTGTTGATCATAAATGGATGGACCGTCTTTTAGATCGAGATGGCCATCTATATACTGATAAGGAGAATATTTTACATATTGTTTCACAGCATACTGCTTCTTTGTTTTCACATCCATCCTCTTTAGTTGACTCAGTTGCTGCATTTCTATCTGCCACTCCCATTCCTGCCTGTCCTCCATATCTGTTGCCTGAACTCACTATGGATATCTCTGCTCCAGAGGTTGAAAAGACCATAAAATCATTACAAAATAATAAAGTCCCGGGCTTAGATGGGCTTACTCCGGAATTATATAAGGTACTTGGACCCTTAATTTCTAAAGAATTGGCATCGGTTTTTACTTTTCTTTTGAGGTCTGCTTCTATCCCTTTAGATATGGCACGAGGCCTATTGGATTTCTTTCATAAGAAGGGAGATAAGACTGATCTTTCAAATTGGAGACCAATTAGCTTACTAAATACCGATTTTAAAATCCTTGCTAAAATATTACAAACCAGATTATTACTGGTGGCTATTCATCTCATTTCCCCTACTCAAACCTGCTCTATCCCAGGCAGATGAAGGAGCAACCACCTCATTCTTTTATGGGAATTGATTGAAGGGACAATATGGAAGGTTTATCTGGTTTTCCTTTGTCTCTAGATCAAAAGCAAACTTTTGATACTGTAGAACATAGCTACATTTGGACACACTTACTCAGTATGGAATTCCCACCCCTCTTATTCAGTGGTTGCAAGCACTGTATAAGTCAGCTACTGTAGCTCCCCTTATTAAAGGTTGGTTAGGGCCTATGATTCTGATTAAAAGGGTTGTTAGGCAGGATTGCCCTCTAAGCCCTCTTTTATATGTTTTCTGTATTGACCCTCTTTTGCAAGTTCTAAATTCTACACCACTACTAAAACATATTTCTGCTGACACTTATGAGATTCCCCATGTGGCTTTAGCTTATGCAGGTGATCTTACCATCTTGGTTGGTGACTCAACCTCCACAACACTGGTAATGACTATTTATCAATCTTTTAGTTCCTTGTCAGGCACCTCTCTCAACATGTTGAAATGTATAGGGCATCAATTTGGAAGGCCACCATCCCTCCTAGATACTATTGCAGGAATGAAACTCACCAGAGACCTGATTATTATTTTGGGGATACGCTTTGGTTTCCAAGATTTAGACATTTTAAACTGGAGTCCAAAACTTTCTCAGACCCAGCGGGTGGTGACAGCCTGGAATTCCTGGCATATGGGGAAATTAAAAAAGGGTTAATTTAATAACAACATTTCTTTTACCTATCTTTATACATGTTAGTTGGTTGTTTCCCCCGCCTTGAACTTTGGAAACTTCCTTGTATAGTATTTTTTTTCAGGCAGTCTGGGGCAGCCGACTGAATCCTATAAAGCGGAATGTTTTGTACCTTCAAAAAAACCAGGGGGGCCTAGGAATGGTAAATCCAGTGGTCTGGGTTATGATTATGTACCTTGTTATTAATTTTAGACCTATGTTAACTCAAGTTTGAAGGCCTTGGATTCCTTTGTTTACCCTTACATGTAGTCCTTGGTTTGAACAATGTGAGGCTGCCTCTCTCAGGATACTATGTATTTCACATATCAGTCCTCCTTATGTGAGGGACGTGTTTTTAAAACTTAAAAGTTGTCAACTGTCTACTACTATGGTTAGTGGACAACATAGAAAACTTTTGTATAAACAGATAGTTACCACAAAATTTCATGAATTAAATTCTTTCCCACATTGTCCGACTACTCACACTCAGATTCTGCTTGACTTTCTTAACAATCCCAGGATCCTGGAGAAAATGTGGGATATCCATTGGTCATGCTGCCACAATCGGTTGAACGTTAAAGACCACCGGAAACACAAACCGCTTTCTGAAAGGTTTTGTTCTCAGTCTACCTGTACTCAGCAACTTGAGACAACATTTCATTTATTTTTTTCATGCTCATATGTTTCACCCTTTTGGGCTATTTTAGCTGATTCCTGGGGTATGTCTCCCTTTCACACTGTTTCTTTAGAGGTTTTGTTATATATTTTTTTTTACTCTTCTTGGAGTGAATGGGATACTTCTACACTACAGGTTATTATTACTGTGGTGAAATGGTATATCTGGAACTCCAGATATTGGTTCACATTACAGCTGAGATCTGTACCTCTGTCTGAGCTGCTGAAGAAAATTGTTTGGGAACTCAGACAGCTGTACAGGCTAGAGTTTAAAACTCGACTAGCTTCCTGGGTTTTTCAATCCTGGAGGAATCTTTCTTGGGTCACTGACTCGGATGTTCCCGTTACTTGAGTTTTACAACCACCTTTTAATTTTTTTTAATCAACGGTTACTTTTTGTGTGTTTTACTTTCAGGTCTACAGGAATGTTTGAAATATCAGTTTTCCTTTACACTTCCGCCTATTTCTGTATTAAGGAGAGGGGTCTGTTGGTTGGGGATATTTTCTGCTGTACTTTTGACACTTTCCTATGCTGCTATATTCTTTTTCTGTTCTTATGCTTTCTCAGCTGCATTACCTTTTTGTATATTTGTTTTTGATGATAATTGAATGGAATTTGTACTTTTGGGTTTTCTTTTTTTCCCCATTTACTGTGTCTTGAACTGTTTTTGATTTGTTTTTTTTTTGTGTGTTTATTTTTTCTGTATATTGCAATGCTTCTATATACTTTTGTTTCATATTGGATTGAACAATTCCCCTACTTCTTTTGTAGAGGGTTGGGGGGTTTTGTTGGAAGATGATTTCTTTTGTTTTCCTTTGACACACTTGTATTTTGTTTGTTTTTCCTTTTCTTTATGATTTTGTATGCTGTAATACTTTTCTGTATTTTGTTTGAAAATTTTGAATAAAAAATTCCCCTACTGTCCTGTAGGGGAACCTTTGATCATTGCGATGGCCACTTGGAGAGATCCTCTCGACGGCATGGACACAGCGGAGGTAGGAGAGTAGGCCTCCTCTCCTATCCTCGACTTTCCAGAGGCAAAAAATGTGATCATGGATGTATCTGAAATGGAAGGAGAAACTAGCAATTTTTTCATCTCTACAGAAGATTTATCGATCATTGGAATTGATACGGGAATTGAAGCTAAGTCTGCTGAATTTTCTTCACAAGCGGACCCTGTGCTGTGCACAACAGATGGTCATCTACAAAGATCTTATGACTTAAAATCACCTGAAAGTGGAGATTCTGTTGTTCATTCAAAACCGGTAATGCAAGCTTGCGATACACTTGTCAAAACCTCAGCTGACGCTGTCACGGCGAAAGGCCCATTGGGGCTGGGTGAGTCATAAACTAAAAATGCTGTATTTGGTTTTGTTGCTTCATCTCCTAACTTGCAGGCTGGAACTTCAGGCACTATTGACAAAGTGTGCTGACAGCCTTTACAGGTTTTAACAGCAGCCACTTTAAACACAAAGACCAATGTGTTTCCGGATCCCTGGGCTGGCAATTCAAGCACCGTTGAAGGTGTGTGCCAAAGCCCGCAACTGCGGACTTTCTTTCTCCTAAATTGGAAGTCAAGATTAGAGAGAATTGGTCTGGGATAGCAGTCTATCACCTGCAAATGACAGGAAAGGCACAACGTATTCTTTCCACATCGAGGGCTATGCATATGTTACTAGAATTAGGTTTTGTTTTTAAACAGCTTGTTTGCTTTCCTACAGCTAAAAACGTTGTTATAACACAAAAAGGAGTTATATTTCAGACTGATCCTACTTCACAGGCTGGGGTCATGGCCTTTTCTTTTCCATCCAAACCTCAGTTAAAAGCTAGTCCTGTTCAACGAGAAGATGTCTCTGTAATTAAAGACAAAGGGAGCAAGGAACATGAATTAGGTGGTAATTCAGTTACAGCTACTAAGGCTTTGCCTGTTATGACTGGGGTTAACTTTCCATTATCAATTATCCCTGATAATACTTGGTCCCCCCAGATGGCCTTGAAAAATGCAGTGTGGCTACAAACCCAGAAAGGGAATTGGCTTCCAGATCCTGCCTGGGACCCTACTCTAAATTTCTCCCAGTCATCTCCTGAGTGGAAACCACACACTAATACACCAGTACAGCTGGAGTGTTTAGGAATTCAGCCTGTAGAAACCTCACAATGCTTGGATTTAACAAAAACTGAACTCCCCAATCAATCACTAGGCTTAGCAAATCTGACCGGATCAAAAGGACAAAATGTAATGACATCACCTAACTAGGTCACAGCTCCTAATGTCCCTATAAAGGAAACAGAAGCATCAGATGTTTCATCAGTTCAAAAACCTCTTCTGTCAGAATTTTTTTCTAAAATTAAAAAGGAAGCTGCTCCTCAGTGGAATGCTGTCCGCATACGCTATAAAAGTGGTTTAGAGGAAAGACCAGACAGGTTCTTTGTGGGACAGAAACTTTTAAAGGACTCTTTGCATTTTTCCCTTGAGAGAAGAATATGCTTTTATTAATATCTCCAGGGGAGATAATTATGACATAAGCTTTCAGACTGCATATGCACTTGAATTGTTTTGGGAATGCTACTCACAGGTTAAGTTTTCTCCCCTATGGGCCCCCTTTATGGTAATTCCCTTGACTAAACCTCTTGTTAAGTATGTCATGATAATGTTTCATAATGAGGGGGTACATGTAGATGACATCACATATTTGCTATCCCAAAAATGAGAAAAATTAAGTGACCCCAAAGCCATTTTGGATTCAGAAAGTTTTTGGACAGGGGGGTGGAAGTACAAAATTAAACTTAGGCTTTCTGATACTGGAATGGAACACATACCAAATTCCTTTATGTTAGGTAGGGAAAGAGGAGTGCATTTTTACACATGCCAGCCTAGGGCATGTTACAAGTGTGGTTCTAGGACACACCTATCAAGCACTTGTGACTAGACCCATTGTGATAGCTGTGGGGAATTGGGACACATAGCCATGCAGTGTGCCAGTCATACCAGATGTGATCCTTGTGAAGAGTATGGCCACGTTTTCAGTGACTGTCCCCTGGGCTGCCAAGAATAAAGCTTTCTGTGTTAGTCCTGAGCTTTTAATACAGCAAGCACAGGACTCTGCCTCTGTTCCTACAGAGACTGATATGACCCCCCGATCCCCCGCCCCCACCTACTGCTACTACAGTTGAAACTCCCCCTCTTCATCCTCTGGTAAGGTAGGAGAGCCTGACACCATAGTGGTTTCTGACCACTCCCCCATCTGTGATACCTAGCCAAGAAACCCCAAGTGGCAATGTTTTGCCATGCGATCCACTGTTAGCTCCTGTATGTTATGTGGAGAAGGGCTCTACTGACAAGGGCCCTTCTAGCCCCAGTATGATGCAGCCACTATCAAGAAGACATTCCTCAAGGAATCTTAAACTAAAACCTCCACCTTCTTCCCTTGATCCTCCCACATTTGAATCTGAAAACACCTATGCAGCTTTATTTCTGTCTGATGATGATTCTGAGATGGAGCAAGGAGAATCAGGTTTACAAACAGTAGGGGGGGACTTCGCCTTCTACAGGGATTGAGTACAATGATTATAAAGGGTAAAAGAAGAAAAAAAGGGCAAAAAACAGTTTAAATGTTCATTCTACTTTGACACATTGCTTCCTTTTCCATAGGATCTTTAAATGTTCATGTTTACTTAATACTCTTAAACAGCAAGCTATATTCTCATTTATCCATGAATCTAAGTTTGATATTTTCTTACTTCAAGAAACCTGGATGTTTTCCAGGGAACAAGTAATGTTCTTCAAAAGGGAATGGATATGGGGACCCTCCTATTGGTCCTTTGGCCCAGATTGTGCAGATGGAGTGGGTATTCTGATGGGGTCTTATAATTTTTCTTTAATACAATTAATAGATTTGATCCCAGGTAGATTATTAATAATAGATGGGAAATGGAAATCAATGGCTTGCCGTTTCATAACTGTATATTCCCCCCAACAAAAAGCAGACAGGGTTGCCCTTTTTAGAAGTGTTCAACCATATCTTGTTACCTTTTATACATTTTTTTTAGAGGAGATTTTAATTGTGATGTTCCTAGAGTACAACTGAGTGGTGGAAAATGGAAAAAAATGTATTGTGATTCCAATATGTTGATTACAGTCATTAACACTGCAAGCTTGGTGGATTGTAATATTTATAACAAAACCCTAGGTTTATGTACTCTCGGAGTACATTCCAGACTACCATTGATCATTTGTTCATTTCTAAACATTTACCTAAAGGTAGTTTTCAGATTTTACCTAGTGAATTTTCGAATCACCTGTTTTTCCATACCAGCTCTTTCTAATAGCTATAAAATTAAAAATAGATGGAAGTTGAATGCTTCCTTGCTCACAGTTCCAGAAGTTAAAAAGGGAGTTACATGTCTGCTTGTGGCTAGATTATTAGTCTTGTTTGCATACTGATATTGGTGAATGGTGGATTGATATAAAAAAAGATCTAAAATCCTGGTTTAATAAGCATAGTAAACAGGCTGGGAACAATAGATTCCTAAAGTATCTATCCCTTCAAAGCCAACTGCAACACCTGCATTCTATCTTTTATCTCACTAATTATGACCATTCACAGCAAATCAAAACACTTAAGCACGATATGCTCGCCTATCAGTGTGATAGGGCTAAAACAATACAGGCTATGTTAAATAATGGAACACTGAAATCACCAATAGGAGACCCTTATGAGGCATGTAAAAAAATTCATGAGGATATGACAATAGACTATTTACAAGATACTGAAGGAAATAAAGTGGAGGGAATTGATGATATAGACCATATCATGAAGTTACGTAACCAATCTTTATGTCCATCAGAAGCCCCTTCTGAGCATGATATCCAGGATTATTTGAAGGGTGTACAGGTTCCGGCCTTCCCTACAGATGCTCTGTTATTGCTTAATGACATCACTGTAGAGGAAATTATAAGAGCTATTAATGCTCTTAATGCTAATACATCTCCAGGCTTGGATTGCCTCCCAAATCAGTTTTACAAAATCTTTGTTTCTGAAATTTCTATTTTTTTGTACACCATGTATCAATTTTTTTTTCAAACTAACAATATTTCTATTTCTTTTTCTGAAGGTTTATTAGTTTAGTTATATAAAAATGGTGATAGAACTAACATAAAGAATTGGAGACCTATTATCTTGTTGAATGCAGATTACAAAATACTTACTCATATTCTTAATACCAGGTTGAAATAATACGCCTCACTCGTCTTCCTTTACTACAATTTTGTGGTTTACCTAATAGGAAAATCCAAGACGCTATTATCATTATTAGAGATTTAATAGAAGAACTTTCTATGTCCAGCGCTAGAGGATGTATACTTTCAGTCGATCAGGAAAAAGCTTTTGATCTGGTTAATCATCCCTTTTTTTTTCCACACTATTAATTTATGGGGTACCATCAAAAATAGTTAACTATATACAGTTGTTATATTCTCATGTCCATGTCCGGGTGCTTATTAAAGGGCAGGTCACTCAGGGGTTTATAATTCCTCCTGAGATCAGGCAGGGCTGTCTCCTGAGCCCTTTATTATATATCTTCTCTCTAGATCCCTTACTTCGGCATTTGACTGATACTCCCAAATGGGATGGGTTATTGGGATCCAATGAACAAGACCTGTTTATTTTACAAGCATATGCAGATGATATTTGTGGTTTTTTTCACACTATGACCAAATTCCAATGTTTTTACAAGAATTACATATATATGCTAGGGTTTCTAACTCTAAATTGAATATAGCCAAATGCAAAGGGTTGCTGATCAGCCCTTGGAATATGGCATTTTGTCAAGAACAAGGGATTGCTCTAACAACTGACCCAATAAAAATGCTAGGTATTACCTTTGGGACATCTAATCTTCCTTTGAAAAATTGGGAAACTGCGCTACACAAAGTACAATATAAAATTCACAGATGGCAGCATTGGAAATTAATAAAATACAAAGAATTCAAATTCTTAAATAACTTGTTATTCCTCAGTTACAATATGTTGCTTACATTTTTCCACCCCCAATATCTCTAGAAACTACACTATATGGTCTTTTTTTCCTGATGTTGTGGGGCAATAAAATGAACCCAATTAAACGGTGTTATTCTTATTTGAAAAGGGAAATGGGAGGTCTGGGCATGATTGAGCCTGTGGTTTTCTTTCATACTCTTTTTTTGTATCATACAGTGTGTTATGGTATCTCCACCCTTACCACCGGAGCTTATGGTATGGTACAATTAATATTAAGACATTATTTAGCTGTATGGCAAACAACGGCACCAAAGTTGCACTCTAGACTGTAAATACCAGAGTATTTTAGACCTACTGCTCAAAAATTATTTATGTGGAAAATCCTTAAAGAACATATTTCACAAAGTACTAGGAAAAATTTTTATCAATCAACTCTTGCCCAGATCTATCCAACTGAACCTTGTTTTAAGAATTGTCCTTCTGTCTCTAATCCACAGGTTCTTAAACAGTTGATGAATAAAAAAGTGCCGCAACACATGTGAGAGACTTTATGGCTTACAGTTTATGGAAAACTTTATGTTAGAGGAAATGCCAAACATAAGAATTTAAGGGACCGGAAGTGCCTTTATGCAGATTGCATCTATATTGAGGAAGCCATGTGTCATTTCCTTTTTTCCTGTACGTATTCTAAACCTTTGTTGATTTTTTTAAGTGAAAAGTGGAAAATGACTTGGTTATCATGTGTGAGTTATGAAACTTTTGTCTTAGGTTTTCTCCCCTATGATGCTGCACAGTTGCATCTTGAAACTTATATGCTTTGTCTTTGCTGTTTGAGATATTATTTATGGCAAGCGAGATGCCAGTGGGTATTTCACCAAAAAATAATGCCTTATACTGTTTATAGTTTTCTAGTGGCTCAAGCAATGGACACTGTATATCACATGGATTTATTAAAGTATCCAGGGGATAGAGTATATAGATGGTGGACAGATTTTCAAACCTTTATAAAATATAAGTAATAATGTGCATATTAGATATACTTCATATGTTTTGAATCTGTTTTTTCCCTCTTTTTCCTTTGTAGTTTTTTCACCCATTTTTATGTTTTTTTCTTTTTGTTTCTCATATGTTATATTCATTTATGTAACACCTATATTTTTCTGTAACACAGTATGCAATATGTGATTTCTCAATAAAAAAAATCTACTCTTTTCGATAAGTGCCATGGGATCTTTAACATCTACCTGAACTACCACCAATCCAGGCAGATGTGACCTCAGTTTAATGTCTCATCCGAAAGACAGACCCAGTGTGAAGTAATAAAATCCATCTAAAAACTCACAACCTGGCTTGTTTTTTCTTCTTGTAACTTTTGGGGAAAGACTTCAGTGAAAGTATTCTTTTTACTTTTTTAATTCCTTTACAGTGTCAAAAAGTTACCTTAAGTGGTTTCCCAAGGCTTACCAGGAAGATATGTTTGCTTCCATGTGGCTTAATGGCATCCTGCTTGTTCAGTGAGTGTCTGGTGGCTGTGCAGCCCAACATTATGTAATAGAGAACTGCCAGAGTTGGGAGACTCTTCTTGCGCTCCCATGGTGACATGCATGATATCACACACATGACCGAGTGTCAGGGGTGTCATACAACCAGAAATTTTGAAGGGACACAAATTCCAAACCTCTCTAGGGGAGTCTGGGGGCATACTCCCCTGGGAATAGTTTGAAAAATTTAAGTCAAATGGTGCATTTTGGTGACTTTTAGCACAACAAGAAGCTCCCCAACATGCTAAATGCCATCATAATGATAGAGCAATGATACATTTTTTTTCTGTCTTTGTTCAGCCAGTGGACAGTGACTTTTTGTATTTTCAAAGAAATTTCTCCTCTGCTCTTCAGTGGAAGTTGCTTCTACTTGTCAGAGATGTGGCCAGTTCTCAGGACCCATACTGCATTGGACTGGAGGTCTTCTGTAGCACCACCCTCTAAATAAATAACAGTTGCCATTTTGCAGTTTGAAAAAGGATTTGTCTTCAAAGGGGGCTTGGCCTTTTTCTTCTAAGTCATCTATTTTTTTGACTGATGACCATCAGGGGTGATGGGCTATGGGCTTCTCCAAGAACTGGGTATGGAGACGGAACATATGAAGAAAAACTGGGAGTGCTGAACATGTACTCTCTGGAGGACAGGAGAGAGAGGTTGGATATGATTGAGACCTTCAAGAACCTAAAGGGCATAAATAAGACCAGTATTGAGGGATCTTTAATGTAAGGAAGGAGGGTACAAAAAAGGGTCATGGTCTGAAACTTGTGAGGGGCAGATTCAAGAGGGAAATGGAAAGACACTTCTTCATGGAATGGGTGGTGAAAGGGTGGAATGAGTTGCCAGAAGAGGTGGTGGAAGCAAGGACAGTGACCAGTTTTAAGAGGGATCTGGACAGGGCAAAGAAGATTAGCCCAACAAGGCTCATGGGGGGAATGGGTACAATGAGGGGATGGAGGAGGGAGTACAACTCCAGGAGGAGTGGGGCAGCTACTTGGTATAACTGGCTGTGCACTTGAGCAGACTCGATAGATCATTATGGCCAGCATCTGCTGGCAATTTTGTATGTTTGTATGTTCATAACTGCCTTTATGGGTATACAGGTGCTTTATTACTTGTAAATCTTGGGGGGGGGTTCTTTGGTGGTGGATATGGTTTCTTCTTAGCCTACCTGCCATCTAACACTGCTTCAAATATGGCTGACATAGATTCTGCCTCTACTGCCAGCAGCACTGGTTTTAGGATTTGGGGGGGCCCCAGCAAAATTAATGATGCCCCCCCCCACCCAGTTACCTTTTTACATGTGGCCAATGTTTTACTCAGATTTTATGGAATTAAATATAAATGCACACATAGGTGCTCAAACTAATTTTAACGGCTGTGGGCAGAGCCTACAGCCATTTCGCGATCATAGACTTTAAGCAGCCAATCATGGCACCTTTCATTGGACTTTTGAAAGTAACCTTCCAAAAGTCCAATGGAGCGTGTAACGCTCCATCACAATCAACTAGGTTTGTTGGCAAAGGCACCTAGCTTCACCTGAGCTCTTTTCTTCTAGGTTGCTTGTAAGGACAGAGCAAAGAACCTTACCAGAGCAAGGAAAAGGATTAAGGTTTCTTTTGGCTAGGCAGATTTACTGTGTGTTATTATTTTCTTTTGTATTCACAGGGATTTTTACTGTTTGTTGCTAGCATTTTATTGCTTTATTTTTCTCCAATTCATATTGTTGTTGCTGGGTATACCTTCTGCTGCATTATTGCAGGGTGTGCCTACAGGTGTGTGCTTACAGATTACTGCTGTAATCTTCTCATTCAAATTGTGTTTTTCAAGGTACATCTTCTATTACTACTTTATTTTTCTCTGTAGCAAAGTGTTTCTTACAGGGTATATCTTCTGTAAAATAGTTAGAGGTGGTGCTTACATTTTTGTGACTTTTTATCATTAGCCTGAGCAGAATTACTGTTTGCCACTATTTTATAAATTTTTTTTGCTGAAAGGTTTTTGCTTTGCCTCACAGGTGTTGCACTCTCCTTCTCACATTGAAGGAGCTAATTTCTTTCCTCCCACAGCTCTTCCAGGTGATTAGGTGTGTAACTGGGGGGTGGAGCTGACAAACTGTTAGTAATTTCCAACAGAAGGATGGGTTAAAAGGTCAGGTTAGTTGATATCTTGGAGATGGAAGACTAGATTTGCTGGCAAAGGCACCTAGATTCACCGGAGCTCTTTTCTTCTAGGTTGCTTGTAAGGACAAAGCAAAGAACCTTACGAGAGCAAGGAAAAGGATTAAGGTTTCTTTTGGCTAGGCAGATTTACTGTGTGCTATTATTTTCTTTTGTGTTCACAGGGATTGTTACTGTTTATTGCTAACATTTTATTGCTTTATTTTTCTCTGATTCATATTGTTGTTGCTGGGTACACCTTCTGCTGCATTATTACAGGGTGTGCCATCAGGTGTATGCTTACAGATTACTACTGTAATCTTCTCATTTAAATTGTCTTTTGCAATGTATATCTTCTGTTACTGCTTTATTTTTCTCTGTAGCAAAGTGTTTCTGACAGGATATATCTTCTGTGAAATTGTTACAGGTGGTGCTTTGCAGGCTTTACAGTTTTATCTATCATTAGGCTAAGCTTTCAGAGCTACTGCATTTGTTGCTGATTGATTGTTTCTGCTCTTACCTCCTGGTTTCTTTCATCCATGGTTCTTCCTTTTCGGCAGGGGAAGGGCCCAGCCACCCATCCCCATTCCCAACCACCCCACACTACACTCCTTTTATAGGGTAGCACAGTCATGACAGTTCATGTAGCAAAGCAGGAAGGGGTGGATCAGAGGGGTATCCACACAGTGACCTCATTTACAGGGAAACATAGAAACATAGAATTTGATGGCAGATAAGGACCGCTTGGCCCACCCAGTCTGCCCATTTCCCTGCCTACTGGATAAGCTGCAGATCCTAGTTAACCAGCAGCCTACTTCTTCCTACCCCCACCCCCTAGAATTGCCTTATGACTGTCCCATGCATGCTTGAATTCCACCACTGTTTTTGACTCCATGACTTCCTCTGGAAGGCTGTTCCATGCATCCACAACCCTCTCTGTGAAAAAATACTTCCTTAAATTACCTCTGAGCCGCCCCCTCTATCTTCAAATTGTGCCCCTTGTTCTTGCACACCTCTTTTTTTGAAAGATGCTACCCTCTTGGACTTTGTTGATTCCCTTGAGGTACTTGAAAGTTTCTATCATGTTCCCCTCTCCCTCCTTTCCTCGAGGCTATACATATTAAGCTCCTTAAGTCTCTTCATATGTCTTCCGGTGCAGACCCTGCACCATTTTAGTTCCTCCTCTGGACAGCTTCCATCCTGTCTATGTCTTTTAAGACTGGGTCTCAGAACTGCACACAGTACTCCAGATGGGGTCTGACCAGCTGTCTGTACAGAGGGATAATAACTTCCTGTTTTCTACTGGTGATGCCTCTCCCTATGTATCCTAGTAACCCCCAGCCCTCCTTGCTGCCCTCTCACATTGCTTGCCCACCTTTAGGTCATCTGATATGACTACCCCCAGGTCCCTTTCCATTTTTGTTGTTGTTAGTATCTCACCCCCCATTGTGTACTCTTCCCCTGGGTTTTTGTTTTCCAGGTGCATTACCTTGCACTTCTTAGCATTGAATCTAAGCTGCCATACATTTGACCATTCCTCTAACCTTGCCAAGTCCCTTTTCATCCTTTCCACCCCACCTTGTGCATCAACTCTATTGCAGATTTTTGTGTCATCTGCAAAGAGACATACTTTTCCTTCCAGTCCCTCTGCAATGTCACTTATAAAGGGGCACAAGTAATTTAACTTGTTATAACAAGTTACACAAAAACAAACAAAACAAAATCAAACTTTTGCTTTCATTTTCCTCCTTCTAATTACTCTGACCAGATTATAAACCCAGCAACTTGTCTGGAATGGATATTATTATTAACTGCAAGTACTGTGGGACACTTTTCAAAAGGACAGTTATAGAGGATTTAGGACACTGTCCTATATGCTGGGCCATTGGAGATCTAAGGGCTCAGCTCCAGGCAGCACAGGCAGAGATTGTGTGCCTCAAATCACATATTCAAGAGGAACTATATTATAAGAACCACATGCCATTTCCTCAACATCCAAGAGTAGCACCTCCGACCGCAGATGGTAGTTGGTCCGGGAGGTTGGTAGGTGGTTAGGAGGAGCAAATTGGGTGCCCCATCACTCGGTGCTTTCCAACATATCACCTCCACAAACCATATAAAAACTACAAACAAGTATCTGCCTCTATCTCCAAAATCAAACAAAGGAGCAGAGGATACCGTGGAACAGGAGCTAGCACAACAAAACTCACCCAAAACAGGAAGCAAAACAAAAAAAGCAAAAAGGAAATCCCAAAACACTTCTGATCATAGGAGATTCCATGATTCTGGGAGTTGATACCTATCTTCAGCCAGGGGTAATGGTCAGATATCTCCCAGGTACACCAGCATGGAGAGACACTGACTGCTTTGCTAAAATTGTACAGGAAGCAAGAGAAAACATCAAAGTCCTGGTACATATAGGGACTAACGATCTTGCCAGCCAGTCAGTTGTGGAGACCAAAGAACACCTGACCAGGCTGGGTGACAAACTATCATCCATTTCATCCAGCATCTCCTTCTCTGAGATTCTGCCAGTCTGGGAAAGGGCTCAGATGGATGAAAGGTCAGAGAAGGGGAGATAGGGGAGCTAAACATGTGGCTCAAGGGCTGGTGCCAGGAAAAGGACACAAATGTGTAGGTAACTGGCAACAGTTTTGGGAGTGAAAGTACTTTAAATTTGATGGACTGCATCTGACTAAGGAGGGAGTCAGTGCATTGGGGCAGAAGTTTGATGTCTTTTCAGAATATTTAAACTAGCAAATGGGGAGAGGGATGCAGCACCCGATAAGTCAAATGGGAAGAATACCCTCCCCCCTCAGCTAGTGATCAAACAGGAGTTCAGCATGTTTGTAGTTCATTTGCATCACCAGGTAAGGAAAAAGGTCCAGCTCCCCATACGATGCACAGGGGAAATGCCAGACCTCGTCTAACAACCAACACACAAAAATCTGGCCAGTGGAAAATCATGTACACAAATGCTTGCAGTCTGAGAAATAAGACCCCAGACCTGCAGGCAATAATGACAGAGGCTAAACTGGACATAGTAACCATTAGCGAGACATGGTTCACCAGTAACCACACTTGGGAGACTTCAGTACCCAGCTATGTACTGTTCAGAAGAGACCGAGGTGCAAAAAGGGAGGGTGGAGTGGCCCTTTATGTCAATGAAAATATTAAAGCTGCAGAAAATTAGAATACACATAAGGAGCCAGAAGAACTGTGGGTCACCCTGGAAACAGGAAATGGGATAGCCATACGAACTGAGGTTGTCTACAGGCCTCCAAACTAGGAGGAGGACATAGATACATTACTGTTAGAAGATATACAAAACATGACAGCTAAGGGGGGGTTCTAACAATGGGGGACTTCAACATGCCAGATATAGATTAATCAATACCAGCAGGAACATCTGCCAGAACTGGACACATAGTGGATTCCCTACAGGGGGGAGGATCTCAAACAACTGGTACAACAACCCACAAGAGACAGGGCTATTCTAGATCTAGTACTGACTAACAGAGAAAGGATCACAGATCTCCAGGTAGAAGGTGACCTAGGGGCCAGTGACCATCACATGGTATGGTTCAATTTGGCCACTGGAACTAAATCATTCCATTCCAAGGCAAATATATGGGACTTCAGAGGAGCTTATTTTGATAAGATGGCCAACAGAGTTAAGCTAGCCCTGGCAAGAAGAAATACAGGTGAGGGGGTACAGGCAAAGTGGGCAAGTATTAAGGATGCACTACTTGAAGCAACATCCCATTGTGTTAGAGAGAAAAGGAAGTGCAAAAGAAGAAGAAAACCACATTGGTTCTCAAAAACAGTAGCAGAAAAGGTCAGAGCCAAAATGCTGACCTTCAGGAAATATAAGGGAATGCAGCGGGATGAAGATAAGGAGGCATACCAATCAGCAGGGAAGGCAGTAAGGCAGGTAAAGGCCCAAACCGAGGAAACACTAGCACAAACAGTAAAAGAAGGTGACAAGACTTTCTATAGATACATTAATGAAAGGAGAACATCCAGAGGGGGTATTGCTAAGATCAAAGGGGATAATGGGGGTATCTGAGGAGGAGGACCATGTAAAAGCACCTATCCTAAATAGATACATCTGCTCAGTATTTACTGAGGAGAAGGTAGGGCAGGGTCCACAGCTCAGCATTATGGACACAGGAGGGAGGGAGGTGTGCACTAGTCCCTTCACAAAAGAAAGGATCCTACAAGAGCTCAATAAGCTCAGAGTGGACAAAGCAATGGGGCCCAATGGCATACAGCCCATAAGGGAGCTAAGGGGGAACTAGCAGAGCCATTATCAGAACTGTTTAATGAGTCTCTGAGCACAGGAGAGGTCCCAGAAAACTGAAGAAGGGCTCATGTGATCCCCCTCCACAAGAGTGGTAGCAGGGAGGAGGCAGGGAACTATAGATCAGTCAGTCTTACCTCAGTAGTGGGCAAGATTATGGAAGCACTCCTTAAGGAAAGGATAGTGCAACACCTGGAATCCATAGGAGCACAGGATCCAAGACAGCATGGGTTTACAACAGGAAGGTCCTGTCAAACTAAGCTCATAGATTTCTTTGACTGAGTAATCAGAGTGGTGGACCAAGGGAGAGCAGTTGATGTCGCCTACCTTGACTTCAGCAAAGCTTTTGATACTGTTCCACATAGAAGATTGATTAATAAACTGGGTAGGCTTGGGGTGGGTCAGAAGTTGGTCAACTGGCTGGCAAACTGGTTGATGGGCAGAAAACAGAGAGTGATGGTAAACAGTATACAGTCAGAAGAGATGCAAGTCACAAGTGGGGTACCTCAGAAACCAGTCCTGAGGCCAGTCCTCTTCAATATCTTCATCAGTGACATTGCAGATGTACTGGATGGTAAGGTTTGTCTATTTGCAGATGACACCAAGATCTGCAACAGAGTAGATGATCCAGATTGGGTGGGCAGGATGAGAAGAGATCTGGATAAACTGGCAAATTGGTTGGAAGAGTGGCAAATGGGGTTTAATGCAAAGAAGTGCAAGATCATGCACATAGGGAAGAGAGACCCTGAAGCCACCTATAGGTTGGGAGGGGAGTTGCTGGCAGTCACAAAGGAAGAAAGAGACTTGGATAACATCATCACAGATGACCTGAAATCATCCAAGCAGACCACTAAAGCAGTAATGTTGGGATGTATTAGTAGGGGTACCACAAGTTGTAAGAGGGAGATAATAATCCCTCTTTAAAAGACACTGGTTAGGCCCCATTTGGAGTACTGCGTGCAGTACTGGAGGCCACACCTTCACAAGGACATTAATCAAACTGAGGCAGTCCAGAGAAGAGCAACCAAAATGGTGCAGGGACTGCATCAGAAAACACATGAGGACAGATTAGCGGAACTCAGTATGCATACCTTGGAGCAAAGGAGGGAGAGAGGTGATATGATTGAAATATTCAAACACCTTAAGGACATTAACAAGGTGAAAGAGTCTAATATGTTTCAATATAAGAACAATTGCAGGACAAGAGGACACAGCATGAGATTAGAGGGAGGCCAAATAAGGAGTAATGTGAGGAAGTTATTTTTCACAGAAAGGGTGGTGGATGCATGGAATGGCCTACCTCAGGAAGTGGTGGATATGAATACAGTGCAGGGCTTCAAACAGGCATGGGATAGACATAAAGGAGCAATACGGATAACTATGAATAGATAGGCCATTGACACAGCAAATGCCAATGGCACACTCATAAGGTAGAAAAAGAAATGGGCAGACTGGATGGGCCTTACGGTCCTTAACTGCAGTCATCTTCTATGTTTATATGTTTCTATGTACTCGGCCACTACGGAGTAACAGCCACACTATTTTGGCTGCTACTTCTGTATTCTGAGCCAATAACTGTGCATGAGTGCCTTGCATGCATGAGCAGTTCTGCTGGCACTGCCATCTTGTGAATGGCAGAATGCCACTCACCATAACTATGCATGCATGAATGTCACACATGCATAGTTGCGTCGCTGCTGCCATCTTGCAGATGGCACTACTCCTGCACCCTCCCAATTCTCCTGTCCTCCCCACTCCCTCCATTCCCTCCCAGCACAGGCAGCAATATAAAGCCCTCCTGCTCCCTTCCACTGCTGCTCTCCTCCCAGCTCCCTCCATTCCCTGCCCCTGTACTGACATCAGAGTGCCCAATCCCTATGTCAGCATCATGTACCCCCAAAACTCATGTGGCACACTGGGAGCCCACCCCAGTGTGACCAAATTTATGTTTCTTTCTTTTATTTCTCCCCGCACTGACATTGGGGTGCCCAATCCCTGTGTCAGCATCATGTACCCCCCAACTCATGTGGCACACTGGGAGCCCACTCCAGTGTGCCCATATGTATGCCTTTTTTTCCTTTTTTGTCCTGTAAATAAAGAAAACAGTCCTTCAATGCCTCTATTTTTTTTACATGTAAAAAAGAAAATGGTCCCCCATCATTGCCCAAGTCCCCTTCCCCCATTGCCACCCTCCCACTGAGCACCCACCTCCCCGCACCCCCCTACTCCATACTTACAGTCACAACCAAAGACATGGTCAGATAGTTCCTGAAATGTCTGTGATATTTTTAGAGAAATCTCCTGCTTTCTGCATTTCCACAGCAGGGGCAGCAGAGAGAGACTCTTTAGAAATGTCATAATATAGCTGGAAATACCTGACCATGTCTGTGGCTATTACTGTAGCTCTGGTGGTCGGCACTGTCATCTTCTCTGAACCCTGCACTCTTCAAAGCCTAACCGCAAACTGAAGAATCAAAGATAAGCATGGTATAATGGCAGTCAATAAGGTTTTCTTTTTTTTTTTCAGATGTATTATACTTTATTCAACTTTTCAATTTGTATGCACACATAGATAGTGCCATATCATTGGACTAAAGATAGTTGCACAAAGTGTTGACACACACCTCAGTCGGTACAGTCTTTAACAGCTACAATTGTGTTCTCAATAGCAAGAACAACAAAAAAAATGCAACAATCAGTAGTCGATATCACTTTGCACTTACTCTTCCCCACTCCTCCTGCATCCCCCTACCCATGCTAATACCTCCCTCCCTTTCCCTCCCTCGTAGGCAAATCATATTTAACATGGTATATGCAATATAAATTAGGCATATAGAGGTTAACAATAACACAAGTCCAATGTAGTTTATATTGTAACATTATTTTTCTTTACCCTCATATGGTCAGTAGAGTGTGCAGAGGGACCCATACCCTTTGATAGTAGTTCATTCTCCTGGACATTTCAGCTACAAGGTTCTCTGCTTGTAAAGCAAAGAGGACCTCATGTAGCCATTCTGTTAAAGGGACTTTCTGGTCCAACCTGTGGTGAAGAATTACTTTTTTGGCACAAAGTGACACAATAGCTATATATTTTCACTGGTTGCCAATTAAGGATCTCCTGTAGTCCCCCAGGATACAGATTTCTGGACTAAAAGCTTCTGAGAGATCCAGTAACAGTCTAATTTAGATTTGATAGCCTTCCAAAAAGGGACTACCTTGTCACATTCCCAAAGAATGTGCAATAAATTGCCAGGGTATGTTTTGCATCTGGAACAAAGATTAGAAGAAAGTGTACCCATTTTATACAACTTAACCGGTGTATAATATAAATTATGAATTATGTAGAACTGTAGGAGACGGTATCTATCCCATTTTACATCCTGATATAAATGAGACCATATTTTAGGCCAGGATCAAACTGTCTGGGATGCGGCGGGCAATACCTGGTCCCATATATATAGTGTGGATGGCTCCCAATTTCTTCCACCACGTCCAGTAGGAGGCAGTAGAAGAAGGAGATACAACGAGATGTGGGAGATGTAGAAATAACCGATAATATAGGTCCAGTTAACTTCTGTTCCCAACGGCCTGCTCCAAAATGTTGAAAAAGCATATGTGATAGTTGAATGTATTTAACACAGTAAGAGACAGAAAGATTGTATTTAAGACGAGCCTCCTGACATGTCAGTAACTTTTGATCTTTCAAAAGATCTTCAACTTTAAGTTTGGAGTTAACTGGCCAGAAAGTTTCATTTAAGGGTTTGCCTCTAATTTTTAAATTAGGGTTCTTAAGTATAGGTTGGGACACAACCTTTGTAATAGAACCTTGAATTATGGCACATAATTGGGCATGCATTTGAAGGGTGACCTTCAGGGGTGTGTTCAGCAGACTTTTAGGGATGCTTTTAAGGGGGGCATATATAAGTGCACCAAGGTTAAGACCTTGAGAAGAGCAAAGATTTCTTTCAATTTGTAGCCAAAGGGGGGAATAAAGTGGTGGATCAACTGGCATTAGATCCTTCATCCATGGCAGAAGAACTGAGCAGGTGGTCGAAAAATAATAAAGAACGAAATTAGGTAACTGTAAACCTCATCTGGCTTTACTTCACTGCAACTTGGAAAAGGCCCTCCTGAGTGCTTTGCTATTCCAAATGAAGTTGGATATAACTTTTTGTATTTGTACAAACCAAAGTTTTGGGAGAAACAGGTTAGTCATTATGCATAGGGTACAGCAAACGAGGGAAAACATTCATTTTGATAACATTTATACATCCCCAGAGTGAAAGGGGAAGTAAGGACTATCGATTTAGGTCTATTTTAATTTGCATGAGGATTTTATCGAGATTATACTGTTTCATACCGGAACTCGAAACCGAAAGAAAAATCCCCAGGTATTTCAATTTGTCCTTGATCCACTGGAGACCTAGGTGGGAATACATCAGATGTGAATGTGTGAACATTAAGGGGCATTATCTCTGTTTTGGAAACACTCAGTTTATAATTAGAAAATCTACCAAACTCTTCAATAATAGCCAGTGTGGCAGAAATCAATGTAGAAGGTTGGGAAATCAATGGGGTTTTCCACTTATGTTGATATAGCAAACATTTTTAGGAATTTTGGACCCAGACTTTCAACATGGGGTTCTTGGGACCCCACCTCATGAACACTGTCACTGCCATTTCGTTACTTGGTCCTGAAAGGTGATTTCAAGGCCACTGCACGGAATCTCCTTTCGGGACTGATTAACAAGATGACAGTGCCACTGTTCATGAGGTGGGGTCCTAAAAAGCCCATGTTGCAAATTCAATGAAAAGATTCTGGAAAAGGACTGCGTTACGAACGTGCATTGCATAGTTTCTATGTACCCCCCCAACTTCACCAATTTTTTTATATTTTCACTCCAGATTTTCAACATTGCCATTGTTGCACACCTCCTTATTAGCAGTGCAGCTGTCATTTTTCATATCCTGCCCGAAATGTGATATCGCACCTCTGGCACAGAATGGCACAGTTGCTCTGTGAAATCACCTTTTGAGACAAGTGAACGAAATGACAGTGGTGCTCTTAATGAGGTGGGGTCCCAAAAAGACCATGTTGAAAATTTGGAGAAACAGCTCTAAAAAATGGCCAAGTTACACCCGATCATTCCAAATTTTATATGCATGCGTGCAACTTTGGTCATTTGGCAGCTCACTACAGTCATATCAGCTCTTGCTAGAGCTTGTCTAATTAAGCCAAGAAACTATCTCATTAATAAATGAAATAGTATGATATATATCAGGCTGTGTTAAAGAGTTTATGACACACATGCATGTACACACACACACACACACACACACACACACACACTGTATCCATACCCCCACTACACTGCATTTGTTGAGCCTGTCCAAATTTCTGCATTTTCCTTTACTTTAAACTTTTCAAGCCATGTTAGAATGCTTCTGGTCAATTCAAATAACTAATTTCTTTGGAACCATGTATGTAAATTTTCTGAAATAGTTATCAATGCTGACAATTTCAACACTGTATGTGGTGCAGTTGTTTTATAAAAAATAAACTAAGTAACTTTATACTGTGACAGGAAACATCCTCCTCCTTTTAATGCACAACTTCAAGTGCATGTGCAGAATACATTAGAGCCACATCTGTACTGCCCTGTATACTCCAAAGAGCCATCGCAAGCAACTGCCAACATCATGTCATAGATTTTAATCTGCAGGAACCCCATCCCCTAAAATCCATGAGTAGGGGGGAGGGGTTGCTGAGTAGTTGGGGATCACGCCGTGGTACAGGGGGCCCACCTACAAAGTATATACAGGGGTCTTCATGGAAAATCAATAGGGGAAGCTCCAGAGTGATACACTCATATCACTATTCAATTTCAATAGGGCACAGTAGCTTTGTGTTTGCAGCTCACATTTATTTGCACTACCAAAATACCCCATTTAATTAGAAAATAAATGATAAACTCATAGAATTTAAGAGTTTAAAAAGTGGTCAGGTACTCAACAGAGGGTTGCCCACCTAGAAATGTCCAGGTATCCTGGTGGGCCACTCCTACTCTGGGGAGGGGCCCGGGTCCTCAGTGCTAGCAGTAATGAGCCGCCCTTAGCCAACACTGACTCCAGCTTCAACCCTGCCTTGTCCTATATGCTGCCACCACAGTGAATAGGAAAGGGAGAGACCATAAGCAAGTGACTTAAGGTCAAGGAAGAGATACTTTTCCCAAAACTAACTTTGTCACCTTCTCTGCTCCCTGTCCAGTGGCTCAGCTTCCCCCTTCTTGTTTATTTGCTCAAACTAAAAATGCAGTAAAATAAAATATGCATTTTGTACTGTTTGTTCAATGATATTGGTGGGCACATGCCCCCTCGGGCCCTATAGCATGATGCCACTGCCTCATGTGCTCTAGCACTGTGCACATTCAGCTCTGCCACCCAACCTGCTGTGCAGTGGCACCTAGTGGTATTGAATGCACCTAGGTGTCTGGCTTGCATTTTAAATTGTAATCTTTCTTTTAACACCAGATTTTACATATCTATTCCTGATCCTGCTTGGTGCACAAGTACAAAGACAGTATTGAGAGGGGAATTATATATCCCATTTCATTTGTCCTTCCAAGCTGACATAAACACTGTAATGTCACATCATGTTACAGTCCATTTATTTAAGTTATTTGAGGCATGTTCCCCAAATAGTTCCCTGTATGTGTAAGACGCTGGGGTTACAGCTACTTGGAAGACACCTATGTGGGGGAGGATCAGGTTCTTTTGGGATGCTGAATTGTTAGAGTCTCATTTCTAGCCTGCTGATTAAAATACTACAAAGTGTGTTTCCACTGCAGGCTTCTCCCAAAAGTAAAAAGAAGGCAAAGCAAGCTGAGTTGTGAGTTTTTGAGAGAGATTTTACAACTTTTCACTGGGTGCAAATAGATTGTAACACATATTATAGGGACATGTTTATGTCCCAATAGTTTTGGCTGAGGAGCCTGTTCAAGGTTAAACCCCAAACTTTGCACATTAATATCTTTGGCATTATTTGATGAAATCTGCTTTAATTTTGCATGTGTTGTCCAGCAGGCAAAGTCTTGATCTGTGGAGAGTTTTGTGATGGCAGTTTGTACAGTTTCTGAGA
This sequence comes from Neoceratodus forsteri, assembly GCA_016271365.2. Lineage (NCBI taxonomy): Eukaryota > Metazoa > Chordata > Ceratodontiformes > Ceratodontidae > Neoceratodus > Neoceratodus forsteri. Next base: position 233,632,542 of record JADMNL010000023.1, on the reverse strand, counting down.
TGCGCATGTCATTTTCTGATTATGTCTAACTTTTTAATTCATCCATCTAGGTGCACCAGGAATCTGTCCAACACTGATTAGGGCACAGGCAACATGCTGCCCCGCATTACCATGGCTGGCATTGCACCTCCTGGGACTTAGTGTACCAAAGCCCCATCCCAGGAAACAGTGAGGTTTTGCGGGGGAAAAATAAAGATAACCTCCTCTGAAGGGCAAAGAAATTGTGTGGATGCCCAACAAGCCCAACATGGTGTGAGTGCAGGACAATCTAAAATCAAAATCACCCCTGTCACTCACACCCTTGTTACGGCACCCACATTATGGCACCCTAATCAAGGCGCCCCACTGACAATATACGTAACTTTTTTCTTATAATTAACATGGGCTCTTTTTACTCTCATCTACAGCCTGCATGGAACAAACTTTTCTCCCCAAACCTGCAGGGCAGATGTGGGATGTCCTAAGGTCATGTCTTTGAGGGGTCTGGTGGAAAAATGTTAAATGGTTCCAGAGTTATAACAGTTTAAACTTTTGTGTTTCCCATTATGAGCATGTGCAGTAGCGTTTTTGGTTTAACATTGTTATGTGAAATGAAAAATTTGATGTCACAGGACCCTTTTCTTGTTTTCTCACCACTTGCTTCTAATTTTGGGAAGCATTTTTTTTGTACCATGATACTGCCATCATGTTTTTTCCTGCTCAGACTAAAAAAGGTGCAAAATACATTAAAAAATTGCCTTTCTAAAAAATAAACACCAGAATCTAGCTAAACAGGATCTGTTTTGCTGATTCTGGAGTTGGTTTTTAAAAAACAATGCCAGAAATACATTTTCTGGTCAGCCCAAGACCCAGGCTGCCCGCCTTAGTGACAGGAGCCACTGACCTGCATTCTCTGTATGAGAACAGTGGGACTTTCTTGACTTCATTCAGCCACAGCTGGAACTCATGCTGTGGGCTACAATGAGAGCAGTAAGCTTCTGTTCCCCCAGTCTCTAATGGCACCTCTCCATTGCATCCCTGTGTAATGTTGCCCTAGTGTCAAGTAGCACCCCCACCCTCCATTCACAATCACCATAACTAATTAATGTTTCCCTGGTGTCTAGTGGTACCCCCACCCTCCGATTGCTGTCTCCATGCTTAATTCATCATTCCCTGATGTCTAGTGGCACCTCCCACCCTCTGTTCACCATCCCCATAATTAAATTATCTTTCCCTGGTGTCTAGTGGAGCCCTCCAGTCACCATCTCCATTGTTATTTTCTTTTTAATTAAAAGTTTATTAAATTCATAAAGAGAATACAAAACGTATCACTTATAAATGCTAATTTTTGAGAACACATTAATACTGACATATAAAACTATAACTTTGAAGTATATTACTGGACATAAACACTTACAATTTGATGAGAGATTAAAAGGTTTACTTTAAAATGAAAAGAGCTGACACTAAAGATTGAACATGACTATATAAATCATAGTAGCTTTCCTGATATCTATCAGATTTGCCATACCTACATATATTGTCATCATTCACTACCCACATAAAGCTAGGAAGGGTTCCCATATGTCCAAAAAACCCATTGTTATGTTCAGTTTCCCTAGTGTCTAGTGGCACTCCCCCTCCCTCTGATCACAATTCATGATGTTTTTTTTTGAGTTTCCCAGTTGTCTTGTGGCACCCCTGCCCTCTGATCAGCATCTTCATTAGTTCTTAGTGTTTTCCTGGTGTTAAGTGGCACGCCCCACCCTCAACTCACTTTCCCCCCAGTCTAAAATGAAGGAAACCATAAGTCACTTTTTTAACCTGCAAATAAGAAAATGGTCCCTAGCTGATCTGACTCCCCACCCCACCTCCTACTCAGTGCCCACCACCCCATACACCCTAGTACACCCACACACACCCTCACTCACCTGAACAGATCACAGGGTGAAGATACACTCTCTGATCAAAGACACGTCTTGCTGCTGGTACCAATGACTACATGAGAAATGAAGGTAAATGTGATTCAAAGTATTTCAATAGCATTTTATACTTTCATGCATAAATACTTTTATGCATAACATGCCCATTTTTGCATATTTTCACAACACATTTTTGACATGGCCATTTGGGAACCCCACCTCATGAACAATGTCAGTGGAATTCCACAAATCAGGCCTGAAAGACAATTTCACAGTCACTTGGCAAAATCATCTTTCTGACAGGATTTAAACATTTTCACTACCCTTGTTCTTGAGATGGGGTCATAAGAAGGCTATGTTGAACATTTAGGCCCTGATATTCAGACTGTGCCACAAAGTAGCACAATAGCAGGAGCAGGCGCAAGTGCAGTGCGCCCCTGTGCAACACGAGTGATATTCAAACACAGTGCAGACCAAGGTGCGCCTGCGCAACACAACTGAATATCACTCCAACTGCACCATGGCACAACCAGGGATGCGCAGTGGAGCAGGGTAGCAGCGCAGTAGCACAACCAGGGATGCATAGGGACAGGGACAGGATGCAGGGATGCAGCACCCATGGAAGCCATGGGCGGAGGAGCACTCAGCAGGCCAGACAGCACCCCCACACCCCATGAACTGCACAACCTGTGGTGAGCTGGATGGACCACCAGCCCATGAACACCAGCACCGAATCCACAGCCGGACATGGTGCCCCAGCACACCCCGTGGCAAACAGTGACCGCAACACAAGGAGGGCTGGCCACCCAGTGCCACCCCATCCCACCAATGCAGAGCACACCCTGTACAGTGATCCCCAGACACCTGGCCCAGGAGAAGTGCCCAACAGTGCATGGCAACAAATGTATGCCACCACCCCCACCATGACAATGCAACCCTGTGCACCATGGAGCCATGCATGGCAGCCCCACAGTGAGCACCCCACAGCAGGTGACACCAGCCACTGAAGCAACAACTGCAGACACAGTGCCACCCCACATGGCCTCCCCCATGGCACAGCAGAGAGGTCGACCCAGCAGCAGTACCCAAGGGACCCCGCATGTGGCAAGGCCTGCCCTGGACCCCACCACCAGCAGGACAGCATGCCTCACACCCACCCATGCACATACCCTGTCCCAGCACTGGCCCCAATAGCCAGCACAGCCACCCACTGTGGTGCATGGAGGCATGCACCACACAGGATGTGACACAGGGCATGGACAAACACCCACCCTGACCCAAGGGCACCCCAACACAGGGCCACAATAGCGGGGCAGCAAATGCCGCTAGCTTGCGTCCACTGATGCTGTGTACCCACGGTCTGCACCCCACCATGGCACAGGTGTACCAGCCATCCTGCACATGCACCATGAAGCCATCCGCCGGCAGCATGCAGCCAGAGCACAAGTGACAGACATCAGAACACAGACACCACAACAGACACCAGTGACAGCATGGAGGGGGGATGACAACAACAGCATAGCCCACAGTGTCACCCGAGGCAGACATGCAACACACCAGTGACAGGAGGCAAGCTGCCATTGCACCGTGGCCAGAGGGTGGTCGGCATGGACAGCCACCAATGACATGCCAGCAGACTATGCGTACCATAGACAGGCAAGGGGGCCAGCTGCACGGGCCATGGACATACTGACAGGGGCACCAGGGACACAGTGCATGCACCAGGGATCACTGCACACAGGAATCCAGTGCACAGGGAACAACACATATACCACAGGCAGGGACCGAGTCCCCCACCCACACCATAAGAGGGTCCCTGCCGGACACACACATGCTCAGGCTTGCACCACCCCCGACACCATGCACACCACTGGAGCCAAGCACCATATGCTGCTGCAAATCAGAGACCACCACGGTTGTCATAACAAATAAGTATATAATAGTGCTGTGAACTGTAAAAATAAAACATCAAACAAAACTATTTACAATGTGGGGGGGCACATACCAGGTGGGGATGGGCATGGGGCAAGGGCGTACAACAGGGAGTAGGATGAAGGGGTGTGAGGGAAAGTCCAGGGGGGAATGGTGAACAGGTGCATAGTGGGCCTATTGGTTACCCCTCTCCCCACTTCTGTCTTGGTGGCGCCTCCTGTGCCTCCTTCTGTTGCCCCTGTCCATACATTGGAGCAGCTCCAGGGTGGCCATCAACAGCTGCAGCAGCTCCTGCACATTACATTCTAGGGTAGTCCAGCATTGTCCACCTAGGACAAGGGAGCAGAGTCATTATGTGTGACTGCCCAGACCCCTGAAGCCCACCCAATGTGCACAGCATACAGCCATGGGCCACGCCCCTGTGATGGCATGCAACCACCCACAGTGTCCGTGTCCACATGACCTGCCTACCCAGGCACCCATAGCCATGCGGAACACTGCACACACCCACCGCCCATGTCCCGCATGGCACCACCGTGGCCATACAGTGACATGGCTATGCGGTGCAATGGCAGTGGCACAGCCATGGACCCAGTGCACGCACAGCCCACCTGCGACACCCACCCTCACATGCAGTGCTACAGGACAGTGCTGAGTGCACTGTGCGGCATGCATGGCAGTGGGGCCAAGTGCGGGTGGCCCTGCCCCACCACCACCCCTGCAACCCAGCATGCACAGAAGTAAGGGGAAACATGGCACTCACCTGCATCTTGGCCAGCAGGGTGCTGCTGGCCCAAGGCCCCTCCAACATGGCCCAGCTACAACTGGACTGCACCCGCTCTGTCCTTCTCCTCCTGTTAACGGGCCAGTCGTGCCCTATGGTGCTCCTCCGGGCCTAGGGTGCAAACATGGAGAGGGAAACATCAGTACAGGTCAGTAACAGAGCCCCCCCAGTGTGTGCATGCCCACTCAGCCCAGTCATGATGCACCCCCACCACCACCACCAACCCCACTAGATGGTCCCCACCCCCCTGCAGCGTGGCCTTATGCACACCTTGATACCCAGACAGATGGACACTACCAGTGTTTGGATGGAGCACCTACCTGACCATGGCACTGTGCCTCACCGGGTGCGTGCCTGCAGACACCCCAGTCGGTCAGGGTCCCGCCGCTGTGGGTCACCATACCGGTGGCGACACTGCTCCGCTGACTGGCCGATCCCAGTCACCTCCTCCAGGCCATCAGACACCTCCTGCCACACAGCAGTTCATGGCCTGTTGAGGGGATCCTGCCCAAATAGGGCACAGCATATGGCTCTACTAGGGCCACCAAGTTGGCCAACTTAATTGCACTCCAGACCTGTGCTGTCCTATGAGGCATCCTGCTGTTGGTACCGCAAGCAAAATGGTGCTTTGCAGTGCACGTGCCCCATGTGCAGAGGCAGCATGGTACAGCGCTGCCAGTCCCTATTGTGCTGTCACTGAACTGCGCAATAGGGGTGCACCCATGTGGATGCATGGTGCCTAGGGGGCAAAGGCTGACTGCAGGGTCAAGGGTCTGTCCACACACAGAGCACCACAGTGCTATTGGGATGCCCTGCATGTAGCACAGTAGGGTGCTTGTGTGTGATGCCCTGCAGTGGCCTACCACACTGTGGCTCCATGGCTCCTATGGTGCACCAAGGCACAAGCGCCACATGGGCGAACAGCACCCTAGCACCACAGGCACAGTGGTGGCCGTGCTCTGCACTGTCTTCTGTGCACAGCACATCAGCAGCACTGCGTGTGGGCATCAGCACCCCAGGTATGCACCGTGCGGTGCCAATTGTGCACATCACAGTGCTGGCCATAGCCTGAGCATGCTTACCAACATTGCGCAAGGTGCAACAGAGCGATAGTCAGCCAACATATGCTAATCAACTCATTAGCCATTCCACAGCACAACCACTGCATTAGCATCCACTTACAGTTGTGCCTCACCTCATTTGCATGCATTGCACTATATAAATGCGACATGGGGCTGCAGAGGACATGGTTAGGTATTGCAGTCCATTGTGGTGGGTTGCATGCTTTTGGGATGTGGGGACTATGGTTTGTGAGGGCTGAATGGGACTGCACAGTCCAAGGTAACAACTGTCATTCCCACAGGCTCAAGCATGACTGAACGTGAGGAAGAGGAGGAACAGGGATGGGGGAGAAGGAGGAGGCCCAACTTCACCAGGGCTGAATCAGATGCCCTGTTCGAGGCATATCTTGACAGGGAACAGCTGCGCAGCAGACAGAGGGTAATGCCACAGGCCCGTGCTGTGGCGTGGTGTGAGGTGGCACAAGCCATGAACCAGCATGGCAGCCACCAGTGATCCATGCAGGAGTGCAAGAAGAAGGTTGGCATGGACAGGAGGCAGATCAAAGACAAGGTGGCTGCCATCAGGGCAGCACGTGCTGCAACCGGTGGGGGCCAGCCAGATGTACCACGCCTGACCCCACAGGAGGAGCAGGTGGCCAGCAGCATGTGGCATTGTGCCATCAAGGGCATTCCTGGTGGTGACTTCCAGATGGGTGGCAGCACCATCACTGTATGGTATGTCCTGTGCTGTCAGTGTGTGGGTGGTGAAGGGAATGCCACAGGGCAGGGCAGAGCCATTAACGCTAATGTGTTCCCTTACAGCTCCTGAGCATCTACATGGGTCAGCGGAGGTGGGTGTGTCCACTGAGGGGGATGCCCTGGACATGGAGGATCACCCATCCACCTCCACAGGTGTCCGAAGGACTGGACAAGTGCATAATTGCACATCTGTCCAGACTGATGAGGGTGGTGCGGGTGCAGACGAGGCCCTGCCTGTGTCCCAGTGAGACAACACCCATGCTCTCCAGCATGCTGGGACACAGATTGGTGCCGGATCCAGCACCAATGATAATGGACCACAGGTCCCAGACAGTGATACATGTGGGACATAGGATGGTCCCACAGCAGGCAACCGCACGGGCGTTGCCGTGGGTGGTGCTGCCATGGCTACCTGCATAACAACACAGTCCCAGCCTGTGCCTGTATGCCCCAGTGGGGCAGCACTGGTGTGCATCCAGGTGGGGCTGTTGTGGCCACTGCAGCAGCACCAGTGAGCCCTGGTGATCGGCAGCCAGGGGGACAGCGCCAGCAGTCAGCCAATGGTGATGGGGGGACAGTGTTGGGAGTGGTGGCAGTGCACCACATGTAGACATGCCCTGGCATGGCTCTGGTGTGCAGTGCCCATCGTCAGTGGTGCTGGCCAGTAGGGCCAGGAACACCATGAGGGACAGCATGCCGGACCGGCAGATGACCTCTTTGATGAGCACAGCCATCTACTCCGGGCTTCAGTAGATCAGCAGATGCAGCTCATGACAGCGGTGGATGCACTCAGTGTGGTTCTGAGCCAGGCAGATGAGCGGCGCAGCAGGGACCACAGTTTGCTCCTGGTAGAGATGGCCTGGCAGCGGGTGGATGTGACTGCTGCCATTGACAGGCAGACTAATGCAATGACAACTGTCATGGCCACATTGGGCACCCAGTTCAGTGCCCAGCCACTGCAGACACCACGCAGTGTTATGTCCACCCCCCTGTTCCTGGCACCGTGCGACACCTGCTATGTCAACACCGGGTTCGGCTGTGGGCATACTGAGTATGCCTGGCACAGGTATGTTCGGTGGGCTGCAGACCCCTGCATGAACATGGTCATGTTCACGCAGTGTCACCCTGGGGGACCGTCGGTACCACCCCATGAGGCCAATGGTCAGCCTGGCACGGCTGGCAGGTCTCAGCAGGGCTGCCCATGCATCCATGGTGGCCATGGTACTGTGCCATGTGACTGACCTGTCTCCCACCATGGTCACTGTCTGCCACTGCCCTATGTGCAGTGTGCTGTGCATTGTGTGATGTATGGGTGGGGTACCTGGCCCTGCACACACACGGTCCCTGTACACACCCTCTGGCTGCTGGCCACTGTGGCATGTGCATGATAATGCCTGCGTTGTGCTGTCCATCAGTGTGCAATGGTGCCCAGTGTCTGAGGCATGCACAGTGATGGCTACTGAGCATGGTCGTGTGTGGTCGTGTGTGGGGGTGGGAGTGGCCATTGGGGTTGGCATGCCGTTTACCTCTTGTGCATGTCTTGTGGTGTGCATACGTGCATGTGTGTGCATGTCATGTTCGGCCCTGCCCATCCCTGATACCATGTGCAGTGCCACACTCAGACCCATTCCCTTACCACCGTCTGCACTTGGTGTCCTGCATTGCCTGTCTGTCTGTGGGCTGTGCCCTTGCCCTTGGTGATTATGCATGGCCCCATGACCTACCTGTGTTGTCAAAAGTGCTCTTCTGTAATGGTGTCCCGGTGCAGCTGTGACATCCAGATCAGGCAGGGGTCTCTTCGCCCAGGGGGTGGCTGCCCATCACCAGCTGGACCAGCGTCCTCATCGTCCCCACCGCTGTCCCTCTCTTTGACCTCTATGGCTATCCCATAGTCGGTGGCCATTTTGTGCAGGATACAGCAGGCCAGGAATAGCCCACGGGCCTTCAAGGGGCTGTACTGTAGGGCACCGCCTGATGTGTCCAGGCACCGGAACCATGCCTTCAGCATGCCGAACACCCACTCAATGATATTCCATGTTGTGGCAAGTGCCTCATTGTACCGCAGCTGCGATGGGGTCGTGGGGCACAGGTATGGTGTGAGCAGCCAGGGATGTAGCGGGTAACCACTGTCACCTGTGTGTAGAGGGTGGACATTAGAATGGTGGTCTGCATCTCTATGCCATGGACCAACATGGCCGGTACCCATGGCACCTCTAACTATGCACCCCCCCACGTCTGCTCATGTCATCCTGCGTAATATGCATACTCACCTACTAGATGGCCGGTGGGGATGTCCGCACTCTCAAACCTATGGCACAGTGCAGACTGGTGCCAGATGAAGGCATTGTGTACTCTCCCAGGGTGCGTGGCACAGACATTGGTAATGCACCCCCTGGCATCGCACACCACCTGGAAGTTTATGCTTGGGTAACACTTGCGGTTGATGTATACCGCACCCTCCAGGTCAGGTGGTGTGCGAATGGCCACATGGGTGCAGTCAATGGCCCCGAGCACGCCAGGCAACCGTGCTACCCTGTGGAACTCCTGTATGTGTGCTTTGTGCTCCATCTGTGTGCTGGGGAAATGGATGTACTCCACAGCATGTGGCAGCAGTGCGCTGAGGAATTGTGTGAGTAGGCGTGACGTAGCCGACTAGGTTATGCCTGTTGTGTCCCCTGTTGGTCTCTGGAAGGTGCCCGTGGTAAGCAGGCACATGACAGCTGTCACCTTCATCTCCACTGACAGAGCATGGCTCCATCTTGTGGGTGCCTGCATCTCATCACTGCACAGCTCACAGAGCTGCCTCAGTATTGCCTGGTTCAGGCAGTACCGCCCCACAATCTTTGTGTCAGAGTACTGTTAGAAGCTGGTGAGGGCTCGGTACTGCCTGTTCTGGGTGTACAACTGACAGGCCCTTCCATGGCCGTGCCTCCCTGCTGCCTGCCTTCTCACACTCCTCATTACCGCCTCCATCTGGAAGGAGGCACTGGCCATGTCACTGGCTGGTGTTCCCCACCGGTTGGCCGTTGTCCTGTTCCCTCCGCTGTCTGTTCCTGATGCTCCCCCTGCACCGGGAACACCTCTGGCTTTTGCCTGTGGCTCTCCTGCCTCCTACCACTGCCCTCAGTCCACTGTGGCACTCCATGCCCTTTGCTGAACAGTGGCACGGGCACACCCACTCCTACCCTGTCTCTGGCACTATTCTAGTGCGCCCTGTCCTGCTCCTGCCCAGTCCTGTGCACTGCTTCTTTCTATTTCTCCCTGGCTATCTGTCACCACGCTCCCACCTGTGGCTTCCCTTTTGCATTCTCCCCCCCCGCTCCCTTTTATTTTGGCTCATTTCCGCTGTCGCGCAACTTCCACTTGCTCCGCTATTGTGCACGGCGCATGCTGTTGAATATCGCACTGCGCATGTTATTCATGGTTCCGCCCCCTATGGTTGGAAATGCATTCATTACTGTTGTGCTCTGCTGCATTGCTTATTGCACTTTGCAGTTGCCTCCTGCTGAATATCGCACAATGGCACATTTCCGTACTTGCGTTGGTGCATCCCTGTTGCGCATGGTGCATCTGCTCTGAATATCCAGGCCTTAGTGTCAAAATATGTACAAATGGCAAAGTTAAACACATACGTTATGTTGAAATTTCACTACACTCTCTCATAACCAAGGTTGACTGAGCTGGACAGATGGTTTTCTTGTCTTGAATCATGCATTACTGCGACATGCAACTTTTGTGGTCAGGAGCCCTTTGCCACCTTTTGGTCAGGGGGTAGGACCCCTTTTTTTTAGTCAGGATGATCCACCCCATCTTCTACTGAACTTTTGCTGTAGAGGCAGAATTTGGACTGTTTTCTTTCAAACTATCCTCACATCCTGAATTTTAACTACTCCAGTCCCACACACACATTCCCATTTGGGCCATCCTGCTGAGTCCACTACTGGGCAACATCTCAAAAGAAAATGTCACTCACAGTTGAGGGTTTGTACTGGCAAATTGTTCATGCTTCCTTGGACCAGGTACCTTACAAGACTTTCACATCACATAGGGGTGCCACAGGAGAAGGCTGCCACCAAGACTCAGTACTCAGCTACTCAGTGGCAGAACTATGAACCAAAACAGGACAGGAGAGGGCTGTTAATTCATCTGAGGGTCTTTTCAGACTGACTCAAAGCTCTGAGTGAGTAACTGACAACCACTGTAGCATTCCATTACAGTGTATGCTGCTATGAGGCCTCTCTCACTTGGAACATCTGTCCAGATCATGGACAGGGGTTTCAGGGAATCCTGGAAGTTAACTGTTTGCTGCCCAGATTGACTAACTACAAGAACCCATGACACTAAATAAGGTTCTAGTAACCCCAAGTGGACACAGGGGTTACACTACATTATTACTTTCAGGAACGTGAAGGTCTCTATGATACAGTATCTCCCCTCTCTGTTCTGGTCTCCAACAAGTACAAGTTAAGTCCCTTAAGTTGATCCTCATAGAATTTGCCCTACTAATTCTGAATAATTTTGGTTATCATTCACTGTACCATTTCTAGTCTGTCACTATGTTTTCTTAGATGAGTGCTCTGGAACTGGGCACTGTATTCAATATACAGTAGCTGTTCCAAAAATCTTGGTCACGTTACTGTAGGCCTTGTTATACTGGTTAGATTGTTTTAGGGACATGCTGTAGAGAGTTGTTTTGGGGGAAATATAATCTCAGGGGGAGGGCAGAGCACTCCTACACATTCTATGGTCTCATTGTACTCTATTACATATTTTGGTATAAGACAAATCAGTCTATTGGCCTAGTTACACAAGGGGCATAATTACTATTAAATTACACTGTTCCCCGTTCCATACAGTATGTTGCATTTTGTAATATACTGCAGCATTACTGTGTTGCATCCTGACTGGCCCCACTGTACGTGTCTTTAGAAAGATACATTTGTTCTTCCAGTTTAATATAGCTGGAAATCCAATTGTGCTATTTGTGGTATCCCTGGAAGCCAAACATCAAATATTAATGAAGAAATAGCCAGCTTTTAAAAAAATTGTTGGTTTGAGGAGCTAATTTAGAAAGCTTACTTTATTCATTTAGGTATTGCGGTGCTGGAAAACTGATTCAGAGAGTATATACATCCTGAAAGTCCTAGTCCTTGTAGCCCCCCTCCTTCATTTATATCTCCACATTCATACAAGTAACTAGTGATGGGTGAAATTAGAACATATGATTTTGCACAATTTTCTTGAAATAAGCACAATCGGAGGAATTTCACATATACTTTTAAAGTGCATGATTTCACATTCCTAAACTGCAATTTCAAAAATAGCATTTTTTGTTTTATAAAACTGCTCACTTTTGTGTATTTTGTGCATACAGTTCCAAACTATGCATTTTTAGAAACCTGAGGCCTGATTTTCAAAGATCCCAGGAACTAAGACTAATGCTGGTGACCTGCTGAGAAACTGCTATATCCCACATTTTTTTCTGCAGAGGCGCTATTTTCCTTTGTCTGTGTACATGCTATATTTCAGCACACCATGTGTAAAAAATGCAAGGAAAACCAGCCACAAACTGATGTCAGCTGGTAAAAAGGTTGCAAAAAGGTGTTCTGTATAACAACTGTGTTCATGAGGCAGGAAAATGTTGGAGCAAATCGGGACCTCTTTGATGTGCATCTCTTCCTGTCACATATGCACAATTTACAGATTTTTGGTAACCATTCCCCCTTTCTAAAAATGATATGTGATCAGTACAAAGAAATAGCACTCATAGGTATTTTGTTCACAAAAATTCCAAACAACACATTTTAAAGAATACTTTTCAAGAAATGAGCAACTTGGAAAAAAAGAAGAGTATGTTGACATATTTTGCACTTAAAAACTCCACATGGCAAAGTTTAGAAAAACAGGTTTGCAAAGATGTACAGCTGTGACAAATGCTGCATTTCATGTATTTTGTATAAACAGTCCCAAATTGTGCATTTTTGGTAAATTCTGCAAAATTCTTTTTGCCATTAATCTTTTTCTTGCTACAGTGTAGTCTTTGCCTCCACTACCCCTCCCCCACTCCATCATCAGGCGTCCCAGGGACATACCTCTTCTCGGTGCTTCCCCCATGGCTTTCTCCCATGGTGGAGTCAGCAGTGGGTGCCTCGCCACTGGTGAAATAGATCCAGTTCTGGGAGAGGGCCCTGTAACCCAGAGCGGAGCTTGCAAGGGGTTGGTGTCATCTGCGCTGCAACCAGCCATTTCTCCCTTGTTCTGGTGTGGAGGAATGGATGTGCAATGTTGTCCAGATGTATCACACCCACTACTGTATGTGGAACATCAACTGCTGCCAGCCCTCCATGCCCCTATTTGCTGGTTCTGGCTGCCTGTCCCCAAGCCTCAGCTGTCAGCCAGACAAGCACCGGGACCCACAACCCTCCCTTCCCAAGAGGAGGACAGCGGGCCTCTGGACACTCAGTTCTCTCTCCATGGCCAGCCTCCAGTGAACTGAGTCTGCCACTGTACCCGGGTCACAGGCATATCAGCAGGTGAGGCATGAGTGCCTCTGCCGTCTGTGTCACCAGGCCAGCAAAACATTCTGCAGATTTCTAAACATGTTGTACAGTGTTTTGTGTTTTAGATGGCAGATTCATCTTCCATAGTTTACAGAAACTGTGGATTAGGTTGCTGCAGTTTACATAAATGACAGCTTAGTTTTTACAGGGTACAATGTTCAGAGTAAGCAGGGCTTTGTTCTTTGTGTAGGTTACTTTGAAAAAAATCAAAAGTTTACTGATAAACTAATCTGCAGGTTATTTAAATTGCAGGACACTAATTTGTGGTTTAATTAAGATGTGGAAATTATAATATCTCAGTGGATTAATTCAGAAACAGTGTAGTCATAACGGTCATCAAAATTCAATAAATAAATAAAATAAATAAAACACAGAAAATGACAAATAAATTCCTGATACAAGTGCAATTCAAACATGGCAAGCAACAGCATCGTATGTGCCACACAATCCCAGAAGCCCCCAACACTTCAATCAGACAGCTTCATCAGGGGTCAGAATCTGAAGACCAGAGGCACACATTTTGAACCTGTCAAGGGCTTTTGCTAAAAATGGCTGTTCAAAATGGAGCCTGATGCAGGAATCCACTAGGAGGGAAATCCCTTACTTCATGCCAGCATGGGTTGTAACAGAAGTGCAAAATGAATAATTAAACCTTCATGAGTACTAAATATCAATTTTTAGTATCAAAAAGTGGCCTATATGTGTAGTATTTAAATTTTTTTGCAGAATAGCTCAGCCAAATACAGATTTTCAACCTGGACATTCTGTATTGCAAACTAATAGCAATTGTAGTACACTATACTATACTACAGAACCATAACAGAAATGTCCTGCAAACTGAAAGGCAGAGAGACTAGAACAAACAGGTGAAGGTTGAGGGGAAGAAAAAATAAAGGATGGGGAAATTTTGGAAAAAATAAGCAAGTATTGCCTTGGTATCCAAACCTAGGCAACCAAGACCTAACCAATAAGCAAAAACAATAATCCTGTGATAAGGGGGGGCCATGTTAACAATCACAATGATCAAACTCTGATCAACCATAATTATTCGAGTAAATGAACTTCATTAGGTTAAATCACTTTTACTTGATTGTTACATACAGGTAGAAAAGAAAAAAATGTCATAATGATAAAAAAGAGAAGTGAAATTTAAAATCTCCAGGAACCAGATTCCCATGAGAAGGTTTGATAAAGTACAAAAGTGAGAGAAAGTCACATTCAATTGAAATAGTTCTTTGATCTGAAAAAAAAAAAATAGTGTTAAAAATACATTCAAATGATCTTCAAAAATCAATACTCTTCACAAAGCATAACATAACATTACGGTTGCTATAGGAATAGTTTCCAGTCAAATTTCTCATTTAGGTCCCTTGTCCTAAGCGTTTTCAGGTTATGAATCCATTCGCACTCTTTTTAAGAAGTGTTTCTAGGGGTAGCATGAAAGATACATTCTCTCATCTCCTTTTGGAAATTCTCTGTGGGGTGTGTGAATTCTCTGACTTGACTGGCAAGCTTGCACATATTGTAGTTTCCTCATCTGTAAAAATCTTTGGGTCTAAGTGGTAACCATGTGCCTCAATACCAGTTTGTTCAGTTTAACCAGTTGACTATGTACCAGGACATCCCTGATATTATGGTCCCTCTTATAAGTGACCTGGGAGCTAGACCAACATTGTTTCACAACTCAGAGTTGGATGTTATGATGCTCTAATGTTTTTAAATAATGTTACCAATCTTGAATGATTGTGTGTGGAATGTTGTGACAAAGGTTACTGGTTGCTCTGTATCCATACATTTCTATTTGAGTGTAAGAAGCTCGTGTCTATTCCCCAACATGACTTTACCCAAAGCTGCATTTAAAGGTGAGGCATTGTACCCCTGTACCAAAAATCTATTCTTTTTTTTCAAATATTTACTTTTGGATTTTTTTCAATCTTATGTATGCTTACATCATATTAAGACACAGTAATCAAATTCATATATGTATAGCATACCCATCATCAAAAACTAAACGAACGTGCTAGTAAAATCAGCCTGCCCAGTGGTGTGGAAGTCTAAGATGCTGGGCAACTTACCTCTTGCCCTGCCAGTGACCTAGGGTTGGGAACGGAACCAGGTGTCTCAGGGGACAGTGCCGTGAGGAAGAATCAAACATCCCAAAACAAATCTCCTTCCTCAGAGAGGAGGATTCGAGTGACACTCTGCTTGCCTGCCACCCAGTGATGGCTGGGAGGCAGCACATACACATCACCATGCAGGGAAGGGAACCCTCATACAGGGCACCGGGGCCCTCTCTGCATAAGCAGAGCTTGGACATTGCACCCATTGCACGTACATGGGTCCAGAGAAGAAAATGGAGTAAAACCCACTCCAGGCCACTGGATGGTGGCAGGATGATCAAGCAACCCCCCACAGACCTCATACTGGTGGCTGCGCACAGCCACAAGTCCTGTGGCAGAGGACAACTGCTAAGATAAGTCCTGGGGGGAGCCAGGTGATGGGGTGGGGGTTGTTCAGAAGGGGCCATGAGGGGGAGAAGAACCAGGAGCTAATAAAATAAAAGGGGGAAGAAGGGGTGTGTGTGTGTAGAGGGTGACCTAGAAAAAGCATTGATACTGAATGAATACTTCTGTTTGGTATTCACGGTAGAGGAACAGGGTCATGGACCACAACTAGGGAGCAGAAACAATGGGGGAGAGAGGTAAACACCAGTCCTTTTACAGAAGAGAGAGTCCTTCAGGAAGTCACAAACCTGAAGGTGGACAAAGCGAGGGGACCAGATGATACACACCCAAGTATATTAAAGGAATTACAAACAGTGGTAGAAGCACTGCTGGTGGCCCTGTTTAGTGAGTCACTTGATACAGGGGTGGTTCCAGAGGACTGGAAGGGGGAAAATGTAGTATCTCTTCACAAGAGTGGTAGCAGGGAGGAGGCAGGAAACTATAGGCCAGTCAGCCTCATCTCAACAGTGAGTAAGATTATGGAAGCGCTGCTAAAAGTAAGGATTGTGGAACACTTAGAAACCATGGGAGCACAGGATCCAAGGCAACATACATTCACAGAAGGAAAGTCATATCAAACAAATCTGATTGACTTTTTTGACAGGGTGATGAAGGAGGTGGATCAGGGAGGAGTGGTGGATATCGCCTTCCTTGATTTCAGCAAGGCCTTCAACACCATACCACACAGAAGGCTGGTGATCAAGCTAGGTAGCCAGGCGGTGAGCCACAAAGTGGAAAACTGAGTAAGAAACTGGTTGGTGGATAGGAGGCAGAGGGTGGTAGTGAATGGGATCAAATTCAGTGAAATGGGAGTGACCAGTGGGGTGTTCAGGGATTGGTGCTGAGGCCAGTCCTTTTTAACGTCTTCATCAGTAACATTGCTGAGGGGCTGGAGGGGAAGGTTTGCCTATTTGCATATGATACTAAGATCTGCAAAAGAGTAGACACACTAGAGGGGATTGAAAGAATGAGGAGGGATCTTCGGAAGCTAGAAAAATGGTCCAAAGTGTGGCAATTAAAAATAATGCAATGAAGAGCAAACCCTTGCACCTAGGGTGAAGAAACCCTATGGAGAGCTACATGATGTGGGGGATGCTAACAGTCACCAGGGAAGAAAAGGATTTAGGGATAAGCATATCAGATGAACTAAAGATGACCAAACAGTGTAACAAAGCTCTGGGGAGGGCTAGTGGGATGTTGGGGTGCATAGGAAGGGGTATCACTAGCAGAAGAAGGGAGATTGTGATGCCATCGTACAAAAAGCTGGTGAGACCTCAACTAGAATAAGGTGTCCAGTTCTGGAGGCCACATCTTTGCAAGGACATTGACAGGGTGGAGGCAGTCCAGAGAGAATGACCAAGATGATGCAGGGCTTGCATCAGAAAACATATCAGGGCAGATTAAAGGACCTCAGTATGGATACTCTTTAAGAGAGGAGGGAATGGGGGGATATGACAGAGACTTTCAAGGATCTTAAAGGTTTGAACAAAGTACAGGTAGGTGACAACTTTTAGTGCAAGAGTTGCACAAGAACAAGGGGACACGATAAGCGATTGGAGGAGGCAGGATAAGGGGAATGTGAGGAAGTGTTTCTTCACAGAAAGGGAGATAGGCGTGTGGAATAGCCTACCCCAGGAAGTGGTGGGAGCTGGCACAGTGGGGAGGATTCAAACATGCATGGGATAGACATAAGGGAACCCTAGATGAGGGGAAGAAAGGTGTAAGCCAATGATCAACTAAGATTAGAGGCTACTGATGCAGGCAAAAAATACCAGCAGACTAAGTGGGCCTAGCAGTCGTTATATGCCATCAACTACTGTGTTACAAATTTTAATAAGCAGTCAGTTGCACCTTTTTGTTTCTGAAGTATTTTTATTTTCCATTTGCGCATTAGAAAGTTTTCTGTGTGGCAGTGTTAAGCTAGCTGTGTTGAACACCACTCTGCCCAGCAGTGGACATATCTAGTTGTATTCCCCTAACTACACCATCAGCCCTGTGACCTCAATGACTGTCGCAGGTAATTGACCTGGCAACTACTAAGTGACTCTTCTTGAGTAGCTGTGATGGCACAGTCAGCGAGGTCACAATGCTGATGATCTACAGCATTGGAGGGAAGATAACTAGATCAGCTGACAGGCAGAGTGCTGTTCCACAGACCACACCGACTAGCAGCAATAAAAATCTTCTAATAACCCAAAGGGAAAAGAAAAAGTACATCAGATATAAAATGTAATGGTTGATTTCTTTTAAATTAAAACTAATATTAACTTTTTGCAGTACACTAGCTCTTTAATAAACAAAATAATTATTACATAAATGTCAGAATATAGATATACAGTATGTGTATAATATGTGTGTGTATATTACTTATTATGAAATGGGTAGAAATAATGTTGGCTCCTCCTGATTGGCCAAGATTTGCTTTTAGCTGTGTCATAATCTCAGAACAACAGCCTGGCTAAAGGTAGCTCAACAAAACTATGTTTAAAACATACATCCAGTCTAGTAAAACGAACCCATTTCATAGTCATGAAAAGAAACCTGGGGAAGGTGTTATAGGACTTATAATAATGGCCCCTTGTGGGTGGTGGAAGCACTCAGCTTTGCCTTGTGCTTCAACCCACCTAAGGCAGGCTGTAATCTCACACTAACACCCCCCGGTCATGCCATTTGCTTAAACAAGACCCAGTCCACCCCGGACTGGGGGAGGGTGAAAGGAATAAAGTTAATTTAAGTAATTATATTGTGGTTTATTATTAACAGCAAGTTTTCTATACTTCAGTCCAGTATTAGAACTACTATATGCCACTTTTATATATACCAAGATAAAGAAAAACAAAATGCACTTACCTAAAATAAATTATCCCCTGCTTTATACATTTATGCATTTATGCAATTATTGCATAATCAAACGTATACCATTATAATCAAGTTACAGGCTGATGCACAACCCACATTTAATTATTAGTCAAATACTGGAACATAATGATAGTTCTAAGTCATTAAGTACCCATAAATGCCCATTAAATATGCATTTCTCTATGGAAGCAAGAATATCAGTATCAGAGTCAGTTGGAGTACAAGTAGTGGTGTCTTGAGCAGATGCTGTAGAGTAAAATCATCTAAGATACAACAAAGGATGGTCAACCTCAAAAAATATATTAACTGTGCCATCTTTTGCCACTTTGATCTTAGCTTGCGGCAGTAATGAGAATACTGCACCCATCTCCAGAACCTCTTTTCTGTAAGATAAGAATTCCTTCTTCTTTGCTGCATTTGGTATGCATAGGCAGGGAACTGAAGAATCTGTGATTTTATATATCCTAGATGACCCTTGATCTTAGCCAACATAAACAAAAAAATCATGGTCCAACTCAAATACTAATGTGGCCATGATTGTATACTTAGTTGATGAAGCAGGGTTTTGATTCATCTTATAAATCTAAAAGCTTTCACAAGAAGTGAACGGTTATCAGGTGGATAGTCAAAGGTTGTAATGAACACATCCTTAATCAAGTCTCTGGTGGTTTCAAAATCCATGTCATGTTAGTATCCTAACAATAGGTATATTAAGAAATCTAAACTGATTTTCTGTGCTCTGTAATTTATGGGAAATGTTAAAATTTCCTTAATTACCCCATACATAGTAGCTTCCAACACTTGTATTTTATTGATTGCTTTGTCTTGCTCATCTGTAATCTTCATAACAACTTTCTCATCTGCCTGTATTTATCTTTCATCTCTTTAATCTCTTGCTGCAAAATGTCAGTTTTTTGAGATACAGCCTCATACCTGTGACTGAATCTCTGAATCTAATCCAGGACTTCATCTAGGGATCAACCAAATAAATTCATAGTGCACTCTTTGTCCTGTCTTGTGTCCTACTCTTGGGGTGAAAACTCCATTACTGGAAAACTTTTCTAAAGGAGATAACAATACACTTTGCTCCATCGTCTTTGGTCTAGTTCTGAGGGTCTGCTGTAGCTTAACCTGCGGAGTGGTGGTTTCCTCCAGGACCATCTGCCCTTTCACCACTCACCAGGCTGACCATCCCAGAATGATGCCCTTGGTCCAGTGGCAAGGAGTTTGGTGAGATAAACTGCTCAGCCAGAGTAATAGTCATCTTAGAGTCAGACACAGTGCCTTAGTATGACATCTGATCTGTTAATGATGAATTTTACAAAACACTAAAATCACTTCAAGATCAGTGGAGGAAGACTAGACAGTGCAGCTAGTGTAGTTGCACAGGGGGACCATGCACTTAGAAGGCCCTGGCAGGCAGGGTCAGATTCATTATAATGCAAACTACTATATGCATGTGCGCAGGGCCCTGTGTGTTAGGAGGTCCGCTGGTGCACCCAGCTCCTTTTAACATTTGTTTTGCCCCTCAATCAGGTACGAACTGCAATATGGTGTGAGGGGGTACCCAGGTTACATATCTTCAGACCAACTCCCAGCCATGCTGGCACCATGCAGTGTGCTCTGTGTCATGACTTCATTGGTTGACCATTGCTGATGTGCTGTGATGTCACAGGTAAAAGTCTGTACTCACACCTTGCACATGTTCCCAGCAGTACCAGACAATTTTGGCACCATTAGTTTACCACTCACATCATGCTTTCATAGCACTCAGTAGTCAGAACAGTCAGCACCACAGCGATTTTTATCCCATCAGTTGAAGATTGTGTGGCTGGGATGCTCACCCAGAACCTTCACTAGCCCTGATAAAGCTAACAACTTTGTTAATTGGGAAGAGGCAGTGATGGAAGAAAGATTTGCAGTCACAGCACCAGTGACATGATCCAGCTCATCCCTCACTACTGTAAGAGGTGCCTATGTCTTTTCAATTTGTTAACCATATGGTTCCCTAGGGCCCCTTCCTTTCCAACCCTACCTGGTCCCCATTATGTGGCCAGGCAAAAGTTGAAATGACATGCTCACAGAGTAGACAAAGGGCTGTCATTTATACTAGGGTCAGGGAAGTCACAAGCAGTGAGTGGCACAAGCTACAGTGGCATAAGGACTGCCAGAGCAGAGGCTTAAAGGCAGTACTTGAGATTTTGCCCAGGCTGACTCCCATAGACGTGGTGTCTTAATCTGCTGTCTCAGAATAATGGCTTTTATGCACTAATTAACACAATGGTCCAGGATGGGATGCCACCCACAGTTATCATTTCCTGACTTTGATGGAAGTTCTGCTGCAGTCCCTGGGGCTGATCAGTGAAGGATGCATGCACTCTCTGGCAAGTGTCAGTCCTGGGGGGATAGCAAGGGCTCATTATAAATGACAAAATGTTGATGTTTGGAAGTGAATGCTGTAGTGTTCAGTCGACATCTATTTTGTAGCAGCTCCTGATGAGCCTTTCCATTTTTGCATTGGCACATAACTTGTAATTGCTGCTTGTTTGCAGCCTGTCCCTATTTGCACATCATTTTTGTCGCTATTAATGTCAGAAGCATCCACCTCCTATACCCCCCCTCCCCCTCCCCCCTGATGTGACTGGGAGCAGGTCAAATGAAATATGCACCTCTGGTTACTCATGGATATTTATTGTGCACGTGTGTGTGTGTGTGTGTGTGAGCGTGTGTGTTACTGTGATTGGCAATGTGTGTTTTTTTAGCCCAAATAAATGTTCTGAGTTTATATGGTGTCACCAATTTTTTAAATCTAAATTGTTAATGTCTGTGTCACTTTATGTCTAATATTGTGACAAGTGACAATGATGCAAGTTCATTCTTGTCTTGTGTTAAGCTCTGTTAATAAAGTAGAGAGGGTTACCTCCATATTGATGACCTGTCATGCAGACTAAATCACAATTTGTTGGGGGCCCACAATAAAAACCTGCACCAGGGCCCATTTTTCTGCTCCTCTGCAACTTAATCAAGATCTCAGGAGTTCAGCTGCTCAACAGTCCACCATCTTGCCCCACCCACCTCAAAATTCTGTTTTTGAGCTCATTTGCTTTGAGCTTGAAATCTTCAATGTCTGTGCAGTTTCTTTTAAAAGTTGGCCATATGGAGTAGACTAGATGAGATTTTGGAGATAGCAACTGTCCGCTCCAAGTAGGCTGGTGATAGCCACTAGTTTTCTGTAATTTTAAATTTTCACACTCTGATTTGTGTCATTACTCATTTCAGTATGGGAGTGTGTGCACGGCACTAGCTAGGATGGCAGCTTAGAACAACAGCTCCTGCTCGCCTATTTTACTTTCTAATGAAATTGCACATTTTGCTCTACCTACCTGGTCTTTTTTAATTTTTTCATTAGAGTATCAATCCATGAAGAAACTGACCAAGGAACAACAAAATCAGAGGTGTTTTTGTTTGTTTTCCTTAAAAAGAAAAAAACCTCGGGTACAAGTATTGCTATGGCCCCAACGACTGGCAAAAACGCAATGGATCCTCATAAAAGGGCCATGAACAATGCCACATCAATGGCTGCTTCAAACTGTAAATCAGACATGCAGGCAGTGAAACAGATGTTCTCTAACATTCAACTGGACATTCTGAAGATACAACAAGTCATGGGCTCACTTAGAAAAGATGTATAAAATCATTCAAATAAAATTGATGCCACTGAAAACAAGTATCTTTAGAAGATGCAGTAATTTTTTTACAGGATAAGTTGGGACAACAAACTGGACAAATTCATTATTTGCTCACAAAATTGGATGATCTGGAAACTAGAGGAAGACACAATAATATTTGTATAGTTGGAATTCCAGAGGGAATAGAGGGAAATGCCATGATACCTTTTTTACAAAAAAGTATTCCTGAAATGTTAAATTACCAGTGTGCCTGTCCACTGGAAACAGAGAGACACAAAGATCGCCTCACTTCAGAAGTACAGAGGGGCGGAGGGGGAGCAGGCCAAGCTCTATCATTGTCAGTCTCTTAAGATTTTCTATAAAAGAAATCTTACATGTGGCCAGAGAACATAAGCGTCTATTTTGGCAAGGGGAAAGTGTATTTTTATCCTAGATTTTTCAACTGAAATTGTGGAGAAAAGAAAAGTATTTTACAATGTGAAAAAAACAGCTACAAAAATTGGGATGGCTATATTATTTTTAATACCCAGCCATGCTTGTTGTTATCCCCACCAGAAACTGTCCACAGTTTTGTGATCATCCAGATCTTGCATAAGAACTTTTAAATAGCTCATCTAACAAGCCATTGAGGAAAACTGTCACTAATAATTCAAACATCACTGAACGCTCCCATGAGGCTCATGATAGCATCTGCCATGATGAGAATTCTGTATCACCCCCCCTCACACACACACATGCCAATAACACCATCGGACTTCAGCAGGGAGAATGCCAAACTCAGGGAAAAAAGACTATGCAAGTCAGCATACCCCTGCCATATTCAACTACTGTCAAGAATTTAAAAAATACTTCAAAATCTGTAGCTTTTTCTTCCATTTCAAGGAGAAGTAAGCTTCCAAACAAAACATTCTTTCTTCACTGGCAGTGACAGATGGGATTTTACTCTACATCATAGAATAGGCACCAAAGCAGAAGTAGGGAATCTCCAAATTTTTTTTTTTGGTAATAATTTTTATTGTTTTCAAATAAAACAGCAGACATCATGCCATATACAGTCACATTTTCTGTACATAGATACACTCAGCCACCTTAGATCTTTACATGAGTCCATAGTACTAAACAGTAGATGGGAGGAAAGGTTTAATGGGTAAGCAAGGGGAAATGAGAGGTACATACGTTTGACAGTTTAGTGATTAAATCCACATTCATAAATTCCCTAACAGTGTATCCCTCTACTTCAAGAACGTGGAAAACATTATTCAGACATTTGACTGTAGACATAAAACTTGTAACAATGAATTCTGTGTGCTCAAAGGATGGTTAACACACCTCTTAGTAAGGAGTTTCCCCAACCATGGATTGACACCCAGAAGCAAATGTTAGATGCAAAGAAAATACTTTACCCAAGCTTACCCCAAGCCTAATCAGTAACTTATAAGGGTACCCACTGGGACAAGGTGCCATCACTAAACTTTATCTTAGCGGACATAGGCACCTCAACAAAAATTCTGTATCTCTGAGGTCAAACCCATCTCTTTCCATGACTTCTAAAGTATTTTGGATAAGATTATGCATTTGTTCTGTAAGGGCTCAATCTGGCCCTGGAGCACAAACAAAATATATCCCAAGCTTAAATCTGTACTTGGGTGAGTTAACCACTTTCTGTAGCATCGTATATATGACCATGTGTAACTTGTAGGATGAGACTCATAGCTATAATCTCCAGAGCAGCAGAAAGGTACCATAGGTTCCTCTCATATTTTTAGGTCCCCTTATAAGGCTCCCCTGCAGTATTACTTTTTTACTACTATAAGGTCATGATGTTAATCAACCTATCCCTGTTGGAGACTGGGCCGCATTCAGATATTCAAGATAGGGTTCCCAGCAGGCTTCATAGGTGGAAAGTTTAGTCTTCTGTAGATAAGATATCTTGTCTAACTTGGCTACGGGGGACAGAGACCCCAAAACTTCTGACATTGTGGGAATTAGAGGGGTTCTCCAATTGCATAGAATAGCTCTTTTTGTTTGTAGAGCCAGAAAAGCCAACCATCTGTACCTCAATGGGGGCAGCTTGGGCATATCAGCACAGATCCCCAAAAGAAAGAAAAGAGGGTTAAGGGGGATGAGTTGTTGTAAAACCCTGGAGGCAATTTTTTGTATTTCCTGCCAAAAGAGCTGAAGCTTTGGACAAGACCACAGGATGTGCACTAGATCATCTCCTGGCTCCTGACATCTCCAGCAATTATCCTGTTCCAATACTTTAGCTTTGTGAAGGATAACTGGAGTTCTGTACCAGGAGTGTGCAATTTTATTTTGGATTAGTCTGGTCTTGGCATCTGTATACCAGGTATGTGTATCCACCCACGCTTTATCCCAGGCCTCTGATGGTATATGGGTTTGCAGCATCTTTTCCCATCTCTGTCTTGCTTCATCTGACTGAGATGGAAGAGTATCTCTGAGAGTGGCATATATACGACCTGCAAGGCCCCTAGAACAAAGTAGCCACTTGGCCAAGGGGGAACCTTTGCCATGACTCAAGTTGGGAGATAAGAGATGTAGGGTGGTGTTCCTGATCTGGAGATATTTCCAGAAATCTGAGTTCAGGATACCCCATAGATGTTGTAAGGAATGAAAAGTCTGCATAGCTTTGTGTTCAGGGGTTAACAGATCACTCATTTTAGTTATGCCCAACTCCACCCAATGCTTCCATATAACTACAGCTCCTCCTATAGTGATATCTGGGTTTTGCCAAATCGGTATGTGAGAAAGTGGGAGGGGATCTAACCTCATCTTATGGTGAGAACTGAACCAATTGGCTCTAGATGCAATTACCGTGGGCAAAATAAAGTCTACATTTGTTTTACTGGCCCCAGCTCTTTTAGGGCTACTCCTCTGTACAAAAAGGGAAGAAGGATGAGACAGGCCCATAATGTCTGTTTCTAGTTGTATCCATTGCGGCGAGAGGGGTGAAGAAACGTGCACCCATTTGACTGTTTGAGCCATAAGGAAGGCCCGAAGATAGCCCTCCGGCCAGGGAAGATTCCAACCGCCCTTCTTCCAGTGTGACCTCAGATTAGATCAGCTAAATCTGGGTTTAGATCCGTCCCATAGAAAATCTCTAATTAATTTATCAAATATCTGAAACCACTGTTTTGGTAAGGGAACAGGCAGATGCATCAGCAAATAAAAAAGTTTAGGGGCTGAGATCATTTTTACCGCTGCAATTTTCCCTGCTAGAGTAAGCTTAAGAAATCTCCACCCATCAAAGTCTGTCTTAATGGAGGTGAGATGGGGCTGTATGTTAGTTTGCCATATTGTCTTCAATGATGGGGTCATGAAAATCCCCAAGTATGTAATCCCTTCTGGTGCCCAGAGTAAGGTATCTACAGGTATCATTTGCTGTACGCAACGGGAGTTGAGAGGGAGTACTTCTGTCTTACTCTGGTTTATTCGTAAACCTGAATAAGATGAGAAGGTTTCTAGGAGGGTGAGAAGGGGAGGGATAGCCTTATGAGCATCTTCCAACAGGAGAAGAAGGTCATCAGCGTACATAAAAGTTATATAGCGCGTGTTCCCTACTAACAGACCTTTTATCTCCGGTTGACTTCTGATAGCTGCAGCCAGGGGTTCGACAGCTAACACAAACAGCAGGGGGGAGAGTGGGCATCCTTGCCTTGTACCTCTGCCCAAAGGGAATGGAGTGGAGAGCATTGAATTTGTGCTAACCCTAGCTAGTGGGCCTTCATAAATAGCTTTTATCCTAGAAAGAAATATTTCCTCTAACCCAAAATGAGACAAGGTCATATATTGGTAGTCCCATTCAATGGAATCAAATGCCTTTTCAAAATCAACTGTGACAGCAACTGTAGGTGTATGTAGGGACTTGGCAAGGGGGATCAAGTTCAGCAGAGTTCTTAAATAATCTGAACTATGCCGCCCAGATATAAATCCCACCGGTGATGGGTGTACAAGGAGATTCAGTAAAAGGTTAAGTCTGGAAGCTAGGATTTTGGCATACAGCTTACTATCCAGATTTATAAGTGAGATCGGGCGATAACTTCCCGGGTTAGTGGGGTCCTTTCCTTTTTTGGGAATAACCACTATGATTGCCTCCCTCATAGAGGGTGGTAGGGTACCTTTAAATTCTATCTCCTGGAACACTTGGGTTAGTAGGGGTGACATAGTGGGGGCCAGAATCTGATAAAAATCAACCGTATAGCCATCACTGCCTGGAGATTTCCCTTTTTTCAGGTCTTGAATGTCTGCGAGCACTTCCTCTCTGGAAATAGGGAGATCAAGAAGTTGAGTTTGCTCCCTCTTTAATTTAGGCAATCCCAGAGTATTCAAAAAACCCTGTGTGTCTTTATTAGGGGGAGTATGTGTGGAGGAATAAAGGTTTTTGTAGAAGGAGGACATAATATCATTAATATCCTTAGAGGAGGTACCTAACTCCCCATGTTTGTTCCTCTGCCCCGAAATATATCTGCTGGCTTGCTGTTTATGCAATTGATAGGTAAGTACTTTACCCCTTTTATCTCCACCTTCCCAAAAGGTGTGTTTAAGGTGAAGGATAGCTGCTTCAGCTTTTCTATTTAGAATTTGGTTGATTTCAAACCAAATACTCAAGATGGATTTACCTATAGGTGGTTGAGTAGATGGAGAGGGCATAGCTTTAAAAATATTCTCAGCCGTAGCCAATCTCTTTTCAAGATTGACCAGCTACACTTCCCTTTGCCTACGTTTGGTTGCAGTGAACCCCATAATGCTACCTCTTATCATGGCCTTAAGAGCTTCCCACGTATTACCGGCAGAGGTGTCACTTATAGGGTTCTCAGCAAAAATATGGGAAACCTCCCTATTAACCCACAGAGTAAAGTCAGGGTCTTTCACTAGAAGTGGGTCCAGTCTCTACTGTTTAGTCGGGGGGGCCACCGGGTCCCAATGTATAAGAAGCTGGACTAGGGCATGATCTGAAATACAGCAGGGAAGAATTGAAACATCAAGGGTTTTAGTTGTCAAATTAGATGAGCCGAGCCAAAAGTCCAAATGGCTGTATGAGGCATTTGCTGCTGAATGAAATGTATAGTCTCTTACCCTGGGGTGGAATAACCACCACAAGTCTGTAAGCCCTTGGTCAGTGATCATTTGCTGGAGAGCCTGCCCACTTCTAAGGTGTGTTTCTTTTCCACCATCGTTCCTATCCAGGAGAGGTACCAACGTGAGTTTAAAGTCCCCACCAATTAACAGGGGGCATTGCAGGGGGTTAAATTCCAAAATTGTTTCTGCCAGGGAATGAAAAAACTGAGGGGTGTCTTCATTGGGGGCATATATATTACACAGGGTGAGTGGGCCTGTGGGCGTACTATAAGTAGCTAATACCCATCTGCCATCTTGATCTGAACGGGTCTGTTCCAGTGACCAGGCTAGAGATTTATGGACAAGGATGAGAACCCCATGCTTCCTAGTCTGGGCATTGGAGTGAACTTGTTGACCGACCCAGTCTTTTCTCATACGAGTATGATCCTCCTCAGAGAACTTAGTCTCTTGCAGGAACGCCACTTGGGACCGGAAGCGTTTCAAATGGGCCAGAACCTTTTTTCATTTTATTGGGGAGTTTAGCCCCCTTACATTCCAAGTGTGTATCAATATGTCAGACATTTCATTAAGGGCCCCCGGAATATACCCGAGAAGCGAAGACACAGAGACAGGGGAGACAAGACCATGGACAAAAAACAGTAGGGGTACCTCTATTCGTACAGTATTCATGGATCACTAAGGTGTTCCTACGAGGGGAACTTTAGCAGTGGCCGTGGGTTTATCTACCAGGAGTCTGTATACTATACACTGTCTAAAAGTCTTAACAAACTAACTAACTTATCCTACAAAATATTAGAGAGGTTGCGGAAGGACTAAACTGGCTAGAGCCCTAGCCAATGGTATGCCCTAACGCCCTTGGGGGTGGGGAACAGAACGTCCCAAAAGGGAAGTAAACAGCTTGTTATTAATTTGCTTGTACTGACTTATCTGGCACCAAGTTAAAACTCAGAGAGGGCAGCTATCCAACTCTTGCGAGAGCCATATACGAGTATACGTGCAACCTCTTCGGGTGGAGAGGTACAAACATTTGAGGAATTCTTAACCTGATATACAATATGTTTATCACAATAATGGCCCAGGCTCGGTTGTATCCTTGAACCTAACCTTCTTAATAATCATTACTCTATTAAAAGCAGTATGCCAAAGCTGGGGTTAGCATGTGGTATCAGTCGACCTGGTCGCTGAGTCTTTCCTGAAACACCACACTCTGTAACAGAAACGTCAGGGAATAAAAGACAAAAAGAGCCTGCAACCCAATACAGGATTAGCGCCACTTTGTCACAAATATATAGTAGGCCGTTTCAAAGTGAACCCTACCCATCTTAGCATTAGGGTTCAGCACCGGGCAAAAGCCTCTGCTGTGTAAAGTGATTAGTATTACCTTGAGTAGTTGACAAAGGAGCGATAATGCTATTTGCTATATGAGAGCACTGTATCGGATACAGGCCAATTCGCACTTAGTTGGTCTGCATCATCTCAAAGCCTGTCATCCAATGCAGTACCCCTCCCTTATTGCCACATTATATAATATAAGTATCCCAAGCATCAACAGAAATTCCGGGTAGCTGCGTACCTAAGTAATTTAAAAAACAAACAAAAAAGGAGTGACAAAGAGGGGAGTCACACAATCATGGGACCCATAAAATGTAACTGGGGGATAAACTGTACACCGAGTGGTCCTCTACCGGACATACTAACCAAAGCTCACTCATAGAACAGTATGGGAAAAGGCCAAAAGGAAAACCTTCAAGTCACTATGATGGAAACTGGTGAGTCTTGAAGCACAATGGGGGTGGGTACCATTGCTTTCCAGACTGAAAAGCAGTGTTATCAGGTAATTTTATCCCCCAGGAAGTCCCCAAATGACCAACTTTTAATGTAATAGTTGGCTTAGCCTTATCTATAGCCTTTACATTCTGTAAAAAGAAAAAAGGAAAAAAAAAACAGGGCTAACATAATATACGCAGAGCTAACTAATGTTAGAGCCAGTCCGCAGTAACTAACTGGATCGACCTATATTTAGCCATATAGGCCTCAGTCCCCCCCAAGCAGATCCCACCTCCATTCTCTAATGTCTTTCAGCCATCAGCCCCCAAATACTTATCTGAGAATTAAACTGTTATGAATTGTGGGGACTCATAGTTCATGAAGGGTTTAGTGGTTTCGGCTCTGCAGGGTCTCGATCAGCGATTCGGTCTGGAGGAGAACCTGGGGCTTGAAGATCAGATGAAGTTGACACCGACTTTGGCTCTGCACTGTGGGCCCAAACTGCATGTGTATCTTCTGGGCTATCGCGGTCCGAGTCTCCCTTCTCAGTATCCATTTCAGCGCATGCCTCTGCATCCAAAAGGCCACTCAAAATCGAAAACCGATTATGGGCAAAAGTATGGGCTGACATACTCTATTTCAGGTTCAGTTGCGGCCAAGAAGGTTTGGGTCTGCGTTGCAGGGGCATGATTCCTCTCCAGTGGGTGGCCCTGCTTGGAATGTGGAGAGGTTGGCGGCCTTTTCCTAATTTTCGCAATTCTAGGTTCCAGTCCCGCCCGGGGAGTGGGGGGGGAGGGAGGTATCAGAGGAATCCTCTTGTAGCGAATGTCGTTGAGAGATATTCTTGGCCTGCTCGGAAGACAAAGAGCTTGGGCCGTCTGGGCGCATAGTAGCAATAAAGGCCAAGGCTGCTTCTGGTGACAGGAATTGATGGGCCGTGCCATTTATAGAGATTTGTAACATTGCTGGATACCTCAGGGTAAAGGGGATATTCAGGACGTGTAGCTGCCGTCGCGTTTTGGAGAAGGCCTTACGATGGATTGCTAGCTCTCTTGAGTGATCCTGAAAGATCATAATCCTATGTTCCTTCCATCGGAGTTGGCCTAGCTCCCTAGCCCTTGTTTGGATAGCTTCTTTTTCAGCAAAGTTCAGAATTCGTACTATGACTGGGCGAGGCCTTTCCCCTTGAGCCGGTCTGGGTTGCATTGTACGATGCGCCCTCTCCATCGTGATCTTAGTGCCCTGGGGTAATTGCAGAATCTCTGGAAGTGCTTGTTGTAAAAAGGGTAACACTCTCCCACCCTCACAGCCCTCTGGAAAACCAAGAATGCGTAAGTTGTTACGACGACTTCTGTTTTCTAAGTCGTCTACTTTTTCTTGTAGAGACCGAATTTGGGCCACTTGTTCCCTCATAATAGCAGCCTGATTCTGGAGTGCTTCCTCTTGCCCTAGAGTCTTTTGTTCTACTGCGTCAACTCTCAAATTTGTTTGTTGTATAGATAAAGCAGAATTGCTCGCTGCTAAAGAGAGCGTATCAATACTAGCCATAATAGTCACAAACATCTCCCTGATCGAAGGTTCTTCTTTCTCTTTTAGTAACTGTGCCATACTGTCTGCTTGGTTGCTAGATTTACAGCTCTGAACGCTCATAATTAAGTCAATTATGGTCTGTTTTGTCCCGGAGTCAGCCAGTTGATAGAGTGAATCTTCAGGTCGTTTAGGATTCCTTTCCCTCTTTGGGAACCACCTGAAAGAGTGTCAATTTTGGATTCTAGGCTCTTGTGCTGTCAGAGTTGTAGAGCTAAGTGGCCATCTTGGTCGAGCGTTAGCCACGCCCCGGGAATCTCCACATTTAAGAGCACAGCCAACTCGTTCTCCTCCTTCGATTTCCACTAGCTAGCCTTCAGAGCTGTGCCAAGAAGAAATTCAGCTTCCAGATAGATCCATTCAGATGAAAGTGGTCTGAGGTCTACTACTGTCCTTCTCTGTACCATCTGTATTTATATCAAAGGGTAATTGTATTCACTTCTACATCCTGCGTCTCTGGAGGTTCGGTGTGACAAGGATGTTCTAGTCACCTGGCTGTGAAGCAGTGCTTTGTCACTATGTACAGATGCTTATTTAAATTTATACATATTTCATTTATTTATGCATTTCTTTCTCTTTTTTGGTTTATTAATTAATGCATGTTTAAGTTTTTCTTGCACCGCATATAATGAAAACAGTGGTTGACAGTAAGTGTGACGGTAAGACATGGCACAAGCATTCTCTGTAATATGATTCAGGGCAACAGACGTACTCCTAATATGCCAACATTAACACATTTTTTTTTTTTTACAAAATGTTGCAACACACTGGCAGAAATTTAGCTGCGGAGATGAGTGCAGACTGATTTTTTTTTTTTTTTACGGTTTCCCTTCACTGCACTTACTGTACTAAGGTCAAGGGGCAACCAGTACCATTTACACATTCTTGATTGCTGTACCTTGCAACAATAACAAGAGCTCCTTTTTTTAGTTCTAGGTGGGACAGTAAAGATGTAACCCCTTCTCAAATGTTTAAATATATGAGTAGTTCAGCTCTTCTTTTCCTCTTACTTTATTTAATCTGTACTCTATGACCAGTTATATTTTCCATTTGTATTCATTTACCAAGAATTGACAAGCCAGTATAAACAGATATGTTAAGAATGAATTTGAAAAATAGTAATCCCTCAGTTGAATGCAGATAGTCTGCTGGTAAGTCTGTATAAAATATTATTTTTTTTCTCAGCAACAGCAGTTCATGCTAACTTCTGGTTTTCTTGCCTCACATGTGCAAGGTTTCACCCTTAAGTTTTAAAAAGAAATGTGTTCTGTTTTAAAAGTGCTGCAAAGTATTTGTTGAAATGTTTCAAAGTTGCACATGTAGTTATCCTTCACAGTTACTTATTTGCATAGTGTCATGTTTGGCATCATTTTTTAACCTAGTACCAAGGAAGTGGTCTCTTGATTTTATTCACAATAATATTTAACAATGGATGTAACAGGCATACATGGGGGAGACTGCAGCAATGAGATTCAGTGTAATTTTTTTTTCTCTCTAGATGGTATGTGCCAGCTTGCACAATTTAAACACTACATATAGTGTGCAGATGCATCAAACTACAGGCCTGTTAGTATGATTGGCTCTAATGCATGTCATTTATGCAAGTGTCCTCTTCTCTAAGATTAAGTCACTTGGGCTCCTACTTTTTCATTTATCAGATTTAGTCTCCACTCAGCTGTACTTTTGTCTGGAGAACAGTGGTGTTGTCTTTGGCCCTTCAGACAAGAGGACTACTAGATTCACTACTGGAGGTGAACGGAACAGCTAATAATAGCATCACAATGTCTTCTAAGGTGGGTCTGATTAGGTACCATGTGATGGGCAGCTGTTGGTGTGGCCTGAAGGGCCTTTTACAGCTTTCAAAATTAACATACACCTTTTCCTTATAAATTTGGTTGCCACACAGTGGCTTGCTGCTGCTTTGCTTCATAGGATATACAGAATAACAAAAACGTATATCTTTTTAAATGATTAATTTGGCTGCCTCGAGGTCTGTTATCAGCTAGAGCATATGGCTTTGACAATGGGTAAAAGAGTACATCAAACACTCTCATAGTTCAGAGGAGTTGGAAAAGGTATGTATAAATGTCAGAGTACAGTCCCATTGCTGGGTACCACACAAGATATAATTAGATTTCTTTTTTTCTCACTTTTTGATGGTTTGCATGTTTTTGTTTTTAAATATCTGTGCATTATACCCTTATCAAATGCTAAATAAACAAACTCCTTTTTGGATTACTAACCTATGGTTTACATAATATTACAGGGTTGCGTCTCCTCAGATATTTGGGTTGGCGTTTTTTTTAACCCTTTTAGTGGGTTTTAGTTAGTTTCTCCTTTTTCTCTGTTAAACCATTTTTAAGCCTAATTTAATGGTGCGAATTTTCAGAAATGCAAATAAGTGTAGCGGAGTAGTACTTCTAGTGCCACATCTTCTTCTGTTTTTAAAAATCCTATAAGGTGATATATCCATCCATAAATATAATGTAATTGCTGTTAGTAATTAATGTTATCTATATTAAGAGTTTAATCTCTTTGAACTCTTTTATAGTACCATTACTTTGAGTATTTCATAGTACAGCTTTATAGTATTCAGTTTATTTTAAGCAGATAATTGTCTGTTTTCTCCACAGTGTTAGACAGGAATTGTTGGCTTTCATTGCATCTGGATTAAATAGTCCTATTAGCTGGAGTGTTATTTTGCATTGTATTTAGTAGCCCCAAAAATGTCCACAAACCAATTAACTCTAAAAATAGTCTTGTGGATTATTAAGGAGTGTGATAATTCCATTAATAGAACTAAGGTTTTGGCTTACCTCAAAACATTGAAAAGAGACATAACTTTTCTTTAGGAAACACATTTAACTTCAGAAGAAACAGCAAAACCAAAAAATCCATGAGTGGGGTCTGTGTATGGGAGCTCATTTGATTCTAAGAGCAATGGTGTCTCCATTTTGTTTCATAAGAAATTAAATATTTTGGTAATCTCTACTATTATTGAACCTACGGGTAGATTTACAATTCTCAACATCAAAACGGAGGACAGGAATGTATCTCTGGTTAATGTCTATGTTCCAAATAACAACCAATCTGAATTTTTTGCCACACTAGTAGACAAAATTTCCAAGAACATTAATGGGGATATGGTTTTGGCAGGGGATATGAATTCTGTGGCAGATGTTTTCATGGATAGTACCTTCAGTGGCGTCCCCCAGGATGAAACCCAATTCTGCAGCATTTTGCAGCACTCTGCAGAATGGTGCAGCAGACCTACTAAATAAAGCAATGTAATTTCAATGGCAATTGGTCCCTTTTGTCATTCAGAAAAATGTGACACTGCCAAGATAAAGTGAATGCCATAGTTTCCTACATGACAAAAGGGACTAATTGCCATTGAAATTACAATGATTTATTTACTAGGTCTGTTGCAGTATGCCGCAGAGTGCTTTAAAAGTGGGTTTCATCCTGTAGGATGCCACTGTACATTACCCTTCTGATTACGCTGTTTCATCCAGTGCCTTGAATTCATGTTGTAAAGAATTTGGTCTTGTGGATGTTTGGTGAATAATACATCCCAAGGACAGGGATTATACTTTTCACTCTAATATGCATGGCTGGAGTATGTGTTCCTTATTAAATGGGCTGTGTGAACGCTGAACTGGATCATCACTTTCAATCTGCTGTTTTCAATTTCAGCGCCTTCTCAGGGTAGCGCTATTGGCTGCACGTCTGTGTAGAGCTCCTTGATTGGCTGGTCTCACTCACCTGAGACAGGAGCACCCGAGACGTGTGGCTTAATGTAAGACTGCATCCCTGTACTTGGCTTCTAATTTATATATTTTAATTTAGCCTGTTCTGCTCTGCCTGTGTAAAGTAACTTACCATTCCCCACTGCTGCAGTTTCTCTCCAACTGTATGTGCACTGATTCAATGCTCGCTCTGCAAACTTCCCCTTGATGTTTTCCTCAATTAAACTTTCACTCTGTACACTGCCTTGAACTGAGTTTGTAAAAATGTTTTACTGGCTTTGTTAATATACATTTTTTTAATCCTATTTAAGACTGTACTGGGTTTACATGCTTACTGCTACAGACTTTGTTAGAAAATTCAGTGAATTGTAAAATCTGTGTAGCCTCTGTCTTGAGCCTAAGGCTCCTGCCCTTGACTTTCATTCTTAAGCATCTTCCTTTGTCCCTCTGTTCTCCTCTGTCTCTGTTCTGTCCCTCCTGCCCTCCTCCATCAGTCTGTTATTTTGTGCTTGTTTTGGATTCCCGAGTTAGCCAGCACCCTGCCTCTGTCTGAGACCACCCCCTGACTTGTCTTTCAAGTTGGTGCTCAGCTCTGTTTGTGTGTCTCTGTTCAGACACACCCCTCCATCTGCTCTTATTTAATCTGCTGTCTCCTTCCTTACAGGTGCCACTTTCCAACATGGGCAGTGGTCACGATTCAGCCATAGCACCTCTACGATGCAAGGAGCCTGATCCACCCACCCTCCAAAGAGATAGATAAGGTACAACACTTGAAAAATTGCCACGATTTCTCTGGGCTGTGTGAATGCTGAACCGGATCATCACTCTTGCAATTTGCTGTTTTCAATTTCAGCGCCTTCTCAGGGTAGCGTTATTGGCTCCATGCCTGTGTAGAGCTCCCTGATTGGCTGGTCTCACTCACCTGAGACAGGAGCACCCGAGACATGTAGCTTAATGTAAGCCTGCATCCCTGTACTCGGCTTCTAATTTATATATTTTAATTTAGCCTGTTCTGCTCGGCCTGTGTAAAGTAACTTACCATTCCCACCTGCTGCAGTTTCTCTCCAACTGTATGTGCACTGATTCAGTGCTAACTCTGCAAACTTCTCCTTGATTTTTAGTCCCACCCCCTCCCCCTCCTAGGCCTCCTTTAAATGCACACAGTCTCCACCCACTCCTATCTGATGTTTCAATTTGTTGGTCACTTACTATCAACAAATGCAATTCCTCCCATCCCCTTTTTGCAACTAAGCCTTCTAGAAGCTTTATCTCATTCTGTCTTGCTGAGGTATACCATTTTGGTACTTTAGGTTTGCTTATTGCTGACTAGCATATCCTGTCTTGCTAAGGCAGTTGATTTAGGTCAGGTGATCTCTCTAGTGCTTTGTCTGCTCCAGAGTAATAGCTAAGAAATTTGCTTCAAAGCCTCTCTGCCCCTAGTACTACTCTATAGTCAGGTGAACTCTTTTCTTATTAGCCTGACTAGGAGCTGTACTTAAGGATTACTGCTTCAGGCTCCACTGCCTATAGTAGTATTCTGCAGGGATTAAGAAATTCTCCTTCATTGAGAATCCCTTCTCTTGTCCACACTTGTAGTGCCCATTGGGTGATAGTCTCATAATAAGGGCACATTACCTGCTTCTATGCTTGTCTCTGCTCATCTTACATGTATTGGACCTGAACGTGAATCAAAAAATAACTCCTAGAATGGAGAATGGCTCTCCTTTTACATTGTCCGACCGGGATTTTTCCTATCAAGTAGAAGAACTTGAATGTGCTCTAACTTCCCCTAGCCCACTGCTGGTCCTTCACCTGCACCGGCATGCAGGAACTATCCTAGAGTCTGCCCACAAGGCTACACCACCTTCAGCATACTCCCCCCTACTCCCATTGACTCTCTCGGTCAGGGTATTATTGTATGCAGCATCAGAAAAACTGGGAACTAGCCTCAGAACTCCCTATATTGCCGCAGACAAATCATGTAACTGAAAGAAGACCCAGTCACCCATACTTCTCCTAGGACTCTACAGGAAACTCTTGTTCCTGCTTTTACTATGCTCATGAAATGTTGAGCTTAATCCAGGCCCTCTGGCACCCATGGAATCCCCAGCAGAGCTACAAAGCCTCAAGGGACATACATTCTTGCATGTTAATATATGTAGCCTATTAAAAAAATCAGTTCTGTTCAGGCCTGGGTATGTCATACTGCTCCAGATGTTCTGGTGATTATGGAGTCCTGGCTCCAACTGGCAACCAGTAACAACAAAGTTAACATCCCTTTCTACCCTTTGTTCAGAGCTGACAGGCAAACCAGAGGTGGTGGGGTAGCTATTTACATCAAGGATAAATTCCCTGCCTCCATAATTGACTCAACCTCTGTCCCAAAAGAATTCGAAAACTTGTCATTAAAGATTGAAATTGCCACCGGTTTCTCATTATGTGAAATAAGATGCTACAGACTCCCATCAGCTGGACTACAGTTGTTAAAACATCTCGAAAACATCCTGGGTTCGGCATCTTCAGATTGTATCATACTACAGGACTTCAACTTAGACTGGCTCTCCAGTGCATCCACCCCAAAAAATGTTTTGTGATTCCCTTGGGTTGTCACAGCTAATAAATGAACCTACTCATCCTAACAAGCTCAACTCTAATAACAGTACTCTCTTGGATATCATTTTAGTTAACAAACCCCATTTATTCTCCAATGCTGGCATCTTTTTCTCTAATATTAGTGACCATTGCTTTATCGTGTGTGTAAGATCCACTCTTAAATCCACAACTGTACCAAAATTCTCCTTTAAAAGGTGCATACACAACTTTGATCTCCATGGGTATACATCATACCTAAGAGACTCCATGCGATGGCAGGACTTCTATCTAGCCAAGTCCCTGACTACGGCTTATGATATTTTCTCAGAAATTGTGCTAGGGGCTCTCAACAAGTATGCTCCCAAAATAAAAGTTCATGCCAGAAACAAATCCTGTCAGCAGTTTACAGAAGACCTGAAAGATGCTTTGTGGAGTAGTGATGTACTCTGGAGAACTTCTAGGAAAACTAAATGACTGGATTTCTTTCCGGAGGGCAAGGAACCTCTGCACCAAAATGGTCAGAGAAGCCAAAGCTAATTTCTACCACTCTCAGCTGGAGAACTCCTCAAGAAATGCCTCCAAATTCTGGAAGACTATCAAAGACATTGAAGGTCACACCACTGTAAATTCCCTACCTACTAAATTATTGATCAACAATACTGTCATCTCCAACAGACTGTCTATCCTCGATGCTCTCAATAATCATTTTGCCACTGCAGGGCTAGCCTTTGACTCCTCTTCCATGAATATCCTCCGCCAACAACTTAGACTGGATACACAAGAAAAAAACATCCCCAGTCCATCCTTCTCTCTGCAGCCTACCTCCCTGAAAGAAGTCGAAGATCTTCTCCTTCAGCTGAACACTAGGAAAAGTGCT
Source organism: Neoceratodus forsteri (assembly GCA_016271365.2). Classification (NCBI taxonomy): domain Eukaryota; kingdom Metazoa; phylum Chordata; order Ceratodontiformes; family Ceratodontidae; genus Neoceratodus; species Neoceratodus forsteri. The sequence continues at coordinate 233,594,824 of JADMNL010000023.1, read as the reverse complement.
GGGACCGATCTCATTGACCAGTACTTCTTAAAGGTCGGCTACCTTTCCTCACAGTCCCAATTACTCATCTCTTCAACTTATCCTTGTCCCAGGGTGACCTACCGTCCATTTGGAAAAATTCACTTCTGGTCCCTTTGTTTAAGTCAGAAGATCCTAGTGACCTCAATAACTACAGGCCAATCTCCCCACTTCCAATCCTGTCAAAGATGCTGGAGAAAATAGCGAACTCCCAGCTTCGGAAGTACCTGGAATCAGAAAAATTGCTCAACCCATTACAATCCAGTTTTAGAGCACAGCACAGTACAATCTCTGCTCTAGCCAAGGTGACAAATGACTGGCAGCTTGAATTAAGCAAAAGAAACTTTGTCTGTGCAGTTTTCTTGGACCTAAGCAAGGCGTTCGATACCGTTGATCACAGACTGGTTCTGTCGTCCCTCCAGAGCATTGGTTTGGATTTCCTATCCCTTAAATGGTTCTCCAACTACCTTTCAGGATGACTTCGACAAGTAAAGGCAGAAGGGGAAGTTTCTCCACCAAAACCCCTATTGAAGAGTGTACCACAAGGTTCCATTCTTGGTTCCTTGCTCTTCACCATTTATATTAACAACGTAGATGCCCCCATCAAAGAAGCACAAATACACCCCTTCGCGGATGATACAGTACTCTATGCTAGTAGCCTCACACCTGAAGTGGCCTGTAAAGCCCTTCAAAATGAATTTAATCTGCTGCAACATCAGCTTATAAACCAGAAACTGCTCTTAAATGCAAAAAAAAAAGCAAAGCAATGTTCCTCTCGCCCCTTCAAAATGCAATAAATCCTGCACTTGCTGGGACACTCCCACAGATCACTACCATTCTAGGTGAGCAGTTGGACTGACGTACCAAAGTTCAAGTACCTGGGGGTCTGGTTAGACAACAGACTTACTTTCACAGACCACTTAGAAGAACTGGCAAAGAAACTTAGACAAAGGCTTAGCCTGTTCTTTAGGATTAATAATCTCCTCACAAGAGACGCTAAACTGAAACTGGTTCAAACTACCTTTCTTTCCCTATTGGATTAAGCAGACTTTCTATATAGTCAGGGACCTGTAGGTACTCTAGCCAAACTTGATACGCTTAATCACAGAGCCATAAGATTTATCACGGGTCTTCCATACTCAACCCACCACTGTGCATTGTATACGGCAGTGGGATAGTCATCCCTTGCTTACAGATGGCAAAAAAATGCTGTGGTTTGGACATACAAAGCTATCTCAAATAAATTGCCCCAATATATCTCTGTCTGTTTATCTTTGTGCACTCTGGGGAAGTATGCCCTGAGAAGCACCTCATATATCTACCTTTATGTTTACAAAGCAAAAGCTTGCATTGGCAGAGCAGCCATCAGCTTTGTGCTCCCTCAACTGTGGAACAAGCTGCAAAAAACTTTGAAATCAACTCACCCCTTCAGCCTAGCAGCTTTTAAATCTCTATATCTACATCGTAATAAGGAGTCCTGTGCCTGTCTACCCTAAATAGTGACTCCTATAAGTCCAAGCACACTCTAATTACTACTGTTAAAAGACTGATTACATCTATAATTGACTCTTCCCTCTCCCCTTTTTTCTACCCCATATCTGTCCCTTCCACATTCCTTTGACCCTGGTTCCAGCTCTAAATTCTCCATAACGTATCACTATATATCTTTTAATATTAGGTTTTATTTGTGCTTGGTGCACCTGATATGTATATTTCTTTACTTTTATGAAAAATTGTGTCCTACCCAAAACTAGCTGTATCTTCTGTGCCAAACATATACTACTATAAATGCTACCTGCTGATACTTTGTATATACTGTATTATTGTATCTCACTTTATTTGTATTATTACTATTTTCTTGTGTGTTGCATCCCATGCATATTGTCCCTTGCTCCTTGTTAACAAACCCAGGTCCACCTCGAAAATGAGCTTGCTCAACGGTGATCACCTGGTTAAAGACTTTGATTGATTGATTGATTGATTGCTTGATTGATTGAAATTGCTTTTAACAGGCCTTGCAGCAAGTGACACGGGACCAAAACCGTTTCAGATTATGCCCCTGTTTCAATGGATATTAATCAGGATCAAAGCTCCCCCTCTGAATGTAACTGGAAGTTTAATTGTAGTCTGCTAAATCACAAGGAATTTCCTGATTGGCAAGAGAAGAAAATAAAATTCTTCTTTCAATTGAAGGACAATGCAGGGGTAACCATGCATAACTTGTGGAATGCATTCAAAGCTTTCATTAGGGGTCACATAATTGTTTTTTCTTCCAACATTAAAAGAAAAAGGGAGGCAGTATTAAATAACCTGGAAAAGAGTCTAAAGGATAAAGAAAAACTGTTTATAACTACAGGTACCAAAAACTCAAGACTACACAGGGGCATTATTCATATTAAATTTGCCATTAAGACTATATATAACCAAAAGGCAAAGTGTGCACTTGTCAAACTAAAACAAGCTTATTGGGAAGCAGGGGAAGCTCAATAGAAGTTACTTGCACATAAATTGTGAAAAATGTTAGATGCAACCAAAATTGCATCAATTAAAACCAAAAAAAGACAAACTAGTTTTCTCGACTAGTCAAATCACTGATATATTCAGAAAGTATTACTCTTCATTATATCAATCTGAAGTCTGATTTAGTCAGGGTAACTGATGCTTTCTTACATAATCTTAATTTGCCACGTATTTCAGAACAAGGCAAGATGGCTTAAAATAAGCCCATTTCCTTAGAAGAAATATTAAAAGCTATTTATTCCCTTCCTGCAGGTAAGGCTCCAGGTCCTGATGGGCTAACTGGAGAATTTTATAAAGTTACCACCCAAAACCTCATCCCTATCCTTCACAGAGTTTTCATTAATGCCCTAGATCAAGGCACTTTACACCCCCATGAGTAAAGCTACCATAACGGCATTACCCAAGAAAGATAAAGATCATAGGCCACGTGCGAATCATAGGCCAATCTCCATAATTAACTTAGACTGTAAAATCCTTGCCAAGATTATGGCTAACAAGCTAAACAGGGTTATTCGGCAACTGGTACACTCTGATTTGGTAGGATTTGTAACTGGGCACTGTAGTTCTGACCTATTCTGCAGAATTATCCACATTGTTCATGTTTCTAAGGCAAAGATACACTAACCTGCTTTACTTTCTTTAGATGCCAATGCGGCCTTTAAAAGAATTGAATGAGAATACTTAATTAACATGTTTAATTAATATAACTTAGGAGACTATTTTTGTAAATGGATTCAGGTCTTATATGCTGAAGTGTACTCCTGGGTAAAACCTAATAGATTCTCATCAGTTATGTTTCCTATCTTCCGTGGTACAAGGCAAGGATGCCCCCTTTCCCCTCTCTTATTTATTTTGACTTTGGAACCACTTCTCATCAAAATAAGAACATCTTCTTCTATATCTAGCATAGTTGCAAGGAATTCCCAGAAAATATCTGCTTACATACAAATATATGAACATATCAAATTGCCAGCAGAAACAGGCCTCCGGGTCAATCAAGTCTGCTCGAGTGTGCAGCTACAGTACAAGTCATATTAAACTGTTCCTTCAATGAGCTGGTTTAGCATTTCTGACTGAGTTGCATAAGTGTTGCTGGATCCAGCACAAAGTTCTGCACAAACTGTTTCTTAAGAATTAAAACTCAGTTTTGCATTGCATTGTGACTGGGCTACAGGTGCATTCCAAATGGGATACAAAAACATTTTACAAACATTGCTCTTGAGGTGGTTAAGCACTGAAAAACAGCTGGCCTTGTAGCACTGAGGGTTGAGGTGCTGGACACCACACATCGTGCCATGACGATGACGGGTTCAGGAATTAGCCAAGGCAGCCGGGGGTTGGCCAGGGAGGGAAGGAATCAAGCATCTGGAAGATAGCTCTCTCTTCCCTGGGGAGGGTTCCTGGGATGTGCCACTCTGTAGCCACACCTGGCAGCTGTCAGGAGCCGCACAGATCTTGCGGCGCTATGCTAAGTGGGGGAGGAGCTTGGCGGTCAGTGGCACTTAGTGCCCAGCTGACATTGCACATCCAAGCTCCTCAAGGTGGGGGACTAACCAAGCATAGAAAAACCTTCCAGATACCTGGTGAGATGACAGAGACCCCAGAGGTGTGCACACATTCCAACATTGGCCCAGCGCACCCAGGACTCCACACAGCCAAAGAGGTAGGTTTCTCTAATTCCAGAAAGTGTCACCAAGGGAGGGTGGGCCCTCTCCCAGAGGGTGATCCAGGGGGCTAGACCTACCAAGTGACTCAGGGGAGGAGAGCCTGGGAGGGAAGCAGGGGTTCAGGCAGGGAGTGAGAGGCTCAACCACGAGGGTACTCACGAAGGAAGCCCAGGCTATGGAGAGAGAAACAGAGTTGAAAAAAAAATATATAAAAAAGCACTGAAAAACAATGCAATATGAGTTACCAATGCATTTCCAACTGTAAAAACAATGTTAAACAAACTCATTGATGAAACAGTTTAATGCTACTTGTACTGTAGCACCTCATCTCGCAGCTGCCCCTCCCACCCCTGCTTCCCAGTATCCCTTCCCCTTACCTTGTCCCAACACCTCTTGAAACTGCCCACCTTCTTACAGGACACTTTGTCTTCTGGTAAGGTGTTCCATTTGTCCACCACTCTTTCAGTGAATAAATGTCTCCTCATCTCCCTCCTGAATCTTTCCCCCTCCAATTTCAGTCTATGCCCTCTTGTGTCCCTCCCCCTTCTCATCTGGAAAATCCCTTCTGTGTTGGTCTTGTTTATCCTCTTCAGATACTTAAAGGTCTCAATCATATTCCTCCTATCTCTCCTCTCCTCCAGGGAATACATATTCAGCTCTCCCAGCCTGTCCTCATAGGGCTTGCTCTCTAATCCCTGGATCATCTTTGTGGCTCTTCACTGCACCATCTCCAATGATCTGATATCCTTCTTCAGGAATGAGTGCCAGCACTGCATGCAGTACTCCAGGTGGGGCCTGACCAATGACCTATATAGGGGCAGGATAACCTCCTTCCTTCTGGAGGAGATCCCTCTTGCAATACACTACAACATTTTGTTGACTTTTGCTGCTGCCTTCCTGCACTGAACAGAGTTGCTCATGCTTCATGTATGATAACTCCTACTGTAGGTCCTTCTTCTCTATGCAGCTCCTCAACTGTACCTCATTCAAGTGAGAACCCCTCCCATGGCTCCTGGCTCCAAAGTGCATAACCTTGCACCTCATGGCACTGAACCTCAACTGCCATGTTTCTGCCCACTCCTGCAGCTTACTCAGGTCCTCCTGCAACCCCTTCCACCCCTCTGCATCCTCCACATCATCAACCACAACTCCCATCTTGGTATCATATGTGAACAGACTGATCCTGCTCTGGATCGTGTGTGAGATATCTGCAATAAAACTCCTAAACAGCACCGGCCCCAGTACCAATCCCTGTGGTACTCTGCTCATCACCGCTCTTGGTGATGAGAGGTTCTACTCCCCCACCACCATCCATTGCTGCCTTCCCTTTAGCCAGTTTGTGATCCATTTCACCATTTTTGGTCCCACCCCCACATGTTTCCCCTGCAATCTCCCATGCAGCACTGAATCAAAGGCCTTGCTGAAGTCTAAATATAGGACAGCCACTGCATGGCCCATGTCGAGTTCCCAGGTCACCCAGTCATAGTACTCTACAAGATTTGTCTGGCAGGATCTGCCCACTATAAACACATGCTGCTGACCATTCTGAACATATAGAAACATAGAATTTGTCAGCAGATAAGGACCGCTTGGCCCACCTAGTCTGCCCATTTCCTCCATGAAACCCCCTAGCCTATCTTTTAGGATGGCCTCCATGAGTTTTTCCATGATTGATGTGAGGCACACTGGCCTATAGTTCCCTAGTTCATCCTTTGGGCCACTTTTGTGGATGGGCACCACATGGGCCATTCTGCAATCCTATGGTACACATCCTGTGTCATAGGAGGTATAGAACACTTTGGCCAATGGCTGCTTGTGCAGATGATGTCTTGCTGTCGATCACACATCCAACCACCTCTGTTCCCTCACTGCTAAAATTGATACAGGAATTTTGGCTTTCTCAGGGCTTGAAATTTATTTTGATAATTCAGAGGTTCTCTTATTAAAAGATAATGATGATAAGTCTGTATACCAACAGAATAATATCAAAATTGCAGAAGGCGCCTGTGAAATCACCTTTTGGGACAGAGTTTCAAAATGACTGTGACAGTGTTCATGACAGCCATTTTACACTTACAGTGCTTATATTTCAGTTTGCAATTTGGCTTTGAAGAGTGCAGACATGTCCCAGTGCATGGAAGATTACAGCTGCAAACCTCCAGAGGTACGTATGGGGTAAAGGGGAGTGCGGGGAGGTGTGTGAGCAGAGGGAGGGTCGGAATGGGGAAGGGGGACAGGGGAGATGACTAGAGAATGTTTTCTTTTTTACAGTGTTAAAAAAATAATAAAGACATCAGGGGATGGTTTTCTTTTTTTTACAGACAGGAATGTTTTGGGACACTGGGGGTGGGCTCCCCAGTGTTTGACAGTGGTGCTGGGGGCACTAACAACTGGGACACTGGGATTAGGCTCCTCAATGTCCCATACTGTTGGGTGTGTTCTTCCACTGCTGACATGGGGATTGTTGCCCTCTGATGTCTCAAAGATAAGTGAAGGGACATCTGAGTGGCATCTAACACCAAGAGTCAACATCCCAGTGTCAGATTGTATTAATAAATTATTATTTTGGGACAGTGGGAGTGGGCATGAGGGGTCAGACAGCAGGAGATACATGACAGGGTGGTGGTGCCACTACACACGAGGGATGAAGGACAATGGCTCGCTGAACTGAGGGGGGTGCCACTAGACACCAGGGATAAAACACGGTGGGGAGGAAGGGATTACACTGGTTTGCATTTGTATGCAGCCCCACAAGCACTATCACACTTAAGTGACAGTGCCTTTGGGCACTGAAAACTTCCAGCCCGTGTGGAACTTTGGCTGTGGCCTACTCTGCACATCTGGGAGAAGAGGAGCATGTGTTTAATTTTTCTGTGCTAGAGTGCAAGAGAGAACAGCTTGATTGCCAGTGGTCTTATGCTTCATGCAAATGAAAGAAATGAAATGCTCCCATTGGAGCGCTTCATTTCTTTCAACTAAAGAATGACTTCCAGCTGTGAAACTGAGACTAATGTCACAGTCTGGTTGAGTTCTCATTGGTCATTGAGGGACAAGCCCACTGTAGAGTGCTCTGCATTGGACTTGCCCCAGGCACACATCTGAAATGTTGTTCTACCACAAGATGTTTCTTGCGCACACACAAGGAAACATAAAAATGAACCAGCACCACATTACATCAAATCAAATGGCTGAAGTGTACAGGCATTCTTTTCATTCTTGTGGACAGATGAGGAGCATGAGGAATGCAGTGCTGCTGAGCTGCCTGTTGAATAACACACAATGGAAACTGACTTGCGCGCTAATTCCTGGAGAATGGTGAGGGCGATTTCTCTTCAAGATAAGACAGTTCTAACTGTATAGTGTCCTATCCAGAGGACTCAAGGTGCTTAACACACAATAAACAGCAAAATAATAAAACAGCATATTTTGTAATAAACATTCAGTAGCAAATACATTTTGAGGCACAGGTCAAAACTTATCAGATATCGGAACCAAAATGCAAGTTCAAAAAGATAGCTTTGCAGGCCACACTTTAATGCCTCTACAGAGGAAGAGCACCTCAGATGGTATAGAAGAGAGTTCCAGATTGTGGCACCTCCACAAAGAAAACCTAATCTTAGGAGAGTTTAAGACAGGACCTCAGAATGACTAACAGAATGTCCTCAGTACAGCAGAGAGAGAAGAGAGGAGCATGCCAAACCAAGATGCCTTCAAGATATTTTCTGGTACATCATAATAAATCCTGGTGTTTTACTAATCAGCTATTGAATTTGACTGAGTTCTCAGAGCATATTGACAAGTATATTCATTCTTTCTTGAAATAAACTCGCCCTCTATTTCTCGAGAAGACCTGTTGTGGTATGCTCTGAAATGCTCCCTTCAAGGAGAGATTATCCTGTATGTCTTTCTGATATAAGGAAAAAACAACCCTACCAAGCTGTTTCTGATTTGTTGAATCAATTTAGAAGACTAGAAGGCCAACTTTCTCCGGACTCACCTGAACAGGCCTGGGTACACCTAGAAACCCTTTGGACTAAATACAATGACCTGTTAAGTGAAAAAGCTGAACATATGTTACTGTGTACAAAGGTCCACTGTTTTGATAAGGGTGAGAGGGCAGGTAAGCTTCTTGCTCTTTGATTGAAATCGCAAACCACTGACCGGATTTTCCCTTCTGTATGCTCCAAATCTGGTCAGATTTATTCCTTTCCTCGAGACATAGTGGCTCAATTTAAGGAATTTTATCAAAGATTATATACTCCTGATTCAGAGGTATGTGATTCTTCTCATTTTTGAAGCCTTCTTTCAAGATTTAGAATCAAGGAGAATCAAGCAAACTTTTTAAAATCACCATTAACACAACAATAGGTAAAATCTGCTGTTGATTCTGTTTCCCCTGACAAAGCACCAGGCTTGGGTGATTATACCTGTACATCAAATTTTTATATGCATTTCAAGAATCCAATAGCCCTGGTACTATTAAATACTTTTAACTATATTTATTCACATGGTTTATCTGATTTTTCCATGAAGGAGGCAATGATTGTTGTTCTGTTAAAGCCTGGGAAAGATCCACTTAAGGTTAATAGTTATAGTCCCATTTCCCTGATTAACTTGGACCTTAAAATTTTGTCCAAACTTCTGGCCACCAGGTTAAATCAGGTATGTGGTACACTGATTAGTAGGGAACAGGTGGGTTTCATGCACGTGAGGGTATCTGCTGACCATTTAAGAAAGCTAATGCATTGATCTCTGCACCCAGGGATTCCAGTACGCCCACAGCATTGGTCTCCCTGGATGCGGAGAAAGCTTTTGATAGGGTTTCATGGAACTTTTTATTTAAATTACTCACTAGATATCGGATCTCACCTGAGTTCTCACAGTAGGTTAAGGTTCTGTATTTCAATCCCACAGCCAGGGTGTTATGTAATGGAGTCTGGTCAGATCTTAGCTGTCTAAAATGGGGCACCAGGTAAAGATGCCCTTTATCCCCTTTTCTTTTTAACCTATTTTTGGAACCCTTAATTTGGAAGCTTAATAATGCCTCACAAGTACATTGCATATGTGTGGGATTACATCAATATAAATTGTCAGTTTACACGGATGATATCTTACTCCATTTGACCCACCCAACAATATCTCTGCCTGCTGCCCTGGATCTTATCACCCATTTTGGGATGATTATAAGCTCAGTTTAAGTAAGACTGAGAGTATGCCCTTAACCGTCATGACTAACAAAGCAGATACAGAACACCTGGGGCTTGTATCAGTTAAAGATAAGCTTAAATATTTGGACATATACAGTATATTAGTACCTCTCCTAAAAAAATGAAACGTCGTAATCTGGACCCTTTACTTGAGCAGAATAAATTAGACTTGATTAGATGGGCCATCCTGCCTATCTCTTTCTGGGGCAGAGTGAATATTATAAAGATGAACGTGTTGTCAAGGATCCTGTACCCACTTATTATGCTTAATGTTATAATTCCTCAGGCTTGTTTCACAAGTTGCACAGTATCCTGTCTTCTTTTCTTTGGCAAGGTAAATGCCCTAGGAGCGCGCTTTTTTTTTTTGTAAGATAACATTACCTAAAAACGAAGGGGGCCTTTGTCTTCCCAATTTCTATTTATATTATTTAGCAATTCAAGTCTCTCACTTCTTTCTTTAGTACAGGCCATCCTCAGAGGATAGTGAATATTATTTGTGCAGATTAGTCCATAAAGCAGACGAATCATAAGAAGTGCCAGAAGGTGCACTTCTTATGATTCGTCTGCTTTATGGACTAATCTGTACAAATTTATTAAATGGGATAGGTACCATCACATGCAGTTTCAGTTATTGCATAATCTTTTTTATGCTGCTGTTAAACTGCATAGAATGGGCAAATTAGCACAGGAGTTATGTACAAGATGTGGTAACGCAATGGGCATCTTGATTCACATTTTTTGGGAATGTGAGAAAATTGTGCCCTAATGGGATTCTATTCACCAACACTTAGACCTTCTCCTGGACTGGAAGTAGTAAATAGTTTATTGTTGACAAAATTGCCATTACAATGTAAACAAACTGTAATACATGGCATACAAAATAATAACATAATACATTAACACATACATTAATAAACATTACTACATTAATAAAATCAAAAGTCCAGACCCCTAAGGGACTGGCAAGCTCCAGTACAAAGTTTTACAATTCAGTGATATCAAAGCACTTTTGTAGCTCTGGCAGCCATTTTTTTCTTCCTATGCATTGATACTTTTAGAAGATACAATGATAATTTTTCCAACATGGAGATTTCCTCTGAGTTGAACAGCAAATCCAAGATATAACAAGTAGGTAATGCCATGGAACCAATAACCTTTCTGAGAAATGTTTTTCTTTTATCAGAATACCATGGGCATATAAATACTTTGTGATGTAAGTCCTCAAGCTCATTTATACCACAATTACAGACACCCGAGTCTTGAGGATCATTAGAATATCTAGCCATCATGACATTACTTGCAAAGGACTGAAATCTAAATTGTGTTATGATTCTTCTATAGTCAGGATCGTGCAAGTTAGTAAGATAGAACTTTAAACTATGTTCGTTTGCATTACTAGCAAGCCAACTCGAAACCTTCACATCACTGATTAGTCGTAAATCATTTTCTTTGGCTCTAGTGAATGTTACATGTTTTATAACTTTCAGATTGGCCAGGTTTACTGTAATCTTTTTATCCATCCAATAGTCTAACTTTGTTAACTCATAATATTCCATTAATAGTTCTACCTGTGACAGCCAGTTAGATTTTTTATTCTCTTACCATATTTTTTTTCATTTAGCACATTTTTCAATAGAACATGTTCTGATAAAGTAAGTTTTAACCAGAAAGATAGAATGCAAATATGCATCAATTCTTTCACTGAAATTTGTCCCAACTGTGACCTGACTACAGCACTAGGAGAGCTATATGAAAGCCCCAAGGTTTGTTTATAAGTCTTATTTACAATTACATCCATTTTCCATGAATCTGCAACCCCCCAGTTTTCAGCAGAATATAAACCTTGGGGTATTAATTTAGAATTTATTGCTTTAATCATTGGTGCTACTGTATGTCCTCCATATCTGAAATTGAACCTTTCCAAACCTAATGACGTTTTAATTGATTTTATCTGCTATAAAAGCAATATGTTTATTCCACTTCATATTTGAGGAAAATGTATGTAAATATATGTAAATTCTGTAACAAAATCCAATAAACAACCATCCATTAAGAGCTTTCTGTATTTTTTCTTAGATCTAAATATCATTATCTTAGTTTTCTGTGGATTAGGCAATAAATGTAACTTTTTCCACAAGCTATTAAGTTTATCCAAGCTTCTCAGTAGTCCTAATCAAGTCAGTGAAAAGAGTGCCATGTCATCAGCATAGCCCAACAGAGGAGTCATTAATTGAGCCAGTTTTGAAGAGTGGAAATCATTACTCATCATATTAACTATTAGTTTGTCAGTATAAACATTTAATAAAGTAGGTGCCAATATTCAACCTTGCCAGACACTGCAGACAGTAGGAATTTCTTTTGTTAACAGATCATTATAAGAGTATTGTATTTTTGACCAAGTATTAGAATATAAATGCCTTATTAATATTACTAAGTTTGGGTTATTACCCAGATCGTACATTTGAAGTTATAAAATATTTCTGTCTGTCGAATCAAAAGCAGATTTAAAGTCTACAAACACAACATAAAGTTTTTGTTTCTTTATTATGTAATATTATTCTAACAGATGTTGAAAACTGAATATCTAGGTTGTTGTACCACAGCCTTTAGTAAAACCTGCTTGTAAAATAGATGCATGCACACTTCATAATACAATCTAATAACCTATTCAATAATATTTGTGCATAAACTTTAGCTAAAGTATCAATTAGGCTGATTGGATGATCATTTTCTGGAAGATCCCTGTTGCCTTTTTTAAAGATAGATAAAATATGACTACCCAGCCATGTTGCTGGTATATAACCATACATTAAAGATTTATGGAAGAAATCCGTTAATAAATTTGACCACCAGTCTATGTCTTCTAAATAGAAATCAACTGCTATATTATCTGGACCAGGTGCTTTATTCTTTTTACAACTTTTTAAGGTAACTGCTACTTTCGATGAAGAAAGCCAAATAAAATTATTATCTATTTGGATAGGTATTATATTTAGGGCTATGGTACTGTATTTCTGGATATCCTATTGTCTAAAGAGTTTCAATTATATACATCATAATAATACTTAGTCCAGCAATCAGGATGCACATATGAATCAGGTTGGGTTTTAAATTTTAAAGTACCTTAAGATACCAGTCTCCAAAAGGTCAGATCATCCCTCTGCTCAGTAGCCTCGAGCATCTTATCCCATTGTTCTTTCTGAAAAATAGATTTCTGTACTTTAACATGTTCCTTATAATCTCTTCTAAGTTTATTTAATTCCCTTAAATTTTTTCTAGTGGTCTGATTTTTAGATTTAGTCCTGGGAGTAGTTTATGCCCCCCCAAAACAGCTTTAGGAGAATTTGATAATTTAGCTTCAGTAATTCAAAGGTGCTCAATGGGCTGTGAATTGTTAATTATTGGGAATTTTAATGCAGCCTGGGGCAAGTCACGAGGATTAGCTTTGGAAAATAGTCTTAAGATGTTAGATGTAAATCAAAAAATACTTTTCCCTACAAGGAAAACTACCCAACAAAGTAAAGGAAATATATTGGATTTAATCTTTGTATCAGCGAGAATTCTGATCAAATCAATTGAAGTAAATCAACCCATATTGGGGGATCACAGTTCTTTAAGCTGTGTCTTTGGATTTGGGGGAAGAAGGCATAACCAAATACTAAATCCATCATTAAAAATTAAGTGTAGAAATTAATAAAATTATAATAAAGAGGCTTTTGTTGCAAGATTATCTCAAGTTAAGTGGGATAGACTATTTCTAATATCATCTGTAGATTTAGCAGTCCAAGAATTCATAAAGTGGTTTCTAGATGTATGTAATGAACTAGCCCCTTATAAAATATGTGAACAAAGAAAGTCTCATGTGCCTTGGATTACAGAAAAACTGAAGAAATTGATACGTATAAAAGATTGGTTGTGGAAAATCGCTGGGAAAACCCTAAAAATTGAGGATTGGGATAAATACAAAAAGGCTAGAAATAATTTGAAATTATTAATGAGAAAGCAAAAACAAAAATATTATGAAGAGAAGTCAATTAGCACTACAGATAATAAAAAATATTGGTCTTTGATAAAGTCTTTTGAATCTCCACAAAATCAGGGCCCTCCTATCCAAATAATAAATAGAGGTGTACTAGAGGATGCGGTGGTGTCCCATCTGCAGGCACCTCTCTGGGCTGAGGGAGGAGGTTGCTCATCTCCAGGCTGAGTTGGCCAGGATTTGTGGGACCTCCTCTTCCATCCAGGGACCACCAGTGCCACTGCCGTTGCCTCAGAGGTTGCCAAGAAAGAGGAGTGGTTGGACCACAGTGGGCTCAGGGAGGGTGAGGGTGGTGGAACAGAGGCACATCCCTCCAGTTGTACCTCTCCACAATTCCTATGCCATTCTGGCAAAGTGTGGTTCCTCTATGGAGGCACCTACAGTGGAGACCAAGGAGGATGCTGGGAACCTCCACGAAGGAGACCCACAGGAGGGTGGCAGGGGACCCTGCAGGGGAAGGAAACAACTCCTGGTGGGGGACTCCATTGTTAAGAAGGTAGAACTGGGCAAGGAAGGGAGAGGGAGGTGGCTGCCTGCCTGGTGCCATGGCTTGAGGGACAGGGAGGCGAATCCTCAGGATTGCCAGAGCAGCTGCACAGGGAGGGAGCTGGATGTCATTGTCCACCCTAGGGACAAATGACCTGGCTAAGAAAGGGATTAGAGAAGTGCAGGAAGAGTTTGTGGAATTGGGAGGGGCCTTAGTCAAGTAGCACGCACGGTAACCTTCTTGGAGGTGCTACCCATCTATGGCATAGGAGAGGCTAGGATGTTCTGTACCATGGGATTCAATCAGTGGTTGAAAAACTGGTGTGGAGCTCAGGGATTTGCTTCATTTGGGACTGGGGTCCACCTGGAGTGATGCAAGCCTATACTGGCATGATGGGCTGCATCTGTCCGGGAGGGAACCAGGATCCTAGGTGATAGGTTTAAATGCTTCATTGGCAAGCTTTTAAACTAGCCAAGGGGGGAGGCACTGGAAAGGAGCAGGAAAATCCTAGCCCCCCCCAAACAATCACGGTAGTAAGTGTGGCAAACACCAACATGGAGGTGTCGATAGGGAGAAGTGCAGGGGTAAATGGAGAAAGTGACAAAGGCAAGAAGGACAGGGATGGGGCAAAAGGGGGTAAGGCCATCAGGAAATGGAGGGTAATGAGTACCAATGCCCGTAGTCTGGGCAACAAGCTCCCTGAGCCGGTGGCCTTAATGGAAGAGGGATGCCTGGATATCGTAGCAGTCACAGAAACATGGTACACAGAGAACCATGACTGGGATGTTAACATACCAGGATACATAACCTACAGGAGAGACAAGCAGGGGAGAAGAGGGGGAGGAGTAGTTCTCTATGTAAAGGAAGGGATAAAAGCAACTGAACAAAACAGTAAACAGGGAGGAGAGGAGGCACTGTGGGTCACCTTGAGACTGGAAATGGCACCACAATCTGCACAGGGTTGTGTACAGACCCCATGTCAGGGGAAGGAATGGACAAGATATGATGGAAGGCATTCTTAGAATGGCAGAGAAAGGGAGATACTGTTGATGGGAGACCTGATATGCCAGATGTTAACTGGAGCACATTCTGCAGCCACATCCAAGACAGGGCCATTCTTGATGCCCTACAGGTGGCAGGCATTAGACAGCTAGTTTCAGAACCCACTCGTGAGGGAGCAATCTTAGACCTCGTACTCTCAAACGGGGGCAGTGAGAGGATCTCAGATCTAGAAGTGGGTTGCCATCTGGGGACAAGTGACCATCAAACAGTGTGGTCCACATTAAACTCAGCTACAGAGTCAAGCCATACAAAAGTGAGGGTACTGGACTTCAGGAGGGCTGACTTTGGCAAGATGGGAGAGTGCCTCAGAAAAGCACTAGCAAACAGGCTAGAAGGAGGTGTGGAGCAACAATGGGAATTATCAAACTGCCATCACAGACACAACAAGCCTTTGTGTGAAGCAAATAAACAAATAAAATGAAAGAAAAGTCACTATGGTTCTCAAGAGAGGTGGCTGTGAAAGTCAGGAAGAAAAAGATAGCATTCCGGAAGTATAAGGAAACACAGAAGGAGCAGGACAGAGAGCTGTACCAGTTAAGGCAGAAAGAAGCAGGGAGGGAAGTCAGAATAGCAAAGGCCCAAACTGAGGAAAAGATAGCCAACTCAGTTAAGAAGGGGGATAAAACCTTTTATAGGTACATCCGCGAGCGTAGAAAGATAAAGGGAGGGATAGTGAGGCTGAATAGAATGAACGGTGGGTGGGCAGATGGGGACAGTGAAAAAGCAGGAATCCTGAATGAATATTTCTGCTCAGTATTCACAAAAGAGGAGGGGGAAGTGCCTAATCCAATTAACAGAAGCACTCTTGATAGGGGGGTCGATCCCAGTCCTTTCACAGAAGAAAGGGTTCTACAAGAACTCCTAAAACTGAAGGTGGACAAAGCAATGGGTCCTGATGGAATTCACCCAGAATTCTAAAAGAATTAAGGAAGGAACTAGTGAAACCACTGGCTACTCTTTTTAATAAATCATGGGAGGATGGTGTGGTACCCGAGGACTGGAGGAAGGCGGATGTGATTCCCCTTCACAAAAGTGGGACCATGACAGAGGCAGGAAACTACAGACCTGTCAGTCTGACCTCTGTGGTAGGGAAAGTGATGGAGTCACTTCTGAAAGAAAGAATAGTTGAGTACCTAGAGGTCAGTGGAGTACAGGATCCAAGGCAGCATGGGTTCACAGCGGGAGGTCATGTCAGACAAATCTAATAGATTTCTTTGACTGGGTGACCAAGTAGTAGACCAGGAGGGGCTGTGGACATGGCCTACCTAGACTTTAGCAAGGCATTTGACACAGTCCCACACAAAAGATTGATAGTCAAATTAACCAGCCTGGGAGTGGGTCCCAGGGTGGTAGCCTGGGTAAAACATTGGCTGGACAACAGGACACAAAAGGTAGTTGTAAATGGAGTCCACTCTGAAGAAAGGGCGGTTACTAGTGGGGTACCACAGGGTTCAGTATTGGGTCCAGTCCTTTTTAATGTCTTCATCAGTGACATTGCAGAGGGACTGGAAGGAAAAGTATGCCTTTTTGCAGATGACACAAAGATCTGCAACAGGGTTGATACACAAGGAGGCATGGAAAGGATGAAAAGGACTTAGCAAGGTTGGAGGAATGGTCAGGCGTATGGCAGCTAGGATTCAATCAAAAAAGTCAAAATAATGCACCTGGGAAACAAGAACCCAGGGAAGAATACACAATGGGTGGGGAGCTAGTAACAACAACAAAACAGGAAAGGGACCTGGGGTAATCATATCAGATGACCTTAAGGTTGCAAGCAATGTGAGAAGGCAGTAGGGAGGCCAGGGTATACTGGGATGTATAGGGAGAGGCATCAGCAGCAGAAAACAGGAAGTTGTTATCCCTCTGTACAGACAGTTGGTGAGACCCCATCTGGAATACTGTGTCCAGTTCTGGAGACCCCATCTCCACAAGGACATAGACAGGATAGAGGCAGTCCAGAGGAGGGCAACTAAAATGGTGCAGGGTCTGCAAGAGAAGCCGTATGAGGAGAACTAAAGGAACTTAATATATACCCTTGAGGAAAGAAGGAGAGGGGACATGATAGAAACTTTCAAGTACCTCAAGGGAATCAACAAAGTCCAAGGGGTAGCATCTTTCAGAAAAGAGACTTGCAAGAACAAGGGGACACAATTTAAAGATAGAAGGAGGGTGGTTCAGGGCAATGTGGGAAGTATTATTTCACGAGAGGGTAGTGGATGCATGGAACAGCCTTCCTGAGGAAGTTGGGGTCTAAAACTGTGGGAGAATTCAAGAATGCATGGGACAGACATAAGGCAATTCTTGTGGGGGGCAGGAAGATAAAGGCTGTTGGTTAACTAGGATCTGCGGCCTATCCTGTAGGTAGGGAAATGGGCAGACTAGATGGGCCTAGCGGTCCTTATCTGCCGTCAAAGTCTATGTTTCTATGTTTCTATGTTACTACAGTCAATTAAACCGTCAGCAAACATATTGAATGATTATTTTGTAAACTTGCCTGATTTGAACTTTTCTAGTTTGACACTTACAGACTCTGGTAAAAGGATGGAAAATACAAAAGTACCCAAATTTAGATTTAAGGGCATTACCTGTAGACAGGTCAAGAATGAGATTAGAAAATTAAGATAAAAAAAAGCTTATGGGTTGGATCTGATAGAAAATCATTTTCTTTAAAGATGCCATTCAAGTGGTTGCCCCAATACTGACAAAATTATTTAATTGGAGTTTGGCCGAGGGAATTTTTCCAGAGGTTTGGAGAAGTGCAAAAATTATACCAATTTATAAGGGTACAGGAGATATATATTTACCCACAAATTACAGGCCAATAGCCCTATTATCAGGTATATCAAAAATCTTAGAGAGACTGGTTCAGGAGCAGTTGACTGATTTCCTGGAGAAGCATTCTTTGTTAACAAAATTCCAATCAGGGTTTTGAAAAGGTTATTCCACAAGCACCGCACTCACCATCATGATCGACGATTTAGCCGCAAGGTTGGAAGATGACTTGTCGGTGGGTGCGGTGTTCGTGGATTTATCTAAAGCTTTTGATACGGTGTCTCATAGACTCTTGGGAGAACAGCTAGCAGAGATAGGCTTAATTAACAAAACATACAACTGGTTTACATCCTGTTTAGAAAATAGAAAACAGCAAGTAAATATAAATGGGGTCCTATCTAATAAAATATCAGTACTGAGAGGTGTCCCCCAAGGCTCCATTTTGGGGCCATCATTGTTTTTGATTTATATAAACAATTTAGTAGATGTAATACAAAACTCAAGTATAAATCTCTATGCAGATGACACCCTATTGATTGCAGATGGACGTACCCCCGGAGAATTGGAACAAAAGCTGCAGGCAGACTTTACCAGATTATGCACATGGTTGGCTAAATCAGGATTAATAGTTAATAGTAAAAAAACAAAACTCATGTTTTTTTGTAAAACCAATCAAAGACTGAACAATAGTAGAGAAAAAATAATCATAAAAACATTACAAAATGAAGAATTAGAACAACTATTAGAATATAGATATTTGGGGGTATGGATTGATCATGCTTTAAAATTTAACAAACATATATCAGATTCTATATTAAAGGTAAACAAAAGATTGGGAGTCTTTAGATGGACAAGCTTCTGTATGAACAGATCAATAAGGGAAACTGTTATAAAGCAGCTTCTTTTACCTATACTTGAGTATGGAAACCATGTGTATGGCCTGGCATCCAAAGGTCTCTTGCAAACAATTGACTCAATGTATAACAAGATGGCTAGATTCATATTGAGAAAGGATTATAGAGTGCATCATTGTGAAATACTACAGGAATTGGGCTGGCTTTCTCAGGAAGCAAAGAGGCAGCTCTCATGGCCTATGCAAATTTATAAAGTTATATATCAGAAACAACCAGAGTATTTAAGTGACAGACTTGAGAAGAAAATACATGTTTATAATTTGCGAAATATAAATTTAAGAAACTACTCTCTTCCCAAATTAAAAAATGCGTATAGTTATATGCGTTTTCCTGTTATTGTGGATAGAACATGGAATAAGATAAAATCAGTAGTGAGCAACAAATTTAAAGATGTGAAAGCATTTTCATCTAGTTTAAAGTTGGAATTAAGTACAAGGTGTAAATGCTATGGTTAGTTTTAGCAATCTTAGCATAGTGACTTGTAAAGAACGTTATATTGTTTGTCAATAATTGTATGTAGTGTATTTGTTATTTTTATGTATTTGTATGTTTGAGAATGTACTGTTTGGCTATTATTTTGATTGTTACATGACTGCACCAATTGAAAAATTTGACACAACAGGAGCATCTTGCAAATAGGACTCTGTCCTAATAATGTATTTATGCCACAACTTTTCAAGTATAAAAATAAAGGTTTTTACTACTACTACTTACTTTTAATTGTTCTAGTTGCCTTAGCAAGTTCTTTCTTTTTAGGCAAACATCTTTTATAAAAAAACAATTTTCATATTTTAAAGGGAGTTGTTGTTTCACAGCATTATAGTTTATTGTGATCTCATTATAAATATTTATAATGGAAGTACGGTATATATATTTGCTGGGTCTTATTCACCTTCCACTTCCGATATTAGCATGTTTTGAAAGCAGGCTGCAAACTCAAGCCTGTTTTCAGATTTAAACTTATTCTATCTTAACCCATCTTAACTTTTTATTATTAGTTATTACTATGTTTGGTTCCTGTATATCTTGAGATTTAATATCCATCTTTCTTACAGTAGCTATCAGAAAATGGTCACTGTCATGTCTCAATATGACCTGTAAATCAAGATAATTATGAAAGTCATAAGGTGAAATTAAAACATAATCAATTAATGATGTCCCAATAATTTATATAGGGTACATCTCCTTACTATCCAAAGATGTTCTACCATTTAATATTATAAGACTGAGGTCAGAAAGCAAATTCTCCATTCTATCTTCTCTATCTGTATTTATTTGATCTAGTGAAACTCATGACTGTATATCTAGTTGTTTTCCCCTTCTCAGAAGCTCTTTATCCAAATGGGGTTTCAAAGGGGGGTATCTGATGTTAAAATCACCTGTTATATATACTTCTGCATTATTATATTTTTTTTTGTAAGGAAGAAACTTCTGCAGAAATTTTGTCAAATAATTCCCTATCATAATTCAATGATTTCTTTGGAGGATTATACCCATTAATCATTATAACCAATGATTCATTCAAAGCCACTAGTACCATAATGTAATTAGTCTGTATTTTGGAATGTATAAGTTTGATATTATTTGACATTTTTAGGAATATAATAAGGCCAGCAATCAATCTACCCTTCCTTGAGTGTTTAATTACACAACTATGAAGAATCTGATAACCATTAAGTGGAATAACATCAACCTGTTCCTTTCCATGTCATGTCTCTTGTATATTTATGATATCACATTCTTTAATAAAGTTTACATAATCAGAATCAGCCTTTAAATCTCCTGGATACTTCTTGATAAGTTCATCTGGTTCCATGGTGCACCATTATTCAACATATTTAAAACATTATTATCTTTTACAGAAGTTTTCTCATTTCCACTACAGCTTGAAAAGAGTCAATTTCCTTCTTCAGTTAAAAGCTGAAATCTGTCAGAAATCTCCACATTGTATACAGTTGTTTATCTTTTATATCATCTTTAATACTAATATCCTCTTTACAGTCCAAAGTTTCACCTGAAAAGTCTTATATTAAAATCAAAAAAGAATCAAGTTTATTTGCAGCTTCCAAAATTGTGGCAGTCATTTTGTTATTCATCAATGTAACATCAATTTGACTTCCTTCTGACCCAGATTTAAATACTCTTACAACATTAACTATATCATTTTCATAAAAGTTCCACCCAGTGATGTTACAAAAAATCTGAGTAGTCATAGTTTTCAGCTTAATTTTGTTTTCCCAGCTAGGATATCCTAACCCAAAAATTAAAAGAACAACCTCAGTTGAGTCAATCATATTCTCATTGTGATAGACTAGGTCCTGAATGTTATGGTAATTAGACAACTCAGACACCAGTTCATCAGCAGTTAAATGAGACCAATTTGTATTTTCTAACAAATGCTTTGCTAATATTGGGTAATCCATACCTAAATCATAATACTATAGTAGCTCTGAGTTTCTCCATACACACTGGGCAACACAAGCATTCATGAAGAAAATCAATAGAACATCACTGTCCTTAACATATTCCTTGGACCTAATCACATTAATAATAAAATCAGCGGCAATATCCAGCCCCAAGAATTTGTTACAAAGAATGTTAACCAGAATTCTAAGAACTTCCCCATTTTAATTAGGGTCATAAGGTATTCCTGTCAGGGTTACAATTGCCTGGGCATCAGCCAATAATCTAGCGCTCGAACATCTATTTCCACTTCATTACTCTGACATTTAAAGTTGTTCTGTTGGGTTAAAGCATCAATGGGTTCCAAAGGTTTTTTATTCTCCTGTGGGGCATCTATAGTTAGCAACTCCTGATCCATTTTTGAACCTCTTTCATCTCCTGATCGTGCACTATTGATTTAGGAATATTACACTTAACACTTTTATCTGTTTATCCTCCCTTAAATTCTTCCATCACAGATTTTTATTTTTTAATTTTAGTGAGAATATTCTTGATCTGATTACAAGACGTTTTCTTGTTCGGATCTGAATTTTTTTTAGTCTTGACTTTTTCCTTTTTACTTACTTTTTATTTTTGGAAGAAATATGAGTTTTAGTAGGAAGTTCTAGACCCCCATCAACTGATTTGATATTAATCTCAGTGTTTTCAAGAATATCAACTTTTCCAAGTTCCACATAAGTATCTTCTGGATTCAGAATTAACCTGCCAGGATCACTACTCACAGTGGAAGGAGAGTTAGAAGGCTTTTGATTCTGATTTACTTTAGTAATAGAAAGACATTCTTCTAGTCTCATAGCATTCTCTGCAACCTCGCCCCTTAAATCAGTGATCTCATTTTTAATCATTACACATTGTTCCATAATAGCTACATTTGCTACATGGGTTTTTTTAAAACCTCAGTCAGTTTCTCATCTATAAATGGAGTATAAGTAAGATGATAAACAACTTTTCATTCCTTCATACAAGTCTGTTTTGCTAGATCTTCAGTCCACTTATAGTCTCATTCAGTTCTTCCACTATTTCCCCAACTGCCTCATTTTGCATCATAGATTTATCTTTATCAAAACTCATTGATTTTCTTTGAGATTTAACATCAGGTTGGCTGTTGTAAGATAGTGAGATAACTGGAAAATCTTGTGTCATGCCAGAGTTATTACTTTCCACAAAAGTGATCTTTTTGGATGTAATATCCTACAAAATAGGAGATACAAACTCACTTGAGGTATCATTCACTAAATTAGGGGATCTATTGATTGAATCTGTACTAAAATTATACTGGGTCCCAGTCACTTCTTGTTCCTTATTTCTTTTTTTAGCAATCTTTGCTGCATCTATCCCCATTACTTGACAGGGAGTGGAGGTGAGCCTGGTATCATTCTCATCTTGTGGTAGCACGTCATTTCAGTGCTGCAATTTCAGTGAGTCAATTACAGCAATGCTATTATAGTGACTTCAATAATAGCGATTGCTGCATTACAGCACGGAACAGTTTCAGTGACTATGTGGTAATAGCCTACCTCTGAGGTCCAGGTGCACCTTGGAGGATGTTATTTTAGAAATAGGGGGTTTGGGGTGCAGAGGGGTGTAGCCCCCCTGCACTACTAGTCCATACCTCTTTACTATCCTATTGTAAGTGCTCTTCGGATAGCACTTGTAACTGTCCCAATGTGTGAAGCCGTGATTCAATTGACCGCATGTTTAGAGTTGTTCAGGAATACAGCACACAGTGACAGTAGGAATACTTGCAAGGAGTGGCCTTTAATTTGCAATAGCACATGTAAAGATGTGCGCTGAATATGCATTTGCTGAATTTCCCGATTGCTGAAATGGGCTTCACTATTAAAAACTCGCTGAAATATATTCTCAGTATTGACAGGGAACCTCATCTAGTGACACTTCAGCCCTTGTCAGATGAGGAGTTATCATTTTCTGAACTCCCTCTTTGACTTGAGTTTTAGTATTTTGCTTTTTAACTCTACCCAATTTTTTTCTGTATGGATTTCTCCCTGTATACCGTTATCAGTATTTTTGTTACTATTATTCTTGCCTCTTTTAGTTTTTTTAGTTTTTCATTTGTTTTATCATCGTTAGCAGGGGCGTCTGAAATTATAGTAATAGACCTCTGTAAAGCTGTTTTCCTAGTTCTCATTTTTATTACAAGATTACTCCAACTTTGTTGAAGTATTAAAGTGCTACTTATTTAAAGTGCTTCTCTATAAACAAGCTACACAATTAAAAATAGGAAAATGTTTACCCACAAAAAGCCTAAACACAAATAATCACATATACATATAATACTGTAACACTATAAAATTGTAAAACACAAATTTCAATTAAAACAAGCTCCAGCAATTTTTATCTCACTTGTCAATATCTTAAAAAAATGATTCAGATGAGAGGTGGCTTAATCATTCACACTTGTTTTCTTCTTACTGAAGTAGCTTGCACCCCTCAGTAAAAGTATAATGTTCTTGTAGCTAAGTGCCTAAACATAAAAAAGAACAAAATAACACTAAATATCTTCCTCTAGAATTCCTACTAATACTAATGAATGAAGTCAAAGTCAAATTTATTTACAGAGCATTTTTCTGTAACCAAAGCACTGATACAATATAAACCATCAGATTTAAACAATATCCTTAAAATATACATACAGATTAAAATAATCATAAAATAAACTGCAGCAATTCTGGGGCTAGCCATATTCCCCAAAGGCCTTTTTGAATAAATCGGTCTTCAGGAGTGATTTAAAAGCCTCAATGGACAGGCACTTTCTAATCCGACAAGGTAGAGTATTCTAAAGGGTTGGGGCTACAAAGGAAAAAGCCCTAGCTCCAGATGTCTGCAAACAGACCCTTGGAACCTCTAGCAATCCCTCATCAGCGGAACGGAGGGAGCAGAGGGGGCAGTAGGGCCGAAGGAAGTCTTGCAGACCTTCTTACCTTAATTGTAATAAAATAATGTAACTGACATGCAGTATTTGCCACACACTAACTTTTATGACTCTTCCACACACTAACTTGTATAATAAGTTAAACAAGTACCTTGTATCAAAGGAGAAAAATGAAATATATGTTAGATAAATCCTTTATTTATTTTTAAGCTAATTTTTGAACTGAGTAAATAATGTATAAAAGAAGTCTGGTATACCTTCATCGTTAGAAAATTAATTTTAATAATAAAACCCAGCCAGCAGTGATTCAAGTATCCCAGTATGCCTACTCTAGTTATGCCTTTATATTTTCTAATCTAAATGATATTTCAGTCTTTCAAAATGGGACCTCCCAGTCAGAATAATACTGTTTTAATAGAGAAAACATCTCAATATAAACTTAATAGTTAGCAAGCTTAATAGCTTAGCAAACACTACTGACTCCTTCTTAATATGCACCTTAGACACAGTTTTAAATTCAAAATAACAAAATCTAAGCCATTTGGCTTTTATTTTTTAATCTAAGATTAATTAAGTAGCCAGCGAGTTTAAATAGCAAATAGATCCCCAGTCTGATTTTTAGTTTAAGTTAGGATTTATGACTCATCAAACTGGGAAAAATTAAAAACTTCTGCAGCAAGAGGGTTTTTTTTTTCAACTACACTCTAGCTGTCCAGTAATATACAGAATCCGGGCAGTTCCCATTCAATACAAAATTCCACAGTTCCTTTGCTCTTTCACTTCAGCACTTCAGCATTTTCTGATTCTTGACTCCAACTCCAAGGTTCAATGGTTCAATGGCTCAACCTTCTGCATAGCCCAACCCCAGTGTAGTGCCTTCTACAAGGCACCCTGCTTCTCCGGCAAGAATAGAACTGCTCCACCGCCAAAGACTCCGTTCATTACACAACACCTGGGGAAAAAGAAGCACACAGGACAGACTGGTAGACCAAGACAGCTACACAAGTAAGTCTGGAAAGGCTGCTTAATAATAGTGTAGGCAAAGGTGGTTTACCTGTTATAGCTATTTAAAAAGTGTTAAGCAGCTCCTGCTTCTGTGCCTGCTCCACAGCCACATAGCATTCAGCAGCCATCTTGGACTTTCACTCTCTGGGACTGGAAGAGGCATTCCACCCTGAAGTCTGTTTATTGGGCCTGTTTCAGGACAGCCTTATAGGTAAACAGTGTTAGCATATGACTCTGATCTCAGCCTGTGCAAAAAAAAAAAATATCTTGAGACACTGGTGTGACCAAACCATCCCATCATACTTGGAATGGTATAAAGAAATTCTGTTTGCCTTACAGGCAGAAAAAAATGATTGCCAGTATGACTAACTGAACAAAGGTTTATAAGAAAATATGGGAACCCTTGTAAGTACTGTTATCCATTCAAGAGGCATAAAATGTCCCTTGTCCTAATCTATATTCATACTGTACCCCAGGAGAGGGTATGGCTCGCAGTTGAGTAGGAATCCCAGAGTGCACCATTTATGTTTTTCAGATCTCTAATAACCTTCCCTTTTTTCTCAGCTTTGGTTCTTAGACTGCACCCTTTTTATGTATGTTTATTGTTAAGGACCAGAGGTTTCTGGTGTATGGGATGGAGGGGTGGCTGGAGTTTGGGGGGTTGAGGTAGGGGAAGGTTTTCATCTGTTCTGTAATGACTTTTTTTTTCTTTTATGGCTAACTCTGACTGTAGGGTATAAGAAATGTCTGTTAACAGGTTATGTTCTGGAGTTTATTATGTGTACATTCCAAAACTTCAATAAAGCATATTCAGTAAAAAAAAAAGTATATATATTTTCAAAGGATGAGTAAAGACAGCAGGAAGAAGGAAGGATTTCGTAAATGATGCTCAGTGTGAGCAGTCCTAGGCATTTTGTGCAGAAACCCCTGGGAGGCAGCCTAATGAATGGTCATTAAGTAAGTGGGTCCTGGCAAGGGTTGGGTACAGTAAGTCCCCAAGAATAGGGCAGCACAAGGGATTTTGCTTTTTGTTCCACTAGGACTATCAGTGCTGTGCCAAAGGAAGGCATATGTGGCAGTACTAACCATGCTTCAAGCAATTAGTAGTACTATCATAATGCTGAAACACTATTATATGTGTTAACCTTCTGGGCACAGTGAAACAAGTACATGGCACAGCTTCCCCTCAGGAAAGTACTTGTTCTACCAGACGAGTGCACCACTGAACAGATTGTCTTGGGAACACCAAGGATTCATGGACCCTATAAGGGAGGATAGGGTATAGAGGGTTGAGAGAGACACAATATGCAATGACAACTGCAGTTGTAGTCCCTGAGAAGGGACTTGGCAAGGTTGTAGGAATGGTCAAATGTATGGCAGTTTAGATTCAATGCTAAGAAGTGCAAAGTAATGCACCTGGGAAACAAAAACCCAAGGGAAGAGTACACAATGGGGGTTGAGATACTAACAACAACACAAATGGAAAGGGACCTGGGAGTAGTCATATCAGATGACCTAAAGGTGTGCAAGCAATGTGAGAGGGCAGTAAGGAGGGCTGGGGGGATACTGGGATGCATAGGGAGAGGCATCACCAGTAAAAAACAGGAAGTCTTTATCCCTCTGTACAGACAGCTGGTGAGACCCCATCTGGAGTACTGTGTGCAGTTCTGGAGACCCAGTCTCCACAAAGACATAGACAGGATGGAGGTAGTCCAGAGGAGGGCAACTAAAATGGTGCAGGGTCTGCACCACCAGAAGACAAATCAAGAGAGACTTAAGGAGCTTAATATGCATACCCTTGAGGAGAGCAGGGAGAGGGGGGACATGATAGAAACTTTAAAGTACCTCAAGGGAATCAACAAAGTCCAAGAGGGTAGCATCTTTCAGAAAAAGAGGTGTGCAAGAACAAGGGGGCACAATTGGAAGCTAGAGGGGGGATGGCTCCGAGATAATGTGAGGAAGTATTTTTTTTATGGAGAGGGTTGTGGATTGTTACACGAGGTCCCTGCACCCTTATTGGTACCCTCAGAGGTACACTGTAGACAGCTAGTACTTAGGTATATGTTGTACTAACATATAGGGCTAAGGGTGTCTACCGAATAAGAGTAGATGTCAGTATATGTACACATGTTATTGTAATACACTTTGCTTGCTAATACATATATATTCTTCTATGTATTTTCTGTGTATTTCTTACTTATAAGATGTTAGGACACCTGTGTCCTTGGAATAATTATGATATAGAAGTCGGCATTGCCACCTTTCGGTGATTTCTACTACTACACTGAGTTATGTAAGACTCTGTATAAGTGCTCTTTTGTTTCACAAACTGATGACTACTACAAAATTGTATAATGTTATCTTGGACCGTGGAGCCTCCTCTAATTTAGCCAATAGGGCTCATCTCTGTAACTAGAAATGTTTCTATCTTACAGTAACCATAGTAATTATCATAGGTGTATAATATGAGACACTAAGTCTTGTACCTCAGAGATCCCAAGAGACACAAAGAAACCTCGAGGTATAGGGAACGCTTAGCACTGGCTCCCAGTTCATATCGATAAGAACTGCTTAGGGCAACTGTGATTTTATCCTTTTTGGTAGTAATAAACTAGTTTATTACTCTAATGCAATGTGTCTGTGATTACTTGCATTCCTAATGTTGCCAAGAACCTGAGAGTGAGGTTTAGACCTCCTGACAATTGGCAACCGCGTGCAGGCAATATTTGGTGTTTGTAAGCTTTCACTAGTTGCTACAACTTTTCCCCTTCCCAACAGGGACAGTAGGTGTACATTTCCGTATCATCTCCCCTGTTTTCAAACCAGTTTGTAGACACTTACAAAGTCTGGCTGTTATTCTCGGGTGTGGTCGATGCCGACTTGACCCACTCCATTGCAGCTTTGAATTGTGAGCCTACAAATTCTACAGTAACCCGACTGTGTGTAATGTGCTCCTGCTGTGGATCGATACATAGCACGGCACCTTTTTCACAGTTTGATTTTTCGTTCCCTCCCACACAATGGCCACCGTATCAAATATCTGTGCAGAACTGAGACTCGATTTCTCTAACTTCCTTGCCTCCCATGGAGGATGGGCTGATTTCGCTTGGGACGCAAGTCAATCTGAAAACCCTATACTGGGGATTTCAACCCAGTACACAGAGATGAGACAATCAACCAATAAGCATCATGCCAAAGGGCTGATGGTCACGGCTCTCTACGCTGCTCTGGAAGCCTCCGAAGTGAGGTTTTGAACCCTTGATCTGCATATTTTGTCTCTTAAGCAAGAGATGGGTTTGCAGGAAACAGAATGTATTAAACTGCAGCAGAATTTGGAGTCTGAACTTCAAACACTGCGAAATGAAAAGGATTCACTTTTGCATCATTCAGCTCAGGCTGGAGAACAGGAACTTTGTATGTTAAAGCAGGAGTGTGAAAATTTGAGACAGGATAAGGGACAGGCATTACATATGAATGACTTGTTAAGTACAGTGAATGCACAGTTGAGTGAGGAGATGGGAGAGCTACAGGATGAGATAAACCAGGTACATAATGACTTAGAAGTGGCTACTAGGGACAATCGCGAATTGAGCACCGCGTATAGGGTGTTGCAAAAGCAAATGCAGGATGAGGTTGATATGGATCTTGCAACTGTGAGTCATGCTGAATGTAAAACCAAGATGGAGAAACTGCACCATCAGCGGGAGGTTCTGGCTGGACATGTTAAGGTGATGGGAGGCATAGCCCCGGCCTTACACAGGTCATCTGAGGGGGAGATATCAGATGATGACATCTCTCAGTACAATGCCCAGTCACACCCCTACTATGGCCCAGAAACCCCACCCAAACATTCACAACATGGCGGGTCCCCACTCCACCCTCACCATGTCATACGTCGTCGATGTCATGACGCCCATTATGGAAGACGCCAACATGGCGGCCCCCATGATGGGGGGGAGCAGGCCCAGGCCTGGTCCTGATGGCACCACCGATAGCTGTTATTAATGTGGAAGAAAGGCAGGAGATAGAAACAATGATTGAAAATGCAATCGGTAATATACCTATTCCTGAGAGAAGTAAACGGACTATTAAAACCCAAATCAGTCAGATTCTACAAGAAGCTGACACTCAGGATGGTATTGTTCATACCGCAGCCGAGGCTGCAGCCTGGGCTGCACTAGACAGTGCCCGAGATAACCTACCTCCACCTGATCAGCCCACTAATCCCCTACAAATGGCCTGCTCTGTTCAGCAAATAGCTGACAGTATCGGTCGGATGAACCTGTCCGACAATCTCAGCTGCCACTTGGAAAAGGTGTGTTGTAAATGTGAGATGCTTAGCCTCGCTGCAGAATATCAGGTCCAGATACTACACCAGACCATCGATCCTAGTTTGTGGGCCAAACTCCCTGATACCATCTGCCAGGACGGCAATGTCACCTTTGATGAGTTGCAGCTGAGCTCATTTCTGCACACAGCCCAGGTGTAGTAGGAGTGATGCTTGCATTCCCTGTAAAACAGAATGCAAAGGAAAGTCCAGCGACTTACCACCAGAGACTCTTGATGGCCTACCAAGCAGGAAAGCACCTGGCACAAGAAGCTGCAGATGTAGATCTTACTGAGTACAAGACCCTGTTCCTTAGGAACATGATTCCTGTAGTACGAGAAAAGGTAGAGCCAACCACTTATCCCAACATGGACAGGTTTGCCAACATCCTTCGGAAAACTGAGAGAGTCTACCAACTCTACATCCATGATCAGGGCTCCAGTTCCAAGAAAGTAGCCACCGTGGAGCCTGCTCAAGAGGCCACGACGCACTACATGGTGGAAGGGCAGGCCCAACACAAACAGCCCCTCCCCGCAGACAACCAACACCCCCAACAGACCCAATAACAACAGCAACAACCACAACAGCAACAGCAGCAATGGAGTGGGAACCAGAACTATCATAAGAATAAGAAGCACAAGAATAAGGGCAGACGACAACAACAAAGAATGGGCCCTTCGTATAGGGAGATAGCCGAAGAAAAATGAAAATTATGAGAGCTCCTGGGGCAAGTGTACTCTGTGGCAGATGCTGTTCCCACTCAGTCCCTTGCAGCTGTACAACCGGTGACCCAAACCCCGAAGAGCCATGGCAACACTGGGAGTACAGAACTTCAGGCCCACACTGACCTGAACCCAGAAGCTCCTCCCTATATAGCATCAGTGCAGCACGGTGAAGTGGTTCAAAGGAGCCAGGCCTGACCTCGCCATGCTCCCAGCAGTACATATTGACAACTATAGGCCCCAGTCTGGATTGTAAACAAGCTGGTCTTGGATACAAACGGAAGGCCCTGCACTGAGGCAGAGGTCGGGGGCTGCCTACTTATAGTGTTACTGGATACAGGTGCGGCTGTGTCTGTATTACATGATGACCACCCGGACACATCTCCTTGGTCCACCGGACAGAGGACCAACATGTCAGGAGTAGATGGTACTGGATTACCTGCATATCGGTCTCTACCCTTGCAGATAGAATTAGGCCACTTAAAGGCCTCACACACCTTCCAACTAATGGTATTGCATGATCATCCTAGTATCATAGGAATTGATTTTCTTGCAGCACACGACTGTGTGGTGGATTTAGCTAACATGCTATTGATACAAATTCAGGGTTAATACCAAACTATTTTGATCCCTGATTCACATGTTGTGGCAACAATATCTGCAAACAACAAAGAGTATGATGTCATAGATTTGTTCAAAGACCATGAGCTTTTCCCAAAGCTTCTTCCCATTTTGCAACAGCATTTGGAAGCGTTTTCAATTAACTAACATGACTGTGGCAGAATGCACACTGTCATCGAAGTGCCAGGCCCAGCACATGAGAGGCAAAGGCAATATCCTTTTTCCAACTGAGGCCTTGCCTTCTCTCAGAGAAACAATAAAGTCACTCTTCAAGCAAGAGGTAATCAGAACATGTGTTTCTACTGCTAACTCCCCAGTGTGGCCCATGAAAAAACCCACAGGTGCCTGGAGACTTACTATTGACTACAGGAAATTGAACCAGGTCACCCCCAGTTGTACTGCAACTGTGGCATCCGCACCTGATGTGCTACAACTTTTGACCCCAGACCTAAAATGGTTCAGTGGCCTGGATATCTTCAATGGTTTTTGGTCACTACCATGTCTCCCAAGAGTCAATATAAGTTCGCCTTCACCTTTGAAGGAAGACAGTATACCTGGACTTGCTTACCACAGGGATTCCATAACAGCCCGTCCCTGTTCCATCTGCATATGATGGATGCCCTTGAGGGTTTCTCTACTCCCTAATGTCTCTTGCAGTATGTGGATGACCTGTTGCTGGCAACTGCCACACAGGAACAACACTTGGATCTCTTGGACAAACTACTGACTCTCATTCAGAAAGCAGGCCTAAAATGCAATCCAGCAAAAGTACAGCTATGTCAGAAAGCAGTGCTCTTTCTGTGTCTAAAAATAAATTACCAAGGCCTAAGCCCTACCTGGAAGAAGATACAAGGACTGCAAGACTTGCCATTGTCTACCAGCGTGGCAACTCTTCGACAGTTTCTAGGTATGGTGAACTATTCTAGAGATTTCATCAGTGATTTTGCTCAGAAAGCCACTCCTCTGTATGAGCTATTAAAAAAGGACATTCCATGGACTTGGAGCCCTATACATACCCAGGCTGTGATGTAATTGAAGCAGGCCTTGGCCTTCGCCCTAGCTCTGGTCAACCCCAATCCATCACTACAGTTCCATCTGGAATGTGCCACCTCTGACATAGCCATGTCGGCAGTGCTGTCTCAGAAGGTTCATGGCACCCTGAGACCTATTGCATATGCATCATAGCTCTTGACCCCTGTGGAACAGAAGTACAGCCTTTGTGAAAGGAACCTTCTGGCCACCTACTTGGCTGTCAAGCACTTTCTGTATATCATTGGGTACTCTCCACTGATTATTAACACCAACCACACATCAACTACCTATCAGCTTTCAGACAGAGTGAGGGATGGGTCAGTATCTACTATCAGGCTGGCACACTGGTCACTTCTTCTCCAGGATAGAGACATACAGGTGCACCCAACAAAAATTCCATCTATACTGGCTCATGGACTCCTTTTCCAAGGAGAACCCCATGACTGTACACTGCAGTCACCTGATCTTCCAGATCCAGGTCCTTTTCTCCCTGCCACACCACAAATACTTGACAACACCTCTTTGTGTCATATCTTTACTTATGGTTCAGCATCCTACTATCATGGAGAACAAATTGCAGGGATGGGCATTTTACTGATTTACCCCTATAGTAACACTGTTAAGATCTCTAAGTGTTGTAGTGTAGCATCATCACAGTATGCAGAGATGGCAGCGGTGGCCTGTGCCCTCGAGTTCATCCAGCATGGGACTGAGGATACCATCATTTTTACAGACTCTAATTGGGTTTGTTGTTCTCTTACAGAATTCCTTCCTTTCTGGCAGAAGAACTCCTTCCTCTCTTCTGACAGCAACCCAGTGAAGTATAAGGAACTGGTAATATACATACATTCACTGGCACAAAAATTTGCACACAAACTCTATGTACACAAAATTAAAGCTCATTCCTCCATGATCACTACCATGCCTTCAATGATACAGCAGATACCCTTGCCAAGGAAGGGGCCCGAGGGGGGGACACATGGATGATGGATCATCCAGAGGCCGTACATATTGCAGCACTCAGGAAAAAACCTGAACCCTTTTCCCTCTTGGACCTCTCAGCAGCCCAACAAGTTGATACTGAACTCAAAGAAGTGTTCAGATTCCTTGACAAAAGTACCAAAGAGAAACTTCCCACACATAACCCCTACCGGAGGCATGAAGGTAAGTTACGCTTGTCACCAGATGACAAGCTCATCTGGTACCAACCAGATAATTCCACCACCAAGTTGTGGGTGGTCCCCAGACACCTTAGGTCAGAATTTGTGCACCAAGTGCATGATACACCCACTGGTGAGCACCAGGGGAGTGGAAAACACCCTCCAGAGGCTTAAGACCACCACCTGGTGGCCTGGTGTCACCAAAGATGTCAAACTGTACATAGATAACTGCCTTGTTTGTGCACAAAACAACCCCATCCCCACCAAATGAAATGCCAAACTTTTACCACAAGAACACTCTGGCCCTTGGAATGCCATACAGATTGATTTTATTGGTCTCTTAACCAATACCAGCAGAAATAACAAGTATGGTCTTGTGGTAACTGACCTCTTCTCTAAGTGGGTTGAAGCTTTCCCCCACTAAAACATGCACCGCTAAAACCACTGCCAAAATCCTGGTGGAACTAATTTTCTCCAGGTGGGGCCTACCTCTTAAGGTGGACTCTGACAAAGGAACTAGTTTTACAGGTGAGTTAATGAAAGAATCTCTTGAACTCCTTGGAGTTCAACAAAAGTTCCATATACCCTACCACCCCCAATCTTCAGGTCAAGTAGAGAGAGCCAACAGACGGATTAAGCAAATGCTTTCCAAATTCATTGAGGACAATCCCCAAAACCTGGGATTCCCTACTGACATTGCTCCTTATGGTAATTAGGGGCACACCCTCAGCCACTACTCAGCTCACACCCTTTGAGGTGATGACTGGAACACAGATGAGATTACCTGAACACCTGTTGTTTGACCTGCACACTCCCACTGCAGACCGTGTGTCTGTAGATCAATATGTGGAAAAACTCAGAAAAGACCTTATACAGACACACTTGTATGCTGTTAACTCCATGGGTAAGGCCCAGCAACAATCCAAAACACAGTTTGACAAGCACGCACAAGAAGTGGATTGGCAGGTTGGAGATCAGGTAATGGTCCTCCGATTTGCATATCCCACACATTCCTTCTCCAATAAATGGGAAGGCCCATACCCCATTGTCAATAAGCTCAGTCCAGCAGTCTATCAAGTTAGACTCCTGCAAAATAATAAACTGACTGACAAATGGTTACATGCAAACCAACTGAAACTGTATAAAAGAGTTTAATTACTTTTCCTCACCCCATTGGGCGGAATAGTACTGACTTACTAATGTTTGATTTTGCTTTTCAGACACATGACAAGATGGTTATCTTGTTCCATTATCTCCTCATCTCAGGAGTTATCCCCTACATCCAAGGCATGGTATCGAACCTTCTACCACATACTGATCATCCAGCATCTCCTTCACAGGGAGTATCAATCAAAATACCCGATAGTCTGATTACTGTCCAGGAAGGTTCCAATACTTAACTCACTGCCTCAGTTGTTTCTCCTGATCAATCTACCCTACAAATTGAGTGGCAAACCACATCGCAAGGACAAATTCTCCCTGTGGCCAAACTCTCCAAAGGAACTTTCCAGGGTTGGCCCAGTGCTAAATTATCCCCAAATGGTTTTCTGTCCTTGCTACAAACTACTCTCAGGCATTCTGGTTTATACAATATTACTGTCTTAATTGATCCTTCGTACTGTAATTCTCTGTCTAAGGATTATGCTCAAAAATTTTGTGCTGTACACAACATGGTCTCTGCTGCCATGTACCTCTCTGTGTTACCACCCACTGATAAACAGCTTTTGGAATGTTCAAAGCACACACCTGGTCCCCGCAGTGGTCTAACAGCTACTGCCCTCCCTGGTTCATTGATTAACAGTTTACAATTTATGCACATACCTGTGTTGTTTAATCTCACTTACTGGAATATGAAAGAATTTGGTATGTGTCACAATACTAATACAACAGCATTTTATAGTATGTTATTGTTTGATAGTTTAGCTGCATTTCAGATTCGTACTCAAGACCCTATTGTCTGGGTCCATACTACTGAACATAGAGGCAACTTCAAGAGAAAACCCAATCCTGATGATCAAAGTCATAAACGTAATACACGTGAAGTTGACAGTTCTGATGTCACTGGTGCAACAGGTACTGTCAGAGGTCTCTTTGGTACGGCCATGTCTATTTGGAACAAGGCAGACATTGCTGCTATCAAATCTCATTCTGCCAAATTTCAGACTGGTTTGGTAAATAATATACTACCCCTATTATTGCATGGTGTGGATGGCCTTAGTCAGGAAGAAAGATACACTGTATACAATATGCATGACATTGCTAAGGCATTTA
The DNA here is from genome assembly GCA_016271365.2 of Neoceratodus forsteri. NCBI lineage: Eukaryota > Metazoa > Chordata > Ceratodontiformes > Ceratodontidae > Neoceratodus > Neoceratodus forsteri. Next base: position 233,559,644 of record JADMNL010000023.1, on the reverse strand, counting down.
CAGACTCTAAAGAGAAGATTAACACACTCATTGCACAGAATAACAAAGAAGTAGATAAACAATACATTGCTAGAGAAATTCTCTGCTCTGCCTATGGCTTATACATTATCACTACCATCAACAATCTCTTCCGTGATCTAGAATCTGGAAGAATCCCTGATATCATACATGACAGACTCATTTCAAAATGGTATTGTCCATGATGTAAAACCCCTGGCTGTGTTGCTATGTGTATGCAACAATCTCTAACTATTCCTCTCTCTACTGTGGGAAACCTGGGTTTTGTGACCAGACACCCTAATACTGGTCCTTATTTTACTTCTAAGAAATGTTCTATAAAAGATACTATGTTTGTTTCTTTTACTGTCTCTTTACCATGCTTTGATCCCACTACAGCTTTGTTTGACAAGCTGGCACTGGTACATTCCATTGGGCACCTTGATGAAGACATCTACAGAGTATGCCTGGATCTACCTCCTCTACTGGTTTTCCATCCTTTCCTGGACACCTGGATCACTCCGCACACCGACTGCAGTGCGAAAAAACAATATATTTACTTGTGTCGATGTGATGTAGTTGATGTTATTCAATCTGTATGTGGTTATTCTCCAGATAGCATTGATTAGACTTTTTCCATGGATGATGACATCAGCACAAATGGCACAGATTTCTCAGACTCAACATTGGCTCTGGATAAACTCTACCGATCTTATCATGAGGAGGTGCATCGCCTCGCAACACGGATTTCCAAGACTGCCTACACCTGTCTGGTATAGTTGCAAAAGTGGAGACTCCCCACTGTTTGATCTCAGTATAATTCTGATGGAGAGCATTGCGTGGTTAGTAATCTCAAAAGCTATAGTTATGGGTCTGAAACATGTGTTATTGAAACCCTCAGTTTCTGTTTTGTCCCACACCAGAAAACTGTCATTGGACATACCGTGATAACCCCCATCCCACTTATCGATGCAGACATCATTGATGGTAACCCTGATTATCAGCTCACACTTTCTGAATGTTTACCATATTTTACTGTACACATAGATCCACTTACACTTACATTAAAATCACTTTTAGACAGGAAAGATACACACCTCATCCACATCAGCAATAATATGACCAATGCCAATGAAGCTATCCTTTCATTAATTAATGATGGTGATATGAATGATGAATTAACTAACACCTGGTTAGAAATTACTTTTAAAGGTTTTGTTATTATAGAAGCATTTTTGATATTTTTCTTGATTATTATGCTATGCTGCCTATGGTGCACACTGCACCAACACCATGAGCAGCTCGAGTTCCTTTACAAAGCTCGGGCGTCGGGTTTGTAAACAACCACTGCTCCCTGACCTTTCTCTAGATATTGCCTGTGTTGCCCTTGGAGGCAACAAGGGGAGGATTTTACATGAGGTCCCTGCACCCTTTTGGGACCCTCAGAGGTACATCATAGACAGCTAGTGCTTAGGCATATGTTGTACTAACATATATTTATTTATTTATTTTATTTAAACAGCAGTTTGGAAAACCTTTGAGCCATAGGCTCATTTACAAAGGTACCTTGTCACAGTAAGACAAACCAAAATACACAGTATAGCAGTACAACACATAAGTATAACAGTAAATTAAGACATAGATACAAACAAGCTGGTACAGGTAGGATGGATGCAAACAATACCAGAGTTATGTTGTCCTTAGCAGCTTAGTAATAAGCTTTGTCATAAGTATTGAGTAACGGCTTTGACTAGCGGCAGTTACAGCATCGGGTGTTAATAAGGTGGTTACGTAAGGAAGTTTTGAAGCACGATATAGTTGGAGCTTCAGAGATGGAGGGGGGCAGTGTGTTGAACCAGGAGGGGGCCCTAAAGCTGAAGGCTCTTTGGCCATGAGAGGTCCTAGCTCTAGGGATAACAAGAGAGGTTTTCCCAGAGGTCCGAGTATGAACTAGTGGGACAGAGCGACGTATGGTGGTGGTCAATCCTGGTGGGGAAAGCCCAAGGAGGGTCTTTTTTGTAAGGGTACAGGTAAGATATTTGAGGCGCTCATCAAGATCAAGTACCAGCGCTTTAGCATACAGTAGACAGGTGTGTGTCATCCTAGGTGCTCCAGTAATTAACCTGCAGGCCTTATTCAGAGTAGTGTGAATTTTATGGAGTGCGGTCTGATCAGCAGCACCATACACCGGCAGTCCATAGTCCACTAGGGACAGGATAGAGGAGGTGACTGTGAGTCAAAGAGCCTCTGGGGGGAGGCAGTGTTTATACCGATGTAAGATACCCAATCGGATATTAGTGGCAGTGGCTAGGGCAGCGATGTGTCCATGGAAGGAAAGGGAGGGGTCAAAATGGATCCCTAGGTATTTATAGGAGCAAACTTGTTCGAGTGGGAATGAGGACCCAGAGTGAATGAGGAGTTTGAAGTTGCAGGAGTTGTTTTGGGGATGAGTGAAGAACATGGTTTTGGTTTTTTTAAGATTTATCACCAATCTATGTTCCTTGAACCAGCCCTCAGCTTCAGTGAAGGACTTCTGCAGCGAGTCCTGGAGGGCAATAGGGTTACGACTTGAGGCAAAGATGACCGCATCATCAGCGTACAATAGAATGTTCCCCGAGCAAGAGTGTGGAAGGGTGTTAAAGTAAAGGGAGAATAGTAAGGGGCCCAGAATGGAGCCCTGGGGAACCCCAGAAAAGATGGGACAGAAGTCTGAGTAGGTCCCATTAATTTTTACATGCTGTGAGCGGTCAGACAGATAACTGGTGCACCAGGAGATAGGCCCAGCAGCAAAACCAGAGAGACTAAGGGCATCAAGAAGGAGGGGGTGGGAGACAGTGTCAAAAGCTTTCGAGAGGTCAATGAAGACAGCACCAGCCAGAGAACCAGTGTCTAAGGAGGAGTGGAGAAAGTTGGAGAACTCTAGGAGGGCTGTGTTGGTACTGTGGCTTGCTCGGAAGCCATGCTGCTCAGGACAAAGGACATTGTAGGTGGAGAGGTAGTCAGAGATTTGAGAGGCCACCACTTTTTCCAAGGCCTTGGAGAGAGGAGAGAGAATGGCGATCGGTCGATAGTTTTCAGCCACAGTCCTATCACCACCGTTAAAGATAGGGGTGACAGTGGTGACTTTGCAGGCAGTTGGAACCTTCCCCAGGCAAAGAGAGTGGTTGATGAGGCATGTGATTGGGGTAAGGACTGTGTCTAAGACCAGCCGTAGGATACATGGATCCAGGGTGTCACTGCCTGTACTATTACTCTTGAGGGCAGTGACAAGGTGCGGCCTAAGTTGTTGGGCAGAAACATGGTGGAGGAGAAAATAAGGGCGAGAAAGATTTACGGCAGGTGCTGGGGGAGGAGGGTCAAAAAAATTTGTAGGGAGGATAGGGCTAAGGTCAGTGAATGAGGTGTTGAGGTGGTTGGCTATGAGGGCTGGGTCTGAGGAGATCACACCATTAATGTTGATCTGGGTGGGTGGGGAGTGTGCACTCCCATTTAACTGTTTAATGTTATCCCAGAAGGTTCTGGGATTCCCCCATGAGGCAGTGAGTGAGGACTCATAGTGCTCAGACTTGGCCTTTCTGATGGCCCGAGTGCACTTGTTTCAGGTGGCAGCATATAACCGCCTGTCATTGGGCCAGCCAGTCTCAATGGCACGGTGCCATAGGTGGTCTCTATGTTTGAGCTGGTGGATCAAGGCTGGGGTAACCCAGGGGGCATTCTTCCTTTTAGAACGGCGGGTCAACACTGGGGCAAAGATATCACAGGCATTATTAAAAGTTTGGGTAAAGAAGGAGAGAGCTGTGTCGATGTCAGGAGTTGCCTGTATAGGAGACCAGTCAATTTGGGACAAAAGTTCCTTAAGTTTAATCAGTTCACCAGGTATTAGACGCCGCCGGCATGTGGACTGTGCTATGGGTTTGGGGACTGAGGTTGACCAGTGGAATAGAATGGGGTAGTGATCGCTGAGAGAGTCTGGGAGGACTTGTACACTGGGGATCCGATTAGGGCAGTTGGTGAGTACCACATCAAGCAGGGTACTGGAGCCTCTTTTGGGGTTAGTCCTGGTAGGTGGGTAACTAGTTGCGTAAGGTCTATTGCAAAAAGGAGTCTCGGTAGAGGAGGAGGAGGGGCTGAGCCAGTTGACATTTAAGTCACCCACCAGAATTTGATCAGCAGAAGGAGGTAGAGGCGTTAGGTATTCTGTAAGAGAGGCAATGGCCTCGTTTGGTCCCTAGAGGGCGCGACGCAGTAGTCAGATAAAGGGGTCCCTTTAAAGGGTCAGGGGTTGTTTCAGCATAAGCGCCTGGGCCCTGGAGTCAAGGATGGGAGTGGGTAGGGCTAGTACGGGAGAGATTCCTTGACAATAGCGCAGCCACGCCTGCCTCCCAACACGGTCGGACCAGAAAAGGGTGAAACCAGGAAGGAGACTAGGAGTCAGAGGAGGATTTGACAGCCAAGTCTCAACCAGGGTGATGATATCGGGGTTAATTGATGTGACCAGGCATTGTAGTGAGTCAAACTTTTTTAGGAGGCTACAGATATTCATGGAGATCATGCATAGGCCTGTGGTGCGAGTTGGGGAGCTCCTGGGAACCAGGCCAGGGTTTGGATGAATGTTCCCTGACAGGAGTAGTAGCATGACTAACACCCTGGCTGGGAGATGGTGAGAGGTTTTCCTACGATTGACATGGGGGGGGAGGCTAAGGGAGCAGGGGGTGGGCAGGGAGGTACAGGAGGGGAAAACAAGAATAAGAAGACACCCAGATGTGCCTGAGGTGAAGAGAAAGCTAGGGGGAGGGCAGGGAGGACGGGGACACACAGAGGTCCCAAGGGGCAGGAGAGGAGGTTCAGGAGCAAGGGGAGGGAGGGGTGCCAGGGCACAGTGTGGACTAGCAGATGGGTAAGTGGGTAAGTGCACTGCTAGTGGGGCTAGGCACAGGCAGAGCAGAAGGCAGGGCCAATACATTGTGGTGAGCAAGATCCCAGGGAAGTAGTGCTGTACAGGTAGGAGTAGGAAGTAGTGAGGGAGCATAGGTCCCTCTAGTGGCCAGCAGGTATAACCTGCATATGGGAAATTGGGGAGATAGGTTCTGGGCAACAGGACGTGATGTCACCAGATGTGATGTCACGGGGTGGATCCTTAAATTGACAGCCGCCCCTGGGTGGGAGGGTGGTTGGGGCGGGCAGGGCAGATGGCGCGAAGCGTCGTCGGGCTAGCACCCTCTGCAGGCGTCCAGATGAGGAGAAGAGGCTCTCTTTACCTCAAAAGTTATCAGGCTGGAGATTTGGATTCCTCAGCTACTCAGGTGAGCTGCTTGTTGCTTCAGTTGCTTGATTGTCCCGAGTGCCTAGCTTTGGGGGGAGCTGCCTATGTAGTGGAGAAAACAAAGCCTCTCATTACTATGCAGCGGGAGAATATGTTGTGACTTACACAAAGGAGCTCCACTCTAAGCAAACAGGGCTATTCCAAAATGAGGTCACACTAGGACCCAGCTAACCTAAAGCCTTCAGTTACAAGCACAATTAGCTCAATACCACCATATTAAACAAGTCTGATCTATATTAGCTGCTTGGTATATCTGGCTTTAAGATGAAATCAGCAAGGCAACTCTAGAAAAACCAGTGAGTCCCTAGCTTTGCACTTCAGCATTAGTAGCACAAAGAGAAGCAAATAACAAGCCCACCCAGTGGTGAACAGGAACAAAGGGGGCTAAGGGCATCTACCGTATAAGAGTAGATGTCAGGATATGTACACATGTTATTGTAATACACTTTGCTTGCTAATACATATATATTCTTCTATGTATTTTCTGTGTATTTCTTACTTATAAGATATTAGGACACCTGTGTCCTTGGAATAATTATGATATATAAGTTGGCATTGCCACCTTCCGGTGATTTGTACTACTACACTGAGTTATGTAAGATTCTGTATAAGTACTCTTTTGTTTCACAAACTGATGACTACTACAAAATTGTATAATGTTATCTTGGAACATGGAGCCTCCTCTAATTTAGCCAATAGGGCTCATCTCTGTAACTAGAAATGTTTCTATCTTACAGTAACCATAGTAATTATCACAGCTATATAATATGAGACACTAAGTCTTGTACCTCGGAGATCCCAAGAGACACAAAGAAACCTTGAGGTATAGGGAACGCTTAGCACTGGCTCCCAGTTCGTATTGGTAAGAACTGCTTAGGGCAACTGTGATTTTATCCTTTTTGGTAGTAATAAACAAGTTTATTACTCTAATGCAACGTATCTGTGATTACTTGCATTCCCAATATTGCCAAGAACCTGAGAGTGAGATTTAGACCTCCTGACAGGATGCATGGAACAGCCTTCCTGAGGAGGTTGTGGAGCCAAAAACAGTGGTGGAATTCAAGACTGCATGGGAAAGGCATAAGGCAATTCTAGGGGGTGGAGGTAGGAAGAAGTATGCTGTTGGTTAGCTAGGATCTGCAGCTTATTCATTAAGTAGGGAAATGGGCAGACTGGGTGGGCCAAGTGGTCCTTATCTGCCATAAAATTCTATGTATGTTTCTAGTTGAGGGGGTAGATTTGGAATGAAGGCTGTGGGGTGGGCAAATAGGCATAATTAAGTACTGATGGAAAGATTCAACCCATATGAAAAATGAATAATGTTAATTGTAGGCCTAATTAATTATTCATGAGATAAATGTGCATTCCAGTTGGCTACTGTACTTAGTATTATTCCCTTAGAAATGCCCAGTACAGATCAGAGTAGCATATACTTTTGTAAAATCTTTAAAAAAGACAGATGCCTTTTTCCTGTTAGTAATGAAATCAGATTTATAATTGCAATAATGACTGAACAGCCGGTCATTTCCTTTTGATTAATGATTGGCTAGGTGGGGTTGGCCCTCAGCTATGCCTTGGGCCACTCTTCCCCCAGCTGGTTGTTAATTGCTAGGAAATGACCAGCTGTTCAGTCATTATTGCCAAATTAGTCCAATTTTCCATACAGCATAAAGTCAAATTCAGTAGATATTTTTGTGGCTCCCTCAATCAATTTCATGGTTATCATTTCAGGGCCAACTTGTGCCTTCTTCAGAATGAATTGGAGTTGAATACTTATATTCATCAGTCTAATAGACTTTATGATGTATGGAAAATTGGACTAATTAAATTTATTAATTTGTAATGTGGGTTGAGTCCTTCCCTCAATGCACAACTATTCCAAGTGCCAGTATTCAGGAAGCACTCCCCTAATACAATGCTTTTTTATATGCAGTACTTGAATAGGAAAGAAACTGAGAACCCACAGAAATAGCCCATTGCTGGTGGGAAAATAGGCCTCACAAGTATGGTAACAGCAGTCATGGTAATAAAGAGGTTGAAGTACAGGAAAAATGATACTAGAAAAGTGTATGGAGGGAGGCACTTGTGCCTTACCTCTTGCCACGCTGAATACCCAGGTTTGGGAATGGACACAGGCTTCTGTGGGGTCAGCCAAGGGAGAGAAGATCAAGTGTCCAAGGAACAGCTCTCCTCCCACAGAAAAGGAGTTACCATGACCCACTGCAACACTGCCACCTGGAGATGTCCAGGAGACAGCACAGGTCTGGGCATGTCAGGACATAGGGCCATGTCTAGATGTGTGAGGATGTCTCCATGGAGGTGGAGCTTGCTCACCACAGACATTGCACAGTTCAAGCCCTTGGAGGTATCTACAAAACCAAGGTGGGAAAAAAGCCTTGCTGCAAGATGATGTCTGGTCCCTGACATACCCCACAACAGTGAACGGGCACATTACCACAGTCCAGAAGCCAGACAACAGTGAAAAGTTAAGTCCCAGAGAAGCTGGGGGATAGGACACGGGGAACCAGATGGAAGGGGGTGTGCCATGGGTGACTGAAGCATAAAATGTATATAGAAAAAAGAAGAGTATATGGAGGGAAGGAAAAAGTGATGTAAAGTATGGAAATGACATGAAGAACAAGGGTAACTGCCAGGGGAATACTCATAGAGCTGCATAACATTTGGCAACTCCAAAAATACAGTGATCCTATGCTTGATCCCAGCATGGACAACCAGGTTTGTGTGTGGTCTGAAGTTAATGATGCACCAGGGTATGGCTGCTATAGTGCCCCTGATCCTCATCGCCCCTGAACCATGATGGCAAAGTGAGTGGTGTTGGTGTTTTACTGGTAGTCTTGGAGTAAGGCGGGTGCCCTCCTGGACATGATACCATTATATATCCTTAGACACAGGAGGATGACATGGCCCTTACATTCATGTGTCAGGATAGGAGAATGATTATACTAGTTTGTGACTTTACATAGACTGCCAGTTAACCTAATTCTACTGCTGCCCACTAATGATACTCTGTTCCCTTTGCTGGTTCTCTGTTAACACCAGCATGTGTATCCAGAAAACACAGTCTCCTTGCACAGCACAAATGCCAATAAACCTGAACCTACTAGCTGTCCACTGATGATTCTCCATCTTCTGCCCTGCTCCACTGATTATGATAAACCCATGCAATTGGTAAACTGATGGCATTACAATAAGTACTATCATTTGTACTTAAATACAATTCACCTTATGTTATGCATAATTTGTCTTATGTTTTGTCCTCCTTATATTTTGACAGGTATATAATACATCCTGTTGCAGCTACTGCTAGACTCAGTCTTCAATTTTCTGGAGTCTTTTGCTAGTATGTGCTCCAGGGCACTGCTAGCACCAACTGTAGTATATGGTAAGTGCAAACATTTAATGGTTTTCTTTCTTTCTTTTTTCTCTTTCATTCTTTATTTCACACATGATCAGAACATTTCAGCAATTGGAGTAACACTAGAGTATAAGAGACAACATGAAGAAGGAATTATTATCAAACATTATAAGGCATCAGTTTTTTTATTGTGTGTCATGATTATTCCCTTTATATCTTCACAGCAATACCAGCTGCTGCTGCTACCATTATCTTGTTGCCGGTTTCTGGAGTCCTTGTCTAGTGTGTCCTATGTGGAATAGATTGTGCCAACTCTAGATTATAGTAAGTATAAAACTAACTTTCTTTCTTTCTTTCTTTCTTTCTTTCTTTCTTTCTTTCTTTCTTTCTTTCTTTCTTTCTTTCTTTCTTTCACACAAATGTGAAGTGATTTAAATGAGAAAAGATGGAAAAGGAATCATCACCATCAAACAGTATAAAGATCCATTTTTTGAGTCCCAAGATTCTTTTTCCATTACTGTATATCTTCAAAGGTATCCCTCCTGCAAGTCTGTTTCTTTCCAGTGAATCTCCTGATGCTAGTTTATGAAGCTCCATCCTCCTCCTGCAGAAGCCACCCTGGCCTCCACATCCAGGTTAAATACCAGTAAACCTCCTGTCCGACTGCTGCTTCCAGAAGCTCCATTCTCCTCCTCCTCCTTCAGGCACCAACCTAGATTCTGTATTGAAAGCCAATGCCAGTCAACCTTCTGATGTTGCCACCTGGAGCTCTTTCTTTATCTTTCAGAAGCCAACATGGTCTTCGTATATAGTCTACTAACCAGTGAACCTGCTGATACTGTTGCTTGAAGCTCAATCATCTTCCTCCTGAAGCCATTCCAGCCTTCATGTCCACTGTAAATACCAATCAAATTCCTGATGCTGCTTCCTGAAGCTCCATGCTCAGGCCCATACCCTGGGAGTTGGCAGCTTCAGACAACCCCCCCCCCCCACATGATATATAGAGTTCCACTTTGCCAGCCTTAAATTTTTATTTTTTAAGTTAATGAAGTTAAAACCATCATATTAAGTGAAGGGGAAAATTACAGGGATGAACTGGAGCATCGGCTTGCTGTTCACTGGCTTCAGGTACATTAGGGCTCTGCTTGCCGCCACTGTGTAGATTGCATGCCGTGGAGTGACATCAAAGATAAAAATAAGACAGTCTGCATGCCACTGGCTGTAGATCGTGCTGCACTCACTGTGATCAGTCATCAGGTCAATAACTTTTCTAGGACCCTACAGATTTGCCCAAATCTTATTTTTGTGATGGTGGTTACTAAAACTGTGGTTCCTAGTCCAACTCCAAGGCAGATAAAAGTAACACACTAAACAAGGTACAAATTCTGTACTCTAAACCTTTGCTTCATGACCCTTGTTCATATTCGTCTTCTAGCAAGTACCGGAAAGCTTGCTACTGACCATAGTCAGCAAAATAAAAAATTAAAACTTGCTAACTTGACCAAAAGAGTAGACAAGCTACAGGGTAGGGAGAAAATACATCTTGTTTTAAAAAGTCACTTACATGACAGTAACACACGTTGGCTTTCTTACACAGCAGAGGTGTTTTTTTCTGGACACTTTACTCAATCTAACTACCACCGAACCAACAATTTTTCTGTTGGCTTATGTACACATGCAAGCAACATCTTGTGGTAGTAGCACATTTCAGAGGTGTGTCAGTGTTGTGGCAAATGCAGGGGATGCTTAAGTGGGTAGTCCCTCAGTCACCAATCAGTGAGCATGCTGGCGATGACAGAAAACTTCAAAGAATGCCAAAACATTGAATGGAATCTGCCGCTGCAGTCAGTTGCAGTTTTGCCATTGCTGCAGTAGATGACAGGACTCTGACCATGTGCATTACAGTGCACACTAATTCTCATGGCCGGAGTTATGAGCAACATGTTTGTTCAGTGTGCCTTTCCTGGTGAAACATTTCAATAAATAATGTAGCCACAGAGCGGCTTTCCACAATAGCAGTTCCTACTACCCAACACAGTCCCACAAAGCTGAGATTGAGGGTGTCCAATTCCCATGTCATCATGTATTCACCCCCATTAAATGTGGCACTCTGGAAACCCACCCCAGTGTGCTGAAATGTGGTGGCTTCTGCCACCCACCACACACTCATGAAAAGCTGACACTGGGGTGCCCAGTCCCCATGTTGGCATGTATCCCCCTCTCCCTCATTAATGTGGCACACTGGGAGCACACCCCAGTGTGCCAAATTTTTTTTTATTTTCTTCCAGCACCGGGATACCCACTCCTGTCATCGGATGGGTCCCTTCCCCCCAAACCCCTCTACATGATTTGCCAACATCAGGGTGCCCAGACCCCATTTTGGCATGCCTTCCCACTAGTGTGACACACTGGGAACCCTCCCCAGTGTGCCCACATTAATTAAAAAATGTCCCTGTAAAAGAAGAAAACCGTCTTTTGCTTTTTTTTTTGTACCTGTAAAAAGAGGAAATGGTCCATCACCATGTCACTGTCCCCCTCTCTCAACCCAATACTCCCTCTGTGCCCCCACCTCTTGGCACCCCCTCACCCCATACTTATCTCTGGAGGTCGGACACTCTCGTCTTCTGTGGACTGGGACACATCTGCACTCTGCAAAGCTGAACCACAAAATGAAGAATTGAAGGTAAGCTGTATAATGGGAGTCAATGGAGGAGTGGTTCAACTTAAGTTTATATCTCAGCCATTTTTTGGAATTTGGCTCCAAATTTTCAACATGGGGTTCTTGGAACCCCACCTCATGAACACTGGCACTGTCATTTTGTTTCTCTGTCCCAAAAGATGATTTCACAGCCACTGTGTGGAATCACCTTTCAGGACTAATTAACAAAATGACAGTGTCACTGTTCATGATGGGAGGTCCCAAAATGCCCATGTTGAAAATTTGGTGGAAAAATTCTAAAACATGATTGCATTATGGGGCGTGCATTGTGCAGTTTCTATGCATGCTCTCAACTTCACTAATTTTTCATATTTTCACTCCAGATTTGCAACATTGCCATTTTTTCACACCTCCTCATGAACAGTACAGCTATCATTTTTCACATCCTGCCCAAAATGTGTTTTCACACCTGTGGTGCCAAATGGTGCAGTCACTGTGCAAAATCATCTTTCAGGACTGAGTAACGAAATGATAGTGACACTGTTCATGAGAAGGGGTCCCAAAAAGCCCATGTTGAAAATTTGGAATGAAAATACCGACAAACACCCAGGGCATTAGGGTTTCCAACTGGAACACCCCACCCTATATAGACTGACAGGAGTTGGAGGGTATGACTTAGGTTCATCAGCCGTAATGCTCATGGCGTTCCACCCCCACCCTGCAGCCATTGACAGGCAATGAGGTGTGCCTTGGAGTCTTCGGCCCTAATGTTCACCCCATTCTCCTAATCTGCACACATCTCAGCTTATTTCTTTATGGAATGGGGTAAGTGTAAAGGCCGAAGACCCCAAGACACACCATGACACCTGTTGCTGTCTGCAGGTTTGGGTGAGGTGGAATGGCATAAGTGTTATGGCCTATTACCCAAAGGCACACCATCAACGCCTTTCAGTCTCTGCAGGGGGTGGGGGTTGGTGTTAGTTCAATATTTCACTGCCATTCCTATTATGCATCTCTCTAACTTCTGCACTACCAATTCCAATGCCAGCAAGCCAACATTCAGCATTGACAAATGCTTATTCTGATTGCCACTATAGCAATATGTCTCATCCATTATCATGCAGATTAGTTTGTGTTTAGGATTGAAAGCCAGCCAGGTAAATGTACAAGCCAGGGAAGGTATGCAGAATCTGCCAGTATAAGCAGTTAGACTTGTTTGGAAAGCACTAGAGTGTCTTTCTTCTCTCAAACCCTTTTGCTGTGTAAGGCTAGACTGTGCAATCTGTATTAGTAACTACTGTTATATGTTTTCAGGACTACTGTCTTGTCTTATTTCCATAATTTCCTGTGATTTTAAGAAGCCAAATTGTGTGTGATTGAAGATGCTCCACTCCCCAAAGGGGTGACAGGGTCTATTTATTATTACAGAAGGAAGCAGATGATTTTTCAACCTAAAGGCTCTCATAAGACATGGAGTAAATGATGAGCTTGATACTGTATTTTTATAATTTGCCTAAATGTTCCTGTATCTCTAACACTGCTAATTTTTGAATTTGCTATATCACCGTATTTTATATTCATGTTACACTTTTTTTTTGAGAAGGACCGATGTCTACTGGGACTCCTGCTTTGTCACAGAACATGCTGTCCTTCATATTTACTAGAACTTTAAACCTATGCTTTATGATATTTTTCTATATATGATACTACTGCATCTTTGTGATATATTCTGCATGACTATATTAATAAAGAAGTTAAAAAAATCAAGCATGCCTCAAAACCCCTCTTGCTCTCATTCATACCCTCACATGTCAGTACAACTTGTGCTACCCATAGTTCCACCTTTGACAAAAAAAGAACCACCCCCATTTTCTGACCAGCGTACAGGCCTGATGCTTCTCATCCCCCTCCTCCTCCTCTAAAACCCAACCGGGCTTCTGTATCCAGTATATAGTAAATAATGTGCCAGTCATATATCTCCTGTCTTACTGCTGCTGCCCAGTGCTATATCCTCCTCCAAAAGCTAAAAAACCCAGCCTCCAGAACCAGTTTAAAGATCAGGCATTCGCTTCAGATGCATCAATGCATTCATCAATACCTCATTGTCATGCTATACTCACGTCTCCATTGATATGATGCTTTAATAACCCATCATAACTCACAAAAACAGCTCATTCTTTCTTTCTCCAATTAGTGACACCTGCATCAACATGAAGTTATGCACAAACTTCACTCGCAGAACCACCATGCAAAGTTTTCATGACGTTTTGCCAATCTGAGCTTCTTCTGGGAAATTTTTGTGAAGTTTCATGAAGTGCAAAGTTAATACTTTGTTCCAACTTGACAACGGAAGTAAAACATTTCTTCATTTCTAACTGGATCCATAGCAGCAGGAAATTTCTGAGTATGCAGTATAGCTCGTAGATGTCTTTTACAAAGTTAATTCATTTTTCCCAAACCAGTAGCATCCAGTTCTCTCTGCTCTCATGCACTACTTCTTACACTTTTAATCTTTTTTGGTCTAATGGGTTGCCACTGCCTTATTTACTCTAATCCATGGTGATTTGGTGTGGCGCTGGTGCCACATTGATTGGTACTGGTCAATAGGGTTTCCAACTGGAACCTTTGTAAACAAGCAGTTCCTGCTCAAAGGTATTTGTAATCCTAGATTTCAATAAAATAAAAATAAAAAATATGTGTGTCATTGCATACTTCACATATGCCAAGTTCCACTGATGGCTGAGACGTGGGTGGATTACATTGCTGAGGTAGGCCACTCATTGCTGTACCAGTGACATCCCATTAGACTACCCAGGATTAATCTAAAGAAGTAAACAGTACCCCACTTGACCACCAGGAGTTAAAAACACAAGGTGACTGCTTAGGGCATCGAGGTTTGTGGCTGGGAGAAGTAGACTAGTTAGTAACTGGCAAGATGCCAGCACTTATAGTAAATAAAATAACCATGAAACCCACTTCCCAAGCTGATTCCAACATAAATTTGCCAGCACTTCATGTTTTTTATTTCACAAACTTCTTGCGAAATTATGAGGAATTCCACTGGAATTAATTAACATTTGTGGTGCATTCACAAGCAAAATCTAATTTCACAACATAATTAACAGAGAATTCTAACAGTGCTTATTCTACTTAAATGGGATCAATATGAATGTCCATATTGCTATATTGAGCCTACCAACTAGGAGCATAATACATTCAAATTGTGCTATACAATCTATTTATAATGAGTTGAATAGATTCATGCACTAAGCATTTGGTTCTCATAGCAAGAATCACTACATACATTCTGCTTACACTTGCAGTCCATTACCTGTAAGATAAAGACCATTAGTAAAGCAAACAATGTTCCATGAGTTTTTTTGTTGTTGTTTTTTTTTTATCATACTATCCTTTTTTCCTGCTGGCACCCCAGCACCGTGAGCAGGATCTCCCTGGGCTTGGCGACCCATACCCTCATCGGGGGATGCCAACCCCCGAATGGGGCCACCAAGGCAGAACTGAAGGTAGCTGGAGGGTTGGGTACCAAGCCCCAACTCATACAAGGGGTCATCAGAGTTTTCAATGGAGTCCCCCTTGAAGCTGGGAGTGTGCAATGACTCTAACACCAAGGCAAGCGTCTGCCCCAGCTCCACCCACATTCTGGCACAGTGCCCTGTCCCACAGCCTCTGCCAGGGACCAAGCAACACTGGGGCCAGCTCCCTTGCACTCCCAGGAGAAGGAGAGCAGTCCTCCAGATGCTCAATCCTTCTCCTCCCCTGCTGACCCCCGGTGGCCTGTGTCCATTCCCAAGGTGCGAGGAGTGGCATCCAGCGCCTCAACCCTCAGTACCACCGTGCCTGGCATATTCCATGAGTTTTATAATTAAGCAATAGTGCATGATAAGGTGTATGTTGTGGGATTTACCCACACCTTGTATAGTGTGGCATGAGACACAGCCAAGTTCCTTCAACCACAGAAGAAGTGTGTAAATCCAACAACACATGCTCTGGAGTGCATTATTGAGAATTTAAAATGCCCCCCACCCCCAGCAAAAAACTCTAATTAGATTAAAACTAACAGCTGGGACACTACCCATGTGTACACTGTGAGATTTACTCATGAGTAAAGACCATGAATGACCAATCTGATGGCAGGATTTTTCTTTGCCATGTTGTAATAAAGGCAAAATAGAGTAGCAAAGCAGACATTTTGAGTTAGATTCATGAAGATGAAAGTAGCACACAGTAAATAATAAAGAGACTACTACCATTTCTGCAGTACCACAAGGTTCAAGAAGCAACAAGGGCATTGTTAACAGGCACAATATTTGTGTTCATTAATCTTATGGTGCAGTTTTGCAAATGGCATATTAATATTCATGAGGTCATTAGCTTATCTGGACTACAGAAAATCACATCACAGAAACTTCTATATAGAAGCCTACAGTAGTGCAAGGACCATGTGATTCAGAATGGGCAAAGAGTATGCACAATCTGTCATTTAAAGCGTAGCCCTCCAGTATGTAGTAGTCAGTCTAATTCCTGGACACCCAGGGCTGTAATACAGTATCTTGCGTGGTCTATTGACCTTCTAAAATGTAAATAGGAAGAAACCATGTTCCCACTCTGCTAGAGCCAAATGCAGCACTCGCTGTGTGACCTTGGGCAAGTCATCTAACCTCCCAGTGCTCCTGACCACCCAGTTGTGGAAACAGGTGGAGCTATAACATACTGTGAATAAGACGTTGCATTTTATCTGAGCTATTCTGAGTGACTAGTTTCTAAATAAAAATAATTGAAATAAACTACTGAATCCCTTTCCTCCTCTTCCTCATGGGCTGCAACCAGTATGTAGGCTGCATGCATAATTGCCATTTTGTAGCACTATTGCATCCTGGTGCAGTCCTGTACTATTTAAAGGATGCTTGAGAATTTCCTCAGTTAACACAGCAGGAACGGTGTGTTATTTGCTTCCTAAATGCTGTGCTACAGTGTCCTAGGGTTATGGCTGGTATGCCAATCATGACTATGCTAGTGAAGGCAAATCTATATGCAACAGTTTTGTGTGTTGCAGTGCCTGCATACTTCATGAATTGCACCATGTGTGCATGTTTTGTTGCTATGCCAGCATTGCTGGTTGTATTTTAGTTGTGAGTGGCAGTGATGTCCTGCCCTGCTAACCTTCAGCTGATGGTCCCCTGCAGCTGGCATGTGCTGCTTCCGCAGTGTTTCTAGAGTGCTGTTGTATCCCCAGTAATTAATGCTGTTTCCTCTTGGGGATGTTTCCTGCATCAGAAGGTGTGAGATGCCACAAGTTACCTGAAGTAGCTTACATGAAACGTGGTATTTTTTTCATGCATCTAGCCGACTGTGTTCATGTTGTTTAGCAGGCTTCTAATCATTTCTATTTCTTGCTTCTGTTCTGCCCTTTTTCCTTCGACTTGATTTATTTAATAACTGCAGTTTCAATTACAGAGAGGCAATAGTGAAAAAAAAACAGTTTTACTTTGGCAGTGAAAGAATCCACAGAAACAACGGCATTCCTGGTTAATGGGATACTGCACTGCTAGCTACCGAAGTTGTAACTTTTATTGAAGCTCATCGAAGAAAATGGGTTCTATTGCAGATAAGTAATTGGCAGTGACTTCTCAGTTATTTGTCCAATAGAGCTGTTTCTTTAAGTAACTCAGAGTAGAGATGATTTATTTTTTTGAAAAGTAAATAGTGTTTTTTTTGTGTGTTATTTGGAAAACAAATATTTCTCTAACAATCAAAAACAGGAGCTGTATTATCAACTTTTAATAACTGTTCTTTTTTTCTCTCTGCCATAGTCAGTATATGGGTCCTTGAATATGACAACACGGGACATAGCTATAATATGGAACTGATAAGCAAGAAGAGTAGAAATGAATTCAGTCTAAATTCATACAAGGGAATACAATACCTAATAATAAGGAACATACGGCAGGGGTGCATGGTAAATTGAAATTGTGTTTGGAGTGTTTCCTTGTCACAGTACATTTTCATCTTGCTGGTCTAGCTGTAATAAATGTTGACTCGAGGGTCAGAGAGGGTCATTGTTTCCCTGATGGTGTTGATGATTTCTTTGTATTGAAATGCTACTGAAGGTCAAGCCACCCCTAAATTAGAAGCCTGCACACACAAAGCTGGTCTCTGATTGCTTAGTAGCAGAACTAACTGGAAGGCACTTCTTTATACAGAAATAACAGTGCACAGATGTTTGCTTGGTATGCGTTCATAGCAAATAACTGTGGAAAGGTGTAGATGAGCACTTTAGTTCCAAAAGAGTACACAGTGTAGGCACAGTTTTTAAAACCTCTTTTTGTAGAAATAATTTATATAAATTGGATAGCCTGACTGAGATGTAATATCTTTTCTATAGTGGAGTCCTCTTTCCACTCATTTTATAACCAGCAGAAATGAAATGCAGGGAGTTAAAGTCACCTTGCTCAAAGACAATGAAACAGCCCGTAGGCTTGATTTTCAAAGGGCCCCATAGATCGACACAAGCTGTGGCTAACAGCAGCCTGCATCAGTCACCAGTGCACAGGGGACCCTGCATCTGATTTTAGTACAGGTGGAGTCCCAGTGCCAAAATCCCATAAGTCAGTACCCCTGCTCCAGTGTAGTACAGAGAAAGTGCATGGGAGGGCATTGCCACATGCTGTTTTATGACCATGCACCATGGTGACCAGTGCTGGGGTCCACAGGCAACGTGCCACGGTGGCTGCCAGCAGCTTTGGGGGGGTGTCTGTCAGGATCGAGGTGGGAGGGGTTAGTGGAAACCACAGGCCATAGGTCATGCCCAATGGGGACATCACCAGTACAGAGATGTGCAAGATGGCCACAAGGATCACTGGGGGGTGGAGTAAGGCTAGGATTTGGGAGGGAGTGGCTTACAGCTGTGAGCAATGGCAAGATGGCCATGCTCAGACAGGGGCATGGCACTGGGGGCACCACAGTGAGTACCATCACAGCCTGGCATGGTAGCTGGGGAATGCCCTGTAGAACCCCAAGTGGCAAGGGTACCTGTCCATAACCTGCAGTGGTGCAACACCATCCCCACACCTTGTGGAAGTATGGTAGTTGCTGCTTTGGGCCATCCTCTGCAGGTATGAGGGCTCATCTCCAGTGCCATACCAGTGCCATGGATGGCACACAGGCTGCTAAATTAGCTCTGGACTGGTCTACCTTGCTGGGTCCTTGTGCCCCTTGGGGGGGCTTGAAAAATCCAAATGTAGGGGAGATCGCAACCCTGTCTAGTGTAAGCCCCCATCTGCCATGGTGCACCAGTGCAGCTGTTTCAGGGATCGTGCAAGCCTGGTTAGTGCAGGTGGTGCCCCACGTGGTGCAGGCTGCATTCAAAAATTGGGACTGGTGCAAGATGCAGTGCAAGTAGCCCCTTGTACCATTTCTCCTTGATGCAGGCATCCTTGAGCCAATCCTGACCTTATAAAATTGAACCTCATGTCTCTAGTTGGAGTTGAATTTTGGTGTTACCATTCCTGTGTTTCACCCTCTAGCCCACAGTATATTATGTAATGTAAAGAATACATAAAATGAAACATTAGGGTCAAATGTCACTGGAACATTAATAAATCAGTGGTGTGCTGTTTCTCAGGGTTTGAATGATCATTTGACACGGTGATGTCATTACCCTAACATTGACACCATTTATGTGAACAATGCTGTGTCATTCACTTTGTGTAACAAGACCATGCCAATATTAAAATAACACACACATTAGAGATGGTCTTGGTTGGGGAACTTTACTTTATGATGTACCTTCACAAAGTGTCCTCAACTTTGCTTCACTTGTGGCCACTTTGCGTTGTTTTTTGCAAGGTGATGTACCCATTTTGTTCAGCGATGACTACTTGTTATTCTTCGTCTGTGAAAATTACAGGATGTTCTTTCTTAGAAAAACAGTTTGTAATGTTTAAGCAACCTACACCAGGTGAAACAAATGGTTCCAACACCTCTCCCACCACAAAGACCTTTAGAAAGCATGTACCACCTCCCTCTAGCACCCACCTCCCTTCTCTCTACCACAGGCTTAGCAAAGTTTACAATAATAAAAAATATTCTTCCCTCACCCATACCACATCATGTAAAACATAGCGCCCACCGTCCTATCCCATTCTCATCCCCCCTGAGTAAATCTTAGGGAACCCTCACTCTACCACCCTCTAGCAACCATCCTTACACTATAAGACCTAGCCCCAAATTTATAAGATGCCACTGCTATCACCTTTAAAGGAAACATCTAGCATTGAATTGACAGGCCTTCTTCACTCAGAGTCCTGCAATACAATGAATGAATGTTACTGTCCTTACCTATACTAACTCCTGATCAGCTGCTTGTTTTTGGATATTGCCTCAGGTGTTCAAATCCATGCATCCATGTGTAATCCACAGGTGTGGGGCTGTGCCCCCTGGGTCTGCTGCTTCTAACTACTGATCTAGGGCTGCAGTATGTGCCATCCATTTTCTGCTTCACAAAGGGCCTGCAAGGCTCTAGACAAAGCAAACTGTAGGTTCAGGGCCATGCCAATGTGTCTGCTGCTTAACAGCAGGCATGAAGAGCCCTGCATGAAGAAAAAAAAAGGTGTACTATCTTGTGTAGAGTTCACAGGGTTCAAGGTGAAGAATGGTTCTGGTATGGTGCAGGGTCCCTTGGATCTTCTACTTCATGTAAGGCCGAACCAAGCTCTGCTGCTTTACATAGGAGGCAGTAGAGTGTGCTGGCTAACAGCACTGAGCTGTAAGCCTGGAGGCCTGGGTTTTAATTCCATCAGCCGCCATTTGCATACTGTGTGACCCTAAGCAAGTCACCTAACTTCCATGTGCTCCCAGATCACACCTGGAAACAAGCTCTGGCTTAGTGTGCCCTTCCTGGTCAAATAATTTCTCCTTTCCTTTCCTTACATAGGACTCACAGAGCTCTGCACAAATCAGGCTACAGATCTGGGATTGTCCTAGGTTTGTGGCCATGCACCACAAATCTGTTCCTTTGACCTTACAAAGCAAGTTGATGGTCTACAGCCATGCGTGAGAATTCTGATTCTTTGTGCCCAACATCAGATAAGACACATATGTGTCATCCATATGGCAGGACCCCAGGTCTGTAGTTTGAAGCAGCAGACTCATGGGGCATGGCCCTGAATCTGTAGCTTGGCCTTGGTTCATGAAGGTAGAGGATAGGAAAAATGGATGATAGGATTGTAAGGCCAAATACCACATTTCCTGATTTATGTGACTTTGTAACCCTAATATATGCATTAAACTACATTTTTCAATTAAATTCAAACCCCTAAATGTATTTCAGGTCAGATATTCAAGGTGCCACTTAAGTGGTTGAGAAGTTGGGTGGTGACTTGGACATTGTAAAGATCTGGGTCCCAAATGGCCAAATGTTAGACAAAGGAAAAAAAATACTTAAAAAAATCCTAAGTCTACTTGCTTGTACTTTACATAGGATTCAGGAGATAGGTTTTCTCAATGTTTTTTCCCCTTTTTTTTCAAAACATAGCCATTTGGTACCCATATTTTTAGGGTGGATAATTTACTATCTCACCACATCACTACATAAGCTGCCTATTGTAAATGTGATCCAAAATGTGTTTTGGGGGCAGGGGGATTGAAGCTCCCCAAAACATTTGTATAAGACTTACAAGGAGCCCAAAGTGGTCATAAGGATATTGCTGACTTATATAGCTTAAATGTATGAGTCAAAAATGACCAACAATGGCCGAGTTATGAATAACAGTCTGCAAAGAATCTAAGCCTCACAATGGAAATATTCTATATGAATATTGATATACAGGGATTTCATTTTGCTTTTTCTTTAGTAAACAGTAGCTGGCTGAGGCTGATGGAGGGTTCTGTTCATTGTCCAACTCTGAATTTTATTTAAAAGATGGGTGCTCAGGGAAGGTGGGTATAGGTGCTTAGTGGGCAGGGGAATAGTGCAATATTTTACTTGCATGGGGGAGAAGAGCATGGGTGCTAGTGGGTGGAGAGACTGGTCTTTGCATGATTGCCTCAAACTTGGACTGGATTCCTGGTGTTGGGAAAGCCAAACAGGAGGCTGCTTTAGGCAAGCTGTGGTTTGGTACCCTGTAAATCACAACTAGGCTGCTGTGTGAGTGGCCCTGGTTGTGAAGCAATCCTCAGGTCTAGTGCAGTGCATGTCATCTGAGGGACCCATGTGAAGCAAGCCACACGTCTGGTGCAGTGCATGTCATCTGAGGGATACATGTGAAGCAAGCCACATGTCTGGTGCAGTGCCTGTCACTTGAGGGACACATGTGAAGTAATCTTCAGGTCTGGTACAGTGCATGTCACCTGAGGGACACATGTGAAGTAAACCACAAATCTGGTGCAGTGCCTGTCACCTGAAGGATACTTGTCAAGCAAACCACAAGTCTGGTGCAGTGCATGTCACTTAGAGGACACATCTGAAGCAAGCCACAAGTCTTATACAGTGCATACCACATGAGGGACACATGTGAAGCAAGCCACAACTCTCTTGTAGTGCATGTTACCTGAGGGAGACATGTGAAGCACGCCACAAGTCTGGTGCAGTGAATGTCCCCTGAGGGACACATGAAGCAAACCACAGGTCTGGTACACTGCATGTCACCTGAGGGACACATGTGAAGAAAACCACAAGTCTGGTGCAATGCATGTCATTTCAGGGACACATATAAAGCAAACCACAAATCTGTTGCAGTGGATGTCAACTGAGGAACACATGTGAAGCACACCACAAGTCTGGTGCAGTGCATGTCACCTGAGGGACATGTGTAAAGCAAGTCACAAGTCTGGTGCAGTGCTTGTCACCCAAGGGACACTTGTGAAGCAAACTAGAAGTCTGGTGCAGTCTATGTCACTTGAGAAACATGTAAAGCAAACCACAAATCTGGTGCAGTGCATGTCACCTGAGGGACACATGTGAAACACGCCACAAGTCTGGTGCAGTGCATGTCACTTGAGGGACATGTGAAGCAAACCACAGGTCTGGTACAGTGCATGCCACCTAAGGGACCCATGTGAAGCAAACCACAAATCTGCTGCAGTGCCTGTAACCTGAGGGACACATGTGAAGCATGCTACAAGCCTAGTGCAGTGCATGTCACCTGAGGGACACGTGAAGAAAACCACATGTCACTTGCAGTGCATGTGGCACTAAGTCACAAGAGCACAGTCAATAACAGTGCTGTCCATAACAGCACTGAATTAACAGTGCTCTCCTCTACAGCGGCAGTAATCAATGCCACCAGTGAACACAGTGCCAATGGTAGCAGTTGAACACCACAGTGATGACCGCTACCATCGTAAAATAACTATATACAAAAATTTATATTCATGTAGGGGGGCTCTGCCCCGGCACACCCCATACTAAAGGAATCCTGCTCTGAGAGGGGAGCAGATCACAGGGAAAAGTTAATTTTGTGGTGCTGTGGAATACTCTTTCCATGGCCCTTTGACAAAATGCAAGTCCCAATGGAAATTAAAATAACCACAGGAGACCTGGATTAAAACTCTGATCTCCCAGTCTGTGCTGACCGAGCTGCTGCCTTAACCCTCTCCACCATGGCGGCAGCTTGGCCAGCCACTGCATGTGCTGCCTCCTTCTCTACCTTTTCTCATCAGTCCAGATAGTGACAGGGGTAGCGATACTTGCTGGATGCTATTCTACCCATTGCTCTCCCCTCCTGCATGGTACTGACCATGCAGTTTATACTACGTGGTTCAAGAAGCACTATTCTAACCGGATACCATACAGTTACCCTACAGTTGTATGTTTGATGATGCCTGGCCTTGTTAACCCTGTGCATAGTATAATATACAATTAACAGCAGCATTTTGTTCCACATATTGCCTAATAGTATATGTATCATCCATTTACAACTTGTTTTATACAGGTTCAAGAAGACCCTGTGTAAAATAGTTTACATGTCCCTGATATGCTACAGTATATGCTTTGATTAATTCCACATATGTATCATAAAGAAAGATACAAGTGTGCAATACACATAGTACAGAATTTACAAACCTCTAACAAGTCTGCTACTTTGTACACATTTCACAGTATTGTGTGCAAAGTAAGCCAAATCATAAATGGACATAGAATGCTTTTGTTGTGCTCTGCAAGTATTTCAGTTACATGCCTAAGATGAATAGGATGTGTACAAAACACCAGACCTGAGTGGTGTATCTCCAGACCTGTAGCTTGACCTTTAATCACAAGGGTAGAGGATAGGGGAGGGGAGGGGATGGGGATATGATTGCTATTCACAAATTTTGAGTATGTTGGTGCTGTATGAGGTACCACACCATTGTGCATGGCCTCATACCTGTAATTTAGCCTTTGGTAAAAAGGGAAGGGGGTGAGAGTTAAGCTTGATAACCCTAATAGTACATATCCAGTCTTTGCAGGGTTTGAGTTTCATGTTGTTGCCATCCTAATCTACAGTAACATCATTTTTAGCGATCAATTTTCTTAGTTTTTGACACAGTGGAATGGTAGCTTGCTTTGCACAAGGCCAATTGGGACCCTTTCAAATGCAAGAGGTGATTCCAAACTTTCTTTTCACCTCCTATCTTTTCTGTGTCGGGTCCTTTGGTCCCAGAAGAGACATGATGCACAGGGCACTTTGGTTCTGTGCATGACTTCTAACTTCTTTGTGCAGGGCTTTGCGGGGGGCTTTCACAGCAATCCAGCAGAAGAACTTAATAATCTGATTAATGAATAAAGTAATTGCTAGAACAGAAGGAAAAACAGAAACAGGAAAGTATTTGGTGTCAGTTAAATAAGGCAATACAAACAAAAAATACTAGAACCTTTAAAATCTGATAGCATTTGGTATGAAAAATGATATGGAGATTTTCAGTTTAATTGAAATATAGTCTAAACTATTCTCTGCCTTTTTTTCCCAGTATTAATTTTCATTGACATTACCACAAAACTGGGAAAATGACAATGTGCATCTATTATTCAAAAGAAGTGACCTTACTAACCTGAATAATTATAGGCCTATCACCTGAATATTTTACAAAATATATACTTGATATACTGTGGGGGATTACTCAAATGTTTTGCATATCTCTTATTTGATTACTGCTCATTAAATAATAATAATAATATTTTTATTTATGTAGCGCAATTCCAATATCAAAGCGCTGCACATAAAAACATAAAACAATATAAAAAGTCTTACACAGATTCAACTTCAATTTAAAGTTTTTCACCATTCATAAATATCAGTTACTAAAAGCATGTTGGAAAACATGAGTTTTCAAGCTAGTTTTGAAGCTCACCATGGTCCTGCACTCTCTAGTCTGATGAGGTAGAGAGTTCCACAGGGATGGTGCCGCAAACATAAATGCCCAAGTCCCAGATGTTTTTAGCCACACCCTGGGAACCTCTAACAACCCCTCATCAGTCGAGCGGAGAGGATGGCCAGGGCTTTAGGGAACCAGCAGTTCTTGCAGATAACTCGGTCCCAGTCCATGCAGGGCATTATAGGTCAGAAGACTGACCTTGAAGGTGATCCACCACTGTATAGGCAGCCAGTGCAGAACAGGCAGCACGGGAGTAATATGACTGGAGGGCAAAGACTCAGTCAACAACTGTGCCGCTGCATTCTGCACCAGCTGCAAGCAGTGGATATCAACCCCCAGAAGCCCCAGGTAAAGGGAGTTACAGTAGTCAAGGCGTGAGGTCACAAAGGCATGGATCAACGTGGGCAAATCATCAGACGGAACAAGGTGCTTAATTCTGGTGATGTTCCTAAGATGGTAAAAGGAAGACCTGACGACTGCCAACACCTGCACATGCAGTGTTAGCCCATCATCAAGGACCACCCCCAGATTGCGCACCCATTCAGAGGCATGCAGTTTTACACCAGCAAGTCAAAGCCCAGATGGTAAACCCACCACCTGCCTCTCTATCCAGTGCCACTACCAACACCTCAGTCTTCCCAGAATTCAGTTTCAACCAGGTAGCCTTAACAGTTGTTGCCCCATATTCGACCAGTGGGAATAGCAATCCCAGAATCAGCAGTGAGATCTAATATCACCACATGCAACTGACATGCAAATGAGGGCCCTTACCAGACCTACCAGGCACAGTCACATATTCAAGCATACTGCATCCGCAAAGCAATGACGTGATCCCAAATGGAATCCCCACAAAAAGCAGGCAGTATCCAGTTGCAAATCAATACAAGGATGCAGAACACCTGTGCAGGGCACTGGAAAAGGCAGGCAAGCCTGTGTGAGACACTTCCAGACATACACCGTATCCCTGCACTG
Source organism: Neoceratodus forsteri (assembly GCA_016271365.2). Lineage (NCBI taxonomy): Eukaryota > Metazoa > Chordata > Ceratodontiformes > Ceratodontidae > Neoceratodus > Neoceratodus forsteri. The sequence continues at coordinate 233,533,946 of JADMNL010000023.1, read as the reverse complement.
ATTGCTGCTGAAGCTCATCTGGGATCTTGAGGAGGACCAGGTGTATTTTATTTTTGTTTTAGTCTTTGGTAACCAGGTAAAGTCCATTAGGCACAAGTGCCTGTTTTTTGGGGCAGCAGGGCAGACCCTATGAGGGGAGCCTCCAGGCATTAAGTATGTACTCATTGTAAACCAGAAGGGAGAAGGGAGATATGATAGAGACCTTTAAGTTCCTTAAAGGGATTAGGGGAGAAGGGGAAATTGATTAACCAAGAAAGGCACGCTAAGCCAGAGCTGGTTTCCAGGTGTGACCTGGTAGCACATGGAACTTATGTGACTTGCTCAGGGTCACACATTATGCAAGTGGGGGCTGATGGGATTCAAACCCAGGTCTCCAGGTTCACTGCTCAGTGCCCTTAACCACTACAATATGCTGCCTTCTTAACAAGGTAAACTGCAGGGAATTATTTACCCTGAACACCAATTCAAGATTACATGGTCATAAGTGGAAATTAACAGGAGGAAGGTTCAGGAAGAATGTTGAAAAATACTTCTTTAGAGAAAGGGTGGTGGAACTTTGGAACAGTCTGTCAGTTGAGGTGGTGGGTGCAAACACAGTCAGGGGATTCAAGAAGGCATGGGATAGAACACAGGGAATAGTGGTCACCTTGGGTGAAAAGACCACGGAGGAGATTGGGGAAAGGACAAAGAGGGTTAGTGTCCTGGAGAAAGAGTAGGTTCTAGGGTTGTTTCCAGGGATTATAAATAATATGGGAGGACTGGATGAACCTCTGCTCTTTTTCTGCCATCATGGTCTATGTTTTTAAGTTTCTGTATTTGTTTTATTTAATTGATTAGGATGCTTGATATATAGAGGCAGAGACATTATATGCAGTGCAGCATCATTTGCTCATCAGTTATGCTCATTGACAGCTGTTCAGACAGTTAGTTTTAGTTACTATTAGTTTATAATTGCTTTTCAGGTAGCTAAATTTAGGAAATAACAGTTATATTTAATTAGAGTCATTGCTTGAGTCCACTATTCTGTTTGTCTTTGACTTTTGTTTTTGGGGTTTTGTATTGAAAATGTTCAGTTATAGTATGTACAGTGCAGCTGTGTTCCCAGTAGATTTATGGCATTACCTTTAGTTTCTTGGTTGATATGGTGGTATACCGTCACTACAGTGACAACTTTACCATGACCGACACTACAGCAACAACAATGCAAGGTCACTGTAGTGTCGGCATGGGACACCAGCACTGCTTTCTGTGGGTATTGCACCCCCTCCCTGAAGCAACTCTAACTCAGAGTTGATTAATTTAGTAGCAGGGGATGCGGGAGGGGAAAAGCCCCATGCATGGTGGTTCGGGCAGCAAAGCCCCTCAAAGAAAACATAGTCTGAAGTGACTCCTTTTATGCCAACTGCAAATATGGTTGACATAAAGGAGTCACTGTAACGTTGATAGACAACAAAATTGTCGACCGACTGTCATAGATCAAATATTGGCAACTGTTGGAGAGCTGATATAGTTGGCTGTGGTTGGTTGCTCCATTTGGTTAGAAGTGCCACTGGTCTGTGAGTGCTGGGGGCTGTGAACGGTGGCACTCAGTGCTTGTTACATCGGGCTATACACTGGTGCTGGGATTTCCATATGCACACTTTAAGAGGTATTTGTGCTGTGAGGTGACATCATTCTGTATGGCATTATGATGTATGTGTGCTGCTGGAGCTGGTGGAGCAGTGTTAGCATTCCAGAACTGGATGGAGGGCAGCTGTTTGAATTGTTGCTTCTCAGGTTTTCATTAGAGATTTCTTCTTGTGCGGCTTTTCAATTGGGTGCTGGGGTTTGAAACTATGGCTTGAGGCAGGAGTATATATTTGCAGTGCTGCAGACACAGCTGGCCCTTTAGCAGTGGCTTTTGCAGGATGGTTGGTGGCACTATGAGTTACCCATTCCACATGGATGACATTCTGTGGTGGTGCAGCACATTCAGAACTCTCAGAAGGTGGAGGCATTGGTAAGAAACTGTTTTTCTTGGTCAGTGTGCTGATTCTTGGTCGAATTTTTCCTTTGTGCATCTGTAGTTCAGCCAGGGAGCTTTTTGATGTCCTAGGTGGGTCAGGCTGTGTTTTTGTGTCCAGCATCCATAGTAGTTCATCATATAGGGGTATCTCTGTGTCCCAAAAAGAGTCTCATGCTGCTGTGTCAGTCTTAGTTGTTTCAGGAATTTCTTGTTTTTGTTGGGGTTTAGGTTTTGATTTTGGTGGTAGCATGTTTCTTGCAAGGATACTGGATATTATTTTTACTTTGTTTTCAGACAGGGTGGCATATGTATTTATAATTGTTTAGACCAGAGATCTGTGCTATTTCATTTGGTGGGAGACTGGAATCCATAAGCATTTGAATTGATGCGTTTTTTTTTTTTGTACTGTGATTTGATATTCTTTTGTTTTCTGGTAGTTTGGTGGAGTCTATTACTCATTTCATTATGTTCCATCATTTATTTCATCTATTTTCTTGTTTCTGAACCAGAGGGATTGTGAGGAGTAGCTCACATTTGGGGTTACTTAGAATGAAGCATCATTGTTGTTCATTGCGTCTGGCCTGTTGCTGGAATATTTTTCATAAACTGTAACTGGATCACATTCTGGATTTTGAATGTTGTCTTACATTTTGGGTTTTATTGCTCTGATGTCTCATGGGTTGATGTCAGTCCTGGTTTTGGTCTGTCTCTGTGTATTTGAGATATATATGTCACGTGGCACCATTTTTAAGCTTTAGCTTGCCCCATTTTTGGTTATACTGTTCTATTATTCTGAGTGCAAAATGTAGTCTAATACTAAAGAAGAGCAAATGCATTAGTGCTGTTGGTGAGTATAGTACTATGGTTCATGTCTTGTAGAGCATGTCAGTTTCTGTATTGGTTAGAGGTTCAGTTTTGTTAGGTATGTTTCCTTTGCCTTCTTTTTGAAATATTTTTGTTTTGCATTCATTATTTTGATAGTTTCTTTTAATAATGTGGCTTTGTGACAATAAATGGACTATGGGTAGTTTTCTTTTAGAAAGCATTGATATAGGCTTCATAGTAAGCCTCAGATGGTTCATTGGCCATACTCTAATGTATCCTGCTTTTCATGGGTGAAGAAATTTGCCAGTGTTTTGTCTAGTTCTATTGATAGATTGTCCAGTATGGTGCAGTTTTCTCCATGGATTGTAAGATAGATTTTGATTATTTTGATGTCAAAATTTCTTTTAACAATTGTATTCATGTGTTCATGATCAGTGTTGGTTTCATCTACTTTGCTTCAGGTTTGTAACAAATCTAGGTTGATTTGGATAGTGTAGGTATTTGACATGGGTTATTTTTTGGATACTAGCTTTTGTGGGTTGGTGTTGATTGGAAGCTGTTGCTTTATATTTTGTCTTAGGCATTTCTTTTTTCCATTTTTCAGTGAAGTTTTTACTTTTGGCATATGACTTTAAGTGCCATCATATGTGACTTAAATTGGTCTCATATATGGGAAAATAAATTATAGTTTTTATAATTAGAATGGGGTCACATTCATGTACTATTTGTTCCACATATTTATATCTATAGGGTTATGTCCATGTATTATTTGTTTTTATTATACCTATATAGTGATACTATATATATATATATATAAATAGTGTGTGCAGTAGTGCCACTATAGATAGGCTTGGGTAGGCTGTTTCATGTTAAACCTGTAAATTTTCACCTTAATAGCTTTTCCCTCCCTTCAAAGGAATTGCACAAAAGGTTGCATGTGCAGTTGCGGGGGGGCAAGGTCACTTGATTTGCCAAGTTTTGTTTCGGTTGGATGTGCAGATTCTGAGATCCAGATAGCGTTTTTTTAAGAAAAATCCAGATTTTTTATTTTGCTGTTTTTTGTTATCATCTACAACACAAACAGTCTGGAATTTTGGTCTGCAATTTTCAATGTAGAGTGTTATTGCCCATAATGGTGCCTTTCATTGGTTTGATAAAAAAATATTAATACTTTCCGAAGTTATAAGGACTTGAAATTTCAATTCTGAGCATGCTCGGTAGGGTCTTTTTGATAAATGTTTGATACTGTAGTGAGCATGGTCAGAACCGAAGTCATTTTATGATGCTGCTGTATAAACAGGACATGTGGCATTTATAGCATAGTAGGCACAATTTAATTTCAAACCACAAGTGCAAAAACACATCTTGGCAAGGATTTGAAAAATGATGCCTGTCACATTTCTGAAGTGTGATGGTGGTGGTGGTGGGGGGGGGGGGCTGTGGTGAAAGACTGGAGTCCAAATATTGAAAATTAACAACATTCTGAGTGTATATTAAAATATTTCAATGTTCACTCATAACGTGGTCATTTTACTGTATGTTTACACCAAATTTTCAAATACTCTTTTTATGGCCCCACCTCATGAACTCAGTTGTTGAAAATTTTCAAATCCCACCAAAATGGTATTTGGCAGAGTGATTGTAAAATCACATTTCTGCATAGATTTGAAAAATTTCACTTGCATTTTTCATGATGTGAAAGCCCAAAAAGGCCATGTTGAATGTTTGCTGGAAAATATTGAAAATCAGCAAAGTTATGAGTGAACACTGAAATATTTTAATGTTACCTCACAACTTTGTCATTTTACCATGTTTTTCCTCCACATTTTCAACATAGTCTTCTTTTGACCCCACCTCATGAACTCAGTAGGTGGAAATGTTCAAATACCACCCAAAAGGTGATTTTGTGCAGTGACAGCAAAATTACCTTTTAGGACAGATTTGAAAAATGTCACCTACCTGGTTCATGAGACTATGTTGAAAATTTGGTGTCAAAATATTAAAAATTGACACAGTTATGAGTAAAAGTTCAAAACACATTGAAATACAAGAATTACTGTACCCTGTTTTTTTTTTTTCATATTGTAGTCACCGGTTCCAGCAGCAAAATGTATTTTCAACTGGAGACTGGATCTACACCATGGGACACTTTTAGATAAGTGAGTGTGGGTGTTGAGTAGGGGGTCAGGTAGGGATGTGGTGTGTCAGGTTGGTGAGGGACTGTTTTCTTATTTACAGGATGTTTACAGAAAATAATAAAGACAATGAGGGGCTGTTTCCTTTTTTCCAGCTTTACTGAATCAGACACTGGTGACTGTGTACCTCATTGTTGGCTTTTACACTACAGTGGAACCAGTGCTGGGCACCCTGGAGTCACCACTTATGCAATGGGGGGCAGATAACCTGGAGGAGAGGGGGATGGGCAAGTGGTACTGGGGTTGGGTACCCCATTCCATATTTGTATATACTCTATACCAGGGAATGACAAGGGAAAGCCAGCTGAGTTGGGCTGAGGAGGAAATTACAAAGTAAAAAACAAAGACAGATAGATAGATAGATAGATAGATAGATAGATAGATAGATAGATAGATAGATTCTATTGGAAGCCATCCATAAGATGGCAACTGAAGGAGAAATGCTGTTCATAGGTGACTTCAATCTGCCAGACATTGATTGGAGCATTCCAGCTGCAGCCTCAGCCAGGAATAGGGACATACTGGTCTCCCTGCAAGGGGCATGCCTCAGACAGCTTGTGCTAGAGCATACCTGTGAGGGTGCAATTTTGGATCTGGTACTCACCAACAGGGACAGAATTGCAGATGTCATGGTGGGTGGACACATGGCATCCAGTGATCATCTCCAGTATGGTTCAATATGAGTACAAGTGGCAAAGTCAAGCCACATGAACGTGAGAGTTCTGGACTTCATGAAGGCAGACTTTGCTACATTGGGGAGATGTCTCAGGAAAGCCCCAGCAGGAAGGGAGAAGCTGGGGGGTTGAGTTAAAGAACAGTGAGTCCATCAAAAGGAGCAAAAGTGGAGGCAACAAACCTTTGTGTTAGGCAAATAAACAAAGGACCTTAGCAAAGCATTTAATTTAGTGGATCACGGCCAACATATAGAAGCAAGATGGTGGCCACGCTGGGCCAGCCATCGTGAACCACCTTGACTTGCTTATTATTTAATTGTTTATTTTTTGTCATTTTAAATCGTTTAGATCGTTCTGGTGTCTAAATTGTTTTTTGTTGCAACGCTTACTTGGATACTCTTTTTTGAAGAAACGGGACTGAGCCCTTACTGTTTTTGTGTTTGTTTGTTGTTCTGTGTTGCTGAAGTCAGTGGGAGCCTTGTTCAGGTCCCTACCTGCATGCTTGCATCTTTCGGTGTGAGTGGTGGATGAAGGAAGGTTCTCCTTTTGCTGGCCCACTGCTGGATTCAATGCTTTTTCTGGCACCTTGGTTCAGGGCTTTTCCTGATGCCTGGGCATTTCCTGTTGTACTAGACTTGATCGACATGATTGTGGAGTGCCGTGAGTGGGTGATTTGCTTTAAAAAACTGCTGCCTTGTCTTTACTTGGACTAAACTTGACTTGATGCTGTGGTTCCATCATAGGAGGGTTGTATCCGATTAGCTGCATTGAGTCTAGGGGTAGTGAGGTCAAGGTGTCGTGCTGGGTGAAGGAGGCCCTTACCCTTCCCCTGCAGCCAGGGTTATTCCTGATTGTGCTGTCCGGGACCAACTGGGAACTATCTCATTTGGCTCTGGGGAGCCAGAAACATCTTTTGGGGAGCTCCTAAGTTACCCCAAGGTTGGTTCTGGCGGTCTGGCCTCGGGGTGCCTGTAGCTGCACATTTTGGGTAGTGTGTACAGGGTCTGGTTGAGACAGCTGTGGGTGGGTGAGGGGATACTCTTCTTTTGGTTAGAAGCATGCTCATGGCATCTGCCTCTGATCCCCTTGCTTTTTTTCACAATTTCATTTTGGGATTTTACATATTGACTTATGGATTTATAGCTTCCCTTCTGGATTATAATGGAGCAGCTGCAGGTTTTTATCGTGGATTCTTGGAGAAATATTTATTCTGATTGAAGACTTGTTCTTGCAAAAACAGCTTTAGTGGAGCTTGGATTTGTTCTTTGCTCCTTGAACTGTATGTTTTATTGAGTTGATTTATTATTTTACCCTTAGTACATTTGTGCTGAAAGATTTGTTTTAGTTTTATTTTGGTTTCAGGGCTTAATTTGAGTGACTGGGCTTTTTCCTGGCCTATCCTCTCTGTGTGAGAGACAATGTGTGGTGCTATTGTTTGCTGGTCTCCCTCTCCCACTCTGAGAGAGAGAGAGAGAGTGGAGTATTAAAATATTTTGGACAGTGCAGTGTGTGGGGTTTCTGTTTTCTGCATTCTTTTCCCTCACTGTGTGAGAGAGAGTGTGGAGGATCAAACTGTTCTGGACCATTTATTCAGAGTGGTGAGAGCACTCTGTGCCTTCAGAATTCAAACTGTTTTTATCAAATGTATCATTGTTTTATGGTTATGTACTTATTATTTGGTTAATCTGTTGTTATTATTCTGAGTTTATTATTAATTTTCTGGGTGTGAAAGATTTGACATGTTGGTGGTTTAGATGTGCTGGCAGGTTAATCTCCCAGTTGTGCACTACTCACCTTCTGAACTTTGGGATCTCTGCCCCTTTAACCCCCCCCACTGCAGGCTGCAGTATATCAACATTGCAGAGCATTAGGAATTGCTCGCAGGGGGTGGAGCTGGGTTGGGGGCCCCAAAGGTCATAGGGAGAGTGAGCGGGGTGCTCATATCAGGGTAGTGAGGTCCAGGAGATGCCCTGGGGTGAACTGGATTCCATAATGTGGTTCTCCATGCCTGGTCTCCATACCCATGGGCTCCAATGTTTTTGGGCCAATAGTTTGGGCAGCACTGGAATCTTGTCCAACTCGAGTGATGTTATGCAATGCCGGGTCAATTAAGAACAAGACGGCAGTACTTGCTGATCTTGTTGGGACAGTAGACCTGGCATGCATTTCCAAGACCTGGTTGGATGATAGTGCTGGCCCCATTTTGGAGGGTGCTGTTCCAGCCTGGTTCTCAGTGGTACACCACTCAAGATTGGACCACAGGGGTGGGGGTGCAGTCATTTGTCTTAAGAAAGAACTGGGCCTTGTAGATGTGCCAGTTGAGGAATCCAGCTCATCTGAGTGTACCGTTGTTGCAGGTGTAGGCTGTAGGATCATTCTCATCTACCATCTACCAAGGGGAAGAAACGGTTCCTACTGGAAGTAGCAGACTTCATGGTTGACATGGCATTTGAGTCACCCAGGTTGATGGTCCTGGGTGACTTTATCACCTGGGTTGACGATGAACTCTCACAATTCGGTCAGGACTTCCTCCAGCTGATGACATTGCTGGGTTTTACACAGGTTGTTGCCTCTGCAACTCATAAGTTTGTCACTGACTTGACCTGGTTTTCCTCCTGTGGATCGAAACCGCTGATCTGGTGGTGGAACCAGTCAGATGGTCAGATCACCACACTATAAGGTTCAGTTTCCAGGCCCCCCATTATAGGCCTGCTGCTGTGGAGAGGGTCAGATACCACTCTTTCTGGGACATGAGCCCTGATGGCCTACTGACAGTATTAGACCTATTGGGATTTCTGGGGGCAAGCGAGAGCCCAGAGAGCCTAGTTCAGGCCTTTAGTAAGGCAGTTACTGAGGCTCTGGACTCTATCGCTCTGGTCCATGTTCATCCTCTCTCTCTCTCTCTGCCCTTGGTCTCTGTGGTTTGATGGAACTTTGAGGGAGTTGTGATGAGTAGGACAAAGGTTAGAGTGTTGCTGGCAGAAATCCATCTTGGATGCTTACCACCTTAGATTGATAGAACATTACCAATTCTATCAATCAGCAATCACCCGTAACAAGGCAGAGTTCCTGTACAGGGAGATTGCTGCCACACAGAACTGACCAGCTCAGCTCTTTTGAACCATGAACAAGTTGTGCAACCCAGCCTGTCTGCAGGTTTGAAGAGCCTTTTCACAAACTGAGTGTGATGAGCTTGCTCATTTCTTTATGGATAAGGTGGCCAGCATCAGGGCTGAGATCCTGCCGGCTCACTCTATGGGAGCTGATGGTGGTCGGTGCCCGGTCACTCCTCCTCGGCTTACCTGGAGCTCTTTAGACTGGCTGGAAATTGTGGATATCATGCGCATTGCCCAGGGTATGCACCCAACATGCTGTAGTTTGGACCTGAGACCAAACTCCCCTGATTATGATGTGTTCTGACATCATTGGCCCTGTCCTTGCAAAGATAATTTGGTGTTCCCTAGAGTCGAGTGAGTTTCCTAACCTCTGAAGGAGGCAGTGGTGACACTACTCCTGAATAAAGCTGCTCTGGACCCAAACTGCTTTGATAACTACAGACCTATCTCAAATCTTCCCTTTGTAGGGAAGGTGATTGAAAATTGTTGCACTACAGCTGGAGAATCATCTTACCATCCACGATATCTACAAATCTCTCCAGTCCAGTTTTTGTAAGAGGCATAGTACCGAGACCGCTCTGGTTCAGGTGCTCAGTGATCTCTTGATGGTGAGGGATCAGAAGCACCTCTCCATCTTGGTACTTCTTGATCCCTATTCGGCATTCAACACCATGGACCATGGGGTGCTTCTCGGGCACCTGATGGGCATCTGTGGCCTGCCTGTAACAGTTCTCAGATGGTTTCAATCCTTTCTCGCTGGCAGATCTCAGAGGGTGGAGTTTGAGACTTTTTCCTATGGCTCATTCTGTCTGCCATATCGGGTCCCTCAGGGGTCAGTGTTGTACCCCATGTTGTTCACAGTGTATGTGCTGCCCCTCAGAGACATTGTAAGATGGTATGGGCTGAGGTTTCACTGCTATGTTGATGATACCCAGCTCTACTTGTCTTTTGCATGTGACCAGGATAGTGTGTGCTTGGTCCTTAATAACTGCCTCACAGAAATCCAGGACTGGATGAAATCCAGCTGGTTGAAATCAAACTCTGGAAAGACTGAGGTCTTGGTGGTGGATCTGGGTCACCGGACATAGGGGTTGGTGGCTGGACAATCTTCTGGACTCTGTCTTGGAGGTGTCCAGCTGCCTTACTCTGAAGAGGTGCAAAACCTGGGGTGGTCTTTGATGATGGGTTGACACTGAGTTCGCAGGTGTCAGCAGTCATAAAGTCCTTGTTTTACCATCTCAGGAACATCACCAGGATTAAGCACCTTGTTCCTTCTGGTGACCTTCCAACATTGATCTATGCCTTTGTGACCACGCACCTTGACTACTGCAACTCCCTGTACTTAGGGCTACTAGGGGTTGATATCTGCCACTTGCAGCTAGTGCAGAACGCTGAGGAATGGTTGTTGATGGTGACTCCTCATTCAAGTCACACCACACCGGTGCTGTGTGAACTGCACTGGCTGCCAGTTCTGTGACGGATCACCTTCAAGGTTGGGTTCCTGTCCTTTAGGCCCTGCACAGACAGGGCCAGGGCTACCTGCAAGAGTTCCTGCTGCATTGCCCCAGATGACTGCTCCACTTAGCTGATGAGGGGTTGTTAGAGATTCCCAGGGTACGTCTTAAAACATCAGGGCCCATGGTTTTATGTATGTGGCTGTGAACCTGTGGAATTCTCTACCTCGTCAGATACATGAGTGCATGACTGTGGAGAGTTTCAAGAGAGCCTTGAAGACCCATTTATGGCATCTTGCCTATCAGGATTAATTATATTCTAACAGTTATTTATTAACCTAACCTGCTGTATGTGAATTTTGTTTTTTACTGGATTTTATCTGTTTGTAAAGCTGTACAGTGCCTTGGTTGCAGAAAGGCACTTTAAAAATAAAGATATTATATTATTATTAAGACTGGGAAAAATGGGACTTCAGGCATCAGCACTATCTTGGATTAGATCATACTTGACAGCTCAAACACAATATGTCTCCTTAGGGAATATTGTTTCCGACCAGATTGAAGTAAACAGAGGTGTTCCCCAGGGATCAATTTTGTGCCCTTTACTGTTTAACGTTTTTGTAAATGATTTACCATCTGTCATACTTCATAGTGAAGTCAGACTTTACACAGATGATACCATGTTAGTCTCCTCAGTCAACAATGAGGAGCACCTCAGGATGGAATTACAAAGTGATTTGTTGGCATTCAAAAATGGTTTAGAGATTCAGGTTTATTACTGAATGCAAACAAAACCCAAAGTATGATATTTGTGTTGGGAACTAAACAAGTATATAAAATTGAATTACCACTTAATCTGGCAGATAGTACACCAATCAAGAACGTTAAGAAATATAAATAGTTGGGAGTCATAATAGACCCAAGACTAAGATATAGTGAACATATTTATCTGCAGGTTAGAAAAGTAAATCAGCATCTTGGGGCTCTGAGAAGGATTGCAGGTCATTTCAGTGTGGAAATAAAAAGTAAATTTGTGGCCCAACTGCTAATTCCGATATTGGAATATGGTTCCTTTCTATATATGCACTCTACTCAATTTGCATTAAAACATATAGAACAGATTTATTATAGAGTAGGAAAATTCATTACAAAAAGTAAACATGGTACACATCATTATAGTTTGTTTGGGAAATTGAATTGGCTACAACCCAAGCATAAGAGAGCATATTTGTGGTTAATTTGTTGCCATAAGCTAATCCTCTGTAAAGATCAACACCCACTGAAACACCTGGTAGCGACCTCAACCCCCTGCAGTAAAGCTAGAAAGATTAAGTAAAAATAAGCAACTTATTCCACTAGATAAACCCCATAATAGACTAGGTAACATTACACTACAAAACAGTCTGTCATCTTACTGGAATGACTTACCATATGATCTGAAAGTAGTGCAAAACAGTACTACTTTTAAAAAACTTCTGTTTAAACATCTTAACTCCAATTGTGCATGCTTTAATTAATTGTCTTATTTTATATTGTATGTAAAGTATATTGAACTATGAATCATATTGTATTATATGTATTATCACAGGAATTTGTCAGCGTGGCTCAGTTGGTAGCACATCCGCCTCTGGACCAGAAGTTCGTGGGTTCTCGTCCCACACCAGGATTGAACTTGCACCTAAAAATTGCTGGCATCCAAGTGCAGTATTGGGGGGTGCTGTACTGCTGTGGTGTGCCATCCTTCTGATGAGACATTAAACCGAGGTCCCTTCTGCCCATCCTGGTGTTGTCCTGGTGGGTGTCCAGGTGGAAGTAAAAGAACCCAGGGCATTCTACACGAAAGAGTAGGGAACATTCCCAGTGTCCTGGCCAACGTTCCCCTTCCCATAAACCAGTTCATGCAATTATACAGGCTATGTGTGGGTGACGAAGTGCGATATGGCCGCCACCACACATTCAGTCATTTCACTACCAGTCTAGCATTGCTTGTAAAGTGCTTTGGGATACACTGTGTATGAAAAGAGCTATATAAATGCCCACTCTTGTTATTATTATTTGTTGAAAATGGGGGTTATTCCCCAACAAATGAATCCTGTGTAAAAATAAAATGTTATCAAATCAAATCAAAGAAAACCACTATTGTTCTGAAAGGAAGTGGCCAGAAAGATAAGAGCAAAAGAGTTGGCTTTCAGAAAGTACAAGAAAACACTGAAGGAGGAGGAGGAGGACAGGATAAGCAAAGGGAGGCAGGGAAGGCAGTCAGGAGTGCAAAGGCAGAAATGGAGGAAAAAATGGCCCAGGCAGTAATGAAAGGGGGCAAAACATTTTATAAGTAAGTTGATAAAAGGAGAAAGGCAAATGGTGGGATTGTAAGGCTTAAGGGGGAAGAAGGGGAGTGTGCAGAGGGGAACTTGGAAAAAGCAACAATCCTGAACAAATATTTTTGTTCAGTATTTACAGAAGAGGGGGAAGGGGAAAGTGAAGGTCCACAATTAAGTGGCAAGAACAACAAGAGAAGGGAGGTGGACACCAGTCCATTTATGGAGGAAAGAGTTCTAAAGGAACTCACAATGCTGAAAGTGGACAAGGCAATGGAACCAGATGGGATACATCCTAAAATGTTAAAGGAGCTTAGGGGGGTGCTGGCAGCACCATTGGCAGCCCTGTTCAATGAATCTCTGGAAAGATGAATGGTTCCAGAGGACTGGAGGAGAGCAGATGTAGTCCCTCTACACAAAAGTGGGAGCAGGGAGGAGGCTGGAAACTGTAGACCAGTCAGCCTGATCTCAGTGGTGGGGAAAATTATGGAATCACTACTAAAAGAAAGGATTTTGGAATATATTGAATCCAGCAGAGCAAAAGATCTGAAGCAGCATGGATTCACAGCAGGAAGGTCATGTCAAACAAATCTGATAGACTTCTTCAACTGGGTGACTAGGGAACTGGATTAGGAGGAGCAGTGGATGTGGTCTACCTGGATTTCAGCAAGGCCTTCAACACTGTTCCACATAAGAGGCTTATAAACAAGCTAGTCAGCCTGTAAATGGGTCCCAAGTTGGTAAACTGTGTTAGTAACTGGTTGAGAGATAGAACACAGAGGCTGGTGATAAATCTGAGGAAAGGAGGGTGAACAGTGGTGTGCCACAAGGATCTGTTCTGGGGCCAGTCCTACTCAATGTCTTTATAAATGACATTGTGGAGGGGCTGGAAGGAAAGGTATGTCTCTTTGCAGATGACAATAAGATCTTCAAAAGAGTAGACACTCTAGGAGGGGTGGAAAAAATGTAGAAGGGACCTAGGTAAACTAGAGGAATGGTGAAGAGTGTGACAACTAAGATTCAGTGCAAAAATTGCAAAATCATGCATTTGGGGGCACAGGAACCCAGGGGAGTCTTACATGATGGTGGAGAGATACTGATGGCCTCCAAACTGGAAAGGGATCTGGGGCAAATCATACTAGATGACCTAAAGGTGACTGAACAATGTGCCAAGGCTGTGGGTAGAGTTCATTAGGTACTGGGGTGCATAGGGAGAGGTATCACCAGCAGAAGGAATGATGTAGTGATGCCTCTGTACAAATCATTAGAGAGACCTCTTGTGGAGTACTGTGTCCAGTTCTGGAGGTCACATCTCCCTAAGGACATAGACAGGGTAGAGATAGTTCAGAGAAGGGCAACAAAAATGGTGCAGGGCCTGCACCATAAGTTATATGAGGAGAGGCTGGAGGACCTAAATATGTATACTCTGGAGGAGAGGAGGGAAAGGGGGGATATGATAGAGACCTTCAAATACCTCAAAGGCATAAATAAGGTACAGGAGGATAGTACTTTTGTTCTAGAACAAGGGGTCATGACATGAGGCTGGAAGGAGGTAGACTATGGGGTAATGTGAGGAAATATTTCTTTACAGAAAGGGTGGTGGATGCATGTAACAGCCTCCCATTGGAGTTGGTGGGGGCAAATTTGGTAGGGGATTTCAAAAATGCATGGGATAGGCATAGGGAAACCCTAGTAATAGGAAAGAGATCAAAGCCAGAGATTAAGTGGGGTCTGTGGTTTCTGCAGCATGTAGAAAATTGGGAAGATGTGTTGGGCCTAGTGGTCATTATCCACCATCAATTTCTATGTTTCTACATTTCATAGATAGATAAATAGACAGACAGAGAGATAGACAGATATATCCGAACATACGAAATTGCCAGCAGATAAAGGCCTTATGGTCTTCTAAGTCTATTCGATTGTGCAGCTAGCATCCCTTATTCTGTATCTGCCCATCCCTCACTCCCCCCCTTCCATGACCCTCCCCCTTGCCCTGTCCCAGCCCCTTTTGAAGCAGCTCACTGTTCTACAGGATACTACTTCTGCTGGTAACGCATTCCACCCAGCCACCACCCTCTCCATAAAAACGTGTCCACTCATCTCCCTCCTGAACCTACCTTCCTCCAATCTCAGATCATGGCCTCGAGTGTCCCTCCATCCCTTAATTTAAAAAGCCCCACTGTGCCCGATTTGTTTATTCCTTTCATGTACTTGAAGCTTTCAATCATATTCCCCCTGTCCCTTTCTCTCAAGCGAGTACATGTTCAATTCCCTCAGCCTACTCTTATATGATAAGTCCCCCAGCCCATGGATCAGCTTTGTTGCCCTGCATTGCACCCCCTCCAGTAACTTAATGTCCCTCTTCAGGTATGGGTACAAGTACTGCATGCAGTACTCCAGGTGTGGCCTAACCAGCAATCTATACAATGGCAGAATCACCTCTCCTCTCCTTGAAGCTATGTCCCTGGCAATACAACCCAGTATTTTGGTGGTCTGTGCAGCTGCCTTCCTACATTGTGCTGAGTTGTTCATTGATCCCATACTAAGCACCCACAGATCCTTCTCCTCTGTCATGGCTAGCTGCACTCCCCCCAGCTGGTAGCTCCTCCTTGTGTTTTTCACCCCAAAATGCAGCACCTTGCACTTTTTGGCATTGAACCTCAGCTGCCAGGTGTCTGACAAGGTCTACAACTTTGCCAGATCATCCTGCAACCCCTGCCATCCTCCTAGGTCATCCACCACCACTCCCATCTTGGTGACATCAGCAAACAGACTATTCTTGCTCTTTATGCCCATCAAGATGGCTGCAATGAATATCCCAAACAACACTGGTCCCAGCACCAAGCCCTGTGGAACTCTGCTCATCATCGCCCTTGGGAATGAGAGTTCCACACCCACCACCACCCTCTGCTGCCTTCCCTGTAGCCAGTTCACTACCCACCCCACCATCTTTGCAGCCACACCTGTGCCCTGCAGCTTACTTCCTAGCCTCCCATGCAGCACTGAGTCAAATGCCTTACTGAAGTCCAAGTATAGGACAGCCACCGCATGGCCCCTGTCCAGTTGTCTAGTTACCTAGTTATAGTAATCCGTCAAGTTGGTCTGACAGGTTATGCCATTGACAAAGCCATACTGTCTACCATCCTGCAGCCCTTTGCCCTCCAGAAAGGACACCAGCCTCTCCTTCAGGATTGTCTCCATTAGTTTACCCACTATGGATGTGAGGCTCACTGGTCTGTAGTTCTCTGGTTCATCCTTGGGGCTGCTCTTATGGAGGAGTACCACGTGAGACATCCTCCAATCCTAAGGTGTACTCTTAGATAAATAGATAGATAGATAGATACAGTAAGATAGATAGATAGAAAGATAGATAGATAGATAGATAGATAGATAGGCAGACAGACAGACAGACAGACAGACAGACAGACAGATAGATAGATAGATAGATAGATAGACAGCTAGTTGGAAACAGAAAGAGACAGAGCAATTGTCAGCTAACTGCAGGCACTCAAGCTAGTAGCAACACTCCATCTGCTCTCGCATAGCTGAGCACCTAGAATTTTTGGGTGCCATAAACTTTATTGCCTGCATCATTTAAAAACAAACAAACGCCATGGAATCTACCTAAATGAGTCCCATATAGAGAGCTTAAGGTGTTTATTTTTTGAAAACACATCATTTTGAAGTAGTTTCCATGTTTTTTAGTTGGAAAAAAATGATGGCAGCTGTCATGAGCCAAAAAAGAAATGTTAGGTTCTTGTGAGCCACTTGTGGTTCCACACAACTTAGTGATGTGAACCAAAAAGGATCTTGCAAACCAAAAATTGATGGTTTGTATCAGAGGGTTAACTCAAAACCCTACTGAGCATGCACAGAAACAAACCTCTAAATCTTTATGACCCTGGAACTAATTAATATTTTTCCTGGAACCAATTAATATTTTTTCACAAAACTTTCGAAAGGCACTACTTTGGCACATGCAGTTTCTACCATTAAAAAAAAGCGTATTAAGTACAGGAAAAAAATGCACTTCAGTGAAAATCAATGTTCCATATCTGGGAAACCATAAAAGATGCTGTCACAAAACTTTTCACATCTTGAGGCCCTGCCAGCCAGACTGTGCATGCCAAATTTTGGGCTATTTCATGAAACACCACCAGTGTTACTAAGCTGCAAAAATTGGGGTTAAACATTAAACTCCTTACTCAACCCTAACTATACAGGTGCTACCTTGTCAGTATAAGATATATAGGAGATACATTATGGCTGGTGGTGGAATACACTATTTAAGCGAATGAGTGGTGAGTGACCTTGGATATCCTCACTAGTGGCATAGCACAGTGGAGCCATGAGTGATTTTAGCCGAGATCATTCTCCACTCATTCACACAAATTGTGTATCCCACCACTGGCAATAACATTTTCGATTTATACATTGGACTGTATTTTGCGCTGATTTTTTGGTTTGATGATGTCACCACAGTGGAATAAATGAATTTACTTCACTGCAGTGAGAATACATGTTTTTATGCAATGAGTTATTTGCTCACTCCAATTTTATAAAGACATACTGTATATATTATGGAGGAAGTGAGTACAGTGTAGTCATCTTGTTCTGAATATGAAAAAAACTAAAAGCATGCTATTTTCCCACCTACCCTCCTTCATGCGTACCCTCTCCTCTCTTAACATTACCTATCTCAATGGTGATACCCTTGAGTAAGTTCATTCCTTTAAATTCCTGGGCATCACCTTGGACTCCTCACTTTCCCTTAAAACACTTGTCTCCAATGTCACTAAATCTCTGAACCAGAAACTAGGCCTCCTCCTTCGTATCTGTCCCTTCCTCTCCACTGCCTCCTGCCTTAAGATTGCTTCTTCATCTCTGCTTCCCCTCCTGACCTATGGTGCTCCTTTACTGCTTTCAATTAATACCTCAACCCTGTCTCTCCTCTCCTCTCCCAGGCTTACCATAGGGTAGAAAGGTTTGCTTTGGGGGTTAATGCCCATTATCACAACTGCGACATCCTCTCCTTGCTAGGCTGGTTACCATTTGAATCTAAGTTGAGGTATTCCTTCATCAGATTCATGTTTAAGCTTGTTCATAAATTCACTCTTCTTTGCCTCAGTGAGATTATACACGATAGACAAGCTCCCCGTACCCTCAGATCTGCTGCCCTCCCCCTTCTCATAAAACCTAATCTGCATCTTGCCATCACCCCCAAATCATTCTCCTTTGCTGCAGTATCTGAATGGAACTCTCTTCCTCCCCCATCTTCTCCTGCTTCTCTCTCTCCAAGTTCCAAACTACTCTGCATGCTTCTCTCTCAGCCTCTGTTACATGCTCCTGCTGCCATTGATACCACTTCTATTTCCCACTCTTCCCTTTTCCTCTCTCCTTCTTCGTCCTATCCCCAAACCTATCCCATTTCCCCCACCCTCTGTCCCCACCTACTCACACCATCTGCTTACTGCCTTTTCCCTTCCACCCCCCCTTGAACCTTTTCAAACCAGTAATCCTTATCCTGTAGCCTTAGGTCCTTTAGTCTGTAGTCTCAATTTGTTCTTGTTCCTTGTAACTTATGATATTATTGTAATGTATATATCTTCACCATGTCCGGCCATATTTATGCATATTATTTTAATACCTTTCTCTTGTTATATTGTCAGTTTTCATCTTGATTGCTCTCTGTTTTGTTGCACTGTACTACATCTGCTTTCTGTTACCCAGTTCAATCCTAAAAAAGGTGACTGTAATTGTCTCAGTGGATGTACCCGGTCACCAAAACTCAAATAAAATAAATAGTGTTTAATGTTAACCCCATAACCTTACACCTTAATAGCTTTGCCTCATTCAATGCAATTGAATGAAATTTTGCATACATGGTCTGGTGGTTAAGAAGCCTTGATTTGGCAAGTTTCAAGATAGACAGATGTCCAGATTCTGAGATTCTCATAGTTCAAGAAGTGGAAAAAATCAGGGATTTGACTGTTTATTTGCTCTCACCCACATCTCAGATGGTTTGGAATTTGTTCTGGAATTTTCAGGGTAGACTAGGCTTGCCCTATAAAGGTGCCTTTTTTTTTTGGTTTGGTGAAAAAATATTAATTGGTTCCCAAGTTACAAGGATTTGAAATTTCAGTTGTGAGTATGCTCAGTAGAGTTATTCATTTATATGTCTGCTGCAAAATAAGAATTTCCAGCTCACAAAAGAAGATATTTCATGACCTAGCTAATGAAAGAAGAATATTTTTTTCTTGAGCTGAAATTCTTCTTTAGTGATAAAAACATTTTCTTTCACATGTCCATCATCTTGTTTTTTATAAAATAAAATTAAAAACCTATATAAATGATGTCCTGGAGAAAAACACACACCAGAATATAACTAAACAGGACCCTTTTAGCTAGATTTTGTTTTTGTGAAAAAAAAAGACACTGAAATATAGTTTGGGGACATCTGTTAAATCCTCGGTGGAAGGCTTAGTGAGAGCTTAGTCACACTTCACAGGGACAATGCTCTTTTTCTTATCAATCACCACTCTGGTTCAATGGGCTCAGCCCCACCATCTCCTCTGCCCCGATAAATGGTATGTTTAAAACTAGGCTCTGGGACTATCTCACTACCAACAGCTCCTGTGACTGCCCAACTTAACCTGGTTTCTCCACTTCCCTGTCTGCTCTAGTGGTCCCCCCTCCCCTCCTTGCTGGATTCTACCCTCACATCTTGGTATACCCAATGCTGCACTTTTCACCCTCTCCCCACCCTACCTACATTCCCTCTTCCCCCCCTCCCCCCTTCCCTCTCCCTATGACTCTGGTACTTCTTATTTCTTGTCTGTATTCTCTGACAAATGCCACTGGCTGCCTTGCTTACAATGTTGCCCTTGAATTGTATTAATCTGTAATGTGTTTGCAATGTCCACATTGTTGTAATGTCTGTCTTGATGTTCCCCATAATTTGTATTTCTCTGATGTGGAACCTTTGTAAAAGAGCCTTGGCTCAAAGATATTTGTAATCCTAGACTTGATAAATAAATAAATAAATAAAAAGTAGTGAAGGCTCATGCTAAAGAACATGTTCTTTCATTAGAACAGCTGGGATTTCCTGAGTTGTGAAACCACAGCTGGAGTTGTGCTATGAGTTTCAGTTGGAACAGTGAGCCAGTGGACTTAGTGAGGGCTTGCACAAAAGAACAATATGAAAGAACTATAGTTCTTTCATGTTTTTTTTCTTTTTGTGAGAACAGTGGGACTTCTTGAATACTGAAGACATATTTGGAGTCATGTTGCAAGCTTCAGTTGGATCAGTGAGCCATCAATCCATGATCTGTTTATCTCTCTCTCTCACACTCTATATGTCTGTCTATCTGTCTGTCTGTCTGTCTATCCATCTATCTGTCTGTCTATCTATCTATCTATCTATCTACTGGTTAAGCAAAAAGGCCCCCCAGGTCACCTGGCCTTCTTTCCAAATTATACTACTGTATCTATTAAATAATAAGTGGACTGGGATGCCCACCCCAGGTACTACTTCTCTTGCCTCCTCCCCTCTAGGTCACCCACCCAGCTTCTCCAAAGTATATTTGGTGGCACTGGGGTGCTCACATCCGGTGCCACTGAAGATCATCCTAACAGAAGGATGTGCAGTCCCCAGTGTCAGCTTGTGTCGCCCCTGAAATGAAGAAAACCATCCCTTGTTGATCTTTGTTTTCCTTTTTCTAAACCTATAAAAACAAATTGGTCCATCGGCCATCTGACCCTTGCAGACCCCACAAACCGCTACCCAGTTCCTCACTCAGCACCCACCCCCCAACCTAACACACACCCTCACTCACCTGAATATGTCCTTGATGTAAGTCCAGTCTTTGATCAATGACGCATTTTAGTGCTGAAACTGGTGACTGCAATATGAGAAAATAAGATACATCCAGTTTAATTTATTTCAATGGTGTCTGAACTTTTATTCATAACTTTGTACTTTTCACATGATTTTACACCAAATTTTCAACATGGCGTTTTTTGGACCCCACCTCATGAACAAGGTATGTGATTTTTTTCAAATCCACCCTGAAAGGTGATTTCATGTTTGCTGCATAAAATCACATTTTGGGTGGGATTTGAACATTTTCACTGACATTGTTCATAAGATATGTTTATAAGAAGGCTATGTTGCGAATGTGGGGTAAATACATTAAAAAAACAACAAAGTTATGAGAATATGTTGAAATTCTTCAACACTCACTAATAACTTTAGTAATTTTTAATATTTTGACCTTAACTTTTTAACATAGCTATATTTTCACACAACCTCAGCAATGTGATAGCTGTCATTTTCAAATTGGAGCTGTAGCATGTTTTCACACTTATGTCACAAAATCACCATTCAGGCGGGATTTAACGATTTCAACTTACTGGGTTCATGAGGTGGGGTCATAAGATGGCTATGTTGAAAATGTGGGCTATAAATATTAAAAAAGTACCAAATTTGAGCATACATTGAATTTGTTCTATGTTCGTTCATAATGGTGGTAATTTTCAATATTGTGAGCCCCAAATATTCAATATAGTCATATGTTTACACACCCTCATCAATGTTGTATCTGTCATTTTTCAAATCCTTGCTGAAACATGTTTTTATACTTGTGGGAGAAAATGCCATTTTGGCCAGGATTTGAAAATGTTCACCTAGTGGGTTCATGACGTGGGGTCAAAAGAAGGCTATGCTGAATATTTGGGGTCAAAATATTTTAACAAAAAGCCACGAGTGTACATTGAAATCTTTCTATTCTTGCTCATAACTCAAAAAAATCTCATGAACATGACAGTTGTCATTTTTCAAATCCAAGCCCAAATTATTTTCACACCTGTTGTGTGAAATGATGTTTCAGCAGGGATTTGAAAATTTTCACCTACTGGGTTCATGAGGTGGATTTTGTAAAAAGTCTATTTTGAAATGTGTAAAAATACAGTAAAATGACCAAGATATGCATGAACATTGAAATATTTCAATGTTCACTCATAACTTTGCTAAATTTCAATATTTGCGCTCCAAACGTTGAACCATTTTTTCACACAAGCTCATAAACATGACAGATATTGTTTTTTAAATCCAGGAAGAGACATGTTTTAACACTTGTGGTGCAAAATGAAGTTTCTGCCCAAAAAAACTATAAATGCCACATGTGTTTATAATGGGAGTCATAAAATGACTATCTTAAGAATGTGGGGATATAGAAACATTGTGTATAGTGCCGGACTTTACTCCAGCGAGTAATGCTTTGTAATTCCCTGCCAGTGTGAGCTGAGTTCAGGGGTGAGGTCAGTGAACCAGCTGGATGGGGAAGGATTGGAGGGTGGTGCTGTTATGCAACACCCCCTTCTGCCAGTGAAGGAAAGGTGCAGGGTTGCCTGCATGGGACAATGTATTATATAGCGAAGATAACTTTTCACTTGGCATAGAGCCCTGCACCTCTGCACTCATGGGTGGCAAAGGCCCTGTGCATTGGCCGAGACATGGGCTCTTTGCTTTGTGCATCTATATCTGTAGCCCCATGGAAGCACAGAGCCCATAGGACCCTGCACTTCTGCAGCTCACCAGAGAGCTCCATGAATTCTTGGCATCCATCCCTGCACAGAAATGCAGAGCTGGCAGGCCCTTGCACTTCCATATGTGGATGGAGTCTTCCCTTGGTGCAGGGTCCAGAGGGTCCTACCCATCTGCTTCTGTTCACGGATTAATGAGGATATGATTCCACTATCTCAAAAAGAAAGGAAATTCCTTGCAAAACAACTGCATTAAACCAACAGTCAGGGTTCACCTTAATGCAACAAAAGTAGGGAAATGTGGCATTAGGGTTTCTCCCCACTCCACCAAAGCAGCAAAAGGACAACACCACCCACACAAACAATACTGCTACTTTAAATAATTGACTTAATTATAATACACTGACATATCATCATGATAATTCAACAAAGTGCAATAAATGAAACAATAAAATATAAACTATATTATATGCTACAACATACAGCATACAATATGCAGACAGTTAATTCTAATTTTGTTACACTAATTTATTAATTTAAAAAGATTATCTACATTAAGATTTAAAAATCATATAGAGGAAAATGGTAAGGGCCACAGTCAATCATTGGACATCATTTTGTAATCTAGAAGGTGCTTTTACACTGATCTCTTTAGGCAGTCTGATCCCATTCATAATGATAATCATAGCACGTAAACAGTTGATAATTCTTACTAAGTTTTAAAGGCTACCTAAACAACATTTTGACAACAAACTATTCAAAAATCTGACTCTGCAGGTGACTAAAGGAAAGGCCGCTGTATTCATTAATGCTAAAACTACATCTACATAATTTAGCTAAATGTGGTTCCCGAGCATCTGAAAATTGTAAAATCAGCCTTTCAATTTGAAAAAAAACAAACTCTTACCTGCTTCCTAAAATGGCCGCCAAATGTGTAATGTGATGACATAATTGGAGCCAAAGTCAGAGAGATAAAAGGCTCTCCATAGTGCTAATTAGTTCTTTTTTCCTTTTGTATAGAATTGTTTCACCCAAATGGTCAAAACCATGTGCATTATTTTGTATAGTGCATATGTTAGGCTATGGTTCTGTTCCTTTTGTTTACTTTAACATGCTGAAAATGTGTTTTAATCCAACCGACTTTCTCTGTGGCAAATCACAGTGCAGTACAAATCTTGAATAACCTGGTGGTCTAGTGGTTATGGTGGATCCATGATGCTACAGTGGAGGTGCTGGGGTGGTGTGAATGCTTAATATGCACTTTTTTAACATTTTTTATTAAACCTTTGTATTTTCTGCTATTATTCTTTTCTAGTACGTTTTTGACAGACCCTACAAATGTAATCCATAGTTTGAATGTAAACATTTGTACAATCAATAAATCAGACTTCTTCAACAAAGTGAAATGCAGCAGCCGTAGCAAGCAAGTACGTTACTATGCGGGGGTGGGGTTGTAGCCACACCCTTCACCACCCCCTGGAACTACAACGTTTGTGTAGAAAAGTTCTGGTGCACACCAATGTTAGAGTTCATACTTTTCTCTAAACTCAAATATATGCTTGTCATGTCTTCTGTTTCCATGGGAAATAATAATAAGAATCAGCATTTATATAGTGGTTTTCATACACATTGTATCCCAAAGTGCTTTACAAGCAATACTAGACTGGTAGTGAAGCGACTGAATGTGTAGTGGCAGCCATTTCATACATTAATAGCCACACACAGCCTTGGACAATTACGTAAACTGGTTTTATGGGAAAGGGAATGTTGGCCAGGACAACAGGGTCAGGTAGTGATCAAGGTGCTGGCAGACCCACATCTTATTTCTCAAGTAATCTGCTCTTATTTCTCTCCTTCTGTCTTCCCTCTTCCCTGAATATAGCAGTACTTTGCAAGAGTGGCCTTCTCAGTCCTCCTCTGGTATTCATTCTTCACTATTTTCCCTCACACCGAAAACTGGGGAGCTCATCACCCTTCTGCATCATGAATGCAAGTAGTGCAGTCCCCTTTTTGTTTTCATATCAAATATAAACATATCTTTCCTGTAAGTTAGGCTCATAGCAGCAGGGAACAAGGGGAATGATGGGCTTTCCTATCCTTAAAAGATCTCGGCTACATTTGATTAGACACTATTAAATGATGGGTGTGCACATCATTATGCACATCATATAATAGTGCCTAATCATAGGTGGCTTAGATCTTATATGGGTAGGAAAGCCTATTTTTCCACTTGTGCCATGCTGCTATCAGCCTGGCTTACCAGAAGATCATGTTTATTATTAATATGTAAATATAACATGGGAGACTGTACTAAACACATTCATAATGCAGAAGGTTAGTGAACTCACCAGTTTTTGGTGTGGGGAGCAGGTGAGAAGAATGGATGCCAGAGAAGGACTGAAGAGGCCATTCCACCAGGGTACAACTATAATCAGGTTAGTTGAAGACATGAAGGAGGACTCTGAGCAGATCACTGTGAGATCTGAAATGTGGGTCTGCCAGCATCATGATCACTACCTGACTGTGGATGAGAGTAGCCAGCGATGACAAATACTGAGAGTGGCAGGGCTGCACCTACACTGTTACTTGAATTCAGTGTAGGGAGGGATGTTGACATTTGTTAGGGCAGTATTGACGGAGTTGTGTATAGCTCATTCAAGAATTGGAAGGGTGGTAGCAAGCCAACTCGCATTGTGGAGTAGAGCACAGAAAAGTACTGGAGCAGAATTGCTGGAAACTGTCCTGTGGGGTTCTGCAGATCACAGGTAAAGGAGTAGACTGACATTGGAAGTCAGGTGGATTCACTCACGGTATTAGTATGCCTCTTCTGCTAATAATATTGTTATCCATTGTAAGTGCAGCCCTTATGAGTGCATGAACAGCAGTTTTTCTGGTGGGTCATGATGCTTATTACTCTGCCCTCCAAGAAACTCTAGTTGTTGGTTAATGAGGTGGGAAAAAACACAACAGGGACCTGTACATACTACCTTCACTGTGCAGAAGGGTGGTGATCCACTCAATGTTTACTGTGGGAGCAGAAGTCAAACATTGAGAATGCGGACTGGAGAGTGATTTGGGGAGGGGCATTTTTTAACTGTGCCAGCTGATGATGCATATCAGTATAGGTGTGCACAACTCTCTGAGGTACTAGATTACAATCTGAGGTGTGATAATTCTCTTCTTGAGACTGCAAGCTCATATGCGACCCCAGGCATTACTAAGGACAGGGTATGGATGGCGGGGTGCTCAACAGAAGGCAGGCTAGGTTCAGGGGGTTCACATGGAAAAAGAAAGCCTAATTTTTGGATTAACAAGAGAACATGATCTTTGGAACTGAACAAAACTGGTACTTTGCTGTGTGACCGTAAGTCACTAAACTTCCTTGTGCTCCCAGGCCACACCTGTAAACAAGTTTTCAGCTTAGTGTGTCTCTCCTAGTTAACAAAATAACAAAATTCAGTGCATCATATAACCACTAGATCATCAGGTATTTGAAGTGTTGTACTGTAATGCAGTTTGCCAAAGAAAAAGTCAACTGGATTGCAAAACATTTTCCACAAGTTAAAGTAACCAACATGAACAAAATCATAGCCTAATATGTGTAATGATCAAAATAATCCATGAGTTAATACATGATATTGATCATTCTTGTACAACAATTCAAAATAAAGAGGGAAAGAACAACTAGTTAGCACTATAGAAATGTATGTGGATCTCTGGCTCTGGCTCCCGTTGATGTCATCATGACTCATCACTTAACACACATGGCAGACATTTTAGGGAGAAACCAAGGCTGTTTTTTGAAAGTGAAAGGCTGATGTTTACATTTTTCAAAAGCTATGAAACTGCATTTATGTTATTTACATAAATGCAGTTTTAGCATAAATGTAAACATCAGCCTTTACTCTACCTCACTATGAAGCCAGATTTTGGAGTTTGCAGTTCTAAAAAACTGCTTGTTTAGGTATCCTTTAAATATAAGAGAAGGAAAAGACCTAGATTTAAACTACTCAGCATATTATGCTGCAGAACTTAACAGTACCACTGCACCAATAGGCCAACAGCTGTACCAAAGAAAAAATGTGAAGTTTTTTTTTTTTTTAGTTTAGATAAGGTTGGCCGACAGCGATGGTGTCAAACTTCATCAAAAAAGGGAACAATTTCACACCTTTTCTTTAAACCTAGGTAAAACTCTGCCTCAAAGAAATAAATCTAAAATTTTTCCCTCAGGTGCTTCCTATATCAATAACATTAAAAGCAGTTTTACTATACTGATGTGAATCTTCATGTATTAGCATAAGGAAACTGTATAGACAGTATATTGGTCTGGCTCAGAGGTTAAATTGGGCAGGAGTCCACAGGTACTCATTTCCACCATCTCATAAAATGTTCCACCACCTCTGCCATCCTTCTTCATTGACCACTATAGGAAAGTTCCACCACCTAGAAATCTAGATATAAGAGTTCTCTCACCTAAACATTTCCAGTTTAACCACCTAGAACTTCAGATACAAGTTCCCCCATCTAAATATTTCCAGTTTAACCACTATGACTCCAAGTTTTTGTTTGAAAATAATTATGTTCCAAGCAGTTAGTTAAAAAGTTAGTTTCAAATATAGTATAATTAGAAATGTTTATCTTTGATATTGTCAGGGCTAGAAACCTAATATTGTTTAACACAGAAACATAGACGATGGCAGAAAAAAGAGATGATCAATCCAGTCTCCCCATACTACTCTATCATAACCAGAGATCTATTATCTCTGAGGGGTGCTGGCTTACACTGTTCCCCTTTTATACTCTGTGTTTCTGCCTCCTTCTTCCCAATAAGAAGATACTATACCCTTTACTCTATCCCAGCCATGTTTGAAGCAATTTATGGTTTTTGGCACTCACCACCTCTGTCAACAGACCATTCCATGGGTCACCCACTCTTTCCGTAAAAACAATACTTCCTCACATACTTTTTAAACCTTTGCCCCATTAACTTTCCCTCATGACCCTATATCATATCTTCTTTGTTGCTGGTAAATATCTCCTTACAGTCCACCCTGTTAATTCATTTCAAGAACTTGAAAGTCTCCATCATGTGCTCATCCTCTCTCCTGGTTTTAAGTGAATACATGTTTAGTGCCTTTTTTTAATCCTCATAACATCTGCCTTTCTAACCCTGAATCATCTTGGTCACCCAGAGTTGTACCTTCCCTAGTCTCTTCCCTGTTCTTTTTTAGGTGGGAACTCCAGAACTGATGTGGCATTACTAGTGACATACACAGTGGTAACAGTATCTCCTGCTTTCTACTCTTGAATCCTCTCCTGATGCACCCTAGCATCTTGTTAGCCTTGCTGAAGACCTTCTTACATTGGCTGGTTTCTTTAAAGGAGTCACTGATTATGTCTTCTAGGTCCCTATTCCCTAATGTTGTGTCCAGCTTAACCCCCCCCCCAATACTCTGCTCTGGGGTTTCTGTTCCCTAAGTGGATAGCTTTACACTTTTTGTCATTGAGTTTCAGTTGCCAGACTGTAAGAATTTTCCAGCCTTTGTAGGTCCTTCTGCAGCTCCCTTGTCACCTCCACATTGTTAACTCTACCACAGAGTTTAGTGTCATCTGTAAATAGGCACAGCCTTCCCTGGATTCCCTGTCCTATGTCACTGATGAACATATTGAAGTGGACTGGGCCCAGATCAGATCATTGTGCTACTTCATTGGTGACCGCACTTTCCTCTGTTCTGACCATATTCACCCCAGCTCTCTGCTGCCTCCTCTGCAACCAACTCCTGAACCATTTAACTATCTCCTTAACTGTTCCCATATCTCCATCTCTTTAGCAACCTTCGGAGTGGCACCGAGTTGAATGCCTTGCTGAAGTCATAGTACAGTAGATGTATTGTATGCCCCTCATAAACTACCCTGGTTATCCAGATAAAGAATACTATCAAGTTGGTCTGAGATGATCCCCTTGCCACAGACCCATGCTGTTTATTATTCTAAAGTTCATTTTTGTCCAGGTATTCCACTTGATCCTCTTTGACTAGTGTCGTTGTCAGTTTTTCTGCCACAGAGGAAAGGGTGATACAGCCGTAGTTTCCCATCTGCTCCTTATGCTCTTTCTTGTTCAGTGGAATCGTGTGTCTTCTTCCAGTCCCTGGTAACCATCTCTTGCTGCACAGAGGTATTGAATAGCCTCACGGGTGGCTTGGCTAACACTTATGTCAGTTTTGTTAGTTCTCTTGGATGCATCCCATCCAGCCATGGAGCCTTGTTTGCCTTCAGGTCTGCTAGCCCTTTTTCAACTCAATTGACAGAAAATTTCTGCAGTTTCATTTTTGGAACTTCTCTGTCAGCTGTCTCTATGTCACTCTCTGGCAAGGGCCTGCTGTTCTCCCTAGTGAATACTGAGCAGGAGCAATAATTTGGTACAGCTGCTTTCTGCCCACCCTCCTCCGTTACCTTGCCCCCCACCATTAGCCTGAAAATGAACCCTCTGTTCTTTTTTTTCCCTTATAGTCTCATTGTCGTTGTTATTGATATATTTTGTATTTGATGTATTTTATTTATTTCAAACTGTTGCCTGTGTGTGCAGCACCCACAGCCCCTGAGATGGGGTGCTAGATAAACCAAATTGCACTTACTAAAGGAATAATACCCAACAGGGTGGGTGTTATGTAAGCAATAACACGATGAGGGTGTGGGTTACGTGCTGATAAGAGCACGCCTAGGGGTAATACCAAGGCCGCGAGGGCGCTTGCACTTCGAGTGCATATGTAAAGCGTGCTCTTATCAACTACCTACCTCGGAAATGTGTTATTGCGCTTATAAATGGGCTCTTTGTAAAGTAATTTTTTTTTTAATGTGTAAAAAAAAAGAGAATTATAAGAATAGGTTTAAAATTGTGAGAACAGTGAAAAAATAGTCCCTTGTATTAAGTTTCTGTGCAATGTATTTATTGTGTCCCCCGCTAAGAAAAAGTTAGTCATACATTTTTAGTATGTTTTTTTATTTCTTTGTTTGCCTGTGTTTAGTTAGGAGTTGAAGTCTTAAGATACGAGTGTGTCTGTTGACTGGAAGGGCGTGTCCCTCAACAGACACAGTACAAAGCAGTGACAGTATTTCTTTTTGTTTCTGGTTTCGTTTTTGGGAATATTTGGCTTATTATTAGTTTTAAAAAGTAAGCGACTGACTGATGCTTTGTTGCTGCTTGCCAATGGTTAAATCAGGTAGGTGAGTTTCCGTTATGGATTTGCAGCGGTTTGAAAAAAAATGCGTTTAACTTTTGGTGCGTTTTCGGCGGTACTTTTAAAGTCTGGTAATGGTGGCAGGGGCAGAGAGCCGCGAGTAATTTGTGAGGTCGAGGTTTTCTTTATTTAGATGGAGTGCCATATGTTGTTGAGTGCAGTGTTAGGTTACTGTGATGTCCACAGTGATGTCGTGCTGCCGGTTCAGTGAGCTCTGCCAGTCAACGTTTCTGTTAATGCTTGGCAGAGCTCATTAATTTTTTGAGCCATTTGGCTTCTTGGTGGGCAGTAGTACCGGTTGGCTACAATATCATCTGATAAGGACACGGCTCAGATGATGTTGTAGCCAATCAGTGCTTTGGGATTTCCAAGCCCATTTTATAAGCTGGGATAACATCCCACCTCGGGTGGTTGGGCCCGAGGCCACCGGCCGAGGGCGTCCAACACCCAAGAAGGGATGTTATCCCAGCATAACACCCACCCTGGAGGGCATTATTCCTATTATACAATGGCTTGTTGTTATATATAAAATAAAAAAATAATTTTAAAGAATGCTTTTATCAGTGTGGAAAAATTTTTTTGTTTCTTAAGAGGAGATGGAAAAAAGGGCTCATGAGGATCAGCATCCATAGGAGCCATAATGATGACAGTAGACCTGTGAACAGCAGGGATGTTATGCCAGGATAACATCCCTGCTGTGATGGTCAACTGACCAATCAGAGCCCAGGATTCTTTCTTGCCATTGTATAATTACTCAATATATATCTAAAGAGCAGCTTTTTCCTCTCTTGGCCCCTCCCTAGTATGCAGCTTTGTCTCTGTCTATGCAAACCTGACTGCCCTCTTGTCCTCTTTAGTTTGTTTCCTGGTACTCATCCAATTCTACATCCTCCTGCTTTTCTTTGAAAATTATAAAAGTCCTCTGTGGTGCCCTCCTTACCTCCATGAACCTTTCAGAGAACCAAATTGGTGTCTTATACTTGTTTCTCTTAGTAACTGTTCTCATGCACATTTTTGTTTCTTTGAGACTAGTCCCTTATGTAACCCCCATCTTTATTCCACTGTCCTAATGCTATCTTTCCAACCTAACCTGCCCAGCACTGTTTCCCTCATGTGGTTGAAATCGGCCCTCCAGAAGTCTAGCACTTTAGCCTATGCTGAGGGCTTACTGGTGCCAAGGGCCACCTTAATCCATATAGTATTTTGGTCTCTGAACCCAGTGGTTCCCGGACCTGTTCTCTGCCTACTCTTTCTGAATTGGTTAATGCCATATCTAGAATGGTTGAATCTGCAGTGAGAACTGTGACTTGCTGTACCAGCATGCAGTCCTGAATGATATTAACCAGTGCCTGGTTTCTGGCACTCCTGGCCACTGGGATATCCCAGATGATGTTTGCCAGGTGGAGATCACTCACTATTACAACCTCACCCTTTGTTGCCCCTTCCCTACTTCAGCACCCAGTTCCTTATCTCCCCCTTTTCTCTGTAGGTATCCCATGATAACAGCCCTGGGGAATGGGTGCCTACAATAATTTTGACCCACTCCCCAGTGCATTTTAGGGATGGCTATGGGAGGGTAGGGTGGCTGGATGGGGGTGTGGGTGACTGTAGTGACAGGATGTCACTATATGTATGCACATGGGGGTGGCAGTTTGTAATGCACAGCGAGTGATGTGAGAGGTGGTGCCATGGTGGGTTGCTGAGCTGACCCTATGGCATGGTGGGTAGGTTGCCGGTGTTGGTCGGCAGGGTAATGGGTTCAGGTCTGAGTGCTGGTCTGTGTTTGTTGCATCTGGCCTGAACATTTTATTAATGTTTTCACGCCCCGCGAAATGCACCCCCATGGAGTTGAGAATCCTTTAGTAAGGGGGTGCAGGGGGGCACAGTCCACTGCAGGAAACATTTAAAAATGAAGTCCTCGTCAGGGTGTCGGAGTGCTGAAATAAATTTTTGACACTCTTGACGTCTGCATAACAGTGATCGCCTTTAGGCTTTCGCCATTATGACATAGAACCTCTCTGTACTCCCATTGCCTATAAACCACCCATATGCAAGTCCTCCTGCCTGACAGCTCTGTGAGCTGAACCCACAGAGATTCTTCCTCCTCCTCTTCTTCTTTACTCCATGGAAATATTCTCAACTGGTTTGATCCCTTATTTGATGTAGACGGCCACCCCTCCACCACTACCTGTGCCTCTTTCACTCCTATATAAGATGTAGCCTGGGACTGTTATTTTCCAGTCGATGCTGTCAATGGTCTAAGTGTTTGCAATGGCCAGTAGATCCAGCCAAAAGTCTGACACCAAAGTATGGAGCTCAATAATGTTATTACCCAGACTCCTGGCATTGAGACATACCACCTCCAACATGCACCTACACCTCTATTGGTTCTTATTTGCTCTTCCCCGTAACCATCTTCTAGTATCCCTGTTGTCTTGTGTTTCCCCATCATTTTATTTGTATCATGTCTACCCTGTCCTGCCCTCTGTCCCTTATAACTTTGCTAATTTTCAGTATTTTGACTCTAAACCTTCAACATAGCCATATTTTCACTCTCCCTCATAAATGTGATAGATGTCACTTTATAAATCCTGGATGAGATGTGTTTTCACACATCTGATGTAAAATGGTGTTTCTGTCAATTAAATGATAAGATTCAGATTGTTGGAGTATACGAATCAATAACTGGCTTCTGTGGATGATTAAATGCTAAGATGAAGCTGAGGCATTTAATCCCCACAGAAGTCAGTTATTACAAGTATTCTCCAACTAACTGAACATTATTACTATTATACGAGTTGGAGTGTATACCCTGTTGTAACAGTAACAGCTTTATTCAATGGTAACAGGATTTTACTGTGGTGCAGCTCGTCACTGTCTAAAAGTTCACAGACATGTCTTCTCAAATCATGAAGCTTGCTTACCCAAATACAGAATCAGTTCACAGTCAGCTGAAATGTTCCATGTTTCATCTTGTGGTATGTTACTAGCTCATTACTGGAATAAAAAAAAAAAAAACATATTTTGGGGCTAACTTTAAGGTAAGTTAAAGCTTTAAGTTAAAAAAAAAAGAGCCATTCTGGTGCCATGGTCTAACTTCCAGTTTCGGCTGGGACTCTGCTTGGCTCTTGTGATCTTGCCAGGATTCCTGAGAATGGAGATGATAAATAAAATACATGACAGAAACTTTCATCTTTTTGTTCAGTGTGATGAGAGGCAAAGGATGGTGAAATCATTCAGTGCAAAGTTTGTAAACTTTTTGGAATCAAACGGGCACTTCAGGTATCAGTTCAATGCCATGGCTGATGTTTCTGTTTTTGTTTGTGGTCTCAGGTTTGAATAATTGACTTTTGGTGGGGCTAGAGGCTTATTAACTGACTATGGGCATGGTTAGAGGCAAATTAACCAACTGTGGGAGAGGTTTAGATAAATAACCGACTCAGGGGGAATCTCCCATGTAGTTTATGGGAGAATAATTGATGGCTGCTCTTCATTGTGATTGGCTGAGATAGCTCTCATATAATATACTATAAATGGCATATGTCATGTTTATAAGGGGAGTCATAAAATAACTATCTTGAAAATGTGGGGGTCAAAATTAAAAACATGTATTAATAATTATTAAGGAAGTTTGTGTGTGGTGCCAGTCTTGACCCCAGTAGGTATGCCATGGTATCCCGTCCTGGTGAGCTGAGTTCAGAGGTGAGCTCAGTGACTCTGCTGGATGGGATGAAGGTGGGTAGATGGTGCTGTTATGTGACACTCCCCCAGTTGGGGAATGAAACATGCAGGGTTGTCTGCATGGGCCCAGGTACCATATAGTGAAGACAACTCTTCTTTTGGCATAGGTCCCTGCAAGTCTGTACCCATGGGTGGCTGAGTGCCCTGAACATTGGTTGACAGATGGATTCTTTGCCCTGTGTGTGTAACTGGGGCCAAATGGATGCACAAGGAACAGAGGGCCCTGTGCTTCTGGAGCCCACCAGACAGCCCCATAAATTCTTGACATGTGTTGCTGCACTTCTGTAGGTGGATGGAGACTTACCTTTCTTCTCTTGGGCTCTGTGCATCTGCTTGTGTTCACACAGGACCCAAAAATAAAAAGTTATGATTGCACTATTTCAAAAAGAAAGGAATGCACTAGTTAAATATAGAGATAGAGATTGAGACAGTGACAGAGACAGAGACAGAGACAGAGACAGAGATAAAGACTGAGACAGA
Source organism: Neoceratodus forsteri (assembly GCA_016271365.2). Lineage (NCBI taxonomy): Eukaryota > Metazoa > Chordata > Ceratodontiformes > Ceratodontidae > Neoceratodus > Neoceratodus forsteri. The sequence continues at coordinate 233,500,357 of JADMNL010000023.1, read as the reverse complement.
GCTAGAACTAGAGCTAGAGATAGAGGTAGAGATAGGGATAGAGATGGAGATAGAGATAGAGATAGAGATAGAGATAGAGATAGAGATAGAGACAGATACATATATAGGGTTGACAACCCCAAAGAAGACCCTAACTCTGATTCAGCAGGACTCTGGAGATCCAAAACCCTAATGTTTTTTCCTTTTGCTGCTTGGCAGCTGGGGAGTTAGAGTTGGAAATCCAACCACCACATTTCACTACTTTTGTGGCACTAACTTGAACTGGTTCATTAATGCAGTATCCAGAGAATATATACAGTACATGTATATCGCTATCTCTATCTCTGTATCTTTCTCTATCTCTATCTCTATATCTATCTTTGTCTCCATCTCCATCTCTATCTCTGTCTCTGTCTCCACATCTGTATTTATATTTATCTATCTGTCTGTCTGTCTCTCTCTATCTATCTATCTATCTATCTATCTATCTATCTATCTATCTATCTCTCTGTCTCTCATTCCTTTGAAGCTAAAAAATGGCCCAAAAAAAGCTATATTTTTCATCACTCTGGATCTAGAGTGAGAATATTATGATATGTTCACTCTAGGTCTCCTTGGAAAAAATTATATCTCTCTATCTATCTGTCTGTCTGTCTATCTATGTATCTATCTATCTATCTATCTATCTATCTATCTATCTATCTATCTATTTATCTATCTATCCTTATATCTATCCATCTCTCTATATTCATTGCAAAAAACTTCAATTAATGCATCAGTTAGGGTTAAAGCAACAAAAGTGAGGAAATGAGATGTTAAGGTTGAGCATCTAACCCTTCCAACACCCCATCCCCCTCCACAGACTGACAGGCTATGCCATGGGTCATGTGGCCCAACTCTTGCCCCATTCCATGTGTAAACAGGTTGACATGCTTCAGTAAAGGAGAATGGGGTGAATGTTAGGCCTCACAACCCCATGGCACACCCCACACATGTCAGTCTGTGGAGGAAGAAAGTGGTGTTGAGAGGTAGAAACTCAACTCTAACATCTAATTTCCCTCACTTTTGCTTTATCTAACTGATGCGTTAAATGAAGTTTTTTGCAATAAATTTCCTTACTTTTTGAAAAAGTGTAATATAAGTACCAAATAGCATGTGTTGGTGGGAGTATGGGGCCCTTCCGGGCCTGTGCTCCCACTTATGCATATCTACAGAGCCCATTTATGCATAATGATATGCATCTATGGGAGTATGGGCCCTTTGGGCCCTGCACTGCCAGTTACACATAGCTACAGAGCCATACAGCAGCCCTATAGGTCAAGGAACCCTTGTAACACTAATGTTCCAATATCTTGGGAACTGTAACAGCTAGAAACAAAATTCAAGTGTCATTGTAATCATGACAGTGAGATGTCTACATGAGGTGTCCTTGTGACATAACAGACATAACTGAATCTGTATCTCATATCGTTTACGAGCTACAGGCACCAAAAAGCGAAATGGGCGCCACAATGTTATCCTATGGGAACAATCTCAACTTCATGATAGCATATCTATGGAACCACTTTAATTCCCTAACACCTAAACAGCATAATTCACACTTGTAGGGCATCCCCTCAATACCCTGAAAATTTCAAGTAAACAGACCAAACTGTTCATTAGCAATGCAATTATACATTTTTTTAAATCCTAGTTCACGAGGTAGCAAAATCATTGACCACGAGGTGGTGGACTAAGATTTTGACAGCTCATGGACTAGGATCATTAGCGAGTTACGGTCAAAGAATCTTTACATTTTGAAAAGCTATTTTTTGACCAAAACGAGCCAAACCAAAGGCATAGCTTCGTAAAGGGGGTTGTGCTGAACAAAACCCATGCCTCGTTTGACTCAAAAGTCACCTGTGGAGAAAGCTACAACATTTTGTTTTGGGGAAAAACTGAAAAACAAGATGGTGGCTCATGGACAAGGGATTTCCTGGCAGAGCAGGATCCTAGTCTGTGAGCTACAAAATCCTTGACTGTGAGCCCAATCTTTGTCTGAAAAATAACCATATAAATCCTGGAGTGAACTGAGCATGTTTAGAACCCCAAAATCAAAAAAGTAATAAATTTGGAACAGATTAATATTTTTTTTTTACCAAACCAATGCTAGATTGTTCCTGGACCCAACCTCTTTCTATGTTCCAAATGTCAGACCAAAAGACCACACAGTGTGGTTGCAGCACCATGGGCAAAACATGTACCAAAAGAGGTGAAACACTCAGGGCTGGATTCACAAAGTTTTCTGAAGGTGCAAAACCTTCCCTAAGTCCCCAAAACTGCCATAGCTATGGAAACAAATGAGGAATTTGCACTGAGTGCTATTCACAAAACCCTCTGCTCCTGCAGAAAAACACACTACAGAATGTGGAAAAAAGTGCAGCTGCAGAAGTCTAGCGCAGTATAGTGTAGTATATATATATGGGAGGCAGTATAGCGCAGTGGTTTAAGGCTCTGAGTTGCGAAAAAAAAAGTACCTAAGGAAAAAAGGTGTGGGATAAGTAAGGCACATCCCCTGAAAGGCTATTCACAACCAGTTTTTTCCACAGTTGCGGAAAAATGTTACACACAGTGGAGTGTAACTCTCCCTCAGCAAACTGCAGTAGTGCCCCAACAATAGGAATCAATTAAGGTGGAGGTGAGGCACAGGTAATAGCATCCCAGTGAGTACAGCAGTGGCTGATGTTACAACAACAACAGCACACATTGCCATGATATGGCATCAAGCAACAACCACCAAACCCAGTGCAGTCCATGACGGAGCCCCACAGGCAGTAAAGCCTGACCAGCCTGCACCGAATGCTACCCCTGCAGGCAACAGGAACACCACAGAGAGGGAGGACCAGCTCTGGCAGTCAGCCACTATGGTGCCATGGTATTGCTGGTACTTGTGGTGCTGCAGTGGTCCCAGTTGAGGTACTGGTTGCTGGTCCCTTTGTGGGTGCTTTCAGCTTCATGCTATGGCAGCAATGTTAAACTCTGCTGCTCCAGCTAATTAGGTTCACTGTTGCTGTGCCTCCTAAGATATTTCTGCAGTTGCGGATCCACAGTTGTGGATTTTCAGCACTTGCTCAATTTTCGCAGCTGCGATGATTTTACGGAATTCCGCACCTGCTCAAGATGTCTTTATAAATATTATGCAACTGCATTTCTGCAGTGCTGCAGGCCTTTTTCCCTGCAGCTGTGGGATTTTTGGCTTTCTTTGTGAATCTTGCCCTCATTTTTTAGCATTTTGCTGCACAGAAACTGTAAGGCCGACCAAAACACAACCTGGTTAATCAAGAGATCTACCATACCAGACCGTGCTTTCCAAATTTCGCGCAAATCTGTGGAACAGTTGCAAAGTTATTAAAGCACAAAAACTGAGGTTTAACATTAAAGTGCCTACTCAACCCTAACTATAGGGGTGTGACCCTTCCCCTATAACATATATATATATACATATGTGTGTGTATATATATATACTATATATATATATATATGTATATATATAATGCAAAAACTATGTTGATGCACTAGTTAGGCTTAATATCATGCTTTTCAAAGTATGGAAATGTTGTGTTAGGGTTTCCAACTCTAACACCCCACCTTCCCCCACCTAACTTGACAACCCCATTCCACCCCTCCATCCCCCACACACCGACAGACGTGTAGGTGTGCATTGGAGTCATCGGCCCAAAGGCTAACCCTATTCCACAAGTAAATAAGCTGAGATGGACCCTAATGCTCACCCCATTCCATAACTAAATACGTTCAGATGGACACAGTATAGGAGAACTGGGTGAGCGTTAGGGTTCATCTTAGCTTATTTACTTATGGAATTGTGTGTCATAGTGGCAGTTCAGTGAAGGATGTTGGCAGATGTACTGTGCCTACTGTGGTTCGTAGGAAGATTCTAAATATTTAAAAAATGCCCAGATCATATGATAATTACTTGGATATGTGTCTAATAACAGAAAACCCATTACATTTTCTTTTATTACTACTTTTCTGTTATCACCTGGAACACAAGCAAAATGGCTGACAATTTGACACAGGAATACACTGTGTGACTTAGAATCCCACACCGTAGGATGCCTGCGACCTAGACTCCCATGCCATGCTAAAGGTCTGTTTTTTTTCCTCATTGAAAATAATGGGGAATGAAACATTTAATAGTTCTGCAACGCAGTACTATATTTTCCCCAAACCTTCAAAAGGCACATCTGCAAGCCAAAAGCTTTCTACCCTGAAAATCTCAAGCCACAACTTTAAACCATTTCTGAAATTCAGGTGGACTAAAAAACTGACAAAATCCCCAAACCTTCTTTAGATTCAACATCCCATATCGCACAAATGGTTACACCTATGCAAACAAATGTTGCTATATACAAACAACCATCTAAGGTGGCACAACATGGCAAATTTCTTTTTTTTTTAAACTTTATGTTTATTGCTTTTCATATAGTAAAACAATACAGTAGTCATTCTCATGTAAGAGCTTCACATATACAGTAATAGACCTGGTTGGAGTAACATACATACAATATTACAATCTTTTATATTAGGAGGTGGGGGTATAACACAGAAAGCTGGGCTAACTATGCCCAAAGTCCATTTGGTCCTAAAATATGCCAGCCGCTTCATAGGCTAAGGAAATGTCCATAGAAAGATATCAAGGGAGAAAAGAAACCACACTAATCTAGTAGTGCTATATGCCTTATAACGTTATTTGTTATCAAGGAAAATGAAACCCCACATTCCCCAACCCCGCTCCAACTTTAAATGTAAGTGAAACAATAGGCACTTTAGAACTACTTAAACATAAACAATTATATGTTCCCTTTAATCCGCATAGTCAGAGAGCATCAAACTAAAGGGTAATATTCTTAAACAACATAAGGATTAGTGATTTTCAGCAAAAACTTTGGCCCCCTTATTAGAGTCGAAATTTTAACATTATTCCCGGGGGCTAAACTTGGTTAATTTAAGTTCAATACAGTTAAGTCAAGAACTAAAGAGTTTACTCAGCCCTGGTCCGAATCTGATTCCTCCATTAGTAATCCTTGATGTGGTGGTTTTTGGAATTCCGATTCAGTCTTTTCAATCGATCTACCTGCATCTTTAGTGTCGTGAAACTGCCAGCTTTTCCCACCATAGGTTATGCATAGACGAGCTGGTAAGAGGAAAGAATGCACTATTCCCAATGTGCGCAGCTTCTGCCTAATGGGATCAAACTGCTTACGTTTTGCCGTAGTTTGATACGAAAGATCTGGGAAGAACTTTACTTCCTTGCCCTGGCATTCAATCGGGTAAGCTGCTCTTGCTGCACTAATAGTTGCATCTCTCACATCAAAGCCAGTAGTTTTCAGCAGAATTGTCCTTGGTTGGTTCGTCTCTGTAGGCTGAGCTCTAAAATTAATCCGATATGCCATCCGTAGGTCCATCCATTCAAACTCCTCAGGCATTTCCAATTTCTCCGCTAGCCAGCATCGTAGATAACTAAGGGGCTGTATTCCTTCAGCTCCTTCTGGAAATCCAATGATACGAATGTTCCCTGCTTTCAAGGTATTTTCCACCGCCTCAAGCCGTCCCCGTAATTGTAGGTTTTCTTTTGTCAGCAAAGCTACCGTTGCTTGGGTTGCTAGTGACCTTTTATCTGCATCTGTGGCTATGTCTTTTACTGCCACCAAAGCTGTTTCCTGTGCTTCCAATTTGGCCAGGGAAAGTTCTATTTTGGCATCCATTGCTCTTATAGAGTCTAATATCTTCTGCCACAGAGGTTCTGGAGAGGTACTGGCTTCTGTAGGCTCCGTAGAAGCTGCCGCGTAGTTCACTTCAACTCGGGATGTTGCAGGCCTCTCAGTCATCAAGGCTTGTTGCATTTGAGCATTTTTACGGCCCATAGTAAGTTTGGTATCTTTCTGCAGGTAGTCGCTTGAAAAAACAGAATTTCGCCACCAAAATCGAATATAGTGCCTTTACTCTGAAAATTTTAACTTAGTTGGAGCCTCAGGTGTGGAGCAGAGGGAGAATGCTGCCTGCCAGGAAGTCAGCTCTCTGGCACCCCCAACATGGCAAATTTCATAGAAATAACTGAAACCATCATAAAGTTATAAACCTCCAAAAATTACCCTTTAACATTAAACACCCTCATCAAGCCTAACTATAGTGGCATTATCACTGTATATATATATATATCTATATATATAGATATATATATATGGGATATGCAATGGGTCTACTGGAAATATCACAGTTTGACCATCTGACCTCATGAGTAGCTTTGCCATAAGTGAGGTCAAACTGCATGAGGGGAAATATCTGTGATATTTCCTGTATAACCATTGCATATCTCATTTATGTAATGTGAAATGCTGTTTTTTTTTTCATTTTAATTTTTGTTTTGTCTTTTCATATATATTTTCATTGTTTTCCCTTGCAGTAGTCTGACAGTATTTTAGTAGGTAGGGATGCTAGTATGGTTGCTAGTGTCCCTATGTGCTGCTTTTGCTAAAGTGGCATTTGATTGGATGTGGTTTTGTGTGGGCATGCTGAGCAGGTTTAACAAATATTGCGGTGGAGCTCCCACTTATCAATGGTACGAGTCTGCATTCCAGTAATTACTTCTTTTTTTTTTGTTTGTTTATTTTTGTTGGTACCCCAGTTCTCTATCTGGGTGATCCTGCCTTTTCTTTGGGGAGTCTTCAGGCTACAGAGGATGTCCTTGCTGTGTTCAGGGGCAGCGTGAGGAACGGAGTGGAATTCAAGGTTGAAAAGTGAAGGAGACATTGACTGTCCTGCGTAGTTTTATCTGCCCTGTTCATGACATTGTTTGGTGGTTGTTTTAATTTATGAGAGCTATAAAAAAAATTAACCTTTCAGTGTGAATGCCAGTTTCACACTGAAGAAGTTCTCAGTTGAAGCTGGCCCATGAGAAAGTGTGTGTGGAGCTCCATATGGAGGGTGAGCTCTGGTTGCCTGCAGTTTATGCCTGACTTTTGATTAAGTGCAGACAGTGCCTCTCAGTGACCTAGTGTGTGGATAAATAACCTACAGTAAGGATAAACATGATATCCTCACTGTAGGTCTGAGGATCCTGCAGATATCAAAGATATGTGCCATTTTTTATCCTCACCCCCATTCCCCATTACATAAAGATGTATATATATATATATATATATATATATATATATATATATATACATATACAGTCAATTCCACTTGTATGCCTGTGCTCCAGACTGCGGTAAAATGGGCATACAAGCGGGACGGCATACAAGCGGGAACACTATTTTGCTATACACCAATTGGTAAAGTCACACAGCGAACTCTCCATGTGTAAGAATGCCATAAATACCCATTATTTACAAAAAAAAAAAAACATTCATTGACTGCATTTCAGCAAAAGCATAAAATAAAAATCTGTAACAGTTTAAAGTGCAAACTGGCATGTCTGTTACCATTCTTCGTTAGAGCTACAGGTAGCAACAGGCTGTAGTCCTCTTTCCTCAATGTTATCGTCGTCAATTCCAGTCATGTTTTGGATGTCCTCACAGATTTCCTCCTCGGTGGGACATGGTCCAGCCTGTTTTGTTTACTTTTTTCTGTAGCGAGAGCTGAACCGAGCTGAACTGAAGTGCTCAGCATACGCTAGAAATCTGCGGAAAGCTGTTAACCTCTGCTAATGGGCAATTAACACCTAACTTGGTAATCAAGAGCAGCAATTCAGTCAGCTTCTTGCCAAAATAAAAGGCATACAAGCGAAATCACACAGGCATACAAACGGAACAATTATCATTGTAAATTTAGGAAAGGAATCGGGACCTGGTAGAAACGGGCATACAACCGAAAAAGGCATACATCCGAAAGGCATACAAGTGGAATTGACTGTATATATATATATATATATAGTAAAACAGGTTATGCTTGATGTAAAATAATATAGCTATAATTGCTTAAGTGATAATTGTGGTAAAATAAAATGACTTTAATTGGACAAAATTGCATGTTTGCATGCAACACAAATTAGGAGCTAATTGCAAAGCGTGAAATAAAATGTGTGCAATTGCAGCTGATTAGTGTCATGTGCTAAATATAACTTGTGCAATAATTAACCTTTCTACAGTATCTATATATATTATCATGCAGATTCTGATTGGCTGAAGCCATCAGTGCAAGCAGCACACTTCTATCGTTAGAATGCCCCTGCTTAACCATATGCTGGTTCCCAGTCTGCAGTTCTCCTTCACTCGCACACCCGCGTCACCTCAATATAAACCTTACTTTCTGCTGAAAAATAGAAAATCTAAAAAACAAGCTTTTAAATCTACAAGCTAATATGGTACCCTAAATGAAGATGTACTCTGGTCTCAAGATAAGGCCAAATAGCTAAACATGGGCATAAAAAGACAAATTAGCAAACAGAAAGATCATACATCAAGTTTGGGGCTGGCAGTATAACCTAGAAGTTAGAGTAATGAGCTGTGACTGAGCTTGGTACATCCAGCTGACCTGAGTTTGATTCCCACAACCTCCACTTGCATACTGTGTGACTCTAAGCAATTCACTTAACCTCCCCAGTGCTACCAGGTCACTCCTGAAAATAGACACTTGTGCCTAGTGGGTCTTACCCAGTTACCAAAGAATAAAAAATAAAAATAAACTTTAAAAATGATCCTAGTATTACAAATAATAGTATTTACAAAAATGATTTAAAAAAATGTGCGACTGCCATAAAAAAGAGCAAACACCATTTTTAATCTAGTATTGCTAGAAATTAAACTAACCTCAAAGCCTTCTTTGGCTAAATATAAATGCACTTAAAGGTACGGAATCTACAATAGACCCACTGCTTATTGAGGGGAATCTAGTGGATGATGCCATATTTATGGCAGAACCCCTAAATGACTATTTTGATTCTAATTTTAACAAAAATGGTCTGGAATAAATTGACAAAACAAATAGACGTGAGTCTTGGAATAGTATAGGAAGCTATATCCTTTCCCCAGAAAAAATACTGAGGGAATTAACTAAAATAAATTCCAGTACAACTCCAGGCTCAGATGATACCCTCCTTTGCTCTATTAAAAATATGTCCCACTTGGTATCTGAACCTCTAAATGCTGTATATTCACCCACATTTAATATGGGATTGGTGATGAATACTGGAATACAGCCGTTGTCTTCCCCATACATGAAAAGAGAAATAAGCACAAGGCCAAAAATGATAGGCCCATCAGTCTAATCTCTGTCCTGTGTAAAATTATGGAAGGCACTATAAAGGAATGTATGCTGAAAAGCATAAATAAGGGTAGTCTATATGATAAGATGCAGCATGGTTTCACCAGTGGGCTGTCCTGTGCTACAAATCTAATTTCTTCTACTAGTCCTTTAGTAAATTGCTGGGTCAAAACATACTATGAGATGTTCTGTTTTTGGACTTCAGCAAAGCTTACAGTAAGGTGCACCATTTTTATTTTAGCTTTTATTGAACTGGTAAGTGCACTAGACAAATTCTAGCCTATTTTCAGGCATGACCTGGGGGAAGGGGGATACAGATGAATGCCAACTGACCTTGAACCAGATTAAGCTGTTGGTGATATTTTTAGTGAATGAGGGAAAATTTGGCCAAGGCACCAGGGAAATTCCCTTACTGTTCGAGAAGTGTCATGGGATCTTTAACATCCACCTGAACAGGCAGATGGGACCTCAGTTTAACTTCTCATCCAAACGACGACACCTCAGGAGTGCAGCACCCCCCTCATGTTGCACTACAGTGTCAATATTGGGATATTAACCCAGTTGCCTGGTGTGAGGATAGAACCCACAGTCTTCTGATCTCACAACCTCAGAGGCAAGTGTGCTACCTGTTGAGCCACTGACACTGCCTATGGCAGATTACTTGCCAAACTAGACAACCTAAACATGGATAGTAGAGTAAGTCTTTGAATATGAAATTGTTTGACCTATTGAAAGCAACATATAAGAATAAGTGGATGGGCATGGATGGGTGGACCGATGGGCAAAGTATATGTCCAGAGTCATGCCACGCAGGTCTGGTGATTCATATGCTTTGTATATCTGTATTTAGAATACCTTTTGGGTGCATACCTGCAAATGTTTACATCCATTATATTGTGTGTCTTATTTAGCACACAGTACTGTACATCCTCCACAAAGCAGTGACATTTTACAAATTTGAAGCTAGTATACACATTGTCTAGTTACATCAACGTCACTAGTGGTGTGCCTCAGGGGTTTTCTCCTGGGACCTGTTCTCTTTAACATATTTATAGGTGATCTACACTCAGAACTCCAAGTACTCATTAAATAATGTGCAGATGATACCAAAATTGGGGGTAAACTAACTCTGATGACACTGTCAAAATTCAGGCAGACCTTAATTTGCTATTCAAGTAGTCGGTAGACTGGGAGATGTAATTTAATTCTGACAAATGTGTTGTTTTACATTTTGGAAATAACAACATACTTGCAACATATAACGTGGGTGGTACAGTATTAACAGAAGTTAAAGAAGAATGTGACTTACAGTAGGAGTTATGATTCAGCAGAACCTTACATTTAGGTCTAGCAGTTCAATTGCATCCATAAAAGCTAGTAGGATCATGAGCTGTATAAAATGAAATATAAGCAGTCGACACAGGTGAAATATAAGCAGTCGACACAGGTGAAATATAAGTAGTCAACACAGGGACATTATGGTGCCACCTTTACAAACGTTTGGTTTGAACACATCTGGATTACTGCTCTCAGTTCTGGTCCCCGTATCACAGGAACTAACTAAGCAAATTAGAAAGGGTCTAGAGGAGATTTACTAAATCAGTTCATGGAATGAAGGGCCTTCAGTACAACAATAGGCTAAAACATTTATAATTACACAGTCTAGAAAGATATTGGTTAAGTGGTGACCTAATCCTAGTTTTAAAGTATTAGTGGGCCTGATTCTCAAATGGGTTAGACTGCCACAAGCCCCAAGTGTGCCGAACATATGGCACATGGGACTTGCAGCAGTCCCTGGCTGGCAATCTTGATTCTTGATCCAGTGTGCCACTTGGCGTGAGTTAGACCAGCTTTTGCTGGTCTAACATCTCAGACTTTTTAACAGGGTATGTGCCACATATGTGGTACAAGTTGCTGTAAAGAGGTAAAGTGCTACAAATGCATGCAACCTTTGAGAATCGGGCACCTGGTGCATCGATATGTGTGGCGCACTGCAGGGTTTGACACAGCGCTTGTGTAAGCCTTGCGTCAATCTTTGAGAATTGAGCCCCATGAGTTAATGGCTGACATGGGCTTAGAATTGAAAGAAATCATCTTCAACTCTAGGAACCTATCTAAAAAATGATGAGGCAAATTCTGTAAAACAGATAAAAGAATTTATTATTTCACACAGAGGGTAGTGAAGTATTGGAATTTCTTACCCCAATACATTGTTGGTGCCTCCAGCATGGCCTACGTAATGAAACACCTCAACACCACTATGTATTCCTGGGTTATAAATGAGTTAATCCACTCTATAGTGTGGTATTAGACTTGAAGCATCTTTAGTGTACTTCTACTCCTAGTTTATCAAGTAATCAAGGAAAAAAACATGTTCAAACACTTCCCTTGCTGAGTGCCACAAAAAGATAGTACTGTAACATGAGACTGCTGAGGTCTTACAGTTTTACCACAGCTATAATACCATCAGTGCTCCTGAACACCACTCTCCTAGAATTGTTCCTGGCAATGGCCCTCCCAAACTTGGACCGATGGGCAAAGTATATGTCCAGAGTCATGCCACGCAGGTCTGGTGATTCATATGCTTTGTATATCTGTATTTAGAATACCTTTTGGGTGCATACCTGCAAATGTTTACATCCATTATATTGTGTGTCTTATTTAGCACACAGTACTGTACATCCTCCACAAAGCAGTGACATTTTACAAATTTGAAGCTAGTATACACATTGCATACAGTACTTGTAAGTTTCTTTCTTGAGGACATACAGTGTACTTATTCAAAGCAAGTTATATCTTTGAAACATGTATACTATTTTATGCAGGGCCTTGTTTTAAATGAATAAATAAACCCTCCAGTACAACCTTGTAGGATGGTACTAAACCTGTAGGCTGGTCTTGTCTCACCACTATGGTGGAAGAAATCAGTTTCTGAGCTGCTGGCATTTTGGCTAGTAGACTTTATAATGTGTTTGCCACATTTACATTTTTTGCTGCCATCCTTTTCAGGGGCTAAAAACTCACATCATATACAAGTACAGAGCTGGCTAATAGGTATCAAAATGAGGTGGCAAAACCAACTGTTTTGCTAGCCGTCGGTCAGCTGGCTGACTGATTTGTCCCACCCTGGTCACAGTGGTGGGGGGAGGGATTAGGGTTACTAAATACACATTTTATTATGTTGACCCTGCATGAGGTACCATACTATTGATGTATGACCCTGTACCTACAAACTGTCCATGGGACATGAGGGTAGTAGACGTGGTAGGCTGGGTAGGAGTGACATACATGAACCGTACAGTAATTGCACATTTGCAGACACTGAGGTCATTGTGTTTGAAATCCAAATAGTTTATTTCCAGTCTTATTGCATTCTGAGTTTTGTGTGGTAGCAACCCTAATAAGAATTAATGTAGTTTTTTCTGATAAATGTCCTTACTTTTTAAGAAATTATCTGCCTACCTATATACCTATCTATCTATCTATCTATCTATCTATCTATCTATCTATCTATCTATCTATCTATCTATCTATCTATCTGTCTGTCTGTCTGCCTGTCCATCTGTCTGTCTGTCTGTCTGTCTATTTATCTATCTAAACAAAAGACAACACTAATATACAGTTGTCACTGTGCCTGCATAACAGAAAAATACTACAAAAAAGCAATATAACGTTATGCGGCAAATAGTCTGTGCACTATAAACTGAAAATGAGGTTCATGTATTGCTTTGCACTATCAATGCAACTTAACAATAATTGAGCTAACTACACACTTCATCATCTGGAAGGGTTGAAATTGATCCAAGTTGAAGCCTTCTATTTGTCTTAAATGATTCACTTTGCTGTCTAGCTGCAAAAAAGAAATGTCCACTTGTCCTGACATAGATGCCGATCATTTATTTCTTTAATGTTTTATATATCTTGCTGAAAGGAAAGATATATGCCTGAGAATTCAGAAACAGCTGTCCTGCTAGAGTAAACCATTAACATAAATGTGAAAATACTTGCAAATATATCAGAGTAATATGTCTAAGGCTCTGAGCAACAAACCTGGAGACCTGGGTTTGAATCCCACAGCCCCCACTTGCATACCGTGTGACCCTGAGCAAGTCACTTAACTTCCTTGTGCTCCCAGGTCACACCTGTAAACATGCTTCAGCTTAATGTGTCTCTCCTGGTTAAAAAACAAAAACAAAAAAGAACTGATGTCCTTAAAATGCTTAATTTTTTAAATGAATCACAGCTCTCTTAAAATAGGATATTGCCATCTACATCAATACCTTTTGGCCATCCAGTCCCATGTACCTTTTGGCCCATCCAATCTTTCCCTTGTCCCTGTCTATTCCATCACCACAGACTCTTGTTGGTCACAGGTGTCACTCCCTCACCCTGTTCCTCTGCCAAATATGCCCCGTACCTATCCCATGCATACTTTAAGCTCCCCACAGTCTTTGCCCCTCTACCTTCACTGGCAGACCATTCCAGTCATCCATCACCCTTTCCATGAACAAGTACAGTATTTCGGCACATCTCTCCTAAACTCCCCCATTAGCTTCATTGCATTCCCCCTTGTTCTGGTTCCTTGCTTTCTGTGAAATAGGCCCTCCACTTACACCTTGTTCACTCCTATGAGGTCCTTGTTGGATTCAGTCATGTCCCTTTTTCTCTCCTCTCCTCCAGGGAGTATATGTCAAGGTTCAGCAGCCTTTCTTCATATAGATTCTTCTTCAACTCCCTCACTATTTTGGTTGCCCTCCTCTGTAACACCTCTATCCTTTCAATGTCCTTGCAAAGGTGCAGCCTCCAGAACTAGACATGGTACTCAAGGTGGGGACCTCACCAGTGAGTGATAGAATAGCAGCACCACCTCCCCCCTCCTGCTAGAATTCCCTCTCCTAATTCACCCCAGAATCCTATTAGCCTTTTTCACTGCATTGTCTCACTGCACAGGGCATTGTGCTCATCAGATATGATGAACCCTAGGTCTCTTTCTTGCTTGGTGACTATAAGTTCCACTCCCCATCTTATATACAGCTCCTGGGTTCTGCATCCCTAAGTGCATAACCTTGCAATTTTTGGCATTGAACCCCAACAGCCACCCCTAGACCATACCCTAGTTTCCTTATATCCCTTTGCATTCTCTCCACCCCTTCTTGAGTGTCAACTCTGTTGCAGATTTTTGTATAATCTGCAAAGAGACACATCTTCCCCTCATGTTCCTCCATAGTGTCAATTATAAATTCATCATAGAGGACAGGCTCCAGCACCGAACCCTGTGGCACATCACTAGTCACTCTCCTATCATCTGAGTGGCTACCATTGACCACTACCCTTTGCCTCTTATCATTTAACCAGTTTTATGCCTAGCTTGTTATGTTATCTCCCACCTTCAGGATGATTAATTTCTTTACTGGCCTCCTGCATGGAACAGTGTCAAAAGCCTTACTGAAGTCCAGATAGGCCATGTCCACTGCTCTCCCTTGATCCACCTCCCTGGTAACCCAGTCAAAGAAATCTATGAGATTAGTTTGACATAACATCCCCGCATTAAACTGTGCTGCCGGTGGTCCTGCAGCCCTTTTGTATCCAGATGCTCCACGAGCCTCTCCTTCAGTAGCATCTCCATTAACTTCCCCACCACTGATGTGAGATTGATTGGCCTGTAGCTGTTAGCATCCAATCTACTGTCACATCTGTGTATAGTGACTACATCAACCCTTCTCCAGTCCTCTGGAACTTCCCCTGTCTCTGCTGAGGTGTTATTTAGTGCTGCCCAAGCGGTGGCTGGCACTGTGTTCAGTTCTTTTAGGACCCTCAAAGGAATTCCATCTGGCCCCATAGCCTTAATCTCCCTTAAGGCTTCCAATCCCTTTCTGGACCCTCTCCTCCGAGAATGGACTTGTGTCCACTGATCCCTCTCCCTAGTACTTACTGCAGCATGCTGGTCCATCCCCCAATCTCTACCATGAAGACCACATGGAAATAATAATTTAGTATTTCCACTTTTCCTTGCTCTTCCTCTGCAAAATCCTCCCCTGTTCTCCTGATTCTCATTATTCCTCCCCCTGTCTTCTTCTTTTCCCTTACATACCTGAAGAAGGTCTTGTCCCCATTTTTGATCACTTTAGCTATCCTCCCTTCTGTTAGTGTTTCAGTTGCCCTCACCCTCCTTCCTTTGTTTTGCCAGATATACCTCCCTGTCTTCATCTTTCTAGGTCACCTTGTACTTTCAAAATGCTTTTTTCTTCTCCTTCACTGCCCTTGCCACTTCCTTAGAGAACCATAGTGTACTCCTCCTCCTCCTCCTCTTTCCCTTGCTCACTTCCTTCAAACATCAATTATAATATTTATTGATAGATTGAGTAATTTATTGATTGATTGGTTGATTGATTGATTGATTGACTGACTGAATGATTTGAATTTTGTTGACTGGGTAGGTCCACTGATACATGACAGTCCTGTGGGAGAATTCAAGAATGCATGGGACAGACATAAAGCAATTTTTGTGGCGGGTAGGAAGACATAGGCTGTTGGTTAAATAGGATCTGCAGCTTATCCTCTAGGTAGGGAAATGGGCAGACTAGGTGGGCCAAGTGGTCCTTATCTGCCATCAAAGTCTATGTTTCTATGTAAGTCCTTTTTTCAGGGGTGACCCTCAGTATGCAAATCAGACCCTGTATACTATATACAGTACATATCAATGTCATCAAAAGAAGTTCTGTTAAATTGTTTTCAGCTTTTTCTTACTGTGAAATGTTTTAATAAACTATATTCAGTACTCCTGAGATTTCAGTTGCTCCTTTAATATATATCCTTAATTCTCGCAATACCATGATTGTGCATAGCACAGTAATTCCCCATGAAAAAAAGCAAAATAAAAAAATAAAACAAATGAAATCTTCACTTGTCTTCCATTAGGTATCCCAGTAATCCAGACTGATTTTCATGCAATGAGGTCTTTGACTATCTATTAGATCTCATTGTAATCCACATGGATAAAGATCAAAATATTCCCCTCCCCAAAAAAACCTTGCTTTCTACACTTCAGTGTTCCTGAAGTGCTGCATTCGGAAGGCAAATCCAGGTCACCCTTCTCCATCTTCAAGAACCAAACACGACAGATGTTCCAGCAGACATCCATGACCACATGAGCTTTTCTGTCACCAGCAATCTGCAGATGGAACTCTGTCCTCTGGGCACAACCAAATACTGTACCAGGGACACATGGCATTGAAGTAAATGAAAGCCACACAGAAGCTCTTCATCTCACATGTTCTCAATGCTGACTACATGCTGCACTTGTGCAGTGGCTCCTCCCTTTACATGCGCAGGATCAACTGTCAGCCAATCAAGATACTGAGAAAAAAACAGAGCAGCTAATAAAACCACAGTATGCAAATTAGACCCTACTATGGATACCATAAAAAAACTCTATAGGCCCAACAAATAAGATCCATGGGAAAGCCTTAAACCACTAATGACAGCATTGCAATAGCCATGAATGAGAGACACAAACCATGGCAACCACTGCAAGCCTGACAGTGGCATAATTGTAAATAGCCTCTGTACAAATACTACAGTTTCTGCAAAAATTTATACACATGATTCTGTTTCATTAACTGAGCTGCCAGTCTAGAACTGCTTTATTAAGACAATACTGTAACTGCACTGACAGTACTTTGGTACTACTCAGAGTTTTTGTACTACTAGAGTAAATGATATTGTTACTTGGCATCTTTGGGAAGAAATGGTCAAGGCTGTTAAGATGAAGATGTTTGGTGTACCTTATAATTAGCTATAAAAGTGGGCTATGTGAAAAGTGTAGATTTATTCCACACATTTTTTTTATAAAATAACCATACCTTAGTTACTCAGTTATAATGCTGCAATCAAAAACTACAATAAGGGTTTTTAAGTAATTAATCCAGGTGTAACAGCTTGCTGTTAAGAGATACTACACAAAGCAAATGTTCTACTAACTGGGACACTTATACTAAAAATGAGATTACAAAATAACAGTGATATGTTACAGTTTATATTCTGGTCATAGTTCATTTGAACCCTTGATTATAAAAGCTGTGAGATTACGAGCAATGGTCTGTATGCTCAAATCTCACAGAAGCAAAAGAAGGGATGCACTGGATCTCTGTTTTTCTTAATTAATCCAAAAAAAAGGCATCCCACTCCTGACAGAACTTCAGTAATTGATGCTAGGCAGCAGATGCAGAGGTGCCCTCAGGAGTCAGGAGAGTTCCTTTGCTGACCTTGTACAATGCTGATATAAAAATCACACCAGTTCAGCCATGCTCCTGACTGGACTACTGCTAGTGGAGCTGGTCAGGAGTGAAGTAAAGCACTAGTTCCAGCAGGATCTGGGTGAATTTCTATAAATGAATAAATAAAAAAAAATAAAACAATAGAAAATGCACCCAACTCCTGAATGGATTTCTGTATTTGATGCCACTGGGGAAACAGTGTCTAAAAAAGGGTGAAACAAACAAAAAATAAAACACATTAATTCAAACATTCTCCCAACTGGACTTTTGAGACTGGAGCCTGTAAGGAGATAAAGTAAATCACTCGGTTCCAATGTGTGTGTGTGTGTTGGGGGGGCACTGGTTAGCTGGTAGGGGAAGAAATGAGAGGCAGTATATTAAGGCACATAGACATTAAACCCATTGGGGCAATAGAAATGTAGCCAGGTCCCTAGCTTCCATACAAATTAAACAGGAAGTCAATCACAAACTACTCTCAGGCCACACATGAGTCTCCAAATTAGGCATGAACATTGTGGAGGTGCATACAGAATGATTGTAAAGACTAATGTGTAGAGTATTTGTGTTTGCTTCTGCAGGTGCATGAAAGTCACATAGAGTAACAAATCTCTGCATGCCCTCCATACACCTTGTTAGCCCCTGAGATCTATAAATTACACATTTTCATTCTTATTTATTGCTACGGCATTGATAATTGAGACACTGTTGCTGTTTCCAAAGGTGTCCTACTGAACAGCAGACAAGACTTTATTTTAAACGTTAGTTGCCACACTAGAGTGTTCTGCAGTCCAAGGCACAATTTTAAACACTCATGACTGCTTAAAAGTAAAAAATTTTTTCCTTTGGTCCAATATATGCACCTCCATTTTTATTTCCCAAAACGATGCAAGTTCATGCCATAAAGTACTAATTAAAACAGCATTTAAAAGAAAGACAATTGTAACATGACAAAAAAATACCTCGTCTCTGCCAGTTGAAGCACATTTTCTTATCTGCAACATGTAGATAAAGAAATGTACTCTAGTTGTCAGAGGTTAACAGCTTGCTTGATGACCATGCATTGTATGTTGTATGTTAATACATCCCCCAGAACCACTCATTGCTGTATAAAAATTGTTTTACACACCTTCGGCTGGAGGAAGAAAAGAGAAGTGAAGCTGAGTTGTTCTGGCTCAAGCTGAAGGCAATTGGAACCACTTTTATACAGGACCGACTGGCAATGGGGGATGTATTAATATGTTATTGATCGAAAAGCGATCAATAATATATTTAAAAACAAAAACTGTTCCTGGAACATGCCTATTTCCAGGGCATCTGCACATGAGGCACACTTCACAGAATAAGAGTGTCTCATGCACAGGGGAAAGGAGCACTCAGATTGGTTGGGATCTCTCCCTCGATCTATAATCAGTAATAGAAGGTGCCAGGGCATTCAAGACACTTTTATTTAAATGAATCTGAGTTAACGTTCTAGGTAGACTGAATCTCAGACACTTTCCAAGTTTGACAGGTCAAGCTGTGCTTTTTAAATTATGGCACACCTGTATATTGACTGGATAGTGTCCATGTAACCTGTATCACTGAAGCATGAACTCTGTCTCACACAGTTAAACCACAGCATGTACATTAACCATTTGAAGTATATCAATGTCATAAACATCACTGTGAGATTTTAATGATGAGTCTCCAAATTTAGGGTCTGGAAACATAAAGTCCTCTCTGGAAAGGAGACAATAGATAAGAATGCATGTATGGGTGACTCAAGAATGGATCCTTAACACAACAAACTGAGTGGAGAAGTGGTGGATATGAAAATATTTGGTATAAGAATGGTTGGTAAGGATGATGTGACTGGATCCCAGTCACTATTATTATATTCCAGACATCCCTATGTATAAGGGCAAATCTGTTGGTTATTGGTAGGAGTTACTACTACAAAGGTGAATACAAAAATTGGGGAAAAGCTCTAACAGATATTTTGGTGTGGGGGTCATGAGAAGGATGAAAGGTTTGGATCAAATCAATCAGTTTATTAATGCAATACATGTAATAAAACAAAATAGGCTTTTAACCAATTGTTACAGGGTGAAAGCAGATACACTGCTGCGAGTTATTTCCTTTTGTGGCAGGCATTTAGCCACTGTTACATCCGAGGTGAAGCAGATTGAAGCAAAGTGAGTTACTGAATATGGCATGGTGGGATTTTAACCTAAGACTTCTTGGCCAATAATTGTTATGGTTGCAGTAGGTAGAACCGTGCAGATGTCTTGCTATCACTAGGGAAAAAGGGCACTTCAGACTCCCACCAAAGCACAATTTTTGAGTTGGACCACAATCTTTTCGCTACCCGAAATCACTATGCTGGGGGGGGGCTTTCCTACATGTAAAATTCTCATGCCAGCTCAAATTACAATGGGTGGATACACTCATTGTAAACAGCACAGGCAGCTTGTTTTAGGCTTATAGGGCCCCTAAACCCTCTTTTTAAACATTTTTATCAAAACAATGCCCTGTTGGCAGGGGTGTAGTGCTCCCATGTTTCTTAAAGTCCTCGAGGAAGTTTTTTGTTTATGTAGTTCTCAAGGCAGCAGTCTTAAACCAGCAACTGCACAGTCTTTGAAGTGCAGCTGTAGGGGAACTTTGTTTTATAGCTACTCTGCTGAATTCCTTCACAGACTTTATTGGAGCACAAGCTGATTTGAGATCAGGTTTCAACTTGTGGCAGCAGGGTCACTGGGCTCGGACAGGCAGACAGACATTGTGATGATCCTCCAATGGAGTAAAACAGGCATTCTCATTTTTTAGTAAATCTGTTTGCTAAGTTAAAGTTACTTTCCGTACTAAGGTAAGGAAATATCATGTAACCCTTTGTTTTTGTACTGGCAATCCTATGGAAAAATGTGGGTGGTTTCACTTTATTTGCATTTGTAAGGGGTTTATTTGGAAATACTGCTTGATTAATAATGAAGTGACAGTTTTATTGGTGCCTGTGTTTAATGGCTATCTGCCCTCTAGAACCTGCAAGATATTGTAAGCTCCAATGGCACTGATGGGTGAGGGGTTGAGAAGGAAGGGTGAAACTTCAGTTCGGTTTTCTTCTTTTACCATTGTAGCCTCTATTTAGTACTATAATCAGACATGTAAACAGTAAGATACAGTAACTATGACATTAACCTGGGAATACACTTAGCTGATACTTGCCCTATGGCGGTGCCTAATTATACACTTGTCATAGCACTGGCGTTGCATGCACTGCTCTGCTTTGATCTGTCATTATGTCTTCTACATATCTACTTGTGTGATATTTTTCTGTTTGTATTAAATGAAGCATTTTGCTGATGTGGTAATGCTACATATGTTTTGGTACCTAAACAAGCAAGCATAAGTCAGTGTCAAACATGTTTGCTTTCATGCCATTACAAGTTAGAACAGCAGTATCTTGAGGCTATAGTCAGGCCTTTCTTACCTCCATGAGCCATTGTTTCATAGACTTTGGGTTCCACTGGACTAAGGAGTATAGGTCCCCATATTCAGAGCTGGCCATGTGCAGTCTGTGGCAGTTTGCACACAGCCTGTCTGGGGGGGCAAAATTAAGATCATTAGCTCACTGCAACTGGAGCGTGCAAACTGTCCTAATATGGGGCAATGTTGGTACAGTACATAGTCACTATGCACTATGCTGACACAGGCCCAGACTCTATATGTGTGAAAAGTGTGCAGTGGAGGTAGTGTGGATCAAACAGGATAGCAGCAGGGCTCCTATGGGTCATATTTAGCCCTAACATGCTAATGACCCCTTTTGGTATGGAAGGCGCTATGGCCCATTTGCATACCTATTATGGGCCCCTTAACAAGGGTGCATGTCCCACCATTCTGTAGCTGCCATACATATTCCTTTTGGTCTAGTGGCCCCTTCACCCCTCATGTGCCTGTACTGTAGCGGTCTCAAATATTCCTGGTGGTGTAGTGGTTCCTGTAACCCCTGATTGACTGTCCTGTAGCGGTCTTCAATATTCCTGGTAGTCTAGTGGTCCCCCACACCTTGATCCCTGTCCTGTAGCTGTCTCAAATATTCCTGGTGTTGTAGTAGTTCCAGCACTCCCATGCAATCATTCTATAGCTGTCTTGAATATTCCTGGTAGTCTAGTAGTCCCCTCCCATAAGGTCATCTGATCCCCTGTCAAGCCAACTTCTCAAGACCCACCCCCCACAGTCCCCACTCCTTGCCCAAACACCTAAGCCAAAGTATGGCAATGTTGACAGTCATCTGTATAGCCCTCTGCTCACCACCTTGGCTTACCATTGTCTGATTGTCAGTGATCGATCATGAGTACAGTAGAAACAGGTGTTTGTTCAATACTTGTGATTGCTCAGAGACTGTCAGATGGAAACCAATAGAGGTGGTGAGTAGAGGGCTGTGCTGGTAATCTCTATTGCAGTGGTTTGTATTTTGTGACCCGGGCTTAGGGGTGCTTGAGAGGGTGAGTTAGGAGGGGGTGTTAGATGCTCTTATGGGGTGGGGCACTAGACCACCAGGGACACACTAGACAGCTGCAAGACAGGTGATCTGGATGCTTTTACAATGTATTTTTTCCTAGACAGATCAGCTTACATCTGTTTTCGATGGGGTTCCGCTGTAGGAACCTGCTTTTGCAGTTTTACAATATATTTACACAGGACAGTCCAGCTGAGTTATGATATCTTGTTTGTAGTGGAGGTCTGTTTGACCCAGTTTTTACACTGTATTTAACCAGAATAGTACAGCAGAGATGCAGAATCTTTTTTTTCCCAGTGGGGTCCTCCTTTACCCATAATGATAATGCATTTACCTAGGATAACCCAAGTGAGAGGCTATTTCTCATTTTCAGTGGGGTCCAGCTTATACTATGTATTTTTTCAGGATAGAGCAGTATAGTGGACTTATTTAATTAACTTATTTAATGTGGCGAAGCAGTAGTACATATTTAAATGTCTTCTCCATGAAGAATTAGTAACTTAATAACCTGGCAGTGATAACTTTGTTCTTGTCTTGAAGTTGGTACCTTTTGTTCATGTGAAAGATGGATCTGCAATCTGGGGAATGTCCTGCAGAAATCTTCTAACCCAGTGAGTAGCTAGCTGTACTTGTGAGACTGGAAGTGCTGCTGGTACTATGCGGAGTGTTAGCAGCCAACTAGTTACGCAGTGTGAGCCTGTGAGGGATTAATTCTCACAAGTCCAGAGTTTGGGACTTGGCCAGGACTGAGTGAGTTAGACGTCAGTACCAGCAAAACAATATGAATTAATAACCAGCCTGATCTAAGACTGAATGATAAACAGAGCTTCACCATTCCTGCTCTCTCTCTCTCTCTCTCTCTCTCTCTCTCTGTCTCCCAGGAACCAGACTTATACAAGGATATGCTGAAAAATGAAGCTGACAAAATGTGATAACTTACTTTACTTTTTTGGCAACTTATATATTTAAATAATTTCCTAGCCTTTTACAAATAAAGCTTACTATGTGCAATAAATGGAGGCTGATGGCTTAGATAAAAAAATATGTATTTCCGAAATTACTGACTGTAACCTACAGAATATTTATGTAATGTTTGTCATTGCTAGGCTTCATGAAGTGCAAAGTACTATATGGCACATGTATGTAATTTTTTTTTTTTTTTTATCCCCAAACCCTCATCTCATTCTCTCCCCCAACAACCACCACACACATTTGTATCTAAACTTGCTCTGTAAACCAACAGCGTGACTGCAAAACTGCAACAGCTGTATGCCTTATCCATATGAATCACATAACCTGTCATACATAGAAATTTAACCCTCCCTCCCCATGTCTAGGGGTATGGATGGAATATATCCTTGGGGAGGGGGGCCCACAGCAGCAAAAACACATCCAGTGGCCACATTACCCAGGCCCAGATGTCAGACAAAAGGGTCCATTTTCTTTGCTGGTGCTGGATGAAAACAACAGGTTAATGCATATTAAACAGTTCATTTCAATAATGGAATGTCCACACAGAACTTGAAGAAACAACATGGATCCTGAATTCATTAAACATACAGTATTCGCACATAGCTCTGGGTAGCATCAGTTAATTCAGGGGGAAAACATTCAGCTTCCAAATGGCCTTTGTAGCCATAATAGTAGATTTTACCTGGACTGAGGTGGTCACATAGTCTTTAGGGCAGCATTAATTCAGGACTGCTAGGGTCACAAAAGTTTGAAGGCAGCACAGGTTCCAAAACAGTTCACAGTGCCTAACAGGCCATTATTCTTCATAGGCACCCAAACACAGAAACATAGAAACATAGACTTTGACGGCAGATAAGGACCGCTTGGCCCACCTAGTCTGCCCATTTCCCTACCTACGGGATGAGCGGCAGATCATATTTAACCAACAGCCTATTTCTTCCTAACCCCCACAACATAGACTTTGACGGCAGATAAGGACCACTAGGCCCATCTAGTCTGCCCATTTCCCTACCTACAAGATAGGCCGCAGATCCTATTTAACCAACAGCCTATATCTTCCTGCCCCCCACAAGAATTGCTTTATGTCTGTCCCATGCATTCTTGAATTCTCCCACAGTTTTAGACTCCACAACTTCCTCAGGAAGGCTTTCCATGCATCCACTACCCTCTCTGTGAAATAATGCTTCCTCACATTGCCCCTGAACCGCCCTCCTTCTATCTTTAAATTGTGTCCCCTTGTTCTTGCAAGTCTCTTTTCTGAAAGATGCTACCCTCTTGGACTTTGTTGATTCCCTTGAGGTACTTGAAAGTTTCTATCATGTCCCCCCTCTCCCTTCTTTCCTCAAGGGTATACATATTAAGCTCCTTTAGTCTCTCCTCATACGGCTTCTCTTGCAGACCCTGCACCATTTTAGTTGCCCTCCTCTGGACTGCCTCTATCCTGTCTATGTCCTTGCGGAGATGGGGTCTCCAGAACTGGACACAGTATTCCAGATGGGGTCTCACCAACTGTCTGTACAGAGGATAACAACTTCCTGTTTTCTGCTGCTGATGCCTCTCCTATACATCCCAGTATACCCCGGCCCTCCCTACTGCCTTCTCACATTGCTTGCTAACCTTAAGGTCATCTGATATGATTATCAGGTCCCTTTCCTGTTTTGTTGTTACTACCTCCCCACCCATTGTGTATTCTTCCCTGGGTTCTTGTTTCCCAGGTGCATTATTTGCACTTTTTGCATTGAATCCTAGCTGCCATCGTCAGACCATCCCTCCAACCTTGCCAAGTCCCTTTTCATCCTTTTCACGCCTCCTTGTGTATCAACCCTGTTGCAGATCTTTGTGTCATCTGCAAAAGGCATCTTCCTTCCAGTCCCTCTGCAATGCCACTGATGAAGACATTAAAAGGACTGGACTCAATACTGAACCCTCGGTACCCCACTAGTAACCGCCCTTTCTTCAGAGTGGACTCCATTTACAATTACCTTCTGTGTCCTGTTGTCCAGCCAATGTTTTGCCAGGCTACACCCTGGGACCCACTCCCAGGCTGGTTAATTTGACTAATAATCTTTTGTGTGGGACTGTGTCAAATGCCTTGCTAAAGTCTAGGTAGGCCATGTCCACAGCCCCTCCCTGGTCTACTACTTTGGTCACCCAGTCAAAGAAATCAATTAGATTAGTCTGACATGACCTTCCCGCTGTGAACCCATGCTGCCTTGGATCCTGTGCTCCACTAACCTCTAGGTACTCAACTATTCTTTCCTTCAGAAGTGACTCCATCACTTTCCCTACCACAGAGGTCAGACTGACAGGTCTGTAGTTTCCTGCCTCTGTCTTGGTCCCACTTTGTGAAGGGAATCACATCTGCCTTCCTCCAGCCCTCGGGTCACACCCATCCTCCATGATTTATTAAAAGAGTAGCCAGTGGTTCACTAGTTCCTTCCTTAATTCTTTTTAGAATTCTGGGGTGAATTCCATCAGGACCCATTGCTTTGTCCACCTTCAGTTTTAGGAGTTCTTGCAGAACCCTTTCTTCTGTGAAAGGACTGGGATCGACCCCCCTATCAAGAGTGCTTCTGTTAATTGGATTAGGCACTTCCCCCTCCTCTTTTGTGAATACTGAGCAGAAATATTCGTTCAGTATTCCTGCTTTTTCACTGTCCCCCTCTGTCCACCCACCGTTTATTCTATTCAGCCTCACTATCCCTCCTTTGTCTTTCTCATGCGCTGATGTACCTGTAAAGGTTTTATCCCCCTTCTTAACTGAGTTGGCTATCTTTTCCTCAGTTTGGGCCTTTGCTATTCTGACTTCCCTCCCTGCTTCTTTCTGCCTTAACTGGTACAGCTCTCTGTCCTGCTCCTTCTGTGTTTCCTTATACTTTTGGAATGCTATCTTTTTCTTCCTGACTTTCACAGCCACCTCTCTTGAGAACCATAGTGGCTTTTTCTTTCATTTTGATGTGTTTATTTGCTTCACACAAAGGCTTGTTGCCTCTGTGATGGCAGTTTTGATAATTCCCATTGTTGCTCCACACCTCCTTCTAGCCTGTTTGCTAGTGCTTTTCTGAGGCACTCTCCCATCTTGCCAAAGTCAGCCCTCCTAAAGTCCAGTACCCTCACTTTTGTATGGCTTGACTCTGTAGCTGAGTTTAACATGAACCACACTATTTGATGGTCACTTGTCCTCAGATGGCAACCCACTTCTAGATCTGAGATCCTCTCACTGCCCCCATTTGAGAGTATGAGGTCTAAGATTGCTCCCTCACGAGTGGGTTCGGAAACTAGCTGTCTAATGCCTGCCACCTGTAGGGTGTTGCCTTATGCCTGTCCCATGCATTATTGAATTCTCCCACAGTTTTAGACCCCACAACCTCCTCAGGAAGGCTGTTTAATATGTCCACCACCCTCTCTGTGAAAAAAAATACTTCCTCACATTGCCCCTGAGCCGTCCCCCCTCTATCTTCAAATTGTGTCTCCTTGTTCTTGCACATCTCTTTTTCTGAAAGATGCTACCCTCTTGGACTTTGTTGATTCCACTGAGGTACTTAAAAGTTTCTGTCATGTCCCCTCTCTCCCTCCTTTCCTAAAGGGTATACATATTAAGCTCCTTTAGTCTCTCCTCATAAGGCTTCTCTTGCAGATCCTGCACCATTTTAGTTGCCCTCCTCTGGACTGCCTCCATCCTGTCTGCATCCTTGCAGAGATGGGGTCTCCAGAACTGGACGCAGTAATCCAGATGGGGTCTCACCAAATGTCTGTACAAAGAGATAACAACTTCCTGGTTTCTGCTGGTGATGCCTCTCCATATAAATCCCAATATACCCCCAGCCCTCCCTACTGCCTTCTCACATTGCTTGCTAACCATAAGGGCATCTGATATGATTAACCCCAGGTCCCTTTCCATTTTTGTTGTTGCTACTCTCTCCCCCCCCCATTGTGTAATCTTCCCCTGGGTTTTTGTTTCCCATGTGCTTTATTTTGCACTTCTTTGCATTGAATCCAAACTGCCATACTTCTGACCATTTCTCTAACCTTGCCAAGTCTCTTCTCATCCTTTCCACACCTCCTTGTGTATCAACCATGTTGCAGATCTTTGTGTCATCTGCAAAGAAGCACTCCTTCCTTCCAGTCCCTCTGCAATGTCACTTATAAAGACATTAAAAGGACTGGACCAAGCATTGAACCCTGTGGTACCCCACTAGTAACCCCTCTTTCTTCAGAGTGGACTCCATTTACAATTACCTTCTGTGTCCTGTTGTCCAGCCAATGTTTTACCCAGGCTGCCACCCTGGGACCCACTCCCAGGCTGGTTAATTTGACTATCAATCTTTTGTGTGGGACTGTCAAATGTCTTGCTAAAGTCTAGGCAGGCCATGTCCATAGCCCCTCCCTGGTCTACTACTTTGGTCACCCAGTCAAAGAAATCAATTAGATTAGTCTGACATGACCTTCCCGCTGTGAACGCATGTTGCCTTGGATCCTGTGCCCCACTGGCCTCTAGGTACTCAAGAATTCTTTACTTCAAGAGTGATTCCATCACTTTCTCTACCACAGAGGTCAAATTGACAGGTAATTTCCTGCCTCTGTCTTGCTCCCACTTTTGTGAAGGGGAATCACATCCATCTTCCTCCAGTCCTCAGGTACCACCCCATCCTCCCATGATTTGTTAAAAAGGGTAGTCAGTGGTGTCACTAGTTCTCTCCTTAATTCTTTTACAATACTGGGGTGAATTCCATCAGGCCCCATTGCTTTGTCCACCTTCAGTTTTAGGAGTTCTTTCAGAACCCTTTCTTCAGTGAAAGGACTGGGATCAACCCCCCTAATCCAGAGTGCTTCTGTTAATTGGATTAGGCACCTCCCTCACCTCCTCTTTTGTGAATACTGAGCAGAAGTATTCATTCAATATCCCTGCTTTTTCAGTGTCCCTCTCTGCCCACCCACCGTCCATCCTATTCAGCCTCACTATCCCTCCCTTTGTCTTTCTATGCTCCCTGATATACCTATAAAAGGTTTTATCCTCCTTCTTAACCAAGTTGGCTATCTGTTTCTCAGTTTTGGTCTTTGCTATTCTGACTACCCTCCTTGCTTCCTTCTGCTTTAACTGGGACAGTTCTCTGTCCTGCTCCTTCTGTGTTTCCTTATACTTCCTAAATGCTATCTTTTTCTCCCTAACCTTCACAGCCACCTCTTTTGAGAACCATAATGGCTTTTTCTTTCATTTTGATTTGTTTATTTGCTTCACACAAAGCCTTGTTGCCTCTGTGATGGCAGTGTTGATGTTTCCCTATTGTTGCTCCACCCCTCCTTCTAGCCTGTTTGCTAGTGCTTTTCTAAGGCATTCTCCCATCTTGCCAAAGTAAGCCCTCCTGAAGTCCAGAACCCTCACTTTTGTATGGCTTGACACTGTAGCTAAGTTTATCGTGAACCACACAGTTTGGTGGTCGCTTGTTCCCATATGGCTACCCACATCAAGATCTGAGATCCTCTCACTGTCCCCATTTGAGAGTAGATGTCTAAGATTGCTCCCTCACGAGTGGGTTTTAAAACTAGCTGTCTGACACATGCCACCTGAAGGGCATTGAGAATGGCCTTGCTTTTGGATGTGGCTACAGCAAAGGCACTCCAGTTAACATCTGGCATATTAAGGTCCCCCATCAACAGTATCTACCCTTTCTCTGCCATCCTAAGGATGCCTTCTATCATATCCTTGTCCATTCCATCCCCCTGACATGGGGGTCTATATACAACCCCTGTGTGGAGAGGTACAACTGGAGGGATGCTCCTCTGTTCCTCCACCCTCACCCTCCCTGAGCCCACTGTGGTCCATCCGCTCCTCTTTCTTAGCAACCTCTGAGGCAATGGCAGTGGCCCTAGTGGTCCCTGGGTGGGAGAGGAGGTCCAACAAATCCTGGCCAACTCAGCCTGGAGATGAGCAACCTCCTCCCTCAGCCAAGAGAGGTGTGTGCAGATAAGACTACACTGCATCTTCCAAAACATCTCCTGGAAAACTGCTGCTCCACAGCTGCTGCACTGCACCACTCCCATCTTGTCTCATTTCTGGTTCCCTAACTGTTGTTTGGAATACTTACTCTTTCCTCTGTTTGTTTAATTTTTTTCTCCCTACTTACTTACTGCCTCTGTGCCCTTTAAGTTCTGGATCTTCCTGTTCTGAGGTAAGAAGTTCCTATATTTCTCAGTAGTGTCCTTACTTGCTCAGAGTCAGACCTCCAGCAGCTGGAGGGGGGGATGGAGAGCTACTCTTATCCTTCTAGGATGGTGAGTCTTTGGTAGCTCTGTAACCGCTCACTTCCTGCCCCTAAACCAGAAGTTCCTGCTGTCAGTCAAATCCTGTGCCTATAAAAGTAGAACTGGTTTAGGTTGGGGGGTAGAGGGAAGGGAAGGAGGGCAATATAGTCCCAGTAGAGAAGTTTATTTACACCAGCAGCTCCATCCTTCTTGTGTTCTCTGCCTGTTCTCTGCCAGAAGCTATCTAGAGCAGTGTTTAAATCTGGCTTTAACCTGGCTTCCTTCTAGCTAAGTCACTCCCCCTACTTTGCAAATCTTTCTACACTTAGTTAATGACACAGATTACAATTCAGTTCAGCCACCTGAAACAAACATCTTGATAACTGCACAGATAACAATTTACTTCAACTAACTGTGACAAACACAAACTTCTTTTTTTTACCCTAAATTGAAGATCCCGGTAGCAGAGTTCTAGTTCTTAGTCCCAGTAGAGAAGTTTAGTTATGTCGGCAGCTCCTTCCTCCTTAGAGAAGTTTAGTTATGCCAGCAGCTCCTTCCTCAGTAGAGAAGTTTAATTATGCTAACAGCTCCTTCCTCAGTAGAGAAGTTCAGTTATGCCAGCAGCTCCTTCCTCAGTAGAGAAGTTCAGTTATACCAGCAGCTCCTTCCTCAGTGGAGAAGTTTAGTTATACCAGCAGCTCCTTCCTCTCCTCTCAATGATACCCATCTCTCTCTCCCTCTCAATCTGCACTGGTCTAGTAGGGCTCCCTCGAAGCATGCAATCCTCATAGCTTGGAGATTTGCCAGTTCCCTCATGACCCCTGCATCCATTCCCAGAACTATCAATAACTGTTCCTGAACTGAGAAGGGAGACATGTTCCATGGAGATCTAGGACAACTCACTCTCTGGAGACTATACTCCCTGCTGCATTCTTGCCCACTGAATCCCTACACAAATTAGCACAGGCTGCAAGGGCACTCTGCTACTTGAGGTTGCTGGCTCTCCTCTCAACTTTAGCTGCCCTCCAAGATACTGTGTGACTTGCAGCTAATGGCTCCCACTTCATCCTCTGTATCCCCCAAGTTTCATCAGCAGGGGGCCTGAGTAGGCAATGGCCCCCGCCCAGCCTTGACTCACTCTCATTCCATTGCCCCTCACTCTTGTGACTGGAACTCCCCCTCCCACTTAAACTGCTGGGCTTTATCCCCCTACACACCCACTTTGACCTCCCAACCCACAGGAAGCTCCCCTCAAGTGCTGAGAATTTACCCTTTTCCCTACTGGGCCAAATTAGGCACCAAAACACAGGGAGGGGCAAATAGACTAGTAATCTCCAAAAGGCGGGATACATAAATACAGAAATAAATGGCAGATAATGACTGCTTGGCCCATCTAATCTGCCCATTTTTAATTATGATCACTTTTGCTGCAGACCCAACATGCCCTACAGCACTCTCTCATCCACCCCCTTCCTTCCTCCTAGGATTCCTTTATGCTTGTCCCAGCCATTTTTGAAACCCACCACTGGTTTCACCCCCACTGCCTCCCATCCTGTGGAAGGCTATTCCAGGAATACACCACCTGTTCTGTGAAGAAGTACTTCCTCATATCTCTCCTGAATCTACCTCCTTCCAGCTTCATATCATGACCCTTTATTCTACAGTACCTTTTTCTCTGAAACATATCTCCCTCCTGTAACTTATTAACCCCCAAGAGGTGTTTAAAGGTCTCCATAATATCTCCACTCTCCCTCCTCTCCTCCAGGGTGTATATTTTGAGCTCTTTCAGTCTCTCCTCATAAAGCTTCTGATGCAGACCTTGCACCATTTTGACAGTCCTCACCTCTCTTCTTGACACTTTCTCCTTTTTCCAATTGTTCCCCCTTCCACAGCTTTTTCCTTTGACTGCTCCATTCCCCCTTCTTCCTTTGCTAATCCCTGCTTCCTTACATAACTTGCATCCTGGTGGGAGTCTCTCCCCTGGGATCTTCCTACTCTCTATCCCAGCTTGTGGTGGCACACTTTCTGCCTGCCAATTTCTTCTGTCCCCCCCCCCTCGGCTACTTTAAATGTCCATCGAAGTAACATTTGAATCATCCACTGAGAATTGTGTTTCCTCCTGGATGACAGCAGGCCATCATCCTGATCATCCTGGTATAGGTTCTTATACTTCCAAGCTGGCCAACAGTTCCCAATGCAGACATTCCTTTCCTCCATCTCCTTTCACATATAGTACAACACACCCTCTTCACTCACATTTTAAACACGTGGGAATCACAGGATCAACCAGATAAATGACCTACCTTTACCAAAAATAAAATTTACATATGGAGCTGACTGCAGCAATTCATCTTTACATTTAAGGCAATGAAACAAAATTATCAAGTTAATCTATTAGCAATTGTAGTTACTCTGACCAGAGTTTGCATTTTAATATCACCAGGTCTCACCTCTGCAATGTTATACAATCACTGAGAAAACAAATAGACCAATTGCAAGCAATAACACACAACAGGTTGTGGGTTATGCTGTAATAAATGCTAACCAAGGGGCCTCGTGAGCTGCCCCTACAAGTGTGTTTATCAGAGCGTAACCCACACCCCAGAATGTGTTATCACACTTATAAAATGGGTATATGTTGTTAAACTGTAACACTTAAAAAAAATACTAATATAAAAGAAACAATATCTGGATTGATGTCAAATAGTCCCCCCTCCCACTTTCCTAAGGTTGCTAAGGACACTGTTAGGTAAACTTTTGTCACTTGGACACTGAAGGCAGCCATTCAGTCAGTATGACAGGCCACAAACAGAACTGCATTTTTGCTTTGGTCTTACCCAGCAGCATGCTACCACCTGCGGTAGCAAGTTTCAAGAATGTGCCGCCAGTCTCCAACTGCTTAACCTTCAGAGAATGTTTGCAGACTCTGTAAAGCTGCAGGTAAGGAAGCAGCTTAGGAGCAAAATCAAAAGGATTTTAAAGTACAAACAAAGGGCCAATGCACTACTGGGTGAGAATTACATGCCAGAGGCGGAATTCCCACCCGCGTGGCCTGGCACCTGCAGACAGGTGTGCACCAGCCATATTCAGCAATGGCTGCCACCTGTCCATGGATTCCCCCTCCCCAGTGTGCAGGACTCTACAGGGTGGCCGGGGGTGGAGTTGTGGACCCATGCGGGCATCCAATTGGATGCCCGACATAGGTTTCACAGAGGATCCCTTGTGCATTACAGCACAGGTCTGGCTGTATAAATGCTTACCACAGGCACCCTGACCAGTGCAGCAGGCCCCCTCATCCTGCAATCTCCACCAGCCCAGCCAGTTTTGCAAGGTGTCCTCCTTGTGTACAGAAGGACCCCTGGCAATGGGACCCCACCCTGTCTGACAGTCAGCCCCCCAGCTGTGCCCCAACAATGCAGTTGCATTCCCTTCAGAGCACTGTGTGCCCTGTCCCTGAAGGAGTAACCCTCCATGAGCCCTGATGGGACCGCCCAGCCAGAACAGCATGTGGTACATCCCGACCCCATTCTGGTGCCCCCACTCCCCCAATGCTAGTCAGTATCCCCCCATGCATATAAGTGCCCCACACCTGAATGACCATGATCTGGTCCAGGTACTCCTGCTCCCACATTGGTTGTCAGTGTTCTCATCACTCACTGTGGTACTGACAACCCCTCCTCCCTGCCCCATACCCATCCGCTGGTGCCACTGCCAGGACCAGCCAGTTGCACAGGCCTCCCCACACCTCCTCAGCCACATGGCATTCAAGGGATGCCAGGAGCATGCCCATATAAATAGGCAGTGCACTCCTGGCATCCCTTGGATGGCCGGCAGTTGAAGAGGTGTGAGGAGGGCTGTGCCACTGGCTGTTCCTGGCTGCAGCACCAACAGACAGGTATAGGGGCAGGGGGGAGGGGTTGTCAGTGTCACAGTGGGTGGGAGGAATACTGATCACTAATAGTGTTGTTGGGGGGGCCTGGATTGGGGCAGTGCTGGCAGAGATAACCACACAGCAGGGCAATGGTCGGGGGGCCCTGGATCATGTAAGGTAGGGGCAGGCATGATATAACACTCCTTTGCACCCCTGTGGGTAGCACTACACACCTTAGTGCATGGCACATAATGCTGGCATGCCCCTGCCCTCCCCCAGCATGTTGCTGTCTGAGTGGCCAGGGTATCTGGTGCATAGGGGCTGCATGCCTTGTTCATGCATCCCGCTTGGGGGGGCGCAATGGGTGAGGAGTCTCAACACCATGAATCCACAGCATGTAGCCACTCCACACAGTTGTGCATTGGGCCCAATACTTTTAATGTGTTGTAACTGCTTTATTTTACCTTTCTGGCTTCCAATGTCGCTCAATAAAACTGTGGTTTTAAAATGCCCCATTAGCGATGAATCAAGAAGGCAGTTTTGGGAGTTGTGAACAGAAGGTGGCACACAGACACAATTTTGAGGTGCCCACCATTTCAGGGATCTGTTTTTTTCATGGTATATGTGAAAAAAATGTATGGCTGGCAAGAGGTGCCAGACAATCAGATTCATGGACTTTCCCTACACATTTTATAGTGATGATTAGTTCCTTGTCAATTTAAAATGCTGTACGTATATGTACCACAATCCACTTTATGTATTTTCATTTGCACTGGCTCACTTTCCATTTCCAAAGTTATGGTTGTGTATACATGTATATATATGTGTGTGTGTGTGTGTGTGTGTGTGTGTGTGTGTGTGTTGTAACAAAACCCCCAAGTCACACCTGGAAATAAGCTTTGACTCAGTGTGCCTCTCACAGTAAATAAATTCAAATAAAAAAATAAACAATTGTAATCATTTACACATCGAAGACACTATAGCACCTACAATACAGTGTTCCACCTCACGAGTCTTCAGAGTAAAAAATATATATAACAGCAACAAAAAGACTCTGGCACTCACCACCTCCATAAATGAAAAAATGAACACTTAGCTTAAAAAATTGCAAACTTTATTAAAGCAGATAAAAATAAGCCTGACGTGTTTCAGACAGAGCAGTCCTTTCTGAAAGGCTGTGGCAGGCAAACAGATCCACCAAATATATCGGCACCATAAGATGACATAACAGTGACATCACAAATAGCAAATCAAACTCATTGGTGATCACACACAATAGTGCTTAAAGTGCAAGAATCTAAAGGGAACAAAAAGGGAGGGGACGGGGAGGGAAGGGGAGAGACCGGAGGAGGTGAAAAATTACAAACTTTCCATCATATCTGATTCAATTTTGAGTTTCTTTTACAGTCCAAAAATAAATCCTAGCACAGTTTAGTGACCCTTATGTAAAAATGGCTTAATGTCAAAATAAAAATTTAAACCTGGAGGCTTAGTGGCTCCTAGGTTAATAATCCAGAATGTCTCTCTTCTTTTAACCAGGTTATCAAAATCACCACCTCTAGGGTGGGGGCAGACTCTATCAATTGCCATAAAAGAAAATCTGTACATGTTGCTATCTCTATTTTTATGCAAATGTGTTGATGTTGCATATGTAAGATCCTGTTTTTCAATAGTACTTAAATGCTCATCCAGTCTCACTTTAACATTTCAAATTGCTTTGTCCACATAGAATGAGCCACACTTACAGGTTGCTAAGTAAAAAATATATATGAAGTATGAAACTATGGTATGGCAGTAACCTATGAAACTGAATAAAATATTCATAATCATGGACATTTTGTAAGGCAAAAATTAATGTTTGAAAGGGTTCCTTTATGGAAACTTTGAGAATACATTTGCAGCAAGTTCAAATATAACTAATTGTTAATTAAAGTTTATATATATATATATATATATATATATATATATATATATATATATATATATATACTGTATATATATATATAGTGTAAATTGTAGTATCCCTCTCTATCAAACTGTAGACTGCTAACCTTAACTTATTAACATTTAAAAGGTTACAGTACCTTACAGTTTTTATTTGTGTAGAACTCTAAAACATGTAGTTCTAGTTATTGTTCTTGGCTGTAGTTTTTTGTGCATGTGGAAGCAATTAAATGCAATTGACATAAAAATGAATGACCTATTTTAACAAAAATCCCAAAAGCACCAATTCCCAAATAATACTGAACCTGTCAATTTTACATCTGAACTCTAAGACATATTTTAGTTATCAGAGTGTACCAATTTAGGTAACAAATCGAGCAAAAATATATAATTCAGTTCTTAATATCTCTGACACTACATAACTGATCCCCTGAAATTTTGAGGGTTATGTGACCCAAGGACTGAGACAATGCATGCCATACTTTCCAGTCCTATGATTTGAAATGGCTGAGATATGACCCTCTGCAAATGGGCATTTATAATGAAACACCAACACGATCCTGTAATACTGTATTATTCTATGCAAAAAACTTTGTTAATACACTAGTCAAGGTTAAACCAACAAAAGTAGGGAAATACGGCATTAAGATTTTCTGGCGTTAGAGTTTTCAACCCTAACCCCCCACCCACACCACCACCCCCTCCAGGCAGCAACAGAAAACTGTTACAGTTTCACTTCTCCTGGGGAGGAAGGCATGGGGTGTGCCTTGGGGTTGTCAGCATTAACACTCACCCCATTAAATCAAGAAAGAAGGTGAGATATGTAGAGTATATGAGAATGGGTTGAGCATTAGGGTGGACAATCTCAAGGCACACCCCATGCCTGATTAGAGAAAATACAGGAGAGGTAAAACTGCAGTGTTCTTTCCTGTTGCTGCCCGGAGGGTGGAGGTGGGGTTTGGAAATCCTAATGCCACATTTCCCTACTTTTGTCAGTTTAACACTAACTAGTGCATTAATAAAGTTTTTTTACAAAGAATTTCCTAACTTTCAGAGATAATATAATCACATCCTCATTTGCCTGTGGAAGAACAGGGCCATCTGGGACCTGCACTCCCATACCTTCATAGATTCTGTATGTACATATATGTTGCTGTGGAAGTGCAGGGCCAAAACAGCAAACAAATTGTCAGCATAGCCTTGTTATTACCCCACATCAAGAAAAATATACTGAGAATTTTCAAATCCCTTCCAAAACATCATTCCACATCATGAAAACATCATCCTGTACCTCAGGTGTGAAAACACATTTTGGCCAGGATTTGAAAAATTTCAACTGTCACATTAATGAAGTGGTGTAAAAATAACTATGTTAAACATTTGGGGTCAAAATATTTAAAAATTACCAAACTTATGAGTGAGCGTAGTAAAACTTCAATATATGTGCATGGCTTTGCTATTTTTACATATTTTGACCCCAGATTCTCAACATAGCCTTGTTATTACCCCACCTCATGAACAAGTGTAGAGAAAATTTTTAAATCCTGTCAAAAGGTGATTTTGCCAAATGACCACAAAATCACCTTTTCAGCCAGGTTTGCATATTTCCACCATCACTGTTCATGAGGCAGGGTCCCAAAAAGGCCACAATGAAAACTGTGGTGCAAAATATGCAAAAATGACAAAGTTATGCAGCAAAGTTGAAAATCCCATAGAAATACACTGAACCGTACTTACCTTAGTTTCTCATATCGCAGTTGGTGGTTCAAGCAGCAAGAAGTGTCTTTTTCCAGAGAGTGGATCTTTGCCCTGTGACCTGTTCAGGTGAGTGAGGGTGTGGAGGGTATACTGGGGGCCTGTGTGGTGGTGGGTGCTGAGTGGGAGATGGGGGGGGTTCAGATCAGTGAGGGAGTGTTTTCCTTTTTGTAGGTTGAGAAAAAAAAACACATTGATAGATGAATTTTTTATTTCAGCCCTAGAAAGTGACTGGAGGGTGGGGGCACCACTAGGCAGTAGAGAAAGTGAAAGCATTATGGGGACAGTGATCAGAGTGTGGGGGTGCTATTAGACACCAATAAATACCATGGAAACATTGAAGGAATACATGGACAGCAATTGGAGGGTGGAGGGTTCCTACAAAAGTAGGGAAATGTGTCATTAGGGTTTCTAACCTTACCTCCCCATCCCCCAGACAGCAAAAGGAAAAGCCCATACAACCAACCACAGACATAAATCATTATCTAAGACAAACAACATACAACTGTTTCCAGAAGACACAAACACAGTAGCACTGATGTGCTACCTTTGTTGATTTCTATCTGTGGCTGCATTATGCAGCACACCTGTGTCTGTATGTTGTATAGCATGTTCTGCAGATAGAAGGCCCCATGGGGACTGTGCCACTGCAGAATGAGATAGTCATGCATACTGTATGAGGTACCTCACTAGATAGCATAATTTACTACTGCATGGTTTTCTTTATACAGCTGCATAAATGACAAACTGTTACCATCCTGAATTATTTCTACATCTGTTGCTGAAACCATGACACCCCCATTGCAACATTATTTCCATCTGTGTAGAGGACAGGTCCCATGGGGTTTGTGCCTCTGAAGCATCAAGTTGGTGTGTAAGTTTTAAACCTGTGGCTGCAGGCCCTCAGAGCCTTCACTTCTTCAGAGAGAAGTACTGTTGCAATTTGGATCATGGATTTTGTGGCTCCTATGCTTCTGCAGCCAGAGGTTTGTGTGCATGTCTTACACCTGTGGCTGCAGAATCAAATGTGTGTGTGTGTGTGTGTGTGTGTTACAGTGTACATGAGTATCTGTGACTACTGAAGCATAGACCCCTTACAGTCATGCACTTCTGCAGACAAAAGAAGTCTTGTAACTTGTATACTATGGATTTATATCTATGGCTGCAGGAACCCATGCTTCTGCACACAGAAACACTGCTATGATTTGAGCATACTGGATTTCTGTCTGCAGGAAGAAGTAAGTTCATATGTCTTGCCCTGTGCACTCCGCAGATAAAAATCCATGAAGGTAGCATATCAGTGCTACTGCATTTGTGTAATCTGAAAACAGTTGTATGTTTTTTGTCTTACCCGTTGATGGGTGTATGTGGTTGGTTCTGTGGGTTTGTCCTTTTGCTGCTTGTGGGTAAGGAGTTAGGGTTAGAAACCCTAGTGCCACATTTCCCTACTTTTGTTGCTTTAAGCTGAACCCTAGCAGGTGTATTAATGCAGTTTTTTTGCAATGCCTTCTTGCCAGGCCTCTCACACACATTTTCAATTCCTCCCTCAGTTCCGGATCTATCCCGGCCATCTGGAAAGTGGCAAAAGTGGTCCCAGTCCCAAAGCAGGGCAACCCCAAGGACCCCCAGAACTATCGCCCTATTGCGATCTTGTCTGCAGCCTCCAAAATCCTAGAGAAAATCGTGGCCTCCCGGCTATCCCTTTACATTCAGGACCATAATCTCCTCTCCCTGGCTCAACACAGATTCAGAAAAGGACACAGCACGTCCACTGCCCTCGCTGTTGTCACCTCGACTATCAGAGCAGCTGCTGACCAGGGGAACCTCACTGGTGCCATCTTTGTGGATCTTTCCAAAGCATTTGACAAAGTGGACCACTCCCTTCTCTGCTCCACCCTCCGCTCCCTCGGCTTCTCCACCTCTGCCCACGCGTGGTTCCTCAACTACCTCTCAGGCAGGCCGCAGTTCACTAACTTCAACCGTACTTACTCCTCCCCCTCTCCCATCCATTGTGGGTTCCCCCAAGGCTCCGTTCTTGGTCCCACCCTCTTCTCCCTCTTCATCAACAATCTCCCGTCCTCCGCCATCCATGGGCGTGCCACTCTCTACGCGGTTGACCTGGTCCTTCTGACCAGTGCTCATGATATTGCCACTATTAATGCCCAGCTTAACGCTGACTTTCATCACATCCAATCCTGGCTAGTGGATCACAGGCTCACCATCAACCTCAAAAAAACCCAAGCCATGCTGTTCGGCTCACGGCACAAGCTAAAGTCCTGCCCTTCCCCCCTCCAGATACTGGACAGCGATGGCTCCCACGTACAGACCGCAACCTCATTCAAATACCTGGGCGTCACTCTGGACCCACAGCTTGATCTTGCCCAGCATATTCAGAATGTCTGCAGGACCACAAATGTTAAACTCGGCCTTGCCTACATGGCAAAAACTGCCTTACCCCTGCAGCTCGCTTGGCGCTAGCCAGAGGGGTTCTCCTCCCTACTGTCTGCTATGGGCTGGTTACCTTCGCTCCTATGCCCCCTTCTAGCCTCCAGAAATGGGACACAGCTTATAATAACATCTGTCGCTTTGCCCTTTCTGCTCCGCCCCTGACTCACCGGTGCGACCTCTACTCCCGACTTGAGTGGCTCCCTCCTGAACGACGTCGCACATTCATGCTTGGCAATTTCCTTGACAACATTATAAGGTCAGCCACACCCCCCTCCCTCACCCCTCCCGTTAACCCTGGCCCCCCTCCTATCAGCTCAGATCAAGAGAGACCCTCGATCGGCTCGCTCCTAGAACTCACTCCCTCATGGGGGACCGGGCCTTCTCCTCATTTGCCCCCAAACTCTGGAACTCGTTCCCAATCCTTACCCGGTCCACCCCCTCT
Organism: Neoceratodus forsteri; assembly: GCA_016271365.2. NCBI lineage: Eukaryota > Metazoa > Chordata > Ceratodontiformes > Ceratodontidae > Neoceratodus > Neoceratodus forsteri. The sequence goes on along the minus strand of JADMNL010000023.1, from coordinate 233,460,671 downwards.
CATTCCCACTTCAAAACCTCACTCTGACACTACCTGAAACCCTCCTCTGCCTGTCCCTGTACCTCCTAGCTCTACCCCTCCTACTCGAGTCTCTTGAGCACCCTGGGCCTCCCTGCTCTGTACCCCTTCATACCTGACAACACTTACTGTCCTCACTCCCCACCTCCCCTCTCTCCTCCCTCCCAACTTGGCCTCTCCCCTCTCACCCACTCCCTCACCCCCCGTCCTTTTCCCCATCCAATGCACTTACTCCTGCTAGCACCCATTAACCTCACAAAGTGTATGAACACATCTTGTTTTTACCTTCAAATTCTCTTAGCCTTACTCCCCAATTGTGTGTACCTCGTCTCCCAACCTCAAGTTCTAATGATGCATTGCTTCCTTTTTCTTTTCAGGTAATGTTCGTTGTTTTTTCTTGATTACCTTACATGTACTTTACTGCTTGCTTATTCTGTCAATCCCGTTGTTTGCCTCTATTGTATGAAACTGACTCAGGTTTACCACCAACTGTATGTAACTGTTTCCTGTATGTCTCCACCACTGTAACCCTCCTGGGTCGCACCTGAAAATAGGCGCTTGATGTCTAGTGTGCCCTACCCGGTTAACAAAAGCAAATAAATAAATAAATTTGCTATCTTTTTGAGATAGTGACATTATATCCTCATTGACTCAAATCCCTTTGGAGCCTGTGTGAGCACATTCATCTGTCTTCAGAAATGCAGGGCCATGGCCGGCCCATTGGCACAGTGGTGGGATTTCCACTTGCGACGCCGGTGACCCGGGTTTGGGAATGGATCCGGGTCGTCAGAGGGCCGGCCGGGGGGAGTAGGATTGAGTGTCCGATGGGCTCTCCTACTCCGGGAAGTGAGGGGCAGCATTCAGTGCATTGGGGACCCCTGGTGGAGACCAGGAGTGCCACGCAGCCGACGCTTGACATGGGGGGAGAGGAGCCGGGGCGGACGCTGGCGTCATTGCACATCCCTGCCTCCTCTGGGGAGAAAGCCAGGAAAAAGGGAGGAGCCATCTGCCACCGCAAATGACGCTCGCTGCGGCTTCGATGAGCCCCCCAGGCCAAGCCCCCGACCTAATCCCAGTGCCTGCAGCATAAGGGCCAGTGCCGTAGGCCCCACTGTGGGGGGCAAGCCATGGGGTATCGGTGGGCTGTGGCCGATTTGGGGGGCAGAAGCCAGCGGCCTGTGACCGGGCTGAAGACTAGGCGGTAGGCGGTTCGGGAGTAAAAAGGAAAAAAAAAAAAAAGAAATGCAGGGCCCTCCAGTCCCGTGCTCCCTGTGTCTATAGATGAAGACATTCAGGGCCCTTTGAGCCCTGTACAAAATATGAGATCCATCAGTCTACAGAAGTACAACACCCTCTGGGCCCTGCAATTCATACAGTTACAGATGCTGAGATGCCAGGCCTTCTGGGTCATGTGCCAACTGAAGAGTTGATGTGGGCACAGAAGTACAGGGTCTTCTGGGACTTGCACTTCTGTGTTGCTACAGATGCAGATGTGCTGGAGTCTGTCCAGGTATGGAAGGGGCCCTGCACTTCTGTGTGGCTACAGATGCACTTTCTTGATCATGTGTCAAGTATTGTTTCTACAATGGTTGGTGAGGTACAATCCTTAAAAGCATATGCTAAAAAATTGGTGTTGAACTCTTCAAAAACTGCACAGTCTTTCAGTATAAAGAAAATCTTCTTTCATGAGCCTATATTTCTGTTTTGTGAGCCAGCATTCTTGTTTTGTGACGGTCAGGAATGAAGATTGTTGGTTCACAAAACAAGATTCTGAAAAAAATTAAAGTGAAAATCTTGTTTCTTGAGTCCACCTTCTTGTTCGGTGAGATTTTCATCACGTCATGAAAAAAGATGCCTGCTCACAAACAAGATTATTAAAAAAACTAAATCCAAATTCTTGTTTTGTGACTTTCATGAGGTCACAAAACAAGATGACTGCTCATGGACAAGATACTGAAAAAACTAAGTGCAGAATCTCATTTCATGAGCCCACCTTTTTGTTTCATGAGATTTTTGGGAGCTCACAAAATAAGATGTCTTCTCACAAAACAAGAGTCTGAAAACAAAACTACATCCAAAATATTGTTTTGTGAACCCACCATCTTATTTTGCAAAATTGTCCTGAGCTCATGAAACAGGATTCTGAAAAACAATTGATGTCCAAAATCTTAATTCATGAGCTAAAATTCTTGTTTCTTGACACCCTATTCCTTTTTTTGAGAGCCTCACAAAACAAGCCTCACTAAGGATTTTAGGAATGTCCCAAAGAGACGTTTCAGGGTTATTTTCTGAAAATGTATGTGCATACATCAGTTAAATGTGTCCTATTTAGCTAGATGCATATGCTTGTGTCTATCAGGAGCATCATTTTCATAACTTTCAATTTTTTTAGCAGAAAAAAGATGGCTTTCACACAAAACAAGATTTTTTTCTACCAAAACTGGAATTCTGTTGCACAGGATTGAAGCTATTAAGGTGCAAAAATAGGAGTTTAACATAAAGCACACTACTCAACCCTAACTTCAGGGGTGCTTTTGAAACCCTATAAAGTACTATATAACAAAACAAACAGGTAATATTAAATGTATACTGAAAATAAGAAATAGATTTAGAACTGGTATTTCTACCATAGTCTTATTCAGCAGATATCTAAAAAGAGAAAACAGCAAAGTTATTTGATATATATATATATATATATATATTCTGTTAGCACCTTTTGCAAACTGTGTGAGAGGCCTTTGGGCACCACGCAATTCTGCTTAAAGTTGGACCAGCATAACATTCTGTGGTGATTAGCATATGCAGCCCATGATGCTTTGCATTGTGGGGGCATGTGTAATTTTGTATTTTCTTGAAACTTGGCTTCCCAGCCAAATGCCCTTTGGGGTAACCCTTGCCTCAGTGTTTGCGCACAGAGGTTCTTTGTCATATATATATATATATATATATATATATATATATTAAAACCAGGATATCTGGGAGGTAGTATAGCATAGTGGTTAAGGGTACTGAGCTGCAAACCTAGAGTCCTGGATTTGAAAACCATCAGCCCACACTTGCATACTGTGTGACCCTGAGCAAGTCACTTAACTTTTTTGTGCATCCAGGTTGCACCTGGAAACTAGGTCTTGCTTAGTGTGACTTTTCTAATTAAACAATGCTCCTTCCTCCCCACCACCCAGATAAAATATAACAGTTACAGTAGGACTCTGCTTTTACCCATTTGTACAGACAGTAGAAAGTTTTTGAGAAGTTAGGTGATTGCTGAAGATCACATAACATATGTATTTGTTTATTTATTTGGCTTTTGTTTTACCGGGTAAGTGCACTAGACAAGAACTGCATACTTTTAGCCATGACCCAGGAGGTTACAGCAAGATTATTGAAAAGCAGACACAGTACAAAGAAGGTGGAGATAACAATTTACATGCAGTACAACAAAATAAATAACATAAAATATTATAATAACTTAGCCAGTAAGTCACATCACAAGATAAACCACAAATGTTAATAATAGTACAAATAAATATTTGATTAAGTCATATGTACTCATCATCAGGTTTAGTGACAGATAAAACATTTAATAAATGTTCACAATACCCTCTATGGAAACCTGTTTCAGTTGAGAAATCCTGTATCTTCAAAGGAATACAGTTGCAGCAATGACGTGGTCAGATATTTTGCAATATTTCACAAAATATCTGAAGAGATTCTCTCTGGTGGCCCATAGTGGCATTGCAGGCAGGAAGGACATTTTTCCAGAGATATCAAAGAACATTTCAGGAAATATTTGACCATGTCTATGGCTGCCACTGTAGTGTTGCAAAGCATGGGAGATGAACTCAAGAATAGTGCTGGGTGCAAGTTATCTTCCACCAGTGGAATTCTGGTGAAATTATGATTTGGTTCCTGTGAAATGTTGCATAATTTCCAGGAAAATGTCATGAAACTTTGTCAAAGCAGTGATTAGAGTTCTTTCCATCTTGTTTAAAAAGTAATTTTCCCTAACTGCACAAATTTTAGAAAGTGTACTTTACCAGCATCCATACAGCAGTATACCAAGCTGCAAATCTGCAGCTTTAAACTTGACTGAGTTACAATCCTCCAAACCTTTGGAAATGTTAAAATTACATTACAATATTTTACAAACTGCAGAATTTTAAGCCACTGTATCTTTAATCACCCCAACATTAAAAAGTGGGGACTGCGCCTCCCCGGTCAACTATTGCCCCATCTCCATCCATTCATTAAGACGGAGGCAGGAAACTACAGACCTGTCAGTTTGACCTCTGTGGTAGGGAAAGTGATGGAATCACTTCTGAAGGAAAGAATTATTGATTACCTAGAGGCCAGTGGGGCACAGGATCCAAGGCAGCATGGTTTCACAGTGGGAAGGTCATGTCAGATGAATCTAATTGATTTCTCTGACTGGGTGATCAAAGTACTAGACCAGGAAGGGGCTGTGGACATGGCCTACCTAGACTTTAGCAAGACATTTGACACAGTCCGACACAAAAGATTAATAGTCAAATTAACCAGCCTAGGAGTGGGTCCCAGGGTGGTAGCCTGGGTAAAACATTGGCTGGACAACAAGACACAGAAGGTAATTGTAAATGGAGTCCACTCTGAAGAAAGAAGGGTTACTAGTGGGATACCACAGGGTTCAGTGCTGGGTCCAGTCCTTTTTACTGTCTTTATAAGTGACATTGCAGAAGGGCTGGAAGGAAAAGTATGCCTCTCTGCAGATGACACAAAGATCTGCAACATGGTTGATACACAAGGAGGCATGGAAAGGATGAGAAGGGGCTTGGCAAGGTTGGAGGAATGGTCAGAAGTATGGCAGCTTGGATTCGATGCAAAAAAGTGCAAAATAATGCACCTGGGAAACAAAAACCCAGTTAAAGATTACACAATGGAGGGGAGGTAGTAACAACAACAAAAATGGAAAGGGGCCTGGGGTAATCATATCAGATGACCTTAAGGTTAGCAAGCAATGTGAGAAGGTAGTAGAGAGGGTTGGGGGTTACTGGGATGTATAGGGAGAGGCATCACCAGCAGAAAACAGGAAGTTGTTATCCCTCTGTAGACAGTTGGTGAGACCCCTTCTGGAGTACTGTGTCCAGCTCTGAAGACCCCATCTCTGCAAGACCATGGACAGGATGGAGGCAGTCCAGTGGAGGGCAACTAAAATGGTGCAGGGTCTGCAAGAGAAGCCATACGAGGAGAGACTAAAGGAGCTTAATATGTATACCCTTGAGGAAAGGAAGGAGAGTGGGGACATGATAGAAACTTTTAAGTACCTCAGTGGAATCAACAAAGTCCAAGAGGGTAGCATCTTTCAGAAAAAGAGATGTGCAAGAACAAGGGGACAAAATTTGGAGATGGGGTGGTTCAGGGGCAATATGAGGAAGTATTTTTTCACAGAGAGGGTGGTTGATGTATGGAACAGCCTTCCTGAGGAAGTTGTGGGGTCTAAAACTGTGAGAGAATTAAAGAATGCATGGGACAGACATAAGGCAATTTTTGTGGGTGGTAGGAAGAAATAGGCTGTTGGTTAACTAGGATCTGCAGCTTACCCTGTAGGTAGGGAAATGGGCAGACTAGGTGAGCCAAGCGGTCCTTATCTGCCATCAAAGTCTATGTTTCTGTGTTTCTATCACCCCCCCCAAGTGCTAGAACAAATAGTGTCAGATCAACTCTCGGACCATCTCACTAAATATGACCTTCTCTCCAGAACAGCATGGTTCCAGGAAGGGCCACAGTACTACAACTGCCCTTTTTGAATACACCACTTTTATAAGCAAAGCCCTTGACTGAGGTCACCTAGCTGGATCTGGTTATGTTGACTTAATCAAGACATTCGACGCTGTCAGCGACACACTCCTAATCCAATCTCTGCATTGCATGGGCCTGTCCCTGGACAGTTCTGCATGGTTTAAAAGCTACCTCAGTGACAGAACACAGAGGGTCAAGTTAGACTCTACACTCTCAACCAGTAAACTGATACTTTCAGTAGTTCTACAAGGCTCAATACTGGGCCCTTTTCTGTTTAACATGTACTTGAATACTCTCCCAAAGGCCTGCTCGGGACAAATGCTTTTGTACGCCGATGACGCGGTTATATTTGACAGCCACTCAGACCCCCACTCCCTTCAATCCTCCCTGAAATGCTTCTTTTCTGAAGCTGTGGCATGGTTCTCAAAGCACCATCTTGTCCTGAATTACAAAAAGACCAAGGCCATGCTTTTCACTCACAGACAAAATAAGCTTAAAAATGTTCCCCTCAACATCATTAACATCCAGGGCTCCCCCCCTTGACCTTGTGCCCACCTTTAAATAACTAGGCATCACCCTTGACCCCTCTCTCATGTATTGCAATCACATCAATCTGCTCAGCCCACCTATCAATTCCAGACTAGGTCTCCTATGTAGGCACAGGGGGTGTCTGTCTCCTGATACCCTGGGTCTTGTCGTGACATCATTGGTGCTCTCCCTAATTGACTACAGGATTGTTATCTACAGCACTGCTGACCCTACTGCCCTGCATCAAATCATGATCTCCCTAAATAAAGCCTGCCAGTTAATCACTGGATGCAACCATTGGACACACACCTGTGAGCTCTATAGATGCACCAACTGGCTTAGCTTTGAAGGCAGACTCAGGTACCAGACCTGTCTCCTTGCTAGGAAGCTCTCCTTAAACACCTCCCCCCATGTCTCTGCCACCATGCTCAGCCCTCCACTCAGCCATGGTCTACACAGAACTCCTTGCTAGCACCCCTTCTCTGTACCCTACTGCAGGACCTCTCTGGGCCAATGCTCCTTTTAATAAAGGGCCCCCCTCTGGTTGAATGAAATGCCATTGACCATCCCCCTGGAACAGCGACTAGGCCCATTTAAAAACCTACTCCATGCTGAAATCCTCTCCCACTCCAATTGTGACTGTGCTTAATCCTTCTCCCCCTTGCCTGTGATTATAATCTTTTGATTTCTGTATATTGTTATCGTACATGCTGGACTTATAATGATCTGAGATGGGTTGGTCCATTTCGCACTTGAACTGTAACTTGTCTTCACTATATTCCTCTTATTGTATATAACACTTGTGAATGGAATATCAACAGTTTATTTAGATTCTTTGAGCCTAACAATGAGACTTTGAGTCTGTTATCCCGGTGGGTAGTGCTTTATGATTGAATGAGCCAAGGCAGGGGGGGATGGTGCTCTCATGTGGCACCACATCCCAGGTGGGAAGGAAAGGTTCACTGTTGCCTGCAAGGGCCCAAATACCATATAGTGAGGAAAAATCTTCTCTTGGCATAGGGACTTGCACATCTACACCTGTGGTGGCACAGAGTTCTGGGCTTTGGCTAACAGATGGACTCTTTGCCCTGTGCATTGGTAGTTTGGTATCATGGATTTCATGGCACCTGCACTTCTGCAGCTAGAGGTCGGTATGTATGTTTTACACCTGTATTAACAGAAGCACAGGCTCCTTTTAGACCTACACTTCTGCACACAGAACTGCATGCAAGACTTATAGTGCAGATGAGTACATGTGGCTACAGAAGCATTATCCCCATAGAGGGCTGTGCTTCTCCAGCCAAAAGAACTCTTGTAATTTGGATATTGTGGATTTGTATCTGTGGCTGCAGGAGCCTACATTTGTTTAATCAGGAAACAATTCATTGTTGTTTGCATCACCCAATGATGGCTGTCTGTGGTTGCTTGTGTGATCTTTTCTTTTTGCTGCTTGAGGGAGGGGGAGTCAGGGTTGGAAACCCTAATGACATATATATATATATATATATATATATATATATATATATATAGAGACAAAAAATCCATTTAATGCATTAGTTAGGGTTGTTCCACAGCAACAAAGTGAGAACTTTGGTGTTAGGGTTGAAAGCCCCCTTGGACCCCGCCCACACCCCAACCGGCATCAGGATTGGCGTTGGGGTTGCTAACTAACTCTCACCACATCAGATGTGTGAAGAAGCAGAGGTATAGGAGAATGGGGTGAGAGTTAGGACCGACAACTAGCGCACACCCTGATGCCGCTTGGGGTGTGGGCGGGGGGTCCAAGGGGGCCTTTAAACCCTAACACCAAATTTTCTTGCTTTGTCACTGTGGAACAACCCTAATTAATGCATTAAATGGAGTTTTTTGCCTCTAATTTCCCTTCTTTTTAAGAAGGATAATGAGAAATAGTAAATGTATTGTGGCAGTGGGAGCATGGGGCCCTTTGGGCCCCGCGCTCCTGCCACATGATGTCTTGTCACATAGTAACACGGTGCCCGCAAGCGCAAATGGTAATGCACATGGTGACGCAAAGTGAAACAGAAAGATAAACAGTGCTGTAGACACAAATGGTTAAAATAATGCAAATGCAAGCGCAAATGAAGACGCGAAGGGTAATGCACATGGTGCCGTAGACGGGAACAGTAAGTGAAATGGTTACGGAACCGCAAGCAGAAGCGGTAAGGGCACCAGTAATGTAAGTACACAGGCTGATTTTCCCCAAAAGCTGCATAAAGAAAGACAGTGAGTACAAAGAATGTATGCGTACTAATGGGTTTCGGAGCAGAAAATGAGGAGTTGGAATACTAAATTGCTTATATCTCAGGAACTGTACAACATAGAAAAAAAATTAAAAGTCATATGATTTATGACTTTCCTGGCTAGTTTTGTACTTAGCTCCCATTAGGGGGCTAAATATTTTTCTGACAAAAAGTCTGTATCTCACACCGTTTCCGAGATACGGGCCCTGAAAGGTGCGGCGAACGCCGTAATGTTATCCTATGAGGAAAAAAGAGAAGTTCGGAGTGCCATAACTTTGGCTCCCTGTAATATTTTTTCACCACACCAGTAAAAGGCACATCTGTGGGATGTTGGCTTTCTTCTCACCAAATTTCAGCCCAAAAGACCAAACTGTTATTTTGCAGCAGGGCGGCAAAGAATTCCTGTAATGCGGCGGACGCCGTAATGTTATCCTATGAGAAAAAGCATCAACTTTGGAGTGCCATAACTTTTCCGCCCTGTAATATTTTTTCACTGGAACACTGAAGAGCACATCTGTGAGATGTTGGCTGTGTTCCCTCCAAATTTCAGCCCAAAAGACCAAACCATTCTTTTGCAACAGGGTGGCAAAGAATTGCTGCCATTTTCCCACAGCCTGGAAAAGTACTATTGAACTTTGCAAAAGTTTTCGCAAATTCATTTAACAGTGTCTCAAGTGCAATAGTACTTTGTGAAAGTACTTTTTCCAGAAATTTGAAAAACATATCTCTGGGGTGTTTTGCCCCAAAATAAAGACATGCCTAGCATCCTCAGGGTCCGACTAGGTGAATACAAAAAGAATTAGGTTGCTAGATGGTCCAAAATTTAAATGACAAGCATTTTTCTGATGACCAACTGAAAACAAAGTGGTGGATTTGCGACAGTAAAAGGGCCATTTTGCAAAGTAAAAACTGCATTTCGGCACTGTCGAACTTTTTAACTTTTCCCTTTGACTTATAATGGGAAATTGTTTTTTGAATAACTTTTGAATCATTTAATATTTTTTCATGAAATCTTCAAAAGGCACATCAGGGACCATGGCCACACATTCCCTGAAGATTTTGGACAGGTCATGCAAACCGTGAGACCTGTAGAGACGAGCAAAGAATTCCAAAAAAGCGTAAACATGTGTGCAGATCATGCTTAATAACTCCGCAGCTGTATATCCGAACAGTACAAAAGTTAGCAGATCCCAAGATGTATTATTCTTGATCCTATATTCAAAATTTCAGGCAAATCCATTGAATGGTTGCAAAGTTATTAAGGTGCAACATTTTAGGTTTAACATGTAAATGACTCCTCAGCCCTAACTATGGTAGCACTACCGTGCTACCATAATATATATATATATATATATATATATATATATGTGTGTGTGTGTGTGTGTGTATATATATATATATATATATATGAGGTGTGAGTCACACACCTATATTTAGGGTTGTATAGAAACTTCAATGGTAAACCCCAAATATGCACTTTGCTACTGTTCAACAAATTTGCACAAAATTTTGCAAGTACAGTATCCTGAGGGAGATCTTTTGACTTGCCAAGCTTTGTTCCAGATGGATGTGCAGATTCCAAGATACAGATTGTGGAAAGAGTGAATTTTTCAGATTTTTTTCCCTTTGGTTAAAATGGGTTTTCTGTAAGCTTGGCTTGTCCAGATGGTTTGGAATTGTGGTCTGAAATTTACACGGTAGAATGGGGCTGACCCAGAGATGTGCCTTTTGCTTGTATGGTGAAAAAATATGATTGCTTTCCAAAGTTATTTAATTTTGAAATTTTAAATGCTTGGTTCTGAGCATGTTCAGTAAGCACCAACAAATAGCTGTATGAAACAAAAATAATTCTTTTTTTCACATGACATCATCTTTTTTTGTTGGAGGAAAATCCTTTTTCATATTGCTGCCATCATGTTTTCAGTTTTGACTGAGAAATCCAAATTTGGAACCCACCAAAAATTATATTCTGAGGAGGAACCAACATACATAGCTTGCTTATTTGGACACCTTAGCTGCAGTCTGCACCTTACTGCTTGAGAAATGCACTTAAAATGTGTTTTTTTTAAGTTTAAATACTTTTTTCATATAGGCGTTATATGAAAAAAGATCTTATTTTGTATGATGACTCACAAAAAAATATATATTTTTTATGGAAAATCAATGTATTTCAATAGGATTTTCAAGTTTGGTGCATAACTGCCATTTTAGCATATTTTGGCACTAAATTTTCAACATACCCTTTTTTAGACTTATTGTCATGAACAATGGGGTTGTCACTTTGCAAGTCTTGCCCGAAAGGCAATTTCACAGTTGGTTAGTGAAATCGCATTTTGGGCAGGTTTTCAAAATTTTCACCATACTTGTTCATGTGGTGGTGTCATTGGAAGGGTATGTTGAAAGTTTGGGATCAAAATATGTTAAAATGTTCAACTTGTGAGCATCAGTTGACATTTCGCTACCCTTGCTCATAACTATGTTAATTTTCAATATTTTAACTTCAATTTACTAAGAGAGCCATTTTCTTACACCACCTCATGAATGTGATACCTGTCATTTTTCAAATCTTGCCCAAAATGTCTTCTCCTGCCACTAGTGCAGAATTACACTGTGGTGGTGCGGAATTATGTTTTGGTGGGGATTTTACAATTTTTACTATTGGATTGATGAGATGGGGTAATAGAAAGGCTATGTTGACAGTTTGGTTGCTGTTCTCTTACAAATGGAAGTGCAGGGTCAGGACGGCCCTGTGCTTCCCGATAAACATACATATACTGTACGCATCTATGCAGGAATGGGAGCAAGCAAGGGAGAGGGCCCTGCACAGCCATAGGAAAATAAGGATACCATTATACTATCTCAAAAAGTAAGGAAATTCTTTGCAAAAGCATGCATTAATACAACATTTAGGGTTCAGGTTAAAACAATAAAAGTAGGGAAATGTGGCTTTAGGGTTTCCAACCTTAAAACCCAATGCCACCCCTAAAGAAAATCAGGGTGGTTTCTTCCTTGGGGGTTGTCAAGCCTAAAGCTCACCCCATTCTATACTCTCCAGACACATATACACCTAATGGAATGAAATTTAAGGCTGACAACTCCTAGGAAGACTCCACCCCTGATTTGCTTTAGGGGTGGCATTGGAGTTTTAGGGTTGGAAACCCTAAAGCCACATTTCCCTACTTTTGTCATTTTAGCCTGAACCTTAAATGTTGCATCAATGCAGGGTTTAGCAAAGAATTTATATTTATTAAAATGTTTCACCAGGAAAGGCACACTGAACAAGATTGCTCTCTCACAGTGCATCCTGGTTGAAAGGGTAGTGGAAATACATACATGCATACAACAGCAAACATTATTACAACAATATTGGCAGTGGTGAACAGCAAATAACAAAAAGAATATATTAAATACAGCATATGAGTACAATTGTTTACAGAGGTCATAATGGACAGGTCAGGTGCATTACATTAGGATAACACCTTAAATTCATGATGATGATGCCATTTGGCCTGAAAGGAAGAGTGTATAGGGAGTAACTGCAGAGGTGGAAAGGTACCGAGGCTGGGAGAGGAACAGATGAATAGGAATCAAGGTTATAGCTATACTGATAGTTGTAGATTGAGAGGCATTAAAAGTCATAATTATATTGGTAGTTATAGATAACCCAAATGAATTGCCATGTAGGAATCACTGCAGGGAAAGAAAAGTGGTGGGGCTGGAAGGGAGCTGTAATTCAGAATAGTTACCTAATATATTGATAGATGTTGGGGAGCAGGTGAGGAATACCAGGTAGGTTAATTGCAGGTACAATTCACAAAGAGGAAATTATGTAGGGCTGAAGTTATAGAGGAGGAGGAGGAGGAGTGGCGAATCTGTTGAGGAAGTGAATTCCAAAGTTTTGGGAAGCAATACGAGAAAGTGGCCTGGCCTACAGTGGTGGACTGGTGAGGGACAAACAAGGAATGGGAGTCATAAGATCTACGTGAGTGGGCAGAGGGAGTGAAGACTGATAGAGAGGAAGTGAGATAGGATGGGAGCAATCCAAACCAGAATTTAGAGACAAATGCCAGTGAGTGGTAGAGTTGACAGTGGTGGGTGAGAGGAGGAGAGTCCAGAGTGAAGCAACAGAAGGAGTTGAAGAGGGTATCCAATCTGGCTAAGGAGGTCTTGGGAGTGGCACTGTAGACTACATCACAGTAGTCAAAAATAGGAAGGATCATCTTCTGGACAAGTTCGCACCAAGCCTGGAGAGGGAGGCAGTTCTAGTTCCTGTATAGAGTGCCGAGCTTGGGACGCAGCTTTTTCAGGATGACATCCACATGACCAGAGAAGGTGAGATGTTGGTCAAGCAAAACACCCAGTTATCTGAATGAGGAGGTGTTCTGAAGGACTGTCTCATCAAGGGTATGGAAGGAGAGCAGGGAGGGAGCCTAGAGCATCTCTGCCTAGTGTTGAAGGTCATAGAGTCTGTTTTCTTGGCATTTAGAAAAAGTTGATGAGAGCAAAACCAATGGCGAACATTATTGAAGTCTGTTTGCAACATCAGTGGGGGATTGACCCGAGGTGTAGACGACCATGTCATCTGCGTACATATGTATTGAGGTTGATGTAAAGACAGACGGTAAGTCATTAAGAAATATGGAAAAAAGTATAGGGCTCAACACAGACCCTTGAGGGACACCAATGTTGATGGGGGGGGTGGAGATGTGGAGTCAGCGATTCTGACTGACTGGGTCCGACCTACAAGGTAGGCTCTGAATCAGTTAGTGGCTAAGTCAGTCAGACCTGCTGAGGAAAGGGAGTTTAGTAGTAGGAGGTTGGAAACCATGTCGAAAGCCTTGGCTAGGTTGACAAAAATGGCAGACATGATTTGACCACTGTCCATACCTGTGAGGATGGAGATGGTAAGCCTAATCAGGGAAGTGGTGGTGGAGTGGTTTTTCCAAAAAACAGATTGGAAGGGAGTGTAAAAGTTGGAGTTAGAGAGATAAGAAGAGAGTTGGGCAAGAACCAAGTGTTCTTGCAGTTTGTCAAGGGTGGGAGGAGGGATATGGGATGGTAGTTCCCCAGTGAGGAAGGATCACTGCCCTTAGGTAGGGGAAGAACAATGGCATGCTTCCAAACAGGTGGGATGGCTGCAATTTTGAACGAGAGGTTGAAGAGGTCGGACAGTGTGGCAGAGATAGCCGTAGCTAAGAGATGTAGCAGCTTGTGCTCCAAGCCATCAAATGAACTGCCCTTGGATGGGTTTAAGGTGTGCAAGGCATCCAAGGTATCAGAAGGGGCAAGTTTAGTAAAAGAGGAACAAGTAGACTTGTGCTGTGTGCATGGTGAGATGAAGGGGTACTTGGCCTAGTAGACAATAAGGAGGATAGGAGAGCAGAGGCACAATAGGTGAATTATGAATTAAATTCAGTAGCAACACTTGCATTTCCCTGGGGTTTGCGGGGATGCAATCAGCTTCAAAATGTCATCACAAAAGCTATGAGGTAGGCCAAATCAAAATATTTCTCCACCAAGTTTCAGAACAGTCTTCACTCTCCTGATAAGTATTGGGAGGCAATCCATCCCCTATTGGACCCTCATCTACCCAATCTTCCATCTCCAGTCTCAGAGCTTGAAATTCACTTATCTCTAACCTTCCTGAGATCAATGACATGTTGAATAATTCTTCACTTCATGCTCTGCCTCCTTCCTGCACCTTGCCCCCTCTACAATCCCCTCCATTCATCTCAAATCATTTTCCTTCTCCTTTGCTTCAAACTTTTTTTTCCTCTGCCTCCTTCTCCTTTTCCTCTATCTCTGCTGAGGCTACCATTGCTGCCTTGCACTTTCTTGATCCATCCAAGGGCCACAGCTCTGACAGTTTGGCTACCAAACTCCTTCATCTCTCTGCTGTCAATACTGCTGCTCCTGACACTACCTCCATCCCCACTGGGTATATCGTGGGGCACTGTCTGAGGAAGGATCACAGAGGTGGTGGAGTGGCCATCATTTTTCAATCCAATCTGGGCTTCTTGGCACACCCAGTTGGTAGCATCGGATCTTTTGAGTGTGTCACCTTGCGTGGGGGTGCAGGGGCATGTTGCAGGATTCTCCTTGTTTACCACCCCCCAGGGATGGGAGGGGAATTCCTGCAGGAGGTAGTGGAATTTGTCATCGACCAGGTGCTGGAGTCCCCCAGGTGTTTAATCCTGGGGACTTCAATGCCTGGGTTGATGATGAATCCTCACTTTTCGGTTACAACCTCCTCCAGCTGATGCAATCATTGGGCCAGTCACAAGCAGTTTCTGCTGCTACTCATCAACACAGCCACACACTTGATCTGGTGTTCCAGCTGGGTCTTGAGACTGACAACCTCAAGATTGATCAAGTCATTTGGTCTGACCACTGCACCATGGAGTTCAGCTTTAGGGGCCCCCTGAAAGTCCTTCCCCTCTAGAGATGATCAGCTATCACCCCATAAAGGGTGTCGACCCAGAGAGATTATTGGTGTTAGCTGACCTATCTAGGGTTTGCACAGCATGTGCAATTGGCACTGAAGAGGCAGTGGCCATCTATAATAGGGTGGTTACTGAAGTTCTAGATGCCATCACACCAGTCAGTATACAACCCAGATCTTCTCACTTGAGATCCCCTTGGTTTGATGGGGATCTCAAGGCGATGAAGATCAGGGGTCAGAAGTTGGAGAGTTGCTGGTGGAAGACCTGGCTGGAGGCTGACAGGCTAGCCCTGCATTCTCACTATGTTGAGTACCACGGGGAAATTTCCTGTAAGAAGGCAGCATTCTGTCCGGGCAAATTGCTGCAGAAAAAACAGACCATCTCAGCTGTTTTGGACCTTGGACAGACTTTTAGATCCTGCCTGTCTCAAGCCAAGAAAAGCTTTTTCAACCACTTTATGTGAAGAGTTTGCTCTATTTTTCTCCAACAGAGTGTCAGCCATCCGATTGGGGATTCCGCCAGGGAGGCTTGTGCCTCACAGTGATCAAGTTGGGAGTTTCAGAGGCACTCAGTCTGCCTGGGAGGAGTTTAGGCTAGTGGAGGTATCTGAACTGACTAAGGTTATTTTGGAACTAAAGCACACCTCATATGAACTGGACCCAGCACCGACGTGTTTCTTAATGGGATGTGCTGATGCCGTTGGCCCAGTGTTCACCAGGATTGCCAGGTGCTCGATGGTGGAGGGGGTCTTCCCAGTTGCTTTGAAAGAAGCACTGGTGAAGCCCCTCCTTAAGAAATCATCCCTCGACCCAGACATCCTGGTGAATTACCGTCCAATCTTCAACCTGCCATTTTTGGCAAGGTTGTTGAGAAATTGGTGGCACATCAGCTTGAGGATCGCCTGGTGTCCTTAGAGATCTATGAGCCATTCCAGTCAGGTTTTCAGGACAGACACAGCACTGAAACTGCTCTAGTGAGAATGCATAATGATCTACTCAGGGCTAGAGATAGAGGAGAGAGGTCAGTTCTTGTGCTCCTCAACCTCTCCTCAGCTTTTGACACTGTGGATCATGTCATGCTTCTTGATTGACTCTATGAGTTTTGTAGACTCAGCAGCACTGTCATCAAATGGCTTGAGTCCTGTTTCTTAGACAGAGTGTGGCAGGTGGTGATGGGGAACTTCTCCACCCTAAAGCATCTGTCTTGTGGTGGACCTCACAGTTCGATCTTGTGGCCGATGTTGTTCACAGTGTACATGCTGCCCCTGGGCAAGATCATTTGACACTACAGTGTAGAGTTTCACTGCTATGCAGATGATACCCAACTGTATTTATCTTTTACGCCCAGAATATCGGGAGTGGTTGATGTGATTAACAGCTGTCTGGCTAAAATCAATGACTAGATGGCTTCCAGCTGGCTGAGATTCAACCTGGCTAAGACTGAGGTGCTGGTGATTCAGCCTGGTCATGGGTGTGATGGGTTGACACCGGGGGTTGACTCTGGACTTGTTCTGAGGTCTACTCCATTGGTGGTTTCTCAAAGGGTCCAAAATATGGGAATAATCCTTGATTGCAGATTGACCTTTGAAGATCAGGTGTCAGCTGTAGTCAGCAGTGGTTTTTTCCACTTGCGGAACATTGCCCGGAGTAAGCCCCTCTCTGCCTGAGGACCTGCCAACACTAGTACATGCCTTTTTGACTTCCAGGCTCAACTACTGCAAGGCTCTGTACTTTAATGTGATGGGAGGGACCCTCCACAGGCTGCAGTTAGTGCAGAATGCAGTGGCCCAGTTAGTGATGGGCCTTTTGAGGTCCAGTCATGTGCACTGGCTGCTGGTCAAGTGGAGGGTCCTTTTCAACGTGGGTCTTCTCACCCTTAAGGCCCTATATAGGCTGAGTCCTGGTTACCTGTCTGACCTCCTGATACTGGTGTCCTCAGCTCTCA
The DNA here is from genome assembly GCA_016271365.2 of Neoceratodus forsteri. Lineage (NCBI taxonomy): Eukaryota > Metazoa > Chordata > Ceratodontiformes > Ceratodontidae > Neoceratodus > Neoceratodus forsteri. The sequence continues at coordinate 233,443,702 of JADMNL010000023.1, read as the reverse complement.
CCCTCCACTCTTCCTTGAAAGGCCTCCTGGACATTCCCAGGGTTTGGCTCAAGACCTCATGGAGATCATGCTTTAAGTATTTCTGGGCAAACCCTGTGGAACTCACTTCCACCTGCAGACCAGGAGGCTCCTTCGAATTGAACTGTTTAAAGGAAGGCTAAAGGCCCACCTCTTCAGCCTGGCCTTTGACTGCTGATACCATTTTTAGCTTTGGCCACTCCTTTGATGACTAACTTCTGGAAAACTCTATTTTGCTGTATTTTAATCCTGTTACATTTTTAATGCGGTTTTATTATGTTTTTATTACTGCTGTATATCCTTGTTTATTTTCAGCGCTCAGAGCTTCAAGGAATGGGCGCCTTATAAATAAAATTGCCTTGCCTTGCCTCAACCATTCTTTTCAACTTTCTCCTGTCTTCAAATTTGGAAGCTGGCAAAATGTTTCCCATTACACAAAGGGTGTAGGTTTTTTGCACCAGGGATTTACAAATCCAATGTCTCTTTCTGCAATACTTCAATAAAAGGCAGGAACAACTCATTTTTCTTTTAGTTTTCCTCGTTCCTTAATTCCACTTCCTTTCCTTTATCTTTCTAGTGTGGCATCTGTAGACATAACTCCACAGTTTCCTCTCTCCCTCTGGGTCACTGCCTTTATTCTGAAAGGTAAGAACCATGGTCAACTTACTGTAGTACTGTAGACATTTTCATCGATTTGGCAGATGTCATCAATACTGTGATCCGTTTCCTCCTACTGGATAAGATGGGAGGTCAGACATTCTGATCTGGCAGTTCTGAGGTTTTATTCATAATTTTCTGACCAGCACCAGTGAGTCCAGTTGGTGATGCCTTATCCACCCACCTTCAAATCAGATTTGGGGTCCCCTCATGACTCCATTCCTAGCCCTCTCCACATTTCAATTTTTCTAAATGATCTCCCCAGTCTGTGTCTCTTTGCACATACAAATGCATACAGATGATGTGGTAATTTTTGCTTCTGGAGTCCAGGTCCCAGTGCAGGAGTTGTCACTTCTGCAGGATATTGATATGCTACTGTGCTGACTCTGCTCTAACCACTGTCATTAAATGTCAATAAATCTTTTTCTATGACATTTGGTACCCACGAGAGACTTTTCTAGCTCCAGCGAATCCCAGTCTTCAGGAATTAAGATGGTGTCCTATTTGAATTTGTACTACTTTAAATTCCTTGGAGTGTGGTTTGACCAAGACCTTAGGATCTCCATCCTTATCAACATTTATACTCAAAAATCTCAATTCCAACCTATGTGCACTGTACAAAATCGTATATTTCACTCCTAGTCTGTAGTAAGATTATTCTTAAAATGATCATGCTGGTGATTAACTATTCAGACGTGACATACAGCATGTCCCACAAATTATTCCTAGTAAGAATGAACATCCTTTTAAAGTCCTTCTGACAGTTTCTCCTAATAGTCTCATACATCTCCATAACCATTATCTTTATCTTTCTCTCCCCTTCACTCATGTACATCTTCCTTACCCCTGTTCCTGCTTCCTGGCTAATTTCTGGCACATCACTTTTCCCTCCTACCTCTTCTATCTCCACCATTCCTTCCTCCTACTCCCATTGCCCCTTTGTCACTATATCTTTTCACATTCCACACTGCAAAATCACTCTTGATCAGTCTCTTTTTCTTGTTTTAAACAACTTCCCTCTCATACACTGTTTCTCCATCTCTCTTATCTGTTAAACATTCCTGTTGACAAATCTCCCACTGCCCTGCTCTTGCAGCTAGCTAACTACACCATTCATTGCTGGTTCATATTTTACTTATTATACTGAAAAAAGATTCCTTTAAGCCAATTGGAACAGACACTACTGTTGGATTATTCTGTGATAATCAACGAGTAAACTCAGTAATGAGACTGACTATATGCTAATCCCCATGTTCTAATCCTCTGAGAGCTATGCTCCAGTGTGTCTGTGAGAAACTGCCTAACATTTATAATTCTTGGGGGTTTCCTTAGTAATAAGACGATCAAGGGGTTAATAAACACTTTTGCCATTAACCTCGGCGCTTATTACTCCCTCATCAGGTTATTACATTTTAAATCCCAACCACTATGCTGTTATTGCTATATTCTAATCATTTGTAGTTACCTGTGCATATTTGTTGTAAAGCTTTTAATTTCTGTTAGCTGTCATATTTTTTACCAGTTAAATAACTTTTTCATTATATTTGTCACTTTATTGTTTATGGTATTTTCTTTCCCCTTGTAACTCCCCTCCCCCCCCAGTCATACATGGAAGCAACCTTGGTGATAGTAGAGATCATCAGACCACAGCAACTAGTGTAGGGTTAAGTTCTGAGAATACAGCACCCCGTGCTTCAAACAATATGAAGTCTTGCTATATTATGACAATTGCAGTATGACCGAAGGTTAGAACTGCTCCGGAGGTGAAATAGTTAACTTTCCATGCAGGCATGGAACTTGAGCTCGACTCGGTTGAAGACTCTGTCTGTTGTGCTTCAAAGCAAACTGTCAGATTCTTACTCCGCCTCACTGAACAGTCGCTCCGGATTTCTCCTTCTGCTTGGTTCATTTGTCAGTTTAAAAGTATTATTTTTTGGTTTTAGCGAAATTAAACCGCAACGGTCGGTTCAAGCTCTGTCTGTTGTAATGTAAGTAATAGATAGGTTTTACATTTATTTTTCTGTGTGGAACTTGTAATTCTTTATCGGTTCGGTTTGAACCGATCAGGTTATATTTAAAATCTACTAGTCCTTTTTGAGTGCGGTTCCGGTTCTTATCGGTTCTAAAAAAGCAGTTTCATACGGTTTTTCCACGACCCGTGACCCGAGTTGGGGAACCGATAAAAGTATCTTGCTTGATGGATTGCCATAAGCGGGCAAGTTGGTTAGGCTGGCATTATGTCTGAGAAACCCAAAAGAAAACCGGACCCACTGGGTTTCAACACTGTAGTGTTTGTGGGAAGCTTTGCTAAGGCTGACCCACACACCACATATGTCTATTGTCTAGGGTTTGACCACCTCAGTTCAGACTGCCAGATTTGTCACAATTCCTGCTGCCACCATAGATAAGAGAGTTGGTAGGCTCAAGGAAAGGAGGCCAAAATGTCCGCTGACCGGATGGCCAGCCGGTTGGTGCCAACCGAACCGGAGAATGCCCTCTGACCAGGGCAATATTTCCTCGGGCAAATGAAGAGCCGGTTCTGAGGAGCCGGTTCCAGCAAAAAGGTCCAGAAAGTCAGCTAGTGTAGAGCCAAAAGTTCTCTCCCCAACTGCTGAGGAAATAGCTAAAGCAATTCAAATTGTCAGGTCTCTCTCTCTCCGGTTCCAACCGAACCGACACCTTCAGGTAAGCGTTCAGTTCGGCCGGTTCCACTGGTTCAAGATTATAATTTTGAGGATTTTTATGAACCAGGGGAGGGGGAAGAGGAATATGAGGAGAGTGAATATGGTTTTGAAGATCTGGATGTGCCCATTGATCCGGACATCTCTCCAGATAGACCCCTAGGGGTTTCTCCTCCAAGGCTTTCTGAGCCCCTTCCTCATTTCATGTTTTATAAAAGTTGCTGAAACTCTCCAGCTCCCTGTTGAGGAAGCTGTTGATGACCAAGAGGAGCCAGACTATGTAGAAATGATGGATATTCCAGAGTCTAGGAGACTGTCTATTCCTTTGCATAAATCTTTTCGGAAACAGACAGTAAAAGTTTTAAAAACTCCTCACACTATACCTCCTGTGGATAAAAGGATGGACAAGAGGTATACCTTATCAGGCTCCGACACTGATTTCCTCATTCAACAATGCAGCCATGTGGGGGTAGTGCAGGCTGTAGCCTGTGACAAGGCTAATATTCCCCTTGCTTCACACCCCCCTGAGAAGGACTCCAGGAAGATTGATGCTATGGCAAAGAAACAGTACATGGCAGCATCTTTGGGACTCAGACAAGCAAATTATACGGCTTATGCTGCTAGGTACCAGAAATCCAGATGGGATACTGTGCTGGCCCTAGTGAAACAAGTCCCTGGCCAGCTTGCCAGGGAGCTGGAACAGGTGGCTATGGATGGTATTGAGGCATCCAAGGTGCAATTTCATGCTGCAGTGGACTCTAATGATGTTTCATCAAGAGTCATGGCTACATCTGTGGCACTTCACAGGATGGCTTGGCTCAGATGTACTACCCTGTCTCAGGATACCCAGTCTAAGGCCATGGATTTTCCTGCTGTGGGAAATTCTCTATTTGGGGAGCAAACAGAGAATTACATGAAGAAAATGGATGAATATAGGACCACCTATAGGAGTGCACAGGCCAAGGAAAGGCAGGCCACTCCTCAAAAGCAGCTTCCTAGAGGCAGGGGCAGGCCTTTTCATAGGCCTTTTTACCAAGCCCAAGCTTCCTCCTCTGCCTATGCTCAGAGGGGGTTCTTTAGAGGGAGAGGCAGATGGGGTACAAGCAGGTCTGTTTCCACCCCTCAGCCCAAAGCCCCTGCCAAGCAGGCACCCTGATGGGATTGCCAGGGCCGATTCTCCTCTACCTGTAGTGGGCAGGCTGGCTTACTTTGTCCAGGACTGGAAGTCTTTAACATCAGACAAGTGGGTCCTGGAAGTAGTAAGCCAGGGACTGGTTCTCAGCTTCAAAAAATTTCCAAAGCTGAGAACCAGATCTTTTCCATCTGCAACTCCATCAGAGGCACTCACCCTAGAGGCAGAGGTCTCTACCCTCCTGGATCTCAGAGCTGTGGAAAGGGTTCCTCCCCTAAACCAGGGCAAAGGTTTGTACTCCAGGTACTTTCTTACCCCAAAAAAGACAGGAGAATGGCGGCCCATCCTGGATCTCAGATATTTAAACAAGCACCTTTTAAAGCCAAAGTTCAAAATGGTGACTCTGGGAATTATCCTACCCTGTCTAAGGCCAGGGGACTGGCTAGCTTCCCTGGACCTCAAGGATGCCTACTTCCATATTCCCATCAGAAGCTCCCATCGAAAGTACCTCAGGTTCGAGCTGCCCTCAGGCCACTACCAGTTCAGAGCAATGCCCTTCGGCCTCACTTCTGCCCCAAGGGTATTCACCAAATGCCTGGCTGTAGCAGTTGCCTACCTAAGAAGGCAAAAGATTGTCATCTTTCCTTACCTGGATGATTGGCTCTTAGTAGGCCAGTCCCCAGACCAGGTCAATTACACCTTCAGATAACTCAGCAACTGCTTGCCTCTCTAGGTTTCCTTCTGAATCTCTCAAAGTCAGTTCTAGAGCTGGTCCAGCTTCTTACCTTCATAGGCACAGAACTGAACACACAGGAAGCCAGGGCCTTCCTCCCCTGGACAGGCAAAGACCCTAGTCTCCTGGCCTCCTCATTACCCTGCAGGTCTCCCGGCCAGCAAGGCATTTTCTGCAGCTCCTAGGACACATGGCTGCTTCCACAGCAGTTGTGCAAGGAGCAAGATTTCAGATGAGGACATCCAGTTCCATTTGAGAGCTTTTGGTCTCAAAGAAAGGATCCTCTTACCAAGCTGATCCCAGTAACTGAACCCTGATCCAAGCCCTACAATGGTGGCAGGATCAGAGCAACCTGAGACAAGGGTTCCTTTTGTCACTCAGTTTCATTCTCTAATCCTTACTACAGATCGTCCCTCTTGGGCTGGGGAGCTCACATAGGCGACCTCACCACCCAGGGTCTGTGGTCTCCCAGGAATCTCTGCTCCACATCAACCTGTTGGAGCTCAGAGCAGTTTTTCTAGCACTTCAAGCTTTTTCCAAATCTGTTCAGAACAAGATTATTCAGGTCAGAACAGACAACACCACTACAATGTGGTACATCAACAAGCAAGGGGGCACTCGGTCTATGGCCTTGTGCACCGAAGCAATGAAGTTGTGGTCTCTGGCTTACTCCCTGAACACCTCCCTTATGGCAGATCACCTCCCAGGCAAGGACAATGTCCTGGCAGATGCTCTCAGCAGGATTTCCCAGGGCCACCACGAATGGTCACTGGATCCCCTGGTCTTGGGAGTAGTATTTGCCAGATGGGGCACCCCTCAGATAGATCTTTTTGCAGCCCCAGACAATCACCAACTTCCTCTTTTTTGCTGCAGGCCCCCAGTGTTGGGCTCACTCCCACTGGATGCCTTAGCCCTCAGTTGGGAGGGGAAATTTCTCTATGCCTTCCCTCCCTTTCCTCTCCTGTTCAAAGTGCTAGTCAAAATCAGATCCCAATCATGCAAAGTCACTCTGATAGCTCCGGATTGGGCCAGACAGCCCTGGTATCCACTCCTGCTGTCCTTAGCAGTCCATCCTCCCCTGTCCCGTCCCAGGAATCACAATCTGTTAACCTGTGCCCAGGGAAGGGTCTGGTACCCGAATCTCAAATCTCTCAATCTCAAGGCTTGGTTCTTGAAGAGTTAGAGTTTGCTGATTTACACCTTTCCCAAGGTGTAATGGATATATTGAAGGCCGCAAAGAAGCCTTCCACCAGGGCTACTTACAATTCCAAATGGAAAAGGTTTTCCATATGGTGCTCGGAAAAGCATATTTCCCCAGTCTCTGCTGATCTACCCACAGTCCTGGATTATATGGTCCACCTGAGTTCTTTGGGGCTGAGACCAGCTACCCTGAAGGTGCACTTGGCAGCTGTGTCTGCTTTTATTTCAGCAGGTAAATCCTCTTCCCTTTCAGCTCATCCTGTATTTTCCAAGTTTTTTAAGGGGTTGTTTCACACCAACCCTCCATTCAGGGATCCTGCCCCTGCCTGGGATCTTAATGTTTGCATTGTAGCTTATGCAACCCCCTTTGAGCCCTTGTCTTCAGCTGAGCTCAAGTACTTGACTTGGAAAACTGTGTTTTGGTAGCCATCACCTCTGCCAGGACGCATAAGTGAATTACAAGTGTTGTCAGTGGAGCAGGGTTTATCTCTTTTCACAGAGATAAGGTGGTCCTTCGGACTAACAGAAAGTTCCTGCCTAAGGTGGTTTCAGATTTCCACCTTAATCAATCTATTTCACTTCCAGTGTACTTCACTGACCACTCCTCCTCTGGGGAGAGGATGCTGCACAGCCTAGATGTGAAGAGAGCCCTTAGTTACTACATAGAGCGTACCAAGGGTCATAGGTTTGACTCCCTTCAACTGTTCCTCACCTATGGTGAAGCTGGTAAAGGGAAGCCAGCCACTAAAAGATCCATTGCCAGGTGGATTGTCTCTTGTATCCAATTCTGCTATGAGAAGTTGGGTAAAGTTCCCCCCTCAGGCCTGAGGGCTCACTCTACCAGAGGTACAGCTGCTTCTCTGGCTGCTGCCAGAGACATTCCTATTCTAGAAATATGTCAAGCAGCTACCTGGAAAACAGTTCACACTTTTACCAAGCATTACTCCCTGGACAGCCAGGCTAGGAGTGATGCTCGGTTTGGCACAGCCGTGCTTCAGAGCCTATTTCCTGGGTAGGTTCTGTCCCTCCTCCATGGAGGTACTGCTGTGTAGTCTGCAATTGCCATAATATAGCAAGACTTCATGTTGTTTGAAGAAAAAATTACTCACCTTAGTAATGTTGTTTCTTCTAATGGAGTCTTGCTATATTATGACCTCCTTCCCTGCCTGCCCCTCTCAGAACCTCTGTTTTGGGGATGTGGGTGGGCAGTACAGGGTTGGCACTTTTTTTGTTGCCCACCTAGTTGTTTTTCACCTACCTTTTGGGTGAATTGGTGTTGTGTTTTGCATTTTGGGTCTCTGACTTGAGTCTTTGTTTTAGGCCAAAAATGAGTGTTTATGTTAGTAGCCAGTTGGCTAGTGTAGTTACAGCTTCCACACAGAACCTTAGTGAGTTTTAGCTCATAAAGATCTGACAGTTTGCATTTGAAGCACAACAGACAGAGTTTTCAACCGAGCTCGTGCTCTAAGTTCCATGCCTGCATGGAAAGTTAACTATTTCACCTCCAGAGCAGTTCTAACCTGCGGTCATACTGCAATTGTCATAATATAGCAAGACTCCATTAGAAGAAACAACATTACTAAGGTGAGTAATTTTTTCTTGCTGCACTGTAATGTAGCTGTGCTAGGCTACTTTTGTAGCATGTTTGGTGTTTGAGTAGGGGACTCTCTACCACCCACACCCCCCCCCCTGACTTTTTAACATGAGGGGGTGGAGGTGACGCACCCAAAACTCAAATAAAATAGTTGTGTGTTTGTTGATTTAAGTTTTGTCTGTTTGAGTTAGGGGTTCCACCCACCCACACAGCATCTTGTCTTTTTAATATGGGGTGTGGGGTGTGAAGCCCCTCAAGTCAAGTAAACTAATAAAAACATAACCAAAACATGTAAGTGAAAACAATACCTGTAAGGCAGACCCGTGCATCAAGGTGTTATGCCACAAGATACAGTGCATCGTACACTATGCTAATAGCATAGGTCCGCAGTGGTCAGATGTTCTCCACTATCACCACAGCCTCTGACTCAGAGTACATTTTCTGGTCAAAACATTTAAAGAATTACATCTGGTATAACTATAAGTAGATTTTGGGTGCATAGTGTATGCAAAATGGGGTACATCTTAGATTACATTTAACTTTTCACCAAATCATGACACTGGCTGAAGACATTTTTCCATAATTTTTCATGCAACTGTATCTGAAGTTTAGTTTTTCTACTGTAACTGTATTCTTGATTACCATGACCCATTTCTGCATCTGTTCCAAAACTCTGGTTGAGTCTTTTACAAATGTTATAAAATTGTGTTGGTATGAGACCCACTAAGACCTTAAAATTGTGTTGGTATGAGACCCACTAAGACCTTTTTCTTTTATTATAGCACCATTTGCTCCTGGATATGCTTTCATAACCCAGAATGTAGGCAATTCATTTTATTTAGAGTCTTGCAAGGCACTGTGAACTACACACAGATGTAAAATTATATTTCACACAACACATTTTGTAGATTTGAATTCTTTAACAATATTACTATTGAGTTCAGATTATTTTTCAATACAAACAGAGTTGTAAACAAATCTTAGAATACATAACTCATACTGGGACTTTCAATAGCTTTGTAAAATATTATAGTCATCAAAATAGTGTGAAAAATATTGAACTTGTACATGTACGTTATGAAAACTAAAGTGTACTAGCTGCAAGCTTACTTATAAAATGGCATTTTCAAAGATTATTTTGTCATTTGTCAAATGAAGTCAATTGTACTAAAACAAAATCTATTCAGACTGCAGCTATAGGGGTCAAAGTACAGTGGCAGGAAAACATGGGGAAAGTCTGCTTTATGGTTGTGTTGCTGCTTCTCTCCCATCACCTTTATCAACCAAAATTAATTAGGAACTAACAGTTTTTCCATATTTTCCTCATTTAAATTGGAAAATAATAAAAAGGTATTAACATTTGTGTGACTTATGCAGAATGGCAAAAATATTAACAATTATAATGAATAAAATGTCGCTTAATTTCATTGACAGCAGCTTTGACTGACTAGTAGAAATAGATGTTTAACAATTTATATAATTGGAGAACTCTATTAAATTAACTATATATTACTATTAAGTGGATTTTTATCAGTTCTGTCAGCATTTTGGTGAAGAAAGTACAGTCCAAGAATGTTAATTATAATTATTTTAATGATTGTTAAAAGATTAATTAGCATTCTACCACATAGTGTTAACACTGTAGGTAAAAGATGATAATTAATGCTTGGTAACAAGAGATAAATTATTGACAAGGCAGAGTGATAGAAAAATTATTCTGCCCATGTAAATTGGGCACATTTGGACCTTTGTAAAATATTTTTAGCATTAATGTAACAAAATGAAATGTATATAAATCGAAAGGAAATTATTTTTTTAATGGTTCACTAGTTACAGTGAACATAAGAATTCAGGTACAATCAGGTGTTGGGATACGTTCATCTAACCCTCGGGGGGAGGGGGGCATGAAGCATAAGCCAAAACTGGATGCATTGTGCCAGTAAGGTTTGATTAATGAAGGTATCCTAACCCATAGATTGTTGTTATGCTATAATTAAGCTAAAATGATTTAATTTTAATTGAGTTCACATTTTAATTCCTATTCTTTATTTTACAATTAGGTTTTTAGTCATTAACATAGCCTGATATATAAAGCACAGCCAATCAAAATACTCTTTTTCAGGCAATTGTTTTATAGATTTATAACAGTCAATTGACAAGCATTGCAGTAGAACAAAATTAAAGGCAAAAGCCTGATTTTGAAAGGGGCATTTCTCCATAAGGTACAGTATAATCACAGTGCTTTTTTTTATGCCACAGCTTACTTTATGCAAACATTTAGCTGTAGAAAATGTTAGAAATACTTTTTGTCTACAATTAATGAATCCTCAGTTCTATCAAAGCTGCCTAAATGCAAGAGAAAATACATTTTCACCTCTAGCTTAAACTGACAGGTCTATGCAGAGGCTGCAGAAATCTTGCCAACTTAATCGGCTGTTAATACTACTATGTAATTAGCCTGACTTCTGCTTTATCTGTCTGCAAGGAACTGAGGGATACACAAACACTAATAACATTAAATGATATGTCAGGAAAGCTTTACATAACATCATCAAATACAAACTTGACTAAAGGAATACACTTTCCTTCCAAAAGAACTTCCAGTCTGGTACAATCAATAACATACTGTACTATAATTTAATGTGAAGGTTAAATACAGTATTATTACATTATGCAGTCATTAAACTGAATATCCACCTCAGATAAAACAAAAGTGTATTTTCATGAAAACTTTTAAGACAAGTGTGCTTCCAAGCAGAAAACATTTACTGCTTGATTAGTCAAGCCCAATCTAGTTAAATTGTTTCCTCAGTGATTTTGTTTGTATTGTTCAGTCTTTTGTGCTGATTCAGGACTCATTTGGGGTATGACCTGTTGTGTCTCAGAGGGAATGAGTTCACAATTAGAAACAATTACTTAGAGTGGCATTACCATCTGTTAAACTCCTGACCTGAGTGAAAACACAAAAGAAGCTGTAGGAAAAATCTCAAGGGAGCCCAACTGCTACCACATCAAACTCTAGCGTCATTAAACTATTTTTCAATAGATCACATTTGTACAGCACAGGTTTTGTCTGAATAGTAATTGTCTAGTTTTGATGACATATAGCTTTGAAACTAGAATAACACAAGAGACGCAGCTTTGTCTGAAAGTTTGTACAATGTATAAGTAGTTCTACCTGTGACAAGGAGATCCTGCCACTCTTAAGAAACAACCCTTTCTTAAATCTGTTGCAACATTTCTTCTGTATCTTAGGCTAATATATCCTTTACAATTTCTAGTCTGAAAGGTTGGCCACCTATGGGTTCCCCCTTCCCCTTTCTTGACTATGCTATAGTGTCCTCTTTAATTTTCATTTTCCCTCTCAGGTCCTCATACAGGGAGGTTATTGTGGTGACCTCTGAGCTGATGTAAAACAACAGGCTGTGTTCCTCATTGTTGGATTTAGTATGCAATAGCACTGTGTCATAAAACACCTTGCTGTATATGACTTATGTGTATGAAACCTGTAAATGTTTAAAATACCATGGCACTAGATGTTTTTGATAAAGGTAAAATGTTACTAGGGGACTGTATTATAAAAATTAAGTTACCAGGGTAGAGATATCGGAAAATCCCATTGTGTTATTTAAATGCATGTAAATTACAAATTGTTTGAGAGGGCCTTTGGCACCATGCATTCCTGCTTTAACTCATTCACTCCAGGTGGCCATTTTGGATCAGGCACAGCAGTGGACATTCTGACACCATATGGCATCTATTGGTACAAATGGGTTAAGGTGAACCAGCCTAAAATGTCATGGTGATTTGTGTATGCATCCCATGATGCTTTACATTATGGGGGTATGTGTGATGTTGTGTTTCTTTGAAACTGTGCAAGGTGATGAGGAGGGGGATGAGGGAAGGATAGGGGAGGGCAAGCAGTCATAGGAAGAGGTTAGAAGAAGGGCAGAGAGGTCTTTAGCTTGTTTTGGGGTTTTCCTTTCTGAGCTCTCCAGCACCTAAACACACAAAACCAGCATAGGGAATGAGTTCAGTTCCACAGCAAAGATCGATAAATTCATTTCCACAGCAGAGATAGGTTAGTGGGTCAGTAGGTGTTGACTAAGTGTAGAGGAAGGACATGCATAGTCTGTTGCTGCAAACTGATGTATTGAAGAAGGGATATGCAATTGCTTAAGGTTATCCCCCTGTGTTTTAAATAAACATCACACTGAGTCTGTGTGTTGAACCTGAAATTCTGTGTCTGGTCCATCTGTTATCCCACAACCGCTTCACACTGACCACTATCCACTTCAGTTATACTGTATACTTACACAGTGACTGAATGTTTCTATTCATGATAATTCAGCAAGAACTAAATTTTTGGAGCACAAACTACTGATCTCAAATATCTGCAATTTAAACAATATACACTACTGCCATGTTATATAATTATAAATCGATTACTGCCAAAAATCAGCTTCAGAGAATTACGACTGCACTTTTTTTGCAGTTTTGATAACTGTTAATGGCAGCAATTGTTCTTGCCTGCTCTGCATTGTTGGCAATCCTTCCAATGTACCCATGGCACAGAAGGTGCTCCAATTCCTTTACAACCCAGAGTAGCACAGTGTGGGCCTTCTTGCCTTGCTCAGAGATGGCAGTTTGGGGACAGAGGGAGGAAGCGAGAGTTAGGCCTCATCTACATGCTGGATAGGCCTCACTCAGAGGCTAGCAACCTGGTGTCCATTTCCAGGACTGGGAAGGGGCTGAAAGGCTAGGGGAAGCCTAAGAAGGATTCTAGCACTACTGCTGGCCAAGAGGTATGCTGGGATTCCACAGAACAGTATGGAGTTCTCTGCATGCTATCACAGATGTTACATGGCGGACCATTAGTAGAGAGGTGGTTTGGCAGAGCTTTGACTCCCCATAGACAAAGCCAGCAGCCAGTAGCTGGGCTGACAGGTATGGACAGTCTGAAGATGTGGCCCAGGAGCTGGGGAAGAATCAGACTACAGTATGGAATGCTAGAGTGCTGGGAAAACCCCTTGGATCCCCGGATCCCAAAGGTATGTTTTAACAGTGTATTGAAAAGTGTTTACTGGTATTTATTATTAAAGAGCACTGTCGAAGCGCTATAGTAAAACCAAAAATTAATACATGAGGAAGCTGATTCCAATGGAAAAGCAATAAAATAAAAGATTGTGAACTCTTACATTTTATATATGCATTTGTGATGAAATCTGCTCCTTGGGCCATCCTAGTTTACAGGTCCGTTTCTGTCTGGGACTTCTAGTTCTCTGCCACCAACTGATTTTTACCAGAAATCAGGAAAACGCCCCTTTTCCCCCTGCTTAAGGTCAAGAAGGTCAACACAATAACAAGTTTTAGAGTGCACTTTGGAGATGGACTGCATCAGAATCCAGCAGAAATAATAAAAATGACCTTGTCAGTAAACAGGTAGTCATTGTTTCTATCAAAAATAGATTCTTTAGTAGAAAATTCTACAGGTATTTACAAACAGGATATATTTATAGTAAAACAAAAGGTTTACAAGTTTACTAAGAATAAAAAATAAAATGATTTAAAAAGACAGTTGATAGTTAGAAAAATCTGATCTTCCCTCATCAAAAACTCTTTTGCTGACCTAGCTACAGAAGGCACTTTTATTAGTCTGTGCTTCCTTACCTAACTAGTTCCCAGTGGCAGGACTCCCCTTTCTTCAGATGTTGACTGTCAGAGATAGAGAGAGAGAGAGAGAGAGAAGGGAGACGAGAGAGAGAGAGAGAGAGAGAGTGAGCTTATCCCAGCTCTCCAGTTTATACCCTTCTGGGTGTGGGTAGTAACCTTACCCTTTGAGTGAGAGCTCCCCATAGTCCCCCACCCCACAGGAGTGTGTGTGTGTGTGTGTGTGTGACCTCATCCTTAGCCCTTCCTCACTATCTGTAAAGTTTTACGACATGCACCTGGGTCCATTGTTTGATGTGGGAACATATTCCAGGAAAGACTCCCCACTGGGATTATGGCTTTATTGCCTCACCTCTGTTCATCCTGTCAGTGGTTTCCAGGAGAATGTAAGTGCTCCCACAGTGGGTCACCAGATCTCATAAGCTGCCTGTACATGTGACCTGGCAGCCATCTTGTCCAGCCCAAACAGAACCTGTATCAGAAGAATATTTAAACTACAGAAAAGGAATGAATGAATCAGACCACATTTCCTGTCACCCCCCCACTCCAGACAATGAAGGTGTGTCTCTTTTTGATGACCCCCCCAAGAGACACTGATGTTCATGTAGGGACTGGGAAGTGCCTAAAGGGACATGCCGTGTACTTAGTCCTGCCTTGCTAGTCCATCTGAGCTGGCATTTTGCACAGCACTCTGGTGCTGGATGGTCATGTTATAAGACTGTAGGATCAGACTCTAGTGCAATAATTTTGTATTTTGCACAATAGTCCTGTGGAAACACATTATGGGGTTATGATACATGGCCACAGTGAACCCACCCATACACATATGCCTGCAGTTTCTATAGGGTCCACACTATCCCCAGACACTCCCTCTCAGTTATGGCATATGCCTCCTCCCTGGGCAAAGGCTTCCAGCTCAGACACACTATGGGATGCTCCACCCCCTGTGCGGTAACCTGGCTTAGGACAGTGCCAAGACCATGGTCCAAGGCATCCATGTGCACTGTGAACCAGAGGTCATTATTGGGGCTAGTGAGCATGGATGACCCACATAATGCCTCCTTCAACAGTCAGAAGGCAGATTTACAGTCCTCTGTCCAGAGAACTTTCTTGGGCATTTGGTTTTTCATCAGATCTGTTAGGGGCTTGGCCACATCACTGTAGTGAGGGAAAAATCTCCTGCAGTACCCAGCTGTCCCCAGAAATGCCCTTAACTGTTTCTTCATGGCAGGGGTGGGCCAGGCCTGGATGGCATCAAACTTCACTGGCTTTGGATGAATGCATCCACTTCCACACAGTGCCAAAGGTAGGTCACAGAAGTCATGCCTACTTAACAGTTTTCTGCCTTAACTGTCAGCCCTTCAGCCTTAAGTCAGTGGAACACCTTCCTCCTGTGCCTAACGTAATCCTGCCATGTCTGGATGTAAAAGGCTATGTCATTCCTGTATGCTAGTGCATATTCATCTGCCCCAGACAGAATGCAATCTCCAAGCTGCTGGAAGGTTGCAGGTGCATTCTTCATCCCAAATGGCATTACTCAGAATTCAAATAGGCCAAAAGGCATGACAAAGGCAGACCTCTCCTTGACTGCATGGGTTAGTGTTACCTGCCAGTAGCCCTTGGTCAGGTCCATCATGGTCAGGAACCTGGCTCCCCCCAGTCATTCCAAGGTCTCATCCATTCTGGGCATGGGGGAAGGCATTAGACTCTGTGCAGCTTTTGAGCCTCAGTTAGTCAACACAGAACAATATGGTACCATCCTTCTTGGGGATCAGGACTACGGGTGACGTCCAGGGGCTACTGGACTCTTGGATCATGCCAAGGGCTACCATCTCAATGGGTTCCTCTTGCATGGCCTTCTTAACCCCCTCTGGTACCCTGTAGGGGCACTGCCTCAGTGACACTTGGGTTTCAGGGTCCATATGGTGTTCAGCCATTGTGATGTACCATGGTTTCCCTGTGAACATGTACCAAAATGCTCCCATCACCCCCTCATCTCCTTTGCCTGGGCTAGTGTCAGCTGCCCTGAGAGGGTGAAGTTATCAACCATCCTGCTTCTCCCCAAGGAGGTTCACCGAGGGCTCAGTCTCATTTCCCTCTTCTGGTGCACCGCACACAGCAAGGACCATTTCCTCCCTACCATAGTAGGGCTTCATCATGTTAATATGATATACCCTCTGCCTGCACCTTCTGTCAGGCAGCCCTACAACATAACTGACCTCACTCACCTTCCTGATTATGGTGAATGGGTCCTCCCATGCTGCCTGCAGATTCTTGTGTCAAATTTGGAAAAGTACCATCACTCACTGTCTGACTTCTGCACTCCCCTGCTCTTGCCCCATAGTTGTACCAGGTTTTCTGCCACTGTTGTGCAGTGGCTAAGTGCTCATGGGTGAGCCCCATGAGCTCGTTGAGCAAGGTCCTGAAATTTGGGGCTTACTCCATAACAAATTTCCCATGGGATGCAAGACCACATTCCCATTCATCCCTGACTAAATCTAGGGGGCCCTCACCCTGGAACTGAACAGGAGATTGAAAGGTGAGAACCCTGTGGACTTCTGTGGGACTTCCCTCTATGCAAACAGGAGGTTGGGCTGTTTGTCCCAGTCCTGCTTGTACTGGTCAGCAAATGCCGTGAGTATAGTTTTGAAGGTCCCACTGAACCACTAACCAGTCCATTTGTATTGGGATGATAGGGTGAGGCATGGAGCTGTTTCACCCCATATTTCTTCCACTGACTAGTCATTAAGGACAACATGAAATTTTCCCCCTGGTCTGAAAAAATATCTGGGGGAAATCCCACTCTACTAAAGATTTCCAGGAGCTCATCAGTCACTTTTTCTGCCTCAATGGAGGACATGGACACTGTCTCAGAGTACATGGTTGTGTAGTCCATGACAACCAACATGCATCTTTTGCCCATGTGACTTGGGGTGCTCAGGGGCCCCACTAAGTCCATGGCTACCCTCCTAAAGATTTAATCAATAGTAGGCAGGGACACCAAAGCCACCTTAGCCTTATCCCCTACCTTTCCCACCCTCTGACACTGTGGGCAAGTCCAACAGTAATTTTTCACATCTGTGTACATACTCCACCAAAAGAAACTGTTGGCAAATCACCTTTTTGTGCTGTTAGTATCCAGGTGGCCTGAAAAAGGGATGTCATGGGCCAGGGCCAAAAGCTGCTTGCAGTAGTCCCTGGTGACAATCAGCTGCTTGAATAAATCTCCCTCTAGTACCCTTCTTTTTCTTTTTTGTTGGTCTTGCTTGCTCTCTTTGGCACCTTCCTCACTTCATCATATCCCCAGGACTAATCTCTGTCCACTGGTATTCACCCTGGCTTGCCCAAAGGACAGGGCCATCTGGAGTGCCCCCATGTAACTCCCTGAATGGTGCCACATGGTTAGTCCAATGGTAAAGTGACTCAGTAGCTACATAGGGCTTTGGCAGGGATAGGCATCATCCAGCTGCAGCCAGAGTCCTATTTTTCCCCATTGTTGTTTGGATGTGTGGCATGCAATTTCATAAAGGCACAAGTGCCCACATCTGGCACACCTCCCAGAACCTTCAAGCAATGATCCCCAGCCCCCACCAGGGGTTGGTCAAGCACAGAGTGCTTCCCCACAATCCCTCCTGGTGGAGGAGAGCAGTCCATCAAATGCTTACTCCTCCTCCCTGGAGCTGACCCCAATGCCCTGACATCATGCCTGGTCCTGGGTCATTGATGTGGTAGCAGGTAAGACATGGTGCATCAGCCCTCCATGCCACCAGGCCTGTTCCCTTTAGCCACCTCTGTGGTGCACACTCCCTGTACAACAGTTCATTCTCATAGTAAACTGATGTGTTGATCTCCAAGAGTTCTCAACAGTATCCACTATCTCTCTCAGTTTTTGGAGGGTGGGATCAGCCAACTGAGCCCTGCCCAGCTCCTTCTGTCTGACCCTCTCCAACTCCCCTTCAGAAGGAAATGCACCCCAGGCTGATGCCTCCTCCATTTGCAGCTGGGGCTCAGGTCTGCTACTCCTAGCTAGCCCCTCACCCACACTTGTCACTTCCTGAGCTGCTGAGGGAGGGGTTAATATAGGCTGTGTTGCCCCTCCTCACCCTCAGAAGTTTGTCCTTTTGTCTGACTATGGGAAGTAATGCACACTAGGTTTTTCCTGTGGTTAGAATCATTCCTGATGATCACATCCACAGGGAGATCATTTACAACTCCCACCTCCTGTACCCCATGGCCATCTTCACAGCTCAGGAAGACCTGAGTCATTGGCACTTAGACCATTTGACCCATGATTCCTTGAATCTAGGAAAACTGTCCATCAGAATCTTTTCCATCTGGAACAGATCCTGCCTCACCATGGAGATGGAGGCACTAGTGTCCCTCAGTCCCTGGGTTACTGTTCCATTAGCTAGGATAGGGTGCATGTGGCACTACAGTGTGTGCACAGGCTACTATCTTCTGGGTACTGTCTTGATCACCCCCTTCCCCAGGCTTTTGCCCTTTGCTCATGTTTTTAGAGCAGTCATAGGATAGGTGTACCACTTTCTGGCAAATCCAGTATTTCTTTGCCCCTGGTTCCTTTTTCCTCTTATAGTCAGTGGGCTCTGTTTTGGGCTCAGGTGCAGGCTAGTTTACTTTATGCTGCTCTCCCTGGCTCCCTTAAAACCATGTGCTGCCCCATCACCATCATTTCTATGCTGCCCAGGTGGTCTGCTGGCCATATAAAGATTAGCACATTCTGCTGCCTCCTTCATGGAGTTGCACGCCCGGTCCAGTAGCTATACGTACAGGTCCTCAGGTAAAATTTTAAGAAATTGTCCACTTACAAGAAAATCTTATATTTGCTCTGCAGTCCTGACTTTAGCCCCATCCACCCAGCAGTCTAGATAGGCACACATTTGGACATGTAATTCTACATAGCTGTCACAGAGGCCTTTTCTTAGCTTTCTGAATTTCAACCTATAAGCCTCAGAAATCAGTTCAAAATGTTTCAGTAACATCCTTATAACTTTATCATAGCCTGCAAAGTCCTCATCATCCATTCTTGCAAATACATGCAGAGCACAGCCAGTAAGCAATGACGTGAGGTGGGTCATCCACCAGGTCCTGTCCAATTTAAACTAAACACATGCCCTCTCAAATTATTTAAAAAAACAAATCAAGATCATCTCCCTCCTGATATTGTGGAAACATTTTAGAATTAATTGTAGCTTCATGGGTTTAACCCCTATGCCATTACTTATGGTTTGTTATGGGGTTTTTTTGGTGCACTTTCACCATCTCAGTCTCGTGCTGTTGTTCTTTCTTTCATTCCACCTGTTCCTTCTTTTTTTCTTCCTACATCTGGATTTCATGCTGGTGAGCCTCCTCTCTTTCCTCTGCTGCCAGCCTTACTTTCTTCCTCTGCCCTCTGCAGTTCAACCTCCCTAAGTGCAGCCTCCATCCTGAGGATCTCAAGCCATCTCAAGCTGATTTTAAGCTTCTGTTGCAGCAGCTCTTAGCTCAGGTTTGGGCTGTCCTGCATCATAAGCTCTTGTCTCGAGGTGCCCCTCTGGCTCAGCTGCTGTGACTTCAGTCTTGCTACCTTGGTCACCTTCCTGTGTGACCACCTGCTGCAAAGCTATTGGGTCATGTACCTCTGACAGTGTCTTCCCCCTTGCATTCAGTTATGCCCCGACAGGTCTTCCATGAGTTCATTCTTTGTCAGGCCTTCAGAGACAATCCCACTGTCTGCACACAGTTCACAAAGCTGATGCATATTGAATCTACCATAGGCTGAAGATCTCATCTTTTCTAACTATGCTCCACTAAGCTGTTTTCTAAAATAAAAAAAGTAATAAATAATGCAACATTTTGTATATCTGTTTTGTGATTGTGAAGGAATATTTCTACTGCCCATCTGTCACCCTATGTGCTAGGTAAGGCTTTAACCTCTCTCTAAGAGTTCCTGCCTGTACAGGAAAGCACACTGCACACATATTCTGGTTTTAAATCTGTGCACTGATCCACCTTTCACTGCTACCAGTTGTGACAAAAACTACCCCTTGGACCATCCTAGCATACAGGGCAGTTTATTTTGGGGACTTCTAATTCTCTGCCACCACCTGATTTTTACCAGGAGTCAGGAAACCACCTTTTTTCCCCCTGCTTAAGGTCAGGAAGGTAAACACAATAACTATTAGCAGAGTGCACTTTGAAGACAGATCACAAACAGAGTCCAGCAGAAATAATATAAACTACTTTATCAATAATTTCACATTAATAAAGCTGCTCTGTGAGTCAGACAAGAAGGTTGAGAGACAGACTATAGTAGCATCCAATAAATATACCTCCATTTGTCTTACTTGCTGACTCAGTGAACTTTGAGGGGCCCCTATGCCTGTGGAGCAGGATGGACAGGAAGAGAAAGAAATTGTAGTCCCAGGGTAGCCCCCTTGAACTACAGAGGCATTTCTGCATTTACCTTTTAAACCTTAGCCTAACCTGGCTTATTTTGTTACTTTATAGCTGCACTAGAGAGGTAAAGTAGGGGTTTTAACAGCCTACTTTCAAAGTTTGAAATTCTGCATGTCTTGTGACCTCAAGTGTCACTTCCTGGTCATGGACTACTTATTTCATTGCCCCTAGAATGCGGGCGAGCTTGAGTGGGGTGAGCATGCAGCATCATGCACAGAGATACGCACCAAGACACATGTGTATTATGCATGTTGGGAGGGAACTAAAGGAACAAGGCTCCTATACTGTTTAACTGTCAGTTTATTTTGCTATTCATCATTGCTTTGATTACATAACTTGCCTAACGCTTCACAGTCTAGGCCTCATGACAGTTTATATCACAGAATAATCATGTATCTGGTCATTTATGTTGTTATCCACTTGTAATCCCCTACTCTAACTTTTAATCAAGTCCTGTAAAAAAATGTTCTCTCTCTTCTCTTTATTGCACCAAAATCAGGGGTCTGATTTATACATAATGGTGGACATAATTAATCATCTTGATGGAGACTGGGAATTAAATGTGGTCAGTACTTCATGTACCTGCTTTTGACAATGGTCATATCCAGGAATCATTTATCTGTAGAAAGTGCCTGCCTATTCGAAAATTAGAACTTGAAATCAATGCCTTCAGCACCAAACAGCACTCTATTGAATTAAGCCACCAAGAAATGTATCAAAAATCCTAGATATAAATAAAACAACAGAAAAGGGTGGGACTTAGCAAAATTCTGCTACCTCTAGACATTTCACCTTTGGATCTCAAGCAGCTCCCCATGATTAATGTTCTTGCCACCAGTAAACACCCAGATGACACTGCCAGTAAATGTCCTTTTGCAAAAAAAAGGGATAGAGAAAATTAACAGAATGAGGAAGCTCCTGAAAGATGGGAACGGACCATAGTTGAGACAAGACATAAACCAAAAAAGGGCTGCAGAGCTATGGAGTTTGACTTAGCACTAAGCAATTGCTTCTCTGCACTAGGAGACACCAGTCTAGTACTTTCAGAACCTACTGACTATTAAAAACAAAAATCCCTCAGTCTTGAAAAAAGATTCCACTGGAGATAAGTGCAAACATAAAACGTGCCCCTTCTTCATCACCAACAAGTCAAAGCAGACCTATACCCAGTACATCTTGTCAGGTTGACATGGAAATAGAGGCTAAACTAACTCCATGTAACCATGAAGATACAAACAATAATTCTGTAACCACTCCTTTAATAACCAATGAACATTCAGAGAGAGGTCCCCACCTCACTCGATGTTAGTCCAAACCCCCTTCCTGTCCCCCCACTAATTAACAACACTGAAGTACTGCCCTAGACAGATTTACATGCAAGGTGACTCTTTAGTAAAATACATTGACAGGACTGTCTGTGGACTGGACAAGGCAAACAGAAGCTGCAGCACATTTAGAGGGGCATGCATCACTGATATTTACTGATATGCTGGATAACATTCTACATGACTCAGGTACTTACCCACTTCTTATAGTACATTTTGGCACTAACAACATTAGTAGGTCTAGTATTGAGAGTAACAAGAGTGACTACATCAACCTATGCAACAAATTGAAAGTCAAAGTTTACACCATATGCTTGTCCGAGATTATCCCTGTATCTAGGGCTGGTTACCGTAAGAATAAAAAAATAAAGAACTTAATTGAGTGGCTTCACAAATGGACACTCCACAATGGATACACTTGCTCGACCAATTGGGAATCCTATGACATTAATCAAATCTCTACTGTTGGGGTGGGTTGCACCCCAGCAGATGAGGGAATTTTTTACTAGGTAAACAAATCTGTTCATTCATATCAGAAACTTTAAATAGACTGATTTGGGGGACTTGGGAACACAGTACATTTGCAGCAATTATTTTAAGCAACATATAGTAAACCAAGAGGGATGTAGAATATTGTTTACCAATGCCAAAAGCTTGAATTTGACCAAGGTCTCTGAACCTGAGGCTATGATGCTCAGAGACAGACTCGATATAGCTGCAGCCATAGAGACTTGGTGGGATGACTCAAATGAATTGTGCAGAGGAATTTCAGGGTATCAACTTTTTTACAAGAACAGAACAGGTAGGAGGGTTGGTGATGTCTGTCTATATATAAAAAACGAAATAGAATGCCACCAGTTCTCTCCCATAAACACCTCAGATCACCTAGTTGACAGCATTTGAGTGCAAATTCACCCAAATAACAACAAGCCAAAATTTATATTGGGGAACTGCTGCAGGCCACCTAACTTGGCACTTGACTATAACAAAGCACCCACAAATGAGATCATCACAGCAGCTGACTTGGGGGACACCATCCTTGTCGGAGACTTCATCTTCCTGGGAATAAACTGGGAACTGTTTACAGGTTCTAATCCAACTGAGATCTCATTCATAGATGCAGTGGTTTCAGTATGTTAAGCCCAGCTAGTGTCAGCCCCCACAAGGGGAGATAACACTTTGGGCATAATCCTCACTAATACACACCATCAATTATCTGGGATGACTGTAAACTATCCCATAGGTGGGAGCAACCATAAGGTACTAAATTACATCATTAATTCATACACAGTAAAAAAAAAACAAAGTTTACTATTATCAACAATTAGAACAAAGTAGATTTCCACATGTCTATGTAATATAAGATGTTCACTTTTATCTCCTGCTAGACTATGTTTTTTTTCTACCTGGTGAGGATCAGGATGTTTACTAACCCTAAGCAGGCTGAATCTTTATTAATGCAACCACACATTAATACAAAATCAGTTGACACTCCTCCCAACAAGACATTTAACAAGACATTTAAAAATGAACATGCACATTGGCACATTTGCATCCAGTAGCAACACTGTCTTTTTCAGATACTTATACAGACATTTAACTCAAATAGGTTGAATGTTTACCCCCCATCTTTTTTCTTTATTCTTTCTTCTTCTCTCTACAGGTAGGATCAGAAAAAAGATACAAATAAATGATCTGTTCATAAAGTAAGAAGAATACACAATGAGAAGAGGGGGCAAACATTTAATACTGTAATAAATGAAAAAGGGAGGGGAGAGTGAGAAGAAGAAAGGTTTGAGGGAATGCTGATCCGTATAAAGGGAATATGGTAACTTGCAAGGTAAAATTGCTTATCTGTTACTGGAAAGGAAGAAGGCAAGGGGTAGTTTATTTAATGGCTTTGTTAACTTAATTATGCTAGAGAAGAAGGGAGGACTTACTGAGCTGGGAGGACTGCTCTCAAATGTTCTCTGATGGCTATCAGGATTGATGAAAGGGGGAATGGTTTTCTATTTTTTTCTATATTAAATGGGTTACTGTTAGTTTGGGGAGTAGGGATAACATGGGAGGGCAGGGAGTGATAGGCGAGGTATGGGTTACTAGACGGGTAGGATTCTATATGGATGGCAACCTATTATGAAATGCTATGCACTGCATGTTAGTTTGGGGGTAGGGATAACATGGGAGGGCAGGGAGGGATAGGGAATGCACTGGTTATTAGACGTGAAGGATTCTATAAGGATGGTACCTTTTAGGTAATGTTATGTGCTGTGATTAATAGCATGGTTAAGAAATGTGAAACAAAGGAAGCCAAAACTGCAAGTTTAAAAAATCTCTATAGAAGTCAACAAATATAAGATTTATCACCTGGAATGTTAAGGGCATTCAAGACAGAGTAAAAGGCAGGGAAAGGTTTTACATAGATAAAAATTCCATTATTTTATTTTTTTACAAGAGATCCACATGTTAATAGATAATTTTGCATTTTACTGCAGGGAATGGGGGTATGGACTGAATGCCCCATATGCAAATACAGCCAAGGGTGTCTCAATCTTTTTCAAGAGAAACTCAGGAATAATAGTAAGGAAATGAGATGCATAATATGTGAAATCAATATCTTGGAGAAAAAATACATGCTGATTAACATTTATGGACCAAATCAAAATGATCCAACATTTTTTGATGATGTTTTTCTGGAATTAAGTAATTTTTCTTCTCCTTATATTATAGCTGGAGCTTTAAATTTATTGTTGGACTCATATCTGGATAAAACTACATTCAGACACAATACAATTCATCAGCTTTCCAAAAATTACAAAAAATTCTTGCCTGATTTAAATCTTAAGGATCTGTGGTATATTCGCCTCCCAGATGTTCAGCAATTCTCATTTTTTTTCCGCAGTTCATCAGAACATTTCCAGATAGGATTTCTTTTTGGTCTGTGGTTCTATTATGTATCAAATTCAGGAAACCATTTACAAAAATATAATAATCTCAGATCACTGTTCAGTGATTATGGAATTAATTAAGGATAATACTCCACCCCCCAGATCCTTCAAATTCAATTCTATATTACTTAAAGATTCTTAATTCGGTAATTATATACAAACAAATTTCAACAGTTTGTGATAAATAACCCATTTCAAAATGTTGATATTAATATCTGGTGGGATACACTCAAAGCATATCTAATAGATGCAGTGACTACCTTCACTATAAAACAAAAGAAAGAGACAGAAAAGAATGACAGAAATAGAAAACTTGATCAGAGTTAAGACAGCCCTACATGTATGTACAAGGGGGATCTATGACCGGTCATCGACAAAAATGTTGTCAAATGACCAGACAGAAAAACCATCATGTTGACCACTTTTTGCAGTCAGAATGCAGTTTCCAATTCACTAAATTATTTTCTGTGGGGGGCTTCACCCCAAACCCCCCACATGGGGGGCTATGCCCAGTACCCCCCCACTAAATATAATCAACTCTAAGTCAGAACTTATTAGGGGAGGGGTTGCAAGGCACCCTTCCAAAATACAGTGCTGGGGTCCAGCACCAGCACTACAGCAACCTGGTGCTGTAGTCACTGTAGTGTCTGTTGATGTTGAAGTTTCAATGTCAGAGGTGTATACCGTACAAGGGATCCCTAATTTCTACAAGAACTGTTACAACTTAAAAAATAAATATAATAACTTTGCATCAGAAGAAGCAAAACATCAAATATTATATACTAAAAGTGATTATTATACAGTATGATGGAGAAAAGCAGGATAAGCTATTAGCATGGCAACTTAGATCTCTACAAGAGCAATCCAATATCACCATTATCTGTAATTTAAAGGGCAAAATTACTGAAGTACTGATCTAAATCAATACAACTTTTTATGATTATTACAAATTACTGTATATATCAGAAAGATATGAAACCAGTGTAGAAAATGAAAACTTCCTCATGGCTGTCCCATTTCCTAAACTAATGCAACAACAAGCAGAGATGGTAGACACTCAAATCACCATAGATGAAATTAAAACTGAAATTAAAAAATTTTCATCAGGTAAATCCCCAAACTCCAACAGATTACTGATAACTTTATATAAAAATAATAATCAGGATATATCTATCTACTTAAAATTGGTTTTTAATCACATATTATAATCTCATAATTTACCCTCTTCCTTTACAGAAGCTAAACTACTATTGTTTAAAAAAAATAAAGGCACTATGACAATTAGTCACTGGATTTAAGACTGTGGGCATTGTGTTGCGGTTTAAATGTTGTCCGATCATTTGGTCCCAGGAGTAAGCGTTGCGCAAATGTTGCCATGGGTTTAAATCAGTGGCGTATTGTCCAATGTGTCAAGTCCCAGCAATGTCATTCTTTTAATACCCCAGCTCTGTATTCGAACCCCCACCTTTCCTCTAAATTTCGTCAGCGCTGACTCCCAGAAGGGGTTCCAAATTGAACAGCTGCTATTTGGTCATGCATATGTGAGTATGGTATGGGAAATGAGGACACATGCTGGTACTGTAATAGATCTGTATTTGTCAGAATGTTTCTGCCGTTCCTTCCAGTCGCCTAAGCATTGTCATATCGAGTTCAACAGCATGAAAGCACCCGCTCAATTTGAAGCTTTTATTTACAGAATTATAGCACCATACCTGAGCGAGCATTATTGTTAAAGCCCCAGATCGCTGACATTAAATTATATACCATAGTAGCAGCATAATTGATCTCTGGTGATTGGTAATTGGTAATTGAATTCCTGATTGAACCTGCTATCTAATGATATATCTAATTTGAGCATTAGTCTCACCTGTATATATGCTACTTACGGTTTCAAAGCACTGCTGAGGTATTTTTGAAATGGAGTTTATTCAAAGTCAGAAAGGAAAACCAAAGCTTGCTCTTGATAATTTCTTGTATACAAAGGAGAAGGATGGATCGGAAAATAAGATAATTTGGAGATGTGAGATGCAAAGCTGCAGGGCAAGACTACACACTGTTGGTGATGCTATTTGCAAATCTCCGACAGAGCACAACCATGCCCCTATACACGGCAAGGTTGTGGTAGATGTAACAAAAGCAAACATTAAGCACAGGGCAAGAGATACTGAGGAGCCAACATGTAATGTTGTTCATCGAGGATTGCAGGAGGTGGATGTTCGACATGCACACCTTCTTCCATCACAGGACACCTTGAGGAGAGGTGTTCATAGACAGAGGCAGCTATGCAGCACTAATGAGCACTGCGATATTCAGGAGTATGCAAATACAATTAGCAATTAACCTTTCTTAGTGTAAACAAGAACATTGTAATTTTTGCTAGTAATGATGACCTTAGATGTTTATCACAGAATGGTCATTGGTTTTGTGACGGTACATTTAGTGTTGCACCACGGGGAGACGATCATATGTATACCTTGCACACATTAGTAAATGGTGTAAACCATCCATGTGTGTATGCACTTCTCCCTGGACATAGTGAGGCTGTGTACCTTAAGTTCTTTAAACACTTAGAGGTATTAATGTCTGCAAAACTTAATGCGCTAAGTATTATGCTAGACTTTGAACTTGCTGCCATTAATGTTTTACGGAAGATTGTTCCAAATGCAGACCTCAGCGGGTGCAATTTTTATCTGGGACAAGCTTTGTGGCACCATATTCAAAGTGCTGGTTTGCAATAGCATTACATCAAGGAGGAAGAGTTTGCTCTGAAAGTTCGGTGCTTACTTGCGCTGGCTTTTGTACCACAACAGTTTGTAGAAAAATACTTTGAAATGCTACAAGATGATGACAGTTTTTCAGATCTTGAAATAATCCTCGATTATTTCGAAGATACACACATTGGAAGACCATACAGAACAAGAAAAAGTAGATGTCAGCCACGGTACCCAATCTCATTCTGGAATCAGTACGACCGTGTTATTAATGATCTTCCACATAGTAATGACGCCCTTGAAGCGTGGCACTGAGCATTTGCAAGAACTGTGATGATTGCACATCCCACTCATGCTAGACTTGCTTGCAAATTGAGGCAAGAACAACACGCTGTTTCTCTGCAGCGAAGACAACTGGATCTTGGGCAGGATCCACCAAGAAAGAATAGTAAATACTTGAGGCTGAACAAAATTTACAAAAACATATGCGGTGATTTCGCAAGCTGTGAACCTAAGCAATACCTTTCTGACATAGCAAGTGTCCTTAAAATAAATGTTGTTTAAAGGATTTTTAATAAAGCTTTTATTGAACTTAGGATTCTCTGATTTTAGCACACAGTGTGAAGCTGAAGTTCGAGTGACCTGAAGTTTGGACCATTTTAATAAAGATTTTACTGATTTTAGAAGTTTTTAAAGCACCAGCTCCAAATGCACGAAGCACAAGAACCCATATGTAATCCAGTTTCACAAAACAATCAAGTTCGAGTGCCCTGAACTTAGAATCATTTTAAAAAGGTTTTTAAAGCACCAGCTCAAAATAAATATGTAATGCACAAAGCACAAGAACCAATAATTAATTCAGTATCACAAAACAATCACACATACATAAAGCACAAACTCCAAAAGTTCGAATGAGCAAACCCAGTTCCTGCTGCCCAGGCCAGTGCCCTGAAGTTAGAACCATTTTAATAAGCCCATACATAAAGCACAAACTCCAAATAAGCACTATCAAGTTCGAATGAGCAAACCCAGTTCCTGTGCTCAGAAGTTCGAATGGGAATGTGCAAAAGCGCGTGCTAAAAGGAGAGCACAGAGCTGAGCATACCCAGATGTTCTAATGGGCTGTCAACAGGGTGACATTTCGACCGCGACTATATGAGAGACGCGACTTTAACGAGCAACAGTATTTTGACCATTCGCCGGTTTTACCGCAATATTATATCCGCGACATATTGTCCAGGAACTATTCATCCACTTTCGAAAATAAAGATCCCCTACACTTGGGGTCATATAGACCCATCTCTTTAATAAATTCTGGTGCCAAGATTCTGGCTAAGATTCTGGCCACCAGGTTGGAAAGAGTATTACCCCATATTATCCATCACAATCAAAATGGGTTCATTAAGGGACGCACATTAAAGTCAAATATTTGTAGAACTTTAAACATCATAAAAAAGTTTAAAAATTAGGACCTATCTATTCTGTCGTTGAATACCAAAAAAGCCTTTGACAGAACAGAGTGGGATTACATTAAACAGATCATTCAAAATTTGGGATTCAGTCACCATTTTCAGAAATGGTCGGATATACTCTATTCCAACCTGGTGACCAGAATGAAAAAACAATTATACTATATCATCTTGCATTCACCTTCAGCGGGGTATAAGACAGGGATGCACTTTGTCCCCTCTTATTTTTGTGCTGGCAGTCGAGCAATGGCCTTAGCTATTCGTCATAGCAGGACATTCTAAGGTATTAATATCAATGGAATAGATCATTGCATGAGCTTATATGCAGATGATACCTTAATATACATATCAAATCTGAACAAAAGTTATCCTATCCTGCATGGTATAATCCACCAATTCATTTGTATTTCTGGATATAAAATTAACTTGGCTAAGACTGAGATCATTGAATTAAATAACAACTCAGATAAATGCCTTTCTCCACATCAATATCCATTTAGGAGGGTCTCTGCAATTTAATACTTAGGTAGTAATATTGATAATGAATTATCAGAACTATATAAAATACAGTACAAAACCTTATTAAATAAAATAAAAGGGAATTTAAACTACTGGCAGACACTTCCATTTACTCTCTTTGGAACAGTAAATACCATAGAAATGAATTTTCTCCCAAAATTTCCCTTTTTGTTCCAGAATCTCCAAATTGAACTCAAGGAAGGATTTTTTTTAAGGAATTTGATGTATTGCTAAAAAAAAGTTATGTGGAAGGGTAAGAACCCTCATTTAAAATTAACTAAACTGTATGTTCTACTGGACCAAGGAGGACTAGCCCTCCCTAATTTAAGGTTATATTAGTATGTAGCTAATCTAGCAGGGACATTTGATTGGTTTAAATCTGAAAATCCAAGTTATGTGGCTACTATGGAACTATCTTCGCCACCTTATCATAAACCACAATATATTTTATTTGTGGGGAATCACTATAAACAAATTAAGTCTATAACTATGTGTTCAAAAACAATTATCTATGCATGGCAGAAACTTGTAAACTGGGCAAAAATTAAAATAAAATGTATGACTTATTTCCCTATACAGTATATCAAAGTTTTTTGTTTTTTTTTGTACCATCTATCATGGATAACACATTAAACTTATGGTATAATAAAGGTCTTAATGAAATTGCACAATATCTTCTCAATGACCAAGTACTGTAAAAGATTTTGCAACACTCAAGAATCAGTTTGGATTAAAGAACAATCATTTTTATGGATATTTGCAAATTCGTGATTATGTACAAAAAATGTGTTGATATCCAATAATCCATGCCTGGAAGAGGTAACACAGATATTATCCAGGCCTACAGCTAACAAATGATCTCAGCTTTATATTTTTTGGTTCCTTAAAAATATCTCAAGATGTGACCTTCATTTAAAAAATAAATGGAAAGAGAACATGAACCAGATCATAACTATATCCCAATGGTCTAAAATAGTTAATATTAATAAAACAGAGAAAAAATCAGTAAGACTGCAACAAATACATTTTTTGGTAGAACATTTTTATTGTTTTCTAAATTAAACAACGGGTTATACAGGAAGTCAAGGCTTGTTGGCAAACCATCGAACTGGAGCAGCCAGTCAGCAATGCAGGGGATGATCTGTCCTTGCACTGCACACATCTCAGTGACATTTCCAGTTCTGTTTTGTAGGGGAAGGACCTGGCTACTGACAGGAGATCATTTAACTGAGTGGCTTGATCAGAAAAGCTTGTGAAATTATCAGATAATCAGGCATTATCATTCCAGCTAGTTCACTACATGGAATTTTAGTTTCAGATAGGCATCAGGCTACTAAACACACACGGTACATCAGATAATGTGATAATTTCTTTGAGGAAGCCATCCCCAACCATGAATAAAATGTCAGTAAGGGGTACTGTGGCCATGGTGTCTCACTTTAGTACACATGAACTGTTAACTCCATAGTTTGTCCTGACCTCTGTTCATATTATGGTCCTGGTATTTTTTACTATATGGACTGTAGATACAAGTTTTGTATGTCATTTTATGAATGGAACATACATATGCCACACTGGCTTTACCATTGAAATTTTGGTGTGTTTGTAGTCCTCATGCTATAAATGGTACTGGGTACCCCACGTTTTTGTTAACAATTAATACATTGTTGTTCTGAACTGAGAAGCAGAAGTCATACTCCTTGTGGGCTGTCACACTACCACAAACGGTAATCCAGCGTAGATATATACAAGCAGCACCTGCCACCTGTAAGCTGTAGTAATTTATATTATTTTCTGACCTAAAGGTTTCTTGTCCTTTATTTGTACTCTTTCTTACCCTATGCCAGCTACTGTATTGGTAACTAAAGTGATTCATCTTAATCCTTTTTTGCCTATTTCAACTTTCCAGCATAACAGACTTGCAATGCCAACACTCGGGAGGATTATTTGGCTTACACTGCTGGTTTTCTGATTTCACTTAGATTGCAAAAGAATGATAATAACACAAGCAGAATGGTGAAACAATACACTTTGAATGATGATTTATTATTTCAAGTAAAAGATTGAAACTTGTTTCTACTTCATAAATGCAAATCATTTTGCTTCCTAACTACAAACTGTCAATGGTTTAATAATGCTGTTTTTCATATGTCTTTCCTATTTCCATGCTTTATGCACAAGCCAGGTTCAGAAGCACAAGGAATGACTGACCTGGGAGTGATATGGTCAGCATGTAAATACGTTATAGTCATTCATAACTTTTTCTGAGGTTTTCATTTTTTATAATGCTTTTACTGACACCAGCAGCCCAGATTCTGGCACAGTTCCAGGATGTCAGAAGCCAGATGGTAGAAGAAAGACTGAGCATCCCAAATGCTCTCCTTCACCAAGTCAGGAGAGCTGCAAGCTCTGCTGCTATATTGCCACTAGGATGACCTTTTTGCAAACACACATATGCATGCTCATGCACTCTGCATGCATTTGATGCCAGCATCCTGAGGGTTGGAGAGTAACATAAAGAAAAATAAAAACTCTGGTGGTGTGGCAGCATGACTCCAACATGATCAGGCCCCCACCAGTCTGGTTTCCCACTACCTTCAGCACTTGTGAATCAGAGTGGGAGCTGTCCCAACCCCAAAAGAGTCCATCATGAAGACAGAGGAGAAAGAGGAAAGTTACCCAGCCAGAGAGCAACGCTGTTGTTGGGATATAAAAATAATATTGATAATAATAAAAGCCTTCACTACTCACTGAAATAATTTTATAAAATGAGGAATGAAAACTTTGTAACCTCATTGTCCAAAACACATCACGTGACTATTTATTTCCTGGCAATTAAACATCTTACCTGAAATATATATTTTTTAACAAATAAAGGCTCCATGGTGAGTGGTCATATGGAAACAACGAATTTCTCAGCTGGTTGTAGTACTCAGCTATGCCTCATGCCTAACAACCAACTGAGGCTGCATTATTTCACATATACCCACACACCCTGTCATGTGTTAATCCTTTACTTCAGGAAAGCAACTTGATCTAGTGGTGAAGTGAACAGAGATGTGAACATGGATTTCTAGGTTTGAATCCCATAACTAGCACAAAAGTGCTATGTGACCCAAAGCAAGTCACCTTTTTTTAGAACTTAAAGTTTTACTGAAGTTTTTAAAACACAAACAATACATGAAAAATACATACGTTTTGATATTTCTGGATTAGTTTCTTATGTTTACAAATAAACACAATATGATACTGTATATATAATTAACACATTCCCTACATCAAAGTTTTCTCCCACTTAATGTCCTCTTGAGAGTCCTTCACTTCCAAGTCACTGTTATTTTTTTTTCCTCCCAACACCGAAGCTCTTTGGTCCTGTTTTTGAAACTATTAAATTGCTAACCACAGCTATACATTCTGTTTCTTCCAAATTGTCAATGAAAGGAACCCACCTTCATTTTACAAGTCTTGCAACCAAAGCTGATGGGTGACTTTTCCATCAGTTGTAGTTGCTGACTGATTTTTACCCATAGCTATAATGTTAGACACTGATCAGTCAGCCAGAGGCAGGTGACTGCTTTCACTATGGTTGTGATCAATAACCACCACAGATACTTACCTTTCACTTCTTTTACCCCTCTGCAAGGTACTGCCAAGGTCCAGTGTTCTGCCTCTACCAGACACCATTAGCTGAATAATTTTGGTGAGGGGTTGGTTATTATGGGTTGTCAAAATGTATATGTATCTATGCTCTCATGCTACCAAAGTCCATCTTGTACAACTTCCCCTTACCCCAGGACACATCTGGAAATGAGCTTCCAGCTCAGTATGCCTTTCCTGGTGAAACATTTAAATAAATAAATAATACATGCAATGAATGGCTGAATCAAGTTCAAGTTCAAGTTTATTGCAGGAAAGACTCCGTTGAGCAAGCTTATTCACAAGGAGGTCCTGAGGCACATACACATACAGTTCGCAATGACATAGACAGGAGATATAAAATGTAGAACAACAAAGAAAAAAATATATAATACAAGAGG
Source organism: Neoceratodus forsteri (assembly GCA_016271365.2). Taxonomy (NCBI): domain Eukaryota; kingdom Metazoa; phylum Chordata; order Ceratodontiformes; family Ceratodontidae; genus Neoceratodus; species Neoceratodus forsteri. Next base: position 233,410,552 of record JADMNL010000023.1, on the reverse strand, counting down.
TATACACAATAGAAGTCATTATGCTATATATGCAGTACATTCCAGCTTTAACCTTGCCCTAAATTATGCAACACATTTCAGCTTAAGAAGTAGAGGGCCAGTTGGTACCTAGGAAGTTGACTTGGCATTGGGGGCCTAGTAGCACCTACATATGTCTTTAATTTAGAGATAGCTAGTGTTTGTAGGAGTTAATTGATACGATGCTGGTTAGCTTCAGCATGGCTTGTAGTTGGTTCCAAATGTTTGGGAGGGCATATGAGACAACTCTTTGGCCAGCTGCGGTATGTGTCCTGGGAATATCTAGTAGGATAAGGTCAGATTTCCTTAGGGAGTAGGCGCTATGTGAGATGTGTATGAGAGACATTAAGTAGACAGTCAGTGGGCATCTCCAGAATATGTGCAGTGGATCCAACCCCTTGCCCACTGTTTCTCCAGAATGTATCTGTGTATGTTGTGTGACAGTGATATGTAATAGATGGGGTCCTTAAATATTTGCTATTTCCCATCTGAACTCATGTCAGATGTTCAATGCCATTATCAGGTGTGCCCCCTCCCAGAAACTGCTTGATTGTTCTTGGATGAAATTGTTAGCTCCATGTTTCCTGTATTTTCTCTTCCCAACTGTAGTTTGTTAACAATGTTTATTTATTTATTTAGATTTTGTTTACCGGGTAAGCCCACTGAGACCAATGGTCCCTTTTTCAGGGGCGACCTGGAATTAGTTACAGAAAGGACACAACAAAACAATAGATACAATTAGGTACATTTGTAACACCATATAACAGTGATAATATTTATACAAGGATAACAGAAGGGTTCTCATAGGTAACACCATAGTACAGTGATAATATTTATACAAGGGTAGCAGAGGGGTTCTCATATAGGCTCCATGTATAGACAGAGTGTTCAGACCTCACATATTATACAGTATGTACATAGGTTCCGCCAGTAATCAGAGTCCACATTTAGCGTTACATGTCAATTCAAAGGGAGAGTACAGAGCAGTGCAGCGGGCCAGGGGACTGGTCAGGGGGGTTAACGGTTACATTCGCATAGACTGAGATTGAGAAAATGTACTTTCAGACCATTTTTGAACTGGGAGAGGGTGGGTGAGTTAGTCAAGCGAGATGGTAGGGAGTTCCATAGGTGAGGGGCAGCAAATCTGAATGAGCTTTTTCCAGGGTTAGAGCGTGTTCTAGGAATGACGAGAGGGTGACTTGCAGTTGATCGCAAGGTTCTGGTATGAGTTCTGGGGGAAAGAAGTCCTCTGAGGAGGAGGAGGAGGGGGACTTAGGCAAACAAACTTGAAAGCTAGGCAGGCAACAGGGTAGGCAAGTTTGTGACAGAGAGTGGGCCAGTTTAGCTCCTTTAGGGCCTCACAATGATGTCTCCTAGGAGAGGAGTTAGTGGCAAAATGGGCCACTCGGTTATAGAGTACTGAGAGTTTTTTGTATTCCGTCTCACAGAGGAACTGCAGAAGAGGAGCCCCATATAGGATGGATGGAAGGAGATTGCAGCAGGCGATTGCATGGCATGCAATAGAGGATAAGGACTTCCCCAGGTGGAAAAGGAGGCCAAGCTTTTGATGGGTGGACCTGGTTTCATCAGTGGATGGGTACATTAGTGGACCGACTTACTTTACTAGTTGAGCTAAGATGATAACTTGTTAGCAGCCTTATAGTAAATAATATTTTTCGGTATGTGCCACAATCAGCAACACCAACATAGCCAGGACACATACCGCATCTGGCCAACCATGGGAAATGTATTTACCTTGTATCAATCCTAGCCCTGTTTTTGTGAAATATGTAAGCAGAAGAGTAGCTGAAAAGTATTTTTCCTTTAATGGGCGGGTACCTTAGTGGACCAACGTCCTTTTAATACAGGTAGCCATTAGTGATATAACCACTGACTGACTTGTGTCATACAGTAGGCATCACAATCCAGTCAACATAGATGAATGTCATTTTCCTCATAGTACCAGTTATTGGAGGAAGCTGAACTGTGAAATAAACTATTTCTCTTACAAACTGTAAAAAACATTTAGGTATCACTGTATTTTTGCACATGAGAAAGTAATGCCATTGCATTGTACTGAATTCCTTCAATAGTATAGAAAAATATGGCTCTATGATGCCTGTTCAAAAATGCTTTTGTTGACCGACATCATAGCCACAGGATTTATATTGATTGCAAGTTGCAGTTTACATAAATGCTGATTATCTCCCAGTCCATTTTTTCATCGGAGGGCTTCACTCTGTGAATCCCCCATGTGAGGGGCCCTGCCCCCTGCATCCTCCATACTATAGATTATCAACTCTGAGTTGAAGTTGATTCAGGGAGGGAGTGCAGGACCAGGAGACAGTGTCCCCCTCTGTCAGGTGCACCAACACAGTGACCTGTCGGCGGACTGTCGATTTTATCGACAGGGAGGTAGGTCGCTATGTTGGTGTTGCTGATTGTGGCACATACCGAAAAATATTATTTACTATAAGGCTGCTAACAAGTTATCATCTTAGCTCAACTAGTAAAGTAAGTTGGTCCACTAATGTACCCATCCACTGATGAAACTCTATTGAGCAAAGTACCAGGGCACCATATTTGTGGTTGGAGTCTTAACAGCAGCAGCAAGTATCAGTTTGTAGATTTGTGCACTTTTGTTTATTTTTTTCAGCTAATTAAAGTAATCACATTGAAATATTTATGGAATCTTGATTCTTCATTTCAACAAGTGCACCCACCATATAGTCTCACATCGTAAAAGTGCAGCATCAGTTTGGTATTTCACCTTTTTATGTTAGCCTCTGACTTCATTGACCATTTTCCTTGACTAAGCTTGATCCTCTGGAACAATTTATCTCTCTCTCTCCTTTTCTCCTTTTCTCTTTTGGAAAGGCTATGCTCATTACTCCTTTTACATCAGATCCAGGTGATGCCTAGTGCCTCATATTCAAAAGTTTTCAGCATACATGACGAGTAAGTGCCAGTCCGGTTCTCATTTTGCTCTCATTCTCTATACTCTGAAGAAAGCAATGCACTTGTCATTAGCACTAATGCTTCAGTGTAAAGTTAGTATAGGCAGCACCAAAACTGGGGAAACGGTGACATACATATTGTGCACAGCATGATATTCAGAGATATAGAGCTGTGTTAATGGAATAGTGCAACTGGATAGTGCTGTGCAAATAAGATTATAAAAAGCAGATCTTAACCTGAGGTAAACCCTAGAGGCAGGGAGAGGTACAGTGCAGTAGAACATACACACACTGAGCTGAAAACAAAATGGCCCATATTGTGTACCTGATGCAGCTAGGTTTGCAAGATGAGGAGAGGGCACATTTCCCTCCTGGGTCAAGGAACAGAGGTGCTCTACTGCAAACAGACAGTATTCTCTATAAGACACATTCAAAGTCCTCAGTGACAAACAAGTCATGAGTTGATACAGGTTCAACAGGCCCATGATTATACAGCTGTGTGAGCTGCTGCATGATCAGCTCAAGACAGACACCCAGGAGAGCCATGCTATATCTGTAGAGCTCAAGGTGACAGCATCACTGTGTTTCTTGGCCACTGGCACGTTCCAGACACAGGTGGGGGAACACCACCCGTATCTCACAGTCTGCCACCACACACCTGTTGTGTCAGTTCCTAGATACCAGCTGTTCCATGCTGGGAAGTTCATTGTATTCCCCAACACATCAGTAGAGTGCACAGCAACCATGCAACAGTTCTATCTAGCTGTGAACCTACCAGTTGTACTTGTTGCATATGACTACACATATGTTGCCATCTAGGCACACCCCAGTGATGGAGTGGAGATCTATGTTAATTGGAAGGGTTAATATTCCATCAACTGTCAGGTGCTGTGTGATATAACAATGTACCTCATTAATATCCTGGCATGGTTCCCCGGTAATGCCCACACTTAGTGGGCACCTCATCAGTGAGTACACACCAAAGGCCTCTCCCCTACCATGTTGCAGATGATGACACTAACCTATACCCTTTATCTACAGAGGGCACAATGCATATCACCTGGGTCCCTGGCTTCTCACACCTGCCCTAAGGCCCACATTCATTGCAGAGGACAGGTACAATGCAGCACACATTGTTACATGCAACATTATCAAGTGCATTTTTGGCATGCTCAAGATGCAGTTTAGGCACCTTCATCATTCCAGTGGAGCCTCGTAAGGCCTGTTCTATATTCCTTGCCTATTGCATACTACTATTTCTTTGGAAAAAAAGGTACACTTTGAATTGTCATTGCAACAAATGAATGATGTGGTTAACAACAGGAACAATAAACCTTTTTGGCAGCTAGTTGCAAAGGGTTGTAAACAAAATATGCACAACATAGAAAACTTTATTGATGATCATTCTTGGCTTGATTACTTTTCAGACATATTTTTTCATGAATATGAAAGATCTACTATGACTATACCATCATTTATTCCTGATAAACTTGCAGAAATTATACCCTTGGAGGTATTAGAGATCATTCAGTCACTAAAAAATAACAAAGCTTGAGGCCCAGATTTAATTCTGAGTGAAATCTTTAAATGCCAAGACTTGAAATGGGCAGAACTCCTGGCTGACTTCTTCAATAAGTGTATTGTAAAAGATTATATCTCTGAGTCATGGAGAGGGTCTATAATTGTTCCTATCTTTAAGAAAGGGGACAAAACTAAACCATTTAACTATAGACCTAGAAGCCTTATAGATATCATGGAAAAAATTCTGTCCAGTATTCTTAAAAGTTTGTTGATTTCTGTTCGGGCTTTAGGTGACTTCAGAAGCTCAGACTGGTTTTCATGAATCGTATTCCAGCCTTGATAATATTTTCATACTACAGCATTTGTATGAAAATTACGTTAAATTAAGGCATCAGAAATTATATTTAGCTTTTATTGATTTTTCTTCTGCTTTTGATACCATCAATAGAGAGATTCTTTGGTTAACAATGAAAAAATGAGGTATCAGTTTGGCATTAATTAAAGTTATAAAAGCCCTTTATTCACATACCTGGGCACAGATTAGGAACAGTAAGGGTAGTATTACAGAGTGTTTTTAGACTAACAGTGGAGTGAGGCAAAATTGTGTCCTGGCCCCTACCCTCTTCTCAATTTTCTTAATAATTTGTTGGAGATAATGACTATTCTTCCATCTCAGTCTTCAAAAATTGGTAAGGAACATTATGTCATTTTAGCCTATGCTGTCGAGCTTCTTTTAATGGCTCTTACTCCAAAGGGTTTGCAACTAAAGCTTAACTTACTGTATGATTTTGCAGATCATAGATAGTTAAAAATCAATATGGATAAATCCAAAGTAATGATTTTGGGTGGTGTAAAATGTAAAGGCACCAGGAAAATGTAATCAGAAAAATGTAGATAGTGAAGATTTATCAATATCTGGGTTTGGTCATCTCCTCTACATTCAAATGGAAGAAACATTACAAATAAATGTATGACAACATTTCTCATTCAACATTAGCCCTTAAAGCTTTTATTTATAAATATGAGGGAAATTCCTGTTACCTCTTGTTAGAACAATTGAGACAAAATATAATGCACAGGCATTATATGGCATTGAAATTTGGGAACATAATTATTTACCTAACCTTGAAAAAACAGCTATTTAAGTTCTTAGATGGGCTAATGGATTTCCAAAATCCACGCCTACACCTTTTGTTACAGCAGAGATAGGTCTCATGGATATATTAGCTCTGGCAGAATCTAGAACCATTGATTTTTGGATTAAACTGAATCATCTTTCGAATCAGCGTTGGGCAAAAAAATGTTTGGAAGAGAAAATAGAATGGGAGACACTAGGATATAAAAAATCTGAATGGTTAACCCACATAAAGAATCTATTAGTCTCTATAGGGCTTCTGAACCTATTTAAGTTAAATGCACAGAATATAATAATTTTGGACCAGTACAAACCCTATATATAAAAAAAAATTGGTTATAAAATACAAAACACATAATTCACAATATATAATGTGTTCCAGGTTTGCTGTGTGGTACTCTGAAACTGATTGTTTTCATTACTTTCAGTATTACCTAGAATGTTTGACATGCAAAAATGTACAAAGAACTTATGTAAAATTTAGAATTGGCTTTATTTATTCAAATGTCTTGATCTGTAAATTTACCCAAAACACTAACCCTGTATTTGCACTCTGTTACTGTGGAGGAAATGAGAAGGAAGATATTAACATTTTATCTTCAGATGTCACTGGTATAAGGCAGCTAGATGCAAATGGCTGGGGTCTATTATAAATTCTTTACCAGGTTGCCCCAATCATGAATTACTGAGGATTGTTTTGACTACTGAAGATGAACAAATTATAAAAAAAAAGCTATGTTTCCTACTTAATGTACAAAAAATAAGAAGGATTGTCTCTTCTATCCAAAATTAAGCACTTCTGTACTGCAATAACCCTTTTTTAGCATATAGTGCCTTTTATCTCGTAAAGATTTGTATATGTGTTGTCTTGTCTGTTTCATATGTTGAAGTATTCTTTGTTTGTAATAATCTTTTTTTATGATTGATTAAATAAAAGTAATTACTAATTAATGCACACTGCACAATATAGCACTCAACTGTGAGATACACCTGCCAGCTCCAGTGGGGCACCATGCAGCAGATACTGATCCAGAAGACCAGAGGATGCAGGAGCAGTTTGACAGGATAGCCAAGAAGTCACAGTAGTACAGGGTCTGCTTCAACACAAACTTCTCCTGGTCCTGATGGTGAGTAAAGACAACATAGGAGACAGTAATGTGTTCTTAAAACGTATTCTGTACATAATAAAGATATTCATGAAATAATAAATATAAGGCCATATGGGTGGGGAGGTTAAAGGGGCTGAAAATAAATAACATGCAACCAAGGCAAGAGGGAATTAAATGGTTGTAAAGAAAAAAGAAGTGCTATCCTGGTAAGGGAAGGTTAAAGGGTTGCTGAAAATAAATAATGTGCCATTCAGGTAAGAGGTGGGTTAAAGTGGGCAGTAAAGAAACAACATGCCATCTCAACAAGGGGGGGGGCAGACAAATTAGAACATTTAGGCAGGGGATGTGGAAACATGGGCAATGTGGGTGGGTGAGGTGGCTCATGTGGAATAGGCTAGGGGCAATATGCACCCTAGGTGCATCACTTACCACCTCCCCAGATATGCATGGTGTGCATGTGCTGTATGAAGGAGGGTAGGGGTGTCATCATCAATGCAATCTGGTACTAGCATGGACATGATGTTACCCACCCATGGCCACAGCCTTGTGGGGTACTGACCCTGTGGAGAAGCAAACCATGGCCAGGGTTTTTTGGTGTCCTCGGTGTCTTTGGTATGCTGGGCATCTGGATGCCTTCACTGCAAGGGGTGCTGGTACACCAAAACATCTTCTGTGAGGTGACAGTCCTCCCACTAGAACATCTGGGGCTCTGGGCATCCTCTGCAGTGCCTGACACTGGGGCCATAGCCCCATGCACAGTGGAACACAATCTATCCAAGCCAGTAGATATGCTGGCAGACATGTTTTGCACAGAGGAAGCATGGCCACCATGTGCTCCATATGGTATGCCTCTGCACACTGCTGCATGCTGCATGTTGTCCTGCAACATCCAACCAATCCAACTTTATTTTTTAAAAAGTGCCTTTCCAAAGCCAAGGCGCTTTTACAATAAATTGATCAAATACATAAAATTAAAACAATATAATAAAATCAATCATTAAAAAAACAGTCTTAAAAATTGGGGTAAGCTAGGCTAAATAGGTAAGTTTTCAATGCTGATTTAAAACTTTGGACAGTCAGGTAATCTTGCACCCAATGAGGTAGAGAATTCCACAGGGTTGGGGCCATGCAGCATATGCATGCCACTTCTGTCTGCATTCCCTCCAGTGTCACCATGGCTGTTTGCAGTAGCTACCTGTTGGCTGCTGCCTCCTGCTGTCACTGCGGACTGTCCATTTTGACTGGGTCAGACTGCACACTTGACCATTGTGTGGCTTGGGTTTGCACCATGTTCAATTATGGGTGTTGTTGTGGCTTGTGCAGCAAAGCAGAGCAGAGTCTGGGCTGGTGGGACTGGCCTAGGGGCACAGTGGTAGCCATGCTGGTGGCAGGATCCTAGGGTGGCATTATGTTGGCTGGTCTGGTAAAACTGGTCTGGTGTTGCAGGGTGGTGGCCATGCTACTGGCCATGCCTGTAGTGTGGTCAATGGGTGGCACATGATTAGCACATAGGTTGATGTACCAAAGGCAGTGGGTGAGTGCACCAGGGCAATGGCAGTGCCTTAAATGGGGGGTGCCTGGACCACATTGGTTGGGTGGACAGCAGGGGAAAGCAACCCCTCCTGGTCTGGGGTGGACCCCCTCTCCCCAACTCTTCCATAAAGGTTTCTTCTTCATCATTCTCCTCTTCCAAATCCTCACTGGAGTCTGTGTCCTCCACATCATGGGTAGGCAGCAGGGGCAACCCCCACCTTGATGGACCTAAGACTTCAGGTCTGGTGTCTGCTTTGATGGATTGATCTGCTCAGAGAAGAGAATAGGGAGATCTACGGTAATGCACATACCTGTGTGCTGACCATGGCATGACTGTGTCTAAACACCACTGTTGCCTTTGCAGTGCAATGCCAAAACACCCCAGGGCTATGCACACCACACAATCCATCATCAGTGATTGCACAGGCAATGGCACACATCTGACACAGTAGGAGATTACCCAACAGATGGCCAGCATTCCAGGATACCTCAATACTGGCTCATGGCCTGCAACCAATGTATCACACATCCACAGTAAGGATCTGTCAGGGATACTGATGGGCTGACAATCAATCCAATGCAGTGAGCAACATGGGACATTAGCAGAGAAGACCAAGGGGACACAAATGAGAATATTACATGTGACTATGTTATAATAGCTCTGTGTTTTCCCCATAACTATGCCATGGAATCATCACGGCTTCACTGTGTGTCTGCACAACTCTGCAAACAGATACACCATTATAAACAGGGCATGCAGCAGTAGTGACCCACATGTGTTGTGTTCTGTGGACAATGCATGATTATGCCTATAGGTCATGAGTACACATACTACAGATCTGTGCATTACATCCTGAGCCTCCACACTGTGCCCAGCCATCTGGGATGAACAAAGCCTCCTCCTCCTTGCACGCACCACCGCTAGTATATCCTTGCGCACACACACACACACACACAATCACACACATCGAATATGATTGTTCAAGTGTGGTCACTCACATGGCTGTGCTGGTCCCACTTAGCTCTCATAGCCCACTCTCAGCCCACCCATCACATCCACAGCCTGGAGGGTTGATTGTATTGCCTCCAAGACAGGAGCAAGATGTTCAGGTGTTCAGGGCCCACTACCTATGGCCTGTATGTCTTGGTGTGCCTTGACCAGAACCTGTTTGGCATGGTGCTTCAGGTCATCCACAATCTTCTTCACGCCCTGTACTGTGCAGTTTTGGCTACCAGTAGCAGTCACTGCATCATTGATTTCAACCCTGGCCTTCTTGATTGTGCCCTTGGTCCCCCACTTCCAGGCTATGAGACCCTCCCATGCAACATAGGCATGGGCCAGAGCCTACACCTCATCATCAGAGAATTTGTTATTCCTCTTCCTTTAACAGTTCTCCATGGTCCCTGTTGGAAATGGACAGAAGAACAGAACTGAGCATTGCATGCACACACCGGAGTACTGAACAAAGATACATTGGCCTGAAGATCTCACAGACCCCTGGCAGAGACACATAAGTGTTCCAGCATTGCTGGACCCAACACACTGCCAGCCGCCTGCCTAACACTGGCCTTGGTCATGTGCAGATACATCCATAGTCTAGTCCAGATACAGCATAAACACTAATTTGATCACCTATGTCCCTTTATAGGCCATTCCACAATATACTTACTTGCAGTCATCCCCAAACCCAGAATGAGACTCCTCAACAAAAGGTATCTACAGCACAGATGGAGAAACAAATTGTTGTAAATAAGCAGTGCAAACCTTCTACTTTTGGGCAGAAACAATGGAAAAAGGGAGAGAGCATCAAGGGAGTCATAATCCCTCATCAGGCCGAAGTCACCAAAAGGGTGTGCCCCCTCCACACACGCACACACAGCCAGGTACAGCTGGGCCTCAGACCAACTCTAGATTTAGGTTGGCCAACTTAATCTCTAACTTACGCAAGCCCAGAACCAGTAGAAAAGCTGTCTGACTAAAATACAAAAGTGGTCTAGAAATCCCCTCAGACAGGGTGTATGTGACCAGCAGATTGTTAAAAGAATCAATGCAATTCTTGGCCTCAGACATATTTGTATTAATCCACATCTCAGGAGACAAAATTTTCTATGTGAGTTTCAATACCCCTGTACGACTGGACACATTTTGGACAAAATACTCCAGTTTAAAACAAACTACGCTATGGTCTCCATTCATAGTGATTTCTTTGACAAGACCCTCAGGAAAAACAATCACAATATTATTACAAAAAGAGAATTTGCACATCCAAGATATTTTACTCTGGATGAAACAGAGAGTGGATGTTTTGGAAGGCCTGTACTTATACTTGCTAGTGAAAACATCTGGACGGGGGGGGGTGGAAAATTAGAGTGAAACTTTGCATGGCAGAAGAAGGGCCCATACACCTACCAAGCAGTTTTTATTTGGGACTGGAACGTGAGTTCTGTTTCTATGCAGGACAGCCCAAGACATACCACAGGTGTGGCTCCTTCACTCATTTAAGCAATGTCTGTGATACCTTAATTTGTAATTTTTGTCTTCAAATCGGACATGTCAGCAACTGTGGCAGACGTACGCCTAAGTGTAACTTATGTGAAGAAATGGGCCATTTATTTTTACAGTGTCTGTGGGCTGTACATAATAAGGGAATGTTCTGGAATCAGGCTGATATTGTGCATGCTGCACGAGAAAAGCAATCCACTACATTTGCAACCTTTACCCCTCAGGTTCAATCTTTGAGAGTTCTGCAGCCAGCTCTCCATGAAACCACCCCTGATGACACTGAAGACATCCTGACAGATAATTCTAACTGTGCAGAGGAGACCATACAAGGGGAAGTGGAACAGCAACCAGTGGCCATGGAGGAACAGGAGCAAAAAACCCCATCTACTCAGATCCACCAGGAGTCAGTTATGCCACCCCCACCTCCAGTGGATGGCTTTCTGACAGTTAAAGGCAAGAGACTGTCATCTCGGAATATTCCTAAATCAAATGTGACAAAACTGGATAAGAAATAGCTCTAACAAATATTCAGCCTTACAAGACCACTCTGCAGAGGATGAGGAGGATTCTGAATCATCCATTACATCTTCACAGAAAGATACTTCAGATGTGGAAGGGGACTTGGCAGTAAAACCCAAAGCAAAGAAAAAAACAAAGAAAAAACCCTGAAATGTTTTACTGAGACCTTTCCTGCAATTTCCCCATGCCTGACCAACTGGGGGACAGACTGAATGTTGTTTCAATAAATGTAAACAGCATTACAAATTACAAAAGAAGATGCATCACATTTCAAGCTTTACATGAGTCTCAAAGAACTATTTGCCTGCTTCAGGATACCAGGCTATGTTCAGAAGCAGACATTCACCAGGCCCAGAAATCTTGGCCATGGGAACCTACAGTATGGGCCTTGGAGGAAGAACTATGCTCAGGAGTTGGGGTACTGTTTCATGGGCAGGTTAAAATTAAAATGGTCATGGATTTAGAACCTGAAAGGGCTCTACTCTTAGACATTCAGTTCCAACAAGATCTTAGACTTAGGGTGATATATGCTCCTCAGACTAAAACACTTAGAAGCGAATTGTTTCAGTTGGTGCAACCATACCTGCACACTAATATAAAAATTATTCTGTGGGACATTTTAACTGTCCCCTTGAGTTGGGAGCTAAAACTGGGAAAACCACAAAATTGTATTGTGACACATATATGTTAAAATAGATTGTATCTACTGCTGATTTGAAAGATTCCTATAGGCAGTCGAAACCACAAGAGGGTCATACATATCATAGAGGTAGTCTCTGGTCTAGAATAGATTATGTATTTATTTCTAAGCATTGGAAAGTCTTAAAAGCAAATACAATACTTACTGTAATGCTACCTCGGACCATCTAGAACTGCACATTGGATTAGGGCAGTTACATATTAATAATATGGGCCCAGGTTACTGGCACATAAATAATGAACTATTAACTGCTAAAAAAATACAGAACCATATGACAGAATTTGTAAAAGCTAGAGCCACAGTAGCTGTATGGTATGAGACAGTTGGGGATTGATGGCTGGACACTAAAACTTTGATTTGGCAACTTTATCAAAAATGGGCTAAGCAAAAAGGGCATAAGGCTTATTTTCAATTTCTACAACTTCATAAACAATTGTTTAAACTCACATCTTTACAAAATACTGAACATTTGGATTTTTCTAAACAGATAAAGCAAATAAAAGCTAAGATAAGAGGCTACCTGAATGACAGGGCTAGATCCTTAAAGATGGAACAATCAGCAGCTACACAGGGTACAAAAAATTATTTGGATATTTTCAAGGATTGCCACTCTAGGGTACAAAAGAAAGTATGGGATGCTATTAAGGATCATACTGGTACCATACACACTGACTTTACTACCATTCTAGATTTAATCTCATAGTGATTGGTTTCCTAATTTGGTGCATCTTTACCGAAAGAGGAAAATATACCTGGTTTTCTGACAGATGTTCATATTAGCCCACTGAAACCAGAGGAGTTGAATTTAATCACTCCTGCTAGTGAGTAGGAAGTATTGAGAGCAGTAAATAAACTATGGGGTAATACTGCCCCAGGCCCAAATGGCTTAAGTCCAAACTTTCATAAACCTCTCTGAGACATTTCGGCCCCCTTACTTGTAGAAACTTTTAATGACATTCTACTAAATTTAGACAAGAAGGAACCAATGACTGAGGCATTTTTGATTATTTTAAACAAAAAGGGGGATAGGATGGATTTACATAACTGGAGACATATCTTTTTGCTCAATCTAGACTTCAAAATACTTTCCATTATTTTGTGTCGTAGATTAGATCAAGCAGGACAAGAGTTAATCTCACCTTTATAGACTTGTGCCATTTCTGGCAGGAATCTTTTTTTGTTATGTGAACTTTTTTCCAGAAGCTATATGAGGAAATCAAATGGCTATGTGCTGGCCTTAGATCAGGAAAAGGCCTTTGATGCCATCACTCATGACACTTTTTTCAAATATTAGGTATTTATGGGATTTCTGACCCTTTTGTTAAATGGTTAAAATTAGTCTATGCACATGCCCATATTTTTCCACTGATTAATGGCACATTAGGATGAAAAATCATTATAAAAAGAGGTGTACGGCAGGGGTGCCCATAGAGTCCCCTGTTATACACTTTTTATATTGACATCCTTATTAGGAAACTTTTATTGGATAGGAACATACAGAGTATATTACTATCACACGCTACACAACCCTTACATGTTATGGCCTATGCTGATGACCTGTGTGTATTTTTAGGACATGAAGAGGAATGCAAACCAGCTTTCAATATAATCCAGGAATATTCCAAACTAATAGGTGCATGTATAAACTTATAAAAATGTGTTGCATTGGCAATAAGGGAAACAACACTATAGATGGGGGCTACAGTAGGAGGACTAGCCATTGTCCTTGAGGCAGGAATCTTAGTGGTACTATTTGGCCCAAAGGATAAGGATGTTATTAATTGGGAGCATAAGCTGGCAATCTGTGAGAGAAGATCCTTTGCATGGAATAAATTTCAAGTTTCAAAAATTAAAATGAGTATACTTAGTTAAAACGTTTCTTTTACCTATCTTACTTTTCATAGGGTTGGTGCCCCCCCCATGTCTCTGGAGACAAAACTACATAGTGTATTCTTCCACAATATTTGGGGATGTAGATTGAACCTGGCAAAACCAAATGTGACATATGGGTCTATATCACAAAGGGGTCCACCCAGTTTTATTTTTTCTTACACTATTTTTGTATTTGAATATTGTACCTTTATTAAAAAGTATTCCAAATGTATGGATAGATTGTAAATGGAATGCTTGGATACAATGTTACCCAAATGGTCTCTCAACAAATGGACTTTCAAAATGGCAGCTGATGTTTTTCCAGACTATATTAGAGTTGCAAAGCAAAAACTCAAAATCTGGAAAGTCAATACTGATGTTCTAAAACTTTAACTAGGCATTTATTATCTGAACAACTTTTCAACCACTTTTTGAGAACAAATTTTTTTTCCTACAGGTACTATACAGAACTTTCCACAAACCATAAGACAGCTCACATACCACAGTATTCCTAGATACTTAAGGGACACTGTTGGAACAAAGACTGTAATATCATTTTTAAAATAAAGCACTTGGATTCACCTCGGGCCTTACCCAAAATGTTTTCATAAATTACCAAAAATAATTATAAAATTCACACATGATAGTATCCTATGCTCTCCAGATTCTGGATAATGGTAATAAGACTTCTTCCACACTTATGAATGTGTGTGTGTGTATATATATATATATATATATATATATATATATATATATATATATACACACATATATATATATATATACGTATATATATACATATATATATATATACACACATATATCTATATATGTATATATATATATAATTGACACCTATACAATAATTCTAAATATTCCTCATTAGCATAAATATCAAGCATAATTACTGTCAACATCAACAAAATTGTTTCAGAAAATCAAGCAAACTTATAACAAATAAAACAAATAAACAATGCAAATGGATATACTAGGCTTTTATCATGCTTAGTCCTTTATCTATGAGAACTTGCAACAACTGATTACATCAGTGTTTTTATTACACTTTCATAAAACCCAGTTTTAACTTTTTAGATCGTGCAAAATATTTTAAACCTTTTAACTATATATCCCAAGATCTGTAGTTCAGAGTAAGTTCCCTTGTTACCTTCCCAGACAAGCCAATTTAAATTACTAAAACTATTAATTAAAATGAATTAGTAAAAGTAATCACAATTATACTTACATTTCTGGTTGTAGAAGTGGTTCTTATCTCAACTTACAAAATCTTGATTGAGTCTGGCTCTGACTAGAAAAGTCTCTTTCAGTCAGCTTATCTTCTTCTGTTTTCCCCTGGAGCCTAAACTGAAATTTTCTTGCACCAGTCTGAAATATTACTGATCATCAAAAGTCAGTTTGTAGGACCAACAGGGCTTGAACAGACAACCAAATCTGAACAGTCCTATAGGAACAACTTGATAGGATCTTCCTTGTGGATAGCAACATTGTTTTAATAACTGGAATTTGACTTCTTCATGTTGATGTATCTGCTCTTAAGCTTTAGACTAGGGGCCATATATTCAAAGCTTTGCACCTGGGGCAAATCCGTAGCACTGGAATAGCGTTGGATTTGCACCAGGCTGCAATATCCAAAACCCCCATTAGTGTTTTTTGAATAAAATGTGTAGTAATGCTGAGGTTAAAATATAATAGTATACAGGGGCAGGGTTAGGGGAGCTCCCAGGAATGCCGGCAGAGCACATATTCAAAGGTATAGTGCTGCACTACAGGCATTAGTGTGACCTATAGCACAGCGCTAATTACCACTGACAAAAAGCCAGTGGTAATGTGGCAGTGCCCCACCCACACACACATATCATGGACCCCCGTAGCCGTGGTATGACATTAATCTACCTGGTAGTCCAGTGGTCCCCTTACCCACCAGCGCAACTCCTGTTCCCCATCCCACAATGTAATAATTAATTGTCCTTGGTAGTCCAGTGGTCCCCCATCCCCCACACAGCTCCAGGGGTCAGGAATCATGCTGGGGGGTAGGAGGACCACTGGACTACCAGGGTTAATTAATTATTATACAATCGCAAGAAAAAATCCTGGACTCTGATTGGTCAGTATTGGTCTGGACCCATGATGTTATCCCAGTACAACATCACGGGTCCAGTCTCAGCCTCACTGTGAACCAGTGCAGATGATGATATGCATATGGAGCTTGCTCTTTTTTTTTTTTGCATCTCCTCTTAAGAAACAAAAATATTTTTCCAAACTAAAAAGCATTCTTTAAAATAATTTTTTTATTTTATATATAACAACGAACCATTGTATAATAGCAATAATGCCCTCCAGGGTATGTGTCATTTGGGATAATGTCACTCCTCAGTTGTTGGACTTATTCGGCCTGTGGCCTCATGCCCAACCACCTGAGGTGTGACATTATCCCAGCACGACACACACCCTGTTGGGCATTATTGCTTAATTTCACCACAGCTCCATGGGTTGGGAGTTGTGCTGGCAGGTGAGGGGACCAGTGGACTACCAGGGTTAATTAATTATTACATTGTGGGACAGGAGTCAGGTGTTGTTTGGGGGGGACCATACCTGCAACTGTCCCTGACTTTCAGAGATGTCCCTGATTTTGCCTAAACATTTTCCTCTGTCCCTCGTGGGTGTTTTGTGTTTATGACTGAACAGTGGAGATTGTCAGCATAGATTCATATCTTACATTAAAGCTACAGACCTTATATTCATGAGATGATACATTGTACACTAGTCCCCTTATTCTGTCAGCTTTCTGGGTGAATCTTATTAATTTGTGATATGTGTCCCTGATTTTGGGTCTTTGTTCTTGTTTTGTTATGCCCTGTCCCTGATTCAGGAGGCAAGGGGCTGAGAGGTCTGTATGCACTGACTGTGTTCCTGCTGTGTCCAGCCTGTACTTCTATTCCAATCAACAGGGGATGCTGTGGGCAAGCCTTGTCCTACAGCATCCAGCCTGTACTTCCATTCCGACCAAAAGGGGGAGCTTTGTGTTCCATTCAGTAGTACCGGGCAAACTGCATGGTAATGTATGCTAAGCAGCAGTTAATGAGATGCAATTGTACCTGTTTGCCCACAGATTACCTAAGTAGGCTCATTTGCATGGGAGCTTTGAATATAGCTCCCGTTTGCCCCGAGCTAACCAGTTTGCACCAGGCTAATATGTTAGCACTGTGCAATCAAGTTAGCCCCAGGCAAACCTCACTGCAGCATAGCACAGTTCTGCAGTGTGTGGCTTACATTGTTGTTTGCAGCAGATGTTAGACATCTCTGTGTAATCACACACAATGTTCTCCATCTGCAACACTGGCTTTCTCCAGGGTCTACTGAGCTGCAGTAGCAGTGTGTGCTTCCCTGTTCCTATATTCAGTGCTGTCTTATTCCCAGGTTATTTTTGCCCTGCACTCCTGGCCCTGTTTGCCCAGCTTCCTTTGCTTGCTATATTCAGCTGGTTTTGCACCGGGCTATTCCTTTTGAATATAGCTTGCTTTTTGTTCCAGGCTAAGTTTGCCTGCCGGGCAGTGCTAATTTAGCCCCAGGGCAAAGTTTTGAATATCTGGCCCTAGACCTCTTCTATGGACAGCACTGCATAGCTTGTGCAAATTTTTTCAAGTTAAGTCTCCGATCTAGGCTTTAGCAGACAACATTACTTTAGTCAAAATTGCTCAGTAAATAAAACAGAAACCTTGCTTTATACCACAGTGAGAGTTCTTGTAAGTTTGCATCTGGGCCTCATGGCAACACTGCATAAGCTTCCAAGCACCCACTTTCTAGATACACCAAATGGTCAACCAAGGATGGTCCCAGTATTCCAAATTTAGGCATGGACTAATGCTTTTCAGGTCTAGCAAGTTATGAAACCATCAACATTTTCAATTAGCCTGACATAGGTCTTCTTACATCGATGTTTCAGCCAAAAGTGGGGAGTGGTCAGCAAAATTCATTAATATGACCCTGTCCTGGTGATGTCATCACCAGATTTTGATTGGTCTGAGTCACTAAGAGGGCCAGGTTTGTGACTCCCTGCAGATGATGAATGGTGACAGTGGCCATACCTCTTTAAGGACTGAACCACTTCCTTAAGACTTACTTTTAACTCAAAATTATTTTCCTTAATACCTTTCTCATCCACCCTAATTTAACCATTAAACTTACATATTCAGACATTCTCATCAAGTGAAGCATTTTAGTATGGATTTTATATTCTTAGCACTGATACTTTCAAAGCTACACAATTAAGGGTTATAACTTCAGAATTTTAATAAAACTTCTTAAAATAAAGTGATAGTCTTGCTCTAAATGTTCTAAGCTACAGAATAATAAAATCTATTATCAAAGCTTTTAAATACTAGTTTTTCTGCATGCATATGCTTTTTCTTTGTAAAAACACATGAGGTTCTTTGTCTTGTCTACAAGCCATAAATCTTAACTGCTTTTTATCAAACTTTTAGATAGTCTTTCTCTGCATAGCAGCAATCTACATTCTTAAGAGTTATATTTTCAGACTCCTCAGGATGTCAACTATCATGAGAGACTAGATTTCTCTACTTATCAGTAAAATAATGTTATTAAAATAACTTTTATATATAACTTTTAATTCCTTTCACTTGCATGCATGAAACTTAGTGAGCTTATTTATTATAATACTATTTATTATCTGGGAAATTTTCAGACCGGCACCATTTTGCATTTTTAAATGAACAAAACTTTCTATTTCTACGCAGACTTTAAACAACCAAGAGGTTTTTTTTCTAAGAACTTGTTACAGAACCTTGAAATGTCATTTGGCTAGTGGCTGTACCACTCACATGACTGCTTCTCTGTAGAAAACAAGGTCATAAATCTATCCAATTAGAGGACCTTTTGAGGATTTCCATGGAAACCCAGCTTTGGAATGTCTACCCTAGACTAGGATTCAAAAACATGCCTATAAATCAGTCAATAATAATCATAGGAGGCTTCTCTGGGCTAGTTACAGTGTATCAGCAATATCAGTTAGGTCCCTTGTATCTCTCTCTCAAGGCGCAGTTACAGAGCATAGACACCTAAATTAGGGGAGCTTCAGTTCCAAAACAGGCTTCTTCAGGCCATTTTTTTACCCAAACTCTGACACTGTCTCCACTTTAAATGACATCATTCCTCCATTTTAACATTTTTAAGATTTCATGCAAACAGTAATCTTAACCAGAAATTATAGTAACTTCCCATAATTAATCCCACATAAAATCACACAAAATAATAATTAAAAATCAATTCTTGATAATAAAAATAAAATAATCTTTCCATCAAGGGTTTTGTTCCTACATTCCCCCCTTTTGAATTAAAAATGCACCCCAAAAATGCATTTTGTTATTCAAAACTATAATCCTGCTACAGATGGGTATATAGTTTTAAGCATTGCAGGGAAAACAAAACATAAAACCCAAAGTTGCTTTATCATGTGGTAACATATGACATCATCGGCACATGACATCATCACATATGACATCATCGGATGTGACATCATAGATGTGACATCACTAGATGACATCATTGGAGATGTACTTTTTTGCATTACAATATGTACAGTCCTACGTGAACAAACATGATTACAGCTACATACTTACAAAATAGCATAACAATGTTGTACATTGTTTTAAACATTATACAAACACAACAAATTCTCTTTGTTCATCAACTTCAAAATCAATATAACAATTAACATTTCAGTTTAACTTTTGTTCATTATTTCCGCTCTTTAGATTGTTGTACCTTTTTAAATCTTTATTATTACAGTACATATACAGCTAGTAATTACTTTTTGTTACATTTTATAAGTTCTGTACGCCCTATGTGCTGAAAACACTATTAAACTTGCACTTGTAACCTTTACCAGTATTTACCAAGATATCATTCCCTGATTGAAAGTTAACCTTTTTGGTATTACGCAGATTTAGGTTTAAGGTATATCTGTAGTTTATCTTTTTAGCAATCATATTTACTTTGGGATTACTTCATGAAATTACACAAGTTGTCTACCATTTTGTTACCTCATTATACTTCTACTAAATTAAAATGAAAACTTTGACTATTTTTTGTACATTTTTCTTATCAAAATAAAAAATTTAAATCAAAATTAAAAACAAACTTTTTACCTGAATCTACCTTATTTCTCAACATTTTATTTGTCTCATTGTTATCCAGTTTAGTTTTACATCATCAACTACATATGTTTTGCTTTCTTAAGACTTTTTATTTTATCTCTGTTTTTAGGTAATACCTTCTGTTAGTCTTCCAAATAACTGAAACAATAAATATCTGAACCATAATGGATTTTCTCCTTTTTACTTTTTTGCTAACCACAGTTAGTTTTAAAAGTGACAGGCCCTGGATTTATGTACTATGAAGAAAAAAAATCATGCAGTACTCTAGTGCACATACCTAGGCAAAGTGTGTAATGGATCTTCAAATCCATATCACTACTTCAGGTTAGGCAAAAACAATACAGTTTATAAGACACCTTTCCACTAACCTTAACAGAAAATTCCTTTACTTAATCTGAGACTGTTGCAGTGAGCACACTCACCATTTGGCACACTCGAGGGATAGTTTATCCAGACCTCAAGGCTGGTGATGTCACTTAATTGGGTAAGGGTTCCCCCTTAGTTGTGACCACATAATTGTATTGGCTAGGCTTCTATACAAACCCAGTTGTACAAGCACGTCTGTCCCAAGGCATGGGAGATGTCAAACCTTGCATGATATACAGGATGTATAGTTTACCCTATCTGGAGTTTCAAGACAAGTGCCTATATTTTTCAAATGTTATTTGTGGTTTGGAACATTTGTAACCATTTATTTTAACACTGGGTAAACCTGTGCACTGCTTGGACAATACAGAACTTTACAAGTTTTGTTTAGTTTAGCACCTTGGCTTTATCTTTGGTTTTATTGAGTGGCACCTGTTTTCCACAGTCCTCAGTGGGTCTGGTACTTAAGAGTTTAATGCTTTTGCCCAAAACAGGATGGCACTGGGAAAGACAAGATTAACTTTCTTTGTGAAGAAAGTTAGGCATCTATTTTAATTACAGATTTATCACATCTTGTTTTGAAACACAAACCTCATAAGCTTTTCTTCTCCATTTAAACAATTTTAAGAATTACCAAAACTGGATGCATCAAGTTAGTTTAATCATTACATCTTTTTTTTACAGTAGCATGAATTTCATTGTTTAGGAACTTTGTGACTCTTTCTAAATGGAATAGGCCTTTTCACCTGTGACCATAAGATTTTTTTTTTGGCCATAGCCTAGAACAAGTTTAAACTTCTTTAGAAGATCATTTCCAATCAAGAAATCACTACCTGCTGTGTTTGTAACATACACCAGGGGCTGGATATTCAAAAGGGTTGCGCCATGTGCAATAGGGTTGCACCAGCACAAGTCCGAAATTGCACCAAACTGCGATATTCAGCAGGAGGCAGTTGCGCCACCGAAAACATGCTGAGCAACAGTGCAATAATAATGAAGACATGCGCAACCGAAGGGGGAGGAACCATACATAAAGGGCGCAGTACGATGTTCAAAGACTTTCGCAATGCGCAACAGTGGAGCAAGCGGAGGTTGCGCCATAGCGGAAATGAGCCAAAATAAAAAGGAGCAAGGAAGAGGCACAAGAACGCTACAGGGAAGCCACATGAGGCAGGGGGAGACACAGGCACAGGGAAACTGTAAGAAACAGGGCAGGCCAGGGAAACCACACTGCAGAAGAGAGGCACAGGGAAGGTGTGTGGTGACACACATACCAGAGGCCAGCACAGACAGGTGTACCCGGTGCAGGTGGGGTAGCAGTCAGGACAGCGGGGGGAACAAAGCAACAGCTGCAAGGGGGGGAAGGCAAGCCAGGGACATGGCCAGTGCCACCTTCCACATGGAGGCCATAATGGGGGGGTGAGAAGGCATGCGGTAGGGGGACGTGGCCATGGAAAGGCCCATCTGCGGTATGTCCCCAACAGGCAGTACTGAGCCCGCACCAGCTTTGAGCTGTTTACAGATATCAAGATTGTGGGCCGGTACTGACTGAACAGGGCAATACTGAGGTGGCTCTGTGAGCTGTGCAGTGATGAGATGCAGGCAGCCACACGATGGAGTCATGCCCTGTCAGTGGAGACAAAGGTAACAGCCTGCATGTGCTTGCTTACCATGGGTACCTTCCAGAGACCAACTGGGGACACCACAGGCATAACACAGTCAGCCACGTCACACATCCTCACCCAATTCATCAGCGCACTGCTGCCACATGCTGCGGAGTACATCCATTTCCCCATCACTGCGGTGGAGCGCACAGCAAACATGCAGGAGTTCCACAGGGTAGCACGTATGCCTGGCGTGATAGGGGCAATAGACTGCACCCATGTGGCCATCGCACACCACCCGGTGAGGAGGGGGCTGCATACACGAACCACAAGGGCTATTCCAGCATCAACTGCCATCTGGCACCAGTTGGCACTGTGTCACTGCTTTGAGAGTGGGGACATCCCCACAGGACATCTAGTGGGTGAGTATGCAAATGAAATGGACATATTGCTGGCCTGGGGGGGCATGGCCAGAGGTGCCATGGGTGTGGCCCACAGGGCTTGGGGCAGTCGGAAGCCGAACACAACACTAACCTCCACTCTCTGCACACAGGTGACAGTAGATATCCACTCCGTCCCTGGCTGCTCATACCCTACCGGCGACCCATGACCCCATCGCAGCAACGCTACAATGAGGCACATGCCACCACACACAATGTCATTGAGTGGGTGTTTGGGATGCTGAAGACACATTTCCATTGCCTGGACACCTCTGGCGGTGCCCTACAGTACAGTCCCTCAAAGGCCTGTGGGATATTCCTGGTCTGTTGCATCCTGCACAACATGGCCAAAGAATGTGGGATAGCTGTACAGGTCAAAGAGGGGGACAGCGATGGGGATGATGGGGACGCCAGTGATGATGGTGATGGGCTGCCCCCCCTTGGTCGATGGGACCCCCGACTGATCCGGCAGGCACAGCTGCACTGGGACACCATCACAGAGGAGCACTACAGCCAACCCAGGTAAGTCATGGTGCCATGTGCAACCACCAGTGGCTAAGGAACAGCCCACAAACATGCATGGAAACACACCAGGGGTGCATGCTGGCAAGGGATGTGGCAGGGCACAGAAGCACACACACACAACCAGGGATGGGTGAACAGCAACATGCCACATGGATGGACACACACACATGCACACACACAATGCACCAAACGTGCACAGAGGGCAGGAGGGCAACCGAGCCAGAATGCCAACACTAGCAACACACATGTCCACAGGCCACCACGTCCACTGCCTGTCCATGTGTGTGTGTCAGATGCTGGGCACCATCGCACTTTGGTGTACAGCGCAATGCAGGCATCATCATGCACACGTACCTGCAGACAGCAGCCGGGAGGGTGTGCAGGTGGACCGTGTTTCCGCATGCATGGCCAGGCACCCACCCGTGCACTGCCCACCGAAACACACAATGCACACAGGGCAGCACCAGACAGTGCCCGTGCTGGGAGACAGGTCATTCTCACGGCACAGTGCCACGGCCACCTCGGATGCATGGGTGGCCCCACTGAGACCCTCCAGCACTGGCAGACTGACCACGGGCCTCATGGGGTGGCACCGATGGTCCACCAGGGGTTCCACTGCGTGAACCCGACCGTTCCCGTGCAGGGGTCTGCAGCACACCGAACATGCCTGCACCAGGAGTGCTCGGGATGCCCACAGCTGAACCCGGCGTCGACAGAGTGGGTGTCGCATGATGCCAGGAACGGGGAGTGGATAGTGCACTGCATGGTGTGAGTGATGCATGGGCACCTGAATGTGTGCCCATTGAGTCATGACAGCAATGGACGCCTGTGCATGCCTGTCAATGGCAGCGATCACATCCTCCCGCAAATGGTCAATCCGTGACAGGATCCTATCGGTGTCCTTGCTGCGACGCTCCTCTGCCCGCTCCAGAGCCACACACAGTGCCTCCATGGACATTGCAAGCCACATCTTCTGCTGGACCGATGCCTGCAATAGGTGGGTGTGCTCGTCAAAGAGGTCATCTGCCTCCTCGGCATCCTGTCCCTCAGGGTGTGCACGGGCCTCATGTTCAGCACCCCTTGAGGGTGGGTGCTGCGCACCAGGACCAGGTATGGGCAAGTCCACAGGCATTGTACAGACGTTGCCGCCAAACCCTGAACCCCCAGTCCCGGTGGGTGACTGCTGCTGCCACCCCTCTGGCTGCTGCACCCAAGGGCTCAGTATTGCCCCTGCTGTGGCTGCAACAGTCCCACTGTCCTGACCAGCCACCGGTGCTGCCCCAGTGGTGCTGACAGGCACAGCCTGGGACTGTGCTGACATGCTGGCCCTCAGTGTGGCACCATCCAGAGCCTTGGGCACGAGCTGACCTGCTGTGTGTCCATTCCATGGCACACACATATCACTGCCCATGACGGTCGTGTCTTCATCACTGGTGCAGGTCTCTGCCCCAGCCACAGCCACAGTGTGCTGGCATCTGTGGATACCAGAATGCTGAGACACAGGAAGGGCTTCCCCCACACCTGTCTCAATGACATCAGTGTGGACAGCCAGGCAGCACCACTGTCGTGCCAATCCACAGAAACCTGTGGAGGTGGATGGTCCACACTCTGACTGTCCTCAGTGGACAGGCCCACCAACGTTGACCCATGCAGATGCTCAGGATCTGTAAGGGAAAGCAAAGTCACGTTACTGCGTGTAACCTAACCAGCCCCCCCAAGGCACACCATGGCTTACCATGCAGAGATGGGCCACCACCTGTCTGGAAACCACAGCCCGGAACTCCCTCTATAGCACTGCGGGGCATGCTTGCAGCAAGCCTGTCCTCTGCTGGTGTGAGCTGCACCACCTCCTGCTGTCCACCGCCTGTTGCAGCACATGCCTCCCTGATGGCAGCCACCTTCTCCTTCACCCTCCTCCTGTCAGTACCCATCTTCTTCTTACATTCCTGCATGGAGCGCTGGTGGCTGCCATGCAGGTTCACGGCAAGTGCCATCTCCTCCCATGCAGCAGCACGGGCTGGTGGGGTGCCCCGCCATCCACTGAGCAGTGGCTCCTGATCCAGGTAGGCCTCGAAAAGTGTCTCTGTCTCCGCCTTCAAGAAGTTGGGCCTCCTCTTCAGCCCACCATCGTTGTCCTCCTCACCCAGACCTTGATTGGTCATTATTCAGCCTGTAAAGATGGCAGTGGTTACCTGTGACAGAGCAGTCCAAAGCATGTCCCTGAATCCACAGTCCACACTCCCGCACAGCATGCAACTCACCTATAAACTGCAGTAACCGAATATGGCCACTGCAGAACTCTGTCGCACTTTTATAGCACAATACATGCAAATTAGGTGAGGAGCAACTTTAATGAGATGCAAATCACAGTGCTGCGCCATTGAATGGCTGATCGGATGATTAGCATATGACGACTGAATATCGCGCTTTTGCACTTTGCGCAATTGTGTGGAACGGGCTGAACCAATGGCACAGTTCTGTGGCATGCGTAGTACACCTCACTGCACATGCCCAGGCTGCTGACGCTGGCGTCTGCCATGCTGATGACGTACTGTGCACGATGATCACTGCAGGGCACGGCCACCACTGTGCCAGTGGCGCTATAGCGAGGGTCACTACATGGCGCTGTGACAATTGGCCTCCATAGGCGCAATGGCAAAACTGCTCGATAGTCTGCTGTGGTGCTGGCAAACAGGCAACCAATCACGCTATATGCATAGTCATCCAATGGCGCTGTGCGTGGCCTTGCGCCAGAGAACCTTGACCCTGTGCCCGACCTTTGCCCCCTTGGCGCCATGTGTCCAGCATGGCTGCAACTCTATCATGCTGTTCGGTAACAGCGCAATGGGGAATGGGAGCGCTGTACTGCGCAGCATTTGCACGTGGGGCACTGCGCTGCAGAGCGCCATATTGCCTACTATAGTTGTTGAGATGGCACACAGGAGAGCCCCACAATGGAGTGCCATTGAGTTGGCCAACCTTGTGGCCATTGTAGAGCCACACTATGGCCCACTGTTTGGTGATGAGAAACTGGACGGGGCCAGGACCCAGGTCTGGCAGGGGGTGGCCACTGACCTGGAGGTGGCCACTGGATGCAGGAGGACCTCAGAGCAATGCAGGCACCACTGCAGGGACCTAAGGAGGAGGGAGCCGGACCTACTAGCCTGTCTACGGTCACGTACCAGGAGGGGTATGGTGCCACATCCAGGTGGGGGTTCCATCTATATACTTGCATTGTCCATATGGGTAACAGTGTTGTATGTGTCCAGCACAGAGGAGAGCTAGTCTAGGGTTGGCTGTGGCAGTGTTCACAGGGTGTGGGGTGGGTGGGACTGGCTGGGTGGGTGGGCACACACATTGGGGCAGGGGGACTTTGCTTCGGGATTGTACTGATGTTCTTCTCTCCTTGTTTCCCCCACAAGCGTGGACGAGTGGTGCCAGCTGAGGGAGGAGCACCGGAGGGAGGTGGACAGATGGACGAGGACCGTCACCACCGACCTGACCGGCCCAATGAGGGTGAGTGCAATAACTCCATGATTACTGTAGCATGCTGTGTAACAGGGTGGGCAGCAGGGCATGGCCACCATCCATGGACACCACTGCCATGCATGCGACTTGTGACAGTCAGCACTGTCCAGTGGTGCTGCATGTCTGGGAGTGCATCAGTGGTGGTCCATGCATGCACCAGGCATGTGGTTGTGGCACTTCCTTCACACTGCATAGCCACATTACTGTTTGTCCATGGTGGTGCTGTGCAGAACATGGGCGGTGGGTGTATGCAGTGGTCCACATGGCTGTGGCTGCCTGGGTGGGCAGGTCTTGTGGACATGGTTACTGAGGGTGGTCGCACACCATCACAGGGGCGTGGCACATGGCTCTATGCCATGCACCATGGGTGGGCTGCAGGGTGATGGACAGTCACACGTAATGACTCTGCTCCCTCATCCTAGGTGTACAGTGACTTCAGGCCATAGAGAGGGACTGCAGGAGCTGTTGCAGGTGGTAAGGGCATCCCTGGAGATCCTCCAAACGATGGACCGACATGGGGTCAGGAGGCAGAGGTCACATCAGCGAAACATGGCAGATAAGCAAGGCAGATGATGGGCCATCCATGCCCATGGAAACACCTTCCTCCCCTGGACCAACCCTCACACCCTTTCTTCCCTCAAAAAGCTGACTACCCCAATATGCACCCCAATGCACACCCCAATGCCGGTTGGAGGGGTGGGCTGGGGGGTACAGGGGGGGTTTCAACCCTAACACCGAATTTTCTCACTTTTGTCACTGTGGAACAACCCTAACTAATGCATTAAATGGAGTTTTTTGCCTCTAATATATATATATATATATATATATATATATATATATAGCGAGAGAGAGAGAGAGAGATATTGACACCTATACAGTATTCTAAATATTCCTCATTAGCATACATTTCAAGCATAATACCTGTAAACATCAACAAAATTGTTTCAGAAAATCAAGCAAACTTATAACAAATAAAACAAATAATGCAAATGAATATACTGAAGGTGGGATATTCAGACTGCACCACAAAGAAGCACATTAGCAGGAGCAGGTGCAATTGCAGTGTGCCCCTACGCAACACGCATGATATTCAAACACAGTGCAGGCCAAGGTGCACTTGTGCAACACAGCTGAATATCGTGCCAACTGCACCATGGTGCAACCAGGCATGCACACTGGAGCAGGGCCGATGCACAGTAGCACAACCAGGGATGTGCAGTGGAGCAGGGCAGATGCGCAGTAGCACAACCAGGGATGCACATGGACAGGGACATGATGCAGGGGTACACAACCCATGGAAGCCATAGGCAGAGGAGCACGCAGCAGGCCAGACAGACCCCCCCAGGCACCCCATGAACTGCACAACCAGAGGTGAGCTGTATGGACCACCAGCCCATGAACACCAGCACCGAATCCACAGCCAGCGCACAGTGCCCCAGCACCCCCCCAGCAAGCAGTGACCGAAACAGAAGGAGGGCTGGCCACCCAGTTCCACCCCATCCCACCAATGCAGAGCACACCTTGTACAGTGATACCCAGACACCCGGCCCAGAAGCAGCACCCAACAGTGCATGGCACCGAATGCATGCCACCACCACCATGGCAATGTAACCCTGTGCACCATGGAGTCATGCATGGCAGCCCCACTGTGAGCATCCCACAGCTGGTGGCATCGGCCACTGATGCAACAAGTGCAGACACAATGCCTCCCTGCATGGCCCCCTGTGGCACAGCAGAGAGGTCGACCCTGCATCAGTACCCGAGGGACTCTGCATGTGACAAGGCCTGCCTTGGATACCACCACCACCAGCAGGACAGCACTCCTCACACCCACCCATGCACACACCCTATCCCAGCATTGGCCCCAACAGACAGCACAGCTGCCCACTGTGGTGCATGGAGGCATGCGCCACACAGGATGTGACACAGGGCATGGACAAACCCCCACCCTGACCCAAGGGCACTCTGATGCAGGGCCACAAAAGCAGGGCAACAATTGCCACTGGTGTGTGTCCACCGATTCTGTGTACCCACGGCCTGCACCCCACCATGGTACAGGTGAACCAGCCAACTGGTGCATGCACCATGAAGCCGTCCACCACCAGCATGTGGCCAGAGCACAAGTGACAGACAGTAGAACACAGACACCACAGCAGACACCAGCAACAGCATGGAGGGGGGGATAACAACAGCATAGCCCATGGTGTCACCTGAGGCAGACGTGCAACAAACCAGTGACAGGATACAAGCCACCATGGCACCATGCCCAGAGGGTGGCTGGCATGGACAGCCACCAATGACATGCCAGCAGACCATGCGTACCACAGACATGCAAGGGGCCCAGCTGCACCGGCCATGGTCAGACTGGCAGGGGCATCAGGGACACAGCGCATGCACCAGGGACCACTGCACACAAGCATCCAGTGCACAGGGAACAACACACATACCACAGACAGGGGCTAAGTCCCCCACCCACACCATAAGTGGGGCCCTGCCAGACACACACATGCCCAGGCCTGCACCACCCCTGGTGCCATGCACACCACTGCAGCCAAGCACCATATGCCCACTGCAAATCAGAGACCACCACAGTTGTCATATCAAACAAGTATATATTGAAGAGGTAAACTGTACAAACAACTCAACAAACAAATATATGTACAAAGTGGGGGGGCCACAAACCAGGTGGGGGCTGACATGGGGCAAGGGTGTACATCAGAGAGTGAGACAAAGGGGGGTGTGAGAGACAGTCCAGGGGGGAATGCACATCACATGTGCTGTAGGCCCTAATGGTGGCCCCTCTCCTCACTCCAGTCCCTGTGGCACCACCTGTGCCTCCTACGGTCACCATGCTCCATTTTCTGGAGCAGCTCCAGAGTAGCCCAGGACAGCTGCAGTAGCTCCTATCTGTTCCGCTCCAGGGTAGTCCAGCATTGTCCACCTAGGAAAAGGGAGCAGAGTCAGTACGCATGACTGGCCAGACCCCTGCAGCCCACCCAATGTGCACGTCATACAGCCATGGGCCATGCCACTGTGATGGTATGCAACCACCCACAGTGTCCGCGCTCCCAATAGAGCCACCTACCCAGGTACCCATAGCCATGCAGAAGGCTGAACACACCCACCGCCCATGTTCTGCACAGCACCAACGTGGCCATACAGTGACATGGCTATGTAGTGCAAAGGCAGTGGCACAGCCATGGACTCAGTGCATGCACAGCCCACCTGCAACACCCACCCACACATGCAGTTCCACAGGACAGTGCTGAGTGCACCATGTGGCATGCATGGCAGTGGGGCCAAGTGCAGGTGGCCATGCCCTGCCACCACCCCTGCAACTCACCATGCACAGATGTAAGGGGAAACACAGCACTCATCTGCATCCTGGCCAGCAGGGCACTGCTGACCTATGTCTCCACCAACATGCCCCGGCTGCAAGGCCATGGCACCCACTCCAGACTGCTGTCCTGGTCCTCGGGTCAAACGTGACCTACAGTGATCCTCCAGGCCTAGGGTGCAAACATGGAGAGGGAAACATCAGCACAGGTCAGTAACATAGCCCTCTCTGGTGTGTGCATGCCCTCAGAGCCCAGCCATGATGCACCCCCACCACCACCACCCCCACTAGATGGCCCCAACCCCCTGTGGCATGGCCTGATGCACACCATGATACCTGGACAGACAGACACTATTAGTGATGGGATGAAGCACCTACCTGGCCATGGCACAGCACCTTGCCAGCCTTGGGCCTGCAGACACCCCAGGTGGTCAGGGTCCCGCCGCTGGAGGTCACCATAGTGGTGGCAACACTGCTTCGCTGACCCGCTGCTCCCTGTCTCCTCCTCTAGGCCCACTGAGACCTGCTGCCACACCACAGTCCGTGGCTTGTGGAGGGGTTCCTGCCCAAAGAGGGGACCAGCTTGTGGCTCCACCAGAGCCACCAGTTTTGGCAGTTCGATGGCACTCCAGACCTACACTTTGGTCCTAGGCATGTTGCTGTCTCAAATGGCATCAAAATGGGCTCTGTAGTGTACTTGCCCCACGTGCAGAGGCAACGCTGTACTGCACTGCCAGTCCCTATCACACTGTCACCCGACTGCGCAATAGGGGTGCAGCCATGTGGATGCATGGCGCCTAGGGGGCAACGGTCAACTGCAGGGTCAAGGGTCTGTCTGCGCACAGGGAGCCACAGCACTATTGGGACACCCTGCATTTAGCACGGTAGGGTGCATGTATGTGACACCCTGCGGTGGCCTACCACTCTGTGGCACCATGGCACCCACGGTGCACCATGGCACAAGTACCACACGGGCATACAGTGCACTAGCTCCACAGGCACAGTGGTGGCCATGCTCTGCACTGCCTCCCGCACACAGCAAGTCAGCAGCATCGCACGCATCAGCATTAGCACCCCGGGCATGCGCCGTGCGGTGCCAATTGTGCACGTCACAGTGTTGCGCCATAGCCTGAGCACACTCACCTACACTGCTCAAGTTGCAACAGCACGATATTCAGCCAGATTATGCAAATCAGCTCATTAGCTATTCCACGGCTCATCCACTGCATTAGTATCCACTTACAGTTGAGTCTGCCCTCATTTCCATGTGTTGTGCTATATATGCGAATTGGGGCTGCAGAGGCCATGGTTCGGTATTGCAGTCCTTTGTGGTAGTTTGCATGCTGTTGAGATGTGGGACTGTGGTTTGGGAGGGCTGTATGGGACTGCACAGTCCAGGGTAATACCTGCCATTCCCACAGGCACAAGCATGACCGAGCGTGAGGAAGAGGAGGAACAGGGAAGGGGAGAAGGAGGAGGCCCAACTTCACCAGGGCTGAATCTGATGCCCTGTTTGAGGCATATCTGGACAAGGAACCACTGCTTAGAAGACAGCGGGGAATGCCACAGGCCATGCTATGGCATGGGGTGAGGTGGCGCGTGCTGTGAACCAGCAGGACAGCCACCAACGGTCCATGCAGGAGTGCAAAAAGAAGGTAGGCGTGGACAGGAAGCAGATCAAGGACAAGGTGGCTGCCATCAGGGCAGCATGTGTTGTCACTGGTGGGGGCCAGTTGGATGTACCCTGCCTGATGCCACAGGAGGAGCAGGTAGCCAGCAGCATGTGGCGTAGTGCAATCGAGGGCATTCCTGGTGGTGACTTCCAGACAGGTGGCAGCCCATCACTGCATGGTAGGTCCAGTGCTGTCAGTGTGTGGGTGGTGGAGGGCATGCCACAGGGCAAGGCGGAGCCACTAACGCTAATGTGTTCCCTTACAGCTCCTGAGTGTCTACATGGGGCAGCAGTGGTGGGTGTGTCCACTGAGGGGGAGGCCCTGGACACAGAGGATCACCCATCCACCTCCACAGGTGTCCAAGGGACCGGCCAAGTGCATACCTGCACATCTGTCTGGACTGATGTGGGTGGTGCCAATGTGGACAAGGCCCTGCCTGTGTCCCAGCATGACATCGCCCCCAGTCTCCAGTGTGCTGGGCCACAGATTGGGGCCAAATCCAGCACCAGTGATGATGGTCCACACGTCACGGACATTGATACATGTGGGACACAGGATGGTCCCACAGCAGGCAACCGCATGGGCGTTACTGCGGGTGATGCCACAGTGGCTGCCTGCTTAACAACCCAGTCCCAGCCTGTGCCTGTATGCCCCAGTGGGGCAGCACTGGTGTGCGTCCAGGATAGTGAGGCTGTTGCAGCTGCTACTGCAGCACCAGTAGACCCTGGCGATCGGCTGCCGGAGTGGCAGTGCCAGCAGTTGGCCAATGGTAATGGGGGAACATTGTCGGGGATGGTGGCAGTGCACCACATGTGGACGTACCCTGGCATGGCTCTGGTGTGCAGCACCCAAAGTCAAGGGGTGCTGGCCAGCAGGGCCAGGAACACCATGTGGGACAGCATGCTGGACCAGCAGATGACCCCTTGAATGATCACAGCCATCTTCTCCCAGCTTCAGTTGATCAACAGATGCAGTTCATGATGGTGGTGGATGCACTCAGCGCGGTTCTGTGGAAGGCAGACGAGCAGTGCAGCAGGGGAACATGAATTGCTCCTGGCAGAGATGGCCCAGCAGCGGGCAGATGTGACCGCTGCCATTGACAGGCAGGCCACTGCAATGACAACTGTCATGGCTACACTGGGCACCCAGTTAGGTGCCCAGCCAGTGAGACACTGCACAGTGTCATGTTCACCCCCTGTTCCCAGCACCATGTGACACGTGCTATGTTGACACTGAGTTTGGCTGTGGGCATACCGAACACACCTGGCGTGGGCATGTTCAGTGGACTGCAGACCCCTGCAAGAACACAGTCATGTTCATGCAGCGTCACCCCTGAAGGCCCAGTCAGTGCCACCCCAAGAGGCCACTGGTCATCCTGGCACAGTTGGCAGATCTCGGCGGGGCCGCCCATACATCCTTTGGTGGCCGTGGTACTGTGCTGTATGACTGACCTGTCTTCCACCATGGCCACTGTCTGCTGCTGCCCTGTGTGCACTGTGGTGTGCATTGTGTGATGCACAGGTAGGGTACCTGGCACTGCACACACATGGTCCCTGTGCACACACCCCCGGCTACTGGCCACTGTGGCATGTACATGATGATGCCTGCATAGCTCTGTCTGCCAGTGTGCAATGGTGCTCAGCTTCTGAGGCACACATAGTGACAGTCACTGGGCATGGTCCTGTGTGGGGGTGGGGGTGGCTGTTGGGGTGGGCTTGCCATTTTCCCTTTGTGCATGTGTTGTGATGTGTGTGCATGTGTCATGTTCAGCCCCTCCCATCCCTACCGCTGTGTGCAGTCCCCCACTCAGACCCATTCCCTAACCGCCATCCACTGCTGGTGTGCAGCCCTGCCTGTCTGTGGGATGTGCCCTTGCCCTTGTTGGTTGCACATGGCCCCATAACCTACTTGTGTTGTCCTAAGTGCTCCTCTGTAATGGTGTCCCGGTGCTGCTGTGCCATCTGGAATGGCCAGGGGTCTCGTCACCCAGGGGGTTGCTGCCCTTCACCAGCTGGACTGGCATCCTCATCGTCCCCACCTCTGTCCCCCTCTTTGACCTCTATGTCTATCCCACAGTTGGTGGTCATGTTGTGCAGGATACAGCAGGCAAGGAATAGCCCACAGGCCTTCGAGGGGCTGTACTGTAGGGCACCACCTGATGTGTCCAGGCACCAGAACCATGTCTGCAGCAGCCCAAACACCCGCTTGATGACATTCTGTGTTGTAGAGTGTGCCTCATTGTATCATAGCTGCAATGGGGTCGTGGGGCACCAGTATGGTGTGAGCAGCAAGGGCCGTAGCGGGTAACCACTATCACCTGTGTATTGAGGAGGGACATTAGAATGGTGGTCTGTGTCGCTATGACATGGGCCATCATGGCCGGTACCCATGGCACCTCTGACAATGCACCCCCATGCCTGCTCATGTTGTCCTGCGTGATATGCATACTCACCTACTAGATGGCCAGTGGGGATGTCCCCACTCTCAAACCTGTAGCACAGTGCAGACTGGTGCCAAATGAAGGCATCATGTGCTCCCCCAGGGTGCGTGGCACAGACATTGGTTATGCACCCCCTGGCATTGCACACCACCTGGCAGTTTATACTTGGGTAGCCCTTGCGGTTTATGTATGCAGCACCCTCCAGGCCAGGTGGCATGCGGATGCCTACATAGGTGTAGTCAATGGCCCTGAGCATGTCAGGCAACCGTGCTACCCTATGGAACTCCTGTATGTGTGCTGTGCACTCCGCCTGTGTGCTGGGGAAATGGATGTACTCCACAGCATGTGGCAGCAGTGCGCTGAGGAATTGTGTGAGTAGGTGTGACGTGGCCGACTGGTTTATGCCTGTCTTGTCCCCTGCTGGTCTCTGGAAGGTGGCCGTGGTGAGCAGGCACATGATGGCTGTGACCTTTGTCTCTACTGACAGCGCATGGCTCCGTCATTTGGGTGCCTGCATCTCTTCACTGCACAGCTCACAGAGCTGCCTCAGTATTGCCCAGTTCAGATGGTACTGACCCACAATCTCTGTGTCAGAGTACTGTTCGAAGTTGGTGTGGGCTCGGTACTGTCTGTTCTGGGCGTACCACCAATGGGCCCTTCCACGCCTCCCTGCTGCCTGCCTTCTCACACCCCTCATTACCACCTCCATCTGGAAGGTGGCACTGGTCATGTCCCTGGCTGGTGTCCCCCCTGGGTGGCTGTTCTCCTGTTCCCAGCGCTGTCTGTTCCTGGTGCTTCCCCTGCACCGGGTTCACCTCTGGCTGTTTGCCTGTGGCTGTCCTGTCTCTTGCCACTGCCCTCAGTCCACTGTGGCACTCTCACGCCCTTTTCCGCACACTGGCATGGGCACACCCAGTCCTACCCTCACTCTGGCACACTTCTGGTGGGCCCTCTCTTACTCCTGCCCACTCCAGTGCCATGCTTCCTGTATTTCCTCCCTGGCACTCTTTCTCCATGCTCCCACCTGTGGCTTCCCTGTGGCACGTTCTGCCTCCCCTCTCTTGCTCTCTTTTATTATGGCTCATTTCCACTCTCACACAACTTCCACTTGCTCTGCTATTGCACACGTCGCATGCTGTTGAATATTGCACTGTGCATGTTATTCATGGTTCCGCCCCCTATGGCTGTGCATGCATTTATTACTGTTGCGCTCTGGCGCATTGCTTGTTGTGCTGTCAGCCACCTCCCACTGAATATCGCACAATGGTGCATTTCCACACTGTGCTGGTGCATCCCTATTGCACATGGCTCATCCGCTCTGAATATCCCGCCCTAGGATTTTTGCATGCTTAGTATTATATCCCTTTTTCTATGAGAACTTGCAACAACTCATTATGTCAGTGTTTTGTATAATACTTTTATAAAACTCAGTTTTAACTTTTCAGATCATGCAAAATATTTCTCAGTTTAAACCTTTTAACTATATACCCCAAGTTCTGTAGTTAAAAGTAAGTTCCCTTGTTACTTTCCCAGATGAGCCATTTTAAATTGCTAAAACTATAAATTAAAATTAATTAGTAAAAGTAATCAAAATTATACTTACATTTCTGGTTGTAGAAATGGTTCTTCTTCTCTAAACATAGAAATCTTTTTTTGAGTCTGCCTCTGAGTAAGAAAGTCACTTTCAAGTCAACTAATCTTCTTCTGTTTTTCTCTGGAACCTAAACTGGATTTTTCTTGCATCAGTTTGGAATATGACTGATCATCGAAAGTCAGTTTGTAGGATTCAACAGGATTTGAGCAGACAACCAAATCTGAACAGTACCATAGCAACAACTTGATGGCTCTTTCTTGTGGATAGCAAAGTTGTCTCAATAACTGGAATTTGACTTCTTCATGTTGATTTATCTGCTCTTAAGCTTTAGACACTAGACCTCTTCTATTCACAACGCTGCATAGCTTGCGTGAATTTTAAAGTTAAGTTTCTAATCTAGGCTTTAGCAGACAACATTACTTTAGTCAAAATTGCTCAATAAATAAAACACAAACCTTGCTTTATACCACAGTGAGAGTTCTTATAAGTTTGCATCTGGGCCTCATGGCAACACTGCATAAGTTTCCAAGCACCCACTTTCTAGATACACCAAATGGTCAACCAAGGCTGGTCCCAGTATTCCAAATTAAGGCATGGACTAAGGCTTTTCAGGCCTAGCAAGTTATGAAACCATCAACATTTTCAATTAGCCTGACATATTCCTCT
Organism: Neoceratodus forsteri; assembly: GCA_016271365.2. Lineage (NCBI taxonomy): Eukaryota > Metazoa > Chordata > Ceratodontiformes > Ceratodontidae > Neoceratodus > Neoceratodus forsteri. The sequence goes on along the minus strand of JADMNL010000023.1, from coordinate 233,374,321 downwards.
TACATTGATGTTTCAGCCAAAAGTGGGAGTGGTCAGCAAAATTCACTAATATGACCCTGCCCTGGTGATGTCATCACCAGATTCTGATTGGTCTGAGTCACTAAGGGGGCCAGGTTTGTGGCTCCCTGCAGATGATGAATAGTAACAGTGGCCATACCTCTTTAAGGACTACACCTCTTCCTTAAGACTTACTTTTAACTCAAAATTATTTTCCTTAATACCTTTCTCATCCAACCTAATTTAACCATTAAACTTACATATTCAGAAATTTCTCATCAAGTGAAGCATTTTAGTATGTATTTTATATTCTTAGCACTGATACTTTCTAAGCTATGAGCTAATTAAGGGTTATAACTTCAGAATTTCAATAAAACTTCTTAAAATAAAGTGATAGTCTTGCTCTAAATATTCTAAGCTACAGAATAATAAAAGCTTTGTATGAAAAATCCATGATCAAAGCTTTTAAATACTAGTTTTTCTGCATGCAAATGCTTTTTCTTTGTAAAAACACATGAAGTTCTTTGTCTTGTCTACAAGCCATAAATCTTAACTGTTTTTATCAAACTTTTAGATGGTCTTTCTCTGCATAGCAACAAGCTACATTCTTAAGAGTTATATTTTCCGACTCCTTAGGATGTCAGCTGTTATGAGAGACTAGATTTGTCTAGTTATCACTAAAAAATAATATTAAAATAACTTTAATATATAACTTTTAATTCACTTAATTTGCATGCATGAAACTTAATGAGCTCATTTATTATAATACTATTTATCTGGGAAATTTTCAGACCAGCACCATTTTGCATTTTTAAATGATGAACAAAACATTCTATTTATATGCAAACTTTAAACAACCAAGAGGTTTTTTTTCCTAAGAACTCATTACAGAACCTTGGAGTGTCATTTGACTAGTGACTATACCAGTCACATGACCTAGTCTCTGTAGAACACTAAGTTATAAATCTATTCAATTAGGAGAACTTTTGAGGATTTTCATGAAAATCTAGCTTTGGAATGTCCACCCTAGCCTAGGATTCAAAAATATGCCTATAAATCAGTCACGAAAGACCACAGGGATGCTTCTCTGGGCTAGTTACAGGGTGTCAGCAATATCAGCTAGGCCCCTTGTATCTCTCTCAAGCCAAAGTTACACAGCATAGAGGTCTGAATTAGGGAAGCTTCAGTTCCAAAACAGTCTTCCTCAGACCATTTTTTTCTAAACTCTGAAACTATCTCCACTTTAAATGACATAATTTCTCCATTTTAATGTTTTTAATATTTCATGCAAACAGTAATCTTAACCAGAAATTATACTAATTTCCTATAATTAATCCCACATAAAATTACAAAAAATAATAATTAAAAATCAATTCTTGATAATAAACATAAAATAACTTTTCCATCAAGGGTTTTGTTCCTACAACACCTGCTGGCTAACATGCCATGACAAACTTGGGGTGAAGAATAACTACAAACACAAAAAACTTGATGAGCAATATTGCCACAGAGAATTGTGTAACATGATTCTGGAGACTCAGGAACATTTATTCTTTGACTGTCCTTATGTTGTTTCTTTTTGGACTATTTTTGCAAACAGTGCAGGATATTCATTTTACTACCATGTCTTATGAGGTTTAGATATTAGGTCTATATACAGGCACCTGGGTAAAATATCCTTACAGCACTGTGTGTCTTTTATGTGGCATTATCAAGGATCACATTTGACAATCTAGATGTCATTGGACTCTGCAACAACAGCATATATCTCAGCAAGAGTTGGTTAGAATAAGTATAGGACAAACACAGCAGATATATAAAAAAGAGAAAAAATTATCTGAACAAACACTGGGAAAATTATGGAAGCACTGTATGGGATGGATTAAATGAGAAAAAAAGGATAAAAGAAGAAAAAAATAAATGAGGGGTAAAAAGGGGGAAGGGGTATAAAGTTGATTATATTTCTTGAGATAGTACATAGGCCATTTGTAGAGGGATATAAACTAAGTTTAACATGTTAGTATCACTAGTAGGTCAAATTCATAAGACGGTAATTTGATCTGTATCTATTGTCCCTAGTATTGTGTGATTTCCACAATAAGAACTTCCCCTACTCTTGTGGTAGGGACACTGCTGTCTTGTGAAGCAAGATGGTGTGTCTAGACACAGTGAGTGATGCAGCTGCTCCAGGTAAGGGAGAGCTAGCACCCTTCCCCTGTACCTCTGATTCTGTGACTGACAGTGGACTCCTGAACATACCTGATACACATGTGCCTGGCACTGAAACATCTGTGGATGCAGTCAACTTTCTCCCTGTAATTTCAAAGGATTCTACCCTGCTCGATGTTTGTGCTGCTGACCTGCGACCAAAGGACATGTTACTTTTGAAGAGGAGACACTTGCTTTCTTTGATGGCAGAGGACAAAGTGGAGTATGTCTGTGAAAAGGAAAAGTTGTTTGCCCTCCAGGGAAGGCCCCCTTTGTTGGTGTGGGAACTGTCAGTTGCTGAGCAGCTCCCCACGTCTGCAGGACCAGATTCTGCTGCTTCCGTTGAAATGTTTACTCCATCGGCTTCCCCTGGATTGTTTACTGGGTGGCTGGCTCCTTTTACTCAGCTTCCAAATTTCACAGCTCAGGACCTGCTTCCTGGCATTCGATCTGCTACTTGTCCAGCTGCTACGGACAGGTTTTTCTTCACCAACAACCTCTTTGTCTGTTTTGCTGACTCCCAATGCATCTCCTATCATGTCAACAGATTCTCTACCCTCAATCCAACTTCTGGGTGTGCCTACCGCTGTTTCAGATGGGGCTGTGATGCTTGGGACTGTTACAGGAACTTGCACTTTGCATCCCACTGCAATGACTGCTGCTTTCTTTATATAAACGGATTGGGTTGCATCTTTTATGCCCCTGGATTGGTCTACTGTCCTGGCATTGGTAGACACAGGTTGGACATGGGACATGATAGGACAATGGCACCCTTCACCACTGATTCCTCCATCAGAACTGCCACTGTTTATGGATCCCAAGACGTTGTTTTCTATGCCAGGTGGGTCCCCTCTACCTTGGATGCTACCTATGTCTTCCCCTGTGAGTATTTCTTCTGTGCATGTCTCCTTTAATGACCCAGTCAGGGACACAGTGCCCCCCCAATGAATCTGTCGTACTGCTTAATCAGACTTGCCTGGATCAACCTAACCTGTTCCACCTGATGCTAAGATCTTTTCAGCCCTTGCTATTTCTGCTCCCCTTCCCACTGGGGATTCCATGGTATTCACTATGTCTGCTACAGCAATTTAGCTAGACCCAGGTGGGGGTCCTTCCCCCCAACTCGAGAGACCAGTCATTGTGCCAGTTGATCTACTCCTATAGGCTCAGGAGACATGGCTACTACCTAACTGGCCTTCTGACCCCAGCTTGTTGTGGGGAAATAGAGTGGAGCTGGTTGACCCAATTATTGTGGATCCTTCCTAACCAGTTTCCTCTGCCTCAGCCCACACTCCAGCACAAACCTAGACAAATTTTAGGAAAACAGATGTCTTTCCTACACCACTGGGTCTGGCTCAGAGACAGCATGCAGTGTGTTTGTTATATACCAGGGATCTGAACCCCCCACAGTAGAACATACATGGGAAGGCCTCTCATTAAAGATCCTCCCCCCGCTTCATACCTAATGAGCTTTATGCTCTTCTTCATGCTCCTACTGATAACTATTTTGATTTTAGTTTTTGTACTGGGTCCTATTTGGATAGGTTTGGGGCTTCTTATGAAACCTTGCAAAATACCCCCCTCTGGCTACCTTTCAAGGCGGTTCCTCTCATGAAATAGGCTGTGCATACCGTCACCATTATGTTGAAAAATGAGGGGGTGAATGTTCAGTATGTGAGGTACTGGTTATCACAGCGTTGTGAGGTACTTGGTGATCCAGAACCTATCCTGGACTCAGAAAACATTTGGATGGGTCAGGCACTCAGATTCTGGACTTCAACACCTCCTGAGTGTCTTCTTCTTGGGAAGGGAACATAGGTAAATCTTTTATCTGGGACAGCCTAAGACTTGTTTCAAGTGCGACTCAGATGGCCATCTCAACAACGCCTGTGACAGGATCTGTTGTACACTTTGTTTTGACCTAAGTCATCTGTATTCCCAGTGCTCCAGCCAGCCCTGTTATAATTTGTGTGAGGTCTCTGGTCATTCCTTCCAGATCTGTAACTGGGCTTCGCACAATAGTGATGAAGTGAATCCTCAGGATGGTCTTTTTGCTAATGCTTACAGGACTTCCCAGCAGAAACAAGGAAAGGTTCTGGCAGCTTCATTAGCCCATCAAGAGGACCCTGACCCTCTTCCTGTTCCTCTCTTGGATCCCTGCATGCTGTCTTAAGACCATACCAGTTGCTCCCTAAAATCCTGACTTTAACAGCCCTCCAGATGTCTTGCCGTAAGTGGCCATCATGGATACCTCTGATGTGGTTTCTCCTGTGGTTAATGACATGACTCCCCATGGCATGACTGTAATCAGTTGTAAATGATCAATCTGCTCTCATAAACCTGAGATTCTTCCTGTTAATCTCATTTCCTCAACCACACCTGTCCCCTTGGAAAACAAGTTCGACATTTTGGTGGATTAGGTTGTGGACTCTGATGCTGGACAGGTCTTGGATGACTCTTTGCAGGATTTCTCAAGACCTCTACCTGACTCTGATGTGAATGAGAATGCTGTTACACCTCTGCTTCAGAACAAGTCCTATAAGAAAATCAAGATTGTTACTCGTAGTACTACGGTACAATTAAGGGATAAGCCCTCTTGATTTCTTCTTTCCATTTTTCCCACATCCATGGCTCCTACATTGCACCTTGCTTCTAGCAATGTTAATATTATAACAAATGTTACTAGGCTTACTCTGCTTTATTCTCTTTTTCTAGATTTATTGTTTGATGTTTTTTTTTTTTCTATGGGAAACAAAGTTCATTTCATCTGCAGATATATTACAGGCACAAAAGCAGTGGTGCTGGGGCCCATCATTCTGATCCTTTGGGCCAGATCTTTGTGATGATGTCTGTATTTTGTTTAAAGGGAAAACTGTGTAAATGCACTGCCCCGTCCCTGAAAAGCTTACCCCCCGATCCAGCTTTTTATGTAGAAAACAGCATTTTTCTAGCACTGCTACTCACTTCAATACATTCGAGCAGTGTGGTGCTGCACCATTACAGTAAATGGAGCCCCCCAGCATCCACCATATTCCTGGTTCATGGACTTTTTGCAATAAAAATAAAGTAAGTAGCAGCACCAGAAAAATGTGCTTTTCTACATAAAAAGTTGGATCGGGGGTAAACTTTTCGGGGACGAGGGCCTGTGAATTTACTCAGTTTTGCTTTAAGGGCACTTCATTTCAAGTTTCTCACCTTTTAGACATTGATCAGTATCCAGTGACAACAGCGACCCAAAATGAGTGACTACAAAAAATAATGACTCAGTTTGGGTGCTATTATTCTGTGCTACACTACACAATAGCGATGGTGTGGGAAATCGACTATGGGATGGAAGAATGGAAGAGGGGAATAGAGAGGGGAAGGGGAGGGACAGGGAAGGAGTTTTCAGGGACTGGTGTACCTGCTGCAGCCGAGCTAGCCGTGTGGCATGGTGGTGTGGGTGGCTAGCTCTGGCATAGCACCTACTAGGTTTGGGACCATGAGTGAGTAAATTTTGCTGCAGCCATAAGCTGCGGACACTTAAATTTTGCAGAAATCTAGATTTTGCCCACTCCCCAACAGCACCCCCCTGGAGTTGATAATCTTAATTCAGGGCAGTGTGGGGAGCAAAGCAACACTTTTTTTAAAATCCAGATGTCACTGATTTGCTTTTCGTCTATATACATCTGCCATAATAGTGATCGCTGTTTTGTGATCACTATTATGACATGGAACCTATTGATCCTGGCAGGGCTCTCCTCCCCAATCTCCAATATCAAGGGTCCTCCTTTTGACTCATTAATATTTATGTCCACAGATAAAGAAGGCTCAGGTTGATCTCCTGCAAGTTATTCATCCTTTCTTATACACAACCAGACATGTGATTTTTGGGAGTGACTTTGTGGCCTTGCTTTCTCTGATCGGGGAGCTTATACATCAAAATTGTTTTGTGATATGAGGTATCTTCTTCATTTGTTGAAGGACACTTCCCTGATAGACACCTATAGATTCATCCCATTGATTGTTTGTTACTTATGGCATGAAGCAGTTTAGTTGAGGGCTTCCCTCGGTGCCATTTTGATTGCACATGCAGTCCTTGGAGCTCCTTATTCCTCCAGATAGCCCTCACTGCTGGCAGGAATCAGATTTTGTATTGGTGGTTTGGGTTGTGAGCTCCATATTTTGGCACTCCAAAACCTTGTATCAACTTTATTTCAAGGCTCATACCCTCAGCTGGAGGGTCAGTCAGAGTGCCTGACCCACATCCTTACCATATTTCTTGATCCCCAGCCCATATTTTAGTTAATTTACTAATCAGAGTGGCACTGCTTTTGTATTTCTGCGCCTTTCACTATCTATGATTTTAGTGGTGGCAGAATGGTGGACATCATGTTGAGTAAGGCTATTGGTGTCAATTAACCACCCACCCCCCCATTTCACTTCTTACACTATAAAATAGCTCCTTATTTCTATCCTACATACTTACATTTACTACAGTTTAAATGACATACTATTCATTACCCACCTCCAAGCAGAGTTTATGAGACACCAGCTAGGGTACTGCCCAGTAGTCAGAATTAGGACAGAAAGGCAGTCCTAAGTTTCAGGTTCAGCTTGGCTTTAGTCTTCATCATGGGGTTGCTGCTCAATCTCTGTTCTGTTGAGTCTGCTCTTCTCCTTCCTGTTCACTGGTTACTGCTGTGCTGGGTCATCCCATGGTCCAGGTGTTCCCTGTAGGTCCCAACTGATCTTTGGATGATCCATTTGTCATGCTTTATGCCAAACATATTAAGTCTTCTAACTGTTCTTCTTCTGTAGGGAATAATTGAGTTTACTTCATTTTAATCAAGGACAGGCATCCAGGAGAATGATACAAGTCTGTGATCCCTCTTCTTCAGACTTCACCTATAATTCATATGGTAAATTAATCTGAGCTTTTACTGGCCGTGTTCAAAGCTGGTTCACAATAGCCAACATTTACTTCTTCTTTTCTTGGACCACTACAGTGATATCATGGTAAGTTGTAACTTCATGGCAAGCATATTTTGGCTGTTTATGTTTCCATGCTGCATGTAGTAGGGCCATTTTACTCTGGAACAGAAAGAAGCATGTAAGAATTGATTGCAGTCTGGCACTAGAGCCTGAGGTCTGCAGTTCTTGCACTTTGTGTGCCTTGTCTGTTTCTAGTTTGAAATCAGCCAGCAACTGTAGTGTGTCTCTTAACATTTCTCTTATCAGTTCAAGTAATGTTTGCTGACTTCTGTTCTGTGCCTTCAAGCACCCCATATATTCTTACTGTGTTTCCTTTCCTTCATACCTCTATATCATCAATCTTATTTGTTAGTTCTCTCTCACATGCCAGTAGACACAAGAAGAGCCACTCCTGCCTGTCCACTGCTATTGCTCACTCCCCAACTTGATTCTCCACCTAGGAAGTCCCTTTGTCTATTTTAGCATTCCCTTTTTTGAGCCAGAGATCTCTCAATATGATTCACAGTAAGAGCAGTCTGTTTCATCACAGTAACCAAGCCCATCTTTGAGTCAGATTCATTAGCCTATCCTGCTTCATCCTTGGTGTATGGTGTGGACTCAAAGTTCTGTGTCCTCCATCTGTCTGTTTCTATTTCTGAAAGGTGTAGCTGTTGTTTCCATTCTGTCAGATTGAATCATGCATGGTTTTGCAGGAGAATACATCTTGGCAGGTAGGAATAAACTGGATTCCCTTTACCACGTGGGAGAGAGCAAAATGCTCAAGCAGATGCAATCATTCACCACTGGACATCACCAGACATTTCTCATTCCTTAAGTCACAATTTTTCTGTACTTAACCTTTCTGTGATGTCTAGCTGATCACTCTGTGCTGTTTGAATCTCTAGATGTGTATCAAATTGGAGCCATAGCCTGTCTCCATCTCTTTTTCTCACACCATCACTACCTGCTTTTAAAATACTTTGCAGATGAAGTTTGTATGAAGTTGCTATACCACAATTAAATTCAACTTCCTTCTATTTAAACACTAATAAACAGATGTTTATGTAACTGCCAGCATTTATGTTGTTAGACATAAACTAAAGACAAATGAAAGAGGAAATGACTGAAATAATATTATCACAACTCAAGCAAGGAGAACACAAGGCTACTAATCTCAGTGCATTTGCTGATGATTTGGTAGGTGTATTTAAAGTCTGATTTCTCTTCCACCTCATCCCACTCTTAAAGCTCAGAACAAAGCAATGTTCTTGAACAATCTGTTATAGTTCAACATAAAGGAATTTGTGCTTGAACTCTTTACTTTAGTGGTCTGTGAACTAAGATCAACGTCTACACAACTCATGCAAACTTTCAGACATTAACAGACCTAACAGTGCAGCACTTAACTAATAGAATGGAGGATGTCTTACACAAATTGAAGAAAGCAAAGCAAAGTTTGAGGGAGGTGGGATATCATTTACCAAAGTGCTTAGGAAACAATTGGTTAAATGAAAAACTGTGAAGGTGTTACACATCAGCAAGACAGTGATTAAAGACAATAATCAGTTGGGAAAAAGATGAATAACTAAAACTGTGATCATTCTCAGAACACAGGCCTTCCGATAGATGGAAGAGGAAAGTGATCCAACATAATTTACTTTTCTGCTGTTAACTGAAATACCTATAATAGATATAAGATTGGTGACCAGCTGAAATCAATAATATGTACAGAATTCCTTCACCAAGAATGCCTGAAGCATGTTCTCCAATGAATCTTTCTTAAAAGTAGAGCTCTTTGATTGCTTAGGGGATACTGATGATGCGCTACAATTGTTAGGATATGGGTCTATATATTACTATGTCTTTGAGTGACAGAAGAAGATAATTAGCATGCTGTACATGTTTTGATTAGTATTTTATATTGTTTCAGATGTATATTATGATTTTCAAATGATTGGATATTATTTTAGCTTATTCTGCATTTGTTGTATATATATATATATATATATATATATATATATATATATATATATATATATTAGAGGCAAAATATTTAATGATCAGTTGTTAGTTCCACAGCAACAAAGTGAAGTTAGCAGTTATGGTTGAAACCCTCAGTTGCCCCCAGCTCACCCTCAACCAGCATTGGGTGCACATTGTCATCAGCCCAACTCTCACCCCATCACATGTGTAAAGAAGCAGAGGTATAGGAGAATGGGGTGAGAGTTAGGACCGAAGATCCCAATGCGCACCCCAATGCCAGTTGGGGGGTGGGCTGGGGGGTCCAAGGGCGGTTTTCAACCCTAACACCGAATATTCTCACTTTTGTCGCTGTGGAACAACCCTAACTGATGCATTAAACTGAGTTTTTTCACCTCTAATTTCTCTTCTTTTTGAGAATGATATCGAGAAATAGTGAATGTAATGCGGCGGTGGGAGTGCGAGGCCCTCCCACCACATGATGTCTTGTGACATAGTAACAGGAACAGCAACACTAAAGAAGCACTAACAGTGGTGCATATGGCAATGTAAGTGCGAATGAGAACAGAAAGGGTAACGCACACAGTGACATAGATGGGAACGGTCTGCCACGTGATGTCTTGTCACATAGTAACATGTTGCCTGCAAACGCAAATGGTAATGGGTGTGATGACGCAAAGCTACACAGAAAGAGAAACAGTACTGTAGATGGAAATGGTAAAAAATAACAGAAATGCAAGCACAAATGAAAACACAAAGGATAACACACATGGTGGTGTAGACGTGAACGGTAAGTGAAACGGGTACGGAACCGCAAGCAGAAAGGACAACAGTAACAGTAATGGAAGCGCACAGGCTGGTTTTCCCTAAAAGCTTCATAGAGAAAGACAGTGAATACAAAGAATGTCTGCATAATAATGGGTCTCGGAGCAGAAAATGAGGAGTTGGAATACTAAATTGCTTATATCTCAGGAACCGTATGACATAGAAAAAAAATTTAAAATTCATATGATTTATGACTTTCCTGGCTAGTTTTATACTTAGCACCTATTTGGGAGCTAAGCATTTTTCTGATGAAAATTCCATATCTCGCACCGTTTCCGAGATACGGGCCCTGAAAGGCATGGCAAACACCTTAATGTTATCCTATGGGGAAAAAAAAGAGAAGTTTGGAGTGCCATAACTTTCGCTCCCTATAATATTTTTTCACCAAACCACTAAAAGGCACATCTGTGGGATGTTGGCTGTCCTCTCTCCAAATTTCAGCCCAAAAGACAGAACCGTTATTTTGCAGCAGAGCACCAAAGGATTGCTGCAATGCATCGGACGCCGTAATGTTATCCTATGGGAAAAAGCGTCAACTTTGGAGTGCTGTAACTTTGCTGCCATGTAATATTTTTTCAATGAAACACTGAAAGGCACATCTGTGAGATGTTGGCTGCGTTCTCTCCAAATTTCAGCCCAAAATACCAAACTGTTCTTTTGCAGCAGGGTGTCAAAGAATTGCTGTTATTTTCCCACAGCCTAGAAAAGTACTGTCGCAATTTACGAAAGCTTTTGCAGATTCATTTGACAGTGTCGCAAGTGTGAGAGTACTTTGCGAAAGTACTTTTTCCAGAAATGTGAAAAACATATTTCTGGGGTGTTTTACCCCAAAATAAAGACATGGCTAGCATCCTCAGCGTCCAAATAGGTGAATACAAAAAGAATTAGGTTGCTAGAGGGTCCCAAATTTAAAGGACTCATAAACAATGCAAAGGAAATGCAGCCAACAAAAACCACAGCAGCGTCAGTTACCATTTTACTGACAAAATGCTGCAGTCCTTTTACGTGTAAAGTCTGTCACTCCCGAGTCGCTGCGGTTTAAACATCTTGGTACAGTGTAAACAAATCCCTCATCTGTATTGAAACGGACGGTTCTGTAGCCTCTAATATGGCAGCTACGCCTGTATGTGATGATGTGTCTGTACATCACCCAGAGTTCCGGAGCTTGAATGGGGACCTTATAGTATGTATGATATCTTCGTTGCTGCTGCATCAAATCCTATACTGTGCAGGTGTGATAAGGTTGTTACACCTGCAGAGTATAGGATTTGATGAAGCAGCACTTTTTTTAATGAAGTTATCATATATACTTTATAAGGTCCCCATACAGAATACAGTAGCTCTCGGGAGTGATGTCGCTTACATTACATCATCGCATACAGACGTAGCCGCCATCTTAGGAGGCTACAGGACTGTCCAGTTTCAATGCAGACTGAGGGATTTGTTTACACAGCACCATGATGTTTAAACTGTAGTGACTCGGGGGTGACAGACTTCGCAAGCAAAATAACTGCAGCATTTTGTGAGTAAAATGGTAACTGACGCTGCTGTCGTTTTGGGGCCATGATTGGGCACCCCTGTTTATGTTTCCTTTAAATGCCAAACATTTTTATGATCGCCAACTGAAAAAAAAATGGCAGATTTGCGACAGTAAAAGGGCCATTTGCGAAAGTAAAAACTGCATTTGCGACACTGTCGAACTTTTTGTTAACTTTTCCCATTGACTTATAATGGGAACTTGTTTTTTGAATAACATTTGAACCATTTAATATTTTTTTATGAAATCTTTGAAAGGCACATCAGAGTCCCCAGCTGCATGTTCCCTGAAGATTTTGGAGTGGTCACACAAATCGTGCGACCTGTAGGCGCGACCGTAGAATTCCAAAAAAAGCGTAAATGCATGTGCAGATCATGCTTAATAACTCCACATCCATATATCCAACCTGTACAAAACTTGGCATATCCCAATGCGTATGCATCTTTATCATGTATTCCAAATTTCAGGCAAATCCATTGAACAGTTGCAAAGTTATTAAGGTTCAAAATTTGGGGTTTAACATGTAAATGGCTCCTCAATCCTAACTATGGTAGCACTACCGTGCTATCATAATATATATATATATATATGTACATATATATATATATATAGCAAAAAAATGCATCAAATGCACCAGTTAGGGTTCCAGTTAATGCCACAAAAGCAGGGAAATGTGGCGTTAGGGTATCTAACCCTAACTCCCCATCCCCAAACAGCAAAAGGACAAGACCACACAAGCAACCACAGACAGCCATCATCAGGTAAGACAAGCAACATACAACTGTTTCCAGATGACATGAATATAGTAACACTGATGTGCTACATTTGTGGGTTTGTATCTATGGCGTGCACACCACAAGACATACACACTCACTTGTTTTAGCAATGGCAGACAATGGTTTGAGCAAATTTTTTTATTTCAGTTGAATATGGGAAACATAAACGCACAATTCAAAATGCATAGCACAGAAGTGAGGGGTTCAAGAATTGCAAAGGGCTCAAGTCCCAGATTGTACTTGACAGTAGTAACATTTAACCAGCCAGAAAACAAATCATGCTTTGAAAGCATGACTCTTGGAAGTACATAATTATACACCGAAAGGTGCACAACAAAAAAGCTTGATAAATACAGAAGCTGATGTGTACAGGTCATTCCCAGTGGAGTGACACGCTTCTTGTTTCTGTGGCTGACAGAAGTATAGAGTAAAAATATAATCACACTTCCATAGGGGCTAGAAGAATGTTCCATCAGTACTTCTAAGACCCCCCCAAAAAAAGAGGTGAAAACATGCGTTACTATCAGTACTAACCATAGAAAGTTTACCTCTTAGCCATGAGCACAGACTTGCCAGACTCAAAGCAGCCGTCCCACATGCACATGCATGCATGAACACACATGCACATGCACACACACACACACACACGTGTGTGATCCTGATACAGTAAGAACTAGCAACTGTTTCTAGTCACAACATCTTTATAAATGTAATTGTTCTCCTGTTGTACCCAGTTGTGAGTGAATCCTTCCAAGTGATCAAATGTCACTGAATAAAAGCAGAACATGAGAACACTCCGCCTCCTCCCTACAAGCCCATGCACTTTTCCATAATTTTGTTGAAGTGTGAACTGTTGTGAAAGGGAATGCTGAGTCCATTAAGTTCCTTTCCATGTGAGGCAGTCTAAAATAATTTGCCTCAATTCTGATTGCTATGTTAACACACAGCAGTGCTTTAAACAAAAGTCACAAAATGAACTTTTACCTATTACTGTTAATATCTGTAGATGGTTTATGCATTATATGCATTTACCATTCATAAATTATACACAAGTCAGGTGTTGTGTATTCAGAAAGGGAACTGGTAAGATATATAGTCATATGACAGATTTGTGTAATTGTTGACAGTCTAGGCATTGGTGTGTCTAGCTGCTGAGTGCTTTTATATAAATGTGCTTTTTCTTGAAACACGGCATCTTAACAAAAAAAAAAGTGCCCCGGGGGTCTTTGTAGAATAAAATGAACTGATAAGACTGAAATGTCTTGCTGTCACACTCAATAGGTCTGCATGACCGTATTCTGAAAAATACAAGAAGGTTATTGTGATCAGATATTTTCTACCATATCTAAAATAAATGTCTGATGCTGTGTGTGTGTGTGTGTGTGTGTGTGTGTGTGTGTGTGTTCTAACAGAGTTTCATTTAGCCACAAACCTTTGAACATTTTGCAAATATATGTGGAGGCTATAATCCCACCCCCTGACACATTTTAAAAGAAAGGAACATGTCTACCAAAGGCTAAAGCCATTTCCAGCAGAAAATAATTATTTATAAGTATTTGCAAGGGCAAATATTATGTTTTCATACTTGACTTAATATAACAGAATAGGACAAGTTTGATACCATTATTTATAAGCACCCTACAAAGGACGCTAATAAAATCACCTAATCAAATATGTATAGTATTCTACTAAACACATTGAGAACCCAAACACATTTTATCTCAAGTTTTGATTTCCCATTTTTGTTGAATTATTGTAAATATAGTTCTAGAAATGTATATTTTATTCCATACATCTGCTTCTTCTAGCACGTATAAGGCACAGTTTTCTCTCAAACCTGCAACTATTAATTTAAACTGAATGTGAGAGAGGGAGAGAAAGTAAGTGTCACACACACACACGCACACACACACAAACACACACACATATATATATATATATATATATACATATACAATATATATATATTTAGAGAGAGAGAGGGAGAGAGAAAGAGAGTTGCTTTAGCACTACAGGCTACAAAGTAAATTTTATCCAAGATAAATATCACTAAACAAAGCCCATTTACAATGGTGCCCTGTTAGTGAATGCTACAGACGTTAATCGTGCACAAGTCAGGAGTGCCGGGAAACAATTGTTTTAGTTGTAGTGTGTTTCTCAGGGTATACAATGCATGATGCTTTAGATAACATGACTCAGTTGTGTCCCTGCCTGTATCATACGCTGTACTATATATGCAATGCATTTTACTCTAAATTTCTTATACAGGGAGCAACCAAATTACATTAAACTGCATTATTTTGTAAAGCCTTCCCCAAGCACAATGCTGGTCGAAGCTATCAAATGTGCACAACTCCCACATTTCCTGTGGCATGGACCACCAGATGTGCCCTTTTCTTAATGGGGAAGGAGGACATTTCATAACAACAAGGTCTTCATCATATATGAAAACCACACAATGAAAATCATATACAGTATACCTGCTAAATGCAATATGGTGTTAAGTAAAACTGAACTCTTTCTCTGTGAGGCACTTTAAAAAAAAGACTTTCCTTGAAAATCAAACTAACCTCAGAGTGAGGGGACTGCTTTAGTATACTGTAACTGTTTGTTCCCATTCAGAGCCCCATACAATGACGAGGGTACTCCAGGCTGACCTCTTAGGTTTACTGTTTACAAAATTATCCCCCCTTTCAGTAAACACCTCCATCAGTAGAGGAGGGTGTTGTCATTGGCCAAACACTATTCAGACTGGTAATTTTATTAAAAATGTTTCACAGAGACAAAATATAAATGGGAAAGCTGGTTTCCTTTATTCCACAAATGTGTGTTTCTTTTAGACAAGGAAACATGTAGCTAATAAACTAATAAAACTGTTACTATTATGCATGTTTTGCTAAAAGTAATTAAATACAAGTTAAGCAACTGGATGTGCTATGAAGCTACTTCTGCTTGTATCTTGAAAAGATAACTATGTTTGGGTAGTGTCAATCAGGTTAAAGCATTAGTGTTGAAATTGAAAGTTTGACTTAAAAAATATATATTTAGATAAATATACAGTGTGTGTGATTATATAATATATATATATATATATATATATATATATATATATATATATATATATATGTATATGCTGCATATTCTTGCTGGGGCACCCTAATTTTGCCTGCAAGGCCATCAGCCCAGGCAGGGCATTCACAAGGAGGCTGAGAAGGACAACGGGGAAGGCTCGGCTGCCGCACCACTCAGTGGATGTGTCGAAAGGTGTGTGGGAGGACTTCCAGTTATGGGAGGAGTTTCCTCGACAGCTACAATGGGATGACATTCTGGCAGGAAGAATGGGAAAAGAATGTGGATTTGGAACTGTTCATGGATGCTTCAGGTGCCCTGGGAATGGGGAC
This sequence comes from Neoceratodus forsteri, assembly GCA_016271365.2. Lineage (NCBI taxonomy): Eukaryota > Metazoa > Chordata > Ceratodontiformes > Ceratodontidae > Neoceratodus > Neoceratodus forsteri. The sequence continues at coordinate 233,358,644 of JADMNL010000023.1, read as the reverse complement.
ATACTTCCAAGGGGAATAGATGTCAGAGCCTTGGCCAGCATCATGGGGGAAAAAGTGGGGGTGTTGAAGGATATCACATTCTTGGAGATCTTCCTGATATGGGTGGTTCTGATGGTGTGGGGCTATAGGATGCAGGTGAAGCGCATCTTGTTTTGGTGCTGTAACAAAGGAGTCATGGAAGTCATTAATAGGCAAGGGGGAGGATGGAGATGGTGGGCAGGCTGTTCAGATGACTGGTTTTGTAGGTGCTGCAGCTGAATATATCTTTCAAAGTGCAGCACATTGAGGGACTGAAGAACTAAGTGGCTGGCAGTCTTTCCTGTTTACAGCTCAAAAGGTTTCAGGAGTTAAGGCTTCAGGCAGCACCACACAGGACCAGGATCCCAGGCTGGATGTGGGAGTTTGGAGGGATACAGCCAGGGCGCTGTACCAGGGATCTTGGGCAGCTAACACATTGAGGGCGTACAAAGCAGGATGGGTGAGGTTTCAGGACTTCAGAAGGAAGTACAGGTGGGATGGGGCCAAACTGGCCTGGGACAAGCAGGTAAAGAGGTTTGTGGTGGAGCTGTGGGAAGAAGGGCTGGCCCACACCACAATGTTCATGAACTTAGCTGGCATCAGTTGGGTACACCAGGACAGGGGCTGAACCAATATAAGGGCTAGCAGGACAATAAAATGCATGGTGTCAGGGTGGTGGAGTGGTCAAGCAGCCAGGGTGGACAGGAGGCACCCCATAAGAGAGGAGTTGCCAGAAAAGGTCTTAGGGGCAACCCAGAAGGTATGCACATCAGCCCAAGACGTGGTACTACTCCGGGATGTGTTTGTAGTTATGGGAGGAGAGGCATTCCAGGTGGGAGAAGTGGTGGCCCCACAAAAGGCAGCTGCTGGGAAGGCTTTATAGCATGAGGATGTCCTATGGGGAAACGACGGGGTGGTCATTACCCTGGCCAGGTCGAAGATGAACCGGGGGGAGGGGGATCCAGATGTCACTGGTGAGGTAACCACAGTCTGCCAGTTGCACTGTGGGTGTGCTGGAGATGTACAGGAGCACTCTGAGGAGGGCTAGGGGAGCTCTGTTCTGACATGGGGACGGCTCTCCGGTCACAGGGTTTCAGGTAGGGGTAGTACTCAAGAGGACTCTGATGTTCCTTGGAGAAGATCCAAGTAAATTTGCCCCACATTCCTTTCAGAATGGGGCAGCCATGGAGGCAGCAGAAAAAGGGGCTGCAGTGGTGGAGGCTCAGAAGGTGGGGCGCTGGAAGTCCAGTTGCTATAAGAGGTACGTAAGGTACTGACAACAGCAACTCACACTGTTTATTTTGTTTTCCGTGGCAGGTTCCAAGAGGAAAATCTGGATAGTGCAGCATTCCTTCTTATATTGGGTTGAAAGGTTTGCAGTTGCCACCTCCAGAGGAGCAGAGTTGAGATATAACACCGAGCATACCAGGGTGCTGTGGAAAGGCATTAGGGGGATGAGGTGGGCACAGCTTATGCTTTTAATGGAAGAATTAAAGTTGCAGTGGGGCACACCAAATTGCATTATTATACACCTGGGGTAGGATATTCAGACTGCGCCAAAAAGATATGCAATAGCAGGAGCAGGCGCAAGTGCAATGCACCATGTGCAACACGTCCGATATTCAAACCAAGCGCAGGCCAAGGTGTGCTTGCACAACACAGCTGAATATCATGCCACCTGCACCATGGCACAACCAGAGATGCGCAGTGGAGCACAGCCAATGCGCAGTAGCACAACCAGTGATGGGCAGGTACAGGGACAGGATGTAGGGGTGCACTACCCATGGAAGCCATGGGCAGAGGATCATGCAGCAGGCCAGTCAGACCCACCCCCTCCCAGGCACCCCATGAACTGCACAACCAGAGGTGAGCTGGATGGGCCACCAGCCTATGAACACCAGCACTGAATCAACAGCCGGGGCATGGTGCCCCAGCACACACCCTGGGCAAGCAGTGACCGCTACACAAAAAGGGTCAGCCCCCCAGTGCCACCCCACCTGACCAATGCAGAGCACACCCTGTACAGTGATCCCCAGACACCCGGCCCAGAAGCAGCATCCAACAGTGCATGGCACTGAATGCATGCCACCACCACCACTGTGAGAATGCAACCCTGTGCACCATGGTGCCATGCATGGCAGCCCCACTGTGATCACCCCACAGTGGGCGACACCAGCCACTGATGCAAAAAATGCATACACATTGCCCCCCTACATGGCCCCCCTGTGGCACAGCAGAGAGGTTGACCCTGCGTCAGTACCTGAGGGACCCTCGCATGTGACAAGGCCTGCCACCAGCAGGACAGCACCCCACACACCCACCCAAGCACACACCCTGTCCCAGCACTGGCCCCAACAGACAGCACAGCAGCTCACTGTGGTGGATGGAGGCATGCACCACACAGGATGCAACACAGGGCACTGACAAACCCCCATCCTGTCCCAAGGGTACCCCGAAACAGGGCCACAAAAGCGGGGCAACAGATGCCGCTGGTGTGTGTCCACTGATGCTGTGTACCCATGGCCTGCACTCCACCATGGCACTGGTGAACTAGCCATCTGGTGCATGCAACATGAAGCCATCCACCACCAGCATGCAGCCAGAGCACAAGTGACAGACAGTAGAACACAGACACCGCAACAGACACCAGTGACAGCATGGAGGGGGGACAACAACAGCATAGCCCACAGTGTTACCCGAGGCAGACATGCAACAAACTGGTGACAGGACGCAAGCCGCCATGGTGCCATGCCAGGAGGGTGGCTGGCATGGACAGCCACCAATGACATGCTGGCAGACCATGCATACCACAGACATGCAAAGGGCTCAGTTGCACAGGCCATGGACAGACTGACAGGGGCATCAGGGACACAGCGCATGCACCAGGGACCACTGCACACAGGCATCCAGTGCACAGGGAACAACACACATACCACAGACAGGGACCATGGCCCCCACCCACACCAGTGGTGGAGCCCTGCCGGACACACACACGCCCAGGCCTGCACCACCCCCGACGCCATGCACACCACTGCAGCAAAACACCATACGCCTGCTGCAAATCAGAGACCACCAGAGTTGTCATATTAAACAAGATTATAATGCATAGGGAAACTGTACAAACAGCAAAACAAACAGAACTATGTACAAAGTGGGGGGAGAAGGGCCACAATCCAGGTGGGGGTGGGCATGGGACAAGGGGGTACATCAGGGAGTGGGACAAAGGGGTGTGAGAGACAGTCCAGGGGGGATGCACATCACGTGCACTGCAGGCCTTTCTGATGGCCCCTATCTTCACTCCAGTCCCTGTGGTGCCACCTGTGCCTCCTTTGGTGGCCATGCTCCTTTCCCTGGAGCAGCTCCAGAGTAGCCTGGGTCACATGTAGGAGCTCTTGTATGTGTCATTCCAGTGTAGTCCAGCATTGTCCACCTAGGACAAGGGAGCAGAGTCAGTACATGTGACTGGCCAGACACCTGCAGCCCACCTAATGTGCATTGCATACAGCCATGGGCCAAGCCCCTGTGATGGCATGTGACCACCCACAGTGTCCGCACCCACAAGACCCACCTACCCAGGCACCCATAGCCATGTGGAACGCTGCACACACCCACTGCCCATGTTCTGCACAGCACCAACGTGGCCATACAGTGACGTGGCTATGCAGTGTGATGGCAGTGGCACAGCCATGGACCCAGTGCACTCACAGCCCACCTGCAAAACCCACCCACACATGCAGTGCTACAGAACAATGCTAAGTGCACCATGAGGTGTGCACAGCAGTGGGGCCAAGTGCAGGTGGCCATGCCCTGCCACCACCCCTGCAACCCACCATGCACAGATGTAAGGGGAAACATGGTACTCACCTGCATCCTGGTCAGCAGGGTGCTGTTGACCCATGGCACCACCACCGTACCCCAGCTGCAAGGCCATGCCACCAGCTGCAGCTTGCCATCCCTGTCCATGGGCCAAACAGGCCCTTCAGCGAACCTCTGGGCCTAGGGTGCAAACATGGAGAGGGAAACATCAGTACAGGTCAGTAACATAGCCCCCCCTCACTGTGTGCATGCCTGCACAGCCCAGCCATGATGCACCACCACCACAACCCCCACAGGATGGTCCCCACTCCCCTGTGGTGTGGCTTGATGCCCACCATGATACCTGGACAGACAGACACTACCAGTAATGGGATGGAGCACCTTCCTGGCCATGGCATGGTGCCTCACTGGATACATGCCTGCAGTCACCCCAGGTGGTCAGGGACCCACCACTGGAGGTCACCATAGTGGTGGTGATACTGCTTCACTAACCTGCTGCTCCATGTTGCCTCCTCCAGGCCCTCTGTGACCTCTTGCCACACCACAGTCCTTGGCCTCTGGAGCGGTACATGGCCAAAGAAGCCACCAGCATGTGGCTCCACCAAGGCCACCAGGTTTGCCAGTTCGATGGCACTCCAGACCGGCGCTCTGGTCCAAGGCATGGTGCTGTCTCAAACGGCATCAAAATGGTGCTCTGTAGCACACATGCCCCACGTGCAGAGGCAGCACGGTACTGCGCTGCCAGTCCCTATCACGCTGTCACCGGACTGTGCAATAGGGGTGCAGCCATGCATACGCATGGCACCTAGGGGGAAAAGGTCAACTGCAGAGTCAAGGGTCTGTCTGTGCACAGAACTCCACAGTGCTATTGGGACACCCTGCATGTAGCACAGTAGGGTGCATGTGTGTGATGCCCTGCAGTGGCCTACCATGCTATGGCACCATGGCACCCACGGCGCACCATGGCACGAGTGCCCCATGAGCATACAGCACATTAGCACCACAGGCACAGTGGTGGCCATGCTCTGCACTGCCTCCTGAGCACAGCACATCATCAGCAGCACTGCACGCATTGGTGTCAGCACCCCGGGCATGTGCAGTGTGGTGCCGATTGCGCACATCACAGTGATGCACCATAGCCTAAGCATGCTCAACAACATTGTGCAAGGTGCAACAGCATGATATTCAGTCAGGTAATGCAAATCAGCTCATTAGCCATTCCACGGTGCATCCACTGCATTAGCATCCACTTACAGTTGCGCCTGCCCTCATTTGCATGCGTTGTGCTATATATGCGACCTGGGGCTGCAGAGGCCATGGATCGGTATTGCAGTCCTTTGTGGTAGGTTGCATGCTGTTGGGATGTGGGGACAGTGGTTTGGGAGGGCTGTATGGGAATGCACAGTCCAAGGTAACACCTGTCTTTCCCTCAGGTGCAAGCATGACCGAGCATGAGGAAGAGGAGGATCAGGGAAGGGGGAGAAGGAGGAGGCCCAACTTCAACAGGGCTGAATCTGATGCCCTGTTCGAGGCATATCTGGACAGGGAACTGCTGCTTAGTGGACAGCGTGGAATGCCACAGGCCCGTGTTGTGGCATGAGGTGAGGTGGCGTGTGCCATGAACCAGCAGGGCAGCCACCAGCAGTCTGTGCAGGAGTGCAAAAAGAAGGTAGACACAGACAGGAGGTGGATCAAGGACAAGGTGGCTGCCATCAGGGCAGCACGTGCTGCCACCGGTGGGGGCCAGCTGGATGCACCCCGCCTGATGCCACAGGAGGAGTGGGTGGCCAACAGCATGCGGTGTAGTGCTGTAGAGGGTGTTTCTGGTGGTGGCTTTCAGATGGGTGGCAGCCCATCACTACATCGTAGGTCTGGTGCTGTCAGTGTGTGGGTGGTGGAGGGCATGCCACAGCACCAGGTGGAGCCACTAATGCCACTGTGTTCTTTTACAGCTCCTAAGTGTCTTCATGGGACAGTGGTGGTGGTGTGTCCACTGAGGGGGAGGCCCTGGACATGGAGTATCACCCATCCACCTCCACAGGTGTCCAAGGGGCTGCCAAGTGCATACCTGCACGTCTGTCTGGACTGATATGGGTGGTGCAGGTGCAGACATGGCCCTCCCTGTGGCCCAGTGTGACATTGCCCCCAGTCTCCAGTGTGCTGGGACACAGATTGGGGCCAGATCCAGCACCAATGATGATGGTCTACACATCCCAGACAGTGATACATGTGGGACACAGGATGGTCCTCAACAGGCAACCACACGAGTGATGCCATGATTGATGCTGCCATAGCTGCCTGCGTAACAACCCAGTCCCAGCCTGTGTCTGTATGCCCCAGTGGGACAGCACTGGTGTGCGTCCAGGGCAATGAGGGCTGTTGCAGCTGCTGCGGCAGCGCTGGTATCCCCTGGCTATCGGCAGCCGGAGGGGCAGTGCCAGCAGTCAGCCAATGACAACAGAGGGACAGTGTCGGGGCGGTGGCAGTGCACCGGGTGTGGACATGCCCTGGAATGGCTCTGGTGTGCAGTGCCCATCATCAAGGGGTGCTGGCCAGCAGGTCCAGGAACACTACGGGGGACTGCATGCTGGACCATCAGATAACCACTTGAACGACCACAGCAGTCCTATCCAGGCCTCAGTTGATCAGCAGATGTGGCTCATGATGGCAGTGGATGCACTCAGCGCAGTTCTGCGCCAGGCAGATGAGCGGCACAGCAGGGACCACAGCTTGCTCCTAGCAGAGTTGGCCCAGCAGTGGGTGGATGTGACTGCTGCCATTGACAGGCAGACCACTGCAATAGCAATTGTGATGGCTACACTGGCCACCCAGTTTGGTGCCCAGCTGCTGCAGACACCACACAGTCTTATGTCCACCCCCCCATTCCTGACATCATGCGACACTTGCTATGTCTACACCGGGTTCGGCTGTAGGCATACTGAGCACGCCTGGCGCAGGCATGTTCGGTGGGCTGCAGACCCCTGCGTGGACACAGTCATGTTCATGCAGCATCACACCTGGGGGCCCGTCGGTGCCACCCCATGAGGCCACTGGTCAGCTTGGCATGGCTGGCAGGTCTCGGCGGAGCCACCCACGCATCCATGGCAACCGTGGTACTGTGCCACATGACTGACCTGTCTCCCACTGTGGCTACTGTCTGCCACTGCCCTGTGTGCACTGTGGTGTGCATTGTGCGATGCATGGGTAGGGTTCCCAGTCCTGCACACACACAGTCCCTGTGCACACTCTCCCGGCTGCTGGCCACTGTGGCATGTGCATGATGATGCCTGCGTAGCGATGTCTGCCACTGTGCAATGGTGCCCAGCAACTGAGGCACACACAGTACCAGCCACTGGGCATGGTTGTGTGTGGTCCTGTGAGGGTGTGGGGGTGCCTGTTGGGGTGGGTGTGCTGTTTGCCCATTGGGCATGTGTCGTGGTGTGTGTGCATGTGTGTGCACATGTCGTGTTCATCCCTGCCCATCCCTGTCACCATGTGCGGTCCCCTGCTCAGTCCCTTTCCCTTACCGCCATCCACCCCTGGTGTCCAGCACTGCCTGTCTGTGGGCTGTGCCCTTGCCCTTGGTGGTTGTACTTGGCCCCATGACCTACCTGTGTTGTCCGAAGTGCTCCTCTGCGATGGTATCCCAGTGCTGCTGTGCCATCCGGACCAGCCAGGGGACTCATCACCCAGAGGGTGGCTGCCCTACAAGAGCTGGACCGGCGTCCTCATTGTCCACACTGCTGTCCCCCTCTTTGACCTCTATGGCTATCCCACAGTCGGTGGCCATGTTGTGCAGGATACAGAAGGCCAGGAATAGCCCACAGGCCTTCGAGAGGCTGTACTGTAGGGCACCACCTGATGTGTCCAGGCACCAGAACCGTGCCTTCAGCAGCCAGAACACCCACTCGATGACATTCCATGTTGTGACATGTGTCTCATTGTACCGTAGCTGTGATGGGGTCATGGGCTGCTGGTGTGGTGTGAGCAGCCAGGGCTGTAGCTGGTAACTACTGTCACCGGTGTGTAGAGGGAGACATTAGCATGGTGGTCTGCATCACTATGCCATGGGTCATCATGGCCGGTACTCATGCCACTTCTGACAATGCAACCCCCCACGTCTGCTCACATTGTCCTGCGTGATATGCATACTCACCTACTAGATGGCCGGTGGGGATGTCCCCAATCTCAAACCTGTGGCACAGTGCAGACTGGTGCTAGATGAAGGCATCGTGTGCTCCCCCAGGGTGCATGGCACAGACATTGATTATTCTCCCCCTGGCATCACACACCACCTGGCAGTTTATGCTCGGGTAGCCCTTGCGGTTGATGTATGCCACACCCTCCAGGCCAGGTGGCATGCAGATGCCTACATGGGTGCATTCAATGTCCCCGAGCATGCCAGGCAACCATGCTACCCTGTGGAACTCTTGTATGTGTGCTGTGTACTCCACCTGTGTGCTGGGGAAATGGATGTACTCCACAGCATGTGGCAGCAGTGCTCTGAGGAATTGTGTGAGCAGGCATGACGCAGCCGACTGGGTTATGCCTGTTGTGTCCCCTGTTGGTCTCTGGAAGGTGCCCGTGGTGAGCAGGTACATGGCAGCTGTGACCTTTGTCTCCACAGACAGCGCATGGCTCCATCATGTGGGTGCCTGCATCTCTTCACTGAACAGCTCACAGAACTGCCTCAGAATTGCCCGGTTCAGGTGGTACCGGCCCACAATCTCAGTGTCAGAGTACTGTTCAAAGCTAGTGTGGGCCCGGTACTGTCTGTTTTGGGCATACTGCTGATGGGCCCTTCCACGGCCCGCCTCCCTGCTGCCTGCCTTCCCACACCCCTCATTACCACCTCCATCTGGAAGGTGGCACTGGCCATGTCCCTGGCTGGTGTTCCCCCCCGGGTGGCTGTTCTCCTGTTCCCCCCAATGTCTGTTGCTGGTGCTTCCCCTGCACCGGGTTCACCTCCGGCTGTTCACCTGTTGCTGTCCTGCCTCTTGCCACTGCCCTCAGTCTACTGTGACACTCTTGCACCCTTTTGCACACACTGGCACAGGCACACCCATTCCTACACTCAATCAGGCACACTTCTGGTGGGCCCTGTCCCACTTCTGGCCACTCCTGTGCCCTGCTTCCTGTCTTGCCTCCCTGCCACTCTGTCTCCACGCTTCCTACCGATGGCTTCCCTGTGGTGCATTCTTCCTCCCCTCTCTTGTTCCTTTTATTTTGGTTAATTTCCGCTGTCACGCAACTTCTGCTTGCTCCGCTATTGCGCATGTAGCATGCTGTTGAATATCACACTGCGCATGTTATTCATGGTTCTGCCCCCCTTCAGTTGCACATGCATTCATTACTGTTGCGCTCTGGCACATCGCTTGTTGTGCTGCGCAGCTGGCTCCCCCTGAATATCGCACAATGGTGCATTTCCACATTTGCGCTGGCGCATCCCTGTTGTGCTTGGCACATCCGCTCTGAATATCCCACCCCTGGGGGGCAACAATTTTGGGAGCCTGCCATGGGGGGCATTGGGGCACAGCATCATGGGGGATTTGGAGAAATTAAGAGGGGTGGTGGCCAACAGTGACAATTGGCTGGTCCGACATCACCTCCCAGAGGGTTTGGGGGGGCCTGGTGACATCACAAGGAAGGTAAGGTGTAAAATGACAAGGGATGCCAGAGCCCCAGGGATTGGCTGGGGTGGAGTCCAAAGGGGCTCCTGAACAGGGGTCTATAGGGGTATATTAGGCCTGGACTCAGGCAGGATGATCTCTTTTGCTGGGAATTTTTTCCCACCCCACCCTTATTAAGGAAGGTGCTGGGGTCATGTTTTGGCACAAAGGAAAGAGTTGGAGGGCAGGTTGAGTGCCCTAAGGGCCCTTGGCATAGGGCCAGTGTTTCTGCTGTGGGGAGGCAGCATCGGGCCACAGGGCTAGGTGTGAGTCCCCTGGTAGGGAGGGGCAAGGATGCCCATGGGAGAGGGAAGAAAGAAAAAGGGGGGTAGCAGTGGGGAAGGAAGAGGGGAGGAGGTAGGATACATGGGCTGAGGACAAAGAGCCCAGATGTGGTAGAAAAGCGGGAAGGGGGATAGGTCCAGGCACCGGATTCAGAAGTGTCCTGGCCTGGAGGGCGAAAGCTTGGGTATTTGTAACTAGCCTGGTTCTGGTGTGGAGGAGGGGGCCAGATTCACAGTGTCTGGGCCCTGAAAGCAAGATGGAAGAATGAACAGAAGAAGGACAAAGGCCAGAACCAGGAAGCTTTGAACAAAATTTTGGTGTGGAACTGAACTGTAAATTCAAAATCTGTGGTTGTAAATATATTCTTTGTGCCATAAAAAAAATTGCCAGCTAGCAACCAACAAGTTAAACTGTTGTAGCATCCATCATTCCTGGGGGGATTCAGTGGAAAATACACCAGTTAAGGTGGATACCACAGCAACAAAAACAAGGAAATGAGGTATTAGGTTCACTGATTCATCCCCACCTCTTATCTCTCATATCCCTTTCAAACACCTACAGGTATTGGGGTATGCTATGGGGGTCATCAGCTAACCCCTCACCCCATTCTATGTGTATACAAGTTTACACACTACAGTATAGGACAACGGGGTGAGATTTATTCTTTATGACCCCATGGCACACCTCAACACCTGTAGGTGTGTGGAGGTTGGGTGGATGGGGTGGGGTGGTGGGTGTGGGAACCAAGGGGGAGGGTCATTAGGGTTGGAAACCCTAACACCTTATTCCCCTGCTTTTGTTGCTGTGCTATCCACCCTAACTGATGCATTAACAAAGTTTTTTGCAAAGACTTTCCCTTCTTTTTCAGATAGCATAATTGTATCCTCAGTGTACTGTGAGAGCACAGGGTCCTTTTGACCCTGTACTCCCATCGCTCCATTGAGACAAGACAACGCTGTCCATAAGTCATGGTGGGAGCACAGGGTCCTTTGGAACCTGCTCTCTGATCACACAATCTAGACAGTACAACAGTGTCCATATGTCATGGTGGGAGCACAGGGTCCTTCAGACCCCACTCTCCCATCCTTCCATTGATATAGTGCAACACTGTCCATAAGTCATAGTGGACCCTGTACTCCCATACCTCCATTGAGACAAGACAACACTGTCCATAAGTCATGGTGGGAGTGCAGGGGCTCCATCCCACAATCCAGATAGTGAAACAGTGTACATATGTCATGGTGGGAGTGCAGGGTCCTTTGGACCCTGCGCTCCCATCAATCCATCGAGATAGTATAACTGTATCTATATGTCATGGTAGGAGTGCAGTGTTCAAGGAGAGCAGGGTCCTTCAGACCCTGCACTCCTATCATTCCATCGAGATAGTACAACAGTATCCATATGTCATGGTGGGAGGCAGGGTCCTTTGGACCCTGTGCTCCCATCCCTCTCTCCAGATAGTACAACAGTGTGAAAAATTGGAAACACTGGCAAGGTTATGAGCATGCATAGAAGATGCACAATGCACACTCGTAACGCGCTCATGTTTTGGAATTTTTTCACCAAATTTTCAACATCAACATTATGGAACCTCCCCTCATGAACGATGGAACTGTGATTTTGTTAATCCATCCCAAAAGCGACTGCACCATTCTGCACCACAGGTGTGAAATCACATTTGGGACAGCATGTGCAAAATGACAGCAGTTCTGTTCATAAGGTGGTGTGAAAAAATGGCAATGTTGAAAATCTGAAGCGAAAATTTCAAAAATTAGCAAAGTTACAAGCATGCGTAGAAAGTGCATAATGCACACCCATAACGCAGTCATTCTGGGGAATTGTTTCACCAGATTTTTAACATGTGCTTTATGGGTCCTCCCCTCATGAACAGTGGCAATGTCATTTTTTTAAACTGTTCCAAAAGTTGATTTTGTGCAGCAACTGCGCCATTCTGTGCCACAGGTGCGAAAACATATTTTGGGAGGTATGTGAAAAATGACAACTATACTGTTCATAAGGAGGTGTTAAGAAATGCCAATGTTAAAAATCTGGAGAGAAAATATTAAAAATTGGCGAAGTTACAAGCATGTGTAGAAATTAAGTAACGCACGCTCATAATGCAGTTGTTTTTAGGAATTTTTTTACCAAAATTGCAACATGGGCTTTTTGGGATCCCACCTCATGAAGAGTGGCACTGTCATTTTGTGAATCGGTCCCAAAAGGTGAGTCTGCACAGCAACCATGAAATCACATTTTGGGACTGAGAAATGAAACAACAGTGACGTTCATTAGGACTGGTCCCATGAACCCCATGTTTAAAATTTGAGGCCAAAATTCTTAAAATTGGCCAAGATATCAACCTAAGTTGAACTGCCCCATTGACTCCCATTATATGGCTTACCTTGATTTCTTCAGGTTGCAGTTGGGCTTTGAAGAGCACACACATGTTCCTGGTCCACAGAAAATCACCAGTCCTGTCCTTTGGATGGTAAGTATGGGTGAGGGAGGTGAGGGGAGGTGGGTAAGCAGAGGGATAGTGGGGATGGGGAAGGGGAGACTGGGGAGACGATGAGTGACTGTTTCCTTTATTACATGTATTTAAAAAAATAATTGGGATAGTTTTCTTTTGTTTTACAGGTTTTATTAGGGGTACTAGGCACACTGGGGTGGGCTCCCAGTGTGCCAACTAAGCTGGGGAGATCATCATGCCAACAGGGGGATTGTGCACCCTTGTCAGAAATAAAAGTGGGCTGGATGGGCCATCTGCCACCGGGAGTGGGCATCCCGATGTCAGAAAGTTTGAACTTGTAAAACATTAATATATTGGCATACTGGGGTGGGCTCCCAGTGTGCCGCAATACTAGGGGATACAGATCAACACACAGACTGGGCTCCTCCATGTCGCAGAACATGTCAGGCAGACTAGATCGATGCAGGATCCTGCATCTAAATGTGCACAAATTTCAATGCAGGACTCTTCATCGAAGTACTGTAATGTGCCGCACAATGCTTTTGTGTAGGAAAACAGGGCAACACAGCTCAATCGATCACAGGACTGATTTTTTCCACAATACTCCTATTGTGTGAAAAATATGTCTTTCGTGCCTGACATATACATTTTCCTATAGGAAATAATGGGAAAATGTAAAATGTCATAACTTTTGAATGGATTAATATTTTTTCACCAAACATTCAAAAGGCACATCTGTGACCCAGAATCTTTCTACCCTAAAAATGTCAGCCCACAACATAAAATGTTTTTTGAGATCCAGCTGTAGAAAGAAATGTCAAAAAATCCTGATTTTTCTGTTTTGTCAACACTTAATATCTCAGAAACCACTTGAGGGATTATCACACAATTTGGCACATCAAGGGACCTACCTCTAAAGATTATGCATCACAACTTTCATGCAAATCCTTTGAATGACTCCAAAGTTGTTAAGGCTCAAAGTTTGGAATTTAACATAGAAGTGCAGTTTCACCTCAACTATACTGGCGCAATAGCCAGTATGAGATATATATATATATATATATATATATATATATATATATATATATATATATATATATATATATATATATATATATATATATATATATATATATATATATATATATATTCACAGCAAATTTCCTCACTTTTGTAGCTGTGGAACAACCCTAATGCATTAAACGGAGTTTTTTGCCATGAATATCCTGTCTTTTTCAGAACTATTACTCACTATAGTACATGATTTATAGTTGTAAGAATACTGCACATACATAAAAAAAATGTTCCAATATCAGGAATACTTCAACTCTTGTAGTTGCATTTACTGTTATTAACAATAACAGTAGTTCACTGTGAATCATATTGTTTTAATAACTTTATTAATTGTAATTTTCCATTGTTATTCCATGTAATATGTTTTATGTACTCTTTTTCTTTGTGAGCACATATGTAAAGAAAAAGATGTACATAAGTAAAAGACTATATGACATGACATGGACACCATTAGTTCATCTACTGAACAAATGGATATGTTACTGTAGTAGCTTGAGATTTGATAGACATTGCTTGTACTACCAATTGAGGTGGTAGCACCAATCATGTGAAGAGAGGTGGAAGAGGTTTGCTGGTACTGAATACATAACTTTGTTGTAAGTATGCCAACACAGACATTTCACTGTTGTACTAGCAGGTACATACTCATCTTCATCATGATACACATACACATTCTGTAGCACTAGGTGTATAAAACAACAACAGTGTGCCACAAATAGTGTAAGGTAGCATTGTCACACATCTAAGTTACTTCTATGGAGAATCCAACTCTAATACCACAATAGTGTGGTATGATCTTTCAGCAAATGAGAAAATCACAGTTGTATAAATCTTGTTAAAACTATTTTCAAGAAACATCTCCAGTACACAATAACACACCAAACACAAGAGAGTATAAATTCACTTTTTTTTACTATTAAAATATTTTAGATATAAAAAATGACAAACAAAAATATTTTTCTTTTTATGAACAATACAAAAATATATATTTACAAACATAATATGTATACATAAAAAAAACACTTATTAAAGTGTGTATTGCCTTATACACAAAAATAAATGTTTAATAAAAATAATTTTATTTTTTACATAAATAAAAAAATATAGAAAAATTGTTGATATTTTTTTGTAAGTTTTGTGCAACACTTGCGAGAGGTGTATGCACTGCTTGAGGCAATCCAGGCTGGAAACTGGATTCGATGTGGAGGCACAAAGGAAGTGGAAACTGTTGCGCCCTCCGGAGGAGATACTGGACTACTATGAAGGGTGGTCAGTTTGGCCCAGGGAAGCTGCAGGAACAGATGGTGCTGGTGGAGGTGAAGCACTGCTACTGGCCACAGCATGTCAGCCACTGCTACAACTGGCTTGAGCACAGGTTGACAGTCCACTGTTAATGCATCCAAGAGACTGGATTCTGTCCAGCCTCAAGGATCACACCGCTTTGCTCATGCAGACTGCCAACTCGCTGCCAGCCGCCTGTGGCAGCGGCAGTGGCTGTGCATTTCGCAGTCCACGCGCCCTACAAAGATTTTAAAAAGTAATGATGAATATACAACACAAATTAAACAGTTATGACTTTCAAATATTTAACTTCAAATATTTCTTAGCTACTGCAATATCATAAATGCATTCATTTCAAAGTTATGATAATAGTTTTAACTATGATGCTAAACTATTTTGCTATCTTATTTCTGTCTCTGTCATACTTTATTATCTATATAATTTAATGAGCTGACAACATAAAAAAAATGTATAGTTAGATGTGGCTTACAGTGCTACTCTTATATTTTTTTCAGTAGTCATAAATATTCAGTATGTACATACTTTTGCATTATCAACACTATTATACCGTACAATTGAAATAGATCCTCATCAAGTGTGAGAATTTTTACTTCACCATGTCTGCCTATAATGTCTAGTCATCTCTGCAATAAAAAACAAACTACCTTGACATTAACACTATCATAATATACTTTTCATGTGTACACAATCATGATCACTTTAATGATAGTTTGAAAGCAAACAGCTTTTCAGCCGTATTTCAGCCCCTCAACACACGTCACTGTTGTAAATAATTAGTCACTGATATGACATCGCTCCACAAGCATGCCAGAGATCTTCAAGTACATAAAGAACATAAATGACAGATTTCTAGGTAGCATAACTATAAGACATTCAGACAACTAACCTAAAACTTAAACTGCAGTATGGGAAAATCTGAGTCAAAATAAACACATTTAATTCATTGCTGTACAGTTGGATGCCCATAATGTCTAGATCACTGTGCTTTTGCACTGCCACAGGGTAAAATTCTTCAAAACAATGTGGCACAGCAGTAATAAGGTTCTTCAATGTACTATCTGACATTTAAGCAATAATGCACTCCAGGGTAAGCATTGTGCTGGGATAATGTCACGCATGGGGTCATTAGACAAGAGGCCACAGGCCAAGTGCAACTAATCACCCCAAAAGTAACATTATCCCAGCACAACACACACCCCAAAGTACATTATTGCTATTATACAATGGCTTGTTGGTACTAATAAAAGAAACATTTTTACAAAAAGTCTTAAAAAGTATTTTTAAATTTGATTTCTCAATGGTCAGGCACAGTGAATAGAGAAACAGTCCCATTGTAATAAAGATAGTGTCTGCTATCCTCCTGCACCCACCCCCCCAGTAAAGTACAGCAGTCCACACACTAATATCCCAATATGGAACTGGGTAATATTTTTTAATTAGTATTTATGTTTTTTTTTAATGGCTTTAAATCAACTGCGGGAGTTGAGGAACCGTAATAGCAGTTATAGGGTTGTTTGAGCACTTAGCGATTGCCAGGAATGCAGGACATTTTTGGGCACTGCCTATTTGAATGTGACTGTCATTTTATCGATAATTTGTTTAATTTCCAATGTTCGTGGTAACACTGCAGGAGTTTGAGGAAAGCGAGCGGTAATCACAGGACTGTGGCAATCTGAAAGACCTCGTGCTGCTGCTGACGGGGAAATTGAAATGATGTCTAAAATGACATTTTTTTTTAGTTAAAACATCTGTTTATAGTCAGGGATAATTTTGGTGAATATTTCTGTAGGTGTTTTGCCTGGCAAGTTGTAGACAATTACTGTGCTGATGGACCAGTGGACATGGATATTTAAATGCCGTCTATAATGACGTTTGTTTTTTTGGGGGGAAATTTGACACACTCTGTGTCAGTGGGGGACAGGGAGTTATTTCACTATATCTGCTGGGAAGATGAGTAACGTAGGGACAATTTGCACATCATGGGCAGTGGCCACTAGCAGACGAGTCAGAAGCACTCATAGTAGGTTAAAGGCAGTTGAGAGTGTGAATGAGAAATGTGGGATTACGCTGTCAAGCAGCTACATGTAGTGACTTCTTGTTTTTCCAAAAAGTTATGTGGTCACCCTGGTGCTGGGACTAGAGCTGTGATGTTGTGCTGCTATAACATGACTGTTCCAGTCCCAGAGTCACCAATGGGAGCCCAGGATTTGTCTTTGCCATTGTATAATATGAAATTAACAATTATCAATAACAATTATTGATTTGCTATCATTAACATTGATAGTGTAATAGTAATAAAGTTTCTTACTGATGCCAAAGCACTTGCACCCTGCAGAGGATGACAGGCATTAGCATGTCCCTCTGGCTGTTAGATTTAGCAGGGCAGAAAAAGATGTATTTTATACTGCTGTGAGAAAAAAACACCTGTACAGTACATTAGCAGGTGAAAAAATATATTACAGTGTTAAACATTTTGTATATAAATACACAACATTTTCAAACCTACTACAGTGCATGGGAAATATCTAATACCTGATTGCAATGATATAATGTAATGCTCATCTCACAACAAATGTTTTAAATAGACATATTACCACCTTTCCTCACATACAGTCTCACTGTTATGTCCTCACACTGTACCAAAAAGTGATTTCACACAGCAACCACAACATCATATTGTAAAGTATGAAAACACAGTTTGACAGTATAGGTGAGCATAAAAAGTGTGACACTGTGTGTCGCAAGGCCATGCAGCATTGAATAATGTAGCAATGTAATGTCTGTGGCCCAATATTGAACACAGTTTCACTACTCAAGAACTCATTTTAATAGCACCCAACCCAGTAATAGGCAACGTATGATGTAGTGGAATTTGCACCACTGCAAGTAGAGTACTGCATTTTACATGTGGTGAGACAACTTCCATAGTGCTATATATAAATGTGCGATATTCATAATGTGACACACAAACAGTCCCATTATTCACTGTTTTATTACTTTTATCAACATTCCCTCACTTCATGATCACCTTTTAAAAATACACATGTGTGACAGTGCACTGAACAGCATCACACTGGACTGTAGATGTAAGTATGAGGTTGGCAAGGCTGAAGACAGACACACTGCACAGCAATTGAGTTTAACTGGGAAAAGTGGGTCATGAAGACTACAAGTCACATTTTGAACTGGTACATTGAGAAAAAAACAAAAAAATCATAATTGCACACTTTCTGCATTGCACACCATTTAGGTCACTAGAATATCCTCCCACCATGTTGTGTTTTTTGGGGGGTTCGGTATGTGCAGTCATCAATGCATTGCCACCCTTGCAAGGTTACCGCACAAATAAAGTCAATAATGTCAACAGTGATTGGGCCCCCCACAACAAACAAAAGAAAGTGGTACTGGCTCGGCACCGAAGGTGTATTGCGCACACCCCAGACAATTCAACATTTGGAGTAAGTATGCCAGCAGACAGTGCGCTCCCTCGTCACACAGTAAAACAGCAAGGTGTAGTTATCAACAGGAGCATTGATCACCATGAATGTTGACAACCATATGGTACTTCTCAAGCATGCAGATAATAGCAACAACAGATTTCACTTACATGGTGGGCTGGCGCCGGCTTCCTGCTTCACCTCCACTTGTTCAACAGCAGCAGCTTCCCCGGGCTCTATTAAAGCAAACAAGTTAAAAAATTATCACATTAATAGATGAAATATCAAGATAAAAGTCTTTTTCTTTAAAGCATCAATTTCTAATACTACATCATTCATACAACTATCATATGAACACATATCTCTTTACAAAAACAGCTGTCTCTCCAGCTAGATGTATGTTCTTAAGTCAGTATTACATACATATAACAAGTCTTCTCATCTGCAAAAAGCCACACAAAGTTGAAATAATGACACCATGTGTATATCTTTTTCCAAGACAAATGTCCATCCAATCCAGAACACTTAATATAAGAAATCCATTTTTTCCCCCTGGTGCTTCCCCTAACACTGTTTTCTTCAATAACGTTTTCTCTGAAAGAAAACTCAGAAATCTATTATTGGTAGTATGCAGTGCAGAACAAGCAGTGCCTACCCATCAATAATAGTTATAACATTGTCATAATGCATATTTGTTACACAGAAACATCCTAAAACATTACATGTACCTTCAATTAACACACATGTACACTAACTATATGACGATCTGTTTCTTAAACAGTTTTAAAATGTGTGTTATTATAATAAGAAGAACACAAACATAACTATAATGTTACTCTTCGCAATGACCCTCTAGCTGAATATGGCAGTTGTTTATGTGTTATTAAGCATATTACCCCTACAGGGCTATTAAAACACAT
Source organism: Neoceratodus forsteri (assembly GCA_016271365.2). Taxonomy (NCBI): domain Eukaryota; kingdom Metazoa; phylum Chordata; order Ceratodontiformes; family Ceratodontidae; genus Neoceratodus; species Neoceratodus forsteri. The sequence goes on along the minus strand of JADMNL010000023.1, from coordinate 233,339,653 downwards.
TAACAAACATGTAGATACTCTATGCTGTCAATTAATAAGTATAACAATAATAAAATGAAACATTGGCAGCAGATATAGAAATACTAAGTGAATAAGATCTAAGGACTTGTCAATAGCAACAGATAATTAAGCAACACACCATTGAATACCACTGAGACACCTACAACATTACAATTGGTTATCTATTACTCATTGTACATAAAACTCCACCACCAAAAGTAGCAGAGGAGAAGACACCCCTCCCCCACACAACACCACATGTACCGCTATGGATATACATCCATTGTCACATTCATGAAGAATAGTATCCCACTCACATGTGTAGTAATACCAGTTTGTTATGCTAGTACAGGATCTTGTGCCATGCTGCTACTGCACATTCACTAGAGTTGGTTAACACCTTTTTAAAGTATTTTGGGTGGGATATTCAAAAGGGTTGCACCATGCGCAATAGGGTTGCACATGTGCAACTCTGAAATTGCGCCATTCTGCGATATTCAGTAGGAGACAGTTGCACCACTGAAAACAGGCTGAGCAACAGCGCAATGCAAATGAATGCATGCTCAACTGGAGGGGGAGGAACCATGCATGAACCCCACAGCCTGATATTTCAGCTGGGCTGTGCAAGAGTTCATCTGGCGCAACCCCAACCTGCGCCTGCGACTTGGAAAAAAAAGGCCTAAGTTGAGGCCACCCACAGGTGAGCTGCTGCATTGCAGGAACAACACAGCAGCTGCCACCTTTGCCTGGCCCCAACCCAGTTCCTGTGCCCCCAGCCCGATCGCAGGCAGCCGGACTGAAAATCTCCCCATTCCCCCACTGGCCCGACTGCGGGCATAGTGTACTCCCCAACACCAACCCGATCGCCGAGCAGCAATGCTGGCTCCCCGAACATATCCTGGTGATCCAGTGTACGAAATGGCGATTGCGGACAGCAATGTAGCCCCACGAGCGTGTCCGGTGGTCAGTGGACCGAAATGCCCGATCGCGGGCTGTAAGTTAAATAACCCCCTGAACATATCCCTGGTGTTCCAGTGGACCAAAATGCCCGATTGCAGACAGCAATGTGGCTCCCCCCACCGAACGTATCCCTGGTGGTCCAGTGGACCGAAATGCCCGATCGCGGGCAGTAAGTTAAATAACCCCCGAACATATCCCTGGTGTTCCAGTGGACCAAAATGCCCGATTGCGGGCAGTAAGTAAAATAACCCCCCTTCAAACATATCCCTGGTGGTCCAGTGGACCGAAATGCCTAATCGTGGGCAGTAAGTTTAATAACCCCCTGAACATAGCCCTAGTGGCCTAGTGTCTCCCACCCACCCACCCGAACCACCACCACGCTCCAGCGCGGGCAGCGAGCAGCAGCATCCACCTTGCAGCCTGCCGACTGACTGCCTGGTAGGGCTGCACACCCATTGGTGCAGAGCAAGAGCCAATGGACATGCAGCCCGCCACTGTATGACAGTCCAGATTTGAATGAATTCATTCTTCAAAAAATCTGGTTAATGCATATGCGGTATGATGCATGCCCGGTAACTCTTCTCACCAATGGGCATGCAACTCCCTGCGGAACAGTCGATCGATTGGTGATGACTGCTGAGCTGGTGGGATGCTGCCGCTATAACTGCTGGGGAGGTAGGGTGGTGGACAGTGGTGAGGTGGGGTGGGTGTACAGTAGCCACAAGGGCTATGTTGAGAAGGTTGTAAACACTACCTGCGTCGGGCTTCCGGTCCACTGAACTCCTGAAGACATATGAGAACCACGTACTGCCAGCGATCGGGCTGTTGGGAGGGAATTGAACCATGCCTGCAATCGGTACAGTGAGGGTTGGTGGGGGGTATTCTACACTGTTTTGTCCATGATCGGGGTGCAGGGGGCATCATTCCCCGATGGCTGCAGCCTGTCAGGGCGCCAGGCGAAAGTCCTTGGGGATTGGCGCACCTACATGCTAATGGCATGCAAATCGCGCCATTATCAGATGCAAATTCCCCCCTTGTGCCTTGCATGAATTATAGCCCCATTTGCATGTCACCTTTTGAATATTGCAATTTTGCACATGGCGCAATGGTACTTACCCCACCGCAAGTTGAATGCTCCACTCTGTCAACTTGCGGTGGCGCAAGTTCCACTGCGCCATGCACAGTGGCTGTGGCTGGGGGGTGATATTTAAAGGAGTTGCTCAATAGCACAACTCCTTTGAATATCACCCTGGACACACCCCTGCACAACTATTTTGCGCAGCGCAATGGCTTGCGCCTATGAATGGCGCAGTTTTAATATCCCACCCTTTGTGTTAGAAGAAACCCCTCATTTCTTATTTGTAAACACCATTACAGATTTGTAATAATAAACTCTTACCATCGGAGTCAATCACAATGACACTTTCTGTGTCCAACTGACCACCCTCCACAGCTTCAGTCTGTGCTGGTACTACCTCGTGAGAAGCGGGGGGAGACCTCTGATGTTCTAGCATAAAGCAAACAAAAAAAAATATGTAAGTAGTAGATGTGAATCACAGTACAGTTTTGAAATACTTGCAACAACAGTAAATCAGCCACGACATACATAATATTGCTTCTAATTATACAGACCACAAGCATTATGGTCACATATTACAATAACAATTGTATTTTTGTGTGTGGGGGGGGGCACAGCACACCATTATCTACATAGTCTGTAACTGGTGGAGCAGCAAACACTATTGATATGTACATTTGTACGTGTCTCTCTGTGTAGCGGGCATTTTGGTCCACTGGACCACCAGGTATACGTTCGGGAGGAGGGGTGGGTTTATTACACTTACTGCCCATGATCGGGCATTTTGGTCCACTGGACCACCAGGGATATGTTTGTGAGGAGAGGGGTGGTTTATTACACAGTATTACAGAGTTTTATAAGTTTTATACCACTACATCACAATAACTAAACAGTTACATATTGTTCTCTACCAACATACCATAGTAGTAAGTGCATATATGTATAAATGTACTATTTCTGGCATGGCTATCTTAGCAAGCTGTGGTTTGTGACTGAACAAGAGCACAGTAAATAAATGGAAGAATTCAGGTACATGTTTTCATAGTACATCCTTACATATAGTATTATTTATTTATTTATTTAGTTAAACATCAGTTTAGAAACCTTTGAGCCAGAGGCTCATTTACAAAGGTACCTCGTCACAAAGAGGACATCAGAACAGTAGTACAAGGATACAGTACTTACAAACAAAAAGTTACAGTTCAATTACAATTTTGTTACAATAGAATACAATCTCCAACGAAGCAAAAGATAACAAAAGGTGCAAAACTTATGGTCGGGGAGAGCTAGTGGAAATAGAAGGGAGGGAGATAGGGGAGGAGGAATTAGTAGGGAAAGGAAGGGGGGGGCGCTCAGTGAGCATTGTCAAACAGAGTATTTTTTTTTTAAGTATTTTTAAGTATTTTAAAAAGGGTGTGAGAAATACAGCTTTCTGATTGGTAGAAAACATGCTATTAGCTGTATGTCAATCTTTGATTAACATATATGTGGAGACTAATCACATGCAAAACAATGTTCACACTATTAACAAAATATTGGTATGATAATACTAATAAGGCAGTCTCAGTTTTTATATTAATGGTCACTTAATCACTGTGTGGGGGCATGTAGCACTCGGCTGTGCCTCATGCCACATTACACCAGTAAACGGTGATTTACACAACATTAACATAATCCCTGCTCATGTCTTATTGCTTAATCATGCAGTATACAATTATTGTTACAAATTCTGAATACATGCACATCCATTATGAAAAGTTGTGCTGATTTACTTTACGGTGAGTAAGGCGCTCCCCCGCAGCTGGCTTGCCAGCAGCTTCCCAAAGCCCATATGCGAGGTAGTACCAGCACGTATCATTGTCCGGTATCCCCTCACGCTGTTTCAAAATGTAAAAATGTTGGCGCAACAGCTTCCACCTCCGCTTTAGCTGCACAGTAGTCTTATTTTTTACTTTGAAAACTATGTGCAAATAGCTATTTATGCGCCTCCACATCGAATCCAGTTTCCGGTTCGTACTCCTCATCAATACCTTTGGATTACCTCTAGCCTGGACTGCCTTAAGCAGTGCACACACCTCTCACAAGGTCCACTGCCTCATTATTTGATTTTAGGATTGTCTAGTTCTGAAATACAAACAGAAAGAAACATCCACATTAGTATCATCTAACAATATTAATCATTTCTTAAATTCCATATAATACTTATTAAATTAAAGACCACATGTCCTTCAACATAGCAGAAACACACCTCAGTAGCATTATGCAGGGCCAAGAAAGGATTCAGCCACCTCAACAGTAACAACTGCTGCTACACTATGGTGTGCCACCACCATGCCATCCAGTAGTCTTGGGGGTGGGGGGCTACTGCATCGAACATGAGATTGGACACACCACCACATATCCATGTCTACTACACTGAACTGTTCACACAGCATAGTAAAGTGATGTTAAACACAGATGAACCACACATTGTAGAACTGTGCACACACCTAGAAATACACTTAATAAATGTTAAGATGGCTAACAAACCGATTGAAAGTTAAATAGTATGATAATTCTGTTGTGCATTCATGGTAGCCTATATACTAATCACTACCCATATCTGCTACATTCAAAACAACTCTATTTCCTTACATACCAGTAAAGAAATGTATACATTGAACAGCACCACTGTGTTTTATTGTTGTTTCACACATACCATACTGCAACAGCTACAATACTGTAAGACCACAGTAAATGCTACACTCATTTAACATACTCAAACTATATACAATTATAAAAAGGCTCTCAGAAATGCTGCAATCTGATTGGCTGTTAGGATTCCAACAGCCTTACATTAATCCATGTTATACTGTCATGTACAGCCTGATCACCATGGCACATCGATTCTTCCTGTCAGCATTCCATCCTCTAGCACAGCTGAATGTGTGGAATGATGCATTCTGATTTTGAACCAGCATTCTTAAACTGCTGGTGTAAGAACTATTTTATTAAAAATCTCCCTCTAAATGAGGAAAACATTCATAAAGGATACTTTTAACACTTTTGTTTTGGAAAACATTTTTATAATACCAATAAGGCACTCCCATGAGTTAGATTAACAGTCAGTTAATCACCCCCTAGGGGCAATATGGCACTCAGCTGCACCTTGTGCCACATTACACCCCTAGGGGGTGATTAACAGACTGTTAATGTAACCCCTGGTCATACCTTATTGCTTAAATGTTGAGACATAACAACATCATACAATTGTGAACTGACAGCAGCAGGGTAAATTACTATTGCTGTGTCCCCACTATCCTAATATAGCAAACCCATATATGTGGCATGTATGTGAGTGATGCATGCAGTTGATCTATTTTTTTACCACATTAATATGGTTCTGAAAAGAACCTTTGTGTATACTGTATTATTTCTTCAAACAGTCTGACAATCTTAAAGGACTTTGAGGATTCCATCTCGAAGGTCTCCCAGAAAATGGCAATTGCCAGCATGCGAGAAATGTACACCGTCTGGTAGGAATAGCCAATCATTACAGTATTTTATTTCAGGGTGACGTATAGTATGCATTCCATGCATGCGTAGAAAAGCAGTTATCTGTACATTTACTTTTCTGTGAGCTCTGTCAATCAGATACATATGATGTTATGCTTGCCAGACTCTACGCTCTGTAATATCTGAAAACATGATAATACAGGCAGGCAACATAGACATAATAGAAGCAAGGTCCAATTTACCTCTGTAACTAAATCTACCCAGTGTTTTGAGCCCAAATCATTGCCTCCAAGATGTATTAGCAGTATGTCAGGAGGAGAGTGAGTTACAAAAGTCTGTGCATGGTTGGCATAAGATGTTCCCATCTCATGCCACCACGACCAAACCATCTTACATAGCAATTGGGGAGCTGCAGGTCCCTCCCAAAATTGCTATGAACTGCAAACTCAGCTGCTCATCTTATGTAACTGCTTCCAACTATCCACAAAATCCTTTTGCTATTTTCTGCCATTCTAAGTTTTAAAACTCAGAACTGTATAGAGAGCTAGAAAGAAAGTCAATGTTCACCCTGCAGTGACCAGACAGCACTGAAACTCAAACTGATATTTTCCCCTCCTTATTTCAAGTTAGCTTCAGTGGGTTCAGACAAAACACACAAATCAAATAAAAAAAATTCCCTGCTGCTCTGGCTTCATTAACCAATCTAACTGATGCATTCAGTATTACTAGACCTATGTTCCTGCAAAAATCTGCAACCACTGACAACTGGGAAAATACATGCTTTTCATAGGCAGTTTTAAGCAATTACAACATCAGAAACAAGTCTGATTGGTTCCATTTTCTCATAGAACTCCACATGCACCTTCCTATCTACCTCCATTTGCAGCTGTATCTGTACAAGTTAGTACTAAAATGATTTCTCACTTTAAACTATTTTCTCTTAAGAATATAGCCTGCTAAACAATAACAAGTTACATTATGAGATCCAACATAAAAAAAACATTTTGATTAATAGTATTTACATGTTGTTATAAGTTGTTTTAATACTAGAAAAAATCATTTGGAGATAGAATGTACTTACAGTTTCAAACTGCTCTCTCAGCAGTATTGAAAATGGTTGCTTTTTACTTCTTCTTCAGTGTTGTCCATCTCTGATTGGTTCTCAGAAATGGCCTGACAAATCTTAAATTACATTGGTAGAGCTAGCTGTCACTCAAGCACACTGTTTTCTGATTCGATAATGAATGTTTCTGGCACTCCCAAGTGTTAGATTAACTTTACTGTCGAATGCAGGAAAGTACATTTGCGACACTTTTGATAGCACGACAGTAAAATTTGCGAAAGTGTCGAAGTTCGACAGTATTTTTGACCATACTGTCGAATGCATGAAAGTAACTTTTGTGACACTTTCGAATGCACAAAGTACTTTTTGCAAAACTTTCGTGCACATGAAAGAAATTTTCCAAGACTGTCTATTTATTCCCACAATTTCAGATTTCATGGTAAAATAGCTAAATTTTCAATTATAAACATATTATCTACTGCGTAGCTGCTTCAAACTCAGTGCACTTCAGATATTTAACATTTACAATGTTCCAAGTGTGCATAACAACTGTGCAACGCAGACTTATGAAACAGTTATTTGTTGTAATTTGCGCACCCAAATGTAAACATAGCCATTTTAAGACCCCTGCTCATAACAGTGTCACTACGATTTTTATACATTTGTACCATATAGTCATTTCTCACATTAACTGATTCAAAACGCAGCACATAAGCAGAAACACAGTTTTGTCAAGATGTGAGAAATGAAATCTGTACTATTCATAAGGTTGTGTGTTAAAAGAAAAATTTGTAATTCTCAACTGAAAAGTATGACAATACACAAACTTACAAGTGTACATGTGAACTGCACTGCGCAAGCTTGTAAATCAAAAATGTTTCGCAATTCTCACACCAATTTTTGCGACATATTCATTTTAAGTCGTCTGCTCATAAACACTGGCACTGAATTTTGTGACTGTGCCCCATACAGTGATTTCATTAATCAACTGCAGCATTGCACAGCACATGTGCATAAAAACATTTTTTGCATGTTGTTAAAAATAACAGCTCCAATAGTCATACACAGGTGTACTAAAAACACAATGTTGATAATATGCAGCAACTATATTGAAATTTCATTAACATACAAGCATACATAGCAACTGTGCTAGATGCAGTCACACAACAGTAATAGTGCCACATTCTCCCTCTAATTGTAAACATACTAATTGTAACAGATTTTGTAATTAACACTATCACTCTCAAGTTTTGGGTCTACCATATAGTGAATTAGCATACTGACTATGTCATGACACGCTACATGGTCGAAAACACATTTTCGTCTACATGTAACAAATTATACCTATCCTAATCATAAGTACAAATAGGAAAAATAAGCTTTTAAATGTGGACTAGAAATATTGAGAATGCACAAACTTCTGATATTACGTAGCAGCTGCGCAATGCACATTCATAAAAACTATTGTTTAGTTATGTTTTTACCAAATTGTAAACATACTTAACTTACAATTCTATCAATACACACTGTTATAAGAAATTTACTGAAGCCTATTCTAACACTTTTTTTCTCTGTCTCTCATACAGGTGCCTGATACTTCTTTAAGATTGCTTACTGTCACTGTCAACCATAATAGCAAAATATGCCAACTAAATACAGATGTAGATGTGTCTCAAAATGAGAGCGGTATAATAGTACTACACTGTTGTATAAGGGCAACAAACAAAACAGTAAAGGCACACCAAAAAATGAACATCGACAGACCTTTACTGCAACAGTGACCCCTACATCAAGTCACTGCACAACCAAATGAAATTCCTTAACAGAAAAGAAAAAATGTATACCATCACAAATGTGTAGATCTCTGAGACAAAACACAACTATTTTGAGTGTAACCATCAAGAAACGCTCAAAACAACACCATAAACTCACAACTGCTGATTTACAACTCAGAAAGAGAAAATATTTCCGATCACTAGCAAGTAAAGCTAAGATCGAAAGACTTATTGCTGCTGTGCTGTGGCACACCCGCAAAAAGAGCAAGAGTCAGCTTTCTCTGATGAATTTATGTCTGAAAGTATGAACTTTTGTCAACAGAGCACTGTTTGTACTACAGCGATTGTGGCATAAGATATGTCATGTACTTGAACAATTCAGGAAACTTGTATATGCCATAAAAAAAGGCTTCAACAGTATCCCTGTTTGACTGTTGACAACTTCTGTCATGTTTTCACAGGACAGTGGCTGCACACACAGCACTCAGAGGTATATTTCTGGGAAGAGTCTTATCATTACTTAACAAAAGAACACACGTTCAGTATTGATGAGTAGAGCAAACTAACAAATGTCCTCAGTATCTCTGATGACAATCAATTGGATACTGATGATGACTGTGATCCAACCACAGTCTTCAATAAACAGCACTGTCTGGCATGGCCATGTGATGACACCTGCAACCGTAGGCAATCATCATTGGAAAAACTAGAACAGTTTGTAAACCTATTTGTAATAACAGATCGCAAAGACAGACATAAACTGTTTACAAAAATTGACCATTGTGAAATCCGGCCACATACTGGACTCATGGGTCACTCACTTGCATGTCTCGATACTGGTGTTTGTGATAGTATTTTTCACAACATGCGGATGCTTGCAGTGCATCAAACAGGCATGCGAAACTTTGTCTACAGAGTATATGAAGTACAGCGAGCTGTACATCAGTACACTTGTTTAAATGACTTATTGCAATCAGGTGACATGCAGGGTGCCATCACGTTCCTAAAAAAACTGCAACACATTACTTCTGTACCAGAAACAACTAATTTTCAGTGTAACACTTCTGTAGAAAAATCTGTTTCAGTGTTAGAAAATGACATTCTGAAACAGTACGGGAAGGAAATTGCTAAGTTTGAGGTTGCAAAGTCTCAGAAGTTTGATTCGGTATGTGTGTCATGCAACCATTTATGCTACACAAAACAAACAGTCACAGTTAACCTAGAAACCTTGTCACCATACAATGACATGTGGTTCTGCCTGGCAGCATTCTTGCTGCTGAAATCTGACTTTAACCATTGTGCTATGCAAACACTGTTTTTCAAAAGTGAAGTGTAACACTTTGCCAGCAAGGTCAATGTTGAATAACATGGAAACAGATGTTACACCAAGTGAGATTTCAACATTGAATATGTTTGAACGCATTCTAATTCAGACAATGAAACCATTCCAAATGATTCTACGTCTGAACACAAAGTCACAGAACATTCCACAGAAAGAGCTTGTTAGATCTCTAAAGGGTTCTGTGATGTATCTACCACTTCCTCTACAGGAAAATGTTCAAGCAATCTCAACTGAAAATAGCTTGGTAATTCTTGTAAATGGTGTGCCTACAAAGGCCAAGGTCATCTGGCAAGATGTCAATGTGCAAAAGGTAAAGCTTGCTCTTGCTTATTTAAAGAGTAACAATCCCTTTTATACAGACCTTGACATAGATCGGATGGCCAGTCTTTCTGTGCAACATGATCTATTAGAAAAAAGTAAGCCAATCATTGAGAAGGTCAGTACACAGACAAATGACAATGTGTATGAACAGTACACAATTCACCCACTACATGGCAGAGATCCATTAGGAGACCACATTGATCTCTATCAAATGAAGCAGGTGGAAGGTGACTCTGTCAGCATTTGGGAGGCAACACTAGAAGCACGCTGTTTCCCAGACCTATTTCCAAAAGGGTCAGGTGGATGCCTAGATGAAAGAGAAGTATGTGTACAGGGTGCTGAGTACTGCACTAGCCGTGTCCTCAGCAAAGATGGCAAATTCAGATGTAACATACAGTACCTGTTCCATCTCCTCTGGGAGAGTGAACTTAGCATTCTGTCTGCGTCTATAGCACATACCATTCGTCTAACAAGTCCACTAGATGGAATAACAGCTGCTCAATTTCTAGAAAAATTAAAGCAGAAAGATGAAAATGTGCAAGTGAATCTGTCTTTCATATTTTCAAGTCTCCGTGGCACCAAAGAATATTGGTATCGCAGACACTCTGAAGTGATGACAATGCTGCGAGAGTATGGTGCAGCCACATGGTTTGTCACTCTTAGTTGTGCTGAATATGCCTGGGACGAACTCATCGAACTGTTAAAGTGGTCAAATTCTGATGTCAAAGGTACCTCATCAATGACTGTTGGAGAAATGTGTTCACTTGATCCTGTGTCTGTCACAAGACATTTTCTCAAGCGGTTCCATGACATTCTGACTTTCATCTTGTCAAAGGACAATCCTCATCTAGGTATTGTGGAACATTACTTTTTGAGGACAGAATATCAAGCACGAGGTGCCCCTCATATCCATACATTATTGTGGGTCAAGGATGCTCCACGCATTGGTGAACATGAAGCAGCAGAAGTGCTATCATTCATCAAAAAATATATCACTTGTCACATTCCAGACAAGTATGACAGTCCTACACTATGGAAGTTGGTACAAAAGTTCCAGCGACATATTTGCGCGCAAAATATTGCCGGTGAGTAGTAAAGAACAAATCTAATTGGTACACATGGTGTCGCTTTGGATTTCCTAGACGAGTTTGTCAGAATGGTGCCATGAATGACCTTTTCTCAGCAATGTGACACCACTTGAAGACAAAATCAACCAAGAGGGTATACGAGTTACCCAGAGATGAAAAAAAGGTGTACATCAATGACTACAACCCAACTCTTCTCCTAATGTGGCAAGCAAACATAGATGTTCAGTTTGTGGCTGATAACTCACTGGCCCTGGTTCAGTACGTCACTTCGTACATAACCAAACATGAACAGACTAGCTTGCAAGATCTTTGGGAAGATATTGCCACTTCAAGCAAAAGCCTGACATCTCAGCTGTGGTCATTGGGTTTGAAGACTCTTTCACACAGAGAATGTGAAGCTTACGAAGCCAGTGACCGATTAATGGGTACACATCTGTACGGAAAGTCTGATGCTGTATGTTTTCTCAGTGTAAACTACAAAAAGAAACGGGAACGTGTACTGATTCCTCATGCTGAAATTGAAGAGCTCGCTGTCAATACACCTTCTTCAAAACATATCTTGAAGAATAACCTGATAGACACATACTACCCACGTAGACACAACGACATGAATGATATGTGTCTCTTTGAGGTGGCTAAGTGGTATGACTACAAGACAAGTGCAGCACCTGACTCAACACACCAGATTTACAAGGTCAATGGACTAGATGGCTGTCTCGTGAAGAGACACAAGCTATGGCTTATTGATCACTGCAAACTGCATCTAGGCACATCAGAGAGCACAGAACATTACTACTTTGCTCTCCTATTCCTATTTAGACTCTGGAGGACTGAGTCTGAATTAAAAGGTGACTGTGACACATTCGAAGAGCAGTTCAATCTCACTTATGAGAATTTCCAAACTGAGTACTCACAGACATATATACAAAGACTAGAAGCTGAGAAAGAACAGCTTGAGAAGGCAGAGAAGCGGCTTCCAGGAAGGCACTCCAGTTAGTTCACAAGACAACCTTGATCCAGAAGGACAAGGTGTTCTAGGTAACCCTCTGCCCTTAAATGCCCCAGAAGTGTTAATGTCAGAAATTGAGACAGCCATGGAACATGGCACACACTCCATGGTCAACCCAGCTGACTTAAGAGAAAGACTAAATCAGCTGCAGCATACAGTGCACTCTCAAGTAGTTGAAGCTGTCCAACATGGTATACTACATGAAACAAAACAATGTGACTGCACTGACTACAAGCCACTACTAATGTTTGTTAGCAGTTCAGCTGGCACAGGAAAGAGTTTCCTGATTGAAGCCATCACTGCAGAAGTACAGAGTGTGACAGGCTCTTCAATGTCTGTTGCTGTAACTGCTCCCACAGGACTAGCAGCATACAACATTGGTGGAGTTACTTTACACCGTCTCTTTATGTTGCCAGTCAAACATGGGAGAACTGGAGAGTATCGTAAACTGTCATTCGAGGTTGCATCTCAGCTCTGTTCCATGTTCACAAAGATGCAGTTACTCATCATTGACAAAATCAGCATGGTCTCCAATGTCATGCTTGCCTGTATTCATCTACGTCTACAGCAGATCTTAGGTACTGATGATGGAGTGCCATTTGGTGGCAAAAGTATACTTGTGTTGGGAGACCTTTTACAACTTGCACCAGTCAATGAAGAGCATGTATTTACAACTCTAACTGCCAAACAAGCTAAGAATATCCTTGGTTGCATTGCAGGCTATAACATATGGGAATTATTTAGCTATGTTGAGTTGTCTGAGAACATGCGCCAAACTGGTGATCTAGCTTACAAATCACTTTTAGATGAAGCTCGTACAGGTTCTCTATCACCAGAACATGTTTGTATGTTAAATGATCGAAATATCACAGTACATAGTGCATGCATAGAAACAGCATGTAATGTCTTCAGCGATATATACTCTACTGGCAGACACATAGTGTGTCTTATGCCATGACTAAAGAAATGCACTGAATTCAACAATCTAATGCTGCAGAGAGAAAACCAAGAGATTCTAACTCTGCATGCAGTTGATACAGTTGATGGCGTTATTCTTAGTCAAAAGCTAGTAGCAAAGATGACTGAACGACTAAGTGAACTGAAGTCAGATGTTTCACGAACAGCTGGCCTAGAAGCTGTTCTCACAGTTTGTAAGAATGCACGTATCATGCTGCGACGTAATCTAGATGTAGAACAAGGTATGGTAAACGGTGCCATGGGAAACATCACTGACTTTGTCTACAATGTCCAGAAGACATATATCGAGACGCTTGTAGTGCACTTTGACAACATGGAACACTCTGTACACATAGATCGAACCTGTGTAAAATTTCAGGTTTTTAAGGATGTCTATGTAAACAGGAAACAGTTTCCATTATGTGTTGCATATGCTGTCTCCATTCACAAATCTCAGGGATTGAGTTTGGATTCAGCAATGGTAGACATAGGTACAGACATTTTCAAGGATGGCATGAGCTACATCGCACTTTCACGTGTACGCAGCCTTTCTGGATTGCACATCATTACTATAGCACCTCAGAAAATACGAGCTGACAAGTGATGTATTCTTGAGTACAACAGGTTAACGTACTCTACATCAGCCACAAATGTCTTTAATACCACTGCCTACATATCTGTCTGTCTCACACAATTCAGTCACAGCTAGAGGTAGCAACAAACATCAGCAAGCTTCCAAAAGTGATTCAACAAAAAAGAGTTCAACAAAGGCCACAACTTCAAGTAAACATTCACAAACAGCAATTCATCAGAAATCAGTTGGTGTAGCTGCTGTACCAGTCTTTGACAACAGCAGTAGAGTAAACTGCTATGCTAACTCAGCTATGCAAGTTTTTTCTACACATGCCACAGTTTGTGCAGGCAATATCTGCTTCACAAGACAATCCCCTATCAAACGCTTTGAAGCAGATTATCAACATGACTTCTGACCACTCTAACAATGTACAGTCACTAACACCACTATGACAGGTGTTAGCTACATATGCTGAATGTAGTACATTTGCTGCAGACATACAGCAAGACACTACTGAGTTTATGATGGCTGTCATAAACAACCTGGATGAAGACGGCACCCCAATGCGGCAGTACTTCACAGTAACATATGTTACAAAATATGTATGTGTTTCATGTGGCAATTCACAGCGTGAAACCACACAAGACATGCTGTGGATTATTCTCTTTATCCCTCAAACCAAAAGTGTCAAATTTCGACAGCTATTCACCAATGCTGAATGTAGTCATGCCTGTGGAAGGTGTGGAGGCAGATGAACTCAGTCCATACGTCTCAGGAGTTCATCTCAATATCTGTTGCTTATGTTACCACAGATTTGACCCCAACGGGCTCAGAGTTGATACTCCTATCACAGATTACACAGCAAGTAGAATAGTCTTCAACCAATCAGTGTTTGACATTCACAGTATAATCTATCACCATGGTCAATCCATGCATTCTGGGCATTACACCTCCTTACTAAGGTGCAGAACTGGATGGTTAGAGTGTGATGACTCTACAAGCAGTTTTAAACAGAGACTGCCACAACACTTAAAAAATGCATATCTTCTAATATTGAAGAATTATGATAACCTTCATATTTCAGAAGAATAGGACAAAACATGTTGCATTTAAAAAATGACTACTTTGTCCAAAAAAACATTCATACCTCATTACAATGTTGTATAATGTACGACTCTAAATAAACCATACAATTTCAACAAAATGCTATTCTGACAGAGACATTCCATACACTGTAACATGTAAGATCTTGTGTGGATCAGTGACTACATGAAAATTGTTGTAGTGGCTTCAATCAGCGCCAACAATATTCACAGTCACTAGAGAAACCATGATTACATGTCTATCAAAGATTGTACATCTAAAAACTGAGGCCTTACTGCTCTCCTCCTCTGTACATATCTTTAATTATCCATGTGTCAACTCATGCATAACAACAAATTGATATGAATTATAAAGTGTTACTCTTTGCAAACAAAGAGAAGTTCTCAGTTATCATCATAAATAACTGAGCAACACTTCTAACATTCACCAAACATTCCACTCTGTCACAACTTGTCTATCAACACTTCAATTTGTCTATTGACTCTTGACATATAGAGAACATCATTCGCTCACCATGCAACAGTGTAGAACTATCCCGCCTTCATGCGTAATACTAGAAGTGTACATACGTGAAAATAACTACCTTTATTGATAATGCAAGAAGCTGAATTACACAACTGTAAATAAGAACCAATTGCAGAATATCATTTACTGACTTTTACATGTGTTTGCAATTACTTGTACATAATATAAAGATTTGTATTCAGGTGTACATTGTTAATAACTACTTTGATACTTGTACTAAAAATACTAGTCTAACACTAAAGTACAACTAATGTTTTACATATTATTCAGCAGTATACTAACTACATCTAATTAACCATAAGTTTGTTAAAAAATGCATATCATGCACAGTCTTACTATTTACAAGTTAATAATTTACATAGAAGATAATGTAATAATTGAAACAATGTCATTTGTTCATGTAAGAATATTCTATTTTCGCAGCTTGTCACACAAGTACTTCTAACATATATAAAAAACATAGACAATTGTAAATCAGACACTGTTACTGATCACAACACACTGCATACCTGTTCCTGACAATATTTATGATCGCCTCAATTGAGGGGTCGGGTGGGAATTTTCCATTTGAGCCTATTCAGTGACATATAATTAAATAACACCAATCAAATGTCACAAAACTAACATTTTTGTATATTGTATTACTTAGACAGTCAGCATAAGGTTTTTCACCCACCCCAGGAACATCCACATTAGCAGTCACACAATAACAACAAAACACTTGTCTATCATGTGTGTAATCACACTTCACAACCTACTGACATTGCCTTATTAACATACCACACAAGTAATGCACTACACATAATTACAACATACAACCATTTTAAAAAAAGTAAATTTTTTTTACAAACTCTATTCACATTCAATAGTAAATATATAATGAAGCGCCACAGCTTCAGCCTGACTATTAGAATTCCACGTCGAATGTCAGAAACTACGTCCTCACATAAATAGTAGTGAGTAGTGAAACATGACTAGAAACACACAACACCTGATTAGTTTCCTATAATATCACATACTTACTCCAATCCATATTAGACAGTTCTTATTATTCTTACACATTTACATATATGATGAGCAATGATTGCACACATACAAAGATTGTATTGTGAGACTGCTTCTGTTAACTAAATTTCAGTCTTGATTGGCCCTTTTCTCCATTTGACAAATTGGCAATAAATTTTTTAAAATCATAACCACCTGTGTCGACTCTTTACTTTAAATACCATTGTGACATAAAAATAAGTGTTGTCTGACTTAAGCATACAAATCAATGTTAACTAATACCGTACAACTATACCTCCATCAATTTGTTTGGTACCTATGACATACAGTCAGTATCACAGTATATGCAATGATGTGGAACATTGCATGTCACATTGACATAATTACTAACAGTGTAAAAAACTCAGCAATGTACTTACTTTTCCTGTGCCTATGCAGTCATTATTACTATACCAAGGTTCCACACATCAGCACCCAACAGTACACAGCTGTGACTATACATGTACCATGCAGTCACTACTATGTGTACTTCAGAGTCTGACAAAATGGAGCTTTCTAATTGGCTGCAAACATCCTAACAACCTTATGTAAATCTTTTATTACCATACATGAAGAGGTTAATGATATACTGAACAAGGTTTAAAACTGTTGAAAAACATGTTTCATTATAATAGCAATAAGTCACTCCCAAGAATTGTGTTAATGGTCAGTCAATCACCCTGTAGAGACATGTGGCACTTGGCCACACCTCGTGCCACAGTACACCCCTAGAACGTGATTAACAGACCATTAACCTAACTTCTTGTCATGCCTTATTAATTAATTATAAAAAGGGTCTCAGAAACTGAGCTTTCTGATCGGCTGCAAACATTCTAACAGCCTTCTGTAAATCTTTTATTGACATACATAAAGAGATTAACCATTTCCTGAACAAGCTTTTAAACAGTTAAAAAACATTTTTATAATAATAGCAATAAGGTATTACTAACAGTAATGATAATAGTCAGTTAATCACCCTATCGGGCATATGCCACTCAGCTACACCTCGTGCCACAGTACACCCCTTGAAGGTGATTAACAGACCATTAACATAACCCTGCATCATGTGTTATTGCTTAATTGAATTTTGATAACCAGATAGACCCACAGGTCCCCGGTCATCCCTTTATCAGGGGTGACCCGGAAAGCAAACAGTACATCAAATAGAACACAATGGTACATATACAAACTGAGGGTATACAGTATGCTTCAGTTTACAAATACATCTGTGTTGTCATCTGCATCTACAATTACAATATACTACCTAATTTTGTCTGACATTGGGTGCTCCACTGCCTACCTGACCCTGCTGGTGATGTCTTGTGTCATAGTAACACCAACAGCAATGCAAACAGAAGCGCTAACAGTGGCACATATGGTAAACACAAGCGAAAATGAGAGCATAAACGGTAACGTACACAGTGACACAGACGACAACGGTCTGCCACGTGATGTGTTAATTGGAGGTTTGTAATTGCCTGCAAACATCCTAACAGCCTTATGTTAATCTTTCATTGACATACATGAGGAGGTTAACCATTTTCTGAACAAGGTTTAACACCGGGATGCACATTGGTTGTCGTTGGACGTAACTCTCACCCCATCACATGTGTAAAGCAGCAGAAGTATAGGAGAATGGGGTGAGAGTTAGGACCCATGATCCCAATGCGCACCCCAATGCTGGTTGGGGGTGGGCAGGGGGGTCCAAGGGTGGTTTTCAACCCTAACACCAAATTTCCTCACTTTTGTCGCTGTGGAACAACCCTAACTAATGCATTAAACATAGTTGTTTGCCTCTAATTTCCCTTCTTTTTCAGAATGATAACGAGAAATAGTGAATGTAATGCAGCGGCGGGAGCAGCGGGGCCGGAGGGCCCCGCGCTCCCGCCACATGATGTCTTGTGGCATACTAACAGGGACAGCAACGCAAACAGAAATGCTAACAGTGGCACACATGGTAACACAAGAGCGAATGAGAACAGAAAGGGTAACGCACATGGTGGCGTAGACGGGAATGGTCTGCCACGTGATGTGTTGTCACATAGTAACATGGTGCCTGCAAACAGAAATGTCAATGGGCATGGTGACGTAAAGTGAAACAGAAAGATAAACAGTACCGTAGACAGAAATTGCAAAAAATAACAGAAACGCAAGAGCAAATGAAAATGCAAAGGATAACGCACATGGTGGCGCAGACGTCAACGGTAAGTGAAACGGGTACGGAACCGCAAGCGGGAAGGGCAACAGTAACAATAATGTAAGCGCACAGCCTGGTTTTCCCCAAAACCTGCATAGAGAAAGACAGTGAGTACAAATAATGTATGCATAATAATGAGTATCGGCGCAGAAAATGAGAACTTGGAATACTAAATACGTTATATCTCAGGAACCGTACAACGTGGAAAAACAATTTAAAAGTCGTATGATTCACAACTGTCCTGGCTAATTTGGTACTTAGCCCCCATTGAGGCTAGGGTTTCCTGACAAAGTCCGTATCTGCATCGTTTCGAGATGCGGGCCCTGAAAAACGTGGCGAATGCCGTAATGTTATCCTATGGGGAAAAAAGAGAAGTTCGGAGAGCCATAACTTTGCCTCCCTGTAATATTTTTTCACCAAACCATTGAAAGGCACATCTGTGGGCTGTTGGCTGTCTTCCCACCAAATTTCAGGAAAAAAGACCAAACCGTTATTTTGCAGCAGGGATCCAAAGGATTTCTGTAATGCGTCGGGCGCCGTAATGTTATCCTATGGGAAAAACTCTCAACTTTGGAGTGCCGTAACTTTGCCATCATGTAATATTTTTTCAATACAATACTGAAAGGCACATCTGTGAGATGTCAGCTCCGTTTCCTCCAAATTTCAGCCCAAAACTCCCAATGGTTCTTTTGCAGCGCAGTGCCAAAGAATCACTGTCACTTTCCCACAGATGGAAAACTACTGCTGCAATTTGCGAAAGCTTTCGCAAAAAAGTTCGACACTTTCGTGAGCATGAAAGCAATTTGTGAAAGTACTTTTTCCAGAAATTTGAAAAACATATTTCTGGGGTGTTTTACCACAAAATAAAGAAGTGGCAAGCATCCTCAGGGTCTGACTAGGTGAATATAAAAAGAATTATGTTGCTAGGGGGTCCCAAATTTAAATGCCAACCATTTTTATGATCACCAACTAAAAACAAAATGGTCGATTTGCGAAAGTAACAGGCCCATTTGTGAAAGTAAAAATGCATTTGCGACACTGTCGAACTTTTTGTTAACTTTTCCCATTGACTTATAATGGGAAACTGTTTTCTCAATAACTTTTGAACCGTTTAATATTTTTTCATGAAATCTTCAAAAGGCACATTGGGGACCCTGGCCACATGTTCCCTGAAGATTTTGGGCCAGTCGCGCAAACCGTACGACCTGTAGACCCGACCGTAGAATTCCAGAAAAAGCGTAAACGAATGCACAGATCACGCTTAATAACTCCGCAGCTGTATAACTGACCAGTATGAAACTTGGCAGATCCTAAGGCCTATGGTTCTTGATCATGTATTCCAAATTTCAGCCAAATCCATGAAATGGTTGCAAAGTTATTAAGGTGCAAAATTTTGAGGGTTTAACATAGAAATGGCTCCTCAACCCTAACTATGGTAGCACTACGTGCTACCATAATATATATATATATATATATATATATATATATATACAAAAAACTTTGTTAATGCATCATTTAGGGTTAAAACACAGACAGTAATGAAATTAATTTGGAAGTTGGTGGGAGTGCAGGGCCCTACTTCCATGACTTTTTACTTTTATATTCTTTTCCAAAAATTAAGGAAATTATATGCAAACAACTTCATTAATGCATCACTTAGGGTTAAAACACAAAAAGTAAGGAAATGAAACTTTTAAGGTTGACCCCTCCCCCCTTGGACCTGCCCATCTCCCCAAGATTGACAGCTGATAGGGTATGTCCTCGGGGTTGAGAGGCCTAAATCTTACCCCATTCCATGTGTAATCATATTCACCCCATTCCATGTGTAATCATATTCACAAGCCACAGAAAAGAAGAATGGGGTGAGATTTAGGCCTCACAACCCCACCCTAACACTGACTTTTCTCACTTTTATCACTGTGGAACAACCCTAACTGATGCATTAAACTGATTTTTTTGCCATGAACATGCCATATATAGTTATACACTGGGGTGAGACAAATGAGTAGTGGATACATCCACCATGTATCTTACACACAGTGATATAAATCCTGGTAAAAAATCACAGTGTGATAATATTTTACATTTATACATATTTTGCTTACCTTAGAGCCTAATGCAATCACTGTTCTGATCTCTTAATGACATCCTGACCAATCAGAACTCAGCTGGACTCTGCTGATGTAGATATCATCACTCTAAGATGGTTTCCAGAGGATGTGCATTAGGGTCATCAGTCCTAACTCTCACCCCATTCTTCCTATACTGCACCACCTCAGTTTGTTTACATATGGGATGGGGTAAGAGTTAGGACCAACAACTCCAACGCACAAACAGATGCCTGTTGGTGGGGGCATTGTGGGGGTGGGGTGCAAGGGGGGTGGGAACCCTAACATCAAATTTCCTCACTTTTGTCACTGTGGACCAACCCTAATTGATGCATTAAATAGATTTTTTGCCAGGAATATATATATATATATATATATATATATATATATATATATATATATATAATATACATATATATATATATTGCAAAAACATTGTCAGTGCATCTGTTGAGTTGATGCACATCGACAAAGTTTGGGAACTGTGATGTTAGGGTTACCTGCCACACCCACCACCCCTGACTAACACGTCACACAACAACAGATGTTGGGGTGTGCCATAGAGTCCTGAACCCAACTCTCATCCCATTCCATGTGTAAACAGGCTGATATGCTACAGTATAGTAGAATAGGGTGAGAATTAGGCCTGATGACCCCATGGCATAATACCCCAACATCTGTTGGTGTGTAGCGTGTGGGGGTGAGGGGTGGGGGTGTGGGTGGGCAACCCTAACATCATATTTCCAAATTTTTGTTGCTGTGCTATCAACCCTAACTGATGCATTAACTAAGTTTTTGCAATGAATTTCCCTTCTTTTCAAAAAGTGTGATCTAACTAGTAAGTGGTAGGTGGTAGTAGGAGCGTGGGCCCTCCAGGCCCTGCAGTCCCCTCATGGTGCCCATTTTTGTGTAATGGTATGCATATGTGGGAGAGTGGGCCCTCTTGTCCCTTCATCTCCACTTGCACATAAGTATGGAGCCATACAGCAGCAGTATAGTACTGAAAAGGAACCCCTGTAACACTAATTTGGTGATATCTCAGTAACCATAGCCACTATGAATAAAATTCCACCGCAGTGGTATTCATGACTTCAAAATCTCAACATGAGCTTAGTCCAAACTCCTAAAGGTGGGCTAAGCTGTGGAGAACAACAAATCAGTATCTCTCACCATTTCTGAGATACAGGAGTCAAAGTTCACCGAGGGTGACAATGTTAGTCTACGGGAAGTGTGCCTATTTTGGAGCACTGTAACTACAGTTCCATTGAATATTTTGGGACCAAACCACCACAAGACACATCTGTGGTGTCAGTGCTTTCCACTCTGTAGATTTAAGCCCTAAAGCCCCAACCATTTTGATGCTGTGGGGTGGCAAAGAATTGCTGTTTTTGGGTAATGTTCTGTTGCAAATTGTGACAGTTTCAAAAAATTTTGAGACAGAATGGGCACAAAACTTTTGTGATTTGTGAAAGTGTCACATCTGTTCTGTCACAGTTTGCAACGCTACTGAGGGTCCGGTCACCAAAACAGAATTTCTGTATTTTTTCCCATAAAAAAGATATGTGCTGTGATCCTCAGGGCCCAACTAGGTAAACACAACTATCAGTGTTTACCTAGGGAGTTCTGAATTTAAACACCAGGCATTTTTCTCCCTCACTAACTGAAAACAAGATGGCCACCACATGATAGTAAAAGAGTCATTTGCGACAGTAAAATGTAGTGGTGGCAGTTTTTGACAGACACATATATTTTTTCCTCTTTGCCCATAATGGGAAACTTGTTTTTGGAATGGTTTAATATTTTTTCACCAAATCTTTGAAAAGCACATCAATGACGCAGACTGCATCTTCTCTGAAGATTTTAGACCAAACAGACAAATTGTGCGGGCTATAGCCAAGAGCAAAGAAACACACAAAACCTCTGTTTTTGCATGTTTTGTGGTGCTCTGCAGCTCCACAACCACTCCTCTGACCATAATGCAACCTGCCAGATCCAGAGATCTGTGGTACCAGGCCATGAATTCAAAATTTCAGGCAAATCCGCTGTACGGTGGCAAAGCTATTAAAGTGCAAAATGTGTGGTTTAATGTGGAAGTGGCTGGGGAACCCTAAATTCTATTTTATACTGGCTTTACTGTGCCAGTGTAATATATATTCATTGCAAGAAACATCATTACTGCATCTGTTAGGGTTGATAGTACACTGGCAAAAGTTTGGAAATTCAGTGTTAGGGTTACCAAGCCCTACTATCCCATCACCAACACCCACCCTCCTCACACCAACAGGCATTGGGGTGTGTGTTGGGGTCTTTGGCCTAACTCTTACCCCATTTCATGTGTAAACAAGCTGAGATGTAGCAGTATAGAAGAATGGGGTGATAGTTAGACCCAATGATCCCAACCCACACGTCAATGCCTCATTGGTGTGAGGGGGGTGTGATAATGGTGGTCAGGCTTGGTAACTAACTTCGAATTTTCAAACTTTTTTTGGTGTATTATCAACCCAAACTGATGCATTAACAACATTTTTTGCAATGAATTTCCCTTCTTTTTGAGAAAGTGTAATGTAACTGGTATGTTGTTGTGGGAGCATGGCCCCTCTGGGCCCTGTGCTCCCCTCACACTGCCCATTTTTGCATACTGATATCCAGAATTTGCATATGTGGGAGCAGAGGTCCTCCAGGCCCTGCGCTCCCACTTACACATAAGTACGGAGACATACCACACCCCAATAGTTATGAAAAGGAACCCTTGCAACACTAATTTGACAATATCTCCGTAACTGTAGCAACCAAGGAAAAAATCACACAGCAGTTGTAACCATGACTTCGAAACTTCCATGAGGGCTTAGTCCACCTAAAGGTGTACTAAGGTCAGCACAGCAAAAAAGCCATCTTTTGAACCATTTTCGAGATACAGGTGCCAAAAGGTGCAGCTGGCACATCAGTGTTATCCTATGGAAAATTTGGCAACTTTGGGGGCACTGTAACTATTGAACCATCGTCAATTTTGTGAGCAAACCTTCAAAAGGCACATCTGTGTAGACAGGTCTTCCTACACTGCAAATTTCAGTCAAAAAAGCCCTAATCATTTTTTTTGCTATGAAATGGAAAAGAAACTGGCTCCTTTGGGGATTTAATTCCACAAAATTCCAATACTTTCCCAAAAGACCCATAGGTCAACATAGGGTACGTTCATGAAACTAAAAAATAGTGTTGCAACACTACTGGTACTTTCACAAAACCAATGGTAGTGTTGCAACACTACTGGTACTTTTACAAAACTAAAGGTAGTGTCACAACACTACTGATACATTTGTGAAACTAAAAGAAGTGTTGCAACACTACTGGTACTTTCATGAAACTAAAGATAGTGTCACAATACTACTGGTACTTTTGCAGAACTAAAGGTAGAGTCACTACCCTACTGGTACTTTTGTGAAACTAAAGGTAGTGTTGCAACTCTACTGGTATCTTTTCAAAACTAAGGGTAGTGTTGCAACACTACTGGTACTTTTGAGAAACTAAAGGTAGTGTTGCAACACTACTGGTGCTTTCCTCACTCTCTTTTGAAATACGAGTGCTGAAAGGTGGCACAGATGCTGATATCTCAGTAAAGTTTTCCATGGATGCCTTTTGCTGTTTTACTGGAAAAATTTACACTACTTCGATTGTAAATGTAGCATAATGTAACTAGTATGTGGTTGTGGTGGCATGGGCCCACCTGGGACCTGCACTTACGCAATGCTGAAATTTGTTGCATAATTGTGTGCAAATGTGAAAGAGCAGGCCCTCTGGGCCCTGCGCTCCCACTTGTACATTTGTACGGTGACATAATGAAGCTCTATCGACATGAAAATGAAGCCTTGTAACACTAATTTGCCAATATTTTAGTAGCCATAGCAGCTATGAAAAAAATTCCACTTCGGTGTTTTTCATGACTTTGAAACCTCCATCCATGCTTAGTCCACCTAAATGTAGACTAAGCTGCGAGTAGCGAGAACTCCATATATCGAATCCTTATCGAGATATGGGCATCAAAAGGTGCCATGGGTGTCACAATGTTATCCTATGTGGAATTTTGCAAGAAAATTGCACAACAGACACTTGTAATGCTGGCACTGTGATTTAGTTAATCTGTCCAGAAAGCTGATTTCGTGCAGCAACTGCGCCATTCTGCGGCACAGGTGTGAAAACATGTTTCAGGAAGGATGTAGAAAATGACAGCTGTACTGTTTATAAGGAGGTGTGAAAAAATTTCAATGTTGAAATTCTGTAGTGAAAATATTAAAAATTGGTGAAGTTAAGAGCATGCATAGGAACAGTGCAATGCCCGCTCATAACACAGCCATTTATTGGAATTGTTTTACCAAATTTTTTACATGGGCTTTTTGAAACCTTCCCTAATGAAGAGTGGCACTGTGATTTTGCTGAAAGTTGCTTTCACACAGCGAGTGTGCAATTTTGTGCCACAGGTGTGAAAAAACATTTTGGGCAGGATGTGAATAAAATGGCTGCTGCACTATTCATAAGGACATGTGAATAAATGGCAATGTTGAAATTCTGGAGTGTAAATATTAAAAATTGGTGAAGTTATGAGCGTGTGTACAAACTGCAAAATGCCCGCTCGTAACGCAGTCATTTTGTAAATTTTTTGTACCAAATTTTTAACATGGGCTTTTTGGGACTGCACCTCATGAACACAGGCACTGTCATTTTGTTAATCAGTCACAAAAGGTAATTCCATGCAGCAACCGCATAATCACCTTTTGGGACAGAATAACGAAAAGATTGTGACTATGTTCATGAGATGGGGTCCCAAAAACCATATGTTGAAAATTCAGCCCAAAATTCTTAAAATTGGCTGAGATATCAACATAAGTTGAACCCAACCCACTCCCTTAGACTCCCATTATATGGCTTACGTTGATTCCTCAGATCACAATCCATCTTTGAAGAGTGCAGACATCTCCATGGTCCAGAGAAGATCACTGTTCCTGGCCTCCGGAGGGTAAGTATGAATAAGCAGGGTTGCGGGAGGAGGGTGCAGCAAGGGAGGGTGGGATGGGGAGGGGACTGGAGAGATGACAAGGGACTGTTTTCTTTCTTGTGGGGCTTAAAAAGACATTGTGGGATGGTTTTCTTTGTTTATAGCTATCTATTGTACTGGGCTACCAGTGTGCCACAGCAGTGCGGGATGGGGGGAACACTACCCAGCTTGGGGACTGGGCATGCCGATGTCAGGATTAAAAAGACGGGCTTTGGGAGGAGGGCATCCAACACCAGGAGGGAGGCATCCCAGTGTCAGAAAGAGAATATTAATAAATTGGCATACTGGGATGGGCTTCCAATGTGCCACATGAGCTTTCTGGGGAGATGCATGCTGCCAATAGGTGATTGGGCACCCTGTTGGCAAAGAAAGTTGGCTGAGGAGGCATCCAACTCTGGGAGAGGGGACTTTCCTTCCCTGTGTCAGAAAACACAAAAAAGTAAAAAAAAAAACAATCTGGGAACACTGAGGTGTTCTCTCAGTGTGCCACATAAGTGTTTGGAGGGGGGTGGCATACTGACACAGGGATTGGGCACCCCATTGTCAGTGACTGCACAAGTTTAATGTAGAATCCTGCAAATTGCAATGCAGGATTCTGCATCGAAGCTAAAAGATGTCAGTGGATGGTTTTCTTTATTTACTGTCCCAGGTACAGTAAATACTGTCAGTTGTGTTTACCCATTCAGGGGCTCAGGAACACACTGGGTGCATCAGATTATCAATCTGACCCCAGAAAAAAATATTTTCTCAATCCTAATGTTGGAATTTGCAGAATCTGTTTCTGCCACAATTTCTGACACTACAGGGACTGACCATGAAAATGGGATTTCTGGGGGTCAGATTGAAAATCTGATGCCCCTAGGGTGGTCCTCAGGCCCGGATTAGGTAAACACAACTGACAGTGTTTACCTAGGGGCAGCAATTTGTGAATTCTGGCCGTTTTTGTCTGGCGCTAACTGTAAACAAGATTGCAGCAGCTTGAAAGATAATTAACATAGCTTGGAAGCTTTTTTTTTGCTTTCTTGAAAGCTTTTAAAAGCTTTTGAGTTGAACATATATTTTTCCCATAGGCTATAATGGGAAACTTTAAACCTTCGTAACTTTTGAATGGATTAATATTTTTTCACCGAATCTTCAAAAGGCACTTCCTTGATACAGTCCCCATAAACCCTGAAGATTTCAGGCCAGTGAGATAAACCATTTAGGATGTAGAGGTGAGTAAAGAATTCACAAAAGTTGAGGATTTTTCACACTTTTCAATGATCCACAGTGCCCGCAACCAAACATCTGACTGGAACAACAATTTCCATATCCAGAGATCTTTGGTTCCACACCGTGCATGCAAAACATCAAGCAGATGAGACAAATGGTTGCAAAGTTATTAAAGTGCACAAATTTGGATTTAACATAGAAGTTGCTGTGCAGCCCTAACTATACTGACCCTACCAGGCCAGTATAATATCTATCTATCTATCTATATATATATATATATATATATATATATACACACAGTATATATTGCAAAAAACTTCATTAATGCATCAGTTACAGTTAGGGTTAAAGCAACAGATGCCATGGTGTGCCATGGGGTTGTGAGGCCCAGTTCTCACCCCATTCCATGTGTAAACAGGTTGACATGCTACAGTAAAGGAGAATGGGGTGAGAGTTAGGCTTCACAACCCATGGCACACTCTGACATCTGTCGGTCTGTTGAGGATAGGGGGTGGAGTGATGGGGGGTTAGTGGCTCGACTCTAACATCTAATTCCCCCACTTTTGTCACTTTAGCCCAAACTGATGCATTAAAGAAGTTTTTTGCAATGAATTTCCTTCCTTTTGGAAAAAGAGTAATGTAATTGGTAAATGGTATGAGTTGGTGGGCCCCGTGCTCCCACCAAGCTGCCAATTTGTACATAATGAAATGTGTCTGTGGGAGCACGGGCATTCCTGGATCTGCACTCCCACTTACACATAACAACAGAGCCATACAGTAGCCCTATAGGCCTGAAAAGGAACCCTTGTAACACTAATTTTTTCAATATCTTTGTAACCATAGAACCGATGAAAAAAATTCCACCGTAGTTGTAATCATGACTTTGAAACTTCCAGAAGTGCTTAGTTTACTAAGCTGTGGGTAGCAAAAAATCTGTATCTCACATTGTTTCTGAGATACGGGCACCGAAAGTCACTGTGGGCACCTCAATGCTATCCTATGGGAAACATCTCAACTTCATGATGTCATATCTGTGAAACCGATTAACTTTTTTACACCTAAATAGCATAATTCACATTTCTGGGCTATCCCCTTTATACCCTGTGTATTTCAAGCCCAAAGACCAAACTGTTTATTTACAGTGTAGCTGCAAATTTTTTTTTAAATCCTAGTTCGCGAGGTGTCAAAATCCCCATTAGTGAGGTCAATACCCATTCTCAAGCTGTCAAAATCCCCATTCATGAGTAATCCTTGATGGTCAGATTTTGGCGATCTGGTCTGGAAGCCAGGAAAGGGGATTTTGTCAACTCACAAAAGGTGATTGGCTCATGAACAGGGATTTTGACAGCTTGTGAATGGAGAATTTAAAAAATACACTTTCATTAGCTAAAAAAATCCTCATTCACAAGCCAGTCCCCCTTCATGAGGTGTCAAACTCTCCATTCACGAGCCAAACCTTGTTTGCAAGAATGACCATCTGGTTGGGAAATGATGATCAAGGATTTTGTCAGCTCACGAAAGGGGATCTGCTCGCACAAGGGGATTTTGACACCTCACGAAAGGAGATTTTGTCAGCTCATGAAAGGGGATTTAAAAACCCAATCCCCTTTCGTGAGGTGTCAAAATCCTCATTCACGAGCTGATCCTTTTTTTGTGAGATAGGTCCATCTGCTCTCTAAGTCATGATGAAGGATTTTGCTACCTCGCATAAGGAGGATCAGCTTGCAAATGGAGATTTTGTTACCTCGCAAACAAGGATTGGAAGTGAGTAATGAACAAAGAATTTAAAAATCTAAAGCAGCCATTTTTTGGCCAAAATGAAAGCATGCATGGTCTTGCGGCTCTTGTGACTAATGCTGCGATCCATAGTACAGGCAAAGTGCTGTATTTTATTTTTAGCCTTTTTTATATCACGCACAGTTGAATTTCCAAGTCCGAATTGTCTAGCTACATCAACTATCTTTTGTCCTTTCTCAAGACACTCGATAATTTGCCATTTCTGACTGATGTCTAGAATGGACCATTGCATTTAGCCCTGGTGAATGCTACCTATTCTGCAAGCAGCAAGGAATGTGAATGAAGGCTATTAGCAACTGTTAAATATACATTAACGGCTGCTTACACCCCACAATTACATCAACTGTTCTCAGGCCAGCCACTACAATTAACCAGAAATGACAGCGATTATGCTAACATTGTCTGTATGTGGGAGAAGTAAGTGAAAAGTAGGGGGACATACTGGAGATTCAGTTAACTGAGAGTTTCAGTTTTGTGAGGTTCAGTTAACCGGGGTTTTACTATATATATATATATATATATATATATATATACACACACACATATAGATATATAATACAGGCTCAGTCATGCCTGTATATTAGGGTCAACAGTCACGTCTATGTTAAATCCAAAATTAAGAATGTTAATAACTTCATAACCATTCAACTGATTCATATGACATTTTTCATGCTCTTTCAGAGACAAAAGAGCTCTGGATGTGGCAAGTTTTTTTCTGGTCAGATGTAAGGATGCGGGATATGCAGTGTCAAAAAGTGTGAAAATTACCACTTTCTGTCAAGTTCTTTGTCAAGCTGCTGGGCAAAAATGGCTTGGGGTTTTGGTTTAAATCTTTCAGGGCATATAGATCTTGGGTGACAGATGTGCCTTTTGATGGTTTGGTGAAAAATATTAATCCACTCAAAAGTTTTTAAATTTCAAATGTTCCCATTATTTCCTAAGAGAAAATTTAGGTCTGAAGTTCAAAATAGGATTCTTGATCACAATTTGCAATTCAACAACTTTGTAGCCATTCTGGCAATGTGCATGACATTTGGTATGCACCATCAGGGACCAAAGATCTCTTGATGAGGTAAGCTGTGTTCTAGTTAGATGTGCAGGTATGGAGATATGAAGTCTGAAAGTTTGTAAATCATAATTTGTTTTGTTAAATTCTTTAATTTCTACTTTAAACTGAATATTTTGTGCTTTAATAACTTTGAAAGTGCTCAGGCGATATGTATGAAATTTGGCATGCCCCATAATGGACCAAAGGTCTCTTGATGTGGTGAGCTTTATTCCTGTTAGATGTGTGGGTGTGGAGATATGGAGTCCCAAAATGAGTAAATCACTGTTCTTTGTCAAACCTTTTCTCACTTCTATGTTAAACTGAACATTTTGTGCTTCAATAACTTTGCAACTGTTCAAGTGTTTACATGACATTTGGCAAGCTCCATCAGGGACCAAAGATCGCTTGATGTTGTTAGTTTTGTTCCAATTGGATGTGCAAGTGTGGAGATCTGGAATCTCAAAAAAATTTGTAAATTACTGTTTTTGTCATATTTTGTCACTGCATTTCACACAAATGGTGTGGAATTTTTGTCTGAAACGTTTAATAGTGAACAGTTTAGCATTGTTCTATATAGAAATTCATCCTTTTCAAAATGCTGTTGTAGCACAGTTTAAAGATCATGGAATGTGATTGTACCCTTCTGTGTTAGAAAAGCATTCTAGAACCTCTAAAGACTGCACAAGTGAGTTTCATTGTGAAAGAGAAAAAACAAATGCACACATTTCACATACAATATAAAAAATAAAGGATGAGCAACATTATGCATAATCAGTGTGTTCTGCCACATCAGGGTTCTGATTCCCACAGACCTCTCAAGCTTTGCTGTCAAGGTTAGAGGGAATTACAACCCTGCTGTGGCAGAACACACTGGTTATGTATAGTTTCCCATCCAGTATACTCTATAGGGTCACAGTGGAGCCTTTTAAAGGTCTGATGAAAAAAATATTAATCCATTCCAAAGTTATAAAATTTTATAATTTCCATTAATTCCTATGGGAAAAGTTAGATGTCAGGCTTGAAACAAGATTCTTGTTCATGAAACAGGAGTCTTGGTAGCAATTTGTGCTTTAATAACTTTTCAGCCATTCACGCGATTTGCATGAAGTTTGGGATACGCCATTAAGGACCAAATATCTCTTGATGTGGCAGGTTTTGTTCTGGTTGGATTTGTGGATGCAGAGATATGGAGTCTTAAATAATGTGTAAATTACAGTTTTTTTGTCAAATTCTTTGTCACCACATTGCGCAAAAATGGTGTTGAATTTTGGTCAGAATTTTTTAGGGTATATAGGTCTTAGGTCAGGGTCCACCACTGTACAATGACACCGTCAATATTGACAGTGCTGACATCGATGTGCACAATGCTGACACTCGGCCTTGTACCTGACTGGGGAAAAGTTTTTCTATGGGAGACTTCACCCCCCCAAACCTCCCATGCTGGGGGTTATGCCCCCCCACACCCCATCTTTAAATAACCAACTCTGAATCAAAGTTGGTTTGGAGTGGGGGTGCAACACCTGGCATTGAGGTGTCAGGTCACAGTGGATGCACCACAGTGAAATATCTCGACCTGGTGAGATTTGTCACTATGGGGGTGTTTCGCTGTGTGGGTGTCATTGTTCTGACGTGATACCATTGGGTCACAGTGGTGCCTTTTGAAAGTTTGGTGAAAAATATTAATCTGTTCCAAAGTAATTGCATTTCAAAGTTTCCCATAATTTCCTATGGGAAAATTTAGATGTTAGGCTCGAAACAGGATTCTTTGATTGCAAAACAGGATTCTTGATTGCAATTTGTGAAAACAGAAATTTTATATACCTATTTTTTGTCACCTCATGCCAAAGAAATGGTTTGGAATTTTGGACTGCATTTTTAGGGTAGAAAAAGCTTGCTCCACAGATGTGACCTTTGCTGTTTTTTTTTTTTTAATATATTACTTTGGCTTGGAGTTTGGTGGATTTGAATTTTAGTTGATTTACCGATAGGATAACATTGTACTGGGAGGATTACAGAACTGTTTCTTTGTCACTATGGTGTTACGAATTGGATTGCAATTCTGTTCTGAAAATGTCAGGGTACTGAAGACTTGCCTCACAGATGTACCTTTTGCTGGTTTCGAGAGAATATACTTTGTTCTTGAAATCTGTGGCTTTACATTTCGCTTAATGTCCCATAGAATAATATTGTAATGTGAGGTGTATACAAGCATTTCTTTGTCACTTCATGCATGGGAGCTCAGGGCCCTCCAGGCCCTGTGCTCCCACACAGAAATACAAATACTATTAAATGCTGATATATGGATGGGTGTTGCATGGATGGCAGTGCAGTGCTTGGTGGGCCCTGCACTCTCAAAGACAAATACAGATACTACTAGTGACAGATAGATGGATAGCAGTGCATGGTCCAGAGGCCTGGGCTCCCACACAGAAATACACAGAGGAGTATGGAGTGAAAGGAGCACAGGACCCTATGCTCCCACAGGGAAATAAGGGTACAATTACAGTCTCTTTAAAAATTAGGGAAGTCTAAGGGAAATGTGTACATTCAAGAAATCTTAGGAGGGGGGATTTGGCCCCCTCCACTTTGTGCAGCTTGATGGACAGAGTAACATTTATGTTGACTGACACTTAACTCCCATTAGTTTAGGAATTAGGGTTAGGGTTACTGTTATGGTTAAGGGAAATGTGTACATTCAGGAAAGTGTAGGAGGGGACTTTGACCCCTCCAGTCTATGGGGCCTCAACCCAAAGAGTAACATAAATATAGGTTTACACTGAACTCCCGATGGTTTAGAAATTATGGGCAAATATCTGGTTTTAAGGTTTTAGGGTATAGCTATTTCAATTTTCAAAGGAGTTGTCTGAACCGTGGGGAGAGTATGATCAAAGAGAAGGTACACTTGTGGATGAAGATAGGTGAACACTGGCCTTGAATTCTGCATTTGATGCAATGTTTACATTTGAAGGAACTAGTTGGGTGCTATGGGTGCCCTGTGATGACTCTCCTTGGTATGATGCATTAATTTTGTATTATTCAGTGAGAGCTTTCCTTTCATATATACTGTTACATGTAACTCTGAATATTGAGTGAGCTGTGGCCTTTGAAAGTTCTAATGTTATTCCATAGGGATGTTGTGTTCACACAGGTTCGAGTTTGGGTTACGTTATAAATACCCCCAAAAGGATGCAGAAAATGTGACAACTGTAGATTTTGTACAGATATTTTTGAATGCAGAATGTTTAGGAACCCATATAATGGTAGAATGTGTGATATAAAACAACTAATAACCTGTAATACCACCTTTGTTGTATACTATTCTTTCTGCTCTTGTGGAGCCTGCTATGTGGGCAAAACCAAATGCAAATGGAACGAATGCATAGTTGAACATCTGAGTGCCGTAAGAAATGGCAGTCTGGAATATGCAAGGGCAGTACACACGCAAGAGGTAACAGATAGAAGGGACCATGTTCTAAAATTTGTGGGTATTGAGCAAGTCATTTTGGGCCTCAGAGGTAGGAATAGGGAGGGCCTACTCAGCTGCAGGGAAAACTTTTGGATTCACATACTAGGGGCATATATGGACAAATGACTTAATAACCATATAGAATTAAAATCTCTCTTGGAAATGAAATAAAGAATGTGTGCTATTTCAGTGTATAAAGATAATCTATTTGTCTTTTTTAACAGTCTGCTTTTACTATTGTTCCCATAGGTTCTGAGACGATACCTCCCCTTCTGTATGTAGGCCCCTCTTTTAGGCCTGGCCATTTTCTTTCTGGCAAGAATACATTTCATCCGTGTAAACTGATCATTTATGGGATGGCATCGAGTTCCCTAAATAAACAAAAAAAATGTAAAAACCTTCCTAATGGACTTCCTTATATGGGACCTTCTTTTCTCTGGTAGGAAATGACACCTCCCTCCTCTTTTCTAAACATTTTCACTTAAGGTTTATATCTGACACCATAATTATGAGCCCCACTCCTTCTCTCCTCTCTTTTTTGCCCTGTTTGACCCAATTCACTGCCAGGGCTGCCTGTTTTTCTGTGTTTTGTTATGCACGAACTGTCTTCTGGATACTGTCATAAGGAGTCAAATTGTATTACTGAGTATTATTGAGTACATCGATGTGTTTGATTTATGGATTTTTAAGGTTGGTTCCAATTTGTATCCCTCTTTCCCCCTTCCTCTTTTCCCCCCTTTTCCTTTCCTTTCACCTTCCTTCTTCCTTTCCCCTACCTTTCCCCTCCCACCCCCCTTTCGTTCCCCATAGCTTAGCCTCCTAATAGTTATGGTAATACTGTTATGTAAATTACATCTATTTTTAGAAAGAAATTGTATTAGAAGCCTTTGCAACATATGTATGGAATTGAAAATAGACTCTCTGACCCTGTTTAGAGTATTTCTAATGTTAAGCCCCTGCTGGGATGATAGTCTTAAAGTAAACTAAGTAAGAGATATTTACACAAGAAAGTTTTTTTTCAAAACAGGGGACATGTTTTTAATACTTTGTGGTGTGCAATCCGTTCCCCCTCTTCTCCATTTGTGAATTCACAAAGATGTTCTATAAAGGATTTGTAAGTGTGTATATATATATATATATATATATATATATATATATATATGTGTGTGTGTGTGTGTGTGTGTGTGTGTGTGTGTGTGTGTATATATATATATATATATATATATATATATATATATATATATGGTTTATAGCTATATTTATTAGGCACTAGCACTTTAACTGTATTTAGTACATCATGTGATCACAAATAACTGCTATATAAGGGGACCAAACACTAAAGGGTATTATCTTTGACAAAGCCCATGAATGGTTGAAACCTGAGAAGCTGTTTGTACTGCATCTGTACTGTCCTTTTTTGCTGCTATACCAAGCAAAGGCTTATATGTTTTGCAACACAACTCTTGATTTCTGCCCCTTTTTTTGATGCGAGGTGAGTACCGTGACTTTATTTTTGTTGGACTACAAGACCCACTGAGCACCTTATATCCCTGTCTGGATCTGTCTGTACAGGTTATATATCTGTTGGAGTTAATTATGGGCATGTATGCGATATTGTTCAGAGTACTGAGGTACACTTTCTGTTGTGTGTGCCCCCCATTAAATATTACTTGTTCTGTACTTAGCGTTAGGGTTCCAGTTCAGGTGCCGGTTAGGTTATATGTCTGTTGGAGTTAAGAGGGACACATATCTGATATAATTCAGGGTACCGAGGTACACCTTCTGTTGTGTGTGCCTCCCAACAAACATTTCTTATTACAGAGTTAGGTTAGGGTTAGATTATATGTCTCTTGGATTTAATAGGGGGCATATATACTTTCTGTCATGTGTGCCCTCCAATAAATATTACTTGCTCTGGAGTTAGGGTTAGAGATAGCTGTTTGGGTTAGTGTTACAAAGACTCTTGTGACACAGGGTGTGAATACTACTAAGAACTGATGCATGGATGGGAGTACAGGGCCCATATGACCCTTCAATCACACACACAAATACAGAAACTGTCAAGGAGTAATATATGGATGGCAGCACAGGGCCCGGACTGCCTGTACTTCCAAAGAGAAATATGGGTATTACTAGGGACTGATGCATGGATATCAGCATAGGGCCCAGATGGTCTTGTGCTAAAACACACACATATATGCAACGGAGTGTGGAGTGATAGGAGCCAAGGGCCCTGCACTCCCACAGAGAAATTAGGATATAATCATAATCTCTTTAAAATATTATTGAGGGTTGGGAGCGCAAGGCCCAGACGGCTCTGTGCTCCCACAATCAAATAATACTTTGATTATATTTTCTCAAAAAGTAAGGAAATTCTCTGCAAAAAAACTTTGTTAATGCATCATTAAGGCTCCTTATGATTATATTTTCTCAAAAAGTTTGGAAATTCTCTGCAAAAAACTTTATTAATGGACCATTAGGGTTCCAGTGTCAAAAGTAGGGAAATGACATATTAGGGTTCCCAACCTTAAGACCCCATCCCCACCCTGTATGCAGGAACAGGTGTGAGGGGTGTACCTTGGAGTTTCAAACCTTAATGCTCACCCCATTCTCTTATTCTGTACCCGTTTTAGCTTACTTACTCTTAGGATGGAGTGAGAATTAGGGTTCACAACCCCAAGGCACACCCCTCACACCTGTTCCTGCATGCAGGTTGGAGGTGGGGTGTTAGGGTTGGAAACTGAGGGTGGGAGTGGGGTCTTAGGGTTGTGAACCCTAAGATGTAATTTCCCTACTTTTGATGCTGGAACCCTAATGGTCCATTAACAAAGTTTTTTGCAGAGAATATAGGTAACCTTACAGGTGGTGTAAGCCACGAGTGAAGTTTCTGAGGTCAAACTACTTGAGTGCACATAAATCATTTATTTAACTCATGCCTATTGCATATTTCATTTATGATACAGGGAAGAATTTTTTTAGGATGTTTTTTATTTGTTTTTATTGCAGTTTGTGTTTAATTTTTAATACAATTAGTAGTATTATTTTGTGCTCTGCTATGTAGTCATACTATGTACGATGGCTTGTTATTAGGGTTGCTATCACGGTTGCTATGTACTGGATATGGTGGCATTCAGAACAAGAATTCTGATTGCTTGTTTTGGCCATGTGGGAGGGCAGGAGACTTTGCAAAACATGGCTGCTCCGTTTCTTATTTAGTGAGAGTTACAGAGAGCCACTGTGGTGTTTTTTGGGTCATATTTTTCTTTTTATCTTTAAAAGTAAACAATTTATCTGATTACTCCTGCCTTCAGTGTCTGCTTCTGAATTGCATCACAGTAAGAAATAATAATGTGTGG
This sequence comes from Neoceratodus forsteri, assembly GCA_016271365.2. Taxonomy (NCBI): domain Eukaryota; kingdom Metazoa; phylum Chordata; order Ceratodontiformes; family Ceratodontidae; genus Neoceratodus; species Neoceratodus forsteri. Next base: position 233,303,087 of record JADMNL010000023.1, on the reverse strand, counting down.
TGTGATGTGGAGTGGAGAAGCCAGTCAATTCAGTGTGTTGCTGAAAAGTGGGAGATGAGCAGACCAGGAAGCAAGCCTGTGAGAAACAAAAGCAGGGCAGTCACAGAGCAGAGAACATTACTCTCTTTTTCAGGTCAGTGGCTGGTTGTGGGTTCTTACTGTTGCTGTCAAGGAAAGATCTCTTTTTGAAAAAGCACGGTTTTGGCTACTGGGTTACTTATTGCTAGAGCCTGTCAGCAGTAGCAGATAGGGCTGAGTTTGGTATGTGAGCACAAGGAGGGAGCACGAAGAGAGCTGGCAGTCCAGAGATCATGGGAAAAAGAAAACAAAAACAGGAGAATCAGGAAGGGGAAGTAAATTACAAATCATGTGCTAATGGTACCAGTACAAAGTTATTGGAGGAAATGACAGGTTTCTGTTTTGTAAGAGTGTGCTGTGTATGGTGGCATGTGGGCTCAAGATATGAGCTGCTAGTGCCAATGATGAATAAAATGAAAGGACAGTCAATGATCTAGTTATGGCAGGAGAGTGGATGACTGATTGGAAGGTGTTAAATAAATGGTGGCTGATTGACATTACGTTGTTAA